>CM072776.1:82415000-87415000 GCA_036936925.1 Cenchrus fungigraminus | reverse complement strand
ATCAGCATCAACCACCAACCACTAAGGATGACAGTTTTACCATGGGTAAGGGTACTTGCGGGTACCCTACCCTGTTAGGTAAGGGTACGGGTACAGAATTCTACCCGCGGGCAAGGGTAAGGGTACACAACTCTACCCGCGGGTAAGGGTAAGGGTACGAAACTCTACCCGTGGGTTACCCAAGGGTACCCGCACTAATGAAGCCCATAAAAACATTTGACCCAACTAGACCCATATATCCTAACCCTAGCACACTACTTCCCCTGCCATGGCCCAGTGGCCCACGCTGTGCCTCGCGGCCTCGCCTAGTAGCCTGTCCCGCGTCTCCCCCGAGCCCCCCTCCCGACCCCGACGCCGCCACTCGATTTTTTCCCCGCAGGTCGCAGCCAGCGCCGCTCGCACAACCCCCACGCTGTAACACCCATGATGTTTGTTTAAGATAATTACCTTAATTAGTTGGGTTAATCAAGATTAATTAGTCTCTAAGCATGTTTAACATGATTATGCTCACTTTTGCACATCAACCCTTGGTCAAAATCCCAATTCGAGGTCAAACACTAAGTGCTCCTTAAAGCTGAAATGGTTTTCTTGTGCGTTCTCCAAATTTCAGTATAGAAGTTCAAATTCGGCCAATCTAAAAGTTGTTCGTTACTTCCGGGAACACAATTTTCATAATTGGCAGACATTCAAATTTTGAATGAAAATTAGCTTAAATTTGAGTTGAAGTCTCTGTGAACAGTATCTCGGGGCCGAGAAAATCAGCGAATTTGCCACGTTTTTCCCGTCACACCAATCATCAAAACATATATCGCCCTTTGTAAAAGTTGTAGTCCTATAGTTGCTCTACAACTTTCGTATTTGGAGATTTTCAACTTTGTTTTGGAAATTTCGAGTTTTGCATTTCTGAAAAGTGGTGTAGAAATAAAATGGGCGCCAGCGCCTGCGTCGCTGCGCTCTCACGCACGCTCACCCGTCCTGCTCCGCCCACGTGTCGCCCGCGTGGCCCTTCGGCGTACGGATGCCTCGCGTCTGTCGCTATGGACCCACACGTCGTGGACCTTCCGCCCGACCGTAGGCCATGCGCCGCGCCCAGGGAAACAGGCCGAACGGCCATGCGCCACGCGGCGCGCTGCACGGCGACACGCGCCCTGTCGCGCCTCGTGTCGCACTGCCCCGCGCCTCGCGTCTCCTTGCCGCCGCGCCAGCTGGATCCGCCCACGAGTGGAAGTCCTCCTGGTCACCAACTCTTCGTTCCCTCTCCTCTTATTCGTGAACCGAGCCGAGCCCGAGCAGACCCGGCGTCCGCTCCGCCGCTCGCCAAAGACAGCGCCGCCGCCGAGCTCATTATTTCGCTCCTCCCCGACGATCTCCAGTTGCCTACACACGTCCTCAACCCTCCACCGAAGATCCCCGTGTACCGCATTGCTCCTCCAGACCCCGTGGCCGCCGGCAGTTCGAACCGAGGCGGACGTTCCGCCCTTGCTCCACCACCGGCCATCGCCGGGAACTCCACCGCCCCAACTACCGCCAAGAATCGGTCGAGGGTAGGCCCAATCCCAACCCTAGCCACTTTCCCGCCCTTCTCCGGCCAGCGGTCGCCACCGGCGAGCTCCCTCTGCCGCCAGGGGCATATCTGTGAAGATTGAACTCTTTTCAGGGTTCCCGGTGTGAGATTCTAGGGACCTGGTTGTAAAAGACATTGTTAGGTTTTAGCTGCAACTTCGAAAAATCGTTAAAAGTCGTAGAAAAATCAGAAAAATGTAAACCCAATTTTGTTGTTGGTTACCTGGTGAAGAAAGCTACCTTTTCTAGAAAGGTTGTATAGGGTTTTTCTCTGCAGTTTTTGAATTAAAATTCGAACTCAGTTTGAGATATTTTTGTTGTAGTTCAAAATGTACTCATGATATGAAAGTGAATTTTGGATATGTTGCTCTGTATGGTATGTTTAGATTTGTGACCAAAGTTGGCATGAGTTTGATGTGTAGATATTTAGTAATGATTTATGTAAGCTTTATGCTAGTTTAATCTTGATGCTTTTTATAGCCCCTTTAATAAACTTTTCTTTAAGCACAAGTGCACCCTAGGGCTTTGTCTTGATGAATAGCACCTCTGGTAGGATGGTTATGATTTTAGGATTTTATTTGATCTAGGTTTGGTATTTAATCTTGTGTAGGAGTTTAAATTAAAAATTTGAAAAATAATTTGAATCTACACCTATGCTTTGGCCAGAGGCTTAGTTTATACATATATGAGTTGTAGTGGAAAGTGGAGATCAAAAAGATTAGTAAATCTTTTTTTAAGATTTAATTAAGTGAAGCTAGGCTGAATTTTGTCTTTTGCGTATAAATTAAAATATATGTGATCCGGCATGTGAGCTTAGTTTAGGTATATGTTACTGTGTACCAAAATTTAGGACCAATGGATGTGTATTTAATTTTATATGAATTTTTGATGAAAAGCTAGCTAGAAATTGAATAAATATGTTTATCCTCATTTTAAGTTTAATTAAGGATTTCATGCTTAGTTCCTGTTTGTAATCATTTGAACACACCCCGTGCTGTTTTGTGAAGTTAAATAATTTAATTTGCTTAAATATGTACACAGTCACCATCAAAGTTAACCTTGAATTAACCTCTCACACCCTCACCTAATGCATATGCATGAATACGTGTAGATTTGCCGGACGGTACATACACGCTCACCCAGGAGGGAGACGGGACGGTAGATGGTGAAGTGAACGAGTTGGGTGTTCATCAAGACCTGGACCAAAGTCCGGAAGAGCCCAAGGCTGTTGCTAACATAGAAGAAGGCAAGCACCGGAGTGCATATAATCTTTTTGGGATAAACTCATATCTTTTACTTTTGAGTATTTATGTTTTGTTTTGTGCATTTAAGTTTCAGGAGTTGTTTTGAAATCTAGATACATGATCCTTAGGTTCCTATGCTCTTTTACTAGTATGATAGGCTCGATAGATGCCATGCTTTAAGAACACGGTAGAAGTCGAGTGATGTCTCATTGCTCGCGAGATATAGGGTTCTTATGTTGGAATCATAAGATATGTTTAAATGGACTCGCTCATGTGGTAAGAGCAATGGGATCGGTCTAGACCGAGTAGTATGTGCTGGTTAAGCTTTTGAACGTACCAAGCACTTGTCGGGAATGTGACCGGTAAGCCTAGTACCTAATGAACCAGTGTGGGGACTTTATCGCTACTACTCTTGAGATGCTTCTCCCGGTTTGATCCCGGTAGTGCAAGTGTGATCCTGGACATGCCGTGTGAGGGCGTTCCAGTAACCTTGTACTTAGGACTGTAACGCCTGTCCGTAATCTGGGGAATGACGGGAACCGCCTGGTCGGGGTAGACCCCGCATTTGCTTTTATTTGATTTCTTGGGGTCTACCTTCTTCCGTGTGTTTGGGTTTGCCTTGCAAGGATTTAATCGATCGATCGTCGGTCTCTCGCCGTTACATGAGACTGCTTAACCACTGGCTACCCCACGTATTTATGGAACAGTTGGATTAATATTGTTGCCTGTTTAATATTGTTTGCACAACATGCTTGTTTTGTGCAGGTGCTCACTTAGAATGGTTAACATATTAGAATTGGAGCTAAAATTTGGAAATAAGGATCAACTCTTAGTCGCTTTTGGTAAAACAAACCCAGCAGCCAAAAAGCCTTGCATGTCTAGTCTTATTTTAATTTTTTGTCGGGTAAGTCTTGCTGAGTATTAGTATACTCAGCCTTGCTTTATTTGTGGTTTTCAGGTAACCCCATCGGGCCTGGTTCTATTCCAGATGGTTGGGAGCTTGAGTGGGAGCAGGATGACGATGAGTGATACTCTATGAATGGCCTCTCATGTGTATCTTCCGCTAGTTTTATTTTCGTTGTTTAATCTCTGAATCACCCTGACTTTCATGTATAAAACCTAGTTTGTAATAATGTAACTTGGTGAACTTTTGTGTAATGTTGAACTTGTACTCTGGTCCCGCCTTCGTGTGGACTTTGCGCATATCAGCGATCCTGTTGTAAGTGATTCACCGGGCATGACCCGGCAGAGGCGACAGAATAGCTCTTTATTATTGCTTAATGGCCACGTGGACCGGCTTAGGCGATAATACGGAATTATTTTGGGCGGTTCTGTCACAGCTGGTACCAGAGCGATGATATGCACCAGAGTATTAATAATACTTAATAACTTGTTTTTGGAATAAAATTTGCCAAGAATAAGAATTTTGCTAAGTGCGTAGGACGTTAAGGTTTAAACTAGTCCGAGAGGCCCTAGAGGGAATTTTTGGGTTCTTTCAGGTGGCTAGTACTCTATGGTGTATTTAAACTGACTTCCAGCACATTTTATTCCTGTCAAAACTTACTTTCTTGCACAACCATGCTAGTTCATCACGTTTTGCCATACGTGGTGGTGCCACAGGAAAGTCCTGTGAGGGATGGATGTGACATATTCCAATGGGAACCCACGTCGCGTCTGCGTCTCGTCACGTTTTGCCATACGTGATGGTACCACATGAAAGTCATGTGAGGGATGGATGGGACCTATTCCAATGGGAACCCACGTCGCGTCTGTGTCTCGCCACGTTTTGCCATACGTGGACGTTCTGTATTACAAAAATGCGAGGCAAGGATGCACTCAATTCAAACGGAGAGTATCAGAGGTTGGACGCTGTTCATGCAGCGGCTTTATGCATGGATGCCGTTTCTATAGTGAACGGTAATGTATGTGGACGCTTTCGTGAGTGCTGGCACGAAAGGTTCTGAATATTCTGTGATTTTCTGCAGGTACACTAACCACGGTTGTTAGGTACGGTAATTAAGAAACAAATAGTTTTCGACTAGCTATTATAGGGAGAAACGTATTTATGCCTTACCACCGGCATTAACTTCGATTTTAAGCTCAAATGCTTGGTGAGGATTTATAGGACGCTTTTGCATCATGTTAAAATCTACCAAAAACTGAAAATGATCCTAATACACCTTTTTGTGTGGTCTCTAATTGAATTATCATTCTTAAGGATCCTATCATGTTAGTTTGGTAAATTATGTGGTGTGATCAAAAGTATGTCTAGTTGTTGTCCTAATTTTTTTAAGGATGATCTAGAAAATTTTTGGCTAGGTGATATTTAGGAAATTGCTCATCAGCTAGTTAAGTTTCTTCCATGAATTTTTCATGATTTTGAGATGATTATAACTGAAAATACGATTAAATTGCTAAGCATAGGTCATGCTGAAATGCTGTCAAAATCCTGAGTTAGGCTAAAAACTCGAATTTTTAAATATAGTTCCAAACAGATTTTGCCTAGACAATCTATACCAAAAATGTTCCATATATAACCTACTTTGTGATGTGAAAATCTCATGGTCATAGGGTCCTTAATTTTTGAGATATGATCTTCTTAGTGAGGCACTGTCCTGCTGAAAATTTCTGGGCTATAGCACTCTAAAACTTGATCAGTTAGACCCTTTTCCAATATGAATTGGTTCGACCTTTGAATACCAAAAATGTGAGTTATAACATCGTCGAGTTGCTCACAAAAAAAATTCGGAATTTTTGGGGTACTGGTTTTTGAGTTATGAATTTTTTTTCAGAACTGCCAGTTTTGCCATTGGCGTGTTGAACTCATTTTGGGATCTAACATGCAATTGTATATGTTAGGCTACCCTAAGAGTAGGTATCATGTGTGGCTAGAGTCTACATGGAAATACCTAATGCAATGGTGATCCCCAAATTCTTAACTTTGAATAAAATCCTTTGGATATACCTTATGGCAGCAATCTGTGTATTGATTAAAGTTAGTCATTTTGTGACTACTTTAGGATCATGGGTTGAATACCATATTGGTTCATAATTTTGTGATGGTAATGCTCACAAAATTTCAGCATTTATGCATGAGTATAATGATCAGTATCGAATTTTTGATCCACACCTATCTGCTGTTTTTTACAGCTAGACAAAGGATGAGTTTTTGAATTTTTCAACCACTTTAACTTTGGAAATTGGCTCTGAGTTGAATACTAAAGTTGTGGCTTATGAAATTCTACACATGCTGACCAAAATTTAGAATTTTTAGACACTTGAGCTGAGAGATATGAATTTATTTCTCAGAGCTGTTGCTTCTACCCACTTTCACTAGAAAGGAGACAACTCCCCAACTTCTTTTGGCCACGAAATGTTGATCACATAATTTTCTGGCATTAATGTCCCTACTCTAGTTACTCTAAATCCCCTGCCCTTAACATAAAATTCTTATGCTTGCTCACAAACAAATAAATAAAAATATGTATACAAGTGTCAAAATCTTTTGTCATGCATTTTGAGCATCATCACAACATGCATATGCTGCATCTTTAACAAAAGGATGCATGAGCATTGAAATGGACTAAATGACATGTGCATTTGGGAATCTGGGGTGAACTAACTTGCATTTACACTGAAGATTTCGATTCTTTCTACTTCACCTTTCTTGTGGTTGGGAAAATGCTATTTCATAACCAAGGGTGCCACGACGGAACCTAGGGTATCATGTGTGCTGCAGCCATGTGATTACCACCAGGAGCGCGCTAGGTATCTTGGGTTATGGGAAAGCGACTCACCGCAGTTTTGTTTCTCAAACTCTATGTTTGTCCTCCTTATCTTGACTAATTTCATGGGTGAAGCAAGTCATACTGACTATGCACCATGAGCACCATATCTCATGAGCGTATGCATCACGCATTCATAAACATGGGCATCATCATGCGTGCACTGCATCATGCTCACATCATGTGCATCTCTCACTAGGCATCATGACATCGGCACCATATGTGTGTATGCATATTCATCATATGCACATATGTTCATATGCACAATCATCATATGCACGTGCATCATACCCATGCACTCATCATTGAGCATCGTCATGTGCACCATCCCATGGTTGCACCAATAATTTATATGCATTGACATTGCAATCCTACCTCATCGGTGCATCATTTCTAAAATATAAAACCATTGCACCTTTAATAACAGGAAGGATATCACCCTAAATCACTAACTCAATAAGCTATGCACAAGTTTGTTTTGAAATTTTTGGCCTCCATGTGCCATTTTCCTATCTTCCATTTTTGCTACGCATGGGAAACTTGTTGCTAATTGCTCTCTACAATTTTGGTATCCTTAAATATCCTTTTAAATTAACTTTCGACTCCTTGAGTTATCACCACACTTCTGGTTACTCTCAGAAGGAAATTATGAAAATCTTAGAGAATCACCCTTTGCAGGACGTGTTATTGACTCTCCTTGCTATAAAGGAGATCTCTATGCAACCTTCGGCTCGATATCTCTAAATTCCTGACCTATTGTTATGATTGTTTACTAATTGTTGCAATCTTAAGAGAACCACCCTTGCAGAACGTGTTTATTGACGATCCTTTAGTTAAGGAAATCCTTATGAAATCCCCGGATAGAGTTCTCTGACCTCCCGGTCTATTGCTACGATTCCTTATTAATTGTTTCTATACTTGGATTTTTGTTCTCTTAGGGAAACTGATCGAATCCTCATGAAATTTCAGGGCAATGAAATCCACTAGAGGAGGTCCGGTCAATCCTCGACCCAAAGAAATGTCCCCATCCCTTCCACCACCACAGGATGTGGTGGATGTCTTTGCCAATACCATGGAAATATTGGAGAGACAAAATTTGGTGATGATGCAGCTAGTGCATGGTATCGTTCATGATCAATGTCAAGGGCTATCGCAAACTAGCTTAACTGACAGTCTTTCCCAGGCACTATCGAAATCTATTGTGGAGCAAGTCTGTCTATTGAATCTATTGATGAATCATGAAGCTCAAAATCAACAGAGTCAAGATTCCAACCAGCAATTCCTAGAATCACTCCTACCATCATCGCAACTTCCCATGAACCTCAGGGAGGAGGAGAAAAGAAGTAGGAGCAACAAGCGGGCATTGCCCAAGATTGATTTAAGTGGATGGGAAATTACCTGCACCGAACTCCCCTCCCGTGAGAAAAAGCCAAGCAACACTGCTAGTGTTGTGGATCAGCCTATCAAAGTCCAGCGGGTCCCAAGGTCCCATGCACCCACACCCCGTCTTTGCTACAATTGTAGACAACCTGGGCATTTTGTCAGGAAGTGCTCGAAAACTGAGCAGAACAGGCCAAATCGGCACGGTCGAGGCTCAGGAGCCAAGCAGGGCAATCAAGGCCAATACCCCAAGTGAAACAAGGCAAACTTAACTTCACGGGTATACATTTCTATTTGAGAACACTCTCCACTAAGCTGGTCTTTTAATTCCTAATCTCGGGACGAGATTTCTTTAAGGGGGTAGGCTGTAACATCCCTGATGTTTGTTTAAAATAATTACCTTAATTAGTTGGGTTAATCACGATTAATTAGTCCCTAAGCATGTTTAACATGATTATGCTCACTTTTGCACATCAACCCTTGGTCAAAATCCCAACTCGAGGTCAAACACTAAGTACTCCTTAAAGCTGAAATGGTTTTCTTGTGCGTTCTCCAAATTTCACTATAGAAGTTCAAATTCTGCCAATCTAAAAGTTGTTTGTTACTTCCGGGAACACAATTTTCATAATTGGCGGACATTCAAATTTTGAATGTAAATTGGCCAAAAATCGAGTTGAAGTCCCTGTCAACAGTAACTCGGGGCCGAGAAAATTAACGACTTTGCCACGTTTTTCCCGTCAAACCAATCATCAAAACATATATCGCCCTTTGCAAAAGTTGTAGTCCTATAGTTGCTCTACAACTTTCGTATTTGGAGATTTTCAACTTTGTTTCGGAAATTTCGAGTTTTGCATTTTTGAAAAGTGCTGCAGGAAATAAAATGGGCGCCGGCGCCGGCGTCGCCGCGCTCTCTCGCGCGCGCGGCCCTCCGGCCTACGGAAGCCTCGCGTCCGTCGCTGTGGACCCACGCGTCGTGGACCCTCTGCCCGACCGTAGGCCGTGCGCCGCGCCCAGGGAAACAGGCCGAACAGCCATGCGCCTCGGGCCGCGCTGCACGGCGACACGCGCCCTGCCGCGCCTCGTGTCGCACTACCCCGCGCCTCGCGTCTCCTTGACGCCGCACCAGCTGGATCCGCCCACGAGTGGAAGTCCTCCTGGTCACCACCTCTTCGTTCCCTCTCCTCTCATTCGTGAACCGAGCCGAGCCCGAGCAGAGCCGGCGTCCGCTCCGCCGCTCGCCAAAGACAGCGCCGCCGCCGAGCTCGTTGTTTCGCTCCTCCCCGACGAGCTCCAGTCGCCTACACACGTCCTCAACCCTCCACCGAAGATCCCCATGCACCGCATTGCTCCTCCAGACCCCGTGGCCGCCGGCAGTTCGAACCGAGGCGGACGTTCCGCCCTTGCTCCGCCGCCGGCCATCGCCGGGAACTCCACCGCCCCAACTACCGCCAAGAATCGGTCGAGGGTAGGCCCAATCCCAACCCTAGCCACTTTCCCGCCCTTCTCCGGCCACCGGTCGCCGTCGGCGAGCTCCCTCCGCCGCCAGGGGCATATCTGTGAAGATTGAACTCTTTTCAGGATTCCCGGTGTGAGATTCTAGGGACCCGGTTGTAAAAGACATTGTTAGGTTTTAGCTGCAACTTCGAAAAATCGTTAAAAATTATAGAAAAATTAGAAAAATGTAAACCCAATTTTGTTGTTGGTTTCCTGGTGAAGAAATCTACCTTTTCTAGAAAGGTTGTATAGGGTTTTTCTCTGTAGTTTTTGAATTAAAATTCGAACTCAGTTTGAGATGTTTTTGTTGTAGTTCAAAATGCACTCATGATATGAAAGTGAATTTTGGATATGTTGCTCTGTATGGCATGTTTAGATTTGTGACCAAAGTTGGCATGAGTTTGATGTGTAGATATTTAGTTATGATTTATGTAAGCTCTATGCTAGTTTAATCTTGATGCTTTTTATAGCCCCTTTAATAAACTTTTCTTTGAGCACAAGTGCACCCTAGGGCTTTGTCTTGATGAATAGCACCTCTGGTAGGATGGTTATGATTTTAGGATTTTATTTGATCTAGATTTGGTATTTAATCTTGTGTAGGAGTTTAAATTAAAAATTTGAAAAATAATTTGAATCTGCACCTATACTTTGGCTAGAGGCTTAGTTTTGATATATATGAGTTGCAGTGGAAAGTAGAGATCAAAAAGATTAGTAAATCTATTTTTAAGATTTAATTAAGTGAAGCTAGGCTGAATTTTGTCTTTTTGATATAAATTAAAATATATGTTTTCTGGCATGTGAGCTTAGTTTAGGTATATGTTACTGTGTACCAAAACTTAGGACCAATGGATGTGTATTTAATTTTATATGAATTTTTGATGAAAAGCTAGCTACAAATTGAATAAATATGTTTATCCTCATTTTAAGTTTAATTAAGGATTTCATGCTTAGTTCCTGTTTGTAATCATTTAAACACACCCCTTACTGTTTTGTGAAGTTAAATAATTTAATTTGCTTAAATATGTAGACAGTCACCATCAAAGTTAACCCTTAATTAACCTCTCACACCCTCACCTAATGCATATGCATGTATACGTGTAGATTTACCAGACGGTACATACACACTCACCCAGGAGGGAGACGGGACGGTAGATGGTGAAGTGAACGAGTTGGGTGTTCATCAAGACCTAGACCAAAGTCCGGAAGAGCCCAAGGCTGTTGCTAACATAGAAGAAGGCAAGCACCGGAGTGCATATAATCTTTTTGGGATAAACTCATATCTTTTACTTTTGAGTATTTATGTTTTGTTTTGTGCATTTAAGTTTCAGGAATTGTTTTGAAACCTAGATGCATGATCCTTAGGTTCCTATGCTCTTTTACTAGTATGATAGGCTCGATAGATGCCATACTTTAAGAACACGGTAGAAGTCGAGTGATGTCTCATTGCGCGCGAGATATAGTGTTCTTATGTTGGAATCATAATATATGTTTAAATGGACTCGCTCATGTAGTAAGAGCAATGGGATCGGTCTCGACCGAGTAGTATGTGCTAGTTAAGCTTTTGAATGTACCAAGCACTTGTCGGGAATGGGACCGGTAAGCCTAGTACCTAATGAACCACTGCAGGGACTTTATCGCTACTACTCTTGATATGCTTCTCTCGGTTTGATCCCGGTAGTGCAAGTGTGATCCTGGACGTGCCGTGTGAGGGCGTTCCAGTAACCTTGTACTTAGGACTGTAGCGCATGTCCATAATCTGGGGAATGACGGGAACCGCCTGGTCGGGGTAGACCCCGCATTCGCTTTTACTTGATTTCTTGGGGTCTACCTTCTTCCGTGTGTTTGGGTTTGCCTTGCAAGGATTTAATCGATCGATCGTCAGTCTCTCGCCGTTACATGAGACTGCTTAACCACTGGCTACCCTACATATTGATGGAACAGTTGGATTAATATTGTTGCCTGTTTAATATTGTTTGCACAACATGCTTGTTTAGTGCAGGTGCTCACCTAGAATGGTTAACATACTAGAATTGAAGCTAAAATTTGGAAATAAGGATCAACTCTTAATCGCTTTTGGCAAAACAAACCCAGCAGCCAAAAAGCCTTGCATGTCTAGTCTTATTTTATTTTTTTGTCGGGTAAGTCTTGCTGAGTATTAGTATACTCAACCTTGCTTTATTTGTGGTTTTCAGGTAACCCCATCTGGCCTGGTTCTATTCCAGATGGTTGGGAGCTTGAGTGGGAGCAGGATGATGATGAGTGATACTCTATGAATGGCCTCCCATGTGTATCTTTCGCTAGTTTTATTTTCGTTGTTTAATCTCTGAATCACCCTTACTTTCATGTATGAAAACCTGGTTTGTAATAATGTAACTTGGTGAACTTTTGTGTAATGTTGAACTTGTACTCTGGTCCCGTCTTCGTGTGGGCTTTACGCATATCAGCGATCCTGTTGTAAGTGATTCACCGGGCATGACTCGGCAGAGACGACAAAATAGTTCTTTATTATTGCTTAATGACCACGTGGACCGGCTTAGGCGATAATACGGAATTATTTTGGGCGGTTCTGTCACACACGCCCCGCCGGCCGCCGCTCGCACAACCCCCACGCCCCACCGCTCGCCAGCCGCCTCCTCGGCCGGATCCCGGCGCCAGTCCAAGCCACGATGCCGCCGCCTCCTCCTCGGCTGAGTCGCCAAACTTGCTGGCTCTATCTCAATATGTGTGTGATTGTGAAGTTTTAGACTTATTTAGCTATCAAATTATTATTGTACTCTTGGATATGAACTTATTGACATGTTTATGTTAATACCCTGCGGGTACCCTGTTACCCTACGGGTACCCTGCGGGTATGGGTAAGGGTAAGGATTCTTACCTGTTACGTTTGGAGGGTAAGGGTATATCAGAGATAAACGGGTATGCCAACGGACGGGTTTACCCCTACCCTACCCTGCCCATTGTCATCCCTACCAACCACTAGTCAACCAGTATTATTTCAAACTAGCACATGTAAAATGAACAGCTTTGGCTAGTAATCGTATTGCAACCTTGCAGAGGAGAGGATCTCTAGTCTAGGGCTACAAAAAGACTAGTACGCACGTAGCGTGGCAATCAGACAGCTCGTGAAGGCTACGGTGGGAAAGCCCATAGGCCATAGGCCGCATAGCAGCCCACGAATGTTTATAAAGATCACGAAAGGAAAGAAAAGGCAAGATCTATCATCGTGGTGATGACTACTACTGGTGTAGTATGATGATCAGATGATATCGTGTGAAGAGCGGCCTGTATTTGTCAACCCCACACCACACGTGACATGCCCATCACTCGTACCATTTGTTACAATTCACTCACCCACGCACGCGCGCTACAGCCAGCCAGGCAGGTGCGTGTACGTGCACATGCACGCCATTCCAGCCCGCCACGATTTCAGCAGCGGAACAGTAGCAACGAACGCTAGACGCGAGCAGCCGAAACAAGAATATTCTACCGCAGCGAAAATATTCGAACAGTAGCGACAGTATCGGGTTTGCCTGTTGCCAGTCCAACTTGAACAAAAAAAAGGGAAGTGCTTAACTTTTTTCTATTACGTTTTTGTTACTGAAAAAAAAAACAAATTACCGGGCGACGGAGTTGAGAGTTCTACTCTTGCCGCTTACTTCCGCGCACCGCACACGTTCGACGAAACGCCGCCGCGCGCTCTTCCTCCCTCTCCCCACCGCGTCCACTGAGATTCGCCTCGCCTCGCCTCGCACCTCCTCCCGATTCCTTCTCCTTCCCCCACTCCCGCTCCCATCTCGCGGGCCCCGCCGAGATCGGCGCCGCCCCCGGCCGGAGACCGGCTGGATCTCCGCTCCCTCCGGCCGGCCGCCTTGATGGTCACGAGGCCGCATGACGCCGCGGAGTAGTAGTAGGTAGTTTTCCGCGGCGATGAGCAGGCTGGCGACGGGGCTCCACCGGCTGCGGAGGTCGTCGTCGTCGCCGTGGGAGGTGCTGTGGTCCGCGCTCGCGTCATGCGGCCTCGTGATCTTCTCGCAGCTCGCCGTGGCGATGGTGCCGCGGCTATTCCCTTCCCTCTCGCTCCTCGCCATGCTCCCCATCGCGGGTCGGTCCCTCGCTCGCTCGCTTGCTTCCCCGCTTCGCTTTCCTGCCGGATGGCGCCCCCTTTTTCTCAGCGCGATTCTGATGTTGCTGCTTTGGTCGCCTAGGCCTGGTGTTCCTCGCGGCTATCGTGCTGGGCCGGCTCTGGCGGAGGTTCATCGGGGTGGCGGCGTCGGCCCCGCTCTTCGTGCTCTTCAACATCCTCCTCCTGTGGGGCGTCTACGTCTTCGTGATCCGGAGAGGTGAGCTCTTGGGTCATCGCCTTTAAGATTGGTCTTGCCAATGCCTTGCACTGGTAAGGTGTCACTCGGATGCTGTCGATTGCTGCCGACATTTGCTATTTTTGTCGTGCTACATTCAGTAGAGTGAAGCTGAGGACGTTTCCTGATTTAGGTGAGTAGTAGTTGCTTAGTTTGCCGGTGTCCCATGTAACTGAATCTTTTAGTTCAAATGGAACAAACACGACAAACACATTGCTTTGTAGGTTTTGACATGATATCAATAAAATAAGTACAATTAGGAAAATTTTGTAGCCCTATACCCCAGGTGGACCTCTTTAGTGTACCAGATTCCCAGTTTCCAAGCTGAACCAAAATTTCTGAAAGGATCAAGTTTATCTGTTGCTTTTGCTTGATTAGGTTGAGTTGGTAGGAGTTAGTTTTGTGCTTTGTCCCTTGAGGCCTGTACAACTTTGAAAATATAGAGATATAGTGACACCATGATGGTAAATTTGAAATAGAGAATATAACCTTTGTAGCCCTTCAAATTTGGGTAAGGGGTTCAGCCATTCGGGCAATCACACAGCACACTCAGTTGACTTTTGCTCACTCAATGTTCTTTCCAAATCAAAATGCTTACATATCTAATACGGCTTGTTTGTGCTCACCCCTACTTCACGTTGTAGTGCATTGCTATTAGTCAGATAGCCGTTATTGCGTTTCGATGATATACCTCTATCCCCATTTGGCCATTTACTTGTTTAGGGCATTGGCATGGTATACACCTTTGACATATGTGTCTTTTTACCATGGATTTTTTTTCTGAGCATATATATATGTAAAAAGAATGTTAATAAAATAGAAGCACTTTGGTACTTAGTAGATCGATCTCACATGCCAGTGAAGTACTTGCAGGTTTATTAAGTTATCTTCATATACTCTTAGGACCTCCTCTACTTTGGACCATATGTTGAATAGTATTGGGGTATTGTGTATGGGGTGCCATAAATTGGTCTAGCAGGACATAGGGAAGGATTGTGTGATAGCTGTGTTACCACTCATGTAGGCATAGATTTATTGTCTTTTATGTCACCATTTGGCAGGCAGGACATAGGAATGAGTGTATTGGCGTATATAGTATATCCATATCTGCTTCTAGTGTAGTAGATTTATAATCACTCAATTATTTTTGCAGACACTTCTTCTCTGCTGGACATGCTAATAAATGCGGAATGTGCGCTGCTTCTGTGGGGACTTTACAGGTTAGTTCATCTTCAGAAACAATTCATTTCCAATGAACTTTGCAAATTTAAGCTAGGATAAGTGAATTTACAATAGTACTGTGCAATTCTAAGTTTTGCAATTTTGTGGCCTTTGCATAGCGTCACTTTGAAGACGCAGGGCTTAGTTTGAACCCTTTTTTTTGCAGAATTTTATCTGGTGATCCTGGTATTGTTGCTTGTGATTCGTCATATTTAGAGGAAGCTGGCTGCAAGGATTTTGTGGAAGCTATTTACCTGAGTGAGGTGTTATGGAAGTCTAGTTTGAAATGAAGTTGTTCTAAGTTATTTGCTTGAAGTATATAAAATTGTTAACATGTTTTCTACTTTTGATGTAGAAGCTCCCAATGCTCTCTCGTGTCAGGCAGTGTAACTGGTGCAAAGCAAACATTAGGGGTTATGACCATCATTGCCCTGCGTTTGGTACTTGCATAGGTATTATATTCCAGGTTCCTTGTGTGTACTGTTGCTTCTCTTCTGGCTTTATTGTTGTAGGTACGCATTCTAATCCATATTATATTTTGCAGGACAGAAAAATCATCGGCTTTTTATGGCCCTTTTGACAGGATTTGTTGTTGCTGAATCAACATATACAATGTGCTCAACAAAATGTATGCTGTTTGTCTCCTTGCTCTGTGAAATGATTTTTGGGTTTTCCTTGTTAGCAGATGTACTATTGTACATGCTTTAACCTCTGTGGTTATTTCTTATCTTTCTAACTAAAAGTACTGTGCCACTATGTTAGTGTTTGTTTTGAAGTTTAAGAACCAAATAATTTCAGACCTACAGTTTCACAACTTCATCTACATGTTGTGCAGATATTACAAGATGCATTAATAAAGGAACTTTAAGATCAGAGGTAACTATTTCCATATCTTATTTTGCGTGCATGAATTTCCAAGGCAATTTCCTTTGCTGTTTTTCTTGCATTGGTACTGCTTTTAAACATGTTCGGCTCTCTGCCTCTCTTAACAAAAAAAGTCATACACTTATCAAGTAAATGTATTAAAAATGTTCATTAGTCTTTTTCCTGCTAGAACCATTTCCTTGGATGATCTATGCTGGTAGCTTTTTCAATTTTTTACTGCATAGGCTATGTGTGCGCTTTAAGTAGCACGATCATAGATAATGTATTCAAATCAGGCTGATCACGGTATAATGGATAGCTATCATGTTAGCTATGCTCTGAGCCTGTGTGACTGTTTATACCATTGTCGTCTTACTGGTTCTGCGAGTTTGTCTTGTATGTTTCAGAGAAACCCGTATGGTATTGCCTTCTGTTTTATTTGTCCCATCAAACAATATCTACATTTCTGATTTTCAATGAGAATGACCACCATATGCTTATTGGATGTACTAATTTTCTTTACAGAATCCTGTGTCTCTAAACCTGGTAATCAGTACGATGCTCTTCTCTATCCTCCAGGTGGTCTGGCAGGTTTGCTCATAACCTTTAGGATGTCACTACACCTTTTGCTGAACACATTTATATGTGCACTTGCAAGCATGAATGTGACAGCATGGTTGCTAGCATTGTTTCATAACAAAGTATCTAGCTTATCAAAATTTTGTGCCTGGCATCAGCTGCGTATGTGATTGATTGATCAGAAGTTGTGTTTCATCTCCAGGAGAGCTTCAGAAAAATGATATATTATGAGTTATACGACTGGCCTCTCATGGTGATGGTTATGTTTTTCCAATTTAGTAAATTATGAGAACGAAAGATAAATAGGGTTTGAAAAATATTGACAAATCCCAGCATGGGCATACTACTGGTGGTTTTATATGTTAATGTTTTTTTTTGGATTAATTGTATTGCAAACTGCAACTTTTTGGATTACATCACGAGGGACCAATCTTTGTTTGTATTGGTTCACAACATGTACATAACTACATATTCATTAGCTGTGTACTGAAATCATCAGTTAAAGAAAGATAAGCATTTTCAGCCCCCAGGCCCCCACAATCCTGACAAAGATGCGCCAAAAGTGTGCTACAAGATGTATGATTTCAGTCTCTTAAATGAGATCGGCCAGACATGCTATAGTTTTCAGCAGCCATTGTTCTGCATCTGTGTCATGCATGGCCATCTTTTCTTGCTGTGCCTGCAATCTGTTGTTCTTTAGTGTTTGGAGACAAGACAGCACCCCCTAATATTATGACTGTCCACATTTGTATGTCTCACTAAACACGCTAATTGAAACTTCGACCTTCATGTTCATTTCTATGACCGGCTTACTGCCATGTTTAACAAACAATACATCCTCTGCTCTGTTGGCCAGGTTGTGTTCTTGATGTGGCACATATATTGCATCTGCTTCAACATCAGGACAGATGAGTGGGTAATTTCAAATTTCCCATGCTTTGGACTCTTTCTTCATCAATTGCAGGTCGTCTTCTCGTTAGCTGTTTCTTGTAGCTAAAAGGTGAGATTTTCCAGATAAACTGGAAGAAATATCCTGAATTCCAGATGAGAGAACAGCCTCAATCAGGTTATTTCCATAGCCTCATTATGGCCGAGCACTTGATTTCCCTAGTGGTTTTTAACCTGACGTTGGTCTGTTTCCCCCCTCAAATGCAGGTTTCGAAGTCAAATTTGTAAATCCATATGACGGGCATGCTCTGTAACATTAGAGAATTTCTGAAGCCGAAATGATTGAAAGCCAATTTTGAAGATCTGACCTGATGCAACTGAAACATGGAGAATCGTAAGTGGGGTTGACTGCGAGAACACGACCCAGGATTCTGGAAGCCTGCTTTCCTTGCTGCTGTCTAATTTAACATTGTCTGTAGCAGTTATTCACATTCATTATTGTGAGCATCATTTGGACTCTGCTGTCTAATTTAACGTGCACTCAGCATTTTTTGAGAAGTTGTTTTCACTGGGCGTGAAATTGTAAGCAACACATCTTGTAGCTGTAGAAAATTGCTATAGATACGGAGTTCACATCGTTCTCCTTCAACTCCGCTTGTATTGTTTTTGCTCCCGGAATTACTGCTGCAGTACTGCTTATGGGTCTTTGAAATTACTCACAGAGTTAAGATTTTGCCAGAATACATGAAAATAATTCATAGAGGACCCAGTTTTGCAAGGATGCACGAAAAGATTTTTGCAAGAATCTTGACAATACAAGCGCAAAATCTGTACTGTCGGAGACAACTCTGGATTTTGTACACAAAATCTGAAGTGGCGCAAAACTCTTGAGTTTTCACATATTTTCCAAAAGGCTGTCATTCTGGATTTTGTACACAAAATCTGAAGTGACGCAAACTCTGAGTTTTCGCATATTTTCCAAAAGGCTGTCATTCAAATGCACGTTAAATCTTGTCAACGCAAACGATGTCAGTCGCTTGTTACAAATCTAACTGACCTATTCCTCACTCTGAAAAAGAAAAAATGCCATCGTGCGTCACGAACGCATTTCAGCCGACGTCCAAGATTGCTTCACTGTCGCCAGGCCATCGTTCGGCTGCGTCGATGCAGGGGGTTCGTCTTCAGAAAACTGGCACTGGCAGCTTGCTAATCTGGAGGCTTTCCAAATGCAGCTTTGCTGTGATATTCCTCGCTGCGACGGCCCACGAACCACTATTATGGCCTTGACGAGCCGTAGACCATCTCCAAGAATTCCAACCTCAGGCGACCGACGGCGACGTGGTTGTTATCCTGCCGGGGGCGGGGGTCGCCATCAGGCGGAGAGTGCCGTGCCCGGAAAGCGCGCACTCCGCGACGCCCCTATCGGCCAAAACACCCTCTCGGTTTACTGCAACCTGCCATGCGAAATGAATCATCCCCAGCTTCTTTCTACCCGTTTCTTTATCGCACTTCAAAGGCGTCAAGGAAGCACTGAAAGAATGGATCAGATAAAGATGCCAAGGTGTACGTCCATATGTGAGTATGACAGCGAGATATCATCTTGCAGTGTTGCTGCACAGCCAGTCAGACACTGGGAAAGGAAAGGGGCACGAAACGACGAGACCGGCAAAGCGAACCTTAACGACTAGTGGAGTCAGTGAGGGGCCACAAATTTGGTCATAGCAATTGGATATTTTAGCATGTACTAGCCCTTCTTTTTTAGAATTACACAGTACAACGCAGACGCTCAACAATACACACGCACACTCACCACTATGAATACACGTACGCAAATCCTACCCCTATGAGCACCTCCGAAAGACTGAGCACCAGCAGATCTGGAGATTCCCGAAGTCACCAATAGCGTCTCGTCGTCGAGGGGAACGTCGCCTACCACTTAACGCATAACACCGGTAAATCCTGAAAAATTCAGGAAAAGGTGCGAGCATCAGGATTTGAACCCTGATGGGTAGCGTCCCACTGGACCATCCTACCATTGGACTACAAGCCCAATCGCTGCACTAGTCGTTCTTAGCGCGAACCAGAAGGTGCAACGTTGTTGACTTCAATTCACTGCAAATTCAACTCATAATACAATTTTGAGTTAAAAATAATTAAAACTGTGACGAATGAACGAGGATCATGATGCATTACTACCCCTAGGTCCAGCCACACGGCATGCTTCATATGCTTTAGAGTGCAACATGCTAAAAAGTAAGTCTCACAAAGTCCATTTCGTAGACTAATGTCCCAGCAAAAATAGTTGTAACTGATCAAGCCACCAACCATGACACCCCTAACGCCAACAACCAGCAAGCTTTTGCAACAAACGTGGAGATCCAGATCTGAGGAACACAGCAGGTAGATCATAGTCATAGATGTGACATCCAGTACCTCTGTCGGGAACATCAATAAAACAGCAAAGAAACATCAAGTGTGAATGGAAGTGATAACAGGCAGAAGATTTGCAGGAACAGTATAAAAATCATCTGAGATTATGTAATCGACTATAGCCACCCTCGGATGCTGCATTTGGTTCCAAACAAATAAAATTACATTACATATATGAGACCAAAAGGTTTGATCCAGAGACGGGGGGACAACAGCTGATGCTGGACACAACCCCAGGGCTGGGAGTAAGATCACAATACAGAACAAAAATTCACAGCAACTGTAAGGATGAACAAAGAATTTGACCTTCTCAGTAAGTGGGGTAGTAATACCCAGGGTTCCCGGTGTACCCCATTGGCATGGGGTTCGTGTTGTAGGCCACGGGCATACCGTAGGGCATGGCTGGGTTGGGGGGAAACCCGTTGTTGTAAGACCGGTCCAGCTTGTTCAGGCTCGATTGCCCTTGCATGCCGTCCCTCTGGTACTGCTGCCACATCATCTGCTCCTGTGTCAAGAACTGCTGCTTCTTCTCTAAGTCCGCCATCTGCACGTATGATGGCGGTGGGATGGTGAGGGATGCGGCGAAGGGGTCACCGCCAACAGCCTGCATCGAACCATCCGGTGCAGGTAGAGCCAGGACCTGAGTTTTCTGTCCAGGAGCAGGCAGCGCGACGCTGCTGGCACTCCCGGTGGTCACCTGTTGACTGACGTGCTGGCGCACAACACCCTGATCATACATACCATTCAGCAGCAGTGGATCCATACCACCTGACATTGCAGGCTTCTGCTTGGACAAGTTACTTGCTGTCTCCACAAGGGCGAGCTCCCAATCAGCCTTCCCAGGCTCAGCTGCAGGATTCTGCCATGCCGAAGTCACCTCGTTGCCACCGTTTGAAGGGAACGCCTCCCACGAACCATTGCTTCCACCAGCAGCGGGAGGTCCCTGGAAGAGAGCCAGAGCAAGCCTGTTGCCTTGCTCATCTGCACTTACAGTATCTTCTCTGAGGTCCACCAAGTCACCCTGCGGCTGCGGGGGTGGCTCAGGCTTCACCTCTTCCTCAACCTTCTCAGGTTCAGGCTCCTTAAAATCCTCAGGTGCTGGAAGCGCCTTGATTTCGTTCATATCTGGCTCAGGTTCTTCTTTGACAGGCTCAGGCTTGGGCTCCCGTGGTGGGCTCTTTGGCCGCTTCGCCCGGTCCCTCATAAATTCTTCTAGTGTCTCCAGCAGCTTATCAGTGACACGCTGCACCTCTGGGTACTCCGATGACCTCGCAACTCCAGTTTCTTTACACCATGAATAGAATGCACAGAGCTCGTCAATCTGCTTCGCAGCACTTGCATATGCCTCAAAAGCCTTCACGCAATCAGCATACTCCATGTCAAAGAACCTGTCCAGCAGCACTGCCAGCACCTCGCAGATATCAGCGTAGAGCTGGAAGCTCTCTCTCACAATCTGGTACAATGCAACCAGCACCATCCTGCTGTGCTTTGCCCCACCAGTGGGGCGGCAAGCAAGGAACCTGTCAAGCAGCTGCTGCAGGTGGTGCATGCGGGCAAGCACCCGCTCCGGCTTCATGTCTCTCACTGGGGTTGGGGGCCTTTTGTCATCATTGTTGCTACCATTCCGCTCACGGTAATCATCATATCCGCCATACCCAGGAGGTGATGAGTATGAGGGTGATCGGCGCCCGTACGGGTCAGGCGAACCCCAACGGTCACGGGGCGATGGACCATTAGCACTGCTGCCAGCATTTGATCCCTGCTTGTGCTCATGGAGGAAGAACTCGAGGCGCTGGTCAAGGTAGAGCGCGTAGGTGCGCACAAAGGCGGAGTGATCCCAGGATCCAGAGTGTGCCTCGTCGCGGAAGTCGGAGAGGTTGAGCAGGCGGGTGCCACGCCTCGTGGCGTGGAGGAGCTCGCGGTGGAAGGACGGGTCACCGTCGACCAGGAGGCGGTGCACTAGCATGAGCGACTTGAGGGCCACCACATAGTCGCGGGTGCGCGAGAGCCTGCGGGAGCAGCCCGCCACTGCCGCGGAGACGTGGGCGCGGGATCCGGAGGTGAGGTGGAGGATCTCGCGGATGTGGCGCTCCTCGGCCGGCTCGTCGTCGTGGCTGGTGACCTTGACGATGAGCACGTCGAGCTCCGGCGCGATGTTGCTGGTGACCTTGGCCAGGCCGATGCTGGTCTGGTCCTTGACCGCCCCCAGCGCCTTCCGCATCGTGCTCGACGACATCTTCGCAGCCTCCCCTGCCGCGGCCCCCGGCTCCTTGTCACCGACCAACCACCACCAACCGGAAGCTGGTGCTCCCTCTTGCCCGGTTTAGATCTGAACACAACAAGCACCATATGAGTTTATGGAAACCTACTAACCCCTGCTCGCACAAAGGAACCGAGCAATCAATCAGCAGAGCGCTTTATCACGCGCAGATCCCTGCGATCTCGCAGGCTCCATTTGGAAACGAATCAAGGAATTGGGGGAGTTCGAGATCTGCGGAACCGGCAGGAGATATTTCATTTTCATTTTCCGAATCCTCCCACCAAATATAGGGAGGGGGCTAGTCGATGCTTATCATCACTTTTTTTTAGAATGATGCTTATCATCACCCAGAGCAGCTGTCCAGCAAAAAAGCTGGCCGCGAAGCTAGCAACCGAATAAACAAACTAATCTCCTGCTCGCGATAAACACGCACGGATCTAGCAGGCACGATTCAAACAAGCGATTTACCTCAGGCGTCGCAGCGGCAGATCTGCGCCGGCTCGAGATCTGGGCAGCGGGCGCGCGGGGAGCGCAGCTCGGCACAGATCCCCTGCTCCCGCTGTCGCTCCGCCGGCTGGAGAGTTGAGAGTTGACCTCGTCTCTCGGCTGCCGCTGTGGAGGCGGAAGGGGAGGAGGACGCGGTCCACGGCGGACGACGAGATGAGACGGGGGGGCGGAGGCAAAGGCAGGTGACTCAGGCAAAGAGGGGAGGGAGGCGCGCGGCGGAGGGAGGATGGAAACGAAATGGTGTGTGGTGGTAGGGAGCTTTTGTGTGCTTTTGGGTGTTTGGTGCTTTGCTGTTTTCAGATTTTTTTATTCAGTCGTAGCCCTGAGGAGAGATTTGCTATCTTTTTTTGGGCGCGCGGCCGGAGCCAGGCGGGAGCACGCTTCGCGTGGCTTCCTTTCCTCTCGACCACGCCCCCACCGACGCCGACGCCGACGCCGACGCGACGCGCGCCTCGGGCCTGGGCTCGGGCGCTCGGCCGGCGCCTACCGCCGTACCCGTCGTACCCCGCGCCAGTTTTTCCTTGTTTTTCCCCGCGCCGGCGACGGGATCAGGGGGGGAACTCGTGGGTCGGGGCGGGCGGCACCGCGGTGGAATTTTTTCAAAATGATCATTCTCGAAAATTATTTCTGCAGTAGATCCTGGCGAAACTAATTTCAAAAATGGACCCTGACCTCGGCGTGAGGGGCCAGCGCGCCGAGGTCAGTTACTCGGCGCTCGGGGGTCTAGCGTCGAGCCCCTGCCACGTCAGCGCCCAGCTGGCCTCTCCTGCCTGCGTGGCAGGGATCTCGGCGCTAGGTCCTTTAGCGCCGAGCCTACTGACCTCGGCGCGGCCGCCTCTAGCGCCGAGGTCTGGGCACTTATACCCCGCATTATACCCCGCAGAGCCTTCTTCCTCCTCCTCTCTCTCATTCTTTTCAACCCGATAGCTCTCTGTTCCTTCCCTCTGCGGCGACGGGGCAACCCTTAGACCTTGGAGACGAGTGTAGAGGTGGTTCCCTTCAGATTCAAGTCGCTCCCAAGGTAATGTGGCTCCCCTCTTTCAATTTGCCCAAGTAGTTTTGTTTGAATCCGTGGTTAGGTTAGGGTTTGAGGGTTAGGTTAGGGTTTGCATTTAGGGTTAGGAATGGTTAGTGTCTAGGGTTTCAATTCTTGTTTTCTTGTTATTTTTGAAGGAATCACCATGGCATCTCGCCCTACGGAGATAACATTAGCGGGTAAGAGGAGCTCAACGACCATTCCTGAAGGGGTGGAGGTGCCCATATGCTTTTGTGGTGATCGGTGCAAGCTTGTGAAGTCGGAGTTGTTAGGTAGCTGCTACGGCATGAGGTGGTTCATGTGCGCCAACTACGAATATGAGCCACCCAAGGCTGTCGGATACGAGATACACGAGGTTGTGCATCAGTCCGTGGCGACTTTGTTTTTGTTTTTGTTGTGTTTGTTAACATTGTATCTGACTCCGAGGGTTGCAGACTCCTCCTCCTCTATGTGGTTTTGCGCAGTGGCTTGACACAGAGCGGTCCGAGACAGCCAAGTGGTGGGTCGAGAAACAATTTCAATGGAGAGAGCAAAGCAGGAGGCAGTTGCAGTATGAGAAAGCACAGGAGGAGAAGCGCAAGAAGTTTCAAGAGGAGTTTCGCGCAAGGTGCGAGCGCGTTGACCGTGAGGCGAAGGAGAAAAGGGAGGCCGAAAGGGAGCGCAAGAGAGCACGTGCACGCCGTGCGGAGGAAGCAGTGGAGCAGAATCCAGATGCATTGAGGAAGGGGAAGTGGCCTCGCTGCACTCAGTAGTTTGGTCTTGGTAGTGGCACTAGTGTGTTAGTGAAGAGGATTTTAGTATGTTGTGTGATGTTGCATGTTATGGACTTGGATGTGCATGATGTGAACTTGGATGTTATGTGTGTCGACTTGTGGACTTGGTATGGATGTGAACTTGGATGCATGATGTGATGATTATCTATTTGTGTTGTGGATGTGATTATTTCTGTTATGAATGTGATGAAAATGTGAAATGTGAAGACTTGAAAAAGTTTCTGTTTTTTGACAGGCTACAGTTGTCGGTGCTAAAGCCATTAGCGCCGAGGTACCATAGCTCAGCGGCGCTAAAGCCTTTAGCGCCGAGCTTTGGTACCTCGGCGCTAATGGCTTTAGCGCCGACAACTGTAGCCTATCCAGAAACAGAAACTTCTAAATTTTCTCAAGTCCTCACATTTCACATTTTCATCACAATAATAACAGAAATCATCACATCCACAACACAAATAGATAATCATCACATCCATACCAAGTCCACTAGTCGACACACATAACATCCAAGTTCACAAGTTCATGACATACACATCCATACCAAGTCCACTAGTCAACACAGATCCATACAAAGTTCACAAGTCGACACACATATAACATGAGGTCCATACATAGAGATAGTGCACAAGTCAGTGCTTCTTCGCCTTGGCCTTGGCCTTCCCCTTGCCCAACGCGTCCGTACCTGGTGTGAGTGGGTCCCGAGCTCTCTTGGGGCGGCTGCTGCGACGAGACTGAGTCGGCTGCGTGACCGGCGGTGCATCAGCCATCTGAGATGGGCCAATCTCCTCCTGCTCGTCCTCGTGCTCTGCCTCGTCCTCCTCCTCATGCTCCTCCTCCTGGTCCTCGTCCTGGTCGTCCTCCTCCTCCTGGTCCTCCTTCTCCTGCTCCTCCTCCTGCTCCTCGGACCTCGTCTGGCTGCTCCATGTGGGAGCTCGGGAGGAAGAAGGCCCAGGCACGGACGCAGAAGCTGTGGCGGCTCCACGGGACGCCTGTGAAGTCCTGGACACGGACCTGGAGGCAGGGGCCACGTCAACCGCCCCTTGTGCGCGACAACCGAAGCGAGCAGCTAGCTTCCGCAGTCGAGTGTTGCAATGCTGCATGCAAAGAGGAGTAATGTTAGCTGTCAGTTGGAAGATACAAGATTGTTAGCACAAGAAGGTATAGTACCTCAATGCAACGCCTCAAGATGCTGCTCTCATCCGCGTGGCCAACCGGTGTCATCAGAGCAACATTGTGCTCGTTCAACGTCCTCATGAGCTCGTCAGCCTAATGAAAGAGTGGATTAGTGATTTTCAACAAACTTGTACTGCAATAAATGTGTTCGTGACCCGAACTTACCGCACGAGCGAAGACTGGAGCAGGCTCCACCTGGTGTCCCTCACGGGTCTGCCGGTCGTAGTCGTTGTCGCCCTCATCGTCGGAAAAAACCTCCGCGTAGTCCTGCTGCGTCCACGCCGGCCTCAGACGGAGCCGCGCGCGCTCCTGGAACCACCTCAGGTACCGGTCGTAGGCGGCTTCGCTGTGGACGCCGGGCAACTTCAAAACCATCTGCTGAAGTACGGCAACTGAGATGTTTGGGCTATGCTTCACCACACCGCACAACTGCTTCGCAATGTATTTTGAATTCAATTGGAGGTGTTTCTCTTCTGCCTCTACTGTACCACAAGTATGGGGATCAATCACAGTTGTTATCTTCCATTGAGCTGTCTTGGTCACCCTGCAACAAACCCTCCAAGTGCAACCCTCTTGTTCGCACTTAACTGTGTACCGTCTCTTGCGGTACGAATGCACCACCTTGAAAGGACGGTGGTGCATCACTGAGTATCCCTGCAACCAAGTCTTCAAGTCATCCATATTCGGAAATACCATACCCTTCCGAATGATACTTTCTCAATGCAACTCAGGACCATCATCATCACTGCAACCCCCATCAGCAACTGCCCTGTGGCTCTGCCCAAGGTCTACACACTCCGGAACCAATGGGTCACGGTCCGGAAAGATAGACTGCAAGATTTTTTCTCCTCTTCAGACAATCGAGGAATGGGCCGATCATCATCCGAGCCACAAGCTTTGTCATCTTCATAATTGTCATCGTCCCCGCTTACCTCCACTTCCACATGGTTAGATGCTTTGGCATCACCGTCAAATGAAGCAAATGTGTCTACATAATCACCAAAATCAGCATGATATGTATCAACTCCCTCATCATCCGAGTACTTAGCCTCAGCCTTTATGACATCTGCCGGTGATCGGGACACACTCTCAGGCTCACAAAACTTTGCTTCCTCAACAGGTGGCTTGTTCAGGTCGAACCCGACATTGCAGTCGAGCAAAGGAACCTTAGTCACCACTATAAAGAGAGAATGCACTTCTGACTCCATAACAATATCCCTGTAAATCTCCCATTCTATCTGTAGATCCAAAGGTACAAGCGTCTTTGTACGAGGACCTTTCGATGAGCCAATATCAAGTACACCATTCATTTGCATACGCAGACAACTATCAGACCAATCCAATTTCCCCTTCACTCTTTCAACCAATTCAACCAACGAGGGGAAACTAGGAAACATCAAGACTATCTCTACCATATTCTCAAACTCCACTGTGTCATCTTTGTTCTTCTTAACAATCCCACCATGAACAATCCTCACTAAACGATCCATCTACATCAAAAATTTCATTAACCCAAACACATGAGAAAAATGCATTACCACTTATGCCTCAAACTTACAATATGCTATGTTCTCTAACTATCATAAATTCTAATATTTTCTAACTCCTAATCATCATCATACTCATCACATTGAAATACATAAAGTGCCATTTTATGAATAAGTTACTATTTAACCTTGCAGATTAAATTCTTACGGAAAAAATAGCAACAAGCACCCGACAGAAAAAATAAGCTCTTCCTTGCGGTGACTATTTATGCAGAAGTTGATTGTGTTCAAATAGAGTACAAGCAGCACCTGTTTTCATTTTCTAGGCAAAGGTAATTAGCTAAATATAGCAATCCAATCATTCATGTCAATTTGCAGGTCAATATACAACCAATCATTCATATAACTACATTGCATACAGTATAATCATCCAATCAAATGAAAGAAAAAAAAAATTACCCCCGCGCCGGCCTCAAAGAATTGCCGCCCGCCGGCCACCAGCCAGGGGCACAAGCGCCTGGCCGGCAGCACCTCGCGCCCACCCCGCCGCACAGAAGTGCAGGGCCGGCGCCGTACCTCACCGCCGGGGCCCCCGTCCGCCGCCCGGGACAGCTGAGCCGCCGCTCCGCTCCCCCACCTGGCCGCCGGACTGCTCCCCCACCACTCCGCCGGTCCCCCGCCGCCGCAACACTCCCCCGCCGCCGCACGTCTCCAAGCCGCCGCTAGGGTTTGCTCTGAGCAACAGGGAGGAAAAGTAATGGGCCGACGGAGGAGGAGGAAGGGCTCGCGCGGGGTTAAGTGCTCAGACCTCGGGGCTAGATGCGTGAGCGCCGAGGTCTAAAGCCTCGGCGTTAAAGGGACTCGCGCTGAGGTCTGAAGCCACGCAGGCAGGAATGGCCACCTGGGCTCTGACGTGGAAGGGGTCGGCGCTGGAGCCTTGACGCCGAGTAACTAACCTCGGCGCTCCTGCCCCTCACGCCGAGGTTGGGGGTACATTTTTGGAATTAGTTTTGCCAGGGGTCTATCCGCAGAAATGGTTTTTGGGAAGGGACATTTTGAAAAAATTCCACGGCATCGCGCGGGTGTGGAGTGATGTTGGTTGGTTGGTTGACTCGGTTCGGGCGGGGATGGGATCGCGAGCTGTTGTGCAGCAGTGCAGGCTACAGCGCTAGCCAGCAAGGCGCCGCCAAGCGCGTACGCCCGCGGCGGATCCGGACGGCTGGGAGCAGCGTGACGACGAAGGGGTCGCCGGACCGTTGACATCGGCTACGGGCTGTGTGGCTGCTGGATTAGATTGCCGCGCTGCATTTATCGGCACGCATGCAAGTCCACCACGGTCACTTTTCGAATTGAAATCAATCAATTACCAGTTAACTGTACTTTTCTCTCAGAACAAATCAACATCATCCAGACGAACAGGCTCCAGGCAACATTGGTTGTCGCGGTGTAATTTAAGGTAAGTGTTTGTGTGTTCATGTGATCCCTTTAAATTTTGCACGGAGGTCGATTATCACTACCACTATAAAATGCACCAGTTTGTTCTTTTCTAAAGTCACACGATCAAATCTCCCTAACAGTCATTACCAAACTAAGTACACCCACCTAATTGTACCCAGCAAACATCCACTTTCTCTCACTCACTCACATCCAATGGCCTAAATTGCTGCAAATATCCACTTTCTCTCGCTCACTCACATCCAACGGTTCATCACCTCCGGATCAAACCTCAGCCCCCTCCCCCGTGTGCCCCTTTCTCACCAGGCAAGTCGCGACCCCTCCTCTCCCTCACCTCTTTCCACGTGCCGCGCCGCCCACCGCCCCTGCCGTCCCTTCCTCTACTCACTCCCCCGAGGCCCCGAGCATCCTCCTCCCCATCCGCTCGCCTCTCCCCTTCTCTCCCTCCCCGGCGAGGCGTAGAGGCGGTTCGGCGAGGATGCCGCATCGTGGACGGCAAGCGTGGATCCGGCGGCCGGCGCCGCCCCTTTCTCTCTCGCAGCTTGGTCTCTCAGATTCGGTGGTCGCGGGTAGGCCTGGGCAAAATACCCGATACCCATTACCCATACCCGAATTACCCGAATCCGAACCCGAATTACCCGAACCCGAGATACCTGATCCCAAGTTCAGATAGTGATAGTGATTACCCAAAATTAGTTTGGGTAATTCAGGTAATACACTCCGGTACCCAAACTACCCGAACTACCCGAAATTTGCTTTTGTCTTTGTATTTATTCATGTGTTGTTAGTTGAACACTTGAAATTGTCACTTTATTATAATATAATTCTCTTAAGTTGAACAAGTGACTACAATATACTATTCTTCTCAACTTGTAGTTGAAATTCAACACAAACTACTAGTCTATGCAAAATTATGTGTGTTTGAGTGTATACTTTGATTATAGATTTCGGGTAAATTGGGTAACCCGAACCCGATTTTTGCGGGTACCCGAATGTGCGGGTAGTGTTTTTCTGGAGCTGATATCGGGTAATGATTCTCATTACCCGAATTTCTCAAAACCCGAATTACCCGACCCAAACTAATCGGGTAACCCGAACGCCCACCCCTAGTCGCGGGATCCTGCGGCGAGGATGACCGTCGTTAGAAGGGAGGTGGAGGCAGATGGAGATTCTCACGGCCGTCGCGGCGCTGGAGGCGGTGCAAGGGAAGGGGGAGGCCGCCGCCGCTGCTGCTTTAGGCATGTTTGCTCCAGCTCGTGCTCGTTACAGTAATGCAGTGTTAAGCTGCATGTGGTGATGGCGAATCCTTGCTTATCTGACGTTGTTTATTTTTTTCTTACGCCTTCTGCATCAGTAGTGGTTCAGGATGTGGCAGCATTCATCAGCGCGGTGGACAGGGAAGCTGCAGATAAAAATGGCATCTCCATTATTGGAAAGAAGGGTGCTCAAGTTCACGAGGATGAAGCCAGCAAGGTCCAAGGTTCAGGACATGGTCGGCTCGTCAACAGGATCACCAGTCATCACAAGGTTCTAGACCAAAGTCCTCTCTCAGTAATTTATATTGCAACAAATTGTTGCAGCCCCTTAACCATGGTGATTAGATCTTGTTTGCATTGTGTATACACTCATGTTTTTTTAACATGTTTAGGTTGTTGCAATGAGACCTATTTTTCACAATAAATCTGAATGTATACTGTACTATGATGTTGATCTGTTGTTGTCCTTTACTTTCCATTTTCTTTGAGATCAGGATCAGATTTGTCCAGGTGGTGGTTGTGAATCTAACCTAAAGCAGACATGGATAGGTTGAGGATCATACTTCCTGCTTCAATTGGAAGTGATGTATTGTGGTGTAGTCTTGTTTGTTTCAATCCACATTCCTAAGTTTAGTAACATGGCATGATTTTTTTCTTGTAACTCAAGTCATTCCAATCTGTCAGTACCATTTTAGAAGTTAAAATTTCATTTTTACTGCCTTGGAGTGTTCTTTGTAACACATTATCTACATTTGCAAATTCTAAAAACATTATATGTTTCTGAATGGTGAGCTACCACATGAATGATCTTATGTGGTCCATTAGATTTGATTATTACCGCATGATTTTTGTCCTTTTCTTTTCTTCCTATGTTGGTTCTTATATTTGAAAAAATAATATTTTTTTGCGGGTAGAAAAAATAATATTGCTGGTTGTATTATATGTTCAGAGAAAAGCTCAAGGCAGCATTGCGAGAAGAAAGGGAAGCTAGGGCTGCTCATGAAGCACCTTGCCTTCACCGCTGATGGGGCAGAAGTTTCAAAGTACAGGTGCTTGGTGCCTTCTCAAGGTCATAGGGAAGAGATGATAGCTGATCTTTTCCCACAAGTGAAGGATCCACACGGCAAAAGAGGCATCACACATGGTTTTTTCCTGAAGATCATCATGCACAGGATCAGACAGATCGAAGTGGAAATATACTTCCAGGTAAAATAAATTTGTTGTGCCTCAATTGATCTTGCTTCTGGTGAAGCCTCATTATTAGTAGATTATGGGTGCTGTTGAAGAGAAAAGGGAAATGCAAATCATTTTTTCAGCAATGATTGCTTGTAAAGTATCCAAAATAGTAGCCTTGATACTAAATATTTAAGGCTTAATGTTGATATGATGATAACTATAACATGCCAGTGCTTCTAATCACTATGTTTTTTATTTGTTATTCATGAGTCCCACCTGCTTTTTTAGTTCTTTTGTACTGTAGAGATTTTTAGGGAACAAAGATAACTTTGGAATTAGGGAAGGGGACTAGAGAGTTTTTAGGGAAAAAGACTGACGACTCAGGAATTATGATGGGGGAATCATGCAGGCAAGCATAGCCACCCTTGCTCAGTTAGCATTTACTCAAGAATTTTCAATACCACAGTATTGCAAACTGATAATGACTGCATGAAGGAGGACAGAGTATTACAATCATTTAGTATTGTTGGTAGTTCCCTGCTTTGGCTTGGGTTGCATCCCTAGAAAAATATTGGGGTTAAAAAAATATTTTTTTGCATTGGTAAAGTATGTAATTTAAGTTCACAAGTAACATAGTGTATATGTTTGATCATTTCATTTAGAACAATCATGAATGATATAACATATGATGTGCCAAATCTTTGATTTATATTATGACTATCTGATGGACTTTTAGTAGTCATAATGGGATGTATGAAAGATAAAAATAACTGGAGGAGCTTGAGATATATTGAAAGAGTATCTAGCACATATGAGTTGTTAAATTGAAACCCGTAGCGTTAGCACAGGCAATATACTAGTGAGGTTTTAGTGGCAGTAGGTTGAGATTGCGGTTGAACATGGCTCGGTGAATGACTAAGCAACAGATTAGATGACACAAATGGGAATGGCTTTGGTTTTTGTCATGTTGATCAGATTTGCCCGCCAAACTTCGCTAAAATTTGGCATGGGCTTAGTTAGTTTGATGTGAGGGTGGTTGTCTATGTTTTAGCAAAAGAAAGAACAGAGCCACAAACCAGTCACTACATCCGGTCAACGAAACAGTAGATGTTTAAGACAAGAAAACTATGTGAGGGCTAATGCAGATCCAGTCTAAAAACACCATGGTAAATCACTTCTTTAACGCTTCCAATAATTGCTGCCTCTCTTGTTATATATATTCGGTAGATAATTATATGAACTTTTGATACAATGCTATGCGTCCAATCCAATGAAAAATAATTTCGTTAACGCCTCACATTCCATTAGGGATGTTAGCAATGCATAAGTTTATAGAAATGTATGCATAGTCTGAAAAGATAGGACGCTGCTCCGATGAGGTTAAGGTTAAGGTTAAGAGAGTTTTCGCAAGTAATAAGTAGCACCTCAACCACGGCCAACCAAAGACGGGTTGGTAAGGCAAAAGGTTGGGTCATCGAGCGCGTGCAATGTGGTACCAGGTATCCCCAGGGGCGAATCCACCGTGGGGGCAGGGGGGCTGGAGCCCCCCCTACCCCCATGAACTCCATGGAAGCCCCCCCCCCCCTACAAATTCCATACATAGGTGAAGAGGAGGAAGAAGAAAAGAAGGAGGAAGAAGAAGGAAAAGAGAAGGAAGAGGAGGAGGAAGAAGTTGAGCCCCCCAAGAATTGGATCTTGGATCCGCCACTGGGTATCCCTACTATCCTGCTTTTTAAGTAAAGTCGGGCCTAGTTTGGCCTTCTATCTAAAAATGTGGTACCAGGTGGACATTATGTGGCAAAGAAGTTTGTTAGTACAAAACAAATAGATATAAGAAGCATAAACAAAGGGTAGAGGAAGAATGTCGTTTAGTTTTGTCATAAATCAAAATTTTCACTAACTCTGGTAAAATTAATTAGGAAATGTATAAATAACTATAACATCAAAAAAAATTTGATTAAATCCACTATGACAAGTTTTGATGTGGTAATTATTTGGTATTAAGATGATAATATTATTTTTGTTCTGAACTTGGATATAGTAAGAGAAGATCAATTTATGATAAATTCAGAAGAAGCAGCCTGCTACATTTGAAAAAAGAGTGAGTATTTTAGATTTAAAGGTGCCATGAAAGCGAACCTTGTCAAGCTAATCTCCTGCTCACCGCAACAGGGCTCAATCATTGTGCTTACCTCACCTCCATAGAATACAGCACATCAAGGTGTATTGCTGATTCAACAATACCGCCTTCTTCTAGCTAGTACGTTTGTCTGTCCCGGTACACCGTCAAATTTATGCCGGGTTAGCCTGCGGACTCGGAGCGCGATGTGCCGATGTACCAAGCCTACAAAGGCCGTAGTCTCTCACGCCGTCACGTGGCAGCGGTACGTGCGTGCATGTCTGGCATCCGAATGGCCACAGCCAACAAGCCCAGGCCGCATTGAACTCCTCAACCAAACCGCCGCCCGCCGCCGCCTTCTTGGGGTGCGTTTGCGAGGGTGGCTCAGCGGGCCTTGAGCTCGTGGGGTGCAGGCTCCCGTGTTTGCGGCTTTGGCTCGCGAGCGAGCCCGGCCCTTAGGAGCCAAAATGGACGCCAGAGCCTGGCTCTCGGGAAACGCCAATTCCCCGCGTTTATGCAGAGCCCGGCCAGCTGCAGCGCGTGTGCGCTCGCGTGGGCGCGATGGAGTCACCTTCCACCGTGCTCGGACGATGCGACGACCTCTGAGTCCGCTCCGCACTGCTGACTCTGCTACGCGCTCACGCTACTGCCTCTGCACCGCGTGCCTCGAGGAGGAGCTTGAGGTGGAGATGGAGATGATCCGCCGCCAGCGAGCGAGGTGAGGAGCTCCGCCGCGGTAGGCAGTGCATGGTGCCGTGAGGAGCTCGAGGACGAGGCCGTCGTAGAGGGCGGGGGCGACCGGATTTGGGCAGAAGAGCGAGGTGTGCTTCCTCCAGCCTCGGATCCGCCTCCGGCCAGGATATGCCGCCGCGGCCCCTACGCCGCCGCCCTCGAGAGGCTGCCGCGACGGGTAGGCCGGCTTGATCCGTGCCGCCATGGTCGATTTGGCCGGCTCGATCTGCCGCGGCCGGCGTGGAGAGGGAGGGGAGTGTCGCGGCCGGCGTGCTGCAGACCGCCGCGAGGAGCTTGGCCGGAGATGGAGGGGCTGGTCGGGAGGGAGCTCTGGGAGGGCACGTCCATGGTGCTCGCCTTCCACATGTTCGAAGAAATGGCAATAACAACTATTTGGGGGTAATGTCACCACGTTCTAAGTTCAAAGTCATTGTATCCATCTGTACAAGCGAGGCAAACACGATCACAATCGAGCTCGACTCAGCTGGGTCATGTTCACAAACACGAGCATTTGCACCATTTGGACCGCTCTGAGTGGCCAGGCCATGGCCGGCCAGCCAGACCGGCGAGATACACCCTCGCAAACCCACCCTTGGAAGCCTTCGACCCTCGTGGGCGCCGCGCCGGCAGCCGCCGAGGGTGCGACAGGGAAATCTATCTTCGGTTGCCGGCCAGAGCCAAGGTTTCTGTCCGGTCTGTCCCTCCCCGGTTCGGTTGGCGTTTCCACGTACGATCCGGATCCACAGGCTGTTTCGGCCTTTTCGGGGCGTACCACCCACCCCGCCCGAATCCACGAGCTGCTCACTCTCATCGTCTCGTCGTCGTCGCCAAAACTAGACCAGGCCGGGTTCGAAAAAAAAAAACTAGACCAGGCCATTTCGAGTCTCCCCGCAAGAATAATCAGTGTCCATGCCACTATGCCAGAGCTCTCTCGATTGTTCGGAGCTTTTCTTTTTTTTTCCTGGTGAGACCTGTCGCTAGCCCGCCCCCTGTTCCGTTATTTCTACGATAAAGGGCCGCGCCTTTGCGTAGCGGCGGACAAAGACGCACGACGGAAAGGCGAGGGGAGAGGCATCGTGTTCTTGATCGGCCCTTGAAGGTAGTGCGTGGCCAAATGGAGTGGAGTGGAGGGTGTCGTCGTCCTTGAGTATATGCATGGATCGCGTTGTTCATGGTTGAGAGAATGAGAGGAATGGCATCTCTTAGCCAGTAAGCAAAAGATGTCCACATTGGTATGCTCTTAGTAGCTAGCTTTATTATCGCACAAAAGATGCCTCAGGTGGCTTCGCAAAGTAGTAAGCCATATGTTCTGAAAAAAAGAAAGGTTTCTCCGTTTTTTTGCTTTCTTGCAAGTGCGTATTGATTGTTCGTCGCTAGCTGTTTATTGTTCACGCTGGAGACGTCAGCTGCTCCATGAACAAGACAGAGTACTACAAGCCCATTTTGGTGGCGCTTCCAAAATTTCACGAGAACAAATTTGTAATAGTTTATACTTATTCCGTAATCCCATTTGAAATTGAAGCGAAACGATATGTTTTCCAAACAAAAACAACCAAATCTACAGATGAGTAGTATCATATTTAGCTGTGAGCTGCGACTCGGTCCAAAAAAAAAACAACTATGAGCTGTGGCAAGAGAGATCAGAGAGCAGTATTATCCTTTTTGTGGTGGGCTCACGAGGGTATTGTACATATATGGCCCTCTCTTTAAAAAGGCAGCATTATCTCTACAGTTCCATCTCTCCTCTTTTTTAACAAAAGCATAGATTGATGGTAGCTCCATGCGACACGTATAGAACAGTAACGGTATGGGTATGCATGACCTGATGGCGACATGCCAATAATTTGCACTGAAGCTCTCCATTTTCTCCATAACAAATTCAATTAACCTTGACGAACATCAGACTATGACGCCATTTGTTCCACGACAATTCTCACAAACGCTTAAAAGTAAACGAGTGGCACTTGTTCGCTAGCCAATTGGTCTCCACTCTCGAGTGGTCCGACTCACCTGCAGTGAAAAAAAACTGTCACTGCATGTCCACACCATCGAGTGCGGAAACTGCTTTTATACGCTCTCAAGAAAGCGAGACTTTCCTCAATTATAGCCGTGGCGGCATGGCCTAACCGTCTTCTGCCTCGTCGACAATCCGTTCCAACCCAAGCTCTTGCGTTTCTTTTACTCAGAATGTTTGGCCGCATGTACACAGATGACGTGTACCCACCACACATTGCATTTCTGCTAAGGAAAACTGCCTCTACCATCATAGCCTTTGGCTACCAATTTTCAAGGCCGTGATAAAAAAGAAGTGGAGGGGAAGAGATGGCCGGCCTGACGGTTGGCTGGATCCAACTACGACATGGATGATGCATATACGGAGCAGGTGACAGTGACAACGCGGATGCCAGCTGATCCACCAATGCAATGATACCGAAATGGGCTGCTCTGTTAGTCTTTGCAGGTAATCAGTATTAACGAATTCAGGCGTGCCATGTGATCACCGTACGCCCGCTACCCCTTTCCTCCATTGATTTTACTCAAGTTGGGTTAAGGAATCGCCAGTCGCCTCCCTGTCGAATGGCTTTGCATAATCTATCAGCCAGGAGTCAATGGATATAAACTAAACAAACCTTGCGGTTTGCAACCAGTGGCAGTAAACTATTACCGTTCCAACTTTTGGGTTAGAAAGCTGCCGGTGCAGAAGCCGGTGTTACGATACGGATGACGTCGTCTCATCTTCCTGTTCCAGAAAAAGCATGTCCAATCCAAAAAGTTAATGTTTAGCGGTAGCTTAATTCTAATCTTTTGTTGCCGAGCAACTCGAACAGTTTGTGATAATTTGTTTGGCAAATCTTGAATTTTAGCAACTCACTAAATGTTATGGCAAAGGAAAAAAATGTTCACCTCCAACAGTTTCTCGTAATTGACTTGGCAAAACTAAAACTAAACCCACGCTCCTATTTTTTCCCGCGATCCTCTGCCGATCCTCGCGCTAATTTTCTTTTTGGCACGACGGCGCGCTCGCGCTGAAGGCCGCCGCCGCAATCTCCTCGGGCGCGATTGCCGCCGACCGTCACCGTTCCTGGAAGGAGCAGTCGGCGCTGGCACTACAAGCACCCCCCGACGGCCTCTAGGACATCACATCTTCCAGGCAATATTTTATTCGCATCGGGAGACAAGGAACCACGTACGCCTGCGGCAGCCGGGCGTTGCTGGCGTTCATCAATCTTGTGCAATTTTCTTTGATCCCCGGTGTCATATCCCGCCGGACCTTTTTCTGCTTCCTGTAGCTGCTGCGTTCATCAATCTGTTCATGTAGTTGCACCCTAAACCCTACCGTAGCAACCAGAGGAATACATACCTGGCCTGGCGACCACCGACCAGCACCTCCGGAAGATGATTGCGTCTGGCGGCCGTGCGGATCCCTGGCCTCCTGATCGATGTTTGCGTCGCCTAGCTCCTGCGATTGATCTGGCGAACTCGTGGACTCTAGTGTCGTGCGGCGTGCGGGAGGAAAAAGAGGCCTCACGGGAGAGGGCGCGTGTGGGGCCGCGGGAGAATGAAAGGCGCGCCAACGCTTCGCGCCCGCGGGAATCGTGGCGGCGGCGAAAAAAATGAGATGCAAACCGCGATGGCAAAACGACGCCGCGCGTATATTTGCGCCCGGGGCACGAAGGGATGACAACTTGCCATTAATGTTAAGTTGTTTTGCAAAACTGTTGGAGATCTAATTTTTCTTGTTTTGCTAAAATTAGATGGATGCCAAGTTCATATACCAAACTGTTGGAGTTGCTCAGCCGGGTTATGTTATGCCAAGTGCCAATTCAATCAATCCCAGGGTCAACGGTAACCGAAACTTCACTGCGGTGTACTAATCACTTTTTTTTCGGCCGAGAGTACTCTATACACCAATTGCAGCTGTACAAGAGAAGGCCCGCTACGCAGGTACTACGAGCAGTCCAGCGCTCGTCTGACGGCCCAGTGGCCAGCGCTCAGTTCGTGAGGCCTGCCTGCTCGCGAGTTCTTCGTCTTCACGCACCGGCCTGCCGGCTGCCGGCGACGAGGGAAGAAGAGACAAGGAAGAGTACCTCCTCCGTGCTGGCTGCCTGTACCGCGTCGTGTACATGCCACGGCGAACGGTACCGCGACCTACCGGGCTACCCCGGCCGGAAAAGCCCGTCTCACCAAACACAGGTACCACAGCCCGACAGTCACGTTATGGTCCGTACCAGTTTGCCATATACTCTAGGATACTTAATTTTTAGTGTTATCTCGAGCAAATTGGTTTCACTTCTGAGATTAATCACTTCTCTCTATAGGCGTGAGTAGCGGGCTGAGCCAATGTGATGTACTACTACGTGCTCGTGGGAGAAGCCCAGCTAACTACAGAAAAAGGCCCAAGGCCCCAAACTGAATTTACGGCTGTTCAAACAGTGTCGGAAAGTATCGGTCAGGAGTCCTCAGCAGGAGGAACAGAATTGTTCTTCCCCTCTCTCAAAAAAAAATCTTATTTCACTTCTTCTATAGTATTTTTATTTGAAAATAAATATGTGTAAAAATCTATATCATTTTTCTTTGATAATAAATTTACCGTACAAATCTGCTGAACGAGAGCCGAAGAAGATAAATGTTCCGTAGAAAGACGTTAAGGTCGCGCACCGTCGTTGTCACACCGTGCAGCAGCAACGCAAGTGGAGAGCATCCGGCTTCCATCGTCCAGCGCTACAAACAGCAACAGCTGCCGCGGTGAAGTTGCCGCCGGCACGGGCTGGCGGCGGGCGTTGGACTACTGGACCAGCCAGCACCACGACAAAGCGTGCGTCACCCACTGGCGGCCACACCGCCACAGCACGCGGCGCCGGCGCCCCTGCCGATTCGTTCCTGACGTGGGCCGTGGGGGCCCCGCGCGGGGCAAGCGAAGCGAGTCCCGTCCGCGCCGATGACTCGCGCTTTCTGCGGTCTCCGCCCCGGCCGGCGCCCCCACATCACATGCGCCCTGCGCTGCCCGCGCGCGTTCGTCGTTTGCCTCGGCCCTTTGCCTGCTGGTCCCACGGTCCCGTCGCCGCGCGGACGGACCAGACCAACACGCTGTTTCCTATACACCGCGCCCCTGCGCCGCCGGATCCTGGCGAGTGCCGAGGCCTCCCCCCGCTTTTCCTCCGTCCCGTGAGATCTGGACCGGACGGGTAAGGATCCGCGCGCGGGGCGGACGAGCCTCCCTCCGCGCCCGGTGTTGGCAGGTGGGCCCGGGATCCCTCGGGGAACACGTCAGTCCATGTGCGGGGAAGGGGCCCGCGGATCGCGGCTGGGAGCGCCGCAGCGCCGCAAGACGCAAGTGGGCGGCCGAGCCGAGCCGGGAGAGTGAGCTAGGGTGAGCCACCTGGCTGGCTGTGAGCCGGGGGGCCTACAGCTTGGCGACAGGGGAGAGCGTGCTTTGCTTGCCCATATCTCGGCAATTACAGGGGGCGCCGGCGGAAGGTTTGCATGATTGCGGCAGCGGCGAAATAGAATACCATTTTGACGAATCTTGCGTGCGCCGGCAAGATACGAAACAGGCAAAAATGCAGCAGTATCTTTGTTGGAGAAAAAGTGTACTTTCTATCTAGCTTATGAATAAAACATAGAAAAAGCATAATTACTCCTACACAACTTATGTTCCACTAATTTCTTTTAACGAACCACACTTGACAAGTGCGTTATTACTTATATAGAAGAAAATACAAGATTATACTCATGCGTGGTCATGACCGGAGAACAAAACGAAAATCAACTAAAAATAACACACTAGCGCGTTGAATTGGGCCATAAACGCGAGCCGATCTCAACTCAACTCAACAGCTCTACCCGATCGGGTTGGAGCATCGATAAGGACCTCAACACACCAATTTTGACCAAGGTATTCATTTTGTTTTTTCTCATGCCAATAACCTTTAATTCGTATTGCGCCATCCTTGTCAGATTGCTAGTTACCAACAATAAAGCAAAACTTATGCATGTGCTTTGGGTTGACAAGGCGACCAATTTGTGAAGGATTTGCGCTAGTTTCCGCCTCCCTTGATACTATGTATATATGTAGATTTCAACCGTGATATGGTGATAACCTAGTTTGTTGTTAAGCAATACCTGCGACGATTTTTTTCATATGCTGTGCATGTTTTGAGAGAAGACAATATCTCTTTTAACATCACTAGCTGCTTCTGACATCGTCAAAAGCCATGCTTAAAGTTTTCTCTGATGTAATCGTTGCACGAGAACTGGTCGCACTCGTTTGCTTGCCCGTTGCGCACCCACTCCACCGCTCCACCCATAGTGGGCCCGACCAGCGGCTTAATAAGCACCACCCAAACTAAAGGGGCCCACTGTTCAGCCGCTCGTGATTATAAATCGCTTTTATTAGCCACACAAACCAGTCTCGTCTAGCAAAGCAGCCGCGGGTCACGAACTCACGACGCGGACACCTTTGCCTTTTGGGTTTTGAGTTCCCGTCCATCCAAAATTTAGCCGATAAGTAAAGCAAAACCCACTCGTCATTACCCGTAACAGAAAGCAATCCGTATGCAACAGTCCCAGCCCGAAAGCGACACCGTCCAGGGCACGTACAGCTCCGCCGGTACTGCGTCGTGGACCCGCCCCATGCACCGGTGCCCATCCCGCGGGTCATACCGCCTCGAGATTCCCGTTCCCAGGGTCCACATCTCCGGTGCACCAGCCCGTGCCGAGCCGAGCCGGCACGCCTGAGGGAGGCAGCGGCTCGGGGAGCTCGTATATCAGCTCGGGGATGACGCTGACCGGTGGGACCGGTCGGCTGGCCCGCATGGCAGAGCCAAGCTATACTAGGCGAGGGAGGAGCCTCAGCCTCTCTCGCCTACTCCAAATCCCCTTCCCCACGCTCCGCCACCACTCCCGGTCTCCGGCCACCGTGCTGCGCGCAGGACGAGGCCCCTGCCTGAGCCTTAGCCCTACTGCCATGGACGAGGAAGCGAAGGTCGGCCCTAAACCTGACACGAACACCAACGCTGCCGCTGCGGCCGAGGCGGCGGCAGCCGCTCCGCTGCCGCCCTCGAGCTCGGAGGCGGCGGAGAGGGAAGGGAAGGTGGAGGGGGCGGAGGAGGAGGAGGGGGAGGTGGTGGAGAGGTTGGTGGAGCTGGTTGGCGAGATCGCGGCAATCTCCGACTTCAGGAACTCGTACCGCCGGCAGTTCTGCAACCTGTCGCGGCGGATCCGGCTGCTCGTGCCCATGCTGGAGGAGGCAAAGGAGGCGCCCGCGCCGCTGCCCGTGGCGTCGCAGGCCTCTCTCCGCCGTCTCAGGGAGGCTCTCGACGGCGCCGGGGAGCTGCTCCGGCTCGGCAGCAGCGGCAGCAAGATCTTCCTGGTGGGATTTCTCGCTTTATGGCTCGGAGCTGCTTACGCTTCGCTGCTAACATTTCTCCTGTTTACTGTTTTTCGTGTTAAATTGTGATTTCGCTGTGGAGTTAAGAGAATTTTGCCCGACGAATCGGAGGGAATTTAAATGTGTCGATGCTACAAAATTAAACGCTTCCAATTGCACACACCGTAATAATCCCTTTTCTCTTATGTAGCGTATAATTTGTTGACTGTCATCCGTTTGGGTCATTACTAAATGTGAATTGTGCATAAGATTAAGGCTTAGCGAAGGTTGGACTAGGTTTTGGTATATCTAGCTGTCAAATCAATGCCGGGTCAGGGTAATTGACATTGCTTAGTGCTGTTGAACAAGTCCTCTATCTTCTTTCATTCACACAAATATTTGAGACTTAGACCAAACCATGCTATATTACTTGAGTGCTATTATACATCTTCTAATCATGGTGCAACCAGCAGTTTGAGCTTCTGAGGTCTTACTCAAACAGTACTGTTGTATTTCACACAGCTATGAAGTTCATTGATGCTACAGAGTAATCAGGTAATCTGGTTGCAGAATCTTCACTAGAAACGTAAGCTAAGCATTTGGATGCACGTTGGAAGTACGAAAGCTATGCAAAATTTGGATCCTAGATGTATTGATTGAAATTTTGTAGAAATTGGCCACTTCTAAGCAAGCAATGTCAGTGATGTAGATGCTCGTGAGGCCTTGTCAGAAGATTGCCTGCTTAGTCATAGGAAAAATTCGTTTCACATCACTGTAGATTACTCTAATTAGGTATATGCTGCTGACAGTATGTCAGAATTCAGTACCATCCAAATACTCCCTCCGTCCCTAAATATAAGCATTCTCCGGTTTCCGTGATACGCGTTTGACCGTTCGTCTTATTCAAAAAATTTGTGAAAATAGAAAAATAATTATGATATACTTAAAATATATACGATGATAAAACATGTCATAACAAAATAAATAATATTTTCATAAACTTTTTGAATAAGACGAACAGTCAAACAGAGACGGAAAAAGTCAACAAATGCTTATATTTAGGGACGGAGGGAGTATGTAGCATTTCCTTTATGTTACCACCATTTTTAAATGGCTCAAGCCACATCACTCGTCATGGTTTTGTCTTTGTCCAAGAGTGGAAACGGTAGTAGCTCACTCTTGTTTTTCTCTACCTTCACAACCAAACTCTTTGGTTTCCCAAATAAGAAATAAACTCTTCGCCTCCTACCTCCAAGTGGTCACTGGTGCCTTAAACTGTGAGGGAATCAAGGAGCTGCCTCACTTAGCCAAGTGACCCTTAACAACTATCATTGCCATGCCGTCCCTTGCTTATAATTTTTTCAGATCAAAGCTTTTCCTGATTTATTTTTGCAACAGAGCGTATCGCAGTGCTTCACAGCAGGTTAAGTACTTGATGTATTCAAGGTGCGCCTGCCGCAAACACCACCTAAACCAACCACACCAGTAACAGAAGAGCTAACCACACAAGATACGTCGTTTTCGCTCAAATCCCAGCTACTGCTTCAATGATTCACAGCCTCACACCCATCAGGTTCCTTGCTCTGGCAACTCTGTAGTCGAGTGGGAACGTTCCCCACACTATGCTCCCGAACCTGAAGCTTGAAGTGAACTTCTACATCTCCTTTTGGATCTTGGTGGTTCCTTCTCTTTCACCTCCTACGCACCAATGTAATGGTCCATTTTTTCAGCATCTTTGTAGTTGTACTTAGCACCTGGTCTTTGGTCCAGCCCTCGCTAAATTTCCCCCCTGAAAGTACATACCATTTCAAGTTTTCAGTAAGGACCAGGGGGTTGCGGCACACATACAGTTAATACCTGAGTTTTTCTTGCTATTGATCCACCAGTGGCCACCAACTCAAACTCACTGTCCACTTCAAGATAGCTCTGGGACAACATTTCGTATAGATTATGCAACACAACACTCAAAAATAGATTATTAAATGACTCCTGCTCTTGATGAAAAAGACAAATACTTAGAATTCTGTTACTGTAAAGTAATCAGAGAAAAATGTGGATCCTGAGTGGGACATCCAGCTTCCAAACAGCCGGAATAGGGACAGGGTTGACCCTTCTAAATGAAATCACTGAATGAAGCGATTGAACTGAGTAGACGCCATTAACCCGTAGGACATTATGATGCAAGTGGTATCCAGATATCCAAGAAGCAACAGGCATAAATTCAGGTTTCTCAACTCAGGAATACCTATCATTCATATCCTTCTTTCTGGGCATTAATTGCCTGTTTGTTAGGCGGTATTTGTGCTTGTCATAATGATTATATAGCATAGAAATGAATCCTATCTATGTAACACAAGCTTGTTTGTTGTAAATCAGTATGACTTGGTACTAGATCTTATGTGATGCTTATCGCTAGATCAGTACAATGTATATCCCTTCTGTGGTTTATCTTCTGTGATGCTGTAGTGACCACTTTTGAAGTAAGCACATAATAATACTGTACTGGATACACAACCATGATCCTTTCCTTACTGTAAATGTCTCCCTTATTTTCAGGTTCTTGAGAGAGAGAAAATATTGAAGTCTTTCCAAGACATTACAGAAAGACTTGAACAAGCCTTAGCTGGTATCTCATTTGATGAGCTTAACATATCAGATGAAGTAAGAGAGCAGGTACTAGTCCAGATTTTCTCTTTTTGCATTAGTGTTCTTTATAATTATGCTGTCTCAATATTTTTCCCTTGTTCCTGTATAACTTTATCTGTGATTCTATGCAGGTTGAGTTGGTGCATGCTCAGTTCAAAAGAGCTAAGGAACGATCGGATTCATCTGATGATGATCTTTTTAATGATCTGATGTCCGTCTATAATTCAAGCAGCAGTGCTAATGTCGACCCTGATATTCTTCGAAGGTTATGTGAGAAGTTGCAGCTTGTCACGATATATGACCTCAATCAAGAATCTCTTACCTTGCATGAGATGGCTAGTGGCGGTCATCCTGGTGCAATTGTTGAAAAGATGTCGATGCTCCTGAAGAGGATCAAGGATTTTGTGCAGACTCAAGACCCTGAAATGGGTGCTCAAGCAAGTACAACAGACATTTCCCCAAAAGACAACTCAACATGTCCTGCTATTCCTGACGATTTCCGTTGCCCAATATCACTGGATTTAATGAAAGACCCAGTTATTGTCGCCACTGGGCAGGTTTTACTTTGCCCCAATACCATTTTAAAATGTTTTTATGTTTCCATTCAATATGCAGACCTTTGGCATTTGAGCTCACTATAATTCCTTGGATATGCCTTTGCAGACTTATGAGCGAGGGTGCATAGAGAGGTGGCTGGAGGCTGGCCATGACACCTGTCCAAAGACACAGCAGAAGCTTCCGAATAAATCCCTGACTCCAAATTATGTCCTTCGCAGCCTCATAACTCAATGGTGCGAGGCGAATGGTATCGAGCCACCAAAACGCTCTGCTCAACTTAGTAATGCACCAAAGCCATGTGCTGCTGCTGAGCACAACAATGTTGTTGAGCTTCTTCAGAAACTCTCATCCCAAAACCTTGAAGATCAACGTGCTGCTGCTGGTATGCTTCGTCAGCTTGCCAAGCGTAGTGCTGAAAATCGTGCTTGTATTGGAGATGCTGGTGCTATTCCTATTCTTGTTAGCCTGCTATCAACCACTGATGTTAGCACCCAGGAACATGTGGTTACTGCCCTCTTGAATCTATCCATCTATGAAGAGAACAAGTCAAGAATAATCACCTCTGGAGCTGTTCCTGGAATTGTGCATGTTTTAAAGAGGGGCAGCATGGAGGCCCGGGAAAATTCAGCTGCCACACTGTTCAGCCTCTCAATTGTAGATGAGAACAAGGTGACTATTGGGGCTTCTGGGGCAATTCCTGCGCTTGTACAACTATTGAGTAATGGAAGTCAACGGGGTAAAAAGGATGCAGCAACAGCGCTATTTAACTTGTGCATTTATCAGGGCAACAAGGGCCAAGCTGTTAGAGCTGGATTGATTCCTATACTACTAGAACTACTCACGGAGACTGAAAGTGGGATGGTAGATGAGGCCCTTGCAATATTAGCAATCCTCTCTGGACATCCTGAGGGCAAAGCAGCTATCGGTGCTGCTTCTGCAATACCTGTTCTTGTTGGAGTTATCAGAAATGGATCAGCAAGGAACAAGGAAAATGCAGCTACTGCAATGGTGCATCTCTGCAATAGCGAACAGCAGCAACAGCATCTTGCTGAAGCGCAAGAGCAGGGTATTGTGTCTTTGCTGGAGGAGCTAGCAGAAAGTGGCACCGACAGAGGAAAGAGGAAAGCAATCCAGCTGCTTGAACGAATGAATAGGTTCCTGAAGCAGCAGAGTCAAGCCCAAGCCCAAGCAGAGGCCATGGCGCAGGCTCATGCCCAGGCACAAGCACAGGCTCATGCTCTTGTTGAAGCTCAAGTGCAGGCAGATATTCAAGCAGAGCGATCACTGCTTCCCACATCATCATCACATATTCCTGATTGATGAGGTGACAGACCAGCAACTTGTTCCCTGTAGTTAGTGGCTTGTTTTTTGGCCAGAGCTGGCAGGTGGAAGATCTCCTGCAATCGCTGTCGCCAAGGTTGTTTGCGGGTTCTGCTGTGCACTGCAAATTAGGAAGGTCTGGTCCGGGCAGTGTGATCTAGGGTCACTGGCATGAGTGAGTTTTGAGGCAGATATTAACCTGTGTGTGCTGTTCCTACAATGCGTACCGGTGATTGAATGTAGTATCCTCGAGTTTTAGGGAGGTGTCGTTGTACTTTTACCCGGTGCCCAGTACAGAACTAATTTCTGGCGTCCTAGGTTGTTATATGCCTGACAAATGCAGTGAAGCTTTTAGTTCCTAGTGTTTGCTCATCCCAACTCTTATCTTTGAGTTACTGATAGTGGAGCATTGGGGCATTTTGCCTTTTAGTGGAATGATCTTGGATTTGTACTTTGTAGCACTAGCACAGCTGGTCAGGTGTAAATCTGTCCAGTTTCGTGTTTTTCCCCATCTCCTGTTTCTGCGACAGCTGCGTGTGTACACATAGCTGAGGAAAATCGGCGTGTTGGGATCATGACCAATTTGTGCCCTCTTTTTCCTCTTTTTTTTTTTTGAAACCATCTTGTTCCTCTTTGCTGTACCCTGGTTCCTGGTATTTTACTTGGGCTGGACCTGGACGCGACGCTTCAGTTTGTAGCTTGCGTACATGAAACACAGATATGCTTTGTGTGCCTGTTTCTGCAGGTCCGGTTCCATCCCACTATCCTATCACCTGTTAATCTGGTTGGTTGATGCATCTGGCCCAGCGTGCATGCGTCACGGGCTCTGATGTGCCACATAGCTCATCGACAGGCGACAGCACAGGCCGGGGCGCCCGCGCGATCGCAGGGATAGACGAGACCGGGCCGCACATCGTGGCCTCATGGCGCGCCTGCACATAGTTCCCGTGCCGTGCCCGTGCTCGCAGGGCCTAGCTCACCGGCGGCGGGCGCGCGCGAGCAGACTGCAGACGCAGCCCGCAGGGGTGCACCAACCTGACGAATCGATGTGCCTGTGCCGCTGTCCCTGCTTGAGATTGAGACCCGAGAGGGCGATCCCCATTGGCGGACGTCGCTCTCGGCGGGCTAGGCCACACCACACTACTACGGGGTCACTACCCCGTGTCGCTCGAGACACACCGAGCCGCTGTCACGGCGGTAGGCCTCAGCGCGGCCGAAAGGGGAGCGGGTGCGGGTGCAGGTGCGCGCCGGTGCCCTGATGCCGATGGCCCCCGGCCGGCCGGGCCACATGCGCGTGCCCGCACCTTTCACCGTCGTCGACGTTGGTTGAGGCCTCTCGTGAGCCCTTGAGGCCTTGGTCTTCTAGTTTTTTAATGACGTGTTAGCTGGCTCGTTTGTCCTTGCTCGCTCGCTCCATCGCGCAATTATGGAGGGTCCGGGCGGGAGAGCGAGGTTATTGTTGAGAGGGTCAGACCCCTGATGGGACTGGGTGAGGTCAAAGTGCGAACTGACGCTGGCACCAGCGACGATCAATGATTTGAAAAAATATCTCACGTTGTCTCGTCTGATCCAGAGTAGCAGTGCAATATATTGGTTTTCATTCGTACGGAGCCGGTACTATTTCGTTAACAAAATGTTTGGATTTTTAGGGATGGTATAAGTATACTGATATTGCAGCTAGTGGCCGTATTTATGTAATAATTTTTTGAATAAAACGAATGGTCAAAGTTGCAACAAAAAGTCAATAGCGATAAATATTTAGATACAGAGGAAGTATTATGTATTATGTTACTATTACTAATCAAAGACACCTTTTGAAGTCTTCATGTAATCCACACGATGTGTGCTATATAAAAATAGGAAGATATATTAGACATCCTCATAAAACATAAAAAACAAATGCCAATTGATTTTTTAGCCATATTACTACTATTAATTAGACTAGACTTTAAGGCCTCCACCTTAATCATTATAACACAAGACATAGCAAAAACCTGAATATTAAAAAAACACTCAGATAATTGATTTTCTTCAACAAAGTCATGATTGGATTAATAGTAGTTGGATGGATATGGTTTGCTTCTAAATTACCAAACTTTTCTATGGAACTTGATCACCTAGATTCAAGTTTAGACTTAGCATGGGAATCTCTATTTTTCTGAATTTATTGTAATAATCAACACTACTATTCTTTGGTGGCAGGCGACTGAACATTTTGATTTCCACAGTTTAGACTAAGTCCAACAGCGGGAGGCAAAAGCCCGCTCGCTACTGTGCTTCCCGGGAAGACCCTCCAACAGATGAGGCACCGCGCAAGACAAACTGCCTCCGGAGGAGAGAGGGGATGCAAAATTGCATCCCCTCTCTCCTTGAAGGCATCCGGCGCAGAGAGGGAGGGCCGGCCGCGTGGGGAGGAAGGAGGAGGAGGTGGTGGCTTGGGAGAAGAAGACTGCACGCGCCGACGGGGGAAGAGCAGAGGAGAGAAGTGGGGACCTCCGGCGGTCGGCGCGGGGAGGGAGGCGGAGCTCCGGCGGCCGGCGCGGGGAGGGAGGCGGAGCTCCAGCGGCCGTGGGAGAGCGCCGAGGCCGAGCGGAGGAGGAAGTGGGCCCGTGCCGCCGCGCCGCCGCATCCTCGAATCGAGGTCCCGCCCGCCGCGCCTCCAACCTCCTCAAATCGAGGTCCCGCCCGCCGCCGTCCATCGACCCCGGCCTTCCCGCCCATCGAATCGATCTCCGCGGACGGGCGGGTGAGGAGGCCGTCTGGCACGGGCGGCCAGCTCGCCGCCGCCGGCGAGCACGCGGACAGGAGGAAGATGCCGCCGGCTGACAGGGAGAGGAGGAAGATGCCACCGGAGCAGGTCGTCGTCCACCTCGCGTTGTGGCCGGCCACACGGTCTTCCTCGATGTCTCCGCCGCCCACCACCTCCTCTGCGGTCGATGCCGGATCCGGCCACCACGGGCCCCTGCTTCGCTTCGCCGGGGAGGGAAACGCGTGCCGCGACGAAGATGAGGGAGGGGGAGGAGCGTGGTGGAGCCCGAGGTCGAGCTCGTCCGCCGCCGTCTTCAGGGCCGCCGGCGAGAGGCCGGATCTCAGCGCCTCGCGGAGGAGCAGGGGAGGGGCTCTGGCGGAGGACGGGAGTTGCGGCTTGCATTTTGCTTTTGCCTCGCGTTGTTGGAGACTACCAATTTTGCACGCGCTATGTATTCACTGTGCGTGATGCAAATGAAGGAAATGCATCCGCATTTTGCCCATCCTTGTTGGAGTCAATCTTACGGTCAAAAAAGATGTTTCCTTCATGTACCACTAACAGGTGTCTAGTGATAATATATAACAGTCTGTATTAAATTATATTCACACCACGTGACAAAGAATTATGTAAGTAGTTAACTTAGATAGATTATGATATTTCGACTGAATACTATAGCATATCTACATTGATGATTTTTAATCACACAATTTTCAATTTTTTGAAGAAAAAGGATGTGCCTAAAGCTCTAAGCACATGTCAAACAAACAAACGCGCACATCGAGGGCGCTTAAAGGGAAAATGTAAGAATGAGGATTGAAAACATACAGAGTGCTCCAAAGTTCATATTAGATGTCGTCGATGTTTTCCCAACACCTCCCTAGGGCTAACTCCAGACCTAGACATCGCCGACGACACATGCCGATCTCAAAGCATACATGGGCCGAAATTGTACCATATATATTTCCAGCAAGAAAAGCTTGTATCGATCCCTAAACAGCTCCATTGATATCGATCCTAAATCTTGTATTTTCAATTTCCATCTCTAACCAAACTTCCTTCACAAGCGTCGAGCAACTCCAACAGTTTGCTATCTCAACTTGGCATCCATCTAATTTTAGCAAAATAAGAAAAAATGACTTCCAACAGTTTGGGAAAACAACTTAGCATCAATAACAACTTGGCATCTCAGTCCTCTCCATGCGCAAATATGCGCAGCGCGACTCCACGTTTCCCTCTAGGTGAGAGGGTGAAAAAAGAAATAAATAACAGAGAAGGGTTCCAGATATAATTTTTCAAGAGGTGGAAGGGCATAAACATAATTCTGTTTCTCTCTCAGGGTTCCTGATGTAATAGCATCTCCAAGAGTTTGCCAAATTTTACTTGGCAAATCTTGTATTTTACCAACTTCTAAAAAGATATGACAAGTAAGAAATGAGCTCATCTCCAACAGTTTGGCATAATTCACTTGCCAAACTCAAATCTAACTTACATCAGGAACCATGGGAGAGAAACAAAATTATGTTATGCCCTTCCACCTCTTGAAAACTTGTATCAGGAATACTCCTCTGTTCTTTATTTCTTTTTTCACCCTCCCACCTCGCTTGGCCACGCCGATGCCAACCCGGATTGGCGCGTGCATATTTCCGCGTGGGGACGTGAGTTTTGCCAAGTTTCTTTTTTTGCAAGTTGTTTTGCCAAACTGTTGGAGGCCAATTTTTCTTGTTTTGCCAAAATTAAATAGATGCCAAGTTAGTTTGCCAAACTGCTGGAGATGCTCTAAATTAGATCTGAGTTTCACTAGGCCACAAACGATTTGTGCTGACCCTTGCAAATTAGTGTGCTGGCGGGTGCAATTGGCAACCGCCAGCACTGTGGTTTGCAGGGGCGCCGGTTCAACATAAGGAACCGCCAGCAGAAATGAGGACGATTTCTGCTGGCGGTTGCCATATGTTGCCCGCCAGCACTGTGGCCCTCAATAAAACCCGACAGCTTCTTCTTCCCCAGCTACCTTCCATTGGAGCTTTGCCCGAGAGGAGCTCGGGAAAAGCTCCAAAAACACCCAATCTATGGGGGTGAGGTTTTGCACTTGATTTCCTTGGAGGAGGTGGCTATATAAGGTGAGTTTGTGCTATTCCAACCTTCTTTTTTACCTTTTATCCATCATTTCTAGCTTCATTATAGATTCAGCTCTCTAGATCTAAGGTTTGCTAGCTGGGGGAGAGAGAGGAGTGAAGAGTGAGAAAATTAGTTGTAGATTATTTTTTAAGCAGATTGTTATGCAAATTAATTGTAGATTCGCTATGCTTGTCATTAATATAATTTGGTTCATTAAATAAAAAAGAGAGAAGTGAAAAGAGAGAAAATTTATTGTAGATTTTTTAAATATAGTGTTATGCAGATTAATTGTAGATTTGCTATGTTTCTCATTAATATAATTAGTTTCATTAAATAAAAAGTAGAATTGAGTTTTTAATTATTGTGACTCATTTATTATTACTATATGATTAAATTAGTTTCTAAAATGTAGAATTTTTTCATAGGTTGTTTAACATGGATCACAGAGCATGGATGTATGGCGTACAGAGACATTCTTCTACATTCATGACAGAGTTATCAAAATTTCTCGAGGTTGCGAAGAAGCACGCTCACATTTGCAAGTCAAAGCAAATACGTTGTCCGTGTACTGATTGTTGCAACAAACTTGTATGGGAGGATACTAATGACATCAAGATGCATTTGATACAGCGAGGTTTTATGGAAGGATACACAACTTGGTCCCACCATGGTGAGACAGTGTCTACTTTCAACAATGCAGACATTGGCACTGGGTATGATGAAGTGGGTGACGAAGATGAAAATGATCATGTCATGATGGATGATGCTTTTGATTGTGGAGATGAAAATGGTAATGAAACAGATGCACCACAAGTGGACGATGAATGTGATGTTGATATGGAGGAAATGTTGTGCCACATTGAACCGGAGGTGTTGGTAGGGACTGCTAAAGGGTTAGAAAATTTTGAGACACTTAAGAAGGCAGCAAAGGAACGTATGTATGAGGGTTGTGGGAAGGAGTGGACAGTGTTGCGTTTCATCCTCAATCTTCTGATTGTTAAGGCTAAATTCGGATGGTCTGACAATAGTTTTAACGAACTCCTTACTTTGTTGGCCAACCTGCTTCCGAAGCCTAACCTTGTGCCAAAAACACATATGAACCAAAGAAGATCATCAACCCATTGAAGATGCGGGTGCAAAGAATACACGCATGCAGGAACCATTGCATATTGTACCGCGGTGACTATGCAGAAATGAAGAAGTGTCCTAATTGTGAGGCTAGTCGTTACAAAAGTAATGCTGATTTCGACGCAGAACGTGTCGCTAGCACAAAAGGCTGAAAGAGGAAGAAGGGTGGAAAGAAAAGTGCAGGTGCTCAAGTGGGGGATGAGTCTAGTATTGGTACCACTGACACGACTAGTCAACGTAAAGTCCCTGCCTTGGTGATGTGGTATTTGCCGGTGGAGGACCGTCTAAAGCGATTGTTCTCGAACCCAAAGACCGCCAAACTAATGACTTGGCATGCCGATCGCCCAGAGAAGTCCGATGGGAAGCTTAGACATCCTTCTGATGCTCGCCAGTGGAGGACATTTGATTCCGAGCATAAAGACTTTAGAGATGAAAAAAGAAATATATGGTTCGCATTAAGTACAGATGGCATGAATCCATTTGGTGAAAGAAGCAGCACGCACAGCACATGGCCAGTGCTGATGACCATATACAACCTTCCCCCTGGCTATGTCACAAGAGAAAGTTCCTTTTGCTAACCATTCTAATCCAAGGGCCGAAGCAACCTGGTATTGACATAGATGTTTTCCTGGAGCCATTGATGAAAGATATGGAGAAGTTTTGGAAATATGGGGTTGAGATGTGGGATGAGTACAGACAGGAGAAATTCACACTTTATGCAATTATCTTTGTTACCATTAATGATTACCCTGCCCTATTTTCTGTGTTGGGTCAGATAAAAGGAAAGACAGCTTGTGTAGTTTGCGTTAATGGTACAATATCTGTCTACCTAAAAGGATCTACGAAGATAGTGTATATGGGGGCCAGACGCTGGCTACTGAGGTGTCACAAGTACCGGAAGATAGCGGACTATTTTGATGGAACGATTGAGGGAAATTCTGCCCCACAACCGGCCACGGGTAAAACCGTATTTGAAATGTGTCAGAAGGTCAAGTTCAAACTCGGTAAGAAGTCAAAAGATAAAGATGGTGTTGGAAGGAAGGAGGCTGAAGCTACACAGAATGTCAATGATGTGCCTTTCAAGAAGATGTCGATATTCTTTAAGTATTTGCCATACTGGAAAGACCTGGCGGTGTGTCATGCCATTGATGGGATGCATCTTCAGAAGAATGTGTTTAATAGCACAATCGGATTCTTAGGCTTAACGAGCAAGGTAAGGGACAGACTGAAGTCACGTAAGGATCTTGTTGACCTAAAAATCAGGCCAGAGCTCCACCCGCAAGAACGTCCTAATGGTAAGCAATACCTCCCCCCTACTAGCTACAACTTAACACAAGATGAGAGGTTGGCTATCTGCAAGTGCTTGCGCGGGCTGAAAGTGCCTACCGGATTCTCATCGAACATCCGTTCACTAGTCTCATTGAAGGACATGACGCTTACTGATTATAACTCTCATGATTGCCATGTGATGATCACTGTTTTTCTTGCGATTGCGATCCGAGCTGTCAAACCAATATTCCTTAAGATGATTATCACAAGGATGTGCTACTTTTTCAACTTCATTTCGCAGAAAGTCATCGATTCGGTAGAATTGGCAAGGCTTCAACTTTTTATGTCAGAAACTCAAGCGCAGCTCGAGATGTGCTTCCCTCCGTCCTTTTTTGATATCATGGAACATCTAATGGTCCACATGGTCGAGCAAATTACTGAACTAGGACCTATGTACTTCCATGAGATGTGGACGTACGAACGGTTCATGTCACTTCTCAATGGATGGATGAAAAACAAGGCATTTCCGGAGGGCAGCATGATTGAGAGCTACCATACTGAAGAGAGTGTTGATTGTTGCATAGATTACATAAAAGATAAGAAAGCGGTCGGTTTACCGGAATCTCGACACGAAGGGAGATTGTCGGGGCAAGGTACCATTGGAAGGAAAAGATTCATTGACGAGGACAACCAACAATTGGAGAAAGCCATGCAAGTGCTCTACAACAACTTGCAATAGTGGAGCCATTCATTCAGCAACTGGAAAATGACATTCGTGTGGAAAATAATGATTGGGACGAGGATTGGGTCATCAAACAGCAAAAGCGTTGCTTCCCCTCATGGTTAAAAGAACATGGACATCTATTTGAAGGAAACTCCATACACGACGCAACATTGAGCAGGTTGGCGGCTGGTCCATCAAGCAATGTCACCTCATGGCAAGCATATGAAATTAGTGGGTACGCCTTCTATACCAAGGCAAAAGACAACAAGAGTGTCGCTTACCAAAATAGTGGTGTTCGCTATGATGCAATTGATGCTCACGGAAACAACAACACTTTCTACGGTTTCATTGAGGAAATATGGGAACTTGACTATGGAGCAAATATTCGGATCCCCTTGTTTCGGTGCCAATGGGTCAAACACCCGAAGGGCGTTACAAATGACAACTATGGGCTGACACTTGTAGACCTTGCCAATGTAGCTTACAAAGATGACCCATGGGTACTCGCTGAGCGTGTTGCACAAGTTTTCTACATAGCTGATCCTATGAATTTAAAGAAGCACATTGTTGTCTCCGGAAAACAAAGAATTCTTGGAGTTGAAGGTGTAGATGACGTTGAGGATTACAATCAGTATGACGAATTAGTCTTGTTCAAAGATCATGAAAAAAGAATCAATAAAATTGAAAGCAGCATTCCTAAATCGGAGAAGCCATGATTACGTACAGACTGCGAAGGAAGAATTGTCAAAGGATAAACTAGCATTTCTTACTAGTCTGGCTTGATGATGTATCTCTTGTAAGACTTTATTAATCAATGTCGTTGTAAGACTTTAAATTAAGTCTCATTTTCCACTCATTATTATATTACATTCGGTTCTATTTCACGTCATTAAAAACTCACAAGTAAAACCATACTAATACAACAACGTATGATTAATACATCAGTACTTTAGTCTTAGCAAAGACTACAAGTTCAAATGTATAGAATTAAAAGGGTACATATTTCATACTTAATTAAAATCTAGGATCGTTCACATCATGACCATGAATCATCGCGACGTACAAAGTATGATTAATATCGATGATGTTGATTCCTAAGAACCTATCAACATAATCCAGCGCATATATGTATGCACTATCTCTGGCCATGTAGGGTGTCATGAATATCTCTCCAAATATTTGCACCGAATTCGTAAATGATGATAGGGTAATGCCAGCTTGCCAACCGCCGCGTACTGGACTTGGGTGCGGTGTCGTGAATGTCCATCCAATGTTATGTAATACTTGACGTAAGACCCCATGCATACCTTGATCAGCGTGCATGAAACTGTTATACAATGCGTCCTGATTCAATTAGCAAGCAAAACATAACGTGTAAGTAGACAGTTCTTAAGAAAACAAATTCCGAAAATAACGAGTAAGTTTTAGTTACATACAATGGGCGATTCATACGATGGTGATATCCGTTTAGGCATTTCAGTGACAGCCATGTTGTTGTGTTCTAAGGCTTTAATCTTGGCTTTAATCTTGAAGTAACTATAGTCTGGGATTACATGTCTTGTTTGAGCTTCTATTTCGATAAGTGCCTTCCTCACGGCATCAGAAGCGGCAACATGTGGTTGTAGTGCAGCAAAAGAATTGACATGGATAATAACTGTATCACCAAGTGTTTGCTCTCGCATGCCCGCAGCGTTAATTGATAGAGAAACAATAAATCTTCCTCGTGATGAAGTCGTTTGTTCATGTCTCACCATTGGAGCTTGTCCAGTCACACAATATATAACTCGTTCTAACCATTGCATTGGTGAAACCAGCTTCATTATAATGCAAATAATACACATTATTATCATTGTAAAAATAATGACAAAATCAAAAAATAGAATATCTAAGTACATACCACATTTTGGCGTAACTCTTGTTGGGTAATGGGCATGGGTTCTTGACCGACGGGGAAGGAAGCACCAACAGGCTGCCCTGGGGGTGGTGGCGGAGGCTCTGGGACAGGGGGACCACTACGGACAGGACGACGACCACCTCCACAGCCGCCATCACGATTAAAAAATTCAAAGCGACTTGTCATCGTTATCCCTAAAATATGCACGATATTTTATTAAAATTTTCTAAACATTCACAAGTCTAACAAAATTTTGCTTATAAAATTTTTACACATTCTCTAATCTACACATAATCTAAACATGTTCAATTTTTACAAAATCTCTAATCTACATAAAAATCGAACATTATTGAATTGCAATATGAGATTAAATTAATTTATACCAAACCGAGAGGAGGCACGACGCCGGCGAAGTTCGGGCCCGTGAGGCGCGGCGAGGGGAGGAGGCAGCGACCGGAGGAGGAGGAGGCGGGCAGGGGTGGTTCGTTCGGCGCGCCGTCGGTAGGGGCGTGGCCCGGGAGGCAGGGGCGCGCGCGGCCTGTCGAGGAGGCACCTAGCACGGCCGGCGCGCTGGCGGGGCTCGATCAGGCAGGGTGGTGCGGCGGCGCTTGGCCTGGGGCGCGGCGGCACTCGGCCTGGGGGTGGTGCGGCGGCGCTCGGGCAGCCTGCCGGCATCGATCGATCCAAACCGTCTGCATTGACTTTTGTTGCCACAACCACAGCACTGACGGGCGCTTATGAGGCCCGCTAGCAGTAACTGTCTGCGCTGGCGGGCCCTTATGACGCCCGCCAGCAGTGATCGTCACCGCTGGCGGGCGCTTATGACGCCCGCCAGCATACATTATTCAGATGGTTTTTAAAATTCCACTACTACAATTAGTTTTTAAAATTCCTCTACTGCAATAAAATAGTATCAAATTGAAGACATCACAACCGAATATATTATTGTATCAAATTGAAGACATCACAACCGAATATATCACAAGTAATAACCACTCAAGACATAAAAGGGTACATCGATAGTTCAAACAGGGTACATTACATAAGTTCACAAATATCACAAGGTCACAACCTTCAGAAGTGAAGTTCACAACAACAGTTCACAAGTAAGCTCACAGCGTCACAATACGTAGTTTTCCACAGATACAAATACATTCATAATGGATTCGAAGTGAACAACTGAAGCTCAAATCTCGGTGCTAGCATTGTCCTCAAGTGCACCAATGCAGCCAGATACAATGTCAACAGATGTTGACATGTCCTCTCTAGTTGGAGTAGAACCATCGTGATCAATGGACGGACTGTTGGTAGATGTTGACATGTCCTCTCTAGTTTGATCAATTGAACCATCGTTTGATGAATCGACGGGTGCAGCTTCCAGAAATAGAACTACAACACATGTAAGTTTCATCACTTCAATTTGCAAATGCCAACTTACTTAATACATCACAACCGAATATATCACAGCTTCAAACATGGTCAGAAGTAATAATCTACCTAGATCATGTGACGTTGGTCCTCCAAACATGTCTTAGGTAATTTAGAAAACAATTACAACATTCCTAATCTAATCGCTTGAGAACTGGCCGGAGAGCAGAGAGCCAAAAGAGCTTCCGGAGTCCTGCGACGACATGTAGTAGTACCCTCGCTAGGTTGAAGGTGCAGACGATGTATGGGCTGCTTGTATCATACCTGCATGCTGACGACCTCCACTAGCTTGACCTCCTTGTGCGGCGGAAGGCCCCGAACCGTCGCCACCTCTGGCTGGAGGATATAACATGAACCGACGCCGTTGGTTGCGGTTATCTACAGTCAGAGTGATAATTGTTAGAGGGAACAATGTACAATTATCAGAGTAAGGTTTTGCTGCAGAATGAAATCAAATAGGTCACATGTTCAGAATGATATTACCGTTGCGCAAAGCACTTCTCTGTCCATCGTCGGGTGGTGCAGCTGATTCTGCTTCAATCCAAATACCCCACACGTTCAGAATGGTATCACCGTTTGTTGCTCTTCTGCGGATGCCTACACTTGCATCTTCAGGTATATATGATGGGCTTGCTTATGTGGTAAACAGCATAGCGAGATCGGACCTCCTCCTCTGCACAGCGTTAACCTGACATATGTTCTGGAAGACTCTTCCACAGAAATTAGGAATGTTCCAAAATATTGGTGGCACTCCAAGCAAGGTGATCCTCAGTGGTTACGCAGATTGTGGTGGGTGTGGGACTGGAGCCGGTGGCGTCGTGGTGACGGGTATTGTGGAATCAAGAGAAAATTCAGCTGAACCATAAAATGGTGTCATTGGCCAGATCTGGAGCTTATATCCATCAACTCGAAGCAATCTATGGTCCAAGATTCGTTCCAAGTCAACCGCTGAAGTGGTCACAGCCACATAATCATTAAGGAAGTGCCAGATATTTTCTAGCAGAACCGCCACACCCATCTGATCATGAATGGCTGTCTGTATCTTCATAAGACCGATGTTATCAAAGTTACATCCGGTCCTAAAAAGTACCATGATGCCAAGGTAGCGTGCATCATACGCATTGACCTCTTCCTCCTCAAAGAGAACGAGGTTTGGACGGTGGAAACTCCCCGCCATCAGCTCTGAGGGCCTCTACTCCTGTAAAATAATAGTCGAGTGTATTAGGGTACAGTAACAATCAAACTTGACATTTGTATTAGGGCAGAGTAACGATCATAGAACGATTGCACTGAGTTGCATGTGTTCGAACTCACCTTCTGTGAGGAGCCGGTGGCGGAAGCAAGACGGGGGCCTCCAAGGCAATGGCAACGCCTACTTCTCCTTCCCTGCCAAAATAAACCAATGCTTGTTGTATATTCAAAATTTTCGAAACACCTCCCCTGTACGGTGAGGTTTCCAGAAATCTGCAAGTAAAGGCCACGACACGAAGGGCGGGCCACACAAAAATTTTCTAGTTCAACCAAAAAACTAAACAAAATTTTGATCCAGCATCACTAATTCATCAAAAACTAAACAAAATTTTGATCCAACATCACTAATTGATCACTACGTGTAACTAAAAAACTGAAATCCTGAGGAGGCTCTCAAACCACTCACCACAGGTGCAGTCGAATGGAGGACGGCGCCGGCCAGACCACACCCCTCCTATTCACCCTCGGCCGTCTCCTACCCCTCCCCCTCGGCCTCCTCCATCTCCTTCTCCACGGGCCTCCTCCCTCTCCTCCTCCTTCACTTCCTCTCCCCTGGCCGGTGGTGGTGGCGTTGGCGGGAGCTGCGGCGGCGCGGCGGAGGGAGGGGCAGCCGGCGGTGGAGGTGGCGGTGGCGACAGCGGGAGGGATCGTTGGGGCGGCGGAGGGAGGGAGCTGCGGCGGCACGGCGGATGGAGGGAGCTGCGGCCCGGCGGCAGGGGGATCTGTGCTTGAAGATGGATGGATCTGTGCGGCGGAGGGATGGAGCTGCGGCGGCGGAGGGAGCTGCGGCGGCGGCGGAGGGAGCTGGGGCGCGCGGCGGAGGAGCTGCGGTGGGGAGAAATTTCGGCAGTCTAACGACGTAGCTTCGAGGTCTCGCCAACACTTAGAAATTTTTCAGGTGCTCGGCGAGCTATATAGAAGAATTAAACTACTGGCAGGCACTAAGGCCGCCCGCCAGCGCTCTAAGTGTCTGCTGACGGGCTCTAAGGCCACCCGCCAGCGCTCCCCTTCACTGCTGGCAGGCACAAAGACCGCACGCCAGCGCTAAGGCCCCCGGAGGCACATACATGCCCCGTGCTACCTTATCCTCGGCCGCTCCCTAGATCGAGCCGCTGCTCCCGCCGCCCGCGCTTAGAGCCTCGCCGAGCTGCTGCTCCCGCCGACCGCGCCTAAACCTCGCCGAGCTTCTGCTCCCGCCGCGCGCGCCTAGAGCCTCGCCGAGCTTCCCCGCCCTAGAGTTGTGTTGCTCCCACCGCTCCGGCCCGGCGGCCAGATGGCTCGAGGAAGGAGGCACAGGAGCACGCCAAGGCACGGGATGGAGCGAAGAACTAGCCACGATGATGAATCGGATCACCGGCTTCCAGAGATGGGGGTGAGGCATCCATTCAACCACAAATTTGGTGTTTGAATCAATATTGTTCTTGTTTGCGTCTTATGATGATAAATTCTTTGGTTAATGCCAGCTCGAGTGGTTGCTGGAACAACACTCAGAAGAAGGCATGGTGGTGAGGACGGGGCTTACATGCCGCCATGGACAGTACCCACGGTTGGCTTGCTGCTGGTCTGGAGTGGATGCAGGGAGAAGGTTCTTGCAATGCTCAAATGTAGATAATCCTTGTGATTTCAAGTACTGGCTTGACCCTGAATTTTCTGGGAGAGCAAATCAAGTGATTCAGGACCTGGTGTCTATGACTGGAAGTTTGTCAGAGCTTGTGCAACATTTTCATAGGCAATGGGACGTTTTGCTTGGTTCCAGACATGAGGCAAGACAAGAATGTCACAAATTGAAAGCCATTTGTAATGAACAACTTAGTTGCATATGTATCCTGTTGTGTATTTCTGTTGTAATGGCATGCTTCCTTTCAATGGTTTTGTAAGCATGTATGCAATGTTGGTAATGAAATTGAGTATGCTAAATTTGAATTAATGTCAAATTTCCTTCACTACAGTGTTTGAAACATCTACAAGTTTACTGAAATATACTTTGAATCATTTTACAATAGTTCTGGAAATTTGGGACTAAATTGAACACATTTTGAGCTGTTTTCAATTTTTTTGAATTTTTTGGAAATGCACTGTGCTGGCGGTCTCTTAAGACGACCGCCAGCACTGTGATTTTCCCCAAAAATAAAAAAAATGAAAGTGTGCCTAAACTAATTCAAAATTGTTCGAAACTTCTACAAGTTTACTGAAATGTTAAATAGTAACTATGAAAATTATTATTTGACACATAACACTAAATATTTTTCAAAGTTAGTTCAAATGTGACTCCTGGGTGAAACAACCCAAGAGTTAGAGGGTGTTTCACCCAAGAGACTCATTTGAACTAAAATTTTGAAACTAAAACTTTTCTATGAGCAAAAAAACTTTTCCTAATTTACTTTGAATCATTTTACAATAGTTCTGAAAATTTGGGACTAAATTGAACACATTTTGGACTGTTTTCATTTTTTTTGAATTTTTTGAAAATGCACAGTGCTGGCGGTCGCGTAAGACGGCCGCCAGCACAGAAGCTCAGTGCTGGCGGGCGCTTCATACCGCCCGCCAGCGGTGCTACGGGACCATATAGCGGCCCGCGGGGCTGAAAATTTTCTAAGTCCCGACGCGAAAACGAAAAGACGCCGTGAGGCTGCTGAAATTTCGTGCCGGCCTCACCGCCGTCCTCCCCGAGCGCCACCGTGTCGCCGTCCTCCTCCCCCAGCGCCGCCGCTCCTCGCCGTACGCCCTTGGAGCACTGCCGCCTCCCGCCGTCTTCCTCCTCGAGCCGCGCCGCCGCCGAAGATGCCGGCCGCCGCATCCATCCCAAGCGCCGCCGTCTCCTCCGCCCCCAAGACCCGCCGTTGTCTGCGGATGGAGAACCCGGCGCCGCTGACAACACCACCCCGCGCGCGCCGCTGTCCCCCCGCGCCGCCGCCGACAATACCTCTCCGCCGCCCGCCGGCCCCGCGCCGTCGTCCACGCTGCGCGACGCCGCCGCCGGCGAGGTCCCGCCGCCGTCGTCCACGCGGCGCGACGCCGCCGCCAGCGAGGTCCCGCTGCCGTCCTCCTCCCCGCGCGCTACCGCCGCCGGCGAGGGCCCGCTGCCGACGTCCTCCCTTCACCGGCCGGATCCGGATGGGTGGGTTTTTTTTAATTTTTTTTTGCAGATGTATTATTAGAAATGCTTAATTTGTGGTTAAATGTGTTATTATAACTGTTTATAAATGCTTAATTTGTATTTACATGTCTCAATTAAGTGTGAAAAAAATTGTGTATGGTGTAGATTTCGATATGCTTATCTATTAAGTGTGAAAAAATTTGTGTGTATTTAAATATTAGTTATCTTTATTAATTGACAAAATTAGAAATGTTTATCTGTTATGTGTGAAATTTTGATATGGTTTATGGTCTATTTTTTTGTAAAAAATGTATAAATAATAACGTGTACACTGGAATTTGGAATAGATTTGAGGATTATTAGATAAAATAGTTATTACTGGATATTATTTGGATTTTTTAAATTATAACTTGTACACCAGTCAGTCATGAATCCTTCGAGGACGAAGACGAAGAAGGATTTCAAGAAGACTATTTAACTCCAGATGAGTACGAACCCAGCGTACCACGGCCTCGTAGGTGTGCAGATGACGATGACGTTGATTACAATCCTAGCCTAGATGAACAGGTCTGCATATACATTCATATGTTGTTGATGTGTTTGTTGTTCACATTCAGATATATTAAATATAATTTGTATGTGTGTAGAACGATGATCAATCCCCGCCACATCACCGTAGAGCATTGACTAATTCTGCACAGGAGATAAAAGGTTCAGGACCACTACCTTCGAGTACTACTACTACTAGTAACCCCAAGAAGGGACGTGGAAAACGCAAACGAAACCAGATCCCTGAAAGAGGACAATATGTGATAGAACAACTTGGTGCCAAAGACGAGCCCGTCCTTCCTGAAGGGATAAATGCTCGATTTCGGAACATCGCAGGTGCAATTGTCAGGGATCAATTGGGGAACTGGATCACAACAACTAACTGGAAGAAAGTGCCGGTGGCAACAAAGGATGTATTGTGGGCCAAACTGAAGGAAAGGTTTGTTTTTCCGGAAGGGACCGAGCGACAGGCTAGACGTTTTGCTGAGGGCCTCCTTGGAAGATGTTTACGGACTTGGAGGTCTACGCTTAATACAGAATTTGTTCAGAAAGGGAAGGATGCTAGGGCAGTGTATGATAACATCCCGCTAGCGGTGTGGCAAGAATTCAAAGAACAGAAGACAACAGAGAAAGCAATAGCTGAGAGTAAAGAATATATAGAGAAGGCTAAGAAAGCTGCTGAGAACCCCCATCACATGGGTTCGGAAGGATATGCTGCCAAGCTACAAAAATGGAGGCAAATGGAAGAACAAAGAAGGGTAGCTGGTTTATCAGAATTGTTTGAAGGCATGGATGAGCGTAGCAAGAATTGGTGCCTTGCTCGAATTCCGACAATAACACCTGACGGCAAGGTTGGATTCAAGAAACCCACAACAGAACAGATTTATGAGAAGTTGGAAGAACTCGTCGATTTGCAAAAGCACGGCCTTTTCAAGCCCGATAGGGAGAAAGATATGCTAACCACCGCGATCGGAACCCCTGAGCACACTGGTCGTGTTCGAGGGATGTCATCTACCTTACCTTGGGGTAAAGCATTTCTTGAAGATAGAGGAAGGTATAAGAAGCGCGACCGTTATAAGAAAAATCTTGAAAACAAGATGAGAGAAATTGCCAAACAAAAGCTGGTACAGTTCTTCATAACCCAACAACAGGCCACCGGATCGGCTGCAACCGATACTCATGGACATGGAGTATTACCAAACCTGCTACTTGCCCAGAGTGGATCTGTCGTCATTCCTCCAAGTAGTGCTGGGTCTATTGTCAATGCCAAGTATCCTGTTGATGACATAACAGAGGATACCCCATGCAAGTTGGTTATACCTTACGGAAGGAAACAAGATAAGTTTCGCGAGGTTGCAACGGCCATGGCACCCATGGGTTATACGTTTCTGAATCCACCCCCGCCAGAGTATGCATGGGTGCAAGTTGTCTCGGTGTCTGATGAGGCGTGCGAGATTGATATCCCTACCGATGAGGGGATCGAGCTCCTTGGTGATGCGAGGAACCAATACATACTATGGCATCATCGAGATATCATTCTTAATGTATCGCCAAATCCCTCACAGCAGCCTGTAGTCGAGAACACAGAAGCACGAACAACTATGGATGTTGGGCAGGGAGGTAACGATGAGACCGAGCAGACGACTATGGATGTTGTGCAGAGAGGTAACAATGAGACCGAGGAGCAGACGACTATGGATGTTGGGCAGGGAGGTAACAATGAGATCGAGCAGTCAGTGCTATCACCTATCCATGAAATTGTCCATGACGATGAAGAAAGGGATGCAGATGTGGATAGTTTTGAAGTTAATTTACCAAATTCACCTTCCCCCCGCCAGCTTCACCTACCAAGAGGGTACCCCGTATGATAACCTCATACGCACCAAAAAAGAAAACACCACAAGTTGACACCTTCTTACATGCACTGAAGGCGAAAAAAGGTGCAACCATGAGTGATAAAATTGCAACTCGCTCCTCTGTTCGAAAGAAAAGGCAAGAACTCAATTTATTTGATTCGGAAGAGGTGCCCCAGGTTTTTGTGCATGGCAACCATTCTGTTATACGTGGCAACTGTTGGAGGGGCTGCCGGAACTGAATAAGCTGCATGGATGGATCATGTTGGCCATGAAGCAAGGCATTCATACTATTACCGCTAATGTCCCAACGTGGGTGTTCGGTAGCCCGATACCGCGAAAGTTGGTAATTGATCTCCAGGATTTGCACGCGATGTTCCGTCGTGAACGCCTTGACGTGAATCTCGTCACCGTTTGGTGCATGTAAGTCAACATGCATGTACCCCATACCAATTTTCAAATCCATATGTGTAGTTTTACTTTGGTATAACCATCCTAAGCGGTCTATATATTTTGTAGGATGCAAGCCTTGGATGAAAGGAAGACCGACGGGAGGTGGAAGGTAGCATACCTTGACCCGCAACAAGTGAGTGAGCCGGCGCACACGTACATAATCAGGGAAGCATTTGAAAAACAAATCGAACAAGAAACAAAGACAGAAGAGGAGAAACAAGCTGTAATACAGAAATTACATGCTGCTAGACAACATGAAGTGACTGTATACATTGCAAAGATAATGAAGAAAATGATGAAGCAGAAGAGCCACATCATGTGTGCTTACAATTTTAAGTAAGCTATTTCTAATTACTATAGATAAATATATTTAATATGTAGTTTATTTATATTAATTATTGGAACATAATTATTTTCAGAGACCATTTCATTGTCTTATGTATCTGTCCAAAGCTTGGAGAAGCAGGGATCTTCGACTCATTACACTACGAAGAGAACGTTTACGGGGATTTCATTAAAATTCTAAAAAAGTAAGAAAACCCATTGTAGTACTTTAATAATGCATGTAAACACTAGAAATTGTATAACTAACTTCTGTCTTTGTATCCTCAAAGCGCGTATCGGCTATACATAATAAATGGTGGGGAGCACCCTGCAAATAGGGAAAAGATGTTAATACGACATGCCAAATACGTAAGAACATAACAAATTGATATTATTCATAGTTATTCAGTTCGTTAATAATTTCTCATCACTTTTTATTTTTTTGCAGTGCTACAAGCAACCTCCTGGCAGTATCTTATGTGGATATTACACGTGTGAGATGTTGAGAAATAATGGAAGGTATCAGACGAATCCTGAAGACGTAAGCCTCTGATACACAACCATGTGCTAATTTACTTTCTAATGATTATGCATAATAATCTTCAATTATTGTGCGTATGTGCAGCTCCCTACTATAGATACTTCGTGGGGGAACCTGAGAGACAAGGACATCGAGAACATTTGTGCGGATCTGGCGAGGTTCCTCCAACGTGAGATTTGCCACGAGCTGGGAGAATTCTTTGATAACGAAGGAGTGTTGATTCTAGAAGAGCACGAAAAGTTACGTCGATGGGTGTAGTAGAGGATTATCTATTTTAAATGTGGATTAATATGTGAGACTTATGTACTATTAAATGCTAGTTTGGATTATGTGGTTGATAGACACATTTGAATTTGTGGGACAAATACAAATAAATACAGGTGAATTTGGCCTACAAATACGAATACTATTGAATATGGGTGAAATTAGCGGATAAATACAAATAATAAACAAATGCAGCAAAAACTAATGAGAAATGGAAATAAGTAGTTCCTGGCGGGCGGCTTAACCACCCGCCAGCACAGAAATGCTCTGTGCTGGCGGGTGGCATAACGTCACCGCTAGTAGAGAAAACCTCAGTGCTGGCGGGTGTGTTAAGTAGGCCGCCAGCATAGAGGTCCTCTGTGCTGGCGGTTGGTTTAAGGCGCCCGTCAGCACTGAGGTCCTCTGTGCTGGCGGTTGATGTAAGTCACCCGCCAGCACTGAGGGCCATTTGTGCTGACTGTAAGTTGCTGGCGGGTGTTGCGCCCGCCAGCATAGAGGCGTTTTAGCCGTCAGCACAAATCGTTTGTGACCTAGTATTTGACAAGTGAATTATACCAAACTGTTGGAGATGAACTTTTTTTACTTGACATATCTTTTTAGAAGTTGTCAAAACACAAGATATGCCAAGTAAAATATGTCAAACTGTTGGAGATGGACGTTCGAGTTTCACAAGCCTCAGCTGTCACCTCTCACCGCATCTCCGCTTTAGTTATCGCCACCTGATTGATTGCACTGCTGGGCGACAACCTAAAAGAGGAACTAGAGAGGCCGTGGTAATTAATTAAGGAAAGCCAGTCGTGCAGTAAAAAATTAAAAAAAGAAAGAGAGGAAAGCCAGTCGCGCGCTAAAGAGAAAAAGGCTTAAAGCTCACTGCCGTCCATCGATCGACGCGACGTCTACACACACAGTGGTGACCTCATGGTTGATCGACTGCCTTTAGTGCGATATGATGACGATGCAGATGCAGGGGGGCGCTGTGTTGTTGATGCCTCTCCTACTATAGATCGCGACCGTCAAGGCCCCTGGAAATGATGGTTAATTCGCCGTCTGTTGTGGAGAGGAACTGAACAGATTTGGCATCGTCGTGGTCTAATGCAATTATCACACGATGATGAGATGTAACGTATTCGGCTAATCAGCTCGAGGCGTCGAGCTTTGTGATCACAAAAGATGCATACCCTTTGCTGGCAGCGTTGGCATTCTTGGAGTAAAAGAATGCCAAAAATCATACATACATGCATGAAACCGTAGGGGCAACACAGATGTGAGGAAAGAGAGCAGATGATTATATTGTAAAAGTATTGTTTTAATCCTCCATTATTGTTTGTTCTACACACGACGACTTTTAGTTAGTTGATCAAAAGTTAGACCCTTAAAAACATAAAATTTAAAATTTAAATTTAACATTAAATCATAAGTGAACGGCTCCGGTTGGTCGGCATGGCCGGCCTGCCTTTTGCGACTGCTCCGGTTGGTGGTGGCAAACCCGTCGTACGCCTTGCGTCATGGGTGTTGCCTACCTCAAGCCACAACGTTTGCACTCCTGCTGGTGTCCGAGGGTCTCTTCTCGGCTACTGCCTTCGACCGCTTGCAGCGTTCCGCGGCGGCCGGGGTTGCTTGGCACCCCCCGGTGCGGTGCGGGACAGCGTCGAAGGACGGCGCTTGCGGCAGCTGCAGCCAGAGGAGACTTGGCCTGCAGCGGATCGCGGCGGGGCTTTTCAGCACGGCTGAAATTTTCCGGTGCGGTACAACGTCGGAAGACGGCGCGGACGACATCTTCGGTCTTCTAGCTCGATGGCGGCGGCTTGCGCGAGGGGGAAGCAGCGAGATGATTCGAGCCTCTGTGGTGGTCTGCAGCTTGATTCGGTTTCCGAGGGCGGGGCACCTCTTCGTGCTACTTCGACGGCAATCTTTGAGACGAGTCTGGAGCGTGGAGCCGTGCGGCGGGTTTGGCGGTCCCCGTGCACGAGAGAGAGAGAGGCGTGCTGAGTGGCGGGTTGGTGGTCCCCGCGCACGCGAGAGTTGCTTCTGACTCGGTGTTTCTGCATGCCGCCCGGTGGCCAATTCGGGTGCAGCAGCACTGCGGCGTTGGGTCCTGCACGGCGGTGGCCCTTTCGCTGTGGTGGTGCCTGCCCCTCCGTTCCCTATCTGTGGCGGTCTTCACTTCAGTGGTTTTCGATACTTGTATGAGAGGGTGGAGCTGCGGTTTTGCTTTGTCTTTTCTGTCATCATTGAGTGTAGAGTTGTGGCCGAGTTGATGTCCCAATCCAACCGGCCAGTGCGTACAGTTGTGCGGTAACCCGTGTTGAGGTCCCAATCCAACCGGACGAGTTTATTTTTGCTTTCTTTTATTTTTCCTGCCTATGATCTCCCGGGATCATAGTCTTGTATTTTTTTCTGCTCTATCAATGAAACACGCACTGTCTTGTGCGGTTTGTTCAAAATATTTTATTCGTTCAAAAATAAGTGAACGGCTCATCTTTTCTTTTCAAGAGTTAAACTAATTTATACATACAGATACAACCCAATATACCAAATCATGCGTTACAAATTGCAAGTAATTTTAGCTTTTGCGAAACAAATTTGCGCGTGCCCTAAAGCTGTGATGCACAGAAAGGCGGTAAAGAAGCATCGTGCGTGCATGCATGCGGCTGGCCGGGGCCCTCCGTCATAAGCACGCATTCATGCATGCCACCACCAAATAAGCAAGCAGGGCACGGAGGCAGGGACGCAGGGTAATCATAACAGAGCTCGATCCTCACTAGGCTGCACGCAGGAGTGGCCGAGCCGAGCGAGAGGACAATACCACCACCAGGTTCACGGTACGGCGCGCTGTGGAGCGCCGAGAAACGAACGAAGGATCGGAGGGGTGATGCTGAGTGGGTGACGGTGGACGATAGGACCCGACCGGCGGCCGTGCGCACCATGCTGCGGCGGCCCGGCTGACGACTTCTCGTTGATGCACGCGCGCGCAGACCACTGCACCGACTGCCACGTACGGCCGGGTTGCTATTGCAACAACGCCAGGCCCACGCGGTCGTCCTGCGTTCTGACCACCAGCGGCTGGATCCCTCTGGGTGTCGCGCGCGCACAGCAGGGGCGCGGCGCCGGGGTTCCGGTCGATGCGATGCCCACGGCCGGCCGGGAATGGGCGCGGGCGCCTCCCCGCCCCCGATCCTCCCAAAGCCAGACACTGCACGGGCACACGGCAGACGAGAGTCGACGACGACGGACGGCGGCACAAGGACACGGCGGGGTGGATTGGTTGCCGGTCAGAGCACGACGTACGGGACGGAGGACGGGTGCGGCCTGCCGGACTCGAGACGCCCACGTCGTTGTAGCAGCACGCGAGGGGTGGTAATTACACTGTACAGGCGCGCATCTTTCTAAGATTCAGCGCCGGGTATGAGCTGATTTTAAGGATTAGCGCTGTTCACGTACGGCGCGTGCAGCTTGAAGCAGCCTGCTGGCCCTGTAGGACCGGCCGGGCACTGTCCCTGCCCGTGGCTCCGTTGCCGAGGGTGTGCGCTGCATTCGTTTGACTGGGCTGATAGCTAGCTGCTCGTGCCTGCGCTGTGCTACGGTGCTACCAGCTGGTATGTAACGGGCGAGTTCTTGAGATCATGAGTACTAGTACACCGTAAAATTAGACGGTGTTGTTCTACTGGAACGCACGTTATTACACATGGCTTGAGGTGCCTTGTCTGTCAACGCAGCCATTTCCGACGCTGGCCGGCGCGCCAGTGACTATGTCACTTCAGTGCAAAAAAACAATCCGTCACGTCGTCGGTGGAACTCACCTGTCTGCTTCTTCCTCTTCCATTCGGCCGCCACGCTTTCTTCTCAAGCTTCAGGTCAAAGCGGTGGAGGGTGGCGGCGGGAGTCACCGGAAACGGTGGGGGAGCTAGGACGGCGCGGGGGCTTTGGGGTTCGCCACCGGGGAGGGGAGCGCGTCGCGAGAAAGAAGATGCACCCCCTCCCGTGGGCCTTGGTGGACCGGCATGATGTTGGTCAACATAGAAAGTTTGATGATGATGGCACGCCATCGAGATTTCATGCGTACGCTAGCTTAGCATGCACGAAACAGGTCTGATGAGGCCTCGATACTTATTGACGTGCACACGAATCTACCGCCGCCGCCTGCTCGGGTGCCGACGGAAAATTACCGGTGATGCGCATCGATCTCGTGCACGAAACGCTCGCAGCTAGGCATGCATAACGATGTATCCGGTGAAGCTGACTAGGCACTCGTACACAGCAGATATATGCATGCATGGTAGCAGTGTGGAGGTACTACTGTGCTGCAAACCCATCTTTGCTGCACAGTAACACATGGGCATGGCCACCGGTGTGACAGGATCGGAGGGCCCCGTTTCCTGAACAGATCGATGGGGTGCATTGGTTCCTGTGAAAGCTTCTTCGGTCTCTGTACGCTTGGAGATCGATAGAGGCAGAAGCAGCAGCTATCAGTCGTCTCTACTCTCTAGCACCCTCCACTGATTCCCTGGTCATTTGGTGAAAAACTGAAAATGGACGAGAGACACGGCTAGCCATTGGCCAACTAGCTAGCTAGCCAGCAAACTATGGTCCTCTTCAAGTCTTGCTTTCGGCTCCACACACACACACGCGGGCGCGCGCGTATTCTCGGCTACCTTTGGGCTTGTCTTTTTCCCCGCTCGCCTTTTGATTATTGCTAGTGCGTGCATACGTCGTGTGTGATGTGTCGATCATGATGCCCTTCCATTTTTTTTAAGGAAAAATGATGTCCTTTTGTTAATCTTGTTCGCACAGTTGTAAAGGACCAGGTTGGGAGCCAAAGCTACCAGAGCCACTGCACGTACCTGCTGGACCAGCATGTGGATACCTTTTCTATCATTTGTCGACGTCTCCATCCCCTTCTGGCTACGGAATATAGATATCATCGTCATTGTGTGTGTCGTGTAGTGATGTTACATATATGCTGGCTGGTATTGCATGGCCGAAACTGTTATTTTGATGTTTTGCTTGCTCGAAGAATTAATAGAGAGAGGATCCCTGCTTTCATGTGAAGAATCTACTTTTCAATTTAAATGGAGAAAGTGACGCGATCATATGTAAATTGAGCCGACAGAGTAGTGTAGTGGAACTCCCCAATGCTATTTATTTTATGCTACCCTTTCGAGAGTGGAACTTGTTCTTCATTCAATCTATTTCATGAAAAATTTGTTCACCTCTAATTTTAGCAACCTACATGCATGTGTATAGTTAACCTAACAAAAAAACATGCTCCTGAAAATTCTTAAAATTGCTAGATATTTGTGAGAAAATAAAGAAATCCCATCTTTTTTTTGAATGGTCGGCAAGAAATTTGCCAATTTTTTATTAGAAGAAAGAACAAAGATAAGTACAGAAACAACTGTAGAGACCAACCAACTAAACCGCTCCACTACCAACTCGCGCCTAAGGACTATCGGCAACTATAGGAACGAAAACACATAGAAAGTAAGAAAGAAAAAGACCACTATAGTGGGGGCTGCCCCGGGGTATGAATCGCCAACTGGAATTGCTGGAACTCCCCTTTACTTTCTTGGAAAATAAAACATTATAGATATTGGAAAATCTACTCTCAATTATACATAGTTGAAAATCAAATGCAATTGCGGATTTAACGGTTGTATAATGATATAAATCATATGCTGAAATCGAGCCACGCTATTGTGCGGACTGTTTTTCTAGTTAATTGATAGTTAGGATATATATGTACTTTGCTAATAACAGCACAATTACCTAATAAACTTTTAGTTACTATGTGACTACAGTTAAAAAATATTATTGGACGTTTCCTTAAGAACGATTATCTACTCATATATGCCTCACATAGTCACATGTGTCTCTCGCAAATCACCATGTCTTGATCAAACTTTTGGTGGTGCACTCTTCATTCATCAACGCTGGATCCTGCTCACAGCAGTGTTAGCTTGATGCAGCAGCAATGCAACATTTATATGTGATATTTAATCATAATCATATTAGGTTATTGAATTGACCTTTTCTGACACGTTACTGTATCATGGGCGCAGGTCACAACACTCAACAAAACTGTGTGAGGGACCTGCCGACGTCCAGAGATGCATAAATTAAAGGGGGAGGAAGGATGGGGGCCGGGGAAAGGAGTGTCCTGCTGCATGCATGCAGGATTCACGTACAAATCATTATTGAACTGCACGTGTGAGATTTGCCTAAAATCCGTCCATTTAAATCTCTCTCGATCTATTTTCCCTCTTTACTGGCCCCCTTTGTTCCTAAATATAAATCCATCTATAAGGCACTTTTGTACACAGTATATAAGTTTTTTTTTTTGAGAATTACACAGTATATAAGTTAGATGTATGACGCTATATGGCTAGCAATACAGATAAAAATAATTAATTATTAATCGAGAGAGATTTATATACCATGATATGGAAGATTGCTATTTTATGTTGTCAATGTATAGTACACACTATCACCTCCAGTCATAAATACTTTAACCTCATTCGACAAATAAAAAGTCCAGTCATACTTTTAACCGTCAATAGCTTTTACAATATTCAGTTTCAAAACATAAATTCATATGTGTAGATCTAATTTTAAATTTCATTTGTATTGGCATAGATTTATTAGATGTCATAACTATATGCTCTAGTAGAAAAATATCAGTTGATTAAAGTTGTGCATTGAAGGCCATAAAACTCAAATAGTTTTGACTGGTAGTAATTTTTAAAGATGTCTGATGGGTTTTCTCACAAGTCAAATTGAAGCGTACGTGCTGCGTGTACATATACGGAGTACGTACATGTACGTTCTTCAGCAAGTTAGAGCTTGATGGCCGCCGGAGATCGATCGCATATCTGCATGTGCATGGATGCATGGTCCATGGCTGACGGCTCGTCGTTGCATGCCGAGCTGTGTGTGCGCATCAGCGCATGGCGTGCGCGCGCGTGCAGGGTGTTTTTTTTTTCGCTTCGCCGAAGAAGCTGTGAAAGCGAAGGATCTTTACTTGCCGCTAACCGCATGCGTACGTGTTCCCTTCGTGAGAGCATGCATCTCAGCATCAGGCCTCCACTGTCGCCATGATGCATGGACTACATCTCGCGGACTCTCTGTACATGCATGGAGGGGAAAATAGAAGGGCAAGAGCGAGCAAGAGAGCAAATCAAGAGGTAAATTGTTGGTGTCACATTTCTCCCCCGAAATTAAAGACGCCTCAAGTTAATTGTTAGTAATGTAGCACACATTATACATGTACCATCAGGTAGCTATACAACAATAATACACCGGTTGTTTTTTGTTTGCAAGGACCACAAAACCTTAAATATAATATTCTCTCTATTCCAAATTGTAAGTCATTCCAAAGTTTCATGAAGAGTCTCAAACCATTTTATGCTTGACCAAAGTTGTAGAGATGATCGTAGGAATTTATAGCATCGAATAGACGAACAGATATACTATAAAAATATATATGATGAAGAAACTAATGAAACTTATTTCTTATCATGAATGTTGATACTTTATTATATAAATTTGATCAAACTTGATATATATATGTGTGTGTGTGTGTTTTGACTTACCAAGAAAGTAGGGAGTTTTTGTTATTATTACTACTACTGCACAGGAAAGCCAAGTTTTTAAGCCCTGGATCAGACAGAGAACGTGTAGGCGACACCACAGTCATTACAACGATATATGCCGACATGAGAGAGAGAGAGAGAGAGAGAGGTGGTGAAGCGCAAGGAAACCGTAGCAGCTTACTAGCCAGTTAGATGCGTGGCAGGAACATGTGGGTGGCGAAAGAGCGATGGAAATATGTGCGGCGCGCGCGGTGCAGGCCAGGCGCGGGCCTGCCTGTTGACGCGATTAAAAGAAAGACAAGGACACATGCGGCAGAGGTAATTACTAGCGCTTATGCATCGATTGATCGATCTCGGCGGCTCGCAGTCGCAGCACAGCGTAGAATGAAACAGGTTGGTCAAAAGCGCCCTGTTCTTCTTTCTCAAAGTTGCTGCGCGGCCTAGCTAGCCTCGCAGCTATACCGCCAATACCCAATAGCCTGGCCCTACACTACTGAAAGATTCAGAGACGAGCCACATCACTTGCAGCTAGCTACAAATCTAGGGGCAATCTAGCCACTGAGCTTTCGCCGGGATAGTACCCCCTGTGCTCCAAAGAGCAGACAGGGATTCGGGTGAGGCATCCAACCCTAGGACCATATGGACCGTACGCCAGTTTATCCTTTGCAATATCGGCTCTGTCTGTTGGTTAAGAATTCATCCCAAAACGGCTTGCGCTCTTCCTCAAGTACTAGATATATAGACCGGGGGATTTGTATATTCAATTCTGAAGCTAATTAAATCAGTACTATATTGTTTGGTGAACGAAGCGGATATCGATTTTAACCCGCCATTTCGATTGCTTGGGAATTGAACTTGCTGCAAAAGTGCCTTAGCAGAGTACATGCATGTAGCAGAGAGTAATTAACTACATGACATCGACGCATAAACTGATGATGAAAGGGAATTAAATAAGCATAAGCACATACATGTCTACTACAGTAGAACTCTTATTAGCACGCACTTTAATTTATTTACTCTGTGTGTGTGTGTGTGTAGCTCATAGATCGTCTATCGATCGACCCCTGATGATCTGATAAGGAAAACAAATCTCGTTTTCCAATCATATTGCAATCATGTTGCGGACACCAGTGAGCTGACAAGGGTTTTTTTTTTAGAGAGAATAGCTGACAAGGGGTTACATCAAGTTGTACACTGACAAGCAATACTGCTAACCTCATCCAAATTAAAGCTCGCATGCACAAATGCACAAGGGAGAAACACATGCATGCACCGATAGCTTTACGTACATGCATATTTGACCGAACTGATTTGAAAGCGCCCGGGATATCTGTACAATACCTACAAATTCACTGCCTACCCCACCATATATATGAAGCCATGACCCCGGCGTTTAGACTACGTGCAGCTAATTAACATCTACTACAACAACTTAATTGTATTCTCTGAGTAATTTTCTTAGGGTGCTAGCTAGACATTACATTTCAAGAAATCTTGAATTATTTATCATATTGAATTAATTGAGACTTTAGTATACTTAATTATGTGGCTTAGAATATGATGATTTCTCTTGGAAATTTTAGGATTAACTAAATTCCAGGATTAGATCAAACTACCGATACGAAAACAGTATTACTCGTTTGAGTAATCAGTCAAATAGACACTAATGCAGCATATAAAAAGTACAAAAATAATAGGGGCTTTCAGAAAACACAGGGTACGTACCAAGCCCAAATGAAAGCATAGCAAAGGAAGTTTCTCAGATAAGAGTATGATCAGAAAAAAATGTTGTTAATAAATACTTCCCTTGTATATTTTTCACTTCTTCAAGAGGGAAAAAAAAGAAATCTGACAATTCTGTATCTCCAAAGTCAATTAGACACCACCATGCATATGGCCAAGGTTTTTGTACACTGGCATATTAAGGAATATTTATGTGTCAAATATCTTTTTACAAACGATGAGTTTGTTCATACCGTTTCCATTATCGACATGACATACTCCCTCCGTCGTAAATCAAGATTCAAACTTTGAAACATTTGACCTACTAATAGTCTTTTCTAATAAAATTTTTGTCTTACAAAAATAATATCATTGAATTTGTGTTAAAGATATATTTCATATATGACTATAATTTTGTTGTTATAAGAATTATTTTTTACGAGATATTAAGAGTCAAATGTTAGTATTGGTGATCATGTCAAGTTTGATCGTGCCTTGTATCCTGAGACAGAGGGAGTATTCCTTTGATTGAAACTGATACCACGGTTTAGTCTACATATTGCAGATGACCCTGTGGCAGATAGCTATCTAGCAACAGGCGGTGTGTTGCTGTGAAGAGTACTGCCTTGTGTCGAAAAATATACTGACACAAAATCGCCTTTGCAACAATGATTGAGATAACTAGTTCGGTAGCACCTAGTTAATTATCTAGATCATACTAGCGTTACTAAACAATTTTTAATGGAAAATAAGAAGTGCTAGCTAGCTCCAGCTAGCATATGGACATACTATTCTTCTCTCTTATTAATCGTTTCATTATCCACACAGCACACATTTTCACTCGTCTTGGAAACAAAACCAATTGGAAGGGCGTGTGCAATTTTGTTTGGATAAACAGTTAGCTCAAAGCTATGTTGTCGTGGTTTTAGCACTGCTGACAACAAAGATCATGCAATAAACTAGTACTTATTTATTTGAGTATCACGTACCGCATGATAGCCATACACTCATCATAAATAAAAATGTATTTTTAGTGGCATGTAAATGATGTAACAATTAGATTATATAGTGTGAGCAGAGATCTTATAGCTCCTATATTGCATACTGTTTGCACTGTGTGATTGTGCAATGTCGTTGTTAATCATACACACGTAATACATCAGACATATACACGATACAAGCAAATATATATATGCATGTGTGTGTGCAGGTAATTTGGCAGCAAACGACACATTAATTTCATGCAAATTTCAGACAAGAAGTTATAATGAAACAATTTGATCTGTCTCCATGTGTCAAATATACCTTATCGAATAGTATACCCCATGCACCAAGTTTAATTAATTAATCCCTCTGAACAATAGTGTGGAAAAGTAGAAAAGTGGCTCTATATGAACACAATGCGCAGTCACACCTTTGAGTTCAAAATCAAACGGCAGAAAAGGGGTTAACCAAAGAGCAACTTTAACTTAGACTCCTACCTGTGACCATCATGAGCTAGCAGTGCTGCCTCTACAGTTGATGAAGAATATAGCAGTTGATGAACAGGCCGGCGGGTTGACCATCTCCCTGTTCCTCCTCCCTAGCTAGCATTTGCTCAAACTTAACCATGTGTCTGGAATATGCTGGCATCTTGATTACAACATTGCTGGCCAAGCATCCGTAACATTACAGGCCACTGCCGCCATTTCCGCCGCCGGTCGATGACGAATGGAATCCAGGAATGTTCATGGGCCAACTAGAACCGCCATTGCCGCCACCATCGCCGCCACTGCTACCCGCATTCCCATGAATCCCATCCCAGACACCCTGTGATCCGTGGCGTAGAGCCGCCATGTACTGCCTCTGTAAGCTCATGTCTTGTCCTTTACTACTGCCCTCTACCTTCATTGAGCCTTCCTGCCTTGCCGTCGTAGCGCTGGTCTGCCCTAACGTGAACCCAGCCGCCGCTGCTGAGCCGCTGCCTCCACGGTTATTACCATCCAAACTCAGCTGGTACATCGCCGGCGGCGGAAGCTCCAGTATTCCTCCTCCTGTCAAGAATGGGAACTGCTGCTGTGGCTGCTGCTGCACTCTCCACTGCTCCAGCGACGCACCGATGGTGGCACCTCCGCCGCTCGCCACCGGGAACTGATCCACCGTGTCCATGTGCTGCATCCCGAGCGGCGGCAGGCCGGTGGAGAAGGCTAGCCCTAGGTTGGGCCCTGGCTGGTGCATCGTGCCCAAGAACGGCAGGTGGTGCGAGAAGGAGCCGAGACTCGGTGGGATGATCGCACCGGTGGTGGCGCCCGGGGTGGATGACCGCGCAGATGACGACGGAGCAGCGAGTTGCCTGGTCGTTGAGTACGGCTTCGAGGAGGATGACCCGCCGGAGGACTTGGACGAGCGCTTGTTGCGGCGGCAGCCTCCGCCGACGGGGACGTTGCGGAGGGAGCCACCCCGCGTCCAGTAGCGGCGGCACGCCTTGCAGAAGTGGCGGGGCTGGGAGAGGGAGTAGTTGTTGTAGTAGCAGAACTTGGTGTTGGTGGATTCGCAGCGCGGGCACTTGAGCGCCGGCTCCGGCTGCGGCATCCGCGCCAGCCGCGCGCGATCGGCCATCGAGTTGGGCCGCGCTTGCGCGGCCACGGTGGCACTGGCCGCGGACGAGCTGCTCGGCAAACCACTGGCATCGGGAACCGCCGCCGTGGCAGCCGCCGGACCCACGGGCAGCGGCGGTGCATCGCCTCCTCCCGCGCTCGCTCTCGTCTGCTGGCCTTGCTGCTACACAGTACACACACGCATGTTACAGATCAACATAATGAAAAGAGAAGGAAAAGGGAGAGAGGATTGTCTATGAATATTCATCGAGAGATGAGAATATCATATGGATCTTCGAGCCAAATTCCTTAGCCATATCAAGAAGAACATGTGTATATATGTTTGGACGGATCAAGATTCAAGGCAAGCTAGCTAGATAGAGATGACCTTAGACGACACACATAGGACCGGGAGAGATGGAGAGAGAAGCTCATGCAGTACCTGGTTATTCCAATTGGGTGGATCTAGGTAAGCCGGCACTGAAGGGAACACCATGGAGGCCGGCCAGTTAGTGCTGCGGAGATATATTTCTCTCTCTTCACTCTTGTAGCGCTAGCTAGCTTTCCGGCTGCTTTGAATTCTGATGTTTTCTTTATAATTTGCACTTTCTTTGCTGCGGATTTGTGTTTGGAAAGAAAAGGAAGCAGGCGAGGAAGAAAGAGGTGGAGGCCAGAGTCCTCTGGCAAGCTCGGAGGTGCATGGTGGAGAATCACATCCGGCAGATGAAGGAGAGAAGACAGCAATGAGATGAGATAGAGAGAGAGAGAGAGAGGATGAAGGAGGAGAGAGAGAGAGAGAAAGCTGGGAAAGAGAAAGGAAGGGCAAAAGCATGAATTTATCTTCCCCTTTTATGAGTATGGCGTCTTTTATATTTCTAGCCTTTGCTTTCCTCTGTGGGGCCTACTTGACCAGAATGTGTGTGTGAGATCGAGAAATTAAAGCTTCCTTCATTGTTAAGACTTAAGACTGACTTGATTCAGCATCAGTATGCTAAGCAAGCACTAAGATATACTCCTTCCGCCCCGCAAAGAGTGTCCACTTTGACTTTTCACAGTCAAACTATTTAAAGTTTGACTAAGTTTATAATGAAGACTATGAATATTTATAACAAAAAATAGGTATGCTATGAAAATATATTCCATAATGAATCTAATAAAACTTGTTAGACGTCAAAAGTATTGATATATTTTTATATAAACTTAGTCAAACAAAAGATTGTTTGACTGAAAAAAGTCAAAGTGGACACTCTTTGCGGGACAGAGGGAGTATATCTTAGCTAGTTGTGGATCTACAGAGAGAGGGATTAGAAGGCATGAAGAAGTGTTGTGGTGTTAGTTGTTTCATTTTATTAGTCGTTCAGAAAAGCGCAATATTGTGAGGGAGTTATATATGCTTCCCAAGTGACAAATAAAGCGGGACGGTAGGTGTTAGTAAACTTGGCAACCACTGAGTATTCTCACTAATGCCAGATGGGAGAATCCCAAAAGTTATTCTGAAACCCTAACACTCTAGCTACTTGTTAAGATTTGAAAACATTTCCATCCATCTTTTAAACATACTTGTGTATTTGTAGCATGTATGCCGCATGCATGTTGGTTGATGCAAAGGATCGATGACGACGTAGATATGTTGATGTATATACTATACATAATGCACACAACGGCTTCCAAGGCAGGAGTCAGACCGTACGTCAGGATTAGAACAAGTTACTTTTCCTACTGTGACAGTTTTATAAATGTTTCAGCCAAAGCTGTAACTAATTTTTTTCCAAAGTAAATGTTAGCATTTTTTTCTCTCTATTTGAGAGAGGTTTTATAGAAGACACACACATTCACGCACAGTCGCACAGCACTCCTAGCACAATTAAACCTTGCATGTGCTACCGATGCTAATGCGTGTGTACGTACTTCTAAAAGTTTGTGGACATTGGCGATGAGTCTAGAGAGTCTAGAACTTAAATTATGGTGGTGGGTTCGTACACTCATAACACTGATTATATGTATATAGCTTGTGGCCACCATATGCAAAATCCATGCATCCTTACAGCTAATAGGGGTCGTTCTGGATTTTGCAAAATCTACAATGTTTAAATTATTTAGCAGTGTTCACCCTTACAAAAACTTTAACAGTTAACTGATCCATCAGTCTGATGCATAGTATGTTACTTTCTGCGCCAGAGTGATGGTGAAATGACAACCTAATCGGATTACATTATGTAGTATACTAACTCCATCCCAAATTATAGGGTGCTTTAACTTTTAGATTCACATATAGCTTTTATTATGTATCTAGATATAGTGTATATTTAGGTGCATAGCATAATCTATGAATTTAGAAATGCTAAAATGATCTATATATATAATTTGAGATAGACGGGGTACTTATTATATATCATTTTGCTGGATCACGGTGTGACGACAATTCATTGTATCTTGCGAAGGCACTGATGTTTTCATTTCAATCAGAGTCGGTACTAGCATTTCCAGGGACAAAAAGACCTAGCGATGTTTCATGTGTGAATGTGCCCCCCGCTGTAATGCGAAGTGCAATTCGATCCATGTGCATAAAAAGTTCACTTGTCGATCGATGAGAAACATCCACACCACTCGCTCGTCTGTGTTTTCCAATCAGCAGCGAGAGCAGAGTTCCATATCGTGGCGGCCTTTTGCATAGGTCTGCTGCCTCACCGCCGGATTAGTGGATATAGGTGGATCACACAAGCCCAGCGCATGCCCAGCCTAGAGATCGAGCTAGCTCATCAGGTCCTCGGCTCTTTAGGCCGCGCGCGCGAGAGAGATCGAGCGAGACCAGTGATTGGCCACCTGCGCGGCGCCGCGACGTGACGGTCGCGACGGGCGTCGATCTCTCGATGGAAAAGCTCGACGAAACATGCATGACTGGCCGTCGGTCGGGCCGGCTGCTGTCCGACCACCGTGGCCGCGCGCGCGTGCCTCGGCCGGCACGTCCTTGGCTATTAGCCTAGCTAGCTTCCACGTACATATGCACGCCTGCAACTAGTACGATGTTGTCTTGGTGTCAGAGACGACGACGATGATGAGGCTGCTATGAGCTCCGTCGTCCAATCCATGGATCGGATTGGACTCTCCCCACTCCGTCGTCGCGTGGCGACTGGCGAGTGACAGCAGATGGCAGAGACACGCCGTAGGCATGGAGGGGCTCTTGTGCCGGGAGGCAGTGAAGAATCGCGGCGAGGTAGCCCCCGGCCGGCCGGCCGGCCGGGGGCTTGGCCACATGGGCACTGGGCAGCCACGTACACGTACACCTCCGGCTCCGGCGGCCCATGCCAGCTCGATCGGCGTGTACCGGCCGGCCACCGGGGGAAGGGAAATAACGATTCCGGCCGTCGCAACTAGACAGACCCCCAATGACCACCGCCGCCATCGGGAGGTGGGAGACATGGTGGCATGGTGGGCGTATGCTCCAGCTAGCGTTTGGCCCCGGGTCCCCTCCATTATGGTTTGTTAATCTCCACGAGATCCCTCTCAGCATCTCCCCGGCCTTGAGCTTTCCTAATGGACCCTACGTATCCGCAGGGCAAAGCGTGAAGGCGACGCGGCTAAAGTCGCAGCAGGGAATATCCATGGGGGATGGGCTATTCTACTGTCGCCGCACAGCGGCGCGTACAGGCCATCTTGTTTGTGCGATCAGGATGCGTGGGGCAGGTCATGCCAGCCGGAAGCAAGAGAGTGCTTTGGTGGGGGTGACTCCTCGTTGCGTTGGGTTAACCTGCTGCGGATCCTGCACGGAACATGTAGACGTGTTTGCCTCTGCGCATATTTCAGATGGTCTGTCAGAGCAGCAGCAGCTAAAGCTGTGTCTTCGTTCTCCGTCTCACGGACGACGTGCACTTCCAGTTCAGCTTGACACGGGTACGCAGCAACTAATCTTGGATTCTTAGCAGGATGTTCTGGTTTTGGTGCGAGAACATTTGACTGCAAGAGCCGCCGCGATGGAATACAGGTAGGTTAGGAAGGTGCAGATCTGAAGGGGCCCAAGCGTCGCCGTCGGTGAGGTTCTTCTCCGGGTCGCCGGAAAAAAAGCAAGCACGGCGAGATAGCAACGCCGTCCCTTTCGCCTATCGCCGCAGCACCGACCGCACCCCCGTCGTAACCGAAACCGCATAACGCCAAGACCCAAGTTGCGGTAGTGAGTGGGACGCGCGAGATGTGGCAATGGGCCCGATGTTGATAAACTTAAGATAGAGCCCAACAATGCACCATAGAAAAGTACTGGGCCGAGCGTGGCTTCCAGCATCCATTTGGCCAGCAGCAGAGCATTTCTGGCTGACGATGATACTGGGCTCCAAAGTGGCCCAGGCTGGGAAATTTGGAAGGAAACCACACCACCTGATAGTTGCCAACTCTTCTGTCAAAATGGAAAAAGACAAGAACCTTCACCTTGCCTCGGTCAAACTCTGGCGGCGGGTGAAACGGGTTCGAACGCAACACCGGCGAAGCAACGACGCATCACCCGCCAGTCACCCGCTATCCGACGACGCGAGATGGCAAGTCTCCGGCCTCCAGAACCTTCCGGCACTCTCTAGAACCCCACCCTCACAAACGGAGCTGCCGGAATTAGCATCCACGAACGGGTCCAAGTTCCCCACGACGCGGCCGTTCCCACACCACCGCCGTCCCGATCGCATCCGACGGGCCCGACGCGTCGGAACGTTCCAGAACCCCTCTCCCGACCACACAAACCTTTAAATCCAGGCACCGGTCGCCTCCCCCCTTCTCGTCCACCGATTCATCTGTTCTGTTCCCCTCTTTCTCTCGTGCTCTGACCCCGCAACTCGACAACTAGGAGGGAGTAGTAGATTCCCGACGAGCGAGAGCTAGCGTCGCCATGGCCGCGAAGGGAGACGGGCCGGCGATCGGGATCGACCTCGGCACGACCTACTCGTGCGTCGGGGTCTGGCAGCATGACCGCGTCGAGATCATCGCCAACGACCAGGGCAACCGCACCACGCCGTCCTACGTCGCGTTCACTGACTCCGAGAGGCTCATCGGCGACGCCGCCAAGAACCAGGTCGCCATGAACCCCATCAACACCGTCTTCGGTAAGTGCAGAGCCGTCAGGCGGCGCACGTGTTGTTTATTTGTTGCTGTTCGATTCGACCCGCTTAAATTAACTTTGGGGTGCGGGATCTCAGACACGTTTGCGTGGTTCGATCTGTTGCAGACGCCAAGCGGCTCATCGGCCGGCGCTTCTCGGACGCGTCGGTGCAGAGCGACATCAAGCTGTGGCCTTTCAAGGTGGTCCCGGGCTCCGCCGACAAGCCCATGATCGGGGTGCAGTTCAAGGGCGAGGAGAAGCTCTTCTCGGCCGAGGAGATCTCCTCCATGATCCTCAACAAGATGAAGGAGACGGCCGAGCAGTACCTGGGCAGCACCGTCAAGAACGCCGTCGTCACCGTCCCCGCCTACTTCAACGACTCCCAGCGCCAGGCCACCAAGGACGCCGGCGTCATCTCCGGCCTCAACGTCATGCGCATCATCAACGAGCCCACCGCCGCGGCCATCGCCTACGGCCTCGACAAGAAGTCGAGCAGCGACGGCGAGAAGAACGTGCTCATCTTCGACCTCGGCGGCGGCACCTTCGACGTCTCGCTCCTCACCATCGAGGAGGGCATCTTTGAGGTCAAGGCCACCGCCGGCGACACCCACCTCGGGGGCGAGGACTTCGACAACCGGCTCGTGAACCACTTCGTGCAGGAGTTCAAGAGGAAGAACAAGAAGGACATCAGCGGCAACCCCAGGGCGCTCCGGCGGCTCAGGACGGCCTGCGAGAGGGCCAAGAGGACCCTCTCCTCCACCGCCCAGACCACCATCGAGATCGACTCCCTCTACGAGGGCATCGACTTCTACACGACCATCACCCGCGCCCGCTTCGAGGAGCTCAACATGGACCTGTTCCGCAAGTGCATGGAGCCCGTGGAGAAGTGCCTCCGCGACGCCAAGATGGACAAGAGCAGCGTGCACGACGTCGTGCTCGTGGGCGGCTCCACCCGCATCCCCCGCGTGCAGCAGCTGCTCCAGGACTTTTTCAACGGCAAGGAGCTCTGCAAGAGCATCAACCCCGACGAGGCCGTCGCGTACGGCGCCGCCGTCCAGGCCGCCATCCTCACCGGCGAGGGCAACGAGAAGGTGCAGGACCTGCTCCTGCTCGATGTCTCGCCGCTCTCGCTCGGCCTGGAGACGGCCGGGAGCGTCATGACGGTGCTGATCCCGAGGAACACCACCATACCCACCAAGAAGGAGCAGGTCTTCTCCACTTACTCCGACAACCAGCCCGGCGTGCTCATCCAGGTGTACGAGGGTGAGAGGGCCCGGACCAAGGACAACAACCTGCTCGGCAAGTTCGAGCTCTCTGGCATCCCTCCGGCGCCCAGGGGCGTCCCCCAGATCACCGTGTGCTTCGACATGGACGCCAACGGCATCCTGAACGTGTCGGCGGAGGACAAGACCACCGGCCAGAAGAACAAGATCACGATTACCAACGATAAGGGCCGGCTGAGCAAGGAGGAGATCGAGAAGATGGTTCAGGAGGCCGAGAAGTACAAGTCCGAGGACGAGGAGCACAAGAAGAAGGTGGACGCCAAGAACTCGCTCGAGAACTACGCCTACAACATGCGCAACACCATCAGGGACGACAAGATCGCCTCCAAGCTCCCGGAGGCCGACAAGAAGAAGATCGACGAGGCCATCGAGGGGGCCATCACCTGGCTGGACAACAACCAGCTCGCCGAGGTTGACGAATTTGAGGACAAGATGAAGGAGCTGGAGGGCATCTGCAACCCCATCATCGCCAAGATGTACCAGGGCGCTGCCGGTCCTGACATGGCCGGTGGCATGGCTGAGGATGCTCCGGCGGCTGGCGGCAGCGGTGCTGGACCCAAGATCGAGGAAGTCGACTAAGTGAGGAGTCTGCTCTAGTGCTCTACAATAATCTACCGATGATCACAGTGGATCGTGTACTTTTCCTGCTTTTTTTCCGGCCATCTACAGGGCCCTATGTTTAGTGATCCTAGTTTATGTTTAGTTGATTTGGAACAATGATAATGATTAAAATTAGTGATTATAGTAGATTAATATACTTATATCGTTCTCTGATGTTCTTCACCGTCTTTGGATCTTATTGTTTGATCTTTGGGTAACATACGGCAGTTACCGTCTAACAGGATTGCACAAAAGCCTCTCAGCTGTGTCCTCATTCTGAACCTTATTTAAAGACCATGTTCTTAAAAAAACAGAACCACCATAGCATATTTAACTGTGGTAGAAAATAATATAATGATATTTACGTAGAAGGTTGTAGTGTAATACAGTACCAAGGAGCTCAATCATTCAGGCTGAAGACAATCTGAATATAAAAGGTTTTTCGCTCAAATGTAAGGATTGATATATCAATTCAATCTGATAATGGAAGCTTGCCGCTCCAAGTTCAAACATCATAGTCAAAAGTATACCAACCTCAAACTACAGCAATCTGAATATATATATATTAATATATGATCTTGTTCCTCAACTTATTCAGATTGTGGCAAGTTGGCTGTTCGCTCAAATGTAAGGATTGATATATCAATTCAATCTGATAATGGAAGCTTGCCGCTCCAAGTTCAAACATCATAGTCAAAAGTATACCAACCTCAAACTACAGCAATCTGAATATATATTAATATATGATCTTGTTCCTCAACTTATTCAGATTGTGGCAAGTTGGCTGTCACCCTAAACCGCTGTACCTCTTCACGCTCTGCAGAACTTCATCCTCTAACTCAACCAGTCTGCGGCAGAAGCCCTCAACATCCATGGCTGGTTCCTTGAATGTGAACCTGAACTCTTTCCAGTGGTATTGTTGAGAGACATTAGCTAGGATGATTCTTTCCGGGACTTTGGCGAGCACATCAAAACCATGGTGGTCAATGGAAAGCATGACTGCGTTCTGCACGCAAAGGCGAAGGACAATGGTCAATTGTACTGAATAAGTGGAAAGGTCATACTTTGGACAGCAAAAATAAAAGCCTCACAAGTGAGAGCTACAAAGAGTCTGCTATGCAACATTGCAATTTGTGCAGATATAAGAGAACCACTTACTCTTGCCCACACATTAAAAGACTCAAAACAGAAAAGTATTAGTGCTCTCCTTCTTGAGTCACTTCGGTTTATACCATCAATAAGCTTCGCAGAGAACGGCACTAGGAAGGAGAATATATAATTAGACAATGAAAATAGTGGTGCAAAATGAGAAGGTGCAGAAACATATAATTGTTGAGAGCAACCGACAAGCAGCATCCTAGTGTTAAATATCTAGCTTAACATGTAGTCTCCATGTAGCATCCATTAAAAGAATTAAAGGTGCTGATGCAGAGGTGAAAGAGCTTAACAATCAAGAAAAGAGCTTACTTAGCAGATCTGGTTTTGGTAGTTCGAAGCTATCTAACTCAATATTATGGTTGCTCCCTGAGGAATCTATGTATACACATGAACTGCAAGGAAGATAAGTTGTTTGTTGAATCTACTTGCATGAGTAATAAGAAAAGATTCCGAACATCAAAATCAACAAGCACAGATTACAGACCCAATGTCAAATTTTAAGATGCTGTAAGAGCTCTCCTCGTTGAGTAGACTAAGGAGGCCCTCGCTCCGTGACCTGCAGGTAGGACCTGCAGAAGACAATATTGCTGACACTCCATGACTAGCCGCACTAGAAGCTTCATGTTCCTTCATAATAGCTTTCTTCAGGCTATCGGCAATAATTGGAACCTTAAGCACAATATATGGAGATTAATTGGCATCACCTAGTATAACTAAAATAAGCAACAAAACATTTTTCATCCCTGCTAGGGACTGCAAAACAAGTTTACCTTCGAGTCTCTCAAGCGCAGAACATCACCTGTCATAGCAACACGAGGAGGCATCTGCATTCGAGAACAATATTAAATAGACAAAATGCATACAAGTAATGGGAGAAAAGTAAATGGGCAACAGCATATAGGTGCCCTGAAGTTGAAATTTGTAGAGAAGGACCTTTTTCAGTGACTTCAGCAAGCTTGCAACCCGACCTCGTATCGGACTGCACACCGCAAGAGAACCCCGCTCATCGATTACAATGTTCTGTCCAACACAAGATTCCACACAAGTAATGCAATCTAACCAGTAACAGCAACCGCTATTCGTCGAACATCATAAGCAAATGAAGGATAGGTACTAAAAGCTTTACAATGTTGTGCATATCGTTCTCGGGGACGATCAAGTAAGGCGTGCTCCTCTGGATCACGTAGTGCACCCTAGACGTGTAAATCTCCTCCTTGCTGCCCAAAAACACCCCCAACCAAGACCAATCAAAACAAAGACCTCTTGCCATTCCAGGCCTTATTTGCATAGATATAGTCATATAGCGACAATATGACACGAGCGTATGAATCGAGAGAGTAGCAACGGGATCCACGAACCTTCCCTTGGCGTCGGCCTTGATAGTGTTGAGGTGGGCTTCCCAACCGGCGGCCAAGATGTTCTGCGAAAGAAAGGGGCGAGGCAAGTCAGAGCAAGAACAGCAGCAGGTGATAAGGAGGAGCGGGCGTTGATGTTGCTGGTGAGCAGTACCCGACACTTGTGTGTGACTGATAGCGCGGTGTATTTGATCTTCGCTGCAGCCATGGCCTCCACTCCAGGTGCGCACGCCAACTGCTCGACGAAATGTCTCCGCGCGGGCAGGGGTTTGGTGGGGGCTTAGGGCAACGGGCAGAGAGCAGCGTAAGATGAAAATATCTTTAACTTGTGAATTGAACTGATTAATAAAGAACATGTGTAAGAAGTAAGAACAGGACCACCATTATATCGTGAAAGATGGATTGCTGAAAACCACAGCTAATAAAAAATAACAGTTATGCTGCTGGTGATTTCAGTGTCCATAGGATGAGACCTATGCAGCACGGATACGGATACGCGTATCAGTATCGGAAGGATACGGATACGCGGATACGGCAATTTTCCAAACAACCCGATACGCGGATACGTTTGAACTATTTTTTAAATAAATAAATAATAATGTATATTAAATTGCAAAATAGATATTGTAGTTCACATAGAGACATTTAAGGAGATGCCATACTGCTGATATCTGTTATTTGTCTCTCCCCAGATCCAACACTAGAACTAGGAGCAGCACTAGCACTAGCAGCACTAAGATTTGGAGATGCCATACTGTTGAAATTGAAAGCTCCAATTAGGAAGATTGATAGAGAATAAGAACAGGGGAAGGGAAAGAACAAGAAAAGGGGCAGAGCTCCTTTGCACCTGAGCCGGCGGAGGTCCTCAATCGAGCTTTGCAGCAGGCCGGCGGACGGAGGCTCCCTGCGGCCGGGCTCGTCATCGCAGCGCGGCGCTCACCTAGCCACCTGGGTCCGTGCGGCCGTGGCTCGTCGAGTCATCGTCGCCGGCGAGGGTGCAGCTCCGGCGGGCGGTGGCCACGAGCGGCGGCGCGGAGTCGCGCGTGGGGGAGCGGCTGCGTGTCGTGCGTGGCCGTGGGGGCTGGGGAGTCAACTCGCTAGGGCACGGACGGCAGGGGCTTTTCTCCTTTAGGTGGGCTGCCAGGCTGCTTAGATGGGCCGTGTCCGCCCAAATACGTATCCAAAGTGAAGTTTCCGAGCCCAATACGGCCCAACTAGCGGATACGGCCAGGATACGTATCCACGGTGTATCCGCGGCGTATCCGTATCGGATACGTATCCGATACGCGATACGGCACTGTCCTGGCGTATCCGTGTTACATAGGATGAGACAGAGCTGTGAAAGTAGGGGTGGGCCCAGGATTTTGAGAATTGGTATTCAAAAATTTCAAAGGGTGGAGACTTTTTTTTTTGGACAGCTACAGTACAGATTCATGATACGTAATCTAGAAATTGTTCGACACATAGATACTGACACTCTTCTTCATCTTCATTTTTCAAACTAAAAATAAAAATCTCAAGTTTCAGTGTACAATTTGAAGTAGTGCTCAGTTGCTATGTCCAATTCTCACAAACTCATACAATTTCTTGAACTGCAATCACATAATCAAATTTGATGCCAATGTACCAAACTATCTTACCAATTTCAATTTGACCGGCTGGCTCGCTTGTTGCTGCCCTTGCCGCTGCCCTGGCCCCTGGTTCAGTGGTTCTCCTATAGCTTCCTCGGCTCCTCCTAGCTGCGCCAGCCGTCCAGCCACCGGCCGCCTGCTGCCTGCCGCCTGCGCGCCTCGCTGCCCGCCCCCTCCGGCCTCCACGGACTTCGTCACTCCTCAATCTTGCCGCACGGACCACATATGAACACCTCCCGCCGCCCTTCAGATCTCGCCGCCAGAATCACTAGGGTTGGGGAATGGGGATGAGAGTCGGGCACTCGAGCGGCGTCGAACGGAACAGAACGAGGCATGCTTGGAAGTTGGAAGAGAGGGAGGAACGTGCTAAATGGGCCAATTTGACTATCGGGTCAGGTAGGTAACAAAAGAAAAAAGCAGCAATTTGGAGCAAGCTTTCAGTCGTTAGGTCAACTGAACTGCCTACACGGCATGCGCATTCCATCAAACACATGGGATGCAATAGACAGAGAAAAAACACATAGCAAAAATGATGAACCAAAATTGGAGAGGACCACACCGTAGATTTGTCCGACGTCGGCGTGGCGGCTGCGGCGACCCGAAAAAGCTCGTGGTCCAGCAACCGAGTCTCGGCTCTCGTCCCCCCACGCGTCCGGCGGCGGAGGGGGAGGGTTGGCCAGGGGCGGTGGCGGCGTCGACCCGGAGAAGCTGAGGGTCGTGACCGGCAAGAAACGGCTCGCCGACGGCGGCGCGCGGCGAGCGGGCGGCGGCAGCGACGGTGTCCACCCGGCGGCGGCGGCGGCGGCTGTGACGGGAGTCGAAGAGAGATCGGAACAGAAAGAAGAAGGGAACAGGAAAAAAAACGTGGTGGGGAGGTGCGGCTGTGGCGGACTGGCGACGGGGCGGGGGACGGCGGACAGACGTTGAAACAAATGACGTATTGACGTACCAGTTTCTCTTCTGATCTTCTCCCTTCAAATTTTTTTTCTCTTCTCTCTTTCAAAAAAAAAATCCTCTTTTACTTTTTATTATAGGAGTAGAGACATATGTTAGCACTGAAATGATTCAAACTCTTGTTACACGTCTACACTTTTCATTGACAGGTTACAAACTGCATTGTGGCATTGCAAGAGAAAGGGTGTGGCCTAGTGAGGTCGGTTTGCCTTGCTTGCTCTGTATGCAACACCTTGATTGTTTCCAAACAACTCTCCTTGTCGTTTGGCTTATCAACCACCAGCCAGTAGTAGTTTGCTCACAGAATAAATCAGTCACCAGCCAGCAATACTTCTCTATCAGAACAAACCAACATCAGCAACCAGCCAAACGAACAAGCCATAAGATAAGAGAGTTGTACATCATATTTGTCGGTGTTGAGATTAGCCCCGACACTAACTAGTGAAATACGCTGTGATCAGTCTCTCGATGGCGGGTGCTAAGCAATGCAAAGACACGGTTTTATCCTGGTTCCGGCCGTGGGGGCCGTACGTCCAGCAGGTTGCGCTCGTGCGCTGTATTGCGATGCACCGGGGGTGCCTGTAGAGGGGGGCTACAAGCGAGGCGGAAGAGGAGAGTCCTCCAAGTCCCTGCTAGATGATTGAGGCAAAGTGCCAATATCGAGCGGGAGTGTGTGTGAGCGGGGTGTGGTTGGAAAAACGATCCCCCGCGGCTGGGGGGTCACCTCCTCCTTTTATAGGCCAAGGGGAGGCGGCTTACAGACATGCCGCATGGTAGTTTGTATAGTGACGCGGTACCGGCGTGCAGTGCTTGCGGTTTGATGGATGTCCTGGCGAATCTCGGTCCCTGTAGGCGTCGTGGTGGCTTCCTACTCGCTTGAGGTCAGCTTCGAGGGTGATCTGGTCGGCATTCACGCCTGGTCGCTGTTCGTGTGTTGACTCGAGGGTCTCGCTGACGGGAGTGCTTGGGCTGTACAGGGGCCAGTGTGGCGGCGTCCCGTCGGAACATGACTCCACACCGCCGGGCATGGCTCCGCAGTGCCGGGGATGGCCGCACCGGGGCGGAGGTGACGGAAAAGACGCGCTTCGCTCACCCTGCGTCACCGTGCGGTCCTGGCGGTGCGCTTAGTCGTCGTTCGTACACCGCTCGACGGTGTCCCCATACCCTTTCGAGGGTTCACAGCGTGGGGGAAGGACGAGAGCAGGTGGCACAGCGTTTGGGAGTGACCCGGCCTCTCCGCACAGCGGGCAAACAGTGTCCGTACAGTGCCCGTACAGTGCCCGAGAAGGTGGCACAGGGGCGGCATGGCCGCACAGTGCCGGGGGCGGATTCCCGGGCGGTGTCAGAGAGCCGGCGTGGCGGGGATTCGGCCTTTGACTGCAGCGCCCTTGACGGGACGGGGCATTGAATGCCTTGGTCGGGTGGAGCAGTTGAAATGACCTGTGTCGAGGGGTGCTGATCCTCGAGCGAGGCGGAGATCTGCTCGAGGGGTATCCGACCCTCGAGTGAGGCAGAGACTCGCCCGCGGGACACCCGACCCTCAAGCGAGGCGGAGATTCGCTCGAGGGCGGGTGGGATGTTCGCGTGGTGGGCCGCGAAGGCCGTTGGGCCGCAGCAGGCCGTGCCTTGGCTGGGGTTGATTCGGGAAGTGTGTTCTTGACGATCCTTATTATTTTTCGAAAAGAGTGATTTTCCCCATAGTTAGGGGACCCCTTATGGCCGTCCCCGACAGTAGCCCCCGAGCCTTTATGGGAATAGTTGGATGGTCCCGCAAAGGCTGAAGCTTTTGGTAGGACTTTCTTCCCCTCTGGATGTGTGTGATATTCCGTGGGGGCGCGCTAGCGCACCCGCGGGTGTATTCCCCGAAGCCTTGGAGGAGTGTGCGCACTCGTGCAAGGTTTTCATGCTGAGCTGCCGATCCGTGGAGCGTTTGTTTCTGCCGGCCTCGGCAATGTTTCAGCCGGCCTCGGCGATCTTACGCGTGCGGAACGGCGTTGACCACGCCTGGGATGAATCCCAGAGGGTTTGCTCACTGCCTTCGAGGTGGGATGTGGCTTTTTTCAGACATGTCCAAAAGGTGTAGCCGTGCGACGAGCCCCCGAGCCCGGGCCCGTGTGGAGGCGATCGGGGTGAACTCCTCGACTTGTTTGTGCACCCCTCGCCGCCCTTCCGCGCGGGGGGGGGGTGAGGTGGTCCATGCTTCCCATCGAGCGGGCCGCGAGTCATGGACGCCTCGTTGAGCTGCTAGCGGGTAATTCAAGTGGACGTCTGTGCCCCGTTCGATAGGGGTCAGCTTGTGGTCCGGGGACACGCCCATGGGAGCACTTTACGTGGGTGTGCTAGGCAGGGCTCGGTCCCGTTCGGTGGGGACTGAGGGCGCGGAAGCTCTCCCTCGATGGGATCCCTCGGCTAGCTGCCCTCGCTTGGCCTTGAATACGAACTATGGGGCGTCCCCAAACTCTCGAGTTCGGGGATTGGCTCGATCGCGCACGCCCTGGTCGTCCCTGACTCTGTTGATCTGAAACGCCTGTTCGAACCTTCTGCAGGCCAGGACTCGGATTCCTGATCAGTAAGGGCCTCGCGGGACGCGCTTACGCGACCACGTCTTTGGTCGGCCTGTGGTGCTCGTCACACCCCCATTGTGCCGAGCTTCGAACCACCGGCCAGTTGTGCCTCATTAGGAGGCGCATCTATGGTGCTCACTGAACTCTTTGCGGGCCGAGCTTCGAGCCACTGATCAGCAAGAGTTTCGGGGCGGGGCGTCAGGCGCTCTTCAATCCGCACTTTCGAGGGCCATCTCGAGCAAGCGCGTTTCGAGGCCGCCTCTGACCCCTGTTTGCTGGGACCCACGGGGGCTACTTCTCGCGGAAGGAGGCCCCCGTCCCTTCGTTTTCGGCCGTGGACTCGGGTCAGCTGCGCATGTGGGGCCGTGGCCCACGTGGCGCTCTGGGATTGCATTACGCACACCTTTTCAGGCGACGTGGGGAAACTGCGCGGCGGTTGGCGTTTTTACTGCGCCGTAATGATGGCGCCCGCGCGTGCGCACAGTGGTTTCGGGACAGTGGGGCCCGGGCGACGTCCATCACATTAACTGCGACCGCGCGTCCCGACCCCCGTCCGTTCGATCCCCGCGCCCATTCTTATTATAAAAAAAGAACGGGTGGAGAGGAGGAGTTTTTACCTTGGTCATTCTTACTCGCATTGCGTTCGCCTTCTCCTTCCTCTTGCCCCCCGAGCTCGCGTTTTCTCGCAGTCTCCGCCTCCGCATTCCTCCTCCACTCCTTCATTCGCCATGGTTGAGTATCTGGAGGTCGGACCGTGGGGTCGCTCCAAAGTGGATGCGCACCTCCTTGAAGGGCTTGTCGTCGGTGGGCAACTGGCGGCCAACACCGACCCGAGCAGGCCGGCGTGGATCATCCCACCGGCGCGGCATCAGGCCCCCGGCGGGGTACGTAGTGAGCCTCGTTCATTTGCATGAGCGGGGATTCAATGGTCCCGCCGGGCGGTTCATGCGGGGGTTGTGCTACCACTACGGCGTGGAGCTGCACAACTTCTCCCCCAACGCCATCTCGCAGGCGGCGACCTTCGTGGGCGTCTGTGAGGGCTTCCTGGGCGTCCCTGTGTCCTGGGACTTGTGGCTCCACTTGTTCCGGGGCGAGCTCTTCACGCAGGCGGCCGGCAGCAAGGGTCGGCGCCGACCCGTCCGTGCCGGCGGGCTCACGATTGCGCTGCGGGGGAAGGGGGTCGGTGTATACCCGCCCTGCACCATGACAAGCAATAATGCGGAGTGGGACAGGGGGTGGTTCTACCTTCGCAATGACGGCGACAGCCTTCCGCCTTACACCGGCAAGGTTCTGGACCACCGCCCGTTCCACTGGGGACCGGGGCTGTCGGACCCCACGTGGAGGGCGAAGCTGGCGCCCTACCTGAGGGCGCTGAAGACCTTGACCGACGCGGGGTGGACCGCGGCAGCCGTCCTCGCGCAGTGCTACCAGCGGCGGGTGGTGCCCCTCATGGAGAGGGCGCTTCCCATCTACGATATGGCGGAGGGCGCGGACCCCGACGCGCTGGCGCGGTCGCGGCTGCTGGCCGAGCCCCTTGCCCCGGCATACGCGCCTACGAGTGCGAAGCGCGCGGTGGACACCAGGAAGGTGGTGTGCGACCCCGACGAGGTGTTGTGGTCGCCCCGGATGCGGCCCGATGACGGGGCTATTGTTTTGGTAAGGGATTTCTGTCAATTTTTCAGATTTTTGATCTGATTTTGATTTCGACGGTCGATTTTTGACACTTGCGGTGCCGGCAACCGGAGATGGAGATGAGCGCTTATGGCTCGGATCCTCCCACGCCCAACTCACACGCCGCCAACCGCGAGAAGCAGCGGGTGGTAAAGGCGAAGGCGGACGCCGACAGGGCGAAGAAGAAGAGGCGCGAGGAGCGCCGCCAGGCGCACAGCCTGGAATGGGTGCAGCGGGAGAAGGAAGGTCTCTCCATCCCGCCGACCCTGGAGGATACAAGCAGCGGCAGCGACGGCGACGTCGCCTGGGCCGAGCTGGAGGAGGAGGAAGTGCCCTTGGCCTCGGGGGCCAAGGGCAAGGAGGCAGCTGCTCAGCCTACGCTGTCGCCGGTGCGGGCCCGCGCCGCGCCGGCCTCAGAGGCGGGCGCGGCATCAGCTGGTGAGGGCACCGTGACGGGGGGCGCGCCTGATGCGGGGGGCTCGCCGCCCACGCAGGCCTCGAGGAAGCGCAAGCGTCAGGTGTCATCCCGACGGTAAGTGTCGTATCGTGTTTATCTTATCTAATTTCATTCGGTCGAGACCCTGATTTCCCCCTTTCCTTTCTCCCAGCCGCGCCGGCGGCCCTGTTGCACCGGAGCTAGCGCTGACCAAGGCGCTGAGGTTGGAGGCGCGGGACACGGTCCGCACGACGCGCCCTCGTTCGGCGAGGACGTCGCGGCCGGCGGCGGTGGCGGCGTCGCCCTCTCAGTTGGTGGCGTTGAGAGATGTCCCGCGAGGGGAGAAGTAGGCCCGTGCGGCCGCGTCAAGGGCGGGAGGTGGTTCGAGGGGCGGAATCCCTCGAATGAGTGGTGTGGAAGAGGTTCCGCCCGCGACAGATGTGACCGTCCCGCGGGACGGGACCTTGGTGGAAGATGACGGTCTGCGGGGGGAGGGCTCGCCCGAGCACGCATCCGGGGTGCCATCTCAGGGGGTCGGCCCGCAGGGAGCCGGCGCGTCGTCGTCGCGGGCGCGCGACTACGATGAGTTCCCTGGTGATTGGTGCACCGGGCTGGACCACCCCTATGTCCCCTGGGACATAGTGGAGCGCTCGCACGCAGAGTTCCTCAACTGGAGGGAATTCCTTGAGGCGGGATCTCACGTGCAGGACCTGCTTAGTGAGGCCGCGAAGTTCCACAAAGAAGTGGCGGCGCCATTGTTCCGGGTTCGTGCTCTAATCCCGCGGCCCCACCCCCCCTTTGTTTTCCTTTTTCCCTTTCTTGGTCATGTCTCACCTGAGTCTTTCTCTGTTTTGTCTGTTTTTTGGCAGCGGTTGTGGGGCGACGCGGGGGACAAAATCTCCTTCCTCGCCAGGCTCCACACCCTCCACGAGACAGCGTGCCGGGAGAATGAGCATCTGGGCCTGGCGATGGAGTGCCTCCGCGACGAGATGTTCGAGACGAAGGCGAGCCTCGAGTCGAAGGGGGGCGAGCTACGCCGCGCGGTGGAGGAACGCGACGCCCACCGCACCGCGGCGGAACAGAAGGCCAAGGAGGCTGAACAGCTCGGCGCCGCACTGCAGAGCAAAGAAGGGGAACTCCAGCAGGGGCGCGCGGCGCTGAGCGAGGCGCAGTCCCAGCTCGCGCTGAAGGACGCTGCTCTCGCCGAGGCGCAGGTCCGCGCCGAGCGCGAGCGCATGTCGCTGGAGGACGTGCAAGCGCGCCTTGCTCAGGCGGAGCAGAAAGCCCAGGAGGCTGAGGGGCTCGCCGCCGCTCTGAGGGAGTAGGGTGACGCGCTGGCGACGGTGGAGGGCCAGCTCGCCGAGGAGCGCACTGCGCGTGAGGGGGCGCAGTCTCAGCTTACGCTGAAGGACGCGGCCCTTGCCGAGGCTCAGGCCCAACTTGAGCGGGAGCGGAAGACGCTTGAGGAGGTGCGGGCTCAACTCACTCAGGCTGCAGAAAAAGCCCGGGAGATTGAGCAGACGGGCGTCGCTCTCCAAGAGACCCAGTCCCAGCTCCAGCTCGCGCGCGAGGAGCTCGGGGGAGTGAGGGACACACTTCAGCAGCGTGACGCCTCAATCTCTCAGCTCCAGCGGGACGTGAATGCCGCGTGGGTCGCGCTCGAGATCGAGAAGAAGCGAGCCGAGGATAAGTCTCGTCCTTTAACCGTCTTTGTTCTTCGTTGCGCTCTTTCGAGGCTTGATGTTTGTCTTGGTGTCGCAGAGCTGCAGAAGAGCGCGACGGACCCTTCAGGGGAGATGGAATCCCTCCAGGTTGCCTACAACGAAGCTCAAGGTGAGCTTAAGGCCCTGGAGGCCGCTGCCCTCGAAGTGTGCCGTGAGCTCGAGGGAGCTGAGGGTGAAGCCTCGGGTAGCTCGATAGCGAGCCACCTGCGGTCCCTGGGCGGCCAGGTCACTGAGCGCCTGCGCGGTGCTCTTCGACTTGGTGTCCAGAAGACCTTGGCGCTGACCTCGACCCACTACGTCCTCGACTTCGATCTACTGCGGGACGGCTACATCCTCCCTGAAGACGTCGTAGGTGAGGACGCCGAGCTTGAAGTGGTGAGGAGGGTTGATGCGTCCATGGCGTCGCAGCCCTTGCCAATATGTTCGAGGTGGACCTGTTCCCCGACGCCGCTGAGGGTGAAGCCGCCGCTGCTCCAAGCCCCCGCGCTCCCTGAGGATTCGGGTCTCGAGGCCCGTCAATATTTTGTTAGATATTTGGACAAGTGTCGGTCATTTGTATAAACAATGCTTTATGCCGTGCATCTGTCTGTGAGTTTTATCTTGTTATGTTATCGTGTTTTCCTCGGGCCTTTCAGGGGAATTTCGACCAAGAAGTTAGCGCTCACGAACCAACTTAGCCGTAGGGTAGCGAGGGGGATGCTTATCCTCTCGGAGGCGTCAGCGGTCCCACGGCCCGGCCGGCCCTGGGCTTAGTCAGTTCGCGCTTGGCCTCTGTTCTCCCAAATGCTCGAGGCGTAACATTTTAACATTCTTTTGAAAGAAAGTGTTTTTTGCGAAAAAGAGTCGGGACACTCCGGGAGGAACCCCCCGTCGTAGCCCCCGAGGGGACTTGGTTTGTGTCGAAGCCCTGGTCGAGGGTAAAACCGAGTCGCCCTTTTTATTTTGGATGCGAGATATACAAAAGGAACTTGGAAATCTAAGGGTAGAAGCGACGTAGCTGTTGTATGTTCCAAGCGTTGGTGAGGACCTCGCCCTTCTCGTTTGCCAGCTTGTACGTGCCGGGCTTGAGCACCTCGACGACGACGTAGGGCCCTTCCCATGGCGGCGACAGCTTGTGTCGGCCCCGATTGTCTTGTCGTAGCCTTAGCACCAGGTCGCCCTCACTGAAGTTCCGGCGTCGAAACTTTTGGGCTTGGTATCGCCGGAGCGATTGCTGGTACCTTGCCGAGTGCAGCATTGCCACATCGCGAGCCTCGTCCACTTGGTCCAACGAGTCCTCGCAAGCCCGCTGGTTCAAGTTTTCCTGATAGGCTCTGAGCCTGGGGGATCCGTACTCCAAATCTGTGGGGAGGACGGCCTCCGCACCATAGACAAGGAAGAACAGCGTGAATCCCGTAGCTCTGCTCGGGGTGGTTCTAAGGCTCCAAATGACCGACGGTAACTCTTGAATCCATCTTCGGCCAAACTTGCTCCGTCTGCCGAAGATCCTGGGCTTGAGGCCTTGTAGAATCATGCTGTTGGCGCGCTCCACCTGGCCGTTGGTCTGTGGGTGTGCAACAGCTGCCCAATCCACGCGGATGTGGTAATCGTCGCAGAATTCCAGGAACTTCTTGCCGGTAAACTGGGTACCATTGTCGGTGATGATGGAGTTTGGCACCCCGAACCTGTGGACAATGTCGGTAAAGAACGATACGGCCTGTTCGGATCTGAGGTTGGTAATGGGGCGTGCCTCGATCCACTTTGAAAATTTGTCGATTGCGACCAACAGGTGCGTGTAGCTTCCGGGCGCCTTCCGCAGGGGCCCGACGATGTCTAATCCCCACACGGCAAATGGCCACGTAATGGGTATGGTTTGGAGGGTGTGAGCCGGAAGATGAGTCTTGCGGGCATAGAATTGGCATCCCTCGCAGGTGCGCACGACCTCATTGGCGTCGGCGACCGCCGTGGGCCAGTAGAAGCCTTGGCGGAACGCGTTGCCCACGAGGGTGCGCGGCGCCGCGTGATGGCCGCATACGCCCGCGTGGATGTCCTGGATCAACTCACGGTCTTCGAGGATGGGGATGCACTGTTGTAGAATTCCTGATGTGCCGCGCTTGTACAGTTCGCCGCCAACCACGGTGAACGACTTGGCTTTTCGGGCGATGCGCCTTGCTTCGGTTCGGTCTGAGGGTAGCTCCCCTCGATTGATCCAGGCGAGGAACTTGCTCCGCCAGTCCTCCGCGGGAAGGGCCATGTCGATTTCCGTAGCCTCGGCTTCGTCAGCCCCGTACCCCTCGAGTAGAGAGAGTACGAATTCCTCGTTCGAGGGGTCATTGTCCATGGGCTCCGCACCCACTGGATTCGAGGGAGCCCCCGAGGGTTCTTCCGGACTCGGGGAAGCCTTGCTAAGGTCGACGGAAGGCTTGGCGAGGTCGCGGGCAAAGACGTTCGGGGGAACAGTGATCCGCCCCGACGCAACCTTCGCCAGCTCGTCCGCCTCCTCGTTGTATTTGCGCGGGATGTGGTTGAGTTCGATGCCGTAGAATTTATCTTCGAGTGCGCGCACGGCATTGCAGTACGCCTCCATCTTCTCATTGTGGCAGCTAGCATTCTTCATGACCTGGTCGATCACTAGCTGCGAATCCCCCCTAACGTCGAGGCGCTTGACGCCGATTTCGATGGCGATTCGGAGGCTGCAGAGGATGGCCTCGTACTCTGCCATGTTATTTGACGCGGGGAAGTGCAAGCGTACCACGTACCTCATGTGTTCTCTGTGGGGCGAAATGAAGAGCAGGCCCGCGCCCGCGCCGGTTTTCATCACCGACCCGTCGAAGTAGAGGGTCCAACATTCAGCTTGGATCTGCAATGGGGGCAGCTGAATATCTGTCCATTCAGCGATGAAGTCCGCCAAGATCTGAGACTTGATCACCTTGCGTGGCGCGTACGTAAGGGTTTCACCCATGAGCTCCACGGACCACTTCGCGATTCTACCCGAGGCGTCCGGGTTGCGGACTATCTCCCCCAGTGGAAATGACGAAACCACAGTGACCGGGTGGGCCTCGAAGTAGTGCCGCAGCTTGCGCCGCACGAGCACCACCGTGTAGAGCAACTTCTGGATTTGCGGATACCGCGCCTTGGTTTCGGACAATACCTCACTGATGTAGTATACCGGTCTTTGGACTGGTAGGGCATGGCCTTCCTCTGTTCTCTCCACCACGATGACCGCGCTGACCACCTGGGTGGTTGCCGCGACGTAGAGATACAGAGGTTCGCCGTCTTGGGGTGGCGTGAGGATCGGTGCGTGCACAAGCGTCGCTTTCAGTTTGCCGAGAGCTTCTTGGGCTTCGTTGGTCCAGGAAAAGCGTTCATGCTCGCCGAGGCGCGAGATGAAGCGGCTCAGAGCCGCCAGGCAACCCAAAACCTTCTGCACCCCCTTTAAGTCCCGTATTGGCCCCATCCGATCGAGGGCCGAAATCTTTTCGGGGTTGGGCTCGATGCCCCGCTGGGAGACAATGAAACCCAACAACATGCCGCGCGGCACCCCGAAGACGCACTTTTCGGGGTTTAACTTGACCCCGTTCGCCCGCAGGCAGTCGAACGTCACGTGCAAATCGCTAACCAGGTCGTCCGCCTTCCTGGTCTTGACGACAATGTCATCTACGTATGCCTTCACGGTCCGCCCGATGTGATCCCCGAAAACGTGTTGCATACATCTCTGGTATGTAGCCCCGGCGTTCTGAAGACTGAATGACATTGTTACGTAGCAAAACATGCCGAAAGGTGTGATGAAAGAAGTCGCGAACTGGTCGGACTCTTTCATCTTTATTTGGTGGTAACCCGAATAGGCATCAAGGAAAGATAGTAGCTCGCACCCCGCGGTAGAATCTACAATTTGGTCGATCCGTGGCAAAGGAAAGGGAACCTTGGGACATGCTTTATTTAACCCGGTGTAATCTACACACATCCTCCACTTCCCATTCTTTTTCTTAACTAGTACGGGATTAGCTAGCCACGTGGGATGGAACACTTCCTTGATGAATCCGGCCTCCAGGAGCCTCCGCAGCTCCACTCCAATCGCCCGGCGCCTCTCTTCGTCAAAGCATCACAGGTGCTGTTGCACAGCTCTGGAGTGAGGTAGGATGTCAAGGGAGTGCTCGGCGACCTCCCTCGGAATGACCGGCATGTCCGAGGGGCTCCACGCGAAAATATCTGCGTTGGCGCGGAGAAAGTCGACGAGCACCACTTCCTATTTCGGGTCGAGGGTGGAACTGACCCTCAACACCTTGCCCTCGGGGGCAGCAGCATCGAGGGGCACCTCCTTGGTCTGCTCGGCAGCCTCGAAGCTGCCCGCGTGCTTGGCGAGGGAGTCGAGGCCCTTGTTGGCCAGCTTCTCCATATCCGCAATGAGCGACTCGTCCAGCGCGAGCGCCTCGACGTGCTCGACACACTCGACATCGCAGTCGAATGCATGCTCGATTGATGAGCCCACCGTGATGACGCCTTTTGGCCTCGGCATCTTCATCTTGAGGTACGTGTAGTTTGGGACCGCCATGAATTTGGCGTAGCATGGATGCCCGAGGATGGCGTGGTACGCGCCCCGAAACCCCACCACCTCAAAGGTGAGGGTCTCCTTGCAGAAGTTGTCCAGCGTGCCGAACCAGACCGGCAGGTCGATCTGCCCGAGGGTGTCGTGCTGGGCCACAGCTGATCCAGACCGATCCCCATTAGCCGCAGAGTGTGGGCGTATAGGATTTTGAGGCTGCTGCCGCCGTCCATCAGCACCTTGGAGAATCACGAGTTGCCAATGACGGGATCGACGACCAGCGGGTATTGACCCGGATTAGGGATGCGGTTTGGGTGGTCTTTGTGGCTGAAGGTGATGGCCTCCTCCGACAAGTTGAGGAAGGAAGGAGGGGCCTTCTCCGCAGCGAGGACTTCGTGTCGCTCGTGCTTGCGCTGGCTGGTGGACATATCCACCGTCGGTCCCCCGAAGATGAGGAAAACATTCTCCACGGCGGGGAAACCGTCGGCGCCCCCGTCACCCCCATCCTTCTTGGCCTCGTCCTCCTTCGCGGCGACGCGGTTGTAATATTTCTTGAGCATGTCACATTGCTCGAGGGTGTGGTTGACCGGGGTCTTGTGGTACGGGCAGGGCTTCTTCAGCACGTCGTCAAACACACCGGGGCCTCGAGGGGGGCCTCGAGGACCCTTTCATGCAGGATCGACCGCGAGGGCCTCGTCGTCGTCCTCGCCGCGGCCCTACACGCGCGCGTCGTGGCGGGGCTTCTTGCCCTTCTTGCCCCGCTTTTCCTTCTTCGCGGGTTCCTTGGACTTGCTGCCCTCCGCGGCCGCATCGTCCACACACTTGCCTTTCTTGCCGTCGAAGATCGCCCCCACTGCCTCTTCTCCAGAGGCGAAGCTGGTGGCAATGTCGAATAGCTCGTTGGAGTCGACCGGCGGGCTCCTCCCAAGCTCGCGCACAAGGTCCCGGCAGGTCGTGCCTTCGAGGAAGGCATGCACGATCTCGGACTGGGCGACGTTTGCGAGTTCGGTGCAGCGCTTGGAGAAGCGCCGTATGAAGTCCCGGAGGGACTCACCGGGTTTCTGGGTGCACCCTCGCAAGTCCCAGGAATTCCCGGGGCGCACATACGTGCCCTGGAAGTTTCCCACGAACATGCGGACCAAGTCGTCCCAATCGTGAATCTGACTAGCCGGCAGATGCTCGAGCCATGTCCGGGCAGAATCCGCGAGGTGTAGCGGCAGGTTGCGAATGATTACTGCGTCGTTGGTGGCGCCGCCCAGCTGACAAGCCAAGCGGTAGTCGTTGAGCCAAACTCGTGGGTCCGTCTCCCCCGTGTACTTGGTGATGGTCGTGGGCTGGCGGAAGCGCTGGGGGATGTTCGCCGTGCGGATCTCCCGGCTGAACACACGGGTCCTGTGACAACCCCATCCGAGATAATTCCGTACTATCGCCTAAACCACTCCATTTGGTCATTAAGCGATAATAAAGAATCATCCCGTCGAGTGTTGCCGGGTCAAAGCCCGGTAAATCACTTGAATCACACATAGAGGATCGAAATGTATACATTAAAACTCCCACGAAGGAGAGTCCAGAGTGCCTTACAAATTAACAACAAACTTCCCCTTAGGGTCCATTATTACAAACCATGGTTCTTGACATGAAAGTAAATGGTTTAGAGTTCAATAAAACAGCGGAATTAACTAAACAGTACGGTAAGCATCATAGGAGGTCGTCCATGATGCAATCACTCGTCATCATCCACCCATTCGAGCTTCTAGCCGAGTGGAATTTCTCCAGACCACACATCACATGCATCGAAAAACAACATCACAAAGGTGTTCTTCCAAGCATTACATGATGCGAAGTTTTTGGATCACCTAGCACACTATTTACATGCAACATAAAACACATCACATACTCTCCGAGCAGCCTAAACCTTCCCACAAAAGCTAGCTGAAAAGGCTAAACCAAGAGTACATGATTTTTCCCTAGAACAACAACTAGGCAAGCTAGTTGCCCGCAGCGGAGCCAGCACTAGACTGAGGAAAAGTGGGTGGCGGTCCGTCGACACTGTCCTCACTCAAGCCCGAAGCTCCCTGCAGCTCGTCCGGAGCGGCAGGTGCAACCGGTGGGACGATCGGCGGCTGCTGGGCCTGGTGTGCCATTGCCTGCCAAGCCTCCACCTCTACCTCCAAATCGATGACCTGGTTCTGCATCTTAGCCACGTTCTGCACCAAGGCAAAACGCTGAGCCTCCGTGTGAGCTAACTGTACCCGCAGCGTATCGATCTCGTGGTCCCTGGCGTACAGCTGCTCTATGTACGCGCCACACTCCTGGTGCTACTGGACACGCTCGTCCTGAAGTGTGACAATCTCCTGCTGGAGGTGAGCGGTAGTCTGCTGCTCGAACTGAAGGTCAAAGTAGAGGACATCCCTCAAAGCTGCGGAGTCCATCAGCTCAAGAGAGAGCATGCCCTGAGTAGAGAGACGGAAAACATGTATGTTGTAAACCGCCTCCAACAACCTCAGAAGCTGGTGCACCGTGACCTCTGGAGGGTCAGTAGTGAGCAACACATCAGTGAGCGACACACGCTCACGCCAAGCCGGGTCGTGCGGGTCCATGGCCGGGAACAACCCCAGCGCGGTGAGCATCACCTCGTCCGGGTGCTGCTCGCAAAAGGTGTGGAGGGTCCACATGGCCGCGGACTCAATCGACTCGATGCCACGGTGAGCAAAGAACATCATGCTCAAGTCCACCCACTCCGGGTGCTCTGGGTGTGGTGGCACGGTCACCGTCGTGCGTGCGTAGGGGACTCCCCGGTCCCAGAAGTAGACCACCTCGTACGTCGGTGGGGAGGTGTAGCCAACCTCGCTGAGAGTCTCCCACAAAATGCGGGGAAAACCCTCCCAGTGGAGGCCATTGGTACGAACCGTACCATCCTCGGCAACCTCAAAGTGCGGTGGCTGCTCCATCTGTACAAAAATGGGGATCACATGTTAAACCTCAAAACGAGTATAACATGAATAAGGGCGTAAAAATTCTGGCAAGTATGAACAAAAATCCATAGCATAAAAACCAGAGCCCCAAAAATTCCCAAATTTCTACAGAAACTCAGAAACATAATTATGCACATTTTTGGTATTCAAAGGTAGATCTAGATTGGATGGGAACATGCTCAAAAAATTCCATTTTCAGAGGAAGGTTACCCAGAAAAACAGCAGAACAGAGACTTGCTAATCTGATCATAACTCCAGATTGAAAATTCCTAAAATCATGAGAAATTCACAGTAGGTGCTAAATTTGATAAGAAACAACTTTCATAAAGGGTGCCTAGTCAGATTCATCATAGATTTGGCTCTAAAAAAATCATAAACTGACAGCAACAAAATCTGGCAGAAACTACTTAAGATCAAAATGAGAGGATAACCTTTTCTAAGATCAAGCAATCACCCTAGGAAGCATAGCCCAAACATGCAACAACAAGTTTTAGGTTCAATAAGATTTTAACATGATGCACACGTCTTAAACGACCTCACGAGCATGAATCTCAGAAGACGTAGTTAGTGCCGGTGGCAAGCTCATAATCGACTCTCCTTATAATAACTAGTCGGAGCTACTCGTCGTTCAAAGCGATCGCACTAACGTGGTTAGTGTACCTGCAGAAAAGAACCTTCCGTGCCAGCACGTCACGGAAGCGTCCACATACATTACCGTTCACTATAGAAATGGTATCCATGCATCAAGCCGCTGCGTGGACAACGTCCAACCTCGGACACCCTCCATTTGAATGGAGTGTATACTTGCCTCGCATAATCGTAATGCGGAATGCACACGTATGGAAAAACGTGGCGACATCACAACCCATCACATGTTCATCTTGAATAGAGCACGTCATCCTTCGTATGACTTTCATACGGAAAGCGCACGTATAAGACACGTGAGCAACCAGACGAGAAGATGGGATCCGTGGAATAGATCACTCCATCAACCCTCGCATTCCCGTGATGCGGCACAGCACACGTATAAAATACGTGGCTTCATCTAGTTTGGTTGTGCAAGAAAGTAAGTCTGACATAAAGTAAAGTGCTGGGAGTTAGCAAAATAAACCATAGATTCTTATGCCACCTTAAAGAACCCAAAATTCCCTCTAGGGCCTCTCGATCTAGATCATCCTTAACGATCCAACGTATTTTCAAAATCCAACCAATCTTGGTAAGTTTTATTGTAAATCATGTGATTAGTATTAATCTAATTGTCGGGGCAGCCATAGGGGTCCCCTAACTACGGGGGAGATTACCCTTCCTAAAAAATTGACACAAAACCACAAAAACACTCCCCAAATCGGCCACAGCCCGAATACGAATAAAGCCCACGGCCCAGCAACCTCCACGGCCCATTAAACCACCATCCCCGGCCGCCCTCGAGCGAACCTCCGCCTCGCTCGAGGGTCGGACGCCGCGCGGCAAAACCTCGCCTCGCTCGAGGGCGCGGCGCCCCTCGAGCGAGTCTCCGCCTCGCTCGAGGCCACCCATCGACCCGTGGCGCCTCACCTGCTCCCCCCGACCGGAGCATTAAATACCCTGACACGCCGCGGGCGCCCGGGTCAAAAGACGAATCCCCGCCACACCGATCTCCTGACACCACCTGGGAATCTGATCCCGGCACTGTTCAAGCAACCCACCACTATGCGGCCATCCCCGGCGCTGTACAGGTGTTGTGCGGGATGGCCGGTGTCATTCTTCAACACTGTGCCACCCGCTCCCGTCCTTCCTTCCCGCCATACCCCTCGAAAAGGGATGGCAACGCCCTCGAGGGGCGTACGGCCGCCACCGTGATGCACGCCCATGACGGTGCCGCAGCGCAGGGTAGGCAGAGCACGTTCCCTCCGTCACCTCCGGCACTGTGCGGCCATCCCCAGCCCTGTGTCACCATCCCGGGCACTGTGGAACCATCCCCAGTGCTGTGGAGCCCTATTCCGATGGGACACCGCTACTCCGGCCCCTGTATGGCATGGGCGCTCCCGCCATCGAGGCCCTCAAAAGGGCATGGGGCACCCTCGAAAGGTGTACGGGCGGCGAGGAGGCGCGCACACTGACCGGCACCGCCGTACGAGCGGCGTGCGCCGCGTCCCCTCCACCAACTCCGGCGCCGCCCGGCCATCCCAGGCGCTGTGCAACTGACCCGGGGGCTGTGCGGTCATCACCAGCGCTGTGCCGCCATCCCCACCGCTGTGCGACGGCACACACGACACTGTGCGGACACGCCGATGACGCACCGCCATCGCGCGCCACCAACTCCGGCCCTTCCTCCGGCGGATAGGCCCTCGATCCAATGGGGCCGCCCCTCGAAGTCAAGGCAGGATGGGTCACGATGACCGCCACGACGCCCGCGGAAGCCGGAGGACGCCAACAACTCGCGCCAGGAACCATGACGCGCGGGACAAGACCACCGGCGCCATGCTTATTAATACATAACCACTGTATCGGCTGCGGTGAGTATCTTGTAACTGCCCTCCCTTGGCCTATAAAAGGGAGAGGTCGAGTCCTCTGCGTAAGGACACGGGACACGACGATCTGCATCACTTCTCACCCACGCTCGCTCGCTCGCTCATTCCCTTGATATTGGCACTTTGCCTCAATCATCTAGCAGGGACTTGGAGGCTTTTCCTCCTCTCCCGCCTAGCTTGTAGCCCCCCTCTACAGGCACCATGGTGCATTGCAATACAGCGCTCAAGCGCAACCTGCTGGACGTACGGCCCCACGGCCGGAACCAGGATAAACCCGTGTCCCCGCATTGCTTAGCACCGGCCATCGAGAGACCGATCACAGCGCATTTCACTAGTTAGTGTCGGGACTAATCTCAACACCGACAGTTGGCGCGCCAGGTAGGGGGCTCGCGCTGTGATCGACCCCTCACCAGAAGTCTCGATGGTGATTCGCACCGAGATGACGTCCCAGAGGTACGCCATGGGCAGCTCGGACCCTTTCCCTGCCGGATTCGAAATCCGGTTCGGGAGCCTGAACTTTCAGGCTACGGGGAACGGCTACCACATGCGCCTTACCAATCGGGATGAACTCCACCCGTGGCGGTCGACCGGGCCGGGCCCGATCCCCGCCACGCTGACGACCGACACTCCGGCACCAGAACCCACGGCGGCGGCTGCCTCGACGTCTCGACGCCTCAAGCGCTCGGGTCAGCGCTCGCGCCAGGCACGCACGTAGCGGCGCCGGGCAGCACGCGATGCGGCCCGGAGGGACACACCACCGCCGAGCGACACGACGGTGCACCCTGAAGGGGAGCACGCGGACGCGGGGCCGCAGTTCCCCCACGGGATGCGCAACTCCGCCGCAACGTACGCCTAATCCGTCAGCACCGACATGGCCGCATACGAGGATCTCCCGGGCCATCACCTGCTGTCAACCCGAAACCTCATCGCCACCACCAACGACGAGTCATACCAAGGCTCGGCTAGCGAACTGCCGCCCGCGACCTCGCACGGCTAGGCGGAGTGGGACTTCTCCGGCGTACCGAACCCCGTGGTGTTCCGGTGGTTCCTTGACGCCGCGGACTACTGGTTCGGTTGCTCCGACGACTCCAGCGAAGGGAGCTACGATCCCTCACGCGAGTGCTTCGTTGTCGTCATCAACGAGCACGCTGACGGCGCAAACGGAGCAGGCGACGGGGATGCGGCCCAGCATCCAGAGCCAAACCCGCCACCAGCCCCACCAGCGGGCAATGCGGATATTAATGCGCAGCTGGCCCAGGCACGCGAGCTCGAGGCGAAGCTCGCAGAGGAGTACCGGCAGGTGCGGCTCTTGCGCGCTACCATCGCGGGGGAGGCCTCGCCGCCCGGCGAACGCGCCCGAGAAGTTGGGAGGCAAGCCCGCGAGCGCATCAACGCCGACTTCAACGTCGATGACCCGCACACGCCACCGCAAGCCAGCCAAAAGCTCGTCGCGGCAGCGACACTGCTTCGGGCCATGCCCGAGCCGTCAACGCCCGAGGCGCGCAACCTACGCCGCGAGGCGCAGGCCCTCATCGAGCAGGAAGCCGTGCAGCAAGCTGAGAGCTCCGCATCCCGCATGCGTAACCAGTCCAGTGCGCGAGGCGGCAGCAGCGCACAGGACCAAGAAGCGTCCGTCCACGCGGACGGCGCGGCAGGACAGCCAGCGAACTGGGGCAGGACGCCTGTCAGGGAGCGGATCCTCGACACGCGCGGCCAGGCCCGAGATGGTGATGCTCGTAACGTCCTGAACGCCAAGAGAAAGGGCGATGCGGAGGCAAGAACGGCAGCAGGCTACCACCCTCGACGTGGTGGTCGCTACGACAGCCGGGAGGACCGCTCACCGACGCCGGAACCCCCGGGGACCCGCGTGTTCAGCCGGGAGATCCTTACGGTGAACTTCCCCCAGCGCTTCCGCCAGCCCACCACCATCACCAAATACACGGGGGAAACGGACCCTCGAGTCTGGCTCAACGACTACCGCCTGGCTTGCCAGCTGGGCGGCACCACCAGCGATGCGGTGATCATCCGCAACCTACCACTACACCTTGCGGATTCAGCCCGGACGTGGCTCGAACACCTGCCGGCTAGTCAAATCCACGGCTGGGACGACCTGGTCCGCACGTTCGTGGGAAACTTCCAGGGCACGTACGTGCGCCCCGGGAACTCCTGGGACCTGCGGGGGTGCACCCAGAAACCTGGCGAGTCGCTCCGGGACTTCATACGGTGCTTTTCCAAGCGCTGTACCGAGCTCCCGAGTGTTGCCCAGTCCGAGATCGTGCATGCCTTCCTTGAGGGCACGACATGCCGGGACCTCGTGCGCGAGCTCGGGAGGAGCCCGCCGGTCAACTCCAACGAGCTATTCGACATCACCACCAGCTTCGCTTCTGGAGAAGAGGCAGTGGGGGCGATCTTCGATGGCAAAAAGGGCAAGGGTGTGGACGACGCGCCCGCAGAGGGCAGCAAGTCCAAGGAACCCGTGAAGAAGCAGAAGCGGGGCAAAAAGGGCAAGAAGCCCCATCGTGACGCACGCACACAGGGGCGCGGCGAGGATGACGACGAAGCCCTCGCAGTCGACCCTGCGCGTAAGGGTCCTCGAGGCCCCCCTCGAGGCCCTGGCGTGTTTGACGACATGCTGAAGAAGCCCTGCCCGTACCACAAGACCCCGGTCAACCACACCCTCGAGCAATGCGACATGCTCAAGAAGTACTACAGTCGTGTCGCCGCGAAGGAGGACGAGGCCAAGAAGGATGAGGGTGACGGAGGCGCCGACGGTTTCCCCGCAGTGGAAAACGTCTTCCTCATCTTCGGGGGGCCGATGGTGGATATGTCCACCAGCCGACGCAAGCACGAGAGGCATGAAGTTCTCGCCACTGAGAAGGCCCCTCCTTCCTTCCTCGACTGGTCGGAGGAGGCCATCACCTTCAGCCGCAAGGACCACCCGAACCGCATCCCCAACCCGGGCCAGTACCCGTTGGTCGTTGACCCCATCATTGGCAATTCACGATTCTCCAAGGTGCTGATGGACGGCGGCAGCAGCCTCAACATCCTGTACACATACCCTGCGATTGATGGGGATCGGTCTGGATCAGCTGCGGCCCAGCACGACGCCGTTCCATGGCGTCGTGCCAGGCAAGCGCGTCCAGCCCCTCGGACAGATCGACCTACCGGTCTGGTTCAGCACTCCGGACAATTTCCGCAAGGAGACCCTCACCTTCGAGGTGGTGGGGTTTCGGGGCGCGTACCACGCCATCCTCGGGCGCCCGTGCTACGCCAAGTTCATGGCGGTCCCAAACTACACCTACCTCAAGATGAAGATGTCGGGGCCAAAATGCGTCATCACCGTGGGCTCGTCGATCGAGCACGCATTCGACTGCGACGTCGAGTGCGTCGAGCACGCCGAGGCGCTCGCACTGGACGAGTCGCTCGTCGCGGATATGGAGAAGCTGGCCAACGCGGGCCTCGACTCCCCCACGAAACACACGGGCAGCTTCGAGGCTGCCGTGCAGACCAAGGAAGTACCCCTCGACGCCGCTGCCCCCGAGGGCAAGGTGTTGAGGGTCAGTTCCACCCTCGACCCGAAATAGGAAATGGTGCTCATCGACTTTCTCCGCGCCAACGCAGACATCTTCGCGTGGAGCCCCTCGGACATGCCGGGCATTCCGAGGGAGGTCGCCGAGCACTCCCTTGACATCCTACCTCACTCCAGAGCTGTGCAACAGCGCCTGCGACGCTTCGACGAAGAAAGGCGCCGGGCGATTGGAGTGGAGCTGCGAAGGCTCCTGGAGGCCGGATTCATCAAGGAGGTGTTCCACCCCGAGTGGCTTGCTAACCCCGTATTAGTCAAGAAGAAGAATGGGAAGTGGCGGATGTGTGTAGATTACACCGGGCTAAATAAAGCATGTCCTAAGGTTCCTTTTCCTTTACCACGAATCGATCAAATTATGGATTCCACTGCGGGATGCGAGCTCTTGTGTTTCCTTGATGCCTATTCGGGTTACCACCAAATAAAGATGAAGGAGTCCGACCAACTCGCGACTTCTTTCATCACGCCGTTCGGCATGTTATGCTACGTGACGATGCCATTTGGTCTTCGAAACGCTGGGGCTACATACCAGCGATGTATGCAACACGTTTTCGGGGATCACATCAGGCGGACCGTTGAGGCATATGTAGATGACATTGTCGTCAAAACCAGGAAGGCGGACGACTTGGTTAACGATTTGCGTGTTACGTTCAATTGCTTGTGGGCCAACGGGGTCAAACTGAATCCCCAAAAATGCGTCTTTGGGGTGCCGCGCGGCATGCTATTGGGTTTCGTAGTCTCCCAGTGGGGCATCGAGCCCAACCCCGAGAAGGTCTCGGCCCTCGAGCGGATGGGGCCAATTCGAGACCTAAAGGGGGTGCAGAAGGTATTGGGTTGTCTGGCCGCTTTGAGCCGCTTCATCTCATGCCTCGGCGAGAAAGGCCTGCCCCTCTACCGACTCCTAAAGAAGCACGAGCGCTTTTCTTGGACCGTCAAGGCCCAGGAAGCCCTTGACAAGCTGAAAACAACGCTTGCACACGCGCCGATCCTCACACCGCCTCAAGACGGCGAACCTCTGTATCTTTACGTCGCGGCAACCACCCAGGTGGTCAGCGCGGTCATCGTGGCGGAGAGAACAGAGGAGGGCCACGCCCTACCAGTCCAAAGGCCGGTATACTACATCAGCGAGGTGCTATCCGAGACCAAAGCGCGGTACCCCCAAATCCAGAAGCTGCTTTACACGGTGGTACTCGCACGACACAAGCTGCGGCACTACTTCGAGGCCCACCCGGTCACTGTGGTCTCATCGTTCCCGCTAGGGGAGATAATCCGCAACCCGGATGCCTCAGGTAAAATCGTGAAGTGGTCCGTGGAACTAATGGGGGAAACTCTCACCTACGCACCGCGCAAGGCGATCAAATCCCAAATTCTTGCGGACTTCGTCGCTGAATGGACAGACACTCAATTGCCCCCATTACAGATCCAAGCCGAGTGTTGGACCCTCTACTTCGACGGGTCGGTGATGAAAACCAGAGCTGGCGCGGGCCTGCTTTTCATTTTGCCCCTCGGAGAGCATATGAGGTACGTGGTGCGCTTGCACTTCCACGCGTCGAACAACATGGCGGAGTACGAAGCGCTCCTTTGTGGCCTCCGAATCGTCATCGAGACCGGTATCAAATGCCTTGACGTCAGGGGAGATTCACAGCTTGTGATCGATCAAGTCATGAAGAGCGCAAGCTGCCACGACGAAAAGATGGGGGCGTACTGCAACGCCGTGCGGGCACTCGAGGACAAGTTCCACGGCATCGAGCTCAACCACGTCCCCCGCAAGTACAACGAGGAGGCGGACGAGATGGCAAAGATTGCCTCGGGGCGAATCACCGTTCCTCCGAACGTCTTCTCGCGCGACCTTGCCAAGCCCTCCGTCGATCTTAGCAAAGCCTCGCCGAGTTCGGAAGAACCCTCGGGGGCTCCCTCGAATCCAGCGGGTGCGGAACCCATGGAAGAGGACCCCTCGAACGAGAAATTCGTACTCTCTTTACTCGAGGGGTATGGGGCTGACGAAGCCGAGGCCATGGAAATCGATACGGTCCTCGCCGCGGAAGACTGGCGAAGCAAGTACCTCGCCTGGATCGATCGAGGGGAGCTACCCTCGGATCGGACCGAGGCGAGGCGCATCGCCAGAAAGGCCAAGTCATTCACCGAGATTGGCGGGGATCCTACAACGATGCATCCCCGTCCCCGAAGGTCGCGAGTTGATACGGGATATCCACGCAGGCGTATGCGGCCACCACGCAGCGCCGCGCACACTCGTGGGCAACGCGTTCCGCCAGGGCTTCTATTGGCCTACGGCGGTCGCCGACGCCAACGAAGTCGTGCGCACCTGTGAAGGATGCCAGTTCTACGCCCGCAAGACCCACCTCCCGACTCACGCCCTCCAGACCATACCCATTACGTGGCCGTTCGCCGTGTGGGGATTAGACATCGTCGGGCCCCTGCGGAAGGCGCCCGGGGGCTACACGCATCTGTTGGTCGCAATCGACAAATTCTCGAAGTGGATCGAGGCGCGCCCCATTACCAACCTTAGATCCGAACAAGCCGTGTCATTCTTCACCGACATCGTCCACGGATTCGGGGTGCCGAACTCCATCATCACTGACAACGGCACCCAATTCACCGGCAGGAAATTCCTGGAGTTCTGCGATAACTACCACATCCACATGGACTGGGTGGCCGTCGCGCACCCGCAGACCAACGGCCAAGTGGAGCGCGCCAACGGCATGATTCTACAAGGCCTCAAGCCTAGGATCTTCGACAGACTAAGTAAGTTTAGTCGAAATTAGATTCAAGAGCTACCGTCGGTCATTTGGAGCCTCAGGACCACCCCGAGCAGAGCCACGGGATTCACGCCATTGTTCCTCGTCTATGGCGCGGAGGCCGTCCTCCCAACAGACCTGGAATACAGATCGCCCAACCTCAGGGCCTATCAAGAAAACTCGAACCAGCGGGCTCGCGAGGACTCGTTGGATCTAGTAGACGAAGCCCACGATGTGGCGATGATGCACTCGGCGAGATACCAGCAAGCACTCCGGCGACACCAAGCCCAGAAAATCCGACGCCGTGACTTCAGCGAGGGCGACCTAGTGTTGAGGCTACGATAGGACAATCGAGGCCGACACAAGCTATCGCCGCCATGGGAAGGACCCTACGTCGTCGTCAAGGTGCTCAAGCCCGGCACATACAAGCTTGCAAACGAGCAGGGCGAAGTCTTCACCAACGCTTGGAACATCCAACAGCTACGTCGCTTTTACCCTTAAAAAGTTCCAAGTCGATTTGTACATATTCGACGCCTCAGTCGGTTGTATATACGTTAAGATTGTGAATAAAGTCAAGGGTGACTCGGCTTTCCCCTGAAAGCCAAGTCCCCCTCAGGGGATACTACGGGGGGCACCCCCCCTAAACGGTCCTATTTTTTTGCAAAAATCTTTCTTCCAAAAATGCTAAGTATGTCCCAACCCGGGAGCTTGGACAAAAAAGCAGGGCGCGAGCGGCCAAAAGGTAAAGACGGGTGAGCTAAGGACAGCCCATGCCTCCAGCAGGATACGGTTTCTCCCCCTCACCACTTTACCTTCAGGCTGCTCACGAAAATGATCGATCCCAGCTGAAATTTGCCTAAGCAACGGGAAAGGACATAATGGCATAAACAAAACGAGTCGTACTTAACTTACAAACATCAAAAGTGAACTGTTTTGTTACAAAAGCCACCTGGCTCAAATTCTAACCGCAATCTAAGGGCCTCAGCGCCCGACTACTTTCAGGGCTCGAGGGGACCCGCGGGAGGAGCGTTCGGGAAGAGGTCCTCCTCAAAGGCATCGGCGTGGTCCGCAGCAGCGTTCGCGGCAGCAGCGTCGAGGCGGTTCACGGCGGCCTGCGCCCCGTCATCATCAAGATCGTCTGCGACGATGTAGCCCGTGGCCAGCGCCGCAAGGTCAACAACGTAGTGCGACTGCACCACGCTGAGGGTCTTCCGGATGCCGAGGCGGAGGGCGCCCTTCATGCGCTCGGCGACGCGACCGCCCAGAGCCCGAAGGCGACTCGCCACCGAGCTCCCCGACAGACCGGGACCCTCGTCAATGCTCTGGCACGCTTCGAGGGCCGCCTGCTCCAGAAGTTCCAAATCCTGCTGGGATGAGTCGTAGGCCGTCTGGAGCACTCCCACCTGCGTCGCTGACTCCCCCAGGGCTTTCTGCAAACCTGAGAGAAAAAAGGGTAAGTCGAGAGCGGATCTCGGCAAACTTGATCAGCAAACAAAGGACCGGGGGCGGCAACTCACCCTCGACATGCTTCCTCTCCTTCTCGAGATCCGTACGCACGGCTTCGGCTTCCTGCTGCAGCTGCAGGACCGAAGCATCCTTCTCCGCGCCGGCAGTCCTCACGGCCTCGACGGCGACATCCCCCTGGACCAGCTCCCCGGTGAGCCGCTCGATCTCCGCCTCTCGGAGTTGAAGCGTAGCCCTGGCCTTCGTCAGCGCGGTACGCTCCTGGTGGAGCTGGGACTGTGCCTCCTCCCGCGCCGAGCGTTCCCGCTGGAGAGCGGACCGAGCGTCATCGAGCGCGGCTCGCTCCTGCTGGAGCTGAGTCTCCATCTGCGCCCACGCGCTGCGCTCCTGTTGGAAATTCCTGCCACAGCGCCCTCTCAGCCCTCGCCTCCTCGATCAGACTCCCCGGCACCCCGGGGAGACAGAGTCTTCGCTCCCACTGCGGCGCATCACCTTCGGACGCCGGGGGCGCGACACCGGATGTCGACGCCCCGACACCAGGCGCCGACTGCTGCGGCATCATGTAGCCGTCGGACCGCACCACCAGTACCCCAGGCGCGGGCCCGGGGGCTGATCCGACCGCTACCCCCGTCAGACCCCCGCTGGGGGTGCAACCACCATTAGCAGGGGCCTCAGCCGCCCCGCGGCCCCCGACCCCTTGGCTCGCCGTGCGAGCCCGCTCTCGCCCTTGCCGAGCGCCACGGGTCACCGTTGCTTCCTCCACCGCAGCTTCCTCCCGCTGCCGTGGCCTCGTGGCCGCGGCCGTGGCACGCGACGCCTCACCCGTCGCCACTGTGCCCGCCGACTCCCGCGGCGTCCTCTCCGAGCGGGGCCCCGTCACCCGCGGCACCCCCAGCTTGAGCGCCTTAACAGGCGCAAGGGCGGGAGTGGCGGGCGACGCCCTGTCAACAGGAAAGAGGAAATGTGGGTGACCCCATCATGATATCAAGAACACATGGGGAGGAACGTAACGCACCTTAAACTGTAGAAACCCCGCTTGTGCTTCCTCGAGGGCTCGGTAGGCGCCGCCTCAGCGCCTGTCGACGCCCTCGGCGGCGATCCTCCGACGGACGGCACCGTGCCCACCTCAGGGGTGGGCTCCGTGGCGACCCGCTCGACCCCTGGTGACGGGGCGGCGTAGGTTCCCACCTATCGGAAGTGGTCCGCTCCCCCTCGCTCTCTTCCTCATCCGAAGACGAGTTCACCGGCTCTGGTGGAGGGGAGAGGCTCTGCTGCTCCCGTAGCTGGTAGTCCTCGTTGTACCTATCGAGGCGCTCCTGCCTCCTGATTCTCTTCTCCTTCGCCCGGGCTGCCCGGTCCTGCTCCCTCTGCTGCCTGGCGCGGTTGTCGGTCTGCGACCGAGGCGTCGACGGATCCGACGTGGTGACATTGACGCCCACCCCCTGTCGCCAGCAGCCACCATTAGGTCAAACACGGAGATAAAGAGAGCAAAAGGTGAAGGGACGGTACTCACCTGGCCAGCGTCGGGGAGCATCGCAAACGACCACAGGTCGTCGTCGCTGTTCCGCACCACCTTGAGGTACACCGCGCGCCTCGCCTGCGTGGCCGCGTACCCTCGGGCGAGTGGCTCCTCTAGCAACCGCGAACGCGCCAAGGACACGGGGTTGGCCGCCTCACTCATCTCAAAGATGAGGAGTTCCCTCTCCATGAGGGGGATGATCCGCCGGTGATGGAAGTTGGCGATGACGGACGCCACCGTCAGCCCGGCGTCCACCAACTGGCTTATGGCATTGGTGAGAGGCTCGAGCCTCCTCTGCCTCGCCGGGGGCGACACCCCGTATGTCCACGAGCCGGGCCTCTGCTTCAGCACCTTCCCGGTGTACGACGGAAGGCCGGCGCCGTCGTTACGGAGGTAGAACCACCCCTTCTCCCAATCGGAGTTGTTCGACGTCATCGTGCACGGCAGGTATAGTTCCCTCCGGAGGTCGCGCACCGAGAGTGTGAGGCCGCCGGCGCGAACCGCTCGGCGTGTCTTCTTCTCTCCCGTGGTGAGTGTTTGGAGCTCGCCGCGGAAGAGATGGACCCACAGGTCCCAGTGCACCGGGATTCCCAAGAATCCCTCGCAGACGGCGACGAAAGAGGCCGCCTGCGAAATGGTGTTGGGGGCGAAGTTGTGGAGCTCCACCCCGTAATGATGGCACAGCCCCCGCATGAACTTGCTCGTGGGGGCGTTGAAGCCGCGTTCGTGCAGCCGCAGGAAGCTGACGACGTAGCCCGGAGGAGGATTCGGCTCCTTGTCCGACGGCGGCGGGACCATCCACACCGGATTCGGGCCGTCGCCGGCCGGCGTCAACTGACCGCCGAGCACCAGCGCCTCCAGCGACCGCCGATCCACCGTCGACCGGGGCCACGGGAACGCGTCCAGCACTCGAATCGAAGACATGACGGGGAAGGCGGAGGAGCGCGGGTGGCTACGAGAATCGGAAGGGCGCGGACGGATCCGGGGCGGCGAGACGCACGAGGAAGATGAAGTGTGGGGAATGCATGTGAATGGTAGAGGTAAGGAGTTCCTCCCCTGTTCTCCCCGCATTTTATAGAATCGGAAGGGGCGGGGTCCCCGGGAACACCACGCGCAGCGGCAGTTAATGCGGGCGACACCCTGCGTCGCTGACGCGCAGCGTAAGGATAGCCCCTCGTGAAGCTCGGGCCGAGAATTCGAGGGCTGACCCCTCGATGGGACATGATTGACGCCCCGATCCAAAGCAGGTTGTGGCCGCAAGGGCCACGGCCTGTCGATGCGCCCTCGAAGAATGGACTCAAGGATTTCTGGGGTCCAGGCCTGCACGGCTATACTGATCAGCGGCTCGAGGCCCAGCCCGTGGAGGGAACGGTGGGCGCCGCAGATGCCCCTTGATCTGGGGATTCACTGGCCTGCACGGCTATACTGATCAGCGGCTCGAGGCCCAGCCCGCAGAGGGAACGGTGGGCGCCGCAGATGCCCCTCGATCTGGGGATTCACTGGCCTGCACGGCTATACTGATCAGCGGCTCGAGGCCCAGCCATGGAGGGAACGGTGGGCGCCGCAGATGCCCCTCGATCTGGGGATTTACTAATCAGTGGCTCGAAGCTCAACTCGATGACAGTTCGGTGAGTGCCACAGATCGACCAAGACGGGGGCACCCGGTGCCACCCCGCAAAGGCCCTACTAATCAGAGGTACGGAGCCTGACCCCCGACGGGTTCGAACAGGCACCTCAGATTAACAGAGTCAGGGACGACCAGGGCGCGCGCGATCGAGCTGGTCCTCGAACTCAAAGGTTCGGGGGCGCCCCATAGTTCGTGTTCAAGGCCGAACGAGGGCAGCTAGTCGAGGGATCCCATCGAGGGAGAGCTTTCGCGGCCTCGGTCCTAATCGAACGGGACCGAGCCCTGCCTAGCATACCCACGTAAGTGCTCTCATGGACGTGTCTCCGGACCACGAGCCGACCCTTATCGAATGGGGCACGGACGTCCACTTGAATTACCCGTCAACAGCTCAACGAGGGATCCATTACTCGCGGCCCGTTCGATGGGAAGCATGGATCACCCACCCCTCCCCCCTGCGGAAGGGCGGCGAAGGGCACGCAAATAAGTCGAAGAGTTTACCCTGATCGCCCCGTGTGGGCCCGGGCTCGAGGGCTCATCGCACGGCTACACCCGCCGGACGTGTCTGACAAAAGTCACATTCCCCCGCTCCTTCGAGGGCAGCGAGCGAACCCCCCGGGACCCGTCCCGGGCAGGGTTAACGCCATTCCGCACACGTAAGATCGCCGAGGCCGGCTGAAATATCGCTGAAGTCGGCTGAAACAAACGCCTCACGGATTGGCAGATCAACGTAAAAACCTTGCACGAGTGTGTACACTCCTCCAAGGTTTCGGGGTTACACCCGCGGGTGTGCTAGCGCGCCCCCACGGAACGTCATACACATCCAGAAGGGAAGAAAGTCCTAAAAGAGAGCTTCAGCCTTTGCGGGTCCCTCTGGATACTCCTGCAAAGGCTCGGGGGCTACTGTCGGGGACAGCATAGGGGTCCCCTAACTACAGGGGAGATTACCCTTCCTAAAAAATTGACACAAAACCACAAAAACACTCCACAAATCGGCCACAGCCCGAATACGAATAAAGCCCACGGCCCAGCAACCTCCACGGCCCATTAAACCACCATCCCCGGCCGCCCTCGAGCGAACCTCCGCCTCGCTCGAGGGTCGGACGCCGCGCGGCAAAACCTCGCCTCGCTCGAGGGCGCGGCGCCCCTCGAGCGAGTCTCCGCCTCGCTCGAGGCCACCCATCGACCCGTGGCGCCTCACCTGCTCCCCCCAACCGGAGCATTAAATGCCCTGACACGCCGCGGGTGCCCGGGTCAAAAGACGAATCCCCGCCACACCGATCTCCTGACACCACCTGGGAATCTGATCCCGGCGCTGTTCAAGCAACCCACCACTATGCGGCCATCCCCGGCGCTGTACAGGTGCTGTGCGGGATGGCCGGTGTCATTCTTCAACACTGTGCCACCCGCTCCCGTCCTTCCTTCCCGCCAAACCCCTCGAAAAGGGATGGCAACGCCCTCGAGGGGCGTACGGCCGCCACCGTGACGCACGCCCATGACGGTGCCACAGCGCAGGGTAGGCAGAGCACGTTCCCTCCGTCACCTCCGGTGCTGTGCGGCCATCCCCAGCCCTGTGCCACCATCCCGGGCACTGTGGAACCATCCCCGGTGCTGTGGAGCCCTGTTCCGATGGGACACCGCCACACCGACCCCTGTATGGCATGGGCGCTCCCGCCATCGAGGCCCTCGAAAGGGTATGGGGCACCCTCGAAAGGTGTACGGGCGGCGAGCAGGCGCGCACACTGACCGGCACCGCCGTACGAGCGGCGTGCGCCGTGTCCCCTCCACCAACTCCGGCGCCGCCCGGCCATCCCAGGCGCTGTGCAACTGACCCGGGGGCTGTGCGGCCATCACCAGCGCTGTGCCGCCATCCCTACCGCTGTGCGATGGCACACACGACACTGTGCGGACACGCCGATGATGCACCGCCATCACGCGCCACCAACTCCGGCCCTTCCTCCGGCGGATAGGCCCTCGATCCAATGGGGCCGCCCCTCGAAGTCAAGGCAGGATGGGTCACGACGACCGCCACGACGCCCGCGGAAGCCGGAGGACGGCACCAACTCGCGCCAGGAATCATGACGCGCGGGACAAGACCGCCGGCGCCATGCTTATTAATACATAACCACTGTATCGGCTGCGGTGAGCATCCTGTAACTGCCCTCCCTTGGCCTATAAAAGGGAGAGGCCGAGTCCTCTGCGTAAGGACACGGGACACGACGATCTGCATCACTTCTCACCCACGCTCGCTCGCTTGCTCATTCCCTTGATATTGGCACTTTGCCTCAATCATCTAGCAGGGACTTAGAGGCTTTTCCTCCTCTCCCGCCTAGCTTGTAGCCCCCCTCTACAGGCACCACGGTGCATTGCAATACAGCGCTCAAGCGCAACCTGCTGGACGTATGACCCCACGGCCGGAATCAGGATAAACCCGTGTCCCCGCATTGCTTAGCACCGGCCATCGAGAGACCGATCACAGCGCATTTCACAAGTTAGTGTCGGGACTAATCTCAACACCGACACTAATCACTCTGGTGCATACGGATGCTCTGATGCCAACTGTGACAACCCCATCCGAGATAATTCCGTACTATCGCCTAAACCACTCCATTTGGTCATTAAGCGATAATAAAGAATCACCCCGTCGAGTGTTGCTGGGTCAAAGCCTGGTAAATCACTTGAATCACACATAGAGGATCGAAACGTATACATTAAAACTCCCACGAAGGAGAGTCCAGAGTGCCTTACAAATTAACAACAAACTTCCCCTTAGGGTCCATTATTACAAACCATGGTTCTTGACATGAAAGTAAATGGTTCAGAGTTCAATAAAATAGCGGAATTAACTAAACGATACGATAAGCATCATAGGAGGTCGTCCATGATGCAATCACTCGTCATCATCCACCCATTCCAGCTCCCAGCCGGGTGGAATTTCTCCAGGCCACACATCACATGCATTACCTGGAAACAACATTTAAATAGCAAGACTGAGTATACTAATACTCAGCAATGCTTACCCGTCTAAAAGAAAAGACTTTACCTCTAATCATGCAAGGCTTTTGGCTAGTGGGTTTGTTTTGCCAAAAAGCTACTAAGTAGTGAATCCTTACTTTCACATTTTAGCTCAAGTTCTAGTAGGAGTAATCATTACTAGATAAGCAACTATTGCAATCATGAGTTGTACAAAACAATTAATCAAGTAACAATATTCACAAAGTTTCATCATAAAGGGATATCATGGCCAGTAGATTAAGTAGCCTCAGATAACGGTGAGAGGCCGACAATCGATTGATTTAAACCTTGCAAGGTGGACCTAAACACACGGGAGGTGCCCTCACTAAGAGTGCTCCAACCAGGCGGTTCCCGTCATTCCTCAGATTGGGATCAGATGTTACAGTCTTAAGTACAAAGTTTACTGGGCTACGCCACCAAGGTCACCCAGTCTCACGCATGTACTCAGGTGGCGAGCCCGGGGCCGCAACCCTAAGATTAGTAGCACAAAGTTCCCGCACCACCTCATTTAGGTACTAGGCTTACCGTGCCCATTTCCGACAAGTGCTTAGTACGTTCAAACACTTAACCAACGAAGCCACTGGACCGGAGCCCAATCCCATGCTCTTACCACATGAGCAATCCATTAATCAAAATGGTGATTCCATAACGGAGATCCTATTCTCGCGAGTGACGAACATCACTCGACTTGTACCGGATCCTTAGAGCATAGCAACTAGCAACCTAGCATACTAGTAAAAGATCATAGGTACTTAAGGATCATGCAACTAGGGTTTCAATTCAACTTCTGAACGTAAATGCACATAGATAATCAAAGATAAATTCAGAAGCTTAAAATAAACACATAGGTTAATGTCTAAACCGGGGCTTGCCTTCGTCAGCACAAGCAGTCACACAAACTTCCAGACTTTGGTCCGGGTCTTGATCTACAGACACGTAGTGCACGTCTCCTCCTGCTTCCTCGTCCTCGTCAGCTGGTACGAGCGTATAGCTACCGTCGGGAACTTCTACACGGAGGATGCATATGCAATAATTAGTGATGAATTTAATTTAATTTAATTAAAAACAGCAACGAAAGACAACAATAAGCACATGGTTGACCATATTCACCTTGACAAAAATATATTCATCAAACTCTTCCCTTTAAAGAATATTATGAAGGGCTTTAATATTTATTCTTCTCCTTATAGTGATTGTGTACATATTTAAATAAATAATTAATTTATTTTCACAAACAGCAAGGAGGTGGTTTTCAACTCTTAATTCATTTTCACAACACATCCATAGGGTTCAAAAAGATAAAAGGAATGGTTTTCCAATTAAACTTATTATTAAGCTTATAATGGCTTCTCCACTTTTATTCACCAAAATAATTTATAAAAAGCCATGGATGGTGCTCACTGAGCTCACAATTTCAACTCATAGCCACTGAACAGCAAGCACACATATTTGAGCTATGTAAATAAATATTACCACAACATATCATTTCTAGCTACCAAAAATGAGATAAAAGCACACAAAAATAAATACATCACTTCTAGAGCCAGACTTTCTCTTACACCTTCTCTGGTCTAAAATAAGGCTAGGAAACCAACAAACACATCAGTAGCTATTTTAGATCTTGCACTAAGCATTTATGATTAATAACAAGCATAAATCAGGAACAAATATTTGTAACAGTCCAAAAATCATGATTAATTGAGGAAAGATGTATCTAGGCATTTCATGACTATTCACAGAAGTTGAGCTCAAAAATATATTTAATTTTGGCTAACAAAATCATTAAGACAGAAAAGGCATAAACACAAGATCAATCATAATAAACGATTTACTCCATAACTTTGTTCAAATTTTTGTACAGAGCCTACACATGGTATATATAACAATATATCCAAAATTCAGCTCATGATCACATGTAGATTTTGAACTACAGCATATCTAGGGTAAACTGATTTCAAATTTTCATGCAACAACTATAACTCAAAAGCATGGTCATGCTTTGCAAAAGATGTAGCTTTACTCACAAGGAAGCCAACAAAATTGGATTTGCATTTTTATGATTTCTCTGTAATTTTATATGAATTTTCCAAGTCACTGGACTTAGCTGAAATAAAACTAAGAATCTACTTCTATGCCAGACCCTAGAACTTTTGGACTCTTCACAGATATGCCCTCGGGTTTAGCACAGGGGTCCCTGAGGGGTTTTGGCCTTCACAAATATGCCCTCGACGGCGGGGGCGAGCTCACCGCCGGTGAGGGAGGACTCGAGCAGGCAAACAAGTGAGCCGGGGATGTGATTCAGCTCACCACGGGTTGATTGGCGTCGGTGGTTCGGCCGGAGCGAGCTCCGACGAGCGGCGGCGGCGAGGTCACGGCGGTGAAGCCACGGCGGCCAGAAATTCGGCGCAATGCGGGGCGGAGCTAGGCCATGTGTGCGTGTGGGGGCACGAGTGAGGCTTAGGGATGAAGCTCAGGTGCTTGGACGGCTCGAGAAGCAAGCGGAAGGGGAGGTTCACCGCGGCGGCGGTAATGGCGGACGGTGGCGTGGTGCGGGCTCGCGCAAGAAGAAAAGAGGAGGGGGTTTTATAGCCGACGAGGCGTGGAGAGGCGGTAACCGGCCACGACTAGGCGGTGCACGGGGTCGCGGGATGGCTACAGGGAGCTCTCGACGTGCGGCGGAGCTCCGGCCAATGGCGGTGCACGCGTGCGGGCGCCGGCGTGTGCGGGCGCGCTGCGTGTCACCGGCCTATGGCCAGGCGCGTGCGTCATGCCCCTTAGGCACACAGTGCCCACGGCGACGGCCTCGGACCGGCGGTCCTTGGGGTGCCTCAGCGTGCGCGCTCGGGGTACGGCGGCGAAGCCGACGTGGTGTGGCTCGGCGCGACGTCGCGCGTGGCGCGCGTTCCAGCTCCCAAGCATTTCAAAGTACCACTGTTTGACTGAAGTTTACTCGAATTTCTGCAATAGAAGTGAGCCACGGTCCCTATAGCAAAGTTGTAGATCTACTAACCCTCTACAAGTTTTACAAAGGCTCAAGGGTGTGTTGATCAACCAATTTTGCATGAACTGCACACCAAGATATGGATTTGCTCGGCGCCGACCAACAGTAACTCTGAGCGTTGACTCACATTTTTCACCATTTCCCCTTGCGAATTGGCAATGCCACTCAACATGAAAGTTGTGTGCCTCGACAAACTGCACAACTTTTACATTGGGAGAAAATGAAGTGTGTAGGTGAATTTTGGAGAATACGGCAAAAGTTCTAGAAGGACATGGAAGGTCAAGTGGTTGACTAGGGTTTTGGGCTAGGGTTTGACCAAGGGTGGACCATGGATAGTTAAAGACTTGATTAAGGTGATCATTAGCACTAGTTGACACTAAGCAAAAACACGGGGTGTTACAGGTCCCTGGGGGTTCCGGTGTCGGGGAACGATCCTCCCGGCTGTCGTAGCGCCCACCACGTCGAGGGTGGTAGCATGCTGCCGTTCGTGCCTCCGCGTCGCCCCTCCTTTTGGCGTTCAGGACGTTGCAGGCGTCCCCGTCTTGGGCCTGGCCGCGCGTGTCGAGGATCCGCTCCCTGACAGGCGTCCTGCCCTGGTTCGCCGGCTGTCTCGCCGCGCCTCCTGCGTGGACGGATGCCTCTTGGTCCTGTGCGCCGCTGCCGCCCCATGCACTGGACTGGTTGCGCATGCGGGACGCGGAACTCTCGGCTTGCTGTACGGCAGCCTGCTCGATGAGGGCTTGCGCCTCGTGGCGCAGGTTGCGTGCCTCCGGTGTCGATGGCTCGGGCATGGCCCGAAGCAATGTCGCCGCCGCGATGAGCTTTTGGCTGGCTCGGGGTGGCGTGTGTGGGTCGTCGACGTTGAAGTCGGCGTTGATGCGCTCGCGGGCTTGCCTCCTTGCTTCTCGGACGCGTTCGCCGCGCGCCGAGGCTTCCCACGCGATGGTGGCACGTAAGAGCCGTACCTGCCGGTATTCTTCTACGAGCTTGGCCTCGAGCTCGCGCACCTGGGCCAGCTGCGCAGTGATGTCCGCATTGCCCACTGGTGCGGCCGGTGGCGGGTTTGGCTCGGGGTTTTGGGGTACATCCCCGTCGCCTGCTCCGTCCGTGCCGTCAGCATGTTCGTTGATGGCGACAACGAAACACTCACGTGTGGGATCGTAGCTTCCTTCGCTGGAGTCGTCGGAGCAACCGAACCAGTAGTCCGCGGTGTCAAGAAACCACCGGAACACCACAGGGTCCGGTACGCCGGAGAAGTCCCACTCCGCGTATCCGTGCGAGGTTGCGGATGGCAGCTCGCTGGTCGAGCCGTGGTACGACTCGTCATTGGTGGTGGCGATGAAGTTCCAGATTGACAGCAGATGGTGGCCCGGGAGGTCTTCATACGCGGCCACGTCGGTGCTGACTGACGAGGCGTACGTCGCGGCGGAGTTGCGCATCCCATGGGGGAACTGCGGCCCCGCGGCCGTGTGTTCCCCTACAGGAAGTGCCGCCGTGTCGATTGGCGGTGGTGCGTCCCTCCGTGCCGCGGTGCGTGCTGCCCGGCGCCGTTCCATGCGCGCCTGGCGCGCGCGCTGACCTGAGCGCCTACGGTGTCGAGACGTCGAGGCGGCCGCCGCTGCTGCCGGTGCTGGCGTCGTGGCGTCGAGTGCCGGTGTGGTGGGTATCGGGCCTGGCCCGATCGACCGCCAAGGGTGGAGCTCGTCCCGGTTGGTGAGGCGCATGTGGTAGCCGTTCCCCGTGGCCTGAAAGTTCAGGCTCCCGAACCGGATTTCGAACCCGGTTGGGAAGGGGTCGGAGCTGCCCATGGCGTACCTCTGGGATGTCATCTCGGTGCGAATCACCATCGAGACTGCTGGTGAGGAGTCGATCACAGCGCGAAGCCCCCTACCTGGCGCGCCAACTGTCGGTGTTGAGATTAGCCCCGACACTAACTAGTGAAATACACTGTGATCAGTCTCTCGATGGCGGGTGCTAAGCAATGCAAAGACACGGTTTTATCCTGGTTCCGGAGGTGGGGGCCGTACGTCCAGCAGTTTGCGCTCGTGCGCTGTATTGCGATGCACCGGGGTGCCTGTAGAGGGGGGCTACAAGCGAGGCGGGAGAGGAGGAGAGTCCTCCAAGTCCCTGCTAGATGATTGAGGCAAAGTGCCAATATCGAGCGGGAGTGTGTGTGAGCGGGGTGTGGTTGGAAAAACGATCCCCCGCGGCTGGGGGGTCACCTCCTCCTTTTATAGGCCAAGGGGAGGTGGCTTACAGACATGCCGCATGGTAGTTTGTATAGTGACGCGGTACCGGCGTGCAGTGCTTGCGGTTTGATGGATGTCCTGGTGAATCTCGGTCCCTGTAGGCGTCGTGGTGGCTTCCGTACTCGCTTGAGGTCAGCTTCGAGGGTGATCTGGTCGGCATTCACGCCTGGTCGCTGTCCGTGCGTTGACTCGAGGGTCTCGCTGACGGGAGTGCTTGGGCTGTACAGGGGCCGGTGTGGCGGCGTCCCGTCGGAACAGGACTCCACACCGTCGGCGTGTGGCTCCGCAGTGCCGGGGATGGCCGCACCGGGGCGGAGGTGACGGAAAAGACGCGCTTCGCTCACCCTGCGTCACCGTGCGGTCCTGGCGGTGCGCTTAGTCGCCGTTCGTACACCGCTCGAGGGTGTCCCCATACCCTTTCGAGGGTTCACAGCGTGGGGGAAGGACGAGAGCAGGTGGCACAACGTTTGGGAGTGACCCGGCCTCTCCGCACAGCGGGCAAACAGTGTCCGCACAGTGCCCGTACAGTGCCCGGGAAGGTGGCACAGGGGCGGCATGGCCGCACAGTGCCGGGGGCGGATTCCCGGGCGGTGTCAGAGGGCCGGCGTGGCGGGGATTCGGCCTTTGACTGCAGCACCCTTGACGGGACGAGGCATTGAATGCCTTGGTCGGGTGGAACAGTTGAAATGACCTGTGTCGAGGGGTGCTGATCCTCGAGCGAGGCAGAGATCTGCTCGAGGGGTATCCGACCCTCGAGTGAGGCAGAGACTCGCCCGCGGGACACTCGACCCTCGAGCGAGGCGGAGATTCGCTCGAGGGCGGGTGGGATGTTCGCGTGGTGGGCTGCGAAGGCCGTTGGGCCGCAGCAGGCCGTGCCTTGACTGGGGTTGATTCGGGAAGTGTGTTCTTGACGATCCTTATTATTTTTCGAAAAGAGTAATTTTTCCCATAGTTAGGGGACCCCTTATGGCCGTCCCCGACAATATTAAAAAGAAAAAATTGCTATCAGGAGAAAAACAAGACGCGTCATGCAATGCCAACTTCCTACTCAGCTCAAGTCAGCTCAACTCAACAAAACTCAATAATAATAACTAGTTAGATTGAAACATCAACTCGCACCACACAACAGTTTGCACTGATAAAACCTAACTCTTCACCGACCGAATGATTGGATTGGGATATAAACATACAACACATGAGGCACTGCCTGTTCATCAGGCTTATAAGCCACAAGTACTTTTCTCTGTCGTAACAAATCAGCCACTAGCCAGCAAACAACAGTATTTTTCTCTCAGCACAAATCAGCACCAGCCACCAGCCGAACAAGCCGATTATCAATTATGGCTCCGCCACAATTCCTCATCTCCATCACTGTGACCTCAACACCTTCGTGGCATCACGAGCTGTCGGTTTGTCACCACTCCACCGAAACACCACTCCCACGGCTCCCGCAACAACTCCAACACCGTGTGTTGTGGTTGTTTGAATCTTTGGTCATACTGAAACAGCAGGGCTGTCCCTTGGCTCGTGCGGGCCGTGCGATCGTATAGGGCCTCCAAATTATGCTATAGGGACAACAACACATATATAGGGACAGAGGGAGTACACCTTAGGTATAAGGATGATTGGTCCAATTTCCTTCCGATTGACGGATGGCCTGTCTTTGTCTCCTAATTTTTTTTGAGTATGCATCGTTTGGTCTCCTCTTATTGAGACATGGCAAGAGGTACGTCGATCGTCAGCCGTCATCTTGCACTACCGGCTAAAGGAGGGCACGTACAGGTGCAGAACGCAACATAGAGTCATAATTATATTTGACTGGAAGTGCATAAATCATTTTGTTTTATTCATCAATGCTATTTAAGGTCCATTTAGTTTCGTACATGACCTCGGGATTTGCCGGCACGGACCCGCTGAACGGTAAAAATATCGACAGCTGAATTGATGTAACATTGAAGTGCGATCGGTCTAAAGCTATCCGCACTCGTCGTACTCCATTTTCGCAGCCTCTTAGAGCTTGTAAATGCTTTGACGAAAGTACTTGTGGGAAATAAATATTTGGGAATACGAAAGGAGAACTGTGCACGAATCTTGATGCAAACTTTCAATGACTATATATCGGCTATCGCGATCCTTCCACTATATAAACGTTCCAAAGGCCCAAGTGATCACTTCCCAGACACCAGTCGTGCCGGGTGCCGCGTGCAGTAGCCTGTTTCTCGCCTCGCATCTAGTCCGGAACTGCGTTGATGGCGGCGTTGAAGGGCGACGACGGCCCGGCGGTCGGCATCGACCTGGGGACGACGTACTCCTGCGTGGCCGTCTGGCGAAACGACCGGGGCGAGGTCATCCCCAACGACCAGGGCAACCTCCTCACGCCGTCTTGCGTCGCGTTCGCCGGCGCCGAGAGGTTCGTCGGCGACGCGGCCGTGAACCAGGCCGCGCTGAACCCTGCCAACACCATCCACGGTGAGAAACTCTGTATTTTTCTTAGCATATTGTTTCTACAGTATAGGAAGATCTGAGTCAGAGCAACTGACGAGAAAGTTCATCCTGTTTGCTTCGTTCCTCTAGCCCCTGTTCTTATTTCCCTGTTTTAGTCATTTTCCACAAAGATTAAATGAAACACGGGTTTAGAGAAGTTAGTTTTATTTCGTCTTCCAAGTGACGGTTTTAGTTTCCCTAAATCTCTTAAACTCCGATGTCAAAAATTAGCAGGTACTAGCAGGGAAAATTAATGGCAGGATCTGGTTTTGTAATTCTTGATGGCAAGTTATATGCACGTGATTGATCGAGTAATCTCTCGCAGATGTGAAGCGACTGATCGGCCGCAGGTTTAGCGACGAGATCGTTCAGGACGACATCAAGTTGTGGCCTTTTAAAGTCGTTCCGGGTCACGAGGACAGGCCAATGATCGTGGTGCAGTACAAAGGTGAGGAGAAGCAGTTCTCCGCCGAGGAGATCTCATCCATGGTGCTGGCAAAGATGAAGGAGACAGCGGAGGTCTACCTCGAGACGACGGTCAAGCACGCCGTCATCACCGTCCCGGTCTACTTCAGCAACTCCCAACGCCAGGCCACCATTGACGCCGGCACCATCGCCGGCCTGAACGTCATGTCCATCATCAACGAGCCAACCGCCGCCGCCATCGCCTACGGCCTCGACAAGATGCCAAGCAGCCATGGAAGCAGGACAGTCCTCATCTTCGATCTCGGCGGCGGTACCTTGGACATCTCCGTCCTGAACATCGATCCCGGAGTGGACATAGACATGGCTCTCTTCGACGTGAAGGCCATTGCCGGTGACACTCATCTCGGCGGCGCGGATTTCGATAACGAGATGGTGAAATACTTTCTGCGGGAGTTCATACGAAAGCACAAGAAGATGGACATCCGGAGCAACCCAAGAGCTCTCCGACGGCTCAGGACGGCCTGCGAGAGGGCGAAGCGGCTGCTGTCTTCCACAAGCCAGACCAGCATCGACATTGACTCGTTCCACGATGGCATCGACTTCTACGCGACCATGACGCGCTGCCGTTTCGAGGAGCTCAACAAGGACCTTTTCAGCAAGTGCATGGATGCGGTGGAGAAGTGCCTCCGCGACGCCGCGGTGGACAAGAGCGGCATTCACGACGTCGTCCTCGTGGGCGGCTCCGCCCGCATCCCCAAGGTGCAGAGCATGCTCCGAGACTTCTTCGCCGGCAAGGAGCTCTGCCGGTGCATCAACCCCGACGAGGCCGTGGCGCACGGAGCCGCGATCAAGGCTGCCTTCCTCCGCAGCGACGCTGGCGGCTGCCGGAACCGGAAGATGCGAGAGTTGATGCTGGCCGACGTCACTCCTCTCTCGCTCGGGGTGGAAACAACCGGAGGCGCCATGACGGTGCTGATCCCGAGGAACACCACCATCCCGACCAGGAAGGAGCGGCTCTTCTCCACCTGCTCCGACAACCAGGACAGCGTGCTCATCAGGGTGTACGAGGGTGAGAAGGCGTGCGCCAGGGACAACTACCTGCTCGGCAGGTTCGAGCTCTCCGGCATCGCCCCGGCGCCGCGGGCCGTGCCCCGGATCGTCGTGGCCTTTGACATCGACGAGAATGGCGTGCTGAACGTGTCCGCGGAGGACAAGACCACCGGGCAGAAGAAAGACATCACTATCTCCGGCGACAAGGGGCTGCTGAGCAAGGAGGAGATCGAGCGCATGGTGCAGGAGGCGGAGGAGGAGATGAAGCAAGCTGCGGCGAATTAGACGCTCCTCGGGTGGTTGCGCTGAAATGACAGTAGCGTGCTTTACCCTGAATTGTGTGCTGTACCCTTCTGTTTCAGTTAGACTTTACTCCCTCCGTCCCTAAAAGATTGTCGTTGTTGGTGTGCATGTCACAACTTTGATTCGATTTATATAAAATACGTGCAACATTTGAGTCTCCAAATAAATTTATTAAAAAACTAGATTCAAATACCTTTCTAATGGTACTAATTACATATCATATATGTTAATATTTTTAATATATATTTAATTGAAGTTTTTTCTTGAAAACCGCAAACGACGGTCTTTTAGGGACAGAGGGAGTATGCAGAAACGGAGTACTATATGCCATGTGTGCTGACTTGTTTTAATTTTACCGATTGTACAAGATACTCCGTCCAAAAAATATCATTTTAAAAAATTTAGAACAGATCATTGAAGAGGTGATCTAAAATGATCATTCGGTTCCACAAAGATTATTTCGCAGGTGGCACACCACAGAATGAGAAGATGGGCACTGAGACTGTCCGCACTCGTCGACCTCCAAACTCATCCCCAAAAAAAATATTTCCGCCTAGTCATCTGAATTTTCCAGTCCAGTTCCAGTTTCTCCGCACCCGTCAACCTCTATGTCTCCAACTCCATATCAACTACCAGCTGCGGGCCCCACGCGTCATACTCCTTTTTCTTCCCCCTCCCTCTCCACTCTCTCTCCTTCCCCAATCTCCACCTACCACGGCGACAGGGCGGTAGGCGCGCATGCTCCGCCGGCCCAGGCGAGCTCCGCCGGCTCCACCGCGCCGCCCACCTCCACCGCGCGGAGCTCCCTCTCCCAGCTCCTCCTCCCTCCCATCTCCACCGCGCCTCCCATCTCAACCGCGTCTCTCTCTCCATGCGTGGCCGCCGAAGCTCCCCTCCAGGCGTCGCCGGCGGGGAGGCCGCGAATCGACGAGTGCCGGACGCCGCCGCGCATCCGCCCTCCCGGCCTTCGATTGGCCGCCGCCCCGTCCGCGGCCCCGCCTCCTCTCGTCGCGAGTGAGCTCCGGCGGCGGAGGAGCTTGGGCTGGGCTCGCGGCGGCGTCCGGACCCGGCACCGACGAGCCCTCCCCTCCGCCAGCCCCTCCTCCCCTCCGTCCCCTGGTCTTCGTCGGGCGGTGTCAGCGAGGAAGGCGAGGGGAAGCAGCGCGCGCGCCGCCCCTGCTCTCCGTTGGTGCCGTTGGCGACGGCGAGCTCCTCGACGGCCTTGGAGCTGGGGCGCACGCCCGTGGAAGTGGGGCGCGCGGCACGGATTGGAGCTGTGCGGAAGCAGGGTCTAGCTCCAGCGGCGGCGCGGAGATGGTGCCGTTCCCGTCGGGCTCCACCACGGCGAGATCCAGCAGGGGCTCCGCCCGCGTCTGCTCGTGATGGCCGGCGGAGCAGGGGACCCGCGGGCACTCCGTCGAGCTCGTCGCCTCGGTGCGGCAGTCTTGGCAGCGAGCGGCGGCTGGAGCTTGTCTTGGCGGCGGCCGCTCCCTCCTTCCTCCTCCCCATGGCCGAGCCGCGGAGCGGTGGGAGGTTGCGGATGGCGCGCTCGGGCGCGGGCCCCGCGCCACGTCCGCACGTCCAGGCCGCCTGGAACCGCGCTGGATTTGGCGTCCGGGAGGCCGAACGGAACCGTGACGTCCGACCTACAGGTCGCTGGTGCGGAAGAAAAAAGGCAAAAGTGACCTCCAGGTCGCTTTGCCGGCCCTATCCAGGCCCCGGTGCGGACAGTCCGAAGGGCGCGACGGCCGACGGCGGTCCGTGCCGTCGTGCGTGGCCATGTGTCCGTGACTCCATGTGACGCCACCACCATGGCAAACCTCCTCAGTAGTCACCTCACACGTCGGTCACACCCTCATAGCCTTTCATAGTCCATGGCTACAGCCTCTGCAGCAGTGTCAAGATTTCTCATTCAAGCTTTCACCTGACACCGGCCTTGCCGTGCTCGTATGGACAATGTGACACTTCATGTCTTCACCTGTTCAAGATGTTTTGACACTTATTGAAAATATGAAAGGTAGATTAATTATAAAATTCATTTTATAATCTCAATTTTATCATGAGATGAATCTATTAAATCTAATTATACTATGACTAAATAATGTGATGTTACAATAAACATCTTCTAAAAATAATTTTAATTAGGTTTAATAGATTCGTTTCGCAATGTGGAAATGCAGGAACAAAGCGGTTTTTGACAAGAAGTGGGTGAAACACCCAGCTGAGATTGTAATATATACTTGCTCTTTTATGTTGTATTGGGCCGGGCTGTTCGGGGCGAGCTTGAAGGCACAGGTGGATGAGGGAGTCGGGACCATGCTCAAAATAGCGTACAAGCTGCTGGCCAGATCGAGACAAGCGTCGACCCCTTTGATGCTGCAAGCGCCACAAGATGACCTGATGGAGGATGAGGAAGAAGGCGAGTGAAGGAGCCTAGCAGGACAAAAAGAAGTGGGTTGTCCTGATAAGATCGGACGTTGCTTTGCTGCCTGAAGTTTTTCTTTTGTTGTTGAGTTGGGAAAAAACTCTGTAATGTGGGCTGGTATCTCCGGGAGACCTGGAGTGATAATGTGGAGCTCGCCTAGCTTGAGACAGGTTTAGGTGGAGTTAGCTTTCTTTTGCCCTTCTCTGGTTTTGTATCGTGAACTGCTGGTATTTCCGTTTCAAGGAATGGAAATGGGGGAGCCCTCGGTTCGAAAAAATAGATTCGTTTTGCCAATTACAACCTACATATATAATTAAATTTATAATTAAATTATATTAATTATCTTAATTAACATTCAAATTTTTGATGTGACATTTTGCTAAATAGGCCTCGATTTGAAAGCAAAATCTTAATTATCCCCTTTGCTATTCCCGACGGATCAAATTACCACCAAGGGTGAGAGTAGTATAGAGTACAAAAATCTACCAAGATGTACATAAATCATTGTTAAAATTATTTTTTGGAGAGTTAATAGTTGTATGTGTGCAGCTGCCAAAGTGAGCTGTCGGTGGGGGAGGTGCAGGCGTGACTGACGACTGACGAGAGCTCTCCACGAAACTGCAGCACGTCGGCTCCTTTTCTTCTTCTTTGACCGGGTTGGGCGCAACCGCTCCTCCCCCCGTCTCCCGTCCCAACCAGTTGCCTGGACGGGTCCTCCCAGTCTCCCACACACTGACACACACTCCCCCTCTCGCGCACGCCGCAGTAGTGCTGCTACTCTAGGGCCGCAATGGCGACCTCCTCGAAGAGCGACGGTCCGGCGGTCGGCATCGACCTCGGTACGACCTACTCCTGCGTGGCCGTGTGGCGGCACGACCGCGGCGAGGTCATCGCCAACGACCAGGGCAACCGCCTCACCCCGTCCTGCGTCGCCTTCACCGACGCCGAGAGGCTCGTCGGCGAAGCGGCCGTGAACCAGGCTGCCTTGAATCCCACCAACACCATCTTCGGTGAGTACTACTCGCCGTTCCCCCACTCTGTAGCCTTCAGTAGCTGTTCGTCCCTTCTTTTTTTTGCCCGGTCGTCATTGCCTCATTGGGGTTTTCAGAGGTCTGCGAAGCACAAACAAAGATGGGTTTTTTTCACGTGTACCCAGACCGATGTTCCTTCAGTAGTAGGAAGCATATAGATCGGTCGCCGGCAGCTCACATCCTGCATCGTCCAGGCACTAGCTAGATCGATCGAATTACCCGCTGTATACGACGCTTGTTGCTCAGTAACTCCGGCGACCGGGCGCTGAATGTATTGCCACAACCTTCTCCACTAGCTGCCTAGTTCTTTTGGTTCAGCCGATGTTCTAATTTCTGCTATTATTTAAAGGGGTCATTTTTCGTCTTATTTACAACTGTTTAGTTTCCCTCCAGGCACGCCTAGTAATTTCCTCATCCATGTGTGTTTGTTCAATTCATCTTAATGCAAACGGATCAGCTGTACCAAAGCTAAATTGCGGGGATGGAGTTGATACGAACTACTACTTGCAAAGATGCTGAAATTCCATGGTGATGCTTGCAATTTTCCAAGTAAAGCCACGATTAAGACTATTATTACATCAATCAAATGCACCTTTCTTAATCCATTTACTGGTTGCAAATTCACAGTATCTGAAGATGCCACTCTCTTGGAATATCCAAATTGATGCAGTACCATTTCATACTTTTTTCCTAACAGAAATAACAATGGATGCTAATTAAACTGGAGCTAAGCTATCTATGATTCACTCTGATTGTCTGGCTAATTTTCTGCAGAGGTGAAACGACTGATCGGACGCCAATTCAGTGACAAATCTGTACAAGAAGATATCAAGTTATGGCCTTTCAAAGTCATTGCAGGAAACGACCGGCCGATGATTGTGGTTCAGTACAAAGGTGAGGTGAAGCAGTTCTCGGCTGAGGAGATCTCCTCGATGGTGCTGGCCAAGATGAGGAAGACAGCTGAGGTTTACCTTGGCACCACGGTCAAGAATGCAGTTGTCACCGTCCCTGTGTACTTCAACAACTCTCAGCGCCAGGCCACCATTGACGCTGGCACCATTGCTGGCCTGAATGTCATGCGCATCATCAATGAGCCCACTGCAGCTGCCATTGCCTATGGTCTTGAGAAGATGCCGGTCAGCAACAACGGGAGGATAGTGCTTGTCTTTGATCTTGGTGGTGGTACCTTAGATGTCTCCCTCCTGAACATTGATCCAGGCATCAACATGGATAAGGGTCTTTTTGAGGTGAAGGCCATTGCCGGTGACACTCACCTGGGTGGGGCTGATTTTGACAATCAGATGGTGAACTACTCTCTGGAGGAGTTCATACGAAAACACGGGAAGAGGGACATCAAAAGCAACCAGAAGGCACTTCGGCGGCTGAGGAGTGCTTGTGAGAGAGCGAAGAGGATGTTGTCTTCCACAACACAGACCACCATTGAAGTTGACTCGCTTCATACTGGCATCGACTTCTGCATAACTATCACTCGCTCTCGATTTGAGGAGCTCAACAAGGACCTTTTCAGCAAGTGCATGGAGGCACTTGGGAAATGCTTAAACGATGCCAAGATGGACAAGAGCAGCGTCCATGACATTGTACTCGTGGGTGGCTCCACACGCATCCCCAAGGTGCAGAAAATGCTTCAGGAATTCTTTCGTGGGAAGGAACTTTGTCGGACGATCAACCCTGATGAAGCTGTAGCTTACAGTGCTGCCATCCAGGCCTGCATTCTCAGTGGTCAAACCGACGATGGAAGGTTGGTGGACATGCTTCTGCGCGATGTCACCCCACTCTCACTTGGGGTCCAGATCAGAAATGATTGGACAATGAGTGTGGTTATCCCATGGAACACAGCCATTCCCACCAAGGAGACGAAGAACTTTACCACCTTTCATGACAACCAGTTGAGCGTCCTCTTCAAGGTGTACGAGGGCGAGAGTGCAAGCACCAAGGACAATTACTTGCTTGGTGAGTTTCGGCTCATTGGCATCCCACCGGCACCCAGGTGCGTACCCAGTATTAGTGTCACCTTCGACATTGATGTGAATGGTGTCATGAACGTCTCGGCCAAGGACAATTCCACGGGACGTACGAACAACATCACCATCACTAACCACAGTGGCCGGCTGCGGAAGGAGGAAGTTGAGTGGATGGTGCAGAAGTTCGAGAGGTAAGGGAAAGGGGATGGTATGCAACTGTGGGTCGCACGGATTTGATTAGATATGTATACCAGTTCTCCCTAAAGTTAGTCGCGTTGGATGCTATAAATACTAGTGCTAGTATGCACCCTTGTGGCTTCATGGCTTGGCATGTGTAGCCTAAGCTTTTGCTTTTATTTCTTCTGGAACCATGTTTTAACTGGTGATACTAGACTAGAGTAGTCTTCTATTGTATATGTTTGTGCAACCAATTGTTTCAGTTTCTGATGTCAAAGTGACGTCGTAACTGAAGCGGGTGTTCGTTGTTGCATCATTAAAAGTTGCTCATTGCATGACCGAAAACCCATCAAGCAACGAGAACTGAAACTGGTAATAACTATACTATTACTGAATCTGTGCGTCAGAACTTAGAGTGACGAGATTGTTTGCCATCCAATGGTCTTTGCCATCTCCCTTTGCGATCCCATCACAAGCAGGTGTCAGGAGCAGGCGGGTTGCAGTTGCACTACGCATCGCTTCGATGAACAACGGACAGCGCCATCTTCTGCCACACAAACGCTTGGCAACGGCACCGAACTGAACGATGGTACGCGCCTAGTCACCGCGGAACGGGAACGATGCCGCGTTCCTCGTTCCGGGATCGTTCGTCCGGGGCGGGAACGACGGGACGAAATTGATCCCACAAGGTAAAAACGGCATCAAAAACGTCGTCTCCGTTCCCGGTTCATCGTTCCTCGATCCGTCGTTCCGGGAACTTCGGTGACTAAGGGTACGCGTCGCCTCGATGCCACCTGGTGATAGTAATTTCCTTGGCTTGCCATCCGTATTTCCCCAGCTGAGCTTTCGCTCTACTAGCTGTGAAATGTGAAATCGTCCTGCGCCACCGCCGATGGGCACTGCCGCTGCGCCGCACCGGCTCCGGGCGTGTAGTGGAAGCGCCGGCACGGCCGACGCGAGCAGACGGCGGGACAAGAAGAGCCTCCGGGCCACAGAAAGAAGCGAAGATATGTGTACTTGGGCATTTGGGCTGCTTGTAGCCCAGGGCCACCTTCCCGGTTTAGACATGCAGCCCAGTGCCTACACTAAAATCATTCGTTTGGTCGTCGTTGCCTATATATTGCGCTATTCTCACCATCATCACCATGTTCCACCCGCGCGCATCACCGCATCCACATCCTCACAGGCTCACACTCACCGAGGGTGGAGATGTCGACCTCGGAGGGCGATGGGCCGGCGATCGGCATCGACTTGGGGACGACGTACTCCTGCGTGGCCATATGGCGGCGCAACCGCGGCGAGGTCATCGCCAACGACCAGGGCAATCGCCTCACGCCGTCCTGCGTCGCTTTCACCGATGAAGAGAGGCTCGTCGGCGAGGCGGGCGTGAACCAGGCCGCCTTCAACCCCACCAACAGTCTTCGGTGAGAATTACTGAGACAGCAGATCAGAGGCGGTGTTCTTGACTGAATCGTACTGTGGACTGTGGTAGCACTAGGTACTAGCAGAAGCAGGATAAAAGGTCTGGAACTATAGTAGGATTTTTTTTGCTGATCCGTGACCAGCTCCGGTGTCGATCATTCAAGAATTATCAGGCAGTAGCAAGTTCCTACCACTGTTCATATCTATCTAGTGCTACTCGTTTCATATTTCTGCAACTGAAACAAGCCTCTTAAATTTCTCTATCTGCCTGTTGATATTTCTTCCAATTATTTAAACTTGTCTAATGGAGTAACCGTTTGTCTTCTATCCGGCTGCTGAGCAGTTCCCTGAACACTACTCATAAGTCATAATCCTGCATGCCATGCCAAAACCTTTCATTCAAAACAACTCTTTGAATTCTTGCCTGACTACAAAATTACTGGAACTAGGCTATTTATGTTTCACTCGAACTATATTACCTGATTACTAAAACCTTACAGAAGTGAAGCGACTGATCGGCCGCCGATTCAGCGACGAGTCTGTACAGGAAGACATGAAGCTGTGGCCTTTCGGCGTCGTGGCAGGTAGCGACGACAGGCCGATGGTCGTGGTGCAGTATGAAGGCGTGGAGAGGCAGTTCATGCCTGAGGAGATCTCTTCCATGGTTCTCGCCAAGATGAGGGAGACCGCCGAGGTGTATCTCGGCGCCACGGTCAAGAACGCCGTCGTCACCGTCCCCGTCTACTTCAACAACTCGCAGCGCCAGGCCACCATCGACGCCGGCACCATCGCCGGCTTGAACGTCATGCGCATCATCAACGAGCCCACGGCCGCCGCCATCGCCTACGGCCTTGACAAGATGCCCGTCAGCAACGAAGGCAGGACGGTGCTCGTCTTTGACCTCGGGGGCGGCACGCTGGACGTCTCCCTCCTCAGCATCGATCCGGGCCACGACATTGGTATGGGTCTCTTCGAGGTGAAGGCCATCGCTGGCGACACGCACCTTGGCGGGGCGGATTTCGACAGCGAGATGGTGAAGTTTTTCATGCGCGAGTTCATAAGGAAGCACAAGAAGATGGACATCAGGAACAACCCGAGGGCGCTTCGCCGGCTCAGGACGGCCTGCGAGAGGGCGAAGAGGATGCTGTCTTCCTCGGCGGAGACCACGGTTGAGGTCGACGCCCTCCACGAGGGAATCGACCTGTGCGCCACCATCACCCGCTCCCGCTTCGAGGAGCTCAACAAGGACCTCTTCGGCAGGTGCACGGAGGCCGTGGAGAAGTGCCTCCGCGACGCCGAGGTGGACAGGAGCAGCGTCCATGACGTCGTCCTCGTGGGCGGCTCCACCCGCATCCCCAAGGTGCAGAGCATGCTCCGGGAGTTCTTCGACGGGAAGGAGCCCTGCTGGAGCATCAACCCCGACGAGGCCGTCGCGTACGGGGCCGCCATCCAGGCGTCCATCCTCAGTGGAGAAACCGGCGATGGGATGGCCGGGGATATTCTTCTGCTGGACGTCACGCCGCTGTCGCTTGGCATTGAGACGGGCACTTGCCGTGCCATGTCGGTATTGATCCCGAGGAACACCGCCATCCCCACGAGGAAGGAGAAGGTGTTCACCACCTACTATGACAACCAGACCAGAGTGCGCATCCAGGTGTACGAGGGCGAGAGTGCAAGCGCGAGGGACAACCACCTGCTCGGCAAGTTCGTGCTCTCTGGTATCGAGCTAGCGCCCAGGGGCGTGCCCAAGATCAACGTCGCCTTTGACATCGACGCCAACGGCATCATGGACGTGTCGGCGGAGGACAAGAGCACTGGGAAGAGGAACAAGATCACCATCTCCAACGACAAGGGCAGGCTGAGCGAGCACGAGATCGAGCGCATGGTGCAGGAAGCCAAGGGGCTCACACTGTAACTGTAATGCATGGTTGTCGGACCACTTCTCGCTAATAAAAGTGACTCCTTTGCGGTTTATCGATCAAATCGTGTCTCTTACATCTCTAGCTAGATGTCCAATCTGGCTGTCTGGCAAAAAAGTAATTTCAAGTTATCTTGTCAAAGTACGGTTCACATGCATGACGTGATTTTACACAACTGACTTCGCGTTGCATTGCATGGCCGAAACACATCATCAGCAACCAGGAGACAAAGGACAAATTCCTTTTGCCTACTTTCTGGTATTCGAGACATCCCAAACGACAAAGGACAAAGGACAAATTTTCTCCACTACTTTCTGGTATTCGAGACATCCCAAACGACAAAGGACAAATTCCTTTTGCCTAATCCAAAAAATAAAATAAGAAAAAAGATTACCTTGTCCCGGACCCAGCCGCCGGCGACACGAAGCTGAGTGCCGAGGTCGAAGTGACTGACAACATCAAGAAGCCGCTGGAAGATCCGCTCCTCTTTCTCCGTCAGCTCTACGGTCTTCGAACCCTTCATGATCCGCTGCAGCTGCTCCGTTCCAAAAACGCGCTAGGTGCTCTAGGCAGGCGCCAGGCCAGCACCTAGCGACTAGGCTGATTAGGCGTTTGTGCTTTTTGCTGCTGGGAGCAAGATCAGGAGGCACAGGCACAATTGGGCTGGTCGCTGGATTTTGTTGCTTCGCTGGTCGCTGGATTGCGAGTTGGGCGCCGGCGGCATACGGACGGGGGCGGACGCGAAAACCCCTAACCGCGCTTAACGGCGGCGACGAGAGGTTCTCTTGAAATCATCATCCTCTGCCAACCGCGGAAAGAAAAGGAAGGTGCATGTACGTGGGCAAGTGGGCTCCTCGCTTCTCTGCTACTTGGATCTTTAGGCCCAACCAGTTTGGTGGGTTGCTTTCGGTCCGGTTTAGACATGCAGCCCAACTGAAGGTCGCGGCGTTGTTCTGGCGGCTCTCACTCATCTAGTTGTCAAGTTCTTCTTAAAAAAATCTCATTGTCAAGTGCTGTTGTTCCTCTTGATTTCAAATAGAAATGAAGTCAACCGCTAATTCACGATGAAAATAGTAATGCAGGAAGGATTTTGGAAGAGTGCCAGCGGCTTCAAGCCTCATGTTTGTACACTTGGTGATCCATCGACGCATCATTGTTGCTATGTGCGCCTTATGTCGGACGCGTCGACACGGAGATTGAAGACCGTACAGTTGCTGCGCTTCCAGATACTAGGAGTAAGGAGTACAGCTGCACAGCCGTGCTGCCCTGAGCCGCCGAACATCGCAACAAGACACGGCGATCGTGCAGACGGAATCGGGCAGAATTACAAATTACAATGTACTACAATATATCTATCTATCTATACTATAAAGAGCGAAAACAACTGAAAACTTTTCTCACTCAAATCGGGTCCATCTTACCCCTCGTGCCGGACCCACTCGTCATATGTTTTTAGGAGTGGATAGGGTGGAAAGCCTATGAAAGAAAAAAAATCGCAATTTGGAGAGCGTTTCTACCAAAAACGAATTGTTTTTCTCACCCACCCGGCGTATACCCACCCTATGTACCCGCGTCGGGCCCACCCCGTATTGGAAAAAGAAAAAAAAAACTCCTCGCGTAGCGTCGGGCACCGGCAGGGGCACTGTCCTCGTTCGACACGATTAGGGGATTTATATGCGTGCCTTCACCGGCTCGTGCACGTCCACTTCGGATCAACGACCCTGGCGTCTTCCATCGTTGCCGGGACGCCACGTACCTCGCCGCTGCCACGTCCTTCGGCATCCGCGTCTTCTCCTGCAACCCGTAAGAGCAACGTGTTCAGTAGAAGCGCCTTCGCGTCCTCGGACGGCTCCGCTGCTGCCGGCGAGGTGACCTCCGCCGATCTGAGCAGCCTCACGGCCCCCTCAACTTTTCTCGTGGCGATCGTGTTCGGAGACACGATTAGGTACTGGAGCGAGCGAGCCACACGGCCAGATGATGAGCCCATCCACGCACGGACCCGTGCGCGCCATCCGCCATGTTGGGGACCACGTTGTCGTCGCTGGCGAGGACAGGGCAACGCTCCATGAGATTTCCAGGTACGGGGCCAAGCAGAATAGCAGATCATACAAGTGGACACGGACCCGAACCCTCTCGGAGCGTGCGCTCTGGCGCAGGTGGAAGGCGGCCGCGCTTTCGTGCTCGCCTGCCCGAGCCCGACGATCGGCGAGGTGCACGTCTGGCCGCGCACAAACGACGATCGGCGGTGCCAGAGTCGATGTGCACGCGCACAACTCGAGCGTGGCGTGCCTCGAGGTCTCCGATCCGGCAACGGCCAGTGCTGCTCGCCACCGCCGAACTCCACACGCATGACGCATGGTGCCGCGCATCTTTAGCACCATTAACAGCTTGACTCTACAAGAGGTGGTTTAGATTCGTTGCTCCATCCGTTTTATCTACTATACTACGATAAGTCTTTGTGTTTCTTTTCAGAAACATATGTTTTAGCAGAAATCCACCAATTTGGTGGCCCAAATTTGACCATGCTAAAATTTGACTTGGCTGCTTTCAGTGTTCCTAGATGGTTCGCTTGTTTGTGGTTGTTAGAATAGGAAGAGACCGATGGGAGCAGCTCAATTGCTGATTTTTGGTCTGCTGCTGCCGCTTAGAACAGGAATGCGTAGAGATCCATGAGATCCGCTGGTAGAAGAATATAACCAAGGACACAAATTCATTTGCACAGGCTCCTTACCCACTTACATGATTCTCTCATCAGTGATAGGAAAAAAATATAAAAACATTATGAAAATGGACTCGCATGCACAAGTTGTAGCTCTCATAGTATTCAAAGAGGTCGGGTGACGGGCGACGTAGACGACAATGAGGTTGGGATGCGCATATGACAATAGACGAGGTGGGGTGGAGCGTGTGCGTGATAGGAACGATGATGTGGTTAGGGAAGACGAGATCGAGTGAACGACAGTATGGTCGGGGAGGTGCGAAGCGGTGCAGTGATGGCACGGTCGAGCGGAAGAAGTTGGGGTTGCGCGAGCGCAACGGTGAGGCCGCAGAGGTGGGGATGTCAGCATGGCCAAGATGGATGACGATAAGGCTTGAGAGGTGAGGACGACAGGAGGCGAGGTCGGGGTGGCATGTGCGTAATGGGAGAAAGGTAAGGTAGGGCATATGACAGCAAAGCCGTGGCAGAGGATGGGGCGCGTATGACGAGGAGGCAAACAATATTCTTTTGTTGCAACCCACAGACATGTGCTTTCTTGGATTAACATCACGTCATCTGAAATTTACAAAGTTGTTTAATATGTTATTTACATGTGTACCGCATGTGCACCTTACTAGTCCACACCAAAGCGTCGGATCATATGCACGCCACATGCCGGTGCTTTTGTATGCGTGTGTAAAATTTCAAGCCCCCTTTTTTATTCTTTCGTATGCGTGTGTAAAATTTCAAGCCCCGTTTTTTATTCTTTTTTTATTAGGTAAGCAAATCCAGTTTAGCAAAGATCCAGGAGCCCTCCAATCTCCAAAACAAAACATAAAAAATACCTTGTGCAAAACTAAGTTACTTTTAGAGCAACTTCAAGAGCTTTTCCTCACTTTTTTACCCCCGCCTCCTACTCCGATCGAGGCGCCGAGACGAAGATAATCTCGAACTCGAAGGCCGTCGGGCCGTCGATCGGCATCGATCTGGGGACGACCTACTCCTGCGTGGCCATATGGCGGCGGGACCGTGGCGAGGTCATCGCCAACGACCAAGGCAACCGCCTCACGCCGTCCTGCGTCGCGTTCACCGACGACGAGAGGTTCGTCGGCGAGGCGGCCGTCAACCAGGCCGCCTTGAACCCCTCCAACACCGTCTCCGGTGAGAACTACACACCAGCTGTATGCCTGTTTGATTTCTGGGCTCGAGGCGGACGGGAGGCGACTCGTCCGTACCCGGCGAGACCTCCCTCCCCCTGCGTCCTCCGCCCGTCGCCGTCGCTGCAGCTTCTAGTGGCGGCGGCGGCGGGCTTCTAGAGCTGCAGCAACCCCCTCCGAAAAAAAATCCTCTCCTTCTCCTCCGCGTGCTTCCCCATCCACATATCTGGCCGTCCGCTCAACTCTCTTTCTCTCTCTTTGTTAGTGTGCTAGACCTGCTAGGAGTCTTTTTTTTTCTAGTTCACATTTATAGTCTGCCTTTTCATTTTCTACATGCCTTTTTAGGCTGAGTCCAACAAGAGATGGCAAAATCAGAGAGGCATTCACCCTTTTGCCTTGCCTACAGTGGATGCCCATACGATGCAAAATTCCTCATCTCCAACGGCAGAGCTGCAGAGGCAAAATCGCCTGCTACTCTCGCGCGCTGCCTGTGAAGGGAGTGGAGATAGCCGGAGAAGGAGGATCCCATCGGGCCACCTTGCCGGTTCTCCATGGCTGCTCGAGGGCGAAAAGGACGAAGGGCGCGGAGGAGAAAGGTCGCCGTCGTCGGACCCCTGGCGCGCTTCCCCACCTCGAGGCCGTCGCGCCCGGGCTCGATTCCGCCGTCGCGACCTCGATTCCGCCGCTGCTGGAGGAGTCGGCGGGGAGGACGAGGAGCTCGCGGGGCCCTGCTCGCCAGCCCTAGCACGCTCCTCACTCCTCTGCGCCGCCGCCCGGGACCCGCCGGAGAGGAGGGAGAAGATCGATTCCACTGCCGCGACCTCGATTCGGCCAACGCTGGAGGAGGAGTCGGCGGGGAGGACGAGGAGCTCACGGGCCCCTGCTCGGAGAGGAGGAAGGCCCGGCGGACTCGTCTCCTCCGCCTCCCTGCTGGGGCGAGCAGGGTCGGCCGGCGAGGCGCATCGAGCAGCTCGGGAAGATTCGACTCCGCCTCCTCCGCCTCCTCTTCCGCACTGCGCGCGGCCTCCTCCTGGTGGGCGCGCCGCCGCCTCCTTCTCCCACGCTCGGATGCCTTCGAAAAGAGAGGCGATGCAATATTGCCTCTCCTCTCTCCTCCGTAGGCAAAATGCCTCACGCGATGCCTCCTCTGTTGGAGGGCGTTCCCAACGCGCACAGTGGCGATTGGAGAGGCAAAATGCATTTGCCTACCCTTGTTGGACTCGGTCTTAGTTTCCACTAGTGCCATGCAACCTCACATTTAAAAAACTGAAACACCCCATGGAATTTAGCTTGAAAATAAAGACAATGTATCCTTCAAATTTCAGGCAATAGAAAAGGTGCGATCGATTTGTTGTAGCAGGTAGCAAATTCTACATTTTAAAATAAATGGCACAAGTTGCAAAGATTACTCGAACTAATCTATTTGTGGTTCACTCAACTGATGCTATGACCAAACTATTGCAGAAGTGAAGCGATTGATTGGCCGCAAATTCAGTGACGAGATTGTACAAGAAGATATCAAGTTGTGGCCTTTCAAAGTCATCGCCGGTCGTGACGACAGGCCAATGATCGTGGTCCAGTATAAAGGCAAAGAGAAGCAGTTCATGCCAGAGGAGATCTCCTCCATGGTGCTCGCTAAGATGAGGGAGACGGCTGAGGTCTATTTCGGCACCACAGTCAAGAATGCAGTGATCACCGTACCAGTCTACTTCAACAACTCACAGCGTGAGGCGACCATCGATGCTGGCACCATCGCCGGTCTAAACGTCATGCGCATCATCAACGAGCCCACCGCTGCGGCCATAGCCTACGGTCTTGACAAGATGCCTGTCAGCAACAAAGGGAGGCTGGTGCTTGTCTTTGATCTTGGTGGTGGTACCTTCGATGTCTCCCTCCTCAACATTGATCGAGGCTTGGACATTGGTATGGATCTCTTTGAGGTGAAGGCAGTTGCTGGTAACACTCACCTCGGCGGAGCGGATTTTGATAATGAGATGATGAAGTTCTGCCTGCGTGACTTCATAAGGAAACACAGGAAGACAGACATTAGAAGCAACCTGAGCGCGCTCCGCCTGCTGAGGACTGCGTGCGAGAGGGGAAAGAGGATGTTGTCTTCCATGATAGAGACAACCATTGAGGTCGACTCGCTGCATGACGGCATTGACTTCTGCATCTCCATCTCTCGGTCTCGCTTTGAAGAGCTTAACAAAGACCTTTTCAGTGGCTTTATGGAGACCGTTAAGAAGTGCCTCCTCGATGCCAAGGTTGACAAGAGCAGCATCGATGATGTCGTCCTTGTTGGTGGCTCCACTCGTATCCCCAAGGTGCAGAGTATGCTGCGGGACTTCTTCAACGGAAAGGAGCTTTGCTGTAGCATCAACCCTGATGAAGCCGTCGCGTACGGCGCGGCTATTCAAGCCTCCATCCTCGGTGGTGCAACCCGCGATGGGATGGTTGGCGATATGCTTCTGCTCGACGTCACTCCACTCTCGCTTGGGATCGATGCCGCGACAATTGATACTGGGACGACAAAATTTGATGTCATGAGCGTTGTGATCCCTCGGAACACAGCCATTCCCACCAAAATGGTGAAGAACTTTTCCACCTTGTACGATAATCAGGTCAGCATCCTCTTCAAGGTGTACGAGGGTGAGAGTGCTTGCACTGAGGACAATAACCTCCTCGCTGAGTTCCAGCTCTCTGGAATCCCACCAGCGCCGAGTGGTGTACCCAGTATCGATGTCACCTTTGTCATCGATGCAAACGGCGTCATGAACGTCTCGGCCAAGGACAAATCTACTGGACGGACGAACAGCATCACCATCACTAACCACAGCGGTCGGTTGAGCAAGGAGGAAATCTTGCGCATGGTGCAGGAGGCCGAGATTTACAGGAGGAAGCTGATCAAATGAAGGCTGGAGTAAGTAACTGCTCGTCCTGACATTGCCAATTTGCAACGGATGCTTTATATATTGTGTCGTGATTTCTAATTTGCAACTGCTCGTCGGTTGAGCAGTGCTCGTCGGTTGAGCAGGAGCTCGCGTTTTCTTTGTTTCTGGAACTACTGGAACCATCGTGATATCGATCTGGATTCTGGAGTATGTCGTTGGATTTCTTGCATCTCTATATGTCATTACTCGAGCCTTGATTTGATCATTGTGTTCTCCTATCACTTGACCATTGTGTAAGGCTGTAAACAGAACAGACAGGTTACCACAAACTCTGTCCTCTCAGTGTACCTAGGTTTAGAGGAACTTGTCCTTTCCAAGTTACTGGAGACGGTAATTGATGGTCTTTGGTGCATTCTTGCCACTTTGCCAATAGTAGACGAATTACTGGGTTAGAAGAAAAAAAGATATATCTAGTAATGTGGATGTGGATCATAAGTCATAACCATGGCCTGAGTTCGCGACCAAAGAGACCATTGTGCCTTCACGGATTTGTCATCGCTGTGCTTGTTAAGCCCAGGAAGTTAAGGAACGGTACAATATCGTTCGTCTCGTACAAGGCTTCACAAAGCTGAACAATAACACGCATCTGTTCGATACCGCTTGTTGGTGGCGCTGGCGCCCGCCGTCGGCAACCTGTCCCAACGGACATGCGACGGCGTCGACGGCAGAGCACTGGACCGCTCCTCCAAAAAGGGTTCTGACTCCAGTTCCTTCGGCGGAGCGGTTTTTCTGATGGAGCTGAAACCGTTTTAGATACGTTGAAACCGTTTTAGATACGTTTGGCAAAACAGCTTCACATGTTGGACTGATATTGTAAAATGTCTAACTTATCCTTCACTATATTTTTCTTTTTTTCCTTTTCCCTTCTCTCCTTCTCCTTTTCTTTTCGTTTTCTCTTTCTTTTCTCTTCCCTTTTCTTTTCTTCCCATCTTCTCTTTCCTCCTTATCCTCTTCTTCCTTCCTGCTCCCGCCAGCCTCCTCCTGCCTTGTGCTCCCGCCACCGGCTGCTGCCCTGGCTCGCTCAGCCACCGGCGCCCGCCGACGCCGCTCGGGGACCCACCGCCACCTGCGTCTGTCGTGACCGCTCGGGCTCCTGCCGCCGCATGCGCGCGAAGAGACCGCGGGGGCAAAGTTGGCAGGCGGTCACGGAGCCGCGGCCGGAGCCGACGGAGCCACAACATGGCTCCGGCACCCCCAAACTGCTCCAGAGAGCGGGATTTGGGGGGGGGGGGGGCTCCGGCGCCGAAGCCGCTGCAAGAACGCCCGTTTGGCAGGGCTTCACGTGAAGCCGGTCTTGGAGCCCTCCCAAAGGGGGCCTTAATCTGTTACAGACCTGGAGCCCAACCGTGAATCGTTGCCCATTTCAAATCTAGAAAATTTCGTGTCATTGGGAAATGCAACTCATGTACTCTATGTCATTGAAAATCATGACTCGAGCTCTAATCCATTGGTTGTATCTATGCCGTTTGTTGTATTTCTTTATATGCTCTATGACATTTGTTGTATTTTTTAGTGTATAGAGCACATAATTTTCAATCAGAGGAAAAGAGGACATCAAAAATACAATTAATGGCATAGAGTACATCAAAAAATACAACAAATAACATAGAGCACATCGAAAAATACAACCAATGACATAGAACTCAAGTCCTAATTTTTAATAACATAGAACACATGAGTTGCATTTCCTAGGAAATACTAGCACACAAGGAATTTTCTTCAAACCGTCTCCAGCAGTTCATCTGGAAAATCGAGTTCTGCAGAAAGGAGAGAGAGAGATTGCGTGCTCCAAAGGAGGAGCGCCTCCAGCAGCGTAGCGGAAGCGATCGCGCAAAGACCCGGGCACTTGCCTCCCGCGGGCTTGCGGAGGCCGCACCGAGCGCAAGCAAGCTTCGCCGCTGCTCTGCGTCTGGAGGAGGAAGGGAGGAAGGGGGCCCGCCGGCTGCCGCTCAAGGAGGAAGGGAGGAAGCTCGCGCCGCCGTCGGTCGCGGGAGGAGGTAGCTCGCGTCCGCCTCGGCTCCCCGGATCTGCGCCTCAGATCCAGGCCGCCGCGAGGGAGAGGGCGGCGCCAGATCCGACGGAGAGGAGGGAGGAGTGCGACCTGCTCGAGCTCTCTCCTCCTTCGGCTGACGATGTGGCCGCGGCAGCTCCGTTCCACTCCTGGAGCAGCTCGCCCGCCGTCGCGCCAGCCGTTGAGCTCCTCCGCGGTGCCCCTGCTCCGAATCAAGGTGCGGCCACCGGGGACGGAGGGAGGGGCGGCCGCGGAGGCAGGGACGGAGGGAGGGGCGGTTGGCACTGTAGCGATGCAGCGAGGAGGAAGAAATCCCAAGGATGCGGTTCGGCTGAGGGCGACGCCCATTTTGCAGATGCAGTTGCACGTACCGTTGGAGACGCTACGGTAGTGTTTTTTTCTTCATTTTGCAGATGGGGGTGGGTTTGTTTGGAGATACTGCTGGAGACGGTCTTAGGCCAAACGGACAAACGGTCCAATGGGAGGCCTCAGGGTGCGACTGCACACGAAAACGGCAGAGAAAGAAGGCGCCGGTAATTCATGGCGGACAGCGCGAGAACAAGATCATCTTGCATCACCAATGGCGGAGCACCCCGAGCCAAAATTTGAACTTTGCGATTTGCGTGATACTGATAGACCAGTAGAGCTTCCCATTGCGATACTGTAGCCCTGCAATTCATAGCGCTCAGCTACGCTAGAGGTACAGGTACGGAGGTACCTGACCCTGCCCCCGGCCGGCTGCTCCCCCCTCTTTTCCTGCAGGCTTTCCACGAGAAAAAAAGTCTTTTTTTCTGAAACGACCTTCCACGAGAAAAAGTCTCCTGTGCAGTCTGCGCGATTGACCGTCGGTGGGGGCGGGGAGAAGGGGTTTTGAGCTAATCCTTCGATTATTTACTGCAGTAATCCTTCAATCATTTCCGAAATTTTAGGGTAGTTGGAGTATAAGGTCACTCTTAATGGAGATGTCATGAACACGATTACCTAGAGTGACACATCATCTAAAAACGTTTGAAACTATGATGAAACACATCTCTCTCAATGCATAGTTTCATCTATTGTTGTTTTCTAGGTTGCATGCAAGACACAAGTTGTCTAGGTAATTTTGTAGAGAGTGTTTCATCCTCATGAAACTCATTTTACCTCTCTCTTCATTAATACATTACCATATCATCGAAAGTACTTACATAACAGCCTATTTAATGTCCATGAAACCCCACTAAGACCGGCCTAAGCAAAAACACCTTCGTTTTAAACCCAGCTCGTCGGCCCCAATCCCCCGTCTACTACTGGTACACTCGCTCACACGCCCAGCGGTACGTATACCACTTTCCTCGCCTTCGCATATCTGAGAGTGGAGATGGCGGCCGCCTTGAAGGGCGACGGTCCGGCGGTCGGCATGGACCTGGGGACGACGTACTCCTGCGTGGCGGTGTGGCGGAGCGACCGCGCTGAGGTCATCGCCAACGACCAGGGCAGCCGCCTCACGCCTTCCTGCGTCGCGTTCTCCGGCTACGGGAGGCTCGTCGGCGAGGCGGCCCTGAACCAGGCCGCCCGGAACCCCGCCAACACCGTCTTCGGTGAGTCTACAGTCCGCACCGGCATTTCTCCCGTCTGTAGCCTTCAGTGCTTCATGCATGCCCGGATGTTCAGATTCGGCGATTCAGTAGTAGTAGCGCTCACGGCAGCGTTCAGGCGCTAGCTAGATCGATCGAATCCTCACTGTAAACTGCACCTGCCCAACAAATTAAACCCATGCCTATCTATGCGTGAGACTGTTGCTGAATTTAATTTTGAAGCCCAGGTTCGCTTGATTTTCTCGTACAGTTGCCGAGCGATTCGTTCGGACGCAGTTAAAAATTCAGACTTTAGCCCTCTACACGAAAGGAAAAATTTTCTTTTCCCCTTATATGCTCATGTTTCCCTCTTCTACCATTGTTTTGTTTCCTAGCACCCTAATAAATATGTACTCCTGAGTCCTCCTGCCATGCGAACCCTTTATTTGACAATTCATCTCATTGAACAAAATCTTGAATGCAACTGATCAAACTTGTAAATTAAGAGGAGGTGCAGTTCAAAATTTTAAAATTGTAATTTGAGTAAATCAATAGCAGGTGGAGTCCATTGGAACAACATAACAGTTTCTAATCTTTCGTAGCACGGCTCGTTACTATCCTGTCGATGCACACATCACTTTTTATTGATCTATTTACTGATTACAAACTCTCAATATCTTGAGAGGCCACTCCCTGAGCATATCCGTTTTTAAATAGAAATGGCGTGATTCAAATCAAGTTACTGAATCTAAGTTGTACCTGGTTCACTCTATTAATGCATGACTAATTTTTATACAGATGTGAAGCGACTGATTGGCAGAAGATACAGTGACGAGTCTGTGAAAGAAGATAGCAAGTTGTGGCCTTTCAAAATAGTCTCAGGTCGCGATGATCGGCCGATGATCGTAGTGCAGTTTGAAGGTGAAGAGAAGCAGTTCACGTCTGAGGAAATATCGTCTATGGTGCTTGCCAAGATGAGGGAGACCGCTGAGGTCTATCTTGGCACCACAGTCAAGAATGCTGTTGTCACTGTCCCTGTCTACTTCAACAACTCCCAGCGCCAAGCAACTATCGATGCCGGTGCGATCGCTGGCCTGAATGTCATGTGCATCATCAACGAACCCACTGCTGCTGCCATCGCATATGGTCTTGACAAGATGCCTATCAGCAACAAAGGGAGGATGGTGGTTGTCTTTGATCTTGGTGGCGGTACCTTTGATGTGTCCCTTCTCAACATTGACCCGGGTGTTGACATTGATATGGGTCTCTTTGAGGTGAAGGCCGTTGCTGGTGATACACACCTTGGTGGTGCTGATTTTGACAATGAGATGGTGAAGTTCTGTCTGCGGGAGTTCATAAGGCAGCACAGGAAGATGGATATCAGGAGCAACTCAAAGGCACTCCAGCGGTTGAGGAGTGCCTGTGAGAGGGCAAAGAGGATGCTGTCTTCCACGGCACAGACCACCATTGAGGTCGACTCGCTATATGATGGCATCGACTTCTCTGTCAACATCACTCACTCTCGCTTTGAGGAGCTCAACAAGTACCTCTTCAGCAGATGCATTGTGGCGTTGGAGAAGTGCCTCTGTGACGCCAAGGTGGACAAGAGCAGCGTCGACGATGTTGTCCTTGTGGGTGGCTCCACCCGCATCCCCAAGGTGCAGAGCATGCTGCGTGACTTCTTTCATGGGAAGGAGCTTTGCCGGAGTATCAATCCTGATGAGGCTGTAGCGTATGGCGCTGCCATCCAGGCCTCAATCCTCAGTGGTGAAACCAGCGACGGAGCTGTGGGGGATATGCTTCTACTTGATGTTACGCCGCTCTCGCTTAGGATCGAGGTTGAGATCGGGACGAGCACAGAGGGTTTAATGAGTGTGATTATTCCACGGAACACAGCCATCCCCACCAAGACAAAGAAGGAATGGTTTAGCACCAACTACCACAACCAGACCAGCGTGCTCATCCAGGTGTTTGAGGGTGAGTGCTAGCACCAAACACAACAATCTGCTTGGCAACTTCATTCTATCCGGCATCCCCCCAGCACCCAGGGGCGTACCTCGTATTGATGTCACCTTTGACATCGACGCCAACGGCATCTTGAACGTTTTGGCAGAGGACAAGACCACTGGGAGGACGAATGAAATCACCATCAGTTATGATAGCGGCCGGCTGGGCAAGGAGGAGATTGAGCGCATGGTGCATGAGGCTGAGAGGTACAAGGGGAAGGGGAACAAGTCAAAGAAGGGGAAAGGGAGCAAGTCAAGGCGTGGAAGGTGATTCTGTTACCCTGCCATCACCAAGCCTTATCACTGATCTCACTTCAATGGGGTGGATGCTGGTTGAGCAAGGACATGTGCCATGGATTCTTCTCTTTCTTGGGGTTGATTTCTTATTGCTAGTGTCTGGCTTGGAATACGCATAGCCGCAGCCTAACTTGCTCGTTCTTAGTTTCTGGGAACATGTTTTAATACATGATATTGGAGTAATCTTATCTGTTGAAGGCCCTGCACCTGCTGTATTAATTTACGTTGGGCATAGTTTCAGTGCTCTATCACTCTACTCTATGCATATAAAGATCTTTTGTCAAAAATAATACTACTGAAAAAACGGGCATTTGTACCGGTTCATAACCCCTATTTGTACCGGGTATTGAACCGGTACAAAGCATTCGGTACAAATGTGGTAGACCATTTTTACCGGGCAAGATACCCGGTACAAATGCCTCACATTTGTACCGGGTGGAGTCTCGCCCCGGTACAAATGTGTTTGCTCTGACAACTCTCCGTCCTCCCTCCCTCCTCTGTCTGCTCCTTTTTTTTCTTCTTTTCTTTTCTCTTTTCTCATCTCATCTCAACATCACATTCATACAACACATTCATACAACATCTCATACAACTCACAATCACAAGAAAAAATCAGTTCTACTTTTCTCTTTCACAAGAATCACAATCACACCACATTCACAATCGCATGAATCACAATCACACCACATTCACAATGACTAGTCTCAAATATTACACAAGAATCACATACACATCAACCAAGAATCAACATTGGAAAAAAAATTAAGACACAAACACGAACCAGGGGGCCTCGCGCGCCGGCGCTCCCTGCCCACGCCGGCATGGCGCCCGCCGTTGCTCCCGGCCGCGGCCTCACGCGCCGGGGTGCCGCGCCTGCCGCGGTGCCCGCCGCTCCTCCCGGTCGTGGCCCCACGCGCCGGGGAGGTCGTTGCCCGCCGCGGCCCCATGCGCCGAGGAGGACCGCCGCCCCCTCGCTGGCTGGCCGGCCGCTCCTGCCTCCTCCGCATTCTCCAGATCGAGCTCCTGCAGAGAGAAGAAGATGGGTAAGGATCTGAAGAAGAAGATATAAGGATAGATGTGAGAGAAGAGATAGAGAGAGATGAGAGACGGGGGTGGTGCGGGAAATAAAAAGAAACGAGAGAGAAGGGGGCGGCGGTGGTGCAGGACATTTGTACCGGGCTTTATCTCTGCTCGGTACAAATATGTTCACATTTATACCGTTGGTGGCTCCGCCCGGTATAAATGTAAGGCCAACACATTTGTACCGGGTGGAGCCACGAACCGGTACAAATGTAAGACATTTGTACCGGGTGGGTCGGAGATGGCGCCGACGGGACCCTGTGAGAGGGCATTTGTACCGGTCGGTGCCTCCAACCGGTACAAATGTAGTTATTGGTACCTGTGTCAAAAATACTCGGTACAAATCAAAAAACAGACCTGGATATATATGCAATGCTCTAGTAGTGTAAGGTGTGTCAAAAGTGATTGCTAGTACACCCTTTAGAAAAGGAAATGCTCATGACTCTACACGCTGATGGTGCTGGAGAGCAGTGGCAGGCACTGGTGCTTATCCGCAGGCAGCAGTATCCTTTAAAAACTATCCCGTAAATCAATATTTGAAGGTTCCTTGAACAATTTGATCACCTAAATTTCATTTTGCTGCAGCAGCCGTCTCTATTTGCACCCCCCTATCCATGGGTCGAGCGCGGCCAGCGCGGCGCCGTTGGCCTAGCACACGATGTCAAGCTGCTGCGCGGAGCCGGAGACGGTGGCGACGCGATGGAGGGCTGCGTGCTGGCGCAGCCTGACGAGGAGCAGGGTCAGGCCCTCGGCCCACATGAGCGGAGGCGACACGATGCGGCTGCGCTCGGCGGGGTCCGGCGGACGCTGCCGTGGGTGCCGTAGTGCGGCAGGTCAGAGTCGAAGTTGACGGAGTCAACGGCGACGACGCCGAGTCCGGCGTCCATCATGGTAGCCTTGAGCGACCTTGGTTGGGAGGTCAGCGGCCGAGTAGTGATGTACAGAGAAGGCAGCAATGGGCGCATGGGAGCGGCCTCCCCCTTGCGGTCCTCTCTGCGCTAGGGAGCGGTCCTTGCTTTGCGCGCCGCCGTGACCCCTGCTCCGCCGGCCTCTGCTTCACGCGCCGCTGCCTCGGTCTTTGCTGCGGTCTCTGATGGGCTTGGTCTCCGGTGTCGGCACGGTGGCCCGGACCTTGGGGATGATCGCGGGGGGAGTGGTGGCCGCGGCTTGTTGCTCGCCATGGCGCTCGCGTGGAGCAGAGGAGCAGCGCGCCGGGGGATGGTTTGGGGAGGAGGGGGAGCTTCCAAATTTATGGGGTTGTTTGCGCGATCTTGTTGCAGTTGATTATACAATATCCACTATGTTGAAGTACAATATCATCGTCGGCCGCCGCGTAGCCTTAGTGGGTATGAGCTCGTAAAGGCCCAAACTATGGACTGCTGGTGACAGCCCATCTAGACTTCTAGTTCCTCTCTCTTTTCCCTATTTACAAACCCCCCATGCAAGCACCTAGGGATTGCAATTTATCCCACGAACGTGGGTATCCGCGGATACCCGACCTGACGTGTGCAAATACGGGCAGTAAATTCCGCTCACGGACGTGGATACGGGCAACAAATTTCACCCACGACCAACTAATGGGCAGAAAGATTCACCCACGGATATGCCCGTTACCCGTTGCAATACCATCAAAATATAGCCCAAGCGCAAGCCTCCAAAAAAAAACCTCCAGTAACCCGTCGCGACGCGCGGGAAGGGGGTAGCGTGCGGCAGGGGAGCAGCAGCGCGTGAGGGAGGAGCAGTGGCAGCGGGTGACAACAGCGCGCGGGCCCAGTGTTGCTCGCAGCCGGGGCCGCGGCGCGCGGGGAGGGGTGTAGCGCGCAGCAGGGGAGAGGGCAGGGAGCGGCAGGGGAGTGGGGGAGGAGCAGTGGCGGTAGGTGACGGGTAAACCCGAGACCCGCGGATATCCATCGGGCGCGGATACACATAAGATTTTCTACCCGCGAGCAGGATAGCGAGCGGGTAAAAGATAGCAACACGGACATTACGGGCAGGTAAACAGCTTACCCGCACTTAGACTATCTGCACTGGGGTACTGAAAAACCCCGCTATCCCCTTTCCCGTGCGCCTTTTCAGGAAATGGCGCCGCAGCGGCATACTGGGAGCGGTACGCAACTCTTGCGTACCCTCCCGTTTCCGGGAAATCAAGCGGACTTCGCGGACGTCCGGAAAGCCAGAGTTGGCGGGGCCCACGGGAGGATCGTGGGATCCGCGCGGGCAGCAGGAAGGGGAGGAGAAGAGGAGCTGCCGCGGAGGTAGTCGCCGTCGCCGCCCTGCTCGAGCTCGGATGCGCCGCCGCCACAGCCTGGAGGAGGAGAGGGAGATGCCGCCGCATCCCCGTCGCCGGCCGGCCTCCGCGTGCTGCCCGCCTTCTCCCGTCGCAGGGGCAAAGCAGGATGCAGGGGAGGGAGGGAGGGCGCCACCGGATCCGGGCATGGAAGGGGAGGGAGCACGGTCCTGTGGAGCTCGAGGAGCTCGCGTCGCGCCGCTGCTCCGAGGTTGGCCCCGCCCACCCTCGCCCATGGAGCTCGAGGAGGAGCAGGGAGGCGCCGCCGGTCCTCGCCTCGCGCCCCTGCACCTCGCCGCCGCTCAATCAGTCGCAGGGGAGGAACACCGCGGCCAACACCTCCATGTCCGCCACCTAGAGGCCGCAGGCCGCAGCCTGCAGCTCGACTCCGTCACCGGTGCTCGAGGAGGAGGAGTCGCCGTCGTCGTCGACCCGTCGCGACCTGCTCCTTCGCCGCCCTGCGCCCTGCGGTGCCGGAGAGGTCAACGCGGCGGGGAGGGAGGCAGGAGCTCGACCCGCCGGCTAGGGAGCTCGACCCGCCGGAGGGAGCTCGCCCTCGCCGACGCCCTCCGTTGACTAAGCAGGGGATGAGGTCGACCGCGAGACGGAGCAGGGGAGGGGGTGCGGCGGTGCCGTCGTGGCCGCGCCCGTCCTGCTTCTCCCTCCGCCAGCGCCCTGCTTGCGGAGGCAGGGGAGCCCCGGTCGGCGCGGAGGTAGGCTTCCGCCGCTGGCCTCCTGGATCCACTCCGCGCCGGCCTCCTGGATCCACTCCCTGCCGGCCGCCGGAGCTCGTCCCGCCGGCCGTGGAGGAGAGAGGACGCTGGGGAGAGAGAGCATGCGGGAGGGGCGGCGGAGAAACTGGGGAGAGAGGGGGGTGTTGTGTGGGTGGTAGGAGGAAGGGGGTAAAAAAGAAATGGGAGGCTGACATGTGAGTCCTGATGTGAGTAGTTGGGACAGAGGATGATGTATAAAGTATGACGAGTGCAGAAGAAAGTTGTATAAAGAAGAGAATCTCGCTAACTAGACAATAATATTCTGTTTTTAGGAAGTTGTAGAGGTCGACGAGTGCAGATAGTCTTACCCCCGTCCCGCTGCCAGGCACCTACCACCTCTCTGCCTTCTCTCTGCCAGGTTGACAGGCCACACAATATTATACTCGGGCGTGCTTGCAGCTCTGCCGCTCCTCTGCGACGGTATTCCCGTCGCCGCCGCGCCGACGCCGAGGCGTGGAGATGGCGTCCTCCCAGGGGAAGATCGACGGGCCGGCAGTCGGCATCGACCTGGGGACGACCTACTCCTGCGTGGCCGTGTGGCGACACGACCGCAACCGCGCCGAGGTCATCGCCAATGACCAGGGCGGCCGCCTCACGCCGTCCGTCGTGGCGTTCGCCGGCGCCGACAGGATCGTCGGCGACGCGGCCGCGAACCAGCTGGCCTCCTCGAATGCAGCCAACACCGTCTTCGGTAACAACTACTAGTTCCCTCGCTCCCTGTTCAAACTTGTGCCGATTCTTTCCTCAAATCTTGACCCAAAAGATTTAGCGGAGTATTTCTTATTTTCTTCTTGGACGAAAAGGGGAGTAGTGTTTCGTATTGTACGCACTGTTTAGTTTCCCTAAGCATCCTATTAAATACTCCTGCCATGCCATCTTCGGCCATTGCTGTAGTACATCTCGTCGAATTCTTTGCATGCGCGACTGGAGGCTGGAGTAAATACCTCTTCCCTCCATTTTAAATTGTAGGTTATTTTGTTTTTTCTGTGTTCGTAGATTCATAGAAGAGAGCGTCACCATGTCACCGGGAGCAATTTGGACTTTTCCTTCTTCAACCGCAACCGAGAGCATTAGTCCACAAAATTACATTGATGATAAGAATTGAGTTTGTGCACAGCTTTATTGCAATTTTCAGATGGAGAGCTGAGCCGCACCACAGTGATCCAAGCCTCTATGTACTTCCTCTGTTTATATGTTTTGTTGTGTGTTTGGACTCGAACTGTTTGTTTCTCACCTTAATACAATGACTGGCAGCTCTCCACCAATCTGAGAAAAAATACAACTAATTAAGCATGCATGTCCAAAGCTATGTTATGTGCCATTGCCAGCTGATACCTGCAAGCTGCAGGTTCAGCAAATCAGTTTTTATTTTCTAATTGATCCTTTCTGGAAAGAAATGACAGAGTTGCAAATCAAATCATTGATGCAAAGCTGCTTATTTATCTATGGTTCACTCGACTAAACAATGCGTCTAATTTCTTGCAGAAGTGAAGCGACTTATTGGCCGCCGGTTCAGCGACGATTCTGTGCAACAAGACATCAAGTCGTGGCCTTTCAAAGTCACCGCAGGGCGTGATGACAGGCCGATGATCGTGGTGCGCTCTCAAGGCGAGGAGAGGCAGTTCGCACCCGAGCATATTTCTGCGATGGTGCTCACCAAGATGAAGGAGACCGCCGAGGCGTTCCTCGGCACGACGGTCAGGAATGCCGTCGTCACCGTGCCAGCCTATTTCAACAACTCCCAGCGCAAGGCCACCATCGACGCCGGCAACATTGCTGGCCTGAATGTCTTGCGCATCATCGTCGAGCCCACTGCCGCAGCCATTGCCTACGGTCTTGACAAGAAGCCTGTCGGCAACGAAGGAAGGGCAGTTCTTGTCTTTGATCTTGGCAGTGGTACCTTGGATGTGTCCCTTCTCAACTTTGATCCTGGCATGGACATAGGTTCAGCTCTCTTCAATGTTAAAGCCATCGCCGGTGACACTCACCTTGGCGGGTCGGATTTCGAAAACGAGATGGTGACTCATTTTGTGCGGGAATTCATAAGAAAACACAAGACGACCAGGGGCATCAGAAGTAACCGGAAGGCAATGCAACGCCTGAGGACTGCCTGCGAGAGGGCGAAGAAGATGTTGTCTTCCGCGACACAGACCACCATTGAGGTCGATGCGCTCCATGGCGGCATCGACTTCTGCGAGACCATCACCCGCTCTCGCTTCGAGGAGCTCAACAAGCATCTATTCCGGAGGTGCGTGAAGGCTCTAGAGGACTGCTTCCGTGATGCTAAGATGGACAAGTGCATCGTCCATGACGTCGTCCTTTCGGGCGGCTCCACTCGCATTCCCATGGTGCAGAACATGCTGCGGGACTTCTTCCACGGGAAGGAGCTCTGCAGGACCATTAACCCAGACGAAGCCATTGCGTATGGAGCCACCATCCACGCTGCCGATCTCATCAGGGAGGCTAATATGGAGACACCATCGACTGTGCTGCTGGACGTCACGCCGCTCTCCCTAGGAGTCGAGGCGGACTGTGGTGACATGACGGTGCTGATCCCGCGGAGCACCGCCATTCCCACCAGAAAGGAGGAAGTCTTCAGCACCTACCATGACAATCAGGTTGCCGTAGTTATCCAGGTGTACGAGGGAGAGAGTGTAAGGGCTGATGAAAACAACCTGCTTGGCAAGTTCGTGCTCACCGGCATCATCCCGGCACCGAGGGGCGAACCCCAGATCACCGTCACCTTTGACATTGACGAGAATGGCGTCCTGACCGTGTCAGCTAAGGACATGACAACTGGACTGAAGAATAAGATCACCATAACAAACGAACATGTCGGGCTGAGCCAGGAGGAGATCGAAAGCATGACGCAGGAGATCGAGAGGTACAAGGGAGCGTAGTGGAGCAAATTGAGGACGAAGGTGGCTTTGGGAACTTTTCGTCATTATTGGGCAGTTCTATCATCGGAGTAGTATCATCTTAGTATAAGTACGTAGTAGGGTGGCATGCGGCACTTGCTTGGCTAGGTTTAAACAATCGCTTAGCATTGTAATTTACTTGCTGCAAACTTATGCCGTTTTAAATTTAAGAATATGAAAAAACGAAGTAAAATGAAAGTTTTTTCTTTTTGCAATGTCAACTAGCTCAACTGAGTACTTTTCATACATGACATGACATGACATATAGACATCATATATATCATCATATATGAGAGATGTTCACCCCGTAAAATCGAATTGTGGAAACAAAATAAGTACCATGAATTACTGAAGAAGAAATACTAATTTGATGAGACCAAGTAAAAATAGTGAGAATTTACTTTAGTGTCCTTTTAATTATGTTAAATCTTTTAATTCTTTTTTAAGAAGGATAAGGACCTGATACTTTAAAAGTAAAGCATCTCCAAGAGTTTTTTTTTTCTGAAGTTTACTCTCTAAATCATCATTTAAAGAGCCATTTGCATAAAAATCATTTTCTATATCTTTTCACTTAACAACAACTTTTTTATTTCTTATACGCACTCTAGAGAGTCATTCTCGTCTTCTATATTTGACTAGCGAAAAATCCGAAATGGAAGATGTCTATATTTGGATGACCATTTAGATAAGCTTTTGGAAGACATTTTTCACCAAATTCTTTATTTCTACCATTTAGAAAGAATATAGAGAGTCCCTTGGAGATGCCCTTATAACAAAGCTCATCGTCATACTCCAAATGTATAGTTTTTTCCAAATAAATTATCATCCAATCCTCTCTCCCTTCGCTGCCCCCTCTTCCTTTCTTGGTTTCCACATAGAGCTAGTTTTCATGTATAAAAAATGGTTTCCTTCTTTCTCCTTCTTAACACCGTTGCCACACTATTATGGGCTTATGGCGTTTAGTTTCTCACCTAAAATTTTTCTACCCATCACATGGGATATTTAGACACAGTATTAAGTATCAAATGTAGACAAACAAATAACTAATTGCACAAATCATGACAACTTTGCGAGATGAATTTTTTAAGCCTAATTAATTTATGATTTGACAATGCCATGCTAAAGCAAACATGTGGTATGATAGATTAATTAGTCTCGCGGTTTGCAGGCAATTTTTGTAACTAGTATTTTTTTTAGTATCTGAACACCCCATGAAACATCCGATGTGATACCGGAAAATTTTTCACCCTTGAATTTAAACATACCTCTTCTTTATCATCCATTTGGGCCCGCTCTAAAACTAATAACATGAGTTCTATATGGCAAGTGTTGGGGGCTTCCAAGGCTGTCATATCATCCAAATTATTTTTTATTGATTGATAGAAACATACCTTCAATGCAGGCAAGTCATAGACTTTAATTTACGATACCGATTTTAGTACATGATTAGAGAAATGTTACAGGTGCACGACCAGTTTCATCCCCATAAAACCTATAAATTCTCGTTTCTCTTCAAAGTCTTTACATTCCATCATATTTTTGTGTGTGTCACTTTAATGAGGATGAAATCCCACTGAGAATGGTTTATAAATGGGAGTTTCATTCTCATTAAACAGTGATATGTTATCTTTTTAAAGAAAAGCGAGGTGTAATTAGTTCCATGGTAATGAAACCTTATATACCTCATTTTCAATATAGTTTGTATTTTACATGTAGTTTAAAAAATAACAAAGAAAGAAATAATACATTGTACTCTATATGAAGTTAATCTAACTATTTGTTAAATTTTCTATTATACTCATGCGGTATTTAAAAACACAAATATAAAATAACTCAGTAAAAATGGCATCATGATGATGGTTAAGTTATTCTCTCATCGTTTCTCAATACCTTGTGAAGGGAACTCGAAGTTAACTTCTCTCTAAGAATTTGAAGTCCATATGGGATTTGTCAAGCAATTTTTGCATGTTGGAGAAGGATACCATCAGTCTCAATGTGGTTTCATAAATCATAAGCATTAATTTATAAACTACATTATGATGAGAGAAGAGGAGGTTTATTAAGTTAGTTTGCACAGTTTCATTGAATAGTTACCAAGATTGAGAACTAGGTAAATGTGCCAATGGATTGTTATGGGATGAAACTCCTCTCACATATGATGAAACTCTTTATAAATGATTTTACTAAGTTAGCAAAATTGTTGATGTGGTATAAAATTTAATGCCTACGAAATTTTTTCATAAAAACTCCATAACATTGAACATTGAACAGGCTCGGTTAGTCACCAGTCTTGGTAATAATGTAGCAGTGAAAGAATGCACTGAGCCATTCTCAACTGCAGTTTCATGAGCAATAAATGATGTGTCATGTAAGCAATTGCCATGACACCAGGTGAGAGAAGAAATAGTTTCATGGGATGAAACTATTTGTACACGGTTTCTAAAATACTTGTGTCTTACCTGTGATCTTGAAAATAATTAAAGATAAAATAATACGCATTGTGTGAGGGAGTACTTCATTTTCAAACTAAATGAATTATTTCTGATGTGACATGTTTGGAAACATAAACATAAAACTTTGCATTTAGATTGGTTGTAGGACAATCTCAGTGCACAGTTTTATTGCACTGTTATCAAGACCGAGAACTAGGTAACCATGCCTGTTAAATGTCATGAGATGGAACTTCTCTCACATATGATGAATTTTTTCCTCACATTTGATGAAACTCTTTCTTCTTTCTCTTCGTAAAGACCTTGTCAAGTCAGCAAAAATACTGATGTGACATAAAATTTAATACCCATAAAACTCTACATTAAGCTTCCACTTAGACTAACCTTATATGATCAAAGCATAATGAAGAAGTGTTAGCCAAGCTAGTTGACATTATGGGAGTGTCTGGTTTCTAAGTACCTACAAGGAAGAAGACGGACTCTACTGGAGTTCTCCTGTATTCCTACTAGGACTTATACCATGTAATTATATCATACTAATACCTTGTGACCGACTAGTAACCCAATTCTAAAGTATTCATAGGTGAAACTTTTGGGTCCCGTTTCGAGATCTATTAAGAGGATTAAACGTAGACTAGTTACAAAAATAATTACATGAATGTAATGACATGTCTCATATTAGGGGTACCCAAAGACAGCGAATCAATGACAATAGCCCGTGGCCGAATAAATCGTTGTTTCACCCGACCTGGTCAATCAGGAGCGCGAAAATACGATTCACCCAACTTCTGGTAAACACGCGTTGGATGCTTTGGTTTTTATTTAACCCGCATGTGAGCGAGCTTGCTGCATGCATACACCACCTACATACATGCACACTCAAGTGCCTACACCACCTACATGCATGCACACTCAAGTGCCTACGCTATCTACTTACATGCACACCTAAAGCACTTGAGCACCTACTCTACTCCTACAAAGCTACAAACCATGCATGCAAGTCACCAGCATGCAAGCCATAAATTACTACTCGTAGCTAGCGCAATATGCAGCTGCTATGCATGCGTAGGTCGGAAGCTCCGCTCGTACGACCTACCAAAACTCCGCCTCGCACGACCTACTGGGTTCTGCTTCGTCCGACCTAATGAGCTCCGAGTCTTCGTCTCCGATCAAATGCTTCTTCGCGACTAAGGAAATCCCGAAGCTCCCACTTGCCTGACAAGTTCATTGTGCCAACCGCTCTCAAGAACAGCGGGGTCCATGACATGGGTAAAAGCTTACTATGTACTCATTTTTTACCATACACCCTCTCTTATTTTTTATTATTTTACAGTCTCCTCTTGTAAGATGAACGGGGAGCTTGGAACTGATTCCTTCTTTTCTCCTCTCTGGAGGAACTCGCTTTTTACTGTTCTTCTTCCTCCTGTCCAAACTTGGCTTACACACCGATAGAGATTTGGGACCGAACTCCCTCTCTCACCAGTTTATCGCCCCACTACAAACCGGTGCAAACAACATGAGCAGCATGAACTGGACGTAGGGTATTACTCTCCGGAGGTCCGAACCAGTATAAATCCTTGTGTCTCTTTTTGCATTACCATCCGAGGCCTGATGCGCAATCCGTGATTTTATTTGCCGGCGGTAACAAACCCAGAGAGTACTAGAAATCACGAGATGAATTCATTAAGCCTAATTAATCCGTCACTAGAGATTGGTTACTATAGCACGATGTTGTCTAATCAGACTCGTTAGATTCATTTCGAAAATTAAGGTAGGGGTTGTGGAATGAGTTTTGTCATTAATTCACATTTAATACTCCTAATCAGTGTCCGGAGATTGATGTGACAGGTAGTTAGTGAAATTTTAGGAACTAAACAGGGCGTGGAACCTAGATAAAAACAACCCTTTAGGGTACAACACCCTAGTGCATGATGCAATATACACATCTCCAACACGACGTAGTGTATTTTGCTACTGAGACCAAACCTCAAATTCGTATCTTGTGTCAATCGGCGTTTCGCCCCAGCACCAGCCCAACCACCTCACCACGCCATCCCCGCGCCCGCCTCCTTCTCTGAGTCGGCTTGCTGCCGTCGGCCTTCCCTCTAAGGTCGGCAGTGAGCACCCGCTCTCGGCAACCTAGAGAAGAAAGATACTCCATCCGTCTCAAAATGATTGTCAATGACTGTCGTTTTCACACAAACAACTTTGAATATATATATATTTGAATCTATTTTTTTATAAATTTATTTAATAATTTAAATATTACGCATATATAAACTCGATGGAACTTGTGTGATACTACTATACTAGATACCAATGACGATAATTGTTCTGGGAGACCGGGACGGAGGGAGTATGTTCCCGTTGAAAAAAATATTGATAATGGGGAACTCTATTTCACTCGAGTGCATTAAATACCGTGCATAAATCTCTCGATGCATCGCATACGCATCCTCTCTGTCTCTAGCAGTCTAGCTCAAGTCACACTCACACCTGACGCCACTGCGGACCTGCGGTAGCGGTACTCCTCGCCTCCGAAGTATGGCGGACTCGAAGGGCAGCGGCGGGCCGGCGATCGGCATCGACCTCGGGACGACGTACTCGTGCGTGGCCGTGTGGCGGGGCGACTCTGTAGAGGTCATCGCCAACGACCAGGGCAACCGCCTCACGCCGTCCTGTGTCGCCTTCACCGGCGCCGAGAGGCTCGTCGGCGAGGCGGCCGTGAACCAGGCCGCCCTGAACCCCTCCAACACCATTTTTGGTGAGTACCACTCGCTGTTCCTCCCCTCTGTAGCCTTTAGTAGCTGTTCATCCATTCATTTTTTTGCGGTCGTCAGCGCCTCAGTGTGGTTTTCAGACGTCCGGGTGTTCTGTGTGTGCCCCCAAATCCATGTGCATTCGGAGCACAAAGCTCGGTCGCCAGCGGATCTAGTAGTACATCCTCAGCCGTGTGTGTTTGTGTAACTCATCTTAATGCGAACGGATCTACTATATACCAAAACTAAATTGAGGGGATGAAGTCGATTCGAAGTTTTGAACTAACTTGCAATACTGATTCCATAGCAATGCTTGCATTTGTCCAAGTAAAGCCATGATTAAGACTATCACATCAATTAATGCACCTTTCATAATCTATTTACTGATGGTAAATTCACAGTATCTGAATATGCCACCCTCTTGGAGTATCCAAATTTAGGCAGTATCTTCTGTGGGAACTGCACACGAGCTGTTTCTTCACTGGCTTTTATATACTCCATACCTTGTTATTATTTCTTCTGCCGTCATGAGCTTTGGATTCGCGTGCTATCGTTGATTTGCGTCACAGATCGATCTGCTGTGTCTGCCTAGATTGCTGAGGTTGTCATGCAGGACTGAATAACTGAGTATACTGTATTGTACACTAATTACCATCTGAGTTTTTTTTTAGTTCAATAAGGGTCAGGCCCTTTGCTGAATGGTGGTGAAAATCCCTTAGGAAAGTTCAGAAACATCATAAGAAGGGATTTAATTCCCTGGCCATCCTGGGAGCTTGGATTATTTGGAAACACCATAATGCTTGTGTTGTTGTCTTGTTAATGGTTCTACTCCAAACCTTCAGGGAGCTCCACAGGCTTTTATGGATGAATCCCATCTCTGGCATCTGGCAATTGGCAGGAGCCAAGGGGCTGTCAGCCCTGGGTCTAGGTAGCATTGTGGGCTAATATTGGTCAGGCCCTACCAATTGTGTTTTTTTTTGGTATTGTTTCTGTTTATGCTGACCCAGCACACCTCACCATGGTCCAAACTGAGGTGATGCTCTTGCAATTGTACCGCTCTTTCCTCTTAATACAAAGATGTGCGGGTCTCCTGCATGTTCGAGATTTTTTTTAAAAAAAAATTGGAAACTTTGATGTTTCCATTCAATCAAAGGCCACAGTCCAAAGCCTAAGATGTGGTCAGAGCACCACTCCACCTTTTCTTATCAGAACTGCACAAACTCGTGCTCAACTTTATTAGAGGAACAATGTTAGTAAGAAACCGACAAAGCACCGCCGTAGCTTTATGGATCAAAATATTACTATCCTATTAGCAATTTTTTTTGAACAGAAAATGACACTATGTGCAAATTAACTTACAGAAACTTAAACTATACATGATTCAATCTATTGACTATATGACTAATTTTCTATTACAGAGGTGAAGCGTCTGATCGGCCGCCGACTCAGTGATGAGATTGTACAGGAAGACAGCAAGTTGTGGCCTTTCAAAGTTGTTGGAGGTCATGAGGACCGCCCAATGATCGTGGTTCAATTCAACAGCGAGGAGAAGCAATTCTCAGCAGAGGAGATCTCCTCCATGGTGCTGGCCAAGATGAGGGAGACTGCCGAGGTCTACTTGGGCACCACGATAAAAAACGCTGTCATCACTGTCCCTGTCTACTTCAACAACTCTCAGAGGCAGGCCACAATCGATGCTGGTGCCATTGCCGGACTGAATGTGATGCACATCATCAACGAACCCACCGCAGCCGCCATTGCCTATGGTCTTGACAGGATGCCCGTCAGTGATGGAGGAAGAACGGTTCTCATCGTTGATCTTGGTGGTGGCACCATGGATGTTTCCCTTCTCCACATTGATCCCGGTGTTGACATTGATATGGGTATCTTTGAGGTGAAGGCCATCACCGGTGACACTCACCTTGGTGGGGCGGATTTTGATAGTGAGATTGTGAAATATTGTCTGCGGGAGTTCATAAAAAAACACAGGAAAGCTGACATCAGAAACAACCAGAAGGCGCTGCGACGGTTGAGGACAGCTTGCGAGAGGGCGAAGAGAATCCTGTCTTCCATGACAGAAACCACCATTGAGGTCGACTCACTGCATGGCGGCATTGACTTCTCTGAAACCATCACCCGCTCCCAGTTCGATGGGCTCAACAAGCGCCTCTTCAGCAAGTGCATGGAGGCTGTGGAGAAATGCCTTAAGGATGCCAAGATGGACAAGAACAGCGTCCACGACATCGTCCTTGTGGGTGGCTCCACCCGCATACCCAAGGTACGGAGCATGCTCCAGGATTTCTTTGACGGGAAGGAGCTCTGCAGGAGCATCAATCCTGATGAGGCTGTCGCCTATGGTGCTGCCGTCCAGGCCTCTATCCTCAGTGGTGAAACCAGGGATGTCAAGATGGGGGATGTTCTTCTGCTTGACATCACGCCACTCTCGCTAGGTATCAGTTATAACGAAAATTCGGCTACAATGGAGGTGGTAATCCCGAGGAACACCGCAATCCCGACCAAGAAAGTGAAGACCTTCAGCACCCTCTGTGACAACCAGACCATCGTGCGCTTTCCGGTGTACGAGGGAGAGAGCTCGAGCACAAAGGACAACAACCTGCTCGGCGAGTTCACGCTCACGGACATCACCCCGGCGCCTGCAGGCGTTCCCAAAATTGATGTCACATTTGACATTGACGTGAACAGCGTCATGAACGTGTCAGCGAAGAACAGGGCCCGGAACAGGGCCACCGGGCGGACGAGCAGTGTCACCATCACTAATCACAGCGGTAGGCTGCGCAAGGACGAAATCGAGGGTATGGCACAGGAGGCTGAGAGGTATAAGACAAAGGAGATAGATCAATCATGGAATCCCAAGAGGGCCAAGAGAACTAAGGGTGGAAAGTGATTCTTCAGAACTACCCCATATCGAAGAGGTACGATGGCCGTCCCCAGTGGTTGCATATTTTGTTAGAATTATTATGTACTACTAGGTTGCCCTGCATTGGATGCTTAATGCTAGCAGTATTGTTATCATGAAACTTCTGGCTTGGCATATGCATGGCCATAGCCTAGCTTGAACTCTTGCATTATATTGTTTCTCCAACCATGTGTTAATTATTGGTGTTTGGTGATATCAGAGATTAAGTATATATCTGCTAGCTGTATGTCTAGCGCGTGCCAATCTAATCTCAGTATTCCGGACACAGTGATTGTTACTACTGGCTAAAAAAAATAGGTGATGATTCACAATTTTCAATGGCTAAAAAATCATCATGCAACCAGAACTAACTGCAATCCATCTGCAGCTGTGCAACTGGCCGAACGGGTCATAAACACTTCTGCCAAAGTGGTAGTACTGGTAGCATACGGCAAACAGATAGTAGCAATGTGCCTAGCTTACGTCCTTATTACCATGAGTCATGAGAAGAGAACCTATCGATGTTCTGCTGATGGCGTGACACCATACTGTCGACATATTATCCTTTTGTTAAACGAACATTTTCTAGTTACACAGACATGTTAGATGTTACTGCTCCGTTTCAGCCAAACCGAGTACCACAAAATTCCCAGGAAGAGCAAGGCAATGTGCGTAATACTGAAATTGCCTCAGAATCTCTGTTCCTAGATGAACTTGTCTCATTCAGGTCACAGCAGATGATAACTGATGTCCTTTGCAGCATTCTTTGGCCTCCCACTCTGCCATCAAGTTCCAATGCAAGCAAGCGTCAGGAGAAGAACTGTTGCAGCGCCGAAGGATGCAAAAAGCCACTACTCCAATAAATAGTGATGTGGATCATAACCAGATCCTCCGTGCAACCAAGATGCAGGCAGGAGATCCGCCTGCCTCTTTGCACATGTCGTCGTTCTATTTGTTTGGGTTTATGCACAACGCAGAGCAATAATATTTCAAGAGGCTCTTATCTTACCTCGACAAAATCCAATCCGTCAACTCTTAATAAATCAGGAAAGTAATTGATAAATTAGGAAGAACATCTTCCCGCCATTGCCGCCCCCCCACCCCCCCCCCCCCCGCCCCCGCGGATTAATGGAAAGAAAGGCACGCACACGCACATCTTGGGCATCGAGGATTATCTGTAATGGACCGCACCTCTTCAGACGTACTCCCTCCGATTTGGTAAAAGAAGTCGTTTAGGACAACGACACGGTCTCCAAAGTACAACTTTAACTTCATCGTCCTGTTCGTTTGGCTTATCAGCCACCAGCCAGCAGTACTTTTCTCTCAGAACAAATCAGCCACCAGCAATCAGCCAGCAGTACTTTTCTCTCAGAACAAATCAGCACCAGCCACCAGCCAAACGAACAGGCTGCATATTTTTATAACAATAATTATTAAAAACTAAAATATGTATACTTTTATGAAAGTATTTTACAAGACAGATCTACTCATGTAGTTTTCACATTTCCAAACTCAACGACTTAAAAGTTATTCATGATTTATATTCCCAATATTTGACTTAAACCTTATCCAAAACGACTTCTTTTACCAAACCGGAGGGAGTACGTAGCCTATTTTGGGCCAGTATGTGCTTTTATCCGATCCGATCTCTTCTTGAATGGAAACTTATTTTGCAAAAGACCACGAAGCACCGGTACTGGAAAAGAGAGATTGCCCTACTCTCTCGTAGTCGTATCCCGGCCCCCGCATCCATATTTCCCATACGCAAAACCGCTCTCCTTCTGCGCTAGTACTTTTGCTCGCCTTCTGTCGTTGGAAACCACCGACCGATGGCGGCCTCGACGAGCGGCGACGGGCCGGCGATCGGCATCGACCTGGGGACCACGTACTCGTGCGTGGCCGTGTGGAGCCACGACCGCGCCGAGATCATCGCCAACGACCAGGGCAACCGCCTCACGCCGTCCTGCGTCGCGTTCAAGGGCGCCGAGATGCACGTCGGCGACGCGGCCGTGAACCAGGCCTCGCTCAACCCCACCAACACCATCTTTGGTGAGAACCACTCTGCACGCGAGGAAGCTGCTTGCTTAATTACGTACTGTACCTTTGCAGTCACAGATCGATCGGTTGTGTGTCTAGTTTTTTAGTGTAGTCTACATAGATTAATTGCTGAGGTATTCATTATCACTACAGCAATACTGATTAAGTAGGAACTAGTAGTATATTTAGGAAGTTCACCGTCTTGCAATATCGATCATCCAAGCACTAAAATGCTGCTCGCCATTGCATGCTGCTGCGGCCTGCAAGCCTTTTAAATTCCTGTACGTGAATGTTCAAATCTACGCTAGCTGATGGAGTGCTCGTCGTTGGAGTGTTCTCTTCGCTGCTGTTTACAGCCCCCCTAACGCGACAATACTCAGATATGCAGGAAATTAAACCTGACGTCTGACACAACTTATAGCATTCTTGCATGCCAACAATTTGATAATTAAGAGAATGTAAATCTGTGAAACAAGGAACGGTCGAATATGTTAGAACTTAGAACTAGCCACTTCACAGTCTCGGGCTCTTGCATTTTAAAGAAAGAGTTTGGGTTTATTCAATAAGTGTCAATCTAGGGTCTGCATCAGGTTCAGGTTCATCAGTCCACAAGGTTCTTGATTCGAGCTTCGCCAATTCGTTCGTGCACAACATTATTAGATGAAAGAGGTTTTTGCAGTATGAAACTTTACACCAACAAAATTGCAGTGAAGCATGTCGTCCAGAGCAAATAATACATGATGATGTAGCAGATAAAATAGTCGTTCTTTTATGCCAAAAAAAATATGGTTCACTTAATTGATTGATTATTTTACCAAATCTCCTTGCAGAAGTGAAGCGATTGGTCGGCTGCCGATTCAGTGACAAGTCTGTACAAGAAGATGTCAAGCTATGGCCTTTCAAAGTTGTTGCTGGTCGTGACGACCGACCAATGATCATGGTGCAGTATCAAGGCAAGGAGAAACAGTTCACGCCTGAGGAAATCTCCTCTATGGTGCTCGCTAAGATGAGAGAGACAGCTGAGACTTATCTTGGTAAAACAGTGAAGAATGCTGTCATCACCGTCCCTGTCTATTTCAACGAGGCCCAGCGCCAGGCTACCATTGATGCAGGAACTATTGCCGGTTTGAATGTCATGCGCATCATCAATGAGCCAACCGCAGCCGCCCTTGCATATGGTCTCGAAAAAATCCCCGTCGACAACAAAAGGAGGACAGTGCTCGTCTTCGATCTTGGTGGTGGTACCTTTGATGTCTCCCTGCTTAACATGGACGTAGGGATCAACGTGGATAAGGGCTCCTTCAAGGTGATGGAGGTGGTTGCTATGGCTGGTGATACTCATCTTGGTGGGTCTGATTTTGACAATGAGATGGTGAAATATTCTCTGCGGGAGTTCACACGAAAACATGGGAAGATGGACATCAACAATAACCAGAAGGCGCTCCGGCGCCTAAGGACTGCTTGCGAGAGAGCGAAGAGGATGTTGACTTCCACCACAGAGACCACCATTGAGGTTGAATCGCTCCATAGTGGCATCGACTTCAGCATCACCATCACCCGCTCACGATTTGAGGAGCTCAACAAGGACCTCTTCAACAAGTGCATGGCAACTCTGGAGAAGTGCCTTCAGGATGCCAAGATGGACAGGAATAGCATCCACGATGTTGTGTTGGTAGGTGGCTCCACCCGCATACCCAAAGTGCAGAACATGCTCAAGGAATTCTTCAATGGGAAGGAGCTCCGACGGAACATCAACCCCGATGAGGCTGTTGCGTACGGTGCTGCAGTACAAGCATCCATTCTCAGTGGAGAAACAAGCAATGGGCAGATGGCCGAGGTACTTCTTCGTGATGTCAAGCCACTCTCTCTTGGGATTGCGGTGAGTGAAGATTTTAGAATGAGCGTAGTGATACCAAGGAACACAGCCATCCCGACCAAGAAGGTGAGTCGCTACACCACCCTCTATGACAACCAGACGGGCGTGACCATTAAAGTGTACGAGGGCGAGAGCGCGAGCACGAAGAACAACAACCTGCTCGGCGAGTTCGTTCTCACCGGCATCCCTCCAGCGCCGATGGGTGTACCCCAATTGGATGTCACCTTCGACGTCGATGCAAACAGCATCCTGAACGTAACCGCGGAGGACATAAGCACCGGGCGGAAGGCCAACATCATCATCACAAACCACAGCCGCCGGTTGCGCAAGGAGGAAGTCAAGGGCATGGGGCAGGAGGCCGAGAGGCACAGGAGGAAGAGGATCAAGACGGAAGACGAAGCAGGTCAGAATAACTAAGCATGGCAAGAGATTCCGCAACCCGATATCATGACTGGTCACAGAGGTTCTATTAGATAATTTGTTGTGTATCTGTTCTTCTTAAAAGTAAGTTGTGGCTTAATCCTAGAATTGTCGTGCGACTTGTGGCTTGGCACTTTGGCTTACTTAGCCCCCGGCTTGTGCTTTTCTTTTTCCATGGGACCATGCTTGAACTGATGATATATTAGACTGCTATAGTCTTATCTCTTATCTTTACCTGTGTTGAATGTCTTTGGCTAATATGCCGTACAGAGTATTACGTGTCGTGAAATAAAAAAAGGCCGCAAGTGATTTGCCTAGTAGATAGAAAAACCAGAAAAAAAAGTATTGATTAGAACAACGGATGTCGTACATGGTCAGCTACGCTAAAAACCACTCTGATGCCAAAATGGCAGCAACTAAAGTGATTCTTTTCACTTTGAGATGCGCTAAAAATATGGAGAGATGCACAAAGCATTATATGATTTCCATGCAGGATATTGCTGCTGCCTCTACAGGCTCACCAACTTTGCCTTCTAATTAGGAACATGAACTATCCATGCCAATGTTGCATCCTAATCAGTGAAAAACAGGACTTTAATAAGAGGTGTGTAAAAAAAGGGAAGATGTAACTCAGATAAAGAACAGTTTAGTACTCTGCTCAGCAAACGGCTAACAAAACAAAAATTCCAGTACCGCCTGCAACTACACACATGACTCTTATATATGTTTCACAAAGCCCAAAATGGCAAGTATAAAAGAAGAAATCATGAAGCCCAGGCATTCACAATAAACCACTAAATTACAGACATGTTGTTGCCAGTGATTAAATAGAAGAGGGGGAGCAGCCGCAACCCAAAGCTCCTCGCAAGCACTGCCACCTCCTTCCATCCCACCAGTCTGATCCCTGCGAGATATCAACACAAGCTACTTAATGCCGCCTTAGCAAAAGGCAAAGTGGAAATCATGGAAAAGAAATGTTGAGAGACGTACAATGAGCTAAGTTAAATTCAGTGGCCAAAATTTTCAACTACGAGCATATCTCCATTTTTTCATGAAACCAAACACAGGAATATCACTAGAATGGTTCTAGTGACCATCTCGCAATGCCTTTTCCTTTGTAATGTGATTCACAAAACATCGAAATGAGAAATTTTCAGATAACAACTTCAGATTGTTCCTTCCTTTTGTTCTTGAAAATCCAAAGGTAGGAGACCAAACGGATCCTAACAGTGATTTGAGTAAACGAATGAGAATTTTTCTGAACTGATGCAACTATGCCCTGTCTTAAAATTGATCACTGAACTGATGCAAAGCATACTAGATGTTGCCTATGATAACTCTATGGTGACACTTATAAATGTAACTATACCCTATCTTAACATTGATTACTGAACTGATGCAGAACATCATTCTTCTTATTCAGCTACAGGCTTGTAACTGCTTCTGGAAACACATACCCTAAGTCTCCAGAGCTCAAAAGCAGTATAGGTCTAGAGTATCAAATTGGAAACTAACAAATCGTAAAAACACATAAATCAATCCGTCAACCATGAATTTGGCAGATACTGAACTAAATAACTCTGAATGTTGCTTTATAGCGATGCACAGGAAAAAGGCAAAATGGAGATCGTAGTAAAAGAAAATTTGTTGAGGGACGTATATAACGATGCAAATTAATTCAGTGGCCAATTTCTTATTTCAAGATAGTAGATAAATGATCATCATGCAATGCCTTGTCCATTGTAATATAAGTTGATCCACAAAACATCGAATGAGAAATTTTCAGATAACAACTTCATATTGTTCTTTTTTTGTTCTTGAAAAATACAAAGGTGAGGACCAAAAGGATCATATCAGTGATTGAGTAAACGATTCTAGTTCTAAAGGGACAAGTGAAAAAAATAACACTGGAGTTTAGGGGTCAAAGTGCGCTCACCGACATAACCCATGACAAAGCAGGCACCCCTTCTGTTGTTTCCTGAAGACAGTATGGCAAAAGCCATATGTAGAAATCTAACCAGCAGGGGCTTCACACCACACGAAAAAACTGCATACCAGAAATCAACCTTAAAAGGCACAAGTGTGAGAAAATAGCTAGAACAAATGAGATTGAAAAGTAACAGCACCATCAAGATTTTATATCCCATTCTCAACCTCTTCATCAGACATCAAAACAGTTCAGTTAACATATATAAGTGCAGTACTCTGATGAATTGTAACGATGATGGGCATGGCCACGTAGAAAACAACAGACTATTGGCACAAATTGTACATAGTATATTGATGGTCTGCACATTGACTGAACCTAATGACTGCTTTACTTGTATTCGTAATCACCCCTCTTGCCCCACTAGATTAAACTGACGGACCATATCTGTTTATATGAGTGATTTTACGGTGGACCATACCACAGTTGGAAAAGGACGAGTATGAAAAGATCCGACGGTTGAGATTAATTGTATACCACCACGACTCAACATGTGGTATAGGGTGGTATGTATAGCTGGTATAGGTGGTATAGGGGTATTATTGTTAGTTTTTTCTTGGTGGCATAAACAAAATATATGATTTCTTTATTTCAATTTTTTTATTTCCCTCTGGTGGTATGGCTAACTTTTTTTCAAATTTTTTCATTTCAAAATTTTCTTGATGGCACAAACGAAATATTTTATTTTTTCCGTTTCTCTCTAGTGGTATAGCCGATTCTTTTCAAATTTCAAAATGAAAATTTTCATTTTAAATTTCAAAAATGAAAATTCAATTTTTTCCATTTCCCTGTGGTGGTGGTATGGCCAATTATTTTTTTTTCAAATTTCAAAAACAAACATTTTCATTTCAAATTTCAAAAAATGATTTTTTTTCTATTTTTTCATGGTGGTAATAAAAAAAATTCTCGACATGCCAAATTTATTTAAAATTTACAAAAGTTACATATTTACCCTTACCAAAAATAGCTATATACTGCGTACCATCACGTGGTGGTATGGTACACCGTAAAAGAGCCCATGTTTATATCCAGCATCACGAACATATAAGCATTACCGATTTTTACTAACGGCACGTAAATAGAACAAAACAAAATATAATCGCTATGACCTACAGATATGATGCACACACACCCCTTGACCATCTCAAAGAATCCTGCGGGCTGGACGATGTCGGCACTGAAGGACATGGTTGCCGACGAGGAGCCTCAGAACCATCGGGAATCCCTCATCTCCGTCCCACGCATGAAAGGCCTTTTAAATTTTGTAAAATTTGAATGACGTACCTACCTACGAATAGAGGAATTGTGATGGCATATCACATTCGAATAGACGAACTGTAATGACATTTACCCAAATATAGACAAATTTGCAATGAGAAGGATCAAATTAACGAACGGTCTGCACTATTTCAACACAGACACATTCAAAGATACGTTTTTAATACACTATTTCAACACTATTGCAGCCAGGGTTTTTTTTACCGGCCGTTAGGACAAAACCGTCGGCCTCCGGTAACGGTTTACTGGAGCGGTTTGAGCGGTTACCGAAAAAAAACCGCTCAAATTCAAATTTCCAAACCAAACCCCGTTCAACCGGTTTCTAGCGGTTTACCGGACGGTAAGACCGGTAAACCGGTTACCGGTTACCGGTCTCTGGGACAAATAAATCGACGTAGTGAAGAATTTGATGTGTTTTCAAATTTGAATTAAAAAAATTAGAAAATATAAGAAAAATTCCTTAAAATATTTCAAGGTTCGTAGAATCTAATGGTGTTAAAAATTTTCCAATATTAGTGCATTTAGTATTTTTTGCGGGCAACCACTGGTTGAACTTCTAATGCCCGCAAAGTATACTAAACGAACGAATATTTGAAAAATTTTGACACCATTAGATTCGTGGCAACTTGAACTATTTTTAGGATTTTTTCATTTTTTTTGAATTCAAATTTGAAATTTTGAATTTGGGCAGTTTGCAACCGGCCGGACCGGTTCTAGCGGTAATCGGCCCGGTTACTGTCGGTAAATTTAACCCTGATTGCAGCATTATTTATACCATCAATCATGTCATTGTCGCTATGCGGCGCGGCTTGTCTGACGTCTTTGAACAAAAGTCAGCAAAATGAACACTGAGTCTTGGTGAACAGTTGGCTGATGTTTTTTTACTATAGCGCAAACACTATGTTGGTTTTGCTGTAGCAAGGGTTCTGTTTGCACACATACTGTAGCCTCCGGTCTCATCTGTCCGCCCCCGAACGAACGGTCTGCAGCCACTCGAAAGTTACTACTACAGTAGCACGGTGACTTTTCTTCTGCATGTCAGTGAATCCACGACGCTCCCCTAGTCCCCAGCAATCCAATCCACAACCCTTCGCCCTTCGACCTCCCCCACTGCACTCTGTCACTGGATCTTGCCTGCTCCGGTCCAGTCCAGGCGGCAGGCGGCAACTACTGTGAGGCCGTGAGCTGCGACGGTAGGCTGCATTAGAATGTGCTACCCAAACAGCATATCACAAACAGAAACAATTTCCTAGTGCACAAGGAATTACAGGTGCTTAAATTTTCACTTGTAATAATTACTAAGTTGCCAAACCGACTCTTACTGCGTTAGTGTCATTCTAACCCTCTACTCTCCTGGGCTGCATCCTATATTTTAATAGGTTGAATGTGGCAAACCAAATTGTGTTTTAACAGTGTACGAGTATGGTATGTTGTGCACAAGATCACGCTATGGAGATGTCCCACGCATGAAAGGCCCTTTAAATTTTGTAATATTTGAGTGGCTACCTACGAATTGTGATGGCATAGCACATTCGAATAGATGAATTGGAATGACATTTACCCGAATACAGGCACATTTGCAATGACATGGATCAAATTAACCCTAGAAAACATATGGTACCCAAACTGCCACTGATATATGGTAAATATTACACAAATGTTCAGTAATAAGATAGGACATAATTGTGCTGAAATAAAGGAAATTCATTGCATGATGGATGACTGCAGACCGATGCAGTACCATAAGAAAGATAAGAGATAATTTGTCCTAGAGAAATTCAAAAAAAGAAAATAGCTGATATATTTGGTCTCAACATGTGTTTACCGATAAAGTTTGAAGCAGTCTCCACCATAACAATCCCCATGGCATGCATTTAACGAAATTTCTTGTAGAATTCATCATAGCAATACCCCTGGCAAGAAACCAAAACCATACATGTGAGTCAACTGTGGCATGAGATTGATATCTCCATTGAGTAAATCAAGATCATATTTCACATTTTTCAGAACATATACCATACCACGTAGTTGTTATGTTCAGCGACATCATCATCACTCTCATCATCATCACTCTCATCATCATCATCATCACTCTCAACGGCCGTTTCAATGTCACTGAGCTTCAAATTTTGCCCCGCATAATATGGTTCAAGCTCATTAAACTTTTCTAACATAAAGTTTAAGGCAAATTGTCGAATCTTCATGGAGGTACTAATGGATTTAGGAGAATTACACTTCAAGTTCTCAGTCAACCATTCAGCCTCCTTTCTGATACCCTGATGGTGCAAATTAATTGATCAAAGTAATGTAACACAAACTTCAGACAAGTGTATCAGAATGTGGTTAGGAGAAGGCAGGCATGCACGCACCACAAGGGCAGCGGAAATATGGAAAGACGGCTTCCGACGGGTAATAAAAAGTTTAATAGCAGCAGCCCGGATTTTATGGCACAAGGTGTACTCTTCATCCTTAAAAATATAGCGCCCATGCCTCAGCCATTCACAAATCAACTCAGTCTCCTTAGTTAGACACTTGAAACCATCCATCATTTTTTGGGCAAATAACAAAATACAAGAAACTAGTGAGCCTCTCTTTCAATCATTAAAACAGAATCAATATGGTAACCAATCAGTCAAACAAAACAGCCAGGAGATTGAGATGTACCTCAGCAGCATCGAAGGCAAATGGACGTTCTATTTCACCTTTTTCTTGAATCACAGTATCCATATGTCTATAAATGTAGTGAGCCAGAGTGGCCTCAGGAGCATTACTAAAAGCATGTGAATCAAACCACAAGGACGCCATGCTGTCCTCCTTCTCCAAATACTTCCAAAGAAAGAAACCATCATTACTTATGCATATCATTCCCAACAAGTACTTCAAAGATAAATGGTGTAATTTAAGTGAATGCTGCTGTGCATATAAAGGAAGGAGCTACGGAGCAATTACAAAAACCGCCTCCCATGGGTGCTGAAGTTGGCGGCACAGCATTTAGCCCAATGAATGAAGCAACAAGGCTGGGTATAGGTTCAAACGCTTAAGAAAGTGAAAATACCCAAAGAATTCTTTCATAGTGAAGCCCCATTTGTATTGGAGGTTTATGTACAGAAAGTATTCAGAAGATTTGACTGTACCCAGAATAGGGTTTTTTCCCATGACAATCAAATCTATAACTCCTATAAAGCAAAACCCCACTAGCCTATTTCTCTAGCATCTCCTTAAGCCATGTCATCATGAGGGCCTCACACATCCACAAACATGCCCGTACTCCCACCTTGCCAAGCATGTCCAGCCATATACTGTCATGTTATTTGGTTTATGATTACTGCTCACCATCAAATTCCACCGAACAAGTCACTTCCTACTGCTACTACTCATCAGTTATCAAATTGCATTCGCCTTCCTGCAATCTCTATTATCATGCATGTAATAAATACTTAAACAGCTATACAATCAATAGGCACCACCGTCTCCCTGAATCTCTTATTTATCTTCTACTAGCAATTATGCATGTGCGTTGCAATGGGAGAAAACATTACTCACCTCACCATCGTCCGCTTTGGCTACACCGTCACCCACCGCTGCCGCATCTCCCTGACCTCACCATCGATTCCCCATCGTACCCGCATCACCCTAACCTCACCCACCGTTGTATGCGCCTCCCGAACCTCGTTGTCATCGACCCGACCTCTCGGACCCTGGTCGCACTGTCGTTCCCATGATGTGCGCGCCACCTCAACCTTGCTTGATGTTGTTCGCACCTTCCAGCCTCACCGAGTCACCATCATATGTCCCGATCATGCCATCATCCATGCCTCCTCAGCCTCACAGACACACTCGCGCAACCCCGACCTCGCCCAACATCATCCTTCACAACTGCATGCGTCACCCCGCTGCCCCCGCACCTTTCCATCCTCGTTGTCACCCCCATCGCACCCACTCCACCCTAACCGCGTATGTCATTGTCTATTCCTCCTAAACCATGAACCATGCCATCATCTACTCGACGTCACCTTCCTCGATCACGTTATCATCCTCATCATGCACACGCCACATCCCGATCACGCTCGCTGTCGTCCGTGCCTCACTGTTGTCTGCCCCCGGCCACGCCGTCATCCGGGCCCGCTTTCCTGGCCTCATTGTCTAACCCACGCCAACCTGATCTTACCTTCCACGACCACATTGTAATCTTACTACCCACGCGTCTCCCAGCACAAAACGTAGGGTGGTCATGAGCTCTTGCGGCTGGAAAACCTCGCGGTCAGTGGTGCTCTCGTGGACACTGGAGTAAGAAATCACGGAGTTTTGGAGCGCATAGGCGGATGTGGCGACGTCTGGCATGAGCCCCCACAGTCCACAGACAGAGGCAATGATCGGAGCGTGCGGTGGCGCAACGAGCCACGCGATGATGCGGAGACACCAAAGACACAGCCTCCCTCGCGTTAGTTTTTCTATGTTTTATCCATCGTTGTCGTTGAGCTGGACTGATTTTTTATGTTACAACCAATTAGAATTAGAATTAGAATTAGAATACGGTCCCAATTCGAATTACCACCACACGAGAACGTGAATAGCCCTTGGGCACGTGGCACGCCGACGGACGAAACTTAATTGGCAGAACCTGCGAAGGATTTTTTTACTCGCTTTAATATTAGGTAAAGATATATATACCTCCTTTGGTCCTACGGCTTTCTCTGCAATACCCAACGCCTCCCGCCTCCGTACATCCATTCCACAAGCATAGCTGATCGAGTACAATTGAGTCAAATAACATACTGGTAAGTTATCTACCCAACACTTTTTCTCTAATACTTGTTTGTTTGTTCACAGAATTTCATGAAACTCCAGTTCCTTCATTGTACCAAGTCTTAATGTTGTGGTCTAGACTCTAACGAAATCTTTGGTCTGTGTAACTCCAAAATTTATGTAAACTCTGTACTTTTTCCTCAGGGATTTATTTACTCAATCACATGGATTTGTTAATCTGATCACATGCTTCTGTTTTTTACGCTTGGGTACCACAGGATTAAGCATTAGTCTCATACCTTTATGCAATAATTATACTGCTATGTTGTATCTTCTTTTTTCTACTAAAGCCACCACCTACCTACGCCCATTAGGCTGCATTTGGTCACCGATCATCTACAAATTAAATTAAATCATGGATTTCATACATCACCAATATCTCATTAGTATAGTTTCTCCATTAAGTATCTAATATACATTCTTGGTCCTTGGGAGTTGAGACAGGTTTGTGCAAATAATTATTTGGTTGCCATTTATTCACGAAGAGGCACAATAAAATGGATAACACAGTTGCATCATGAGTCCGTAAAAGTACGTTAACAACAGTTAAAATCATGTTTGTTAACACTTAAGACAGTTGGTGTGAGTTTTGTATTAGAGTCATAAGAAAATTTGTATTGGACAAATCCAATGACTTACTTTTGTACTCCCTCCGTTTCAAAATATAAGTCGTTCTGGCTTTTCTAGATACATTGTTTTTACCATGCATCTAGATATAATGTATGTCTAAATACATAACAAAATAAATGTATCTAGAAAGGCCAGAACGACTTATATTTTGGAACGGAGGCAGTTTCTTTAAAAGAAATACAAATTTCGGATAGAGATAGTTTCTTTAAAAGAAATACAAATTTCAGATAGAGTTTCGTGATCCAACAGAGCAACTTAATTTGTACTGATTTTGTAGGGATAAGCAGAGAATTGAGCTGGTTACCTTGGAGGCAGTATCAGCAAGGGATGCAACAGGAACAGGACCTCTATGAGAGTTGTAAAACCATTGAAGGTAGGCATCGTACTGCTGCATGGCACTTGAACTAGCATTTTCTAAGTCACAAGGAAGTAGTCTGTCCGTTTCCAGGGATTTGAATTCATCTGATTTCGCCATCGTCAGGAAGCCACGAGAGGACATTTGAAGGGAAAAACAGTCAATGTGGGCAGAGCGCTGAGGTAGAGGGAAATTTAACAAACAAAAGGAAAAGATGCTCAAATAACGAATCTTTAGTTACCAGGGATATTTAAAAGATCCAGCGGCGGTCGCCAAGAAGGACATCTGTGCGTCGCCTCAAAATTGGAGATTTGGGAGACTTGTCCAGGACCGCCTGATGCGCCTTGGATGGGATCGTCATCGAGTTGGATCTCGCACTTGTCCGACACTGACGCAGCTTCGACCTTGCTCGAGGAGGTGACGCGGGAACGACCACGCTTAAGTTTACTGATATTCCCCATGGGCGCCGAACGCCGGATCTGGCGTCCCCTCTTCCCCATTCGCAGTCGCAAAGGATGGGGATGGGAGAGAATGAAGCGGGTGAGGAGATGGAGACGGAGAAAGGTAGGGAGCGGGCGAAGGAGAGGACTACCACGACGGCGAGACGGCTTCTCCATGGACGCCGACCGATCGAGTGCGTGTGCGTGGTGTCGGCTTGGGTTTGGGGAGGGGGGACGGATGGAGAGAAGGCGAGAGGAGCGGAGGTTAACAAATCCCTGGGTTGCTGAATAGGCGGTGCCGCCCCAAGCCTGCCATGTGGATTTGCCCTAGGACTCGCTCGCAGCATCCGCATCTACATAAACTCGCACGCTCGCCCCTGCGCAAGTACTACTCGTACTTTGCTCGCCGCTGACGGTTGAGATCGATGGCGGCCTCGAAGGGCGATGGGCCGGCGATCGGCATCGATCTGGGGACGACGTACTCTCGTGCGTCGCCGTGTGGCGGCACGACCGCGCCGAGGTCATCGCCAATGACCAGGGCAACCGCCTGACGCCGTCTTGTGTAGCGTTCACCATCGCCGAGAAGCTCGTCGGCGAGGCGGCCTGGCGGCCGCCTGAACCCTACCAACACCAAATTCGCTTATGCTATACTAGTATGTAGGAGTACTTCATTATTTTCTTCGGTGGTCCCGAACTTTGGATCCGTTTGTTTGGTCTCGCTTATTCGCCTCACGTACAGATGGCAGCTGTATCTATTCCATTCTCATATATTTTTTATGGTTCACTTGACTGAGTACGCATGGCATCACTAAATTCTCATAGAAGTGAAGCGACTGATAGGCCATCGATTCAGTGATGAGTCTCTAGTCTACAAGGAGATATCAAAGCTCTGGCCTTTCAAAGTGACTAGAGACTGCGGCACGCCTCCGGTGCTAATGGGTGCAACTATTTTTAATTTAAAGATTGTGGTCAATTGCAATAAAATGTGTTGGTGTTCAGGACATTGTATTTTGGGCAAAAAAAAAAGAGCAGTAGTATTAATTAGCTAGTTGCAGGAGCATTAATTTTGAAGAGGTTTGTGTCTTTTTGTTATGTGAAATAAATAAGCTGTTGTTGAGACGAGTTGTATAGTTACATAATAGACAATTACATAGGATCAGTGGAAGAGGAGCATCAAAATGGATGAACACATCTAACAGCAGTGCTTGGTAATGAATTCATTGTCTCATCAATATAATAAAGGCCCACTGAAGTGAGGGAACTTGCCACCCGTTTGTTTCCGTTTATCAGTTTACTTTAAAGCATGTCATAGTTTATCAGTTCTCTATGCCAAGTTGGTAACACGTATGCAACTGTTGTCCTTTCTATATTCATTTCATGAAGAAGGTTGCTACTTGTGGCGGTTCAGGTTGCATCTTTTTTTAATCTGTTGATATATTCAAAAGAAGCATGAAACTTTCGGTGATTCACAATAATGTGCAGTTTCAAAAGGAAACATGATTGCAATACTATCAGTAATTCACAAAGTGTGAAATTTGAGTACCCATAAGCAAAGCACTCCAATACCAGTCGTTTTTTTACAAGAATGACAATGATGTCCATGTAACAAAGTACCAAAAACACCACAAAGAGGTCCTATCAACCATTCTCTATAGTTGACCACCAAAGAGATAATAAGCTTACTTAGGTCGATCTGACGGCTTGCCGCCTGTGAACCGAGAGGTCACAGGTTCGAGCAATGACCTCTACACATTGCACTATGTGTGTGGGAAAGACCTCCTGCTAATAACCTCCTCCAGACCCCGCGCAGTGCGGGAGCCTACAACACCGGGTACGTTTTGTTGGTGGATCATATAAATCAGGGTCAACTCAGCACCTCCGACTCTCTACTACCACCATCGAAACTACCAATGGACTTTAGTAAGGAAGAGAGAAAAAGTCGGAGCAACAAGCGAGTATTCTCCGAGATGGATTTAAGTGAGTGGGGAATTACCTACAAGGAAATTCGTCCACGTGAGGGAAAACGAAGTAACGACATCGGCAAGATCGACCAGCTCATCGAAAATGAAACTCGCTCTCAAGCTGAGATATTAGAAGAACGAATGAGAAAGAGTCTTTACCCGTATCATCAACTTTGTTTTAAATGTGGAGAGAGCAATCATCTCCTTCAATCTTGTCCTTCGAGTGCTTGGAGTGACCCGAGGGCCTGGAACATCTTGTCACGTCGAGGAAGACGAACTGGGCTTAGTAAGGACTTTCTAAAGTCTAGAGACTCACTTCAACAGTTGATGGATCATCTTGCCCATGGTTGTCCTCAGCCCCCAAGGAAACAACAGGCACATTAACGAGCTTCCAAGCCTAAAGCACTACCACCCCGCATTTGCTACAATTGTAGACAACCGGGGCATTATGCAAATGAGTGCCCGAACCCTAAGCAGCACAAGTCCCAGCAGCAAAATCAGAACCACGGGGCAGATAAGGGCAATCCCGGCAAGAAGCTGACAATTCAAGTGAAGCAAGGCCAGCTTAACTTCATGGGTAACATCTCTTTCCGAGAACACCTCCCTACTTTTGTCTTTTACTTTCGAATCTCGGGACGAGATTCTTTTTAAGGGGGTAGGCTGTGACGCCCCAGGTTTTTAATTAGCATTATTAGTGCTAATGACCTCGTCAACTGAGTCAAACACGTTGACTTTGGTCAAACCTTGGTCAACCTGGGTCATCACCTCGAAAACCTAGCCAACCATCACTAGTGATCATCTTAATCAAGTCAACACACATCCTTGGTCAAAGAACTAGTCAAACCCTAGTCAACACCTTGAAACCCTAGAACCTCTCTAGAACTTTTGCCGCGTTCTCTGAATTTTACCTAAACACTTCAAATTCTCCCAATATAAAAGTTGTCCAGTTTTTCGAGGGACACAACTTTGCTTTTGGGTGGCATTTCAAATTTGGAGTGGAAAATGGTGAAAAACTTGGTCAACTGCAACTGAGTACTATTCACAAGAGCCGAGGAAATCTTCAACTTGGCTTGCTGTTTATGCAACACCCGTTGCTCAAAACCCCTATCAGCCTTTGTAAAAGTTGTAGAGGGTCAGGTGATCTACAACTTTGCTATACACACCTTGCAGCACTTATGTTGTGAAATGTTGAGAAATTTTTGGTCAAAACAGCCTAAACCAAATAGAGAGCAGACTGGAAACGCAGACACGCGCGCGACGCCGTCGTACCGGGGCCCGACCGGGGCACTATGCGCGTCCGGCGCTGGCGTCAGCCACGCGCGCGCCCCGAGCCCGCGCCTCGGCCGGGGAGCCGCGCAGGCCACGCGGCGCGCACGCGCGCCCGCGACGCCGGACCCCCCTGCCGCGCACGCCCGCCGAGGCAAAGCCGCCGTATTCGTGGCATATTCACCGGGGATCCTTCACCGTGAAGCGTTGCCCGTCCCTGCTCCGTTCACCGCCTATAAAAGGCACCCATCGCTCCTCCTCACGTGCGCCTTAGCTTTGCCGCCTGCCATTGCCGTCGCCGTCGCTGAGCTCGCCCCTGTGCTCGCTCCCTCGGCCGCTCCACCCCCCTGGCACCCTCCCTAGATCCCCCTAGAGCTCTAGCACCCGCGTGTTGTCCAGCCCCGCCTCGCTCCTCGCCGGATTACAAGCTACAGCGCCCGCCGCCGCCTGGCGCCGCCGCGTGCCGTCGCCGGCGACCTCCCCGACCAATCCACCGCCACCAATCGACAAGTGGTGAGCTTAATCACACGCCTGTGCCGTTTGTTGCCCACCCCCGGCCGTCTCTCGCCGCCGGCGAGCCCGCCGCCGCCGCCGAGGGCATGCTTGTGAGAAATTTTGGCCTCGGGGGCATTTATGTTAGAGGCGAGGGCATGGTTGTGAAAACCCAAAACTTTCCAGGGACCTCAGTGAAAGTAGATTCTTATAGTTTTGTTGAGTTTGGCTGAATCTTGTAAAATTCGTAGAAAATCGTAGAAACATGATAAAAATGCAAAACCAATTTTGTTGGTTTCCTTGTGAGTAACTCTACAACTTTTGTGAAGCATGACCCTACTTTTGAGTGCTAGTTTTTGCATGAAAAATTGAAATCAGTTTAACCTAGATCTGTTGTAGTTCAAAATCTGCATGTGAGCCTGAGTTGATTTTTGGATATGTTGCTAGTAATGCCATGTCTAGGCTCTGCCCCAAAATTTGCACAAAGTTACTAAGTAAATATTTTAATATGTTTTATTTTGTATTTATGCTATATCTGCCTTAATGATTTTTATAGCTTAAAATACATATGTTTTGTGCTCAACTTCTGGATATGATCTTTTTATGCCTAAATACACCTCTGGTGAATTAATCATGATTTTATATTTACAAGAAATATTTATTCTTGTTTTATGCTTGGTTTTAAATGTATTTGCATAACTCAAGATCTAGAGTAGCCCTTGATGTATATGTTGGTTGCATAGCTTAGTTTTGGACTAGAGGTCATGTGTGAGAAAGTTTGGATCCATTTGTTTCTTAATTATTTTTATATGCATTTCTCATGTTTTGGTAGCTAAAAATTACCATTTATGGTATGATTAATTTATAGCTCTTTTAAAGGTGAAGTTTTGTGCAGTGGCTTTGGGTAGGTCTACAGAGCTTAGGAAACACCACTAATTGTGTTTTATTAATTAATTTATGGATAAAAATGTTGGAAGCCAAATTAAGCTCCATAATGAATTTAAATTGGAAAAATCACCACATCCTCACTTAGTGACCCTATGTGTGTGTTGTGGAACATACTTGTGAGCTGAGAGCCAACCCTTGCTGTTTTGTGAATTTAAATTAATTAAATTGCATAAATGTGTACACAGTCACTATCAAAAAGAATAAATAATAAAGCACCACATGACATTACTTTAATAGAAAGAATATACCAAATATGTGTTTGTCAAGGTGAATGTGGTCAACCATGCACCCCATGGTTGTCATATGTTGTTTGGTAATTAATTAAATCAAAACCGTCAATTAAATCTTGCATTTGCATCCTCGTGTAGATCTTCCCGACGGTAGCTATACGCTTGTGCCGGAAGGAGGAGACGAAGGAGCTTACGGTGAGCTGCAGTACGTGGACGTAGCTCAGGACCTGGACCAAAGTCCAGAAGGGCCCAAGGCCAACCTTGCCGACGAAGGCAAGCCCCGGATCATTAACCCTTTTCTTTTTAAAATTATGCAATTACTTTTGCTATGTTTGTGCATTTATGTTTCAGGAGTTGAATTGAAACCCTAGATGCATGATCCCTGGGTACCAATGCTCTTTTACTAGTATGCTAGGTCAATAGCTGCTATGCTATAGGATCGGTACAAGTCGAGTGATGTTAGTTACTTGCGAGAATATGTTCTTATGTTGGAATCATAAGATCTTTATAAATGGATTGCTCATGTGGTAAGAGCATGAGATTTGGGCTCTGGTCCAGTGGCTTTCGTGGGCTAAGCTTTTGAACGTACTAAGCACTTGTCGGGAATGAGACCGGTAAGCCTAGTACCTTAATGAGACGGTACGGGATCTTACTATTACTAATCTTGAGTATTCACCTGTCCGGCTCGCCACCGGGAGGGGGGTACATGTGTAAGGCTGGATGTACTGTGTGGGGCATACCAGATAGCCTTGTACCCAGGACTGTAAGCTTCGACCCCAAGCCGAGGACTTTTGGGAACTGCCTGGTGGTTGTCCAATGTGAGGGCACCCTACCGTGTGTTTAGGTTTACCTTGCAAGGATTATAAATCAATCGATTATCGGTCTCTCACCATTATCTGAGACTGCTTAATCAACTGGTCATGATATCCCTTAAAGATGGAACTATGTGAATATTACTGCATGGATTAATTGTATTGTACAATTCTTAATTGGAATAGATGGCTCACCTTAGAAATGGTAATTAACTAGAATTTGAGCTAAAAGACTGAAAGTAAGGACATACTCTTTGTTGCTTTTCAGCAAAAGAACCCACCGGCCAAAAAGCCTCTCATGTCTAGAGTTTGGTGATGTAGTTATCACCCGACGGTTATGTCTTGCTGAGTATTAGTATACTCAGCCTTGCTATAAAAATGTTGTTGCAGGTGTTGTGTGGCCTAGAGAGATTCCACCCGGCTGGGAGCTGGAATGGGTGGATGACGACGAGTGATAGCATCATGGATGGCCTCCTGTGATGTCTGTCGTATCGCTAGTTTATTTTTCCGCTATTTTCGAACTCTGAACCTTTACTTATCATGTCATGAAGAACGAATGGGAAAGAGGTTCCGCTTTGTCAAGACGGGTACTCACGGGTCTTCACAACCCTCTTCAGCTGGACACTGGAGAGTGACCCCGTCCCAGAATAAGCCTTCGGAAAGTTTCCAGTACCGGAAGGATCAACAAGAAGTTTCAAAGCCTAAGAAACTCGCACCCCGCCTTTGCTACAATTGTAGACAACCCGGGCATTATGCAAATGCGTGCCCGAACCCTAAGAAGAACAAGTCCCAGCAGCAGAATCAGAACCCCGGGGCAGCTAAAGGCAATCACGGCCAGAAGCCGATCATTCAAGTGAAGCAAGACCAGCTCAACTTCACGGGTAACATCTCTATCCGAAAACACCTCCCTACCTTCGTCTTTTACCTTCGAATCTCGGGACGAGGTTCTTTTTAAGGGGGGTAGGCTGTGACGCCCCAGGTCTTTAATTAGCACCATTAGTGCTAATGACCGAGTCAAGCACGTTGACTCTAGTCAAACCATGGTCAACCTGGGTCATCACCCCGAAAACCTAGGCAACAATCACTAATGACCCTCTTAATTAGGTCAACACACCCTTGTGGTCAAACCCTAGTCAAATGTTGGTCAAAACCCCTGTTGTCCTTGAACCCTCCAAGAACTTTTGTCGCGTTCTCCGAAATTCACTTAAACACTTCAAAATCGGCCAATACAAAAGTTGTTCGTCTTTTCGAGGGACACACTTCTCATAATTGGTGACATTTAAGATTTTGAGTGGAGGTTGGTGAAAAACTCGGTCAACTGCAACCGAGCACTATTCACTAGCGCCAAGAAAAACCTGATCTTTGCCAGCAGTTTATGCAAAATCTGTTGCTCAAAACCCCTATGAGCCTTTCTAGAAGTTGTAGAGGGTAGCTCGATCTACAACTTTGCTTATTGGCTCTTAGTGCACTTTAGTTCAAAATTTTGGAGATTTTCGCAGTCAAACAGGGGTAAATGAGCTAGAAACAGGCGACGTCGCTGCCGCGTGGCGCCCCGCCGCCCTCGGCGTCCGGACACCCCCCCCCCCCCCCGCCGGTCCGTGCCTCCCGAGGCCGCACACGGCCCAAGCGCATTGAAGCCCGTGTCTGCCGCGTGTTGCGCCTCCCGCACGCCCGCGCCGGACCCGGCCCGCGCCGTCCGCCGGCCGACGTCCCGCGCGCCTGCCCGTGGCCGGGCCCCCATCCCGCGCGCCTGGCCTTCTAAATGAAGCGGGAAGCAGCCTATTTAAGGCCGCAAGCCTCTTCCGTCGCGCGCGCTTGCACCACCGCCACCTCCCTGAGCTCCGCCAGCGCCATTGCCGCCGCCAGAGCCGAGCTCCACCTCCGCTCTATCCCGTCGCCGGTCAACGCCTCCAGCACCTCCTCTAGGACCCCTTGGAGCTTCCACCGCCAACCATTGTCCGGCATTGCCTCGCCCTCGCCGGAAATTCAGCTCGCAGCGGCCGCCGCCGCCGTGCGCCGCCGGGCGAGCTCACCGGAGCACCCCCGACCCCAACTCCGGCCTCTAATCGAGCCTAGGTACGTCGAATCGAGAGCCCGTGCCACTTGTTGCCATCTCCGGCCGCCCCTCGCCGCCGGCGAGCTCGCCGCCGCCGCCGCCAAGGGCATGTTTGTGAGGAACTTTGGCCTCGAGGGCATATATGTGAGAACCGAGCGTAGATCTGTGAAAACCCAATAGTTTCCAGGGGCCTGATTGTAAAGTGAATCTTGAATAGTGATTGCATTTTTGCTGAGTCTTGTAAAACTCGTAGAAAATCGTAAAAAATCAGAAAATTTCAAACTAAATTTTGTTGGTTTCCTTGTGAAGAACCCTACAAGTTTTGTAAAGCATGACCATAGTTTTGCCTGATAGATTTTGCATGAAAAATAGAAAATTGTTAAACCTAGATCTGTTGTAGTTCAAAATCCACATGTGGTCTATAGCTGAATTTTGGATATGTTGTGAGTTATGTCATGCCTAGCTTCTGTGCCAAAAGTTGCACAAAGTTACTATGTAGATCTTTTATTATGAATTATTTTGTATTTATGCTGAATCTGTCTAAATGATTTTTGTAGCTAAAAATAATTAGATCTTTGTGCTCAACTTCTGCATGTGATCTTTTTATGCCTAAATGCACCTCTGGTGAATTAATCATGATTTTATATCTGTCATAAATATTTATTATTGAATTATGATTAGTTTTAAATATGAATGCATAGCTTAAGATCTAGAGTAGCTCTTGATGTGTTTGTTGTTTTCCTAGCCTTGATTTGAGTCCTAAAACTAGTGAGAGAAAGTTGGAATCTAATTGTTATGTATTTATTTTTATATGCATTTATCTTGCTTTGGTAGCTAGAATTTGTTATATTTGTTGTAATTAATTTATAGCCCATGTGAATGTAAAATCTTGTGTGCAGTGGCTTTATTTCAGTTTGTAGTGCTTCAGAAACACCCCCACTGATTTTATGCAATTTATTTATGAATAAAAGCCATTTAAAGCTTAATATTAAAGTTAAATTGGAAAATCACCACATCCACACTAAATGACCCTATGTATGTGATGTTAAGCTTGCTAGGAAGCTTAAAACCCCACCCTTACTGTTTGTGTAGTTAAATTATTTTGTTTACATAAATGTGTACACAGTCACTATCAAAAAGAATAATTAATGAAGAACCGCATATTGTTCCTTTATTGGAAGAGTATGCTGAATGTATTCTTATCTAGGTGAATGTGGTCAACCATGCACCCCATGGTTGCCATAGGTTGTTTTGTAATTAATTAAATCAAAACCGTCAATTAAATCTTGCATTTGCATCCTCGTGTAGATCTTCCAGAAGGTAGCTATACGCTCGTGCCGGAAGGAGGAGACGAAGGTGCTGACGGGGAGCTGCAGTACGTGGACGTAGCTCAGGACCTGGACCAAAGTCCAGAAGGGCCCAAGGCCAACCTTGCCAGCGAAGGCAAGCCCCGAATTATTAACCCCTCTTTTAAAATTTTGCAATTACCTTTGCTATGATTGTGCATTTACGTTTCAGGAGTTGAATGAAACCCTAGATGCATGATCCCTAGGTACCTATGCTCATTTACTAGTATGCTAGGTCGATAGCTGCTATGCTATAGGACCGGTACAAGTCGAGTGATGTTCGTCACTCGCGAGAATATGTTCTTATGTTGGAATCATGAGATCTTTATAAATGGATTGCTCATGTGGTAAGAGCATGAGATTGGGCTCCGGTCCAGTGTTTTCGTGGGCTAAGCTTTTGAACGTACTAAGCACTTGTCGGGAATGGGACCGGTAAGCCTAGTACCTTAAGGAGACGGTGCGGGAACTTACTATTACTAATCTTGAGTAATCACCTGCCCGGCTAGCTACTGGGAGGTGGGTACATGTGTGAAGCTGGGTGTCTTGCGGGGTACGCCAGATAGCCGTGTACCCGGGACTGTAAGATTCGATCCCAAGCCGAGGACTTTTGGGAACCGCCTGGTGGTTGTCCAATGTGAGGGCACCCTACCGTGTGTTTAGGTTTACCTTTCAAGGTTATAAATCAATCGATTGTCGGCCTCTCACCGTTATCTGAGACTGCTTAATCAACTGGCCATGATATCCCTTAATGATGGAATTTGTGAATATTACTGCTTGAATTAATTGTATTGCACAATTCTTGATTGATTTAGTTGGCTCACTTATAAATGGTAATTAACTAGAATTTGAGCTAAAATATTGAAAGTAAGGACATACTCTTTGTTGCTTTTCAGCAAAAGAACTCCACCGGCCAAAAAGCCTCTCATGTCTAGAGTTTGGTGATGTAGTTATCACCCGACGGTTAAGTCTTGCTGAGTATTAGTATACTCAGCCTTGCTTTGTAAATGTGGTTGCAGGTGGTTTGGCCTGGTGAGTTTCCACCCGGCTGGGAGCTGGAATGGGTGGATGGCAATGAGCGATGGCATCACAGACGGCCTCCTGTGATGTCTAGCGTTTCGCTAGTTTATTTTATTCCACTATTTTCGAACTCTGAACATTTACTTATCATGTCATGAACTATGGTTTGTAATAATTAAACCCTTAGGGGTAATTTGGATTTAATCTGTGTAATGTACTCTGTGTGATTTCCAAGTGATTTACCGGGCGTTAACCCGGCAACTAACGACAGGATGATACTTTATTATTGCTTAACGACCAAAGTGGATTAGTTTAGGTGATAGTACGGTATTTTCCTGGGCGGGTTGTCACAGTGATTTACCGGGCTTTGACCCAGCAACTTACGACGAGACGATACCTTATTGTCGCCTAATGACCAAAGTGGATTGGTTTAGGCAATAGTACGGTATTTTCCCGGGCGGGTTGTCACACTTACACACGCACAGAGACTTGGGAACTCGTCCCTCTCTCGCCAGTTTGTGTCGCCCCACTACAAATCAGTGCAAACAACATGAGCAGCATGAACTGGACGTAGGGTATTACTCTACGGAGGCCCGAACCAGTATAAATCCTTGTGTCCCTTTTTGCATTACCATCCGAGGCCCGACGCGCAACCCGTGATTTTACTTGTCGGCGGTTACAAAACCCTGACAGCGGCCGCGCAGCTGTGGCTACAGCCGCAGACACGCACGGCCAGGCTCGCCCCGCACGGGGTCGTGGTGAGCAGCGAGCTTCGCCCGCACGAGGGTCGCAGCACCGCTGAGCCTGCACCGGCGGCGGAGGCCGCGAGGTCAGCGACCACACCCAACCGTTGCGCTGGGAGGCAATAGCGAGGTGGTGGGAGCCCCTACACAGTGTGGTAGCAGCGGGCAAAGGTGCGTGGAGGAGATAGGGATGAGCTTGTTGGGGTAAATATTTCGCAACTAACCCCCCTGTATCTTCGGCTCAAAGGAGAAGATCGGGAGTTGTTTTTGTTTTTTCATTTGCTGTTTCAGGAAAACAACTGGCTGTCAATTGGCGAAGATCAAACAAGGCTGGGATCTTCGTTTTACAGAAGCCAAACTCACCGTGCAAAGGGTCGAGCGAAGCTTGTCTTCGCTCCGAGAGGTCGGGGTCCGCGCACGAAGACGCGAAGGAAGGGCTGCCGCGAAGTCGAGTCGAGGCTTGGTGAAGATGAAACACGAAGGAGAGCGGCCAGAGATGAAGGCGTGGTCTTCAGAGAAGTAATCTTCATTAGGTTCTTCGGGCGATGACGCTGAAGGCGCAGACAGCGATCAAGAGAAGGCCCGCGAGGGGAAAAAGCTTCGGCGAGGGTTGCGCGAAGCGAGTGGAGGCGTGCGAAGAACAAACTGCCACGACAGCAGACACCTAGAAAGTCGAGGTGTAAAGTGATTGTCTGTAAAGTTTGAGTACGGAGCCCTGCGAGGTTACCAAAATACCCCTAAGATGCTTCGCACAATGTGAAAAAGCGATGGTAGGTATCGTAAAGTGTAATTGTTATGGGCCTATAAAAAGGACTCGACGGTAATGAAATGAGGGCGATTGGAAAGCGGCTGGGTTGCATTTCGCCCAGTCGAGTTTGAGTTTTATGTTCTTCGGTGTCGTAAGTGTTTCCTTTAAGCTTCCTTTCTTGTTAGTTCATTTCGACTATTGGCCCCTCTTCGGGGAAGGTTTTCACCCCAACAGTTAAGGCGCCCACCGTGTTCTGTCCCAGCCATGCCACCGAAGAAGCAACCGAAGAACCCACAACCACATAGAGCGACCAATGATCCGTCGGAAGCAGAGAGTGAAAACCCCAGAGAGAGACAGTTACCAGATAACACAAACAGGACAAGGGACATCGTCCTAAGTCCACGAAACCACAGAGCAGAAGAAGATCAAGAGCAAGAACTGGAAGATGTAGCGGAAGGAAACTTTGAAGTCGGGTTAGCAGATGTGGGAGTTGAAGACGAGGATATTGCTGCGGTGAGAAGAATCGAGGAAAGACTTATTGCGAAGATGAGAGAAAGACCAATGCCATCGAACATTCGCACAAGAGCTCAGGCGGAAGCCGCCATACTCAGAGCGAAAGAAATACAGAATGAAGACCCAGCACAAGAAAGGGCAAGATACAATGAAATGTTACACCAAGTAAAGAAGAAGAGAATGCTACTGCAGCAATTGCGAGAGGACGAAGAGCAGCAAGCAATAAGAAGCAAAACATTACAGCTACAAGAACAAATGGCAATCTTGCAAGCTCAGCTGAACTCTATTCAACCACAAGAACAGACCCATCAACCTCGCAAAGCACAGGATCACAGCAAAAAATGAAGACCGGTAATTATCGACGAAGAAACTTACGAAGAAGAAGAAGAGGATGAGGAAGGCTCCATATATTATGACTCAGAAGAAGAGACGTATGTGGAACGTAGGCCACAAAAAAGATATAGAGATGTGCTTCCAAGCAAAACGAAGCCTGCTTCTCCTCTTTCACTAGAACTTGAGAATGCTGATTGGCCGCCGAAGTTCAAGCTACCCGCATCCCTGCCAGAGTTCGATGGCGAGTCAGACCCAAGACAGTTTCTTCAGAAATACACTGTGGTAATATCTTCGGGCGGAGGAGATGAGGTAGCAATGGCAATAGCTATGATAATGGCCCTCAAAGGTTCGGCACAGCAGTGGTACGCTTCGCTGCCGAAAGGAAGCATCAGGTCATGGGAACAGCTTCGGCGAAGAATAGAGAACAACTTCCAAGGGTATCAACTCCAAGATCTCACATCAGGAGATCTTCACCTCATAAAACAAGTAGACAAAGAACCATTGCAAGAATACATCAAGCGATTCGCCAAAGCCAGGGCTAGAGCACCACATGTACAATCCACAACAGTAATTGACGCAGCAATAGATGGCCTCAAAGTAGGACCCTGTGGAGAGTATCTTGACCGAAGAAGACCAAAAACAGTGAAGCAGTTGTTTGACATAATGCAAGAATATTGCAAATCAGACAGAGGAAAACAACGAAGAGTTGATGAGTACAACAAGAGAAAGAGTCAAGCGAAGTCTCAGCCAGAATGGGGAAGCAGGACCCAGAACAATCAAGGACCTTCGGCAAGGTCCAACTATTACAACAGAAACAATGTGAATAATGTTTCAGGAAACAACTCGCAAATGGCATCTTCAGCTGCAACAGGAGGCAGAGGTCAAAGTTCGGGCAGAGGCCCACCACCACAATCCGTGTGTTCCTTGCACGGCCTTAACAAGGGACATTGGTCATACGAGTGCAGAACACTACTTCGCAAGAAGCAGATCGAGGAAGAAAAGAAGAAAACAGCGCAGAACCAGGCGAAGACAGTCAATCACACATCATCAGCAACACCTTCGATGGCTCAGAGTTCAATGCAAAACTGGCAGCCTTATATCTCACAACCGTGCTTCCAACAAATGCCACTACCACCACCGCCGATGTTCAACCCGAACATGATGCAACTACAGCAACACAACACTACGTCATACCAGCCAAAACCAGAGCCTGCTCATCAAGCACCCTCGCAGGCAAACCAGAACAGAGAAGATGAAGATCACTACCGAAGAATGAACATAATCAATGCTATCACAGGTGGGTGCAACTCACCTGAACACTTGACGAAGAAGCAGAAGGAAGATCAGCAAAGAGAAGTGAGCCATGTAAGTGCAGGGAAAGTTTTCAAAACAGAGTGGTCACACATTCCAATTACCTTCACAGAAGCAGATCTCAAACTGAAGAAGTATCCCCACGAAGACCCTCTAGTAATCAGAGCGGTACTGGGGAAGAACACAAAATACCTGTTGGGCAATGATGTGGGAGGCATCCTCGTAGACAACGGCAGTTCAGCAGACATCATAACTTATGAATTGTTCAAGAGGATGGAGTTCAGAGACGATCAACTTCAGAAAACTTCAAAGCCACTATACGGCTTTGGCAACAAGAAGGTTGAAGCTATGGGAACAATTGAAATGAACGTGAGTCTTGGGACAGGAGCATTGATAAGAACAGAGATGGTGACATTCGATGTAGTGGACATTCCATACGCATACAAAGCAATCTTCGGGAGGGGAATCATAAACAAGTTCGCGGCAGTGATACACATGCCGTTCTTGTGCATGAAGATTCCAACGGCCAATGGCATTCTCACAATATACGGAGATCAGGAAGATGCACATGACAGAGAATATAATGTGGGCAGCAATCAGAAACCGATCCACATAGTCAGAAATAGTGAAGACACACTAGAAGGCGAAGAAGAAGAAGAGCCCGAAGAGCTCGAAACGAAAAAGAGACTTTGCCAGATGAAAAGAAGAGAATGCAACCCCACGAACACACAAAGAAGGTGCGTCTTTGCGAAGATGTTCATGACAAATTGGTCACCATAGCAAGGGGGATGACTGAAGAAGAGGAGAATGCACTGATCACATGCCTTCGCAACAATCAAGATGTATTTGCCTGGAGCAAAAGGGATCTTAAGGGAGTGCCTCGCGAAGTGATAGAGCACGCACTGCGCCTAGATCCAAAAATCCCACCGAAGAGACAAAAGCTCAGAGTCATCTCACCTCAGAAAGAATTGGCAGCACAAAGTGAAGTAGAGAAGCTGTTAGACGCTGGGGTCATCAGAGAAATACAGTTCACAACTTGGCTTTCAAACATAGTCATGGTACCGAAGAAGAATGGAAGGCAGAGAATGTGCATTGACTTCACTCTTGAACAAGGCTTGCCCAAAAGATGACTACCCTTTACTGTGACGTCCTAGGTTTTCATTAGGGTTATTTAACGCTAATGACCGAGTCAATCAAGTCAAACACGTGGACTTTGGTCAAACTTTGGTCAACCTGGGTCATCACCTAGAAAACCTAGCCAACAATCCCTAATGATCAACTTTTGGTCAACCCTTGGTCAAAGCATGGTCAAAATCCCTAGTTAACCCTTTGACCTCCATAGCCCTTCCAGAACTTTTGCCGCGTTCTCCAAATTTCACCTAAACACTTCAAATTCTCCCAATACAAAAGTTGTCCAGTTTTTCATGAGACACAACTTTGCTTTTGGGGGGCATTTCAAATTTGAAGTGGAAAATGGTGTAAAACGTTGGTCAACGCCCTTAGTTACTATTCTTCGGCGCCATGAAAAGTGCCAAGTTGGCAAGCAGTTTATGCAAAACCTGTTGAGTAAACCACCCATTGACCTTTGTAAAAGTTGTAGAGGATCAAGCGATCTACAACTTTGCTATTTATGCATTAGTGTAGTTCTGTAGTCAAATCTTGAGTTTGAGCCGGACAAACAGGGCTGCTTGAAATTTTTCTCGGGCACTCGGCGCTCTCGAGCGCGTGCCGCACGACGCCGGCACGCCACGCCGTGCGCGGCCGCTGTGGGACCCCCTAGGCCCGGACGCCGAGGGGTGCGCTTCCCCACGTGCGCGAGGTGGGGCCGCCCTATGCCGCACCGCCATTCCGGCCCTCTCCCCTTGCGCCACGCGCCACGCGCGCACGGGCCGGCCGCGCCGACCATGCCGCTGCCCGGCCACTCACCTCACCGCCGTACTCCGCCGCGCGTCGCCGCCTCTCTGTGCCCATACCGTGACCATGCCGACGTCTTGACATGCGCGAACCGCCTCCCCACTCGAGCTGCCTATTTAAATGCCTCGTGGTTCCTCCTCGCGCGAGCACCGAGCGCCGCCGCCGCCATTGACGCCGCCTCGGTGAGCTCCATGCTCTGCTCGTGTTCGCAGCCGCCCAGAGCATCGAACCTCTCCCCTAGGACCCCACTGAGCCTCCCGAACCGCTCGCTGCCCAGGCCGAGCCACGAGCTCGCCGGAGCCGCCACTTCCGCGGAGGCCGCCGCCCTGCTCCGCTGGCCGCGCCCTCCGGTCGCCTCCTTGCCCCCAACCCAGCACACGAATCGACCCCTGGGGAACCCTAGATCCTCCCCAGCCACTTCCCCGGCCAAGAACGGCGGTGAACTCGCAGGATTCCGGCCACCCGCACCACCGCGCCGCCCGAGGACCACATTGCATGGTCTGAGTTCTTTCCAGGGACCTTTGTGCAAACCAGGGGTATATCTGTGAGGATTTCAATAGTTCTAGGGTCGGGGTTGAAAATAGATTCTTAAGTCTTTTACCCTTTGGTCCAGTGACTTGGAAAATTCGTATAAAATCACAGAAAAATTGGAAAAATGTGAAACCAATTTTGTTGGTTTCCTATTGAGCATACCTACATCTTTTGCAAAGAAAGTATATACTTTTGAGTGATAGTTTTTGCATGAAAAATTGAAATCAGTTTAAGCTACTTTTGTTGTAGTTCAAAATCTACATGTTGTATTGATCTGATTTTTGGATATGTTGTGACTAATGTAATGTGTAGGCTCTGCACACAAATTTGCACAAAGTTGTGGAGTAAATCTTTTATTATGATTTATCTTGTATTTATGCTATTTCTGCCTTAATGATTTTTGTAGCAAAAATTAAATATATTTTTGATTTCAACTCCTGAGTACAGTCTTATAATGCCTATATGCACCTTTTATGAATTAATCATGATTTTTGGACTGCTACAATTTTTTGTTCCTGATTTATGCATGTTTTTAATCATAAATGCTTAGTTCAAGATCTAAAGAGGCTCTTGATGTGTTTGTTGGTTTCCTAGCCTTGTTTTAGGTCAGGGATGGTGTAGGAGAAAGTTTGGATCCAGAAGTGATGTATTTATTTTTTTATGCATTTATCTCCTTTTTGGTAGCTAGAAATGTGGTTTGTGGTATATTTATTTTCATAGCTCAAATATATGTGCTTGCTGGTTCAGTGGCTTAAAGTAGAGTTGTGAGCTCAGTGAGCACCACCCATGGCTTTTTATAAATTATTTTGATGAATAAAAGTGGAGAAGCCATTTTAAGCTTAATAAGGAAATTAATTGGAAAACCACCCTACCATCCTTAGGAACCCTATGGATGGGTTGTGGAAATGGTTTAAGAGTTGAAAACCACCCCCTTGCTGTTTGTGCACAAAAAGTAATTAATTATTTAAATATGTAAACAATCACTATAAAGAGAAGAATAAATAATAAAGCCCTTCATAATATTCTTTAAAAGGAAGAGTATGATGAATATATTTTTGTCAAGGTGAATATGGTCAACCATGTGCTCATTGTTGTCTTTTGTTGCTGTTTTTAATTAAATTAAATTAATTTCACCACTAATTATTGCATATGCATCCTCCGTGTAGAAGTTCCCGACGGTAGCTACACGCTCGTACCGGCTGACGAGGACGAGGGAGCAGGAGGAGAAGTGCACTACGCGTCCGTAGATCAAGACCCGGACCAAAGTCCGGAAGTTTGTTTGACTGCTTGTGCTGACGAAGGTAAGCCTCGGTTTATCATTAACCTATGTGTTTCTTTTAAGCTTCTGAATTTATCTTTGCTTATCTATGTGCATTTACGTTCAGGAGTTGAATTGAAACCCTAGTTGCATGACCCCTAAGTACCTATGATCTTTTACTAGCATGTTAGGTCGCTAGTTGCTTTGCTCTAAGGATCCGGTACAAGTCGAGTGATGTTCGTCACTCGCGAGAATAGGATCTCCTTTATGGAATCACCATATTTATTAATGGATTGCTCATGTGGTAAGAGTATGGGATTGGGCTCCGGTCCAGTGGCTTCGTGGGTTAAGTGTTTGAACGTACTAAGCACTTGTCGGAAATGGGCACGGTAAGCCTAGTACCTAAATGAGGCGGTGCGGGAACTTTGCGCTACTAATCTTAGGGTTGCGGCCCCGGGCTCGCCACCTGAGTACATGCATGAGACTGGGTGACCTTGGTGGCATAGCCCAGTAAACCTTGTACTTAAGACTGTAACATCCGATCCCAATCCGAGGAATGACAGGAACCGCCTGGTTGGTGAACTCTTAGTGAGGGCACCTCTTGTGTGTTTAGGTCTACCTTGCAAGGTTTAAATCAATCGATTGTCGGCCTCTCACCATTATCTGAGACTACTTAATCTACTGGCCATGATATCCCTTAATGATGGAACTATGTGAATATTTCTGCGTGGATTAATTGTATTGTATAATTCTTGATTGCATCAGTTGCTCATTATAGTAATGGTAAACTCACTAGAAATTGAGCTAAAACATTGAAAGTAAGGATCAATGATCCTAGTTGCTTTTTGGCAAAACAAATCCACCAGCCAAAAGCCTTACATGTCTAGAGGTAACTTTTGACGGGTAAGTCTTGCTGAGTATTAGTATACTCAGCCTTGCCATAAATGTTGTTTCCAGGTAATGCATGTGATGTGTGGCCTGGAGAGATTCCACCCGGCTGGGAGCTGGAATGGGTGGATGATGACGAGTGATTGCATCATGGACGGCCTCCTATGATGCTTATCGTGTCGTTTAGTTAATTCCGCTGTTTTTAATAAACTCTGAACCATTTACTTTCATGTCAAGAACCATGGTTTGTAATAATGGACCCTGCGGGGAAGATTTACTTTAATTTGTAAGGCACTCTGGACTCTCCTTCGTGGGAGTTTTAATGTATACGTTTCGATCATCTGTGTGTGTTTCAAGTGATTTACCGGGCTTTGACCCGGCAACACTCAACGGGATGATTCTTTATTATCGCTTAATGACCAAATGGAGTGGTTTAGGTGATAGTACGGAATTATCTCGGATGGGGTTGTCACAATTGGCATCAGATCATCCGTATACACCAGAGTGATTAGATTAATCCTAATCACATGATTTAGAATAAAACTTACCAAGATTGATTGGATTTTGAAAATACGTTGGATCGTTAAGGAATGATCTAGACCGAGAGGCCCTAGAGGGAATTTTGGGTTCTTTAAGGTGACTTAAGAATCTATGGTTTATTTTGCTAACTTCCAGCACTTTACTTCATGTCAGACTTACTTTCTTGCACAACCAAACTAGATGAAGCCACGTGTCTTATACGTGTGCTGTGCCGCATCACGGGAATGCGAGGGTTGATGGAGTGATCTATTCCACGGATCCCATCTTCTCGTCTGGTCGCTCACGTGTCTTATACGTGCGCTTTCCGTATGCGAGTCATACGAAGGATGACGTGCTCTATTCAAGATGAACATGTCATGGGTTGTGATGTCGCCACGTTTTGCCATACGTGTGCATTCCGCATTACGAATATGCGAGGCAAGGATACACTCCATTCAAATGGAGGGTGTCTGAGGTTGGACGCTGTCCATGCAGCGGCTTGATGCATGGATACCGTTTCTATAGTGAACAGTAATGTATGCGGACGCTTCCGTGACGTGCTGGCATGGAAGGTTCTTTTCTGCAGGTACACTAACCACGTTTCGTAAGTCGCTAAGTGAGAATCAAGTAGCTCTCGACTAGTTATTATAGGGAGAAACGTATATGAGCCTTGCCACCGGCACTAACTTCGATTTTTGGCTTGATTGCCTTATGAGGACAATAGGACGTCTTGCATCATGTTAAAAATTGTGGAAACTTAAAACTGAACCCTACACATATTTTGTGTGCTCTCTAGGTAAAAATTTGCTAATGTGTGTTTTCTTATATAGCCTCTTATATATAGATGTGTGCTGTCCAAAAAATTAATGTGGCGGTTTACTTGAATTTGTACCCCCTGTTCTAAAAATAATTGAACTAGATGATCTATACCAAAGTTGCTCCATATCTAATCTAGTTTTCGCTCGCAAAAATTCATGGTCACAGCTTCTATAGATCTCAAGTTATGGCCAAAATAGTGAACCGTTGTCATGCTGTCTTTTCTAGGAAACCTACTCTGAACTTCGTTTAAATTGAGCATCTTCCTAACCTTCCTAGATCAACCTTTGAATACCAAAAAAAGTGCTTCATAACCTCACCGAGTTGCTGGTAAAATTGGGAATTTTTGGGACCCTGGTTTTTGAGTTATGAATTTTTGTTCAAAACTGCCAGGACTTTACGTCATTTTGTATGTAGGCTCTTTTCAAGTTCTACCATACAATTGTACCTTTGTACACATGACTACCCCGGTTTTTGCCCGATTTGAGAAAAGAACTTTTTCTGTTTTACCATATCATCGGGGGTAATGTTTTGATCTTAGAGTCCCATCGCAAGTGGCAATCTTCTTTCGCCAATGCAAACATGTGATCTCCAATGATATCTATCATTTCCACCTCCTTGTGTTTATGCATCTTGATGCTTAAGCTATCCTTGCTAGTGACACCCTTCTCTCAATCGTGTTTGACCTTGAAATCTTGAACGTCTTCATCTTGATCTTGCTCACAACATTATGAACACATAAAACATGAACAGAAGGAGTTAAATTCTATTGGTATGCTTTGAGCATCATCATGTCATGCATATGTTGCGCCCTTAATTTAATAATACATGGGCATGGAAATGCATTGCATAGCATGTGCATTTGGGAACCTTGGATGGACTAATATGCATATGCACTGAAGGTTTCAACCTTCCTCCTATATCCTCCTTATGGCTGGTGAGATTGTTGTTCCATAACCAAAGGTGCCGTGACGGAACCTAGTGCATCATGTGTACTGCAGCCATGTGATTACCACTAGGGGCGCGCTAGGTATCTTGATTGGGAGTATGCGATTCACCGCAAATCCATTTTCTCTACTCTATGTTGTCCCCTTTGTCACTAGCTAACTGCATGGGTAAACAAGTCATGCTAACAAGCATCACGAGCACCATATCCCATAAACATGTGTATTCCTCACTATGCATCATGGCAAGTGCACCATATGTTCATATGCACAAGCATCATGTGCTCATCTGCATGTGCATCACACTCTATGCACCACAACATAAGCATTAACATGCGCACCACTCCATTGTGCACAAGGTATTCCCTATGCTTTGGCATTCAATCATATGTCTCATTGGTGCATCACCCATCAAGTTTAAAATTGTTGCACCGGAACATAAGGAATGTTGTCACCAAAACTCACCAACTAAATAACATGTTAGCAAATATCTTCTGAAATTGCTGTACCAACCCATCTTTTCAAATCATTCTCATTGCTATCCGTAAACAACTCCGTGCAACCGCTCCTTATGACCTTGCCATCCATTTATTGTTTTTATGGACAACTAACCTTGGAATTCTGATGGTGGAACCCTTGATCCCTCCTTATACCTTTATTGCCTTTCAAAAATAAATTCAGAGAAGCAAACCCAGAGAAGATAGAAGCAATACGAAACATGAAAACACCACAAACAAAAAGATATATTCAAAAACTTATGGGAAGAATAGCAGCACTGGGTCGCTTCATCGCGCGATCATCAGAACGAAGCCTACCATTCTTCAAGTTGTTGTCTGCGAAGAACAAAATAACTTGGGGTCCCGAAGAGCAGGAAGCGTTTGAGCAGTTCAAGTCATACTTGGAGAATTTGGCAGTGTTAACAAGTCCAGGCAACAAAGCGAAGTTGTTGTTGTACATAGCAGCTTCCGCAAGTGCAGTGAGTGCAGCTCTTGTGGAGGAAAAATACGAAGAGGGACAACTCAAACAAGTGCCAGTATACTTCGTCTCCGAGGCTTTATCAGGAGCGAAGAAGTTCTACTCTGAGCTGGAAAAAATGACATACGCAGTGGTAATGGCGGCAAGGAAGCTGAAGCATTATTTCCAGAGCTATTCAATCACTGTCCCTACATCATATCCTCTTCGCGAAATACTAGAGAACAAGGAATCTTCAGCACGGATAGGAAAATGGGCAACAGAGCTATCCCAGTACGCCATAGAGTTCACGGCCAGAACAACCATCAAGTCTCAAGTTCTAGCAGACTTCATCGCAGATTGGACACCAAGTCAAGGTGACAAAATGAACGAAGACAGGCCAGAAACACCATGGGTCATGCATTGTGATGGAGCTTACTGTGACGATGGAGCCACAACTTCGACAATCTTAATGTCACCATCAGGCATAAAGATGAGATATGCTGTGAGACTCGACTTCGAAGGCAAGACAAACAATGTGGCAGAGTATGAGGGATTGTTGCTGGGACTTCGCAAGGCAAGAGCCATAGGGGCACGAAGAGTGGTCATAAACACAGACTCTGAGTTGATCACAAGGCAGATTGGCAAGTCATATAAGGCAAAACATGATGAAATGGCAAAATACTTGAAAACGGTTCGAGGCATGGAAAAATTCTTCTTCGGCTTCACGGTCAAGAAAATACCAAGAGATCAAAACAATGAGGCAGACATGCTAGCAAAGGCAGTAGCACAAAAAGAACCATTACCACTAGATGTCTTCTACGAAGTTCTTAAGTGCAAATCAGTAGACTGTGATGAAGCACCAGTGAGATATGTAAATGCGATATCAAGCGAAGATTGGAGATCTTCGATAATGGCATTCCTGAGAGGTCATTATGAACCACAGTCAAAGGAGGAAAACAAGAGAATGTCCTTGAGGGCGAGATCATATGAAATAAGAGGAGACAACTTGTACAAAAGTGGAGTGTGCACACCATTGCTCAAGTGCATCTCCACAGAAGAAGGAAAAGACTTGTTGCAGCAGATCCACTCTGGAATGTGTTCTTCTCACATTGGGACACGAAGACTAGTCGCAAAGGCATTCCTTTAGGGATTCTATTGGCCAACGGCAGTTAGAGATGCCGAAGATATAGTGCAAAGATGTGATAACTGTCAGAAGCACTGCAACTACATAAAAACTTCTCCATATGAGATACAACTGCTGCCGCCAGTTTGGCCCTTCGCAAGGTGGGGAATTGACATCGTGGGTCAGTTACCAACAGCACCAGGCAACTACAAGTATGCAATAGTGGCAGTGGAGTACTTCTCAAAATGGATAGAGGCCAGAGCAGTGCAAAGAATAACTTCGCAGGTGATACAAAAATTCTTCTGGCAAAGTATCGTGTGCAGATTTGGAGTTCCTTACGAAGTGACAGTAGACAATGGCAAGCAATTTGATAGCACAGACTTCAGAAGGTTTTGCTTCAACTTGGGCACCAAACTATGCTTTGCTTCGGTATATCACCCAGAGTCCAACGGAGCAGTAGAAAGGGCAAATGGCATCATCTTTACTGGAATCAAAAAGAACTTGACAGGAATGGCCAGGGGGAAATGGGCCGAAGAGCTGCCTAGAGTTGTGTGGTCTCACAACACAACTACGTCCAGAGCTACAAACTTCACACCCTTCAGATTGCTATACGGGGAAGAGGCTGTCATTCCTGAAGAGATAAATCTAGGGTCATTGAGGGTAGACCAAGAACTAAGGAACGAAGAGGACACAAACTTGGCAATCGATACAAGAGAAGAAGACATGCTTCAAGCACTGAGTAACATAGAGAAATACCAAGATGAAACGAGGAAGTGGATAAATAAGAAGGTTCGCGAACAAAAGATATCCACTGGAGACATGGTACTCCGAAGAAAAATAAGAGGAGTGGGAAAATTAGAAGAAAAGTGGGAAGGCCCTTTTTGGTATCAGGAAAAAAGGCAGGGGGCTTACAGATTGCAAACCTTAGAGGGAGAAGAGGAACCTTACTCATGGAATCAGCATAAGTTGCAGAAGTACTGGCTCTGAGAATAATTGTATCATATGTCAGATTTTATCATTTTTTAGTTTCTCTTCATTTTTCAGCTTTTGTAATCTTCATTTCAACTTCTTTTCCACTTTCAACTTTTGTAAATACGTAGTGAAGTCCGTACTCTTTTCCTCGCGGGGAGAGTCTTCGGTGGTCTCACAATGGGAGCACCGAAGATGCGAGGTTTTTAACGAGGCGGACTAGTGTAATATCCCCTTGAGAAATATAACAAGGGCTCCCCAAAAAAGACAAACATTATCTATCATCGGTCCCGAAGTGACAATCATCCGAAGAGATTGTCACTTTCGGCAAAATATTGCAGAAGTAAGTGAACACATGCGCCTGGCCTCGCGAAGACAAGTCGCATTTAGTTCACTTAAGAAAAAAAATTGATTGAGGGGGCGCATGTGGGAACTATTCTGCAAAGGTCGCGAAGATGTTAAGGAGCATGCTACAATCTGTTCCAAAGAGGATGGCATGACTCGCTTAAAGGCCTACTTTCCGCGAACAAAAAGTCTTCAGCGGTCAATGCGTGAAGCCCCTCAGTAAAATACTGTAGGGATAAGTCGACCCGTTAAGGGGCGTGGTCGCAAAATCATCCGCTTTATCACAAGCGAAGAAGCCTTCAGTGGTTAATGCGCGAAGCAAATTGCGAGGCAGGGCTGACGTGCCACCTCGAGGTCAAACTTTGCTGAAGTTGGGCTATCATGCCACTTCACATATCTGGGCTATCACGCCATCTAGCATCTTTGGGCTATCATGCCGCTTCGCATATTTGAACTATCATGCTGCTTTGCATAAGTGAAAATTCGTATGCAAGATAGACTAATCATTCTATATGCAGGGCTTGTTTTTATCTTATAAATGATACAGCACATGTTCAAAACAAAACAACTTGCGAAGATCAAAACAGGAAACTGGGGGGAGAGGCGCTTTTCGAGCGCAGTTCCCATGTCTCAATCTTCGCAAGTAAATAAAACCATCATCTTCGCACAGCTGAGATTACAACAAAAGCACGATATACATGTTTGTTGAAAAAAATACATTACAGGAACAACAGAACATTACAACAGCGTAGTTCAAACAATTACAAGCATAGCAACACAAGCGACGACGATGGTTGCAGCGCAAAACAAATCAGCGAGGGCGCTTGTACATATACTCATATTCCGCCTCTTCGGTGAGATCAATAACTTCGACCTTAGGCACAGCAACGGGGCTTGAGGACGAAGGTGTGTCTTCGCGAGCAGGCACAACAGAAGATGGTTCAGATCCTTCAATTTGTCGGTGAGGAGTATTGTCGTGACAGAGACGATTGTGTGCATGTGCGAAGACATTCTTCGCGTCAAGATTTTTCTTCTCGTATTTTTCTATCTTACGCGACATAAACACATCAAACGGAACGTCGGGAAATTTAGAGTTAAACTTGCGCCAAATAGAGCCAGACATGAAATAATCGCCAAAGTTAATAGTTACAGGACAAATATCTTCGGCAACCTGCGCAGGATACACCTCCGGCACCTGCGCAGAGTTGCAAAATGTTTTAGACAGATTGTTCACAAAAGACCCCCAACTGCCCAAATCACTAAGGCTACACACTCCCTCACACCTCAGGGGCTCCCGAAGTGATGTCTGTTGTCCGGACTTCATGTGGAGAAGCAGCCTGGGTGGATGGCGCAGCTGAAGACACCGCAGCCGAAGATGGACCACCTCCACCACCAGAAGATGCAGCAGTAGGCGAAGGTGTGGGCACAGAACCAGGCTGAAACAAATAAGGAAAAGCATAAGCATAAAAAAATGGTTACAAAAGTAATAAGGAAATGGGCAAGATATAACAGTATGAACCTTGCGAAGTACACGCCGACCTTCGGCAACAGTCAACCCAAAACCAAACTTCTTGAAGAAAGTTTGCATAAAGTTCTTAGCTATGTTTTTGGGTAAGACAGGAATCTTCTCCACAGACGTCTCAGTTGGCCAAGAAAAATTGGCGTCACGAAGTAAGCGAAGATCACTCTTCGTAAGGCTTGGTTCTCCATCTCCGGAAGATTTAAATAGCGAATATAACGCATGGCTAAGACTGCGGGAGGCAACAGCAGCCCCAAGTTCTCCGAAGGAGCGCCCAGCAGATGCAAGCGAACTAACCCCGCTAGACAGCCAGTCAAAAACTTGACCTATAAACATCTCTTTGACATCATAAGGAGCGGGGCTAAGTCCGTAGTCAACTAGGAGATCGTGGAGCTTCTTGCAAAGAGGAGAAACATGGTGTTCAATTTCATCGCAATAAGTCTCGTGCTCCGAAGTTAGACTGTCATGTGCCCGACGAAGATCCGCGAGCTCGGCAACTTTAGCATCATACAACTTCTGCAAGTCCTCAGCCTTTTTCTTCTCATCCTCCGCACTAGAGGCCAAATGACGAAGTTCATTTAGTTGCACTTCCAATTCAGAGTTTTTCTTAGCCAGGTCATCCTTCTCCTTAGCAATATCAAGACACTTCTTCTTTTCAGCCTCAAGCGAAGATGAGAGGGAAACCTTTTCAGCTTGTAGAGTCTTCACGACATCGATTTCCATGTTCAGAGCAGTAGCAGAGGTTTTCTCAGATAGTTGCCGGGATCGAAGGTCAGCACGGCACCGGTGTTGAGCAGCACGACACGCCAAGAAAGATTTCATGCTTAAGTCTTGAGCCTGGTACAGAATCTCTTCGGCGCTTCCTTTGCCAAGTTCATCTTCCATAATAGGGAAGCCAAAACTGTCACCCGCTTCCTGAAGCAAGGTACGCTCGCGATCATCACTGCAAAATTGGAGCACTTTACACATAGAGTCGCCAAAGATGCGTGCATTTGGCTTCATGCCGAGACGCCGGGCAACAACGCTAGGTGACTCGCTGCTCACGAAAACACCACCACTTCTAGTGTCACTCTCCGTCTCAGAAGAAGAGCCATCTTGTTCCATACGAGTCAAAGTCTTGTGGTGAATAGCCGACACAATTTTACTTCCGCCAGGGGCTTCAGCAAGAGAAGGAACCACAGCCTCTTCGACAGGGGCTTCTTCGACAGCTGAAGGAGGAGGTATAGGAGACTTGTCTTTCGAAGATCGAGCCCGTGCGGTGCAATCTTCGTCGCTCTCGGGTTCAGGATCGCTATAGTCAATGTTCAGAGGATCAGCAAGAGTAGCACCAGCAGCGGCAGCACCAGGAGAAAGAGAAATAATATCAACTATCTCTTCGGTTGGGTCAGCTCGAGGAACTTCAATGTTTGTGCCAGAACCAGCACCAACTTCGCCAGGACGCATTTCATTATCACTCTTGGAATGGTCAGACTCTTCGGGGCTGGATGACACAGCCTCGGAAGTCGATACTGGAGCGGTTCTCTGACGCTTAGAAACACCTCGGCCACCGCCACGACCACGGCGCTTCTTGATAACCTTCGCGCGTGCGGCAGGGGCTGCAGCCTCAGAACTTCCTTGGCCAACTTTCTTCGATGCTCGCTTCGCTTGAGCTTCGCGACGAGCAATAGTAACAGAACGATCACCAGCATGAATACCAAAGAAAAAGAAGAGACGATTGTCTCGAGTGCCACCAAGGCGTTCTTGAATATCAGCATCTTCCTTCGAAGAAATAGGCCCAAGTATCTCATTCGCTCAAGCTTCAATCTCAGCAACATTGATAGCTATAATGGAAGATACAAACAAGAATCAGTAAAATAAAAATATACATAAACAAGAATATCAAGCGAAAAACAATAAGAGGTACCAAAGAGGAAAGAGAGAGAGGAGTACCGTTGTTCGTCAGGCCAAAGCTCCGAGCGAATTCAGGAATCTTAATGGCCGAAGCGAAGTCGCTCCAAGCAACGATAGACCACCCAACACGAACAGGGAATATCTTTGAGCCGATATATTCTTCAACCAGATCACGGGTAGCATAGGTCTTCGCAAGCTCCTGGAAAGCGAGGAGGAAAAGACGATCCGCGTCTCCATCTTCGTAGGCAGTACCAACGCCCTTAGGCAGGTTCTCAAATCGTGTGCACACAAGGGGAAGCTCTTCGTCATCAACAGTGTAATAGAACCAGTAATGGTTCCAATTTTCATCCCACTTATTTTTATAAGCAACAACAGGAACGTCGGTGTCGCCACGATACTTGAAATTCAAAGAAGCAAACTGGGCTTCTTCGTGAACCAGAGCACCATCAACAAGACGTTCTATTTTCAGAGGCTGATGATGAACAGTATGCACTCTGACGAAGTTAGCAACAGTGGGACTCACAGACATGGTTTTGCTGGCCCACATGTAAACGCTAAGCCGAAGAATGGCGTTAGGGGTCAGATGATGAAGATACATCCCAAAGTTACGGAGAATAGAAATGATTGCCCCATCAAGAGGAAAACGAAGGCCAGCAGTAAATAAATCCCGGAAAACAACCACTTCGTTGGGGCGAGGAGTAGGAGTAGTCTCAGGACCAGGGGCTCGACCTTTTCCTTCCTTAATGAACCCGGAAGTGACGAACTCCGCAACATGAGCTTCAGAAACCTTGCTCCGACCAAAGACAAAGGTCGGAGGCGCTTTATCAGCCTTGGAAGCCATGGGAGCGAAGAAGAAAACTACACACGCATAAAAGTGAATAAGCAGCTAAACTTGACAAAAAATAAAAAAAAGAAAAGAGATCAAAAGACACTTACGAAGAGAAGAGAATGAAGGAAGCGAAGAAGCCCTTAGCTTTCGCGAAGACAGATGAAATCCACAGCTCTCGCGAAGGCAAAGGTAAAGTTGAAAGGATTTTACCGCGGTGAAAACAAACACAGGCGGGGGCAGACCCTTATATAGGATGCCAAAGGCGGGAATCTCGGAGATCCTGTAGCGAAGGACGTGGCGGAAATCTAGGAGACCCATTAGGACGTGGCGAAAATCACGGGACTTCGCGGATAAACATGCAAAACAGTAAAATTGAATAAAAAAGAAAAAATATATATAGAAAATATAATAAAGGGGAAGGAGAAAAGAATGACTAACTTCCAAAGACGAGCCGAAGAGGGGAGGCGCTTGGGAGCGAAACATTTCCACCCATCACAAAGAAGGTTTGCTAGTTCGGCTCGTCTTCAGTGGAAACCCTCACTAGCAAGGGGCTGAATGTTGGGGTAAATATTTCGCAACTAACCCCCCTGTATCTTCGGCTCAAAGGAGAAGATCGGGAGTTGTTTTTGTTTTTGCATTTGCTGTTTCAGGAAAACAACTGGCTGTCAATTGGCGAAGATCAAACAAGGCTGGGATCTTCGTTTTACAGAAGCCAAACTCACCGTGCGAGGGGTCGAGCGAAGCTTGTCTTCGCTCCGAGAGGTCGGGGTCCGCGCGCGAAGACGCGAAGGAAGGGCTGCCGCGAAGTCGAGGCTTGGTGAAGATGAAACACGAAGGAGAGCGGCCGGAGATGAAGGCGTGGTCCAGAGAAGTAATCTTCGTTCGGTTCTTCGGGCGATGACGCTGAAGGCACCGACGGCGATCAAGAGAAGGCCCGCGAGGGGAAAAAGCTTCGGCGAGGGTTGCGCGAAGCGAGTAGAGGCGTGAAGAACAAACTGCCACGGCAGCAGACACATAGAAAGTCGAGGTGTAAAGTGATTGTCTGTAAAGTTTGAGTACGGAGCCCTGCGAGGTTACCAAAATACCCCTAAGATGCTTCGCACAATGTGAAAAAGCGATGGTAGGTGTCGTAAAGTGTAATTGTTACGGGCCTATAAAAAGGACTCGACGGTAATGAAATGAGGGCGATTGGAAGGCGGCTGGTTTGCATTACGCCCAGTCGAGTTTGAGTTTTCTGTTCTTCGGTGTCGTAAGTGTTTCCTTTAAGCTTCCTTTCTTGTTAGTTCATTTCGACTGTTGGCCCCTCTTCGGGGAAGGTTTTCACCCCAACAGAGCTAGAGTTTGTTATTGTTGGGTTGTATGGGGTATTATTGAGCTATTGTTGGATTATAGTTTCAACCCTGATATCTTCCGGAAGATAATAGGAATCTCGTGCAGGGAGCGTGGACCATCTCTAATGGGCTGCACCTAATCGGTCTAGGCTATTTTGGGCCAGAATGGGCTATCCGCTCCAATCGAGGGGGCTCCTATATCGAAAGGTAGATAAATATTGAAACTTTCAGCCCACTGAAGCCATCAAAATCAGGCCACCAAAGTCATCAACCCACTAATATTCAGCCATCAATAATTAATTTGACATTTTCAACGGATTAAAAAAATGTTGAGCAACATTTTTTCCGGACAACATTTTTTCGTTAACTTTTCTTTTGAATTGTTGTCAACATTTTTTATCAACATTTTTCCAAAATATTGTCAACATTTTCTCGTCGTCATTTTTCGGAATTGTTGCTAACATTTTTTCGGTAATGTTGCTAACAATTTTTCATCAACATTTTTAGAAATGTTGCCAACATTTTTCGAAAATATTGCTAACATATTTTCATCAACAATTTTACGAAAATGTTGCCAACATGGTTTTTGTCAACATTTTTTAGAAAAGGTTGAGAACATTTTTTATCTTCTTCTGATCTTCTTCCATAACATTCTCAACATTTTTATCATCCAACATTTTTTAAATGTTGACAACATTTTTTTCATCTAACATTTTTCAAAATGATGATAATATTTTTTCATCCAACATTTTTAACAAATGTTGATAACATTTTCTTCAACATTATTTGGAAATTATTGCACCAACATTTTTCCGAAATTGTTGAACCAACATTTATGAAAAAAGTGGAATTCAAAATTATTTGAAAAAATGTTGGAGATTTTCTTTAGCTTCTTCTCTGTGACCGGCGGAGCCAGCCAGCCAGCCCTGGCGACGAGGAGGCCAGCGGCAACCCCGGCAATGGCGCAGGAGGCGAGGAGCTCGTTTTGAAGCACGCCGTGGAGGATGGTGCGCGCCGGCGGTGGCGAGCGGCGCACCGGCCGACCGATGAGGGTGACCGGCGGCGGGGACGAGGGCTGCCGCGTGGGGAGGTGCGCGTCGTCCGGCCCTCGGCGCCCTGCGGGGCCGCACCGCGGCTGCGGCACGCGGGAGCCCGCACGGGGAGAGGGTGGCGGCGTAGGGAAGGTGCACCAGCCGAGCTCCGACGGCGTGCGGGGCCGCATTGCGGCAACGGCGGCACTGCCGGGAGCTCGCACGACTCTCCGACGGCGCACGCGGGGATTGAAGGAGGCAGCAAGTAGAGTGGAGTGTTTGGTGGGTGGGGGGTGCCGGGGTGGAGGGAGTGCACCTCTGTACCGGTGTGAAGTAGCCCCGGTAAAAATGACTCTACATTTGTACCGGGTCTTCTCTCTACCCGATACAAATGTGAGTCCAGCACATTTGTACCGGGCGGAGTCACCACCCGGTACAAATGTGAGGCATTTGTACCAGGTGGGGAGGAGGAGGCCCCGACACGCACCTGTGAGAGGACATTTGTACGGTCGGTGCCTCTAACCGGTACGAATGATCTTATTTATACCGGGGGCAAAAATATCCGGTACAAATCAAAAATAGGTATGTGATATATATGATTCTCCAGTAGTGACTGCTGCATCGCTCCCTATGAGCAGCGGCCATGCAGGCTCGTGTTACACGAGCTGTTGCTCCGGCGGCTCAAGTATGCAGCATCGCTCCCTCACGTCTAGCAAGCGAGTAGCAGTAGGGCGATGGCCTTCGGACGCCTGACGACGAGCTGCAGCTTGCAGGCTGCACAGGCAAGCCTTCCTAGCAACCGAATCGAGCAGGAAGTCGCCGGATCGGTCTGCACCCCGCCAGAATCGAGCTGCTTGCATGTGGTTCTTGGTCCCTCTCTCCGCGCTGATAGTCCCAAATACGATATCTGAAGTGTATCGAGAAGTATCAATATTAATTATATTTATCTTTTTCCTCGATACTTCCTGATATGAGTATGGGTGGTGTATCGGGGTATCGGATACGTATCCGATACCGGTAGGGCACTTGGGTGAAGTATCAGGAGGGTAACGTAGGTGGAGGGGAGCTAGAGTTTGGAATTATTGGGCCAGTTATTGAGCTTGTATTGGTTATAGTTTCAACTCATCCCATCTTCCGAAAGATATATAGGATTTCCGTCCAAGCGAGGGCTATTTATCAAAATCCCACGAAGCATCAATATTAAAAAAGAGATTGCCCTAGGAGGACTCGCATCCGTGCCCTCCTCTCCCTCCTTGCGCTAGTACAGCTCCGCCTCCCTGACGGTGAAAACTGCCGACCGATGGCTGCCTCGAAGGGCGACAAGCCGGCGATCGGCATCGACCTGGGAACAACGTACTCGTGCGTGGCCGTGTGGCAGCACGACCGCGCCGAGATCATCGCCAACGACCAGGGCAACCGCCTCACGCCGTCCTGCGTCGCGTTCAAGGGCGCCGAGATGCACGTCGGCGACGCGGCCGTGAACCAGGCCGCGCTCAACCCCACCAACACCATCTTTGGTGAGAACTACACACAAAGCCCAGAGTTCCGTGGTCTCCCTGATTTGCGTCGTCGCTATTAAACAGATCGATGAGCTGTGTGCATCTATTTGTCTACCTTTTGAATTTCTCTACCTGCCAGTCAAATATTTGCCCTTTTTTACTGTACTGCTCTTCTACACTGCTGTTCGTAGTCTCCCTAACACGACGTTACTCAGATATGCAAATGTAGTTGCTCTGCCGTGCAAACCTGACGTCTGAAACAACGTATACAATTCTTGCTTGCCAAATGCCAACTACTGTATTTGATAATTAAGAGAATGTAAACCTTTAAAAAGTCAAAACAACAGGTCTAGCTAATTACAGTCTCGGCATCTTTTAAGCTGGAGTTTGGTTTTAGTCATAAAGTGTCTAGGACCTACATAACATTCAGTCCACAAGGTTCCTGATTTGCACAACCTTACTATTAGACGAAACAAGTTTTTTAAGTAAACTTGAGATCAAGAAAATTGCAGTTGAGCCTGTTCAGAGCTACTACGTATATAGCAGCAGATGAAATAATTGTTACTACAAAATATGATTCACTCGGTTAATCATTTTACTATAAATCCTTGCAGAAGTGAAGCGATTGATCGGACGCCGATTCAGTGACATGTGCGTACAAGAAGATGTCAAGCTGTGGCCTTTCAAAGTTGTTGGTCGTGACGACCGGCCAATAATCATGGTGCAGTATCAAGGCGAGGAGAGGCAGTTCACGCCTGAAGAAATCTCTTCTATGGTTCTCGCTAAGATGAGAGACACAGCTGAGATTTACCTTGGTAAAACAGTCAAGAATGCTGTCATCACTGTCCCTGTCTATTTCAATGACGCCCAGCGCAAGGCTACCATTGACGCTGGCGCTATGGCCGGTTTGAATGTCATGCGTATCATCAATGAGCCAACCGCAGCCGCCCTTGCCTATGGTCTCGAAAAGATTCCCATCGACAGCAAAAGGAGGACGGTGCTCGTCTTCGATCTCGGTGGTGGTACCTTTGATGTCTCCCTACTTAACATGGATGTAGGGATCAGTGTGGATAAGGGCTCCTTCAAGGTGATGGAGGTGGTTGCTATCGCTGGTGATACTCATCTTGGTGGATCTGATTTTGACAATGAGATGGTGCAGTATTCTCTGCGGGAGTTCACACGGAAACATAGGAGGATGGCCATCAACACCAACCAGAAGGCGCTCCGACGCCTAAGGACTGCCTGCGAGAGAGCGAAGAGGATGTTGTCTTCCACCGCAGAGACCACCATTGAGGTTGATTCTCTACATGCTGGCATCGACTTCTGCATCACCATAACCCGCTCTCGATTTGAAGAGCTCGACAAGGACCTCTTCAACAAGTGCATGATAGCTTTGGAGCAGTGCCTTCAGGATGCCAAGATGGACAAGAATAGCATCCATGATGTCGTCCTTGTAGGTGGCTCCACCCGCATCCCCATGGAAAGGAGCTCCGCAGGAATATTAACCCTGATGAGGCCGTTGCATATGGTGCTGCCATCCAGGCCTCCATTCTCAATGGAGAAACCAAGAATGGGCAGAAGGAGGATGTGTTCCTGCGTGATGTCACACCACTCTCTCTTGGGGTTGAGATAAATGAAGACTCTACAATGAGCGTGGTGATACCGAGGAACACTGCCATTCCAACCAAGAAGGTGAGGCGCTACACCACCCTTTACGACAAGCAGTCAAGTGTGACATTTCCCGTGTACGAGGGCGAGGGTGCGAGCACCAAGGACAACAACCTGCTCGGCGAATTCACGATCACCGGCATTCCCCCGGCACCCTTGGGTTTACCCCAATTGGATGTCACCTTCTACATTGATGTGAACAGCGTCCTGCACGTAACCGGGGAGGACATAGATACCGGGCGGAAGACCAACATCATCATCACTAACCACAGCGGCCGACAAAGGAGGACATAGAAAGAGGATCAAGTAGGAAGACGAAGCCAGGTGTTAGTGCAAGTAATTCTGCAACCCTTACCATGGTCCATGGCCGGCCACACATTCTATATAATTTATTGCATACAAGTTCTTCTTAAAAGCAGTACTGCGCTGTGCGTTGGATGCTTAATGCTGGTGTACTAGACTACTAGAGTAATCTTCAACCTATACCTTTTTACTGTGTTGGATATTTTTCATCTCCAGATTAATTTTGAGTTGCAACAGTTTCAGTATTCCTTAATCCTTACACAGAATGCCTGATGTGAAAATGGCAGCCGTAAATTGATTGCTAGTTGTACACCATTCAGAAAAAAAAGTAAAGCCCAATATATGGCCGGAAAAATAAACCCCATCAAGCAACGAGAACCACAACGTGTGGCCTGCAGTGCCGCTATTGTTTTACATAGATTTCGTAGATTATTACTTGATCCCATCGCCTAAGCTAACAAACAGGTTAATCACTGCTCCATTGAACCAAGCTACTCAAAGGAATTTATCTTTGCAATGCAAATACAAGGCTCTGCATGCATCAGCAGGGACACGTGGTAGGCCCGGAGCTAAAGGACCAGATCTACGGCTGGGACAGCGACACGTGGTGGGATGACAGGCCGGGGGGGGGGGGGTCCTGTGGTCGGGGACGTGGTGGCCCCCAGGCTTTGTTGGATCGTGCGGCTGGGGTTAGGAGGCGGTGTCCGGTACACTGGTGGAAGGCTAGAAGCGCCGATCAGCACGCCGAGCGGGCGGCTGGAAAAGCCCAACTTGGCAGATCCTTCCGGTTATGTACTGCGCGGTGACTGCGTGCTACAGTACTCGCGGTACTGTTCACGTGGAGGGGGCTGAGAGGGAGAGCGGCTAGGGTTGCAGATGCGCTAGGAACACCGGCCGCGGGGCTTCGCCCACGACCTTGCTTAACTAGCTTGATACATCTCTCTTTAATTAGAGAATATTACTTGACCTCTAAGCAAGGCCTAATCTTATCTCTAATTAACCCTAATACTAATGGGCTAGGCCAACCCAGGCCCAATAGGCTCCTCACGTCCTCTAACACTTCCTCGTCCTATGGAAAGCGCAGTTGTCATTACCATGCCCAAATCATGTTTTTCCCCGCGCATCTGAGGCATGGTTTTAAACCTATCACTGCAAACTAGAAAACCCTGGGGCGTGGTCTTGCCGCGCCATCTTTGAGTTGGCTAGCACGGGAATAACATGGAGACACGATTATGAGAACTAAAGTTGTAAAAATATGTCACTGAAATTCCATTTTTTCTATGTAACTGCCTTAGCTCTACTGAAAATTAGAATAATGCCATAATGGAGGGGAAGGAATCAATTACCTTTTAATTGTACTCCCGTCATGTCCCAGTATGAGTCCCCAGATATCATTCAACTACAGTTATATGATGTTAAGATGATTGTGAGGTGGAACCAAGTTAGCGACAGATTTTTGTGTCATTAGTATTGACAGTAAAGGTTGCAGATAAGAAAGGATTCATAAACACACATAATTCTAAGCTACATCTATTGTTATATTTTTTACAGAAAGTCGATACCATTTGTGTTTCACCTTTCGCGGCTTTACTTCCCAGTTTTGCTTTTAGGTACTTAATTGAAAGATAGTCTTCTGAATAGTATTTATCTACATTCATTTCAACTACTGTGAACAAATATATGGCCACTATACCTACAGATATTTCTGTGAAAAGCTTCATAATGTGGGCATAACTTCCTAATTCTTATTTTAATTGATGATATGATATTTTAATGGATTCGGCCAACTATTTTATCCTATAAATATACAGAAAAATTCATGAAAATCTAATTGATCCCTGAAGCTACAATCTTCTAAAGAGAAATTATTTTGCTTGCTGCAATAAGCTTATAAGCATGTGTCAATTTTGGCTGCAGATAATGTGGATTAAGCTTACCTCTGCTCTTATCAGTTACCTAACAGATCCTGAACAGGGGCAGCATGCAGGTGCAGCAGACCAGTAGAGCTTGGTTAAGTATAAAGTATTTGTTACATGAGCCACTCGATAGTCATCTGCTTGCATCTTGCTGATTATGGTCACATTTTTCAGGCGTCACACGTTTCAGCTTCAGCCTCATCGCATGTTTTGGACTGCAGCGAAAAGAAAAGGAAAAAAAAAACATGACAAACAAGTATTGGGTATTTTGTCGAACACGTTGTGAGCGTCTCGGCACCGGCACTACCGGCGGGAGCATGTCCCGGCGGCCGGCTTGGCTCTTGGGGATTTGCGAGCGACGGGACACGTACCTGACGCCGGCTGTGTGGTGTGCGTGGAGGTGGTGGCGGCGGGGGGAACGGCGGGAGGAGCGCTGTGTGGGCGCGCCCGCGACGGCCTGCTAAAGCTCGCGCGCCAGGCGCCATGCCGCTCCGCCGCTCGGGTGCTCCGTGCTAGCGCGCAGTGATCGCTCTACTCTCACAGGGCCCCTCTCTGCTTCGCCAGGCACCAGTGCACGGGTGTCGTCCTTGGCTGCCTGGCGACGCGCATAGAGGCGGCAATGCCTCGTCGTCGTCGTCCTTGTGTACACGAGGAGCGAGGTGAAAACAGGGAGTCAAGCTTCCAACTGGCTCGAAGGCCTCGACGGCTTGACCTGGAAGGCTGGAAGCCGCACGGTGGAGTCCCTTGTCGACGTCGCAGCCTCCGACATCTAGCCGCTAGCGTAGCGGGCGAGCCGCGCGACGAGCTGAAGCGCTTCTCCAGCCAGGCTGATTTCTCCACGACTCCCATCACTCGACGACGGGGCTTGACCAGCTTGACTGAACACAGGAGAAGCGCAGTCAAGACTCATATCAGCATAAATCTTCTGAATTTTCTGCCGGATTCTGTGGACTGTGGGTTTGTGTTTGTCGAATTCCCAGTAGGCTAGTACATGGCGAGAGGCAGAGTTCCTTGGCACTTGGCGATACACGCGAGGCATCGGGGCATCAGAAGTTGCCCGACAACGGTGTGGGGTGTGGTGGAAGCGCCGGCCAGCACCGTCGACCCGAAAACGCAGATTGGCAGCTACTTCCTCTTCCTTTGGAAAACGCAGCTCTCATTCCCGTGCCCAAATCACGGTTTCCTTCCATGCATCTGACTACCTGAGCATGTGAGAGGTGTTCCAACAGATTCAGTGTTATAAATGTTGAACATGTCACCGCTAAATGTTAAAGTTGAAAACCAGACTTGTGTGCTAGTTCAAGGTTGTAAATCGGACTTTTCCCTTATTTTTACCACGATTCTTTTGAAGAGAAATGGCAGGAGTCGCAAATGAATGTTACTGCCAATTAAACTGTTCCTTGACTTATTGCTGATTATATCACTGAATTCTCGCAGAAGTGAAGCGACTGATCGGCCGTCGATTCAGTGATGAGGCTGTACAAGGAGATATCAAGCTGTGGCCTTTCAAAGTCGTTGCTGGTCGTGACGACCGACCGATGATTGTTGTGCAATATGAAGGAAAGGAGAGAGAGTTCACACCTGAAGAGATCTCCTCCATGGTTCTCACCAGGATGAGAGAAACAGCTGAGGTTTATCTTGGCAAAACCATCAAAGATGCTGTCATCACTGTCCCAGTCTACTTCAACGACTCCCAGCGACAAGCTACAATTGACGCCGGCACCATTGCTGGCCTGAATGTCATGCGCATCATCAATGAACCAACTGCCGCAGCCCTCGCCTATGGTCTTGAGAAGATGCCTGTCAGCAACAAAGCGAGGGTGGTACTTGTCTTTGATCTTGGTGGTGGTACTTTTGATGTTTCCCTCCTTAACATCGACCCAGGAATCAACATGGATAAGGGTGTGTTCGAGGTGAAAGCCATTGCTGGTGACACTCACCTTGGTGGAGCGGATTTTGATAATGAGATGGTGAAATACTCACTGCGGGAGTTTACCCGGAAACACGGTAAGACGGACATCAACAACAACCAGAAGGCGCTCCGCAGGCTGAGGACTGCTTGCGAGAGAGCAAAGAGAATACTATCTTCCACATCACAGACCACCATTGAGGTCGACTCGCTCCATGACGGCATTGACTTCAGGACCAACATAACCCGCTCCCGATTCGAGGAGATGAACAAGGACCTCTTCAGCAAGTGCATAGAGGAGTTGCAGAAGTGCCTCCGTGATGCCAATGTGGACAAGAGCAGCATCGATGACGTCGTCCTGGTCGGAGGCTCTACCCGCATCCCCAAAGTGCGGAACATGCTCCGGGACTTCTTCGACGGGAAGGAGCTCTGTCAAAGCATCAACCCAGATGAAGCTGTCGCATATGGTGCATCCATCCAGGCCTACATTCTGCGCGGTGGAGCCGAAAATGGGAGGTTGGTGGATATGCTTTTACGCGACGTCACGCCGGCCTCGCTAGGCTTCGGGACTAAAGAAAATTGTCGTGTGATGAAAGTGGTGATTCCCAAGAACACCACCATCCCAACCAAGAAGTCGACAAACGTCACCACCCTCTATGACAACCAGATCAACGTGCGTTTTCCAGTGTACGAGGGGGAGAGCGCGAGCACCACGGACAACTACCTGCTTGGCGAGTTCTATCTCCGCGGCATCCCCCCAGCACCCAAGGGCGTACCCAGTATGAAAGTCACTTTCAACATCGATGCGAACGGAGTGCTGAATGTGTCAGCGAAGCATAAGTCCACCGGGCAGACGAACAGCATCATGGTAACCAACGACAACGGCAGGTTGAGCAAGGACGAGATCGAGCGCATGGCGGAGGGGTTAAAGCACATTGCATCGTAATTTGCCCGCGCCTGCCATCCGGTGTGGGTCAAGGGATCGAGAGCATGTGTAGCCAAAAAATTTTTACTGCATTTTGAACGCTTAATTAATATTGTTTATGCGACTGACTTGGCATGTGTAGCCTAGTTTGTGCAACATGTTTTAATTGATGAGGCTAGACTGCTATAGTTCACCTCCGTTGGACGTGCCTTTCATCTTGCCGGATTAATTTTGAGTTGGCGATAGCTTGAGTGTTTCGCATACGCATTGGGTGTCGGTGATGCATGTCCATGGTGCGGCACGGCTCGTGGCCTCGAGCACAGGAGGTGTGCGAGGTCGCAACTGTCGCAGCAAGGCCGGCGAGCTCGGGTGGAGCAAGCGCGCCTGGGCTTGCGGCAAGGCGCGATCGATGTCGTCGGAGAAGACAGCGCCGAGGCGTCGTGGTTAGTTACTGTGGCGGACTGGCGGGCTGGTACGGATCCAGATTCAGTGACTGCACTGTAGCGGTGCCTTACTCTCCCTCCAAAGTCGTCCATCGCAAGATGAATGGTCAGAGCATCGTAAACAGTACACGTGTTACAGTATCAAATAGTATTTTCGAAACAGTGTTTTTGCTGAGACGCGGCGCGACGGGCCACCCGGCCTTCCGCCACACCATGACAGCGAGGGGGCAACTCAGTAGGAGGTGATGTTGAGTCTCAGGTTGCCCATAGTAGGCGCAGGCCGGAGACTCAACGATGTTCCTGTAGTTGAGCAAGGCGGCCGTTGGCAGGCGATCCTGATGAACCAACCATAAGAAGTGTTTGCAGCGTGGCAGAGCTCCATTGTCCCAGATGTAGGGGGCGAAGGGATCGGTCGCCAGTGACGCCATGCGCCCTTCGTAGAACAAGGCCGAAGAGAAGGGCGCCATGGAGGTGCCCACTCCCCGGTAGTCTTCAGCGTCGGGGGACGGTGTGGCTGACTGGAGCGCGAGGTGGATGGTGAGGAGCTCAGCCTCCGCCGCAGCAGACAGACGGTTGTGTAGGCCCATGTCCTAGGAACCGCCGGTCACGACGTCGGCCACGGCGCTCTGAACGGTGATGTTAGGGCGACAGCAGTGGGAGTACAACACCGGGAACAGCCCAGCCAGCGGCTGCGGGCCGAGCCAATGGTCATGCCAGAAGCTGCAGGAGGCGCCATTGCCCAAGTGAACCTTGGTGTCGAGCCGAACCTTGGGCAGCATCTGTCGGATCACCTTCCAGGTGGGCGTGTCGAGGTGGTGTGGGTAGCCGAGGTCGCGTCCGGCAGCAGCCCCATAGAAGCGTTGGAACCACCGTTGCCAATTGGTGGTCGAGGTGTGCTGCAGCTTGGCGGCGAACTTGCAGAGGAGGCCTTGGTTCTGAAGCGCGAGGTCCTTGACCCCCAACCCGCCACGAGACCGGTCTCAGCAGACCATCTCCCAGGCGGCTTTGCACTGGACGCCATTGCAGGTGGAGTCTCCAGTCCAGAGGAACGCACGACGTCGGGCATCGATGGCCTCGACGACGCTCTTTGGGAGGAGAATGGAGCACATGGCGTACACCACCCCGGCCGCCGAGGACAGCATTGGCGAGGATGGTGCGGCCGCTGGCAGTGAGGGTGGCGCCACACCAGCCCGGGATGTAGCGGTCGACGGCCTGCACCAACGGCAGGAGGTCGGAGGATCGAACCTTGGATGCCGTCAGCGAAAGCCCCAGATAGGTCTGGGGGAAGAAGGCGATGGCGCACCCGAACGCCTCAGTGAGGGTGGTGGCCTCGGCAGCGTCGACGCCGATCGGGATGAAGGTGCTTTTCTCGTAGTTGATGTGGAGGCCGGTCATGGCGGAGAATTGCTGCAGCAGGAGCTTCAGATGGGCCAGTTGGGAGGCGTCGGCCTTGACGACAATCAGCGTGTCGTCGGCGTACTGGAGAACCGGGCAGGGAAGGTCAGCCACCAAGGGGTGCTGGAGGTCACCTTGGAGGGAGGCCCGAAGGATCATTTGTTGCAGCAGGTCGGCAACCAGAATGAAGAGGTAGGGGGAGAGGGGATCCCCCTGTCGAATGCCCTTCTTGCAGCGAAACCACCGACCAGGGACCTGTTGAGCACCACCGCCGTCTGGCTGGAGATGTTAAGGAGGTGGATCCACTGCCGCCAGAGGTCGGGGAAGCCCTTGGCCGCAAGGATCGCGTCCAAGGCACTCCAGTCGATAGAATCGAAGGCCTTCCGGAAGTCCAATTTGAGGACAATGGCCCGGGCCTGTTGACGGTGAATTTCCGTCAACCTAGCCATGAGTTTACCTTCGGCGTTGGCATCAATTTTATATCTTATCCATTGGTACTAACCCCCTTGATATAACAAGTTCGTTCGTGCATGTCGGTTTTGGAGTTTGATGTTTATGCAGGAATTTAGCGTTAAATGCAAGACTTCCGGGTAAAGTTCATCAAGCACCTCGTGAGAAGACCATGAAGCCCGGTACAAGTCAAGCAATGAAGTGAACATGACTCCAAGAAGCCCAAGGACCAACCCGTGAAGGCAGAAAACTCTGAGGACCTGAACAGAAAATGCTGAAGCTTGCGAGACAAGGAGCTCTATCCAAATGGCGGAGAAACTAACGTCAAGGGCCCACATGTAGAGGAGGGAAACTTACAGAAGACATGAGAAGCATCGCCGAGGAAGGAGGCCACGAGATGGGCCAGAATGGGCCCAGGCCGGTCGGCCCAGCCCATGTCTGGGTCCATTCGTGCCCCCTTTGACCTAGACGATCCTCAAACTATTTATAGTCCCCCTGCCAAGAGCCACGCATCAACTCATTCGTCATTCACCGCCGAGGAGCGGAGAAGAGAGGGACACCATTCCGGAGAGGAGAGGGTCGAGCTAGTTGTCTAGGGTTTCCCTAGCCGGCGTGGGAACCTTGCAAGGAAGACCACGTCGGAGTTCCAGGAGTTAGGAGCAAGATCAAGGTAGGATCCCGGTGGTGATCTTGTCCATGTACCTTTGAGAATGTTAAATTATCAAGTTGCAATCCGATTTCTAGCGATCAAGTATTTCTTCTACGACTTTGATTTCGATTGACTTTTCTTACTTTAAGATCTATTCTCGAGATAGATCGTAGAGGGTGTTCTTGTAGCCGTGGTGGCTAGAGATGCATGCCTGACATTCCAAGAGATTTCAACTTGTCTATTGGACTCGCCCTAGGCTAACCCGCATGAATAGGAGTGCATTGTGACAGAACGGTGACTCCAAAAGGTGGACGTCTTCGGAGTTGGAACGGAAGCCGCGGTTTAAAAAAGCTTTTTATGAGATTGATCTTGGTTTATTCTTCTTTGCTTGGAACTTCAACAAGAGCTTGATCCAATCTCTCTAGATTGGTTTTACCTATCCCTCTATATCTCTTGCTACCTCCGGTTTTCATAGATTAGATTCGTTTCTTTTGGTGTTCTCTAGATTAGATGCTAAAGCAACAACCTTTCAAAGATTAAAGTGTTTGTGGTTTTATTAGATTGATTCTTGCATCACACATTTGTTCCACGGATTTGATACCTTGGGTTCACACTTGAGGGAAGAAGGGTCCCTTGACTACGACGGAGGATTTGTCCGCTTGCAATCCAAACGAAGTTTGATACGCATATACACCGTCAACCAGGCCTTCCGCTTATGCCAAGCTTACACAATCTCTGCAGCATAGACAAAATTTTCAGCAATACAACGCCCCTTGAGGAACCCGGTTTGATCCGTGTGCACGAGCTGCTGAACCACCGGCTGTAGCCGCCGGGTCATCCCTTTGGTGCAGATCTTGGTGGAGCAGTTCTGAAGCGAGATGGGGTAGTAGTCCTTGACGAGGATGGAGTCACTCTTCTTTGGGAGCAGGACGAGGTATGCCTGATTGAGGCGCTCCAAGTTCGCGGCACCCTGGTGGAATTCGTGGAGCAACTGCAGCAGGTCGGCCTGCACAGTAGGTAGATTCTGCTAAAAGAAGAGGGGCGTGAAGCCGTCCGGACCAGGCGCGCTGTCCTTGCACATGGAGAGGAGGATGCTTTCAGCTCAGGCAGAGAAAACGGTTCCACCAGGCCCGCCGCTTGAGTAGGAGTCAGGCGGGTACCGACGAACAGTTGAGCGAGGTGCGGAATGGCGATGCACTGATCCGCGTGCCCCATGAGTTGAGAGTAGAAGCTGTGTAGGACCGACGCCTTGGGCGCATGTGCCGTGATAGTGGAGCCGTCTTCAAGCTGGAGCGCCAGAATCTGGTTGCGGCGCCAGGCCACGATGGCAGAGAGGTGGTAGAACCTGGTGTTGGTGTCGCTGAGCTTGCAGGTTCGGGTCTTCACTCGTTGGCGCCAGTAGATGGCCAGCTGACGGCCGTGCTCCACCGCAGCCTCCCTAACAAGGTCCCTCAACTGAGATTCAGCGAGGTAGAGGGGGCGGCATTCTTCATTGAGGTCCATCATGGCGATGACGAGCCCGCAGTTGCGCAGCATATCCGTTGGGGATCGTTGAGTGCGGCACTAGACCTTCAGGTCGGCGCGGCAGCGTTTGACTCAGAGGGACACCTTGGCGAAGCCAGAGCATCCTCGAACGCTGGTCCAGGCCTGGTTGATGACGTCCTTGCACCCAGGTGAGCGAAGCCAGTGATTGTTGAAGCGGAAGATGGACGGCTTGGGGATGGTCGTGGCCGAAGTGAGGGAGAGGATGCAGTGATCTGAAGTGGCGGCGGACAGGGAGGTTACGATAGAGTTCAGTAGGAGTGAGGCCCAGTCGTTGTCGACGAAGAACCGGTCGAGTTTGACGAGGATGGGCGGGTCCTGATGGTTGGACCAAGTGAAGCGTCGGTCAAGGAGTGGGAGCTCTTGCAACATCATGGAGTCAACAGCGTCGTTGAAGAGGCCGGCCTCCACCACATTGAAGTTGCCATTGGAGCGGTCCTCCGGGCAATGGGTGAGGTTGAAGTCACCGAGGAGGAGCCAAGCACCTGAAACAGATGAGCGAACCAACAGGAGCTCCGCGAGGAAGTCCTGTTTGTCAGCATGGTCGCACGGACCATAGCAATTGGTGACTGTGAAGGAGAGGTCGGTTGCGGTGGCGGTGAGGGAGGTGGTAAGCGTGAAGCGGCGGGTGAAGAGGGTAGAAACCGGGGGTAATTATCTTAGTCCCTAATCCCCCAAAATCAGGAAGGCTAATGATGGGCTGCATCAACGAAGGCCCAACATCAGCCACCAGCAAGCCAGGCCCAGCTTCCCTTCCTTAGGGACAGTGGTCTGGCCCCATCCGCAGGGCCACCTCCGACTTAGGTGGCCACCCCAGCTACCTCGACAGGCGGCTCCGCCTCGCACGACCTAAGGCTCCTTCCGCCGCAATCCATCGGCCGGGGGGCCCCCCAGGGCGTGGGCTGCAACGTGGCGCAAGCTGCCCCGCGCTGCCCGGGACGTGCAGGAGCAGCGGGGCACGCGGATCTGCCTTGTCAGGAGGTCAGACAATGATGAGATTTTCCCCGGCGTGGGAAGCGGACTGCTCCGGCGTCCCATCACCTGGATGCTGAACAGTGGCGAAGGACACCCGAATCCTTCGCCTGCAAGACATCAGACGACGAGACCCGACCCAGCAAGTATCAGAGAGAAGGTCGAGACTTGCAAGAGAAGCCCCGACCTAACAGGACTGGCGTGCTCATGGGTCGGGAGAAGCCGCCTTGGAACGGGAGCCGCAGCTACGACGTCCTACGAAGGCTACCACGACTAGTACAGTGTACGACGCCAACGGGAGACGAAGGCCCACGGCGTGGCACTGTTCCAGCACTGTTCCGGCACTATTGCAGCACTGTAGCAGGATGTCGTTTTACCATCCTAACCCTTGTACACCAGCCCTCCTTGGACTATAAAAGGGGAGGTTGGCATCGTAAACAGCAGGGTCCAAACGAACACACACAACGCATTACTTTCAATGATCAAGCACTCACAGCTCACAACCACATCCACAGACTTGGGACACTTTCCCTCTCTCGACCTAAGCTTGTGTCCCCTACTACAAGCCCCTGTGGGCATATAGAACATCTTCCCGAACTGGACGTAGGGCACCCCCTCGGTGCCTGAACCAGTATAATCCCGGTGTCTCTAAGTCCAACCATCCGGATCAGACGCACGAATCATACCAAAAATTACTTGCCGGCGGTATCAAACCCCGACAGCGGGTGGTGGAGGTGGTGAGTGAGAAGGTGTTAGGGTTACAGGCGGTAAGCATACCACATGAAGCCCCGGTGGAGGGGGAGAAGACGAAGGAGGAGGCTAGCAGGCCGGGCAGGAAGGATGTCGCCTTAAAGCGGTCGATGCTTTCGAGCTTGGTTTCCTGGAGGCAGGCAATGTCGGGAGGTGGGGTGGGGAGCGCGAGCCGGACATCCCCACACTTGTCTCTGTCGCCCAGGCCACGGACGTTCCAAGACATGTGTGACGCCCCAGGTTTTTAAGTAGCGTCATTAATGCTAATGACCGGTTCAGCCGAGTCAAACCTACTGACATTGGTCAAACCATGGTCAACCTGGGTCATCACCTCGAAAATCTCGTCAACAATCCCTAATGACCTTCTTATTCGAGTCAACACACACTTGTGGTCAACCTTGGTCAAAACCCTAATGTCCTTGAACCTTCTCCGAAACTTTTGCCGCGTTCTCCAAATTTCACCTTAACACTTCAAAATCTCCCAATACAAAAGTTGTCTAGTTTTTCGAGAGACACAACTTTCATGTTGGATGGTATTTCAAATTTTGAGAGGAAAAGGGTGGGAAACTTGGTCAACTGCAGTAAACACTGTCCACCGGCGCCATGGAAAACCAGCGACTTTGCCTGCAGTTCATGCTCAAACGGTTGATCAAAACATAGGACGGCCTTTGTAAAAGTTGTAGAGGGTACTTCACACTACAACTTTCGTTTTTGGAGAAATTTTCGTCCAGTTCAAATTTTTGGAGTATAGGGCGGTCAAACACGCGTTGACCGGGACGGTTGAGCCAGCCCGCGCTCTGGAGCGCGTGTCTCGGCGCGACGCGCGCGCCCGCGTCCGTGCGCAGGGCCACGCGTCGGCTGACCGGCCCTCGGCGTCCGGACCCGCATCTTCCTGAGGCAGCGCGCCTTCCCGAGGCCGCGCGCCCCGAGGCCGCGCGCGCACCGAGGCGTCTTGAAGCCCGCGCTCGCCCGGTGCCGCGTCGCCATTCGCGCCGGACCAGCCCTGCCGGCATTGCCCGCCGGTCCGCCCGCGGCGCCGGTCCCCTCCCTGCCGTGCACTCGCCGACCGGCCACACGCACTCCAAAGCAGCACGGGTCCACACCTCGCGGCATTCCTTAGCGTCGATGTTGCGTCCTTCGCTTGCCTATATAAGGGGCCGCCGCTTCTCCCTCGCGCGAGCACACCGCCGCTGCCCTCCATGGCCGCCGCAGCCAAGCCCGTCCCTGCGCTCCATTCCAGTGCCGACCAAACATTCTAGGACCTTCCCCGTCCTCCCCTAGACCTACCCGTACCACGCCTTGCCCGCGCCGTGCACCCGTCTCGCCGGAGCAGCCGCTCCCGCGGCTGGCACTGGGCGACGCCGCGGAGCACTGCTGTCGGCCGCTCCTCCACCTCTTCTTCGGACGCAAATCCACCCTAGGTGAGCTCGCACACCTCCCCGCACTCCTACCCGGCCGGAAGCGCCGCCGGAGCCGCCGGAATTCCGGCGAGCCGCCGCCTCCCCATGGCCAAGGACTCAATTGCCTCGATTTCATTCTTTCCAGGGACTTTTCTGTGAACCGAGGGCATACTTGTGAACTTTTGAAAAGATCCAGGGGCCTCGGTGTAAAACCACATCTTCAATAGTAAACCCCTTTCAGCTGAAACTTGGAAAATTCGTAGAAAATTGTAGAAAAAATCAGAAAAATGCAAACCCAATTTTGTTGGACTCCTTGTGAAAAACACTACAACTTTTGTAAAGCCTGTCCATAGTTTTTCCTAATAGTTTTTGCATGAAAAATAGAAATATGAAAAACCTAGATCTGTTGTATCTCAAAATCTACAAGTCCTCTATTGCTAATTTTTGGATATGTTGTGTGTTATGTCATGACTAGCTCCTGTGCCAAAAATTGCACAAAGTTATGTTGTAAATCTTTTTATGTGAATTATTTTCTTTTTATGCAGAATCTATCCAAATGATTTTTGTAGCTAAAAATAATTTGATTTTTGTGTCCAACTTCTGCCTGTTATCTTTTTATGCCAAAATGCACCTCTGGTGAATTAACCACAATTTTCTAGTTAATAGAAATATTTATTCTTGAAATATGCTTGTTTTTCTTTGTAATTGCACAAGTCAAGATCCATAATAGTTCTAGGTGTATGTGTTGCATGCCTAGCTTAGTTTGGACCAGAGATCATGTGTAAGAAAGTTAAAATCATTTTGAAGTGTATTTATTTTTTGTATGCATTTATCTTGCTTTAGTAGCTAGCTTTTGTTACTTTTGGTATAATTAATTTCATAGCTCTCCTGAGTGTACATGTGTGTTCAGTGGCTTTGTATAGGTGTGTAGTGCTTGATAAACCCTTCCACTGAATTTTATTAATTTATGTTATGAATAAAAGCTATGGAAGCAATTTAAAGCTTAATAGTCAATTAAATGGGAAAATCACCAACCACACCCCTAATAACCCTATGTGTGTGATGCGAACCATTTTAAAAAGATCAAAACCAACCCATTGCTGTCTTGTGAAATTTAAATTAATTTATTTAAATAAATGTGTACACAGTCACCATTAAAAAGATTAAATAATAAAGAACCGCATATTGTTCCTTTTCGGAAGAGTATGCTGAATGTATTCTTATCTAGGTGAATGTGATCAACCATGCACCCCATGGTTGTCATTTGTTGTTTGTATTTGTTTAAATTAAAAGTCGTCAATTGAATCTTGCATTTGCATCCTCGTGTAGATCTTCCCGACGGTAGTTATACGCTCGTGCCAGAAGGAGGAGAAGGAGGAGCTGACGGTGAGCTGCAGTACGTGGACGTAGCTCAAGACCTAGACCAAGGTCCAGAAGGGCCCAAGGCCAACCTTGCCAGCGAAGGCAAGCCCCGGTGCATTAACCAAGTGTTTTTGAAACTTTATGCATTTACGTTCAGGAGTTGAAATGAAACCCTAGATGCACGATTCCTAGGTACCTATGTCCTTACTAGTATGATAGGTCGGTAGCTGCTATGCTATAGGACCGTTACAAGTCGAGTGATGCTTGTCACTCGCGAGAATAGATTCTTATGTTGGATTCATAAGATCTCCTTAAATAGATTGCTCATGTGGTAAGAGCATGGGATGTGGGCTCCGGTCCAATGGCTTTCGTGGGTTAAGTGTTTGAACGTACTAAACACTTGTCGGAAATGGGTACGGTAAGCCTAGTACCTAAATGAGGCGGTGCGGGAACTTTGCGCTACTAATCTTAGGGTTGCGGCCCCGGGCTCGCCACCTGAGTACATGTGTGAAGCTAGGTGACCTCGGTGGCGTAGCCTAGCAAGCCTTGTACTTAAGACTGTAACATCTGATCCCAATCCGAAGATTTTTGGGAACCGCCTGGTGGTTGTCCTCGCGGGGGCACCCTACCGTGTGTTTAGGTCTACCTTGCAAGGTTTAAATCAATCGATTGTCGGCCTCTCACCGTTATCTGAGACTACTTACTCCACTGGCCATGAGATCCCTAATGATAGAAGTTGATGAATATTATGCTTGATTAATTGTCTTGCACAACTTATGCTTGCAATAGTTGGCTAATTTAGAAAAGAATATTCAACTAGAACTTGTGCTAAAATCTTGAAAGTAAGGACATACTCTTTGTTGCTTTTCAGCAAAAGAAACCCCATTGGCCAAAAAGCCTTTCATGTCTAGAGTTGGTGATGTAGTTGTCACCGACGGGTAAGTCTTGCTGAGTATTAGTATACTCAGCCTTGCTATAATCTGTTGCTCCAGGTAATGCCTTTGCTGATGTGTGGCCTGGAGAGATCCCGCCTGGCTGGGAGCTGGAGTGGGTGGAAGACGATGAATGAAGGCATCATGACAGGCCTCCCGTGATGTTACCTCGTGTCGTTTAGTTTAATTCCGCTGTTTTCAAAACTCTGAACTCCGTTATCATGTCAAAGACTTCGGTTTGTAATAATTAAGCCCTTCGGGGTAAATTTGGATGTTATTCATATGTTGTTCTCTGGACTCGCCTTCGCGTGAGTTTTAATGCATATATGTCGATCCTTGTTGCGTGTAAGTGATTTACCGGGCGTTAACCCGGCAACTAACGACAGGATGATACTTTATTATTGCTTAATGACCAAAGTGGATTGGTTTAGGCAATAGTACGGTATTTTTCTGGGCGGGTTGTCACAACATGATGGTCACTGGTCTCGCGGCGTTAGCCATGGAGGAACCTGCGGGACAGCAGGGCGAGCAAGCCAGTGCACTGGGAACGCAGACAAGCAAGGGGTAGCGAACGGGGGCGCAGACGGCGGCCCAGCAGTGTTCCGGCGACGAGGGATGGTGACAGTGAGTCAGCCACCCCTGAAGGTTTGTTATTACAGAGCGCCGGCACGCGGCCGGTGAGAAGTTCAAAAGACTAGGCCCTATTACAACAGTGACGACCGCCGACAGGCGGGCGCAAAAGCAAGGATCGGAGCAGCAGTAAGGGCGGCGCGGAGAGGCCGGTGTGAGCGAGGGCGTCCCATCAGTCGATGTTGTCGATCACACAGGAGCGGAGAGCATTTTTTTTGGACTTTCATACCATCCTCGCTCTCGACGGGATGCCTCTCCATTTGGGTTTCCTTAAAATGCATGATGATTAACCATAGCGAATTAGCGATAGAAAAAAAAAGAAAAGATTGAATTGTGCTAGCGCTTACAAGTATATACGATAACCAAAAGGTTTTGGAATAGCCTTGCATCATGTACCACATGATTTTTTTCAAGACTTGTGAAAGGGAGAAAGGCACGAGAATTTACAGCTCAAACTGATAAAATGAAATAACAAAAATGCATAAAAAATCGTAAGTTTTAAAATTGCAGAACAGATTTGGATGCGCACTGGGAAATCAAAACTGTTCTTTTTTTTTCTTTCTTCAGGGTTGGCGTTGCGTGGGAAATAAAACCACACTCCTCTTACTAGCCGGAGCCACTTGTCACGGACTCACCCTCGCCCACTCAGCTCTAGTTGCTCACTTCCTCCGCGGGGGAGTAGTACTGCTACTTTTCTCACCTGCGCACACCCGAGAAGGGAGATGGCGGACTGCTCGAAGCTGAAGTGCGGCGGCCCGGCGGTCGGCATCGACCTCGGCACGACCTACTCCTGCGTGGCCGTGTGGCGGGGCAACCGCGGCGAGGTCATCACCAACGACCAGGGCAACCGCCTCACGCCGTCCTGCGTCGCGTTCACCAGCGCCGAGAGGTTCGTCGGCGAGGCGGCCGTCAACCAAGCCGCCATGAACCCCACCAACACCATCTTCGGTGAGTAATCCACCGGAATTTCTGCACTCTGTGGCCTTTTGTAGCTGTTCGTCGCGTAATTACTTTCCCCTTTTTTTTCGGTCGTCACTGGGGTTTTTACTCGGCTGCGAAGCACAAAAATTGGGGTTTTCATGGGTGCCGTAGATCGATCTTGATTCAGTATACTAGCAAGCACAAAATTCGGTCGCCAGCGGCTCATAGCACGTACGCCACCGCGTTCAGGGAGTAGTAAATCGATCGAATCTCTCGCTGAATCGAACGCGTCCCCAACAACTCCGGAAAATCGATTCGTGCCGTGATTGCAAGTAGCACAAGCCTCTTCAGTTCAGCCAAGTGCTTGGTTCCGCCGTTATTCTGATTTCTGCTGTTTTCTTACCCACAGTTTTGAACCGAGTACTTCTACCATGTGAATTCTTTGTTCAATTCACCTCTTTGAATCTCGAACGAAAACGAAATTGTCAAAATTGAACTTTCAAGAGTTGCTCATAATTCGTAGTACTGCTGGCGCTGGGTACATGCAACTACCCAAGGAAAGCATGATGTGCTGCTGACAAATATTCTAGTAAAATTATCCCATGGATGCATTGCACGCACCATTTCGTAATCTGTTTACTGATAATTTGATTGACCATATGAATATCTTTCTTACAGAGGTGAAGCGATTGATCGGCCGCCGATTCTGTGACGAGTCTGTACAGGAAGACATCAAGCTGTGGCCATTCAAAGTTGTAGCAGGTTGTAAAAACCGGCCAATGATCGAAGTTGAGTACAAAGGGAAGAAGCAGCAGTTCTCGGCCGAGCAGATCTCCTCCATGGTGCTGGCCAAGATGAAGGAGTCCGCTGAGGTCTACCTCGGCACCACGGTCAAGAACGCAGTTGTGACCGTCCCTGTATACTTCAACAACTCTCAGCGCCAGGCTACCATAGACGCTGGCACCATCGCTGGTCTGAACATCATTCGCATCATCAACGAACCCACCGCAGCCGCCGTCGCCTACGGTCTTGACAGGATGGCCGTCGGCAACAACGAAGGGAGGACAGTGTTGGTCTTCGACCTTGGCGGCGGCACCATGGACGTCTCGCTCCTTAAAATCGATCCGGGAGTGGACATCTGCATGGCTGTGTTCGAGGTGAAGGCGATCGCCGGCGACACTCACTTCGGCGGGGTGTACTTGAACAACGAGATGGTGAAATACTCTCTGCGGGAGTTCATAAAGAAGCACGGCAAGGCGGACATCAGGTGCAACCACAAGGCGCTCCGGCGGCTGAGGACTGCCTGCGAGAGGGCGAAGAGGATGCTGTCTTCCACAACGGAGACCACCATTGAGGTGGATGCCCTCCACGACGGCATCGACTTCTGCATCAGCATCACCCGCTCCCGGTTCGAGGAGATCAACAAGCACCTCTTCAGCAAGTGCATCGTGGCTCTCGACAAGTGCTTCCGCGACGCCAAGATGGACAAGAGCAGCGTCCACGACGTCGTCCTCGTGGGCGGCTCCACCCGCATCCCCAAGGTGCAGCACATGATCCGAGAGTTCTTCGATGGGAAGGAGCTGTTCCGGTGCATCAACCCTGACGAGGCCGTCGCGTACGGCGCCGCCATCCAGGCATGCATCCTCACCGGCGGAACCGTGGATGGGACGGTGGGAGACATGGTTCTGCTCGATGTCACTCCACTCTCGCTCGGGATCGAGGTCTCGTTGCATCATATCATGAGCGTGGTGATCCCGCGGAACACGGCCATCCCCACCAAGCAGACGAAGGTCTTCACCACCGTGTACGACAACCAGGTCACCTGCGCAATCAAGGTGTACGAGGGCGAGTGCGGGAGCACCAAGCAGAACAACCTGCTGGGCGAGTTCGTGCTCTCCGGGATCGCCCCAGCGCCCCGCGGTGTACCCGTCATCCTCGTCACCTTCAACATTGACGTGAACGGCGTCGTGAACGTGTCGGCGGAGGACAGGTGCACCGGGAGGAAGAACAGCATCGTCATCACTAGCCACACCGGCCGGCTGCGCAAGGAGGAAATCGAGCGCATGGTGCGGGAGGCCGAGAAGCGGAAGGGGATGACCAAGTCGACGTCGGCGATGCTGGCCCTGGAGGTCTAAGCGTGGAAACTGATTGTGGTGCTAGCTCCATCATCGCCAAGGAGCATATACGTAATACGTGTGTGTGGATCGTACTGCATCGGACCATTGTATGCTAGTCCTAGCTTCTTAGTATATGGAAGTTTAATCGTTGACAATGCAGACACTGACTAAAGATCCTCTTAACCTTCTTGGTTAGAGTGAACTGAGGTATGATGACAAAGACCCGGGTTTGATTCATCGTTGGAGCGAATTTACAAAACTAGTTTTAAAAAAATCCTCTCGCTGATGAAGTCGGGATTCAAGGATTTTTTTAAGCCGGGATTTTATGCCATTCTCTTGATGAAAAGCGTGAGGCGCTCTTAACCCACCGGCTTAGGCCCTGTTTAATCGTTGACAATGCAGACACTAGAGTATGTCTGTACTGCCACCTGCGTTTGCAGAACCAATTTATGTTTGGCGGTACACTAACCATAACTGCAACTGGACTCAAAACAGTCGAACAACAATTCACAGGCTGTCAAGCAACAGTGTCACTTACACAGCAGTCAAAAACACTTCCAGTTGCAGTGTACATACCGTGAACACATAGCAAGAAAGTGCCTTTATAGCAAGAGAAGAAAAACATAATATACTGCTGATACATTACTGTTTGACATAGAATTATTGGCTGACCTCAATGTAAACAAAACATATTGCTGCCCCCTTTTAGTAAAGCTACCTTGAGAGAAATATTGTCTTCCGGACACCAATACAAGGCAGACAGCTTGATGAGGAAATGATCTAAAAAAAACATTGAACCTAGAGGAACTTGTCTCGCCCAAGACGCTGGAGATGGTAATTGATGGTCTTCGCTGCGTTCTTTGGCTTCCCTTTCTGCAATTACGTCACATGCAGCATTAGCAGCTGAAGGATTGCTGACAATGCGTAAGGATGCAAAACAGTAAACAAGGATGTGGATCATAACCTGAGTCTGAGTGCACATAACCAAGAGATCCTTCTGCCTCAAGCACTTGTCATCTTCCTGTTTGTTTAAGGCCAGGCAGTTGAGGAAGGCCAACATTTCTACCATGCAAGGCTTTGCAACAGCACCAAACTTCTTTGGGTTTATGTACAAAGCACCAACCTTCCGACCCATTCTGCTGCTTCACCTGCATGTATGTGATCGATTTGTGTGATTAGCTCAACAGCAGGTAATGTAAATACCCCTAAATCACACCACACATTACAACAGTGCAAACAAAATAGCAACAATTCATGGGGCAACAAATAAATACCGGAGATGAAATATTTTAACAAACCTCTGGGCAAAAGCTGAACGAACATGAGAAATTTGCATTAAAAGTGTGCTTACTAGCTATGGCTATACCAACATCGTGCATTATCCAGTATAAGCATACTGATTTGAACAGCAGAAAGCAATGATTGGTGATTCTCACTAGAGAGACCATTTCTGAGAGGTACAGCAACATTCAATCAACAGAACAATTGGAAAGGAACACGAGCATGAAACTGAACTATTGCACAGAAGCCTAGATACGGTTAAGCGAGACCAAAATATCCTTCGCAGAAGCATTCGGTCGAACAGGTTGCAGGCGTAAGCAAAGCTGGCCCATCCCAACAGCTTGGACAGCTGAAGCACCTCCACGCCGCCGGAGTAGCAGACGAGCTGCGGCGAGAAGGAATGCACCGGCACAGAGGCGACTCATGGCTTACGGCAGGCCAATTGGCCAAGACTGACAGACGGGTCGGATCTACCGATTGGCAGCGACCCGTGGGTGGGGTTCTTACCACGGCGGGGCGAAGCACCGGTCCGGAAGGGTAAGCTGTGACGGAGATATGGAGCGGGGAGATGAAGGGATGGAGGCGTACCTGGAGAAGGAGACGCCGACGGGCGAAGGGAGCGCGGCCGGCGCGGCGACGGGGTTGGGGGTGGGACTGCGGAGGCGGCGCTAGATCGGACGAGCAGTTTCTGGAAAGCGGGGGCACCGTTTGATGTCGAATTGGGCTTTTAAGTGACATGAGGTAAGTGGGCTTATTTGAGGAGAATAGCCCGGCTAAGTTGAGGCCCATGAAGGCCATCGTATGAACAAAAAAGGCCCATGTTTGAGATCGCTAACGTGTTCAGGCGTCAGGGGAGGCAAAAAATACCTTGGTGCAAAACTGTTACAGCGCCTTTGCAGATATTTTACGCAAATTCGCCAAAAAAAACTTATGAACCTACTAGTTTTGCATCAAAGAGAGGGCAGGTTAGAGCCTGCAAACCCTTGAACAATCTCTCGTATCAGACGACTTCCAGCAACTACTGAATTGTGAACTCTTGAATATCATTGGTTGTTGCACATCCATGGAACAGATGAAACAGCAAGAGTACATGTATGATCTCAATCACTTTTGCGTTGAGCTTTCCAGTTGCAAGTATACAACACACCTCTATGCCTACTGCCGCAACAATCAGAACGATTTCATCAACACTTTGGCCTCTGAACACTACCCCAAAAAAACTATAAAAACTGGCTACCATGTAAAATGAGTGTTATTTACACTGTTTAGGCCTGAAGTTATCAGGTTCCAAAAGTTTCAACAACAACTTCTCTAGCTTGGCCGAGCCTTTGCTCGGCCTGAGAACAAAGGACCTCCCAGAGAATGTACATGGATCTTTCCCGTCTACTGAGCTACCCAAGCACCATCCACCCGGGGTGAAGTGGTCGGGTGCTCGCCCCAACAGCTTTGCATCAATCATATCCAGGACAGAATTGTCATTGGCAAAGGAGTGCGCAAATGGCGCCCCGCTGTTTGCCATTGAGTCGAAATGCTCTGTTGTGAGGTTAACAGGGTGTGTCCGAGGGGGGTTATCCCACGCCATGAAACGCAGATCACTGTTGATGGTGGTGTTCTGGTAGTACTCTGAGTTGCAGATCACTGTGTGGAAGTAGCCTTCTGAGGATGAGAGGAAGTTGGTGAAATACATTAGTAATGTGCGAGGAAGGTTGTCCCATCCCAATAGGCAAAACTCCAGGAATGATCGGCTAAGTACAACCCAAGATGAACCTGCATCAAGAACATAAAATCTTCCTCAGGTTGATCAAATTTCAAGAGAAGAAGAGCATTGTGTGATTCAGAACAGAAAGGATTCCAACACAACTGAAATTTGATCAATCCACAACATCAACAGCACTGATGGTGTCAGGTGCGAAAATTGTGGTGAGACAGTAGTTGGGCACGCAATCAACATCATAATGATCATCAGGCAGCATTCTAACAGTCTTAACCAACATATTATATCAGCAGACAGCATAGGATATACATGCGACACCAAATACCATATCCCAAAGGGTGGAAATTGTCCTTGATAGGCACCGAGGCAGCATCTTGTCCCAAATTAACGGTGATTTGGTGAGGATTTTTCTACCAGCCAGACTCCATGCTCCTTTGAAAAGTGTTTACACTTTAGAGGTACCATTTTATATGTCAGACGTAATGGGTGTTTCTATCATCAAAGCACTCCACAACCTTTCACTGTGAAAATTAGACAGACCTACAACTGGCAGTTTATTTTATATGCCATCGCATCCAACTATTATCACTAGTTTGCTTAATAAGATTCTACTTGAGGGCACAGAAGACAACAAGGAAACACTGCAACAATAAAGACTTTCCTGCTACAGGGCATTGGAACAAACCATTTGACCAGTCGAACATGGATTCAGTAAAGACAGCAGACAGTACCTACAAATATTTTGAAAGCAGATGGCAGACTCCTTTTCTCCTTTGTTGTTATAACCTCAGTTTTATTTGGTACCTGCAATGCTGGATCTACAATAATTGGTCTTGCCCTCTGGTACCTGCACATGCAACCCGAGAATCACAATAAAGAACAAAAAAGTGGTTAAGAATTTGGAACCATAAATGAACAGAGAAAAAATATGCTTACTCTTTCCAACCAATATTGCTTGTGTGCTCAATAAAGTTCAGATCTCTTGGAATATATGAGAAGATATGAAGGATGTCTGAAACATATAAAGGCAACCACATGAACATTAGTAACTTAGATAGACAGAATCAGTTATTTCAGAGGAGCACTTCAAAAGGTATTGTACTGCAAATCAAAATGTTAGGTCCATGTTAGTGATATTGGAACAATTCAACAGAGACCTTAAGAAATATTAAGTCCAGAAGCTCGAACCAGTTTCCTTTTAGCAACAGTCCTCCAATGTCAAGAAAATATTATTAATACATGAAATTCAGCACTTACTATGGAATGGATTTAGTTTAAAACAAGTTCAATGTGCGATGGATTAATATGTAGCCTACTGCTTAGGTTATGCATTCAGATGGATTTTTTTTTTTTTTTTGAGAAAGCATTCAGATGGATTTTAAGCTTGGCCCAGTGTGGTGTGCTCGACTATCTGGCTTTTGCCAAGAATAGTAGAAGCACGTCTTAAGACATAAACTGTTACTCTCCATTACGGCGTGTCAGTTGATTTGCTTGACATAGTACTAAGCACTGTTGCAAGGTTACAAGAGCCGGTATTAAGCAAGTACTGAGGCTCACAGAAGTGTTTATATTAACCATAGAAAACTGAATCCCTATTTCCAGAATCCAGGAGTAGCTTATGTTCAGTTTACCTGTCTGTATTTAGTGTTTACGCTGTCTGGCAAAACAATTTGCATGGGAATTAGCAAAGCAGGCAAGCCCGACATAGCCTGTATTTATGCTATTTCTCTAGTCTGAACTTGGTTCTCTATAATCTGGGCCTCATTAAATGAGGAATCATAAGCACTATACAATACCCCACAATAGAGTGACCAGATGAAGCTATATAATTCAAAACCTGTCCCCATGGCACCTTGCAGAGATACTACGTTTGAAGCCACTACACGAAATAAATTGGAACAGAGCATACACAAGCAACTAACAGGCCCCAGCTGGTGAAACAGGTACGAAGTTCAAACAACAAAAAAAAATTAAGGTGTGCTCTGTAGTTCACCAAGAACTGCATGACTCAAATTTTTCCTAAAATGAAATGAAGACACAGCCTCCTCTGACTAGAATTTACCATATAACCTGAAAACTAAACACCTCTGACTAGAATTTACTATATAGCAATCACAGTGGCAATAATTCAATATCATGTAACAATTTCCATTCTTGGGACAGCACATATAACAAAGGAGATAACAAACTTTTTTGGTGCTCAAAGATATGAAATTACCATCACAGGAAATGAGAAGAACTTGACACAATATATACAGTCTATGGCATCTAAAACGGGTGACACATCCAATTTAGCATGATGCTACGATGTTGTATGCTGAACCATAAATGCATCTATAGTTGCAATTGATAGAACAAACTTGTGAGCTGAATTTTTTACCATCTTGGGGCATGAGCGGGTAATCGGCGGCGCTGAGGTTGATGAACCAGCTCCAGCCTTCGAACTCCCTGAGCAGCACGGCGGCGGCGTGGAGCGTGGCGGCCAGCTCGGTAGGGCCCCTCCTCGAGACGGCGCCCCACTCCCCCGCGAGCGCCACCCGCACGTTCCCGTGCCGGCGCGGCGCCTCCTGGGCGCGCACGAAGGCCTCGAGATCCGCGCGGTCCTCCTCGGCGGCCACCCCGACGAGGTAGCAGTTCCAGGGGTGGTAGAGCGCCCGCAGCAGCCTCCGGATCCGCGGGCCGTCCCCGGGCCCCGCGGCCGTGATGAGGTACGCCAGCCTCGGCGGCGGCTCGGGCGGCCTCCGGTGCCCCTGCTGCCGCTGTTGCTGCCACCACGGCGCCGAGGGCACGGGCGACGGCGAGGAGGAGCGCGCCGCGCCGAGCGCCGCGTAGAGGATGGGGAGCGAGAGGAGCGGGAGCGCGAGGAGCAGCGCGCGCATCCACCGGAGGCGGTGCCCCGGCGGCAGCTTCCTCATAGGGGGGTCTGTGTCGGTGTCGGGCGCACCGCCGCCGGGGGCGAGGGGCCGTGGGCTAGAGCTCCCGCGGCATTCGCTCGCCGGCGCGAGGCGCGTGCTGTTGCTGCTGGGCGCTCGGTTGCTGGTGGAGACAGACGGACAGAAGGCGAGATGTAGGTGAGGGAGCGAGGCCGTAGCGGGCGGCAGCGCAGCGGCGTCTCGTGCAAGGAAATCGGGCGGGCGGTGCGCCGCGCAGGCTGTACGGGCGCAGCGTGTGCCGTGTCCTAATTATTGCCTGCCGGGCTGCCTCACTGGAGGGAGTCCTCCAAAAGTCCAAACTCCGCAGCCCAAAGCGAGAGGGCCATGGCATTGCCCAATGAACTCGCCGACTCAGAAAAAACAAAGGAGCAATTAGCAAGGCGAATTGCTTCTTCATCAGGTTAATTAATCTGGGTGTGGTGGGAAAACGCTTGTAAAACCGCGTAGACAACAATGCCGATCACGATGGCTACCGGAAGCTTGCCAGTTGCCACGCACGCGCCAGACTACGGTGTACGGTCCAACCAAGGCTGGTGATGGCGAAAAAACTAAGCTCCATGGGATGAAGAGACTCGTGGGTTTTCATAAAGAGAAGTAACCTTCTCCTATCTTAGAAAATCTCCGAATCTTGGCAAAGTCGGCGAAGGGATTTTTAAAAAAATCAATTTCATAAAACCTCTGAATATTGGCAAAGTCAGCGAAGGGATTTAAAAAAAATCAATTTCATAAATTTGCTATAGTATGATCATACCTCAACTCCTCTGATAGGAGCTCTCGTGGCTGACATCGAAAGAGTTGATGCGGAGCGGACATTCTTGTTATAATCTGTCAACCAAATCAGTGTGTAGTATTTTTCTCTCAAAATGAATTTGTAGTACAAATCTATCAAAGATATGCCAAACGGAGTCACGGATGACGGATCGTCTCCACACTCCAATGCGTACGGCCGGCACCCGGCAGCACCGTATTTTTCTACGGTGGAAGTGGGGGCGTGACGGGATGCGTTAACTGCAATCGAAAACTTGCCGGGTCAAATGCAGGTACTGCTAGGGGACTAAACTTTATGTTCGTTTAACTGGTGACTGATGCTAATTTGTTTTGAGAGAAAAGTATTGTTAACTCATTGCTGGTTGTTATGGTTTGTTTATTTTGAGAAAAAATATTGATGGTTGGTGGTTGATAAGCCAAACGAACAAGATATTAACACTCCTTGCTAGCTGTGCCCGGAAATTCGTCATCATCAAAAGTAGCGATCTGATTAGTTAATTATTAACTTCCTACAAGCATCACGCTTTTCACCTAAACCTATTCACAGGTTATAAAAAGAGAGAGAAACCTCCATCCCATAAACAAGTGCAATTTTAGTTTTTCTAGGACAGATTAGTAGTAGCACGAAAAGACTCCAATACCCTTTTTTGCCACATGCGGTAAGTTTTGTCATGCAGATCATATATAATTACTTAATTGGGTAGGTAATCAGATCTATTTTCTAGGATTGCACTCTTTGTGGGTTTTTTCTCAAATGCTAGGATTGCATTCTTTACACGACGAAGGGAGTACTGTTTTCTTAAAAAAAGCGTACTATACTACTATTAGTACAGTTTTTGCGACTTTATATTTTGAGTCATGTAATAGAGTGGTTCCAACCAAAAAAGGATTTAGTGGGCATGTGGTGTTCACTCCAGGATGCTGGAAGAAGATGACAATGATTTCGGCCATGATGACGAATTGATGATGCATCAAGTCCTGTACCGGCGCTACCAAGATACAGTAAAGGTTATCAGCCTTTGATCAAGTGGAGCCCACCCCGTTATTTTGTGCAGTCTGAGTAGACCTGAGCATTCCACGGGCCGGGTCGGGTTCGGGCCGGGCCGAAAAAAAACCCAGGTTTTTCGGGCTGAGAAAATCCTGCCCATGACCGTCCCATGGGACGTGTCGGGCCTCAGTTTTCGGGCCGGGCCCGGGCTTGGGCGGGCCGCCCGCGCATTTTATAGTGTAAAGTAACTAAACAGTATTTCGGGCCGGGCTCGGGCCAAAAAAAATTTTCGCGGGCTTCAAGATCTCTGCCCACGCCCGTCCAGTAAGGTCGGCGGGCCGGCCTGGCGCGGGCCGGGCCAGCGGGCCGGGCCGGGCCGGGCCAAAAATGCTCAGGTATAAGCCTGAGTAGCCAATAATTTTTGTTATCTGATGAACTGTCAGCTGTGGGTGACATGAGAAGTCTTTTATACGGTAGCCTATCCAGCATGAATGCAAAGTTCTCTTCCTAGCTCCTCTCTCGGCTTTTCTCGTGTCGTGTATAGGAGCATCACTGTGTCCAAATTATTTTGTTGTCAAGCTCGAAGCGTGCAGGGACAGCAACTTCGTGAAGTTATTTTATCCTGTTGCCATCGATGCATGTGCAGTGGGTAGAGGGACGCGACACGCGAGGATAGAGTTTTTTCCCCTTCAAAAAAGGATTGAGTATTTTCCCCGGCCAAAGCGGCTGATTTGCGTGTATGAACACAGAAATATGATGGGTTTCTTGTCACCAGAGAAAAATGCTGTTGCGCTTGTGAATCTGTAACAAAGATCTCCATCAGCCAGGTCAAAGAAAAAAATCTCCAAAAACGAAGAAGGCATGGATTTGATGCAACACATTAAGGCCTCATTCGGATGTTATGGAATGGCCTGGAATGCTGCCCATTCCACGTGGATTGGCCTGGTATGGAATGAAAACTAACTCTGGCTCGGATTGGACTCCGACTCGTCTCGGTTATTCAATTCACTCTGCAGGACTGCAGTTTTGGAACCGATCCTCACCTATTACCCTCTGGAACGAAACCTTCTGGAACGAAAAGTCGGATTGAAAGCATGAGCTGCCGAACGAGCCCTAATCCATGTAAAGAAACGAAATAGACCAACCGCTCAAACCGAATCTCCAGCTACTTCTTGCTCAGGACTGCAGCAGGAAATACTAGTGTCGATTGCATTGCATGCTGCCATCATTCAATCAAAACATATTGGCTGATCCAAGCAAATGGTGGCAAAATACAAGTTGGCTGCTGTAGCTTCCACCGCCTCGCGTGGACTGGGCCTGCTGAGGATTTCGCTGACTTTTCCCCTAAGGCCCATCTATTGGATTCCTCTTTTACAAGGGCCCAACTCTGCAACAGTGGCCCCCCGTTTCTCTCTTTCAAAGGGAAAAAAAACTAGCATCTTTCCCTTTTTTTTTATTTCTTCATTCTTTTTTTACGAAACCCCAACCTATTTTTTATAATGTAAAATCTTTTAATTCGGACTGCATGAGTCGAATCTTAGACTGATACTACTTAAACTAGTAAGTTGGCCCGCGCTAATAGCGCGGCTAGATTTAATAAACTATATATATTTTAAAAATGTTATGCATTACATATTTCTTTATCCCTCTTAAGTCGTTATTTATCTTTTTGATATCACTAACATCATCCTTGTTAATTTGTTATTCATCCTTTTGAAGTCACTAACACCGATGTAGATATTGGAGCTCAGAATTCGAAACTGCTATTCATACAGTCAAAATTTGCTATTTTGATGGTGTTGAAATCGGTGGATGGAAATTGACCCAATAACGAATGTCATTCCACGCTCCGATGTACCCCTGCATACAATGCCAAGCTGCAGCTTTGTATTGGACTGAAATCGTTGTTCACCATGTCATTACTTAGTCTTGCCTCAACCGATAGCACCTCTTGCTCCCCCACACTCGATTGTCGAACTCCACCTCGCAGATTTCGCGGCTCATACGATTGGCTTACGTGAGGTCTTACGTAGAGTTTGGGTGCTCCAGTTCTTGACACACTGATCCAAGTCCTCCAGCGAGCTCGTTGTACCTAGTGGCAGTGTTTGTTGTCGATGTAGGTGACCTTGAAGCTTCCACTTGATTTGGAGTAGGCTCCAGAAATGGCGGCGCACGTCCATCTCTCTCTTGATCATGTTGCATCCCCTTCTTCCTCCCTTCCAATCCCTTTTTCCTCACAGTTGGCGGTCGATGCTCCTTTCTTTTTCTTCTTCCTGCTCACCGGTGGCCCTTCTTCGCTGGTGGTGCCTCTCTCTCTCTCTCTCTCTCTCTTCTATATACATATAATGTTTCGTGTATATACATGTTGTATGATGTCTCCTAGAAGATATATTCAAACCTAGTTTATTGCTTCAAATGCTATCGTCGTGGTCTTTGTTGAATATACCTTATGTCTTCTAAACTGAAACCATTATGTTTTATAGTACATTTATAACTTCCATGATTTTCAATATTATGTGTCATTGTGGACATACTTGTGTTCATCATGTTCATTGTGTTGTTGGTTTTTCACGCATCACAATATAATTCCAAAAGTTTCCAAGAGATTCGAAAATATACAACAAACCAACTTGATCTCATCCTTCCATTATTGTTTGGAAGCTTACTATGCTTAAAGATATGTGCAGTCAGGAAAATGTTCCTCTTTAGTTACCGGAGAAGACATCATGTCACTAACAGGTGGCCTACTCGCAAGCAAGCTCACATTTCAGAGTCCCTCTACTGCATAGGAAGCTTATCCTAAATGGTGACATCGTGTTGATCATTTAATTTATCTCCCTCATGTCCATTGTGCAAGATAGATATTTGCATTAGTTAGCTTAGATTTCTTAGCACATTGTGCTAGCTGCTCGACTATATCACAATATTGTCCATATCACAATGTCTCTGCTTTCTCTTGTTGTGCTCCCCCTTCTATCAACCTTGCACCTCCTTGTTTTTCAAGCATATTTCCATTTTGTTGTAGCCATTTATGGCCACTTGCTCTATCCACCATTGTTGTCTGCTATCTCAGTTCTTATTTGACCAAAAAGATCGTCGTATCACATTACCGCTAGCTAGGAAACCAGTCTCGCTTTTGCTTCATTATTGTCTCCAAATCACATCTGGTCGATGTCAAACCATACTTAACATCTTCTTTGTCAAATTACTGATGCAAATCTTCATGTGTTACTCATCAAGTCTATCCTATCTTATCAGCTCTTGTGGCATACAATTTTTTTTTTTTGTTTCCATCACAACCATAGGTCGTGTCTGCCAGAATTGAGTATTTCCTCTCTTCCCGGCCTTCTACCCATGTTGTATCTTTCATTATCTATCTCAAAAAAATCTAAGAGATTTAGGACATGCTTGGTACGCTTGGTGTTGCTTGCTCACCTCATTTTCTCGCCTCTCCTCGCCTTGCCAGGCAAAGCAAGGCGAGCTCCCATGGGAGCTTTTGCTTTATCCTTGGTGTTGCTCGCCTTGTAGTTCGATCCAGCAGTGTCATAGCTTGATCGGCACCAGCGGAGGTCCATCCGGCCATGGTAGAGGTCAATCCGGTAGTAGTGGAGGTAGAATTGACGACAACATAGGTCAAATTGATAGAGGTCAAATTGATAGCAACAGAGGTCGATTCAATAGCTGAAGACTTTGATTATGCGAGGGTAGAGTTTTGATTTGGTTCTAGTGCATGTGGATTTGATAGTGACGGAGCTTGTTTCGGCAAATGTAGTGTCAAGATTAGACGGTCTCCTGCGCCTAAGGATTTCGTAGCTCGATCGAGCAGCATCGTAACTCGATCCAACAACAACGAAGGTCAATCCGACAACAACGAAGGTCAAATTGACAACAGAGGTCGATTCAGTGGCTCAAATAGTTTGATTCCGTGACAGCAAAGCTTGATTTGGTTCTGGTGCGCCTAGACTGGATGACAATAGAGCTCATTTCGGAAGTTGCGGTGCCGATTCAACAATCTACTGTACCGGCAAGGATTTTCTTTCTCAGCAGAGCAAGCTTGTTGGGCAAACAGTCGAGGCGGGGCGAGGCGTCAGCAAGAACATCCCTATCATATTATCTAAAAAATATGCTTAGTTGGTTAATTGAACTAAGTGTTGTATTTATATATATTCTATAAATATATTATATGTAAAACCTATACAAAGTATAACTTCTAATAACATCGAGAGGTCTATATGAAAATTTAAAGTTTATATTCAACGTATTATATTCCATATATTATAATTGTGTATATCTTTTCATTTTGAACTCCAAATTTTTCTTGCAACGTAGGAGAGGGTGGACGTTTTTGGACTCAGGACACTCCAGCCGAATATTAGAGTATTTGTTATTTTTAATTCTGAATTTGTCTTCTTTTTAATGTAGATTATTTGGATTAATCTAGACCTTCACATCTTCATAAAATCCAAGGGTGAAAATATTGTTTTCTTTTTTTGATTAATGTGGGAATTAATTTTATTTAATTTTTACAACAAATTTAGTTATTTTTTAATGTATTCGGTATGGAGTCTTTTATTTAGCTATTTCCTCATCAATTACAGAAATCTACTTCCAATTTTCTTGTTTTTTTTAAATTCTGAATTTGTATGTATATTTATTAATTATATTAGATATGGATTCTTTGAATTGATCTAGACCGTTAGATATTCATAAAATCCAACGGTCCATATTTTTCTCTTTTTTGAATTAACGTAATCAATAGTCAAGATTTATCTCTTTTTCAGTAATAATTTTCCTTAAATTTTATTCTAAAATTCAGCTACTATCTATCAATTACATATTTTTATATATAGTCTTTCAGTTTCATTGGCTAGCTTAATTTAACACTCGGAATCAAATTGTTTCCTAATACTAATGTGACACGTATTGATTGACTTTTTTTGAGAAACACGTATTGATTGACTTGAATAGCCATGTAACATGAGTTTCCATACGCATCTCCTAATACTAATGTGAATAGCCGTGTAACGTGAATTTCCATACACTAGTGAAAAATCTCTATTTATTGCTCTTATTATATGGACTCCGTGACATAAAATCCAATGTTTTGTATCCTTCTTCTTTTTCAATTAAAGTGGGAATTTTCAGATCTTCTAGACCATTAGATCTACATAAAATCCAATGGTCCATATTCTTCTCTTTTTTGGATTAATGTGGGAATTTCTAAACCCTCTCGGCGAACGTGTTGATCTTATTATATGGACTCCGTGACATAAAATCCAATATTCTGTATCCTTCTTCTTTTCAATTAGAGTGGGAATTTTCAGATCTTCTAGACCATTAGATCTACATAAAATCCAATGGTCCATATTCTTCTCTTTTTTGGATTAATGTGGGAATTTCTAGACCCTCTCGGCGAACGACCACCATGCTAAAGGTCATTTCGCTTCTTTCCTCGATTTTCTATAACACATTGTGTCAACCACTGAACAGTATGTGAGCATCCATATCGAGTGAAAGACTCAAACCACGAGTAAATAGATTCCACCAAAAAAAAAAACCTAACCAAGCTTAGTACAATCTAGCTAGTATTTGGAAGTGAATTGAGTGTTTTCAATGGGAAGTTGCCCATGATTTGACACCCACAAATACACGTACACTCACACTTCGGAGACCAAACCCCAAGTGAATATGTTCTCCACCTAAAAGTAATCTAACCACCAAAGTTTAATACGCAATATGACATTTCTTTGAAAGCGAAACTATTAGTGTTTCCAGTGGGTAAATTGCTCATGGTTTTCATTTCAGACAGAACTAGTCTACATTAAAAAGTGCCCCGAGCGGGAGAAAAGTAAACATGCTCTTGATAATAATAAGGGGAAAAAAAGGTAAAGGCCGGGAAAGTTTACCGGTATGCCACGCCTTTGAGGCTTTGACGACAGATAAAAAAAAGTTTTAAAAAACGTGGGGAATGAGTGGCCAAAATCATCCATCGTCTTCCCTTTCTTCTCGCAAGCTCTGTCTAATTGTCTCGCGATGATGATCCATCGTTTATCTGCCCATTAGCCCTAGGTTGGGGTCAGACTTGCTGACTGGGTGCGGTAGAAATCGTTTTAGCAGAAAACGACCCCCACCTTCGAAAAAGCCAGAAAATGACTCCGGTTTGTCGTCGCCGGACGGGGGCATCGTCATTGGTCACCCCACAAAGAGCGGTGGTCTGTTGGACTCGAGAAGCCCAATCCGGTGGAGAGAAGACGAGAGCGAGACCAGCGTGTCCCGCCACGTCCATGCGGCGAATTTTTAGATAGGGCGCAGCTTTCCGCTCGCGACGTCGTCCAATCCTCTCAGAGTGCCACCCGCTCTCCGATCCGATCGAGCAAGACTGCAAGAGAGCTGGTCTCTTGGCAACATTCACGCGCGCTGGCACGTATGGGCCACGACCCCTCACGGCCGGCTCATGTTCTGGCCATTTCCGCATATCGCACACGTTGGCCTGGTGGCAGCACACGCTTCTGCTGCCTGCCCAGCAACGCGCGCGGCCACGATCACTTTTACCTTTAACCCGGTAGCGTGCAGGCGCAGCACGCCAGCACCGGCTCGTCGTCGTACTCGTACCAGACGAAGCAAACACGCCGCCCCAGCGCCGCCGAGCAAACAGCGTGAAGCCCGGGCCGCCGCCGCCTTCTCCTCAGCTCACGCCTCCGTTCCACAGGTCCACAAGCCCAGCTACCAGATAAGGCCTCCGCCCCGCGAGATTAGACTTGAGGCGCCGTGGAATTTGGAGAGAAGCGCCTCCCGCCCTCCCCAGATTGGCACCCTCTCTTATCGCAGCATAAACTATCCGTCGTGACCGCGGGCATCACCATCCATTCATCCTTTCGATGGTGTTCTCACGCCACCGCCCAGCCGAGCCCCCGAGAGAAAAAGCCCCCGGGGGCGGGCACGCGCGACGACAGGGTGCTGCCCTTGCACGTACGGCCACAGGATTGGCCTGGCCCGATATCGGACGGCGGACGCGTAGAGAAGAAAAAGCTGACCGCGAACGAGAGATTTTTCACACGGTGAATTGACGGCCAATCTGATCCTCCACTTGATATTCTGCACGCGAACGAAAGGATAACTACGGCCTTGTTTAGTTTGCTAAAGTTTCTAACGTTTTCTCCACTCCCTCCATTACATCACATTAAATACGTCAAAAGACATATATTCGGAGTATTAAATATAGGTAAAAAAATAACTAATTACACAGTTTTGATGTACTTCGCGACACGAATCTTTTGAGCCTAGTTAGGTCATGGTAGGATAATATTTACCACAAACAAACGAAAGTGTTACAGTATACTACAGGAGTTCCAAAAGTTAAAAAAACAAAATTTTCCAACAACTAAACAAGCCCTAGTGTTCGATTCTACCTCATCAGACGACTCGCGCGCCTAGCACAGTAGCACTATATATATAGCAGGGGCACGCGCTATATAATCGTGAATGAATTGCCGATAACGCGTCACATCAGCACGTGATAACCAAACAGTGGGGCGGTGTTAATTGCACTCATATATGGAGAAGGGAAATGGCGTCAGTACAGGAAAAGACACGTGAAATGAATTCTTATTTTCGTTTCACCTAAAAAGTACAGGTGGTTGGAAAAATAAAGTTTAATTTTTATGTCAGCTAGCTTGTGTGGATAATTATAGCGTAGCATGGTTTATTAGGCATAAGAGCTAATTATGTTTTATCTCTTTTACATGAAAAGGGAGAGAGATGGCGGTTTGCATGTGTATACGATATATTTTTTTTTAAGGAACAACGGTGCGGAGCATGCCCACCTAAACATTCATTCAAAAAACTCGGTCGGAGCCGGCAGGTCCAGTTACATCCCCTGCTGACGGGTGGACCGTGGACAAGGAAGAAAGAAAAGGAGGGGGGAGCTTGCGTAGGGCTGGCTGTGCAGAGGCTGGAGCACCACGACCCGACGCCGAGGGCTGCGACGAGCGGGTCGACTGCATCGAAAACCATCCTGATGACCTATAGGAGCAGCTGAGCTGCGGAGTGGAGGCTTCGTGTCCGAAGAGAGCGGCAGAGCGCTCCGCATGTCGTCGACGCAGCGCACGGGAGCATGTGGGCACACCAAGTTGTTCCCGAAGTGGGCGACGCGCGGGCAGGTGAAATGCATGTGTAAACGATATTATGTCACTGTCAATAAATCTGATTAAAGGTCATTCACATTTTAGTTATAATTGCTTTGCTGCAGAGTTTGACACATGTGCTACGAATGCATGGTCCAAAGCACGCTTCAAGCTTCCAGGCTCGTGACATCTCGATTATGAAATCCCGACGCGATCCAAGTGGTAACAAACAAGATGTGCATGCATTCAGTGTATGATGTGTGCAGTGGCTGATTCCAAAAGCTCGCTCGCTAGCCGTGGCTTGAACAGATCAACATCTTGGAAGATGATGAACCCACACCTGCTCATTAGCACGTCGGCTAGCTTCATCGCTAGCCGCCCGTTTCGGGTTCATCAGCAGCTCAACCATTCATCATTCAATGTACGGTGAAGTCGACGTGTCCATGGCCAACTGAAGGAGAAACTGTCACTACTGGAAAAACGGGTATTTGTACCGGTTGGTAACCCTCATTTCTACCGAGTATCCAACCGGTATAAAGTATCCGGTACAAATGAGGGATAGCATTTGTACCGGGTATCCCACCCGGTACAAATGTAAACATTTGTACCAGAGGGTGTTACGCCCCGGTACAAATGTTATTTCCGTCACCTCCCGTACGTTGCCGTTCCCCACCCGGTACAAATTTAAACATTTGTACCAGAGGGTGTTGATCCCCCGGTACAGATGTTATTTCCGTCACCTTCCGTCCATTGCCGTTCCCCCTCCTCTCTCTTTTTTTTTCTTTTCATTTTCTCATCTCATCTCATTCATTCATTCATTCATTCATTCATTCACAACACAAATCACTACACAAATAGAATTTACAATCACAAATTCATCCACATCTCACTCATCTCATCTCATTCAAACACAAATAGGATTTACAATCACAAATTCACAAGAAACATGTGAACAAGAGCTTGCAACATCAAGAAACAACATCAAGAAAATTTCTCACCTTCGGTCTCCTCGCGCCAGCACTCCGCGCCGGTGCTGCCCGCGCCCGCGCCACGCCGCGCCGCCCTCGCCCGCCCGCCCGCGCCTCTCCCGCCGGGGAGCGATCCAAATCCCTGAAGGGAGAAAGGGACCGTGGGACTTAGAAAAATCGAGAGTCACGGGTGCATACATATTAGTACCGGGTGAGGCAATAATCCGGTACAAATGCCTCACATTTGTACCAGTCGGAGCCACCACCCGTGACGAGGGCCCAGATTAGGGCCCCCTTTGACGGTGAGATAATCACTCTTGAGATGGAGTCTTCTGACACCATCGACAATGTGAAGGCCAAGATTCAGGACAAGGAGGACTGGGGATCTCTGTCAAGACCCTCACTGGCAAGACGTCATGCTTCCGACCAGTTGGGAGCTTCCTCGACAAGTCTTCTGCTAGGAGAAGGCTTCTCCGAGGAGTCTCCGCCTCGCACAACAAGTCCCCGCCTCGCACGAGGAGTCTCCGCCTCGCACGAGGAGTCTCCGCCTCGCACGAGGAGTCTCCGTCTCGCACGAGGAGTTTCCGTCTCGCCCCCGACAACCTGCTCATTCGCACGAGCACTCTCCGTCTCCGACCAGGACGCGGCCCACGCAACGTGGCGCCGCCCCGACGCACGGGCTTCCCCGCTACGACGCGTGGGGCACCAGTTCCCCATGCCATGCAAGTACGCCAGCTGGCGGCACGCGCGGGCGGCCGGCTCTGACAAGAGCCTTAATGCGGCACCGCTCAGCTGCCCAGCCATCAACATGCCGTCTCATCCGACCCTGCAGCACACCAACTCTGACCGAGGCACTCGAGTGCCCCCTACGATTAGCGTTGGCCTACGGTTAGGCCTTAACGTGGCGCGCTCATCCCGTACTCAGGCGGGTTGGGTCAGCACCCAAGTACTCGGAGGAAGCGCCAGGTGCCCGAAGTAAGCAGCCCCGCCCGGCCACGCGGCGGCCTCAACGATAACGCAGTTCGGCCCCCCTTCAATGCACCCTGACGGACAGCGACGTGCGAGAAGACGTCCCAGCGGCTGGCACTTTAGCTTTACTTGTTTTCCCTTTTTTGCCCCTCTCCCTTGCGTCTATAAAAGGGAGAGGAGGGCAACCGTCACAAAGGCTGACGAACTGAACTCTCACACTCCAGGGACTTGGGCTCGACTCCCTCTCCCGACCAGTTTGTAACCCCTACTACAAACAACCCTAGCACGAGAACACGGCAGCTCGATACTGGACGTAGGGTATTACTCCTCGGAGGCCCGAACCAGTCTAAATCCCGGCGTCTCTTGTGCTAATCATCCGGGTCGGACACACGATCGATACAAATTTACTGTCCGGTGGTAGAGAACCCCGACAGTTGGCGCGCCAGGTAGGGGCGCATCGTGTGCCTCGCCGAACTTCACCAACGACACGGATGGAGGGCCGCAGGGTTTCGTTAACCCCTGGGGCCACCCTACGCTTCGGCTCCCTCGGCTTCGTCTACACCGGGTTGGCGGAGTCCGTCGTCGGGCGCACCTTCGCCCGGCCCTCGCGCCCCAACGCCTCGACAGCGGCGGCGGCGCGCGCGGCGTTCGTCCGAGGCTTCTCGGACGAGACGATCATGGCCATGTTGGGGCCAAACCCGACACAAGAGCGTTTTAGGCTCGCCGCCTACTACCTCACCGACCTCGCCTTCCAGGCCAGCGGAGATGAGCCACTCGCCTGGGGCGAGTTCATGGAGCGGTACACCGTCATGTACCCTCGTGGACAACAAGGCCTCCCGGACGACCCGGTGACGGCCTACGTCAACTCGCTACGAGCTTCCTACGTCGCCCCGGGCTCCACGACGGCCCGGAGGGCACCTCCGGCACCCGCGCATGACCCCACGCGCGAGTGCTTCGTTTGTGTGGCGCCGAGCTCCAGCAGCTCTACCGACGCGGAACCGGCCCCGTGTCACCGCGCCACCGACGACCAGCGCAGGGCGCGCCTCGACGAACTCACCGAGGCCAGGCGCCAACTCGACGAGGAGCTGGCCAACCTCCACCGAGAGCTCGGGGAGGATCAACCCCGGAACCCGCAGGCGGACCCGCAGCAGGTCCCGGTGCGGGAGCAACGCCGTGAAGGAGGCGGCGAGCGGCTGGAGCGTCGACCTGCCGCCGAGCAGTCCAGAGCCCGCGCTCCAACACTGCCGGCTCGAGGACAAGCTCGCGACAACAACCGACGCGCCAACGAAGGCGCGAACGTCGACGGCGACGCCCCGCCACTCTTTAGGCGGGCGTCTCAGAACTTGGCAGCAGCGGCCATGCTGCTGCGCGGCTGCCCGGAAGCAGCCACCTCCGAGGAGAGGAGGGTGCGGCAACAGCTCAAGGCCCTCCTTGAGGTGGCGGCAGCACAGCAGGCGGAAAGCTCCGCGTCACGTCAGCGGTCGGCGCGCGGCGCGGGGGGCGGCACCCTCAGTGCACCGTCGGAACCCCTCCCCCACGCGGCATCGGAGCCACGGGGACGGGGCTGGAGCCGGAGGATCGGCGGTCAAGAGTCGTCTCGGGCCCAACCGCGACGCCCGGGACACTATCGAGGCTCGCCGTCGGGCCGCCAGCGTCGACAACCACGACAACCACGACCACCCCGATGAGCACCGCTCACACCGACACGAGGACCGGGGACATGGGCGACGTTACGACAGCGACGACGACCGCGACCGTAGCTGGTCGCCGAATCAGAGGGGTCCGCGGGCTTTCGGACAGGGCGTGCGGGACGCAACGTTCCCCTCACGTTTCCGAGCTCTGACCAACATTCCTAGGTACGACAGGGACACCAACCCCAGCGTGTGGCTGGAAGACTACCGGCTCGCGTGCCACGCGGGCGGAGCGACAGATGATCTCTTCATCATCAAGAATCTGCTGCTCTACCTCGGCGACTCCACGCGGATGTGGCTCGAGCACTTGCCCCGAGGCAAGATCAACGACTAGACGGACCTGCGCCGAGCCTTCGTCGGCAACTTCCAGGGCACGTACGCCCGCCCCGGCAAGCAATGGGTGCTGCGCAACTGCAAGCAGCAGCCGGGGGAGAGCCTACGCGACTACATCCGGCGCTTCTCCAAGCGTTGCACCGAGCTCCCCGGCGCGACGGACAATGACGCCATCTCGGCGTTCCAGAACGGCACAACCTGCACCTCCCTCATCCACCGACTAGGGCACTGTACACCCCGAACGACTTGGGAACTCTTCGACATCGCGAGCAACCACGCGGACGGCGAGGAGGCGGTTGCGGCGACCCTCAACACCCCTGAGGGCAAGGGGAAGCAGGTCGCGGACCATGGAGAGGGGTCGTCCTCGCGCTTCAAGAAGAAGAAGAAGAGCGACAAGCGACGGCGTGACGACAACCTTGTCGCAGCGGTCGAGCGCAAGGCAACATGGCCCAAGAGCAACCCGACCAAGGCCGGCCCCCCGAAGGACCATTTCGAGAAGCTCTTGGATGCGCCGTGCCCCCACCACGAGGTCCCCGTCAAGCATGCGCTCAAGGACTGCCGCTTGATCAAGAACTACGTCAATGTCACTCTCAAGCCGAGGGTGGCAGATCCACAAAAGAAGGCGGCGCCGCACCCCGATAACGACGACGCGGGGGCTGAGTACCCCGGCGAGGACGGGGCGGTCCACATGATCTTCGGTGGATCCCGGCGCGACCCTCAAGGCGCCAAGAGAAGCTGATCAGGCGTGGGGTCTACAACACCGAATCCTCGACGCCGTCGTACCTGAAGTGGTCGGAGGTTTCGATAACCTTCGATCGCGAGGACCACCCCGACCGCGTACCACAGCCGGGAGCTTACCCACTAGTGGTAGCTCCCCTGTTCAGGTCCAAGCGGATCCACAAGGTCCTGATGGACGGGGGGAGCGGGATCAATGTGCTCTACGCGTCGACGCTCGACGACATGGGCATCCCGCGATCTAAACTGCGGCCATCGACCGCACCATTCCACGGGGTCGTTCCTGGGATGGAAGCGCTCCCGATCGGGCAGATCGATCTGCCCGTCACGTTCGGTACGCTGCAAAATTTTCGCACAGAAACCCTCACCTTCGAAGTGGTGGGGTTCTCGGGGACGTATCACGTCATCCTCGTGAGGCCAGCTTACGCGAAGTTCATGGCCGTGCCCAACTATACGTACCTCAAGCTGAAGATTCCCGGTCCGAAGGGGATCATCATAGTGGGGACTACGTTCCAGCGTGCATTCGAGTGCGACGCTGAGTGCTTCCAGTTTGCGGAGGCACTTATCCGGTCCGAGAAGCTCCACGCCGAGCCTTCTTCCGAGGACGTCAAGGATGCGGCCGTCTCCAACGATGGTCGTACGCTTCGTATCGGGACGGCGCTCGATCCTAAATAGGAAAGCGCGCTCGTCGACTTCCTCAAGGCGAACCTCGATGTGTTCGCATGGAAACCCTCCGACATGAAGGGGATCCCGAGGGAGGTTGCCGAGCACAAATTGAACATCAAGCCGGGATCGAAACCGGTGAAGCAACACCTACGCCGCTTCAACGACGAGAAGTGCAAGGCGATTGGCGAGGAGATCAAGAAGCTCCTTAGTTCAGGGTTCATCCGAGAAGTATTTCACCCCGAGTGGCTTGCTAACCCTGTACTTGTAAAGAAGAAGAATAAGAAATGGAGGATGTGTGTTGATTACACAGGCCTTAACGAGGCATGTCCCAAGGATCCGTTTCCTTTGCCTCGCATAGATCAGGTAGTCGATTCGACAGCTAGGTGTGAAACCCTCTGTTTTCTCGATGCGTACTCCGGGTACCATCAGATAGCGATGTGCATAGCGGACAAACTCATGACTTCATTCATCACTCCGTTCGGCGCTTATTGCTACAAGACGATGCCCTTCGGGCTCAAAAACGCGGGTGCCACGTTCCAAAGATGCATGCGACGCGTCTTTGGAGACCTTATAGGGTGAATCATCGAGGCGTACGTCGATGACATTGTGATCAAATCGAAAAAGACCGGCGATCTAGTCCCAGACCTCACGGAGGTGTTTGCAAAGCTGAGAGAACACAGGGTGAAGCTTAACCCCGAGAAGTGCGTTTTCGGGGTCCCGAGGGGCATGCTCCTCGGCTTTGTCGTGTCGGAACGCGACATTGAAGCTAACCCCGAGAAGATTTCGGCCATCATGGACATGGGGCCGATCCAAAACCTAAAGGGCGTACAGCGTGTCACGGGATGCCTCGCGGCTCTCAGCCGTTTCATAGCAAGACTCGGGGAGCGTAGCTTGCCGCTGTACCTACTGATGAAGAAGTCCGACCACTTCGCGTGGACACCCAAGGCTCAGGAAGTGCTCGAGTCCCTCAAGAACCTGCTAAAGAGTCCACCGATCCTCACGACGCCGGCGCCTGAAGAGCCAATGCTCCTATACATCGCTGCGACAACACAAGTGGTCAGTGCTACGCTGGTGGTCGAACGAGAAGAACCCGAGAGGTCACTCAAGGTGCAGCGCCCAGTCTATTTCGTGAGCGAGGTACTATCCGACTCAAAGACTCGTTACTCACAAATGCAAAAACTCGTATACGCTGTCTTGATCACCAAGCGCAAGCTTCGCCATCACTTCGACGCGCATCCTATCACGGTGGTGTCCAAATACCCGCTCGGAGAGGTGATTCAGAACCCCGAGGCCGAAGGGAGAATAGCCAAATGGGTGCTCGAGCTGATGGGGCAGAACATCTCGTATGCACCCCGCAGTGCCATCGAGTCGTCTCCAACGCTTGGAACATCGAACATCTGCGGCCATTTTACCCTTGAGCCTGGAGCTCTCTGGGTCTTCTGGTGCGTCTCTTGGTATCAGGTCCAGGTCCTTCATGGCGACGTCGGCCATATCGCGGGCGAAGGAGGCGCAGTCTTCCTCGAGCTGATCGCAGTGCTCGTCGGAGCTGCCAGGAGCCCAGCCGCCGCTCAGCGCCATGCGGTCCAGCCCTTGGTAGTGCGAGTCAAACATGGCGAGCACCCGGTGCACCACCCTCCGAGCAGTCGACAGCTCCCGCTCCTTGATCACTTCCGGGAGGTGCCCGACCTCTTCTAGAAGCCTGTCGGGGAGCATCGGCCCGAAGGGAACGCCAAGCCCTGACAGGACCCTGCCGATAGCTCTCGCAAGCTTGGCGTGATCCAAGATGCTCGCCTTGCGGGACGTCTCCGACTCGCGCCGGGCGTTCTTGGCTTGCTCAAGCTCGACCGCGACCTGCTCTCGGGCCATCCGGGACTGCTGGAGCTCGGCCCTAGTCTCTGGAAAGGTCGACAAGGCGCAATGAGCAAACACGGCCGGACCGATTCAAGAGAAGAGCAAGGCAGGATTGAAGAAACTCACTCTCAAGCTGCTCCGACGATCGAGCCATCCTTCTCGAGGATCTTGAGCTCGGCTGCGTTCACCTCCTGCGTCTTTTCCGTGAGCTTCACGGTCATCGCGGCGCGATACGTGCGCATCCCTGAGACCACGAGAAGACAAATCAACATCGACAAAAACAAACGAAGAGAAAGAAACTCGCGACTGGAAGCGTTCGAGGCCAACTCACCCTCAACATCCTGCACCAATTTAGAGTTGGCGTCTCGGAGCCGGGTCACTTCGTCGGTGACCTCCTGGAGCCTGTTGGTCACCTCGGAGAATTGTTTGTTGGTCATCCTGAGGTCGGTGCTGGCGGTGACCAAGTCTTGCTCCAGCTCCACCACCTTCGACTCAAGCGACGCCTTCTCCTGGGCGGCAACCTGGCGGTGTTATGGGCGGCGGTCTCGGCGGCGGAGGCGGCGGTTGCGGCCTTCTCGGCGGCATCATTGGCGGTCGTCGCGGCCGCCCGCAACTCCTCGATCTTCGCCTCCGCCTGGGCCAACCGCACCTCAAGGGACACCCGCTCTGTCGCGGCGCTGGCGGTCGTGGCTTGAGCAGTCGTGGCGCGATCTTCCGCGGACTTCACGGCGGCCTCAAGCTTGGCCCTCGACGACGCCTCGTTCGCCACCGCCCCAGCGGCGGCCAGGCGAGCGACCACCAGCTGCATCTCCAGCTGGGTCTTCTCCGCCCGGAGCTCACCGATGGTGCGCGCCTTCCTCACGCCGCACTCCGAGAGCACCTGTTCCGGGCAAGGGTTCAACAACTTCAAGGCTCGCAAGAACAAGAAAGACAAGATTAAGCACCAGGATCGAGGGGACTTACCGTGGTCGCGGGAAGGATGAGCTCGTCAAACGCACGACGCGCCCACCCAAGACCCCGTTCAAGATGGTGGCAGGCCGCGGCCTCCTCGCCCTCGTCATCCAACACGTCCGCCTCGTAGGCGGCCGCCCACGTGAAGCGCACAATGTCGGTGATCCGCGCGTCATCCTCCTCGAGCTCTGGCAGCAGGCCTGCACCAGAGCCCTCTCCGACCTCTTGGATCTCCGGGGAGGTGACTCCCATAGCACTTCCGGGAACATCGTGTTCCAGCGGGGCTGGGAGGGTCGGGTTTGGGGCAGGCGCCGCCTCGATGGCAGGGGCGGCAGGCTGGGGAGACGACGACTCTGGCGCGCCCGCTGTAGTCGTTCCCACGACCGCGGCAGGGGACGGGGAGGCGGCTGGAGTCAGCTCTGCGCCGGCTGCGGGTTCCCCGAGGACCTCCTCGACCGCCTCCGACGTGGCTGAGACTTCGAGAGCCCCGGCGGCTCCGACCAAGCACGCCTCCGGCTACTCCGCCGCGGCCGCATCAGACGCGGGCTCCTTGTTGCCGGGCTCCGCCGCTCCAGCTGTGGTCGCAGCCTCGGGTGTGACAGGCTCGGAGGCCTCGACCCCCGACTCCTCCGGGTCTGACAACATCCGCTCTAGCACGGCCTCGAAGATGGCCCTGTCATCGTCCGGGAGGTCGGGCTCGTCAAGGTTGATGATTTCAGGAGGGCGGGTAGCCGTGGCGTCGGCTGCCAGCGCCTCCACCGCATCCCCGCCCGCCTGTGACGCCGCGGGTGCCGAAGCTCCCGCCGCTGCCGACACCTCGACCTCGTGCGGCGGGGGCGCGATCTTCTCGGAAGACGCCACCACGGCATCACTGCCTCCCGCGGTGGCCTCAGCCAGCGGCTCGGTAGCCGCCCGGACGGCGTCCGCCTCAGGGGCCACTCGCCCCTCGGCCAAGTTGCCGGCGCCGTCGACTCGATCACCTCGGTCGCCACGACCAACCCGCTCCCGGCCTGCTCCGCCAGCGGTTCGGCGTAGGGAGGCAACGGGCGGGGCTCAGGATGTGGGTCGCGCGCCTAGCATCGCGCGCTTCAGCGGCGCAAGACTGAGCACGCCGGTGTCAGCGCGGCTGGGGCAAGAACGAGTTAAGGGCAAGTCAGAAATAAGAAACAAGCAAGACGAAGAACAGTGAAGCAACGAGAGGAAGTGAACAAGAGCTTACATGGTGGACCGGACGCGAACCCGCTTCACCAGCCTGTCCGACGAGCCCTGCTCGGGGGCTGACCTCTTGGCCCCCGCCAGCTCGGAAGCCGGCTCCCGGTGCTCCGCCGGTGCGGGGGCTGGCCTGTCGTTCCCCGACGGCTTTGGGGCAGCGCTTCGACCCCCCGGCGGCTCGGGGGCTGTCCTCCCGGCCTCCGCCGCGTCGGAGGCCGGTCCCTAACTCCCACCGGTGGAGAGGGAGACTTGCACGGCCGGGGTACCGCCGCCGCGGATGACCAGGGATTGGAGGTGCCGCTGGGGGTGCTCGTGTCCCCTCCCTGCGGCGCGGTCGGTACAGACGCCGGCGGAGTCGACCTCGCCTTGGACGACGAACACCTCCTCAGGGAATCCGAATCCGGACGATCGGAGTCGTCGAAGAGGTGGCGGGAGGAAGGCTCTTGCTCTGCCGGCCGCTTGGGCGGATCGTCCCGGTGTGGGAGGTCTCCCCGCCCTTCGGAGGCGCGCGAGCCACCAGGGGCCGCCTGCGAGCAGGACACCCTTTGATCTTCTCGGGCGGGGTGGGCCCCCGGCTGCAAGCTGGAACCTGCACCCTTCTCGCGGGCGCCCGGCTCCGACCACCGCGACGAGCTCACCTCTGCCGCCCGACGTGGCGAAGGAAGGGGCGACCCGGATAAACCACTCCAGTCGACCTCCACGCTCGGCTCGTCCCCACTCCACGGCGGCGACGGCGACGGGTCCTCGTTGGAGGAGACATTGCGCTCTCCCGCCTTGCGGCGCTTAATGCGATCGTCATTCCAATCGCGCTTTGCAATCTCCTTCTCCTTGTGCCGCGCCTTGCGCTCCGCCCTCCGCCTATCCACGGCCGCCTGGTTGCGCTTGAAGATCGCCTCCTCCGGGAGAGGGGGCTTCGCTGGAACAAGGCGGGGGCTCTTCAGCTGGAAAGCAAAGAGATGCAAAGGGAGCCAACGACCATCAGAAATTTCCGAGAAGATCCAAACCAGACAAAGATCTCGAAGAAATCAGAAAAAACTTATCGAAGAAGAAGCCACTTACGAGCTTTTCGGTCCCCTCGTTGGGGAGCATGAGCAAGAGCCGTGACGGCGGCAACGAGTAGGACGTTTTCCCAATGGCCACCGACACACGACGCTGGACCTCCTCCTCTGAAGGTGGCTCGGGTGCCGTAACGGTCCCTACGAAGGGGGCCCTCCTAGCCATCATCTCACAAAGAAGAAGAGGCCGCCTCCGGAGCGGGACGACCCCCCGGGTGTGGTACTGGCCGATGACGGCCGCCAGGTCGACCCTGGCCTTGCGGAGGCGGGCCAGCGCTGCCCAGTGCTCCTAGAGCAGTTTCTCATGCTTCACCTTTGGGGGCCCATCGCTCCAACTTCTTGGCGCTTGGGCGATGGAGACTCCGGTGAACTCCGGCAGCGCGTGCTCGGGGTCATTCTTGAGATAGAACCACCCCTTGTGCCAACTGCTGTTGGAGCTCGTCAATGAGAAAGGAATGTACCTCTCGCCCCTGCCCTGCTTCATCCGGAGGTTGGCGCAACCGATGGTCGCCGGGAGGGGGTCGTACTTCAAACAGGCGAACATGAAGAAATACTTGAAGAGGTGCTAGTGGGCACCGATCCCCAAGTACCCCTCGCACAACGCCTCGAACGCCGCCATCTGCTGGACGCTGTTCGGGTTGAGGTGCTGAAGCTGCAGCCCGTACTCATGGAGAACCGCCTAGATGAATCGCCCGGTGGGGACGGAGAAGCCACGCTCGTGGAACGCCACGAACGAGACGACGAATCCTTTCGGCGGGCGCGGCACAGACTCATCCTTGGGCACCCTCCACTCTTCGGCGTCGGTGAGCGGAGGGAGCTGCCTGGCGGTGACCAGACGGTATAGCATCGAAGCAGTCACGTTGGAGTGCGACCAGTTCGACATGGCGACGGCGAGCTTTCGGGCGCGGCTAAGGTGAAGGAGGCGGTGACGCAGTGGGCGTGAAGGGCGAAAGACGCGGGCGGCGACGGCAATGGAGAAGGCAAGGGAGGTAAAAAGTTTCAAACCCTCTGCCGGCTCGCGGTTATAAAGGAAGGGGTGTGGCTGTCGGCCTTAAATGCTGGGCCCACCACGCTGAAAAGACGCCCGCGCATGCGCGCGTGCCTCGGGGTAACTGACACCCGCCTACGTGACGCCTCGATGCTCGCCGGGCCCGGGAATCCGAGCCAGTCGCGCTCCGTCTTCTCAGGCCGCCACGTCCGCCACGTCGCCCACGACCGCCACGACCTCCATGCCCGCCACGATCTCTACGACGCCCACAACCGCCACGACCTCGGAGAAAGATCCCAGAACCGCGACAACACCACTCAGGATCAAAACCCCACAAGCGAGTCTACAACTCACTCGTGGGCTCGGGGGCTACATCCGGCAGATGCGCTCGCGCGCACCCACCGAGAAGATCAAAGAACAAATATCAAACACGACGCCTTTCGTCTGAGCCTGTGCGCGAGTCCTCGACTCCCTCTTAGGCTCGGAGGCTACTGACGAGGGCCCAGATTAGGGCCCCCTTTGACGGCGAGATAATCACTCTTGAGATGGAGGCTTCTGACACCATCGACAATGTGAAGGCCAAGATTCAGGACAAGGAGGACTGGGGATCTCTGTCAAGACCCTCACTGACAAGACGTCATGCTTCCGACCAGTTGGGAGCTTCCTCGACAAGTCTTCTGCTAGGAGAAGGCTTCTCCGAGGAGTCTCCGCCTCGCACGACAAGTCCCCGCCTCGCACGAGGAGTCTCCGCCTCGCACGACAAGTCTCCGTCTCACACGAGGAGTTTCCGTCTCGCCCCGGACAACCTGCTCATTTGCACGAGCACTCTCCGTCTCCGACCAGGACGCGGCCCACGCAACGTGGTGCCGTCCCGACGCACGGGCTTCCCCGCTACGACGCGGGGGGCACCAGTTCCCCATGCCATGCAAGTACGCCAGTTGGCGGCACGCGCGGGCGGCCGGCTCTGACAAGAGCCTTAATGCGGCACCGCTCAGCTGCCCAGCCATCAACATGCCGTCCCATCCGACCCTGCAGCACGCCAACTCCGACCGAGGCACTCGAGTGCCCCCTACGATTAGCGTTGGCCTACGGTTAGGCCTTAACGTGGCGCGCTCATCCCGTACTCAGGCGGGTTGGGTCAGCACCAAAGTACTCGGAGGAAGCGCCAGGTGCCCGAAGTAAGCAGCCCCGCCCGGCCACGCGGCGGCCTCGACGATAACGCAGTTCAGCCCCCCTTCAATGCACCCTGACGGACAGCGACGTGCGAGAAGACGTCCCAGCGGCTGGCACTGTAGCTTTACTTGTTTTTCCTTTTTTGCCCCTCTCCCTTGCGTCTATAAAAGGGAGAGGAGGGCAACCGTCACAAAGGCTGACGAACTGAACTCTCACACTCCAGGGACTTGGGCTCGACTCCCTCTCCCGACCAGTTTGTAACCCCTACTACAAACAACCCTAGCACGAGAACACGGCAGCTCGATACTGGACGTAGGGTATTACTCCTCGGAGGCCCGAACCAGTCTAAATCCCGACGTCTCTTGTGCTAACCATCCGGGTCGGACGCACGATCGATACAAATTTACTGTCCGGCGGTAGAGAACCCCGACAACCCGGTACAAATGTGAGGCATTTGTACCGGGTGGGCGGCGCCGATGCGGCCCTGTGAGAGGGCATTTGTACCGGTTGGTGTCTCCAACCGATACAAATGTAGCTATTTGTACTGGGGTCAAAAATACCCGGTACAAATAAAAAACAGACTTGGTATATACGTGCGATTCTCTAGATTAATAGATGGTCAATGGTCGCGCAAACTAATTGCTGATGTTGGACGCAAATTTTCTCTGGCTGTGGGCTGTGGCACCACGTAGAGTATTGAGGCAAATCCGTTGTCTGCAAAGGGAGGCAGCACTTGAAGGAAAAGTCAAGGAGGAGAATTCGTCCGCAGCAGCTTGAGCAAAACCCCCATGGAAGGATGTACTGCTGGTGCCACTTCTCTTCTTTTGCGTACTGATCACAGTATCCTAATGCTGCTAGTAGTTCCAAAAGAAGAATTTTTTATACCACTTATTCCAACAGCAAGCCTGCAAAGGGCAATACGCAGAATCCTCGGGGACGTCGGCGTAATATCTCCCAATAAACAAAGTCTCCATTGCAGCACCGCCCATGCAACGTCTCCTGCACTTGCAATATTTTAGTCAAATCCATCCCAAATCCCAGGTAAACACCCGCTCAAAAACGAAAACCACAGGCAGGCAGGCACGGAAGCATAGCAAGATGGGGTTGGCACTGTGGCAGCGGCCAATGCAAGAGGGGAGGACGGGAAAAAAAACCCAAAGCAACGACAAGGAGATCAAGCGGGGGATGCGCGCGAGCGAAACTCGGGGTCTCGGGGAGGCGAGCCCATCCACCCACCCCAACGCGGCCTCCCACGCCACCCGCGCCGCGCGCCGCTTGCTTGCTTTGCCGCGCCCGTGCGAGTTACCAGGCGCGCGCCGCGGCGCCAGCCCCCGCCCGGCCCGTCCGTCCCCTTCCCCGCCTCGCTGATGCCAGTCGATCCCAGCCGTCACCGTCAAGTAACGGCCCCCCACCCCACCCCCGCGGCCCCGCGTCCAGGCTCCTTCTGGGGGAGGCCGCGGCTCACCGGGCTGGCTGCGCCCCACCGGCGCCCGCCTTTAACTCTCCCCCGCCACCGTTACCGTCTTCCCCCTTCCCACCACCTCCCTCCCCCACCCCGCGTCTCGCCGCGCCCATCCGCCGACCCCGGGACGAGCCCTCGCCGATTCGATTTCGAACGAATTGTTTTGATTTGATTTGACTGCAGCGCGCAACAGGGAAGGGGGATCTCTCTGGACCTTCGTCGTTGGGCGGTGGCTCGGCGGTCGCTCGATTTGAGAGCTCCGGGTTTCTTGGACCTGCGTAGGTACGTGCGTGACTTCTCTCTCCCGGCCGGACCGGATCTCTGGATTTGTGGGTTCGCCGTTGTTAGATTTGGCGGGGTCCTGGGGTGGGGGATTGATACTGGTTTTTCCGCGTGATTTCCAAGGTAGAAGAAGCAACGCCCCATTTTTCATCTCGGCCGGCGGATGGACGCGAGGGAGGTGTGAAGCCTGGTCGCTAACTGATGCTCGTGGAGAGATTCGGAGGAGAGGAGCGCGCGGTGCGGAGGCGGTGGAGGCGGAAGCGCCGGCGATTTGGACAGCGCAGCGACGGAAGGGGAGCAGGAGGCGGACGAGGGGAGCGCCGCCAGGAGGACGACGGCCGCCGCCATGGGCGAGTCGCTGCTCACCGCGCTCTCCATGGACACCGCAACGGCCCACCACCTTCACCAGGGGCCCAACACCATCCTCTCCATGGACACCGCCTCCCACGAAGACTTCGACCTCTACCTCCAGCCACAGGGGCCCTTCCGCCGCTGCCTGCATGCCGCGGCGGTCGTCCCCCCTGACATCAACCTCCCCCTCGCCGCTGACCCCTCTCCGCCCCCTCCGGCGCTGCAAGACTGCAACAACGTCGACATGCTAGACGTGGGCCTCGGCGGCCCGCAGCAGTACGATTCGGATTCGCCTGCTGCCGCTGTGCCCGTCTCGGCCCCGCCAGCGGCCCCGGCTGCCGCGGTCGCCGTGGCGCACACCAAGGGCTCCGGTTCCAGCGCCGCGCGCAAGTGCGTCAAGAGGAATGATAGTATCTGGGGGGCCTGGTTCTTCTTCACCCACTACTTCAAGCCGGTCATGTCCGCCGACAAGGGTGCCAAGGCGAAGTCAGCCACTGCCGGCGGGAACGGTAATAGTGCCACACTGGATGCTTTCCTGGTGCAGCACGACATGGAGAACATGTACATGTGGGCGTTTAAGGAGCGGCCGGAGAATGCCCTTGGGAAGATGCAGCTGAGGAGCTTCATGAATGGGCACTCACGCCTTGGGGAGCCACAGTTCCCTTTCAGCGCAGATAAAGGGTTTGTGCGCTCGCATCGGATGCAGCGCAAGCATTATCGTGGGCTCTCGAACCCACAGTGTGTTCATGGGATTGAGATCGTCAGGGCACCAAACTTGACAGGTGTGCCTGAGGCTGATATGAAGAGGTGGGTGGAGCTTACTGGGAGGGATGTCAATTTCTCCATCCCAACCGAGGCGAGTGATTTTGAGTCGTGGAGGAATTTGCCAACCACAGACTTTGAGCTTGAGAGAGCAGCAAGTACTGCTCCAGCAAAGAGCAGCTCACATGGGCACCACAAGAAGTCGCTGAATGGTTCTGGGCTTAACCTCTCGTCACAGCCATCCAATCACAGTTCCGGGGATGGCATGGAAATCACTGCTACTTGCAACAAGCGCAGGAAGGATTCCTCACCTGCTGCCATGGAAGAGGATTGCAGCAATTCAAATTCAGACAAGGCCCATGACATGGACGTGAGCCACACTTTTGATCCATCATGGATGAATGACTTCACTGGTGTGATGCGCCATGCTTCTGGGCCAGTTACTGCTGCAAAAACTATATATGAGGATAGCAAGGGCTACTTGATCATCATTAGCCTGCCTTTTGCTGATTTTCAGAAGGTGAAGGTTTCGTGGAAGAATACTCTCACAAATGGTGTTGTCAAGGTATCATGCACTAGTGTTGGTCGAATGCCATTCCTCAAAAGACATGACCGGACCTTCAAGCTGGCTGATCCTTCCCCCGAGCATTGCCCACCGGGAGAGTTTGTCCGGGAAATTCCACTGCCTACCCGGATCCCTGAAGATGCTACTTTGGAAGCATATCGTGATGAAACAGGGACGGGCCTAGAGATTATTGTCCCTAAATTTCGTGTTGGCCCTGAAGAACATGAAGTGCATGTGTCTATGAGGCCGCCCTCGTCATGGTGCCAATGAAGACATGTTCAAGGTGTGTGGTAGATGTTCTTAGCAGCTAGTAGCCCCTTCTTGTTAGCTGCTCGTCACTGATGTTTTGTTGTCTGCTAACCCTCTAGCTTGCGAGGAGACATTTGGTGTGGAGGTTCCCTATTGTGACCATAAGGCTACTGTACATCCCAGCACAGTTTTGCTAATTTTGATGGGAAACAATCCTAGTTGATTGAAGCATTCTGGTAGTGGGCAATTGCAGCATCTGGAACAGTTTTAGGAATATGCTACAGGTCACAAGGGCCATGTCTGCATTAGCTCTTGGTTTCAATATGTTTGTTTGGGGGTACCTTGTGTATTGTCTTTGGTTTAGTTGTAATCTTTTGTTTGTGTCAAAAGATTGGTTGTCTGCTCGATGTGCTTAAACGTGTGCATCACCAACATGGGCAATCTGCTTGTTCTATAGAATGGTTCCTGGATAACTGTATAGGGCATTTAGTCATTTTGACAGGTTTGCTTTGCGAGCATTCTTGGAAAAATCATCTCTAATTGATGGAATTAGAAAGTGGAGTACATGTCAGTAAATTTAGGATTTGCCAATGTTTCCATGGGAATTAGTGGCATTGTAGTATTTTGTGAACGTTTTCCAAGAATTTCTGGAAGACAGGTGTAATCTATTGGATAGTAGTGATCAGTGGCTTATCAACGATCCAGTTAAGTATCTCATCCAGTACATGCGCTTGGTCAATCTCAAAGTCATGAAAATACTCAGTCTGGAGATTTTTCTGGTCTGCAAATGGTTGGCCAATGGGTTTTCTTAGTCCTGAATCCTATGCTTAACACAACAATTTGTTCTAGTTTTGTCCTGATGCAATGTCATTGAGATAACACAGTGAATGCTGACACAATGGTTTCTAATGTTTCCCTGAAAGTGACAAAAAAAATGATTTCTATACTCCCGGAGCCCGGGTGCAGGGCTTAACCGGCCGGGTGGACACCCTGGCTCCTCTGCTAACAGCCACGCTGCCACACGCACCACATCGTTTTCATGCTCCGAGCAAGTTGGCGTGTTGTTTTCCATGCCCACTTCTGCCAGTTTTTATGATTGATCGAGCAAGGTGGCCGCCCGTACGCAACCGGACCGGCGTTTTCTCCATCTTCCTGCTGCTGCTAGTGCATGTACTTGGACGTACGTACACGTACGTGCTGAATGGCTGGAGGAAATGGTGTCGCTGTTGGTATCTTGGCCAAGAAACAGGTGGTACCTGCATCTTTGCTTTCTCGTTTCTCTCTCGCGCTGTCAAACCAATAACGATTACTAACAATATTAGTAATGGTAATTCTAGTTCCCGGAAAGGATAAGGATTACTAATAATCCTTTTCTAATCGGGTTCTTGTTGACTGTTACAGGAGATGCCGATGGGGATTCGAAAGCGATCGGGGAAGTGGCACCCTGACGCCGCCCGCGAGCTGGTATCCTATGGGCTGTGGCCCTCCCTCTCTTATCTGCCTCTCATCGTTATCGTCGCGATAAGCATGCGAAGTGGCCTCTCCAGCGCCCAGGGGACGCTTCTCGGAGCTCGGGATCCGCCGAAAAAAGAAACCGGAGCAGCTGCAACTTGGCGAGCCGGAACAGAGCATTTTGATAAGCCGGGGCAGCTCTTATTGGGTAGTTATGGCTACTTTTTTTGGCTGCAGCGGTGCAGCAGCCTATACTGTGGATAAGCATCACGTTTGGTTTGCATTGGTCTTTCCTCGTTTGGACTTTTAACCCCGGACTGAAAAAACAAGTTTTTGCCTTGTTGAATGCTTCCTGTTTAGGAGAACAGGACGTGAGAGATCTACCTCTATAAATATCTATATGGGTGAATGGTGATGGGCTCAAGAGTACATGATTGGAAAATATTTATGCTATTGTGTTTTCCTTCCTGTCATGAAGCCTGTGAAATGATTTCTGGTTTCATTTTTCATGTGGTCACCATGCCCAGCGCAGCACCCTGCACTAGCTCGCTGTTCGTCCATGCGGCTGCATCCGCTGCTTACATAGTTCCACTGAACCTTGCAAGATTGTTATTTTTTTTAATTGTAAAAGCTTGCAAAGATTGTTTGGTGCTTTACCTAAAACCTTTTGCAGCCCGTTACTTTGTTCTATCTATGCCTTTGGCCTATGCATTACTCGTACGGCCAGGCATTTGCGTGCTGATGTGTTGTCCTCCGAACTCCGGAGATTAAATATTTGGGGCCTGAAATACTTGATGACACGTTCTATCAAGTACATACGCTCTATGCTGGAGTATGATACGCTCTATGCTGGAGTATGTGTGAGTGCTCCTTTTTGCGAGGTATCTACATCGAATATGCTTTTCTTGCCTTTGAGTGTGGATTGATCTTGGAATGAAATGGCCTTTTGCTTTAATTTCCTACCTGAAAGAACACAGAGGGGACGGAATGGACCATGGATCTGGAACTTTTCCTTAGATGCCTCTCGCCTGCAGATTGATGGCGCCATACCGGCCCCAATACGCAATAGCTTCCACGTCGAACGCACTGCACGACAACTAAACGTGAACAGGGTTCCTGTGCTTATGCATGGGATCACACAGGGAAGACGGTTGCCATGGCATATGGCATGTCTTTTGGTAAGCATTCAGGGACAAGCACTTAAACTGCGTGCCCCGTGGTTTTCAGTTTTCTTAGCAGGCTGCAGATGACAACTGGTGAACGTTTGCGAGAAAAATGGGACTAGGTAGGTTTTCATTTAGCCTCATCAACGATAAATAAATTCGTTCAAAAAATCAACGATAAATACCAGTTACTTTCTTTTGACACGCAGGACCCAGATGGCCTGCCTCCTCTCCCCATCCTGCTTCACGATGGAACTGGTTGAGGTCTGAGCCTGAACCCGTGGTTGTGACTCTGATAAGATCTGGTGCAGGAACCTGCAGGTGGCTGACGAATCTTCGACTGGCATTTGAGAGCAACGTGAACGTGGGTCCAAAATAATTCCAGAATGAATCAATTTGTGATCTCACTCAAAGCAAGAAAAAGAAGAAGAACAGGAAAATGACTAACGCCGTGACCCATGAAGGCAAACGCTTCAAATTAATGCTGACACAATGATTTGTAAATATACTCCCCTGAAAGTGACAACACGTATGGATTGGATTAGATGTAGTACTATATACTCACTCATCAGTCTTCAGTCATCACCCCCGGATGCAGGGCCTAACCGGACAGGTTTGACACCCTGGCTCCTCCTGCTTCGCTGAGTTCGCTCATCATCTTCCCATGCCCCCGCGCTGCATGCAAGTTGGCCTCTACTAGTTTTTTTCCATATGATTGATTGGCCGGCCGTGCACAAGCACAACCAGCACGGTGTCCTCGGTTAAAGAACGCAGAAGAAGAAGACTCGGTTAAAGAACCGAGAAGAAGACCCCAAACATGTTTGGCTTCCTCTCTGTCGCCGCTGTTGGTTCATGCACTTGGGGTAGCCGTACTTCTTGGATGCTGGCCGGAGTATGCACTTGTTGCTGAACGAGCAACGACAACACGTCGCTGTTCGTCTCCCTGCCGATGGATTTGAGTTTTTCTGTTTTTTTGTTTAGTACAATCGTCCGCGGATCCAGCTCGTCACACTTGAACGAGTATTTTAGCTTGGTTTTCTAGCTAGGGGGATAATGCATTTGTTAAATACGTACGCGAGATCTCTTCCCTGTGCACCCGATCTCGCAGAACAGGAAGGGGATCGGGCCCGGCGGGCATGCCTCGACAGCGATTGCGAAGTGGCAGCTTGGCGCCGTGTCTCCTGTCCTCGCCGGCGAAGGGACCCCACTATCAGCATCTCGTCGTTTCGATAAGATAAGCGGCCTCTCCCGCGCCCAAAGGCCATCTCTGTTCTTCACTTCTTCTCCTCTATATACGCAATAGAAAATGGGAGAATTGGGCGGAGCAACACAAAAGAGTAGCGGCTGCTGCTGGTCCGTGAAAGACCATGAAAGAGATTGGCAACTTGGAGCATCAGGATTTTGATAAGCCAGGTCCTGTGGACTTCTTCACGTATTGGGCAGGGAGTGGATGCCGCTTATGATAACGCTACTTTTTTTTTGGTCAGGATCGTCTTTGCTGTGGATAAGCTTTTGTTTGGTCGTCCTCGTGCTTTGGTCTCTGAAAACCACGCACGGCTCGAGGACGAAGAAAGGAGAGCTCCGATCCGGTCGATTTCAGAGCGATTTCTGTGCTGGGAAATCCTCCCTGCTTGCTGGTGGCGTGTGAAAAAAGATTGATTGCTGCTTTAATAATTCGATGTGGTCACGGATCACCACTTCCGCTACTAGTGGCCGGGGTCACTGTTGACTGCATCTACTGCTCCCACTGAGCCTTTGCTGGTAGATTGTTTGGCTTGGCTGGCGGCTTTTAACCTAAAAACTTTTGCGTTAGAATTTAGCCCCCGGTCACTCTCGTCGACTACACAGTACACGCCTTTGGCCCTGGCTTATGCTGCACTCGTACGGGCGGGCCTATCAACTTCCGAGATAAAAAAATGTTTGCTCAACTGACGACGCTTCTTATACTGAGTACCGTATATACGCGTGCTACTTTTCCAAGGTTTGTACATGGGACATATATACATTCTGAAAGACGCAGTGGGAACAGGCCATCGTCGGACGGGGGAAAAATTAGGTGCCTCTTGCTTCTCGCTTTCCGAATGCAGATTGATGGCGGCATGGCGCCATGTCGACACTAGCTAGTACTCCGGTCTTGCTTCTTATATTGAGTACGCGGGCCCGTTTCGTTTGCGAAGTGAAACTTTTAGACCCCCTTTCAAGGTCTATTAGGTGTATTAAACGTAGATTATTTATAAAAATAATTACGCGAATGGACAGAAAATTACGAGACGAATCCATTAAGCCTATTTAATCCATCATTAGAGATTGATTACTGTAGCACGACGTTGTCTAATCATGACATAATTAGGCTCGTTAGATTCGTCTCGAAAATTAAGGTAGAGGTCGTGGAATGTGTTTTGTCATTAATCTACATTTAATACTCCAAATTAGTGGAAAGAAGATTGATGTGACGGGTAGTTGGTGAAAATTTTGGGAAGTAACACTTTTTTCGTCAGTCTTGTTTAGTATTTTTCTCACAGATCAAATCAACATTATTTACTAATCAATCAACGATATTTTTCTCTCACAACAAATCAACTTTAACCACCCGGCACGCACCACCCAACAGAACAGCCAACAGAGTATGTTTCAAGTGTCGACGTGGACGACAGCTGAACTGGCAGCGGCGTTTCTTCTGCTAGCTCGTGGAATCATTTTGTCATCGAGGGACCCAGAGGTGTCCTCTCTCTCCATCCTTTTTCGTGACGAATTGTGTGGGACACGATTTCTTTAACAGTTCACGAATGAGGCTCGATCCATCCGTTAATGACGGGCACAAAAGTCATCAGAACCACGCATGTCCTGATGGTGTGTGGAGCCATACGAAGCTAGCTTTGCTTGTGCAACAGGCCAGCAGCACTAGGAAGCCGTTAGCCGAGATCAGAAGAGACGCCACGACCATGCCACTCTCTAGTCTCTACTCAAGCGGTCAAGCCTGCAGCCACGATTTTTTTTAAAAAAAAAGAAATGCTCTGGAGCATTATTTGCCCGCTGCTGGTAGGATCATCCGGACATCCGGTTTGCATGGAGAAGAAACCAGGTGGAAGCACCCGAAGCTTCTCCTTATCTTGACTTGAATCGTCGTGAGAGCAACGTACGTGTGGCACGGCAATGCATGTCAGCAACGATCTCGGTATAAGACGGTATCTCGTCCGACATCCAGTGCAGGTGTTCGATCGTGTTCGGTTCAACCGCCTCGTTAAAATCCACGCTGATCAAGATCTTGCTACAGTTTAGTACACTGATGGTGCAGGGTAATTAGCGGATGGGATATAAATAAATATTTGTGTGGAATGACCCTCCCGATTGATTTAATCTGACTTGTTCATTCTTGGCTTTGTGACAGCACTTGCGCAATGTCGCCGCGATAACGCAGTGAACGGCGACACGTACAAACGGTTTTCCTAATGGTCCCCTGAAAGTGACGAATTGTTTGGATGTTACTTTCACCTGCCCGGCTGCCCTCCGGCCCTCTAGCTCGATCGCCTATCTTATCCCCATCGCTCTCATGCCCTCGTGCTGCAGCTGCAAGTTGCTTGGTCTCTTTGTAATACATGTATGTTTTCCCTTGTCTCCGGCCGGGTGGTTAATTTGCTAGCTGTCGATATATATATAGGTCCGTCTCGTGGACGTACGTGGGCGTGCACAACAACCAGCCCGGCGGCGTCAAGCTCAGTTTTATTTATTTTTTTGGAATTCTTTTTCGAAAGAAAAAAAAGTAACCTTCCTTGCTGCTGTTGCGTGTTGATGATATGCATGCACTGGCTTATTAGCGTCTTGGACGTAGTAGTTGTTATGTCTGTACGAATAATGTGTGGCCCAAGAGAAAACGTCGCTGTTCAATTTTCTTTCCCTGCCCAAGAGATTCAGGTCTTGTTTATAGTATCGGCGCGCGGATCCAACGAAAACCGCTCGACAAATATTCTAGTGTGTAGCATTATTAGTTTCTGAGGGATAATCCACTTGTTAACATGGTACGGCAATCCCTGTTGGCTATCGCGCAAGAACGAGATGGAGGCCGGGCCTCGACAGCGATTTTTCCTATTTCTTTTTCTTTTTTTGGTGGAACATGATTTGGGGCCTCGAGACAGCGATTGCGAAGTGGCAGCTTGGCCCCCCGTCTCCTGGCACAGCAAGGGCCCCCGTATCTGCATCTCATCGTTCTGATAAGTGCCCTCTCACGCACGCAAAAGCCCATCAATTCCTGTGCTCTTTGCCTCTTTCTCTTCTACGTTAACAAACTAAAAAATGGTCGCAGTTGTGTAGTGCTCCCGTGACAGGGAACGGCAACTTTGTTGGGAGCAGGTAGAGCTAGGCCAACCCGGGGGGGTTTTTACGTTGTTTTTGATAAGCCGGCCGCCCGGGTCTCCGGACATTGCTGTGGATAAACTCGGACTGCACCTTGGTCTCTTCCCTCTCGCGTGTTGGACTGCGGCAGCAGCATTTGAAAGCCACGACCAGTCGACCACGGACCACGACGTAGCAGCGCTCGGCCGATCGCCAATCACCACCAGTCCACCACCACGCCTAGCTCGCTAGCTAGTGCCTGCATCGCCGTTGCCGCACCAGCCTGCGTCGTCCACCGAACGACGTTACGAGATTTGTCTAGCGTCGTCGGTCGGCTTTACCGAACTTCTTTCGGTTAGAATTTCGTTTCGGTCACTGTCGCCGCCTTGACCTTTGGCCTGTGTTAGAGGGCACAAGCTAGGTAGGGATCTCTGCGTGATGATGCATTGCATTGCCCTTATTCGAACTCCAACGATAAAAAAGAAAATTCGCTGACGTATATATTCACACACTGTCGTCCAAGGTATCTGCATGGAATATACTCTTCTTCCCTTTGGCTGTTGGAGCACCTTAGCGGGCAGTAGTGATTACTCTTATTAGGAAATTAAATGGTTCTTTTGCTTTCCTTCCGGAGGGAACAGATAAGGAGATTTTGTACCATTGTCTGAAGTCTTCTGGTACTAATCCTACTCACGTCAAACCTAACTGCTGGTATCCCAACTGGCGAGTGGCGACAACTGAGGATTCGTCATAAATTGACTAGGTTTGATTTATAATCCCCACAACAAAAACAGCTGCTAGCATCTCACTAGCTGTGGACCGTGGACCTAGCCTGGTCCTAATAAACAGCAAGGTCAACTTTGATTTAATTGTTTTCTTCTTGAGGACATGCTCTCCCACGTGCAAAAACCCGTCGATGCAACTTTAAGATCCGTGCGGTGGACCAATGGTTAGAGCGCAGTGTATCGTTTCCGAGTTTGGTTCGATCGATTCATCAATCACATTTTGGCATCCATGACCATGACCAAGAGGGGTACTCATCCATGACCATCGCTCGGGAATCGGGATTGCCTCGCAGGCACGGGTTAGCTCGTTCTCTCATCCCGTTACGAAAGCAAGGTGGGTGGAGCCGTGGAGCTGGGCATGCGGCTGATTGGCGAAAAGCAAGCTACATGATGGGCCTTTAATCTACAAGAAATGGGCCGGTCTGCATGAGTACAAGGAGAATACGCGCATGGCCCGTTACGAGCAGGCCGCGAGAGGGAGGGGAAAAGCAAGCTGGGCTGGCTGGTTCGTTGTACACAAGTTTTCCTGAAGTCATCCATCATGGGCCATATTCTCGCGCTCCTTCCAATGTCGCCCAGTCCGGACTCCTCTTTCCGTTCGATGTCTGTGTGTGTGAGAGAGAACTGCTGATGTGACGATGTTTCCCCTGAATCCAGAAATTGAAAAAAAAATACTACTCGTATGATCGTATTATTCAACGAAGACCTGACTCGTGATTCATTGAGCGTCGTGTATTATTTTTCAGATGTGACGCCAAGCATTTGTCACAGATTGTCAAAACTGTCAAAACTGTATCACTTGCGGCGTTTGGATTCAGATTGGAACAAGGCTGCAAGAGGAATGCAACTGCTAACTTGATTCGGGCAGGGGCCAAATTGATACTTGGTCTGCATCAAGAGTAATGTGATTTCGTCCGCATAGAATAGATAAGAGTAGTTTGTTTGGTATAAACTCATTTGGAAGCTCTTAGACAAACACTGAATGGCTTGATAGTTCGGGTGACAGCTAGCTCTGCAAGCCCCCAGGGACTCAAGCTGATCACGCAAGATTGAAAGCACAAGAAGAATTCTGACTGGCACAGATAGAGGGTTTCATGATGTGCAGAGATAAAAGCAACAGTATTCGATATTTATCGACTCATGAACTCAAGCAGAGACGATTACAAGAACATAACTATGACATTCTTACAAATTATTTAGTCTACTAGACCCATACATACGTATATATATAACTACTGAACCTACTGAAACATCTCCAGGTAATAATACACGTAGGCGAGACAATCCACACCACGACTCTCCGGGACCTGCTTGCAGAAACACCACTTTCTAGCTCAGGGCCTGCCGCGACTCGCTTAGTCCACCTCCTCGATCTTTGGCCCGGCGCCGCTTCCACCGCCGGTGCCGGCGCCACCGTTGGGCACGTCCTCGTCCATGCCCGCGGCGCCTCCCGCGCCCTGGTACATCTTGGAGATGATCGGGTTGCAGATGCCCTCCAGCTCCTTCATCTTGTCCTCGAACTCCTCTGCCTCGGCGAGCTGGTTGCCGTCGAGCCACTTGATGGCATCCTCGATCGTGTCCTCAATCTTCTTCCTGTCCTCCGCCGGCAGCTTCGACGCGATCTTGTCGTCCCGCACCGTGTTGCGCATGTTGTACGCGTAGTTCTCCAGCGCGTTGCGGGCCTCCACCTTGCGCTTCACCTGCTCGTCCTCTGCCTTGTACTTCTCGGCCTCCTGCACCATGCGCTCGATCTCCTCCTTGCTCAGCCGGCCCTTGTCATTGGTGATGGTGATCTTGTTCTTTTTCCCCGTCGTCTTGTCCTCCGCCGAAACGTTCAGGATGCCGTTCGCGTCGATGTCGAAGGTCACGTTGATCTGTGGCACGCCCCTCGGCGCCGGCGGGATGCCGGTCAGCTCGAACTTGCCGAGCAGGTTGTTATCCTTGGTCCTCGTCCGCTCACCCTCGTACACCTGGATGAGCACGCCGGGCTGGTTGTCGGAGTAGGTGGAGAACACCTGCTCCTTCTTGGTCGGGATGGTGGTGTTCCTCGGGATCAGCGTCGTCATGACGCCACCGGCCGTCTCCAGACCGAGCGAGAGCGGAGTGACATCGAGCAGGAGCAGGTCCTGCACCTTCTGGTTGCCCTCGCCGCTGAGGATGGCGGCCTGGACGGCGGCGCCGTACGCGACGGCCTCGTCCGGGTTGATGCTCTTGCAGAGCTCCTTGCCGTTGAAGAAGTCCTGGAGCAGCTGCTGCACCTTGGGGATACGGGTGGAGCCTCCGACGAGCACGACGTCGTGGATCTGGGACTTGTCCATCTTGGCGTCGCGGAGGCACTTCTCCACGGGCTCCATGCACTTCCTGAACAGGTCCATGTTGAGCTCCTCGAACCGGGCCCGAGTGATGGTCGCGTAGAAGTCGATGCCCTCGTAGAGCGAGTCGATCTCAATGGTGGTCTGGGCGGTGGAGGAGAGCGTCCTCTTGGCCCTCTCACAGGCGGTCCTCAGACGCCGGAGCGCCCTGGGGTTGCCGTTGATGTCCTTCTTGTGCTTCCTCTTGAACTCCTGCACGAAGTGGTTCACGAGCCGGTTGTCGAAGTCCTCGCCTCCCAGGTGGGTGTCACCGGCGGTGGCCTTGACCTCGAAGATGCCCTCCTCGATGGTGAGGATGGACACATCGAATGTGCCGCCGCCGAGGTCGAAGATGAGGACGTTCTTCTCGCCGGTGCTGGCGGCCTTCTTGTCGAGCCCGTAGGCGATGGCGGCGGCGGTGGGCTCGTTGATGATGCGCATGACGTTGAGGCCGGAGATGACGCCGGCGTCCTTGGTGGCCTGGCGCTGGGAGTCGTTGAAGTAGGCCGGCACGGTGATGACGGCGTTCTTGATGGTGGTGCTGAGGTATGCCTCGGCGATCTCCTTCATCTTGGTGAGCACCATGGAGGAGATCTCCTCGGCCGAGAACGTCTTCTCCTCGCCCTTGTAGGTCACCACGATCATGGGCTTGTCGGCCGGGCCGGGGACGACCTTGAACGGCCACATCTTCATGTCCGCCTGCACGGACGGGTCCGAGAAGCGCCTGCCGATGAGCCGCTTGGCGTCTGCATGGCAGAAACAGAGTGGTTAGGAACTAGTCACACACGGCTACTTAAAAAGAAGTTTAAAACATGTCAATTGCGCTAGTAGTCTCGGATAATCACAATTTTATGTGTTAAGTACTATTCTGTGCTAAAAAGTTCACTATTGTGAAAAGGTGCATCTAGCTTTTTTTAACCAGAGAATTTTTTTAGCCTTTGTTTGCAAAGCAGAGCGGGAGCAGAGCATGTACCCCTGCAATTGTGTTAACTGAGTGATTCATCTGATCTGATTGATCGAAAATTATGGTCATCCGATCATCATATAACTAGTCCGTTTTGACGCCACGAAGCTGGAATTATTCCCAAAAAAGCTCGGAAGTGGAAGACTTACCAAAGACGGTGTTGGTGGGATTCATGGCGACCTGGTTCTTGGCGGCGTCGCCGATGAGCCTCTCGGTGTCGGTGAACGCCACATACGAGGGCGTGGTGCGGTTGCCCTGGTCGTTGGCGATGATCTCCACCCGGTCATGCTGCCACACCCCGACGCACGAGTAGGTGGTGCCGAGGTCGATGCCGATCGCCGGACCCTCCCCCTTGCCTGCCATCTCTCAAGCTACAAGAGCTGATTCTGTGCGCGAGACTTCGGAATCGAGAGCTACTACTGCTCTGATCGAGTGATTGCTTGATGGATGCCTTGCTCTGTTTCTCTTGAGTCGTTGGGATGAGGCGGACCGGGGGCGGCGCCCGTTTATATACTGGTGCCGGGCCGGGAAGCGGTGGCGTTCGGGAAGGTTCGTGCAGATAGGGGTGATGTGGCGGCGCGGTGCGCGCCTGCGCGGGAGACGTCGGTTCGGGGTCCGGGGGAGGGTTCGGGCGCGCGCGGGAGCTCTCCAGAACGGTGCGCGGGGGTTCGGCTCGCTCGGTCGGTCGCAGGTTTCGTGCGGCTTCCAAGTTCCACCAGTTGGGTTGGGTTGGGTGGGGCTGGCGACTTGGCGGGGCGTGGTGGGAGACCGGGAGTCCGACTCCGATGGCCAGGAGATTTTTCTGGGAGCGATCGGGTGAGTTCCGGCGCCAAGTGGAAAATACTGGAACGAGGTGGTGTTTTGTTAGTAGAACCTCCGGAATTGCTTGTTTATTAGTACATCTTTTTGAGCTGTTTGACTTATCTCAACTTGTTTCATCTTATCTTCTCTCACACAACACTATTCAATCTATTATCTTTTCTCACACAACACTATTCAATCTACAGCCGAATAGACTCTTTGTGCTCTTTAAGTTGAGAGGATCGATCGATTTTGATAATGTGTACACGTGATAGCGTTGTGAAAATCAGAGGAACAGAAGGTTAGGGTAGAACGCCGTGGCACCTTCCGGGGCCGGCGGTTGCATGTTATATGGGCAAGGAAAATCCTCTTGCTTGAATTACAAGTAGATGCATGAGATAAAGATACTCCCAGCTATCTAGTTAGGATTAGATCAACTCTTATCTACTAGATACTAACAACTACTACCCGGTATCTTTATCTCATGCACATGTGTTACAATTACATGTTTATCTAACACACCCCCTCAATCACAATCGAGTGAGGTTGAGATTGTTCTTGAAGTTCTCCAAATGTCTTACTGTTAATGATTTGGTGAAACCATCGGCCACTTGATCTCCTGTTGGAATATACACGATCTGCAAAAGTTTGTTAGCAACTCTCTCTTACAAAATGATAATCCACTTTTATATGTTTTGTCCTGGTATGAAACACTGGATTAGCTGAAAGATATTTGGCTCCAATATTATCACACCATAACCGTGCCATAGAAGGACAAGGAATTCCTATTTCTTTCATCAACGTTTGAATCCATATTACCTCCGCTGTAGCATTAGCAATCGCCTTGTACTCAGCTTTTGTACTTGATTTAGAAACTGTTACTTATTTTCGTGCACTCCACGAGATTAAATTTGATCCCAGGAACACAGCAAAACCTCTAGTAGACCTTCTATCATCAAGAGAACCAGCCCAATCTGAATCTGAAAAGGCACTTATTAACATCGACCGAGACTTGCTTATCTTGAGGCCGATCCTGGTATCCAGCTTCAAATACCTCATTATACATTTTACAGCAGCCCAATGTATTATAGTTGGTGCATGAAGAAACTGACACACTTTATTAACTGAAAAAGCTATATCTGGCTTTGTAAGTGTCAAGTATTGAAGAGCACCCACTACACTTCTATATTGTGCTGCATCTTTTACTCCCAAAGGTGTACCCTCATGAGCCGACAGTTTTTCACTAGTTGACAGTGGTGAACTAAGCGGTTTACAACCAGCCATATTCACATTTTTTAACAAATCAGAAGCATATTTATCTTGTGTAAGGAAAATATCATCTCTCAACTTATTTACCTCAATTCCAAGGAAGTAGTGCAACTCTCCCAAATCCAAGGCAAACTCTTGTCCCAAGTTGTACAACAAACCTGTAGTTGTCTCCTTACTTGAACTGGCTACTATAATATCATCAACATAAATCAAGACAAATACAATTAAATCTCCTTTGTTAAAATAGAACAATGACGTATCTGCCTTGAAAGGTTTAAAACCGAGACTTCTTGGAACTCAAGCATGCATACCAAGACCGTGGAGCTTGCTTAAGCCATATAACGCTTTGTCAAGCTTACAAACATATCCTGGCAAACTTTTATCCTCGTACCCTGGAGGTTGCTTCATGTACACTTCCTCTTCTAAGTCACCATGCAGAAAGGCATTTTGGATATCTAGCTGCCTCAAAGTCCAACCTCTTGACACAACTATAGACAATATGATACGGATGGTAGCCATTTTAACCACAAGACTAAAGGTATCTTCATAATCTACACCATATCTCTGTTTATACCCCTTTGCTACTAAACGAGTTTTATATTTATCCAAGCTACCATATGCTTTTCTTTTGACTTTCCAAACCCATCTACAATCTATGACATTCCTACCTTTTTGAGGAGGAACAAGGTGTCATGTTTTATTTTTCATCAAAGCTTCATATTCTATATCCATTGCATCATGCCATTTTTATCACTCAAAGCCTCATCTAAATTACTCGGTTCACCAGTTGATGTATAGCAACCATAACGAATGGTACGATCTGTATATACCTTTGGCTTCCGTATGCTGGCCTAAAGTCGTGTGCGTGGATGAGTATCAGCCGAAGGAGACGAAGCAACAACTGGCAATGGTGATGGCAATGCCAGATCTGGGGATGCCACATGAGACACACCAGATCCATCCGCCGCGGCGGATCTAGACACGCTTTCTGGCACGATCGCTGTCGGGGAGGCAACCTCGTACCCCCCTGCGTCCGACGTTGGAGCCTGGGGAAGCCGCGTGTCGCTGGGTGACTGGGGCGGAGCCGACACGGGCACCTCGGTTCGCCATGTGGCGCCAGCTGGTTGGCGCATGCAAAATCTCCCGGGGACCGCCGCTGCTGATGGATTGCGCGCGGATCCCGGGGAAGATCTTGGCGGCGCCGCAGGTGGATCAGCTCGGGAAGCCGCGCCGGGATCGTCTGTGGCGTCCTGATCCTTCACATCCTCCATATCTTCCTTATTATTAGCATTAGTCACATGATCATCTACTAAATCATCCCCGATAGGATTGGATAAATGTTTAGGAAGAAGAAGAATTTCTGTAGCTAAACGAGATCCAGCATTAGGGTGAAGTTTTGAAAAAGGAAAGACATTCTCATAAAAACAACACCCCTAGATATATAGACTCTTCCGGTCTTAGCATCAAGGCACCTTAAATCCTTTATGCAAATTGCTATAACCAAGAAACACGCACTCCTTAGACCTAAACTCAAGCTTTCTTTTGTTATAAGGACGAAGGTTAGGCCAACAAGCACAACCAAAGGCTCTAAGAGACGAATACTCTGGCGTGGTACGAAATAAACGCTCTAAAGGCGTATGATACTCAAGGATTCGGCTAGGAGTGCGATTGATGAGGTAAGTAGTAGTAAGGAAAGCTTCATCCCAAAATTTTAAAGGCATGCTTGCATGTGCTAAGAGAGATAATCCTACTTCAACAATGTGTCGGTGCTTATGCTCAGCTGAGCCATTTTGCTGATGCGCATGAGGGCAAGACACATGATGAGAAATACCGATTTTATTGAAAAAGGAGTTGAGCTTCTCATACTCACCACCCCAATCTGTTTGCATGGCCAAGATTTTTCGATCAAAAAGTCGCTCAACAAGGGACTGGAATTCATGGAATTTCTGAAAAACCTCATATTTAAATTTCAAAAGATAAGTCCAAGTGAACTTGCTAAAATCATCCACAAAGCTAACATAATATTTAAATCTTCCGACAGAATCAGGTGATGGACCCCACACATCAGAAAACACAAGCTCTAATGGCTGATTAGAAATGCTAGTAGGTTTGGGGTATGGCAACTGATGACTCTTAGCTCGTTGGCAAGCATCACAAACTGAATGTTTATTTTACTCACGACTATAAGGAAGATTAAAATTCTTAAGCACCCTCTCAACAATAGGCATTGCACGGTGACCTAAGCGACTATGCCATCGATCAATAGACGGCTTATTGACTCCAAAAGTTTGCTTCACAGCTGGTGTGGATGTGAGAGGATAGAGCCCTCTCCGACAAGGCCCTCTAAACAGAATATTCTTTGTTTCTTGATCCTTGATACAAAAGAAATCAGGGTGAAATTCTAGAAAGACATTATTATCTGAGGCTAGACGATGAACTGAAACAAGACTCTTTTTGGAAGATGGTACATGAAGAATATTTTTCAAATTGAGAGATCTACTCGGGTATGAATAGTAGAATGACAAATATGGCTAATATGCATACCTGCACCATTGGCGGTGTGGATCTGCTCGCTGTCGTTGTACCTATCATGAACAGCTAGCTTCTCCAACTCTCTAGTAATATGATCAGTAGCACCAGTATCAGTGTACCAATTAGTGTCATAGGTGTAGGAGTTTGCTACGGCGTTCGCAGCATGACGCTCTTCAGGCACGTAGTCCTCTTCAAACCTATGCCAACAACGATCAGTAGTATGCCTAGTTTTCAGGCAAACTTGGCACTGGGGGCGTGACGAAGATCCAGTGTTGCCGCCACGGCATGGAGGGTTGCTGTTGCCGCGCCCACCTTGACGCGTCTGGTTGTTGGTGTTGGTGTTGGTGTTGTTGTCGTTGCTGTCGCGACCGCCATTGCCGCGGTCAAAGCCACCACGGCCGTGGCCATTGCTTCTGCCACGACCGCCACCACGTTCGCCTCGGTTGGCCACATTGGCTGACGAACCAGAGCTGCTCCCTCCACCAGAAAAGAGCTCCATTCGCGTCTCAAACGCGAGAAGCTGTGCATAGAGCTCGTCGACCGAGACAGGCTCGATCCGGGCCCCCAACGTCGAGATGGTGGGGTTGTAGTCATAGTCGAGGCCGGTGAGGATGTACTCGATGAGCTCGACGTCATCAAGTTTTCTCCCAGCAACCACCATCTCATCGGCAAGCGAACACATCTTCCCTACATACTCGATAATAGATTGATTACCTTTTTGAGCAGTGGCAAGTGCAACACGAGTGTTGACGGCATGTGCCCTCGTCTTGGACGCGTAGATGACTTCAAGGGCCTCCCATAACTCTGTTGTGGTCTCCTTCACAGACACTTGAGGAAGGACCTCCTTGGTCAGCGAGCCGAGGATGAAACCAAGAACTTGCTGACCGGTGGCGTACCAATGGTCGTACTCCGAATTGGGGACCGTCTGCACCTTGTCCCCCAACTTCTGATCAATTCAGTGGGTGGAGCGGCAGCGTCCCCAGTGAGGTGGCCCATCAACCGTGCGCCTCTGATGGCGGAAAGGACCTGTGCCTTCCATGCGGCATGGTTGTTCTTCGAGAGCTTGTCGGTGATGACAATGCCCACCAGCGGGTTCATGGAGGCAAAGAAGGCGGGGCGCTAGATGAAGACATGGCAGATGGGATGGATGGAATTTAGTTGAGGATTATGGTTCTGATTACCATGTGAAAATCAGAGGAACAGAAAGTTAGGTTGGAACACCGTGACACCTTCCTGGGCCGGCGGTTTCTTGTTATATGGGCAAGGAAAATCCCCTTGAATCCAAGTAGATGCATAAGATAAATGAGATAAAGATACTCCCAGCTATCTAGTTAGGATTAGATCAACTCTTATCTACTAGATAAGAACAACTACTAGCCGATCTCATGCACGTGTTACAATTACGTGTTTATTTAACAAGTGTTGGTGGCAATTTTCAGGAGAAACGATGATACAATGCATTGAATTTATTTGACATTCAAGAAGTCATGTTTATCGGTGAACTGATGAAAAAATTATTTTACCTTGGGGCAAACAGGCCATACTTCAGAACGTACAGGGGCCTACGGCAGGGGGACCCGCTATCACCGCTGATGTTCAACATGGCTGCTGATGCCCTAGATCACATCCTCACGAAAGCAAAAGAGAAAGGTCGCATAAGGGGGGGTAGTACCGCACCTTGTCCCTGGGGGGGTTAACTCACCTACAGTACGCGGATGATACAATAGTAATGGTGGACTGCGACAAGAAATCTATCACAAACCTCAAGCTCCTCCTATACTACTTTGAATGGATGTCGGGCCTTAAAATCAACTATCACAAAAGTGAGGTGATGGTGTTTGGGGTGGACAGTGAAACTGAAACAACCATAGCGAACATACTAAATTGCTCAAGGGGGGAGATGCCCATGAAATACCTTGGCTTCCCAATCAGTGACAAGAAACTCAAAATGGCAGCATTTGGGGGAGTGGTGGACAAGATGAGGAGGAAGCTACAACCTTGGAAAGGAAAGCACTTAACTTCTGGGGGGTGTCTTATCTTGACTAACACCTCACTTAGCAGCATACCCATATACACTATGAGTATGTTCCTACTCCATGAGGGCACCCACGTGCAAATGGATACTGTGAGATCTAGATTCTTCTGGCGAGGGGGGGGGGACACAGGGAAGTTCAAGTACCATATGATGAAATGGGAGAATGTATGTTTGCCTAAAGACTTCGGGGGGCTAGGGATCATTAACACCAGGCTGTTAAACGAGGCACTGATATTGAAATGGGTGTGGAGACTACAAAATTTGAAGGATGATGACTTGTGTGGATCGCTGCTCAAGGCGAAGTACTTTCCGAACAAGGCCTTTGTCGGAACAGCTCCACAAAAGGATCACAATTTTGGTGCGGGGTGCAGAGTGTGAGATGGAAATTAAAATGGGGGTCGATTAACCAGGTTGAGAATGGGTGCCAGACGCGCTTTTGGGAGGATGTGTGGTTGGGGCAGGTGCCCTTAAAATTAGCATACCCCAGACTATACAACTTTTGCAGTGAAAAAATAGTTTGGTGAGCGAATGCTTCATCCAGGGGGAGTGGGTTGTCAAGTTCAACCGACCTTTCAGTCCAGAAGAGGTGACGGAGTGGGAGGAAATGTTGCAGAGGCTAGGGGAGGTCAATTTACAAGAAGGACGGGACAAAACTCGCTGGTGTTTGGAAAAATCTGGGAACTACACAACCAAATCTATGTATAGGTTCATGGCACACCGGGGGTAGTTAACACTCACATGCGAAGGTTGTGGAAAACCAAACTGCCCATGAAGTTGAAAGTCTTCATGTGGCAAGTGTTCCATGATAAATTGCAAACAGGGGGTGAACTTGTTAGAATAAATGGGCCTAGAGCCATTTATTATAATAATAAAAGAATTAAAGCCCATTTATTTAATGCTAGGGAAAAGAGAGAAATACCGTATGGGTATTTGAGGAGTCTCCCATCTAACGTATGAGGTAGCCTTTCGGTACACCTCTTGTGAAGTTGAATAAAGGAGATAGGTGTGCCACACGCGCGTGCGCGCGCTCGCTCGCCTCGCCGGGCCGTGGGCGTGTCGTGTCGAGCCGAGCCGAGCCGAGCGGTGCGGTCAGACGAACAGACGTGATGTGTTGCGGGGCGGGAGCATCTTTTTGCCGTTGGAGAGGAATAATGGTGCCTTAACCACGACCATTACTGGACCTTAACCATGTCACCTTAAACCGCGACCGTTACTGCCTGAGGAGCATTAACCGTGACGTCCAGGTTCATCCCCCCTCGCACCTGCTCGCCTATATAAGACGCCCCTCCTCCTCCTGCTCAGATTGCCAATTCACACTAAGGTATTCCTGTTCAGGAGACCTCTCCCTCTCTCCCTCTGTTTGCTGCTTCTTTTCGCATTCCCATCGCCTGCACCGCGCGCACGGTACCGGCGAGAGCAGAGCCTCCGGAACCTCGTCCTGCTGCTGAGATCCTGCTCGGGATAGGCGGGCGATAAGCTTTTTGGGGAGCGTCTTCACGCGACTGCTCGCTCCCGTATGACTACTTCCTCTACATCGACTACGAACGACTACTTCCTCTACATCGACTTCGTACGACTACTTCGCCTACAGCCGGGAGCCGGATCTTCACTGCGACCATCTACCTGCACCGACTTTGTACGGCTACATCGATTGAGGTCACTCTACGATCAGTATGACTGATCCGAGTGATAGCGGAAAGTCGGGTGACTCCGTCACCTTACCTTCCACGGGGTACTTTCTCAAACTAGTGTTCATGTTTATTAGTTGTATAATCATGAATATATTTATGTTTAATTGTTGTTAAACATAAACTTTTGGACATGGATTGTTTCACTCACCGCAATATTGAAATATCTATTTAATTATGGAATTAAAATATACCGAAATATTGCCTATCATCTAACAGAACTTAAAAAACGAAAATGGAAAGGAAATGAGAAATGTTCAATCTGTGGTGTGGTTGAGACTAGAGATCATTTACTTTACTTTTTTCTTGCCCAATTGCCAAGTTTACCTGGGGGTGTTTTAGAGAGGCGCTGGGGTGGGATAAACATCCGGCTAACCTCCAAGAATGTCTTGAACAAATTATCCCGCTGGGGTGTACAGACTATAAACTGAAGTTTTTCTTCTTAGGGGTGGTTTTATGGGTCCTGTGGACTACGAGAAACAAATTAGCTATAGAGGGGGTCTGTCCTAACTCACCGTCGGATGTGATACATAGAATTCTCTATTGTTTGCAGAGATGGCGTATCCTACTGAGAGGAGAAGATCTGAACAAGATGGATGCTGGATCGACGCAAGTAAGAGGGTGGTTGGCGCAATTCCAAAGTAGACTGAAGGACTCAGAGCCATTGGAGGGCTTCATCTGAAGAATTTCTATGCAAAAAAGCTTCTGCAGAACGAGAAGATCTGAACAAGATGGATGCTGGATCGACGCAAGTAAGACAGTGGTTGGCGCAATTCCAAAGTAGACTGAAGGACTCAGAGCCATTGGAGGGCTTCATCTGAAGAATTTCTATGAAAAAAGCTTCTGCAGAACATTTTTTGCTGGGTGCTTATGCACATATGTAGGATGCTAGTTTGTTTAGGCCGTAGAGTTCTGTTGGTCGTTTTGCCTGATCTGCTCTTGGTTTCCTGTATGTAAGCTGGTAACCCCAGCAGGTGTGACTTGTGTGGAAAACTGGTTCGCTTATAAGCTTTCAAGAAAAGCTGGGTTAATCCTTTTTTTTAAAAAAATATTTTACCGGTTATTTGCTCCTCCGAGGTCTTAATATAAGTGTCCATTGTTCCTCTTTTTCGGTGCCATTTTTCCTCTCTTTTTTTTTTGACGCAAGACAGAGTTTCATCTTTTCATTTTTAGGGGGAAACCTTTCAGACTATTTCCACATAAAGCAAGCAAATGCCCAGGTTTTTTTGGATCGATGACTTGGCCCGCTTTGGAGGGCCTGCTCGGCTGCTCTCGCTGTGTTGTGGGCCACCCTATGTACGCAGCATATCACACAGGGATTCTGACAGAGTCACTGACAGTGGCTGACTGATACTTGTATGAGCACTATCCATTATTGGCGATCGCCGGTCGAGATAACGATTTATTTTGCTAGACGCTAGCCAAGTATATACTGGTCTGCACACATTTGACACATATGTACGCAGCGTAGCTCCTACACCATTTATTTTGATACTATAAAGCCGAGTGACATGTACATCGCAGCTGAAGGAAGCCGATCGAGATGGATGTTTCTTTCATTCGACCGGGCGAGGAGCACGCGAGAGCCCGAGATCACTGCTGCTCGCGGACGTGGCTCCCGATGCGCACGACGTTCCCGTCCATGTCCCGCACGAAGCCGGACTTCTGCCCCCATGGCTTCTGCTCCGGCGCGCTCACGGGCGTCGCCCCGTGCTCGACGGCGCGCTTGTACGCCGCGTCGACGTCCGCGTAGACGAAGCAGATCTCGACGGGGCCCCGCGCGGCCGCCGCGTCCGGCAGCTGCACCTGCCCCGACAGCCCGTCCGTCTCCCGCTGGTGCAGCGGCGTGAACGCGATCGTCGTCGCCCCGCTCTCCAGCTCCGCCCACCTGCGTGCGCGCAGAGACCAAGAACGTCACGCCGCCGCAGCAGATCGACGGCACAGCAGGTCGTTACAGCTCCGCGCGCGTTCGGGATGGGACGCGATCGAAGAGAGAGGCGTTACCTGTGGGACTGGTCGAGGCGGCGGACGGCGTAGCCGAAGGCGGCGGCGTAGAAGGCGGCCGCCTTCTCCACGTCCGTGACGTACACGATGGTGTTGGCGTACTTAGCGTCAGAGCTCGCGGCGCCGGAGGCCATGGCGTTGCTCCTTCCTTCCCTGCGCCCTCCTACGTTACTTGGGCAAATGCTGCTTGGCTCGGCGATCTCTCTGGTCGCTAGGCGTCGACCCTGCTGGTCTTCTGCCCTTTTTGTGCGCGCGGGCCGGCGGCCAGCCGCGCTCCACGGACGTGAGAGGTGGCGCGCATGCAAGTGGCGATATGCTCGCTTGCTTCCACGTTCGTCTCCGCCAGGCGGTGGGACAAAGCCAGTCACGGTCCACGTTTGCTGCGGACTTGTCGTCTTGATGTACTACTGGGCTGGCGAGTCGATTGGGCCTCTCACGTGTTGGGTCAGGAGGAAATTCTATGAATTTTTTATATTTTTTTCTTCGATTTTACGAAAATAAATAGTCGGATTCAACATTGGCAGAAATAGCTACGAACCGCCGTTTGAAACGGCGGTTGGATCCCTGCCGCTGTTTCAAACGGCGGTAGGAATCCTACCGCTGCCTCAAACGGCGGTAAGGACCTGCCGCCGTTTCAACTGGCGGTAGGATTGCAACAGTGGCGGCAGGGCCGGTTTGGGTGGCGGCAGGCTGGCTGGCAGCTACCGCCAGTTGAAATGGCGGTTTCATTAAGCCTACCGCCGATTCAACTGGCGGTAGGCGTTGTTTTCGGTTTTTTTCTTTTTTGTTTTTGATTTTTTGGTTTTTGTTTTTTCTCAATACTATAAATGCGAAATAACAGGCAACTGAATACGAAAATACATAAAATAATTAGAACAAACAAAGTAATGTACACGACAAGTGTCCAAATACAAATCTAAATACGACCGCGTTTCGTCGGTCGTGGCGGGCCCTGGTGCTCCTTCCTCCTCGCCGCTGCCGCCGCCCTCTGTGTAGCCCTCGTGTGGTGGGTCGGGTACGTGAGGGGGTCGCGTGGATGGCGATCGCGTCCTCCGACCGCCGGCTCGGGGGGCGGTGTCGCTAAGGGAGCACCTGAGCCCGACGGGATAGCCCCCCTCCGGTCGCTGCCTAGGAATTTCCAAAGAATTTCTAGAAATTTCTAAAGTATTTCTATAATTTCTAAACTATTTCTATAATTTCTAAACTATTTCTAGATTTTCTAACCTATTTCTAGATTTTTCTAACCTATTTCTAGATTTTTCTAAACTATTTCTAGATTTTCTAAACTATTTCTATAATTTCTAAACTATTTCTAGATTTTTCTAAACTATTTCTAGGATTTCTAAACTATTTCTACCATATTTACTAAATATACGAGGAAAGTATTGGAAACATACCTGATGGACACCGAAGAAGGCCACCGAGGAGGAAAAGAAGAGGAGAAGGGGGGAGGGGCAGCCGCCGGCGGCAGGGGCTGCGGCCCTTATATAGGCGCGGCCCAGCCGCCGGTTGGTTTGGCGGCCCAACCGCCGTATCAAGTGGCGGTAGGTCCCCAACAAACGAGGGTTGGACTGCTGCCGCCGTTGGCCGTGGCGGTAGGTGCTTGGTCAGCGGGCCACGTGGGGGATCTTCCAACCGCCGTTTGAAATGGCGGTTGGCAGATACTTACCGCCGTTTGAGGCGGCGGTAGGTTCCTACCGCCATTTCAAACGGCGACTGGAGTCCAACCGCCGTTTCAAACGGCGGTTCGTGGCTATTTCTGCCAATGTTGAATCCAACTATTTATTTTCGTAAAATCGAAGAAAAAAATATTAAAAAAATTCAAATTCTACAAACCTTTGGATTTTCTTTTTTGAGAAGGAGATATCTGATTTAAAAACAACTGTACACAATAGTAAAGTAATCACATCAATGCAAGAATTACATACACATCTAACAGTGTCAGTATTCATGACTGACCGATGACGCTAACTCAGCTTCATCTTCTCTCGAATAACATCCATTTGAAACAGACTGTTTGGACAACAACCATCCCAAATCACACCAACATGAATTGCCAGTTGCCACAGTGGCTACAGAAGCCGCAACAGAATGCTGATAGGCCTTGGAATTGTTTTGCCGGCTGAGGTGCTCCTGTTTCTGTCTGTTTGTTGGTGGAGGGATGGGGCGGCGACAGTTTCGCTTGGATGACAGTTCAGATTGGCCATGCAGCATACTACTCTCCGTTCGATTGGATCGTCCCTAACTTTGAATGTTCGTTCGGTATATCACGTCGCTTTGGCGCCAGTCACTCCGTTCCGCGCGCCATGTATACATCGGCATCAGTTTGGACTGAGGTTAATTAGGACATTTCTCCTTCTCCCTTGTCCACTTTTCCACGCTTGACTGCACATCGCCGACGGTTTGGACAGGCAATTCATCGTTCGCCCATTGCATATGGTGACCCCGTGGCGAACAGTGGGCTGCAATACAGAAGTTGACTCCTAGTCCAGGCTACATCACTCTGCAGCTGCTTCGGATTCAAACGCACTGCTGCAGTTGTGCAGCGTGCGTGTGGTTCGTCTCAGTAGGCACGCACCAAGAAATCGAGCCCTTGGGCCTGCCGAAAACGCCATCGCTGATAACCCCCAGTCCCCCACTACATCCGTTCAAAAAAAAAATCACTAGGGCAGTAGTAATAGTTTTTTTTTTGCGAAGTTTTATTATGACAACGAACCGCATGAATCCAATGGTACCATCCAGCACTACTACATACTCCAGTGTGGAAACAGTACTCCCTGTGTGAATTGTTTTTGTTTTGTCCGTTGCAGAAAATGCAACATCATCTACAACATCTGGTTAGTGTTGTTAAATCCATTGTAAAATATATCTTGTTTAGTGCATAGTAGCTATTAATATATTGTTTTTATTGACTACTTGGTCAAAGTTAGAAGAGTTTGCCTTAACATACAATTCAATCAATGTACATTTCGGAAGAGGGGGTATGCCCTAATTTTGTGTTATTTTCTTTTCTCCACTCTCCTATTTTTGTGTTAGAAAACTGAGGAAACATCATTTTTACATGGAAACATTACGGGGCAGAGAACTCGGATGCCGGAACATTAATCTAACTAGCAACTATGCCCGTGCGTTGCAACGGAAGAAAACATTTCACTCGCGAGACTGTCATCCGTGCCGACCCCACCGCACCCGCAGCTTTCTAACCTCATCGTTGTTCCCGTCACCCGCACAATTCTAACCTTATCCGCCTTCGTCCATACCTCTCGAGTCTCACTATCATCTACACGACCTCAATTTTTCTAATAGTGACGTTGTTCCAATTACGCACACACCACCCGACCTCGTCTGGTGTCATCCGTGCCTCTCCAGCTTTGCCTTCAATTTATCAGTTGTGTTTTCTAAACTCCTTGAGTTTTTAAATTTTACCACTATATTTATTTTTATTATTTTTAAAATACTCGTGCATTGCTACGGTGAATATCAGTTGTGTTTTTAAACTCCTTGTGTTTTTTCTACCACATCTCCTTATCTTCTCCCCTCTTCTTCTTTCCTTTTTTCTTTCCTCCTTTCTCCTCTTTTTTTCTTTTTTTATCTTTTTCACTTCATTTCTGTTTTTTTTGCCCTATCGGCGGACGAGCCCAGTCTTCTCCAGAAGGCACCACGAGATATTTTCTCTCGGGAAAATTGCGACTTTGCGAGTCGCGAACTCCAGGCGGCGGAGCTGATTCCTCCCGGCGCACGGCCCCTCCCGACGGCTACCGCGCCTGGCAGGAGCCCCTCAGCAATGGCATCCGCGCCCGAAAGGCCCGCGCAAAGGCCCCCTCGCTTTGCCTCCTGTGAATTCGACTCTGATTCGGATGGCGGTGCAGGGTGTTGTCGCGGTGCCGCCGTCTTGCGGTGAGCTGCTGCTGCTCAAGCTCGGCGTCCTCCTGGCCGTGACCAGCGGACGAGGAGCCCGAGGAAGCTCACGCGCCGGCGGACAAGGAGCTCGAGCAAGCTCTCTCTTTTCAGCTCGCGCGTTAGCAACCATGCCTTTCCGGCGGCCCTCCTCTCTGGCAGGACCTATCCTCTTCCTCCTGCAGTCGGGTTGTCGATCTGGAGACCCATTCGGGCGCACCGGTCGCTGCACGTCCCTGCTAGGCGGCGGAGGCCTCGCCGTGGTGGAGGTGGCGGCCGGCCCCTCCTCTCCGGCGGCGGCCTTGCAGCAGCTCCGACGCGCCTTCCGAGCAGGGGCACAAGGGCGGGGTCGGGTGCGCGGGGCCCGTAGCAGGCGCCAAGTCCGTCGATACCGGAGGTCCTCTCTCCGCCAAGAGAACCGTGCCAGCTTCTGTCCGTTTCCTGCGGGATTTTTCCAATGCACACAGCCCCGCACGAAATCCAGTTTGTCTTGCGCCCGATTTTTTCACCGTGCCAGCCTCTGACATGCGGGCCCCACTTGTCAGGACGGACCAAAAAAAAAGCAGAAGCAATCCTTGCTTATTATTATTATTGTCGGTGTTAGGATTAGTCCCGACACTAACTAGTAAGTTACGCTGTGATCAGCTTCTCGATGGTCGGTGCAAATGACAACACAGGGGACATGAGTTTATCCTGGTTCCGACCGCGGGGTCGTACGTCCAGCAGATTGGCGCGTGCGCGCTGTATTGACTCGCACCGGTGGTGCCTGTAGAGGGGGGCTACAAGCAAGGCGGGAGAGGAGGAGAGGCCTCCAAGTCCCTGCTAGCAGTGATTGAGGCAAAGTGCCAATATCGATGGGAACGAGTATGCGAGTGAGAGTGAGTGTGAAGCGATGATTTCGTCCCCCCGGCGGCCGGGCGACCGCCTCCTCCTTTTATAGACTAAGGGGAGGCGGCTTACAAACATGCCGCTCGGGGTTTTACACAGTATCGTGGTACTGGCACACAGTGTTTGCGATTTGATGGCGTCCTGACGTCTCAACACTTGCCGGTGTCGTGGTGGCTATATGCTGGTCTGGGAAAAGCTTCGAGGGTAGCTCGCTCGGCGCGCACGTCTGACTGCCGTTCGTGCACCCGTTCGAGGGTCTTGCTGACGAGGGCACCCGGCGCTGTACAGGGGCCGGCGCGGCGGCGTCCCATCGAAGCATGGCCGCACAGCACCGGGGATGGCAGCATAGCGCCCGGGATGGTGCCACAGGGCCAGAGATGTCCGCACAGCGCTGGTGCTGATCGCACGGACCCTGGGCGAGTCGCACAGCGCCCGGGATGGCCGGGCGGCGCCGCAGCTAGCAGAGGGGACGCGGTGCACGTCGCTCGTACGGCGGCGCCGGTCAGTGTGCGCACCAAGTCGCTGCCTGTACACCCTTCGAGGATGATCCATGCTCTTTCGAGGGCCTCGATGGCGGGAGCGCCCATGCCGTACAGGAGCCGGCGTGGTGGCGTCCCATCGTAACAGGGCTCCACAGCGCCGGGGATGGCTCCACAGCGCTGGGGATGGCCGCATTGCACCGGGGATGGCTGCACAGCGCCGGGAGGTGATGGAGGTGACGCGCCTCGCCGGCCTTGCGCCACGGCGTCGCCCCAGGCGGGCGGGGAATTGGGGGCCATACCCCTCTCGAGGGTGCTGCCATCCTCTTTCGAGGGGCGCGACGTGGAGGAGGTACGGGAGTAGGCGGCACAGTGTCACGAAATGACATCGGTCATCCCGCGAAGCACCCGCACAGCGCCGGGGATGGCTGCACACTGCGGGTTGGCCGAACAGCGCCGGGATCTGATTCCCAGGCGGTGTCAGAGGGCCGGCGTGGCGTGGATTTGCCTTTGACCCGGGCTCCCGCGACGCGCCAGAGCATTTAATGCTCCGGTCGTGGAAGCAGGCACGGTGTCGCGGATCAGAGGAGACCTCGAGCGAGGCGTAAACACGCTCGAGGGGCGTCAAGCCCTCGGGCGAGGTGGACACTCACCCGAGGGGGCGTCAGGCCCTCGAGCGAGGCGGAAGATTCGCGGCGCAGCGCCCGGCCCTCGAGCGGGTCGGAGGTTTGCTCGAGGAGCGCCGGGGGTCGACTGTTCGTTGGGCCGGTGAGGCTTTTTGGGCCGTGGGCCCTGCCCTGGGCCGCTGTCGTGCGTGGTGTGGTTTGCTCGTTCGCTTTCGTTATTTTTCGAAAAAGGGGTGATTTCCCCCATTATTAGGAGACCCCCGTGGCTGTCCCTGACAGTAGCCCCCGAGCCTTTGCAACAGTATCCGTAGGAACTTGCAAAGGCTGGTGCTTTCTGATGGGACTTTCTTCCCTCCTGGGCATTGTGGCGTTCCGTGGGGGCGCGCTAGCGCACCCGCGGGTGTAGCCCCCGAAGCCTTGGAGGAGTGTGTGCATTCCTGCAAGGTTTTTTCACAGCGTGCGGCCGGTGCGCGAGGTGTTTATTTCAGCCGGCCTCGGCGGTGCCATGCGCGCGTACCGATATTTGCTTGCGTTCGGGTACGTTCAGGAGGTGTAGCCGTGCGTCGAGCCCCCGAGCCTGGGCCCACTCAAGGCGATCGGGGCGAGCTCTCCGACTTGTCTGTGCGCCCCTTCGTCGCCCCTTCGCGGGGCGGAGGGGTGAGGTGCTCATGACTCCCATCGAACGGGTCGCGAATCATGGGTTCCTCGTTGAGCTGTTAGCGGGTAGTTCAAGTGGACGTCCGTGCCCCGTTCGATAAGGGTCGGCTCGTGGTCTGGAGACACGTCCATAAGAGCACTTACGCGGGTGTGCTAGGCAGGGCTCGGTCCCGTTCGATTGGGACCGAGGGCGCGGAAGCTCTCCCTCGGTGGGATCCCTCGACTAGCTGCCCTCGTTGGCCTTGAACACGAACTATGGGGCGCCCCCGAGCTTGCGAGCTCGGGGTCAGGCTCGAATGCGCGCGCCCTGGTCGTCCCTGACTCTGTCAATCTGAGGCGCCTGTTCGAACTCTTCGAGAGTCAGGCTTCGAACCTCTGATTAGTAGGGCCTTTGCGGGGTGGCACTAACGTGCCCCCGTCTTGGCTTGACCTGTGGAGCCCGCTGGGCTGTGGTCTAGTCGACCCTTGAGCCACTGATCAGTAAATCCCCGCTCGAGGGGCATCTGCGGCGCCTACCCTCGACGGGCAGGTCTTGCAACCGCTGATCAGTAAATCCCCGCTCGAGGAGCATCTGCGGCGCCTACCCTCGACGGGCAGGTCTTGGAACCGCTGATCAGTAAATCCCCGCTCGAGGGGCATCTGCGGCGCCTACCCTCGACAGGCAGGTATTGGAACCGCTGATCAGTAAATGCAGCGTTCGAGGGGCTCGGCCCTCGAGTTCGTTCGGTGAGCCGTGGCTCCGCCCTTTTTAGATCGGGGGCATCGATCGCACCCGCGAGGGGTCGGTCCTCGTGAGGGGGTCATCCTTACTCGGGAAGGAACCCAGCCATTTAATGGGTGCAGATCGCGGGCGCGGATCGTGCGAAGCGGGCGCGCCTTTTCAGGCGGCGCACCGCAGTCGTCGTGGGTGACGTGGGGGGGCGGACGGGACGGGACACCGCACCCCTTCGGTTATTGTGTCATAATGATAGCGGGCGCACGTGCGTACGACCGTTTCGGCGCGGCGGGCCCCGCTCGTCAGCGACGGGGGGCGCCATTCGCATTAATCGGCGCTGTGTGCGGAGTTTTCGGGGGCGTTGCTCCCCTAGATTCTATAAATCGCGGGGGGAGGCAGGGGCGAGGTCCCTTACCTTGCCATTCGCATCCATCCCCGCACGCAGCTATTCTTTCTCTCGGCCGTGCGCTCCGCCGCTTCGGATCTGCTCGCGTTCTTTGCGCTTCCGCCGCCACCCTTGCTTCTCGCTCTCGTCCTCCATGGCCCCTCCGGTTCGAGTGGTGGAGCCTTTCCTGTGGCCCCGGTCGACGGTGACGCCACTGGCGCTGAATGAGCTGGTGAACGGCGGGCAGTTGATGCCGGCCGGCGACGGCCCATACCCGGCGTGGATGGTCCCGCCGGCGTCGGACAGGGAGCCCAACCCTCCGCACGGCTACGTCGTTAGCTTCGCCCGTCTCCACGAGCGCGGCTTCGCCGCCCCGGCGAGCCGGTTTATGCGGGGGTTGTGCCACCACTACGGGGTGGAGCTGCACAACTTCGCCCCCAACGCCATCTCGCAGGCGGCTGCCTTCGTCGCCGTCTGCGAGGGATTTCTGGGGATCCCGGCGAACTGGGACCTCTGGGTCCACCTCTTTCGCGACGAGCTCCACACCCTTGCCACGGCCGAGAAGGGGACGCGCCGGGCGGTTCGCGTCGGCGGCCTTACGCTCGCACTGCGGGACGCGCGTAAGGAGCTGTACCCGCTGTGCACCATGACCTCCAACAACGCGGACTGGGAGAAGGGGTGGTTCTACCTCCGCAACGACGGTGTTGGCCTTCCACCGTACACCGGGAAGGTGCTGATGGGGAAGTCCGACGCCTGGTTTCACGGCGTGTCGCCCCCGTCGCGACAACGAAGGTTGGAGTCCCTCACCTCCGCCCTGCGCCAGCTGGCGGACGCCGGGCTGGGGGTGGCTTCGATCATCGCCAACTTCCACCACCGGCGGGTCATTTCCCTCACGGAGAGGGAGCTCTGCATCTTCGAGATGAGTGATGCGGCCAACCCCACGTCGCTGGCGCGGTCACGGCTGCTGCAGGAGCCTCTCCCGAAGGGGTATGCGGCCACGCGGGCGAGGCGCGCGATCAACCTCAAGGTGGTGCCGCATACCGACAACGACCTTTGGTCGTTCGCGATGCTCCCCGACGCCGAGCCGGTGAGCACCGTTTTTTCTTCTTTGATTCTTGTTTCGCATTTTTTTCTTCGTCCTGACAATCCCTGCCCACAGCTGGTGACCGTCAATGCCGCCCGATCAGACCCGCCAACGCCTCGATCTAAGGTCGCCGGTCGCGCCGCTCAGCAGCGGGAGCGGGACCGGGCAGCCCTTGCGAAGGAGAGAAGGATCAGGCGGCAAGAGCGCCTTGATCAGTACAATGAGGAGTACCGGCTGCGTGAGCAGCAAGGTCTCTCTCCCCCACCGGTGCTGGAGAACTCGTCCTCGGACGAGGAGGAGAGCGACGGTGAGCGGACCATCTCTGGGAGGTGGGAACCCGCGGCGCCCCCGTCCCCGCGGGTCGAGGGGGCGGCCGCGGAATTGACCCTTGAGGCGGGCACGGTGCCGCCCGTCACCGGGTCGTCGGTGGAGGTGCCAGCGGGCACCGCGGAGGCGTCGGTGGGCGCAGTGGAGGTGCCCCCCAGTCCTCGAGGAAGAGGAAGCGGGGCTTCTCCAGTTTGAGGTAAGTAGCATCGTTTCCCACATGCCCTCGATTTCGAGGAACAGCCGCTCATCCCCTTCTTTCATTTCGTTGTCAGGGCGTCGCCGGCTGTCCCCGATCTTGCGCCTGCCAAGGCGCTCAAGTTGAGGACGTCTCTGACGACTGGGCGGCGCTCGGAGAGGGTGCCACGGTCGGCGGTGAGCATGGCAGCGGCGGGCGAGCCATCACGCACCCCGACCGCGGCCGTGGGGTCGCAGCAGGAGGTGGCGGTGGCGGCCGCGATGCCGCAGCAGGCGCTGGTGCTCCGCGACCCTCACCAAGGGCGCGGGTTGGCTCATTCGGAGAGCCGGTCCATCAGGGGCCGCGAGATGGCCCGGGCCCCTGCTGGTGGTGCCCCCACGAGGGGCCGGTCGAGGAGGTCGTCCGGGCCAGCCCCCGGGCCTACGACCGAGGTGCTGGTGATGCGGGCTGACGGCTGCGTGATGTCGCCGCGGCCGGCGCACGACGCCGGGGCGTCGACGTCTCGTGTCGCGCCGCCAGCATCTAACGCCGCCGCGTCGCAGTCGGACCAGGGGTTGCGTCCCCCCGGGGTGCCGCGTACCTTGATCGACGAGGCCCAGGCCGAGCAGGCGCTGTGGCAGGAGTTCCGCGAGCACGGCGCCTCCCTCAACGCTGCGCAGGCCGAGGCGCTCCGTCTCCACGAGGGCCGGTCGTTCCAGCTCTTCGAGGTGAGCGTCTTTGCTTGGTTGGAGTTCATTTTCTCGTTTGTTTCCCGTTCGAGTGTTTCACATTCTGATTCCTCTCTCCGCCCTTTGGTTGATGCTCGCAGGAGCTGCAGGGCTAGGCGCGTGAGAAGTACAACCGCCTCTCCCAGTTGAGCTCGAGCCTCGACTGGTACCGGGGGCAGTACGAAGCCTTGGACGCCTTGGTGGAGGCCCTGCAGACGGACAACGGCTGGCTGGAGTACCGGCTAGTGGCCGTGCAGGACGCGCTCCTGGACCAGCGTGCTCTGACCACGGAGGGCGCCACCGCGGTCGACAGAGTGAAGGCCGTGCTCTTAGAGAAGGAAGCGGTGCTGACGGCAGCGAACGGCGAGCTGCAGAAAGTGCGCGCTGCTCTGGCCGAGGCGCAATGTGACAGAACCGCCCAAAATAATTCCGTATTATCGCCTAAGCCTGTCCACGTGGCCATTAAGCAATAATAAAGAAATATTCTGTCACCTCTGCCGGGGCATGCCCGGTAAATCACTTACACAGGATCGAATTATGCGCTAAGCCCACACGAAGGCGGGACCAGAGTACAACATTACATTACATAAAAGATCAAGTACTTAAAATTACAAACCAAGTTTTGAGTACATAAAAGTAAACATGGTTCAGAGTTTTAGACAGCGGAAATTAAACTAAACACATGATACACACAGGAGGCCATCCATGCATATCACTCCTCATCATCGTTTTCCCATTCAAGTTCCTAACCATCTGGAATAGAACCAGGCCAGATGGGATTACCTGAAAACAACAACAAAAGCAAGGCTGAGTATACTAATACTCAGCAAGACTGACCCGTCAAAATAAAAGACACAGCTAGACATGCAAGGCTTATTGGCTGGTGGGTTTGTTTTGCCAAAAGCAACTAAGAGTTGATCCTTACTTTCAAATTTTAGCTCAAGTTCTAGTATGTTAACCATTCTAGGTAAGCACCTAGCTAAGCAAACATGGTTGTACAAACAAGATTAATCATCCAACAATATTAATCCGAAATGTTTCATAAATAAATATGGAGTAGCCAGTGGTCAAGCCGACTCAGATAACGGCGAGTGACCGACGATCGATCGATTTATATCCTTGCAAGGTAAACCCAAGATACACGGAAGAAGGTAGACCAAGTGCAGTGTCTACCCCAACCAGGCGGTTCCCGTCATTCCCCAGATTAGGGACAGGCGCAACAGTCTTAAGTACAAGGTTACTGGAACGCCCTCACACGGCACGTCCAGGATCACACTTGCACTACCGGGAGCAAACCGGGAGAAGCATCTCAAGAGTAGTAACGATAAAGTCCCCGCACTGGTTCATTAGGTACTAGGCTTACCGGTCCCATTCCCGACAAGCACTTGGTACGTTCAATAGCTTAGACCAGCACCATGCTACTCGGTCGAGACCGAACCCATTGCTCTTACCACATGAGCGAGTCAATTTATCCAACTTATGATTCCAACATAAGCATCCTATATCTCGCGAGCAATGAGTCATTACTCGACTTGTACTGTGTCCTTAAAGCATGGCACTAGCGTTCCTAACATACTAGTAAAAGAGCATAGGAGTCCTAAGGATCATGCATCTAGGTTTCAACACAACTCCTGAAACTTAAATGCACAAAGTAACATTAAATGCTAAAAAGTAAGAGAATATAAGTTTTAATCCAAAAGGTTATATGTGACTCCGGTGCTTGCCTTCTTCTAAGTTAGCAACAGCCTTGGGCTCTTCCGGACTTTGGTCCAGGTCTTGATGAACTCCCAACTCGTTCACTTCACCCTCTACAGCCCCGTCTCCTTCCTGGGTCAACGTGTAAGTACTGTCCGGCAAATCTACACGTACACATGCATATGCATTAGATTAAGGTGAACTTTGGTGGTGATTGTGTACACATCTAAGCAAATTAAAGTATTTAACTTCACCAAAACAGCAAGGGAGTGTGAATGAAAATTCAGAAACAGAACCATAACACGTTTTCACAATTTAACACTTTAATTTCCATTTCTTTATTTAGTTACATACAACAAGCCTTTCAACCCTAAATCCAAATTAAATCAAAAACACTTCAAATAAGACTAAGCTTCTGCACACAGCAACATATGCCTATTTTAAGCTCACAAACCAAAATATAGCTTAAGATCAATTATAAATTAATTTATACGAAAAAGACAAATTTTAGCCTAGTAAATCACCATTAATTCTTATAAAAATATTTACTAAACTTTTTGATCTCAACTTTCTCCTACCAGTCATACAAGTCAAATCTAAGCCTCTGACCAAAGCATAGGTGCAGATTCAAATTATTTTCGAAATTTTGAATTTAAACACATGTCAAAACATATACTAAAATCACATACAACCTATCAGAGGTACTACTCATCAAGAAAAAGCCCTAGGGTGCACTTGTGCCTAAAGAAAAGTTTATTAAAGGGGTTATAAAAAGCATGAAGTTTAATCTAGCATAAAGCTTACATAAATCATAACTAAAGATCTACACATCAAACTCATGCCAACTTTGGTCACAAATCTATACATGACATAAAGAGAAACATATCCAAAATTCAACTCCATAGCATGTGTATATTTTAAACTACACTAAAAACACCTCAAACTGAATTCTAATTTTCATTCAAAATCTACACAGAAAAACCCTATATATGCTTTCTATAAAAAGTATGTTTCTTCACCAGCAATCCAACAAAATTGGATTTGCATTTTTCTGATTTTTCTACGATTTTTAATGATTTTTCAAAGTTTCAGCTCAAACCCTAAAATAGCTTTTACAGGGGGACCCTTGAAAGAACTTTCGGAAATTACAAACAGGCCCTCCGTTTATGTAACTAACCCTGGAAAGATTGAAATCGTCGCAAGGACGTCCCTGGCGGCGGAGCAAGGCCGGCCGGCGGTGGGGGACTGCCGGACTCCGGCGTGCGAGCGGCTAGGGTGGAGTAGGAGCTCACCCTCGACCGATTGGCGGGGTTGGTTCGACCGGAAACGGCTCCGGCGATGGCCGGCGGCGAGGAGGGCGGCGGACGGCCGCGGCGTCCGCGATTCCGGCGAGCAGGAGGGTCGGCCGACCAATGCGCGTGCACGGGAGGACTCACGGGGTGCGGGTGGAGGCTTAGGGCGTGCTTGCACTCGAGGAGGGGCGGTGGAAGGCGGGGCGCACCGGTGAGCACAGCCCGGCGGCGATGCCGGCCTCGGGCTCCCGCCGCTGCGGCCTACGGCCGGCGACGGCGCGGCCTGGCAAGCTGCGGGCGGCGGTGCGGTGCTGAGGACGTGCAGGCAGTCGGGTGGTAGAGAGGAGGGAGCGGGAGGAGGACCGGAGGAGGAGCTGCGGCAGCGGCACAACAATGGCGCGGCGGCGACACGGAACAGAGGAGCGGCGAGCTACGGCACTGCTGCGGCTACGTGTTTTTGCCGCGCTTTTGTGACGACCCACGCGACGAGGACGAGGTGGCAGTGCGACTTAAGTCGTAGCGCGGCCAGATGTCGCGGCGCATGCGCACGCGCGCGCCCGGGCGACGGCGCGTGGCCGGCCGGGCCTGCGGCATGTCGCGGTCGTTTCCTAGGCACGGTGTACGGCAGCTAACTCGGGCGGACGGTCCACGGCGCGTGAGTGGGTCCACAGCGAAGGCGCCGAGGCGTCCGTACGCCAGAGCTACGCGTGTGCGGCACGTGGCCGGCGCGAGCGGGTCGCGCGTGCGCGCGCTGGGCGCGGTAACAGCGACGCCGGCGTCCGTTTTAATTCCACGTGCACACTGTCGAAATTGCAAAACTCCCACAAGTGTCAACTAAGTCGAAAATCTCCAAAAATAAAAGTTGTAGAGCAAATAACCAGCTCCAACTTTTACAAAGGCCGACCTATCAAACTCTCAACAGATTTGGAGATAAACTTGCTTGAAGTTACTGTTTTTCCTGGCTCGGTCAAACTGTTTAGCAGAGCTTTGACTGAGTTTTTGAAGGTTTAAACCTCAAAATTTGAAATGCCAGCAATTGAATGAAATGTGTTCCCGTAAAAACTGAGCAACTTTTATATTGGCCGAATTTGAAGTTCTATAGCGAAATTTTGAGAACGCGCAAGAAAACCGAATCAGCCTTTTGGAGCTCTAGGGGTTTGACCAGGATTTGAGAGTTTGACCAAAGGTTTAAGTGCAAAAGTGTGCAAGATCATGTCAAACATGTTTATGAGCCAATTAAACATGATTAACACAACTAATTAAGTTATTTATCTTTAATAAACACCTGGGGTGTTACACGCAAACCTTGCTGGCGCAGAAAGAGACTGCCCTCGTCACGGTGCAGACCCAGCTCCAGCAAGACCGCACCGCCCTTGAGGGGGCGAGGTCCTGGCAGGCTCAGGCCGAGCAGAAGGCCCAGGAGGCTGAGAAGCTGAGCGCTGATCTGCAGGAGAAGGTCACGTCGCTCGCCGCGGTGGAGGATCAGCTTCGCCAAGAGCGGAGCGCGCGTCAGCAGGCAGAGGGCCAGCTCCAGCAAGAGCGGTCCGCCCTCACGGAGGCTCAGGCCGCCCTCCAGCACGAGCGCTCGGCTCGGGAGGAAGCGCAAGGCCAGCTCCAGCGAGAGCGCACCGCGCTGGGGGAGGTTCAAGCCGCGCTCCAGCTCCGGGATTCAGAGGTCACGCGGCTCAAAGGGGAGTTGGTCCAGGAAGCCGTGTCGTTCGAGGAGCTGCGGCAGGCTAGCGAGGAGAAGGACGCCGCTATCCTCGAGCTGCGGTAGGCGGCCGAGACCGCGCGCGCGGCCCTTGAGACAGAGAAGAAGCAGGTCGAGGGTAAGTCGCCTCTCTTGGATTCTTCGTTTGTTGCTTGGATTCGTCGAGATCCGCTCTCAACTTTTATTCGTCTTCCGTTTTTCAGGCTTGCGGGCTGCTCTCGGGACGTCAACGACGTAGGCGGAGGTGCTCCAGGCGGCCTACAATTCCTCCCAGCAGGAGCTGGGGGTTCTGCAGGAGGTAGCCCTCGAGGCGTGCCAAAGCGTCGATGAGGGCGATGGGGAGGCCGGGAGCACTGTGGCAAGTCGCCTCCGGGCCTTGGGCGGCCACGTCGCCCGGCGTATGCGAGGTGCGCTCCGCCTGGGGATCCAGAAGACCCTTGGCGTGGTGCAATCGCATTACCGGGTTAACCTTGCGGCGTTGGCCACGGGCTACATTGTCGCTGACGACCTCGACGACGATGGTGCAGAGGCCGAGGCGAGCCGCCTGGACGCACTTGCCGCTCCTGCCGCCGACATCCTCACCGACGACTTCGCGGAGATCCTCTTCCCGGAAGCTCCCCCCGCCGGGCCCCTCGAGCCCTGAAAGCAGCTGGGCACTCAGGCCCTTAGATTGCAGTTAGGAATCGAGCCTCGTGGCTTTATGTAATAAACACAATTTGCTTAAAGTACTTGTAAGCTTAAGTGCCATTTCGTTTTTTGTGATTGCGCCGTTCCGTCTCTCCCTGTCGTTTAGGCGAATTTCAGCTGGAATCGTTCGTTTTCACGAGTAGCGCTTAGGCAAAGTGGTGAGGGGGAAGGGCCGTATCCTACCGCGAGGCGTAGGCTATCCCCGACTCACCCGTCTTCGCCCGTTGACCATCCGCGTCCTGCGTCATTTCGCTCAAACTCCCGGGTCGAGACATACTTGGCGCTTTTGAAGTAAAGATTTTTTACGAAAAAATGGGACCGTTTAGGGGGGGTGCCCCCCGCAGTAGCCCCCGAGGGGGACTTGGTTTTCGGGGAGAAAAACGAGTCGCCCTTGGCTTTATCGAAAAGAAAACTTTACGTTTGTACAGCCGACTGGGGCGTCGGATATGTGCAAAAAGACTTGGAAATCCTTTCTAAGGGTAAAAGCGACGTAGCTGTTGGATGTTCCAAGCGTTGGTGAAGACTTCGCCTTGCTCGTTCGCCAGCTTGTACGTGCCGGGCTTGAGCACCTTGGCGATGACGTAGGGCCCCTCCCATGGTGGTGACAGCTTGTGGCGGCCTCGGTTGTCCTGGCGCAGCCTTAACACTAGGTCGCCCTCGTTGAGGTCTCGGCGCCGGATTTTCTGAGCTTGATACCGCCTCAGCGCTTGCTGGTATCTCGCCGATTGCATCATGGCCACGTCACGGGCTTCGTCTATTTGATCCAGCGAGTCTTCGCGAGCTCGCTGGTTCGAACCTTCATCGTAGCCCTTAATCTTGGGCGATCCGTATTCCAAGTCCGTGGGGAGAACGGCCTCTGCACCATAGACTAGGAAAAATGGCGTGAATCCCGTGGCTCTGCTCGGAGTGGTCCTGAGGCTCCAAATGACCGCTGGGAGCTCCTGAAGCCATTTCCGGCCGGACTTGTTCAGTCTGTCGAAGATCCTGGGCTTAAGGCCTTGTAAAATCATGCCATTGGCACATTCCACTTGGCCGTTAGTCTGTGGGTGTGCGACAGCCGCCCAGTCCACGCGGATGTGGTGGTTGTCGCAAAACTCCAGGAATTTCCTGCCGGTGAATTGGGAACCGTTGTCGGTGATGATGGAGTTCGGCACTCTGAACCTGTGGATGATATCGGTGAAGAATGTTACGGCCTGCTCCGCTCTGAGGTTAGTGATTGGGCGTGCCTCGATCCATTTGGAGAACTTGTCCACGGCAACCAGCAGGTGGGTGTAGCCCCCGGGCGCCTTTCGCAAGGGCCCGACAATGTCTAATCCCCACACGGCGAAGGGCCATGTGACGGGTATGGTCTGTAGGGCGTGAGCTGGGAGAAGGGTCTTACGCGCGTAGAACTGGCACCCCTCGCAGGTGCGCACAACCTCGTTGGCGTCGGCAACCGCCGTGGGCCAGTAGAAGCCCTGGCGGAACGCGTTGCCCACGAGGGTGCGCGGTGCCGCGTGATGGCCGCACACGCCTGCGTGGATGTCACGGATGAGTTCCCGACCGTGGGGAATGGGAATGCACCGCTGCAGGACGCCGGACACGGCACGCTTGTACAGCTCGCCGTCAACCACGGCGAATGACTTGGCTTTCCTGGCGATGCGCCTAGCTTCGGTCCGGTCTGAGGGGAGTTCCCCTCGATCGATCCAGGCGAGGTACTTGGCCCGCCAATCCTCCGCGCGGGGGGTCGGCTCGATTTCCATGGCCTCGGCTTCGTCTGCGCCGTACCCCTCGAGTAGGGAGAGCACGAACGCCTCGTTCGAGGGGTCCTCGTCCATGGGTTCCGCACCCGCTGGACTCGAGGGAGCCCCCGAGGGTTCCTCCTGATTCGAGGGGGCTGGACTGAGGTCGACGGACGGTTTGGCGATGTCTCGCGCGAAAACGTTCGGGGGAACGGTGATTCGCCCCGACGCGATCTTCGCGAGCTCGTCCGCCTCCTCGTTGTACTTGCGGGGGATGTGATTGAGCTCGATGCCATAGAACTTGTCCTCGAGGGCGCGTACGGCGTTGCAATAGGCTTCCATCTTCTCGTCGTGGCAGCTCGCATTCTTCATGACCTGATCGATTACGATCTGCGAGTCTCCCCTGATGTCGAGGCGTTTGATGCCGGTCTCGATGGCGATTTGGAGGCCACAGAAGAGGGCCTCGTACTCCGCCATGTTGTTTGATGTGGGGAAGTGCAAGCGCACTGCGTACCTCATGTGTTCCCCGAGGGGTGAGATGAAGAGCAGGCCCGCGCCCGCTCCGGTCTTCACCACCGACCCGTCGAAATAGAGGGTCCAGCACTCGGCCTGGATCTGCAATGGGGGCAGCTGTGTGTCCGTCCACTCGGCGACGAAATCCGCGAGGATCTGAGACTTGATTGCCTTGCGCGGCGCGTAGGTGAGCGTCTCACCCATGAGCTCTACGGACCATTTTGCGATCCTGCCCGCAGCGTCCGGGTTACGGATGATCTCTCCCAATGGGAATGATGAGACCACTGTGACCGGATGGGCCTCGAAGTAGTGCCGCAGCTTGCGCCGTGCAAGCACCACTGCGTAGAGCAGCTTCTGGATCTGGGGATACCGCGCCTTGGTCTCGGACAGCACTTCACTGATATAGTACACCGGCCTTTGAACTGGTAGGGCGTGCCCTTCCTCTGCTCGCTCCACGACGATGACCGCGCTGACCACCTGGGTGGTTGCGGCGACGTAGAGGTACAGAGGCTCGCTGCCTCGAGGCGGCGTGAGGATTGGTGCGTGTGCGAGCGTCGCCTTGAGCTTGTCGAGTGCCTCCTGGGCCTCGACGGTCCAGGAGAAACGTTCGTGCTTCTTCAGGAGTCGGTAGAGGGGCAGTCCCTTCTCGCCGAGCCGCGAGATGAAACGGCTCAAGGCGGCCAGGCAGCCCAACACCTTCTGCACCCCTTTTAGGTCTCGAATCGGGCCCATTCGGTCGAGGGCGGAGACCTTCTCGGGGTTGGGCTCGATGCCCCGTTGAGAAACAATGTATCCCAACAGCATGCCACGCGGCACCCCGAAGACGCACTTCTCAGGGTTGAGTTTAACCCCGTTTGCCCGCAGGCAATCGAACGCAACGCGCAAATCGGTAACCAGGTCGTCCGCCTTCCTGGTTTTGACGACAATGTCATCTACGTATGCCTCTACAGTTCGCCCGATGTGGTCCCCGAAAACGTGCTGCATACATCGCTGGTACGTAGCGCCCGCGTTTCGGAGGCCAAATGGCATTGTTACGTAGCAAAACATGCCGAACGGTGTGATGAAAGAGGTCGCGAGTTGATCGGACTCCTTCATCTTTATTTGGTGGTAACCCGAATAGGCATCAAGGAAACATAAGAGTTCACACCCCGCAGTGGAATCTACAATTTGATCGATTCGTGGCAAAGGAAAAGGAACTTTGGGACATGCTTTATTTAAACCGGTGTAATCCATACACATCCTCCACTTCCCATTCTTTTTCTTAACTAGCACTGGATTAGCTAGCCACGCAGGGTGGAAAACTTCCTTGATGAATCCGGCCTCGAGGAGCTTCCGCAGCTCCACTCCGATCGCGCGGCGCCTTTCTTCATCAAAGCACCGCAGCCGCTGCTGCACGGCTCTGGAGTGAGGTAGGATGTCAAGGGAGTGCTCGGCGACCTCCCTCGGGATGCCTGGCATGTCCGAGGGGCTCCACGCGAAGATGTCAGCGTTGGCGCGGAGAAAGTCGACGAGCACCACTTCCTATTTCGGGTCGAGGGTGGAACTGACCCTCAACACCTTGCCCTCGGGGGCGGCAGGGTCGAGGGGCACCTCCTTCGTTTGTTCGGCAGCCTCGAAACTGCCCGCGTGCTTGGCGGAGGAGTCGGGGCCCTCGTTGGCCAGCTTCTCCATGTCCGCGACAAGCGTTTCGTCGAGCGCCAGGGCCTCAGCGTGCTCGACGCACTCGACGTCGCAGTCGAATACGTGCTCGATCGACGAGCCCACGGTGATTACGCCTTTTGGCCCCGGCATCTTCATCTTGAGGTAAGTGTAGTTCGGGATCGCTATGAACTTGGCATAGCACGGACGGCCAAGGATGGCGTGGTACACGCCCCGGAACCCCACCACCTCGAAGGTGAGGACCCCCTTGCAGAAGTTGTCCGGCGTGCCGAACCAGACCGGCAGATCGATCTGACCGAGGGGCTGGACGCGCTTGCCTGGCGCGACGCCATGGAACGGCGCCGTGCTGGGCCGTAGCTGGTCCAACCCGATCCCCATCAGCCGTAGGGTGTGAGCGTAGAGGATGTTGAGGCTGCTGCCGCCGTCCATCAGCACCTTGGAGAACCGCGCGTTGCCGATGACGGGATCGACGACCAACGGGTACTGGCCCGGGTTGGGGATGCGGTTCAGGTGATCCTCGCGGCTGAAGGTGATGGCGTCCTCCGACCAATCGAGGAAGGAAGGAGGAGCCCTCTCCGCGGCGAGGATCTCGTGCCGCTCTCGCTTGCGCCGGTTGGTGGACATGTCCACCGTCGGCCCCCCGAAGATGAAGAAGACGTTCTCCACCGCGGGGAAGCCATCAGCGTCTCCGTCACCTCCGTCTTTCTTGGCCTCGTCCTCCTTCGCGGCGACGCGGCGGTAGTACTTCTTGAGCATGTCGCATTGCTCGAGGGTGTGATTGACTGGGGTCTTGTGGTACGGGCAGGGCTTCTTCAACATATCGTCGAATACGCCGGGGCCTCGAGGGGCCCCTCGAGGACCCTTACAGGCAGGGTCAACAGCGAGGGCCTCGTCGTCCTCGCCGCGCCCGTGCGCGTGTGCGTCATGGGGCTTCTTGCCCTTCTTGCCCCGCTTCTACTTTTTCGCGGGCTCCTTGGACTTGCTGCCCTCCGCGGGCGTGTCGTCCAAGCGCTTTCCTTTCTTGCCGCCGAAAATGGCCCCCACTGCCTCCTCTCCGGAGGCGAAGCTGGTGGCGATGTCGAACAGCTCGTTGGAGTCGACCGGCGGGCTCCTCCCGAGCTCGCGCACGAGGTCCCGACAGGTCGTGCCTTCGTGGAAGGCGTGCACGATCTCGGACTGAGCAACGCTCGGGAGCTCAGTACAGCGCTTTGAAAAGCGCCGTATGAAGTCCCGGAGCGACTCGCCGGGCTTCTGGGTGCACGCTCGCAGGTCCCAGGAGTTCCCAGGGCGCACGTATGTGCCCTGGAAGTTCCCTACGAACGTGCGGACTAAGTCATCCCAGCTGTGGATCTGGCTGGGCGGTAGGTGCTCGAGCCATGTTCGGCCCGAGTCCGCAAGGTGCAGCGACAGATTGCGGATGATCACCGCATCGGTGGTGGCGCCGCCCAGCTGGCAAGCCAGGCGGTAGTCATTGAGCCACACACGAGGGTCCGTCTCCCCCGTGTACTTGTCGATGGTGGTGAGCTGGCGGAAACGCTGGGGGAAACTCGCCGCACGGATCTCCCGGCTGAACACTCGGGATCCCGGGGGTTCCGGTGTTGGCGAGCGGTCCTCCCGGCTGTCGTAGCGACCACCTCGTCGAGGGTGGTAGCCCGCCTCCGCGTCGCCCTTGCTCTTGGCATTCAGGACGTTGCGGGCGTCTCCGTCGTGGGCCTAGCCGCGCGTGTCAAGGATCCGCTCCTTGACAGGCGTCCTGTCCCGGTTTGGCGGCTGCCCCGCCGCGCCGTCCGCGTGGACGGATGCCTGCTGGTCCTGCGCGCTGCCGTCGCCCCGCGCGCTGGACTGGTTGTGCATGCGGGACGCGGAGCTCTCGGCCTGCTGCACGGCCGCTTGCTCGATGAGAGTCTGCGCCTCGCGGCGCAGGTTACGTGCCTCGGGTGTCGATGGCTCGGGCATGGCCCGAAGTAGTGTTGCCGCCACGATGAGTTTCTGGCTGGCACGAAGTGGCGTGTGTGGGTCGTCCACGTTGAAGTCGGCGTTGATGCGCTCGCAGGCCTGCTTCTCGGCTTCTCGGGCGCGTTCGTCGCGCGCCGAGGCTTCCCCTGCGATGGTTGCACGCAGGAGCCGCACCTGCCGGTACTCTTCCGCGAGCTTTGCTTCGAGCTCGCGCGCCTGGGCCAGCTGCGCGTTGATATCCGCATTGCCCGCTGGTGGGGCCGGTGGCGGGTTCGGCTCCGGATGCTGGGCCGCGTTCCCGTCGCCCGCTCCGTTCGCGCCGTCGGCATGCTCGTTGGCGGCGACAACGAAGCACTCGCGCGAGGGATCTTAGCTCCCTTCGCTGGAGTCGTCGGAGCAACCGAACCAGTAGTCCGCGGCGTCAAGGAACCGCCGGAAGACCACAGGGTCCGGTACGCCGGAGAAGTCCCACTCCGCGTAGCCGTGCGAGGTCGAGGGCGGCAGCTCGCTGGGCGAGCCGTGATATGACTCGTCGTTGGTGGTGGCGATGAGGTTCCGGACTGACAGCAGGTGATGGCCCGGGAGATCCTCATATGCAGCCATGTCAGTGCTGACGGATGAGGCGTACGCCGTAGCAGGGTTGCGCATCCCGAGGGGGAACTGCGGCCCCGTGGCCGCGTGCTCCCCCGCAGGGTGTGCCGTCGTGTCGCTTGGCGGGGGCACGTCGTTCCGGGCCGCCTCGCGTGCTGCCCGGCGTCGCTCCGCGCGCGCCTGACGCGAGCGCTGACCTGGGCGTCTGTGGCGTCGAGGCGTCGAGGTGCTCGCAGCAGCCGCCTGGGTGGGTGCCGGAGCGTCAGTAGCAGGCGTGGCGGGCATTGGGCCCGGCCCAGTCGACCGCCACGGGTGGAGTTCGTCGAAGTTGGTGAGGCGCATGAGGTAGCCGTTCCCTGTGGCCTGAAAGTTCAGGCTCCCAAACCGGATTTCGAATCCAGCAGGAAGAGGGTCCGAGCTGCCCATGGCGTACCTCTGGGACGTCATCTCGGTACGAATCAGCATCGAGAATGCTGGTGAGGGGTCGATCACAGCGCGAGTACCCCTACCTGGCGCGCCAACTGTCGGTGTTAGGATTAGTCCCGACACTAACTAGTAAGTTACGCTGTGATCAGCTTCTCGATGGTCGGTGCAAATGACAACACAGGGGACACGAGTTTATCCTGATTCCGACCGCGGGGTCGTACGTCCAGCAGATTGGCGTGTGCGCGCTGTATTGACTCGCACCGGTGGTGCCTATAGAGGGGGGCTACAAGCAAGGCGGGAGAGGAGGAGAGGCCTCCAAGTCCCTGCTAGCAGTGATTGAGGCAAAGTGCCAATATCGATGGGAACGAGTATGCGAGTGAGAGTGAGTGTGAAGCGATGATTTCGTCCCCCCGGCGGCCGGGCGACCGCCTCCTCCTTTTATAGACTAAGGGGAGGCGGGTTACAAACGTGCCGCTCGGGGTTTTACACAGTATCGTGGTACTGGCACACAGTGTTTGCGATTTGATGGCGTCCTGACGTCTCAACACTTGCCGGTGTCGTGGTGGCTATATGCTGGTCTGGGAAAAGCTTCGAGGGTAGCTCGCTCGGCGCGCACGTCTGACTGCCGTTCGTGCACCCGTTCGAGGGTCTTGCTGACGAGGGCACCCGGCGCTGTACAGGGGCCGGCGCGGCGGCGTCCCATCGAAGCATGGCCGCACAGCACCGGGGATGGCAGCATAGCGCCCGGGATGGTGCCACAGGGCCAGGGATGTCCGCACAGCGCTGGTGCTGATCGCACGGACCCTGGGCGAGTCGCACAGCGCCCGGGATGGCCGGGCGGCGCCGCAGCTAGCGGAGGGGACGCGGTGCACGTCGCTCGTACGGCGGCGCCGGTCAGTGTGCGCACCAAGTCGCTGCCCGTACACCCTTCGAGGATGATCCATGCTCTTTCGAGGGCCTCGATGGCGGGAGCGCCCATGCCGTACAGGGGCCGGCGTGGTGGCGTCCCATCGTAACAGGGCTCCACAGCGCCGGGGATGGCTCCACAGCGCTGGGGATGGCTCCACAGCGCTGGGGATGGCCGCACCGCACCGGGGATGGCTGCACAGCGCCGGGAGGTGATGGAGGTGACGCGCCTCGCCGGCCTTGCGCCACGGCGTCGCCCCAGGCGGGCGGGGAATTGGGGGCCGTACCCCTCTCGAGGGTGCTGCCGTCCTCTTTCGAGGGGCGCGACGTGGAGGAGGTACGGGAGTAGGCGGCACAGTGTCACGAAATGACATCGACCATCCCGCACAGCACCCGCACAGCGCCGGGGATGGCTGCACAGTGCGGGTTGACCGAACAGCGCCGGGATCTGATTCTCAGGCGGTGTCAGAGGGTGGCGCCAGAGCATTTAATGCTCCGGTCGTGGGAGCAGGCACGGTGTCGCGGATCAGAGGAGACCTCGAGCGAGACGTAAACACGCTCGAGGGGCGTCAAGCCCTCGGGCGAGGCGGACACTCGCCCGAGGGGGCGTCAGGCCCTCGAGCGAGGCGGAAGATTCGCGGCGCAGCGCCCGGCCCTTGAGCGGGTCGAAGGTTTGCTCGAGGAGCGCCGGGGGTCGACTGTTCGTTGGGCCGGTGAGGCTTTTTGGGCCGTGGGCCCTGCCCTGGGCCGCTGTCGTGCGTGGTGTGGTTTGCTCGTTCGCTTTCGTTATTTTTCGAAAAAGGGGTGATTTCCCCCATTATTAGAGGCCCCCGTGGCTGTCCCCGACAATCATTATTATTATTAGGTAGAGAGAAAAAAAGATGCCCAGAACATAGCAGATTTGCAATGGAACCATTAGTTTACCCCGTAATAAAGAACTGTGTGTCGCTATGGATCGTCCTGAAAAATCTTCTCGGGAACACATAGAGAGTTGATCAAGAAGCAAACAGAATGATCCACATACCGAATCATTTGTGTTGACCGAAACTTCCAACATAACACTTCGGGGCCACTGGATGTAACAAACTTATCAATATTATTGCTTTTGACGCAGACGTGCACTTTTTTTTTAAGATTACACAGCACAACGCAGACGCTCACACGCACGCACACGACGCAGACGTGCACTTAAACTGCTGCTTAGGCTATTTACCGGTTACATTGTACATCGTAGCACATGTTTATTCCCAGTTACACACACGCTAAGGCTATTTCTTTATGGCCCTTATACATCAACAAGAAGTCACTTCATTATTAGCGACTTTCTACTTAATAAGTAGTGTGCATGCACATCATGATGTGCCCTAGGTATACACAATACATGTATCAAGGGTGCACGACGATCTTGGTGTTCTTGGTCATGTCGGTGGTGGCGCGGCCGGCGTTGCCGGCGAGTGGGAAGTAGAATGGGTAGATCTCGTAGCGCACCCTGCAGCTGCTGTAGTTGATCTGGCACCCCTGCTGCGCGCCGCAGTAGGCGCCGAACCGGGACACCGCCGTGGACAGGCACTGCGCGCACGCCAGCGGCGCCAGGTCCCGCGTGCACTGCGCCAGCCCGTAGATGGTCACGAACGGCGTGTACTGGTCCTTGTCCCGCCCGAGCCCGCCGCTCCCCGACGCCGACGCTTGCGCCGTCGCCTTCCCGACCACCTTCCCCACCGCCTTCTCGAACGCCTTGGCGTTGTCCATCGCCTGCACGTTCACCAGGATCACGCCGGCGTCCGTGTCCGCCTGCCCGACGAAGTTGGCGTTCTCGTACCGCATGAAGCAGTAGTCGTACCTGCTCTCTCGCACATGCAAAATACAAGCAGTGTTCGTAGAAGATTCTTGTCAGAACGTACGCGTGTGGCGTGGGCTCGTGGCTTACCATATTCTTGCGTCGGAGCTATAGCTGCAGGTGGCGGGGAGCTGCTTGGCGGCGTCGGCGAGGCAGGCCGCGCAGTCGCCGGCGGAGACATCGCCGCGGCATTGCGCGAGGCCGTAGATGACGCTGCTACCCTTTCCGGCGGTGGACGTGGCGTAGCCGCCGGTGGACGCCGTGGCGACGAGGTCGGCGAGGACGGAGTTGATGTTGGCCACGGCCTTGTTGCTGCCTGCGTAGCTGTTCCCGGCGCAGTAGCTGCCGATGGAGTCGGCGGCCATCCCCAGCAGAGGGAGCAGGGCCAAGGAGACAAGTAGCAGGCATGAGCGTCGCATCGTGCTGAACTCCATGTGTGTCGAGCTCAAGTATCTTACACGATAGAGATGCTAGCGATTTGTGTGGCTCCACTTGTGAAGGATGGTTGGAGCTTATATAGAGCGTGGGAGAGAGCGGATAGGGTAGCAGAGGCGCTTGCTGGTTGCTGCCGCCGTTGTTTGACTGTTTTCTTGGTTGCGTGCCATTTTGATGTGGACATTATGCATTAGCATGAGAGTTTAGACCAGGGTTCACCAAACCGGTGGGATCGGCCGGTTCCGATCCTACCGGTCCGGCCCGGTTCCTAAAATGGCCGGGAACCGGACCCTAACCGTACCTAGAGAACCAGGCCGAACCGAGGATTCCGGTTTACCGACCGGTTTGCCGCCCGTTTTTTTTTGGGTCGGCTAACCGGACCGGGTCCGGTTTGGGGAACCCTGGTTTAGACTTGAGAGTTGAGACCGTTGGCATGCATGCAGGGTTGCAGTCCGAATGCTGACTGCTGAGTCAGCTTCTGGTCCACGGGTGGGCATGGGCAGACGGGCACTTGGCACTTGAGGACATTGCGAGCTAGCTGGCTTGGCGACTCGATCGGTGTCATACATGACTCATTGACTTTAGTTATGCTTATGCATTATGGCTTGGACGGGTCTTTCATCTTCGAGAGCAGTTGCCCACCACAATTCAGAGATGAATGGTCACTGAATTTTTATATCCTAACCCCAGAGAATTCGAAACGAGACAGAGGGTTTGGAGAGTTAGGTCTTGTTTGACACAACCTTAATTATTAGTTCTGAAATTGTTCCTACATTCCAGCTCCAACTCTTCACCTTAAAAAAAAATTACACTTGTAGTACAAGGTAAATTGTTCCTACAGAATTACTACTCCCCAGCAGCCCTTTTAACATGGTGTATCTCATTCGTTCTTCACAATCCAAATCAGCTCAAATAATATATTTTTAGCTCAAAATTATATAGAATTATGGCCTAGTCGATCCTTAAATTTTCTTGGTTAATTAGATGGCCTTTACCACCCCTAGGTGTACCGTGCGCAAGTTGCAATTCACTCGAGTGAATCACAATCTAGATGATATGTAGTGGTAAGTTACCTAAACCAATTACACATTTTAACTGTATACCGCATGGAAATCTGGCACCATGAGAAGGCCGAAAAGGAAGAGAAGAGCAGACGCATCGTCTGCGTGCAAGCACGGTCCACCAAACCCCTGTTCTCGAAGTTGTTCGTGTTGTCAAATTGGTTTTGCGACGCACAAGGCACGACGGAGGAGCTCATCCAGAACAGCAGCATCAGGCCGGATCAGGGTTTAAGGCTATTCGCACCACTCGGCCTCTGAACTCACCTCCAAATAAACATGGCCCACCAGTCAGGGCACAACACAGGACATCAAAATGCTTATCGCTGTAGTATAGATGTCCAGATGGACCAGACACGATGGGCGACACGATGCACGACACTAAAAACACGAACACGACACGACACGATAGGCGTAGTGTCAGTGTCGGCACAACACGATGGGCGGGCTGTATCTGGGCTGCAATCTCGGTACGCAGTGTCGGCACGAACACGACACGAAAAATGGGGTGAACCATCTAAACACGACTAATTTGGGGGTGTCCATTAGACTTTGTCCTACTAGCCATTGGAGCCCAATTAAATGCCCACTGCCAGCCCACCACTCGACCAACCCACGAAAGCCTAAGAACCCGGCATATAAATTCACTCAAACCCTAATCCCCAACCCAATTTCTCTCCACCCCTGGCAGCCGTCTCGCCCCTCCCCCGCCCGCCATCTCGCCCCTCCTCGATCCCTCCCTCCCGTCGTGGGACGCGGTCGAGCGGCGCCACTGTGGCGTGCGGCTGGGCGGCGCTTGCGGTGCGCCGCTGCTGTCAGGCGCGGCCACGAGGCGGGCAAGCGCTACCGCTGCTGTGGCGCACGGCTGGGCGGGGCTTTCAGTGTGCCGCCGCTGCCGAAGGAGCTCAAGATTGTTTTGTGATTTTTTTTGTTCCGATTTTGATTTGTATGTGAGTTAACCGTGATTCGTCTTTGTGATGACTTTCTTTATCTTGAGATCTTTGATCTTTACACTTGTGTTCATATTGATCCTGTGACAACCCGCCCAGGAAAATACCGTACTATCGCCTAAACCAGTCCACTTTGGCCATTAAGCGATAGTAAAGTATCATCCCGTCGTTAGTTGCCGGGTTAACGCCCGGTAAATCACTTGGATATCACACAGAGGATCGAACATATGCATTAAAACTCACACGAAGGCGAGTCCAGAGTACATTACACAAATTAAATCCAAATTATACCCCTAAGGGTTTATTATTACAAACGATTGTTCATGACATGAAAGTAAAAGTTCAGAGTTTGAAAACAGCGGAATAAAATAAACTAGCGCAACGATAAACATCACAGGAGGCCGTCCGTGATGCCATCACTCGTCGTCATCCACCCATTCCAGCTCCCAGCCGGGTGGAATCTCACCAGGCCAAACAACACCTGCAACAACATTTTTAAAGCAAAGCTGAGTATACTAATACTCAGCAAGACTTAGATAACTACATCACCAAACTCTAGACATGAGAGGCTTTTTGGCCGGTGGAGTTCTTTTGCTGAAAAGCAACAAAGAGTATGTCCTTACTTTCAATATTTTAGCACAAAATTCTAGTTGATTACCATTTCTAAGTGTGCCAACTAATTCAATCAAGAATTGTTCAATACAATTAATTCAAGAAGTAATATTCACAAAGTTCCATCATTAAGGGATATCATGGCCAGTTGATTAAGCAGTCTCAGATAACGGTGAGAGGCCGACAATCGATTGATTTATAACCTTGCAAGGTAAATCTAAACACACGGTGGGATGCCCTCACACTGGACAACCACCAGGCGGTTCTCATCTTTCTTCGGGTCGGGATCAGACCTACAATCCTCGGTACAAGGCTTACTGGTACGTCACGCCGGACCGCCCAGACTCGCACAGGTACCCCACTGTTGCAGGCAGGGGGACACACCAGGTGTCCTACGGGTAGTAGGGAAAAGTTCTCTTGCCGTGTCCATCAGGTACTAGGCTTACCGGTCCCATTCCCGACAAGTGCTTAGTACGTTCAAAAGCTTAGCCCACGAAAGTCACTGGACCGGAGCCCAAATCCCATGCTCTTACCACATGAGCAATCCATTTATAAAGATCTTATGATTCCAACATAAGAACCTATTCTCGCGAGTGATGATCATCACTCGACTTGTACCGATCCTATAGCATAGCAGCTATCAACCTAGCATACTAGTAAAAGAACATAGGCACCTAGAGATCATGCATCTAGGGTTTCATTCATCTCCTGAAACGTAAATGCACAATCATAGCAACGATAATTGCATAATTTTAAAAGCAGGGTTAATGATCCGGGGCTTGCCTTCGCTGGCAAGGTTGGCCTTGGGCCCTTCTGGACTTTGGTCCAGGTCTTGCTCTACAGCGACGTAGTGCACGTCTCCGTCAGCTCCTCCGTCTCCTCCTTCCGGCACAGGCGTACAGCTACCGTCGGGAAGATCTACACGAGGATGCAAATGCAAGATTTAATTGACGGTTTTCATTTAATTAATTACAGAACAACACATGACAACCATGGGGTGCATGGTTGACCACATTCACCTAGATAAGAATACATTCAGCATACTCTTCCAATAAAGGAACAATATGCGGTTCTTTATTATTTATTCTTTTTGATAGTGACTGTGTACATATTTATGTAAATAAATTAATCTAAATTCACAAAACAGCAAGGGTGTGTCACTTAGCTTCTTAGCATGATTTACATCACACACATCAGGTCATTAGGTGTGTAGTTGGTGATTTTCCAATTTACTTTAATATTAAGCTTAAATGGCTCCCATTGTTTTTATTCATAAAATAAATTCATAAAATTTAGTGGAGGTATTTTCCAAGCTCTATAACCCTAAGCAAAGCAACTGAACACACACACACCCTTAAGAGAGCTATAAATTAATTATACCGAAAATAACAAAATCTAGCTACCAAAACATGAGAAATGCATATAAAAATAAATAAGCATCCAATGGACTCCTACTTTCTCACACATGGCCTCTGGTCCAAATCTAAGCTAGGAATGCAACAAATACACCTAGAGCTACTATAGATCTTGGGTTATGCAATTACATTGAAAATCAAGCCTATTTCAAGAATAAATATTTCTGACAAATATAAAATCATGCTAAATTCACCAGAGCTGTAATTAGGCATAACAAGATCACATGCATAAGTTGAGCACAAAAATATAACTTTTTTTAGCTACAAAAATCATTTGGACAGATTCATCATAAATACAAAACAATTCATAATAAAAGATCTACATAGTAACTTTCTGCAAGTTTAGGCACAGAACCTAGGCATGACATGACACACAACATATCAAAAATTCAGCTACAGATCACATGTGGATTTTGAACTACAACAGATCTAGGTTTAACAGTTTTCTATTTTTCATGCAAAAACTAGCACTCAAAAGTATGTTCATGCTTTACAAAAGTTGTAGGGTTATTCACAATTAAACCAATAAAATTGAGTTTGCAATTTTCTGATTTTTCTACAATTTTCTACGAATTTTACAAGATTCAGCCAAACACCAATTACTATTCAAGAATCACTTTGCAGGCAGGTCCCTGGGAGTTTTCAATCTCTTACAGAAAGGCCCCTGGTTTGCATTAAAGACCCTAGAACTAAACTGGGCCTCGTAATGTGGCCCCTGGGCCATGGCCGGCGGCGGTTCCGGCCAAAATCTGGCGAGCCGGCGGCGGGGTCGGCCGGGGAAGAGGTGTGGGAGGCGCGCTGGCTCACCAGGGCGCGATTTGCGGCCGACGTTGGGGCGGGGGAGCGGCCGGTGGGCTGGGACGGCGGAGTCCTGCGGCGGCGGCCGCTGGAGCGGCGGCTCCGGCGAGACGGCGGTCAAAGCGGGGCAATTGGTGGTGGTGGGAGCTCGTGTGGATGCTAGGGAAGGTGCTGGGGTGTTTGGACGGCGCTGGAAACGAACGGAGCGACGAGTTCGCCGTCGGCGGCGCTAATGGCGTGTGGCGGCGGGCTCACGCGCGAAGAGGCGCGGCGCGGCCTTTTATAGCCGAGCGAGCAAGCAAGGGGGTGCGGAGCCTTCACCTCGAAGCACACGAGAGAGGGCGAGGGGGGACCCGGCCGCTGCGGACGCGTGCGGCCGTGACCGGCGGACGGCGTGGCAGGGCCCGGTGGCGGCGCACTGGGATGTTCCATGCGGCGGGGTGCGCGGCCTCCAAGGCGGGGTTGGGCTGCGTGCGGCATGGGGAGCTGCGGCCTCGGGAGGAGCGCGGGCCGGCGTGGGAGGACCCGGACGCCGAGGCGCCCTGGGCGCCACGCGGCGGCGCGCATGGGCGCGCTTTGGCGCGCGGAGCGCGGCGTCGCGGCGCGATGTCGCCGTTCTCAATTCCGGTTGCACAAGTTTGACTGCGAAAATCTCCAAAAATTCAAATAAAACCCCACAAAACTTTGAATACCAAAGTTGTAGAGCATCTATAGGAGAACATTTTTCGCAAAGGCCAACCTATGTTTTGATCAACCGTTTGAGCATGAACTGCAGGCAAAGTTGCTGGTTTTCATGGCGCCGGTGAACAGTGAATGCTGAGTTCAACTGAGATTTTCACCAATTTCCACTCAAATTCTCAAATGCCGCCAATTATGAAAAGTGTGTCCCTCGAAAAGACGAATAATTTTTATATTGGCCAATTTTGAAGTGTTTAAGTGAATTTTGGAGAACGCGACAAAAGTTCTAGAGAGGTTCAAGACAACAGGGGTTTTGACCAACATTTGACTAGGGTTTGACCACAAGGGTGTGTTGACTTGATTAAGAGGGTCATTAGTGATCGCTGGCCAGGTTTTCGAGGTGATGACCCAGGTTGACCACAGTTTGACTAGAGTCAACGTGCTTGACTCGGTCATTAGCACTAATGATGCTAATTAAAAACCTGGGGTGTCACAGCCTACCCCCCTTAAAAAGAATCTCGTCCCGAGATTCGAAATTCCAAGGACAAGGTAGGGGTGGGTGGTTTTCTAAGATTTCTGAATTACTCTGGGAAGCAACCGCGATATGATTATAGGTCAAAGAGTATAACCATCATCAGTTCAAGGTTGGCCCATAAGAGTAGTCAAGGTGACAAGCCATGGAGAGCTTTTGCATGGAGTTTACTTACGGATGCAAGCGGGGAAAGTACGAAGAGATGAGTGGGTATAGGAATTTCATAACAATCTTGCTCACCTTGTTAATTAGTTTGAGACCTTTGGTGAAATCACCTTGTTATGCAACGGTTTTAAAAGTTGGGGGTGATGCACATGTTTGTGAAAGCATGATGCACATGTTCATGCGGTATGGTGCTCATGATGCATGTTAGCATGACTCGGCTACCCACCGAATGAGTTAGTGATTGAGATGACAATCATAGGTTGAGAAGGAGTATCTGGATGGCGAGTCGCATTCTCACAACCAAGATACCTAGCGCGCTCCTAGTGGCAATCATATGGCTGCAGCGCACATGATGCCCTAGGTTCCGTCGCAGCACCTTTGGTTATGGGACAACAACATTACCAATCATAAGAAGGATAGAGTAGGAGTGCTGAAATCTTCCATGCGTATGCACGTTAGTTCACCCAAGGTTCCCAAATGCACGTGCTATGCAAATGCATACCCAAAAAGTGACATTTTTTTTAAAAATATTGTGAGCAAGATCAAGAAGAATCAGTCCAAGATCGAAAGATCGAAGTAATCCAGACAAGGATAGGAATACAAGGAATCGCTTAGTGCTTCAACATGTATAAATACAAGGGGGTTTGGAAGGGATACATGTCGATGGAGATACATGTTGACAGGAGAAGATTACAACTGAACATTGAACTCTAAGATCAAGACATTACCCAACTGACATGGTAGAACAGAAAAAGTCCTTTTCTCATGCTGGGCAAAAACTGGGGTAGTCATGTGTACAAAGGTACAATTGTACGTTAGAACTCGAAGCGAGCATACATACATAATGACATAAAGTTCTGGCAGTTGTGAACAAAAATTCATAACTTAAAAACCAGAGCTCCAAAAATTCCCAAATTTTTGTAGCAACTCAGAAGGTTATGGGGCGCAAAATTGGTGTTCAATGGTTGAGCTAGCAAGGTTAAAAAGGTGCTTCAACTAAGCAAGGTTTCAGATTGGTTCCTATAAAAACAGCACGACAGGTGTTCACCAAACCGAGCATAACTTGAGATATACAAAAGCTATGACCGTGAATTTTCGTGAGCAGGAACTAGATTAGATATGTAGCAACTTTGGTAGAGATCACCTAGACAAAAAGATTCTTGAACGAGGTGCAAAAATCAAGCAAACAACCCTATCAGATTTTCGGACAGCAACACTGCTACACAAGAGAAGCTATGCAAGGAAAATGCACACTAGCAAAATTTCCTTAGAGAGCACATAAAACATGTAAAGGGTTCAATTTTAACTTTTCACAAATTTTAGCATGATGCACGACGTCCTATTCGTCCTCACAAGGCGATCAAGCCAAAAATCGAAGTTAGTGCCGGTAGCAAGGCATATACACGTTTCTCCCTATAATAACTAGTCGAGAACTATTCGATGCTTACTTAGCGACTTACGAAACGTGGTTAGTGTACCTGCAGAAGATCACAGAACACATCGAACCTTTCGTGCCAGCACTCACGAAAGCGTCCACATACATTACTGTTCACTATAGAAACGGCACCCATGCGTTTATCGCTGCATGGACAACGTCCAACCTCGGACACCCTCCGTTTGAATGGAGTGTATCCTTGCCTCGCATATTCATAATGCGGAACGTCCACGTATGGCAAAATGTGGCGAGACACAGACGCGACAGTGGGTTCCCTTTGGAATAGGTCCCATCCATCCCTCACATGACTTTCATGTGGTACCACCACGTATGGCAAAACGTGATGAACTAGTATGGTTGTACAGAAAGTAAGCTCTGACAAGAATAAAATGTGCTGGAAGTTAGCAAAATAAACCATAGATTTGTAAGCCACCTGAAAGAACCCAAAAATTCCCTCTAGGGCCTCTCGGTCTAGATCCATCTTTAACGGACCAACGTATTTTGCAAATCCAAACAATCTTGGCAAATTTTATTCTAAAACCAGTGATTAAGGTTGTTAATGAATATCTGATGCATATAATCGCTCTGATGCCAGCTGTGACAACCCGCCCAGAAAAATACCGTACTATCGCCTAAACCAGTCCACTTTGGCCATTAAGCGACAGTAAAGTATCATCCTGTCGTTAGTTGCCGGGTTAACACCCGGTAAATCACTTGGATATCACACAGAGGATCGAACATATGCATTAAAACTCACACGAAGGCGAGTCCAGAGTACATTACACAAATTAAATCCAAATTATACCCCTAAGGGTTTATTATTACAAACCATTGTTCATGACATGAAAGTAAAAGTTCAGAGTTTGAAAACAGCGGAATAAAATAAACTAGCGCAACGATAAACATCACAGGAGGCCGTCCGTGATGCCATCACTCGTCGTCATCCACCCATTCCAGCTCCCAGCCGGGTGGAATCTCACCAGGCCAAACAACACCTGCAACAACATTTTTAAAACAAGGCTGACTATACTAATACTCAGCAAGACTTAACCGTTGGGTGATAACTACACCACCAAACTCTAGACATGAGAGGCTGTTGACGGTCGATTTCCGTCAACCAAGAGCACTTGTTACACTTTGGTTTGAGCTTTCAATTATGACTAACCCGCCATTAGGCATACTAATGATGTAACAAGTTCACACTTGCATGTGGTTTTTGAAGTTTATTGTTTACGCAAGAAATCAACGTTAAAGAGGAGACTTTCGGGATAAGTTCATCAAGCACTTTATGAGAAGATCATGAAACCCATCACAAGTCAAGACACGTGATGAACATGACTCCAAATGGACCAAGGACCGAAGCATCAACACGTAAAACTCCAGGGACTAGGAGGTTTACCAACGAGATCAACTCAGCCCGAGAGATATTCTCACAGCCCAGAACAACATGATCTTTCAGTGCAGATTCGGAGACTTAAACGACCTCTAATGGCAAAAGTTTGACTACCAAAGTTGTGGGCCTCGACGCTACCTTCGATTTGGACATGTGGAAGGCCCAATTCGGGTCAAGGAGATATGGCCCCCGAAATGCCAGCTGCGCAGACAAGTCCGAAATCAGACAGATTATCTTCCGATGCTGTTTTGGGGATCTTATCTTCGTTTCCAAGGAAAACAATGAATACCAAAGTTGGAGATAATTTCGTGGCACACAATCTGGACACCGAATTTGCATTATTTGGAGTCCGGACGTGGGAGATATGATGCCGGCAAGGAAGGACTGCGAATCAGAAAAATTTGGACGAGGCTGAGTTTATGGAAACCAAGATGGCTTCTCTTCCAAGGAAGATCTCATGCAAAGCAAGGTGGAGCACACCCCAAGACTCCCCAAAAGGCATAAATACAACCCCCTAGGCGCCCAAGGGGGGTGACCATTCAGATTCAATCATTCTACCGACGTCATTCACCAGAAAACCGCCGCCGCAAGATGAGGGAGAGAGTTGGATGAGCTCGTCGCAAGGATCAACGCCGGCGGAGGGAAGGAAGCAAGAGGAGGACTCCAAGCCGCTGGCCTAGGGGTGTTCCCAAGCTTCATCACCACCATCTTCATCGACGACGTTCTCCGGAGCCTCCATCACCCCTATGTGCTTCAATCCGTGTAAGATGATGGGGTAATGCCTCCGTTCATCCCTAGGGTTAGATGGATGCATGATATGTAATCTATACATGAATCTTATGCCTATCGATACTTTATGGTCTATGTCTTCGCGAATGCTTTGTTTACATATGTTTGCGCAACATGTGGTCTTAGTAGGGTTTGTGGTAATCGTGGTGATTAGCTTAACCCTATGGATGCTTAGGTATATATGCGGTTATACGTGAAAGTGTTTGATTACCTTACGTAGTGACAGTACGGTGGAGGGAAAAGGCTTAGCGGCCGCATAACCGCCATGAAGCTAGTGAAGGCAACACCCTTTTCATGTAGTAGATGCATGTTCATGAGATCCTAAACCCTAGGGAAGGAACGCTTATCTTCCTTAATCTCTCTCTTGTACCAACCCTCACCATCTAGTTTAACCTTAGTTTAGTATTAGATTAACATAGGTTAGATTGCTTTTACTTTAAAATTAATCCTCTTTCAAAGTCTTTCCAATCAACTAGATTAGTACTTGGTTAAGCGCTAGCAATCCCCTTACTCCGCGGATTGACAAGAACCTTGGGGGTCACCCCGTGGTGAAAAAGGTGTAGGTCCGTACGCTTGCGAATCGAAGGTTGTTACGTGTTTCAACCATCAACAAGCCCCTTTTTCTGGCGCCGTTGCCGGGGAGCAAGCCAGTTTGCTACATTTAATATAGTATTAATTTTGTTGATTACTAACATCTAACCATTATTTTCTAGAAAAAAATCTTTTTTTGTTTTTTCTTTCTATTTTCTTGTGCCTAGATGGATTTGTTCACCTCACCATTGGAAGACGAAGAGATGTCGCTAAGGGAGCTAGCAATGCCGTCAATGGAGGACATTGAGATGCAAAAATCAGATTTGACGCTTGCTACAACCCACTATGAAGTGAAGCCTAGAATCATCAAGTTAGTGGCGACGAACCCATTCAGAGGATTGGAGGATGACAACCCATATAGACACATTAAGGAATTCACGATGATATGCAACACGGTGCAACAAGAAGGAGTTCCGGCCGCATGGTTCAAGTGGAATCTTTTTCCGTTCTCTCTCGAAGATGAAGCACGAAGATGGTACACACTTGCATCCGTTGAAGCAAAAGGAAATTAGGATGATCTAGTGAAGAAGTTTCTTTTGAAGTTCTTTCCCATAAGCAAGGTTCAAGACTTAAGGAGGCAAGTGCTTAATTTCAAGTAAGGAGAAGATGAAGAAATTGATGAAGCTTGGGACCGTTTTAATGAACTACTTGAGCAAGGCCCGAACTTGGGATTTTCCGGTGACTTGATGTTGCATACATTTTACTTTTCACTAACCCCTAACTCTTCTCGTTTTGTAAGCATGTGTGCAGGCGGTGATTTAATGGATAAAACGATTAGTGAAGGCGCACAAATCTTACAAAGGATAAGCAATGGAAAAAGAACACAACGAGATTGGCAAAGACGTTGTCGGGAGGAGCAAAACGACAAAAGCAAGCCCGAGGAGCTTGCTGAAATTTCTGAAAAAGACGAACCGGAGGTCAAGAAAAATGAGCCAACCGTACAAGAAATTGAAGAATCGCTTCCTAAGGTAAGAGAAGTCATTTCAGACATTAAAAATGTTGAAACTAACGTGAATGTAGGCCGAAGTATGGGGAATGCTAGACCATTGGCGGAGTTCAATCAATCCGATTGGATTCAAGTTGATTTTGCCCCCCTAATCAACTACCGAAGGAAGGAGGAACACCGACACGTCGCTAAAAGAGTTGAGGATATATTTGATCAAGAAATGAGTGGAGAATCGATCCAAAATATGTTTGAAGAAGAAAGAGATGAAAAAGATGAAGGATGGATCGATCAATTTGACAACTCGAAGATTTACAATGAAGGAAGAGAGGAGTACAACCGTGATGAGCCTAGTGACTCGAAGGATAAATGTGAGAAGATAGGATTCAAGCTAGAAGATGAGTGAGAAGGAGATGGCACAAGGCAAACACACCTACTTGACCCCTCTCCACAAGGTTATAGCTTGTGTGCTATTGAAGCCTTCACACTAGCGAATCAAAACATGGAAGTGCTCAAGGATGAAGAAAAGAGTGAATCAACGATGAGCAATCTCGACGACATGTGGTACACAGGAGATAAAGAAAGCAACATACAAGACTTTGAAGATGAAGATTTGGTTGATAAAGAAGACTTCAAAGAAGAGATAAATGCGTACATTGCTGATGGATCACATGTTTCACATAATGAAATGGAGGAGATTCAAAAAGGTAACAAAGAGACAACTCCACTTGTTGATATTGACTCGCTTTCAACTCTAGAAGACGAATCAAAAACCACTCTTGTCAAGGAAGCTCCGAGGCAAAGGTACATGCTGAAATCTCAAGATATTATTGGAATTAATGATGATATATTCAAATATTCATGTTGGACCATTAGTATGAATAATAGTTTAAATTCTATGCCTTGTTCCAATAATGATCATGTTGATAGGCTAGATTTTCTTGAGAATGATGATGAGGCAATGTTTATGTTTGAACCATTTAGTTATATGCCTAAAGAACCTTTGCCTAATGATGAACTAAGTGCTTTGCATGAAACATATGCTTCTTTTAATTACACCTTGATATGTTACTACAATTTGCTTGTGGTGTTAATTATGGACGCGTAGGTTTACAATAAGTTTTGTAAATCTCGATCATGCTTTGTGCTTGGTCAAGCTAATGACCTTAAAGAATAACATGTCGGGAGAAGGCCCAATTTTCACTAACCATGTAGATAAGGCTTGAATAATGAAAAGAGAAGTCATGCCTAAAGAGTTGCAATATAAATCATCAACCTCCTCAAATCTTGCGATGGGTGCTGCTGTCTTCATCAATTTGAGAGCTTGTTCAGAGGTGTACAAATGAAGAAAATGAGATATTCAGAAGCTCCATCAAGTTTCCATTCCAACAAATCAAGAACCAATGAATTTGAAGACCCGTGCAAGGAGTTATGGAGAAAACATTGAGCGTTGCGCGTTCTGAAATTTCAGGACAGATTTCATCACAGAAGTAAAACGGATGTAACTCTCTTGTTCGGAGTCCGAATTGGGCGAATAAGGACTTGTTGGAAAGGAAATTTTGTGAACTTTGCAATGGAGTAGATTTTTGGTGCACTTTCTATTCTGGAAATTAAAGAAAAATTCGTGGAGTGGAGGCATCACCGAATGGCGACAAGGAGGGAGATAGCGATGAAGCAAAATGATATCATGGGCAAGTCTTCCATTAATGATCAAGCACAACATTGGAAGTGAATTAAAACTGCATTGCCACATTTTCTTCTTGCATGAAGCGCCATGGCTTTGCGATAATAAGAAGGTATGTGAGAAAGTCGAGCTCTATGACTTTAAATGAAGTGCTTTTCGGGAGGCAACCCGATTCTTGGTGTTTTTATTTCTTCCTTATAGACAATAAATGACACCACCCTATGATGATTAACTTGTGGCTAATTAATCTAAGTTTCATTTTATTTTTAGAACCCCCATCATGTTCATTCTCATATCTATCTATTTGCATGCATTCATTTTGTCATCGACGTGTTTGTCTCTTTGCATATACATATTTTGTATTTGGTGGGCTTGGTTGATTTATATACTTAATGATGTATGCTTCATTTTCCATGTTAATGCTTCATAAGGCCTTATGAGTATTTCCCTTTTGCAATCTTGTGTGAACGTGGTGTTTAAACATGATTGCGGACCATCATCATTACGTTCGATAAACCTTGCTAACTTCTCATATGTTTTCATGTTGTATTGGTTAGTTTATAAGCTTTGCTATGCGCTTAATTTTTCTTGTGCTATAAGAGTTATTGATCTAGGTATAGACATGGTGTTTTAACCCTAGATAAATAAATATTTATGGCTATGGAGAAATTCGGCAACCAAGTTGTAAACATGGTGTTTAGAACTAGATGAAAACATTGTCTTTGTTTATATGCTTTCCTATCATGTGCATACACACCTTGCGCCACATACACTCATTAGGTTTTTATTTCTCATTAGACTAATTATGCCACAAGTTAAAAGTCCTAGGAAACATTGTTGGATTGTTGGCAATTCTATCTACTCCCAACTGTCACCTTGGGGGTAGAATGTGCGCTTAAAACGTCTTGCAGGCAAGATAAAGACTCTCACTACAAGGAAATTGAAGGATGGATAATATAAAAATGCTTTGTCTTCTTCTTCCATGCCTAGCAAAATGCTAAGCATGGGGAGGCCCTGAATCTTCAACACGGAAGTGCAACATGACGCTCTAGAAGATACAACGATCATGATCATTAACATCTCCGGATCAATGCATAAGAAGCTATTGATCTCATCAAATTTCTGCGTGGTCTCGAAGGGAAAGCACTGAATATTTTTGGATATTTGGAAGCCCCATGAAGTTACAATTCCAACAAATCAAGAATCAAGACAATCGGAGGTTCCTACAAGCGGTTATGACCGAATCACCGAGTGCAACACGTCCTGAAATCAGTTTTGGACAGCACGCAGCGCTGAAGTAAAACGGACATAGCTCCCTTGTTTGAACTCCATTTTCGATGAATGACCACACGTTGGAAAGGTAATTTCATAAACTTTTCAATAGATCTATATTTCGATATATGTTCTATTCTGTATAGAGAGGAAATCCATGAAGAAGAGACAGTAAGGAGATGATGACAACATTGAAGAGAAGGCGACCGTTGACTCCATTAAGCATACATGATCAAATTCAGAAGTTTAGGAGCATTGGAAAATCAAGACAAAAGCAAAGCCACATTCGATACATGGAGATGTTGGGAGAAGATAACGAAGAACTACAGAAGATGGTACACCTCCATAGACCTTCTCTTTTCCGAAAATAAATGCTTGTAAGTATGCCTTCAACCTTAGGTGCAACTTTTGTTTTTCCCTTTTGCAATGACATGGCTACTAGGAGGACAACCTAGGTTTCCTTTTATTTTCAATAAATAGGCATGACCATGTGTTCACCTCGATGTTTTATATTGCCTAGGCTTACGGAAAAATGATGAAAGTTGCCGCTTTGTTTTACCTACATGAAGTTATACATGTCTTGGCTAATTGCTCTCTATAACATGATCTGAAATTAATTTAAATACCGGCTCTTTTATTTGTGGAGGTGAAATGACTATACTCTAGATCCACATACATATCTTTGCTCTTTGATTTAAGTTTATGGATAGCCGGATAACTTGTTGTTTTTATGAAAACTTAACTTTTATGCTATCTACATATTTGTGATGCTCTTGCAAAGTTCTACCTACCAAAGCCATATACATATATGTTCTATGATAACAAAACCCGTAGATTGCAAACATATGTTTTGATGAGTTGGATTAAGATTGATTTCTATGGTTCGAGACTAAGAAGCTGGTCATTCCTTTGTGTAACTTTTCATGCTAGCCTCTTTGTCCATGCATTGTGGGTTTTCACATCGAAAATTTCACAAACCTCGCTGGGCATCCACCCTAAACCAAAAACATCTTTTTGTGATCACATCCTTGTCCACAACCCAATTTGAGTATGGAGTAAAATTCTCGATGGAGACTCAGATATTCCACAAGATTATGGAATTTATGCTTACTTTAGCAGTCATTTCAGTTCAAGCATGGGGGAGGAGTCATCACATCATCTCTGACAAATGCTATGTAAGTGTTATGTTGCAAAAGTTCTGAGGAGCAAAAGAAAAAAATGAAAAAAAAATATGATGAGAAGAAAAGATAAGTAAGGAAAAAAGGAAGAAGAAAAAAAAGAAAGGGAGAAAAATGAGAAGGAAATAAAATAAAAGTAAAAAATAATAAAGTTGCTCCTCAGTTCTTTTTGCTTCATAAGTTCTCAAGTGCCTTGATGACAAATCCATACTCAAATCTTCCAACCATGTGCAATCCGATAACTAGAACTTCACTTGTGCCTCGGGATCATCCATTTGCCACTTGCACATGTCCACTTATCTAAATGTGTGTGTTTCATCTCTCTCATTCCAACATTTATTTTCCATGGCCTTTTTGACAAGTCTCGGTAATTCCAGTAGATCGCTCTCTTAATTTGACAATATTTCGGATGTATGTTTTGCTAGGATTGTTTTTAACCTTCCAAGCTCCACAAAAGCCTTCCACTATCACATAAGAGTATAATAGGTTGAAAATAATCTAGTATAGGCTTGAGTGACTTGATGAGATGAGTGTTTCCATGAGCTTTTGCAAGAGATTTTCACTTATGTTGGATATGCATCTTTTTGAAAATTCTTCCATGGAACAAGGTAATGGCTTGAAGTTCACTTAAGTTTGAGAGCATCGTTTTTATTAAATGTGGCTTGTTCTTTATTGTTAGTATATCTTCTATAATGAAAAAGAAGTCGGTCACAACTTGAACTTTAAAACTAAATTCTTAAGAGAGAGCAATCTGCCTCGTCATGAATGACTAAGTGCAGGGACAACATTGGAAGGCAACGCTGATTTCCCTTTTAAGTAAGGATTACTCACTCGAGGATGAGCAAGGTTTAAGCACGGGGGTATGTTAACGGTCGATTTCCGTCAATCAAGAGCACTTGTTACACTTTGGTTTGAGCTTTGAATTATGACTAACCCGCCATTAGGCATACTAATGATGTAACAAGTTCACACTTGTATGTGGTTTTTGGAGTTTATTGTTTTCGCAGGAAATCAACGTTAAAGAGGAGACTTTCGAGATAAGTTCATCAAGCACTTTACGAGAAGATCATGAAGCCCATCACAAGTCAAGACACGTGATGAACATGACTCCAAATGGACCAAGGACCGAAGCATCAACACGTAAAACTCTAGGGACTAGGAGGTTTACCAACAAGATCAACTCAGCCCGAGTGTATTCTCGCAGCCCAGAACAGCATGATCTTTTAGTGCAGATTCGGAGACTTAAACGGCCTCTAATGGCAAAAGTTTGACTACCAAAGTTGTGGACCTCGACGATACCTTCGATTTGGACATGTGGAAGGCCCAATTCGGGTCAAGGAGCTAGGAGATATGGCCCCCGAAATGTCAGCTGCGCAGACAAGTCCGAAATCAGACAGATTATATTCCGAGGCTATTTTGGGGATCTTATCTTCGTTTCCAAGGAAAGCAATGAATACCAAAGTTGGAGATAATTTCGTGGCACACAACCTGGACACCGAATTTGCATTGTTTGGAGTCCGGACGTAGGAGATATGGTGCCGGCAAGGAAGGATTGCGAATCAGGAAAATCTGGACGAGGCTGAGTTTATGGAAACCAAGATGGCTTCTCTTCCAAGGAAGATCTCGTGCAAGGCAAGGTGGAGCACGCCCCAAGACTCCCCAAAAGGCATAAATACAACCCCCTAGGCGCCCAAGGGGGGTGACCATTCAGATCCAATCATTCTACCGACGCCATTCACCAGAAAACTGCCGCCGCAAGATGAGGGAGAGAGTTGGATGAGCTCGTCGCAAAGATCAACACCGGCGGAGGGAAGGAAGCAAGAGGAGGACTCCAAGCCGCTGGCCTAGGGGTGTTCCCAAGCTTCATCACCACTATCTTCATCGACGACGTTCTCCGGAGCCTCCATCACCCCTATGTGCTTCAATCCGTGTAAGATGATGGGGTAATGCCTCCGTTCGTCCCTAGGGTTAGATGGATGCATGATATGTAATCTATATATGAATCTTATGCCTATCGATGTTTTATGGTCTATGTCTTCGCGAATGCTTTGTTTACATATGTTTGCGCAACATGTGGTCTTAGTAGGGTTTGTGGTAATCGTGGTGATTAGCTTAACCCTATGGATGCTTAGGTATAGATGCGGTTATACGTGAAAGTGTTTGATTACCTTACGTAGTGACAGTACGGTGGTGGGAAAAGGCTTAGCGGCCGCATAACCGCCATGAAGCTAGTGAAGGCAACACCCTTTTCATGTAGTAGATGCATGTTCATGAGATCCTAAACCCTAGGGAAGGAACGCTTATCTACCTTAATCTCTCTCTTGTACCAACCCTCACCATCTAGTTTAACCTTAGTTTAGTCTTAGATTAACATAGGTTAGATTGCTTTTACTTTAAGATTAATTCTCTTTCAAAGGCTTTCCAATCAACTAGATTAGTACTTGGTTAAGCACTAGCAATCCTCTTGCTCCGCGGATTGACAAGAACCTTGGGGGTCACCCCGTGGTGAAAAAGATGTAGGTCCGTATGCTTGCGGATCGAAGGTTGTTACGTATTTCAACCATCAACAGAGACTTTTTGGCCGGTGGAGTTCTTTTGCTGAAAAGCAACAAAGAGTATGTCCTTACTTTCAATATTTTGGCTACAACAGAGCACAAAAATCTAATTATTTTTAACTACAAAAATCATTTGGACAGATTCATCATAAATACAAAATAATTCATAATAAAAGATCTACATAGTAACTTTCTGTAATTTTTGGCACAGAAGCTAGGCATGACGTAACACACAACATATCCAAAATTCAGCTACAGATCACATGTGGATTTTGAACTAAAACAGATCTAGGTTTAAGAGTTTTCTATTTTTCATGCAAAAACTAGCACTCAAAAGTATGGTCGTGCTTTACAAAAGTTGTAGGGTTATTGACATGGAAACCAACAAAATTGAGTTTGAAATTTTCTGATTTTTCTACAATTTTCTACGAATTTTACAAGATTCAGCCAAACACCAATTACTATTCAAGAATCACTTTGCAGGCAGATCCCTGGGAGTTTTCAATCTCTTACAGAAAGGCCCCTGGTTTGCATTAAAGACCCTAGAACTAAACTGGGCCTCGCAATGTGGCCCCTGGGCCATGGCCGGCGGCGGTTCCGGCCAAAATCCGGCGAGCCGGCGGCGGGGTCGGCCGGGGAAGAGGTGTGGGAGGCGCGCTGGCTCACCAGGGCGCGATTTGCGGCCGACGTTGGGGCGGGGGAGCGGCCGGCGGGCTGGGACGGCGGAGTCCTGCGGCGGCGGCCGCTAGAGCGGCGGCTCCGGCGAGACGGCGGTCAAAGCGGGGCAATTGGTGGTGGTGGGAGCTCGTGTGGATGCTAGGGGAGGTGCTGGGGTGTTTGGACGGTGCTGGAAACGAACGGAGGGAGGAGTTCGCCGTTAGCAGCGCTAATGGCGTGTGGCGGCGGGCTCACGCGCGAGGAGGCGCGGCGCGGCCTTTTATAGCCGAGCGAGCAAGCAAGGGGGTGCGGAGCCTTCACCTCGAAGCACACGAGAGAGGGCGAGGGGGGACCCGGCCGTTGCGGATGCGTGCGGCCGTGACCGGCGAACGGCGCGGTAGGGCCCGGCGGCGGCGCGCTGGGATGTTCCACGCGGCGGGGTGCGCAGCCTCCAAGGCGGGGTTGGGCTGCGTGCGGCCTGGGGAGCTGCGGCCTCGGGAGGAGCGCGGGCCGGCGTGGGAGGACCTAGACGTCGAGGCGCCCCGGGCGTCACGCGGCGGCGTGCGTGGGCGCGCTCTGGCGCGCGGAGCGCGGCGTCGCGGCGCGACGTCGCCGTTCTCAATTCCGGTTGCACAAGTTTGACTGCGAAAATCTCCAAAAATTCAAATAAAACCCCACAAAACTTTGAATACCAAAGTTGTAGAGCATCTATAGGAGAACATTTTTCGCAAAGGCCGACCTATGTTTTGATCAACCGTTTGAGCATGAACTGCAGGCAAAGTTGTTGGTTTTCATGGCGCCGGTGAACAGTGAATGCTGAGTTCAACTGAGATTTTCACCAATTTCCACTCAAATTCTCAAATGCCGCCAATTATGAAAAGTGTGTCCCTCGAAAAGACGAACAACTTTTATATTGGCCGATTTTGAAGTGTTTAAGTGAATTTTGGAGAACGTGACAAAAGTTCTAGAGAGGTCCAAGGACAACAGGGGTTTTGACCGGACCACAAGGGTGTGTTGACTTGATTAAGAGGGTCATTAGTGATCGCTGGCCAGGTTTTCGAGGTGATGACCCAGGTTGACCACGGTTTGACTAGAGTCAACGTGCTTGACTCGGTCATTAGCACTAATGATGCTAATTAAAAACCTAGGGCGTCACAGCTCCTCTCCTTTTCTTGTCGTGCATATGGGCCAACACAACACATCGTGTTTGCCGTGCTGCCGTGCCGGCACGACACGACTAAGTGAGGTTCATGTCGTGCGTGGGCCGAGGAGCCGGCACAGCGTGCTGGCACAGCACGACACGACTAACCTCTCCTGCCTAGCCATGTTGTGCCAAATCGTGTCGTGTTTAGTCGTGTTTATGCCGTGTCGTCCTGGGCGGTCCAATTGGACATCTATACGCTGCAGCCGCCTCACCCGTAAACCTATTGCAAAAATCAACTTCCCGTCTCCCCTTCCTCCCCTCCCCGTCGCCCACCCCACCCGCAGGCCGCAGCTCCTGGCGCCGCCTCTCCTCCCGGCGTGGCCTCCTCCTGGCGCTACCACTCCTCCCGGGCGCGGCCCCACGGCCGGCGTGGTGAGCTTCGGGCGGCACGACAGCCCATGGACGGCGAGGCAAGCTTCAGGCGTGGCCCCACAGACGGCATGGAGAGATGTAGCGGCGCCGCCCCATGAATGGCGAGGCGGGAGATCCAGCGAGATCTGGCGGCTCCATCTCTCAGATCCAGCTCCGATACTCCTCCCACCGACCTTGTCCTCACCACCTCCATCTCTCAGATCCAGCACAGATGACAGTCTCCTCCTACACTTGCGCCTCCTCGCCCTCCGCGTTGTCGAGATTCGCGTGCGCAACCCGCCGGCGGAGGCGCGAGCCCACGACGGAGGGGCGGCGACCCCCGCCAGCTCCGGCCTCTACCTCACCCGCTCTCCTTCTCTCCACCTCCCTCTCTCTTCAGATCTTGCGCGGCGAGGGCGCGGGAAGCCCGCTGGCGGATGTGGTGGCCCGCAGCGGCCACCGATGGCCTCCTCCTCCCGACGGTGGTCTCCCCCTCTGCCTCGGCATCCTCCGCCGACGTCTTCTGTCGGTGTTTTAGACCGGCAAACCTACCAAGGGGGTACCCGAGATAGTAGATTATGCATTGAGTATCGTGATCGGTTGACCTGGAACTCGAAGGTAAAGGCAGACACGGGACACGAGATTTATACAGGTTCGGGCCGCCAAGGTGGCGAACCCTACGTCCTGTTTGGGGTATCAAGTATGGCGCCCTGCGCTTGGTGTTGGGTTGGTTGAGATGAGTTCTCCTCCTAGGTACCCGACCCTCCTTTATATAGTTCAGGGGGCGGGTTCCTAGTCGGTTACAAGATAGGAGTCCTGCTGGATTACACGGAATGAGTCCTAATAGGATTACAGGGGAATTCTAGTAGAAGTCCGTCTTCATCCTTCCTTGTATGAGTACCTGGGGTGTATGCCCGACAAGCCCTGAGCACGTTGTAGTCGAGAGTAGTAGTTCGAGTAGTTTTGAAGCCACTTCGAGTAGTTCTTAAGCGTCCTCAAATACTGCTTAGAGAAGTCTTCAATAGTACTTGAACTGCCACAAGGCTGGAAGGTGGTCCAGATCATAAGTCTTGAAGCCGAGATTTATATGGAAGTGCGATTGCAAAATCGCATTCCATATGGAGTAGCCCCCGAGCCTTAGGTTGAGTCGCAGACTATAGCTGAGGGTCAATCTTGATTCTGAATCTTCCGTCTTAAAAAAAATAAATGATGGGTGTAGTATAGCAGCCCCCGAGCCTTGAAATGATTAGGTAATCAATCCAAGGGTCTTCAGTGTTCACGAAAGCCATCATCCGAGTACTCTTGCAGCGTATGGCCCCTGAGATAAGAGAGTCGTATGAGCCATGTCGAGTAGTAGTCGTTGTAGGGCCCCTGAGCTTGAGAGCGAGCGAAGTCTTCTAGAGTAATAATTTGAGTGTCGCCCCCGAGCTGGAGAGTTTCCAAGTAATAATTTGGCGTCGAGCCGTGTAGCTTGAGAAGTAGCCGTGCCGTCAGAGCGGACTTTAGATGCGACCGAAGTCGACTTTAGATGCCGGCAGAGCGAACTTAGAATGCGACTTGAAAACCGAAGTCGACTATGTGCCGCGCGGAGCGGACTTTGAGATGCGACTTAAAAACCGAAGTCGACTTTAGTTGCCGCACGGAGCGGACTTTGAGATGCGAATTGAAAACCGAAGTTGACTTTAGTTGCCGCGCGGAGCGGACTTTAAGATGCGACTTGAAAACCGAAGTCGACTTTAGTTGCCGCGCGGAGCGGACTTTGATATGCGACTTTAGAAGTCGACTTTAGATTGCCGCATGGAGCGGACTTTAGATGCGACTACAGTAGTCGACTTTGTGCCACACGGGGTGGACTTAAGATGCAAAAAACGAAAAGCACTTCCGGAAGGTAAAATCGAATGAAAAAAATCAGAGAATACGAGAAGTTTTGCCGCCGGAGCGGGTTTAAGATTGCGACCGTTGCGTCAGCCCGACGGCCTCCCGCTGCGGAGATGCGGCCTCCCGCTGCGGAGATGCGGCCTCCTGGCCTCCCCGACGTCGACGTCCTTCTTCTTCCCCTTCTTCATAGGGTTGGCACGAGAGGAGCAGTCGCTGACGTGGAGAGGATGCAGGTCCTCCGGAGGAGCCCTAGCATTCTAGTTTTTCTGTAGCGAACGGAACTGTAGAGGCGTGTTTGCAGGTCTGCGGTTGACGGGACCCAATATTATGGGTACCCTAAGACAGCGATTACGAGCGACTATCACGGCCACGATGGCCCCCGGAGTATTTTTTTGGTGGTTTTATAGATTTATTTTCGTGAAGGAAAACGGCTCCAAATCAACTGGTATTCCAGGAATTATTTTCGTGAGGGAAAACGACCAAAAACATCTTCATCACCTCACGTGCTCACCAACAAGCCACTTCCGACTAGCTGGAGCCTTCCCGAGTGGTTTTGGGCTCCACACTACCCATGCATGCACCAAGTGTCAAGGGCAGTCACACATGGCAACAGCAACCAGCAGGAACCAAGGGCGGTGGGACCCGCTGCATGGGAAAAGACTTCCCCCCTTTTTACACCTGTTGTGCATGCACATCCCCTCTCTCTCCACTCATGTAACCTGTCACCCTTGTTTTATGAAAGGGATGGCAGGGGCTCTTTCCATGGAGGCTGACTTCTTTTACTTCTCCTGTCTCCTCTCGGGAGGAGTTTTTTTCTCTCTCTTTTCCTTCTTCTTCTACCTCCAGCCATCCATGGCTCTCAAAAAACAACTACAGAGACTTGGGATCGAGCTCCCTCTCTCACCCATTTGTACCCCTACTACAAATCAGCGCAAATAATACAGCAGCACGAACTGGACGTAGGGTGTTACTCTCCGGAGGCCCGAACCAGTATAAATCCTGTGTACCCCCATTTGCGCAACCGTCCGAGGCCCGGTACGCAATCTGATACAAATTTACTGCCGGCGGTAGAAAACCCCGACAGCGGTGCGGGTCCGTTTATTTGCAGTTGAGGTCCATTTGCAGGTCTGCGGTGAGACCAGCCTTAGATAGAACCCTCTCACTACTGTTGTTTACTGTCCCTGCACCCAGCGTGCCCACCTCGTTTCCCGGCCCATGATAGACACAAGCTGAAGAAAGCCCATGCCTCGCGAAAGGCTGAAGCTTGGAAAGCCACCCAACACGACGACGAATTTGGCAGAACCGCACGCACCGTGGTCACGACCGGACGCATGTACAGGCCCCTCTCTAGTGGTAGTGCCAAGCTACCAGCACTCCAGCAGTATCATATATTCATATCCTATCCCATCCTACTAGTACGAAACTATTATTGGCATAATACACGGCTTCTACGACGACGAACGGAGAAGAACACCAACGCGACGAGTAGTCGCGTCGGCCGCTAGCGGGCTTGTACGAGCACTCGTCGCTTGCGCGTGCCGTGTAGACGTGTAGTCGCGGGGCACGCCGGACCAACGACGCCACGAGTCCAAGCACGTACTGGCGGGTGCTGCCGCGCCAAAAGAAACGGAAAGCTGCCGGTGGACACTGGTACGTCGGTACCCACCGAACGTCCGGGTTCTACTCCCACCAAACGGCTGGAAATGTACTTTTGGTCCCTGTCCACGTGGGTTGCCAGCTACGCAGCCACCGGCTCCACCGACGGCGGGCGATCGCGAGCGCAGGCACGAAGCAGGCAGCACCTCGCACGTCGTCGATGCGGGCGGGGGAGGTGTGAAGGTGTCAAGAACTCCTCAGGCTCTCTGGGTCTGAGGAGCATACTTCTCTTTTATAAATGCAACCGAGGATTAGTGACCGAGAGCTGACCTCGGGCGCTCCCCAGGTCAAGCTGGGAGTCAGGAGGGCCGGGAAACACATGGGCTACCAGTTTGCAGACCGTGGAATGGAAGAAGATCTCATGTCTGAAGCAAGGAATATCTCGATGCACAGCACAGCAAGAGCAAGGCAGCGCCCACAAAAGCCTGGATTTGTTTTCGTTCGTTTTACATCACTCCTACATTGGGCTCGTTTTAAGATATGCCTATTGGGGGTTGGCCGTTGACCTTTGCTTCAGGCTAGTAGGCCCTGTTTAGAACGTAGGAATAGAAAACACAAGAATTGTAGGAATAGTAGGAACGAAGGAAAGATGAATGAGGAAAACAGAGGAATGAAAAACGTAGGAAAAACTCAGGAAATGATGTTTGGAATACAGGAACCACAAAACATAGGAAACTAGATTAATGTGGGTTCCACTAGCAAACAACGTGCACTTTTAGAGCAACTTCAGCAGCTTCCCTATCCCCTCCCCAATACCAAAAAAATAGTCATATAGGGGATGAAATGAGAAAAAAACTTCTCCAGCAGATCCCCTATAGCCCTCCCTTTTTTCTCCATGGACTAAAAACCCCTCTCCATCCCCTCTATAGAGGGGATCTCTCCTCCATCCCCTACCCTGTGGGACCCACTTCAAAACACTGTAGATCCGCCCGCCTCCCGGTCTTGCCGGCGGCACCGGCCTCCCGGTCTCGCCGGCGGCGCCCGCGGGCCGCAGCACGGTCGCCTCGCCCCCCTCCTCCTCCTCCGCACGGCGCAGTCCTCCCGGCAAGAACGGTCCTTGAGGTAGCTGAGCTCCCGCACGTTCGCGCTCCGCCACCAGCCGGTGCCGCAGGCATTCGCTGCCGTCGGGGTCGACGAAGGCGGTGTCGTCGCCGCAGGCCTCCCCCTCCTCGAGCTCGGCGTCGTCGTCCATGCGCCCCGGCCGGAGTAGCGCCGGGTCCAGGCGGTCCTTGTAGTTGGTGGTGAAGACGATGATGCGCTCCTCACCGCTCGTCGACCAGAGCCCGTCGATGAAGTTGAGCAGCCCGGACAGGGTGATGCCCTCCGCCGGAGGTGCCTAGACGGCGTTCAGGAACGGAGTTGCAGTCAGTACATCTCCGTCATGCGGAAATTAACATACTACTGGAATCAAGATTCAATAGCTGCTTAATCTACCGATCAACATTGCATGACTTTGTGGTTCAGACAGCTGTACTTTACCTGATCGTTCTTTGATTTGGATTTGGATTTGGCCGGAGCCGGAGGTAGGGGAGCGTCCGAGTCCGACGCGATGCCGGTGCCGATCTCGTCGTCGCCACCGCCGTCTCCGATACCCGCGCTTCCAGGCCTTGCTGATACTCCTGCATTTTCTGTACCGATGCATATGCATTGCAGCAGCCACAAGCAGGAGTGCATTTCTGATGCCGGAAGAACAGAAGAAATTTGTCGACGATGCGAAATGCTGATCGATGGGTTGTGTTGTTAGTTAGCTAGAGCGGCAGCTAAAATGGAGTTGGCGAAATCACCTCCTCGTAGCGCTGGATGAGCGCGAGGCGCTCCTCCTCGGACATGTCGGGTCGGAGCACCACCATGGTCTCGTACTGGCGCAGGCCCGGCGGGCAGGGCGGCATCTCCCGCTCCTCCAGCGCCAGCGCCGCCTCCGCGGCCGACATCCCGAGCCCGCCGCCGCCGAGCCCCAGCCCGGAGCCGAACCCCGAGGCCGAGCCCTCCTCATCGCCGACCTCCTCGTCCTCGGCGCCGCCGGTCGAGGCCGCCGAGCCGCTGTAGAAGGACGCCGCGTATCCGGCGGAGACCGCGCGGGGGCGGGGGCAGGCCGAGGGGAGGCGCAGCGCGGTCGGAAGGAAGGTGCGGAGGGGCGGGAGCGGGAGAGCGCGGCGCTGTTCGTGTCGTGTCCACTGCATAGATAAGGATAGGGCGCCTCCTTCACAACTCCGCCTCTGCCCGTGCTCGGCAGGTACCCGTGCTTCCAGGCCTTGCCGATGCGGTGGAGTCCCTGGGCTCGAGGAAGAGGACCTTCCGCCAACTGGCCCGGCGGCGTGCAGTGACCGGGTGTGGCGGTCAGCGGACGGGAGGGGACGGGAGCGGCGGAGGCGGAGGCGGGGGCGGAGTGCTGGTGCTGGCTGGGAGCGGAGGCGGAGGCGGCGGGAGGGGACGGGAGCTGCGGGCGCCGCTGAAAAATCGAAGATTTGGGGGAGGGGAGAAGAAGCTGACGTGGCATCGTGAGACCCACGAGTTGGGAAGTAGAATAGGGAAACTGCTGGAGCAAATTGTGTTTTGGGGATGAAAATAGTTTTACTCTACCCCCAATAACTTTATATAGGGGATCAAATTTACTCCATCTGCTGAAGTTGCTCTTAATCTCATTGTGTATCTAAACTACTGACAGCATGACTCAACAAGCCGCTACTCTGTGGTCCCACCTTCAATTAGAGCACCGAGAAATAAAAAAAATAACTCTTGAGCGATTCCTTGACTACCGAAGCGAGGTGGTTCTCAGCCTTATCCTCTCACTTTGAACGCCATCCGCCCAACTCCTCACGCTGTGTTTTCTCTATGCTTCTTCTCTCTTGTTCTGATCCCAATCGAAGGAGCTAAGTATAAGCAGCAGTTGGCGAATCACCAAGAGTCCAAGATGAGGCTGCGCAGAAGGTGCGGAGAACGCAGCAGGGAGGGCAGCGCAGCAGGTAGGGCTGGGCATTCGGTTTAAACCGACTGTTCGGTTCGGTTGTTCGGTGTTTCAATATTTCGGTTTTCAAAGAATCAAAAACCGATCGGTGCACAAGAAAAATGAAAACCGACGAATTCAGTTTCGGTCTTTTCGGTTCGGTTTTCGGTAGAAACCGAACTTCCACCGAAGTTCATAAATGGCCGCAAGCAGTCGCAAGATCGCATCCATACCCAACACAAATCAGAAGCTAAGAAAATCCTAACGTCTCACAAGCTAACAAATTAATGATTCCCAAGATCAAAAGCCATCAATAAACTCACGATTCACAAGCCATAAAGCTAGCAACCTGTCATCTCACGAGTTCGACATTAGCTGAAAATGCACCTACGACGAACTACAAGCAGCCAAGACTCCCAGGTTCCGCTGTACTTCGACGCTCGCCCGTGGCCGCGGGTACGCCGTACGCGGCCCTGGCTTTGGCTCGCTTCGACGCTGGTCGCCCGCCTTGTGCGCCGCCGGCGCAGCCTCGCAGGAAGATAGATGTGGATAGAAGATGCTATGCGGCTAGGGTTGGGAGAAGCAGACAGCCTTGGGCCTGTGCGTGAGTTTTGTTGGCTTTTTGCTAGTGGGCTGCATGCATTGTGGGAGGTAGGCCGTGGTGGGCCGAGGCTGAGGTGTGGAACACGGACGGACGACGGGGCTGAGGCTGAGGGCGCTGGTGGGCTACTGCTTAGTTCGGTGTCTTCGGTTGTTCGGTTGGTGCGGGATGGAAAACCGAAGCCGAGAGAATAAATCGGTGTTCGCAAGAATGAAAACCGAAGCCGAAACCGAAACCGAAAAACCGACATTTCGGTTCGGTTTCGGTTTGGTTTTCGGTGTTCGGTAAAAAAGTGCCCACCCCTAGCAGCAGGTTTGGAGGTGCGAAGGAGTGCGACGCAGCGGGGAACACCGACGGCGGCGCCATGGTGGTCAGTTCGTTTAAGCTCACTGACTTGATTCATCTCTCTTCTTTGTGTGCGTGTGACGCCTCGGGCTTCCGCGCAGGAAGAGAAAACAAGAGGTTGGAGTGGAGTTTCTAGTTCTTATGGAATTGAATGGTGGCTACAGTATTCCAGAGGAACGAGGTTGCTCCATTCCTCCGTTCCAGACGCTGGCTCGGGAAAAATTTCCAGAGGAATCCATTCCTCTGGAATTCCTTTGGAATTCCTGCGATCCAGACGGTGCCAAGTGTGCTATACACGTCGCCGAGAACAGAAGGTAACAGTAACTCGTCGCCAAAACAGCTCAATGACGAAAACGCAGGTACCAACAGAGACGTCGGAAAAAAATTGCAACAACCAGCAATTAACACAGGTTGCAAACTGGCGCCACACAGAAAATATGCGTGAGGCGGAGCCCGGTTCTACGTTGGAAAGATTAAAATTCACGGAAGCAATTTGCATTCACATCACATGCTGCTATCAGCTACGCTCATCGCTCTGCGTAACCACCCATTGGTGCTGGCTAGCTCGCTAAAAAAAGGTTGGGACTTCTTTGTTGGTGGTTTAGGTTGGACTGCGACGTGAATTTCGTAGAATATTCCTATCCCGGTGCCCAGCCTTGAGCTCTCGATCTCATTCAGACAGTAATCCAGTATCTTTAATCTCATGTCGCTCGCTCACGCACTCACGTTAATCTAATGTCGCGGCTCCCACACAACTAATCGCGGCCTCCAGGCCTCTCTAGCCTAGGCCTACGGCTCATGATGATGATGCGTTCCCGCGCCGTATGTCGCAAGCAACGGAGTCGCCACCACGTCGGCCGCACCCCCGACAGCACGTACCAGCTCCATGGCAGGGGCGAAGCCAGCTTCATGGTTCACCGATGTCAGGACCACTTTTTACTGCTGTCATTAGTGTTGTAAACAGTATTTCAACAGTAATTAGCACTGAATTTTCTCAAATCCGTTGATGTCAGCTGACATCAACAACAAGCTGTGCTCCGCCACTGCTCCATGGCCGCATCGCCTCGAATTCTGCTCGTTGCGTTGCCACCGGCCTTCTCGCCTCGCGCCATCCCACACGGAAGTCAAGGCCCTCGAGGCCCCCGGACCTGCCAGTGCGAAGCCACATCCGATCGGTGATCGATCGCTCCCGAGCGATCACACTCGGAAGTCCGGCAGATCGCACCTAACGCGCGCCTAATCGCGCCACTAAACAAAGAACGCGCGGTGACGGTGGGGGCGGGCGTCCAGGTCCGGGCGCGCTGCGCTGTCGCCGTCGGTCGCACGCGGCACCCGTTGGAATCTGGCGCGCGGCCGGGCGGGCACCTTTGCTTCCATTGGAAGCGCAAATGTCTGCTCCTCCTCGTCCCCCTTCCCTGCACGGATCGCTAGTTTCTTATTGGCACCAGATCGAAAAGGGGAGGAATTAATTGTGGCGTCGGGTGGTGAGATCTGATTTTAGATTGGTTGATTACCCCCGGTTGGTAGCAAGCACGTGCCTGCCTGCTTCTCCTCCCTATCTGTGTGTGTGTGCCGGGGGAGTGCGCAGCGCGGGCTCTATAAATACGGCTCAGATCTGGGAGGCGTCCTCGTCGTCCGCCCCCAGTCTAATCCGATTCAAACAGCCCGTTCCCCGTGTCCGCGAGCCAAGAGCACAACCCGAGCCGAGCCCAATCCCCCCGCGCCAGCTGCTAGGTGAGTCCCCTCCCCCGCACGCTTCGTTGCTTGCATAATAATTCCGTGATCGTTTCATCCTGTCTCCGTGTCCCGTCTCGGTGCGTGATTTTTTTCCCTCTCCCGCTGACGGGTGATTTTTTTCCCTCTCCCGCTGACGGGTGGCTTGGGTTGGATCTGGGCGGACCAGGTGCGTGACCCGCGATGGCGCAGAAGGAGACCAATGGCAGCAACGGCGAGCACACCACCCGCCCGCCGCCGACCCCCTCGCCGCTCCGCTTCTCCAAGTTCTTCCAGGTGAGAGCGCAGCGCGATCCCGTCGCCCGGATCTCCCTCGCCGCGTGGCCTCTTGGGCGTGCTCCGGATCCTGATTGTCGGTGCCAATTTGCTGCTTGATCCAGGCCAACATGCGGATCCTGGTCACCGGTGGGGCGGGCTTCATCGGCTCGCATATCGTCGACAGGCTCATGGAGAACGAGAAGAACGAGGTACGTGCTTGGCCTGGCGAGATCCCGTAAGCATTTTCCTTGCTCGTCGGTCTATGCGGGATCGGCGTGCGTTCGTGTGTTGGGTCGAATCCATTTTGATCGCGCGAGCGTCTAGATCTCATCCGAGTGGTAAGGCAAGGAACTGAGTTGGTCTAGATCTGCGTGAAAGGGACGTGAGTTGGTGATAATCGCGGCAGATCTCGGGGAAGCGAGCTTTCGAGTTACTTTTCCATCATATGGGGCAATTGCTGTAAAAAGCTTTAGCTCCAAGCTTTGCTCGAGCATTGGGTACTTATTGTGGATCTGATTGGTAATGCGAGTGAGTGATCACTGAATTGAGTGAGATCAAGCAGCAAAGTGTGCATTAATTTATAGAGCTCAAGCTGCATAATGACTCGTCCAGAGTATCTGTTCTGTGGATCTGTTTGGGATTTTGAAAGATCACAGAGATCCACTGTCAAAGCTTTAGAGATCTTGTTAGAGGTACTCCATTTTGAGCTTCCTAAGATAGTTTCTGACTCATGTGGAGTGCTGTTCTAAAGGATCAAGGGCTATTATATACGTTAGTGTTTTTCATGCTTCATATTTGGAGTGGAGAAACCATTATGTTCTAGTATCCTTGTTGCAGATCCTGTCTTTCATACATTTATTTGACCCTGTTCTGTTGTGCCCAGGTCATTGTTGCTGACAACTTCTTCACTGGTTCAAAAGACAACCTAAAGAAGTGGATCGGCCACCCAAGATTTGAACTCATCCGTCATGGTAAAATGACTAGTTAACCTGGTGCATTCTTAAAATACATTTGGTAGTAAATCGCCATTGGACCTTATGACTCTGCATAGCCACAAATTCAATTATGTTCACATCACTTTAAGTCTTCTCTTTCAGAGCATCCTGAAAGTTATTGATCTTGGATAGTCAATGGCACATAAAGTGCAATGTCTTTATGTTGTCTCTGTGCTTGTCCTTACATGTCCTGTGTTGTATGTTGAATGGGGGTTATTATTTTCTGAATTTATTTATTATTGAGCCTTTGTTGTCGTGTTGTTGATCAGTACTACTATACTCTCAATTAGAAGCTGTAGTTATTTTCTTTTTTAAAAGTCCCTGAAATTTGAAAAATCATGGTTAGTCAATGACAATTGAAGTACCATGCATTTATTTTGTCATATATTCAATGCTTGTCCAATTGCATGTCCTGACTTGTCTATTGAATGAATTAAATTTATTCTTTTTCTCGTAATTGTTCATTGGCTATTAATTTGTAACTTACTAATGGCAACTCGTATAATACAAACATGTGCATTCAAGTTGATGTTTTGACACTGCTCGTGTTACTTCATTTCCGATCATGAAAAATGTGATGGTGGGACATATCATAATTTAGACACTCCAATAATAGTTTCAGTTCCTCTCGGAAAAACAGTTTAATAAATCACTCGTCTCAGCTGTTGCCTTTTAAGTGTATTTTCTTCCTCATGAATTGTGCACTTACGCTGTAATTTTTTTGTCACTGTTTTAGATGTCACCCAACCGCTGCTTGTGGAGGTTGACCAAATCTACCACCTTGCCTGCCCTGCTTCCCCAATCTTCTACAAGCACAATCCCGTTAAGGTATGCTCTGTGAGAGGCACTATCATTTCTTAGTTTTTCCTGACAGTTCATGGTATTGAAATGTCTGTATTGTCCTGAACAGACCATCAAGACAAATGTTATTGGGACCCTGAACATGCTAGGACTTGCAAAGAGAGTTGGAGCTAGGTTGGTGATCATGCCCATTGATTCTTCCGATGCCTCCATGTGAAAAAACTATATTAAAAGGAAGTTATGTTCAATTGCAGGATTTTGTTGACTTCAACCTCTGAAGTTTACGGTGATCCTCTTGAGCACCCTCAAACTGAGGCCTACTGGGGCAACGTTAACCCAATTGGTAAATTTGTTCATCTGACAAATGTAATATTTCTCTCTACTTTTGTAAATTAACTTTCAAGTTCTCTTACCATTTTGTTTTATTTTTTCTATCAGGAGTCAGGAGCTGTTATGATGAGGGTAAGCGTGTAGCGGAGACACTGATGTTCGACTATCACAGGCAGCACGGCATTGGTAATACATTGTTGTGTACTTAAACTTCACTATTAGCTCATAGCCCTTTTTTTTGTTTTTGTGTAATTCTGGGTTTATGATTTGTCCTTATGATATTTGTCGGCCATGTCTGTAGAAATCCGGATTGCCAGGATTTTCAACACCTATGGGCCTAGGATGAACATTGATGATGGTCGTGTTGTTAGCAACTTCATTGCCCAGGCTATTCGGTAATAATTGTTGGGTTTCTTTTACTTTAATTCCCAACTTGTCCAGATGGTTTTGTTTGCTTATCTTTTTCTTTCACAATGTTGTAGTGGCGAACCCCTGACTGTCCAGAAGCCAGGAACACAGACTAGGAGTTTCTGCTATGTCTCTGATATGGTTTGTCCTTCATTGCATTTGTAAAAGTTGATTTGCAATTCGTCATAAGTCACAACTGTGTCGGTGCATGATCTCACCAACTACATCTCTTTGTTATTAGGTTGATGGCCTTATTAAGCTGATGAATGGAAACAACACTGGACCGATTAACATCGGTAACCCAGGTAAAATTCATTTGTGTCACTTTTGTTGCCACACAGTTTACGGTTCAGTCTGCATTATAAATTTTAGTTAAGCATTCCTATGATCTAGAAGTTGGGTTTCGTCGTCTTTCTGCTGAATGGCTGCAATTCATTGTGGTGCAGGTGAATTCACCATGCTGGAACTTGCTGAGAATGTGAAGGAGGTAAGTTGGATGTTATATAATGCCAATCCTAACGGTTTGTAAATCTTAATGGTTTACTGACATGCCTGCTTAATTTTGCAGTTGATCAACCCAGAGGTGACAGTGACAATGACCGAGAACACCCCTGATGATCCTCGCCAGAGGAAGCCAGACATCACAAAGGCCAAGGAAGTTCTTGGATGGGAGCCCAAGGTCGTCCTGCGTGACGGCTTGGTGCTCATGGAGGACGACTTCCGGGAGCGCCTTGCTGTGCCCAAGAAGGCCTAAAACCCACCCTGCGTTTGGGGGGAAGGATATCCACGGGAGGAGCATACTCATAGTTGGGTTCGTCATTATTCGTGGCCACCATTTCATTACGGAATTTGAGTTCCAATAAACCGAATACACCCTTTGTCGTTCACCTTGAAAGATTGTATCATTAGAATTCCCATACCAGGGGCCCGGCCGTTTTGCGTCTCTGCTTCCACAGATCTTGTGGTACTTGTGTTTGTAGCCTATGTACTCCCTGAATCGATTATAGCAATGTTGATGCCATTTTGAGCTTTTGTTCTACCTTCTTGCTGCTACCTGAGTTACCAGTCACCATCTTGACATGGCTGCACTGCACTGCACACTTGTGTTTGTGTAATGGACAAATGCCATTTTCAGTTTTTGTTACATCTTGCTGCTGCCTGACTGCCTGAGACAAAGTAACCCGTAACCAGCTTGACATGGTTGCACTGAACTGCACACTTTGTGTTTGTGTAATGGAAAATGCCCCGCCAAGCTGTCATTGTCACGCAGAAATCAACCGTGCTTCGGCAAACGGAAGTCCCTGTCCGGTCTGGCGCTTTTCCAACAAACAGGCAAGCAGCCACGAGAGCAGCAGGAGCAGAAGGTGTGTAGCAACCTTTTGTGTCGTGGTGCTGCGATCTGATTGGTAGCCTCCGGTTGCGATTCTTCAACGGGACAACGAGTGGCTGGCTGCCAGGCGCAGCTCCTTCCGTGGAACGACCAGCAGAAACTCGTTGTTCCTTTGTGCTGATTTCAGTGCTGGCGTGGCAGATTTGACCTCGCGTGTCCTCTTTTTTTTTTCTTGATAATAATAATCAACTGCGCGTTAAGCACGGTGAAAACGAAACAGGACGCGACACGAAGCTTCCCCTGCGTCTCCTCACTCAGCTGGCACCTCTGTCTCCCGCGTCGGTCGCGTGATCCAACGGCCGATGGTAACAGGAGCAACAAGCCATGACTCTCCCACTCCCACACCACACGGTGGTGGAGCAGATCTGGGTCCAGCATCGTCAGTGCGAAACCACCCGACCCCTTGCATAATTGCATTTTGTTGTAGTACTCGTAACGTGGCCCCATCGTGGTCGTGGACTAGCGAAGTGAGCAACGAATGATCCAACGCTTCCGTTCCAAGCCACGGCAGCACGTGCGGCGTGGCCGCGTGGCGCGTGCTACTACGTGCAATGCAACTACCACCAGCCCACGCCGTCTATCTTGGATGTCGGTGGCGCCGTCGGACCGGCATCCAGAGACGCGAAGAAGATGGCGGCGTTTATAGCGCGCACCAGAAACAGGATTACGTCCCAATCGCAGTAATGTCTATCGACTACTAGAGCTCCTCCAAATAAAATTGAGGGTGTTCGGCTGATAGATTGCATAGTATTATGTGAGAGAAAATAAGTTTAGATAAGTTGAGCTCAGGCCAGCCGAACAGGCACAAAAGGAAAGAAAGCAATATATATAATTTGTTTTCCAAAAAACTCTAGACTCACTACTGAGATGTGAGATCCGCATCAATCCGCGTGGAGCGAGCGCCACGCGAGGGACGACGGCTACCTACTCCCCGTGACCCCGTCACGCGCGCCCCCCGTTCCGTTGCTGCTGCTGAGCTGGGGGTGGGTTTGGCGACGGGGCACCGCGGCCGCGAGTCCGCCAGCAGCCAGAGCCAGACGAGGGAGGGAGGGAGCAGCGCGTGCGCTCGGCTGGACGAAACGGACGGCGCGTCCACGCGGCGAAGCGAGTCAGGACGACTGACTCAGGAGCCAGGACTTGCGCGGCTCCCATTTAAGTGAGCCAGACCCGGCCACCCCCTCTGTGTGCCTCCCCGATCTCCCTCCTCCCCGCCCTCGCTCCGTCCTGTTTGCTCGTCGCGGCAGGCGACATCATCGCCCGCCCCCCGGCCGCGCTCGCTTCGTCCCCCGCCGCAGCCGCTCACCGCACCGGGACGCGCGTGCGGGCATCGCCGCCAGCGCGCGTCCGTCCCTTCGGCTCCGACGCAGCCTCGGCTCGGTTCGGTTCGGTTCTGCCGCCACCGCGCGTTGCTCACGGATCTCGGCGACCCGCTTGTCGTAAGTCCCCTGCCCTCGAATCTGATCGCGAGAATTCTCCAATTGCTACGGGGCGGGTGCTTGTTTCGGCTCCTCGTGGTGGCCGGCGCGATAGATCTGATCCTCGCGGCTCCCCGCCAACGCTAGTGAGAGGGAGCGTGATCCGGCGTCCAGTGTTTCCTGGTTTGCGGCGGCGACGCGGTTCATTCCTAGCAAAGGGATGGCGGATAGAGTTGGTTGCTTGCCGTTACGTTGCGTCAGTTGGTTCTCTAGATTTGTGGGATCATGATGCGCGCGCGCCTTTGATGATTGACTGCCGGGGCTAGGATATTGTGGTCTGCCTTTTTCGTATCTTAATGATCCTTACCGGAAGAGTTATCACAGTTACTTTACTCTTACAGTTAATGATCCTTAGTGATGATGACAGAGTTAATTGGCCTAGCATAGAAGTTGGAAATCAGTCGGCAAACGCGTGAAGCTGACGTGTCTGATTATAGAGTTTGCCTGTTCTCAGGATCCAATTTAATTTTATATTAAATTCCAGTACCACATTTGCTAATAATTAATTGTTTCCATATTTTCCAGTGATGGTTTACTTCATTTTGTTGCTACTAGCCTACTATTATTATTTGACTACCAATTGCAACGGGATCTCTGTTTTTTATTACTTCGTTATTATTGTCCTTTCATTTTGTATTATTATTTTCTCAACTCTAGCAGATGAGGCGTCATTGTAACAGTACACTTTATCTTATTGTGATCTATAACTCATTTACAGGTCTAGAAAATAGCAGACAAAGATGGCGACCTATGAGCCCAAGAACATCCTCATAACCGGCGCTGCTGGTTTCATTGCATCGCATGTCGCCAACCGCCTGGTTAGGAACTACCCGCAGTACAAGATTGTTGTCCTCGACAAGCTTGACTACTGCTCCAACCTAAAGAACCTCAACCCTTCGCGGCCTTCACCAAATTTCAAGTTTGTCAAGGGTGACATTGCAAGTGCTGATCTGGTGAACTACCTTCTGATCACAGAGTCAATTGACACCATCATGCATTTTGCCGCTCAGACTCATGTGGATAATTCCTTTGGCAATTCATTTGAGTTCACAAAGAACAATATATATGGTACCCATGTCCTGCTTGAGGCTTGCAAGGTTACTGGTCAGATCAGGAGGTTTATTCATGTCAGTACTGATGAGGTGTATGGAGAAACTGATGAGGATGCTGTTGTTGGTAACCATGAGGCCTCACAGTTGCTTCCAACAAATCCATATTCAGCTACAAAAGCTGGGGCTGAGATGCTTGTGATGGCATATGGAAGGTCTTATGGTCTTCCTGTTATTACCACTAGGGGCAACAATGTGTATGGGCCAAATCAGTTCCCTGAGAAACTCATTCCCAAATTCATTCTTTTGGCCATGAGAGGCCTGCCCCTTCCAATTCATGGAGATGGTTCCAATGTCAGGAGCTACCTCTACTGTGAGGATGTGGCTGAAGCTTTTGAGGTGGTTCTTCACAAAGGGGAGGTTGGACATGTGTATAATATTGGGACTGTGAAGGAGAGGAGGGTGATTGATGTGGCCAAGGACATATGCAAGCTCTTTGGCTTGGATACTGAGAAAGTCATCAGGTTTGTTGAGAACAGACCCTTCAATGACCAGAGGTACTTCTTGGATGATCAGAAGCTGAAGAGATTGGGATGGGCAGAGCGCACACCATGGGAAGAGGGCCTGAAGAAAACAATTGAGTGGTACACCACTAATCCTGATTACTGGGGAGATGTCACTGGTGCGCTGCTCCCTCATCCAAGGATGTTGATGACTCCTGGTGTTGATGAAAGACATAACTGGACTGAGGAAATCAAGTCTCTGGCTTCTTTGCCAGTGGAGGCTAGCACAACAGCTCCTGCAACCAGTACCCAGAACATCACCGATGCCCCTCAAAAGCCTTCCTACAAGTTCTTAATTTATGGTAGGACTGGATGGATTGGTGGACTCCTTGGGAAGATTTGTGAGAAGCAAGGGATACCGTATGAGTATGGGAAAGGACGCCTGGAGGAGCGTTCTCAGCTTTTGGATGACATTAGAAATGTGAAGCCAACTCATGTTTTCAATGCTGCTGGAGTCACTGGGAGACCAAATGTTGACTGGTGTGAGACCCACAAACAGGACACTATCCGCACCAATGTTGTCGGCACCTTGAATCTTGCTGATGTTTGTCGTGAGCAGGGTTTGCTCATGATTAATTATGCTACAGGCTGTATATTTGAGTATGATGCTAAGCACCCTGAAGGGTCTGGAATTGGCTTTAAAGAGGAAGACACCCCCAACTTTACGGGTTCCTTTTATTCCAAAACTAAAGCAATGGTAAGTTCTCCTGTTTTTTCTTTTATCAACAGATTTCTGTTTACTTCTTCATAGTTCATAGTGGCTGAAAGTTAATTTTTCTGCTGTTTATCATGGTGACAGGTGGAAGAGCTATTGAAGGACTATGATAATGTGTGTACTCTTAGGGTCAGGATGCCTATATCATCAGATCTAAGCAACCCTCGTAACTTCATCACAAAGATAGCTCGTTACGACAAGGTGGTGAACATTCCCAACAGCATGACGATTTTGGATGAGCTTCTGCCTATCTCCATCGAGATGGCAAAGCGGGACTGCAGGGGCATATGGAACTTCACGAACCCTGGGGTTGTCAGCCACAACGAGATTCTGGAGATGTACAAGAAGTACATCAATCCTGAGTTCAAGTGGACCAACTTCACACTCGAAGAGCAGGCCAAGGTCATAGTTGCGCCTCGGAGCAACAACGAGATGGACACATCCAAATTGAAGGCTGAGTTCCCTGAGCTGCTTTCCATCAAGGTTTCTTTGATCAAGAATGTCTTCGAGCCAAACAGGAAGGTCCCTGCTAACTGAGGATTTTAGGGTACGTGGGTGTTGAGATTCTTTATATTGGTTATTATTGTTTGACACTAAATTAGCAAATGTTGCCTGGTGGTTCGGAGTTGTGGTCGATTCTTCTGGTCTTCTGGGGCAATGGTGGGCATACATTTTTTTTTCTGTCATTCTGTTACGCATCACGTACGTTTTTACAAAACACGTAGATATCCTTAGATGTTCTATATAGTGGGCAGTGGCTGATATGCTGAGACGTGGTTATTGATGAACACTTTTGTTTAACTATTCCATTATATATTATAACTGTCAGAGAGCAGTTTCTGTACATGGTCTTGTGCATTCTAGTTCTTTGTTGCACTTCAACTTGTGGGTTGATGGAGGTTGTCAGCGCCCCGGGCAGCAGCATCCATGTTGAACCATTGCCCCCCTATATGATAATCTTTGTGTTTTGTGTGGCTCTGCTTGGTGTTGGATGGTTTAGGCTACCAGTAATTGTACCGTTCGGCCGCCTTCCGAAATCCGAATTACGATACCTGTGGTTGGTTGGCGCTTGCCGGAAAAGTATAAATCGGCAAGAGATGCCCCTCTGATGTCTGTGCGGTTGAATGCCTGGTGCCGAGGGACCCTGACGATGATGCCCTTTCGCTGCCGTGCGCGCGACCTGTACCTGACGGGCGAGGGGTGACGCCACGGCGCCGTGCGAGGCTGGCAGGCAGCGCCGTCGTGCGACCGTTTCTTCGGTTTAGGTCAAGCAACATGGCAATCGTTGCGTGCATACAGGAGAGTAAATCAGGACATGTTGTATGGGAATGGGAACTGCAAAAGGCTTGTTCCGTTTGACCTCGTTTATTCTCTGGGTGTTACGAAAGGATCCAAATACTACCGTTTCAAAGCAACAAGCGCAGTCAGAGTCTGTGCCCACCCGGGAGCTATCAGCTATGCATGCAAGGTTTACGCTCGTGCGGCGATCCTACTTCAACTGCAAGCGAGGCCTTCCATCTCGACGTTTTCACTAAGAAGAAACCTTTTCCCGATCTAGAAAATCCTCGAACTCCGGTTTCACTAACGAGGAAATCTTTTTAAAACCAGCTCCATAATTCGTTCTAATGAAGAATCGAATCTGGGTCTCCTGGTTGCGAACATATTTCAGCCCTCTAAACAACTAGGATAGAGGAACTTTGGTATGGACATCGTCCTCGACTCCTCGTAGCAAGCCACATTTGATCTCGAGGAAGACATTCATGTTCATTCAGCTGATTACTCCAACAGTACTTTTGGCTCGGTGGAAAATAAGAGTCTCACTAGCTTCCTCGGCTTGTTCAAACTGACACGTTTATTTTATTTCATGTACAAATAGCAGAAAAAACAGCTCTTCTGAGAGTCTGTTTGTTTGAGCTGCAGTTTTTGAACTTTTTTGAGAAACTGGTGCTGGATTTTTTGTTCCAAAGAGCCAACACTATCTTTTAGAAGATGTGTTTAGGTTTCTAAGCTCAAAAGTTATGAAAAAACTCATGAAATTGAGCTTTCTATTTTCCATATAAATTAGTTTTTCTAGACATTCAGCTTTTCAGAAACTGCACGAGAAGCTCGTTGTTGATTGAACTTTTGGCATTTCACGCTGAGAAGTAGGTTCAAACAAACAAGGACATGAAACTCCGCAGCAATCACCCTCTGTATATACATTACTATACAAGTATACAACATTCATCATGTCAAAAAAAAGCGAACAAAATGTTTCAAAGATCATCCTCAGACCTCATCAAACACTAACGTTATGATGGTCTCCTCGGTCCCGTCTCTGAATCCGCTCGGTGGGACTGCCTCTGCGCCGCCCAATGGCCAAACGCCTGGCGCAGCTGGCGGCGGAACCGTGCCATGTCCAGCCGAACGTTCTGGCCATCCAGGTAAACCTGCTTGGTGACGTGCCACCCCTTGGCGTTCACGATGTCCGGGTCGGTCAGCACCGGGTCGTCCTTGGCGTACTGCCCGCAGAGCGAGCTCTCGGACGGCATGATCTTGTACGGCATATAGCGCAGGCCCAGCCGCCGCGCCGGCTCGCCGTAGTACGTCTCGGCGGCCCAGTCGGTGCCGAGCGGCACCACCTGGATAAACACGGACCCGCGGCGCATGAACAGAAAGTGGGTCATGGCCGCGCCGTGCACGCCCACCATGACGTCCGACGCGTTAAGGACGCGGTAAATCTGGGCGAGCTACGTGTCCCGGCGTGGCTGGAGCTTGGCGACGCGGAACCCGGCGCCCTCCGCGGCGCGGACCAGCTCGGCCTCATTCTCGATCGCGCGCGACCCGTTCCGGGAGACGATCACGAGCCGTGGCTTGTCACCCTCGGCCGTCTTGGTGCGCTGGCTCCTCTTGCCGCCGCGGAGTTGCTGTTTCCTCGCTACTTTCGCCGCCGCCGCCGCGGCAGCAACAGCAGCTTCCTTCTCCTCTTCCTCGATGATTGTCTGGATGCGGCCACGGTGAGCGTCGTCGAGCATCTGTCGGAAATCCTGGATTGTGTGGTTGGCTGGCATCCGCGCGGCATCGATGGCGAGCTCGTCGTGGATGCGCAGACCAACGACGGCCTCCGGGAAGCAGTGCGTGCGGCGGTCGTTGGCGAAGTCGATGGGCGGGTAGTCGGAGAGCTGCTCGACGATGTGGCCGTACTTGGTCATCCACCAGTCGTGGTACTCGAGCATGACGAAGACCACATTCTTGTTGTAGTGTCGCGTGGTGATATAGAGCGGCATGATACCGTCGTTAAACTCGTGGTACACGTTGCCGGTGTAGCCGCCGGTCGAGAAGAATACGGCGGGGACGTCGTGGCGGACGTCGCAGTGGGCCGGCGCGGCGGCGCCCCCGTCGGGAGCGGAGCGGAGGCGAAGCTCGTCGATGGTGCTCATGATGCTGGACTCCCACTTGCGCGTGTACGGCCGGATGCGCTCGTCGGCGGCAGCGGCCCGGGACGAGTTGGGCTGCAGGATCAGGAAGAGCGAGTTGGAGGCGGCCTGGGTGCGGACGTCCCCGCGCATGACACAGACGTCGGTGCGGAGCGCGGAGCGGTCGCAGCAGACGGTGCCGTTGGCGACGTCAGCGCCGCCACCGCCTCATCGTCGGGTCGCGTCCTCCTACCGAGCTGCAGCAGCTCGTCCATGGCGGCGGAGATGGGGCTGCCTGGGAGCAGGAGGAGTAGGCAGGATACGAGCGCGAAACCCGCGAGCATGCGGAGCAGCGCGTCGTGGCCGTGCTTCCGGTGGTGGTGGCAGGCGTAGTCCGCCAGGCGGCCCCGGAGCTCCTTCATCCTGCCACCGCCCTCCGCCTGCAGCGGGTCCTCTGCCGCCGGCTCGACCTTCCGGTGCTGGTGCACCAGCAGGCTCGCCCGATGGTGGTGGACCATCTCGCTTCAACTCGACGAAAAAAAACCAGGGCCTTGTTTAGTTGGCTAAATTTCCTCCTTTTCACTCTCTCTCCACCACATTAAATACGCCAAAAGACATATGTTCGGAGTACTAAATGTAGATGAAATCAAAAACTAATTACACAGTTTTGATGGCCTTTGCGACACGAATCTTTTGAGCCTAGTTAGGTTATGGTAGGACAATATTTACCACAAAAAACCGAAACTTACCTTTTGCTACAATGTGTTAAAAAAGCAAAATTTTCTAACATCTAAACAAGGCCCAGAGCAGGAAGCAGAGCAAGTTGGGGCGGAAGCAGAGGAGCAGAGCGGATTCTCCTTTGGTTATCCTGGATGGCGTGCTGGCGTTGCGTTCTCGTGATCTCGTCGCGTCTTTTAATCGTGGCGTGGTGGAAGGGAAGGCGGCGCAGCAGCCAGCAAGGAAGGTGGCGTGGCTCGGAGCCGGCTGGCTGGACGCTGATGGGCAACGCAGCGGTTGGTGCCACCGAATGTACCAACAACCTGCGTGCCGCGGTTGGCGACGGCAGGAGGAAGACGAACCCGGATCCCGCTTGGCGTCTAGCCACAGTTGTGACTGAGCATCGCAGCGATTTATTTTTGGGTTTCTTCGTTTCTTTTTGGGGGTTGCACCATATTTGCGTGGGAGCAAAAGTGGTGGTATTAGCTGTACACAGTTCGGACGCTGGGGTATGTAACTCCCTTGAGGGGAATGCTCATCTGGGTTGTGTTTGATTTGTAAACGAGGTGGGACGAGATGATTCCGTTCACATGTTTCATGTTTGGTTTCGCGTTTGGTTGGAGAGACGAGTCCATCCTAGTTCATTATTTGGTACCAACGACAAAAGCGATAACGTAGATGATGATTTGAACGACGCTATTGTTAAGCACAATACATGAACTCCACATGATGAACTCCACATGTTATTAAAAAATGGAGCTCCCTTATCACCTAAAAAGTGAACCCCACTCCCCCACCTATCAGTGTCTATTCAATATGTTTTTCTTTTTTTCCCACAACCTTATCCTTCATCCTTCTCTCTAGTGTCGATGCCCACAGCCAGGGCCATCCCTTCCTACGCTCATCGACCAGGGCCACGGTCGCGCATCACACAAGCTCCACCCCATGCGGTCTTGGGCCACGGTCACGATGTTGGGGGAGCTCCACCCACCGACCCGCGGCCATGGTCACGCCACCAGGGGAGTTCAGCACCTGCTGCCTAGGAGTTTTTAGCTCAAAGGACATGTTCGCGCCACATTGTGGGAGGTCGCCCTTGCTGGCCACTGCTTCTTCTCCTTCCCGTGAGTGCCAGCCAGCATCGAGCTTGAGTGGATGGTGTCTCACGCTGTGCACGGAAGATGACCTTGTACGTCGATTTTGGCGGGATGGGAGCATCCTGCATCCGAATGTTATATCCCATTCATATATGTCCAACAAAACATGGGATGGCGTGGGATACTTCCATCTCGTCCCACTTCGTCCGGGAACCAAACATGAATTTAGATTTGAGATGCTCCCGTCTCTCGAAATCGAGAGGACAGGCTTGTCCTATTTCGACTCAATGTGGCTTCGTCTACCGCTCAAGCTCTCCGTCCGCAAGCACTACCACCGTTCTTGGGGCAGGAAGGAAGGAGGAGGAGACGTGTGAGCCAGTCGAGGTGTGCTCCGCTTGGAACGTAGCCATGACCGACGGGATAAGCTCCGCCCGGCTGCCGCCATGGATGGTGGGGAGTTGGAGCCCTCTTCATCTATGGAAAAAGAGATAAGGATGTGCATCCATACCATTTTTTTGTTGTGGTCAGAAAAAAATGAAATCAACATCCATACCATCCTTTGATCCCTCATACCAAACAAAGAATTGAAATGAAATCTAACATCCATACCATTCTTTGGATCCCTCGTACCATACAAAGAATTGGCATAGCGCGGTCCTTTCGACAGACTATTTGTTGTCGCTACCACCATTGTTCTCGTTGGTAGTGCTCCTTTCGGGACTGATGTATTTTTGTCCTCTTTAGAGGGTTCTCGATATGCGGTTGTGTTATAAGAGTCTTGTTTAGTTAAATGAAGAAAGTTGTCGAAAATGTCACATCGAGTTTACCGATACTAATTAGAAGAGTTTAACATGATGTAATTATAAAACTAATTATACAGATGGACTAGAAATCTCGAGACGAGTCTATTAAATAAACCTAATTAAACCATCAAAGAAGATGTTTACTCTAATTAGGCTCATAAATTCGTCTCGTGAATATACTTGGACTTATAAAATTAATTTTATCATAAATATACATTTAATACTCATAATTACTATATAAATATCCGACAACGTGTAATTATATGACAAAGAAAAGGCAAAAAAAAAAAACTCTAGAGACGCCCGCTGAGACACGCATCCCATGCGCGTCGTTCGACGCGCCGCCTACTCACTTCCCCGTCAGCCGTCACGCAAATGCATGCCGCCATTTTCATGTTGTCATCCTCCTGGCTCCGTCACGCCCACGTCCCACGTCCGCGTCCGCGCCAGGGCCTGCCTTGGCGGCGTGCGGCTCCGTCCGCCAGCAAGAGCAACGCTATAGAGCAGGGCAGCAAGGCGTGTGCTGGACGAAGTGGAGGGAGGGCGCGTCCACGCGGCCAAGCAGTCGATCATAAGCTGACGACCTGCTTTCTAGTCGCCAGCCCGCCGGGACTCTCCCTCTCGAATCTCCCTCCTCCCCGCTCTCGCTTCCCACCGCGCCGTCGCGGCAGAGGAGGCATCATCAATCGCAGCCCGTCCGTGATCTCCGCTCGCGCTTCGTGCTCCGCCGCTCGGTTCGCTTCTGCCGGCTGCCGCCACCGCGGCCTCCCCGGATCTCGGCAAACTCTCCTCGTGAGTTCCTGCTCTCCAATCTGACTGACCCGCTTCGCGAATTCCCGAATTGTTTCGAGGACGTGCTTTTCTGTCGGCTCCTGGCGGCGGCGAGCGATCTCATCCTCGCTGCTCGCCGCCCACGTCGATCAGTTGGGAGATTGTTGCCGCCGCGTTGCATGAGTTGGTTCTCTAGATATTGTTAGGTTGCGTGATGAGCTCGTACCCGTGGATAGATTGCGCGGGTTAGTACATTGCTCTATCTCACCAAATTGATGTTCATGTTCCTTACTCGTAGAATCAGTGATCCCTAGTAGAGTTACTAGCGTACCATGCAAATACTTTCTGTTGAATCAGTGGCCACAAGCATGAAGCCAACGTGTCTGAATATAGGCTGTTGCCTGTTCTTGGGGATCCATGTTCCTTTCAGATCAGATTTGCTTACGAATTTTCTAGTGGTTGCTTAAAACAATTCACATGTTTGCGACGGACGGTAACTAAATCTCTTCATCATACTTTTTTTTGTCAATTTCGTTCCTCACCTTTACCTGATGAGAAGTTACTACCCACATTCTGAATTACTATTAGTTTGGCCTTTCTAAATACATAGATTTTGCTACGTATCTGGACATATATACATCCAGATTCATACCAAAAGTTTTGTATCTAGAAAGGCCAAAATGAATAGTAATGTGGGGCATAGGGAGTATTTGCTTATGTATTTTCTAGTGGTGGTTGCTTAAAACAATTCACATGTTTACGACGGGCCGTAACCAAATCTCTTCTTCTTACATTTCTGTCATTTTGTTCCTCACCTTTAACTGCTGAGAAGTGACCTCATTGTGTTTTCTAACAGGTCAGAACTAGGAGGCAAGGATGGCTACTTACGAGCCCAAGAACATTCTCATAACCGGTGCTGCTGGTTTCATTGCATCGCATGTCGCCAACCGCCTAATTAGGAACTACCCGCACTACAAGATTGTTATACTTGACAAGCTTGACTACTGCTCGAGCCTAAAGAACCTCGACCCTTCACGGTCTTCACCGAATTTAAAGTTTGTCAAGGGTGACATAGCAAGTGCTGATCTGGTAAACTACCTACTGGTCACTGAGTCCATTGACACCATCATGCACTTTGCTGCTCAGACACATGTGGATAATTCTTTTGGCAATTCCTTTGAGTTCACAAAGAACAACATATATGGTACCCACGTCCTTCTAGAGGCTTGCAAGGTTACTGGTCAGATCAGAAGGTTCATTCATGTCAGTACTGATGAGGTGTATGGAGAAACCGATGAGGATGCTGTGGTTGGCAACCATGAGGCCTCACAGCTGCTTCCGACAAATCCATATTCGGCAACAAAAGCTGGGGCTGAAATGCTTGTGATGGCTTATGGTAGGTCTTATGGTCTTCCTGTGATTACCACTCGGGGAAACAATGTGTATGGGCCAAATCAGTTCCCTGAGAAACTCATTCCCAAATTCATTCTTTTGGCCATGAGAGGTCTGCCCCTTCCAATTCATGGAGACGGTTCCAATGTCAGGAGCTACCTGTACTGTGAGGATGTAGCTGAAGCTTTTGAGGTCGTTCTTCACAAAGGAGAGGTTGGACATGTGTATAATATCGGTACTCTGAAGGAGAGGAGGGTGATTGATGTGGCCATGGACATATGCATGCTCTTTGGTTTGGATACTGAGAAAGTCATCAGGTTTGTTGAGAACAGGCCCTTCAACGACCAGAGGTACTTTTTGGATGATCAGAAGCTAAAGAGGTTGGGATGGGCAGAGCGCACACCATGGGAAGAGGGCTTGAAGAAAACAATTGAATGGTACACCACCAATCCTGATTACTGGGGAGATGTAGCTGGTGCTTTGCTCCCTCATCCAAGGATGTTGATGACTCCTGGAGTTGAAAGGCATAACTGGAATGAGGAAATCAAGTCTCTGTCTTCTTCACCAGCTGAATCTAGCATTACAGCTGCTGCAGCCAGTACCAAAAGCACCACTAATGCCCCCCAACATCCGCCTTACAAGTTCTTAATCTATGGTGGGACTGGATGGATTGGTGGCCTCCTTGGGAAGATTTGTGAGAAGCAAGGGATACCATATGAGTATGGGAAAGGACGCTTGGAGGATCGCTCCCAGCTGTTGGAGGACTTTAGAAATGTGAAGCCAACTCATGTTCTTAATGCTGCTGGAGTCACTGGGAGGCCAAGTGTTGACTGGTGCGAGACCCACAAACAAGACACAATCCGCACCAATGTTGTGGGCACCTTGAATCTTGCTGATGTTTGTTGTGAGCACGGTTTGCTCATGATTAATTATGCTACAGGCTGTATATTTCAGTATGATGCTAAGCACCCTGAAGGGTCTGGTATTGGCTTTAAAGAGGAAGACACACCTAACTTTACAGGTTCCTTCTATTCTAAAACTAAAGCAATGGTAAGTTCAGTTTTTTTTTCCGATTACGAAAACTATTCCTTTTACTTCATAATGTCTGAATCTAATTTTTGCACTGGTAAACATTGTGCAGGTGGAAGAGCTATTGGAGGGGTATGATAATGTGTGTACTCTTAGAATGAGGATGCCTATATCGTCAGATCTGAGCAACCCCCGTAACTTCATCACAAAAATAGCTCGTTACAACAAGGTAGTGAACATTCCCAACAGCATGACAATTTTGGATGAACTCCTGCCTATCTCCATTGAGATGGCGAAGCGGGACTGCAGGGGCATATGGAACTTCACCAACCCTGGGGTTGTCAGCCACAACGAGATTCTGGACATGTACAGGAAATATATTAATCCTGACTTCAAGTGGACCAACTTCACACTCGAAGAACAGGCCAAGGTTATAGGTGCTCCTAGAAGTAACAATGAGATGGACGCATCGAAACTGAAGGCTGAGTTCCCTGAACTGCTGTCCATCAAGGATTCTTTGATAAAGTACGTCTTTGAGCCAAACAGGAAGGTTTCTGCTAATTGAGGATGTAGGGTATGATGTGTTGTGGTCATTTGTTGAACAATAGGGGTCTGGGCCTGTCACGCATCGTGACGTACAGATGTTATTTATAGTGGTAATGTGCAGAGACCTGGTTATCGATGACGTACAGATGTCGAGTGCAGCTTTTATTTCTTGGTTTTGTTATTTTGGTTTTTGTAAGCAGAATTTTTACCTTGTGTTGTGCAAGTTTAGGGTTTGTTATTTTTAGGGAGTGTCTATATGTCACCAATGTGATTTAGAAGGCATCCTCACACGAATTTTGCACCGTCCGATCCGAGATAGACGCCCCAGATCGAACCCCCCTCCACCTTATCCATCCAGCCTCCTTCCTCCCCACCTTCTTCCTCCTCCCGACGCCGCCCCGCCACAGCTCGCCACCCCCGCCGCCTAGCCCCTCTCCCACCCTCCGGCGCGGGCGGGGTAGGGTCCCGCCGGAGCCCCGCGCCAACCGCCACCGACACAAGGCTCTAGCAGGACCCTACCCCGCCCACACCGACCGCCCTCAGCCCCCGCCTCCCGACCTGGCCCCCACCTCCTACCTCCGCTGCCGTCTCTCCGGTCGTCGTACCCTCGCCCGACTCTGGCCCAACCGCCGGCCTCCACCGCCCGCCTGGCGCCACCTCCGCCGGGCTGGCCTGCCCCCGCCGACCCTCCCTCTAGGTCCGGCGGTGACAGCAACCCCCCCCCCCCCCACCCGAACCTTTAACCTTCGCCGAAGTGTCGCCAGCGTTAGGGAAGAAGGTGGGTGGATGTGATGATGGAGGTGTGAAAAAGTTCCTGCGAGAGACCCCTCCAAATCACCCAAGTGAGCTATAACTTTTCCTTATTTTTCTATTGTCGTAAATGTTAGATTGTTATGGCTTGCTTTTGTTCCATTCGGCGACTGTGCCAGAAAAGCGAAATCGGTCAGTTTCTTAGATTAATTTAAGGCTCGCATCCCCCATGCGAGTGAAACTGTTAGCAGCTAGGTCAAGCGACACTGTGATCCATCAATATGCTTGTCCACCCCATATTTTCTCCAGTGAAAATGCAGTATGCACATTAAAAATATAAAATGATATGCCCATGTCCACACTAGACAAACTTTCGATTGAGAACTAAAAAAAACTTTCAAACGAGACTAAGGGTGACTGTATACTCCCTCCGTCCTGAAATATAAGACATTCAAGGGTTCAAAATTTGTCCCCAAATAAAATCCTAAGAGTTTTTGGTAAGTACTCAATCAACTCAATTAAAGATGCACTTGTTAACTAGAAAACTTACCTTTAATTATCATTAGCTAAAGGTATATGTGACATTTCCCACCTTTTTAATCTGTCCTAAAGATCTTAGAATGCCTTATATTTCAGAACAGAGGGAGTACACAACTAAAACTGAGAGCAAAAGGTCAACCAACTATTCTCCAATCCTCCGATAAAACCATACAGCACTCCCAGTAAAAGCACAACAGATAACAACATTACACAAAAAAAACTTAGGGAATAATGAAAAGAGTAAATTGTTCCCACAACCATCACCCCACGTCGAAAAAATGATAGATCAATACTTGACACCTCTGCACATTAACAAGAAATACCATTACCACCAAGTCCACCTTGGTCTCCAGTAATGCCGAGTAGAATTGGATGTTGGGATGCCAAGATTTGGGAGATTGCCACCAGAAACGAAGATGAAACGAGTTTCAACTCCACAAAGATAGGCAAGAAAAAGAAAGGTATAAAGTTAAAAATTAATTTTGAGGGCAAGAGGCGCATGACTCCATGTGCATCCTCAAGCAAGCTGATATAATTTCAACCGGCCCATATGCTTGCACCAAAAGCAAAGAGCCAGAGCCCAAAAAGAATGGTAGTAGCGTTGATGTAGTAGCGTCAAGCCGCCAACACTCGCATCTATCACTAACTACCAGTAGCAGATCTTGAAGCAGGATTTGAGCCATTGATGTTTCAGTCAGATTAGCAACAGCCAGACCGACAATGATTTGTTGACATCTGAAGTGAAGAAGATTAGGCAAGAAAGGAATCAACTTTTAAAAGAACAAGCCACCTCTTAGCTCGTGCAAACCATTTGTGTGCCAGAGATGATCGCTTAAGATGCCCAAAATAAATAACGCAATGCTTCATAATATTTGAACAGCCACCTGCAACATGAAAAAGGGAGTCTTAACCTCATGTACACAGGAACAAATAAAATATAATAACCTGTTACAGAAAGAACTAAATCTGAAAAGAATGCATACCTGCTACTAAGATGGCTGAAGCTGGAGCAAACGTCACATCATAATGTAATCACGAAACTAGATCAACAGGGGACATCTGAAGTCCGGTACTTTTTCACCTCAATGATGTTGTATTGTATGGTGAGGGTCAAAAGCAAATCAGAGAGCCTTGATACATCAACTTTCACATGTGGAGCAACTTGGATGATTCTTCACTCCGCAGCATTAGATACAGAAACTAAAGGTAACTGAGTACTTTCCATAGCAGTTCATTATCGCCCACTTAACTCTAGTTCTAAACACATAAAATTCAGTAAAGCAAGACCCCCCACAGAAACAATGTTTTGTTGTCCCCAGAATATAGTAGCACAAACAGAAGGAATGAAAGGACTAATGCCCTTCATATTTGACATCAAATACCAACTTGGTGAAGGCATTTAGTTGGTCTGCATCGCATCAGCATGATACTTCTCCAAGTCAGCATCAAGTTCCTCAGCAGACCTTGGCTTACTACGCTCTTTGCCACGACGACCACCAGATCCACCACCACCACGCCTTCCACCACCCCTTTGATGGGGTCTACGCTGCGGCATACCAGTTGGGCCACCCCTCGGTGCACTGTAGCATTTACATATGATTTAGTGGACTATATACATAAAGCAAATAAATTATTTAAAATGAAATGAAATGTATACATCATTTAAAAGGAAAAGAAATATAACATATGTAAGTAAAAGACCAATTACACTGCATATAAGGAGATTTTTACACCATTAGCATTTCAATCCAGTACAAAATATGATCCACTGACCTAACTATTTTTTAGATGAACTAGCACGTGACACAGATATATGAACTTAAAAGCCTTAAAAAATACAGATTCCAGACTGCCAAATACCCTGAAATGCATGCTCAGTTTTGGCACATGCAAAAAATAGCCTACAGCGCAATGGAAACTACCACTAAGCACTTAAAAATGAAATGTATACAATTGAAATCGATTTATTTGACTTGTCAAGTTGACAGACATGAGTCTAAATTGATGACAATGTTGTTCAATCAGAGCAGCAGATTTGAAATTGACATGAATTGATGAAAATATACCTCTTCACAGCATTCCTAGCCTGGCCTCCGTTAATGACTGGAAGAGCAGCAGCTGCTGTTGGAGTATTGGTCCCAACTATCTCTATCTTCATGGGCTTCCCATCAAGTTGCACATTGTTATATTTCTTCACGGCTGCTACAGCATCAGAACGCCTTGCAAATACAACTTCAGCTGTTCCCTAAAGAAAAAATATCAGATGCAAGAGATCAGAAAACCATCTAGGTAAATGACAGAAAATAGACCATAAAACTGCTTGTCTTCATCTGTACCTTGGACCTCCCACTTCGATCATAATTTATTGAGCATCGCTTCAGATCACCTAGCTCGGAGAAAAGCTCCTGCATCATAACACATATGAAAGTAGTGAGCTAGTGTTTAAAATCTGATGTTGTATGATCCACAGAAGCGTGAATGATCTCAACTCTTAGAACATGACTTCACAAAATTATATATTTAACAATAAGCATAAGTTATATCTAATAATACAGAACTGCCACCTGCAGTACAGAAACTTAGAACGTTCAGCAAATTCATACATCACCAGAAGAAGCAAGATGAACAAACTAAGACCTCATGACAAACTGAGGATAAAACAGGTGCATAGTCTTTTGTGCTTGCTCTAGAAATACTTTCAATCATATCACCACTATGGGACAATCACTGTATTATTGAAAATCAAGAATAAGCAATACATAGATTTAGATCTTTAACAGATGTAAACACCTTGTTCAGAAGCACAAGCATAAGCACACATGTGCATCTACACCCGTTAACCACACATCACAGAGAAACACCACAATTACAAGTCATACAAGTAACGTCGCGACTCATCATACAACAGATCTTAACTAGCAGATAGATCAAAAAGGCATGTGACTATCAGGAGTGCTAGATCTAGAAAAAATCTAAGCCAATCGCACATCTAACCAGCTATTTACGGGTTTTGCGCACAATTAAATGCTCAAAAGTCAGAAGCATGACACACTTCGAGCCGGTGATGCATATACCTTGATGTCATCGTTCGAGACGCCAAAATCCAGGTTGGAGATGTAGAGTTTGGTGCCCGTCTCGATAGCCGAGACCCTCCCGCCGCTGCCTCCTCCTGCGGCGGCCCCGGGGTACATGTCGTGCTGCCACGCCGCGTCAGGGGCCTGGATCGATCGCGTCACCACGTGAGAAAACCATCCCGACCACCTCCTCCCGCTGTCCCGCCCGACTCAGCGAAGTCGGAAGCCCCGCATCCTCCGCCGGGCGACGCGGAGCCACTAGCCCGTTCGATTCGTTCGTACCTTCGGCGGCTGGTAGGGAGCCTGCCTGTTCCCGGCCCTCTTGAAGGGGCGCCTGGTGGGCCCGACACCACCGCCGCCGCCGCCGCTGCCACCGGAGGCGGATCCGCCACGGCTGCGGCGGCCCCCGCCGGAGGGGTTGTTCTTCTTGTTGTTCTTGATGATGTCGTCGAGGGTCATGTCGAGCGTTTCCGCCATGGCTGCTTTCGGGGGGCAGATCTCGCGGGGGGCTGGGCTAGGGTTAGCGAGAGAAGGGAGAAGTCGATGGGGGTGGGGGCGGCGAAATGTGATTAGGGTTGCGAGCTGGAGGGTGGGTGGGGAATTGGGGATATTTTTTCGGGTTGGGGAAGGCGGGCGCCAGATAAAATATAGAAGGGGGAGACGCGTAGGGAGAACGCGCCGTGAGGCGGTGGGGCCGCAGGCAGGGCCACGAGGGCGTGATGCGGACGGGCACTGATTGGTTTCGTTGGTTGGTTCGGACCGAGCCCGGGGCCTTGTTTAGTTAGCGGAAAAATTTGTGTTTTCAACGTTTCGAATTTCTGTAGCATAATGTAGCACGTTTTGTTTGTTTGTGGTAAATATTATCCTATCATGGTCTAACTAGGCTCAAAAGATTCGTGTCGCGAAGTACATCAAAACTGTGTAATTAGTTATTTTTTTACCTATATTTAATACTCCGAACATATGTCTTTTGACGTATTTAATATGATGTGATGGAGAGAGTGGAGAAAACGTTAGAATTTTTAGCAAACTAAACAAGACCCGGGTCGGAGGCTCGTTTCGTTATCCCGACCGGAACTACTTTCCAAGTTTTTTTAAACGAATACTTTCCGAGTTTTTGTTTATGAACCGTGCAAATTTGTAACTCATATGTAATTTCTTTCGCAATATGTACTTTAATACGTATTTTTTGGAACACTTTTTCATTACAAATGTACTATTCATCCACACAAATTTACTAGAATTTCGTTTTCCGCACGAAAAATCAGTTTTGTCGTGGATTTCAGTTCTATATTGAACTAGGTGATACATCGGGCGTTGTCGAAATTTAAACAAATTTGTAAAATGAAAATTTAAAAATATAAACTAAGGTGATTGCTACGCAACATTCTTTTACAAATGACACTATATATGAAAATATGTTCATTTTGACGAGAAAATAATTGTTAAATGATTGATCTTTCATGTATTTTTATTATTGAAATTTTTGGAGTATAGTACTCACAAAGATATATGGATGACATAGTCACAGAAAATCGGTCGAAGACGTAAATTTACATAAATCGGTCGAAGACATAAATTGATGATCTAGTGGATGATGGTGTAACATGTGAGGTGGATGACTTACATGTTGAGAGAAAAACAGTTAATGTCTCAGTAAATTCTATCTATATAGTTGTATATGATATGATTTGTAGAGCTAAGTCAAAATTAAAAGTATCCTTACTTTTTTAATAGACATGCTATTTTTACTCGCGCATCTGACATGCTATTGTAAAGAGTTTCTAAAATAAGTTATCTACCTTTCTTACTTCTTTTCGGTAATGTTTTCTATAGCCAAAGCCAGCCATGTGCGTAAGAGTTCCAATTAAAAGTCAGCGTCAAAGGATCATCCAAACCTCATATGCCCTCTCACTGTAAATCAGGACCGACTCCTTCAACTAGATCATCCAATTAAGAGCAACTCCAGCATTTGGCAAACTAACTTGGCATCTATCTAATTTTGGCAAAACAAGAAAAATTGGCCTTCAGCAGTTTGGCAAACCAACTTGGCAAAAATAGAAACTTGACAAAACTCATCTCCCCGCGCGCGCGGATCGTGATTGCCATCGAGGTTTCCCTGTAGGTGGGAGGGTGAAAAAAAAATAAAGAATAGATAAGTATCCTGATGTAATTTTTTAAGAGGTGGAAGGGCATAAACATAATTTTGTTTCTCTCAGGATTCCTGATGTAAGTTAGATCTGGGTTTGACCAGTGAATTATGTCAAATTATCGGAGATGAACTTTTTTTTACTTGACATATCTTTTTAGAAATTGGGAAAATACAAGATTTGTCAAGTAGAATTTAGCAAACTATTAGTGATGCTCATCCCTATTTTAGGATCATTGCCAAAGTTGTGAGGATTCTCAATAGCTACATCGTCAAAGGTGATTGAGGAAGCGGAAGGGCTTGTAGCCTAGTGGTTACAAGAGTCTCAGTAGCACCTCAGGTCCTGGGTTCGACTCCCCGTGGGAGCGAATTTCTCAGAATTTAACGGCGTTTGTGCTCAGTGGTAGGCGACGTCCCCGTCGACAGCGAGACGCCTGTGGCGACTTCGTCAATCTTGAGGATTTGTCGCCACAGTCTTCGAAGATGCTCATAGAGGTAAGGTTTGCGCGCGACGTTCCCATTGACGGCGATGCGTCTGTGGTGACTTCGTCAATCTTGAGGATTTGTCGGCACAGTCTTCAAAGATGCTCCTAGAGGTAGGGTTTGCGCGCGTGTGTTCATAGGGATAATTGTGCGTGTGTTGTGAATATCTCCGATGTATTGTGTAATTCGAGAAAAAAAGTGATTGAGAAACACATTGTGTAGCACCACAATTCTAGATCCACCAGAGATGGCAACCAACAAAAAAAAAACCGAGGATCGTGCTTCAAAACAAAAGCTCACTCACGTAAGGATACTCCTATATCAAAAGTCGATGACTCTTGACTTGATGTAGTTGCTAGAGAAAATGTGGAAGACCAAAACTCTAGTCGACGGACACGACAAAGCACCCCCACCAGGAGAAATGGATAGATAGCATTGTGCAGTGATAGCTAGGTAGGGTAATTTTGATCATTGGAGGAAGCCTAGTCTTTCGATAAGTTCTAATTTTGTAAGCTGCGGTGCTGCACGATTGTTTTCCCCATACGAATATTACATGTAGATTTATGTTGACCATATTCGTGTGATCCTGTTGCATCGACAAAAGGAGCATTCATGCTACTTCCTTTCGAACAAGAAATACCTAATGCAATGGCCACAAACAGCACCCAAGACTCCGAGAGTGACATACTGACATGCCTAAGAAAATTGATTATAAATAACAATTACTGAGGTCATAGTATAATGTAATGCATATAACATGCATTAGGGAATTATCATTCCGTTCCGGCATTAAGTTTAGGACCCGTTTAGAGTTCGAGGCCTTAGAATCTCCATGTACGACTCCAGCGACAATTAGTCGCAAATCCTAGTTTGACTTCCACTCCAGCTTGTATTTATTGAAAGAGAATGGTGTTATCTAAACAGATCCTCAGGGGAAAAAAGACCAGTGCATATCGTTCATGGTCCACCAAGCATCTTGTGCATCTGAAGAGAAAGAAAAGAATTTGAAACTAGTGCTCCACATGGACACCTACGGAATACAGGTTGGCATGCATGTGCTACAACTAATCCTTGGGAATTCGGTGGAGGTGACTGGTGAGGGCGTGAGGCCTCCCTTTTTTTTAGTATACATACAGTTATCATACTTTATTTGAGAAAAAAACACTGTTATCACTTTTAGTGTTGTTGCATGCTTAAAATAGCGATCCCCGTATAAGCGTAAGATCTACATGAGCTGGATTTCTGCCAAACTTTAGCGTGATGATTTGCTGAGTGAAACTTTATATGCCAGTAAACTAATGTATATGATACCTTTGTTTGGTGCCTAATCTCGGAAAAGAAGTTCGGTTTAATATCACAAAAATACAAACATGAAGCACTACCAGTTATTGACAGGCATTATAGCGACCTCCATGTTACATGTTTCATTCTCTTCGTTCAGGTAAATGACATACAGTAATAGCGTAAGATTGTTCTTCCGCCGCTATTTCATCACCAAATCCAAACGAAGGAAGTACTCGCCAAATACATAACACAAACATATATCACGTAGCCATGATAGGGCATTATAACCGGTTTCATAGATGATCGAATGTAGCGGCTGGAATATTTTGCTAATCCATTATAAAAAGAACCTAATGTGCCACCAGAGCAAATCGATTTTAAGATACAGCTGTCAGATTCTGTTAGGAACGTCGAGCTTCAGGTTGGTACCATCTGGGCTTCTTCCTTCCACACCAGCATCATCAGTGGATTCCAAAAGTGGAGTCACATTGTCAGCTCCTACCTGGAATCAACTACTGACAAAAGCAAAAAATAAAAAACTAAAAAAAAAATCAACGGCATGCCGCGTCAAAGGTTTGCAAAGCAGCCAAGAAGAGAAGGCACAGGATTTCAGTGCCTCATCAGTTGGTGGACAGTGCACGCACCAAGTATAGACACCGATCAGAGAATAGTATCCATCCAGTTCATGCGTACCGGCACACAATGGCTACCAGAATATCCACTAGGGCAAATTTCGGTAGGGCTGACTGGTCTGGTACAAAACCAATTGATGAACCAATAACGAATATACGAGGAAGCTGTGTAAATTACAGTTTCAACAAATCGACATTCCTCGGTAATTTGGACGGTAGTTTCAAAGGGGCCTTTGACCACAGAAATATACCACTAGATATAACAGTTGTAGACATCGTACAAAAACACAAACCCTTTTACCCGACCTTTTCAGTATCCCGAATAATACCAACCACTGGACGCTCATATAACAACTCTGAAAGTATCCTGACGCTCTAGGCAAAGAGGCCGACTTCAGCGGAATCCGCCTTCGGTCCAATACGAGCCACCAGAGGTCCCATTCTGGTTGCTCCCCTTGTTGGCGGTGCTGTGACTGCTATAACTAGGACTGTCGTCCTTCGCATCATCCCAGCCGGCCCAGGAGTCACTGCTCTGGTGTGGTTTCGCAGGCTCGTCCTTCTTGCCTTGGTCATCCCAATCGTCCCAAGAATTGGAATTGTAGTTCTTCGATGAAGAATTTTGTGAAGAGTTCCAACCGTTGCCGTTGGTCTCATGCTCAAACCTTTGGTAAGACTGACTGTTCTGCTCCCCGTGTTGCCAATCGTCTCCCCAGCCACCCACTCCTCCTTCCTTGGCATATTCCTCAACCTTTTGTGAAGCCAAGGCCATAACTCCTCTCATGATCCCCCAGGTCTTGCTTCCAATCTCTGCAGTTTTATTGGCAACAACACTGACAGTTTCATTCACCTTCTGGTCATAGCCCCCTTCCCTCATCTGCATTGCAGACAAGCACAGTTCTCAGAAAAAAGAAACAGTGAAGTACAAAAATATCCTTTCATGTAGTCTGGAAACTATTGCACAAGGAGCGTAGCGTATGATAAGGTTTGTTCAATGAGATTCATGCTGCGAAAAGAAGAATCAATGTTGACAGGATAATGTTATTGCATAACAAAATAAAAATGTAGCAGTCCTAAAATGTAGCCAGACTTGGTCTCAAAGGAAAGAAGACAGTACAGGACTAATATGATGTTAAATAGAAACACTGGCATTTGTCCAAATTACAATAATGTTGAGGCATCTTCAGAGTAATGTATTATTACTGATCAGAAATGTATTATTGTTGCAATACCTCCGAAGAGAAGTGTCTGAGCAAAAGATTCAAACAAGAAGCTAAATTACTCTAGTGAACCTCAAAGAGGGGCTCATATTCGATCCATAATTAGACCCAGGAATCAATTGATGCCTAGCCAGAATTGGGAAGAAAGAGTTAAGTCACCTTTGATTGAATTTCTTTTGTGCCGACTTGGACAACACTGGCAGCAGACTGGGCAGCAGATGCTGCAACTAGTGAAAGGCGTCCAAATCCCTGAAAAAGGTGTTATGGTGAGGAACTATATCAGACCACCGCACCTGACTAAATATCCACAAAACGACCAAACAATGCATCAACTACTATTCAATCACACCATATTTCAGGCTTAGCACAAAAACAAGCTGACAGGCATATCGAAAGTTCGAAACCAGAGTAACCAAAGAAGTGTACTTCATTGCAGAAGCTATGTTGCTGAAATATTTCAAAATAGTGGTTCGTCCTTCTGTAAATATGCTAGATGAGGAACTCAGCACGTTCCACTACTATCTACTAGTAAACAGGATGAGCAGTCACTATGTCCAGGTGTTCATTAGCATTCTGAAACTAGATTAGAACACAGTACTAATTCCTTTTTTCTGCAAATTAACGATATTGTTACCAAATCAAGGTGAAATATGCTTCTTATATTGGTGAACTATGAATCCGTTCATTGCATATTCTAAATGATACAAGATGATCTTTTTACCTGGGAGACGACCTGCATGACATCGCCCTGGGCGGCACCGCCATTCCTATTCGCCGAGGGCGCAGGGCTGGATCCGAACCCAACGTACTTGCCGCCCTGGGATGGTGGGATCCCATCAGGCTTGGCCTCGTTCTCCGCCATCCTCCTGGCGAAGAAATCCTCCTTATTTGCCGCCGACGCTTCCAGTTGCTGCCTCGTGTACATGTCCTGCGTCGATTTGGACCTCGGCGGCTGCCTCCCCGATTGAGTCCCAGCGCCGGCGAATGATCCAACCGATTGGTTCCGCCTCATATCCGGCCGGAAGTCGTCGTCCCAGTCATCCCAGCCACCGCCGCCGCCACCACCGGAGGCGGCGGAGCCGTGCACGGGCGGCTTCCTGGCGGGGGCGGGCGCCCCAGATCCGGGAGTCTCCTTGACCACCGGCGGGTCGGTCCACGGCTTGCCATCTGCGAGCGCCACGATGCGGTCGCGGTAGGCGGCCGCGGCGTTGGAGTTGTACTTGGCGACGTGGGGCGTCTCCTTGGGCACCCCCCGCGCGGTGAGGAAGGCGTTGAGGCGGTCGTTGCCGCCGGCCTCCATCTTGCGGAGCTGCACCTCGGTCCAGGAATCCATGGTGACGGAGCGCACGAAGCTGATGTGCACGCCGAGGCCGCGGTGCTTGCCCGAGCACTCGAGGCACATGAACACCCCGTAGGAGACGCTCGCCCACTGCGGGTTCCGCTGCGCGCAGTCCACGCAGGTCTTGTTCCCCGCCTGCGCCTGCAGCTCCCTCAGCCGCCTCGCCGCCGTGGACGCCATCGCCGGATCCGATCTGCGCCTCGGATCCGCGGCTGGGTGGGTGGCCCGGGCCTGGACGCGGAGGGGAAAGGAGGGAGGAAGGAGGAGTCGAGTCGCCGACACGGGACGGGGAGGCCGGAGGGGTCAAATACGCCGACGTGGACGCTTCTGCCCCTACCTGCGAGTGGGCGGTGCCAAGGGCAGAGCCCTATATTCCTCTTCGCCAGAGGGCAGCGCCGGGACCCTGGCTGGTGGGCGTGGCCGAACCGAACAGGGGCCCACTCCAGACACCGACAATATGGGCCCAGCGGCAGGCAGTGGGAAGAGGAAGGATGCCAACCGAGATGGGCGGGCGGCCAGCCAGGCGCGGACGGTTTCCCGTATCCGACGCGCGCTCTCCTCTCCACGCAGGGATAAAAGGAGGCGGCGGCCCACCTGTGGCGTCTCTTGGCCCTCGCCCTCGCGAGTTTTTCAGAAACCGTCGCGTGGCCGAAACCCCTGCGGGACTCCTCGCCGGTTTCGACACATTCCCCTCGCCGCCGGCTCCAGCTAGGGTTGTCGTTGTTGCTTCGTTGCTCATGCCGGCGGCGGAGATGGAAGCGTCTGCTGCTGCGTCCGCGCACGCGCCCGCGGCAGCGGCTGATCAGCAGCAGGCGGAGGAATCGTCGGCGCCCGCTCCCGCGGTGCAGCCGGGGAGTGAGGAGGCGCAGCCGGCTGCGGCGGCGGTGCCGGCGCTGTACGTGGGCGATCTGCACGAGGACGTGGAGGATACTCACCTGTTCGCCGCCTTCAGCAAGATCGGCACCGTCACATCTGTGCGTATCTGCCGCGACAACGCCACCAGCAGATCGCTTAGATATGGATACGTGAACTACTTCTCTCGGGCTGACGGTACGTACTGCGCTCCGCATCGTGCTTCAGCAATCCCGGTTGATTGGGGTTGGAGATTTGATTTGCCTGTATCGCTGTGTGGGTTAGTTTAATGTATTTTGATTGGGGGTAAAATCAGATCTACCAGTATGTTTAGTGATAGAGAAAGCTGGAGCAGGGCAGGAAGGCCTCATGCATCCTGCATGCAGTGTCCGTGCAAAGTTCGCAGCCCAGTTCATATATGTTCACCTCAAGCACGTACTGGTCGTCTCTCTGACGCTGTGGCTTTATCCCCGGAAATCATTTTTATATATTCTTCTTTTGGCATATATATATGATATATGAACCGGTAAACCGGTAAAGTTTAATAGTATACTGCCGCAAGCATGGTAGAGAAAAAGCAACATGAACTCCTTAATTAACGATTGCTGGTTTTTTTTTCATGACTGGGTCAGTTATTTTCTCTTCGTCTTTTTGCATAACAGCGAGTTATTTTCAACTGGTAGTTATTACTTGTGCTTGAGCTTATAGGCAACTCTATCAATAGGCATGGGTTCAAGGCATGATTTGGTAGTTTTCTCTTCGTCTTTTTGCATAACAACGAGTAGTGGTTAATTGCTCTTGAGTTATCAGTTATGAGCTCTATCAATATATATATGGGTTGAATTGTTTGCAACATTTCGGCATTTTCTCTTTTTCGTCTTTTTGCACAACAACGAGTAACTTTCTACTTGCGCTTGAGCTATGAGCTACAAGCAACTATATCAAAACACATGGGCTGAACTGGTTTGAACAATGCATTTTATTTTAATTTTTTGTTTGATAATACTTCTCCAATGCAAGTTACACACTCAGAATATCCTAAAGGATGCAAATATACCTAGCACTATTCTTATGTTTGTTTGATAATTCAAGTAGTGATGTAATGGATACAAGCAATAAGTTTGTCCGGTGATGTATAATAAATAAATGAGTGGCCTTGTTTTTTTACATGTACTCGTTAATTTGTAGATAATTGGATAATTATTTGGAAAAATATTGAACTAGATGATTTATCAGGTCAAAAATGTACAGCTCTTACATGTGCACTGTGCATCTAACTTGCCATTGTTCATTTTCATGCATTTCACAGTAGGTTGTTGAGTTTACATATAGGGGCACTAAAGTTTTGAGATGTTTTCTTTACATTAATGTAATCTTCTCTTATAGTCAAATCCAAGCATAATAAAATATGCCACTTACTATGTTTTTAAATATATAGTGGTATTTTGAGCAAGCTAGTTAGATCAAAATAAACATGCCACACACTTAAAAATGGAGGGAGTGTTTTGTCATGTAATTCTTATATCTCATTTATGTTAATTAATATGAATAATATCATAATGTACTTGTTTATTTATCAGCTGTGACTGCTCTTGAAAAAATGAACCATAGCTTGGTTTTGGATAAGCCAATAAGGGTGATGTGGTCGAACCGGGATCCAGATGCTAGGAGAAGTGGTGTTGGTAACATATTTGTTAAGGTACACTAGCAATGTCCTCACTACACATGAGCATATATATATACCTCATATATGTGTAATTGTGTGAAGGTCTAATCTGTTTTGTTGTATGAAATTCACAGAATCTTAGTGATTCCGTGGACAATGCCAGCCTTCAAGAACTGTTCTCTAAGTTTGGAGAAGTTTTATCATGTAAAGTTGCTAAAAATGAAGATGGAACTACTAGAGGCTATGGGTTCGTTCAATTTGCCTCACAAGAATCAGCTGATGCGGCAATTGAAAATCTCCATGGCTCTCTTTTAGATGACAAGAAATTGTATGGTTACCACTTTTTAATTGTTTGTATTATATGTTTTGCTATGTGTATTACATATCTATTTTCCTTTTTTTCAGGCATGTTGTTACTTTTGTCAAGAAAAGTGAACGATCTGCAAATAATGATGATAAGTTTACTAACCTGTATATGAAGCATCTGGATGATGACATAACAGAGGAACTTGTGAGATTGAAGTTCTCTCAGTTTGGTCCGATAGTTAGTGTGAAAATTATGAGGAGACCTGATGGGTCATCTTTGGGATTTGGGTTTGTCAGTTTTCAAAACCCTGAAAGTGCCATTAAAGCACAAGAGGCCATGCATGGGATGCCAATTGGTATGTTTATCGGCCTTGTGTTAAATAACATAATAAGCATTTATAATAGAAAGAATTTTCAATGGTTTTATTTTTTGACACATTTTCTGTAGGATCAAAAGCTTTGTACGTAGCAAGAGCTCAAAAAAAGGAGGAAAGGAAACAATATTTGCAGCGCTTGCATGAGGAGAAAAGAAATGAAATAATAAACAAGAGCAATGTAAGATTTTCACATATATTCCAAAGCAATAAAAAATTTCACAATTTCAGACTTATATGCTTACCCATGTTATATGCATTTTTATAGGAATCAAATGTTTATATAAAAAACATTCATGATGAAGTTGATGATGAAGCTCTTCGCGCACGTTTCAATGAATTTGGTAACATCACATCCGTGAAGGTTATGCGTGATGATAAGGGCATTAGTAGGGGCTTCGGGTTTGTATGTTTCAGTACACCTGAGGAAGCAAAGGGTGCCGTAAGCAGCATGCGCGGTAATTTCATATCTCGTATAAACACTAGTTGTCAATTGTTGCATTTAGCTTAATTACTAACATGTTACTTCGGTTTAATTAAGCAGGTGTTATGTTTTATGGAAAACCATTATATGTTGCTATTTTTCAAAGGAAAGAGGAGAGGCGAGCCAAACTGCAGCAACATTTTGCTCAGCTTGCTAGAATGGTTGGACCAGCAAACTCTATGATTCCCACTGGATATCCACATGTATACTTTGCCCATCCAAGTACACATCTCCCTCAAGGTCCTCCAAGACATGGATTTGTGTATCCACCCATGGGGCTCAGTCACGAATGGAGGCCAAATATGTTTCCTTCACCACCTAATATCCCACAAATACACTCACCCATGGTACTTCTCTTGCCTCTTTAACTGGTGTTCGCATATTCTCTCCTTATATATTTGATAAACCCTTATTTGTCATAGATGCCAAATTCACCAAGGCATTATAGAAGCAACAGGGGAAGGATGGGTGGAAATATGATGCCTCTTCCCCATGCTGTTCATGCTGTAAACTATGTCGCACATGCACCACCAGCAAAAGATTTCATGTCTATGCCCCGACAGGTATTTGCTTAGACTTCCTAATGTTGATATTAACAAAGTATGTTGAATATCATGCATGTTATGTGCCTCGTTGCAAGGTAGTTTGGTTGTTGCCTGACTAACTTACATATGCGCGGCTCATCTAGCTCTTAATATTTCCTAAATCTCTGCCCAATGTGATTGCAACTTTAGGCACATCATTTTTTGAGGTGTTGCCTTGTGATAGCATTCTTCATAATGATTTACCAGTTATATTTTGACTGTTCCTTTTCCTTTTCTTCATAATCGGCAGTTAACTTATTATACACTGGGGTTGTTTTTTTTTTTTTTGCAGAGATTTAGCCATCCAAAGTACTTCTCCAATGATGTTATGGCCAATGGTTTGGCCATTCATCAGGGTGACTCCGTTTCGTCAGAGAATGATTCTTTTAGCAGCTATCTAGCTTCTGCCCCACCCGGGGAACAGAAGAAGTTGCTCGGGAACAGGCTCTTTCCGCTCGTTGAGAGACACCAGGCAATCTCATGTTTATTCTTGTCATTTATTTTCCATCCATAGCATTAGCTAGACAGGAACCCAGCTTCGTACTAACTTGGGCAATGTGTGCCTTGCTCGTCACAGCCTCGTCTCGCTCGCAAAATCACGGGGATGCTGCTGGAGCTGGACAGCTCCGAGGTGGTGACGCTGCTTTGCTCGTCGGAGATGCTGTCAACCAAAGTCGAGGAGTGCATGCAGCTGCTCCACGCAACAAACCCCAAGGCCGAGGACCAGGAGCCGCTGCACCCGGGCTTTATGCTGGACTCCGCTGGTGTAAACGCCAATTGAAGCTTGGCTGTTTTGTCTGTTATAGGAATGGTAACTAGGTGGTGTAGCTGCTGCATTTTAGTTTACCGGTTGGATTTGATGAGGTGCTGCTTGCTATAGAACTCGGTAGTAATAATAAGAACTAGATTCAGCTAGAACCGTTATCTGGACGTGTGCTATGAATCTTATTCGGTTAGAACCTTTTCGAATCTTAGGGAATAAATTGTTTTCTGCTTACCTTCATGTGATGTACCCTTCATATGTTGCCCTTTGTTCGTGGGTAGCTTGTGTTCTTGGGTATTTGGGAGGATTTTCTGATGATTTTGTGATACATATTGGGTTCAGAAATTAGAGCAAGAGGAATTCTTGTGCAAAGCTGAGAGCTTGTTAGAACAATTCAGTTGGGCAATCATGGAGGTATCACCGTCAATACAACAGCAGAGTCTTGGTCTCGTTCAGGTTAGCTTTTCAAAAAAAAAAAAAGATAGGCGTCAACGTGTCATTCCCCTCTGCTAGTGTAAAGCTGGATGAAGCTGTAGAACGTAGACAGTGACCACACATGCCAAAAACGGTTGTTCGTGCTGCCCTGGCCTGATGTCGAAAATGGATCTCTGCTTTATTTACCTGCTCGTTTTCGTGCATTCCATAAGCAGTGCCAGGACTGGCGTAGAGGTCAGAAGTCAGAACACAAATGCAACGCCCGTAGGGTTCCAGGAATGACACATGCAGGCATGCTACTCCTCACAGGTTCAGTTGAGTGAGCCCCGGCTACAATCACTGATAGATTGATTTCTTTCAATCTGCCTTTGCAAACAAAGCTCAATCGCCTCTCATCCATAAAGCAAGGCTAGCGTGAATGCACGCACTCTGCAAGTATCGTTCTATAATAATCCTATGTCTGTCCGTAAGGCCAGCCGAAACAAGGTCATGGCACGGTGGTTGCATTGACAGCCGCTTCTAATTCGCTTTGGGAAAGTGATGGTAATAACCAAACAGTTCATCCAACATCGTGCTCATCCAAAATCAGTGGAACTGAGCTATCTTTCATTGCTCGAGCGTCGCCGTCCAATGAAAAACTGAAATTGGAGGCCACAGGGTCTTCGTCTCCTCGAGGACCATGCGTTTGCTCTTGCGCTTTCTGCGATCAGAAAGAATCGCGCGCTTGGTGGCTGGTGCGCATGTGTCCGAGCTGGCGAGACAGCTCTTTATTTGGACACGCCGTCCCGCTTCCATTTCTTAATTTCGTAATCAGCAAAATTTCGTAATCAGCAAAATCATGTCCAGCTGTACACTGCGTGGTGCAGCTTGCATTGCAGCCTGGTAAAAACGTGGGAAAAGTCTATTTTTCAACCTTGAACTAGCACACATGTTTGGTTTACAACCTTAAACTACAAAATCAGACATAAAAGACCATCCAACTATCGAAACAGGGCAAGTTTGACCCTTCGAGTGGTTTTGGAGGTGGTTTTCTATTTTGTGAAAATGCTAAAAAAATTGGTTTCATCTAAAAATTCATAACTAGTTCATTTTAAATCAGAAAAATATAGAACTTATACCCAAAGTTCTATAAAAATGTCACCTATCCATTGGTGCACTATTTGGAGCTTTTTGGATGTTGTATGTTCAAGTTTCTAGTTTTATTGTTTTTTTAAAAACACTAGGAATATGAATAAATAAGATGAAGATGACTCCAAATAGTTCACTAATAGATAGGTGACATTTTTATGAAACTTTAGGTACAAGTTCTACATTTTTCTGATTTAAAATAATTTAGTTATGATTTTTTAGATGAAATCAAATTTTTAGCATTTTCACAAAATGGAAAACCACCTCCAAAACCACTCAAAGGGCCAAACTTGCCCGGTTTCTATAGTTGGATGGCCTGTTATATCTGATTTTGTAGTTTAAAGTTGTAAATCAGACTTGTGTGTAGTTCAAAGTTGAAAATTAGACTTTTCCATAAAAACGTTGATACGCTCATACGCACCAGACCCGGCAAGCGGCTGTTAGCCTGTTATCGATCGGCACAAGGAGGGGCCAGGGGCGTGCCGCCGCGTCCGTGTGACCCGCGCGATAAAGGACAGGCCAGTGCGTACGCGCCGCACCCGCACCTCTCACAAGTCACACACCACCACGCCACCGTCCCGTCCCGCTCCTGCGTTCCCTTCTCCTCCCGCCGCCGCCCCGCCGCTTCCCTTCCCGGGACGTTTTCTCCTCCTCGCGCCACCGCCGCCGCCGCGAGCTTCTCTTCCTCTCCCGAAGATGGTACGCCGGCCGCTTCCCTCTCTAGTCTTTACTCCCCCCTCCCTTCGGCGCTGAATTGTTGATTCAGTGACTTCGATTCCACAACCGAAATGACTCGGCGTTCATCAGGGAATTTGCGGCAGTGTCGTGATTAGGGTTAGTCTGATCTCCCTGTAGGCGTGGAATGTACTTGTTGAGCGTTTTGTCGGAGGAGATCAGTGGTCCTGATTTCTTTCGGGGACGAGACAACCGAAGACTCCTTGCCTGTAGGGTGTTCGACGGTGTGACTTGCGCTTATGTTTGTGTTTGGCTCTCTGCCCGTCAATATATCTCCGGTGTTTCTGGTCGGTGCAGGCCAACGCGGCGTCCGGGATGGCCGTGGACGACGACTGCAAGCTCAAGTTCCTGGAGCTCAAGGCCAAGCGCACCTACCGCTTCCTCGTCTTCAGGATCGACGAGAAGCAGAAGCAGGTCGTCGTCGAGAAGCTCGGCGAGCCCAACCTCACCTACGAGGCTACGACGACTTCGCCGCCACCCTCCCAGCCGACGAGTGCAGATACTGCGTCTACGACTTCGACTTTGTCACCGAGGAGGGATGCCAGAAGAGCAAGATCTTCTTCATCGCGTGGTATAAGCCACGTTACCCAGAATTCAGATTGCTGCACCAGTAACCAACATTGATTCTTCATGGTTCTGAATGTAGCTCACTAACCATGTGTTGCTGTTGTTCTTTTGCCGATGTGATGTGAAGGTCCCCGGACACTGCAAAGATCAGGAGCAAGATGCTGTATGCAAGCTCCAAGGACAGGTTCAAGAGGGAGCTTGATGGTATCCAGGTGGAGCTGCAGGCGACTGATCCCACTGAGATGGGCCTTGATGTGATCAGGGGCCGTGCTAATTAAGTGTTGTGCTGCCTCCTTCCTGCTGTGGAGGTACTACACATCTTGTGGTTGCTTTAGGAAGTGAAGTGCTGTAGCTGCTGAATATCTGTGGGCTGGGAAGTTCTAGTCTGGGATTTGTTACTGTCCACTGACTCCAGTTAGCTTGATACCTCCCACCTATGTTTCAGTTCGTCCGTCTTCATCGTGTTGCTCAGTAGTTAGTTCAGTACAGAACTTGTGACATTGTCTGCTCTAGCCTGATGTTTCCAAACTAATGATACGCAAGTCTACAGGTGTTGGACTTGTCAACAGTCTGCTAATTTGAATGACATGGGAGATTGACCAGTGACATCAGGCCCTATCCTTTTCTTTTCTAAATTGTCTCGCATGCACGTGTTAACAATGTGTTGTCATTGTAGCTATCGCTTTCATTCTAATGGAACTGCATATGTCCTAACCCTTAATTTATTTCTTGCCAATTGTGTGCAATGGTATTAACGAAAAGTTTGATTCTGACAAGGGATGTTAATGTGATGAATTGCTGTGTCTGATTTTAAGATGATGGTGCCTTTTTACTTGAAGTTACTCTGAAAGTCTATAGTGTTGCAATATTGTGAGTTCTATACTATCATCTTATTGAATCTCAACATAGGCATTTTTATATTTTAACATGAGAATAGATGTCTTTTCTTTTTCAAAACAGTAATGTACTTGTCTTTGAAATCGTTTTTGGGTTACCTCTAATAATCGCTGGCAATAGCTAAACTATAACTCCTGTTCAATGAACATAAAACCAGGGATAGATCGGAAGGTTACTGGTTTAAATGGTTAGCACTGTCTAAAACTAAACATTTACTGTATACCTGATCGTGAGGCTATCAGTATATAGTAGTATTACTGTTGTATTCTAAGCAGTCGAGGATGGACATCATTATTGTTTGATCCAGTCTCTTGCTTATTTTGTTCAGAAAGGTGTCACGGATTTCCCGGTCCTAATAAATAACCGCAAGTTTGCAACAATTTTCGCAGGGTATCTTTGAGAGAGAAGTGTCAATTCGCAGTACAATAAATTTGACGAGCAATGGTGGCATATTTATTAGGGAAAACTATAGCTCTATGTTACGCGTGAACATTTCTATGTACAGGAACACCGAACCAAAGCCAATGGCCAGGACCTGACGAATGTGCTTGTAACGGCAGCTAGTGACGGTGCTTTTTCCAATGCCATTATTTCTGAAGAAACGTCTTTTCCCATGACAAATTAACTCATGCGGAATACGCATCATCACTCATCAGAGATGAACTCTGGTGTTATTCGTCAAATTTACGCGAATGAATAGTGTTAAAAATATTGCATTATAGTGAAAAATTGTGAAAAAATAGGTGTTGGAGCATATGCTGTGAGAGAAAATATGACTAGATGTGACGGAGATACAATGGATGAATAGATGTTTCGAAAAAAACAATGGATGAATAGTAAATTGAAGTCCAGATTAATAAAGCAACTAGCTGGCGTGCATAGAGCTTCCGTGAGCTTCTTTCCAACCCTGTGGTTAAGACTGTCTCCAAGGGATGCTGTAGTCGGTGCTGCATCTGCATTTTGCAGACGCGGGCCACACTGTAGCGGCTCCAGCGGGAGCCGCAGCGCCTGCTGCAAAATACAGCGATGCCCCTGGCATGCGCATCCCTAGGGATGCTGCATCCCAACCATCGCTCGCTGCCCGCCCCACCCCACTCTCTCTCTCCCTCTCCTCGACTTCGCCAGCAGCCGGCCCGCGGCGTATCCAGCGAAGAGCGGCGTCCCCGCCGGCGACGGCGTGCTCCCCGCCGTCTCCTTCCCCAGCGGATGGGGCCGCAACGCACCGTCCGACCCCGCCCGCGAGATCTAGGCGGGCGGAGCGGAGCTCCTTGGCCGCGGCGGAGATCCTGGTGCGAGCACGGCGGAGCAAGGGGAAGGGGAGGCGTCGGAGTAGGAGGGATCCGGTGACGCGAGGTGGATCCAGGGCCGGCGAAGAGGTGGATCGAGCTCGGGTCGACGGCGGCGGCCTCTGGCGGATTGAGCTCGGGGCGCCATCTCCCCTGTGGCCCCGCGGCGCCCTTGAGATGCGAGGTGGGGCCCGCGGTCGCCGGCTCCGACGCCGGCCGGTGAGGCTACCACCTCCTTCACTTCCGCCGGCCGTCTTCTTCCCCACGCCGCGGCCGTCTTCTTCCCCGCCGCCGCCTCTCCTCTTCCTCCTCCTCGGGTGTTTCGCGGCGGCCTCCATGATGCGGCGCGGCCTCCCTCTTCGGACCTCCTCCCCGACGCACGTGGCCGCGCGGCGGACCTCCTGCCGTGGACGTCGTGGCTCCCTCCGCGCGCGGGAGCCAACGACCTGGGTCGATGCAGCAGCTGCTGCGCGACGCCTACTGGAGGCGTCCTCCCCCTCCTCTGCCTGCATCTTCTCACTCCTTTCTGCAAGCGGGGATGCAGAAGGGGAATCCCCTGGAGACAGTCTGATGTATACGCCGTTAACTTCTCCCCGTTGACCCGCTACCGGATAACCGTAGCACTAACTCACCCTGTTACAGACTGTTTTTCTGGTTTTATGCGGATAAGTCATGGTTTTTTTCTCTGAGCCGCCGGCACTGCGACAAACACGCGGGGCAACGTCGAACAAGGAGAGCACGCGGCGCGCGGCCATTATCTTCTCGCAGCGGCGAGAGCTTCTGTGAGCTTCTTTCCAACCTGGCAGAGAGCCCCCGCAGGCAAATAAAAGATGAACGGTTAATGTATACGCTGTTAACTTCTCCCTGTCGACCCGCTATCGTACAACCGTAGCCGTAACTCACCCTGTTACGAATCGGTTTTTCTGATTTTATGCGGATAAGTCAGGTGTTTTTGCTCGAGCCGCCGGCGGTGCGACAAATAAGGGGCGCGACGTCGAACGAGAGAGCGCGCGCCGCGCGGCCATTATATTCCTCGCAGCGGCGACTTCCTCGTAGCGAGTCCAGAACGACCACGGATCACGGACCGATGGAGCAGCCGCCGGAGAGCGCCTCGGCGGCAGGCGAGGGCAAGTTCGTCGTCGGTAGCGTTCGGGATCTATTACAGTTCCTGCTCCATGTTCCAGTGACATATCGATTCGCTAAGAAAGACGTGAGTACGCCGGTTCAGCTCGGCTCGGGGCCTGCTCCCCGCTGCCTCCTTCGCTTCGCTCTAGTTTTTAATCTCTCCGCCTCCGCGCGCAGGCTGTACTCGAGGGATTCGTCACCGACGGCGGCTACGCCTGCGCCTGCCCCGCCGACGCCTCCTGCGGCTACCACGGCAAGGTCAGCCCAGCTCGATCACGTGCCCATCTGTTTTCACAACACTTCACCGGTTTTGTGGCTCCGCGCGGATAATTGAGGGTTTTTTCTCCGCGCCGCGCAGGTGCTGTCGGCGCTGCAATTCGAGAAGCACGCGGGGGTGGAGTCGAAGAACCAGAACGGCCACATCTTCCTCGGCAACGGCACGTCACTCTACGCCCTCTTCCACGCGCTCAGGGACGTGCCTGCCGAAGCGTTCGCGGAGGAGTTCGAGGCGGCCGCAGGGGTGCCCATGACCATGCCCGCCGCCGAGGCGCCCCTTGCGCCGCAGGGGCCGCGCCAGGGGCACCAGTCGGGCGCGCCCGCTAGCTGTGAACCGAACGGGGTTCAGGTTGACGGCGCGACGGCGGAGCTCCCTTCGGCGCCGGCGCCCGCGCGGGGCGACGTGGAGATGCTGACCGAGGAGGAGAAGGCCAGCTTTTGTCTGCTTGGTTTGAGGTGAGGGATTTCCCTGATCGATTTGTCCTTAATTTCATAGCGAAGTCGTAGCCCCTCACTGGGAGTCAGGGAGATGTGTTTTCTGTAATAATAAACTGATAGAATTGGACAAGTACATGTCCAATCATCCCAATTAGAACTCGTTGCAGGTTTCTGACGGTCTTAATCCCTCCTTTTTTTTCAGCAGAGAAAGTTGTTCCACGTCTCAGTCAGACGCTATGTACGGCATTGAAGGGCCTGCTCCAGAACATATCGAAGATGCAGCAGGTACTGACCATGCAATGCCTGATGCTAAAGAGATGATAAATGTAGCTGTTGAGCAACGGCCTAGGTATGGTGGTTTGTCAACGATAACTCCTGTTAAAGTGCGTATGACAGAAACAAAGTATCAGCTAGACAGTTACCTTAAAGATGTTAGAGGACTGCTGTCCACTGGGCTTCTTGAAGGTTTCAAGGTGACCTACAAGAAGGATGGGGTATGTGTTATTCCTGCTGACAGTAAGATTATAGATTTGGAGTAAATGCTAGTTGAAAACCTAGGATTTTTATTTATCTCAAGGACGACATGCATTGTCCCATTTTTTTATTATATTTAGGTAGAGAAGATTGGACGCATAAGTGGACAGGGTTATTCTTGTGGCTGCTCGGAGTGTAATTACAGTAGTAATGTAAGCTTTCTGTTACTGACTCTATTGTATCGATTGTAAATTCCATGCCTCTTTCGTAGATTGTCTTATACATGTCTTATAAATTGTAGGTTATGAATGCGTGCGAGTTTGAGCAGCATTCTGGTCAGTCCTCCAACAACCAAAATGATCACATCTTCTTGGAAACCGGGATTTCTCTATTCAAGGTGGTGAAAGCTCTAAAACATTATAGGCTTAACATGCTTGGGGAATTCATTAAAGACACTATTGGTTTCCCTCCTAATATGGATGAGTATAACAAGTGGAAAGGTATTTTGACCAGTACCTAAGGGTATGTTGTTTTTGTGTTTTTGCTCTGAATATGCTAATTTTGCTCTTGTTCTATCTTCTTTCTTGTCGTCCATTTAGCTTTGTTTCAAAAGAGGAAAGATTATTCAGATGCCGTGGCTTCAGATGGTAGTTCAACTCAGAGGCAAGTTACAGGGCATCGGAATTTCAGTAGGACTTAGACTTACATTCAGACTTATAAAATATGCACATACTGTGCTGTGCCTTGTTATTTTTCAAGACCTACTTATTTTCTGTCTATCAATAATTTTACCTATTTTTTCGGGTCTTGAACTTCCGTGTACTCTTGGTAAACCCATCAACCTTGCAAGGGTTGGCTTGGGCTTTAATGCCGTGCAGTTCCACTGGAAAGTGGTTCTTAACTGTGAACTGCCTATCCTTTCCTTGATAATTTGTTTTCAATCTTTTAACAATATTTTTAGCAAACATTTTAACCAATTGATGAAATGCCCTGCCAATTTGCAGCCAGTTGCATTAAAACTATCTCAATGCGCTTCCTAGCGCATACTAACTTCACCTTTGCTTTTGAAACCTCACTCAGTTCGCGGGAGTCAACTGTAGGGGAGATGATTTATAGTTTGAAAGAATCTACCAGCAATAGCATCTCAAACCTTAATTGGAGTACATTCAAAAGGCGGTCTGATAGGCAGTTCAAACGAGGAGGCACTGAGACTTCAACTCCAGTGCTGAGCGGAAGCGAAGACAAAGGAGTTTCAGGCCTCTCTACTGGCACCTCAACGAAGAATGGCACTGAAGAAACTCTTAGTGAGAACACAGCAGGTCCTCTCAGCACCAATGGTGTAAAATCTGACTCTCCAGAACCTGCTTCAATAATACCTGACTACTCTAAACATGATCCCATGACTTTAGAGCTTTCTTTACCAAGTCCAGTGACAATCTCTCAAGAGCCACTTTCAAACTGCAACATAGACTCAAAGTCAAAGGAATCAAAATCGAGGTAAAATATTAAATCTTCAGTATGCTTGGCATTTGTAATATTTGGGGGATCTTCCTGCAAAAACAGGATAAAGGTTGGTTCTTTATATTGAAATTTATATTGAAACAATGCATAACCCATAAATCTCGTTTACTTCCCCTCAGGGATAACACGTTGCATCCACTGATTTTCAAGGAGGGTGGCCTTCCAGATAATACTATATTGACTTACGTGTTGAAGACTGGAGAGGTACCCTGGGTATTTGCATGAACTGCCCCTTATTAACAATCACCTGAATTTTTAGCACTCCTAAGAGGATTCACACTTCACTATCTTTTAGGTTCTAAAGCAAGGGTATAAGCGGGGGACGGGAATAGTCTGTAATTGTTGCAACCAAGAGGTACACAACTATGCAATAGGGGATTTTTGTTTCTTAGGATGTAATTCTGCTCAAGGACCAACAGATGTTTTTGTTGTTGTTTTTAATCCAGTTTACTCCTTCGCACTTTGAAGAACATGCTGGCATGGGTAGAAGACGACAACCGTAAGCACCACCATTGTGGAAAGAAATTGTGTTGAACTTGAAAAAAAGTTCTTGGGTGTTTCAGTTCGTTTAAGTAGTGAGTATTTTATGTTTCAGGTATCACAACATCTATACGTCAGAAGGAGTAACACTGCATAAGCTAGCGCTGCAATTGCAAGAACGTTTGAATTCAAATGAATTTGGCAATGCTAATGTTTCTAGCTTTAGTGACTACCCTAACCTTACTTCTTCAGGTAACTTGATGGTTGTCTATGCTGGGTTCAGTACAATAATTTATTTAGTTTTCTGTTAATTCATTAAATTTCTGCGTTGAGGTTCATGACAATAGTTTATTTATTGTTCTGGTTAATTCATTAAGTTATCTAGTTTAGTTTCCTGCATGTTGAGTGGTTCTCATGAATCTTTCGAATGAGCAGCTAGTCCACTGTGGCCTTTGTGAATACTCAGGCATATAGATGCCTGTGTGCTTTCCTGTTTAAAGGAATGGTATCCTGCTGCATGTTGGAACATGATGATCATATTTTCTCTGCAGTTTGTCTTTATGCCATAGGATCTGGTAGTTAAGAGAAGTTATAATCTCTCTAAGGTATTTTTTTAAAGGGCCCCATCCTGTTAACAATCCTACACCAGACAAATTTGGGAATATTCCTGACTACCAGTTGTCATATCAAATCGCTTTCACATTTCTGATCACTCAGTATTAAGCTGGGCTTGTTGTTTTCTGTTCGACTTTTGTAAGAGATAGATATTTATGCAAAATATCCCAATTGATGGTTTTGTGACGTTATCATTGGGTTATGTTGAGGAATTGGATTATTTTAGGACTATTAGGTCGATACCCTGGGAATGCTTCATCAAACACTGCTGGTGGTTAACTATTTGTACTGTGCACTTTCCATTTCAAATGCTGTAAACAAGTAAAATATGGATGAAAGGGTAATAAGGTAATCCTTCATGGAGGTTTCTCACGGGGAGACATTGTTACTTGTGACTTGTGAGCCAAAGTTCTGCAAAAGGCAGGGCATGGTGCACAGCCCACACAATTTATGAGGAAAATAGTTCCCTTCTGCTGGATTCCCTCCTGTAGATTGGAAAGCTTGTATTTATCCTTACTCCCAAGTCCCAACCCAAGGCCTCCTTTGTCTAAAGAAACTACTTGTTAAGAGAAAAGGATGATGGGTAGTGACTACTGACTAGGCAGTGCTTCTTACCTGACCATAGCATTAGAGAAGAAGAGTTGTGGAAGAGTGAATCTTTGGGATGGCGTTGTGGCTTCCAATCCAGGGATCTCCTATTCTTGGTGGCTCTACTCTCATCCTTTATTTGTTTTGCCTTACAAGGCCATTATTTTTCTTGTACCAAGAGCTTGCTAAGTTCAGTTCTATTCATCCGATGCTATCTTGGATTGAAGTTTCTTTTTCCTTTGCAATCATCCGCTTTGTCGGTGTTAGGATTAGTCCCGACACTAACTAGTGAGATGCGCCGTGATCAGCCTCTCGATGGTCGGTGCTAAGCAACACGGGGACACGAGTTTTATCCTGGTTCCGACCACGGGGCCGTACGTCCAGCAGGTTGCGCGTGCGCGCTGTATTGCGATGCACCGGGGGTGCCTGTAGAGGGGGGCTACAAGTAAGGCGGGAGAGGAGGGAAAACCTCCAAGTCCCTGCTAGGTGATTGAGGCAAAGTGCCAATATCGAGTGAATGGGTGTGTGTAAGCACGGGTGGAAAGTGATGCGATGCCCGCGGCCGGGCGGCCACCTCCTCCTTTTATAGGCCAAGGGGAGGCGGCTTACAGACGTGCCGCATGGTTTTTGTACAGTGTCGCGGTACCGGCGTGCAGTGCTTGCGACTTGATGGATGTCCTGGCGAATCCTGGCTCTCGCAGGTGTCGTGATGGCTTCCGTACTCGCCAGGGAGTAGCTTCGAGGGTAGTCCGGCCGGCGTCTACGCCTGGTCGTTGTCCGCACGTCGGTTCGAGGGTCTCGCTGACGGGAGAGCTTGGGCTGCACAGAGGCCGGCGTGGCGGCGTCCCATCGGAACAGGACCTCACAGCGCCGGGGATGGCTCCACAGCGCCCGGGATGGTGGCACAGGGCCGGGGATTGCCGCACAGGGCCGGAGGTGACGGAGGGGACGTGCTCCGCTCACCCCGCGTCATGGCGCCGTCCTGGGCGGGCGTCAGGTCGGCGGCCGTACGCTCCTCGAGGGTGTTGCCATCCCTTTTCGAGGGGCGCGGCGTGGAGGAAGGACGGGAGCGGGTAACACAGTGCTGATGAATGACACCGGCCACTCCGCACAGCGCCGGGGATGGCCGCACAGTGGTGGGCTGTCCGCACAGCGCCGGGGCCGGATTCCCAGACGGCGTCAGGGGATCGGCGTGGCGAGGATTCGCCCTTTGACCCGGGCGACCGCGGCGTGTCAGGGCATTTAATGCCCCGGTCGGGGGGAGCAGGCGAGGTGCCGCGGGCCGAGGGGAAGCCTCGAGCGAGGCGGAGACCCGCTCGAGGGGCGCCGGTCCCTCGAGCGAGGCGGAAATCCACTCGAGGGGTGCCGGGCCCTCGAGCGGGGCTGAAGTTTGCCGCGTGGTGTCCGACCCTCGAGCGAAGCGGAAGTTCGCTCGAGGGCGACTGGTGCGGCTGTTTGACGGGCCGCGGAGGCCGATGGGCCGTAGCGGGCCGTGGGCTTGGTTCGTGTCCTAGCTGTGGTTGGTTTGGGGAGTGTGTTTAGCGATTTTTGTTTTTAAGAGGGCGATTTTCCCGGTAGTTAGGGGACCCCTTATGGCTGTCCCCGACACGCTTGTTCTGCATTCCCAGCTCCTTTTCCCTGTCCTACTCTAGTTTGATGCAGTGACATCACTAAATTTGTTAGGTTGTACTATGAACTGTATTACCCTTAGGTAAGGAGAGAGTACTAGTATAGATTTATGTCTCATGTCTGAGTAAATAATTTACTGCCTCTCTGTGCTGTGCTGATTGGTTCCCATATTACAGGTTGTGGAGAAGAACCCTCTACCACCAGTGGACCTATCATTCCCCTGAAACGGACTTTACAAGAAATAGTGGTTGAGACAGAGATTTGCTATTTCTGTGGGTAAGATTGTAATACTAAGCATATTTTTCCATTGGCAGATTAGCAGGGATTTGGTGAGCTCATAAAAATTTTGCTTACTTACATAATGTCAGGGATGGCCGCACGACGCTTGGAAATATTGATCCTGATACAATAGTCTTCTGTAACCAGGTCTGTTGTTAATGCTTACATCCAACCAACCTTTCATACTTAAATTGCTGGCGTGCAAATTATGCCTTATTACTTTACAGTGTGAGAGACCATGCCATATCAGATGTTACAACGATCGAATTGGAAAAAAGAAGGTTTGTGAACATTTATTTCATTTACATTTGGAAAAGGAAAGTTTGCCATTGTGAAAAGTACTGCTGAATGGTTGAATTAAACATTTCAGGTGCCCCTGGAAATATTGAAAGAATATACACGATTTTGCTTCCTGTGCTGCGAAAAATGTCAATTGCTTCGTGACCATCTAGATGAAGGACTGGAAAAGTGTGAAGAGATTGCCTTCCTCAGACGGATAAGATCAAATATTTGTTGGCGGCTTTTAAGTGGAATGAATGCAAGTAGTGAGCTCTACATGCCTCAGGTTGTTGATATCCTCAAAGTAAGTTCTTGACTTAAATTTTGCATCTGCCTTTCAGTACCTTTTTGACTGCTACAGTCTCACCTGAATCCCTGTACTTTATACAGGATGCATTTGCGGAAACTGCTGAGCACAGTGGTGTCTTCTTGGATATGGTTTATGCGTAGGTTCCTGCTTATTTTGCTACTTCTTGTCAAGTGGTGTATGAGTAGTTTCATTAATGTGCATTCACCATCAGCCTTTTTGTTCATATGTATTGAAGTCTGAAACAATCTAAACTTCATTGTTGCAGCAAGAATGTGGAAGGAGAGATGGATTTTCGAGGAATGTATTGCGCAGTGTTAACTGCAAGGTATTTCATCATTATGATATTTGTGTTTCTTCTGGTCCGCGTGCAGTGATGCCTCAGTTGTGTTTTTTGTAGTTCTGCATTAAACTTAGCAAAAAAAAGCACCCATATAAACTGCAGATTGTTATCCCTTGTTTTGAATTTGTATGATTAATTTTTCCTGGTACTCTTACTTTTCCCCCATTTTGATTTTCTTGCAGCACGCATGTTGTGTCTGCTGCAATTTTGAAAGTGCGCATGGAACAAGTTGCAGAGCTGGTCCTTATTGCTACTCGCAGGGAGTGCAGAAAGAAGGTGAGAATGAATTTGAGCCATACACAACGCAGTGAACGTTGTCAATTATCTTATGTAAAAACAATTTGCATGTCCCACTTTTCATTAAAAAAAAAGGATGGATAACTGCAGGATCTTAATGAATCGCTAACAAAAGAATCCACTAATATTACTTGATAGGTTTCTGATGCAACTCAAAACAATAAATAAAATTATGTTCATAAAACTAATTTTGAATATGTTTGCACACTAAGCTAAGCCTGCCACTGGGGAGGGTATGGACAAACCCACTCTTGTTCATACCCAAATTCAAATAATTATTATCCACTTCTTACCCTCCCCAATCCCACCCATACCCAATGGATAATTAATTTTGTGTTAGATTCTATATATCCAATCACACCCTACCCTCTGCATGGATAATTTTTTTTCTACTCACCCCCTCTCCATTTGAGGTGGGTGTGGATTTGGATATGAAATATGGATAAAAACAACAGGCTTACACTAAGCATTATAGGCTGATATTTTGTAGAATGTGTTTCTGTTCAGACGTTCAGTCATAAATCCTCGTATGTCTGATTAGCACAGTGGTCCCTTCACTTACGCATATTGGAACACATTATGTTTATGGACTGACATGTGATAATGCCTTTATGGTTGATAATTCTGAACGAATATTTTAGCAAACTATGATTCTTATTGTTTGGTTATTTTTACGGCAGGGCTACTTTATACTTCTCCTAAAGTCTATCGAGGAGCATTTGAGAGCCTGGAAAGTTAACCTTATCACAGCACCTGTTGACCCTGAAATGGCACCAATATGGTCTGAGAAGCTCGGGTTCACCATTTTAACAGATGAAGAGGTGATCACATCCTCTCTATTGCATATTCCTATGGTTCATGAAATGATGAAATCATTCAGTTTTTTTTGACCGACTACCATGTTTTTCTTCATCTCACTAATAGTAACAGTATTATCTCTCTATTGTTGTGCTACTGCCAGAAGAAGTCAATGCCGGATCAGTCTTGCCCCTCGGTGATGTTTGAGAACCTAGTCTTGATGCAAAAATCCCTTGCTTGAGAAAATCTAATCTGTGCTTATTTGTACACTACTACATAAAAAAAAACTGGTTTATGGTGTTTGGGAGAGACCTTTGTAGATTATTATAGCGCAATTTAATGTAGCTTAGTCTAGGAGATGATTGCAGAGCACGACCTTTCTAGTTTCTGAAGATTAAAGATGCGAGCTGTCTTTGTATCTTTTTCCAAGTTATATGGGGCCTAGATGTATATATTCAATTGCTGGCTTGTTGGTTGCGCGTGCGCTGGGCTCAATTTGCCGCATACATTTCCAGCTCGGTGTGATTGCAGCAGGTGTTCCCACCTTTCATCGTGTACTCACGCTTGCTCCCGACATGCAAGGGCGATTGGACGACACCCGAATCTCAACTTCTTTCCGCTGTACAGCCATGCTATGCTTCACAGTTCACAGCTTGTCACATGTTAGAAGAACCCTGCAAAGAGTGTCTCTTTGTTTTTTTTCTGAGTCTAACTATTTTATATAAAATATGTCAATGTTTTTTATGCCTAACAAGTTTCATTATATTAATAATAAAATATGTTTTCTTAGCATATGTATTTAGTGTTATAAATACTGATATTCTTCACAAAGCGCGAACTGGTTGGATTGAAACATCAACACGGTCACGACACCGAAGCAGAAAAGAAGACTAAGCATGGTGCCCCGCGTTGATGTCCCAATGCAACCGGACGAGTTTATTTTCCGTTTCCTTTTCTTTTCCTGCCTACGATCTCACAGGTTGTAGTCTTGTATTTTTTTCTACTATATCAATGCAACATGCACTATCTTGTGTGGTTCGTTCAAAAAAATCGATACTCTTTATTGTGAATTTGATAAAATTTAGAACAGTTCAGACTTAGGACAAACCTAAGTGGACACTCTTTGCGGGGCGGAGGGAGTATGCATTAATGGATGTTTACAATGGGTCCGAATTCACAATGACATTTGTGCATTTTTTACTGAATTACTGTAGGCCTGAATATTAGTATGTCCTATTTTTCATCAATGTTTATGCCAATCTAGCTCGTTAGAACTGTGGATCGTGTCGACGTAATATAGCATTACACGCAAGTTTATGTAGCCTGAAGTTCCGTTGATTTAATTCTGGACTGGTAGATCAGTCAAATATATAGGTCGGAGTATATGGATAAATTGCAGCAACAGGGAAGCTCTCGACAGGTAACATGACGAGCAACCATGCAAAGAGATGGAAATAGCATCATCAATTAGGCATCCTTGAGTGCAAATCAGCAATTCAAAAGGCTACCGCCTACCGATCGTCACAATTCACACACTATAACAAGTCAACAGTGAGGACATCGTAGAACACAAATGCGGTGCAGCTCTCTATTGCCCATGTCCAATCAAACTACTCCCCGGTGTTTCTTTTTTTTGCGAAAGGGAAGATATATTAAACATGAGCATAGTACATCCCCCCTAATTGCAAACAGGTCCTCAAAGAAAAGAAAATTACAAATGAGCCCACAAGACTCAAGATCATCTTCTTCCTCACCGAGATCCTATTCGCTGTCATCACCACCGCATCCATCCAAGTCCACCTCCCGTCACGCCAAGGGACTCCACGCATGTGTAAAGCCGCAAGATCCATCGCCTGGTGCTCCACCAAACGAATCAGTTCCGTTGAAAGCAAATCGGCCATCACCTTGACACAAAGGAAGAGGAAGATCTCTGCCATCGCCAGCCAGAAAACCAGCGAGCAGAAGAGAAGTCCACCGTCGCCCGCCATCAAACCAGCAACGAGGACAAACCACGCACCCACGGGGATGCCACACCCTCCCACCCTTTCGCAAAAGAACAGGAGGAAACTCACGCCGTCTCCGCCGTCGTCGAAGAAGCACCAGCTCCCTTGACCGCCGGAGAGGAAACCGCGGAGACAAAAGATCCTCTCCGATGGCAACGAAGAGGATAGGTGGGGCGACCCGCCGAAGCAGAACCTACCTGCGCAGATCCAGCCGGAGCACATCCATCCAGAGCCTGCGCAGATCCAGCCAAAACAGAACATCCAGCCAGAGCAGATCACAACTCCGGCGCCCCCAACGACGAACTTTATTTGCCGTCGAAGTAGCATACACCTAGCTACACCGGCGGCTGCCAGCAAGCCAAACCTAGCTCCACCGCGTATGAACGACGGCGAGCAAAACCTAGACCTAGGAAGAGACCTACCTAGTCTATATACAGCCGCACAACGATTCCGCCGTCCATCTCCCTCTCCGACGCCGGACCGGCCGTCGGAGCGGAAGAGGACGAACGGAATCGCCGCCGGAGACAGAGGTCGCCTCGGAGTCGCCCTTATCCGCCTCTCTCTACTCCCTGGTGTTTCTGAAAGTATTCCCATCCAAGTACTGCTGTAAAACAACATTTTGATGCGATCAGCCACACCACCCTACAGTCTTGTTGGTTGTGAAGCCAGCGTGCAAACGGGTGTCCTGCTGAGGAGCAGGCTTTGGTTGCCTTGGTTTAGCAGGGTCGATGAAGATGACCCATCCATCCAGAAACTTGGCGTTCATCTCCTGCCATGCTTTCTCAGCCTCTTCTATAGTGGCATATCTCACGAAACCGTAACCCTTTGACCTCCCGGATACTTTATCTGTCACGACTTTTGCTGCACAAAGTAATGAAAGAATAAGCTACAATCAGGATTCAGGATTGAGGAAAATGATGAACAGAGATCAGAACATTTCTGAAAAGGAAGCTGTGTACCATCAAGGAGCCTCCCAAAAGGAGCAAAGGCCCCATGGAGCTTCTCATCTGTTGTTAGTCTTGAAAGGCCTGCACCGAATAGCATCAATCATAGGTTATGATTCTAAAAGTGAACTATACCTAAAATTGAAAATGAAATGGGAGCCACTGCTCCCTGAGGATTACTTATTACTGAGCATAGTAGCAAACTATACAAAAATGGAACAAGGTTAATGATAAAAAAGGAAATCAAGAAAAACACAAAGTACAATAGGATTTGACGGCACAGGAGGTGCAGGCTCGGATGTAAATTGCAACAGGTCTAAATGCAGTGATTCACCGATACAGATCATTGCTTATCTTTCGTTTTGCAGGCCTGATCCAGGTGCCTGCATCTCTAATTTGGGAAATATCACTAATCCACATCACATAAGCAGGCCTGATCTATTTAAAAGAAACATTACTGTGAATTTGTGAATTTGTGTTCCCTGAGGCTAAACTACAATCATGGTGCGAGAGATAATGATTGGGCAAGGCGAGGCTGGAAATTTGGAAATGGAAAAGGGAGAGAGAGACGTTTACCGCTGATGAATAGCTTGGGGGTGGTGAGCGGTGGCACGTTGGCGACCTCCGCATCATCGCCGAATATGGAAGACGGAGGAGGCGGGGTGTGCGACGCGCCGGAGCCGGAGGAGGAGGAGCAAAAGGTAGCGCGAAATACGGAGGAGGAGGCTGGGGTGGAATTGCAAAGGAGCCGGCGGAGAAGGGCGGAAGAGGAGGCGGAGATGGCCATCGCCGGCGGCTAGAACCCTACCCCGCCCCTTGGCTTCTGTTTTCGGGTGGTGGGTTTTCGGGCTCGTGGGTTGGCACCAGCCCAGAGCCCCAGAGCCTATTTGGGGCTTCTAGTTGTAGGCCTGCCTGTTCGGTGTAGAATCTGAACCTCCCAAAAAAAAATCGGCACTGCGTATATTGACGTGAATTTCGGAGAAATCTCTGATTAAAGTACTTCATTGTTGTTGTTTTTTATTCGGAGATATCTCTGATCAAAATACTTCAGTTTTCTTAGTCTTTCTCTTAACAGTTCATTTTTTGTTTGAATCTTGATCTCTTTTCAGTTCGTAGCGTTTCATTTCATACAGGTCCTAATGTTTGAGGCACTTTAGAACTTTGGTGATGCATAAGAATCATTGAGGTTCTATTTGTCCCGCGATGTATATTGCAGATTGTAGCTCGCCAGAATCAAATGATCTTGCAGGTTGTTACAATCTGCAAGAATCTGTGAGCTCAACCAAACAAGACGTGAAGCATGATGATTCAGTTGACTCCATACTGTCCTGAATTTGATTGATATTTTAGAACAGCTGGGTGATTGTCCTGAAGAAACAAGTTTCAACTTTCCCTTTCGCCTACTCGAGCCAGGATCACATAAGAAGCGACAAAGATTCGGGCGAACTCATCTCACTGCAAGTCGTCGCCAACAATCCCAAACCATGTTGTGAGCGACAGCAGAATCCAATCCACCCCAATTTCTTCAAAAATATCGTTTCATTTATACTTGCCGCAAAATGTCGATGCAATTACAGTGAGATCGTAGGATATAGCACGGCCGCCAATGGACGGCAGCCCAACGAGCGTATACACACAGATTAGAAAGCTAAGCGAGGAAGAAGAGGCCATCCGGCCGGCTCGCTGGTGTGGCTTCCTCACGCGGATGGGAGCACCTTCTTGACGATCTCGTCGCTGAGAGAGGCGATCTGCGCGTCGAGCGCCTTGATGGCCTCCTCCTTCTGCGCCTCGAGGTTGGCGAGCGCCTCGACGAGCTCGGCCTCGACGCGGCGGCGGCCCTCGTCCAGCTTGGCCTCCAGCTCGGCGGTGGTCTCCTTCTTCATCTTGTTGAGCGCCGCAGCGATCTCGGCGCGCGCGGCCTTCATGATGGCGGCGGCCTGCTCCTCCAGCTGCTTGACCTCCTCGGAGGCGTCCTTGACGTCGCCGAGCTCGCCGCGAATCTTGGCGTCCCTCTCGTCCATGAACTTGCCGAGCGGCGTGAAGTAGAGCTTGTCCAGCGCCACCATGAGCAGCAGGAACTCGGTCGCGATCGCCGGGAGCGTCAGGTTGAAGTCGAAGAGCTGCGCCTTCTCCATCTGCTCCGCCAGCGCCGGGAGCGGCGCGGCCGCCACCACCGCCGCCGCCGTCGCCAGCAGCCGCGGGAGCTGCTGCGCCAGGGGCCGCCGCGGCCGCGCCGAGGTGGGCGAGGACGAGGAGGAGGCCACCGGCTTCAGGATCGGCACCGCGCGGCGCAGAGAGCAGGAGGTGGTGGCCGCAGCCATCAGAGCCGGCGCCATGAGTGCGTGGCAGGGAGAGCCGGAGAGGGGTGGGCGTGGAAGAGCGGCGGCTAGCTCAGGAGATGGGGTGGTGGGGAGAGACAGGAGGGGGAGGCGGGCGACCGGCTATCTATCCGAACGGGTTGGGTTGCGGTGGCCCGATGAACGGCGGCCACACGATGCCGATGCTCGCTCTCTCGCTTCACTACCACGAGTGCATTCTCTCCCTTCCCAATATTCCTTCCAATAATTTGGACCTTGCTGCAGAAAAGGCCCGTATAATTTCGAGCCCTTCCTGGGCAAAACGGCTCATTTTGCGGCCTCGCTCCGCATTCCTGGGCCGAATTCCTTCCCTTAATCGGTTACTCCCGATATATGGTGGGCCGTGCATTTTCGAACCCAGAAGAATCGGAAACAAACGGAACGGGAAAATTCCCAAACCACTCCCGATATATTCAAGTGCTCCCCCGCTTGCCATACTACCATGCACCCGCGCGATGTCATCCGTCGGATGCACATTCGACGGTGCATCTCGGATAAACTGTGGGGATGCACCTTTGCACTTTATCCCTCATGATTTTTTATAATCACGCCCGTAGTCCCAAACAAGCTCCCGAGATGCACCGATGTGCATCTCACGGTTGACATCACGCGGATACATGGAAGTATGGGAAGCAGGTGGCGCACTGGAATCTTTCTCCTTGGGTGAGAAAACCAACTAGAAAGGTCCACGTGCTTAGAGTGCTTCAGGTGCTCCTATGCATCCAGTCACTTTCATATGTTGGATATATCATTCACGGTCATGTGAATCTAACTGGGATTGTGCTCAATCTCTGTAATACACGAAGAGCAAGATGTAAAATATTGTATGATCCACAACTTGCCGGTTGTGAGACATGGGTACCCCTGGGTCCCTACAGACAAGGCTCACGGCCGTTTCTGACAAGTGGGTCCGGCCCACCAGAAGACCCGCCGACCTGTCAGTAGGCCTGTCCGACCTGACATGTGGATCCGAAGACGAGAAGACAGCTTGGTGTGCAAGCCAAGAAAGCCCAGACGGATTAAGGCAGCTCGGATAAACTTTCCATGTTGTAACTGACTAGATATAGGTTTCCCTGTTGTAACCGATTTGGACTCCGGTCCACCGACCTTGTCCGTCGCCCAATATAAGGCGGGCAAGGGCGTCCCCTCGGGACATCGACACAGACGACCTCCACCTTCACCATGATCAAATCAATACAATCAAGAACTGGACGTAGGGTTTTACTCTCCGGAGGTCCGAACCAGTATAAAATCGCCTTGTCCCTTGTGTCTCGCCGTGATTTCCGTGTGCTACGCTAGCATAACCATCGCGTTCTTAGCTCCCGATCTCCCCGCCGAACAAATAAACCACCGGGGTTAACCCCCTGTGGACTGTTCAGATCTAAACCTCTGACAATTGGCGCGCCAGGTAGGGGTGATTGGGAGCTCTTCGTGCAGCGTGATGGTAGCTCGCTCCGGCGACCTCTCCGGCGACGACACGAAGGATATCTCCGCAGTGAGGTCGATGTCTTCGTTCTACGGACGGCGCGCCAAAATTTTTCGCGTCCGCCCACCCACCCAAGGTGTTCACGATGTCCGGCTGCATCTGCATGCGGCCGGGAGGAGTACGTCTACGAAAGTCGAAGCCGGCGACAGGCCTCACAGTCCGCCTACGTCAACGAGGAGTACATATCCACCACGCGAACGTGATCAAGACCAATCTATCCATGAGATGGATACATATACAAGTTCCCTCCTGCACGACGGCTCCGGCTTCCTGAGGCCGTACCAGCCACGAGCCCACGACGCTCGCTCCGATGCGGCATTGACGAGACAGTCAACGCCGTCAGCCCGACCTGCTGGGTAGCTTATTCACGACCTCTTAGGACGTCTCGACGACCTGCGACCGCACGACCTCGACCTCGTCAACACGCGCAAGCTAAGTGCTATTTTTAATTAAATATTTTTACGATTTCAATTAATTTTGTAGACCTGCTCTACATGCTTTTCTGCTCTTCCGATCCCTTCCCCTCGACATGCTCGGGGGCTTGGCAATGCCAACACATGGGTCGCCAGACCTGAGGGATCCATTTTTTATCTTGTGCTATGTCCCCCTCCCTCTCGACATGCTCGGGGGCTTGGCCATGCCAATCTAAGGGTCGCCAGACCTGTGGGGTCCTACTTCTCCTATGTGTGTTCTTCCTTTAACTGCTTGACTCTCGTTATGAGTATTCGACGTTGTGTGGTTGCAAAACCTGGGTCCTAGGCCCCTCCCCGTGCGTCGGCTACATCTAAGGCTCCCTGCTGAGCATTGTAGAGGGGTGAAACACTTTGCAGCTTCAGAGCTTTCGAGTCCGCATAATGTGTGCCTTGCACGATAAGTGGAATACGTACCTTTTCAAACAAGACATAGCACAAGAATGTTCAGCTCCGGCTAACATTATTCAACATCTACATATCATAGCTCAGACTAGATCTTCGTCATATTGATATTCGACGGATTGATACACCGACGTGGTGTTTATTTTATTTTACAGGACCAGCCCTTTGCTCCGGCATCGCCTTAGTCAGGTCGCTAGACCTCTCTCCAACTCCGGCGTCGCCGTTGGCGAACCTACCTTGGGTGCCTCCGTCGTCGTCGGATTGAGGTCGGCGGACCTCCTTGCGGCTCTGTTGTCACGGGCTTTAGGTCGTTAGACCTCCCGGTGTCTGTGTCGTTATCTTTGTCAGGTCGCTAGACCTCCCTGCAGCTTCGTCGTTATCTTCGTCAGGCCGCTAGACCTCCCTCCGGCTACGCTGTCGTCTTCGTCAGGTCGCTAGACCTTCATCCGGCTCCGTCGTCGTCGTCAGGTCGCTGGACCTTCTTCCGTCTCGGTCGTCGCCTTCGTCAGGTTGCTAGACCTTCATCCGGTTCCGTTGTTGCGTTCGTCAGGTCGCTGGACCTTCTTCCGTCGTCGTCGTCAGGTCGCTGGACCTTCCTCCGGCTCCGTCGTCGTCTTCGTCAGCTCCAAGCTTTTATAATTTTGCGTCCTACGTTCTGGTGGACGGTTGCATGCCCACGGCATGGCTGGAATTCTACTCTGCGGCTTCATAGCTCAACAATGCTCGGTGCTTGCCTACTTCAGTCTTATGATGCTATTTATAGCGAGAGCCAAGACTCGGTTACGGCCGGATGAGCTCCGACACTGGACGAAGTTGTCGTTTTCTGGGAGGCAAGAGGATTTCCGACCACTGTTGACCCGTGACCCTGCAGTCTACGATAGAAGACAAAGTCTGACTCTGCGTCAGAGGGCCCAGCGCCTCGCTACAACTACGGACGACGTCGACGATCAAACGCACCCTTTACGGCTCTGCGTCTTTATTGCACCCGCTAGGCTCTGCATCCTGGTGCACCCGCTATGGCTCTACACATAAACGGACCTATTCCAATCAGCCTATATTTCTGTTTCCTGAGCAGAATGGTCGTAGGTTCGATTGAAGACCTTCAGGGGTAGGCGTGCCTCGCTGCTCTGCCAGATCCGTCTGGGCGCCTGGAGATCAGAAGCTTCACGTCTACAATTTCGTCGGACCCCCGTGGTCGGTGTGCCTATTGCTAATGTCGTCAAAACCACAGTGCAATGGCTCCGCTGGATGGTCAGCAGCTATGTTGGTCGTCTGGACACCAAAATGACCTCCCTGAGGTCGGCGTGCCTCAATACCTAGGTCTTGCAATACCTTGGTATGTTTACGGTTCTGCCAACCTAGTTGGGCGTCCTAGAAGCGTGACCTTCCTGAGGTCGGTGTGCTCTTATAGCCTTTAACGCCCGCGTTTTTAGCCCTAATAAATCACCTGCTAAATCACACGTGTTTTCAAAACTTTTCCGCTGAGCTCGATCGTCTCCTCAAAACCCCGATCATCTTTTCCCTCCCTCCTTCCCTCGACGCGCGTGCCGCGAATCCCGCCGGCACTGCCCATCCCACCCGCCATCACTCGAGCCACCGCCGCCCTCCGCGTCGTGTCGCACAGCACCGCTGCAGCGCCGCTGTCGGCCACCTCGCCGGGAATCCCGAGCCCGCCATGGTCCCGCCAGCCGGCCTGCTCCGCTGCCGACACCGCGTCAGCCCCGCAAGTGCTCGAACCCGAGAAAATCCTTTTTCCCCTCTCTCCTAATTTTCCTAGGATTTTCTCTTAATTCTTTTCCCTTTCTCCTTTTTCTTTTCTCTTCTTATTCTTTTCTCTTTTTCCTTTTCCTTATTTGTGTCACACTTAGTACGGTAATGAACCACCTGATGTAATAAATGTGGTACCAGCCTCCTGGGACTGGTATTTGTGTCACATTTAGTCACCTCTGATGAGGGGACGCTTCAGGTGGTATCAGAGCTGTAGGTTGGCCGTAGGACGCGACCCCTAGGTCCCGAGACCCCTTTTCTAAGCCTTTCTCTACTATATCTTCCTTGCTTAGCACACCTTCCACGCAAAGCACTCACCGTGGCTTTGTTGGTCCCAGATGGCTGACAATGAGTGGAACAGAGGAATCTGCCCCCCAGATCCTGGCCTCCCTAAGTTGCTACTGCTCAGCTTGGAGCGCATCGGAGTTGCGAGCCCACCGGAGTACCTCTATCGGGAGTATGAACTCAGAAGCACCTTTCGGTGTGAGGTGATGATTTTCGTGTCTAGGAGCACGTTGTACCCCGATGTGAGCCCCTGGTACACCAAAACCACCGGGTATCGCTTCGCCGACACCTACCACAAGGCCGCCCGAAAAGCCCTTCGCCGTCTGCGAGTGATCTATAAGCACCACCTCCGTCAGACTCCAATGAGATTCTTTCCGCCTGCTGGAGGAAGAGGTCGCTCATGGATCGCCCGGATGAGGAGACTTGGACGCGAAGAGGAAGAACTAGAGGACACAGTTTCTCACCTATCCATCTACCTCACCGGCCTAGATAAGCTTTACCGTGAAACAGCAGCACAATTGAAGGAGCAAACTCGCAGAGCAGAAGGAGCAGAAAAAGCATTAATAGCGCAAACAGAGAAGGTGGTAAAAGCCGAAGAAAAAGCAGAGATCGACCAAAGAGCCTACGAAGGTTTATGGCAGGCATTTGCTAAAGCTCGTGAGGAGGCACGTCAAGCCGAGGAGCGAGCTGCACGAGCTCGAGCGGATCTACGGAGCCTAATTAACTCAAGTGGAATCAAAAATGGGTGGATATCGGAAGAAGAAGAAGAAGAACCCATGGAAACCCATTGGGATAAAGGCACTCAGACCGAAGAGGAGATACTGGAGCAATGCCTTCCACCGAAGAAGCGTCACATCCAGTGTGAGGAAGAGTCCCCATGAGGGGGTAGAGTACCTAAGTAAAGAGCTATGGTATATTAAGAATAAAGTGTACCCCTGAGGAGTGTACCCCAACCTTGTTGATAAATAAAACTATCTATCTTTTGTACCCTACCCTTTGCACAACATGTTCAACTCTACCCTTGTTTTCAGATGGCCGAAGATGGATGGACCCAAGGCGTGTGCCAGGAGGAGCCTGGTTTTGCTCGCCTTCTTATCAACTCCCTGGTGCGCCTCGGTATCACTGAGCGCCCAAGGTACTACAGTAGAGAGTACGAGCAACTCGGCACTCTTCGCTGTAGGGTGGTCCTCTCCATCGCCAGAAGCACCCGCTACCCCAACATCGAGCCGTGGCGCGTGACCGCCACAGGTTTTCGACATCGGGATACCTATCCCTTGGCCCTCCGGAAAACTCTCTGTTACCTGTGCAGGATCTACGAGGAGCACCTTGTCTCCACACCGATGAGGCTTTATCCTCCCGCCATCCGGACTTCAGTCTGGCAAGCCCGCATGAGAAACCTGGAACGGCACCGTCACCAAGAAGATCTTTTGTACCATGTAGTTGCCTACCTCGTCTCCCTGGATAAACTCTTTGATGATCAGGCCAAGTTCCTAAGAGAGCAAATTGGTCGGGCTGAGCAAGCGGAAGTCACAGTAAGGATGCACCAGGTTCGAGTAGCTCAAGATGAAGTAAGGATCGCGGCCGCCATAAGTAGTGAAGCTGTTGCCCATGAGAACCTCAGGCGGATCCAGGATCAGCGCATACAGGAATGGACCAACAGTGGAACACCCGTTCCGGCTGTGGGAGAAGCACAAGTCCTAGTTGGGACACCCCTCATAGGATGGGGAGGAGTTCCTGAGACCCCAACACCGTCTGTAGCCGCCGAGCAACCAACATCAACCGTCGAAGAAGGAACTTCCGCCCAGCCCCAAGAGAACGGGAACCCCCAGGATGATGACGGTGATGAGCTGCTCATTCCGCTGGAAGCACACTCCGCCCCGGAAGATGGCTCGCCCCGCGAGTAGCATGCCGCAGAAGCCCTTGCCAAGGAATGAAGCCGTGCTGGTCCGAGCTTAGAGTCGCCCCCTTTAGCTTTTGTCGTAGTGCCAAGTCGTGTAGTGTACCAGCGTTGTACCAGTCGAGTAGTTCGGGATGTATCCTCCTCTCATGGTTGAAATAAAGTTGTTTGTGCTTGTTTGTCATGTGTGCTTGTTGTGTGCTTGACGGCAGGAATCAGATCCTGTCTTTTCAAAAACCCGTCTTAATCAACTTAAACATCACATAAAATCTTATAGAAACCCGCTCCCCTACAGATGGTTTCAAGGCGTCCCACCAGGAGCTTCCAAGGCTCCGGTCGCATGGACCCAAACGCGGAAGGATCGCATGCTGAACGAAGGGAGCGCCCTAACGACCAAGAAGTGAATCAAGGCGAAAATGGAGGAGAAAACATGGTTCCGCCACCGCCACCACCTGCCGTAGACCTGGCGCAAGTGTTGGCCAACCAGACACTGTTGCTGGAAGCCATAGCCAATGCCATCACCCGCCCAAAGCCCCGTGTTCTGGGCATGAATGAGAAACTGATAGAATTCCTCCGGACAAAGCCACTCACCTTTGGCGGGTCTGTGAATCCCTTGGATGCAGATGACTGGCTGAGGGCCATCCTAAGGGAACTAGAGCCATTCAACTGTGAAGATCGGGACAAGGTTCTTTTGGCCACGCACCAGCTCACTGGGACAGCGTTAGCATGGTGGGAAAACTACTGTGCAGCAGCCAAAGATCCCTCCACCATCACTTGGGATGAGTTTGTGGAAGAGTTTCGTCGCTACCACATCCCAGAAGCCACACTGAAGCGCAAGGCGGACGAGTTCCGTGAACTTCATCAAGGCAACAAGTCCGTGGAGGAATACACCTACCAGTTCATAGAGTTAGCCCGCTATGCCCCCGAAGAAGTGGACAAGGACTCGAAGAAGCAGGACATGTTCAAGAAGGGCTTGACTCCGGAACTGAGGACTCTGCTTACCCCTCAGATCTACCCGGACTTCAACACCCTCATGAACATGGCCATCCTCACAGAGAGAGCCAGGGCAAAAGAGAAGAAAGAAAACAAGCGCAAGTTCATGGAGAACAAAGCCCAGCAGCAAGAACGTTCCCAGAGACAGAGAAGCTTCGGTCACCCCATGTCCAGGTTTCAAGCCCCCATGCAGTACAGAACCCAGACACAAGCCACGATCTCCCAGGGCCCCAGAACCCAGTTCAAACAATACAACAACCAGAACACCATGAAACCTCCACAGAGCAATACTAGCCATGTCACTGCCAACAACAACAACACCCGAGTATGTTTCAACTGCCGTGAGACCGGACACTTCATTGCCAACTGCCCATACGCCAAAAAGCCAACAGCTTCAGCCCTCTCCAACTTAGTGAACGGGCCGAGACCGGTTGTATCTGGAGCCAACCGTGTGCCGGTTCGCAACAACAACAACTTTGGCAACAACAACAACTCGCAGATGAGGCATCCCCAGCAGTCTTATGGACGAGCCCGCGTCAACCACATCAACGCACAGGAGGCTCAAGAAGCACAAGGCGTAGTGTTCGGTGAGTTCCTCGTCAGCTCAGTCTTGGCAACCGTATTATTTGATTCAGGAGCATCACATTCGTTCATATCCTCAAGTTTTGTGGAAAAGCATAATATACCCACAGTACTACCAAAAACACCCCCGGTAACCCGAACGCCCGGAGGTGACATTAAGTGCCAACTGGGTTGCTCTCAGGTAATGATCATTTTAAGTGGGGTAGAGTTTCTAGCAGACCTAGTAGTACTGAAGTCCAAAGGGATAGATGTGATTCTTGGATGGATTGGTTAACCCATCACCACAGCCTTATAAGTTGTGCCGATAAGGTAGTACACCTAACCAACCCAGACGGAGTGCAAGTAACCTGCCGTACCCGAGGAAGCAGACCAGACATAATGGTTTTTAGCATAGAGGCCAAGTCCTTAGAAGAAATCCCAGTAGTACGGGAATATTCAGATGTGTTCCCTGAGGAACTCCCCGGAATGCCGCCAGTTAGGGATATAGAGTTGTCTTTGACCTTATCCCCAGAACCTCTCCTATAGCCAAGAGACCCTATAGGATGGCAGCCCCTGAGTTGGCAGAGTAGAAGAAGCCACGTGGGAGCGAGAAGACACGCTGAAGAAAGAGTTTCCCCACCCGTTTAGGAACTAGCCGAATCTCGAGGACGAGATTCATTTTAAGTGGGGTAGGTTTGTAACGCCCGCGTTTTTAGCCCTAATAAATCACCTGCTAAATCACACGTGTTTTCAAAACTTTTCCGCTGAGCTCGATCGTCTCCTCAAAACCCCGATCATCTTTTCCCTCCCTCCTTCCCTCGGCGCGCGTGCCGCGAATCCCGCCGGCACCGCCCATCCCGCCCGCCATCACTCGAGCCACCGCCGCCCTCCGCGTCGTGTCGCACAGCACCGCTGTCGGCCACCTCGCCGGGAATCCCGAGCCCGCCATGGTCCCGCCAGCCGGCCTGCTCCGCTGCCGACACCGCGTCAGCCCCGCAAGTGCTCGAACCCGAGAAACTCCTTTTTCCCCTCTCTCCTAATTTTCCTAGGATTTTCTCTTAATTCTTTTCCCTTTCTACTTTTTCTTTTCTCTTCTTATTCTTTTCTCTTTTTCCTTTTCCTTATTTTCCTTTTTTTTCCTTTTCTTTTCCACTTTCTTTTTTTTCCTTCCTTCTTTTCCCTCCTCTTTTCTCCTTCCTTCGGCCCAGCGCCTCTGCCCCGGCCCCGCTCCTCTGCTGCGGCACGGCGCACGCCCGGCCTCCGCCCCGCGGTACACCCCCGCACCCTGCTCAGCCTCTGGCCGCCGCACGGCCTCCCCTTCTCCTCCACCGCTGTGCCGCGCCTCGCCGTTCCCCAGCCGCGCACCCGCACGCGCGCGCGCCGCGCCGAGCGCACCACGCCGCGCGCGCCGCGCCAAGGACCGCCGGACGCAAGGGCGTACCGCAGCTCGGCCCCGCACTGCCGTCCGCACGCCGACCCCTCCTCCTTCGCTGCACGCCGTCCCGGCCTCGCGACGTGACCGCACGACTCAGCCGTACGCGCCGGCACGCCGCCTTGACGCGTGCGTGGGCCCTACCATACAGAGCACACCAGCTCTGCTGACTGGCGCCGCTGCCGGTGAGTCGTCGCCTCGGGTGCACTGTGCCACCGCGTCGTCGAGCTGCAGGCCGCCATACCTCTGATGCCGCTGCCGCTCATGTCTCGTCGACGCTACGGCCAAGGACTCCGCTGCCCGACCGGCCACCTCGCAACGCGCCGCGGCCGCCATTAACTTCGCTGCCCGCCCCGTCACCTTCAGCGCCACCATCACCGCCGCTCGACGCTGGCCAGCTCGCCCTCCACCATACCCCTGCCCGACGGGTCTCGTCCGCCTTAACTCTCGCCTGCCCCGAGCTGTCGCCTCCAAGCACCATCGCCACCGCAAGCCGCCTCTCGCCTCACGACGCTGTCCAAGCCTGCCACCGCCCAGTCCGCACGCCACCGTGTGCGTCGCTGCCCGACGGATCCCATCCAACAGCACCGCATTCACTCCGCCGCGAATCCCGCCAAGACGCGGACGCCTCGCCGGCCGAGCCGCCTTCACCGCCATTGACGGCCGCACGTGGTCCGCGTGCAAGGCGCCGGCCGAGGAACCGCCTCTCCGCGGCTATAAAAGGACCGGTGACTCGCCCACCCCGCCCCGCACATCCACAGCCACCTCCATCCCCCTCCTTGCGCTCTCCCACACCGCCACCAGAACCGCCGGTAACCACCACCGCCAGCAGCCGCCCGCCGTCGAGGAGCCGCCTCCACCGGCCACCTCAGCCCAAGGTGAGCATGGGGCTGAGATCCTCCCGTCTCCCTCTCCGTTTCCCCCCATCTCCGGGTCGCCGCCGTGCCTTGGAGCGCCGGCGAGCACCCCGGCCAGCCGGCCGCCGGACCGACCCCCCCTTCCCTCTGTTCTGATTCGAAGGAAGAGGAAAAGGGGGATGTCCCGTTTTGCACGAGGCCCCCTGCCTCTCTTCCTTTTTCCACCGAGCCCCCCCTTCTCTATTTTCTCTCTCTCTTTTTCCTTTTAAATAAGCCCTTGGCTTATTGTTTAATTATGATCTAGTCCCTGACCAGAAATATACAAACTACAACTAAGCCCTTAACCAAGTTTACACCATTCAAATTAAGTCCTCTTCCATTAGTGTAAATTACAAATAGGTCCTTACCCTCTTAATTAAACCCCAAATACCCCGTTAACCTATCTTTTCATGCGCGATTTTATCTCAAATCGTACCCCAACCTCACCACACCCGTCCCGGGTTTACCTCCACCGATCCATCACCCAAACCCCCCTAAATAACATTTATTCCTCCTTTTCTATTTATTTTTCTCCCCGAGCTCAGCCGGTAAATTTTGTGTGCTTGTATTGATTGCCTACTTGCTTGTGTGTGCGCTATAGCCGACGGAGTGAACGAGGAGGAGTACCGCGAGCCGGAGCTTGGAGCCGAGTACTGCGAGCAGGAGACCGGAGTCCCGAACCGCGAGCAGGAACTTCCCGAGGACTTCGAAGACGGCAAGTTCAATCTCATCCTTTGATGCATGCTTTGGTCCCAGTTTTATAAACACAACCCTACACCCGTTTTATAAATTGCATATTATTTTACTGTTAAAACCTGGTAGGATAGCCACCCTTGATTGCTATGATTGAACTTTGTTTGGTCTAAATGATTGCTTTAAAAATGTGTGAGTGCTTTAAAAATGGGAATGGGATATTTTGGAAAACGAGTAAAGAACTGGGTAGACGGGATGGACGCGTGTGTCAGGAGTATGGGTGAGCTCGTACCTTTGTGGTTGAGCGTGTTGGAGATGTCCATCTTGTCGTTAAGGACCGGGTTGCGTGACATCTCACCTGACCCAATTATCGTACTACCACTCGACCGTTGTATGTGGCAACGGCTTAGCATAAATCCCACTAGTTAATCTACTTGCCATCAGGAGTGCGGGTGAGCAGCGGGAGATCAAGGAGTAGGGGTACGATCTGTGTGAGGTACGCCCTGGTTATGTGAGATAACCCCTTGGTTGCTCCCGTGGTGGCTCGTAGGGTTAGCTAAGGTGGGTAATGGCTTTGATAGGATCCGCGCCGACACTAAGGTGTTCGTGTGGCGGTACCCTACTTGTGGGTAAAGATGTACAACCTCTGCAGAGTGTAAAACCTATTCGAATAGTCGTGTCCACGGTATTGGACGAGTCACGGTGGGGTCACAAAACTAGTGTTTGGGTTTGGGATGATTTTCATGGCACGAGTTGATTTCTGGAAAAGTGTGTGGCTGTGTGCCTGGGCTACTGCGGACGGGGAGTCCGGTAGTCCTCATTTGGTTTTCACAAAACAACTGAGTTACTTGAGTTATAAAAACTGTTTGCGAAAACCTTTTCGAAAACAAACCCTTGCATGAGTGAATGCGTTTGCAAAATAAACCTTATCCTGATCCTTGATATATCCTGTGCATGATTGATTATTAGCCCCTCCGTGGGTGGGGTTGAACTTGTTGAGTACGTATGTACTCACCCTTGCTTGATTAACTGTTTTTCAGAGGAGGATCCCGACTTCGTCCCTGAAGACGTCGAGTAGGTTGCTGTCCTGCACCCAACCCGTGCCTGTGGATTCAGGGTCTCCACAGGAAGCTTCCATGGCGCAAGACTCTGAAGATATCTTAGATGTGGTTGCTATCGTAGTTTGGTCTGTAGTTCTTATGTTGCTTCTCGTGGCAGTGGCGCTCCCATGCCCACAACCCCGACGTGTTGTACGGTAATGAACCACCTGATGTAATAAATGTGGTACCAGCCTCCTGGGACTGGTATTTGTGTCACATTTAGTCACCTCTGATGAGGGGACGCTTCATAGCCCTGCCAGCCTGATCTGGGCACCCAGGATTTTACGTTGGGGATGAAGGCCTCCCCGTGGGGTGCGCGCCTCAAGGCCCTGCCAAGCATCTCCGGTTGCTTGGGCGCCTTTGATTTGAGACCTTCCTGAGGTCGGCATGCCTTAGGTGGCTCTGCCAGACTCTTTGCAGCTATGCAGGATATCTGGGTGTCTCTACACTCCATTAGTCTCAAGATCGACATCGTCCTATGACTTCAGCGTCGATTGCTCCGGAGATTACAACTTCAGCTACGCCACTACAGAAGACCTCTTCATGCAACACGCCTTCCAAGACCTTGCTGGGTATCTTCGGATACTGGGCATAGTTGATGTGAGGCCTCTTTGAGGTCGGCACGCCTACAAGGCCTCCTTGAGGTCGGCCCTGCCAGACTCCTTGCAGCTATGCTAGGAGATCTGGGTGCCTCTACACTTCGTTCGATCAAGACCATGACTCAGTTTTCTTTTCTTTTTTTTAGCATCAAACCAGCCATGCTGCCTGCTTCAATGCTTGGGGACTACTCTACGAGTGCGTCTTCAACGCCCTCTTGTTTTCTTCGTCGCTTCGACCTATTAGAAGGCTACTTCTTTTAGGTCAGCGCTCGACCTCACTACTCTCGGGATACTACAAACAGGTTGGCTGCTAAACTGGCTACTTTTTTTCTTTTGGACCGACGTGCACGCTATTCGACCTGTCGATGGCTTCAAGACTTCGTCATGACCCTCTCGAGGTCGCTGTGCCTACACATCGCTCGGGGCTTGTGAAACATGGGTACCCTGGGTCCCCACCGACCAGGCTCACGGCCGTCCCCGACAAGTGGGTCCGGCCCACCAGAAGACCCGCCGACCTGACATGTGGACCCGAAGACGAGAAGACAGCTTGGCGTGCAAGCCAAGGAAGCCCAGACGGATTAAGGCAGCTCGGATAAGCTTTCCATATTGTAACTGACTAGAGATAGGTTTCCCTGTTGTAATCGATTTGGACTCCGGTCCACCGACCTTGTCCGTCGCCCAATATAAGGCGGGCAAGGGCGTCCCCTCGGGACATCGACACAGATGACCTCCACCTTCACCATGATCAAATCAATACAATCAAGAACTGGACGTAGGGTTTTACTCTCCGGAGGCCCGAACCAGTATAAAATTGCCTTGTCCCTTGTGTCTCGCCGTGATTTTCGTGTGCTACGCTAGCATAACCAACGCGTTCTTAGCTCCCGATCTCCCCGCCGAACAAATAAACCACCGGGGTTAACCCACTGTGGACTGTTCAGATCTAAACCTCTGACACTGGTGTTTTAACCCGGTAAACCTACCAAGGGGATACCCGAGGTAGTAGATTGTGCGGTGGGGGATCGTCAGACCTGAAACCCGAAAGTTAAAGTGAGGACACGAGACACAGATTTATACAGGTTCGGGCCGCCGAGATAGCGTAATACCCTACGTCCTGTTTGGGGGTGTGTGTATGGCGCCCTACGCTTAGGTGTTGTGGTGTTGATCCTCCTCCTAGGTACCCGGCCCTCTTTTATATAGTCCAGGGGGCGGGTTCCTAGTCGGTTACAAGACAGAAGTCCTAGTAGGATTACACGGTATGAGTTACAGTAGGATTACAAGGATTTAAGGTATGCGTTTGTATTCTTCTATGTATAGGTACCTGGGGTGTATGCCCGACACAACTACCTCACTTACACGATGCATCCGACAGTTGCACGTGGCCAGGCGCATGAGAGGCTGGGAGCACCTCAAGCACTCGGAGCATGTGGACCTTCCTCATTAACCAACACCTACTCTCCGCCGTCCAACTCATCCCATACCTAAAATCTGACATCTCCATCTCATGCCACATCATCGATCCGTGTCCCACCTATCTCACCAATCACATCCCAGTCGAGTGCATGAGAGGCTGGGAGCACCTCAAGCACCCAGAGCATGTGAACCTTCCTCATTAACCAACACCTACTCTCTGCCGTCGAACTCACCCCACACCTAAAACCCAACATCTCCATCTCATGTCACATCATCAATCCGCGTCCCACCTATCTCACCAATCACATCCCAGTCTGGTGCATGAGAGGTTGGGAGCACCTCAAGCACCCGGAGCACGTGAACCTTCCTCATTACCAACACCTACTCTCCGCCGTCCAACTCATCTCACTCCTAAAATCCAACTTCTCCAGCTCATGCCACATCATCGATCCGCATCCCACCTATCTCACCAATCAAATCCCGCCATACCTCTATATTAACTCCCCTTCCCAGTCTCACTACACATAGAGAGAAGTTTCCTTGAGACACCAACCAAATCGTCCCCCACTTCCCTCACCCCCGAAGCGAGCACAATCACCGATCCCATGGCGCCCAGCGTCGAGAAGAAGCTGGCGTGGGAGGAGAAGGTGGAGAAGATGGTTGTGGGGAAGAAGCCCAAGGCGGAGAAACGCCTACCGATGGGTAAGGAGGGCAACGAGAAGAAGGGGAAGAAGAAAGCCAAGAAGAGTGTGGAGACCTACAAAAACTACATCTTCAAGGTGTTGAAGCAGGTGCACCCGGAGATGGGCATCTCCTCCAAGGCCATGTCCATCATGAACTCGTTCATCAACGACATCTTCGAGAAGCTGATGCAGGAAGCCGCACGCCTCGCCCGCTACAACAAGAAGTCCACCATCACCTCCCGTGAGATCCAGACCTCTGTGCGCCTCGTCCTCCACGGGGAGCTTGCCAAGCATGCCATCTTCGAGGGTTCGCAGGCCGTCACCAAGTTCACCACCAACTAAGAGAGATGTGTCATCTACAAATTTGTTAGATCTGTTTCGTTTTGTACTCTGGTTGTGGTCATGTGATGTGAAATTATCGATCTTTTCGATGAATAACCGACAAATGCGGGTAGTAGCAGCTTTGCTTGCATTTGTAAATCGTGTCGAATTGTGATGAGTTATCTTTAATTTGAGTTGATATAGAGTTGTTATAAAGAGTTTTATGTCACTATAAGACTCAAAACAAGTAGTTTCGTCGATTAACCATTCCAAACATCAGCATTGTGCAATTGCAAGTTCAAGCTTTGAGACCTCAACAATTCTACCATCTGGACATTTTTATCCTCGGTCCCATGTGTCATCAGGGCATTTAATTTTTGCATGATGCCAGCGCGAAGCGCCCATCCTTTTTTCCACCACCAGGGCCACTTCATTGATGGAGGGAGGAAGTGAGGACCCAACGAGATCGAGGCCGAGGCCTGCTGCCCTGATGAGCCGGTCGTAAGCACCGGCAAGAAAAGCATCCAGACAAGTGACGACATCCTCTAAAGACCGGAACACCATCCTTGCCGGCAGAGGGGCAGGAGCATATGTCGGTCGACAACAGTGCCCAACTCGAGCCTCAACTAGCAGCACCAGCAACCTGCCGTGAGGTCAAACCTGTCCTTCTACTGCCATGGTGTTCCACTCTAACATCATCTCATATGCCTGATCTCAGATTGTCGGTTGTCATATGTCTGATCTCGCGATTTATGTTGCAACTTGTGAACTTGAGAGCAAAAGTTGAGTTTTTAGTTTCTTACTTTTGACCTCCACTGCCATGTGAGTTGAAAAATAGATTTTTTTTTATGACATCGCTCCTACTTTGAAGTACAATTATGCTTTTATCCTCATTTTTCTATTTTTGTGATTTTGCCCTCGAATACTCATGAGTCATTGTGGTTTTGTCCTTCGTCTTTGCGTATTTGTTCCTATTTTGACCGTTAACTAGGGGTAAAATAGTATTGACCAGTGAATAGTTGAGGGCAAAATTATAAAATTAAAATCAGAACAAAATCAAATTATACTTTAAAATAAGGGCAAGAACACAAATGCTCCTTGAAAATTGTCATGCATTGTATTTGTTAGCTAAGAAACGTTAGCAATGGAGCAAAGACTATTGTAGATTTTTTTTTCATACATGAATAACAAGGAAAGAAGATTGTTGAAGATTTTATCAATTAAAGCCAGCTAAGACAATATTGCTAAAGATCTTTTGAATTAAAAAACCTACTATTTGTAAAGATATTGTTAATAAAATCCTGCTAAGATAATATTGCTACAGATTGCTTAATGCCTGCTAAAGATAAGATTGCTAAAGATTTATATATTTATTTATTTATTTAAAGCCTGCTATGACAATATCCCTAAAGATTTTCTTAATTAAAACCTGCTAAGATAAGATGGTTAAAGATTTATTAATTAAAGATTGCTAAGAGAAGATAGTTGAAGATTTTTCTCCATTATTGAAGGCTGCAAAGAGATTTTTCTCACATTTGTGCACCATAGCCGCTTTGTGAATCAGTGTCCAAGGACAAATCCAAAAAACTTTATAACTCTCGGATTAGGCCTGGTTTAGATGGCTAAAGTTTCTAACTTTTTTTCACTCTCTCTCCATCACATCACATTAAATACGTCAAAAGACATATGTTCGGAGTATTAAATATAGGTAAAAAAAAACTAATTACACAGTTTGGATGTCCTTCGCGACACGAATCTTTTGAGCCTAGTTAGGCCATGGTAGGATAATATTTACCACAAACAAACGAAAGTGCTACAGTGTGCTACAGGAGTTCCAGCAATTAAATTTGCAAATATTTCAACCAACTAAACAAGACCCAGATGCATGAATTTAGGGACGGAGGAAGTACTTGCGCAAACATGAGCAATTTCTAATGAGGAATTTAATTTCCCATTTATATAAACGAAATTTGATTCCATTGGACACAGCGGATGATTCCAAATCGCCGACCACGGAAGGAAAAAAAACCATCCAGATTGCAAAATCAGAGGACCAATTGAGAAAAATCAGGCACACCATATTAATTAACTTAAACTAGCCATTTCTTCCATTGAAAACCACAGATCACAAGTTACAATACTGGTTCATCACCAAGCACCAATTTCCTCACATCTACAACCTAAACACCACAGGTAACAGGAAATGGCGCGACATCAGATCTGAGTCCACCCTCTAAGCCTTCTTGGGCGACTTGGCAGCCTTCTTCGGGGACTTGGCCTCCTTGCTCCCGCCGCTGGACGCCTTCTCTGCCGTCTTCTTGGGCAGCAGCACCGGGTTGATGTTGGGGAGGACGCCGCCGTGGGCGATGGTGACTCCGGCGAGCAGCCTCCCGAGCTCCTCGTCGTTGCGGATCGCCAGGAGCACGTGGCGGGGGATGATGCGGCTCTTCTTGTTGTCCCTGGCAGCGTTCCCAGCGAGCTCAAGAACCTAGTCACACAAGAAAGAAAAGGCGAATCAGCACCGAGGGATGAATACGCCATTGCAAGATAAGATTGAACACAAGGCTTTCATTTCAGGGGCAGATTGGAATGTTGCTTACCTCAGCGGCCAGGTACTCGAGGACGGCGGCGAGGTAAACAGGGGCGCCGGTGCCGACGCGCTGCGCGTAGCGGCCCTTCTTGAGGTAGCGCCCGATGCGGCCGACGGGGAACTGGAGCCCGGCCTTCACGGACCTGGACACCGACTTCTTCCTCGGGCCGCCGGCCTTGCGCCCAGCCGCTCCCTTCTTCACCTTGCCGCCCGCTCCGGTACCGGTGGCGTCCATGGCAGCGGCTGCGCTTCGAGTGGGCTTCTCGGGACGAAGAGGAAGGAAGGGCTCGAGAGATCGGAGGAATGAGAGATTGCGAGGTGATCTGCAAGGGAAGGCGACGGCGGGTATTTAAACGGCGCGGCGGAGGAGGGTGGTGGGCCCATCGATCCGCGTGCGAGGGAAACGAGCGGTGAGATCTTGAGGCGCACGGACGGCGGCGATGGAGCCCGCGGGCACGATCCGTGGGAGGGGTAGCTCGACCAATCAGGTGCGAGCAGATTCCGGGAGCACCGAAAAATTGTGCCTCCAGTCTCCCGCCCACGGGAATAGGATTTTCGGCAACACGCGCCACGCAGCAGGTGAAAATTTCGGCAGCGAAAAGTGGGAACCAGTAAAGAGCCAGGTAAACCGAAAACTGGAGGATTGCCGAATTTTTGTTTGTTCCTAGCCATGAAAGTTTGAAAGAAATCGAGATTTAACTACAAGTTATGAAGAACCGGAAAAATTCATAATTTTCCCCCGTAAATAGAACAAGAAACTCTAGGGAAGAAGGTGGACAAGAGAGAAAAACTTCAAAACAAAAGTTGGAACCAACGAAAAAATTCATGAAAATTTCATAAAAAGATGCGGCAAAAATAATCAGAGAGAAAAGGGATCAAATAGAGAGATTTGTTAACATAAAAAGATGATTCTCGGCTACATACCACGAAATACTGACACTCACAACTCAGCAATCCACCTCGCGAAGATCGACATCAACCCCATCGCCTATGGCGGTGTCCTCCTGACATCAACCTGGTGTTGCTACCGAAGAAGATGTCAGATAAGGCTTCCAACAGCGTCAACAAGGAGTTAAAGGCGTCGAAGAAGGCCACGAAGTCCTCGAAGGAGGCTTAGAGGGGGGAGGAGGAGGAGGGGGAGGAGGGAGAGCCAGATTCGATGTCTAGCGTCGTTTCTCGGAGAAATGAGTGAGCAAAAAGAATAAATAGAAACAAGGCATCCCTAGCGTGGTGTTGTGGACCACAATATGAGAATGGATGTGCGGCGCACACACGTCGAAAAAAAAGGTAGGCCACAAGATTGCATATCAGGCGTGAGTCGACGCTCCAGCGCTTGCTTGCCAACTAAGAGTTTTGCTTAAAATATTGAGATTTATCTTATTTAACCAAAAAGATCAAAATAAAGCGCTTAGATATTGAAGTCGACTAGAAGCCTCTCGTCGATATGAGGCGGGCTTATTGTGGGCGACATTGGGATGGCATAACAGTGGCGTGATGAGGGGGTAACAAGGGGCAGAGTCTGCGGCCCTTTTGATGCCTCGATGCAACCAGCCGATTCATGTTAACCCGTGTTGATATCCCAATTCAACTGGGCGACTATAGTTTGTTTCTCTCTTTTGTTTTGTTTTCCTGCCTATGGACTTCCCGGACTGCAGTCTTGTATTTCTTCTACTATATCAACGAAACATGCACGGTTCATTAAAAAAAGTTAAAATCTTGGTAAAGGCATCCACAAATGTGGAGAAAAGTAACCTTAAGGCAACGATTAAAGCTGTGAATGGATCATATGCATTGCAAAAAATAGCCTTATCTTAAGATACACCTCAAGCTTTAGATGCATCTCAAGAGAAAAGAAAACAATAAAAAAAATTTCTCATCTAAACATGATGCATGCATGGTCATGTAATGTGTATTGGACGACGCAACATGGTGGGCACCAGCCAATCTACGCCCAGTCGTGCACCCTGCTTCAAGCATAGCGACTACAGCCTCGACAACTCGGCGCGGCTTCAGCTCGCTCCGGCGACCTGTTGCATCGACGCGCACGGGGCCGCCGACCTCCAACGGTGCATCACCGACCTCGTCGACGTTCCGATCTCGCTCGGCGCAGCTTCGGCTCTTCCGACCTAGTGCGCCGCGCACCGCTGATCCTGCGGCCTGCGCTGCCGACCACTCCATCAACTCATCGCTGACCTTTTCGGCGTCTCGACACTGTACAATGAACCATGCTGCACCCCTGTAAGCCGTCCCCCCTTGGCCTATAAAAGGAGGAGGCGACCGCCCAGCCGCGGACGATCGCTCTTCACTCGCATTCATCCGCACACACACTTTCCTCCAGATATTGGCACTTTGCCTCAATCACTCAGTAGGGACTTGGAGGCCTCTCCCCCTCTCCCGCCGTGCTTGTAGCCCCCCTTCTACAGGCACCCTTGGTGCAACGCAATACAGCGCGCACGCACAACCTGCTGGACGTACGGCCCCACGGCCGGAACCAGGATAAATCCGTGTCCTTGTGTTGCTTAGCGCCGACCATCGAAAGGCTGATCACAGCGCATCTCACTAGTTAGTGTCAGGACTAATCCTAACACCGACAGGATGTGTGACCTCCTTGAGGTCAGTGTGCTCTTGTAGCCCTGCCAGCCTGATCTGGACACCCAGGATTTTGCGTAGGGAATGAAGGTCTCCCTGTGGGGTGCGCGCCTAATGGCCCTGCCAAGCATCTCCAGGTGCTTGGGCACTGCTAACTTGAGACCTTCATGAGGTCGGCATGCCTTGGGTGGCCCTACCAGACTCTTTGCAACTATGCAGAATATCTAGGTGTCTCTACACTCCGTTTGTTCAAGACCAAGACCTTCCCGCGACTCCGTCGTCGCCCAGTCAAGGTCGGAAGACCTTCCCGCGACTCCGTCGTCGCCCAGTCAAGGTCGGAAGACCTCCCCACGACTCCGTCGTCGCCCACTCAAGGTCGGAAGACCTTCTCGCGACTCCGTCGTCGCCTACTCAAGGTCACGAGACCTTCCCGCGACTCTGTCGTCGCCCAGTCAAGGTCGGAAGACCTTCCCGCGACTCCGTCGTCACCTACTCAAGGTCATGAGACCTTCCCGCGACTCCGTCGTCGCCCTCTCAAGGTCACGAGACCTTCCCGCGACTCCGTCGTCATCTACTCAAGGTCACGAGACCTTCCCGCGACTCCGTCGTTGCCTACTCAAGGTCACGAGACCTTCCCGCGACTCCGTCGTCACCCTCTCAAGGTCACGAGACCTTCCCGGCGGCTCCGTCGTCGTCCTCTTTAGGTCTATGGACCTCCCGGCGGCTCCATCGTCACCTTCTTTAGGTCTACAGACCTCCAGGCGTCTCTGTCGTCGCTTACTTCAGGCCGGCGGACATCACTGCAGCTCTGGCAGTTGGCACACCTTTCCCCTACCTGACGATATCATGGTGCCTCGTCTCTTACGAGGGAGCAGGCCCGTGACCGTACAGTGAGCCGGCGACTCAAGTCATGGCAGTTTTCGGCATTTGGCGTCTTCCTCAAGTATCCACGATTTTTGGTGCATTAGCTCAGTTGGTTAGAGCATCATGATGGCAGCAGAAGGCCGTAGGTTCTCCTTTTCTTCCGGAGCATCAAACCAGCCATTCTGGTCGCTTTACTGCTCGGGGGCTACTACATGAGTGCGTCTCACGACGCCCTCTTCTTCTACGTTGCATCGACCTACTGGAAGCCTGCTTCCACTACTCCTCTGCTCGACTGACCTACGGTTGGCATTACGACCTTTCTGAAGGTCGCAAGAGCTACTTTGTGTTACCTGATTCATGCCAGGTCGGCGGTTCTTTAAGATCGACGTCTTCCCTTCACTTCTACCTTCTGGACTTATATTCTAGGAGATCGACGTTCGACTTTGTGCGTGCATTAGAGGGGTTTTTTCTTTTTTGGATCCCCGTGCACCCTACGCGACCTCAGCGGTGCCATGCCATCACTTCGCTTCGATATGACCACGTCTCGGCCACTACGCCTACACGTCGATTGGGGGCTTGAGAGACATGGGTACCCATGGGTCCCCACCGACCAGGGTCTCAGCCGTCCCCGACAAGCGGGCCCGACCTACCAGAAGACCTGCCGATCTGTCAGTGGGCCCTGCCCGATCTGACATGTGGGCCCAAGGACATGAAGACAGCTTGGAGTGTAAGACAAGACAGTCCAGACAGTTTAAGGCAGTTCGGATAAGCCTTCCATGTTGTAACCGACTAGGATAGATGGAAACTGACTTGTAGCCCAAGGTCATCGGCCAATATAAGGCGGCCTGGGGCGCCCTCCTCGGGGGCAGATCTCTCTCGCATAATTCCACTACCAAACCGGACGTAGGGTTTTACTCTCCGGAGGCCCGAACCAGTATAAATCGTCGTGTTCCTCGTGTCTCGCCGAGATTTCCGTGTGCATCCCGTGCATAACCATCTACGCTCTTAGTTCTTTGATCCCTCCATTAACCTGCAAACCGCGTGGGTAGCCTCCTTGCGGATCTGTCCAGGTCTCAACCCCTGACACCTGTGCATCTAGTTGCCTAAGTTCTTTATCACAGGTGGCCCCTTGTTCAACTAAATTCAAATTATACCTGGATGACTACAACTATTCCCTCCGTCCCTAAATAAGTGTCGTCGTTGGTGTGCGTGCCACAAGTTTGACTTGATTTGTAAAAAATATGTGTATATTTGTGTTTCTAAATAATTTTGTTAAAAAACTAGATTCAAATATCTTTTCAATGATACTAATTATGTATCTTGGGAAACGCAAACGACACTTATTTAGGGACGGAGGGAGTATGTTCATCTGTACATTGGTCCCATTCCTAAGGTCAGGATGCACCTTTACCATTATTATTCTTTTTGAAATTTTTTGGTACATATATTTTGATATGTATCTAGACATAGCATTCTACAAAAGCTAAAGTGGATAGAAACACTGATGCTTAATCTGCTTAACCTTTACATAGATGCTTAATGATGTGCAATATGCTCCTTCTTTAAGTACTTTGTGTCCAAGCATTGTGCATTATACATACCGTTAACAAGCACATGGAGAATTTAGGAATTTAACATAGATGATATGATCACTAGACAATATAAGTTTATAAGCGCCGGCACACTTTATAATCTAGTTCTTCATGAAAATATATAAATACTGCCTTCTCCAAATAAAATATGACGTTTTTAGGTTAATTAAAGCAGTGCCATAGAGTTATGTCACTATGAGCATTGAATATCACGTCACATCAGCAAATTTATAAGAAGATAGCAGGGGGAGTGTCATGGGGAGAGAGATTGGTGTCATCGTCACAACACTCCACCGACACAGTTCTAACCTTTATGGTCTTAGTAATCGTGCGATGGCACTCTCCACTAAGATCAACCTAAATTTATTCATAATGTAATGGAAGATAACAAGAATAAATGCTAAGATGAGAATTCCTGCTGCTCCATCTGGCAAACCTTCAAGGAATCCAATCGATTTTGGGGGTCAAATGTAACCAATCAACACTATTTCAGTCCAATCTTCATGTAGATGTGAAGCTTTGATTTGACACGTACAACCAGCAATACACATGCATACCGAATTCGGAAGTTTTTGTTTCAGATCTACACTTTCCCGTATCGTCATCAGAAATTCAGAACCGAAAGAGGTGGTGTCAGCATTGTTGCTGTGTCCACCATTATTCATCGCATTATTACACTTACAAAACATTGATTTGATTTATCTCAAGGGAAAGTCTACATGAGCAACATCTTGGTAAGAGAAGGCTGCCGTTGCAATACGATATATTCTCCAGATGGTGGTTGCACCGAAATATTCATCGTTCCAACCAATTAAGGGCCCGTTCTTTTGGTTGAAAAGGAATAGTGAAGTTACAAATAAATAGTGCTGAAATAGTGTTTTTTGTGAGAGAAGATGTGATGGATGTGACAGGTGAATAGTGCTTTTCACTGTTCCTTTCTAAGCAAAAGAACAGGGCCTAAGGCATTTTTCTTCATGGCGAATATAAATATCAAGTCGTATATTCGGCATTAATTTCAACATATTTGTAGCTCAGATCACAGCCCCATGCCTTTCCATTTCCTCCTCCACTCCCTGTCAATAACACAATCAACATAATTGATAATGACAATATAATGATTCTGTAAAGTGTAAAGTACGAGCTGAGACGGAGCACCAAATAGTATAGTAGAAAAACAAAGGTTAAAAATATGACATCAGCATTCCAAACTTGAATCCAATTGTTTAAGCATTTGTTCAATTCATCAGATGCCAGTTTGGTCTGCCTGGGTCCTGGCCACTGTGTTGACTGGTAACTTGGGAGTTAGGAGCATAGTGAATAGGAAAATGGCACTGCTAATCAAATGAAGCAATACTGCAATAGGAAAACTATGCTGGGTGCAGAGGGCCTGGTTATGAACCAGATGTTTTGGACAGATGCAACCATAATAAACACTATGATAATCTTCGATTAAAATATGCAGTATAGAAATTGAAAGCTTACCAACTGATATATCGATGTTCACTGTACCATGGACATCTCCAGCATCTTTGAGATACTTGCTAGCAGAGGATCTAAAAAGGAATAGGCATTTAGATCCTAATAGTATGAGGTAAAGAAGTTTGCAACAATAATCTATTTAAAGTGACCAAAATTATGAAATGTGAATTTACTATGAAATCAAACTTTATCTAACCTGTCAAAGGGTAGTGGTTGACCATTTTTCATGAGTGGAATAGTTCCCAGAGAAATATCAAGTTGATTTGCGTCAAACTGAATGCCTGAATAGCCAACTGAGCAAGCAATACGTCCCCAATTGGGGTCTCTTCCGAACACAGCAGCCTGACATAAATAACATAATCATTCTGGCCTAGCAATGAATAAAAAGAAGACTGCTACAGCTGACACGCTAAGTGAATTACAAAAATTGGCAGAAAAGACATTAACATACTTTAACCAGAGAAGAAGATGCTACTGAACGAGCAATTTTAGCAGCCTCTGCCTCATTGTTGGCGCCACTTACAGTAACCTGCATAGGAAAAGGCACATGAGAATATTATGTCATATTCCAGGAAAACTAAGAAAGTACCTATATAGTGCACATTGCAGTTCACTTCTCAGATAAGTCAAAGTGTTTGGTTAAAGCTTAGAAACCCAGCTACCATGTTCAGAATAACAAGCAATCATTTACCTCAATTAAGCACGTTGCACCCTCACCATCCCATGCAATGGATTTTGCAAGACCTTGCATTACCTACATGGAAGGAATTAGTCAGCATCTCTCCCTTACTAACAGGTAAAAAAACTATGCTGCCAGAGGAGATGGGAGGGGGGCACTTAAACTATTAATGAACAGCGGGAGCACTTACTGCATCTAGGCATGCTTGGAACTGTTGAGCCTCCGTGCTGTCAAGACTGAGAATTCCAGATAAACCAGATAACCCACTTGCCATAGCAATGACACAGTCATTGGTACTTGTATCACCATCCACCTTCAGGATTAAAGCACAACATGATTACTGGTTTCTATGTGTTTTGTCAGCGAGATTGCCACATTTGCAAGAAAATTAAGTCTTGTTGCAAGAAAAAGGTCTGTTAGTTTAACAAATATGAAAACTACCTATTGCAATATTAATTCTTTAAAATAGTGGTGCATCAGAGCGGTATATGAACAGTATGACGAACAAAACTGTGGTGTCTCTCACCCTTAATAACCATCTGGGAATTTTGTGTGCATATATGCCATACAGTAGCCCTTTAGAAGCAATTAGCATGTGAATGTCTGCACATGATCAATACAATATACAAAGAGTGGAGACTCACTGTAATTTGGTTGAAACTTCTACTCACTGATGTTCGGACCATTTCTTTCCAGACATCACTGCTAACTTGAGCATCCGTGGTTAAAACCTATGATAGAAAAAATGACCATTAAGCTCGCTACATGCCTCCATAGAGGGAGAGAGGAGTTCCAAAGGGAGAAACGGAGGGTAGGAACGTACACCGAGCATAGTTGCCATATTTGGGTGAATCATTCCAGAACCTTTAGCCATTCCTCCTATTCTGATAGCCACTCCTCCAATCTAGTTTTAACAAGAATCAAAGGAAATGAAAGTCACATAATGCCATAATAAACCCCAATAGAAGAGCGTTACAAGTAAACCAAGAGAATAAAACCTCAGTCTGGACAGCAATGCTCTTGCTAACGAGGTCTGTAGTTGTAATAGCCACAGCAGCAGAATTCGCACTAATGAAGAAGGGATCTTAGGTTAGTGATGATTATCATGAAAAAAAATCAAATTTAAGGGCTTGAGCGATAATGCTACTCATAATTGAATGTTAGTTACCCCTGAACAGAAGACGACAACGAGCCCACAAGTCTAGGCAGTGAATTTAAAAGGGCGTCCTGCAGTACCAAAGCCCAGATATCAGACAGGTACTGGACTGTATCATACTAACATCAATGGACTACTGTGAAACAAGTAGCTGAGCAATCACTTCATACTGGATGTATCTTCGTGTACCTTCTTTATTCTTTGACCAATGACACCAGTAGACTGAATCAGTATGTCATCAGTGCTCACATTAAGAAGCTGCAGCAGAATTTAGGGGGTCAAAAATATATAGCAGTGAAATGGCTTTTGTTGCAAATAGACAGCTAAAAGGGCAAACCCTTGCCTTGGCAACAGCATCTGCACTATCAACTGCATCCTGATAGCCAAGATCACCCTGATAGGCAATCATTTGGAGACGATAGGTCAATATCAGTGTGGAGTATGAAGTTACCATATACAGTTCATAGCGGATACTGATGAGTAGGACATATATGGTTCTTAAAAACACTTACAGTAGCAGCATTTGCTTGCCCAGCATTAATTAACACAGCACGGCCCTATAGAACATAGTATTGTGTAAAGATGACAAATCAATAAATGATTGCCCCAAATTGTTTGGGGGAAGTTGAGAGGAAGCATTAACTTACAGTTTTTGATGTACTGAGGACATTCTTACAATACAAAACAGGTGCGGCGGCAACGACGTTTGTAGTAAAAGCTCCTGAAAGGAGATCAGCATAAGAACTAAGCCTAACTAACAATTAACCAAGCATACAAGGCATACATAACAAATAAAATCAGAAGCCAATACATCATGTAACATGTTATGTACCACGATCCGGATGACCCTGAACCCTAGCAGCCCGACCTCGCCGATGGCGGCAGCCGGACCACACAGGCAGGGATAAAGGGGCTAACCCTAATAGATTGATATTCTCATTGCTTGCCTCACGGGTACAAGTCCCCTCCTTATATAGAGAGGCTAACTTAATCTAACCCTAATGGGCCTGGCCCAATCCGCACAGCCGAGACTGCCCATAACACTACTCCGTCCTTTTTCGAGCAGCTCGTCCTCGAGCTGCAGCACACAAAAAAGAAGCCTTTTACATCTCGGCTTTATTTTTATAATTGAAACCAAATAATTAAATACTCCAACCACTTGAGCTAGGAATATTGCCCAGGAGATGAAATCCTCACTTCGGCCTGGATCCCATGGAAACAGCCCAAGAATTATTGTGTGCGCCTGCAGCAGGGAGGAAGACATGCAGCAAATCACCAGCCCACACAGTCCATCTGCAACACGCAAGCCAGCCCATCCCACCCTTATCCATCGAACAAAGTGAGCCACCCTCCCGGCCGCAAAACTCGGCGACCCCTGCGCTGGTGACCGGCCTCGCGAGATGCGACGCCCCAGGCAAGCAGATCGACGCAGAGGCCAGCGGAGACGGGCCCTCGATGGTCGGCGCCGAGACGCAGCAACACCACCGTGCACCTGTACCCGACGCAGCAGAGCCGCAGTCGAACAACGTCGTCCTAGATCGGGCATCCCTGCTTGCAGCTTAGAGAATATGGGTAGCAGCCCCGTCTCAACAGCCAGAGGCTGGACCTTCCAATCGAGTGGTGGCACTGTGCGAACGGGCGGCGTCACCACCTCCTCCATCTGGGCGACGGCAAGAACCGCATCCCACAGCAAGACCCACGACGCCCCTGCCCGAGGCCGTGCGAGGAGGCCGCGCGCCGCCACCTGCAGACACAGCGTCGCTGTCCACGCCCGTCGCCGCGTGAGAAAGCCGCGTGCGACCGCCTGGAGCCGCACTGCCGCCGATGCCTGACGGGTAAGCATCTTCCTCAGCACTTGAGCTTGGCGCCGCGCGATGAATCCGCGGGCCGCCGCCTGCAGGCGCACCGCCGCCGCCGCTTCTCGCCACCTCACCCAGGCGTCTAGGCGGGTGTTGATGCGGTCCCGATCTCGCAACTGCTGGCGATACTCCCGCAGCCACCGTCGCTCCAGGAGACCGCGGGCAGCAGCCTGCAGGCGCACCGCCGCCGCTACTCGCCGCTCCCAGGCGTCGCGGAGGCGGTCTATACAGGCGAGGATTCTGTCCTCGTCAGCGGAAGTCATGGATTTGGACACGAAACCAAAGCAATCTGATACCAAGTTGTCATGTACCACGATCCGGATGACCCTGAACCCTAGCAGCCCGACCTCGCCGATGGCGGCAGCCGGACCACACAGGCAGGGATAAAGGGGCTAACCCTAATAGATTGATATTCTCATTGCTTGCCTCTCACGGGTACAAGTCCCCTCCTTATATAAAGAGGCTAACTTAATCTAACCCTAATGGGCCTGGCCCAATCCGCACAGCCGAGACTGCCCATAACATAACATCAGAAGCAGCAGCATATCTGATTGCTCAGTGCATTCAAATCCAAATGAGCAGACACCTAGCGCACTAAAGCAGCATTCAGAAACTACGAGAACATCTTGCTACCTCTACCATGCTAGTCAACGGAGGAGCTCATAAAGAGTAACACTCGCACCTGCTACGGTGGCGTCGACGTCGCAGGCGACCAATGCCAAGTCGGGCTTCTCGCCCTTGGCCCGCAACCCACCGTAGATGCCCGCCGCCTTGAACCCCTTCGCGGCAGTAACGCCTCCTTCCACCTACATTTCCCACCAACAAGCAAGCAGGCTCAGTCTTAAGCCCGACCAAAGCCCCTCCCGTCGATGCCGGCGCCTGCGACCCTTATCACTTCGTCAGTCACCTGCTTCCAGGGACCCTCCGAGAGGAGGATCGGCGCTGCGGGGACGAACCCCTCGGCGGACGCGGCGGAGCAGACGACGACCCTGCTCTGGGCTGCCCGGGAGTTCATCCGGAAGGGGCGGGGCTGAAGCGGGGCGCAGGAGTGGAGGAGCAGGAGGGACGGTGGCGGCATCGCTGGAGCGGGAGGCGGCTGGTCGGGGCGTGCGGTGGCAGGTGGGAGCGGAAGCTGGAGGCCGAAGGCGGGCTGGCGTCTTATTGGGCGAGGCCGGCCGCCGGCGGGCGGGGTTGGTTGGTGTGTTAGTTGGGCGGCGGCGGCGGCGGCGGCGGCAGCCTGGCTGAGGGCAGGTGGGTCTTCGGCCTCATGGGCCGTGGACTCGTGCTGTTTTCGGGTGTGGGGTGGGGCCCCGGTCAAACAAGCTTGAAACAGTTACAGGCCCACATGCTAGTCACGGACTGCATCCGCTTGCAGTGATGGATTTTCTTGGTGAACTCAAGGGCTGTTTGGTCTCCCGGCCACCACCCCCTCAGACTGGGCATGAAATACCGAGAACCGAAACCGAATCGAAAAAACCGAAAATCAAACCGAAAAGTACCGATACCGAGTACTTCGGTCCCGGTTCGGTTCTGGGATCCTGAGAACCGAGTGTACCGAGTACAATCGGTAAATTTCCTCGGTATACCGAACTTACCGAAGGGAACCGAACGTCTAGTAGTCCCTCAGGCCAAATTGCAAAAGCGGCCCATCAAGGCCAAGGCCGGCCCAACCGCGGACTGCGGACTGCCCAAGGAAAACCCTAGGACCCCCCCTCGGCAGACGGCACACGGCAGCTCGACTCTCCCTGTCCCGGCGCCGCACTCCGCGCGGACCCCGTCAGGCTGTCACTCGCGCCGCGCCGCCACCCTCCGCACTCCGCCGGAGTCCGCCCCTCCGCGCCGCCGCACTACACCCCTCCGCGCCGCACCGCACCGCCGCACTCCGCCCGCGCCGCACCGCCGCACTCCGCCCGCGCCGCCGCACTCTCCCCGCGCCGCCGCATCTGCCCTCTCCGTCTCCGCTCTCCGGCTCCGCTACCCCGCGCAACCCCAAGCCGGCAACAGCGAGGCGGAGACCCCAACCCCACGCCGGCAAGCCGCGACCGGCGAGGCGGCGACCCAACGGCCAACGCAGCCCCGCACGGCCACACCGCCGACCCCACGCGGCCACGCCGCCGACCCCGAGCACCACGGCAACCTCAGTTGCTTCCTGCGCCCCCAAGGTAAGTCGCTAAGAATCTAAGATCAGATGAATTGCTTCCTGTCCTGGGCCATGGCTACCTCTAGATTGTAGATGTTTATTTTGATTTCATTCAATGATTCAACAGATGTCTGACGAAGACATTGCACAACAAGTAATTGATTGGGCGGCCGAAGAAGAAGAAGAGCAAAGGAATGAAGAGGACATAGAAGTGGACTTGAGTGCAGGGGAGCAAGCTGACGGGAATGATGTTGCTGCTGATGGAGAGAAAGGGAGGGACGTCATCGATGTGGATGTTGAGGATGAGGAGGAGGAGGGGACAAAGAAAAGGGAGATGCAAGCCAGATCAAAAATTTGGGACCACTTCACCAAAATCAAAGAAAATGGTGTGGTGGTCAAGGGACAGTGCAACTATTGCCCTACTGAGATCAAAGCACATCCAACTCTTAATGGTACGTCTGGTATGCGTAAGCATTTTCGCATTTGTAAGCGTAATCCACATAAATGTAGTGATGATGCAACACAAGGTGTTTTGCAAGTGACTGAAGGAACTAGTGTAGGCACTTGGAAGTTTGACCCTGATTTGCTTAGGTCTGCCTTTGCTGAAATGATAATAGAAGACGAGGAGCCTTTTGGATTTGGTGAAAAACCTGGTTTTAGGAAGTTCATGTCTATTGCTTGCCCTCGTTTCGAAATACCATTTAGAAGGACATGTACTAGGGATGTTATGCAATTATATTTTGAGCAGAAAGCTAAGCTGAAAATGTTTATCCAAGAACAATGCAATAGAGTTTGTCTCACAACTGATGGCTGGACATCACAACAACAAGATAGTTACATGACTGTAACAGCCCATTTTATTGACAAAAATTGGTGCCTGCATAAAAAGATAATTAGTTTTTTCAAGGTAAAAGGAAAAAAGGGTGATGACATTGGGAAGCACCTACAAAAAGTCTTGCATGATTGAGGACTGGACAAAGTGATGACAATAACAATAGATAATGCTAGTGCAAATGATAGTGGTGTTAGTTATTTGAGAAGACAAATGAATAGTTTGAAAACTAGCATAGCAGATGGCAAGTATCTTCATATGAGATGTGCTGCACATATAGTTAATCTAATCGTGCAAGATGGCTTGAAAGAAGTAGACCGATCTATCAAACGTGTAAGGGCTGTCGTTAGATTTGTCAAGGCTAGTTCATCTAGGCTGGCTAAATTTAAAGAGATTGCTCAATTGGAAAAAGTGGACAGCAAGGCATTCTTGACCCTTGATGTATGCACAAGGTGGAACTCGACCTATGATATGTTAGCAGCTGCCTGCACCTATGGATAGGTGTTTACTAGATATCCGGATGAAGATCCATACTATACAATTGAATTGCTTAGTGAGGTTAAGCCAGGTGTTCCAGGTCCGGGGGTTCCTGATGAGCACGATTGGGATAATGCAAGGAAACTTGCTGATTTTCTGAAGCATTTTGCCAAGATAATGCCACGTGTTTCAGCTAGTTTAAGTGTCACTGCTCACACTTTCTTCCATGAGATTTTAGAGGTGAATGCTTTGGTGAATGAGTGGCTGAGTAGTGCTAATTTTGTCCAACAAGAAATGGGGAAGAGAATGAAAGACAAGTATGACAAATATTGGGGGCAGTGGCATGAGAATTTGGTCTTGCAAAATGAGAAGACAAAGGGAAAGGAGAAGGAGAAAGAAAATATTAACTTGCTGATCTTTGTTGCTGTTGTACTTGATCCTAGGTACAAACTTTCACAATATATAGAAATTGCAATAGAGGACATGTATGGTGCTGGTGTTGGGCAGAAAGTTTGGGCTGCTATTACCAAGTGCTTGCGTGATCTCTTTGAAGAATACAGGGCCAAGAATACACCCCCAAGTAATGTCAACTCCCAAACAAATGATGAGCCTGAATCTACACAAGATGGAGACAGTCCTAGAAAGACGAGGAGTAACATTGTGAAAAAAATGAGGCTGAACAGTGGAAAAGGCACTAGCAGTAGGGGCAATAGGACTGAATTGGATAGGTACTTGGCTGAGGAGTGTGAAGAAGATGTCAAAAAATTTGATATTCTTGCTTGGTGGAAGGGCCAGGCCACTAGATTTCCCATACTTTCTCAATTAGCTCGTGACGTGCTCGCCATCCAAATCTCTACTGTTGCTAGTGAATCTGCATTTAGTACCGGTGGTCGTGTACTGGATGATTTTAGGACTTCACTCACTCCATTTATGGTTGAAGCTCTTGTTTGTACTCAAGATTGGCTTAGAAGGGCAACTCCAATCAATCTTTCAGAAGATACAGAAAAGTTAACTAAATATGAAGAAGGTGATAACTTCATAACTCTATCTTTATGTCATTTATTTCTCTTGTTGTTTTTATTACTGATGGTCTGATGCATCTTCTTTTTTGTATATTTCAGAATTGATTCAAGAGTTCAAGGACTTGGCCATTATTGACGGCCATGCTGCCAAGTCATCCATTCAAGGCAGCAAAAGCAGGATGGTCACCGCCACCAACATCAAATCCCAATCAAGATCCTCCATCTCCAACACCAAAGCAAGCAAGAGCAAGTCCTCCAAGTCCAAGCCTACATCTAAACCGAAGTCTTGAGCAAGTGAATAAGTGATGCTTGCTGGCTGTTGCTTGCTGTTTTTTTTAAATTATTAATGCTCAAGTGACTAGTTTGCTTCCTGTCTATTATTTCATCATGTTGGACTGTTGGTTTGTAAGTTTGTTGTTGCTGTAAACTGTAATGCTGTTGCCTGGTGGCCTGTTGCTGGCTTGCTGCTTGCTTGCTGCTTGCTGTTGGCACTCCTGAAGGCTGAAGCCAGCGAATGCACTTGCTGGCTGCTGCTTGCTGTTGGCATGCTAGCAGGAGTGCATGCTGTTGGCTGCTTGCTTGCTGTTGGCACCTGTAAGGGCAGTAAGGCTGTAACCTGTTAAGTGTTAACTGTGTTATCATGTACTCATGTCAGTTTCTTCATGTTGGACAGCTATATTATTTGAGTTGTGAACTTGTGATTTGGCACAATTGTGGACAGCTATATTATGTATTTGTGACTATTTGTATGTGTATGATTTGCTACTGTTATCATGTGAAATTGCTGTCAAAATTGCTGTTAAACATGATGTTGCATGCTGGTTCGGTATTTTCGGTAAATACCGGAACCGAACCGAAAGAACCGATACCGAATACCTTCGGTACCGATTCTTTTGGGGTACCGATCGGTACCGAGTTCTCCGGGAACCGAATTACCCGGGGTACCGAGGAACCGAACCGATCGGTTCGGTAGTACCGAATGCCCAGGGTGACCACCCGCCACGGCACTGTGCAGCTCGCCACACACCCGCGGCGGACGTTTCGCCCGCCACGGAAATCACTATTCCGTGGCGGGGGTGTCGGTGGCGAGGCGAGGTGTGGCCGGAGACCAAACAGCCCCTCACACTCGACTTTTCTCATGTTCGCCACACTGCAGCCCGAGGGGGGGGGGATTTGACAGGGGCTCCGTCAAGGTGATCCTATGTCGCCAATGCTGTTTATACTTGTGATCGATGGGAGCGGCAAGAGACCACGGGCTGCTGCAGCCGACAGGACACGCGGCGGTGAAGTATCAGTGTAGCATGTACGCTGACGACGTGATCATTTTCGCCACTCCGACGACGGACGAAGCTCAAGCCATTGCACGGCTGCTGGATATCTTTGGCAATGCTGCTGGCATCAAGACCAACTTGGCGAAATGCTCCATCACACCCATCTATGGTGCCGAGGAAGCACTCACACAGATTCAAAACGTGCTGCCGTGCTAGGTCCTCGAGTTCCCGATCATCTATCTTGGAGTACCGTTGTCTACTAGACGAATACCCAGATCCTTCATCCGCCCGCTCGTGGAGAAGGTGGCCAGGAAACTCCCGCCGTGGAAGGGGCCTCTAATGCCTAAAAGTGGCCGTTTGGTCCTCACCAAGTCCGTGCTCTCCACCATACCGACGTATATGCTCATGGCAGACCAGATCCCGGTGTGGGCAATTGAGGATATCGACCGCATCAGACGCAAATTTTTCTGGGCTGGGCGGGACACTTCGGTGTGCGGGAAGTGCTTAGTAGCGTGGCCCACTGTTTGCCTCCCGACAATACAAGGAGGGCTCAGTGTCGAGAACATGAAGCTCGCCGGCTGCGCACTGCAGACGAGATGGTTGTGGTTGAGGCGGATTGACCCTGATCGCGCCTGGGCGGCGCTGCCCATGAAGGTGGAGCCGCAAGTGCAAGACCTGTTTGATGCCTCCATCAAGGTGCAGGTGGGGAATGGGATGCAATCCTTCTTCTGGAAGGACAGCTGGCTCGACGGGCAGTCCATTGTCGATCTGGCGCCTGCATTATCCACACTGGTGAGTGCTCGGGTCACAGAGGCGCTCACCGACCGGCAATGGGTGCGCGACATCACCGGCGCTCTATCCATCTCAGCGCTTGTTGAATACCTACACCTTTGGGACCGCCTGGAAGAGGTTCATCTAGAGCCGCAACAAGAGGATATCATCAGGTGGAAATGGACACCTGACGGCCGCTATAGCGCGCGATCTGCCTATTTGCTAATGCACCACGGCGTCTCCAACTTCCCCGGGGCCAATCTGCTATGGGACTCATGGGCGTCGCTGCGCGTCAAACTCTTCTTGTGGTTGGCATGCAGGCAGCACATATGGACTGCTGATCGACGCAGGAGACGGAGCCTCGATGCACACAAGAAGTGTGTGCTGTGCGATCAAGAGGAGGAGACGGCGAACCACTTGCTGGTCACCTGCCCAATGGCGAAGGAAATCTGGTGGCATGTCTGCTCCTGGGCGCGGTGCGTTTGCACCTTCACGGTTGCGTCTGTCATGGACTGGTGGGAGCACTTGGTGCTGGCCCAACCGGCGCGCCGACGGGAAGGCACCTCCACGTTGTTTATGCTCACCTGCGGGCAGATTTGGAAAGAGCGAAACTCCCGCCACTTCGATCACAAGATGGAGTCTGTGCAGATAGTGCTAGGAAAGATCAAGGTGGAGGCCGACCTGTGGATCGCTGCCGGTGCCCGCAAGTTAGGAAGTCTGTGTTGCGAGTAATCCGCATGAGGCACTTGGGTGTGTGTGTTGTGTGTTGTAAAATACTCTTTTCCTACTTAATACAATGATGCGCAGCTCTCCTGCGTATTCGAGAGAAAAAAATTCATACTGCAGTACAATCCTACTCTCCTTTAGCTTTCTCACGCTCATGCCCGTGAGAGTTTTGATTGAATTTTCACACATTACACATTATTGCAAAATGTTAGTGTCAGGGTGGGGTTGGGGTTAAGAGATTTTCTTACCCTGCGTGAGAAGACCTTCTTCTTACATGTAATGCTCGTGGGGTGGCTTGTCCCTCGCAGGTCGAGTTTTTTTTTAAGCAGTTGGTGGCTTTTGTGGCATAGCGTGAATGGAGATATGTGGATGGTCAGGAAGCATATTTAAAATACATTTCAAAAATAACTTTCCATTCGAGCCACCAAGCCATTTTCATATCCTTCGACCACTGTGATTGTTTGCATTAGTCTCAAAAAAAAAATCTAGAACCTTTATAATTTATTATCAATATAATAATAATTACATCTCAATTTTTCATCGAAATATTCTTTTTTTCAAAACATTTTTCTTTGTTCTCTGCATGATTTCTAATATGAACATTTAATTTTCTTTTACTCGGAACTTTTCTCCGGAACAGATTTCTTCTAGGATAAATTATTTTTTATCAGCATATGTTTATTCTTACATTCCCTTGAAATGGTTTGCTTTGTTATAGAATATTTTTTACAGGAAGAATATTTTTAATTTTGATTGAAGTATACTTATATTATTTTTCCTATGCTCAAAACAAGTTTTACATCCTCATTGATGAGCTAACTAACATGCCAACTCGCCAGGTTTTTTTTTGGGGGGCTTAAGGTGATCTAACTGTGAAAAAAAATAGTCACATATAGATAGCCTTAGTTTAGCTTTTGCCACTTCCCACAAGTAGATCTAGTAAACAAATAGGCGTCATCTTACAAGACTTTGTCGGGTGTTTACATTAAATTAAACTTAAAATTCCTTGCTTCAAATTTCTATGCGAAGAAAGTTCAAATAACACTTAATACTAACTGATTGCTAAAATCTAACTACTTTAGCCACAGTAACAAAACCCAAACACTCAGATTTCAAAGGCATTGAACCATGACGTGCGAGCAAAATGTCAATTAAAAAGAGAGAAGCAGCAGATGCAGGGGAGATGGCCACCAGACGAATCTCAACATAAAAGAAGCGAGCCCAAAATGATATCAGCACACGCCGAATTCCCCAAATAAACAGAACTTGAAGGAAAGATGCCGGCCAGTGACTTGCGCTAATCTTTTATTCAAGGCATGACGTTTGGTGTTTTCTGAACAAAAGACTGCATCAACACCTGCCTTTGTTTTCCTTTGGAGGCTTGGGCTGAAACTGACGCCCTCTATATTTATCATAAACAGGTACTTGTAGTAGGAGGTTTTTTAGGTACACAATACGATCCAACGGCCGTACGGTCGTATTATCAGTTTTTCTCTATAGGTAAAATGGTAATTTGATAGATATATATTATTTTGAAAAAAATTCCCCGCTGCCCCCTTATACTATCTAACACATTTCATATGTTTCATTTCCTATATTACAACAATGTCATTTTACATTTTCGATAATACCCTTATACTACCCATACGACTTTTGAATACTACAGTACGACAGATAAAAAACCCAGTCGTATAGAATTAATCTCAACCGTCGGATCCTTACATATATGTCCTTTTCTATTACATACGAGTCTTTTTTTCAACCGGTCGTACATGTCGTATTGTGTACCGTAAAAAACCTCACACGAAGTCTTTCACCAATCATCTTCTCGTCCCAACAAAGTTTTCACCAGTGAGTTTCGCATGGCAACGTTGCCATTTGACTTCTGTGTGTACCTCGTCGTACCTTGTGTGTAAGCATTTGGAAAATTTCCTTTTAACTGGTTAAGCACCCGATTTCGAATAAGTTTAGAGCAGATCGTGATATATTTTCACTGCACTATAATCTGGTGTCTAAGCTCTGAGATATAATTAAACTAGGAATATACTATTTTATTTTGCCAGTGAGATCAAGTTCTAGCGCTGTAACTGAAGGGCCTGATGATAGCAACTGCTAACGGGTAAAATGTCGTCTCAGATTTTCCTATGAACTGAACCCACTGCAGACAGCCGGCTCAAGTCTACATAGTGCCGAGCAAGTGCCAGCGATCCTCCGTGTCGGCCGTGTCGCGGTGGCGGAGCGCCGCTTCGGCCGTCGCCACGAGCTGCACGACCTCCGGGGACAGCGGCGCCAGGCAGAGGCCTCGCCGGCGCAGATCCGTCGCGCCTTCTTCCTCGCCGTCGCCGGTGTCCTGCCAGCCACATAACAGAAGCCAATATTTCGGTTTTTAGAGCACATCTTTCGTGTGTAACACTTTCAGGATTACGTCAAAGTCAACCGCTTTAAATATGATTGCATCACGCATGCCCAGAACATCAGATACCTGCTGTGACGCTGGTGAGCTAATCGCAGGGTAGGAAGCCGTCAGAATCTGCAGGAAAAAAAGGGAGGTGAGAAGGGGACGGAGAAAAGCAGCAAGATGCGGTGATCTGTTACTGGTCATGTCCAGGTGACGCATGACCATTCCAGCGAGAAGTCGATGCAAAAATCTGCTCACCTGGATCTGCTCGTGTAGGTTCTTGATGCAGGTTGCTGCCTCGTGGAGCACCGACGCGGTATCCGTCTGCGAGCAGGTAGGCATTGAGGATTTCAGATGAGCATGTAACGAGGAGATCGAGTTTCCAGTCCAAGAATTACTGGTGTTTACCTTGCCATAAGGAGAGACTAGCTGCTGAAGCGCCGTGATCTTGTCCCCCAGCTTCTGGCTCCTCTTACACGGTGCCTGCATGCAGTAGATCAAAAAAATATTCAGAACAATGCATCAAAAAAATGCTCATGAGACGTCCAAATTCACTGTTCTCTGACGATCCTACTGGCATTTCCCATGGAAAGCAACAAGCACAACCTTGCTTACCTTCACAGCCTGATTTCTTGTTGGCTTGGCATGACAACGCAGGCCGTGCTGCGGACCTTGTGCCGTTTCTGTTGCTGTTGCCGTCGTTGTCCTGAACCTTTTTGATCCCCTGAGACGGCTGCCGTCACCAGTCATCGTCTCCCCCGCTGCCGTCCATTTCACCAAGTGCTGACAGAAACAGGCATGTCCAAGACGTGTAAGATTGAGAGAACCCATTAGCGTGATGTTACCCAAAGGTTTCAAACTGAAAAAGGCGAGGAGAAAATTACAGAAGCAGCAGTTGGCTGGGTGAAGCTGAACTGAGAAAACGCAGGGCGGGTCTCGCTGTAGATCATCGGATTCGCGCCTATCCCTAGTTCATGATCAGCGAGATTTCAACAAGGAGAAAGAATGGGATATATCTCCAGTTTGAGACGTTGTCGAAACCCGTAGGAAAAGAACAGGTACCTAGATAGTTCTCTGAACCGTTGGTAGCAAAAAGCGTTGGTGTCTGGAGTCCGTACAGTGACGGTGACAAGTTCAGAGAATGGCACAGGTCATACTCCGCTGGTAGCCTGCTCGGCGCAACAACAAATTCAGTTACTTGTTGAACTGCACATGATGAAAATGTCAAGGAATACCGGCCAGTTATCGAACGAAGCCGTGCGTGAACATGATGAAACTCACATCCTGTCGAGACCCACAGCTCCTGCCGCTGAACTCGAGCTCTCACACTTGACTGCATCGAAGACAAACCGCGATGTTAAATTCCAGAGGAAACGCGACGACGGAGAAGATGGTATAGGACGGCGGCGGATCCTACCGTAGTCGTCGCCGTAGGGCAGCAAGAGCGGGTGCGGCACTGAGCAGTTCCACATTGCCTCCGAATTCCGATCGATGTGAGACCCTGATCTGATCGCCACGAGCAAGCAGGTGCTCGCTGCCTGAAAACGAGTCGGCCGGTGGTGGTTACTGGTCACGATCAGAGCAAGATTCCAAGCTGAGAAGGGGGGGCAAGAACAAGAAGATCCCAAGATTGAAGCCTTGGCACTTACATGTACAGGCGGGCAGGGCGGCGGCCGGCCTGGAGCGAGCGCCGCGCAATTCCGCAGGCGAGCGGAGAGGATCAGGGGGGACGAAGTGAGGCCCGGAGCGGCGGTTAAATACCAGCAGCAGCTTAGCGGTGGCGAGCCCGTACGGTGCCGTGCGCGCAGCCGCAATGATGAGCCCGCCCCGGCGCGCGCGATGAATGCGTGCGCGGATCGCTTCGCTTGGGCTCCCTACCCCCACCACCACCACTAGCTCGTCTCCTGCTGCCGTTTCCACTCGCGGACGCCGCCTCGCCTCGCTCTGCCAGGAGAGAAGGCGATGATGCTTTGCGAGCGATGGAGAGAAGCCAGGGGGGTTTAGCCCCCATAAATAGCCATGCCCCCCCCCCCCCCCCCTGTTGTCATAAATCGCGTGATGATGGGGTAAATAATTGCCGTTCACGTCACGGCCGTTTCAGGCCTTTTTGTTTTCTCCTCCACCTCTCGCTTTTGTTAACCCCTTTGACTCCTGACACCCGATGATGATTAGCGGATGATAGGCTCGTCACTGATCACGATCAGGATGTGCCGCGACACATGCGTATTCTACTCGGGACAGCCGCGAGGCCCGCGACTGCCGGGGCATTTGGTGGCGCCTCCTGGTGCTTGCTAGCATGGTGGCCGTGGCCTAGGCTCTTGTCTCTTTTGGCTCCCTCGCCCCGTGGCGACGAGTGTCACGACATAGATTTGGACCCGGTTGACCAGTGTCCGAGTCCTTATCCTCGCAAGAAAACAATTGTAACCCTAACAAGTTGATCAAGACCAAGCACACAACCGTTGAGGCCGGCCAGTTGATTAAGGGCCGCGTCGCAATCAACTGCTTGTTCGATCCGAGCCCTCAGTCCGGCCGTGTCTGCATTGTTTCCTCAAAGGTCACAACACATGTTTGGATTCAACTCATCAGCTCCACCCCGGTCGGCCGAAGAGAAAAGGGGCGGAAAGTGATGCACCAGATCGCGTGGACGACGACGGCCCGGGGCGTGTGCGTGCTTGGAACGCACGCGAACGCGGGCGGAGCGAGCAAAAGCAGGCTCTCGCCATTGCGGTTGCGGGCACGCGAGATTCCCTTGCCAAATCCAGCACGCCTCGCAGCTGTGATCGTAACCCAGAAATGCGAGGTTAGGCGGGCGGAAAAGCACGTCACCTGCGACGAAATGTGCTCTTCCCTCCCGTACTGCACTTTTAGATGATTAGATCCTGTTCGGACCCGAACCGCCGCGTATTTTTTCCAGAATTCGACGGAGATTGTCAAACGCAGATGCCCCTTTGCCTCGAGCTGGATTCCGAATTCAGCTACAGCATTGCCTCAGACTTCAGAGTTCCCGGCCGGGGGTAAAATGGCGTGCACGAAGACACCACACTGCTCTCCGAAGTCTGAACACAAGCTGAAAGAAAAGGTTCTCCAAGACCAATTGGCATGCAAACTCTCGAAGTAGATGCAGTGCCAAGGTAAAACGGAAGATGCCTGCCATTTTCGATGCAGGGAAGCCAGATACGGCGAAATCAGATCACAGGATTGAAGAGCCCCTAGCCCCTCTCGAATACGGCAAAGATATTTGTTTCATATGACCACCTCGTTCTGATTTATTAGATGCTTCTGCGGCCAGCTTTGCGCAGCAGGGCTTGTCTTCAGCCGTGCCTGCCGCCCCTGCTATCTAGAATAGTTGATGCTGATGCCTCTGCCTCTCCTCGCAGCTGCAGCCTTTACCTGATGAAGATGAAGAACCAGGAAGCAACTGTTTGGGCCTTTGGGGAGTACCAAGCCAGCAGCACGAGATAAAGAATGCAAGGACAACTCTGACCCGGTGTGTGGTGTGGGTCATCACAAGGGCCGATTCATTACAGGACAAGGGAATGCTGCTGCTGCCTCAATAGTTTTCTTCAAAACCAGTAGGCACCAGTGAGGTTGAGCTTGCGGAATCTTAAAGGTTGCAAGTGATCTTAAAGGAGATACATGACACAGGATGCATGACCCACACTGATCAGAACTCCTATTGTATATCAGCAGTTTCAGGCTTAAACTAGTGAGGAACTGCAGTTTATATGCAGATAAGGTGTGAGCACAAAAGGGCAAAAATGAAGCCGAACAATGGATCTTCTGCCCAGAAAGCTTACATTTGGATGCTACTGGTCTAATACAGTAGAAGAATCAAGAATCATCTATGTGGCAAGTAAAGCAATACTCAATTCAACAAAGGGCACACTTGGTCGTGCTCTGATGCAGAAGGCCAGCAGGGCCTTCATCTTGTCTTCCAATAGTCGTCAAATACTAGCTTATCACCTTATGGAAGCAGACTTACATCACCTGTAATCTATGCATATCATGACTCACCTGGTAGTAGGTGACCGTGACACAAGAAAGGTCAAATACTAGCAGGTGCAGAATACTAGAAGACAACCATGCTCAATAGCAAGGCTAATCGTGCAAGCTAGTTCGTTTAGCCTCTCATGGAAGGTTGAAAATGCAGCCAGGTGTGCCCAAGTTACACAAGTAAATACATATACAAGGCCAAAGATCATCGTTGAGGATAGTCTTTTGTATGCTTCTAAACAAAATGTACAGGTTGCATAGATTCAAAGGAAATCAGCTTAATTTTTCCCCAAAAGAAACCATATATCAAGTTATCAACATATCTAAACCTAGATGAAAGAGACTCGAAACCACAAGATAAGTGATATGGTAGCAAACACAAGTTCTGGAAGATAAAAGATAACAAACTCAAGAAGAAAAAAAAAAGCCTAAAGGTGATATATAAGGCCAGGTATCACATTTGTAGCGATCTTGGCTTTTAGTGTGAAATTGTTCCAGCTATGAATTTTTTTGACTTTACACAAGATGATCCTTGTTTGAGACACTTGCTCTGCGGACAAAATTGAATGTTCGAATGGTTATGCAGTTCAGATGTCCTAATCAAGGACAGTCTGCAAAATCTTATGATCCAGAAATGTCAGCACCATGGACTTATGAGCTTTCCATTAAACACTTAAACAGGTGGTTGAAAAATACAATCCAGTTTTATCCTTTGCAGGAATTTGGTGGCATGTCCAAGCAATTTTCTTTAGCATCCTAGTATAGAAAATCAAATATTTGGAAGGAAAAAGTATATTTTGCATCCCTCAAGTATTGCAAAAGTGTGGTATTCATCCCTCATGTTTCATTTGGTGTAAATCAATCGTTTAACTAATTTTGTGCATTTATCATCTCACCTTATAGTTTAACAATGGTTTAGTAAAATCTATTGACCCGGGTTCAAAATCCCCTTGCCGGTGAAGCCGGGGTTCGGGGGTTTTCTAGGCCCGGAGAAGATTCCTTCTTCTTAGTGAAACCCGTGGGGCGGTCTTACCCCACCGGGCCTAGTTTTTAGATTAATCAATAATCACTACCTAGGGATGCAATATGCTAAATCTAAAATATAAAGCTCACAATTTCTAAGTAAATTCTCTAAATTGGATACTCCATAATTCTTTGATGATTAATGCACCCGTTCATATAGTTAAGGGATTGATTTGAACCAAATGAAACATAGGGATAAATGTCACACTTTTGCAATACTTAAGGGATGAAAAATACACTTTTTCCTATTTGGAATACTATAACATTAGATGCTAGGAATTTCTTCAACAAAAGTTTCTGAAGTTCATTGAATACTATCTGATTCTAGTATTACCAAATCATTCATGTTAATGAAAACATTTGAAAAAAAATGATTGTCCATTCACAAGTGAATTGAATTATAAATAACTCCTATCATCTCGGGAAAAAAAAGTTTCATAGTTGATTCTGTGAATTGAATTACTATCAATAGCTATTGAATACACAAAAGGGGATATATCATGTATCCCTTCTGACAACAAAACTCTTCGAAAATGTGCCAGAAAATCTTCGGTACAGAAATAGTGCTTGGTTATCAACCTGTCCACATAAAAATGATAAACAAAATATACAATTCTGAATGGCTTGTACAATTTATTCAGATTTCAGAGTAACAAACAATGTGGTAATGTTTTTATTCAGATTTCAGAGTAACAAACAATGTGGTAAATGTTGTGTCCTTGGCTCCAGAGTCGTGAGCCTCCCTAAAGGTTTATATGGAATGATCATGATATTTGAAAGGGGGAGAAAAGAGCAGCCAGTTATTGAAATGCAAAGTGCAAACCAACAAATGGTCTGAGGTTATCAAATCATAAATTTATCCAAACCCCATTGAACCTAATGTGTTTTCTGCGAGAATCACCTGTGCTGCTGTGCAATTACATGGAATTGTACTATCCAAAGGCAGAATAGTAACAGCAATAGTCATCGAGCCATATTCCGCACAAGTTGAGTGTGTTCATGGTTGGTGTAAGTATCGGCCACAGAAGAGGGAATTTGGTTTCTAGCACACTAGAAAACAGAAATGTATACCATAACCATCTAATGTGATGTTTGACTTGTTTCCTATTCCCCCTCACAGATCAGATACCTCCGAGCAAGACCATTTTCAATATTGTCACTAACCAGATACAATTGGGGGTGATACTAAACCACTTGTATACAATTTAAAGTTCTAGAGATGGTGCAGATACTGAAAAGAAACCAGCAAGTGCGTAGCATAATGATGCCTGATATCTCAACATCGCATCCAAAGAGGCATAAACAACGCATGAGCAGCAACAATAAAAGGAACCACATTTGACTCAACAAACAGCATTTATGTAACCCAGACACCCAGTGGTAAACTGTATCATAACAGAAGCAAAGTATAGATGATTTCTCATCTGAACACAAGAAACGGCTTAAACAGCCATTGGTGAGAAAAAAGATCAACAAATCTTTATTTGCTTCTGTCACTGGGATTGATGCATTGCTTTTACCAAGCCACTCAGATTGTCGCAAGGCAGCGCCAGAAAGGCATTACCTTGCAGGTGCGGCAGGGGAATTGACAACATTCCTGCGCACTACCCTAGGCCCTCCACTGCTGCCGTTTTCCTTGGATCGATTGCCATTGACACCGTCGTTGGTGCCCACAACCAAATCCCTTAGTCCCATGTTCAGGTCATTTTCCCTCTTCTCCTTCTCCTTCTTCTTGGCCCTGGTCGTGGCGGCAGCGAGCGGCTCGAAGTGGTTGCCGTAGATGTACTCTGCGGAGTACCCATCCTCGTCGTCGAAGAGCATGACATGGCCGTGCCACTCCCAGACGCGGTACTCGCCGCCGGGCTCGTCGTGGAAGCCGACGCAGAGGTGGTGGTCGCCGACGGCCACGGACTGACCCGAGTTGGGTTTGAGATTCTCCTCGGCCTCCCCCGCCAGGACCATCCGCACGATTTCCTTCTCCAGCTTGGCCTCCTCCCTGGCCAGCATCCGCCGCCGCCTGGCCTCCCCCGAGACCTCGCCGCCGGCGAGCTCCTCGTCGTCGTCGTCCTCGTCCTCCTCGTCATCGGACGCCCCGGCGGCGGCCGTGAGCGCGGCGAATTCGTTGAGGAGGAAGTCATCGAGGTCCTGGGTGAGGAAGGAGTTGGTGTCCAGGAAGGGCGGGCGGAGCTGGACGCGGCTCATGAGGTTCTGGAGAAAGAGCGCGTCCACCGGCGAAGGGGAGGCGGCCCGGCCGTTGCCCGCCGCGGCGGCGGCGGCCGCGGAGGTGGGGAGCGGGGCAGACGGCGGCGGCGAGGCCATGAGCGACGCGGTAGGGTTTTGGGTTTGGAGGTTGCGTGGGCTGGTTGCGGACGCCGGACGGCAGGCTGGTGAATGACCACGCGGGCGGACTTGGTGGAGTGGAATGTGGATGGCGATGAGATATTTTTGAGCGTTTCAACATGGACTACCTTTTGTGTTGGCTGGGCTAGCCATCGACGACTTTGTTTGGAAAACGGCCCATTTAGAGGGAGCAAGGCTTACTGCCATCGAGAAACTTTTTTTTGGTTCTAAAAAAGGCAACAGGGATTTTTTTTATTTTGTTTTTTATGATTTTACGAAAATAAATGGGCCTGAAACTTTTTTTTTTGTAAAAATAGCACTCAACCGTAAGATGAAATGGCGATAAGATATAGTCGTTTCTTCTGGCGGATGAGAACTATTTTTGTAAATTTTTGTTACACACAATTTTTTTGTAAAATCATAAAAAAATAAAAATATCGACAAATTGGTATATGAATGCAATTACTAATAATCTTATTTCCTAAAAAAACTTGGTTCTAAAATCTACTCTATACAAAATAAACTAGAACATTCCGCTAATAAATATAGGAGAAGAAATGATCCTAAATGCCACATGCACCCGCACCACCATAAAAAAATCAGTTGGGCCAAAACCAAAAAACACACACAAAGGTCTACAGGCGTGCTTGGTCGGGGGCCACACTCCACGCTACAGTAGCTTGAGTGTGACGGACGATTCGTAAGCCACATGCTGTGGCGGCCACAGGAGGCGCGTGGCGGCGGCAACCAAGCAGACCATTGCTGCCTTTTCTCCACCGTTTTTATTGACATTATGGATTTAATTAGAGGGTGGTCATATAGTGTACTTTGAACTGTTAATGTCGAAAAACAAAAGTTGAGATCCTTCTGAAAGTATATCGTTTAGATGTGAAGTTTCCTCCCGCGTGATGTTACTAATTTGCTCATATGCCTAAGTTGTCAAATAAAAAGTCGAGACCTTTCTGTGTTGTTTATATACTAGACGGGTGAATTTTGTGTCACTAGTATGACTGAACTACACGCACGATGCACGTGGGAAAAGCAACAACAAGATACTCAAACCCACAAAATAAATCTCCATATAGTCATATATAGTCATATTATTAGTAACATATAGTCATATATAAACATGCCATTTAAAAAAAAATACTACCTACATCTTTAAATATATGTCATTTATGATAAATTAGTTACTTAAGAATGAGCTAATTTGTTTGTCTTAAATATCATATACTCCTATTTAAGAATGGATGGAGTATATAAGCCGTTAAAATATTCTCCGTATACATATAAATAAATAACTGTAGAAAGTCAACCATACAGTATATATATATAGTCCGTTCCCTTGAACATTAGAAATATCCTCATACATTTCTGAGGAAAAAAAAACATGTATCCCGGACTTTCTAATGTTTCAAAAGGCTGATCGACCTCTGATGGGGTGATTTAATGTGTAAAAACTGTGTAATTCAAAAATGGAACCGAGAACATCAATCTATTCCACGTTCTTAGCGTAAGAAGTCAACTACTGCTACGGGGAAATCGACGGAGAGCCCCAGCTTGGCGCGATCCGGCTCCTCCTCCATCTCCGCCTCCGCCGGCACGGCGTTCAGGTCCAGCACCAGCTCGGTCACCGGCGAGACCTTCCTGCCGCCATCTTTCCGCCCGAGCCCACTGCCGAGGCTGAGGCCGAGCCCGAGGCCGTTGCTGCTGCTGCCGTCCGCCTCGGCGGCGCGGTGGCGGCGCATGTGTCCGCCTAGCGCCTGGCCGATGGCGAACTCGAGCCCGCAGATGGAGCAGCCGTGCACCTTGGGCTTGGGCGGCTCGGCCGCGGCACTGTCGGCGCCGCCGTCCGCCAGGCGGGGCTTCTTGTGGCTGGCCCGGTGGCCGCCGAGCGCCTGGAAGGACGGGAACTGCCGGTTGCAGGTCTTGCACTCGAACACCCGCTCCGGCGCCGAGGCCTGGTCCGGCGACGACGACGCGTGGTGCTGGTAGTGGTGGCCCGAGAAGAGCAGCAGGAAGCTCGCGACGTCGGCGCCGTCGGGCAGCCAGACCATCTCCTCGGCCTGCTGCCTCGACCTCTTGCAATACGCCATGGACTTGATCTCAAGAATGGCCAAATGAACAGATCAGAGCTAGCTTGCAAGCAAGGACGATGAGGATCGGAGCTCGGGAGCTGGACGGCGATCGAGCCCGATTGATTGCTCGCTCGTAAGCGTTTGAATGAGGAAAGATGAGGGACTCGGACTCTCGGAGCCTATTATTTATAAGCGGGCGATCGAGAGAGAAAGTCGTCATGTACATGCGACTTGCAGTTGCAGCATTGTTTTTTGGTTGATAATTCAGTTGCAGCATATATTGTTATTAATCACTTGACTTACGAGAAGCCTATAAACAAATCAAGTCAGATTTGCCCTTTTGCCCTTTTTTTTTAAAGAATTACACAGTACAACGCAGACGCTCACAACACGCACGCACACTCATCCCTATGAATACACGTACGCAAACCCTACCCCTATGAGCACCTCTGAAGGACTGAGCACCGGCAGATCTGGAGATTCCCGAAGTCACCAAAGGCGCCTCGTCGTCGACAGGAACGTCGCTTACCACTTAATGCATAACGCCGGTAAGTCCTGGAAAATCCAAGAAAAGACGCGAGCACCAGGATTTGAACCCTGGTGGGTAACGTCTCACTAGACCGTCTTACCATTGGACTACAAGCCCAATCGCTGCCCTTTTGCCCTTATGGTGACGACATCCGCGGCGGCCGGTGGAGGTGGTGGAAAGAGCCGAGCTGCTGCGGGGCGGCGGCGCGGCGAAGCCGTTTCTTTCTGGCCGCACATTTTCAGATGCCGTTCGAGGACATTGTCTTGACCCGGCCATTCATGTCCAGTTGTCCACGGTGGCGAAGGGTAACTCGATCCTAGTCACCGTACCACTGTGTCTATGTCGTTTTCATGATCGATCTCTCGACCGAGTTCCAGCTGACTAGCTGAGCCACAACCACAACCGGTAGCCTTTGTTTAACTGGCCGTTGGCAACCTTTACAAGTTGCCGAACCGGCCATGATTCTGCTGGATCGGAAGCTCTGAAGTGTGAGGACTCTGAACTCCTCCTATAATTGGATCAGTCTGACGCTACCTGCTTTGCTTTGCCGGTTCCTCGCCGTGCTCCATAAGTCCATGCCATGCGCTTGTCATCGTTGCGATCGAGAATTGGAGAGTAGGGATCGGAGGCAACGACAGCTGTGCCGCCGGACGAGATGATCGATCTAAGGGCGCTCTCAGCCTGCATCTGATTGACACAGGGAACCAAACCCCGTACTTTTGTGAGTCGATCGTGAGAACTAAACGAACTAGGAGCTCTCAGCCTGCATCATATCTGATTGACGACGCATCTAGATCAGACATGCCTTCAGTCTTTCGGCCTTGAAATGGTCTGAAGTCTCTCTCTGACAACGGCATTACGAGAAGCATCGACACCTAGCCGAGAGTACTAGCTATTTGCAGCCTCAACAGCGTCCATTCATTCTCTAAAACTTCTGCAGGATCACATCATGCATGCATGCATGCTTGCGTTCAGAAGCTTCCTGCATGCTGCATTGCTGCTCCATTTTCTCCCCGCCAAGGTACATGCTGTTCTTCCAGGTAGTGGTCTGCAACTCCGCATCATGATGCAGGCGTCGTGTACCAGATGGAGTGAGTGGAATTCCTGGACAGCATCATTGGAGTATTGTACAACTGAAAAAAAAAATCCTAAAACCACATGTAGTGCAGAACCTTCACTGACTTCGCTTCCTACTGAAACAACAACATGGTCAGAACTGAGGATATACATACTCCATTATTTCAGTTTTTATAAAGCTAAAAGAGAGTGCTTACATATATATATATCTAACCCGTTGACATTGCCTTCAAGAATATTAATCTACTAGCTGGTACTGTATATTACATACTCCTAAACCGGCCGGAGGTCAACTAATACATAAGGGCAGTCCCAACCCTCCACCTCAGCTAGTGTCCATAACATTTAATAGGGTGTCATGTCACCAAAATCCTGATGTGGCAGCTGAGTTAACGAGGAAAGAGAATAAATTCAAGACATCGTTTCTCAAGTGAGAAACCGGGTCGGCGCAACATCCAATGCGTGAACTTGCCGCTGATTCCGCGTTCCCGTGCGTTTTTGCGGGACCCACTGTTGGGACGGGTGAAGCCAGGCTACCGAAACGCTTTTGCATCATGGCTGTAGGGTCCACTTGAAGAAATTGTGCGATGGGTGTTGTGATTTCTACTGCGTGCCTTGCTAACGTGGCGCTGTGGACTCCGCGCCTGTACGCTGCGGGTTGGGACTGCCCTAACACTTGCCATACGTCCATACAGCTGCATGCGCGGTGCTTATTCACACCAAGCATAGTATATACGCGTATTCTCTGTACGAGATGCAATAAAATATCGGATAGACGTTGAAGGCCAATGATTAATTCGGTGCTTGGACTGCAACAGCATCTATCCAGAGCACAAGCAGCCATTATTGATCGAGCTTGTTGCAGATTCAGTCATTCAGACGACTTCCACAACCAGTACTAGAATATACATGCATGGCGTGTGGACAGTGACAACAGCAGCAGTAGCAGGGAGGGATCGAATGGAATGCGTGTGGAGTACGCACGCGATGACGCGTTTCTAACAGATGCTTGATTCTCTGTATGCCAAGGCCAAGTTGCCGAAGGCAGTTGGAAATAATAGAGGAAGGATATATCTCTCAGAAATGGCCGTAGTGTTTGACTATTTTCTTTTTCCAGGAAAAAAAATTTAAAATTGCGCAGTATGTGCATGCATTTCCAAAAGTATGAACCCTCATGTACTTGATTGGCTTTGATGATCTGATGATCTCTGTTAGTGAAGTGCGTGATGCATGCATCGACTATGTGTACCAGAAAGATGTCTGCGGCTGCGAACGATAATGTGTCATACGCGTGAAATAACGCAAAAACCTTCAATTTTTCCCCTGCTAGATTGATAGACATGTAAAAGCTGCATATATGATCTGCTAGAACACAATCGTTGTTGTGCGTCAGCTATATTAATTTGATTCTGTCTGTGTGCTCGGACCAGTTCAATCCGAGGTCATATACTACCGTTTGAAAAGGACTCGTATATAATAAAAAAAAGACCTATTTAGAAGGATGTGACGGTTGAAATTAATTCTACACTACCGATTTTTTTACCGGTAGTATTGATACTATAGGGCTATAACTGAAACTATGGAAAATAACATTGTTATAATATATGAAATCAAACAAATAAATTTTTTTATGTAACATTATCTCACGCTGGTCAACATATTTCGAGCAAATTATCATTTTACCCATAGCAAAAAAATCGATTATACTACTACTGCCGGATAGTATTGTGTACAGTAAAACCTCTTCAATCCGTTGCTGCGTCAGCTGTACGCACTGAACTCGATCGGCTGAAGCCCCTTAATCGAGCTTTGTCATGCTGCGGTTGTATGCGGTCACACACACGTCACACCCGATCCGATCCGACGGTACCAGCTTGTTAACTTGAACCAAGGTTGTATGGGATCTCTCTCTGAGGATTGATTGGATTATTGGAAGGCTAGTTAATTCTTTCTAACAAAATCACAGTCATCTATCTACCGTCACGGAATATCGTATTCTCTGGTGTCGTACTTTGTAATTGTCGCGTCGGTGATTTCATCCGTTAGTTGGAAGGCCCGCGCGCGGCCGCACATATGGAGCGGAACAGGAGGCTGCTAATGGCGGACGACGACGGTTTGACGACTGAATCACTTCGATCGCCATCTCCCCGAACGGATGCTTACGACGATGCGGCTGCGGTTATAGCCTTTTTCTTCGCCACTGCTTCGCGCTCGTATCGTATCAGCCGGACGTACAAAGCTACGATGCGGCGGCTGCGCATGGTAGCTTCATCTTTTCGATCGCCATTATGCTCGTTGGTCGGTGGGCAGAGGCTGCGATCGAATTGAAGCAGAAGCAGCCTCCCCATGATTAAGCCAAAAAATGTGGAATAAACTGGACTAACGCCATCGGCCCTCTATAGATGGCCATCTATAGAGCATGACGGCGAATTTTTGGTGCTGTGCCGGGCACGATGGCACGGTGGCGGCTCAGCGTGCCGCCCCCCTCTCCTCCTCCAAAGACATATATATAGCTGCTTTCTCTTTGCTCAGCGTTTGGCAGGAGGAGTCAAAAAAAATTTCACCTGGGGAATCTTGTATGCATGGAGTACGAAATAAAATTTATTTGCAAAACCTTTTCACAAATGAGCGCAACTTTACGCGAAGAATCTAATGAGTATAATTAATCTATAATTTGCTACAATAATGCTATAGTAAACATCGTCTAATGATGCGGTCAAAAGCCTCATTAGATTCGTCTCGCGATTTTAACCGGGGTTGTGAAGGTAGTTTTAAAAACTGAATTTATTTAGTACCTCTGATTAGCGGTCAAAAGGGAGTAAAATTTTTACCTCCCCAACCAAACACTGTCTGCAGAGTGGAAAGTGCAAAATAGCCATCTCCCATCTGCCTGGCTGTTCCTGAACGGAAAGATCCCTTTTCGTTTTCATCGCACGACTTCGTTACCTTGGCTAGCTATCCCGTTGACTATTTGCGCCATGATCGACGTGTCCGCCGGGCGATCTAGCTAGCTCTCGTTCCCAATCATCGTCACCATGCATCCTGGCTCCATCATAAAGTATATTTCTGTTTCAGTTTCAGGTGTCAAATCCTCCACATGCATTCGCAGCATCCAGGAAATAGTTCAGGAGAGAGTTGACCAGCCACTCGAATTGCACCCTACTCACTCTTTTTTCTGTTTTTTCCTTGTCAGGTCAGCATGCGCGCCCAATCTGAAGATAACTTTACAATCTCACTAGATTCTCAGAATATTCTTGGCCTTTGACTTTTTTTGGGCAGCATTTTTCATGACGCATGAGCTGATGAGCATGCAGAACGACAGAATAATTTTATGCTTGTCCATTATTTCCCCTCAGTCGGTTAGCTAGAGCTAGCCTCTTGAGGAACACGTACATGACACCTTATTCCTGTTGACCTTCTAGAACACACGGTCCCAGGACCAAGTTTGCAGTGAAGTCAACTCTCATCCAGCCGTCTAAACAACTGCTGCTTCCCAAGTCAAACATTTTGCCTTCCCTAGAAGTAGAAAGGGCATATAATTGGTCCAAGAAAAGAAATGCAACTGACATCAACTACTCCAGGTGTGGCTAACCCTCATTTGGTTGGACCTAGCTAATAAGCTAGCTAGCACTGCAATCCAGTAAGCGGCATATTCAGAACCAACGTGCTGCGCAAAGTCAGCAATGCTTAGTTTAATTTTGTGCGAGTTCAAACTGCAAGCAGCAGATATCATAGAGTTGTCTGGTTCGTCGACAGCGACTGAAGTAGTAGAAGCCGTGTAGAAACGCATGCTCTAAGTGACGTCCCTCGCAAGAATGATAGGTGAATGAAACCATGCTCTGTCGTTGACCTTAATTTGCATAATGCGGAATAAAGTTTCCTGCAACTGCTATTCCTATATTTGGTTATGACCAATTGCATTTCTATGCGTCGATATTTTTATTTTTTGTAGAGAACGGTTGCCTTCGATAAAAGTCATACATGGTGCTCTGATCGTTTCTTCTTGTCCAAATTCAATGTTTTTATGAGAGAGGAATCATCAAAGTCAACTGAACGATCCTAGTCTGGACTTTGGAGTTCATACTCTGACTCACTGACTTGACTTTCATCATGGGCTACAACGAAACAACCTTAATAACTGGGCCAAAACTTAGGTCAGAATTAGGCCCGTGATGAGGCCCAACACATACACGGTCCAGGTCCCACAAAGCCACGTGTCCAAAACAGTCTCACTCTCGACGGCACACACCCTTTTGCAGGCAGGGCTCCCAGCCGCAGCCCGCAGCCGGTGTACACTCCCCTGCCCCCCTCCCCAGTCCCCACTGCCGATTCAAATTTCTCCGCAACGGAAACAACGCGGCCTGCCAGCCTTCCCCTTCGCTTTTCCCCACCCGGCCACCCCACAATCCCTCCCCAAATCGCCAGGCGGAATCAGCCCCTAAAACCTCGCGATTCCCTCAAGGCTCGCCTCGGATCGGAGCGTCGCGGGTGTCGCCGGCGGCATGGCGCAGACGCCGAACCCCAGCAGGAGGTCGTGGGTCGGCCCGGCGCAGATACCCTTCCTCACGCCGCGGCCGGAGCGGCGGCAGCGGCACCTCGAGATGAGGTGGGCGGACGCGGGATCCCAAAGCTCCGTGCGCCGCAGCGGCGTGGGCGCAGTCGCCGGCAACGGTGGAGGCGAGAGGGACCGCGAAGTGAACGTCCAGGTCGTGCTCCGGTGCAGGTGAGTTGCTCGAGAATACATAGTAGGACGGATGCTTGCTACAGATGATTTGCGTAACCGCGCTTGGCAATAGCTACCGTTTCTGATGCGTTCGTCCGACTTGAAGGCCGCTAAGCAAGGAGGAGCAGAGATTGCAAGTGAAGAGTGTCATTTCTTGTAAGGACGAGAATAGGGAGGTCACAGTTCTGCACAGCCTCTTCAAGCAAGCAGACAAGACGTTTACCTTTGACAAGGTAAGGTCTTTACGGACCTATGCGCGCGCTGTTTTTATCATGCACATTTTTCTGGTACGGCTGTAGAGTCAGGTGAACAGTTCTACTACCTTTTGGTTCAATTACTATAGTTCTGAAAGAAGAATTCTTCATTTCACAAAAAAAAGGATATGAATTCTTCTTCTAAAAAAAGATAAAAGTTCTAAGACATGACAGGATCTAAACAGAAATGATGTATTATGATTGATGTTGCTTTGCTTACTATCAAGTATCAACATTCTTGGATATGTGGATGTTGTTTTGTTCTAGGTCTTTGGACCGAAATCTCAGCAAAGGTCTATATATGATCATGCTGTTGCGCCATTAGTGAATGATGTCCTTGAAGGCTACAACTGCACTGTCTTCGCCTTTGGTCAGACAGGAACTGGAAAAACATATACCATGGAAGGGGAGATGAGACAGAAGGTACCCAGAATATATGGACATCATCTATGAAGACATGAAGTTTCTTGTAACTGCTGAATAATTGTCTTTATCTAATATGTTAGGTCAGCGAACTACCGGAAACTGCTGGAATCATTCCTAGAGCTGTGCGCCATATATTTCGTATGCTTGAAGAGCGGAAGGTTGATTATAGCATGAAGGTAACCTTCTTAGAGCTCTATAATGAAGATATAACAGACCTATTGGCTACAGAGGACCAAAGCAGATTTCCTGAAGATAAACAGAAGAAGCCTATAACTCTAATGGAAGATGGCAAAGGTGGGGCTGTTATAAGAGGGCTGGAAGAAATTGTAGTCTACAGTCCTAGTGACATCTATAGCCATTTAGAACGTGGATCAGCTAGGAGACGCACTGCTGACACTGCACTAAATAAGCAAAGCAGGTTCTTGAATATTGACCATTCTGTCTCCACCTTTTGCTACAGAAGTTGTTGTTTGTTGGGCTAAGCTCTCTGCATTCTGTTCTTGCAGCCGATCACATGCTGTTTTTTCTATAAACATTCATGTGAAAGAAACAACAGTAGCGAATGAAGAACTCATGAAGTGTGGGCGGTTGAACCTTGTAGACTTGGCAGGATCTGAGAATATTGCTCGGTCAGGTGTAAGAGAGGTACTTCTTTCCTATTGCCATTTGCCACCCATTAGTGATTGCATTACCTGTTAGCCTGTTCTCCATATCTTTCCAATTCGGTAATTTGGTTAAATCGATGTATCCATCTTGTCTACCTTCTTTAATTTGAATCACTTGGTGTGTGCTAGAGCATGGTTGGATAATATCTTTGTGCGTCATCTTTATATAAGTAGGTGGTCCAAACAATGAAAAAATTAATTCGGTACCATCACAGACTGGCATAGGTTGTCATACTATGCAAGTACGATATGGGAATTTGTTCTGGATTAAATGTCATCACATATCGGCTGATATTTTCGAACTCAGTGGTCTTTGCGATGCCCAGGGGCTATAGGGGTACATGGACACTAAAGGAATCAATTCAGTTAAGTAATATTGCACATTTCAGGAGTAGCCGTCTGTATTTAACTATTTGAAACCTTACGTGGCCAGTAAAACAGAGTGCTCCCCTGTTTTTCTCTTATTACTGAGAGTGTCATTACAATATGCTGAATAAACTTATTTGCACATACAGTCTTACTGTGGTTCTATCTTAGCATCTCAAAGTTATTCTTTTAATTCTTAAAAAAAAGTTATGTTCTTTTAGCATGCAAGTCCTATTTGAACTTATGATTTCAAGCATGCTAATAGGGTAGAGCAAGAGAAGCTGGAGAGATGAATAAGAGCTTATTAACTCTGGGGCGTGTCATCACCGCGCTTGTAGAGCATTCTGTTCATGTGCCATACAGGTTATACAGCTGTGCTTAATTTTGATATGTGAGCTCATGGGTAATTTACTTATTGTGCATGGCAGTAATACACATTTACTTACTTTTACCAGGGATAGTAAGCTCACCAGACTGCTAAGAGAATCATTAGGAGGAAAAGCTAAGACATGCATCATAGCTACGGTGTCTCCATCTGTCCATTCCCTGGAAGAAACACTGGTTACACTCGATTATGCTTCTCGTGCTAAAAGCATAAGAAATAAGCCTGAGGTGCAACTTCTATTCATTCATGAGGTTTTAAACCTTTAATTTATCAATACCCTTGTTACAAACTTAACAACAATTGCAGGCCAATAAAACAACATGTAAATCTGTTATGCTCAAGGACCTCTACCAAGAAATGGAAAGAATGAAACAAGGTACTCCCTTTTCATCTAGATTTTCCTGCGTATCTCGCATTGTTATAGTATCTCACAAGTATACTGTCACTTGTCAGATGTCAAAGCTGCGAGGGAAAAGAATGGAATCTATATCCCCCATGAAAGATTCATGCAAGATGAGGCAGAAAAAAAGGTATAAGTACAAGGGCACTACATCTCTATCACCAAATCCTTCAGATTTTGGTTAAATATAGTTCTTATGGGACTCCTGTATGTTGACTTTTTAATATTCTTAGTTGTATTGACTCTTGACTATTTATTGCAGTCCATGAGGGAAAAAATGGAACTTTTGGAACTCAATCTTGACAAGCAGAACAAAGTATATCTATCCACAATTCTGATTTATTTTATTTTATTAATCCGAGGTTGAACTGATTCATACTTCTGGTGATCTGGTAGGAAGTAGAAAAATTCAAAAGCTTGTACCTAGCAGAGCAGGAATGCCGCTTGGACTTTGAAAGTCAGAACAAAGATTTAAAGGTAAAAGCTCTTTGGAGAATTTTCTTTTCAACTTTACCAGATAACAAATACAATTCATCTGTTTAAATTTCTTAGGGTACTCACATTTTGTACACATCCTTACTTAGGTAGATCTTGAAAGCTGGAAGGGAAAGTTTCAAGATCTTCAAGAAGCTCATTGTCGAGCTAACATGTTGCTAAGGGAGAAGGACTTCATAATCTCAAATTTACTTTGTTCTGGTAATGTTTTATTAACTCGAAGAGTTTCGTTTTTGTAACACTCTTGAACCAAGTGTCACTTTTTTTTGTGCTGTCCATTATACTGTATAGAAAACTTAGTTCTGGAACGTGCAAAGGATATGCGCAACAATCTGGAAAATGCATCTGAAGATATTACTGTACTTCTGAATAAACTAGGTAAACATCTACTGTAAATTAATTCAGTCCAGTTTGCTGTTTCTTTTTACTGACTGTTATTGCCTTTCACAATCATTTACAGAAAGGCAATCAAAAACTGAAGCTGAAAATGAAGGCTTGCTATCTAGCTTCCAGGCTGAATTGGATCATAGTCTTGGAGTTCTGCATAAAACAGTAGTTGGATCAGTCTGCGAACAGCGTACAATTTTGGAGTCTATGAATGAGCATATGAAGTCATACTTTTCAGCTAAAACTGAGGTGAGACTCTTTTTGAAATGCTATACTTTTGAATGATCACTGCCTCTCTCCTAAGACACTAAAACAGCTGCAACATACAATTTTGATTACAGTCAGCAAACCACTTGGAGAGAAGAATTGCAAAAGCCAAAGATATGTATGTCTCTGGGATCCAATGCATGAAGGAGCTTGCTGATACCCTGAGACAGCAATCTATCATAGACTCTGAGCAGATGAGGCTCAACATATCTACTCATGCAGTAACTGTTGAAAATGTATGAAATAACATAAGCTTTCATATGAGTATCTAATGCAAAAAGTAAATGCTTAATGCATTCTAATTATTATCTACATATGAACACAAACAGTTTCTAGCAATGATGGTTTCGGAAGCTGAACAAGTTCTGGATGATGTTCTGAACTCTACTTCAGAGCTCAAAGAACTAATAGCCTTCTCTGCAGAACAACAACATGCTGTATGTCTCCTTGATATTGTTAGTCTTGTGAAACAACATGCTATATGGAACATATTTAGCTAGATGCAGCAACTTATTGAAATAATTTTTCTTTTCAGGTTTTGAAAAGGAGTCTTACTTCTGCACAAGCCATGTCAAAGACATCAAATGATTTCTTTAAAGATATCAGGATACATGTGTCTCGGTTCATCAAACTTATGGAACAGAATCAAATAGAAAGGTCCACAAAGCTTCTCGAATTTGAGAATGAATTTAAGGTAGTTAATTTTGGTATATGTGGTGCTATATTTCATTTATGAGCATATTCTCTGAGGACACACTTCCTTTTGACAGGATATTTGTGTTAAAGACGAGCAAGCTGCTCTGAACAAGATTGCTACGATTTTATCAGGGTTGACTGCCAAGAAAACTTCAATGGTCAGATAGTTTACTGTGCATGTGCAAATAAATTGGCCTTGTTATGACTTCCGCTTTAACTGATGTATCTGTTAGCAGGTTTCAGCATACGCAGGACAGTTGAATCAGAGATACAATGAAGAGCAGAAAAACCTAAATTTGGAGATGTCCAACCTACAGCAGGTTTCAGATAATGGCACAAATGAGACTTTGGCTTATGTTAGAGTGGTAGAGAGCCAGTTCCAGGAGGACATGTCATCGCATGCTAAATTAAATGATCAAATGGAAGGCATCTTGCAACAGTGGTACCCATCTCACCTGTGGACCTCACACATAGTGCAATTTGAACCAGCTATTCACTCTTGAAGCATTTCTATTTCCATTATTTGTTTATGCTGAAGAGGCACTGTCCATTGCAGCATGAAGAAAGGTGGACAGTCCGTATCTTACTGGTCACACACACAATCGTCTATGCATGATCTTTGTAAGAACTCAATCATGGAGGCTGATGAACTCATCAAGTAAGTTGTGATGATGTTTAGTAAAAAAATATATCATTTGTTGATATTATGAGTGTTTAGGCTTTTCCAGGTCTCATACTCGTTTCTGGTATGCAGAGAAAGGAGAACCAAAAATGATAAAATTTTCCAGGAGAAATTGATGTTTTCGTTGCAGAATGATGCAGAGTTTCATGCCATTACATCTGATGTGTTGACTGCTTCAAAGAGTAACACAACTACCTTTATAATAAATTTGTTTCCTGAAAGATGCCATTTTCCTTATGTTTTCCATGCTCATTACAGGTTTCCTCTTACTGGATCACGAAACTAGAAAAATGATGGAAAGTGTCTCCACCACTTTCTCAGATAATCTGGAATTGTTGAATGAAAAGCACAGTGAACGCACAGAGTATATAAGAAACAATGCGAGTAACTGTCTGGAGAAGGATTACATGGTAAGCTCTGCACATTTGATTAGTGAAGTTGTATAAGGGTATTAGGTATATAAGATAATACAAGTGCCTTGTGAATTTTAGCCCATCGAAACTGTACTAATGTTATCTGGCTAAAAAGTAGCAAATTCCTTATTGTGACAGAACCATATCTGCGTATGATCATGTTCAAAATTTCAAGTGATGAACTAAATATTGCTAAATGCAAACCACCTTTTACATCACTATTACCTGATCATATATAGTATCCATTGACTTAAATATTGTTCACCTATCAGGCTAATAGTCCGATTCGGCACCGTCCACGGGAGCTACTGACCAATGCAAACAGCTTGGAATCAATTGAAGGACTAAGAGCTTCTGTTCCAGATCTCGTGGCGAAGTTCAGGTCGGAGAACAAGCTGGATGAAATTGGCAAGGGGAAACAATTGGATCAAAGGGCACGCACTCCAAGAAGTCCTCTGATGCCTGTCAATCAGTATGTTGGGTGAAGAATGTAGCAAATTGTATGGTGCTCAAATATTGTAATTTGTAAAGATGGCAAGATATCTTGCCGATTTGTCACCACCTTATTTATCATGCCACAGCTGCTGTATGCTTCATTCAAAGATGCTAACTAGTGTTAGTTAGATAGGCCCAAAAGATATGTTTTCTGTTTGTGGAGTACTATCGTCTAAAATTCAGCGTGGTCTTCTTAGTCTTATCTGTTATCCTTTCCAAGATTTCTGATTTTCTGCTGTGAAGGCTTCGTGTCCAAGGAACGATGCATGCGATATTCAATTTGTTTCTCACTCCTGACAGATATACATGGCAAGTCCAAAACCATTAGAGGTTTGCTAGCATGGTATGTATCTCGAGGATCCACATATTCCTTATTTCTTACATGCTTTCCATTTTTTTAACGCGAGATATTGCAGGAGTACTCCAGATCCTCTCAGATGAGGAAACTGGCGTAGAGGGGAGGATGGTATGGAGAACTGTTCATTGATGAGATGAAGAAAGAGGTGCGAGGGAAAGAACAAGATGCAGAACAGCAGAGAGGAGCAGACTCTCGCGGACCATATTTCATCGACCGGCGATACAGAGGTTCGTTCCTCTTTTTACTCGCTCCATCATTTCTTCTTCTTCTCTTTAGATGAGAGGATTTTGCCATGTTTGCCTGGATCCATTGAGATAAAAAAAATTGTGGTGCAACTTATACAGCAAGATCAATGGATTAATTTAGGTAAACTGGGAACGGTTTGTGAAAATCCCAGTGGATTTAGCGTTTCAAGAAATGTTGGAATCTGACAAACGCAAAAGGTATTTCTTGGCGCGACATCCATAGTAGGTTGAACAGATTCGCCATTGCTGCCCTGTGTTGCAGGAGCGTCGAGTTTTGGAGGAAGAGCTCGGCTGGGCCAGACTGGAGAGGCAGAAGGTCCTCGCCTTGTCCGCAGAGGCTGATGAGGCCATCTGGAACCTGGCCGCACTTGCACGGAGAACGATGCAAGAAAGGGACGAGGCGAGGAACCAGGCGAGGATGCTGCTCGCGGACTTGCAGGCAAGGAACGCCCAGATGACGACGATGCTTCCTGGGGCATCCTACTCCAGAGTCGCACGGCCTGATGCGTTCGCGTTCGCCGGCGGCGGCCGCAGCCAGAGCCAGAGCCAGGCCCTCGCTCCCGCCGCCGCGTTCAGGCCTCTCGGCAACACGGCGGCGGTGCAGGGGCAGCATGCCCGGACCGGAGCTGCTGGCTCGGGCGTTGCATCGTCCAGCGGCTTCGGCCACGCGAACCTCGCGTCGTCGTCGGACGCGTACGCTGTCCAGCCGTCGTCTCTCCACGGCTTGGCTTCCTCGAGCCAGGATCACTTCGACCCTGACATGTTCCTGGTGGACATCGCAGAATCGCCGCAAGATGTTGTTCTGGACACTGCAGCAGGCTCCAGCCAGGGTCAGAGTTCCGGGGCGTATCGTCAGAGGGCCGAGCAGATGCAGAGGCCCTTGCAGTGGAAAGGTAAATCGGCTCAGGCTGCTGTGATTCGGGGGTCAGCAGGCCATGGCCACGCTCCCTAGTTTCTAAGGTCTGTTGCATGGTACTCGCGCGGCAGAACTTCCTCGCAGTTTGTCGGTGTGGGAGAGCTTGCCTCCACTAACTGTTTTTTTTTTTACTTCTCTTCAATTTGTATTTGAATGGCGCCTAGTTTTCTTTTGGCGATTGTCGGTTAAATGAAATCAGGTCAAACCTCGCACCTGCTAGTTTACACTTGTACGTCGTCGAACCTCTTCGTCATTTCGGGCGTGATTGGTTGCGGCGTGGCCTGCGATCCACGATGGTCGGACGGTGCATGATCGAACCAACCCGGTTGAGTTTGTGCAGGTAATCGTGTTTGACCGTTTTGCGTGTTGATCTGGTATGGGACGAGCTTATGTTTGGATCCATACATGTACCAAAGGGGTTTGAGTGACTAACACATGGGCCTTGCATTTTGTCTGCATCAAATCATCCCGACTCGCGAGGGAAGCTCAAACTTCATGTACGAGGGGAGCCGGGATGGAGGAGCTAAAGTGAATAAAATGGTGCCCGAGAAACATACCAGCAGAACAACCAATCACGTCTAAAGAGCACCGTTCCGTCCCGAATGGAGGTCTGGGCAGCCTCTCCCAACCAATCACGCCCTTCGTGTATGGTCTCGGGTTCTCAATCAAAATTTCAAATTAAATGACAGCAGCATATTCTCTCTGCTTCAAACATTTGTTTTAACTTGTGCGTATAGATTGAAAACGGGTCAAATTACTACGTTAGCCTCTATTTTTGCTACATTTGAAAGAGACGTTCGTTTATTTGTGGGACTGTCTCAAAACTAAACTATCGTGTTCGGCCCACGAGACATACCATCCGGGCCGTGTGCTTACAAGGCCGCGTGTGTTGGCCCACAAGACCTGCAACACCCCGCCACCCCGGTTCCGTGCCCTCCGAGCCTGACCCAGACACGGAGCCAAGCTCACTACAGCTCCCTCGTCCCCGTCAAACAAATCTAGGGTTCCAGCTTCCAACCGTGCGAAGCCTACCTCCGGCGGCCGATCCCCCGAACCCTCCCGGAGTAGGAGCCGAGCAGCACGGGCGAAGATGCCGCAGAGGCACTCGAAGAACAACAATGACCTCGCCTTCTTTACGTACGAGGAGAAGCGGAAGCTCGGGTACGGCACGCAGCGGGAGCGCCTAGGGAAGGACTCCATCAAGCCCTTCGACGCCTGCTGCCTCTGCCTCCAGCCGCTCATCGACCCGCTCTGCTGCCCCAAGGGCCACGCCTTCTGCAAGGAGTGCATCCTGGAGTGCCTCCTCGCCCAGAAGAAGGACATCAAGCGGTAGGTGGCGACAACGCACGGTTTTATCTTTCTCTGTATGGGTGTTGATTGCTTAATTGCTTTAAGGAGTTTTGATTTGGATTAGTTGATTGGAGAAAGAGGATGGGCGATGGTGGCGTGGAGAGAAGATTGCAGCGTATTTGCAGGGAGAATTGGCAGACTAGTACTTCTTCCGTTTCATATTACTTGTAGTTTTGACTTTTCTTGATACATTCCTTTTGTTATGTATCCAGAAAAGCCAAAACAATATGAGACGGAGGGAGTATGTCAGTGCCGTAAGGCGCAGGTGGCTCGTGACTGATAGTTTTTTGTAAGGATATTAAGCTAAGTTCAACCATGAATTTTAGGCCAACATCGTCTCACCTTAGTTTGATTTCGTTGTGCACGCTCACGCCTGTACTTATAAAATAACTTTCTGGAATCTGTACTGTATGTCCATTCATGCTCTTCTATGTATGTAGTGTAGTTTCAACATCCAACATCTGATCCTTGCCACTTCTCACTGTGTCAGCAAATATATGTTTGTTTGCAAGTTCACATGCCTGCAATCGTATTCATCGACCTGTCAATTAATTCCCTACTTGTAGTTGCCTTACGTAGAATTCCTGTTGCTGTTCATGATGGACGCCAAAAAAGCTGCAGTTAGTCCTAACTTATCTGCCTTGTAAACTGAGCTGCTGAACTGAATACTGAGTGTTTATTCTTGTTCTTCTAGCAAACTAGCAGCTCATGAGGCCCAGAAAAGGCAAGAGAAGGAAGAGGAGGAGGAGAAGCTGATGCTGCAGAAGGCTAAGGAGTTGGATGCCTTTGATCAGCAAAACCATGGAGCTGTTCCCCAGTACCATGATCGCAGTGGCTCCCAAGACAAAAATGGGTTTCATGGAGCAAACAGTGTGAAGGTAACTTCCTTTGAAGAGGAAGCCCTCCGCAACATGAAGGCATTCTGGCTCCCTTCAGCTACTCCTGAAGCGACGGTCAAGGTAGATGCCCCCTCCATTGACACTATCTGTCCTGAGGGGCAGGAGAAGCTCAAGTTGAAATCACTATTCCCTATCTCATTCACTGAGGAAAATGCTGACCAAAAGAGCAAGAAGTCAGTGGAAAAGAGCTACATGTGCCCTAGTTGCAAGTCTACCCTCACAAACACCATGACCCTGGTGGCGATCAACACCTGTGGCCATGTCTTCTGCAAGAAGTGCTCTGACAAGTTTTTAGTAAAGGATAAAGTTTGCTTGGAGTGCAACAAAACATTTAAGGAGAGGAATCTGGTTAATTTGGAGAAAGGAGGAACTGGGTTTGCTGCGCATGATGAACGCTTGGAGGCAAAGGAGTTCAAGCATTTGGGGAGTGGTTCTGGGTTAGGATTAGTGAGACCAGCTCCAAAGGCTTAGCCTCCAATAATTGTAGCAGCTGTTGTATATGCTTATCATGGTCTCATCAAACTGTGTAACCTGGAAATTTTGTTTCATGGTATCTGTATGTTTGTAGCTTGAACAGTTGATGTTCAAAGTCTTTACCGGCATCAATTTGATGTGCCGTGCCTTGCAGCTTTGGTTATTTTTACTGTGGCAAATTTGTGTAGTTTGCAGCTGACTAATGTAGTTACTCTGCTTGCACTTGCTGTTTGCATTTTCGATCAGAAACATCTCATCTCTTGATGCAATTGAGATTGTTAAGTTGACATACATTGAATCTCAACCCAGGAAAACAAATAGAAAAAGGCCAAGGCATCAGCTATCTATCAGAAGAGCTGTTGGGTGGCCCATTATTGTCCGTCAGTGCCCAGTGCCGAAAAGAGGATAATAAAGCTGGGCCAAAAGTGCTGAAATGAGGATAATGAAGCTGACTTGGCTGCCTCGGCTTCCACCCACACATTCAACACTGGAAAAAGCAGCGTGCCACGGTCCAGCTTCTATGGATAACTCATGCTCGGACAAAAACTCCACAGAAAACTTCCTCGAGCTCAGTCCTAGCCTGAACTACAGAAGGTGAAATGGCAAGCCTGCAGAATCTGATTTGCTCCGTATCCAAACAAGTATGTGCTCAAAAACTCACTCTTTTATGGAATTTATCCATTTCCCCTGCAGTTTCGAGGAGTAATAGCTTGAACCTGGTGATGATTTTCAGTTGGTTGTGCCAAATTATACGGTGACTGCCAAACTGAATGGGGCTCCTCCCTCGGTTGTCTCAGCAAGCTCAAGCGGAGCATCTTCTGATCAAAAGAGTAATGCCCCTGTTGTTGTTCGTCTCAATTCATTTGATGCTTGTCAGAATTGTGTTTATAAAACATCTCCCCACTTATATAGATGTCACGAAAAGGCAGTTAGCTTTGCTTGGTGCTGGAGCGTTTGCCACTGGCCTGCTGAAGACAAGCTCTGCGATTGCTGAAGGTAATGAGTGTTTTAGACGGCCCGGCGTTGCGTTTTTCCTGACCAGCCTATAGGATATCCTCAAGCTCTCAAGCAGACTTTTCTGGTTCTTTGATTTGGCACTAACTGGAGTTGTTCCTAAATTCCAGAAGTACCGAAGAATTACAAGTCTTATGTGGATCAGAAAGACGGATACTCGTATCTTTATCCAGCTGAATGGAGGGTAGGTTGCCATATGGTTTTACCGAATAATCAAGACTGAAATGCCAGCAATCTTTCCCCCTTCATGAAAAATTTTATAGTGCCTTTGCTTGACTGTCTCATTAGGATTTCGACTTCTTGGGTCATGATTCAGCATTCAAAGATCGTAATCTGGCTCTTCAGTGTGTCCGTGTGGGATTTATTCCTACTGAAAAAAAAGATATCCGTGACCTAGGACCAATGGATGAGGTGGGTTTCTATTTTTTTTTCTTCTACTATCTACCATTAGCTTTGATTAGGTCAAAAAATAGACATAGCTTTGAATACCCTGCAGCCGTAACGCTGAATATTCATTTTTTGCTGATCTGATGAGCATCTTTTACATTATACCAGGCCATCTTCAATTTGGTAAACAACGTTTACGCTGCCCCAAATCAAATACCGTCGATCTATGACATGCAAGAGGTTTGCCATCTGTTCATTGTTCATGCTCCAGGGAGTTGTAAATTTAACTGGATGCTCTATATTTACCTAAGCGTCTGAGCGGAAATTTGGATGAGTAATTTACGTGTTACTGTATATTTGCTGTTCTGTTGATGTGCAGCTCAGCGTTTTTTTAAACACAATTCAGTAACATGGATATATACTACTACTAGACATTGCTGCTGAAAATAAGCGGCGGTTGAACTCCACTATTTTTTGCAGCGCACGGTGGACGGCAAAAACTACTGGACGTTTGAGTACGATCTGGAGGCTCCGGGCTATGGCGTTTCTGCCTGGGCAACGGTCGGCATTGGAAACGGTAGGGTGATGCCTGTCATTAAACTACAAAATCTAGGTCAGTTCGTGTGTTCCAATCTGAATAAAAGGGGATGGAACTCTGTATTATTGTTACCAGGCCGGTACTACACGCTGATCGTGACCGCGAACGAACGCCGGTGGAGCAGGCTGAGGAACAAGCTCAAGGTCGTCGCGGATTCTTTCAAGATCTCGGATCTGACTGCGTGATCGCTTCGCTATCTTCGTTAACTGTTATGCAATACCCATGATGGGGGGAAATGGAGTACCTTCCGTGGTGACAATTCGCACGCGCCTAATCATGCTTGAAATGAATCATTAGGTGTCAAAAGGTCATATACTCATGTATTGATTGCTACCGTTTTGTACATTCGGTGAAAACAGCATCCAACCCAAGGGCAGGGTTATGCCAACTTGAAAAACATCGAAATAAAGCAGTGGAATGGGAAAAAGGAATTCGGTACTGCATTTGGGAAAAAGGAATTCGGTACTGCGTTGTTTCAAATTCTAAGATACACAAAGAAGGCGACAGAACTGCTCATGCCTTGGTAGACAATTTACGCGTGCTCGGTGACACAGTAAACTTGGATACAAGATTTAGTGCAGAATTTCATCAAAAGATTCATAAAAACCAAAGAGCGACTATCCTAACATCTAACGACCCCATGCCCCATGTGATCAACAATTCGTGCAGATTTACCAGTGAAGAGGCTTTTGATCACAGCTGCAAGAGTTCTACCCACCAGGAACTTAACTTTTTTACAAGCGTAACACGTTAGCTGATCACAGTGACACACTACGGAGGCGAGAGAAACCACAGAACACGAGCCTCCAAAAGAATGTTTGCAACTCATATATTACAGCAATTACAATGCCCCTCCAAACTTTGCTAACTATCTCCAGAACAAGCTGTTCCCTAAAGTTTCAATGCCGTTACTTACCTGAATCTTCAAGCTAAAATTTTGTCAAGACCAGGTCACCGTTCCACTCAGTACAGCACCATCAAGTGGACACTTCCAGCATTTTTTCATCTACCAAAAGGGCCCTGAGCGCTGGAGAAAGAGCGAAATGGATCCTGGTCATGCCCTAGGATAATTTACACCTAACAAACTCAACCATAATTACATTAGCCGATGCTGGCGAAGGCCCTTGCCAAAATGGGGTTGCATCAATCTAACATATAGACCGTTCTGGTCCATCAGAGAGTCATGTGTACCCTGCTCTACTATCTTACCACCATTTAGGACAACAATGTTGTCCACATGCTTCATCATTGCTGCCCTGTGCGCAATGAGAATCGTTGTCTTGTTACCCATGACTAGAGTGTCGAGAGCTTCCTGTACCACTCTACTTGATTCAGACTCGATAGCAGAGCTGGCTTCATCCAACAACAATATTGGTGCATTCTTCAAAACCACCCTAGCAATGGCAATCCGCTGCCTTTGCCCAGGTGTTAGATCAACCCCTCTCATTCCCACATGAGTGTCATAGCCATGTGGTAGGCTGCTAATGAAATGATGAGCATTAGCTATCCTCGCAGCTTCCTTTATCTCAGCCTCTGTTGCATTGTGCCTTGCATAGATAATGTTTTCTCTTATCGTTGTCGAGAAAATAACTGGCTCTTGCTGAATCAGGCCCATGTGACTACGCAACCATCTGAGGTTAAATGATTTTAAATCACGACCATCCAGTAGAACTTGTCCAGAAACTGGGTCATAGAATCTCTCAATCAAAGAAATAATAGTGCTTTTCCCTGATCCTGAAACCCCTACCACCGCTAATGTTTGCCCACCGCTTACTTTAAGATTAAAATTGCTCAGCACAAGAATTTCTGGACGAGCAGGATAAGAGAAATCAACATTCTTGAATTCAATGCTTCCATAAACATTGGGTGGTTTCAAGCCAGTGGTATCATCAGGGTCAATCCTTGGCTCTCGGTCAATAATTTCAAACACTGACGTAAGAGATTTCCTCCTTTTAAGTATGTAAGGTGCAAGTCCAAACGGCTCGACTAGTGCGAATGATGCAAATGAAAAGAGTATATACTCTTTTAGTCCTGTGGCTATTGTCAGACGTTGCTGGTCAACTGAAATAGCAGTGTACCAAAGAAGCAGGGCATTGCAGGCAAAAAGAAGAAACTGCGAGAGACCAAAGCCGAAGCCTATAGCCAATCCTTGGACAAGACTTTGCTTCAGTATCTTGCCAAGATGTAATCTGTAGAGTTCCATTATCTTGTTCCCAGCACAGAATGCTACTACAGTGTATATGTTCCGGACAGCATCTTCAAGTACTAACGAAGCCTTTCTATGCATCTCCTGGATTCCTCTTGAGAAGCCAGCAAGCCACAATTTCTGCGACATGATTTATTAGATCCGTTAGAGGTTTGCCAGTGTAATTATGTACTGATGTTATAACATATGGTGCATATGAATAGGCGATGTTTCTAACAGCAAGTTGTGCAATATAAATGTAGCAAGATATTTATTTGAGGGAGGTAGATCATGTAGGGAACTGTTATGAAGCACATTACTGCCACAGTGATATTTTAGAATTTGGAGTATTAAGTAATCTTTGACAGACTATTCTATCCTACATGTGCAAGCTTCAACACGTAAATGCTAAGGCAAGCATTCGATTTTGGAAGCCACCAGAGTTCATTGGGAAAATGTTTCCTTTCCAATGAGCCACACAATTGCTATTATTTGATGTTTTCCTAATCCAACCTCTAACCAAAGAAACAGTGTGCACTATGCAACAATTGCATGGATAGGCATCAAATTTCTGTTAACATACCATTTGTTCAGTTTATAGGATACAAATAAAGAAGACATGATTACCTGTGCAATAGCAGAGATAACAAGAACTGGCAAGGTTGCAAGTGCAACAAGTGCTACCCGCCATCCCAACAACATTCCAATAAGAAGAGCAACAGTTACTGCAGCAGTGTCTTGTATAAATATGGAAAGCCGGTTGCTGAAGGCAGCACGGACAAATGTAGCATCATTTGCCAGGCGCATGGACAATGTATCAGCATTGTTCTCATCTTTGTCAAACCATCCAACTTCATTGCGCAACATTGCTGTCAAAGAAACCACAAACAAGTATTAAGCTCTACAAGCTCAAACTAACTCCATGATTGTAGAAGAATATGAGAAAAGCATATAACATGCAAATTGCAATTACCAGAGAACATCATCCTTCTTATGCGCTCAGTCATCTTCTCCCCCATTATTCCAAAATAGAAATGTTGCAACCAGTTGACCAGCACTGTAATAACACCCATTCCTACTATGAATAAACACCACCTGTTCACTTCGTGGTGCATATCACGAACTTCTATTTGATAGTATGCTGACACTACAAGCGCTATAGTGTAAGCAAGCAGTGGGTTAAATGAACCAAATATAGCAGCACCAATTGTACCTAAAAGAGCATAGGGCCATTCAGCAATACTAAGTGTTGCAAGTCGCCAAAAAGATGGAGGTTTCTGGTGCTGAACCTCATCTAGTTCACTATGTTCAGAACTCGTATCATCTCGTTCACTCTGTGGTCTGCTAAAAGTTTGTGAATGTGAACGCTCGTTCTTAGGATCAGAAGTCAAAAGAGGAGATATGGGTGAGTCAGGCTCTGAATTCTTAGATGACTGACGCTGTATAGGATGAACATCAACTTTCGGAAGATCAGGCAATTTCATTTCAAAACTGTCCTGTCTCTTGATAGACGGTGTTCTTTCAGTTTCAGTTGCAATCATAGGTATCCCATTGTCTACAGTTTGCTCTGAAGGTGGACTTCGATCCTTTGGTGAATCATGAGAGTTCCTGTTGGTATCTGAACGCCAAAATTGAAGCATGCCATGCGTTTTTTGAAGTGAAGGCGATTTTGTCATCTTAGGAGAGGATGATTCTTGAAAGTATTGGCTCACTGATGCGTCTTCAATTTGGAGTGACTTGCGCTCCCTGCTATTCTTGGTGGGCATCCTGGTATGGATCAAGATAGGATTAATATGGCAGTCCAAATCAAAATTGTGCACTTTTGCATCTGATCGAATATAATGCAAGTGATGGATTTAACATGAAAGCTTAAATAATCTCTCTTTAGAACAGTAGCATTGTAAAACGATGCTGTAGCTAACAATCTAGGATTTCCAAAATATTTAGTATCCACAACTATAATACTTCAGGTACAAAAGACCACATGTTGGAGTATGATCTAAGAAAAAAAGGCTTACCTTTTGGGAAGTTTTGTTGCTTCCTCACATCTTAAAAGCTCAGCATAAAGGCCATCCAAGTTCAGCAATTCATCATGTGTACCCATTTCAACAAGATGTCCCTCCTCCATTACAGCTATGTAATCGGCATTTCTAATGAGGCTAAGACGTCTAGCAATTATAATGGTTGACCTTCCCAACATGAGAACATCTAATGCTTCTTGGACAGTCTTTTCAGCTTCAAAATCAAGTCCTCCTGTGACCTCATCAAGTAAGAGAATGGATGGATTCGAAAGCACAGCACGGGCAATAGAAATTTTGATCTTCTGTTCATCAGTCAGTGCAATACCAGCACGACCAACCTGTAGAATTTGCAAAAAACGAGTACTCCCTCAATATTTGACCAGACTAACCTGGATATACAATAATAAGATGTATGGACATATGGTACTTCCATTACCTGGGTTTCATACCCCTTTTCAAGTGAACTGATGAACCCATGGGCATGAGCTGTCTTCGCTGCCTCTCCTATCTGATCAAAGGTAGCAGATCTTCCATAAGCAATATTTTCCCGTATGCTCAAACTCAATAAAGCTGGTTCTTGTGTCACCAGACCAATTTGGCTTCTTAACCATTCCACTTTCAAATTTTTTATGTTTTCCCCATCCAAAAGAACTTCACCTGAAAACATTAAAATAGAGTAGTTTTTTAGATGCAGGTGGAAGCAGAAAATGAAAGATGCTTCTCAGTGCTCTTACCTAATGTTGGGTCATAGAATCTCTCCATTAGAGGAATTATACTGCTTTTCCCTGAACCATTTCTACCAACAAGTGCAACAGTTTTTCTCGCAGGCACAGTGAGGAAAAAACCACTTAAAATTGGAATTTCAGGACGAGACAGGTAGCTGAAATACACATTTCTAAATTCAATGTTCCCCTGAACTTGGGGTAATGTGATCCCTTCTTGATTAACACTGGAAGTTGAACGGCTAATCATCTCATATAGTCTATAAGCAGCAATGCGCCCTTGCTCGAAGGAATAGAAGTTTGTAGCTGCTTGATTCAAACCACTACAAAATTAAGAATTAAACTTAGTTAAGGCAATAGACGGCAACAAAATGGAGCAAAAACCGTATAATTAAATTGCTTACAGGCCGCTCAGAATGACAGAGAATAAAGCTACCACAACTTCACCACCATCAGCTTTTCCACGAACAATCAAATGTCTTCCAACCCAAAGTTGCAACGCACAGGAGCAAATGGCAAGTCCATATGTAAATCCAAGGCCAATTCCTTGGACAAGACTTATCAAAATTCCATATCTCAGTGTGGCTTGAAGCGAGGTAGCATAGGAGTACTTTGCAAGAGTTTCATTTGTAAAAGAATACAGTGTCCTGATGTATGAGATGGCCTGTAGGTGCAAATATTTCCATTAGAACCAACCTTTTTTTTTCTCAAACCAACCAAATTATTTTAGTTACGGAATATTAATAGCACATCAAACCAGAATGATTGTATAGTCTACAAAATCAGAGTGCATAGTAGCAGCCCTCTGATATACAGGCTCAAGATAGGAGATGTGCAGACAGCAGCTTAGGTTTGCCGTTTATGTATAGTGAAAGAAACAGAAGAAAGATTGGCAGATTGAATGAAGGTAGCAACCTGTTCAGCAATGCTAGCTGCTTCGGCATATGCATCTTGAATGTTTTCAGCCAATCTATGGAGGAATATGTTGGATATTCCTCCTGCCGCAACAATTAAGGGTCCAGTGGCAAGAGTTAGAAGTGCTATTTGCCAACAATTGAGAAGGCCAACAATGAGACCACCAACAAATGTAGCCATATTGTGTATGTAGTTCCCAACCTACGAAAGAATTGTCATTAGAAGACACCAAAAGTGACGAAGTTCATTCTGCAGATCATAATTCCAGAGAAACTATTGAGTGCTTCACTATCTAAGCTTACTTTCTCGCTTATAGCTGACTGAATGAGCAATACATCACTGAGCACTTGACTCACAATATCACCATTGTTTCCATATGTATCAAAGAAGCTCATATCTTGATTTAGCAAGACCTGGACATACTTTGATCTGATGACAGCAGTCTGCCGTTCCCCAGTGAGAATCCAGCATGATACCTCTACAGAACTGAAATAATCAGGAATATGCGTTTGTGCTGAGTGGGAGATGCAATTTAAAAGGTAATGAGTTACTTACCGATCCATCCTGCAACAAAAACACCAGCAGCTATATAGACGATATATAAAGCATGCTGCAACATGTAGATGTAAAAGTTGTAAGAGGCGAAGATATACAGAATTTGAGGATGAGGAAAAGTGGAAGAAAGGTGAGAAAAGAAACATGCAAAGTCACACCCGTTTCAAGGGAAAGGGAGTATTAAAAGTTTATAAAATAATCTCTTAAAAGTCAAAATTTTGGGTGCAAGCAGAATAGAACTACTAAAAAAGCATTGGAATATATTGAAAGTAAATGGATAGACATAAATGACGACCAAGTACAATGCATATCGTTTAACAAACTAATTATGGGGGGTCCTTGCCTCCTTGGTAGTTTTCAGATAGCATCCATAATGAGCTAACTTAAGAGTTTAATGTAGACCATTCTACAAAATAAAACAATCAACTTTCAGTCCATTCTAGCATCCAAGGGCAACCTTGGGATCCCCCAGAGCTAATGAATCACATCAATCCTGGATTTTATTTCAGTTCCACTTATCACATATGAGGCTCTCATGTCCCCCAAAAAAATTCTCCACCTACACCAGCTATGAAAAGAGCATACACGTCAAGTGAAACCTTCACTTGGCTGCCTCACTTCCATGTTTGCAATAAAATTTTCAAAATGGTTATACCTAAAGGCCTACAGGATATTTTGGGCAACTTTTCAGAAATAAAATGAATAGAGTAAAACAGACTCTTTTAATAACACTTCAATTACACTTAGGCCCCGTTTGGATCTTTGGAATTGAATTCCATTCTAATATTCATAATCTAGACACAAATTATTAGTAGATGGGGCATGTTCACCTTGTTAATTATTAGTTGCGCATTAAAAACATAGCATGAGGATCTATAGGATCAATTTCCATCTTCCACCCCCATGAATTTAAGATAGGCTTATATCTAAACTTTGGAAAGTTGTGGAATGCCACATTCCAAGACTATCCATTAAGTATATTCCAGTTCCTTCAAAATGAAGGGATCCAAACGGGGCCTAAGATACAATAATAATGACTGGCCATGACATATCCATTGGTTCAACCCTTTCCTAATGTGTTAACAAAGCAAAACTGCGCTAACAACGATAGGAGCCTTTAGACCCTGGCATCCTTGAGAACAATGAGACACTCCTGAACTAACCTCCACATAGAAATTTTCAATGATAAGATCTATAAATGTCACTGACAAGTAACAACTGCTACATCCCTCCTAAAATCTCTGCTGCGCCACATAAACAATCCCATAATGTGACATCCCAGACTCCCAGATGCAATGGCCCCAAAGACCCGAACTATGCAACACTTACCGCACCCAAACCACAAATTCCAATGTACAATGCCTTTTGAAACTTTGCATCAGGGAAAGGGGAAAAAATGCACTGATTTGAAGTGATATACTAAGGTTCCTTCCGGATCACATTTAACTCAAACGTGCCTAGGAATGGAATTTCTTTATTAAGCTTGTGTTATAAACATAACTGCACTATGCAGTGTAGCATACCTGTGCAGCTAATAACCTTTCGGACCCTAATATTTCAAATAAAACTTAAAAGTACCCACTCAAAACATAAGCACAAGCAGCACTGTATCCTAGTTTCTTTCATAGAGTTGCCATGCCTCAAAAATACAAAAACCAACTGTATCTAATCACCATAGTCATAGTTGTAGTCGATGTCAAAATTTGAATTGTCTTCTGAGAATGGCATTATAACAGAAAAGCTAATCTGCCACGAAAATTTAAATACTTCAAGCATCCTACAATCTAAATTGAAAATGTAGCAAAAGTGGGCATGCATCAGAAGCGTCAGCGTTACCTCCTTAAACCGGTGGAGCAACTCATCGCTGCGTCCATAGAGAGCTGATTCAGCCCGCTCAGAGTCGAGCAAATTCAGGGCCCTCCCGAAGTAGTGCAGGTACACAACGAGCGCCGCGCCATGCGCAGCAGCAGCGAGCGCCCCAGCTGCCATAAGGGCCCAGTCGAACCCATCGGCGAACTCGAAAAGCCTCCAGAACGACACGGCCGCGGGCGGCGGCTCGACCTCATCTTCCTCAACCTCGTCCTCGCCTGCGCCGGCGGCTTCCCCCTCCCTCGCCCCCACGCCCGCATCCCCCGCCGGCCCGTCCCCGTACGGCGACGGCGACTCCGGCGGTTCGGAGACTTCGGACACGGGCGTGAGCGGCTGCACGTGCGGCGACGCCCACCCGAACAGCCCCGTCGGCACCATCTCCCCTTCGAAGCCTTGCGCAGCTCGACGAAGCCGTCAAATTCAAAAACCCTAGGATCCGGCGAAGCTCATCACCGCGGCTAGCCCCGAGAAGGCGACGACGGGCGGCGGCGACCGGGTCGCTTCCGGAGCGAGCCTGAAGCCGCCTCCAAATAAACTAACCTCAGAGAGGCCTGGCCAGTGAAAGGAGAGCCCCCTTTTAAAAACTCTCTTCTCGGCGGCACACGGCAACGACGACCCGGTCAGAGAAATTCGGCGGCGTACTCCCACACGAGAGTACGCCACGCCACGCGGAGCTCAACGGCGGCGAGCGTATGGCGGCGGCTCGTCGCCGGCGAAGACGCGGGGCGCGGCGGTGGGATGGTTGCGGCGCGCAGTAGTGGTGAGTTCCTTCCTCCTCCTCTGGCGTGCGGGTAGGAAAGGTGAGGGAGAAGGGGGACCTGTGCTTGTGATTGCGGTGTGATGGGCGGGGCCCACCTGGCGGTGGCCCTTACTGCCTGGGGTTTGGTGTAAAGCGGGTTGGCGTGAGTGGCGCGGGGCCCGCTTGGCGGTGGCAGAGTGGTCTGGGCTGGAGGCGCGTAGGGCACAGTGGGCCAGCGTTGGCAGCGAGAGAGTGGTGGGGGGCGTTACGTGTTTCCATCATTCCATGAGGCGTGTGGAAAATTTTTCGCGGGGCGTTGGAATTAGACGGGCGGGATTGGTGCGGAAAGGTCTCGTGGCCTCGTGGGCATCGAAGATGGCGGGGCCCGCCGGCGCCTGGTGGCATGAGCTGTGTTGTGTAGCTTTCCTGCGCTGCTAGGGACACACGGAATTGGAGGCGACGTGTGTTTTGTTCATGTGGAGGTGACCTCTGGCAGCTAGCTTTTGAAAACACCAGTACACTCATTAATTGTGCTGTTCCAGATTAATGATGGCTAGCTTTTGACACCACATGAGATCAGAGATGAAAAAAGACGAGGGATCACTGATGCTCGGCTGAACATAAAACATTTATCCGGACGTATAACGATATAAGTATGTGGTGATGTGAATTATGTTTACATTCCGACACAACACTTCAACGGTGTGTAGTTGTAGTTTGAGGAGTTTGAGGAACTTGAGAAAGTAGGGATCTTTTAGATGTACAATAGTACATTTTTATGTCATTCTATCTGTTTACACTTGCTAACCCATGTAAATTTATTATGCTTTCAAACTGACTGGCACTAGCGCCCAGGATGTTTATTAAGATTCTTGTAAATCGACATGTTTGTTTGTAAATGAAAAGGTGAGAGCAGTGGCGGAGGAGCGCCTAGGTCATTTTACTAGCTCATTGCTCCATATCTTTAAACAAAAGACGCATATATAATTCATATTGTTGTAAACAACACATAAGTACTTGTATATGTGGTTATAATACTCGAGTCAAGATGCGCTATGAAGCCACGTATGCAAGCCTAGTACTATCGTATATGACGAGCTGGGTTGGGTAGCCGTAGAATTATTCGTCCTCCACGCTGTCGCCTAGTTGACCGCGAGGAGCCCCTGATAGCAACGGTCATTGACGACCCAAGGCAGCGCCGCCCGGGGAACGAGCGATAATTCCACCGTTAGGTGCCCGCCCCCCTAGGTTCGTCTTCTAGACCCCCGATTTGGACCATCCTTCTGGAAGCTTTTCTCCTAATCCTAATCCCACCACCACACCAAGGCCTTGTTTAGTTGCCTAAAATTTCTAACGTTTTCTCCATTCTCTCTCCATCACATCACATTAAATACGTCAAAAGACATATGTTCGGAGTATTAAATATAGGTAAAAAAATAACTAATTATACAGTTTTGATGTACTTTACGACACGAATCTTTTAAGCCTAGTTAAGCTATGGTAGGATAATATTTACCACAAATAAACGAAACGTGCTACAGTGTGCTACAGGAGTTCGAAACGTTGAAAAGACAAATTTTTCACCGAACTAAACAAGGCCCAAGGCACCAACCTCTGCGTCGTAGTACTAGTACGCGATGGTGTGCAACACGATTAGCCGTCGTTTTATGCACACCTGAAGCAAAAGCAACCTTTGGTTCTCCGTGGCATCGCCACATGGCAATTCGTTCTTCATTGTTCAAACCTGCGGCTGCGATGTTAGGTCTAGCTCCACCCTGACCGGCCGGAGAATCAGGTGCTTTCAGCTTTTCTTCGAAATAGAATTGGTTTTTGATTCCATACTTTGAAGCTTTTTTTACAGGAGCACATGTCTTATTCACAGTTACTCCGTAGAAATATACTCCCTCCGTTTTTGTTTATAAGGCGTGAGTTAACATTGAACGGTCTTCTAAATCATACTTTGACTATTCATTTCTTTTATATTATATTAGTTATGGTTATGAATTTATACTCATCGGAAGTACATTTAATTATAAATCCAACCATGTCAAATTTACATAACAAAAAAAATGATGGGTAAATTATTGGTCAAAGATTATAAAGTTTGGATCTCGTTTTGTGTGTGCACCTTATAAATGAGAATGGAGGGAGTATATGTCGACGCTCTATTCAGCTGGCTGGTGGCTGATGTTGATTGGTTATGAGAGAAAAATGATGTTGCCTGGCTTGTGGCTAGTATCTGGTAATTTATTTTAAGAGAAAAATACTACTTGTTGGTGGCTGATAAGTCAGACGAACAACGAGTCTTATATTCCCTCCGGTCGGAAATACGACTGGCGTGGCTGGAAGAGTCAAATGTTACCTATCAGAGCGAGTAGGTGGGGAGAAATCATTTTTTCTAAGTCTAAGTAAAGAAAAGAACGACGTCCTCCATCTCGAGAAGTTTGCGAGAGCCCTACGCCTTCGCTGGCTCCGGCTCGAATGGACTGCCCCCGAGAAGGCCTGGGTTGGAATGGAAGTACCCTGCGACGATGCTGACAGACTCCTCTTTGCCAACTGCACACAATCACGTTGGGGAACGGCAGCAAGACCACCTTTTGGGATCCGGCTGGTTACACGTCCAAAGACCCATGGATGTTGCGCCACTCTTGTTCGCCAAAACAAGGAAGAAAAAAACGGTCGGTCGCATCAACTTTCGAGGATAACAACTGGATGCGGGACCTTAACCTTCGAGACGGATTCACTGCGGACCATCTCACATAGTTCGTTACGTTGTGGAACCTTTGTTCCACGACAATCCTCCGCCCTGAGCAAGAAGACAAGATCGTCTGGACCCGAACGCCACACGGACAATACACCACATCCTTGGCCTACAAAGCTCAATTCACATATTGCACCACTACGCCCGATCTCGCGTCCATCCCCAAATGCAAGTTTTTTGCATGGCTCATTCTATAGGACCGGGTGTGGACCTGCGATAGACTCGAGCGCAAAGGATGGGACCACAGCCCCACTTGTCCCCTCTGCAGACAAACTATGGAAATTGCGCATCACCTACTTGCGGATTGTCGCTTCACGCGTCGGATCTGGAATGAGATTGCCAACTGGATTGGATTACCTGACCTACAACCGACAAATTGGCCACCTTCCGCGCCCCCACTCGAATGGTGGGTCATCATTTCCTTACGACAGAACATTTCACATAAAGCTTCACACTCCATCGCGCTTCTCATCAATTAGGAAATTTGGAAAGAGAGAAATTGTTGGGTCTTCAACCGTACAAAGTCCCTTGTTCATACACTTGTAATTAAGAATAAAGAAGAGTTCTCGCTCTGGCTCTCAGCGGGAGTCAAGTGTCTGGCGACCTTGAGTGCGCATTTGTAAAGTCATTTCTGTTTTTTCCGGTTTGCCGGCTGTACTTCTCTTCTACATCAATGAAATAGGCACTGTCTTGTGCCCGTTCATAAAAAAAAGAACATGTTTCCTGTTTTGTTCAATAGTACTACTCGTATATTTGTAGAGCGAGTACTGATTTGTTTGATGTTAGATCACTGACAAAATCCTACTGAACTCGTATATTTGCAGCAAACCCCCGTCCAAAATACTGGATATGTGTATGTGCTGTATTCTACTAGTTTAAATACACAATGTAGCTAATCCGGATCCTAACCTGTGCTATTGTTTACTAGCCAGCCTGGCTTAAGCAAATTTGATTTTCGCAGACATGGGAATTTTTTTTATATATTTTTTTTAATTATTTTGCAAAAATATACGACGGTTTCAAAAATTTACAGTTTTGACAACCATTCGCCGTGGCCCACGGCGGTTCGGCAGTCGCCGTGGGCTACGGCGGTGGCAGACGGCGGTTGCAGTGCCCCCACGGCGGCATGAAGCCGCCTTGCAACCGCCGTGGGTCACGGCGGTTAGTTTTTTTTTTAATTAACGAGAGAAAACACACACATTTGCAATGGTATGTACGGTGCTAGTACCCTAACGAAGCACCTTACGTACAGATAACATGCCTTAGGGAATTTAGAAATTTCATTACAACATTCCTAATGAATCTAGTTATACGAGAACTGCCCAGAGAACATAGAGCTGCCGGAGTGTTGCGACGGCATGTAGTACCCCGGTGGGGGTGGAGGTGGTGAAGGTAGAGGGGACCAATCTTTCTTGTGGCATTCACAAGTGCAGGTCGAACATTTGCAGCACCGGTCTTCTCCTGCGCTAGACGATGGATCTGGAGAAGCCAATGCCTCCGACAGTTCCCGCTTCAGGTTGTAGATGACGACGTCCTCGAGGTAGTCGATGTACTGTTGATAGGGATCAATAGCTGGTGGATCCACCCATTGCGAGAAACCATAGTTCTCAGCTTGGGTGGAGTACTGCAAAAGGCAAGAAAACGTTACCAAACGAAATAAAGATGATGAGGAAATTTGTGGACATTGCTTACCCATGCATATGGGCAGTGCCAGAAGCGACGACCGGAGTTGTTCCATCCCTGGTACACTTGCATCACGCAGAACTCACCATGTGAACACCTAGGCCACAACACCGTTTGCTTCGGTGCGTAGCTTCTAACATCACGCATCGATCTGAAGTCACTCTTGCCTTTCAGTGGGAAATTGGCTTCGAAATCTTCTGATTGCTGATGCCACAACTCAGGACCGAAACCGTGTCCATCCCCACTCCACGAAGCCATTGTTGAGTGCTGTGAGAAGAAGGCAATGGAGTGAATGGTGGTATATATAGAAGGTGGCTGCCTGGGTGGTGGGCCCTTCGATCCGTGGGAAGGGAAACGAAGCAGTGACTCGGAGAAAACACACCCTAGTACTAGGGCACTGTCGCTTTGTGGGCCAGACGATCCGTGGGAGGGGAACGCGTCAGTGACTCAGAGGAAACACAACGACTCTGCATATTACAGTCGCTGTAACGAAACACACGTAACGGATAAAACACACTCTAATGATGTTCGATTAAAGTTCTTAACGATACAAACCGAGAACCCTAGTTGACGATGTCATGAAATCCGACATTATTTGATACAGTCCGGCTAATACTCTAGGACTACTGAGTACAACGGGGGTATTTCCCCTTTCTGATGGCATCCGGCCCAGCTGCCTTGGCCCGACGAGCCCTCTCCCTCTTCCTCTCTCTGTCGGCTTCACGGGCCTGGGCCGCTTCACGTTCTCTCATCTCCTGACGATGGCGCATTTCCTTCTGCTCCTCCTTCTTTTTTTCCTCTCTCTTTTCCCACTCAACCATGCGCAACCACCTCTCCCTTGCATCACGGGCTTCTCCCTCGACGTAGCTCTTGTCGAAGTTGGACTGCTCGGTATCTATCCACTGCATGAAATCACAAAGAGGAGGTGGAGTCTTTTTCCAAAGACATGTTAGCAAATATTAAATCAAAAATGACAAATGAATAATTGAGAAATGTAGTAAGTCTTTACTTTGGCTCTAAGGTTACGGTCGAATGGCTGGATCGGGTCGTGCGCATAGTTAGCGCACATGAAGAACCTCATCCCGTAGGCGTACCCCAGAACCTTGCACCTAACAAGCTTGCAATTGTCACCGCAGAAGCACATAGGAGTGTCGATCCCCTGTGGCACCTCGACATTGTCCTTCCTCTTCGTGAGGAAGTCCAAGTCCAACTCAGGACCTGAGGAGGCCATTGCAAACCTGCAAAACAAGATCAGAGGCCAAAAATAATACGACTGAAATCAGCATAAATTATTAAAAAAGAATAGAACAATCACCAGCAAAATAATACAAATAGAAGTTCAATTATTACAATACAGTACCATGCATAAGTTCATACAACAAATATAGTTCAAATATTACAAATTCTGAAATTAAATGCCCTAACATTACAAGCAATTGTGATCATCTGAATCCTGCGTTGGTCCTACGCCCACGTCCTCGTCCGCGTCCACGTCCGGATGGGGGTTGGGATGGTCCTGAAGTTGCTGATGAGCCCACACTGGCCATAGGTGGTGCGTTGCAAGTATAACTTGTGGCTGTGCACCTCTTGTATGTGTGACCCGTGTTGAGGCACTTGTAGCACATCACTACTGCAGCTCCAGCTTCTGCTTCATCCATGTTATTCCTAATTGACGAGGACCCAGATTAGGATCCCCTTTGACGGCAAGATTATCTTCCTAAAAACAACGGCAAAACCACAACCCTCGAGGTGGAGTCAACCGTTTGCTGGCAAGCAGCTCGAGGATGGTCGTACCCTTGCTGACAACAACATCTAGAAGGAGTCCACACTTCACCTGGAGCTGCGTCTCAGGGAAGGCATGCAGATCTTCGTTAAGACCCTCACCGGCAAGTCGACCAGTCCTTGGCCGGACGGCTGCATCTCCGACTAGTTTCCCACTAGAGGAACCCTCGCACGACAAGTCTCCGCCTCGCACGAGTACTCTCCGCCTCGCACGACAGGATCCTCCGAGGAGTTCCTCGGAGAAGTCCTTCCGAGTAGTTTCCGCCTCGCACGACAAGTCCAGGCTCTGACTAGTACGTGAGCCCGGGCGCACTACTCGGGCGGCGCTACCGATGCGCGGGGAGGAGCGAATCTCCACGTCACGCGGAAACAACAGCTGGAGGCCATGCAAGCGGCCCGCCCCGGCAAGAGCCTTAATGCAGGTCTGACAAGCCGCTCAGCCATCACATCGCCATCATCTCCTACTCTGCCACACGCAAGACTCAACCCGAGGCACTCAAGCACCCTCTACGACGCGCACGAGCCTACGCTTAGGCTCAGGCGTGGCATGCTAGGCAAGTACTCGGGAAGACTAAGACAAGCCCAAACTACTCGGGGAGAAGGCCAAGCGTCCCGGAGGGAACAGTCCAACCCGGCCACACGGCGGCTTCCCCGACAAGGCATCGCGACTCGGCTTCAATGCGCCCCGGCGGACAGCGACGTAAGACGGGACGTACCAGCTGCCAAGCACTGTAACTCTTTTGTATTCCCCCTTGTGCCCCTCCCCTTGAGACTATAAAAGGGAGAGGAGGGCAACGTTCACAAGGGTTAGATCTACACATGACCAGACACCACCACCACCCAGGACTTGGGAACGAACTCCCTCTCCCGACTAGCTTGTAACCCCTACTACGAGCACACTTGGCTCAGGAACACGGCTGCAACACACTGGACGTAGGGTATTACTCCTCGGAGGCCCGAACCAGTATAAACCCCGTCGTCTCCTGCGCTAACCATCCGAGCCCGACACACGATCGATAAAAATTCATTGCCGGCGGTAGAGAACCCCGACAGTTGGCGCGCCAGGTAGGGGGCACATCGTGTGTCTCGACGAACTCAGCGGATCGGATGGACGGTCGCGGGGTCACGTTGACTCCCGGGACCACCCTGCGTTTCGGCTCCCTCGGCTGCGTCTACACCGGGCCGGCGGAGTCCGTTGTCGGCCGTACCTTCGGCCGGCCGCCTCGCCCCAATGTCCTCTCGGGGGCTGCGGCGCGCGAGGCCTTCGTCCGAAGCTACTCGGGCGACGTCATCATCGGCATGTTGGGGCCAAACCCAACGCAGGAGCGTTTTAGGCTCGCCGCCTACTACCTCACCGACCTCGCCTTCCAGGCCAGCGAAGACGGACCGCTGGGCTGGGGGGAATTCATGGAGCGGTACTCCACAATGTACCCTCGTGGACAACCCGGCCTACCGGACGACCCGGTGACGGCCTACATCGACAGCCTCCGCGCCACGAGCATCGTCCCCGGGTCTGCGGCTACTCGGAGGGCGCCAACTGCGCGACGTCACGACCCCACAAGGGAGTGTAACGTCTGCGTGGCCACTGCGTCGAGCAGCTCCGAATCGGAGCATGCACCACGCCATCGTGGTGCCGATGCCCAGCGGCGGGCCCGACTCGACGAATTAGCGGAGGCAAGGCGCCAGCTCGATGAGGAGTTGGTCCTTCTGCATCAAGAACTCGGCACTGACGCCGAGCCTCGCGATCGACAACCTGTTCAGGGCGAGCCCGGCAACGCGAACGGAAACCAGCGGGAGCGCCGTCCGGCCGTAAGCCAGCCGCACGGCCGTGCGCCGACACCACCCGCGCGCGCACCGGAGCCCAACAACGACCAGCGCGCCAACGAAGGCCCGAACGTCAACGCCAACGCACCGCCGCTTTTCCGGCGGGCATCCCAGAACCTGGCCGCCGCGGCCATGTTGCTGCGCGGCTGCCCGGAGCCAGCAACCTCGGAAGAGCGACGAGTACGCCAGCAGCTGAAAGCGCTGCTCGAAGCTGCAGCGGCGCAGCAAGCGGAAAGCTCCGCCTCGCGCCAGCGCTTGGAGCGCGGACGAGCTGGAGCACTATCCACCCACGGTCCGAACCCGCCTCCTCCTCAGCAGCAAGGACACGGGGGCGGGGTTGCGCCCGCGGCATCGGCGGTCAAGAGTCGTCTAGGACCCAACCGCGACGCTCGGAATACCCTAGAAGCCCGGCGACGAGCGGAACGCGTCGACGGCAATCACGACCACCACTCGCGCCACTACGACGACCGTGGGCACCGCCGACGCCACGACAGCGACGACGACCGCGAGCGCAGTTGGTCGCCAAGCCAGCGTGGTCCGAGGGCCTTTGGTCGGGGCATTCGCGACGTGAAGTTCCCCTCGCGCTTCCGGGCCCCGACCAATGTGCCAAGATACGACGGGGACACCAATCCCAGCGTATGGCTCGAGGACTACCGACTTGCGTGCCATGCCGGAGGAGCGACCGACGATCTCTTCGTGATCAAGAACTTGCCACTCTACCTCGGCGACTCTGCACGCACGTGGCTCGAGCACCTGCCCCGCGACAAGATCCAAGACTGGACCGACTTGCGGCGGGTTTTCGTCGGCAACTTTAAAGGCACGTACACGCGCCCTGGCAAACAGTGGGAGCTGCGCAACTGCAGGCAGCAGCCCGGGGAGAGTCTTCGCGAGTACATACGGCGCTTCTCCAAGCGCTGCACCAAGCTACCCTGCGCAACCGACAACGACGCCATCTCGGTGTTTCAGAATGGGACGACGTGTACCTCCCTCATCCATCGACTCGGACGTCGCATGCCGCGCACGACGCGGGAACTCCTCGACATCGCGAGCAATCACGCCGACGGCGAGGAGGCGGTGGCCGCGACGCTCAACACCCCTCAGGGCAAGGGGAAGCAAGTCGTGGACCATGCCGAAGGAACGTCCTCGCGATTCAAAAAGAAGAAGAAAAATGACAAGCGCCGCCGCGACGACAACTTTGTCGCGGCAGCGGAGCGCAAGACGACGCGCCCAAAGGGCAACCCGGGTAAGCCTGCACCGACCAGGGACCACTTCGAGAAGCTCCTGGACGCACCATGCCCGCACCACGAGGTCCCCGTCAAGCACACGCTTAGGGAGTGCCGGCTGATGAAGAACTACGTCAAGAGCACCCTCAAGCCGAAGACGGCGGACCACCCCGACAAGCAAGGCCCATCCCACGACAACGATGATGGCACGGGGGCTGTGTTCCCCGGTGAAGACGGAGCGGTGCATATGATCTTCGGAGGATCACCGGCGAAGCCCTCGAGGCGGCGCGAGAAGCTCATCCGGCGAGAAGTCATGAACGCCGACGTTGTGAAGCCGTCCTACCTAAAGTGGTCGGAGGTTCCAATAACCTTCGATCGCAAGGACCATCCCGACACCGTACCCCAGCCTGGATTCTACCCACTAGTGGTAGCCCCCTGTTCAAAACCAGAAGGGTCCACAAGGTCCTGATGGATGGGGGGAGCGGGATCAACGTGCTCTACGCGTCAACACTTGACGAGATGGGCATCCCGCGGTCCGCGCTGAGGCCGTCGATGGCGCTGTTCCATGGGGTCGTACCTGGAATCGAGGCGCTTCCCCTCGGGCAGATCGATCTGCCCGTCACGTTCGGGGATGTGCGGAACTTCCGCACAGAAACCCTCACCTTCGAAGTGGTGGGGTTCTCGGGGACGTACCATGCGATCCTCGGGAGGCCGGCATACGCGAAGTTATGGCCGTGCCTAATTATACGTACCTGAAATTGAAAATCCCCAGACCGAGGGGTATCATCACAGTAGGGCCTACGTACCAGCGCGCATACGAGTGCGACGCTGAGTGCTTTCAGTTCGCTGAAGCAACTGTCCGGTCCGCGAGGCTCCATGCTGAGCCTCGTTCCGAGGACCAGGACGTCCCCGAGTCGTCCAAGCGTGCGGCCTGCTCTTTCGAGCCCGCCAAGGATGTCAAGGATGCGGTCGTCTCTGACGATGGCCGCAAGCTCCGTATCGGGACGGCGCTCGATCCTAAATAGGAAAGCGCGCTCGTCGACTTCCTCAAAGCGAACCTCGACGTGTTCGCGTGGAAACCCTCCGACTTGAAGGGGATCCCGAGAGAGGTTGCCGAGCACAAACTCAACATCAAGCCGGGATCGAAGCCGGTGAAACAGCGCCTACGCCGCTTCAACGATGACAAGTGCAAGGCGATTGGCGAGGAGATCTTGAAGCTCCTTAGTGCAGGGTTCATCCGTGAAGTCTACCACCCCGAGTGGTTAGCAAACCCTGTACTTGTAAAGAAGAAGAATAAAAAATAGAGGATGTGTGTTGACTATACGAGCCTTAACAAGGCGTGTCCCAAGGATCTGTTTCCTTTGCCTCGCATAGATCACGTAGTCGATTCAACGGCAGGGTGCGAGACCCTCTGTTTTCTCGATGCGTATTCCGGGTACCACCAGATCGCGATGTGTGTAGCGGACCAACTCGCAACCTCGTTCATCACACCGTTCGGCGCGTACTGCTATCAAACGATGCCCTTCGGGCTCAAGAATGCGGGCGCAACTTTCCAACGATGCATGCGACGCGTCTTCGGGGAGTTGATCGGCCGCATCATAGAAGCGTACGTCGACGACATTGTAGTCAAGTCAAAGAGAACAGGGGATCTGGTCCCCGACCTCACTGAAGTCTTCGTGAAGCTACGACAACACGGGGTGAAGCTGAATCCCGAGAAGTGCATTTTCGGGGTTCCGAGGGGAATGCTCCTCGGCTTTGTCGTGTCGGAACGCGGCATTGAAGCTAACCCCGAGAAGATCTCGGTCATCATGGACATGGGGCCGATCAAGAACCTGAAGGGCGTACAACGCGTCACAGGCTGTCTCGCGACTTTGAGTCGCTTCATAGCGCGGCTCGGAGAGCGCAGCCTGCCGTTGTATAAGCTAATGAAGAAGTCCGACCACTTTACGTGGACCCCCGAGGCGCAAGAGGCACTCGACTCACTCAAGAACCTCCTCAAGAGTCCCCCGATATTGACTGCTCCGGCCACGGAAGAGCCAATGTTACTATACATCTCAGCCACGACCCAGGTCGTCAGTGCGACTTTGGTGGTAGAGCGGGAAGAGCCCGGGAGGTCCCAGAAGGTGCAGCGACCAGTGTACTTCGTCAGCGAGTTACTCTCCGACTCCAAGACGCGCTACTCACAGCTGCAAAAGCTCGTGTACGCGATCTTGATGACCAAGCGCAAGCTCCGGCATTATTTCGACGCACACCCCATCACTGTGGTGTCCAAGTATCCACTCGGGGAGGTCATCCGGAACCCCGAGGCCGAAGGAAGAATCGCTAAATGGGCGCTTGAGTTGATGGGGCAAAACATCACGTATGCTCCGCGCAGCGCGATTAAGTCCCAAGTACTCGCAGACTTCGTGGCCGAATGGACGGAGATGCAGACTCCACCAGCAAGAATCGAGCATGAGACCTGGATCATGTACTTCGATGGCTCGGTCATGAAGGAAGGAGCCGGTGTAGGCCTTGTCTTCATCTCGCCCCAGGGCGTGCGCATGGAGTACATGGTCCGACTACATTTCCCGGCGTCAAACAATGCCGCCGAGTATGAAGCCCTGATCAACTGTCTCCGGATCGCTGTCGAGCTCGGGATCAAGCGTCTCGAGATCAGGGGTGACTCAGAATTGGTCGTGGGACAAGTCATGAAGGATAAGAACTGCGTTGACCCGAAGATGGCGGCATATTGCCAAGCTGTTCGAGATCTGGAGGGCAAATTCCATGGCCTCGAGTTGCACCACGTGTTGCGCGACTACAATAAAGCGGCTGATGTGCTTGCGAAAGCGGCATCCAGTCGTAGCCCGGTTCCACACGGCGTCTTCGCGAGTGATCAACATCAACCGTCCGTACGAGAAGAGGGCGAGAAACCACCTGAAGAGCCAGGGCCCGAGGTCATGGCAATCGACGAGCCACCGGAGGTAAACCTTGAGGATCCCGACTGGCGTTTCCCCATCCTCGAGTGGCTGATCGAGGGGAAGCTCCCTTCCGACCCAACAGAAGCCCGGCGCATCGCCCGCCGCGCGAAAGCTTTCGTCATCATTGATGGCGAGCTCTACAAGCGCGGGGCGGCCGGCATACTCATGCGGTGCATTCCCGGAGATCAAGGTCGCGAGCTGCTGCAAGAGATACACGCTGGCACCTGCGGTCACCATGCCGGGCCGAGAACCCTTGTCGGAAAAGCTTTCCGACAAGGTTTCTATTGGTCCACAGCGGTCGCCGACTCGAAGGACATTGTGCGGCGTTGTGAGGGTTGCCAATTCTATGCAAGGCAAACTCACCTCCCGGCGCAAGCGCTGTAAACGATCCCGATCACGTGGCCCTTCGCAGTCTGGAACCTCGACATGGTGGGACCACTCCGACAAGCACCCGGGGGCTTCACACACCTCCTCGTGGCGGTCGACAAGTTCTCAAAGTGGATCGAGGCTCGACCCATAGTCAACGTCCGCTCCGAGGAGGCCGTTTCGTTCTTCACCAACATCATCTACCATTTCGGCATCCCCAACACGATCATTACCGACAACGGCACCCAGTTCACGGGGAAGAAATTCCTCAACTTCTGCGACGACAACCACATCCATGTGGACTGGTCAGCTGTAGCTCACCCGAAGACGAACGGGCAAGTCGAGAGGGCGAACGGTATGATCCTGCAAGGCTTGAAGCCGAGAATCTTCAAGCGGCTCGACAAGTTTCGAGCAAGATGGGTGGCCGAACAGCCGTCCGTATTGTGGAGTCTACGCACTATGCCAAGCAGGGCCACGGGGTTCACGCCATTCTTCATGGTACATGACTCCGAGGCGGTCTTGCCAACCGACATCGACTACGGCAGCCCACGGGTGCGGGCATACACTGAAGAAGAGAACCAAGTCGCGCTCGAGGACGCGATCGACCAGCTTGACGAGGCGCGTGACGTGGCACTGCTGAGGAGCGCCAAGTACCAGCAGGCGTTACGACGCTACCACGAGCGCAACATGCGCCCGCGCGAGTTCCACGTCGGCGACCTCGTTCTCCGACGGGTTCAAGCCAGCAAGGACCGGCACAAGCTGTCGCCACCTTGGGAGGGGCCCTTCATCATCCACGAGGTGCTCCGACCAGGGACATACAAGATCAAGTACGAGGACGGGAGGGTCGTCACCAACGCATGGAATATCGAACACCTGCGCCCGTTTTACCCTTGAGTAAATGTTCTGAACTCGTACGTCAATAAATACATGATGTTTGCCTCTGTGCACCTGTTTCCGAGTTCAGGTTTATATTCGGTTGTGTGCTTTGTTTCTTTATAGCAATACTTATGCTTGAGCAGGCAGCGTCTTTGCACCAAGTCGAAGGCGCTCCCTTCTCGGGGGCTACCAAGGGCACAATGCCCTCGAGTCCTCAACGTTTTTCGAAATTTTTCAAAAAATTCTGACAACTTTGTCGAGACCGATCGCACGAGCGAGAAGTTTTTTGGTGGAAACTCGAACTCGGGAAAGGTGAAGATGACAGTTTGCATGAGATGGCGAGTCGCCTATTCGTTCAAAGCTCCTAGTGCTAACGCCCCCGCGACTACAGCACGAAGACTTGCGAGTACTTCTCTAGTCTCCGGCTTTCATCCAACCCCTTTCCGAGAACATTCGAATGACCACTCGGGCTCCGGTCCAAAAGAGGAGTTTGCACAACTAAAACCTCAGTTATCTCCCGAACCTTCTGAGGACTCGGGGGCTGCGAACGAACGGTTGAGCTTAGCGATTCGAAGGGGCCAAGCCTTACGACTCTTACGCCCCCACGGCTCCGGAGCACGGTTTGACTGTTTCGCTTCTCTAAGTTCGACTGCGCGTGGCTGCAGTCGTCCTCGGGCGCTCGAAAGCGATCGAGAGATAACGCCAGATGAATAGCCTAGCTACGCTATAACCTGGCAACGTGTTCAAATTATTACAAATAGTTTGTCGCATGTTTAACTAGGGCGCCCGGGAACTCCTGGGGCCTCTGACTCGTCTTGTGGCAGCAGTTCCAGATCCTTCAATGCAGCGTCGGCCATCTCGCGGGCGAAGGCGGCGCAGTCCACCTCCAGTTCGTCGCATTGGTCGTCGGAGATGCCAGGGGCCCAGCCTCCGCTCAGCGCCATGCGGTCCAGCCCTTGGTAGTGCGACTCGATCATGGCGAGGATCCGGTGCTCCGCACGACGAGCCGTCACAACTCAAGTTCTCGCACCACGCCGGGAAGGCGGCCAACCTCCTCGATCAGCGTCTCAGGCGTCCGCCGACCAAGCGATACACCGAGCGCGGCCATGGCTGAACTCATCGCCCTGCCCAGCTTGGCGATGTCCCCGATGGCCTTCTCGGCAATGGCATCCGACTTGCGCCGGGCCTCGCGGGCCTGGTTCAGGGCGGACGCGTCCTGCTCTCGAGATGCCCGGGACTGCTCCAGCTCGGCCTGGACCTCTGAAGAACAAGCGGAGACAGGGAGTCACGGAGAGCTCGAGAGGAAGAAAAAGGACAACAAGATAACATCAAAGTTCGATACGTACTCTGGAGCTGCTCCGACAAGCGCTTAAGGACACCGTCCTTCTCGATAACCTTGAGGATGGCGGCGTTCCGTTCTTGCTTGGACGTCGCCAGCTGCACCACCATCCCCGCGCGGATCACGCGCGACCCTGCAACCAAGGTCATCAAGTCAAGTCCCGACAAGAAGCAAGCGCTGGACCGGACAAGAACCGGAGATCGTCCGACTTACCCTCGAGATCCCGCGACAACTTGGCGTTGGAGCTCTGAAGCCGCGACGCTTCCTCGGTTGCCACCTGGAGCTGGTTCGTGGCCTGGGAAAACTGGCGGCTCGTCGTCGCCAAGTCCGTCGTGGCCGTCCTCAATTCACTCTCCAGCTCCAACACCTTTGCCTCGAGGGCCGCCTTCTCACAAGTGGCGGTCTGGGAGGCTTCTAGGGCGGTGGTCTCCGCCGTGGCCGCGGCGGTTTTGGCTCTCTCAGCTGCCTCCTCCGCGGACGCTGCGGCCGCTCGGAGCTTCTCGATCTCAGCCTCGGCAAGCGCGAGCCTCGACGCCAGCGAGTCCCGCTCGGTGGCAGCCGCTGTGGTGGCAGTCTCGGCGGAGATGGCTCGGTCTTCCGCGGACTGACGGGCGGCCTCAAGGGACGCCCGCGCGGACGTCTCGCTCGCCACGGCACCGGCTGCCGCTACCCGAGCCACGACAAGCTGCATCTCCAGCTGGGTCCGCTCCGCGCGGAGTTGGCGCACCTCGCGGCCCCGTTTCCGACCTGAAGACTCGAGGGTCTACAGCCAACAGAACCGAATTAACTGGCGTAGCTCGAGAAGATCGCGGAATCAAAAAAGAATCCTTGACAGGAGAACTCACCGAGGTCGCGGGGAGGATGAGCTCGTCGAAGGCCCGGCGCGCCCAGGTCATCCCACGCTCCAAGGTGTGGCGCGCCGCGGCCTCCTCGTCGTCCTCGGAGTTGGAGTCAAGCCCGGAGGTAGCCGCCCACGAAGTGCACGCGAGCTCAAGCGTTCGGGCCCCACCGCCTGCCGCGCCTTGAGAAAGAGACGCACCCGTCTCCTCGGCCACCTGGATCTCCGAGGTGGTGGCTCTGGCCACCGTCTCGGGGACGGCCGACCCTTGCGCAACGGCGGCCGGCTCGTCAAGCACGCGAGCCTCGACACCCTCGGCCTCAGCGGCGACCGGACCGGGCGATGATGCCCCCTCTTCCCCGACAACGGGCTCCGCCACGCCAGGCTCCGGCACAGGGGCTGGAGTTTCGGCGGTTTCCATCAACTCGGGAGACGACGCCTCCCGACCTTCATCGACATGCGACGGTGCGGACGCGTCTTCCGTCGGCTCCACACGAGCCGCGGGCGCCGCGAGGGCCACATCTTCCGCGTCTGTTGCAGCGGCTGAGGCGAAGCCGCCGGCGCGCTCGTACTCCTGCAGCACCTTCGAGACCGACGCGATCACCTCCATGGTCGTCGGTTCGTTGGACCTCCGCTCCGCCGCCACCTCGTACTCCTTCTCCGGGAGTTGGGGCGCTTCGATGTCAATTACCCCGACACCGGGGAAGTCGATGAACCGGCACGTCTCCAGATCCATCATCTCCTCGACCGTAAGGGAAGCTCGGACCGAAGAGGACTCCGCCACCTCCACGGTCGGGGGAGGACCTTGAACTATCGCTGCCGGAGAGGGCACCGGCACCTCCACAGCCGGGAGAAGGCTCGCCGCCACCTGCGCCTGGGCCGGCTCCAACGCCAGGGTCGCCGCGGCATCGTGACCCTCCGAAGCTGGGGGAGGCGCCGAGTCTTCATCCAAGACCACCACCACCCCCTCGACGCTCGGGCCAGCCTCGGACGGCGCTTCCAGGGCCGCCCGAGTGACGGTCGCCTCCGTGGCCGCCTCACCCTCCTCGACGGCGGTGGCGGGGACTGGTGGAGGTAGCGCGGTTGGCGTCCTCGTCTCGACGACCACCGACGGCGCCTCTTCGGCCAGTGACGACACCGGCCTGGCGCTCGGGGGCTGGGGCTGAGGCGCGGGAGAGATCACCTGTGCCCTCAGTACCAGTCGCTTCAGGGGCCCCAGGCTAAGCACGCCAGTATCAGCATGACTATGAGAAGACAAATGCTAGCATCAACAAACAAGTCGGAAGAGACATGACAGGCAAAAGCTGAAGTCGGAGACTTACATCTTGGAGCGCACCCGGGTTTTCTTCACTGGGCGGTCCAATATGCCCTGCTCGGGGGCGGCGCGCTTCGAGCCCTGCTCGGGAACGGCGTGGCTTGAGTCCACCATCTCGGGCGCTCCTCTGCTTCGGCCGGCCGCCTCTACGGCGGCAACATTCTCCCCCATTCGCTCGGGGGCTGTCCCTCCGGCCTCCGCTACGGCTGGGGTTGGACCTCGGCCCCCGCCTGCGATTAGGGGTACATGAACATCCGGGGCCCCGCCACCCCGGATAAGCAATGACTGTAAGCGCCGCGGGGCAGCGCTCGGTTCCGCCACCGGCACCGCGCTCGGCGTCGACGCCGAATCCGACGACCTCCCCCGCGACCGGCGCCTCTGCAAGGAGTCGGAGTCCGGACGGTCCGAGCCGTCATAGAACTGGCGGACGGACACCAATCGCTCCTCCGACCTCCTCGGGGGATCGATCTGACGGGGCGCGGATCTCTGCGGCTCGGGAGCGCCCGTCCCGCTGGGTACCGTACGGGAGCGGGTCGACCGCGGGTCCACTCGGGCAGGGGGAGCCGTCGGACGTGAGCTCGAGCCCACAGTCCTGTCGTGACCCGCCTCTCGCGGCCGGCGCGACGACGACACTTCACCGCCACGGGGCGGCGACGACGAGGACGACCCCGACATGTTGCTCCAGTCGACCGCCGCGCTGGCGACATCGCCGCTCCACGACGGCTCGGGCGCAACTGAGCCTGAACGCGACTCTCTGACTCCCACTCAGGCTCGGGGGCTAATGACGAGGACCCAGATTAGGGTCCCCTTTGACGGCAAGATTATCTTCCTAAAAACAACGGCAAAACCACAACCCTCGAGGTGGTGTCAACCGTTTGCTGGCAAGCAGCTCGAGGATGGTCGTACCCTTGCTGACAACAACATCTAGAAGGAGTCCACCCTTCACCTGGAGCTGCGTCTCAGGGAAGGCATGCAGATCTTCGTCAAGACCCTCACCGGCAAGTCGACCAGTCCTTGGCCGGACGGCTGCATCTCCGACTAGTTTCCCACTAGAGGAACCCTCGCACGACAAGTCTCCGCCTCGCACGAGTACTCTCCGCCTCGCACGACAGGATCCTCCGAGGAGTTCCTCGGAGAAGTCCTTCCGAGTAGTTTCCGCCTCGCACGATAAGTCCAGGCTCTGACTAGTACGTGGGCCCGGGCGCACTACTCGGGCGGCGCTACCGATGCGCGGGGAGGAGCGAATCTCCACGTCACGCGGAAACAATAGCTGGAGGCCATGCAAGCGGCCCGCCCCGGCAAGAGCCTTAATGTAGGTCTGACAAGCCGCTCAGCCATCACATCGCCATCATCTCCTACTCTGCCACACGCAAGACTCAACCCGAGGCACTCAACCACCCTCTACGACGCGCACGAGCCTAGGCTTAGGCTCAGGCGTGGCAAGCTAGGCAAGTACTCGGGAAGACTAAGACAAGCCCAAACTACTCGGGGAGAAGGCCAAGCGTCCCGGAGGGAACAGTCCAACCCGGCCACGCGGCGGCTTCCCCGACAAGGCATCGCGACTCGGCTTCAATGCGCCCCGGCGGACAGCGACGTAAGACGGGACGTACGAGCTGCCAAGCACTGTAACTCTTTTGTATTCCCCCTTGTGCCCCTCCCCTTGAGACTATAAAAGGGAGAGGAGGGAACGTTCACAAGGGTTAGATCTACACATGACCAGACACCACCACCCGGGACTTGGGAACGAACTCCCACTCCCGACTAGATTGTAACCCCTACTACGAGCACACTTGGCTCAGGAACACGGCTGCAACACACTGGACGTAGGGTATTACTCCTCGGAGGCCCGAACCAGTATAAACCCCGTCGTCTCCTGCGCTAACCATCCGAGCCCGACACACGATCGATAAAAATTCATTGCCAGCGGTAGAGAACCCCGACACTAATCCTCTTCTTCTTCCGTCTTCCAACGTCTTGGCACAACTGAGGATCTGGATTTGTTATGTGCACAGCATTTTCTTTGGGGTTCTCAGTAAAAGAACCCTGCACGAGGTAACCCTGAATTGTTTGGTTCCAAATGTTCCGAACAGTTTGCTTGCTGTAGTACCATGGCACGTACCTATGGAAGCTGAATTGTTGCAGTTCATAGCATACGACGACCACATGTGAGCAGGGGATGTGTAGTAGCAGTGGCTTCCAGTATGTACATCTGCATATTTGGTTGCCAACTTCAGTAACTTGAAACGTCTTTTCACGCTGCGGGCCTAGGCGCATTTTCCCTTCGCACTCAACCTCATAGCTCCACATAATTTCATTGTCATCAGACTGGTGCAAAGGCTGCGCTATGACCTTGTGTTTAAGTGCTTTGTCCTGAGCCTTGGTCAGATACTCAGTCATTTTTGTGTAGTATCTCATTTGAGTATTCCTCATAACCTCATCCGCTATCTGGCTCCTAGTGTGAAAGTACAACATTGTACGATACAGAAAGAACTCAATGATGCCAACTAGAGGAAGAGGTCTTGCACCGCGGAGCACACAGTTGTAAGACTCAGCAAAATTAGTGGTATTTATTCCATGTCTTGCTCCGCCCTCGTCAAACATGAGACACCACTTCTCCTTAGGCTCATTCTGAATCCACTAGCTGAAGGTCTTCACAGCACGCCCTCTTCTGCGCCTGACTTGAGGGCCATCTAATCCCACATCCTCGAGAGAAATTGGCTCCTCTCCAGGTTCGGGATTCACTGGTCTCTTTGCTATCTTCTCTGATGCCTTCTTTGTCAGCTCATCTAATTTCATCCAGATGGCATCAAACTTCTTCTGCTGAGTCTGCTCACACAACCGCTCAAACAATTTAGCCAGGGTCTTGTTCTTGAACTGGCTGTGGAAGTTTGCTTTCATGTGCCTAACGCACTACCTGCTCTTAACATCTGGCCATAATGGAGCTCTGTATCGCTCTGTGCTGTCCTCTTTCATGTCATTGATTGCTTGCAAAATACCTTTGTGCCTATCTGTGACAACCCCATCCGAGATAATTCCGTACTATCGCCTAAACCACTCCATTTGGTCATTAAGCGATAATAAAGAATCATCCCGTTGAGTGTTGCCGGGTCATAGCCCGGTAAATCACTTGAAACACACATAGAGGATCGAAACGTATACATTAAAACTCCCACGAAGGAGAGTCCAGAGTGCCTTACAAATTAACAACAAACTTCCCCTTAGGGTCCATTATTACAAACCATGGTTCTTGACATGAAAGTAAATGGTTCAGAGTTTATTAAAACAGCGGAATAAACTAAACGACACGATAAGCATCATAGGAGGCCGTCCATGATGCAATCACTCGTCATCATCCACCCATTCCAGCTCCCAGCCGGGTGGAATCTCTCCAGGCCACACATCACATGCATTACCTGGAAACAACATTTAAAAAGCAAGGCTGAGTATACTAATACTCAGCAAGGCTTACCCGTCTAAAATAAAAGACTTTACCTCTAATCATGCAAGGCTTTTGGCTAGTGGGTTTGTTTGCCAAAAAGCTATTAAGTAGTGAATCCTTACTTTCACATTTTAGCTCAAGTTCTAGTAGAAGTAATCTTTACTAGATAAGCAACTATTGCAATCATAAGTTGTACAATACAATTATCCGAGTAATAATATTCACAAAGTTCCATCATAAAGGGATATCATGGCCAGTAGATTAAGTAGTCTCAGATAACGGTGAGAGGCCGACAATCGATTGATTTAAACCTTGCAAGGTAGACCTAAACACACGGGAGGTGCCCTCACTAAGAGTGCTCCAACCAGGCGGTTCCCGTCATTCCTCGGATTGGGATCAGATGTTACAGTCTTAAGTACAAGGTTTACTGGGCTACGCCACCAAGGTCACCCAGTCTCACGCATGTACTCAGGTGGCGAGCCCGGGGCCGCAACCCTAAGATTAGTAGCACAAAGTTCCCGCACCGCATCATTTAGGTACTAGGCTTACCGTGCCCATTTCCGACAAGTGCTTAGTACGTTCAAACACTTAACCAACGAAGCCACTGGACCAGAGCACAAATCCCATGCTCTTACCACATGAGCCATCCATTTATAAATATGGTGATTCCATAAAGGAGATCCTATTCTCGCGAGTGACGAGCATCACTCGACTTGTACCGGATCCTTAAAGCATAGCAACTAGCAACCTAACAAGCTAGTAAAAGATCATAGGTACTTAAGGATCATGCAACTAGGGTTTCAATTTAACTCCTGAACGTAAATGCACATAGATAATCAAAGATAATTTCAGAAGTTTAAAATAAACACATAGGTTAATGTTTAAACCGGGGCTTGCCTTCGTCAGTACAAGCAGACAAACAAACTTCCGGACTTTGGTCCGGGTCTTGATCTACGGACACGTAGTGCACTTCTCCTCCTGCTCCCTCGTCCTCGTCAGCCGGTACGAGCGTATAGCTACCGTCGGGAACTTCTACACGGAGGATGCATATGCAATAATTAGTGATGAAATTAATTTAATTTAATTAAAAACAGCAACAAAAGAAAACAAGAAGCACATGGTTGACCATATTCATCTTGACAAAATATTCATCACCTTTCCTTTTAAAGATTATTATGAAGGGCTTTATTTATTCTTCTCTTTATAGTGATTGTGTACCTATTTAAATAACTAATTAATTTATTTGCACAAACAGCAAGGAGGTGGTTTTCCATTCTGAAATTATTTTCACAACACAAACATAGGGCTCAAAAAGATGAAAGGGAGGATTTTCCAATTAACTTATTATTAAGCTTAAAATGGCTTCTCCACTTTTATTCATCAAAATGCTTTATAAAAAGCCATGGATGAAGCTCACTGAGCTCACTGATCTAATTCATAGCCACTGAACAGCAAGCACACATATTGGAGCTATGAAAATAAATACACCAAAAATAACATTTCTAGCTACCACAAATGAGATAAATGCATACAAAAATAAATACATCACTACTGGAGCCAAACTTTCTCCTACACCATCTCTGGTCTAAAACAAGGCTAGGAAACCAACAAACACATCAATAGCTATCTTAGATCTTGAACTAAGCATTTATGATTAAAAACAAGCATAAATCAGGAACAAATATTTGTAACAGTCCAAATATCTTGATTAAAACATTAAAGGTGCATCTAGGAATTTCATGACTATTCCCAGAAGTTGAGCTCAAAAATCTATTTAATTTTTGCTACAAAAATCCTTAATGTAGAAATAGCATAAATGCAAGATAAATCATAATAAAAGATTTACTTAGTAACTTTGTGCCAATTTTTGCACAGAGGCTACACATGCTATTACTCACAACATATCCAAAAATCAGCTCATGATCATATGTATATTTTGAACTACAACAAAAGTGGCTTAAACTGATTTCAATTTTTCATGCAAAAACTATAACTCAAAAGTATATACATGCTTTGCAAAAGATGTAGGTCTGCTCACAAGGGAGACAATAAAATTGGTTTTGCATTTTTAAGATTTGTCTGTGATTTTATATGAATTTTACAAGACACTGGACCTATTCACAAAGGAACCAAGAATCTACTTATGCGTCAGCCCCTAGAACTTTTGGATTCTTCACAGATAGGCCCTCGGGTTTAGCACAGGGGTCCCCGAGTATAACTGGCCTTCACAGATGTGCCCTCCAGTGGCGGGGCGAGTTCGCCGCCGGCGAGGTGGGGCCAAGGCAGACAAACAAGCGAGGGGGTTCAACGATTCAGCTCACCCTAAGACGAAAGGCACCGGTGGTTTGGCCAGAGAGGGGTCCGACGAGCGGCGGCGGCGAGGTCACGGCGGCGCTTCCGCCCCGGCTCGGATTCCGGCGAAATGTGGGGGCGAGCTAGTCCATGTGTGAGTGTGGAAGCTCGGTTGGGTGCTAGGGGAAAGGTTTGAACCGGTTGTGGGTCGCGGTCACGAGCGGAGAGAGGATTTCCCCGGCGCCGATAACAATGGCGGACGGCGGTGGCGCGGAGGGGAGAAAGCTTGCGCAGGGGAGAAAGGGGAGGGGGTCTTATAGGCGGAGCCGATCGTGGAGAGGCGGATCGAGTCCACGTCGGCGTGCGGGGTCGCGGCATAGGCGCGGAGGCGGTGGGCGACGTGCGGCGGGCCGAGGCCAATGGCGGGGCGCGCGTGCGGACTCCGGCGTGTGTGCGGTAGCCGCGTGGCACTGGCCTAGGGGCCTGGAGCGCGTCATCGAGCTTAGGGGCACAGTGCCCACGGCGACAGCCTCGGACCGGCGGTCGCTGCGCGGTCTCGGCGTGCGTGCGCGCGTGTACGGCGGCGAAGGCCGACGCGGCGCGGCGCGGCGCGGCGTGACGTCGCGCATGGCGCGCGTTCCGGCTCCCATGCCTTTCAAAGTACCTCTGTTTGACTCGAATTTTCTCAAATTTTTGCAACTGAACTGCCAGGAGTGACAAATATGAAAGTTGTAGATCTAGCATCCCTCTACAACTTTTGTAAAGGCTGGTGTGTGTTTTGAGCAACCGATTTGGCATGAACTGCAGAGCAACTTGGGGATTTTCTCGGTTCTGATGAATAGTAGATGCAGGCGTTGACTGGAGTTTTACACCAATTTGCACTTCGAATTAGAGATGCCGTCCAACATGAAAGTTGTGTGCCTCGACAAACTGCACAACTTTTACATTGGAAGAAATTGAAGTGTTTAGGTGAATTTTGGAGAACGCGACAAAATTTCTAGAATGACAAGGAAAGTCAAGGGGGTGACCAGGGTTTTGGGCTAGGGTTTGACCAAGGGTTGACCATGGATGGTTAGAGACTTGATTAAAGTGATCATTAGCACTAGTTGACACTAAGCAAAACACGGGGTGTTACACTATCGTGTATCACACACACATTCTGCACATCCTGGACCACCATGTTCTTCAACCTCTCAAGGAACCAGTACCAACTGTCACCGTTCTCCCCCTCAGCAAATGCAATGACCAAAGGAAGCAACTGATTGTTACTATCAGCTGCCATAGCTGTCAGGATTGTTCCTTTGTATTTGCTTGTGAGAAAAAGTGACATCTATGCAAATGACCGGTCGACACAATTTGAAAGCCTCAACGCAGGCACCCAAAGCCAAGAATGACCGCTGAAGCACAGGCTTGCCTGGTTTCTCCACACAAGGATAGTCCTTGATATCATAGTAGCTGTCAGGATTCATCTGAACTATTGTGTGTAGCAAGCTAGGCAAATTGTGGTAGGATGCTTCATAAGTACCCCACCTATGCTCCAACACCTTCTTCTTTGCTTGGTATGCCTTGCCGTAACCGATGGTGTACCCAAACTTTTCCTCAATTGCACCGATAATTGCCTTCGGTGCATATTCAGGGCTATTCACTATGTGAGGGTACATGTGGCTTGCAACAAAATCGGCTGAAATGTTTCGGTGCCTTACATCAATACGATCAAGGGTACAAGTGTGACCTTTCACTTCTTTCACCTGTATGTAATTGTCCCACTTCCCCATATATGCATACACTCGAAAAGAACAATCATCCTTGATGCAACACACATCATATATCCTAGGAGAGCTCTTGACTACCCTGAACTCCCTGTGTAGAGTCAAGGTGGACCACTGCTTCACTGCATCCTTCAGATGTGCAGTACTGGGGTACATAGCGCCTACACAAACCTCATTCTCCGTGTACTCCCATGGCACATCCTCACCAGTATTAACAGTACACCGGGAGAAATCGTAGTTCCGCCAATGCAAGGGCACATGATCCTCAGACTCATCATCATCATCATCATAATCATCATCTGAAGAGTCCTCTTCCAATGCACGTTCATCAGCTTCCAACTCTCTCTGATATTGTCTCATCACCTCTGGGTTTACTTCTCCCTCATCAATAACACCAGTGACAACATAACCTCTAGATGCCTGCTCACCCTCAGAATCCCCTTCTTCCTCCTCTTCTTGTTCACCTTCTTCAGCATCTTCAGCACCTTCCCCTACTTCAGCACCTTCCCCTACTTCACCACCTCCCCCCTCGTCCACATCCTCAGCTTCCTCATGCACTTGACTGCTAGACCCACCCTTCTGGTAAACTTGGACAAACAAAATCACAGGCAAACCAACTCGGCATGCATTTCTGATAAAACCCATCCATCGTGGAGTCCCTTCAAGTGTCACGAGCTCCCAATACACTGGTGTACTTCTGTTGATTAGTGCCATCACCGACATGCATTGGTGCTCTAAATCTACTGAAAATGCCTTGACCAGCCAGTTGGTTATAGCCTCCCAAGTTCTTTCTCCTGCTCTTGGAACATTTTTCTCAACTGAACTATAATTTGATAAGTCAACTCCTTGTGGACCATATATAATCTCTCCAATTCCATAATATATTTTGATTGTGACTGACTCTGATATGTCTGATTAATAATAAAAAGCAGTAACTAATATCAAATGCTACATCCAGGGACTAAGAAACAAATAAACTTATCTAAACTACATTAACGAACTAATCAGCCGCAATCTACACACTTAACAGTAAATATGTTACGTAATATAAACTATAACTACAGATCTATAAACTACAACTACAGATCTATAAACTAAACTACAACTACATATCTACAGAAATCTACAGTACACCGAAATAGAAATTACTGGAATTAGTGAAATCAGTGAAATACCTGCAATGAAGCGAAGAAGTAGCAGAGCTTCACTGCTTCGCACCCTCCACCTCCCCTCTTCTCCTCCTCAACCCTAACCCTACAAACAGGACATTTTTAATACTACAGATCTAAAGAAACGGAGTGAATCACTAAATACGGTTTCTAAGTAGCTGTTAAAAGAGTTTAAATCGACGAAATACTTACAATGAAGCGAAGAACCGGCAGAGCTTCGCTACTCCGTACCCTCACTCTCCTCCCCTCTCCTTCCCAACCCTCTCTTTCTTTTTTTCCGAATTTTTATGACATTTCCGGGCTAATTTTCGGCTTATATAGAGGTGGCAAACCTGTCGTCGTACGCCACGGCGGCTGCACGGGCCTTACTGCCGTGGGCTACGGCGGTTGGCCTTGTCGCCGTAGCGCACGGCGGTTTGTCGTCAACCGCCGTGGCCCACAGCGGCTGACCTCCACGCCCGTTGGGGCGCACGGGCGACTGCCGAACCGCCGTGGGCCACGACGGTTAGACTCGCCGTGGCCCACGGCGAATGGTTGTCAAAACTGTAAAATTTTGAAACCGTCGTATATTTTTGCAAAATAATTAAAATATATATAAAAAAAAATTCGCAGACATGTGCTCCATTTGTTTGTCCTTAGAAGGTCTCACAAGGCTCGTGCGAGGCCCAACAAATCTTGCCACTCCACTCACTGAAGGAACTGAAAGGCCCATGAAGCCCGCCCTCACGATCTTGGGCTAAGCTTGCTGTTATCGAATTTATATATATATATTTTTCTTTGATTTTCGAAAAATAAATGGACGAATCAAAAAAATTTGAGAAATATACATCTGCCGTCGTACCCCACGGCGGCAGGAGCTCTACCGCCGTGGGGCACGGCGGTAGGGGCCTGTCGCCGTGGAGTACGGCGGCAGCGTCACCCCTATATAAGGGGGCGACGGCTGCCGCCACCCCCTCCACCCTCCCTCACTCTCTCCTCTAAATCTTCGGTTTTCAACCCTTCGGAGCACTTTTGACTAAGGTATGTTTCTAAATTTAGTTTAGTTTAGTTAGTGTAGTTAGTTAGTTAGTTTAGTTAACTTAGTTTAGTTAGTTTAGGAATTTCAAAAATTTTAGAAATAGTTATAATTCAAATAATTAGATTAAATTAATATAAAAGTATTAAAAAATTATTTTAATTAACATAATTCGTTTAAATTAGTTTTAAACTTCTAGAAAATGGTTATAATTCACATAATTAGATTAAATTGATATAAAATTCGTAGAAAATAGTTTAAATTCACATAATTTGTTTTAATTCATTTAAAATTCCTAGAAAATGGTTATAATTCACAAAATTAGATTAAATTGATATAAAATTAGTAGAAAATATTTTTAATTCACATAATTCATTTGAATTCATTTAAAATTTCTAGAAAATGGTTATAATTCACATAATTAGATTAAATTGATATAAAATTCGTAGAAAATAGTTTAAAATCACATAATTCGTTTTAATTAGTATAATTCGACTAATTGATTAAATTATGTTATTTTTTTGCAGTTATGGCTGGACCGTTGGAGTGCGTACGGCCGGAGTTGTTCCGTTACAAATAGTCAGTTGCAAATAATTTTCTGTTTCATCTATGCTAGGTGGACGCGTAAGGGCGTGTCTGCAGCGACGTCGTTCGTCGACAAGCTACAGTCGTACATGGACGAGTGGGCGTCCGCGGCGTACGAGGAGAACGTCATCACCGAGCACCGCCTTCACGACGACGCGGCCTGGGTAGCGTACCTTCAGTGGTACCTCCCGAGGACGCGGACGCGGGTGACGTACGTGCCTGCTACCCCGCCACCGCCACCGGTCCCGGACCACGACAGGATCCTGCCGGACACCACGTACCCGGTCCGCCGAGACCAGACCGCCGACACAGCGGTAAGCTACGATACTGCAAACACATTTCATTCATATGACTTTTCATTATAACATGTGTTACTAATTTTGTGAGCAGCACGACGCGCTTGCTGAGATCGTGCGGCTCGCAGCGTCCGCGAGGGAGCAGTGTTTTACCTGGGGGCCTCAGCAGCACCAGCGCACGTACGACAGGATCCTCGATGCTGCGACGAGGAACTCCGCCGTCGTGAACTACGCCGTGGCCGCAGAGATTCCTCTCCTTCCGCGCCACCCAGCGTCGTCCTCGAGCTCCGCCTCGACAGCGGCTTCGCAGCCGACGCCTTCCACCTTTGCCGGCGGCTTCTCGGCTCCGACGGCACAGTAGCAGCCTCAGGTGCAGGGCCCGCACACCTACGTGCAGCGGCCGTTTGTTTCCCCCGGCGCAGGTACTTTCAGTGGACCTTATTTTCAACTAATGCACGGAATTGTTGTGTGTTTGTGTTATACTATATTCTAATCGTACAGGGCGACCGCCGCTCTTTCCGACAGCCGGGCCTCGACAGCCGGAGACGACGGCACCTAGAGCGCCGATCTTTCCGCTAGGAGGTTTCAGACCGCCGGTCTTTCAGTTTGCGGCGGCAGATATTCCTTCCTCGTCCACTCCGCCTATGTTCCAGCCTGGTAACGACCTTAACTTTACAGTAAAATTCGTTAAGTACGATACGTTTTGGAGAACTAATACTATTCGTTGCAGCCGGTTTCGACGCGACCACCGTCGAGACTCCTGACGATCACCTGGGCTGGGATGAGTTTGGGTACGGCGACATTCTTGCGGCCATGAATGCCCCGCAGGCCGAGGAGGTTGGCCCGTCACAGTTCACACAGGCACCGCCTGTTGGAACTCAGCAGACACAGCCAGTGGGCGGAGCGACCCCGGCGGCCGGCGGAGCGACACCAGCTGGTGCAGGGTCGTCGTTTGCGGGCGGAGGGACACCGGCGGGCGTAGCGACACCGGCCGGCGGAGGGACACCGGATGCTGCAGACTCGTCGCAGGCGGCCATGGCGACACCGTCTCCCGACCAGCTCGGACCGCGGGTGGTCATGGCACCTGACCCCTGGACGTACGCCCGGGACCACACCTGGGCTGGCGCTAGAGCTGTTAGGCCGAAGAGGCACCGACGCATTTAGATGTAGTAGTACTTTTACCATGATTTTGTATAAACTATTTGCATCTACTCGTTGATTATGATATGATCTTGTGATTATGCTTACACTTATCAGTTTGTTGTTTTTTTAAAAAGGTTAAAAGTGTTTTAAAAATGAAAAATTTTAAAAAAATAAAAATGGTCTTACCGCCATGTGGCACGGCGGTAGGGGCCTGCCGTCATGACGCACGGCGGCAGGGGCTTGACGCCGTGCCACGCGGCCCTGCCGCCAGAGGTGCTCTCCTGCCGCCGTACCCTACGGCGGCAGGAACTTAACGCCGTGGGGCACGGCGGCAGGGATGCTGCCGCCGTGCCACACTTGGGGTACGGCGGCAGATGTATATTTCTCGAAATTTTTGGTTCGTCCATTTATTTTTCGAAAATCAAAGAAAAAAATATATATAAAAAATTTCGCCGTTATCTCTTTTTGGATCGCCATGCGATACTGATGACGTGGGACGGACCGGTGGGAGCGCACACGCACGGACCGTTTCGTGCACGCATGGTTCGTGGTTCCGACCTTCCAGTGCACGAGGCCGCACGGGCCAGACGGCTAGTGTCGTGCACACAGTCACACGCTCACACCAGGCATGGGAGCGGCGGGGCACACGGCGCGGCTCCACCAATCCTGCTGATGGGGGTACGACGCCTCTGTCGTCCGATTTCAATTCCGTTGATCTGGAATTGCTTGCTAGCTGTAGGCCCGTCGCAGCTTTTCTGTCCGGAGGAGCCAAGACCGCGACGCCGCCCCCCCCCTTCCGGATCCAGGGGATGGAGCCGATGACGATAGGGATGGAAGCTCAGAGACATGCGCATGCTGCGTAGGCGCCGTGCATGCGCGACAGGTGCTCCGCCATGTAGACATCTACGCGGCGGCTGCGCACCGGCCCCACGCCGCCCTTTTGTCCGCTCCGCAACTTGCCCGGGTCCCCGTGGCGCCCATAGCACCAGCAGGATCCCTTGCGCCGCCGCGCCTGTTGCCGCCGGGTCGCGGTAATCGAAAGATTAAACACTAAGAGCAAGTATAGTGATGCTTACTCAGCAGGCGAAATGGAACTCCACGTCAACAAAATCTGAGGTGGATGTGAGAGAATAGGAGAGAGAAAGTGGAGCAGGCTGCTCGTGAGTCGCCCGCCAGAGACACAATAACCAAGAAAAAAAGTATCTGCTGCAAATCATCAACCAATAGGAAATCATGCATCAATTATTTTTTTATTGAATCTATCCATTCAACAGCCAACCTTACAGCTGAATCATTATACTAGCAGGCTATATTGTTACCTACATATGACATGACAATAGTATTTCGCCTTCAACTGGCTAAACCATTAGCCATGCTCTAAAGCTTCTTTCAAAAAGCAGAGGGGAGACGGTCAGACGGGGTGGTTGCGGTTTGGTTCATCGCGCTCCTTCATCAGAGAGGATCCAGGAGCCGGCGCCACGCCGGGCCGAGAAGTCGCGACGTGGCCGGCCGGGCGGGGCCAGATGGCACGTGAAGGCGCGAGGTGCATGTCCGCCTGGCGGCTACCGCTCCGGAGGGGGCGGGCCCCGCCGGCCGGGAGAGGAGATATTTGCCGCGCGGCCCACACGTCGCTTTCCAATCTCCGCTCCGCCAATCGCCGCGCCGCGCCCACGTGAACGCCCCGCCCCGCTTTTTCCGGCCCGCCTCCTCCGTGCGCCCGGTCCACGGGGCGGCCCCGTCGGCGGCTCGCTGGCGTCGCGGGGGAGGAGCCGTGGACTCGTCCTAGCGAGGCGGCCGGCCGGTGGCGGTGTCCTCATCCGTGGCGCATGTATATATAGGATCCTCCCCTGTCGACTCTGCACACGCCCCACACAGAATCGGATTGCGGGCAGCCATAGACTAGCTAGCTTTGCCGAGCCAAGTAGCCAACTGCTCCCGGGAGGAAGACGAAAGGGAGAGAGAGAGAGGTCAGCAGGGCACTCGCTGGCTGGATATTAGTGTAGCTTCAACCAGAAGGATCCATGGCTTTGGGAGATAACTCCAATCCTGCCTCTTACATCCACACGGTAACTAACTGGCCATGCATGTTTCTCTTTCGTTCTCCCATGTCTACGACTCCGTCGTTCGTTCCTGTACTGTACCGAAGATTGCACTCGGAACGAACTAATCACGGTGTGGTCGCCGCCGTCGTGGTTACCGCAGGTGCAGCACCTGATAGAGCGGTGCATGACGTTTGGGATGAGCATGGAGGAGTGCATGGAGGCGCTGGCCAAGCGCGCTGACGTCCAGCCCGCCGTCACCTCCACAGGTCCGTCCGTGTTTCTTCTGCTTTTCCGTCCTTCCTCGCCGCCGTCTGGAATTCTGATGGATTGTTGAACACAATTGCAGTGTGGAAGGAGCTGGAGAAGGAGAACAAGGAGTTCTTCGACCAGTACAAGCAGTGGATGTCGGAGAAGAGAAGCGCAACAGGCAGCTCCTAGCTAGCAAGCTGCAGGCTTCGACTTGGCTACGGGCGGCGTTTATTTAGTTCTTTCGAATTTTTTGTTACTGCCCGACTTCTACTTAGGCAATAAGCACATGCTATGGTGATCCGCTGGAGCATCGATGGATCACCTACTGTGGGTTGGAGTGCTAGTGTACAGGGGTGATTATATTCAGCAGGAAATTAATTAGATGAAATTTCGTACTATCTCGCTCATATATACCATACAGTCCATCATCTCGATCCCCGTTAAAAAAAGTAGATGCAATTTCGTCATCTTGCAAGCAATTTGTCAATTCGAGATTGCTTGTTCTACTACAGTTGCGTGGGAAGAAAATGATTTTGAGCAGAGCAGTGATCTGAGCTTGCACACAACCCCCAAAACTCCAAAAGGCCACACGCAGTAGCTGAATTAGTTGGGGGCGAAGAAGTGGCCGACGGTGTCAATAACAGGGGAACAAAGCGCACAGGACGTACGAAGACGACGCGAACGGCAGGAGATGCGCCTCTGATCGACGGGAGGCCAGGGGTGTGCGCCGGCGCACATGACGACGCCGGTACTACGGTGGTTGCGTGACGAGATAAGACGTGGGATGTATGGTGGGAGACTAGGAATAATATTTTGGGACGGCATGCAAAGGACACCACGCACGGGTGACGGGTGCACCGGGCCAAACACGGAAACAGGATAGGTGCTGGCGCTGGTGCGAGTGTGCGATGCCACCGGGGCCCGGCCGAGAGCAAAGCACGGAATGATCTCGACGCACGGGGCAAAGTACCCATCTCTCCCGGAGCCGGAGGAGCAAGAGACGCAACTTGCACGGGGTACATGCGCTGTGGCGGCGGCTCTAGCTTGGCCGGGACCGACGGTGAGCAGCAGCTAGCGTCGCGCGATGACAGCTACCGCGCGGGTTTCTATCGCTTGGAAAGATGGATATACAGGAGAAGGGTAGGTAGGTCCTGTGCATGTGGGCTGCGGCCTTTTGGTGTAGCTCCACGTCACGACAACATATTGAGGCAGTGACAGATACGTAGAGAAACCGCCCAGTGGATGTGTGTCGAGCTGGTACTGTAATCCTGTGAATGAAAAGCCAGCCAGAGGGAGAAAAGGGGGGAAAGGATTGGAGGATGAAAACAGCCCGGAAAGTGGGTCAGGCTTTCACTTTTGGATGGACTGGGCCAGCTCTGTACATCAAGCGGGCCGTCATGTTAAAGGCCTTTTTCGGAACATAAGGTAGTTTTGGGCTTTCTAAACCTAACCAAGTTTCGAAACGGAAAAAGACCTTTCAACATCCCTCAACTATTACCGTAGTGTGAGTTTCGTCTCTCACGTGCAAAACTTGGATATTCGAACCATCTTCAACTTCTCAAATGAGGTCGCCGAGCACGTTCGAAGGACAGATGGTTGTGATGTACGTACGGATGGGTATAGACAACAACAGGCGCCCGCCGGAATCGGTAAATCTGACGAGACATCGGCGTGTCCGTGATCACCGCAAGTTCATTTAACTAATTTGATTGAAATGAACATTGCATCTTAAACTTGCACTGTGTCAGTTTTCACCGATGTCATTGAGACAATACAACAGAGAGCCGTTTTATTTTTATAGTTCATAAAATGCAATGGTTTAGTACTTACCATTGGATCTGACGTCGGTTGTTTATTTTGTCAGTGGCATGACCTTTGCAAGGCGTTTCAATTGGAAGCAAAGTGGCATTACAGTAATAACAAACCGACCATCCAAGAATATTTGGACAACGGATGGGTGTCAGTCTCTGGACCACTAATGTTGCTCATGCTTTTTCCATGATCAACAGGGGCATCACCCAAAAGTCCCTGGAACATCTTGAAAGCTATCCGAAATTGGTCCAGATGGTATCCAAAATACTCCGCCTCTGCAACGACTCAGCAACACATTCTGTAAGAGCACACTGTTTATTCTTTGCACTAAATTGTTTATTCTTTGCACAATGTATCCAAAGTATTAGGAAGAGTTGAAGAGAGGAGATGCGCCATCTTCTATTGCCATTTACATGTTTGAGAACAGAGCCATGGAGAGTGGCGCTCGCAAAGCCATGAGGTACCTGACCATGGAGACCTGGAAAATAGTTAACCAGGATGTATATGTACCCAACAACTGCCAGTACCCTCCTTCCTTTTTTTTGCGGGGTAAAAGAGAGCTTTATTAACTAGGCAATGATATTGTTACAATCGGAAGTGACTTGACCGATGACACACGCAGGTGCCCGACCCAGCCAAGCCGTACTATGGCCTGATTGCCTAGCTAAATGAGCAAGACCGTGAGCAATTGAGTTACACTCCCTTCTACCCTGAACCACGCGCCAATCATTCAGTAGCTGGGCGTGGTGTCTAGCTTCTGCAACAATGAAGCTAGCCTCTGATCTATCCTCCATGCTTTTCAAGGCGTTGAGCACACGCGCACAGTCAGTTTCGAGAATCACTGACCCTGGTGCCCATTGTGATGCTAGTCTGAGACCCTCCATACAGGCAAAGGCTTCCGCTTCATAGGCACTAGCACAACGCTCAATGGCGCGTCATGCTGTGAAAATCACAACGCCTTTGTGATCTCTTGCAATGACTCCCACCCCCGCAGCACCAGTTTGCTCAACAAAGGAGCCATCAACATTGATCTTGGTCCATCCTTCAGGAGGGGGATCCCAGCTCTTGCATACCTCGCCCATCCTTCTGTTCTCGGACGCGCCACAGTGTTCTTTTCCTTTGCTTGAGACCGCATCTGTCTTCAGCTTTGCCTGTGTAGTCAACTCACGCAGATTCAGCAAGAAGAAAACGGAGTCGGCTATCAGTGACGAACCTGAGTTATGTGTGATGTTGTTGTGAACCGACCACACCCTCCAAAGCACTAGCTTCGTGAATTCACACTGCTCGGGCGGGCATCTGTCCAACAAGATTAGTAGCCAATCAGGGCCAGTGTACTGAAACCATCCCTCATTAGGGAGTGGCCAATGCACTCGCATGGCTTGTCTCAAGTTATATGCCTGTGGGCACTCCACGGTGGCATGAAAGCTTGTTTCGGGAGCTAAACCACAGAGTGTGCATGTATCACCCTGTTCCATCTTCCTGGTGACTTTGCGTCGCCTGGTAGGGAGTGCGTTCCTGGCAAGCTTCCAAATAAAAACATTTACTTTTGGAGGCACATCCCCTTTCCAGACATAATTCCATAGCTTCCGTTCACCGTCCAGGACAGAGCTAGAAGCCGTGCTCTCGTTTAAATCCCTTAGCTTCAGTCCCAAATTATATGCACTACGTACTGAAAAGAGGCCGGACTTCTCCAAAAGCCAAGCTATGAAGTCGTCGAAGTGTCTATTTGGGATCTTAATTTTAGCAATGGCCTCAGCATCAGCCCGGTTAAAAATCCTCAACAGTTTATCGTTGTCCCAGTCTTCTCTTCCCTGGGAATCAAGTAGCTCCGAGACCCAGGTTAGCCTGCATCTTCCTTTCCTCGATGTAACCCTGAAAGAGTGAGGTCTAGGAATCCACTGATCCCGCCAAATTCGTATTTGAGAACCACAACCAACTCTCCAAATAAACCCTTGTTTCAGCAGTTCTAGGCCATGGGTGATGGATTGCCAGGTATAGGAAGCATTTGCGCTAAAAGCAGTATCCACCAAACAGCCCCTCGGATAGTACTTGGCCTTCAGCAACCTGGCACACAGACTGTCAGGGAACTGAATAAGTCGCCAAGCCTGACGAGCAAGCAGAGCTTGGTTAAAAATTCTAAGGTCTTTGAATCCCAATCCACCACCACATTTCTTGTGAGTGAGTTGTTTCCATGCAACCCAGGTTGTTTTCCTTTTCCCGTTCTCTACACCCCACCAAAATTCTCGTTAATCCTTGTTAGCTCATCACAAATCCCTAGGGGAATTTTAAAAACGCTCATGGTGTAGGTCGGTATAGCTTGAGCGACTGCCTTGATCAAAATTTCCTTAGCTGTAGCCGACATATTCTTCTCCGTATAACCCATTAATCTTTTCCCCAACCTTTCCTTCAAAGATTAGAAGCGAACTCCCTTCAGCCTACCAGAAGGTGTCGGCAAGCCCAAGTATTTTGGTTCAAAAGAGCTCCTCACAATGCCAAGTATTTGTTTTACTTCCTCCTGAACATCAAGCTGCCATTTCTCATTAAACATGATGGAGCATTTTCCAGGGTTGATAAGCTGGCCAGTACAGTGGGCATAGGTGTCTAAAACCTCTTTAACAGTATTTGCTTGATCTGGATTTGCTTTGAAGAATAACAGAGTGTCATCCGCAAAGAGTAGGTGTGAGATACCAGGGGCAACTCTACAAATGCGAAGCTCCTGTAGTGCTTGTGTCTCAACTTTCTTGCTGATTAATTTAGATAATCCATCAGCTACAAAGAGGAAAAGGTATGGCGAAAGTGGATCACCTTGGCGTAGACCACGAGACGGGGAAAAGGGGGCTGACAACACCCCATTGAAGCGAACTCTATAGCGCACTGACGTCACGCATGACATGACCCATTGCACCCATGTACTTTGAAAGCCCAGCTTCAGCAGAAAAAATCCCAGTCAACTCGATCATACGCTTTCGATAAGTCCAGCTTGTACGCACAAAACACTCCTCTTGCATCTGAGTTCCCCTTAATGGCATGGATGCATTCAAAGGCAATAAGTGCTTTTTCAGTGATCATTCTCCCAGGGATAAAAGCGCTCTGGCTCGTAGAAATTATACCCTGTAGAATTGGACGGAGACGGTTCACAAGGCACTTTGATACCACTTTGTAGACAACATTGCATAAGCTAATCGGTCTAAAATCCTTGAGTGATTCTGGATGATTAATTTTGGGAATGAGCACGATGCAAGTATCATTTACCCCAGCCGGCATAGTCCCTGTGGCAAAAAACTTTTGCACTGCCTTGATGACATCCTCCTTGAGTAGAAGCCAATTCCTCTGGAAGAAGCGAGCAGGTAGGCCATCCAGACCAGGCGCCTTCAGCGGTCCAATCTGGAAAAGGGCGTCTGCTATTTCATCTGGGGAAAAGGGCTTGCATAACTCATGGTTCAGATCATTAGTAATTTTTGGCTCAAATAAATCGACAATAGCAGAAGGATCAATGGAATTATCTTTTAGAAACATGATTTCAAAATAATTTTCTGCGATACCTTGCAACTCCTTCTCATCGGAGCACCAGCTGCCATCCTCTCTTTTCAACTTCTTTATTTTGTTCTTTTTTGCTCTCCACATAGCTTTCCGGTGAAAATATTTTGTGTTGCGGTCACCTTCCCGTAGCCATGTTATACGGGATCTTTGTAACCACATCATCTCCTCCCGATACAAAACTTTATCTAATTCCCATTTGGCTTCTAGAATTTTATCTCTATTCATGACTGGATCATCCCATTCCAGGCGCTCCATCTCCCTCTTCAATTCCTTAATGCGTTTCGTGATGTTACCAAATTTCTGTACCCTCCTTCCTTCGCACATGCTTGTTTGAACATGGCGCGCATCTCCAACTGCATCTACCAGGTGGCGATGGTCTCAGTGCCCCAGATGATGGGAAAAAGATGGAAATTCGCGAGCTGTTCTTGGAGCCTTTAAGCTTGGATCATGGCGGCGACCGGCGGACACTACTAGCCAACTAGCTCCCCTCACTCATTCCACTTCCACCGAGATATATGTGTATCAGTGTACAAGCCCATATATGTGTTTCTGTTTCTTATACAGTTGTACGGTGCAATCAGTGTAATGCCATGGAGGCATGGACAGACTTGCCATCTCTATCAAATTTGCCAAGGACTGAATGAGTAGCATAGTTCAGGAAACTTCAGTCTGGAGGGCCATTGAAAGTGTACAATAAGGATGCATGGTAATAGTGCTCCAGTCGACAGCAACGCAAGCATGAATGCGACTTCCATTAATTTTGGTTCCGAATAAATGTTTGACAATCCTTGCAATCTTTTCCTTCCGAACAAATGTCTGATAAAAAAAAGTTATGAACTTGTTCGCACCCAAAATTGGCACATAGCCGATCAGGCTGACGCCACCGGTCAGACCGGTGTCCCTGAGCGGTCTGACCGGTCGGGTCCCTGTAGCCAATCCGGCAACGGCCACACCGGTCTGACCGGTGGACCCCGAGTCCGAGTAGAATTAAGGAATCCTAGCGAATTTCGACTTGTAAAGGGTTTCCTTGCGGGGTAAGATTTCCCCACCCTATAAATATAAAGGGTCATTGCCGGTTGAGGCTCATCACCCAATCGATCATTACTTTTTTACAATTTTTATCTCTCAAACCCTAGCTTTTCGAACCTCGTGCTTTCCTTGTTTATCTCGATGACGATCAGGGACGTTCTGAGTGGCCTTGCCGACCTCAGAGCAACCCTAGGCGCACCACCTCCGACGGGGTCTCTCCCGAGACGGCGATATTAGGTTTTCACTGCGCCTCTGCAGCCACCGGTCAGACCGGTACCCCTGACCGATCAGACCGGTCCGGGCAGGAGCTCGGCGAGTTCAGCGTTTCGACGTTCCGCGCGATCTAGCGCTTGTGTGTGTTGACCAGAAAAACGTCAACATACTTTTGACGAATCCGATGGGGAAGAAAGATCAGGTTACTAAGACCGTTCAATCTAACCTCGGCCAGATGGGTGCTCGGTGCGATCTTGACATGAACAACATTGTCACCGCATCGCTGTAAGATCTCCCTCCAGAGGAGCAGCAAAAGTTCAAGGCGCTACAAGAGTACATGCAAGTACAATTCCTAGCTGGCCTCAAGAAGGATCGGTCTGGCAAGGTGGCAAGATCGAAAGAGTTCGAGCTGCCGGCGATCAAGATAAACGACAACAATGTTGAGGTAATTTCCACTGTAAGTAAGAAACCCCCACCTGAACCTTCTCCTATGAAAGCTACAGTGGAAAGTGATGAATTGCTTGCTTCGTATATTGCTCGTTTAGAACGTTTAGAGGATCCTGAAAAAGATAGGAGTTTAGGTTTTAATAATAATGGAACTAATAATAGTACTCCTAAAGCTAATCCTCATGGGTCCTATCCTAGCTTAGCGCCTTTGCCTGTTAATAATGCAAATTATGCATATGGTATGGCACCAAACCCTGCATCTGGTCAGTACCCACAATTTCAACCGCACAGGCCAAACATGGCTGCACCGGTTGAATCGGTGCTCGGTACCGGTCAGACCGGTGCAATGGAGATGGTGCCAGATCAGTCTTTGCCAATTTCTGTCATGCCAAATCAAATGGTTCCTGCTTTTTCTAATACAATTAGTAATACTGGACCTCATTATAGTACGACAATGAACACATCGGCCTCCAAAAATATTGTTCCGGACGATGTGTTTGAAAGTTACAGGCTAGCTCAAGCTAAGATAGCTCCCTATTTAAATAAGATGAATTTGGAGAATCCTCAACCACCACAGCCAAATAATCCTAATTGGGCGGAATTTAATAAATTTAAGGAAGATTTGGCTAATGTGGTAAAAATCAAACTTGGTGTTGATAGGTAATACTAATTTGTATCAAAAGCCATACGATCCCGAGTTTGATAGATTTCCTCTCCCACGTGGTTGGCATATGACCGATTTAATTAAATTTAGTGGTGATGATGATTGAACCACATGGAAGCATATTAGTCAATACACTGCACAACTAGGCGAAGCTGGTGTTTATAATACTTTAAAAGTACGCTTATTTTCGTTATCTTTAACTGGCACCGCTTTTGCTTGGTTTTCTTCGATTGCTCCTGGTTCTATTATATCTTGGGATATGTTAGAACGTAAATTTCGTGATCACTTTTATCGTGGGAGCATGCAACTAAAATTGACAGATTTAACATCGGTTAGGCAAGGAAGAGATGAGACTGTCTCTGCCTACATTAAACGGTTTAAAGAAACTAAAAACCGTTGCTTTAATTTGTCAATCACTGATATGGACCTTGCAGACATTTGTCTAAAAGGTTTAAGGTCATCTATTAGGGATAAAATAGAGGGCACTGATTTTCTTTCGGTTGCACAAGTTTAAGTAAGAGCTTTAGTTGTTGAAAACCGAATGAATAAGGAAAAAGATAACTTTAAGTCACGTCGTTCTAATGTGCATATTATTGATTATGATTCGGATAGTTCGAACGATAGTGATAAAGAAGTTTATACCGCTAAGTTTATTTGGCCCTCTAAAGAAAAAGCTTATTTTTGCTCATCTCTTAAGCCGGCTAGTAAAGGTCGGTAAGAAGAAATTAAATTTACTTTTGATGTTTCCAAATGTGATCGTATATTTGATGAATTGCTTAAATCTGGAAATATCAAGTTAGCTCATACTATTCCTCCACTTGATGAATTGAAAAGGCGTGCATATTGTAAGTTTCATAATTCGTTTTCTCATGCCACTAATGATTGCAATGTGTTTCGTCGACAGGTTCAATCGGCCATAAATGAAGGTCGTTTGACTTTTCATGAGATGCAAGTGGATAAAACTCCTTTTCCAATCAACACCATGGATTTGCAGCAACCTAAGGTACTGGTTCGGCCGCATCAAGCTGAAGCAACTAAGGGCAAGAACATGGTAATCGGGGTGGATAAGCCCGATTTGAGAGGAAATGAGCTGGTTCGTAAAGTTGAGTATGAAAAGACTCTTGATGGTAAAGAGACCTTCAAGGTTACTGTGAGTGCCTCTGGACATGAGGGGCAAGGGTCGTCCACACCCACCGATCAACGACTGTCTGAGCCGTCTCTGGCCAGACCGGTCAGACTGTTGGAGGTAACCGGTCAGACCGGTGCGCCCCCAGGTCGTCCGAGGATGATCAAACCAAGCCGTCCGGAGATTGGAAACTGGAATCTTAATGTAGCAAAGAATCAGGAGAGTGGTCCTAAGTCAAAGGTCACTTTCGATATGCTATTTGACAAGTATTCCAAGCAAAAGGCCGTTACAAGCGATCGGCCGTTAAAAAAAGATGAGGTCATCTACACACCAAGAAGGGTCATCTTCACCTCCAAGGGATGCTACAAGACTCAAAGGTGAATCATCGCAGCAATGGCAACACTTTAGTCCACCTTGGGCGTCATCAAGTTCAAATGCTCCACACCCGATTTATGATGACAATGGAGTAATGTGGGTACCGTATCAGCAAGCCTTTCATCCTGGATGGGGAGGACCAAGATCAGCTTTGGATAGAATCTCCAGGCCTATCCAAGACCGATTGGCTCTTCGCCGTTTTGATCAGGGTCACCAGGCCCGACCGGTCAGACCGGTCGCTAGCACCGGTCAGACCGGTGCAGCCAGACAGGTTGTGCCGCCTCCCGTGAAGCAAGTTTACAGGCCGAAGCAAAAGGAGGAGGTGCAGAAGATGGATATTGATCCAGAGAGGACTACAAATCAAGACATTATTCAGATTGAATCAATGAATGTTTATATTGGAGAAGATGGCAAAAGACCGATTGTTCCAAACAATAAGGTTGTGACATCAACTCCAGGGGTGTTTGCTGCTGCTAATGACCATGAGGCCAATGGGAGTGGTTCCAACTCCAAATACTTCTTGCCAAGGTGGTGTCCTCCCGGTTTGACTCGCACACAAAGGAGGAAGCTTCAACGCCTGAGATTTCAAGAGAAGAGGGAGAAGGAGCTAGAGAAGCAAAGGGACGAAGCTTTCAACCAGTACAGGCCTATGGTACCTCAAGGAAAAGAGTGGAGAGTCAAGACCAACTCCCAGCCAGCACCGGTAAAACCGGTGGAGGAGTCGGTCAGACCGGTCACACCGGTCAGACCGGTGGCCGGCGTCGGTCAGACTGATGACCCAGAGACGCTGTCTGGTTTCTCTTCTTCGGCTCTTATGGTTTGTGATGATAAGTCCACATCGGAACCTGCACCAGAAGACGATGAGGAGCTTGTTGATTACAGTTCTTCGCCCGAGCGCATGAATTTAGATATCAACGTGATCCATATGTCTATATGGATGGATATGTGCTCTCGGAGGAAGACGTTGCGCATCTCGACTTTGGGCCAAAGGAAGCTATTTTCCAGAAGTCTAAAGCTACTGAAAATCATCTGAAGGCTTTGTACATGAAGGGTCACATCAATGGGAAGCCTATCTCTCGCATGCTGGTGGACAGACGAGCGATCGTCAACTTGATGCCGTATTCTTTGTTCAAGAAGCTGGGAGGTTCAGATGATGAGCTGATCAAGACCAACATGACCGTCAGCGGTGTGGGAGGAGGCGAGCCGATGGGAGCTAAAGGCGTCGTCTCTATGGAGCTCACCGTTGAGAGCAAGACGTTAGCTACGGCATTCTTCGTCGCTGAGACACAAGGTAACTTTAGCTTAATCCTTGGTCGTGATTGGATTCATCCAAATCAATGTGTGCCTTCTACTTTGCATCAATTTTTAATCCAATGGGTAGACGACGAGGTAGAGATTGTTCATGGTGATACGTCGACTTGTGTTGCAGTGGCTGATAGTTCTACCATGGATAATCATGAGAATCTTAAGTGCTTAACATGTTTAGATTTATCTGATTTAAGGCTTATTGATTCTACCAAAGATGGCTTTGCTACTGTTGTCATGAAGCCGGTCGTTGATCAGGCTAAAACCTCTCTTTTGATTTGATGGATGCAAATCTAGAGTGGTTGCAACAAAGGCGAGAGCACTATCGGGCGCATAAGAACAATATGTGTGAAGCTATCGAAGACTTTGATGATTTGAGCAAGTTAGGACAAGGGTTTACGTCGGCTGATCATTTAGAGGAGGTGGATATTGGTGATGATACTATACCTAGGCCTACATTTGTAAACAAGAATCTTGATCCTTTGTTTAAATCTGATTTAATAAAGTTGTTAAAGGAGTATGTTGATTGTTTTGCATGAAATTACAATGAAATGCCTGGTTTAAGTCGTGATTTGGTTGAGCATCGTTTACCTATTAAACCTGGTTTTAGACCTTATAAACAACCTCGTAGAAACTTTAATCCTGATATTTATGACCGAGTGAAAGAGGAAGTCAATCGGTTGCTTGATGCAAAGTTTATTATGCCTTGTCGTTATGCTGATTGGATCTCTAATATTGTGACTGTTGAGAAAAAAGGAACAAAAAAGTTTTGTGTTTGCATTGATTTTAGAGATCTTAATAGAGCTACTCCTAAAGATGAATATCCTATGCCTATAGCCGATTTTCTTGTTAATACTGCATCCGGACATAGAATTCTTAGCTTTCTTGATGGCAATGCTGGTTACAATCAAATCTTTATGGCCGAAGAGGATATATCCAAAACAGCTTTCATTTGTCCGGGTTTTGTTGGCTTATTTGAGTGGGTTGTTATGACCTTTGGATTAAAAAATACGGGTGCTACTTATCAAAGGGCTATGAATTTAATCTTTCATGATTTGTTTGACATCATAGTAGAGGTTTATATCGACGACATTGTTGTTAAATCGGCTGGAGATGATTTTCATTTAACTGATTTAAGACTTGCATTTGAAAAAATGCGTCGATACAAATTAAAGATGAACCCACTCAAATGTGCTTTTGGTGTATCGGCTGGGAAGTTTTTAGGCTTCATTGTACATGAGAAAGGCATAGAGATAGATCCTAAAAAGATTAAGACAATCCGGAATGTTAAAGCGCCTACTTGTAAAAAGGATTTGCAAAAGTTCTTGGGCAAGGTAAATTATTTGAGGAGGTTCACTTGTACCTTGTCCGGGAAGGTGAATGCTTTTACTCCTTTACTTCGGTTGAAAAATGATATTAACTTCACTTGGAGGGAAAAATCATGTGCCACGAGAGAAAAATCCTAGAGCTAACACTCTGGCTCAGCAAGCATCTGGTTATAATGTTCGGAAAAGAAATTTTCAAGAACACACACCGTTGTTTAAAGCCGAGTGCTTTGCTCTGGAGGCACCGGTCAGGCTGACGCAGCCGACCGGTCTAACCGGTGACACCGGTCTGACCGTTGTCCCCGACCAGTCTGACCAGTCCCCTAGATCCGGTTCAACTGACGACACCGGTCTAACCGTTGTTCCCGACCGGTCTGACCGATCCCCTGGTAAAAAGTCTTCTTCAGTTTTTTTTGACAAAAATGAAGTAGAGGATTGGAGAAAGCCTCTGGTTGATTATTTGCAAAATCCTAGCAGTTCAGTTGATAGAAAAGTCCGATGAGGGCTCTTAAGTTTATTCTTGATAATGGTGAATTATATAGTCGGACCGCGGATGATTTGCTTTTTAAATGCTTGGGGCCTGATCAAGCTAGGTTGGGTATGGCAGAGGTTCGTGAAGGTATTTGTGGTACTCATCAATCGGCTTCCAAGATGAAGTGGCTCCTCAAGCGAGCTTACTTTTATTGGCCTACCATGATAGCTGATTGTTTTCGGTATTACAAAGGTTGTGAAGAGTGTGAAAAGCATGAAGATGTTCAGTTGGTGCCTGCTGCGTTGATGCATCCAATTATCAAGCCTTGGCCTTTTAGAGGATGGGGATTGGATTTTATTGGCAAGATTCACCCTTCTTCATCAAAAGGGCATTGTTTTGTGATTGTGACTACTGATTACTTCACCAAGTGGATTGAAGCTATTCCTTTGAAGAATATGACACATAGAGAGGTGATTGAGTTTATTACTGGACATATTATACATAGATTTGGCATTTCGCAAACTTTGACTACGGATCAAGGGACTTCGTTCATATCCAAAGAGGTGCGTGAGTTTGTTGATTCTTATGGTATTAAATTGCTCAATTCATCTCCATATTATGCTCAAGCCAATGGTCAAGCCGAGTCTAGCAACAAAACGTTGGTGAAGCTCATCAAGAAGAAGATAGAAGACAATCCTAGGAGATGGCATGAGGTATTATCTGAAGTTTTATGGGCTCATCGTATTTCTAGACATGGTGCTACTAAAGTTACTCCTTTTGAGCTTGTATACGGTTAAGAGGCCGTTTTGCCCGTTGAGGTGACTCTAGACGCATATAGACTTGCAAAGCAAAATAATCTTGACGTTGAGACATATTATGCTTTGATGATGGATAATATTGATGAGGTGACCGACAAGCGTATGGAGGCTTTAGAAGAGATTGAGAAAGACAAAAGGCGAGTTGCTATAGCATACAACAAGAATGTAAAAGCCAAATCTTTTCAGGTAGGTGATTTGATTTGGAAGACGATTTTACCTATTGGGACTAAAAGTAACAAGTTCGGCAAGTGGTCTCCAAGTTGGGAAGGTCCATACAAGATTGTCAAGGTTTGTTCTGAAAATTTTTATATAGTGGAAACTTTGCAGGGACAGCGGCTTCTAAGGGCTATCAACAGGAGATACTTGAAGAAATTCCATCCAAGTGTTTGGCAAGACGCTTGATAGGATATGGCCGATTTAAAATAGAAATCGCCCTTAGACAAAAAATGGCCGGTGAAGTGTCACATCGACCTTAGAATTATTTTTTAGACAACAAGCTTTACTAAAAAACAGGGGGGCATATGTTCGCACCTAAAATTGGCACATAGTCGATCAGGCTGACGCCACCGGTCAGACCGGTATCCCTGGGCGGTCTGACCGGTCGGGTCCCTGTAGCCGATCCGGCAACGGCCACACCGGTCTGACCGGTGGGCCTGACCGGTCTGACCGGTGGACACCCTGAGTCCGAGTAGAATTAAGGAATCATAGCGAATTTCGACTTGTAAAGGGTTTCCTTGCGGGGCAAGACCTCCCCACCCTATAAATATAAAGGGCCACGGTCGGTTGAGGCTCATCACCCAATCAATCATTATTTTTTTACAACTTTTATCTCTCAAACCCTAACTTTTCCAACCTCGTGCTTTCCTTGTTTGTCTCGATGACGATCAGGGACGTTCTGAGTGGCCCTGCCGACATCAGAGCAACCCTAGGCACGCCACCTCCGACGGTGTCTCTCCCGAGGCGGCGATCTTAGGTTTTCACCGCGCCTCTGCAGCCACGGGTCGGACCGGTGCCCCTGACCGGTCAGACCGGTCCGGGCAGGAGCTCGGCGAGTTCAGAGTTTCGACGTTCCACGCGATCTAGCGCTCGTGTGTGTTGACCAGAAAAGCGTCAACAGAACTGAATGACACCTGACGTAGATAGGGAGTGGACCGGGCCGTTATCAGGACTGCAAATGTTGTTATCGGGCCCTCGATTTGTTCGGTGCAGCAGTTGCAATTTGTACGCAACTTGGCCCAAATACACCGGAATAGAGCCCATGATTCCATGAAGTACATATGGGGATCATGCATTTGTTCATTTGCACTAGACATTGAAAATGAGCATTTTACAAGAGGGAAATTGTAACGTAGGAGTATATAGGACTTGTCTGGATGGAATAAAAATAAAGTTTAGATGTCTAAATTTTGTTGGCTAAAATTAGCCCCATCTTGGGGGTGTTTGGAGAAATAGCCAAAAGCTATTTTGAAATAGTTCCAATTAGCACCTTTTGGGTGGGATAATTATTGAGATGGTTTAGTTGCAAATAGCTTTGAATGGCTTTTTTTGAGCTAAAAAGAGAAGGACTAATTAAACAATAGGCATGGGATTCAAACACCCCCTTGTTTCAAGGCGAAGCTAATTTTTAGCTCATTTATTGGTAAAAGTCCATCCTTATAGGGTCGAGGAGAAAACATGCTAAGGTTTTAGCGGGAGGGTATTTTAGTATTGTGTTTTCAGCCCCACCGTTTGGTTGGATCAAAGGCTAATGTTTAGCTTCGGGATGTAATAAATAGGATCATATACTAGCGAAATCATCCATGGATCTTGAAAATAAGAACAGGCTGTCCAGTTGCAACGACTTCCCGCTGATGCTAAAGACACGGCCGGCCGGGAACGGCGTAGCCAGGGCGTAGCCCATCGCTTTGTCCCAAAGGCGTTCTACAAGTGTAGCAGCGACAGCATTAGCACTGCTGTGCCTGTGCTGGGCAGGCAGAGCCGCGAACAGCCTGATCGAGAGCTTGAGGAGGGCACCGTATGTATCATCACGCACATGCGCGAGTTCACTGAATCCACCGAGATGTCGACACGACAACCGAACCCCATCCGCGAGACTCCGTGATGATCCCCGCGGGCCCCCGACACGCGAACCCCCGAAGATAGTGACGCTGGAGATACACTACACAAAATCATGAGCCGTGTCGTTGTAATGCCACGCAAATCCTCAGCTCCGGTAGCGTACGACTACGCGGTGTGAGTACGACCGACACCGCGACCCGCTCCTTATTGATCCTGGCAAACGCCGAACGACAACGAGTTCCCAGTTCCACACGGAAAAGATTTTGCGAGGTGAAGGAACCGCCGGGAGAGAGGGAAAAAAACTCCGACACGCTCCATCCAGAGCCGAAAGCCCGAAACGCGGTTGCAGAAGCCAGGAGGAGCACCCCAACCAACCGGTCAACCACCGCGCCCACTCCCTTGATGAAGTCACCGCGACGACCCGAGTCACCGTCCGAACTGGTCGTCTCCTTCCTTCGCCTCTTCGCCACCACCACCCCACCAACTCGCCATGCTTGTGGTTTTGTTTAGCTTAGCTGAAAATTACTTATTAAACTATTGGCTGTGACAGCGCCGCTGATGGCCACGTAACCCTCTTTCCCGCTCGTTAACCACAAACCTCCAAAGCGTCAGCTTGCTCCGACGGGCCGAGTCCGACCTGGCTTCCTCTGGCTGGCGGGCTGTTGCTGCTGCCCGCTGCCGGGAGCGATCAAAATTTTCCTCGGCCCATACGCGCCGCGGACACGCCCCCCACCCCACCCCCCGCGCCACACGGTCTCGGTTCCTGCGCCCCGCACGTTTTCAGTAGCAGTTTCCATTCGCTGCCGCTCTCGTTTCCCCCCCTTCCTCCCCATCCCCCCGAATTCAAGCCGGAGGCAGATCTACGGCGGCGGCGGGCGAGGATGCCGGTGAACGTGAACTGGGAGCTGCGGGGCTGCTGCGACCGCGAGCAGAGGATCTTCATCGCCGCCATCGGCGTCTCCACCGTCGTCATCCTCCTCGTGAGTGCCTCCCCGTCGCCGACGCCTCCACCGATTCTCTCTGTGTGGTTGCCTTGATTCTCTTCTCTCGCGACTCCGGGGGGGGGGGGGGGAGTTGGAGTTTTGGCTCGCCGTGGTCTGAGGGGTTCTTTTTGTTGTTGTTGTGCAGCTGTGGAGGACGTTCCTGCTTACGCCGTTCAAGCTCATCACCGTCTTCCTCCACGAGACCAGCCACGCGCTCGCCTGCAAGCTCACCTGCGGCGATGTAAGCCATAAACTCCTGCTTGCTCCAGCACCCGCTTTGGGGAAAATTTTCAACTTGCCGCCATGGCCTGGCATTGCGAATTTGCTATGGGATCGAGGTAGCGGCAATCGAAGTCCGATTAGGCTGGAGATGGGGGCGGATTATGTTTCGCCCATCATTTCGTGCTGGTAGGTGGGAAAAGTAGCATCCCTTATCAGTGAGGGGCAAGTCCATATTGCGGGCGCGCTTTTTTTTTGGTTTGCTTTTCACGGGAGCAGAATATACCTGCGTCCTTTCATTCCTCTAAACGCAGGGATTTGATTTCATCCAGGACCTGACTTGGTTGCTGTCCTTTTTTCCTGCTATCCGCGAGTATCTCTTCGCTCTTGCTGCAGCTGTACTATTTGTTCAGCAGTCAAGCGAGGGGCTCTGGTCAACAGATGTCCACTATCCTGGTTGATTTGCCATTGGTTTAATAAGATTATAAAGGAGTAGCAAACATTTGCTTACATGTTTATTGCATACTTTGCATGGTTGACGCCTAGTTTCCCGTCGTTGTTTCTTTCCTTTATTGCATCTTTAGTTTATATTTTGGTTTTAGGATAAAGTCAGTCGCCTTTTGAAAGAGGTAGTCTTTCGATGAATTGATGTGCTTCGAGTTGGACACTTAGAGCTTCTCCCTGTGTTGAACAGTTCAATTTTTGGATACTCCTGATTGTATCTAAGGACAACCCTGTGTGTAAGAAATGTTCCAGACATTTCAAAACATTTTCTTGGTTTTATTTCGCTCTATACATTCTGATTTTTTTTTACCGGATGTGGTTTTTTTATTCATTTGGAGTTGGACATTTGTTGTTATTGCTCAGACATCACTTTTTGGCCAGCTTCTGTCAACTACTATACCTACTAGACGTTATATCTACTCAGTGTTGATGCCAAATAAGATATTGCCTCAAATGTTCATTAGGTTCATATTATATTTCAATAGATTCAAGTGCCCATTTGTTCAAAAATTATTTCAATTCCATTGGCTCCTTCAGGTCGAAGGCATGCAGGTCCATGCGAATGAGGGTGGCGTTACCCAAACTCGGGGTGGCATATATTGGATAATCTTGCCCGCTGGATGTAAATCTCTTGTCCCCCTCATCCCTCATTTTCATATGGTTTCTCACAAGAACGCTAATAAAAATGAAATAGCTGATTCTCTATTACTCAACATTCTTTTTTTTTGTGTTCCCTCTGATATTTTAATGTACAAGACCTGAACTGTTGATTTTATATGAAACTTGACTAGGTTATTTTTTATGTTTCACAGTAACCTTTCATTTTTTTAACACCCTCCAACTAAAAAAATTAAACCATCTATTTGGACTAGTTTTGTTGTTTTGATTTTTTGAATTTTATGTTCTCTTGTTCAGCTAATCCACCTTTACTTCCTCAATTGATGCGCTGTTTTCTTTTGAATTGCAGATCTGGGTTCATCATTTTGGGGAATGATCTTCATACTTGCATCCACAAATCTCCTCACTACGAGAATTGCAGCGGGTTGTTTCATACTTGCATTGGTTATTGTCCTTTTTGTTGCGGATAATGTAAGGTCACTAAAATATGTTTCATTGCTGCAAATTATGACTTTCTTCATTTGTCTTGTACTACTTCTGCACACAGTAATTTTGATAATTTAATTAAGTGTTATCGTCTCCTTTTTTAATTGTGCAGTGGGTTCTTCGCTGGCTCTGCATTGGTATGAATAAACATGATTTCATCTGCACCTAAGACCTTACACTGCAGCATGCTACTTATAATGTTATTATCCAGGATTCGTTGTGTTCATTGCTGTTGTTTGGGTCATACAAGAATTTACACCTGTCAAAGTTCTGAAATATGTGATCTTATTCATAGGTGAGAGCGAATATTTCCTACAATCATATTATTTTTGTTTTTCTTTCTGGAACACTACTAGATTGTAATTTAATGTTCTACGTTTGTTTAATGTCCATCAGGTGTGATGAACAGCTTATTTTCAGTTTATGGTAAGGAACAAACAGCCTTTTCCTTTTTTATTACATGTTAGAATAATCCATGATTCACTATCTGTTCTTATAAATGAAATGTTCTGAACTTACCTAGATATTTATGATGACTTGATATCCCGAAGAGTTCATTCAAGTGACGCTGAGAAGTTTGCTGAAATCTGCCCTTGCCCTTGCAATGGTTTTGCATGGGGTGTTATATGGTCAGCTCTGCAATTTAATAGTTTCTTTTTCTCCCATGATATTGTATTGAGATAATCCTGATGATAAAGACACATGCATTAACATTCGCTGTCCTTTCTTTCAGGGGCTTCATTTCATTTATCTTTCTCTGTGCGTCAATATATCTTGGACTGGTCATATTGTCTTGAGGTGATTCCTTTTTTGCCTACATATTACTGTCAGTTTTATTCTCCTTGCATTGACATGATCATTCACTCTGGCGTGGCAACACATGACACAATCTCAGAAATGGTATAAACTGAGTTGTCAGGAAAACGATACAAAAAATAGCATCACAAATGTATAGGCCAGCAGGAGTATAGTCTACATTGTGAATGACATACTGATAAAAAGGATAATGACCTGCCAAGGAAAATGGGGGCACATTCACAAGACTGGTTCAGTCATGCCAACCTTACTTTCAATTAGTGGTCTCTAGTCTGAAGATTGATATGTGGAGGGTTCATTTTGGCGCCAATTTGCACCCTCTATAAAATTAATGCTGTTGATGTATTGACTTTGCCCTACAGTTGTACCCTTTTTCGACATATGATTTAAGCTCATATACTAACTCTGTGTCAGTGTCATACTTTCATTTTCAGGATTTCAACCTCTTGCCGTTTTGATCTGACAACCAACTCAGGTGGGCTTTTGCTGAGCTCTCATTACACCAGATATTGGTTGAAGCTTACATTGTTCTGGTAGTTGTACAGAATTCTTGGAGGGTAAACCTGTATATCCATTGGAGTTAAATTGGTGGGGATTATTCATGCAATTCTTCCATTCTAGCGATTCTATAGATACATTTTTGCTTAGCGTTTGTATTTGTGGCTGGTAGCCTTTTTCTATTTAGGCACTGTATATCATAATATCTTGCCTTACTGCTCATTCACCCGATTGGAAAGCAATGCAGCATTGTGCATTACATCTGACACTCATTGGTACCAATGAGTTAGTGCCCCAGTGCAGTTTAGTTTATCCCGGTACTTTGAGGCCACTAATGTCTAATCCCATTCTTTTTGACGGAGGGAACTGCCTCGTGTTAACTAACTCAGCTTGTCGCCTTGTCGGCTCCAAGCAAAGTATGGTAGATGTAGTTGGGCTGCTGTTGCCAATTTGCTAGAAGCCTCGCCGCTGTACAGTAAGGTGAGAGGCTATATGGCCTTGCCTCGCGGAATGGGCGGCTCGTGCTTTCCCGGCTAGTAGCTTCAGTGCATCACCTAACCTGTTCAGATGTCGCTGTCCGGGATCCGGACTTCCAGACGAAGGTAGATAGCGTGTAACTGCATATGCTAAAAGGTACTTGTCGCGGCACCATTTTGTTGGTAATAATTAGGGAATGGCTCTGGAGTATTTCAATTTTCTAGAGTACTCCGTACTAGTACGTTCTTTATGTTTCAAAAGAAGGCAGACATATGGGGTCATATGGCAACGGTGAGCTTGTGCAATAACGGTGATTAAAAGGGACAAAAAATTAGTCTTCAGTCAGCACACACTTGAGTTACTGGCATACCTCTTCTTGGTACGTAGATTGGCACGCACCATTACATGTAGAATCAAATGCTGAGAACATGTGAATTTTTCAGTCACTTGCATTAGGGAAAAGAAACCGACGCTGAGACACAACAGAATGTTTCAGAATGCTTTGGCTTTCACCGTTTCCGATTGCAAGCCAAGGGCGGCCGTAGAGTAGCCGTCCGTCCCGTCCGTGCAGCTGGAGAAACAGTGAGGCAGCCGGGCCCGTCGCGAAAACGAGGGCGGCCAGCTGCTGAAGAGGGAACAAGCTCTGCGTCTCCCTCGCACTCGGTCGCTCCCCTGCATGCCCTGCACTGCCTGCCACGGCAACCCGCCGTCCGGTGCTCGCGCAAGCACAAGCGCAACCCCCGGTCCCTCAGGTCCCCGCCGCGCTCCGTCGTGGGACGCACATGGGCCGGCGCGCCCGCGACGCGGCGAGCCTTCTTCTCCGCGGTGTTCTCGCGCCGCGGCTCTTCTTCTGTAGCGCTAGCACGCACCCGTTGTCGCCGGCTGGTCTGCTTAATTTGCACAAATTTATGCGAATTAAATAGTGTATTGAAGTGAAAAATTATGGAAATAGTACGCGCTAAAGACATGTTATGAGAGAAGATAGTACTCACTTAGATAAAGATGTGATGGATGAATAGTAAATTGAAGTGCAAATTTGCACAACTTGTTTACTGTTTAGGACCCGCATCATATCAGATGGGGGTTTTTTTTTGACAAACAACACGATATATGTTAAACCAGCAACCAAATTACAAGTAGGTCTTCAGAAGAAGACCATATTACATCAAAGTCCTTCAACTTAATCTGGATCTGGATCCAGAGGCAGCTAAAACACCGGTGACGAAGACGATTGATCCGCCGGCGGAGGGTCGCAGGGACGCCAGTGGCGTGTACACCCGAGTGGAGGGACCGCGCGAAGCGTCGGTTGAAAATAGGGTCCTCGAGCTCGCCGAGGCAGTGCACAGACGACCGACAGATAAGGTTGAAGACGTCGCCGGAGGATGAAGGATGAGCTCAATCCAGGATCCCAGGGGATGGCGGAGCAGACGAGTCGGCACCAGTGGAGTAGCTGTCGAGGTGGAGGGCGGTGCATCTGAACCAGAGGTTGCTGATGGAAGAGGGAAGCGGTGGCGGGAGGAGGGAACGGAGCGTGCTGGAGCAGATCCCGTCGGTGGCGAGTGGGAGGGGTGGTGGTGATGGAAGAAAGGGGATCTACAAGAGGGAGGGGGAGATTTATTTTATTACCACATACCTCAACGCCGGCGAGGACAACATCGGAGACGCCGAGGAACACGACGGCGATGGCGACGAGGGTACGGGACGATGCCATACAACCAAGCACAGAGGCAAAAGGAACTACTAGCTAAGACTATAGGACTAGAAGCTATACAGCGGCGGGGCCTCCCCTCCCTTCCCGCTGCGGCGAGCTCACCGGAGACAGGAGGGAGGAGCCGGCAGGAGGTGGATCTGGGGAGGGCGCTCGGAGTCTTCGAGGGGAAGCTAAGTTGGGACTGAATAACCTCTGACTAATCCATCAGATGGGTTGGGACTGCGGAGCGATCTGACTTGCATTCGTCCCGTCGCCCGTCACATCCCCTCCCGACCTCCGGTGCCATGTACTGTACTCCGTGATCTCCCGACGCTTTGAGCTCTCAGCTTTACTTCTGCCTTTGTTCAGTTTCTCTTATTTCGTCCTTTTCCGATACTTTTCTCTCAAAACAATTTTGTTGTCCAAATCAACATGTAGTATTTTTCTTTTAGAATAAATTTGCGTACAAATCAGGTCAAGATCTACCAGTTTCTCGTCAGAACACCATAAAAAATTCCCTGAATTGGCCTGGAACTCAATCTGATCAAGCGATAAAACATTCCGTTGGTGCAGCAAATTATTGGCAAGTTTCGGGCGATCCGTCGACGTCCCGGGTCCGTCCGTGCCGCGCCAAATTCACTCATCAGTCATCCTCCACGCACGCACGCACGCACGCACGCAAGTATATCGCGTGTAGTATGATCGATGGAGGCCCGGAAATGGCGGCGGCCATGACTCGTGGACCGTGGCTCACGGCACTGTCAACTTCGACGTGCAATATACTAGTGCCGCTACCTCCGTATGGCGCGTGGTGGCGGCCGCGCCGTGTTGTCGTGGCTCTCGCCCCCGCCACGTGCGCCGGCCGCCGGGATGCCGCCGCCAAGGCAAACGCACCTCCTCCTCTTGGGTTCTCCCGGGTCCCGGCCCAGGCTTCCAGCTTTGCCCTTGATTTGCGACGTGTGGTGACTGAAGGTGACGCAGCGACACTGCCTAACCTCAGAGAGCCGGGCATGTACGTGACTGTGCTAATTTTTTTTTTTTTTGCTTTTGGTTGAATGATGTCCCCGTCGTCTCGTGGCGGCCAAGTGTACAACAGGTAGGGGGTGAAAACGCTCAAAGCGACATGGCATGCACGAATGCCGATGAGGAGCGCACTCACAGGAATCAACCTATCTCGTCAAAGTTAGTACGGAGTATGACAGCAGATGAAGGCCGCCTCAGCAGATTATTTCTTCTACTAATACGGAGTAATATATGTTATGAATCGACGGCGAATATGAAAGTAATCAGGTCAAACCGCAAAGTAGTCATGAGATTTACCATGGATAATCCTCTCAAAGCGGAAGGGAAAAACTACAAGTGTCAACCAGTGACACCAGTAGGAGTCAGGTTATACGACATACAAGAAATGATAATGATTATCAAAGGGAAAACTCTAACAGGATATTCACTCCGGCCCAAGCCTCCGATGACAGACCTCCGCTCAAGTCGACATTTCTTATGTATTACTGAATTTGGATCATAACTCTACCGTACAATATTTGGGTTTTAGAACGCTTATTACTACTCGGCAGGTTAGGGTTACTGCTACCTCCTCTCGGCACGGGTGCTCACCGTCAACGATTTATCAAATGTACGGTACGGGTACCTCGTCATGAGACCTGCCGCCTGCGTAATTCAAGGGAGCGAATGGGCGCTGTCGTGTACGAAAAGCTCTGGCACCCGCCCGCCTCTGCTACAGCAAAGTCTGCAAGCCTGTCCACCAGCACGGAGCAGCGCACGCCGCGGCGGCTAGCGGCGCGACAGGTGATCCGCGAATACGAGCGCAGCACGCGAGGAGGGGAGAGGAATCTCGTTGACTCTAGGCGCGCGCATGTCACGTCCCCGTCCGCCCGCGGCCCCCGCCGCCGCCTCGGCTCGGCTCTCGTTTCCTCTGCTCGGGCGATGCAGTACCCTCGCTGATCCTTCAAGCCCCAGCACACCAAAACCCGTGGATCAGTACAGTAGCACACTAGCACCAGAGCCACCAGTGTCTTGGCACGTCTCCTGCTGGCGTACATTGAAACAGTAAGGACGTGTGTCGTGCACCCAAAGATTCTCCGTCTGCATAAAATCGTGCACGTGTGTCGTCTCGTAGGACCAAACAGTAAGGAACATCCAGGGGGGTAGTACCTGTCCCACCCAAATTGAAGGCCCGCGAGCTGCAGCTGCGGCGTCACCTACCTACCTGCATCGACGCGACACGGGCACGGCCGACGGCCGTATCCTTCCGGTCGTTTTCCCTCTTCCCCCACGGCCCCACCCGCCATCATCTGCTCGCCGTCGCCGATGCGCCCCTGCCCCACCTGCCGATGCGCCTGTCCCCACCTCCTTCCGGTCCTCTAGAGCCACGCACCGCGCGCTAGAGAACAAGCGCAGGCGCTCGCAAACCATCCTAGGGTCCTGTACTGTACCCACGGGCACACCAACGGGTGGGACCCGGATGTCTTGCTCCGCGGCGCGGTGGGGCCCCGGGGCGTGGTTTAATGAGTATTCTATGGCCGACGCGTGGGCCCAGGCGGGGTGTCTTCCACGTCTCAGGCCGCTCGCTCGCTCGCTCGTGCTTTGGGAGGCAGCAGCAGTGCAACGGCAGCGGCATCCGGCATCCCAAGGCGGGGCGACCGGGCGACGCCGATCAGCCATCAGCGGATGCCGCTGCGCGTGGACATGGACCGGGTGCACCAGCCACCAGGGGCCTGCTTGTGCTTGCTCGGCCGTCAACCCACACGTGTGAGCGACGGGCCCACATGCGGCAGGTGGTCCCGCGCGGTGTACTGTAGACACTGACCATGCAGGGGCCGTGTGAGCGACGGGCCCACATGGCCTGATGGTGGGAAGAGGATTTTGGGTTCTTCTGCTCGGCTGGCTGACCGTAACCGTACTGGGTGGCTTTTACAAATTGGCCCCTTTGCTTCGACAAATTTCACGTGCCTTGGGGACCGGTGGGTGTGCGCTAGGCTTCTCTTTTGTCCATCTGTAATCTATTGGGAGTGCCGCGCCGTGTTTATGCAAACTACGGATGTGTTTTGGTTTTGGGTCCTGGAGCGCCCATAAACAAACACAATGGTCCACTTCTCTGCAATTTTTTAATTTGGATGCCGGATTGCTTCTTGAATGTGTTGGAATGTGTGATGATTTGAAATAGATCGTTTCCAATATCGAGTGCAAATAGGAAAATGTTTGTAAAATCTATATTAGATGGATAAAACTTATATCATGCTCAAAAGCCAAAAGAAAAGGAATATTGATGATTACAAGTGACAAGAAATTAATGGAAAAGTGTTTTAGGTTTATAGTATGTCACGCTACTAAAAAAATGCTTATATGCATGATTTTTGGTGTGAAGCAAAAAGAAGTATTATGAACCACATAAGTCGATAATGCGGTGTGTTTCAATCAGTATAATTGTTTCAGGTTCATGTTAACTTTTCGTTAGTGCCATCATTTTTCTTACCATAGATTTTTGGCACAAGACCAGATGTATTGATAACATCACAACCCTAGAACTAAGTAAAGAGTACCTTACAGGCTTACACAATTAAAGTATCATTCATTCTTATGATGTTTTGGCGGTAATCTTGAACATTATTGGTACCAATAGTATTGTAATAGGGGTATAACTAATGTTACTCTTGAGAATCATTAGCATTGATCATTTAGAATAAAACATTATTTGCCTTACTTTAATGCATCTAAACAATTCTGGGGGCGGGGGCGTAAATAATGATTGCAAGCAAACCCCTAATGAGATCTACCTTTAGTGATAAAGGTGAAAGTAGTGACACTACAAATATAAAACTGTCGAGGGACCTAGGGGCAAAATAAAAACAAATAAAGCACAGGGTGAATAGCAAGCTATAAGGCAAAATTAATTGAGTAGAGATACTGCACAACTGGTGGATATATACTTTTAAAAGAGAGATAGTGTAACAGAGATTGTAGATAGAGAGAGAATGAGATAGTGTAACAGAGATTGTAGATGGAGAGAGAAGGGGAGAAGAAACTGAAAAGATACAAAACCTCACTAGCGAGATTTTAGAGAGAGAAACAGGCCACCAGAGAGGAGAGAGGGGCTCTAGAGAGAGACAAGGAACGGGCAGAGAGAAACAGGCCTATTTCCCCGTCGTCGTCCTCTTCCGGTCCTCTCTCCCTCCCACTCAAAATCGACTCGCCCGTTTAGCTCCAGGAGTCCACCTCTCTCTCTCTCTCTCTCCATCCCGCCCCCGCTTTGCCCCCGGCGGATGAGAGATTGCTTCGTCGCCGCAACCGGTCGGGCTCAGGAGTGGGGGAGGTGAGCATGGCGAGCATTGCGCGAGGCAGATCGCGGCGGAGAGAGGGCGACGGGTCGTCGGAGCGGAATGCGGCGCGCTCCACCATTCCCAGCCCTGATCAGCACGGTACGCGCTTGCCCACTTTCCTGTTGCAGATTCCTTTGGTGCGGCTTGATTTCTCTTTTGACATTTCGGGGTTTTTTCTCCTATTTTTTTTCTTTGGGGAGCGTAAGGAGTCCATGTGATGAAGATCCCATCTTTGATCTTGGACAGTGATGGTTGTTGGTGTTATTTTTCCCTTGCTTCATCCTTGAGATTAGGACATAGTTTTCGTTGCCCCTCCCTTTGTAGTTCTGGTGCTGCTATCGGGAGCTTGGGGTTGCTTGCACATTCATCAAAATCCATTTTTTAGGTTGCGCTTTGTGTTTTGAATTAAATCCCGTCTTTTTCACCGTCATCTCCACTTCGTATGGGTGAAGTTTGGTGTTGGAATTTGGAAAGCACGTCCTTTTCCGGGTTTGTGCACATTAGCTAAGAATATGATTTCTTAGGACAAATAGTTTGGCATAAATCAACTTAGTTCTTGAAGATTTGACATAACTGAGTGAAAGGGTATGTAAACTTTTGTAACCCTGTTTTTAGCTGCGGGGACATAGCTTTCTCGTGGACTTTAGGTCTTAGTCATGCCTTTATTGGAGAGAGAAAGATTCTTGCTTTCAATTTCAAACCATTTTGGCGGACAATTCTTTTCTATTCTTTATTGTCCTTTTATTTGAAGCTGCAGTGGCGTAGATTCTGCACGAGTTCTAGGCCAATTTTAAAACCAAGCGTGAAAAGGATGTAATTTCCCATCCAGTTTTGCCTATTTGGAATAAACTTCTACAGCATGGGATGCCTTGAATTATTCTGTAGAATTTAAATTCGCACAAATGAAATGTATGATGTTGTCAACTTGTCAATTCCCACAAGATCACGCAAAGAAACCTCACTTGTCCGTAATTTGCTGGATATGTAAGTTAAAGCATTAAATTATTCCATTCCGTGTACTCTTGGCTGTTGGATGCCTTGATGGTTCATGGCCAAGTGGTCTTTTCTTCCTGTGCTAATGGCTAAGCAAATATTTGATAAACATGGATTTGTCACGTAGTCATAAAAGAGAAGTACAGCTACTTTAATCACTAATGGTGAAACTTGCTCTGGATCCCTTCTGCTTGTTCTATAAAGGAAGTACTTGGGGTATTAGAAATTTTGTCTACCGTGTCATGTGGAATTGAAGCAAATACTGTGCACTCTTCTTCATGGTTCGTATTTGCTGGGTGGTCCTACAAGCTTGTACCTTATCCATGTAATAATTCTGGCTTGTTGATTAGCTGTGATGTGTCCTTCAAAAAGGTTCCATGTGATGGAAGGTAGTATAGCTAAGCTATATAGTTGTAGCAGCAATGACATGCTTACATGGTGAGGGACCCCCCTGATTCCACCAGTGATATCCCTAAAGAGATTTAGCATTGTGCCAATGTTTCAACATCTGCAGAGAAAGCTATGGTTTCTGGATGAACTGATGATTGCCATTGCTTCAATTCTAAATTGCATTATAAATTCCAAAACGAAGTTGTATGGGTTTGTTAAGAAAGAAATGGCAACATGGGAACTCGCTACATGAACAATTTGAATCTTTGATGTTTATGGATGCTTATGCTTCCTTTTGATGTACCTTCTCTCGTATGTCTAGTTCCATATTAATTGCTAGTAAATTCTTTCCTCATGAAGACTGCCTGATCAAGCTCAACAACAATTATCTTTGTATTTATTTTACTTCTAGGTGGAGTCTAGGAATAAATTACATTTGCAACCTTCTCCTCATGGTCACGTTACTACTGTTGCCATTCTGGTTTTGACATGCGAAATTAATTACCATTTCTTTGCTTTTGAACAGGAGTTGTGCCCTCTAGGAAACAAGCAACTTATCCAGGGATACTACCTGATTCTATGGTGAGTTGTCTCTATTTAGTTGAAGATGTATATCATATGAATATGATTCACATGTTTGGAATTAAAGAGCTCAAGACTTACTGAAACTGTACCATAAAACTGAGATGCATATACTATTGGTGTAGTTACCATGTCTTAAATGGTATGCTTTACTGTATGAAGCAAAAAATGCTGTAATTATTTATGAGAATTAACGTATTCAGTTTGCACCTTCATCTATTAAACTGTATAGTTTTAAACTTATTGTGCCAATTTAAGAGCTAACTGATGAGTTATTATGTCCTCTCCTTTTTTTCCCATCTCAGTTTGCTGCAGTTAACAGGCAAAGTAAATCAAGAAAAGGCAGTGTTGTACCAATGAGAATGCTAATAGATGAAGAATTCTCAAATGATGTCAATGCTAGGCACATTTCACCAGGTGCTGTAGGGAGGTTAATGGGTCTTGATTCACTGCCTTCATCTGAAACCCATAACCATCATCGATATAACCAAAATCATGCACCAAAGACTTCACCTGTTGGTTTTCATGATCGAAATGGTTTATGTGAAAGCATTCCACACAGGAGAAGCGCAGATGATATAATTGATGTTTTCGAAGTTATGGGGGCCACAAAAACAAAGACGCACCGGAGCCCAAGACCTAAAAATGGAAATACAAGTTCCAGATCTCACAAGGCTGACAATGCTGATATAGATTTCATTAGGCAGAAATTTATAGATGCCAAGCGTCTTTCTACTGATGAATCCCTTCATATGTCAGAAGAATTTAACGAGACACTTGATGCATTAGTATCTAACAGGGATGTTTTGTTGGAATTTCTTCAAAAACTTGATCCTGTTGTCAGAAGGGACCTGCATAATCACGATTCTCCATCCTCTACCGCAAATTGCATAACGATATTGAAGCCATCTCGAAGAAACAAAGGTACTGACACTGAGAGCAACTTCAGTGAGCAGAAGGAAGTGAAACATTCTTCGAGGAAGCCATATCCTAACGTCTCCTCCCAATCCCTAAAAGAAGAGTCTGGTTCATTGAGGCAGAAACTGTCAAGGTCCAGTCACCAGGAAAATGCTGGAAAACGAGGCTCTCCTACCCGGATTGTTGTCTTGAAGCCAAGTCTTGAGAAACCTCATGATGTTGAAGGAGCCCTTCCCCTGCATCATGAGATCTCTCATTCTCATTATAGGAAGCACAAAGAATATCAGGATGTTGGTAGATGGAGTCCGTATACTGAAGATTACATGTGTCAAGTGCCCCTTGGAGATTCTGAAACATTAGGTCGTATGGGGAAGGGGTCTAGAGAAATTGCTAGGGAGATCACCAAACAAATGAGAGCTGCTAGGGGTGGAAGTAGGAAGCATGTTGTCAAATCAGAGACCATAGCTTTTGATTCAGACGAAAGGTCACAGTTCCTGTCATCTGTTTCTAAGCACAAGACTCCAGATGCAATTCATAGATCTTCTGAGATATGTGATGTTTGGCCTTCTTCCAGCTTAAACTCTTCACCAACATATTTAGCTGAAACATCAGTAAGCAGGGAAGCAAAGAGACACCTCTCTAACAGATGGAAGAAGACCCATCAGCGTCAGGGTCAAGTAACTGATAGTGATTGCTTCAGCACACTCGGGGATGTACTTGCTCTCTCAGATCAGGAAGCATCGAAAGTTGCTACCCACAAAATGGCATGCAGGAAATGTCCCAAGGGAGAAGTTCAGAGTGATAGAATGCAAGGCTCACACATCTATCCTCTTGGCATCAGCAGCAATGATGGATGGAGAGACACAGGTGCTAGTAAATTGACAAGGTCCAAGTCTCTTCCACCATCCTTCATCCGCGGAGTTCAAAAGTCAAACAATAGAAAAAGAGCTGGTAGTGTTAGGTATAATGAGTTGTCGATGCTTAAAGATGTTCTTAAGGTGGGACCACACTATTCTGAGTATGCATGTTGTGGCAGGCAAAGACAATCTGTGGGTAGAGATTCTACAATGCATGGTGATGAATCTGATCTGATGTCCCCAGATAACGAGGAAACAATGGTAGTTGAACGTGAGATACATGTAAATTACGAGGAGCCAGTTAATATTACTGCCGTGCCAGATACATCTGAACAGTCACTACATCCAGCAAATCTTGATCATGAACTAGATGCAGTAGGTGTTCTGGCTACCAGTTCTGCAATCCCCGCCAGTAATAGAACACCTGTTTCTTCTACTGGACAGAACCAGCAAATGCCTAAACAGACAGCAGCAGCAGCAGCAGCAGCAGCATTAGATGAATGGCTTCTCGATCCTAATCTTGATGAGATTAAGGTATGAATGCCCTTATTACATTATTTCTTCCTCTCCTTCCCTCTAGCAAATCTTGAATCATGTGAGCACTTTCTATTGAACAAACCGTTTGAATTTCTTCTGATTCGTTGTACTCATACTTAGGTTCCAAGATGCCATTCCTTCTTTTTTTTTTAAAAAATATACTTTTAGTTTGCACTCACTGTATTCTGCTGGAAGCGTGAACTGTGCACTACTCAAAAGTCAAAACACTGATTTCTTTGTTTTAACATGTGCATACTACCTTTGCTGTCATTTGGGGGTTTGCTTGGTTTTCCCATGTCACAATAACTGCCAGCAGTTTTCAATTCAGGATGAGCGGATTGAATACCATCAAGCTGATGATTACCCAACCATTTATGATCCTCGGATAGAATCAGATTCTCCTGTGGGGATAGATCATCGCCAAGGGGATGACAATCAAACCCTTTGTGTTCCACCTAATGCGTCCGAATCCCCAACAAGCTCAAACAAAGATGACCAGCAAAGTCCAGTGTCAGTTCTTGAATCTTCCATGGACGCTGAAGATGTTTACTCAGGAGATTTTGAGAAAATTAGCGCAGATCTTCAAGGTAAGTGATCTTTTTTTTTGCTGATTTTTCTTCCTTCTTAAGCTCAGTTCTTGGATTTGATTTATTGTGAATATTGCAGAGCTCAGAATGCAACTCCGGCTTCTCAAGCGGGAGACTACGGACGGTGGAGATGACACCGAGCTTTTTATACAGAGTGATGATGAGACAGCATGTCAGCCTCCTCCTGAAATGGAGGAATCCAATGCATTTAGGGATGAAGAAGAGAGGGATTTCTCCTACGTGCTTGATATGCTTACTGGTTTGGGCATTCATACTGCCAACCAGGATGAGCTGCTTGAAAACTGCTACTTATTGGAGTGTCCTGCTGGCGCTGATTTATATGATGAACTTGAAAACAAGTACTGCAGATTCATTTTATGGCCACCAGCTGAGAGGAAGCTCTTGTTCGATATCACAAGTGCTGTTCTCAGGGATATAATTACCACTCTAATGCAGAGTTGCTCAAAGGGGTTGTTGAGGATGTGCCTGCCCGGATGGGACCGGGAAGTGTTTGCTGAGATGGTGTGGCAAAGGGTGGTCCAGCTACAGGAAGAGATGATGTTTAATCAGGAAAGCCTACTCTTGAGTGTCGAGTGGGCTAGTTCTGAAGACGGTGCCTATCTGGTCGGGAGTGATATTGGCTCTATGTTGCAAGAAGATCTCCTAGACGAAATCATAGCTGACTTCCTGGGGGTGGCTAAATCTGCCAAGTTATGTGGCTAGAAATGACCAATGTTTTGCACCAGTAGTCATTGTAAGCGTATGCACATGGATTGATGGCTGGTGAAAATCCGGTGAAAGGAGGCATCAATGAATTGCTATAGAGACTGATAATTATAGGAATTCACCACATGGCTACTCAAGTGGATGGGCTTAAATGGCTGTAGGTAGATATTGGAGCACCAAAAACAAGCGGGATCACCAGCTGGACCTGGTTGTATCATGTATATGTTACCATTTTGCTCCCAACTCAATAACGTAGTCCTGGAGGTTTCCCTCCAAAATCGGGAAGGTGGATTTTTCTTCTTTTTTTCTGGCTGGTATAATAGTGGAATAGATATGTACAATTTTGGTATTAAGGTACTGTGTAAATTAATCTCTGCTGGTATTTACTATGTTTATTGTTACATACAATAGTGACAGTGTTGGTTCTGTTATTGTGATCTGCCAATGTTAGTTCATGTTGGTTGTGGCATGCTCATTTGGAAGGAGCAGCTTTATGCAAAAGAGCAATGTCCAACCAACACTGTACGTGAAGAGCTGATGCATGTGCCTATGCTCTGCGATGACCACAGTGATCCAGGATGGAATCAGGTTCTGGCTGACAGAAGAGCTGATGCGTGTTGGATCGAGCGGCTGAACATACTGCTAGCATTTTGGAACTCCTTTCACAGCAGCAACTGATCTACTCCGTCGGGCGGGCGCACGTTGCAGTCTTGCATACTCGCAGAGCAAGGCAAACCACTCCCCCAATCAGCATCACCTGGTCATCTGAGACTGAGAGCAGGCATGTACGTGGCGACGCGCCCTCGGTTCCTCCCCCTCCCAACCGCTCCTCGCTTCTCAGGGGTTTAGGTTCCTGGATGTCCTCGCATAACCAACGCACAATGCCGCCAACGCCAACGAACAACTCCACCAAGCCTGAAACGTCGCGCGGCCCCCGACTCCCCGATCCCCGTATAAAATCTTGCAGCTCGCAACGCCATGGACAGCATCTAGCGCAATCGATCCACTGATCAACAGCTGAGAATTGCCTACGCGACACACTGATCGCTCTCGTCCAGGGACATTCAGGTCTGCTTCACGACACGGCTGTTGCCGTCATGGCCACCCGGAATGCGGTAGTGCAAGCCGTCAGGGCGGCGCTGTACCTGGCGCTCGCGCTCGCCGTGGCGAACTGCGCGTTCGCCGGCCGCGTACTCGACGAGCAGCCTCAGCCTGCGGCTCCAGCGGAGGCTCCCCTGCCGGAAGACCCGCTACCCGCTCCCACGGATCCCCCCACCGATCCAGTGGTGGTGGCGCCAGCGGCCGGCCCAGCCACCGCGGGGGCTGCGGCTGCCGGTGCCGCCGCGACGGGCAACGCCGCAGGAGCTGCCAGCGGTGGCGCTACAGCTGCGAACGCCGGAGCCACCGGCGCGGGCGCGGGTGACCACCCGCTGACGTTCTTCATGCACGACATCCTGGGGGGCTCGCAGCCGTCGGGGCGCATCGTGACGGGCGTGGTGATGAGCGCGGCGGCCAACGGGCAGCTCCCGTTCGCGCGCCCCAACACCAGCATCTTCCCGATCCAGGGCGCCGTCCCGCTGCCGCAGGGCGCCACCAGCCTCATCAACGGCAACAACGCCCCCTACGTCGCGGGGCTCGGCGGCACCTCCGGCGGCGGCGCCCTCGTCCAGAACAACGGCAACCCCATCAACGGCGGCAACAAGAACATCCCCTTCGTCAACGCCGGGGACCTCCCCTCGGGCGTCACGCTCCAGAACCTCCTCTTCGGCACCACCACAGTCATCGACGACGAGCTAACCGAGGGACACGAGATCGGCGCCGGGGTCATCGGCAGGGCGCAGGGGTTCTACGTCGCCAGCTCGCAGGACGGCACCAGCAAGACCATCGTGCTCACGGCCATGTTCGAGGGCCCCGACGCGCCGCACGGCGACACGCTCAGCTTCTTCGGGGTCCACCGGATGGCCGCGCCCGAGTCACACATCGCCATCATCGGGGGCACCGGCAAGTACGAGAACGCCAAGGGATTCGCCGCCATCCAGACGCTGCACCCCGGCGACGAGCACACCACCGACGGCGTCGAGACTCTGCTCCAGTTCAACATCCACCTCATTTGAGCCGCTCCATTGCAAGCTCTTGTCCTTCCAGGTTACGATTACGATGCTTTGCAGTTTCGTGCAGCGTTTGAATTTTCAAGTATGCCACATTTCTGCCAGCATGTAGGTAATGTGATAGGTGCTTCGATCGCATCAGCATATTGTGATATTGTATGGAGACATGGAGTAAATTAAGTATCTTTAATATGAAATCTCCCAGAAAGGCAGTGAAACGAGACTCTGAAATCCTCAAATGGATCTGAGTGAGCTGCAAGACACAATCTAAAACAGGAAAAAAAAACACTATGGTTATCAGGTTATGTAGATACTAACTGTTCACTGAAAGGCTACAGGTTTGATAACAGCTCGAACATGTAATTCTATGCCAAAGTTTATGTATCGATGATACCTAAACAAAAGAACAGATGTACTATCACAAAAAAAGAATTTGCCCTGGAGGAAGAAAACATAGGCAAGTGATCCTTCATCTGAGCTTTGTCGAGGCACCGGATCGGTCAGTATGATACAGTATTCTGAGTTCGGTAGCTCCAGCTCCTCATTTCTCATCCATTATACGTTTCTGGAAGTCCGAGACCATACGTGGCAGCCCTTGTTTCAGCGAGATTTTGGGCTCCCAGTTGAGAAGTGCTTTGGCCTTAGAGATGTCAGGTTTTCTCATGTGCGGATCATCTGCAGTGTTGGGTTTGAACTCGACAGATGCGCCAGGGTCGATTGTTTCTTTTACCACCTGTAGAGAAACAATGCAGTGTCATGATTCATACTGTAGGCAAGAATCCGAGGTATTTTCAAAGAATAACGGGTATATGATTTCAGTGTCAAGAGCAGACCTCTGCAAGCTCCAGCATTGTAAATTCTCCAGGATTTCCCAAGTTGAAAGGTCCGATATGGTCACTTTCCATTAGAGTTACCAACCCATCAACCTATAAATTCGTAGATGTGTAAATTTTCCATATCTGAATATGCCAAACATGAACTTTCAGCAGAAAAAAGGATAAAAATAAAAACTGATCAATGAAGAACAAAGTTGAGGAAAATAAAGAACAATGCATGCATTATGGTGGAAATATTTATCAGGGCAGGTGATCAAAATTATGGCATCACAATTCGTAAATGCATTATCTGATAAGTTACTGTATAAATAAACAAATGCACTTCTGCGTATATAAAGGGAGACAGAAAACGATGCATAAGTTATAAGTACCAAATCTGAAACATATTGAAAGCTTCGAGTCTGTTTTCCATCACCATATACTGTCATTGGTTGTTTCCGCAGCGCCTGCAAATGGGACAATGTCCAACTTTAGGTAATGCTGAATTTTATGATACTCTTCTCCTATAGTAAATCAGAACCATAATGAGGCAAACCGCAAACCTGTGCCACAAAGTTGCTAACAACTCGACCATCATCTAAACACATACGAGGCCCATATGTGTTGAATATGCGAGCAATCCTCACCTGAGGGAAGCAGTCTTATGTCAAAGCTTCCTTGAGGAAGTGGAATACAGATAAAGCTTACATATAACTCATAAACAGAAGCAGAATTTCAGCACTTAAACTAAGGCTGTACTAAGATATTGCTAAAAATGAAAACCAGCAATCAAAATTCCAAAGCTCCAAAGTACCAGAGGATCTGCCCAATAAGCACGTCGGCAGCTTAATGTAATGCAACATCCCTTTCTGACAACCCTCCATCATAAATAATGAGTGGTCGCAATTTTGAATATACACCCAAGATAAAGTTAAGAAAAAACATCTTTCTCAAATTTAACAATGGACCAATTTTTGGACAACTTTTAATGCCATATACTATAAAGATAGTCATTTGTTTTTACAAACCATAGCAATATTCTTGATCTTAATGATTACCCAAAATGAAGTGTATGATAAAATAATATATGCAAGAGGGCATGGATCACTCCACTCATGCTCAATATTTGACATGTGCGTGCAGCTCAATTGCAAAACTTACCAAATGATCATAACATTTATTTGACCCTACATGTTTGACATATAAAAGTTTCAATATGTCATATTTGTTGCCAGCAAGATGGCTTGTAGTTAGACCTGCACCCTATTCAGAAACTGAAGCTTTACCTCCACACCAGCACCACGATGATAATCCATGGTAAGAGTTTCTGCTGTTCTCTTTCCCTCATCATAACAGCTCCTAACACCTGCACATTATAGAATAGCGGCCTGTAACACAATGTAGTCCCAAAAATATGTCCTGCTTATGATAATTGTTTCTTCCTTGAGACAAAATTAGCACACCTATGGGATTTACATGGCCCCAGTAACTCTCCTTCTGTGGATGCTGAAGTGGATCACCATACACCTCGCTGGTACTAGTTAGCAAGAAACGGGCCCCAACCCTCTTAGCCAGTCCAAGCATGTTCAAGGTCCCCATGACATTTGTCTTGTGCATCATTGGTTAAGGAAACATTTGAAAGACAGCAAGATAATAGCAAAACAGACAGGTGTAAAATTCGGGTTCTTCCCGGTAACGAAGGCACACAAAATTCTAAATCCCCCCTGGTAAATGTGCATCATTGAAGTATAAGACTGACATAGAAAATCCTATCCATACCAATAAATGAACAACTGACAAGGAAGCGGGAAGGATATGATGGTCTTGATGGGATTGAATTTGTAGTGCACGGGGGATGCGGGGCAGGCGAGGTGGTAGATCTGGTCCACCTCGAGGAGGATTGGCTCGACGACGTCGTGGCGGATGAGCTCGAATCTCGGGTTGCCGAGGTGGTGCGCGACGTTGTCCTTGCGGCCCGTGAAGAAGTTGTCGACGACGATGACGCTGTCCCCGCGGGCGAGGAGCTTGTCGACGAGGTGGCTCCCGACGAACCCAGCGCCGCCGGTGACGACGACGCGCAGGGAGGGCTTCCGGACGCCGACGGGGAGGCGGCGCGCGCCGCCGCGGGGGATTTTTCGGGCGACGGCGATGTTGGTAGCGGAGAAGGAGCCGCCGGCGCGATGCGGGGTGAGGGAAGGGTAGAAGAGGAAGAAGGAAGAGGCAAGGAGGAAGCCGAGGAGGACGAAGAGGAGGCGCTGCTCCCGGAGGAGGTAGGAGGCGAGTGTGCGGGAGAGTGAGGTGCGGTGGTGGTGCGGCCGGTGCTGCTTGCTCATGCTCGACTGCCGGTGCAGCTGCTTCATCGCGGGGTGGGTCGCGCCCTCTCGCCGGAGGCGGAGGCGGAGAAGAGTGGTGGGCGGGGCGAGGGGGAGTGTGGCACGTGTGATGCGGAGGGAAGCGTGGGCCCGCAGCTGCCGAATCGAATGAGATGCTTCCTGCCGCTGTGGCTTGTTCCCCGCAGATGCCGCACGTGCGTGGAATCGTTCTTTCTTCTTTATTCTCACGGTAAATTTCACCAAAGTATTTATATAAAATGAAAAAACGTTTGATTCAATCAGCGACCGCATAGCGCAGTGGATTAGCGCGTCTGACTTCGGATCAGAAGGTCGTGGGTTCGACTCCCACTGTGGTCGGCTTCTTTTCTTTTTTCTCTCTCTCTCTTTTTTGCTTTTCTTGAGTCTACTCGGCATGAACCCAGCGTGTAAATTATCAAAACATATTTTGTTTTGCATAACTTTGTTTGGAAGAAAATTAGATTATTTTTACTCCATTTTTAAGTCTACTCTGTTTTTCTCATATACCGTACGACATGAATGTAAATGCTCAAAACATATTTTGTTTTGCATATTTTTTTAAGTCTACTCTGTTTTTCTTATATAGTGTACGGCCTGAACCCAGCATGTAAATGATCAAAACATATGTTGTTTTGCATAACTTTGTTTGGAAGAATTTACGATCATTTTATACTTTTTTTTTGTACACTTGTTAGAAGTCTTGTAGGATGGTGACAGCACTTGAACTGTAAGCAACTCATGCTGTTAGAACAGCACGCATGCTAACGATGTTTATTTGACATGCTACTCGCCTTATTGTTCCTGTATCACAGTCACCGGATGGTGTAAGATCAAAGAAAAGGGCTGAAGTTGGGCACGAATGTTGATGATGGTACCTGCCGGAAGTTGCATTCTAAAATGTTGGTGGACGGTCGTTTCAGATCCTGTTTGGTTTCTACTTTCTATAAGTCACCTAACTTATTAAGTTAGTGAATCATAAGTCAGTTAGATTTAAGTTTTTTTAAGTAGGTCAGGTAGATTTAAGTTACTCATGTTTGGTTGTCCCAGCAAGTAGGAGGGGAAAAATGTGACTTATGCAACTTTGGCTCTGTCTGGTTTCCATAAGTCACTTGACTTATAAGTCAGTTAGCTTCAAGTCAGTTTTGTTTGGTTGCAGGGACTTATAAATCAGTTAGTAGGAGGGAAAAAGGACGACTTATGCAACTTTAAGTATGGGTGGAGGAACTTATGGACTTAAAAGTCAAAAGACTTATGAATGCAAATAAGTTAGGGCTATTTGGCTCCCACGAGTGACTTATTTGCACTTTAAATTAGGTGACTTATGAACTAAACATGACTTTAATTTGTTCTAACTTCTAAGTCAGATTTCTCTAACTTCGGCTGAATTTATTAAAGAGATGAATAGAACATCAAATCGGTTCCTTAAATCCACCATAAATGTCATGTTCGTTTGGCTTATCAGCCACCAGTCAGCAGTGCTTTTCTCTCACAACAAACCAGCCACCAGCAACTAGCCAGCAATACTTTTCTCGTAGAACAAATCAGCACCAGCAACCAGCCACCAGCCAAATGAACATACCGGTTATTATGGATGTTAATACATTTCTCTATAAACTTAGTTAATATTAAAAAAAAGTTTGACTAAGTACAAAACTAGAACACGTATATGTTGAGATAGAGGAAGTACCCCAAGATTTCCTCAACAAAAACACATAAGATTATTTCCCCATGCGGAAGTTATATATGGTCCAAATAGTACCCCATCCCAAAAAGAACAACGGCAGGTTTTTTGGAACGTCACATTGCTCTCGCTCGCTTCTCCTCGAAGTCTCCTTCCCCCTCTCGACCCCTCCACAACTTCTCCTCGGACGAGAGGGGTTGGGATCCTCTTGCCTCTCCTAATAGCTTGTAGATCTACTTAGTAATACTAGCTTTTGCCTTAATGGCCTGTGCCCTTTGTGGCTCGTCCTCCTTGGTCGCTGTCGTCGCCTTCCTTGTCGGTGTCATCGCCGTCTTCGACAAGGTATGGTTCAATAAAATGATATCACCCCCCTCAAGCTCCTCCGCCTCCGCCATCTCCACCCCACTGGTGCTTGAGGTTCCTCACCGCCGCCCCAGATCTGCCGGGCTCCGAGGTTGATTTGGGGGCTGCAACTTTCGATCCGCCTTCCGGTTGGGTGGATTTGCTCCCAGGTGCTGGTTCCCATCTCCTCCTCCTCCTGCTCGTGCCCGCCGCATTCACCTCTCCTTTGCAGCCTAAGATCCGGTTGACTAAGCTCAATACCAAGCAGCTCTGCAACTGACGGCATCGTGACGACCTCGTCTTCCCCCTGGATCTCGACTTGGAGTTTCTCCTTCAACCTCCGACGATGGTAATCAGTCAATCCTTCGGTCGCCCGGTGCGCGCCTCTTCACAGGCTCCGTTAATCCAACTGCAACCGATGCTTTGCACTGCTTTCCGTCCGGCAGTAGCTTCTACTGCTTTTCGCCGGTGAGTTCGTCGTCGTTCGCCTGTCGCTGTAATAGTAGTTGTTCTTATCGGTCAAAGGACCAAGTTATAATTCAGTCTTCTTCAGAGGACTCTGGTGTAAAACTGGCTGCTTATAATATAATATAATGCAGTTGTAAAAAAACCGGCTGGTTTGTTGCCTACAGATTCAACTTTAAATGTGTCATACTGCCACGTGTGGATTTTGATCATGATCTCGTAATAGGGTTGGTGGCGTGGTCAGCTCCACCAAAACTTTAAGTCTTTAACGATGCCGATAACCAAAGATAAAACCGCTCCCAACGTGTTCCAGAGTCGCAGCTAGAAGGTGTCATTGCCTGTCTGACGCCGCCGTCGCCGCGGCGCGGCTTGACGCGAGCACGTACGACGGGCGACCACAGCAAGGCGCGCCGGCGCGTCGCGCCACGGCCGTGCGCAACAGCAAACGATGCGGCCATGTGGGAGCGAACGAGATTGCCGGCGTCGTGCAGGTGGCCGTGTTGCGCGTGCTCCTCGCGGATGCTGGATGCTTGCAGGCTTGCAGCTAGCGCCACGTCTTCCCTATACCTTGTCGCGGACGCGCTGGGTGCAGCGGTTCAGCCGGCGCTCGGCACGGGCGCGAACTGGGAACTAGTGCACGGTGCACCGGCCTTGGCGCCGGCACGGGCGCTGGAGCTGCTGGCCCAGATGGACGGGCACATGATGGCAATGGCAAGAGCAAGATTTGAATCCCAGTCTCAGTCGCAGAAGCTCAGCGTTTCGTCGGAGCCGGGTTCCGGGGAACGCCAGGCGGGCACATCGTGCAGATTCCGTGACCAAAGCGGAGAGGGCCTCTATCATCCGCGTCAATTTTGGCCGCACGATTCCGACCCAACGTTTGGGAGAGGCCCGGGGTGGACGGTAAATGAAGAGGATAACGTCCGCCCCCGGACGGTAGACGAAATACCGTCCAGCGACCCCCGGGGTTCGAGTGGCCGGCGCCATTGTGAAGACGCTGCGCCACCGCTCTTCCCTTGGGTTCAGAATAGTTAACAAAGTGTCCACCATGACTGCTCGCCGCCGATGGTCCACCGGGGCGTGACCGTCGATAACGTGCTGCTGGACGTAGACTTGGAGCTGCGGGTGTCGGACATGGCAGCACGAGCGCGACACCGGATCACCACGGTGTGCTTCGACGACGCCATTTGATCGACACGGCCGCACGGGAGGAAGCTACTGCTAGGCGCGCGAGCGCGGACGCGAGCTGCTGGTCCAGATGGACGGGCAGTCGGGCACAGGGCAAATGGCAAGAACAAGATATGATTTTCCAGTCTCCATGACCTGCGTTCACTCCCAGTTTCCCAGATGGACGGGAGCTCATCGGTTCGTCGAAGCCGGGGAAGGGGGACGCCAGGCGAGCGCGTCGTGCAGTGGATCTCGGGAGGACGAGCGCGGCGGCATTAAGCGCCACAGAACACCGCGCCGGTGGCCCGGTGTGCTTCGTGGCCAGCGGCGATCGACCAGTGCTTTGGTGACGCGCGCGCGAGGACTTGAGGAAGGAGTACCTCGTCGGAGCTCGGAGCACAGTCTGACGAGGAACAACCGCAGTGCCACCGCGTCCGTGCTTAACCTTGCACAGACGGCGGCGGCGCACCACTGCGCGGCATACGATACGAGCCAGTGCGTCTTGCCCGCGCGGGCGCTTAACCTGCTCTCGATTCCGCTTCGTGTAAGCCGCGGCCGCGCAATTGGCCACCATTCTTTTGTTGCGTGAACCCGTGCTAACCGCTGTCGCAAGTTTACTATCTGTGCATCTCGCAACTCCTGTGAGCATCGAACCACTTTTGGCCGAGGGATTATTTCTGCCATTCCTTCCGTTCATGTTTTATTTCAGTTTCTCTCAGACAGAATTCCTGCAAAAAAAAAGGCGGCCTAAATTCCTATCCTGGGCCGATAGATAGCCTCCTCGCTGGGCCGACACCGTGAAACCGGCCGGAAGTAAAAAAAAAAGAGGATAACAAAAGCCCAGGCGAGACAATGATCTGATCCCTGATGAGTGATGAGCCCCTCATTCCCCCTGTTCACATCTTCAATGTTCGGCGTAACTCCACTGACAGTCTGACGTGTATGCCCACCGAGGTCCCTTCGCAACTGTCGGGCGCGTGGGCCCATGAGGGGAGTGGACTCATTGACCTCACCGATAAGCTGACCACGTGAAGCAGTACAGTCCGGTCCATCCGTCGCCGCCGCGGCAGAACCAACCAACATGCGAAGCCGGATTAATGCACTGCGAGTGGTGAGTGCTGGCATCTACAAACAGGAAATGGGATGAGGTGTGATGGTTAACATCAGATAAAATGCTAATTAGAAGTGCTATATACTCATGGTTTAATGATAAAAAAACAATTACCTAAATAAAAGCTAATTGACGAGATGAAGGCTCATTTGGATATTTGAATTTGAATTCTATTATGATAATCATAATTTAGACACAAATCAATTAAGTTAAATAGTTGTATGTAGAAGATATTTATATACTATTGTTAGTCATATGGGAGAGGTACTTATTTACTGCACTGCACTACTATTGGAAAAAGAGGTCAATAGTGTGCTATAAGTTGCTAATTAAAAAAAACAGTATAAAGATTTGTAGAATCAATTTTCATCTCACACCCTTATGAATTTGAGATAGATTTATATCTAAAGTTTTTAAAAAAATGTGTAATGTCACATTCCAAAACAAATAGCACACTTCATCAAGTAGATTACAATTCCTTTACAATAAAGGACTTCAAAATGAAGCAATACAAACGGGTAGAGTTAATCACATATTCACAGCCAAATTTACCTATTCGTTTGGCTTATCAGTCACCAGCCAACACTACTTTTCCCTCAGAACAAACTAGCCACCAGCAATCAACCAACACTATTTTTATTTCAAAACAAATCAGCACCACCCACCAACCACAAGCCAAACGAACGCGCATAGCATTTCACCTGCTTCCGGCGGCTGCTGTGCTCCGCATTTGTTTTTCTCTGGGAAAGCTGAAGCTGCCGTTAAAAAGTGTACTAGAGCGAGAACGTGCGCTCGGTATGCGCGTCGGCCCACGCTCGGCGCGTACCGGGCTACCGGCACGCGGAAGGGGTGCGCGTGCACGTGTGTTTGTTTCGCGGTGATGAGCGGAGCGGAGTGGTCAGACGAGGCGGCCCCGCAACGATCCGGGGATTCTCTGTTCCACTCCCACTCCCACTCCCACCGATGACGATTCCCTCTGCCGGATCGTGGTGTCGCCATTGCGGTTTGTTTGCAACTTGAGATTTGAGCTACCGATGGGAGCCACTCGCCGCATCATTTGCTCTACCGAGCAAGCTGAGTTCGCATGTGCCCTGTCTTAGAACTTAGAAGCATCTTGTAGCCGATTCGTTAAGATTTCGCTTCGATTTGTGTTGTTTGGAGTTTTGTCTGTTCTGGACGGGAGGGGCTAAATAACGTTAGGATGGTTTAGCGCTGCTAACTATTTGATTTTTTTCCACCCTTTAATCAGATGGAAAAAAGCACTTATTATAAGCCCATTTCACTAGTGTGGTAATCTCACATGCTACCCCACACATCCTATCTATATGACTCCATTCCCTGGGCTTGATCGGTTTGAGGGGGGGTGAGGGAATTAGAGGGGGTGGGACTGGGAGGGATTAAATCCCCACAAGTCAAAATCCACGTCAATCTCCCTCAAATCCCATTGGAAGAGATTAATCAAACAAGCCATATTGTGGCAACATGTCTTTGTGAACCATTACCTTCTCTCATCATTAGTTTTGTTTCGCAAGGCTTTCATCATCTCTCAAACTACACCCCAACACCTTCCCCCTTATCGACTGCGATTGCGTCTGAGGTGTGGCTGGCATCTACGTTTACGCTAGACTTGAAATTTCAACACAGCCTTGTCATATTACACTTTTTTCTCTCTATTGATCTACTTACTACCTACACTAACACATTGCTAGCAAACCTCGTCGGCAATCTTTCTAACGTAGAAGTCACCAGAACTCATTGCTAAATAAGTTGTCGCCAATCATAGCGCTATTCTAGTGATCGACGAAGCTACATAAGGATGACCGCTACACATAGCTAAATTATGTGATTTTAGGAGTAATTATTCTTTCCAACATTTTATGGCAAATTCATAAAAAGTAACATCGTTTGATTTTAAATTTTTATGTTATCGAAGTTCACGACTTTGCAAAGTTTATCTTGAGGAAAAACCGTGTAGACTACCGCTCACTTTGATAGTGCACGAGATGCATTTATTTATTTAGAAAAAAAGGGCATGTGAGCCTGACAGGCACTTGCACGAAACAGTGGAGATAATTATTCGTCGTGGAAAGCGACAAATGGCCATATGCAACGCATACCGGCAGGTGGCCTGGCGCGCTAGGCCCAGCCACATAAACAACAGCGGAGGCCGGAGGCGGAAACCCAACCAAACAAACGTCGCTGCGCAGCGCTCTCCCTCCCCCGCTCTCTCTCCTTCATCACACACGCACACACAGCAGAGGAGACCGCGACGCGAGCCCACCCCCACCTAGCGCGAGCGCGATCCCGAGCGTCCGTGTTGCCCTCCTCTTCCACCCCCGTCGCTCCCGTGCCATCCGCGGCTCGCCTCCCCCACCTCCCATTCCCGCCGCCCCCATGCCTCCCGCCCGCCCGTAGCCCGCCCGACGACGACCGCCATGGCCGCCGATTCCGGCAAAGGTGCCCGCCTCCTCCTTAACCCTCGGTTGCTCTGCCTCGATTCGTGTTCCGTTGACCGATCGCTGAGGGATCGCGCCTCTTGGGTTTGTTGCGCGCAGGGGTGGCCGACCTGGAGATCGGGCTGGCGTCGCCGGGGTCGGAGGGGGCGCCGTCGCCGTCGTCAAGCGCGGGCGCCTCCGGGGAGCGCCCGGAGCAGTCCCCGGCGCGCCCGGCCAAGCGCCCCGGCCTCGTCATGTCCTTCTCGGGGAAGCGGCTGGACCAGTCGCCGGTCGCGTCGCCGTCGCCGTCGCGGCCGTTGCTCGTCATGTCACACTCCAGCAACCGCCTCGACTCGTCGCCCGCGCGCCCGGTGCTCGTCATGTCGCGCTCCAGCAACCGGCTCGACCAGTCCTCCCCGGCGTCGTCGCCAGCCACCGCGAGGGGCCCCGTGCTGGTCATGTCCGGCTCCAGCAATCGGCTGGGCAGCTCGCAGCCGTCGCCGACGGCCGCCGCCGCCGCCGCGCCGGTGCTCGTGCTCTCCAACTCCGGGAAGCGGATGGACCAGGCGGGGCGGAAGAAGTACGTCAAGCAGGTGACGGGCCGCCACAACGACACGGAGCTCCACCTCGCCGCGCAGCGCGGGGACCTCGAGGCCGTGCGCCAGATCATCGCGGAGATCGACGCGCAGATGACCGGCACCGGCGAGGAGTTCGACAGCGAGGTCGCTGAGATCCGCGCCGCCATAGTGAACGATACCAACGAGGTGGAGGAGACTGCTCTGCTCATCGCCGCCGAGAAGGGGTTTCTTGACATCGTCGTTGAGCTGCTCAAGCACTCCGACAAGGAGAGCCTCAAAAAGAAGAACAAGACCGGATTCGATGCTCTGCACGTTGCTGCAAAAGAGGGCCACCGAGGTGAGCATCAACTGTCCAGGCATCGTAAAACTGTTTTGATACCAAATTGAATTGAAGATCAATCTTAGTGGATCAACCTTTAATTCGAACATGTACTCTGTTACTCTTTAATCACTCTTCATGACCTTAGTTGCTACTCTTGATTTGTCTAAAGTCTTCCAGTGTTGGGTACTGAAATTGACCTGTACTAATAGAATATACTAGCTCTAGTATATCATCACTTATATATAGTTATATTCAACTACAAGGGAGTGAACAAAGCCTGCTTCCATTTTCACTTTTTATGTATACTTGTTTCATAGAGAGAAATGGACTATTGACATTTGCTCATAGATATTGTGAAGGTACTTCTGGACCATGATCCATCCCTCGGGAAAACGTTTGGCCAATCAAATGTGACTCCTCTCATAACGGCGGCCATTAGAGGCCACACTGAGGTGGTCAACATGCTGCTAGATCGAGTCTCTGGGTTGGTCGAGCTATCAAAAGCAAATGGAAAGAATGCCTTGCACTTCGCTGCGCGGCAGGGACATGTTGAAATTGTGAAGGCATTGCTAGATGCTGACACCCAGCTTGCTCGGAGGACTGATAAGAAAGGGCAGACTGCTCTACACATGGCGGTGAAAGGAACAAGTGCTGAAGTTGTTCAGGCACTTGTGAATGCTGATCCGGCCATAGTCATGCTACCTGACAGAAATGGCAACTTAGCCTTGCATGTTGCAACCAGAAAGAAAAGATCAGAGGTATTCTTCTTCGCTTTTATCTCATGTAAAATAGCATTGTTCTATTGTTTCGTCCATACAAAATGCAATATTCTTCTGCTCACAGGCGTGTCTCCTTTTGCAGATTGTAAATGTGCTTCTGCTTCTTCCAGATATGAATGTGAATGCATTGACTAGGGATCGGAAGACTGCATTTGACATAGCAGAGGGCCTGCCACTATCAGAGGAGTCTCAAGAAATAAAGGAGTGTTTAGCCCGTGCTGGTGCAGTCAGGGCAAATGATCTGAATCAGCCTAGAGATGAGCTCAGAAAAACAGTGACCGAGATCAAAAAGGATGTGCACACTCAGCTTGAGCAGGCCAGAAAAACCAACAAAAATGTCTATGGTATCGCAAAGGAACTAAGGAAACTCCACAGGGAAGGCATCAACAATGCAACGAATTCAGTCACTGTTGTGGCCGTGCTCTTCGCCACAGTGGCATTTGCAGCAATCTTTACAGTGCCTGGCGGTAACGACGACCATGGTGTAGCAGTAGCTGTGCACGCTGCTGCCTTCAAGGTCTTCTTCATCTTCAATGCAATTGCTCTCTTCACCTCGTTAGCAGTTGTGGTGGTCCAGATAACAGTGGTTAGGGGTGAAACCAAAGCAGAGAGACGGGTTGTCGAGGTCATCAACAAGCTGATGTGGCTGGCTTCAGTATGCACAACGGTCGCATTCATATCCTCCTCGTACATTGTTGTGGGGCGGCACTTCCAATGGGCTGCTCTTCTTGTGACCCTAATCGGCGGGGTGATCATGGCTGGTGTGCTTGGGACAATGACATACTACGTGGTGAAATCCAAGCGCACGCGTAAAATCAGGAAGAAGGTGAAATCAACTAGGAGGAGCGGCTCAAACTCATGGCAGCACAACTCGGAGTTCTCGGATTCTGAGATTGACCGGATATATGCCATTTGAGTCCGGTACCATCTGGTTCCTCCAAACCTTTTGGCAGTGATACAACACGAATGTAATTATGAACATCAATCACAACCCTTTAGATTCTAGGGGTTAACTTTGTACATTCTAATAAGCTGGTGTAAAACTGCCATTCCCCTTGTTCCTGGATCAGCGGGAGGCGATGGTCTCGGTTGTATACTACTACAGATAGAATTGATCATCAGAATATATATTATATATACACCCAGCCTGTGCTGTGCTCCTCAATCCTCATGCATGGCCTTCATCAAATTCAACTCAACAGTTAGTCAATTCAAATGACAGTAGCATGATATATGTGGATACCCTTTGCTTTTGATATTATTTTCTCAGAGACGCATCCATGGAGAAGAGACAGAAGAGGGTGGATGCCTGTTCTCCGGTTGTTTTCCACAGCACATGAGAGGAGAAATTTGCTGTTCCGATATTCTGTTGCGTGGTGATTTTTCTCTGTAGGACAGGACAACCTGGGAGCTGGAGTGCACTCGGAAGTCAGTCATGGCGATGGAGATAGGCGTCGAGGAGGAGGTATGCACCGAGACAGTGAGACGAGAACCTGACCGCAACTTGATCGCCAATTCGTCCCACTCGCAGTGTCTGGATGCTGAAAACCGCGCGCGGAATTTCGTCAGATGGTGAAGGGTCCACAAGGAAGCTGACACCAGAGGTGGTGGTTAGCCCAAAGCGTGAAAGCCGTGTGAAGTGAAGGCACTGACGGTTGACTCTGTTGACTTGTTAATCTCCGAGTCAATGGTCATTAAATGATCGATCCGATCGAATGATTAGGTGGATTAGCAGGTGAGCACCACACTATGCCTGCGGCGAATTCATGGTGATCTTTCTGGGTTTCCAGGGGCGGCTGCAAGATCACGCTGACATAGCAGCTATGAGTATCATTAAACTTTTTTTTAGAGAAAAATTATTGGCTGTTAACTTTTACAGTTCAGAAAGGATGTGAGGAAAGAAACGCTAGTGACCAAAGCAGGAGAAGCTTTAGCCTCTGCCCGAAACTAAAGCATGGCCACTTTACAATTGTTACGGTCGTTCTCGTTCCTTCGTGACGAAGTTCACTGATGAGTGAGTGGCTTATGGATTGATGGATGGTCAGTGCGCCACCACCGGAACACGATTTTCGCTTTGGAGCTTTACGCATATGCGAATCTTGTAAAGCCCCACGCTTTGTAGGAGAGTAGTAGCATGTAAAGAAAGGTGCGTGCTTTCTAACTAAGTTTGCAGTACAGAAGAACGTTCTTATCGAGTCTGTGGTACATGCATGCAACGGGTTCAGCTTTTAAAAATGTCTTCAACTTGTTGTTCACTTACGATTTGATTGATCATGGGTGAGTCATGGCCGTTGCCATGCATCGTGATGTTCTTCTACTTGATGAGCTCCGTTTGATTTGTTTTCTACCATCAATCCATCATTACCAGGGTGCAGAGTTTCCTGAACTGAACTGAACAAACATCGACAGCGAGGTCTTAGCATGAAGCGCAGCAGTGGCCTGTCGATCACCTGATCGGTTTGGAGTGGCCGGCTGGCAACGGGTTCGTAGATGTGTCGGCATCTCGTTGCCGGCGTCAATGGATGAGGCCGCTGCTGCACACATCACTGCACACTGGCCCCGTGCCGCGTCAACGGGTCAACAACGCCCACTTTTTCCCCTCTCCATCTCGTCGAAAACAATCGCGCTCCGTCAGCACACAAACCTCCAAAGGAGCTGAATAGCTGATAGAAAATGACACGCACCACTTGAACGCAGGAAAATAACAGAAGAAAGAACAACAGCATGAACGACCCAATTTTATTTCATTTTTTTTGAATAAAGAGGGAAGACAAAATATTTGCTCACCTAACATTTGCATCGGTGACCAACTGCTTGTTAACGATAATTATAATGCAGCGTTAGTTATGGAGCCACGTCACGGCTCACAATTAGTCATGTTCGTTCCTTAATTTAGCCGGAAGCAATTAAACGAGCACAGAAAGAACGCCTTTTTTTTAATAAAAAAGGGGGGAAATACAATGAATTTGATTCCATTTTCCCATGCCTGCTCATGCGTTGATTCAACTGGGGGATTTATCTATTGCGATCGGCCAGCCAGGCCCTTTGTCTTCTCCCTCCCGCATCATCCCTGTCTCTGCTTGCCGATCCGCCTGTGTGGATGAGGGGGGCCCATGGCTCACATGGACGCCGCGAGCGGGAGGGCGCGCAGAGCTCGTCACGCCGGTATGTTTGTCCCTGCCAACCGCCCAGCCACCCATGTGTGCGTGTCTGCCCGCCGCCGCCGCCGCCGCCGCCCAGTTCCTGTTCCGCGGAGGGGGTGGCATGGCATGGCGCCGGAGATTCCGGATACCCATCATGCTCGCGGTTTGTTTATCTTCTCCGCGCGCGAGGCCACCGGGGGCCATCGTCGAGCGTTCCTCATACATTGTTGCTGAGACCGACTGCTGCGATCTCCGATTGCGATGCGATTGCTTTCCGACCCGGTCGAGTTTTCTTATGCGCCATTGCTGACTCATATTGGCGGCTTTTTGTGGCGAGGCCTGAGGTGGAAGTGGGGCAGCTTTTCGCGGTGATTGCGTTCGCAACCATCAGGATGATTGAGAGTTCGAGGACGAGGCTTAGCCGCGTTGCATGCGATCGGCTCCTAGATCTCTAGCTTGTCCAACTCTTGCGTGGTGCGAGGAATTGCATTGGGGAATGCCTTTGTGTGGGTAGATGGAGTGGGGAGGGCACTTGCATGGCTCTTTTACAATTCGTTGGTTCATACTTTTTTTTTCTTTCTCGGTCGACTTTTTTGCTCTTCTTTTTTCCTCACTTTCCTTTTTGTTGGATTGTATTTCCGCATTGAGCTGGGATTGAGGGTTTTTCTTTTGAGAGAGAAGAAGAGGGGGGATAGAATTGGGAAATTTGTAGTAGGTGAATTGGGCAAGTGGGCGAAAAAAAGAGACCAAAGGGCAGGAGGAAATGCTGCTACAAGCTGCTGATGGAGTAACGGGGTCTTTCGTGGCTCATCTTGTTCTTGCAGCCATTGCCGGTAGGGCACGCGGTAGCTGCATTTTGACGTGCGTCCGTGCTTGATGGAGGCGAGGGGCCAACCGGGCGAGGACAGGCCGGCGGCGCAGCTTGAGTCGGCGACGATGGACTCGCCGAGGGCGGCGCAGGCGGCGACACGCCGCAAGAAGATGACGAAGCAGCTGACGGGGAAGCGGGACGACACGGCGATGCACGCGGCGGCGCGCGCCGGGCAGCTCGCCTCCATGCGGGAGATGCTGTCCGGCAAGGACACCGAGGAGGTGACGGCGCTGCTGTCGAGGCAGAACCAAGCCGGGGAGACGCCGCTGTTCGTGGCCGCCGAGTACGGGTACGTGGCCCTGGTGGCGGAGCTGATCAAGTACCACGACGTCGCCACCGCCAGCATCAAGGCCCGCAGCGGCTACGACGCCCTCCACATCGCCGCCAAGCAAGGGGATGTAGGTATTGTTGGTTTCTCATGGTCGGCATTCATTCCCTCTAGCTCGATCCCTTGCCATCTCAGAGATAATCTGGACCCCATGCAGATGTTGTGAGGGAGCTGCTGCTGGCGCTGCCGCAGCTGTCGATGACGGTGGACGCGTCGAACACGACGGCGCTGAACACGGCGGCGACGCAGGGGCACATGGACGTCGTGCAGCTGCTGCTGCGGGTGGACGGGAGCCTGGCCCTGATCGCGCGGAGCAACGGCAAGACGGCGCTGCACTCGGCGGCGCGGAACGGGCACGTGGAGGTGGTGCGCGCGCTGCTGGAGGCGGAGCCCAGCATCGCGCTGCGGACGGACAAGAAGGGGCAGACCGCGCTGCACATGGCCGCCAAGGGCACCAGGCTGGACCTCATCGACACGCTCCTCGCCGCCGAGCCGGCGCTGCTTAACCAGCCGGACACCAAGGACAACACCGCGCTGCACATCGCCGCGCGCAAGGCTCGCCACGAGATCATCAGGCGGCTGGTCGCGGCGCCCAACGCGAACCTGAACGCGGTCAACCGGTCCCGCGAGACCCCGCTGGACACGGCGGAGAAGATGGGCAACGCCGAGGTGGCGGAGCTGCTGGCGGAGCACGGCGTGGTGCATGCGCGCGCCCTCAGCCCCGGCGGCGGCGGCGGCTGTGGCGCCGGCAAGCAAGCGCGGGAGCTGAAGCAGCAGGTGAGCGACATCAAGCACGAGGTGCACTCGCAGCTGGAGCAGACGCGGCAGACGCGGGTGCGCATGCAGGGCATCGCCAAGCGCATCAACAAGCTCCACGAGGAGGGGCTCAACAACGCCATCAGCTCCACGACGGTGGTGGCCGTGCTGATCGCGACGGTGGCGTTCGCGGCCATCTTCACGGTGCCCGGGGAGTACGTGCAAGACCCGGGGAGCCTGGCGCCCGGGCAGCAGCTCGGGGAGGCCAACATCTCCCACCAGACGGCCTTCATGATCTTCTTCGTCTTCGACTCGGTGTCGCTCTTCATCTCGCTGGCCGTCGTGGTGGTTCAGACGTCGGTGGTGGTGATCGAGAGGAAGGCCAAGAAGCAGATGATGGCGGTGATCAACAAGCTCATGTGGGTGGCGTGCGTGCTCATCAGCGTCTCCTTCCTGGCGCTGTCGTTCGTGGTGGTGGGACGCGCCGAGCGGTGGCTGGCCGTGTGCGTCACCATCATGGGCGGAACCATCCTGGTGACCACCATCGGCACCATGCTCTACTGGGTCATAGCGCACCGGGTCGAGGCCAAGCGGATGCGCAGCATCAAGCGCGCATCGCTCAGCCGATCCCGATCCTACTCCTGCTCCGGCATGTCGGAGGCCGAGTGGGTCGACGAGGAGTACAAGAGGATGTACGCAATCTGACTGACCGACCACCGATGCTGGCAGTGGCAGGCTTCCTCAGCCGTGCATGGCCGACCGACCATGGCGAAAAGTTGCCGTGCCGCGGGCCGGGCTAACTTCGTTTTTTTTCTTTCCAGTAGCTCGATCTGAACTATTTACCCTCTGCTGGACTTAATTTCGTAATGAGGATACTGAAATAGAGAATAAACCAACAATTTGGAACTCTGTGCTCATCTTACAAGATCAGTAAAACGGAATTCGTAATACTCCACTCCTTTATCGAGCGGATAGTGTCTGGAGAATCTTAACTTTTTTCAGGTATTCTGCAAAAAACTTTTTTTTCAGGTGGAGAATCTGAACTGGGCCGGATGGGCTGATCTTCTTGTTCTCTCGACTTTATGAACTAATTTACGGCCCACAGTCTAGCTGGATGACATTCAATGCATACAGTTCGAATAGGACAGGCTATTTAACTATTTGGCATCAACTTTTACAAATGAAACTACAAATCTGCCACATTCGTTGTATTTGCCACTTTGTCCGACACGACACTCCACCTCCTTGCGCCAACGTGTCAACCGTGTGTGGAAAGACCATATTGCACTTGCCTTTCTCAAGTTACCTTCCTTTCCCCTGTCCCTTCCTCCACTAACGTGCGGGACCTTCAACCTCCCGTCGCCGTTGCACCTCTCGTGGCCGACGCTTACACTTCGGCCGGTTGGCCCGACGAGCTCTACCCATGGGGGGGGAGGGGAGCAGCAAGCGACTGGCAGAGCTCGCCCACGGGCCCGACGAGCGCCTGCGGGGTCAGTGACGACCGCTCCCCGGCGAGCTCCGCCCACGGGGAGTAGCGACGGCCCTGGCGAGCTTCGCTCGGGAGGAGCCACGATAGCGGCCCGATGAGCTTAGCTCGGGGAGCGGCGACGGCAACCCGGCGAGCGGCTGCGGGGACAGTGCTGACCGCTTCCCGGCGAGCTCCTCCCAGGGGGAGCTGTGGCAGCGGTCCACGCGACCTTTGATGAGGACATCGCCACGCTGGATACGCGCACGCCACGTCCTTTCCCACGCTACAAGTCGTCTCCAACTCAGCTGCCACGTTCGGTTCGGATTCAGCCAACACCCCTGCACTGTTTCGGCGATATCTCCCTCATCCGACATCGAAACGAGGCGTATAAGGATGCGTTGGAACGGGGACGGCGACGCCGTCGTTTTAGTTCTGGTCCCAGCTCCAGAAGGTTCGTGGATCATGCTGTGTGACCACGACAAGCTGCTGCGTCACGTTTTTGGGCCAATTTGGCCGTGTATCGTGTCGGGCCTTAAGCCCAGGTTGAGGACGCCCCCCTGGTCACCCCCTCAACCCCAGGTCGTCCCTTAGGGGTTAAAACTCAGTAGCCACCGTCGTTTAGACTTAAGTTTTGTTTAGTTGAAGTTTTCGAAGTCGAAACTTTCGTGATTCATTGTAACTGTGACGCCAAGTCCTTTTGCTGTGATCCAAGGCCCCTGTTCTTGCATCTCCTCAACTGTGTCGACTAGTCCTTTTGAATCGAGTGCTCGAACTCCATTGATATTCGCTTCATTTACATCTGCAATATTCGATTGCGTGTTTACCATTTTCTTGCTTGTGTTCTTGATTCGCTTGCAGGGAAAAGCCTTCGTGGCGAGATCAATCAAGTTGTGCTTGATTGATAACCAACGGAGCAGTGGTGTAACGGTTGCGGGGTCCGAATCGTGCCGATTCGAAGCCAAGATCACCAACGTCGAGTCTCCACCTATCGACATATCCATCTACCTCTCGGAAGATCGGGCCATCGCCTAGTCGTCGTGCTTTCATCGCTGCCCCTGATGGTAATGGTTATATCAGTGCTAGTGATGAGGAAGATTCTTTGGCTCTTACTACTAATCTTGTTGCAGATTCTTCGGTTGAGCAAGAGGTGGATACCATTGATTCTCATGCTGCAGCCGCGGGCTTCCCTAGCCTTCTTGTGCAGCGTGTGTTGGTCGCTCAATTGGCTGATGAGGAGGACATAAAGGTACAACGTAATAATTTGTTCCACATGTTTCTCATTGTCCAGGAGTGTCGTGTTCTCACCATAATTGATACCGGGAGCTGCAACAGCTTGGTGAGTTCAGATCTGGTCCAAAAGCTTGGTTTGAACACTCATGAACTACGTCACTCATATCACATACAATGGTTCAACAATAGTGGTAAGGCAAAGGTAACACACTCAACGCGTATACATTTTTCAGTGGGTTCTTATACCGACTATGCTGATTTTGATGTTGTACCAATGAAAACATGTTCCCTTTTATTAGGACGACCATGGGAATATGATAAAGATGCTGCACACCATGGTAGAACTAATACTTACACTTTCATGCATAAGAATAAAAACATTACTTTGCTTCCTTTATCACCTGCTGATGTTAGGAAACATTTTAAAGAGCTTACTGAAAATAAAATGAAACAACCTGCTATGAGTGATTCTAATGTTGATAAACGTGAGGGTATTAAATTGAAAGGAGGTGCTTTTATTGCTACTACATCTGCTACTGCTGAACTTTGTGAAAACCATGATGCACCTTGTTATACTATGCTGTCCCAAGATGTTCGTATTCTCGATGCTACTTTGTCTTGTATGCATTCTGTTGTCACTAACCTTTTGCAGGAGGTTAATGATGGGATGGAGTCAAGGACGACTCCAATTCAAGAAAGGGAGGATGATGAGGATATCGCCACGCTGGATACACGCACGCCACGTCCTTTCCCACGTTACAAGTCGTCTCCAACTCAGCTGCCACGTTCGGTTCGGATTCAGCCAACACCCCTGCACTATTTTGGTGATATCTCCCTCATCTGGCATCGAAACGAGGCGTATAAGGATGCATTGGAACGGGGACGATGACGCCGTCGTTTTGGTTCTGGTCCCAGCTCCAGAAGGTTCGTGGATCATGTTGTGTGACCACGACAAGCTGCTGCGTCACATTTTTGGGCCAATTTGGCCGTGTATCGTGTCGGGCCTTAAGCCCAGGTTGAGGATGCCCCCCTGGTCGCCCCCTCAACCCTAGGCCACCCCTTAGGGGTTAAAACTCAGTAGCCGCCGTCGTTTAGACTTGAGTTTTGTTTAGTTGAAGTTTTCGAAGTCGAAACTTTCGTGATTCATTATAACTGTGACGCCAAGTCCTTTTGCTGTGATCCAAGGCCCCTGTTCTTGCATCTCCTCGACTGTGTCGACTAGTCCTTTCGAATCGAGTGCTCGAACTCCATTGATATTCGCTTCATTTACATCTGCAATATTCGATTGCGTGTTTACCATTTTCTTGCTTGTGTTCTCGATTCGCTTGCAGGGAAAAGCCTTCGTGGCGAGGTCAATCAAGTTGTGCTTGGTTGATAACCAACGGAGCAGTGGTGTAACGGTTGCGGGGTCCGAATCGTGCCGATTCGAAGCCAAGATCGCCAACGTCGAGTCTCCACCAATCGACATATCCATCTACCTCTCGGAAGATCGGGCCATCGCCTATCAACCTTTGCTCGAGGAGCAGCGGTGGCGGCCTGGCGAGCTCCCCACAACGAGCTCCTCCCAGGGGGAGCTGTGACGGTGGTCTGCGTGAGCTTCGCCTGGGGAGCAACGGCGGCGGCTTGACGAGCTCGGTGGAGAGGAGAGGAGAGGAGAGAGATGTGGAGAGGTTGAAGTTGACCCTGACATGTGGGTCTCACATGTCAGTGGTGGAGAGAGTGGAAAGGGGAAGCTAATAGAGATAAGGTAGGGCTATTTTGGTCTTTTCACATGTCGGTCCACGCTGGCACAGGTGAGTTGGCGTGACACGTCAGCGAAAGTAGCAAAAATGTAAGCGATTTGCAACGAAGTTGGTAAATGTGTAGTTGCAAATGTAAATGTTGCTTTTGAAGAGGCGACATCCGTAACGATAGCAAATAATTATATCGCCCAAATAAGACCTACCAATGTGGGATTTTTTTCGGGCACCAACGTGGGATATTTTAGTGGGAACAGAGAGGGATATGGATATATAGAGAGATAAAGTTTGGTTATTGCTACGTGACAATAGCACAATGACTACAATAGGCATGACATAGTGATTTCCAATAACTGCTTAAAGTTGAATGCATTTTATGTGTGTGAGTTAAGAAATCATGAAAGTCTTGCTACAAAAATAACTTCAAATTTGATTTATGATACACGAAGTTTTCAATTACATTCGAGTATGCAGATTAATTATTTTTAGCAAATGACTAACAAAATTGAATACATCAAATATAAATTTTATGTAATGATTTTCTTAATGAAATTGTAAATGCAACTTTGAATTCTAGTTCATCAACTCGTGTGTACGTACTTATGCCCGACTCCATTTTATAGGAATGATGCATGTAGTGGTGAAAGTTACATTGTACACAGGTCATCATCCATTTTCAATTTAAGCACTCGATTTTGATGAAGTTTAGAGATTTTGATAACTAGTTTTCAATTTTTTAAAACTAGTAAAGGAACAAAACCGTAAAAACGTGTATGTTACTTACCCCTCGGATCGAGCGCGACGAGGACGACAGCCAATACTGAAGGAGTAGAAGAAATTGCATGGAGGCAATGGGAAGAGGCGTCATTTGGGTGGCAACGGCCAACATGGAGGGTGAGTCGACTAGTTAGTTACGGGTGTGGAGCTAGCTGCATGTTATGATCAAGATTACAAGTGAGTAATTTATCCGCAAGAGGCGCATTGACGAAGCAAGGAGCGGATCATGGACTGAATTAGTTTTTTTAGTAGATAATAAGCAGCACGCATGACTCATTCTCATGTAGGTCTACAACACACATTCCAAAACCATCTTTCGGCTCATGCATGCTCGCACACCACTTGACCAGCATCTTCATAGATCAACAAATTACAGCAAAAAAGCATATATAAATATTGAATGTTGTGATTAAATTATTGTAAGTCAACAACTAATCAAACTCCACACCTTTTCATTTTCTCAAACTTTTAAATTGGAAGCATTTAATGTTTTAGAACTTAATTGATATAAAAAAGAGTGACATCATAGTGTAATGCATAATGTATTAAAGTGTATTTGGTTGTCATGAGTGAGGATATCTTCATGGAACTATGCAAATTGTAGAATGTACTTCGAAATATGAAAATTCTTCGAGTGCAGTAACTTTTGTTTGGATTTAGAGATCCATCTGATACATTAATGTCATGCGTTGCTTACTGAGAGATCTTTAGTTGCATACACCCAACTCAAATCCTCTATTGGCAGCTCATAGTAACTTCATTCGTAGCAAAAGAATATTAGCCACCTGGATGACCAATCACAAAACATGTATCTTAAAAATTACAAATTATGATTTATTTTATTTAACGACCTTCACTTCATATTTGCCCAAGTATTTGTTGAAAATATTTTTTATTTAGAAAAGTTTAAAGTGATAATATAATTCTGCTTGTCATTGGTTTAAAACTTCAAACTAAAATAGATTTAGGGTAGAGTTTTCAAAAATAATATTAGCCAAAATTGTGATGCTAAAAGATGTAAATGGCAAGAATAATTTGATGCGAAAATAACACATTAAGCTTTGTATTTTTTCTATTTCATTGAAATTATTAGTTATGTTTGAATTTGAATCATAGAGTTTGAGTTTCAAATAAAGATAAGATATGTTCAATCTAAATCTCTCCCTAGTCTCCTACCTTTCTAGTCTAGGTTGAATCTATTTTTAATAGACCAACACAATACATATTTATCAGAAAGTCTTCAGTCTCTCCATGCATACAATCTTCAATGAAGACCCTTGCGGATTGAGCTTGATGTTCGAGTCGAGAACTACCTAAAGATTGATGTTTTCCCTTTCTCCTTTCTCCCCTATAGGTGAACTCTCTCACAATTTCTACATTTTGAAGACGCATACTACACAAAATCTCCTTTTCACTTTATATCCACCAAACATGTGGAGCCTACCTATCACTAGCCAAAACAATTTTCTTACTCCATCCTTTTATATGCCCACTGTGCGCCCGACGACCCTCCTCTCCTGCAGGTTCCACCCTTGCGTCGTAGTGGCCACCGCCTATGTTGTGCACTACCGAGGTCGCCCGGGCTGGATGCCGCACAAGGTGGCGTGTGCAGCCCAGGACACGGGACCCTCCTACACCGGTGAGACGACACGTCGCATAGGCAGTGGCTCGCCAGTCCTCTTGCGTTAGCGAATGATGCAACAAGATAGCGAAGGCACATCTGGCCCACATGCAAGGGGGCGGGAATGGTGGATAGGGTCCACTACCATTGCCGACTTAGAGATGTCGGCCCATGAAGGTTTAAGCCCATGCCCCGCTGTACGGGCTGAGGCAAGGAAGAGAGGGCGGCGACGAAGGAGGATCCTTTGACAAGACCGCGGGGACTCAGGCGACCGCTCCATCCCCATAAAGGTGTTAAAACATCATGATTACGGTGGATCGGGACACAATTACGGGGGCTAATTAGGAAATTGACCCACAACTTGACTCGCTAGGCAGGCGACACTAGTCGCCCTCGGGCTTGGGACCAGTGACAACCCCATTCAAAGAAAGAGTTTCCTTACTTTACTAGATCGAATCCTTACGTTGCACATTGTTCCACGGATTCAATACCTTGGGTTCTCACACTTAAGGAAAGAAGGGTCCCTTGACTACGACGGGGGATTTGTCCGCTTGCAAATCCAAACGAACTTTGATACGACAATCAACCGTCAACAAGCCCCTTTTTCTGGCGCCGTTGCCGGGGAACAAGCAATCAAGATCCAATCTAGTATCGCTTTCTTGTGAATATTTTTCAGTTTTTCTTTTGATTTTTCTTTTGCATCTCTTAGTTTTGATCATCCTCAAAAAGAAAAAAAATCAATCTAATCTAGCTTTTGACTAACCCTAATTTTTCTTTTTTAGATTTTTGTTTATTGCTAACCCTAACCGGAGATGGATGGCTTCCTCTCCAAGAAACCCAAACTTTCTTTTGTGTATGATCCAGGAAAATTTTACAGGCAAAGGAGACGTGCAACAGAAGCTAAAGGATTGGAAACCCTAGATCCAAAAGCCGAGGCCGAAGGATCGCCAGAATCTCCAAAGGAAACACCACCTCCAAGTCCAAAGGAAGATCAAGCTCAACCGCCACCCGTGGGAGAACAACCGCAACCAGAGCGCAAGATCGAGCTATGCACCCCGGACATCGTTGATCTACCTATCATAAAGCTTCAAGACGCCGGAAGGCCGTTCAAGATCAAGGTCTCAACTATCCGCATGGTGCAACACTCACCTTTCACCGGTAAAGAGGATCCGAACCTTCACCTCCAAGTATTCGTTCAACTATGTCAAACTTTTGATGAGGATGGGGTGGCTCAAGATCAAGTGAGGGCAAGGCTTTTTCCATTCTCACTACTTGGAAAGGCTTTGCGTTGGTTCCACACTCTACCGGCGGAGTCAAAACAAGATTGCGAAGCGTTGATGAGGGCCTTCATGAAGGAATTTTATTCGCCAACCAAGACTCAGAGTTTGCGCAACAAGATTAACACATTTGCTCAATTCCCTACGGAGACAATTGAAGAAGCTTCGGAGCGTTTCAATGAATACATGCAAGCTGAATTCCTTGAGTGGCATATCGGTTTACTTATGAGGAGGATGGAGAAGATGGAGATAGAGAGGGAAGCTCAAGACTAAAGGCTGCCGAAGCAAGATCCACATGCGAGGAGTGTGGAGAGTACGGCCATGTCCAAGGAGATTGTCCGGAGGAAGCCATGGTGCTCAACTACATGAGGAAAGGAGAGTTGCCAAACTTCCGCTACGGGCAAGGTAAACCCCAATTTAATGCAAGTTCGTACATTCAAAATCCGGTTCCGCTTTGTATACAATTGAAGGACTTCATGGACGAGCAAGCTAAGATCAACAAGGACACCGTCACTAAGTTCAAGGCTATGAATAAAGTATTGGAGAATATAGATGGCAAGGTGACGGAGGTCGGAAGTTCTATCTATCAAGTGCTCAACATGATGAAGATTCTAGAGACGCAAGTGGGACAACTTGCCGGGCGCTCGATGGGTAACAAAGGAAGATTGCCGGGACGACCCAAAGGTCCCGAGACAGCGAAGGCTATTCAAACTCATTCGGGAGAGATGGAGGATCACACTAAGGAGACCACGGAGATCACAACTAAAGGACCAAAGTTTGAGATGTCGAGCCAATACATGAAGATACCTCCACACTACTTCCAAGGCATGCTTGCCAACAAGCACGAGATGACATTATGCGACCTTGGAGCAAGTATGGGAGTCATGCCAAGAGACGTGTTCGAGAAGCTATGACGTGCATTCAAGTTTCAACCAGGTATGCAACACGTTCAATGTTAAATATGTTCCACCTCATCATCGCTTTATCAAGGAAGAGCCAAAGAAGGAGGAAGAGCCGGAGAAGAAGGAGACAAAGATCAAGGGAGTTTTTGCATCCGTCAAGACCAAAGAACCAAGCCAGCCTGTGAAGACCAAAAAAATGACTAAGCCGAAGAATAAATCCGCGCCCAAGATGGTGCGGAAGTGGGTACCCAAGATTGCAACACCCACAAAGAGCGTTGATCCGAAGTGAAGAAGAGAAGAAGTCTGGCTATGGACTATAAACGAAGCGCTAGGCGGGAGGCAACCCGTTCGTCGAGTCAAGAATAAGCTACCGGGAGGACAACCCGATCAAGAATAAAAGCTGCCGGGAGGGCAACCCGGAAAATTTCCGAATTCCAAGTAAGTTGGTCATAGAATTTGCTACGCAAGACATTTTATTAAGTCTTAAGTGGTTGAACAAGTTTTTAGAGAACCTTTTATTTGCTCGGTCATTATGTTTGAATTTTTATATCTTAAACCAACGGCATGAGCCATCCCATATTTTATTTGCCTCTTTTCGAGAAACTAGAACAAAAAATTCAGATCCTATTTGAGCCTTCCACCCTCTCCATGATGGTAGGTTCAAGTTTGTTTTGCATCTTAGAAACACACGAGTAGAGCCTCGTTATGTTCCTTAACGTTTTTAAATCTTTTGACGCATGCTAGGACTCACGTGAACCTAGGGAATTCGATTTTTGGTTAGATTTCACTTAATATCAACCGGTTTCTCTAGAGCTATAGTTTTTGCAAGACCCATTATTTTTATATATTCAAAATCTCTCTCATGTTTGGCCAAATTTAGAACCTAAACCCATAACCCCACGGTCAAGCCGGAGGACCTTGCTATCAATTAATGAAAGCAAACGATCCCGGTGCAACCAAAATAAAGGTAGTCAGAAGTTTTCGACTTACAAATTTTTTTAATGTTTAAAAACTCCTCTAATGATATATTTGGACTCATTGTTAGCTCTGAGTTAATCTTTAATTTTTGAAATTAGAGGAGTAATTAGCATCTAAACATGATCAAGGGAAGGATTTGAGGTTTATTTAACATATTGTGCTCAATGACGCATCACGGGAAGGCTCTATCATCAAAACATCTTGGGCACATGTAAAGGACAAGCATGAGGGAGGGAAACATGACTTTGTTTTGCAGGAAATAAGTGAAAGCACATGAACCATGGAAGATAAGAAGTGACACAAAGTTAAGGAAGGAGGCATTGATCTCATCATTCAAAAACAAAGGAGTGGCCGAGGGAGTTTGGCCGATGGATTCTTGTGGAGCACGAGAACACAAGGCAACAAGGGAGCAAGGAGCATCTCAGAGAAGAGCCGAGGCAATTGGGGCAGCAGGGACCCCAGGCCGACCGGCCTGCTCCGGTCGGCCTGGCCTCTTTTTGTGGCCACCGACGCTCGTCTTCCTCAGGTAAGCCTCTCATTCATTTGCAAGTTCATGCTCCCAAGTTCATAGTCCAGAGACCTCACGAACCACTCAGAAAAATTCGTGCCTCACCTTCCTTCTCTAAAAACTCCCGAAAATTCGTTGCAATTCTTGTCCTTCCACGTACTTTCTTTGTGCATTTTTCTACCGGCGAGAAACCCCCGGGAGAGTTGTTTGTGTATTTGTGCAGCAAGGCATGATGAAAAAGGCCATGAACATCGTCCTCGGAAGAAGAATACGATCATCATCGTCGGAGGCGCCATCTATCTCTTCACGGAGGCACTCTTTTTCCGAGTCCCCGCGAAGCATGGAGGAGGACGTGGCACCGTCGAGGAATGACACGCTGCTCCTTAGAGGCATGAGGAGTACACGAAGCTTGTCCATGTGGGACAAACCGCAAGGACACATGGAGGAGCCACCCGTTCGACCTCGACACTCAACTCGTTCATCCGCTCCGCCACCATATACTCTGAGGCACTCCAAGCAAGTTTTCATCATAAAGATGAAGGATCTACCATTGGAGGAAGAGTGAAGGAAGGAAGAAGAAATAATGCTTCCAATTCGGTTTGATTTTTCCTTCTTTTTTTCTTTATTTTTCAGTTATGTGCAAATTTGTGTGTGCGAGCATTTTCTATTTTATTTTCAGCATGTGTGTGGTAGTAGTAGTTTTTTTTATTTTCCATCACCATGAATAATTTCACCATCGTTTTATGATAATTAATATGGATGGAAAATTGTGCCAAGTTGATATATGATGACCGTTGCCTATTTGTTTATCTTTGTACTTGTTTTATGCATGATTAAGCTAATGCTCTCTTTAATGCAAATCTGAAATTAATTTAAATGCTAGCTTAAATCCTTTGCGGAGGTTATGATAAAGATAAGATCCATAGTTTTCTTTTCATGCTCTCAATTTTGGATGGGTTAAAGATGATTTATTTTTGTTCTTAAAAGTAATGCAAACCTTGTGATTAATACCTCTTGCATGTTGCTCTACCTATCCAAAGCCTTATATTTATTTGAGTGCAAAAACTTAGTACATACAAGATTTATTTTTGGGTGAATTAATTCAGGACTTGATTTCTCTAGCCCGAGACTAAGAAGCTGGTCATTCCGTTTTTGCGTATCTATCTTAATGCTAGCCTTTTCTATCCGTGCATTGTAAGTTTCCACATCGGAAATTTTGCAAACCTCGCCGGATATCCACCCAAAAACCCAATATATCTTTTTTGTGTTTACCTCCTTGACCACAACCTATCATTTGAGTATGGATGAATATTTTGAGGAAGATCACAAGAATGAAGGTGCCAAGGATTGAAGTATAATTTTGGGAGACCTCCAAGACGACATGAAGGTTGCGTGAAGGATACCTAGAAGATTTCAAGTGTTTCTCTTCAGGAAAACATAGAACTTTTAGTACCTACCTTGGCACAAAAATTTTTTCCACCTCTTTGCCCGAGGACGTGCAATCGTCTAAGCATGGGGGGAGCTGCCAAGGAGGTACGTACAATGTAATCTAGAGTTCAAGGGGAGTATAAAAAAAAGAGAAAAAAGAGAGAAAAAGAAAAAAAGGTATATAAAAAAAGAGAAAGAGAAAGAAGAGAGAAAAAATGTGAAAAAAGGAAAGAGAGAAAGAAAGAATATATATATATAATAAATAAAGCTCCCCGGTTCTCTAGATGCATTAGAAGTTTCAAGAGGATTGAAGATCAAGACCCATACTCATCTTTCCAACCATGTGCAATCCGATAACGAGGACTTTGTTTGTGCCTCGGGATCACTCTTTGCCATTTGCACATGTCCACTTATCTCAAAAAGTGTGTGTTCATCTCTCCCCCCTCCTTGTAACATTATTTTTCCAATGACCTTTTTGACGAGTCTCGGTAAGACCATGAGAAGCTTGTCTTGTTTTGATAATACCTCAATTATAAAATCTTGGTAGGACTAAACTTTTCCCAAAAGCTCCATATAAAGCCTTCCACTTATTTATATTTTTGAGAGGGGAAAGGAGTAGAACAAGTAGGCTTGAGAGACAAGATGAGATGAGAGTTCATGAGCATGATGCAAGGTGGTTTAAATTTTTGAACTTGGTTTAGCTCTTTTCTTCATCTTGTACTTTATTTCAAAATTTTTGAGATTCATCTGAAATTTGGGAGCATGACTAATTACTTGTGGGAAGAGCTTAATTGATGTCCACCCTCCGTAGGGATGAAGGCTAGTGCACTATGGAACTTTAACAAATATAAATTTAGAGAGCATTATGTTTTCTCGTGTATGATCAAGTGCAGGGTTTAAATAATGAAAGGCAACACTGATATCCATCGAAGGCTTACTCGAGGACGAGCAAGGTTTAAGCATGGGGGAGATGTTGACAGTGAATTTCTGTCAACCTAGCCATGAGTTTACCTTCAGTGTTGGCATTAATTTGATATCCAAACTAACAATCCTAACCCTCATCATATATCAAGTTCGCACTCGCATGTGGTTTTTGGAGTTTATTGTTTACGCAGGGTTTTAGCGCTAAAAGGGAGACTTCCCGGGAAAGTTCATCAAGCACTTTGTGAGAAAATCATGAAACCCGGCACAAGTCAAGACACGAAGTGAACATGACTCCAAGTGGCCCAAGGACCAAACCGTGAAGGCACAAAACTCCGAGAACCTGGACAGAAAATGCTGAAGTTTGCGCGACAAGGAACCCTATCCAAACTGCGGAGAAACTGACACCAAGGGCCCACAAGCAGAAGGTGGAAAGTTCTAGAAGACACGAGAAGCGACCAGGAGGAAACCAGGGCCGAACTAGGACGAAATGGGCCCAGGCCGGCCGGCCCAGCCCATTCCGGGCTCGGTTCGGCGCCCCCTTTGACCTAGACGCCCCTCGGACTATTTATAGTCCCCCTGCCGAGAGCCACACATCAATTCATTCGTCATCCGCCGCCGAGGAGCAGAGAAGCTAGAGGGACACCATCTCGGAGAGGAGGGTCGTGCTAGTTGTCTAGGGTTTCCCTAGCCGACGTGGGAACCTTGCATGGAAGACCACGTCAGAGCTCCGGAGCAAGGATCAAGATCGAGGTGGGATCCCGGTGGTGATCTTGTTCATGTAATCATTCATGGCGAAGTCTTTAAGTGAATCCAATTTCTAGCGATTAAGTGCCTTCTCTATGATTTTGTTCTCCCTTGGTTTTGCTTCTTCCCCAATATATACTTAAGATAGATTGCATAGGGTGCTCTTGTAGCCGCGGTGGCTAGAGGTGCATACCGGACCAACCAAGTGTTTTCAACTTGTTCTTCTCGAACTTGCCCTAGGCTAACCCGCACGAATAGGAGTGCGTTGTGACATGACGGTGGCTCCAAAAGGCGGACGTCTTCGGAATCGGATCGGAGGCCACGGTTTAAAGATGCTTTTTTTATGAGATTCGCTTTTCTATCTTCATCTATCTTGTTTGGAGCTACAACATAAGCATGATCTAGGCTCTCTGGATCGGTTATCTCTATGCTTTCTCTTGCTACCTCTTTAGTAGATTAGATTAGATTAGATGTGTTTTCTTGATGATCTCTTAGATTAGATGCAACTTGGTTCTTCAAAGAAAGAGTTTCCTTGCTTTACTAGATCGAATCCTTGCGTTACATATTGTTCCACAGATTCGATACCTTGGGTTCTCACACTTATGGGAAGAAGGGTCCCTTGACTACGACGGGGGATTTGTCCGCTTGCAAATCCAAACGAACTTTGATACGACAATCAACCGTCAACAGCCGCCTAGAGGGGGGGTGAATAGGCGAGACGACCAAATCAAACTTTTCCCCCGAAACTTGAGCTTCACTGACACGGGCGGTTAGACCACCCCTGCCTGGCGGTTAGACCGCCCCTGGTGCACCTAGCACAAAGGGAGCGGTTCAACCGGGTTTGGGGGCGGTTAGACCGCCTCCACGCAGTGAACCTGCAAACACAACTCAAAGCTTCTCTTGACTTCTAGCAAGAACCGAAGTTCTTGAGGGGCTTTTGTAGATGATAACAAGCAGGGTAATGATCCCAGCACTCAAAGACAAGAACAACCAAGTAGATCGAGCGGAAGCAAAATAAATATGCTAGAAATCAAACAAGTGAAGCAAACCACAAAGGAGAGACGAGGATTTGTTGCCTGAAGTTCACCGCCTACTAAGGAACGGCTACGTCTCCGTTGAGGAGCTTGTAAGGGAATTCTCACACAACAAGTCGGGTCTCTTTCAACCGCTTTCCTCCTTTTCCACTAAGGTGATCTTTTCCACGAAGAGGCAAGATCACAACCCTCACAAACTTGCCGCTGCTCACCACAACCTTGGGAGCTAGCCGGCGATGCCTAGCCGTCTAGGAGGCGAACCTCCAAAAGTAACAAATGCTTCAAAGAATTTCAGACATGAATCACAAGTGCTCAAGCTATGGGATGCTCTTGCTCAGCTCACACAAGCTCACAAAGGCTTAAACTCTCAACCCAACACTAGGATATGGCTTGAATTACAAATCTCACAAAGAGAGGGTTGGGGAGTGTTTCTATGGCTTTGGCTTATGAAAAATAGCAGGGGGGACTCAGCAACCCTAGAACCAGCAGCCCCAACAAGTGGAGCTTGTGGGGTACTTATACCCCTCACAAGGAAAACTAGCCGTTAAAACTATGGCCAGGGCGGTTAGACCGCCTGGTCAGGGAGGTTAGACCGCCTACCTCCGGCCAGTTTGAAAAACTAGCCGTTGGCCTGCCACCGCCCCCTTGGGGCGGTTAGACCGCCCTGGGTAGAGAGAGCCCAAAAACCTTTTTCTCTTCTCACAAGCACTCCAAGACGTGTTGAAGTGGCTAAGGTTGGGTTAGAGGTCTGTTAGATCATCAGAGACTCTCTCAAGGCTAATTCTCACTTAGGTCAACTAATGACCACTTTTGATCTTTTGTCTTAGAGCTAATGTTGCATCCCTCTTGATAGTACAACATTCCTATACTCAAGAATAAATATAAAAATGAGTCAACCACTTGAGTTTGTAGATCTTCAATCTTGCCATACTTTTGCAATTTCAACTTGAGGGCTTTAACATAGCCAATGTCTTGAGCAAATCCATACTTGAGCTAGTGACTTAGGATTTTTCCCTTTAGCATAAGAATGCTCACTTTAATCCTTAAGTCACTCCATATTGCCAATCATAACTTATAGATGTGTTGCATTACTTCCCTCGGTTAAGGCTTGGATATGATACTTGGAGACCCCACGGATGCTAGAACTTCACCTTAGCAAAACACTAATGGCGGCCGGGCCAAGACCCCAAAGATTGCTTAGTCCCTCACCCTAGACATCTCGGTTGATCTCTTCATCACTTACCCAATCCACGTTGAGTTAGGCTTTGCTTAATCCACCATTTGACCTTCATTTGAAGTCCCGCTTCAAATGCTTGCTATTGATTGACAACGAATATGCAAGCTTCTAATTAAGGACCATAAAGTCTATACTCATCATTGTGTCCTCTTTCAACTACCACATGAAGTCTTGCACTTTAACTTGAGATAATTATCAATTTCTCTTTTTAAGATCCCTTTTATTTTTAGTCAAGCTACCACAATCCTTGGAGATATGTAATTCATCTTTGCAAAATATCCCCAATATATGAATCCATTTATTGCTTGATATTAACCAATTTGCATAAGGATCACACACTTGCTTGCCTTTAATCATTGTGAGCCAAATAATATCCACTTAAATAAACAACAATTATAGCTCATGAATAAATAATAAAAACCTGCTCACAATCTTTAGACAAAATAAGTTAGACCTTTAATCGCTTTGTCATTCAATTCACCAAATCCACTTAGGGGCCTAAATGCATTTTAAATCTTCCCCTTTTTGGTGATTGATGACAACTCGATTAAAGCTTACAAATAAAATGATTAAGCGTGATTTTAATTCTTAGATATTGCTAGAGCTCCCCCTTAATGTGTGCTTTGAATAGAATTTCAAAAATTGGCCTCAAATGCCAAAAGCACATATTTGGAAAAATATGAGAGCTCCCCCTATATCTTAGAATCAGTGAAGTGCAAGAGATGTGTGTGACAACAAGAATATAAAACCGTGATGCATATGGCAAGATAAGCATTCAACAAATAAAAGTGTGCGTGCTGTCTGGGTAGGGGCGGTCAGACCGGGGTTGCAGGCCGGTTAGACTGCCTCCCCCATTCAGCCTACACAAAAACATTCACCATTTAATCCATGCATCACAAACTAACACAATTGTCACTTAAGATATATAAATAAGTTCTACACACCCAGTAGCACACATTCAAATACTCAAGTTCACAAGATAAAGTAGAGATCCAATTATCACAGTCCATCTCAACTCTCATCTCACAGGGGTAGGGCGGTTAGACCGCCTACCCCGGGCGGTTAGACTGCCCCCTGCAGAACAGCTACACTCAAAGATAAACACAAGGCTTTAATCCACTTCTTCTCCCCCTTTGTCATCAAGCATCCATAAAGGGCCTGGAGAAGATGTTGCTGCTGCCAAGTCACTGCTGCTGCCACCTTTCCCAATTTTCCTCTCCGGTGTTCGGATCTTCAAATAGGTATACAGGAGAGAAATGAGATGTAAAAGAACTAGATACGGAAAAATTTCAGAATAAGAGATAGGAGTGATTTTTCCATACCATAGGATGGTGCAGGGCGATCAAAGAATTCATGTGAGACACGAGCCGCCCATTCCTCATCCAGTGGAGGAGCAACCCAAGGCTCCGGTGCCACCGCATCACCCTCAAACATAGTATCAAAACCAGTGGGTGGTGGAGGAGGAGGGACCGAGGAGGAAGAAGCGCCAATATCCGATCCAAAGTTGCTTCCATACTGATAATAGATATCCGAGTTAAGGAAGCTTTACACCCTATCATCCACTGACGGTATCTCAACCTCTGGAGGGGATGGTGAGATAGGAGACCTAGGAGGTTGAAGACCGTCATGAGTGTGAAGAGCCTTCATGGTATCTCTCATTTTCTTATCCTTTTTCCTCCTTTCTTGCTCAGCAACTTCTATATCTCTCTGAGATTTGCACATACCAAGGAAGATGCTGATCAATTTGCGAAGCGGGGAGCTGTGCTTTTTCTCTCCCTGCCAGGGGCGGTCAGACTGCTACTGGGGGGCGGTTGAACCGCCCCTGGCTGATATGCCTCCCAGCTGCGCGGCGCCTCCCTTTCTTCAAAGATTTCTTGTTCTTCTTGCTGATCATCCTGAGGAGATGGCACCCTCACTGTCCTGCTGGGCTTTGGCTGCAAGGGGCGATGTTTTGTGTCACTAGCATAAGCCCTTTGTGTGACTTTCTTGATGATGTAGCTAATGTAGGGGCTATAGCTACACAACCTTTGTGGATTTTCTGAAGAATTCTTTATTTCCTACCACAAAAAGTCACCAACATCAAACGGCGACTCACCAGACTTCATGGCAACCATTAAGTTCCTCTGAAAAGTAGTGATATCCGAAGAGTTGCCATCCCTAGGTGTGAGAGTCTTTCTAAACAGCCGGTTGAGGACCGAATAATATGTGTATAATCCCTTCACATGCCCCCCAACCATCCCTTGCATTCCTAGGGTACATAAAAGCCATCCTCTTAGCCTCAAGTGGGCCCTCATCATAGAGCTTTCAGCAGGACTCATCATGTGGCAGTCCGAACAAAGTGAGAAAACTAGAGAAAGAGAGCTGGAAGGACTCACCCTCAGTCATCCAATACATAGCTCTCTCACTTTGTCCACTCTCATTTAGCACATAGCCAAAATAAACTGTCGCATAAAACTGAGTGATGAGCTCCTTGTTCCAATGTTGCTTAAAGCCCATGAGAACCTTCAGCCCTTTCTCCTCACAAGCCTGGATCACTTCAATAAAGATAGGATTATTCTTCCTCTCCATAAAGTCCCAATCAACATACTGAGCATCATTGGTGATCTTAGCCTTTCTACCAGTAATGATGGCTGTAGTGTAATAATCCTGCTGGAAAGTGATCCAAAATCTGTAATCTGTAGCTGACCTAACCTCACCAGCCGGATTGACTCTTCTCATCTTCACCACAGTGTCTACCATCCCTGCCTGATAATAATCAACTAGTCCTCTGTGAGAAGGATAGTTGGGCTCTCTGATATAAGGCCTACCAAGCTGATTACCACCCCTCTGTTCCTCTTCCTCATCATCATCATCACCACTGTCATCACCTCCTCCATCACCACCTGCATCTCCCCCCTGACGGAAACTGAACTCAAAGTTAAGAGTGGGATCCTCCACATCATCATCACTGCTCTCAACTCTGTCACTCATCTCAATGTCATCACCGTAGTCAACAGGTGGTCACTGTTGTCCTCTTGGTCTCAAGTTATGAGTACTTGGACCAGCGGACGTCCCGGCGTCACCACTGCCTCTTTTCTTCCTTTTTTGAGTACCGACACCCCTTGGCATTGCTGCTGTCCCTGGATCACAAGATGTGAAATAAAAGTGTATGAGACACCAGGAACAAGATTGGCTAGAATGAGCGTCGAGGTTCGTCATTCTAGAGCAATTGGCACAAAACTTGCCAGGGCGGTCAGATTGCCCTATGGGGGCGGTTAGACTGCCCCTGCCAGGTTTGAGCCAATGGCTCTATTCGGCCAAACACAGCAACACAGATGATAAAAATATTGAAATTACTGTTCATGAGACATCTCTAGATAAATAGAGATTAAATACATGTAGGAAACAAAAGTTTGGGCCGGGCATGCGCAGGGCGGTTAGACCGCCCCTTACAGCCAACCCTAATCTTGTGTTCATGACAATGTACTTAACGAAATTGATTCAAACTCTAGGGATGTCGTTTAGGGGTTGCCAGGTGATGTTCTACCAAAGGAAATTCAAATCTACTCATAGAGTTGATAGATCAGGTAAAAACAAGACTTAAATACCTTTGGAGAGAAGAACTTGAGATGAAATACAATAAACCGGGTAGGGAACTGGTTCAGCCGCCTTAGGGGAGTCTCTTCCACGGATTGGATTTGATTTTTGGTGGTTGAAACTTCAAATCACCATGGGAGAAGGAGTTGGAGCTTGAGAGGGAGAGATGCTCGGGTTGAGGACGAAAGGGGACTGTCCTAGGTCGCTGGAGAGAGGAGGGAAGGGGAAAGAGTTAAGGGGCTGTGGAGTCACGGGTTGGAACAAATACAGTAGGTCCCGTGACCCTCGGTCTAACCGCCCTTGACCCCAGTTAGACCGTCTCCCCCCGGACATAGGGGATCTAAGATAAGGATAAGATTCCGTCCCTCTTTTCACTTTAGACCCTTGGATACTGAGATTTTGCGCTGAGGGAAGAAATTGAGGGCAAGGATTAAAAAACTGGGTGGGGCGGTCTAACCCCCCCGGTTAAACCGCCCTTGCACAAAAATTCCACCAGAGACCCTTTATCGGTAGTTCCGAGGTGGGGTCGGAAGTACTGATGATTTCCATAATTCTGACAGTGAACTCTTATCGGTAGTTCCGCCCTTGGGTCGGTAGTTCCGAGGAACATTTTTCCAGCTTTACAGATATTGATCCTTGAGTTCCACCGAATATTTGGATAAAATATATATAGATGAATTTGATCCAAATTTCACAAATCTTAGAAGAACATGAGATGATCCAAAAAAAATTCACGTTCTTGATTCTTCCAAGAGTGAGAGAGAGAGAGAGATAAAGATATGGATATAGAGATGAATTATGGACTTGAGGAAAATATCACCACTTGTGACTAGCCATCAAACAAGCAAGAGGAACTATAGTCACAAGTGGGTTAATAGGGTCACAAAGACCAAGAACCAAATATTTTCAAATTAAGCACACTTCCTACACATGCTAGTTGGAATTGTCAAAAAATCTATCCTATACCACAAGGTGCATGCATCCTCATCAAGTAAATCACCTCTTTAGGATATTTAGCTCATACCCTACTCAAGAGACATTCACACGACACTAAGTCGAGTTTATGTGAAGGTATCAACTAAATATCTAGAGAGGCACACAAAAATTCACTTGAAGGAATTACATGCTAAGATAGACACACTAGCATGGTATTATGGCCTAGATGCATTTCGGTATTTAAAGAGGTTCATGGGGACATACCTTTGCCTTTAGACCATTTGAATTTGTGCATTAGTAAGTTCAGGGAAAGGCTAGCTCTTACTTGATTCTTCAAAATTTAATAGTGAATTCAAGAGCTTGCTAAGCACAAATACATGAGACTACAAGTTCACTAGAAGAAATTGTTAGTCCCACAAATGACACAACCTTTGAAGTAAGCTCCCCCTTAATTAGTGCTTAGAGAAATTTTGAATTTCTTGAGCTTAGCACACAATTCAATTACGAACAAGGGAGATTGCTTCAAAGGTAGGTCTAGGCATAAAATGATTTAACAATTTGAACTATGCCAAGAATCTCACTACCATTGGCTTGGAATCACCAAAATGTTGAAATTCAGCTCCATGTGGCCAGGCCAGAGTGGCCGGGTCACCCGGCATCCTCCAGAGACGCCTCGGGTCACCCGGTCATAGGGGCCAGGTCACCTGCCAAAAGACGTTTCTGGGGGCAGGCGGTTAGACCGCCCTACCCCTTTTAGGTCCTTTCGGTGATTATTCAGCTCTTGTTCCTCTATAATACCTAAATGATTCCCTGCAAAGCTTGTCACAACAAATGCTCTTCCAGAGAGCCATTAGGAGCATCGAATGGTATGAGAGAGTAAAATTATGAACGTGTCATGGTCACTTCCTCATGCTTCACAAACCTAGGTCTAGTGATCCATGAGTGTTCACAAAGAACTAAGAGTGACCAAGGTACAACATTAAGTACTTGTTATCGAGGTTGCATTGGTTGAGTGACTTTCACTTTCTAGCTCCTCTCATGGCAAAGTATCAATTATTGAATTCCTTCCCCATTGCCATGACTCCAATACAACTCGATCAACCTACAAGCTCAACAAGCACTTCTTGGTACCCAACACTTGTTGAGTCCTACAAGGTTAGTCACAAGATGCTTAGGAACCCAAATGGCCCTTGTGCTAGTTTGAGGTGAACTAATCATCCTCATAGAACAAGTGCCAATCTTGTCATTCCTAAGCTTATGAAAATCATAATGGACAAGGTTGGATTGAGGAGTGTTACCATTTGGACAATCCTTACCCAAGTGACCCTTCTCAGAACAAGTATAGCAAATGCGGCTTTTGGCACTTCTTGGCTTGGGATCCATTTGCTTGTCTTGTCTTGGCTTGCATGTAGGCTTCTTGCTTGAAGGGTGAGCTTTCCTCTCCTTGCCGCAGTGATTCTTCACTGTGCTGGCCAGACCCGGTCTAACCGCCCTAGGGTGGCGGTTTGACCGCCCCTGGTCAACACTGTTGGCTTGTGGGCAATCTGCAGTCGAGTGACCCTTCTCTTTGCATTGATAGCACAATCTCCTTCTGATGGGTCTTCTTTTCTTCTTGGAGATTGTTTCTTGAGTCTTGAGCTTGGTTTGGTAATGTGAAGCAACATGCCCCTTCTCCTTTTCTTGAATCTTACTCTTGTTGATCTTGATGTGTTGTAGAGGAGTTGACCTCGTGACGGTTGAACCCTTCTCAAGCTTCTTCACCATGTCATCACGGTTATCTTGTGGAGGTTGCACTTTGCTCTCTTCCTTCAACACATACAAGTCTCTTTTAAGCTTTTCGACCTCTTGCCTGAGTTCATCATTTTCTTAGGCAATGAGGTCATCACAAGATTCTACAAATACATGCTCAATGCTAGATTGGCTTGCTTGAGAACAACAAGGTTTAGTACAAGCAAATTCATTATTGATAAGTGAGCATGTGCATGTGGGTGTGAGAGGTTGCAAGAATTTTACCGATGAGACGATAACCTCATGAGCAATTTCTAGTGAAGCATATGCGTCCACAAGCTTCTCATGAGAACACTCAAGTTCCTTGTGAGTTTCTTGCAAAGCCATATGCTCACTAGTGAGCTGTGACAACCCGCCCGAGAAAATACCGTACTATCGCCTAAACCAATCCACTTTGGTCATTAAGCGACAATAAAGTATCATCCCGTCGTAAGTTGCCAGGTCAAGCCCGGTGAAATCACTTACATAGCAACAAAGGATCGACAATATGCATTAAAACTCACAAGAAGGCGAGTCCAGAGTACAATACATAGATTAAATCCAAATCTGCCCCGAAGGGTTTAATTATTACAAACCGAAGTACTTGACATGATAAAAGAGGTTCAGAGTTCGAAAACAGCGGAAATCAACTAAGCGGTATGATAAGCATCACAGGAGGCCATCCATGATGCCTTCACTCGTCGTCATCCACCCATTCCAGCTCCCAGCCGGGTGGAATCTCTCCAGGCCACACATCACTAAAAGCATTACCTGAAATCAACAAATTAAAGCAAGGCTGAGTATACTAATACTCAGCAAGTCTTACCCGTCGGGTGATAACTACATCACCAAACTCTAGACATGAGAGGCTTTTTGGCCAGTGGGTTCTTTTGCTGAAAAGCAACCAAGAGTATGTCCTTACTTTCAATATTTTAGCTCAGGTTCTAGTTAATTACCATTTGTAAGTGAGCAAGCTATTGCAAGCATAAGTTGTGCAATACAATTAATCAAACGTCAATATTGACAATATTCCATCATAAGGGATATCATGGCCAGTTAGTTAAGTAGTCTCAGATAATGGTGAGAGGCCGACTACCGATTGATTTATAACCTTACAAGGTGGACCTAAACACACGGAAGAGTGTACTCACAAAGAGTTCACCAACCAGGCGGTTCCCAAAAATCTTCAGCTCAGGATCGAATCTTACAGTCTTTGGTACAAGGCTATCTGGCACGCCTCACATAGCGCCCAGAATCACACATGAACCACCGGTAGCTAGCCGTGAGATGCATCTCAAGATTAGTAATAGTAAGATCCCTTACCGCCTCATTGAGGTACTAGGCTTACCGGTCCCATTCCCAACAAGTGCTTAGTACGTTCAAACACTTAACCCACGAAAGCCACTGGACCGGAGCCCAAATCCCATGCTCTTACCACATGAGCAATCCATTTATAACGATCTTATGATTCCAACATAAGAACCTATTCTCGCGAGTGACGAACATCACTCGACTTTTACCGGGTCCTATAGCATAGCAACTATCGACCTAGCATACTAGTAAAAGATCATAGGTACCTAGGGATCATGCATCTAGGGTTTCATTTCAACTCCTGAACGTAAATGCACAAACATTCATAGATAGTTGCAGAATTTCAAAAATACTTAGGTTAATGCTCCGGTGCTTGCCTTCGTCAGCAACGCTAGCCTGGGGCTCCTCGGTGTCTTGGTTCACCTCCACTAAGTGCAGCTCCGCGTCAGATCCTCCTTCTTCAACTTCCGGCACGAGCGAGTAGTTACCGTCAGGAAGTTCTACACAGAATGCATATGCAACATTTAATGGGGTGGATTTAATTAAATACAAAGCTATGCAACACATAAGAACATGGAGTGCAGGATTGGCCATATTCACCTTGACAAACATATATTTAGTATATTCTCTCTATTAAAGTAGTGGCATGTGGTGCTTTATGATTTATTCTTTTTGATAGTGACTGTTTACATATTTATACAAATAAATTGATTTAATTTCACCAAACAGCAAGGGTTGGTTCTCAGCTCCTACTCATGCTACACAACACATCCATGGGGTCACCAAGGTGTAGAAATTGGTGCTTTTCCATTTAAACTTATTATTAAGCTTAATTTGATTCCAAAGTTTTTAACCACAAATTAATTCCTAAAATACAGTGGGTGGTGTATCTGAAGCTCTATATACCTAAACAAAGCCACTGAGCAAGATTTCACATTTACATGAGCTATAGATTAATTATACCAAAAATGACAATTTCTAGCTACCAAAACAAGATAAAAGCATATAAAAATAAATAAACCACTTCTGGAGCCAAACTTTCTCCCACATCACCTCTGACTTAAAACAAGGCTAGGAAATCAACAAACACATCAAGAGCTACTTTAGATATTGAACTAGGCAAATATATTTAAATCTAAGCATAAATCAAGAATAAATAATTATAACAGATATAAAATTATGATTAAATCATAAAAGGCGCAACTAGTCATATTATGATCATATCCATAAGTTGACCACAAAAATCTATTTATATTTTGCTACAAAAATCATTAAGTCAGATATAGCATAAATGCAAAATAAATCATATTAAAATATCTACTCAGTAACTTTGTGCAATTTTGGGTCCAGAGTCTACACATGACATATCTAGCAACATACCCAAAACCCAGCTCCATACCTTATCTAGATTTTGAACTACAACAAAAGTAGGTCAAACTAAATTTGAATTTTGATTCAAAATCAAGTAGTCAAAAGTATGGTCATGCTTTGTATAAGTTGTAGGCCTGCTCACATGGAAACCAACAAAATTGATTTGGTATTTTTCTGGTTTTTCTACAATTTTTTGTGAATTTTGGAATGTGCTGGACCTAGTTGTAAGGAAACTAAGATAAAGATCATTGCCGGAAGGTCCCTAGTTCACAGATAAGTCCCTGGAATTCACAACCGTGCCCTCCGGCGGCGGCGCGAGCTCGCCGGCGGTGATGTACGACTGGAGGAGGCAAACAAATGGCACAGGGCTTCGATTGGACTCACCACGGACCGATTGGTGGCGGTGGCTCGGCCGGAGACGTCGCCGGCGAGTGGTGGCGGCGAGTTCGTGGCGGAGCGGCCGCGGCTACTTGAATTCCGACGAGGCTCAAGGCAATGCGGGGCAATGGACGGCTGTGGGAGCTCGACTGGGACCTAGAGAAGAGGTTGGAGGTGTTGACCGGTGGTGGGAGCTAGTGGAGGGGCGAGCTCATCGCGACGGCAGCAATGGCGAGGCGGCGGAGGCGTGCGCGCGCGCGAGGAGGACGGGGCTCACTTTTAAAAGTGGGCGAGCGAGGCAGGGAGCGGGAGGCTTCGCCTCGAATGGAAAAGAGGGGGAGGAAAGGGGGCCCGACCCTGGCAGAGTCGGCGCAGGCGACCGGCCGGCGGGCGGCACGGCGGAGGGCCGGCTCGGCGCTGGCGGGCGTGCCACGCGCGCGGGAGCGCGTCCCCAGGGGCGTCTCGCTCGAGCGGCGGGCACTAATGATGGCGGTGGCCTCAGGATACGGCGGAACGACGGGGGGGGGGGGGGGTCCGGACGCCAAGGCTCGGCGCGAGAGCGCGGCCCAGAGCGCCAGGAGCAGCCGAAACATTTGAATCAGCCGAAGTTCAAACACGAAAATCTCCAAATTTTGAATTAAAACTTCAAAAAGTTTAGATACCAAAGTTGTAGAGGAGTTAACCACCTACAAAAATTGTAAAGGGTGGCATGGGTTTCATGGACTGGTTTAGCTGGGAACGTAATGCCAAGATGGGCATTTTCTCAGCGCGGTCAAGGGGCAGATGTTGGCGTTGACCGAGTTTTTGGAGGCCTTCCACTCAAAATCTCAAATGCCGCCAATTATGAAAAGTGTGTCCCTCAAAAAGACGAACAACTTTTATATTGGCCGATTTTTGGGTGTTTAAATAAAATCCGGAGAACGCGACAAAAGTTCTAGAACAGGTTCAAGGGCACTAGGGAGTTTTGACCACGCTAATGCGTGTTGACTTGCTTAAGACGATCATTAGTGATTGTTAGCTAGGTTTTCAAGGTGATGACACAGGTTGACCAAGGTTTGACCAAAGTCAACGTGTTTGACTAGTTCATTAGCGTTAATTAACCCTAATGAAAACCTGGGGCATCACATGAGCTTTGCTAGCACATCATTGGCTTCCTCGTCTGCCTTTGCTCTACATGAAAATGATTTGGTATCATGATCATATTTGTTAGCCAATGATTCATACTTACAAACCAAGGAGGCGAGCTCGGATTTGAGAAGTTCAAGTTCTCTTGTCGGAGAGCTTGAGGCTTCGATCTTCTAGCTCTTCGCTCCCTTGGCATGCCTCTTCTTCTTGCTCTTCTTCTTGGCCACGAGGCAAGCGCCTTCACCATAGTATGTTGAAGCGTCTCTGTTGGGGGCGGTTAGACCGCCCCTAGGGGCAGTTTGACCACCTCCCCCAGAGAGGCTCCACTCTCGCTTCTTTTGCCTCCACCTTCCTTGAGAGTTGATGCTTGATGATCAGTGGATGTTGTAGAGGTTGTGGGGCACATCTTCACTCTCAACTTCATCCCATTTGGTGTTAACTATCTCAAATAGCAATTCCCAAATGAGATGAGCATCTTCACTAATTTCCTTGCCATTTAGGATGAGATGCTTTAGTTCTCTACATACACAGCTACACAAAAGGTTAGTGATAATGGCATTGAGTTGCTTATTCTCCATTTCCTTTGGGGAGACACATGTCTCATCCTCCGGAAGGATACTCGCAACCATAATACCCTCAACGGTGGGACCCAAAACCTTAAGTGCAATGAGAACATTGGAACGCCAAGAAGAGTAGTTTGAGCCATCTAGAGCTAGAGGCTCAAACGGTACCTCACAAGTAGTCGACATCGAGAACCTCTGAGCGGTTAAGCTCGAACCGGAGCACCAAGCTCTGATACCAATTGAAAGGACCTTGATGCTGCCTAGAGGGGGGGTGAATAGGCGATACGACCAAATCAAACTTTTCTCCCGAAACTTGAGCTTCACTGACACAGGCGGTTAGACCACCCCTGCCTGGCAGTTAGACCGCCCCTGGTGCACCTAGCACAAAGGGGGCGGGTCAACCGGGTCTGGGGGCGGTTAGACCACCTCCACGCAGTGAACCTGCAAACACAACTCCAAGTTTCTCTTGACTTCTAGCAAGAACCAAAGTTCTTGAGTGGCTTCTGTAGATGATCACAAGCAGGGTAATGATCCCTGCACTCAAAGACAAGCACACCCAAGTAGATCGAGCGGAAGCAAAGTAAATATGCTAGAAATCAAACAAGTGAGGCAAACCACAAAGGAGAGACGAGGATTTGTTTCCCGAAGTTCACCGCCCACTAAGGAACGGCTACGTCTCCGTTGAGGAGCTTGTAAGGGAATTCTCCCACAACAAGCCGGGTCTCTTTCAACCGCTTTCCTCCTTTTCCACTAAGGCGATCTTTTCCACGAAGAGGCAAGATCACAGCCCTCACAAACTTGTCGCTGCTCACCACAACCTTGGGAGCTAGCCGGCGATGCCTAGCCGTCTAGGAGGCGAACCTCTAAGAGTAACAAATGCTTCAAAGGCTTTCTGACACGAATCACAAGTGCTCAAGCTATGGGATGCTCTTGCTCAGCTCACACAAGCTCACAAAGGCTTAAACTCTCAACCCAACACTAGGATATGGCTTGAATCACAAATCTCACAAAGAGAGGGTTAGGGAGTGTTTCTATGGCTTTGGCTTATGAAAAACAGCAGGGGGAGCACCTCAGCAACCCTAGAACCAGCATCCCCAACAAGTGGAGCTCGTGGGGTACTTATACCCCTCACAAGGAAAACTAGCCGTTAGAACTCTGGCCAGGGCGGTTAGACCGCCTGGCTCCAACCAATTTGAAAAACTAGCCGTTGGCCTGCCAGGGGCGGTTAAACCACCCTGGGCAGAGAGAGCCCAAAAACCCTTTTCTCTTCTCACAAGCACTCCAAGACGTGTTGAAGTGGCTAAGGTTGGGTTAGAGGTTTGTTAGATCACTCAGGGACTCTCTCAAGGCTAATTCTCACTTAGGTCAACTAATGAGCACTTTTGATCTTTTGTCTTAGAGCTAATGTTGCATTCCTCTTGATAGTACGGCATTCCTATACTCAAGAATAAATATAAAACCGAGTCAACCACTTGAGCTTGTAGATCTTCAATCTTGCCATACTTTTGCAATTTCAACTTGAGGGCTTTAACATAGCCAATGTCTTGAGCAAATTCATACTTGAGCTAGTGACTTAGGATTTTTTCCCTTTAGCATAAGAATGCTCACTTTAATCCTTAAGTCACTCCATATTGCCAATCATAACTTATAGATGTGTTGCATTACTTCCCTCGGTTAAGGCTTGGATATGATATTTGGAGACCCCACGGATGCTAGAACTTCACCTTAGCAAAACACTAATGGCGGCCGGGCCAAGACCCCAAAGATTGCTTAGTCCCTCACCCTAGACATCTCGGTTGATCTCTTCATCACTTACCAAATCCACATTGAGTTAGGCTTTGCTTAATCCACCATTTGACCTTCATTTGAAATCCCGCTTCAAATGCTTGCTCTTGATTGACAACGAATATGCAAGCTTCCAATAAAGGACCATAAAGTCTATACTCATCCTTGTGTCCTCTTTCAACTACCACATGAAGTCTTGCACTTTAACTTGAGATAATTACCAATTTCTCTTTTTAAGATCCCTTTTATTTTTAGTCAAGCTACCACAATCCTTGGAGACGTGTAATTCATCTTTGCAAAATATCCCTAATATATAAATCAATTTATTGCTTGACATTAACCAATTTGCATAAGGATCACACACTTGCTTGCCTTTAATCATTGTGAGCCAAATAATATCCACTTAAATAAACAACAATTATAGATCATGAATAAATAATAAAAACCTGCTCACAATCTTTAGACAAAACAAGTTAGACCTTTAATCGCTTTGTTATTCAATTCACCAAAATCCACTTAGGGGCCTAGATGCATTTTCAGTATCTCGGCTACGCCGCTACCCTGCAACGTCCCACATGGGCCCTGGCTGTAGGAGCCTAGGAGGGTAGACGAAGGGGGTAGTGGTGATGAGGACATCACCGGCTCGGATACAACCATATTTACTACTTTTGATTCCAAGGTGAACCAATTTCATATCATCATTCTATTCAATACATTTGATGAGTTGTTGCTGCACCATGATGTTTGTTCATTGTCATTTTCAGAAATACGTACATGGATCAGAAATAGTGCTAGACTCATATGGAAGGCATGGAGGACCAAAGAAGTGGATTGGGGACCAAGTACAAGTGTTCCACACGCCCTCCACCAGGCCACCACATCACTTTTGGCCCAAAGATGGAAAGAGATCAAGGCCAACACGTTTTGGGCGCTGGATTCGGACTGTATTACTGGGCCAACTTGCAACGGACGCCACAACCTCACACGGACTCCGTTTGGGACGTTCTTTATATGGTTGGAAAGATAATTTGATGGAGCTTCCAATGGCTCCGGTCGCATGTCAAAATAATATCTGAGTCGACGGGAATCATCGAAACAAGTGGACATCTAAAATCTGTAAAGGTGCTGCGTCACCCAGTTTTGGCCCGTTGGCCCGTGAATCATGTCGGAGCCCATAGGGGCGCGTCCTAGGGTTGGAGCACGACCCCCACCAGGTCCTGGTCGTGCTCCTACCCTCTCATATACCCCCATAGCTGTCACAAACAGATCAGGTTTTATTTTGATGTAAGTTTAGCCATTGGTAAGACATAGACTTTGGAGACGCGGATTAACTATCAAAGGAGACGCATAAAAAACGCGTCTCTAAGTTTGCGTCTCTAATGACAAATCATAGAAGACGCGTTTTTTACGCGTCTCCTTTGAGAGGAGTCAAAGGAGACGCGTTTTTACCAACACGCGTCTCCAATGACCCCCCTCAAAGGAGACACTTGTTGTCAACCCGCGTCTCCTATATGAGTCATTGGAGACACGATTTACCAACCCGCGTCTCCTTTGAGGGAGTCATTGGAGACCCTTATTGGCAACCCACGTCTCCTTTGATGAATTAAAAAAACAAAAAAATAAAACAACAGAAATTACAAACAGGTCCCTACTCATTTATCACCCCATATCTTTTTACAAACAGCTCCCTGAAGAAATAAAAAATTACAACACATGCCTCAAAACACATCTCCAGGGGCTAAAACACATCAGTTTGAGAATTCTTTTACAAACAACTCCCTGAAGAAATAGGAAATTACACCACATGCCTCAAAACACATCCTACAGCCTTCCATTTCACAAGTACTACACACTAAATTGCTTGGCACATTTTAACACTAGTGTTATTTTGTCAATATCACCAGATATCAACTAAAGAGATCAAAGCACTCACTGTTGCTGCATGGCCATGTCAATCTGCACTTCCGGTGGCTTCGGAGCAACAGCCTCAACAAAGTGAAGGTTTTGGTCCCTGAAATTGTTGCACACCAGTAACAAGTTAACACACTTAGTGTTGGGGAAGAAAACAAAATGCAAGCAGATCTAGAAGTGTCCAGGTATCTAATTACCTTGCCAGCTTCCTCGCAAGGTAAAGGAAGGGCTTCTCGAAGTGGAAATTGCTCTTGGCAGAAATCTCATAGTACTGCATGTGTTTGAATGCTCTACAAAATATATTGTGCATACATAATTAAGAACAAGGAATGAAGTGGCACAAAGCTTCACATTCTTTATATGCATGAACACAATATCATTTTCAATCAACTTCTAATGCAAAGAGACTACTGTATAAAATATGTACTTATCACATACTATTTCCATAAAAGAAGGAATGAAGCCGCACAAAGCTTCACATGCTTTATATGCATGAACACTATCTCACTTTCAATCAAATTGTAACGCAGATAGACCATTTGCTGAAATATGTACTTACCACTTACTAGATTGAAGCATAGTGTTGACAACTTGACAATCTAAGTTTAAGTTTGCGGTATACCTTGTCGGACAGAAGTTCAACAAGCAATTAGCAGCAAACTATAACAGTTTAACTCGCTGAATGGCAAACAATAATAATTTTAAATCTGTAATGGCAAAAATGATGAGACTGAGCAAAAGTGATGAGACTGATCAATTAAGATATCTATATTAGAGGCTATTTGTTAATCATTTGACTCAATCAGAATGTAATTCATGGTCTCACCAGCATGCAAGTATGGTTGACTAGCAGCTAATTGTTGGCTTCTACCTGTGGAGCTTGTACTTGATAGCAAGGAATCTGAAATAAAAAAAGAACACAAACAATAATCAAAGATTCAGACTTCATAAAGAAATTATTTGCTAATCCTCTTCATAAGAAACAGAGGAAACAAGAACCTGCAGCATATGTCCTGTTCAAAAAATCCAAGTACAAAAAGTTTTCTGAAATAGCATAAGGCTAGATCATTATACTAGTATTATTTTGTTAGCTCCAGCAACATTTTGCATTCTTGTACAAAATGGCATATAGGTTCTAAGGCTTAGATGAAAGTCACAGTTAAGCTGTCATATTCAGAAAAAAGGCATATGTGCATTAATAGTTCACCCATTTCATATAGCTCTGACGATCACTGACTTGCTAAATCCGATCATGGTCATTCAGGATGCTCAATCTACAAGTAACAAATTCTTGGGCTTGATGGCATTTCATCGAACACATAAAGTGCAATCATCAGTACCAAAACAGCAAGCAGAGCAAAATCACCTTGAGGTATCAGTACGGCAAGCACAGGAGTAGAAATCACCATTGTCAAGTCAACATGGATGCACATACACCTTGGATTGTCTCATGCTGCTGCAGCTTCTCCCATGGCCTAGAAGCAACACTTCCATGACCCAAACCCTAGATCGGGACTTAAATCATTTTGAGAAATCAGTGAGGGAGGGGCAGAGGGAAGGAAGGACGGAGGAAGGGAGGGAGGGAGAGGCCTGACCGTCGCTATAGGAGGTCACGAGGAGCTGTATTGGTGGGAGGAGGAGCGGGGAACCCACCTTGAGCACGTTCTCCATGGAGTTGGTGATGCTGGATAGACGGTCCCCAGCAGCCTCCTTGTACCTGGCGCCGGCCTCCACCATCTCTGGGGCCACGGATACGGCGGCATCCGCGACGGTGTCGAGGAACGCCATTGAGCAGGTCGCCGGTGTCGGTGGGGCCGAGCGCGGCGAGGAGGCGAAGCGGCGGAAGTAGAGGCTGAGGATGGGAGCGGCGGAGGGGGCCTACGGTGAGGGTGGGGATAGGGCTAGGGTTCGGCGGAGGGGTCCTGCGGTGAGGAGGTGGAGGGGTGGGAGGGCGGCGTAGCGAGAGGAAGAAAGGAGAGGGAGACGACAGGTCGGGAGGGCGCGAGAGGAGGATAGGGCAGAGAGAAAGAGGGAGACGAGAGATAAGGTTGGGAGGACGCGGTGCGGTGGATAGGGCTGGACGGACTCCCACTTGACTTCAAATCCATTTAATAAAAATTTCGGGTCCGAGATGAATACAGACACATTTTTAGAACTGCGTCTCCTTTGTTGCTCCACAAAAGAGACGCGTTTGGTAAACCCGTGTCTCTAATAACTAGAGAAGTCAAAGGAGACGCGGATTGATAAAACGCGTCTCCTATGTGTGTACATAGGAGACGCGGGTTAAAACTACTAATTTTTCATGGAGTTATAAGAGACGCGTGTTAAGAACACGCGTCTCCTTTGAGTCATTAGAGACACGTGTCTCCTTTAATGGTGTCTTCTTTATCTATTTCTTACATAGTGCTTGTAGACGTGTGTGTCAGCGAGACCACCCGTTCTACCCGATTCGGAACCCCAACTTGGTTACTTCAGATTGGTTGTTATCTCAATATTTGCAATTCAGTTGCTTGTTCGACTTGTTCTTGCTTGTTCTTCGATTGCTCGCAGGAACGGGTGCCCTAGTGGCGGTTCACGCGCTCCACAAGATCGCGGTAGCCATAGGAGGTGGTGTATCGGTTGCTAAGGCGCATCCTTGGAAAGGTTGTAGTCGGGTCGTGAACGTCATCTCCTCCAATTGAGTTATCCCTCTCACCTCTCATCGAAAGATCGGCCACAAACCCTAGCAGGTTCACATCAGTTGGTATCAGAGCGAGGTTAATCGGTGAGAGTTATCCAATCCTTTTCTGTTTTTATTTTTTCTATAGTCCAGAAAAGCCAAGAAATAGTGGATTAGTTTACCTGCAATCCTATAAACTTTTTGAGCATCTACTAGTACTGCTTAGTTAGGGCTTGTTGAGTTTTCGGTTGCACCGGTTTGTATCGAGTTGCTGGTCTTAGTGTCTAATCCTTTAGAGTTTTGAGTTCTATCACGTTTGGTCACTAGGAGATCCATTATCACCATATACATCGCTGCGGCATTTTGGCCACCACAGATACATCTTATGTCCGATTCATGTGTTTAAATACAATCTGGAAAGCTTATCTCTTTATCTTTCCAACCGATCTAGCCTTGTTGCAAAATTCATTTTGAGCGTTTTGCAATTGTCCTGGAGATTGACGATCTGTAATCTGTGTTGCAAATCATTTTGTGCTGATTTGTGTCAGTAAAGGAGTAAAAAAAGTGAAAGAAATAAATAGAAAAAAAGAAGAAGAAAAAAGAGAGAGAAAAGAGTTTGATCTTGCTACAGCATTTGTGTGAAAAGAAAGAAGAAAGAAAAAGAGAGGAAAAAAAGACAAGAAGAGAAAGAAAAAAATTTGGGGGTTGAATCCTTTGTGTTGTACTGGTTGCTCTTTGTTGGTGCCTACCTTTGTGTCTAGGATCACGTCTCTAGTATGGTTTAGCCTAGGACCAGCATAGTACTACCGTTGAATGATTATTCAGCTTGCTTTTATAATTAACGTGGTGCTAGTCTATTACTTGTTTCAGCCCACCTATAGCTCCACATATCCGACTACAGCTTGACAGGTTTTGTTGCTGCGGCACCGATACACTTTCTTCGAGGTTGACTTCTTGTTGGTTGTCGTCCCCTTCTGTTTCGCTTGGTAAGAACTTGTAAGAGCTTGTTTTGAATAAGTTGAGTTTGAGAGAATTACACCCGACACATCCTAGTAGTTGACAGGAGAAAACAAAATATTTTGTGTTTCTTGTTTTCTACTAATCATGGCAGGTGATATAGAGATTTTTGAGCAGTTGAAGCTAGACCCTCACATTCAAGGTATCATTCAGCACTTGCCATTATATGTGGTATGTTTGATCCTCACGCCTACATTGAATGGGAGCTTAAGGTAGATGTAGAATTTGATAATCATGACTTGACTGAACATCAAATGATCTTTGCCGCTTCTAGTGCTTTAACGAAATATGCTTTGACTACATGGAAACATATTTGTAGGCACGACAACATTCCACAAACTTGGAAAGATTTTAAAATACTTTTTTCAAGATGAATATGTCCCCGAGTATTATGTTGATTGTTTACTTGCAAAATTAGACAACTTGAAGCAAGGTAGTAGGACTGTCAAGCAATACTATCATACCTTCAAGATTTATGTCATGTTTGGTGGATTAGATGAATGCATGGAGAATGTTATGAGTAGGTTTAAGAAAGGGCTCAATGAAAGGACCTTGTGATGCCTAGAGGGGGGTGAATAGGATCACTTCAAATTTCTGAAACAAAATGCAGTGGTTAAAAACAGGTCGGTAGTACCGACACTGTGTCGGAACTACCGAGGGGCTCGGTACTTCCGGCACAAGGGCGGTACTACCGACCAAACAGAGATGTCTAGAACGAAATTTGAAATGGAGACCAAATCTAGCCATTCTACTTGAATCAAAAGTTAAGTTTAGATGCTAGGAACCTCCTGCAACCAAAGATATAGATAGGGATGCAACAAATATATAGATCGGACACAAACAAGCTTCTAGGGTTAGCAAATTGCAAAGAACACAAACAAGATAGAGACAAGAGATTTAATCCGAAGTTCACTCCCACTAAGGAAGCTATGTCTCCGTTGAGGATCCCACAAAGGGAGGGCTATCACCAAGAGCCTCTTGCCTCACCCAATCCCCACAAAGGAAGACTGGTGCTCACTAAGAATTCTCCACAAAGAAGAAGGGTAATACAAACGATCCCGGGTGCTCCACACAAAGAGGGCACTCAACGGGCGATGTCTAACCGTCTAGAAGCAAGCTTCAAGAGTAACAAATGCGAATCAATGCCCGGAGATGCTTCAAGTGCTCTTGAGATGAAGGAATCAAAGTGGCTCTCAAAGCTACTCAATCTCACACCTTGAATCACTTCCTCACTCAAGCCCTAGCTCAAAGGAATCAAGACTTAACTCTAGGAGGGAGAGAAGGAGTGGAGTGAATGCTCTAGTGAGTGTTTGTCCCGTGGTAGGTCAGCAGCAAATGAGGGAGATGAAGTGGGGTATAAATACTCACCCTCAAAAACTAGTCGCTACTGTGCACTTACGGCATTTATCGGTACTACCGACCCCGGGTCGGTACTACCAATAGTTGCCAGGAAATTAAACAGTGAGGGCTTATCGAAACTACCGACCCCGGGTCGGTACTACTGAGGGTCTAGGAAAAACTCGCCAGTGAACCCATATCGGTACTACCGACCCTAGGCTGGTACTACCGATAATGCTCGGTACAGTAGCTATGATTCATGGGATTGAGAGTTTCAACCAACTAAACTTTCTAAGATCATATGCATGAGTTCTAGGATAAGTATAAGGATGATTCCCTAAGGCATTGGTCCTAGAAACAAAGGCATTTAGAGATCGGGCGCCGGGATTTTGAATGAGATACCTTGAGCTTTTCCCGTGTGAATCGATGAATTCCCGGAGTGGATCGGATGTTCCGAGGGATGGGGAATCCAAAGAAACGAAGAGCTTCACGAATCCACGGTCGAATCTTGAGATGGCCTTAGAGGATTTGAGAGAGGAGTGGGGAGAGGGGCGGCAACGGTCTGGAGAGGAGAAGTTAGGGTTCGTCCGACCCCTGGCGGCTATATATACCCGCACGCGATTTATCGGTAGTATCGGCCCTGGCTCGGTACTACCGAGGTCCAAAGAAAATTCCACCTGTGAGCGCTTATCGGTAGTACCGACTTGGGTCTGGTACTACCGAGGTCCTTTTTAATTCTGCCAGTCAGCTCTTAGCGGTAGTACCGACAGGGTGCCGGTAGTACCGAGGTTTTTCGAAAATCCAACAGTTAGCTCATATCGATAGTTCCGGCCTTGTGCCGGTACTACCGAGGGGTTTGATATCTGTTTGATAGATTTAGAGATTCAGCTAAAAGAGATAGAGAGATAGTGCTAGGGACATGTAGAATAACCATAATATTTGGTGATTAGTCACAATCAAGCAAGCAAGCAAAGCTATAATCACCAAAGATCATGGGAAGAACCAATTTTGGAAGACACACACAAAATTAAGAAAATAAATCATTTTTCTCTCTATCTAGGCATCAAACAATTGTGTGCAACAAGTCAAGCCAAGTTACGAGAATCCAAGATATTTAGCTTACTTCTCAAAGCACAAAATCTTTGCTCATCCAGAGGCTTAGTGAAGATATCGGCAAGTTGCCTCTCGGTGCTCACATGACGTAGAGTAATATCTCCCTTAGCCTCATGATCCCTTAAGCAATGATGTCGAATATATATGTGCTTTGTTCTAGAATATTGCACCGGATTGTTTGGTAGCTTGATGGCACTCTCATTGTCACACAAGAGTGGAATCTTACTAAACTCACAACCGTAATCACTCAACGTATGCTTCATCCACAAGAGTTGTGCACAACACGCACCGGCCGCCACATACTCGGCTTCGGCCGTGGACAAGGCAACCAAATTTTGCTTCTTTGAGCTCCATGACACCAAAGACCTACCAAGAAATTGGCAAGTCCCGGTAGTGCTCTTTCGATCTACTTTGCAACCGGCATAGTCCGAATCGGAGTAGTCAAGTAAATCAAAAGTGGAGCCCTTGGGATACCATAAGCCTAGGTTAGGAGTGTGTACCAAATATCTAAAGATTCTCTTAACGGCCATTAGATGACACTCCTTAGGATTAGCTTGAAATCTTGCACACATGCACACACTAAGCATTATATCGAGCCTAGATGCACAAAGGTAAAGGAGGGAGCCAATCATGGAACGAAATACCTTTTGGTCGACCGACTTCCCTTCTTCATTGAGATCAAGATGTCCATTTAAAGCCATAGGGGTCTTGACGGGCTTGGAATCGGCCATGTCAAACCTCTTGAGCATATCCTTCACATACTTGGTTTGACACAAGAAAGTCCCTTCCTTCAATTGCTTGATTTGAAACCCAAGGAAGATTTTAATTCACCCATCATAGACATCTCGAACCTCTTGGTCATGATCCTACTAAACTCTTCACAACATTTATCATTAGTAGACCCAAAGATAATGTCATCAACATAAATTTGGCACACAAAGATATCTTTTCTATTTCTTTGAATGAAGAGAGTAGAATCGGCTTTGCCTATATCAAAGCCGTTCTTGAGAAGAAAATCCTTAAGGCATTCATACCATGCTCTAGGAGCTTGCTTAAGCCCATAGAGCGCCTTATGGAGCTTGTACACATGGTTGGGGAAGTTTGGATCTTCAAAGTCCGGTGGTTGATCAACATATACTTCTTCTTGGAGATGTCCATTCAAGAAGGCACTCTTGACATCCATTTGATGAAGCTTGAAGTCATGATGAGTAGCATAGGCCAAAAGGATACGAATTGACTCTAGCCTTGCTACCGGAGCATAAGTCTCTCCAAAGTCCAAACCTTCAACTTGAGTGTAGCCTTTGCCCACGAGCCTTACCTTGTTCTTTGTGACGACACCAAATTCATCTTGCTTGTTCCTAAAAACTCATTTGGTCCCGATCACATTTTGCTTGGGTCTTGGCACCAACTCTCAAACTTCATTTCTCTTGAAGTTGTTCAATTCTTCCTCCATGGCAATAATCTAATCCGGGTCCTCAAGAGGTTGTTCCACACTAAAAGGTTCCAAAGAGGAAACAAACGAGTAAAATGCACAAAAATTTGACAATCTTGAGCGAGTTGTTACCCCTCTTTGGATACTCCCAAGAATGTTGTCAACGGGATGGTCTCGTTGAACCATTTGATGTACTCTTGGGTGTGGTGCTTGAGATTGACGTTGAATAGGTCCATCATCATCATCTTCTTCAACTTGTGGAGCTTCTCCTTGAGCTTCACCACCTTGTTCTCCCCCTTGATCAAAGCCCCGTCCATGATCGTCACCATGAACTTGACTCTCTTCTTGATGAACTTGAGAACTTGGTGGTTCTACTCTTGTCGATGATGATGGATCTTGATTGCTTGTGTCAACCGGAGCTTGAACTTGAACCTCACGAGGCATCACTTCACTGGTGCCCATTCTAAAGATGGATACACTTGGAGGCTCTTCATCATCTACAAGGTTTTCACTAACTTGCTCTCCTTGAGAGCCGTTGGATTCATCAAATTTCACATTTACCGTGGTCTCAACACAACCGGTGGTTTTGTTGAAAACACGATAGGAATGTTCGTTAGTTCCATAACCAATGAGAAAACCTTCATCAACATTGGATGCAAACTTTGAGGCTTTGGGTTTCTTATTAAGTATGAAACACTTACACCCAAAGACCCTAAAGTAGTGCACACTCGGTTTCTTACCGGTGATGATCTCGTAGGGAGTCTTGTTCAAGTACTTGTGGAGGTAGAGGCGGTTAGCGGCATGACATGCGGTGTTGATGGCTTCCGCCTAAAAGCTCCTGTGTCCCATTGATTCTGAAACCGCGCACCTCACCCTAATCACCCCTTGCTGAGTACATGTACTTACCCAGATCAGATCTTTAAAAGGGTGTCCTTTCGGATCTCTGTTTAAGGTGTTAATCCATCGTAAATTGCAAATCAGCACCTTCCATTGCACCGTATTGCTTCGAATTAGATAATTTGAGCATTTTCATTCAGGGACATAATTAGTCAGATTGAGTATCTAAAATAGCTTCATTATTGTTGTTAAGAAACATGCACAATAGCATCACAAACATGAGGAACTAGCAACTAAAACACCATTTTTTTAAAAAAAAGTCTAAAACACCATTTTGTAGTGCACCGTGCACGGAGCGCTTCCAAATGCACTCGAAGTACACTACACATTCTAGCCTCCACCTAGCCCTATGTTCTTACGGACCATTGGCAGTAACAATTACAAAACTCTATTTTCTTACTGATTTTCAACATATTTGCTCGTGTGTTCCTATGATTATTAGTAGGTGCATCAAAGTCTAATGGGTTTATCCCATGACATTTTTCTAGCATCCTACCAATGTTGAGCTCATTTGATATAACATCGGTACAAGTGTATCTTGAAATGTGGGTTTCGTTTTGTCCAAATCTAAACTTCTAGTGCCATGCAGCAAAAACACCAAGCATAGATTGGTGGTGAAACTTACATTCCTCATAATACATTTTAATTTTAGTGCGCTACAGTATTATCCACCAAATGCTTCTGATGAGAAAATACAAAATTTATGTTTTATGCAGATAGGAGAGTGTAATCAGGAAATATATGTGTGGTAAGTTGGTAACCAGGGTTGCAAAATCTGGCAGGCCCGAATTGTTCGTTGCGCTCGTAGACCACGACCGTGAACACTGAAAAGTAAAGATACCGCTGGGGGGGCGCAGGGCTCTGTACAGAGACAAAAACTCTTGGCCTGTGTTCAGCGACCGGGAGGAGTTGACCTCCAATACTGCAGCGCAGCTACGGTTTTCTTGCCGAACGGTCTCGTACCTGCAGGGTCGAGACACACGTAAAGGCTGGCCTGTGGCCCTCCCCGGTCTCGCCGCGACTACGACCCGTGCACGCCAGTGTGTCGTGCCGGCATCGGTATCCTCGCGCAAAGACCAGAGCGGGCGGGGTTACCCCTGCCCCGACCCGGAAAAGCACGGCCAAAACCTCGCGCCGCCCCGGCCCGTCCGTCCGGTTGCCATCGCCTTTGGCTCCACGCCTCCACCTCCACTCCAGCACAGCCTGTGTTGGAGAACAGCGAAAGGCGCGTGCGCTCTCGCTCGGCTCCTACACACGCACGCACTGGACCACCCGTCCGTCCGGCCGGCCACCGCGCAGCCACGATCCCTATCGCCATTGGAACCAGATCCAAAAGGCCTCATGATACTACTACTACAGTGCTACTCTACTATACTGCCGCGCAGACACCAGAGCAGCGTAACGTGACACCGAACCCGACAACGTCTCATCCATCTCGTTCTGAGGTGAGGACGTGTGAGGTGCTCGGCAAAGGCCCGACGCTGCTGCTGCTCTTTTACCGCTGCTGCTACTACTACTCGAGTGGCGCCTTTGCCGTTGCCTGGAGAAAACTAGGGCAAAGGGGCCATGGACAGCCCGCCAACTTGTTGCCCCGTGCAAAGGGGCTTTTCATCCATCCCCGCCGGGGGCTCCCTCCAAAGCGTGAAATTTCTGGGCCTCGCTTTGGCGATTCCTGCACGTTCCACCGCTCGCTCTCCCTACCGTGTAGCCAGCCTCATAAAAGTAGAGAGCCCTTCGTTCTAGCCGCTAAAAGCCGGTGAAGCATACTCGTACCAGTGACAAAAAAAGCTAGCCCCCCCACCCAAAAAAAAAAAGTGAAATCGGGATGTGATCGAGCGCAGCCGAGACCCATCTTCACTGTCAACCTGCTCGAACTTTTACGGTGCTTTGGGCTCCAACTTGTAGTACACTTCCTTTAAATTCTGCACGACCTTCGTGTCTTGTAACCCAACCCAACGAACCCTAGGTCTGGTTTAGATGGCTAAAGTTTCTAACTTTTTTCCACTCTTTCTATCACATCACATTAAATACGTCAAAAAACATATGTTCGAAGTATTAAATATAGGTAAAAAATAACTAATTACACAGTTTGGATGTCTTTTGCGACACGAATCTTTTGAGCCTAGTTAGGTCATGGTAGGATAATATTTACCACAAACAAACGAAACGTACTACAGTATACTACACGAGTTCCAGCAGTTAAATTTGCAGATATTTCATCCAAGGCCTAGTTCGTTCGAGTTCTTTTATTTGTTCTCATGGACAAAGGGCACATGCCATTCTTGTCACTGCCCGCGCCACGCCATTGAATGCGGTCAAAGAATTTTAAGACCCTCCTAGTACACACACCAGCGCGCACTAGTACCACACCGCATTGCCTGCCGGAGCGAGCGACCGTGACAAAAAAACAGAGGCCCGTCAGGTCATGTGCGCGGCCGCCGGTGTGGTTGCGCACCCGCCGCACCGCACCAGCAGCATCCCCTCCTCGCGACCTCCCTCCTTTCCGGCCTTCAATGATGCCGATGCTTTGGCCGGCCTATCGCGCTCCGCGCTTTTCCTCGGCGATCCGCCCCGCCCATCATGCCGCCGATCCACACTCCACGCACATCCCAATCCCAATCCAATCCCCCCACCGGCATCGCCGCGAGAATATCTCGCCGCGCCCCCGGCCCGGCGCGGCCCCCGCCCTGTGTTCGGAGACCAGCAGGCGCCGGCAGGCTGCAGCGGCGGCTGCTTCTGGACTTGTTGTGGTAGTGTGCAGCTCGAGCTCGCAGTCGCAGCTGCTGTGCTCTGCCCCTGGCAGGAGCAGAGCTGACGTTGCCGTTCTGGCGCTCTTTACTCGCACTGAATGGGCGGCCGCGCGGCAGTTGGTCAGGCAATCCTGAACCGGCAACGGCGGACCAGACCACGAGTAAACGCCGATCAAGACAACGTGGTCCTCTTTTCTTTCCCTAACAAAAAATGGCGTCGTCTACAGCGTCTCTCTGAGACCTGGATGAAGCACAGAAATTCAGAATGTTGCGTCACCTACAGCGACATGTGTCGACGCCGCGCGAGGACTACCCTTCTCTGAACTACGAACCTAAAGTTCCTTTCCGTTTTCATCTCAAGAATTTGGAGCACGAGATGAGTGAGATTAAAAAAATGAAGAAGAAGAATTTGAATTTCACGAGATGAGTAAGCAAGAAAAGAGTGGATAAACTTCACATTATTTGCTGTGATCACTTTCGAACTCCATTTTTGCACAACGCGAGAGACACGTCACTTTCTAGTGGCAGTAAGCTACTACGGCTGATCGAGCCGGGTTGACAGGCCAGGACGGCGGAGCGGAGCAGCAGAGGGCGGCGTCGCTGACGCTCTTCCTCGCGAGCCCGAGCTGCTGCTGCGAACGCTTGCAGTAGGCGATGGCGCCCTGGATCATCCCCTCCGACTCCGACCGGGCGCTGCTGCTCCGCTTCAGCGCGGGGCCGCCGCCGCCCGCCCAGGAGCTCCTCCTCGCCGAGGACGACGACAGCGGCTTCGCTGGCGCTGCGGCGGCGGCGGGGGGCGCCGTCGCCGCGTGCCGCCACTTGATCACGCCGGAGAAGGACTTGCGCTGCCGGACGGCGCCCGCCGCCGCGAGCTCCTCCTCGTCCAACAGCTTTTCCTGCTCGATGCTGCTCCGCAGTGTGGTCGGCGCTGCCCTCCCCCCGCCGCCGCTGCTGCTGTGGTGGTGGTGGTTGCCGTTCTGGATTTGGCTGGACGGCGCCTTGCAGCTGCCGCTCTTGGCCTCGCCAGGCGGCGGCGATGCCCTGGGCCGGACGTCGGCGCCGCGGCATTGCTCGTCGGAGCACGACGTCCTGGCGAACAGGGACCGGAAGAAGGCCCGCGACGCCAGGAGCTTGGCGTGCACCGCCCTCGCGGTCTTCCTGCGCCTGGAGCACTCCTTCCGCAGCCTCACCACCGGCGACGGCGCGTCGCGGAACCCGGCGGAGTGCGAGTGCTGCAGCGGCGCCACCGTGGCGGCGCTCCTCCTGCCGGCGCCGCCACAGCCGCCATCAACCTCGTGGACCTTGCCGCCCGCCCTTGTCGCCGCCGCGGCCTTGTGCGTGGGCGCCGAGGACGCCAGCCTGCCCCGGCAGAGCAGCTCGTCCTCCGCGCCGCCGCTCCGGCGCACCCGGAACTCGAACTCCCCCCACGAGCTGAGATCCAGGTCGATGTACTCCTCCTCGACGAACGAGCACACGCTAGCCATTGTTGCGGCGCCGCAGTGCTGAGCCGTGGCTCTGGGGCACATTGCTCGCTCCGTGCCTCCGACGACGGGCCGGCGAATTGGAGGAGAAGATGGGTTAATATGGGGAGGCTGCTTCGTGGGTTTGAAAATTTTTATGGGCAAGCAATGGCAGTGTGGCCAGTGGCAGTGGGCAGCGGCGGTGTGGCAGGGCAGGGAGGGATCCAAGAAAACAGAATGCGGGTGGGGGTGGTAGGCTGGGGCCCTCCTTGTCTTGGAGGCTGGCTCACTGGCTGTGACTGGGGCTGGATGAATGATTCCAGGGTTTGTCTTGTGCTCACTCCCTCACTCCCACTCCTGGATCACATCATCAGATATTCGGATGTGGCTGTGCTCTTCAGCTTCAGCATCTTCTTGGACTATTTGCACTGTGCCTTGCATTGTGTAGTGTACATTGTACGCTGTACGGTACAGTGTAGTGTACATTGTACAGTATAGTGTAGTATAGTGTATCACTCCCGGTCTCCTATATTCTACCAGAATTCACAAAGCACGAACGAGTTAAAAACACAAAAGTATAGGTTGACAAAGCTAGGGTTAACACCTTTGTGCAGGGAAAGGGTTGAGAGCTTCTTTTGTTCCTTTGCGCTCCTTAGCGTCTGTGATCTTTCCGCTGTCAACTAAAGCTGGGGAAAAGAACAAAGGCAGAAAAAGAGATGACGATGCAGTCATGCAGACGGGTGAAAGAGGAGGGGTTGACCTTTCCCTTGCAATGGTCACGATGGCATCGTACCCGAGGAGAGAAAACATGTTCACAGGACGTGACAGAAGAAGGAACCAGAATTCTGAAGAGAAGCGATGGTTACAATGTACTACACTACACTATACATTTCCCAGGCTTTTTTAGTGCTAATGATTTTACATCGACTACTAGAGGTACGGGTCTCATTTTAGTTTGCAGCCTACGTAGATTTTACAGGAAGCCAGGTCATGGCTCGTCTTCGAGGTCATCGAACTCCCAGCCGCTGATCTCGTCGGCCTTGTATTCCGGGTCGAACTTGGCCAGCTCCGAATCGGACTCCGATGGCAGCCGTGTCCTCAGCTGAGGCGCGATGGGGGAATCGCTCCTCGAATGTATTGGTGACGCGGAGACCTTCAAGGAACGGGATCGCTTTGCTTTCTCCTCCTGTTCTTTGATCTCGATCTGAAGCACTGGGCGTGGCACGGACTCGAACTCGACACGCAGCTTGTCGACGGTGGCAAATATATTTTTGACTTCAGGTTCATCTTTCCTGCACAAACTGTACGCACATATGTGTTAGTGTCATGGACTGCAAACTATGTAGCCTAGATAGATAGCACAATGCAAGAGGGAACTTGAAGAGCAACTACCTCGCTTTGTAATACTCCTGGTTTGAAGAATAAACAGCTCTGATACTATCAACGAAACTGAATGCAGCTACAACCTGAAATAGACGCAAAAGTATCTAAGAATCATAAGTGGCATTAGAAGATCCTTTCAGAGTCAGGGTTCATGATGCCGGTTGTAACTGAAATCCATGTCCGTTTCCATTAGCATTTAGCAATGCATGTTTTTCATCAGTAAGCAAGGCAAAGAATCATCAGTGGAGTAACCTTTTTCTCTGTTTGGAGATATTCTTCCTCAAGGTATTTACGAGGGTTTGATTGCTTAGATGAACCATTAGCTCCATCCTCTGCTGACACCGATCTGGTGATGCAACTAAAAGTGTTCAGCCACAGGAAAGATTCTTTTCAACAAACTAGATCACTAAGAAATGAGAACCGTGCCTGTCACTGAATATTTTCAAGTTATCAACAAAGGTTTTGATACGATCAATAGAAGTGCTCAGCTCTTCCTAGTATAGAACTCCAAAAGAAAACACCCAGTAAGAAACAAACAAGTCTGTTCAAAGGCTAGTAAACAGAAAACACCTTCCTCGGAAAGTAAAGATCAAATGAAGTACCAGGTATGCAGAAACATGATGCTTAATCAATTTCGCAAAGCAGTCTCCACATCTATCCAATTCTTCACTGAAGTTAACATAAAAGAAAACGTATATCAGCAAATATTTGTGCTTATAATTTCTGAGAGTGATTATAAGTTATCACAATGAGGTGTTCAGGAGAGAGCCTATATACTTGGCCTGCTTTTCTTTTAGCTCTTCAAATAAGGACTGCAATTTCCATGTATCTTCCAAAAAGCCGATCCAAGCACTGACAGTGCTTGCTTCAACTTTGCATGAAGCAATGGATCTTGCGAGTTCTTCTTCCTGTGGTAAGGATATGTAAGAAAACAAAACAGGCAAATGAAAACTGTGCTTCCATAATTCCTTTTTAAGTTCTTAATCTAGAAACTAACAGAAAGTGAACCTTTGTTTTCAAGTGTAACACAATCTGGTTGCTGGCTTCATCAAATTGGTCCCTCTCCTCTCTAGTTTGTTTAAGTTTCACTGTAGCCACTTTCAATCTAGTATTCACCTGTAATCTGAGTTTCAGAATCACTCTTAAAAACAAGCTTCTAATGTTAATATAGCCTCTACAAATAAGTAAACCTAAACAATAAATATTAAAAACTCTATGTCAAATTTTCAAAGACTGATATAACTTCTCATGACAATTTAAAGTATATTTGAGACGCAGTGCAATAATAACATCTCTTTTCTCCAACTACATTATAAATTTGGATCTTGTATTCACATCATAAAAGGAACCACTTATAAATGATGATGCTTATGGATTTTATATCCACTACATATATATAACATGAATGTTCCACAGCATAATTTATTGGTTTTGCCCCCTCTCCAAACAGGAATGAGAATTTTACTGGGCTCCAAACTTTTAAAAAAGAAATTCCCAGAAAGTTTGCCATTATGTAAGTCTGAGATATATTGGAAAAAAAATTACTGGACTAAGGTGTGATAGAAAGAACGATAGTTAACGATAATACCTTCTTCAGTTCTGCCTCAAGTTGATTCCTTTGCTCCTCAAGTCCAGAGATTTCCGCAACTAGATCCTTTCATAGAACTTAATCAATTCAGCAGCAACCAGACAGACCACAGAAGCATAAAACCAAATGCACTGGTGTAGGATTGAAAAATATTGTAACAGCTCAGATATCCTGCTATGTTTATCCTTTTTTTTCAACCCCGCCAACAGCTTTGGTGTCCAGCATATATTATTAGAGAAGATAGTCAAAACTTCATAAAATTACATGAAAAAGAAACGGAGAGTCCACGAACTACTCTCCTTTGGTGTCCGGCTATGTTATTCTTCTGACGATTGCTTTAATGGATATGGTATTTGAAGTAAATGTCTTCCTTTTGCTACATTGGGAAAATCATGGGGGTACTTTCTTCTATCGATATGGATGTAGGTTAATTTCCTTTTTAGGTCATTGACATAACTTATTTAGCTAAGAAAATACTAGGATTTTTGGTGATTTTGCCCCTACTTTGAAGTGCAATTGTGTTTTTATCCTTATTTTTCTAACTTTGTGATTTTGCCCCCAACTATTCACAAGTCATTGTGATTTTGCTCCAGATCTTTGCGTATTTACCCCTGTTTAGACCGTTGACTAGGGGTAAAATCACATTGACTTGTGAATAGTTGAGGGCAAAATCACAAGTTGCAAAAATGAGGGCAAAATCACAATTACACTTCAAAACAAGAACACAAATGCCCCAAAATACTATGGTCGTTAACAAATGTAGTCACAAGTTAGTAACACAACAAAAATACCTTTTCTATTCCACTAACTTCATTTGTTTTGGTAACCCGGAAGATAAGAGATTCTTCCTTTTGTAGTCTGCAATGTGAATCATAGAACAAGTTCACTTTAAGCAGACATATTTTGTAAAAAAAGAACTTTATGTGCAACATAATTCAAACATTTTGGTACCAAATGAATAACATGGCTCTGAAATGAATAAAAAATATTTAATGAAGGAATTAACAGTGTAACTTATGAACCTCAATTACTATATAAATTGAGCGTGAATATTTGATTACAACCTGATTTTACCTACCTAATAATTTATACTCTAAGTTGCTGAAACTATATATACAACACAAAGAATGCTCAAGATATGAACCTGTTTTCCACGATACGCTTCTCTGCTTTTGCAGATGAATTTGAAAGGGATTCAGACAAAACCTTCAGTTTTTCAACCTGCAAAGTTTATAAATGGACACCGAAATATCAGCCATATATCAATTAAAGAAGGAGGATGATAAATACAGCATTCAGGAATAATTTATATTCTTATTATGCCCTATTAAATATTTAAATTTAAGCACCATAGTGAAGAAGCGTGCAGTATAAAAGTAAAATCCCAAACTAATTTAGAATCAATAAAAGTATCATGCCTTCTCAAAATGAGCCTCCAATAAGTCACCAGGGTGTATTGATTTCTTCTTCAATACAAGTTCTTCCAATCTAGAGCAAAGGCGGACCTCAGCAACTGCCTTTTTAAAACCCTGCAAATAGTACCATAAATACACAACTTAATGCACTTATACTACTAACTATAATTAACAATCGGGAGTAGATTGCACTATACTGGAACATGACGGAAAAAATTAACTTGACTAATCAACATCTGGAGATAAGGAAAAGGGTTTCAGAATGCAGTTTCTGAAAAAAGAAAATTGTTTCTCTTCAGAGAACAATGAACACAAAGTATGTTGTAAGAATTAACTTGGTGATGCTTACAGTCCTATCTTACAGTTAAGATTTTTTCGAAACACAACATATACATACAGCCATGGTTTAGAAATAGAAATAAAAACTAAGGCCTGATGTACAATTCTGTAAGTGATGCATTTGCACAAATTACTTTACAATCTTTTAAACAAATCAGTGACACTGTACTTCATTACCATGCTATTTACTTTCCCTCTTGGAGAACTAATGCCCATATTACAAAATAGATCGCATGATAACAATAGGTTAACATGTTTTTCCTTTTTTTTTTTTTGAATCGAGGCGTACCCCATTTCCATTACCTAGATAACGGAAATTTCAGAGTTATTACAGAATCAGTCGACCACCAGAAGGAGAAGAAGACTAGACCCCCACGTCAGAATCCTAGCCTGATTCAAGCTAGATTAGAGTGAGGAAAGGGCACCTAACACCACGAATGAAACGGCAGATAACCGACAAGTTTTACAGACTGCAGCAGGAACAGTTCTGACTCCCACCAAAATCACATAACTTTCTCCCATTCACCCATGAGGACAAAAGCTCAAACAAGTCCCAGAGACGATCATCTCCGAACCGATAACCCGCATTTTTTAAGGGAACAACCTCTTTGAGCTTTTGTCCTCATGGGTGAATGTGAGAAAGTTATTGGTTCGGATAACCCATGGTTGTGCACTGCAAACTGAATAACTCTAGAATTAGACCTACCTCAGTGGCTGTTTGAGATGTTCTATTCCGATAGCTGTTTGAAGTAGCTCGAAGAGCATCCATTGAATTTATCTGCTGTTGTAATTGTGTAATTTCATCATCTAACCTGAATTCAGAAAATAGAGATTTGAAAAGCAAGTAAATATGGACATACAAGCACAAGACTAGAAGTGCCTTCAACCCCTTCCCAAGAGAAAGAGAAAACCTTGTGATTACAGCATTTCTCTTTAACCCTGATACCGCATCCTGAGCAAACTGAAGCAGCTCATCACGTTTTGCCTGGAAAGGAAAAACATTAAAGCAGGTACCATACATGATGCAATTTATGCTTTTGCCGGCAAGTCACCAAGCGAAAGTACATGTACATGATTTGTGTAAGATATACCAAAGATACAGAAAACTACTATGTGAGGTGGACCTAATATGCTCTACAAATAGATTACTGAAAAATTAAAACCAACAGCAAATTCATACCAATACTTCGTCGTAGTAACTTGAGAATAACCTTGCCAGGTCTTTTATACTACTCAGGAGTGCATTGTGCACATCCTTCCCTCCTGAAAGGCACATTCTGTAATAAAGAACTATGGCATTATATGTTGCTTGCATAAAGGTAAGCTCGTAAAAAGAAAAGGAAATAAAACTCAGATTAATGTGCCAAATGTGCCGCAGGGAGGCAAGCCATTTGTAAATTAATCCTTACACATTGAACTCGGGATCAAGTATAAGTAACTCGTTTTTATAGCACTGAGCACGAGACTCATGTAAGAAGCAGTTACTCACGATCATATACGAACGCAAAATTTCAAGATCTTCCTGAAGTCTAAAACTACAAAAAAAAGGAGAAAGTAGCAATTAACTAGAACCCAACAGTTGAATAACTTGCCCGAAAATTTCAGAGATCAATGAAACTTCTTCGTCAGTTGGGGCTCCCAGAATCTGATCAGAGGACGTGTCAATTTTTCAGAATTATCAACCAGTGACATGGCAGCAATAACGAGACCTCTGCAGTGTCAAATTGCACAGCGTCAAACCCAAACTCACCATGGAGAGAACCATACACTCGAGCCCTTGGCTGTAGAGGAAGACATGTAAAAAGTTCATCAGCTCCCCTCCGCTGTCGTAATCCACGTACAGATCCTGCAACGCGCGCACGCGCAGGCGATTCAGGAGTGTCGCGATCACGCAATGCGTTTCAGAAACTTTTGCAACCAAGCCCGCAGCCAGGAGTGCTCACCAGCAGGGGCGCTGCCTGGTCCAGATCGTCCCCAATTCGAGGCTCCCGCCGCACCGCCGTGGCCGCGCGCTGGGCCTCCTTTAGCGCGACGACCCACCGGCGCAGCAGCTGCACCCGCTCCTCCCCTCTGTAGGCGAGCGCCGCCTCCTCCAGGCTCTTGGCCGTCACCTTGACGCTCTTGTAGTTCCGGTTCCCCTGCGAGTATAGATAGCAAGCGCGCAAACCCTAGTCACGACGATCGCTGGAAATATAATGCACCTACACGGCGGCCGCGGCCGTTGACGAGCGCGGCTGAGGGGTTGGTACGCTACGCACGGTGATGAGCCTGGCGCCGCCCGCGACGGCCTGGCCGGCGTGGTGGACGACGGTGTCGAGGGAGGTTCGGACGGTGCGGCTGAGGAGGGAGCTGCGGCCTCCGCTCGCCTCCACGGCGCGGTGCACCGCGCTGCGGAGCCACGACATCTCTCTCTCCCCGGTCGTCGGCCGTTGGCTTCCTCCCTCCCTCCGTCTCCCCCTTCGCCTCGATCCCGACACAGAAAAAGCGGAGACGGTGTTGTCCACGGGACGGGAGGCGGGGACGCGCGCGAGCAGAGGAAATGCGCCGATGCGCCCTCCCGGTGGCGCTGCGCGGCCGACGAATGCGTGCGCCCGCCCGCCCGCCCACAGCGGCTGAGCTCCGTCCGTGCGGTTGGGTGATGGGAAAAACGTCTCGGAGTCGGCCAAGGCGCCCACCCGGTTCAGGTCCAGTTCGGCCCGCAGCTTCCTTTATTTCGCGCCCGCAGCGGGCCTTATATTAGGACGCACGACCAGCCCACGGCCGACGACACGAGCCATGGAGGCGGAGACGTCGCTGCCGGTGCCCGACGACGCGCTCGCGGAGGTCCTCGGCCGCCTGCCGCCGTGCGCCCTCGCGGCGTCCCGCTGCGTCTGCAAGGCGTGGCGCGCCGTCGTCGACGGCCGCGGGCTGCTGCTCCCGCACGTCCTCCCGCACTCGCTCCGGGGCATCTTCATCAACTACACCGACTACGGGGAGCCGCTCCTCCTCGCCCGCCCCTCGCCGGAGTTCCCCCGGATCAGCGGCGACCTCAGCTACTTGCCCGGCTTTGGCTATAGCTACACGCACTTCCTCGACCACTGCAACGGCCTCTTGCTATGGTATGGAGGGTATGGTTATTGCGACGATGACTACTGCGTGGTAAACCCCGCCACGCGACGGTGGGAATCCTTCTCGTCCCCTCGCGCGGACGTGTATGGACGTGGCGACGCCACCGTGTACCTCGTGTTCGACCCCGCCGTGTCTCCGCAGGTGTTTTGGATCCCCCGCCTACCTCGACCGGAGGAAATGGTTGTGCGTCCGGAAAATGTCACGGCGGCAACGTTCAACCTGAGCCGGCTCTTCTCCTCACTGGATGACAGCACGCTCGGCGCCATGGAAGGTACAGAGGAGGAGGAGGAGGTCCTAGAGGAACTGGCCAGACCGCCGCCGTCGCCATCCATTGAGCGAGGCTTCTTCCCAACAAGAAAGCTATCCCTATTAGCGAGGTCGAGGCTGGGCAACAAGCCTTATTATGACCCCTATGGCTTGATGGAATGGCCACAATCGCCGTGCACATTACATGTGTTCTCGTCAAGAACAAGGAGTTGAGAGGCAAAGGCCGTTTGTCAGGGAAGGCGAGCCCGTGGGAACGGTGAAGGATGCGCGATGGGACAATTTTCTTGTATCCTACCACAGTGTATACTGGCAGGGAACACTCTACGTACATTGTCATGGTGGTTTTGTGATGAGGTAAATTATACATTATCTCTATCTACTACATCCAAATTAAATCCCAATTATATATAAGAGCTGCTATCGCTGTACTCTACACACTATAGGACAACACTGAAATAAAATCTTCAAGCTATGCAACTCTTTTAACATGCATCCATAGTGAATTGTTTTTGACCGATGGCGGCGATGCAGGTTCTCCTTGAAACTGGGCAAGTACCGGGTGATCAAAACGCCGGAAGACATTGAGGAGCGACGTGCACAGCGTTGTCTCGGGAGATCAATAGGTGGAGTTTACTTTGCAAAGGTTTTTTTTTTTGGAACGAACCGCACAAGATAGTGCGTGTTTCATTGATATAGCAGAAGAAATACAAGACTACAGTCCAGGCAGACCATAGACAGGGAAAAAAAAGAAACGAAAAACAAACAACTATCTAAACTCGCTGTACTTGCCCGGTTGGATTGGGACATCAACACAGGTATCACACGCGACCGGTTGGATTGGGGCATCAACACGGCCGCAACTCTAAACACGAAGTCGGCAAGGAGACGAAAACACCTCTGCAGCTCCCCCACACCTCCGCACACAAGCAGACATCGAAAACCTCCAACGCGGGCCGGCGCTGAAGGAGAACTCAAGGAGACAGACAACACCACACCAAGAGAGCCACTGCCATGCAAGGCCCACCGCCGTAGCACTACTGCTGCAAAGCCCGCCACCCAAACGGAAGAAGATCACCGAAACCGAGCCTCGACACAACGCGCGGGGGCCTCGCCGCATCCGCCGTTGGACTCCTCACTCGTGCACGGGGTCACCACTCCCGCCACAGAAACCACGCTCCAGATTTGTTTCCAAAGTAGCCGTCGAGATGGAAAGCAGAGCAGCCCCGCTCCTGAGGATTCAAACAAACAGCCAAGCCGATGTCGTAGTCCGAATTCACCTCGCCGCTTCACCCTCGCTCGAAGCCACCGCTGTCAAATCAGAAGACCAAGGAAGTCGCTTGCGCCATCAGTCGACGTTGTACCGCACCGGGAGAGCCCAGCCATGCTGAGCGCCCCGCCGCAATCCGCTGCAAGCCGAGTCGTCACACGTTGTCGTTGCCACAAGCGCCGTCGTAGCCGACGCAGTCCCACACCGCACTAGACGTTGCAGAGCAACACCAGGCGCCATGGTCCGCTGCGAGCAGTCAAGCGACCACCATGCGACGACCCCTGGTCGCCCTCAGAGAAGCGGCTACCTCAGCGCGAGCTTCGCAACCCCCTTCTAGCTTGCCATACGGTGGAGTTGACGACTCCGGATGAAGCCGCCATGGACCGAGGGAAGTCGCGAGCGAGCGCGGTCTCAAGAGCAATGCCTTCAAGAAGGGTACGGCGCCAGAAGCGCCACCATCGCTCGTCCAGAAACTGGACGGGTTTTCACCCTGAGACCACATGCAGACGGGTTGTAACTCCAAAATGACGCTCCCAACGGGGAAGAGCGACGTCAAGGACGCCGCCGCCATTCCACCAGACGGACGCTGGCGAGGGCTTTCGCCCGGAGTATCCAAGCCCGGAGTTGCACGCGCATCACGCCGCAACCGACACCACAACCACGACAGCCTCATCAGAGCGCCGCTGCCACCGCACCTCCCGTGCCATGCCGCCGAAGCCTCACCTCCGCTGCCACTCGTCACTCACGGCCACCGCCGCCGCGCCCGAAGGACGCCTCCATCGCCATCTGCACGCCGCACTGCCGAAACTCCATACCTCGGCCGTCCTCGCTGGCGTCTCAAGCAGCGTTGCCCACAACCGAGCCGGCCAGCTCGCCGGCCGCTGCCGCCTGCAGCCTCCACTCCGCCCGGCCAACAGAGCCGCGACCGCGGGGAAGCTCCTCCAAGCGACCAGCAGGCGCCGCCGCCGCACACCCTCACCACCTGCCGTAGCCGCCCTCGACGCGCACCACCACGGTGCCTCACCGCGCGCGACGGAGCCGGTGGCCGCCGCGCCACCACGGCGCCGCGCTAGGGGCGGTGCCACGCCCCCACGGCGCCGCTCCGCCCCCGGGGAGGCTGACGTCGGAAGCCGCACGCGCCGCCGCCCGTTGTCGGAGCCGCGAAACCCGCCGCACCCGGCGCCCATGGCACGACCCGCCGTAGATCCGGCCCAGGGAAGGCCGGATCCGGCCTTGGGGACACCGGATCTGCTGCCCCGGTCCGCCGCCGTCGCCATGGCCGGGGGTCACGCCACGCCTCTCCTCCGCCCTGGAGAGAGCGCAGCAGGCCGAAAGTGCCCCGCCGCCGCCATCCTGGGGGCCCGCGCGGGCTTCCCGGCGAGCCCCTCCGGCAGCGGCAGGGAGGGGAAGGAGGGGAGGGGGGCTCTGCGTGGTGCGGTGCTGCCGCCGCCCGAGTCGCCCGGAGCGGGGGCGGCTCGGGGCTTACGCGGTGCGGGCGCAAAAAGTCTACCTTAAACTGAAAATCCTTTGCAAAGGTTTTCCATCACCAACTTCGGATTTGGAACCTGAATGACGAATCAGATTTCTTAAAAGCTCACCCTCCTTCCCCTCCTCTCCGCGTTTCGGGGCTGATGTGTCGCGCAGCCGTGAGTTTGGAGTTTTTGTGAAAAAGCCCTCCAGTTTTCTCTAAATCATGGATAGGTCCACCACATCCAGAACGAACAGTGAAAGCATTCATATATTTGTCACAAAATGCCTCGAGCTAAACTTTATTTCCAAGAGAAGAAGAGGAAATTGCATTTTTACAAATAACCCCTAAGTCATTTTACGGACACCCCCTCCCACCACCCTACCCTCCACCTAATACCCCCCTCCCGCTCGCCCCCGAACGGCCGACGGGCCGAACCCTAACTCAGTCCCCCCTCCCTCTCGCCCTCAACTCTCCTCCTCCCCGGCATCCCCGCCGCCACCCGCTCTCCTCCTCCTCCGCCGCCGCCGCCACTCCCGCGGCCCACCCTCTCGGGGTCTCTCCAGGGCCACGTGAGGTGCGGATCCGGCCGAGGGTCTCCGGAGCGGCGGGCAGAAGCGGCGCGGGCAAGCACTCCCGCCTGCGCCCGCGGTCGCCACCACGGCACCACCGGCGCATGTGCGCGGCGGGTGTCCGGCCGGTCGGCAGTAGCCACCAGCCGGGGCTAGCCCGGCGCGGCGCTTGATTTTTCCTGGCCTCTCGGTCGGCCTGGGCCCGGGCCCGGCGGAATCCAACGAATCAGCCTTTGTTTTCGTGTGGACGCAGATTTTTTTGGCTAGGACCCCGTCGTCGGCTACTCGGCTCGCCGTCCACCACCGGCCGCGAGGACGCGCGCCCCGGTGCCCGTCGCCGGATCCACAGTCGCCGTCGCTGAACTGCATCTCCCGTCGGGCTCCAGTGCCCTCTCCTCCCTCGCGCGCCCTCAGATGGCAGCAACGCTTCCAGGTCACCGCATTGGCCTCTCTCCCTCCCCTCTTCCCCCTCTCTTTCACTAACCTCTCTGATTTGATTATCATCCTCACTTTTCTCTTTCAGATCCGGCCACTAAAGGTATGGAGGTGAGCTGGCGACTGGCATGGCAGAGGGGCTATCCGCAATCCCTTAGCGGCGGCGAACAAGGGTTGCGGCACCGCTCTCGACCCATTTCTCCACTTCTTTATTTTTAATTGCTGAGCTAACAGCACTGTTCTTTCATTCTATGACCAATTTTAGAAAGGGGGTTAGTGACTTGTGATGCTTTTTTACCATGCTCTGCTGGAAGAAATGTAAGTGTTTGTGTACCACTTTTTCACTTTTCTTTTGTTTGCAAAATTTGAAGTATCACTCGTTGAGCTTATTAAATATACGTTGTGTATGGTACAATCAATTTAGCTGGAAGAAATAGTTTCTCCCATACTTGCGGATGTGTGGAAGAAAGAATTAAGTAATTAACCATTACTATCTGCTTCTCCCATGTAGCTGTAACAGAAAACTCTGCTTTTATCATGAATTCATGATACTATTTTCAAAACTATTTTTGTTGATCTTTTTAGACAACTGACCTATTCCAAAAGATTGAGGTGTCTGAGTGTTTTTGGTTTTGAATTATGTAGAGCATAAAGTGACACACTGTAATCACAAGATGAGTCTCCTCACTAGGAAATACTGGTAAACAGTATGTTGCCACGTTTGATGGTATGTTTGTTTTGTGAACTAAAGGCTTGTCGGCATGCCTTTTGATTGGTTATGTACCATGTTTCATCATATTTGTTGATAGGTTGAAAAATGAGTACTAACTGATGATGATAACTGTTATGCATTTATCAGTGCCAATATCCAGTGCATATGTTTAACCAAGCAACAATGGTCTTTACTAAACCATACTCACTACAGCTTGCCGCATATGTACTTTTGAGGAGTGTGGAGTAAAAATCTCTTGACCTGAAAAGGGATCTGTACTTCCATTGCTGAAACTACTTTGTAACATTGTCATTTATTACTATTATCAGCATTTTGGTATGAATATTATTTTCAAATGTGTGCCTTGGATACTGGAACCATAGAACTTACATTTTGGTATCGAAGAGCTATTATGTAGAAGTAGAACTGAATGCTTGATATAATTCATCCCTCGGACAATAATGTATCATAAAGCCTTCTCTTATTGTCATCCTAAGTTGAGTGACACATTTGCTCCAAGATAACAGTTGTGTGATATTAATATAGTTTTAATGTTCTTTTTTTCCTCAAATTTGTGCCAGTACAGTAGTTGAAAAGTTTTACTTGGACATGGCTGCGGGTGTTGGACTGATTGGCATGTGGGTCTCTGACTTGGCAAACTTTGTTTTGGACATACGAAATACCACTTGAAACCCAACACTATCTGGCTGTGAATATATATTTTTAGGACTCTTGTGTCTGAGTTATCCTTGTTAAACACTACGCTGATTTTGCCCCATTATTGTAGGCTTTACAGAGTAACTCTCGTTTTCATTGCAGAGGCAAGACTGCTGGGGTCATAATGTGTTGCGACGCAATCCCTTAGCGGCGGCGAACTGGGGTTGCGGCACCGCTCTCGACCCATTTCTCCACTTCCAGGTACTATCTGCTCTTCCTTTCCTCTCTTTTTTATCTGCTCCACGTACTATCTGTTACGTAAACTTATTTGTTTTGATAAACCAAAGTTGTGCTGAACAGATCTGCATTGACTTTCAACATTTTCAAGTGGCATGAACAAATTTACTTTGTTGTCCTCTGAAAACCATTGGCTTGCTTTGCGGTCATGAATGCCTAATGCTTTTGCTATTAAGTTATCATTTACAATGTTCCATTATTTCATTTCTCATTACTTTCTTATTGCATTTTTTGTAGTTTCACATAATAGAAGAAAGTTGTGTTTTCTGTTCAGGATGATTCCTTTGTTTTGGTCAAATTTATTGGCTAAATCTGATTTCCTAGACTAAAGAGGCAACCTCACCTATGGGTAGTGGGGCTGTTGGAAACTAGAACCAAAACCATCTGAAAGAATCTCATTTTAGCCTCTTAATGGATTTGAACTTTATGAATTTTAGCCCTGCATTGAAAGGGATATGAAGGTGTGTTTTTCTTTTATGATGGCTTAGAACTTTTGGGAATCCTGGGATGGAGGTATACATATGTAGGCCGTTACATAATAAAACAATATTTGTAAAAAAAACTATATTGTATAGTTAGCTTGAATAGCAAGATCAATCAGTATTATTTTACAGTGTGTTATTACAGTGGATATGCACATCTATGGTAGTATCCTGCTTGTCAGCCCGCACAACGATTCTAATCATCTATGATTTGGATGTTGCGAGTCCTTTGGATCTTGATTAACTAATATTTTTGTCCATTTGCTCCTAGCATTCCTTTTAATTAGTGCTAGGCTGCTAGCTTAAGCAGTTGTGCCAATTAACTAATATGAGCTTCAATTAATTGTGTTGCTGCTATTTCCTTTCACCTCATCTCCTTTTTTCTTGCTAGGGTTCGGCAAACCGTGGCGGCAGACGCTTACGGCAATGGCTGATGCTGCTCCGACGGTGCCTCGATCTAGATGGCGCGCCTCATCCAGCCAGGTCCGAATCTCCCTCCGCCTTTTCTTGTTGGGTGTCAAGGATAAATCATTCCCTTGCAAATGTAGGGAAATTAGAGGATAAAATCCAAATGCCTCTAGATCCAAAGAATTAGCATGCAAATATTGATCTAGGCATGGTGATTAAACTGATGTTGCTCCTAACATTATCATAAATAATTTATTTTATTAACCTTTTGGTTTGCTACTCGCTATGGTCATTTGTCTAGCATTTACACCATGATTTGCAACATAATTCCACCATATTATTTGGATTTGACTAAAGTGTGTTGATGTATGCCCCTACACCTTTTTTGGCTTATTGACTAAAGCGTGTTAGATCCCAGAGTAGATGTCGTGCAGAAATACTTTTGTTGCCCAGTTTTGCGATACTGTTTGATAATTTGTCTTAATTCTTATTATTTGTGGTTGTGTTTCTATGCAGCGGGCTCTTGGAGCTCATGGGGTTTATTGCTGATCATAGTGGCGGGCTGTCGATTGCGATGTGTTTCCTTCTGGGATTCATTGTTACTTTTGGGGTGTATGTGTCTTTGAGAAAATGAAATTAATTTAGGGATGCATGTATTCAGATGTCTATTTGATGAATGACAAGCATAGTAGTAGAAAAATAAATATTTGAAATGTTGATGCAAATGCCAGACATACTTCTTTAATGAATGCACATGCTGTAATTTTGTTTTGGATAGGACGCGCAACGCGCGCCGTCTGTTCTAGTTGAGTGGTAAACCGGAGTGGGTGTTGAAGCACCGTACCGACATTGATCATCACTTCTCTCCTTGTGGGCAGAAGCGCGCCTGAGCGAGAGTGGTCGTGCAACTCGTGGGCCTTGGAAGATGGGGATGTTGATGAGGACGCGCCAATCTACATACTTGGCTTCCACCCTTACAAAGATGTTATCTTCTTGATGGTGTCATTCGTAGCAGTTGCCTATCATTTGAGTACATCGAAGGTGCAGTGGTTGGGCGAATCACACCCAATGTGGTACGTTACTGGTCAAGGCTCAAAAGGCGTAGATGAGGCATTTCCATATACACCCTGCATGATTGGAGATCTCCTAAACGATTATGAAACTTTTTCAGAGGACTAGTTCCTTAGTTCATGGTTGCTGTCTATCTCTAGCTGTTCGTGATCACTGTAGCCAATAAATGGTCACTGTGGCCTCCTTTTGGATTTATTTGTGTCCGGCCACAAGTGCAAAAAAATGTCTCTCTTGTACTTCTGGACCGATAGGCCATGGAACTTGGAGCGGTACACGCTTGAACAATCATCAAAGAATTGATAGGCCATGGAACTAGGAGGAGGATGAGGACGGTGGCAACAAGATGCTTCTGGAAGAGATTTGTGAATGGACTCAGCTAACGATTATATTCTTGATGAAGAAGGTGGCGATAAAGATAGATTTTTTTTAACGAATTTTTTTGACGAACCGCACAAAATAGTGTGTGTTTCATTGGTATAAAAGAAAAAAATACAAGACTATGATCCTGGGAGATCATAGGCAGAAAAAAGGAAAGAAACAAAAAAAACTCGCTCGGTTGAATTGGGACATCAACACCGCCAGACTCTGCACACAACCGACGACCGAAGAGACAGAAACAAAACGGCAGCTCCACCAACAGGCTGCCCTCAAGCGAGTATCGAACCATTGGAGTGAGGCCCACCGCTGAAAGAGGAGTAGAGGGGCAGGCACCACCGCACCGAAAGGGACTCCGCCGTGCAGGACCCAACACCGCAGTGCTGTTGCACCGAAATTGACCGCCCGACAGCGTGAAGAACACCGAATCCGAAGCAACTCTTGCGTGCGCGGGACCACCAACCCGCCACTCAGCACGCCTCTCTCTCGTGTGCAGCGACCTCAAACCCGCCGCACGGCTCCACGCTCTGGAGTCGTCTCAAGAATTGCCGTCGAGGTAGCCTGAAGAGGTGCCCCGCCCCCAAGAAACCGAATCAAGCCGCAGACCACCACCATGGTTCGAAGTCATGACGTTGCTTCCCCCTTGCCCAAACCGCCGCCATCGAGCTACAGGAACGAAGATGTCGCCCGTGTCGTCTTGCGACGTTGTACCGCACCGGGAGCTTCTAGCCATGCTGGAAACCCCGCCGCGATCCGCTGCAGGCCAAGTCCTTACTGGTTGCCGTTGCCGCGAGCGCCGTCCTTCAACGTTGTCTCGCACCGCACTGGAGATTGCCAAGAAATACCAGGCGCTGAGGGATGCTGCAAGCAAACGAACAACAGCCGAGTGAAGACCTCTGATCACCAACAGGAGAGCAGTGTCGTGGCGTGGGGTAGGCAACCCCCTTGACGCATACCCGATGACAGCTTCGTCCCCGCCGGCCAAAGCAACCACGAACAGCAGGCCGGCCAAGCCGCGAACCGAGCAGTGTCTCTAGAGACGACGTCCCCAAGGAGATTACGATGCCCACAGGCGCCGCTGTCGCTCGTCCAGGAGCTGGACCGGGTTTTCACCCAGAGACCTTGAATAGCATGATTGCCACTCCAATATGGCACCCTCAGCAGGGGAACGACGCTCGAAGGCGCCGCCGCCATTCCACCAAAAAGAATCTGGCGAGGGCTTTCGCCCAGAGCAACGAGCCCCCGCTACAACCGCTCGCCGGAGGAGGCCGGCACCACCATTGCAGCCACTTCAGCCGGGAGAGCGCCACTGTCGCCACACCACATCGCCGGCCGCCATAGCTTCGCCTCCCTGCCGCCGCCCCACACCCAGGCAACCCACCGGGCCGTTACACCGGCCGCCGCCATCGCTGCCACCAGAAGCTGCCCGGCCAATGACAGCCATGACCACCCGCCGCCCGCCACAGTCGCAGAAGGAGGAGGCGCCGCCGCGGCGCCGCACTTCGCGCAACAGGGCCGACGGCCGCCACACCACCACGGTGCCACACTGCCACGCCGGGGGCCAGGTCGCGCCACCACGGTGCTGCACCACCCGTCGAGGTTCACGAGGCGCCGCACGAAGAAGCCGCCCCGCGCTCAGGCCAGAAGGCCACCGCCGTCACCCGAACGCCGCCGGAAGCTGCCGCCGCCGCAACTGGCGCCCCTGCCGCCGCCTGTCGCTGATCCGACTGTAGGGGTGCCGAATCCGAGCAAGGGGACGCATGATCTGTGCCCCCCTCACCAGCACCGCCGCAAGGCCGTCGATGCCGCCCTCGGGGCCCCCACGGCCAATCGCCATAAATCCGGCCCGGGGGTAGCCGGATCCGCCGCCTCGCCGCCGTCGACGTCGAGGTCGTGCTGCTCCGCTCCGCCGCCCCGGAGTGGTGCTGCCGCCGAGAGGATGGCCGCACCGCCGATGTCCTTGGGGCCCGCGCGGGGTCCCGATCGGCCCCTCCGGTGACAGCAGGGAGGAGAGGTCGAGGGAGGGGGCGCTCGTCGGGCTGGGTCGGGTCGCCGCCCGAGTCACCCTAGGCGGGGGCGACCCGAGCGGGAGTATGGCATAAGTAGCAAATCCTTCGCTTTGAGCATAAAGATTGATTGAGTTACACTATTCAATTCCTATAATGATCAGCTATCCATATAAATGATACCATCAAGATAACCTAGGACCTATCTTTTGAATACATCAAAGGTCCAATACTTAGGCAAAATGCGTCCAAAACATTATCATAGGTATGCAGCTGGTGTATGAAACACGCCTTGCATGGTTGGAGGACATGGAGAGACCAAACTGAAAGATCATCTTCAAAGTTATGTTAAGTGTCATATTCTCCCTCCGTCCATAATTACTTGTTATTGTTGACTTTTGATCGTTCCCTTTATTAAAAAAAACAAGAATATATCATGAGTTTTCATCATTATTTTGATAGGGGTAATATATTTAATAACATTTTTTTCTTAAAATACAAAATTGTATAAAACTAATTATGAAAAATTATTAATTTTTTAATATAGATTATGATGTCCACTACCATCACGCAAAGTCTCAAATTAAAATTCAACTTGTGCATAGAGAAACAAAAATGATAAATTGCATACGAGATAAGTTGAACGAAATAGCATAATTTAGGGATAACTGAATCGAAGAAGATAATTTATCTGAACTTTCGCTTTGAATGGAGTAATTCGGACTTTTTGCAACACACAATATAGTAAGTCGATTTATACTTAGTATTAAGCTGTTGCCACTTGCCAGAATGCTAGTTTGGCACAACTCATTTTGAACAAGTCTGTTATGTAAACAGCGAATACACGTTTGTATATCATATTACTGTTTCAATTGGAGTCAGTATTTCTTTCTTCCTCTACGGTTACGAGCGCAAGGAAGCCAAGACCAGGATAGACCTGGCACAACAATGTCCCCAAATGGCCATATGCTCCTCCTCGGTGTGCATGCAGTGCTTTGTTCCTCACCAACTCTGTCAGAAACACGCAGCCGCCTTCTTTTTTTTAGGCGTTGGTCAAGTCAAGCAAGCAAGGAAGAGACAGACAAGAGAGCTCGGAGGCGGACGGGAGATGGGAGGAGATGTGCGTGAGGCCGTCGCTTTCCGCCCGCTCGGTGTTGTGCCTCCAGCTGCTCCCCATTTCGACCCCGTCCCTTCCTAGCTCATCCACACGATGCCCGAGTCCATACATAATCACCAGTCAACTCGAGCCCGCCCGCGCCCGTAGTAGGCTACCACGACCCACCCAGTCACCCACCTACCTGCCCTGCCCTGCCCTTCCCTTCCCTTCCCTAGCTCGGACGACCACGTACGTATTACGAGACGGTGCCCGTGTCCACCCGCCGCGGCGCCGACGCGTGCCGGCACTTTTCGCTAGAGATCATCACGTCCCTCTCGGCCGCCGCGGGTTATCCTCCAGTGAGGCACCGGCACCAGCATGAATTAGTACTTCTAGCATCTACTAGTCGCTGACAAGTGGTGTGGCGTGGGTTTACATTCATTTTCCCTGGCCCTCGTGTCCACACGCACGCCACGAAACAACTTCCCCCCGCGCGCGCGTCCACGCGAAACACGCAGCTTCTTCCTCCCACCGTCGTCGTGTAGTGTAGGACCCCCAGAAGTGTGTGTGTGTACGCATGCATGCCAGGCTTCGCCAAATAGAAACGGAGAACATCAGGTGACCAAAGCCCCAAACCACTAGTGTCATGGCAGCCTGCTACCACCTGATGAGAGCCTGAAACGTGTGCACCGGCAGGTTGGACCGTATGGCTCCGTGGTGGGGGCGCACGACAACGACGACCGCATCGCACCTGGTCCATCCAGTCGAATCGCGTGCGGGCGTGGCGGACGGTTGGAGACTTCCGTGACCCTTCCTGGCTTCCCACCTCGCGACGCAGGGATACGGAGGGAGGACCTGGGGAAAGCATCGGAGCGGAGCGCCACCCGCCGCCGGCCGGCGATATAGGATAAGAAATCAATCCTCTCGCCTTTAATCTGCTCACTCATCATCGGAAAACGAGGATCAGGGGCGTTTCCCTTTCGCTTTGACAAAAGGGATTTGCGTTACTCCTCGCGTGCCCGTTGTGTCGTCGTCGGATGGAACCTCGCGGGATTCCGACGTGCGCGCACAACCGGTGAGGGTCGAGGGGACCAGAGCTGCAAGATTACTATGCTGACTTGGTAGATTTTGGTGTCCTTAGTAAAAGGAGAGGAGCCTACAGCTTCCTTTCCTCCGCTGTTTTAGCTATAGTGATGGTAGTAAAAAACGTTGTTCGAGTGTTCCAAATGCAAATCCTTTGCTAACATCATGGAGGTAATAACATATCCTAGCATTTTTTTTCCTTCGGAATCACGCGTTAACGAGCCACCAAATCAAACAACCAGTATTTGCCTGACAACCTGTAAACCAGGAAAGTGACAGGATTAAAAGCCTCCCGTTAAAATACCCCAAAGCCTTTCCCCACTAATCAAAATGCTCCCCCCTCCCAGCCTCTCAGTCTCAGCACCTCCTCCTCCGATATTATCTCCGTTGCCTAAACCAATTCTCCAATCACCGAGCCGCCGGTTTCACTCTCCTGTGGGTAGGCTCTACTAGGATTTTGCAGCTGCTGCTGTGCCTGTCTTCGCCAGTTCCCAGTTTCACTTTCGTCCCCAGTCCCAGAGCAAGTTGCAGGTTTCCGACCCGTTCCTGTACTAATCATCAACCCCCCCAATGGATCCCATGAGGCCGTGATGATCGCTGCTCTTCTCCGCGGCTAGGCTCCACGTCTCTCGCCGCCCATGAGCCGGGTTGTAGAGCGAGGCTGATGGTCTTGCCGCGATTCTTCTTGCACCACGTCCATGGCCCCCGTTCTTGATATGGTTCTTTGGGCCGTCGCCGTGCTGTCCGCGCTGCTCGCCGCGGCTCGCGGCGCGTTCGTCCCGGCGGACAGCCAATTCGTCCTCTGTGGCACGGCGGCGAGCGCCACCGTCGGCGGGAGGAATTTCGTCGGGGACGCCACCCTGCCGGCCAAGGTGCTGTCGGCGGCGCAGAGCTCGACGGCCAACGCGTCGTCGGGATCGGCGGCCAACACCTCCTCCGGCGAAGTGGCGCTGTACCAGTACGCGCGCGTGTTCCCGGCGCCGTCAACGTACACGTTCGCGATCAAGAAGCCCGGGCGCCACTTCGTGCGCCTCCACTTCTTCCCCTTCCGGTACCAGTCCGGCGACCTCGCCGCGGACGCCAAGTTCACGGTGTCCGTGCAGGGCGTGGCGGTCATCGGCCAGTCGTACACGCCCGCGAACGGCACGACCACGGTCAGGGAGTTCTCGGTGAACGTCGCCGGCGGCACGCTGGCGATCGCGTTCACGCCGACGGGAAAGGTGGCGTTCGTCAACGCCATCGAGGTCGTGTCGCATCCCGACGACCTCTTCGCCGGCCCGGCGCAGACGGTGAGCTCCCTTGGCCAATGCACCGGGCTGTCCACGCAGGCGCTGGAGACGATCCACAGGATCAACATGGGGTCTCCTAAGATCACGCCCGGCAACGACACGCTATGGAGGACGTGGCTTCCCGACGACACCTGCCTGCTCGACCCCTCCCTCGCGGTGCACAAGGATGTGTTGCCCAAGAACCTCCAGCGCATGGAGGGCCTCGCCAGCCCGGAGGCGGCGCCGGACATGGTGTACGCGACGGCGACGGAGCTCAACAAGAAGCTCATTGACAGCACCATAAGCGCTGTGTTCAACGTGACGTGGAGATTCCAGGCCACGCCGGGGTGGGAGTACCTGCTCCGGCTCCACTTCTGCGACATCGTCAGCAAGGCGGCGAACCAGTTGTCATTCAACGTGTACGTCGAGGGGCGGTCCGTGCTCTCCGACTACGAGATCACCAAGGACACTTTCGGCTCGCTGGCCGTGCCGTTGTACAAGGACTTCGTGCTGAGCGACACGGACGCGACGGGCAACATCACCGTGAGCATCGGACCGTCGAAGGCGGGCAACGTGGATCCGGACGGCCTCCTCAACGGCCTCGAGATCTTGAGAATGGTCGGGGACACAGGCGGCGGCGGCGACACGTCACGGAGCCGTTCAAAGAAAACCATCGCTGGAATCGTCGCCGGCTCGGCCGGGGTCATGGTGGTGATGGCCGTCGCGTTCCTTGTCCTCAGGGTGCGGCGGAGGAAGAAGCCCGAGAAGAAGCCGTCGAGCACCTGGGCCGCGTTCTCGGCGAACGCGCTGGGGTCCGGCTCGCGCTCGCGCAGCTTCGGCAAGAGCAACAGCGGCGGCGCCAGGAACGACACGGTGACGCTCGGGCAGAGCACCGCCGGCGCGGGGTACCGCTTCCCCTTCGCGGCGCTGCAGGAGGCCACGTCCGGGTTCGACGAGGGCATGGTGATCGGCGTCGGCGGGTTCGGGAAGGTGTACAAGGGCACGCTGCGGGACGAGACGCGGGTGGCCGTGAAGCGCGGCAACCGGCGGTCGCAGCAGGGGCTCAACGAGTTCCGCACGGAGATCCAGCTGCTGTCTCGGCTGCGCCACCGCCACCTGGTGTCGCTCATCGGCTACTGCGACGAGCGCGGCGAGATGATCCTGGTGTACGAGTACATGGCGAAGGGAACGCTCCGGAGCCACCTGTACGACTCCGAGCTGCCTCCCCTGTCATGGAAGCAGAGGCTCGAGGCCAGCATCGGCGCCGCCAGGGGCCTGCACTACCTCCACACGGGCTCAACCAAGGCGATCATCCACCGGGACGTCAAGTCGGCCAACATCCTCCTCGACGACAGCTTCATGGCCAAGGTCGCCGACTTCGGGCTGTCCAAGACCGGGCCGGAGCTGGACAAGACGCACGTCAGCACCGCCGTCAAGGGTAGCTTCGGGTACCTCGACCCGGAGTACTTCCGGCGCCAGATGCTGACGGAGAAGTCCGATGTCTACTCCTTCGGCGTCGTCTTGCTCGAGGTGCTCTGCGCCCGCCCGGTCATCGACCCCACGCTGCCCCACGACATGGTGAACCTCGCCGAGTGGGCAACCAAGCGGCTCAAGAACGGCGAGCTCGACGCTATTGTCGACCAGCGGATCGCCGGGACGATACGGCCGGAGTCGCTCAAGAAGTTCGCGGACACCGCGGAGAAGTGCCTCGCGGAGTACGGCGTGGAGCGGCCCGCCATGGGGGACGTGCTCTGGTGCCTTGAGTACGCGCTGCAGCTGCAGGAGGGGTCGCCGGACAGCTCCAGCTCAGACGACGCGCAGCTCGCTGCCGGGGTTGCGTCGTCCAAGTACCAGCGCAACCAGTCGACCGCCAGCGATGGAACTGCGGCCACCATGTCTGCGAACTTAGGGGACCTTGACGGCATGTCCATGAGGAGAGTCTTCTCAAAGATGATCAAGAGCGAGGAGGGCAGGTGAAGCCAAAAATTACATGGCGCATCTTCTCATCATCCCGTGTACAGTACAGAAACTGCAAGGGAAACATCTCAGTTTTGATTCCATATGGAAATGTAAACAAACGATGTACATTCTCAGATTTAGAAAGAAAGTGCAGTACTGTATTTGTCAGAACACCGACTCTGAATGATCCTCTTGAATTCTTACAGGGCAATATAATAATTGTTACTAGTTTTCCTGCGAATCCACTGCAGAACTAATCCGGAACAGAGCTCTGCCGGCAAGCAGAAAATGAACAACATATGTCAAAAGATTCGCAACATTAACAGCTGCATATAAAGTGCAACATTAGAGCGAAAAAGCGTCACGCGAACATGCTGTATCTCCAGCACATTCACAATACCAACTTCCATTACAACGAATAAATGCAGTGTTCAACTTGCGATCTGATTATGAGTTCTATGTAGTAGCCTAACTTGCCCTGCACGGTCATATGCTCAATCTAAAACACTCTCAGAAAAGATCGAGAGCACTTGCAACTCAAAAACAGTGGGGTGTCACATCGAATGTCGATTCCCCAGTGGGACTACTAGAAATCTAATACTGATGATCACTAGCATCTACTCTGCCTTCCTCTTCCCAGATTGTTTTCTGGCACGTGCTGTCAGGCACCGTCCCACAAACTTAAGAACCTCGTCAATCAGCACCACTGGGAAGGCCACTGCTATCACCAAGAGCCATTCGTTGAAACTGAGGGGCACAATCCCGAACACTTGAGCGAGGAAAGGCACGTAGAGGATCAAGAAATGCAGCCCAAAAGACACGGACATTGCCAAAAGAAGCCATGGGTTCACCCATGGTGGCATGCTCAGAAGGCTGCCATCCTCCGACAGGGCATTGAGTGAGTTGAACATCTCAATGGCCACCAAGACAGACAGCGAGAGGGTCATCGCTTTAATCTTGCCATTCTGGAAGTAATCGCATGGGTTTGTGTCAAAGCTGAATGTCTGTGCTCCGGCTGTAAACGGTGACACCTTGAAGCCCTCCCATGATGAGCACTGGCCCCAGTTTGATAGCTGGGAGTACGACACAAGAGTATGACCATCACTGGCCAGGTCGATTCCCAGGAAAGAACCATGTGTGTACCAGATGATGAAGATTCCCACTGTCGCAACTCCAACATAAAGGCCAATAACCTATACATGCCAGGACACAAATCTCAGTAAGCAGCACATACAACAAATGCATAAGCCAACTTAAAAAAGATTAGCAAATCACTATTAAAGATGCATTTTGGATATTAGTTGGATTTCCATATCGTATATGAGGGGTGGAGCCAGGTTCAGCTCAAAGGGGTGCTGAGACCCTTTCAATTAAACTAACTTAATGTCTTATGTGCAAAACTCAGAATAAAACAGCTAATATTTAATTGGACTGCACGGACTGAGGGGGTGATGCAGCACCACCTGCAGATCCACCCCTGCTGTATATCCACGCGACCACGCTTCATTTCTTATTGTGGGTTGATGCATATCAAAAGCTATGAACTTAGAAAAGCCGAAACGACCTATAATGTGGAACGGAGGCAGTATATTTCTTTTCCCTTTAGATGCAGATCAGTTCAAATTTGTAAAGCCAGCATATTTACTTCAGAAATAATTTCATTCACATAATTATATGAAAACAAGTCTGGAGCCACATTCTCTCTTTTTGTGACTACACAAATTTTAGGTAATAAATGCCAATTTAATCTAAGTGGAACATCAATAGTGGTGCTACACCCAATTCATGGCTTTGAGTTCATGTTATCATGTCAGAAGCCAACCTAAACCTTGATCACATGCAAGTATAATTTGGTGAACTGGTGATATTCTACTGGGATGAAGAACTTCATGACACTAACCACGTAGTGATAGCCGTTACAGGACTACACTATCAGTATACACCACTAAAAGAAAGCTCAAACATTGAAATGTATAATCACATAAACAAAAAAACACAGCATCTTAAAAAATCAATCCATCAACCAATAACATGATTCAATAGAAAAAAACATACCATATACCGAAACAGGATCCACGGGGTGATCAACGAGTCATCACTTCTTCGGGGAGGTTTCTTCATGATATCTTTATCAGGTGGGTTGAACCCCAAAGCTGTTGCAGGAGGGCCATCTGTAACAAGATTGACCCACAGAAGTTGCACCGGGATGAGGCCTTCTGGGATACCTAGAGCTGATGTCAGGAATATGGACGCAACTTCTCCGATGTTTGAGGAGATCATATATCTGCAATTTTGATATAGCAAACATGAACTCAACGGTCATTGCATTCAATGTAATCCAACAATTGTACTCAAAACGGAAGGTCAGCCATAAGCTTTATCTGAAAACAGACCTAATAAAAGCCTTCATGTTATTGTAAATAGACCTCCCTTCACCAACTGCTGCGACTATAGTACTGAAGTTATCATCCGCAAGCACCATATCTGAAGCTTCTTTGGCAACCTAGCAAGGGTTGATAGGAAAAGGCAAGGTCAGATTGTCAGAAACTCTTCCAACAAAAACTGAGGAATTTCAACCATAATGAAATAAACCCTACCTCAGTCCCTGTAATGCCCATTGCAACTCCAATATCAGCCAATTTAAGAGCAGGCGCATCATTCACTCCATCACCAGTCATCGCAACCACTTCACCATCTTCTTTGAGCAGTCTAACTATCTCCTGCTTGTGTTTTGGCTCCGCTCTGGAGAAGAGAAGGCCACCTTGTTGTCTTAGGAGCTTCTTGTTATCAGAAAGTGCCATGAATTCCTTTCCTGTGAAGCTCTTTGAACTGATATCGTCATCAGGACCAAAGACCCCAATCTCACGGCAAATGGCCTCTGCTGTTTCTTTGTTATCACCAGTTATCACCATAACACGTATCCCAGCAGCTCTACAATCTTCAATTGCTTTGTGGACTTCTTCTCGGGGAGGATCCTGTCATAGTTTTGGGTGTTATTATAAGGTACATGCAATTGTAAACATGAAGAGACATACATATCAGAACTATCTTAACCAGAAATTTTCCATTGTAGTGTAAGCACTCACCCTTATTCCAACAAAACCGCAGAATATCATATTACTCTCGATGGTAGAGTAATATGAAGGATCAAGCAGGTACTTGTGAGCTGCATGTTCTTCTCCATCATATGTTGCAAATTCTGCCAAATCCTCCTTGTATGCAAAACCCAAACAGCGCAAAGCACCAGCAGACATGTCGCGAAGTGTAGATAATATGAGCGACTTCGCACCATCATCCAAAAGCACAACAGATCCATCAAGCAACTGAATATAGCCACATCTCTCTAACAGATTCTCTACTGCTCCCTGCAAAGTTAAAATTCACCATGTGAAAGTGATTAGGACAATGGGAAACATAGCAAACACATTGCAAGCAATGACAAAACATGCCAGCTCCATAAAAAAGGTATTAAATTTAAGGAAGCAAATTAGTACAACGAAGAAGCCACATCCCTTCAAGGGAAAGGCAGGAAGCAAGAATTGGCATTGCTGCCTGGACCATTATGATCTTCCAGTTGTTTACATCTTTCTCATGGCTTAAACATAAAAAACAAGAAACATATGCTTAGATCCCGAGTTATTCATAATACCTTGACAAGCAACAAATTCTTCCCAGAGTCAGCTTTCACAATAACCCCCATTGATTTTCTGGTGCGATCAAACTCCAGAGTTGCCACTCTCTTAGCAGCATTGTTCCACCACTGGCAGCACCCTTTAAATAACAAAAATAATAATAATTACTTGTTCTTTGGAGAAGCATCCAGACTATTATTTACAAGGCAAAAAGGAATCAACATACTTAGCAAATCAGACGAATCCATGGATGGGGTATAACCACCAGGAAGACCCATTTTCTCAACCAAAACCTGTCACAGTAATAAAGAATGTAAACCAAAACCAATAAAAGGCACCTTAAATAAGGAACTGTCTAATGCATTACCAATCTAAATCTTTTCATATGGGTAACAAAAGTAGATACCAATACCAGTTCTTTCATCAACTTTTGTTTTTATTGTATATATAAGTTGCTATTAACATTTTGCAGACTGCTTCCAAGCTACATGTAAGACAAATTGAGGCAGAGGCAACAACTTAAGACTCTAAGAGCATTCCAATTTAAAGGCATGAAAACAAGGTTACAGCAGTGTACAACTATTAACTACTATATATAACTGAAAATTTATCACAGGAACAAACCATACCTTCAAGGCAGCTTCTGTTGGCATCCCTGTGGCAACGTACTGATGCTCAGAGTGGGCAATGCTTGCGTCATTGCAAACTGCAGCAATCTTTGCAATCATCTTGAGATTTTCATCCATGCTTAAGCTTGGCCAATCGTGTATTTGCCCATCAGTTGGATCATAAGTGGTCCCATCAACTTTAAAGGTCCTAAGTGTATCCGGCCACCTCCCAATCGCTACAAGTTTCACAGCGGACATCTGGTTGGTGGTCAAAGTTCCTGTCTTATCAGAGCAGATCACAGTTGTGCAACCCAATGTCTCCACACTGGGCAGCTTCCTCACAAGGGCATTCTTCTGCGCCATCTTCCTTGTGCCAAGTGCCAAGCATGTGGTGATCACAGCAGGCAAACCCTCTGGAATTGCTGCAACAGCCAGTGCCACTGCAATCTCAAAGTAATATGTGCACTTCTCAAATGAGAATTTGAAATTCCTTGGCCAGCCATCCACATACTCCCAGGAGAGGAAATACTTCAAGTTGATGAGCCAAACCAAGGCACAGATCACACCAATTATGGCAGTTAGTGCCTCACCAAACTCATTGAGCTTCTTCTTCAGTGGCGTGTCGTCCTCCTCCTGAGATGCTTCCTGGATCTGAGCATGGATCTTACCAATTTCGGTAGCCATGCCTGTGCCCGTCACGACACAGACGGCACTTCCGTTTACAACAGTGGTACCAGCAAAAACCATGCACTCTTTTCCCTGGATGTCTGTGTCCTCCGACTCGATCTTGTGGCTGGACTTGTTGACCGAAGCTGTCTCGCCAGTGAGGGATCCCTGCTCGACACGGAGGGTCGAGCTGATAAGCTGGAGCACGCGCATGTCCGCGGGGACCTTGTCGCCGACGCGGAGCTCAACGATGTCCCCGGGGACGAGGTCGCGCGCCGGGAGGCCATGCGACCACCGACCGTCACGCTTGACGGTTGCGTGCTCGGACTGGATCTCCTTGAGCGCCTCGAGCGCCTTCTCGGCGTTGCTCTCCTGCCAGACGCCGACGACGGCGTTGACGATGAGGATGAGGAAGATGACGAGGGGCTCGACGAAGGCGGTGACCCCGACCTCGCCGCCCTCGGCGCCGTCGTAGAGCGCGAGCACGAAGGAGACGACGGCCGCCAGGAGCAGGATGCGCACGAGCGTGTCGTTGAACTGCTCGAGGACGAGCTTCCAGACCGACGGCGGGGCGTGCCGCTCGAGCTCGTTGGGCCCGTGCCGCCGCAGCCGCGCCGACGCCTCCTCGGAGCTGAGCCCGCGGTCCGCCGAGACGCCCAGCTCCGCGAGGCACTCGCTCGGGGTGCGCGCCCACGCCGGGAAGGGCGCCACGGCCGGTTCCGCCCCGGAGGAGGCGGATCCGTCCCGCCGCTTGCCCTCGTCCTGCCCGCCCTTGCCCATTGGGTCGCCGGCTCTCGAGATTCGCACGGAGAGGAGGCGCTCCTAGTGTTCCCGGCGGCCGCGGGCGCGAGATCGCATGGAAACCGAAACCCTAGAAGGGGAAGAAGGGTGAGGAGGAGGCGGCGGCGCGGAGAGACTGTGGGCGAGGAGGCCGATGGCGATTGGTGGCGCACCGCAGAAGCGAGGAAGCGGAGGGGGACGAGGCTTTTTCTCCCTCCTTTTCTTTATGGCGTAAACTATTTTATTATAGCGGGGGTAAATGGACCGATCGATTTGGTGGTGGGAGGAATAGTTTAATAGGGGGTTCCTGGTGGCTGCGCTCGCCGGTTTATCCCTTCGGCCCCTTGGACTCTTGTGGCTCTGCAGGTGGGTGCGCGCGAACGTGGGGACATCCCGTCAGTGACAGACCAGGGCCAGTCTGATGCTATGACGCGGCGTGCGGCAAGCAATTTTTTTCGAAAACAAAAAAGAATTTAAACCGGTACAAGCAACGGGAGCTTCGAGTTCCGGCGGATAGAGAGATGCCTTGCTTGACCCGGGGGGAGTGCGGAGACGTCAGCAGGAGAGCCCTGGTGACGCCACGTGTGCGTCTGGGGATCTGGGATTGCAGGGCTCCATCTCCATGACCGGCCGCCGAGAGCCTTTGCTCTTTGCTCCTGAGACTGCAACGTGGGGCCACCTATGTCCAGGCCCACACCGCATTGAGCTGAGGAGGCGGCTTTCGTCGCCCCCACGCGCGCTTTGCTCGGATCGCGCCGCGACGAATCTTTTCGGGAGAGTGGGACGTCAGCCTAGCCAACGGGTTGCCTCCACGTCGGCCCGAGCCGAAAGCGGATCCCCGGTGACGCTGCACGCACCAATAGCGGGGCGCCACGTCATCCACCGGGCCAGTCCAGCTGGCCTGCAGGCTGCAGCAGGCAGTGGCAGGAGGCTGCGGGGAAAGTTCTTGGAAGTGTCCGCGCGCACGGCGGCCAGGAGGCACGGAGAGCCGCTTCCCTCGTTCCGGGCGTGACGGCTGCTCGCTCGCAGCTGCTACTACGACGCCGGGGGGCACGCAGATTCGCGGCAGCGAGGCGCGCGCTGCACGGTCACATGGCGCGCCGTGGCCGTGCGACCTCGGCGCGCACGCTCGGGGGGGATCGGCCGCCGTGCTACGGACGACGGGCGGACGGACAGGGACAGCGCGCTCCGAGCTGGGTGTCAGGCGCGTTGCACGCTGCTGCTGTCCCCCGTGCCCCGGGTGACGGCGCAGAAACTATCCGGTGACGCGCTCACGGAATGGTGGCAGAGGAAGAGAGGGAGTACGGCCACCACGGGGGCCAGGCCAGCAGGACCGATCGAGGACAAGAGCAGGTAGGGATCGCTGCTTCTGGTTTCCCAGTACGGCGAGGTACACAGGAGGAGATACTCCGAATCGTGTCTGCACTCAGGGAGCGTGGCGGGTCCCCCGGCCGGTCGGCCCGTCCTGATCGCTCATCGCTCTCGCAAAGGCAGAACCACCGCACATGCGATGCGATCCGATGGCAGTGCGCACGGGAGGAGCGAGCCACCACCAGCCAATCTCTCAATCAGTGCGCACGGTTTGCTACTTTGCTCGACACGGCAGCGTGAGGGCCGTGAGGACACCAGCTAGAAAAGGAAGGGTGGGGAGGGATGGCGCTCTGGCATCCGTCCATTGATCCATCAGGCATCCACCCACCCTATACCTACGGTAGGCACACGCACACTCCGCAGACCACCACCCGTGGATGATCGAAAGTGACCGCGAGCTGACCGACCAGGCGAGAGCACCGACCACCGAGCAGCTGCCGCGATGAGCGAAAAGCAAAGAGCAGGGCTCATGCTGGAATCGGATGCGAACACGAGGACCCGAGGAGGCAATTCAATCAGATCAGGTGGGGTTTTTTCTACCGGAAGGTTTGGCTAAGCTTGATGCTTGGCTTTGCTGATGCACGATTAATCAATATCCGATGCTTGCTGCCTTTTCTGTAACCTGCTGTGGTCTGTGGACGTGGCAACGCAACGGCATCTCAGCATCAGGGAAGATTATGCACCGACACGTGCACCGCACTGCAGGAGCACAAAATGGTCTATGTATGTGCTACTCCCTCCGTTTCAAAATACTTATCATTTTGACTTTTCTAGTTACATTCCCTTTATTATGTATGTGGACATACTAATAACTATATAGGTGCATAACAAAGTGAATCTCTACTCCTAAAAAGTTTAGAAAGGAGGCCCCTACTCCCTCCGCTCCCGCGGGTCTGCCTCGCCTCGGCAACCCCTCCCCTCGCGAGGGTCTGCCGAGGGGCCACGTCAGCCGTCCGTGCGACCTTCTCATCCCCCGACTGATTCTCTATCCCGCGCCGAGACACCAGGCACAAACCTAATTCCCCGTCCGCCGCCGCCGCCACCACACGACGCCTCCTCTCCGATCCCGTCTCCTCGTCCTCCTCCTCCTCCTCTCCAATCTTGCAGCCGTCCTCCTCCTCCTCCTCTCCTATCCCGTCACAGCCGTCGTCCCCCTCCTCCTCTCCAATCCCGTCCAGCGCCGTACATCACGCGGTGCAAACGGCTCGACAGCGCCGCGCCGCCCAGAGTTCCAGACGAGGCTAACGCCGCCGTCTTCCGGCAACGCGGACGCAGAAACGCTGCCCCCACTGCGAGGTGCCATCGTCCATCGTCGCGCGACTCCGCCGTCCTCCTCCATCACGCGGTGCCAGGGGCCGGTGTTCCCTGCGAACGGCTATGTGATTTGATGCATGTGCTCCCTACTCCCGTTATTTGCATCAGTTTTTATTCCTCCCCTCGAATCCTACAAAGATCGATTCTTTTCCTCTCATGATGGAAGCCTTACTTTGATGTAGAGGCGAGCGCTGCAAGCTTCTTGATTGACTGTCAGCAGGCCATGCATTATGGTGTGAATTAGATGTTGCAGAAAAAAAGACAAAACCATCGTCGTTCTCTCTCTAAAAATTGCACTTGCACCATTTAGGTCGCAGCTATGAAGGTGGATGAAAATAGTAAATGGCTTCCTAGCTAGGGGGAGTTAAATGAAAAGACCAAATACCCTAATGGGAATAGTAGTGTTCCAGGTTCTGACCCACTCATCTTTCATATTTTGTGAACATTATGTCATGTTTTTTTAGATGCTTGGCCAATTGAAATGTGTAAGTTATTCCTCAGAGGGATCTGGCATATACAACAACTATGAAGGAACGCCGTCATGGATGGAGGGGCCCTTGTGAGCGAAGGAGGTAACTACATTGGCCAATAATTTTATTATCCAGTCATTTTTAGATGCTTTGCCAATTGAAATGTCACCGTTATTCCTCAGAGGGTTATGAAATTTTCAACAACTGTGAGGGAACGCCGGCATGGTTGCATGGCATCGAGCCTACTAACGAAGGAGGTAACTATATTGGCCAATAATTTTATTATTGATTGTTTCATATTTCAAAACATGTCATCACAATTCTAAAAGTACTTTATTATTGATTGTTTGGTGTGAGAAGGCACATGTCATTGTGGGAGATACCTTGCCATTTGAGATCTTCTAGCATTTGAAATGATGTTAGTAGTCGAGATCCTGCTGTCTATAGTTATATTAGTTTGATGTCAGCTGATAAAGTTATCTGTGAAAATTGTCTACTAAATAACCTCTGTGTCCAATATGAAAGACTGGTGAACCTGATGCTTATGAAGCAGGAGAAATCAGTCATGTGTTTGAATTTTTCATCCGTTTCCTGCATAAACATCCTGAACGCGTCACTTGTCACTTTGTATCGAAGTGCATATATTGTTCATGTGACGGCTTAAACAAGTTGCGGTCAGTTCTGTTGTTATCGAAGTCATCCAAACCCCATTGGTAGTGGTGGTGAATGTCAAATATTGTTTGGAAACTGGTCATATCGTTATGCTTTTGCAAATTGATTGACTGACATCAAAGATCATGCCCATGTTATTATTATTGTAAAAGTCATGTTGTCACTCATCCTAAGTTTGGGTCACTTCATTTTACTTTGTTCAAGCAAATATATCACATCATCAAAATATTTATACTTACACACCATGATTGTATTGACCGTAGCAACGCACGGGCACTTTCCTAGTGTATGTATAAAAGCTAGAATGATAAGTATTTTGAAACGGAGTGCCTTCATCTGATGAATCAAAGCACTTCAAAAATACGGAGTATAGCTAGGAAGTCTAGGATCATGTCTAAACCGGTCCTTGTCAATGTCATCAGTTGGCACCAGTGAAGCTCAGAATTTATCGCAATGATCGCACGTCATCACTTTGCATGAGAACCCAAACGTTACTGTACTACCTCAGCTTACCGCCGCCTCAAAGTCAACGTCAGTAAACTAATCGTGCCTCCGTGCCCAACACCCCAGCAGTCGCTGTCCATTGCCCAGCACCAGGACAACCCAAAGCATACTACGGCACGGAGCTAGTATGGAATACTCGATCGCACAATAAAACCGCAGAAGAGAAGCGAAAGGGATCACGGGAAACAATTGTCACAGCGCGACAGCTAATGCTACTCCGACTCCCCGCCGGGGTTTCGAATCCCGTCCCTCTCCGCTCACCGGCGTGGCGGCCTCCGCATTCAAGGCGCCTGAACACACGGCCCCGGCTGCGAGCCCTGCAACCAGCTCAACGAAAGAGATTGGCCGCCGGAGCAGCCGATGTCGACGCGCGCGTCCCAGAGTTCACGCATGAACCGGCCTTTTCGTTCACAGTTCTGTCGTTGACACGCCGCTACGCGCATCATTATTTCACGGTTTCCCCGACAATTTTTTTAAAAAAAGACAAAGCAATGATCTTTTTGCGAGGGATTTCTATTAGCTACACGTAGAAATGTTACAATCTCGAGCAAAGCAATGCACACCTATTCCCTAATTTATATCCCTAAACTATTTCAGTTTTATTTTCTTGTCCCGTTTTGAGAGAGAAATTGCAATGAAATTTAAATGAACAAGATTAGCAAGATATTCACTTTTGTGTATTGTCGTTGCATATATAATTAAGGAAAAGTGTATTTTTCATCCCTCATGTATTGCAATGGTGTGATATTCATCCTTCATGTTTCATTTGGTGCAAATCAGTCCTTTAACTAATTAATTTGGTGTATTTATCATCCCATCTTATAGCTTAACAACGGTTTTATGAAATCTACTAACAATTCATGCCACATAATCAAATAATCATTTGATTAACCAGTAATCACTACCTAGGGATGCAATATGCTAAATCGAAAATATGAAGCTTACAAAAAAATTAGTAAATTTTCTATGTTGAATACTCTATAGTTTTTTTCTAAAAAGTTTAATAACATTGATTTACACTCAATTATTATAGAGAATGACTGAACATAAGATGTGACTAAACAATAATCAACAAGATGATTACATGATCCAAACTGCTATTGTATGACACTAAATAATTATTAAACTAAGATGATGGTGAAAAATGCACCAATTCAGGTAGTTAAGGGGTTCATTTGTACCAAATAAAACACAAGAGATGAATGCCACACTTTTACAAAATTTGAGGGATGAAAAATACACTTTTCCTATAATTAATTACTATCAGTCATGGCTGCTTTTGTGAATGCTTGTGTGATTAATAAAAAAGAATAAATTGCCAAATTCTTCAATCAACAAATGTGTGTCTGCCCACTTTGATATTTCTCTCTCTCCAGTTTTGGATTTTAGATGATGTTGATTGTCCAAGAGTAACTTGACTACCATATTCAATTATGGAGTCGAGATCGTTTTTGGGATTTAATGGGCTGACTAGAGCTATGCTTCGATACAATATCGTGATTTATGCGTGATACTGGTTTGGTTTAGAAAGTTTTATTAGAGCATCTCCAAGAGTACCCTAAATCCCTTCATATTCCTTGATTTTTAGTAAGATGAGAAAAACATCTCTCCATCAATTCCTAATTTATCCTTCTAATAATCTTTTAAGACTTGGGAAAAGACACCTCATTCCGCGTAGAGTTGTGCCTAATCTAAAGGTGGAAGAACGCGGAAAAAATAAAGAGTAGGTAAGGATTCTTGATGTAAATGTACATCAAAGAATGGATATACAAAAGTGGCTAGGATAATTCAGAAATAGCATATGGTTCCTGATGTAAAATTGTCTTCTACATTTTAGGAGTGGATTATTAGAGAATCTAGTTATGATTTTCTTTATTCCTACCAATAATTTTTTAGAAGTTGTAAAACTCTATATTGTTAGGATTATTAAGAAAAAATTGGATACTTTTGGAGATGCTCTTAGCCTCCTTAAGTCTAAGCTTCTGCATTGTGGAAACTCGTCAAAAAGAAATAAGGTAGGATTCATGTTACGCAGTTAATAACTCACGTAAAGTTTACACCATTTTTCCTCCCATTACAACAAACATTCTGTGGTGCACAGTTACTATTCCATTTTGGCGATTAAAAAAAAGAGTCCTCCAACATCTTTTGACGCAAGACGGTCCAGAATAGTGCTGGACAAAAACTTACAGCTCATTTGCTCGCTGGACAAAAAAAAAAAAAAGAGTACGTACAGCAGTAGCAAACTTGGTTTGACTCGACTTGTTGTCTTTTCTTAATGAGTTGAGACAAAAAAAATGTGGCTCATTGAATTTAACGAGCTGACTTGAGCTGTTCGCGAAACGAGCCAGGGAGAGCAACGCCGAGCAAGCAAACGATAGTGCTACCGAAACAATCACTAGCGGACCCAAGGCCCGGCCCAGCCACCCTGGGCACATGCCGAGCTCCTCGGCGCCCATGGTCCCTGTTCGGAGGAAGGGACTGAATATACCGTGAAACACGTAATTACCCACCCGTGTCTCATGTCTTCCTCATCCCAGCCTGGGGAACTTGTGCGCCGCCGGGCCTCGCGCCCTCGTCGGGGAGGATGCGAGTCCACCCCTATCGGACTCGGCACTACCGTAGTCGATCGGATTCGGAGGCTCTTCCGTTAAAAAAAAAATTCGGAGGCTCTCACCGTATTGTATATAATAATAATTAATTAAACTAGGTAAACCTGCCAGGTCGTTCAGTTGATCAATTCCCAGACTCGCAGTGGCGGCAGTGCAGGAGAATTCCCGATCAGGCGATTGGCTAGTGCATTGTGTGCGTGCGTCTATGGCGCCGGGAGCGCTCCGTATACTCCCATGCTTCAGCCTTAATGTTCACGTCCCGCTCCCGGCCGACGAGGAAGCAGCAAATGGATCAGCCAAGAACCGGCCGTGGACCGGCGAGATCAAACGGAAGATCCGGGCGTCGGCGAGGCGGGAGCGGCGGGTAAGCGCGGTGAGGACGGAGGAGGAGGAGGGGGAGCCGTGCGACGCCAACGCCGTCGAGAAGCAAAGCGTGCCGGACCGTAAGGTGGTCGAGCAGCGGCAGGCGACGACGGTGCAGGGTTTGCGATCGGCTTTAAAGAGAGGCAGCAGTTTCCCTGGCGACGATGGCGCGCCGGAGTCCATTGCCGTCGCCACCGCCGGCAACGTCCGCGAGGCGGGGAAGGGCCTCAGGGTCCGATTCGACCTCCCTGCGGATGAGACCATCGCGGTGCCGGTGCTGGAGCCGCCGCCGCCGCTGCTGTTCCCGACAGGATTGCTGGGCGAGCCACCGGAGAGCTTCGCGCACTCTGGCCCGGATATGACTGCCGCGTTCCTGATGTCCGTCACCGGCGGCGCAGACGCAGCCAGCGCCACGCCGATCGACAGTGAACTTGTGGCCCGCTGGACGGAGAGGAAGGAGGCCTCCTCGCGCCGACTGAGATACCTCAGGGACTACTGCCCCTTCCAAAGGGAGGACTACGAAGAGGATGAGGGGTGCACGCTGGAGACGACGACGCTGCCGGCACCGGCAGAGCCCGATCACGCGGAGGAGGAGGTAGCACCACCACCACCCAGCCCGGAGTCTGAGGCCGAATTCGCGAAGGCGATCCGTTCGAGGTACCTGCTCAAGGACGACTTCATATCCCGCTTGGCGCAGCTGTCCGTGAACTGAAAGCTTCGTGTTATATATATGGAGATTTGCTGGGATGAGATCATGAGAAGCGGGACGCCCGTGCTGTCATGATCTCAGATGGAAGCTCGTCTAGATTAGTTGTCAAACTCATCAATAGAGTGGTTAGAGAATCGACTTCATTTGTTTTATGCACGAGATGATTGACCTTATTCTGGTAGTGGTAGACGTGAACATGATGATTTTTCTACTCAATAGAGTAAAGTTTTATTTTTCGAGTCAAACCGTTTATTATATTTTAGTTCTGATATTTTAATGAAGACCTCCAAGTATAATTTGTAGCGCCGGGAGTTTGATTCATGACTAATTTGATTGGTAAAACAACAATCAGCTTATCAATACACACGTTATATTGTAATTATCTGGACAATGATCATAAGTAAAATGCACAAACTAAAACCTAAAAAGAACTAGCAAAGTATGCTGGTCCACGTCTACATATGTCACGGTTAAGGCTAAGAGCTAACATTAACAGTATACTAAATTAATTCCGATCGAGCTTCCACGGGCAACCTAGCTAACAAACAAGGTCATGACAAATAAAGTTCACCTCACCTCCATCCACGGGCTGCTCAATCTGACCTTCTCCAGCACATGTGAGCCTTTCCACAATCAGCCCCACAATCCGTGACGAACTTGGAGAGCTTCAACAAGATAGCAAATCATTTGCACCTCCAAACTATACATATGGTTATGAGAAATGTGGGACATATTTGCTTCTGCTGCTGGCTACAAAAATCTCAGTACAACAGAATCCTTTTTCACAGAGATCCTGGATCAAGGTGCGAATTCTTCCGAGTCACTTGCCTCAACCATCAACAACGAAAATGTAATTTTGATGGATTACATGATACTCGTTTATGATCTGCTATTCCAGTCCACTTTTTTGCATTGCGAAAGCATGCAAACTATCCACACAACTCCAGCAAGTGCTCAACATGATGAGCATGACAGAGAGCATAAGTTCATGACAAATAAATTCAACCTCTATCCATGGACTGCTCAATCAACCTTGTCTGGCACAGTGCAGCATGTTACGGTGGGCCTTCTCCATCATCAGGCTCACAATCGAGAGAGGCAGTAGCTCCTGACAAACTTCAAGCACTTGAAAAAGATTGCAAACCATTTGAGACCCCCAAACTTTTCGTACAGTTATGAAACATGTGGCAACATCTGCTTGCTTCTGCTACTGCTACAAATATCTCAGCACAAAAGAATCCTCTGAGATCCTGGACCTTTATGAGGTGTAAGGTGTGAATTTTTCCAAGTCACTTGCCTAATCCATCCAAAAACGGCACATGATACTCACATTTGTAGTCTGCTGTACCAATTCGAGCAGCATGTTGAGCACTTTCTGTACCGATTTTTGCATCAACAGCATGCGAACTGGCACCACTCGAGCAAGTGTTGGAGATGATTGCATATGATCACTTGGTTCAATGACTACCTTTGCCCAATACTGACAAAATAAACATCCAGTTCATCAGAGAGTTGGACCACACAATCACTAGGTCCTCCGTGTCCTCCCTGGTTGGTGTTGATACTTCCATATGAACATTCCATCAGCAGACATACTCTTAGGATAAATGAATGCGCCATTGGAGCAGAATCAAGAGGAACAACCATAGAACCAATCTTCACCTCCTCATTACCTTCAAAAGAGGATAATTCTAAGAAGGTATGTTGCACAGACTCACCAATACTCATGCGGAGCCACAATCTATGATGACCAGATATGTTCCACAGAGATATGTTAAAGCTGACACCCACTGGTAACCCACAAATGTATGATAGTGGATTTTCAGAATTATTATCACAAACTTGCAACACTGCACTCGTCGCTTTAAGCATTCCAAAATCTGTTGTTGGTTTTAGATGGAAGAGTTCAAACAAAGGGTGAATGTTGTCGATCAGAGTATCACCTGGGTTGGCATCAAAGGCTTTCTTAATTTCTCTACTGAAGTCAGACAGCTCACAGGACCCATCAGCACACAGACCTTCTAAGCGATTAATTATCCAAATCAACTTACCAAGAACTACCTTTGAACAAGCTCCAATCTTTGACAACCCCAATAAATTAGCTAACAAAGAAAGCTCCAACACTTGAACCTCCAATTCTCTATTTAATCCAGCATAACAGAATTCCATCCTTCTTACAGATATATCCAACTTATCTAGTAGAATATCATGTGATGTTAGACCAAAAGCATGAGAATTATCCAATTGAATCAACTGCCATATTTCAACAATCAACCTTATTGCAACAAGATATTCACATAGAAAGCTCAAGAATGCACCAATTGATCCAGAAGAATTTTCAGTCAATACTTTTAGCTCTTTGTTGCATGTTCTGCAATCGAGAAAAAAACAAAGTAACTTGCAATATGCTCAAAATACAGTAACATATACATAGGCTGCATGATAAAGAAAAGGAAGGGGCCATTCATACCTCAAAATGGTCTGGGCTTCACAAATATTGCATGATGTCTTCATAGTCCAGGCTCCTTCAACTGTTTGCAGTATGGATTCAATGGCTTGCATTACCAGAACTCCATCTAGACATTTAGTCGCCTTTGCAGTATTTTCTATTTGGTTACCAACCTCCAGAGTCTCAATTTTGCAGCTTTCAGATTCCCCAAACCCTTGAGATATTGATCTGCTTCTCCAAAATGGCATTCCACCTTTATGACACAAGTAGGATAAGAGTGAATCCTGATTAACCTCTTCTCCTAGTGCACACGAGACCTTCCCCAATAGGGGAATTGCATGTGAGAAGATAATTGAAGGTATGTCCAGCTTCTTGTGCTTATCATCCGAAAAAGGTGCTGAGATTGACACTATTAACAATGCTTTGATCCTAGGTTTGTCCAAGATAAGCTCTCCGTCAGATGCCATAGCGATCTATGACATGAAGGTAAAGTAACATTAGAAAAACGAGACCTACTAAAATAATGCAAAACATATGACATTGAACATTGAAGAAATATCAAACAAAGATATGGGTCATGCGCATCTAACTAGACGCGATAACTGAATGACATAACAAATTTACGAAGTGAAATGCAAAGAGAGGTACAACCAGCAGCATAATTATCAGATGGCACGAATGTAGACACAATTGGAATTTGGAAATGGAGATACCTCTTTGGCCAAATATTTAGCAACATTAGCTGCAAAGCTCCCATGATTCTTACCAATAGAAAACAGAATACCATATATATCTTGTTCCTGCATGAAATAAGTAAAATAAATACAGTTGAACAATGGAAGTAAACTAGATAAGTATGAACTCTTGCGTCAATTGAAACACTCAAAACCATTCAGAGCAATAGAGTGAATATTATACATGATGACCCATTACACATTTAAGAGATAGCAAGAAGTGCGATGACTGTTCAGCAAAGGTACGAGACAACATACCTCAGGGTTTTTCTCCAAACTTGTAATGAGACCATCAACTGCAGATTTGAACATTTGAAGTTTAGGCAGGTTGACTAACCCAAGAATCTTGCGCGCTGCATTTCGAATTAAGGCATTGGCATCAACCAGCAAGCCAAGAAACTACAAAACAAATACACACGTAAGGTTGAAAATTTTACTGCATTTGATTACTTGGAAGATCTTTTAAACACATGCAAAACTAGCTACAAGTCATTGAGTCATTCAGACTTCAGAGGGAGGGCACTTAACGAAAATAGGACTTGAACCTGCTAGGTCTTTGGGTTGTGCATGTCCATGTTAACTTCAAAAGCTAGACATAAGATTGCTTGGTCGCAGTGAATGCACAAGATTTGAAAAGAAAATGGACCCACCACTTTTACAACTTGGGAATTGTTGTTAGACAGCTTATAAATCTACCATGTGGTCTATAAATCTACCATGTGGTCATTGATTAAAAGAATGCACTGGGACTAATATTATAGCAAAGGTGAAAAATAAACAACAAACATCTCTTGATTACACCTGCCAAGCTTTGTTCATAGTTCATACCATATGCATGTGCTTCTCCTGCATACTCAAATATCCATATGTTGCCATATGAAATAATGCTTGCAAAGTTTGCAGCCTAACTATTTCTGTATCATCATTCAGCATGTCCATCAATAAGTCCAAGGCCTTCTCCGCATACTGGCTCGAAAACTTTGCCAGTGCTCCCAATGATGTACAAGCAGCAGTTCGCACCTGTAATATGGAAACAACAATAAAATAGTAGGAAAACTATTTGCAGTGATCAGGGAAAATCATTGAAGAGAAATGACCGAACCTGGTAAAACTCATCTTCAATTCCATGTGCAAAAATGCCAGCGGCACAGGGAATAATTAACTTAGGAGGTAATTTTTGCCCATTGATGATACAACCACTCATAGTGTCAGTTTTTATGACCTTCTTAGACAGCGATTGAAGTAATACACCCTCAGAAACCCATTGCATTTTACCAAGGGCAGCAAATGCTTCGATTCTCACATTTATGCACATGTCCCTTGCCATGGAGCTAAGCTGAATAGAGAAGCAACACAAGAGAATGGAAGTGATAAGCATTGCAGTAAAACAAAACTTGCTATTTGCAGATATCATGTGATATTCAAACTGGACTTCAATATTAACCCAAAATTCAGGATCAACACTTTCTCCTTTTACTAAAGGGATTTCAGCCAATACGAATTTATTGGTAACCAGTGGGAAACATAAGTCTTATAAGTAAATACAAAACCATCAAATGCTGTCAAAATTCGAAACCATCTCGATGTACTATTTATTAAGAAGTGCTTATTTATTTTTCCATTCAATTCAGTGTACAGTAAATATGCAATGCCAGCTCCAGCACAAGTGTGTGAACCATACCTGTTGGAAAATCAAGTCCATTAGATCATTATCGCCCTTGCCGCCGACATCCATCCTCGCAGCAACCTTCTGAGAACATAGGCCTACCTATCCATCGCAGGGAGCAGATTAATTTCGTCAATACCTCAAATTTGAAAAGGTCATTTAACCCCACTAAAACATACATCACAGCAAAGTATCAACAAAATGACAACACCTCACCAATCGCACGACGGCCAACCTCACGCCCTCGTCGTCGTCCCTCATGAGCTCCACCGCACACCCGTAGCAGCACTCCACGAGCCCAGCGCCGACAACGCAGCTGGCGTCCACCTTCTCGAGGACCGCGGCGAGGCCGCGGATCGCCTCCGCCCGCGCTAGCGGGTAGATTCCTCCGGCCATCATGACGAGCGACCGGACCTCCGCCTCGGGGTACGGGGCCGAGCCGCTAGGCACCGGCGGCTCCGCCGCAACCCTAGGCCGCTTGGTGATGGACAAGCTGGGATCGGAGGAGTGCTCATCGATTGGGACAGAGTGTTTCCGAGTTGAGGATGCGGCCGCGGCGGAGGGGGCGGAGGAGAGGAGGTCCGGGTCGCCCATGGGAATGGGTGGCCGTGGTGGAGGCGGGAGAGGAGCGGCTGTGCACCGGCCGGCGGGGAAGTGCCGAAGTGGGGAACGGCGCGTGCCGCGTGGGTTTTTGGAGGGGAGACAACGGAGAGATCAGAGAAGTTTGAGATGGGCTCTTTCCTTAAAAAATTCGAATATGGGCTGTTTCGTGTTTTTTTTTTTGAGATATGGGAACTTTATATTAAACAGGTACACAGTACATCTGGAACATTACAGAAAGCTCCCTGAAAAAACTTGAAAACACATCTAGGTCCCTGGACGGTTCTTTCTTCTTCTCCATCCTTCTCCACCACCGTCGTCGCCGCTGCCGCCGTCGCGTGCGCCCACCAGGACCATGGATCCTCTTCACGCCGTCATGGATGCTCAGACTTGAGTTTTCTACATGAACCGGACCACCTTCCACGTCATATCTGATTAATCTCGATGGAGCAGACGAGGAGGAGGAAAAGAACCAGGCCCGATGGTCGCCACCTCCGCCGGAGACGACTTCGCCGTCGATGAAGAAAGAGAAGAAGCCAGAGAAAACCGAGATCCACAAACCTAACCTAACCCTAGACACACAACTCACTGGACCACCGCCGTCGCCGAGGAAGACGACGCCGAGAAGGAGGGAGATCCGGAGTACCTTATTCCGACTCGACGGCGCCGCCTCCATCTCGTCGCCGTCAACTGGACACCACAACCACCAAGGCCTGCACGAGGACGCACGGGCAGCGCCGGCGTCGTCCGCACCGCCTTGGATGACCACAACCCCGCGAGCTTCTCGCCGGGCACGAGCACGCCGAAGACCCCCCTGGAGTCGCCGTCGCCGCCACCGTCGCGGGCTCCGGGGAACCCCATCCGCCCGGCGAGGACCGCCCGCCTCCTCCTCCGGCAGCCGACGGGCCACCGGAGGGGAGGGGCCGGCCGAATCGTGTTGGTCAGCATGGGCTGAACGTCTGGCTCTAAAGGTCCCGCTGATGTTCTCTGATGAGGATTTTTTTTTGGAAAAAGTCCTTCATACGTCCCTCATCTATTGTCAAAGTCTGATTTTGGTCCCTCATCCGCAAAACCGGGTATCTGAGATCCCTCAACTATCAAATCTGTTTATTTTTTGTCCCTTGGCTGTTTTCGAAGGTGGTTTTCGCATGATTTGACCGCAACCATATATATGAGGTTCCTCAACTATCAAATCTATTTATTTTAGGTCCCTCGGCTATTTTAGTGGGTGGTTTTCGCATAATGTGATGATAAGTCCCACATGCCAGGTACATGTGATGGTGGGTCCCACGTGTCATGTGGCTTCCTTCTTTCTCTCTCCTCTTGCTCTACCACACGAGCCCGTCGTGCCCTATCGCTCTGCATGCTCCATCACAGGAACCCGCTGCAGTTCCGCTCGTCTTTCTCCATCGCACGAGCTCGCCGCCTTTGGAATCGACGACCCTAGAGCTCCGTCGTTCTGGATAGGGATGGGGAGATAGAGAGAAAGAAGTGTTAGGGAGAGAGAAGGAAGAATGAGAAAGGGGAGAAGATAGCCACGTGACATGGGTCTCACCTCCGCATGTACCTAGCATGTTGACCCAGCGCCACGTTATGCGAATATCACCTTCAACAGTCAAGGGAAAAAATAAATAGATTTGATAGTTGAGGGACAAAAATAAACATATTTAACAGTTAAGGGACCTTATATAGCCAGTTGTGGCAAAACCACCCTCCATAACAGCTGAGGGACCAAAAATAACCGGATTTGATAGTTGAGGAACCCCAAATATCTGGTTTTGTAGATGAAGGACGAAATTTAGACTTCTGTAATAGATGAGGGATTCAAAAAGACTTTTTCCTTTTTTTTTTAATGTTTCAAGTTTCGACAAGTAATAAGTTGAACCCATTACCGAAATTGCTCCAACTGAAATGTTGAAGGTATTCACGTCCATCCGATGCTTTTTTTCTGAAACCATTTGTCTGTCAAACATTTTTGCCCATCTTCACTGCATATCACTACGGGAAATGGAGCCTTCGCCGAGAGTAATACTCTTTGGCGAGAGCCTACCCTTGGGCTCTCGGCGAAGAGCTCTTCGCCGAGAGTAAAAAAAATAATTCTCGGCGAAGAAAAAAACTCTCGGTGAAGAAATGCTTCGCCGAGAGAAAAAAAAAACTCTCGGCGAAGAATTCTTCACCGAGAGCCAGCCGACTTGCTCTCGGCGAAGAAATTCTTCGCCGAGAGTTTTTTTCTTGCTCTCGGCGAAGTAATTTTAAAAAATTTATTTTTTCACCTTCAAACTTTTTTATCATCAACATGCACTTATACAAAGGATATGTTCAAATTTGACGTAATTTTATCTTTGTTTGCTATATTTAAAATTTTTAATTCATTCTAGGTAATTTTTTCGAATAGGTCCGATATGAACTACAAGTGCATGAAATCATAGAGTAAAGTTGTTGGAAAAATGAGATTCATGTTCATGAGACATCTCTAAGACCATGTACATGAAATGAAACTAAATTTTAAACATTTTGTTCTCTGATCATGATAAAGATCGTGTCGCGGAAAGGTTTTAAAATTGTATAAAATTCAAATGAAGTGTGAAAATCACGAATTTTGTCGAGCGCTCATTATATCTTATGTCGAAGTTGTGGTAAAAAGTTGAGAATATTTTGAGCACTTTGACACGTACGTTGTTTAGAAATCGGAACATCTCACGAGAAGTTTCAGAGAATTTGAACTAATGTCACTAGGTTTGGTACATTAGAGAAATTTAAATTTGAGTTTGACCACAACAACTTTTTTATAAGCAATACACAACATATCTAGAGTAATGTTAAGTTTTTGAGAATTTTTACATTTATTTCCTATTTTTAACTAATTTAAAAAGTTTTAGAAAAATTCTTCGCCGAGAGCCATTTATTGGGCTCTCGGCGAAGCATAATTGGGCCGGCGGCCTTTTATCCCCGGCGGCCCATTATCCCCGGTGGCCCACCCGCCCCTCCCCTTCCTATATATTGCCGCGCGCCCCACCCCCCAACCCAGAACCCTAAATCCTCCCTCCCCCGCCCTCCTCGACCCGCCGCCGCCGCCTCTCTCACGCCGCCGCCGCCGCCGCCTCCCTCACCGGTCTTCCTCCAGATCCGGCGCCTTCCCCACCTCTCCACCTCTTCCTCCCTCCACATCCGCCGCCTCCCCCATCTCTGCCTCCCTCCCGCCGGCGCAGCCGCGCCGCCCCCCTCCTCCCCCTCCGCTCGCCCCTCACCTCGTGGCGAGGAGCAGCGGCGGGGCGAGGCGCGGTGGCGGCGGATCCGGCCAGCGCGCGCCTCGACGACCCGCCGGCGCACCCCGACAACCAGGCGGCGCACCCCGACAACCAGGTGGCGCTGCCCGACGACTCCGCCGGCGCGGACTCGACCCGGCGCGGCGCGGCCTCGACCCGGCGCGGCCTCGACGACTCCGCCGGCGCGGCCTCGACCCGACGACCCGACGTGTATGTGCGTGTGTGCGCGCGCGTGTGCGTGTGTGCGCGTGTGTGTGTGCGTGCGTGTGTGGGTGTTTCTCCCTCTCCCTCTCTCTGTGTGTGTGCGCGCGCGCACCGCGGCGGTGGCGGCGGCCTGGCGGCGGCGTGCTTGTGCGTGTGTGTGTGCGTGCGTGCGTGCGCGTGCGCGTGTGTGTGCGGCGGGGCACGGTGGTGCAGGTGGTGGCCGGGCGGCCGGTGCGGTGGCGGCCGGTGGGGTGCCGGCGCGGTGGTGCAGCGGCGGGCGGCGGCGCTGGTGGGCCCACCGGGCTGGTTTTTCTTTTTTTTTTCTTTTCGAAAAAAAGCTTCGCCGAGAGCTAATTGGGCCTCTCGGCGCATATCCGCCGAGAGGGGTCCCGCGGGCTCTCGGCGAAGACCCCTTCGCCGGTACAGCTGGGTCGAGAGGCCTTCGCCGAGAGCTTCCTCTCGGTGAAGCCTTCACCGAGAGGAAAGACCCCTTCGGCGAGAGGAACCTCGCTCTCGGCGAAGGCCTCGAATCCGGTAGTGTATGGTGGAAGCTTGCACCAGTACCTCATCTGACAATCCTAGTATTTCCTTCAATTTTTAGCGCGTTAATAAACAGTCGAATTTGTAAAAGAACCTTTGGAAACGAGAGTAGGTAGTGTTGGTCAACTTATGGTTTACTTAGAGAGTCGTGTTGGTCAGATCATTCCTTTCACTTTTTTTTTCACAAGAAGTGTTTGGTCAGAATGTGATTGTAACATTTCCATTTTCGTCTTTCAAAAAGCATTTCCCATTTTCTAAAAAAAAGATAATGTGATTGTAACAGGTTGCTCGAAAGCGTCTTCCCGTAAAGTTGCATGGGGGCATGCCCATGCATTTTGATTTTTTCCCCTTTTCTTTTCACCAAAAACTGCATTTTAACTACCTGCATGGGCTGTGAAATTTAAAAAAAAAAGAAAAAGAAAAGCGCCATGTTCAGTCAGTTCCTGACCAAACAGAGTACACGGCTGGTAAGACCTGGAGCGATGAGATACCGATCGGTAGATGGCGATTTGTTCACCGCCTCCCGGCGCTCGCGTACATGAAGAGCAGTGCACCAAGAAACGAGACTTGCAAGCTTGGCGGACCGCGATTTTTTTCGAACGAAAGCGGCTGTCCATATACCCATACGTGGTGTTGTTCGAGATTACAAGTCACGTACTAGGTTAGACAAGTCATTGACAATTTAGCATGCCGGGCAGCTTCCACCTAAAGACCTAACAGCATTTTGTTAATTAAAAGCGCAAAAAAAAGAGAGAGTCGATTTCTGCAGTTCGTGCAGTCTGGATAATTACCATGTCACGTAGCATGGTGGAGGATCTGATTCCGTGAGGTAAGTAGTCAATTCAGTGTGTAAGGATAACCAATCTCCAGAAAACAATTAAGCTAACACAACTTCGGAACGTTCTAATAATGACTTGAAAAAGACTTGTTCGAAGAATCCTTTATTCTATCAAGAGAATTAATGAACTGTTGAACAATTAATATGGATTAAAAGATGGAAGGAAAAGCTATACTTCACACGGGTGAAATAAAGCTCCATCTCACACGTTTTTTCTGGCCGCTGGATCTGCATCTGACGTTTCTCACGCGCGCGGGCGGGATCGAGCGCTGCCTCTGTCTGTCGCGCGGACCCGGGCGCTGCCGCCGCTGATTTTTTGCGTTTGTGTCTCTGACTTGTGGCCCCCGGTTGTCAGGTGACTGTTCTTTTTTGGGTCTGGCGCCGATTGTTCTGGGCGGTCATTTCTCTTCGTCTTCTCGCTCGTTTCGTCTCCTCCCCTCCGAGTGGCGACTCCATGGCGATGCGTGGCGGAGCAAGGGTTCCGACCCGGCGGGTGAGCTCTTCCTCCGTCGAATCCACTCACGCATGCGTAGATCTGTTTCTGTTGCCCCCTCTGTGCTCCTTTGCTCCTTCAGTGGAATCTCTTTTTCGGGTCTTCGCATGGTGTAGCGCTTTTGATTGGGGGGCGCGCTGCTTGTTCGTGTTGATCTGTGATGCGTCTATCGCCCGGATTTGGTGTAGGTAGTGCCTGTAAATTCACTCGTGGAGTCCAGTTCTACTTTCGTCTAGGCGTTTAGGGTTGCTTTGGTTGATGTTCTAACAAGTTCAGATCCGCCCTGTCTAGTGTTTTTCTGAGGTCGATTTGCTGTGTGCGGGGGGCTTCCTGATTTGATTCGTGCAGCGTAACCTCGTCTTGTTGGTCAGTGTGCTAGGGTTTTTGTCCTTGCTTCAGCTGGTTTGCCATAGTGTTCGTGCTCACTTTGATTTGATTGTTTTTTGCGATTATTTGCTTTCGGTTGTGTCTCCGCATGCTGTAGCGCCTCATTTTGATTTTGCATCTGTGAGTATTTGTTGCTTTTCAGATTCAGGCGATTTTTCAGGAATGGACCCCTCTGTCTCTGTGTTGTGCCCGTGGTTTAGTTTGAGATTAGGTATTTCCCATGTGGATTTGTAGTGTATACATGTTTATACGGCTGTCGATTAGTGTGAATCTGTATGTTGAGCCTGTGTTTTTGCAGTATATACAATTCCTTACTGAATCTGTTGATTTTTTCAGAATCTGTATGTTGAGCATGTTGATTAGTGTGATATCTGTTGGTATTTGTTAAGCCTACAGAAATATTATGATGGATAATCCGTAAACGCACGGATACCGGTGAGCATTCCACTCGGGAGAGGGTTTTAAATATCGAATCCACAAGGAGAATGGTAAAGAGAGTATCTGAGGTATATAACTAATTACTGAGTAGCTATTAAGGACTTGACAGAAAGAGAGATAAGGAAAACTTAAGGATGTCTGGTTCTTATTCTCACAAGCTATGTCTATATTGTTCTTATGGGGTGATTGTCTGAAGGCACACTTAGGAAAGGGAACCTCCCGAGAATATATGGGGGGAGTCCTACGGTTTCTATAGACGGGAGGTGGACTGCAAAGGACAGACGGGAACAAGGTCACTTCCCGCTTCTACCACATGATCCGGAATATAGAAGGCATTCATAAGCTAGCTAGTCTAAGCACCACGCTTACACTAAACATGCAACTTTAACTCAAGAGCGACAGGAATTAAAGTACTCAAAGAGTTATGAACCGTAAGAACAATAAAAACAATGTTACTCACTTGAATAAGAAGTCGATCTTTCCACAAGGTCTCAGGATCAGGCTCCAATGGAGTTGATCCCAGAGGTAGAAGATGAAGAGGAGACACCGACAGGTCCGGGTCTTCCTTCAGCTTCGCCTCTACCGCTCTCTAATCCTCTCGAACAAGACTAGCTAGATCTAAATAGATCGTGGCTCTAATCTCTCAACTTGATACTAACTCTCCAACTCTAATTCTAATCTATAGCTCTAATCTCAGATAGGCATGGAGGATCTGATAGAATGAATTGTTGTCTGCCCTGGGGTCAGGGGGTCTGCTTATATAGCCCGGAGGAGATGACGTGCACCGTACGATCAAACCGACCTTAACTTGTGGTTTAGATTGATCCTCATAGGCGGTGGAAGAACATTCCGGAAGCTGGGCCCATTTGGCACCAGGGGGGGCGACCGGCCCCACCACCAGGCCGATCGGGCTGGGGTGGGCCCCCCTCGGGGTCCACTTCAGCCAGGTGGGTCCTTGATCCTTCTAGATGCTTCTTTCTTAGATGCTAAGTCACGTTGAGTTCCGGAGCCTTCTGGAGTCTTCTAGAGTGGTTTCTTTGCATATTTTCTGAATAGTCCCTGTAAATTCATAGATTCACCAAAACTCGTGGAAATTGTCAATATAAACCCTAATAAGGTGATCTAATTATATTTTAGTCCTTTTTCCAGTAAATGTGAGGGGAAATATTTATAGATAAAATGTGCCAACAAACTCCCCCACACTTAGGCTTTTACTCGTCCTCGATAAAAGGATGGTTTACAACCGTAGAGACAAGAATCAACATAATTATACTCCTTAGTCATATCTGTACTTAGGGAATATCTGAGCATAGTTAGAAACAGATCACCTTTATTTCTCAAATCAAGTCAATGGAGAGTTTTTGAATAAGTTTTGAAAAGAAAATGCAGTCTTGCTTACTCCTTTGTGATACTCTCAAATATATGTGAAGTTTTTAGAATGTAAAGATGTAGCAGACTTACCTTGCATATATTGCTGGGTCAAAATCTGTATCCATGAAGAGGCCTGTCATAGGTCGTAGATCAAGATATGTGCGTGTGTCAAATTTTAAAAACCACTGCTCTGACTTTAGAATCTTCTATCTTTTCCCATTTTTTAGAACAAGGTATTCAGCTATTTTGTGGAGAGTTGGGTTCTACTCACCCTCGGACACGCGTCCATTATTACTCTCTCACTTATTATTTTAGAGAAGTGGGCCCTACTCACCCTCGGACACATGTCCATTATTCTTCTCTTTTTTATGCCCTTTTTTTAGAGGGGGGTTCTTCTGACCCGTAGAACACTTGTCCATTTTCTCCTCTCTCTCACTTTTCTCTCCACTCATAATTTTTTTTCTTTCTTTGGCTTTTTCTCTCTTCTTCTTTTTTTAGCTGTACCTTTTTTCATGATATGGGAGACAGAGATCAAAAATCTTAGAGCATAGATACTTTAGTGAAAGCAGTGTACGTGATCTTGATCATAGACTTAGACAAAACTTCAACATAGCTCTAGATTTGACAAAGCTCAATACAAGTAAGCAGCATTTAATCAAATTTATTTTCAATGAAAGCTCTGCTGAGATATATTATTGATCACAAAGGAGAAACTTAGCTAATGATTTTGGAATAAAGCACTCTCCATAGACAATATAAAAGAAAGATAGTTCTCATTATTCTAACCTCATTCTGATCATCCCAAAAGCAATAAATATTTCTAAGAGCATAAACATGTGAAACTTTATCTTTTAGGTTATCAGGACATTTTAGCAGGGCATCTTTATTTAAATTCAAAACGGAAAGCAAATTACAAAAATTTAAAAAGTTCAGGAAGCAAACCGAGTGGTGGACGAGACGTGGCCGAACTGGGTTCTGCCGTGGTTCGTCGTGCGAGTCGTTTGTTCTGTGCTTTTCCCGTTTTTCTTGATTTTGGTCGTGGAAGATGCCGTTTGGTCGTCTGTTCTTCTCCCCCACACTTGTTTTCTGTTATCTTGCATGCACAGTATGGTGGAGACAAAAACATATCCAGAATATATATATATATAGGCAAAAATAGCTCAACTTGTGGAATACTTCTTTATTAAAGGAGAGAGCACTTTATTAAACAACTCTAACAACTAAAGCAAACTAACTAACTTGAACTAACTATCACTAATGTGCTCTCTAACTAAGGTGTTTACAAAGGGTGCTTGCCCTTCTTAAGGTCGCGGCTATGGTCTTCCTCATCGTCCCTTCGCTTCTTTGATTCTAACAGTTTGAGGACGGTCTTGGTGAGGGAAGTGTTGACGCGGTGGATCTCTTTGCAAGTTTCTGCCAGGCTTGCTACTTCCTGCGCTAGCTCAGCTATGGTCTTCCGGGTCTTCTGTTTCTGCGGCATCCGCTGACTGGCTTCGATGACCGGAATTCTCTTGATTTGAGGTTCTTTGGCACGAACTCCGTCGATGGTAACACGGCTTGAGGAGGTGGTGTACTTATGCACCCTTGTGTTACCATGCTTGTCCATGCGCACGTCAGCGAGTCGCTCTCCATCCCTTGGTTTCTTCAGATCCATGTAGCTAGGAACACGGATCGGCTTCTTCTGAGCTGCTTCACGACGGCGATTGTACGGCTGAGCGTACATCGCCTGCTTGCTTTCTTTAGGCGGTGGCGGCGAACGTGGACGACTAGGCGGGAACAGCGAGAGAGGGCTGAGATCAGGAGGCAAGGAGGCTAGCGGTTTTGCTTCCTTCTCGAAAGGAACAACCGCCTTGGCTTCAAAGCTAAAGGGGACAAGCTGCTTGTTGGCCATTGCTGCTACTTGGAGGCTTTGGGATGAGAAAAAGTTGGAGGTCTGCCCCTGCTTATATATCGGTCACGAACTTGCAGAGGGGGTTGACCTAGCTTGGAAAGGCTACGAGATATCTCGTAAAAGATCCCCGAACAAGTTTTTCCAAAACTGAGCACCTTAGAGATAGCTTGGGCGAAAGCTGGCGGCGCGAGGCGGCGGGCAGGGCCCGATCGGCCCAGTGAGGAGGCCGGTCGGCCCCCCACCACGTCGTCTCATGACGATCTTCGGCGCGGGGTGCTCTAACCGTGTGCTGATCCTTAAAAACCCTACGACGGCCCATTACAGCCTAAAATTAATATTCGTGGGAAAACAAAAGAAATCTATTTCATCTAAATCCTCAGACTCTTTATTGGGCTCTAAAAATATTTTAAGACGTTGACCATTTACCTTGAATAACGTACCTTCGTCGTCTTGAAGAGTGACGGCTCCGTGTGACGATGAATTCACCACCTTGTATGGTCCGTCCCACTTGCTTCGTAGCTTCCCGTGCCCAAAGAGTCGTACCCTGGAGTTAAAAAGTAATACCTGATCGCCTGGGTTGAATTCTTTCTTTATGATTCTCTTGTCGTGCCATCTCTTGGTTCTTTCCTTGTAGATCTTGGCACTGTGATACGCCTTCTCTCTCCATTCTTCTAGCTCGAACAGTTGCATTTTCCGTTTTGTTCCGGCTGCTTCAAAGTCCATGTTCCATCTCTTTATTGCCCAATGAGCCTTGAATTCTAGCTCAACCGGCAAGTGACATGTCTTCCCGTAGACCAGTTGGTAGGGAGACATTCCAATGGGGGTTTTATAAGCTGTCCGATAAGCCCAAAGTGCTTCGGGTAGCTTGTCTTTTCATTTTATCCCCATTTGGTCCACCGTCTTCTGTAGAATGTTCTTGATCTGCTTATTGGACGTCTCTGCTTGACCACTTGTTTGCGGGTGGTAAGGAGTAGTGACATTGTGCTGGATCCCATGGTTCATGAGGTATTTCTCGAAGCGCTTGTCGATGAAATGGGATCCTCCATCACTTATCACTAACCTTGACGTACCGAATCTCGGAAATATTGTCTCTTCAAACATTCTTATTGAGCTTTTGTGGTCAGCAGATCTGCATGGCAGGGCTTCAACCCATTTGGAGACATAGTCAACTGCCACTAAGATGTACTCGAATTTTCCGGATTTTGGGAATGGTCCCATGTAGTCAATTCCCCAGACATCAAAGAGCTCGATCTGAAGGTTGGTTGTCAGTGGCATGGCATTTCTGGAATTGATGTTTCCGTGCCTCTGACAGGAGTTGCACCTTCGTACGAAATCTTTTGTGTCTTGATACATGGTTGGCCAGAAAAATCCGCTTTGCCAGATCTTTGCATGTGTGCGGAAAGCTCCATAATGACCTCCATATGGTGATGAATGGCACTTCTCAATGATCTTCATTCCTTCTTCTGCCGGTACACACCTCCTGAGTAACCCGTCAGAGCATACTCGAAAAAGGTATGGTTCATCCCACAGGTGATGGCGACTCTCGTAAATAAGCTTTTTCTTGTCGGCTCCTGGTCGTACATACCCTGCAACCATAAAATTAACAATATCTGCGTACTAGGGGTCTGACCGGGCGATCCGATAGAGCATGTCGTCCCTCATTGCGTCATTGATGGGTAATTCCTGTGGTTTCTCAAAATACATCCTAGACAAATGATCGGCAACAGAATTTTCTACTCCCTTCTTATCTTTTATTTCTAAGTCAAATTCTTGGAGAAGCAGAATCCATCTTATTAATCTAGGTTTAGCATCTTTCTTAGTGAGCAAATATTTTAAAGCAGCATGATCAGTGTAAACAATAACTTTTGCTCCTACTAAGTAAGATCTAAACTTGTCAATGGCATAAACAACAGCTAGCAGTTCTTTTTCTGTTGTGGCATAATTGAGTTGAGGTCCTGTCAAAGTTTTACTAGCATAAGCAATGGCATGATGTTTCTTGTCCTTTGTTTGCCCCCAAAACAGCCCCCACAGCATAATCACTTGCATCACACATAATTTCAAAAGGTAAAGACCAATCAGGGGGTTGTATAATGGGTGCAGAAATAAGAGCATTTTTTAGAGTTTCAAAAGATTTAAGACAAGCATCATCAAAGTCAAAAGGAACATCTTTGGCAAGCAAGTTTGTAAGAGGTCTAGCAATATGAGAAAAATCTTTTATAAACCTTCTATAGAAACCAGCATGGCCAAGAAAACTTCTGATTCCCTTGACATTAACAGGTGGAGGTAGTTGTTCAATTACTTCTATTTTAGCTCTATCTACCTCAATTCCTCTTTCAGAAATTAGATGGCCTAGTACTATTCCTTCTCTAACCATGAAATGATATTTTCCCAATTAAGGACTAAGTGCTTTTCTTCACTTCTTTGCAAAACCTTATCCAAGTTTTCTAGACAATCATCAAAAGTTTTTCCATAAACAGAAAAATCATCCATGAAAACTTCCATGATCTCTTCAATCATATCAGAGAATATAGACATCATACATCTTTGAAAAGAAGCTGGAGCATTACATAGCCCAAAAGACATTCTACGATAAGCATAGGTTCCATAAGGACATGTAAAAGTGGTTTTGCTCTGGTCACTGGGATGGATTGGGATTTGGTGATATCCAGAATATCCATCAAGAAACCAAAAGAAAGAGTGATTTACCAACCGCTCTAACATTTCATCAATGAAGGGCAGTGGAAAGTGATCTTTCCTTGTGGCTTTGTTGAGTTTTCTATAATATATGCACATACGCCAACCAGTGACGGTTCTCTGAGGAATTAATTCATTCCTCTCATTTTTCACAACTGTCACGCCTCCCTTTTTAGGCACAACTTGCACGGGGCTTACCCACTCACTATGTGGCACAGGACATATAATCCCGACGTGTAAGAGTTTCAGAACTTCTTTCTTCACTACCTCTCTCATCGCATTGTTGAGTCTTCGTTGTGGCTCTCTAGATGGTAGAACATCAGGGTCTGTAGGAATGCGATGAGTGCAAAGGGCAGGACTGATGCCCTTAAGGTCTTGGAGCGAGTAGCCAAAGGCTGAGCGATGTTGTTCTAAGATGGTTATCAGCCTATGAGTCTCTTCCTGAGTGAGTTGGTCATTAATGATCACAGGAGACTCAGAATCATTGTGCAAAAAGGCATATCTAAGACCAGGTGGTAAAGGTTTAAGCTCAATGGGAGGTCTCGAGGGTTCCTCGGTTTCATCGAGGGGCTCAGATTCTGTAGGATTTTCTTCTTCCTCCTCGATGAAGAATTCAGTGACATCTTCTTGATTGGATTCTACAAAATGTTCTAGAGATGCTTCATTCACCTCTTCCATTGGGTCAGGTTCAGGACTGGGTTCGGTCTTAGTATGGATCGAATGTGAGAAGTGTAAGGGAACTTTAATGGTTTTGCCTAGGCAAACATCAAGTTTCCCTGTGTGTCCTTCCTTAAAGAGTTTTTCTAAAGGATAGCCTATTAAAAGATCAAACTCCTTAATACCACAAATGTGAAAGCTCAGGTGAATTGACATGTCGTAAACTGAAACAGATAAGACATAGAGAATTCCCGAACTTTGAATAATTTGTCCTGAGGAGCACTTTAATAATTTCGTTGTGGGAGATAATGGCTTGTTTTTAATAAACTGATGGAAAAAAGATAAGGCCATTATATTGATTCCCACAACTGGATTATAAAGGGCATCAAAGGGGGTTCCATTGATTGTACATTGAATTGGTATAGAAGGTGAATCCAAATGGACTACATCAGAGGAAAGCTCTGACTCTTCTAACCATTCCCCACTCATGATGGATGCAAGCTCCACAGTGTGTTCTCTTGAGAAGGTTTGCTCAAAAGGGTCTATCTTCTCATGTGAAGAAGATGTGTGCTTTTGAGGCCTCTTCTCTTTATGATATTTCGAGATGTTTCCATAATCGGAAAATAAATCATCCTCGATATCATTTATAAAATCAGGTAGAGGAATTTCTTCCTGTGGTGATTCTATATGTTGGATAGCTATAGGTTGAGATGTTTCTGGCATAGGTTCTGGTGTAGCTATCTCTGGAATCTCTTCTTCTAAAGTTTTCTCTTCTAAAGGACCATCATTAGTGCTGACTAGAATGTTGTCTAGGACGGTTCTAGCTTCACTAGATGTAAGGTGTATGAATGATCCATGAGAGGAGGTATTCAAATAGGCTCTAGATTCCTTATTAAGACCAATATAGAAATGTTGAAGGAGAATATGGTCTTGAAGGCTTAGATCTGGTCCGGATTTGCAAAGGAGTTCAAAACGTTCCCAGGATGAACTCATAGACTCATTATCCCCCTGTTTGAAGGATATGATCTCGATTCTGAGGTCGACTACTTTAGATAAGGGATAAAAATCCATGCAAAAATCTGCACGGAGAGTTCCCCAATCGCCTTTCATCTTCTCTTTGGTCCGGTCGTACCATTGGCGAGCTTTTCCTTTCAAAGTGAATGGAAAAAGCTTCCAACGGATAGTCTCGTCTGACATACCCTCAATGTGCAGGCAGTCACAAGTTTGCTCAAACTGCTGGAGATGATGATAAGGGTCTTCGTCTTCTATTCCTAAGAAAGTGTTGGTTTGGACCATCTCTATTAACCGTGGGCGCAGCTCATAGGCATCAGATAGGATTGGTTTCGATGATGGCATAGGCCTAAGGCTGAGCTCTGAGGGTGCCGAAAAGTCTTTAATGAGGGTAGTGTCCATAAGGACAGTAGGTAATCTAAAACTAAAAAGAAAAAAGAAAGATACAAGATTAGTTATACTCGAAGAGTTTTCTCTTAACCGTTCTCCCCGGCAACAGCGCCAGAAATGCTTGTTGGTATTTGTTAAGCCTACAGAAATATTATGATGGATAATCCGCAAGTGCACGGATACCATGAGCATTCCACCCGGGAGAGGGTTTTAAATATCGAATCCACAAGGAGAATGGTAAAGAGAGTATCTGAGGTATATAACTAATCACTGAGTAGCTATCAAGGACTTGACAGAAAGAGAGATAAGGAAAACTTAAGGATGTCTGGTTCTTATTCTCACAAGCTATGTCTATATTGTTCTTATGGGGTGATTGTCTGAAGGCACACTTAGGAAAGGGAACCTCCCGAGAGTCTATGGAGGGAGTCCTACGGTTTCTATAGACGGGATGTGGACTGCAAAGGACAGACGGGAACAAGGTCACTTCCCGCTTCTACCACACGATCCGGAATATAGAAGGCATTCATAAGCTAGCTAGTCTAAGCACCACGCTTACACTAAACATGCAACTTTAACTCAAGAGCGACAAGAATTAAAGTACTCAAAGAGTTATGAACCGTAAGAACAATAAAAAAAATGTTACTCACTTGAATAAGAAGTCGATCTTTCCACAAGGTCTCAGGATCAGGCTCCAATGGAGTTTATCCCAGAGGTTGAAGATGAAGATGAGACACCGACAGGTCCGGGCCTTCCTTCAGCTTCGCCTCTACCGCTCTCTAATCCTCTCGAACAAGATTAGCTAGATCTAAATAGATCGTGGCTCTAATCTCTCAACTTGATACTAACTCTCCAACTCTAATTCTAATCTAGAGCTCTAATCTAAGATAGGCATGGAGGATCTGATAGAATGAATTGTTGTCTGCCCTGGGGTCAGGGGGTCTGCTTATATAGCCCGGAGGAGATGACGTGCACCGTACGATCAAACCGACCTTAACTTGTGGTTTAGATTGATCCTCATAAGCGGTGGAAGAACATTCCGGAAGCTGGGCCCATTTGGCGCCGGGGGGGGCCGACCGGCCCCACCACCAGGCCGATCGGGCTGGGGTGGGCCCCCCTCGGGGTCCACTTCGGCCAGGTGGGTCCTTGATCCTTCTAGATGCTTCTTTCTTAGGTGCTAAGTTACATTGAGTTCCGGAGCCTTCTGGAGTCTTCTAGAGTGGTTTCTTTGCATATTTTCTGAATAGTTCCTGTAAATTCATAGATTCACCAAAACTCGTGGAAATTGTCAATATAAACCCTAATAAGGTGATCTAATTATATTTTAGTCCTTTTTCCAGTAAATGTGAGGGGAAATATTTATAGATAAAATGTGGCAACAATATCCTCACGTCTTTTAGTTGTGCACTCTGTGAATCTTGTGGTCATTTTGAGATATGGTTGTTGTTTGAGTCGAGGGGGAGTTGGGGGTTATGTTCATTCGCATAGATTCTGTTGCTCATGTGTCTATTTTAAGTAGTTTGGTTATTATAAGTGTTATGTATATATATAATCTAACTGAATCTGTGTTTGTCCCTCTGTTCTGTGCACTCCTAGGAGTTGTGGTTGTTATGTTCTTAGGTGCAGATTCTTTTCACTATTGTGTTAGGTGCAGTCTCAGATTCTTAGCGTCCTTTCTTTCATGATTTAGGCTAATAGGAGGCCTAACATCTGTATTGATGTGGAGAGCTCCGACGAGAAAAGTGACCCTGAAACTGATGATGTATTTAATGGTGTGGATGGAAGCCACGGCGATGTTGCCCCTATAAGTGATGTGAGCACTGTAATTTTTATTTAACATGTTTTTCTTTTTTATGTGTGTGGTAAATGATATCTTCATTTTATCATCTGTTTTCTTGCATTTCTTTTTTGCTGCAGCACCCTCAATCTGATCTTGAATTTGATGGCCTGAGAAGAGCAGCATATAAGCAAGTGTTGAAAGAAGTAAGTTTATTTTTCCCAGTTTTCTGTTGATGGTTTTTCGTTTAGTTTATGTTCTTATGGCATATTATTTCATTTTTTTCCTTTTTGTATTTTTTTGTTGCAGTATAATGATATGAAAGTGCTGAAGAGGAGGCTCGCTGAGTCTCTTGCTAGTTTCGCGGTAAATTTCTCCTCTATTGTTGTTTTGGTCATTCTCTATCAGTTTTGTTTGATTTTCGTGTCAGTTTTTAAATGTTGTGACTGATTTTTTTTTGGTTATGGTTATTGCAGGATAGGGAACCTCAACCAATGAAGAAGCCAAAAGATGCTTTCACTCGATTTAATGTCTCCAGCTACTCATCTGTGATATCAGCTTTAACTCCAGATGAGTCTAAGATCATTGATGATTTTGGTTTTGGGTCTTTACTTGTATTTGATTAGTGTTATGTGCCAAATAAGTTTGCTCAGTGGGTTGCAAGGCTAGTCAATTATAGATCAAGAGATATCGTGTTGAATGGCAAGGTCATTTCTCTGACAAGGGAGTCAATAAATCTGGTCCTTGGTATTCCATTAACTGCAAGCCTTTTTCGTCTGATTATTCCGTTGGGAAATCTTTGGTTTTGTCGAAGTTTGGGAAGAATTCCATCCCCCCAGTGAACTTCTTTGCTGATAGGCTTCAAAATCACCTGTGCACATCTGATGAAGAGTTGTTTATTTGTTTCTGTATGGTTGCTATGAATTGTTTTCTGTGCCCAAATGCATCGCTAATTCCTTGCTTCAAGTACTTTGGTATTTTTGAAGATGTTAGCAATGCCAAAGATTTTGATTGGTGTGGTTATATATTGGATTGGTTGATTGATGGTATTAAGTCATTTACTCGTGCCAAAGGGGTTGGTGTCTGTGATGGTGGCACGCTCGCTGGTTGTTTGTATTACCTTGCTGTAAGTTTGTCTGTTCTTTATATATTCACAATGCCTACTGCCTGCTACGACAGTTTTGAGCTCTTAATATTATTTTGTTTTTTTTCCTGTCAGGTTCTTTATCTTGATCAAGTGGATTTTGGTGCTAGGCAAGTTTCCGATGCCATTCCTCAGATTTCTGTTTGGAAGGGTGACATGTTAAAAGAATATAGCAACTATGACATGTCAAGTCCCGGTTGTTATGGCTACCATCCGTTGCTTGAGACTTCACGCACTTGTTATTCAAAGGTCATGTTCTTCTACAGTTTTATTTTTTGGTTTCTATTTTTTGCTGCTTTTTGTTCTGTCACAGTTTTTTTAATGGTTTTTTTATTGTGCAGGTTTCTCGATATCTGTACAACCCAAACTCTCTGTTGATTGGTGATGATTTTAAAGATAATCTCGAGTCAGCTGTTGGATGTCAGTTATCTGACGCTGTGAAGAGTAGAATCTGTGATCTCATCATGAAGTATTGCTTCTATGGTGGCCTTGCTGTAAATCTGGATCTACAAGCAGTTCAATCTTTGCCTGATGAGTTTAAGGTCACTTTTTGCAAGTTGCTGCAGCACGCCTATTCCATAGATTCTCGTGTTATGGAGTTGGTTTTGAAGATCACCAAAATATACGCTGACTACTCCAATGATGCACCTGACTCCACTCCAGACGATGATGTTGAAGCAGAAGAAGAAGTTCTTGCAACTACTCCTACTAATACAGGTATCTGATTCTCTATTCTTTATTTTTCTATTTTTGCTTACCGTTGCTCTACGTGTTCACTCAAAAAATTTTTGTGTGTTTATCTTTTTGTTTTTCCTATGTGCATGTATAACACCAGATGGTAGGAATCAAGTATATTGCTCTCAATATGAGCTGTGCAAGACTATCCACAAATCAAAGCTTTCCCGCCTCTATGATGCTGCTGAGGTTACTTTTTCTTTCCTTTTTTCAGTTGACGATGCCCTATCTTTTTCGTTTCTATTCCGTTTTATAATTTTTGTTTTCTATTTTCTTTTTTCAGGACCGGTCTCCTTCCAGTGAAGTTGACAAATCATCTCGGTTGCCTACTCCGAATCTGAAGCGTCGTTCTAACATTAGCACATCGTCTGCAGCAAAGGATGCCCCCCCTTTGGATGCTGGCCGGACCCATGAGCAGTCTGGAGACTGTGAGTTTTGTCATTTTATTTCTATATGTCGTTATCCTTTTGAATGTCCATTTTTTGCTATGTGCGTCATTATTTTTTTGTTTTTCAGGTCGATATTATGAGGCAGTCAAGAATAATATTGGAAGTCCATCTCCAAAAATTGCTGCTCCAAGTAAAGATAGATCCAACGCGCCTACAGCTGAGCGCATGAATGAGATGCCGTCAAAAAGATTAAAAATGTCTGTTTCGTTTAAAGTCAAAGACCCTCCTGGTGACGATGTGATTTTGCTTGAAGATGATTTGTTGAGTTATGTTCCCGATTCAGTTTCTCCTTCTCCAAGATATCAGTTCCCCAAAGTTGCATCAGTAAAGGTATTGCCCAGTTCAGTTTTTTTTTTGTTTTTTCCATTCCCTATATGTATGTTGTGTTCCCACATCTCTGTGTGTTTTTTGATGAGTAATTGTTCCCATTTAATTTTCTTGCATAAGCTTTTCCCAGTAATTTATGTTTTTTATGTGTTTTTTTATGTCATTCAAAGGTTTTGCTACTTCTTTTCTTATTTTTTTATGCACCAGGCTGCTATTATTTTTTAATTTTTTTCTCTGATAAATGTCTTGTTACAATTCATAGTCTTCTATTTTGTATTTTTTCAGAGCCCCCATGCGAAACAGAATGCCCCATTCACATTGCTGACAAAGGTTTCCTTCTTGTGTTCCATCTTTATTTTTGATCATTTTTTAACCCCTCTCTATGTGAGATAACTTGCATATCTGTTTTTTGTGATTCATGTTTTTTGTTTCTAAAGGTATCTCCTGGTATATTTATTTGTCTCATTTTATGTTTTTATTTTTCAGCAGAGCCCTATCCCTATAGTAAATTTGGATTTCAGTCCTATCAACACACCAAAGAGTGCTCTGAAAGGGTCTAGAGTAAATGCTCAAGTTGCTGCAGATATTAGTGGGAAATGTGATAAGCCTCGGGCCTGTCGTCATTCGAAAGTATGTGTTCTCCTTTTTTTTCTAAATTTTGTTTTTTATACGTTACTATTTTTTTTGTGTTCGATTATGTTGTTTTTTGTCTTTGTCTTTTATTCCTCAGTTTAGTTTATATATTTTCGTATATGTAGGTTTGTCCAGAAATAGAAATTCTTGCTGAGAGGACTTTAGCTGATAATGTGCGTGACATGTCGAAACTTTCTGATGACTTGTATAATGCAAATTTGGAGTGTGGAAGTAATCCCAAGTCACAGGGCAATCCATCTGCATTTCGCATGCTATCTGTTCCTACTTCTCAGGCAGATGTTTATTTGGCAAAGGATTCCTCCAACGGAGGCAAGTTGCCACCATATGGTGCAAGGAGGTTTGTCAAGCCCATTGTCAGGGATGAATTTGTTGGTAGTCGGAAAAAGTTTCACGTTTCGAAAGGTGATATTCAGAACTATAATATTATCTGCAGTCTTGCCTCTTCTGAGTATCAATGGTTAGCATTCTGGTGCCCTATGTGTTGTTTTCTATATATATTTTTCATTGATTCTAGATTCTTATATATAGATTTCTTTTTTTTGTTTTTTCCAAGCGAGGATGCTGTAAACATCTATGATGTTCGGTGCACATTCTGGTGCCTTGGCGAGAGTATGAAGCCAGTTGGAATAGTGAAGAATTTTGTTGTTTCTGCTTTCTGTTATGCTTTATCGCAGAAGCCAAACCATAGTCCTAAAGAGTAAAAAAGACACTACTTTTTTGCAAACATTGGGGTATGTTTCTGATAGTTTTTTAATATTGTATAATCTGTCTCTTCAGCACTTATATATTTTTTGTTTCATTTGTTAGTGTAATTTTACTTTTGTGCATTAGGCAGTAATAATTTTAATGTTGAACTAAGTACTTCAAATAAACTTTTTATCTCAGGAAATTCTCTTGAAAGATGTCAATGATGTTGATGAGGATGTCATAAGTCGCGCTTTTTCGCGATGTCGCAAGACTAGGCCTTTGCATGTTTCAAATGTGGTATGTGTCTTCTATATGCGCAAGTATCATATATGTCGATGTTTCACTTCGCTTTGTTGGTTTTCTGATTCCGTTTATTCTTTTCGTCTGCAGCTCTTCTTTCCAACATGCTTTGAGGACCATTGGTTTGTATTTGTAGTAGACATAAAGGATAGGAAGTATGTGATGCTTGACTCCAAGCACAATGAAGATGATTCTTTTCAGGAGGCAGCACGCTATAGAATGGTCAGTTTTGTGTTAAGCTACCTTTTTTTATGAACATTGTCTTTTATATATTGAATTATTTTTTTTCACTTTTGGTTTTGCACACAGAGATCTTCTTTTGAGTACTTTTGGCAAAAATTTATTCACATCGACATAGGGTTCCCATATTATGAGTTTGCCTATCCCACAGTTCCTCGCCAGCCCGCACAGAATCAGTGAGTTGCTATTCTTACCTTCTAGACGTGTATTCCTTTTTTTTTACAAATATATTTTACGCCATGTGTTTGATATGTTGAGGTTAGATTTAGTGAGTTTATTAGGTTCTGCCCTTTTTTTTATGTTGCCTGCCCCCTTCCATAATATTGTGTGGTGTGTGTAGTACCATGACTGTGAGGTTCCTCTAATTTGACAGCCCAGTATGTACCGTCATTCGCATGGAATAGTACCGTCAAATCCTCATGGTAGTGTCTATGTTTTTTTGACTTGTGATGATTCATTCTGTAAATCCCATTTCTTTTTTTTGCTGCTCATTTCGGGGGGAGTCTTCAGTGATCTAACTCGGTAGTGTCAATGTTTGTCTGCTAATTCATCTTGGTGTGGTTCCAATTTTAGTAAAGTTTGCCTTTTCTTTTTTTTTTCTTGATCTTTTTATTTTTATGCATAATAGGGTTGACTCAGGGATTTATGCTATGATGTATATGGAGCATTGGATTTCTCCAAGGACGTTGTTGACTTCTGTGTTTACTCCCCAAGATATCCCCAATCTTAGGATCAAGATTGCAAATGAGTTGGTTTTTCATCCTAAGAACTCAGGGATGAAGCAACGGGTGTTTGAATTCAGGGAAGAGGTATATATGTTTAGTTCTTCAAACTTTGGTTGCTGTCCATCTATTTAGAATTATGTATTTATAATTTGCTCATATATTTTATACATATTTTTAAATATATGTCTTTCCCCCCCTTTTTTTATGCAGGTGTGATAGAATTTGGGTGTTTGTGTTAGCACCATGACAGCATACAGGCTACTCAATCATGTAATAGGGTAGACATACATTTTATATAATTCGCAGACTCAGTACATTTGTTTGCTCGCAACTATTAAACATACTATAGTTTCTCTATTACATATCAATAGTATTTTTTCCTTTTATTTGCTTCTTGGTCTCCCCATTTCTCTTGGTTTCTCTGTTTATTTTTTATGATCTGATGTCTGATCTTTTTCTCCTTCGTCTTTTCATTTCCTTTTCTTCTCCTTGCTTTTGTCTTCACTTCTTCATTTTTTTCTTGGCGTTCGCCTGAGTACCTGCATAATAATTCCATAGCTTATATATGCACATTACGAATAGTGTCATTATATGAGTGTGCATTATATATATATCACTTACTTGTGTTAGCCGGGTTCTTATTTTTCTTCTTGGCTGCTGCTTTCGCCATTCGTGCACGCTCTTGTTCAACCAATGGCATTAACCTTTTTGGATTCTTTGGCCTTCCTGTTTGTTGAATCCTATCTGGATCCTGAAGTACTACAACTTCTTTGGGTAGCGTTGTTGTTGTTTGTTCAGAGTTGGTATCTCCTGTCGCATCTGCGGTGGCTAAAAGTGTAGGTGTTCCTTCAGCAAACAACAGCATCTCAAGGTGCTGATCAATTTTCTTGAATTCTTCGGACAGGTACTCTGTTGCTATCTCTCTTTTTGCTGCTTTTGATGTGAGTACAGCTGCTTGTCTTGATAGTTTGTTAAACCTTAGCAATTGATGTGTGCCTGATATTCTTGTACAAGAGGAATTTGTATTTTCTTTTCCTTCTTTCTCCACCTTTCTATAAAATATTTCTCTGGTATTTGTTTAACTTCTTCTTCAACTATAACCTTCAGGATGTGGGAACAAAATATGCCATCTTTGTTGAACTTCGCGCATATGCAACTAAACTCTTCCGCACCTTCTGACAGGTCAGTGAGGACTATGTATTTTCTTATCATCTCACGTTGATTTATCTGGTTTGATTTGTACCAGACTTCGAATGTTCTCCCCTTTTCTATCTCTTTGTATTTGTAGTTTTCAACTTGTCTTAATTGATTCATAAATTTGAGAAATATATTCCTGTTATAAAGCTCCATTGCTTGTTGCTCTATCATGTATCCATAGTGTAGCTGCTTTGCTTGTTTTTGTTTGCTTTGGTTGTCATCCTCTTCTTCTTAGTTTCTTATCACGTCAACAATTCTTTGATATTCTCTTAGGAAGCTGACTATACTATATGTTGGCCCCACATTATCCTTAAATCTGGAGTTCGTTCCTTCGCTTCTGCCCGTGCTGCAGATGAATGGGAAGAAATCATGCTTGAAGTATACTGGTATGAATCTTTGCCTGTTTGTCCACATCTTATTGAAGTACATGTTATTCTCAAGTTTGAATTCAGTTACCATTTCTTTCCACAGCATTTCAAATTCATTTTCTGTCAGTGAGAAGTTTACTGTATCCTCAAATCTCTCTGGTAAGCCTGCCTTTGCTGCAAACACTTTCAAGTTCTTCTGGTAGCATTTTGACTTTATGTGGAAAAAACAGTTCATGTGTATTGTACTGGGGAAAACCTGATCTATTGCTGCTCTCATTGCTTTGTCTTGATCAGTTATGATTGTTTTTGGATGTTTACCACCCATTGATTCAAGGAATTGCTCAAACACCCATCTGAATGTACTTGTCGTTTGATCTTGCATGAAAACACATGCAAATAAGCATGTATTTGCATGCCCTGTAATACCGACAAATGGAGCAAACGGTAAGTTGTATCTGTTTGTCATGAAAGTTGTGTCAAAACTAACACAGTCCCCATACTTTGCATACCACTGCAGTGAAACTCCTTCCCTCCAGAATAGATTTCTAACTTTCATCTTATCATCAACCTGAAATCTGAAGTAGAATGTTGGATCTTCTGCCTGTCTCTTTCTGAAATATTGCATAGCCTATGTCATGTCATTCCCGGTGACCTCCCTGTTTATCTTTGTCCTTAGGTTTTGCACATCTTTTGTCTTATATGGCACTGCGGTTAAACCTCCTCTTAGGTATGAAAGTATCGCTATCATCTTTCGTGTTGGTATATTATTGTCGTTAAGAGTTCTGATCATTCCTTTTTCCATGTCCGTCATGTATTTCCTACCACTGAACATTTGGTTCCGGTGTTGCGGACTCAGCTGATGGTTGTGATCTAAATCCAGGTTCACCGCTCTCCAAACCCCTGCTATCTCCTTGACTAGCATAACACATTTACATCCAGTCTTCACCTGAATATTAGTTTTTCTCCTTTGCTTATCTGCATTTGTTGCTTCAACTAGCAGCGTGTCCATTTGTTCTTCTTGTTGGCCTCTCTTTGGCATTTTTCCATATCTGTGGCATCTCATTTCTTGCTTGTATATCTCATTATTTTTTTCTTGTTGTTTGTTCTGGTGACATGAGCAACTACAACCTCAAATCCAGCTAGGAATGCGTAGAAGCAAAAGAAGTGGTGAGCATCGTTTCTGTCCTTGAATTCCATCCCTATTTGTGGTGTGTACTTGCTGTCTATATCTGCATTATTTTCTTCAGATGCTGCTACCTGTTCATACTTGATGAATTCCTCAATCTGGGCTTCAGTAAGTTCTTGGCTGCCATCCACCTCATTTTCTATGCCATCATGATTTGCTCCCAATGGTGCTGATACATAACTTGTATCTGTAGGATGGGTCTCCTGATCTGTAATCTGGAATCCGTAACCACATGTAAGTATATATAGATAATGCACATATGTTTTCTTATTTACAACATACGCATATTCCTTTTTTTACCTCTTCTAGTTGCAGTGTGCTGAAAATTTCATTTGTGCAGATGTCATCATCAGTCCATGAAGTTGTGTCGTTGCAGTCATGGTGGTGTTGCTGATCTGCTGTCTGAAATGGTATTTTTTGTTAAGTTATTTTTTCCTATTTTTTACCAATAGGTTAATGTATATTTTTGCGGATGATATATTTAAATTACATCATGTCTGATTTTTTTACCTCGATGCTTGTCAGTGCCATGTGGTCTCTTGTTGTGCCCTGGTCTTCAGATACTCCACCAAGTAGAGTCATCTGCATGTAAAGAAAATTTTCTTTCGGAAGGTTAGCCCGCAAAGCTTCTTGTATTTCTCTTTTTTATTTTTGTTGTTGTCTTTTTGCTGCGTATCACCTTGTGCATAGTAGTGTGCTCTCCTTCTACTCCGTCTTTGTCATTCAGTGGTGCAAATTCCAGCTGCTGTATATATTTTTGTTAGACACTTAGTTAAGTTTTTCAGTCAGTGTTAATATGAACATAAATCATACCTGCATCCCATAATCTCCTGAAAGCATATCCATGTATGAAGCCAACGTTACCTATAACGACAGAAACCTGAATTAGTTTTTTTAGCCCTCATAGTGATGTATAGAGTTAGCATTTTTTTGAAGAACTTTTGGTTAGTTGCATCAATGAGCTGAATCTCCTCACTCCAACACTCCTTTTTTTGTTTACCTGCCTATTGTTTTCAGTGTCTTTGTCTTCTTGAGAATTCCTTATCTGATCCATGAGCAACTCTGTGAAATAACCCTGCATACAACATAGTTTTACATTTCAACTCCCAGGGAGTTTGTATGGGTTTTTCAGTGTTTTTTTATGCATCAAGGTAAGTTACCTGTTGTCCGTTGTACATATGGCCAGCATTCATGTTGGTCATATTACCCACATCAGAGAAGTGTGCCTTTGTGTTGGACATCCAACTTGGTTGTTGCTCTTGGTAGGACCAGCCCATCTGCTGATTGCGATATAAAAATTTGAATTGCTGTCAGTGTTCTTATTCTTTCAGTGTCAAATTTTATTTTTTTTTGGCTTACCTCCTGGTTTGAGAATGTATCTGTCAATCCTCGCAGCGTGCTTGTGTCCCCGTCGCACACACCCCCTGTCATGATGCTACCACTCAGAGCTCCTTGGTGTGATGTGTATACAACCTTCAAAATCTGGTACAGATTAAATGTGGTATTCTTTATTTTCAAGGCAAGTATCAGCTGTGGTGTGCTTCTGATTTTTTTTGTGTGCATACAATCTTATTATTTCCTTTTTTTTGTTTTCCAATCTGGTGAATATGTTGCCAAATCCTAAGGCATGTATTCTTTTTTTTTCACAGGTGCAGATCCTTTTCCTGTTGACATATATGTTGGCTGGATGTGTTGTAACATGTTCAAGAGGGTGTTCTACTACATCTATCTCTTTTCTGCTACAAGTTGCATTCTTTTTATTGGAATTCTATGCATCAAGTCAAGTTTCTGGTACAAGCTGCATCTGAATTACACAAGACACTTCTACAAGTACACTGAGGCAAGTTCGCAAGCATCCCCACCTTGGCATGGCTTGAGTCTTGAATTCCTTCTCCCTCTGGATCTCCATCGTTGCCCCCTTCCATTTGATTTGGTGTTTTTGCTCTCTTTGCTGCACAGCTTCAGCCCTCCTTCTCTCTACTCCAGATCTGGTTTTGCCTTGTATCTGAAGGATGGATCTGTCGGGGGGGATGTTGTCACGTGCTAGCTTTCCTTGCCTGTCAAGTTGGTGTTTTTTGTTGATCTGTGTTTGATGCATTCGCTATTTGATTCATTGGTGGGTTCTTTTGGCCCATGTCCCAGATCATGGGCCTTTTTTCCTTTGTTGTTGTGACGGTTACAGCCCATTGGCTTTTTATGTATTTTGCGGCCCACTTTGGCCGGTTGGATCTTTTCTGTGAACGTGTGTTGACCGGCTGGGGGTGGGGGGGGGAAGTTGGAAGCCCAACAGTTGTCTCTCGGGTGCCGCACGCAGTTAACTCCCCCTCTTTTTCCTCCCTGCATTTTGGCCTTCTCCCCTCATTTAAGCCTGGGGTGGTTCCTTCTCCCATCGCTCCCCTGTTGCAGTTCCTCTCTCGAGTACACGAAGAGTCTCTCTCCTTTTTTCTTCTTAACGGTGGGTTTTCTGAACTTAGATCTTACTCTTTGTTTCTTTGGTTTTTGCTGGATCAGCCTCGTGTTCGTCTCAGACATCTCCATCATCTCCTGATCTTTTCTGGTTCACCCTCATTCTTGTGCTCTCTTCCTCTTCTATGTTCATGGTTTCCTTTTTTTATTCTCCCTTTGTTTTGCTAACTTATTTTTTTTCATGTTTCATGTATCTTATCCCACTCAAGAAGAGGACGTCGAGCAAGTTCCAAAACGTGTCCAGGTATCTTTTTTCTTGTTGCCTATTCGTACCATTTTCTTTCTTTGTTTTTGTCACGCCAGGATCTGTCTGTGTGTATATACTCCATTTGCTTTTTTTGCATTTTTTTTATTGTTGTTGTGTGGTTTCTTCTATTGTAGATTAGAAGGAACTCATCTAGCATCAGTTAGGTTTTTTTTTGCTGGTGGAATCGGTTTACTCCAGTAGTTAGATTGCCCCTCTACTCATCTGATGTGTGGCAGTGTCTTTTTTTTGTTGATTTATATTGTAGATTAGAAGGAACCCATTTCATAGATTGACAGTACACTGCCCCTGTGTTGACTGTTAGTTTCGCAATGTCATTTGTGTATTTTGCTACTATTAGATGCTTAGATGCATTGCTTGTTTGGATTTTAATGGAGGCCCTTTGTGTTTAAATGTTTTAGTGCATATAAGAATCTGTCCAGTTTCAGTTATTATTGTATTTGGGGGGGCACACTACATCCCCCCTAATGTGTGATGTTGTTTTGTTGTGTTTCACTGATACATCTCATGTTTCCTGTCCTATCTAGAAGTAGTGGCAGGCTGGGTTTGTTGTATTGTCAGAAATCGACAATGCATTCACCCATCTGTTGACACTTGCTTTTTTGCTATGTCATTTTTGATTGTACCAGTACCTTCTTGTCTGATGGATGCTATTCTAGTCATACATTGTGATGTATATAAACAATAATAACTGAGAGTACATAACTGAGAGCGCATCGTTATGACTAGTTCAGATCGACAGTGCGTTGTTCCTGTGTTGACAGTTAGTTTCCCTGTGTTGACTGTTAGTTTCGCATTGTCATTTGTGTATTTTGCTACTGTCAGATGCTTAGATGCATTGCTTGTTTGGATTTTAATGGAGGCCTTTTGTGTTTAAATGTTTTAGTGCATATAAGAATCTGTCCAGTTTCAGTTATTATTGTATTTGGGGGGGGTGCACACTACATCCCCCTAATGTGTGATGTTGTTTTGTCGTGTTTCACTGATACATCCCATGTTTCCTGTCCTATCTAGAAGTAGTGGCAGGCTGGGTTTGTTGTATTGTCAGAAATCGACAATGCATTCACCCATCTGTTGACACTTGCTTTTTTGCTATGTCATTTTTGATTGTACCAGTACCTTCTTGTCTGATGGATGCTATTCTAGTCATACATTGTGATGTATATAAACAATAATAACTGAGAGTACATAACTGAGAGCGCATCGTTATGACTAGTTCAGATCGACAGTGCGTTGTTCCTGTGTTGACAGTTAGTTTCGCATTGTCATTTGTGTGTCATGGTACTGTCAGATGCTTAGATGTACTGATTTTTTTGGGTTTTTTGGAGGCCGTTGTGTGTTATATGTTGTAATGCATATAAGAATCTGATCTAGTTTCAGTTATTATTCTTTTTTTTGGGAACTTTGTTGTACACATTATATGCCTATATTGTCACATGTGTTTTTGTTTGAATGCTGCCTCATTTGTTACAATCTGATCTATTAATGGATACATTTTCATATGCTTTCCATTATCTATGATGTGTAGATACTCTATTTGTTGTCTAGAAGAATATCATGTACTGTTAGTGTATATAGGTTACCACCAATATGCTTTTGTGCCATTGATATGCCTTTTGTTTTGTTTTTTCCACTGGTACATCCCATGTTTTTCGTTGTATCTAGAAAGTACTGGATGATGTGTTTTGTTGTATCATCAGATATCGACAGTGTATTTATCCCTCTGTTGACAGTTTGCTTTGCTATGTCACTTCGTTTGTTTATGTACCTCGTTGGATGTACTAGTACCTTGTATATCAGATGCTATTTGTGTTTATACATTGTAGTGTATATAATAATCTCATCTGATTGTGTCTCATACCTTTTTATAGATGTTCACATCGCGTGAACTTTGTTATGATAGCACACACACTCACTGGCATATACACAATGTATAACTGTCAATTTTTTTTTAGAATTTGTAATTACAATTACTTCTCTGCTATCTCAGTAAATGGTGTGTTTGCCCATGAGTTGAGATTCTATTGGATGAATTCTTTTCCATGTGTAGGCGTGGTTGTTATAGTTCCTTCTTTAGTTAGTTTTTTATTTAATAAAAAAAGGACAGTGCTTGCTGTTATTATTGACAACTCACAGGTACTGTCATTTGTTTTTGTATGTTACCGTCATCTTGTGTTTGAGGCAATTTCAACTCTGATTTTTCAGATGGAAGGGATCCGTTTTGAGCTGAACCGCCACAGCCTGTCTGCTCGTGTATGTCCTTCTTCTTTTTTACTTATTTTCTCTGTCTCACGGTGCAGTGTAGGCTATAAATTACAGTTTTACTCAAGATGGTATAACTGTATATGAAGATATGATATTTTTTTTTCAATCTTAACCCACATATATTTCTGGTATTATGCACCTTGTTTACATAGTGTTTTTAGCTATCTTGTTGGTGTGATTTCTTTATAGGTTTATCTTTTTGTTTGTCTGTATATACATGATCGTATCTTCCCTTTCGGGTACAACGACTTCGCGAGGAGCAATGTCGTCACCACGAGGGACAACCTATGGTACTTAGGTATCATAGATGGACCACAGGACAGGGTCATCATAGCCTATTCGGACAACGACCTCAACGGCAACCAGAACCGTTACTTGACTACGATGCTAGCTCTGTGCAGGCTTGTCACTGCTGAGAACACTCCCTTCTTCAGGTTATTCTTCTTGGGTTACGCTCTATCTTTTCTGTTGTTATGGTTTTCAGTGTTGTTTATTTTTTACTTCAGCTGACTAGTGTTTTTGATTTTTTATGACAGGGTTGCTGTTGATGTTCCTCGTCGGCAGTGCATCATCAAGTGTCTTGATGCCGACGTTGCTGAACGTCTTCGTGGCTGTTGTGTCCAAGTTGGCAACGAACTTGTCTTCTTCGACTTGGTGAGAAGCATTGCTCGTGTCTCGCTTGATGATGGCGCGGGCCAGCACATCCACACTCGCTGGCTGGCTTGAAGTCATTTGTGAGGTGGAGGAGCTGATGTGCTTTTGTTATGAGGTACATATTCCATTTCCTGCCTCTGGCATTATTCCTGGTATTAGCCCACATTTTATTATTTTTTCAGTGTATGGTGATCTAGTTGACAGTCCACCTAGGGCTGTCAGTTTCTGAGTTTGGAGTTGTCATTCTTATATTCCTTGGTGCTCTTATGTCATGTGGTTGTTGTTTGGGCTGTTTGTGTTAAGCTGAGCGTTTGTTACTATATCATGCAAGTATAGCAAGTAGATCTGATGTCGGTTCACACATTTTTTGGTGTAGATGTTTACTGTAGGTATGTAATAAATGAGGATTGGCAAAGATTTTGATATTTCTAGTGTGTTTTTTGCTGTAGGTCTGATGTTGTTTTAGACATTTGGATTCTCTGTTCTTTGTCTATCTGAAAAATCTTACATTAGAGTTCATAGTCTCTCTGTGTCATTGTGAATGTATAAATTGTCTGTTCATGGTTTCTCTGGTGATTTAGTTTGTTTGCTTATTTGCAGATTGCCAAGCATCCAAATCAAGTAAAGCACATACTTCCATCTACAAACTTAGTTTGGTGGTCTTTATTATCAGTTTGTGTCAGTATTGTGTTCTTATATGTGATTCTGTAAGTTTAAAAGCTGTCAGACGTTTGATCTATTGTGGCTACTAAAGTTATATATGAACAATATGTATGGTGCTTGTGTGGTTTGTATATAGTTTTATTTATTATCTAGGTAAAATCTCTATTATCATTTGCCATGAGATTTGTTTTACTCCTTATGGATTATGGCTGCAGTTTTTTCTGGCCCGTTTGCCATTTGATTGTGTTTTGTGCCATTTAGTTTTATATATCATTCATGGGTTTTGTATTTTAGTTTCTAGCTTTTTCAGTTTTTGTGTGAGCAAAGTGTTTGTTTCACTCGGTTTGGGTTACTAGATTTTTTGGGTGATTTGCCTCTTCTTCTCACCCGTGTGACAAAGGTCATCAAATCACACAAAAAATTCTCACAAAGGGATTTGTGTGATTTGGCAGCCCAAATCACATGGGTGAGGCGGAGGCCCAAATCACCCGTGCGCCGTATAGACAGTCCCAAGATGGATTACTGAACAATCCCCCGGTGGTCCCATGGTGTGCTGCTCCACAACAGAACGATCTGTAATTTGCTTCGTGTTCCTTGCGTTGGCCAACACCTCCCACCACTCCCCCCCCCCCCCCCCACCCCTCCATGCCTTCTTTGGCATACTTTTCCGGCTCCCCCGGCGCTGTTTCGCTCTGGTGTTATGTTAGCTGCCCATTTGGTGAGCTCTGGCTGAGCGACGCTGAACCACCTCGCGCGCCATCTCTTGCGCGCACGCACGCACACGCTGAGAGCGGGGGGAGCTCCACCCACCGCACCCACCGCCTTGACCCCGCTCCTAAACCCAAGCTAACCCCCCGCCTCCTCCGTCGCCTTCGTTCCCCGCGCGTCCGTGGCCCGCGGCAACTTAACCGATTCCAACTAACAGCAAGAAAACCCAGCGTGAGGGGCAGCCGGCAGCTAGCCAATCTCCCCCTCACCCAGACCTGACGCCGCTATTGACTGCTCCAGTGAGGAGCTATAAGAATGGTTATTAGTGGGATCCTAGGAGCCCAAGCCAGCGCCGAGAACCCTCACCACCGCCTCTATCTATCTCTCTTCCTCTCACTCGCCGCGGCGGGCAGCGAGGTGGGGGTGTACACAGAGGAGCGGGGGTTGCCGACCGGTGAGGGAGAGGGGTGGTGACTGGTGAGCGCGGCGAGATGTCGCGGTTCGTGGACAAGCTGCCGTTCTTTGACACGAGGTCGTCGCCGATGGAGGAGGACATCCCGCGGAACGGCCTCCTGCACATGCACCACCACCACCACCAGCAGCCGCAGCAGCACCAGCACAGCGGCCTGCTCATGCAGCCGCAGCCGTCGCCGCCGGTGAAGCGCCAGCAGTCGTTGACGCTGGCCCAGCTGCTGAAGCGCGTCAACGAGGCGCGCAGCGACGCGTCGTCGCCCACGTCCTCGCCCACGCACTCGCACTACACCATCGAGCTGGGCGGGTCCGTGCCGGGATCCACCGGCAGCGACCTGAGCGAGCGCATGCAGGGCGGCGGCCGCGGCAGGGACGGGCCGCTGCTGCCGTTCGTGCTCAAGTTCACGGACCTGACATACAGCGTCAAGCAGCGGAAGAAGGGGCCGTGCCTGCCGGCGCTGCCGTTCGGCCGCGGTGGCGGGGAGCCGGCCGAGCCCGAGGCGCCCAGGATGAAGACGCTGCTGGACAACATCTCCGGCGAGGCGCGCGAGGGCGAGATCATGGCGGTGCTCGGCGCCAGCGGGTCCGGCAAGAGCACGCTCATCGACGCGCTCGCCAACCGCATCGTCAAGGAGAGCCTCCACGGCTCCGTCACGCTCAACGGCGAGTCGCTCGACAGCAACCTGCTCAAGGTCATCTCCGCGTACGTCATGCAGGACGACCTCCTGTACCCGATGCTCACCGTGGAGGAGACGCTCATGTTCGCCGCCGAGTTCCGCCTCCCGCGCTCCCTCCCCACCAAGGAGAAGAAGAAGCGCGTGCAGGCGCTCATCGACCAGCTCGGCCTCCGCAACGCGGCCGGCACCATCATCGGCGACGAGGGCCACCGCGGCGTGTCTGGCGGGGAGCGCCGTCGCGTGTCCATTGGCGTGGACATCATCCACGACCCCATCGTGCTGTTCCTCGACGAGCCCACCTCCGGGCTGGACTCCACCAGCGCCTTCATGGTGGTCAAGGTACTCCAGCGCATCGCGCAGAGCGGCAGCGTGGTGGTCATGTCCATCCACCAGCCGAGCTACCGCATCCTCGGCCTCCTCGACCGTCTCCTGTTCCTCTCCCGCGGCCAGACGGTGTACTACGGCGCGCCGGGGGCGCTGCCGTCCTTCTTCGACGACTTCGGCAAGCCCATCCCGGGCAACGAGAACCCGACGGAGTTCGCGCTCGACCTCATCAGGGAGCTGGAGACCATGCCGGACGGGGCCAGGGAGCTGGTCGAGCACAACAAGAAGTGGCAGACGCGCGTGGCGCCCAAGACGAAGCACCACGACGGGCACGGCGAGAAGCCGTCGCTGTCCCTGAAGGAGGCCATCAGCGCCAGCATCTCGCGCGGGAAGCTCGTGTCAGGCGCGAGCGACGGGTCCGTGTCCGTGCATTCGGGGGGGCCGGCGCCGGCGGCCGGCGTGTCCAAGTTCGCGAACCCGTTCTGGATCGAGATGGGCGTGCTGACCCGCCGCGCGTTCATCAACACGAAGCGCACGCCGGAGATCTTCATCATCCGACTTGCCGCCGTGCTGGTGACGGGGTTCATCCTGGCGACCATCTTCTGGCGCCTGGACGACTCCCCCAAGGGCGTGCAGGAGCGGCTGGGCTTCTTCGCCATCGCCATGTCCACCATGTTCTACACCTGCTCCGACGCGCTCCCGGTGTTCCTGAACGAGCGCTACATCTTCCTCCGGGAGACGGCCTACAACGCGTACCGGCGGTCCTCGTACGTGCTCTCCCACACCATCGTAGGGTTCCCGCCCCTGATCGTGCTCTCCCTGGCGTTCGCGGTCACCACCTACTTCGCCGTGGGCCTGGCCGGCGGCGCCGAGGGGTTCTTCTTCTTCGTCGCCATCGTGCTGGCGTCCTTCTGGGCCGGGTCCGGGTTCGCGACGTTCCTCTCCGGCGTGGTGACCAACGTGATGCTGGGGTACCCGGTGGTGGTGTCGACGCTGGCCTACTTCCTCCTCTTCAGCGGCTTCTTCATCAACCGCGACCGCATCCCGCGGTACTGGCTCTGGTTCCACTACCTGTCGCTGGTGAAGTACCCGTACGAGGCGGTGATGCAGAACGAGTTCAGCGACCCGACGCGGTGCTTCGTGCGGGGCGTGCAGATGTTCGACAACACGCCGCTGGCCGCGCTGCCGGGGGTGCTCAAGGTGCGGGTGCTGCGCGCCATGAGCCAGTCGCTGGGCGTGGACATCGGCACCAGGACGTGCATCACCACCGGGCCCGACTTCCTGGCGCAGCAGGCGGTGGGGGCCCTCACCAAGTGGGACTGCCTCTGGATCACCGTCGCCTGGGGGTTCCTCTTCCGGATCCTCTTCTACATCTCGCTGCTGCTCGGGAGCAGGAACAAGAGGGGGTGATCGGACCTGTTCTTCTTCTTGGCGCGACCGGCATGATGCACGGCCGGGAAGACTGTTGGTCCTCTCTACCTTGAATTTCTTCTTCTTGGAATTTCATCGAGATTTTCTAATTGGCCGCATGTGATTAGTATGGGACGGGGAGTTGTTTATCGCGTGTAAAAATGTTTGTAAGTTGTAACTTTTCATGGCAAGTTCAATTGTAATTCGACCACATATATATGATGGTTTCCTGTTTTGTGGAGGTTTTTGGGGTTTTTCTAGGGCAAGGTTTTGGGTTCTTCTGTGGTCCGTCTGCACTCTCTACGAACTCCGTTCACTCTCGGCACGCTTAGCAGTTGAAATAGTTCATGGAAAGGCTATGCCTGAATGCTACTCCCTTATAGCTTTGTTTAAACTTTTTCAAAGTCAAAATTTTCTATTTTGACCAATAATAACTGTCAAAATAATTTATTTTAAATAGAGAAGGTTACATATTTTGATAGTTGGTATCATGATGAATCTACTAATATCATTTATATCATTTTTATGTTATTACTTCCTCCATTCTCATTTACAAGGCGCACATGCAAAACGAGATTCAAACTTTATAATCTTTGACCAATAATTTACCCATCAATTTTTTTTTGTTTTGTCATGTAAATTTGACATGGTTGGAGTTGTAATCAAATGTACTTTCCGATGAGTATAAATTCATAACCATAACTAATATAATATAAAAGAAATGAATAGTCAAAGTATGATTTAGAAGACCGGGTCATGTTAGCTCACGCCTTATAAACAAGAACAGAGGGAGTAGCATTTATGATTATTTCGTTATATACGGTCAAAGTTGAAAAAGTTTGACTATGACAAAATCTAAACGAAGCTATATTCTGAGACGGAGCAAGTAAAAACCAGAGAGGTTCTGGATGTTAAGTTTACGGTCGCCTGTAACTTTCAGCCCGTGCGGTCAGTTTTCATACCAATGATTCTCTTTCCTTTTCTGGTTTTGCCCACCATCTTTCAATCCAAGCCTAGACAGCTAGTATTCCGTTTCAGATGGGAGGATTTGCAGTTTTCCACCAATCCGACCATGCGCGTGGAGTAAAAGATCAGATAACAAAAATTTTCAGAAAAATTTGAAAAAAAATTAAACAAAGTTTTTTAAAACGTTTTTAAACAAAAAATTATTAAAAAATTCTGAAATAAATTTCGGTCAAAAGCTTTTGAAGCAAAAAGTTTTAAACAACAAAAAATACATTTCCAAAATAGAAGGGAAGGAAGAGAGTGGTTTGATGGAGGAGGAACCGCAGGACCCATCACGTGAGAGGATAAAAGATAGGATCGACCGCAGGACCCTAAACCCTAAAAAACCCTTTATATCTTACTATTACCAATTAGAGGTTCCTTTTGAAACGTCCACGTGAAACCACCTAGGAATCCTAGGTGGCCAGTCTAAAAAAGAGAAGCCTCTACATGAAGCCACCTAGGAGTCCTATGTGGACACTCTAAAAAATATCATTGATTTTAATAGCCGTTGGATGTATTTTATTTCTAAAATTACCCACCTATGCCATTATGATGAATTAACAAAAACAACCCTCATATATCTTCTATCTTCGTCTAAATTATCCGCATGCGCCACTATAAAAAAAATTAAATCTAAACCATCTCCCGGTCACATCTAACACAATAAATATCTTTGCTTCAATTAAAAAATTGTCCAACTATCCTACCATGCCTGCCATTATGAAGAATTAACAAAAACAATCCTCCTATATCTTTGTCTAAATTATCCACACGTGACACTACAAAAAAATTGAATCTAAACCATCTACCAGTCACATCTAACACAATAAATCCCTTCGCTTTAAATAAAAAATTGTCCAACTATCATATCATATCTGTCACATGTAATGTAATGTAACACAATTAGTCTCTTACCTTTTATCTCTTTCCCATGTTTAAATCATAAAAAGAATATATTCTAAAAGGATCTTTAGATAATACAACTAACAAACTAGAACGTACGTGTATATACATGTCGATTAGATTTTTCTTGTCTTGAATCTCTCTTTCATACTTTAATCATAAAAACAATCTATCCTAAAAAGTTGTTAGCTAATACAATAAATTATATACTTTACCCGTGCATATATAAAATTATAAAAAGATAGATGACATCTTTCAAGAAACATGTCTATTGTGTACTGCTTCCATCAACTAGGGATTGCTGCTACTTTCACCAACGGAACTAGGTCCTCTGCTGTTATTCAACAGAAATGTACGATCAACCTAAACATTCTTCTATGGATGCACACAACCTTTTACACCCATTGGTTACACTAGAACACTAGAGATCCATCCACGACAACTTTAAATTATTTGTTTATTAGGTCTGTCGTGTGCTACAGTTAGATTAATTTTTCATGGCACAAGTTACGAATACTAAATTATTTGTTTATTATTTGTCCTGTTGCATGCAACAATTAGATTAATTTTTCATGGCATATGTTATGACTACTAAATTATTAGTTTATTATTAGGTATGCTGCGTGCTAGGTATAGATGACTTGCTTCTCACCATTATTCTCAAACTATTATTATTTTCAATTCTTTCTATCGAATTATATTTTACTTGATTGTTATTTGTGTACCATAACTTATGTATAGAAAATTTTCAAATTTGTATATTGTCTTTTGTATGGAAAAATAAGACAATTAGATCCATCACCATCTTTTGCTAATGCAGTTGAACAAGTTGCAATGGTGAACTTTGCTAAAAAAAAGTTGCAACGGTGAATAAAATCTTAAGTGAAATTAGACCTGGAAAGGAATTGTGGAACATCAAGGAAAGGGTAATCAAATTGTGGATAGGTTCCGTTTGATTGCCTTTTTTATTGTTTTCAGTTTACAAATTATTAATGATGATGAAAAAAGGAACCATAATGCACGGTGTTATCAATAAGATCTATATGAAAAAGTTTAAACCACTAATTTAAGAAGGAAATGTGTACATAATTACAAATGTCAGAGTCACACCAATAGCATAGAAGTATCGACTAATGGAAAATGACAGGATAGTACGTCAACTTCTTACCCACAACTACTCTAAAAAGGTTCAAAGATAATTAAAACATTCCAAAGTATAGTTTGAAGTTCGTGAGCACAGATATTAAATGTGGAAACGTAGCTATCAGGTAAAACATTGTTGACTTTACAATTTCTACACTTTCACTCATTTACGACCATTTAATAATAATTCATATTTATGTTTCATAGATTTTATAGGAATCACAACACACATCGGACCCTTAGAAGAAACAAGGACAAATTTCGGATTTATCAAAATCCGTGATATTTGGCTTTTGATTAGTAATTCCCTGTTTTTTTAGTAGAAAGCAGCTACAAAACTTTAAACACGTACATGCATGCTACAAAACCTATATTGAATTAAAAATATCTTCCATAGTGTCCATCAAAATAATTTACCAGTGATACCTGACATCGATCAACAGTCCAAGAAAATGAAGCAAATCATGAAACACGTAAAAATAAATAATCCACTGGTGGAACCATTACATATAATGATCTGAACAACTCTTAGTTATTAATTATTCTAACTGACGTTATTTGAAATGCAAATATTTACGCGGTTCAATTCCAAAAGACCGGCCTCTGATGCACCCGTATACTCAAATTAAATTATCTCCCGATTAGTGCTACATTAGGAGCAAACTATAACAAGAAGAAGATAAGAAATACTGAGATTTGCGTCTTATTATTGCAGTGGATCTTTCAATAAAACATAGTTAATTGTACTTATTATTTTTCAAGCACACTATGCATTACAATCTTAAAACTATAAGGATCTCTCTCAAATTATGCTGACCAAATGCTAATTAATATATTATATTTACAATCTATGTTGCAAAATTGTGTGAACCTTATTATGATGCTCTTAATAAAAGTAAGCAACAATTACTAATATTTAAAGCAAAGTAGGCACGGGTTGACGGACTAATACTCCAAATTCACTGCTATACAGACATGTATGCACTTTGCGCAGGCCCATGTACAACTTTAGTTTGGGGCCCGGCTCAAGAATGGCCAAATTCCTTATCTGTTCGGAAACGAAATCCTAGACATGTGCTCTGCTCATTCGATCCGGGACGCGACGCTGACCGACGGCGTGATCAGGTTCGTCAACCTGAAGTTCGACGACGACGGCGGCGGCGCCAGCGTCTATCCCTCCAGCTCCGGGGATGGCACGTGCACTGGTTGGACGGCCACGGTATGGGAGAGGAGCATCAGCTCGAAGGATTGGAACAGGCGCTTCGAGGCTGACATCGCTAGCATCTTGGCCACGGACTCGAGTCACTCTGATTCGCTGCGAGAGGTGTGGGACGACGAGACCAAAAAGCGCGGCATGAGCAAGGTCTCGAGCGTTCCTCTGACGCTGAGCTTGGACGATGATGATGTTGTTTACTTCAGTTCATGGCGGACCTTGACCCAAACCAAGCGTTGGTGCTTCTGCAGTTAACGCCAGAGAGGAGAGGCTAGAAGCGGTTGGACAAACCTCGTTGGGACTGATCGAGCTGCTCAACATGTACGTTCCACAGGTTCCTCGATTCTAGCCAGCCTAGCCCAATGCCACAATAACGGGCTGATAATATAGCACCGAAATTACACAAATTAAACATCCCAATGTAACTAGTCAGATTTTGCAGAGGTTCCTGCAGTAGATTGATTTAGCTGTAAGCAATCGAAATCACCACTACCATTCTTCACGGGACAGAGACAGACACACTTAATATTTTTGCGACCAATTAACGTATATACGGCTCCGAGTCTCAGGTGACGATGGCTGGATTGAAAGATCGATGGAAGCCTCGTTATAGTTCTTCCGGATCAACTTGACCCGGAACACTAATTTAGTTAACTTATTACAGACGAGTACGTCAGCTTATTGCTTCGTTAGGCGCCACCTAGCACGGTCAAGAATAACGGTAGTAATACATGAAACATCACCCCTCTTTTAGCTAACTGATAGAACCGCGACGCGTATTTGATTACTCATCATAGTTATTAATTATGTTAAGTTTGATCAAGGAGCACTGCACCTATCTTACACACCAAGAAACTGACTGAGACCGGGTTATGCAGTTCCGTTCCATATGCAGAAATGTGGGTGTGGGAAATATACTGAGGATTATCGGATCCTTTAAAGTTTAAAAATGGTGGTCCCCTGGAATGTCGATGGGAGGAAATTCCTTGTGACTTGCTAGCTTGACGTTCGAAATCACTTACCATCAGGCAAAGCGTTTGACATGTACACTTGACTTGTGGCATAACCCTGAAGATAGCACACGACGTGGTCAGCACACTTGTATGCACACTTGAATTTCCACAATAAAAATACACATTTGAATCCTCAGACCAGCTATCCGAATCCCCAAACACAGGGTTTCGTCCGGAGGCGCCGACGACGTGCTGTCGACTCGTCGGCCGGCCATTGCTACCACGAACGGAATGTTGCCGCTGTCAGCCACTGCCATGCATGCACGTCTCCGCGGGGTGCCGCAAATGCTAACGCAGCAACGCACGGTCAGGGCACGCAAGCCCCGCCCTGCCCGGAAATTCTCTCGGGGTGACGTCGCGCCGCGCGGAGCCGCGTGCATGGCTCAGCTCGCTGAAAGTTCCGGGCTTCCGGCCCCGTGTCACCTATATACGCGCGCCAAACTAGCTTGAAACAAAAGTCTCGTAGGTCTCTGCGCCGCGCTTCCGACGCCCTCGTCGCATATGCACGAGCACGAGGCACTTGTGCATCGTGACATCGCTCACGTTCTGTTGCATTGCTATTCATAGCCGGTGAAGCGACAAGGCACTCGGTTGTGGTGCTAGTGCGAGTGCGAGTGCGTGCAACGGTGCAAGTGTGCAACATGTCGAGTGACTCTGGTGACCGGAGGGAGTGGTCGACGGCGCCGGCGCCGGTGGAGGCATCCGACGCGTCCCGTACCGCGTCGCTCAAGCTCAACCAGCTTCTCGCTCTCCGGTCACCCAGCTCGGTGTCCAAGGCCACCACGGACACGTCCGGGCACCTCGTCGTCGACGTGCATCCAACGGCCACGGCGAACGGCGGGGACGGGAGTGGCAGGACTGCAGATGACGACTTCATCGCCCGCCCCCCCGTCCACTTCGTGCTGGCCTTCGACGACCTCACGTACACCGTGAAGCGGCCGAGGAGCTCGTTCCGCCTGAGTCGCCACGACGGGACCGCTGCCGACGTCGCCAGGACGCGGGCGCTGCTCGACGGCATCTCCGGGGAGGCGCGGGAGGGTGAGATCTTGGCGGTGCTCGGCGCGAGCGGCGCCGGCAAGAGCACGCTCATCGACGCGCTCGCGGGCCGGATCCAGCGCGAGAGCCTCCGCGGCGCCGTGACGCTCAACGGGGAGGCGCTGGACGGGCGGCTGCTCAGAGTCATCTCGGCGTACGTGATGCAGGACGACCTCCTGTACCCGATGCTCACCGTCGCCGAGACGCTCATGTACTCGGCCGAGTTCCGGCTCCCGCGCTCGCTCTCCGCGTCCAAGAAGCGGAGCCGCGTGCAGGCGCTCATCGACCAGCTCGGCCTCCGCGCCGCGGCCGACACCATCATCGGCGACGAGGGCCGCCGCGGCGTGTCCGGCGGTGAGCGCCGGCGCGTGTCCATCGGCATTGACATCATCCACGACCCCATCATCCTGTTCCTGGACGAGCCCACCTCCGGCCTCGACTCCACCAGCGCGTTCATGGTGGTCAAGGTGCTGCAGCGCATCGCGCAGAGCGGCAGCGTCGTGATCATGTCCATCCACCAGCCGAGCTACCGCATCCTCGGTCTCCTCGACCGACTCCTGTTCCTCTCCCGCGGTCGAACGGTTTACTACGGTCCACCGGCCGGCCTGCCACCGTTCTTCTCGGAGTTCGGGCACCCGATCCCGGACGGAGAGAACCCGGCGGAGTTCGCGCTCGACACGATACGTGAGCTCGAGGGCACGCCGAACCGGACCCTGGAGCTCGTGGAGTTCAGCAAGTCGTGGCAAGAGAAGCCGCTGTCGCGCACAATCTCGGCCGCAAGCACGGGCCCCGATCTTAAACCCTCGCTGACGCTGAAGGAGGCTATCGGCTTGAGCATCGCCCGTGGCAAGCTGGTGTCTGGCACGAGCCCCCGCGGCGGCGGCGACTTGCCGACGACGGCCGCGAACAAGGCAAAGGTGGCGACGTACGCGAACCCGTGGTGGGTGGAGGTGTGGGTGCTCACGCGGCGGGCGTTCACCAACACGCGGCGCACGCCGGAGCTGTTCCTGATCCGCCTGGGCACGGTGACGGTGACGGCGTTCATCCTGGCCACCGTGTTCTGGCGGCTGGACAACACCCCCAAGGGCGTGAACGAGCGGTTCGGCTTCTTCGCCATCGGCATGTCCACCATGTTCTACACCAGCGCGGACGCGCTGCCCGTGTTCCTGGTGGAGCGCTACATCTTCCTCCGGGAGACGGCGCACAACGCATACCGCCGGTCGTCCTACACGCTCTCGAACGCCATCGTGGCGCTCCCGCCGCTGGTGCTGCTGTCCCTCGCCTTCGCCGGCATCACCTTCTTCGCCGTGGGGCTCGCCGGCGGCGCGCAGGGGTTCGCCTTCTTCGCGCTCATCGTGCTCGCCTCCTTCTGGGCGGGCAGCGGGTTCGTGACGTTCCTCTCCGCCGTGGTCCCGCACGTGATCATCGGCTACACCGTGGTGGTCGCCGTGCTGGCCTACTTCCTGCTCTTCAGCGGCTTCTTCGTGACGCGGGACCGGATCCCGAGCTACTGGATCTGGTTCCACTACCTGTCGCTGATCAAGTACCCGTACCAGGCGGTGATGCAGAACGAGTTCGGGGCGGACCCGGGGAGGTGCTTCATGCGCGGGGTGCAGATGTTCGACGGGACGCCGATGGGGAGGCTGCCGGAGGCGACCAAGGTGAACGTGCTCAACGCCATGAGCCGGTCCATGCGGGTGGACTTCAACAGCAGCTCGTGCATCACGGCGGGGCCCGACGTGCTCGCGAAGCAGGCCGTGATGGACCTCGGCAAGTGGGCGTGCCTCTGGGTTACCGTCGCATGGGGGTTCGTCTTCCGCGTCCTCTTCTACCTCACGCTCCTGCTCGGTAGCAGCAACAAGCGGAGGTGATTATGGTTGCGTGCATGCGACACAGCGATTGAAGTAACAATGCGGCTCGTGATCATCTCGCTACAAAAAAAAAAGGGGGGGGGGGGGGGGGAACAAAAATGGTTACAACAAATTGTGTTGTGCAAGTAGTATCGATTAATTCGAAAACCTTTCTTCAGAATCGCGTTGAAGAGACTGTACAAACAAATGTATTAATACACTTTTACGTTTTTTTACCACCCTATTGAAAATTTGAAATGCCATTTTCTACATACTATAGTGCTTACATAATGTGTGGTTTGTCTATTCACTAATTAAACGGTAAGGAATACTCTGTCCTTTGTACAGTGCTACTCTGTTTTGTTTGACTGACCAGAAGTCATCTATACTTATCCACTGTTTATTAGGACTTCATCAGTTCACAAAAGAAAACAGCAAGCGAATTGACCTTTGCGAGGAATATAGTTTTGGACTTCTTGGTTATGAAATCATTCCTGTCAATTACTAGGTATGGATGAGCTAAAGTAATGGCTTCGTAGTTTGACCATTCAGTCGAGCCTTCACAGTGAACACCATAGCAAGATCTGTGCTGAAAGGAAATTACATTTGCCGTAGTCACACAACAACTTATTTATTTATTCCGTCCCAGTTAACAAGTGCAAGTGTTCATCTAGTCATCCTATAACGGGTTTGGGAGAGCAAAGAAGCATTTTATGTTTTACACCACTAGCTAAAAAATGTCTAGAAAAAGATGGATCATCCTCTCTCACACTTCTCCTTTAATAAGCTTCTCCTCCACATTAAGTATACTAATTAGTCGCCTAGAAAACTAAAAAGAGAAGGAAAATAGACAAGTAGCCATCTTAATCTACATCTCAAGTACTAGTTATTCATACACCAGTAGCTATGCTATGATGAATTACTGAACAAAACTACAGCAGTAACTATGGTATGTAATTACTACTCCCTTCTTTTTCTTTAAATACATGACGTTTAGGATAAATATTTTAGTTCATTCTGAGCTAAAATATCTGTCTGAAACGCCATATATTTGAGGAAGGAGGGAGTAATACACAACTACTAAACGCAGTTCACGGTTACTAATTACTATTGCTAGTAGTAGCCAGTAGGCAGGAGTGGAATAATATTCTACACCAAAGCAGAGCCTTTTGAAGTAATAGCACGTCCTTCGTTTTTCTTTTTCCTTACTGCATGTCCTTCATTTTGGTTGTCATACAAACAGCATTTGTCTTGATTAACGCAAATCGTGCCCATTTGGTGGGTCTGAAGGCCCATTGAAGATTTAGCACATACCAAGTGCATGTTTTGATGTACGAATTGTTCGCCCAAGCTCACAAGACAGGTGGCAGCGACGCCGTACAAGCCATGATGATATTTCTCTGCCATTTTGGCTCGAATTTTCTCTGGAAAATACCTCATCACACGAGGGACATTTACATATTTGCCACTCTTACGAATGGCAATCACTCAAAGCCATTCTTAGGATTGCCCCTACAAATTTGCCACTCTTGTTTGAGACCCATTCAAGTTTGCTCTTTTTGCCCATGTGGCATGCCAGCGCACGCCACGGACGCTGACACGTAGGCGCCTCCGCGTGAAATCCCCATCGTGCCCCTGCCTACAGCTCCCTTCACCCGACTTGAGCCACTGACATGTGGGACCCACATGTCAGAGTCATCTTCAACCTCGAGCACCTCCATGGATGCCCATCTCCTGTCGCCGGCGCGCCCTTCCCAAGGCCGACGGTCCCCTCCCCATGGCCGGCGGCCCTCACCCCATGGCCGGCGCGCCCTCCCATGGCCACCGCCCCCATCTGCAGTGGCCGCCCCCATCTCCCCATGACCGGTGCGCCCTCCCATGGCCGTCGCACCCATCTCCCCATGGCCGGCGCGCCCTCCCATGGCCGCCGCCCCCATCTTCCCCGGCCGAGGGCTTCTTCGATTTCTTTTTGGTGCGCTTCGATTTGGGGTTCGGGTTCGGGTTCGCCATGGGTGGATGCGGCGGGAGCGTGGCAGCAGGGGTTCCCCGGCGGGAGCGTGGCAAGCAGGGGTGCGAGCGGGGTTGGGGAAGCACCGAAGCTGGCGGCCCGCGGCTGAAAGCAGGCCGTCGTGGCTCCCGAGGTCGCCGAGTGCTGTGGTCGGGCCGCCGCCACCGCCTCCCGTGGCCGGCGTTCTCTTTGGACGGAGGCAGGCCGCCATGGCAGGGTCAAGAGCCAGGAAGAAAGTCTGAGGGGAGAAAGAAGAAGATAACAGGGGTATTTTGGCCATTTCGCGTTCCAATCCATGTTGGCATGAGCAGGCTGAGTGCCACGTCAGCGAAAATGGCCACGTTAGGGTGTCACGTTGAAAAAAGGGCAATTGTGAATGAGATCTCAAATAAAAGTGGCAAATGTGTAGGAATAATACTAAGATTGGTTTTCGGGTTAGTGCCATTCGTAAGAGTGGCAACGCTGCATGAGGCAGTTTTCAACGCACCGTGCAGCCACCGGAGCCACTCGCCTACCCTATCCAAAACCAGAGGCAAGCCAAGGCAAAGCTTCCACGAGACGCAAGCTGCAAGCCTGCAGCACGCCGCTCGCGCCATGAAGTGCTGGTGCGTGCACGCGGCCAGGGGAGGAGCCATGGCGACGCCGCTCTCCAGCCCCTTCGCCCCCACAACCACCATCCTCCGCTCCCCGCTCCGGCATCGCGCGCTCCTACTGCCGCTCCCTCCCCGCGCGGCGTCCCCCGGCGAGGACGCCGGAGAAGCAGCGGCCGACCAGGGGCGCCCGGCCGCCACAAAGACGGCCACCGCGGACGACGACTTCGAGGAGCGCATCCTGCAGATCAAGTCCCGCGTCGGGCCCAAGAAGCGCGGCCCGCGCAAGAAGAAGGCGTCCGGGGCGTCCGCGTCCGCCAGCGCCGTGACGCTGCCGCCCGTGCCGCTGCGGGAGCCCCGGTCGGCGCTCGGCGCGCCCGTGGAGTTCGGCTTCACCGCGTACAGCGAGCGGCTCAACGGCGCGCTCGCGGCGCTGGGGCTCGCCGCGGTGCTGCTCGTGGAGCTGGGCTCCGGGCAGGCCCTGGTCAAGTACCACCAGCCGGCCACGCTGTTCCTGCAGGCGTACACCGTCGCCGCGGCCGCGGCGCTGTTCGTCAAGTACGAAAAAGAGCGGATCAGCACGTGGCCGGGGCCGCCGGCGAAGTAAAATGAGCTCTCATCGGGGGGATTTTTTTTTTGTTCTGGTAGGGTGCATCCTTTCTTGTAATTTTACCTCTCGATATGTCATGCCGGAAATGTGTTGTGAATTGCGACAATTGTGAAAAATTAAACAGTCTGAGTAAAGAAAAGGCTTAATTAATCTTGGACAGTCGTTTAACCTTACATCCCCTATCTCATGCAAACTGGTTTGGAGGCAATCAGAAAGGCGTGTGTTGTTTCAGTGTTTGCTTGGACTTCAGTCATTCTGACTCTGAGGTTGGGCTAGCTTCTCGGTAAGAGCCCAGTTGTTCCATTTCGCCATTCCTCATTTGTCGTCGTCTTTGCTTTTCAATTTGAGATTTGCCTCGAGTTTTGGCCGCGAATTAATTTGTTGCTGAATTGCTCTTCATTTCTTCAAGCTGTGGCCACGAATGGGTTGCTGAAACTCATGGAGCCTTATCAGCCGGAGCATCATCATCGTCAGTCCCACATCCCATCCCATGCCGTCGCGTCGCCGCCGCTCTCCATGGCATTTGGCGCACCTAGGCCGCCATGACTTGGCGCGGGCACACGGTGGACGACGACTGAGTCACCAGTCTCGGCCCAACGCCCGGTCAAAGCGACGATTCGCCGAGCGATAAACCAATCGATTCTCAAATACGCTAGCACGCGCATCCGGATCACGTCAACCCCGGCGGTCGCCAGGCGCCAGCACGGACAGACCAACCAAAGCTCGTCAACCAGTCAAGCACCAATGAGACCATCCGCACTGGGGGACGGGATCCATCCCGCCATCCGTTTCCCGTGCGTTTTTTAAGGAAAACGCGCCGCAGCGGGCGACGGCAAAAGCGACGTCAAAACCCCGTCGACTCGCGATTCCTTCAGATCCAGCGCAGGTAGAGAAGCTCCTCCATCCGCTTCCCGAGGCAGCAGCCTCAACCACCCCGGTCATCCCGCCAGCGCTTGGAGGCGCGAAGGACCGTGCGACCGCCTCGTCGCCGTCATCCCCGCCGACACCCAATCCCCGGCGGAGTCCTCGAGGCGCACCTCCACCTCCCGCCGCCGCCAGGAGCTCCGCCGGGAGCTTCGCCGGCTCCAGAGCCCTGCTCCTCCCGCGCAAGGAGCTCCGGCACCCCCGAAGCGACAAGCCGCCCCCCAACCTTGGCTCCTCCACCGGCCGAAGCTACCCCACCGCGTCCCTCGTCGTCTCGCCGCCGCGGCCTCCGCCATGCGCTCGACCAGGGAGAGCCGCCCGCCGCCGCATGAGCCTCCCCGCGCGCCCGGCCCGCCATCGTGGACCGCCGCCGACGCGCGCCTCCCCGCACGCCCGGCCCGCCACCGTGCTCCGTGCCTGCCTGTGCGCCCGGCGGGGAGGTCGAGGAGGAGGGGAGGGAGGCCGCCGGCGTGGATTTGGGAGGGAGGGGTGGCCGGCGCCGGTGTGGGCGGCCTGCGCCATGCGCCGCCCGGAGCTCGACCAGCTCGCTGGCAGAGTCGAAGGCGAGGGCCGCCCGCTGCCCGGAGGGAGGTCCGCCTGCAGCTCCCCGCCGCGGCTGGAGCTCCACCGCCGCCGGACTCTGCTCCGCCCGTCGTCCGTCGGCCGGGGATCCAGGGCGCGAGCCGTCGCTGTGAGGACGCCGGCCATGTCCACGCGTCCCGTCAGCGAGGGAGGACGTCCTCATGGAGGGTCCCCTGCCGCACCACCTCGCCGCCGGGGATCCAGGGCGCGAGCTCCTCCGCCGGGGCCTCCACGCCCGCCGCCGGCCGAGGGAGCAGAGGGCGCGTGCAGCTGCAACTCGAGCCGTCTCCAATCCCCGCCGCCGACCTCGAGCTCGCTGTCGTCCTTCGCACCGGCCTCGCCGCCTGATCCCTTCTCGAGCTCGCCGTCGCCCCGCAGGCCGCAGCGCCGGTTCCTCCAAGGGAGACAAGACGCGGGCGGCATCGCGTGGGGGAGGGATGACGCGCGCGAGCAGGGGAGGGGGCGGGTGCCGCCGCCGCCATCACCCGCGCCGATGCGGGCTCGATTCGCCACGCCGGCGGCGAGCCCATCGAGGAGAAGGGGACGGTACGGGGTTGGCGAGGGCGGAGCAGCCCATCTATGGAGGAGCGGCGCAGTCCCCTGCTCGAAGGACGCCGGCGAGGTCCAATCGGAGAGGAAGGGTCGGCCGGCGCGAAGGACGGACGCCGGCGCGGAGCAGGGGCGACCTTGGGGTGCGGCGCAGCTGCCGAAGCGGAGGAGTGCGGCGGTCCTCCTCCCGCCGTCGTGACCCGGCTCCCGCGGCGGAGAGTCCGGCGGAGCTCCCGAGGCGAGGCGCGCCGCCGCATCCTCGTCGCCGACGCTGCTGCTGGGAGGGGGCGGTGGGAGGAGGAGAGAGAGGTGGGTGGGTGGGCCGGTGGGGGTGGGTGGAATTAAAAATACGAGTGGTGGGCCATAAAGAAGAGGGTTGAAGGAATATGGATGCGGGAGTAGTGAATATGAAGGAGAGAATATGAATGAGTAGGATGGAATATTCCGTTTTGAAGGAGAAGGAGTGTGGATGGTCTGATACACATCGCATTACGTTCGCATCGATACACAAGAGCACGGCAGCAGCAGCTGCTTCGCCGCTCCTTCCAAGTTCCACGCCCGTATATACCTCCATAAATCATGTGGAATTCCAGCTAGGATGGGTCCTCGCGCACCTTTTCCACGGCACCACTAGGATGGGTGCCAAAAACACATTTTATTCGGCGCATGGTGCCCGGCAGCTGTACAAGTACAACCATCGAAAAGCAAGGTCCAGCTCCAACCAGTGAGTCCAACCACAGACTGCAACGACGGAGACCAGACCACAACGGTACGGTCCCAGGGCGTCAACTCCCCCATCAACTCCAACCAAATCATAGAGACAAATGTCTTTAATACAAGAGCCGTACCAAGACCATGCATGTAAAAGTATAGTGTAGCTTTTGCCCAGAGGTTCGTCTCCCTTGCTCGATTCCAGCCAGGCGAGAACAGCACATGCCGGAGGTTTGTCCTTGTTCAGTTTGAACTTGACCTGCAATTTCAGTGTCTTGACCTCCACGCCCATGAGCAGCCCACAGCTTATCAAGCAGGATCAAGGGCTGATATAGACCAAGTTTTGGATGATGCAGGTGCATTGATGTCACACCACAACATCAAGTTTTCTTGAGAAACAAATCCAACAAACAAACCAATGTATGGAGGGGAAGATGCCAGCAAAATAGTGTTGGGTAGTTGAGAGAGATCTGTGCCCAAAGGCCAACATCTTCTGCTTCGGTCAGTTATTGTTGAGTAGGTTAGTACCTCGTCCTTTTTGGTCTACTATCGATTGTGTCACCATCTCGCCACCCTTGATGGCCACGGTGCCTGTACCCATCCTCTTGCTCTCCCCTCAACCTATTGTTGCCCATCCTGTTCCTGAAGCGGCTATCATGCTCCTGTGGACCCGCATCAGCTTCAGCAAATTCCATGTCATCCTCGGTGTGATAGGAGAGTATCTCATCATCATCACTAACTGAAGACCGAACATATGTTCTCCTCTCTTTGTACTTCCTTCTACCAGTGAGTTCCTCTTCTGCGTGCAATTCAGCTAGGTCAGCAGGATGTAGTGGTGGCTCAAAGGCATCCCCTTCCATGTCACATCTCCTTGTGTTTCTTTGCATGCCTCCTCTTTCGGCATGGCCTCGACTGTGGCGGCAATGGGACAAGTATGGTCTCTCATTTCGCATTAATGGCGGTGATCTGGACATCGCTTCTGGTGATCGTCCACGGTGGAAATGCACATGGCCACCCCTTCTTTGTGCAGGGGAGTGACTCCTGTCTCTATGAATGAATCCATGATCACCTTGGCCACGATGTCGATGGGCACGTGGCATAAAAAACCTATCTTCCATCATGTCATCTGAGAGATCTTCCCTCTGTCCATGAGCCAGCCTATGGTCTGAAATCTCTCTCGCATGGAAGTCGTCAATGTCCATCTCTCTCATGAGGTGGTCAGGTGGTGAACGCCGCTGCCTATGTGGAACTCGGAGCAAATGCCCAGGTTCATCTTCAAATGGGCGTCTCCTGCCACCAATAAGTTCATTGGCAAACTCATTTCTCATTCTTGGACCTCGAAAGTTCCTTGGATGGCCACGGGGGCCAGCACCCCGCCAACCACCACGGTGATCTGTCATTCGTTGGTTGGTCATGTCAGATGCATGTCTGCCACCATGCCATTCTCCATTGTTCTTTTCCCGCTCAGACTCCATGAACCTCTCCCATCTTTCATTCCTGTAAAAAAGGCAAATGGACAAAAGGGGGAAAGCTTTTGTAATCCTAACAAAAATGAAAGTATAAAACAAGCACACCTAGGCACCGCATGCAAGGGGACATCAAGCCATATTACTACAGTATCCCACAATGTAAACAAATGACACAAATCATACCTGTTCACATAAGCATGCCCCAGATCTCTCGACCCAATAAGCTGTCCATCTCTTTCATTCTGTAGAGGAGACGTCTTACATAAGTCAGTTTTGAATTTGTCATGTTCTGACTTCTCAAGTGCAGACTTGCCCTTGGTGCATTCACTGTGTGGTTGACTGCTTGAAGCCCCATCAACCTCTGAATCTTTGTCCAGTACTGAATCTTGTCGTTGCAAATCAGAGTGTCTAGTGAACTCTTCATTTTCAGTCTGATGCTCCATCTTCACAGCAGCAATTTTTACAGGGTTCTCATTACAACCTGCAGCTTGCTTGCCATGTAGAGACATTTCTGACTTTATATCTGAGCTTCTATCCTTCTCAAGGCACATATCTGAAGTCTTAGGAGATTGCCTGGCAGGTTGCAGTTTAGGGGCAGCAGGTTTTTGCAGAGCTGATGACCTTTGGAGATCTGTTGAACCGGAGCCTGTGGCAGCCTTAACATCATCCGTGATATTGTCAGTTTTAGTCGGCGGAGAATTCCTATCTGAATTCAATGATGGTTTGTCTTTAGATTTTTCACTAAACAAAACCTCATTTAGATGCACCTGCTCACCTGCATGGCTGACAACACTGGCTCTGGTTTTAATACACTTGTCAATATCAACACCCTGCGTATTGACCTTATTTGTCACAGATGAGCAGTCCTCACGCATATCACTGTCTTTTTCTTTCTTTATCTCTTTGCGTAAGTTAGCATTGCTATCGTCCCCCTTAGTGGTCGGGCCATTCCCCAATGACTCACCATGAGGCTTATTTGTAGTTGGAAATCGTGAAACAGTATTACCCTCATCATCTGAACAGTCCATTTCAGCACTCCCTTGCGACATACCATCAATAGTAGCATTGTCCCGAGAATTAGGAAGCAAAGATTTAGCTCTAGGATTGGATGAACCTTGCGATGCGCCACAAGCTTCATTAGAAGCACAGGGCCTCTGTGTCATCTCCGCATGAGCAGGAATATGTCTAGCTGGTGGTTTGCAAACAGTAGAAATGGAGGGCTGACTGGAAGATAATCCAATAGCAGGGCTGGCAACAGTACTTTGTGAAGGCAATGATTTTGCTTCAATTAATGATGCAGAATGACCACTTACTGGTGCTACCACAGGATTATTGGATTCTTCCCGCTTGACATTTATTTCAACTTCAGGAACAACAGGCATGGTCTTGGCTTGGGTAATATCAGGCAAACTTTCAGCTGGTATTGGGACATTTTCAGTGGCCACATCAAGCCCATCATGGATACTGTTATTCGGAAATATTTCAGAATTCAAATCAAACCCAGTTCTACTGGGAACTTGGGGTGGACTGCCAGTCATTTCAGATTCAGCGCAATTGCTAACTGACCCAACACTTTGTCGTTCTAATAGATGTGCCTTTTCAGCACCCTTAAGAATATGCTGTTGGGGTGTTTCTTCAGGTTCTTTCTTCACCAAATTATATGATGTCATTTGATCAATTCCAGAAACAGTTGCTGATATAATATCCTGTGGATTTGCATTGCAGGGCCCAGGTGTCACAATTTTCTCAACCAGCACCTTATCTGACCCCGGTGTAGATGCAGTCTCCTCACTGCTCTTTTTAGAACTTCCGACAGTTTCAGAATCAAATAAAGCATTAGGAGCACCCAGAGACTTGCGTTCGTCCATGGGCTTACCAAACAGAGATAGACTCAGTTCTGGAGCAGGAACAAGTCCTTTCCAGTTTATCCCCAGCTCAGGTCTAGTTGGTGGTTTAAGTTGCAAATCTAAGGTAACATCAGCTGGCCCACACTTATGAGAAAGCCCAAATGAATTAGACATGTTCACAGTTTTGCCAGTATTTCGACCAACTCCATTGCTTGTTGTAGAAATGGGTGCTGCTGGGGCCACCTGAGTTTTTTGACGCTGAATTGTTCCATTGTGAAACAACCCACTCCTACTTTCGTGCATTGTAGGCAAACCTTCAAGTGAATCAGTTGGGTCCAGCGATACATTCAGATCCAAGTTAGGTAGTCTCCCATCACTACTGTTAGAATAAGAAGAGGCATTGATTTCACTTGCAACTTGAACATTATTGTGGGCTTCTGCTGAAGAAAGGCCGGAAAGAGCTTGGTCTACTTTCTCTTCCTTCACAATAGAGCCATAGTTACTATCTTTGCCATTTTGACGAGATGGTAACTGTAAATCCAGAGCTAAAAAGTTTTGATGTTGTGAGTCATCAGCTGGCGGAAACTCCGCAGAAGGGATCTTACTTGATGCATTAAACAGGCCTTCGTGGCCACTGGTCATTGATAGCGTAGTAAAAGACATGCTGGCATGGTCCTGGATCTGAGTATCAGTGATTGCCTTACCATTGGTGATCACATTTGTATCTGATTTAGCAATATTGAAGAACGATTCCTTGCCGCAGCCTGCCCCTGTAGCAGAAACAGGCATATCCTTCACTGGAGAGGGAGGCTTCATTGAGAGCGGCATGGAAGACGCAACAGATCTTTCAGACAAGAGAACTGGCCTCTTCTTAATAGGCACACCAACTGCCGGCTCACCCAATCGCGGTACAAGTCTGTGACTGCAAACCTGCTCATAAAACATCCAAGATTTTTACACAAACGTGAAAGAGACGTCCAAACAACCTGAATTGACCTCCAACGAGGAAATTTCTGAGTACCTCTTCCTTCTTCGCTAGTGACATCTTTTGCGGTGTCACGGACAATCAGCTGATAGTATGTGCCCTCTGGTACAAATCGTAGTCAGTTCCCCAGATTAAGCACAAGAACTAAACGAGCAAGAAGGCAGCGTACCAACCCGCAATAAACAAGAAGATGGTAGGGCAGATCAAAGATACAAGAAACACCATGAAGTAGAAAAAAATATACAAGATGAAGTTATGTATTGCCAAGTTGAAATTGAACAGGGTACAAGTCTTGTATGGGAAGAATCAAAGAGGCAGAGGCAAACAAATCTAACATGGGTTAATGATGAATGGATTGTTTACCCGCAAAAAAACATGATGAATGGATCGTGCACACAACATAAAGGCTCAATTAGTGCAAACACCACACTCTATAGCATCACTGAAAACTTGACGAATTCAATTCTTTCCCGGACGCTACAGCTCGATTCATTCGTTGGTGACAAGATGAGCGTAGGGAGATCATAATCGGAAGCAAAGCGGTAGCCCTGGAACTGGAAGGGACAAGTCGCACACACGCTGCCGTCCTGTGCAGAAGGAACCAAAAGCTTTACCCAAAGACAAGCGAATCCACGGCCCCCCGGAGCCAAAAAAGCAAAAAGATCACACGCTTGCGTGGAAGAGAAGCATCCCAATATACCCCCAACAATTCAGTAATCTGAAGAGAAGAAAGTTCGCATCACAGCTCATTCAGGAAGATCGCCAAATCTCACCTAAATGGATCCAGAAAAGCAACCAAAACAGGAAATCAAATCCTCTATCCCTCTCCCACCCCTCCGCCCGCCGCCGGTGCCGCCGGCGGCGGCGGCACCGCGCAAACAAGCATCATTTTGCACGACACGAAAACAGAAAGAAGAAACTAATGGCGGAATAGAAGGAACAGGCACCTGATGTGATCGCCTCCAGTCCGTCGTCCCCAGAGCTCGCTCGCTCAGGCTCAGTGCGGCCGGCACCAGCAGGCGCTGCGGCAGTGATTAAAAAGGAGCGCACCTACGCGGCTTCAGTGGCGCGCGACGGCGACGCGCCAACCACTCCTCCTCAGTCCGCCTCCGCCTCCGCCTCCGCCTCCGCCTCCCTCCCTCGTCACCTGGCCTGACCTCTCCCTCCTCCCTCCCACTCCTCCATTGATCTCATCTGCCAATCTGATTCCCTCCCTCCTCCTCTCTCCCGAAACCAAAAACTGCAGCGCCCGAATATTTTTTTTCCCGGCTCGCTTTGTTTATAGCCGTCTCGAGATGCGGTGCGTGGTGGTGTGGCCTTCCTGGAAGTTCCTCGAGTCCAAGGCCAAGCACGCCCCCGCCCCGGCTGCCCGGGTTGGCTAATTGCCTTGCTCCCACCCGGATCGGGTGGTCCAGTGCGAGGCACTCACTTGCTGTTGCCGCGCGGCGCCTTGACTGGGTGGGGGTGGGGGCAGTCCGACGAGTGGGCCCCGAGCCGGCTCCTACCCTCTCTCTAGCCTGGGCCTGGCTGGTGTTACTCCAATAATTTATCCACCCCAGGCGGGGCCGGTGGGGCGCGCGGACCGCGTGGGGACACGCGATGCGGGACTGCGGGAGCGAGCCAGCGAGAGGGAGGGATTGCGGCCTTGCTATGTTGGGCCTTGTTTAGTTGTTGGAAAATTTTGTTTTTTTAACTTTTGGAACTCCTGTAGCACTTTTGTTTGTTTGTGGTAAATATTATCCTACCATGGACTAATTAGGCTCAAAAGATTCGTGTCGCGAAGTACATCAAAACTGTGTAATTAGTTTTTTTTTACCTACATTTAATACTCCGAACATATGTCTTTTAGCGTATTTAATGTGATGTGATGGAGAGAGTGGAGAAAACGTTAGAAACTTTAGCAAACTAAACAAGGCCTTGGTCGTCGTGACTTTCTTGCTGTCTTGTAATGCCGCGCCTTAGGGCATCCTCCCCAACAGCTGGAGTCTATATTAATGACCATACACAAAATTCTTTAAATACAATGCACAAATGAGAGAGATCATGTGTGGCAACATGCTGTGTGGCTGGGAGAATTACCGTCCTCCCCAACGCATGTACAACACAAGCTTCCACTTATCAAAGAACCAAAACAAGTCTCAACACAGACATGTACAACATAGGTATGTACAGCACACAATCCATGGAGAAACGGGAGAAACAGGTAGCACATAGGTTCATATAGATAGTCAATCCATAACTGGAGAAACATGTAGCACATATGTAGCTCATAAAGATAAAAATAGGCATCATCCAGACTCAGATAGGTTCATACACATAGCTAGGCAACAAAATAGTTAAAATTCATGATATTTTAGAGTATATTAATAAGACGGCATCATCAGGTTGCATGGCATCATCTCAATTGCACAGCATCGTAGAAGTCCTCCAAGCCATCAGGTTGTTGAAGTCCTCCAACAGCTTTAATATTCCACAGCAGCATCTACAAGTTAAAATAAATAATGAATTTCAAATAAAAAGATATAGAAGAGTATGACCAAATATAAACACAGTCCACACTGATGCAAACTACAATATAGAATTAATGGTGTATTGTCATTCCACCTCATGAATAAAATGTAAAGTTATGTTTCATCTGGATTGGTGTCAGTTAAATCACTCAAGCTGATTGTTACTAATTTCACATGGTAGCTAGCCTATTGTCCATGAACTTACTGAATAAGACAGTGACAGATGGTATTTTGCACAAACTATATATACATACAGGTCAACCAATTGGGCATGCAACTTAGTGATTGGACAGGAAACATCATTCTAGAAAACTGACTTGTTGTGTCAGAGTTGCATAAACATCATTCAAATAAAAAGATAATAATCATAAGCATAGAGAATAAAATGAACATAAACATGTATGTCTCTATAAACTGTTGAACTAACAGATATATGTACCTAATTATTTTGACTATATGTATGATCAAACTTTTGCCAAATATGATCGATCAAATCAGATTGAAGTTATTTATGCGCACGGCGATCATGTAAGGTGATATTTCTGTTAAGCACATCTTGCATCTCAGGGTTTTCTACTTCAGATATTATTGTAGCTGCCTGCACACTATAGGTGCTGGCTTCCTCATTCAAATCAAGTGGAACCTGCTCTATATCCCTCTCATCTTCAATTATCATGTTGTGGAGGATTATACAAGCAAGCATGATACTCTTAAGATCCCCTTGCTCGTAGAGACGTGCTGGTCGTCGCAAAATACCAAAGCGAGATTGCAAAATACCAAAGGCACATTCAACTTCCTTTCTTGCCCCTTGCTGCTTTTGTGAAAATAGTTTATGCTTATCAATTTGTGGTTCATGAATAGACTTCACAAAAATAGGCCACTCAGGATATATGCCATCAGCAAGGTAATAAGGAAGATTATATTGTTTTCCATTGATAGAATACTCGACCTTAGGGGTTTCTCCTCTCAGCTGCTCGATAAACAAGTGTGATTGGTTAAGCACATTGATATCGTTGTTGGATCCGGGAACACCAAAGAAGGCGTGCCATATCCAACGGTCGTGCGAAGCAACTGCCTCTAGAATGATAGTAGGCACACCATGATCACCACGGGTATACATACCCTTCCATCCATAAGGACATTTTTCCCAACGCCAATGCATACAATCAACACTCCCTACCTTGCCGGGGAACCCATCACGCTCACTTTTCTCCAATAAGCGCTCAAGATCTTGTACTTAGGTCGCCTCAAATACTCAGCCCCAAATATTTCATTCACTCCCTTGACAAACAACTTCAAACACTCTACTGCAGTACTTTCACCAATCTTAATATACTCATCAAACTCGTCTGCGGGGCTCCCTGTTGCTAACTGCCTTATAGCAGCAGTGCACTTTTGGATTGGTGATAGCCCTGGGCGATTAGTAGCATCCAATCTCAATGTAAAAAATGGAGACCAGTCACCGAGGGCATCGACAATGCGCAAAAATAGAGACCTCCTCATCCTGAACCTTCTACGAAATATTGTAGCATTGTAGACAGGATTCTCCGAGAAATAATCATCCAAAAGACGCTGATTGGCTTCTTCACGAGGCCTTGATAAATACCTTCTTGTTCCACTGTTGCGTCTCCTCCCTTCTTCAAGAACTTCAAAGTCCGCCTTCAATTCTGCAACCAATTCATGTTGTATCTCTTTTAATACTTCTTGCTCGGCTAGAAATTCATCAAATGGGTACAAGTCTTCTGGATCTAGAGCATCATCCTCATCATGAGGTTCAACATCATTTGGTGGCTGTTGAGACATTTGGAGTTGGCAAAGAGGAGAACTACAGGTCGATATAGGGTGGTACTGGTGGTGCTTATATGCCCACGAAATATACTGTAGTGGACTGTGTTTACACTAAGAAATAGTGGTGCACTAAGTAATAAATAGTTCAGTTTCATATGCCCACGAAATATGTTGTGGTGGGCTGTGTTTACACTAAGAATTAGTGGTGCACTAAGTAATAAATACTTCAGTTTCATATGCCCACGAAATATGTTGTGGTGGGCTGTGTTTACACTAAGAAATAGTGGTGCACTAAGTAATAAATATTTCAGTTTCATATGCCCAGGAAATATGTTGAAGTGGGTTGTGTTTACACTAAGAAATAGTACATCACTAAGAAATAGTGGCTGTGTTGACTTCAGTTTCACATGGAAATAAACATTTTGGTATGCATCACTTTTCTCTAGTTCCAGAAAGATGACTTAATTGGCTTGTCCAAAAAAATCAATATCTTCTTAAGTGAAACTAGAAGAACAGATTGCTTAAAACAAGAGAACAGATCCCATTTGAATAATGTTGGAATACCATTTAGCATGTCTGAACTAGGATGACAATCAAGGCCAACAGGATGATTATCAGATCTAGTTTCACACCTTTGGTAAAAGAAAATGTTGTAACAATCAAGGAAAAAGGAACATCAACTTACCATTGGAAGAAGCTTCTCGACACCGACATTCAGTACCATATAAATAAAATAACTACTAGACAAGCTTCTGTCACAAATAAAATAAATATTCAGTACCATATCAGAAATAAATACTAGAGTTTCACAATTAGTATTTACGAAATACCTTAATTTTCTTTAGCAAATAAAGCCAATCTCATACACTCCAATGCTTTCTCTCTCTCAGCCAAAGCAAAAGCATTCATATTAGTTGTTGGTGCTACCAGCAACTCTCTGTAAGTGTCTAGCATTTTGCACTTCAGTTGTTTTTCTGTTGCCTGATCATTCAACCTAGCAGCTTCAACCTTACTATTTGCCAATTGCTGCTGCTTCTCTGACATCTTGTCACGGCCCTTGTCTAGTTTCTCACTAACTGCAATTAACTTGTCTAGTTTCTCACTAACTGCAGAATAAACTTGAGGAGTCTTTTTTTTTCCATAGCGCTCATCCTTAGCCTTCTTGTGTCTAATTGGACGAATGTTAGGATCATCTACCAAATTCACAACTTCAGCCCTCTTATTAGCCGAACCCATGTTATTCTCTTTTCCCTTATCAAGTAGATTTTTAACATAAGCAGACCACTTCCTTTCTCTTCTCACAACCTTCCATATATGCTTCAACATGAAATCTTTGTCGTTATGGCTAGTGTAATACATCTTTTTAGCCATTTCCATCAACTGCTCATCACTATAACCGCTTCTGTATACACCATTGGTCTGTACCCAACAACCATGAAACTCAGCTATTGGTTTCTTAACCCGATCCCAACGAAGTTTTAGCTGGTTTTTGTTTCTCTGGCGGCAAGGCTCTGTGCTTTTATTGTATTCTTCAGTAACAGAAGCCCAATATTGATCAGCCTTCCTGTCAGTTCCATCAACTGGGTCCTTTGAGTTATGCACCCAAGCAGAAGCCTACATTCAGAAAACAGCCCAAGTTCAGTTTACACCACGACAGAATTTTTCAGCACCAGTCAAAGTTCAGTTTAAGAAAGGCTGCTTACCAATCTAATATCTTCATCTTTCGTCCAGTTCAATCGCTTCTCTTTCCTTTCATCTTCAGCAATGTCACCCTCATCAACATTGATTGTTTCTTTGTCTCGTGCACTGCTATCACCTGAAGGGGTTCCTTGAAAACTTGGAGCAGTTGGAGAAATTGTAGTTCTGCTTGTTCTATTGCCAACTAAATGAGAATTTTCTGGACTGTTGTTTAACTGGAGAAAATAGGTAAATCCACCTGGTGGGTACGTCCTAAAAAATAAATCAGAGCATCAATTTTTCTGAATGTACAATTTATTTATCACTGAATTATTTTGAAACTATTAATAAAACATCATGAACAATTAAACCAATTAATATTTTGTATAAGCACGGAAAGGAAAAGCAAAGGTCCATCAGAGAACCTGCTAGATCATGATAAGCATTATCATTTCTCAGGGGAAATCTGATGGCCAAATAGGCACTGAAGATTGCACCTCTTGGAAGGGAAATAAAAAACTTTATCAGTCAACCCAAACTGATTTTGGCCATCCCAAAACTATATGTGCTCCCATCACTTTCCCAAAGTCGTTCATCCTCTTTGCTGCTTCCGTTTCTTGATTATGCATTGCATATGCGATAATGTAATAGTTCAGCATATTTCCTGCTCTAAAGCATGCATATAATTAATGCAGAAGAAGGCAGCAGCTTTTAAGCTGCACCACCGATTATTCCCCTTGGAAAATAAAGCCCAAAAGCCAGGGCATCAATTTTTCATATGTACAATTTATCCATCACTGGTAAGTTGGCCATGAAGGTTTGTTGGCCATGTCTGCAGAGAGGACTGGTAAGTGCAGTTCTAACAAAGCCTCTAGGTTCTCAAATGGTGATATATCTTCCATGGAACTATATACAAGAGAGTGACATAAAGCCTTTCTTTTGCAATTCAGTATCTGTACATTAATAAGTAATAAGCCTCTTTGTTATTTGGCTGCTCTCATATTGTAATTTTACTCACTGGATTTTACAAGTTTAAGCAACAATGGATAGCATGCATTCACAGTTTCAAATATAAGTACACCTGTATCTGTACATTAATAAGGACCTAACACGACTGAATAATTCTCAAACCAGGGCATCAATTTTTTCATAACTACAATTAACAAGCATTAAACATGATTGATGAAGTCATAATAAGAATTATCTGCCCAAGGCATCAATTTTTCATAACTACAATTGTCTGCCCTCATTGAACTATCAAACAAGGGACAATCTTCACTGAATCATAATAAGAATTGTCACTATACAAGTAAACATACCCTTGATTGGAGGCCGTCGGAGAAGAACTAACCCACCAGGCAGGAAAACCAGCAGCTTCAAGACTTCCAAGTGCTGGAGATGTTGGTGCAGGTAGGCCGACGGGATTACCGGCAGCCGAACTGGATCCATCAGCAGGGGCGACGACCGTAGCAGATCGGGCAGGGAGGAGGGCGGCAGCGACCGTAGCAGATCGGGCAGGGAGGGGGGCGGCGGCGACTGTAGCAGCTCTGGCAAGGAGGGGGGCGGCGTCTACCCTGCGTTGCTTGGACCTTGACGACAGCGGCCGCAGTGGATTCATGTCCAACAGATTGGGGAAGGATTGAGAGGGAGGATGGGTGGCCAGCACAACTGGATTTGGGATGGATTCTTGGTCAGCAACACAAGATTTGGGAGGGATTTGAGAGGGATTTAGGGGGGCGACGACGCGATTTGGCGGTAGGCGACGGCGCGAAAAAATAGCGCGCAGAGGGAGGGAAGCTCGCGCGGCGCGGGAAAATAGCGCGCGGAGGGAGGGAAGACAGCGGCGCGCGCGGGAGGGTGGAGGGGAGCAGCGGATCCGCAAGACGCTACCCAGGTCGTCCCAATGACGATTTTGCGAGGTCAACCCGCCTTGAACCGCGCGAGGAGGTCGAGTCCGGGAGAGGAGACGGTGTCTTGATTTTTTACCTTCCCTCTTCAATAACTCTAGTGCCACATCAGCTTTTTCTTAGCTGTCTAGGTAATTAATGTAGATGGAAACTACATTTAATTTACCATTAGAAGTGCCCTTAGAGATTCTCCTAAGGTTACTTAGTTGGAACTCTTTTTTCTTAATGAAAAACGTGCTATGCACGGGATTGCGGCCTTGCGTGCCGGCCCGGGCGTCCGTCCCCGCGGCGCATCCTGGCGCCGCGCCGTTTTCGGGCGGCGACGCTGGACGCCGATCGCCGACGTCCGCGAGCTGCTGAGGCTCTGCACAGCTTTCAGGCCTTGACTGGCTGACAACTGACATGTCCGTCCGTCGTTTTTGGGCTAGCCGGCTAGGGTAGGGGGACAGGACGGACGCCTCGGGCAACGCTGGCCCCGCCACGGCTTGGATGTAGGAGCGCTGGAATCTCGGATTCCTTGTACACGGTGGTGCTGCTGCAACACATTAACCGCCTGCTGTTTGCTTGCTCCTAGAGCGATATGCCTATTTGGTGCGCTCTGCGCTGCGAGGTGAGCAAGATTGTTTAGCTCGGCAAATTAAGCAAGATTGTTTAGCTCGACAGATATGACGAGTGAATAGTGATAAATATTAACAATTTGCTATTTCAGACCGCGTGTATAGAGTGAGCAGTACACTTCAATGTGACAGATACCCTAAGATTAGCCAACTCCATTAGTATGATATTAGCCAACTCCATTAGTAGTTAGAAATCCATATGCCGACTCCATTAGTATTAGTAGTGATAGAGAAATTTAATGTCATAAAAGCATAAACTTTTGAATTTACATATTGAATATATGATATTACAATTTCAAAAAAAAAGAATTTATGATGTTAGCACACATTTTATTTATATCATTGTTGTTTATCGCTTTGCCGACTTGTTTACGAGATTGTATTTCGGACAATTGATTTAGCATACCCTAAGTTAAAATCATAGTTCCGCCACTTATAATAGCAACTTGCCTAACTAAACAGAGAAAGCAGCTGAATTTGGAGGTTTTATTAGCTTTTGCATGCTCCTGGCTACCTACTATTCCTACGAGCGGGCATCAAGGCACGTGGCTCGCTCAACATGGTGAAACACCGCTGCCGCAGTGTCCAGTGTGTACGCACAGACTATCTCCAGGAAGCATCTTCATCTCCATGTGCAAACAACCCTCCTGCAGTGAAGAGAGAGAAGGATCTCGTCGCTCAAACAAGAAAGGATTCCAGCGGTCTGCTGGATCCCGTCGCGCATCCGCCGGTAGCCGTTGCCTCCCGCCCGGAAGAGGAAGCAGAGAGGGGTTCCGGCCGTCGGCCGTCGGGGTTCACGCAGTTCATGTGCGTCGTCGGCGAGCTCGCGCAGGGAGGGTCGGAAGAGGAAGCTCGCCCGGAAGAAGAAGCAGAGAGGCAGAGAAGGCCGGAAGAGGAAGCCCGCGAGGAGCTCGCTCGGAAGGCCGCAGGTCCTCGCCTGGGAGGCCGCCTCCAACTCCGCCGCCGTCACCAACTCCCCGCCTACCGCAGGTGCCGGCGAGGTGGATGCAGCAAAGCCATGCCCGCGGGGCAACAATCATGGCGCTCGGGCTGGCCGCACCCATCCGCACCTCCTCACCACGCCGCACCTGCCCGCCGCGCTCCTGCCCGCGGCGCCGCTCCCGCTCCCCGTCCACCTCCGCATCCTCCTGCCCGCGCACTCGCGACGAGGTGGGCGCGGCCGGAGCCGGCGCGCCCCCACAGCAGGAGCTCTGCCCCGAGGTAGGTTCCCCTGCGTCGTGCCGCCCCGCTCGCCCCCATCCTTCCCTTGCAACTCCTCTGCTTCGATGGAGGGCCACGGCAGGCCCGGATCCGGTGACCTTTGGAGGGCCTCTGCGGAGAGTGGAGGAGGCCGCCCGCCGCGCCATAGAGGCTGCCGCCCGCCGCCATCGATCTCTCTCCCTGTGTCGTTTTCGCTCAAGGTGAGGAGAGGAACGGGTTCCCCTCGCCCTCCTCTTCATTTCCCCCTCCTTCCCGGCCGCCGTCGTGGACCGTGGCGCCGGCGCGCACAGCCGGCGGCCGGCCAGCCGGCCCCAGATCCCCCTCCTCTGGTGTGACGGTTGGTGGACGGAGGATGAAGAAAGGAAAGAGAATCCCAGGAATGCGGCAGGAGGAACTGAGATCTTCATTTTGCGCGAGCTGTTGCAGCGACTGCTGGAGGCCGAAACAGTGCCGTTTATTCTTCATTTTGCAGATGTAGATCCATATGAAGTACCTGCTGGGGATAGTCTCACAATCTCCACCACGCTCGATTGCACGGGGGGCACGCCGTAGAAGATCGCGTTGAGAAAAAAGAAGGGTGTCCATGGGGGCACGTCAACACTTTTGGCTGCCTTGCGCGGCGGCATGTGGGCGATATAATAATATCGGCGTGGAAAGGAGTAAAGAAGGGAGCAGTTAATTTCAGAAAAAAAAAACAAGGAGCAGATAATCACGGCCGCCGGCAACTGGCCGCCGGATCGGGTAGGGTGGTGGTGCGCCCGCTCCGGTCACGCTCCACCGAATCCTGCGGCGGGGGTGCGGCCGCCGGTCGGCGTCTCTCTCTCTTGCCCCGCCCCCCGGCGCCTCTCGTGGTCGTGGAGGCCGATTGCGACATGCGTTTGCGTTGGAAGTGAAGGCGGAGCCAGTGGTGGCTGGCCGGACCAGGACACACTGGTGCGGTGGTGCTGGCCTTCATCATCACAGGGGGAACGGTCGAATCAGAATCGCATGTGCAGAGACCACCAAACCGTGGCACTGGCACGTGTGCGATCCAACCACCGGCCGGGTCTACTGCTTGTGCTTGGTGTTCTCTAGTTCTAGATGTATGCTAGTTGTTCAAAGATACTTTGGTCGTTTGAGAGTGTGGTGACACACTGACACTGTGTCAACTAGTTGGCTAGCTGTTGGACGACTTATCCTTGTCCACAAAAAAAAAACACATTAAAACACACGTCGTCCTTTCATCAGCAAAATAGCACACGCCAGTGATATTTATAGGATTTTCGACCCCATCAATATCCTATCATAGCGCACGTCCACATTTCGTGCCATGTCTGCTACGCTCGTCGTCTTGTGTGCGGGAGCGCGTCTGGCCGTGCATTCTTTGCTTGAACGGAAGCGATCGAGTTGCCGGCGGGGCGGAAAAACTTGATACGAGATGAAAAGGCCAGACGGCGGTCAGTTGCGAAACTAGACAAGCTAGGCCGATAGTAGATCGGGTCATCTGCACAATTCTTATATGCAGGACTCGCAATAAAAGAGTTTCTTGCAAGAAACATGCCCGCTTGGTGGGCCACCAATACATCATCTACTCTTTTTTTTAAGAATGACACAGTACAACGCAGACGCTCACAACACGCACGCACACTCACCCCTATGAACACACGTACGCAAACTCTACCTTTATGAGCACCTTCGAAGAACTGAGCACCGGCAGATCTAGAGATTCCCGAAGTCACCACTGGCGCTTCGTCGTCGACGGGAACGTCGCTTACCACTTAATGCATAACGCCGGAAAATCCCGGAATAAACCCAGGAAAAGGTGCGATCACCAGGATTTGAACCCTGGTGGGTAGCGTCCCACTGGACCGTCCTACCATTGGACTACAAGGCCATTCGCCCAATACATCATCTACTCGTTCTCGTTGAGCAGTACTTTCTTCGTCTCACAAAGACCTTTAGGATACTTGTGGAAGTGCACATGCGACACGCACGTGATATAAAAAATAAAAAAATATTAAAATAACCTAATTATAAAATAAAAAAACAGCGTCTGGGATGGTAGCACAGGGCCGGGGATGGCCGCACAGGGCCGGAGGTGACTGAGGGGACGCGCTTCGCTCACCCCGCGTCATGGCGCCGTCCTGGGCGAGCGTCAGGTCAGCGGCCGTACGCTCCTCGAGGGCGTCGCCATCTCTTTTCGCGGGGTGCGGCGTGGAGGAAGGACGGGAGCGGGTGGCACAGTGCTGTGGAATGACACCGGCCACTCCGCACAGCGCCGGGGATGGTCGCAAAGTGGTGGGCTGTCTGCACAGCGCCGGGACCGAATTCCCGGGCGCTGTCAGGGATTCGGTGTGGAGGGGATTCGCCCTTTGACCCTGGCACCCGCGGCGTGACAGGGTATTTAATGCTCCGGTGGGGGGGAGTAGGTGCACTGCCGCAGGCTGAGGGGAAGCCTCGAGCGAGGTGGAGATCCGCTCGAGGGGCGCCAGCCCCTCGAGCGGGGCGGAAAGTCACTCGAGGGGATGTCGGGCCCTCGAGCGAGGTGGAAGCTCGCCCGCGCGGTGTCCGACCCTCGAGCGAATCGGAAGTTCGCTCGAGGACGACTGGTGCGGTTGTTTAACGGGTCGCGGAGGCCGTTGGGCCGTAGTAGGCCGCGGGCTTTGTTCGTGTCTCAGCTGTGGTTGGTTTGGGGAGTGTGTTTAGCAATTTTTGTTTTTAAGAGGGTGATTTTCCCCGTAGTTATGGGACCCCTTATGGCTGTCCCCGACACAACAAGACGGCTTCATAAAAGACAATGCCAACTAACTTATTCTCATCCCCGTATCAACTATCATGAATTAGCATTCTTTACAAATAGAGGCTACCATTACCAAGAACACACTGAAAAACTCTACATTTTCAATAGTTAAATCAAGATCCAACCTCAAAAAAGTTTTTCTTTGAACACACATGCTTTTTACATCCACATGCTCGCTCCATTACTCTATTGTGCCTCCCATCGCAAGGGGCGAATGCCGCCGCCCGCTGCCGCTGGGCTTGCTCCTCAGCGCAGCAGCACCAGACTTCAGTGGTCTGCCCCCGCTGGGCGTGTGCGGAAGGGGCACTGCATCGGGTCTACCGCTGGACCTGGCCGCATACGCGCCCGTTCTAGGGTGCCACAGGACAAAATTTATTAACGGAGAACAATCTAGAAGTATGTTCAATTATATTAAGCATTACTTACAATTCTATATACAACCTTCTTGAGCATTCACCTCAATATCCGTGAGGCAGTCTGCTCTCAGCAGCAAAGAGCTCATCATTATCCTTGGATAAGAAAACAAATCATGAAACTGAGCATCAACATCAAATATGATTCTAAGAAACCAAAAAAGAATAGTAGCCACTGCCCACCAGATGAATTCAAGTAGAATCTCACATTGAAGGAGTTGCTGGTCATACTACTTTTTTCTTGTGGCTTCCTGCACATGTCTCCATTCCTGCCTTCTCCCTCCACTTGACAACCTAATGCATAAGAGTTAATATTGTAGGCAGTGTTGGAGCAAAAAATGTCAAATTGAAGGAGTATCAATTTGGATATGTCAGGTTTAAGAAACAAGGTATTTAGTAAAATAGGAAGTCACTTTGTTACGTATTGACTGACTATTAGCATATTGACATGTAATAATTTGGTAAAAACCCCATCTCCAATCGACTGACTATTAGAAACCAGCAGGGTGCAGCACCTATTAACCCTAAAAATCTACACATATTTGAGAATAAAAAAAGATATAGACGCCACCTTGGCATAGAAACCAAATTCTTTTTCTGTCAGCTTCTATCCTAGCCTTTATGCTGGTCATGCTACTCAAAAATATTCTCTTTATTTAACATTAAGGGCATGCTAACATCGCAGAGACAAGCAAATTTAAAAATACCAATGATATTGACCAGCAAATCTACAAGTACAAATCGAATATGAAGAAAAATGTTCACTTGAAAGAGTTTCAATGTTGGCTGCTAAAATTATCAATATGGTTTTTTCTTGTAGTTTTATTTCCCGAGCCATCTAAGAGTAAATAATCTTTCAACAAACTGATTTGCATCAGCCAAAATAAATTTCCATTACCTTCTGAATGGACTTAATTTTGTTTTCCTGCAAAACAACATCAATCGGATGATAAAGTAAAGTTGCATATTTGTTATAGTAACCTGAAAGTATGCAAACGTCAGTTTGTGATAACTCATGCTTCGACATGCATTTTTATTGGGCTGATGGTGACACATAATATCTGAGCAGCAAACAAGCAATAAATATGTATGTATGCCTCCTGACAGCATCGATCTCTTGCTTGAAGCAATATGTCAAGTGATATTTTCATCTAAACAGAACAAAAAATCGTGAGTAACCATAGATAGAACAACTTAAAGATAGTTTTTTGTCAGCTCATACGAAGCACTGAGTGTTGCAACGACATGGAATTGCAACATTGGGTCCAAGTCCAAAAGAGGATACTCACCCAGGAGAAATAAGTGTCTCAGGCTGATAATCTGAAGATGCATTGGACAACCTTCCTACCGGTGATCAGTTCAACAAGCATCACACCAAAGGAGAAGATGTTAGATCGATCGCTAATTTTGCCTGTGGTAGTGTAGTCTGGCACCAAATATCTGAAGACAAAAGGAAATGGCAGCACGCATTCAGTCTACATCACCACATGCACTGGTTCATGCATCAGCAATTTAAAATGCACGGGGCAAACTGCTGGGTGTGGTGTGACAAAGACACTAAGAAATTTACTCAAAAGTTTTCATTACATGCGTGCTTGGTATGGCCACCCCCAAAATCCGCAACCTGTACAGAAGCAATTCACCCCACAACATGAAATGAGCAAGAAAGCATAATAATGTCATTCTGTGTTATTTTTAACACTACAATCCGAAAAAGCACCAAGAACACTTACAACTTAATTAATTACCTTTGCCTCATAGTTGTAATCCACAAGGATGTTCACCACCTTGATGTTGTGATGGATAATTTTTGGATCACCTGACAGCAAATTAAAAAAGGTTGTTTTCATCAGCGACAAGCAGAAGCTTCAGAAATTCAGTACAAATGGAAATGGCGACCTCCACGGATCCACCAGCGCGGCCTCCCGGCAATGGCATCCTCCACAGATCCGCCAGGGCAGCCTCCTTCCTCCGACGCGACGCGGAGGATGGGGCACCTCATGCAGGTGGGCCGCCGCCGTCTAGGGCCGCGCCGCCGTCGGCAACATCTATCTCCACGAATACACAATACACAAAAAGTGAAAGCCTAGCTATGGTTTTATACCAAACGGGTGGAGGCAAAAGGAAAGTGTTAAGAAGGAAAGGAAAAACAAAGAATAATTGATGCGTGATTGAATAAAGAAATTCAAACACATAATGAAAAAAAAGGAACAATTTACACATGATTGATTAAGGAAATTCAAACATAGAAGGAAAGGGAAAAAAAGAACAATTTATGCATGATTGATTAAGGAAATTATTCGAACGCAAAAAGAAAGAAAATAAGGAACAATTCATGCGTGATTGATACACGTGATTGATTAAGGGAATTCAAACGCAGAAGGAAAGGAAAACAATGAGCAATTTAAGCGTGATTGATTAAGGAAATTCAAACGCAGAAGGAAAGGAAAAAAAACAATTTACGTGTGATTGATTAATCAAAGCAATTGAAAGGAAAGGTAGGAGGTTTGACGGGCGGGATTGGGAGGGAGGGCGCGGGCGTACGCGGGAGTGCGTGGGAGGGCGGTCGACGACGACCAAATCAATCTCCCCCTTCTTTGTTCATCGTCGTGCCTGAAAAGTGGGCCACTCTATGAGTATGCGGGTGGGCCTAAGGTGGGGCCGCTTCCGTCTCAATTCTTTCGTTTCTTTATATCTTTCGTTTCTTTATAGTAGAGATTATACTAGTAGTTGTGACAAGTGACCATACCAACTCTAATTACTCTACTTGGTTTTATGAATTTTGAGTGTATTGAAATCAGAGAAAAAAACAATAATTAATCATTTCATTAGCTCTATGTACTTCTCAACGTTTTTTTGCATTGGATAAGTATTAGTTTAATTAGATTAGTTTCACTGTAATATAAATGAACACTGTTTGTGGCATAAAATTTGAAAGTTAAATTAAACTCTTTGTGCAACAAAGGAGTAGTAGTTAAATACAGTAAGATCTTTGCACATGTCATTGAGGACCAGGAGCGTCCGATGGTCGATGGATGGCCGCTCCTCAGTGATGAGTGATTGACAACGGGTGTTGGACTGACTCTTGGCTCAGTGTTGCAGGTGTAGGCTGCGGCCTAGCTCGTGTTGTTGCAGGTGAAGAACGGGCGCGAAAGGTCTTCAGCCTTGAGGGGCCTCCGGGAGATGGAGAGACAAGTAGGCTCGGTTCGAGGGACCCGGTGGACAGCGGGGCTAGGTGCGGGTCACATGGTGGCGAGACGAGCAAGACGAAGTCAAGGACGATCGAGCCGGTGCACGGTGGCGGCCGAGTCAAGGGGCTTGGCGGGAGGTCGTGCCGAGCGCGCGGGGTTTGGTGGTTTGCCCACAAAACCATCGGTGGACGGTTTCTTGGTTTGGGCCTCAAAACCAAGTCCGAGGGCCCAACGCGACGGAGACGGGATCCGGGCGCGTCGGGAAGCTTCGAAGCGGAGGACACGTGGCGGGATCGCATGGCTTGCATCAGGAGGACGCGGGGTGCGGCGAAGGTGTGGCCGTCCGATGGCAAGACCCACATATTTACCTAAATACCCCTACGTGGGTTGTATCGCCAGTTGAATTGTAAGGGGTAGTCGAGTCATTTACCACACCGGCGGGACCCGATATATAAGCCAAGGGTGTTGGTGGATGAGCCTTCCCCCGGGACTTTAGGGTTTCATTTCCCCCACCATTTTCTCTTTTTCCTTTGCTATTTTCCCTTCCTTTTCTCTAGGCTAGCATGAGAGCTTCATGTGAGATTTGTTGAGAGGGATGGATGCTAGGGCGGCATGCTAGACCTTGTGAACCTTTCCGGGTATGTATAGAAGATTCGGCGTTGTGATTTTCGTGGCTCTTTTTGTGCTATTTTTGGTCCCTTTGTTCTTCGCTTGATTCCGCGGATTTGTGAGGGTTTCTCCCCGGATTTCTTTGGGGGAAACATGTATGGATGCCTTGTGCACCTTTGTGATTGATCTTGTCCCCTCAAGCGCCGGGAAACCTCTTTGATTCGTGAGTTTTCGGAGTAGCTCTTGTTCATGGAGAGGTGTTCGTGTGATCCGCGATTCCCGACGTTCTAGGGAGTTAGAGGCCAAGATTTTTGGGGCATAGCATCACCTTGTGATGCATATCATCTCCCCCAAATCTTGTCTCAAGAGCTCAAGCCGTTTGGGAGATCCGGTGACGGCTTTGAGGAGTAGTTCTTGCGAGTTCGCTGTTTTCTGTGCTGTTCATCCACGGACCGTCCGCCCGATTTTCACGGACAGTCCGCGGCTGGCGGACAGTCCGCAAGGGACCTGCAGACCGTTCGACAGACCGTTTACACAGAAGCGTGTTCTGGCATTTTAAAATACTTTTGTACTGCGGACCGTCCGCGCCTGCCCGTCCGGACAGTCCGCCTCTCTCTGGCGGACAGTCCGTGGTAGCTAGGCGGACAGTCCGACCTGTACGCAGAAACTTGCCAAGTTTGATCGGTTCCTTTGTTTCTTCTTCCGTGCTTCCGCGTGTGCTTCTAAGAATCGTTCCTAAGGCTTGGGGTTGATCCATAGCCTCGTTGCTTTGGCGATTGGTGTTTGATTCGACTCATCGTTTACGTGTGACCGGGTTTTGAGTAGGATATAGGCCGGGTTCTCTGGAGAAGAATTTTTAACCGGCTCCTATTCACTTCCCCCCTCTCTAGTCGCCATCCGGTCCTTCAATTGGTATCAGAGCTTGGTGCCAGATTCTTTGTGACTTTAACAAGTCTTGAATCCAAAGATGGCGTACGTAGAGCGGGGCGGTCCTCCGCACTTCGATGGGAAGAGTTACCACAAGTGGGCGGCTCGTATGATGATCTTTCTTCGTGGTAAGTTGTTGGATTTCATTGTTCTTGACAAGACTTATGTGATTCCTCCTGAGATCCATACTCTTATGGTGACCGATTCCAACGCAAAGGCCAAGTATGAGGCGAATGCAAAAGCCGTTGATCACTTGGTCCGAAGCTTGTGTGATCCCGAATTTGAGCGTGTTCGTCATTTGAATCTTGCTTGGCAAATTTGGGAAAAGTTGTTGGTTGCTCACGGTGGTGATAACCATGTGAAGGCTCGCCTCTTTGTTGCTTACCGGATGCAATATGAGAACTTTACTCAACTTCCCGGTGAGGACATTGATGCTATGTTTCAGAGATTCACCGCCATTGTGAACAAAATGAAGGCCAATGTTGAGGATTTTCCTTACACTGAGCATGATCAAGCTTTGAAACTTTTGCATATTTTGGATCAAAATGTTTGGGGTGCTAAGGTTGAGGCAATCAAGGAATCCGGGCAATACTTGACCATTGAGTTGGATGATCTCTTTTCTAAGCTCAAGTCGTCCGAGGTCGATAGGAGGTTGCAATCCAAGCATGAGGGCACGACTGATTCACATAGTCTTGCTCTTGTGGGCGAATCAAAGTCCAAAGCTAACACTAACCCCTCCTTTCGACAGTTTTCCTTGTCTTCTCTCATGACCATTCTAGATGAGGAGTTCGACGTGTTGGGTGAGGATGATCTCGCCTTGCTATCAAGGAGGTTCGAGCGGTTGCATGAGAACCGGAGGAATGCAAGGCGAAGCTCGGGGACGTGCTTCAAGTGTGGCAAGCGTGGCCACTTCATCGCCGAGTGCCCTGAGGCGGAGGAGAACAAATACAAGACGAGCGAGTACAAGGCGCATCCAAGGCGTGAAGACAAGTACTCCTCGAAGAGCAAGCACTACAGCAAGTCCAAGAGCAAGGACAAGGACAACCGAAGGTCGAGCAAGGGCGGCGGCCACAAGAAGGACAAGGCAAGAGCCATGGTGGCCGGTGCAAGCGACGTCGACACAAGTTCAAGCGACGCGCAATCAAGCTCGAGCAGTGAAGATGAAGACGCCGGGCGGCGCAAGGGCAAGAAGAATGTGAGCCGGAACCTCAGCGGGTTGAGCTGCGTTGCACTTGAGGGCTTTTGTGGCATGGCACTTAGCTCAAGTAGCAAGAAGAGCGAGAAGGAAGACTCCGACTCCGACTCCGAGGATGAGGTAAACCGTGACCCTGATTCTTTGCTTGCTGAGATCACTAGGTTCAATGGATTGATTGATAACCGTGATAGTGTGCTTAGAGATGCTAAGAGGATGAGGAAAGATCTTAGGTCTCAACTTGAGGAAGCTAGTGAGAAAGTAGGAGAGTTAGAGTCTAAATTGCTTGAACTGAAACTTGAAAATGACTCTTTGAAACTTATTCCTACTGTTTCGAATGAAGTTGAATGCTCTGAATGTGATGCTTGGTTGAATGAGATCAAAGTGCTTAATGAGAAACATGCATCCACTATGTCTAAACTAGATGCTCTTAGGACTGAGTATGATGAGCTTAAGGCTAGACCCACTCTACTTGGTGCTTGTAAATCATGTCCTACTTTGCATGCTAAGCTTGTTGATGCTCGTTCTACCATTAGCTCTTTGGAAGCATCTTTGAAATCGCCTGTGGTGAATGCATGTTCTAGCTGTGATGATGTTAGTGTGCGCAATATTGAGCTTACTTCTCGCTTGGATGTCATATATGAGGAAAATGATTATCTGAGGAAGGTGTTGGGTTGGTTGTCTGGGCGTGAACCTCAATTGCGTATCATGATTGAGGAGTTCAAGAGAGCCGATGGTCGTGGTTTGGGTTTTGAGAAGTTGGGTGAGAAAGTGGGAGAGAACAGTGGGGAGAGTGTGTATGAGAAGTGTGTTGAGTCCACTCCCAAGTTTGAGATGATTGGAGACATTCAAGTTCCACTTCCAAAAGCACCCAAGAACTCATTTACACCAAAGCCAAACCACCTTTGCAACAAGCTTGACACAACCCAAGATCCACCCAAATTTCCATCCAAGGCCAATGACTTCCAGAAACCAGTGAAGTTTGTGAGTAAGAAGAGTGTGAGATCCAGTGAGAAGCCAGAGCCAAAGCCAAAACCCATCCCTTTCAAGTGTGAGTATTGTGGCAAGGAGAGGCACCTTGCGGAGTTTTGCTACAAGAGGAAGAGGGATGAGAGGCTTGCTAGGGAGCAAGCGAACCAGGACAGGTACCGCCGGTCTTAAGGTGTGCCTGAGCCTCGAGAGCCACTTCCACGGGGTGTGGGAAGTGTGAGGAGTGTTGGTCGGGTTGGGGCTCAGAGTGGTCGGTTCCCACAGAGAATTGGTGGTGAGCGGTTTGATCGGAGAGATGGTGGTGTGCGTGCTGGTGAGAGGTTTGGTCAGGCTCGTGGTGGTTTTGCTGGACGTCCCCCTACTCGTTCTCGGTACGGGTTCAAGGGAGATGATCATAGCTTTGGGTTCCAGAGGAACTACGGACCACGTTTTCGCCCGCGTGGTGTTTGTATTCCTCCCATGGGACATGGGAAATTTGGTGGTAAAGGGATGATGTTTGCTAACCCCTCTTTTGAGCAAATGGCTCGGCACTGGTTTAACTTTCTTTGTGCTAACCCTAGTGTCGAGTCATTGGCTCATTCTCGTTCTTGTTTCTGACTACAGGCAGGAGGCTTGGAGAACATTTGGTTGATCGACTCCGGATGTTCCCGACACATGACCGGAGATAAGCGGTGGTTCTCCAGCCTCACCCCCGTGAAGGAGAAGATCTACATCACGTTTGGGGACAACGGACGAGGAAAGGTGATTTCTGAGGGTGTAGTGCAAGTACGTGACAAGGTAACATTGAAGCGAGTTGCTCTTGTGAAGTCTTTGGGCTTCAATTTGCTTTCGGTTTCCCAGTTGCTTGATGAGGGTTTTGAAGTGCGTTTCAAGTCTGGTGAGTCTCGTTTGTTGGATTCTCGAGGTGATCTTGTCTGTATGATCATTCCCGAGGGTCAGATTTTCAGGGCTGATTTCTCTCGTTCTTCTGGTCCTGCTCGTTGTTTGATGGCTGGTTCTTCGAGTGAGTTGTGGAAGTGGCATAGGAAGTTGGGTCACTTGAGTTTTGACCTTTTGTCTCGCTTGAGTAAACTCAATTTGGTCCGAGGATTGCCACAGTTGAAGTTTGAGAAAGAGTTGGTTTGTGCGCCGTGTAGGCATGCCAAGATGGTAGCCTCTTCTCACCCACCTCTCACCGATGTGATGACTGAGCGTCCATGCGAGCTGCTCCATATGGACCTTGTTGGCCCAGCTCGTGTGCGATCTGCGGGTGGGAAGTGGTACGTCCTTGTTGTGGTGGACGACTACTCTCGGTATGCGTGGGTGTTCTTTCTTGAAGAGAAAGGGGAGACGTTTGGTTTTGTTCGAGATCTTGTCTTGAGGTTAAGAAACGAGAGGCACGGAGATGCCATACGAGCGATCCGCAGTGACAATGGCTCGGAATTCAGAAACTCTCGCTTCGAAACCTTTTGCAATGACTTGGGTCTTGAACACCAGTTTTCGAGTCCGTATACGCCTCCCCAGAATGGCGTGGTGGAAAGGAAAAACAGAACCTTGTGCGAGATGGCTCGGACGATGCTCGATGAGCATAGGACTCTGAGAAGGTTCTGGGCTGAGGCGGTCAATACCGCGTGCTATGTGTCGAACAGGATCTACCTCAGGGTTCACAAGAAGAAAACCTGTTACGAGTTGATGCACCGTCGCACACCCAAGGTGAGTCACTTCCATGTCTTTGGTTGTAAATGCTTCATTCTGAAGAAAGGGAAAAAGTTGGATAAGTTCGAGGCTAGGTCTGTCGATGGCATTTTCTTTGGTTATGCGTCTCATTCTAGAGCATATCGTGTGCTCAATCTTGAAACTAACCAAATCGTGGAGACTTGCGAGGTAACCTTCGACGAGACACAACCACGTAGTCAGCTTGTCTTTGAGTGTGCAGGTGACGACGAACTTGGCGAGGAGATCTTCCAGGAGGAGGAGCATGAACATGGAGATGATGAAGATGGCGGTGTAGTGCCTGCGGCTGAGCGTGTACCTGTTACTTCCCCGACGACCACGACAGATGGTGGACCGTCTACGTCATGGACGACGACGCTTCGGCAGGAAGATGAAGTGAGAGAAGCTGGTGTTGAGGGGGAGGCAGTCTCGAGGCGAGAGGCTCCCCGGCGAGTTCAAGAAGTGCACCCACTGTCGAAGATCATCGGGAACATCGACGAGCGCACTACACGGTCAAGGTCCAGGAATTCCTCTCATTTCGCTCATGCTGCATTTGTTACCTCCTTTGAGCCCAAGGACATTGGACATGCTTTATCTGACGCAAACTGGGTTAATTCCATGCATGAGGAGTTGGAGAACTTTGAGAGGAACCAAGTGTGGGAGTTAGTTGAACCACCTCCAAATTGCCATCCTATAGGAACCAAGTGGGTTTGGAAAAACAAAGAGGGTGAGAACGGGATGGTTGTGAGGAACAAGTCCAGACTTGTTGCTCAGGGGTACAGTCAGAAGGAGGGGATCGATTATGAGGAGACCTTTGCTCCTGTGGCCCGTCTTGAGGCAATTCGGATCCTTCTAGCCTTTGCCGTGGCTAAAGGATTCAAGTTGTACCAGATGGATGTGAAGAGTGCTTTCCTGAATGGGGTCATAGAGGAGGAGGTGTATGTGAAGCAGCCTCCGGGGTTTGAGAGTGAGAAACATCCACATAGAGTGTACAAGTTGAAAAGGGCGCTGTATGGGTTGAAACAGGCGCCCCGGGCTTGGTATGGGAGATTGAGAGGTTTTCTGTTGAGCAGAGGGTTTGTGATGGGTACCGTGGATAAAACCTTGTTTCTCCTCAAGCATGGGAATGACTTATTGATTGTGCAGATCTACGTGGATGATATTGTCTTTGGTGGCTCGTCACATAACCTTGTTGCCAAGTTTGCAGATGAGATGAGCAGGGAATTCGAGATGAGCATGATGGGCGAGCTGCAGTACTTTCTCGGACTGCAGATCAAGCAAGTGAAGGATGGGACATTCGTGCATCAAACTAAGTACACGAAGGACATGCTGAGGAAGTTCCAGATGCAAGATGTGAAGCCCATGACGACACCGATGGGTAGTACGGCTACTTTGGACGCGGACGAGGACGGAGAACCAGTGGACCAGCGGGAGTACCGGAGCATGATCGGCTCCCTCCTCTACCTGACGGCGACGAGGCCAGACATACAGTTCAGCGTGTGTCTGTGTGCTCGTTTTCAGGCTTCGCCAAGGACATCGCATCGACAGGCTGTCAAGAGGATCTTCAGGTACTTGCAGTCTGCCCCTGGTCTTGGCCTTTGGTATTCGTCCTCCTCGACTCTTTCGCTTCATGGTTTTTCGGATGCGGATTTTGCTGGTTGCCAAGTCGAGAGGAAGTCTACTTCTGGTACTTGCCAGTTTCTGGGGTCTTCATTGGTTTCTTGGTCTTCCCGCAAGCAGTCAAGTGTAGCTCAGTCTACCACCGAGGCAGAGTATGTTGCAGTCGCGAGTTGTTGTTCCCAGCTGTTGTGGATTTCATACACTTTGAGAGACTTTGGTGAGGAGTGCACCCAGATCCCACTTCTTTGTGATAGCACCAGTGCCATAAGCGTAGCCAAAAACCCAGTGCTTCATTCACGAACCAAACACATAGAGGTGAGGTATCATTTCCTGAGAGACAATGTGGAGAAGGGAACCATAGTGTTGAGCCATGTGCCTACCCAAGATCAGCTAGCCGACATCTTTACAAAGCCTCTCGACCAAGCTACATTTGTGCGCTTGCGGGGGGAACTTGGGGTTTGTTGCTCGTTTTAGTTGGTTCTTGGGGGAGTTGTCTTTGTAGCATATGTATCATACCATGCTTTTACTTTGATGTACATACATGCTTTGCTTGATGTATAAAACCTGGTAGGATAGCCATTTTGTTCCATATCATCTTATATTTGTATCATATTGCTTTTTAGGATTATGAGCTTCTCCTATATGCCTTATTCGAGTATCATTGGCTATTTGTGAGATTGTGGTCACTTTTGTGGAGAAATGGTAATGTGAGGCTATGCTCTTGGGAGATTTGAGATATATGTCTTGTGAGATAGCCCCTTTTGGAATGAAATGCTAATCTTGACTTAATTTCTATGAAATGTGCTCCACCCATGTGTAGTAGTGTATCCATGTCACTTTTTGGTCTAGATGTGCTTTCTTAGATTGTGCTTGGATGCCTCTTTCTTGCATTCGGGCCAAAGACCGATATCATTGTGAATGTTTAGCCTATGTTGCATCCATGGAGGAGCATAAACTTCTTTTTGCCGCAAAGGCACTTCATGTACCATGAAATGAATTAATCTTGAAAATGAAGTGTGAATGCTTTGAAATATATTAAAAATGCTCCATCCATCATGTTTGTGCTTAAAATGCTTCATCTTTCACATATGGGTGCAAACATGTTGCATGATGTTCACCAGTGGAGAAGTCTCCCCGAAGTGGACACATGGCTCATGAGCTTTGACATGACATGTTTTGCTATATGGGTGTTTGCAATGATCTCTTGCTAAGAATTTGATATCCTTGTATGATCTCTGGATGATATGCATGCTCAGGCTAGAATATGACATGGATAGGCTTTTACATTTGTGGTGAGCCATCTTTTGATAACAATGCCTAAATCTGAAAATTTGTTTTGTCACATGCTTAAGTTTCAATATATTCTTTGTGGCAATGCTTTGACTATGCTATGATCCATGTGAGTGCTCTTTGTCTCATTTATAGCCTTTGACACTAGATTTGGCCTATTTGAGAAGCTCGAGTAGATGTTTATATGCTTTGACATGCATTGTGCATTTTCATATCACACTTGATTCATACATTGTCAACAAGGGGGAGAAGAGGTGAGTTTAATGAAAAATTCAGAAATTGCATCCACATGTTCAGGGGGAGCTTTCTTGTTGTTTTCAGTGTGGTGTGCTTGAGTTTGTGCTTTGCTCGGCTTGTGACCTTTCTTTGCCTTTCTTTGGTTTTGGTCATGAGGTTGAGCTTCCTTGTTTTTCTTTCTCCTTATTTTTCCTTATCTGAATTTCATTCGCGGTGTGTGTTGTCAATGCACTCATCAAGGGGGAGATTGAGGACCAGGAGCGTCCGATGGTCGATGGATGGCCGCTCCTCAGTGATGAGTGATTGACAACGGGTGTTGGACTGACTCCTGGCTCAGTGTTGCAGGTGTAGGCTGCGGCCTAGCTCGTGTTGTTGCAGGTGAAGAACAGGCGCGAAAGGTCTTCAGCCTTGAGGGGCCTTCGGGAGATGGAGAGGCAAGTAGGCTCGGTTCGAGGGACCCGGTGGATAGCGGGGCTAAGTGCGGGTCACATGGTGGCGAGACGAGCAAGACGAAGTCAAGGACGATCGAGCCGGTGCACGGTGGCGGCCGAGTCAAGGGGCTTGGCGGGAGGTCGTGCCGAGCGCGCGGGGTTTGGTGGTTTGCCCACAAAACCATCGGTGGACGGTTTCTTGGTTTGGGCCTCAAAACCAAGTCCGAGGGCCCAACGCGACGGAGACGGGATCCGGGCGCGTCGGGAAGCTTCGAAGCGGAGGACACGTGGCGGGATCGCATGGCTTGCGTCAGGAGGACGCGGGGTGCGGCGAAGGCGTGGCCGTCCGATGGCAAGACCCACATATTTACCTAAATACCCCTACGTGGGTTGTATCGCCAGTTGAATTGTAAGGGGTAGTCGAGTCATTTACCACACCGGCGGGACCCGATATATAAGCCAAGGGTGTTGGTGGATGAGCTCTCCCCCGGGACTTTAGGGTTTCATTTCCCCCCACCATTTTCTCTTTTTCCTTTGCTATTTTCCCTTCCTTTTCTCTAGGCTAGCATGAGAGCTTCATGTGAGATTTGTTGAGAGGGATGGATGCTAGGGCGGCATGCTAGACCTTGTGAACCTTTCCGGGTATGTATAGAAGATTCGGCGTTGTGATTTTCGTGGCTCTTTTTGTGCTATTTTTGGTCCCTTTGTTCTTCGCTTGATTCCGCGGATTTGTGAGGGTTTCTCCCCGGATTTCTTTGAGGGAAACATGTATGGATGCCTTGTGCACCTTTGTGATTGATCTTGTCCCCTCAAGCGCCGGGAAACCTCTTTGATTCGTGAGTTTTCGGAGTAGTTCTTGTTCATGGAGAGGTGTTCGTGTGATCCGCGATTCCCGACGTTCTAGGGAGTTAGAGGCCAAGATTTTTGGGGCATAGCATCACCTTGTGACGCATATCATCTCCCCCAAATCTTGTCTCAAGAGCTCAAGCCGTTTGGGAGATCCGGTGACGGCTTTGAGGAGTAGTTCTCGCGAGTTCGCTGTTTTCTGTGCTGTTCATCCACGGACCGTCCGCCCGATTTTCACGGACAGTCCGCGGCTGGCGGACAGTCCGCAAGGGACCCGCAGACCGTTCGACGGACCGTTTACACAGAAGCGTGTTCGGGCGTTTTAAAATACTTTTGTACTGCGGACCGTCCGCGCCTGCCCGTCCGGACAGTCCGCCTCTCTCTGGCGGACAGTCCGTGGTAGCTAGGCGGACAGTCTGACCTGTACGCAGAAACTTGCCAAGTTTGATCGGTTCCTTTGTTTCTTCTTCCGTGCTTCCGCGTGTGCTTCTAAGAATCGTTCCTAAGGCTTGGGGTTGATCCATAGCCTCGTTGCTTTGGCGATTGGTGTTTGATTCGACTCATCGTTTACGTGTGACCGGGTTTTGAGTAGGATATAGGCCGGGTTCTCTGGAGAAGAATTTTTAACCGGCTCCTATTCACTCCCCCCTCTCTAGTCGCCATCCGGTCCTTCAGTCATTCGCATGCTACATATACTACCTCGTCGTTGATTATTCGACGTTCCAGACACATGTGTGCAGCTAGCTACCACCTTGAGCTGTTCGAAACGTCAAATAATGTGGAATGGAGGGAGTATGTAACAAAGCTGATAAATGTATCAAATGGTTTACACCTCTAATTTTACTTGAGGTGTACATATGTGTGCAAGCATTTTCAAGTGTTTTATGGTTTATGCCAAATGTTGTGATAGCCTCATTTGTTAATAAAGCCCGTCTGTATCAAGTGTTTTATGATATATGAATGATTGGAAGCTTACACGGAATGACGATAGGAAATTCTCCCTGTCAAACAGTGCACAAAGTTGTTCTATTCTTCAGTCGATGTAGACGTGAGATTACTGAATACGTACATATGCCAGACCTGGAAAGAAGCCCTAGCTCCTTGTACAGAGTAACAGAGAAGAGAAAACCCAATAATCTGGCCTGAGAAAACGCGACATAGAATCTGCACCTCGAACTATTCCTTTACATTATTTTGATATGGTTGCCTGCTTTACAGGTAGACCAATCTGATAGCTGAATGCCTGAATGTGTAGCCCATAGAATACTAGTTCCTAGGCAGCTTTTTCTGCCACTCCACACTCCAGCTCAACAGCTCATACACACAACCTATGATGTATAATGATTCATTGGTCTTTTTTTAATCATTAGCTAAAGAAGCACACCAAGAATTTGGTGGATATCTCGCCATGTCATGCCACGAGAGCCATGACCCGATAAGGGGAAAAAACTAATTAAATCATTTGAAGAAACCCTGAACTTTGCTCAAAAGTCAAAAGTATGACAAGCATTATCTCCAATAAACAAACAAGGAATTAATACCCCACTAAAGTTTGCATTGTTGCATATTCTTTTCCCAACCTATATGGTCGAAGCATATGGTGCCGGTTCTACCTCATGGGCTACATATATCCGCGGCCCCGCCCCACACTGGACACGGATTCGGTGCCTTTGCTCAAGCAAGGCACCACACATTGCAGACGTCTGGTCGAAAACGATAGGCAAATCGCTGTAGGATGTGCACTGTAACCAACACTATAGCAAAAACATTGTACACCGACTGTTCGTTTTACACTGCGATTTTGTACTGTGACGTGAGATCTGCTCGTCCCTCCCGACACACAGTCTGAAGATGGCCCAAAGGCACGCAGTGCTTTGCCGAAGCAAAGGCACCGCATCTCCGCCGATGAGTCTCCTCTGCAGTAGCTGTAGAGAGACTCTGTCACTGCCGTGTGGCCCTGATGGCCACCGAGCCCACGTGGCAGTGGGTGAGTCCTTCTGCAGTTACTGTAGAGGATTTGCGGATTTGCTTCCCATCTCCCCCCCCCCCACCACGGTCCATAGCTTGGGTGATTGGGTATGATACTCTGATATAATAGAAGTAGTTCTTCACTACTTCTAGATATTGAAATTAAGAGCGATTTGGTCACAGGTATGTAGGCCCTGTTAGCATTGAAACTAAATTGATTTGATGTTTGGCCCGCGTACACGTGGGGCTACATGTAAGTGATCAAATTGCTCTAAATCTGTGTGTTTGTAGAGTTTGCAAAAAAGATTTGCCAATTTTCTTTACCACCAAAAAAAAAAGCAAACTTGCTGATTTTTAAAGTATTTAGATGCGTAAATGCGAGTGTTGGCACGCGACCTAATACACATTTACTAGTTATTACAAAAACTTTACAAGGCCAAATTTGCAAATGATGTTTAGATCATTTTGAAAAAGTTAGTCTAAAATACCAAAAGTTTTTGCAAACTAAACAAAAATCTAAATTCAACATTTTTTTTTGACAATGTAAATTCAACATCAGAATATCCTTACGGACATGAAGCAGAAGAGCAATAGCTAGCATCTACCATTTACCATGTGAACCTTATTTGGCCGTGTGCCTGATGGTTGCATCCTCATTCTGCCTCTAGCCACTTGCCCACTTTTAAAAGGTTGATTTAGTGTCATACAAGGAACAAAAAATCAATATAATATAGGGGGAATAGATATTTTTTTAGTTTCAAAAAAGAAGTTTTCTCTAAGAGTAATGACAATTCCTTAATTAGAAAACAATTTGATGAGTTTTTTTTTGAACGAACCGCACAAGACAGTGCATGTTTCATTGATATAGCAGAAAAAAATACAAGACTACAATCCTGGGAGATTGTAGGCAGGAAAAGAAAAGAAAGAAAAAAGAACTATACTCACCCGGTTGGATTGGGACATCAACGCGGGTTACCACTCAGCACTCGCCGGTTGGATTGGGACATCAACTCGGCCGCAACACAAAACTCAAACAAGCGACAACAGAGACGAGACACAAACCACAGCACCCACCCCACAAACCACACTGTATAGAGGATGTCGAAGGCCACAGACGTGAAGTAGCGCCGAAAGAGGATCGAAGGGGGCAGACATCACCACACCAATAGGGGCACCGCTATGCAGGACCCTTCGCCGCAGAGTGAATTAATTTAGTTCCGCGGAACCGGGTTTAATAGAAGAGAACAACCTCTAATAAGCAGGATGATAGCATTTGAAACAAGTTTTGAGTATAATATTGCCTTATTTATTGGGACACTAATTCTGCATATGGTAGCATTTGGAACAACGCTGACAAACGCTAGTCGAAGGACATACTATGTCATGAGTAAAAGACGCCAACTGAAGAAGACGCATCGATGAAGAGGAAGGAGTGGGAGGTTTTGAATCATGGACCAGACGGCAACTGAAGAAGACACGTCGTAAGCCCATGCGTGGTGCCGTAACGGCCCAGTTGACCGGGGGTGCGAAGGCCGGCCGAATGGACTCGGGGTGCGAGGTGGTGTCAGGTGTGGGTGCGACGGGAGTGACTGTGTGGTCGGGGAATTACGGAGGTGGTGGGATCAAGGTGCGACCGGGACGAATAAGGGTGCGTTTGGCACAGTTGTGCCTCTGGCTGTGACAGCTCCGGCTGTGGTTGTGTTGGTGAAGCGGATTCTCTGATGAAGCTGATACCGTTTTAAAGGAACGTTTGGCAAAACAGCTTCTCCTGGCTGTGTAATATTGATAAGAGGATGAAATACCCATAATACCCTTCTATTTCCTATTTTCTTTCTTTTCTTTTACTCCTATTTTCTTTTCCCTTTTCTTTTATTTTTTTCCTTCTCATTTTCTCTTTTTATTTCTCACTCTCCCGTCGGCACCCTTATCCATTCGCAGCTATTCGACCCTCATCGACCCGTCGGCAGCTACCTAAAAAAACACCACGCCGTCTCCACCGATCCGATCCCGCCGGCGTGACCTCCATCCCCGCCGCTGCTCTGATCCCGCCTCCTCCAATCCTCCTCGCCGACGCCCTTCCCCGCCACCTGCGCCCGCCGTCTCCCCCATCACCTACGCCCGCCATCTCCCGCCGCGCGGAGCTCCCCGTCGGCCATGGAGGCGGCCCGGGCGGAGCTCCTCCGCGGCGCCGCCCCTGCTCCCACGCCGGCTCGGAGGTGGCCTCCATCTCCCACGCCGCGCCCCCGTCGAGCTCCTCCACCGCGGCGGCCTTCTCCAGCTCTCCGTCGCGCCTTCTTCCATGGTCCGCGCCGTCGAGCTCCTCCACCGCGGCGGCCTCCTCCACGCCCACGTCGCGGCCTCCGTCTCCCGATGGACCCCACCGGGGGCAGGGCTAGAAGGGGCGTGGCGAAGCGGAGGGCGGAGCGGAGGGCGGAGCGGGCGAAGCGACGATTTCTGGCTCCGCCTCCCCCAAATCGCTTCAGTCAGCGGGAAATCCGGCCGCTTCTCCATCGAAGCTGTTTTGGGATGGCCTTTGGCACAGCTTCGCCCAAAACAGCTTACGAAGCTGTCGGTGAAGTTGTGCCAAACGCACCCTCAGGATGATGCGAGCGAGGCGGTATAGAGTTGCTAGTAAATTAAAATCGCGATTTCGACCAGCACATATGTTGATGACTACGATTATTTCGTGCCGATCCGGTTACATGTTCCGGCGCCGACTTTAGGACAGTCCAACTCCGAGTCCGTGTCGCACCGGACTCGCAATCCGCTCTATAAACTGGTGCTAAAAAAAAAATCCGCTCCATAAACTGCTCGGAGGCGTGCACCCGATCGATTCGTCCTCGTCCCGTGATCCCGTCGTCGCCTCCCACGATTCTCCGGTGAGGCGGTGACATGGCCACCGGTGTTCCGCAAGAACCCGAGCCCCAGGCACCGGCGATCTGCGACCACATGCGTATGATCATTCACCATCTTCGAACCAACCAGGTTGTCGTTGTCTCCGCGGCGCCAGGCTCCGGCAAGTCCTCGGTGCTCCCCCGGTGCCTCGCTCTTGGGGGCTACGGCCCCGTCGTCTGCGCGCAGCCTCGGCACTTCGCGATGACCGCGGCCTCGGCTAAGGCTGGGCGTCAGGGGTTGGAGCACGATGTCTTGTTCACCACCACCCGGCGGCTCATCGAAGTGCTGCGCGACGAGCCGGCGTCCTTCCTCGCGGCATTCCGCACTGTCGTCGTTGACGAGGCGCACGACCGCACGCTCTGCACCGACGTGCTCCTCGGGATGGTCAGTGCCGCCGTGGCGACGGAACAAATGAGGCACCTCAAGGTGGTGGTTTGCACCGCCGGCGGGCCGGCGGACGGGGTGCTCGGCGGCTTCTTCGGCGCGCCGGTCATCGCGTTCCAGCGCGCGGTGCACCCCGTCGAGGTGCGCTACTCGCGGGGGCCCATGCTCGATATGGTGCGCGCGGTGGTCGACGAGGTGGCGGGCATCCACAGGTCGAAACCGCCGGGCGACGTGCTGGCGTTCCTGCCCGACGTCGTCCGAGTTGAGGACGCCTACGACCAGCTCGAGCAGCTCGGCTTGCCGGGGATGGCCGTCTGCGTCGTCCACGACCACCTCCCGGCTAAGCTCATGGGCAACGTGCTGGAGCCCGCGCCAGGTGGCGCGAGGAAGGTCGTGCTGGCGACGGACGTGGCCGAGACGGCGGTGCTTATCCCCGGGATCAAGTACGTCGTCGACACCGGCGTGCTGTCGGAGGATCCGCTCGAGAGGGTCTCCAAGGAGGCAGCGAACAGGCGGGCGGCGGTGGCCGGCGCCGGCGGCTGCCCGGGGCACTGCCACCGGCTTTACATGGAGGACGAGTACGCCGGCTTCGACGAGCATAGCGTCCCGCACATCAGGCGGGAAGGCGCGCTCATGAAGCTCGTGTTCATGCTCGAGAGACACGCTGCTGGTGACACGCCGGGCTTCGAGCTTCTTGACCAGGCAGTGGCGCCGGTGCTGGAGAATGTCGTTGGAGAGCTGGTCGCCAGCGGCTACTTGGACAAGCATGGCAAACTGACCGAGAAAGGGAAACTTGAAGCTTATTACGACGAAGGCTAGATGTGCACGTGCCTTCTTCCGCCGCCCCCCCCCCCCCCCCCCCCCCCCCTTTTTCCTTTTTTTTTGCACGGTCGGGCATGACAAGTTAATACTAGTTCAGACTTCGGAATGTGCGGCTTTTCGGGAAAAAATTCAGAATGCGCGAAAGGAATTCAGAACAAAAGACAGGAAAATGCTAGCTGGGTTTTTTTTTTTGGGTGTAGAGCGAGGGATGTTGGTTGTTTTTTTTGGTGTGTTTGTAGAGAGAGAAAGCCAGAGAGGGATGCATTCAGTACAGTATTCTTATTGTGCGCCAGTACATTGTTTTCGTTTCTTGCATTTTACAAGGCAGCATTCATTATCGGTCGTTCAGTTGCTGTATGAGGCGATGTCTGGCGGAAACTAGCGTAGAGGATGTAGAAACGTTTCCTTCCCTGTCCTGAGAACGCATGCAAAGCAACGGAACGCATAGTTACTGGATGGTTAAGATCAGTCTAAGAAGAGAGAGCATCAATGATAACTTGGTTGCTGCAAACTGTTGCAAGATTTACAGTGCCAATTGCCACAAGGTCAGGAGAAACCCTGATTGAACTGGATCAAAGTTTTGTCAGTATCGTTTCTTTACACTACGGTGTGCTACACTCTACAAAATTTCGAAGTGAAAAATGTGCATTCTATACATGACAACGTGGAACCTACGTCTGAAAATACCAGTTGTAGCCTGTAGGAGGTCTATATGCACTGATTAGAATTCATTGCTAAGCCCCAGTTCGTCTTCAAGGTCATCTCCCTCTTCAAAGAGCTTGAGGAATCTCGCCTGGTCTCGCTCCCTCTTCTTCTTCTGCCAGTACTTATAGCCCCCAAACAAGGCAATGATGACAAGTACTGAAGCAAGAACACTAACAACGATGATGACTGGAACAGATGCCTTATTAGTTTCCACCTCCGAGCTATGCTCACCGTTTCCATGATCACCTGCTAGGAAAGAAAAATCTTGAGCAAAAGAAAAGTAGAACTCAAACACACAAGCTGTTTCTTTGATTATTTCTATTAATCCAACCTTAATTTCAACAAAGTTGCTGCAGAGGTGTTACCGATAAATTTGAAGTACTCCTAACCAAATAAATAAAAGATACGAAGAATTACCCAGACTATGGAAATCAAATGCAAATCAAGCTCTCATAAACAAATGTCTTGACAAACATAAAAGAATAGTATACTAGATATCAGCGTACCAGCAGAAGCAGTACAGTTTGGGCATAGGAATGTTGCATTGAACTGTTTCTCCTTAACGTGGGTGTATTTTCCATCCTTGAAATCACTAGAACACATCTCCCATTCATCAAACACATCAGCAGGTTTAAATGAGTCCTCTTCATACAAACCACACCGCTTGCATTTCTTTTCTGGAAGCTCTGCTAATGGCTGCCAAAATTGCACAATACTCAATGTGTAACGTGGTGCTTACACAATTAGTGAGGAGCTAAGAACCAATCTTAAGAACTACATCAACAGCATGACTAACCTGCCATGATTCTTCACCCTTAAAGGTATAAAGCATGTGTGCCTCCTTGACATCTGGCAATTTTGTCTTGTTCTCTCCATTGCAATGAAAATACACTGTTGGCTTGCCAAACCATTCATGAGTAGTAAATATCTCAATAGTATCGAGTGTGACGAGCCTCAATGAAGAAGTCCCTACACAATTAAGCTCATGAGTGATGGATAAATAAATAGTGAAGAAAATAAACAAATATGTTAAGTTTTACAACCCTATACAAGTGTCACAAATGACAACAGAAGAACAGCTGTAATAGAAATAGATCAACTTTGATCAAGCAACATGCTGAACAGCTGCTTGAAAAGCAGCCAGATGAGAACCATTTTCCTTTTTGCAGGGACGAACATGAGAACCATTTAGCTTAGTCTGTTGTGTTTGCTCAAATTTGAAAATACCAATATTTGTTTCCTGATGAAGTTAAGAACTTATGATAGAAAAATAACTGGAATGCACATACAAGGAAGAGGTAAATCATTATTGGATCTTGGTACTTGATGCTGCTACAAATCTGGGACGTCTGTTCCGAAAATTCAAAAGAAAACAATATCACGAATATTGAACATCTAAGAAAGATGATTGTTGGGATTCACAATGAGTATGAATTATGCACAGAACAATCTGGGGACGTGTCCTTCAAGTTGAACCAATAGATGCGCCACAACCACAACCAACCAAGAGAATCGCCAAACTGTTACTATTCCTTAGGGCACAAAATCAATGGCCTTTTCCTTTGTCTGCACCAACTTTGAAACATTTCATCATGAATACTATACTTTTCCAAACCTTACCTATAATATCCCTTTTCAGACCATACCACACAGCACAAAGTATGTTACCATCAGACCTCACCATGCACCCATTTTTTCGCTGGCCATCAAATTCATTGCAAAAAAAAAAACAACCTAAGCGATCAGCACCTCCCGCTCCCATCTAAGCAACCATTCCCTATCCAGCAAATAGGTAAATTAATTCGGTCAAACCTCCCTCACGATCAGACAATCAAGCCGACTTCCTATTCCGAAGACGAAACCCTTATCCTGTTAGATAAATAGTTAGGATCCAGATCTCACCAGGAATCGAGTAGATGGCGACGAGGAGGACGAGGAGGAGTAAGGGGCGGCGGCGATGCGAGATCGGCGGCGGCCACCTCATGCTACGGACGCGGTGGGCGCAACTGCTTGACGGCGCGATGGGGATTCGGAGCTCAGGAGTCGGGAGCACCGAGCACCTCTCCTAGCGCCGCGTCGCCGCGGGCTGGTTGCCGGTCGGGTGCTCGACTCCTCTTCCTCGTCGACCTCCCAAAACGAAAGAGACGGGACTGGTTCTTCTCTCTTTCCTTTAGTGGGGGAATCGCATACTTTGCCATCGTTCTAGAGCTAGCTTCGAAGGCGTATTCATGAATTTCTGTGAATCTCCTATCGCTTGCGTACTTTGGGTTTCCGGGCTTCTCAAATGATTTTAAAGCCCATTAAATCCTGATGATCCAAAAAGCCCATTTAATAACGGCCCAAAAATAGCCCATACGGCTACACAAATCACGAAGGGAACCCACTTGCGACCCGTTTGTGCTTCCGCCATTCCCGATTCCTCCCTCTTCCGCCGCCGCGCCGCCGGAGACATGTCGAGGCTTGCGGCCGCCGTCCTCCGCCGCGGCGTCGCCGCATCGAGGGATCCCTCCTCCTTGCGCTTGGCCGCTTCCGCGCCGGCGTCCGCTCGGCTCTTCTCCGCGGATGCATCCGGCGAAGCCGCTGCCTCGGCCGCGGACTCGCAGAACGACCCTCTCTTCAAGTCATCCAGCGAAGGTATCTCGGTAATCCTGGACTTCTCGTGGTTCTGCCTTTTCATTTACCTGTAAATGTTTCTGCTGCAGCATGTCAGTTTGCTTACTCGTGGGTTTAGGGTTTAATGCTCCATTCCTGTTTTACAATATCGAGTAGGAATGTAGGGAGATTGACTAGGCGACGATAAATGCAGGGAGGGTAAGTTATCAGTGAATTTGATGAAACCTTTGATTTCTTAGGTCATGATATCGCACCATGTTTGTTAGTGCGTATCATAGCTTTGGAAGCATGAGATAGAGCTCTGATATTACTGTAGTACACTATGAAGTGACTCTGCTTCCGGTATCCACTCATTCTTATTGCTGGAAGTTACATCACGAGTAAGTCACAAAAAGAAAAGTGGCTCAATTTTGGTTTACAAACATTTTTTCATTTTTCGGGATGTGAGTGTAAAGGGACAGGGAAAATGTTCTTCGGTGTTTTTTTCTTTTCACTTACCTGTTCATGTTTCTGCTGCAGCATGTCAGTTTGTTTTCTTCTTCGTGGGTTTAGGGTATTCCTGTTTTAGAGTATCGAGTAGGAATGTAGGGAGATTGACTAGCCGACGATAAATGCAGGGAGGGTGATGCACCTTTGATTTATAAGGTCATGACAAGCCACAAAAGGAAAGTGGTTCGATTTTGGAAGTCATTTTTTCAATGCTTGGGATGTGAGTGTACATGGATAACAAAAATGCTCGTAGTTTTTTCTGTTGATTTAATATCCGTTGAGTATTGTCATGCTTAACTTAGAGAATTATCAACTGGATAGATCACTGAGCTCGTGACATATGAAGCAACATTCAAAATCAATCTTGTTTCTCTTGTGTAGTTGTGTTATTGAATCTTATTTTGAGATCAAGAGGATTTTATTGTGGCCTCTGAGCCTTTTTTGTGTTGCTGGTACTCTTAGTTGTAGTAATTGTTTACCTCCTAAGATACTTGTTAACCGTACATTTGAATAATAGTTTTCTGTTGCAACAGGATTGGCTTATGGAAGGTTCTACACGTTTATTGGTGGGGGAAACCGTATTGAAAAGAGCATGTTGAAGACTGACATTCTCCATCACCTTGACAAGTGTGGATTGTCATTGGATGATGTGAAGATTGATTACAACAGGGGATTTACTCCATTGGGCGCGTATGGTTCCTTTTGTGTTTCCAATCTTTTTTTCCTCAGCATGGTCTGCATATACAATATTTTTATATACCTTTTTTTTACTCGAATTTGGTCCCCCTAACTCACTTCATGTGCTCATCCTGATCCCAACAAAATCTTCTTGATCAACGGGGTCACATAACACGGGGTTGAAGGCACCGTTCCTCAACCCAGGAACGTCGATCCCGTCCCGGGAACGCGGGTCATTTTCGCCCCCACCTTGTAAAACCCACTCAAAAGTGTTGACCCTCAACCCCCTTGACCCGGGAACTTTGTGACTATGAGTGATACCTTAGCCCTTTAGAACTGTAGATTAGATGCGGACCTTGTTCCTGGTTGTTGCATTCTTATTTTCATATAATGTTCATGAAGCTTCGCCTTCCTTAGTAGGTTAACCTGTCCCTGACCAGCCTTTGCTGATCGGTCTGTACCGTAAAAGTGATGATCTATTTGATTAGGATGTATACCAGTGCAAGATGCTTCTCTTTGAGTGCACGATGCTTTTGTTCTGCATAGTACTAAGAAATATTGTACAAACACAAGTACTTGGTTTACCACTATCAAACATTCTGTCTTGATGGTAAACATATGACATGCCTTCATTCATCTCTATATGTTGTATACATGATATTGATATAGATTTGGAGTTGCATATCTGCATCATTAATTTTTATATTCCCACTCCTGGAAATGATTATCAACCTGAAATTTGTTGTGATGCTTTACTTGATTAGTTTATTGAGATTTCCTTCAAAGGCAGCGTATACCACTGCAATTAGGCAAACAAGTCAGAATCGTCTGTACAAAATGGACATGGTAAGGCAATACTTTTTTTTCAGTTTTGATTCGTTTGGTCCAGCAAGTGGTTAACAATGATATGTTTGTTTACTCTAACACAACAGATAAGTCCTGATGTGTGGGATCTCAAACAATCTTTTGATGGAAAAGCTGTAAGTTTTGCACTAAAGTAGATGTATGTTATCAATTTATGTTTAAGCTTGCAAGTAAGATTTACATAGAGGTATTCTTATCTCTCCTCCGCTTCATGCTATTGATTGTGCATATACCAAGAAGTGTGATACTCTCGAATCACCTAGCTCTTATTCTTGGCTCTTGCAAATCATATACATTTAATATCAAGTGGTTGGCTTGTCTTGAAACAATTCAGAATGTTTTACTTGTTTTTGCTGTATTGGTCTTCACAGGTACTGTTGCAAGGAGTTCCGCGGAATGCCCTGCCAGAGGACATAGAACGCTTTTTGAGTGGCACTAGCTTTGAACCTCCGCCATTTGAAAGCTTTCTCAGGTATTGACTTTGAGACACCCACTCTTGTTTGCCAGTATTCAACTTGTTCAATTCGTAGTTGTCTGATTCCACACATGGCTGTTGCAGACCTGGTGTCCCAGAGCCCATAAGAATGGTGCTGGTTAAATTCCGTACAAAGACCGATGCGATGAATGCCTTCATTACCAAAAACAATAGTTTCTGTCTGAACAATCAAGTTAGCATGCGTGTTCTTCAGTAACCGAGTAGCCTTTCAAATCATGTGATATTTTGGTCAACTCTTTCATTGCAACTTTTAGATCCTTCGATCTGAGGTCAATCCACAAACATCGCATTGTGTGGTTCTGTAGCTTTGATTCAACTGGCAATCCTGCTTAAAGTATTATTACCCCCTTGCTGCGAAGTTTTAATTGTACCGTTTCACTCGTTTCATATGTACCCAGGAGAATATTCAGCTATTCCTGATTACTGTAAAATAAATCAGCACGCTGCCAGAACGAATAATGGTTTTGGATGCGCGACGTTCCCTTCCCAGTTCGCGATAATGCATTAGTAATCGAGACCTCCGGATAGAGATAAGGACATGGCAAAAGGAGCACCAGCTTTTGGTTGTTTTATTTAATACTCCAGTCTATTTAGAATTAAGAGGTGTATTTCTTTTTGCTACGAATGCATTGTCCGACAACTCTACTGTCTTATGAGAATCAATACTTGTACACAATCTGTGCGTAAACATGCAAAGATGATTACTTTCACATTTTTAAGTTTGGAAACACAAGATATTAGGCTTTTATTTCGTACAATTATGTAGTATGTATCTTCTATGATGCACATATAAAAAAAAACCTGTGCAAAATTTTTTTGGTGTGTAAAGATTCCTAAGTCAATATAATCTATGGGGACGTTAGGGGAATCTTTTTGAAGTGTGCAGATCAAATATTAGAAAATAGGTGCTCAAATGGCTCTCATAGCTGATGCCGGAAAGAGACACGAATGGCGCTCTCTTTGTTGCAGAAGTCGAAGCCAAGTTAGTGATAATCGACGAGGAACATCAAAATCATGTTAAAGAAAAAGGGTTATTTGGACTATGCAGGTCAAGGCGAGTAAGACCACGCATGGATCGCTAGCTTGGCTGCCAAGCATGCCATTTTTCCACTAGTGGTCCCCTGGTCATTGGCCTTTCTTCTCCGTCGCTGTTAGGCGAATGGAAAGATGAGTCATGTAAAAGTATAGCACCAAGTAAAGATCCAAATGGGTGAAGCAGCACGCCGGACGAGCAGCGGAGAGAACGATGGTTGAGCCCACTCAACATGGCGTGCCACTCACCCGTCCTTTGTACGGCATGTTCGTTTGGCTGGTAGCTGGTGCTGGTTTGTTCTCAGATAAAAGTGCTGGTGCCCGGTTGCTGGTGGCTGATTTGTTCTGAAAAAAAATACTGCTGGCCGGTGACTGATAAGTCATTTTGAACTAATTTTCTTATCCTAAATGTCATATATGTAAGAACGGAAGTAATATCGAAGAAAAAATTACATCACCCGTGAGAGTTTGAAATGCGCATTTATTAGAGATACGACTTCTCTCTTTGGATCGCAGGGTTGAAAACATATGAATAAGCATTTTAATTTCAATCTTCATGTACCATGTCTTATATCTGACTTATGCCGGTGCGGCGGTGCTAATGTGATAAACGCGATCTTCTCTAAGCTGCTCTGTTGCAAATGTCTGTCCCTGCTCGGTTCGGTCGCAAAATCCACCCTAATCTTTATTAACTCAGGGCAAAAATCACGAGTCAAGATTTTTTCAAACGGTTTATCGTGTTACAATAATGTTTTAGGTAAAAATAGCGAAACTTGGTGCGAGCAAGTTAAAATTAATATATTGTCGCCCTTTTCTTTTAGAGGAACACCAAAAGTTGTTGGGATAATACTTTGGAAATACCCAACATGGATAAACACTAAATTCAATGTTCTAAATTGATAAAGACATAATTGATTTGGGAGTCGCATTCACACACACAAAAAAAAAAGACTTCTGTCAAACCTCAAAAGCCAAGCTAGATATCAGCATTTTTTTATTTAATCTTTTTTCAAATAAAAGAATTTGAGTGAGGATGGGCGCCACAAGTGATAATCGATTACAAACTGAGCGCCAGCTAGCTAGATTTCTCATTTCATTTTTGCATGCTTGTATAGTAGAGTGAGTACCCATGTGCGCGCACGTATTAGTAGACGTGTTTGTGGGGACAGTGATTGAAAAAAATCATTACCTAATTGTAATTAGCAGCGGGCGGCGGCGGTGCTTGACCGCCATGGCTGCGTCGCCGCCGTCACGACAACTGGGCTTGTTTGGATGCAGGCCTGTAACTTGACTGGACCACGTTTGGTTGGAGTCTTGAGAATTTTGCCTGGTACAACCTGCTTGCGTTAGCTGCCTGGGCGTCAGGCTCAGCAAATCGGTCGCCCGAGCTTCTTGCCTGAGCTGCCTGCTTGCCTGGTTATAATGATAGAGGTCTTTTACAGTACACAATATCACCCAATAGTGGTACGGTAGTATTAACGATTTTTTTTTCAATTTTTAACTATGGGTATAATGGTAATTTACTCGATGTATATTATTTGGAAAAAATTTCCCCGTTGCCAAGGTTACATAAAAAGATTCATATATTAAAACAATATTATTTTGTATATTTCCGATAATATCCATATACTACCCGTACCACCTATGAATACCACCCATACCACACTAAAAAACCGGTAGTACAGAATTAATCTCAACCGTTAGATCTTACATATAGGTCCTTTTTTATTACATACAAGTCCTTTTCAACCGGTGGTACAGCGTGGTATTGTGTACCGTAAAAAACCTGATAAGATAACCACCTCATTTTTGCAACAAGTCTTTCACCCTTCTCCCCTCATTTTTACTCTACGGTGTTGACTTCCCCCTCCCTTCCCTGTTTCACTGACGAGCCCAGGAAGGGAAGATTGGTGCGGGAATCTTCATCTAGTTTGTAGATCCGGTGATTGGCTTCTCTTTCAGCTTCTTCTATACACTATCAATCGACTCCACAATTCCAGTTTTGCAACAAAGGTGAGATCATTTTTCCCTTCTGATTTCTCATCTTCTCAGCTTCTCTACAAATTAGAGGTGAGTGTAATCACAGGCAATATGATGAACCAAACACTGCCTAGTTGTTGTATCTGATCAGGCAAAGTTTCAGAGTTGTAACCAAACATTCACACATTTTAGCTCTTGCCTGGCCAGGCAATTTTGCAATCAACAGCAGGCAGCTTCCAGGCAGGTGAGATCCTCAGGCAACGGGTCCAGGGCTGCATCCAAACAAGATTGATGCGCCAGTGTTGACTGTTGACTATATAAGTCCTCGCATATCCCGTCACGCGCCTCACTAGGCCACTCTTTACAGACGCCCATGCCCTCGACCGCCGCAGCCGCGATGGCGGCAACGCCGGCCGGTGAGCAACCCCTTGATTTCTTCCTGCAACCGCTGTTCCTCCACGGCGTGAGTGCCACGGCCCACCTCATCCTCGCGGTCGTCGTCGTGGGGCGCCTCCTCTTCCGCCGCCTCCCCATCTTCGCCGGCCACGCCAAGGACAGTGACGTGGGGGAAGAAGCCGGCCGCGGCGTAGTCGGGTTCCGGCGCTACGCAGTCGCAGCCTGCACCACGTGGGCTCTGGCGGCGTTCCAGCTCGTCCTCGCTGCGTACTCGTGGTATGCGGACGCTGGCGCCGGCTGGTCGCGCGACGCGGACGCGGAACGGGGCGACGCGGCGGCGCGCGCGGTGGCGTGGCTGCTGCTCGCCGCGTACCTGCAGTTTGGCTTCGGCCAGAGGCGGCCCCAGGAGCGGTTCCCCGCACCGCTCATGCTCTGGTGGGCGCTCTTCATGCTGCTCTCCGTCGTCGCCGTCGGCGTCCACGCAGCGGCGCGCCTCGACGGGCTCCCCGTGCCCGGTCGGTCGTGGGCGCACGACGCCGTCTCTGTTGTTGCAGCGGTGGTTCTACTCTCAGCCGGGTTCCTTGGAAGGAGGGATCAACGCGGCGGCGGCGGCCATGCTTCCGAGGAGCCTCTGCTGATCGGCGCGCACGAGGCGGCCGATGAGAACAGCAGCGGCAGCGCCGCCGACACGTCCTTGCTCGCTGGCGCCGGCTTTCTCAGCGTGCTCACCTTCTCGTGGATGGCCCCCCTGCTCGCCGTTGGCCACGCGAAGAAGACCCTCGTCCTGAACGACGTCCCGGGCCTCGAACTTGGCGACAGCGTTGCTAGCTTGCACCCGCGGTTCAAGGAGAACCTCGAGGCGCTCACTGGCGACGGCGACAGCTCCGGCCGGAACGTCGTCACGGCGTTCAAGCTCACCAAAGCCCTGCTGCGCACCTTGTGGTGGCACGTCGCGGTGACCGCGCTCTTCGCGCTGGTCTACAACGTCGCCTCCTACGTCGGCCCGTACCTCATAGACTCCCTGGTGCAGTACCTCAACGGCGACGAGAGGTACGCGAGCCGGGGGCAGCTCCTCGTCCTCGTCTTCATCGTCGCCAAGGTGCTCGAGTGCCTGTCGCAGCGGCACTGGTTCTTCCGCGTGCAGCAGGCCGGGATGCGCGCGCGGTCGGCGCTCGTCGCTGCCGTGTACCAGAAGAGCCTCGCGCTTTCCGGCCAGTCGAGGCGGAGCCGCACCAACGGGGAGATGATCAACATCGTCAGCGTCGACGCCGACCGCGTCGACACCTTCGCGTGGTTCTTGCACGAGGTCTGGCTGCTGCCGCTGCAAGTAGGCATGGCGATGTTCATCCTCTACTCCACCCTCGGGTTGCTCGCCTCGCTCGCGGCGCTCGGCGCCACCGTGGTCATCATGCTTGCCAACGTGCCCCCGGGAAATATGCAGGAGAAGTTCCAGGAGAAGCTGATGGGCAGCAAGGACGTCAGGATGAAGGCGACGTCGGAGATCCTGCAAAACATGAGGATTCTGAAGCTGCAGGGGTGGGAGATGAGATTCTTGTCCAAGATCATCGAGCTGAGGAAGACAGAGACGAACTGGCTAAAGAAGTACCTCTACACATCGGCCACGGTGACCTTCGTGTTCTGGGGGACGCCGACCTTCGTTGCTGTGGTGACCTTTGGAGCTTGCATCCTCATGGGGAGGCCGTTGGAGTCAGGGAAGGTGCTGTCTGCATTGGCCACATTCCGGGTGCTGCAGGAACCGATATACGGCCTTCCTGACTTTGTCCAAATGTTGATCAAGACCAAGGTGTCCCTTGACAGGATAGCATCATTCCTATGCCTCGAGGAGCTGCCGAGTGATGCCGTGCAGAGGCTGCCAAGTGGTAGCTCTGACTTTGCAATCAACATCAACAATGGGTGCTTCTCCTGGGAAGCCTCACCTGAAGTCCCAACGCTGAAGGACCTCAACTTCAAAGTTACGCCAGGCGTGCGTGTTGCAGTTTGTGGAACAGTTGGCTCTGGCAAATCGAGCTTGATATCTTGCATTCTTGGTGAGATTCCAAAGTTGTCAGGAGAGGTTCAGATCTGTGGGAAGACAGCATATGTCAGTCAGTCGGCATGGATACAGAGCGGCAAAATTCAGGAGAATATACTGTTTGGCATGGAGATGAACGAAGAAAAGTATGACAGAGTCCTTGAGTTATGCTCTCTGAAGAAAGACTTGGAGATCCTGCCATTTGGTGACCAGACCATCATTGGCGAGCGAGGCATCAACCATAGTGGTGGGCAGAAGCAAAGGATTCAGATAGCCCGTGCTTTGTATCAGGATGCTGACATCTATTTGTTCGATGATCCATTCAGTGCAGTTGAAGCGCATACAGGATCCCACCTTTTTAAGGTACATGGTTTATTGATTTATTCTGATTCAGCCTCATCATTTATACTCGTTCAATAGAAGTTTCAGAATACATTACTAAGTTTGTACCTTTTTATTTGGCAGGAATGCTTGCTTGGTGATTTGACTTCAAAAACAGTGGTTTATGTCACCCATCAGATTGAATTCCTACCTTCTGCTGATCTCATTCTTGTGAGTAACTTCTTGGTAAAATTTTCATGTTTAATTAATGCCAAAATTTGTATGACTCTTCATGCGGATCTTGTAATGTAGGTCATGAAAGATGGGGGAATAGCACAAGCAGGAAAGTATGACGAGATACTGGATTCAGGGGAAGAGTTCATGGAGCTAGTTGTTGCTCACAAGGATGCTCTAACAACACTGGACGTGATTGATGCCATGAATGGAGGAGGCAATGTGTCCTCCTCTTGCAGTGGCACAGCAAAGCTGAAGCTATCAAGATCACTGTCATCATCTGAGAAGAAAGATAAAGCCAACGAAGACAAAGGCAATGCTCAGAGTGGGCAGCTGGTGCAGGAAGAAGAAAGGAAGAAAGGCGGGGTGGGGTTCAGGGTGTACTGGAATTACCTCACTGTAGCTTATAGTGGAGCTCTTGTACCATTTGTGTTGCTAGCACAGATACTTTTTCAAGTACTTCAAATTGCAAGCAATTACTGGATAGCTTGGGCAGCTCCCGTGTCGAAGGATGTGGAACCACCAGTGAGCATGTCAACACTGCTCTATGTCTATGTCTCATTGGCTCTTGGAAGCTCACTGTGCGTCCTTGTAATATCACTGTTCCTTGCAACAGCTGCATACAAGACAGCAACTTTGTTATTCAACAAGATGCATCTGTCCATATTCAGAGCTCCTATGTCTTTCTTCGATTCCACTCCGAGTGGGCGCATCTTGAATAGGGCAAGTCATCTTCATCATATCAAAATCTCACAAGTTCAATTTATTTGCTTGGAGGATGCTAACACGTGAATTTGGAATTTGCAGGCTTCAACTGATCAAAGCGAAGTGGACACCAACATTTCTGAGCAGATGGGCTCTGTGGCATTTTCCATCATTCAGCTTGTTGGAATTGTAGTGGTGATGTCTCAGGTCGCATGGCAGGTCTTTGTTATTTTCATTCCTGTATTTGCTGCATGTGTCTGGTATCAGGTACCTTCCACCCACCCACCCACTCTTATCCTCTTGCATGTAAAACCGCAGGGTCACCGATATCTCATTATGCTTGCCTGTCTTGCCTTTTTGCAGAGATATTACATAGATACAGCGAGGGAGCTGCAAAGGATAGTAGGAGTTTGCAAAGCTCCTATCATACAGCATTTTGCAGAATCAATAACAGGATTAACTACCGTTAGAAGTTTTGGAAAGGAAAATCAGTTTGTAGCAACTAATAGCCATCTAATAGATGCCTACTCTCAACCGAGATTCTACAATATGGGGGCAAGGTATTGGCTTTGCTTCCGTCTGGATGCATTGTCATCTCTTGTATTTGCCTTCTCTTTGATATTTTTGATCAACCTGCCCACTGGTCTTATCGATCCAGGTATTCTGCTCACTCTGAACAAAGTTATAACTCTACTGAATGGATGGTGGTAAATCAGTTAGGAATTTTCTCTGAGTTTGTAACTAACATTACACCCAACTTTCAGCTATTGCTGGTCTTGCTATCACATATGGGCTTAATCTGAACATGCTGCAAGCCAGGGTTGTCTGGGGTATGTGCAATTTGGAGAATAGGATTATATCAGTAGAGAGAATTCTGCAATATATAAGCATTCCTGCAGAGCCCTCACTTTTCATGTCAGGAGATAAGTTGACTCATAACTGGCCATCTAATGGAGAAATTCAGCTGTACAATCTCCATGTAAATCCCTCATCCTTGTTGGCATCATATTGTCCTTTTCTTTTATTTTTTCAGCACTCGAGTAGTGTTCTAAGAATTAAGTCTGATGCAAAACAAGATAAAATATGTGCTTCATTATGCTCTGAAGATCATTCCTCAACACAAATCAAAGGGTCATATGAAATACAGTACCAAGTAAAGAGCAAAGGAATTATGTTAGCTCATAATTTTCGGTCTGATGCAGGTGAAATATGCTCCACAACTGCCGTTTGTTTTGAAGGGCCTTACAGTCACTTTTCCTGGGGGCATGAAGACAGGTATTGTTGGAAGAACAGGAAGTGGCAAGTCAACCCTCATTCAGACCCTTTTCCGTATTGTGGACCCTACTATTGGACAGATGATAATAGATGGCGTCGATATTTGCACCATTGGACTGCATGATCTCAGATCCAGACTGAGCATCATCCCACAAGATCCGACGATGTTTGAGGGAACTGTTAGAAGTAACCTCGATCCTCTTGGGGAGTACACTGATAATCAAATCTGGGAGGTAGTTTTTCTTTTTGCACGTCGATCATAGCTAAGTTGTAACATCAATATGTTTATTTTTGGCAGCCTTTATTTTTCTCAAAAAGAAAGAAGATATCTGAAATATCTATCTGTTACTTTTCAGGCCTTGGATTGTTGTCAGCTAGGAGACGAAGTTAGAAAAAAGGAGCTGAAGCTTGATTCACCAGGTCTGATATAGCTACATTAAGTCATGGTTCAAAGCTACTAGATCTTTTTCCTCACCATGTACCTTTCACAATTTTTTTTCATAGTACTAGTTTTACCAAAATCCAAGAATTGAGGCACATGATACTTGTTCTTATGAAATCCTCTTGTCTTGGATTGCAGTGATAGAGAATGGTGAGAACTGGAGTGTCGGCCAGCGTCAGCTTGTCTGTCTTGGTAGGGTTATTCTGAAACGGAGTAAGATCCTTGTTCTGGACGAAGCCACTGCTTCGGTGGATACTGCAACTGACAACTTGATCCAGAAAACACTTAGGCAGCAGTTTTTGGAGACGACGGTCATCACCATTGCACACAGAATTACTTCAGTTCTTGACAGCGACATGGTGCTGCTTCTTGACAATGGTTAGTGCCACTAACAGAAGTAACTACCGAATCTGAAGTGTTGAGACCTCTTTTTTTATGATGCTGTGGTATTGTTTTCAGGTGTAGCCATTGAGCACAACACGCCAACCAAATTGCTGGATGACAAGTCATCTCTGTTCTCAAAGCTTGTTTCAGAATATACAATGAGGTCCATGCATACATAGCTGACGAGTGAAGAATCAGTTCTTCTTTCGGCCACTCTGACAAGGCAGGCTGAGTAGTTCAAAACATAAAAAAGTTACTTGATCGAACTGACTTATATTGTTCATGATTATAGTAACTTATGTTACCAGAGTTGCTCTCCCTTGGCAAGCATTTGCCCGTACCAAGCATTGTGACCTTTTAGGACAGTTTACTAAGTGTAAGTCAGCAGAGCACCACTAAGTTTCTCAGGCTGTTCTGTCAGCAAATGAGTACTATCCTATCATATCAGTACAATCAGAAAAATAGATGGATTTGCTTGTTGTGCCTCTCATTTGTTAAAGCTGGCACCATTCCGGAAACGTACATCGAAAAATAGAATGACACAAGAATATCACAAAGTGTAGTACACCAAAGTACTGTTATATATATATGTCCATTACCATTGCGGAAAAGCAAAATCTCTATGCTAGGTTTTTTCCCATATATTGTTTCCTTTTTTTGAATTTCAAGTAACCCTTCTAATTTCAGTGTACCTCAGCCATACACTATCAAGGGAAGAGGTCAAGCTGATGGGTGAGCACTAATAAGCAGATAAAGTAAAATCTGAGCACAAGCCACTGCCATGTTTCATGTTTGGTATGCACTTTGTTGACGTGAAAATAGGACGTCACCTCCGCGCGCGACACACGTGACTCCCCGGTCTGTAGCGAGGCGTGCCAGCCAATCTAACCTGTTGATTGACAATGGAAAATCGGCTGGAGAGCCAATGGCCTTTTGATAAAATCGTAACAGCTAAGTAGCCGATACGGGGCAGAACATATCGACTAGATCAGCCGATATGATGACGTAGGCAGAGCGTAAGCTACCAGAGATAACTTAAATAAAGCTACGTGAGCAACACTTGAAACAGATCTAGCCGGCTATAAATGATTAAAAGATAGTAGTAATAATGCGATAAAAGCCGACAGGAAGCAGTCTCAAGCTGGATAATTGGTGATAAAAACTAGAACAGTAAGGATTAAGATAAAACTTGCTAATCTAGCTGATATCGATAACTGGTGAATAAATCTAGACGAAACCACAGCGATACGCCCGGAGGTTAAAGCCTAGATATTATTCGGTAAAGCGGAACTCACCAGCAAGCCGGAGATCAAAGCGATGCAGCCTGACGAGTTTGCGAGAACTCGTGAAAGAGAAAAGGTACGAAGGCGAAGTCGCCGAAAAGTAGATGCAGTAAAGTAGATACAGTAAAGTAGATGTAATAATTAGTAAAGGGGTGCCCGGAGGCGGTTTTGATATTGATCATGTGATGATTCTATTACAATAGCCGGGACTTATATTTATACCCTGGGCTCCTCTAGACTCCTGTAGCCGGAAGGGCTCAAAACTTCCTAATTAAAGACTCCTGACGGGTTACACAACCAACCAACACAAACTCCCATAATTAAACGTTTATACTAAAGGAAATACTAAGATACATAGACTCTATTTCCTCTTACGAAGAATCCTTTCTAATAAAGTTTTCTCCGACTTGTCCGGCAAGAGAGCAACGTGCAAGCGTAATCAACTTGAAGTCCTGATGTGACTTCTTTTATTTTAATCAGCTCTGCGCTTTCTTTAATATTTTTCCTTTACTCCGGCTTTACTTCTGCTCTGCCAGTACCGGCCGATTGCCCAGCTTGCCGATCCTCAGTCGCCCTTGCTGGCTTCTCTTTCTCTCTGCCGATTGTTCCGGTGAATAAATACACTTGCCGGTTACTTCTTCTTTCTTTATTTAACTTTCTCCTCCTTACGTCACCTCTTCCTTTCTTCATTATTTTAATCATCTTTGCCTCTACGTGTGAGTCTTTCCCTGTGCGTGCTTTACATTAAGCACCTTACTGACGTCACCCTGCTTGCTACTTGGCCGATCGTTATGCTGGTCGATTTAACTACTTCTGGCCGATCCTTGCCAACACGCTGGTGGCCGATCATTCCTCGTTGAAGTCCAGTCTATTGCCTTATGCATGGCCTTTTGCCGATTTGCTTCTACTGATTGCTCTGCTTCCTTTATTAAATCTTTCATATGGGCGTAGGCATTAGTTCCATTTAATTAACCAATCCGGCCACCAGTCATTTCTTTAATCATTTTACGTGCTTGATAACTCCCCAATGCATCTTCGTATACTTGTCTCAGGTATGTGTGTTGATTCCATCGGCCGATATCCCCTCGCTGATCTCTTCCCTGGTCCTTCTCTGCTGACCACCAAGCCATCCTCATTTGATTCTGGATTTGGTCAAAATCCGGTGTCAACACACTTATGCTTTATGCCTTTATTCAACAGCATAAGCAACCAACATGAAGGGTGGAATGCCAATAGGCCCAATTTCAGATCTGGAAAAGCAAAATTAAGTGTAAAACTGAGAAGATAGTGTTACCAGCTCCAATAGCATAGACATTCTCGTGGCCGCCCACCACCTTATGAGTGACAAGATCACTCCCACTCCCAGAGTCCCAGACAATGAAATGTGGCTGCCTCAAAACCTCAGCAAGAGGATTCCTCACCTAATAAAGCCCAAGAAACTGTGACACCCTAAAAATTCCATCACTTAAAATTTTGCTTAAGCAACATAGTGGCTTAGGTTTAGTCTTAAGGACATAATGAATTTGTTAATTAATTTGAGCTCTAAATACTTAAATTCAATTTAATTAATTTAGAGACAACAAGTGTTTGTGCATCATTATTTGGCTATGCATGGTTTTTGGTTGCTTGTGTGAGGTTTAAAAAGTTTACAAAATTTTGTGAAAAAGTTTGAGAAGTTTTGAATGGATTTGAATTGAAAAAGTTTGAATTTTTAAAAGAGTTTGAAAAAGGAAAAAAAGAAAAAAAAAGGAAAGGACCTTACCTCCTTACCTTTCAGCCCGGCCGGCCCATCGGCCCAACAACCCCCCCTCCCGCAGCGGCCCAGCTCCCCGCCTCTTCTTTTTCTTTTTCCTGCGGACGCTGACATGCCGGCCCCACCTGTCGGCGCTTCCCCTTCCTCCCGCCTCCCTTTCCTTCCTCTGCTTCGCCCGACCGTGCGCCGCCGCAATTCTCGCCGCGCCCGGCCGCCTCCTCCTCTTTTCCCTTCTAGCCCGAGGGTGCCAATTAAGGCAATAAATCGCCCACTTTCAATCCCCGGCCGTTTTCTCCCTTCCCCTTGCCCTCTTTACGCCCGGACGGCCCGCCGGCCATCAATGGCAAGCTTGCCGGCCGCCCCGTCCCCTTCCGCTTCCCCTTCCTCCCCCTGGCCTTACTTAAGCCGTGTAAGAGCTCCTGCCGTCCCTTTTGCTCTCGCACGTACACCCCTTCACATTCCAGCGCCCTTACCCACCAAAGCCGCCGCCTCTGTTCCGCCATTGCCGCCGGTGAAGCTTCCGTCGCCGGTGAAGGGTTCATCTTCTCCCTTTCTTTCTCTCTGGTGTTGCATCCGGCGCTCGCTGAGCTTCTCTTGCCGCAGGTTCACGTCCTCGACGCCTCCCGGAGCTCCTACCCCGTCTGCCGGAGCGCCGCCCCGAGCTCGCTGCCGTTGCTGAACTTCGTCGCCGTCATCTCTTCCTCGCCGGCAAACGCTTCTACTCCGTCTCCGTGTGGTAAGCGTCACCTTCTCGCCATTCCTTGACCTTCACGCGCACCGTAGCACCGGCGCCCGCACGCCGGCGAGGCCCGCGCCGCCCCCTTTCGGTGTGGGTTGTCGTGATCGCCGGGGCCGCCGTCTTTTTGGCTTGGTTACGTGCGCATTTGCTCCAGCTACGCATAGAGGCCGCCAGTGGTCGTTTTAGTGCCCTGTGGCACGATCTAGGGCTGCGCCGGCGAGCCCTCCGCCGCGCGCCGCCGCACTCCGGCGCACTCGCCGCCGCGCGCCGCTTGCAGGCCACCAGGGCCGTGCGATCGCGCATGGGCGGTCCTGATCTAAACGGGGGAGTACCCCTTCGGCCGGTCCACCGTGGACCCGTGCACCGAGCTCACGGCGCGGTCCACGCCACCGCGACCGTTGGATCGAAGATCCACGGCTCAACCGAGCCGTTTTCTTTAAAGAGCCCCTGAACTTTCTTGTTTTTGCATGCCGGTCCTTCCACCTATAGAAACCTTCACAAACAGGTCCTGATCTTTATGTTTTGACCCCTGTATTTCTTAGATTCCTTAACCAGAGGTCTTTTCACTTCTTTTTACATATAAACCCCTCTGTTTTTATATGAAATTATGTTTTTAGTCCCTGGTTTCTTTCATATTAGTCCTGTAGGCTTAGTTTTCTTACAGAAAAGTCCATGTAACTTATTTTAATCATATCTTTCATGTTTTAACTCCGTTTTTAGCGTTCTATATACCGAAATGATCGTCTCAGCGAATAGAATCTTTTAAACAGCGTGTTTTTAGCTTTTGGAACTGTTTGGTGTACTGTTTATTTATTGTTTGTTTGTATATGCTTGTGCGTAGATATCGTGCCTGTTTCGTCTGAGCTCCTCGTTGGAGAAGATCAAGAAGAGCCTATCTTTGAAGAAGAGAATACTCAGTTCGTAGAGGAAGGCAAGTGGATTCCCCCCCCCTCTGCATATTCTCTTTTGAACCTATATAACTGCATGCTTATACAATGTTTACTTTACTTGTTGCTATGCATTAAATTGATGGGCAAACACCTTTTCAAGGACTTGACTAGATGTTTCACCCTGTTACCTTGATCAACCCTGTTTAACAAATGTTTTGGGTAGATAATTGCTTAGTTGCTAAACTTGGGCTGGTTATAATGGTTTTATGATACAGTCTTTCATGTTTATGAAATGCTGGTTGTGTTTTAAGACAAGATCATATACTTTAAATGGAACATGGAGAACCACCCAAGATAACAGTACAACCACAGTCCACATGGCTCTGGCTTAGCCAATTAATTAGGAGAGTGGATTTATCTGATAGCCTTTTTCCGAGAGGGGCACAGGGGGCCGGAGTTGAAGGGGTATAGCCCGGTTCTTTTGGGGTAGCAGCCTTTGCTAAGGTGCTGACCATTAGGGAGGGTTATGGTCCGCTCCGCTGCTGTAACTGTCGCGGGCTGTTGGTTTCTCTACGTTCCTTTGTAAAGGCTTCGTAGTGGACCCCTAGCCACTCACCTAGGAAGTGTTTAAGGGTCTAGCTAACCCGGGCAACATGGGGAACACGAGCTGTGGGTAAAGTGTACAACCTCTGCAGAGTTAAAACTGATCGATCAGCCGTGCTCACGGTCAAGAGCGGCTTGGACCCTCACATGATAATCAAACTTAAAGATGGATGTAAATCGTGGATCTTGTGGGTCTTTGGGCTTGGGATGTCTTTTAAAGCTTAAGTGGGTTGGTATAAACTTACATCTAGTAACTAGGTGCTGTTAACTAAAATTTGACCAACTTATAAAATGCTAACCGCTGTAAACCATAGCCTATCCTTGGTAGCCTTGCATGTTTCCCCCACTTGCTGAGCTCCAACCATAAGAGTGCTCACCCTTGCTTACCGCTGTTCAGAGGAGAACATCGGTGAGGAGTACTGGAGCGACTTTGAGGAGTTCTAAGGCATGCGGATCCCCCAGTCATGTGCCTGTGGAAGATGAAGCTGAAGTTGCTCGTTTAGTTATCGTTTGTTTTCGGACCTTCGTGTCCACCGTCTGAGTGTAATAAATGAATATTGTATCGGTTAAACTCCTGTACGTTTTGATTACAGTTATGGTATTACACTCTTTTGTCTATCGTATGTGTGTAATCTGATCCTGGCGCACATATGAGATGCATTCGGTTTTCCTTGTAAAATCGGGTGTGACAAAGTGGTACCAGAGCCGTAATGACTGTAGGTCGCAGCCTTAGTTAGAAATGGTCGAAATTAAGGATTCATGTTCTAGAAAGCCATGTCATGCTTCAAATTGTCTTATTTACGCATAAAAATCTAATTTATTCTTATTTATTATTAAAACTCTATCATTTTGATTTATTCCATACTGAGTTCAGTTTTGTTTTGTCAGATGGCCAGAACAAAGTACACTGCACGCAAGAGCACTGGTGGCCGTGTTCCCCGTGGTCAGTTGGCACCCCGCTACCCGGTGATTGCGCCAGTGCCAGAGCCGCAGCCAGAGGGTGAAGTTGAAGAGGATCCCGAAGAGGTGCAGCCGGAAGCTGAGGTTGAAGAAGACCCTGAAGAAGTGCAGCAGCAGGAGGATCCAGTTGAGCAGCCACAGCTGTATGATGGTACTGTCCTGGAGGCCGATGCAGATGGTGACATTGTGATTCCGCCAGCACCTGAAGCAGCAGAAGATGCACCACCTTCGCCAGTTGCTCCCGCACCCAATGCTATGGGTGGAGATCCAGATGACTCGGGGGATGACAGTGGTGAAGATGAGGACGATGAAGACAACAACAATGATGGTGAAGATCCTGAGGAGGAAGAGGATGATGATCCTCGCTATCGTGGGGCTGAGTACCACAAGCACTCCACTGAAGATGAGAATGGCCAGTTCTGTGTCCTACTGCAGGAGGTACTGCAGCACCTGGGGTACACCATGAAGCCACTCTATGTCACCAAGCATTTCAGTGAGCCTGGTATGAGGGATTACTACACCAGCCGAGTCTACATCCGTGTGCCTTTGATTGACACCAATGGGTGGAGGAACCGCTCATCACACCACAGCACAGCTCACTTCTCCACTGATGAGGCTGCGGTCAATGATGCAGCTAGGAGGGCTCTCTGGTCACTCTGCAATGCTCAGCGTGATCGTCTGCATGAGTCTGAGTTCCGCCACGTTCCTCGTCGTGTGAGTGGCTCAGAGGATACCATAGTACCTGCTGGAGGAGATGACCGTATTGACATCCTGGCTCGGGTGACAGCTGCACTAAACACTGACCTTGAAGGTGCAACAACTGAGATGGATAGGTACCATGAAGAACTGCAGACTGCTCAGGCTAGGATTGCCTATCTGGAAGCACAGCTTGCTGGTCAGCAGCCACCTGAGGAAGCAATGCCGTACCAAACTACAGCCTCTCCTCCACGCAAGAAGCTCCGTTACGGCACACCAGAAGCTACAACCCGTCTGGGCTAGGATCTTAGGATGCCTGCCTTTACCTTTTTATATGTTTCGATAGACCGTTCCTGTGAGGACGAATGCTTGTAATAATGGTTGTTGCTTGAACACATGTTTGATTTGAATTTTGCTTGTGTGTGAGTTGTATGGTGGAGTGATGGCCACAATACAACAAGAAACCATTAAGTTAAATAAAGTTAGTTTGGGTCCAAATCTGGTTGTCTTCTATTTTATCTCTCATGCAAGATTGGAATGATGCAAATCTGTTCTCGCAGTTATTTGACATAGCAGTAATGTTTTAATTTTATCTCGAGCTACAGAGCTCCGTTTGATATGAAACCAGTTGGGTTAGTTCACAAATTTTGAGGATGATTTTTCTGTCAAAAATTCAATATCATACAGTATGTATTCTGGGAGTTATGCACAAAGTATTGAGCACATCAGAATCTGTAATCTCTGCTGACACAGCTGTACTGTTTGAATTTTATCTCGAGTTGTAGACCTCCAATTGAGATGATTCCAGTTGCATTAGTCTCATAATTTTGCACTTCACAATCTGGTAAAAATTCATGATTTTTGGATAATAGCACAGAGAGTTACACCTGAATTATTGAGGTCAACAGAATCTGTCCTAGTTGGAAGTTTGTGTTGCTTAATCGTTTTGAGTTCATCTTTTTTTTGCATCAGTTCAATACCCCCCTCTGAAATAGATTTCTCTAACAATCAGATGGTAAAAACCAGGTCCGGAGGAGGTCAAGACGTTCCGCCTGTGATTCGTGCTCATATTGCTAATCAACAGAACCAAGCACCACCTCCGCCGATCAATCAAGCAATGGATCCGGCAATGCAGCAGTTCTTTGAAGCACAAATGCAGCTAATCCAGAATCTCACCAACATTGTTCAGAACATGCAGGCTCAGCAGAACCAGCAACCACAGCCAGCTCCACCGCCACCCAGGGATAGGTACAAGGAATTCATGAGCCACAACCCTCCTACTTACTCTCATTCAACTGATCCGCTAGATGCAGATGATTGGTTGAAGACAGTTACTAAGAAGCTGGAGATTGTTCAGTGTACTGACAGGGAAATGGTCTTGTATGCTGCTGGGAGACTTGTTGGACAGGCTGGTGATTGGTGGGATGCATATTCAACTGCACATCCCAATAGGCACAACATTACTTGGCAAGAGTTCCGTGACAACTTCCGTACTTATCACATCCCTTCAGGGGTAATCAAGCTTAAGCAGAAGGAGTTCTTGTCACTGAGGCAGGGAAGCATGTCGGTCACTGAGTACTTGGACAAGTTCACTCATCTGTCTCGTTATGCACCTGATGAGGTGAACACTGATCCTAAGAGACAGGAAAGGTTTCTGGATGGGTTGATTGGGCCTCTCAACTATCAGCTGCAGAGTCACACCTTTCCAGATTTCCAGACACTGGTGAACAAGGCAATTGGACTGGAGAGCAAGAGGAAGGAACTGGGCGAGCAGAAACGCAAGTTCCAATCACATGGGCAGTCAAGCAGTAACACTCGTCCTCGCTACAGTTCACAGCAGAGCTCGTCTCAGTATCGTCCTGGTGGACAAGGAGGAAAGTATCCACAGAACTTGCAGCTGCAGCGCTCGTTTCAACCACAGCGTTTCAACCCTCAGACACCACGAACTCCTACACCTCAGCAGAATCGCTCCAACAATGGCTCTGGGGCACCTGTCAGGAACACTACCCCTGTTCAGCCCAGTGGGTGTTTCAAGTGTGGAGAGCTGGGACACTATGCTAACAACTGTCCTAAGAGAGCAGTGCAGACCCCTCAGAGGGATAATAGTCACAGGTCTGGGCAGTCATCTTCACAGCCTCGCACTCCACAAGCTCCTAGCAAGAGAGGCCAGCAGAACTATGTGCGTGGCCGGGTTAATCATGTATCAGTGGAGCAAGCTCAGAATGACTCCGGCGTGGTATTGGGTACGTTTCCCGTCAACTCTATACCCGCTACAGTATTGTTTGATTCAGGAGCATCACATTCTTTCATAACTGATCAATTTGTGACAAAACATAACTTACGTATGAGTTCCATGAAGAATCCATTGATAGTTAGCTCCCCGGGAGGAGAAATGAAAACTGGTTATATATGCCCACAAGTAAAGATTAATATCATGGGAGTAGACTTTCTTGCTAATCTGGTAGTCTTAAAGTCATGGGGAATAGATGTCATCCTAGGAATGGATTGGTTAAGGAGTTGTGATGGAGTTATTCAGTGCCGAAAGAAGTCAGTATTGTTAACCAGTCCACAAGGAGAGAGAATAGAATATGTGGGTACACCCTCATCCAACAGTGGAACTGTGAATTCAGTAGAAGGCAAGGCCTTGGAGGATATAAGAGTAGTGAGTGAATTCCCTGATGTATTTCCAGAGGATCTGCCAGGTATGCCACCTGACCGTGACATTGAATTTAGTATTGAACTTATACCTGGTACTGCTCCTATATCAAAAAGACCTTATAGAATGGATGTTAAAGATTTAGCTGAACTAAAGAAACAAATAGAGGAACTACTTAGTAAAGGGTTTATCCGTCCTAGTTCATCACCATGGGGAGCCCCCACACTCTTCGTTGATAAGAAGGATGGATCTAGGAGATTGTGTATAGACTATCGATCTCTTAATGAGGTTACTATCAAGAACAAATACCCTTTACCCCGGATAGAGGATTTGTTCGATCAGATGAGAGGAGCAAAAGTTTTCTCCAAGATAGATCTTAGATCAGGTTACCATCAGTTGAAAATCCGATTGGAGGATATACCAAAGACAGCATTCACATCTAGATATGGGTTATATGAGTTCACTGTGATGTCTTTTGGCTTGACTAACGCTCCAGCGTACTTCATGTACTTGATGAACAAGGTGTTCATGGAGTATCTTGATAAGTTTGTTGTGGTATTCATTGATGATATTCTGGTATTCTCTCGGAGTGAGGAAGAACATGAAGAACACTTGAGGCTTGTGTTGCAGAAGCTTCGTGAACATCAGCTGTATGCCAAGTTCAGCAAGTGTGATTTCTGGTTGAAGGAGGTCTCTTTTCTTGGACACATTATCACTGATGGAGGAATTGCAGTGGATCCAAGCAAGGTTCGGGATGTGTTGAACTGGAGTCCGCCTAAGAATGTACCGGAGATCAGAAGTTTCCTTGGACTTGCAGGATATTATCGTAGATTCATTGAGGGATTCTCAAAGATTGTGAAACCCCTTACAACTTTACTTGAGAAGGGTAAGGAGTTTAAGTGGGATGAGAAGTGTCAGGCTAGTTTTGAGGAATTAAAGAAAAGATTGACTACAGCTCCTGTATTGATAATGCCAGATATACACAAAGGGTTTGATGTGTATTGCGATGCTTCTCGGCAAGGATTGGGTTGTGTGTTGATGCAGGAAGGAAAAGTAGTAGCATATGCTTCAAGGCAGTTAAGGAAACATGAGCAGAACTATCCTACACATGATCTTGAGTTAGCAGCAGTTGTACATGCTCTGAAAATCTGGAGGCATTATATGATTGGGAATAAGTGTCAGATTTTCACCGATCATAAGAGTCTGAAGTACATCTTTACACAGAAGGATCTTAATCTCAGGCAACGAAGATGGTTGGAGTTAATCAAGGATTACGATCTGGATATTCAGTATCACCCTGGTAAAGCAAATGTGGTAGCAGATGCTTTGAGTCGGAAGAGTCAGACCAACATGCTGATAGGGCACTTGTTACCACAGGAGTTATGTTGGGAAATGGCACAGCTCAACTTGGGAATAGTTGCTCAGAGTGAGACTTTTACACTGGAAATTGAGTCGACACTTGAGCAAGATATTAGGAGAGGGCAGTTGACTGATGAGAAGATCGCAGAGTATAAGAAGCTGATAAAGTTGGGTAAAGTTCCAGAGTTCAGGGAAGATGAGCAAGGAAATGTGTGGTTCAAGAACAGAATCTGTGTACCTGAGATCAAGGAGCTGCGAGAAACTATATTAAGGGAAGCACACGATTCAGCTTACTCTATTCATCCTGGAAGTACCAAGATGTATCAAGATCTAAAACAAAGGTATTGGTGGTATGGGATGAAAAAGGATGTAGCAGCTCATGTAGCTTTGTGTGACACATGTCAAAGAGTGAAAGCTGAGTATCAAAGACCAGCAGGATTGCTTCAACCTTTAAAGATACCTGAGTGGAAGTGGGAAGAGATTGGTATGGACTTCATAGTGGGATTACCCCGTACTCGTGATGGGTATGATTCTATATGGGTTATTGTGGATCGGTTAACCAAGGTAGCACACTTTATTCCAGTAAAGACGACTTATACAGGAGTCAAGCTGGCAGAGTTATATAATTCAAGGATAGTGTGTTTACATGGGGTACCAAAGAAAATAGTGTCGGATCGAGGCACTCAGTTCACTTCACGGTTTTGGCAGAATTTGCATGAATCAATGGATACAAAGCTAAACTTCAGTTCAGCATACCATCCTCAGACAGATGGACAGACGGAAAGAACAAATCAGATCCTTGAGGACATGTTGAGAGCTTGTGCGTTGAAGAATAGTGGCAGCTGGGATAAGAGTTTGCCTTATGCAGAGTTTGCTTATAACAACAGCTATCAGTCCAGCATCAAGATGGCACCGTTTGAAGCTTTGTATGGAAGAAAGTGCAGAACACCGTTGTTTTGGAACCAGACTGGAGAGAGTCAGCTCTTTGGACCGGATAGCATAAGAGAAGCAGAAAGACAAGTTGAGATCATTAGAGAGAATCTCAAAGCCGCACAGTCACGTCAAAAGAGTTATGCTGATCCTCGAAGAAGAGAAGTGGTTTTGGAAGTTGGTGACTATGCATACCTCAGAGTGTCACCTATCCGTGGTCTGCGAAGGTTCAATGTCAGAGGGAAGTTATCACCTCGGTTCATAGGTCCTTTCAAGATAGTGGAAAGAAGAGGAGAAGTAGCCTACCAGTTGGAATTGCCAGCACAGTTGTCAGGTGTACATGATGTGTTTCATGTATCACAGTTAAAGAAATGTACGAGTGAGGTCAGGATAGAACCAGTACTGCTGGAAGACATAGAAATGGGAAAGGATTTGACTTACAAGGAATACCCTATCAAGATTTTGGATACATCGGAAAGGGTTACTAGAAGCAAGGTCATCAGGATGTGTAAGGTACAGTGGAGTCATCATACAGAGGAAGAGGCAACCTGGGAAAGAGAGGATGAACTCAAAGAAGATTTTCCTCAGCTGTTCTCTAAATCTTCTAAATCTCGGGGCGAGATTCTCTTTAAGGGGGTAGGATTTGTGACACCCTAAAAATTCCATCACTTAAAATTTTGCTTAAGCAACATAGTGGCTTAGGTTTAGTCTTAAGGACATAATGAATTTGTTAATTAATTTGAGCTCTAAATACTTAAATTCAATTTAATTAATTTAGAGACAACAAGTGTTTGTGCATCATTATTTGGCTATGCATGGTTTTTGGTTGCTTGTGTGAGGTTTAAAAAGTTTACAAAATTTTGTGAAAAAGTTTGAGAAGTTTTGAATGGATTTGAATTGAAAAAGTTTGAATTTTTAAAAGAGTTTGAAAAAGGAAAAAAAGAAAAAAAAAGGAAAGGACCTTACCTCCTTACCTTTCAGCCCGGCCGGCCCATCGGCCCAACAACCCCCCCTCCCGCAGCGGCCCAGCTCCCCGCCTCTTCTTTTTCTTTTTCCTGCGGACGCTGACATGCCGGCCCCACCTGTCGGCGCTTCCCCTTCCTCCCGCCTCCCTTTCCTTCCTCTGCTTCGCCCGACCGTGCGCCGCCGCAATTCTCGCCGCGCCCGGCCGCCTCCTCCTCTTTTCCCTTCTAGCCCGAGGGTGCCAATTAAGGCAATAAATCGCCCACTTTCAATCCCCGGCCGTTTTCTCCCTTCCCCTTGCCCTCTTTACGCCCGGACGGCCCGCCGGCCATCAATGGCAAGCTTGCCGGCCGCCCCGTCCCCTTCCGCTTCCCCTTCCTCCCCCTGGCCTTACTTAAGCCGTGTAAGAGCTCCTGCCGTCCCTTTTGCTCTCGCACGTACACCCCTTCACATTCCAGCGCCCTTACCCACCAAAGCCGCCGCCTCTGTTCCGCCATTGCCGCCGGTGAAGCTTCCGTCGCCGGTGAAGGGTTCATCTTCTCCCTTTCTTTCTCTCTGGTGTTGCATCCGGCGCTCGCTGAGCTTCTCTTGCCGCAGGTTCACGTCCTCGACGCCTCCCGGAGCTCCTACCCCGTCTGCCGGAGCGCCGCCCCGAGCTCGCTGCCGTCGCTGAACTTCGTCACCGTCATCTCTTCCTCGCCGGCAAACGCTTCTACTCCGTCTCCGTGTGGTAAGCATCACCTCCCCACCATTCCTTGACCTTCACGCGCACCGTAGCACCGGCGCCCGCACGCCGGCGAGGCCTGCGCCGCCCTCTTTCGGTGTGGGTTGTCGTGATCGCCGGGGCCGCCGTCTTTTTGGCTTGGTTACGTGCGCATTTGCTCCAGCTACGCATAGAGGCCGCCAGTGGTCGTTTTAGTGCCCTGTGGCACGATCTAGGGCCGCGCCGGCGAGCCCTCCGCCGCGCGCCGCCGCACTCCGGCGCACTCGCCGCCGCGCGCCGCTTGCAGGCCACCAGGGCCGTGCGATCGCGCATGGGCGGTCCTGATCTAAACGGGGGAGTACCCCTTCGGCCGGTCCACCGTGGACCCGTGCACCGAGCTCACGGCGCGGTCCACGCCACCGCGACCGTTGGATCGAAGATCCACGGCTCAACCGAGCCGTTTTCTTTAAAGAGCCCCTGAACTTTCTTGTTTTTGCATGCCGGTCCTTCCACCTATAGAAACCTTCACAAACAGGTCCTGATCTTTATGTTTTGACCCCTGTATTTCTTAGATTCCTTAACCAGAGGTCTTTTCACTTCTTTTTACATATAAACCCCTCTGTTTTTATATGAAATTATGTTTTTAGTCCCTGGTTTCTTTCATATTAGTCCTGTAGGCTTAGTTTTCTTACAGAAAAGTCCCTGTAACTTGTTTTAATCATATCTTTCATGTTTTAACTCCGTTTTTAGCGTTCTATATACCGAAATGATCGTCTCAGCGAATAGAATCTTTTAAACAGCGTGTTTTTAGCTTTTGGAACTATTTGGTGTACTGTTTATTTATTGTTTGTTTGTATATGCTTGTGCGTAGATATCGTGCCTGTTTCGTCTGAGCTCCTCGTTGGAGAAGATCAAGAAGAGCCTATCTTTGAAGAAGAGAATACTCAGTTCGTAGAGGAAGGCAAGTGGATTCCCCCCCCCCTCTGCATATTCTCTTTTGAACCTATATAACTGCATGCTTATACAATGTTTACTTTACTTGTTGCTATGCATTAAATTGATGGGCAAACACCTTTTCAAGGACTTGACTAGATGTTTCACCCTGTTACCTTGATCAACCCTGTTTAACAAATGTTTTGGGTAGATAATTGCTTAGTTGCTAAACTTGGGCTGGTTATAATGGTTTTATGATACAGTCTTCCATGTTTATGAAATGCTGGTTGTGTTTTAAGACAAGATCATATACTTTAAATGGAACATGGAGAACCACCCAAGATAACAGTACAACCACAGTCCACATGGCTCTGGCTTAGCCAATTAATTAGGAGAGTGGATTTATCTGATAGCCTTTTTCCGAGAGGGGCACAGGGGGCCGGAGTTGAAGGGGTATAGCCCGGTTCTTTTGGGGTAGCAGCCTTTGCTAAGGTGCTGACCATTAGGGAGGGTTATGGTCCGCTCCGCTGCTGTAACTGTCGCGGGCTGTTGGTTTCTCTACGTTCCTTTGTAAAAGCTTCGTAGTGGACCCCTAGCCACTCACCTAGGAAGTGTTTAAGGGTCTAGCTAACCCGGGCAACATGGGGAACACGAGCTGTGGGTAAAGTGTACAACCTCTGCAGAGTTAAAACTGATCGATCAGCCGTGCTCACGGTCAAGAGCGGCTTGGACCCTCACATGATAATCAAACTTAAAGATGGATGTAAATCGTGGATCTTGTGGGTCTTTGGGCTTGGGATGTCTTTTAAAGCTTAAGTGGGTTGGTATAAACTTACATCTAGTAACTAGGTGCTGTTAACTAAAATTTGACCAACTTATAAAATGCTAACCGCTGTAAACCATAGCCTATCCTTGGTAGTCTTGCATGTTTCCCCCACTTGCTGAGCTCCAACCATAAGAGTGCTCACCCTTGCTTACCGCTGTTCAGAGGAGAACATCGGTGAGGAGTACTGGAGCGACTTTGAGGAGTTCTAAGGCATGCGGATCCCCCAGTCATGTGCCTGTGGAAGATGAAGCTAAAGTTGCTCGTTTAGTTATCGTTTGTTTTCGGACCTTCGTGTCCACCGTCTGAGTGTAATAAATGAATATTGTATCGGTTAAACTCCTGTACGTTTTGATTACAGTTATGGTATTACACTCTTTTGTCTATCGTATGTGTGTAATCTGATCCTGGCGCACATATGAGATGCATTCGGTTTTCCTTGTAAAATCGGGTGTTCAAACCTAGATCAAACCTAGATTAAACCTAGATTAAAGAATTACCAACGGCGGTGACGGTGGTTTAGGGCCGCAGCAACACGCGTGGTGTTCAAACCTAGATCAAACCTAGATTAAAGAATTACCAACGGCGGTGACGAGGTTGCCGATGTCGCCGAAATTCTCTCTTATGATCAGACGCGCGAGGTTGCCGAAATTCTCTCTTACGATCATTGCATTTTTCTTAATTCCCACAGCAACGTGCGGGTGAGATTCACCTAGCTTTATTTGCAGTTTGCACGATTTCTCTTACAATAACATTTCCCTTTCACAGATTGTCAGCGTCCAAAAGGAACTTTAGAAACTATAACTTACACTTTTTTTAAGCGTAGTTTAGGGGTGGTGCCGGGCCTACTCACGTGTTGAATAGCTATTTAGTATAAAAATGGATATATTTCATGATGTCAAATGAAAAAAGATCTGATCGTTATGTTTCTGCTAGAACTATCTACGCTGTTATTCCTTTATATTCCTCAATTCCCTGCGCGTTGCCGCGAGTATGTAGGAGAAATCTATGAGTTAGAATATTACTATCACCCTCATGTTCTTTTTCTTTCTTCTTTTTCCTTTTCCTTTTCCTTTTTTCATTCTTTTTTTATTTTTCACTTTACTCTATACCAACTACCATCGATGGGGCCTATTTGTCATTTTATCAAAATATATTCATATGAGATCTTGTTTTGAAGGATTTATTAAAAGGAATCCAATGGTGTAATCAGAATTTAATTTTGTTTTTTTATTTTTGAGTTATAATATTTTTTAGCTAGTTCAACAATTGAGCCCACCACTGGATGTCATGATCTTAGTGGAACTGTTGAGGTGGCATGCTTGCATGTTGAGAGAACTCCCTAGTGGGGAGCTCCTATATAGGAGTTATAGATATGTCAAGGTTTTGATCAGAATTTTCAAGTAAATTTTGATATGTCATGCAATTTTTGCAGCCTCGAACATTTTTCAATGACAGTGATTAGCATTTTTTTTTGAACGGGGATCCCCACCTACTCAATATATTGATCAGGGGAGCAGAAGCTCATTACAAAGACATAGAGATAGACGCTTAGCATTGGAAGGACAAAGGATAAAACATTGTTATGAGGTTAACTTGAACCATCCCCTTTCCATTGGCAAGCATTTGCCCATACCAAGCATTAAGACCTTTTAGGAGAATTCCATAGGTGTCAGCAAGCATAGGATAGACAAATTTTTTAGGTTGTTAATGAATTTCATCTCTGGCGCTTAATGAGGAAAAATAATGACACAAGATCTCATAAAAGGTACTGAACTGATATAACATTTACAAAATCCTAATTTCCAATAAGACGCTATCTTTTACAAGACCTAAAGTGTGGGTGGGGGGATTTGCCACCCCATTGAGCCACATCATCAAGAAAGGGAGAGCCGTCTGATCGCTCGTGGATGGCTCGGATCATCCACAAATACTGTCCATGCAGGACCCACAGTGTGTTTAGGTGGGACCCACGTGTGGGCCCACGTGGATTCATGAGACATTCGTATGGGACCCACATTAGGTGGGACCCACACATTTTTGGTTTGTGGGACCCACAATTCTAATTTGAGAATTGCTCTGGTACACCTCTTTTAAGTTTTGAGTACGAATTTTAAAGCAGCCCACTAATTACAAATTTTATTAATTAATTGTGGTCTGGGTTTCAAATGGGCCCGACCCTACCCTAACCCGGTCCATGACCAGCCGATCCACCCGTTTAGTAACCCCAATCCTCGTGCAAGTTTTTCGCGAATCGTGATGAGGCGGCGGCTGCGACCTGCGGGCACTCCACGCCGGCGGCCATATGGTGCATAGGTTCAACTGTTCAAGAAGCATGAGGCGGAGACCGTGAGGACAAGGTTCCAGCACGGCCACGTCCGTGGTGCCCTGGCTCAAGGAGAAGGCGGCGGTGGACGATGAGAACGTGATCTCCAACGCGATCACGGCCGCGACGCGTGGAAACAAGGAGGGAAAGAGGGCGGCGGACGTCGCTGAGGACTGCGCGCAAGAGGGAGAGGACGACACGACGAGGGTACACGACGTCATTGCCCCGGCGCCCCAGCAGCTGCAATGCCCTCAATGCGGATTCCACATCGGTGCGCTGGCCAATTCCGTGTCGAAGATAGGGACCGGACCAGGATTGCTCAGGCCGCCATAGGAAGTTGGAAGAACGGGAGATGCTTCAGGGAAGGATCCCCTCCACCCATCGGCACACATGAGATTCACCGATCTCAGGCAAGCATGAGCCATGCTTGTCAGCACGTGCATCGGCACCGAGCTTCATTACAAGTATAGAGGGCATGCAATTGCCATTGTAAAAATCTACCACGCTTAGAGTATTTGTTAATTTTGCAACTCCTCAACAAGAAGTTCCGTTAAGTAACTAGGATATTGCCCTTGCTTCTGTCAAGTGAACTTGGAAATATATACAGTGACAGTGTCAGATGTTCATGAATTCAGTGAGAAGCGGTCAACAATGATCCAAGATCTGTCAGAGCTTAAGATGGTCCATGATTTGAATTTCCAAATTTGCCATGTTTAGTCAATCAGTAGGAAGCGACAACTTATGTTGAGGCGCGAGGAAGAACTGAATTCTGTCAGAGCTCAAGATGCTATTGAGTTCATAAAAAATACCAATACATTATTATTTGACAACAATATATCTACGAGTTCTGAACATCTATGAACTGAATTCTGTCAGCTATATTGGCATATATATAGTACAAACAATCATGTATATATAGCTCATAAGTCATATGTATAGCTTTATAATTCATATATATAGCTGCATAATGCCTGAAAACTAAATATGCTGGTGTCTTCAGTTCATAGGGAAGCAGAGACAGCGTGTTGAGCTGCAGATAGCACATAGCAGTAGATGAAAAAGGACAAAAGGAGACTGGGATATTTGCTCAAAATTATCATCCGTAGCACGTAGGCAATGTTGTTGGTGATTGCTATGCCACCGTGTTACAAACCTGAATTGCTCGCAACAAATATCTAGTGCTACACCTCCTTCGTGATTCTTTACTCCTCCCCTCAAGATAGGAAACAATCACGTCTCTGCTGGCTTATCGAACTGCTGGTGGAAGCAACTTGCAGTTACACACGCAGGTCATTTGCACACGCGCAGGTCATTTGCAAAGTCACCGATCAGTGCCGGGGACGATGGAGTTGGAGAACGGGGATGGAGAAGGCGGCGGCGTACAGGTCTGGCGGATAGAGATTAGAGAGCGAGCTTGCGGCGGCGGATAGGGGAGTACCGGCCAGAGGTACTGAATTGATGGGGGCATATGGACCGGGCAAGGGTAGGGCTGGGCCCATTCCAAGCCCAGACATATATTAATCATTGATAAAAATAGATAATTAGTTAATGAGCTGATTTAGAATTCGTGCTCAAAACTTAAAAGAGGTGTACCGGAGCAGTTCTCTAAAAATTTATGTTTTCTCATTCTGTAAGCGGAAAAGGCCTTAACAATGATTTTTTAAATTATGTGTTCCTAATTTCATTTTTAAATTATATTATTCAATATTTTCTCTCAGATTTTGTTCAGTTACAAACGACTTCTTAAATTATATTATTCAATATTTTTCATCGAATTTGTGTTCTAACTTCTTAAAAAATAGTGCTCTCAAAACTATATATTTACATAAATTATATACAATATTTTACAAACTTCTTATTTATTTTATTTACATAAAATTATGATGTAAATCATTATGACCGGCGCGGTGTATTGTGTATATCAGCCTACATAGTATGTAACCCAACCATCACTCAGGTAATTTTACAAAGTCCCCTAACTCTATCATAATGAATCCACAGTCCCTGTTTTTTAAAAAATACCATAAACTCTTAAGGAATTAACCCACAACCTAAAATCCTCTAAAATATCCACAACCTTCCTACCAATCACCGCGCCAGTCTTTCTAGTATATCCTTGAAAACCGAAGCGAGATAATATCCTCAGCATTTCATTCTGGGTGGTCACACTGTTGACGCTTTTTCTGGTCAACACACACGAGCGCTAGATCGCGCGGAACGTCGAAATGCTGAACTCACCGAGCTCCTGCCCGGACCGGTCTGACCGGTCAGGGGCACCGGTCTGACCGGTGTACGCAGAGGTGCAGTGAAAACCTAAGATCGCCGCCTCGGGAGGGACCCCGTCGGAGATGGCGCGCCTAGGGTTGCTCTGAGGTCGGCAAGGCCACTCAGAACGTCCCTGATCGTCGTAGAGACGAACAAGGAAAGCACGAGGTTGAAAAAGCTAGGGTTTGAGAGATAAAAGTTGTAGAAAGTAATGTACGATTGGGTTCTTCCACCTCAAACGGCCGTGGCACTTTATATTTATAGGGTGGGGAGGTCTTGCCCCGCAAGGAATCCTTTTACAACTCGAAATTCGTAAGGATTCCTCAATTCTACTCGGACTCGGGGTCCACCGGTTAGACCGGTCAGGCCCACCGGTCAGACCGGTGTGGCCGTTGCCGGATCGGCAACAGGACGCCCCACCGGTCAGACCGTTGAGGGACACCGGTCTGACCGGTGGTGTCAGCCTGATCGGCCTTGTGCCAATTTTGGGTGCGAACATATGCCCCCCTATTTTTTAGTAAAGCTTGCTGTCTAAAAAATAATTCTAAGGTCGATGTGACACTTCACCGGCCATTTTTTGGTCTAAAGGCGATTTTTGCTTTAAATCGGCCATATCCTATCAAGCATCTTGCCATACACTTGGATGAAAAGTCTTCAAATATCTCCCGTTGAGAGCCCTTGGAAGTTGCTGTCCTTGCAAAGTCTCCATCATGTAAGAATTCACAGAACAAATCTTGACAACCTTGTATGGACCTTCCCAACTTGGAGACCACTTGCCGAACTTGTTACTCTTAGATCCAATAGGTAAAATTGTCTTCCAAACCAAGTCACCTACCTAAAAAGATTTGGCTTTTACCTTCTTGTTGTATGCTCTAGCAACTCTCCTTTTGTCCTTTTCAATTTCCTCCAAAGCTTCCATACGCTTGTCGGTCACTTCATCAATATTGTCCATCATCAAAGCATAATATGACTCAACATCAAGATTATTTTGCTTTGCAAGTCTATATGCGCCTAGATTCACCTCAACGGGCAAAACTGCCTCTTGACCATACACAAGCTCAAAAGGAGTAACCTTAGTAGCACCATGTCTAGAAATATGATGAGCCCATAAAGCTTCAGATAATACCTCATGCCATCTTCTAGGATTGTCCTCTATCTTCTTCTTTATGAGTTTCACTAATGTCTTGTTGCTAGACTCGGCTTGACCATTGGCTTGAGCATAATATGGAGATGAATTGAGCAATTTAATATCATAGGAATCAACAAATTCACTCACCTCTTTGGATATGAATGAAGTCCCTTGATCCGTAGTCAAAGTTTGTGGAATGCCAAACCTATGTATGATATGCCCAGTAATAAACTCAATCACCTCTCTATGTGTCATATTCTTCAAAGGAATAGCTTCAGTTCACTTGGTGAAGTAATCAGTAGCCACGATCACAAAACAATGCCCCTTTGACGACGAAGGATGAATCTTACCAATAAAATCCAAACCCCATCCTCTAAAAGGCCAAGGCTTGATGATCGGATGCATCAACGCAGCAGGCACCAACTGAACATCTCCATGTTTTTGACACTCTTCACAACCTTTGTAGTATCTAAAACAATCAGCTATCATGGTAGGCCAATAAAAGCAAGCTCGCCTGAGGAGCCACTTCATCTTGGGAGCCGATTGATTAGTACCACAAATACCTTCATGAACCTCTGCCATAGCCAACCTAGCTTGATCAGGACCCAAACACTTTAAGAGCAAATCATCCGCAGTCCGACGATACAACTCACCATCATCAAGAACAAACTTAAGAGCCCATCGTCGGACTTTTCTATCAACTGAACTGCTAGGATTATGCAAATAATCAACTAGAGGCTTTCTCCAATCCTCCATCTCATCTTTGTCACGAAAAACCGAGGAGGAATTTTTACCAGGGGACCGGTCAGACCGGTCATGGGCATCGGTCAGACCGGTGCCATTAGCCGACCCAGAACCATGGGACCGGTCAGACCGGTCGGTGACATCGGTCAGACCGGTGTCACCGGTTAGACCGGTCGGCTGTGTCGGCCTGACCGGTGCTTCCAGAGCAAAACACTCGGCTGTAAGCAACGGTTTGTGTTCTTGAAAATTTCTTTTTCGAACATTATAACCAGATGCTTGCTGGGCCAGAGCATTTGCTCTAGGATTTTCCTCTCGTGGCACATGATAGATAACAAATTCATCCATACAAGATATGATGTCTAAACATTTATCAAGATAAGCATTTAAAAAACCATTTAAACATTGACATACCTTGGATACTTGCTGCACCACCAATAAAGAATCTCCATATGCTTCCACATGTTTTACTCCCATGTCATGCAAAATCTCCAATCCAAATAGAAGAGCCTCATATTCGGTTTGGTTGTTAGTACAATCATGATCCAATCGGTTAAGAGCTTCAAAAACAGCCCCACTTAGTGAAATAATGAAAATTCCAACACCACAACCATCTTTGCAAACCGATCCATCAAAATGCAACTTCCATGGAGTAAAAGTAGCATAACCGACATTCAAATCAAGTTGCTTATCTACTCTATGTCCAACAATAAAGTCGGCAACAATTTGACCTTTCATTGAACTTAATGGCTCACAATGCAAATCATACTCAACTAAAGCATAAGCCCATTTGCCGACTCTACCACTTAAAATTGGTTTATGCAACATGTATTTGATTATGTCGGTTTGACATACTACTATGCAAGTACTAGGTAAAAGATAATGCCTCAACTTGGTACAAGTATAATATAGTGATAAACACAATTTTTCAATAAAAGTGTACCTTGTTTCGGCGTCCAATGATCTTCTACTCTCATATGCAACAATGTACTCCTTGCCTTCGGTCTCTTGAGTCAAAACACCTCCAATGACATCCTTCTCAGCCGCTACATATAACTTGAAAGGAATACCACTCTTGGGTGCTTGAAGAATGGGTGGCGAAGTCAAATAGCTCTTAATATCATCAAATGCTTCTTGTTGCTTTGCCCCCCAAGTGAAGTCAACATCATTTTTCAACCGAAGTAAAGGAGTAAAAGCATTCACTTTCCCAGACAAGTTACAAATGAACCTCCTCAAGTAATTTACCTTGCTCAAGAACTTTTGCAAATCCTTTTTACAAGTAGGTGCTTTAACATTCCGGATTGCCTCAATCTTTTTAGGATCTATCTCTATGCCTTTTTCATGCACAATGAAGCCCAAAAAATTCCCAGCCGATACACCAAAAGCACATTTGAGTGGGTTCATCTTTAATTTATACCGACGCATTTTTTCAAATGCAAGTCTTAAATCAGCTAAATGAGAATCATCTCCAGCCGATTTGACAACAATATCATCGATATAAACCTCTACTATGATGCCAAGCAAATCATGAAAGATTAAATTCATAGCTCTTTGATAAGTAGCACCCGCATTTTTCAATCCAAAAGTCATAACAACCCACTCAAATAAGCCAACAAAACCCGGACATATGAAAGCCGTTTTGGATATATCCTCTTCGGCCATAAAGATTTGATTGTAACCAGCATTACCATCAAGAAAGCTAAGAATTCTATGTCCGGATGCAGCATTAACAAGAAAATCGGCTATAGGCATAGGATATTCATCTTTAGGAGTAGCTCTATTAAGATCTCTCAAATCAATGCAAACACGAAGCTTTTTGTTCCTTTTTTCTCAACAGGCACAATATTAGAGATCCAATCAGCATAACGACAAGGCCTAATAAACTTTGCATCAAGTAACCGATTGACTTCCTCTTTCACTCGGTCATAAATATCAGGATTAAAGTTTCTATGAGGTTGTTTATAATGCCTAAAACCAGGTTTAATAGGTAAACGATGCTCAACTAAATCACAACTTAAACCAGGTATTTCATTATAATTCCATGCAAAGCAATCAACATACTCCTTTAACAACTTTATTAACTCGGATTTAAACAACGGATCAAGATTCTTGTTTACAAATGTCGGCCTAGGTATAGTGCCATCACCAATATCAACCTCCTCTAAATGATCAGCCGACGTAAACTCTTATCCTAACTTGCTCAAATCATCAAAGTCTTCGATGGCCTCACACATATCGTTCTTATGCGCCCGATAGTGCTCTCGCCTCTGTTGCAACCACTTCAGATTTGCATCCATCAAATCGACAGAGAAGTTCTAGCCTGATCAACGATCGGCTTCATGACAACAGTAGCAAAGCCATCTTTGGTAGAATCAATAAGCCTCAAATTAGATAAATCTAAACCAGTTAAGCACTTAAGATTCTCATGATTATCCATAGTAGGACTATCGGCCACTGCAACACAAGCCGATGTATCACCATGAACAATCTCTACCTCGTCGCCTACCCATTGGATTAAGAATTGATGCAAAGTAGAAGGCACACACTGATTTGCATGAATCCAATCACGACCAAGGATGAGACTGAAGTTACCTTGTGTCTCAGCGACGAAGAATGCCGTAGCCAACGTCTTGCTCCCAACGGTGAGCTCGATAGAGACGACGCCTTTAGCTCCCATCGGCTCGCCTCCTCCCACACCGCTGACGGTCATGTTGGTCTTGATCAGCTCATCATCTGAACCTCCCAGCTTCTTGAACAAAGAATACGGCATCAAGTTGACAATCACTCCTCCGTCCACCAGCATGCGAGAGATAGGCTTCCCATTAATGTGTCCCTTCATGTACAAAGCCTTCAGATGATTTTCAGTAGCTTTAGGCTTCTGAAAAATAGCTTCCTTTGGCCCAAAGTCGAGATGTGTGACGTCCTCCTCCGAAAGCACATAACCATCCATAGACATATGGATCACGTTGATGTCCAAATTCATGCGCTCGGGCGAAGAACAGTAGTCAACAAGCTCCTCATCGTCTTCTGGTGCAGTATCCGACGCGGACTTGCCATCACAAACCATGGGAACTGAAGAAGAGAAACCGGGCGGCGTCTCTGGGTCGTCGGTCTGACCGTCGACCTCCACCGGTCTGACCGGTGTGACCGGTCTGACCGACCCCTCCACCGGTCTGACCGGTGTCGACTGGGAGCTGGTCTTGACTCTTCACTCTTTCCCCTGAGGTACCATGGGCCTGTACTGGTTGAAAGCTTCGTCCCTTTACTTCTCTAGCTCCTTCTCTCTCTTCTCTTGAAACCTCAGGCGTTGAAGCTTCCTCCTCTGTGTGCGAGTCAATCCGGGAGGACACCATCTTGGTAAGAAGTATTTGGAGTTGGAACCACTCCCACTGGCCTCATGGTCATTAGCAGCAGCAAACACCCCTGGAGTTGATGTCACAACCTTATTGTTTGGAACAATCGGTCTTTTGCCACCCTCTCCAATAGGAACATCCATTGATCCAATCTGAATAATATCTTGGTTCGTAGTCCTCTCTGGATCAACTTCCATCTTCTGCACCTCCTCCCTTTGCTTCGGCTTGAAAACTTGCTTCACAGGAGGTAACACAGCTTTTCTGGCCGCACCGGTCTGACCGGTGATAGCGACCGGTCTGACCGGTCAGGTCTGGTGACCCTGACCAGAACGGCGAGGAGCCAATCGGTCTTGGACAGGCCTGGAGATTCTGTCAAAAGCTGATTTCTGTTCACCCCATCCAGGATGAAAGGCTTGTTGGTATGGCACCCATATCACTCCATTATCATCGTATACCGGGCGTGGTGCATTTGAACTTGATGACGCCCATGGTGGAGTAAAGCGTTGCCCTTGCTGCGATGGTTCACCCTTGAGTCTTGTAGCAGCCCTTGGAGGTGAAGATGACCCTCCTTGATGTGTAGGTGACCTCATCCTTTTTTTTAACGGCCGATCACTTGTAACGGCCTTTTGCTTGGAATACTTGTCAAATAGCATGTCGAAAGTGACCTTTGGCTTAGGACCAATCCCCTGATTTTTAGCTATATTGAGTTTCCAATTTTCAATCTCCGAACGGCTTGGCTTGATCATCTTCGGTCGGCCTGGGAGCGCACCGGTCTGACCGGTCACCTCCACCGGTCTGACCAGTCTGGCCAGGGACGGCTCAGACGGTCACTGATCGGCGGGTGTGGACGACCCTTGCCCCCCATGTCCAGAGGCACTTACTGTAACCTTGAAGGTCTCTTTGCCATCAGCAGTCTTCTCATACTCAACTTTGCGAACTAGCTCTTTTCCTCTCAAATCGGGCTTAAGCTCCCCGATTACCACGTTCTTGCCTTTAGTTGCTTCAGCTTGATGTGGCCGAACCAGTACCTTAGGCTGTTGTAAATCCATGGTGTTGATTGAAAAATGAGCTTTGTCCACTTGCATCTCATGAAAAGTCAAACGACCTTCGTTTATGGCCGATTGAACCTGTCGACGAAACACATTGCAATCATTAATAGCATGAGAAAATGAATTATGAAATTTACAATATGCACGTCTTTTCAACTCTTCAAGTGGAGGAATAGTATGAGTTAACTTGATATTTCCAGATTTAAGCAATTCATCAAATATGCGATCACATTTGGAAACATCAAAAGTAAATTTAATTTCTTCTTGCCGACCTTTGCTAGCCGGCTTAAGAGATGAACAAGAATAAGATTTTTCTTTAGAGGGCCAAACAAACTCAACAGCATAAATTTCTTTATCACTATCGTCTGAGCTATCAGAATCATAATCAATAATATGAACATTAGAACGACGTGATTTAAAATTATCTTTCTCTTTATTCATTCGGTTTTCAACAACTAAAGCTCTAATTTGAACTTGTGCAACCGAAAGAAAGTCAGTGCCCTCTATCTTATCTCTAATAGATGATCTTAAACCTTTCAGACAAATGTCTGCAAGGTCCATATCAGTGATTGACAAATTAAAGCACCGGTTTTTAGTTTCTTTAAACCTTTTAATGTAGGCAGAGACAGTCTCATCTCTTCCTTGCCTAACCGATGTTAAATCTGTCAATTTTAATTGTATGCTCCCACTATAAAAGTGATCATGAAACTTACGTTCTAACATATCCCAAGATATAATAGAACCGGGAGCAAGTGAGGAAAACCAAGCAAAAGCGGTGCCAGTCAAAGATAAAGAAAATAAGCGTACTTTCAAAGCATTATAGACACCAGCTTCACCTAGTTGTGCAGTGTATTGACTAATATGTTCCCATGTGGTTCGGTCATCATCACCACTAAATTTAATCAAGTCAGGCATACGCCAACCACGTGGGAGAGGAAATCTATCAAACTCGGGATCATATGGTTTTTTATACAAATTTGTGTTACCAATATCGACACCAAGTTTGGTTTTTACCACATTAGCCAAATCTTACTTAAATCTATTAAATTCCGCCCAATTAGGATTATTTGGCTGTTGTGGTTGAGGATTCTCCAAATTCATCTTATTTAAATAAGGAGCTATCTTAGCTTGAGCTAGCCTGTAACTTTCAAATACATCGTCCAGAATAATATTTTTGGAGGCCGATGCATTTATTGTCGTACTATAATGAGGTCCAACATTACTGATTGTATTAGGAAAAGTAGGGACCATTTGATTTGGCACGACAGAAATTGGCAAAGGCTGATCGGGCACCAATTCCATTGCACCGGTCTGACCGGTACCCTGCATCGGTTCGACCGGTGCGGCCATGTTTGGCCTGTGCGGTTGAAACTGAGGGTACTGACCAGATGCTGGATTTGGTGTCAAACCATATGCAAAATTACCATTATTTACAGGCAAAGGTGCTAAGCTAAGATGAGACTCCTGAGGATTCGTTTTAGGAGTACTACTATTAGTTTCATTATTATTAAAACCTAAAGCCCTATCCTTTTCAAGATCCTCTAACCGTTCTAAACGAGCAATGTAAGAAGCAAGCAATTCATCACTTTCCACTGTAGATTTCATAGGACAAGTTTCAGACGGAGGTTTCTTACTTACAGTGGGAATTACCTCAATATTACTGTCGTTTAGTCTGATCGCCGGCAGCTCGAACTCTTTCAATCTTGCCACCTTGCCGGATCGATCCTTCTTGACGCCAGCTAGGAAATGTACTTGCATGTACTCTTGTAGCGCCTTGAACTTCTGCTGCTCCTCCGGAGAGAGATCTTCCAGCGACGCGGTGACGATGTTGTTCATGTCGAGCTCACACCGAGACATCGTACTAGGGTTAGATTGAACGGTTTTAGCAACCTGATCTTTCTTCCCCAGCGGAGTCGCCAAAAGTGAGTTGACGCTTTTTCTGGTTAACACACACGAGCGCTAGATCGCGCGGAACGTCGAAACGCTGAACTCACCGAGCTCCTGCCCGGACCGGTCTGACCGGTCAGGGGCACCGGTCTGACCGGTGTACGCAGAGGCGCGGTGAAAACCTAAGATCGCCGCCTCGGGAGGGACCCCGTCGGAGATGGCGCGCCTAGGGTTGCTCTGAAGTCGGCAAGGCCACTCAGAACGTCCCTGATCGTCGTCGAGACAAATAAGGAAAGCAAAAGGTTGAAAAAGCTAGGGTTTGAGAGATAAAAATTGTAGAAAGTAATGTACGATTGGGTTCTTCCACCTCAAACGGCCGTGGCCCTTTATATTTATAGGGTGGGGAGGTCTTGCCCCGCAAGGAATCCTTTTACAACTCGAAATTCGTAAGGATTCCTCAATTCTACTCGGACTCGGGGTCCACCGGTCAGACCGGTCAGACCCACCGGTCAGACCGGTGTGGCCGTTGCCGGATCGGCTACAGGACGCCCCACCGGTCAGACCGTTGAGGGACACCGGTCTGACCGGTGGCGTCAGCCTGATCGGTCTTGTGCCAATTTTGGGTGCGAACACACACAATATCTACTGATTCAATTATCTCTTGTATAGCATGGTCCTGAAAGAAGCACGAAGAGTTTCTCACCTAGTAAAGCCCGTCAAAACTCGGACGCGTGCAGCATCAATGCAGATATACATGCCAGAATGGTGATGCAGAGAGCACAAACCTTTTCACCAGGATTCTGTAAAGCCTCTTCAGCATTGCCCACCGCCATGCCGAGCGGCGCGATCTCAACTGCTCGAGCGCGCGACTCTTTCTCGGTTCGGATGTGGCGACGGCGAGCCAGTTCGTCCTAGAGCTCCCGTGGGGATGGATCTCCACGCTTCCGCTTGGAACTGATGTTGGGGAGGACGGTGGCGTCGCCGGCTGGAACGGAAGGTTGCGAGAACGACGGCGTGATGGCCGGCCGGAGCACGAGCCGGCGAGTTAGAGCGCAAAACAGGGTATTGTCTGTAAATATTCCAAATCAGGGAGGCATTTGTAAATACTCAGGGAGGTCTTCGTAAATAATAATCGGATCGCGACTATTAATCACGATCCAAATTAGGGGGTTATTTGTAAATAATCGGATCGCGATTATTAGTTGCGATCCAAATTGGGGGGTTATATGAAAATATTTCAAGGGCCTACCTGTAAACATTCGGACCGGCGACATGGCAGCCGGCGAGGTCGCTGCCGCCGGTGACCTCCGCTGGACCCGTCGCCATGGCCCTGCGCGAACCTCCGACGAGTTCCCACACGCCTCCGCTGCCGCTCCTCTCGCGCGCCGCTGGTGGACCTCGCTCCTCCAGGGATGCCGCGCAGTGGCCTGAGACTGAGTCTGACGACCTACAGCCCGGCACTGCGGCGCCTGCGCGCGGACGGCGGTGGCGCTGGCGCGGGGTGGAGTTCGCTCAACGCTATCTCTAGCACTGCAGAGTGGATATGGAAGACGCTGCTCCTCGTCGCATGAGGGAAAGGGAGGGCTGGTGGTTGGCCGAAGGCCGGTGGTGCTCGCGTCGCGGCTGCGCACGGATGCTTTGTTGCGTGTTGGTAAATGGTAATTATCGATTTCGACAAGTCAGGTAACATCTCCCCTTCGTTCTGAATCTTATTCTTACGTGCCTGACGGCTGAATATGCACATTCAGAGATGTTCTAGCGCAATATTAATCTGACCGAATGGAGAACAAAACAAATCGACATCACTCGACAGGCAAGCTATTGATCTCGTCCTAATTATTCTTAAGGAAAGCCTATCAACAGATCAAGAATATGCATCCTGTGACGGCATCGCCTTCAGTTTATTCCCAAGCATAGCCATTTAGTGAGCTGAAAACAGGCAGTGTCGTTGCTTCGTCTCGTCATCCTTCATCTGTGCATCAGACTACCAAGGTGAAAAACTTATATCTGCAGAAGAAATCATAACTCCGTCAGAAACGCAAGTGTTGCTATTGCTAGTTTGCTACAAGACAGGTATCACCACTGAGTAGTGACTGACGACACATGCAGGTATAATTTCAGATCAAAATGACCTTATAAAAGTTAACTCATACTCCAAATTTCTTCTTTGTGAGAGCAAGCATCACTTCAGGGTCCTGCTTTGTCTGTGTATATGCGTCAATCTTGTTCAGTTCCTGCGATACAATGTTCTGGTGTCAGGACTCCTTGTCAAAATAAGGTTATGAAAATATTACTTCATGTACCTCAATGAATTTCTGTATATGAACTCTCCTTTTTGTGACGTCATAATTCTTTATGCCAGCAAGAAACATCTGAAATCCATCGATGAACGGTGCATATGCAATGTCCACCTGTCCCAAAAACTCAAGCACCATTATTAGTACTTTGATTTTTTGCAAAAACTAGCAGGATGGGCTAATAATGGTTTCTGCAAATTTACCAGACTGAATTGGCCTAGGAAGAAAGGGCCATCATCAAATTTTGACAGGGAGCTGTCTATCTTGTCCAGAGCAGCAACTGATCATCAGAAATGCTTGACAAATGAGGATCTGTGTATATGGCTATATGCACACAGCACGCTCACTACTGCAGCAGAAGTCTATTAAGGATAATTAGAGTATTTTTAGTTCTTGCCAGCTTCAGCAGTCACGGGTCCCTTGGCTCTCAGTCCGTCAAGCATTGCCCTGTTGAAAGCATCTGAATTCTCCAACAGTTCTTCCGCAAACCTTTGCTTTTCAGGATCCTGTGATAACCAATTGGATTACCAACCTAAGGAGAGCAAGCTACTCCATCTTGCGGTGAAGTACAGTTACACTGAACTCACATCAGTGATCAGCTTAGGGCCGTCGAAGTTGCTATCTATGTACTTGATCACATCCAAGCTTTCTCCTATGATCTTTTTGTTGTGCTCCAAGGACGGCACCTGCCAGGAAGAAGAATTACAAGCGTTAAGGGTCTCAATTTTCATTACCGTGCATAACTACATGGATCTGGAGAGTTCAGACACACCTGGTTCTCGGGGTAAACCTTCTTGTACCATGCAGGCTTATCTGCCGTGTCCAATGGGACTAGTTTGATCTCCTCCTGCAAACCCTAGTGCCCCAAAGCAAATAATCAAAAATTCAAATTCATGTACAGACGCACCAAAACTAGCTCAAGAAGACTGGACACAGTCAGTAATACCTTGTAATTCCTTGCTATCCACGCCCGTTGCGCATAAGGGCAAACGTAGGACATGTACAATCTGTAGTTCCAGATCTAAGCAGATCAGTTGTCAGCTAGGTAAAGTGCAGTCAGAGACGCATCAAAAAAACACCACAAGCATTGAACACGCATATATAATTGTAGATGCAGTAATCTGCGGCCTAAAATATTTGGGCGTATTAAAATTAAACTGGAGAGAGCAAAGTAAAAATCGACCTGGTTGTGCCATCGTAGAGAGGTGGCTGGTCACAAGCAGATGTCAAGGTAGGAGGATCAGCTACGCTACATTCACAGAAAAAAAAAACTATGGTGCTGTTGGATGTCAGCAGTACAATGCGGCCAGTCGTCAGTCACAGCTGAAAAGGAAGGCGAAGGAAAGTGTTAGGGGACGTGAGTAGAGCTTAGTGGGCCTGCGCAGACCATTAGTGGGACCCTCTCTATATAAGGAGGGGAGGTGTATGAGTTTAGGCAAGTAAGAATCGGACAGACTCTTGCCCGGCCGTGGGTGAACAGCCCCGCGGCCGGAATTCCTGTCTCCCGTGCACCCAGATCTTCCCCTTTCCCTCTCAACTGCAGCACGCCCATGACATCTGAGTGTTAGGGACGTGAGTAGAGCTTAGTGGGTCTGTGCAGCCCATTAGTGGGACCCTCTCTATATAAGGAGGGGAGGTGTATGAGTTTAGGCAAGCAAGAATCGGACAGACTCTTGCTCGGCCGTGGGTGAACAGCCCCGCGGCCGGAGTTCCTGTCTCCTGTGCACCCAGTTCTTCCCCTTTCCCTCTCAATTGCAGCACGCCCATGACATCTGGTATCAGAGATGCCAGGCCTTGTTTTCGACGACGACACTGCAAAGATCCTGGCCGCATGGGAACTCGTGGCCGAGGTCTCCCAGCAGATGGCGTCCCTTTCGGCGCGTCTCGAGGTTCTGGAGGCCACCATGCCGCCTGTGCTCCCCTGCAGCGCGCCGACCATCACCACCACACCGCCTGTGTCCCCGTGCGGTGTGCGGGAGGATGAGCCGGTGGCCACCACTGCAGCCTTCGCCGACGCCCAGGAAATCCAAGACGAAGGAGAAGAGCAGTGGCGGCAGATCGACGCCAAAGACGAGAAGCAGATCGAGCGGTTGGTGGAACCCGCAACAGAGGAGGCGGAGGAGATGCTTACCCGTCAGGCGTCGTCGGCGGTCCGGCGTTCCTCAGCCGCCGCGGTTAGGGTGTCCTCACACTCATCCGTCTGCGCGCCGGTGACCCGCCGTCGTCGCGGCTGGTCGCCAAAGAGTGGCCTCCGCGATCCGCCGCTGGGGCGCACGCGACGCGGTCGGCCGCCGAGGGACTACCACCGCGGGCCGCCATTCGGAGACGCACCGCACTGGCCGCGCGGGTGGCCTACGAGAGGTCGCCTCTGCAATCCGCCGCCAGGCTACGCAAGGCCGCCCCCATGGACCGCCTCCGCGATGCCCTGTCCCCGCCGACGGTCGCCGCGAGGGCACATACGCTTGCGGCAGGGGCGCACTCTTCCGGCGCGCGTGGTGTGCGCCGTGGACGACGGCGACAGTTCCATTCGACCCAGGCGGTTGGCGCGACGGCCGCCGAGGAACCGCTCCTGCAGCGGTTTGATGCGGCAGGCGGCGCGCCCCTCCGCTGAACTGCTCCTCGGAACTGCTCCTGGAGTGTGGTTGGTTGGCCAGTTGGGACGGCGGCCACCTTTCCCCTCGTCCAACTCCAGGCAGCAGAGGCCTTAGGGTTTGGATAATGGGCCTAAGTGGGCTTCAACTCTTATCAGGCCACAACAGTCATATGGCATCGCGAAGCCCATTTGCAAGGTTGGCTGCAATTCTTCTCAGGCTAAAGCAGGTCGTGAAACCCATTGGCAGCTTGTGACGGGATCAGGCGAAAGCTTCCAGGAGTCTAAATAAATAATTTGAGTCCATTTTAGTTTGCAAGTAACTAATTGAGCCGAGATGTAAAAGGCTCGTTTTTAGGTGTAAGGTTTGTCTTTAGTCGAGTCTTCATTGTGAGTTTGTTAGGTTGCAGCTCGAGGACGAGCTGCTTGTCCAGGAGGGGTGTAGTGTTAGGGGACGTGAGTAGAGCTTAGTGGGCCTGTGTAGCCCATTAGTGGGACCCTCTCTATATAAGGAGGGGAGGTGTATGAGTTTAAGCAAGTAAGAATCGGACAGACTCTTGCCCGGCCGTGGGTGAACAGCCCCGCGGCCGGAGTTCCTGTCTCCTGTGCACCTAGTTCTTCCCCTTTCCCTCTCAACTGCAGCACGCCCATGACAGAAAACGATTCAGCTCGGGCGTCAGCAGTGACGAGCAGCGAGCGGCAAGATGGGTCAGTGGTAATGGCTGAGCCGCTGAGGCCATATGTCTTTGATGTGGCGTGTCGCAATATCAGCGGCACATCTCGGAGGCGGTTAGTGGAGTACGGAGTATTATTCAACGCTAAACACCTTGCCGCACTTCACGAATCCTGCGAGATTGTTAACTGATAACGAAATGTGCCGGACTTGCAGGCTTTACACGAAGATCTCCGTGGATGGACAAGAGGGTGAAGTGATATTCGACACATTTAAAGGAATGAGATGTTTGACACAACCATAATGATACAGAATCCGCATAATTGGAGAAGGTGCTGAAAAGCCGATTTTGTATATTTATTAGTTTGTTTTGACAGAATATTAAAACTTCTCATTTTTATGTACAGGAAGTCAGAAACAGATAAACAACTTGTGTCAAACACGGCCCAAGTATACCACAGGGAGACTGTCCTTTCCACTCACTTGTGACTTGTGATTTTCTTGCTGATCAACACTTCCATAGTTACCAGACCACAAGAATACCACAGGGAGTAATATGAGAAGAACACTGATATATTGAAATCAGCAACATTTGACAGCACACTACACATAGTTACATCTCCATGTCAGGTAGGAGTGTAGGACACTGCTGCTGCTGCTGCTGCTGCTGCTGATGATGATGCACTAGAAAGCTTAATCCCTGACAGCTATAGTTTATTTCCAAAGCACGACCAGCATAGAAGGACATGTCTTATTGTAAATAGTGCATATAACATTCAAGCATACAAATGAGTCTGGACCTACTATGCAAGTCTATGATGGTAATCCCATGGCAAGAGTTTCATCCTTGGTCACAAGCTTTAGGCAATCTGGAAGTTAAAATGACAGTCAAATGGTTAGAAATTGGCGGATCAAATAGACCAGCGCAGAAAATTACTAGGAGATATCATACCCCAAGTCTCTTCTTTGTGTGCTCAAGCAAAAACTGAGGGTCCTGTTTGGTCTGTGTGTATGCATCGATCTTGTTCACTTCCTGAAACATAGCAGTTAAAGAGTTAAAATCTCTCCTCACGAAACTATTATCAAGAAAACCGGTATGCATTGAGACATACAGCCTTGTCAGAAGTAAAAATGACCATACCAGATAGTGCAAAGTGAATGTACTACTAATTGCCTAATTTAGCGTCCATCAGTCTGAATTACCTCAATGAACTTCTGAAGATTGGGTCTGCCCTTCGTGATATCGTAATTCTTGATGTTGGAAAAGAATATCTGAAACCTCTCGATAAATGGTACATATGCTATGTCCACCTGTAAGGAAATTAAGCATGGCGAAAAAACACATGTTAACCGCGGTCCACAACTCTCTTTCTCTCTCAAAGAGACTTTTGACTATCAACAACACTAAAGGGGGGAATTTTTTTCTTGAGTTCAGTCACATACCAGACTGAACTGACCGAGAAAGAATGGACCCTCGTTGAATTTCCCCAAGGCCTCTTCTATTTTATCCAGAGCAGCAACTAATATCAAGAATTCACATGTGAAAGTTAGCATATTATACAACATAAAAGCATTTTCAAACAAGTCAAATACGCAAACTATTATGTTACCAGTTTCCTCGGACACATCTTCCTTGGAGAGTATAGATGAGTATAGTGCTTTGTTAAATTCATCGGTATAATCAAGCAGCTCCTCAGCGAATTGCTTCTTTGCAGGATCCTGCAAAGAGATTAGAGACATTAACAAGACTGAAAAACAACTTCAACCATTATGCATATTGCAATCTAATGTGTCTAATGTCTTACATCAGGAAGCAATGACGGGCCTTTGAAATTGCTCTCAATGTACTTAACCAAATCCAAGCTCTCTCCTTTCACCTGGTTGTTGTGCTCCAGGGAAGGCACCTACCAAAATTTGAAGGTAAATCATATATGCAAATAAATAGGAACGGACAGATGGGGGAAGGTTTGTACATGAAAGATACAGGGGGGACAGATTAACCAAACACACCTTGTTCTCTGGATAAACCTTCTCCTTGTACCATGACGGCCTGTCAGCAAGATCGATCGCGACTATCTTGATCTTGTCCTGCAAACCCTGGATAGAAGAAGGGAACAGAGAAGATTCGTTTTCTTTTTTATCAGCACGATACCCCAAGAGAAGGAGACGGCTGCTAGAACAAATCAAAGAACAGTGGAGGTGGCGGTACCTTGTAGTTCCTGGCAATCCAAGCGCGCTGCGCATACGGGCAGTGGTACGCAACATACAACCTTCACGGGACCCAAAAAAAAGATTAAATTCTGCCTCCTGATCTGTTTCTATGCACTGTAGGAACTGGGAAAATGTAGTTTCTGGATCGAAGCCTACCTGGTTGTGCCGTCAAAGAGAGGAGGGGGCTCGGAGACGGAGGTTAAAGGAGACGGGAGCACTTCCTTAACAGAGCTGCACAAAAAAAAATCCCCGTTCCAATTAAGAAATTCAGTTCGGAATCTAAACTGCCAGGCTACGATTGAGACAGAATTCCACCCCGCCGCTTGGCGTACTTACCTTGCCGGTGCGGCGGCTGCCATGGCGACGATTCGGGAGGGCTTCAGCACGGCGGCGATGCAGTGAGCGGCGCGGCGCGGGCGGCGAATCTTTATACTCGCCGATAGGGCATAAGAGGTGAGGCCTGCGTCAGCGGTGACGGGCAGCATCGAGTGAAAGCGAGCGAATTCATGGCGGCGAGCCGGCGAGGTGTGGATGTGCGAGGCTGATTGGCGGAGTGGGCACGTCAGTTCAGGCGAGCTGTGGCCTGTCTGGCCGGCTTCCAGCCGATTACCGCCGTGCCGGCCTCCGCCTGGTTCACTTGGACGCGAACGTGGTGCAGGTGCACGGCGTCTGTGTGGGCGTGTGGCTGGCTGTCCGGTTCTGAAGAGCCTTCCTGGATTTTACGGGGCATGTTTGGATGCAAGAGGTAAATGTTTACCTCAAGGTAAATGTTTTGCTTCTTTCATTTGCCTCTAATAATATTTGCTCCTTGAGGTGTTTGGATTGAGGAGTAAATGTGGATATGAGAGAGGGTTGGGGTCCACCATAATTTTGCTCTAATTTGCTACCTTTTAGGGGTAAATGGAATTAGAAGGGCAAAATATTTACCCCACCACATTTGTCCCACATATTTGACACCTTAAGAGTAAATTTAGAGTAAATTTACTCCATTTACCCCTCCATCCAAACACCCTCGGAAGGACTTCGGTGGTGCCTGGGTGGTTGGTGGATGTGGATACATTCGTGGAGTTTGGAACAGATGGATTTTATGAAACATTTTTAATCAAGATAAAAAGAAAAAAAATCATATGTTTCATTGACATTTAAAAGTAGAACGAGATAAATAGCTTAAGCTTCACCTGGGTTGTGGGTGGTATATGGGTTTACTGATTGCCTTTGGTATATTTGAAATAAAGGAAAATTATAGAGATTTGTAAATCGACTCAATAATTCAGCTCGTGTGCCTCCCCTTCTTCCTTACATGTTCTTCCTTTCTAGGTCCCCGTTGTTGGGTTTACACAGCCCCTACCATCAAGGGTCCAACTTTAGCGTCACCACCACGAATTTTTTTTATATATATTTTTTTAATCATTTTGCAAAATTATACGACCGTTTCAAAAATTATCAGTTTTGACAACCAATCGCCGTGGGTCACGGCGGTTGGGCAAACAGCCGCGGGCCCTCACGGGCGTGAAGGTCAGCCGCCGTGACCCACGGCGGTTGACGCCTAATCGCCGTGCGCTACGGCGGCATGACCAACCGCCGTAGCCCACGGCGATAGGGGCCGCGCAGCCGCCGTGGCTTACGGCGGCAGGTCTCCTGGCCTCTATAAAAGCCGAAAATTAGCCCGGAAATGTCATAAAAATTAGGAAAAAAGAAAGAGATGGTTGGGAAGGAGAAGAGAGTGAGGGGGCGGAGCAGCGAAGCTCTGCCGGATCTTCAAATCATTGGTAAGTATTTCGTCGATTTCGACTCTTTTAGCACCTATACTTAGAATGCGTAATTAGTGATTCAATGCGTTTATTTAGATCTGTAGTATTAAAAAAGTCCTGTTTGTAGTGTTAGGGTTGAGAAGGAGATCTGTTCGTCGATTTCAACTCTTTTAGCACCTATACTTAGAAAGCGTAATTAGTAATTCAATGCGTTTATTTAGATCTGTAGTATTAAAAAAGTCATGTTTGTAGTGTTAGGGTTGAGAAGGAGAAGAGGGGAGGTGGAGGGTGCGGAGCAGTGAAGCTCTGCTGCTTCTTCGCTTCATTGCAGGTATTTCACTGATTTCACTAATTTCACTAATTACTATTTCGGTGTACTGTAGATTTATGTAGATTTCTGTAGATTTATGTATGGTATAGATATCTGGAGTATAGATCTGTAGTTGTAGTTTATATTATGTAACATATTTACTGTTAAGTGTGTAGATTGCGGCTGATTAGTTTGTTAATTTAGTTTAGATATAAGTCTATTTGTTTCTTAGTCCCTGGATGTAGTATTTGATAGCAGTTATTGCTTTTTATTATGAATCAGACATGTCGGAGACAGTCACAATCAAATTATATTATGAAATTGGAGAAATTATATATGGTCCATAAGGTGTTGACTTGTCAAATTATAGTTCAATTGAGAAAAATGTTAAAATAGCAGGAGAAAGAACTTGGTAGGCTATAACCAACTGGCTGGTTAAGGCATTTTCAGTAGATTTAGAGCACCAATGCCTGTCGGTGATGGCACTAATCAATAGAAGTGCACAAGTGTATTGGGAGCTCGTGCCACTTGAAGGGACTCCACGATAGAGGAGTTTTATCAGAAATACATGCCGAGTTGGTTTGCTTGTGATTTTGTTTGTCCAAGTTTACCAGAAGGGTGGGTCTAGCAGTCAAGTGCATGAGGAAGCTGAGGATGTGGACGAGGGGGGAGGTGCTGAAGAAGGTGATCAACAAGAGGAGGAAGAAGGGGATTCTGAGGGTGAGCAGCCATCTAGAGGTTATGTTGTCACTGGTGTTATTGATGAGGGAGAAGTAAACCCAGAGGTGATGAGACAATATCACAGAGAGTTGGAAGCTGATGAACGTGCATTGGAAGAGGACTCTTCAGATGATGATTATGATGATGATGATGATGATGAGTCTGAGGATCATGTGCCCTTGCATTGGCAGAACTACGATTTCTCCCGGTGTACTGTTAATAGTGGTGAGAATGTGCCATGGGAGTACACAGAGAATGAGGTTTGTGAAGGCGCTATGTACCCCAGTACTGCACATCTGAAGGATGCAGTGAAGCAGTGGTCCACCTTGACTCTACATAGGGAGTTCAGGGTAGTCAAGAGCTCTCCGAGGATATATGATATGTGTTGCAAGAAGGATGATTGTTCTTTTCGAGTGTATGCATATATGAGGAAGTGGGATAATTACTTACAGGTGAAAGAAGTGAAGGGTCACACTTGTACACTTGATCATATTGATGCAAGGCACCGAAACATTTCAGCCGATTTTGTTGCAAGCCACATGTACCCTCACATAGTGAAATGCCCTGATTATGCACCGAAGGCAATTATCGGTGCAATTGAGGAAAAATTTGGGTACACCATCAGTTACGACAAGGCATACCAAGCAAAGAAGAAGGTGTTGGAGCATATGTGGGGTACTTATGAAGCATCCTACCACAATTTGCCTAGGTTGCTACACACAATAGTTCAGATGAATCCTGGCAGCTACCATGATATCAAGGACTATCCTTGTGTGGAGAAACCAGGCAAGCTTGTGCTTCAGCGGTCATTCTTGGCATTGGGTGCCTGTATTGAGGCTTTCAAAGTGTGTCGACCGGTCATTTGCATAGATGGCACTTTTCTCACAGACAAATACAAAGGAACAATCCTGACAGCTGTGGCAACTGATAGTAACAATCAGTTACTTCCTTTGGCCATTGCATTTGCGGAGGGGGAGAACGATGACAGTTGGTACTGGTTCCTTGAGAGGTTGAAGAACATGGTGGTCCAGGATGTGCAGGATGTGTGTGTGATACACGATAGGCACAAAGGTATTTTGCAAGCAATCAATGACATGAAAGAGGGCAGCACAGAGCGATACAGAGCTCCATTGTGGCCAGATGTTAAGAGCAGGTGGTGCGTTAGGCACATGAAAGCAAACTTCCACAGCCATTTCAAGAACAAGACCCTGTCTAAAATGTTTGAGCGGTTGTATGAGCAGACTCAGCAGAAGAAGTTTGATGCCATCTGGAAGAAATTAGATGATCTGACAAAGAAGGCATCAGAGGAGATAGCAAAGAGGCCAGTGAATCCCGAACCTGGAGAGGAGCCAATTTCTCTCGAGAATGTGGGATTAGATGGCCCTCAAGTCAGGCGCAGAAGAAGGCGTGCTGTCAAGACCTTCAGCCAGTGGATTCAGAATGAGCCTAAGGAAAAGTGGTGTCTCATGTTTGACGAGGGCGGAGCAAGACATGGGATAAAGACCACTAATTTTGTTGAGGTATACAACTGTGTGCTCCGCGGTGCAAGACCTCTTCCTCTAGTTGGCATCATTGAGTTCTTTATGTATCGTACAATGTTGTATTTTCACACAAGGAGCAAGATAGCGGATGAGGTTCTGAGGAACACTCAAATGAGATACTGCACAAGAATGACTGAGTATCTGACCAAGGCTCAGGATAAAGCACTTAAACACAAGGTCACAGCGCAGCCTTGGCACCAGTCTGATGACAATGAAATTATGTGGAGCTATGAGGTTGAGTGCAAAGGGAAAATGCGCATAGGCCCTTCCCGTGAAAAGACGCATCAAGTTGCTGAACTTGGCAACCAAATATGCAGATGTACATGCCGGAAGTCACAGCTACTACACATCCCCTGCTCACATGTGATCGCCGTATGCTATGAACTACAACAATTCAGCTACCATAGGTACGTGCCATGGTACTACGCCAAGGAAACTGTTCGGAACATTTGGAACCGAACAATTCAGGGCTACCTCGTCCAGGGTACTTTTACTGAGAACCCCAAAGAAAATGTTGTACACATACCAAATCCAGATCCTCAGTTGTGCCAAGGTGTTGGAAGACGGAATAAGAAGAGGATTAGGAACAACATGGACGAAGCAGAAGCTGGACCTCCGGTAGTGATGTGCTACAAGTGCCACAACACGGGTCACACATACAAGAGGTGCATAGCCACAAGTTATGCTTGCAACGCACCACCTACGACCAGTGTGGGCTCATCAGCAACTTCAGGACCATCCCAACCCCCATCCGGACGTGGACGCGGACGTGGACGTGGGCGTAGGACCAACGCAGGATTCAGATGATCATAGTTGCTTGTAATGTTAGGGCATTTAATTTCGGAATTTGTAATATTTGAACTATATTTCTTGTATGAACTTATGCATGGTACTGTATTGTAATAATTGAACTTCTATTTGTATTATTTTGCTGGTGATTGTTCTATTTTTTTTGTAATTTTTTATGCCGATTCAGTTGTATTATTTTTTACCTCTGATTGTTCTAATCTTGTTTTGCAGGTTTGCAATGGCCTCCTCAGATCCTGAGTTGGACTTGGAGTTCCTCACGAAGAGGAAGGACAATGTCGAGGTGCCACAGGGGATCGACACTCCTATGTGCTTCTGCGGTGACAATTGCAAGCTTGTTAGGTGCAAGGTTCTGGGGTACGCCTACGGGATGAGATTCTTCATGTGCGCTAACTATGCGCACGACCCGATCCAGCCATTAGACCGCAACCTTAGAGCCAAAGTAAAGACTTACTACATTTCTCAATTATTCATTTGTCATTTGTGATTTAATATTTGCTGACATGTCTTTGGAAAAAGACTCCACCTCCTCTTTGTGATTTCATGCAGTGGCTAGATACCGAGCAGTCCGACTTCGACAAAAGCTACGTCGAGGGAGAAGCCCGTGATGCAAGGGAGAGGTGGTTCCGCATGGTTGAGTGGGAAAAGAGAGAGAGGAGAAAAAGAAGGAGGAGCAGAAGGAAATGTGTCATCGTCAGGAGATGAGAGAACGTGAAGCGGCTCAGGCCCGTGAAGCCGATAGAGAGAGGAAGAGGGTGAGGGCTCGCCGAGCCAAGGCAGCTGGGCCGGATGCCATCAGGAAGGGAAAATACCCCCGCTGTACTCAGTAGACCTAGAGTACTATTAGTCAGACTATATCAAATAATGTCGGATTTCATGACTTCGTCAACTAGGGTCCTCGGTTTGTATCCTTAAGAACTTTAATCGAACTGCATTAGAGTGTGTTTTATCCGTTACGTGTGTTTCGTTACAGTGTATTACAAAGTCGTTGTGTTTCCTCTGAGTCACTGACGCGTTCCCCTCCCACGGATCGTCTAGCCCACAAAGCGACAGTGCCCTAGTACTAGGGTGTGTTTTCTCCGAGTCACTGCTTCGTTTCCCTTCCCACGGATCGAAGGGCCCACCACCCAGCCAGCCACCTTCTATATATACCACTATTCACTCCATTGTCTTCTTCTTACAGCATTCAACAATGGCTTCCTGGAGTGGGGATGGACACGGTTTCGGTCCTGAGTTGTGGCATCAGCAATCAGAAGATTTCGAAGCCAATTTCCCACTGAAAGGCAAGAGTGACTTCAGATCGATGCGTGATGTTAGAAGCTACGCACCAAAGCAAACGGTGTTGTGGCCTAGGTGTTCACACGGTGAGTTTTGCGTGATGCAAGTGTACCAGGGATGGAACAACTCCGGTCGTCGCTTCTGGCGCTGCCCATATGCATAGGTAAGCAATGTCCACAAATTTCCTCATCATCTTTCTTTGGTTTGCTAAGGTTTTCTTGCCTTTTGTGGTACTCCACCCAATCAGAGAACTGCGGTTTCTCTCAATGGGTGGATCCACCAGCTATTGATCCCTATCAACAGTACATCGACTACCTCGAGGACGTCGTCATCTACAACCTGAAGCGGGAGCTGTCGGAGGCACTGGCTTCTCCAGATACATCGTCTAGCGCAGGAGACGACCGGTGCTGCAAATGCTCGACCTGCACTTGTGAATGCCACAAGAAGAACAGCCCCCCTCCGAAAGATTGGTCCCCTGCTCCTTCACCACCTCCACCCCCACCTGAGTACTACATGCCGTCGCAACACTCCGGTGGCTCTATGCTCTCCAGGCAGTTCTCGTACAACTAGATTAATTAGGAATGTTGTAATGAAATTTCTAAATTCCCTAAGGCATGTTATCAGTACGTAAGGCGCTTTGTTAGGATTGTATAAGCACCGTACATGCCATTGCAAATGTGTGTGTTTTCTCTGCTAATTTTTTTTTAAAAAAAACCAACCGCCATGGCCCACGACGGTTGGCCACATGCAACCGCCATGGCGCACGGCGGTTGCAAGGCGGCTGCCTGCCGCCGTGGGGTTCCTGCAACCGCCGTGGGCCACGACGGCCGCCGTGGGTCACGGCGTTTGGTTGTCAAAACTGATAATTTTTGAAACGGTCGTATAATTTTGCAAAATGATTAAAAAATATATTAAAAAAATTCCACCACCACCATCTCTCTTCTCTTTGTGTTTCCCTCTTCGGCATCCTACTTTCTTAACCCTGTCGGCAAAGTTATAGGCGTATGAAAACTTACCCAGAAGAGACGGTGTGCACATGCAAGGACTCCCAAGAGTATTCACTATTCCTTTTTAGAGCTTTAAGAGCAACTCCAACAGTTTGCTATCTTAGCTTGACATCCATCTAATTTTGTCAAAACATGAAAAATTAGCCTCCAACAGTTTGGCAAAATAACTTGACATCAATAGCAACTGGGCAAAATTATTTTTATGTCCTTCCACCTCTTCTGCTATGGAAGGATGCGCCGCGGATACACACGTGCATATATGCTGCGAATTTTGAGAGTTCCTAATAAATTACAAAAGAACTCAATCATTTTTATTACACAAGAACAATAAAATATGACATAAATTCCTAGATTCGCCACTGGTTAGGGGTATTTTTCATGGCCGCCGGACCTAGAGGGAGGTCCGAGGGCGACTGTCGAACCGGCGGTGGTGGCGGAGTGTGGTGGGAACGGCGGGCGGCGGCGGCGCCGCCCGCCGGGGTGGAGGAGGAGGCCGATTGGGAAGGGTTGGCGGTGGGGGCAAGGGACCGGCGCGGGGAGGTCTTCGTCGACGAAGCCGGTGGTGGCGAGCCTGTGGGCGGCAGATCTGACGGCGGAGGCGCCGCCGGAGCCGGGGAGGGATGGGTTCGCAGTGGGAGCAAGCGATGAGAGTGGTTAGGAAGGGCTGGGTTGAGAGGGGAGAGGCGTTTGGTAGGCGGCGGCCAGCGGCGAGGTAGCCGCCGACCGTGGGCCGATGGAGGGGCGGTCAGAGAAGAAGACGGGAGCAGCCGAGGGAGAGTTCCGACGGAGGAAGACGAGCCAGCGATGCGCGTGAGGGGATAAAGACGTTGTGTAACGTGGGACCCACACAGGATCTATGGTGGGAGAGGGAGGGGAGGGTGTGTTTGTCGCGTTAACACAAAACGGAGAACCCTCTGTCGGTAGAAGTCCGAAGGAAAATACTTCACGCAGGGTGTCCAGTGCCACTGGACACTTACACTCCGGATCGGACGTGGGGCCTAGCAATTCCGGCTATATACTAGATGCCTTGAGAGAGATGGTTTTATTCCAATCCCTACAACTGAAAAAACAGCAAGCGAATTGACGGAACAAATAGGAATGCACGAGAGTAATTACTCTACTCGAAGCACACTGTTCACCATTAGCAGTAAGGACTCTTACTTTTTGCAATACTAGATTTACCTATAAAGGGAGAATTACAACTCAATCATCATGACCCAGAACTGCAACAGCGCAGTCAACCTTATTATCAATTGCATAAAAACCCTTAAAGCATATCATATTTTATTGAAAAAAAGTAGTAGCATACTGATAAACTGACAAATCTCCCGTCAAACCGACATATGCTGTTACAATTTTTCAGGCGATCTGAAAATGTTGCAATTCGCAGTTGGTAACTGAATTGCAAGTAAAATAATGCTGCAAAAGGAACTCAGCATACTTTTAACTCTGGGAAACATCTATTATCTAACCTTGAGGTGATTCTTGGCAAGATCAAGCAAAAACAGAGAGTCGTTTTTTGTTTGTGTGTAGGCGTCGATCTTGTTCATCTCCTCAATGAATTTCTCAAGGTTGGGCCTGCCTTTGGTGATTTCATAGTTCCTAAGGTGGGAATAGTATATCTGAACCCTTTCCAAAATCGTCACGTATGCAATATCCACCTGAAAGGGAGCCGTGTACTGTATATTAGAAACGGAATTTTAAAAACTGGGTAATGCAAACCGAGTAGGAAAATCAAAGTGAATTTCAAGTCGGAATGCAGTGTGATACCAAGGTAAATTGGCCGAGGAAGAATGGGCCGTCCTTGAACTTGGATAGCGCAACTTCTAGTTTATCCAGAGCAGCAACTGATTAAGAAACAGACACAGCTTGAGTAAGGTAGCATCTTACTGAATCCAAAACTGAAATTCTTTCAGTCTAAGCACTGAACTTACCAACTTCATCTGACAACTCTGCGTGGGATATCAAGGGCGAGTAGAGCGTTTTGGTGAACGCATTGGCATACCCAATCAGCTCATCAGCAAACTGCCTCTTTGCATCATCCTGCAGAAACCCGTCATCAAATTCATCCTAACGTTAATAAGAAATCACTGCGTTTCTGCAATTGTTTGGCTGCACTGACGGTGATCCAGCATATGACCATTGACCAGCCTTACCTCTGGAAGCAGTGCCGGGCCGTCGAAGTTGCTGTCGATGTACTTGATCAGGTCCAAGCTCTCGCCCCTGATCTCGCTGTTGTGCTCCAGGGAAGGCACCTGCGCGCGGAGCAAGAAATGTTCTCAAGATGTTCACGGAGGATGGATGGCCTTGGAGGACAGGCAGAATTGGAGATTCAGCGTACCGTGCCCTGTGGGTAAACCTTCTCCTTGTACCAAGCTGGTTTGTCCTGCAGATCAATGGCAACCAGCTTGATCCTGTCCTGCAAGCCCTGGGGAGAAAGAAAACGAAGCAAGATCATTTTTTGTGACAAATTTTCAATAGTACACAAGGAGCAGTAAAAACTAGAGCAAATTTCGAACTCTGTAGCTGTAAAATTGAAAGAAGTCGAACCTTGAAGTTCCTGGTAACCCAGGCGCGCTGGGCGAACGGGCAGAAGTAGCAGATGTACAGCCTTCACGCCAGCAAGAAAGAGGGAAACAATGCAATTTGGTCAGTCATGTACCTTCTGATGACAGGTATACACGCAGGAGTGAATACAAAATGCTTTGGGATATGGTAACTAACTGCTACAAGTGATTAGGCAGCTTGGACATTCAGTTCACCTGGTTGTGCCATCGAAGACGGGAGGTGGTTGGGAGGTGGAGCCGAGGGCCGGCGGGAGCGTCTCCTTCGCGGAGCTGCGTGCACAGGCGTTGCATTCCATAAGCTCGGGACGCGCACAGAACGGCGGCAATAGCAGCGGCATTGTACACGACGATGAAACGATCAGTCGATCACCCACCTGGTTGGCCCTGCAGCTGCGGCCATGGCGACGAGCTGGGAGTGGCAGGGGTGGAGAGCCGGCGGCGACAGTGGCGGTGGTTCTGGTGAACGGTGGGCCGAGTAATCTGGTGGTGAGATGATCGTTGATCGGGCTTGGAATTTATACCGGTGGATGGCGTACAGGCAGCATGGCTGTTAGTAATTTCCAATTCGCATTAGGACACGTATCTGTCGCTGGCGGCTAAATTGCGAGAGTGGAGGCACTTGGCTAAATTTTTGTGTTTTTCTTTTTCTGATGATCAAGCTAGTGAGGTTAGACTTTTGTTGCTTTTGGTCCTTTTGTCAAGTGGAATTGACTGGCACATCCCTTCATGAGACCATCCGCACCGGCGACGCCAGGAGACGGATGGCGTTTTTTGCCCCGCAGCGGCAGACGGGATCGGCGCCTGGAAAATGAAGTTGGCCCCGAATTCCTTCAAATACAGGGGGATGGAGGAGGCTCCGCGAGGGCCCACCACGCGTCCCGATGCGGCCGCTCCAGTGACCTCGCACCCTTGCCCCGCGTCGCCGTCGCGAAAGGAGCTCCGCCGCCTGCACCTCGTCGCTGCCAACGCGAGCCCGGAGGAGGCGGCGCTGATCCGGAGGAGCTCCGCCTCGCCTCGCCGGACCACCTCGCCGTCGCCGTCGGGAGAGGGAGCTCCGCATCGCCGCCGCTGCCTCTTGCGCTGCCGCTCTAATCCTCGCCGTGCTCGAAGCAGAAGCAAGCCCGCCGCCAGATCCATCGTCCCCGCCACGCCTCCAATCGAGCTTTGCCGCAGCCGTCGGTGGCAGCGGCGTCCAGGGTCGCCCCGCGGGTCGGCGGCGGACAGGACCTCGCGCGCGGTGGCGTCGTCCTGCGCTCGGAAGGGACGGAGCTCCGGGGAGGGAAGCTGGCCGCGCCCGCGCCGATGGACCGCCGCCGACCCGCCGTCGTCCTCGCCGCCGAGATGAGGGGCCACCCCATCCGCCGCGCCATGGATGCGCCGGCAAGCAGGGGAGGAGCCTCGGTTCCTCCGCCGGCGGAGGACCCCGTCGGAACTCCCACGCCCGCCGCTGCCGTCTCCCGCGAGGAGGCCCAACCTCGCCGCGTTCCGCGTTCGCTGCCACCGGAGAGCTCCTCCTCCGCCGACGCATGGAGGAGGTCGCCCTCACCGCCGCGCCATGGATCTGCGCCTCTTCCCTCGTCGGTGCGGGCGTAGGGTCGGCCGCCGCGGGGACGGGCCGGAGCAGGGGACGTGCTCGAGGTGGAGCTCGGGACCAGCCGGCGGAGCTCCGTGGCTCTGCTCCTGTGCACCGGTGGAGGAGCCGAGGAGGCGGGGTGGGAGAGAGGGGGCGGGGGGAATAGGTGGAGGGGGCGGTGGGGAGGGAAAAAAAGAAAGGGAGAGGATGACGAGTGGGCCCCGTGCAGGGTTGTTGGGACGAAGGAGAGAGATAAAGGAGGATGGGTGCGGGAGAAGTGCATATGAAGGAGAGAATTTCGATGATGAGGACGGAATATTCTGTTTTGAAGGAGGTTTTGAAGTTCCACGTGTGGATGGTCTCAGCGACAGGATGGCGTAATCGATTGGGTCATCATGTGCCTCTTGGTCATGTGCTTGTACGTCGTCATCTATGACATAACTGGTGAGGTCATGTTCAGCAATCAGCAGTAGGAGGTTTTGCTGCAGAATAGTAAGCTTGATTTGTTGCATATTGCATACAGTTTTCTGTACTTCTCCTATTTCCCGTTAACTAATAATACCAATATCACGATCTTTAGGGACAGTTCTGTACATAATTAATTAAAAGCTGTGGCATAACTGATGAATTCATGATCAGTAGGAGGAAGTTTAATTTTGTTGTAGAATAAGCTTGATTTGTTGAATAATGCATGCTATTTTCTCTCGTCTCCTCCTCTTTCTAAATTAACTAAAACTCCTTCCATTCTTAAGTATATCATGTTTAGGACAAGTTAATTAGTTAAAAATATATATTTAAAACGAAGGTAGTGATACTGATGGCAACGTAGGACGTGCAAACCAACCTCTTCGTGTAAACATGCAAACTTCCGATCTGGACCACATGATGTTGATCAGGGGGAGCGGGGCATTAGGTAATTTTACACTTAACCATCCGTCTCTAATTACAATTTTGCAAATCCGCCGTCCCACTGCCCCCATGCTCCCTCTTAGATCAACATCAATGCGACCCAAATTAGAAGTTTGCACGGTTCCACGGAAGGTTGATTTGCACCACATATGTTTCCAATAATTATTTGATTGTTTAAACATCATATATTTAGACCTATTTGGTTCTCATAATTCCCTGACTTATTAAGCCACTTGTATTTAATTCGATTGTGTTTGGTTATAGTGACTTATATAAGTATCTGTGTTCTGATGGGCCCCACCTTAAGTGTGAGGAAAAGTGACTTATGTCACTTAATAAGTCATGAGATTTAAATCAAGGTTGTTTAGCTTTCACAAATGACTTATTTGCACTTTAAGTCAGATGATTTTTATTTTTCGCAATTTTAAGTTAGGAGACTTCTGGATACGATTTTTTTGTATATTTTTTCTTCGATTTTCCAAAAATAAATGCTCCCAAACAAATTTACCAAATCTATACACCTGCCGCTGTATCATATGACGGCGGGATCCAAACGCCGTATCATACGGCGGCAGGATCCTAACCGCCGTACCATAGGGTGTTAGGTTCCAAACCCCATGTCACATAGCGGTAAGACACCGACTATGGCATTTCCCGGCGCCTAAGTGGCGGTAGGGCTAACCGTCATATGGTACGGCGGTTAGGTCCAAACGCCGTAAGGTAGGGTAGTTGGTCGATAAAGTATTTTTTTCATTTCCATAATGAAAATTAAATTAGAGCAACCATATAGAATTAGAAATTAAAATAACTTGTTGCATATAAAAAATCGATTAAAATAAAACAACGAGTGAAAAGTTTATACACAATAATGATCAAGTATTGTTGTCACAAAAAAATCATGACTAAATCTAAATCCGCCTGCCCCGCTTCGGCCTAAGTACTTGAGCAATTTCTAGTAATTTACAGTAATTTTCAGTATTTTCATGAATTTACAACAATTTCTAGGAATTTACAGTAATTTTCAACAATTTCTAAGAATTTATAGAAATTTTCATGAATTTCTACTAGTTTAAGGCAATTTCCAACAATTTCCAGAAATTTCTAGGAATTTAAGGAAATTTGCACTAATTTCTAGCAACTTTCACTAATTTTCACAAATTTACAGTAATTTTTAAGAATTTCTAGCAATTTCATGAAATTTACCACAATTTCTAAGAATTTAAAATAATTTTCAACAAAATATAAGAATTTCTAGCAATTTTCATCAATTTCTTAAAATGTACAGTAACTTTTCAGTAATTTCTACTAATTTATACAAATGTCTACCAATTTACACGGACCTCTATGCAATTTCCATCAATTTGCAGTAATGTTCACGAATTTACAACAATTTTTAAGAATTTAAATAAATTTTCAATAATTTCCAAGAATTTTTAGGAATTTCCAAAAATTTCTACGAATTTAAAGAAATCTGCAACAATTTTAGCAATTTTCACTAATTTTCAGGAATTTACAACAATTTCTGAAAATTTCTAACTTGTTTCAGCAATTTCTACAATAATCTATCTATTTATAAGATTTTTCATCAATTTCTAATATTTTTAAACTAATTTTCAAATTATTTCTTAATTTTCTAAACTGTTTCTAAACTTTTGCTACTATTTGTAAACTATTTCTAAATTTTCTAAACTATTTCTACAATTTATAAACTAAAGGAGTTAGAATTAGAAAAAATACCTGGATCCGAAGTGCTCAGCGAAGACCACCGAGGAGATGAGAGTGAAGGAGAGGGAAGAAGGGGGCGGGGGGCTGGCGGTAACCTCGGTCTGCTTATATAGGCGTGAGGCTGCTGTCGTATGGCACGACGTAGGCCCAAACATCGTGCCATATGACGTTTGAGACCCTAGCGTCGTGCCATATGGCGCTAGTGTAACAGCCCAAAATAATTAATCTTGTCATAAAGCATACATGTGCATCATCTCTAGCATCATTGTATTTAATTGAGTTCAATTGGTTTATCTTTACATTTGAAATTAAATTAAAAACTCGTCTTGTTCTTGTACCTTATATATGAACTTTGATTTCTACCATATAAGATGACTTGTTTATATAGTACTTCTCGAGATATGAATTTAGGTATCTTCTTTCGGAAATTTTGATATCATCTTGAGGTCAAACAGGTTACCCGAAATCTCGAAAGTATCGTTCCGGGAGGAATTTTCATTTGAAATCTGCAATAGTTATGATGTCAGTTCCAATTAAAATGGATCATTCTTGATGCATACTAACTTCAAAAAAAGTTCCATGATTTTTGGAGATTCCTAGATCCCTTTTCAGATTTATTCAAAACAGACTGTTTTGCCCGGATCACCCGGCTCCTTCACCTGGGTCACCCGACGACCTATAGAGCCGCACCGGGCGGTGTGGGCCGGATCTCCCGAGAAAAATCAGAAGTCTGTTTTAACGCCATTTCCTCGCGATGCACTGGCCGTTCTCCCTGCCACGCGCCTCCAGCGCCGTCGCGCATGCGTGACGACGTCACAGTGCCGTCCGCCCCCTCCCACAAAACCAGCGGCCTCTCTCCCTTCCGTTCCTCTCTTCCTCCCTCGTTCTTTCTCCAGCGAACCGAAGCCGCTCGCCCCCTGCTCGCCTGCGTGTCGCCCAGGGCAGCGCCGGCCGGCCGAGCTCTGGCCAGCCAAGGGTGAGTCCGTCCCCCTCCTCTCCATGATTCTCTCCATCTTCCATGGTCGGTTGAAGTAGACTCTTTTTCGCAGTTTCTTCTCCAACTCTGGGAATACACGTCCAAGCCCGATCTCCTCCATCGTCGAGTTCCCTCAACTTCTGAGCTTCTGAATCGTCTTTTCCCATCCTAAGTGAGGTTCCCCAATGGTTTCCCCCTCCTCTCTCAAGCTTTGGAAGCTTCTCCATTAGGCTCCAATGGAGGTTCAACTCCATTGTTGATGCATGCCACCCAAACCTCTATGCATGTCATTTCTTTTGCCTAAAATTGAATCTCCATCACCTAAGGAAGCTCTAGGATCAAACCCCATTGCAATCGGTCGCCGGAATCACCGGCAATGCCATTTTCGGGCACTTGATGAGAAATTTACAAATCTGCCATTATTGGAAAACGTGAATAAATTCATGTTTTGTGTAGGATTTAATTATTCTATCATATACTAGATGCTTGGAATTTATGTACTAGTATATGACAAAAAATAGTTTACATTCTTTCATGCATGCCATACATCATTTACATGTCCATGCATTGTTATTGATTATGTATCATTGCATACGTGTAGAGACCGAGACGCCGAAGCTTGAAGAGAGTGAGCCCGAGAAGGAGTCCGGTGCCGGCTGTGACAGAACCGCCCAAATTAACTCCGTATTATCGCCTAAACCACTCATTTTGGTCATTACGTAATAACACAGAGTTAACTTGTCGTCTCTGCCGGGTCAAGCCCGGTAAATCACTTGTAACAAAGGATCGACAACTGTACATCAAAACTCACACGAAGGCGAGTCGTAATTTATTACATCAATTCCCATGAAGTGTTATTTATTACAAAACCAAGTTCCATGCATAACAGCAAATTGTTCAGAGTTTATAAATACAGCGGAAAAATACTAGTCGATAGAGCAGCATTATAGGAGGTCATCCATAATGCCAACAAACATCGTCTTCTTCCCCTCCCAAACCTCACCTGAAAAGAACAGCAAAAGCAAGACTGAGTATTTTAATACTCAGCAAGACTTAACCGACAGGTGATGGAAAATCACCAACTCTCTAGACATGCAAGGCTTTTGGCTAGTGGATCATTTTGCTGAAAAGCAACAAAAAGTATGTCCTTACTTTCAAAATTTTAGCTCAAATTCTAGTTGATTAACCATTACTAAGTAAGTATCTACATCAAACATAAGTTGTGCAATACAATTAATCAAGCATCCATATTAACTCTCAATTCCATCATAAAGGGAAATAGACTGTATAGTTAAGCAGTCTCGGATAACGGTGAGAGGCCGACGATCGATCAATTAATAACCTTGCAAGGTAGACCTAAACACACGGGAGATGCACACCCCAAAAATGACAACTAAAACCAAGGGGGTGGAGTGTGCAACAACCAGACGGTTCCCAGCCATCCTCGGTTCGGGATCAAATTCCACAGTCTTTGGTACAAGGTGAGGTGGCTACAGCCTCACTGCCCACCCTCACTCATGCATCACCTTTACTGCAGCAAGGGGACTCTTCCCAAGATTAGTGGACCGAGTTCCCTTACCGAATCAGGAAGGTACTAGGTTTACCAGTCCCATTCCTGACAAATGTTTAGTACGTTCAAAAGCTTAACCATTGACACCTATTGACCGGAGCCGATCCCAAGCTCTTACCACATGAGCATATCAGTTTAAATCTTATGATTCAAATATAAGAAACCTATAGCTCGCGAGTGAAGGATTTCACTCGACTTTTACCGTGTCCTTAAAGCATGGCAACTAGCGACCTATCATGCTAGTATAAGAACATAGGAACCAAGGATCATGCAACTATGATTTCAATTCAACTCCTGAAACTTAAATGCACAAACATAACATATATATTTGCAGGAAGTTAAAATCATAGGATTATGCTCCGGTGCTTACCTTTCAAGCAGATGTTAGTTCTAACTAGGCCTTGGCCCTTCCAAACTTGGTTTGGGTCTTGTGGTCTTCCAACGACGCCCACTCGTCCCTCGAACGGTCCTCCGTCTTGATCCGGGACGATCTCGTAGGTACTGACGGGAAATTCTACACGAGATGCATATGCATAAGATTTATTTGTCCAATTTAAATAAGATTCCACTTTTGAAACTTAACGATAAACACGAGGTTTATGGGTGACCACATTCACCTAGATATGATATTCCGCATACTCTTCCTCTATTAGAGAAATGTGTGTGCGGGTGATTTTTATTTCTCATTTGATGGCGATTATGTACATATTTAAGATAATTAATTTATTTTACTTCACCAAGGTAAGGGTGCTATTTAGGGTGTGTCTTGGTGGAGTTCATGCATTTAAATTTGAGTTGTACAAAAGTGATCTTGGTTTTCCTTTTTATCCCTTTTATTGAGCGTGGTTTGTTTCCAATTTAATTATGAAATTTTTATACCGCAACTTGAGCCATAACTTCACGTAGAGGTGTAAGAAACCTAACCATGCAGTGATATGCACTTACTCAGCAAAGAAACTTAAATAAACTATACACATGAAATTAGCCTTAATTACGCATGATAAACCATGGCAAATTATTTGACTAAGCTAAACATGTCAAAATGATGCATACTATTTAACAGGAGTAAATCATCATGAAACAGAGTTGTGGCAAAAAGATTGACATTAATTGATCAACAGATTAATTTATAAAATTCATAAATAGAGGCACTAGCATAAACGAAATAAAATCATAACTGTAGATACACAAGACAACTAAGTACCATCTTTCTACCAGAGATCATACATGTCAAAAGTAGCAACATATCCAAAAATCAACCTCAGATCATGCTTAGAATTTAAATTATGACAAAAACACTTCAAACTGAAATTTGAATCTAGTTTAAAAACTAAGCATCAAAAGTATATACATGCTTTCTAGAAAAGATAGGATTCATCACAAGGATTCCAAAACAGTTGAGTTTACATTTTTCCTATTTTCTGTGATTTTATACGTATTTTACAAGTTTCAGCCTTTTAACCCTAGATCTGGAAATTTAGTTCTCGCAAACAGGTCCTTGGTTCTCATAGATAGGTCCCTGGGACGAGAATTCCAATCGCAATTGAGTCCCTGGCGCCATGGCCGGCGGAGGGAGCTCGATTCCGGCGAGGGGAAGGTCGGGCTTGGCCGGGAAAGTGGAGGAGAGGCACGAGGGATCACCTGGGGTTCCATTCCGGTGCTTGGTTGGGTCGGAGAAGGTGCCGCCGGCGAGGTTCGGCGGGCCGGCGGATCAGAGGCCGCCTCTGATTCTGCTCCGGCGAGGTGAGCGGCGTTGGCGATGTGCTGAGGGGTTGGTAGGCTAATGTGTGGGTGTGGGGGCGCGGTGGTGTGTTCAGAGGGTGCTGGAGAGACACAGGATGGGGAGCTCGCAGTGCGCCGCGGCAGCGGCCAGCAGCGGCTCGGTGCCTGTGCGCCCGGCGCGGAAAAGAGAAACGGCTGGGGCAGCGCAGCTCTATAAGCGGCCTGGGCTTGCTCAACACTTCAAGGCAATCTCGGCTTGATGAGCACGCCCGGAGCAGTGCGACGGCGCGTGGCGTCCGCGGGGTGGGCACGGGCGGTGACGCAGGGGTGCGCCGACGCGTGTCGACGGATTTGGCAGAGGGGATAAGGGCGTGGACGTAGCGGACGTGTCTCGAGATGACGGCGTTGATGGCGGGCCCCACGGGATGTGACGGCCGGGGCACGGACGCCGGGGCGGCAGCTCGGCGCGCGCGCGACGCGCCTGGCGCTAGCTCGGTGCGGGAGCTCGGCTCCAGAGCGCCAGGATGCCAAAACAGTTTGGTCAAGGTACGTTTGACCAAGGCAAACTCAAAAACTTTGAACTAAAGTTTGGAATCTCCAATAATAGAAGTTGCAGATCATGCATCCAACTCCAACTTTTGTAAAGGTCGACCTATGAAATTCTTCATGGTTTAGCCGGAATATCAACTCAAACTTCAGGATTTTCTCGGCCCGGTCAACAGGGTGCTGTGAACTTTGACTGGGTTTTTGGACCTTTTGCACTTCGAATTTCAAATGCTACCAATTAGATGAAATGTGTTCCCGGAGATTCTTCACAACTTTCTTATTGGCATAATTTGAAGTGCTTATGCAGAATTTTGATAACGCGCTAGATTACTGCAGTGAGGTCTAGGGTTCTATGGTTTGACTGGGGTTTTCGGGGGTTTGACCCATGGTTGGGTATTTGACCGAGTAACCATGTTTGTGAATATGCTTAGCTCCATTAATTAAGATGGTTACTATTCCTTAAAAATCTGGGGTATTACACCGACGACACTCCTTTTGAGAATCAAGGCAGGCACCTAAGCATTCTTAAACCCTATTTTGGATCAAATTGAGTATATGTGTCTTATATGTGCATGAGTAATATTTATGTATATGTTTGCTTAGCTCCGACTTGATGCATTACCCTCCTTGATCTAGAATAACCTTTATTAGGTGAGTATGTTTGTTTAGGTGTCACGAATGTAATTGCTTATTAATGCTTAGCCTCAGTAGAAGTCAAGAGGTGGCAAGGTCACCACCACTTGCGAGTTACAGGATGTTGTTAAATTAAAACATATGGTTAGCTTTGAAAGATAAAAATTGAACTCCATGAAACATGATGCGAGACTTGAGCAAGAATGGTAGGGTCCTTGAGATCGGAGCTCACTTGACTAGTCTTGCTTGAGTTGATTAAGGCCCGAGTCTTGAAAGTTGAGTTCTTGAGCACATTTCCGTACAAACCACATACTTATAATGGGTTGGTAAGCTAAGTAGCATAAGTCGCACCGTACCTTGAATGAATTAGGAGCGGAGTGGGATGAGGTGTGATCGACCGTGTTCGGTGCACCTATACACTTCCGGCCATCCGATCATAGTGGGGTGCGGGTATGTGAAAGGTTGAGGGCATGAATCAACACTTATCCTAGGCCAAAGGGTATGGTCGTTGGTCTTGCGCTTCATGTGGGAAAAGTTGCACACCCGTGCAGGGTTAAATCTATTGCAATAGCCTCGCTCCCAGGTTAAGGAGCACGCTCTTGAAATCTGCGTTCAATGGAGAGTTTCGGATGGAGTTCTCGAAAGATTGAGCTTAAGATCATGATATCACTTTACTTATTGCAATTTACTTGATGCTTGACTTAGAGATCATAGAATGTTGTCTTTTGCTTATTACAACTTGATAAAAATGTAGATGCTTTTATGCAAAATAATTACCCATGTCATTCCTTGCTACTTAACCAAATGCATACTCCTTGAAAGTCGGGCAAGTATATACCCATATGTGGATAAGTCCTGTGGAGTACCTTTTGTACTCACGGTGCTGCCGATAAGTTGATTGCAGGTGAGGCGCAGCCGTAGCCCATCTTTGGGTACTTCCTTGCCGAGGACGGAGGTCCGGGGAGGAAGTAGGTGGCCATGGCTTAGGAAGGGCACTATCGGCATATAGTGCTACCTTCTTATTTTGTTATGTATCGTATGAGAGCGATGATGGAACTTTCCGCTGTAAAACTCTAAGACTTATTGTAATGTAAACTTGAACCTATCTTTGTAATGTGATGGACTATGTTTGAATTGCTATGTGATGATGATGTTCATCTTGTTGTGCTTAGTGAGGTGTGTATAAATCCTGGCATTGCTAATGACACATCTCAAGGACGACCGGAGTTATTCCTCTTTAATTGAGTTGATCAATGGTGATGACTCGATTAAATAGGATTAACTTGGAGGTTCCTCACAGCTAGGGTCCTTGGCCCACTGGCAGGGTAGTCCCGCTCCCAACAATTGGCATTAGCACCAAGCGTTGTACCACACGACGTTTGACTGATCCTGCCGCTGTATGATATGGCGTTTGGATCCTGCCGCCATATGATACAGCGGTAGGTGTATAGATTTAATAAATAGAATTGATAAATTTGTTTGGGAGCATTTATTTTGGGAAAATCGAAGAAAAAATATATAAAAAAAATCTCTGGAGCGTGCAAATAAATAGAGCACATACAAACCAACCAACCCAATGATGCGTATATCCCAGCCCAAAAGGCCCATTTGCCGGAAGGCGCACTGCACGGAAAGGGAAAAGAAAGAAAGAGAGCAGCGCGACGCGCACAAAAAGGGTAGGCAAGGGAAATATCTCTCGGCAGTCGCCACACCCGCCGCGACCGCGACCGCGACCTCGACCGGCCGAGCTCTCTCTCCCTCTCCCTCGCCGATGGCATCTCAGAGCTCCACGCCCGCGGACGCCGCGGCGCCTTCGCCGGCTGCCGCAGCCACCGGAGAGCCGGCTACGAGCCCCGCTTCCTCAACGACGGCACAAAACCCTGCCGCTGCTGCGACCGCGGCTGCCGGTGCCACGGATCTGGAGAAGAAGATGCGCCGCGCGGAGCGGTTTGGGACAGCGGTGGTGATGTCCGAGGAGGAGAAGCGTAGCAGCCGCGCCGAGAGGTAATTCTCCCATGGATCTCCTTTACTAGGGTTTATAGGTTTTCTCCTAACAAATCTGCAAGTTTATGATTCAAGCACAATATTTCGGTATCCTCGAGCATTTAGCCTATCTCTTTTAAGAGTTAAACAGAAATAATCTACATAGATAGAGATTATAGGGAGTTGAATACAGCCCCTGCCGCCCTGCCTCTGAGCCTATGCAGAAACCAGTGTTCAAACTATAAACCAGGGTTGGAACCCCAGTCGGCCTGCTCCACTCAACTTGAGCTGGACAAGCTGAGCTAAACCAACTATCCAATAATCTACATAGAAGTGATGTAGTTTTGGAGTGTAGTTTTTGTCATTACGTGTATATTTGAATCGCAAAACTATATGATTTGGGGTGTTTATAGGGTTTAGAAGTACAGAGGTTGCATTTATCCACAACGTTGCAATGCATATTTGCGATGTTGCAGTGATTGTCAAATTTTTGGACATTCATTTTTTTTTAACTGTGTATGAATGTATGATCCGTTGTGGTGTTCAATTGTTGCTGACCTGATTCACATAGATATCACTTCATTCCAAGACCTAGGAAGCTATGCCCTTGCATGAATTATGGTTTTAAGTGTTATGCAGTTACTTACTCAATTACTTCATTGCTTCATTATTGAAACTTGTTAGACTTTCTAGTTTTTGCCAGTTCATGTTCACCTTGTTAACTCTTGATTTTGATCCTTCATTTTATAGGTTTCTTGCTTAGTATTCCCTCCGTTCCAAATTATAGGTCATTTTGGCTTTTCTAGATGCATAGATATTATTATGCATCTAGACATAGGGTATATCTAAGGCATAATGAAGTCTATGAATCTAATAAACTAAAACAACCTATAATATGGAACAGAGGGAGTATAAGCAGGTAGGAATTCAAAAGCTTTAGGTCCATAATTATATATATATATCTGTCCCCAGTCTTTAGATGCCCCAACAAAATTGTAGACAATTGGATGCAAACCTAGTAGATAAAAATTCAGAATATATTAATATTTTTTTTTGTTTTAATCCACTTAAACATCAACAAAGAAAAAGAGCATCGTTGCAAGAAAATTGCAATTCCTTATAGGGAGCCTCCTGGTTGAATTGTCTTTCTCATGAATCCATAAGTGTTTTAGATGAGTCCTCAAGTTTTCTTCTAGTTTGAAAGAGGTTTAACCTTTTTGTCTGATGTCCTACCCTCAGTGTTAGTAAAATTTGAAATAAAATGTGTAACTCTCCTTTGTTGTTCTGATACAAGTATGTTTGGTGATTACAAATTATGCTTATTTTGCATATGACATTTGTATAACTTTACTCCAATGCTAAATTTGGAGATTTATGGTATATGATGAAATTCCCTTCCCCAGACCCCCCACCTTGTGTGGAACTATCAGTGGGTACACCCTTTTACGAAATTACTATTGCTTTACGAGCTGTTACCTTTAATTTCAACTTCCAATTATTATTAAGGCTGTCAGCTAATTTCTGTACCCTGAGATGATTGTTGTGGTACGTTTTATCTGAGAAGGTTTGCAATTTTACTTTTTTTTGGGGGGGGGGTCCAAGATGGATATATAGCCTGTTCATCTGCATTGTTTTCCGTGTCAATACTAAATAAGGTTGGATGGTTGCTTAAAACCAAGCAAACTTCACTCTTCAATCCAGTTGAGCCAAGCAGATCCTCTTCCCTTTGGTTTCATCTAAGCCACTGCAAACTTTGTATCATTCCTATTTAGCTGATCAACTTTCCAAATGGTACATCACAATTACTAAGTGCATTTTGCTTTCCTGTCTACAAGATTCGGGACTGGATCTTCAAATGTAAAGGATGAAGAAAAGAAGAAGTCCAGGGCTGAGAGGTGTGTTAATTACTCAGAAATTTCTCAAATGTTCTTGTTTTTTTCCTGTCCCAAGTGGTGAATTGATGCATAGTTAAATGAATGGAATTGCCAGGTTTGGCCTTGCCTCATCATCTTCTTCTGATGAGGAGGCTAAGAAAAAGGCCCGTTTAGAACGATTTGGTCAGGGCACAAATGTTGACAAGGCAGAAGAAGAAAAAAGAAAGGCACGGGCCACCCGGTTAGTGAACGTGGCGATGATCATTCCTTGGTTATCCTGTGGAACTTTACCTACCAATCGGCTCATCTTACATCTCTTCGCAACTTTGCCAGGTTTGCAGAAACATCTAGTGGATCACCTCGGGAAAATGGCAAGGACAACTCCAAGCCGGTATGTCTTGGATGGTTTTGTGAATAACTTTTGCCTCATTCGACTTGATTTTTGTGTGGAGCTTTCACCTCCAGTTGGTAGGTTCTAACTGGCTGACCTGTTTGTATTATGCTCAACGCAGGACGCAGCCACTGTGACAGGCACAGCGTGATCTGAGCACTCTGCCTTCAATGAGGTGAGACGATGCTGTTATCACCCCATAACAAATTTTCCTCGTCAGACTTGCCGTTGTAGTTTCCCTAACTTGTAAAGAATCAACTTCACCCCTTTCAGGTCTCAGATATTATCCGTGGAGACTTGGTGAGGCCATCGCTTGTACACCACTAACTGCATGGACAGGGGGCGTCATGTGTTTTCCCAGTCCTGGCCATCTTTACGAGATGTTTGCTTTGTATGACTCTTACTTGCGGTACTTGCTGGGCAGCGTAGCTAGATTTGCTGCCCGGTTTGTGGATGGTCATGTACCTTCGGTTTCCTTCCTATTTGGACATTTGGTGACACGGTGATTTCGTTTCCTTGTACTAACTAAAGTTGTAGTCGGCTGTTAGAAGACAAGGCAGCACTCTCGTCTTTCTGTTGCTGCGTGCTACAAAACGGGTTACGGAATACCCATGCCATGGAGCATGGAGTTGGATGCCCGTTAAGTGGACAATTGGTCCCTTGACGTGAAGATACAGAGACGGGGTCCGGCAGCATGCCATTGGCCTTTTCTCTGACAAACGTATCAGCAATAAACCGAGGAAACATAGCATACGTAAATAGATGTGGTTCAGGGCCACTCTTGTTCCATTCTCTACAGATACTCTCTAAACGGCGCTATGTGTAAATCACTGCAGGTGAAAAGGAACAGATTACACACTGCAGTGTGAAAAGGAACAGATATTACACCCCTAATAAACATCATTATGAATATAATAAACAATAAATCACCGATGCAGATCCGACACTGAGCTGCTCCCGGTGGCCTCAGTGGCCGTAGAGCTCCCGGTGCGCGACGACGAGCTCCGACCGCCGCTCGATCGTGTAGCGCAGCTGCTCCTTGACCCGCCGCAGCGCCAGGAGCACTGACTCCACGTCGGCGTGCGGCTTCGGTTCCGCGGCGGCCGGCCGAGGCTGCTGGTCGGATAGAACGATGGCAAGCCTGTTGTTCTCTTCTTCCTGTTGTGCCTCCTCGTGGAGCTCTGCTGTAGTTTGCGTGTCGTCGCCTTTCGTTCTCAAGCCACCGTCCGCTTGCACGACGAGCTGGGGGTCTACCAGCACGAGCGCTAGCCTGTCGTCGCTGTCGTGGAATAATTCTTCGGATTTCCCGGAGCCAACACAGCCGCTGGATGCATCAAGGTGTTGCTGCCTGCACATGAACACATTACAAGAGTCATATCACGGCAATACTTGTGAACCACCAAAGGTAGCTGCAGTAATACAATCGCTGGTTGAAGTTTCAATAAATATGCCGATATTGTTTGACGTTACTTCTGATGGTTGTGGTTAGTCTAGAGTAAATACACTTCCACCTCTCTTGCTCATTTCCGCTCAAGTGGTTTCCAATTGCAACTTGCAAGTGCGTGATCATTCATTCACTTGGTTCAGCTATAATAGCATCCACCGATGTGATAGAAAGAAACTCAAGCTGATTTGCTTCAGTCTACTTATGTGGCGTGCATTGTGTAGTAGTACTCCTCCTGTGTGCTATCGCGAAAGGTAATCATTCTGTCCTAAGGTGAAGGGAAGCATTAATCGTTTCCTCTACACCTGGTAGGGAAGCCTGAAAGGAGTCAGCTCCTCTTGAAAAGGATGAGAAAAACTTTTTTTTTAAAAAAACTTCGACTATTAATCATAAAGAAGCCCGAAAGGATTACTATTGCAAGCAAAAAGTGGAAAACAGGTCCCTAAAAAAATTCAGCAGTATTTTGTAATTTTATATATCACTAAACATCAAATTAAGTACTGTTGTCAATGAGTTTGTTTCACCAAACAGCAAATTGTGCATGCGTACCTCTCTGAATCATGATCACCGGCACTCTCTTGCTCAGAGCTGCTGCTATTGTTTGTGCCGGCAAGATCCATGCAAGCACCAGCTGGGGATTGCTCGGACACGAGGGAGCACCAGCTTCCGTCCTGGGAGAAGTTCCCTTGAGTACAGGAACCGGCGGAGGAGCCCTTGGCGCTGTTAGCGTCGGCATCGCCATCGGATGGAGCAGAATCATCAGTGGTCAACGATCCAGGACTGTTCCTCTCCTCCGACTCCGGCGCCCGGTGAGCGGAGCGGCCATTGGAGGACAGCGAGCTGATGGAGCCGTCCGAGAGCTCCACGTCCAGAATCTTGAGGGACTCGAGCTTCTTGATGGCCCTCCTGAGCCTCCTCTCCGCCTTGTTCCTCACCTTGACCTCGTCGGCGAGCTGCTTCTCCAGCTCGTCCAGCTGTGGCAGAACCAACCATCAAATCAAACATTCAGAACCAACCAGTAGAAGAGGATGAAGCAGTACGGAACGGAATGTGTTGCAGAAGGTGGGATAAGATTGTACCCTTTTGGTTAGTTGGTCGGCCTCCTCCTTGGCAGCCTTGGATGCCACCCTCTCTGCGAGCAGCCTGCCCCGGAGGCACTCCACCGTCCTCATGCCACCACCGCCCTCCCCACCCCCACCATTCACCCTGCAATCAATGCAACAAACTGGTCAGAAATCGATCCTAGGATCCCATTTGGAGTTGGAGCCACCACCAAGAATCTCAAGAACTAAAATACTCCCGGCAACAGCTCAAGCAACGATGCCAGGAGCCAAGAAACCATCCACGAATGCAAGAAAGAATCGAGCAGCTCCGGCGAATTTTAGCAACCTGCATTGCATGGTCTCGGCAGCCATTCTCCGATCCTCCTCCCCGTATCCGGCTCGGGCTCGGGCTCTTGCTAGCTTGTGGTAATCCGCAGCGTGTGGCGGCGGCTTTGGGCGCTTCCTGCGTGCGGCTCTGCTTTTGAGCGCGCGCGGCAGGGAGAGAGCGCAGGCGGCGGCTGCTGAATTGGAGGAGGCTTGGGGCCTGTTTAATTCACCAAATTTTCACCAACAACCCGTCACATCAATCTTCTTTCCACTAATTTGGAGTATTAAATGTAGATTAATGACAAAATCCATTCCACGACCCCTACCTTAATTTTCGAGACGAATCTAACGAGCCTAATTATGTCATGATTAGACAATGGCGTGCTACAGTAAATAGTCTCTAATGACGGATTAATTAGATTTAATGGATTCGTCTCGCAATTTCCGGTCCATTCGTGTAATTATTTTTGTAAATAATCTACGTTTAATACTCTTAATAGATCTTTTTGAAAGGAGATCCAAAATTTTCGGTTCGCGAACTAAACGGGGCCTTGAAGCGGAAGCCGGAAGCTGACGTCGGGTGCCTCTCTCTGTTCGGGGTGTGAGGCGAGTCAGGCGAGGCGCCAGCGCCACAGGCCACAGCACGCTCTCGGCTCTCTCCGTGGGAGAGGACTAGAGGGGTACTACCTCGAAAGGAAGCATGGGATTTGATGACCCACAAGGCCACAGGAGCCGGTTTTGTCCGTGAGACCGTGAACGCCACCCGTGAGGTGCATTACTGGCGTCACTCGAACCATCCCCTCTTTTCACTACACTCCAGTACATGTACATCCTTCAGTTACGGCGTGCACCATTTTTTCTCCCTTTTTGCTGTACAAAAAAATACGGAAATAATACTCCACGGGCATTTTGTTTGGACTAGCACAGAAGACAAAATGCAAGAGAAGTGTTGAGTGCAAAATGGTTGCAGCAGTCACCTCACCACCTCACATGAGACTATGAGAGTGTGTGTTGAGCTCAAAAATATACTCGGGCAGCTGCCAAGTGCCAAGAGCACAAGAGCACAAGAGACACAAGCCCTAACCTAAAAAAAAGAGTAGATGGTACAGATAAGAATGCTAACGATACTAAAAGCCATGGTGTACTTACCGGGAGTAATTAACAAAGAGATGGTCGCAGGGGACATGTGGGGCAACCGCCTTGGGCCTTGCAACCTGCAATCCTGATTTCTGCAAGCGAGGGAGGAGGAACCAAGCGAAGGGCAGAAAAGGCAGCCACTCCTCCTCCCCAGTCGCCAGTCGGCCGCCCAGCGCCCGGCCCTCCTGTCCTCTCGCTCCATTTTCTTTTCCTCGTGTTTTTTTGTACCAGCGCCTGAAAAGAATTCCCAGCATCCACCGACTTCTCATTTGCTTTCTTCATAAGAAAAATAGTATCTGAATGAATGACCATGGCACGTACCATGATACCAGGACAAGGTCGCGTCGAGCGTCTCTGTCGCGCTGCCTCACGAGCTGCCTGTGCTGCCTCTGCAGTTTGATTTGAACCGAACTGAATTGGAGAGGTAACCGACAGATGGTGCAGTGTTTAACAATGACATTTGAGCTGTCCGTCCTCTCATGTGGACTCTCAAATATACTAACAACATCCCCTGAAAAAACAATGTGCTAACGAACAGTATAAGCACGCAGAGCTTGGTGAAACTGAAGCGACCAACCGATCGTGTCAAATGCTGGGAGGAATTAGCTGGAGAAACCCTGGAGGAATTGGAATTCGGCATCGCCCCGCGTGACGGTGTGAGTGGTTTGTGCCAAGTACCTGGGATTCTCCTCCTGCTGCAGGTGTTCTTGTACCGTACGAAAATTCCTTCACCCACGAGCTAATCAGCCAGGAATAATGCACGAATAATCGGCATGAGGAAAGCGGACAGAGACCTGCAGCATTTTCCCTGAAAATCATGACAGGACCCGTACGGTGCGCAGCATTGGGTCCTTGGACGGCTGCTGATACTGCAGGACCTTTGTTTGACACAATGGTTAGACTGGATCTCTGGGCAGTCAAAAACTAAAGCTTTGTATAAAGCAACAGGTAAAGAAAGTGTAAAGAGATCAAAGTAGAAAGACAAAGGCGAAGAGATGGAAACTGTACCTGTTCCAACGGAAACGGTAACTTCTATGTACTGCAGTGCAGTATTGTTGCACTTCTCCGGGTCCACGTCTTTTTTCGGGCATGATTACTACGTTACCGGCGACCATCACTCCCGATCTGGGAGTGGAGCTTTGCGACGTGAGGGACGGACATGATGACGACGGCGCTTCTCCGGCAAGTGAATGCAGGTAGCCAGGCACACGTAGCCCATGCCGTGCTCCGTGCAGGGCCACCCAGTGCACACAGGCCACCGCCCGTTATTACCTTGGCCTGGGAGGTGCATCACGTGCCACAAGATTCAGTATCAACAGGCAGGCATAATACCACCAAAACTATTCAAAACATTTTGAAACTCTTAACAGATCCAGACACAGGAACAGACAATTGGACGTTACTAGCCGATGGCAAAGTTTCGATCCTTACCATTTTCCTAGAAATATACAGACAAAAGAGGTCATGACAATGGGAAACGAAGTGACAAAAGTCCCCCCTGGTCTGTCTTCGTGCGTGTTTTGTAACCTGTGATGGCTCTATGCATAGGCGGCACTCAGTGAATTCTTTTGGAAAATTTAGGCAGTATGTGATCCTAGTTATGAAGTGCTCCACCTGTGAAGCTATGTTTTTCCTGTATATACTCATATAGAGGTGTACAGCTGTATGCTATGATTAAAGAGATGTGGTGGGTGACTATACTCACTTAGCTTCCCTTGAACTCCAAGGCTCCAGAGTGAGCTGGACAACCATACATCAACATTCAATATCACGTTGCTGCATTTGCGCACTCGGTGCATGTGAAGTCCAGCATGTGAACCCTGAAAACAAAACGAAATAAGAGTCACAGCTTCCTGGTAGTGAGGCCAGAACAAGTTGGTTGCAAATCAGAGAACTGTTCGCACGCTTTTCCTTTTTGGAGTTCATGATATGGGCAGTAGTGAAGTAGAATGATCCCAAGCATGTGAAGCATGATCCACAGGCAAGGGAGGCACTAAAAGACAGATCTTGTTGTGCTAGCTCTGTGCAGTTTTGACTCTAATGCCAGGATGGGGTAGGGGTCTACAGAGCATGCAAAGTAGGTTTGCGCATTTGCTTTGATAGAGAGAACACTGTTCAAAAAGGCATTATGGACTATACAAAAAATGCAGTGTATGTATAGCTCTACACAAAACCCATGGTGTTTCAATAATGTAGATACTGAAAACAGCATGTTAATGTTGCAAGTTAGAACCTTTGTTCATTGGATCCATAGCACTAGAGCAAATTTTGTCGATGAAGTGCATGATCTTCTCCACATAGCTTATTTGGTGGTCCAACCAGGACTGGAGGTACAGCCAATGCCTGCAGATCCTGAAAATCTAGATTAGCACAGGAATTCCCGGTTGCTTTGGTATCTATCATCTTGTAAAGAAAGAGTTTAAGGTCGGCTATCAGTTCAAAAGGTTATGGAAGGATGGACTTGTTGGCTACAATTCTCATGTTTACTGGTCTTAAATGATTAGTTGATCAATCAAATCAATGCGAGTGACCACACAGTTGAGAGTGAAATAATGTGGTCCAAATAACTCAAAAGTCAGGTGTCTCTAAGGCATGACAACCACATCTCAACTATTAGATCTTTTGAATGCTACTATGATGCTATCAATATAACTTGTCCTCGTCTAAGACTGGTTGATGACAAGCCCTTTTCTTCAATTCAGATCGCTCAATCCATCAACAGCCACATAGTATCTTGGGCTCACTTGCTTGATGTATCCACAGCAACCAAACATGCAGATCATTCAACCCCTCAATTCCAACTACAACCAGGAACCTTCTCCAACCCAACTCCCCACATCACGCTCCTTATGACCTCAGCTTCTTCCCATTTTCCAGCATTTGAGTACAAATTAGCCATCACAACGTAATTGCCAGTGTTCTTAGGTTCAATCATATACAGTCGATCAAATACAAATCGACCAAGCTCAACATCACCGAATTCTGCTGCTCCATTAAGCAATGCACCCCAGACTTTTGCATTTGGTTGAAACGGCATATTGTTGACAAGCTCAAGTGCATCCTTTAGCATCCCTGCTCGGCTGAGTGCAGAAACCATGCAAGCGTATTGCTCCATCACCGGAGTGATACCAAACACAACATGCATGGAGTCAAAAATTTTACGAGCATCAGCTACCTTGCCAGCATGAGCACAAGCAGTAAGCACAGCAGTGAAAGCTATGGTATCCGGAGTAGTGCCAGCACTGATCATCTTATCGAATAGGCGCAATGCCTCTGCAGCTTTTCCATGGGCTGCAACGGCTGATATGATTGATGTCCAAATAATTTTGCTTCTATCACCAGTCAATTCAAACACCTTCAGAGCCCCATCAAGAAATCCAGCCTTCGAGTAAGCATCAATCAATGCAGTCACAACACTGACACTTTGATCATAGTTGTTTCTGATCGCATACCCATGAGCTTGCTTCACTCCCAGCAGGGTGGAGAACAAAGGAACTGAAGGAATGATGATTGAAAGCGTGGCTGAATTGGGTAGCATGCCAGAACCAATCATCTCATGCAGTAGTCCAAGCACATCGGACTCACGGCCATTTTGAACTAATCCAGCAGTCATTGCATTCCAGATGCTTATTCCTTGAGCATCTGCTTGCCGGAAAAGCTCCATTCCCTTATCAACATTCCCATGGTTCATGTACCCAGTGATCATGGCACTATAACTGACTGAATCTTTCTTAGGCATCCCTTCGAACAATTTTCTTGCATACTCCAACCGTCCACATTTCGCATAAAACCCAACTATAGAGTTCCACACGGGAACATCCATATCAAGCCCATTCTCGGCAGCAAGCCGGTGCACTTTGACGCCAAAATCGACAGCCTTGAGCTGTGCGCAAGCATGCAGCACACTTGCCACTGTAACGCTGTTTGGTCCAACACCGCCACCAGCATGAACCAATGTCAACTCTTGGAACAGGTTCAGGCACTCCAGGTACAATCCTGCACGGGCGTACGATGATATCAGCGAGTTCCAGGACACGACGTCTCTCCGCGGCATTTCCTCGAACACCGCGCGAGCAGAGCGCATATCTCCGGCGTTCGCATAGGCAGTGATGAGCCCATTTGACACGAACAGGTCTGCGCCGAAGCCGCGCAGAATTGCTACGGCGTGAAGCTCCCCGGCGACGAGTGGGGACAATCCCGGTCCGGACGCGGCGAGCGACTTGAGGAGGGCAGAGAGCGTGATCTCGTCAGGTGAGATTCCGGAGGTGGCGAAGAAGCGGACCGCTGCAGAGGGGTCTGGCGAGTGGAGCGAGAGCGCGATGAGAATGGCGTTCCAGGCGAAGACGCTGGGCCGCGGGACGGCGTCGAACACCCTGCGTGCGTCGTCGAGGCGCGCCGCGCGGGAGTAGAGGGAGATGAGCTTGGAGGCGAGGAAGTTGGACGGCGTCACGGAGAAGGAGACAAGGCGGGCGTGGAGCTGGCGGCCGGCGGCGAGGTGGCCGGAGTCAGCGCAGAGCTGGATGAGGTGGCCGTACGCCCGAGGATCCGGCGGCACGGCCGTGAGCCATGATGGGAGCTTCATTCGCGCTTCATGAACGGCTGTGCACTAGCGCGGGGTAGTGAGTTAAACTTGGCTTTTGGGACAGTTCAGGTCCCAATCCACACGACCGCGATCGAGAAGAAACGAAGAAACTGTTGGTGAGCTACCATATTCGAAAGAACCAATAAATTTCTTTGGAAATGAAGCGACATGTCGGAGACGGAATAACTGTATGCTCTATGGTATTATGTGTATAGTACAATGGTAGAACTCCACACGCACAAACCATCTGATTTCGTGTTTGTACAAAGTTACAATCTTCAGCATCGTAGACTTACATCTCATTACACCCTGCGTCGGTCCAACACACAAGACATTAGATATGAGCCCATAACGACTTCGAATAGTTTAAGGAAGCAATCACTTCAGCAACTTGCTAGGTCACATCATATGTTTTGTTTCTAGGAATCTAATAGGATCCTGACAGTTTTGGCGGCAAATCCACCAAAAAATTGATGACCCAAGTTACCGAGGATCATAACCAGCTCTAGGTCATCAATCAATTCAACAACCTTCCAAAAACTGTATAATCTTGAACGGAATCTCGCATTGCATCTGTTTCTTCTATTACACTATATTTTAATACTACTTTAGAAGTATCCGCCATATCTTTCTCATGTACACCACTAGGGACCATATGGCAAGTCCAGCGGATACATAAAGCAGTGCAACACCAGGGGTAACTAGAGCACCTTGCGCAGGTAGACTGCAAAACAGAGTGCATCATGTAAACCATTATAATATATCAATAGGAAAAATGAAACAATAATAAAGCTATAATAACAAGGACAAGAAATTTCAACTACCTTGGGTCTCTGCTGGCAAGAAGCAGAGTCAACGCTGTCATCTGCGTCGCTGTTTTCCACTTCCCCAAGTTGTTAACTGCAACAGCCTGTTGTGGCAAAGTTGAAAGTTCTTTAGCTCTTGAACTTCTATTTGAGACAATGGAACAGAAGACTAAGAAAGGATAGAGGAACCTCGAGAACTTTGCTATTCTGAGACGCAGCCCACTCCCTCACAGCTGACATTGTAATCTACAAACACACAAGGTCAGGAAAGGTTATGCGTTAGTCTCCTACCACATAACAGCTGTATTCTTTAAAAGGAAAAATGGACAATGCCTGTGCTGAAGGAAAGAGAACTAAACCCGTTCATTGCAGCACATATATTTATATGGAAACTCAGAAGGTTGTAGGACAAAACTGGTGATTTACTCTAACTTTAAGTGCAACTTATATAGCTTCCCAAAGCTCTTTCAGACATAGTGAAATGACTCCTTCTGACTTAAGAGGCAAAGCAACACTAGCTCCACCTAAGGCGGTTTTTTGTTGGATAAAAACACTTGCATTTCAGACATGTATAATTCATGCACCCGATATTACAACCACAAGTTAATGGCCAGACAGATAATTATAATGTTAATAACTTATCATGTAAGCCTTGAGGGACAAAGGTTAGGATAAGGCCAGCTAAGCAGGCAGGAACATACATATTCGCAAAAAAACAAAAATGCGTGAAACATAGATAAGGAAGCATGCCATATTTACAACGGAGAACAATACTATATCAACACATCAACATAAGCCCCAAAACCATGCTGAAATTCCAGGTCTATAATTGCCCACCGAGACAATTTACAACGAACCATTTTTTCACTAAAAGTGGCAATGTGGATTGACTAAGTAACTACCTCTCTTCCAATGATAGCAATGGAAGGAACTGTTAGAAGCCATGGCCCATCCCTGAGTAGTGATGCTTCCAAAGGTTTGGTGCATAGCAAAACTAACGTTGCGGCTACCATAAGCTGCAGTAAAGGAAAGTAAGTTAGATCCTGTGTGTAGCACATCTTTTTAAAAACTGAAAGTCTTGGTTGTAAAGATGCCAGAATACGGTGGGTACCTTGTCAGCCACAGGATCTAGAAATGCACCAAAAGGTGTTCCTAGCTGCATCTGTATATGAATTATATCAGGAAATGGCAAAAGGGGTCAGAAATGATGGTGCAATAACCTGTCTAGCATATAACTGAGATAAAATCTTTCCAGCAAACCTTTCTAGCAAGATAACCATCTAGCCAATCAGTGACTGCAGCAGCAATGAAGATGCCAGTTGTGGCCGTAGCTGCCCATGGACCCTCCATGTAGAAAGCTGTTGGCAATAAAAATAGTAACAGAAGGTAAATATAAGATAAACAACCCTAACATTATTAGGTAAAATATAAGCACAAAACTAAACAGGTTCTAAATGCTTATCAAATATCAGTAGCCAGCAGAAACAACAGAAGTATAGTGTCTGAAGCAATAGTGCATGGTGCTTAAGCCTGCTAACATAGAAGCATGAGAAAGAGAGTTGCTCAAGGGGGTTTTGCTATCAAGTCCGACTGCATGAAAATTAAGTTGTTGGGCCATTTAAGGAAAACAAACTATTCAGCCTCCAGTGAGCAAACAAGTGCTGTTTTCTTTACTTTATACAGATGATAAGTATCGAGCCAAACTAGCAATACATTTAATCATTGCACCAGCTCTGTCCATCAACAAGAGCTAAAAAAATATGCATGTGCCAAATCGTTTCAATAAAGCCATGGACTGTTTGGATATAGGGAAAAGATAATTGTTTCGATACTAGGACTTATGGAGAATAGCAACAGTGCACATGTTTCCATTAGCCTCATTTTACATTCATTTTGAGAAAATTACTGAAAAAACAAATTCTGTGGTTCAAGCTGCATCAAACCCCTGAAATTTAAGTGCCACGATTTTCTGATCATGAGGTTACAATCGAGCATTCGAGCCCCACCCTTCAAAATAGAAATAAGGGCGCATAGTATCTGGCCAGCATCTTTTACCCCACAAACCTGCACAACCACATGCAGCTTGTTGTGCAGGTTCTGAAGAGGCTGACCAAGTACTGCAGCTTGGGGTTATATAGAAGGGGTGGGTTTTTGTGTAACCTCAGGACCCACGAAACGTACAGTTATGTGCCACAGTCCCTGAAGGTTCTTTGCAACTAGGATCGTATAAACTCATTTTGTATGTAGTTAAGGTAAACATAAACTGTTGGGGACAAGTAACATGTAGGTACTGTCAATTTAAGACAGTGAATTAAGGAGGTTAAAACACTCATGTGATCGAACACTGGAGTTCCAGCAACTCACTCGTATTCGTTTGATAACATGACGCTATCATCCCCCACGGGTTTCCCACATTGCTACCACACACGAACGAAGAGCGCCGGATAAAAAGAAGAAACGCAAACTTCCATTCGACCAACAGAAACACTCGGAGAGATAAGCTTCCACTTACTGCTAATCAGGAGCGGCACGGCGGCGACGCGGCCAATGGTGAGCACGGTGGGCAGCGTGAGCAGCCTCGGCGGCGGCGGCGGCGGGTCCTCCTTGGACATCCCGTTCACCGGGGGCACCTCCTTGGCGAGCCCGTTCACCGCCCGCCTCCTCCTGGCCCCGAGCCCCGCATCAGATCCCATCCCCTCGCCGCCGGCCCCACCACCGGAATGCGGCGCGGCGCACAGCCCCCGCGCCGACTGCCACCGGAACCAGCGGGCGGCGCCGGCGGCCGTGGTCGGCGGGAGGCGCCCGGCGGCGGGGGCGCGCGGGGAAGGGAGGCGGGGAGTGGGAGGGTGGTGCGGGATCCGGGCCGCGGCCGCGCGGGGGGTGAAGAAGGGCTTGGCGGCTGCGGCTTTGAGGAGGAGGGATGCGTGGGTGGCGACGGTGGGCATGGGGCGGATTGATTCCTCCTCTTCCTTTCTTGTGGTTCGTTGTTGGGTTGGGGTTTGGGGGTGGGTGGGGGGGGGGGGGCAAGGAGGCGTAGAGGGCGCGAGGCGAGAGGTGTGGGGAGGGCGATTGATTTGATGGGACGCCGCAACGGAGGAGAGGAGGCCTGTTCGTTTCCACCGAATTGATTTTAACGGGAATTGATAAACGTAACAAGAAAATTATGGTAATTACTATAAAAGATCCGGATTTATTTCGGATCAAAAATGAATTTACTCATGATAGGTGCACCAAAAGACTCGAAATCAATCCACTAGTGAAGGGGTGTGGATTCAATCCGACTATTCGGTCTCTTGTTCTACCTATCATGATGAGTAAATTAAATCTCGACCCGGAATAAATCCGAGTCTCTATCACAATTTTCTATGTATTTATTATTCCGACAATCCGATGGAAGCGAACGAGCGCAGGAGGATTCGGCCGGGTGGGCTGGCCGACGGCTGGATCATGCCTGCTTGAGCGCTCGTGTGGGGCCGCCGGGGATCTGGATCTGGCTCTGTATGCGCCGTTCGGGAGGTGTACTGTATCTTGTGCTGTTGTGTGGGCCACGTCGTGCAGTCGGGCTGACGACGACGGCCGACGAGGAGACGTACGTACACGTACTCCTTGCCCCATCGTTATTTTGAGTTGCCGACACGACAAACCGTTCGGCCATTGCAGCGTGCTCGTCTACCGGAAAGCGGGGCACAAGGCTCGACGATGGCGTGATGTTCACAACTTCACATGCGCATGTGATCTCTAGCGTGCCACAGTTCCTCTCTTCCCGGACGAGAGAAATTATTGGCTCGACGAACGCGAACGTCTTTCTCATCGCCAACAGAAAGCCTTTTCCCCTCCTGCATTTGGACGAGCCCGGGCGCGCGAGCGTACGGCAAGGGTTTTCCTCTGTCCTTTCTACACGAGATGGCGATTGTGTCATGCCTTATGGAGCTTCCTGCCTTCCTGGCTTCCTGCCTCCCGTGCTTTCTCATGCGATCGTCAGCATAGATACTGTTAGCGCAATGGCGCCAGTGATTTTTTTTTTACAAATTATAAGACCTTTTTCCCGATGATTTCTACATGCTTCTGCTTTTTAAATTACTACTTCCTCCGTCTCAAAATAAAAAACATGTCGTCTTAGGGTTGTCTTAAGTCATAGGTACTCAACTTAGACCAAAATTATAGAGAAAAGTACAAATGCTTTATGACATCAAATATGAATATTATAAGAATAGATCTCATGATGAATCTTATGGTTCTTATTTTACATCATAAATATACGTAATTATTTTTACAATTATGGTCAAACTTACTAAAGTTTGTTAGAACATTTTTAAAATGATATGTTTTTTAAATGGAGGGAGTATTTATTTTGGCTTTTTAGATACACTTCCTTTTATATGCATCTATAATTCTAGATATATACTTATGTCTAGATACATAACAAAAATAAAGTATCCGACAAATCAAAACGAATAGTAATTTGGGATGCCAAAACAAATATCCCTAGCTTACAACACAGAATGTCACAAACCACATAAATAATTCTTGCACTGAAAGTATAGAACTGTTGAATTTATTTTGTATTCCATGTGTAAAGTTTTAAGGACAACAAAATGAGGTTATGATAACAAATACAGTAAAACATATTTATGGATAGAACGTAACCTCAACTATTGTACTTGTAAAATGTTTTTTCCACATGTAATCGTAGTCCTAGGAACAATGGAAATCTACTAGGAAGACACCAAACACATACTAATATCATGGTCATCGATTGCTAGATACTCCTAGCCCCCCACAATAAGTTTCTTCACTGTTGTTTGACGGCAACGTGATCACATCAGGAGGGAAAGAAAAAAAAGAAACATATTCATAACCCAAAGTCAAACGTATAGATGTCGATAAGAAGCTAGTGTTCGTTTTTAAGTGATCAGAATTTTAATGTTTCTTTTTTTGGTAGCAACATATCATAGGGTGTACCTTTTTTAGTGGAGGATCACGAGCCTATCGGGTATGGCAAAAGATATTTTGGGAAGCCAAGCGTGGACTGCTGACGTCATCGGATCTGTCATTATGCGTTCGGAGTGTCCGTCCCGGGCCAAGTGCGCAGCCCGATCAAATGGTTTATTGGGCTTCTATGTATTTCTGTGGACCGCAGGCTGGTAGCCCATAACACGAAGGAGCCGAAGCAAGCAGGGCCGGCAATTACTGTAGTGAATCTGGGCCGAGAGTGGAAAGAGAGGCTTTTTTTTTGAAAGTAGGAAAAAGTCCTGTTGAGGTCCCTCATCTATCGCCAAGGTTTGATTTTCATCCCTCATCCGCAAAACCGGATATCTAGCGTCCCTCATCTATCTAAACCGTCTATTTTTGGTCCCTCCCTGGTTTTAACTGTGGTTTTGGATGACGTGACAGTGGACCCACATGTCAGGGGGTGGGCCCCACATGTCTTTCTTCTCCCCCTCCCTCTTTCCCTTCCACCCTGCGCACGGCGGCCGGCGGGTCCGCTCCTCCCCAAACCAAGGTGAGGAGGCGCGGGCCACGCGCGGACACGGCGGCCGGCGGATCCCCCTGCCTCGGTGGCCTGCGGGTCCGCTCTTCAATGGCGGCCGGCGGGTCCCCTCCTTCCCCAGCCACGGTGGCTCGGCCCCCAGATCCGGCGCGACGGTGCTGCCTCCACGGCGCGACATCCCCAGCAATGGAGCGGCTCAGCAATGGAGCGCGTCGTCCTCCCTGGCGGCGACGACTCGGCGAAAGAGCTCCAGCGTCGATGAGCAGCGGCGGCAGCTCCGGCGGCGAGGAGCGGGAGGGTCGGCGGGGCGCGGCGCGTCAAGCAACGTCGTGCCCGCTCGTGGCCCCGCGCCTCTTCGCCGTGGTTTGGGGAGGAGCAGACCCGCCGCCCGTCGTTGCTGGGGGAGGAGCGGCCGCCGTGTGCACGTTCTTTGGAGAAGAAATCCAACCGGCGTGTGGGACCCACCCTGACATGTGGAGCCCACTGCCACATCATCCAAACCACTACCAAAACCAGTGAGGGACCAAAAATGAACGGGTTACATAGATGAGAGACGCTGGATACCCGGTTTTGCGGAAGAGGGATGAAAGGCAAACTTCAGTGATAGTTGAGGGACGATGGAAGGACTTTTTCCTTGAAAGTAAAGGACAGAGAGACTTTGGCTCGCCTGCTTGCTGCTCCCTCAGTCCCATAATATAAGGTTTTGGAAGGTTCAAAATTTGTACCAAAATATAAGGACTTGGAGGGACAGGACAAAATAAAATGAGGTTAGAGAATGGGTGGAGAGTTGGTGGATAGTGTAAAATGAGGGGTACAGAGGTCCTTTTCCTTCACTGTTATTTCTGAAGTTTGAATGTTTCAAGTCCTTATACTGTGGGACGGAGGGAATACAAACAAGTCTCATTCCTCAACCAATTCTCAAAAAAAAAAATCTTCCTCAACCAATTCTCAAAAAAAAAAAAATCTTATTCCTCAAACAAAAACTTCGCATAATCGCAGTGTGCCTACCCTAACGAACCACAGGGACACCCACCCTCACCAAATCTTAATATTGCTACTTGAACTGCACTGCGGCGCCGTGTCCTCTTCGGTCCAGCCAACAAGCGTGCACCGCAATTCACACCTTCGGTACAGGAGGGTGCGTAATCTGACTGAACTAGCGAGCCAATAATGCAGGGAACAGCCGGGGGAACGTGACAAGCTGAAAGCACCGAGTTGCTCTGTCCTGCTGATGGGAGCGCGTATTTTCGCTGCATTTCAACACAACAGAGGCCTAGTAGAGCCGTGTATGCCGAAGGGTTCCAACACCCACTCGATGCTCGTACTTGATCACGATGGTTTAGGACTTCAGGCTTGAGATGCTGCAGTCCTCTGACCCTGGTTGGGCCACAGAAATATCCAATCGTCACCAAACCACCACACGACGAAGTTCTCGTAGGGTCAAAGCTTGAAGCTTGGGACCTGACAAGAAGGGAACAGTAGCATCACGCACGAGCGGCGCCATGCCATGATTTTGGTGCCTGCCTGCCTGTCTGCTCCGTTAACCAAATTGCCTGATGCCCTGATCTGTCTTTTTTCCCCCTGAAGAAGAACTGAAGAAGAAGCATCGACCGAGTGGTACTATAGTAACACCATTTTTTGACCAAATCTCGCTCCAAATCCAGGTCAAACCCAGGCGATTAGTTTCCAATCCCGTTCAAAGCTCGCCCGTCCTCCTTCCCCGCAAGCGGATTCGCGGCTGCTCGGCAACTCTGCGCCGGCCGGTACCAGCGCCCGGCGCGCGGCGGCGGCCATGGGCGCCGGGGCCTTCGACTTCGAGTACAAGAGGTGAAACACCGTACTACCGTCTTCTCCTCCAATTGCTCGAACCAGGAGCGCGGCCGGCGCGAGCGCGACATCGTCGTGCCGCGCGCCACGTGCGCCGCGGCTCTAGCGTCGACGCAAAATGAGTTTTTTTTGCCTCTCTCTCTCCTTTGTTGGTCTCACTCCTCGCCTTCCTCGATCTGCGCTGCCGCATCTTCTTCTTCTTCTATTCCCCTTCGTCGCCTTCGCGCCTGCGCCTCCCCTCGGGCGCCGCGGCAGCGCGGGTGCGGTGCAATTAACGTCAGCGCGGGGCTCCACCGGGCCTTGCCGCGATCCGTAGCGATCGCTGATTCCTTTCTCCTCCACAATTTTCTCCTTCCCACATGTGCGCGGATCTCGGGGCCCGCGCGGGCTAGGGTTTATGGCTTTGGTCAATCCATGGCGTGCGCTGCCGAGGTCGCCCTGTCGCTTCTTCTTTAATGCGCGGTGATCCCCATGGCCGCCGAGTCCCCACGGTAAACCCCCACAAAAAGGCGCCTCCTTTGCGCATTTTGCTTGCCTCCTCCTCTCTTCTCTCGTCTGTTGTTTGTCCCTTGTTTGCGTATTGCCTGGGCCCTGCGGGGCTCATGTCGTGGTTGGGGTTGCCTCTGGACGACGTGGCTGATGGTGCTGAGGTTTGGCGCAGGGACGCGTATGGATTCGCGGTGCGGCCGCAGCATCTGCAGCGATTCCGCGAATACGCCAAAATTTACAAGGTGATTTGCTTTGCCAGAGTGGAAATGTTATGTCCCTTGTTTGTTTCTGGGAAAGTTTTTGATGTTTTTTGTATGTTTTTTTTGTTAGGAAGAAGAGGAGGAAAGGGCGCACATATGGAGGGACTTCTTGGACAGGTTGGCTGAGTCCGCAAATGTGCCCGCCACACCTAGTGTTTCGCCATATGCTGCTGCAGGAGATGGTGATGAAGGAACAGGTAAGGCGGAAGAGATCAATGGTGCTGGAATGCATAGTGATAATGAAGGAGATGAGGAGGCTGAGAATGCAGAAGATAACAATAAATCGGAAGGCCCGAATGAAGCTGATGCCAGCAATGAATCTCAAGAAGCAAATGGTGCATCAGAAGATCTGAAAGATGTAGCTGACAATTTGGACAAAGTGAAAGAGGAGGCTAGCAGTAGGTCTACAGAGGTGGCCAAAGGCTCAGAGGACTTGAAGGAAGTGAATGTGGACTCCAAAGAACTAAAAGATTCTAATGAAGGCTCTGAAGAATTCGAAAACAGGAATAGTGGCAACTTGGAAAAGCTGGTAGAACTCTTCTTAGACAAGGGGCTGTTGGATGAACTGAAGCCGATAAAAGTGGAGTCCCAGAGGCGTGTATGTGCAGCACTAAGCATCATTGAGAAAATGATGAGCTCTCGGATTGTTAAAAGAGATAATGGTGCGAATAACATTCATGGTAAGGATGCAACACAGCTTGCTTCTATTGAAGAGGAAGGAGGGACTGCAGAAGTGAGTCATGAAGTGGATCCAGCAGAGCCTGTGTCCTGCGTTGCAGAGAGTGATGGACTTGGACAGGAGACACCTGGTGATTCTACAGGTACTGCTTTGGAGGGAGGTGAGGATGGGTCTTATTTTCCTTGGAGGGAGGAGCTTGAGAGCTTGGTTCGGGGAGGAGTGCCAATGGCTCTTAGAGGAGAGGTGCAGCTGCGAACTGGATTTTCAACTTGATGCTGTCTGCTTTGTGTGAGATTCGATGACTTTACACTCACATATTGTTGGCTTCCCTGCAGATATGGCAAGCATTTGTGGGTGTTGGTGCTAGGAAAATTACTGGGTACTACAACAAATTGCTTGAAGGCACCGTGGAATCGGATGAAAAGGACCTTGTGGATCCAGTGCTCAATGAACAGACAAGTGCACTGAGAAAAGTTGCACAGCCCGAGAAGTGGAAAGGACAGATAGAGAAGGTTTTTCTTTGCAACAGTTTGAATTGAGAGGAAGTATGCCATGGTTGACAAGTCTAGTGTTTCTATACACTTGATTTCTCTTTTCATTACAGGATTTGCCACGGACATTTCCGGGACACCCTGCATTAGATGAGGATGGGAGGAATGCTTTGAGGCGGTTATTAACTGCATATGCCAGGCACAATCCATCAGTTGGGTACTGTCAGGTAAACTGATGCCTTTTTGAATTTTTATCTAGCCTCTTTTAGTCTTGTTAACAAGTCTATTAGAACATAGGATTGTAGTCCATGCTAAGTGGTCAACGCGAATTCTGAAAAGCCATGCTTCTCAATCATTAGTTCTGCTGAGCATTAATCTATGGCCTTAAGTAATCCATTATGAGCTATGGCAGTCATCCCTTTTCAATCATCAGTTCTGATCTTCTGTCGAGTAAAATATTTATTAGACCGTATACTCAGAAAGGATTAACAAAATGCAAAATGAATTAGCCTATCTCCGGCAAAAGAATTTCATTATATCTATCTTTATCAGGTCAGTTTGTTAATACATTATTTTGCTTTCCGCTGCCTCACTTTAGGAGTATAATCAGATTTCTGATATAACCGCTATTACCAAACTACCTTTTATCTCATTTCTTCACTTTTTTTCCTCTCAGGCCATGAACTTTTTTGCTGGGTTATTTTTGTTGTTCATGCCTGAAGAAAATGCATTTTGGTATGTTTGAATTATACGTACGATGTAAATAGAAAAGACTCTGGCCTTTATAGTGCAAGACTGGTTTCTTGATTGTAACTTGCTTTTAAATTCCAGGGCTCTAGTAGGGGTTATTGATGATTACTTTGATGGTTACTACACTGAAGAAATGATTGAATCTCAGGTACCTTTTTGATTTGTTAATCTTTATGCACACACTCTTTCCTTCCTACATTTAGACTGTTGCTGCTCAATACACAGGTTGACCAGCTCGTTCTCGAGGAGGTTGTACGAGAAAGATTCCCTAAATTGGGTACGTCATCCAAGGATATTACTGATATTAGCCTTTGTTAAGATTCGTTATATGTTAAAAGAGATCAAACTCATGTCTACGTCACTATTTCTTTTTTGTTTTTTAAAGGCACGGTGTATCAAAGTATTTACACCTAAAGTTCCTTCCATTGCAAGTATTTTTTTATGGTTATCACTTGGCACTAACGTCATTGCAATTCTTTTCAGCTAAACATATGGATTTCTTGGGAGTTCAAGTGGGATGGGTGACTGGACCATGGTTTCTTTCAATTTTCATCAATATGCTTCCATGGGAAAGTGGTCAGGTTTTATACAGTGTCTTGGTTCTTTCATTATGATATGTGTCATCACAAATATTTTTGCTGATAGTTAACTGCTGTAAGATTGGTTAATCCCCTTTTGGCTTACTAAAATTTAAATCTCACTACCAGTATATGGAAAATCTTCTTGTTGTTTTTGTTGGCTCCATATTCTGTGTACCATGTATGTGTTAATGATATCCAAGTAAAGACTTTACCTCTCTTGTAGTACTTCGCGTTTGGGATGTTATCCTTTTTGAAGGAAACCGTACAATGTTGTTCAGGACGACTCTTGCTTTGCTGGATTTATATGGTATAAGATAACCCTCTTTTGATGTTAGCTCTGTTTATTAACGTATGGATAATGTTAACATGTCCCTTTAATTTTGTTCTTTTGTGTTCAATTTTGATGTGCAACAAACATTGTTGTCTACATATGTAAATTTGCAGGGCCTGCACTGGTGACCACAAAAGATGCCGGAGATGCAATTACACTACTTCAATCTCTTGCTGGTTCTACTTTTGACAGCAGCCAGTTAGTATTGACAGCTTGCATGGGCTTTCAGTCAGTTAGAGAAATGGGATTGCGAGAGTTAAGGAAAAAACACAGGCCTGAAATTTTAACTGCAATGGAGGAAAGATCGAAAGACCGTAATTCCTGGAAAGATAAGAAGGGGTTAGCGACTAAACTATATAGCTTTAAACATGACCCTTCATTTGTGTGCTCACCGGTTAAGTCGAAGGATGGGGCAGATGGTTTGAAATTGAATGGAGACACTGGATCAACAAATCTTGAGACCTACCTTAGTACTTCTTCTATGCTAGAGAATGATTTGGATCAGGGTGTTGATCTTCAAGACCAGGTAGCAACTCCTCTATAACATTTATCTTTGGATTTGTTATTTCTTTGTTTTCAAATATATCTTGAACTTCTTCTTAAAACCTGCTGATTCCTAATGGTTCTATGAAAATATCAAAATATTTTCCCCTTTTTTACTAGAATTGAATGGTTCTTCATGCTATTATGCACATGATGAATTCTATACACATGCAATACTGCAATGCAGGTGTCATGGTTAAAGGTTGAACTATGCAAGCTGCTTGAGGAGAAAAGATCAGCTGATCTCAGGTTTGGTTATATTTTGTCTGTCGCATATTTATGCCCATATGAGTCGAGACTAGCAACATATGATCAATACAAGTATTCGGCTCTAGATACAATAACATAAAAATTGTACTTGGTTCAGCAGATTTAACATATCAATAATTGTAGTATCTTTGCCCCTTTGTTTTATACATCAATGATGCCTATTAACCCTCTCTGTACAATATTTGTGTTTCTGTTTATGGGGAAAAAAAGAAATATAAAAGCAACATGCTAGCTTTATTTCTTTCACATGTTGACATTTATTCCTGTTCGTTTCGTACCCATCTAGTTAAACTGTTTGTAAATTGAATCTTATGACTTAATTTTGTGCTGCATCACCTTTTGCTAATTGGATCCACTAATATGTGCCCACGAAGCTAATATTTATTTATATTTTCAGGGGTGAGGAGTTGGAAACTGCTTTAATGGAGATGGTTGAGCATGACAACAGACGAATGTTGAGTGCTAAGGTCTGATGCTTTCTGGAATCACTTCTTTTCCCTAATCATGTGGTTTCATGGAAGTTAAATTTGCCGGTACTATTATATGTTCTGACTTCTTTCTGAAAACATAGTCACTTTAAGATTTCCCAGATTGTAATTTTCCTAGATTGTTTTCCTGTATACAAAATTGACTTGGAAAAGACTCACAGGTTGAGAAATTGGAGGCAGAGGTATCTGAACTGCGAAAAGCCTTTGCAGGCAAGCAAGAGCAAGAGCAAGCAATGCTTCAGGTATTGTCTTACTGCATACATTCTGTGTCCATAATCTCTGTCTTCTTTAGCATCATCTTACATGGCCCTCCCGACTCCACCGGACCATCTGATTGGCTTGAAATGTCCACATATTAACTTGCATTTACAGATCTTATTAAGAATGGAGCAAGAACAGAAAGTGACTGAAGATGCCCGCATAGCCGCTGAACAAGATGCTGCTGAAAAAAAACACGCAGCTCACTTGCTCCAGGTCAATTCTTGGACGAACTTTTGCAATCAGTCTTTTGGAAGTTCTACTTTCTTGGTTGCATGCACAATTTGTTGTATCTGAGAAGGCAGATGCCTTTTTTGTATCTTTTGTATGCAGGAGAAATATGAAGAAGCAATGACAGCACTTTCACAAATGGAGAAGAGATCTGTAATGGCAGAAACAATGCTGGAGGCTACAAAGCAGTATCAGGCCGGGCAGTTTAAAGCCAATCAATCTTTCACTTCAAGGTATGTTTTGGTTGTTGGATTGAACTTCCATGATCAAAAGTCTATTGTTCCACACTGGTCATGACTTTCTTCACGTGTCACTGAGTCACTGGCTATTGCTTCAGTTGGTTTCTTTTCCTCTCCCATTATTTTTTTTCTCCATTAGGCCTGGACATTTTTCCTAATAATCACATTTTATTGATCTTTTTTTTTGAGAATCTGGAATTCTACCTTCATACTATAATGCTTCATTTACTTGGCATTTCTGTAGTTCACCACGTGCAGACCATGTTCCTGGCAAGACGAATCAAGAGCCAAATCTTGATGCACCTAACAGGAGAATGGGACTGCTTTCTAGGGGACTTGGATGGCTAGACAAGACTAAGGTACACCCATAAAGTCAAAAGTTTGCCAAAATAATGCTGGGTTAATAATGGCGTATGGCACCGGGAGCTACTTGTTATTCTCAATCTTTGTTTATTGCTAGCTTTGATTTTTATTGTATTGTTGTCATTTTGCTAAAAAAGTTGCTCATCTGCTCAACCAACAGCCATTTTTTAATAATATTTAAAAATGGAAACTCAAAAGAAGGAATACAGTTCATCCTTATAAGAAAGGGGGCAACTATACCACGTTTGCATGGCCAGAATATAGGAAAAGAAAAAAGAGTGCACCTAATTGCTCTAGAAAGTTTGTACGAAGATTGTACAAAGTTGAGCTGCTGTTGGTTCACTATATTTGAATTTGCTTTTAGCAGGCAAGGCAGAATTCCACCGAAACTACTGGAAGCTAAACTTGTAGAATATTGGAGGAAGTCGTAGCTCCCAACAAGATCTGGAGTGTTCATTAATGGTTGGCTTGCCTGATTGCTATACCAATGTGTTGAAAAGAGTAGTGATGTTTTCTCCATGGGAAAATCCAGCTGGTATTTTCCAAGTTTTGCAGGAAGTGTACCTTGTATCATATTGAGTTCAGTTGTCAGATAAAGTTTTGTTGGTAGGTCTGGAAAACTGTTGTAAGTCATCAATGTAAATTTTCTTCTATTATAGTTCCATTAAGATTGTCAATAGTCAGTGTTCCCAGTAGGAGAAAGAAAAAGAATGCAACTTCCAATACACATGAAAAAAGGGGGAATTTGTGTTAGATTAGTTCATAACAGTATCATGGAGGAATTGTACTGGCGAATAGCATGTTTTATTTCTCTTCAGACCACTGAAGAAATGATCTCTTTGTATTTCTGTTTAAGGCTGCAAAGGGGTAACCGTTAGGTGCACCTCCGAACCTCTTTAGTTCAGTACAAATAATTGAACTAAAGAGGTTCGGAGGTGCACCACATCATATTCAATTTGCACCCCTATTTCTGTTCTTTCGGTACAGTTGCAACACATTCTTGACATACATTTTGTACAAAGATTATGTACTACGTATGTGTCACAGTATTCAAATATAAGTTTGGAAAACGGTCTGGCTACAGATAATAGCAGAGACCAAAACCCACTCCCTATCACGTTAACGTCAGTGTTTTTATCAACATGATATGACAAATACTACACTTGGTTGCATATACATGCATTTTCCTTGCTAGTCAGTTGACAACTTGACGTAGATCAACCGTTCAAGATAACAATATAACATCATGTCGAGAGCAGTTGGACAATTACAATGATTATTATGGCTGAGGTTGAGTAAACATTCTACATCTGAGATCTGGGGTTAGATAAACAAAAGCAATAATAAACTACACCGAATAAGATAACCAACCGATTCAGGAGTACATATCAGTATATTACTGCAGAACACAATGTACGGCATCAACAGCCAAAGCAAGGGAAAGAAGCCATCCCCACTGGTCTGTAGTCTGTACATAGCCCCATCATCATGCAAAAGCATCTGGGCGAAAATGACGTCTGATAAGCCTCAGATACAACAAACACAACACAAGGGTAACACCGGGTAGCTAGGATCTACATTTACAAAATTCTTCAACATGCACACCCATATCATCTGAACAGGCACCACAACCTCTGTTCTTACTCCCAAACAGACAACAGTGATGCTGCTCCTAACAGAAGAGCACCATTTGTTTTGCTTTGCACTGGACTCCTCCCTCCTCAGCTTCCTTGTCCCTGATCCCGGACCTGGGCTTGGTTCCCATCAGAGCTAGCTCTAGGTGTTGTGCTGGGTCCCTCACGCTCCAACTGCCTCTTCTTGGTCGATGGCTTTGAGATCTTCTCGAGTGTCTTAACCACTTCTGCAATGGCTGGCCTCATAGTGGGTAATTCACTAGCACATCGTGCAGCAAGAACAAATGCACAGTACAGACGACTCGTGGGGTACTGGCCCTTCAGCGCTGGGTCTACCAGACTGGCGATGTCCGGTTTGAGAGTAGGATTGACAGCCTGAAACCATACATCACAAGATAGGTTAAGGTGAGTAATCGCAAAAGATAAAACATAACTCTGTACAGTATGTACAAATCCGAACCTTAGTGAAAGTAGTTAGTTTTTTTGGTTAAGATTTAAGGGGCAAAAAAAAAGTCTGTGGCCAAGGAATAAGCGGAACACAAGAGAAAATGCAAACCTTGTCCTTTAGAGAAAATGAAAAATTGTGACTTCATATGAGCGAGATATGTAAGTCCACATGTTCTCGAGAAGAAAATTTCAAGGAATTGTGGAGAGATGACATTCCTGGCTATGCAACGATGAGATTAAAGGCGACAGAAGAAGTGCAGATGATCAACCGGTTCAGAAACAAAATGAGTAACATTTATGCCATTTTGGTGTCGATAGCGGCACACCAAAGCTAATTAAGCTTTCTATGACACTAAATAGGACGACTTACTTCCTCATTAGCAGAGGCACTATACTAGAAAAAAAAAGTTATGTATTATACAAGCATTGAGGAGAAGCAAGTTTTTTAGATGAAGGAAGCTCTATAAAATAATATTAAGGAGAAGCTAGTAGAGAGATATGGGAATAGAAATCAATGGCTTACCCATGAAGCAAGGTTTCGCTCAGATTCAGGTAGACTTTCATCTCTAGCAATTCTTCCAGTGAGAACCTCCAACATAACAACACCAAAGCTGTAAATGTCTGTGCTTACAGTCAATTTACCAGTCATCAAATACTCTGGTGCACAATATCCGGGTGTACCCATAACTCTAGTTGAAACATGGCTATTATCACCAGTTGGACCTAGCTTGGCTAAGCCAAAGTCGGATAGTTTTGGGTGATACCCCTCTCCAAGCAAAATGTTTGCGCATTTCACATCACGATTAATTATAGGAGGTTTAACCTTGTTATGCAAATACTCAAGACCTTTAGCAGCACCAAGAAGTAGCTTAATTCTTGTACTCCAGTCAAGAGGCTGCCGACCGGGGGGAAGATCTGGATAAACCAAGAACCAACTCTGATTAAACCAACTTCTAACACATAGAAAAAGGAGGAATTATATATGGTAGTTTGGCAGTATACCATGGATATGACTGTATAGAGAACCCAAAGGCATATACTCATAAACTAAAATCCTCTGTACAAGATCAGCACAATAGCCAACAAGCTTTACAAGATTTGGGTGGTGCAGGCTGCTCAGCATCACAGCTTCAGTGATGAATTCCCTGTCCCCTTGCTGTCCCTGGAGATCAAGCCTCTTTACAGCCACCTAATCCATTGCAGTATTTGAGCATCAGAATATCATACAAGCAAATGAAAGTCAACTCACATATTCCCTTAACAAGCATTTTTCATGATAAAACATATTGTCAATCGAAATTCAGATGGAAATAGAGATTAAAAAAAAATTCTACACCAATCCTTTCTTGTATATGCAGCTTCAGTCATACTAAAATACCAATCCAGTTCATTCTATTAACGCAGTAGTAAAAAAAATATCATTGACTAACCATACACATCGATCAACCTTGAGCTACAAATGAAGAAAAATAAATAATACTACATCATTCCTTACTTGAACACTGCTTCAATCAATACTTATACAACTATACTCAAGATCAGCCTAGTCCATTTGAGCATTGTGCATTGAATAACCAACAAATAAAGAATCATATGATAGTACACATAAACATATCTGCAGCCATGCAATTGAGCAGAGACATATGATGATATGAACCGACCTCATTGGTGCCATCATAAAAGCCCTTGTACACTTGGCCGAACCCACCATGTCCCAGGAGGCGGTCTACACTAAATCCATCTGTTGCCACATACAGATCCGCAAATCTGAAAGCCTTTCCATCAATGCAGCACTCTAGATCCAGGTTTGTGATGAACCCAGCATGAGAGGCATCCACCGTGACCATTGACATCTCTGTACAAACAACACGAAAATGGATGAATCATCAGACATACAAATGCATTCCCCTTTTTAGTGACAAAAAGATCACAATGCTATAATCAGCAAATGAGAAGAAGAAAAAAAAAGCAAACTATTCCAAGAACGCAGCAGGCAGTTGGTTCCTTAGTTTCCTTGCCAAAACAGCAAAACTATAACACAACGCGAACGGTAACCCACATATCGTGGTGGCACTTTTTTTTTAACGAACAAGAGATACGCAGACTTCTTGATGTTAACCTCGCCAGCTCAACTATCAAAGAACAACACAAAAAAAACAAATAAGAGGAAATTAGCATCTAGCCACATCTACATAAGCCCAGGAACATCTTCTGTTGTTAGACCAGCTAGCTAGCATTTCTTTTCATCACGAAATCCATTGATCGACACTAAAGAAATGAAATCAAGTGTGCCAATTCCAAAAAATGCAAACGACTCAAATGCAAACGACACCATCTAAGGACCCTGCCACCCTTCAACGAAACAACAAGCAAAATAAGCCCAAAACAACGAGGACCCAAGGCGATCGCGCAACTGCCAAAGAGCCATCCGAAAACCCAAAATCAAGGGGAAATAAAGGGGATAAGAATCAATAACTCAGTAACCACGGAGTACAACGATGGCGGAAACGGTTTGCAGAGAGGAGATGGGCTCCAGGGGGCACAAGTATTTTGTGGCGGAACAGTGGAGGAGCATGGGGTCTTTGCCCCCAGTCCAGTCCACCGCCTCTTCTCATCCTCACACGCGCGCTCGCCGGCGACAGAGCGGCTACTCCGTGCTAAGGCGGAACAAGAGAAAATCAAGGAAAGAAAGAGAAATCAAAGAACCCAGTATCCTCGTTGCCAAGCAGAACCCTACAAAAACCTACAAACTCCGTGTAGAATTCGATTGACCGAACCAAAACCAGGAACCGCTCTATGCTAAGGGATCACAAACTAGCAAGCCGCAAAATCGAAGCAAAACACCGAACGGAAGAAACGCCCAAGAACTCGAGCCGCATTTCCGGGAGTAGGAGCAAGAACGGAGGATGGAGATGGAGGAGTGGTGGATGTGGATAGGACCATGCACAAGACCTGGGATGACCGTCTCGGTCGACTCGGTCTGCTCGGCTCGTGGGATCTGCGACTTGACCGCGCGCACCTCCCTCCTACTGCTGCCGCCGCCGCCCTCCGAGGAGAAGCAAGAACCCATGGCACCGCCTGGGGAGCGCGAGCGGGGGGCGTAGGGTAGGAAAACGGGCAAGCGGCTGGTGGAACGATATGACAAGAATGCTGCGGGTTTGTGTTTAAAAGGGTATGTGTTGCCTTTGTCTCGTAGATAGATAGTCGTTTTATAAATTATACGACATCTCTAAAGTAGGAACTCGTAATATAGTATCTTATTTATGTAGAAGGCGTGAACGTTGATTAGATAAATCATTTCACGTGCGCCGAAAGGCGTCATGTGGATATAAATCATTAAAAGAATAATATACACAAAAGATATTAGTCCTATGTGAGTGTCATGTTTACGTGAAAGGTATGATTGTGATTAGATAAATCGTCTCACGTGCGCTGAAAAGTGTCGTATGGATATAAATTATTAAAAGAAATACAAAACAATACCGCAACGCCTATAGATTAGAAAACCATCCTATATACAATGTGCGCGATATATATTAATAAATTATAGCGTTATGTGAGTGTCGTCTTTACGTGAAAGGCGTGAGTATTGCACATGAATTGGCAAGATTGATAGGTAAATCACTCACGTGTGTCGAAAAATTTCATGTGAATATAATTCAATAAAATGTAACTTTACAATAACATATTTATTTATTTGATAAAATATTCACATTTTTCTATTCCATTATATTCCATATATATGTTTACACATGATACATTATATATTGTAAAATTACAATATCTTATACTTAAGTAGCACTTAAATACCGTTATACGAAATAATATGTTGCTATATTTGCAAATAATTATTTGACTGTAATAAATTATGGTACATATTATTGATTGTCTAGATTAATCAACTATATAATTGTTTGATGATGTTATTGTGTCTTGAAAATAGAGATCGTTTAATGATTTGTTTGTCAAAATAAAGATTTTGGAAGAAAAAATAATGTTAAGTGGTGACGCAACAACCTTAGTATGCGCCTTCTATCTTGAGTTGTGTAATCCACATCCGCTTTCTACTGCTGAGTCACGACTCCTGAAGCTCACAAAGTACGTCTTCAGACTAATCTAACGTACTGCTACCAGGTTCGTGACCAGTTGGCTTGATCCAGGCGTCCAAAACGAATCATACGGCTACACCCGAATACCCCCGCCCGATCCGTGTCCGAACTCTGTGGGCGCTTGCTTCTCTGTTTTGCTCAAACTCCTTTGCCGCCGCCGCCGTTTCGATCTCCGGCAAAGGGTGTTTACCCAGGGGACCATGGAGGAGTACGGAAGGGGAGACCTCCTGAGCGAGGCGATGGGCTCCGCAGCGCGGGTGGTGGTGGTAGAGGACTGCGTGGAGGCGCCCGGGGCCTTCGTTCTCCACCTCCTCCTCAAGCGCGCACTCGCCGGGGGTGGGGCGGCTGCCTTCCTCGCCCTCGCGCAGCCCTTCACCCATTACGACAGAATCCTGCGCAAGATGGTAAGTCACCCCCTCTACGCCTCACTGGCATTTCATCGAACATGTTTTGTTCTTACCAGCTTTGCTTTGCTTAGCTCAGATGCCTAGCTGCCTATTTAGTTTCACTGTGACACTGTGTGTTACACCATCGCACATATTATGTGTGTTTAAATGGTTAGTGCATCTTTGACCATGTCACAACAAACATTGATCATCTTGGGGTTAGAGAAAACCCAAATTGATAAGATCCTAGGAGGCGTTTGGATGATAGAATGTAACGTAAATGAAAATGAAATGGGATTGCAGTGCTTTCAACTATGGAATGAACGATTACACTCTTTGTTTGGTTCAACTACGGTAACATAATCAAGTAGTTTGCTTCTTTTTTATGATTATGGATGGGGAGGGGTGTTAAGAGGCTTGTATAGTATGGGGATTTGATTACACTGTAAACCAATTATGGACGGGTAAAAACAAATAGCTGTAATGTAATTCATTATTATCCGTAATTCGATTACGTTACATTTGTCCAACCAAGCGCTCTCTAGTTCATCTCCCTAGTTCCTCTTGCTGTTACACAAGACGATGGCGCTGCTAGCTCACTGGAAGCCGCTATTGAAAAAGAAAAATTTGCATCAGGTGGAGGAGATGATGAGTAAGCTGAGCCAGGCGTGTAGGAACATCAGCTAGAAGTCTGTGTTCAGGAGGGGAGGATGTTGGTGTCTTTAGTTCGGTCCTGTCTCCAGTAGCTCTACCCTACCTTTCTGGTGCCATGGAGGCTAGACATATCTGAGTAGAGTTTCCAGTGGTAGTTTCTTCTGGTGTTTGGTCAGTAAAACTTTTGTTGAGTCGAGCTTTTGTGTGGAGTTAGATGAACTCTTGAGTTGTGTCTCTTTCGGAGTAGTGGGAGTTGAATAATCGCTGCTGGTGCCCCCAGCATTTGTTGACCATGTAATCGCCTGTTAAGCTTTCAATAAAGCTGGGTGTAATGCCTTTGGTCTAAAAAAATGTTATTCGTCATATGTGTAATCAGGCATCTTATATCACCCTTTCCAATGGCTTTGGGAATTGTGGGAAGGTTGCCTTTTGGTATCCAGTAGCCGCTGTTATCAGTGCACTCTGCAAGTTAGTATTCAAAACCTGTGCTAGACTTGTATATTTCCAGTTGCTACATATGTTCTGTTCATTCATTAGCAGCAATTTCTCGTACTCAAGCAATTCAGAGTACCAGTGAGCTGAGGTTCAGGCTGATATTTTGCAAAACTGATAAAATGCTTTCCAATTTGGATCAGTATGATGAGGGCCCGGTTTCTGTAAGCTCTGATTTGGATGCTTTATTGGGAAATGCATGCTGGATTTCTTTGCTAGTTGGAATCTACATAGCACTTTACCTTTCTTTTTAATCTTCTGAAAATTACTAGGGATGTAACCTTTCCCTGCATAGGAGGAACGAGAGGCTTTATTTCTTCGACTTACAAGAATTCCCAGGCAAGGAATCGTTTTATTACCTCGTGTTCTTTACAGATAATGTTAGGATGATTACTAACTGCGGAGATGCCGTCCCATATGTTCCTTTACTGCAGGTGGAGCTAGGGATGCTGCCATTGCCGATAACTTTGTTCGACTGTACAGTGAAATTCAAAGAGTGGCGGAAGCATCCAGGGGTGGAGAAATTGCAGGCCAATTCACCATCGTGATAGACGATGTTTCACTATTGGAAGTTGCAGCCCATGGTTCCATAGACAATGTGCTGGACTTCTTGCATTATTCTGTGACTCTTACATCTGAGATGGTAAAAGATGGGTCGATGAAAAATTGTCAGTACTTTTGCTAATTGTCATGTTGTGTTCAAGTCGTTCCACTTATTTATGTCCTGGCAGAATTGCTCGCTGGTGATCCTTGTCCATGAGGATATATATGCAGGCGAGGAGAACAATGGTCTTCTTATACATTTGCGCCACATTGCAGATCTTGTGGTTAAAGCAGCACCTTTGAGCACAGGCTTGGCTGCTGATGTTCATGGACAGGTTAGCTTTTTCTTAATCCTGTTCACATAAGCTTGTATCGTGATGGCTCAATTTATTTCATTTGAGCTGGTTACTGGATGAACTTGCACTAGTCTTATTTCAATCAGCATACTCTGTTTTACTCTGATGCTAATCTTCTGAACCCGTTGAGATGTCTGTGCAGCTTTCGGTGGTCAACAAGGGTACATTCAGCGAGCAAAGAGGAAAAGCACAGAAGGTTTGGAATTTCCATTTTAAAGTGAAGGAAAATGGTGCGGACTTCTTTTATCCAGGGAGCAGACATTAGGGAGTACTTTGTAATACTGGCAGAGATGACTTTTGTTGTGATAACTGGTGTTACTATGCTTTGTATGACATCTGCTAACCTACGTAGTATTTCATTCAAGCTTCGTCGAATCCTTTTCTTGAAGGAACTTGGCTGCGTTCAAGCATGAGCTACAGCCAACTGCCCAACTTCATCGAGATTGATAATAGGGTCTATTTTGCGCCCTCTCTCTTTTATTTAAGGAAACAGAATGGGCAAGCAGCAAAGCCCCTACTTGTATCATATCTATATATGAAAGGAAGTTTGCATAGAGAAAAAAACAGCAGTTAAAAAATGAATGCAAAAGGAAGTAGTAGGCCCAACATATATTTATTGATTATTATGATTCGAAAGTATGATCTTCAAATGAATGTCTGAACGAATCAATGATTCCAGCTCGATCCTGATGCATATTCCATTAGCAATGCCACTGCTGATTTGCTCCTCCTTGAGAATCTCGGCCAAGTTATACCTCTGAAGGGCCAAGAGAAACTGAAGATCGCAAACCGCCGCGTCATACACAGTAAAACACATGGATGTTACACAGTTTACTCCATAGCACTCTATGTTCATCTGGAGTCAACCACAGAAATGATAACTGGAGTTCTTATTAATTGAGGAGTACTCTATCGTTGGGAATCAATGGGCTGCTACCAGCAATGCAAAAACCTGCCTAATTCTCCAAATCTTGGTCCCCTTGATCTTCTTGTCCAGATTGTCGCACAAACTGCCCACGGACCCGTGGCCGCTGCTCAGCTAGCCTCTTCCTGCTTTGGTAGCGAACCTGCAAATAGGCAGACAATGCCATTAGAAGATAACGGTCTAATGCAAACTTAATTAACAATGGTCCTCAAGACTACTTGGTTAGAGGGGGCTCCAGGAGATCCGGATTTGATTCCTCGTTGGAGCGAATTTACGAGACTGTTTAAGCCGGGAATCAGTTCCCTGCTCTTAATGAAAACCGTGGGGCGGTCTTAACCCCAGCGGTTTAGTTTTAATGCAAACTTAGTTCAGGCCAGCAATCATAAAAAAAGAAACACATCAATATGCAATCAGAAAACAGATTTTTGACTTATTTCGGTGATCTTGTGCCCTTATTATCAAAATAAGGGCATACGTGGAAGTAGCCAGCATTTTTTCTCCTCTAAAGGTAGAGGTTAGTAATAATCAATTCATATTTTCTGATAATATTATGCAAACCATTTGGATAGTATTATAAGTCTTCCCCGCTGTACTAGGAATTAGCAGGGCCCTTCCACTATATTACTGATTTTAGGACTTACTGCTACAACAGGCATATAACTGAAAGCTGGCTACCTTTTTACTGAAGTTCCGATCTTTCCGCTTCAGTCTGAATTTGTTCAATGCAGCTTCTCGTTGAGGGAACCGATTCTGATAAGTGTCATTGCCACTTCCACTGCCACCACCAGCCACATTTTTGCTCACGGTGCCATTAACACTCTCCATGTTTGGTGTTGCAATGTTGGGAGCAGCACTGCTTCCATTTTGCCCATTGCACCCATTATGACCACCTGAGACGCCCCCATTCACAGTATAGTTTGCAGCATGTCCTTCAGAAGGATCAAACACATTGGATGAACCACACTGAGCATCTGATGATCCACGGTCAATTGATGGCTGTTGCTGTGCCATAACATGGAGGTAATAATGGACGTGATGATGATGTTGCACACAGCTTTGTGGTACCTCTGCTGGGTGTCCCACTTTCACTGCATTCAAAATTCCATCATCAGTTTTATCTTTCCCAACTACATTAGCTGATGACATCTGATGCGGTGTAGGATGGAATGCTGAGGTATGTTGATTAGATTTGACAGCTGACGGTGATGTTACTCTCTCTCTGTTACCCGAAGGCTTGACAACAACATTCTTTGTACTGGAGCCCATGTCATTATTGTTGCTACTGCCATTAGAGCCCTGCTTTATTGGAGCAGTGTCTGAATTTGACTTCATCTTGCAGGTAGAGTCCGTTTTAACAGCCTCAGAACTGTTACCTTGCGGCGAAGAGCTTTCTCCAAATCTTGCTCCACCTTGATTGGAAGCCACAGATGTAGGGTACCTTGCATAATCAGAAAGAGTTAGCATGCAACTTACTATTATGTTCATAGCCTAGTAATGACACTGATATTATGTTTTGCACCTGGTGAAGGCTGACAGATCCGATCTTCTCAAAATATTTCGCTCATCATGGATTTCTGTTGTAGCTCCATTTGTTTTTAATCTCTTCAAACCCAACTCATAGGGTGTCACTTCAATATGAGAATCATGATCCTTATCATTTCCATCGGGCATCTTGGAAGGGCAATCAGGTGCATCAGCAACTTGTACTGCTTGTTGGCCCTCTGTGTTTCTGGCTATCGAGCTAATCAAATCAGCAGTTTCAGTATTTTGTTCATTCAGCATGTTTGTACAATCATCTTCTGACATCACTTTCTTTTTAGATTTGCATTGGGGAATGTGAACCTCATGCCGTTTTTCTGTTGGATTAACAGAAGTATCATTGAGAGATGATTGATATTCTGCACTCGAATTCCTAGGAGCACCTATTTCTAAGTATTTCCCCATAGATTCATCTGCAAAAATGTGGGATTCGGTTCAATAAAACAGTAATGTCAAGTATGAGAAGTTTGCTTCTTTCATATGATGATATTGTGGAGCATATGATGTTATGGCCCTAAAGGGGCCAGCTCGGCCGATTGGGCAAAAGGGCCCAAAGGATACCCGCGTGAACCCTCCCCATAAATATGAGGGGAGATGTTAATCATTGGAATCAAGAAAGAAGTAAAGGGTTACCCTAAAACTCTAGCTCTCAAGCCACCCCACCCCCCCCCCTACCCACCCACGTGCTCCTCCTCCCCTGCGCCTCCACTACAATGGCCACCGGCCACCTCCCTCTCCCTCCCCAATAACTTAAAACATTACAGATACCTTTATTCTCCTTTTGTTTCTTGCTGTTCCTTTTATTTGCAGCTGGTAACCACTTATTACTGCATATCTCTGATTTGGGGTGAATTACTTGTGCACATGTACTATCAGGTGGATCAGCAGACATTGGTTGTGGACTGTCAATCTCCACAGCACACTTTGTCCATGAACTCTGCATTTTGGAACAGATTATGCATATGATAATACATAACATAAAAATATTAACCATACAGAAAGTTAATAGACAGTAATATTACTTCTCCAAGAAATAAAGGTTACGATCAAGTGAGTCAATTTTAATGAGTGATAAATAAATTTAGTTTCCTACTTTAACTGTGGCATGTAAATTGGTTATTTGATATCATATGTCCAGATTCCAGATATATCACAGACTAAATAACGTTACAAACTAATGTGTGATGATATATGAACTTTGTTCTAAGAAGTATTCTACTACTAAACTTTATTTTGCAATTATAGTTACAGATCCATTCAAAACCAACTTCATATGTAAGAGTAAGAAACGAACTAGCAAGTAGTAATTAATGAACACATACTTGAGTGCCGCTGCCATTATCACTTCCATCCCTAGCACTGAGTCCGACGCTCAAGTCGTCATCTTCTTCATCATCATCATCATGACTGCTGGCAACATTGTTTTCATACTTGTCACCAGTATTTGGTTTGACACACTTTTGTGTATGGATGCCACTTTCACTTCCACTGCCACTGGACTGAGTACCAAAGAGGCAAATCAAATTATGGGTAATCACAAAGAAAACCGAGAGCAAGAAGTAGAGTAAAAGAAACTATGCATCATGGTTCTGTGAAATTAATATCCAACAGAAAGGCTAGACCAAAAACAAACAGCTTACACTGTGGCATCGCCTCCAAACATGCTGCCAAAGGTTCTTAAGCTCATTCTTACGTAGTGGCTTTACTAAGAAGTCAACTGCACCCTTTGACAAGCACTTAAACACCATACTCATAGAGGCATTCGAAGACATCACTGCATGCAAACCACATCAGTGTAGCAGCTAAAAGTATTTAAACTAAATAATTAACATGACAACATTTCATGTGCACTAGAGGGGTTGAGGAAAGCTACTTACTAATCACAGGAATGTTTTTGCAAACTTTGTGACTTGTGATTTTGCTAAGCAAACCGATGCCAGATAGACAAGGCATGAAAACCTCAGTCAATACAAGGTCAATGTTGTTCTGCAGATCTTCAAGATGTTGCCATGCATGTAAACCATTTTCTGCAGGGATAACTGAACGGAAGGAGATAAATTGCTGTCAAAACATTGAAACAACTAAAATTCTCCAATTGTAGATATTGATAGATAAAATCTTCTACTGCTGATGATTAACAACCAAACATGATTCTAGGGATAGAATCATAGAACATAGAATAAAATGGATTGCCCGTATTAACAAATGCATCAAGGATGCAATTTATGTTTTCAATATCCATGAAATTTGCTTGAGGAATGTAGGTATTATTTATCCAAAATCCATACCACAGGAAATGGTGGTTACCAGTGTAACAATTAACAAACTAGTCAAGGAGCAGTGCACTGCTAGCTTCGGTACAGTGGGAGGTACATAGTTCAAGTTTAATCCTAGTCAAATCACTCTAGATGTTTTTGGTCATTTGCAAGACAAAACTTTGCAAAGTTCCACGATCAACTATAAGAACTTAATGCAACATAAGAGAAAGCAGCTGCCTAGATGCTAAGTTAATTACATTCCTAGATCACTTGTCATATATATCACACCAAGCTGTGCTTTGATACCGGATTTCTCATGCTTTGCTTCCTGTCAAGGGCTAATTGATTTCTGTAGAGCTAGTTCTAGTTGTATACCTACTTCTCCTAAAATAAACAAGGTTGAATGACACCCAATAAAAGAGTTATTATTTTCTGTTGTCAAATAGAAAGTAAAAAAAACTGAGATAAATCTGGAAAATGAATGTCCGATTGTTGCAGGTGATCACGAGCAAAAATGTAAAAAAAGCGCAATATATATATTCTAAGTTCACAATTCTTGTATGTCAGAATTTTCTAAGAGACAAAATGCAGTACATCTAAGTACAAAAAATAGTTACTTATTGCTTTTTTTTTAGATTAAGGAAATAATCCGGTCTCCACAGTCGGCTGACTGTGTACAACCACAAAGTAACACCAATACAGTGCCAAAAACACCACGAGTTATTTATTGCTTATAACAAGTAGATTATACCAACAAAGGAACCTCCGAACATGATGTCAGTCCAATCAGTAAACAATAATTTATATGTTTGCTAGGACCTAGGAATATGTGGTGTTAAGCTAGAGTTGATATTAATCCAACTTTTCACACAGGTAGAGTTTCAGCTTATCACTATTGATGCACCTGGGCAGTTAGATTCACCATTGGCACCTTCTTTCGCTATAAGGAACATTGATATGCCAGTTAATTGTCGGCTATAGAAATTAGAGTAAAATACGTGAGTGGTCCCTAAACTTGTCACGTGATGTCATCTAGGTCCCTAAATTCTCAAAATGCATTTTCAGGTTCATTAACTTGTCTTAGGTGCCATCCGGGTCCCTGAACTCTCAAAACACATGTTCAGATTCCCCAACTTGTCCGTGTCATCCAAGTCCTTAAACTCTCAAAGTTCATTTTAAAATCCCGCAATCAAACACCAAGAAATACATGCGTGATAACATGAGGTGGTTGTTTAAGCAACGAGCGAAAAGAAAACATTGCCATCAGCAATATGTGAGTTTTAAGATTTGAAAATGTATTTTAAGAGTTTAGGGACATTGATGAAACTCAAGGACTAGTTTGGGGGTCTAAATATGCACTTTGAGAGTTTATGGACGCAAGTGAAACTTTGAAACAAGATTGGAGACATAAAAAAGCATTTTGAGAGTTTAGGGACCCATATGACACCACAAGACAAGTTTAGGGACCGCCGGTGTATTTTACTCTAGAAATTATATCATGGTGATATTTAAGCAGCGATTGATTTTAGAAGTGCCATGTAAAAATCTACACAAAGTATAAACAACCCAGGTGATCTCCGAGAACCCCTTCACTCCAATGGTTTGAAAAAAATCCCACATTGGTCCTAGAAAAGAGGGACATCCAAAGCAAAGTCTCTCATTAAATGAGGAAAGAAAGAGATCAACATAGCTTATTTAATCGCTAGATTATAATAAGTATACAGATTCTGTGACGAGTAATTGCATAACAAACACAAATTTTAATAACAAGCAATGCCAATCTACACTCTAAACGTTTTTTTAGAGCAGATTGCAACATGGCTAGTTCAAGTACAACATAAATCCAGGGTGGAAATATCAACTTTGTCAACTATCTAACAGAAGGTATAGAACCAAGTATGTGACCAAATTTAATCTAATGAAATTAGATTTGACATTTGCAGCGCATACCTTCATAGCAGCACTTATGGAGCAGGGCACTGACCAGCTGACGAGTAGAGTCATCGTTCTCCACCAGCAAGATTCTCAGTGTCTTCACAGGGAGGAACCTCTCCCACCGAATGGTCTGTCCTTGTTGGTCCTTCTGCTCATCCACCTGTTGCGTGCCCAGTGGCGCGCTGTGGCCATTGGGCAAGTCATCTTCCTTTTCCCTCCATTTATCAGCATCAGCCTCAGCCACATGGTAGCCATTCGCTGTGGCGCCATTTGCGATTCCCCTCAGATCCTTGTGGGAAGGCCCATCCGTGCCCGCTTGGCAGGTGCTACCCATTAACCTGATTCAAAGATAGAATGGGAGCGCGGTGGTTTGTGCAACTAGAGGGAGTTCACAGATTGTGGAGCACATCGCATGTCGGCATCAGAAATGCATATGCTGAATCCAACTACGAATCTGCAAGGAAAACATACAGGAATCAAAGACCAATATGTCCTGAACATAAGAGATGCTCAGAACAAGCTTCTATTCTTACTTGTAGCCGGGCTAGAAGAAATTTTCCTTAACCCATGTGCTCTGTGTCTGTGACGCCCAATCAGTTGATTCCAATTCCTGAGAGTCGTTAAACAGTTCGTTGAAGTTCAAGAAAATACCCGTCTAGTACAGGGATTTGAAGAAGAAAATAAGGATTCGCGGAGCTTACAAATTTGGTATGAATTGACAGAGAGTCAGAAACAGCCGATTCCCTCCAAAATCCCACTAATACACCGCCCTTGGGGGCTAAATATAGAACAAAAAGGATGCACCTCGTCAGACCAAACCTAGCAGGAAAAGTTAGTGAAGCAAACAGCGCACTTCGAACTTGCCTCGACCCGAGGAAACAGCAGCGCCTCCGAGCCGCCGCTCCACTCGAGGAAACGGGCTTTCCGAGATCCACTAGATACGAGCCTCCGGAACTCTGCCGTACAAACAACCCCCAAGACCAGCTAAATTCAAAGGGGAGATAATCTCAGCAACAAAAAAGTGGCCCAGCGCGGCTGAATTTGCGAGCTCGCTCTCGGAAGCCACAGCAAAAGGGCGCGGCGCGCACCTTGCGTGGACTCAGGACGCGGCGGAGTCGTAGCCCTGCGGCGACGAAGCGGGGTCCAGTGGCTTGGGCTGCGCGCTCCTCCGACTCCGAGAGACCCGGCCGCGTTGGAACTAGCCAGGCTCGAGCAGAGCAGGAGATGAGGCAGCGAGCTGGACCAAATGGCGGAGGCCGAGCGGGTGGTGTGAATTGTGATGGCGAGCGAGAGGGGAGAGGCGGGCGGTAGATAACGGGGGGAGAGGCCGCCGTGAGCCCGTGACGTGGAGCAAGTGGAGGTGGGCAGGGGGTGGGGGCGGGGCCCACGACCCCGCCGAGATCCGACGAGATCTAAAGCCGCGCGCTCCCTGCGTGCCCCCGTATCCGCAGATCGCCCGCGGCCACGTGGAGCGGCGCGCGCGCGGGTCCACCGTGGGCCCCGAGGCTGGGAGCCTGGCGGGTGGGGAGCTCGGGAATTCAAGCGGAAGCGACCCCGCACGTCGGGGGGGGGGGGGGGGTTCGTGGAGCGGGGCGTGGGCCCCAGAAGTGCTGGGGCCCGCGGGGCTCGGAGGGAAAGATCGTCACGGCGGGTGGCTTAACGGCGTTTAAGCGGGACCTGGAGAGCGATTTGGGAGCTAGAGCACTCCTCCCCATTTCGCTGGCTTTTGTTTCCGGGTTTGGCTAGTGGCAGAGTGGGATGGGATGTGATCAAGAGCTTTTCCAGTTAAGTTGAATACAAATCTCATGACCGGACTAGACTTTACTACTTTTCGGGGGGGGGGGGGGGGGGGAGGCTGAACTTTTCCAATTTATGATATTCTTCACTGTATTTCGAATTTTATTTTACCAATGTTTACATAGCATCTATCTTAGTTGGTTAGAGGAGCTACCATAGATAGACAATAAAGTCGAAGAATCGAATGAATTAAAAGCCAGCACACCTTTTCATTTTCGGACAAAACCAGATCACGGGGACTTGCTGTCCTCGTATATGGGGTTGCTAGTTGTGACTTGTGAGCTCGTGTGATCCACTCGTACGTGTTAGCGGTTGTCATCAGCAGGACGGCCGGTGGGTTTGGTTTGATCAACCTAGTTCACATCCCCTTTTCCTTCGTTTGTTTAAGCTAAAAAAAGATGGCGACGGCAACCCGCGCGGAATGTGGCTAGAACGTTCTAGAGTCCGGAGGACGCTTCTAATGACACTTGATCAAGCTTTGCTGCTTGGCGAGGACGGGAAAGGGACTTAATTACGTGTTAAACTAATCTCCCGCGGTCGCGGCGGTCACTATGTTCAATTAATTAAGGATTTGCTTGTGGCGCCACCGAACATTTTGCTTTCCCTTGTACCCGATCACAGTAGCAATATAATGGTTGGTTCAAATTTGACCGTCGAGGTGTGTTGTGTTGATCGGGCAATGGTTCGGTTTTAGTTTCTTGTTGGAAGGGGGAGAATTTCATCGGTTCAAAGCCCCCTTTTGCCACAAACTCCATGGGAGGTTGAGAAATTTTCTTGCAAAGTTGCAAGGCCACCGCAAACGACGACGCCATGTCGTTAAGGAATTCTGAGCAAAATTTTCAAAGTCCAACGCGTGCCGTGGCGGCACGCCCGATCAACCAAAACACACCAAAGCAACGAGTCAACCAACGATCGGCGTAGAAATTAATATTTGTCACTCACGTTGCGTGCGGGGCTCACTGGCTGTGGCTGGCCCGCTGCGCGCTGACGGCGACCCGCACCGTCCGTCCGCTGTCACCTCCTCCGTGTGCCGACATCAGTTAACATCAGACCCCGTTTTCGTTCAAAAAATGAACAAAAAAAACATTAGACCCGTTGATCGTTTCGAGTCCGATAGAAGCTTGGCAAAACTTTTTTTTTTTTGCCCGCATGCTCTGGCCACCAGCTGAGAATTCAAAGCACGGCTGTAGCATATATGCCTTTTGTCAGCCGCGTATCCACATTCTTGTGCCTCCTGCGGAAAGGCTCTTTTCCGTAGCTCTCTGCCTCCAAAAAAGAAACTACCGCCTGCTTCGTAAAAAGAAATGAGAAGATACGTTCAAAAAAAAAACAGAGAAGATAGAAAAGTATGCATGCCCCAAGTTTTGTGCCCCGGAGTCTTCGAGCGGCCGAACTATTTCTTATAAAATCTCCAATTCTCCATGTTAAAAGAAAGGCGTCCAACTCTGGTCATGTAGTTCAGAACCACCAGAAGGGAAAACAAAAAAAGAAAAAAAAATTTACACGCCCCAAACCCAACCATTGTTTCTATTCTCGTCCTACCTTTCAAGCTGGATAGACAGAATCGTCCAAAGAGCCAATGGAGCTCGAGATACATATTCTGGACCCTCTGGGCGGGCATCACCGCCTTTCCACCCGTCGTCGGATGTGCACACGTTCGCGCAAAGTCCAGGGCAGTGGTTCAATCTCGTTCAATCGTCGCCAGGAGCAAAGCACCTTCGAAAAGACCACACGCATCTCACCGTCCACGTCTGATACCTGACCATGGCATTTTCGTTCGGCTTCTTTTACTCGACTTACTATTATAAAAATCTGCACATGATATTTTTATCTCATAACAATTTTTTTTGTACAAATCTACTGAAGATCTGTCTAATAGATTTAGTTTTTGAGTATGTAATTTATCTATACACTAACAGTTATGCGCGGGTGCACGCAGAGCGCGGTCGCGTCGACCGCGGTGGCCGCCATCAGATCGATTCTGTTACGGGGGCCGCAGCACCAACCGCTTTTCCCCCTTATCCCCGGCGCGCTGTGGCGGAGACGCCGTGCTTTTATCCGGAGCCGCATCCGAATCTCTTTTTTCAGTGTGTGGCCGCGGGACGAGCCTTTCCTGCTTGTGATTTCTCCCCCCTCCCCCCACATGGGGGAGGAGGAGATCGGGCGGGAGGAGGGTTGGGTGGGGGCGCGCGCAGCCAGCATTCCTGCTACGCGGCCTGCGGCGGATTCGTCTTCACGTGGCCGCGGGGGAGACGCGCGCACACGGGCGCCTTCGCTTTCGGAGGAATCCAGGGTAGACTGTAGTAGTAGTCTGTAGAGCAATGGCTGGCTGGATATAGATTTGGTGCGCACGGATGGCGTCCGATCATCGGCTGTGTCCGGATCACGGGAGGAAGAAGCCACGCATCTCTTCGCGTGATGCAAATTCCAGAGCGTTTGATTTTGCTCGCTTCATCTGATGATGCGGCTAATTCATTTTTTTTAAAGAATAGAGTGTCCTAATCTGTTTTGCAACCAGAGGTGAAAGTGAAACAGGTTTATTGTATGAACTTTTGCAAGGTTAGCTCCGGTGCTCGTCCTCAACCGACCCACAAGCTGCGCCGCACGCCCTGCCGCCACGAACGCCGACGTGCGCTGGATTTTGGCTTTCGCAGCATACTCACCACCTCCGCGCGTTCGCGCACGAGCCGCCTATGCTGCGTCTTATTGATGCCGCCCGCCGCGTCGCCACCCAGGTCTAGCCGCGCAACACCACATATGGCGTCCCGGCGCCCATTCGCGTCGTCCCCGCACGACGCCCGCGGCCGCGGCTCGAGCTTGGTGTACCATTCGCGTCGTCCGCAAATGTCACGAACCCGCGACGGATGTGGAGGTCGTCGGCGTCACGCGCGGCAAGGGGTCACGGCGGCGCCGCCCCGGAGAAGGAGAGGGAGAGGAGTGTTGTTTGTTCTTGCTTGCTCCGCCTATCCACCCACACACGGAGAAATGGGCCGAGCCCGGTACAAGCCCAGCGGCGCGCGGCCCCGCTTATGATTCGAAAGCATAGTGCTACACGTGGCATAAAGCCCGCAAATATGTCACTTTTTTTTGAATTTTTTTTAATCATTTTGCAAAATTATATGACCGTTTGAAATTTTAGCAGATCTGGCAACCAACCGCCGTGCGCCACGGCGGTTGGCAAAGCAACCGCCATGACCCACGGCGGCAAGGGGGCCGCCAACGGTCCGCTGCAGCGAGCGGGGCCCGCGGCAGCATACCGCAGTGGGCCACGGCGGTCAGAGCTGCGCCCGCCGTGGCCCACGGCGGTAGAACCATACCGCCGTGCGGGACGGCGGTAGCCGCGCCTATATAAGGGGCGACGGCGGCTGCCGCCCCCCCACCCCTGCCGCCGCCGCCTCCTCTCCGGCCGCCGCCCCCTCCTCTCCTCCAGGTAAGTTTTCTCTCTTTTTTTAGTTAATTTAATTAGTTTAGAAATTAGTGAATTAATTAGATTATATTTAGAAAATTAGTTTTCTAGTTTAGAAAATCTAGAAAATTAGTTTTCTAGTTAATTTAATTCGTTTAGAAATTGTAGAAAATTAGTTAATGTAATTAGTTTAGATTTAAAAAATTAGTTTTCTAGTTTAGAAAATCTAGAAAATTAGTTTAGATTTAGAAAATTAATTTTCTAGTGTAGAAAACATAGAAAATAATTTAATTCGTTTAGAAATTGTAGAAAATTAATGTATCCGTTCTAGATATTGTAGAAATTACCGAAATTACTTTAGTTTGTTTAGAAAATGTAGAAAATAAGTTTACTTGTTTTAGAAATTGTAGAAAATACTTTTATTTGTTTAGAAAATTTAGAAAATTAATTTTCCTCGTTCAGAAATTGTAGAAAGTACTTTAATTCGTTTAGAAATTCTGGAAAACTAATTTTGCCGTTCTAGATATTGTAGAAATTATGGAAATTACTTTAGTTTGTTTAGAAAATGTAGAAAATGAGTTTATTTATTGTAGAAATTGTAGAAAATACTTATATTTATTTAGAAAATCTAGAAAATTAATTTACCTCATGTACAAATTGTAGAAATTGTAGAAAATTACTTATCTGTGTTTTTTAATTGTATATGTAATTTTTGTATGCAGCTGCAGCTATGGACTAGACTCAGGCTCAGGCTTAGGCCCAGGCGCAGGCTCAGGCCCAGGCTCAGGCCCAGGCTCAGGCTGCTCGTGCTGAGCTTGAGGCGTACGTGACGCCTCAGTTGCTGGACAGGGATATCGACCGCAGGCACCGCTCGTTCCTGTCCGCCGTCCTCGGAGAGGATGTTGGACACGTGCGTTCCCGCACTACACGCACGTTGCTGCCGATCCACGACCGTTGGGTTCCCAAGTACGTGAATTGATGCTGTGTTATTGTTTGTACCTTCATTTATCCTTTTGTTGTAACTAATAAATTACGTTATTTGTTTCAGACTACGAGCTGCAGGACTCCTGCCTGTAGCGCGGTTAGTCCAGGGGGACTGCCAGCGCGACGCGATTCTTCGGAAGGATCGCATGACACGCTTCCAGTACGACTTCTCCCTCCTCAGCACGCTTCTGGACCACTGGAGGCCGTAGACCCACACGTTCCACTTCACCGTCGGCGAGATGACGGTTACCCTTCAGGACACGTCGCTGCTGATGGGCCTTCCTTGTGAGGGCGAGCCGCTGAGGGCTGCGGACATCTCCACCGAGTGGCGTACGGAGTTCCTCGCTCGGTTCGCGAACGTTCCTCGGAACGATCGCGCGCCCGCCCCGTACCAGGAGTTCGCGAACGCTCACGGACCCACCTTGACTTGGTTGCAGCAGTTTAGCGTACGTACCTTTACCTCATATTTCTCTTCGGTTTTGATTATATGGAGACAATAAAACTAACGTTTGATTTTGTTTGTGCAGGCTGATTACCTAGCAGATGACGCCGAGCAGGAGACAGTCGACAGGTTCTTCGAGGCGTACCTGTTGTGGCTGTTTGGGTTCGTGTTGTTCTGCAGTTCCCAGGGTGACGCGGTGGCGAGGTACCTGATCCCCCATGCTCGGAGGATCGCCGACGCGCCCTTGGACGCCGTGCCCCAGATCAGTTGGGGCAACTCTGTTCTTGCGAGCGCGTACAGAGGGCTGTGCTCGGGGGTGTTGAAGGGTCGTGCGGCGGAGCCGATCCTTCTCGGTTGTCCTCTCCTTCTTCAGCTCTGGTGCCACGAGCGGTTTGCGATTGGTCGGCCAGTCGTGCCCCTCTACGCGTACAAGCCCTTGCCAGAGGGCCACGACCCGCGCGACCGTTTCACCATGGGCTCGTTGTGGTGCCTTCGGAAGGTAATTTCTTACCTTTCACTTTCAATTTGTCTTTCCATTTCGTCTAGTTTGTTCAATCGACATTTATGGTTCACATTTGGTTTGTATGCAGACCTCGTACGCCCACGACCAGACGAAGAGGGCATACAAGGACTTCGTCGGGCAGTTCGACGCTCTCACGGACGCGGACGTCAGGTGGACGCCCTACTCAGAGGAGGCTGTCGCGGCCCGCGCACCACAGGGCCTCTCGACTTTGTGCTTCCGCGACCAGCAGTACTGGATGACGAGGTCGCCGTTGCTGTTCGACATGTACGTGGAGGAGTACGCCGTCCACAGGGTGCTGAGGCAGTTCGGCCGCTACCAGGAGTGGCCTGTGCCTGTGGTGCACACTGTTCCGAGCGCCCACCATAGGTGAGTTCTCGTAAATTTTTAAATTTAATTCGGCGTTCGAAGATTTCAGACGCTGACAAATATGTTTAATTCGTCGTAGGTGGTCGCGGAGGGGAGTTGCGGACCGTTTTTCCTGGGTTGAGAGGGTGCAGCCGTACGTGGACGGTTGGGCTACCGCGTTGCAGAACTTGGTCGAGGAGGTCCGGCCCCACGACGACACGGCGTGGGAGGCGTACATCCAGTGGTACACCCCGAGGACTCGGTCGCGTGTGATGTACGTCCCACCACAGCCTGCAGCGCCGGTTCCGGACGCGGCGAGGGTGCTTGCTAGTACCGCGTACCCGGTTCGACGGGATCAGCACTACGACACGGCGGTGAGTTTGAAAATTCACCGCCTTTCCCTTATGGTACATTACATTCTACCATTTACTAATAATTTCTTTTGCAGTTCGACGTGATTGCGGACCTTTCACATATTGTAGAGGACTCGACGGCGAGGCTGAATCAGATGTCACACCAGGAGATCGCGGAGACGTTCCTCAGGATGGGTGCCATCACCAGGAGGTTCCTTGCCGCGGTGAACTACCGCGGCAACCCGGCTCTACCACTGTTTCCACGGTACCCCCAGTCGTCCTCCAGCTCCGCCTCGACTGGTCGTTCCCACGCGGCACCGTCGTCCTCGTCACGGCCACCCTACCAGGCAGCTTTCTACCCGGCGCGCCCTCCGGCGCATCCTCCCTCGAGGATGTCTCCGCTAGGGGGGCCTCCTCTCAGAGGTCATGCGCCTACACGTGCACCAGCACCAGGAGGGCCAGGACCGGCACCACAAGGACCCGCACCTGCACCAGCACCAGTACTAGCAGCAGCAGCAGCACCGGTTCCTTCCTCGTCCCTTGGCCCTGCTCTTCCGTCAGGTATTGACCACTACTCTATAATACTAGATTGTATTAATTAGGAAACGTGATTTAATATTACTATTTCTTCCAGTTTACGACTCCAGGGTCGACATTCCTGACTCCACCCTAGGGGACCAGGCCGGAGCGTCCGGGTCCGGCTTCGACGACTTGGCCCTCGACTTCGACTGGTTGCAGGGTTTGCAGTCGCAGGACGAGCTCGCAGGGTCGCAGCTTGGAGGCGCGCCACCCACGTGGACTCAGGAGGGAGCAGGGACGCAGCCAGGAGGCTCCCAGTTGCCAGGAGCGACCGGTGGGGCACAGCCTGGAGCCTCGCAGCTGCCAGGCGCGAGCGGTGGGCCGCAGTCGTCTCCAGGAGGCTCACAGCTGCCCGGCGCGAGCGGTGGGGCACAACAGTCTCCAGGAGGCTCGCAGCTGCCAGACGCTAGCGGAGGGCAGCCAGGTTCGTCCCACGAGGTTGCAGGGTCGACGGCGGCGGTGGCGACACCGCAACCGACTGGTGATGCTAGGCGTCGGCAGATCCACCCTCCTGACCCGTTGACGTACCCTCGCGAGCAGACGCACGCCGCAGCCGAGCTGCCAGGCTGCTCAAGAAGCCCAGACGATGCTAGATTAGGTCGAGTATTGTTTGTACAGGAGCACTGTTATATGTGATCATGACTATTTTTTAGTACGTCACTTTGCTTTTCTTTATTACAACGTAGTGTTTTTTTCCTTAAATTAAAAAATAAAAACAACCGCAGTACGGTAGGTATTAGGTTGGAGATCGTGTCCTGAATTTCCCTTTTCTACTAGATTTATTAAAATCAAAAAATTTAAATGATCCTAGTCGCCGTGGCCCACGGCGTTTGGGCCTAGCCGCCGTGGCCCACGGCGTTTGATACTAGCCGCCATGGCCCACGGCGGTTAGGCCCAACCGCCGTGGCCGGCCTCCAACCGACGTGCGCTACGGCGGTTTGTTCTTAAACGCCGTGGCGCACGGCGGTTGGTTGCCAAATCTGATAAAATTTCAAACGGTCGTATAATTTTGCAAAATGATTAAAAATATATATATATATATATATATATATATATATATATATATATATATATATATATATATATATATATATATATATATATATATATATATATATATAAAAAATTCCTTTTTTTTGGAGGGTTTGCTCACATGATGCCCAGATATGTAGCATGGTTTACATTATCGTCCTATAAAAGTAAGACATTCTTCAGACCTGATAAACCAACTACTAAATAGTGCAAAATGCTTAAGCATCAACTTTTTTTTTTGAAAGTTATTAAGCATCAACTTGATTTGCAAGGATTTAGCCATGAGAAATGGAACCATGGACAAGTTAACTCTTCAAAGAGACGTCACAACAAGAATGGATGAAAACTAAGCGTCGCTAAGTGAAACCATGATGACTCTGCGACATGCTTACTTAGGTGCTTATGTCTAGATGCATACAAACATCTATGAACCTAAAAAAATGAACCTAAAAAAGTCAAAATGACATATAATTTGGAACAGAAAAACTGCAGTCTCACCACTCCAACTAAAGTCCCAAAGAATGTTACCATGGAACTGAAGCTTATTTTATTTGATGACCGAGTGACTGCTGAATTCTACATAGTTTAGAGATTTATCTAGATAATATTTATGTTTTAACTGGCTATCTGCATCTCATATTTTTCACTGCTAGAGCAAACATGGAACATGCATTGACTTACTACAGTAGATCTGAGGTGCCTGATTACGTTTGATGATTAAAAAAATCCATCAAAAAAAATTCCACCTAAAACTAGTGAAAAGCCAGGTTGATTACTTATTCACTAGAAGGTATTGTGGATGTAAATGCATAACAGAACAAAAATATCAGGATCAAAACTGCGAGAAGCCATACGCTCTTGTACAAGAACACAACATTCACATAAATAACCTGTTGGATTTCCAGCCTGTTGCCACCAAGTAAGCTTTTCATTGTAACTTGGGAAAATTCCTGCAGGCAGCATCCACATCCATTGTGGGGTTGATATCCCCATACTTATGCAATTCCGCAATTTCTATACCAATGCAAAAATTTAGACTTTTACATGAAGGGTTCACTTGCTTGTCACAGTGATGTATATATTATGGTCCATCAACCAAGGTATTATGAGGCTAAATCCTGGAAAACCCACAATTAAAATGGCCTAAATCACTACTGTAGTTGAACTCAAACCCTGGACCTTAGCCACAAGACAGGTCTTATACCATCGGACCAACCACCAGTTTCATTTTAAAAGAACAATTAGTACTAGTTAACTTAGCACACAACAGAGAGGGAAATTTGTGTAAACCAACTTTCCATGTTATTTAACAAGTTAATGTTCACACAGTAAACATATTGTGTATATCACTGCCAAGTCAATGCTTAGTTGCAGTTTCACAGTAAAAAGGAGGGAAGTTACATGACAATTCGTAACTCATAAGAATTTCCAACTATAGATTTGTTGCTACCACAAACTGGATGCTTCAGTTGTTCTAAAATTGCAGTCATGATGGACATATCAAGGTGTATTAAGTAATAGCACTATGGTATTGCTCCTAAGTTTTCTTTTTGAGCTTCAGAGTTTTTCACTCTTAACTGAAAAGACAATACCAGCTTCCTGACTGAAACTTGTTTTTGTTTTAAAATTAGAGTATGGTAGCACAAGGACTCTAGACCTGCCAAAAGTTTTTTGGGAATGTAGGGGCTGCTGAGTTTGCTAGAAAATTTGCCGCTTTCTACCCTTCTACTGTAGCCAAGATTTTGGTCACCAAATTAGTGGCCCCGGATTTGGCCAGCTGTGGCCACCCAGTTACCCAAATGAACTAGATGGCTTCCAAGCCAAGTTTTAGCACCCAACAAATGGTGACAAAAAATTGGGCCCAGATTTGGCTTAGCTAGCTTGGGCATTCATTGGCACAAAGCCAAAAATACCGATTCATAACAAAGTCACACAGAGTTAATTGCTGAATCAAATTTCCCCTGGGACAGTAACACAGTCAGTGTAGTGGATTTCCACAGAAATCGAATTGCCAAATATTTCAACATTACCTAGTTACAGACGTAACCTCAGATATGACCTCATATGGATTCCTAAACCATGAGAATTGCAAGCAGGAAAAGCTACAAATGCACTCAGACTCAGCAGTATGACAGTATCAGGTAATTCAGACAACACATTGTAAAATGGAAAATTGTGATTCAATTCAAATGTGATCGGGAGCCAGTAATGGTACAAGGAAATCTACAGTAGAAGGGAGGGCGAGAGATGACAACCATTTCGCAACTGAGCTATGCAGAGCCAGCCTCCTCCTCGAGCTTACGCACGTAGGCGGAGAGCACGGCGACGACGTCCCTGGCGGGCGCCTGCAGAGTGGTGACGAGGGACGTAGCGGGCCCCTGCAGCGCGCCGAGAAGCTGGGCATACACCTCCGCGCGGCTGGGCATGGTCTCGAGCGCCTTGAAGTCGCCGGGCCCGTAGAACTTGCCCTCGAAGACGGCGCCGACGAAGTCGTTGGTGTCCTCGACGCGCTCTTCCTTCTGAAAGGCGCGGTAGGGCTTGAGCGCGGTGGGGACCTCCTCGGTGTGGACGAAGAGCCAGGCGTTCATGCCCTTCATGCACGGCTTGAGCGCCTCCCAGGGCGTGCCCTCGATGGCCTTCCCCACCAGCGTGTTCTTCGCCACCAGCAGGCTGCAGGTCTCCGGGAGCGCGTCGCGGATGCCCTGCAGCTGCTTCACCGTTAGGCCCTCGTACTTGATGCCCGCCAGGAGGTAGCACCCCTCCAGCTGCTCGCGGACGGTGGCCACCGTCTCCTCCTTGCGGCCACGGGTGATGGCCGCGCGGATGGTGGAGCTGCGGGGGCGCGGGTGCGTGCGGAGCGAGGCTGCGGTGGACAGGGTTCGAAACGAAGGGATGGGCTTGGCGGTGGGGAGCGTGGTGGGGAGAAAGGAGGTCTCCATTGTGGGGTGGGGCGGGCGGGCGCCGGAGGAACGCCGGGTTGGGTTGGACGGGCGGCGGAGGAAGGAGAGGGCGCGGAGTGCGAGCTTATCTGTGAGAAGATGAGAGGCTCCTCGTGGACTTGGTCTACGGGACATTTGGATTATGTGGGGCCGAGTGCTCAGTGCCTCAGATCAAGCTATGGCGTACCACTACGCTGTCATCAGTCATCACACAGAACACAGATCTTAAAGAAAGGCCTCACTGATGTCTTTGAATTTGTATAAAAAAAGAGCAAAGAAGCAACATTTGAATTTGTATCAAATTACATTTGTATAAAAAAAGAGCAAATGAAGCAGCTTAACAGTATTTTTCTTGCAGTCCAGCGATTCAAATTGGAATGGATGGAAATGAAGAAACATTGCGAGGAGAAATCATCTCAGCTCAGACAAGCATCAACTGAATCTATGCTCATTCTGTAGATTTGAAGTTATTAGAAATAGCAAAAAGCAAGAAATTTGTTAGTTCATTGTGGTTGATAATGGAAGGCTATAATTCATGTAAACAAGAACAAACTTCAAACAAGGACCAGTAAGAGGGAAGCAAATAATCTGCATGTAAACGAGAAAATCTGTTACAATGGAGTTGCATTTCAGTTTCAGCTCCCCGACCCTTTGATCCTTTTACAGTTAAATTAGCCTCTTCAGTCACCAAAAAGACTAGCAATAATAGAGTATGATCTGTTGTTACTAAAGTGTATTTTATCAGTAGAATGAATAAGAGATCAACCTCCGGCCAAATGACATTCTAAATTTACTTGATAGAGAAAGGAAATTGGCTGTACATGTTGTCAAGCGTGCCAGATAACGATGAATGGTCCAGGGAGCATAGATGGTATTGACAGTTTGTCACAGTACACATTCCTTCTCCAAAATATAGTTGATGGCATCTTCAACAGTATCGACAACCTGCCAGGTACACATAAGTTTGGTCAAAACAGAAAGAAAATTATGAAAATAAAATCACGATAATGGATTGCCAATGCGTCTGTTTTCATCTTCACTGTGCGTCAGATAACTAAAGTGTTTGGTTAACAAATTTCAGTTAAGTATGGCAAGAATCACAATCCAAGGAGCATACATAACGTTAAGAAAACATTAGCTGCCAACCTGCCAGTGAAACATTGAATAGGCCTTTTTTTTTTACAGAAGGTGAAATGGGTGAGCCCACAACAAATTGTAAGCCCACAACAAAAATCAGCTCAACCAGGTTAGTTCCGCAACATATTTTCTGTACAATGCCTCTGGTATGAAAGGACTCACAATCTAGCACAGATATTGTGTGTTACTCAAGATTTGACAACACATGGAAATCGAAACTCTCTACTCGTGTGAGCTGCTCTACTACCCAGAATGGCAAAGCGGATAACTTAATTGAGACAATGGTGTTCAGTGTATTGCTTATAGAGTTATTCTTAATTGAAGACTAACTACTATCATGTATACACATATTTCCTTGACAAACATGTGTTAACAGATGACTTAACAGTCATAGGGTTGAACAAAAAGATTCGCTAATAAGACATACTGCATCTGCAGGAAACTGTGGATCATTATCTTTTCCTCTAAAAACACCGGTCCTTGTAAGAACAGATGACCATGGGTGGCCAGCCTGCAAAGTTCAAATTACAGAGAGTAAGCATCTTTTCACAGGAAGCAACAGCCAACTGGCTCATTACTGTTTTCAGTGTAATGAAAAGGCAACATAGACAAACGAAGATGTTGAAAGTGGATGGCATGTCAATCAATAAGGTAATGATGTCTTCCAATATATCAGGTAACCAATTTTTTTTCAAGATTACATATGATGTTCAACTCTTAAACACATGTTTCTAATAATAGGAAATGTTAAAATCTTGTCAAGGGAACAGATATTGAAAGCTGTGCAACTTTCTCACACCATCAATGCAGTGAATATTTTTTTTTATAAATGGTAAAAATGTATCAGAGGCTAACCTTTGAGGCTCCATTGATATCAACTTTAGGATTATCACCAACCATGTAGATAGTTGAAAACTGACAGTCATTTACTGCCTTTAATGTTTGTTGATTAGCATACATGCTGATAACAAGTTTTTCAAGTATGTTTGCTGCATTCTTCAACACAAGTGGATTCGGTTTCCCATAAGATGTATACTTCAGTGGATGATCATTTATTCTGCAGTTTAAGTGAGCAGAAAATGTATAAGCAGGCTGCACATCCATGCTTATAAATTAGAAGTACAATATCTCGTAAGCATAATGATCGCTTACTGATTGAAGACGCTTTCTAATGCTATCCTGAAGGCACCCATCCCAAGCCGTTCAGAAGAAAATGCAGCCTGTCATACGAGCTCAAAACTAAGTTTGCAATGGTTATCTTACATATTACAAAACCTCGATGCAAAAACAGAAATTACAGCATAGTGTATTTACAATGTAGCTCCATTCTTGACACATCATCTCACCTGGTATTCAAGATCATCAGCTGCAAAATACAAAGGAGGCTGATCCCCTTTTTCACTCCCAGGAAGTCCACCAGTAGACAAGATGTCACAAAGTACCTTTCATATATATAAAAAACTTCAGACTATTAAAATTATGTATGCCAACCTACAAAGCAATTTCACATGGTTGTTCAAATGCGCTTTTAGGGGAAAAAATGTTTATAGATCACATGTTAAGATATTCTGCAAAAATGGAACAAATATGCAGCCCAAGAAGATTTTCTATTAGTGAAACATGGGCATGAAAAAAGTACCTGTAGATCTCTTCCCCAGTCAACAGGATCACTGACAACAAACACTCCTTTAACTCGCTCCGAATAAACATCATATGATGGGTTGACTTTTGAAGACATGTAACTGTCTGTTTGCCCAACTTTCCAAGTTTTGAAAGGAGCGAGGGGGTCAATATCTTTAAAATATGATGCATATTCATCTATGGATAGAACTTTTCTGCACATACAGATAACTCATTAGGAATTCTTAAAATAAATTTGACCTGTGATCGTAGTAGCAACATGAAGAATTACCTAAATCCATACTCAGACATCACCACTGCAGGCTCTCCTTTTCCAACAGCAACAATAAGATCATCTTCAAAACTGCAGTGACCAAAAAGGGGGTTCTATTCAGGTGCTACAAGTCCATGAAGAACAAGAAATCATTGATGCAAATCAGAGACATCTACATATTTTTAAAACTTAGGCAACTTAAGTACTGGAAAGGCATACCGATTCACCAGCTCTCTGTAAGGAGAATGGCCGTGCACAACCTGCACCAATCAGAAAGTTCCATAGATGGAAATTTAAGATAGTCGATGGTTTAAAATAAAATGAAAAGGGATGCAATCCTTTTCTTCCCCTAATATAGGGTTTATTTGTTAGCTTAAAGGTCCACCACTACACAGTACATAAGCAATGACTCATGAGTACTGTAGAAGTACCTGTGTTGGAGAAATGTTAACTCCTAAAAGTTGGCTTAGCTCAATAGCCCTTCTGTGCTCTGGAATGCCTCCTCCTGCCAACAGATTGGTAAACTTTAACAACCTCAATAAAAACTTCAATAACACATTTCGAGAGTGGCAAGCACCATAGTTCCTCTGTACAACCCTAGTCCCTAACTGTGATGACCATGCAAAACTTAAAATCAAATGGGTGTTGATATAAAAATTATCCCAGCGTTAAAAATTTGATAATCCCTTCTTTCCATAATAAGACCACCTCCTAGCTATCCAGATATTTCAATGTGGGTCGAAGTAATCAAACGCAAAGTCTACTAAATGTCATAATAATTTTGCAGCTTAGTTCAGAGTAAGGGCGGCAAGTGAGTTGACCAGAAATACGTGTGGCAAAAAACATACGTCACTAATGCATTGCTGGAAGTACAGTAGAAACTTCTATAGGTATTCCATTGCACTCTACAGGAATTAGTATTCAATAATGATAGCGAAACAGGGTGTGCAAATTACACAATGAACTACTCACCGTTAGTCAAAAACAGAAATGGAATCTTCAGTGTACCTGAAAGGAGCAAATAATTGGTATCCATAAGCTTTAAGCACCAGAAGCTAGAGACCTAGCAAACAGTAACATCGGCAGCTGACATTTCGCACAAGTTTGTATGCAAAAAAAGAAAAATCTATGCAGGCTCAAGTTCATTGATATATTGAAATATAATTAAAATTGTGGAATAACCTATACGAGACCACGTTGAAAAGAAGCCTAATGTCTAGGAAACGCTCGACGAATTGCTCAAAAGACACTAATGCGGCAACCATGGCCGGTACAAGTAAAACAGGTCAGCAGCGAGACACTCTCAGAGTCCACCTGATGAAACTACAAGCAGCTCCAACGGAATGCGGCAGAGCACAAGAAGCGCAAAGGCAGTACCGTCTTCCGAGTAGAGGCGGCGGATGGCCCGCGGCGCGCCCCCGATCGGGCTGCGGCCGCGCAGGATGACTCCGTCGATGTCGAACGCGATGCCGAAGGAAGGCCTCGCCGGAGCCGCCGCGGAGTGGGAGAAACGCTGGGCGAGATCCGACGGCCGGCGGTGCGGCGCGGTCTGGGGCTCCGCCCGCGACCGCGACCGCGCCGCGCGGACCAGCGCAAAGCGGAAGCCTCTCATACCGCGCCGCCGTGAGTCTAGAGCTCGTGTGCTCTACGGCCTTCGGCTTCTCCGGCGAATGCGAGGCCTCTGGCTTCGCGCAATCGCGCCGTCCGCGACGTCGACTGCCTCGTTGGTTGGGTCTTGGGTGAGTGCGTGGCGGCGGGCGAGTTCTAGACTAGCAGTAGTTCTCTGCTGTGGCTGACGTGTGGGCCAAACCTTGTGCGGAACAAACGCGAGCCAGGAAGAACACAGGCGCCGGCACAGCCGCACTCTTCTGTCTTCTCCTCCCGAGGCTTGCGCCCACCGCGTGGCGACAGCCGCATAACTGCATCCTGGTCCTGGCCACCGAGCCCCCACGTAACGGTCCCCCGAGCTCGCCGCCTCTCCGCCACCGCCCAGCCAGCAGCAGCCCAGTGCCGTGCCCGCCTCATGGCCGCGCGCGCGCCGCTCGCCATGCCTCACGCCGCCGGCCCGCGACCGGCTGCGGCACCCGTTGCCTCGCGCCCAACCGCCCCGTGCTTGCGCGCGAGGGGCACGGGCGCCATCCCCCTCATCTACCGGCGGCCAGCGCAGCGGGCCCGCAGCCCCCTCCTTCCTGTGGCTAAGCCGGGAGCCATCGGTATCGCTTCCCCTCCCGCTTCCGCCCCCACGGGTCGCTTCGGTACCGTTTGATTCTGTGAAGAGAAGCCTAGCGCGCCCATGCTCACATGGTATGCTGGGCGCAACTCGCAGGGAGCGCCGCGGAGACCGCGCCGGCGGAGGGGCTGGCGCAGAAGCTGCAGGGGGTGGATGTGTTCGACCTGAGCGGCAAGGCGGTGCCCGTCGTTGATCTGTGGAAGGACAGGAAGGCCGTGATCGCGTTTTCCCGCCATTTCGGGTCGGTTTGTCTTTTCTCTGGTTAGTATTCGAGGAATTCTGGGAGAATGCCGTAGCTGAGCTTTTGGCACACTGCTGGTTGTTTGCAGGTGTGTGCTGTGCCGGAAGAGGGCCGATCTTCTTGCCGAGAAACAGGTGCCTTGGCTGATTTCTCACTCTGTTTATCTGTAACCAATAAGAACAATGGAAAAATCAAATGCTTAAGGGATGTCGTTCAGTACTTTGCCATTTGCCAAGGTGCAATTACGAATATGGAATCTTACCCACATTCCCACCTTCAGTGGCAATATAGTATCAGTGTATCACTCAGAGCATGTTGAGATATTAACAACATTGCCTACTGTTAGTTTGACAAGTCATTTTTCTTTACATGGTAGATCTTTTTAGATCATCCAAGGTGGGTGACTTCTTAAATCTATAGTCAATTGATCCCTCAAATGTAGCCTTACAAGATCTGAGGAGCAAAAATCCAACTTGAAGGACTTTTGTAGTCAGTATTGCAAAAGGGGGAGGAATAGAGGATAGGTATTGAAGGAATGCCTTTGTTAATTCCTGTAGTTTCCTAGTCTCCCACTCTCCAGTGCATTAATTAAAAAGTACCTTATGAGAACCTTTTCAGTTTTGCTATTAGTGAGTCATCTCATTTTATTGTTAAGTAATATGACTTTCTGAGACATGGGATTAGCTTTATGTTGCAAGGGTTACAAATGTGGCTTATGTTTGATGGAAGAATATACCATCTTATAACAGACATGCCTCTCTTTGTTGGTTCATCTGCATTATGAATTCTGAATTCTGAACTTATTATTTCTTGGCTTGCCACTAATTTTCAGGATGTCATGCAAGCTGCTGGAGTTACTCTTGTTTTAATTGGACCAGGTAGTGTCGAACAGGTACTTGTTCATCCACCATAAAAAAAAGTCTACTGCTTTGCTATGTTGTTTAATCTGGAGCCTGGTAGTTGTGAAATGCAAAAGCTGAACTGATTAACCTTCCTAAACATGATGTAGTGTTTTATGATTCATGAGGAAGTTGAATGCAGTTTTTAATCACGGTCAGCGAGTTTCTTTATTTCTCTCATTTTTTGGAAGGGCCATTGTTCAGTATAAACTAAGGTTGTGTTCCTTTGAGAATATTACTAAAACGTACAACTCTTGAAGATGAGCTACATCTTTACATAAAATTCTGGTAGTTGGTAATTGAAATATTTTTTTGATTGATGAACTCTATTGACATTTTAATGATTAATTGCACTGTCTTGTTTTTTTTTTCTGATCCAGGCAAATGCATTTTGTAAGCAAACCAAATTCAAAGGAGGTGTGTATCTTGAATAACCTCTACTCCAGTTCTTATGACCACCATGTCTATAACAGCAAAAGAAACAGTAATGAAATATTAAATTCTAAGGGAATATTCAAATAAGCCTACTCCCTCCATCCCAAATTACTATTCGTTTTGGCTTTTCTAGGTGCATAGCTTTTGATATACACTTAGATACATAGCAAAAGTTATGTACTCTTAATACCATAATCAGTATCCAAAATGTATCACTTGGAGCAATGGACTCAGTGGATTGTATTGTGCGGTTTGGTTTACAAACCTGTTCTGCTTATCTCATGAACATTGATATGTCTATTTATTTTACAAGTTCTTTTTGCGGAATCAATCCATGATACACAAGTTGATGGTGGGGCTTTTATCATGACTCATGTGGCAGTATGTGCTTAGCTATTGAAGTAGTACCAGGCTACCTGTAGGAATCCAATATAGACTATTTAATTCTTTATTGGAAAGAAAACAGATACCCAATGTCCATTAACATTAAACATAAAGCACATGTTCATCCAACTTTACGGTAAACACCTACGAGGACTTCCCTTGGTTTATCTTTACTCCGGACGACAAATCTAATCATGCACATTGTACATTGCAGAAGTATATGCAGACCCAACTCACTCATCATACAATGCTCTTGAATTTGCGTTTGGGTTGTTCTCAACCTTTACACCAGCGGTAACTCTTGCTGGATTAAATTTTGCATGCTGCTTAGTTTATGATACTCAGCATATACATAAGCAGTTATTTCCATCATTTTACAGGCTGGCCTCAAAATAATACAGTTGTACAGGGAAGGATACAGGCAGGACTGGGAATTGTCATTTGAAAAGAACACCAGAACAAAAGGTGGATGGTATGTCTGGATCCTGGTCTTGCCCCACTAGGGTTTTCACAGTTGTCTTTCAAGTTCCTTTTGCAATTGTAATTCTAGCAATGATCAATCGTAGTCGAATTGAGGAATGCATTTCTGTATTTTAGGTATCAAGGGGGACTACTTGTTGCAGGCCCTGGTATCGACAACATCTTATACATCCACAAGGTCAGTACCCCTCATACGAACATTTTTTCTATTCAATCGTCCTACGATACTGGATGTAACTTCTTTTTTTTCTGGTATAATTGTTACAGGACAAAGAAGCTGGAGATGACCCTGACATGCAGGATGTGTTGAGAGCTTGTTGTTCATAGAAAATCAATATCCTCACACTCGCACCATATCGTATAGTTGTAGCACAAATCAGTTATAGCTTGAGTAGCCATTTATAAAAAAAAATTGTAAGTAGCCCTCAATCTTGAGCGATCCTGTTCAGTGTGCACGGAGAAACTTTTTTATGCAGCCAAAGCCAAGCCACATATATATGCATTGTTTGTAAATTCTGGATATTCTTAAAAAAAACGTAAATGCTGTATATGGAGTACACAAACAAGTACCAAGCAAGCAGTCCAGTACCACACGATCTGCTCCACAGAGCCCAGAAGCTCCTCGGCCCAGCCCAGCCGAGACGCTTCGTCCCCCCGGCGCGGCGCAGCGCCCCCACCCCACCCACCCAAACCAAATCGCAGCCGCGCTCGAGCAAGCCCCGCCGCCGTCTCCGCCGTGCCCTCCCAAAACCCCGCATTTTCCTTCGCCGCCTTTCGATCTCTCGCCCCTCGCCATGTCGGAGAAAAAGCGCCGCGCCGGGGCGGCCGCGGACGGACCCGCATCCAGCTCTAAGAAGCCGCGGGCCTCCGCGGCCGCGTCCTACGCCGAGTCCCTCCGCTCGAAGCTCCGCCCCGACGCCTCCATCCTCGCCACCCTCCGCTCCCTCGCCTCCGCCGCCGCCTCCTCCTCCAAGTCCAAGGCCGCCGCCAAGTACCTCGCGGACCACGACCCCTCCGCGGACCCCCACTTCATCGTACATCGTGGTGGCCGACCAGGATTCCGCCTCCGTCACCTCCCGCATCAACCGACTCGTCCTCGCCGCCGCGCGCAGCATCCTCTCCGGCCGGGGCTTCTCCTTCGCGGTGCCCTCCCGCGCCGCCTCCAACCAGGTCTACCTCCCGGACCTCGACCGCATCGTCCTCCTCCGCCGCGAGTCCGCGCGTCCCTTCGCCAGCGTCGCCACCGCGCGCAAGGCCACCGTCACGGCCCGCGTCCTCTCCCTCGTCCACGCCGTCCTCCGCAGGGGCATCCACGTCACCAAGCGTGACCTCTTCTACACCGATGTCAAGCTCTTTGGCGACCAGTCCCAGTCCGATGCAGTCCTCGACGACGTCTCCTGCATGCTCGGATGCACCCGCTCCTCCCTCCATGTCGTCGCCTCCGAGAAGGGCGTCGTCGTTGGCCGCCTCGTCTTCGCCGACGATGGCGACCGGATCGACTGCACGCGCATGGGTGTCGGCGGGAAGGCCATCCCGCCCAACATCGACAGGGTCTCGGGCATCGAGAGCGACGCGCTCTTCATCCTGCTGGTGGAGAAGGACGCCGCTTTCATGCGCCTCGCTGAGGACATGTTCTACAATCGCTTCCCCTGCATCATTCTGACGGCGAAGGGGCAGCCGGATGTTGCCACCCGGCTGTTCCTACAGCGGCTCAAGGTGGAGCTGAAGCTGCCGGTGCTCGCACTGGTGGACTCTGATCCATATGGACTCAAGATCTTGTCCGTGTACATGTGTGGTTCGAAGAACATGTCTTATGACAGTGCCAATCTAACGACGCCGGACATCAAGTGGCTCGGCGTCCGGCCGAGCGACCTGGACAAGTACAGGGTGCCGGAGCAGTGCCGTCTCCCCATGACCGATCACGATATCAAGGTGGGGAAGGAGCTGCTCGAGGAGGACTTCGTGAAGCAGAATGAGGGCTGGGTGAAAGAGCTGGAGACGATGCTGCGCACCAGGCAAAAGGCTGAGATACAGGCCCTCAGCTCCTTTGGGTTTCAGTACCTCACCGAGGTCTATCTGCCTCTCAAGCTGCAGCAGCAGGACTGGATTTGATATTTGAGTACTCTTCGATGCAGGCATGATATCTTCTATTGAGTACTCTTTGCCATATCAGTGCATTTCACCAAGTACACAACACTTACCAGCAATCTTCCCCATGAGCAATCCAGAATGTCAAGTCAGAATGCACTTAACCAATAATCTTATTGTACCTAATAGCATTTCTGCTTGTGCAGATATCTGTGATTTCTTTCGCAAAGACTGTCTTCTACGCAAAATTTGCAAGACCTGATTGGCATTAGTGGAGACCTTGCTAAATACGGAGTAGTTGATTCTTACCAGCACCCTTGTATCACTTGTGTATTTGAACATCAGCTGTCGTGTTATGTGTTTGTGCTGAATATAATTCCTGGAACAATTGCTGCCAGACATGTACTGGACTGGAAGTTCGTATCACAGTAGTGAAATTCATATTTCACTTGTCTTTGGAAACAAAGTGTACAACCTTATTGAGTGATGAAATTAAATTTGGAGCATAGAACTCTCACATAAAATTGTGATGCTTGGGTCTCTGAAATAGTAAATGTACTGGGCAAGACTCCATTGGCTGCCAAAACGTCCAATTACAAATTACATACCGTGTTGTGGGTGGTTGGAACACCAGGATGCCTGTTCTCGTATGTACATCCAATCCTAGACTAACTTCTAAATTTGGTTGTGTAAATGGCCAAAAAGGTATTTCAAGGAAATGTCACTGTACAACCCTCACAGCTTTCTTCTTCAACCAATGATTCAGCGAGTTGACAGGGATTTTTATCACTCCCTGTGGTCTCCTTGCAACTTTATTTGTTACTTGCTCTAGATTACTTTTAGATTTAGTCGGGGCTTTGGGTTTTGCTGAAACAGGAGACCGGCTTCCAGGTCCAATCAAAACTTCAAGACCCAGGTCATCTGTCAAAACAGTAACTATTGCATGCTCAACATCGACTGCACTAGTTTCATCTGCAGTTCTTGATGTCTTGTCATGACCCGTGATGATAACCACATCATCCTGGACTGCTCTTCCTGCTCGAGGTTTCAAAAGGCAGTCAGGTGTCAATCTTAGAGACTTCCAATGGTAATAAAGTGACAGCTCAACATTACCTAGGAGGTATTGCTCTTTGATCTTCCGAAGAACAGAGAGGACAACAATTCGAGCTTCAACCTGCGAAGTTAATGGTGAAAACACAAAGTAGTGATTGTTTTTGTAAGGATGATACCATATGAAATGGTTGGTTGTCATTTACCTTTGAAAGGCCACGAACATCGACAATTTGGTTAGGATCAACATCTTTTTGCAAGACTATTACAACCTTCTCAAGAAAAAGGTTGAACGATTCTTTCCTCTTAGGTTTTAGATCCAAATTGTAAAAATCTCGATTATCACTCCCACTAGACAAAACCCCTTCACACCACTCTACTATTAATTCCTTGAGATAGTAGTCATTTGCTTGATACCTGCAATGAGTAAGTTGTAAAATTTGACACCAAAAGGAAATCATATACAAATTGTCGCAATATCAGTCTACCACGAAAATGTTGAGCAATTAAATTATAAGCAGTGGCATGAGATTATCAACTAAAGCTCCAGTGGATTAGATCCTTTTTTCATATTTATTTGCCTTCAAAATAATTGTAGCTGAAAAGGACTTCTGTTGTACATTATTTATGCTGTATTTCAGTGGACTACATCCTTTGAATTTGCACTTTTTCTTTCCCTTTTCCTCTTTGTACATACTTTGTTTTCACTCCAAAAAAAAAACTGTATTTTAAGACAGTACCTTTGTTGTACACTGGAACGTGTTTATCAGATAAACCTTTGATCTTTATTTAGTACAACCATTAGTGCATCAGATTGCATTTTATTTTTTATCTAATGCAATCATGAATTGCTGTCAAAGCAGTAGGCTAATAATGTAGAAAGAAGTAAAGGTAAAAGCACTTGTACTCAAAAGAGTGTCAAAGGCAACTAATATTCCAGTCACATACCCTGCTTTCCTCATTTCCTGATAGATTGCTAAGCACTGCTGGACTTCCTGTAATGATCCATAATTGCTACGTGCTGTCAGCAGAGTTTTGTACGTCACCTGAAGAATGAACCATTATGTCATATGCCACACTCGATGTTATCTAGTAACAGCCCAGATAATTTAATGCCAAGTCATGCATGCGTCTGAAGCATTTAGAAGTTAGAACAATCAACAATGGCATCAACTAGTCTGCATGATATAAAGTATCAACTATAGTACAGAAAGCAAAGATTAATCCTTTGCTCGAACCTCAGATGCTGCGAAGTACCAAACAGGTCATTCAATTAAAAAAAAATGTTACATCAAAGCATCAATTCTCATCGTCAAAGAAAAGCAAAGCATCAAAGTTTCATACCATAAATGTTAGATACTCACCAAATTGGGCTTCAATTGGTGTGCTTTCATTTCATCAAACAAGTGCAGTGCCAACTTCAAATCTTTGTTTTCGACACATGCCTGGAGTAAATTGTAGCAAAAGCTTACTGCCAAATCATAAGTTTATAACTAACAGGCAGTGCACATTGTCCAGAGACTAACCTTAATGGCTACAGTATATGCAGCGACATTAAGTCTTATCCCGATGCGCTGCATTCTCCTGAGTGCCTATGTCAAAAAAAAGTACCATTATTAATTTTTTAGTTGAAAAGAAACATAATGCTAAACTGATAGTGGTATCTTCAGCAACAGTGACAGAGGAAGTGAAACTAAGGAAGCAAGTGTTTACGTTTACCCAGATAAGTGATAAGGAATGCTAAATTGAAGTAATATCTTCAGCAACAGTGACAAAGAGAAAGTGAAACTACTATAGAACACAAAGTTAAAATAATAATAATGTGCACTGTATCTGTAGATGTAGGAACGATGTATTGCCGCCAGAACTCCACAAGTTAATTGTATAATCCAATATCTGTTGCATGGTCTATTTATTTCATTCTTTGCTCACCAGAAGCATATCCAGTTCTATCAACAGGACATCAAACCAAATCTTACAGAGAATTCTATTGTGCAAAGAAAAATCAACATAAAACTCTGACTAACCTGAACAGCCCCATCCCTGTTTTGAGATGTTCCATGAATATCCATGAGAATAGACCAGCTAATAAGGTCAGGGCAAAGGCCATTCCGCCTCATTTCGTTCATTACAGACTTTGCACGTTCAGCATTAGTACCACAGGCCTTCATCAAGATGTTATAGGTTGTAACTGTTGGCCTGAATGGAACCACCAATACAGTATCACCATCACTTGGATACTCTTTACAGAATGTAAAGGCACCATCAAGACATATTTTCTGTTCAGGAGATAGAGATATCTTGATACCAGACTTCTTCCAACTATAGAACAAGCGGAAAGCTCTATCGTATTGGCATGACTTGACACATGCAGTAAGGATAATATTGAAGCATGGGGCAGTAGGCTGACAGCCATCCCTTATCATTTCTTCAAGGATCTCTATTGCGTGATCAACCAGACCAGAATTTGCATAAGCATTGATTAATGATGACCATGCTACTAGGTTAAGACGAACACCACCCGCTTGCATATCCTCTTTGATGTTGGAAGCCATCTTCCACATTTTTGCATCTGCAAACACCTGGAATTTAAAGAGAAAAGAATTCTGGAAACCATAAATCATCAAAACGCATGGACAGCAACAGTATGAGCCCTATACCTTCATCATTGTACTGTATGTGAAAACATCTAACTTTAAAAGACCATCACACTCCTTTTTCTTCATTTCCTCATAAATCTCTTGAGCCATGTTGAATTCCCTGGCATTGCAACATGTCTTCAGAAGAATGTTATACGAAGTCAAATCAGGAGCAACACCAAGATTCTGAAAAAGAAACAGTGAACAGGAAATTAATGTTGATGCACATAGCTTGTAGAAGATTGGTCATGACCACAGAAAAAAATAGATTATAGGAACAACCAAATGCGCAGTGTAAATATTTTTTGGGTGGATATAATTAATAACAACATGAAGAAGTATGCAATAGCAACCAAAAATTGGCCAGAGACTAGCAAGTGAGACGAACTAGTTACAAAAGGCATAGTCTGACAAAAGGGGAGATAAAAAATATGATGCAGAGGAATCAATTTGCATGGAGCTAAAACAACCTACCTATGAACAGCAACAATAAGGTAGAAGATGCATTACTTGCATATGCTTGTAGACTGAAAGGTTGTAGCTCAAACTATGGGCATTCACGTTCATAAGGCTGTTGAAGACGTAGGTATTTGGAGTAATCTTATCAGCAAGCAGCCCCTGCATACCAGTCACATGTGATATATGAATGAGAGCTGGAACTGCCTCGTGTTATAAAAGCATTCATCTACAGAAGGTGAACAGTATGTAGTATTTTATTTGATATAATTTGCCTACTTGTTAGGTATTCCTCTTTCAGGGTCATGGGATTTAATTCTTCTTTGCTTAAATGACAATAGATACAGGGTTATCCCTTTATAGACACCTTAAATTGAAACCAAAGAAATAATTTCTAAACTTACTGAGGTAACCTATTTCTAATACATGGAATATGTGTAAATGTAAATAAAATAACTCAACTGACAATGAGATTAAATGTGATCAATGAGGGGTATCAAGTACCTCAAATATAATTCGAGCCTGTACAGAAGAGCCACAATGGCCACATATATCTATTATACTTCGGCATGCAAACATGTTTATGCCTCCAAGCTGATCCTTTAGTGCTCCAAAGACCGTTAAAGCATTTTTCAACTCCTTTCTTTTTCCAAAAGCTTCCATGGTATTGCAGAGTAAAAGTTGGGAATTAGAAAATATGCGTGCATACCTAGGTCAAAAAAAATGCATAAGCAGGCATCAAGATTGCAACAGCGAGTATGAATTTAACTAATCCCAACAGGAAAATCCAAAGATGTAATCATCAGATAGTACATAAACTTAAAATCTCTTCCACAAGAAATATGTCATACTAACAGTAACAAGTAACAACCTTTAAGTAATCAGGGTGTGGCTGGGGTTTGGGGGTTTTCTTGGCCTGCGTAAGAAAGCCTTCTTCTTACTCTAATGCCTGGGGGGCGGCTTTCCCCTCGCAGGTCAAGTTTTTTATATATTTAATTGACAAAAGTCAAGTAAGTTAAATAAATGTGTGACAGTTATGATCACCTTATGGCCATATCTGGGTCACGCTTCTTGACAAATATTTTCAGTACATCCATTGGGTTCACAATGCCTTGAACATAGAATCCATATCCTAAACAAACAAAATAGCAAATCACAATGTTAACAAGAATCATTTAAGATCAGATGAATTACCATGTGAAGAATGGGTAGGGGGGGATCAATAGAAAAAAATGTTCATATGAATCGTGTTGCCTAATAAGCAGGATCTACCACAATGAAAACTTTCACCAATCAAGATGGTAAAATGGTATGCAGTAACATGCAGATGAATGCCCCTCATTAGTAATAATCCATACATTGTACAATGATTAAACACATTTCCAGAACAAAAACAGAACTAAATAGCAAGCACATATTGCTAGTTTATATTTTTCTGTCTGTAAAAGGAATCAGGATTCACAACATTTTATTCTTAGCAGTGCTGCTCCCAAGTTTGAAGAAATTCAAGAAGGAACTAAAAAAGAGAGCAGAACCCCAGAACGCATGCTTGCAATTTATAGATGTAAATATATAGGAGGATGCAGTAAACATGTACATGAAAAAATGACACCTGCGCTCAAAGATGAGATGTACTGCGCCAGCTGAAACTGCCGTTACACCAATTAAACAGGTAGTCCGGTAGAAACCATGCGCTAACTGGTAGCTAATATCAAATCGATTGACTCTATGTGCTGAAATTAGCATTCTAATCAGAGTCTTAATACTGACACAGTGACACGTCACTTCACAGTTCGGTAATTTAGCAAAACCTCCTAAACCATTCAATTACAGACAAACAATGCATCTAGCATGAAAACTACTACTGATTAGAAATTTGATGAAGATCAACCCTGAGGTAAGTGTAAGAATATGGTAAGCAGACGATCATCAATGCATAGATCAACATTAGCAAAGCAAATCGAGACTAGTGCGCCACCACGGTAGTTGGTAGATGAATCAACTGACTGAAGCATAGACTTCATGCTACAATATCGGGGTAGAGGGAAAACAAAGGCTGTGTGAAGCATATATATATATGAAGAGATTGGGGGGCAACATTACGAGCTAGCTCCTCGACGACCTCCACGAACTCCGACATCCGTCGCTCCTCCAGCAGCATCCGGCAGGCGGCCGCGACGGCGTCGGAGGCGTCAGCGTCCAGCATCTCGGCCGCGGGGACGCTCACGCGCTGGGCATCTCGGAGAAACTCGAGCACGTGGGGCAACCCGCGGTCGCGGACCGCGGCGGCGACGCCCCGCGAGAGGAGGCGGGCGCTGATGCGCGCCGCGAAGCTGGGGTCGTCGCCCGTGGCCGCGCGGAGGCCCTCGGCGGCGAGGAGGAAGTCGCGGAGGCGGCCGGCGCCCGCGAGGTTGGAGGCGACGCGGGCGTAGGACTTGATGGCAGCGGGGTCGCGGCCGACGCCGACGTCGGAGAGGAGGTGGAGAGCCTTGGCCCGGGGTTTGGCATTGGGGGTGGGGTGGGGGGTCGCGGGTTGCAGGCGGCGGCGGCGGCGGTGGGAGGGGGGCGGTGGCTGCGGGGACGAGGAGGTCATGGCCAAGGCCATGGCGGGGAATGGGGGAGTGGCAGTGGAGTCGTGGAGATGGAGGCGACGTGTCTCCAAGTGTGCAGGGGGTTTTGGGTGGCGCGGAGTTTCTTCGGATAGAAAGCTGACTCGTGGAAGTGGAACTGCAACCGTCCGCCACGGCCGGGGCTACCGGCGGAATGGTTGTCGGTTGAACCGAACGCTGGCCCCGGCCCGCCCAGATTGCCAGGAGTACTTTGCCATAGAAGGCGGAAAATTACTAGAATCGCCGGTGAGATGTGGATCTGAAGAGCAAAAGTCTTGACAACCGTCTAAATTACCTCAAAGTGGCATTTTATGGATGTTAGAATGTGGAGACGCTAGCATGGATGAAGAACGAGTCAAGTCAGTAAAAGAAGACCTAACAAATCACAACTGAACCAAAAGGTTATGGAAGACATAGTCAGTAGAGCAGATGGCGATATTCATTAGGATTTGGTGCAAGAGTTTCAATTCAGTGATCAAGAGGGCTAAATTAATTGGAGATGGACAACGATCTTACACATCCAGATTACCATATCATGTGTGATTACCATATCATGTGCGATTGGGAACTTACGACACCTTTGGCGACAATGTAATATGGAAGTCGCCAAACGTAAATTCATTGTTTGGCTCAGTAGAAAGCAAGATACTAACATCTGACAAGATGGCGACAAGAAAATTGACAATATAACATTCAACGACCACTATGTGATAAAAAAGCAGAGACGACAACCCATATATCATCTTGTTGGTTGGTTAGTGGCTAGTGCTGATTTGTTGTGAGAGAAAAATATCATTGGCTGGCTGATACTAGCGGGGCTGGTGCTGATTTAGTGTGAGAGAATAGTACTGCTACCTGGCCAAACGAACAAGGCAACCTTTAATACTCCTATGCAAAGGAAGTGTGAATTCTTGTTAGTAATTGAACATGAGGTATGGTGGAGGATATCATCATCGGATCCTTTCAAAAAAACAAGATCATTCTACCTTCTTAAATGAATCAGCAATACTCCTGTTTTACTTTTTTTTTTAATGTGGAGGTGCTCGGTGCAACGGGTACAAAGAAAATAGAAAGGTTATTAGCATCAACGAGCGTAATAATAACAGCTATAGTGACGTGAAACCACAAGAACTATCTGAAGAGGAAAAAATAGCGTTTCCACTGGGCTGTGCAGCCGTATAAACTTATAGTACTATTATCGTTCCATATAAACAATGTATTGGAGTTATTGTGAGTCAAGGAGACTTAGCTACAAGTAAATGGTACGCATCCTGCCAGGTTGAAATCGATAAATTTCGAGCAAAATAAATGACATTACCAAACTTTAGCAAACTCTAGGACTTACGCAGATTGCCTTTTGAAGAAACAATGAATCTGACACTGTAGTTTCCCTGCACTACAGTTTGCCCAAGGCGTGACGGTTCTTTCATACAGCCAGAGCCACACACTGCAGCGCAGTACGACTCCCCTTGGCCTCGTGCGTTCACGCAAGCAAGAAGCAATCTGCTCCTCTCGCTGTCGTAGAACCGCGCGGCTCTACCTGCCACGCCTCTTCCTAGGCCACCAGTCTCCACTGCAACCGGGATAAGACGGGGCCGCGCGGCGAAGAAAGAATCTGGGATCGGGAGGCCTGCCAGGCTAGTAGAATCTTGAAAGGGAGGCACCCATGGATATACTGCTAGGATCCGGGAGATTCTTGGCGCGACGGCCGCCCCTCGCGCTCGTCCCTCGCTGCTCTCGAGGCACGCCTGGTAAAGGCGGCAGCGACGAAGGTAATCGATCAGCTGGCTGCCAAGTTCCTTGATGCTCCCTGTAGGTGCTTGATAAAATGCCGCAGTCGATCAAGCAGAGTATTGACTATTGACCGGTCAGAGATGAGCGCTAGCTCAACCATCCCACCAGGATTGTGCAACTGCCTGCTTTCCTTGTTCAATCTAATGTGATCCGCTCTCTGGATCCCGTAGGGCTTCATGTGCTAAGATTCGAGCCAAATGCAATGCTTGCTTCCGTTAATTTCAAGTGTCGTAGGGCTTGCTTCCATTAATTTCACCTTTGTGTGTGCGTGCGCATTTGGGTTTGATATAAAGAAATGTATTAAGACAAGGAAAAAGTGACGTTGATTATCCTTTGTGTAGTTGCCCTGGCATTAATATGCCTCTCCGGTTGAGATTTAGTTTTTCTTTCCCAGTAAACCTCTCCAGGTGAGGTTTACAGTTCATAATCCATCAGTTTGTTACTGGATTAATCTTAGCTATTTTTACTTCATTGTTGGCTTTGGGCACGTTGCAAATTTCCTTAACTGCACTGGATTTTTTTTTTTTGCCAACTGTCAACACTATGTTTGATTTGAAGAAGAGAACACAGTGTGTCTGCTGTCTGGAGATTTTTGCAGTTGAATTGCGTGTACTTTTTTATACCTGATGTATTGGCGCAAAAAGTTACCAGTATTAACTCTGAGTAATGTTTATTTGGCTTTGATGCTGTTTGTCCACACATTTGGTTTGGTGGATAGTAGCTGATGAATTGTGAATTTCCCTTTTATTTTAAGGTATTTTCAAAATGTCTGTTCTATCTAAAGATACGAGGGCACGAGGCTATGCATAATCTGCCCTCAAAATTACTAATTGCTAGACTCTGAGTAATCAATATTTGGCTTTGATTTTGCCTGTCCATAATATTGGTATGGCTGGGTGATGAATTGTGAATTTCCTTCTTGAGAGTAATTTTAGAAACTCTATTGTATAATGGTATGAAGCTATGCATATTCTGTGTGACCCCTTACGGTTATCATTATTTTCCTGTGCTATGGAATCTAATCTATTAGAGGAAATCAGATAAGATTGTGCCATCTCAGTTCCAATCAGAGCCTTATAGAATTAGTGTTAACATGAAACTACTAAAAGAAGATAGAATGGATAAATGAGAAACACATTAGCAGACCAATGGTTTCATGTAACATTGTAAGCTGTTCTTTTCCTCCTCTGGACGAGAAACAGTATAAGAGCAAACTAGTATTTAATGGTCGATTATATTGATAAAATACTATTTAGGTTATTTACAAGTCCCTCCTGAAGGAAAAACAGAAAGAAAAAAAGTAAAACAGCTACTTTTTAGTTCCAGCATCTTCGTTTCCCTTTGATCTGCAAAGATTAAGGACAATATCTTGAAAAGTACCAGCATCAGTTCCTAACCATAAAAGGCATATATCATTAATAGAGGCGACTTGGATTCTCCTGCAAAACAAAATTCTAACTGCAGATAGCTTGCAAGGAGAGGATGGACTACTGTTCTAATTGTAAACATTGATCCCAGCTGCCCCAAAACACAAATCATACTACCTTATATTGTTCCTTTGCACAGGATGGTTGGCCAAAAAAATAACTGGATGGGCATGACTGACTGAAGCTCTAGTCTGCAGCAAAATGCCTCCATAGACAGATGGCAGTACTGGATTCTAATATTTGTTCTGAAGGGAAGAAGAAAGGAAGTGAGCGGCATCATTATCTACTCCTGGGGAACCTATGGAATGAACCAAACCATATACTGTTTCAAAATCAATTCTGACAACTAGATAGAACCCACTACCTGATCTCAGAGGACATTACTCAATTTAGCATTTGGAGGTTAAACTTTTGTGAACAGCTGTATGAGCAATCAGTTCTCATTTATTTGTAAATTGTAAGTTTTGGATCTGCTGATGCAATCCAATGTACCTTTCCAAGGTACTTGTTTCCCTTTTTAATTAAGATGGCAACACTCCTGCCTTCCTTTTTTAAATAAGAACTGAAATATGTACTTTTACTTATCTGTTCATAGGTAGTTTATTTGGATATCTACATGAAGGTAGTAACCATATATTTTCTTACTTGTCAGGTGAAACTTCTACGGACTGGGACAAGGCTTGGTCTTCGTTTAAGAACAAAGGAAAGAGGACCCTATTTTCGGATTTCTCACCAAACAAGTATGTGACCTGGAACCCACGGCGCAGTGAGTATCCATTGTCAGAAGAGGTTGATCCAATCAAGAGAACTGAAAGATCTAACTTGATGCTGTGGACCAGTCCCCAGTTTACCTTGGTGGGGGCAATTATCATCGTCTTGACATTACTAATCTATACATTAGTTGTCCCTCCCAAGTAACTGCAGAAGTGGCAGCTAGGAGGTAAGCTGTGAGACAAGACTTCAACTGGGAAGTCTGTATTGTACATTTTGTGTGTACTGTACAAACTATAGAAGTATTGCTTCAACTGCAATCAATTAGTATATGGTAGCACATCCGTTCCATTTTGGAGGTTTTTCTTAACTTCTATATTCAGTGGCTGCTCTTGAGTCTTGACTCATGATTCTTCATCACTCGTATAATGAAGAAACATTAAATATTTGGGTCAGGTAGAATAATGATATGTTGATCAGTATTCGATAATCATAGTCCATGTCGATGCTCCTGATGTGAGTTGTGTGTATTCTTAGTAACTGCAGTGTGTGATCACCAAATATTAGCTGTATTAATAAGTGACAGGTAGTATGTAGTATTGGAATTGCTTGGGCAAGTGGACATGTGCAAAGTTTCAGTTAGAAACTGATGGCACTCGTGGGAATCACGTTTCTCATTACAGACAGATTCAAGTCAAACACGACAGATCATTGTCTTTCATACAATATTAAGCCCCAGGCAGACAGGAATCTTGCTTAGATGTAAAGCAATGTAACAAACTTTTCATAGGCCCTAGATAATTGGCGCATGTCCCTTGTATTAGAGGCACCAGATGGTGTGTCTCGACATCCTGTTGAGTACATAGAGGAAATGCAATTCAGTGACTTGTTGCATCTTTATATTCAGGGCTTTGCTACGGTACTCCCCATTCCCTTCTAGGAGGTAATACTTCAAATATAAAATAATTAAAAAGGTAATTAAAAAGAGAGGAACAACCGCTATATCTTGGTCATCAACGCCCCTTCCTTGCATGTAGGAGAACTGATCTCCAGCATGTGCATGTGTATGTGCAATTTATTTCTTTTGCTTTGCAACATTTAGATTATTTTCTCACGTTGCAAAAAGAATGAGTCTGTTTTGTCTTTTCTTTATGTTACGTTTTAAATAACAAACAAAGTGATCCAACAAATCATGCACATATGGTAAAAAATGTTATAGCTCAAGCATGTGTCACGTTACTTTTTTTAAAGTTAGATCGTACATATACACCATCAGTTTCCGCGATAAAGAGATTTTTTAACAGCATCATATCACATCTTTTTTAACAGCAGCATATCACATCTCTACACGTCCAAAAGAAAAGAAACAAAAAATTGTTACATGTGTGCACGATTTTTTTTTGACAACAGTGTGTGTGTGCACGATTGGATCCCGATTAGGGTGTAACGCATTATGGATAATTGCAATTTATTTTTCCTAATAACAGATCTAATAGCATGATATTATACCTATTTCCTAATTTTGAAAATAAAAAAAATATTGAAATATATATATATTTAGTTTAGTATCAAGTGAAGGAGAGAAAATGTGCAGCAACATGTCACGTTCAGATCACGGAAAGGGGAGAAAACGTGCATCACGATTCTTCAGCTTTAAGTCAAAGAGAGAAAGTGGATTTAAATGCATGGCGGTTAAGATCTAGTTTTCTATTTTCGGATTTCAAAATATATATAATAATAATTAGCCTATTACCTCCTTACAGGTAATATCTCATTAAATCAACGGTCCACAGTCATTTGGGAGTACCTTAGCAAAACCCTTATATTCAGCATCTTGGATCAAGTCAAACAGTGGGTTTCATCCCTCGGACTTGAACAGTCTCCAAGTCTTGACTCACTTATGGGTTGCTGCAGTTTTGGTCTAGTGAAGAGAGATTGGTTTGATTCTAAAAATTAAAGCCTGCAATTTTAGCAATTCTAAGACAGTAGAATGTTGAGAGTATCTGGAGCTGGTTTTGCATTACCTTCAATCCTTCACTTATGACAGAAATTGTTTACATTTCAGCCAAAAACAGTGGATAACATTTAAGTTACACTGTTTTGTGAATTATTACCATGATAGTTATTTTTTTTTCTCCTTTTGTTACCCTTGCACTGCTTTTAATTCCAGACACTTGCAAACAGAAAATTGGTCCATGTTGGTGACCAAGAACTTTTATCCCCAATGTGAACGGAATAAATCGGTCACAGGGGTAGTGTGTCATTCAAGTCAACTTCTCTCTCGATGTCCAAATAATTTCTTATAAAATCTTGTGTCCATATGTTCCTGTATTTTAATGGTTGATTGATTGTGCATTATTGTACCGATTATCAAAAGATGTCTTAGTTTATGTCTGCTTTCTGGGCACTTGCAATATCCATGTCTAACAGAGAACCACACTGCATGAAAGATTCTCTATTTTTATTCTCCTGTTCTTGTCTGGAGAATCCATCCTCAAACCCCCCTTGCTAGAGACGGATTAATGCTTAGAAACACGACGGGTAATTGGACAGCCAGACAAGGGCGTACTTTTCTATTCCAATCCAGCTGGAATGCTGAATCGAGAACCTAGCCAGTCGTAATCCAACATTTTTCAGATCAGTTCTGGGACTACTCCACGGTTCCACCAAACACACTGAAACATCAGATTGGGTTGTCATGTTTGTTCTTGTAAATCAGATTTGATTGCTGGCAACCAGCAAATGCGGTTGATTTTTCCTACTATTGGTAGTGCTTTTTTCACATTGTACAACTGGCAATGCCCAGATGACCAGATGGCATGGAGGTTAGAGAATGGAAGACACGGTCTTTCTCAAATGAACAGTACGTACAAAGACAGAGTCTTGCTCGTTCATTTCAAGGTTTCAGACACAGAAATGAGGTTGACTCAGTAGTCAGTACTGTGTCTTGTATTGAAACGTGCAAGCACAGAGGGATTCCAGAAGTTTTCGAACTAGAGCGAGCTCCTTGCACCTCAAGGAACCTTGGCCCCTACTCCAACCAGAACCTCCTCCGATCAAGCATCAGCGGTTATAAAAAGGCAGTGCCGTCGCCTCATCCTGTCACTCATTCCTCTGACATCAGATACAACACTCCACAGCACAGAGCACACGGCTCTTCTGTCCCCAGATTACCGCGCCTTCCTGAGCAAGAAGACACCCGCGGCGGCGATGGAGCGGCAGCCGCAGCAGCAGGCGGCCAGGCGGACCCTGCCACGGCGCGGCCAGATCAAGGTGCGCATCTTTTGGAGCCTGCTCCGGTGCCTCGTCCCCAAGGCAGCACCGCGCAAGGAAGCCGGCAAGAACAAGGAAGGCAGCAGCCGCCGCGTCTCCCCCAGTGGTTGATGCGGTCTGGGCGAGGGGAAGATGGCCTCTGGATTCTGGAGAATCAAGAATTGGGTCGCTGGACCCGGTGAGAAATGCCGCGGCGCCGGACCGCACCGCCGGTCCTCGGCGGAGAGCCGGGGGGTGGGGTTGGTGGTGGCGTGCGCGTGAGTAAGCTGAATCCGTGATAATTGTATAGCAGTGTGGCATTCAGAGTTTCAAAATTCAGACATAGAATGGAATAATCTGAATCCAGAAGCTCTTGGTGATCAAATGGAGTCTCTGAACTCCCTCTTGTGATCTTTAGCAACAGTTACAGTATGTAGTAGTATGGAGAATTTTCTCCTTTTCCTTTCGAGATCAGTGTGGTGTGGGTGTTTATGGAGATCTCGTGTTTATGTGGAACGTTGTAAATTTCCAATTTATACAGTGGTTATGAATTTCCGTTATACTCAACATTGTGATTCTGTACTCTGTTTCTTTCACTCGAACAAGCTTTTCTTATTCTTGAGCTTTTTATGACGATGGGTGGGTGCTTACTGAAAGATTGAAACTATAACGACCATGTATTGGATAAAGATTCTTCTCCATTAGGTATCCGACACCGATATTCCTTTGATAAGCATTGAACACGCTTTCTGAAGGATTTTTTTTTGAAGGGAAGATTTTCAAAATTTAGGCAGGGCAGTGAGAATAATCTGAATTCGGAAGCTTTTGGTGAACAAATGGAGTCTGAACTATGGCATCAGCCTGTTCATTGTCGTGTAGGCTGAAGTAGGCTGAAGTCTTACCCCTTTCCTTTCGAGATCATTGTCGTGTGGGTGTTCATATCAAACATTGTCATATGCCATTTGATGTAGAATTCCTGGTCTGTGCTGACTGTAATCTGTTTCTTTCTGTTGAAAAACGCTAAAGTCTTCTTCAATCTAGAGTTCTAGGCGCAACGATATTCACAGAAAAAAATGACGCGCGGTTACTTGCAGATTCTCGCGTATTGGACACCGATTTGCTCCAATACTTACCGGACAAGCACCACAAATGGGTTCTTCTTGCTTCTTTCGTTTCCCCTTGTGCATTTTGGTTCCGTTTCGCGTCCTCAATGCTCTTGAGCGGTTGAGCCTTGGATCCGGATGGCAGATGCTCTGGAATTTGGCGCATTTCCCTTTGCTTCGAGGGTCTTTTGTCCCTGCTAAATCAATGTTCTTGTGCTTCACGGCGAAGTCTTGCCCTGCATGCTTATCTGCTGATTGGGCCCGACACGGCATTAGAAGAGAACAAGAAAAGTGGCGAGCCTTTTGGTCACACTCACTGACCGACTTGGGCCTTGTTTAGTTTTCTAAAAATTCTAACGTTTTCTCCACTCTCTCTCCATCACATCACATTAAATACGTCAAAAGACATAAGTTCGAAGTATTAAATATAGGTAAAAAAAACTAATTACACAGTTTTGATGTACTTCGCGACACGAATCTTTTGAGCCTAGTTAGGTCATGGTAGGATAATATTTACCACAAACAAACGAAAGTGCTACAGTATGCTACAGGAGTTCAAACCGTTGAAAAGGCAAATTTTCCCACGAACTAAACAAGACCTTGGACTGAAGCAGCACAAAATTTGCTTTTCTTTTCGCGGCGGTGGCGGCGCTTTTCCCCCTATCCCGACGTTTTGTGATCATGAGATGACGGGAGGTGGTTGTGTTCTTTTGGCAGTAGGGCCTTGTTTAGTTCGTGAGAAAATTTGTCTTTTCAACATTTTGAACTCCTGTAGCACACTGTAGCACTTTCGTTTGTTTGTGGTAAATATTATCCTACCATGACCTAACTAGGTTCAAAAGATTCGTGTCGCGAAGTACATCAAAACTGTGTAATTAGTTATTTTTTTAATTATATTTAATACTCCGAACTTATGTCTTTTGACGTATTTAATGTGATGTGATGGAGAGAGAGTGGAGAAAACGTTAGAATTTTTAGCAAACTAAACAAGGCCTAGGCTGAAGTTTTACCCCCTTTCCTTTCGAGATCATTGTCGTGTGGGTGTTCATATCAAACAATGTCATATGCCATTTGATGTAGAGGTGAAGAATTCCTGGTTTGTGTTGACTGTAATCTGTTTCTTTCTGTTGAAAAACGTTCAAGTTTTCTTCAATCTAGATGCAACGATATTCACAGAAAAAAAAAAGACGCGCGGTTACTTGCAGATTCTCGCTTATTGGACACCGATTTGCTCCAATACTTACCGGACAAGCACCACAAATGGGTTCTTCTTGCTTCTTTCGTTTTTTTTTCGAAAGAAGCTTCTTTCGTTTCCCCTTGTGCATTTTTGTTCCGTTTCGCGTCATCAATGCTCTTGAGCGGTTGAACCTTGGATCCGGATGGCAGATGCTCTGGAATTTGGCGCATTTCCCTTTGCTTCGAGGGTCTTTGACTCTTTGGACTCTTGTCCCTGCTACATGTTCTTGTGCTTCACGGCGAAGCCTTGCCCTGGAAGCTTATCTGCTGATTGGGCCCGACACGGCATCAGCAGAGAACAAGAAAAGTGGCGAGCCTTTTGGTCGGGATATTTAACTTTTTACCATCATAGTGGTTGACACCTCCTCAGATATCATCCTACCGGTTGACGATACACTTTTACCACACACCGAAGAAATGAGATACATATATACCATATTTGCTTATGTGGCATGCCAACGAAGCTGTCCACGTTGGATCCGTCCTACAAATGACATCCAATGCCCCTATACTATCGCCTTTCTTCTTCGTCAGGTCCGTCCGCTGGCGAGCCCCTTCCCAGCTTCTTCCGCCGGTGAGCCGCGAAATCTCGTGCTACGCTTTCATTTCCTCTGACGGCGGACTGCAACGGCCGCAACTCGGCATCCCCTCCGTCCCTGCTCCCTTTCCTCCGGTGAACGGCCGGGCGAGCTCGGGGGCTGCGCAGGGAGCTCGCCGCCTAGGGAGCTCGGGAGCCGAGCGAGCTCGGACTGCGATGGACGCAGCTCGGCGTCCCCTCCGCCCCCGCTGCCTTTCTCCGGCGGCCGGCCGGGCGAGCTTGGGGGTCGCCTAGGGAGCTCGAGGGTCGGGCGAGCTCGGGCTCCGCCCAAGGAGCTCCGATGGCCGGTGCACGCGGGGAGGAGCAGGACGGCGCACGCGCGACATCAAGGAGGAGGCAGACGGTGGCGCGCCGACGGTGAGATGGGCTGCGACTTGGAGGCGTCGGCCTGGGACTTGGGAGCTGGCGTCATCGCGCTCGCCGGAGCTCGTCGGCCGTCGGCCACCGCGGACGTGCGCGCGGCCCAGGAAGGTGGCCGCGGCCGTGAGCGCGGCGCAAGGAGGCTCACCGTGGCCAGTTCCCTCAACGCCGCCGCCCTCTAGTGGCTGCTGCTCTCCAGTGGCCGGCACCGATCAGAGCTCAAGGCCATGTCGAGCGGTTGAAGGTAACCTTACATGTGGGACCCACATGTAAATGACAGGGGAGAGAGAGCTAGAGCAAGAAGGCAGAGGGCATAACGGACATTTCACGCGTGTGTGCTGACTTGGATCCACCCTAAAACGAGAGCTGACGTGCCACGTAAGCAAATGTGGTATTTTTGTATCTCATTTCTTCGGTGCGTGGTAAAAAAGTATCGTCAACCGGTATGATGATATTTGAGAAGGTACCAACCACTATGATGGTGAAAAGTTAAATATCCCCTTTTGGTCACATTGGCTGACCGACTGTCCGACTCGGACTGAAGCGGCACAAAATTTGCTTTTCTTTTCGCGGCGTCCGGCGCTTTTCCCTTATCCGACCGGAGTATGAGATGACGGGAGGTGGTTGTGTCGAGCCCCGGTTGGCTAAAAACGGCGTGGGTTCTCTCGCTCGGGGTGGCAATCAACACCTGGATTTCGTCAGTGCTTAATCGTGGAACATTTCCCAATTGGTGCGTGGTGGTGGTAATATATTCGCAACGAAATTCGTGCGGTCTTCCTAGGTGATTCACCGGTCTTCCTAGTGCTTCCGTGCTGACTCGCATAACTGTTAAGCTGCATATGATGCCCGTGTGCAAAACTCTTTACTTAAGCTTTGCAAGTTGAATGTCAAACATCTGGGTGTTTGAGTGATTTGAGGCTTCTTTGAGCTAAGTAATGAGGTCATATAAACCAAAACAAACAGGTAACAGTAACACTACCTATTTCATTACAAAAACCAGTAACAGGCCCCAAGCTAGTTTATTTTCCTTCTTCCCAACATTCATCTAAGTAGAGATTCCATGGATTTTGTGGGGGATCATTTCCTTTTTGCGAAGGTATAATTTCTTTTCAATACTTTTTTTCTAATACTCTCAAATCCTCAAAGGAGCCCTAGGCTAATCAACAGGTGCGGCAAACACAATCCAGCGGCTGCTAGCTCAGTGCGAGGCCACCATCTTTTGGTTCCGACACGGCGCAAGATACAGGATCTCGGTTCAACCCGGTTTTCCCAGAACGGCATGCGGCGCGCCAAGATTCGCGCGCGGCCGTTTCCGAGCCCCACCCCGCACCAGCAGCACGGTGCTAAAGGGCGTGACGCCGTTGTATGGCGCTGTGCTGTTATACAACGGCGTCACGGGTCATGACGCCGTGCCGGTCAAAAGCGTATGCGGCCGCAACCCGTTGTGAGATTGATTTTCTGATCTCGGTTTCGGTGGTGTTTAGATAGTTGGTGAAAAGTTTTTGGGTAATAAATGCATCTTTGACTAATAATTAGAGGTATTAAATAAAGACAGTTTACAAAATTATCTTCGCAACCCTATGTAATTTCTCGAGACGAATCTAATGAGGTCTTTGACCACACGATTATAGGACGATTAGAGAATGATTACTGTAGAATTACTGTAGCAAATCGTAGATTAACTATGCTCATTAGATTCATCACGTAAAGTTACACCCATCTGTGAAAAGATTTTGCAAATAGACTTCATTTAGTATTTCATACATACAAGATTCCCTGCATTTAATGTTGGTGAAAAATTTTTAAAGCCTATCTGAACATGGCCTTCATCTCGCTTTTCCCGGCACGGAATCCCCCGAGATCGCAGATGGTAGGCCAGCAGGCCACGACGGGTCTGCGCTTGGGTCCTTGCCTACTTGGGGGTTGGTGGGAGGGCTCGCCGGCTCAGGTTGCGGCCCCGCCCGCCCGCCGTCCCGTGACTTCAGAGCGAAGAAAAAGGAGCCCTCTGTCCCGTCCGGGCCAGGCGGCAACAGTTTCGACGACGAGAGACTCTACTTCCTTCCCTCCCACCCCGAGGATCACCACCGATCACCGGATCAGATGCCGGCCGGTCACGGTCAGGACTCAGGACGGGGTGGTGGCCCTCGTCAACATGCTTACCTGCACATGTTCATTGAACCTGAACGTGCCTGCGGATCCATCCGGATCATGAGACGGACGGAGACAGCAGGAATCCAAGCGGGGTCACGAGACACGGCACGAGGAAGGCGATCCAGTCATCCATCCTGCTCCACTCCACCGTCCAGGCCAGGGCCCTGTTTAGTTGGTTAAAAATAGCAAAAGTAACTGTTTGAACTCCTGTAGCACTCATGTAGCACTTTCGTTTGTTTGTGTTAAATATTGTCCAATCATGGACTAACTAGGCTCAAAAGATTCGTCTCGTGATGTACAACAGAACTGTGTGATTAGTTAATTTTTTTACCTACATTTACTGCTCCGAACATATGTCTTTTGGTGTATTTAATGTGATGTGATGGAGAGAGAGAGTTGAAAAAGTAGCAAATTTTTAGCTAAATTTTAGCCAACTAAACGAGGCCCAGGATTGTGAATGTGGAGAGTGTCCAGCCACAGCCAGTGATGCAGTGCAGCGCACGGCGGCGCCGGTGAGCCTGACGATGCGACGGTCGTCTCGGCTGTCGGTTCACGGCGACGCGGCCGTGGATAAGATCGGGCGCCGAACAGGACGGACGAGAGGATCCGTCCGAGCCCACCAAACAAAACCCACCACGACCGTCGTCGGTCGGGAGGCCCCCCGGGGGGTCAACAAGTCGTCCGGGGGGGCACGTGCGTCGTGCAAACACACGAGCCCACGACGGTGACTTGTTTGTTTGGGTTTTGCTTTTTCTGGGAGAACAAGAACAATTCAATTCCGTTCCTCCTCCGTGTGACTGCGACTACCGATTGCGGCAATCCTTTCATCTCGTGAGACTTTCAGATGCATAATCTTTGGTGGTAGCGGCGAGTTGTACCTGTGCCTGCATGCATCGCCTGCGAACAACTAGTACTCCATCAAGTCGACAAGTACTGTAGGATATTTGAGGCTTTACTTTTTCATATACTTGAAAAATAGTAGAGGCGTCCTATCTGTGTCTCAGTTCGTCGTGCCGGGCACCCTGTGCAGGGTAGGCACACTTCGTTGTCGTTCGTGCGTCACTGGAGGGACGTAGAGCCAACGTCATCGCGAGTTAACCCACTTGTGTTTACTGTCTGTGTGTTAGCCCACACGGCCACACACACTGACACACCACGGGTTGCTGAATGATCAATCGCTGAATCACGTGCCGGGAGCCCGGGACGGAGAACAGGAGCCACTGAACCAGACAGAGCTCACGTCGTTCCGGATCGGAACCAAGACCAGCAGCTGGCAATAAGCAGCAGCCCCCCTTAACTTTTTATTCCGATCGTTCCGGGAGTTTGATAGATCATTTCTATCACAATAAGATGGAAGCCCAGGGTCTTTATTTGATCCAGTATATGGGATGTATATCCCGTTCCGAAATGATCTATTAATCTGCTAATAAGTCATTTCATAACAGTTCCATCTATCTCTTTAGGAAAAAGTCCATTTTTGGCCATTAAACTATTGGCACAGTTTGATTTTGACCATCCAATTCCAAAATCAGATAACTTTGACCACTCAACTCTGTAAACCGGGTATAAACAGCCATCTACCCCTGTTTTGACTGGATTCAAGTGGTTTTGACTGACAGCATGGAATCTTTTTACCATGTCACCGTGCTGACCGGACTCTTTAGCCACGTCACACTCGGGCTCACACGTCAGGCCGTATCCCTTCTATCTCACCCGCGGCGAGTCTGCTCTGCCCCAAATCGACCAGAACACCTTCATTCACAAGTGTGCGCGCGTGTGCCTAATAAACAAGCTCCGATTTCCGGTGTGAGACTCCGTCGGCGCAAGAGAGGTGAGCCATTCACGCAATCACGCCTATGGAGCACTCTTAACACGGACAAAAAGAAATACCTTATGCCCCCGTTTAGTTGGAGTAGTGAAACTTTTGGACGCAAAGGCGGCTTTTTTTTCCGAGGTGTGACCAGATTGCCAAACTTGAGCAGCTCTGCAGCTGAGCTAGTAGCGCCTACTGTAGTAACGATCTGCACGAAGGTCCTGTTTTCTTCCCAAAAGTTTCACCAACTACCCGTCACATCAATCTCCGGACACTAATTAGGAGTATTAAACGTGGATTACTGACAAAACCAATTCCACAACTCCTACCTTAATTTTCGAGTCGAATCTAACGAGCCTAATCATGTCATGATTAGACAACAGTGTGCTACAGTATTTAATCTCTAATAACAGATTAATTAGACTTAATGGATTCATCTCGCAATTTTCGGTTCATTCGTGTAACTATTTTTGTAAATAGTCTACGTTCAATACTTCTAATAGATCTTAAGAGGTTTTAGTTCACAGCCTAAATAGAGCCGAAGCTGAGAGCGAGTGTGCTGATCGACTGTGACGCATCAACTCATCCCACCCTATCCGCAACCACCTGTCTGCCCTCTGCCGCAGCGATCATGCGTAACTGCGTATAGTACATGGACACGAAGCCAGCCATCAGCCAATGATCACGCTCATGCATATGCTTGCATTAATCCCCAGATCGATGCAAAGCTCTCATTTCTGTGAGGAGACTAGTCGCCGGCCGTGCCAAATATTCTCCTCCTGTACTATAAGATACTCCTAGTCGTGCACAACGCCCAGCGCCCTAGCTCTAGCTCTAGCTCCACACATCACTCGCGCCGTCACTCCCACTCCAAAACAAAACCAGCCTCGGGCGGCTCCGCCCTCAGCTCGCCACCGCCGCGCGTCCGGTGCGCGCGCGCGCGCTCGGATCGCCATGGACGGGCAGGACGGCGGCGGCAGCAAGCAGAAGACGACGAAGCCGCACGGGAACCCGCACCCCAAGAGGGGCTCCATCATGAAGCAGATCATCAAGGACTTAACCGGCGGCAGCAGCAGCGGCGGCAACGACAGCGGCAACGGGGGCGGAGGCGGGGACGCCGGCAGCAGTGGCTCCGCCGGCGGCGGCGGCTACTACGGCACTTACTGACGCATGGCGCGTTCGCCGGTCGGAGCGAGCCCCCGTGATGGTTTGTTATTGTTGCTCAAGTTTGGCGGCCGCTGGCCAGCCGGCCGGCCGCCGGATTGTTGCTAGGATGGTTAACTAGTTGCCGGTTGCTAATTAATTAAGCCTGCGGATCGTGTGGGGTGGAGGAAGAAGGGTGCGGATGGTGGTGTACAAAATTGGCCATGTGTTTGGGCTTTGCTTGGTTGTGTAACTTGTCTTAAATAAATCTGATGGGGTCGCATCTACTTTGGATCTTGGAGTGTTTCAGTTCATCACTTTATGCACCGAATGATCTCCTCTGCTATCGTCGTTGCTCTTTTCTCGTGTGTGTGGACGAGCGGATCGACGTTTATCTCTGGAATCTCTGCTGAATTGCTGTTGTCTCCCTCTCCCATCGATCGGGTTCACATGTGTCTATCTTTCAGCCTTTCAGGGGGTTTCGGCATCTCGAATCGTGCATGCATGTATCAGATAGGTCACGGTCGATGCTGCTGTATCCATTACAATTTACTACAAACAGTTTGCCCTTCCTTTTGTTCCGCGATAATTGTGTTTTTAACTTTTTGTTTATTATCTCTGAGCAAAGAATACCGTAAATTCTCTGGGCCTGCTCACTCGCACGCACGTGCGGGCGGTCTTCACGTGAAATCAAGAAATGGATCGCTTTTGCATCCGTCTCGAGCATCTTGTTCAAACTATTAGATGGATTCGAGCATCTCGAGCATCGCTTCGATCACGTCCTAGACTCCTACTAGTAGAATATAGTACTCCGTACTTCATGATCGAGCACGCGCGCACTATTAGATGGATTCGGCGTTAAGACTGTCCGGATACAGCTCATGCTTGCTCGTCGGTGGCGTCCGGTTTTCACTTTCCGTGGACTTTGGCTTGACCAAAAGCTAGCCACCCGCTCGATGGTGGACGTCACCCATCACGTCACGGGCTTGCGTCATGTTGCTGGTGTCATCGTGGACCTTTTAATTCGATTTGGAGTTCACCATGGCGGTATCGAATTCCAATCGACACAGTGGTTTTCATGCGTTTCTTGGCCGTAGAAATCTTCCCAATAGCACATGAATGCGACACCATGAGTTAGCCCCCACCGGCCGCATTTCCTCTTATCGCATTTGGGTTAGGTTGATCTCAATGGAGAATTTCATTTCGATGTTTGCAAGATAGCCAAATAAGCATTATGTAAATGAAATTGTGTTTAAAATTATCCCTACAATGCAAAATTGTATGGTGTACTTTCATATGCACGAGTACATGCCACTCACACTCATCACTCCCTCTGATGTGCTTCCTTTCTGCTGCGTGTTTACGGATGGGCCTCCGGTTCTATTTTAGAGCTTTCGAGCAGAGCGAGTGTGGATGGGCCTCCAGATGTCTTTTTTCTAGTCTGCATACTAATAAAAAACAATCAGTGAGCGAGTGTGGTCGGCCCTGCTGAAAATGGGCTCCCACCTGCTTCGCTCGCAGGCTCGCTGCGAAATGGGCCCAAACCAACTAGTCACGGCCTTTTCGCTCCGTGCTCGTCGCGTCGCGTGATATAAACCAACGAAATGAAACGAGACGAAAGCCATTTTTTTTGTATATTTATTTTTTATGTTTTTTCAAAAATGTACGATAAAGTAAAATTTTTATAAAACTATACCGCTGCCGTCGTTACAGGACCGTCATATGAACCTTTCAAAAAATCACAATTTTTCATATGAATTCGGATGGAGATAAATTTTACAAAAATTTGTAACCTTTGTCGAGATCTACAACTTTGTAGACCAAAATTTTGTCATTTGAAATCATTTTGATGCTCAAATGATAGACACAAAATTTTTCTGCTGACATCATATTTCAGAAAAAATTATAATTATTTTATATTAAGTTGGATGGAGATAAAAAATACACGAAAGTTGTAGCATTCGTCGAGGTCTACAACTTTGTAGTTGAAACCTTTTCCATTTGAAACCATTTTGATGCTCGAATAGTCTACACTATTTTCAGATCTAAAATTCGATGAAAATTTTTTCATTCGACAACGTATTTTGAAATATCATCACGTCTTCATATAAATTCAGATGGAGGTAAACTTTACACAAACTTCATATCTCGATGAGATTTACAACTTTATACTTGAAAGTGTGTCCATTTAAAATCATTTTTGGTGCTCAAATGATTGGCACAATGTTTAGGTATAAAATTCAAAATTTAGAACTGAATAGTATATCGATTATTTTGTGCATCAAAATTATTTCAAATGAAAATATTTTGAACTACAAAATTGTAGTTCTCAATACAAGCTACAACTTTCGAATAAATTTTATTTCCATTCAAGTTCATATGAAAAAGTTATATATTTTTAAAGGTATGCGAACTCTTACCGCCGTTCGAACCGACGATAGGGATATTAGGCTAGTCTCAGTGGAGGGGGTCGTGGGAGTGTCATAAGCATTAAATAGTGTGTCACATCAGCAAATTTATGAGGAGAGAGGAGGAAGAAGGTCATGGAACGAGAGATGAGGGTCATCACCATGACCCTTGGCGGGCACGGTTTTCTAGTTTCTGATCTTGGTAACTGTGCGACGACCCTCCCACTGAGACTGGTCTGACCTTAGGGCATGTACAACGGTAATTAATGCAGCGTCTACAACCGGTTTATTGTGATTACCAAAGCTGATTAAATGAGAAACCGGAAAAAGACGAGCATGTCGTCGCCTCACGAGAGGACGACGAGGGCACGTGCTCCGATAAACAGTCGACGGGTCGATGCGCGTTGTATATGCATCGTCGGGTGGAGACGACGGTGCTTCCGGAAAATCATTAAAAAAGCGAATGGGCTTGTAGTCCAATGGTAGGACGGTCCAGTGGGACGCTACCCACCAGGGTTCAAATCCTGGTGCTCGCACCTTTTCCTGGATTTATTTCGGGATTTTCCGGCATTATGCTTTAAGTGGTAAGCGACGTTCCCGTCGACGACGAGGCGCCAGTGGTGACTTCGAGAATCTCCAGATCTGCCGGTGCTCAGTCCTTCGGAGGTACTCATAGAGGTAGAGTTTGCATACGTGTATTCATAGGGGTGAGTGTGCGTGCGTGTTGTGAGCGTCTGCGTTGTACTGTGTAATTAAAAAAAAGAAAATCATTTAAAATAAATATAAGAAAATAAAAAATCGACAGCGCGCAGCTCATGCTTTGATTGCTGACAACGAACGCTCCTGTGTGCAGTTGGGAGCCGTCGTCGCGAATCCCGCAAAGCAACCCACGTGGGTCCACGCCCACCAAGTGGAGCTGCCGGAGAAAAAGGGAAAACAATTTTCCGCCGGTGTCGTCTCGGCCGCCGGACGGCTGCGGCTGCGCGCGCTTGCGGGCATGGGGCCATGGTCGGGCTCGAGCCGATCGGGGAATCTGCCATGGGCGTCCCCATCGCCATCAGTTCCGCGCGAATCACCGCCGCGCGGCGCCATTACCCGTTGTCGCGGCGCTCGCTCGCTCGCTTTTGACGCAGTTGGTGTGGATTCCAATGGGGCAACGGGGCGAGGAGAGGTGGGCTATTTTTTTAGCCGCCCCGAGTACAGAGTACCCACCTTGGCCGGCTCGGATAAGAAGATGCTCCCGTTCCGTTCCGTTCGCTCGGCCACGGCTTTCGCTGATACCGTGCTTTTAACCGTTCTTCTCGACGCCTTCTTTTTTTTGTCCAAAATAAGTGCCGTGATCAGTGGATTCGAGGCCACAGTTTTTTTGTTTGTGCCTACTCGAAGTCGAAGGCAGGCCAATCATCTTTGCTTTTCACGTGCTAACTATGGAGTAGTTTTTTTTTGAGAGAGTACGTAAAAGCTCGCACGCTGGTCCGCCTGGTTTAACTTTTAACCCATCTTTGGGGTCGTCCGTGGTCTGGCACGGAACCACTCAGTCTGACTAAAACTGGAACGCAAGTTCCAGAAAGATGTCTTTGCAGTTCGCCGTTCACACGCCCGTCTACCCGTCAACTTCAGTTCTTTGTGAGACCGGTAGGACCGAACGTTCAGCTTCAGACCAGGCACACAAGATTTTCTTTTCAAAATTTCAAACTAGTGATGTATGGCAGTATGGGCATCATGTTCTGCATCGAAAAAAAATGGGTGCCGCAATGGCAGGTCGCGCACTCTTGATTTGGCTTTTCGGGACAAGGGTGGAATGTCATCGAGCGGGTGCGGCGACGGCGTGTTTCCATCCATACCCCGTTCAATAACTGCCGCAAGCATTTGCTGCTGCTCGTCCTATTTATCGGGTTACCATAAAATTGAGAGTTCCGCGTGAGAAAAGGATCACACGGAGACCGAAACTTGCGTGGAAGGAGAAACGGATCTGCGCCGGTGGTCCGGTGTACCCATTGCTGGTCGTCCGTCTGATCGCGTCCGTCCATCACCGTTCACGCCTTCACGACTAGGGATGGAACCGGATACCAATTCGAATATCATTTTTTAGTCATTCTTTTTTGATTTTAGCTAAATTAGGCATAATATTTTGTATCTAAAAATTTATATTCTTGTTCTTGTCATTGTGCTTGTTAAGATTCATACAAAATAAACCCTAAATGTGTGCTATATTTTGATCAAATGATGAAAAGAAATTCGGATTCGGATTCGAATACGGATGTTTTTTCACTTTTTTCTCTATCGAAAGCAAATAATCCATAAAAAAATTGTAGCTAATTTTTTTTATTTTTTCCAGTACTTAACTGGTTATAATACATAAAGAATTAGCACCAAATTTATTTTATTCTAATTTAAAAAATCAATTTATTATACAATTCAGATGTTTTGGTTCCATCCATATTCACGACAGCATGGGCATGCCCGTTTGCAAGGAAGGACGGCGAAAATTACACGGGCGAACAGCGTGGGAGATGGGATGGATCAGGCCGGCGGCACACTGCACGAGGCAACAATATTTCAACCAGAGTGGCCAGCGCGCTCCTGTGCGTGAAGCCGTGAACCGCCGCCCTTACTGCGCGGACGGAATGACGAAAATATCATCCTACGACACGGCCTGTTCGCTTGGCTGGTTACTGGTGGTTGGTGCTGGTTTGTTCTGAGAGAAAAGTACTGCTGGCTGGTTGCTGGTGGCTGATTTTTTCTGAGAGAAAAGTACTGCTGACTGGTGTCTGATAAGCCAGACGGACAGACCTTCCCCCGCCTGCCTACTGTACAGGGGTAAATGCGTAAACTCTAAAACGCCCAAATGGCAGGCCAACCGGGCCAATCACGCCCGTCCAAATGTACCTCCCCTCCAGCCGCACGATGGCCCCGTCTCGGATCGGTGGCCAGGATGCGCCCTACGAGAAGCTTCCCTTTTTCCAGTCCTCCGCGTCCTTTCGGTCTTCCATATAAACCCCTGGGGGGAGGAGCGTGGATGCCATCCGCCCCAGAAGCACATTTGTGATCTCTACCACCGCCGCATCGCATTTTCCGATCCGAAGCTTTTCTCCGCCGCAGCCATGGCGAAGTGCTACCCGACCGTGAGCGCCGAGTACCAGGAGGCCGTCGAGAAGGCCAGGCGCAAGCTCCGCGCCCTCATCGCCGAGAAGAGCTGCGCCCCCCTCATGCTTCGTCTCGCGTAAGCCCCCACTCCCTTTCTCTCTCTCGGCGACGGCGCTACCAACCCCCGCGCGTGCTTCCGGATCGTTATGCGGAGTTTTCGGGGGGTCTGATCTGGTGTTTCGTTTTGGTTGCGCAGGTGGCACTCGGCGGGGACGTTCGACGTGTCGACGAAGACCGGGGGGCCCTTCGGTACGATGAAGAACCCGGCGGAGCAGGCGCACGGCGCCAACGCGGGTCTGGACATCGCGGTGCGGATGCTCGAGCCCGTCAAGGAGGAGTTCCCCATCCTCTCGTACGCCGATCTGTACCAGGTGCGCCCACAAAATCGCACCGATCTGGTCGGACGCTTCGACCCGCCCCCAAATGATTGGTTTCTGACTTTTTTTTTGTTCTCTGTTCTTGCAGCTTGCGGGAGTTGTGGCCGTGGAGGTTACCGGTGGACCTGAGATCCCCTTCCACCCCGGTAGGGAGGTGAGACTTTACATCCTTTTCTACAGCCTTTGGGGTTTTACCTGGGTTTAGTCCTTGATTTGCAATGTCAAAGGGGAGGGTGTGAAAATAGTTTTGCGAGATCACTCTAATCAGGCTTAACATGGTGAGATTATGTTTGGTGGGCGCTTGATATAACCGTTCATTCAGTGTGCATGATGGTATCATCAAGAGGCTTGTGCTCAAGCCTTGTTCTTATCCTTTGCGGTGGGTTCTGTTTTGGATTTATATGCCCACTAATTTAATAATAGAGGGGTATCGGCTAGAAATGGCACACGTAACATAGTAATTTACTGTAATGTTTGTCCATATATGATATACAACTTTGAGTCTCTGTCATTTAGGTTTGTAATTGTTTTTCCTTGATTCCTGTTGACGTGTGATATGTGAGTCACATGAGTGAACTATTTGCATGTATGTTTAATATTTGTAGTATAAGATGGCCTAACTAATCACCTTTCATCAATATATATATTTGAGTAAAGTGCATCACCGGTCCATAAACTTTTCTAGCTGTGTCATCCCGGTCCATAAACTTCTAAAGTGTGCCATTACTGTGCCTAAACTTAATTTGGGTCTCTAATCAACCCACTAACAGGTCTGAGGTGTGACATATTTGCAACTGGAACCCTATCTCTTTTTGTCGATTCGTTTCTCCTCCTTTTCTTTTCCTTCGTCGTGTGTCGTCGTGGCGACGGCTCCCTCCCGCCGCGGCCGTCTCCCTCTCGTGGCGGCAGACGATCGTGTCAACCCGAAATCTGTGGCCGACCACCTCTCTGCACTCTCACGCACAACCGTCTCGAACGCAGGCTTCAGGCAGCAGCAAGTCGTCTTCTTCACCAGCAACAGGGGAAGTGGCAGAAGGCACGGAGGGGCAAGAACCTGCTTCCAGGTTTCATGCTCCGTCTAGAAGCCAGAGCAGTCAGTCGCATACCCATTTTCACATGCAAGTTCATGACATCTGAAGTTCATGCGCTGTGTAACAAAAGCAAATTCTAGCATACACGAGTCTTGCATGAGGCAAGAACAAGAAGCGCAGAGGAGCGTGACGTGCTCCCGTGCGCTCCCATCGGCATCGGCATCGGCATCGCCGCCCGTCGGGTCCGGCGGATCATCAGACCACCGCGGGAAGCCGAGCGGCAGCGACCCCGGTAGATCTCGACGAGCGCCTTCTCGTCGTAATCCCTGGTGAAGGGGTCGGCAGCGGTGCAGTAGGGCCCGGTGCCGCCGTAGCCGGCGACGGCGGCAGAGGACGCGAGCCGGAGCATGGCATTCACGTAGGCGTCGCGTTCGCTCTTCGCGTTGCTCCCTTTTTGTTCTGCAGGCGAGCTCCGATCGCCGGCCGCCGCAGAGACAGGGCCGTCGCCGCGCGGGGAAGAGGTGTCGTCGTCGCGCGAGGCAAAACGAGAAGGAGAAGAGGGGAGGAGCAGAACTGAAACATCAAAAGCAAACAGGGGTCCAGTTGCAAATTTGCAACACCAAATCCCCTAACGGATGTATCTGAGGCGGGCCAGATCCGTTAATCGGTGAATTTGAGACCCAAATTAAGTTTAGGCACAGTAATGGTACACTTTAGAAGTTTATGGACCGGGATGACATAGCTAGATAAGTTTATGGACCGGTAATGCACTTTACTCTATATATTTCTTACAATACTTGGTCTTACTTCAGTTGTCTCTTGTGTGAGCTGGTTTTGCAAATAGAGAATTACCAAAATAGCCTTCCTTTTGAATAGTAGTGATGGATTTATTTTGGGAAAAATCTTTTGCTTTATCATTCTGTATTCATGCTATCCATCAGCAAGCCATACTAGGCTATTATGATATCTTCTTTCAGGGCTTCTTGTTGGATTCTTGTGCACATGTTGTTGAGTGGCAGGTTTATTAGTGTATAGGTCAGTTTTTGTGTCACAACCAATTTGTCTTGTACATATTTGTTGGCCAATACAACAGGGGCGGAACCCAGTGGGCCCTTGCCGATCGTCGCCATTCCTAGCTACCCTAAATTCTCATTTCTATATAGATCCTTCAAACATGCCTTTCTTATTTTGGTACTTGCGATTATTGCTGCTTGACATTTGGTTCAAAATTTCATCATGCCCTGCTCTGCAATACATAACCACGTTTCACACCTTTGGGTGGATGTCCTGTTTTCATGTTCTTGGATGTGATGAATCTGCCACACTATAATTTGGGTATGAGTATATTCGTTTTATGGTGTGGGTGTAGGTTCTCAGGGTGTCTAGATGCTTCTGATCGCTGTGTCCTGATGGTGATGTGCCTTCTGCAGATAAGTGCACATGTGGTCCTAGTTGGTTTGTTGTCAAAGTATGCACATATAGGCCATAAGCTTTCTGTAGGTTGTCCAAAGCTGATATTTTTTTCCCGTGATTTGTGCTTGCACAGTGTCATGTGACAGTGAACATTTGGTGGTAACATTGCTCTATGACAGTGTTTGTTGTGATAGTTATTCGACGCCTTTTTGGTCAGGACATTGTTTGTACTCAGTGTATTTACATCTTCCCTTTGTCTTTTTCAGGACAAGCCTCAGCCACCACCTGAGGGTCGCCTTCCTGATGCTACTAAGGGTAGATTTCTAATCGTTACTACTATGGCCATGAATGCTAAACTGTTTGGTTGCATTGTTATTCTCCTTGGGAGCTTTGTTGTCACATTTATGTTGAAACTCGTTTCTGAAGTGGCACAAGAATCATTTCTTACAGTGTGCTTGCTATCTTTTTACCCAGGTTCTGACCATCTGAGGCAAGTCTTTGGCAAGCAGATGGGCTTGAGTGATCAGGACATTGTTGCCCTCTCTGGTGGCCACACCTTGGTTTGTTGTTGTCCACTCACGTTTTCTTCATAGTAGTGTAATATGTATGCATGCATTGATGTTGTTTTCTTGAGTTTTTTTCAGGGAAGGTGCCACAAGGAGCGGTCTGGTTTTGAGGGGCCCTGGACTAGAAACCCTTTGGTCTTTGACAACTCTTACTTCAAGTGAGTCTATCTGCTTGTTCAGAAAAGGAATTGGAATTAATTAATAGATGTTTAAAACTACCTTTGTTATCTCATTCTGGGCAGCTAAATTTTATTAGACACTAATAAGCCATCTGATATTTCTGTAGGGAACTTCTGACCGGTGACAAGGAGGGCCTCCTTCAGCTCCCAAGTGACAAAACTCTGCTGAGCGACCCTGTCTTCCGCCCTCTTGTGGAGAAATATGCTGCGGTTTGTCTCTAATTAACGTTTATCCTGATTTTGGAGATCTGTAAAAACAGATGAATGCTAATTGTTGATCTCATTACAGGATGAGAAGGCTTTCTTTGATGACTACAAGGAGGCCCACCTCAGGCTCTCTGAACTGGGGTGAGTAACCAACTAACCATTGCCCACTCAATTTGTGCTTGTTCATTGGTACAAATCTGATTGTTTTTCCCTTTGTGGATTGCAGGTTCGCTGATGCGTAATTGGCCTATCCTTGACTACTATATGTACTGCTACTCGAATGGGATCGTGTAATCTTGTTTTGCGTCTGGAGTTAGTGTGAACCAAGTATCTTTGTAATAAGTTTGTCGCCCTCGCTGTTCTAGGTACTTCAATGTTTGAATGGCTAGACTCGGATGCTGTATGCCACTAAAACTACCAAGATCTATGATCTATCTTGTGAATGCAGTACGTTCTTGTGCCTCAGAGCATGTTTGAATCTGTGCATACCTGAAATGTGCTATTCTGCCCTGTTTTTACATCTGGTTCCCCATTAGCATCGTCAGTTTTGCTTGACTGGTTTGGCCCTTTGTACGGTTACTCTGGTGGTGTGTACACGGGTTGAGCATTTTGGGGTGAGTTGAGCGGAATGGATCTCTTGATTCGAAGGCTTTTGCTTTTCTGGATCAATCTGTTTCTGAGCTACTGAAACTGCTGCTTTCCCTTGCAGTTACAGTTCGGATTTGGGGCGTCATCTCGTGGTCACTCACCTCATCACCCTAGGCAACAGGCATGCTGGGGTGCTTCTGCGTGTCGCTTCGGCGACAAAATCGCCGAGCGTCGCTGAAGGCCCAACACCGGCCCATCACGCGCCCAACCTTATCTTCTCCTCCCTCCTCCGCACCATTGTCTTCCACCTTTCTTCTCTCGCCCGCCCCGCCGCCTCCACTCGCTCGCCCCCGACTCCGCCCTCCCGCCCCGTCTCCGGCGGCTCCCGCCGCCGGATCCGGTGACCCCTCACCCCCCGCGCGCTAACCCATTGGTACTCGCGTCGTCGTCGCCCACCTCCAGCGCCGCCGTCGTCCACCTCCTGCGCCGTTGCCGTCCTCCGGCGAGCTACTCCCCCGCCCCGACCTGGCCCGGCCGCCTCTTCCGCCGCCAGGGCCCTAAGCCGCCCCACGACCTTCCCCGCCGCCTGGCCTGCCTACCTCCCCCTGCTGGCCGGCAGCTTCTAAGGTCGCAGGGAGAAGAAGGAAAGGCCGGGTGGGGCCCGCGGCGTGATGGGATGCCAATCTGTCGCTGAAGCGACACATAGTATTCCCGGGCATGCTGTCTGGTTTACGAACATATAGAGTAGTGCTTACGCATCTGAAATCTATACCTCTGATATGAATTAGACTTGACCGATGTTTGAACTTATTTTTTAATGGGCACGATTGGATTATCAGCCACACGACAGTACTTTTCTCACACAAAATCAGCACGAGCCACGAGCCAGGCATGATTGGATTACCAGCACAAGCCACCAGCCAGCCCAAGGTGTAGACCTTACAGAGTTTTTGCGTGGTTTTTTATCATCAGAACATGAAGTATGTGTCAAGTTTCAACAGTTTTAAAAGGTTCCTAGGTACGTCATTTTCAATATTCGAGGTGCCTTGCCCAAGTTAGTTCCAAACAAGCCCTAGTACTGCCTCCTCCCATTGTGTTCTGATTCTTTGCACTCGTTAACGCACTGTGTTATAGCAAACAAAATTGAGAATCGGTTTGCTCGAAAATCATGCTCAAACCTTTTATTATTGGTACAACAGATTACAGCAACGCCTGAAACTAGTAGCAACAGCTTACAATGACAGGATGGTGGACTCGAACATCAACAAACAAACAAATGCAATGTTCAGTCTACCCGGCTCTTCAATCTTACTTCTATTTACAGACAACATGGCATAGATGGGAACCATACATCTGGGTATTCAATCTAATATCGGAAATTGGGGTTCATTTGGATGGCCTCGTTGAAAATTAGCTGCTTCATTTGGTCCTCGGTCAGAGCCTGCTGCTCGAAGTCGAACGAGAACGGATCCGTGCAGATGGGCTCGTCAGCGATGTCGTGTAATCGCTCCAGGTACGGGTGGTCCAGCGCCTCTTCAACTGCACGGCAAAAGAAATTTTGGTGAGAACTGTAATTATTAGTCAGACACGACCCAAACGAATTCTCTGAATTACCCAAACTCTGCTAGTCTGAACCCAATACAGGAATAATTTCTGAAGTAAAACTCTGATAGTCTGAAACCGATTAAGGAGTCTCTGTAGTGAACACTCCTAGTTTGGAGCCAGTACTGGAATGTAATAGATTATCTGTAGCATTTGTTTTTTTCCCATATTGAACGTGTGTTCACATAGTGGTCATCGCCACTTACGACAAAAGCAATGCCGAGAATACTCCAAAGTGCACAAATAAGGGAGGATTGGTAAAAGCAGCAACTCTGCAATTTGAGGATAAGGAAATACAAAGGCAGGGACACAAACTTTGGATGCATATACAGAAGAGAACTCTCCTCAGCTAGGACAACTTTGATGACTCGGATGCATAAGATTTGAAATATACTGAATGAAAAACAAAAAGAGTTGCACAGTTCCTTAAGAAATGTATAAAAAGGTTTGTCTTCTGGCAATAGTAATTTATACGACTCTTCTTTTGTCTATGTGCTAACTTGCTATGGTTCAGCTTCTTAGCTGCATATATTTGCAAACCCACTGGTATCAGTTGAACTGTAGGCAACAAACTGAACAAAAGAGATAGTATTGAATTAATAGTACTCGACTGGTAGATTGAATAGTATTGTGTGAGAGAAGATAAGTCGAGATAAACCGAAATAAGCCAAGCTAAGGTAAGCCGAACAGCCTCATACTCACGCTAACAAGTACTACTGGTATAGCGCTAAAATGTTTCATGACAGAATGGCAGAAGCGACGCCGCCCTTTTCCGTTAGACTGTTTCATGATAGAATGGCAGAATGTCTCAATTTAACGAAGAAACCTACCAAACCCTGACAAAACCCTTCGGATTATTAAACGCTTCTAGTTTGGACAAAGAAGATTGCATTTGAACCTGACCAGAACAGTCAAGCTACTCAAAATTGGGCGGACAGACCTAGCTCAGGGCGCGCCTCTTTCTTTGACCGGAGGCTGCCAGTGCCATGTCTACTTGATGCCAACCCGGAAATGTGCCAGTAAACTAGTGTTTCCACAGCGTAGCCGGTGGCCCTCACGTGCTAGTGTGCTACTAACCACCGACGTCAATACGGTAGTGAGCAGTGATTCTACCACTGGTCAACACGGCGCAAGAATAGAAAAACACACGTGTGGTATACCCAAAGATTGGATTCAGCGGAGCAGTCGCACGAGTTGCACAAGGAGGAAACAAAAGGCGAAGCTAAACCGCGGCGGCGAGGCGGCGTGACTGACCTGTGATCCTCTGCAGCGGGTTGAAGGTGAGCATCCGTTCGATGAGGTCCAGCGCCACGGGCTGCACCCTCGGGAACAGGCTCGCGAACGGCCGCCGCGGGAACTGCGGCAGGTGCCGCATGTACTTGCGCGCGTCCTCGTTCCGGATGAACCCGAGCTCCTCGTCCGTCGGCGTCCCGATCACCTGTCGTCGATAAGCGTTAGAGATACAGGAGTGAAAATGCCATTGTGCAACAGCCCGAGACCTGATCATCGTGCCGATCGATCCGCGGCCGAAAGTTACCTCGGTGATGAGGCGCATCTGGTGCATGTGGTCGCGGCCGGGGAAGAGGGGCTGGCGGTTGAGGAGCTCCAGAAAGATGCAGCCGACGGACCAGACGTCGATGGCGGCAGAGTAGTCGGTGGAGTTGAGCAGGAGCTCGGGGGCGCGGTACCACCGCGTGACCACGTACTCCGTCATCATGTCGCTCTCCGACGACGGGCGCGCCAGCCCGAAGTCGCAGATCTTGAGGTCGCAGTTGGCGTTCAGCAGCAGGTTGCTGGGCTTCAGGTCCCGGTGGATCACGTTCGCCGAGTGGATGTACTTGAGCCCGCGCAGGATCTGGTACAGGAAGTACTGCAGGACGACGGACGACACGTACAGAGATAACCCCGTCAGATCGTTACCAAGCTGACGGCGACGCCAACGATGGCGCCTTGTCTGACTGGTTCTGCCATCAATCAAGATACAGTATTTGCGTGTGATCACAGCCTTTTTACCCCAGCTGGTAGTTACCTGGCAGTGCTCCTCGGAGAGCTCCTGGTTAGAGCGGATGATGTGGTGGAGGTCCGTGTCCATCAGCTCGGTGCCGATGTACACATCGTTGAACGCCTGCGGGATCGGCGGCGGGATCACGTCCCTGATGCCTATGATCTGTTGTTATTCATGCCCCAGCGTCAGATTCAGGCGCCCAAATTTAACCATCATGGAGAAACTGAAACGCAAATCGCGGCGCGCGCGCGCGCGTGTGCTTACGTTCTCGTGGTCGAGGTGCCGGAGGAGCTTGATCTCCCGGAGCGTGCGCTTGGCGTCCATGTGGTTGTCGAAGGCGTTGGCGATCTTCTTGATCGCCACCATCTCCCTGGTCTCGAAGTTCATCACCGAGCTGCGCGCATCCGTGCAGAATTTTCTTTTTTCAGAACAAATTCAACCACTCCTAATAAAAAGGTGAAGCGTGCTCATTCGATTCGAGAGCTCACCAACCACTGCGATACTAAATTTAACCAAACTTGCTTCAACAGCAGCACTCACTCTAGTATTTGTAAAGAAAATGAAATATAATGATTGGCCCTATCAATCCATGAATCATTGACCTGATGACTATCCCCTATGAACTGAAACTGATAACCCTAACACCTGGCAAGCAATCATCTGCAACCAGCTTCGCGACTCGCAGGAAATCGATCGGCCGCAAGGGTCGAACAGAGAACGTACCAGACGATCCCGTAGGCGCCGCGGCCGATGGGCATGATGGGCGGCTGGTACTTGTTGGTGATCTCGAAGAGGTTGCCGAAGATGTTGTACTGGAGGAAGCGGCCGCCGTGCGTCACCGTGGGCCGGAACTCGGCGACCGGCGGAGCCCCGTCCATGCCTCCTCCGCTCAGCCTCGCTCTCCTCTCCTCCCGACGACGACGACGACGAAGAAGACACCGCCTGCTCACTCCTCGAAAGCACGAGCCCAACCCAAATCAAGCAGATTGACTTTATCGTCTTCCTCCCCTCTCGACTGATTTGTCAAAAGAGGAAGCGCAGGCGAGGGATTTATAAAAGAGGGGGCGGCGGCTAGAGAGGCCAGAGCGCCGAGCGCGGGCGTTGCTGCTGCTGGCCTGCAACCCCCGGAGGCCCAGACGGACTCACTCCAGCTGAGAGGAAGGTTACGAGAAAGCGAGCCGGCGTAGACTACTGCGTGACGCACGCCACACCCACACGAACCCCACCCCCCGCGCGCCCAATTTCCACACGAGTGAAGCGTGGCACTGGCACTGCTACGGACGGCAGCGATGGGAGGTGCCGCCGGATCCGACGGCGGGCACGGGCGTTTGAACGGTCAAACAAGGACGCACCGACCCGATTGAGGACGGACGGTAGAGTCCTGCCTGCGTCCCAACGCGGTTCGGCTGACGGGTGGGGCCAGGCGCGCCATGCGGCGGCGGTGGGGCCCGTCCTTGTCAGGGTGTGCCTCCGGTGTTCTTTCCCGATGGTGAATTGGTGACAGGGACGGAGCGCGGCTGCGGTGTGGGTCCAGAGGGGTTGGCCGATAGCCAGCCGCCGACGCGTTGGTTTGGTTGGCGGGCGATGGCTCGGACGTGGTGGTGGCCGTTGGGCCAGGGCGGATGATGCGGTCTGCGTGGGCGGCCGGCTGTGCTCGGTGGCGTTTGACCGGCCGCGGCGGCGGCGTCGTCGTCGTCGTCCTGGTTCAAGGCAACCGCGGCGACGTGTGGAAAGGGGAACGCGAAAAGGCACCCGAAGTCCAGCCAGAGGCAGAGCTAGCAGCGCGGGGCTGTGGGTGTGGGATTCCCATTCCCTCCCCGGAGACCGGACCCGTCTCTCTCGGGGTGCCCCGTCGTGGGCGTGGTTCGATCGTTTGCCCTGGCCCCTGGCGCCGGCGAGGCCACGGTGTTCCTGCGCCGCGTGCACGTTGGCACCAACAAAATCTTCTTCTGGACACTAAAAATGCTGTGCAGGCACGGATTAGAAACGCACAATGCTAAAAGGGAATTAGCCGTGTACGAAGAAAGAAGAACGAGTCGTTAAAATGCGCGGATAGGGACGGCCGGGGTTAGAAAGTTCCGGGAACTAACTGTTTTTGTTGTGATCACCGAGATCTTTCTTGTGGGAAAGTAATTGTGATCACCAAGACGGCGACGGCAACCACGCCTGAATGATCGTGGGGCAGTGGATAGCTGGATCGAGAGTGGTCGGAACAGTTCGAAGAAAGTGGGAGTGGCCATCCCGTGCGTGCTTGCTTATTACTCGCAAAATGATAATGATTTGAAGCTAGAAAAGGCACAGCCAATCTGTCATCCAGTGGTGAAAATGATCGGGAACGGGAAGGACCATCATTATTGCTTCGTCGAGCGAAGGCCGCCGGTTACGAACTCTTAATCCATGCAAACTGCTGCTATACGCGGCTCAAAAAATTAGAACAATACAAACTCGTTTGCGTGTACTGCCGATTAAAATAGGCATCAGGATCGCATCGAGGATTATTACTATTATTACTTGCCCCACCAGTTTCACTGTCATGAGATATACAGATACCTAAGTGCCGAAGGGGACACTCTTACCGTTAAGCAGGGAGCCAATGCAAAATAAAGACAAGGTCGAGGCATGGCGGCTCGATGCAAAAGATTGCAGGCTACATTACTTTACTGCCAAGCTGATGGTGCAGTGCCGCAACCTGGCCCTAAATAATTTCCCAGAAAAATGGCCGAACGGATGAGGAACGACACCAGGAACTAATCGATGTGTACTGGTCGCAGTACTGTATCGCCCGGGACGATTGGAACAAGGGAGGTTAAGAAACCGAGGCTATGATTGCGAAGCCGAACTTTCTATTATGCTGCCCAGGAAGTAATAGAAATTTTAGGGAGGGCGTGATGCGCGAGTTGAGCAAAGCATCTCCCGGTCCCTGTTATCATTCTTTCGGATTCTATTCTAGAGGAGGGACGAGTTGCTGAAACTACGGGCATCCATGCATTATCTTTTGAATTTTAGTTTGAAAAAAATACTCTCTCCGTTTTATATTATTTGTCACTGTTGACTATTGATAACAACGTTTCACCATTCATCTTATTCACAAAATTAACGTAAATATGCAGAACATCAAGTTATACTTAAAATATGTTATAACGAAATAAAAGTCACAAACAAAAATGTGATATGCCTAATTTTTTGAATAAGGCGAATTATCAAATATTATGATCAAAAGTTAACAATGATAAGTAATATAAAACGAAAAGAGTAGTATACAATCTCATAAGATATCATATTTGGCGTGCCGGAAGCTGAGAGCTTATTTGCGTGATGCTATTACGATAGTATGCAAAGTGTGGTTTGTGACAGGTGCGTCATATGTTCTGATGTGACGAAAACGAGGAGGATCGAGCAGCCCGTATACTAATAAGACTGCTGTGACTCAAAGTCTAATTTCGTTCTTGAACTACGAAAACAGTCGTTTTAGTCTTCAAACTTTCGCAACTGGCTCAATTTCGTCCCCGAACTACGAAAATGATCATTTTGGTCCTCAAACTTTCGCATCCGGCTCAACTTCATCCCTGGCTGATAGCCAAATACCCTTTTTACCCTTCTCCTATCTCTACGCACCGCTCGTTGCTGACGAATCGGAGCTGTAGGTCGTCCTCCCCTGAGATGGAGTAGGGGCCTCGTGTCTCCTTCGCCGAGCACGCCCATGCCCCATCCATGACCTGCCTCCGCCGCAGCCGCGCCTAAGATCTGCGCCCGCCGACGCAGGAGGAGGTGCCGGCGTGGTGGATTTGGCGGGGCAGCAGGTCGCCAGACTGGAGGGGCCGTGTGACAACCCGCCCAGGAAAATACCGTACTATCGCCTAAACCAATCCACTTTGGTCATTAAGCAATAATAAAGTATCATCCTGTCGTTAGTTGCCGGGTTAACACCCGGTGAAATCACTTACATAGCAACAAGGATCGACATATATGCATTAAAACTCACGCGAAGGCGAGTCCAGAGAACATCACATAATTAACATCCGAAACTACACCGAAGGGTTTAATTATTACAAACCGAAGTCTTTGACATGAAACGAAGTTCAGAGTTTTGAAAACAGCGGAATTCAACTAAACGGCGCGAGGAGCATCACAGGAGGCCTGTCATGATGCCTTCATTCATCGTCTTCCACCCACTCTAGCTCCCAGCCAGGCGGGATCTCTCCAGGCCACACATCACTGGAAGCATTACCTGGAACAACAGATTACAGCAAGGTTGAGTATACTAATACTCAGCAAGACTTACCCGTCGGTGACAGCTACATCACCAACTCTAGACATGCAAGGCTTTTTGGCCATTGGGGTTTCTTTTGCTGAAAAGCAACAAAGAGTATGTCCTTACTTTCAAGATTTTAACACAAGTTCTAGTTGATTATTCTTTTCTAGGTTAGCAAGCTAGAGCAAGCATAAGTTGTGCAATACAATTAATCAAGCATAAATATTCATCAACTTCCATCATTAGGGATCTCATGGCCAGCAGGATAAGTAGTCTCAGATAACGGTGAGAGGCCGACAATCGATTGATTTAAACCTTGCAAGGTAGACCTAAACACACGGTAGGGTGCCCCCGCGAGGACAACCACCAGGCGGTTCCCAAAAATCTTCGGATTGGGATCAGATGTTACAGTCTTAAGTACAAGGCTTGCTAGGCTACGCCACCAAGGTCACCTAGCCTCACACATGTACTCAGGTGGCGAGCCCGGGGCCGCAACCCTAAGATTAGTAGCGCAAAGTTTCCGCACCGCCTCATTTAGGTACTAGGCTTACCGTACCCATTTCCGACAAGTGTTTAGTACGTTCAAACACTTAACCCACGAAAGCCATTGGACCGGAGCCCACATCCCATGCTCTTACCACATGAGCAATCCATTTATAAAGATCTTATGATTCCAACATAAGAACCTATTCTCGCGAGTGACAAGCATCACTCGACTTGTACGGTCCTATAGCATAGCAGTTACCAACCTAACATACTAGTAAAGGACATAGGTACCTAGAGATCATGCATCTAGGGTTTCATTTCTACTCCTGTACGTAAATGCACAATCATCCATAGATAGTTGCACAAGAGTTTAAAAACACTAGGGTTAATGCCCGGGGCTTGCCTTCGTCAGCAGGGTTAGCCTGAGGGTCCTCGGTGTCGTCGATCACTTCCACGTACTGCAGCTCCGCGTCAGCTCCTCCTTCCTCGGCTTCCGGCACGAGCGCGTAGTTACCGTCAGGGAGTTCTACACGGAATGCAATGCAGGGTTCAGGTGGAGTGATAGATTAATTATTTCATCCAACTCTTGTTGGCCACATTCACCTTAACAAACCATTAACTACTAATTCTTTTTCGTGAAGGTTATTATAGACAAGGGTTTATCCTTTGATAAACAATTAATTAATGTTTACTTTCCTTATGGTTATTTCATTTGAAGATTTATTACTTAATCTTTTAATAGCAATTGTGTGCACATCTATGTAAATAATTTCAATTTAATTTCTCAAAACAGCAAGGGGTATTTAGAGACCCTAAATAAACTAGGCAACCATTTAAAAAGGGGTTACAAGGATAAAGGACACATTTTTCCTAATTAGCTCCTAATAACAAGCTTATGCGCACCCTAACTTTTAAATGCAAAAAGAAATATAAAACAAGGACAGGGGCCCTTGCTGGTCTACTGTTACTAAGCATACCACTGGACCAAGCTTGGACATTAAAGGGGCTACAAAACCTACACATCCCTAAATGGCATTTCTAGCTATAGATATTAAGAGAAATGCATAAATAAATAAACAAAGTGCTCCTAAACCCTAACTCTTTCCTACAACTTCTCTAGCCTAAAACAAGTCTAAGGAACCAGCATGCACATTACAAACACATTTGAAAATTGAACTATGCATTTAAATGTACATCTAAGCATAAAACAAGATTAAATATTTCTAACAGAGATAAAATCATGATAAATTCAGGAAAGTTGCATCTAGGAATAATATAAACATAGCCACAAGTTGAGCACATGAATCATTTTAAATTTTGCTACAAAAATCAATAAGACAGAAATAGCATAAATACAAAGTAATTCATATTAAAAGATTTACGCAGTAACTTTGTGCAAATTTTTGCCCAGACCCTACAAAAGATATAACTAGCAACATATCCAAAGTTTAGCTCCATAGCCTTTCTAGATTTTTAACTACAACAAAATGATGTCAAACTGAATTTGAATTTTCATTCAAAATCTATAAGTCAAAACTATGGTCATGCTTTGTAAAAGTTGTAGGTCTAGTCTCACTGGAATCAACAAAATTGGTTTCGAATTTTTCTGATTTTTCTACACATTTCTAGGGTTTTTCTAAGGTGCTGGATCTAGCTGTCAGAAAACTAAGTTAAAGATCCTCTCAAAAAGGTCCCTGTCTCACATATATGCCCCTGGAATCTTACAACCGTGCCCTCCGGCGGCGGGGCTAGGTTGCCGCCGGTGAGGTGGGGCCGGAGGTGAGCAACAAATGGCGTGGGCCTGCGATTGACCTCACCAGAGATCGATTGGTGGCGGCGGCGTGACCGGAGGCGGCTCCGGCGAGCGGCGGCGACGAGACCGTGGCGGCGCGGCCGCTACGGCTCGAATTCCGGCGAGGTGGGTTGCAATGCACGCGAACAAGCGACGGGGGAGGCTCACACGAGGGCTAGTGGTGAGGCTCGAGGGGTAGGGCGACGGCCGGAGCGGTTGGTTGTGGTGTTGGCTCGCGGCGGCGCTAATGGCGTCCGGCGGGGCGGGCATGCGCGCGAGCTGCGGCGAGGACGCCCTTTTATAGCCGGGGCGCGCGTGGGGGTGCAGAACGCTTCGAGGCTAAGCGATCCCCGGCGAATATACTGTGGCATCAGCGGCTTACCTCGGCGGGCATGCGCGGCAGCGGGGGGGGTTCGGCTCGGCGGGCGCGCTTGCGCGCCACGCGGCCTGCGCGGCTCCCCCGGCTGAGGCGCCGGCTTGGGGCGCGGGCGGGCGGCTGACGGCAGCGCCGGGCGCGCACAGTAGCCGCGGCCGGGGCCTGGTACGGCGGCGACGCGGCGGCGACGAGTGGCGCCCACGCAGGCGTGACGTCGCGCGCGCGCGCTCTGCCACAGTGCCGGCTCAAGTAGCCTTGTTTGACTGCTCTAAACAAATTTTTTTGAATTCAAACGACAGAAACTGTAGATGGGACATTTGAAAACGAATTAACCCTCTGCACAATGGCACAAGCCAAACAGGATTTGGGTTTGAAATGAGACAGAAAATTGAATGCCAACTTGGAGATTTGTATGGCTCCGGTGAATAGTGAAAAGATGTTTGACTTGCAAATTTGAACTCCTTCCATTCAAAATTTGAAATGCCAACCTAAAGATGAAATGTGTCCCACCAAATTCTGCACAACTTTCAAATTGGTAGAATTTTGAGTGTTTAGACAAAATTTGGAGAACGCGGCCAAAGTTCTAGGGTGAGCTATTGACATCAAGGGGTTTGACCCACTTAGCTAGGGTTTTGACCAATGTAGCTAATGTTGACTTGTCAAGGGTGCTCAATGGTGAGGGTTAGTGAGGTTTCCGAGGTGAGGGCCCAGGTTGACCATGATTTAACCACAGTCAATTACTTTGACCGGCAGTTAGGGTTAATTAAAAACCTGGGACGTCACAGGCCGGCCTTCGCGGAGATGACAGCGGCAGTGAGGAGCAGAGGGAGCAGCGGGTTCCCCAGCAGCTAGCAGCGAGCAACGCGTAGGGGTAGCATAAGGGTAAAAAGGGTATTTGGCTATCAGCTAGGGACGAATTTGAGTCGGATGCAAAAGTTTGAGGACCAAAACGACCGTTTTCGTTGTTCAGAGACAAAATTGAGTCAGATGCGAAAGTTTGAGGACCAAAACAATCGTTTTCGAAGTTCAAACACGAAATTGAGCTTTGAATTGGCTATTCCGCTTACTAATAAAGTACTAATAATAAGTAACGACCAGGATAATGCTCTATTGGTACCATAACCTCCAATGATGAATTCTCTTTTTAAAACGTTTAGATTTTGTATATCGTAACAGATATACATGATTACCCGAAAAAAAACAAATATACATGATTCTCCATTCCTAGTATTAAAGCAGATCCCCTGCATCATTTTTTTTAAAAAAAAGGATCCCATCATCAAACACCTCTAACTGTTTTTTTAGGATAAACACCTCTAACTGTTGGACCGGGCTAAAACTGGCTTATTTTATATTTTGGGCCGTAATAAATGGTCAGCCCAATTGTGTCTTTCTCCGTCGCGACCAGAGAGAGACGGCAAACGGGATACGCAAAGGTCAGGTCGGGGGTCCCTGTGTCGGCGGCGTGCGCCCGAGAACGAAAAGCATGTGCGCAGTACGCACAGCGCACACACACCGTTGCCTGTGTCAAAAGAAGGAAAAATCGCCACGCCTCTGCTCCGCTGCCTGCCTTCTCGTGTCAGTGTGAGCAACCACGAAGCCGGCGAGCAGCCGCAAAACCCTTGCGCGTGCAGCACGGCGGCGGCAATGGCGCCCGCGGCCTGCCACCGGATCCCCTTCCTCCCGGCCCGGGCCCGAGGCCACTCCACCAATCCAGCCGCTACCTCCGTGCCCCCACGCCGCCCCTCCCTGAAATGCAGCGCCGCCAACGGTGACAACTCCAAGCCCCATTCCATCTCCATCTCTCCCACCTCGCCGCCGCGGCCGCGGGCGACGGTGGCGGACGGCGTCGAGTCCGTGGACGCTAACGGTTTGCGCCGCCCGACCGTGCCTGTCTCCGGCCTCACCGTCCCCGGCGCCCGCGATCCCCACTGGCTGCCTCGTAAGTTGAGCCGGCGCGGGCGATGCTCGCGTTAGCTGATTCTCGGCTTGATTAATCACTTGATTCCGCGTTTGCTGTATGTGGATTTATTATATTTATTTATTTTCAATTGTGTTCAGGGCCGCTCACTAGTGCGGACGTCATGGAAGCGAATGGAAAGGGGCTCAAGGTTGCGTACCAGGTGCTCGACTAAACGCTTCTTCTGTTTCAGTTTCCTTCGTATTGCTGTGCTTGTGTGTGTGGAAGAATCTTAATGGGAATTTGAGTTTGATTCTGGTATCTGATTCAGGGTTGCCCTGGGGCGTACAGCGAGGCGGCAGCAAGGAAGGCATATCCAAATTGCGAGACGGTGCCCTGCGAGCACTTTGATACTGCATTTCAGGTAGCTGTGGGTGTTGCTTGTTGGAACATTTTTCCTAGTTATCTTGCAGATTCATATTGCGGTTCAATAGGAAGGACATCAAATTGGAAATGTTTAAATGTTTTCTTTATGAAATGCATCAATAAATTGAAACACTGACACTGTATTGGACTGGCTTCATGTTGCTTTAGTTGAACATAATAATTAGTCCAAATAGCTAATCACTAGCACACAATATGCATACATTGTTGCTTTATTTGAACAGTGTTGAGCTGCGGGGAAAATCCCTTGGCAGCAAATGTTGTTCATAAGGATTTAATTGTACTTCCAGAAATGACTAAAACCTGTGTATCTAATTCTATTAAGGGAGCACCTCTTTAACAGCCTGGTCGCTGTAGGTTTTATGCAACAGAGTCTACTTTCTCTAAAACTAACTGTTATTTTTCAAGAGAGGTTATTTGTACCTAACGTTTGGTCCTTAGTATTTCTATTTTGCCTTCCAGACACTGCCATTGTCTTTTTTGTTTGAATACACAGAATAAGGTGTTGTAGAGCAGGGAATAGATTTGACAGATTTTACATGTATGTTCCTTTGACAGGCTGTTCAAAATTGGGTTGCTGATAGGGCTGTCCTGCCACTTGAGAATTCATTGGGAGGTAGTATACATCGGAACTATGACCTTTTGCTTCGGCATAGTTTGCACATTGTTGGAGAAGTTCGCCTTGCAGTTCGTCATTGCTTATTAGCCAATCCTGGTGTGAAGATTGAAAACTTGAAAAGTGCTATGAGTCATCCCCAGGTGAACAGATTGGTTGATCTGACATTAATATTATTTATACTTTTTTTTGTGGATGTAAACTTGCGAACATATCATTCTTTTATTCTTAGGCTCTTGCGCAATGTGAGCACACATTGACAGAGTTAGGAATTGAGCACAGAGAAGCTGTTGATGATACTGCTGGTGCAGCAAAGGTAGAGTGATGTTTTCTTCACCTTCTAATGCACATATCTCTGTTTTTCTCATTCTCCTTTAGCACCTCTATTTTGATTTTCAGATAGAATGATTTCAGTTAGTCTTGAAGTGAACTCTCTGTCTTTAATCATAACAGGACTCTTCTTTCCTTAGTTTGTTGCAGAACAAATGCTCCAGGACACTGGTGCTATTGCTAGTTCATTAGCTGCTAAATTGTATGGACTGGATGTTCTTGCAGAGAATATTCAGGTACAGTGAATTCATTCTAAAATAATAAAATGACAGAAAATGTTCTATGTGTTCTCAACATTACTCTAATCATTTTCTTTAGGATGACAAAGATAATGTAACCCGATTTATGATGCTAGCTCGAGAACCCATCATACCTCGCACCGATAAACCCTTCAAGGTACAAATTATTCTGCAAACTCTTTTCCATCTTTATTTTTACCTGCCTGGATCCGACCCTCACCTTATAACAACCCCAGCTGATTTGTTGTATCGTCTGTTTTTTAGACTAGTATAGTCTTTTCACTAGAAGAAGGACCTGGGCAGCTCTTCAAAGCACTTGCTGTATTCGCATTAAGGGAAATCAACCTCACAAAGGTGTGGCCAACAACTTTGTCTTGTAACTCGCATCCATCCTGTAGAAATAATGAACTATAAGTACTCTGTTTTTTAATGGATGTGCAGATTGAAAGTCGTCCACACAAGGAAAGGCCTCTTCGTGTATCTGATGGCTGTCTCTTAAAGTTAGATGCCAAACCTGTGGCCTTCTAAATTATTCGATTTCTCTTCCTGCAGTTATACATGAATATGAGCATTGTTTAGGCTGTTAATATCTTACTAACCCATTCAATCCTGGGTTGCACCAGGAACTTCGACTATCTTTTTTATGTTGATCTTGAGGCTTCAATGGCTGATCCAAAAACTCAGAATGCTCTTGGCAATTTAAAGGTGCTCTTTCTTGCTTAGTATAATATGGTCAAAGGGAACTGTGCTCATGTTGCTTTATTTACAGGAGTTTGCAACCTTTTTAAGAGTTCTGGGAAGCTATCCTACAGATGTGAACGAACCTTAGATAGCTAGTACTTCTGCACATCACATGCTGGTGAGTAATGAATATCCGTTTCTGCTTTTGGTTTTTGTGACTATTGTATGATGCTGGAAAGAAGAGCAACATTTTTCAGTTTTAATTGGTAAAAACATGCCATTATATGGCCTATTTGAGTGTGCTCATATTTGAGCAATTCAGATATTACTTTTAGCTTTGGATTGTGGATTCAGCTTATAAAAGCATATTGTTACAGTAGCAGACCCAGCCTTTAAAGAAAAACAAAACCTCATGGATTAATCATATTAATTGGGCCTTTAACAAAATCAAGCCATTCTAGAAGGAGGTACAGATTTGTAGAATACAGTACTAAATTTATGTATATGGAAAGTTCTGTCGCTACATAAATGATTCATTTCCTCAAGGATGTAATTAGTTCACAATTGCCTTGTAATCCAGGAATTGTAGAAACTAGGGGAAATGGACAGCCAGCTGAAAAGACAGGAGCAATTATCCAGGTGATGCTGATTTTGATGGAGCAAATAGGCATATCTACATTAGAACTGTAGGGATGATGATAGTGGGAAGAAAAGCACATATCTTGCTGGTAATGTTCTTTTATACGAGGAGGATACCTTAAAGAGCTGTCTCCTTTTATCTAAAATTAGGAGGGAACTTGCTAGAATGCATATAGAGATCAAAGGGTTGGATGTTTGGTTGGTAAAAAATAGTTATAGTATAATTGTCTATCTGTTATTGGAGTTTGGTTTGTTAAACCGCCCTGCTGCATGAAAGGTTTATTGATCAAAGGGTTGGATATTTGGTTGGTAAAAAAAACAGTTATAGTGGAATTGTGTGTCTGTTATTACCACCTTGCTGCACGAAAGGTGTCCGTTGGGCAGATCTTAAAGCGGATTATGCTGATTTGTATCGAGCGATCTGTTTCAACTGAATGGTCATCTAGTATCGAGCAATGTGGTTTCGATGCTCATCTGGATGCCCTTTCGGGATGGTCAATATGCCTCTGGTGTGGCCGTCAGCAGTGCTGATGCTGATGGGGCCTAACTTTCCGTGTGTGTGGAAGAAATGTTTGAGCTCCTTTGGTTGGTTGCCTTGATCTGTGCAAGGTCAAATGGGTCTGTTCTTGTTTTTATAGTCTACTCCTACCTCCTACCAGGTAATTGCCGGGATGTCGACTCTTGTTTAGCGCTTGCTACTCTGTAACTGCTGTTAAGTATAGTTCATTTCGGAGCTGGAAAGGCATTCTCCTGGCCGAAACATTCGAGCAACCCCACATGCGCTCCTCGCTTACTATATGATTATGTTCTCCGCTGCAAGATCTACCATGTGCTCTCCGGCCTCGTTTGATCCCGTCTTTGAATTCCGGTTATTTTCCTAATGACCGTGTTTCGGTGTCGGCCGGTCCCCCTCGTGTAACATCTCTCTCCGGTATCAAGCATCAGCAATCCTGTCAGGTTTACCGAGTAAAAGCGAACATGTGGAGATGGGAACTGGCAAGAAGCTTGATTTGGAGCTGGGGAAAACTAGGTCAACGGCTTTACTGTCGAATACGGGCTGATGCACATGACCAGATGGCCTCAGTTTCTTTGGATCTCGTGATGAAATGGTCTCCTCCCGTTTTTGCGTACAGTTTTGTGCTCTCTTTCCCAGTTGATTGCCGTACGATGTAAGCCTTTTTTCCTTCGCGCTTTTGATCCGAGCCTGGAGCTGACCCCCTTCAATCTTCATCACACACAAAAAAGGCGATGAGTAGGATGAAGGGAACCCGAACCCAATCCTCCGCAACGGTAGCATTCGGAATATGCCTCTTCTCCCTCAAGCTTCGTCTCCCTTTTCTGATGCCGAAACCTCACCGATCTTAGCCACGTACGGTTTCTTCCAATCACCCCCTCCCTCTTTCTATTTTTGAACAAAACGAATGTGCCAGCACATCACCACAGGTCGAGAAAAGCACAACGGCCTCACGCACGTCACTGTTGAGTGTTAAAACTCGCGTCCTTCCTGGCTTCCTAGTTCCTCTTCCTCTAGAGTCTGGCTCTGGCACACGCGCAAACCGAGCGAGGTGTCACACCGTCACCTGGCCGTCGTGGCGTCGTCGAGTCGGGTCGTATTCGGCGTGGCGTTTTGTCTCTTGCTCAACCGAGTCTACGCGCTCGTGCTGACTGCTGAGCGCGTGTGCCAGTGCCACCGAACCGGGTGACCGGGTCCACGAATTAGGCAGGCAAGCCACCACTCGTGCCCAGCTCGGCTCCTGCAGGCAGCTGCGCTGAGCAAAGCGCGGTAGACGTAGCCGTCGCGCCTCGCGATCAGGGGGTATGGCTACATTTTCTACTCGCGAAAGACCAGGACCAGATCAGCGAGGGTACGGGGAGCTAGGGATGATTTGGGTTGGGTTTCCGAGCGGCCGGTGCTGTCATGCTCGGCTGCCGAACGGACTTCCAAGTCGTTGCCACCTGCCAAACTTGTGACCAAACGCACCTGCGTGTGTGTAGGTCTCGTGGAGCAGTAGGTAGTTAGGACTTTGAGAGTGATGGTGTGATCGTTGGGAGGCTGCTAGCTAGTGTTAAATTGGGAGGCTGGCTTGTAAAGTTATCTTGTTGTTGGTTAGGACTATTTCTTTTGCCAAAACAATATAGCTACCGGTATGATAACAACACTACGGCAGCTTCTAATCAAAATTTCCGTAGTGATTTTAGACGAAAAGAGAGAGAGGAAGCGCATGCAATTTGATTCGTGATGTTCATTTGAATTGGTGTGCTCGTGAACTCTAATGACAGTTCGGTCTGTTCATTTGGCTGATGGTTGATTGTTGATGCTGATTTGTTTAGAGAGAAAAGTAATGTTGGTTGATGGTTGATATGTTTTAAGAAAAAAGTACCGCTGACTGATGGCTGATAAGCCAGACGAACCAGTCAAGTATAGGCAAACCTTTGAGCAAGCAATTCTCACTTGATTTATTTTTTCTCTATCAAGTATCAACAACACTGGGGATAATGATGATCAGAGCATGCATTGCCGGTTTGAAAACCCCCCAACCCTAAATGCCAAGCTGCCAATCAACAATATGAAAAAGAAGAAACAGCACGGCAGAAAGAGAAGGCGGAAAAGATCTCTCCGCTGCACCTGCTGCGTTTCCCCTAGCTCCGTCCACCCACCGACAGAGAGGGGGGCGTCTCCGTCTCCGTCTCCGCTCCCATAAACGCAGAGAGGCTCGCGCAGACGCCTCCCCAGCCCAAACCCACCACCACAACCAATTCAACCGCGACCCAACCCCCGCACACACGCATTCCCACCTCCCTCCCCTCTCCCCAGATCTCTTCCTCCCCCCCTGCGCGCGCGCGCGTCCGGTGCTGCCGGCGCCCGCGGCGACGACCGAGGAGGAGCCATGACGGCGAAGGGCGGCGCCACGCCGTCCCCCGGCGGCGCGGGGGCCGCGGCGGGGACCGGGCGCTTCTTCACGGTGGGGCTCGTCACCGCCTGGTACTCCTCCAACATCGGCGTGCTCCTGCTCAACAAGTACCTCCTCAGCAACTACGGATTCAAGTACCCAATCTTCCTCACCATGTGCCACATGTCCGCCTGCGCCCTGCTCTCCTACGCCGCCATCGCCTGGCTCCGCGTCGTGCCCATGCAGCTCGTGCGCTCCCGGGTCCAGCTCGCCAAGATCGCCGCGCTCAGCTTCGTCTTCTGCGGCTCCGTCGTGTCGGGGAACGTCTCGCTGCGCTACCTCCCCGTCTCCTTCAACCAGGCGGTCGGCGCCACCACGCCCTTCTTCACCGCCGTGTTCGCCTACGTCATGACCGTCAAGCGCGAGTCATGGATCACCTACCTCACCCTCGTGCCCGTCGTCACCGGAGTCATCATCGCCAGCGGCGTAAGTCACTGACTGCTCAGCCTCATCTCTCGTTTAGGTAGATCTGTTGAAGTTGGGGTTGGATCTGGGGAACTCTGGTTGTCCTGGATCGGAGCTTGGCAAGAGTAGGGCCGAGCTGGCGGTGAGAGGTGGATCTGTCATCTAACTGTAATTTGAATAAAGTGGCAGGCATCTAGCCTTAGTCCATTGGGTGATGCTCCCTTCGTTGGGAATATGATTTTGGGATTATCAAACGAAACCATTCAGGTGCTGTGGCCATAAGTGATCAACTTTCATAACAGCTGATCACTACTATGTGATCAGCCAGAGAGTAATCCTGTTGGCCGAGCTTTATCAGAGGGAAATCATTTTATAAAATTGTTTCATCAGGAAATACGATAGGAATAGCTTGTCTTTCTATATAAATCTTGTGTGGAAACTGTGGATGTGCAAGTCTAATTTTTGAACCTCTTATGTGTTTTTCCTGGTAGGTTCAATTTGATGCACGAGAAAGTTCTTCATATATTTGAAATTGGGATTGCACAATATTCATGCTTTGTTATCCAAGTATTGGTGCACTTTGAAATTTGCTCGAAAGTCTCTACACATTCTTGACTCTCTTATGTTATATGTACTGCATTGTGCTATGGCTTTACTGAACACGTGCAGAAGTATACTAAAATAAAAAGTATCTAAGAAAAATAAAAATATGCCCCTGTAACAACATACTAGATTAGTGAAGTATCTGATAACTACTAGACGCATTTACCTTATAGCAGGATTCTGCGGAATCTTGTTTTAGTGCGCAGCATCTCAGTATAGTGAGTTGTTGCTATACATGGTTGCTGTGTGAAAGATTTTTACCTTTTTAGTAGGTATTTGTTTCTTATATATTGCACGCTACCATGTATTGAGTATAGCTGTTTCTGGAAGATTAGCACTAACTAATATGGAGCATGCAAATTAAATTTTCAGGGCGAGCCTAGCTTTCATCTCTTTGGATTCCTCATGTGCATAGGAGCCACTGCAGCGAGGGCGTTGAAGACAGTTTTGCAAGGAATTCTTCTCTCGTCTGAGGGGTAACTCCATTTTCCTTTTTCTATGTATTTTCTATACACTATATATACACATTGTGTTGGATTCATATACTACGTCCATTTGTGTGCATTGTGTGTGTGCTGAGTGTTTCTCTGTTCTGATATCTCACAGGGAGAAGCTTAATTCTATGAATCTGTTATTGTACATGGCTCCAATTGCTGTTATTTTCTTGCTTCCTGCAACTATCTTTATGGAGGATAATGTTGTTGGGATTACAATTCAGCTGGCTAAAAAGGATTTCACGATTGTTTGGTTGCTATTGTTCAATTCTTGCCTGGCATACTTTGTCAATTTAACCAATTTCTTGGTGACCAAGCATACAAGTGCACTGACTCTACAGGTACCAAATGCTTTCTTACTCATAAATTCTGCTTTCCTGCAAAAGTTAATTCAATTAGAGTTTAGTTTTGTTCATGATCTAGTTCAACATTGGCTTGCCGAAAGTTTTAAATTTTAAAATCAAATTGCATCTATTACAACCATATTTAACATACCTTTATTTTTATCCATGCTATTTAAGATGGTTGGGGAATGATGCTAGGATAAGTATCGTGTTGTAATCCACACTTTACTTTAAACCATTAAGATTTGCTGTTTTTAAGTTGTTGTCTTGATCAAGTATATAGCTAGAAGTGCTTGATTTGAATGCACATGACTTCAACTTGGTATGTGATTGGCTACAATATAAAATTGCTGTACTAATAGCATGCGCCTCAAGATGCAGGTGGGGCGGGTCCTTATACGAACCCGCTTTCCCGCCCCGCCAAATCGATGTTTGTGACCCATGTGGCGCAGATGCAATCCCCTTGCGGCTTAACGTTCCCTGACCGGCTAAGCTCACGGGACAGGCGGACAGCAACACGAAGCCCGCAAAAACCCGCACTTGTCTTTAATTGCCGTTCTCTGAACACCTCGTCTATCTTTTTACTAGTTCCGTCAGCCAGTGAAAGCAAGCAAGCCAGCTGCTTTGCATATGCGTCATGTGGGTCATGCGGGTTTCTGCATGTTTGCCACCAAGCCCGCGATATGTATGCCAAAAGCATGAAATAATTTGTGGACAGCCGCAAAGCCCGCTAAATTAATTTGCGACGCGCGTCGCGGCGTTGCGGCCGTCCACGACCCGCCCCGCCTGCATCCAGACATGCGCCTCTTGTGTTTTTTTATTCAAACATACTTGGAAAGTGAATTGTTTAGAATATAAAAATTTGAATGTCTTTGGTCTGCAATTGTTTGGAGATCTTTTGAAAATCCATTACACAAAAAGGAACATACATACCTTACTGTCCTGCAGGTTCCAAAACCTATGCAAATAAAAAAACAAGCTTTCTATACTCATCTTGTATATCTTTACATCATTATATTGCTTTATTGACCAAGTGGAATAAGGTTACTTGTTTATTGTCTTGCCTTAACTTGTTTTGTTTTAAAATTTTGGGAAATTGTGGTTTAAAAGAGATCTGACATCCATTTCTCTCCAGGTTCTTGGAAATGCCAAGGGTGCTGTGGCAGTTGTTGTCTCAATTATGATATTCAGGAATCCTGTATCGATAACAGGAATGCTCGGTTACACTCTCACAGTTATAGGCGTTATTCTTTACAGTGAGTCCAAAAAGCGCAGCAACAAGCCGTGAGTATTCTAGAAGACAGTAAATATGGCAATCCTTTCTTTGTCCGGTCAGTGCCCAGAGCTAATATGTGATGGGGAACTACGTCGGGGCGGTCACAACAAATCCTGCGCTGGATGGTGCCTCAGCGATTGGACATTGAGGATAGAAGTCCAATAATACCTGTAGCGCTCCCTTGGCATCTGGGAGGCATTTTGTTTTGCTAATGGTGATGATGGATAGAATATAATTTTTTGTGTTAGAGAACTGTGGCTCCCCTGCCAGCATTGGTTAATACGTTAGTTCTTGGAAATTGCCCCCCTTCTATTCATCTGCTATTGTAAGTTACATTTTCTTTTGCTCTGAAGACTGCCTGTACCAAACTTTTGCTCCAGGACCTAATATATTATGACACTGAATTTAAGCTCACATAGCTGACTGTCGGTGATTCAAACTTGCCATGTATAGCTTGCCTCATCAAATGACTGCCAATACGCAATCTATGTTGTTGGTTCAAAACTAGATACGACAGTATGGCTGCTCATGTTTGTTATTATGTGATGTAAACTTATATTTCTTATCATTTCATTTGCTAAATGTGTGTGACTCAAATGAATGATGCCATGAAAGTATGAACATTACCAAAGGTCTTCTAGTCTAGTTGGTTAGAGGGGGCTGATATATGAGACCTGAGTCGGTTTTTCATTTTTTTGAACAAAATTATAAAATTGGTTTTAAAAAATCCCATCATCGGGTAAGTCAGGATTGGGGAGGCGTTCTTAACCTTAACCTTACCGACTTAGTTTTTTTTATGAAAGTGGATTAGAGAGGTGTTCTTAACCCTACCGACTTAGTTTTTTTATGGAAGTGGATTAGAGAGGTGTTCTTAACCCTACCGACTTAGTTTTTTTATGGAAGTGGATTAGAGAGGTGTTCTTAACCCTACCGAATAGCCTGTTCGTTTGGCTGGTGGTTGCTGCTGATTTGTTCTGCTGGCTGGTTGTTGGTGGCTGGTATGGTTGGTTTGTTCTGAGAGAAGAGAGGTGTTCTTAACCCTACCGAATAGCTTGTTCGTTTGGCTGGTGGCTGCTGCTGATTTGTTCTGCTGGCTGGTTGTTGGTGGCTGGTATGGTTGGTTTGTTCTGAGAGAAGAGAGGTGTTCTTAACCCTACCGAATAGCTTGTTCGTTTGGCTGGTGGCTGCTGCTGATTTGTTCTGCTAGCTGGTTGTTGGCTGGTATGGTTGGTTTGTTCTGAGAAAAAAATACTGCTGACTGGTGTTCAATAAGCCAGACGAACAGTTTTTTATGAAAGTATGAACCATGCGACGTAAGAATTTTGTTCCAACGGAAGATGTGCAAAGTGGTTACAAAGTTTTTGCTTTTTCATCTCGTTTGCTGGTCATGTATGCTGAAGGACTGCTTTGTTTGCCGATAGTAGTGCGAATTAAAAGGCTTCCATTATGTACTGGGAAGGGCGTCAAAACAGACAACTGTACAAGGAAATGAAAGAGCAACTTGGGCCATTTCAGGCTTCTATGTTCTGGTTTTAGTCCTATCTGTATTTATAGGGATGCTCGAGTTTCTTTCCAGATCGGTGATTTGGTGCTGATCGCTGCGTCTCTGCACATGGACAATTATTCGAGACTGCGCAAACCTGTCATCTCTGGCCATTCTCTTCTAGGAATCAGTCAGTTTTTTTTTTTTGGACTGGTGCCTTTCTGCCCTGAGCCTTTGGTTCATTAAGCGAGCATAAAAAGTTCAAAATCTGTAAACGTCCTTGCTATCGCTACATATATTCTACTGAGGTATCTGCTGACAATTGGAATTCCTGTAGTATCTGAAAAAGGGAAAGATTCAGTCATTTCTGGTCACTCTAGCCATCTGCAGCCTGCAGTTTCTCCGTAGCAAAATCTGTCCCTAGCTCTAGCTGTGCCATGTGCTTACCTTTACACTCTACAATAGATAAGATCATAAGAGGAAGGAGCTAAATCAGCAATGTGATAAAAAAAAAACCGATTCTGCTCAAGCACACAAGAACCAGGAATAGACGACGAAAGTTGGACATTTTTATTGAGGTTCACTGCCCCCTGCGGCGACCGGACTTCTACTACAGACACTGGTAACGGGGTTTACCATTGGAAAAATACGGTGGTAAACGAGAGATGAATCGAATCATTTGTTACAGACTTCTTTTTTTTTTGTGGTTTCCTGCTGGTGTTAGAGACAGAGGGACTAGAACGAATGCAATGCGGCGGCCTCCTTCGCTTCGGCCCCCCCACCCGACAGACGGACGACACCCTTCATGTGCAGCTTGTTAAAAACCCAGAGCACCCTTTGGCCTCCTCTCCCCTTTCGTTGCCTTGCCGCCGCTCACCGTCGCCAGCCAGCCAGCCGTCATCATGCGCCCTTGCCTTCAGCTGCAACCCGTCACCTGCTCCACTGCGGGTACACAGTACAAAAGGATGAGTCCATTAGCTGGCTGGACACGAGATCTCACCTCGAGGCTAGCTAGTGGCGTCGTGTGCCTGCCATCTGCCAATGCCAACTCGGCACGGCAGGAGCGTGTCATGGCGACATGGCGTGGCGCCGTGCACATGCGACGCGAAGCCGCACTGATGGTTGGTTGATGCCCGATCGGCCGCACATGCCGCGACGCGCGCGACGCCTGGCTACGGAGGTTGGTTTGATTTGGGGGTGTGGTGCTATGATATGGATATACCTTTGGGGGGAGGGGCCATGACGGTGGGCTTGGAGATGATGGCCGGGACGGTGGCGACGGCGGCCGCGGAGGCCGGCGGGAAGAAGTGCGCGGCGGGGACGCCCAGACCCTGCGAGCCGTGGTACTGGTAGTGGTAGAACGGGTACACCGGCATCATGCCGTTGGGCGCCACCATGCCGCCCTGCGCCGCCGCCGCCGGGTACGTGAAGTGCCCCTGCGTGTAGGACCCGGCTGTGCCGGCAGCCGCAGCCTGGCCTAGCTTCTGCATCCCCGGAAATGGTAACATGTTGTGATTAGCACTTTGCCCCCCTAATCAGGCAGTAACATTGTTTAGGGAAACAAAAAATCTGAGGGGTGAGGTGGTTTACCGCGTTGTAGCTCAGGTCAGCGACGTAGTTCGGCGAGTACCTGAACAGAAACGCGTCGCACAAAACCGCGCATAGATCAGTCAGTACCAGTAGAGCATAAGTTTAACACGGTAAAACATACTAGTAGCAGGAAAAAAATTGACAGATCCATGTGTACTTTAAGCGTTTAACTACGGTGCTGAGCTGAGTCATTTGGGCCTAACACATTACACTTACACATGGCTAGTAGCATTAATTATTTAATTCGCCCCCCTCCTTTTCCTGCCGCCGTGCAGGCCGGCACGTGGGCACGTGCGAGCACGACGAGGCAGCTGGCTGCTGGCCGGGCGCGCGGTCCGGCCGGCCGGCCCAGGTCCAGCCTGTGCCCGCGCCTGTCGCGCGCCCCGAACCCGGCCGCTGCCACGCCATGTGTGTGCGCGCCCACGCTACCGGTCGTCCGGTCCCCGCGCGCGCCTACCCCTGACCACCGGCGCGGGTCACCGGCGGACACGAAATCCTCGGAGCCTCGCGCGCCGCGCAGACAATTCGCGGCGCTCGAGGCGCGCGCACGCCGGATCCTTTTTTGTTTGTTTGTTTCGCGTCACCGAGGCGCTATCGCGCGCGCGGGGAAATTGAACTCGGAGCCCTAGTACACGCGTCAGGGGGGGGGGGGGGGGGGGGGGGCGCGAACGTACCCGTAGGTGGCGGCGGCGGGGTAGAAGGGGAGCACGCCGTGGTACTGCTGGTGCGCGCCGTGCGCGTAGTGGGCGACCGGCGGCGGCGTCGTGGAGGGGTGGTAGTACCACGGCACCGGCGACACGCCCCTGGACCCCACCGCGATGGCTGCAGGTGAATTCGCGCCAAACACATGTGATCTCTTATCAGTACGACCCCCACGTTAACGGCAGTAATTAGCTTGCAGTAACAGCAGTAATTTCTCTGTACGTACCTCCTGGCGCGGGCTGGTGCGGGGACTGGAGCGCGGGCGCGGGCGGCGCCGGGGTGGCCGGCGGCGAGGGGCGGAGCAGGTGCGGCGGCTGGGGCCGCGGCTTGGCGCCCAGGGAGGCCAGGTTGCAGTTGGCGCGGCGGCCGTTGATGACGGGGGTGGCGTCCTCGCACGCCTTCTTGGCGGCGTCCGCCTCCTTGAACGTCACCTGTGACATCCACACACATGCAACAAGGTTTCAGATCACACGCCCGCGCGTCAGAAGGGGAATGGGAATGACACCAACTCCAAGCGACAATGCATGAATTAAACAAGGGAGGGACGAGGAAAGGTGGGGGAGAGGCCGAGAGGGGGCACTGACGAAGCCGTAGCCCTTGGAGCGGCCGGTGAGCTTGTCGGAGATGATGACGGCCTCGAGGATGTCGCCGTAGCGCTCGAAGTGCTCGCGGAGGGTGTCCTTGTGCGTCTCCCACGCGAGCCCGCCCACGAACACCTTGGTCAGCGTGGTGTCGCCGAACCCCGCCGCCACCGCCGGCGGCTGCGCCAGCGGCAGGGGCAGGGGCTGCGGCTGCGGCGCCATCATCGTCATCGCCTTGCCGGCCGGGCCGCGCGCTGCGTACGACCTTCTCGTGACGGCGAGATGTGCGCGCGGGGGTGGAAAGGAAATGCAGATGCGGAGGAAGGCGACTGGGCGAGAAGGTGTGCCGGGGTGCGGGGTTTTATATAGATCGAGCGGGGTTTGTAATTCCGTGGGAGGGAGAGTGGTGGTTGGGCGGGCGGATAACGGAAACAGGAGAGCTACTCCTAGTCTCTGCCTGCCGCCTGGTCCTCTAGCCTGGCAACAATTGGCCTCTGCCCCGGCGCCCGCCCTGTGGTCTCGTCGTCACCAGCAGAGGCAGCAGCTCTGCGAGACTGCAACTGTAACAGAAAAGGCCTGTGCATGTCGTCTTCCCCACCAAGCGTGATTATTGATTAACCACGTCCCTGATCCCTCTCGTGTATCCATTTTTTACCGTCGTGCAGGGAGTAATTCCACGCAGTGAGTTTAGTAGTGCAATGCAACCTAGCAAGTCTTGAATAGAAATCATTCATTTGTTTACAGCCCTGCTGGGCTCGGAGACAAGAACAAATGGGCGAGTGGCCAGCCAAGCGGAACGGATCGGCGACGGGAGAGGTGGGCGAGCTGTAAGAGCGAACGGGTGGGGGGAACAGCTGGCCTAGTGGCCTCTCGCAGCTGCAGTTCTGCCGCCTTTACCACACAACGTGCTGACGCCTTTCCTTCTCCTTGCCCGATTAACAAATCGCATTAATCTCTCTAGCAACTTAGCAAGCCCATCTGAAAAGGAATCCTTTTCCGTTTCCTTTATCCTTCGCAAGTAGTAGTAGTAACAGGAGTATTCTACTCTGTACACACACACCGGGCAGTCTTAAAGCCGCTCGACGCGTATTTTTTAAGGGGAAATATACAACAGCGTACACGGTACACACCAGAAAAGACGTACGCATCGGATCGCTTAGACCATCTGCAGCGCAGACCGGCATCGATTGCGGTAAACCGCTTACCGTGGAAAATCCGCCGCAACGCTGCACGGCATCGCTTACGGCACCGTGCCGTAGATGGCAGTTTGCGGCAAACCGGGCGTAACTAGAGCGTTACGGCACTGCCCGTCGTGGTGGGCCCGCGCAGTGGATGATGGCGCGAGGAGGCCGGCGGGGGAGGCAGTTCGCCGGCGGCAGCCACCAAAACGAGTCCCGCGCGACCTCGTCGTGCTCGGGGAGGCGCCGGACGGAGAAGAAGGGGGCCGACGGAGTTGCTGGGAGCTGCCGGCCGTGCGCGGGGCGGAGGTCGGTGGCCGGCGGCGCTGCTCTTCCCTCCGCCTCCCTCCTACTTGAAGCGAGCAGGGCGGAGGTCGGTGGCCGGCGGCGCTGCTCTTCCCTCCGCCTCCGCTCTCGTCGGAGGAGCAGGCCCACGGCGCCGGAGAAATTGAGAGAGAGAGGCGAGATTGCGAGAGAAAGGTGCGGCAGGGAACATGCGGTGGGAGGAGATAAGGTTTTCTTTTTTATTTTCCCTTTTGTTTTTTATATATACATATACATTTTAGTCCCTAGAATTTCTATTACCTCACATCCTAATCCCTAAAACTATTATTTCCTTGCATTTGAGTCCCTAAACAGGCATGAAATAAATTTTAAATTGAAGACGGTAGTTGGAAGTAATGAGTAAAATATATGGTTGTTGAATGTAGAGTAAATATATAGAGTAACAGGAGTGCGGGAGATGTTGACGTAGAGTAAAGATTCTTGATGACATGGCTAGAATATTCCTTTTAGGGTAAATGTATAGAGCAATAGCAGTGCAGATGGTCTTACCCGATAGCATCACAGCAAAACGGTAGCACGTGACCGACTGATGGGGGCAGCGCAGGGTTACCCGTACGTTCTCCTGACAGGAAAACATGAGACTGACAGACCTCAGAAAGCATTACGGCCGTGACCAGACCACAGGGTGGTATACGATTACTTGTATACGCGCGCGCGCGCGTCGCGGGTTTTTATACGTATCGCCGCTACGTCTGCGCTGATGACGTACACACACACACCAGGCAAAAGGCCGTAGGTTTCAGCCGAGAACGGAACTGCCAAGCTGGCCTCGTGCCGCGCCAGTCGCCTGCCGCTGCTGGGCGGATGTGGCAAGAACGCTAGCGAGGCCGCTGCAGGCAGGACGTACGGGATCTCGCAACAGCTCGATCGGGATCGCGCCGCGCGGCACTGCTGGCCCTGGCCTGGCCCTCCTGGCTGGCTCCGCAAAGGCAGCGCGAAAGCTAGATCGACGACGGGTGGGGGCAACACTTCCGGAGGTGGGTGACGCCAACGCGGGGCCTGCGACGTACGCCGCGCCCCCGCGCGCGCGGGGTCCCGGGAAAACTATCCTTGGACGACGGCACGTGAGATGCGGTCCCGAAAACGCCTCGCGTGACCGTGTCCGTCCTCCTCTCTCTCCATGGCTCGAGGCCTCGACCTCGACGCCGTCGCCGTACCCTGCTGCCACCGGGCGCGCGCGCGCGTGCCGGCGGCGGCCCCGTGTCCGCCGCCTTTTCCCGTGCCAACTGGCCATCGCCCATCGGATTTTTTTTAAAATTTTAACCTTTTTTTTAAATTATTTTTAAAAATGATCCCTGGAAAACTTTTTTTTTGCACCAGGTGACCCCTTTGGTCGCGCCGGCCGGCGTGGCGCGGCAGCTAGCCTTTGCCGCGCCACATGCAGCGGCGCGGCAGCTGTGCCACGCTGGCGAGGCGCGGCGCGCGGAGGCGACGTGGCCCCGGGCCTGCCGCGCCACATGCAACGGCGCGGCAGCGTTGCCGCGCCACCCCGCCTGGCGCGGCAGCGGTAGGCCTACAACCGCGCCGCGGCTCCCATTCTTCCTCCTCCTTCCTTTCTTCCTCTCCCAGCCCCCGACCACCCCGCCGCCCGAACCGCCGCCGCCGGCCACCGCCCCCCATTCCGGCCCCAAATCCGTGGATTTGGGTGGGAAAAGTGGGGGAAATCGTTCCCCGCGTCCTTGTGAAGGTATTCCCCTACTTCTCTCCCTCTTTTACCGTTGCATTAAGTAGATTGGAGAAGATTTAGGTTACCTAGGGTTAGCTCTAGTATTTTGAAATTTAGACGAAATGCAATTTTGTTTAATGTAAATGATGATTAGTTCATACGCAGTAGTATCTCTGCCCGTGTTATTGACGTGTAGAATATGTTGCATGAATCGATTTAATGTTGTTGTTAGTGTTAATGTTTAGTGTACTTGATTGTGCAATGGTCAACTATGGAGTTGGAATGCATGAGGTGACATTTAGAGGTCGTTTTAATTGTGGGAATACGTTGCATTACTAGATGCTTTAGTGTAGGTTTGATTTTTAATATTGTTTATGTTACATATGTTGTTGTACCATATTTGAAATTCTTCATTTCAATATTATTTGTTGCAGGATTAGTAGATATGAGCCACCAAAACCCACGTTATTGTGCCATTTTGAGGGGTAAAGGAAGGTTTCCCGAAGAGTGGGATGAAGACGCTCCTGTGCCTCGAGCTCTCCCTGTGCCCAATTGTTTATGTGGTGTGCCAGCTTATGTGAAACAGTCTAGGTGTGCTACTACTGCTGGTAGAGCCTTCTACTGTTGTTGGATTAGGGAAGCACCACCCCCGGCAGCTCCTTGTTATTTCTTGCAGTGGATAGACAGACCGGACAAGTTTGATCCTAGGATACGTCTCTTCCCGTATGCGAGTCATGTCTTGAAGCCATATGATGAGTTTCAACGATGGGTTCCTCCTCCACCGAATCCTCCACCGATGACCTATGAGGAGAAGCAGTTGGCCGCCATTGAGCGAGTTAACAACCCTCCATTGTGTGATTGTGGAGTGTGTGCGTATCTTCAACGGCCAAACATTGAGGGCCCGAATAAGTTTACACCATTCTTTCGTTGCTCCCTAAAGACTCTTGTAAGTATATTCCATATCGTTCTTATCATTTGAGTTTTATAAATGTGCATGGCTCATTGTTAGTAATGGTTGTTGTGCAATTCAGAGTGGGTGGCCTAGGTGTGACTTCAATGAATACATACATGGACCAAGATTCGAGTGGCCAACCGAAGCTGAAGTGAAAGAGTTCCGAGTCCGGGACGAAGCCCTGGCCTTGCCTGAGCTATCCACCTTCACGGTGCAAGTGCGGCATAGTAGCCACGGAATGTGTTGTGCCATCTGAGCTAGGTTTTGGGATGTTTTGTGGCAATGCATATGTAGACTATTGGGTGAGCATACTATGACCTCCTTTTTTGCTTTTGTTAGCACGATTGTTGTTGTCTTCATTGTGATTTCATTATGTATGATACGACCTTCTTTTTTCAGGAGGGAAGGACTTGTGATTAGGAGCAATTTCTTGGTCGTCGTGAGTTAATGTTAGAGTTGGGACGCACTGCTGAACCTGGGAGGAGGTTTCAAACTGAAACTATTAGAAACAAGATAATAGCAAAATATGATGTGCCCTTACCGGAAGAGGAGGATCTAAGTTGTCCAATTTGTGATGAGATGGTTCGTGAAACTGGAGTGCAGCTGGAATTTGTAGTTGGTTACGCCAACTACGAGAAGGTTGTGGCATATTGGCGTTGTAACAGGGAGAAGTTCTTAAAACGGGGGATACGTCCGTTGACTGCAGACGAGAAGAGTGAGAAGAGGAGGAAAAAGGAAGAGGAGTGGAAGGCATTGACGGAGAGGTCCAGGGATAGGTCGAGGGATGAAGCGGCAAGAAAGGCACAGGCCGACAGAAAAGGTAAGAGGATTGTGGGAGGATGATGAATGGTCCTCAAGTGTCAATTGCATGTGTTGTAGTGGACTATTTTTCAATGAACAAGTGTGTTTGGTTGTGTTGTATTAAGTAAACACTTTGTTATGTGATGTAGTTCTGAATGAGTTTTTATTCACAAATTGGAGAAGCACAAAAAACTCAATTATAGTAGGAGAGTACAAAGGAGGACGAGTAGGAAATTATAATACAAAGAAATTATAATAATCGAGTAGGAGATTAAAAAAATAAGAAATTGAGGAATATTGGTTCCATTATTACAACACAATCACAATAGGATCCAGTTCTTATAGAAAATATTACAGTACCATGATGCAAACGAAATAGTAGTTCAAATATTACAACACAGCATGATCAAAGACTAGAACATCATACAAAGTGCCAGTATTTAGCCATCCTTGCGATGTGACGACGAAGGTTTACCTTTCTTGGTAGCTTTTTTAGTTGGTGGATTAGCAACACACGGGTCTGCTGATGGATCATAAAGACCACCCGGAGCATAAAGACCGCCATAAGGAGGTTGCTCTCCTCTTGCAATGGCATATGTAGTTTTTCGTTGCAAATAATGATGCATGTCTGGTGGAGCATAAAGAGCATTCCAAGGAGGTTCCTCTCCTCTTGCAATGGCATCTGCAGTTTTTCCTTGCATATATCGAAGCATGCCTCTTTCTAACGTGCTCATTTTCTTCGCATCAGGTGTTGTATTTGTGTTTTTCCCCTTCGGATGACCACCACCATTACCATCCTCCCCCCCTCCGGCAGCAGCAGTAGACATCTCTAGTTATTGTTACAAAAAATGAACATGTGAAATAAAAACGATATTATGCATACGTTCTTACACAACATAATGATTCTAAAATAAAAAAACTAAGTAAACTCAATTTAAAAAAGTAATTTTGAAATTGAAAATTACTTTCTAAAATCCCAAAGTAATGAAACTATTGTAAACTAGTTAAACTAATTACATTAAATTAATAAAGAGAGGAAACTTACCTAAGAGGGAAGATGAGCCCGTGGGGAGAGGGAGGAGGCGGCAGGGTGGGGCGGTACTGCGGCCGCCGTCGCCCTTTATATAGGCGCGGCAGGGTGTAGGGTGTGTTTTCTCGGACTCACATCACATGTAGTAGGGTAGGGGGTAGGGTGTGTTTTCTCCCACGGATCGAATGGCCCACCACCTATTCTCTTTCCCTATATATGTCACCCTTCAGTTAACCATTGTTGTTCACAATAACCAGCAATGGATCCCTTGTCAGGTGAGGATAGTTCTCTCGGTACAGACTTGTGGACAGAACAAGACCCCGAGTGTAAGGAGTACTTCCCACCAAGAGAGAAGAGTTATTTCCGATCTTTGCGTGATGTGAGACCGTACGATTCGAAGAAACCAGTGAAGTGGCCAAGATGCATGCACAATGAGTTGTGTGTAATGCAAGTTTATGAGGGAGTTGGACTTTACTACTCCGGTCGTCGCTTTTGGCACTGTCCACGTGCGTGGGTAAGCAACACTAGCACGAGTTTTTCCATCTGTTTATTTTGATAAGTAACATACTATTGGTATTTGCAGTACTCGTATGACCCTAACAACTGCGGTTTCGCGGCATGGGTCGATCCACCAGCTATTCATCCATATGAAGAGTACATCACGTACCTAGAAGGACGCATCGAGAAGCTGAAGCATGAGCTCGCGGAGGCACTGACTCCTCCCGATCCACCATCTAGCGACGACGCGCTATGCACCTGCAGATGTCGCAGGAAGAAAACTCCACCGTCAAGTCCATCCCCACCACCTTCACCCCACCTCCACCCCCATTTGGGAACTACTACATGCCTTCCCAGGAATCCAGTGGTTTTGGCTCTATGTTATCCGGACAGTTCTCGTACCAGTAGATTATTAGTGTTGTAATTCTTTTGTAAACTTCCCTATGGTAAGTTAGTACTCGCAAATGGCACATGTTTACGTAGGTTATTAGCGGCGCCATTTGCAACTTTGTGTTTCTTATGTACGTGTGCTACAACATTTTAATTGACAACCCCCTAGTGAAACCCTAGCCTGCTTGGAATCCCTAACCTATTGAGTGAGAGGCACGATATGTCATGTACCCGTGCTTTAACATTTGATGCGACAACACCCTGAAAAAAGCCTCTGCAGTCATGAAACAGTAGCCTACTTGGAATCCCTAGCCTTTTCAGTGAGCCAGCATGTCATGTACAGCATTTGATTTGACAACACCCTGAAAAAAGCCTATGCACTCATGAAACCCTAGGTTCCTTGGAATCCCTAGCCTTTTCAGTGAGGCATCATTTCAACTGCAAAACTGAAAAGTCTATGGAAGTACGCATTGCTATTTCAACACTCTCGCCATTGCTATTTCATTAGACATTTCCCTTACATAACAAGTTTGCAGTGGCATGCATGACACATGTGCCATAACTAATCCTACCATGCCTTAGGGAATTTAAATCACACAAGTTTGCAGTGGCATGCATGGCACATGTGCCATAACTAATCCTACCATGCCTTAGGGAATTTAAATCACACAAGTTTGCAGTGGCATGCATGACACATGTGCCAATACTAATCCTAGCACGCCTTAGGAAATTTAAATCACACAAGCAATGGCACACACTATACATAACAGCAATCATGCACCATTGATGAAGTCATCGCTCCACTTCTCGAAGTCGTCAAATTCCTTCTTCAAACGAGCTTCTGTGCTGGGGTCTCCATCGATTTTCTTCCTCCTTGCCAAAAGCGCGGCATCTGGACCACTGATGAAGTCATCGATCCACTGCTTGAAGTGGCACGCCCTCATCACCTTTGGAGCAACAGATCTACTGCTTCCCTACAATATAGGCCACGTAAATATAAAGTCAGAAGTCAACACCACGAAGTCGCTACAATGCTACGTAACGATGTCACTTACTGCCAATGCCGCAAGCTCCTTTTTAGCTTGATCAATGTTTTGACAGCACCAGAAACGCCTGCCATACGTTTCATCTTCACGGGAGACCTTGTATCCTGCATTCATGCCACAATGGCACTCTGGGGGGATCTCGTCCTTTGGGCGGATATTCAAACTGAGTATGGATCTATTGGGATCATTTGGGTACGCCCCCTCCATTGCTTTCATGGCCCTCCTAACGTCCAGGAACCCTCTTGCCATCTCGGATTTGGGGGTTCTTTTGGCTACCAACACTCTCAAATGATTGGAGGAATGGAGGTGAGGTAGGAGTGGAGGTTGCCTGTGAGGAATGGAGGTGAGGTAGGAGTGCAGGCTAGCAACCTCCTCCTATATATAGGGGAAGTATGGTGGTCCTTTGCCGCGCCACCGGTGATGGCGCGGCAAGACTGCCCTGCCGCACTTAACTTGCAAAGCTATCAGTACGACCCCCCGGCCAAACTTCATATCGAACGAGTGGCGCGGCAACTTGATGCTGCCGTGCCATGCGCGACGGCGTGGCAGCACCGGCCTGCTTACGTCATGTCGACCACGAACGTGGTGGGGCCCGTTTGCCGTGCCACACCGCCTGGCGCGGGTGGGCAGTGTTGCCGCGCCAGTTGTGCTGGCGCGGCAAGCCTGGTACTGCCGCGCCAAGACGGATGGCGCGGCAATCCTGGGTAATGATCCCTACCCGTGCCCATGTTTCCCAGGTCTCCCGCGCCACCGCGTCTGGCGCGGCAAGGGCACGTTGCCGCGCTGTCGTGCATGGCACGGCAAGCCTGATGCCAGTCACAGACAGCATTTTCTTCAGGTTTCTGTTGCCCTCTCGTCTCGACGCACCTGCACAAAAAACCACAGACCACCTCCACTCATCCAAAAGCCATGATGGCGACAATTGCCATGCAACAAACATAGTTCCATACAAAGTGCATACGTTCAAACATAGTCCGACACACAAACATCACAGAAAGTCCGTAACTTCAACATCCTAATCCCAACACATGCATAGGCAATTCCGACATAGTCCGACACACACGAAGTTCAACGACACACACAAACATCACAGAAAGTCCATAAGTTCAACGACGGCGGCGGATTTGGTCCTCGGGGCTGAAAATTTGTTTCGGTCGACGATCCCTCCCCGGTTCTGTGTCCAAGACGTTGGGACTGCCAACGTCCGCGAGCCCACAGGGACGACGCCCGCGATCTTTCTTCGCAGGAGGTGGATGGGGCTGCAAATATTGGACATAACACTATAAAATGCAAGGTACTAACAATTGACGACTTAGAAGGAAATGTGATTAGATTCATTACCTGACTCGACTCTCCTTGTGTCTGAGTAGCACGTGGGGCATCAAACAAGGCATCCATCGGAATCTCTGACTGGTACGTGGGGTCTCCATGTTCACTAGCACCTGCATCTGAGGAGGAGTAGTCTCCATCGTCCTCATCACTTGGCTGAGGGGTGGCGATTGCCTTACCACGACCACGGCTGCCACTAGCAACAACACGACCTGCAGATGCCGACGCGGTGCGAGCGCTGCTGCGAGATGGGGTCCGTGTGGAGCTTCTAGCCCCGTGGTGGACTGGAGTATGGCGGGATCCTGAAGAAGTGCCCTGACCATTGCCGCCGTGGGCAACATCTGGGGCCGCCATGCAGTTCAACTTCATTGCCATACGCCTGCAGCTTCTCCGGACCCTCTGCACCATGCATTTGGTACAAATTCAGTACATATTCAATATATGTTCACTATGGATATACTGAAGCATTAATTTTTTCAAAACTAATACTACCTCTGCAAAGTTGCGTAGGGCTCCACCTTCGGATGCACTTGCATGTTCCATGGCCACTCCTGCCTCATTGGCAAGCCTTGCAAGTTGTTGTCCCTACAAAAAAAATCTTGTTACACCTACAAATTTTTAGAAACCGGAGTGATCAAACAACATTGTCGTGGGATAAAATTACCAAGTAGTCGTGCAAAGGTGCTCGCTCTTGCTGTGTGCCCACACGTGTCAGGGTGTCATACTCATCCACTATGTCATCGTCGGAGTCTGAGGGGGCATCTTCAATGTGCTCGTCCGTCAAAGCTGGCTTGATCCTTGTTCTTGTAGAGGTATGGTACCACCTCAGGTACTCCCTATGTGGTCCAGCACGCCAAGCAGGGCCATCTTGAGGATCCATCCTCTGGCGATTGTTCCAAAGGTCCAAGTACCTAGCATGCTTCACCGTCCAATCATTCTCCTTGTATCTTTTTTGCCTGTTGACCCTGAAATACCAAAATTGGTTGTCACAATATTTACAAACCAACTTATGGCAACTGAGAATAATGAAAAATGCATCGAGTTGATTTCTTACTTGTGCAAGGCTGGAACGGTGGATACAAGCTCTGGAGGCGACGGCTGTACCCTCCCAAACTGGCGTAGCACCCTGTTTGGCAAATGCCACTCAACAACATAGTATATGATGAGTGGCACCGTTGACCTCCACAGAAGTCTGTCTCTGAAACACATGGGTGAGAACTGGACGTGTTCAGGAAAGTCGCGGCAGTACGGTAGCCACTCCACCTACAAAAATAGTGGATACTTAGAGAATATGTGATGAATCATAATTTTGAAAATGAACACGAACTGGTGGACATGGTGGACATGGGTGACATTGGTTTTTACCTGTACCTGAGTAAGACAATCCAACTCGTTTGTGTAGAACTTGTACCTCCTCCCCGGAGGACCACGTACCGCTGTCGCTGTCTTCCACACAAATCCAAATGTGGGTCGAGAATCCTGCCGAGTCCATGCCTGCAAAAAAGTACCAAAAATTGAAACATGAATAAATGATGAATATAATGTAATTGAAGTCTGCATGAATAAAGAACAAAAGATTTGTATGTACCTCAACAGGCCCACGGTGTGGTCAACCTACTGGAATACGCTCCCAAATCCAAATCTGCAGGAGGTAAGCGCATCCACCAAGGTTCGCGTCCTGTCCACTCCGCCTACAGGCATCACATAGCTGTCTATACAGCCATGCCAGAACCGCCGAACCCCAACTGTAGCCACGGATATTGTCCCAATCCTGACCCAAAAGTGGCAGAACCATCCAAGACACAGTGTTTCCCGCAGCATCTGGTAGCAAGAACGTGGCAACAAAGTGCCACAGCCAAACACGTGCGTGCCTCTCTACAACAGCCTCAGCAGCTCCCTGGGGGCATACGGTGAAGTGCTGCCTCAACCAAACTGTGTTGACGCCGGAGGTCTTCTTCGACGCATCCCCCTCATCAGCATCTGGTGGTCTCACCCCAATGTGTAACTCCACCATGTCACGCCAACCAGCACTCTGAATGATCCCACTCACTGGCAGCCCCTCAAGTGGAAGACCAAGGATCATGGCTGTATCCTGCATGCCGACTGTCATCTCCCCGCAAGGTAGGTGGAAAGAGTGGGTCTCCGGACGCCATCGATCCACCAAGGCCGACAACAACGGGCCGTCCATCATAGGCAGCCCACGACCACCACGAGAGCAATGTCCAAGAAACCTGCTCTAGCCAAGTACGGGGCGTATCTCTCGTCCCAAGGAAGTGGAAAGTGCTCTCGCACTCTCAACGGCTTCAAGTCCTGAAAAAAAATAAAATTCAATAGTTCCAACATTAGCAGTGTGTAGTCCAAAAAAAAAGAACCTGAACATTGTAAAGGAAATGACGAAGATTATGTAAATACCACATGGAGGTCGGCGAGAAGGTGTGCACGATGGCTGCCATCATATACAACCTCAAGGAGCGGGTACACTGGGTGCGCCATCCTGAAAAAAAATTAAATGTAGTTAGTAACAATGATAAATAAATTGAAGCTAAGTATATAGAAGTAGAAACAATGGACAATGTAAAAAAATATTGCTTGCATACTAAATTTCATAATTTTTTTCCTACTAACATACTACCTCGACACCTACCCTCGAGTTGGAAGCACCCTTCCTTGTATTTGTCCCCGTTGATTTTGTGGACTTCGATTTCTTGCCCTTTGATTTTTTTTCCGACACTTGCAGTTTTTAATTTCCTTGTGACATTTTGAGCAAAGATACTCCATCTTGTCCGCATCAGCTTCAAAATCACTGAAGTCATAATCAGCGGCAAGCCTTCCTTGACACGCGTCCATGTCCCCTTTCAAACGCTTCTTTTGCCTCCTACCCTTTTTCATTTTCTTCAAAGATGGCAGTGGCACGTACTCTGGGCCATCGTATTCAGGCCATTGTGACGGATCAAGGTACGGCTCAAAGCTGGATTCCCAAATCTTAATGGTGTGTTCTCTAAAGAACAAAGGAGACATGTACATGGCATTTTCATAGTCTAGACCTCTAGCATTGCAAGCTGTCATCAAGTGAGAACAAGAAAGATGCAACAATTGAGGACCGTTACAGGTGCAAGTACTGGCCTGGAGGTCCACTCTATAGTGTCGACCGCCATGACTCTCCCCTCCAACATTAGTAGTAGAGGAACCTCGAATAGAATAAATCTTTCTATCTGGACCGTATGGTTGTGGAAATTGGTTCACGGATCTTAAAGCAGCTTCATACATTTTCTCATCTGCAAAGGATCCTATTTTACCTCTGTTATCCAACAAATCACGTGCCTTCCGCCATCTGTCCACAAAATAAGCGTTGCATTTTTCAAATGAGTATTCAATAATCCCCGAGACGGGTCTACTTCTTATTCCTTTAAATACGTTGTTCACACTTTCAGAATAGTTTGTTGTCATGATACCCCAACGCATACCCCCCTCATCATACGCTTGGGCCCATTTGTCCTTATCCTCCATTTCATACTCCAACCAATCTTTAGCTTTCTCGTTCAAGTCCTTAAGTAAGTCTTTGTGCAGTTCCTTAAATTTGTCCTCCGTATGTACTGAGCATAGTAACTTCAACTTTCCTATTACCTCCTTGTTCCTTTGACGACGCCACATGTTGGCGGCAAAGTGCCTCATGCACCACCTATGAACAAGTGGTGGATACCCATCCATGTGGTCGCTCGCACATTTTATGAGGCCATGGTGGCGATCTGAGATCATACATACCTGTCGCGTTCGACCAAGTATGTTAATGCGAACGAGCCTCATGAACCATGACCAACTGTCGTCATTCTCACTCTCGGCCAAGGCAAAAGCTAAAGGCACAAGTTGTTGTTCAGGATCTACAACAACTGCCATCATGAGTGTACCTCTGTACTTGCCGGTCAAGAAGGTTCCGTCTACAAGTATCACCGGACGACAGTGTTGGAAAGCCACTTCACATTGTGGAAAGCACCAAAAAACACGTAGAAGGACGGGCTTCAAAACACAACTATCACGAACACGCAACCCGGTCATGTAAGGGAACCATTTAACCCCAGGATTGAAGTGGTTCATGGCTCTCAAGACCCTTGGAATTTTTGCATATGACTCTTTCCAATCGCCCCAAAGCAAGGCAATTGCATGTTGCTTAGCCCGCCATGCCTTAGAATACTTCACACGATATCCAGCAAACAACAATATGGACTCGATCAAACTGCTGGCCGTCACATCACTATTTTCACGAACAACGCCTAAGATACACCTTCCAATGTAAGTTGCAGTCAATTGTGCGTGAACTCCCTTCACCTGACTCGAATGACATGTGTGAGGTTCCACAACCTTTGTAATCTTTCATTTCCCTGTCCCTCTCTGCAGTCGTGCCCATACACGCCACATGCACCCTTGTTTGCACATTACTTCATACCTAAGATTCCTGTCCGAATGAACAACAGTGAAAGGGCTATAATGCTTCACTGCATAGTCAGCCAAGAAAAACTTAAGTTCCTCAAGGGAGTCAAACAATATTTTCTCATGTATCACAGGCTTAGTACTAAACATTATTCCTTCTGTGAACAACATAGTAGAATCACAAATGGCTCTATCGATCCTACTTAAGTCTCTGTCATTGCGAACAGAAAGGAGTCCAAATTCGTACTGAGCTGGGGTGTGTTCATCACTCTCACCAATTCTAGTGTTGACCGGGAGCCTAGGTAGGTGTTGTTCACTATCACCATTTCTAGTGTTGACCGGCGGCCTACTTATGTGCACTTCCCTTTCAACGGTTGTATGGTTCACTGAGGGTCCTCCAACATCATCATGTTGAACACCATCCAAGTGAACCTCACGTAAACCAAGGAGTGCTTCAGCTGCATGTGCATTGGCATCATTTTGCTCTTCCACATCCTCCTCATCAGACTCATCTTGAGACTCACCTTCTTCAGAGCTGTCAGATATATCATCCTCGTCCATGGTTTCTTCTTCCCGCTCAAAACAATCATTGGGAAAATCATTGTCCAACATCCCAAGCTCCCAACGAGGTTCCCTAGAACCTAAGTCCTCCTCTAAAATTGTAGACTCTTGTGTACCATTTTGAACCTCCAACGGGACTTCCTCATTCATGTTAACATTACCACTAGGCCCACGAGTAATATCTACCACAACCTCCAGACATGACACATTAGCTTGACCAACTACCTTCTTATACTGATTCCAATTTTCTTTCACTTGACAAGCTCATCAAGACATAATGAGCTCTAGCCTTCCCACAATCAAAACGACCTCTAAATGTCACCTCATGCATTCCAACTCCATAGTTGACCATTGCACAATCAACTACATCCTTAAAGGTTGGCGGACCATCAAATGTTTCCACTAACTCTGACATATTCTCAAACTCTCCATTTTCTTTAACTAGGCCCCCATGAAACATGGGGACTAAACAACCCATCTACAAAATTTAAATAACTTCATGAACTACCTTGTTTCATAACTACATATTACTAAAATAGACATTTTATTATAAATATAAATGCAAAATTAGAATAGTGTTCAACGATATACACATGTAAAGTAAACATGGTACCTAACAAATAATATATTTATCTCAATAAGTTATATATATATATATATATCTATGTACACATTATGCATATTGTCTTATTCTACAAAATTGCTAGGTATTCCCACTAATAAACATGCATCTATGTAATACCTTCACCCATTATCGAGTACACTAAACATTAACACCAACAACAACATTAAATCGATTCATGCAACATGTTCTACACGTCAATAACACGGGCAGAGATACTACTGCGTATGAACTAATCATCATTTACATTAAACAAAATTGCATTTCGTCTAAATTTCAAAATACTAGAGCTAACCCTAGGTCACCTAAATCTTCTCCGATCTACATAATGCAACGGTAAAAGAGGGAGAGAAGTAGGGGAATACCTTCACAAGGACGCGGGGAATACCTTCACAAGGACGCGGGGAACGATTTCTCCCACTTTTCCCACCCCAAATCCACGGATTTGGGGCCGGAATGGGGGGGGGGGCGGCGGCCGGCGGCAGCGGTTCGGGCGGCGGGGTGGTCGGGGGCTGGGAGAGGAAGAAAGGAAGGAGGAGGAAGAAAGGGAGCCGCGGCGCGGCTGTAGGCCTACCGCTGCCGCGCCAGGCGGGGTGGCGCGGCAACGCTGCCGCACCGTTGCATGTGGCGCGGCAGGCCCGGGGCCACGTCGCCTCCGCGCGCCGCGCCTCGCCAGCGTGGCACAGCTGCCGCGCCGCTGCATGTGGCGCGGCAAAGGCTAGCTGCCGCGCCACACCGGCCGGCGCGGCCAAAGGGGTCACCTGGTGCAAAAAAAGTTTTCCAGGGGTTCTTTTTAAAAATAATTTAAAAAAAAGGTTAAAATTAAAAAAAATCCCATCAGGCCGTGGCCAGCGACGCGCCGTCGGTGGTTCTGGCGCGCGGCTCCCCGCTCGGATGGTGCCCCTTTTTGGTAACGCTCGTACGTGCAACTAGTGCAGGCCTGCAGGGGTCGGGTAGATGGACGGCGAGGATTTATTCAGCGACACGGCTCGATCGGGACATGGGGGACATTCTCCCCTAGCTTACCAGCTGGCCCGGTTGCATGGCGCGCGGCGGCGTACGGGAGCCTCGCAAATGCAAGGATTGAAGCCTGGCGAGAACGTACGCCTCACGTGAGCACACGCAGATACACCTGAGATTCTGAGAAGGACACGCGATGCGATGCGAGCGTGTATACGTACCGTGCACAGCTTCCGTGCAGTTCAGCCGTCGATGAATACGGCGTACGTCGGGATGCAGCTAGCTGCACGTACGGTGTCGCACGCACTGAAGACTTGTTTTCCCTCGTATGTAAAGGCAGCCAGCTCCTTCCCTTTGCAGGTTTGTTTTCAGGCCGGGCATGCATGCAACCTGTTGGGCTTTGGCAAATTGACAAAAAAACAACATATATAAAGCAGTCAAGAGAGCCGACAAATTGTCTAAGGGATCATGCAGATATGCCGTTGCTCAGATGGGAATCTCGAATTTCTTCCTCAGACTAATGCGGTGCTAGTCTGTGTAGTGTGTAGTACGTGACGAATCGAATAAAATGGCACCGACTGTCCAAAGCGCATCTGCTGTTAGTTAACGCCATGCAGCAAAAGAGTTACATCGTACAATCAGAAAGATGCGACGATACACAACCCTTGGAAAAAAAATACGACGATAATACAGTTTTGGAGTATGTAGTGCGTACGCTGATTCGGACTGTCATCACTCATCAGCAGCAGGTAGCGCATGTGGTTGCCGTCTGTCCCGATCGACGACATTTTCCTGTCACCGCGCGCCGTAGTAGCTGTTGGATGGACGCCGGTGTACATGTGAATCTCTTCGTGTAGGCGCCAATCAGTCGATGCCACCGCTGTGCTCCATCAGTTTACGTCTTCCGATGACCGGTCAGCGACATTATTCTGACCGGGTAGGGGGCAGCGTACTTAGGAGTAGGCAATACTATCAAATTATGAGCAACCAAAAACAACTCTATCAGAGTTCAGAAAAAGGTGGCAAAGGGGGTAGCCTCCTAAAAATAGCAAGTCTCCCGGGGTCGTTAGCATTGCCTGGCTGCACCCATACACCACTACCAAAAAAACGCACATTTGTACCGGTTTATAACCCTCATTAGTACCGGTTTCCAAACCGGTATTGTTCTACCGGTACTAATGCGGGCATTAGTACCGGCTGATAATGAGGGCCGGTACTAATGTGCCCGCCCCCGGCGACGTGGCACGGACCACATTAGTACCGGTTCTAATCGCCAACCGGTACTATTTTTTTTCTTTTTTCTTTTTCTTTAATGTTTTCTGGTTTATTAATTCTATTGTATTTACGTATACTAATCCTAATGCTTGATACGCTATAATATATATTCGTGTGCCATATAAAATATTTGAGATAATACTATACATGCATACGTATATATGTACTAGTATAATATAATATTATACTAGTACATATATACGTATGCATGTATTATCTCAAATCCGGTAGTTGATCCCATGCAAAAAACATATATAATATTGTGTATACAGAAATACGAAAAATATATATTAGTGTATATAATACATTGCATCAAAGGTTAGCAAGATTTAATATTAGTTTTTTTTGCTTCCTGAAGATTGGTCTTTTGCAGAGCTTTTTCCTCTCTTGCTCCCCTGCTTAGTCGACTCTGCTTGTTCCGTCGACTTCCCAGTTGCTTTTGCAGTAGACTTCCCCGATGTTTCTTCCGTGGACTTCCCCGTTACAATCACAGATGATAAGCCTGAGTAGAATTCTCCACCTGGCGTAATCACCTCATCCAGAAGAAATCCGCAAAGTTGTTCTTGAATTAACCGGATTCTTTCGGACTCGAGGAACCCCTGCTTGATGTCATCAATCTACGAAAGAATATGAACAAAGAATAAGAACTAGTACAAAAAAGAACATGGACAAATAAGAACTACATGCATGTGTCGTTTAGTTTAGTGGGCGCACCCTGTCTTCAAGGTTGGTACCTCTTCCGATGCTTGAAAATGTATGCATGAACTCGCATACATAGTATCCGCACAGATTGGTACCTGAAGGTTGTGTCAAGCACTACACATGTGCGAAAATAAGGTTATGAAATATGTTTAATTATATTGGAAGACATGAGATATGCGGACTAGCAGAATACACATACAGGGAAATCATAGTGGAAATAAAGGTTCTCTTTGTATGTTCCCGGGTGCTCTACACAGAGGCGAGTCCATGCAAGTTTGATCATCTCTACGACATCTTGATATGCGCTTTTGTCTGATGTTGCCCTCAAAGAGTCGAAGATGAAGACCTTGCTTAGAGACGGACAGAATGCAAAAAGAATCCAGTGGAACCTGTGCATACGTGTAGAAGTATTAGTTTCTTGAAATATATATGCAATATCATTTGAAAACCGATAAAATAGATGAGATGCACGTTGCTCACCCGAAGTTGTATGGTAGAAGTATGATACCCTTCTTATGGTGTTTTTCTAGATACAAATATATATAGTCCAATGTGTCTAGCTCCCATTTTCTGACACAAGTCTGATTTATCATTAGTGGATCCATGAAGCTGACGTCCTTTATTCCTCTCCTCCTGCACCGCTGCATCTCAAAGCTGCATGATTGAAATTAAATTCAAATTAAACACAAGTTAAGATAAGGTAGAATGGCTAGATCATTGTTTTCGAGACTTATAGAGTCCAGCAAGCGATGAGTCCTGAGTCAATTGCATCTTGATTGAATAAGAACCAAAATTGGTCAAATTCCGCACCAAAAGTTTGTCGGCCACGGAAATAATGTTGATCATCTATGGTAATTTCCACATAGGTTACACCACTTGCTGACGCAGCCATGTACCAATCGTGCAGTTCATGCATTCTCGTTGGAAGATACGACACCAACTGCGGCCACACAAGAGGTTTACCCAACTCATACTTCGGTCTATTTGCCCCTTCATGTATTGGGATTGGTTCGTCCCCTCGGATTTGACCAGGAGTCAGACCTGATTCCTTATTGAATACAAGCATATGCTGCTCTTGCGAAGAAAGCACCTTGATGGGGGAGACAGATTGCTTTGATTGGGTGCCTAGTTGTGGAATAGATTTAGCTTTATTCGCAAACTTCTTCTGTTTGTCAATCTTGAGTGTCTGTCTGTCATAGTCACTCAAAGGAGGTGGTTGGGCATTTATTCATTTCTCCTCCTCCATTTTCTTCATGAAGCGATGAAATTTGACCCGGTCAAATGGTTTCTCAACTGGTGGCTTCTTCGCTTTGAATATTTGTCTATCAAGTTCAGCCCGCACTGAAGCATCTAGCTCCTCCTGAGTCTTCTGGTAAGATAATTTCGGTTGAGGCTTCTTCGGCCTGGGCTTCGTCTGCTTCTTTGGAGGAGGGGGCGGAGGATGATGCGTAGCTCGTCGTTTGGTACCCTTGCCCTGTTGCTGAGGCGGCGGACTCTCGCTTGGGTCCCGATCAACTAGAGGACTCATGCTTCCTGTTGGAGATGAGGGTAGCTGATGATCTTCGCCTTCAGGCACGGGGTGTGTAGATGAGGCTTCAGGAAGAGGTGCTTCTGGTGAGGTTAGGGGTGCTTCTTTGACCGGTTCTGTAATCTTTATGTGAGCCTTGGCCCACAATACCCAACCGTGCACGGTATCTCCAAGCACCTCTTCCCCATCAGGTCCCGGTAACTCCAGTTCGAGGTCTTCCCAACCGGGGACCACTCGGTCGACGGCAACTTTATGGTAAAATGATTTACTGAATTCCACACCCATGAATGTTTCCCCCGGTTCCGGGACCTCAGCAACACCATAAGCCACCGGTAACATCTTGTTTCTGAGTTGAGCGTGAAGCTCACACGCTGACCTCACTGTGATGTCATCCACGGGGAACCGTTCGTGGCAGACCTCGGCTGCTTTTGCTAAGGCTTGGGGTGCTTCTGCTTCCTTGACCGGTGCTTCCGTGTTTGCTGGTGCTGCATCCGTTGAAGTGACACTACTTTTCCCCTTAGTAGATGGCGGGCTCATTTCATCTATGGGCCCTTGCTGAGATGATTGTTTGTTAAGAGCAAGGGCCAAACGCTCGTCAATGATGGCATCCATTCTTGCCTCAGTCATTTCTACGCGCTCTTGCAATTGTCTGATTTTCCTATCTTGTTCGTCCTTGTTCCTTTTGCGCTTCTTGTACGAGTCAATGTGCTCATGCCATGCGACTTTCCATGGAACCACACCTTTGCCTCTGCAACGTCCACCATGTTCTCTAGTGCCTATTGCAGCAGAAAGCTCGTCCTTCTCTCGATCAGCTATGAATGTTCCTTCGGTAGCAGCCCTGATCAAATCAACAAGCCTTGCAGTTGTCTGTCTTAGTTGGTCACCCGGTATTAATGATCCATCTTCGGGATTGAGCATGCCACCATGTGCATAGTAGTAATTCCGCGCTCGGTCAGGCCACTCCAGAGTTACCGGTACGATTCCACGTGCCATTATCTCTTGCTCCATCCGATCCCATTTGGGCAGTGCCATCGCGTAACCTCCAGGATCAAGATGATGGAATTCTTTCTTTTTACGTGTTTTGGCTGTGTTGATTGCAATCAACTTGACGGCATCTTCCGATTGCTTGCCCTGCACAAATGCATCCCAATGATCTCTTAACTTGGCATATCCCGACTTCTTAAAATCGGGTGTAAGCCCCTGCTTGATGAACTCCTTGGTCAGCCGCTTCTTGTACGTCTGAAAGGCAATTGCACCCTTCTGCAGGGCCCAAGTGCGCACAGCTTTCAAATCTGTGTTTTCAGGAAATCCGAAGTGTGCTTTCACCTCGGCCCAGATCATGTTCTTCTCTGTGACCGGGACAGCATCTGGCCGAACTGGTACTGGGGGTTCATTCCCTTCATGTTGCTCTTCGTCCTGATCTTGATCTTCGTGCTCAGCTTCTGCTTGATCACCTTCTTCGGGTAGCAAGTCAGGTGCGTCAGCCGCTTTCCAAAACCGAAAGCTTATTGGGATGTTGTCCCGAACAAGTGCCCCAATGTGATTAACCAACTTGACAACATTTTCATGTGGAGCTAACGGTCTCCCATCGGGAGATACTTCCGTGATGATGAAACGCCTATCTAGCTTCTTCTTTGGGCCGCGTTTCCCACCCAGCTCCTTCTTGCTGCTCGATGCAGGCTCCTGGAAATTTAAGAACTATTAACTCATTTCTATAATTAGTAGGTTCCTCGAAAATCATGACGAGGTACTGGTTTTTATGAATTATACCTCGGATGGTTCTCCATCATTGCTTCCTTGACCAATTGGTTGCTCCCTCTCCCCCTCATTGTCATCAACAAACATGTTCAGGTAGCTGTCGGCCTCTCTGTGATCCTGTTCTTGTTCATTCGGTGCATCATTCATAGTATTGCCAGCAATTAAATCCATGATCATTTGCTCCGCTTCTCGGTCCTCTTCAGTTCGCACCATTGTAACTAAAATAATGTAATAAAAAATAATATGAGGACCATCTATTCCAATGATGAGACAATTAATATGAGACAATGTACGGGGGGTCGGGAGTGTGGTGGGGGAGTCGGGAGCGTGGCGGGGGGGGGGTCGGGAGCGTGGTGGGGAGTGGGAACCGTGGCGGGGGAGTCAGGAACGGGGCGGGGGGGGTCGGGAGCGTGGTGGGGAGTCGGGAGCGTGGCGGGGGAGTCGTGAGCGTGGAGGGGGGGTCGGGAGCATGGCGGGGGAGTCGGGAGCGTGGCGGGGGAGTCCGGAGCGTGGCGGGGGGGGCGGTCGGGAGCGTTGTGGGGAGTGGGAAGCGTGGCGGGGGAGTCGGGAGCGTGGCGGGGGGGACGAGAGCGTGGCGGGGGGGTCGGGAGCGTGGTGGAGAGTGGGAAGCGTGGCGGGGGAGTCGGGAGTGTGGCGGGGGAGTCGGGAGCGTGGTGGGGAGTGGGAAGCGTGGCGGGGGAGTCGGGAGCGTGGCGGGGGAGTCGGGAGCGTGGCGGGGGGGAGTCGGGAGCGTGGCGGGAGCGAGCCAGTCGAGCGAGTCGAACAACTCGACTCGCTCGAGCGAGTCGAACCAAACATGTCAATTTGAAATTAAAAAAACATTTACATCCACATTTAAATAACATTTACATCCACATATAAATAACATTTCTAAATCTATATTTCTAAGTTCTAAATCTATATTTCTAATTTCTAAATCTATATTTCTAAATTCTCTAAATCTATATTTCTAAATTCTAAATTTATATATTTCTAAATTCTAAATTTATATTTCTAAATATATAATTTATAAAAAAATGGGGGCTGACGTCAGCCCCACGAGGCTGACGTCAGCCCCAAGTAGCCCCGGCCCGCACAGCAGGGGGGCCGGCGCGGCCGAGCCGGGGCGCGGCGCGCGAGCGCGCGGCCGGGAGACCGTACCGGCGGCGATGGCGCGCCGGCGGGGGCGGTCGGCGACGGCGGGGCGAGGCGGTCGACGACGGGGCCGGCCGGGGGCGCGGGACGGCGGGGCGAGGCGGTCGGCGACGTACGGGGCGTGACGGCGGTGGCGGACGGCGGCGGGGCCGGCCGGAGGCGCGGGACGGCGCCGACGACGACGTGCGCGGACGGCGGTGGCGGGGCGAGACTGTCGGCGACGGCGGACGGCGCGACGCACACGACGGCGCGGGCCGGGCACCGTACCGGGCGGGGCGGGCGCGGCGACGATGGCGCGCAGACGGCGGATGGTGGGGCGGGCGTGGAGTGAAGGCGGACGGCGGGGCGGGCGCGGGCCGGGGGAGAGGAGAGGCGGCGCTCCGATCGACGACGGCGCGGGGCACCGGGCGGCGACGAGGACGACGGGAATGGAGGGGATCGAATTGGGCTAAGTGTTGGGGAAGAAGGGGGACGCCGCCTTATAACCTCCCCACATTAGTACCGGTGCGAAACTAGCACCGGTACTAATATGAACATTAGTACCGGGGCTTGTTGGGGCCTGGTACTAATGTCCACATTAGTACCGGTGCTAGTTAAGCACCGGTACTGATGTGACTTTTCATTTGCCGCCAAATGGAGAAGGTCATTAGTACCGGTACTAGTTTAGCACCGGTACTAATGTTGTTTTCATTTTGTTGCCCCTGTTCCCCTCTTAATTTTCGTTCTTATTTTCTATATTGTAGTTTATTTATGAAAAATCATATATAACGCTTAAAATGATAGAACAAGTTTGGTTAATTTTCTTTACATAGATACTATGACATTCTAAATTTAACTATTAAAATTAAAATTTTCTTATCAATAAGCTACTAATATCTTCTAAATTGTCGTTTTCTTTCTTCACTTTAACAAATGAAAATAATTTTATTTTTTTCATGCAAAATCTTTCTTAAATAGTACATCCAGTGTAATTAATATAAAAATCATGATTTAGTCTTGCTCATGTATGTTTTTATGTAAATTTATTATTTAATATCTGATAATGCTAAAAAAAGTTAAATAATTGAAAGTTTTGTTAATAAAGTAGCAAAATATTAGTTCATTCAAATATTACAATACTTTGGTACATATTATACATCATCATCTAGTGCAACATTAACAATCTTCCTCTTCACGAATGTCCCTTGGTTGTGATCACGACGCAGGTATGGAGTGTCCTCTTCGGCTAACAGGATGCTTGGGTCAATCTTTACTGAAAATGGAGGAAGACCATCGAATTGATCATAATCTTCTGAAATGTCAGTCTTGTCTTCAACTCCAACGATTTTTCTTTTTCCCGGTAGAACTATGTGACGCTTTGGCTCATTATTAACAACACCCTTATCATCACCTTTCTTTATTATTGGTGGTTTGCTGGACATGTCTTTCACATAGAAAACTTGAGTCACATCATTCGCTAGGACGAACGGTTCATCTTTGTATCCAATCTTGTTGAGATCCACTGTTGTCATCCCAAATTTGTCTGTCATTATACCGCCTGTAGGGTTTTTAACCCACTGACACTTAAAAAGAGGGATTTTTAAAGGTCCGTAGTCCAATTCCCATATCTCTTCAATGACACCATAGTATGTTTGTTCATTTCCTTCGTTGTCTATTGCATCTATACGGACACCGCTGTTTTGGTTTGTGCTCTTTTGGTCTTGGGCTCTCGTGGAGAATGTGTATCCGTTTATCTCGTATCCTTGGAACGTAAGTACTGAGATAGATGGACTTCTAGCCAACCATTGCAGTTGCTCTCCAATAGTGTTATCACCCATAAGTTTTCTCCGCAACCATGATGCAAAATTATCATTGTGATGACGTGTAATACAGACCTCTGACTTCCTTTTGTTTGAGGCTCGTACAATGGACTTGTGCTCCTCCCTGTATGGAGCCACTAGTGATGATTGTTGCAGGACAAAGGAATGTGCTGTACGAAATAACATTTCATACGGACACCGCTGACGTGATGATTGTCTATTGCATCTATACGGACACCGCTGTTTTGGTTTGTGCTCTTTTGGTCTTGGGCTCTCGTGTAGAATGTGTATCCGTTTATCTCGTATCCTTGGAACGTAAGTACTGAGATAGATAGACTTCTAGCCAACCATTGCAGTTGCTCTCCAATAGTGTTATCACCCATAAGTTTTCTCCGCAACCATGATGCAAAATTATCATTGTGATGACGTGTAATCCAGACCTCTGACTTCCCTTTGTTTGAGGCTCGTACAATGGACTTGTGCTCCTCCCTGTATGGAGCCACTAGTGATGATTGTTGCAGGACAAAGGAATGTGCTGTACGAAATAACATTTCATCCATATCCATCCGAGTTTTCTTCCCTAGTGTACCCTTTCCCCTGAGTCTACCCTCATGGCGTGATACAGGGAGTCCGATAGGAGCAAGCTCATTAATAAAGTCGACACAAAACTCAATCACCTCCTCTGTAGCATATCCCTTTGCGATGCTTCCTTCGGGACGAGCACGGTTACGGACATACTTCTTGTAACTAGACATCAACCGCTCAAAAGGGAACATGTTGTGTAAATACACAGGCCCTAGGATAAAAATCTCTTCAACTAGGTGCACTAGAAGGTGGGTCATGATAGTAAAGAAAGAGGGTGAAAAGATCATCTCAAAGCTGACGAGGCATTGCACGACATCTTTCTGCAACTACCCTAGATTCTTTGGATGGATTGCCTTCTGAGAGATTTGGTTGAGGAATGAACAAACCTTGACGACTGTCAATCTCACATTCTCTGGTAGAATACCCCGTAGTGCAACAGGCAGCAATTGTGTCATCAACACGTGGCAGTCATGAGCCTTCAGATTTATAAATTTTTTCTCTTTGTAATTTATTATTCGTTGTATATTTGAGGAGTAGCCAGTCGGGACCTTGATACTGTTCAAACAATCAAACATCATCTTCTTCTCTTCCTTGCTGAGGGTGTAACTAGCAGGGGCCAACCAATTTCCTTTTTCCCTCTTTTCGGGATGGAGGCTTTTTCGTTGTTTCATAAATTTAAGATCCCGACGAGCTTCAACTGTATCTTTTGACTTTCCGTATACACCTAGGTGGCCAAGAAAGTTCACGCAAAAATTCTTCATCACATGCATCACATCAATTGCATTGCGAACCTCAAGGATTTCCCAATAAGGAAGCTCCCAAAATATCGACATCTTCTTCCACATGGGTGCACGTCCATCCTTGTCGTTTGGAACAGATTTGGCACCAGAAGCCTTCCCGAACACTACCTTCAAATCTTTCACCATAGAAAATACAAGTTTACCATCACGGTGCACTGGCTTCTTACGTTTTTCTCCAACACCTTCAAAATGTTTTTTTCCTTCTTCTCTTAACGGGTGCTTAGGAGGAAGAAATCGACGATGGCCCAAATACACAATCTTTTTACTGTGTTTTAGATACACACTGCAAGTATCATCTAAATAGTGCGTGCATGCTCGGTATCCCTTGTTTGTTTGTCCTGATAGATTACCAAGTGCCGGCCAATCATTGATGGTGACAAACAACAACGCTCGTAGATTGAAGGTCTCCTGTTTGTACTCATCCCACACAGGTACACCTTCTTTCTTCCATAACATTTTAAGATACTCAACCAACGGTCTCAGATAAACATCGATGTCATTGCCTGGCTGCTTTGGGCCTTGGATGATTATTGGCATCATGATGAACTTTTTTTTCATGCACAGCCATGGCGGAAGGTTGAATATGCATAAGGTCACAGGCCAAGTGCTATGACCACTACTGAACTCACCGAATGGATTGAATCCATCCGTACTTAAACCAAACCGAATGTTCCTTACGTGTTCTGCAAACTCAGGGAATTCTCTATCAATTAGTCTCCACTGCGACCCATCAGCGGGATGTCTGATCTTGTCATCTGCTTTACGATCTTCTTTGTGCCAACGTATCAACTTTGCATTAGCCTTGCACCTGAATAAACGCTTCAGCCGTGGTATCACTGGAAAGTACCACATTACCTTAGCAGGAATTTTCTTCTTCTTCTTCTGCTTCTCCCGCTCAACATCGTAAGGGTCATCTCGTGGGATCTTATAACGCTGTGCTCCGCACACAGGAAAAGCCTCCAATTTCTCATATTTTTTTCCTCGGTAAAGGATACAATCATTAGGGCATGCATGTATCTTTTGAACCTCCAAACCCAGAGGACAAACGACCTTTTTAGCTTCGTACGTTGACTCCGGCAATTCATTCTCCTCTGGAAGCATGTCCTTTACGATCATCATTAATTCATCGAAGCCCTTGTCAGAAACTCCATGTTTAGCCTTCCACTGCAGCATTTCCAATGTGCTACCCAACTTCTTGTGCCCCTCTTTGCAATTTGGGTACAATGGTTTCTTGTGATCTTCTAACATACGGTCAAACTTCTTTGCCTCCTTCACCTTTTCGCAATCTTCCTTCTGCTCTCGCAACACCTGACCTAGATCATCAAGCGGCTCATCTTCTCCTTGTTCATGCTCTCCCTCAATTATTGCAACATCATCCTCACCCATTGGATCATCTCCCATTGCAAAGGCACCTTCTTGAGTCCAATCAGGAATATTGTCGTCTTCTTCTTCATCATCTTCCATTATAACCCCTCTCTCCCCATGCTTTGTCCAAACAAAATAGTTTGGCATGAATCCCCATTTGTATAAATGATCGTGAAGAGTCTTTGTCGTTGAGAAATCCTTCAAATTCCTGCACTTTCTGCATGGACAAATAATGAAACCGGACGGGGGCTTGTACGATTCTGCTACTTCTAGAAATCCACGAAGCCCATTAAAGAATTAATTGGATATTCTCTTGTCGGTGTACATCCATTGTCGGTCCATCTACAAATAAAGAATATATAACCGAACAAAATATATTATTATCATGTAACAAGTGCAAGATTATATGTGTTACACTAATTCATAGTGTTCAAATCCATATTCCACATGAAATATAAATTTTTTACTAAATTTCTAATGAGCAAACAATTTTTCTAATGAAGAAAACTATTTTTCTATTGAGAAAATTATTTTTCTAACTAAGAAATAACTATTCTAATGAGAAAACCATTTTGATGGTATTGAAGAAAACTTTTTCTTAATAAAGAAACTTTATTTCTTAAGAAAATATTTTTCATGGGACGAAAACATTTTTTATAATGAGAAAACTATATTTCAATTTAAATTATTATTATTATAAGCAAACTATTTTTTTGAGAAATAAATTATTTCTCTAATTCTAATATCAATATTCCAGTCGTTTCTCTTAGTAATAAGTACATTTAAAGCATTTATTATATTTATTTCTATAAAAAATAATGCAAAAAAAATTAATTTGTATCATCATATAGAACATCTCATCCAACAAACACGGCACATCTATTTCAATCAACTCTATTAGAACATACTCCTATTTCAAAGTGCTAAAATCCTCTATTCGTAGTACATTTTAAAGTGCTAAAATACTCCTATTTCGACAAATGAAACTCAAGAAAATAAGCATGAATCAAGGGAGGATGAAGTAACTAACCTCTAGACCACTTCAACAAGTGAAATCGTTGAGAAATGATCGCAAATCCGGCAAAAGCTCCTCTAGAGCGCCATGGAGAAGAAGGAACTCGAAGTGGAGGAAGAAGGGGGCTCGCACGGCTGGAGGAGGAAGAAGCTGAGATATAGCCGTTGGACATTAGTACCGACCCTTAATAAGAGCCGGTACTAACGTGGCTACATTAGTACCGGCTCTTAATAAGGGCCGGTACTAATGTCCCGCCCACACATTAGTACCGACCTATATTGAGCACCGGTACTAATGTGAGACATTAGTACCGGTGCTCAATGAGAGCCGGTACTAATGTTTGTCACGAGATGGCTCCGACCGCCTACTTTTTGGCACGGGACATTAGTACCGGTTCTTTGAACATTAGTACCGGTGGGCAAACTGGACCGGTACTAATGTTAATTTTGCCCTGGGACGAAAGTCTCATTCCCTAGTAGTGCACCAATACCCGTCACGTCTGGGTGGGTGGGGTGGTGGCGGCCCCGACATCGGCGCAGCAGCTGCAGCATCGCGTCGCATGCTTTGCCAGTGCAGCAGCAGCTGACGAGCAGACCAGATCCACGAGCGATGAGCCCACCGCCCACGGTGGCACGGGGCCGTAGGAGTGGTACGCGCGTAGCGGCTTTCAGACAAGTCACAACGGCCGGCGCCCTGCGCCGCGCGGCGGCAGCCGGCGCGGTACACCGCGGTGGCCGGCCGGGCGCGTCAGGATGGGCAGGATCGCGGGAATCCCACACGGCCACACCCGTCCCCGCTGCGCGCACACCGCAAGTGGCCCGCCGGGCCGGGAGCGCGGGGCACATGCTCCCCCGGCCGCGAGAATCTCTCCTCGCCGTCTCCCTCCCTCCCTCCGCCCACCCCGCCCGCCGCTGCCCTGCTGCGTGGCCGCAACGTGGACAACTGTAACTCCTGTCCACATGCCCTGACGGCCTGACCGGACCGGACCAGTGGATTAGCATGCTAGTGGACTCCTCGGCCCTGCCACTGCGCTGCATTCTCTGGAGTCTGGAGATCGATCGATGGATCGCGGTGGTAGGTTTGACTGGACCGAAGCACAAGCAGTGGAGCACGGTAGGGACAGGGTCGGGCTGGGGAGCTAGCTGTAAGACCTGAGCCGTGAGCTGGCCGGAGGAAAAGGTCCGGAGGGTTGTGGGGGGAGAGAATGGCGCCACTCATCCCGCTAAACAACGCCAGGGTAATCATCATCAGATGGGGTTTAGTAAAGCTGCCAGGACGCAGCAGAGATCGATGGATGCTGCGTTGCTTTGTCTTGCAACTTTGCATTACATAAACAACGGACAGCTGATGACCCATCCCGTGTATTATTAGTTCTTATATCTGGGCATGCATATGCACGCAGTAACTTTTGTGCTCCACAATTTGCACGGCGATACAACCTTTTCTGCGCCTCACACGGCTAACGAAGCATATGTACCGGTACGTAACTACTTAATCTTCTGAAAGCTCAAAAGGCAACTTAGTCAGAGGGGTTGAGGTATGGTCGCAACGAGGAGAGCCATTGGAGTGAATTATGGAGTTGGTTTTTTAAAAAAATCTTCTCGCCGGTGAAAACAAGGTTCAGAGATTTTCTAGATTGGGAAAATGTTTCTTTTTCTTAATGAAAACCCATGATGCGGTCTTACCCCACCGGCTTAGTTTGAAAGCTCAAAAGGCTGCGGCTTTGTATGTGTATGAAAGTATTTCCATGAACTACTATTATACTCCGTATGTATGTTCAAAGTAAATTCCCAAAGTGACCAGCAGGTAGTTTAAGTTCAGAGCCTCTGAAACTTCTGAGTTCTGACTGACACCACAGGTAGGTACATCCTCTAGCTGCTGCTTAATAGTCAGTAACAAAAAGTAAGTATATTAAGGGTGCACTTTGCATGTGGTGGTAATTAACTGGTAAGAACAAAGAAGCTTGACGGTGAAGAAGGGGGTATCATGGACAATGCAATTAAATTAATGTCTCATAACTAAACACAAATATGATGATCCCACGGGCATGGCCACACGTCGAAGCAGCGCCATCCAGCCTTTTAACTCCATCGATCACGTACCAGACGGTGCACATGCGTGTGCGAGCTGGCCGGCAGGCATCATGGACGTGAAGGGCATCCATCTGGAGAGACCATCTGTCTCTCCGCGCGCTCGATCTTGATAGATCATACATATACTTTGATCATATATCTACACGCATGTCTGCATCATCCAACGATTCATGCCACCACGTTGGGGGATGCTATTCAAAACGTACGGGCCGGTGTCGCTTTGAGGGCCCCCACCTAGCTAGGACAGTTACCCACTGCCACGTTCGACGACAATATATGATGGATCGATCCGCCCGCACGCAGGTATACTAGTACGAACACGCATTGGCGGGTGCACGACGACGGCACGCTTCCACGCGGTCGGGTACGAGAAAAGGAGTAAACAAGTAGCGTAACAGCTGGTGTGTGCCTGTGCCTCGAGGGAGCCTGCAAAGGATCGGCAACGACCACCAAGCCAATGTTTGGTGTCGAGATCGGTTTCCTCAGCACGTCCACTTGGTGTTGTTTTCCCGCCGACGACCGGCTCCTGTGTGGGCTAGCTACATGATGCATGGACCGGTGGATCAGCGTGAGTTTACTTTGTACTGTACTCCTAGCCTGATCAATCAGACTGCCACCAAGACTGGTCAATCAGGCATTGTTTAGCTCGGTAAATTGTCTTCGAAGCGACTAGTGAATAGTAGTAATTTGCTAACACTTTGCCGTGTTGAGCCGCGTGCATAGAGAGTAGCACGATTCGATGTGACGGTCTCACGAATAGTGGGCTAATCGTCCATTGATATACTTGCTCTAAGGCATGCATTCGCTAACTGGTGATGAGATGACATGAGGATTCCATGTGCGTGCTTGGCCCGTTGGCCGGATTGGGTGGTCGAGTGGAGAGTCAGGAACTCAGGATCCGCGCTCTGATAGCTACTCCTATACTAGCTCGGTTGCGCTTGCGCTGTTCCGCGCTAAGCTAGGTCGTAGGTGTCGGGGGATTTTCGGGGACGCGACGTCGCCATGCGTGCATGGCGCTGTGTGTGTTGTGTTGTGCTTTGCTGCAGCCTGCAGGTTGCGCATGCAGCATGCTTATCCGATTGGAACAGGCTAGCTGTTCGTCTTGATGTCTTGTCAGTCACCGAATGAAAATTCTTCGAGGCATAGCCGCGTACTCTCCCTTGTCAGTCCCCGAATGGAAACATAAGATCACATATGTTGTGTAAAAAAAAATTGTCCAATATTTTATAAAAAGTTAGACCAGTTTATTCGGTAAAAAAGTTATTAAATTTTTTTAGAAAACTTAAATCCAACATTTTTTGAAAAAAAATGCACAAACTTTTTTTAAAATTTTTATTCAACATTTTTTAGTGTAATTTGGAACCATGCCATTATAATTTTGCAAAGTTGGAGATATGTCACTGGTATCTCACCGACACGTGGGGCTCATACGAGTCAATGACATGTGGATCAGGATGTCATATCTCTATTTAGCAAAATTATAATAGCATAGCTCAAATTGTCCTTTTTTAATTATTTCAATATTTTTAAAAACTCTTCACTTTTTAGAAAACAAACATCTTATTCTGTGGCTCCAGCGCCACGAGGGCGTGCGGTGGGAGGGAGGGGGTTAGGGTTAATGGAGATATGACAGATTTTATTCCTAACAAATCTCAAATATTCAAAAGTAAGTCAAAATAATATGTAAAAAGATGATTTTTTTTCAAATTACACATTATAACGGAGACACTTACAACGCACGCACACTCACCTCTAGACGTACGGACGGGAATAGCAAATCGGGGCAGAAGGCCCAGGATCCTGTCACTTAGGCCTAGTTGAGGATCCAAAATGTGCTCGTTTTGGCCTTTTTTGGGTAGGTAAGTGGGGTTGGGCCGCTTTGTTGTTGGTGGGCTGACGGGCTGGTAAGATGGTATACTTTCGTGCTTGTAGGTCAAAGTGTAGCCCGCGAGTACTTATATCCCAGTCGAAATCACTTTATTTTGTTTTTTTACGCGGAAAGAAGCAGACAGAATCGACAAGCAGTGGCTTGGCCACACCGCACACCCGCGGACAGCGGTCGCCCCCAAATCGAGGGAGCAAAGTTCCTAGTATACTCACTCATCGGAGTACCAGGCTCAACAGTTTTCTCTGCCGCGTTGCCCGATCAGTGGCAGGCATAGCCGTGATGCCCAGGCCGTGACCTGCCACTACGGATGCAAGCGGGGCGGTTCGCGGCTGCCCGCCCCGCATCCGCACGAGCCGCATGATCCTTCGCGGGCGTATGTGGCGGCCCACATATACGCGGCAGCCCGCATAAGCCGCTGCTTTCCTCGCTCTCTCCTCTGCCCCACAATTCCCTCCCTCTTCCAATCTACGTCCTTGCCGCCGCCGCTCACCATGGATTCTGCTCGTGCTGGTGATTACCATGAGCATCGATTGCTGGATGCGCCGCGAGCAAGGTTGACGAGAATCGAGATGTGATAGAGACAGGTTGACGCCGCACCAGCTGTGTGTTGGCCTGAAGGCTGTAGCCGTTAAATTAGGCATGAACTCTTAATCGATAACTTGATAATCAAGATAATCAGCTAAAAGGATAAATAAACAATCGAATTCGTTGTACACATTAATTTGGTGAAGCTACATCTAGTTCGTGTCATATCTGCTTGAGGAATCAGAGTTCGTGAGTTCCATGAATTGTATGCAGTATTCGATTCCATGCGCATGCAGAAAGATGGATGGAATGCAACTGTCGGGGTTCTCTACCGCCGGTAGTAAATTTGTATCGGACCGTGTGTCCGACCCGGATGGTTAGCACAAGAGACACGGGGGTTTAGACTGGTTCGGGCCTCCGGGGAGTAATACCCTACGTCCAGTGTCGAGCTGTCGTGTTCTCGCGCCAGGAATGTTACAAATTGGTCGGGAGAGGGTTCTGAGCCCAAGTCCCTGGGGTGTTGAGTGCGTGGTTCGTCAGCCCTTGTGACGGTTGCCCTCCTCTCCCTTTTATAGTCTCAGGGGTGAAGGGCAAAAGAGGAAAACGAAAATGTGCTACAGGCCTACGCAGCTGGGAGGTCTTCTCGTGCGTCGCTGTCTGCCAGGGAGCATTGAAGGGGGGCTGAGCTGTGTTGGAGCTGTAGGCCGCCGCGTGTCCAGGTATCACTGTTCATTTCCGAGTACCTAGCGCTTCCTCCGAGCTCCTTTGCGGGTGACTCAACCCTCCTTAGTGTGTATTAGGCTCGACACGTCGGGGCCTAAATGTAGGTGGGCGCCGACCGTAGAGGGTACTTGAGTGCCTCTGACGGGGTTGGCGTGCCGCAGAGTCGGATGGGACGGCGCGTCGGGGGCCGCACGGCTGAACAGTGCAGCGCTGCGGCTCTTGTCAGAGCCGGCCGCCCGCACGCGCCGCCAGCTGGAGCACTTGCATGGTATGGGGAGCTGGTGCCCCACGTGTCGTCACGGGGGAGCCCGGGCGTCGGGGTTGCGCCACATTCGTGTGGGGCCCCTGATTCCTCGCCCCGACCTCCGCTCGTTGGCCTCGTCTTAGTCGGAGACAGAAACTACTCGTGCGAACGAGCGGTCGGGGGCGGAGACTCCTCGTGCGAGCGAGTTGTCGGAGGCGAAGCGAAAACTCCTCGGGCGAGGCGGAGACTAGTCATGCGAGGCGGAGACTCCTCGTGCGGGGCGAAGACTCCTCGTGCGAGGCGGAAACTTGTCGGGGAAGCTTCCTCATGGTCGGAAACAAGACGTCTTGCCAGTGACGGTCTTGACAAGGATCAGTTGCCCTTCCTGTCCTGGATCTTAGCCTTGACATTGTCAATGGTGTCAGACGACTCTACCTTGAGAGTGATTATCTTGCCATTTAAGGGGCCCTAATCCAGGCCCTCGTCAGTAGCCCCCGAGCCTGGGTGGGAGTCTAGGACTCGCTCGCAGGCTCAAAAGAAAGGCGTCGGGGTAGTTTTTTCCTTTGGTTTTCCCGGTGGGTGCGCGCGAGCACATCCGCCGGATCTAGCCCCCAAGCCCACGAGTGAGTTGTAGGCTCGCTTGTGGGGTTTCAATCTTCAGAAACACTGTCATTGCTTCGAGATCTCTGGTCGGGACGCGCGTGGCGGTTGCGCGAGACGTGGCAGTCGTGGAGGACGTGGCGGGCGTGGCTGACTTGTCAGGTTGAAGGGATGGCGTACTGCCAGTTCGGATTGGGCCCACCAGGCGTCGAACCATCGCGCTGATGGGCGCCAGTTGCCTCGGGGCGTGCGCGTGCTGAACGGGCGGCTTTCCGGCGTAGTGGGGCCAGCATTTAAGGCCGGCCTCCACGCCTTCTCCTTATCAACCGTGCGCCGGTTGGGATTCGATTCATTCGCTTCCAATCTCCTCTTTTGCCAGCGCCGACTGCTTCTCCTCTCTTCACACCCGCAGCGCCACCGTCTTTTCCATCCGCACTGCGCCCATGGGTTCGCCAGCACCATGTCGAACTGGTCCCGTTCCAGCGTGTCCCGCACGACGCTCCACCACCTCGTCGCCGTCGGGCAACTGCTCGCGCTCACTGATGCCGAGGAGTGGAGGGTGCCCAAGGATGAGACCGTGCCGCATCCACCAAAGGGCTACGTCGTCTCGTTCGTGGCGTTTCATGAGCGCGACTTCTACGTCCCCGCTGGGCGGTTCATCCGCGCGGTGCTCTTCGAGTATGGACTGCAGCTCCAGCACCTCAATCCGAACAACGTCCAGCAGATGGCGGCGTTCGAGGCGTTGTGTGAGGGGTACTTGGGAGTCGGCGCCCATTGGCACCTCTTCAAGTACTTCTTCAAGTTCGCCTGCCTGAAGGACGGCTCGCTTCCGGCGACGATCGGGTGCGCCAACCTTCGGATGAAGCAGGGCAGGGGCGACACATACATCCCCTTCATGCCGACGAGCTCCAACAGTGGGTGGCACAAGGGTTGGTTCGATCTCAAGAACGACCCCGACCACGCGCGGCCGGAGTTTACCGGCAGCTCCATCGCCAAGGCGCCGCCAAACTGGAGCGACGGGCCTCCGACGGCGGAGCAGGAGAAACTGCTAAAGCAGCATTGGGTGGTGCTGGCCCGGCTTCGCAATGCCGGGGTCGACTTAGCAGCCGTCATCGGGCAGTACCACGCGCGGGGGATCGTTCCGCTCCGGAGGCGGCCCCTTCGCATCTACGAGATGACGGCGAACAGGGCCCCCTTCGCGGGGTCCGTGACAGCGCCCGAGCCGCCTTCGCTGGACGAGATCCAGCGTCGAGTGGTGGTGACCATCGGGCGGGTGTCGTACTCGTGGCCGCCGCCACAGCTTCTGCCCATGCTCCCCAACGAGGGGACCGAAAATCTTGTAAGTGCTTCTCCCCTTTCCGACTAGTTTTCCAGCCGGCCCGGGGGTTGTATCAAATATTTCTTCTCGGAGATTTTGATGGTTGTAATGATTTCTTTCGCCTCCTCATTTTTAGTTGAAGTGCGCCGACCTCATCCCCGCAAAGCCTCCCCTTCCTCAGGACGTGATCCTCAACCGCTCCAGGGCTGCTGCGAAGAGGCGGAGGGCCGAGCGCAAAGCGAAGCACAAAGAGATGGAGATTGCGAAGCACGAGCGGAACGACCGCCGCATCAAGCGCCACAAAAGAGTGGAGGCCGCCGTCTCCTCAAATGAAGATCCGTCGCTGTCGCCGCCGTGGAGTGGCGATGAACCGAGCGCGAACATCGACTGGAGTGCCCTGTCCGGGTCACCCAGAGCCTCTCCGCTCCAGGCTGCCGAGGTCAGCTCGAGGCAGCGGGCGGTACCGGCCGCCTCCGAGCAGGGTGCGAGCTCCAGCGGGCATCCGGAAGCTCGTCCCGCCCGAGAGGACCGGAGGCCGTCCCGTTCTCAGGCGGCACCCGGTGACCACCGAGCTCCCGGGGAGCGACGGGATCCCTCTCGGCGGGACGACCTGCCCAGGCAGTCGGTGGGCCACGATTCCTCTTCCCGCCGTTCCTCCAGTGATGTGCCGCGTCGGGAGCCCGTCACCCCGAGGAGGCGATCGTCACCGAAGGCGAGGTCAACGCCGCCGACATCCGCGCAGGGCGCGCCGCAGGAGGGAAGTTCGAGCACTCCCTCGCGGTGCATTCAATCTTTGGTGATCCGGGGTGGCGGGGCCCCGGCCGTGCAGGTCCCCCTCACCACGGGTGGTGGTCGAAAGTCGTCCACCGGCGCAGCAGAGGACAAGAAGGTAGTCCCCGAGTCGTCGGGGGGCCTGAGAACGGTTCCCAGGTCGTCGGGGGATGGGAAGCCAGCCCCCGAGCCGTCGAGAAGCCAGCAACCAAATCCTGACCCGGCGGGAGTTAAGAGGCCAGCCCCCGAGTCGGGCACATCAGACAGGCCTGTCAAGCGGGCCCGCATGAGGTCCTCTATGTAAGTACCGGTGCGCTGTGTCTTGTCGTTCCAGCGTTCTTTATCTTCGCTCGCCCCTTACTTCTGCTTTTTGTCTCAGCCGCGCCGACACCGGCGTGCTCAGCCTCGCACCGCAGAAGCGCGCGGCGCTGAGTGCGCGTGATCCTCAGTCCGGGCCCCGCCCGATATCTCCTCCCACTGTCTTGCTGACGGCGCAGGCTGGGAGCGGGTCGGCTGCGGTGACCGAGGTCGTCGGGATGGCGACGCCTCCACGAGTGTCTGGAGCCGGCGACTTGGTCGGGGGGCATACAGCCCCTGAGACGAACGAGCCCCCGGCGGTGATCGAGCCCCCAGTGGCGCCCGCCGTTGAGGGCGGTGATGTCCAGTTGGCGGCTACCGAGGAGACCGTGCCCCCAGCGCTGCCGGCTGGCGGGATCGAGTCCGGGACGCCAACGGTGGTTGAGGTGTCCATGCCTGCCGCACCGCAGACGGGTGGAGACGCAGCGGAGGTGCCGGCGGCTCTCGAGGCGCTAGCCCAGTCTCAAGAGACCGCCGGCCGTGAGGGTTCCAACCCTTCAGGCGGCGACATGACCGCCTTCGAGGCTGAGCTGGAGCGGTGCCTGGCGGGAGCGGAGGAGCCGGAGGCCGAGGCGTCCGGGACGTCCACCCTTGAGGCTGCAGCCGCGGTCGGAGCGTCCAGGTCCGCCCTCGAGGCCGCTACCGCGGTTGAAGCGGCCGGGCTCGGCCCCGAGGATCCCGTGGTTGAAGTGGCCGAGACGGAACGGTCGGGGCCGATCTTGGTCGGAGGAGCTGGGACCCTCGAGACCACAACTGCGGTCGAGGTGATCGGGGTCAACCTCGAGGAACCCGTAGCCGGAGTGGCCGTAGCAGAGCTGGCCACCGCTGCATCCCCAACCCCCGCGGTGATCGCGGAGACGCCCGTCGCGAACGCGCCGGAGTTGCCGTCGCCCCGGCCCACCATCTCTGACGTCGAAGGAGCGCCCACCGCAAGCCCGCCCCGCCCAGACCCGCAGGAACATGTTGTCCCCGCGGGCGCAACGGGCGGCGCCTCCCCGGAGATCCAGGAGGTCAGGGAAAGCTCGGGCGGCCACCTCTTCTCAGGCGCAGGGCCGTTATCGGAGCCGGCGGAGGGAAGCGGATCACTGATCTCGTGCGCTCCACGTGGTCCGTGGCCCGCGAGGCGGACACGTATGATGATGAAGACGAGGAGGTCGCAGCCCATCGCCGTCTCAAACGAGGCCTCGGGTAGGCGCAGCGAGCGTTCGACGAGCTCATCCTCCCCGCGACGACGGTGAGTCCCATTGAGTCCAAACCTTTGATCTTGTTTTCCCCGTCCTTGCAAGTATTGCGATAGATGACTCCCCACTTGGAAACAGATGCTCGGAGAGTGCGGTGCCAAGATAGCGCGCACCATCGGGGAGCTCCGAGCGGACCAATTTTAGCTGGAAATGCAGCTGGCGGTCGCTCGTCTAGCCGCCGCCGGGGCGGTGGCGAACGAGGCGTCGTCGAGGGCCGCGCTCGAGGCCGCCATGAAGTCTGCGGAGGATCACGCCATGGCTGCTCAGACAGCCGCGGCTGCTGCTGCGACGGAGCGGGAGTCCCTCGAGGCGAAGCTGGCCCAAGCGGAGGCGACAGCCGCGGAGCTGCGAGCTGCCGTGACGACTGCCAATGAGGCCGCCGAGAAGGCCACAACTGCCACTGCTGCCGCTGAGGCCGCCGCCCCGACCGTCGCCCAGGCCGCCGCTCAGGAGAAGGCGGCGCTCGAGTCGAAAGTGGCCGAGCTGGAGCAGGACTTGGTCATCGCTGGTGCGGACCTCAGGATGGCCAACAAGCAGTTCTCCGACCTGACCACCAAGCTCCAGGAGGCCACCGACGAGGGGACCCGGCTCTGGGGTGCCAACACCAAATTGGAGCAGGATGTCGACGGTGAGTGAACTTTGAACGCCTCTGGTTGCTGCAGGCTTCTTTCTTTCATCGGTTTTCGTCGGTGTTGACGCGTCTTCTCGCGGGTGCAGGGCTGCGTATGGCCCGCACCGTGATGAGCGTAAAGCTCACAGAGAAGGCGAAGGAGGTGAATGATGCTGAGCTCAGGATCCTTGACAAGGATGGGGCGATCAAGAGGTTGTCGGAGCAGCTTGAGAGTAAGTCCCCTTGACCCTGCCTTGCTTTTCTTGTTGCTTGGCTGCGCTGTATCTACTATTACAACTTCTCGTCCTTCTTCAGAGGTCAAGACTGAGCTCGAGGAGTCCCGAAAAGCCCAAGAACAGGTCAAGACCGAGCTTGAGGAGCCCCGAAGAGCTCAGGAACAGGTCAAGACCGAGCTTGAGGGGGCCAGCAAGGCCCGGCGCGAGTCAGAGGCGCTACGCCAGCAAAACATCCTGGACCACGCCAAGTTCGGACGGCTTGTCGGTCAGATCTTGTCTGAGCTTGGCGTTCCCCTCGGCCCGATGCTTCCTGGGACGCTTGCGAAACAGGTCGAGCGCCTCCCGGAAGTGGTCAAAGAGCGAGAGCTGTCAACCGCTCGGAAGGTAGTGCACCGGGTGCTCGCCATGTTCGATTCCCACTACCAGGGACTGGACCGTACAACATTAAGCGGCAGTTGGGCTCCCGGCTGTTCCGACGACCATTGCGACAAGCTCGAAGAGGACAGCGCCGCCTTCACTCACGCCATGGCCGACACAGCGATGAAGTACCTGGACCTGATTCCACAAGACACACCAAAAGCTGAAGATGACTCCAGGCCTTCACATTAGATGTATCATGTTATTTTGTAGGCAATTAAGAACAGTTCATATGTACATTGCCTCAAACAGTTTCATTTTGTCGAAAATTTGTCCAGATGGGTTACAGCTCAAACACTCTCGAGCACTAGGGGACGACTGCGGAAACGAGTAGCAGAACTTAGGGACCCAAGCTGATCGAGCTTCACTCTGAAGCTGCGGGGGCATAGGAGTCGGAAAGCCCGGCTAACCCAAGCCACTAAATGGTGCCACGTGTTCGTAGCCCCCGAGTACTTGGGAAAATTTGAAAAGTAACTCGCGTGTTTTTCGTTAAAGTCGTTTTAGGCCGGAGCCCGAGCGGTTACCTGAGCGCTTTTGAAAGAGGTCGGATGGAAACCTGTGGACCTGGACTGTGCTCGCAAGTCTTCGCACCGTAGCCACGGAGGCGTAGGTGCTAGGAGCTTTGAACGAGCAGCAGCGCCAAGCCCCACGCAGATCGCCATCTTCACCTTTCGCAAGCCTGAGCGTTCCGCCAAAAAACTTCTCGCGCGTGCGATCAGTTACGACATAGTTGTCGATGAGTTTTGTTTTAAAAACGGAAAAACGAAAGGAGGGCATCGTGCCCTGGGTAGCTGTGACGCCCCAGGTTTTTAATTAGCATTATTAGTGCTAATGACCTCGTCAACCGAGTCAAACACGTTGACTTTGGTCAAACCTTGGTCAACCTGGGTCATCACCTCGAAAACCTAGCCCACCATCATTAAGGATCATCTTAATCAAGTCAACACGCACTTTCGGTCAAACCTTGGTCAAAGGCATAGTCAAACCTAGTTAAATCCCAAATGCCTTTGGACCTCCCTCTAGAACTTTTGCCGCGTTCTCCAAATTTCTCGTAAACACTTCAAATTGTCCCATTACAAAAGTTGTTCGTCTTTTCGAGGGACACACTTTTCATAATTGGCGGCATTTGAAATTTTGAGTGGAAAATGTGCTAAAACTCGGTCAACGCCAGCATCTGCATTTTTACCGAGCCATAAAAGACAGGAACTTTGCCAGCATTTTGTGCTCAAACCGTTGATCAAAACCTAGGTCGGCCTTTACAAAAAAATGGTCTCCTATAGTTCCTCTACAACTTTCATTTTTGGCGAAAGTTTCGCCCAGTTCAAATTTTCGGAGAAACTTTTGGTCAACCGGGCTAATCCGAATGGGAAAGGTGCTCCGGCGCTCTGGCGCGCGCGACGTCGCACCGACCAGCGCCCGCGCTGCCACGCGTCGCGCGGCCTCCACCATCGGGGCTGAAAGGACCTTGATGTCGCCTAGAAGGGGGGTGAATAGGCGAGACGGCCGAATTAAACTTTTCGTCCCCGAAAACTTGAACTGTCAGTGTCCACCGGTCAGACCGGTGGTGATTACCGGTCAGACCGGTCACGCATTGGACTTCACAGGAGGCACCGGTCAGACCGGTGCGTATCACCGGTCAGACCGGTGTAGCATAGAGCACCTGCAAAAATAACTTCAAGTACCTCTTGACTTCTAGCACGAACCAAACTTGGTGAGTAGCCTTTGTAGATGATCACAAGCAGGGTAATGAGCCCTGCACACACAAGCAGCACACCCAAGTAGATCGAAGCGGAAGCAAATCAAATATGCTAGAAAAACAACTTAGAGAGGCAAACCACACAAAGAAGCAAGGATTTGTTTCCCGAAGTTCACCGCCCACTAAGGAACGGCTATGTCTCCGTTGAGGAGCTTGTAAGGGAGAATTCCCACAACAAGCCGGGTCTCTTTCAACCACTTTCCTCCTTTCCACTAAGGTGATCTTTTCCACGAAGAGGCAAGATCACAGCCCTCACAAACTTCCCGCTGCTCACCACAATCTTGGGAGCTAGCCGGCGACGCCTAGCCGTCTAGGAGGCAAACCTCCAAGAGTAACAAATGCTTCAAAGCTCGTAGACGTGAAACCGAAGTGCTCAAGCTATGAAAATGCTCTTGTTAGCTCACAAAGACGCTCTTGAGCTCACTCTCTCAACCCAACACAAATAATATGGCTTGAATCCACAAATCTCACAAAGAGAGGGTTGGGGAGAGCCACTAAGGCTTAGGGCTTGCTAGAAATGGCTTAGAACCTCAGCAACACCACTAGAAACAGCAGCCTTCAACTGAAGAAGGCTTGGGGTATTTATACCCCTTAAAGGAGAAAACTAGTCGTTAGCCCTCGGGCAGCACCGGTCAGACCGGTGCCCCACACCGGTCAGACCGGTGTTTGAAAAACTAGCCGTTGGGGCTAGCGGCACCGGTCAGACCGGTGCCCCTGACCGGTTAGACCGGTTAGGCCCGAGGCGCCCCCAAAATCCTTTCTATGAAACTATCACTTCACCATAGAGATAAAGTGGCTCAGGTTAAGTTAGGAGGGTTTGTTAGCACACTCTAAGGCTCTCAAGGCTAGATCTCACTTAGGTCAACTAATGAGCACTTTGACTTTGTCAACTCGCTAATGTTGCATCCCTCTTGATAGTACGACATACCTATACTCAAGAATAAATAAAAACACTTTGTAAACCTCTTGAGCTTGAATGTCTTCAATCTTGCCACACTTGAGCAATATCCACTTGAGGGCTTTCAACTTAGCCTTTGACTTGAGCACGTCCATACTTGAGCTAGTGACTTAGGATCTTTCCGTCTAGCGTAGGAATGCACACTTGGATCCATGAGTCACTCCATATTGCCAATCTCAACATATTGATGACTTGCATTGCTTCCCTTGGTTAAGGCTTGGATATGATACTTGAAGACCCCACGGATGCTAGAACTTCACCTTAGCAAAACACTAATGGCGGCTTAGCTACGGCCCCAAAGATTGCTTAGTCCCTCGCTCTAAACATCTCGGTTGATCTCTTCATCACTTACCCAATCCACTTTGAGTTCCACTTTGCTTCATCCTTAATTAAATTCCTTTTGAAAATCCCGCTTCAAATGCTTGTTTTTGATTGACAACGAATATGCAAGCTTCCAATTAAGAACCATAATGTTTACACTTATCCTTATGTCCTCTTTCAATTATCACATGAAGCCTTGCACTTGACTTAGACAATTACCATCTTCTCTTTTGTGATCCTTGTAATTTTAATCAAGCTATGTCTATTATGGGAGACCATGAATTGACCTTCTCAAATTATCTCAATATTTATCTTCCTTTATTGCTTGATATTGGTCACATATGCATTAGGATCATCCATATATTTGTCTTCTCCAATGTGAGTCATATAATATTCATCCACAAATAAACACGTGCCCCCACCTCCTCGCGTCGTCACGACCCCGTCCCCCACAGGGCCCCGACGCCGAGCACGCCGCGCGCCACGCGCCGCGCCACCGCTTGCACGCGCCCTCCCTCGCGTGACCCCCCACGACGCCGCCGTCCTTCTACTACTGCCCCAGCCAGCGTTGGCTTCGTCGTGAAGGAAGGCTCCTCCACTCTATAAAACCGCGCCTGCAGCTTCGCCCGCGCGCACACACCGTCCGCCGTGGCCGCCATGGCTGCTCCCACGTCGAGCTCCCTCCTCAGCACGTCCCAGCAACCGTTGGGACCCGCCATCACCACCACATGCACCCACCTAAGGTTTCCGAGCCGCGGGCCGACACGCATTGACCGCCGTCTCGCTGGAGCCGCCGCTCCAGCGGCCGCCGCCACATGGCTCCGCCGTCCTTGCTCGCCGGCGCCGTCCCCCGCCCATCTCCGGCCCCAAATCGACCCAGGGTGAGCTTCTAGTCGTGCCCCTGCCCTTTCCCCGCCACTCCCGCAGCCGACCTCGCCGGAATCCGGCGAGAACCGCCGCCGGCCGCCCCTAGGGGTGACATTGCAGAACCCCTGATCTTTCCAGGGATTTTTTCATAAACCAAGGGCATAACTGTGAAAGAGAAACTTTAGCCAAGGGCCTTTCCGCAAAAGATTCTTTAACCTTTGAACCCTTTTGACCAGATCTTGTAAAATTCGTAGAAAATCACATAAAAATCAGAAAAATGCAAAATGAATTTTGTTGGTTTCCATATGAATAACTCTACAACTTTTGTAAAGCATGACCCTATTTTTGAGTGCTAGTTTTTGCATGAAAAATTGAATTCTTTTAAAACTAGATCTACTGTAGTTAAAAATCTAAAAGTGCTCTCAAGCTGAATTTTGGATATGTTGTGAGTCTTGCCATGTCTAGGAGTTGTACCAAAAATTGCAGAAAGTTACTGAGTAAATCTTTTAATATGATTTATTTTGTATTTATGATGAATCTGTCCAAATGATTTTTGTAGCTAAAAATAAATAGATTTTTGTGCTCAGCTTCTGCATGTGATCTTTTTATGCCTAAATGCACCTCTGGTGAATTGATTATGATTTTATATTTGGCAGAAATATTTAATCTTGTTTTATGCCTAGTTTTCAATGTAATTGCATAGCTCAAGATCTAGAGTAGCTCTTGATGTGTTTGTTGATCTCCTAGCTCAGTTTTGAGCCACAGAATCAGTGAGAGAAAGTTGGAATCCATTTGATGATTATTTATTTTTATATGCATTTATCTTGTTTTAGTAGCTAGAATTTGTTGTTTTTGATATAATTAATTCATAGCTCTCCTAAGTGTGCATGTGTGTTCAGTGGCTTTGCTTAGAGTTATAGAGCTTATAAAACACCCCCGCTGAATTTTATGAATTTAATTATGAATAAAAGCAATGGGAGCCAATTGAAGCTTGATATTAAGTTAAATTGGGAAAATCACCGACATCACCCTAATGACCCTGTGTATGTGATGTAAATCATGCTAAGAAGCTTAAGACCAACCCTTTGCTATTTTGTGAAATTAAATTAATTAATTTGCATAAATATGTATACAGTCACTATCAAAAAGACTAATTAATAAAGAACCGCGTATCGTTCCTTTATTGGAAGAATATACCAAATGTGTGTTTATCTAGGTGAATGTGGTCAACCATGCACCCCATGGTTGTCATGTGTTGTTTTATAATTAATTAAATCAAAACCGTCAATTAAATCTTGCATTTGCATCCTCGTGTAGATCTCCCCGACGGTAGCTATACGCTCGTGCCGGAAGGAGGAGACGAAGGTGCTGACGGTGAGCTGCAGTACGTGGACGTAGCTCAAGACCTGGACCAAAGTCCAGAAGGGCCCAAGGCCAACCTTGCCAGCGAAGGCAAGCCCCGGATCATTAACCCCTCTTTTAAAATTACTCAATTACCTTTGCTATGTTTGTGCATTTACGTTTCAGGAGTTGAATTGAAACCCTAGATGCATGATCCGTAGGTACCTATGCTCTTTGACTAGTATGCTAGGTCGCTAGCTGCTTTGCTATAGGACCGGTACAAGTCGAGTGATGTTCATCACTCGCGAGAATAGGTTCTTATGTTGGAATCATAAGATCTTTATAAATGGTTTGCTCATGTGGTAAGAGCATGGGATTTGGGCTCCGGTCCAATGGCTTTCATGGGTTAAGCTTTTGAACGTACTAAGCACTTGTCGGGAATGAGACCGGTAAGCCTAGTACCTTAATGAGACGGTGCGGGATCTTACCCTTACTAATCTTGAGTGTTCACCTGCCCGGCTCGCCACCGGGAGGGGGGTACAAGTGTGAGGCTGGATGTACTGTGTGGGGCATACCAGATAGCCTTGTACCCGGGACTGTAAGCTTCGATCCCAAGCCGAGGACTTTTGGGAACTGCTTGGTTGGTGAACTCTTTGTGAGGTCACCCTACCGTGTGTTTAGGTTTACCTTGCAAGGTTATAAATCAATCGATTGTCGGCCTCTCACCATTATCTGAGACTGCTTAATCAACTGGTCATGATATCCCGTAATGATGGAACTATGTGAATATTTCTGCGTGAATTAATTGTATTGTACAATTCTTGATTGATTTAGTTGGCTCATTTAGAAATGGTAATTAACTAGAATTGGAGCTAAAATATTGAAAGTAAGGATCTACTCTTTGTTGCTTTTCAGCAAAAGAACTCCACCGGCCAAAAAGCCTCTCATGTCTAGAGTTTGGTGATGTAGTTATCACCCGACGGTTAAGTCTTGCTGAGTATTAGTATACTCAGCCTTGCTATATCAATGTTGTTGCAGGTGTTGTTTGGCCTGGTGAGATTCCACCCGGCTGGGAGCTGGAATGGGTGGATGGCGATGAGTGATGGCATCACGGACGGCCTCCTGTGATGTTTATCATTTCGCTAGTTTATTTATTCCGCTGTCTTCGAACTCTGAACCTTTACTTGTCATGTCATGAACAATGGTTTGTAATAATTTAACCCTTAGGGGTACCATTGGTTTAAATTGTGTTGTACTCTGGACTTGCCTTCATGTGAGTTGTAATGCATATGTTCGATCGTCTATGTGATATCCAAGTGATTTACCGGGCTCTGACCCGGCAACCAACGACGGGAGGGTACTTTATTATCGCTTAATGACCAAAGTGGATTGGTTTAGGCGATAGTACGGTATTTTCCTGGGCAGGTAGTCACAGTAGCCCCCGAGCGGTGAGCGTTTCTGCACAGGTGCAGGGACGCTCGCCGCTCAGCCTTTGGAAATGTTGCAGCATATAAAGAAGATGCCAAACGTAAAAGCTTACTAACTCATGTATGTATGAACAAAAGCATGCGGCATTTATTCATTGATTCACAAGATAAAAATGGGGAACATTACTCAAGGGTAAAATGGCCGCAGGTGTTCTATGTTCCACGCGTTGGAGATGACCCTTCCGTCCTCGTATCGGATCTTGAATGTCCCGGGTCGGAGCACTTGGTTGATGATGAATGGCCCCTCCCACGGGGGCGCGAGTTTGTGTCGATCCTTGCTGCCTTGAACTCGTCGGAGGACTAGGTCCCCGACCTGGAACTCGCGGCTACACACGTTACGCTTGTGGTAGCGCCGTAAGGATTGCTGGTACCGGGCCGAGTGTAGCAGCGCCACGTCGCGCGCCTCGTCGAGCTGGTCGATGGCGTCTTCGAGCGCGACTTGGTTGCCTTCCTCGGTGTATGCTCGTACCCTGGGACTGCCGTAGTCGATGTCCGTAGGAAGGACAGCTTTCGACCCGTGCACCATAAAGAACAGTGTGAAGCCGGTAGCTCGACTAGGCGTGGTGCGCAGGCTCCAAAGAACAGATGGCAGCTCGGCCACCCATCTTGCTCGGAACTTCTCGAGGCGTTTGAAGATGCGAGGCTTCAATCCCTGCAGGAGCATGCCGTTGGCCCTCTCGACTTGTCCGTTCGTCCTCGGGTGTGCCACAGCGGACCAGTCCACACGAATATTGTTGTCATCACAAAAGTTGAGAAATTTCTTCCCCGTGAACTGGGTGCCATTGTCGGTGATGATTGTATTTGGGATGCCAAAGCGATAAATGATGTCGGTGAAGAACGCTACAGCCTCCTCGGAGCGGACCTTCACGATGGGTGGAGCCTCGATCCACTTGGAGAACTTGTCGACGGCCACAAGTAGATGCGTGAAGCCCCCGGGCGCTTGTCGGAGCGGCCCCACCATGTCGAGGTTCCACACAGCAAATGGCCATGTGATGGGGATGGTCTGAAGCGCCTGCGCCGGGAGGTGAGTTTGTCGAGCGTAGAACTGACATCCCTCGCAGCGCCGCACGATATCCTTGGAGTCCGCCACCACTGTGGGCCAGTAAAACCCTTGTCGGAAAGCTTTCCCGACAAGGGTTCTCAGACCGGTGTGATGTCCGCATGTTCCGTCGTGGATCTCTTGAAGTAGCTCTTTTCCTTGATCTCTCAAGACGCAGCGTATGAGTATGCCTGCCACGCCTCGCTTGTAGAGCTCACCCTCGATGAGGATGAACACCTTGGCACGTCGCGTGATGCGACGCGCCTCCGTCTCGTCGGAAGGCAGCTTCCCTTCGACAAGCCATTCGAGGATGGGGAAACGCCAGTCCGGATCTTCGAGGTTTTGCTCGGGTTGTTGGTCGATCTCCATAACTTCCGGCTCCCCAAGCTCCTGTGGGCGCTCGCCTTTGACACGAATGGACGGTGTGTGCTGGTCGCTTGCGAACACGCCGTGTGGCACCAGCTTGCGGCTCGAAGTTGTCTTGGCGAGGACGTCCGCAGCCTTGTTGTTATCGCGCAGCACATGATGAAGCTCGAGCCAATGGAACTTGTCCTCCAACTCGCGCACGGCCCAACAATACGCCGCCATCTTCGGATCAACACAATTTTTCTCTTTCACGACTTGTTCCACGACAAGCTCCGAGTCCCCTCTGATCTCGAGACGGCGGATTCCGAGCTCGATCGCGATTCGAAAGCCGTTGACGAGCGCTTCATACTCCATATGCACGCCTAAGGGCGAGATGAAGACAAGGCCTACTCCGACTCCCTCCTTCATGATTGAGTCGTCGAAGTACATTGTCCATGTCTTGTGCTCGATGGGTGCCGGCGGAGTTTGGATCTCCGTCCACTCAGGGACAAAGTCCACCAACACCTGTGACTTGATGGTGCATCGCGGTGCGTACGAGATGTTTTGCCCCATCAATTCAAGAGCCCACTTGGCTATCTTCCCTTCGGCCTCGGGGTTCTGAATCACCTCTCCAAGTGGAAACTTGGATACAACCGTGATAGGATGTGCGTCGAAGTAGTGGCGAAGCTTACGCTTGGTGATCAAGACAACATATACCAGCTTCTGCATTTGCGAATAGCAGGTCTTCGAGTCGGAGAGTACCTCGCTCACAAAATAAACCGGGCGTTGAACCTTGAGCGACCTCCCGGGTTCTTCTCGTTCGACCACCAACACAGCGCTGACCACCTAGGTTGTCGCGGCAATGTACAAAAGCATCGGTTCTTCTGGCGCCGGAGCCGTGAGTATTGGTGGGCTCTTCAAGAGATTCTTGAGGGAGTCGAGCGCTTCCTGAGCTTCGGGCGTCCATGCGAAGTGGTCAGACTTCTTCATCAGTCGATACAGCGGCAAGCTGCGCTCTCCGAGTCGAGCAATGAAATGGCTAAGTGCCGCGAGGCAGCCCGTGACACGTTGCACGTCCTTCAAATTTTGGATTGGTCCCATGTTTGTGATGTCCGAGATCTTCTCGGGATTAGCTTCAATGCCGCGTTCCGACACGACAAAGCCAAGGAGCATGCCCCTCGGAACCCTGAAAACACACTTCTCGGGGTTAAGCTTCACCCCGTGCTCTCTTAGCTTCGCGAAAACTTCCGTGAGGTCTGGAACCAGATCACCTATCTTCTTTGATTTGACTATGATGTCATCGACGTACGCCTCGATGATTCGCCCTATAAGATCGCCAAAGACACGTAGCATGCATCTTTGGAACGTGGCGCCCGCGTTTTTGAGCCCGAAAGGCATCATCTTGTAGCAATAAGCGCCAAACGGGGTAATGAACGAAGTTGCGAGTTGATCCGCTATGCACATCACTATCTGGTGGTACCCGGAGTACGCATCGAGAAAACAGAGGGTTTCACACCCAGCTGTCGAATCGACTACCTGATCTATGCGAGGCAAAGGAAACGGATCCTTGGGACACGCCTTGTTAAGGCCCGTATAGTAAACACACATCCTCCACTTCTTATTCTTCTTCTTTACAAGTACAGGGTTAGCAAGCCACTCGGGGTGGAATACTTCTCGGATGAACCCTGAACTAAGAAGCTTCTTGATCTCCTCGCCAATCGCCTTGCACTTGTCGTTGTTGAAGCGGCGTAGGCGTTGCTTCACCGGCTTCGATCCCAGTTTGATGTTTAATTTGTGCTCGGCAACCTCTCTCGGGATCCCCTTCATGTCGGAGGGTTTCCATGCGAACACATCGAGGTTCGCTTTGAGGAAGTCGACAAGCGCGCTTTCCTATTTAGGATCGAGCGCCGTCTCGATATGGAGCGTGTGGCCATCATCGGAGATAGCCACATCCTTAACGTCCTTGGCGGGCTTGAAACAGCAGGCTGCTCGCTTGGATGACTCAGGGATGTCTTGGTCCTCAGAGGGAGGTTCGGCGCGGAGCCTCTCGGACCGGATGAGTGCCTCAGTGAACTGGAAGCACTCAGCATCGCACTCGAATGCGTGCTGGTACGTGGTCCCCACCGTGATGATCCCCTTCGGGCCGGGAATCTTCAACTTGAGGTACGTATAGTTGGGCACGGCCATAAACTTCGCTTGGGCCGGCCTCCTGAGGATGGCGTGGTACGTCCCCAAGAACCCCACTACTTCGAAGGTGAGGGTTTCCGTGCGGAAGTTCCGCGGAGTCCCAAACGTGACGGGTAGATCGATCTGCCCGATTGGGAGTGCCTCCATTCCAGGGACGACCCCGTGGAACGGCGTAGGTGACGGCCGCAGCTGGGACCACAGGATGCCCATGTCGTCGAGTGTTGACGCATAGAGCACGTTGATGCCGCTCCCCCTGTCCATCAAGACCTTATGGATCCACTTGGTCTTGAACAAAGGAGCCACCACAAGAGGGTAGCACCCCGGCTGCGGCACGCGGTCGGGGTGGTCCGCGCGGTCGAAGGTAATCGGAACCTCCGACCACTTGAGGTAGGACGGCATCCCGGACTCGGTGTTGTAGACCCCGCGCCGGATCAGCTTCTCTTGGCGCCTCGAGGGTCGTGTCGGGGACCTCCCAAAGATCACGTGGACCGCCCCGTCCTCTCCGGGGTAGCCAGCCCCTGCGTCGTCGTCGTCATTGTTGTCGGGGAGAGGCGCAACTTTCTTCGGTGGGTTCGCCGCCTTTGGCTTAAGCGTGCCATTGACGTAGTTCTTCATCAAACGGCAGTCCTTGAGCGCGTGCTTGACAGACACCTCGTGGTGGGTGCACGGCGCCTCCAGGAGCCTCTCGAAGTGGTCCTTTGGGGGACCGGCCTTGGGTGGATTGCTCTTGGGGCGCGTGGCCTTGCGCTCGACTGCCGCGACAAGGTTGTCGTCACGGCGATGCTTGTCGTTCTTCTTCTTCTTCTTGAAGCGCAAAGATGGCCCCTCGCCGTCGTGCACGACCTGTTTCCCCTTGCCCTGAAGGATGTTGAGGGTCGCCGCGACCGCCTCCTCACCGTCCGCGTGGTTAGTCGCGATGTCGAGGAGTTCCCGAGTAGTTCGGGAAGTCCGGCGCCCTAGTCGGTGGATGAGGGTGGTGCAAGTTGTGCCATTCTAAAACGCCGAGATGGCGTCGTTGTCCGTTGCACCCGGGAGCTCGGTGCAGCGCTTGGAGAAGCGCCAGATGTAGTCGCGTAGGCTCTCCCCCGGCTTCTGCTTGCAGTTGCACAGCTTCCACTACTTGCCGGGGCGGGTGTACGTGCCCTGAAAGTTGCCAACAAAGGTCCTGCGCAGTTCCGTCGAGTCGTTGATCCTGCCGCGGGGTAGGTGCTCGAGCCAGGTGCGCGCGGGGTCGGGGAGGTAAAGCGGCAGGTTTTTGATGATGAAGAGGTCGTCTGTCGCTCCCCCACGTGGCACGCGAGCCTGTAATCTTCCAGCCACACGCTAGGGTTGGTCTCCCCGTCGTATCAGGGGATGTTGGTCAGAGCCCGGAAGCGCGGGCCCCCTTTGATTGGGCGACCAGCTGCGGTCCCGGTCATCATCGCTATCGTAGTGCCCGCCGCGCCTTCGGTCGTCTCGCTGGCGCGGGCGGCGCTCATCGCGATGGCCACGGTCGTCGCCGTAGCCGCGGTCGTAGCCATCGTTACCAGCAGCTCGGCGACGAGCTTTGATGGTGTCGCGGGCATCTCAGTTGGGCCTGAGACGCTGCTTGACTGCTGAGCCACCAGCCTCCTCACCACGGCTCCGATGCCGCGAAGGAGACAGGTTCTGGCGGTGCTCGGACTGGGCTGCCCTCACATCGCGTGCGTACCGCTGGCGGGACACGAAACTTTCCGCCTGCTGCGCTGCTGCCGTCTCGAGGAGGGCCTTAAGTTGCTGTCGCACCCTTCTCTCCTCGGGGGTGGCCGCCTCCGGGCAGCCGCGCAGAAGCATGGCCGCGGCTGTCAAGTTCTGTGACGCACGCTTGAAAAGTGGCGGGCCGTCGCCGTCGACGTTGGCGTCCTCGTTGACACGTCGGTTGTTGTCGCGCGCGCAGCCACGAACCGGCGGTGTCGGGGTGCGGGCCCTAGACTGCCTGGCAGCCGGGCGACGCTCCTGCCGCTCGCCGTCTCCCTCACGGCGCTGGTCCCGCACCGGGACTTGCTGCGGGGCTGGTGGCGGGTTGCGTGGCCCGCGCTCCTCCCCGAGCTCTTGGTGGAGATTGGCTAGCTCCTCATCGAGCTGGCGCCTGGCCTCGGCGAGTTCGTCGAGGCGCGCCCGGTGTTGGGCATTCATGGCGCGGTGCCGGTTCCGCGTCGGTGGAGCTGCTTGAGCTCGGCGCCACGCAGACGAAACACTCACGCGTGAAATCGCGCGCGGGTGCTGGTGGTGCCCGTCGGGCTGTCGCGGAGCCCGGGGCGGTGTAGGACGCCCGCAGCACGTCCACGTAGGCCGTCACCGGGTCGTCCGGGAGACCCTGCTGTCCATGGGGTGCATGGCGGTGTACCATTGCATGAACTCGCCCCAGGTCAGCGGCTCGGCCCCGCTGGCCTGGAAGGCGAGGTCGGTGAGGTAGTAGGCGGCGAGCCTATAACGCTCCTGTGTTGGGTTTGGCCCCAACATGGCCATGATCGTTTCGCCCGAGAAGCCTCGGATGAAAGTTGCGCGCCCCACCGCCGCCATCAAGGCGTTGGGGTGAGCAGGTCGGGCGAAGGTGCGCCCGACGACGGACTCCGCCGACCCGGTGTAGACGAAGCCGAGGGAGCCGAAGAGCATGGTGGCCCCGGGAGTCAGTGAAACCCCGCGGCCCTCCATCCGAATCGTGGTGAAGTTCGGTGAGACACACGATGTGCCCCCTACCTGGCGCGCCAACGTCGGGGTTCTCTACCGCCGACAGTAAATTTGTATCGGACCGTGTGTCCGACCCAGATGGTTAGCACAAGAGACACGGGGGTTTAGACTGGTTCGGACCTCCGGGGAGTAATACCCTACGTCCAGTGTCGAGCTGCCATGTTCTCGCGCTAGGAATGTCTGTAGTAGGGGTTACAAACTGGTCGGGGGAGGGTTCTGAGCCCAAGTCCCTGGGGTGTTGAGTGCGTGGTTCGTCAGCCCTTGTGACGGTTGCCCTCCTCTCCCTTTTATAGTCTCAGGGGTGAAGGGCAAAACAGGAAAACAAAAATGTGCTACAGGCCTATGCAGCCGGGAGGTCTTCTCGTGCGTCGCTGTCTGCCAGGGAGCATTGAAGGGGGGCTGAGCTGTGTTGGAGCTGTAGGCCGCCGCATGTCCAGGTATCACTATTCATTTCCAAATACCTGGCGCTTCCTCCGAGCTCCTTTGTGGGTGACTCAACCCTCCTTAGTGTGTATTAGGCTCGACACGTCGGGGCCTAAATGTAGGTGGGCGCCGACCGTAGAGGGTACTTGAGTGCCTCTGACGGGGATGGCGTGCCGCAGAGTCGGATGGGACGACGCGTCGGGGGCCGCACGGCTGAACAGTGCAGCCGCCAGCTGGAGCACTTGCATGGTATGGGGAACTGGTGCCCCGCGTGTCGTCACGGGAGAGCCCGGGCGTCGGGGTTGCGCCACGTTCGTGTGCGGCCCCTGATCCCTCGCCCCGACCTCCGCGCGTGGGCCTCGTCTTAGTCGTAGACGGAAACTACTCGTGCGAACGAGCGGTCGGGGGCGGAGACTCCTCGTGCGAGCGAGTTGTCGGAGGCGAAGAGGAAACTCCTCGTGCGGGACGGAGACTCCTTGTGCGGGACAGAGACTCCTCGGGGAAGCTTCCTCATGGTCGGAAACAAGACGTCTTGCCAGTGACGGTCTTGACAAGGATCAGTTGCCCTTCCTGTCCTGGATCTTAGCCTTGACATTGTCAATGGTGTCAGACGACTCTACCTTGAGAGTGATTATCTTGCTGTTTAAGGGTCCCTAATCCAAGCCCTCGTCAGCAACGATATCGATTTCTCGATTGGATCCTATAGGTGTTCTCAAATCGCAAGGATTTGGCGATATCGATTTCTCGATTGGATCCTATAGGTGTTCTCAAATCGCAAGGATTTGGATGGAGATAGCATAAAAAAACAATGGTGGCAACGGGTCATGTTCTCGTGATTCGATTCGAATTCAGCCTTATCCCAGATTCTCAGTTTCCACACAGCTTTCAGGTGCAGATTCCCAAGACAACCAAGCACCTGTTCTTCTTCGACGGCGGTCGTGAGTGCGCTGCAGTCCTCTCTTGCCGCCACGCTCGCGGTCTTTCTCCCCTCGTCGGCGAGCAGACCTTCCGCCCCGACTCCGGAGACGTCGTCGTCGATGCGCTCGCGCGGCCAGCATGAAAAATAGCTGAGGTGCGCTGCAATCCCTCCGCTGCTTGACTTTCTGCGGTTCCTGCGGCGCCGCTGGGCGATGCGGGCAGCCCGCATACTGTCGCTTGTGCGAAGCGGGTCAAAACGGCGTGCTACGTGGGTTTGAGGTGCGGGCGAGCCCGACGGGTTAGCGGCGAAACCCGCGCCACTTGCATCCCTACCTGCCACCAACCCGGCCATGTACTGACGCTAAGCGTTGCCGCGCGCGTGTGTGACACTGACGCACAACCCACAGCGGCAACTTCCACCATCGACCACTTGGAGCCCCCGATCGACCACGTTTGCCTGTCGAACGGGTGCGTTTCTACATACGCGCGCTGCCGTGCTCGACGTGGCCGGATCGCGGTGTGCCGCGACGCATGTACCCCCCGCTTGGCCGCTTGGAACGGGTTGGCAGGTTGCCACATTCAGACGGCCGCGATCGAACGGGGCAATGCGGTCCATCCCCACGCGAACGCTGTGTACCGCCGCACCTTCTTGTATACTAGAGCGTTGAGCGCGCCTCCGGCGTGCCATATTTTGACTCACTTTGAAAGGCGTATCAAGTGTTTGAGTGCACGACAACATCATTGATGTTCATGACGGCGTCCACGTGCAGCCAGGTGTACAACATTTGAAGTTTCGACGACTTGCAGCATGAAAAATAAATTAGGTGCGAGAGCTGTGTGGTTTGGCAAGATGGCCAAGCACTGCTTTCTGTTCCAGTTCCAACGGTCCTCATGATAACAGAGGACGGTGGCAAAGTCGCACAGCTCGACGCAAATTGCAAATAGCTCTATTCAAAGAATTTTGAATAATTCAAGCCAAAACTTAAATTCACCATAGAAGAAATCGTACAAAAACTTGGCTCAAACTATAAAAAAAGTTGAAGAAATCCAAATTGCAGAGCTCCATCATACAAAATACGTACATAGGGACTAAACAGAAACTTCAGAAACGCAACAATAAGGTTGTGATGAAAAAACTCCAACCTTTATGCTCAGCTTCTTCGAAACTAACACTTCTCCAGTTAAAACCTGGGATGATGAATGGCTCTGATTCTATAATACCTGTACAATGTTATAATACTACTTGTCTTACTTTCTCTAAAACTAAGTTTTGTATAGTACAATGTTATCAGTAATGATCCTGTATCGTGGTCATTTATAATAGTATTAATAATAATTACTAACTTCCTCCGGTCGTATCTATTGACACGAACAATTATCTTCACTGTATGGAGACGATACTGATCATCAACGAAGTCCCCCAATGTGCCGTGAAAGTAACTATTCATTCAGATCTTCTCTGTTACAGATGGTTGTCTTCTTGTCTAGAAACACCATATTTTCCGCTATATAGGTGGTACTGCAAATGGACTATCCCAACTTTTTCAAGATTGCCTGGAAAATGGTTTGAGACTGTTCAGTGACACAGTTCCTTGTATATCATCTAAAACAAAGCACAATAAGGATCTTAACTCATAATTCTACAATGCTGCCATCTTATCATTTTGTCAATATTCAGCATAGGCAAGGTTATTTGTTTTATTTGTGAACCTTAGGTTTTCACTGGGGCACAATATAATGTTTTAGCCTTATGTCAGTTCATGGTAAAATTACTGGCTACATTTTTAAGATCTCATATATACTGTCATGAACAACAATAACTGAAAATTGATGAGGCTGGAAAAATATTTCAGTATCAGTGATGCACATAACTCTATCTGGAATTTCTTCATTAATATAAGCAAGTCCTAAAAAATTTTGCAAAAAAACTCTGAATCGTTGCATGCTTATACTTTTTTTTTAAAGATTTCAGAAGCATCCCAACAAAGATACCAACTACACTTGATTCCTGACCAATGCAATGTACTCTTTCTGCATCAGAGTCAGTGGTGTGACAACTCCATAAAACCAAGTTCGTTTGGTTGTTCATTAAGAAAAAGTGAAGCTTGTTTTCAGTATATAATTCAAACAATGGATAGACTAAACATGAAAATAAATTTGCTGTACACTCCAAATGAATAACACAAGTGCACATTCAGCTATAAGAGCTATAGAATATAGAACTTTTGCTACCTTTCAGAAAGTACATTCTAGCATAGTCATAAATTTTCCAAGCAACTGCAATATGCTTCCTTTGGACACTAAACAAAGTAAGACAAACAATAATCTAATGCTTGATAATATATAAGGAAATAGTTAACCTTTCTTTGACCTCTCATTCCGACCGCGGACTTCCTAGTAACATTTCATTTGCACCTGCACATATGTGTGCAGTGGCGCCTGCCAAGGATATACATGATAGCATCCCCATAGTAGTTATAATCGACAGTTCTCAAAATCATGTATGCTTTGAATCTGAACAGAAACAGTTACCTGTAGTGCTGCAAATTCACATCTTGGCGGCCAACAAGGTGCCCAACAGTTCCAAAATACACTATTTCCTTATTTTAACACCACTAATGACCCATCGAAAGAAGCAAATAAGCCATGAATAGATAACTGATACCTAAAGAAGTATGCTATTCTGCATCGGGATAATAAAATAAAACAATTGTACCTACATTATAAGACAACTTTTTATGCACTGATACTCATATAAGAAACATGATAATTTTTTTAGCGAGTCTACCATCGTTATTTTTAACTTGATTAAATGCGCAACAGTTTCAGTAAATCCTTCTCTGCCCAATTAAAGAGAACAACTTCTTTTGCAAAAAAAAAATCATTATCTTTGACATACCTAGCATGATGACTTAGTAACCTAGCCCTCCGACGTTTCTCGATAGTCATCTTAGTTGGCTATTAGTATAATGTAAAATCTAGCTGATAGACGATGTGGGCATATACTAACCATACAAACATCGACAAAAAGACATGCATAAAATTAGTCAATCTGTGACATGAAAATGATTGCATACCGGCAAATTTGTCACCAAAGAGTACTTTGATGCTAGTGTATTTTATTATATGCATTGCTGCAGTTGGTAGGTCTGATTCTTGAACTTTGTTTATGTGCCTTTCCTATCAATGGCAACAGAAACAATTATTATCAAGAATTCTTGATCAAAAAATTCAGAGATCCTTTCTGAAATTTACAGGAGTTCACAACTTCACATCTCCTCTTGCAAAGCCCTGGACCATATACATTGAAAATTCCATGGAACTAAAACTTAAATCAGCAAAAGAGAGTACAACAAAGGTATCAAATAATGGAAATAATGCCTTATGCAATAGGTGGATGCTCAACTTAAATGATGCAGGCACAAGAGCAATTGATTACTTACGAAATAGAGTCAAAACTTACATACTGATTTCATGACTGACATAAGAGTTGGTAGCTTTGATTTTTGAAATTTGTCCACCTGCCTATCCTATCAATGGCAACAGAAACAATTACTATTAAGAATTCTTAATGAAAAAATTCAAACACCTCTTCTGAAATTTACATAAGCCCTGGACCATATACATTCAAAATTTCACGTAACTGAAATTTAAGTCAGCAAAAGAGAGTACAGCAAAGGTATCGAATAATGGAAATAATACCTTGTGCAATAGATTGATGCTCAACTTAAATGATGCAGGCATGAGACCAAATCATTACTTTCTTATCTATGTCACATAATCATTAGTCCCATTCCAATACAGGAAGGATTCAATATTGTTAATCGAAGAAAAGCTCAATCTTGACTCCACCAAGAAGGAACAAGCAAATGAAGAAAACCTGGTGCAATTTTGAGAAATTATTAGGACAAAAATCCAGCAAAGAACCTAAATTATGATGACTCCATTTCTATTTCTCCTCAGCCACAGACCACAGACTCCTCAATAAAGCTGAGCCTTAGGGGAGGGACGTCATAGGGAAGAACAAACACCATACCGTAAATCAGCTAGGGTTTCGGCAAGGGATGAGGGCATCCGTGTCTATACCTGAAGCCTGTCGATGGGGAAGGGCCCGTGCTCCACCTCCTTGTGCTTCTCTGCCCCAGCCATGGAGAGGGATGACACAACACGAAGAAGGCAGCGCGTTGTGATGACGGCAATAACCGGAGAGCATGGGAAGCAGCAGCAGCGCCGCCACTGCCTCCTCCGCCCTCGCCTCTGCCGCTGCTGCCTCCGCACGGCGCCGCGCGCTCGCCGTTGTCGAGCCGCGGCTGCTAGTGCGCGAGGCACGGGAGCCACCGGGCGCGAGACACGCCGTACGCGGGCGCCGCGCCCCTTGCGCTGGCCGAGTGCCCCGCGTAAGCTGTGCTCGGACCGCCTGCCATGGGAGCCGAGGAAGTCGCCGAAGAAGGGAGGAAGTCAGGGACGAAGCCGCCGACCCGCTTGCGCTGGTCAACGCCCGCGCCGCCTGCTCCGATTTGCCTCAGCCGCACCCGATTCGCCATCTCCCCCGTCAGATCCGCGCGGAGGAAAGGGTGAGGAAGAAGGCCGCTGGCCGGGGAGGGGCGCGCCAACGGCTAGGGTTTCCCCACGGGTTCGGGAGAGAAAGCGGAGAAGAGGGAGAGTGCGGACGGCGGGCGGCGCCATGAGCGAGCGGGCGGAGGGAAGGGATAAGACGGGAGAGGGGGCGGCGGACGATATGGCGGGGGGTTTGCCGTAAATGTACAGGCGGGCGGTTTTCTGTAAAAACGCCGCGAAATCGGAATTTCGTCTTCTTGGTAGAGGAATATTTTGGAACGTGAGGAGTTTGTTGCAAATAAAATGGCCGCGGTTCCTGTAGCCGGAAGGACCCCTGGACACGAAATCGAATTACGCACAACACGAAGGGCTTTTCCGCAAAATTCCACACGACGCTAGCGCTCCGTGGGCCGCCGGATCGGCGCGATCGGACGGCTGAGAAATTGGGACGACGTAGCCACGCCCAGAGGCCGCCGCAGCCACCACGGAATATAGAGTCTCGGATATCTAACAACAATAATCCGTGCCATCGATACCGAACGGCAAATCATCTTCAAGCGTATGTTTGCTTTTCTGCACAGCATGAGATCGTGCACGAGGTTGTCACATGCAAGTACGCGCAGAGTATGACGGCACCTTTGTGTGATTTGGCTCCATCTTTTGAATAACAGGGACGCTGCAGCAACAAAATGAGATTCGTACTGTCGATTATGTTGCTGCAATCTTATCTTTTTCGCAGAGAAGTCTACGCTTTAAATGAAACGATTTTCTAATGAAGACATCTGTACCATGAAAATTGAGAAAAAATTTATGCTCTTGGTCATTCCAACTCTTCATGCTCTTGCTTTGCATCTCACACTTTTCTTCGTGTCTATTTTCTATAATCGATAGATGAACATTAACTACCTTAATTTATTTACGATTTTGAAAGGTTGGGTCAATAAATCTTCAGATCCACAAAATCATAACATCACCTACTAGACAAAAAAGATAAAACTACGAGTATATTGGAGACGTGTCAATATTCACGTGAATTGCACCGCATAAATGTGTACAAATAACTGAGTCGCATCATACGTCACAATTTCAGGTAACGTGTTACAGTATATCTGCCCAGATTAAGATTAGACCAAAAAAAAAACCTTATGTCTCTTTCGTTTTTCCTCAAACTGGAAACGGGGAAAAGGAAAGAAGCACACGAAAAGTAATAAAGTTAATAAAGTTTGTGATAGAAGGGGTCCAAATCCCAGAGCCAGAACCATCCCTGAGCCTCGACTAGCAGGTTCTACCACTTTAAAAACCCACGCAAAATCCCCCTTCTTCCCCACTCGCTTCTGGGCTTGTCGCATTCCACCGCTCACCATGGCCGCCGCCGTCGAAGCCGCTGGAGGCCGGAAGGCCAGCTGCTTCTTTGAGGTCGGCCGGCGCGAGATCGGCTCCTCGTACCCCCGCGCCTCCTCCCGCCGAATCAGCGGCTCCGAGGTCTTTTCTTCTCTGTTCTTTTCTTTTTGATCCTAGCACTTTCCAATCTTCGATTCGAGCATGTCTGCTGGGTGGACGTTGATAGAAAGGTGTTCGCGCTCATATCTCTCTCGGCTGGGTAGAATATGATGGCTGGAGGGGTAGGTTGTGTTATTGATATGGTTGTGCGCTTGTCTTTACCACTTTAGTAACTTCAGTTTGCAGAATTTATTTATGTAATTACTGATATAAATCTCAAATTTCATGGGTTGTTGATAAGATTAACCATTGTCAGGGCATATAGATTAGACACAGTTACACTGATGAATTCTACCTTATCGTTTGTAACCCGGAGGGTATAGATTTATATGCTTTGTTCAAGTTTGGTCTCTACTTGTTATCTACTTTCTTTTAGTTGATATACATTTTCAAGCTTGATAAATATCTCACTGGATCACATGTGTTGCAAACGTGATCCAACCTGAGCTGTATTACAGATCATGCTAATGAATTTTGTGATAGATTTAGTATCTAATACTTTATTTCTACAATGCTGAGTTTATAGCTTTAACCACCATTCTTGGATGCGGGGCTAACTGCTTGTCATTTTTCTTTTTCTTTGTCTGAGTAGCATATAGTGACGCGGATGACTCAGTATGGAAAATTGCGTGGTCATGATGGCTGTGTTAATACCGTGAGCTTTAACCCTACTGGTGACCTTCTCGTGTCCGGTTCAGATGACACGAACATCATAATATGGGACTGGTTTGCTAAAACTAAAAGGCTTGTTTACCCGTCTGGCCACCAAGAAAATGTCTTCCATGCTCGTGTGATGCCATTTACTGATGATAGCACCATTGTAACCGTCGCTGCTGATGGCCAGGTTTGTCTACCAACAATGATTTGAATGTATAATACATTTCTTAGCTGTCTCACAAGTTACAAGCCATAAACAGGGTCAGTGTACATGTATCATGATTTATTTTTTGGAATGTCAACCACGTGTAAAGAGACTCAGGTCATTGCACAGAATAACATAATCAGTTTTTATGAAAAAGACTGGTGAGATTGTGCCATCAACATTGCAAGTCTAATTAACTTGTGCAACACATTTGTGAACCACGCTGAGCTTCTGCCGTGGTGCTAATTTGTTCTTTAACCTAGGTGGCATGATGGCAACTATTATTCCATATGTAGAGCAGCATCTATATCCTTATATCAGCATTGCTCAAGATCCTTCACCAAGAACACAAAAGGCAAATCACACAAATTTCTGTTTTTATCTCAGGCTTTTAGTGATAAAGTTTCTTTTGTCTTCACTGGAATGGTGCTTTCAAAAGTTAGGGCTATACATAATTAAATTATTATTATTTTAGAAATTTTCGGCAAACAGGACTAGACATCCACGAGTGCATCAGCATATGCATGCATCTTTATGGCCTAGTCCTGAAGGATTCATGTCGCTTAACTAGCACGTTTTCTTGCCTACATATTATTTTGAACTAAGTGTTTGCCTACTCTTTTTCCTCTTATTGTGTATTATATTGGAAATGATTTTACTGGCTTCCAGCTGCTTGTAGTCCACGCTAAAACACCTTGCCAAGTTTTATCTTCATTGCAACCAAATGAACCACTTCCTCCACCCAGGTAAGAGTTGGGCGACTGAAGGAGGGCGGCGAAGTCACAACCAAACTAGTTGGGGAACACGATTCCCAGGTGCATAAGGTCGCTATCGAACCAGGAAGCCCTTACATCTTTTACAGTTGCGGAGAGGATGGCTTGGTACAGCATGTATGTCACTAAGCCACTGTTGCTAATATACACAATTAATGTAGTTGATTTAACTGTTTTTTCCCACTTACAGTTTGACTTAAGAAGCGATTCAGCAACAAAGCTGTTCACCTGCTATTCTTTCTTGAATGACAGACGTCGTGTAAGATTGAATAGCATCGCCATTGACCCGCAGAACCCTTACTATTTTTCAATTGGTGGTTCTGATGAGTATGTCCGGTTGTATGACATGAGGAGATTCCAGTTGGATGATTCAAGAAACATAAACCAGCCTATAGATACCTTCTGTCCCAAGCACCTTATTAAGGGTGGGAAGGTCCACATCACCGGTATTGCATATTCGTATGCAAGGGAGATACTTGTATCCTACAATGATGAGCATGTCTATTTGTTCCAAAACAATATGGGTCTTGGTCCAAATCCTGTAACAGCACAGCCTGAGTTTTTCGACCAGCTTGATCAGCCACAAGCATACTCAGGTCACAGGAATTACCGAACTGTTAAGGGAGTCAGTTTCTTCGGACCAAACGATGAATATGTTGTGAGTGGTTCAGATTGCGGAAATGTATTCATATGGAGGAAGAAGGGAGGTGAACTGATGAGGATGATGAATGGTGACAAAAGTATAGTTAACTGCATTGAACCACACCCGCATTTTCCTTTCATGGCTACTAGTGGGATTGACAAAACTGTCAAGCTTTGGACACCCACAGCAAAGAAAGTGATGTCACTACCTAAGAATGCAAAGGAAGTAAGTTGTTTTTGCTTATATAAATACAAGTAATTAGGATGTGTACTTGATACGTTTCCTTCAGAGTTTCTTCTTACAATGTGTTTATTTCAACAGATAATAGCCTCTAATGAACAGGGGAGAGAGACTGACTCTTCACGAGCTGAAGTGACACTTTCATCTGATGTCATCATGCACGTGCTGAGGTTGCATAGGAGACAGTCTGAACTGCATAGGGAGAATGAACCTGCTGCTGGGGATTTCGCCAGTGATGATGATGAGGCTTTCTACATCGGATTTGGCAATGGCAATGCAGAAAGGGACCAAGGGGAAAACTCTGACCCCAGGGAGTGCATAGTGACATAGCGAGAGCAGGCAAATTTTTATCTTTGCAACCTGGCCCTCGTTTCATGTTGGAGCAAACTTCATAAGTTTTAGATTCAGTTTCACATACCAAGGTATGATGTGGGACGTGCCTCCTACAATGCACCCAGAGGAATATATATCATGATACTTAGTGGAGAAGCTCAATAGCTAGCGCGGCAGTATTCTTCTTGTGTGTTATGTTGTAGTTTTACAGAATAGACTCAATGGAATCGCCATACATGTAGTCTAGTAACATAAATTGTGCTCGCAGCATGTGTAATTATGAACTGTATCTTGGCTGATGAGTCTGAATTGTTGTGTTTGACCGTGCAATATGTACATAGGCTTTCCTTGATGCGGGGATATTGAGAAAGTCGGTATTTAGTTGTTTCGCCTGTCTGGCAGTGCGATGTCACCCTGAATAATCTGGAACTGAATGCAGTTGCTGGGTGTCTGTAACATGTAGTGATCAATTTGCACAACTCTGAATTTTTTTTAAAATAATCTGGGTGTCTGAATAATCTGGCTTGTAGGCCCAGGAAGTAGCCAATCAATCAATTAGCACAACTCTGAATGTTTTTTTAAATATATTTATTTTTTCACAATTTTTCGAAAATATATAGCGGATCCAAAAATTTGCAAAAGTAGCCTCCTACCGCCGTGGTAAATGGCGGTAGGGACCTACCACCACCGGGAACGGCGGTTGGGGTACTGTAGCACCTCTAGTGTCGGGGACAGCCATAGGGGTCTCCTAACTATGGGGGAGATTACCCTTCCTAAAGAATTAACACAAAACCACAACGACATCACCCAACCAGTCACGGCCCAAAAACGAGGAAGGCCCACGGTTCGCTCCGGCCCAACAACCTCCAGGGCCCATCAAAACGGCTATCCTCAACCCCCTCGAGCGAATCTCCGCCTCGCTCGAGGGGGGACGCCACGTGATGAACCCCCGCCCTACACGAGGGGCACGGCGCCCCGTGAGCAGGACTCCGCCTCGCTCGAGAGCTTCAGCCCCTCGAGCGGGTCTCCGCCTCGCTCGAGGGACTGGCGCCCCTCTTGCGGGCGTCCGCCTCGCTTGAGGGATTGGCGCCCCTCGTGCGGGCGTCCGCCTCGCTCGAGGCCGACACTCGAGCGACAGCGCCCCGCTTGTCTCACCTGACAGGGGCATTAAATGCCCTCGCCCGTCGCAGGCGCCTTAGTCAAAAGGCAATCCCCGCCTATGCCGCGCCGCTGACACCGCCAGGGCTTCTGACCTTGTCACTGTGCGGCCAAACCCCGTCACTATACCGCCATTCCCAGCACTGTGCAGGTGCTGTGCGGACAGGCCAGTGTCATTCCAAAGCACTGCACCGCCCACTCCCGTCCTTCTCCCACGGCGAGCCCCTCGAAAGGGCATGGGCGCACCCTCGAAGGGTGTACGGGCGGCGACCGGGCGCACGATGCGGGCGGCACCACGGCGCGGAACACACTAAGCACGTCTCCTCCATCATCTCCGGCACTGTACAGGCCATCCCCGGCGCTGTGGAGCCATCCTCAGCGCTGTGGAGCCCTGTTACAATGGGACACCACGTCGGCCCCTGTATGGCATGGGCGCTCCCGCCATCGAGGCCCTCGAAAGGGCATGGATCATCCTCGAAGGGTGTACGGACGGCGAGCAGGCGCGCACACTGACCAGCGCCGCCGTACGAGCGACGTGCACCGCGTCCCCTCCACTAACTCCGGTGTCGCCCGGCCATCCCGGGCGCTGTGCAACTGACCCGGGGTCTGTGCGGCCATCACCAGCGCTGTGCGGACATCCCTAGCCCTGTGGCACCATCCCGGGCGCTATGCAGCCATCCCCGGTGCTGTGCGGTCCTGCTCCGATGGGACGCCGCCACGCCGGGCCCTGTACAGCACCAGATGCCCTCGTCAGCAAGACCCTCGAACTGATGTACGGACGGCGGTCAGACGTGCACGCCGAGCGAGCTACCCTCGAAGCTATTCCCCGGCAAGTACATAGCCGCCACGACACCCGCAAGTACTGAGATTCGTCAGGACACCATCAAATCGTAAACACTGTGTACCAGTACTACGATACTGTGTAAAACCCTGTGCGGCACATTTGTAAGCCGCCTCCCCTTGGTCTATAAAAGGAGGAGGCGGTCGCCCGGCCGCCGGGGACGAGATCATCATGACACACCCGCACTCACCCGCATACTCGTTCCCCCCGATATTGGCACTTTGCCTCAATCACCTAGCAGGGACTTGGAGGCTTCTCCTCCTCTCCCGCCTTGCTTGTAGCCCCCCTCTACAGACACCACTGGTGCGAATCAATACAGCGCGCACGCGCAATCTGCTGGACGTACGACCCCGCGGTCGGAACCAGAATAAACCCGTGTCCCTGTGTTGCCATTTGCACCAACCATCGAGAAGCTGACCACAGCGTATCTCACTAGTTAGTGTCGGGACTAATCCTAACACCGACAGTTGGCGCGCCAGGTAGGGAAAACGCGCTGTGATCGACCCCTCACCAGCAGTCTTGATGGTGATTCGCACCGAGATGACGTCCCAGAGGTACGCCATGGGCAGCTCGGACCCTTTCCCAGCCGGATTCGAAATCCGGATCGGGAGCCTGAACTTTCAGGCTACGGGGAACGGCTACCACATGCGCCTTACCAATCGGGATGAACTCCACCCGTGGCGGTCAACCGGGCCGGGCCCGATCCCCGCCACGTCTACGACCGACGTCCCGGCACCGGAACCCACGACGGCGGTTGCCTCGACGTCTCGACGCCGCAAACGCTCGGGTCAGCGCTCGCGTCAGGCGCTCACGGAGCGGCGCCAGGCAGCACGCGACGCGGCCCGGAGCGACGCACCACCGCCGAGCGACACGACGGCGCACCCTACAGGGGAGCGCGCGGCCACGGGGCCGCAGTTCCCCCACGGGATGCGCAACTCCGCCGCAACGTACGCCTCATCCGTCAGCACCGACATGGCCACATACAAGGATCTCCCGGGCCATCACCTGCTGTCAGCCCGGAACCTCATCGCCACCACCAACGACGAGTCGTACCACGGCTCGGCCACCGAGCTGCCGCCCGCAACCTCGCATGGCTATGCGGAGTGGGACTTCTCCGGCGTACCGGACCCTGTGGTATTCCGGCGGTTCCTTGACGCTGCGGACTACTGGTTCGGTTGCTCCGACGACTCCAGCGAAGGGAGCTACGATCCCTCGCGCGAGTGCTTCGTTGTCGTCATCAACGAGCATGCTGACGGCGCGAACGGAGCAGGCGACGGGGATGCGGCCCAGCATCCAGAGCCAAACCCGCCACCGGCCCCACCAGCGGGCAATGCGGATATTAATGCGCAGCTGGCCCAGGCGCGCGAGCTCGAGGCGAAGCTCGCAGAGGAGTACCGGCAGGTGCGGCTCCAGCGTGCTACCATCGCAAGGGAAGCCTCGGCGCGCGGCGAACGCGCCCGAGAAGCCGGGAGGCAGGCTCGCGAGTGCATCAACGCCGACTTCAACGTGGACGACCCACACACGCCGCCTCGGGCCAGCCAAAAACTCATCGCGGCGGCGACACTACTTCGGGCCATGCCCGAGCCATCGACGCCCGAGGCACGTAACCTGCGCCGCGAGGCGCAGGCTCTCATCGAGCAGGCGGCCGTAAAGTAGGCCGAGAGCTCCGCGTCCCGCATATGCAACCAGTCCAGCGCGCGGGGCGACGGCGACGCGCAGGACCAGGAGGCATCCGTCCACGCGGACGGCGCGGCGGGACAGCCGGCAAACCGGGGCAGGACGCCTGTCAGGGAGCGGATCCTTGACACGCGCGGCCAGGCCCACGACGGCGATGCCCGCAACGTCCTGAACGCCAAGAAGAGGGGCGACGCGGAGGCGCGGACGGCGGCAGGCTACCACCCTCGGCGAGGTGGTCGCTACGACAGTCGGGAGGACCGCTCGCCAACGCCGGAACCCCCGGGAACCCGTGTGTTCAGCCGGGAGATCCGCACGGCGAGTTTCCCCCAGCGCTTCCGCCAGCCCACCACCATCACCAAGTACACGGGGGAAACAGACCCTCGGCTATGGCTCAACGACTACTGCCTGTCTTGTCAGCTGGGCGGCGCCACCAACGACGCGGTGATCATCCGCAACCTGCCGCTGCACCTTGCGGATTCGGCCCGGACATGGCTCGAACATCTGCCGCCCAGCCAAATCCACGGCTGGGACGACCTAGTCCGCACCTTCGTGGGAAACTTCCAGGGCACGTATGTGCGCCCTGGGAACTCATGGGACCTGCGAGGGTGCACTCAGAAGCCCGGCGAGTCGCTCCGGGACTTCATACGGCGCTTTTCCAAGCGCTGTACCGAGCTCCCGAGCGTCGCTCAGTCGGAGATCGTGCACGCCTTCCTCGTGGGCACGACCTGTCGCGACCTCGTGCGCGAGCTCGGGAGGAGCCCGCCGGTCGACTCCAATGAGCTGTTCGATATCGCCACCAGCTTCGCTTCCGGAGAGGAGGCGGTGGGGGCCATTTTCGACGGCAAGAAAGGCAAGCACGTGGACGACGCGCCCGCGGAGGGCAGCAAGTCCAAGGAGCCCGCGAAGAAGCAAAAGAGGGGCAAGAAGGGCAAGAAGCCCCACCACGACGCGCGCGCGCAGGGACACGGCGAAGACGACGACGAGGCCCTCGCCGTCGACCCTGCCCGTAAGGGCCCTCGAGGGCCCCCTCGAGGCCCCGGTGTGTTCGACGACATGCTGAAGAAGCCCTGCCCGTACCACAAGACCTCGGTCAACCACACCCTCGAGCAATGCGACATGCTCAAGAAGTACTACAGCCGCGTCGCCGCGAAAGAGGACGAGGCCAACAAGGATGGGGGTGACGGAGGCGCTGACGGCTTCCCCGCGGTGGAGAACGTCTTCCTCATCTTCGAGGGACCGACGGTGGACATGTCCACCAGCCGGCGCAAGCACGAGTGGCATGAAGTTCTCACCGCAGAGAAGGCCCCTCCTTCCTTCCTCGACTGGTCGGAGGAGGCCATCACCTTCAGCCGCAAGGACCACCCGAACCGCATCCCCAACCCGGGCTAGTTCCCGCTGGTCGTCGACCCCATCATCGGCAATGCGCGATTCTCCAAGGTGTTGATGGACGGCGGCAGCAGCCTCAACATCCTGTACGCACACACCCTGCGGCTGATGGGGATCGGTTTGGATCAGCTGCGGCCCAGCACGGCGCCGTTCCATGGTGTCGCGCCGGGCAAGCGCGTCCAGCCCCTCGGGCAGATCGACCTGCCGGTCTGGTTCGGCACGCCGGACAACTTCCGCAAGGAGGTCCTCACCTTTGAGGTGGTGGGGTTTCGGGGCGCGTACCACGCCATCCTCGGGCGTCCGTGCTACGCCAAATTCATGGTGGTCCCAAACTACACGTACCTCAAGATGAAGATGCCGGGGCTGAAGGGCGTCATCACGGTGGGCTCGTCGATCGAGCACGCATTCGACTGTGACATCGAGTGCGTCGAGCACGCTGAGGCGCTCGCGCTGGACGAATCGCTCGTCGCGGACATGGAGAAGTTGTCCAACGAGGGCCCCGACTCCCCCGCCAAGCACGCAGGCAGCTTCGAGGCTGCCAAGCAAACCAAGGAGGTACCCCTCGACGCCGCTGCCCTCAAGGGCAAGGTGTTGAGGGTCAGTTCCACCCTCGACCCGAAATAGGAAGTGGTGCTCGTCGACTTCCTCCGCGCCAACGCAGACATCTTCGCGTGGAGCCCCTCGGATATGCCGAGCATTCCGAGGGAGGTCGCCGAGCACTCCCTTGGCATCCTACCTCACTCCAGAGCGGTGCAACAGCACCTACGGCACTTTGAAGAGGAAAGGCGCCGGGCGATTGGAGTGGAGCTGCGGAGGCTCCTAGAGGCCGGGTTCATCAAGGAGGTGTTTCATCCAGTGTGGCTAGCTAATCCTGTACTAGTTAAGAAAAAGAACGGGAAGTGGCGGATGTGCATTGACTATACCGGTTTGAATAAGGCATGTCCCAAAGTTCCCTTTCCTTTGCCACGAATCGACCAAATAGTGGATTCCACCGCGGGATGCGAACTCTTGTGTTTCCTTGATGCCTATTCGGGCTACCACCAAATAAAGATGAAGGAGTCCGATCAACTCGCGACCTCTTTCATCACGCCATTCAGCATGTTTTGCTACGTAACGATGCCATTTGGTCTTCGAAATGCGGGAGCTACATACCAGCGATGTATGCAACACGTTTTCGGGGATCACATCGGGCGAACCATGGAGGCATACGTAGATGACATCATCGTCAAAACCAGGAAGGCAGACGACCTGGTTAACGATTTGTGTGTCACGTTCGATTGCTTGCGGGCCAACGGGGTAAAGCTAAATCCCGAGAAATGCGTCTTTGGGGTGCCGCGCGGCATGCTACTGGGTTTCATTGTCTCCCAGCGGGGCATCGAGCCCAACCCCGAGAAGGTCTCGGCCCTCGACCGGATGGGGCCGATTCGAGATCTGAAGGGGGTGCAGAAGGTGTTGGGCTGCCTGGCCGCCCTGAGCCGCTTCATTTCACGGCTCGGCGAAAAGGGTTTGCCCCTCTACCGACTCCTGAAGAAGCACGAGCGCTTCTCCTGGACCGTCGAGGCCCAGGAGGCACTCGACAAGCTGAAGGCAACGCTCGCCCACGCGCCAATCCTCACGCCGCCTCGAGACGGTGAATCCCTGTACCTCTACGTCGCGGCGACCACCCAGGTGGTCAGCGCGGTCATCGTAGTGGAGAGAGCAGAGGAGGGTCACGCCCTGCCAGTCCAAAGGCCGGTATACTACATCAGGGAGGTGCTATCCGAGACAAAAGCACGGTACCCACAAATCCAGAAGCTCCTTTACGCGGTGGTACTCTCACGGCACAAGCTGCGGCACTACTTCGAAGCCCACCCGGTCACTGTGGTCTCATCGTTCCCGCTAGGGGAGATAATCCGCAATCCGGATGCCTCGGGTAGAATCGCGAAGTGGTCCGTGGAACTCATGGGTGAAACTCTTACCTATGCACCGCGCAAGGCAATCAAATCCCAAATCCTCGCGGACTTCGTCGCTGAATGGACAGACACTCAATTGCCCCCATTACATATCCAAGCCGAGTGTTGGACCCTCTACTTCGACGGGTCGGTGATGAAAACCGGAGCGGGCGCGGGCCTGCTCTTCATCTCGCCCCTCGGAGAGCACATGAGGTATGCAGTGCGCCTGCATTTCCCCGCGTCGAACAATATGGCGGAAAACGAGGCCCTCCTTTGCGGCCTCCGAATCACCATTGAGACCGGCATCAAGCGCCTCGACGTCAGGGGAGATTCGCAGCTCGTAATCGACCAAGTCATGAAGAACGCGAGCTGCCATGACGAGAAGATGGAAGCTTACTGCAATGCGGTGCGTGCGCTCGAGGAAAAATTTTACGGCGTTGAGCTCAACCACGTTCCCCGCAAATACAACGAGGAGGCGGACGAGCTGGCGAAAATCGCTTCGGGGCGGATCACCGTTCCTCCGAACGTCTTCACGCGCGATATTGCCGAACCCTCCATCAACCTTAGCAAGATCTCCCCGAGTCAGGAAGAACCCTCGGGGGCTCCCTCAAATCCAGCGGGTGCGGAACCCATGGACGAGGACCCCTCGAACGAGGCGTTTGTGCTCTCCTTACTCGAGGGGTACGGGGCTGACGAGGCCGAGGCCATGGAAACCGATACGGCCTTTTCCACGGAGGACTGGCAGAGCAAATACCTCGCCTGGATCGATCGAGGGGAGCTACCCTCGGATCGAACCGAGGCGAGGCGCATCGCCAGAAAGGCCAAGTTGTTCACCATAATTGACGGCGAGCTGTACAAGCGTGCCGCGTCTGGAATCCTGCAGCGATGCGTCCCCATCCCCGAAGGCCGCGAGTTGATCCGGGACATCCACGCGGGCGTGTGTGGCCATCACGCAGCGCCGCGCACGCTCGTGGGCAACGCGTTCCGCCAGGGCTTCTACTGGCCCACGGCGGTCGCCGACGCCAACGAAGTCGTGCGCACCTGCGAGGGATGCCAGTTCTACGCCCGCAAGACCCACCTCCCAGCTCACGCCCTTCAGACCATACCCATTACATGGCCGTTCGCCGTATGGGGGTTAGACATCGTCGGGCCCCTGCGGAAGGCGCCTGGGAGCTACACGCATTTGCTGGTCGCAATCGATAAATTCTCAAAGTGGATCGAGGCACGCCCCATTACTAACCTCAGATCCGAGCAAGCCGTGTCATTCTTTACCGACATCGTCCACAGGTTCGGGGTGCCAAACTCCATCATTACCGACAACGACACCCAGTTCACCGGCAGGAAGTTCCTGGAGTTCTGCGACAACCACCATATCCGCATGGATTGGGCGGCCGTCGCACATCCACAGACTAACGGCCAGGTGGAACGTGCCAACGGCATGATTCTACAAGGCCTCAAGCCTAGGATCTTCGAAAGACTGAGCAAGTTTGGTCGAAATTGGATTCGAGAGCTATCGTCGGTCATTTGGAGCCTCAGGAGCACCCCGAGCAGAGCCACGGGATTCACGCCGTTCTTCCTCGTCTATGGCGCAGAGGCCGTCCTCCCCACGGACCTGGAGTACGGATCTCCTAGACTCAGGGCCTATCAAGAAAGCTCGAACCAGCGTGCTCGCGAAGACTCATTGGATCAAATAGATGAAGCCCGAAACGTGGTAATGATGCACTCGGCAAGATATCAGCAGGCACTCCGGCGATACCAAGCTCAGAAGATCCGGCGCCGAGACTTCAGCGAGGGCGACCTAGTGCTAAGGCTGCGACAAGACAATCGAGGCCGTCACAAGCTGTCACCGCCGTGGGAAGGACCTTACGTCATCGTCGAGGTGCTCAAGCCCGGCACATACAAGCTCGCGAACGAGCAGGGCGAAGTCCTCACCAACGCTTGGAACATCCAACAGCTACGTCGCTTTTACCCTTAAAAAGTTTCAAGTCGATTTGTGCATATCCGACGCCCCAGTCGGTTGTACATACATTAAGTTTGTGAATAAAGTCAAGGGTGACTCGGCTTTCCCCTGAAAGCCAATTCCCCCTCAGGGGCTACTACGGGGGGCATCCCCCCCTAAGCGGTCCTATTTTTTCGCAAAAATCTTTTTTTCCAAAAATGCTAAGTACGTCCCAACCCGGGAGCTTGGACAGAAAGAAGCAGGGTGCGAGCGGCCAAAAGGTAAAGACGGGTGAGCTAAGGACGGCCCACGCCTCCGGCAAGATACAGCCTCTCCTCCTCACCACTTCACCTTCAGGCCGCTCGTGAAAACGATCAATCCCAGCCGAAACTTGCCTAGGCAGCGGGAAAGGGACAGAACAGCATAAACAAAACGAATCGTACTTAACTTACAAACGTCAAAAAGCGAACTGTCTTGTTACAAAAACCACCTGGCTCAAATTCTAATTACAATAATAAGGGCCTCAGCGCCCGGCCACTTTCAGGGCTCGAGGGGTCCCGCAGGAAGAGCGTTCGGGAAGAGGTCCTCCTCGAAAGCATCAGCAAGGTCCGCGGCGGCGTTCGCAGCAGCAACGTCGAGTCGGTTCACCACCTCCTGCGCACCGTCATCATCAAGGTCGTTCGCGACGATGTAGCCCGTGGCCAGCGCCGTGAGGTCAACAACGTAGTGCGATTGCACCACACCGAGGGTCTTCTGGATGCCGAGGCGGAGGGCGCCCTTCATGCGCTCAGTGACGCGACCGCCCAGAGCCCGAAGGCGACTCGCCACTGAGCTCCCCGACAGGCCGGCGCCCCCGTCGATGCTCTGGCACGCTTCGAGGGCCGCCTCCTCCAGAAGTCCCAAATCTTGCTGGGACGAGTTGTAGGCCGCCTGGAGCACTCCCGCCTGCGTCGCTGACTCCCCCAGGGCTTTCCGCAGACCTGAGAGAAAAAAGGGGTAAGTCGAGAGCGAATCTCGGCAAACCTGATCAGAAAATGAAGAGCCGCGGGCGGCAACTCACCCTCGACTTGCTTCCTCTCCCTCTCGAGGTCCGCGCGCACAGCTTCGGCCTCCTGCTGCAGCTGCAGGATAGAGGCGTCCTTCTCCTCGCCAGCAACCCTCAAGTCCTCGAAGGCCACGCTCTCCTGGACCAGGTCCCTGGTGAGCCGCTCGACCTCCGCTTCCCTGAGCTGAAGCAAGGCCCTGACCTCCGTCAGCGCGGTACGCTCTTGCTGAAGCTGGCCTTGCGCCTCCTCCCGCGCCGAGCGCTCGTGCTGGATGGCGGACCGAGCGTCCTCGAGCGTGGCTCGCTCCTGCTGGAGCTGAGTCTCCACCTGCGCACGCGCGCCGCGCTCCTGTCGGAGTTGGTCCTCCACCCCCGCGAGCGCCGTGACCTTCTCCTGAAGAGCAGCACCCAGCTTCTCGACCTCCTGGGCCTTCTGCTCGGCCTGGGTCTACCAGGACCGCGCTCCCTCGAGGGTCGTGCGGTCCTAGAGGAGTTGAGCCTGCACCTCGGCGAGGGCCGCCTCCCTCTGCGCCAGCAAGGTCTGTGCCTCGGCCAGGGCGTCACGCACCTTCTGCAGCTCACCGCTCGCCGTCGCCAGCACCCCTTCCCTTTCTTGGAGCGCGGCCTTCACCTCCTCGACCTCCTTGGCTTTTTCCACCGCCAAGGTGCGTTGGTCGGTGTAGGCGTCCTCCATACCCATGAGCCTGTACTCCAGCCAGCCGTTGTCTTCCCGCAAGGCCTCCACCATGGCATCCAGGGACTCGTACTGTCCCCGGTACCAATCAAGGTCAGAGCTCAGCTCGGCGAGGCGATTGAACTTCTCGTCCGCCTGGCCCTCCAGCTCCTGCGGGCGGTAACGTGAGGGCAAGGGAAGGAATCGAGTCAGAAGACGCCCGAGCGAGAAAAGCAGGGAAGCGAGCGACGGACGGACAGAGGTTCTTACCTGAAAGAGTTCGAGCGACCTGCCTCTGTGGAGCCGGAGCGCCTCGGTCAGAGCAGTGCTGAGAGAGGCGCCGTGGGCACGGAATTCATGCCACCGCGCCCTCTCAGCCCTCGCCTCCTCGATCAGACTCCCCGGCACCCCGGGGAGACGGAGCCTTTGCTCCCACTGCAGCGCGACACCATCGAACGCCGGGGGCGCGGCACCGGATGTCGACTCCCTGGCACCAGGCGCCGGCTGCTGCGGCATCACACAGCCGTCGGACCGCACCACCAGTACCCCGGGCGTGGGCCCGAGGGCTGATCCGCTTGCTGCCCCGCCAGACCCCCACTGGGGGGGAATCCCCATCAATAGGGGCCTCCGCTGCGGCCTCCGCCGCCACATTGCCCCGGCTCGCTGCGCGAGCCCGCCCGCACCCTTGGTGGGGATCGCATGCAAACGACACCCGTGCGGCCTCCGCCGCCACATCTTCCCGCTGTCACGGCCTCGCGGCCGCAGCCGCGGCGCGCGACGCCTCGCCCGTCGCCGCTGCACCCGCCGCAACCCGCGGCGACCTCTCCGAGCGGGGCCTCGTCACCCGCGGCGCCCCCAGCTTGAGCGCCTTGACGGGCGCAAGCGTGGGGGTAGCAGGCGCCGCCCTGTCGACGGGAAGAAAGAAAGATGAGTCACCGCGACACGACATCGAGAACATGGAGGGGGAACGCAACACACCTTAAATTAGAGAAGCCCCACTTGCGCTTCCTCGAGGGTTCGGGAGGCGCCTCCCCAGCCCCTGTCGGCGCCACTGGCGCCGATCCTCCGACGGGCGGCACTGCGCCCACCTCAGGGGTAGGCTCCGTGGCGACCCCCTCGACCCCTGGTGACGGGGGCGGCACGGGTTCCCACCTTCCAGAGGTGGTCCGCTCCCCCTCGCTCTCCTCCTCGTCCGAAGACGAGTTCACCAGCTCCGGCGGAGGTGAGAGGCCCTGCTGCTCCCGCAGCCGGTAGTCCTCGTTGTATCTATCGAGGCGCTCCTGCCTCCTGATCCTCTTCTCCTTCACCCGAGCTGCCCGGTCCTGCTCCCTCTGCTGCCTGGCGCGGTGGTCGGTCTGCGACCGAGGCGTCGGCGGATCCGACGTAGTGATATTGACCCCCACCGCCTGCCGCCAAGCAACCGCTATCAGGCTAAGCACGGAAGAAAGGAAAGCAAAGGGCGAAGGGAATGTACTCACCTGGCTGGCGTCGGGGAGCATCACGAACGACCATAGGTCGTCGTCGCTGTGTTGCACCGCCTTGGGATTTATCGCGCGCCTCGCCCGAGTGGCCGTGTATCCTCGGGCGAGCGGCTCCTCCAGCAACCGCGAACGTGCCAAGGACACAGGGTTGGCCGCCTCACTCATCTCGAAGATGAGGAGTTCCCTCTCCATGAGGGGAATAATCCGCCGGTGGTGGAAGTTGGCGATGACGGACGCCACCGCCAGCCCAGCGTTCGCCAATTGGCTTATGGCGTCGGTGAGAGGCTCGAGCCTCCTCTGCCTCGCCGGGGGCGACACCCCGTACGTCCACGAGTCCGGCCTCTCCTTCAGCACCTTCCCGGTGTACGGCGGAAGGCCGGCGCCATCGTTGCGAAGGTAAAACCATCCCTTCTCCCAATCGGAGTTGTTTGACGTCATCGTGCACGGGATGTACAGCTCCCTCCGGAGGTCCCGTACCGAGAGTGTGAGGCCGCCGGCGCGAACCGCTCGACGCGTCTTCTTCTCCCCCGTGGCGAGCGTGTGGAGCTCGCCGCGAAAGAGATGGACCCACAGGTCCCAGTGCGCCGGGATCCCCAAGAATCCCTCGCAGACGGCGACGAACGAGGCCGCCTACGAGATGGCGTTGGGGGCGAAGTTGTGGAGCTCCACCCCGTAATGATGGCACAGCCCCCGCATGAACTTGCTTGCGGGGGCGTTGAAGCCACGCTCGTGTAGCCGCAGGAAGCTGACGACGTAGCCCGGCGGAGGGTTCGGCTCCCCATCCGACGGCGGCGGGACCATCCACGCCGGATTCGGGCCGTCGCCGGCCGGCGTCAACTGGCCGCCATGCACCAGCTCCTCCAGCGACCGCTGAGTCACCGTCGACCGGGGCCACGGGAACGCATCCAGCACTCGAACAAAAGACATGGCGGGAAAGGCGGAGGAGCGCGGGTGGCTACGGGGACGGAAGGGCTTGGACGGATCCGGGGCGGCGAGACGCACGGCGCAGAAGAAGATGAAGTGTGGGGAACACGTGTGAATGGCAGAGGTAAGGAGTCCCTCCCCTGTTCTCCCCGCATTTTATAGAATCGGAAGGGGCGGAGTCCCCAGGAAAACGGCGCGCGGCGGCAGTTAATGCGGCCGACGGCCCACGTCGCCAATGACCGGGCCCCGTCGCGCCAAAACAGCCGCGCGCGTGCGCACGCGTCATGATTACCGCGTGGTAACCCAGGGGACGCAGCGCCCAGTCCCATCGCCTTCCCACGTCGCCCGCGCCGCGCCGCCTAAAAAGGAGCGCTCACCCCGCACGACCCGCGCCACGTCCGCCATACGTCGACAACAGGGGTTCCTTGCCGTCATTTATAACGGCGGTTCGAGACTACTTTTGCAAACTTTTGAATCCGCTATTTATTTTCGAAAAATCGTGAAAAAATAAATATAAAAAATAAAAAATTCCACAACTCTTCTAGCTTGGGCTAGACGCCTTCGTTTGGCTCATTTAGGCCGTTTACTCGAAACTGGGCTGGCTGGTGTGGCTGGTTGGGCTGGAATTTTCTTTCGCTTTCCCCCTCCCTTTTAGTGTTGTACAGGGCCGAAGATCCAAACTACTTTTGGGCCCGTTACTGTCCAAACTAGCCCTAAAGGAACTATACTGTCCAAACTAGAAAGGTACATACATATAATAATTTCAGAAGAGGAAAGAAAGAGGCTCCCAAAAAAAAAAAAGCGGAAGGGAAACTCTGATTGCTCAAAGGATCGCACACAGGTTGACAGATACTATAGCAGAGGCATCGATAAACAAACCACAAGCAACTGCGAGATAAATCAATACGACCAATTACATGCCAGCAATTGAAATTTCTGCCTTATACGATCGCAGAAAGAAACAACGTACAATGCTCGAATAATACACCACTACCAATTACACCACCTTGTTTGCAGTAGATAACACCACCCACACCACCCACACTCCTCGTCGCACTAAACAATCCACATCACCGAGGCACATACAACACACCTTGCCTGCAGCCGCGTTGCTCACATATGCATGCTCCCCGGCCCAAGTCAAGGCGGCTGCTGCTGCTGCTGCTGCCTCTGCCTGCAACCCCCTCTCAACTTCTCAAGCCACCAGCACGTACAGCGCGTAGATGATCCCCGGGATGTACCCCAGTATGGTCAGCAACAGGTCGATCCAGAACTCCATCTGCATATATGCATAACCGATCCGTCATGCCAACAAAGTCACACAGAAAAAAGAAACACAGCCAAGTTCTCTCCAGGAGACGAGAATGCTAGCAGTAGGCTTCAAATTTCATGTCACAGGGTGAGATCAGAGCTTCACTTACGCCGCAGCCGTAGCGCAGGAAGACGCCGACCGGCGGCAGGAAGATGGCGAGGAGCACCTCCACGAACGTCGCCGTCGCCATGGCTCACTCACTCCTGAATGCTTCCCAGCTCTTCTCTCCGTATCTCTCTCACAACCGCCTGGAACCGTACGTGTGCCTGATCAAGTGCCGCACCTTAGTACAGAGGTGGCAGGCACTCCCGTTTATATAAGCAAAGCGTATTCAGACAGAGGATGGTTTTAATTTGGCAACGAAGCATATCAACCGTTCTGATCCCATCGAGAGCGGGGGTGTACGTGTCCCCCGGTTGGAGCCCACGCGGCGGGCGCGGCGTCGCCCCACGTCGGCGCGGTGGCGGTTCTTCCGTGGGGGACTCGGGCACTTCGGCGACTGCGCGATGCCGTCCGCGAACCGGACACGCGGATAAACTACGCTTTCAGTGGCCCTGCTTCTGGTGTGTTCTCCGTGACAGTGTGTCTTCTTCGATCCCGCTGCTCACTGATCGTCGTGTCAGCGTCAGCTTGGCTGGCGGCTCGCTGATGAGGATCGTAACAGGGGGCCTAACCGGGAAGTTAGGTTAGGCTCGTGGTTTCGTGCTGCCCTTGGCAGTCGAGATAGCTGCCGGTTCCCCTCCTTTATTGCTGCACATGCCTGGGACATTTGGGACCGTGTGTGCTCGTGTAGTCGTGTTTTACGAGTCATGAGACACCAATTTTAGCGCCTTCCCCGCCTTGGCGTTGGGCTCGTACTCTCGTTCATATTTACTGCACGGTAGCGGTGTACCGTGCCAGGGATTTCTAGTGTCGGGATAAAAACAGGTGTTTTGTTCAGCTTCAGCAGCAGGTTCGCGGATGTGATTTGACCTTGAGCGTCTGCAACTGGAAACTTGTTGTCTGATGTGGCCGCTTCAGTTAGCTAGGCCCAATCTAATGATAGAAGAAGAAGGAGCCCCGCTTGCCGTGCTGAAAGAGTGGCCCATACAAACCCAACAGGGAAATAAATCGGCAAATGCATTCAATTCCATTCGCTTGAAAGCCGCCAACTGGCCTGACACACTGCTCTGCCTCTGTTTAGTCCCACACTGCCTGCTCACAGAGCGCGACACCAACTTAAATACCCACTCCTGAGCGCCTCACTCGCCGAGCAGCTAGCGACTGCTTGTAACCCGAGCGGGGGCATTAAGGTGGTGTTGGATGCCAATTGCGGCACTTCGGCCTGGGTTTGGTGTCGCAATCTGCGGCCTGCCCGTTCCAAGTTGCGTAGTGGGCCGTGGGCACCTAAAGTGGCGGCCAATGCGTGAGGCTGGCTTCACAGAGCAGCGAATACCGTCCGCTTCCAACGGTGGAAGGATAACGGGCAAATTGATAATAACGGAGTGGCGGCCAATGCGTGAGGCTGGCTTCACAGAGCAGCGAATACCGTTCGCTTCCAACGGTGGAAGGATAACGGGCAAATTGATAATAACATCAAGTGTGTTGAGTTGGAAGGATAACGGGCAAATTGATAATAACATCAAGTGTGTTGAGTTAGTTTCATGAAGCAATTGGTCGGTTCTCTCCCACATTACGCACATTACGGTGGAGTTTGGTCTCGGTGCAAATTGATAATAACATCAAGTGTGTTGAGTTAGTTTCATGAAGCAATTGGTCGGTTCTCTCCCACATTACGGTGGAGTTTGGTCTCGGTGCAAATTGATAATAACATCAAACGTGTGTTGAGTTAGTTTCATGAAGCAATTGGTCGTTGACATATTTGTGCTCAGATTATTTAGCAATCTTTATCTTTCACTAAAATGTCTAGATATGGGTCTTGCAAAGTAGCCGCTCCCAACAACAGTTTTTGGACAAGTTCAGTTACACTTACACAGATTGTTATATTTTTAGTACTTACAACATGTCTTGGACCAATTTTTGTCAGGGTAAAGCCTTCTGTTCAACACTGATGACCTGATTATTTGGTCCTGTTGACCTGTTGGCAACGATTTGTGGTGTGCAGGATGTTTTACGGACCTGGTGGAGCATACCCATAGCAGTTATCATTATGTATCTAAACACAATTATATATATTTAGATGCATAACAAAAAGTATAAAAACTTGAATGCCAAAAAAACTAGAATTTGGAAAGGGGAAGAACAAACAGCATTCATCTTCCAATCAGTACGCTTTTCGAGTCTGAAGAATAATCTTTTCAACATTCGATTCTTTAGGTTCGATGGAAGATCATGAATGGGCTTAGTGCATATGGACGCAGCATCATCAGTGAATGCACATGTACACGCCTACACCAGATTTCTACACATATGGGCATGTCTGATTTTCCCGTCCCGTGTCAGATTTCTGCTACCCGCGCCGATGCCATGAGCCCAACCGGAACCGGAACCGGAACGAAATGGCCCGTTACCTGAAACTATAGCAATATAGCACTACGTGCAGCTCCCCACCACAGCGATCTCGTCTTTGAGCGTCTTCTTCTTGCCCTCGTGCTTGCCCCCAGCCTTCCCAGGCTTTTTCAGCGTCTGCAATGTTAGCAACACAAACAGCGAATCAACTCATCACATGTTAGTCAGAATCCGGCAGTGTTCAGAAGATCCACACTAGAGTAGTAATCACATTTTGTTTGAGACTAGCACTGAGACAGATGGAGCAGGAAGGGCCGGGAGACACTGACCTTCTTCAGCAGCATGTCCGTCTGCCGCTCCATCTCCCGGATCTGATCCACGGTCATGCCGTACCACTCGTCGATCCACGCGAAGCACAGCCGGTGGCACGCCAAGAACAACGCACGTTCACCCTGCATGGACAAAGCACCCTGCATTAGGTCTGGAGTTCCGAATGCAGAAGGAAAGGCTCTGAACTTCTGAATATTACGAAACTGTGTCAGTTACAGACTGAATGAGGAACTGATGATGTTCAGAGAATATCAATACGACAGTCAACAGGCGTGATCGGAGCGTACCGCAATGATGCAGTCTTCGAGCCGCTCTCCCAAGCCCCATATAGGAGCGTCCGTGATCACCAGCTTGTATGTGGTCATGACTGGACTGCATGAATCCTGCAGCGAACACCATGCGAAATGTGATTTCTGAGTTGTCTCTTCACGTTGGCAGTATTAGGCTTCTGAACATACTAGTCGAGGAAATAAAATATGTATGACTGATTGACTGCATACCATCCATCCCTTCAGAAGAGGGCCTCGCTGTGTTCTTTGCGACTTGAATGTTGTCAGGTCAACATTTGGAGCACTGATCACCTTGCTCCAGTAATCTCGCGATATAGATGCGATGTCAATGATCTCAACTTCTCTTGCAGCTAATTGCTGGCTGTTCAGATTATGCACCTGATGTATAATAGTATACCCCTTATTAGTTTTCTGGTATTCTTCTTTGTCTGAAAGACTGAGATCTTGAAGCATGATAATTTCAGTGAACTAACATTTTCGGAACAACCATTGTCAGGTCTAGTTATGGTGTCGATGGTTAATGAGCACTTGCTGAAAAGTGGGCACTGAAAGCAAATGATGAAGGCAACCAAGTTAGTTCTGAATTATTCAGCTATCAATGTAGTGTCAAGTTTTGAGAAACACTTCTGAATACCTTGATCACTAGTGCGTGTCAGAGTAGATGGAGTTCACGGCATATATGAAAAGCACAACGGAACAGTTTAGCGCACATTCTCATCGACTGAATATTACACTGCAGAGTCTGCTTTAAACTGACCACTACTAACCTGTTCTGCTATTTGGAAATGCACACCAAGAGTCCTCATAGACCGTGAGAGCACTGGCAGGTGCAAAGCCCTTCATCCATGAAGGAATTTTGCTGCGCATAGTTGTAGTTGTAATTGTTGTACAAAAAACTATGTCAATGCTATGATCCTAGTTATTGCAGAAACCTGCATGTTCAGTTATGCCTGCCAAGAAAGGCTTTTTTACACTGTTTATGCAAACGTAGTGCAGTACATAAAATAAGTAATTAATAAATTATGTTTCTAAAGAACTTAACATACTTAGAGTATGCTTAGAGTATTAAGTAGAACTAGATCATCAAATTAAAATGAATACAAACCTCTGCAAATGATAGACTTTTGAGGTGAGTTGGCCCTTGCCAAGCTTCTCATCCTCAAACGGGACCTGCTGCAGTACCTCTACACCCTCTTTGCTGTTTGTGTTTTGCTGCTCCATCTTCATGATGGTGTAGCTGAGGCCTATTTCATACTATAAAACAAGAATCGAGCTTGGTCAGTTCATAACCAACGGCAGGAATGCCAGAGCTTCATTTGATAACCTATATTGTGCCTTTTGGTAAACGTACCTCTTCCATCGACATAGGCATGACGATCCGGCTTTGCGCAAGATTGAGGTTAAGGTATACTCAAATTCATACAGAAAAAACTATTAAAAAACGATGCAGAAAACACAAACACAGGCAACAAAAAAAACATAAGAATTTAGGGCGGATACAATTCCTTGATCTGAACCATGGCAGAAGTAGTATCGAGATGGCCAAGTTTGATGGCTTCCTGAACTTCTTGTGAGAGGGAGAGGGAGGAAGAGCTTTTGCCTGTTTTTCGCGTTCATACGTTCTTTGGTGGTTAAAAGAAGGCCATGGACATAACGAAGGAGCAATTTTTAATCTTTATAAACCTCATACGTATATACCCTCCTATAAATGTGAAATCCCATTCTCCCTGAGTTGAGCAACATGTCAGAGTGCTACCGGCAAAACGGATTTATATATTTAGATGATCCTTGACTTGAGGTGCTAAACTGAAATTCCAGAAGGACACACTTGCAAAGAACCCTAGCTAGAAACACGCAGGTCTACATCAAAACGATCTGTGAGGTGGGTAGTTTACGAACGTCACCGCTTTGCCTTTATGTAACGTATCTTGCAGCTGATGGAAAAGGGAAGATGCCGCCCGGCCGCCCACACGATCGTGCCCACCCCTTTCGGTCCGTTCTTGCGCCAGGGGAGAACACTTGGCCAGGGAGAATTTATGCCTGGAAAAGGCACCTTTCTATCACGCGTTATGATGGATCGTGGCGGTTGATTGCCTGATCTAGTGGTCGAGGTTGTTTGCAACAAGGCCTGTCAAATCACCTAACAGGCTTCAACTGTTGGCTTTTGAAATACTTTGCTGCTACTAGATCGCTTTTTCTTTTTTGAATGTCTGCAGAAAAAGGTTACATGTTCCTTGCAAATGTATTCAGCATGAATTTATCAAAGGATAATTTCTTATGTAAATTCCGCCTGAAATGTAAAGCTAGGAGCAAGGTACATCTGGTCGCATGAACTGCAAAAGTGAAGTTTTACCAAATAAAATTATTCTGCATTATACCCGGAAACCTTCCTGATCAAACAATCGCGATGCAGCAAGATATCGAAGAATTGTTTTGATTACTTGCAAGTTCGAATAGGCGGAGTTGGTCGGCAACAGGTAGCACCGACCTAAGCACAGACTAAATGTTTACAGTATTAGGTGCATATGCACAAACAAAATAGCTTGCATAACTGGTAATGCCGCCCACCAGATGTTTAGCATTGCAAAATAGTCCGCATTTTTAATTTGGTAAGAACAAAGCCTCAATTCCACAGCTTGCAGTGCTACTTCTCTAAAAAATATTAAGGCGCGTGCAACCAAATTATGAAGTTTAAAAGGCTTTTAAATGCAATTGGGGATAGTGTCTATCCGGTTTCAGAGATGATGCTGCCGGGCACCATTTGTGCCTAGTATAAGGTGCCACGGACAGAAGATTCTAGTGGATATTCCATAATATACCAGTGGATGGTCCTTGTACCATTTTACGTTCTTCTTCCTCCGTCACGTAATCGTGGCTTGGGAATAACTTACTTGCTTTCCTCCTTCCTACTGTCATTCTTATTTTTTTAGAAATATACAGTACAACGCAGACGTTCACAACACGCACGCACACTCACCCCTATGAATACACGTACGCAAACCCTACCCTTATAAGCACCTCCGAAGGACTGAGCACCGGCAGATTTGGAGATTCCTGAAGTCACCAATGGCGTCTCATCGTCGACGGGAACGTCGCTTACCACTTAACGCATAACGCCGGTAAATCCTGGAAAATCCAGGAAAATGTGTGAGCACCAGGATTTGAACCCTGGTGGGTAGCATCCCACTAGACCGTCCTATCATCTTCTATTATCTTTATACTTAAGTGTTAAAAAAAGCCACCACGATCGCCGAGAGGGTCTAGAAATTCCCACGTTAATCCAAAAAGAAGAAGAATATACACCGTTGGATTTTATGAAGATCTGAAGGTCTAGATTAATCTAAACAATAAATAAATTTAGAATTAAAATAAGAAAATCCAAAGAGTCCATATTCAATACAAATACAATTAATAAATACATAAATTCAGAATTAAAAATAAAAAAATAGTAGTTAATTTTACAAAGATTGGGAAAGCAAAAAAAATAACTAACCCAAACAATACATAAATTCGGAATTAAAATAAGAAAATCCAAAGAGTCCATATTCAATACAAATACAATTAATGAATACATAAATTCAGAATTAAAAATAAGAAAAGTAGTAGGTAATGTTTACACAGATTGGGAAAGAAAAAAAATAACTAACTGAAGAGTAAATAACAAATACAATTATAATTTAAAAAATTTCGCACGATGGGCATTAAATTAGTTCTCTGTCCCTGCTGAAGTATTAATTAGGAAGCTCATGAAATATTTATCTGCATAGGCATGTAGTCTTTCAAGGCTCTAAATGCCAATATTGATAAGACATGGCAGATGATGAAAATAAATTTCTGTTAGGAAATAAAAATCAATCTCTTTGTTGAGCCTCACATGACTCTAATATATATGAGATGAAAATAAAATTGTTTCTCAAATAAAGAAGAGAGGAACCGTGACCCCAAATTTGGCCTCATGATGACTTTAGTGACAACCAAAAAGCTCTTCCCTAAACTATACTTCTTCGAGTTTTTCACGAGCGGTCTTTTTCGCAAACTCTTTACCACTGGCGACCCAGAATTCCTTCATAAATTTGATTTTAACAGCTCGTACGTCTTTATGGCTTCGGATAAGAGAAGTGCTGCTAGCGTCGGGAAACTTCTGAAGAGCACCTCAAAATTTCTCAAAGTCTACACAATCATAGTTCTCCAGAAGTTTAAGCAAACTCTCAACACTGAAAGCAGCGGCGAAGTCACTGGCGCTGGATATAACATCGGGAAGGGCCTCGAATTTGCCAACATCCACCTCCCTCATCACCTCATCTGCACCATAGGATTCGGGAAAAGGTTGTGCACAAGCCCCAAACTGACCCAGAGCTTCACCATATTTTTCGAACAAGAGCCGAAAACTCCTTTTTATCCCCTCAGCCCCTCTGTTAAGTGCGTCATCTCTTTCGTCAATCATCTTCTCAAGTTCAAGAATTTTTGTGTCCCTGGCACTAACTTCGCCAACAAGATCAGAGTTTTGTTTGAGGAGTTTGGTGTTTGTTCCACGAAGCTCTGTAATAGTTGTGGTCCCCTCATCAATCGATTTACGAAGATCTTCAATGATCTGGACATCATTACTTCGAGCTTCCTTAAGCTTGTCGTGTTCTTTCTTTAAATTATGATGAGCGGCATCTACAAGCTTCTTTTCATTTTGGGAAGACTTCAAAGCTTCTGTTAGCTCTCTAACTTGAACTGCCAGATCATGACTCGAGGACTGAGCTTTCTCCAAGTCTTGCTTCAGATCATAAACTTCTTTGTCAAGACCAGAAACGTGTTGCTCATTCTCTTTAAACTTCTCTGATAGCAGTCTACCGGCAACAGCTGTCTTTAGACCGAGAATGGCATTGAACTTGGAGAGTTCTGAAGGAGAAAGATCCCGGATAGATGATTCGAAAGCTGAAGAAGAAAGCGGAGAAACAATAAGATTACACGAAGAAGAATACAAAGAAAAAGGGAAAGACAGAAGGCAAACTTTCCGAATCAAAAATCTTCGGAGACTTGTCACCAGTGGTTTCAACAATCTCTATAGATTTCTGGTAGGAAGAAGAAGTATTTCCCTCAGGAGCAACAACCGCCTTGTCAGTAAGAAGAGGCATCTCCTTCAGAGCATCTCCTCCTGTTTCACTCACTTGTTCAGTCATAAACTTAGGAGACCACCACAGCGCAGAAAAACTATGAACACCACCATTTTTATCAACCACCAGACACTCAACACTCAAAAGTTCACCCCTGAAAGACGTACCAAAACTTGCATTATACGCAGCAACATCAGGAGTAGGATCCAGACCTTCGGGGATATCTTCGCGGTTCCCAATCAAGGAAGGATCCTCGAGAGATCCACCGCTCCGATCCATGGTGTGCTCCTAGTCTTCAATAAATTTTTGCGATGCCTCGCCAGTGATAGTGAGAGTTTTGGTGGGTTCAGCTTCAGAAGAAACAACGGTGACAAGATCTTCGGGGGTGGTTCGAGCTTCGGGTAGTGCATCTGAAAAAGATTCAATATCCACGAATTCATTCTCTGAGCCAGGAGTGCAAACAGAACGAAGCCCCCACCTCAATGTGCAACAAAGACAAGGAAAATAACCTGGTTGACAAGATTCGTCTTCAGCTTCGTCGTCAGAAAAAGCCGGAGCTACGCGTTGAATAACTACGACTTTCTTCACAGCTTTCTTAGCCCTCTTCTTGCCCAGGTCAGCCAAGCTAACAGTGGCCGTGAGCTCAGCATCGGAAACACCTTCCGAAGCTTTCCGCTTTTGCTTGCTAGACTCCAGGGCCTTCATCTTCGACGGGTGAACTGCAGGAGCAGCTTCGGATGTTTTCTCAGTCTTTCCTTTCTTCGAAGATTTCCTCTTCCAAGATTTAGAAGGAGCACCGATTGCAATGGAACCAGTTGCTCCAGGAGGTTGCATTTTCTTATCAGCACCAGGCGGTCTTGAGCGGAGGGACAGATCAGCACCAAGTTCAGAGAAGACTCGATTTACCCTCTTTTTGTGTTTCACGAGAAACTTGAAAGCCTTGTACTCGTTAAGAGTGAACTCTCCGACAAGCTCGCAGACTTTAGCCTCGACTTCGGCGATGAAATCTTCCAAAGTCTGGTCCTCGCGAAGTCTGAGACTGAATCTTGGAAAGTGAACCTTGCTAGGAGCCCAATCGATGGAAAGTTCAACAATCTCGTTCGGCTTCCAGCCGTGAGCAATAGGCCATATCCGAGCAGCAACAAACTCTTCGAGAACGTCGCGGCCGCCGAGAATGCGGCAAGTGAAGCCGAATATGTTTTCAGCGATCATAAATCCAGGAGTCTTACGGTTGAATGTTGCAGTGCAAATGGCGTTCATGGGACCCATAGGGTAGTAAAAAGGATAGAAGGCACCCGTTCGGTCCAAAACCTTTGCCATGTCAACCTTCACATAAAACCAATGTTGAAGCCAATCATCAGGCCACTTGTTGTTGCTACAGGGGGCAAGCTGAATACGATCAATCTTTTGACTCGTATTCTTGCGACGAGTATTGAAGGTGCAGCACCCATAGTGAGCTTCGTACAACTTGCCATCATCTAGTTTAATAGCCTTTCTCTGAATATGAAGTTCAAAGAGCCGAGCAAACACATCAGCTGAGATCACGCAGTCAAAAGTTCTCCTGATCCAGAAAAACTTCGAAAGCTCGATAAGGAGTTAGGTGTAAGCTGATGCATCTTCACAGAGAATCTATCGAGAAGAGAGGGAAGATGGCTGTCGCAGGGAAACCTCAAACCGACGGTCAAGAAATCCTTGAAAACAACAATCTCATCTGCCTCCGGAGTATGAGTCTCTTCATCTGTAGGGGGGCGGCTGTCACCAGGAGGGAAAAAACCAGCAGCTTCGAATTCCTTGATAGATTCTGAAGTAACCAAAGATTTACCGAAAACCAGAGTAGGGGGTAGAAATCTTTAGGAGTGATGAGTTCGTCAACACTGGCATCTACGTTTGAAATATCTTCGCCTTCCCCCGATTCAACTTCTCCCTCTTCGTGTGTTTTAGTAGCCTTAGAAGCTTCGGCTGCAGAATCGGTGGCCATTGCCGATGTCCCCTCAGCTTCGGGAGGGATACCAGCTGCAGCTAGTTCTTCGAAAGTCATGGGGCGAGCAGTGCTTTTGGTGCGAGCCACCTTCCTAAGAAAAAATATACTAAAAAACTTCAAACTTGGAAGACTAAGCTTCGGAAGAAACACATAGAACGAAAGAGAAGCAAGAAAGCAAAAGGAGGTTACCTTCGGAGATATAGGACCGAAGAAGAACAAAAATTCTAAAGCACGAATCTTAAAGTACGAAACTTCCGAAGTTTCGGGGGGTCGATAGAACGGCGAACGGTAAAATAAAGTTATCGCTCGAGGCCTCTATTTATAGGAAGGGAGTGGGGCAGTTCCAAGAAAGTGCCTCGATATAGCCGTTACGCAGCCAGAAAGCCGACGTGTGTATCCTCCAACGTTCCGAGGGTGACGTTTTTTTACCACAATTCTGAGAATTTTTCGTGGAAACGGATCGTCGGAGTCAACCCGCTTCCCCGAGGGGCTAGTGTTGGGGAATTGGATTAAAACCGTGACCCTCGGAACTTTGGAGATACCGGTGTTCTCAAGAACCGGGCTGTGCTGGAAACAAAGGATTACATGGCATTTGCTGTTTTATGATTCCCGAAGGTGCAACTTTCATTTTCATGGGCTCGAATTCGTGGATTATGTAGATTACCAACTTTCTAACACTCTAGCTATCTTTGGAGATAATATACACCAAGGGGTGGTTGGTACTCGATGTTTCTATGATGTTTCAGGGAAAAGTAAAGCCGCGGAGGAGGATTGAAGTCCGGGAAACTGGACTTCGGAGATGGTTCCGAGTCTCCGAAGCCAAAGTTCAAGCCTTCGGGGAATCTCGTGAATGGAAGCAATGTCGTGAGCAAGCCAAGTCAAAGATGCTACACCAAAAGTCCGGGTTCATGGTGTGAAAAGGTGGCAAGCTTGTGAATATCCGAAGTTAGGTTCTGCAAATTATGGGATGTAAAGGACATTTATGTACATGTTCCCACTTGGAATATTCCTTGATTCCGAGGGTAATGCCGAAATGTAAAAGTTCCTTCGTCTCCCTATAAAAAGGGGCCGGGGGGCACGTGTAAAGGGGTTCACAACTTTTGAGGAGAATACAGGCTTTCAGAGATTTTTTTGTCTATGGGTTCTTGAGTTCTTTCTTGTGTTTATTCTTGAATCTTTCTTCACCTGTATTCGGGGGTTCCATCCAATTTCCGAACTCCCAACAACATGGGACCCTTCTCTGTTCTTTATATTACTAGCGAAGTGCCCGTGCGTTGCCACGGGCATTGGATACTAAATGATTGTATCTTCCTATGCACTTAAATTAAATGAAGCATTTCTTCCATCGCAAATACATATTTTAATTTTCGAAATTCATAATTAATAATAAGAACAATGAAAGTAACCATATGTTTAGTAGATAGGTTAGGTATTGTGCTACAGTGATAAGCATGTTACCTTTCCGCAAAAGAATAATCCACTATTTGCAATGACTTACATATTTTAATTTTCGAAATTCATAATAATTAACAATAAGAATAATGATAGTAAATGTATGAACAGTAAGATACTATGTTTTGATCGTACAAGAGATGTAAATGCATGTAAAAAATCCAACTAAATACTAAATTAATATGCTTTTGTCGTACAAGAGACCAAAATAATATTATTTTCTAATGTTCTAGTATTTTACATCTTCTTGGACTTGATGCGTGAAAGAAGTCCTTTGATATCTTCGGGCAGCAACGATCTTGCTTCATTTGTTTCTGAAGTTAGGAGGTCAATCAAAAACTCTCTTTATTTTATTTTTCAGCTCAATCCTTCCTCATATCAATTTAGTAGTGGGATTTCTCAGCTCACTCTCCATCTCCTTCCTAGTAAATTGATTTCTCAGCCTAGTGATTTGTCTGCTGCTTAAACAAATGAGAAAGGTCATTCCTAATGCTGCGAGTTAGCATCTTGATGCAAATTGGCACTGATCCAACTGAAATCAGTACAGTGATGCACAATACACCAAACTCCCCTAAGAAAAATGGTGCATCCTGCCTCATGGATGGCATATATCACTCATTACGAGAAACTCGTGAGAGGCAAGGCAAGTGGTTAGACAAAATGGTTAAGCAAATACATGCCCTTTTAAAAATAAACTCTCCTGTATAACCAAAACAGGTTTAATGATAGACAAATGCACATGGTTAAGTAAGTGGATTCAGTTATTAGACAAAGGCTTAAACAAATAAATTAACAATGCAGTGTATTTTACTTCATGCTAATCTAGCAGCCAAAGTGAGATTGGACAAGAAAGTCTAGCATAGGAGGTAATGCATAGGTCTTTGGTTACCTGATGAGCTCCAAAAAGGAGTGTGATTTAATCTAGAGGAAGGGAGCATACTGGGCACCTTGATGAACCGACGACTCGCCAGAGCAGCCATTCACGTGGATTGGGAAGGCTGCCGCGTGCTACGGGCTCGCTGTCACTGCCGGGCATTCCGTCGAATAGGTTGTAGGCGTGACCGAGGCTGGATGAAGGGGAAGCAGAAGTGGCAGTCATGCCTGATAGTGTAACAGCCCATGGCTACACCGGTGAGATCACTCCGGGAGCATGAGCAGATCACAAGGAGATCGAGAGGGGGATAAGATCTCTGGAGCGAGGAGGAAGACGAGCTCCTGCTCGGTGCTTCCGTTTCCTTTCTTCTTTCTCTGAATTCTGAATCGATGCTTCCTCTGTTGCTGGCCAAGTCTTCTATAGGAGCTGATCTTGGTTGGGTCCTGGGCTGTTGGTGTAACACCCCGGGTGTTTATTAAAGATAGATACCTCTTTTAGTTGTGTTAATCAAGATTAATTAGCTCCTAAGCATGTTTGACATGTTTATGCACACTTTTGCACAAAAGCTCTTGGTCGAAGTCCAAATACGTGGTCAAACCCCTAAGGATCCAAGAGGCTGATTCGGTTTTCTTGCGCGTTCTCCAAATTTCTCTATAGAAGTTCAAAATCGGCCAATATAAAAGTTTTTCCTTGTTTCCGGGAACACATTTTTCATAATTGGCGGACATTCCAATTTTGAGTGCAAAGCCCCTTAAATTCGAGATGAAGTTCCTGCGCACAGTAAACCGGGGCCGAGAAATTCCGAAAGTTCAACGAGTTTTTCCCACAAATCTATTCATCAAAACATATGTCGCCCTTTGTGAAAGTTGTAGGTCTATAGTTCCTCTACAACTTCTATTTTTAAAGATTTTCAAGTTAGTTGTCACTTTTTGGAGTATGGCATTTTCGAAGATGCGTAAATGGAATAGAAAGTGAAGCAGGCGACGTCGTCGCCGCGCCCAGGCGCGCGCGTGCTGGCCGTTCTGCCACGTGGCGCCGCATCCACACGCCGGCGTACGGATCCTCGCGTCCGTCGTGGTGGACCCTTCCGCGCGCCATGTATCCTGCCCAACACCGAGCCGTACACCGGGCGCACGCATGCACGAGTCCACGTGCCGTGCCGTCGCAGCTGCCAGGCAACGACGCGCGTGTGCGGTCGCCCACGCGCCGTGCTGCGCCTAAAAGAAGAGAAAGTGAACATCGATGTGCTTTCCTCGTTCGCGTCGTCGCGCTCGCCTGCTCGCTTTGCCCGCGCGTCGCCGTGCTTGGCCGCTCCGGAGCGGAACAGCGCTGTCGTCGCCATAGCCGCCGCAGCCACCGCTTCTCTTTCTCCGCTCGTCCGCGTAGCGTTCTTCTCCTCCTGCAGCGCCTCCTGGTGCTCCTCGAAGCAGTGTCGTCGCCGGTATCCCGGGCTGGCCCGAGCTCCGTCGAGGAGACAGGTCGCAGCGGCCGGCCGACGGTCAATCCGCCGCCGACGCTCACCGGCACCTCCTCCGGTCCGTCCAACCGTCGAAACGGAGCTCTAGGTGAACCTACATCACTTCCCCACCTTTTCCCGGCCAAGTCCGGCCTTCACCTCGCCGGATTTTGGTCCTCTCCGCCGGCCATGGCGCCCGAGGACTACATTGCTTCGATTTCAGTCTTTCCAGGGTGTTTTCCATGAAGCGAGGGTGTATCTGTAATTTCTGAAACTTCTTTCGAGGGTCTGCTTGTAAATGTGTTTTAGGGTTTCAGCTGAATCTTAGAAAATTCATTAAAAAACGTAGAAAAAACATACAAATGCAAATCTAATTTTTTTGGGTTCCTGGTGAAGAAACCTACCTTTTCTAGAAAGCATGTATAGGGTTTTTCTGTGCAGTTTTTGAATTAAAAATTCAAACTCAGTTTGATGTGTTTTTAGTGTAGTTTAAAATATACACATGCTATGGACTTGAATTTTGGATATGTTGCTCTTTATGACATGTTTAGATTTGTGACCAAAGCTGGCATGAGTTTTATGTGTAGATTTTGAGTTATGATTTATGTAAGCTCTATGCTAGTTTAATCTTGATGCTTTTTATAATCCCTTTAATAAACTTTTCTTTGAGCACAAGTGCACCCTAGGGCTTTGTCCTATTGAGTAGTACCTCTGGTAGATTGGATATGATTTTAGGAAATTGTTTAATAGGTGATTTGGATTTAATCTTGTGTAGGGTGATAAATTAATAACTAAATATATAAATAAGATCTATACTTGAGCTTTGTTCAGAAACTTAGTTTTGACCTATAGGATGGCTAGGAGAAAGTTTAGATCAAAAAGATTAGTAAATCTTTTTATATGAATTAATGGTGGTTTACTAGGCTAAAATTTGTCTTTTTCGTATAAATTAATTTATAAATGATCTTAAGCTAGATTTTGGTTTGTGAGCTTAAAATAGGCATATGTTACTGTGTGCAAAAGCTTAGGCTCATTTGAGGTGTTTTTGGATTTAATATGGATTTATGGTTGTAAGGCTTGTTTTAATTAATTAAATAAAGAAAGGACAATTAAGGTGTTAAATGGTGAAAACATGTTATGTTTCTGTTTTTGAATTTTTTTCAACACACCCCTTGCTGTTTATAAAGTTATTTAATTTATTTATGTTTAAATATGTACACAGTCACCATCAAAGTTAACCTTTAATTAACCTCTCACACCCTCACCTAATGCATATGCATGTATACGTGTAGATTTGCCGGACGGTACATACACGCTCACCCAGGAGGGAGACGGGACGGTAGATGGTGAAGTGAACGAGTTGGATGTTCATCAAGACCTGGACCAAAGTCCGGAAGAGCCCAAGTCTGTTGCTAACTTAGAAGAAGGCAAGCACCGGTTGCATTAACCCAATTTCCTAGCTTGCAATTTCTTTTCATATTTATGTTATGTTATGTGCATTTAAGTTTCAGGAGTTGCTTTGAAACCTAGATGCATGATCCTTAGGACTCCTATGCTCTTTTACTAGTATGTTAGGAACGCTAGTGTCATGCTCTAAGGATACGGTACAAGTCGAGTAATGACTCATGCGAGATATAGGATGCTTATGTTGGAATCATAAGTTGGTTAAATTGACTCGCTCATGTGGTAAGAGCAATGGGTTCGGTCTCGACCGAGTAGCATGGTGCTGGTCTAAGCTATTGAACGTACCAAGTGCTTGTCGGGAATAGGATCGGTAAGCCTAGTACCTAATGAACCAGTGCGGGAATTTTATCGCTACTAATCTTGAGATGCGTCTCCCGGTTCGCTACCGGTAGTGCAAGTGTGATTCTGGACGTGCCATATTTGGGCGTACCAGTAAACCTTGTACTTAGGACTGTGGCATCTTTTCCTAATCTGGGGAATGACGGGAACCGCCTGGTAGGGGTAGACCCTGCATTTGGTCTACCTTCTTCCGTGTATCTTGGGTTTACCTTGCAAGGATATAAATCGATCGATCGTCGGTCACTCGCCGTTATCTGAGTCGGCTTGACCATTGGCTACCCCATGTATTTATGGAACAGTTGGATTAATATTGTTGACTGTTTAATATTGTTTGCACAACATGCTTGTTTAGTACAGGTGCTCACCTAGAATGATTAACATACTAGAATATGAGCTAAAAATTTGAAATTAAGGATCAACTCTTAGTCGCTTTTGGCAAAACAAACCCACCAGCCAAAAGGTCTTGCATGTCTAGTTGTAATTTCTTTTTGTCAGGTCAGTCTTGCTGAGTATTAGTATACTCAGTCTTGCTTATTTGTGGTTTTCAGGTAATCTCATCTGGCCTGGATCTATTCCAGATGGTTGGGAACTTGAGTGGGAGCATGATAACGAATAATGATACTCTATGGATGGCCTCCCATGTGTATCTTCCGCTAGTTTTATTTCCGCTGTTTAAACTCTAAATCACCTTTACTTTTATGTATGAAAACCTGGTTTGTAATTAATGTAACTTTGTGAACTTTTATGTAATGTTGAACTTGTACTCTGGTCCCGCCTTCGTGTGGGCTTTGCGCATATCAGCGATCCTGTTGTAAGTGATTTACCGGGCATGACCCGGCAGAGGCGACAGAATAGTTCTTTATTATTGCTTAATGGCCACGTGGACAGGCTTAGGCGATAATACAGAATTATTTTGGGCGGTTCTGTCACAGTTAGGCTGTGTTTAGTAGTTGGGCTCTTGGGCCACTCCTGGGTCATGACATTACCGGCCCCTCGAAACACAGCTTGTCCCCAAGTTGTGGCCGTACCAATGCCTGGATCCCACTACCTCCGAACTGACTTCTCATGAAGAACTGGGTATGGCTGCAATAGCTCATGGTTCATGCATTCCACCAAGCCTAGGCATGCACGTTTCTCTTCCAATGCCCTGACAGTGAAAGGCATGATAGGGAACTTCTGATTGATCTCACTTAAAATAAACCTGGATGCTTTCATCTTCAAGTGATAATTCTTGTCTGCAGCCCTTTTGTAGATGGTGATATACTTCTCATCCAATAACTTGGGCTTCCCCTCCCCAGTGCTGGTAACAATATCAATTGCATATACTTCATTTTCTTCAAATTCAGCATCATCCACCTTAGTGTCAACATTGGAGACGCTGAGCACGACTTTGTTACCATCAATGACAAATTGTTTCAGCTGATGGCTGAGAACACCTTCAACAATTTTGCAATCATAAGCAACAACAACTTTCTAAATTGCTTCGGTAACCTCCTTGTTCTTCTTCCCAGGGTTCACTTGCCTCATTGCAACTTCTACTGCGGTGTGGGCAGCAACAAGAACATCAGCTGCTCTTCCCGTGATAGGCCCATTGGGAATTACATGAGTATGAGCCACCACAGCAATAAAACCATCAATATGACAGCCCATATCTATTTTGACCATATCATTTTCTTCAAGAACTGAGAAGTGGCAGACTGTGTTGATCACGGATACACAGGTTGGAAAAGCAATGCCCCTTTCAATCTTCCTCTTAGCTTTCTTATAGACATTCCCAGTTTGCTTTCTTATGAAAGCGTCACCCTTCTCACAAAGGTCAACGATCTTGGCTTTCGACTTGCACTCAGATACAACCAGCTTCAGAGCATCTCCCGACTTGCATTGCATCTGGTCTTCCATCTCTCGCATAGCCTGCTCCAGTTCAACAACTGTTTCTGTATCTACAGGTTCCTCATCCCAGATAACATCAACAGGTTCCTCATCCCAGATAACATCAACATAAGTCAGTTCATCCAAACAGTTGGCACAATGAGAAAGAAATTGAGAACTGTCAGTTGGCATGTCATCCCAAATCACCTCTGAGAGAGGCCTTTCCTCGAATAGCTCATCTGCAATTTTGCTATCCCATCTCACTGAATCTTGGATAGGCACTTGAAAGTGTTCATCAGACACCCAATCCTTACTGACTGAGTCATCTGCACCTAGAGCCAGCTTCTTCAGCAAACCATGTTGGTCGATGACTTGCATGTCTTCTATTTCCTCTTCATCCCAAACCACAATCTCTGAATGAGACGAACTGAACAATGGCCGCTGATTCCTTTGATGTGACATTTCCACAAACACCAGGAGGGCAACACAAAGAGCAAGTGTCACCAACAGCCGTAGGCCACCACTCCAAACTCGCCACCAAGCACTGTTGTTGCACAATGTCACCCACCTGAGCCCGAGCCAAGTTTTGGTCGGAGCCCGTCGGCCGTCGCCTGGTGGAGAAGGGTTGCGCCGGCTGCGCCTGTGCGGCCACGAGGCGGTCGAGGTCGTCCGTAGCGCGGAAGGAGCTAGGTCGCTGCCTTGGAAAGCTCGTCCGACGACTCGCCAGAGCAGCCATTCACGTGGATTGGGAAGGCTGCCGCGTGCTATGGGCTCGCTGTCACTGCCGGGCATTCCGTCGAATAGGTTGTAGGCGTGACCGAGGCTAGATGAAGGGGAAGCAGAAGTGGCAGTCATGCCTGATAGTGTAACAGCCCGTGGCTACACCGGTGAGATCACTCCGGGAGCGTGAGCAGATCACAGGGAGATCGAGAGGGGGATAAGATCTTTGGAGCGAGGAGGAAGACGAGCTCCTGCTCGGTGCTTCCGTTTCCTTTCTTCTTTCTCTGAATTCTGAATTGATGCTTGCTCTGTTGCTGGCCAAGTCTTCTATAGGAGCTGATCTTGGTTGGGTCCTGGGCTGTTGGGCTGTGTTTAGTAGTTGGGCTCTTGGGCCACTCCTGGCTCTGATACCACTGTAATAGCCCGTGGCTACACCGGTGAGATCACTCCGGGAGCGTGAGCAGATCACAGGGAGATCGAGAGGGGGATAAGATCTCTGGAGCGAGGAGGAAGACGAGCTCCTGCTCGGTGCTTCCGTTTCCTTTCTTCTTTCTCTAAATTCTGAATCGATGCTTCCTCTGTTGCTGGCCAAGTCTTCTATAGGAGTTGATCTTGGTTGGGTCCTGGGCTGTTGGGCTGTGTTTAGTAGTCGGGCTCTTGGGCCACTCCTGGGTCATGACAGATAGGAACAGAGGTGGATGCAGCAGGTTGATGCAGCGCTGGCTCAGAGGCGACGATGTCGGCGCCACCCTGCTCGCGGTTTGGTCCAGGTAGGGTTCTGCTCAGTAGCACACGGTCTCCTCAGCTCCTTGCAGGTATCTGATGCCGGGGCGGGCAGCAGCATGTGGACGGGAGTGGCTTGGTGTTGTCGACCGTGGCAGCATCGACGGCGTGGTTGACGGCGATGTGGAGCAGAGGAACAGGGCAGCGGTGGCCTGGAGCTTGATGTCGATGGTGCATGTGTTGGTGTCGAGGGTGTAGTCTGTTGCAGGCGGCTGCGGGATGGGTGCCGGGGGCGGCGGGGCCAGCGGTCGGATGCGGTGGAGGTGAATCGAACGACGCGACGGCGGACGGGCGGATTGACGACAGCAGATGAGTGCGCAGGAGGCCAGGACCACCAGGTACGGCAGCGTCTGCGCGACGAGCGCGTCGCGGCCGGGCACGTCGGTGCGCCATGCGAGCTTGAAGCAGGCGAGGGCCGGGAGCGGCGGGTCGGCGGTGGCGAGGCGCGCGAGGCGAGGCGTGAAGGAACTCGAGCGGGGGGATGAGGTCGTCCCATCACGGCGGGTGGGATGGCCGGATGGGTGGGTGAGCAGCCGGCGGTGGGGACGGCGAGGGTGGTGGCGGCGGCGGCGGATCGACCACAGCGCAGCGGTGCGATCCGGAAGCGATGGTCATCGTGGATTTTTTCTGAGCTCAAGCGTACGTCGTGCGACGGATTAAGGGAGGGGGTGAACGACATCACCGTAAATATTAGATTGGTATAGATATAGATATATGAGAAATAGCGAAATTCAAGCCTTCTGAGATGAAAATAGCAAAATTCAAGTTGATGTGGTCACGGAGCTAAAAACAACTGTACTTCCAACAACGAAAGAGATTATGGGCTTGCATATGACTTATGAAGGTGTGAAAAGGAGATCTATGGCCCATGGCCCATTATACACCATTGGGCACTGAGGGTCCATGAACAAATAAATCCTATGATTAGTGTGCACACAGTGACACATGCTGACGTGACCTGCATTTACAAATTTGGCACACTGTTCAAACGAAATATGTCAATTTCTCACTTTCGACGAATCATAGAGGTTAGCAAATGACCAGTGCACCAGGTGTGACTTCTTCCCTCCCGAAGGAGAACTGCAGCAAAAATACAATATCGTTCCATCACCACCATGCCGTAGTAAGCGACTCCCACGTTTCCAGCAGATCGGGAGTAGGCGAGTAGCTCGTCTGGACATTTTAGGCTCCCCTTTGGACATTGTGCATGAAAATCCAAAGGACTTGCTTGGATCCATGCGGCGTGATTCCACGGTCGTAGCAGTAGCACGCTGAAAAACCTCTAGAGCCCTCCTAGGTTGCTGACCCTAAGATTTTACAGGAGTAGTTTCTAGGAAGCCATGATGATTAAAGAAAGACAATACGGATAATGACTGACTGGGAACTGGTCACTATACTTATTGAGTATCAGGGGATGAAATTTTCTCTCACAAAGAAAAGTAAATCCCCAAGGAAGAGTTTTCTTTTTCAGGTTTCCGTCTTTTTCAATGTATTTTATTACCAAGTCAGCAAATTTATCAAAATGTGGTATGGAATTTAATACTCACGAAACTCCGGCGACACTGATCTAAAATGCTGCTTTTGCTTTTGTTCTCGCGCGCACCGCCGCACAGCAGCACACAAACACAGCCGGACAGCAGGTACTTCGCCGACGACGATGACCGAGCGTCAGACAAGACGACGTCTCGTCTAGCCAGCTCACACGGTTGGCATGCGCCGAGAGACTTGATTGGAAACCGTTAATAAGACGGCCGGCCGGCCGCACACTGCCAGTCCAAGTACGTTTTGGTGATAGAGTTAGGCAGCTTTTGTTTTGGTGTCGTCCGTGCTGATGGCGAGTAGTAGCTGATTCGCTACTGGGCTTTCCTCAGGTCTGGTGTTGCGCGTGTGCTCTGCGTTCTGCGCAGCATGCATATGCATGTTCCACGCAGCAGAGCAACATCCATGCATCGTCCACGAAAATCTAGCTATCACAGAGCAGCCTCGTAGTGATCTCCATGCGTGCTAAATGAGGCTCTCTGTTTGGATCCTGCGTTTAGACTTGTTCTTTTCTTCAGATTGTTGCCAACTCCGTTCATTCAGGTCCATTGCGCCGCAACTGCCTAAAATTAGTTCGTATACCACAAAATTAGCGAAGACTTCCTAGCAATAAACACACCTAGCAAAGTCAGCTCATATATAGTTGTTATACACTTTCTTAACTTCGACGCCTCATGGGAGTACTTCGGTAGTACTTGTTCGTATGATCGTAGTACAAAACAAAACAAAATCGTCAACATCATCGGCTGGTACTGCAACGAACATGCATTTCGTACGACAAGCAAGATGGATTCAGGAGCAAATATTCGTATTGACGGAGTAATAATAGCCATACTGCTAGCTAGCCCTAAGAGTAATTACGGCCGGCTATAGCTTCTTGCTGCAGCTAGCTAGCCAGCTAGCAAACCAGAAACGTTACCGTTCTTAGCTAGCTGCTGTGTGCATGTGTTGTCCAAGTACTTGTGTTGTATCTCACTGGACGACGGAGCTACTAAGATCATCTACTGATCGTTCATGCGGCCGGCTGATCAGGTCCAGAGCTGGGCCTCGTGATCCGGCCACGTCGCCGAGTCCAGGTCGTCCGAGTCGTAAAACGCCGCCTGGTGGTACGCCGCGCCGAAGTCGCTGCCGCCGCCGTCCATCAGCGGCGGCGACGGGTGCTGCTGCTCCTGCTGGTGTTGGTGGTTAATGTGTCCGCCGTCGCGGCGGTTCGCCATGTCCACGCAGACGAGGGCGAGCAGGTTGGCGTGCTGCGCCTGCGCGTTGAGGAGGTCGGCCTGCGCGCGCGCCAGCTGCACCTTGAGCTCGTTGGCCTGCCTCTGCAGGCGGCACACCGCCCCCGCGCACCCGTACACGGGGTCCCGCAGCCGCGCCTCCGCCTCGTACACCATGCTGCTCACCGCGTCCGCGCGCGAGCACTCCGGCAGCTCCTGGAGGAGCTTGATGATGTTGCTGGCGCCGAACACGCGGTGCGCCGTCGTGAACTTGGCCGGCTCCGCCGGCGGGAAGTAGGGCGCCAGCACGCACCCGTCGGCGCACCGGCGCCGGAGGATCTTGCACGCCGCGCACGGGCTGAGGACGATTGTAGGCGCCGCGTTGCCCACCACCTGGGCGGCCGGGGGAGGAGGCGGCGAGAACGACGACACCCGCGACGGCGGCGACGCGGAGCGGTAACTGTCATACTGCTGCGGCAGCGCCGCCGCCGTATCCGTGCTCCCGATCTTGCTGCAGTCCATGACCGACCGACCGATCGATCAACACGAGCAGTAGTGTGCTACCTAGGACACGACCGGCGAGAGCAGAGGTGGTGGGAATGACGATCTGCTGGTAAATTTGGTGGTGGTATAAATAGAGGGATCGACCGGGACGTGTGTAGATTTTTCTCTCTCTCTCTCTCTGTTACACGTTCGAGAAAGGCTTGTCAATTCCTTCGTGGAATAGAGCGCAGGTCGACGATGGATGCAGACATGCAGCACACGATGCTGACGAATCAAGTCAGCATCAATTCAGTTGCCGTTTTACTAGTAGTATTAATTAGTATGTATGCATACGTCCGTGCTGTGCTTGGCCAAGTTCGGCAGGTTTTGAAGTCTAGGAGGGATGCTTAATTAGACGTGCAATTTGCTATAGTTAACCTCTCCGTACCGTGCATGTCACTCGATATATCATGCATCCCTTCTTCGTGCATGTGTACTAGTCAGATCGATATGTTTTTCTTTCCATGCTACGTACTCCGTCCCATACTAGTCAGACGTGCAATTTGCTATAGTTTACAAAACTAAAACTGTATGATTGATTCCGAAATCTGTTGTCCCTTGTAAAATCTTCCAAGTTGCTAACACCGTATTTCCGGACGAGGTGACCCGAGGCCGGCTCCGTAGAAAATGCATGTCCAAAACCAAGACCGTACCCGGCCCTATCGACTACTGTTGTTGCCTGTTACGTGGCGACCTGGAACGTAGCAGTACTAGTACACGCACTTGGGAGTAGGCGGTAAGACCCCAAAAAAGGATCGTTCATCGATCTACATATATGTCTAGTCGCCATTCACTATGCCACAAACGATTTGTGCTGACCCTTGTAAATTAGTGTGCTGGCGGGTGCAATTGGCAACCGCCAGCACTGTGGTTTGCAGGGGCGCCGGTTCATCACCCGCCAGCGGTAGCATAACAGTGCTGGCGGGCAACATAAGGAACCGCCAGCAGAAATGAGGACGATTTCTGCTGGCGGTTGCCATATGTTGCCCGTCAGCACTGTGACCCTCAATAAAACCCGACAGTTTCTTCTTCCCCAGCTACCTTCCATTGGAGCTTTGCCCGAGAGGAGCTCGGGAAAAACTCTAAAAACACCCAATCTATGGGGGGAGGTTTTGCACTTGATTTCCTTGGAGGAGGTGACTATATAAGGTGAGTTTGTGCTATTCCAACCTTCTTTTTTACCTTTTATCCATCATTTCTAGCTTCATTATAGATTCAGCTCTCTAGATCTAAGGTTTGCTAGCTAGGGGAGAGAGAGGAGTGAAGAGTGAGAAAATTAGTTGTAGATTATTTTTTTAAGTAGATTGTTATGCAAATTAATTGTAGATTCGCTATGCTTGTCATTAATATAATTGGTTCATTAAATAAAAAAGAGAGAAGTGAAAAGAGAGAAAATTTATTGTAGATTTTTTTAAGTATAGTGTTATGTAGATTAATTGTAGATTCGCTATGTTTCTCATTAATATAATTAGTTTCATTAAATAAAAAGTAGAATTGAGTTTTTAATTATTGTGACTCATTTATTATTACTATATGATTAAATTAGTTTCTAAAATGTAGAATTTTTTCATAGGTTGTTTAACATGGATCACAGAGCATGGATGTATGGCGTACAGAGACATTCTTCTACATTCATGACAGAGTTATCAAAGTTTCTCGAGGTTGCGAAGAAGCACGCTCACATTTGCAAGTCAAAGCAAATACGTTGTCTGTGTACTGATTGTTGCAACAAACTTGTATGGGAGGATACTAATGACATCAAGATGCATTTGATACAGCGAGGTTTTATGAAAGGATACACAACTTGGTCCCACCATGGTGAGACAGTGTCTACTTTCAACAATGCAGACATTGGCACCAGGTATGATGAAGTAGGTGACGAAGATGAAAATGATCATGTCATGATGGATGATGCTATTGATTGTGGAGATGAAAATGGTAATGAAACAGATGCACCACAAGTGGACGATGAATGTGATGTTGATATGGAGGAAATGTTGCGCCACATTGAACCGGAGGTGTTGGTAGGGACTGCTAAAGGGTTAGAAAATTTTGAGACACTTAAGAAGGTAGCAAAGGAACGTATGTATGAGGGTTGTGGGAAGGAGTGGACAATGTTGCGTTTCATCCTCAATCTTCAGATTGTTAAGGCTAATTACTATAGATAAATATATTTAATATGTGATTTATTTATATTAATTATTGGAACATAATTATTTTCAGAGACAATTTCATTGTCTTATGTATCTGTCCAAAGCTTGGAGAAGCAGGGATCTTCGACTCATTACACTACGAAGAGAACGTTTACGGGGATTTCATTAAAATTCTAAAAAAGTAAGAAAACCCATTGTAGTACTTTAATAATGCATGTAAACACTAGAAATTGTATAACTAACTTCTGTTTTTGTATCCTCAAAGCGCGTATCGGCTATACATAATAAATGGTGGGGAGCACCCTGCAAATAGGGAAAAGATGTTAATACGACATGCCAAATACGTAAGAACATAACAAATTGATATTATTCATAGTTGTTCAGTTTGTTAATAATTTCTCATCACTTTTTATTTTTTTTGCAGTGCTACAAGCAACCTCCTGGCAGTATCTTATGTGGATATTACGCGTGTGAGATGTTGAGAAATAATGGAAGGTATCGGACGAATCCTGAAGACGTAAGCCTCTGATACACAACCATGTGCTAATTTACTTTCTAATGATTATGCATAATAATCTTCAATTATTGTGCGTATGTGCAGCTTCCTACTATAGATACTTCGTGGTGGAACCTGAGAGACAAGGACATCGAGAACATTTGTGCGGATCTGGCGAGGTTCCTCCAACGTGAGATTTGCCACGAGCTGGGAGAATTCTTCGATAACGAAGGAGTGTTGATTCTAGAAGAGCACGAAAAGTTACGTCGATGGGTGTAGTAGAGGATTATCTATTTTAAATGTGGATTAATATGTGAGACTTATGTACTATTAAATGCTAGTTTGGATTATGTGGTTGATAGACACATTTGAATTTGTGGGACAAATACAAATAAATACAGGTGAATTTGGCCTACAAATACGAATACTATTGAATACGGTGAAATTGGCGGATAAATACAAATAATAAACAAATGCAGCAAAAACTAATGAGAAATGGAAAAAAAGTAGTTCCTGGCGGGCGGCTTAACCACCCGCCAGCACAGAAATGCTCTGTGCTGGCGGGTGGCATAACGTCACCGCTAGCAGAGAAAACCTCAGTGCTGGCGGGTGTGTTAAGTAGGCCGCCAGCATAGAGGTTCTTTGTGCTGGCGGTTGGTTTAAGACGCCCGTCAGCACTGAGGTCCTCTGTGCTGGCGGTTGATGTAAGTCGCCCGCCAGCACTGAGGGCCATTTGTGCTGACTGTAAGTTGCTGGCGGGTGCTGCGCCCGCCAGCATAGAGGCGTTTTAGCCGTCAGCACAAATCGTTTGTGACCTAGTGATTATTGTCTCGTAGCAAAATATAGTCATGCAAAACCACGAGCTAGCGTGTTCGTCCATCTGTTTGGATATCGTCCATAAACTAGACTGATGGCAGTGTAATATGCAAGTCAGACAGTGTGCGCATGGAAATCAAACGCAGCATGACCTGCACGTTAGGTACTAATAATGGAATACACCCCCACAGGCGTGCTAAGACTGTGTTCTTGGGTGTATCCGTACCGTCCTTGCGTATATGAAATCGCAATGCTGTAATTGGACAATTGGTAATAAAGCTCTCTCAGAACTCAAAAAAAGCTAACTTTTAGCCCATTTAATTAATTTATTCAGTAGTGCAGTACTGAATTAGTACGTACTGGTGGTCATCCTAGACTTGGATACACTGAACGTAACGATGACCACCACAACATCAAGGGATGGTTGTAGCTCATCCTTAGTTCCTGGCATGATTTCTGCGATCATGCATGTGAGCCTCCAGCTTGGTTGGAGACATCAGAAATAACCAAATAAAAACCTTCATGCTGATCTAGCTATCAAGATAGCATATATGATTTGAAAAACAAGCAAATCCAGGAGCTCGATCTCTTATCTCTCATCACCGTCAAAGGTCCGCTTCGGGAGCATGACTTTTCCCACTAGCGTCTGGCCATGCAGTTGACCGACACGGACCTTCTCGCCCCTCGCTAGATTGCAAATTACCTGACGCGTCGGTCACAGCCAGCAGCAGCAGGCTCGCTCGCAGCGTAGTAGGCGCGCTCGTTCGGCACGGGACAGCGACTATTCGGCGTCCGTTTTCCGGTCTCTTCCAAAACCCCATATCAAATCGTTTTGAACATTCAGCAGCCACCACGCCACGCACGTCGCCAGGCGCGCGCGCATGGCCGGCGAGCGAGGGCGGCATCATGCGGTTAGGCGAGCAGCCAGGAATTAGAGCCAGCTTTTAGTCAATTTTTCTTCAAGCTTTTTGAAGGGGTCGCCGTTGCTCCGATCCTCAGCTTCTTGTTGCCAGCGTTTCCAAGCTGTACGTCGAGTGTTAGGGATCTATTGTGCTGCTGCCACAAAGAATGCTATTGTTGTCAATAAAAATGAGAGAATTACGACGAAACAACTTCACAAGAGACCTCAAAGTGCATAGACAAAAGACGTACTACAACAAATGGCCATCAAACGAAACACAACAACAGAGAAAAGGAAACCACATTACTACAACATCACCAACAAACTAAACACGACATACGACGATTCAAACCTAGAGGGCTCCAGGAGAAAAGGTCACTAAAAACACCCGCACATCACCGATTATCACAACTTCGAGCCAATAATGGTAGAGCGGAAAAGTGCTACGACGATGCCTCCAAAGGGGGAGCGTAGCTAACACCAGCATCGTCTATGCAAATCATGCTTCCTACTAGATTCTAGAGTTGTATTCTCTTCTAGAGAAGATGAGCTAAGCTGACGTGTTTTCACATATGGGAATATTTTCATCCATGAACTGGGCCTGCTTCGAGGAGCTGAGCACACACTGAGTGATCACGAGTAGAATAAAATAAAGGGAAACGCTACCAATTATTCAAAAAAACAACTCTTTGTTTCAAAACAACTCTTTGTTGTATGTGGACTTACGGTCGCCTTTTGTCTAACGCGCGTCAAGTCATAAAAATCTATGACAATGGCACATATGCATGTGGTCTGTACGAGTCAGCTCTAAACTAACTAATGATAACAAAAAATAATAAGAAAATAAATGTTCAAAGGCGTTTCGACTCTATCTAATGATACGATCGCGAATTTTATAGTGCGCTCTCAGTTGTCCGTCGTGTGGAAATTCTGACAGAGGTGGCCTAATCTACAGCAGCCGTTGTTGGTTAGGTCTAAACCGAGTCTTCGATCAAGGGCCAGCCACGTCATGTGCTGTGTTCTCCGTTTTGGAAGAGTGTGTATTGCTTATCCAACATCGCGATCAGCTCATCACTGACCAACTTACACAATCATACTGCCGTGGACAATAACTTCCACCCGTGGCATAAAAATGATTTTTCAGATTTGCAAGATTTTACAGATATGCATGCATGATCACGTCCGGAACGATTCGGCAAACATGGCGTGCATGCCCCACCGTACCAGCACAAGGTGTAAAGGTGTGAGGTCAGGATCTTGTCATATGGCACTCGTGCAGGCTTTGCAAAACCCATCAATCCTAAAGCTAGATGACTCAGAGTCTCAGACCCCCTTTTCACAGCGTATAGTGTAGTAAACAAATGACCATGCGCCCTTTCACTTTGGTTAGAAAATAACTAGTCCGTCAACCCGTGCCTCCGCACGGGCTAGCACTTTACTTTAATTATTAGTAATTATTGTTTACTTTTGTTAGGAGCATCATAATTAGGTTCACACAATTTTGCAACATAGATTGTAAATATAATATATATTAATTAGCATTTGGTCAGCATAATTTGATAGAGATCCTTGTAATTATAAGATTGTATTGCATAATATGCTTGAAAAATAATAAGTACAATTAACTTTGTTTTATTGAAAAATCCACCGCAATAATAAGACACAAATCTCAATATTTATTATCTTCTTCTTGTTACAGTTTGCTCCCCATATAGCACTAATCAATAGATAATTTAATTTGAGTATATGGGTGCGCGGAGGCCGGTCTTCTGGAATTGAACCGCGTAAATATTTGCATTTAAAATGAAGTCGGTTAGTTTATGATTTATAATTGAATAATTAATAACTAAGAGTTATTCAGACCATTATATGTAACGGTTCCACAAGTGTATTATTTGTTTTTATGTGTTTCATGATTTGCTTCATTTTCTTAGACCATGTTATGGTTGATGTCTGGTAAATTATTTTGATGGGCACTATGGAAGATATTTTTAATTCAATGTAGGTTTTGTAGCATGTATGTAAGTGTTGAAAGTTTTGTAGCTGCTTTCTACTAAAAAAAGGAGAATTACTCAATCAAGAGCCAAATATCACGGATTTTGATAAATCCGAAATTTGTCCTTGTTTCTTCTACGGGTCCAATGTGTGTTGTGACTCCTATAAAATCTATGAAACATAAATATGAATTATTATTTAATGGTCGTAAAATGAGTGAAAGTGTAGAAATTGTAAAGTCAACAATGTTTTACCTGATAGGTACGTGTCCACATTTATTCTTGTTGAAAGCATATCTGTGCTCATGAACTTGAAACTATACTTTGGAATGTTTTCATTGTCTTTGAACCTTTTCAGAGTAGTTGTGGGTAAGAAGTTAAGGTACGATCCTGACATTTTCCATTAGTCGATACTTCTATGTTGTTGGTGTAACTCTGATATTTGTAATTATGTACACATTTCCTTCTTAAATCAGTGGTTTAAACTTTTCTATATAGGTCTTATTGATAACACCGTGCATTATGGTTCTTTTTTTCATCATCATTAATAATTTGTAAATCGAAAATAGTAAAAAAGGCAATCAAACGGAACATATCCACAATTTGATTACCCTTTCCTGGTCTAATTTCACTTAAGTTTTATTCACCATTGCAACTTCTTTTTTTTAGAAAGCACACCATTGCAACTTGTTCAACTGCATTAGCAAAAGATGGTGATGGATCTAATTGTCTTATTTTTCCATACAAAAGACATAATATACAAAATTAAAAAATTTCTATACATAAGTTATGGTACACAAATAACAATTAAGTAAAATATAATTCTATAGAAAGAATTGAAAATAATAACAGTTTGAGAACAATTTTGAGAAGCAAGTCATTTATACCTAGCACGCAGCAGACCTAACAATAAACAAATAATTTAGTAGTCATAACATATGCCATGAAAAATTAATCTAACTGTAGCATGCAACAGGACAAATAATAAACAAATAATTTAGTATTCGTAACTGATGCCATGAAAAATTAATCTAACTGTAGCACACAACAGACCGAACAATAAACAAATAATTTAAAAATTATCTAATTGTAGAAGAGAAAACAAATAAACTCGAAAAATAATGTCTCGTCGTGGATGGATCTCTAGGGTTCTAGTGTAACCAATAGGTGTAAAAGGTTCTGTGCAGCCATAGAAAAATGCTTAGGTTGATCGTACATTTCTGTTGAATAGTAGTAGGGGATCTAGTTCTGTTGGTGAAAGTAGCAGCAATCCCTAGTTGATGTAAGCAGTACACAAAAGAGATATTTCTCGAAAGATGTCATCTCTCATTTTATAATTTTATATATGCACGGGTAAAGTATATAATTTGTTGTATTAGCTAACAACCTATTAGGATAGATTTTTTTTATGATTAAGATATGAAAAAGAGATTCAAAACAAGAAAATCTAATCGACATGTATATACACGTACATTCTAGCTTTTTAGTTGTATTATCTAAAGATCCTTTTAGAATAGATTCTTTTTATGATTTAAATATGGGAAAGAGATAAAAGGTAAGAGACTAATTATGTTACATTACATTACATGTGACAGGAACGATAGGATAGTTGGAGAATTTTTTTATTCGAAGCAAAGGGATTTATTGTGTTAGATGTGACTGGGAGATGGTTTAGATTCAATTTTTCTATAGTGTCACGTGTGGATAATTTAGACAAAGATATAAAAGAGTTGTTTTTGTCAATTCTTCAAAATGACAGGCACGATAGGATAGTTGGACAATTTTTTAATTGAAGCAAAGAGATTTATTGTGTTAGATGTGACCGAGAGATGATTTAGATTTAATTTTTCTATAGTGGCACATGTGGATAATTTAGATAAAGATATAACAGGGTTATTTTTGTTAATTCTTCATAATGGCATAGGTGGGTAATTTTAGAAACAAAATACATCCAACGGCTGTTAAAATCAATGATATTTTTTTAGAGTGTCCACATAGGATCCTAGGTGTCTTCATGTGGAGGCTTCTCTTTTTTTTAGACTGTCCATAGATGTGCCCGAGAGATGATTTCGATTTAATTTTTCTATAGTGACACATGTGGATAATTTAGACAAAGATATAGCAGGGTTATTTTTGTTAATTCTTCATAATGGCATAGGTAGGTAATTTTAGAAACAAAATACATCCAACGACTATTAAAATCAATGATATTTTTTTAGAGTATCCACATAGGATCCTAAGTGGCTTCATATGGAGGCTTCTCTTTTTTTTAGACTGTCCACCTAGGATTCCTAGGTAGCTTCATGTGGAGGCTTCAAAAGGAGCCTCCAATTAGTAATAGTAAGAAGACCCCATAAAAAAAATGCTTTGCTCCGTTTGCTGCCACTTCTTGGCATGACAGACTGTTCTCATGAAGCTGGAAAGCTGCGCATGCTTGGAGGACGACGACGTCGCAAAGATCAAATGCGGCAGTATTACCTGCTTCAACTTTTCATGGCCACATTTCCCCTCGATTGTTCTATAAACTCCTGCTGCTGAACATTATCCAGAAGCAGAAAGTGGCGCTGTTGGTGGAGCAAGCAACACACGAGACATCTGAACCTGGTAGCTTTCCTGTTTCGACAGCTGAGTAGTGGAGCCCTGAATTGAAGAATGCACAACTGGGAGGCCAGAGTTCCATGGTGTGTAGAGCTAAAAGACTTGCTGCCCCTTTTTTCGGTCTACACATGTCAACCACCAACACAACTAGTTGCCGACTCAAGACGTTTCTGGATAATCGACGCTTCCTTGTGCTATGCAAATGGAATTCTTGCGAGATATTGCTGGATGGAATCCACTCTGGTGGACCTGAAGGTTTCGAAGGCGACTGGTCACAGATGTGCATTTGAGGAAGAAGATGCCACATGGTATACGTTTGCTACATTCCGGATATTGATGCAAAAGTCAAAAGTCAGAGCTCAGAACTGAAGAACAAGCACACTGCCATGGTCTGAAAGGAATTGAAGAGTTCAATTTGGTGCCATCTTTTCTTGTTCTCATAGTCAGCGGCGAGAGAAGGTTGCCGAATGGAGTCAAAAACATGAGCCAGTCAGCCATTATCAAGTCAGGGAGCAGCCGTTACATGTGTGTGGTCCAGCTTTTAACATGGGCCGGGCCATGTCAGAAGTGTAAAACAAAGGAACGAAAGGTTTCCTGGCCCATTCCAGAAGCAATTGGACCCGGGAAATCCTATGCAACTCACCGATTTTTTTATTTTTATATTTACTGTTTTGCGAATTTACAAAAATATATACCCATCTCAATGTTTTGCAAATGGCGGTAGGGACCTACTGCCGTTTCAAATGGTGGTAGTGGTATAGTTTTGCAAAACATTGAGATGGGTATATATTTTATAAATTTGTAAAAAAAATAAATATAAAAGTAAAACAACTCACCGTACTGAACCCCGCTTTAAATGGAAATACTACACAGCAGGGTTCGTCGTACCGGTGCAAACCGGCTGGTATACCGCGGATTCTGGTGCTACCGGTGGCCACCGGTACCGGTTTGCACCGGTGCGTACCGGCGGGGGTTCAAATATTTTGAATTTGAATTCAAAAATTGAAAAATGAAACAAAAATACCTAAAAATACTTCAAGATTTATAGAATCTAATGGTGTCAAAATTTTTGCAAACTTAGTTCATTTAGTATTTTTTTGATCATTACAACATTAGCCAAAATAGAAAAAGAAAAAAATCCTGCCGGCCCACAAGGCCCAAACGTCGGGGACCTAAATATCTTGCTGAAAAAGTTTATTTTACCTCCCTGGACATAGCGTCGAGTACACGATTCCTCCGTAGACATGAAAAACGGGTGAACTACCTCCTAGAGATTGATGCGATGCAAAAAATCTAAATAAAACATTTAAAACTAGTGAAAATGTTTCTAAAATTTTCTAAATATTAGATTTAGCTCTACCAAAATGGAAAATATATCCAAAAATTTAAAAAGTGTATTAAAATATTCAATCTATATATAGTTGGGTCTTGAATACTTTCTATAATAAAATGAATTGAAGCTAACATGAAAACATTCATCCAAAATGCATTCAACATTAATATATGTTACATTTACAATAAATGTATTCGTGTTAGATTTACGATGAATGCATCCAACGCCGTTGAACTTTTATTGATGTGTATGACTATGGTATTTCTATGTGTATGAGGTTTGTATGCACTATTATGAGTTTATGACTGGTATTTGTATGCATAATTTATTCCTATACTTTGGTGTGGTCTTTTTTACATTATATGTGCATAGGTCATGCCAAAATTTACATTTATTCAACACCGGTGAGTTGCGAAAAAAGCACCGGTAAAATAGCCAATTACACCGGCAAGCCACTCTAACCGACCGGTATACCGCTCGTACCGACCGGTATACCGCTCCGAACCGATTGTGTAGGCGTTTCGTTTTGATTTTTTGAATTTGTGTGGTATTTGGCGGTATACCGACCGTACCGCTCGGTATACCGATACCGAAGGTCGGCGGTTCGAGCGATCGGTTCGGTAGGGTGAACCCTGTAGGCTATGAGATTTCCTACTTGATGTGTGTACGCCAGCCAGTTCGTTAGCCACTTAGCCTCCACAACTGCTACTGATCTTTACCATGCAACCAAAACTAAATATGATTGGCATTTAAGCGCACATGCCCATATATTTCTTCCTCTCTCTTTTTTTTTCAGATTTTTCTCTTCACGTTGTAAGAAATCGGATGCTCGTAGCCTAAGAGGGGGAGGGGTGAATTAGGCAATCTAAAAACCTTAACCTATGGCTTCACTACTATTGCATAAAGATAAACTAGAACATACTATCTAGATGTGCAACTAAGGTTGTTCTAGTGTGAAACTCCCATCCCAAAACAAGGTTTGCAACCTATAGCCAATCCTAGCATGATACTACTCTAGCAAAGTAAAGGCAAACAAAGATTGCAAGAGAGTAATGCGGAAACGTAAAGAGGGATGAGAGGAAGCAAACTCTTGACACGTGATTTATCCCGTGGTATTGGTAGGCACTAAGCCACCCCTAGTCCACGTTGTTGAAGCACTCACACAAGAGTATTGCTTCCCGGTCACCAAGTCTCTCCCAAGAGCACCACTTGACTCGCCACAAAGGCTCGCCACTTAGGCACTCGCTAAGCTCCCTTGGTCACCTTGATGCCGCCTCCACTAAGGAGCTTCTCCACCAAGGAAGGGGGTCTCCACGTCCCCCGCACAAAGTGTCCTCGCCACTCCACACCAAGTCGGAGGGTCGATGACGATTGCCGGTGAGCCACTTAGGCCCCAAGACTTCCGGCGAACCTTGTACACCTTGATTCACTCAAGAATCACCTCACAAGGTTGGCACAACCTTGCACTCACTCAGCTCTAAGCTAAGCCTAGCACTAAGCACATACACTAAGCATATGCAAGTCTATGGATGAGCAATTAAGCACTTGGATGGATTGGATATGATCTTCTAGGTGTCTTGCACTCCTCTGCACTTCCACACAATCCAGCAACCTCAAATGGGTGAGTGGAGGGGGTATAAATAGCCCAAGGCACTCAAAGAGCCGTTGGCTAACGGCCACTGAAAAAGGTAGCGTCGGATGAACCGATGCTATGATTTTCAGGGCGTCGGTTCATCCGGTGCCCCTCCCACGTCACTTAGCCGTTGAGGTTCTCTGACAGAACTACTCCGACGCTATGCTCCGACGCACCGTCGGATCATCCGGTGCTGAAGACCCCGCGGCCAGATCCTTACTGTTAGCTTCCACGTGACCATCGGATGAACCGCTGCTGACCCGTCGGTTCATCCGGTGCTACTGCGTTGATCTTGGCGCGTCTCTGTCTTGTTTAAAGTCGACCACCGGATAGACCGACGGTTCCCTCCAATGGACCGTCGGTTCATCCGACACTGCTGTCTCCGCGGCTTCTCTTCTCCAATTCATCCGACGCAACTAGGAAAGGGACCGTCGGTTCATCCGACGGTATCAAGTTAACTCCAGTCGTTGCGCGGTGTACCAAGTACACCGACGCTATGCACCGATGGTACCGTCGGTTCATCTGACGGTGCATTTTGCTTGTTTTCTTGCGTCTTTGACTTGTTTCTTTGCTTCTTTGATTGTGGTTGCATCCATGGGACCTAGATATGTCTACAAGGACATGTTAGATAATGTGGTTAGTCACATTGCTTGTATTAGCATGAATCACCAAAATCAACTCGAACAAATGGCAAAAGGGGCCATGTTCGCTACACACGTACAAGCTGAAATAATTCAGAGTCACTACAATACTATTCTTGCTCTTTCACGAGATCAGTGAAGTACTTCGTTTAATAATCTAGCTTTTGCTGAAAGAAAAGGTAAAAAGTTTGCACTGAAAAAACTAAGTTGCTGTTTTTTATTATCCACAAAAGATGCTGAACAGGCCCCGCCATTTGTTGCAACATCATTTGTACTCCCCGTCCCAAAATATAAAACCTTTTTATTTCTGATGTTCACGTTTGACCATTCGTCTTGTTCAAAAGATTTTGTAAGAATATTATTTATTTTGTTATGATGTGTTTAATCATCGTGTATATTTTAAGTACACTATAATTGTTTTTGTATTTTCACAAATTTTGTTTGAATAAAACGAATGATCAAACATGAGTAGCAGAAGTCAAAATGTTTTTATATTTTGAGACGGAGGAAGTATATATATATTCCAAGTTGATCAACAGGACACATCCTTCTTTTCTCGCCAGAAAGCTCTGCCAGTTATTCAGAACAGACGAGGTGAAAATGATGACAAGATCAGCAGCAAGACCCCCGGCCGGGCCAAGCGACCTTTTTAAACAATTTCGTCATTCTAAAATTCGCAGCAGGTCTGTAGCACACCCAATAGTAGGTGAAACGTAACCGAGCCGGGTGGGGTGTGTGGTGAGCTCGCGCCTCGCGGCGGCACCAAACAGGCTACGGAGGGAGTACTAAACACCCACCATGATCAGTACGACACGGCGTCACCAACGGCGAATCGACGGTCCAACGGCGGCGCTAACCGCGGAGACAGGCAGAACGCAGGCAGGCGGGCGGGCACGCAGCCCAAAGTTTCGCCGCCGCCGTTCACATAGCCACATCACCCAGGTCAAGGCCGCCGGCCGGCTGGCCTGGATCCATCCATCATCCATGCATGCGCGACGAGGCTCCAATTGAATGAGCTCCGCCGCGTTTTTTCCTCTCCCCGGAGGGAAAACGCCAGCCGAACTTGACATGTGCGTGCGGCGTAATACGCGTCGACCGCGCTGCGCGACGGGTCGGTCGGTCGGCCTGCGCGGTGCGGTGCTGTGCTTTGCTTCGGCGGCGGTGAGTTGGATACCAGTGGTTGTGCGCGTACGGGCGGCGTATAGCTGCGTACATGGCTGCTTGGTTCGCTGTTGGCTGGCTTAGACGGAATCGCGCGTAATTTAATCCCCCCACCCCAACGACTGCATTTGCGTGTGCTTAAATCGTTAAGAAACTTGCGGCCGGCCTACCCCCACACAAGACAACCCCGAACGGGCCTCCTCTCTCGTCGGTGCACGCGAGGATCGGAGGAGGAGGACCCGGGACACACGAAACCTCGTGGCGGAATTCGGGAACGCGGAGAGGGGGAAAAAAACAGCTCACGCCTCACAAGCATGAATTGCGATCCAAGGAAAAATGGGCTGTGGCGTTTCCTGCTCGTCATCAGGGTCTTTGAGAAAAACAAATCCCTGGTCAATTAGTAGTAGACTTCGTTCGTTGTATTCCAGCCATTTGTGGTGTGACTACTGACTAGACTGCGCGCGCGCGAGCGATGGCATCTTCTATTCCTCTGGCGGGCCAGGCCACCAGCCAAGGCCCCGCTCTCGCTGCTCCGGCGCTGCTGCCTGGCGGGTTCCCCTGGCGGCGACCGACAGAACGGGAGGGGCAGGCGAAAGAAACGTTTCGCTGAACGAACGTGCATGGCCTCTCCCTCTTTTTCTCCACCGGGGAAAGGGACGGGACGGAATGGTTGGTTGGTGCGTTGCATGTGCTCCGCAGGAATTGACCTCGCTCTAGCCTCTAGCATCCATCCAGGCAGCCGGATGGAGCGCGGTCGAGCTCGTCGGAGTCTGTGTCGGTCCCGTGTGTCCTCCCTCTCCCTCCGGTCGTTTCCATCTCCCTGCTGTTTGGTTTTGGGTGGCGGGTTTCCATCCTAACCAACATCTTTGCTTCGTCTGCAAGATGCACGAAACGGGCTGCTAGCTGCTCTGTCTCTGTTGGGTGCTACAACTGCTACTATCACTGTGTAGGAGAGGGGAGGCCGACGGGGCCCATCACCATTTTGTTCATTTAGTAGGGGTAGACGTTTTAATAACAAGGAGTAGTAGGTCTTAGGGTGGCGAAAAATGGGAAAAGCGGCCGGTCTTTTATGCCAGAGTTGGGAGTTGTTCGTGAGTGGCAGACGATCGAATGATGAATCACCGACGACGGTCACCGAGCAAAAGCGAGATGCTATATTAGTACCAGAGTACTCAGGCTTGTTCACAGCATTAAAAAAAACTCATGTATTGGATGCGCGTGCACTGTCATTCCTTGCGATCAATACAGACCGCGTGAACGTTGAGCTTCACGTGCCTTTTTTAAGCTGACTGACTGACAGCATCCGGGGGGGTCCCTACCGCGCCGGTAGGCGCAGCCAACAATCAGCTCGGCCGAGCGGGCGAGACAGAGCGTACAGCCTCGCTGTTCACGAGTGCCCGGCACGGCCGCAGGACTGCGGCAGAAGAAGAGAAGAAGCCCCTGCCACGGCCGGGTTCCTGGGGAGAAAAGCGCCCATCGAGGGACCCCGGGGGGTACGGTGACACGCATCCTCTCATCAGACACCCAACTGGAACCCACCAAGAGAAAACAAGAGCGCCTCAACCACCGTTATTTAGAAGGCCCGCCCGTCGCTACTCGCTAGTGCTTCTGGATTCGCCTCCCGGGGACGATCACCCCACCCAACCGCCCACTAGCTATATCGCTCGCCAGCGCCTCTTCACACGCTCACCAAACACAAGAGGTTGGGCCAGTTTCAGCCGTGTGTTGCAGTAGTGCAGTCACTGGTACGCATGTACAGTATGGCACCGGATCGGATGAAAGTGATGAACCACTGCCCATTCGTCAAGCTATAGTATGCCGGGTACTGTGTGCTTGACAACACAGCAGCCAGCAGGGTTGTCTGATCGGGGTCTGTCTTACTATTTTTCTTTGCACAGTGACAGGTTGGATTTCTACCGTGCCTCTCGTATATATAGCTAGTCTGAGCGTGTGTTTGTGTGTTGCTTCATTTGAGGGGTTGCAAGACTCACGCATGAGGGGTGGTAATGGGTCATGATCCGCATTGTTCACAATTTAATAAAACTCTACTACTTTTTAGCTCAAAATTGTATATCAATATATGACAGCCCCTATTTAAACCGATCTTCAAATTTGCCAGGCTAAATTAGAGGGTCTTTTTACCACCCCTACGCATGCAAGGGGGTAAAAATGACGGGTCCAAAACGAAACATTGTTTGGCTATTTATAATTCGACTAGCTTAAATAAGAACGTAGTCCTGCCACAGGACCTGTGATTTCCTCATTTGACACCACACGCGACATGAGGCTGCAACAATTTAATCTGCCGCTGTCGTTCTTAGACCAATCCTTCGTGTTTTTTTATGCCGAGTGAGGCTAGCTATGACCTGTTTTATACTACTGATAATGCTGTGTGGAAGTGGATAGTTCTCAGGGAGGGGTGGCAGTGACAGTCATGACGCAGGCAAACTCGAATGCTTTACAGTTGTACAAAATCAGCAGCCAAGTACGAGCACTCAAACTTGTCGCATATCCTCAACGTTCTCTCAGACACGGGGAGCAAGAGTCCAGATCCGGAATGGGACATGTATAGCACCACCCCACTACTAGCAGGCAGATCAGAAACACCACGCGGCGAGCCAACGCTACGAACACATACGCGTGGTCTCGCTCGTTGCCACCCATACATACCGTAACCATACACACCCATACTACCGCCTGCCTGGTTGGGCAAGTGCTTACTGCTTAGCATTAGTGCGTCACTAGCTCGCACGCCACCTCATGATTGCGGCGTCGGGAGAGAGAGGGAGCGCTGCGTGACACCAAACACGGCGCCGTCTCCCCTCGCCCCCGCTCCGCTTATAGCCTCTGCTGCCATCCGCTGTCCGTCTCGTCTCATCTCCTCTCCCGCTCGCGCCGCTTCTCCTACCTCCCAATCCCCAACCCCCCTGCTCGCTCGCCACTTCCTCCCGCCCTTTTTAAACCACCACCCCTGCCAAATCTCCTTTGCCTCCCCCACCACCGCCGCTCTGCAGCTGCTGCGGTCTAGCTAATAATAAGCTAGCTATACTAGTTAGGCCACGCTTAGTGTGTAGAGATAGCCAGCTGCCGCGGCACGACGCGGAGGGAAGCGACACGAGGCCGGCGGCTCTCGGGTGTTCAAGGCCGCGCGGGGCGCTGTTCTGTGCTGGTTTCTTCGACGGGGGAACGATCGATGGGGTCGTCCACGGACCACGGCGGCGCCGGCGGGAGGGGCAAGAAGCAGGGGTCGCAGCTGTGGAAGAAGGCTCTGCTGCATTCCTGCCTCTGCTTCGTCATGGGCTTCTTCACCGGCTTCGCGCCGTCGTCGGTGTCCGACTGGACGTCCTCGGCTGTCTCGGCGGGCGGGGTGGGCAGTAGCCACGTGGTCCGGGCGCTGCAGTCGGCGGCGGGCGGGGCCGTCAACCGGAGCCTGCTGGCGCACGGCGCCGGCCTACTGGGCGGCGGCGGCGACGCGGCGGCGTCGGCCCCGCGGCCGCTGCTGGTGGTCGTCACGACGACGGAGTCGGCGCCCGCGGCGTCCGGCGAGCGCGCCGCGGCGCTGACGCGGATGGCGCACACGCTGCGGCTGGCCCCGCCGCCGCTGCTGTGGGTGGTGGTGGAGGCCGCCCCGGACGTGCCGGCCACGGCGCGCCAGCTGCGCACCACGGGGCTCATGTACCGCCACCTGACCTACAAGGACAACTTCACGGCCGCCGACGCCGCCGCGGGCAAGGAGCGGCACCACCAGCGGAACGTGGCGCTCGGGCACATCGAGCACCACCGCCTCGCCGGCGTCGTCGTCTTCGCCGGCCTCGGCGACGCCTTCGACCTCCGCTTCTTCGACCAGCTCCGGCAGATCAGGTACCGTACGTCCCATACCAACATCGCGCCGCGTCGTTGCAAAGTAGAGAAGACTCCCATTTTTAACTTAAACTAAACCAAGCAAAGATAAAACCATTAAAGCGTCGATCTTTCTTGATACGAGCAAGCTAAGCAAAGCCATGCGCGCTAGCGCCCAAAGCACACCAGTCATCGCTCCCGGCTAGCTGCGAGCGACTTTGCCAGGCTGGCCGGAGACCGAGAGCAACAACAGCTCACGCGCCACCACCCCCCTGGTGACCTCTGCTAGTTTAATCGGCGGCGAGAATCCGGCCCATGTGAGGAGGTCTCGCCCTCGCCCTCCCCATCCCGGCATCCGCCATTCGAGGGTCCTTTTTATCTCTCCTTTTTCCGGCGCCTGCGCAGCTGCGCTGCAGTACTTCCCAATTCAGATCTCGCCGGACAGGCAGACGAGACGAGAGCGAGCCCCAGGCAGGCAGGCACAGGCACTCACTGATGAGGCAGCCAGCCTGACAGCTCCTCGCTTTGTTTACTGCAAGTGTCACGGTACATTCCCGCTCGGTCTGGCGGTAGCGTAGGGGAGGCCCAGACGTGTCGGCGAGATGTCATGATGATTGCCACCCCTCAACTAACGGGGCGGGCGGCGGGCCGTGCCGTGCTGTCCTTTTTCCGGGACCGGCGCCGAGCGCGAGCGGCCGACGGGAGGAGACTCCCTCCTCCTCCGGATCTGTCTGATAGGGTAGGGCGCCCGGAAAGAAACTGGTGGTGGCGACAGCGGGCGCGGGGGCGCCACCATGCCGTTGGACGCACGGCCGCTGCATGAGCGCTCCTCTCAGGAAAAAATCTCTCTTGCAATCTTGTTTCTTTTTCGAGAACGTAAACGCACTCTTCTTTCACGCTTTGCTTTGCTTTGCTTCAAAGCTCCTGCCTGCCTGTACTTGCTGGTGCTTAGCTATCATGATGCGAACCACTTCCTAGCTTCTTGTCCGTGCCGCGATTCCACCTACTCTGCTGTCTGGTTTATATCAACACCGCTCCGCTATCGCTCGCGTGATTTTAATTTCCCCTTTGGTCGTAAGTGATGGTACTAACCATTGTTGTTGGGAGTATAGAAGGTACGGAGTCTAGGTACACCTGCCATGCCAATTTAAGCGCTCCATCAGCGTGATATTTTCTATAGGGCGCATTACAGTAAATTCCCAGTGATTGGCAGCTCATCAGTCAGCATTGACGCAGTTGACTGCGCCTTCTGAACGGCAACGTGAAATGGACACTCTTTGAAGTCTTGCTTCCACATGCATGACCGCACCAGTCTCTTTCAAAAAAACATCACCGATTCACCACATCAGCATTTTAACCCCCACGGCTAATCTAATCACGACGTGTGTGTGTGTGTGTGTTTTCCCTAACGTGATCTGACGACGACGCTCGGTTTCCCTTTTTTTGCATTGTGCAGCGCGTTCGGCGCGTGGCCGGTGGCGACGATGGCGCGGGACGCGAGGAAGGTGGTGGTCCGGGGCCCCGCGTGCGGCTCGTCCGCGGTCACCGGGTGGTTCTCCATGGACTTCAGCAGCAACGGCACGGCGGCGACGACGGCGAGGCCCCCCGAGGTGGACGCCCACGGCTTCGCCTTCAACAGCTCCGTGCTCTGGGACCCCGAGCGCTGGGGCCGCTACCCGACCTCCGAGCCCGACAAGTCCCAGGTCAGTCTCTCGCCGCCCGCGATCTATCACCCTCCTTCACGCATCTGTCGCGGCGTTCCCGTGTGTGTGTGTGTGCGCGCGCGCGCGCGTGTCAAGGAAGCCCGGAACTAGCAGGCGCTAGCCTCGCCTTTCGCACGGCCGCGGCGGTGTCGGTACGCGCTCGCGTTGCGGAAGCTAGCGCCCGGTGGTTTTGGCCAGATTGAAAGAGGCGTTCCGGCCATGAAAGCGGCGTCCCGGCTGTCAGCTAGCGCGTCGCCCATGAAAGTGGCACAGGTAGTTCTCGTGGGGTTGTGGGGAGGGGACGGAGGAGAGAAAAGCCATGTCTCGTGGCCCATCTGTCCTAACTTTTCCCGGGTCAAATACATCCATCCCTGTCGATCGCCACCGGTCACACAGGTCACCAGCACAACGCCCCCATTTCGGCGCAAAGATCGGTGTTCTCATTTGATCAAGGGAGATCGATCGGTTGCTGGTTTGTTCTAGCAAATGGCGTGGGTGTCGGTAGCCCGGCCGGTACAGTGCAGGTGCTGCAAATCGACAAAACGGATCGAATCCGAGAGGAAGGATCTGGCCATCTGGGGATGGCATTTGCAAATGCCAAATCGTGCTCAGTTTCTTTATCATATTCGTTCCGGTGCCTTTGAGCTGATTTGGTGGAAGGTAGAGGGGTCCATGGCTTGAGTAGGATTGGTGCAGAGTGGACATGAGAAGTCTATTGCAAGGCAATCGAGTTGGTGGATGTGGCTTGGCAGGTTGTAGGATTAGTACCCTTGTTGTTGTTGTTGTTTAAAAAACAGAGCTTTCTTTTAGAGTTTTAGGTGCATTGGCCCTTCTTAGAAAAAAAAATTCTGAGCCTCTTTTAGGTGTACAATTGACTGTTGATCTTTGGTGAACCTAACCACTAAAGCATGCATCCCGTTTGTTATGATGGTCAATCATGCAAGGTTGTTAGAGTTTCTTTCTCTGTTCATTGCTCCTTTGTGATGCCAAAAGATTCATGATTTCTTGCTTGAAAAATCCAAGGTACTTGCCCTGATAAATTTGGTTTTTTCATTGTTTTTTCAGGACTCGATGAAGTTCGTCCAGCAAGTGGTTCTGGAAGATTTTAGCAAGGTGAAGGGCATTCCTTCCGATTGTTCAGAGGTCATGGTTTGGCACGTCGATTCGACCATCCCTTCCTCCTCTTCCTAGCAACCTTAATTCTCTGGAGAACATGAGAAGATAGAAAGGGTGATTATAGAAGAGGTAAATGGACGAGCTATAGAGGACGTACGGCCCCAGATCAGTGGTGTACATTGTACATGCATAGCTACACTATCGAGGTGCTGGTTGCCCTCAAGCTGCAAAGAAGGGAAATTTTGGGTTTCTCACACCTGGGGGATCGATCAACCTTTGACCCCACTTCTCCATCATATTGTACAATTTTCCACTATTCTTTTTTCTAAAAAAATGTGATATATGTATAATTTCTTCTTCTTTTCTTTTCTTTTTTCTCAAGAGGGATTAGGTGAATACATACATAATACCCCCTTGATGTGTCTCTCAAAGCTGTAATGGATTAGAAGGCAAGCTAAAAATCCAGTTAACAATGATGATACTACACGATTACACATTGTGCTCTTTATTTCCTCTTCAGAAGTTACTCAAATGCAAGAAAGTCCAATTCGCAAAAGGAAAGACACAAGCATGTGCTAACAAGCATATGCTTCAGGAACACGCGAAGTATGGCCCAGCTGTGCTGGTCCCTGAAACTGAAGCCACTCATTAACAACACGTTAGCTAGGGTTCTTGAGTACCTTGGATGTACAGTAGTTGGCCCATCGCCATCGTGCGCAAGATTAAACTAAGCCGTCGTGTCTGAAGCTAGTAGGAGCAAGGAAATGCTGTGGCGTGGACATCTGCTTTTGACAAAAAAAGGGATGCTTCAACAGTCTACCTGCAATTAGCATGCACTCCTGAGATGACTCTTGGCTTTCGTTTCAGCAATCACCCAGCGGCCATTATGGAACGTAGTCTTGTAGTGTTGTACGATAATTTGCATGTGTTACGGGACATCTTTTTTCCTAGCCATCTTGTCATCGACACTGCTGCAATCCATAGGAGCATGTTGGCATGGCTTTCATATGCAGTACTAGCATATAGAAATGTCCGGACCCAGAGTGTCATGCCCATTGTGCAGCAGCTATAAACTTTGAGCAATTATTTGTCTACTACTCCCTCCGTTCCTAAAAGATTGTCGTTATTGGTGTGCGTGTCATAACTTTGACTCGATTTGTAGAAAACACATACAACATTTGTATCTCCAAATAAATTTATTAAAAACTAGATTCAAATACCTTTATAATGATACTAATTACATATCACAATTATTAATATTTTAAATATATATTTAATTGAAGTTTTTTCTTGGAACCGCAAACGACAATCTTTTAGGGACGAAGGGAGTAGACGACTATAGACTCCATAGCCTGACAGTAAGACCTCTGCAGCCTGGCAAAATTTTCTCTCGAGACGTGATCTAAACTCTGAACATTTCTTGGCTGGTTAAAACTGTATCTCTGATTGTGTACATAAACTCCCCAAACCCTTTATTAAACAAGTCCCAACAGTTTTTGGTGCAAAAGCACCCCACAGCCCCAACAGTATTCTTTTTCATCGATTGTAATTTGCATTCCCCCTCATTATCTATCGTTGCTGCCTCGGATTCGCTAAGCTATATGCATCCATCCGGCAACCATGTATCTTCAGTTCTCTCATAGTTGGTTTCCACTCCCCAGTGCCACACTCGGTGATTCTTTTTTATTATATTATCTATGCTTAACTCAGCAGAGATATACCTCCATGGTAAAAAAAATGTAAAAATAGGCTCTTCTCGTCCTCTAAAGAGTTTATATAAATTTTATCTTGATCAGAGTTCGAATGAAAAGCTTATGATATTTTAAATTGTGTTTGCTCGGTGTATAGAATCATCCCTCCATTTGTGGGTAATAAATAAAAAAAAGTTCTTTTAGTGGGTAAAGGATTAAGGAATATTATGCTTTTACGGTTCCCCCACCTTTTTAGTGAGAGGCTTTAGAGCATCTCCAAAGTCTTTTTAAATTTTACTCTCAAAATCATCATTTAAAGAGTCATTTGCATAAAAATTATTTTCTATATATTTTCACTTTCCAATAGCTTTTCTATTTCTTATGCGCACTCTAGAGAGTCATTCTCATCTTCTATATTTGACTAGCGAAAAATCCGGTAGAAGATGGCTATATTTGGATGACCATTTAGATAAGCTTTGGGAGACAGTTTTTCACCAAAATCTCTATTTCTACCATTTAGAAAGAATATAGAGAGTCTCTTGAAGATGCTCTATTAATTGCATGTCTAGCATGCCATTTTTTTCTTCATATTTTTAGAATACCACGCCACCTTTTCATTGAAAGACTTTTTCATTTTTTTTTCATATGGTTTGTTCACCGTGTAACTGACAAGGAGACTATTTGTTTTTTTTTTGCATTTTTTTGAAAAATATTACCCTAAATTTTTCTTACGCCGTAAACAATTATCTAAAGTAGCTAGTTCTCTATAATGGCAAGTTCGCAATCATGGACATGCACAGGTAAAATGATGTTGGTAGTATTACCTTCTTGTGCTAATGGATTTTGGCCCCTACATAGCTCTGCCTGTGGTCCATGTTACAAAAGGTCTTTATTGACCTCCTCAATGAAGCACACCAAGGGACAGCACACCATGAGTTTTAAGGCCATGAAACTACTACACTAGAAAAAAAAACAACCATGGTTAAGGAGTCTTATTGCTACCATTAGATGGAGAAGATCAAAGGACCACACTTAATGTTTATGTCATAAACTCTATCTTGTAATCTCCCTATATAAAGGGACCTTGAGATCAATGAGAAGATGCTGGATTCACTATTTCATATTCTCTCTATTGTCTCTACAATCTCATTTTACAACAGTCCAAACCACCAATGTCGCTTAACAAGTTACAAGCTTGTCTTTGGCTTGGATGTCGGGCTAACACGCCTGGTCAAGGTCCTCATGGTTACAAACTCTTCAGCAGCCGAAGGATGAATTCCAACCTGAAAGCCAGCAGAGACACCATCAGGCGCTAGATATTAGCAGTTGCTTTACTGCAAGGTTCCTCTTTAAACAAACATACCGTGCTGTCGAAGTTTGCTTTGGTGGCTCCGCATTTAAGTGCAACAGCAATGCCCTGGATCAAGTTGAAGCTCAGTCATAAGAAGAAACCAAGAATGATGAATGGGAGAAAAGGGACCCAAACACTAAAAAGGTCAAAGAATTGTATGTACTTGGATAATTTCAGGTGCATCTGGTCCACACATGGATGCACCAAGTACTCTATCAGTTTCAGCATCAACTACCAGTTTCATGACAGTCTTCTCCTGTCGCCTGCAGAACATAAACAGAGTTATGATGCGTCCCGCAGGAGATAAGAATCACAAAGAAGAGAACATGACTAATGAGAACAGTAGAACAGCCCATCTTGAATGTGAAATACATGTCAAGCTCAGAGGGTGAACCCTGCGAGCAAAGAAGAAAATATCTCACAAGTGATTTCATCATGACATTTAAAAGTACTTACTTGGATATGCTGTTCTTCATTGGGTTGAATGATGAAGTGAAAACAAGAATATCACCCTTGGCTTCCTCCAATGCCTGCTGTTCACTGAGGCCCACTACAGATAGTGGCGGGATGCTGTTGAAAATAATGGAGTCCCATGTTATTATCGAAAGAAGGATGATAAAGCAGGACAAGCATCAAACTCCAAAGAAATCAGCATCAGCCAAAAAGTTTTACAGTTGAACATACTGCATCTTTGAACAGGCACATCAGCTAGATTTGAAACTAGTGAGGATTAGTAACTCCAGCATTTTCTATAAAGTAATCAAGATTGCAATTGACTTACGAGAAAACAGCACAAGGAACATCTCTGTAATCAGGCTTAACTGGCTGGCCACCAAACACAGTTTTCTGCAGTTTTAAATGTTAAAAAGTAAACAGTTGCCGGTTACAGATCAAGAACTTGACTGATTTCACTGGAATCATAAACTACTACAACCACTTACAGAAAAGCATGTAGCCTCCAACCACTTACAGAAAAGCATGTAGCCTCCATCAATGCAACAGGAGTTAGATTGATCCGGTTTGTAACATCACCCACAGCCCATACACTGGGAGCAGATGTGCGAGAATGTTCGTCAACCTAAACAGAGAAAATATCAAAATAGCCACATTAAGTTACTCAATATACACAATCCAAAACTCGCCCTAGTGGCAAATTCATTTGCCTGATACAGTATTGGTTTAGCGATTGAGCCTCTGGTTGAGTTTTTTTTTTGGGGGGGGGGGGGGGGTTCTCTATCCAAACAAGAGAAGTAGAACTAGCATGCTTAGCACAAGCATGGGCAGCAGCATTAGCAGAACGCTTAGCATGGACCAAACTAAAAGAAGGAAAGGACATTACAGCTTCCTGAATCTCACGCAGGATTGGGCCTCTGGCTGAGCTGGTTAGGTGGCTCTAGCAGCACTCCCTCAGGTCCTGGGTTCAACTCCCAATGGGAGTGAATTTAAGGCTGAGGTCAAGGCCCAGCCCAGGCTGTTGGTCGTCTCACACGGGCTACGGTGCTGCTATGTAAGGGTAGGGTAGGGGTTCAAGGGAACGTCTTCTTCTTAGCAAAATGCCCAGGGCTGTCTTACAGTCCGCAAGTCGAGTTTACAGTATTGGTTTATGGGTAGTTTTAAAAGAAAATATGAGAAGTAAATTCCAGGTAAGAATATCCCACAAGAAAAGAAGAAAACAAATAGCTAGTAAAGAAAGAAAATCAACCTTAATGGCTCCAATCTGGTCAACCTCGACACCTGCAGCTTGCAGGTTCAGCCTCTGGGAGTTGGGCGTGCGCCCTGCAATCAATTAAATACCCATGGGTATAGTATTAAATGCCAAAAATACTGTGTTCCATAGTGTAAGAAATCTGAAGTCTGAGACACATGGGAAATAAGTAGATTGCCAGTTCTCTCTCAAATAACTAACTACAAAAATTTTCTTTGAATATTTTATTAGGGAACTAAATAATTATTGTAAGTTAGTACATACACAATTTACTGTGAACAAAGATGAAACCAAGGAATATCATGCATTCCCAAAATGAACCTAAACAAGATAAGTTTCAACTTAGGAGGATTTCCTAAATACCTGTAGCAAATAGAACAACATCTGCAATGAGCTCCTCTCCTTTATCGGTTACAACTTTTATGCCATCAGCCGTTTTACTCAACTGGTTTAAATAAATAAAATGTAATTGGTCAGACTTGAAATTGATATCGAGGAATCAAAACATACCATAGGGCTTGGAGTTTAAATCACCTCAGACAAATTTGACCTAGGATGCAATTTGATTCCCCTTCCCTCAAGGTTTCTTGCAACAACTTCTCTCATCTCATCATCAAAGCCTCTGCACATAGTCATTTTGTTAATGTAATGTCATGTCCATCTTTTGTCTCCACATCAATGTTAGCAAACATCTTCTTATTTCTGGAATTGAAAGTATCATACAACTACATTTGACAATAAGTGCTAGCTAGGTGGTCATGTTGTAATGAGATAGCTGACTTATATCTCCAGGTTCCAACAACAAGACTCATAAAGTCATAGCGTGCACTACTTAGTTGAAAAGCTTTAAAAAAACTATAAATACTATTCAGGTGGGCTTTTTCATGTGCATATGTGATGTAATGGTCGAGCTAACAAGGTGTTTTTTTAATGTTGTTGTATCATAAAGTTCTATGTAATGTCACAGCAGCAAATCGATGAGCTCAGTGCATAATAGAGCATCAAAGAATCAGCTCTTTGGCTTTCTCGATTTTTACTAAGCACATAAGCATAGTCTGACTTTTCACATTGACAGTTATTACAGATATTAAAAGACACATCAATGTACAATATGGAAATGTTTCCTGTCTAGTAGTTTTCACTACCAGGATTGATGTTTAAGTACCCAAATGCAACAAAAGTTGCACATGATAAAAACCGAATGCAAGAACAGCAGTATTAAAAGTATTACTTAAAACAAAGAGCCAGGCTAGGCAGTGCGGGATTAGTAATAGTACGAGTTCCCAAGATACTACACACCTTAGAGGAAGTTCTCTCCGATAAAACAAATCTACTTCTGCACCCATCCCTCTCCAGATAGAAGCAAATTCAACAGCAATATATCTGCAATGTCCGGACACATGGACATAGATATGTCAAAGAATTGGTACCAACAGCGTGATATATATTTAAAATAGCAGCATAGCACTTTACCCGCCACCAAGGATTACAGCACGCTTGGGAAGCTCCTCCAAACTCAGGGCCTCATCTGAAGTAATAGCCAGCTCCTTCAAAAGGTTATTTTCACTGGTGTTAGAACAATCCACCAGAAGGATAAATGACAAAGTGAAAACAAAACAAAACAAAACAACACAAATAGAACAAAAATGGGAATATGCGCTGTCTTAGATAAAAAAAGGTAATATTTGTCTCGTTCAAAACAGTTCAAAGAGAGAAGCACGGTACAAAACCCTTTTCATGTCTTAGCCTATTGGAAATTTCAACGACCATTGATATTCAGGTATCCCGTGTCGGAAAGAAACAAGAATCAAGTACAATCAGTCAGGACGAGGAAGAAAGTTACAAGTTAAAGAAAAAGGAAGTTACAAAAGGTAGGAATGGAATTTTACAAACCTTTCCAGGTATGTTGACACGTTGAGCTCGGCTACCAGTCGCAATTAAAATGTGTTTTGCTGTATACCTTTGCTTTGAACCATCAGGCTGGCTAACTTCAACAGTATGAGCATCAACTAAACTGCCTGCCCCTTCAATCATTGTTACACCAGCATTTCCAATGATTCTCTGGTATACTTCATTTAATCTAACAATTTCTTTAGTCTGCAGAGAAGGAAAAAAATTAGGATCATAGACAGTATGGCACTCTTTTTCATGCTTAGCAGTTGTGGAGAATTGTGCTTCTATTTGCAGTTGAGTCTGACCTTATTTTCCAGCAGAGTTTTCCAATTGAAGTTAATATCTCCATTAATCTCCCACCCAAAATTCTTTGAATCCTGCATGAAATGCAATCTGCCATCACATTCTAGGGAAGGCATAGACACCCAAAATAATCATTTTCTTAGATTCCACTCGTCGTCACCTTCCCAAACATTTTGATACCTACAATATGACGGTAAAATGACTAACCTCAAATTCTCCACGGAAAGATGAACCATACACCAATATCTTTTTAGGTACGCAACCACGTATCACGCACCTGGGACAACAATCAGATCATAATGAACACACACATATTTAGAGTAGAGCAATACGCCTAGCCAAATTGCTGAATATTTTAAATAAGCACCAGAAATGTACAAAAATAGTTAGAAGATGCTTACGTCCCACCATGTCCTCCTAGCCAATCAGAGCTGATGGGGTGAAATGGGAGCTCACAAATCGCAACCTACCACAAATCTTACAACCAATCAAATTCCACAAGCGATAAACTTGACTATAATACACTCACGTGATGAAACATGATAGGATAACAAAGGATCTTTTACTGAAGGGCGAGGTTGAAATTGTTCTAAGGGGAATAAAGAAATGTGAAACCCCTACTGTGCTATATAAAAGGGAGGGTGGATATGATTAGAGAACCAAACAAAAGTGAAAGGAAATTGTACAAGCCTAACAACCTTTTAGGCCAAAAAAGAGGAAAGATCAAAACAACAGAGGGGGACCAAGAACAAATGCTGAAGCTAAGTGTGAGTTTCATTATATAATAAAGGTGCGGATTCACACTATCAGCAAAGCATGATTTCCACAGATGAAAAGTAGGCCATGATTGCTTGAAGATAACAGACATTCATTTCTCCAAATTTCTCAAAGCAGTACTCCATGAAGGAAGGGTTTTGGTACTCAGCTTCGTTTTCTGGATCATGGCACAAAAGTTAATTGAATGAGATGCAAATTGTAAGCACCATGCAAATCCCAACCAACCTCACTCTTTGACGATGATAGCATAACATCCACATCCATTTCTCAACCGTTTTAAATAGAATGGATACAATCGTATGGCAAGCAAGGGCAGGGGTGCGTAATTGGTACAAGGCAGCCATCTACTAATAAGTATGCGGGCAGCAGCACCAACTGGTGCCGGCCGCCGGCCATAGGAGTTGCGAGTAGCGACTGATGGGGGCCGGAAGGGAGACAAACGGTGGCAACGACGCAGCAGAGGGAGGGAGCAGCGCGGATGGGCTCACGGAGAAGAGGCATAGTCGAGTTCAACGAATTGGGGAAAACCAAACCTTAGCTCCGAAGGAGGCTGCGGTGCGAGAACCGCGAACGCCGCCACTCCCCGCACCGATGACGAAGAGATCGTAGACGGGCGCCTCCCCGTCGACGAGCATCTTCCCCGCCATGTGTTCTCAACGCCGTGAAGGAAAAAACCTAAGGCGCAATTGAACTTTGAGAAACCTGTCCTTCCAAAACTCAAGTGGGAGGAAGCAAGTCGAAATTTCGACGGTGAAACAAACTTAAGCGATTCCCTAGGCAGAAGCTGTTGGGAGAGTTAAGCTTCACCTCTCACCTGTTTGGAGGAGACGAGGATGAGGACGGAAGGTAAGGGATGGGCTCGAGGGAGCAGCCGTCGAGGGAGTGGTGCGGCCGTCGGGGGAGCTCGGTGCGGCCCCGTCCGCCGAGTGATAACTTCAGGCGCTGCGGTCGTCGAGGGAAGCTTCTGCCGGCAGCGGATCTAGAGGTCGTCGGGGGAGTGGAGACGGCAGCGGCGTCGGATCGGGGGAGCTACGTCGGGGAGGGGCGGCGGCGCGAGGGTGGAGACGGGACGAGCCGCGACGACCGGGAGGGGGGCAGCGTGTCAGGACGCGGGATGAGGAACACAGTTTCGTCAGACAACATTTCGAAGAGAGAAGCCGACGTCGTTCAGATCGGTTCAGCGACTTCACCTCTTGACCGTTCATCAAGCGATGGAGCGCTATCGTTTACTTTACTTTTAATTAGCTTATTAAGGTATCATTTTTTTTAACGGACGGTGAAAGCTTATGTTTTCCCGAATTTTTATCAGAAGAAGAGAGTTGACCCAGCATATAAAGAAAATCAGGCCTGAAAACCATACAATTCTGGTCGATCGAGGAGAGCAGAGAACTCCGAACGACTCCGGTCCGCAGACCATACAACTAAGCATATCGATGGGTTGGATTGGGACCTCAACACGCACCGCTCAACTCAACAACTCATCGGTCGGATTGGGACATCGACACGATCAACTCAAACAACTTCAAAGGATCGGTCCAGTCGGATTGGGACATCGATCCGGGTCTCCACAACTCTGATCCGTCGTCGACGCGAACCACCACACACTGCCAAGAAACAAACCCTCTCTTCTCCCCGCTCAAAGGAGATTCTACTGCCTACTTTTTTTACCAAACACAAACCACTAAGGAAAAAAGAGAAAGGAAACAAACAAAGAGAAAGGGCTCTCACGAAAGCAGACCACGCCGAAGCAACTCGTCGAGAAGTCCGAACGCCGCTGTCGACCCTAGGCCGGAGGAGACCCAAGAAGGAGATGCTCGACGTCGCCTTCAGGAAGGGCATGACGTTAGACACGCCAACGACGTCGTCCCAAGAGGGGATGGGTTTTCACCCGCATCGGAGAAACGCAGCCCGGGCAACCAGTTACGCCTCCATGGCGTCTTTGGTGCGACGACCCTTGGCCGTCGCCAGCAACGCCACCGTAGCGCCGCTTGCACACATCCAAGGAGGCCACCGCCGGCCGCGCCACCACGACACCACCAGCACATCTCCACACCCATCTGGCATCGTTGCTGAAAGAGCATCTAGGCCCCTAATTATTTTGGTGATAATGACAAATATAATTTGGGTATTTGATGGTTCAACTAAGTGTGTGCAGGGATAAAAAGAAATAAACGAGAATATTCAAAAGAAGGCCCTCAATTTCATATAAAAGGTGTTGAAGCTCAATTGGCGCTTTAAATTTAATTTTTTCGGTTTGAATTTGAGTTTAGGAAACACCGTACTATAAAGAGGGACGTGATCAATTGGTCGAGGCTCGCTACAAGTGCTTTTCTTGAGATCCTCTCATCCTTTCTTAGAGTGAAAACCCTAGAAAACAAATAGAAAAATCTTGGAAAAGCCTTAGAGAAGCTTTACCTAGCCCTCACTGGCTGACCGAGTCAACCGGCCTGAGTGGCCGGGCGACCCGGGACGGCTCTGGAGGGAGCCGAGTGACCCGACCACTTGTGGCTGTTGACGGTGATTTTCCGTCAACCTAGCCATGAGTTTACCTTCGGTGTTGGCATTGATTTAATATCTAAACTAACGATCCTAACCCTCATCATATATCAAGTTCGCACTCACATGTGGTTTTTGGAGTTTATTGTTTACGTAGGGTTTTAGCGCTAAAAGGGAGACTTCCCGGGAAAGTTCATCAAGCACTTTGTGAAAAGATCATGGAGCCCGGCGCAAGTCAAGACACGAAGTGAACATGACTCCAAGAGGCCCAAGGACCGAACCGTGAAGGCACAAAACTCCGAGGACCTGGACATAAAATGCTGAAGCTTGCGCGACAAGGAGCCCTATCCAAACCGCGGAGAAACTGACGTCAAGGACCCACATGCAGGAGGTGGAAATTTCCAGAAGACACGAGAAGCAACCGGTAGGAAGCCGGGCCCGAACTGGGCCCAGGCCGGTCGGCCCAGGCCAGCCGGCCCAGCCCATTCCGGGCCCGGTTCGGCGCCCCCTTTGACCTAGACGCCCCTCGGACTATTTATAGTCCCCTGCCAAGAGCCACGAATCAAGTCATTCGTCATCCACCGCCGACGAGCAGAGAAGCTAGAGGGACACCATTTCGGAGAGTAGGGTCGTGCTAGTTGTCTAGGGTTTCCCTAGCTGACGTGGGAACCTTGCATGAAAGACCACGTCGGAACTCCGGAGCAAGGATCAAGATCGAGGTAGGATCCCGGTGGTGATTTTGTTCATGTAATTATTAATGGTGAAGTTTTATAGTGAATTCGATTTCTAGCGATCAAGTGTCTTCTCGATGATTTTGTTCTCCCTTGGTTTTGCTTCTTCCTCAATCTATACTTAAGATAGATTGCATAGGGTGCTCTTGTAGCCGCGGTGGCTAGAGGTGCATACCGGACAGACCAAGTGTTTTCAACTTGTTCTTCTCGAACTCACCCTAGGCTAACCCGCACGAATAGGAGTGCGTTGTGACAGGACGGTGGCTCCAAAAGGTGGGCGTCTTCGGAATCGGATTGGAGACCACGATTTAAAGATGCTTTTTATGAGATTCACTTTTCTATCTTCATCTATCTTGTTTGGAGTTACAACATAACCGCGATCTAAACTCTCTAGATCGGTTATCTCTATGCTTTCTCTTGCTACCTCTTTAGTAGATTAGATTAGATTAGATTTATTTTCTTGATGATCTCTTAGATTAGATGCAACTTGGTTCTTCAAAAGAAAGAGTTTCCTTGCTTTACTAGATTGAATTCTTGCGTTGCGCATTGTTCCACGGATTCGATACCTTGGGTTCTCACACTTAAGGGAAGAAGGGTCCCTTGACTACGACGGGAGATTTGTCCACTTGCAAATCCAAACGAACTTTGATACGACAATCAACTGTCAACAAGCCCCTTTTTCTGGCGCCGTTGCCGGGGAACAAGCAATCATGATCCAATCTAGTATCGCTTTCTTGTAAATATTTTCAGTTTTTCTTTTGCATCTCTTAATTATGATCATCCTAAAAAAAATCTAATCTAGTTTTTGACTAACCCTAATTTTTCTTTTTTGATTTTTGTTTTTGTTAACCCTAACCGGAGATGGATGGCTACTTCTCCAAGAAACCCAAAACTTTTTGTGGATGATCCAGGAAAACTTTACAGGCAAAGGAGACGTGCAACACAAGCTAAGGGACCGAAAATCCTTGATCCAAAAGCCGAGGTCGAAGGACCGTCGGAATCTCCAAGGGAATCACCACCTTCAAGTCCAAAGGAAGATCAACCTCAACTGCCACCCATGGGAGAACAACTGCAACCGGAGCGCAAGATCGAGCTATGCACCCCGGACATCGTAGATCTACCTATCATAAACCTTCAAGACGTAGGAAAGCCGTTCAAGATCAAGGTCTCAATTATCCGCATGGTGCAACACTCGCCTTTCACCGGTAAAGAGGATCCGAACCTTCACCTCCAAGCATTCGTTCAATTATGTCAAACGTTCGATGAGGATGGGGTGACTCAAGATCAAGTGAGGGCAAGGCGTTTTCCGTTCTCACTACTTGGAAAAGCTTTGCGTTGGTTCCATACTCTACCGGCGGAGTCGAAACAAGATTGGGAAGCGTTGATGAGGGCCTTCATGAAGGAATTTTATTCGCTGACCAAGACTCGAATATTGCGCAACAAGATTGATACATTGGCTCAATTCCTAACGGAGACGATTGCGGAAGCTTCGGAGCGTTTCAATGAATACATGCGAGCCGAATTCCTTGAGTGGCATATCGGTTTACTTATGAGGAGGATGGAGAAGATGGAGATAGAGAGAGAAGCTCAAGACCTAAAGGCTGTCGAAGCAAGATCCACATGCGAGGAGTGTGGCGAGTACGGCCATGTCCAAGGAGATTGTCTGGAGGAAGCAATGGTGCTCGACTACATGAAAGGAGAGTTGCCAAACTTCCACTACGGGCAAGGTAAACCTAAATTTAATGCAAGTTCGTCCATTCAAAATTTGGTTTCTCTTTGTACACAATTGAAGGACTTCATGGACGAGCAAGCTAAGATCAACAAGGACGTCGTCACTAAGTTCAAGGCTATGGACAAAATATTAGAGAATATAGATGGCAAGGTGACGGAGGTCGGAAGCTCTATCCATCAAGTGCTTAACATGATGAAGATGCTAGAGAGGCAAGTGGGACAACTTGTCGGGCGCCCGATGGGTAACGAATGAAGATTGCCGGGACGACCCCAAGGTCCCGAGATGGCGATGGCTATTCAAACTCATTCGGGAGAGACGGAGGATCACACTAAGGAGAAGGTTACCATTATTCCGGAGATCACTAACGAAGAACCGGAGTTTGAGATGCGAGCCAAGACATGAAGATGCCTCCACGCTACTTCCAAGACATGCTTGTCAACAAGCACAAGATGACATTATGCGACCTTGAAGCAAGTGTGGGAGTCATGCCAAGAGACGTGTTCGAGAAGCTATGCCGTGCATTCAAGTTTCAACCACGTTTCGAGGTATGCAACACGTTCAATGTTAAATATGTTCCACCTCATCGTCGCTTTATCAAGGAAGAGCCCAAGAAGAAGGAAGAGCCGGAGAAGAAGGAAACGAAGATCAAGGAAGTTGTTGCATCCGTCAAGACCAAAGAAGAAAGCCAGCCTGTGAAGACCAAAAAAATGACTAAGCCGAAGAATAAGCCCGCGCCCAAGATGGTGCGGAAGTGGGTACCCAAGATTGCAACACCCACAAAAAGCGTTGATCCGAAGTGAAGAAGAGAAGAAGTCTGGCTATGGACTATCAACGAAGCGCTAGGCGGGAGGCAACCCGTTCGTCAAGTCAAGAATAAGCTACCGGGAGGACAACCCGATCAAGAATAAAAGCTGCCGGGAGGGCAACTCGGAAAATTTCCGAATTCCAAGTAAGTTAGTCATAGAATTTGTTACGCAATACATTTTATTAACTCTTAAGTGGTTGAACAAGTTTTTAGAGAACCTTTTATTTGCTCGGTCTTTATATTTGAATTTGTCTATCCTAAACCGATGACATGAGCCATCCCATGTTTTATTTGTCTCTTTTCAAGAAACTAGAACCAAAAATTCAGATCCTATTTGAGCCTTCCATCCTCTCCATGATGGTACGTTCAATTTTGTTTTGCATGTTAAAACCATATGAGTAGAGCCTCGCTATGTTCCTTAATGTTTTTAAATCATTTGACGCATGCTAGGACTCGCGTGAACCTAAGGAATTCGGTTTTTGGTTTGATTTCACTTAACACCTACCGGTTTCTCTAGAGCTAGAGCTTTTCCAAACCCCTTTGTTTTTATTTATTCAAAATCTCTCTCTCATGTTTGGCCAAATTTAGAACCTAAACCTATAACCCCACAGTCAAGCCGGAGGAGCTTGCTATCAATTAATGAAAGCAAACGATCCCGGTGCAACCAAAATAATGGAAGTCGGAAAGTTTTCGACTTACAAATTGTTTTTGATGTTTAAAAACTCCTCTAATAATATATTTAAACTCATTGCTAGCTCTGAGTTAATCTTTAATTTATGAAATTTAGAGGAGTAATAAGCATCTAAGCATGATCAAGGGAAGGATTTGAGGTTTATTTTTAACACCTTGTGCTCGATGATGCATCACGGTAAGGCTTTATCATCAAAACATCTTGGGCACATGTAAAGGACAAGCATGAGGGAGGGCAGCATGACTTTGTTTTGCAGGAAATAAGTGAAAACACATGAACCATAGTAGACAAGAAGTGCCACAAAGTTAAGGAGGGAGGCTTTAATCTCATCATTCAAAACAAAGGAGTGGCCGAGGGAGTTTGGCCGATGGATTCTTGTGGAGCATGAGGACACAAGGACATATTGGAGCAAGGAGCAAGTGGGAGAAGAGCCGAGGCAATTGGGGCAGCAGGGACCCCAGGCCGGCCGGCCTGGTCCGGTCGGCCTGGCCTCTTTTTGTGGCCCCCGGCGTCCATCTTCCTCAGGTAAGCCTCTCATTCATTTGCAAGTTCATGCTCCCAAGTTCATAATCCAGAGACCTCACGAACCACTCAGAAAAATTCATGCCTCACTTCCTTCTTTAAAAATCCGTGAAAATTTGTTACAATTCTTGCCCTTCCATATACTTTCTTTGCGCATTTTTTCTACCGAAGAGAAACCCCCAAGAGAGTTGCTTGTGAGTTTGTGCAGCAAGGCACGATGAAAAAGGCCATGAACATCGTCCTCGAGAGAAGGATACGATCATCATCATCAGAGGCGCCATCTATCTCTTCGCGAAGGCGCTCTATTTCCGAGTCCTCGCGAAGCATGGAGGAGAACGTGGCACCGTCGAGGAGCGACACGTTGCACCATGGAGGCATGACGAGTACACGAAGCTTGTCCATGTGGGACAAACCACAAGGGCACACAGAGGTGCCACTCGTTCGACCTCGACCCTCAACTCGTTCATCCGCTCCGCCACCATATACTCCGAGGCACTCCAAGTTTGTTTTCATCATGAAGACGAAGGATCAACCATTGAAGGAAGAGTGAAGGAAGGAAGAAGAAATAATGCTTCCAATTTGGTTTGATTTTTCCTTCTCCTTTTCTTTATTTTTCAGTTATGTGCAAATTTGTTTGTGCGAGCATTTTCTATTTTATTTATTTTCAGCATGTGTGGGGTAGTAGTAGTTTTTGTTTTCCATCACCATGAATAATTTCACCATCGTTTTATGATAATTAATATGGATCGAAAATTGTGCCAAGTTGATATATGATGACCGTTGCCTATTTGCTTATCTTTGTACTTGTTTTATGCATGATTAAGCTAGTGCTCTCTTTAATACAAATCTGAAATTAATTTAAATGCTAACTTAATCCTTTGCGGAGGTTATGATAAAGATAAGACCCATAGTTTTCTTTTCATGCTCCCAATTTTTGGATGGGTTAAAGATGATTTATTTTTGTTCTTAAAAATAATGCTAACCTTGTCATTAATACCCCTTGCATATTGCTCTACCTATCCAAAACCTTATATTTATTTGAGTGCAAAAACTTAGTATACAAGATTTATTTTTGGGTGAATTAATTCAGGGCTTGATTTCTCTGGCCCGAGACTAAGAAGCTGGTCATTCCGTTTTTTGCGTACCTATCTTAATGCTAGCCTTTTCTATCCGTGTATTGTAAGTTTCCACATCGGAAATTTTGCAAACCTCGCCGGATATCTACCCAAAAAACCCAATACATCTTTTTGTGTTTACCTCCTTGACCACAACCTATTATTTGAGTATGGATGAATATTTCGAGGAAGGTCACAAGAATGAAGGTGCGAAGGATTGAAGTATAATTTTGGGAAGAGCTCCAAGATGACATAAGGTTGCGTGAAGGATCCCTAGAAGATTTCAAGTGTTTCTTTCAAGGAAAACATACAACTTTTAGTACCTACCTTGGTACAAAAAATTTTCCACCTCTTTGCCCGAGGACGCGCAATCATCTAAGCATGGGGGGAGTTGCCAAGGAGGTAGGTACAATGTAATCTAGAGCTCAAGGGGAGTATAAAAAATAAAAATAAACAAAAAAAAGTATGAAAAAAAAGAGAAAAAGAAAAAGGAGAGAAGAAGAAATGTGTATATATATAAAAAATGAAAAAAGAGAGAAAGAAAAAAATAAATAAATAAAACTCCCCGGCTCTCTAGATGCATTAGGAGTTTCAAGAGGATTCAAGATCAAGACCCATACTCATCTTTCTAACCATGTGCAATCCGATAACGAGAACTTTGTTTGTGCCTCGGGATCACTCTTTGCCATTTGCACATGTCCACTTATCTCAAAAAGTGTGTGTTCATCTCTCTCCCCCCTCCTTGTAACATTATTTTTCCAATGACCTTTTTGACGAGTCTCGGTAAGACCATGAGAAACTTGTCTTGTTTTGATAATATCTCGATTATAATATCTTGGTAGAACTAAATCTTTTCCCAAAGCTCCACATAAAGCCTTCCACTTATATATATTTTGAGAGGGGAGAGAAGTAGAATAAATAGGCTTTGAGAGATAAGATGAGAGTACATGAGCAAGATGCAAGGTGGTTTAAATTTTTGAACTTGGTTTAGCTCTTTTCTTCATCTTGCTCTACACTTCAAAATTTTCGAGATTCATTTGAAATTTTGGAGCATGACTAATTACTTGTGGGAAGAGCTTAATTGATATCCACCCTCCGTAGGGATGAAGGTTGGCTTCATTATGGAACTTTAACAAATATAAAATTAGAGAGCATTATGTTTTCTCGTGTATGATCAAGTGCAGGGTTTAAATAATGAAAGGCAACACTGATATCCATCGAAGGCTTACTCGAGGACGAGCAAGGTTTAAGCATGGGGGAGATGTTGACAGTGAATTTCCGTCAACATAGCCATGAGTTTACCTTCGGTGTTGGCATTGATTTAATATCTAAACTAACGATCCTAACCCTCATCATTTATCAAGTTCGCATTCGCATGTGGTTTTTGGAGTTTATTATTTACGCAGGGTTTTAGCGCTAAAAGGGAGACTTCCCGGGAAAGTTCATCAAGCACTTTGTGAAAAGATCATGAAGCCCGGTGCAAGTCAAGACACGAAGTGAACATGACTCCAAGAGGCCCAACGACCGAACCGTGAAGGCACAAAATTCTGAGGACCTGGACAGAAAATGTTGAAGCTTGCGCGACAAGGAGCCCTATCCAAAACGCGGAGAAGCTGACGTCAAGGACCCACATGCAGGAGGTGGAAATTTCCAAAAGACACGAGAAGCAACCGGGAGGAAGCCGGGGCCGAACTGGGCTGAAATGGGCCTAGGTCGGTCGGCCCAGGCCGGCCGGCCCAGCCCATTCCGGGCCCGGTTCGGCGCCCCCTTTGACCTAGACGCCCCTCGGACTATTTATAGTCCCCCTGCCAAGAGCCACGAATCAAGTCATTCGTCATCCGCCGCCGAGGAGCAGAGAAGCTAGAGGGACACCATCTCAAAGAGGAGGGTCGTGCTAGTTGTCTAGGGTTTCCCTAGCCGACGTGGGAACCTTGCATGGAAGACCACGTCGGAGCTCTGGAGCAAGGATCAAGATCAAGGTACGATCCCGGTGGTGATCTTGTTCATGTAATTATTCATGGTGAAGTTTTATAGTGAATCTGATTTCTAGCGATCAAGTGCCTTCTCGATGATTTTGTTCTCCCTTGGTTTTGCTTCTTCCTCAATCTATACTTAAGATAGATTGCATAGGGTGCTCTTGTAGCCACGGTGGCTAGAGGTGCATACCGGACCGACCAAGTGTTTTCAACTTGTTCTTCTCGAACTCGCCCTAGGCTAACCTGCACGATTAGGAGTGCGTTGTGACAGGACGGTGGCTCCAAAAGGCGGGCGTCTTCGGAATCGGATCGGAGGCAACGGTTTAAAGATGTTTTTTATGAGATTCGTTTTTCTATTTTCATCTATCTTGTTTGGAGTTATAACATAAGCGCGATCTAGACTCTCTAGATCGGTTATCTCTATGCTTTCTCTTGCTACCTCTTTAGTAGATTAGATTAGATTTGATCTATTTTCTTGATGATCTCTTAGATTAGATGCAATTTGGTTTTTCAAAAGAAAGAGTTTCCTTGCTTTACTAGATTGAATCCTTGCTTTGCGCATTGTTCCACGGATTTGATACTTTGGGTTCTCACACTTAAGGGAAGAAGGGTCCCTTGACTATGACGGGGGATTTGTCCGCTTGCAAATCCAAACGAACTTTGATATGACAATCAACCGTCAATAGTGGCCGGTTGACCCGGCCAGGCCCTAGGGACCTCATAACAGCTAGCTCGGGGGACTTGGGTATAAATACCCCTTCTTCCTCCTCTCTAGGGTTTCGCCTCCCCTTCCATTGAAACATCTCCCAAGTTTGCTTCCCTCTCTCCCAACTCCCTTCCAAGCACTCCTAGCTAAGATTTCTCCTAGGGTTTGGGTGTGAGAGGCCATTGAGGTGTAGGATTAAGCCCCTTTGTGAGAGCTCTTCACTCTTTCCTCTCAAGAAGCACTTGTGGTGGCTTTGGTTGATTGTTTCGCATTTGTTACTCTTGAAGCTTGCTTCTAGACGGTTAGGCGTCACCCGTTGAGTGCCATCTCCGTGTATTACCCATCCTTTGTGGATTTCTCTTAGTGAGCACCAATTTTCCTTTGTGGGAATTGGGTGAGGAAAAGAGGCTCTTGGTGATAGCCCTCCCTTCGTGGGATCCTCAACGGAGACGTAGCTTCCTTTGTGGGAGTGAACTTCGGATCTTGTTGCTCGTGAAATCTTTGGTTGCAGGTGGTGACTACCTCGTATACGCAAAGTTTGATTCATTTACTTTCTGCAAATTCAAGCTTTCCATAGCTTATTGTGCTCTATCTTCGCGCGCTGGTTGATCCGGCCCAAGTGCCAGGGTGACCCGGACCCCCTGGGTCATCTGGTCCCTGATCCGCTGCTTAGTTTTTACAGAATTTTTTAAAGTGATCCTATTCACCCCCCTCTAGGCATCACAAGGTCCTTTCAATTGGTATCAGAGCTTAATCCCTTGATTTAGGCTTAACTGCTAAGGGATCAAGATGTCGGGGAGTGGGGACAACCAATCCGCCGAAGAAATCGCCGCCAAGGAAGCTCAAGAAAGAGAGCTTAAGGCAGCCCAAGACATCACCGGGAAAGCTCCAACGGCGAGAGCTCCGACGACTCTTCATCGGACTCCAACTCAAGCGATGAAGACGTCAAGGATGATAATGATGTGGCAAGGAAGGTGGCGAAGAAAAGAATAAAAGTCAAGAAGAAGAAGGCGGCTAAGAAGATGGCTAAGAAGCTCCTCAAGAAGATGATCAAGAAGGAGCAAGCCAAGCACACTCACTCCGGCTTCTACGAAGTGCCCCATAACTACACGCAATTTCTGGGCAACCATCCTAATGAGAAATTCTATTCTGTACATTTGGGAAAGCCTCCTCATTTCGATGGGAAAGACTATCCCAAATGGGCTTATGATATGCAAATACATCTTTACGGGGTTCACCCTTCTCTTTGGAAGATTGTGTATGTAGGTGTGACAATCCCCATCGAAGGAGAAGCCCTCACAATCGAGCATGAGCAAGACCTCCACCGCAACGTACAAGCTACAAGAGTCATCACGGGATCCTTGTGTGCTCAAGAATTCAACAAGGTTCGGAACATCTAAATTGCCAAGGTGATTTAGGACACACTCAAGGAAGCACATGAGAGGACCGATTATGTGAGGCAAGGCAAAATTGATTTGATTCACGGAGAGCTTGAGCTATTCGTTATGAAGGATGGAGAAACCGTGAGAGAGATGTATGATAGACTCATACTCCTTGTCTCGGACATCAAGGCACTAGGAAGTGATGATTGGGATGACTCCAAGGTTACAAAGAAGTTGCTAAGAGCTTTCACCCCGAAGAACCTAAATCTTGCAACTATGATAAGAAGAGACCCAAACTACTACAACATGACCCCCAATCAACTTCTTGGTGAGATGTTGCATGAAGAGCTAGTTGACCAAGATGTGTAGAAGTCGCTAAGCTTGAAGGTGAACAAGAGCCTAACCCTCAATGCTAGCTCTAGTGAAGTGGTGGACGTAAAGCCAAAGACTTCCAAGACCAAGAATGAAGAAACAAGTGAAGAAGGAAGCACGAATGAAGAAACCGCCTTTGCCATAAGAAAGTACAAGAAATTCTTGAAGTCAAGAGCGTCAAGGAAAGGCGGTGATGAAAGGAAGAAGAAGTCTCAACGCAAATGCTATGAGTGTGGAGAGTATGGACACTTCATTGCCGAGTGTCCCAAGAACAAGAACAAGAATGAAGAAGAGAAGAAGTACAAGGAGAAGAGCAAAGAGTACAAGAACAAGTATCAAGGGCATGCTCACGTGGGTCAACAATGGGACTCAAGTGATGAAGATGAAGAGCCAAAGAAGCAAGGCATGGCAACCATTGCCATGGCACAAGGATCATCTTCGCCACACCTCTGTTGACGGTGTATTTTGGTACACCAAACATGTTCATTACACTTTGGTTTGGACTTGATTATGAAACTAACCTGCCACTAGACACACTAATGATGTAACAAGTTCATCTTTGTATGTGCATTTGGAAGTGTTATGTTTTTGCAGGAAAACATGGACAAAAAGGACGGAGTCACAACGAGTTCAAAGGAGCAAATGAGGAGTCCCGTTCGTGTTCGAGAGCATGATGAAATCACTCCCAAAGGTGGCAAGGACCAAGGTGTTACAAAGGAACATCCCCGAGGATTAAAGCATAAAAGACCGAACTTCATGCGAGAAGACCCTCTATCTTGGACGCTAGGATGACATCGTCAAAATGATGCAATTGAAGGGGGAAAAGTGCAAAATGTCAAGAGGACACACGTGCACGAAGGGGCGACCGAACCGGGCCGAAATGGGCCTGGGCTGGTCGGCCCAGGCCGGCCGGCCTGGCCCATTCCGACGTCGGTTCGGCCCCCCATTTCTTGAGCGTGAAGATGATGCAACCCTAAGTCCGTGGAGGCACCGTCATTCGCAGAGAGAGAGCCATTCGCCCGAGAGGCCATCCACAAGCTAGAGAGGAAGGAGAGGAGAGAGATCATTCGCGAGGAGGATCACTCTACTCGAAGGAAGCATCCACAAGTGGAGGAGGAAGTCGAGGCCCTGCCAAGACACCTCCGGAGGAGAAGGAAGACACCGTCGGAAGCGTCACCATGATCAACGGTGCTATGCCTAGCACCTTGATGGGGTAATCTTCTCATTTGTCCATGGGTTGTAAACGATCTTGAGATGTAATCGCAACTTTTATGGTTTCAATCTATCATCTAGTGTTGAAGATGCTTTCATGTTTAAGGTTAGCTACCATGCCATGTTGGGAGTATAGATCTCACTTCTCCCTTAGAACCCTTCAATACGCTGTGATCATCATAGATCTAGTTACGAATACCTCTGCGTAGTGACAGTACAGGGGGAGGGAAAGGGCGAAACCGTGGTCACAACCCCCGGTAGATTAGATCGATTTTCATATCTCTTAGCAGTTGCATGTTCAAGTATCGCAGACCCTTGGGCAAGTGTCTTTTATATATCTTGTGAGTTTAATCGTCCTCTTTAGTGTAGCGTAGTAGTTCTCTAGATTAACCGTAGTTTAGGGTTTGGATAAGTTAGTTAGTAGTTGAAGGCCCGGAACGACGAACCAGAGAGGGGGGAGTGAATGGGAGCCGATAAAAATTCTACTCAAGAATTCGGCCTATGAATCCAAGATCACTCGGATACCTCCGTAAACTTCTCTTGCCAAATCCACGTAGCCACTGGAGTGCTACTGGACCTAGGAGCAAGATCCAACCAACAGCCTCTGAAAACACGCAGCGGAAAATAACACGAACACAGCTGCTGGAAGCCAAAATCGGTTAGGCCGGTTTCTGAAACCAGTCAGACCGATCCTCTAGGACTTAGCCTCTCACAGGCAGGGGAAACCGGTCAGACCGGTTTTGTCCAGGAAATCCCCAAAAGACCTTCGAGACCAAACCTAGTAAAACCACCTCAAGAACCCTCCAACCTTTGAACAAGAAAAGCCATATCCTGAAGGAGACTCTCCTGTCCAAAAACGCTTCATGACAGCCCACTGGGGCTAAACCGGTCAGACCGGTTTGGGAAACCGGTCAGGCCGGTTTTGCCTGGACAGTCGGGAAGAACTCAGCCCGCGGGAAAAACTCAACCTTCACCTCGATCGATCTCCCGATTCATTCCACGGATTCAAGTGAGACTTCGGGGATAGCTGGGATACCTCATGGGCTACCTTTGGCTAGAAGCTCGGTCCCCAAAACCTACCAAATCAAGAGGAATCGAAAGTAAACCCTCAAGAACACCTTTCCATGAACTCCACCGAAAACCACCAAATCAAAGCCGTTTCGGATGGTTTGCTGGAGCAAAGTCACCAAGCAAAGAGGCACAAGGTCCTCATATGTGACATCCAATGAGAATCCCTCAAAGAAACACCCCCAAAACCTCACCACAAAAATCGACAAGAAAAGCTCCGAAAATCACCAAAAAGGGAAAACAGGAGAGACACAATCAAGCCTTGAGGAACCATGCCGAATCATCTATACATACCATGAAGGTTCATACAAGGTCTAGCTTGCCTCCCGTTCATCCATCCCTCTCTCAAGATCTCACCATGAAGCTCTCAAGCTAGTCCTAGAAATCCTAAGGAAAATAGGTAGGAAAATAGCAAAGGGAAAATGAGCTAGGGTTCCAAGAGATGGCTGCCATCCTCTCACCACTTGGGTTATATGGAGGCCAGCCGAAAGACGAAACTACCCCTATTACATAAACTAGGATACACGCCCACCAAGGGCACTTTGGGAAATTGTCGTCGTAACACCATCGGACGGATGCCCGGCGACCGCACTTCGCTTAGCCTCGACACAAGCCTTGTGATCCCGACGCGTGTCCTCCGCTTCGAAGCTTCCCGGCGCCCTGCGACCCCAAACTGATCAGACCGGTTTCACCAACCGGTCAGACCGGTTTTGGCCTGACAGCCACGCCCGGTCTTCGGCCTCGGCTTTGTGGCTCAGCCGAGTAACCCAGTGGTTTTCTGGTGAACCACTGCAAACCCCGCGAACTTGATGTAGCCTCCGCCAATCACCACTAATGACTTGGCTCCCACGAAGTCCTGGCTCGACCTTTGTTTTGAGGCTCAACCAAGAAACCGTCCACGACTTCATCTTGCTGTTCTTACCACCATGCGGCCCGCACTTGACCCCGCTGGCCACCGGGTCCCTCGAACCAAGCCTACTTGTCTTCTCCACACCTGGAGGCCTACTCGGCAACGACCTTTCGCGCTTGTTCTTCACCTGCACCAACACCAGTCAAGCCACAACCTGCACCTACAATACTTAGCCAAGAGTCAGTCCACACAACGTTGTCAATCACTCATCACACCAGGAAGCGACCATCCACCGGTCCTCGAACCACACAGGCTCTCAGTAGTGCTAGATCAAACGCTTGTAATCCCCTTGCTCCGTGGATTGACAAGAACCTAGGGAATCCCCGTGGTTAAAAAGATGTAGGTCCGTACGCTTGCAGATTGTAGGTGGATACGAGTTTTATCTGTCAACAACCTCTTCAACAATTTCTCCGACGATGAGGACCACTCTCACTTTTGCCTCATGGCAAGCGGGAGCAAGGTAAAAGAATCAACCACCTCATCCTCTCTTACCTCTTCTTCATCCACACCTAGTGACATAGATGATCTAGAAAATTAAGAAGAAATTGAAGCCAACATGACAAAGGAATTTAGTAAAAAGGGCTATAAGGAAATAAAAAGGCTTTTGGAGAAATTAGAGAAAAAGAAAATGTCTCTCCATGAGCAAGAAGACTAGCTTATCCTTGAGAAGGAAAGAAACCTTGCTCTAGAGAGACGCCTTGCCGAAGAGGCGGCTAAGGTGGAGAAGTTGACCACGGATTTATCCTTGGCCAATGACACCAACAAGAGGATGTCAAAGGATTGCACTTTGGCAAATGAATCTCTAGCTTCCCTAAAGGCCACTCATAGTGAGCTTCAAACAAGCTTCTCACGCTTGTCGGAAAAACATAAAAATCTTGAAGCAAGCTATAGTGCTCTTTGGGAAAGCACCAAAGCCAATCCTAAGGCAACACTTGACACTAATGCCTCCACTAGCAAAGCTTGTTCTATTTGCTCTAATGTTGATATAAATGCTCTTAAGACTAACCATACAAAGCTTGAGGAGACAATCAAGAGCAAAGACAAGCAAATAGCCCGATTGAACATGTTGATCAATTAAGGCAAGATAGGTGCCAAGTCCATTCCTAAGGTAATTGACAAGCAAGGACTTAGGCACTACAAAGACAACAAGGTCAATGGTAGGGTGGTGGTGAAAGGGCATGAGATCCCCTTGTGGAACAAGGGAGGCTACCTCAACACAATCATGGACATTGCCCATGGAGTCACCACCTCTACCACAACAAAAAACAAGCCGAAGGTTGTGAGCACCACAAAAGGATATGGTGGGGTTAATTCTCCATCTAAGGCATCGAAGAATGTGGTGGAACACAAGTGTTGACGGTGAATTTCCGTCAACCTAGCCATGAGTTTACCTTTAATGTTGGCATTGATTTATTATTCTAACCACTGGAACTAACCTCCCGTATATAACAAGTTCACTCTTGCATGTCGATTTTGGAGTTTATTGTTCACGCAGGAAATCTACGCTAAAGAGGAGACTTTTGGGATAAGTTCATCAAGCACTTTGGAAGAAGATCATGAAGCCCGACAAGAGTCAAGACACGCGATGAACATGACTCCAAATGACTCGAGGACCGAAGCGTCAACGTGCAAATCTTCAGGGACTCAACCAGAAAACAGCGAAGCTTGGATGGCAAGCATTCAAGCCTTAACCGCGAAGGAAACAACGTCAAAGACCCACATGCAAGTGCACACAAATGGGGAATCACGCGAGAAGCAACCGGGAGGAAGCCGGGGCCGAACTGGGCCCAGGCCGGTCGGTCCAGGCCGGCCGGCCCAGCCCATTCCGGGCCCGATTCGGCGCCCCCTTTGACCTAGCCGCCCTTCAGACTATTTATAGCGCCCCTGCCAAGAGCCACGAAGAAATGCATTCGTCATCCGCCGCCGAGGAGCAGAGAAGAGAAGGACACCATTCCGGAGAGGAGAGGGTCGAGATGGTTGACTAGGGTTCCCCTAGCCGGCGTAGGAACCTTGCATGGAAGACCACGTCGGAGTTCCAGGAGCTAGGATCAAGATCAAGGTAGGATCCCGGTGGTGATCTTGTCCATGTATTACTTCTATGTTGAATTAGTAGATTGAATCCGATTCTTAGCATCAAGTGCTTTCGTTGTGATTTTGTCTTCGTTTGGGTGTTTTTCTCCCCGATCTATCCCGTGGGTAGATTGCATAGGATGTTCTTGTAGCCATGGTGGCTAGAGGTGCATACCCAATCTACCAAACGTTTTCATCTTGTTCTTCTTGAACCCGCCGAGTTGTACCAACCCATAAGATTATCCCCTGTAGTGACAGTACGGTAAAGGAGAAAAACGGGAGTCCTCGGAGTCGGAACGGGAGCCATGCTTTTAATGAGATTCGTTTTGCTACATTCTTCTTTGCTTTGGAACTTCAACAAAAGACCCGATCCAATCTCTAGATTGGTTCTCCCCTCTCTTTCTCTTGCTACCTCCGGTGTTTAGTAGATTAGATGTGTTTTATGGTTCTTCCATAGATTAGATGCAAAACCCCTTGTCAAGATCAAAGTGTTTTCCGCTTATTAGATTGGATCTTGCATTACACATTGTTCCACGGATTCGATACCTTGGGTTCACACTTAAGGGAAGAAGGGTCCCTTGGCTACGACGAAGGACTTGTCCGCTTGCAAGTCCAAACGAAGTTGGATACGCATATACACCGTCAACAACAAGCCCTCTCCCAACTACACTTGTGACTATGTCATGACCTTGGACCACAATGGTAAAATGGTGGTCAAGTATGTTGGAGCCTACACAAAGAAGGCTATGAGGAAGAGTGTGTGGGTTCCAAAAGTTTATGCTTCTAACCTCCAAGGACCCAAATCTTTTTGGGTACCTAAACCAAAAGCTTAAACTTGTTTTGTAGGCATACTCCTCCGGTGGAAGCGCTTGGTTAATTGATAGTGGTGCCACTAATCATATGACCGGAGATGAAAGCTTATTTATATCCCTTGAGCATTATGACACCCCAACGGAAACTATCATCTATGGAGATAATGGTCAAGGAGATGTGGTCAGTCTAGGTAAAATTGTTATCTCAACAACCAATTCAATTGAAGATGTTTATCATGTTCAAGGGTTATGATACAACTTGTTGTCGGTTTCACAACTTTGTGAGAAGGGCTACAATTGTCTCTTTACCCATGAGGGTGTGATCGTCTCTAGAAGGGAGGATTCCTCTATTGTCTTTGCGGGTCATCTACGGGGAAAGCTTTACTATGTGGATTTCACAAAAGTGAAGGTGGACCCTAAGGCTTGCTTAGTGGCAAAATCGAACTTGGGTTGGCTATGACATCGCCGACTAGCCCATGTTGGCATGAGTAACTTGGCCAAACTTCAAAAGGATGAGCACATCCTAGGACTAACAAATGTTGTTTTTGAGAAAGATAGGTTGTGTAGTGCTTGTCAAGTCAGGAAGCAAGTTGGAGCGCATCATCCCGCCAAGAACATCCTATCTTCATCAAGACCGTTGAAGCTACTACACATGGACTTGTTTGGACCAATTGCCTATATAAGCATCGGTGGTAACATATATGGTCTAGTAATTGTTGATGATTTTTCCTGTTTCACTTGGGTATTCTTTTTGCAAGATAAAAGTGAAGCAAAGGGAGTGGTCAAGAAGTTCATTAGAAGAGTTCAAAATGAGTTCGAGCTCAAGGTCAAGAATATAAGAAGTGACAACAGATCGGAGTTTAGAAACACTCAAGTTGAAGAGTTCCTCGATAAAGAAGGCATCAAGCATGAACTATCCGCTCCATACACTCCTCAACAAAATGGCATTGTAGAGAGGAAGAACCGTACATTGATTGAAGCGGCAAGAATAATGCTTGATGAGTACAAGACTCCAGACTCATTTTGGGCGGAAGTCATCAACACTGCATGCCATGCCGCCAACCGCCTCTACCTCCACATGTACTTGAACAAGACTCCCTACGAGATCATCACCGGTAAGAAGCCTAGTGTGCACTACTTTAGGGTCTTTGGGTGTAAGTGTTTCATACTTAACAAGAAACCCAAAGCCTCAAAGTTTGCATCCAAGGTTGATGAAGGTTTTCTCATTGGTTATGGAACTAACGAACATGCCTATCGTGTTTTCAACAAAACCACCGGTTGTGTGGAGACCACAGTAGACGTGAAATTTGATGAATCCAACGGCTCTCAAGGACAGCAAGTTAGTGAAAACCTTGTAGATGATGAAGAACCCCCAAGTGTATCAATCTTTAGAATGGGGACCGGTGAGGTGATGCCTCGTGAGGTTCAAGTTCAAGCTCCGGTTGACACAAGCAATCAAGATCCATCATCATCAACAAGAGTAGAACCACCAAGTTCTCAAGTTCATCAAGAAGAAAGTCAAGTTCATGGTGACGATCATGGACGGGGCTTTGATCAAGGGAGAGAACAAGATGGTGAAGCTCAAGGAGAAGCTCCACAAGTTGAAGATGATGATGGACCCATTCAACGTCAATCTCAAGCACCACACCCAAGAGTACATCAAATGGTTCAACGGGATCATCCTGTCGACAACATACTTGGGAGTATCCAAAGAGGGGTAACCACTCGCTCAAGATTGTCAAATTTTTATGCATTTTACTCATTTGTTTCCTCTTTGGAACCTCTTAGTGTGTAACAAGCTCTTGAGGACCCGGATTGGATTATTGCCATGGAGGAAGAGTTGAACAACTTCAAGAGAAATGAAGTTTGGGAGTTGGTGCCAAGACCCAAGCAAAATGTGATCGGCACCAAATGGGTTTTTAGGAACAAGCAAGATGAATTTGGTGTTGTCACAAAGAACAAGGCAAGGCTCGTTGGCAAAGGCTACACTCAAGTTGAAAGCTTGGACTTTGGAGAGACTTATGCTTCGGTAGCAAAGCTTGAGTCAATTTGTATCCTTTTGGCCTATGCTACTCATCATGATTTCAATCTTCATCAAATGGATGTGAAGAGTGCATTCTTGAATGGGCCTCTCCAAGAAGAAGTTTATGTTGAGCAACCACCGGGCTTTGAAGATCCAAAATTTCCAAACCATGTGTACAAGCTCCATAAGGCGCTCTATGGGCTTAAGCAAGCTCCTAGAGCATGGTATGAATGCCTTAAAGATTTTCTTCTCAAGAACGGTTTTGAAATAGTCAAAGCCGATTCTACTCTCTTCATTCAAAGAAATGGAAGAGATATCTTTATTTGCCAAATTTATGTTGATGATATTATCTTTGTGTCTACTAATGATAAATTTTGTGAAGAGTTTAGTAGGATCATGACCAAAAGATTCGAGATGTCTATGATGGGTGAATTGAAGTTCTTCCTTGGTTTTCAAATCAAAAAATTGAAGGAACGGACTTTCTTATGTCAAACTAAGTATGTGAAGGATATGCTCAAGAGGTTTTACATGGGTGATTCCAAGCCTATCAAGACTCCCATGGCATTAAATGGACATCTTGATCTCAATGAAGAAGGGAAGTCGGTCGACCAAAAGGTATTTCGTTCCATGATTGGCTCCCTCCTTTACCTTTGTGCATCTAGGCCCGATATAATGCTTAGTGTGTGCATGTGTGCAAGATTTCAAGCCAATCCTAAGGAGTGTCATCTAATGGACGTTAAGAGAATCTTTAGATATTTGATACACACTCCTAACCTAGGCTTATGGTATCTCAAGGGCTCCACTTTTGATTTACTTGGTTCAGACTATGCTGGTTGCAAAGTAGATCGAAAGAGCAATACCGGGACTTGCCAATTTCTTGGTAGGTCTTTGGTGTCGTGGAGCTCAAAGAAGCAAAATTCGGTTGCTTTATCCACGGTCGAAGCCGAATATGTGGCGGTCGGTGCTTGTTGTGCACAACTTTTGTGGATGAAGCAAACATTGAGTGATTACAGTTGTGAGTTTAGTAAGATTCCACTCTTGTGTGACAATGAGAGTGCCATCAAGCTAGCAAACAATCCGGTCCAACACTCTAGAACAAAGCACATAGATATTCGACATCATTTCTTAAGGGATCATGAGGCTAAGGGAGATATTGCTTTACGTCATGTGAGCACCGAGAGGCAACTTGCCGATATCTTCACTAAGCCTCTAGACGAGCAAAGATTTTGTGCTTTGAGAAGTGAGCTAAATATCTTGGATTCTTGTAACTTGGCTTGACTTATTGCACATACTTGATTGTGGCTAGATAGGAATGAAAACGATTTATTTTCTATTTTTTTGTGTGAGTTTTTTCAAAAATTTGGATTTTAAGATCCTTGGATCAAATCTTAACCCAAGTGACTATGGTTATGGATTGTTGATTGTGGCTAGTCACTTGAGGTTAAGAGTTATTATATGTCCACTAGCTAAATCTTTTTATCTATCTCAAATATTAAAATATCTTATATCTCTTAAATCAAGTCCCTTAACTCTCTATATCAAAATCTGTTCTTTTTGGGTGTTTTCTGGGTGCGGTGGGTCAACCGGCACAAGTGCCCGGTTGATCCGGAGCGGCTCTGGATGTTGCCGGTCGCCCGGCCACTTCTGGCCGGGTCGCCCGGCCCCTGCGCAGCGAGTATAAAAAGGCCGCAGCCGGCGGGTATGAACCCTAAAAACCTTTCTATCCTCTCCAAACCGCCACCGCCGCCCCCCATTCGCCCCTAGGTGATTTTGCCGCTCCTCCACGGGACTTGTTTGTGGTTTGGGGATTTGGATTCTCCTCCTCTTGAAGAGCTCCTTCCTCATCGGGACTTCCGAAAACCTCGCGGGAATCCAACGGTAAAATCGATTCAAACTTCGGATTACCCGATCTCTCAATGTAGTTCATTCTAGCTAATTTCCTTCATTCAAAAGCTTCAATCTAGGTCCTAGAACAACCCCTAATGATCTTGTTTCAATCCCATAAACATATCTCTTGCACCTCTGATTCAAGCGTTCTAGGGTTCGTGCCCGACCCGCCGGTTGACCCGGCCACATGTGGCCGGTTGACCCGGCTAGGGTCGGGGTGCCCCAATGAACCCTGTTTCAGACGGTTCTTGTTTCCCATCTTAATTCCTTTCATATCTTGTCTATCTACAGATGGGTAGAGAGAAGGGGAGCTCTCGTGGCAAGGAGATTCGCTCGGAATCAAGTGAGGAGGAAGAGGAGGAGCATTCATCAGGTGAAGAGTATGGTATTCATGTGCATGCAAAGAGGACCAAGTCTAAAGCTCCTCCTGCCCGTGCTCAAGGCTGTGGTCGTGGTCAAAAGGGCAATCCCATGCTTCAAAAGAGGATCACCACCATTGGGGCTAGGACCAAGAGGGCAAGTACCACCGATGAAGTTGGAGATCAATATGATGCGGACATGGACTTGTCTCTCTATGTGCAGATGGCCATTCCAGTTCATCCTCCGGAGCGCACAAGGTGTGACCCTCCTTTGGTGAATTACATGAAGGTCGGGACCGACATGAGGCCACTTCGTTTTCAAGACCCGAGGGTGCTCCAAAGGTCTTTCTTCAGCAATGATCGGTTTTGGCTTGCTCATCAAGCCGATTGGTATGAGTCAGTGGCGGATCTACGTTGGGGCGAGGTGGGGCAGTCGCCCCAGCTAGATCTTGGGTTGCAGGTGTACCTCCCGTCGTCTCCGCTGAGATTTCTGAGCTTTAGCACTGCCTGGAGGCCGTGCCATGGCGGCTGTCTGCCTGCCTGGTTGCTGATTCACAGCTAGAAGAAGCCCCCCACCCAACTGAGCCTTTATTAGGCACTTAACCACCGGCCCAGCAACCCAAAAAACCTGAAGGCCCATCAACCAAACCACTACGGTCAGCCCAGGGGTCAGATGACGCTTCTCTCTTTCACTGTTGTGCCTGTGTCCAATGCTGATTGGTGAATGCCTCACGCCTGATTGCCTGAATATGCTTCATCAATTTGAATAATTGACAAATAAGTCTTGTGCTGATTGTTCTTCTGTTTCATCTACTTCTTATTTCTGATTTTGCATTTTACCATGTATGATTTGAGGTAATATCTCAACTTCTTATTAAAAATGTGTATTTGCAATATATTGATGCATTAATGTGATGTGAATCAATATAATTTTTTGTTTCGGTATAATCGGTCATTACAAGCTGCCCCAGCTACATTATTTTTCTGGCTACGCCACTGGTATGAGTCAACCATCCTACCCAAGGGATGAATCAAAACTGAGATGAAGTGGATGGATTGGCCTTTCTTGCTTGATCTTCCTCCACCTATTGAAGAGGCTATGCAGGCTGTGCACACTCGCTGCCAATACATGGGGATTTCCTATCTCATGGGCTTACGCTCCGACTACTCTCAGGAAGTGGTGGCACAATTCTATGCCACTCTTTATGTTGATCGAGGTGAGAACGCCATGCATTTCACCCTTGGTGGTAAGTGGTTCTCAATCACTCTTAGTGAGTTTGCTATGCTTTTCAAACTTAGAGGTGCAACCACTACAAACCAATTCTCTAGTGATCTTGTCCGACTTCATAGTGGAGATGAGCTAGAAGTGACTAAAATGAGATTTATGTATGATCGTGCCTATGGAAATATCAACTATGGTCATACAAGTGGACTCACCCCCTACTACAAGATGCTCAACCTCTTGTTTAGGTACACTCTTTGTCCTAGAGGTGGTGATTCTGACAACATTTCTCATAGAGCTAGAAATTTACTTTATCAAATGACTCTCGGTCAACCTAAGTTCAATGCTTGCCATTTCCTATGGAATGAGATTATCATTTGCTCACACACCTCATCTAGTGGTTGTCACTATGCCCTGTATATCTTTTTGATGGTTAAGCATGCCACTAAACTTGACCTTAAGACGATGTCACTCATGAGCACTGCAAGACTAGCAAAGGAAAGCTTGTCCAAACCTTCAGACTTGGCAAGCATCATACGGGTGTTGATGCTAGAGGACCGTATCCGGGCATTTATCCTATTGATGGACCTATTGATGCGGGTGCCTCTTCCTCTCAAGCTCCACCATCAAGGAATCCGTATGATCCCCTTCCAATGGAGGGTGCCTCTCGCTCTCGTGGGGCTCCTAGGGGTAAGAAGGGCAAGCTAAATTTCATTGCCAAGGGTTTGTTTGCTTGCTTCAACATGCTCCGCAAAAATGCTAGAGAGCGTGAGGCCGACCGTCAGTGGTTGGCTCAAGAGCTACATAGGCAAGAAAAGAATCAAAAGGACATGGCAGCTCGCCTCAATCTTCCTCACTCTCCGGTGCATGAGATGAGAACCTTTGATCCTCCATCTCCCGTTCCTAACCCGTGGGAGGACCTTGGCTCTTGGGTCCCGGTTGGTGATGATGAAGAGGAAGAGGACTATGGAGGTGGAGAGCGTGATGATGAGGAGTATGACGACGATGACGAGGAGTAGCTCCCTTTTTGGTGCTTGTTGCCAAAGGGGGAGTGAATTTGGAGGATGGAAACCCCTCATCACTATCTTTATCTATCTTTTATCGCTATTCTTGTAATAGAACTAGTGGACATGTAATGAACTATGTGTGGTGTGATGGATGATGATGTGCCAAGTGCAAACTTTTATTTGTAAGACTTAATTGTGGTACTTTTATCTATGCTAGTGTGATGTAATCTTATTTGTTATGTGTGATGCATGTGTTGGTTGATGTCTTGTTATCTCTCACTTTATTGTTGTGATATAATTGTCATATGCATCACGGATTATTGCTTATCACACCTTTGCACCTTGTGTTGTATGCAATAATTTAGGGTGAGCCCTTTCTAAATATGTGCTATTGGCATTTGGGGTCATTTTATTTGAAAAGGCACATATTTAGGGGGAGCTTTCATCTAAATAATTGGACACAACATTTCATTTTATTCCTCTCTTATGAGCTCAAATTATAGTTGTCATCAATCACCAAAAAGGCACATATTTAGGGGGAGCTTTCATCTAAATAATTGGACACAACATTTCATTTTATTCCTCTCTTATGAGCTCAAATTATAGTTGTCATCAATCACCAAAAAGGGGGAGATTGAAAGAGCATCTCGGCCCCTAATTATTTTGGTGATAATGACAAATATAATTTGGGTATTTGATGGTTCAACTAAGTGTGTGCAGGGATAAAAAGAAATAAACGAGAATATTCAAAAGAAGGCCCTCAATTTCATATAAAAGGTGTTGAAGCTCAATTGGCGCTTTAAATTTAATTTTTCGGTTTGAATTTGAGTTTAGGAAACACCGTACTATAAAGAGGGACGTGATCGGTTGGTCGAGGCTCGCTACAAGTGCTTTTCTTGAGATCCTCTCATCCTTTCTTAGAGTGAAAACCCTAGAAAACAAATAGAAAAATCTTGGAAAAGCCTTAGAGAAGCTTTACCTAGCCCTCACTGGCTGACCGGGTCAACCAGCCTGAGTGGCCGGGCGACCCGGGACGGCTCTGGAGGGAGCCGGGTGACCCAGCCACTTGTGACCGGTTGACCCGGCCAGGCCGCAGGGACCTCATAACGGCTAGCTCGGGGGACTTGGGTATAAATACCCCTTCTTCCTCCTCTCTAGGGTTCCGCCTTCCCTTCCATTGAAACACCTCACAAGCTTGCTTTCCTCTCTCCCAACTCCCTTCCAAGCACTCCTAGCTAAGATTTCTCCTAGGGTTTGGGTGTGAGAGGCCATTGAGGTGTAGGATTAAGCCCCTTTGTGAGAGCTCTTCACTCCTTCCTCTCAAGAAGCACTTGTGGTGGCTTTGGTTGATCGTTTCGCGTTTGTTACTCTTAAAGCTTGCTTCTAGACGGTTAGGCGTCGCCTGTTGAGTGCCCTCTCCGTGTGGAGCACCCGGGATCGTTTGTATTACCCATCCTTTATGGATTTCTCTTAGTGAGCACTAATTTTCCTTTGTGGGAATTAGGTGAGGAAAAGAGGCTCTTGGTGATAGCCCTCCCTTCGTGGGATTCTCAACGGAGACGTAGCTTCCTTTGTGGGAGTGAACTTCGGATTAATTTGCTTGTCTCTTGCATGTTTGAGTTCATCCTCTTTCTCTAACCCTAGAAGCTATATTTGAATCGATCTCTATATTTGTGTTGTTGCTCGTGAAATCTTTGGTTGCAGGTGGTGACTACCTCGTATACGCAAAGTTTGATTCATTTACTTTCTGCAAATTCAAACTTTCCGTAGCTTATTGTGCTCTATCTTCGCGCGCTGGTTGATCCGGCCCAAGTGCCAGGGTGACCCGGACCCCCCGGGTCATCCGGTCACTCGTGCCGGGTCATTCGGTCCCTGATCCGCTGCTTAGTTTTTGCAGAATTTTTTAAAGTGATCCTATTCACCCCCCTGTAGGCATCACAAGGTCCTTTCAGTTGCCGGACACTAAACAATAGTAAGTCCTGTACAGCGAATTGGCTTGCAGTCTAATGGTAGGACGGTTCAATAGGCAACGTTGTGCATTAAGTGGTAAGCGGACTTCCAGTCGACAACGAAACGCTAATGGTGACTTCGGGAATCTCCAGATCTGTCGGGTGCTTAGTCCTTCTGATGTGCTCATAGGGGTAGGATTTGCGTACGTGTGTTCATAGGGGTGAGTGTGCGTGCATGTTGTGAGCGCTGCACTGTATCGTGTGGGTAATGAACCCTAGTAGTTGGTAGAGTAGTACTCTGAAAAGGAATGACATTTTAGAATTATCAAAGTCAAACTTTTTTAACTTTAACCAAAATTATAGAAAAACAACATATATTTATGGTATGAATTGCATATCATTAGATTCATCGTGATATCTTTTTTTATAACATATCTTTTTATGTCATAAAGGAGTAGTAGCCACTGCTTCCTGCCAATCTCGGTGCTTGTTCTTCTTTCCCGTTCTGAATATTTGGTGTTTGTCAGTTCTTTGACACAGCGGCGTGAGGAAAAGCTGAGGAAGCACCCGAGTCGCTTGTGTACCCGAACCAATCAGAGGAGCCCTTGAAGCATGGCGACAGTGATTGAGAAAAGGATAAGAGAGACTGAGGTAGCACCTGATTGGGGTAACAAAAACTGTGGCATGTACCATTCCAGAGGAAGAAACAAATGCAGAAGTTTCTGAAAAGAAGGATCCAAATTACAAGGAATCCAAAGGAGATGTCGCAAAATCGTATGATGATGATGATGACTATCCTAAGAAGCCAAATGATGCCTACAGTGCACAAAGGTTGGTAAATTTAGCTGTGTTAGTTTTGGAAACTGTTTCTTTATGATATGATATATTGACATATAAGATGGCGTATGGAACGCTTTTCCCCTTGGGTTAACATAACCTGCATTTTGAGTCCGTAGGGAGTTGCGAGTGATGAGATTCTGGTACACTAAATTGTGTGTCCTAAAAGATAAACATACTGGACTCCTGTGTAAATATTTTTATTTTGTAGTTTGAAGGGAAATTAGGTTATCTTCCACAACGTGAAAGCACATACTATAATATATTTGGTAGTTCTGAACTTCTTATGGTGTGTATTCCATGCAGATGTTCTTCACCAGTTTCGCATGGACATGATATAGTCTCAAGTAGAGGATCATACAGCGATGAGTGGCATGCAGATTTACTTGGCTGCTGTTCAGAGCCAACATTGTGTATGTCTATTAATCTTGTCTTTGAGCAACGGAGATTTGATTGTCATAATTTTATTCTGTCTGTTCAGTATTTAGTTCAATAATTTCACTATGGTATTTTACATTATAGTCTAAGAACACTTGCTCATCTAGATTGCTCCTGCTTTTCCTATTTATAACTGCTCAGTTTATGATTACTCAATCGAGGCTAGGAGATTATTTGTTTCCCTTGTATTCACTTGTTATGATAACATAGGTATGAAGACTTTGTTTTTCCCCTGTGGGACCTTCTCGAGAATTGCTTCAGTTGCCAAGGACAGACCAATGTGTAAGAATATTTCTCAGAAAATTGAAAATATCATCACCTTATTTTACATGCCGTTTTTTCTCTTAAAAGTGAGAACATGGCATGGTTTCCTCCTCTTTCTTTGCAGCAATTTACACAGTCATGCATACTTTCAAATAGAATGCTTCAGTTAGCTAGCTTGATTTAAACTGTAATTCTTTCAGCTTCTGGAGAGGCTTGCAATGATATTATGGCATACTCCCTGATATTATCCTGCTGCTGTTATACTTGCTTTGTGAGGAGAAAGCTTCGTCAAAAGTTGGACATTGCAGTAAATATTCTTGGACGTCTTACTATTTGATACTGTAATTGTTTTTAAAGTAGAAATACTCGTGAGCTCATCTCTTCACGATACTCTATAACTTGGAGCTGACTGGCTTGGGGATTGGCCATTTACCAAAACCAGAATATCCAGGGAACATTTGGTTAACAATTATCTTGATAAAGTTATCTTGTACAATATATATATTTGCCCACTGCTGACGAAGCGGTTGGGCTGGTACATTACTAACTGGAAGATAAGCTTTCTTACATATTAGCAAACTTGCTGGAGTCGTTGTGGTACCTGTAGTTCTGATGCTCTTATGCTTCTGACAGGGAGGCTGCTGTGACGACTTCCTTTCACATCTGCTGTGTTGTTGCTGCGCCCTTGTTCAAGAATGGCGGGTAGTTGAGATTCGTGGAGCTTATGGTGAGTTTCCTATTCAAATGCTTCTAGCAATTAGTAAACCATGAACTGAATTAGGTGTGAGACAACTGAGGCAACAGCGTAATCTGCCTACTTGGAAAATAAATAGGAAACATGTAGCAAAATTATACAAATTTGAAGCCTTCCCTTTTATCATATACTTGGTAAATCATGTTACGCAACATGGGATTCTGTTTCGGTAACAGATCTGTTGATCACATAACCTGTATGCGAGAATTTGACTGGTGACTTGTGCTGGAATACTGATTCTATGTTGCCTCTTTTTCCTGCAGGCCAAAAGACGAAGACCACCCCACCGTCATGTCAATATATGGAGCACTGAGCAGACTTCTGTAAAGAGATTGACAAAATATATTCTGATATCGTACTGCCAGAGTAGTGATACGACAATGTGTTCTGTGCTGTATTTATGTTTAGTGTCCATTGTCCGTGCTGGTTCTTCCATGACCCTGTTATACCAGTATATGTTGGGGCATAGCCGCAGTATGTACTTTGTAAACACACCTGTTACAGGCCTATCGAGCCTAATAACATCAGTTAACATCGTCAGTTCTTCCAAGATTCTAGAAGCCAATTTTTTGTATGTGCCTTTTTACCTTAAAAACAGTCGCAAAAAATGGAGTATAATTTTAGTGCTCTTTCTCTACATATAAAAACAGAACAGGCATTGCAGAAGTGGGACCGTCCAAGCCTGATACAGATCATGAAAATACACCGACGCGAATATTTGCCACCTGAACTGTAAAACATCAGACCTTCACCCTGTTAGGAATGCTTGGGAATTTGAGTAGGATTTGTCCTAAAACCACCGCCCCCCCCCCCCCCCCCCCCTCCTCAGATCTGAACTCATGCTGATTTCCGATCACTTGAAACACGTAATCATTGTGAAGGAAAGATTACAATACAGTTTGTCTCTGATACTCGCTACAGATTCTTCTTGTTCAGTTCTCATATTGGGCCTTCGGGCCCTCTAAACTTAGTTGAAAAAGACAGAGAAGTAAAATAATTCCATCTTTTCACGGCGCAATATAAAAACAAACTTCCCTACACACCCAAACTTCCCTTGCAGTGGCAGCCTCTAGGAGCTGAGGCTTCAGTCAGTCCGTCCCCACACTTAGTGATGCGATGTGCTAGCTGCCTGGGGACTTCACCCTTCTCAGAGAAAGGTACGCCAGCACCCGGTAGCTGATGATCATAGCGACGAGAGCCGCAACCTCGGTGGCACCGTTGTCCATATGTTTCGTGGTGGTCAGGATTTCCGGCACGGGATCATACTGCACCTTCAGCAGGAGCCTGTACGTGTGGTAATTGAAGGACAGGTAGCGCAGCCAGGAGATGAATGGTGGAACCGTCTGCAGATTATGAGAGTGAAATTAGGACAGTGATATTCGGTGCTCCAAGCCAAGTGACTGTTTTTACAAGATATTTTGTTCTGCAGTAACTACATCAGGTAATGCACTCACCTTTACAAAGAAGCCTCCTGCTAGCATGAAGGTCATAACTGTAACTGAAGCTAGAGTTGTTGCCTTCGTGATATCCAGCAGGGAAGCTCCAATTGCCAATCCTAGTCCCTGCAATATCATTTTTTGTTGAGACCACTAGTTCTGAGAAGAAACTCTGATAAATGGTAATATATCCTTTTGCAGTATATTAACCAATGGTTAATAATATGGATTGACTGGTCATGGCAAGAGAACATCCTTATGCTCAATATACCTCTCTCATTGACCCCAGGTGATTTATTATTGACTATCTATTTGACACAAGAGGTTGTCGCGTCTTCTTCATTTATAGCAGTCACACTGTGTGTAACTAGTAAGCCAGCAAAAAAAAGGAAATTTTTGAAAATTGAAGATGCAAGTGCATCAAATGTCCAGTTTTCTCCTTTTATAAATGGCAAAACAAGATATGGCGATTGTAATGAATGGCGAATCTGGCTCTGAATTTCTTACCTGAGCAGCATGTTAGTAGCTGAATTTTCACTCTCATTGAGAGTGAGGATGACACTGAGAAGTTGGGAATTTTCTGGTTTCTTTCTCAAACACACTACAATGCCATACCCACTAGAGGGGTTGGGGATACATATTTATAGGAGGCTGCTAGCCAGCCAAGTCTAAGATGCAGTCTAAGATGCCTGACTGCTGTGCCTAACTGCTGTCCCAAAAGCAGTCAAGATGCTGCCTAACTGCAGCAGTCAAGATGCTGTCCTAACCCAACGTGCTGTCCCAGGGGGGGCAGCAAGACCACCATGCAGCAGGGCCACAAGGACCATAGAGACTTATCCATCACAGCAATGATGCTGAGAAAGACGGTCAACATGCTAAGAAAGAAATGTGTGGCAGTTGCTTTGAGCCGAGGCCTGCCATGAAGTAGATGATCACCATGAATACAACAGGGAGGAAAAGGTCAAGTGGTAGATCACTTGTCGTTCTGGCCAAGAAGTATGCACTGAGCTTGTACATGTCAACTGCACGCTCCTTGTTCAACATTGCCCTCTCTTGAGGGAATGTGAAGATTGCAGTAAACACAGGAAAGAAACCCCAAAACACAGCAATGAAAAATAATAAGCCAGCCTGCATGCACAAAGTGTGTTGTCTTATGATGCTATGGTCCGATGTATCAATAAGTCATATTTGTATGGGAATTAACTTAACCAAATCAAATAGCCAGTTTTGTGTGTATACCTGATCTTCTAGACCTTTTAGTGTTCTGGGATCAGAGCGCCACCACAGTAACCCTAAGATAACTGATGTAGCTATGACCTGGGTGTTTCTCATCCAGCTCAAATAATTGTGCCGTCTTTCCTTGATCCCTCTACAAAAGAGGATGGAATATTGCTGCCACCAGCTTGTGCCCCACTCTCGCTTTGATGATGTTATAGTTACCTTCAGGTCATCACTGATTGGAAGTGGTGCTAGAAGCTTCTTCTTCTCCTTAACAGCCACTCGAGTCTCATAAGCATCTACCAAGTACTGCATAACATCACAAATACCTTATTCAGTACAATTAAAAACCAATCCATATATCATAACACCAGCACAATGATTTCATACTTCACCTCATGAACATCTTGTGCTGATGGCCTGCAGTCATTCTTGGAATTATTATTCTCCAAATTGTGATTTTCCATATGCACCTTATCATCTAATTCTGAAGGGACAGAAACATGGAAATCTTCAGAGCTTGCTGTGCACCAAAAAGTGGCGTTCTTTTTCCTTGCCACACTTGTGACGAAAATCGCTGTGGTGAAGGCTGCTAGATTTGCCCTAAGAAAGCTTAGTGAACAACCAAACACCTACCTAAGGCTAAGAAGTGTGGCACAACTAACCTTAGGGATGTCCACATCCTTACCGCAAGCTCGAGCAGGCCTGCAGGCCATGGTTGGGCACGATTCTGCCTCAAGAACTCAAGAGCCAGGGATGAATTCGCGGCATGGGAATCAAGCAGAGCATAGCCGCAGAGGAAATAGAGAGAGAAAGAAAGACACGTGGCTGTTCAGTTGGCTGGTCGTTGATGGTTGATGCTAATTTGGTATGAGAGAAAAGTAATGTTGCCTGACTGGTGGTTGATAGCTGGTGTTGATTTGTTATGAAAGAAAAGTACTGCTGGCTAGTGGCTGAAAAGTCAGACGAACAAGGAATCAGGAAGCGAAAGGAAAAAGAAAAATAAAATAAAATGGTAACACGTTGACAAATAGGGTCCACTTGTCATTAAAAAAGTAGGGACTCATATCATATCTAGGGACTATTGCTGGAGTCGAGAGCAAAATAAACAGCCCTAGAAAGTTAGGACAGCCCTACTGAAGAGAGTAGGGGTCGTTGCTGGAGTTGCTCTAACAAAAACTTCATACCTAGAAAAGCCAAAATGAATGGTAATTTGAGACAGAGGGAGTATTTGGTTAACTATATGTTAGCTGATGAAAAAACAAGTGGTGATTGCTGGTCTGCTACTATAAAAAAACACACATTATTGTTTTGAGTATTTAAGTGATGATGGTTGCATATAATAAGCTTGGATGACAGTTGAAACTAGCTTCACAAGCAGCTTGTAAGTGACAACTTGAACAACATAGTATCATATATAGCATGCACCAGCTCCTAAGGGTTTAGCAACATATTCATTTTGATAGTAAATCAGCATGATCGAATAGATCAATAGCACATCCTATTAACTAATTATGGATATGAGATATTCTTATCATTATTCAGTCATGCGTTAACTTGCTATTGCCTGGGATAGTAAAAGTAAATTAATAGAAGCTAAGTGAGTTTAAAGAAATCTTCATAGAAGAGATGACCATATGAGCTAAAAGTAAATTCTTCAAGGACGCGGGTGCTTAATTGATATACAAATGGTTTGAAATGTAAAATTCAAATTCAGTTTAACATAACTGAGATTTTAGCCTTCGAAATCCGACTGCTACTCCGACCATAACACATAGATGCTCAAAAGGGTGGTGGATATAAAATAGAAGATCCAAATATGGTTTAAGATGAATGTTTTGCAAAAAGCATGGTGAACCTGTGAAGCAAAGTGTACCTTTATATTTTGCTACTTCTTCGCCTTCGTAAAACACCTTGAATGTTGGGTAGGAATGGATATCCACCTTAGAGCATACTGGTTTGCTGACACCACAGTCAACCTGCCCTATCTCAATTTCATCCTCACCTTCCATAACTTTTCCCAAATCCTCCCGAAGTGTTCCAAGATTCTTGCTGCAAATGGCACACTCTTAACAAAACAGCTTCCTGCAAACTAAAAGGCTATACAAGATAAACCAACATACAGCCCTAAGAGAAGCATTCATTACCAGTGTTTACACCAGGGGACGCAAAATTGCACAAACCATACCGAGAGAAAAAAATTCTCAGAATCGAACTAATTGACCAAAACAACATGTGGCGTCAAAGAGCAAGAAAATGCAACAACTGCAGACCTGGTGTCTACGCATTGGAATGCCATCTGCAGCCCTTATTAGCACAAGGAAATACAACGGCTGATGACGGTTTCCTTATCTCACAATACAAACTGCTGATATAGTGATAACTACAAGCTCTCAGTAGAAACTGCTTATGCGCAGAAAGAAATACGTTAACCCTAGACTTGCTTAATAGGAAAATCGGAAAACTGAAAAAAGAAGTGCAAAGCTACTACAAGCAGAAGATCGTGCCAAACATGTGATGCATCTTGCTGAAGAACTTGACAGGATGGTGGTGCCCCTGGTGGTGGGCGCGAGGTGGCGACTGGGGCTTCTGCTTCTTTCGCCGCCTCAGCTGGAAGAACTGCTGCATTATCTCCGAGCACTCAGATGACAGCACACCACGCCTGATGTTTATCTTGGGATGGAAAGGGTGGATAGGCCCCCCAGCCTGGGTCTGGTTTGCTGATTCCGGAGTGCTTCTTTGTCCATCCCCAGGGAACAACCTGCAAAACAAGTGTCAGAGCAGTTTTGTTTTAGATTTTTTAGTTTTCCATCCTCACCTTGATAAATGGAAATCGGACTGTCAACAAAAGCAAATGAAATATACGAGCCCTCTATATTTTTATTGGGAATATCCTTGTATCCCTACTAGTGTAAAACTACAGATCTGATCCAAATGTGAGAAACACCAATATCAATGTGTCGATTTGGTTCAAACACAGGCCATACAATATCAATGAACAACTAAGCTAGTGTGAGGAGGTATCATTGATAAACCTGAAACTGTTCATAAACACTATTTAATGCACCTTGCTTGAGCTTTTGTTTTCTAATGATATAAATGGTGATAATTGCACACAAAAGTGACTGAAAAGTTTACTCTCGATTCCTATTGATACTACATGAGGTTATCAAGGGTTGGCCAGACAGATGGAACCAAACAGCATCAGGGAAGCTTCAGTGCTTCACACTGGATTGCATATATGCTACCTAACAAAACTTCGATCAGCCTTTTACTAAGATTTAAGTGAGTAAAAAGTAACATTTTCTGTAGCAGATGCTAATTGTTGTTGAACAAGGAAGAGGCAACTCCTCCCTTCAACTAGGATTCTAGGTCTGTTATTGGCCAGGCCACCCTCTTGGTCGCAGTCAGCATAGCATGCAGTAAAAGGCATGCCCATGTTACGACCAGGCTCTAGATCTAATCTAATTTCTGCAGTGACCAGACTAGTTTTCCTCATGATATCCACCATTCAGTTGTAGCTTGACATTAGTGCATGGTTGGTTGGATTTACCTTGGTCCCCACCAAAGATTTGCAAGGTCTTATGTGTCGTTATTTTTTAATCTGGGGGTATTGGATATATGCATTGGTAATGACATAAGCAAGAAAAGGAGGAATCTGATGATGATTGCTTTCTGGGTATTGTCCTTAAAAATTAAATTTAAAGCATCCAAACTCACATGTATAACTCTGCCATTATTTGCAGATTAGAATCATTGATGTTCTTATCATATGACTGTTTTTATTGTTTTGTATAAAATACTGTTTTATAGTTTATCTATTCCATACATATGGGCATATGTCACAATGGTGCATTCTGCATTGCTTCAAACATATTACCTCCCGCGAATGGGCTTGTAGTCCAATGGTAGGACGGTCCAGTGGGACGCCAGGGTTCAAATCCTGGTGCTCGCACGTTTTCCTGGATTTTCCAGGATTTACCGGCGTTATGCGTTAAGTGGTAAGAGACGTTTCCGTCGACAACGAGGCGCCAATGGTGACTTCGGGAATCTCCAGATCTGTCGGTGCTCAGTCCTTTAGAGGTGCTCAAAGGGGTAGGGTTTGCGTACGTGTATTCATAGGGGTGAGTGTGCGTGCGTGTTGTGAGCGTCTGCGTTGTACTGTGTAATTCTAAAAAAACATATTACCTCCCAAATATCTGCAGTCCTTTGTGCTTCAAGTGTGAAAACTCCAAAGATAAAATATTCTAAGCTACAAAAATGGATTGGTATGAAATTTCATACAAGTATATGCCATACCTAACCCAGCTGCCATCAGCTCCGAGAAGCTTGTTTGGAGCACCCCACACTACAGTGTCGATTCTAGCTTGAAGAATAGCTCCAGCACACATCGCACAAGGTTCCAGTGTCACATAAAGTGTTGTGTCCTGTAATACTTTTGATTAGAAGATTTCTAACATAGAAAAATTACACACATAAATGCATAGAAGGATTCATAAAATTGCTGTGTTTAACGGTTAGAAAATTCTGGATTTAATAATTGATCTTTATTTCAAAAAGATCTAAAAAAGAAAGACGTTTTTAGCTGTCCTTGTGAAAGCTAAGATGCAACAATCCTTCTGATGTCAAATTTTAAAATAATGTGAACTGAAACACATATTTAGAATGCCTAGGGACATGGCAAGCGCGGATTGTATGACCGGGACTTGAGGAGATAATGATGCTGAGATTTTATTTTCTTTGTTTCCTAATTGATTTAATTCACATCTTACGGGACTTGAGGAGATAATGATGCTGAGATTTTATTTTTCTTTGTTTCCTAATTGATTTAATTCACATCTTACCTCCTTAGAGGTAAAAGGTGTACCGTAGCATTGTCAATTATTAGACTGCTATCCATCTTGAGTGCCATAACCAGTTTGAGATGATATCTCCCAGTGCAATGAAAATATTATATAAAAGAGATGATTCAATATGAGGGGATTTTATTAATGCCTCTACAGGTCAGATAACAGAAAGCTATGGATGTGAAATATTACCGCTAAACGCCATGTCTTGAGTTTGTTAGAAGCTTCTCTTATACAAACAATTTCAGCATGTGCAGTTGAATCCCTGAGATCTTCAACTCTAGAGACAGGGAGGCCACAGAACAGTTAGCGAAATGAATATTTCACTTTTTTGGCCTATGCTTAGTAGCTTTACAATATATATGATATTATTACTTACAGATTACAGCCACGAGCAATAATTTCGCCATTTTGTACTAGCACTGCTCCAACGGGTACCTCCCAAATATCTGCTGCTCTCTGGGCTTCAAGTAAAGCTTCCCTCATGAATAATTCGTCAGCCTTTCTCTGCTCAGCATCGCGCTGGTATGCTTCTTCCCATTCATCAAATGTCTCCTTCAATACCTGTTTATTTCTTTGAAACATCCTCCTCTTCAATTCCGCATCTGTCCCCCCTGTTTTAATAATTTCCGGAGCCTCTTGCGCAATATTCTTCTCTTCAAACCTTATACTTCCCACAGGCAATGCTGGCGGTTCAAGGATGCCAGTTGAGGTACTTTCATGTGGCGTTATTGCTCGTGTTTGAGGGTGACAATAAGGAGTTATAGCACCTGAAGGATCATTTATCCAATCAGCTCCATCACCATTGCGACCAGCTTCTGTTGCACTGCCGATCACAGAAGAGCTGTCAGTCAACATTCCTTTACCAGTATTAATCTCACCAGAACCCTTTGTCATGATCCTGGATGAAGTAGCAGTTTTATGTTCTGGTAAATGTTTTACTGTGACATCTACCAAAGTTGGTGTGCTGTCTCTGGTATTTCTTTTGGGTGATTCACCCACATCAGATTGTTCTATCCTCTCACTTGGTATATGCAGATCATCCTTAGAACTTCTAGCCAACAAATCTCCCTCTGATCTACCTAACTGAGGTTCAATAACAGTTTCTGATATTTGCAAACCCTGGGTACCAGTGTTAAAATACTCCTCCTTCGACATTGAAGCCACTCCAGGTTCTGATTCTCCACTGTGCGACTTTATCAACAGCTGATCTTTTGCTTTATGTTTCTTCCTTGTGCCGTCATTATCATGTTCCTGACTAGAAAGCCAACCCTCTGTACTCTGAGAATTACTGGATGAACTTTTTTTAATTGATTTGTCACTAGAATCATGAGAGTCACCATGTTTAATCCATCCCAAACGGATTATGTCAGCAACATAAGCCCAGAGTGACTTGTGAACTTTCCTAGCAAGAGCAGATTCATTTTTGGGTGTCTGGGAGGCCGAATTAGTAGCTCCATTAGCTGATGAACCTTCCTCCTTGTCGGCTGTCTTGAAGGTCTCTTGAGAAGAAGTACTATGGACATCCCACATCTCATCAGCTGGTCCCTTCATTCTAGCTCTTGATGAAGAACGTGTTGTACCTTCCACTATGGATTTCTCATTTTTCTTTGTTGAAGTAGTGTCTGCATCTGAGACTCCCTTTTGAAGCTCATCAACAAACCGTCCAACATGAAAGGTGGATGCCTTCTCTAATCGAGCAGCTGATTCTAGCATGCTTTCCTTGACAGACTGTCCGGCACTTGAACCACTTGGCATAATACTTCCTGCAGTAGTTTCACTTACCACTTCTTGCTCATTGCTTCGCATTATTGCTGCTCCACGTGCCATATCTGTATTAACCCTAGATGATCCCTCTTCAGTGCACTCTAACAGCAAACCAGTAATGTCTTTGTCATCAGATATCTCACTGGTGTCTGCCTGCTGCCAGCTCAAATCCATGTTCTGATGTGTATCTTCTGATCTTACCATCCTATCTCTTGAGTCATGAGAGGATTCGGAAAATTTTATTCCCACTTCATCATTCCATTCTGTACTAGAAACTTGTATAATTTGCTGATCATTCTTTCCTTGTTTGTCCCTTGGCCAATGTACAGCTGATGTCCTACGAACTTGATTGCCATTTCTAGTCACAAGACCCTGTGAACTGCTGACAACTGTAGCATCACTAACATGGATTTTAGCATGATCAATCTGTTCTTTCATACTGCCAATCGTATTTACAGTGGAAGTTGACCGAAACTGATCATCAAAATGACTACCCGAAGTGCTAGCTACAACAGCATTACTAGCATTGGCAATACTAAGTTCAACTTGTTCTTGACTTTCCTTTGTGATATCAGCAATATTAGTAGACGACGTTGAGTGAAACTGATCATGCGGTCCAGTCTCAAGGTGACTATGTGAACCCATAACCATGGCATTATTACTAGCAGAGAACTTATTTTGGTACACTTCCTTTTCCTGGCTTCTTGTGCTATTAATGAAGCTCATATTGGAAGTTGAGTGACTTTGTGAACTTCTAGACGTGGAAGTATCACTCGCATCAACCTGTGTAATATTCTGCACGTCTATATCTGTTTCATATATTACTTGTTGGTTCACAATCCTCTTCTTATCTCTTGTAACATGAATTATATTCTGTAAGGAAGTAGACCTGTCATCAATATCCATCTGGTTTACTTCATCATAGTTTCTCTGTGAGTGAGATGCCCTGCTGACATTGCGACTGCCATCAGCTGTTATGTTTATGAGGTTCTCTGAGTTTTTACTTGATTCAGTGAGTGAGATCAAGTTCTGGTTCACCTCATTATGCTGATAAACTTGTCCTCTACTGTCGCTAGCCATCTTTGCAGAATTTTGAACAGAAGAAGACCTATTCTCAATATAGTTTCTTCTATCCTCCTGATCAAAATTCTGTGATCTTGAACCACGTTCAGTGCAGTTATCTTGCACTTCTGATATCTCCATTATCTTTTGTGAGCGCTTCCTTGATTCATCCTTATGTACTGCAGCTTGCTGATCTACATTGCTACTGTGCTTCAAAATGGATGTGTTCTTTGAACTGGATGTCAATTTAGTATCATCCTCAGTTATAACCTTGACATCTTGCGTACTTGTCATAGCATCTGTTCCCCTGATGAATCGCGCATCATCATAAACATGTGTATCACTCTCATCATTTGACCAACCCACCGAATGTCGTCGATTTCTCTCTTCAGATGTCTGCTCAGTTCGTCGGTCTACATTGTCATGCCACCTCACCCTTGAGGACGAATTCTCCTCCTGCCTTGCACGTCTTGCATCAACTCTGCTCCTTGAACTTGAAGCCCTCTTTGGATCAACCTCATGGAATGAAGACGCTCTTGCAGACTTCTGATATCTCCCCCCAGAGTAGTACCTTCGCTCAGCAAGGTCTTGCTCATCACAACCAATCTCTTCGTTATTCCAACGATGTGATCTCAAGAGTGAACTATCCTCTCTATCTGTTTCTTCACTTCTCTCATGCCGCAAAACATATCTGTGATCATCATTACTAAGGTGCCTCCCTTCTGTCCTCACATCAACCTTATCATTAACCTCAAAATCCCTACTCCTTCTTCTCCGATCAAATCTTCGTGCATCCTCAGTATGCTGACCAACCCTCCTTACATCAACCATATCATCAGAGTCAAAGTGTCTCCTTTCTCTTCTCCGGTCATATTCCCTTCCATCACCACGATACCTTCTTGTTTCAGTGCTTCTTGTGTCTACTGCATCATCAAAATCAGAACCCCTCTTATCTCTCCCTTCCCATCTCCACCTCCGCCGCCTCAAGTCAAGGTCATCCTCATCATCATCATCGTACTCCCTCTGCTGCTGCCTTCTCTGGTCAGAATCCCTGAAACTGTGTTGGTCCTTATCCACATCCCTCCTCTCCCTCCGCCAGCCACTGTATGCATCCTCACCACTGTAATAGCTTTTGAGACCCTTTCTCCGAGCACAGTCCCTACATCGAAAGATGTCATCGTCGTCATCATCTTCCCATCTCCTCCTAACTAAACTCACAACCTCCAACTGATCATGATCACAGTCATCTTCGTCCTCCCCGGCATCATGGCATTCCGTCAAACACCTCCTGCGCGGCCACTCACCCCCCTCGTACTCACACACCTCCTGCCGCACCACCCTCCCTACCAACCTCGGCGCATCCCGCCGCCCACAGACAGATCCAAGCAGCCTCCCACCCACGGAGCCACCGCAACGACACCTATCCGCCTCCAATCGCCGGCAAACCATCCCAAGATCCGACCTCCCAGCGCCGCGGCCACAGCACCGGCACCCGCGCGACTCTACCTGCCATGAAACTTGCCCAGCCACAGGCCTACCTCCATCGCCATCGCAGCAGCAGCGCGCGGACGCTCTCCGGCGGCAGCATCGGGACGGATGCGGGTGCGTCGGTGGCGGGGGACTGAGCCGCGCGGAGAGGAGCAGGAGGTGGGCCGATTGGCGGAGCAGATAGCCGTCGAGCAGGAAGCGTGGGGTGAGATACGGGCTCTGCTGGAGGAGCTCGCGGTGGTGGTGGTGGCGGTGGCGGTGCTCGTCGGCGTCGTCACGGTGGCAGTGATGCGAGGGAAGGTAGGAGTAGGAATAGGAGGAATGGGCTTGCAAGGACGGCTTCGCGGCCCTCAGCCCGAATACAGCGGCAGAGTAGGAGCTGTACATGGCGGCGGAAAGGGGTTTCGCGGCGGCGCCAGCGGTGGCCTGTTGCTTCCGGGGAGGGGCGGCGGCGCGAGGGTGGAGGACGAGCCGTCGGGGAGGGGCGGCGGCGCGAGGGTGGAGACGGGACGAGCCGTGACGACCGGGAGCGGGGCAGCGTGTCAGGACGCGGGATGAGGAACACAGTTTCGATATCTACCATGGAAAGAAGCGGGTTTTTGTGTTTCTGCCCTTACTTTGATGCTAAATGGTGATTTTACCTCTATTTTTTCAATCTTGTGATTTTGTCTCTATTTTTTGAAACGAAGACAGAGTTTGTCCCTATTCTGTTAGGAGGACTTAATGATGTCAATCTGACTGTGAAATAGCAATTTTGCCCATACGAGTTAGCGGGGCCCCAGTCCCAGCCCGTGTTCGCTCTCCTTCCTCGCGGACAGGGTGGGGGCGAGAGCGGTGCGGCGTGGCCGGAGAGCGCAGTGGCGCGGGGGAGGTGCAGCTGGCGAGAATGGAAGACGACGAGGCAGGCGGCTTGGGTGGCCTCCGGCTGGACTCGGCTTATGCTCGCCTTGGCGCGGCGCGGTGCCTCCGTCAGGCTGCCGGCGCGGGGAGGAAGGATGTGCACCGATGCGGCAAGGCCGAGCATCCAAGCTCCGCTTCCGTCTCGCCGACAGCTTTGCCTCGACTCCGCCGTGCTGAGCATTCCTGCAAAAGAGGCCGCCCTACCTCCGAGGTCCGAGCTGCTGCGCCCAGCCACCCACAGCACACCTTCCGCCTCCTGGCGGCGCCCTGTCCGTGCTGCTGCGCGCGGCCGGACCGGCGACCGCGAGCCTGATGGGGTTGGGGTGGAGCGCAGCCGGCGCTGCGAAGGAGCTCGGACGCGGGAAATAGGCGCTTGCAGGCAGGAACACGCGTGCCGCGGCTGCCGGCAAGGACCAGGCGCGCAGGGCCAGGAACGGAGCGAGTCTGGATCGGATAAGTGAGGGGTAGTTAGGTCCTTGCCGTATCCTGTAAGCATATTTTATTTTCTTTAATTCTTTTAATCGGGTTCAATCTGACGGAGTTACAGACTAGGGGTACACGGCTGCTTCATTTGACAAAAGTGAGGGTAAAATCGCAAAGATAGAAAAGAAGGGGCAAAATCACCATTGAGCTGCAAAGCAAAGGTAGAATCATCAAAATCCCAAGAAGCAACGTTATAGCTGCTTACCATTTCCGTTGCCCCCGTCAGTTTGGCCTTCGCCGTCGTCGTCTTGTGCTGGTGCTGCCGTTCCTTGTCGACTGTCATCGCAGTGAAGGAAGCAGCGCAGCGCACTGCCATCGCCGGCGGCCGCAAGCCATCCTTGATGGCTAGGGTAGGGTAGGGTATGGCTACCGGGGACGGCACCCCCGCTCTATCCTTCAAATGTACTCATAAGGGTACGGTTGCGTACGTGTGTTTATAGGGGTGAGTGTGTGTTGTGAGCGTCTGCATTGTACTGTGTGTAATGAAGCGAGTACTCCGGTACTCTCTCTATCCTAAATAGAATTAGGTTTTAGGATTATCTTAAGTCAAATTTTTTAACATTGACCAAAATTATAGAAAAACAATATATATTTATGGTATGGAATACATATCATTAGATTTATCATCAGATTTTTTTATAATATATTTTTGTATGTCATAAAGGAGTAGTACTGTCGTAGCCACTGTTTCCTGCCAATCTCGGTGCTTGTTCTTCTTTCCCGTTCTGAATCTGTGGTGTTTGTCAGTTCTTTGACACAGCGGAGTGAGGAAAAGCTGAGGAAGCACCCCGAGTCGCTTGTGTATCCGTCGGCCGTCGCTGTTGGAGCTTTTGCCCGCCAGTGTAACTGCTGGCGAACGTGAAGTGATATAAGCAGCCCTTTGTGTCGTTGCATTTTACTCATTAGTGAAGTTTATCATTGTCTGGAGTACCAACTACCATAGTGATTCGAAGTAGCAGGTCTTTTCGAAAAGGGAAACTCAAAAAATACAGGTATATTCTTTCCAAGGAACTGCCCTTGTACTATATCAAATATCAGGATAGAGGACAAGGTTGCAAGACAAAAGAGTTCTAAGCGTAACGTTCCTTGTCTACGTCCATGTGCTTGCTGTAAGCCTGTAACACCCCTAGCCTAGTCAGCTTGAAGCTTCGCCTCACTCGCTTTCTCAGCTTCATTCAACACGAAGTTCTTCAGTGATTCCACATCCCTTGGTCCTGCAGTAGCATCAGTGAATCCAGTTCCATGTGAGATGTCAGCACAAAATACACTCAAAAGTAAGAGAGCAAAAAACGAAACAAAATGGAATATGTTTGCAATCAAAAGCAACATAACAGGCAGAAAGACCCAAAGGTCAAGTAGAAACTAGAGTATGGGATGAAACAAAATAATATGTAATATAGATTACTAACAGTTGTGAAGCATGAAAGACTTATTGGGCTGTTTGGTTGGCGGCTAAATTTTGTCACACTTAAACTTTACGCGCCAGCCACACCTGTGACTCGATTAACTTTGTGGCAATGTTGTGCTGTTTCGTTAAAAGCCATTCCTAAGATTAGCTATAGCAAATTATATAAAGTAGATGTTTGGTTGACACCACAAATGTGTGACGAATATGTATTAAGTTGTTGTTTATTTTTCAGCTCTGCTCAGGCAGCTAATGTGTACTGTTTGATACACAAGCACAAAAAATTAGAGGCATGATTGGATCATGTTTAAAATCCAACCACAGGAGCAATATATTAAGACAACAATTGGACAAAAGAAAATCGCTAACGTTTGAGAGCACCTTGGCGAGTGCAGTCATGGGGCAGAAAGGACTAACAGGTAACAGCCCTGCATTTGAGCCAGAGGTCTCCGTGTGGGGACTTGGGATTGCCAACTTCCATCAGGTACAAGCTGTGCCATGGTGAGGACTGCGTGGCTCCAGAGTGTGCGTGCCCAGGCTCTGTGGCCACTGAGTGTGCAAGCCACCAGCCAATCAGAGGAGCCCTTGAAGCATGGCGACAGGTATGGAAATCTTCAGAGCTTGCTGTGCACCAAAAAGTGGCGTTCTTTTTTTTTGCCACACTTGTGACGAAAATCGCTGTGGTGAAAGCTGCTAGATTTGCCCTAAGAAAGCTTAGTGAACAACCAAACACCTACCTAAGGCTAAGAAGTGTGGCACAACTAACCTTAGGCATGTCCACATCCTTACCGCAAGCTCGAGCAGGCCTGCAGGCCATGGTTGGGCACGATTCTACCTCAAGAACTCAAGAGCCAGGGATGAATTCGTGGCATGGGAATCAAGCAGAGCATAGCCGCAGAGGAAATAGAGAGAGAAAGAAAGACACGTGGCTGTTCAGTTGGCTGGTCGTTGATGGTTGATACTAATTTGGTATGAGAGAAAAGTAATGTTGCCTGACTGGTGGTTGATAGCTGGTGTTGATTTGTTATGAAAGAAAAGTACTGCTGGCTAGTGGCTGAAAAGTCAGACGAACAAGGAATCAGGAAGCGAAAGGAAAAAGAAAGATAAAATAAAATGGTAACACGCTGACAAATAGGGTCCACTTGTCATTAAAAAAGTAGGGACTCATATCATATCTAGGGACTATTGCTGGAGTCGAGAGCAAAATAAACAGCCCTAGAAAGTTAGGACAGCCCTACTGAAGAGAGTAGGGGTCATTGCTGGAGTTGCTCTAACAAAAACTTCATACCTAGAAAAGCCAAAATGAATAGTAATTTGAGACGGAGGGAGTATTTGGTTAAGTATATGTTAGCAGATGAAAAAACAAGTGGTGATTGCTGGTCTGCTACTATAAAAAAAACACACATTATCCTTTTGAGTATTGAAGTGACGATGGTTGCATATAATAAGCCTCGATGACAGTAGAAACTAGCTACACAGGCAGCCTGTAAGTGACAACTTGAACAACGTAGTATATAGCACGCACCAGCTCCAAAGGGTTTAGCAACATGAGGTGTATTCATTTTGATAGTAAATCAGCACGATCGAATAGATTAATAGCACATTCTATTAACTAATTACATGATACATTCTTATCCTCATTCAGTCATGCGTTAACTGCGTTAACTTGTTATTGCCTTTGATAGTAAAAGTAAATTAATAGAAGATAAGTGAGTTTAAAGAAATCTTCATAGAAGAGATGACCATCTGAGCTAAAAGTAAATTCTTCAAGGACGTGGGCGCTTAATTGATATACAAATGGTTTAAAATGTCAAATTCAAATTCAGTTTAACATAACTGAGATTTTATCCTTCGAAATCCAACTGCTACTCTGACCATAACATGTAGATGCTCAAAAGGGTGGTGGATATAAAATAGAAGATCCAAATATGGTTTAAGATGAATGTTTGCAAAAAGCATGGTGAACCTGTGAAGCAAAGTGTACCTTTATATTTTGCTACTTCTTCGCCTTCATAAAACACCTTGAATGTTGGGTAGGAATGGATATCCACCTTAGAGCATACTGGTTTGCTGACACCACAGTCAACCTGCCCTATCTCAATTTCATCCTCACCTTCCATAACTTTTCCCAAATCCTCCCAAAGTGTTCCAAGATTCTTGCTGCATATGGCACACTCTTAACAAAACAGCTTCCTGCAGACTAAAAGGCTATACAAGATAAACCAAACATACAGCCCTAAGAGAAGCATTCATTACCAGTGTTTACACCAGGGGACGCAAAATTGCACAAACCATACCGTGTCCTTCTCCTTTATCTGAACAAGATAAAAAGAATTCTCAGAATCGAACTAATTGACCAAAACAACATGTGGCGTCAAAGAAACGTTAATTTGCATGCATATGGAACAGTACAGCAGCTCTGCAGGAGCACTTTCTGGCCTTTGTTTCATTGTTTGACTACTAATTGTGCAGACTGCACGGCTGTAAGCGTGTAGGCTGTGTCAATGTCGACATGAAAGTAGTACGTAGCTAAGAGTAGATTTGTACTCCTGCAATAGCTATATCAAGCCAAGGTTATGGCCCATCCGTTTAATAACGCCGAGGGGCAACTTTAACAATTATGAACTCATCAAAGTGAATCGGCATACAACTGCCAGAGCTCCATGACTTAGCATGCCGATTTGTCTAGTCTAGCATCGCTAATCCTTGGGTCGATGAGCTTAGCACAGAGTGCAGCACAGGCGTGATTAAAACTGTCCTCGACTTTGGAAGGTAAGGCGGAGAGGAGGGATCCCAGCAGGTCAGGGGGTACCTTGTCGGAGAAGGTCTCCTCGGTGAGGGTGATGTCAGGACATGGCAACACAGAGCTTCGTCAGTTAACAGGCAGAGTGAAGCAGAGTGTATTCGACGCTCTTCAAGACAAGTCATCGATTTCCTCCATCCACCGTTGACTGTCCATCCAACGGCTGCCACCCTGTCTTCTACCTTTTTACCATCTCAGGCGCAGCTATAAGCTGGAACCCCGTTGCTGTAATAGCTTATGGAGATTATTATCTGAACCCTAATAGGGGAAGTAGAGTAGAGTAAGTAGCAGTAGTTTGCTTCCGCCGCCATGGCGTCTTGAGCTGTACTCGTGAATCCTTCCCTGGTAATCCAAAGCTGTCGTTCCCCTTCCGTTGTCTTGGTGTTCTTCTCGTTTCTCTCTGAATATCGTGCTATTCTGCTGTTCTTCCTCTCTGTGTTTGTCAAAGCCTGACAATTGGTACTCAGAGCTGGTTCTTCCTTGGCGGAAATTTGTCTCTCCTTCCGCTTCCACAGCCAGTTCCTTGGATCTTGTCCGATTGGCGAGGTGAGAGGTGGTTGCTGCTCATCAGCCTAAAATCCCACCCTCCCACCCGGATCTGAGGAAGAAACCCCAAATTTCCCCACCCAGAGTGCGCTCGATTTGTGCCGGTTAGGGTTGCAGAGCATTGTCTCTGTGTAAAATTCCGTGTACCGAATCGAATCGAGCTGCGAAGGTGTTGGTGCGAGACAACATCAATTTGGGTTGCAGGACTTGTTCCTGTGTAAAATTCCTCGATTGATTCCTTGTCTCAGGCGGAGGTAGAAGTGCCTAGTGAATTTAATTGGGGAGAGCACTGCTCGAGCCAAATTCACAAGGAGAAGAAATGGTGAATACCGGGGATTCTGGAGATGTGGATCCAAGGTATGCTACTACAGTAGAGGTAGCTGACTTGAGGAGGACCCTTGATAACTTCATGAAGAAACAACAACAAAGAAATGATTCCATAAAGACAAAACTAGACAAAATTATGTATTCAATGGAGAAGTTGGGAGTTCAAGATGATGCGAGAATTGAGGACAAAGCCTCAAAGGTAAAAGCTAAAGACCTTCCTGATACTTCTGAGTGCCAAATGCAAGATCCTTTTTCTGTGGAATGCATGGAGAATGCAGATTGGGATGACTGCCCCTGGTCAGCTAGTGAATTGGAAGCATTTTATGAAAATGCTATTCAGGAGTTGCCACTAGAAAAGGATCACCAATTGATGACTCTTGATGACGCTATGAGGGCACCGGCTATTCTAAAAAAAGAAGAAAAGGCTGATTTGTCACTAGACTTCAGTAGGAGTGGCTCATCTGAATGTAGTCAGAAAAGGTATAGCACTGACCCTACCATTGTTGTTATGTGTGGTGTGACTAGCAAGGTGTGTGAGATCTATAGGATGCCTGGAGAAATGTCTCATCTACATTCTATATTCCTGGAAACTGAGCCATACATTCTGAATTTTGAGCAAGTTGACTTCTCACCAAAATCCACATGGTCACTAGTCTGTCTAGAAGTAGATAGTGCAAAGGGAAATTTCAATTCCCGGTTGTGCTTTAATTTTGGGTTGTGGTTCAATTATGATGAGGTTATGGGGCAACAAAGACTGCCATGGCCACCACCCATACAGTCACAGTTGTGGAGTGTTGATGTTAAGCTCAGGCCAACACCTTGGCCCCCCTTTGTTTCTCATACAGTGGGCATTGTGTTTCTGTGGTGGGATACTAGAGTGTGTGATGTTCACAAGGATGAAGACATAGGCTCTCATAAAACAACAGTGATAGATTTAATGCCGGCAACCTTACTTGACACTGGACAGGGAACGTATATCTTGCATTTTGTGACAGTTGGCATTTCACCAAAGCTTCCATGGTTATTGCACAAACTAGATGATAATAGTTCCATGGATAATTTTGCCACTTTGATGTCATGTACACAACCTTTGGTACTCACTGATAGTGCTCAACTCAGGCCACCACCTTGGCCACTTATCAATAATAGCAAATTAGAAGTGTGCAGTTCAGCTAGTCTTTGGTCCATGGTGCAACATCTATTTGCAATTAGTAAAGTAGGTGGTTGCTATTCAGTTGCTTTGAAGTGGGGAATGCAGGTCAAATTGGTTGCCAGCATGCTGTTATGGAATCAGTATTCCACTTTACTATCATGTGCACTATCTGTGAACAATCAATTTTTGTATTGGGGTTGCTGCTATGCCAAGACTAAATATGAATTGTTTCGAGATGTTGGCTGCCATAATGCTGAAGTGTCACTTAAAGAAATTCTATCAGTCATACTTGCAGCATGCACTTCTCCTGGCCATGAGCAACTACCAGAACACCATGATTTTCTCAGCATATGTAGGGCTGTCAAATGGTCAGCGGCTGGACCAACATTATCCTGTGCTAGTCAAGTGCTATTGCAGTGGCTAGAGAGTTGGTTATTCATAAGCTATATGTTGATAATGGGCAGCCCAGTTAATCATATCTTTGGTGATACATGTACATGGTCTTCACAGCATTGGCTGGAGGGTGCTGTCAAATATTGTTTGATGCAGTGGGACATTTATTGGCCAGCGTTTACAACTCTGCATCAGGAAAAGGATGAACTTGTTGTGGTCACAGAACCTATGTTGCAGTCCCTATTACAATTGGAAAATCTTACACTGGTGAGCAAGCATAAGTTGGAGCTAATTCAGTTTAAGATCTCTAGTCAGAAGGTGTGGGTAGGACCATTGCATGTGCAGTGTGTGCAATTAATTGAGACCGAGATATGGCTGCTATTACCCTGGGGAATCCAGACCTCAAAAATGACTATGCCGATATCCGATTCCTTGCTTGAGTGGCCTGAACTCTATGTAACAATATTACCATTTGTTGGGTTCCTCAGTAAAGAGACTAATGTTTGGATGCAGCTAACTCGTGGTGCTAGTGGCTCTGCCCCTGAAGCATGCAAGAGGTCCCACAAATGGTTAATGGTTGTTTTTCTTCAGTCTCCTTTTAGGAGTGTCCACAGTGTTTCCTCTCCCAGCAACACATTAGCTCCCTGTTGGAACAGCAACATGTCTGCACATTGGAATTGTTCCGCAACGGCCCAGGTTTTATCCAAGACAACTTTAGTGTTGTGGGAAATTGATTGTTTGAAAAGGGAACCCCAACATACAGTTAGGAGAATTGATGAGATGACAAAATTTGCAAAAGTACAAACCTTACTGTTTATGCAGAAGAAGTATGGTGATAGGTTGTCAGCTACACGTATTTTGAGTATTTGGCTGGACTGCAACCTGAATCTAAAGTGTGTGTTGGCCAAGCTGTCAGTGAGAGTGTGTTTGCTAAATGCTGCACTTCATTTTTCTCATATGTATTACATTGAATTGAAGCCATGGCCTCCTCCTCAACTGGATGACATTGGATATGCTCCTCGCCATGCAACATACACCAATCTGCTCTATAATGTAATCAGTAATCTCATGCATGTGGAGGACACAACCTATTTGTCCTTTTTGGTTGCTCAACAAGAACCAATCAAGCAAGGCAAAATTGGTGGTATTTTCAGCAGCCCTGAACTGGAACTGGTATTCAAAGTTCAGACACAATGTTGTGAGGATGCTAAGCTGATGAAGCTGTTTCCCGAGATCACATTTCAAGGGCAGTTCAAGAACGACTCCAAGCTCGAGGGACTCATCAAGATGTCTGATCTGAAAATAAACCTGGCTCTGATACCCCTGAGCAGTTCAATCGTGAAACAGCAATGGTCCTATGCATGTGCAAAGCAATGGTCCTATGCATGTGTTAGTGATATCTCTTTTATGAGCTCCACCTTTGCTGTCAAGACCAGGCTAGTAGACATTAAAGGATTTGATATTACCTTTGGAGCTGATTGGATCTATATGCATAGTCTTGTGTTGATCACAACACTCAGTGTTGATCCTCAGGCTCTGCTTAACTTCACTCTTGCAAATGGTCTATTGAGATATAAAGGCAAATTGTTTACTAGATCATCTTGCAACTTAAGGCTTCAGCTATTAAGTACAATATGGCAAAATATATTCAGTGGTTCAGTATGGGGGTATTTTACTGCGGTGCATTGTGTTAACCTGATGGCAATGGTGTTTGTCAATTCTGTAACAACAGTTCATGTTGTGGGAATCTGTCAAATGAACTGTTCTCTCATTTGTGAAATCATTTTCACGTGTTCAGGATTGTGGTTCCAGTTCTTTGAAAATGCTTTGCTAGCAGTATATTGGAGTTGTGTTGGATGTCAATTCCTCACTGTCATGAGCCAGTCCTGTGGAAACTCTTGTGAGAAAGCACCAGCAAGAAGCAAGTATCAAACTGATAAAGGGATACCACATTCATTCTGAGGCTTGTTTTTTTTTCTTTCTTTTCATCCTTGAGGACAAGGATGCTTAAGAGGGGGGCATTGTCAGGACATGGCAACACAGAGCTTCGTCAGTTAATAGGCAGAGTGAAGCAGAGTGTATTCGACGCTCTTCAAGACAAGTCATCGATTTCCTCCATCCACCGTTGACTGTCCATCCAACGGCTGCCACCCTGTCTTCTACCTTTTTACCATCTCAGGCGCAGCTATAAGCTGGAACCCCGTTGCTGTAATAGCTTATGGAGATTATTATCTGAACCCTAATAGGGGAAGTAGAGTAGAGTAAGTAGCAGTAGTTTGCTTCCGCCGCCATGGCGTCTTGAGCTGTACTCGTGAATCCTTCCCTGGTAATCCAAAGCTGTCGTTCCCCTTCCGTTGTCTTGGTGTTCTTCTCGTTTCTCTCTGAATATCGTGCTATTCTGCTGTTCTTCCTCTCTGTGTTTGTCAAAGCCTGACAATTGGTACTCAGAGCTGGTTCTTCCTTGGCGGAAATTTGTCTCTCCTTCCGCTTCCACAGCCAGTTCCTTGGATCTTGTCCGATTGGCGAGGTGAGAGGTGGTTGCTGCTCATCAGCCTAAAATCCCACCCTCCCACCCGGATCTGAGGAAGAAACCCCAAATTTCCCCACCCAGAGTGCGCTCGATTTGTGCCGGTTAGGGTTGCAGAGCATTGTCTCTGTGTAAAATTCCGTGTACCGAATCGAATCGAGCTGCGAAGGTGTTGGTGCGAGACAACATCAATTTGGGTTGCAGGACTTGTTCCTGTGTAAAATTCCTCGATTGATTCCTTGTCTCAGGCGGAGGTAGAAGTGCCTAGTGAATTTAATTGGGGAGAGCACTGCTCGAGCCAAATTCACAAGGAGAAGAAATGGTGAATACCGGGGATTCTGGAGATGTGGATCCAAGGTATGCTACTACAGTAGAGGTAGCTGACTTGAGGAGGACCCTTGATAACTTCATGAAGAAACAACAACAAAGAAATGATTCCATAAAGACAAAACTAGACAAAATTATGTATTCAATGGAGAAGTTGGGAGTTCAAGATGATGCGAGAATTGAGGACAAAGCCTCAAAGGTAAAAGCTAAAGACCTTCCTGATACTTCTGAGTGCCAAATGCAAGATCCTTTTTCTGTGGAATGCATGGAGAATGCAGATTGGGATGACTGCCCCTGGTCAGCTAGTGAATTGGAAGCATTTTATGAAAATGCTATTCAGGAGTTGCCACTAGAAAAGGATCACCAATTGATGACTCTTGATGACGCTATGAGGGCACCGGCTATTCTAAAAAAAGAAGAAAAGGCTGATTTGTCACTAGACTTCAGTAGGAGTGGCTCATCTGAATGTAGTCAGAAAAGGTATAGCACTGACCCTACCATTGTTGTTATGTGTGGTGTGACTAGCAAGGTGTGTGAGATCTATAGGATGCCTGGAGAAATGTCTCATCTACATTCTATATTCCTGGAAACTGAGCCATACATTCTGAATTTTGAGCAAGTTGACTTCTCACCAAAATCCACATGGTCACTAGTCTGTCTAGAAGTAGATAGTGCAAAGGGAAATTTCAATTCCCGGTTGTGCTTTAATTTTGGGTTGTGGTTCAATTATGATGAGGTTATGGGGCAACAAAGACTGCCATGGCCACCACCCATACAGTCACAGTTGTGGAGTGTTGATGTTAAGCTCAGGCCAACACCTTGGCCCCCCTTTGTTTCTCATACAGTGGGCATTGTGTTTCTGTGGTGGGATACTAGAGTGTGTGATGTTCACAAGGATGAAGACATAGGCTCTCATAAAACAACAGTGATAGATTTAATGCCGGCAACCTTACTTGACACTGGACAGGGAACGTATATCTTGCATTTTGTGACAGTTGGCATTTCACCAAAGCTTCCATGGTTATTGCACAAACTAGATGATAATAGTTCCATGGATAATTTTGCCACTTTGATGTCATGTACACAACCTTTGGTACTCACTGATAGTGCTCAACTCAGGCCACCACCTTGGCCACTTATCAATAATAGCAAATTAGAAGTGTGCAGTTCAGCTAGTCTTTGGTCCATGGTGCAACATCTATTTGCAATTAGTAAAGTAGGTGGTTGCTATTCAGTTGCTTTGAAGTGGGGAATGCAGGTCAAATTGGTTGCCAGCATGCTGTTATGGAATCAGTATTCCACTTTACTATCATGTGCACTATCTGTGAACAATCAATTTTTGTATTGGGGTTGCTGCTATGCCAAGACTAAATATGAATTGTTTCGAGATGTTGGCTGCCATAATGCTGAAGTGTCACTTAAAGAAATTCTATCAGTCATACTTGCAGCATGCACTTCTCCTGGCCATGAGCAACTACCAGAACACCATGATTTTCTCAGCATATGTAGGGCTGTCAAATGGTCAGCGGCTGGACCAACATTATCCTGTGCTAGTCAAGTGCTATTGCAGTGGCTAGAGAGTTGGTTATTCATAAGCTATATGTTGATAATGGGCAGCCCAGTTAATCATATCTTTGGTGATACATGTACATGGTCTTCACAGCATTGGCTGGAGGGTGCTGTCAAATATTGTCAATTGAGGAGAAATTTAGGTACCAGATAAGTTATGGTAAGGCATACATGGCAAAGAAGAAGGTAATGGAGATGAGGTGGGGAACTTACGAAGCATCCTACGACAATCCGTCTCGATTGCTGAACACAATTGACACGCTAAATCCTGGTAGTTATTATGATATCAAGACTTATAATCTTGTATCAAGACCAGGGAATCAAGTCTTGCAGCGGGCATTCTTAGCATTGGGTCCCACTATGGCTGCATTCAAACAGTGTCGACCAGTTATTTGCATAGATGGCACATTCCTAACAGGAAAATACAAGGGCACAATCCTTACAGCTGTGGCTGCAGATGGCAACAACTGATTGTTGCCATTGGCAATTGCTTTTGCAGAGGAAGAGAATGGTGACAGTTGGTATTGGTTTCTGGAGAGATTGAAGCAGATGGTGGTGGGAGATGTGTCAGACGTGTGTGTGATACACGATAGACACAAAGGTATTTTGCAGGCCATTAATAACATCAAAGAAGGTAGTGAAGAGCGTAACAGAGCAGCACAATGGCCAGATGTGCATAGCAGGTGGTGCATGAGGCATATGGGAGCAAACTTTCATAGCCAGTTCAAAAACAAAGAACTTACACAATTGTTCAAGCGCTTATGTTCGACCAATCAGGAGAAAAAGTTATACGACCTATGGCAAAAATTAGATGATCTGACGAAGAAAGCATCAGAAGAGATAGCTAAGAAGCCAGTAAGTACTGAACCCGGGGAAGAGCCAGTTTCTCTAAAGGACGTGGGGCTAGATGCTCCAAATGTCAGAAGGAGAAGGGGACGTGCTGTGAAGACCTTCAGCCAGTGGATTCAGAATGAGCCTAAGGAGAAATGGTGTCTCCTGTTTGATAAGGGAGGTGTGAGGCATGGGATAATGACAACAAATTTTGCTGAGGTCTACAACGCTGTTTTGCGTGGTGTCAGAGCTCTCCCTCTTGTTGGTATCATTGAGTTCTTCTTGTACCGCACAATGGAGTACTTTCTTGACCGTGCTACTGCAGCACATGCAGCTATGCAGGACTGTCAGAAGGTGTATTCAACATGGATGACTGAGTACTTGAACAAAAAACAGAAGGCTGCTCTTGCTCACAGAGCTTACCCACAACCTCTACGTCGTGATCCTGGCGAGGAAGTGCAGTGGAAATATCAGATAAGTTGCCAGTCCAAATCACAAAAAGTAAATGGTGAAATAACAATACAAAAAACAGTTATCGGGAATCAGACATGCTCATGCTCTTGCCAGAAGCCACTGCTGCTACACTACCCCTGCTCACATGTGATCGCTGCATGCCTTGCAACAAAGAATAACCATTGGGGTCGCTACGTGCCTAAATACTTTTTGAAGCAAACCATTTTAGACACATGGAATCACACTATTGAGGGTTACCTGCATCTTGGAACTTTCACTCAAGACCCAAAAACAGTGTGTAGTACATACCAAATCCAGATCCAACCATGTGCCAAGGTGTCGGTCGACGCAAGAAGAAGAGGATTAGGAACAACATGGATGAGGCTGAAGCTGGACCTCGGGTGCAGATATGCTCTAAGTGCAACAATCAAGGACACTCCTACAAGAAATGCACCGAAACATCTTACTTTTCCACTGCCACTTCTACACCACCTTCAGCTAGTGCACGTGGACGTCGTTCCAGTCGCTACAACGAAGGAATGCAGTGACCGTACTTGTTTATGTTACTGTGTTGTAATATTTAAAATACTTATGCATGTTATCGTCTTGTAATATTTGAACCATTTTATCTGGCAAGGTCTTGTAATATTTGAACTTATGCATGTTATCGTGTTGTAATAATCGAACTACCTTTTCATTTGCTTATTGTTTTATTCTTGTCGTCAAATTTATTATCATATCCTGTTATGTTTTGTTCTCTGATTTCAAATGAAACATGTAATGAATTATCATATTTCTCATCTTTTTTGTAGGCTTTCAATGGCTTCCTCGGGTCCTGAGTTGGATTTGGAGTTGCTCACCAGTAGGAAGGACAAGGTTGCGATGCCAAAGGGGATCCACACTCCTATGTGCTACTGCGGTGACAACTGTAAGCTTGTCAAGTGCAACGTTCTCGGGTACTGCTACGGGATGAGGTTTTTCATGTGCGTGAAATACGAGCATGACCCCCTCCCACCATGTCACAATGTTACACCAAAAGTAAGAACTAACTGCATTACTAAATAAATAATATGTCATTGCTATTTTATTATGTGCTAACTTGTCTTTGAAAAAAAGACTCCGACTCCTCTCTGTTATTTTATGCAGTGGCTAGATTGTGAGCAGTCCGAACAAGACAAGCGTTACGTCGAGGAGACGGGTCGTTCAGCACGTGAGAGGTGGCAAAGGATGGTTGAGTCAGAAAAACAAGAAGAAAAACGTAAGGCGCAGCAGGAGCGGCCGCGGCCCGTGAAGCAGATAGAGAGAGGAAGAGGGAGAGAGCTCGCCGGGCTAAGGAAGCTGGGCCGGATGCTATGAGGAAGGGGAAATACCCCCGATGTACCCAGTAGACGTAGAGTACTCGACGCTGAGTGCTATTGTATCCATAAAAAATTATGATTTCATTTCATCATTCTCTAGAGTCGGGTTGTATCTTTAAGAACTTGATTTCAGATGCATTTCAGATGCGAACAGTAAAACTCGTACTAGGGTGTGTTTTCTGTGAACTGCACCAAACAGTGAACACATAGGGTGTGTTTTCTGTGAGTCACTGCACCAAACAGTGTACCTAGTACTAGGGTGTGTTTCCTCTGAGTCACTGCCCGTTTTCTTGCCTCGGATCGAATGGCCCACCGTCCAGTCTGTTTTATTGCCTACATATATGTGAGCACTCTTCTCCAGTCTCACTTCACAACACAACAAGTACCAATGAGTTCCTGAACTGGGGATGATGATGATGACTCCCTCGGTCCAGCACTGTGGAGCCAGCAAGATCCATAATTCAACAGCAATTTTTCAATCTTAGATAAGAGAGATTTCAAATCCATGCGTGATGTTAGAAAGTACGCACCAAATCAAACGGTGAACTGACCAAGGTGTGCACACGGTGAGTTCTGTGTGATGCAGGTTTATCAGGGATGGGACAACTCTGGTCGACGCTTCTGGCATTGCTCACGAGCATGGGTAAGCAAAACTCCTTGATCTCTGTCCTTCATCATTTTATGATTTACTAATGTAATCACAGTTTCTGCAGTACTCCGAACAACCAGATAACTGCGGTTTCGTGTAATGGGTGGATCCCCCAGCTATTGACCCGTATCAACAGTACATCAACTACCTCGAGGATGTTGTCATCTTCAACCTGAGGCAAGAACTCGCGTCGGCATTGGCTTCTCCAGATCCGACATCTACCAACGACGACGACGGACCGGTGACCGGACCAATGGTGGTGAAGACGAACACCGGGTGTGAGGACGAGTTCTGCTGTTGTCCGTGCCACGAGAAGAAGGACAACACTCCACCAGCAACTCCACCCCCGCCACCATCTGATCCAACTCCACCCCCGTCGGGGTACTACATGCCCTCGCAGCACTCCAGCGGGTCTATGATGTCCGGGTTCTCCGGGTACTATTTGTACAACTAGACTACAAATGTTGTAATCGTTTATCTAAATTCCCTAAGGCACGTTAGGACTAGCAGCGGCACAGAGTTAGGGTACTTGTGTCGTACGTGACATTGCTTGTTTCTGTAATTCGTTGTTAAGTATTAATGGTTCGTCGTTTTATCAATGCTTCAAAAATTGAAATTCACCAAAAAAAAACCTAACGCCGCAGCGCACGGCGGTAGGTCCATACATACCGCCGTGGCCTGCGGCGCTACCTGGGGGCCACGCTGCCGCCTGGCGGTAGGCTCCTACCGCCGTGGCCCACGGCGTCAGGGACATAATGCCGTGGCCCACGGCGGTTGGAGCCGCCAGCGCCGTGGCCCGCGGCGGTATGTCCTATGAGCCCACTGCTGGCGGCTCCTACCGCCGTGGGCCACGGCGTTATGTCCCTGACGCCGTGGGCCACGGCGGCAGATGTATATTTCTGCAAAATTTCGGACGGACCTTATATTTTTGCAAAATCGAGATAGAAAAAATAAAAATTTTTTTTCCAAGAGCACCGTGTTCTGAGATAGAAAAAATATAAAAAAAAATTCCAAGAGCACCGTGTTCTGAAGTCTGAACACGTTTTGTTTTTTTTTTGACAACAAAAGTCTGAACACGTTGGCAGTTGGCACACTAGTGAGTAGTGACTAGTCCCCCTAAAAAAAAGTTGGCACACTAGTACTTGCTCGGGTTGTTCTAAAAAAAACTGCTTGCTTGGGTATTGCGCTGCTGAGTCTCCAGTCCGTTTTTTTTTCTCCGGATAAATTTAAACCTGTTGCTGTTCCTTCACGAGATCGGAGATGCAATTGCATGATGAGGCTGAGTCCAACAATGATGTGCAGTTTAGGAAGGCAAATCGATGTTTGCCTCGCGTGAACAGTATTTTGCATCTCACTCCCATCGCACCGGCTTCAACAGCCATTACATCCACCGCATCGCATTTCTCCGCCCGAGCCCGACCACGCCCCCCGCGCCACCTCCTCCGCTCGACCACGGCACCTCCTCGCCGGGATCCGCCCCTCCCGTGCCACCTCCTCCTCGCCGGGATCCGCCCGCCTCCCAGATCGACGTCGCATGAGCTCCCCGCCACCAACGGAGGAGCTCGCCGCCGACGCCGACGCAGGAGCTCCCTGCCACCACCACCGGAGGAGCTCGATTTGCCGGAGTTGAGGAAGGGATCGAGGCCGGCGTGCGGCACCTTCTTCTCCCGAGCCGCCGCCGCCTCCACCTGCCTCCACGGCTCCACCTTCTCCCGGGCCGCCGCCGCGCCCGGCCTTCTCCCAGGCCGCTGCCGCGTCCGGCCTCCTACCGAGCCGCCGCTGCGCCCCTCTCTCTCCTCCGTGGCGGATCCCGCCTTCTCCCAGGCCGCTCCACGATAGGAAGTTTGCCTTGCCCCTTGCCTCTTCTGTTGGAGGCTGATTGAAGCATGCACAGTGGCAAAGGAGAGGCAAAATTACATTTACCTCCTCTGTTGGACTCAGCCTGATGCAGGCAAGCGAGAGCCGAGAGGCATCTCTCCATGCGCTGCCAGTGCCAGGGACCGAGCGAGCAGGGCCGGCTGCAGGGGCATATTCCCCTCGCGTCAGCCACAGCGAAAACAATCGGCTCTCGAATCGAATGCGCCGACTTTATCTCTCTCTCTCGAACAGATCGGGTGAAAAGCTGCGTCGGCCTTTCTTGTTGTTGACCGGCAGACGGCAGTCTCGCTCTGGCCGGCTGGCAGGCAACGCTCATTGCCTAGGGCCTCCCAACTACCCTACTACAGTAGTGGTACACTCCTAGTCCAGGAGTACATTCTCGGTCCGATGGTGGACTGGTCAATTGCTCAGCGCCCCGTCCACATTGAACTGGAAACAACAGGTTTGCCCTCCCCTGCTCTGCAATTGTGCATAGCTTCAGCCGTGTGCTCACAATTGTGTCTTGATGTGCAAATTTGCATTGCAACCTGTTTTCTCGGTTACATCGAGACACATCTTCTCTCATACTCCCTCCGTATTGCAATTAGATGATGTTTTAGAGCAACTCCTAGCTATTTTGACTTGGTTAGCTAAAAAAAGAAAAACCGCTCCAAAAACTAGATCCAACAGGCTCTTCAAACCCTCCCCCTCGATATCCCGCTAGCTATTCCCACCAGTTCGCTCGGTATGTTTGCCTAGGCGCTCAGCTCGGTATCCCGCGCGCTCCATCCGTTCCGTGGTCTCCGCGCGCCGTTCCGCGGCCTCCCGCGCCATGCACACCATTCCGCCCGTCCTCTCCTTTGTTTCCCTCGCGTCCTCCCTGCTGCTCCTCCTCTCCACCGCGGCAAGGTTGCTGGCATCGGCGGCAAGCAGCAGGGCCAGCCATTCGAGCTCCACAGTTCCTCCCCGTGAGCAGCTCCAGGAACATCACCCCAGCGAGTAGACGTCGCCCTTTTGGCCGTGCACCGGAAGCTCTAGTAGTACTCCAATGACACGTACCCGAGCGTCCCCGCGAGCATGATCACGCTCAGGTGCGTGTCCACCGTGCTAATGAGCCGCGCCATGCCGAATAGCCGAAGTCAGCGACGCGCGCCTCCATGTCCGTCGTGGAGCACGTTGCTGGACTTCATTTCTGGGTGGATGATGTGTGGGATGCAGTTGTGGTGGAGGAAGCAGAGGCCCGCTGGCGGCACCGCGCGCCACCCGCTGCCGTGGAGCACGTCCTCGAGGCTGTCGCGGGGCATGTACTCGTACACCAGCAGCCGCTCCTCGCCGTGCGTCGGGGACCCTACAGTTCAAGTCGGGCGATAATTTCCTCGTCGGATGACATAGGGGCGGACGAGACGCTGCCCATGGCTGACGCCAAGCCGAAGCCGCCATGAAGGGCTGGGTCGCCGAGGTCAAGCTCGACAGTACGTCGGACACGCCCGCCAAGGTCGAGTAGCGATTGCTGGAGATCAAGGCAGGCCCACAGAGGCCGAACAGCGGCGGCCGGAGCAACGAAGGAGCGTGGAAGGAGGTAGAAGCTGCTCCTAGGGGTGACACTAGAAAGAATGGCGCGGTGTTGCCGCGCCATGAACTGTAGCCCAGTGATTGGTAGAATGATTAGGGATATTTTTGCAGGATCGTAGGTTGTGAATTAATTTATTAAAACTTTAGGGTATTTCTTAGTTAAAATGCAGGGACCATGGATTGATTTTGACAAGCTTGGGGGACTTTCTCGCAAATGTCGGACTGTGGGGAGATTTACAAAAAGTTTAGTCTTTTTTTTTGTAAAATCTGTGGATCATGTGTCAATTTCTGTAAAGCTCGGGTTTGTGGAAGATGCATGGATCGCGGGTTGATTATCATAAAATTACCTGAGAGGTGGCTCGATTGAGAGAGATGTCATCAACTTGCTTGAGAGGAGGCTTAAATAAATGGTAGTTATGTAAAGTTTGAGGGGGCTTCATTAAATTGTCGGAGCAGTGGTTAGGCAATAATTTATTTTTGATAAAGTTGGGGGTGTTGTAATATTGGCACCCTCCTAGCATTCCTTCAAAGCTCGAGGGAGTTTTCATAAAACGGCGTGAGAGGTGGCTGAAATTATTTCAGAAAAGTTTGAGGGGTTTCCATAAAATTATATGTGTGTGAGTTGGACTACATATCAATATCCATAAAGTTTGAGGGAGATTTTATAAAATTGGCAGCCCCTTGGCATCCCTTCAAAGCTCGAGGTGGTTTTCATAAAACTACCTGAGAGGTGCCTTGTGCAAGCTATCTGTGTAAAGTTCGAGGGGGTTTCCCTAAATTATCCTGTGTGGGTTGGATTACATATTAATTTTGATAAAGTGCGAGTTTTTTTAAAAAAAATTGTCGAGCTTCCTGGATGGATCTGAACCATCCACGCGAGATCTGACAGTCGAGATTTTGCTGTAGATGTGGCGCAGGGGGGCCAAAAATCCCCTGCGCTTTAGGTTTATTAAAGAAAGAAATCCCATTCAATAGATTTGTGGGCCCCACAAACCAAAATGTGTGGGTCCCACCTGATGTGGGTCCCACACGAATATCTCGTGAATCTGTTGACGCAAAAATAGGACGTCACCTTTGCGCGCGACACACGTGACTCCCCGGTGTGTAGCGAGGCGTGCCAGCCAATCTGACCTGTTGATTGACAATGGAAAATATTAAGGATCGGCTAGAGAACCGATGGCCTTGCAGCGACACGTGTACCAGCCAATCGGCCGATACGGATAAAGCGGGATCGGCCGGCTCGAGAGCGACCGAAGCGCGGGTACGATCGGCTGGATCGACCGATCGTGACGTCAGCGCTCGAGTAGGTCGGAATCGGCTGCGGTGGTATGAGCCGATAGGATCTAGATCGAGCAGAAGTGTAAAGATAATAGCTAAAACTACAAGAATTTGGTACGAAAACTTGTAGATCTAGCTAATATCGGTAAGGGTGAATAAAGAACTAGACGAAACCTCAGCGATGCGCCCGGAGGTTAAAGCCTAGGATTATTCAGTAAAACGGTACTCACAAGCTTGTCGGAGATCAGTTGATGCAGCCCGACGAACCCGAAGCACAGCGTTGTAGAAAAGAGAAAAACGCAATGGCGAAGTCGCCGAAAAGTAGATGCTGTAAAGGTAGATGCTGTAAAGTAGATGCAGTAAAAGTAAAGGGTTTGCCCGGAGGCGGTTTGTTTGATATTGGTGTGTACACTTTTTTCCGACCACGCAGGGTCGCTATTTATGTTCTGAGGATAACCCGACTCCTAGCCGATTACGGCACTGTTTACTTGCATCTAAAGACAAAAATTACTAAAAATAGAAAAGGACTCTCGCAGGAGTCAAAGACCTTCTAAAAACTGACTCTTGACCCGTTGTCAATCGTGGACTGACCCGCCTTCACCGTGCTTTCCATCTGGCGTATTTCTTTGAATACCCCCTTCTTTATGCCCATCGGCCGATCCTCTGGTTTGCCATCGGCCGATCGCTCTGACCTGCTGGCCCACTGTCAGGGCTGAACTCTTCTTACCATCGGCAGATCTCGTTGATTGTTCTGTTCCTCCTTCGATCGGCCGATTGCACTCGGTTGTTTCTCCTTATCCTTTTTTACCCTGTTTTTTTCAAAAAATGGTGTCAACACATGCCCCCCAGTTTCGGAGTAAATAATCCTTTTGCTTCGAAATTTGCCTGATATCTTTTGAGTAATAGTCAAATCTCGCCGTGATCGACCTGATCAATCTCCATTGATATGTCTTGTCCTTTCCACCTCCTTTTCTTGGGATTGTTCACCATGTGACTCTTCGGCATCACTCGTTCCTCTTCCCTATAAGACTCATTCTTTTACCTGTAGATTCTTTGTATTGACCTTGGGTTCTTCCTGATGTAGATGTTAACTCTTTTAGTCTTATGGGTATGAGAGGCATCTTCCTCTGGAAAATTCTGCGAGCACCGATGATCCTTACTGGCCATTGACAGACTCTAGCTCAAAATAGCATTCCTTCTGAGTACTACTAGTGAGCTAGTAAACTATGTCTGTAATTTTGGGCAGAAGATTTCTGTGAAGTATGCTCTGCAGTTTGTGGACGTGATAGAGGAGCTTCCCCTTGTTTAAGTGTGTACGAGTCATCCTTTCTTTGGGGGTGATTTCTCTGAATTGGTCATCCTTTGGAAACTGAGTCATTCACGGGTTATCTGTTTCCCTTTTCACCGGATCTGGCATCTTCGGTTTCCGTCTTTTTCGGCTTCTTCATCCTTATCTCTTGTGGTGCTCCGGCTATAAATAGCCGTCCTCATACCCCTATGAAGACCACACCTTTCCTTTCATCCATGGCTCGAGATATAGGTCCAGGGAGCTTTAGGCTCTTGTTCTTCGGTTCCTTTCTTCTTCTCTGACTCAAGATGGCTAGAAGAATTCTTGTGAAATAGCCTAGAAAATGCTCCTCTCTCTAGTCTCCTTTTGTGAAGCCAGGAGGTCCAACAGCTAGAAGAATCCTTGTGATGCAACTTAGGTGCATCAGCTGGTGGAGGAGGGTGGAGGTTGCCCCTGGGCGTTGCGGAAAGAAGAACAACCTATGTCTTCTTTCCCAACAAATTTGACGGGGAGAGTTACCGCATCTGGTGATTCATCTTCGTCAAATCTATTCTTTTTTGTTTTTCTCTTTCTTCGTCCCCATCACCTGTCCAGTGATGACCAATGTAATCAATCTATAATGAATTGTTCAAGTTTGTCCTCCCAATGTATTCTTTCAGATCTGCATTGTAATGTCACCATTGTAATTGAAGATGAGAGAATATATATATTTTTTTTTGTTCTAAGGGCGATTTGTACATCGGCCATAACCTGAAACCGAACATGCTTCGATGATTCGGCTTTTTGCTATTAAAGACGACTTTATTCACAATCGGCTATAACTTGAGTCTCGAATCGGCCACTTTTAGGCTCTGATTAGACTAAGCATCTACCCATATGGTTGGATAGTACTTCTTCAAATATTTTTCGTTCAATGCTCTGGCAAACTTCTCTCCTTCCAATGTCTCTAGAATATAAGCATTTCCAGGTACGTATTGGCTGATCCGATATGGTCCTTCCCAATTAGGTGACCACTTCCCATATTTAGGATCCCTTGAGCCGATTGGCAATATGAGCTTCCAGACCAGATCTCCTGCAGTAAATTCTTTACCTTTGACTTTCTTGTCATACCATCTGGCTACCCTTCTTTTATTCTTTTCGATATTCTCTAAAGCTCTCAGCCGATTACCAGCAAGATCTTCTAATTCCTCCTTCATCATAGCTGAATAATCATCGGCCGATAGCTGATCTTGTAAAGAAGTTCTCCTGGATCCGGCTCTCAGTTCCCAAGGTAGTACAGCATCATGACCATACACTAGTTGATATGGTGATATTTTGGTCGCTCCGTGGCATGCCATCCTGTATGCCCATAGTGCTTCATTAAGGACCGTATGCCATCGCTTAGGACTTTCATCAATCTTGCGTTTGATCAATTTGATGATGCCCTTGTTTGCCGCTTCTGCCTGTCCATTTGCCTGAGCATAATAGGGAGATGAGTTTAACAGTTTGATTCCCAAAGAATTTGCATATTCTTCGAACTCCCCTGAGGTGAATTGACTTCCTTGATCGGTTGTAATAGTTTGAGGTATACCAAACCGATAGACAATATGCTCATTGACAAAATAAATCATATTGCCTGTTGTTACAGTCTTGATTGGGATGGCTTCAACCCACTTTGTGAAATAATCCGTAGCCACCAGCACGAATTTATGACCTTTGCTTGATGGTGGATATATCTGTCCGATCAAATCAATTGTCCAACCTCTGAACGGCCATGGTTTGATTATCGGGTTCATTACTGATGCCGGAACCCTTTGAATGCTTCCAAACTTCTGACACTCTTAGCATCCTTTGTAATACTTGAAGCAATCTTCCAATATCGTTGGCCAATAGTAATTATTGTTTCTGATCATCCACTTCATCTTGAATGCTGATTGATGAGCTCCACAAACTCCCTCGTGAATCTCTCCCATTAAAATTTTAGCTTCTTCTTCTCCGAGACATTTGAGCAGAACTCCATCGATGGTACGATAATACAGCTCATCTTCCAGCAGACCATACTTAATGGCCTTGTACCTCAGTTATTTGTCAACCTTCTTGGATGGATCTTTCAGATAAATTATTATTTCTTTCCTCCAATCTTCAGCTGATAATTCCATAGTCAGAATCGGCCGATATCCTGATGCCCCTTGGGCCAGCCGATTAGCTTCACTATTATGACACTTAGGGATATGTTCAAGTTTTACTATCTTGAATTCTCGGAGTAGCTGAAGACATTCTTCATGATGAACCCTCAATATGTCATCTTTGCATTCATATTCCCCTGCCAACTGATTTATCACGAGTTGAGAATCTCCAAATATCTCAACAACTTCAGCATTGACTTCTCGTAGTAGCTTTATCCCTTTTAACACTGCCTGGTACTCAGCTTGATTGTTTGTCGAAGTCTTCTCAATTGGGATGGAAAATTCATAATTTGCTCCTTGAGGTGAGATGAGGATGATTCCGATCCCAGCTCCTACTCCACATGATGATCCATCAAAGAACATAGTCCATGGAATAGGTTCTACAACTGCAACTTCAGGTCCACAATGCTGAGTTACCAGATCGCCCATTACTTGCCCTTTGATTGCTTTGGCCGATTGATAGGTCAAATCAAATTCTGACAAAGCTAAGATCCATTTTCCGATCCTGCCTTTCAAGATTGGTAATGACAACATATATTTGACCACATCATCCTTGCACACCACAGTGCATTCGGCAGTTAATAGGTAGGGCCTCAACTTTGTGCATGAGAAGTATAAGCACAAGCACAGTCTCTCTACCGCCGAATATCTCGTTTCTACGTCCAAGAGTCTTCTGCTCACAAAATATATCACTCGCTCTTTTCCTTCAAACTCTTACACGAGGGCCGATCCAATAGCCTGCTCATTAGCCAATAAGTATAATTTGAACGGCTTTTTATCTTGAGAAGGCATTAAGACAGGAGGAGATTTCAGATAATGCTTAACATTATCTAAAGCCTTTTGTTGTTCTTCTCCCCATACGAATTTCTGATCGGCCTTGAGCTTCAGTAGAGGTGTAAATGGCTGAATTCTTTCCGACAGGTTAGATATAAACCTTCTAATGAAATTGATCTTGCCAATTAATGACTGGAGCTCTTTCTTGTTTGATGGTGCTTTTATATTGTCAATTGCGCTGATTGACTTCTGACCCACTTTGATTCCTCTCTCGTGTATTAAGAAACCCAAGAATTGGCCAGCTGAAACACCAAAAGCACATTTATTGGGGTTCATTTTTAAACCATGCTTCCTTGTGCATTCCAGCGTCCTTCGTAGGTCTGCCAAGTGTTCCTCGTAGCTCTTTGACTTGACAACTACATCATCAATGTAGATTTCTACTATCTTGCCGATGAGTTCATGGAATATGTAATTCATGACTCTTTGATAAGTGGCACCAGCATTCTTCAACCCAAAGGTCATGACAATCCACTCATACAATCCGACATGACCAGGGCACCTGAAAGCAGTTTTTGCAATGTCTTCTATGGCCATAAATATTTGATTGTATCCAGCATTACCATCCATGAAGCTGATGACTTTGTGCCCTGCAGCAGCGTTGACCAATGCATCGGCTACTGGCATCGGATATCCATCCATCGGTGTTGCTTTGTTTAAGTCTCTGAAATCAATGTATACACGTAGTTTGCCATTTTTCTTGTAGACATGAACTATATTAGAAATCCATTCGGCGTACCGACATTGCCGAATGAAACCAGCTTCGAGTAACTTTGTTATCTCGGCTTTTATATCAGGATAAATCTTCGGATTACACTGCCTTGGGTGTTGCTGAAAGGGTCGAAATCCTGGTTTAATAGGTAACCGATGTTCAACAATGGATCGGTCTAAGCCAGGCATCTCATAATATTCCCAAGCAAAGCAATCCTTGAATTCTTTCAATAATGTGATCAATTCCTTTTTGTAATCTTCTTCTAGCTTGGCACTGATGTATGTCGGCCTTGATTTGCTTCCATCTCCAAGATCTATCTTTTCTAATTCATCGGCCGATGTGAACCCATGCCCAAACTTTCCTTCATCTTCAATGAATTGATCCATTAAATCTTGTCATCAGAGCCGACTGTTTGAACCGGCTTTAGTCCAAAATCGGACACTCTGAGATATTTGGTATCCCAGGCTTTTCCAGATATGCAGCTCACTTGATCATAAGTCCATCCTTGTGCTTCTGTAGCTGCTACTGTCAAGGAGGTTTCTCCTTGCACCACCTCCACTGAATCTCCAATCCATTGGATGATGCATTGATGCATTGTAGATGGTATGTAACAATTGGCATGTATCCAATCCCGACCCAGCAGTAGATTATAAGATCCCCTCCCTTTAATGACAAAGAAAGCGGTCGGAAGGGTCTTACTGCCGATGGTGAGCTCCACGTAGATTGCTCCTTGAGCTGGAGAGACGTTGCCTTCGAAGTCCACCAACATCATGTCGGTTTGGGTTAAATCTTCATCAGACTTCCCAATCTTGCGCAGCACAGTGTACGGCATTAGGTTAACTGCTGCTCCTCCATCTACGAGCATCCTAGTGACTGGCTTGCCATTAACAAATCTTTTGAGAAACAAGGCCTTCAAGTGTTGTCTTTTCTCATCTTCTGGTTTCTCAAAGATGGCTTGTTTAGGTTCCAGTGTCAATTGAGCCATGCCAAGCTCCTCAACGGACACATCCGAATCAACCGGAGCCATGAACTCTTTCGGTAGGAAGACAACCATATTTATATCAGCTCGGGGTTTGTCATCTTTCTCACCATCGGCCTTGGGCTTTGGGCGCCAAACTTTAGACCGAACCTTCTTCTTGTCCAGCACAAGTCTCTCTGCTTCTTCATGCTGTTCTAGCTAACGTAGGCGCTGAACTCTTCTCTTCTGGGATTTAGTCAAGCCATCTGGACACCACTATGGATTAGGCTTCTTACGTGTTTGACTGGATCCTTCGTCATCCAGTTGTAATGTGCGTCGACGTTCAGGAGCTCGGCACATGATGTCTTCATCAGGTACCAGTAAATCGGTCATCTCTTCCAGCCGATTGTTTGACTCTTCATTGACTCGGCTTCCCAGCCGATCATGAACGCTGGCCTTGCCCCCCAGCCGATCGTGGACGCTGGCTTTGCCCCCCAGCCGATCGTGAACCGAGACTTGTTGATTGTTGAATCCACGGTGATCCTTGGCTGCAGATCTTCTGTCATCAAAGCAAATCCTTTTGGATGAATTGCCATTATTGTAAGCCCCGTTGCACTCTGGACAGTTTTCTGCCGTCGGCAGTTTGATCCCTTCTTCCCAACAGTACTTGAAGAACGGACATCTCCAATGTCCTTCATTACGCCGTGCCCACTCCTCTCTTTCCTTTGCCTTCTCTTGTCGGCGCTGGAACTTGTTGTCAACATTTGTGACGTGACGGGTCGGCGTGGCTTTGATTCTCCTTCTCCAAGTAGTAACCCTTTTCCTTTGACATCGGCAGCGGTTACTTGCACTTTAGGATCGACGGCTCCTTTATTTTGAGCCGAATCAGATGTCAGCAACTTAACTCGTGACGTGTCTTTGCTAGACACTTCAACTGTGTTAGCTGGGAAGGGGTGCTGATCAATCTTCATCGGCTTTTCAGCTTTGGTAGGAGTTTCAAATTTAAGCACCCCTTGCTCAATAGCTGATTGGATCTGTTGTCTGAAGATCTTGCAATCATTGGTGTCATGCGATGTTGCATTGTGCCACTTGCAATACTTCATCTTCTTCAGCTCTTCTGCAGATGGTATGGTATGGAACTGGGAGAGTTTAATCTGCCCTTGCTGAAGCAACAGATCAAATATCTTATCGGCCTTAGTGATATCAAAGCCGAATTTCTCTGGCTCTTTCTTGCCAAAGGGACAGGACACCGTCTTCTTGCCTTTGACACACTCTGCGAGCCCTATCATATTGTCTTCATCTTCTGAGTCGGAGTAGTCCACATACGACACTTTCTTCTGAAAGTTCCTTCTAGGCTCATAGGACTTTGCAGTTTCTTGACTCATCCGGCTGACCAACTGGCTGAGGCTTTCAAAGTCATGTGATGCATATTTCTCCCTTAAGGTCGGCAAGAGACCTTGGAAAGCCAACTCAGCTAGTTGCTTGTCTCCCAAGTTCAGACTATAGCACTTATTTCTGACCTCTCTGAATCTTTGAACGAATCCAGCTACTGTTTCATCGTTCCTTTGCTTGAGTCTGGTCAGATCAGTGATCTTCATCTCGTTGATGCCAGAGAAGAAGTAATTATGGAACTGCTGTTCCAGATCGGACCACTTGATGATGGAGTTAGCTGGCAGTGATGTAAACCATGAGAATGCCGGCCCTGACAGAGATGAAGAGAACAACCGTATTCTGAGTGCATCAACATTCCCTGCTTCTCCACATTGGATGATAAACCGAGTGATGTGTTCCATAGTGGATGTTTCATCTTGTCCAGAGAACTTGGTGAAGTCTGGCACTTTGAACCTTGGAGGGAACGGTATCTGATCATAGCCAGAGGGATACGGTGTCCTGTACATGCAGGATTGCTGCTTGGGTTTTATCCCATATTGCTTCAGTAGCATCTCCGAGAAGTGGTCGATCAACTCCTGCTTCACATGAGATTTCAACTCTGTAGCCACTTGCTCAATTGCTTGTATCCCAGCTGGAGTTTCTGGAGGTCGTTCTTCTAAGATTTTTGTCTTTGGATCTGGAACTGTCCTTGCCTCAGTAGAACCTTGAGTGTTTGAATGACCTGTAATAGGTGTAGCCTGTTCAATCGGCTAACTAGCCGATGGGGCTGGTTGCTGAGTATTCAACCGGTTTGAAATAGCCAATTGATTTAGAGATGTTTGCAGCAATTGCGCTGAATCCACTTGTGGAAACACTGGCTGCCCCGCTGCTCCTTGGTTGATCGGCTGTTGAGGTGAAGATCTTGTATGAGCCACCGTATTAGCTGGGGTTAAGACAGCCTGCATTGACGTTGATTGCTGTAATGGGGCAGTCTGTATGGGCATTCCCAGCGTTGGTTGCTGTAGTGGAGCAGTTTGCATGGGCATCCCGAGTATCGGCTGCTGAGCCGAACTCTGAGGTGCAGTTTTCTCTGTCGGTATGACCATGTGAGCATGAGCTGGACTGATCTTGACTCTTTCAAAGTTCTTGCTCCCATGATTGAAGTAGACAAACACCACTCCTTCCCCATTCATGTGCACAGTCCCTGGAGTACCTCCAAATGTAGCTTGGTAAGACTGTGGATACTTTACTTCTGGAACTTCCTCAGGCACAGGCTCAAAGAAATTTGAGATGTTAGTCTCAAAGTGATCACGAGGTAAGTCCCATCCTGCAAGCTTCCCATCTGAATCTCTCATAGCAGGATATTTATGTTGATTCTGCACTGGAAGCACTTGATCCTGGACAACAGATTGCACTGGTGTTGTGACAGCAGGATCTTTATATTTACCATCGCCACTCTGATTCTGAATCGGCTGAGAGTCCGATGAAGAACTGGTGGCAGCTTGTGGAGATGGTGTAGCTTTTGCTGTTGGATCATCAATCGGCGGTATAGCCGATTGGCCTTGCTGGAACACAGGAGGAGTACGCCTTGGTTGAAAGTATGCAGGTCCCAGATATCCTGCCTCTGCTCCTTGCTTGAGTGCATCAATTATGGCATTCTGAATAGTATTTGCGAATACCTTGGATTGATCAATCATTGTTTTATGCATGGCTTTGGTCATCATGTCTTGAAGCCCTTCAGGGTCGGCTAAAAAGGTGACTTGTTTAGGCGTTGGCAGCGGATTCTTCTTGAAGACTCCACTTTTAGTCTGACCGTATGATGCCAGACAAAGCTCTTCATAATGCTTCATGTGAGCCTCTAACTCAGCTTTGTCTGAATCTTTCAGCTGATCTTTGGTGATGGGTTGAACGTTGTCCGAATCGACTTCAGAAGGACCAATCTTCGTAGGCTTCGTCATTGTTGACTTTTTTCGTGTCCCACTGGGCGTGCCAAAAGTGTGTTGACGCAAAAATAGGATGTCACCCTTGCGCGTGACACACGTGACTCCCCGGTCTGTAGCGAGGCGTGCCAGCCAATCTGACCTGTTGATTGACAATGGAAAATATTAAGGATCGGCTAAAGAACCGATGGCCTTGCAGCGACACGTGTACCAGCCAATCGGCCGATACGGATAAAGCGGGATCGGCCGGCTCGAGAGCGACCGAAGCGCGGGTACGATCGGCTGGATCGGCCGATCGTGACGTCAGCGCTCGAGTAGGTCGGAATCGGCTGCGGTGGTATGAGCCGATAGGATCTAGATCGAGCGGAAGGGTAAAGATAATAGCTAAAACTACAAGAATTTGGTACGAAAACTTGTAGATCTAGCTAATATCGGTAAGGGTGAATAAAGAACTAGACGAAACCTCAGCGATGCGCCCGGAGGTTAAAGCCTAGGATTATTCGGTAAAACGGTACTCACAAGCTTGTCGGAGATCAGTTGATGCAGCCCGACGAACCCGAAGCACGGCGTTGTAGAAAAGAGAAAAACGCAATGGCGAAGTCACCGAAAAGTAGATGCTGTAAAGGTAGATGCTGTAAAGTAGATGCAGTAAAAGTAAAGGGTTTGCCCGGAGGCGGTTTGTTTGATATTGGTGTGTACACTTTTTTTCCGACCACGCAGGGTCGCTATTTATGTCTTGAGGACAACCCGACTCCTAGCCGATTACGGTACTGTTTACTTGCATCTAAAGACAAAAATTACTAAAAATAGAAAAGGACTCTCGCAGGAGTCAAAGACCTTCTAAAAACTGACTCTTGACCCGTTGTCAATCGTGGACTGACCCGCCTCCACCGTGCTTTCCATCTGGCGTATTTCTTTGAATACCCCCTTCTTTATGCCCATCGGCTGATCCTCTGGTTTGCCATCGGCCGATCGCTCTGACCTGCTGGCCCACTGTCAGGGCTGAACTCTTCTGACCATCGGCGGATCTCGTTGATTGCTCTGTTCCTCCTTCGATCGGCCGATTGCACTCGGTTGTTTCTCCTTATCCTTTTTACCCTGTTTTTCCAAAAAATGGTGTCAACAGAATCCTCGTGGGTCCCGCACGTGGGTCCCACCTCAACAGACTGGGTCCCACATGAACAGTGTCTGTGGATGATTCGAGCCATCAACGTGTGATTCGACGGCCATGGATTTCTCGATGATGTGGCGCAATGGTAGGGCAAAATTTCCCTCCGTTTTAGGTTACCTGAGAGGTGGCTCGATTGAGGGAGATGTCATCAACTTGCTTGAGAGGTGGCTTAAATAAATGGTAGTTATGTAAAGTTTGAGGGGGCTTCATTAAATTGTCGGAGCAGTGGTTAGGTAATAATTTATTTTTGATAAAGTTGGGGGTGTTGTAATATTGGCACCCTCCTAGCATTCCTTCAAAGCTCGAGGGAGTTTTCATAAAACGGCGTGAGAGGTGGCTGGAATTATTTCAGGAAAGTTTGAGGGGTTTCCATAAAATTATATGTGTGTGAGTTGGACTACATATCAATATCCATAAAGTTTGAGGGAGATTTTATAAAATTGGCTGCCCCTTGGCATCCCTTCAAAGCTCGAGGTGGTTTTCATAAAACTACCTGAGAGGTGCCTTGGGCAAGCTATCTGTGTAAAGTTCGAGGGGGTTTCCCTAAATTATCTTGAGTGTGGGTTGGATTACATATTAATTTCGATAAAGTGTGATTTTTTTTTAAAAAAATGTCGAGCTTCCTGGATGGATCTGAACCATCCACGCGAGATCCGACGGTCGAGATTTTGCTGCAGATGTGGCGCAGGGGGCCGAAAATCCCTCGCGGTTTAGGTTTATTAAAGAAAGAAATCCCATTCAATAGATTTGTGGGCCCCACAAACCAAAATGTGTGGGTCCCACCTGATGTGGGTCCCGCACGAATATCTCGTGAATCCTCGTGGGTCCCGCACGTGGATCCCACCTCAACAGACTGGGTCCCACATGAACAGTGTTTGTGGATGATCCGAGCCATCAACGCGTGATCCGACGGCCATGGATTTCTCGATGATGTGGCGCAATGGTGGGGCAAATTTCCCCCCGTTTTAGGTCTAGTAAAGATAAAGATTGCAAAGAATGATTTCTTTTTAAGGTGCTTTGTGCATAAAACCAGGGACCTATTTCTAAGGTACAAAGATGTTGTTTTCCACGTGGACCTAATCTGAATTTTACATTCCAAGATTTACCTAGTCTGTTGGTTTCCTCACCGTTTAGGAGGCTTTCTATTTTTTTACAGGCTTGAAAAAACTCCAAATTTAGCCAGAAGGATAGCTATTCTCTTGGAGTTGCTCTTAGACAAGGTTTGAGTCAAACATTAGAAATATAAATCATGAATAACTCTTAAGTCGTTGAGTTTGGAAATGTGAAAATTATGTCAATAGATTTGTCTTGAAAAAATATTTTCATAGTAATATACATATATAACTTTTCAATAAATATTTTTATAGAAAAGAGAAGTCAAAGTTGTATATTGGAGATCGTGCCGCTGTCCTAAACATCATCTAATACCGGTATGGGGAGTAACACGTATCTTAATGCACACTTTTAAAATATTTTCACTACAAATGCACATCATTCACACAAATTTGCGCATATAAACAACCCCTCAGACTCTCATCGCAGGAGAGAGCAATGAGCATATACTAGCAAGATGGACCATCCGGCGGCAGCAGCAGCAATAACACGCGCCCCCTCCTCCTGCCCCCCACACGGCGAGCGCAACAAGTGACCACCGCCAAAATCCGCACTCGAGCTCAGAAGATCACGGGAGAATCAAGCCGTTGGGGGCTTTTAGCTGCCCTACCGCTACCGGACCCAACACATGCACGTTCGATTCCACTCCCACCAACGCACTGCTTTCGCAGCCGCTCTTCCTTTTGTCAACCACCCAACGCATGGCCATGTTACCGCCGCCGCCGCCGCCTTTGCAGTGCATGCCATCTTCCTTACCCACGTCGATCATGACTGATGACTCCATCAGATGCATCATCATCGTCATCATCTTATCTAATCCGTCTTTTTCCCGCGAAATCAGAGAGGCCAGCCCCAGCCAACTCACGACTCTCGTCACCGACTCACCGGCCGCATGATGGGCAGCGCGGCCTCATGGGTTGATTCTTGGATGGACGCTCTTGATCTCGCCCCCTCCACTTGTCCTGGACAGCTCATCTCCTGGTTCTAGAAGCACAGATTATGTGCAGCGAGCGAATAAAGATATTCAGGCTGTTGTCATCCTTTTATTTCTCTTTCCTTTCGCCGTCGTGGATCACTGTCGACCGAATTCCAGCTTGGCATCGTAATCCATAGCCCACTCGATGGCAAAATTGACACCCATGACGTGCCTTTCTTGGAACTTCACGCTCGAATACGGTGGCTGGCCGACGGGTGCTCTTTGAAGCACGTGGCAATGATTAATGGTTCATAGTTTATTAGTTTACTGGCAGCACTAGTTTTGTTTTCCCTCCCAGATTTCTCTGTTGCATCATCCATGCGCCAATTCGGTATATTATCAACATTACCCTTTATATATCACTCTAAAAAATATTCTAACATTCCTTTGAAAATCTGCACCTTCTAAATGATATTGTTCGATACCCTCAAAATTTCCACCATGAAAGAAAATATTTCTATAATACTAGGTGATACCCCGCGTGTTGCTGTAGGAATTTCAATAATTTTTGAAGATAAAATTTTAAAGTAGAAACTAAAGTGATTGCATCGAAACACTCTACTGCAAACAACACATTGCATACATGGATGCTATTAGCCGTAGAAAATCGATAGAAGAAATAAATTGATGATTTTAGTGGATGATGATGTGGACACCTTACATGTTGAGAGAAGACATAGTGGATGACGACGTGGCGTGCTGAGGGTTGAGAAAACTCTTTAGTGGGGAGCGCTTATATATAGTTTTGTATGATGATGATTACCGATATCTTTTCCTCCCTTCCTCCTTTTCCACTCCCCTTCCACCCCTGCTCCTTCCTCCTGGTGCAGCCCGTTGGGAAGCTCGGCTCGGCCCTGCACGATCGACCTGCGACAAGGATTGGGGAGGTGCATGCGCGCCTACACGTGAGGCCACCGTGGCCAAGAACCCACCTTTATCAGTCTTCTCTACTCCAAATGCCTCCCTCCTCCCCTTCTTGGCCCTCCTCCAGTCCTCCTGGCGTACCTCGCGGTCGCCGTCGGCGAGGACGACATGGCAATGCAGGCGTTGGGTGAGCTCGAGTGCTCACACTTGCACCTAGATCTGAGCGATCTCGCCGGAAATCCCGCTTCGCCTTCATAGCCGCGTTGTCCCCGCCTCTCCTCCCCGTGAATCCATCCATCCAATAAACAAAGTGAAATGGGCACATGAACAATGTTCATGTGTGGATTTCACTTTTTTATTGTATCTTGCACAAAATCTTGTTGCACCTCAAATTTTGCATTATGATGGAAAATAACATGAACTATCTATTCATGAAATTTTTTTATGAAAGATCAATATACTCATCAAATTTGGATGCCCAGATGGGAGCATGGGAACTAGACCGGATCATGAGCCGCCCGATCCGATAAACCCGACCCAACCCGCCCAAAAAAACCCGACAGGCCATGCGACGGGTCAAGCACGAGCCAAAATTTTCACCCGAAGTAAGAAAATAACCCGACCTAACCCGAAAATTATAACTAAAAAACCCGAACACGACCGTGTCACGGGTCGAGCGCGGGTCAAAAATTTTGACCCGACAACCGGACCGGAGCCATGATATAATGGGAACCAAGTCCCTCGTATGATTTAGCTGCCCTCACCCATCTGCAGGACTGCATCCACTGTCCCCCGCTGGCTCCGCTCCACAGCCCTGCGCCCCTGCCACGCCGTGCAAGGCAACGGATCACGCGGCCGTGCGCGGTGCGCCGCACCCAACCGTTGCTAACCCGCCACGCGCCGCGCGCGCGTTGGACCGGGACGCTGTTTCCTGCTCAAAGTTAAAGCCGCTCTGCGCTCTACCACCACCACAGTACTCCGGATCATGCGCCGCGCGCCGGTGCTCAAATAGTGTTGAACCCCAAACGCAGAAAAGGGAAACCGCATCCGCATGCGACGCACAGACCCCCACCGTCCCATCCGTGATCCCAAGCTCCTAGCCACTGAACAGTATAGTATGACCACAGTCAAAACACCCTAGCGTGCGGCGAGGCCACGCGCCGGCTCGCTGCACGGACCGGAGCACGGGATCCCGCCGCCCCCGGAGGGCTCCACCCCACCTGCCCGAAGCGTGACCGGTACGCGCGCCTGGCTCGGATCCCCCGTATGGCGGCGGGCAGCTGTGGCCCGCGCTGTATGTCGCCGCGCCGTGGTGGCCCGGCGGCAGCGGCAGATGGCGGCAGCGTGCGTGCCCGGTGGGGTTCGACCGTTCGAGGCCCTTGCCCCTTGGGCGGTCGCCGGTCGGTCTCCGCCAGCCGGTCCACCCGTTGCGACCGTCCCCTCTGCTCGTCGGCTTGCGCCGCCGCCTCATTCCTGCTAGAGCAACACGAGGGATTCCAGTCTTCCACCGGAGCAACTCGTCAGCTAGCGGCGCAACCAACGGCTAACGAATGGTGTGATCTTTGTAGCTCAATATAAGGACTGTTTGCATTGTACTTTTTTTTACTAAACTAATAGTACCACGAAGAACGATGTTAAGTTTCCAAACAATTTTCTTGGCCCAACACGGAGTCCCTGGTAAAAAATGACGCAGTAAAATTATGTTAGCGAGTCTCATTGTGGGTTATCTTTCTACCGGTCCTGGTATAAGTTTTGGAAGGTTAATACATATATCTTCCCATCATGACACAATATCACTTCGCTATCACGCTTTAACATGGAGTTTTTATGGCAAGACATTTCAAAGAAAAGCTAAACATTGTAAGATAAGAGACTATGCTTAAACACTGTTTGATATCCCAGAACCATTTCCTCCTACTCCACATACTACGATATTGAAAGAAACCTAAACAATGTCAGTCTAGAACAACCTTTACAGTAACATTGTCTAAAAATTCTTGAAAAAACATTGTATTGGACAACTTTCAAATATCTGGTTACTGCTTGGTTCTGACACTTTCAAACAGTAGCCACATAAATCTCGTCAGTGAACGCAGCAACCAATGGGGTCCACTTATTTTTGAATCCTTGGTGATCACTTCCTACTGCGCACTCAGTACTGCAACACTGTGGCGTCGTTGGTACAAATTCGTGGTACGCATAGAGCATCTCTGTCAATCTCACCGTCCATTAACGGCAGTTGCGAGTCGCCGTACATCCCCTCACATTTCCTACGGTCTAGATCCGTGGACGCTCGTGGAGAAGAAAGCAACCCCGGAGCAACAACCACCAAAAATTCCAAAAACCAGAGAGACCCACCGGAACTCCCACCCACACGCCTAGCGGGGCCCGCAAGTCAGCCAAACGTCTCAATTTCGCCATTTCGCCTCCGCTTCCAACTCCCCCCAGTCTCCCACAGTCCCACTCCTCTCGCCCTCCTCTTCGTTCCCTTTCCAATTTCCAAACCTCTTGCACGGGAGAGCACGTACACGCGAAACGGAGCGCGATCGGCGCCGCGGCGGCGAGATGTCGGCGGCGGCGACGATGACGTGGCACGAGGACCTGGCCACGCTCGTGGGGGACAACACGGGCGTTCGCTTCCCCGACGCCGGAGGGGACGCGCCGCCGCCGGCGAATGTTGCGGCGGCGGGGGCCGGGTGGTACGGCGAGGAAGAAGAGGGGAGGGCGGAGGAGGGGTGGGCGCAGCAGGCGAGGGGGTTTGCTGAGTCCACGGCGGAGATGCTGCTGGAGCTGGGCCGGGGGCTGTGGGACGTCGCCGCGCAGAGCCTCGCCGGCGCCGAGGACAGCGAGCTCGCACGGCGGCTCAGGAAGCGGGCGGCAGCCACGGGGGAGCGACTCAGCTTCATGAACGAGTACCTCCCGGAGGAGCGCGACCCCGTGAGGTGCTGGCTCATCGTCGCCGCAGTCGCATTCGTCACGCTCCTAGGTAACCGCTGATCTCGCATCCACCGCTCTTCTCGCACCCACCGCTCTTCTCTGCCTCAGCAGTCAGCACCCGCCGTGCTTGCGTGTCTCCGGCACTCTGCCTCCTGCGGGCGTGCAACGGCAGTTGGTGGCGTCCCGCATCATTCGATGCGCGTTTCGACCTTTTGTCCCGTATTTGTTCATCTGAGGGGATGGATCTAACTGACTGGAAAATTTTGAATGGACGTGTGTTTCAGTTTTTATTAATTGTTATATTTTAAACCTAAGATTCAGCCTCCCTTATAGGTGAGCCTTTTTCTTTTTCGGTATGTTGTGGTGTCGAAAATTTTCAGACTGGGATCCATGCCTAGTTTGCTTGGTCGACATTGTGTTGATACTTGATAAGAAAAAAAGTCACACCATTACACTTATGTTTAATATGCGGTTTGATCCGCTGAATCAGCACAATGGCTAATGTTTCCACTGATTCAGTCCGCGCTCTACTATTCAGTCAACCTATTCTGTTTATTTTTTTTTTTGTAATATTGACTCTGCCAATGATTTCTTATCGACATTTGGTGACCAGTTTGGTTACATTGTGAACCAAAGGTTCTTGCTTGAGAATTGTAACTTGTTGCTTTGTATTTTTGTAATATAGTACGAATTCAATATTATTGTCTTCATGTTATAAAGATATATATCCTTCTTGTTGTTTGTAAGAAGGCACATACATGTTCAGATTTTCATACTAATTTACTTGGTTCTGCAATGGACAGCCATTTTGTTAGTGCATTGTGGTCAGTTAATTAGCACAGCAGTTTATCAGTACACAACTTTAACTGTATAATTAATGTGAATGTTTTCCATGCAGTTTTAGGTGTTGGGAGTGGCAATGAAACCCCAGTAGAGGTTCCAAAGAAACTTATCATCAGTCCCCCAAGTGCGAATAGAATCCAACTTCCTGATGGACGCCATCTGGCATATGAAGAACAAGGAGTCTCAGCCGATAGGGCAAGATTTTCACTGATTGCTCCTCATTCTTTTCTTTCATCAAGGCTGGCAGGTAGTGTTGAGTACCTGAGTGTTACATCATTTTCTGAACAGTACTGGTATTTCCAGCATTGTATTATTTGATCTACATTGTTCTTTCCCATGCAGGAATCCCTGGAATCAGTGCATCCCTTCTGGAAGAATTTGGGGCACGACTTGTGACCTATGATCTTCCTGGTTTCGGTGAAAGTGATCCGCACCCAGGCCGAAATCTCAATTCTTCTGCATTGGACATGCTCCATCTGGCTAATGCTCTCGATATTCCAGACAAGTTCTGGGTTGTGGGCTACTCTGGTGGTGGCATGCATGCTTGGAGTGCTCTTCGCTACATTCCTGACCGAATTGCTGGTACCTGATATTCTATATTCTTCTGGATTTGTAAATTTATCATTTTGCCTGGTTCTTCATGGATGCCGCTTTGGGTTCAAATGTTTTGACACTATCGCGCATATCAACCTGTTTTTTCATCCTGTGGATATGCAATGTCTTACCTTGCTTGTACTTACTGAAATTTAAGACCCTTAATTCTGGAATTCTTGTGACTTAAACCTAATGTCAACCATTACTTATGAGGACTCGTGGTCTTTTCAGATACTCTTAATGCTAATCTTTATCTTTGCCTTTATGATAATGAAATGTGCATGCTCTATCAATCAGATTACTCAGCACCATCCAAATTTCTAATGATACTTTCTTTATGCTTCTAACTGAAACTCCAAATGCAAAAATATGCCTATTCCTTGTTTGGAACCATGATTTGATCAAGACATAACTACCATTGCATCTAAAGACGTAGTTATTTCAGCCAAAAGTTTTTTTCTTCTTGTGTTTTCAAAGAACATAAACTTTAGCACATGGTTATTAGTACATAAGTAGCACTGTTGTTCTACTGACATATGATTTATTGTCCTGAATCCAGGTGCAGCAATGTTTGCACCTATGGCAAATCCATATGATTCCAAGATGACCAAGGATGAGAGGCATAAAACATGGGATAGCTGGTCGACCAAACGGAAACTAATGCACATTTTAGCTCGGAGGTTCCCGTCACTACTACCCCTCTTCTATCGCCGAAGCTTCCTTTCTGGAAAGCAAGGACAGGCAGATAGTTGGTTGTCACTGTCACTGGGGAAAAAGGTATGCTGGTATCATTGTTACGTACTCCCTTCGTTCCAAATTACTATTCATTTTGGCTTTTATAGGTACATAGCATTTCCTATGATCTAGATATAATATATATCTAGGTGCATAGCAAAAGCTATGTATCTAGAAAAGCCAAAACGAATAGTAATTTGGGACGGAGGGCGCACATCGCAGTGCAAGTTTGGGATGCTGTTGTAGAGCAATATGGGAACGCAACATCAGCTTTATTGTGCTGCATGAACACACTAGCAATTGATTTGCCCATGCTAATTTGTGCTAGTTTGAATTCTTAGTATCCATTCCTTTGATTAAGTGTGAGCATTGTCACTTTCTCATGCCAAGTACTAATATTACGTGCATTCTGACCCAGGACAAAACTTTACTGGATGATCCTGAGTTCAATGCATTCTGGGAAAGGAATGTTGCAGAGTCTGTACGCCAGGGAGATGCACGGCCATTTGTAGAGGAAGCTGTGTTGCAAGTATCTGATTGGGGTTTCAGCTTGTCTGATATTCAAATGCAAAAGAAAGAAGATCGAGGCTTTTTTGAACTCATCAAGTCTTTGTTCAATCAAGTTGAACGAGAGTGGGTGGGATTTCTGGGTCCAATACATATCTGGCAGGTTTGTACTCCGTTTGCTGAATGTGATTTGAAAGCATGGCATCAATTAGTAGAAATTAAAGAAATCCACTCCAGCTAATTCAACCATAGCTTAGTATGTGGGTTCATCATTGTTTTTGTTTATTTTCTTCATTGGAGTCTATCATGTTGTGGTTACCCAATTAAAATGGCTTAAAAAAACTATTAACAGCACAGGTGAATGGTTGTGTCAGTATGCACACCCAAGCACGCGAGACTCGAGCTTCCTGAAGCACTAACCTTTTTCATATCTCAACAGGGAATGGATGACCGAGTGGTCTCGCCGGCAGTGGCTGAATTCGTCCGGCGGGTTGTTCCGGGAGCTACGGTGCACAGACTTCTTGACGAAGGCCACTTCTCATACTTCTGCTTCTGCGATGAGTGCCACAGGCAGATATTCTCCACGCTCTTCGGCATTCCCCAGGGCCCTATCAACCCTGCCCCGCAACCTACCGAGGTGACTTCAGAGCTTGCCGAAGAAACGACAGCACCGGACAATGTTACAGAGCAGGAGCAAGGAAAATCAAGCCTGGCCTGATCAAGATCGACTTTCAGGATCAGCAGTACAGATACGAGACGTTACTACTACACTATTACTACTCCTACTAAATACAATACCACACAGTTGGACGGGCTTTTCTTCGCTGCCCATGGGACAAGGCCTGCGTCAAGTGAACTGAGCTCCTCCTCTTTCGCAAGTATCGAAGGCAAAAGCTTTGGACAGGAGGAGGCTTCGATAGTTCGATGCATTATGCGGTTTCAGTTCGATGTACAAATGCTCATCCCAAATGCGCACAGCACCTGCTCGGTGCGCTCTTAGTATAGTCGCTGTTAAAATTCGATTAACCTGTCATAATGTGACTCCATTAGTTATAAACTTCCTTCTGCACATCTGCTTACTATGGTGTGCGAAGCGACTGGTTGAATTGCGCTCTGGGCTGGATTTTGTTCGCACCGTGTGTACTGCGTTTTAGAAACAGTATATAATATTAATATAGTTCTCCCTCCATTCAAACAGTAGGCTGTTTTAGACTTTTTAGATAGTAAAATCTCTGTATCCGGAAAATTTTAAAAAACTTGGAACGGAGCGAGTACAGTATTCAGTTGGATAATTTAAAAAACTGTCCTTTTTAGCAGGGCACAAAAAACAAACTGTGTGAAGGACGTGTTGCATTTGTTATGTGGGCCAGAGTTCTCCAAACTGGCCGGCCTGTTCCCTTTCCTGGGCAAAGCCTTTGCTCATCTGGAGAACTGGAAGAAAAAGGGCCGAGCCAAGCAAGCTAGCTGACGCTCTAGTGTCATTCTTCGGCCTGCTAAATCAGCAAGCCCCTCCCAGTTTCCATGCCGAGCTGCTAGACCGGGGGCAACGGCAACGCCGCCGCCGCCGGCCGCCGGGTGCCTCTCTGAGACTCTGACGCATCCTCCACCCACCGCTGTTCAGCCCACCGTTTCCTCCGCGGCGCCGCTCCTCCCACGCTCTAGCGAAGTGGAACCATCCGTCCGAACTTGGAGGATCGGTTCCTTCTTCTATTGGTAAGTGATCCAGTTTCCAACTGACCTGACTCCCGCCACCGCAGCGGCCACCTGTGACGGTAATAGGAGCCTCGGTTCTCTCATAGTCTCATACATTTTCCTGCCTTTGGAGTCCCGTGCTCAGTGTTGCATCGAGACGAGGGTTTGAGATTTGAAGGTGGTGCGTCGTAGGATCGCAGCTAATAAGGTTTTTTTTTGTCATGTTCCTGATCTGAACGAATCGGCAACTTCAATAATTTAATGGTTTATTAATTATTATCGATTACTTCAACTTGTTTAATAGCACTTTCAATGTTTTTTATCTCCACATACGAGGGATTGACAAGGGACAATGATTGTCAGCAAGTTTTATTTCTAAAACGTTTCAGACTTGAGGATTTTGTAAATTCGTTTATGTTGTTTTGGGGAATTTTGATGCTTTCTGCAGAAGCACTCAGGGATAATCGAACAGTGTGATATACAGTTCTATTATTAAGGATTTAGCGATTGATCACATCTTTGCACTGCTAGGTACTCCCTCCGTTCTAAATTATAGGTCGTTTTGGGTTTTCTAGATTTATAGATAAGATTATGCATCTAGACACAGTGTATATCTAAATGCATAATAACATCTATGAATCTAATAAAGCCAAAACGACCTATAATTTGGAAAGGAGGGAGTACTACCTCTGGTCACATATATTTGACGTCTAGACCAAAATAGCTTTCGTAAATTGAACTAGCGCATCTGGTTGGAACGTCAAATATATCCGACCTGAGGGAGTACTAGATAATAGTATTGTCTTACACTCTTACTAGTCTATAATGTTGTCTACCTCGTAGCAAATGCTCAATAGTTTTGCGAATTCTGGGAGCCAGCATAAAAGTGACTCTGGAACTACACACATCGGCAAAAAATCCAGTGTACAAATTTCCTTGGCTCTTTCTGTGTCTAAAGCTGAGCTGCTTTTAAATTTCAAGTGCCGTAGTTATTGAATAATTGCTGTGAATTCGTACTGATAATGTGAAAAGTCATGTTTTGTGCTGATCACATAAAATCCTATTCCTCCTATCTTGTTATGATGTTTTGCTCAGGTCCTATTGTTTATTGCTGCTTGTATGCATTTGTTTTTGTTTGAGTGAGATGAACTAGCTTCTATGTTGCAATATCTGACAGCATGAATGATTATGGGGTTCACTACGACAGTGCAACTTACTATGCAATAAGACATCCACCTTCAGCAACATCGTTTTTGTTGGCTCTGTTCATTGACTTCTTTCTTTACTAGCCAGAGCCGATCATGAATACTACTCAGAAAGTTGATCCAGTGGAACCATCTGCTAAGGTTTTCAAACAAGCCTCACAGTTCAAAAGATGGGGGCGAAAACATCCGTTCGTTCGTTATGGGTTACCACTCATTTCCTTGACAGTGTTTGGTGCAGTCGGGCTGGCGCATCTTATAGAAGGAAGGTAAATCATTCGAGCCTCTAATTAGTCTTTGTTTTGGGGATTCCTTTGTTTCACTATCAGACAGTGCTGGCTTATTTGTATTTTTGCAGCAAAGAAGTGACAAAGGAAAAGGAGGACATTGAATGGGAGGTTGTAGAAACAACAAAAGCTCTAAGCCGGACAGGGCCGGTGGAAGGGGCTTATAAGCCGAAGAAGCTCTCTCTAGAGGATGAACTGAAGGTAGTTGCATTCATATGTAGAAAAAAAAATGTGTGTCCACTTTCACTTGAAGTTAACCATTTGCCATACTGTTTTGATCAACAAGCTTCCCTGTTTATAGGCTTTGCAGCAAAAAGTTGACATAAACAGCTACGACTACAAGCCAATCCCAAGACCCACTGAAAAATAAGTATAGCATGCCATCGTCTACCAGTATCAGGAGTGGAAGTGTTCTTGATAGTTTCATCTTGTTGTTCATAAGTTCTGTATGATTGTATGATGTTTGACCAAACTTTGAAAATATAAGAGAAATGCAGCATTATCATAGGAACTTTGTGATCCAGTTGTAGAGAATTGCTGTGATTTTCCTTGAACTGTAGGAATCAGTGTTTGTAGGAACAGCCATTACCCCATTACTCCATGGCATGTCTGTATCGTGAATCAGTGTTTGTCTTCACAGATTTTTGAGATGCTCGGATACTATCACGAGTGAATAAATTGTGAACAGAACTCTGGCGAGTTAACAATCACTTTTTTGTATGAGATGTCAGGTGTCTTCTTGGAAGATAGTTGAACTTTGCTCTCAGGTTTACATAGTGCTTAGCAGTCATCATTTGTATACGTTAATCATCCAGTTCGAGAGGTTTACTCCCCCCGTCCCCCGTTTTTGAACGGCATGGATGGTCATCTCCAATCTCTTTTTCCCTCTGCTGGAAATGCGTGCTCTTCGTCTCTGTTGCCAAATGCGAGGCGAGGAGGCTGGCTGCTCCACTTCGACCTGAGACTCATCACTCATGGCTGCCCGCACGGAAATCTTCAGAACTTAGACGCACGGACATCATTCATCTTCACAGGCTTGCAGCCTATATAGGTGGCCTACTGGAACCTTGGAGGTGGACTAATCTGCAAATGTACTCTGGCGCGCGCCAGAGTACCTTGGAGGTGGCCAAAATTCTTCCCCAACGCGGGATGGCCGCCGCCGCGGGAGAAACACCGGTGGACGATGGGGCTCCGCCGCCAGGGGCTCTCTACTCCTTCGGGACGCCGTGGCCGGAGCTCAACCAAGGCCTCTCCTACAGCGACAAGTTCCGTTGCGCTGGTCCGCCTCCCTCCGTCTCCCCCTCTCGCGGCCTCGCGCTCTCTGGCTTGTGGATTGGTACTTCGTTTCTGATTACTGTACACTTGAAAGCAGATCCGGATGCCACCACCACCTTGATTGAGTTCTACTCCACTAATTACAAGAGCTCTGCGCCATTGCCAGGGTAAGTGCCTAACGGCCACGCTTAATTCCTGATCAAATTGATGATTTATTTTGATAATTAATGATGGTCGTGGTGCGCCGGCAGGTGGATCAAGAGGATTCGTAACGGGCAGGTAGGGCATCTAGTGAACATTTAGTGGTCTTCACTGTTTTGTGCTGTCTGTATCGTGCTGTACACCAGCTATGGTGATTCGTGTCTTTTGAAGGGAGCATGCATGTATGGCAACTTATGCATTGTCCTCTATTTTTCCAAAAAAAACATGGAAAATGAGAGAGATTCTTAATTTTTTTGGCATATTCACTTGGATGCAAATGAAGGCTTCATTTTTGCTTTGCAGATAACCGTTGATGGTGAAGTTGTCACTGATCCAGATATAACTCTGAGGTAGCTTTCTTTTTCTATTTGCATCAAGTGTTTTTATTGTCATCTGGTTTCCAATCTTTAGTTGCATTCCATTGTTTCCCTTGGTCCTATATTTATTTTGAAAGAAGTTTGTTATAAGTTAACTTTGTTTTGCAGGGATGGTTCTAAGTTGGTATATCGTCGTCTCCCTTGGCAGGAGCTTTTTGCACCATATTTGCTGGAAGTGCTTTAAGAGGATGATGACATGGTATGCAAATAAGCTCAGTGGTATTTTCTGTAAATGTGACATATCTTACGAAAATGCTTTGTTGTTGTCATTTTTTGACTTATGAAAACTAGCTTGAGCTTGCAAAATACTGTCTCCATTTCAGCAAGGTTCAGTAAGGTGTGATTTTGTTTTCATGTTCTTGTGCATGTTTGCGGTTTGCCAAATCAGTACTGTTACATGAAGCTAACTTTCAATTTTACATTTAGAACCTTAATCTCAGCCCAAGAATGTTCTGGCAGGTTGCCCTTAATAAGCCTTCTGGCTTGCAAGTTCTGCCTAAAGGACTCTTCCAGCAGCGCACTGTTTTAGCACAGCTCCAGATGAAAGACTGGAAGATGACATCTTGCTGCTCCAAGAGAAAAGATGTGCAGTCACATCCAGTACCTGTTCATCGATTAGGAAGGGGAACATCAGGTTTGTTCCTTTGTAGTTCACTCCTAAGCAGAAACTCTGGTTCATTGACACTCACTTCAGGCCGATGTAAACTTTTAACTTGTGTATGAACATAGGAATGTAAGAGAAAGATACAGTAATTACTGAAAAGTTAATGTTCAAACCAACAGGTAATATAATGTACATTGAATTCATGGCACAATGATGGAGAGTTAGGAAGCTGTGGACATGGTACAGAGACTTTTTTTTTTTGAAAATTACAAAGACTTTTTTAGGTAACTATGATGTTTCACAGGAGCAAGGTGGAGAGAGGAGTGATAACAGGCATGGTTTACTGTGGGAATCTAAACATGACCTGATGAAGATAAATTGTTTGTTTGTGTGTGTGTGGGGGGGGGGGGGGGGGCGTATATAAAGCTCTCTGCTCTCCTAATTGAGATCAGGGAGCAATTTCCGGAATTTGAGGCATTAGCTTGATTAGATGATCTAGGATGCTTGTTTCCATGATTCCACTATAACATGAACTTACAATATTGAGCTTAGAAAGGGTTGTTATCAAAATTATCCCACTGGTAACAAACATTTCTCTGCAATACACGTGACTTGCCAGAAAAGATAGTTCGGTCCAGAACTTGCATTCAGTATAAGCTCTTCTGTAATTTGCTCCACTTGTTGTTTTGATTTTAGTTTATGATGGCTGTTCTTGCTAGCTGCTGCTGACCAGCTCCTTCTGTTGCTAGGCCTCCTGCTCTGTGCCAAGACAAAGGTTGCCAAAGTCCGACTTGCATCGTATTTTGCTGAAGGAGCTACAAATGCTGGAAATAAAAGGTGTCAAAATTTCTCACTTCCTTATTTGGAAAGATTTTTTTGCATGTATTCACTTCCTTATATATAAAATAATATATAGGGATAAATCGGAATTCAAAGAGGAGCGAAAAATTTCAAAATTTTATCGAGCCTTAGTGAGCGGCATACTTGATAATGACGAGGTAACATCCCCCTCCCCTTATTTATTTATACACTTTTCTGATCTCTTAGATCTTGTTTGGATTATGATCCCCTTATTTATCTAATACACCGTTCTGATCTCATAGGTCTTGCATACATATTTATAATTTTGAGTGTATGATCTCTCGTGCACAAGTATGCAACAACAACAACAACAACTTAGCCTTTTGTCCCAAGCAAGTTGGGGTAGGCTAGAGATGAAACCCACAAGAAACAAGGGTAGGAGAAGCACAAAGCACAAGAACACAAAAGAACAAAAGAAAAAAGAAAAGATCATGTTTCGGGCACATTGATTGCAAGTCTCCAAGCACTTCTATCCATAACTAACTCTTTGGGGATGTCCCACTCCTTAAGGTCTCTCTTGACCGACTCATCCCAAGTTAGTTTAGGTCGACCTCTACCCCTCATGTAGGTTTTTCATGATCTCTTGTGCACAAGTATGCATGCTATAATTTATTTCCATCACTCATGTAGGTTGTGGTTACGCAGCCCATAGGGTTAGTTCATTACCCTGGAGTCGCAGAGGGACTTTATGCAGCATGTTCCTCAGGTATTACAATTTCACTGATGTAGCTTGGAATTGGTGAAGATCTTTGGGTATCGAGTGATCACAGTACTTTCGTGATGTAATTTGTATTGATCAATGCTTTTTTTGCAAAAACGCAGGAGAGCTGTGCTTCATTGCATTAGAGAGAGAAAAAGATCCCCATACATCTCCCACCTCTCATACGGGGACCAAATATGAGAGATGGGTACTAAAACAAAATAGGCTATCCTATGAAAAGAAGGGAAAAAAACATGACCAGAACCTCATGACCAAGGACCTAGCTAATACTAGCCAAGCCTAGGCCCTGCAGTTTTTTAGCACCGGCCAGACACCAAAGGCTATGTTCATCTTTGAAGGCTCTCATGATGGAGCTAACTGAAGGAGTTACCCCCACAAATACACAGGCATTTCTGTGATTCCACAGCAGCCAAGCTTCCAGGATAATGAGAGAGTTAACACCTCTCTTATACTCTTTTTCCACCCTCTTCAACACTTTACGCCACCATCGAGCGAAGCTGTGCTCCTGCTGTCTGGGAATAAAATCTCCAAGATTCAGTGGCTGTAGGAGGTTGAACCACACCTGTCTCTTGCCACCACACATTAGACTAAGAGATGCTGCACTGTTTCCTCCTCCTGATCGCAGAGAGGGCACCGATCAGGGTGGGGTAACCCTCTCTCGGCCAGCCTATCTGCCGTCCAACATCTGTTCCGAATGGCCAACCAAAGAAACACTTTGCACTTGTTTGGAGCCCAGGTTTTCCATAATCTTTTCCATGGTTCAATCGTCACCGACCCAAGAAAATAAGATCGGTAGGCAGACTTAGAGGAGTAGCAGCCCTTCTCATTCAGTTTCCATATGTGCCTGTCTTCTTGCTCATTTAATTCAATGCCCTGGACGCAGTCCCACAGCTTCAGAAATTCCCTGATTCCAATCCATGTATTGAGCAATGCTTGTTGATTGATTCTCTTCATTTGATTTAGTATTTATTTTATCTGCACCATCAATTTTCAGGAAAGCCAGCACTGAGCAAAGTATGTGTTCTTGAGAGACCCGCACACCAAAATCATACATTGGTCCAGGTAGAATATGTGTTCTCTGTTCTTGCGTGTTCATAAATGTTGTGCATAGCATCATCTTCTTTTGGAATGAGAACACATAATGTCAAGTTTTCTTTTGCTGCCTTGAGCATATTAATCTGTGAGGTATTTTCTTCTTGATTGATTTAGGTTGAAATTCATTCGGGAAGACCCCACCAAATACGGATACACCTTGCATACATTGGGCACCCTCTTGTAGGCAAGTCTCTTGCTCACTGTACTTATCTGATTAATCCAATTGAAAAGTACATGAAATCTCATCTCCCCACCCAGGCAAAATATTTCAGCTATAATTAAATCTCGTGTATATTTTTCTGTATGCGCCCATAGATGATCCTCTCTAAGGCATTGGTGGGCACCCCAAATTTGGTGAGCCAGAATCTACTGGCACAGATAGTTCTTTTGCTTATGATGGGTAATTTTTTCATCTCTCATTGCTACTGAAATACCTCTTTGGATGGTTCTTGTATGTAGTTCAACTGATGTTTCTTGCTCTTATTAGAGGTTATGAGAGACCTTTACAACCTGTTCCTGGAGACTGGGTATCATCTACATGCACATTGGCTTGTTCTTTGCCATCCAACAACAAATAAGGTGAAATATGTCTCTCGTCTTGAGCAGTGTTATCTACTATATGGGTTGTGCAATACAACCTCAAGAACTAAACAAAGTACATATGCTGAAATTTGAATTGTACATGAATTTATTACACAGCCTTTACTATCGTTGCCAATAAGGTAATATTGCACTTTTATGCCAAGAAAGATGATATATGAGGTCAACCACAAAGACAAAACCTGAATTTCTACTGCTCAAGAATAACACTCCCTTGGTTTTTAAATATATGGTGTTTAGGACAAGCTAATTGATTTAAAAATGAACTAAATAGTTTGTCCTGGGCGTCTCCCAAGAAAAAGATGCCAAACGTAAGGTTTTATCCTGCATAGAAGTACGTGTCAGTAAGCTGATTTTACTGTAGAACTAAATTACTAAGGTAGTAGAGGAGATGGTATTCAGTATATCGGCCAGTTGTCTGCGTTTACTCCAATCTCCTTTAGTCCATGGTACTTGGCCATTACTAGAATTTAGACCTGGAAAAGGAACTTTAGAAAGCAACAGATATAATGATTTTGCTATAGGCCTAGTAGTTTTTTTTAGAAAAAAAAGAGACATTACAGAAGTTGAAACTATCTTTTGATGTTGTTTTTACTATAGGCATCATTATAATTACTCTGTTCCTTGTATTGACTCTGCACTTACCATTGCTGGCTTTGCAGATGGTTAAAATCACCGCTCCTCTTCCACATATTCTACAGACTCAAGAGGAACGTCGTGCCCACCTTTGAGCGAGTAGGTGATTGAACCTCTGAACTTCATTTCTGAGAATGCTTTGCATGCATCTTAGTTGAACTTTTTTTTTTTGATAACCTTCTTAGTTGAACTGAGCGATCAGCAAGTTCCCTGAGGCGCTACACCTCTAGCGAACACCTTTTTCTTGTGGGGGTACGAATACCTACATTGTACACTGTCGACTGTACATACCCAGTGCCGTGTCTTACTGTATGCCCAATATTTGGCTCTGTTTCTGAATTTATTCGGTCTATTCGAATTTCAAGTTGCTGAAACAAATGAGTCGGCCACAAGAAGGGAAGTCCGGAGGCGCGTCGCCGGCGACGGCGAGCCTTCCGCTGCGCGTGGCCGCGTACGCCACACTTGTTGCTTGTGTATGGACAACAAACCTCACAGGAAGAAGAAAAATCGAATTTGTCGTAGATCCGTGAGCACATCGGCTCGTCGGGTCACCACGCGTCCACGCCGACGCCGTCGTCTTTGTACCGGCCGGAGACGAGCCGTGCGGTTCGGGCGGAGCCGCGGAGGGAGCCGGTTAGGGTGACTTTGCGTCGCTTTGTATCCGACGTCCAAAGCCAATCCAAAGGTTGCCAGTGTTTCCAAGCCGATCCAAAGGCCTTTCGTCGTGCGTCGGCGCGCCGGGCGGAACCGTGCTAAACGGGAAAGAAGGCGAGTGCGGCGCAGCGGCACACACGCGCAAGCGCAATGGAAAGCTCGCCGGCGACGCGCCTCCCGGAGGCCGACTCCCTCCCCGACGGCTTCGTCGAGAGCACCGGCGCGGACACGGCTTCTCCACCATCCCCCGCGCCGGTCGCGGATGACCCGACGCATGCCGCGCTCGACTCCGATCGGGCCGCTGCCACCAACCCAGGCGGCGGGGAAACCCTAGGCGACCCCTCCCTCCCCGCCCCGGCCGTAGAGGATGTCTCCTCGGCCGCCTCCGAAGCCTTGGAGACACTCTCTCTGGACGCCACTGCGGAGCCAGAACGCGCTCCAGGGGAGCACGGACCCACCGACGCGGCAAGAGGTGATCCCTCCGTAGCTTCCTGATCTAAGTTATTTCTGAAAGGCAGCTGTTCCCTTCCAGTTCACAGTACATATGGGATCATTACGTGTGTTCTTCCTTCACCGTGCGGAGTTTGAGCTCCAAATGTAGCTTGGAGGCATAGTTTATTTAATATTTACCATGTTGTATTGTTCTTGTTACAGACGCTGAAGAATCCCTGAAGCAGAGCTGTGCAGCTGAGCAAGCAGGATCTCCAACTGCTCAAAAACAAAAGGTTTTTGATGCTGGGACTGCTTATCTCATAGTCATAGCATCATATCAGCATCTGTAAGAACAATTAGTCCTTTGCAAATGGGATTGATTTGCTTGCTTTTGTAGGAAACTGGTGAGCCGAAACGCAAGGTCGTGAAGCGTAGTAAGCTTGAGAAGGACAGAGAGTTGTTTGAACTTGCCCAGCAATACCACAAAGTGGTGGCAGAAAGGGATGCTGGTAAGTTGCAATGTGAATCTATGATTGCTGTACAGTTGAATGTAATGAAAGCATGCCTTGTTTTGTGATTTTCCTTTAAATCTTCATCGAAAAACTTGTGCTTCTTTGGTCGGATCGATGTCCTGGCCTCTGTCCATGTAATAAAAAAGTAATGTTGATTGAAACTTCACTAAAAATCATGTGTGCCTTGAGTACTTCCATTTGAACTTGTGTGCGCACAGTGTGCTAATAGAATCCATCTACATAACACTTTTGGGTCCTTGCAGCCATTGCGGTCAAAGAAAAGCTAGAATCTCTTTGTAGGGAGTTTCAGCGTCAAAACAAAATGCTAAAGGTATGTTCAGTGTATTTGAACTTTGAGTCAAGTAGTTGTAGTAAAGTTTTTTGCATTTTTGTCCAGTTGTTATACCATTTTAGCATATTTGACTCAGGAAGAGTGCCGAAGGGTGTCGACGGAGGGGCAGAACATGCGTATGGAATTGTCTGATAAATTCAATAATGCTATAAAGGTTGACAGCTTCATCTGATTATGATCTAGGATAAGATATACAAGTTTTGTCATTCTTTTGATTGCATGTCTATTTTTTTAGCTCTGATTTATCAGATATTCATGTTATGTTTGTAGGATGTAAGTGTCAAGCTTGAGGAGCAGAAAAATGAATGCATTGCTCAGTTAGAAGAGAACAACCTGTAAGATAATGAGCTTTTGCATATGTTGAACAATGAACATTGGAAGTTTCATTAGTTGGTTTTGTTAGCAACTTCATTAGTTAAAGTCCCTTTAGAGATATCTAGTCAGGTATATTGACAGTTGTTGGTTTTGTAGGTTGCGAAGTAAACTCAAAGATCTTGCTGATCAATATAATATTACTCAGCAGAAATATGCTCACCAGGTATGCTATTTTTGTCCTATTACTAGACCTATCAGTCTCATTGATATTTGTACAACCATGATAGATCTCTAGTTTTAAATGTTATTTACTGTGCTATTAACTTGTTATGGCATGTGTAGCTGAAAGAGAAGATGCTGGAACTTGAGCTTGCGGATTTGAAACTTCAACAACAGCAAGAGAAGGCTGCTCAGGAACATAGCCAAATCCAGTTATACGCTGAGCAAGTTTCTCAGCTTATGACTACTGAGAAGAACCTGCGATTGCAACTAGCTTCTGATGGAGAGAGATTTCAACAGTTTCAGGTACATTTAGACCATCTCCAGCTGGCAAGAGCATACATATGGTACCTATCAAGTTGGGGTAGGCTGTAGATGAAACCCAAGAAACATGTGAAAATAGTCACATTTTACCTGCTTTGGTGGTGGCCATTTTTATCATTGTGGATGAAAGTTTAAAACTTCTGGCACCTAAAAAGGAAAATGAACTGCTTCAAAAAATTTTGTTATGCCTTTTTTTCAGGATGCCCTGTCAAAAAGCAACGAAGTCTTTGAAACTTATAAGCAGGAGATGGAAAAGGTATGCTCAGCAGCTTGTCTTGGTTAATGCTCATAACATTGTATCTGCATTATCAGTCAGCAGTTGTTTGTTAACTGAAATCTGTCTCGTATGATCTTTTGCATCAGATGATCTCGGTGATAAAGACTCTGAAGAAGGAGAATGAATTTCTGAAGGGAAAGTGTGAGAACTCAGATATTGCTCTCGTGAAGCTCATTGAAGAGGTATGGGTGCATCACAAAAGCTCACTAAATCAGAGCTACAGACCAGAGCTTTCGATAACTATTACCTTCATCATGGTTGAGTACAGTAGTTTAATCTCCTTTACCATGTTTGGAAAACTACCATTGTACTCCCTCTGTTCTAATTTATTTGACGTTTGTTAGCTCAAGTTTGAGCTATCCAGCGTCAAATGAAGGAGAATGGAGGTAGTATTCGCTAATCTCAACCCATTTATGATGCCTCTGCAGCGTGAGCTAACAAAGAAGCAAATAGAGAAGTTGAAAAATCAAAAGGAGAAGCTTGAATCCCTGTGTCGATCACTACAGGCAGAAAGGAAACAAGGCCCCTCTGCAAGTATTCCTGAGACCCCTTCTAGCGAAGAAGGTGTAGCAGTGACAAGCCAAGATTCATAGTGACAACCAGTATTCCAGATGTGCTTGCCAATGTTCCATTGGTGCTGCCCGGTTGCTGAGATTTCTGAAGCCTGATGAATGGATATGGTACTTTTATCATGTTTAGGGTGATATGTAGGAGAGTATGGAGAGTCTGATTGATACTTGTCTGTCTCTGGCGTTTTGAGATTGTTGCCAGAGTGGTGAGAGCACCAAAAACTTTCCCATGCTAGTGACTCATATTACTACCAGGCAAATGTGGTCCTTCCACTGCTTCTGTTTCTTTGCTGTGCGACAGTTTCGTTCTGTGGATGTTTAGTTATCAATTGTTTTGTTATTTCCTTGGATCTTTTATTCCCTTTGTCTAGTAAATGGTCTCTTTTACTTTATGAATTCTCTTAATCCTTGTTTTCAAATTTGAAACATTTAATATATTGGGTGTGCAGTATCTTTATAGCAATCTCCTTTGGTTCGGAAATTTTTATGAGATTGATCTTGCCCATGCAATTGACATGATCATGCATGTAATCATGTTTCAACAGCATATGATGCCGACATATTGCTGTTACCTTACAGATACAGAGAACCAACAGAAGATTATCTGGACGCTGGAGATGAATTTATGTATTGTTCACATGTCATTTTGTAAACGTAAACGATCAAGTTATGATCAAATCAAACTGTCATTACGAAAAACAAAATTAGAAGAAAAGCAGTGGCATATGCCCAGAAAGGGCAAAATGCCCTGTAATAGCCATTTCTCCTACTGAATGTTGTCACTACATATATCCTTGTGCAGCATAATCGAAGCAAACATCATGCCGCACACATTCTTATAATCACCTCGAGCAACTTCAAAATGAAATCCGGAAGCACAACCTGCACTGACATAAGAAAATATGAGGACAAGTTCCGCATATTGAGGACAAATTATTTTATCACATAGATAAAGGTTGGAGCCAATTTGATCTGGACAATGAAAATAAGGATTATTATGCGCTACAAGGTGAGTCTATACTCTCCCAATAGGTGTCTGACTTGTTTATTGGAAAAAAAAAATCAAATTGATAAAATGAGGTGAAGGTTGACAGGCAACAGTAGCTTTTGGAGATGCTAAATAAGCCAACAGTAGCTTCTCATGTATCTAGGTTAAATTTCAATAATACCAAGAATATGGAGCAAACATGTTCATGGCTCAATCAAGAATTAGCAAAACGTTCAGATTTCCCTGAGTAAGAAATATTGATGGACTACTAGTTGTGATTTTTCAATCAAATAGAAAAAAATAATTGCAGCATTAGTTTAGCGCTTCGTGTCTGAGCATCATGTGCTTAACAAGCAAACCCAAATTTGTATGGTGCAACTTACAAGCTCAATCAGTAGCAACTTTCTTCCTTGCTGCCCTTGCATTATCATACTCGAACTTAAGCACATCCGGAATATGAGACGTATCCTTGATGTACAACCACCTCCCAATCGCACTCTCCTCAATCATGGGGAAGTAATCAACAAGCATGGTATTGACAATCCAGTACCAGATAGCACCAAAGACAAGGCCCACTAGTGCTCCCGCAAAAACCTGATGCATTTATCAAATCAAAACTCAGTTGTCAAGACATAGTATATTCGTAATTTCATACTTTGCCTAAAATAGAAAAATAAATCAAATCATTTTCCTTTAAATAAGCAGGTCAAGTAAGGACACAGGTAACCAATCTAAAGGAGCATCTTGTGATCCAGATTGCATTAAATAATGGGTAGCAATTCTACTACGTGCCAAACTTCTACGGACAAATGGACAAAACATGCAATTGTTTTACTGAACAAACCCAATGCTAAATAGATTCATACAAATGTAAGCATTGTTAAATATCCACAAAAACAAATGCCACATAGGACCTTTTTTTAACAGAAAAAAGATATAAGAACCTTTTTTACTCAGATAAATGCATGCCCTCAGATAACAAATATGAACGACACTACGATAGTATCCAAAAGAACAGGGTACTAGTTCTTAATTCTGAACAAACAACGAATTTAAAGTTTGGATGCTCTTCTTGTTTATGTCTATGGATCATTCCACAGTTTTTCTTCAAGATGATAAAAAATGCATTGACTAGCTAATATTTCTGTAGCTTTCATTGAATCTGTTTGTGTTTTCTCCCTTCTGATAAGTTTAGGACATACTATAATATATCTGTGGAAACTACTGTCATACTGTGGCCTTTCGCGACTTGTGTTGGCCTGTTGGGTTTCACTACTATCCTACAATCTTTTGCAACCTTCTGCGGCAAACCCTGAAATTGTTGTGCTGCTGATCTTAGTTGCTTCTGTCCTACCTTCTGTGGAAAATAAACATGCAAAATTTCCTTTCATGGTAAATCTTATCAAACCTTTTCTGTTCACTGCAAACCACAGTATTGATGATGTGTGTACATCTAAAGCTCAATATGCATATAAAATACATAAACATTTGGAAATTTTCGTTTAACATAGGGAAATCGTAGCAAAGGGCACAATTATCAACATTTTCAGAAGCCAGGCAGGATAACTGCATATTGATTAGCGGCATCGGAAATAAGCCGAGAAATACACGATTGGATGGAAAAGCACGTCTAGTCAGATCGGATCCGAAATTAGGGGTTCTCACCTGCGCGACGGTGTGGTACCCAAGGTACACCCTGGACAGCATGGTGAGGAAGGCGAGCGGCCACGGCACGGCGGCGATCACCTGGCGCGCGCTCGACCGGCGCAGCGAGAGGAGAGAGAGGTAGGTGGCGAAGAAGAACATGTACTGCGAGTGACTGGACGGCCACCCGTGGGAGTCGCAGGCCTCGAGAAACTCGCAGTACGCCGGGCGGGACTGCGCGACGGAGTGCTTGATGAGCTCGTTGAGGGCCTGCGAGACGAGGAGCCCCGCGGCGAAGCAGAGGCCCTGGAGCTCCCGGCGGAAGAGGAAGTGGGAGATGAACCCGCCGAGGCTGATGAATACCGGGATGAGGGAGACCCACGCCAGGAAGAGGCCCAGATGGTCGCCCGGGCGGTACCGGACGTGCGTCAGCGTGATTGCCTTCAGCGACGGCGGCACCGACGCCGCCATCTCCTGGTAATCCCCGGCCCCGGACATGGTCTCGCTCTCGCCTCCCCCGGCCCGCGTCGCGGAGGATTGGATTGGATGGGGACTAGGTTCGGGATGTTCGGGATTGGGGTCCGGCGGGTTGATTCGATCGGCGCCGACTCCCTGCTCCGATTGGCGTGGGGGTCGCGGGGATTTGCGCCCTCCGCGTGTTGTTGCTGGGTGGAGGACGGAACGCGTCGTGGAGCGGGACGGACGCGGACGTGCCAGAAGCCAAGAAGGGAGGCGACGCCGCGTGGGGAAGAAGGAAAATGCTAGAACAAGCACAGAACGGATGCGCCCGACAGTTCAAAACTTTCAGACGATAGAATTACAACTTGTATGCAAGTTTTGTGATACGGAGTATTTGATAAACTAGGTGATACCCCGCGTGTTGCCGTGAGAATTTTTGAATAAAATTTTAAGATGAAATGTGAAAGTAGAAACACCAAAACGATTACATCGCGCTTCGGAGGTGCTCATAGGGGTAGGGTTTGCGTACGTGTATTCATAGGGGTGAGTGTGCGTGCGTGTGAGCGTCTGCATTGTATTGGGTAATCTCAAAAAAAACATCACGATATTTATCTGTAAACAATATTATATATGGAAGTATGTTAATTTTGTTGAGAGAACCATTTTTAAATGATTGATCCTACATGTATTTCAACTGCGAGAATTTTATGACGTGCTACTCGCAAATACAACATGTTACTAGACTGACTCCAACAACGGCAGGCAAAAGCATTTTTGCCTCCCGCGCGCCACTGTGCCTCTCCGTTTTCTCCTCCAACAGATGATGCAGAAGGGAAGGCAAAGTTCCTTCCGAGGAGAGAGGAGATGCAAATATACACTCCCTCTCTCCTCGGAGGCAAACGGCAAGCACATTGGGCGTGCGACGCGTGGAGGCGGTTGGGCGTGCGGGGCGCGCAGCGGCGGCGGCACCAGCAGCGAGGGAGAGCGCCGGAGGAGGAGGAGCCGGAGAAGGAGGAGGCATTCGTGCGCGGGAGAGGAACGGCTGCGCGCGGGAGAAGGAGGCTGCGCGAGAGAGAAGGAGGCGGCGGCGCGCCCACCGGGAGGAGGCCGTGCGTCGAGCGGAAGAGGAGGTGGAGGAGGCACAGGAAGGAGGCGGAGCATACCCGGCGCGCTCGTCGGCATAGGAGGCGCGAGGAGGACTCGAGGCCGGGCGAGGAGCCGGCGGCCGCGTCTCCCTCCCGCACCCGCCGCTCCTCCACCGCCTCCGAGCCGCCATGGCCTCCGCGCCGCCGCGGCCCCCTGCTCCTGCGAAGGTCGAATCGACGACGGTGAAGCTCGATTCGGCGCCAGGGAGCTTGAATCGGCGCCTGCGAAGGTCGAATCGACGACGGTGAAGCTCGATTCGACGCCAGGGAGCTTGAATCGGTGCCGGCGGAGCTTGAATCGACCGTGGAACAGCTGGGTCGCCGGCGGGGCCATGCGAGCCCGCGGCGTGCGGCCCGCACGACGACGGCTCGCTGGCTTCGGGAGATGGTGGTGAGGGCACGAATCTGGGGGCGGGTGGAGCTCCGGCGGCGGCGGCAGGGCGGGTGCAGCAGCAGGAGGAGAGAGCGCGGGGCGTGGAGGCGACGGGGACGGGAGGTTGCGGTTGGATTTGCCTTTGCTTTGCCTCGCGTCTGTTGGAGACTGTCAGTTTTGCACGGTCGAGGTATTCCCTGTACGCGATGCAAACGAAGCAAATGCCTTTCCTTTTTGCCCATCGTTATTGGAGTCAGTCTTAGTCACAGAAAATTGACGAAGACGTAAATATATGGTTTGGTGGATGTTGACATGGCTTATAGTGGATAGTGACATGGTGTGAGTGGGTTATGACGTGGCGTGTTGAGAGGCATGAGAAATCGTTAGTGGGTACCAATTATATAGTTTATATAGATCTGTAGTTTGTAGTTTTCCTGACTGTGGTTCTTGTGTCGTACTCGTCTATCGAATAGGTTTGACATAACCATCGGTGTGTCATGTGTGCCACTAAGTCACTGACATGTGAGTCAGGATGATATATTTCTAGTTTAGCATAATCATAATGGCATGATTCAAATTTTCCATGATACTCTATTTCAAAATACTATTTGTTTTGATTATTCTACATATATAACATAAACATAGCAAAAATATATATAAAAAAGTCAAAGTAAATAGTAATTTGAAAATAGGTAAAGTATATGTTACACTGTGGCCCCTAACCGGTGTTGCTTACACGACAACGCTGACTACATGAATTTATATAAGAATCGTAAAATGCATAGTGCATCCGAAGAGCAAGCATTTATTTGATGCTTATGATAATAGAGCATATAAACCGCATCTTCAACGACGGCTGTTTCTGAACATCATGATAATACGGATACTAGCTTGTTTATATGATATTATTGACGAGCTTATAGTATTACATGCATCTCTCCCTTTTGTATGTGAAAAAAATATATTCCTATTTACTAAAATGGACAATTGCGACTATTGGCTGATGAGACTATCCCAACAATAATAACAACCCAAATACAAGATCTATTTCACGTTTGGATAGCGTGTTTCAATACCTTTTTTTTATTCCATCTCAAATTACTTGTCACTATTGATTTTTTATCACAACATTTAATCATGCATCTTATGAAAAAAATTTATGCATACATCATTTATTTTGTTTGACTTATTTTATCAAAGATATTTTAAGTATAACTTGATGTTTTATATATTGCATTAATTTTTTGATTGAATAAATAGTTAAATGTCTGATAAAAAGTCACAAGTAATTTAGGATGGATGGAATAAACATTTGTAAATGATTTGAAATGCTCACGAAATGCAAAACTCTCACACGATAATATGATATTTGCGCTATTTGTTTTCACCCTTTTTAGGTACTTCTTTTGAGATCAGTGCTCAATTTCTCTGCCGACCCGTCTTGCAATCACCTATGGGGTGATTGGTTGCACACGACAGCTTCATCCAGGATGATAGGGTTGTGCGGGACTAAAGGAGCCGGGTTGAACTCGTACACGTGGTCGTGTTTGGTTGTGTTTGATGTTGGTCCAGTGCAAAACGAGATCGTGTTTGATTGCATGTATGGATCAAAGTTTTAGGTGGATGACTGGTAGGCCTTTGCGCCATGCAAGCACTAAGTCATCCCGGCTCATATGGGAAGCTCAAATTCTGCGTACGAAGAGAGCCAGAACGGAATGGCTAAAGTGAATAAGTGGATACAAGAAAATCTTGTGAGCAGAGCAACCAAACACGAACTGTGTGCATCATATCGAGCGGTATGACACTTTGCACCGTCCGTTGGGGCAACCAATCAGCCCCTATGCCTTGAGCCAAACAGATCTCTACCCCTAAAAAACGCGTAAGGGCAACGTCGCCTCCATGGTTCCGCCCGTACGATGGTTCTGCCGGCGGAACCATTGCCCCGCGCGCCGACAGGTGGGCCCTTCTTCGGCCCCGTCCTCGGCGCCGCTTCGCCCGGCTTCGCCTCGCCTCCCCCGCCCCCCTCTGCTGCCCCACAAGCCAATCTGCGGCCTCTCCCGCCGCTGCCGCACCATGCCCGGCCGCCGCACCGCGCCCCGCAGCTGCCAGAGCCATCGCCTCCTCCCTTAATCTGCACCGGGACGGGGGGTTGGCATCCTTTCTCGCCTCCACCATCGCCTGCCGCGCCTCGCCTCGCCTCCTCACCCAGCCGCAGCCGCAGTCGCAGTCCCTTCCCCCGTCCTCCGTCCACATCGGCACAACGCCGCGCCGACGACCGCCTTCATAGTGGTTTCCCTTGCCTCCATCGCCTTCACAACTCCACCGCCGCCACTGTCTAGGGTTTCCCGTCCTCCGTCCGATGTCGCCGCCGCCCAACGACTGCACAACGACAACCACGCACCGAGATCCACTAGCCGTCGACTGTGGGGGAGGGACTCCGCCGTCGTCGCCGGACGCATGAGGGACAAGAGCCGAGACGCAGCTGCTGGACGATAACGACTCGCCCTTCACCTTCTCCGGGCCGTCGCCCCACTACCGTTGGCCATGCCCCTCTGCTTCTCCCAGTCGCCATGGCCGCCACGCCGCCGTCAGACAAATCCACGGTGAGGTCCTCCGCAATTAATTTTGGTTAACGCCTGGATGCCTGGGTCCATAACTAACTGTTTTCTGATTTAACAAAAATATCTGATGGATGCTTTCTCAGGTGATTTCTCTTCCGAGTAGGAGCCACCTGTCTTGACCTGTTGATATTTCAATACCTCAATATGGTCAGAAAACAAGTTGGTGTACTAATATTGACTTGTTCTAGATATATCAGTTTGCATCCATGGCTCTTTTTCCGACAAAGGCATTAATCCAGTATTGTGTTCTTATTGAAAGCCAGACAACAAGGAGGTGACACTAAGGCCTATAAGCAAACATACAATTCTTTCCAAGGTTAGCATCCTCTCTAATTTGTTGCCCCCAATGTTTTGGAACTACTATTACTGTATAATATCGTGTGGAATTTCAACTTGACGCTATACATTTAGATTTCATCAAGTTATTATATCAGCCCAATATTTCTCCCTTATATTTTTAGTGCATTAGCAGTTCCTTTGAATCCAAATTATTAGGAGAGAAAAATTCAGGAAGTGGCTTATCTATCCTATGATAGTTACCTTTGTAAAGTGACTACATCATATTTTAGTCCAAAATCTAAATGAAGAGAAATTGACCTGCAAATAGAATGTGGCCTGCCTATCCTATCTTAGATGTTTGTCACTTGAAAATGTCAATAGAGGAATCATTGAAATTGTGCTGTTGAAAAAAGAATTGGGATGCACATCATGCTCAAATCATCACATAACTGTTGGATATTAAGTTTGTATATCTTTTGCAAGTTCTTCATTTAACTCTTGTATATTAAGTTTTTTATGCTTTGGAGTGATAAACTACTCATTCTGATGCTGGAGGGACTCATTCCATTGGTCAGGAATCACATGTTGCTATGAAGGAAGGTGGCATCTCTTTTATTTTTGTAATGGCACTTTGTTCCGTTCTTCTCCGATATTTCTTGATATTCTCTCTGTCTTCCTCTTCACCAAAATGCCATTGAAAGGTGAGCTACTTCTTTCCTCTACCTGCAGTCTCATTTTGTTTTCCTGAAATTTCTGTTTTTTTCCAAGACGCTTCATACATGTTAGTTTACCACATTGTCTCTCATTGATGTGCGGTGATGTCTCTTTTTAATATGGTTTCTCTGTTGCATTCCCATACACTGCATACATGTTAGCTTTGTCACAATTTCACTTTATAGAACCAAATGTCCATGTAGATGTGGATCCGGCCCCAGCCCTTTCGCCTACGGCCCCATCAAATTGCTTGCCATAAAGATTTATTTTTTTATTTACTCAATCGATCTACAAGAAAAAGTTTACCATATTCTTAGTACTTATCTACTTATCTTCCTGCTGTTTTTGAGTAATTTCTTCTCCCTGCGAAGTAGCAGAAAGCAAGATGGTCTGTGTGCATGCTGAGATATGCATCCTAGGCACTGGTGGTATGAGAGTAGTTTTGCATTATTTATATTAGAACATGGATTCATGTCTGCTCATGTGCCTACAATCTATGAAATTTGATATGACAAAGGAGCATCTAACATTGTTAAATTCTACTACTTAAATTTTCCTTCCCCTATCCATGCAGTTGGGCTTCCACTTCAGTTTTGGTATCTATGCCATCAAATCATGTTGCTCAACACTCTGATATGTTGCTCAAAACTTCTGCTCCCTTCTGTCATAGTAGTCTACAAGAAATGCTTGCTATCTTAAGATTTCACCTTTGTATTAGTTGTCATTGCTGCAGTGCGTGGTTGAACTGTGTTGGAGCTCTATGACTGCATATTTTCAAGATGCTTCCTCCCTATATTTTTGTGTGTAGATCCACAAATAAAGAGTACAAGTTCTGTGCAGGACTGCTAACTCTAGATGTGTGTGCTTTGTTAACCAAGTTGCTTCTTTAGATTGTTGCAGACATATATATAATTCTGAGATGTTCCCTACTAAAGTTGATCCACAAATAAAGAGCACCAGTTCTGTGCAGGGCAGCTAACCCTAGATATGTGTGCTTTGTTAAACAAAAGCTTCTTTATATTGTTGCAAACATATATATAGTTCTGAGATGTTCCCTTTTTCTGAACCTTTTAATTGTGGCTAAACTCGTGTTGCCTCTCTAAGACTGGTGATGTGATGATGCAAATTTGGAAATTGATTATAAATGCAAAGGATATGTGTCTACCAATTCCTAAGTTCCTCTAAGTTGAAGTATACTGTCTAATTTGTCTCCGATTTAAATTTTTTATATGCTAACAGGAAAATGAGTTCCAAATTGTCTTCAACAGCACACTTTGTTCGCAGTTGGGAAAATTTTATTGAGCATACAAAAGGCCATCACCAAAAATACATTGAAATTATACTGTACTGGACACTCAGGCCTAGCATTGATCATGACAGCCATGATGGTGGGCTTATATTTGTTGTAATTGAAATTCCAGTTGCTCTTTGTAATGAAATAAGTCTTTGATACTGTGCAATGTTATTGATCAGCTCTTCCTAGAATGACAATTTATATTTGTCATTATAACTTCTTATAACTTGCATTCCCTTATTTATGAGGATCATGTGCTGCGCATGATATTTTTTTAAACAATGACTATGGTGTTAAAATTTTGAGCCCGTAGCAACGTACGGGCACGATCCTAGTCTTTCAAAAACAAAACGTAGGGCCAAACAAAAGACACGGTCTTGTGTCCGACGCTGCCCGTCTTGTATTCGAACTACTCCTACGCTGCTTCCCGATTTCAAATAGCTAGCTCGCTGCCGCACGCCTGCGCCGCGCATCGCCTCCCGCAGGCAGGTCACGGCGGCGGATGGGGTCCCAGCACGGCGTCGGTTCGCCCGGCGGAGGTGGCGGCGCCAAGGCGCGGGACAAGTTCTCGGTGTATCAGAATCCGTCCCTCACCCAGGCTCTCGCCACCCGCAGCGCCCGCCCCTCCGTCCCGGTCCTCATCGCCCTCGCGGTCTTACCCGTCGCCTCCGCCTCCTCCCTCCTCGCCCTCTCCTCCCGGTAAGTCCAAGAAGCCCTGATGCCCACGCCTTCTCACTCTGCATCTAAACCCTAAACCCTATGTCATAACGATGCCTGGTTTATCGTGTCTCGGTGCTGTTCCAGGGCGGAGCAACTCGTAATGTTCGCCGGCAGAGTGGGTGTCTCTGTTTTCGTTGCTGGTAAGTTCTCCCGTCTCCCTGCTGGGTTGGGCGTTTGGGGAAATCCCGTGCGGCTTCAGTTTGCTGTGCTTGCACATAAGGTGTTTGTGAAAATTCCTAGTGCCAAGAATGCGTGTTTAGTTCCATTGAACAGTGAGTGATTATAGAAATACCGTAGTTTCCACCCATTAATGCCAATGGAAATCCCCATGTTAGATCCGTTCAACAGGATCTGGGTGTTTATAAATGCTGGACGGTGAATTTTTGTTTTGCTAGAGGTGCATCTGCCAACATAACCTATTTTTGTCTCAGGTTTTGTCTTTAAGATGGTGGAGGCAGTGCTGGGTCTTGTTGCACTTTTCACACTGCTGGCATTCTTCAGGGCACTGATATTATACAATGGGAAGAAGGCATTGGCTAAGGATGACAAGATTGCCCTGTCCGAACGCCAACTGGGGCTTCTTGGGTTAAATACGGCTTGTTCAGGAGGTGGGATGGGTGAGCAAACCAAAAGGCCCCCCAAGACAAAACCCTCAACACCCTCGGAGCCGATTGTGCCTATCAGGAAGTCTTCGTTCAGCTACACACCATCTCAGCCTCTAGGGCAATCGAGGATTGGTTCTAGCCATTTGAGCCCTGGTGGTGAGAGACTGACCACTGCATTGCAAATGTCACCTTCCACCCCATTGCAGAAATCTGTCTCTTCCCCTTCAACTCCATGGTCAAGGAAAAGCTCAGGCAGTGCAAAGGGCATACAGACAGAGGCAATGTTGGACCAGTTCTTGGCTGGCTTGGACGAAGATATTGACAAAATCACAGATTCAGAGACTAAAACTGCAACACCTCCAGTAACTATTTCAAGCTTTGGCGTCGCTACTCCTGTTTCAGTCACCACATCAACCACCCCTTCTGGTGCTGCAAGGAGTACACCTTTGAGGCCTGTGAGGATGTCTCCTAGTTCCCATCAGAAGTACAGCACACCACCAAAAAAGGGCGAAGGCGAACTTCCACCTCCGATGTCCTTAGAGCAAGCAGTGGAGGCCTTTGAGAGTTTGGGTGTATATCCTGAGATTGAGCAGTGGCGAGACAGTCTCAGGCAGTGGTTCTCTTCAGTTGTGATGAACCCACTTGTCCAAAAAATCAGAACAAGCCATACTCAGGTGTACATTTTTGGGATTCTTTACATGACCCTTTATCTCTACTCCATTTCATTGCTTATCTTCCTTTTTTTCTATTTTCTTATTTTTCTTTCTGTGGCAGGTTAAGCAAACAACAGCTACTATTGGGACTTCAGTTACTGTTAGCCAAGTTGGAAGCGATCTGCCAAGCACAACAGCACCACTTACCTTATCCCCTCTTGGTGGGACTAAAGATTGGCAACCAACTGTCACAGTTGATGAGGATGTCATTCTTAATCGATGGCGCTCCACACTCCTAATCCTACGTTCTCGAGATGCCCCAGTTGGTGAGTTCCTGGTGTGGTTTGACATTTTCATGCTGCAGTTTTGCGTGTTTCTGTCAATATGTTTATCAATGCTTTTGTGTTGTGGGTGAAGTCAACTTACTCTTAAAGTTTAGTATGGGATTTCTTTACCTGTAGTCATTATTTTCTTTGTGCAGCACAAACATTTGGCAGTCCACAACAGCCACAACAGAATCCCCTCCTTCCAGCTATTCAAGCATGCATTGATGCAATTACAGAGCATCAGAGGCTCAACACTCTGATGAAGGGAGAACTGATAAAAGGCTTGTTGCCACAGAGCAGTGTTCGTGCCGATTTCACTGTTCAGAGAGTTCAAGGTGAATAAGCATTCACTTTTTTTAATTAAAGTAGCTGATTGAAGAGCCTTTTGTTGCATTAAGATATGTACAGTCTACAGTGTTAAAACCGGTATAACTTGTATGCTTCTATCTCAATGCAGAACTTGCTGAAGGAACATGTTTGAAGAACTACGATTACATGGGTCATGGAAATTGCTACGGTAAATCAGAGAAGTGGACCAGCGAGCTACCTACTGACTCGCACCTTCTCTTGTACCTGTTTGCTGCTTTCCTTGAACATCCAAAATGGATGCTTCATGTTGATCCTACCTCCTACTCTGGTGCCCAGTCCAGTAAAAATCCCTTATTTCTGGGTGTTCTTCCACCAAAAGAGAGATTCCCGGAAAAGTATGTTGCTCTGATATCAGGTGTTCCAGCAATTATTCACCCGGGGGCTCTTATCCTGGCTGTGAGCAAGCAGAATCCTCCAATATTTGCTTTATACTGGGACAAGAAGCTGCAGTTTTCTCTTCAGGTGATTTGTTAGTCCATTTGTTCTTCTATAATCATGGTTGCTACAATGCTACTATTCCAAATCAAGTCATGTATTTCTTTGTTTAAGTTGAGGAGGTGTTTCTTTTAATAAGATACACACTGTAGGAAGTTAAGGATAAACGAGAGAAACAAACCTATAAAAAGGGTAGCAAATGGGTAGTTTTATATGTTCGAGATAGGATTTGAATGAACCTTTGATTTAGCTATCCTCTCAGAAGTTAGAATTGGTTGAGAATTAATGGGCCTATTAGAGAGGCTCTTGCTTGTCTGCAATTTGCTATGAACACGATTATTTATCATAATAAATTCCTGAGAATGAGGTTCATTTAACAAGTATATGGTTGCACTAACTAAACTGCTAATAATGAAATAAACCAACATATTTATTCTCTCGATGTGTTCATTTCTTTTGCTATTAGGTTACGTCTGTAAACCGTTGATTTGACATCCCAATTGAATTTGTTCACATCATATCTGTACTCATTGAGGATTAGCTTTAGGGAAGAACGGCTCTGATAACAAGTTCTGATGCTGTACACCTATGTTTCCACTTTCAGGGAAGAACGGCTCTGTGGGATGCCATTCTACTTCTCTGCCACCAAATAAACACTGGCTATGGCGGTGTGGTTAGAGGGATCCATATTGGTTCATCCGCCTTGAACCTCCTGTCAGTTATTGATTCAGATATGGAAAGCTGAATGTGAGGCATGGTAGATCCCATGCTGGCTTTGTCAGCAGGAGCCCTACAAAGCTGGTTTTGTAGTCTTAAGGCAAGAAACTGTGACCAGCTGGTTTGCTGGTGTTGTAACTAACACTGTCATGTTTGAAACTGACGTAGTGTTTTTTTTAGACCATTAGATGTGATATTCCCTGGTGGAGGCGCATCTGGATGTATGCCAAAGTTACACCTCGAGTTTCTGGCAAACCAATTTGCCTAACCCCCGTGGTTCTGTGCTTCGAATCCCTCGTGAACTGGCAGCATCTTATCACTCTCAAGTAATTGCTTACTGCAGTATCACTGTGATTTGTTCACCAGTTTCATCCATTGGTTGCCACACAGATCATTAACAGTAATACTCCTGAATTATGGTGTTTTGCCAGCTTCTGATGTTCTGATTGGTCTGAAAATGCAAATACTACGTAATCATCAGTCAATCAAATGGGCCGAACTAGGTAGATATTTGGTGGGTTTGGGACTTCGGAGTTCAACATTTAGGGTGGCCCACCTAAGGTTCGGTCCAGGCGTCCCCACTCGTTTCCCGAAGAGCGGGCGATTCAAAAAAATTCAAACCCACCGACCCCCAACGGCAACTTCCCATCTCCCCCACTTTCTCAACTCTCCGCACATCTCCGCTGTTTCAAACCTCACTCGATCGCTCCCACCAGGGCACCATACCCTCGCAGCGGCCATGGATCCCCACCCCACCCCGTTCCCAGGTAAGCAGCAGTTCCCTCTCCAGAGTCCAGCGTCACAGTCCCCAACTCTAGGTTCGATTCGGTGAATAATAACTTCGCGAGATGCGCAGGGAAGCGCCGGCTGGTTGCCGCTCCCGCGCCGCCGGCGTTGAAGGCGGTGGCGCCCAAGCCCAAGTCTATTGCCGCAGCGCGCGCGACCAGGATGGCCAAGAGATCGCCGACGGGCAACGCCAACGCCGCCGCCGCCCCACAACCACGGCAAGGATTCGTTGTCACTCGATTCGCTCTAGTTTTTTTGTTGTGTGCTCTCCGGTTTGTTTCGTTGCTGAGGTTAGGTCGGTATTTTTCTAGGCCGCCACGACGCGCTTTTGGTACCACCAGAAGCAGCAACGTCCCGGTCGAGAAGCCGCCTCCGCCGCTGCAGAAGCCTTCGAAGGTATCGCCGCCGCCGCCGCTGCCGCTGCAGAAGCCTTCTAAGCTGTCGCCGCAGCCGTTGCTGAAACCTTCAAAAACGTCGCCGCCAGCAGTGCAGAAGCCTTCTAAGCTGTCACCACCAGCAACGCAGAAGCCTTCGAAGCTGTCGCCTCCGAATCCGGTCAGGGCGACGAAACCGTCCAAGCTTGCCGCAAAGCCCCTGAAGAAAGTCACCCCGGGTGCTGATGTGGAGGCGAAGGCCAAGAAGAGGAACCAGAGAGTGACCTTCCAGGAGGCTGATGTGGGGGCGGCGGCCCCCAGGAGTGGAGAGAAGGCGAAAGCTTATGCTGATGACGCGGCTGGGCACACGCCGATGGTGGCTATGAGAGCCGCAGAGAAGACAGCAAAGGTCTTGGCTGCAGAGACGCCCTTCTTCAGTGCGCAGAATTGCAGCAGTTGCACGCTCGACCAACTTGAGTCAGCTGCATACTGGCTAGCCCAGATCCGTTTGGCCGAGTCTGTTGGGAAACACAGGGTTGCTGCAGCATTCTTTCGCCTTGCGTTTGAGTGCCAAGCTCAGGTGAGATATAAACTATGCAATTCCAATTCTAGGTGCAACTTAAGTGATGGTTGCATATGCATGTTAAATAGTACCATTTTACTACTGCAACGTTTTACTTTTTGTGATTTGTGCTTGTATAGCCTGTTCGTAGAAGCTTGACACCTGTGGATAATGTTAATGTACTAATCCTGATGCTAAATAAATTAAATTAGAGTTAAAAACTGTACAGAAAGAAAGAAAGACAAGAGGTTAGAACAGATCTACAAGAAACTGGAAAAAAATGACAGAGAAGCGAGTTAGTTAGCGTAAGGAGTCTACCCAAGCTAGAAAAGGAGCTCTTGTATCGCTCTTGAATCTGTGAGCCTGCAGAGTAGCATCTTCTACAAGTTGATGCTTCCAAGAAGAGAGGCTTGGTTGCTTATTTTCAAAGATGAGGTTGTTCCTTTGTTTCCAAATGTTCCGGGCAGCAATGATGAACACCTCCATGAAAAGAAGCTGTTGATTGTTTTGCTGGGTTCCATCATCATTCTAAAGAAGGGAAGAGATGAGTTACACTGTAATCCAATAGTTTGCCAGCAGGAGATGCTAAATTCATAATCAAAGAAGAGATGCAATGTTGTTTCTTCCGTGTGAAGTGTACAGAGGACGCAAGCTGTCATTTATCTTTATAGGTTTTTCTTCCTGAGTAGATTCCTTGTATCCAACCTATCCATGAGAAGAAGCCAAGAGAAATACATTAAGCTTGTTGCTGCACCGCGATTTCCATATCCATAAAAAGGGTTCTGGTGGTCTGACATGAATGTATGGGAAATTGTAGAACTTCTTAGATGAATAGTTGTTGGAGCTCCGAATGTACTGCCATGAATCCTTGTTCCCTTCACGCACTTGTATCCCATTGTATCAGAACTTGTATAATATCGCTCCTTGAAATAACACATTTGTTTTTTGTTTTTTTTTTGTGGACAGCCAATTCACAGGATCCAAAGTGAGCTCCGGAGTTATGCAGTGCGCCATGATAGTGCTGGCACTTTGACCCCCTTATTTGATGACCTTCTCACTGCCCATGGAATGCCAGTGAACCAACCTAAGTTTGACGCTGATGTTTATGAGAAGATAGATACACCTATAGCAAATGCAGTAGACAAAAACACTGACACTGCTACACTTAAAGTAGATGAGTGCCTGGAATGTGATGATCTTATTGATGTGGGTGTTATCATTGCTGACAAGCATGATGAGGATGCCATGGACCAACCAGACTTTCAAAGAAAACTGGACGAAAGTTTTGAGTTTGATGACTCTGAGGCTGTGATTGTGGAGCAGTTAGATGAAGAAAACTTTGATCTATTGAAGAACATTGAGATTAAAGTTCCTTGCAGCAATGAAACAATCCAGTCAGCATGCAGATCCTCCACTGAAAAATTGAGCCCGAGAGAATCTGTAGTAGCAATGGATTCTTCGTTTGGACACCTCTCGTTGGATAAGCTTTCAGATAAACTGTCTCCCAGCATGGGAAGTTCATCCTCAAAGCGTTTATCTTCTGGTAGCTCTTTTGACAAGAAGTCTCCATTGTCGTCAGAGAGGCTAACATCCAGTTGCCCTTATAAAAAGTCTGCTTTCACTAGAAACCGATCTTCGAAGCAGATGGCATCTGATAGCCATTCTGATGCGAAGCCCAATGCTATTGCTGGAGTTCCTGATCATGAGAGCAAAGTGATTCGAGACGTGGCATCAGAGTGTCCTGCTTTATGTAAGTTAACATGTACAGATTTTTCTATTTGACATAGCCGTTAAGATATGTTCTGATGGAGAGAGCAACTTGCAGTTTCTCAGCTTGAGTCCAGAGGACCCGTGGATGCTGCTGCCAATAATGAGGTTTGTCCTGCTGCTTCTTTTTAGGTTCATAGCAAAGCTACTGTTATGTGTTGTTGACACAAGTGCTTATCGCAGATGGTGTTAGTAACTTAGTATGACTGTTTCACAATTAAGGTGTGTAACTTTCATTATATTTGAGGGGATACTTTGGACTTATTTTCACACAGACATAATTACTGAATAGATTTTTTTTTGGGAACAATTACTGAATGGATTTAGCTGTAGCTTTAACACTGAATGAATTACTGGTCATACACGCAACTTTTTTAAAAGTGCCATTTGTAAGGATGGAAATGTATGTTTTCAAACAAACAAAATTACTGATAACATAAATGAGTGGATTTTATGAGCACAAGTAGCTATAACTAACCTACAATCTGACTTCTGCAAAGAAAACCCCTACAATTTTGACATCAACATGCTAGTACCAAGCATGTCAGTACCTGTTGTACTTAGCTACTGATCTTATAAATTTCTTCTATGTTATGGCCGATGCTTATTCATTATGCAATAAAAAGAGCAGCTGATACTGGTATAATGTGAATAGCAGTCCCTATTTGTCAGATTCTATCTACTGAACAGTTGATGTTTTCAAGATGACAACTTGGAACTAATTTCACATTCTTTACAGATGCATTAGCAACTGGAGCTGGAGTTAACACTCGATGTAACTGCAGCAGGGCTGCTAATAAACACCGATGTTACTATGTTAGTGTGATTGGTGTAGTCGTGTAGTTTGTGCTTGTACATGTAGTCCATTTTTGGTCTGGAGCTTTCTTTGTTTGCTTCGGTCTGGAAATAGGATCTTCTGTGCGCTTGCCACCAGGTATGGTTTGCTTTAACCAGTCCGAGAAAGTGATGGTTGTGAACAAAGGTTGTCATTCTCAGATGACCTCCCCTTTTCTGTTTACTCGTATGTTAGTATGCTTGCTTAGCATAATAGAGTTGTGGTCTCTATTTGTTTAACTTTAATGTGGGAATCATTGAAACCTTTGGGTGCCGACTTTGATGTAATATGTGTGCCATTATCACTTGAAAAGTGCTAGTATAATGTAAAACGTTGTCACTTAGCGCTGGCTATAATGTAAAACTGCTTCCAGTTTCTTTTCTCTGGCGTTGAAATTCATGTACTGGGAATTCCGGAAACATTTGGGAAAAAAGTATTTCGTTAGCCAATGACCAATAGGTAAAAACATGTATGACGTCTCCCCTCCATATTGAGGGGTGTAAAGCAAACAAAAATGTGGAGTAAGATACAGTCTCTAGTCATAAAAACTTGTTGTCACTGTGGTCTTTTGATGCGTATTGAAGTGGTTGCCGCTGTGTATCACTCGTGGTCACCATGGTGCGAGAAACATTACAGATCTAACAAATATTCATCAACACATAAATAACGTTACTAATCATACAATTCAGATTGTTATTCCGACTGCCATGGACCCGATCTGAACTATGTGCTCCTTGCTTGCTTGATTCTCGTCTTTCTCTTTGCAGAAATTAACACCCGCAAAAATGTTGTTGCTCGGCATAACATTAGCAGCAGAAGGTATATGCTTTCATCTTCCATCACCTCGTCATGCTCCACTGTCAGAAAATTAGGCAAATTCTTGTTAAATTTAATCTATAAATATAGTAGCAATATTGTGATGACATATATATGTTCCATTTTATTATCGGTTAACCAAACTAGAAAACCAGTTAAAAAGAGGAATACGAAGGTATACCCTGCGGAGGGACCGGTGCCGGAGGCACCAGCGGCTCCATTCTCATCATTCCTCATGATGAGTTGTTCGATGTAGTCGTCCACAGTTGATGCAGGAAGATGTTCGCAGTGTCGTTGCGTCCACCGGGAAGTAGTCGTACTCCAATCGCTCGCCGCCGGGAAGTGGTCGTACAACGAGCAACCGGAGGAAGATCGTTGAGCAGTCACGCACTTGTTGCGCTACCCAAAAACCTGATTGCCTCGCTATCCCGAGCAGGATCTCTAGCGATGCCGGTTCGGAGGCTCTCTCTGTTCGCCTAAACGGCCGTTTAAACACCGTTTAAATGGTAAACAGAGCTCAGCCGTGTCGTTTAGACCCTAAACGGTGAATTAAACAGTTGGCCCGTTTAAACCGTTCAAAACCGTCTAAATTGTCTAAACAAAATTAAGTTAATCATGATTATATGCATTAAATGGTCATTTAATTCATAGTTTAGCCATAAGAAGGATTACAACTACCACCATCAACATCGAAACAATTAACATCGTAAGTATATGAAGTGTTGTAAAATATAGATTTCTTTCACAAAAAATATTTTGTAGAATACTTACTTTTTGCATGTGCAAATATGTACACCACCTAGCATATTTGACTTTTATGTACATAAATATATATATTTTATTATTAATACGCAAAACCGTTTAGGCCGTTTAACTCCGTTTAAACACCGTTTAAACGGTCTAAACGCTAAACAGAGGGTGACCAACTGTTTACCGTTTAGCGTTTAGGAAAACATTGGAGGCTCTGCTCTTCCAGCAGCGTGTGCGCGCACGGAGTGGAATGGGAATGCTCTAGTTTTCAACAACTCAATAGAAGAACGAAGGTGCAGCATGTTCTCTCACATACGCGACCAAGGACGAACACGTGATATTTATACACAAGGAAAGGTAGAAGACGAAGTGTAGAGGATGAATCTGGACATCATGAAACGTCCATCAATTACTTGTAACCTCTGCCATGAACATGTGAGTTACTAGTAACCTCAAACATAATTATGGGAGTTACTAGAAACCGCAGCCATAAACATGACCGTTACAAATTTAGTCATCAACTACATTTAGTCTACTATTTTATTGCACCTAGCATTTATAGGGCCTTAGAAATTATTTGATTTAATTAAATATGACATGGGTCAGATCCATATTAAATCTAACATCCACAACGAAAGAAAGTGCACCGAGCTGCAAAGAAGTTCGGGTTGGAGCCACACAAGAATCTTCAGCAAAGACTCTGAAGGATCGCTCCCTCTTCGATACGGTGACCGTCCAACCGCCATTGTCTCCAAGGTTAGACTCGACGAACCTTATCGCGCCATTGCTGAACGTGGCATCCCGAAATGAGAGAGGAGAGTGCGTGTCTATGCGAACTGAAGGACGAGGAGGGTGTTCATCACGAGGCGTCGGCGGTGCGCGGCACGGGCCACTGGAGCAGCCGCAGCACGGGGTCCTCGTCGAGCACGTTGCACAGCAGGACGCCACGGCAGAGGTCGACCCACGCCAGCGAGCTCCCTCCGGCCGCGACGGCCTTGCTAGGCTCATGCGTCGCCACCGCGTTGTCGGTCGTCTCCCGGTCCTTGGAGACCCTGGCCACCTTGGAGCTCCACGACCACGACTGGGTCTCCGACGAGAACACGGCGATCTCGTACTTGGTGTCAGGTTTATTAAACTGCGGAACAGGGAAAAGACCACGAAGTAGTGTTCGCCGCCGGCGCCCGGCAGGATGCCGATCCGTTTGGGAGAGGCGACCTCCGGACAGGGCCCCGGGATCAGGTGGAGCGACGGCTCCCCGGGGCCGGTCATGTACACGAAGTACTCCGTAATCGGTGGCCGCCGCCTGGCCGTCGCCGCGTAAGAAGGCGATGCGCATGAGCACGAGGCCGTCGGCGGCGTTGAGGATCTCGGGGGCTTCCGCTGAAGGCGCGTCTGTTCAGGCCGGGGCAGTGCACGAGGCAGCAAGAGACCTCCTGCGGGTCGGCGAGTGCGAAGGACACCTGCACGGCGCGCCGGGCGCTCGTGAAGCCTGTGGCGGTGGTCGCGTTGCTGCGGTGGTAGCCGATCGACGAAAGCTCGTTCAGGAGAACCCACGCAGGGCCGCCTCCGTGGAATCGGACGGCTACGACGGGGTTCGGCATGGCGCAAGGGCGGACGAAGACGTACATTCCGACTCGATAAAAAAAAAAGGATTTCGATTTCTGGTGCTTTGCGCGGCGGCATCGATCAGCTGACAAGAGCAGTCGGGCGGTTTGGCGCACGACACTCTCCGTGACACACCCAGCGTCGTGCTTGGGTGCCAGCTCGCATGTCTTGGCGCGCGCGAGATGGAGAGAGCGGCAGCCATGGGACATGGGCGTGCCGCGTGCGGCTGAAGTTGCGTCAAGGTCGGCCGTCCGTCAGAATAGCTGAGGCGGCCAGGCCAGACCCGACCGAGACGAGCGCACGCGAGCCCTCTTCCACCGAACGCTACAGGTGGACCGCCGAGTCGTGCGTGGCAGCGCCGCATCGTGCGGCTCGCGGTTCGCCGGTGAATATCGCCACGTGAAGGCAGAGGGAGCTTTACCTCAGGCACGTGTACCCTCGAAGATGTCGCCGGCACGGCGGCGGAACCGGCGGTACACGGAGCGGGGGCTAGATGACAGATCGTCGGTGACAACTGACAAGTGACAACGACGGACTGCGACGAACCGTGATGCAGATCTCGCGGCGATGGTTCTTCCAAATTCGATGCGTTGCTTTGCTTCCGTCGCCAACCAAAGCCAACCACCTGCTTCTTTTGACTAACGAGGCCAGCAGACGTCTCGTTCACTGCCTTTCTTTTAACTGCCCGTGGTTCTGACTGGCACGTCAAATTCGGTAAAATAGCCGTGTAGATGCTACCATTGCTTTCTTCCCGTTGCTTAAAAAGAATAAGTATCAGCTTCTGTGGTGTTGAGCAAACAAAAAACTATGTGATATTATACAGGAGTACTTGAGAAAAAGAGAAATTCCAGCCCCTTGTTGCACCTGCAAACCTCCTGGTGGCACACTCCCCACTTGCTGCAGAATTGTCCCGTGCACACTACCAAAGTACTACCAAAGTAAAATAAAAAGAGTAGCCTACACTAGTACTCGTAGGAGTACTAGGACATCAGCGTCAAACAATACTCAAATGTATCTAATCCCTTCCAGAACTGTCATCTCCAAGCTTGGAACACTCAAACCAAAGTATTATTTAAGCCTGCCAGCAACTTGATGTGGCCACAAAATGTGCCCAATCTCACGTCACTGACCGACTGACGCAAGCTTAAAATAGTTCGATCCCCCACGTCTCCTCCTGCGGGCGCGATGACCGCAAGTCCACAGCACAGCAGCAGCCAGCAGCCAACTGCGCCGCTGTTCAAGTGCGCCAGCGCAAAGGCAACGTGGGTTAACAAACCGGGGAAGCCGTCCCTCCCAAGTTCCCAACACGGCAACACGCGGTCGTCCTCCTCGCCGGAAAACCAACCAACCATCCCCTCCCCTCCGACGCCGCACCGCATCAGCGCCTTGTCAGCTCCCCCACCCCCGCCGGCGACGGCGACCAAAAGCAGCTCCCGACAAATCGCGCCCAGCCCCCAGCCGTCCATCCGTCCGACGGACGCACGCGCACGAGCCAAAAAAATTGGTTGAGGGCAGCCAAGAGATGACTGGAGACCTGGACGCGACCGACCGAGCGCACCGCCACGTCAGCGCGACGGATCGTCTCGTCTCCCCCTCGTGTCGCCCTAAAACCGGCGGAGGCGGGCGATTAAACTAACCGTGTGTTTGGTTGGAGAACTGCGGGAGCGGAGCGGAGCCGCTCCGCTCCGGCGGCTGTTTGGATGGGGAGCGGTGGGAGCGGAGCCGCTCCCGGGAGAATATTCTCCTAATATGCGGGTTGGCTCCGTCCCTCAGAATTCGAGGAACGGAGCCGCTCCGCTCCGGTTCTCCTCTCGCGTCTCCCTTTCCGTCTCTCTACGTCTCTCCCTCTCCTTTGTCTCTGAGTTTGGATCCGCTGTGGGAGCTCGAGCTCGCGACCACGCACACGAGGGCGGCGAAGCTCGCAGCAGGCGGCCGGGCGGAGCTCGCGGCAGGCGGCCGGGCGGAGCTCGCGGCACGCGGCCTGCGGAGCGCGCGGCACACGGCCGGGCGGAGCGCGCGGCAGGCGGCCGGGCGGAGCTCGCGGCCCGCGGCCGGCGGAGCTCGCGGCCCGCTGCCGGCTGGAGCTCGAGGCCCGCGGCCGGCTGGAGCTCGCGGCCTGCGCCCCGCGGTCGGCTGGGGCCCGCGGACGGCGAAAGCTCGCGGCCGGAGGAGGTGCCGGCTGGATCCATGGCGTGGGATGAGGATTTTTTTTTAGAATGGCGTGGGGATGAGGATGAATAGAGTATGTATGACATGTGGGACCCACTGAACCCCAAACCTATGACATGTGGGACCCACTAACGGAGTGAAAACTACCGTCCATTCCGGATCCCATTCCTTCAACCAAACAAAAAAGAGGGTCAGAGCCACTCCGTCCCAAAATTTACAACCAAATTTAAGAAGGGTTGGAGCCGTCTCCAAAACGAGAGTCGGCTCCGCTCCGCTCCCGCCGCTCTCCAACCGAACACACGGTAAGCTAACACCGGGTTAAAGCGTCCGCCCACCGGAACCGGACCGTGGCCACGCCGCCCAACCCCCAAAACCTCTCTCCGCTCCGCTCTCGACTCGTGGGTGCTCTCTCCCCGTCTCTCTCGCTCGTCTCTCCCTCCCCCCGCACTCCCCCGCCCGCGCGCAGGAAGGTTGACCCCGTCGGGTGGGCCGGCGAGCCTGCTGAGGTGAGGTAAGCGGCGCTGCTGGCTGTGCTCGTGGATTCACTGCTGGTGTCTGCAAGCTCTCTCCTGCTTCGATTCCTCTTCGGTCAGGTTGGGGGAGTGGGCCGCTGGGGTATTGGGGGTGGCTTTGAGCTGCGGATCAAGGGGGGAGCTTGCTTCGCATTTCCTTGTGGGAGTGCGAGGATGTTTCGTGGACTCGGAAGAGTAGATGAGGTGGGGGGAAATGAGCGGCGCTTGTAGTTTCGGGGATTTGACGGGGCTTCTAGAGCAAGAGCAAGGCGGCGGTGGTCTCCTCGGGCGCAACGCCTAGAGTCTGCAAGGATGTCGTCTACTCCAGTTTCGCTGTCTCAGATCCTTGCGGGCTGATCTCTCTCCGCTTGCTACAAGGTCAACCTCGATCGATTGTTTGGATAGCTTGTGTACTGATCGATCTATCAGTCGATCTCATATTTCCTCGATTTAGCTTCTGAGCTGAGATCTCGCTGGGTGAGAAATTCCGATTTGTATCTCGGCTATTTCTTTAATGGATGGGACTGTTGCACAAGCTGCCTATGTTGTGTGTGGTAGCTGGTTGTTTACTTGGGCTGTGTTTGGTGTGAGGATTGGATGCTCGGTATCTCGACACTGGCTAGCCATGCCAATTAGGTGCTACCATTTATTGATAGTTGTCTATGAAGTGAGCGGGGTATGACGCCTCTGCTTGTTCACCAGTTGTGATGTTTAGAGTTCTTTTAGGCTTTTAAACCACCAGGATTCCATTTGTTTGTTCATTTCTTTCCGCCGTCAATCGAGTCCTGGTTGTAGTAAATAGTAATCTATTTTTGCACGACCTATGGTTTGCAAGACCATCCATGGACAAGATCAAGTGGCCAGGCACTGTAAAGGGTGTGGCAGTAATCAGGGATTCAATTCTGGGAGTATGGCTTACAAGGCTTTGGGGGTGACTTATGGTTAGGGTTTGGTTAAAGTGAGGACAGGATGGTGTGACCGCATGATGGTATTTGCTTTACCGTTAAATAAAATGCTTTTGAGCATTTACGTATGTGGTAGGGACCAATAGAAATATGGACTGAGTGTGATTTGTATTTATATCGCGCAAGGAGTCCTATTAAATACAACTTATAATTGCGCTAGCAAATATAATATCTCTTCGTTTTTAATGGCAGAGTGAAAATGGATGGAAGTGCTAGAGGGGGTGGGCATTCTGATGCATTAATAAACTACAACCTGGGAAGAACATTAGGTATTGGTACATTCGGAAAAGTGAAGATTGCAGAGCATAAGCTTACAGGACATAGGGTTGCTATAAAGATCATTAACTGCCGCCAAATGGAAACTATGGAAATGGAGGAGAAAGGTATGCTTCCTTGTACAGTTGATACCCCATTATTTCGCTGATAGCCTCTGTAGGAGCAAAGTTCAGCTTTGGATAGTGCTTTGAAATTTGGACCTGGAGTTGATTTGATACTATTAAGACTCCGCATGTCTCCTATTTTCAGCAAAGAGAGAAATCAAGATATTGAAGTTGTTCATTCACCCCCATATCATCCGGCTTTATGAGGTCATTTACACACGTACAGATATATATGTTGTGATGGAATATTGCAAGTATGGTGAGCTGTTTGATTACATTGTTGAGAAAGGCAGATTACAGGAAAATGAAGCTCGTCGTATCTTCCAGCAGGTATTTGTCCTCCGCTCATTTATTTGCTTGTAGTGATGTTTTTCTTTTGCATCACAGTAGATATTTATTGATAAAGGGGTTTTCCTTTTGTTATTTTGCATCAGTGGAAAATTGAATATTATGGACATTCAATCCATGTCCTCATTTGTTTCTGTCGTATTTAATGTGGGCCTCATTTTGTTTTGGTTATGATCCAAAGAGAAAAAAGAAAGGTTTAATAAACCATAATTACTTGGATTAGTTTGCCTTGCCTTTTTTTTAGCTTCTGACCTTTTACCATGTTGACTTGCAAGACTGGTGAGGTAATTGCATTGCTTTGTCTTTAGGGTGAGTAATCTATTCAATCAGTTGACACCTTTTCCTGAACTCTTGATTATCTTAGTGTCATAATTTTGAATTATGACTTAAACGTTACATCATCCTGTGGGAGGAGGAGGATATGCCAATTAGAATATTCTAGCATTTTTATTTGTATTTTCAAGGTTTTTCTTATTAGTTTTTTCATGTGCACTCAACAGATCATATCTGGTGTGGAATACTGCCATAGAAACATGGTTGTCCATCGTGACCTAAAGCCAGAAAACTTGTTACTTGATTCAAAGTATAATGTAAAACTTGCGGACTTTGGCTTGAGCAATGTCATGCATGATGGTCATTTTTTGAAGACTAGCTGTGGGAGTCCAAACTATGCTGCTCCTGAGGTATTTTATGCTTATTGCAGTAATTTGTCAAGATATTTTCCTGCTTTTTTTTTGCACACCATGTTTCTTGAAACATTGGTATCTTTCCAGGTAATATCTGGTAAATTATATGCTGGACCTGAGGTTGATGTATGGAGTTGTGGAGTGATCCTTTATGCACTTCTTTGTGGAACTCTTCCATTTGATGATGAGAATATTCCCAACCTGTTCAAAAAGATTAAGGTGAGAAAGAAATAAAGAACTTACATGGAATACTGCCTTGCAACAAGTAGATCTTCTTTGCTTCTTGTTTTACCCCCCTCCCCCCCTGGTTTTACGTGTTTCAGGGAGGTATCTACACTCTTCCAAGTCATTTGTCTGCTTTAGCTAGGGATCTGATCCCAAGAATGCTCGTTGTCGAGCCTATGAAGAGAATCACAATTCGTGAAATTCGGGAGCATCAATGGTTCCAGAACCGCCTTCCTCGTTACTTGGCAGTGCCTCCACCAGACACGACACAGCAAGCCAAAATGGTATTTAAGTGGTTATGCTGCTATTGTATGCTTGTATTCAAATGTTTCAAATTTTGTCCACTAAAATACGTAAGAAAATGTATTGAAGACTGTTCATATCAGAAAATCAGCTACTATAGTTTTTGCATGAAAAGTACTTTTATAAGCATATGTAGTGTCTGTGAACATAATGTTGTAGAAATCAATAGTCAAAAGTTGTATCTCTGAGTAATTCCTTGCTGCAAGTAGTTCGTGCTGTAGCACCAACCACCGATATGTGATACACTAAATTTTTCTTACACTCACTTTTTAATGCATGTTGAGGGATATTTAGGCATTTCTGTTTAATCAACTTTACAGTAACTAGTCCCCTGTCATTATTCTCCTGACAATGTTGTAACATTTTCCTACAACGGTCATTTTCTGAAGATCGATGAGGATACACTTCGAGATGTTGTTAATATGGGATTTAACAAGGACCATGTGTGCGAATCACTGTGCAGCAGACTTCAAAATGAGGTATGGGCTTGTAATGTGAGCCTTATGTTCCTTTTAGTGAGTAGGATACTGATATTGCAAAATTTCCAGGCAACAGTTGCATATTATTTACTATTGGACAATCGGTTTAAAGCAACCAGTGGCTATCTTGGGGCAGATTATCAAGAATCAATGGTCAGTACATATTTACTTGGTTACATCTGGGATCGTTAAACAAGATAGCTAGCGGGGATTTATTTGATTTATTGATGATTTTAGCACTATTGAATGCCGAATGCCTGAATTGTTGCTTCTCCAGGAAAGGAATTTAAATCAGCTACCGTCATCTGAATCAACTAGTTCTGGTGCGAGGAATTATGTTCCAGGAAGCACAGATCCTCATAGCAACGGCCTGCGGACACATTATCCTGTTGAAAGAAAATGGGCACTTGGACTTCAGGTCTTGCATACAGTTCATTTTTCTTTGCTTTGCACAACCTAGCACTTGTATTAATGTATCACTTAACCAACAGTCTCGGGCCCACCCACGTGAAATAATGATCGAGGTCCTAAAAGCACTTCAAGAATTAAATGTCAGCTGGAAGAAGAATGGACACTACAACATGAAATGCAGATGGTGTCCGGAGTTTTCTGAAGCCCATGATATGTTAGATTCCAGTAACAGCTTTCTTGGTGACTCTACCATCATGGATAATGATGATGCAAATGGAAGGCTACCTGCTGTGATCAAATTTGAAATCCAGGTATGTAGTAGCTTGTTACACTAACTGGACCTTGTTCAATAAATTGTGTGTTTTTAACCCAGTCTTGTTGACTTGTTCAATCATGTGTTTATGTTTAAATCAATGGAGTGTGGACAGAGCGATGGATTCTCATTTATTTTTCAATCATGTGTTTTGAATCATCATTAGCAACAAGTAAAACCATGTGTTTTCAAGCCACCTTAGCTCTTTTTTTTAAAAAAAAAAATCTAATACATATTGTTGTTTTTCCAGCCTGTGAAGGTTCAGCACATGAGTCTGCTAGTTCTAACCCTGGTGCCATTTTGATCAAACAAACTTTCATTTTGTGCACCAGTCTACCATATGTCCATATATTACACCTATATTTTACCAGCAGCCTATTAATTCACTTGAAATGCCACATTTTGTTCTCTTGTTATATACGCTCGTTGGTGATGCATCTGCTTCCTGCTGACACTGTTTTCTTCTTCATCAGCTTTACAAGACGAGGGATGAGAAATACCTCCTTGATATGCAGAGAGTTACTGGACCTCAGCTCCTCTACCTGGACTTTTGTGCGGCCTTCCTTACCAAACTTAGGGTTCTATAGTGCTCTGTTTCTCTTCAGAGTGGCGAATAACTAAACTTAGGGCCCTGCCTTGTGAGTTTTCTCACTGCAGTAATTAATAAACAACAGCCTGTAAATAGAAATAGGAACCTTTGCGCCTTTTTCGTGTCTTTGACAGCAGGACGTGTTGTTTGCGTGACTGGTCTTGTATTATGCTCAAAGGTTGGCAGTTAACTTGTTATAGATATATAGATATACAAAGGTTTAGTATACTGTGGGGAGAAATTGCTTTTAAGATGGCAGTGCGGCAGTATAATGCTCTTGTGAAAATGCAAGATCCAGCTTCTGTTCACCTTACTGTTGTAGCTATCATCCGATGTACTTTTTTTTTTTTGCAATTGATAATGTTTTCTTGATAGCCACATCAGAAGTATCGTGCTTATTGACGTACCAGACAGGAGCACATCTTACTAGCGGATAAAGTAGTCGTAAAGGTGTATAGTAATGAATTCGAAAGATTACGCAGGGATTATACGCGCTGAGTTGTTCATAGTCATATTTTATAGTAGTATTTTCTAGAGAACGTACAAAGCACGTATTTTATTAAAAAGAGGAGAATTACAGCTAAGTAACTTTAGGTTAGTCTCAGTGGCAGTGTCATGGGCACACTTACAGTACCAAGTCCGCCACACCAGCTTTTCAGCATGATGACCCTGTCACTCTCAATGCACAGGGTCATGGTCACAGTTTCATAGATAGAATGTAGCATTTAAATATTGCATGTGTTGTGATCAAATGCAGGGTCATAGGCTCTCAGTGGAGGGTCGTGAGCATTGGTACCTGTGTCGACCTGGGGTCATCACCATGACCGACGAGGGTCTGGATTAGGGCTCCTTAAGCGGCAAGATAATCAATCTCAAGGTAGAGTCGTCTGACACCATTGACAACATCATGGTTAAGATCCAGGACAGGAAGAGCAACTGATCCTTGTCAAGACCATCACTGGCAAGACGTCTCGTTTCCGACCAGGAGGAAGCTTCCCCGACAAGTTTCTGCCTCGCACGAGGAGTTTCTGCCTCGCACGAGGAGTCTCCGACTCGCACGAGGAGTCTCCGCCCCGCACGGGGAGCCTTCGCCTCGCACGAGGAGTTTCCGCCTCGCACGAGGAGTCTCTGGCTCGCACGAGAAGTCTCCGACAACTTGCTCGCACGAGGAGTCTCCGCCCCCGACTACTCATTCGCACGAGTAGTTTCCGTCTCCGACTAAGACGAGGCCCACGCGCGAAGGTCGGGGCGGGGGATCAAGGGTCCCACACGAACGTGGCGTAACCCCGACGCCCGGGCTCCCCCGTGATGACACGCGGGGCACCAGTTCCCCACGCCATGCAAGCGCACCAGCTGGCGGCACGCGTGGGCGTCCGGCTCTGACAAGAGCCGCAGCGCTGTACTGTTCAACAGTGTGCCCCCCAACGCGCCGTCCCATCCGACTCTGCGGCACGCTAACCCCGTCAGAGGCACTCAAGTACCCACTACGGTCGGCGCCCACCTACATTTAGGCCCCGACGTGTCAAGCCTAATACGCACTAAGGAGGGTTGAGTCACCCGCAAAGGAGCTCAGAGGAAGCGCCAGGTACTCGAAAATGAACAGTGATACCTGGACACGTGGCGGCCTACAGCTCCAACACAGCTCAGCCCCCTTCAATGCTCCCTGGCAGACAGTGACGTGCGAGAAGACCTCCTGACTGCGTAGGACTGTAGCACATTTTCGTTTTCCTCTTTTGCCCTACACCCTTGAGACTATAAAAGGGAGAGGAGGGCAACTGTCACAAGGGCTGACGAACCGAACACTCAGACCCCAGGGACTTGGGCTCGACACCCTCTCCCGACCAGTTTGTAACCCCTACTGTAAACATCCCTAGCGCAAGAACACGACAACTCGATACTGGACGTAGGGTATTACTCCTCAGAGGCCTGAACCAGTCTAAACCCCAATGTCTCTCGCGCTAACCATCCGGGTCGGACACACGATCCGATACAAATTTACTGCCGACGGTAGAGAACCCCGACAATGACCCTGAGATCTTCTCTTCCTTCATTTATTTGGTGCCATGTCATCAAATAAGTTTATGTGACAGTCCATTAAATGTCGATGACCCTATCACTCTAAGTAACTTTAGGAGAACCCTCAAGCGCGGAGTTACGAAGAAACACTAGCTACAACGACCAATAACAACAAAGGAAACAATCACTGAAGCTAGCCAACCAACCACTAACTCGATTAGAGGAAACAACCACCGAAGCTAGTCAGCCAACCACCGAAGCACCCACAACAGAGACATACAACACGAACAAACAAGCTTGAACTCAAGGCAAACTGACACTTGCAGAAAAGAGGACGCTAAGAGCACCCGCATGTCATAACTCGGAGTCAAAGGAGAGAGAGTGAGAGGGTTATGCAAGACGATGCCTCTGAGGAGAACGCAACGCCGACGCCGCCATTGTCCGACTGTCCACGAAGAAATAGTTTGAAGTCTTCACCTAGCGAAACCAAATGAGTTTGGCGGCCACGACAATACCCGTAAGTTACGTGAAATGACGCAACCGTTATCAGCACCGGTCAATGCTATGCAAGACTTTCACCACAAGGCTACAAACCCAACTCCACATTGCAAGCGACCACTGATCCTAGATGAGAGCAGGGGCGGATCTACGTTGGGGCGAGCTGGGGCAGCCGCCCCAGCTAGATTTGGGATTACGCACAAGTACCTCTCTTCTTCTCCGGAGAAAATCTGAGCTCCGCAGCAGTCGCAGCACTCCCGGCCGCCATGGCGGCTGCCTGGTTGCCGGTTAGACAGAGGTAGAAGACAACCTCATCTGGGCCTTTATTTGCTACCTCTTTAACATCCAGTCCAATAGCCCAACAGCCCAAAACGTCTAAACGAGGCCCAATAGCACATAGACAGCATACGCAGTAGCCAGCAGATGCAGTCACGCAAGCCGCCCGCGCAAGCGCAACCCTAGGTCCCAGCGGCGCGGCGTGGTGGTTGGTGGCGGCTGCTTCGGGCGCAGGCGGCAATTCCAGGTGGTAGCTCCAGCCTCCAGGCACCTCTAACGGTTCAAGGAGGAGGAGGACGAGATTGCGCCGGTGGCTGCCGGGGTTGGGTATAGGTATAGCCACGGCGACCGGGGCTAGTGGTACCTATATTCTTATGAATTATGATGTTATAACCAGTAGTTGAGTTAATCATTTGATCACTTCATTATTACTTGCTATTTGCTAATTGATGTCATTATCTAATTTATGGGTTTATCTTTTTTTATTTCTATTTTTGCATTTTACCATGTATGGTGCGATGGTGCAAATTTATTCTTCAAATTTGAAGTAATATCTCAACTTCGCATTAAAATTGTTTGATTGCGATATATATCTCAACTTCGCCCCAGCTCAATTTTTTTCCTGGCTACGCCACAGGATGAGAGCAAAAGTATATAATAAAACTATTGGAGTCACGTACATTTGTATCGTCGGTCTAATTGTATTTTAAAACTGTACACAAAATATGACAATAATTTATTTACAATCCTCGAAAAGGAGATATCGTCCAAATTATAAGACTCAACTATAGAAAGTCAACAAACAACTATTTTCAATTCCGTAATAAGTCCACTCAAATACTCAATGGAGTGCTAACCACTATTCCTTACGTTTTAAATTACTATTCATTTTAAAATTTTTAGATGCACAATTTTTGTCATGTATATAGACATAATTAATTGGATCCACACCATTGAGAGATCCAAAAGTTAGATATATACCATTGACCCCACATGTCATTGACTCATTTGAACCCCACATGTCATTGACTTAGGTGCGCCTAGAAAAGTTGGGATAGTGGAAATAGCATTCAAGCACTCTGCACTCGAACTTGTGTGGAACCGGATATTTTCCTAAATGGAGTTCCCATCGCCCAAGGTTTTACGAATTGAAAAAGGCTTCGAATATAGTGAAAGTCCAAATAGCTCATAAACTATATTTTGATTCAAATTACCCAATAAACTATACTATTTGGTTTTACTTATCCCATAATATAACTTTTCTATTAGTATTACTCTATAAATTTGAATTTTATTTTGATTAGCAAGGTCATAGTGGACATCATGGTTTATATTTAAAAATATTTTATGAATTTTCCATCATGGTTTTTTTATAATTTTGTATCTCAAAGATAAATTTTATTATTAAGTATACTACTCTATTAACTAATAATTAAAAATATTATATATTTTTCCTAACATGTCTTTTGATGTATGATATCATCTTGCAATTTTGAACTTAAAACACATGTGGTTTTATGCCTATATTCGGCTGACCAATTATTATTATTATTATTATTATTATTATTATTATTATTATTATTATTATTATTATTTGTCATTGACCGTTATGGCTGCGCTCGTTTGGTGGATGCCAACTATCGGCGGGCCTTGGCAATCGCGTCCACGTGTTTTTCTTTTTTGCCCACACGAGGGTGAAACGACAATGATCGATTCGTTCACAATTATTTGGAGAGCCAACTATTTGGCAAGGTGTAAAGCACATATACGACTCCACATGTAAGGAGAAAAAATATAAATTGTGTAAACAGATGAATTGAACAGTATAGTTTAGGAGGTAAATTGAACTCAGAAATATTTTATGAGATCATCCAAAATTTGGTTTTACTTAAGAGGAGTACTTTGAACTTTTTCCTCATAAATATCTTCAATCATCATGGTTGTACACATATATGTTTTAGATCTAGGATACATCTTGAAAAGAGAGTGTAGAGTGTGTGTCGTGTATGGAATATGGATCTTTTACAAGACTTAAAGTGGGGGGAATTTTCGCCACCCCATTGAGCCACATCATCAAGAAATGGAGAGCCGTATGATCGCCCGTGGATGGCTCGAATCATCCACCGATACTGTTCATGTGGGACCCACAGTATGTTTAGGTGGGACCCACGTGCGGGACCACATGGATTCATGAGATATTCGTATGGGACCCACATTAGGTGGGACCCACACATTTTTGTTTTGCGGGACACACAATTCTATTGTGGAATTCGTGATTAAAAATTTATGTTTTCTCATTCTGTATGCGGAAAAAATCTTAACAACGATTTTTAAAATTATATTATTCAATATTTTCCCTCAGATTTTGTTCAGTTACGAACGACTCCTCAAATTATATTATTCAATATTTTCCCTCAGATTTTGTTCAGTTACGAACGACTCCTCAAATTATATTATTCAATATTTTCCATCGAATTTGTGTTCTAAATTCTTAAAAAACAGTGCTCTCAAAACTATATATTTACATAAATTATATATAATGTTTTACAAACTTCTTAATTGTTTTATTTACATAAAATTATGATGTAAATCATTATGACCGCGCGCAGTGTAGCGTATGTATCAGCCTATGTAGTATGTAATCCATCCATCACTCAGGTAATTTTACAAAGACCACCTCGAACTTTGTGAAAATAGTATTTTCATTCCAACCGTCTCTCAGACAGCTTTAAGAAAACCCCCCAGAGCTTTGAAGGAATGCCAAGATGGCTGCCAATTATATAGAACTCACTCAAACTTTATCAAAAATAAACAGTAGTCCAACCATTGCTCTGACACTTTAATTAAGCCTCCTCAAGTTTAAAAAATTAACATTTCTTTAAGCCACCTTTCAGAAAATTTGACGACATCTACCTCGATCAAGCCAGCTCTCATGTAATTTTATTATAATAATTAACCCGCGATCTATGCATCTCCAACAATCTTGAACTTTACAGGAACTAATACATGGTCCACAAACTTTTATGGAAAAGACCATAAACTTTCTACAAATCTAACCACAACTTGAAAATTTTGCGGAAAAGAACCCAAACTCTATCATAATGAATCCACAGTCCCTGCTTTATAACTAAGAAATACCATAAACTCTTAAGGAATTAATCCACAACTTAAAATCCTGTAAAATATCCACAACCTTCCTACTAATCACTGGGCTACATATCATGGCGCGGTAACGCCGTGCCAATCTTTCTAGTACATACCTGTGTTCGAGACATAACAAAAAGAACTAAATTCAGACCCCTTTGCTTAACCACGAAACGCGCAAACAAAAAAACGCGGAAAAGCAAAACCCGAAAGCCGAAAGAAAGAGAGCGCTGCCCATTTCCTCCCAGTTGGGCGGCCCGATTCGGCGATTCCCTCGAATCCCCCGATCCCCTCCTCCTCGCGAAGGCCAAAACCCAACTCCTCGATCTCCCGCAACATCCCAGATCTCTAACCCTCACCACCGCCGCCCGCCGCCGTTTTCTCCCCGATCGCCGCGGCCATGGCGAAGGAATTCCCCGTGCCGCCGGTGGTATTCACGCCGTCCACCCCGACGCACCGCCGCCATCCTGCACCGGGCATAGGGGCCTCTCCTCCGCCCGCGTTCGCGCCGCCGCGCCCCTCCACCTCGTCCGCAGCCAACCCGCTCCCCTTCATGTCGTTCGACGTCTCCGCTGCCGCGGCCTCCTCCTCCTCCGCGCCGCCCCTCTTCGCGGGGCCCATGGGCGTCGGCGGCTCTGGCGCATCCTTCGAGGACGAGCCGCCTCTCCTCGAGGAGCTTGGCATCAACACCCGCCAGATCTGGCGAAAGACGATCTCCATCCTCCACCCGCTCCGTTCGGCCGACCCCTCGCTCCACGCCGACGCCGACCTCTCAGGCCCGTTCCTCTTCCTCCTCTCATTTGGACTATTCCAGCTCCTCGCGGGGAAGTTTCACTTCGGGATCGTGCTCGGCTGGGTCACCGTCGCATCCCTCTTCCTCTACTTCGTCTTCTCCATGCTGTCCGGCGGCCGCCGCGGGGACCTCGATCTGTACCGGTGCGTTAGCCTCGTCGGATACTGCATGCTGCCCATGGTCATCTTCTCCGCGGTCTCTCTCTTCCTGCCGCGGGGCGGCGGACTTATATTTGGAGTGGGGATGGCATTTGTGATATGGTCCACCAGGGTCTGCACCAGGTTGCTCGCAGAGCTTGCATCCAGCGGCGATGAGCATAAGGGCCTCATCGCATATGCGTGCTGGCTTGTCTACATGCTGTTCTCGCTGCTCGTCATCTTCTGATACCCTTTATGGTATGGAAGGTATGCTTGACAACTTTGCTAAAGCATGCTGATATTTAATTTGATCATTAATGCTAAGCACTTACTTATAGCAAATACTTAGCCCGAAAATCTTGGTTTAACAATTGGAGGTGCTGCTAGAGCTACACCCTACATAAAGATGAGTTAGTTGAGGGTGTTTGGTTTTTTCTTGGAAGCTCATAGAAGACCAAGTTGGATGGATGCTTATATTGTGTTTATCTCATTTGAATTAACTTTCCTTATCGTCTCCCCATGATATTGCCATATTGGTGTTGTTTCTTCCGTGATTGCAACTGACAAGTGATTGCGCGGCACCAAAGTAATACAGCCTTGCCTACTTGTTGCAGTAAGCTGTTTGTAGTTACTTGGTAGGAACCACTCACCACCCTTCACTTTGATAATGTCAAACATATTCAAATTATATTTAGAAGACCTGCATCTTCTGCATACTTTGAGTAATTGATTAGTGGGTGCTTGGAAATTTCATTGATGTCATTTTGCATGTGAGAACAAAATGCTACTGAGGTTATACATCTGGCTGATAATTGATAGAGACCTGCAAACACACGCCTTACAAGTTATGAGGTAAAATTGAGCCCTAAATTGTAGGTGTAGTCCGGTTTTTTTGGTTGCCCATAGATATACAAGTTTAATGTGTTTTTGCTGAAGGAATCTGTGCTTGCTTTGTCCATTATGGATCTCAGGCTAGGTTGCATGTTCTTGATTGATATTAAGTAGATAGGTTAGTTCAAACAATAGGAAGTAGATAAGTTTTGGTGATGACATGTGTCAGATAAACTCATCTACTAACATAAGCAGTTCTTTAGGAGGAAATGTTCCTTCTAACAGATTTGTGAAGTCAACATACCCGAACTCTAGAATTTGTGTTCAGTGGCTTATTTGTCTTCTCTTTTGCCTACGATAACTGAATTATCTGTATCCATTCTTCTTACATTATTACAAGCCAAATTATCCTTTAAGAATTCTCTTTTATATCGTGTACTTGGGTTGCAATTTTGCGAATGATGAAAACTTTGTATTGCTTTATGTTTTCTTACTTTGTAAATTGCAAGTATACATCAAATGTGCAAAGTTGTAAGCTGTTTCTCTCCTTTTTGTGCAGATTATGTTCGAAATTTGTTTGGTGGATGGAGCCGACTGCGTTTTAACCAGTCACCGGAGTGTTTTTGCTGTGACCTTGCAGAATTACTTATGATCTGGCCAGTGGGGAATTGTCTTGTAATGATAATGTCTTGAAATGTCCAGTGGGCATGGTGGGTGCTCATTGTAGATCTTGTGGTAAAGAAAAAGAAGTAATTAGGTTTTGCTTAAGGATTGGTGAAAATCTTTCTAAAGGGAGTTGTCGTGGTCTATCCAAATTTTTTCATTGTGATTACTCACCACGACCGGTTTATTTTAGGATCACCATGCTTACTTTCCTTTATGTTTCACTGTTCAATTTTCAGCATTGCAATTTATAAGAGATAATTGTTCAATCTTTAGGTAATGTGATAGTTAGTGGTTCAAAAACCAAAGGTTAGCTTGATCTCTTGTTACATTCGACCCATTGAGTTGTTGGGTACTTGGTAGTTCTATTTGCTTCTATTTGTATTTGTGCTATTGCATGATTACTAATTTCTAGATGAGTGAATTTCATTGTAGGTTCATGAACTTTTTCATGAGATCTCATCTAGGTTCATGAACTTTTAAAAATCGGTCATCTAGGTTCAAGACGGTTGCGACGAGCCTCCAGGATACGCTTGGCTTGTCGCCACCTAGATCAAAGTTCATTGACTCGCTTATTTAGTTTGCAGACTTAGATGAGATCTTAGAAAAAAATTATAGACATACAGTGAAAATCACGCTTTCCAGACCTACAGTGAAAATGACTCTTTCTGAATCATTTGTGAAAAAGATGTCATATTATTTTATTCGCAGAAGGGAATGGCAGCACTAAATCAGCTCGATGATTTCCTCCTAGCAGCAAGTACTTTTGATTTTCTGTTCAGTCGATTATTTATTTGTCAAGCCAGGATTGCAGTCACGATATAGTGCTTTGCTGCTAGGCATGAGGCAAGCCTAACGCTCCTACACTACACATGTCAGTTCAATTTGGGTTGGGTTTGGCATAAAAGTATGGACCTGCCGCAGCAAATCATCATCCGAAGACGATTTATGCAACGGAGCTCCATGGACCTCTGTAGGGCTTGCTTGAGCAGTAGTGGATTAAAAGGGATTGATATTCTTCAATCCTTCGCCCCCTCTTCATCACTTTTCTATCGAAACAAGTTCGAACTGAATCCTTGTTGCACTGTGAAGGTGTTTTTTTGTAAACGTGCATATTATATTTTTCATCAAGAAGAGAAGAATTACAACTGCGCAGGTTTAACGAGAACTCCCAAAGTGCACAAATACAAGAGCCACGATTGGCGAGAAACAAACACGAATCGGAGCCACCTCAACATAAAAGCACAACCCACGACCTAAGATAACTGTAGCGTGTAGGAGAAAACACCCAGAAACCAGAATATACGCAAATCACTATCTGCCTCACACTACGATGTTCACAATGCAAGACTTTTTATTAGTCAATGCGAGACTGCAGAGCGTGACAGAGGACGTGCTTGGAGTCCATTAGCGTGTTATCAGTTATCACAGCCACGCCGCCCAGCGCTCCCCCCATTCCACGAAGCCCGCAGTGGCCGGTGCACCTATGGGCTTTGGGCATCTTGTTCGAAAAAGAAAAAGAAAAGCTTCGGACATCTTGTCGCTAACGGGCTCACGGCGGCAATGGCGGAACAAAAACGTGAACTTCACTTCTCAGGTCAGACAGGAATCAACGGGCCGGGGTGGCCGGGTACTTAACCAGCCGGCAGTACCTTTTCCTCCCCCTCCGCACGCCCGTCCACCCACCGGATCTCCCTGAAACCTCGCGTCGCGAAAATGCCCAAACGAGACAAAGGAGCTCGCGCCTCCCCACCCCACACACCTCCGCCGGGGACGAAGAGCGAGGCCGAGGAGGAGGAGGGGGCAGGCGAGGCGGGGGCGTCGTCCGCCGCGGAGATGGGGACGTACAAGTGCTGCATCTTCTTCACGCGCCGCTTCACGCTCGGCGACACCGCCACGCCCGAGGACGTGCGCACGCTCTTCTCCCGCTTCGCCGCCGGGTCGCCCTACATGGGCCCCGACGACCTCCGCCGCTACCTCGCCGCCTGGGGAGGGGCCGACGGCGAGGTCGCGGAGCAGGTCGTCGACCGGGTCCTGCTGGACCGCAGCCGCACCCCGCGCTTCGGGAGGCCGGCGCTCACCGTCGACGACTTCATGCACTTCCTCTTCTCCGAGGAACTTAACCCGCCCCTCCGCCATTCCAAGGTAAAGCCACCCTCAAGCTGCTCCTCGAGACCCAACCCAAATGCGGCCTTGATCCAATGTTTCCTCTGCGGTTGATTGCTGCTGGGGAGGCTCCACTCGGGGAGACGGATTACGCAACGTGGTTAAATTAGTTGCGTTTGCTGATCACATGGGAAATTTGCGAGCTGCTCCCCACATAATGCAATGTGTGTGTCACTTCAACATTATTTGGATCACAAAGGTGATTTGCGAATGTGAACTTTTCTTTGTACAACGCGCGTGTCATTTCAACACTTGTAGCCATTGGTGCAATCGCATAATCAGATTGTTTTGTCCTGCTTAGCACAGTAGTTTCATCAGCTGGACGTTGTGATTTTGCAGTGACTTCTCTACCAATTAATTAATGCAGGTTTAATGTTTTTGCATTGCCTTTGGTACTGTAATACTGTTGTGTCATGAAGCATCATTCTGGTAGCTGAATGGTGATAATTGCTTTGACTTTGGTTGGTCCATAAGAGCTCTGAATATTGTAGATTAAATGGATTGCTAGCTGTATTTCGCAGTCAAAGAAAAGTATTGTTGGCCATTCTCTCCTGTAGCTAGCATGTGAAGCTCCATTATTGGTCTGAAATTATAATGGTCCCGTATGCATTCTGTGAACTGTTTAATTGTTAAATACCTTTCATTTTTCAGGTCCATCAGGACATGAATGCACCGCTGTCGCACTATTTCATATACACTGGACACAACTCGTATCTGACCGGTAATCAACTCAGCAGTGACTGCAGTGATGCTCCCATCATCAAGGCACTGCAAATAGGTGTTCGTGTAATTGAATTGGACATATGGCCAAATTCTTCTAAAGATGACATTGACGTTCTCCATGGAAGGTATATATATTTGCACGCTTTATTACTTGGTGCTCCTTTCATCAAGAGTTTTTTGCGCATCATCTTGTTGAACATTATATCTATACGGAAACTGAAGCTGCCATGAGATGTGCTGTAACTTCATTTACCTTTCCTCTCTTGATAGGACATTGACTGCCCCAGTATCACTAATCAAATGCTTGAGATCCATCAAAGAATATGCTTTTGTGGCATCTCCTTATCCTGTTATTATAACATTAGAAGACCACCTCACACCTGATCTTCAGGCGAAAGTAGCTAAGGTAACTGTATTTCTCTGAATAATTAATATATGGTATGGGATTCTAGTGTAGCTACTTCTGAAATTTTGTATAGATGGTCCTTGAAGTGTTTGGAGACATCCTATATTACCCTGAATCAAAACATCTTCAAGAATTTCCGTCACCTGAAGCTCTAAAGGGGCGTGTCATGCTCTCAACTAAACCCCCAAAGGAGTACCTCGAAGCAAAGGGTGGTACCATGAAGGATAGAGAAATTGAAACCCAGTTTAAAAAGGGAGAAAAGGAAGAAGCAGCATGGGGGGTAGAAGTTCCAGATATTCAGCATGAGATCCAAGTTGCCGATAGGGTACTGATCTTAGATTCTGCTACATTTTTCCGTTTGTTTTCTTAGTCAACAATTTCTCCCTGTCAATATTTTACTAAATGGTGCTCTAGCAGCATGACGATGATCTATTATATCGCGGAAGAGGTCTGGATGATGATGATGAGCAGAAAACGAGCAAGCATGTGGCACCAGAGTATAAACACCTCATTACTATCAAGGCAGGAAAGCCAAAGGGTCCTCTCGTGGATGCCTTAAAGAATGACCCTGACAAAGTTAGGCGCCTCAGTTTGAGTGAGCAAGAACTTGCAAAAGTGGCAGCAAATCATGGTCCCAACATTGTGAGGTTTGTTTGCTAAATAAATTTTAATTGTTCAGCAAATGTTTAAGGAGGTACGATAATGCTGTTGTCATTCCTTGGCTGCCAACTTCTGTTCTTTTACTGAAGAGCACTTTCTGTTTGTTCCAAGCAGCTTCACACATAGAAATATGCTGAGAATATATCCAAAGGGAACCCGCTTCAATTCATCAAACTATAATCCATTTCTTGGATGGGTGCATGGCGCTCAAATGGTGGCATTCAATATGCAGGTCTGATTGCAATCTGAGCAATATATTATGGCCTCATTGAACTCCAACAGTTCCTGATTTTCCTGTATGTGATTTGGATCAAGATTCAGTTTACCACATTTGCAGTGTAGTCATGTTTGTAGTCAAGATCTAATTTACCACTGTGGTTGTGTATTGGTCGCTCAGTTGTCTCATGATTGGGGGCGTATCTGTGCTGTCTTTTAGCAAATCATTTGAAGGAATTCTGATTATTTAATTTAGTGCTGTAACATAAGTAGAATGCGGGATTTGATTGTGATATACTTGTATTTCCCCTTTGCTTAAGCTGTTGAGCAGTCATTAATTGTGCAGAAGCTGTCTAATGTCATGATGACATGTAATTTTTCCCTCCATTTTTTCTTCTTCAGGGATATGGAAGAGCACTTTGGTTAATGGATGGTTTTTACAAAGCCAACGGGGGCTGTGGTTATGTGAAGAAACCTGATTTCTTGATGCAAACTTGTCCAGATGGAAAGGTGTTTGATCCCAAGGCAGATTTACCGGTCAAGGCAACATTGAAGGTAGACGACACGCTTCCTCTTCTTTTTGGCTCTCTGTGTGTCTCAGAAATGGGTTGATCTGGTACTGTGTGCAGGTCAAGGTGTACATGGGCGAAGGTTGGCACAAAGACTTCAAGCAGACACACTTCGACACATACTCACCTCCAGATTTCTATGTAAAGGTCTGCTCACTCCTTGAGCTCATGCATGCTAATGTATGAAAGCTTAAAGACTGCTCCCGATCGCCTGAAAGACAGTTGCATCACCCTGAAGCTTAAAGATGCATTGCTAATCCGGTTCTGGTTCACCAACAGGTTGGCATCGCCGGAGTTCCATTAGACTCAGTGATGAGGAAGACGAAAGCCGTGGAGGACAACTGGGTCCCTGTGTGGGAGGAGGAGTTCGCCTTCCCACTGACCGTCCCTGAGATCGCGGTGCTCCGCGTGGAGGTGCACGAGCAGGATGTGAGCGAGGATGACTTCGGTGGGCAGACGGCGCTGCCGGTGGAGGAGCTGCGGCCGGGGATCCGCGCCGTCCCGCTGTTCGACCACAAGGGGCACAAGTTCAAGAGCGTCAAGCTCCTGATGCGCTTCGAGTTCACCTAGCGCGCCCGTAGCAGAGAACGGTCATGTTGCCATGTCTGTCGATCGATGTTTGTTTGCATTAGGAATCGATCTTTTTTACTGGTATTGGATCTCTGTGCTTTTGTACCCTCCGTTGCCGCTAACGCGCCTTTAGCCGGAGATCTCGTCAGGCTCCGCCTCATCTGTTTGGACGGATCGTGCGTCCAGGAGCTGCTGCGAGTTAGTCACCCGTGTACCAACGGCGCGGATTGGGCTGAGAATATCGTGTGGATAAGTGTGACCTGGCAACGTATGGGAGTGAGGACTCGGTCCTGAACTGACAAGCAGCAAGTGAGCAACCAAGCAGCCGCCGGTGGCCATGGCGATGATGGGTGCTGCGGCGGCGGCATCCACCTGCTGCGTCAGGTCGTGCGCCTCACCTAGCCTGTCTCGCTCGCGCGTCAGGGCGCAGGCGACGTCGTGGGCCGGGGGCGCCGAGGCGCTGGTGCGGTCGGGCGCGGTGAAGGTCGTGCGGCCCAGGGACGCGGCGGAGGCGCTGGGCGCGGAGGGGTTCCGGCTGCTGGACGTGCGGCCGCCGTGGGAGCGCGCCCGCGCCAGCGTGCGGGGCTCGGCGCACGTGCCGCTGTTCGTGGGGGACGACGACATGGGCCCCGTGACGCTGCTCAAGAAGTGGGTCCACTTCGGCTACATCGGGCTCTGGACCGGCCAGGCCTTCACCAAGATGAACGACCGCTTCGTCGACGACGTCGCCGCCGCCGTCGCCGGCGAAGGCGGCAAGGACGCCAAGCTCCTCGTCGCCTGCGGCGAAGGCCTCAGGTAAATGGGTTTGTGTTGATTATAGTAACAATCCTGAGAGGAGCTTGTGATTGGTCTCGTGCTTGGTTAGTCACAAAAGCTCTCCTGTTTATTGCCTGGGTTTCCAAGGTCGTTGATCGCGGTGAGGATGCTGCACGACGACGGGTACAGGAACCTGGCGTGGCTCGCCGGCGGGTTCAGCAAGTGCGCCGACGTCGACTTCCCGGGCGTGGAGGGGGAGAGCAAGCTGCAGTACGCCACCATTGGGGGAGTCTCCTACATCTTCCTCCAGATCCTGCTGCTGCTGGGGGTGGTGAAATGATCCTGCCTGCCGAGTGGCACGGAGCACAGCAAAACACGCAGCGTGGAGTCTCCCCATGTCTCTCGTCTCCATCGGCTTTTGCTTCGGTTTGCTAGTATATCAAATGTACTTTGAATCTCTGTGGTTGTAGAATAGATAGCAGCAACTGAGTTTGTCGCAGCTGTACTTCTCACATTGACGCCACGAAGAATGTGTGCGCGGTTCCTAAAAAAAGTGTGCACGACTCCTCCCAGCAGCAGCAGCGAGCGATGCACAGACAGATTAGGTTTCTCCTTTATCCTAATGGGCCGAGCCAACCGGCTCTCTGTGCTTGAGCGGGCCGGCTGTGTGCACATAGGCCCATAGTCCACAACATGGTCAGGACCGCCGGAAGATCACCAGCGCGGTTGTCGGCGTGCGTGGCGACGTCGCCGCCACGACGGGTACGCTCGACCGACACATCCGGCCGGCGGCAGCACCGGCTTCTGATCTGCAGTCTGCAAACAGGGAATTCGCAAGTTGTGTGTTTCTGCAGTGGAAAGGGCACACTGCAGTACTGTATTCTGGAAGGGTCAGTGGGGATCGAACGCGACGGTGCCCTGTTATGTCGACAAGTGCTGTGTTTTCAAGCACGTGCGTGTTAATGTTGCGTGCATGCGCCCTTTATTACAAGCTAATAAGACAACAAGATTTTTATGATTGCCTGAGTTTTTTGAATGGTCGGCGGTTACTGGTTTATCTTTTTTTTTAAATGCGAAAGAGTAAAGTCTGGTTAACACAAACATAAAAGGTACTACTCATCCAGTAGAAACTTAATCGCGAATTGGTTTGCAGTCCAATGATAGGACGATCCAGTAGGACGCTACCCATCAGGGTTCAAATACATACTCGCACATTTTTCTAGGATTTTTCAGTATTTATCGGCGTTGGGTAGATCTGTCGTGTGTTCAGTCCTTCAGAGATGTTCATAGGGGTGAGTGTGCGTGCGTGTTGTGAGCGTCTGCATTGTACAGAATGCAATCCTAGCATTTGAAAAAAAAATCGGAGGTGTTCATATGCAGAATGCAATTCTAGCATTTGAAAAAAAAATCGGAGGTGTTCATAGGGGTGAGTGTGCGTGCATGTTGTGAGCGTCTGTGTTGTACTCCAAGAACGCAATCCTAGCATTTGAAAAAATTCAGAGGTGTTCATAGGGGTGAGTGTGCGTACGTGTTATGAGTGTCTGCGTTGTTGTTATTCTAAAAAAGTAGAAACTTGATCGGCTAATTTGTTTTCCCTCTTGTAAAATATCCAAATTAGATTAGAAAATCCTCACCTGCCTGATAAGAAATTGTGAAGGACAATATCTTGGCAATTAAAAAAAACACTTATATGTCTCGGGTGTCATATAGTTAGGGAATCACGAACAAATGTACACGTAAAATGATACCTCAAAGGCTACTGTGGTTCTCTCATGCGTTTTCACCATTGCATTTGCTCTAAGATTTGTGCGGAGCAAGAGAGTGAAAGAGTCTCATGTAAAATTCTTATGATGCATTAATCTACAGTAGATTTTATAATGTAATTTTCTTATTTACATCATAGAAGAAAAACCAAACCAATTTACTAGTTAACCGAAAAAATCCATGAATCGGTAGCTATCCTAGTTTGGTTAAACCAAAAGATTGCTCATGCAATTGAACCAGTGTGAGCCGTTGAACTAGCCCTACATTTAATTAAACCAGTGGACTTGTAATTAATTAGTTCAATGTTTGGACATCGTTTGGAATTTTGACAATAGATAGTTGATGTTTTGCTATGTTATCTCAGTGTCGTTATGTCATATGTGATATGTTTGGGTAGATATTATTGCATATATACGGTAGAAAATGACATATTTTCCATACAAATCATGATAAAATAATATTATATTAATAAATGATGAACCACTGGTTCAATCAGTGAACCACTAGTTAGACAAATGATCCATCAAACCAGTAGACTAATCGGTTCAATCATCTCAGGTGTGGCTTTTTGTTCTATGATTTGTATTTGACTATGTAGAGAGTTAGGGACTAATCATCTTGAGATGGGCATGTGGGATTATGCTATCTACCCATCCCACCACTCTCCATGGGCTATACTATGGTGCCTTTCTAAAAGAAAAGTGGATGCTAGCTTGGACATTTTCTATCATAACAATTGGAATGATTATTAGTGAATGCACATTCTTCCAAACATGATTTTGCTATTTCTTGTCAATTGATGAAGGTAGACCTTGCATGATGTGAAAAATCCAGATCAATACAAGTGTCAATGCATATGCAATTGTTATGTATATCTATGGATGAAATAATCCTCTTGCAGTGGGCTAGTCAAGCGCCACCTTTTACCCCTATCAAAAAGAATTAGAATTGTGATAGGAGAATACATTATGTTCCAATACATGTCCTCCATTATATTCTGCTAAAATTGATTAAGGTAAACCATGTGCATATAATATGGACCACATCATAGATTGAAACATGTGTCGATAATATTGATTTTGTCAATCAGAATAAAAGGTATGGTGGTTGATTGTCAATCAGAATAAAAGGTACGGTGGTGTCATCTTCATACATAATAAAAAACGTGGACATATGCAAGAACCATTTATGTGAAGCACTCTTTTATTATTTATACGTGCTTTATTTCTCACCACTCAATTACAATCTTTGACAACCAACTAAAACCAATTTTTCACACGTGCAAGGAGCCAATTTATGGTCCTTAGTTTGATAACATGTCGGGAGAATACAAATGTCATCGTACTAGAAAAATAATAATAGGGAAGAATTGTTGTGTGTTTAAGACCTATCTCCAAACATCATAGAAGGGGAAAATAAAGGCTATGATGAGAATTCCAATTTTGAGATTGGGATATATGCAGGATCCTCTTCATGAAATTTGCTCATCTATTGGAACATAAAAGTTTCACAATAATCCTAAAAGCACCATTATATTATTTCACATACTATATTTCTTAGCACTCAACTGCAGTATTGAGCATGTAGCCAGATCTATTTGCCATACATGCATGGAGCTTATATATATAGTCCTTTCTCTACTTGATAATAACTTTGGTAACTCCAAAGGTGATACTAGTAAATAATAACACTAGATCAAAGGGAAAATTTAGGTGTCTGGTGCAACCGAACATCCACGTCCATATTATCCATTCATGGTTTTTGCAAATAATTAAATATAGCACTGTATCTAGATGTTAAAACTTATTAATTTTCTTCTTGTACTTTTATGCCTATTGCTAAAAAAAGATTTAGTTGACAATTTTGGCATCAGGATACGTAAGTCATCTTCCACAGTTTAATGGCCCATTAGAACACAAAATTTTCATGAGTTCTTATGAGCACTATTTTATAATTCTTACATACCATATTTCTCACCACTTAGTATGCATAGAAAAGGAGAAGACATGCCTTTCGATGGTGTCTGCTTCATGCCAAAATTCTATCTGATCAACAAGAATAGTCAGAACAAGTAGACATACAGAATCTGTGCCATGATTCTATGTCATTGTCTTTTGGGCCTTTGTGAAGCATATAGTGTTGGAGTCCATTACGGATGCATCTATGGGTCTTCTGCAACCCTAAAACCTTTATAATAAGTACTCGTCACCCAAGTTAAGATTTGGAGTTTTGCTTAGATTAATCTATATTGGAACAATTGCGGTTCATCTATACATGAGACCCTAACTTCAAGTGCTAATCTTTCTTTTGTTTGTGTTCTTGATTCACCTGCAGGGGATAGCTTTCATTGCAAGGTAAACCAAGTGGCGCGACAACGCAAAGGGAGGGTGGAGAGCAACATGGAAGAGGATGGGGACAGCAGATAATGGATAAGGTATAGGGAGAACAGGAAATAAACAGACAGAAAAAATGGAAGGGAAGAAAATAAGGAAAAAGGGAGAACAAGAGAAAGATACTATGAATATTTCACATTTTTACCCACTTTAAACAACTAGGAGAAGTTGTTTTGTCAAATGTTGTTTCAATCGTATAAATTGAAGCTAAAAAATCTACTCCACCAAAAAAGCCATAGACGAAGTCGTTTCAGTCACAACCACATCATGCCACAAGATCCCTTATATATATCTTGTTCACATTTCACAACCCTGTGGAATACCATTGCTTTGATTTTATTATTTTTCTGTATTTGCTATACAACACTAACTTGCGAGTTTTTAATTTGTTGGCAAGTTTAATATGGAGTTATGATCGATAAGTCCATTTGGTCCATATGGACGCAATGTAAACCTCGATTGAATACTCCTAAGTTACATTGGTGTGGATACTTACAAATAGCCGTTTGCAATTAGCTAGTGTGCATAGGTGGCAACAACAAATATCATTTTCAGCTTGTGCGTGTATTGTGTGGGGGGTGTGTTGGGGGGTGGGCGAGTAGATGGTAAATTTTTTTTTGTCATTTATTTGATATTACACAAGTTCACATATTTTTGTATAAGTTGGTCAAAGTTAACTAGGACAAGGTAAATGATATGATGGTCCTATTTGGCAGGGCTCCATCGGCGGCTCCACGAGCGGCTCCGGCCGAAGCCCTGCCAAATGCTGGAAGCTGCACCGGCTCCAGGTGTGGAGCTGGCACTGGAGCCCCTCGCAGCTTCTACAGAGAAGGCGGAGCCACGAAAACGTGGCTCCATCCGGCTCCGCCTCACTCTTTACTGCCTTGCCCCCGATGGATGCAGCTGGTCGGTGGCGGTCCCGCGCATCTACGGAACGGGCTCCAACGGCCGCCGGGAGGGCGACGGAGGAAGGAGTGGAGGAAGCCGACGGGGGAAGGAGTGGAGTCACTGGAGCTCCGCCGTCAAGCCGCCGCCTCCTCGAATTTGGGGGATCTAGGCTCCGTGAGCACCGTCTGCCGCAGGAGGGAGGGGTGGAACGGGTTGGAGGCGGCGGTGGGGCAGGGCAGATGCGGAGGAGGCGGTGGTGGGGCAGGGCAGGGTAGGGGTAGGCCGGCCGGCAGCGGGTCGCAGCGCGACGCAACGGCGGGAGCTCGGTGCGGCGGCGGGAACTCGTGGCGCGCCGTGAGCCCGTGAGGGAGGCGGTGGATGGATAAGGAGAGAAAAGGGGTGGGGGAAAGGAAAGAAAAGAAAAGAAATAGGAAGAAAATGAGAGGAAAAATAAAAAAGGAAAAGGAAAAAGAGAGAAAACAGAATGAAAAGGATAAAAAGAAAAATGTAGTAAAGGGTAATTTAGACATTTTACAATATCAATCCAACATGTGAAGCCGTTTTGCCAAACGTTTTCCAAAACGGCTTCAACTCCATTAGAAAAACCGCTCCACCGGAGGAGCCGGAGCCGTTTTTGGAGGAGCCGGAGCCCTCCCAAACAGGATGATGTATAATTTGAAAGGGAAGTAGTACTTTAAACCCTCACCATAAATGCAGCATTATACTGCCTCCGCCCCCACGAAGTCTGTTCATTTAGAAAGTTTTAAATACACTAGTAGTTGTAACAAATGACCATGATACCTCTAATAATTCATGTTAGTTGAGGTTGAAATTTGTGCAGTTTTAGTTTTATGGATCTGAATAATGCACGCGTATTGAAACCAGAAAAAACATTAATTGATCATTTCTTTTGCTCTGTGTATTATTTCAATGCACTTTTTTCTTGGTGTGTGTTGATTTAATTAGATTAGTTTTACTGGGTGCCAAATGAATTGAAGGACAAAATTTGAAAGTTTCATTTGCTCTGTGTATTATTTCAATGCACTTTTTTCTTGGTGTGTGTTGATTTAATTAGATTAGTTTTACTGGGTGCCAAATGAATTGAAGGACAAAATTTGAAAGCTAAACGAACGATCTTTGTGACACGGAGGAAGTATATACTACTTTTCCGTGGTAAGACTAAACACACATCACGCATGACAAGGCAAAACACCTTTTTGTTTCCTAAGCACCACTTTAAGAGCTTTGGTTGGACGAGCTAGGTGACTTTCCCGTGTCACGCAAGCACACACAATTTCGTCTTAGAAAACGAACAGAGAGACGATGGCTGCCTGTGGTCCATCAAGCACGCGTTCCGCCTGCACCAAAAGATCGCCATCACCAACCCATGACACGCGCTGCTCAGGGCATCCGCCAACTGTTCGATTTTCCTTCTTTCCATTTCTTACACAATATTTTTCTTTTAAAACAAATTTGTCACACAAATTAACGTACGTTTCTTTTTTTATCGGAACAAATCAGCAGAACAAATCAGCAGAACAAATTCAGCAGAAGTCAGCCCACTTGGATGGAAGGTTGTTAATTGCCGACCGGTCGGTTTCATTTAGCATGTACCACTACCTTAATAAACAGTAATAGTACTCAACTTTTCTCATAAAAAATGTACTTATCGACGCCGGCAGTTGGAAGATTCCGGAGTGCCCATGATGGAACCTGCACGGAGCTAGATCCACAGCCGCACGGCACCAATGGGCGCACTGTCTCTCTGTGCCGTGCCATGTCCCCTTTCCAACTTTCTACTGTTGGGGGTCCGAAAATCGGATGGAGTCCCCGAACACAAGATTCCAGAATGCTCACACGAAAGTCACGAAGAGATAAGGGACAAGGAGTCCTCGAAAGGCTGTACTCGCCTCAAAAGTCCTGAATCCCTTTACACGTGTCCTCGCGCCCCCTTTTATAGGAAGACGAAGGGACTTTTACATTCCGAGACTACCCTCGAATCTAGAGAATATTCCTAGTGTGAACATGTACACGAATGTTTTTTTACATCCCGTGATTTGCGGGGCTAATTTCATACATTTACAAGCCTGCCATCAGTTCACACTTCAAACCCAGACTTTTGAGGTGATGTCTTTGACTTGGCTTCTCCTCGACCTCCGAAGCTTTATTCATGAAAATCATCACTCATCGAGGTTCCCGAACTGATACTCCCCCAGACTCCCGAACTTCGCAGGTTCCTGATTTCCTGAATTTCGCCAGATTCCAATCATCCTGAAACAGACAGCAGACTTGCGAACCGAAGCCAATTCGGCTATTATCTTCGCACAACATTAGAAGGTTAGCGAATTGTATGAAATTCATCAGGGTGTCTTCATGAATGTTTCCTTGTCACGAAACAGAACTTTTCATCCTGAGGCTAATTCATGAATATATTCTCGAAACTATTCACGAATTCGGCAACTTCGACGTTTCGAGGGTGAAAGGTTTTTGCCCAATTCCCCAACACTAGCCCCTCGGGGAAGCGGGTTGACTCCGACGATCCGTTTCCACGAAAAATATCCCGAATTCTGGTAAAAAACGTCACCCTCGGAACGTCGGAGTAGACACGCGTCCCCCTGAAAACTCGCAACGGTCATATCGAGGCGGTTTCTTAAAACTACCCCCCTCTCCCTATAAATAGAGGGTGGGTGCAGTAAGTTTTTTTTCACCGTTCCATCGCTTTCTTCGAAAGTTTCAAGGATCTTCGAAGGAAAAAGCTCTTCATCTTAAAGCGCCCAAAGTTCGACAACTTCTTTGTTCTTCGAAGGTATTTTGCTTTTTCTTCTTCTTTCGTTGATTTATCAATTTTTTCGCACGTTCTTGTTTCTTATAAATTGATATATGTTTCGTACTTGCTTTATTTTCGAGTAGGTGGCTCGAACTAAAAGTACTGCTAGACCCATGACTTCGGAGGAATTGGCTGCTGCTGGTGTTCCGTCAACCGTAGAAGACGTTCGCGATTCTGAGAACGTTCAATCTCGTACAGACGGCGCGGTTGCTGGGACCATTTACGATTTCGGCAGTCGCAAAGACGGGGGGATTAGATCTGAAAACAGATCTGGCAGGGAAGAAGATTTATCCAATGTCGATGCTGATGTGAGCAAGCTTGTTGGCATGAAGATTAAATCTTATCCCCCGGCTTTTGTGTTTGGTGAATAAAAGGTTACAACCAGTCTTATCAAAGAATATGAAGAGGCTGGATTTTCCCTGCCGGCGATGGTCGTCCCCCTTCTGGTGAACAAGTCCCTGCTCCCGAAGTGAACGAAGTTGTTGTTTTCAGAGATTTCTTTACTTGTGGACTTAGGTTTCCCTGTGATAACATTCTGCCTTCCATTCTTGAAAAATTTTCTGTGAAGATGCATCAGTTGACACCGAACTCCTTTCTGGAACTTTCAAAGTTCTTTTGGATTATGAAGACTTTCAAGTGTACCTTCAGTGCTGACATATTCGCTCGCTTGTTCGAGCTTGTGATTGAGAAGGATATTCTTAAGCTTGATGATGGAAAGTACTATGATGCGCACTACGCGTGCTGTACTTTTAACACCCGAAGACAAAACTCACGAAAAGGCCTTAACCGGATCCAGCTCGCACCCTGCAGCAAGACCAACTTCTCCAAAGATTGGAGTTCATACTGGTTTTATGTGAAGGTTGACATGTCTAAGGTTTCTGACTACACAGGACCAGCTTACCCCTCCTATTCGCCTATGGCACCAGTGACTGCCATCTGCACTGCTTCGTATAGCAAACACACTGCCAACTTCGAAAATTGCGAAAATGCTTTCTTGTTGGCCAGTACTGTTCTCGGTGGTCGCGACGTCATTGAAGAATTCGTTGCAGCCGAAGTTTGGCCGATATCAGATGGCTGGCAACCTGCTAATATTGTTTTCTTGGATGTGGACTGGGCAACGCAGCAAGTGCCGTTTCCTAGGTTCAATTTACGATTGAAGGAAGGCCAAAGTCTCGAAGACTTTATCGCCGAAGTTGAAGAAAAGGTTAATGCCATGGTTGGCGAATCGACTCTTAATGAGTACAAGTCTTTCAAAGCTCTTGTTAAACATAAGAAAAGGGTGAATCGAGTATTTTCGGAGCTTGGCGTTGAGACTGCGTTTCGCTCCCGGCCCCCGGGCGCGGACAAGAAGATTCCGGCTGTTGCTGTAGCTATTTACTCTGCTGCTCCACCCAAAGCTCGAAGAAAGAAAGCTTCGAAGAAAGGAAAAGGAAGGAGCGAAGCTGGTGACATTTCTTCTTCCATCATTCGTCCTAAAAAGACCAAGTCCTTGGAATCTAGCAAGAAGAAACGCAAAGCTTCTGAGGATATTTCTGATGCTGAGGCTCGGGCGGCTTCGAGTCTTTCTCAGCTGGGCCAAAAGAAAGCTAAGAAGGCTGTAAAGAAGATTGCTGTTGCTACAGTTCAGCGCGTTCCTTCGGCTTTCTCAGACGATGAAATGACTGAAGAACTTCACCCAACAGGTTTCTCTTCTTGCTTATGGTGTGATTTGAGATTTGGCGTTCGTCATGGTTATAGTCCAGGTTCTGAGAATGAATTTGTTGATGTTGAAACTTTTTTAGACGATATCCTCGAAGCTCAAGCTGCTCCTATTGAGTCTGCTGCTAATACTGAGGCTGGTACTTCTCAAGTTTTGGCTTCTAAGGACAGGGCTTCTCCAGAGTTTACCAAAGATTTGGAGCAGACTGTGCAAAAAGGCGGTGATCCTGTCGAGAACCCATCTTTCGTTGAGAAGCGCGAAGAACTTCCCGAAGGTCAAGATCCCTCTCCCTCAATCGTTGCTTACAATGAAAATTTTGGTACATCTTTTAGAGGTGAATTACTAAGTGTTGGTAGTGAAATGGTTGATTCGGATGATGACGCTCCAAAATTTGCCTTGCTATGGACATCCCCTAAATTTGTGGATGAAACAGGAGAGGAATTGCCGAAGAAAAGATCTCGATTGACTAGCGAGACACCATCATTTGTTGAAAAGCATCTCTCTGCTGCTGAGAAGCAGATCTCCTCACCTCTGCTGGTTGCCTTATGTGCTCTGCTGGTTGCCTTATGTTTCTTAAACTTTCGTTACTTTGAGCTTTATATCTATCGCAGTTTTTGAAGAGAATACTCGAAAACTCTCATCTTCGGAGCTTGCCAGTTTCTAGAAGACTTATGACCTAAAGGCGTCTATTGTTGGCAAGGTGGTCTCTGAACGGCTCCTTGAAAAAGATGAGGTTATTAAGAAGCTCTCCGGCGAATCTAAGAAGCTAAGGCGCAAACTCAACAAGGCTCAAGCTTCAGGTGTTGATTTAGAGCAACGGATTGCTGAGCTTGCTGACTCCTTGAAAAAGTGTCAAGATGAAAAGAGGCTTGCTGAAGCTGCCCTTCATGACTCGAAGAAAGATCTTGAAAAGTAAACAAGACTCATGAAGATGATCTGAAAATGATCAAAAACCTTCGCAAGGATTCTGATAAGAATGCTAAAGCTGTTGACGAGCTTCGTGTTAGCAATGCGAAGCTTTCGACAAAAAATTCTGATCTTGTAAAGACTTTGAGCAGCAAAGAACAAAAGATTCAAGATCTTGAAAGGGCTTTATCTGAGCAAAGCAAAGTCTCAGGACAAGATGTTGATGAAATTAAGACAAAACTGAAACTCTTATTCGGGGAGTACAGAGAAGCCCTAAAAAACTTCGGTGTTCGTCCTGGCCCACTTCCTAAAAATGAAGAAATCTCCGATTTGATGTATTGGATTGAAGCTGAGTTCCGGGCTCTTCCTGACGTCATTTCAGGAGCTAGTGACTTCGCTGCTGCCTTTTCAGTAGAAAGTATTCTGAAGCTTCTCTACGATTTTGACTGCGTCGATCTCGTGAAGTTTTGCGAGAATCTTTCGTACTTTCCTGACGCCGGGAGCACTTCGATTATACGTCCCAACGGAGACGTTCAAGCCATAAAGGTTAGATTCGCAAGGGAGTTTTGGTTTGCAAGCGGGAAGGAGTTCGCAAAAAAGATTGCCCGCGCCAAACTAGATAAGGTTGGTTTTTGGTAAATCTTGACAGTTTTTCGGCATCTCACGAACATTTTTATCTTGATTTTTATTAACCCTTTTTTTTGTGTTTCTTCAGCTGATCCAAAGTGAGGAACGTGGTAAAGCTGAAGTTCAAGAATCTTCTTCCGAAGCTGAAAAAGACGACGATGCTGACGATGAAGAAGATGGTTCGGGTGATGAGGGCAGCGGTGACGGCAGCAGCAGTGGTGATGGTCAAGACGACGGGGGTGAAGAGAGCTCCGATCGTCAAACTAGCTCCCCGAAGGTTGACATCGATGGATGAAATTACACTTGTCCGAACATTACTCTTGATGTCGAAAACTATATACTTGTATATTTGTGGGCTGCGAGCCCCCTTCTGAACTTTTGTCTTGTAAATTTTAACTTGCGCAGGTCCTGCAAGGTGGGCCTGTGCAGGATGTGATACCTTTGCGAATCCATCGCCAGGATCAAATAGTTAGTGGTGAAGCTTGGCGATTGTACAAAGAAGCTAATCCTGGATGCAGATTTACTGACTTTTGGGCAAAATGTTGTCAGTATTATTCGATGCGTAGTTTTCAACTTAGTTGGTTTTTCCTTCAACGAGACGGTTATGCTCTTACCAGCGAAGCCTCAAGTTCGCGGACCTTGGTGAAGACGGAGCCCCTTAGTCCTACAACTGGCGATTGTAGCCTTGCTTATGCTAGTGATATTGCCGAAGAAAGGGGTCGTAAACCAGGCCGTATTGTCGAACTTCCTTTCTGAAATTCTCAGCTCTTGGAAGCTTTGTAATTTTAATTTTATGAAATTTTGTATGAAACTAAGGCAATAAACTCGTTTTTTAAGAAAAAACGTCACCCTCCCCACCTTGCCGTTTTCATGCAAAATTTCATGGGTGCCTAAGAATTTACTTCTCGCATTTAAGTTAGAATAAGAAGGACCGTACTCTTTTCCTTGCAAAGGGGGCCCTAAATCAAGGGGCAAGGTTTTTAACGAGGCGGATCCTATGTAAATACTCTTTGTGATACATATGAAAAGAGTTTCCCCCCAAATCATGTGTCTTGAGAGATTCCATCATGAGAAAGAAAGTTCGTGAAAAAGGCTTCGTGATAGCCTGAATTCCATCGTGAGAAAGAAAGTTCGTGAAAGAGGCTTCGTGATAGCCTGAATTCCATCGTGAGAAAGAAAGTTCGTGAAAAAGACTTCGTGATAGCCTGAATTCCATCGTGAGAAAGAAAGTTCGTGAAAGAGGCTTCGTGATAGCCTGAATTCCATCGTGAGAAAGAAAGTTCGTGAAAAAGGCTTCGTGATAGCCTGAATTCCATCGTGAGAAAGAAAGTTCGTGAAAAAAGCTTCGTGATAGCCTGAATTCCATCGTGAGAAAGAAAGTTCGTGAAAAAGGCTTCGCGATAGCCTAGATTCCATCATGAGAAAAGTTCGTAAAAGAGGCTCCGTGATAGCCTAGATTCCATCATGAGAAAAGTTCGTGAAAGAGGCTCCGTGATAGCCTAGATTCCATCATGAGAAAGGGTCATGAAAAGGCTCCGTGATAGCCTAAGTTCCATTGTGAGAAAGAAGTTCCATCGCGAGAAAAAAAAAGTTCTTGAGAAAAGGCTCCGTTATAGCCCGAATTCCATCATGTGAAAGAAGAATTTGTGAAAGGGCTCCGTGAAAGCCGAGATTAAAGAAAGGAAAAGAAAAGTTCTGTGAAAGAGGCTCCTTGATAGCCAAAGGCTCCGTGAAAGCCTAAATCCCACCTTAAGGGGATTTCCTACCGAAAGGCCAGAGACAACAACAAGTTGTGGCCTAAATCCCACCTTTAAAGGGATTTCCTACCGAAAGGCCAGAGACAACAACAAGTTGTGGCCTAAATCCCACCTTCAAAGGGATTTCCTACCGAAAGGGCTGAGACAACAACAAGTTGTGCCCTAAATCCCACCTTAAAAGGGATTTCCTACCGAAAGGCCAGAGACAACAGCAAGTTGTGGCCTAGATCCCACCTCGAAGGGACATCCTACCAAAAGCACGGGAACAACTGAAGGTTGTGGCCCAGAAAACACAAGCGTTTCTGTTCCGAATTTTATGTGTGAAAAGTTATAGCCAAAGTTACCTCTGATGAAAGAGAAAATAAGAATAGTAGAGAACATTCATGAAGAGTTATACGAACTTTTTTAGGAAAATCTTCTTCCAAGGGCCAAGGGGCTCAATCATCTCCGAAGGCTAGAGTTCATAAAGGATGGTTGAAGCAACTGAAGGTTGCGATATCAACCCAGGCAAGTATGCCAAGCGGGCGCAAGTCCACAAAATTCGTGAAACAAATTTTGTCGACCTGCATTCGAAAGGGGTTATCAATTCTCAGGCACCCATGAAATTTTGCATGAAAACGACAAGGTGGGGAGGGTGACGTTTTTTCTTAAAAAACGAGTTTATTGCCTTAGTTTCATACAAAATTTCATAAAAATCAAAATTACAAAGCTTCCAAGAGCTGAGAATTTCAGAAAGAAAGTTCGACGATACGGCCTGGTTTACGACCCCTTTCTTCGGCAATATCACTAGCATAAGCGAAGCTACAATCGCCAGTTGTAGGGCTAAGGGGCTCCGTCTTCACCAAGGTCCGCGAACTCGAAGCTTCGCAGGTAAGAGCATAACCGTCTCGTTGAAGGAAAAATCAGCTAAGTTGAAAACTACGCATCGAATAATATTGACAACATTCGGCCCAAAAGTCAGAAAATTTGCATCCAGGATTAGCTTCTTTGTACAATCGCCAAGCTTCACCACTAACTATTCGATCCTGGCGGCGGATTCGCAAAGGTATCACATCCTGCACAGGCCCACCTTGCAGGACCTGCGCAGGTTAAAATTTACAAGACAAAAGTTCAGAAGGAGGGTCGCAGCCCAAGAATATACAAGTTTATAGTTTTCAACATCAAAAGCAAATGTTCGGACAAGTGTAATTTCATCCTACGATATCAACCTTCGGGGAGCTAGTTTCACGATCAGAGCTCGCTTCATCCCCGTCGTCTTGGCCGTCATCGCTGCTGCTGCCGTCACCGCTGCCCTCATCACCCGAACCATCTTCTTCATCGTCAGCATCATCATCTTTTTCAGCTTCGGAAGAAGATTCTTGAACTTCAGCTTTACCACGTTCCTCACTTTGGATCAGCTGAAGAAACACAAAAAAAAGGGTTAATAAAAATCAAGATAAAAATGTCCGTGAGATGCCGAAAAACTGTCAAGATTTACCAAAAACCAACCTTATCTAGTTTGGCGCGGGCAATCTTTTTTGCGAACTCTTTCCCGCTTGCAAACCAAAACTCCCTTGCGAATCTAACCTTTATGGCTTGAACGTCTCCGTTGGGACGTACAATCGAAGTGCTCCCGGCGTCAGGAAAGTGCGAAAGATTCTCGCGAAACTTCACGAGATCGACGCAGTCAAAATCGTAGAGAAGCTTCAGAATACTTTCTACTGAAAAGGCAGCAGCGAAGTCACTAGCTCCTGAGATGACGTCAGGAAGAGCCCGGAACTCAGCTTCAATCCAATCCATCAAATCAGAGATTTCTTCATTTTTAGGAAGTGGGCCAGGACGAACACCGAAGTTTTTTAGGGCTTCTCTGTACTCCCCGAATAAGAGTTTCAGTTTTTTCTTGATTTCATCAACATCCTGTACTGAAGCTTTGCTTCGCTCGGATAAAGCCTTCTCAAGATCTTGAATCTTTTGTTCTTTACTGCTCAGAGTCTTTGCAAGATCAGAATTCTTTGTCGAAAGCTCAGCATTGCTAACACGAAGCTCATCAACAGTTTTAGCATTCTTGTCAGAATCCTTGCGAAGGTTTTCGATCATTTTCAGATCATCTCCATGAGTCTTGTTTAGCTTCTCGAGATCTTTCTTTGAATCGTTGAGGGCAGCTTCAACAAGTTCCTTCTCATCTTGACACTTCTTCAGAGAGTCAGCAAGCTCAGAGATCTGTTGCTCTAATTCAACACTTGAAACTTGACTCTTGTTGAGTTCGCGCTTTAGCTTCTTAGATTCGCCAGAGAGCCTCTTAGTAACCACATCCTTTTCAAGGAGCCGTTCAGAGACCACCTTGCCAACAATTGATGCCTTCAAGTCATAAGTCTTCTGAAAACTGGCAAGCTCCGAAGATGAGAGTTTCCGAGCATTTTCTTCGAAAACTGCGAAAGGTATAAAGCCTAAAGTAACAAAAACTCAAGAAATATAAAAGAAACCACCAGAAGTACAAAGAGATGGAAAAATGTGCGAACCTGCTGGGTTCAACTTTATCAAAGGAATCTCGTTTGCGGGCTCAGAAATCTTCACAGATTTCTGAATAGACGAGGAGACATGCTTCTCAACAACAGAGGAATGCTTTTCAACAACGGATGATGCCTCGCCAGTCAACCGAGTTTTTTTTCTTCGGCACTCCCTCTCCTGTTTCATCCACAAATTCAGGGATGTCCATAGCAAGGCAAATTTAGGACCGTCATCATCCGAATCAACCACTTCACCCCTAACACTTAGTAATTTGCCTCTAAAAGACGTACCAAAGCTTTCATTGTAAGCAGTAATTGAAGGACAAGGATCTTGACCTTCAGGAAGTTCTTCGCGCCCCTCAATCAAAGAAGGGTTTTCGATAGGATCATCGCCTTTTTGAACAGTCAGCTCTAGATCTTTAGTGAATTCTGGGGAAGCCTTGTCCTTGGAAGCAAAAGCCTGAGAAGTACCGGCCCCAATTTCAGCAGCAGACTCAACAGGAGCAGCCTGAACTTCGGGCATATCTTCTGAAAAAGTTTCAACATCAACAAATTCATTCTCAGAACCTGGACTATAGTTGCGACGAACACCAAATCTCAAACCACACCATAAGAAAAAGGAGAAACCTGTGGGAAGGGGCTCTTCAGCGATTTCATCGTCAGAGAAAGCCGAAGGAACACGCTGAACTGTGGCAACAGTGATCTTCTTTACGGCTGTCTTAGCTTTTTTCTGGCCCAGCTGAGCAAGACTTGAGGCCGCTTGAACTTCAGCATCAGAAACATCTTCAGAGGCTTTCCGTTTTCTCTTGCTAGATTCCAGAGACTTAGTCTTCTCAGGACAAATAGTAGCAGAAGAAATGTCCCCTGCATCATTCTTTCCCTTTCCTTTCTTCAAAGATTTTTTCCGTGGAGCTTTGGGAGGAGCAGCCGAACAAACTGCAACGGCAACAACTGGGACCTTCTTATCAACGCCCGGAGGACGGGAGCGAAGTGCAGTCTCAGCACCAAGCTCAGAAAATACTCGATTCACTCTTCTCTTATGCTTCACAAGGGCTTTGAAAGACTCGTACTCGTTAAGAGTTGACTCGCCAACCATGGTATCAACTTTTTTCTCAACTTCGTAAATAAAGTCTTCGACACTTTGGCCTTCTTTCAGTCGCAAATTAAATCTAGGAAAAGGCACTTGCTGCGTCGCCCAATCCACACTCAAGGAAACGATACTAGCAGGCCGCCATCCAGCAGATATGGACCAAACTTCGGCTGCAATAAACTCTTCAATGACATCGCGACCGTCGAGAATGGTGCTGGCTAACAAAAAAGCATTTTCGCAGTTCTCGAAGTTGGCAGTACGCTTGTTGTATGAAGCGGTACACACTGCAGTCACCGGCGCCATTGGCGAATAGAAGGGGTAAGCTGGCCCGGAGTAGCCAGGAACCTTAGACATGTCCACCTTCACGTAAAACCAGTAAGAGCTCCAATCTTTGGAAAGGTTGGTCTTGCTGCAGGGTGCAAGTTGGATCCGGTTGAGACCCTTTCGTGAATTTTGTCTTCGCGTATTAAAAGTACAACATGCGTAGTGCGCATCGTAGTATTTCCCATCGTCAAGCTTAATAATGTCCTTCTCGATCACAAGCTCGAACAAACGAGCGAAGATATCAGCACCAAAGTTACACTCAAAGGTTTTCATGATCCAGAAGAACTTTGAAAGTTCCAAGAAGGAATTTGGCGCCAACTGATGCATCTTCACAGAGAACTTCTCAAGTATGCAAGGCAGAAGGGGATCACAGGGGAATCTGAGTCCACAAGTAAAAAAAATATCTGAAAACGGCAAACATATTCATCCTTTCACCCTCGAAACGTCGAAGTTGCCGAATTCGTGAATAGTTTCGAGAATATATTCATGAATTAGCCTCAGGATGAAAAGTTCTGTTTCGTGACAAGGAAACATTCATGAAGACACCCTGATGAATTTCATACAATTCGCTAACCTTCTAATGTTGTGCGAAGATAATAGCCGAATTGGCTTCGGTTCGCAAGTTTGCTGTCTGTTTCAGGATGATTGGAATCTGGCGAAATTCAGGAAATCAGGAACCCGCGAAGTTTGGGAGTATGGGGGAGTCTCAGTTCGGGAACCTCGATGAGTGATGATTTTCATGAATAAAGCTTCGGAGGTCGAGGAGAAGCCAAGTCAAAGACGTCACCTCAAAAGTCTGGGTTTGAAGTGTGAACTGATGGCAGACTTGTAAATGTATGAAATTAGCCCCGCAAATCACGGGATGTAAAATACATTTGTGTACATGTTCACACTAGGAATATTCTCTAGATTCAAGGGTAGTCTCGGAATGTAAAAGTCCCTTCGTCTTCCTATAAAAGGGGGCGCAAGGGCACGTGTAAAGAGATTCAGGACTTTTGAGGCGAGTACAGGCTTTCGGGGATTCCTTGTCCCTTATCTCTTTGTGACTTTCGTGCGAGCATTCTGGAATCTTGTGTTCGGGGACTCCATCCGATTTTCGGACCCCCCAACGCTTACACCGTATCGTCGTATCGCATCCAGGAACACACGGCGGAGTCCATGGAATTTGGAGTTGTATCATGTTTCCATTCCGGGACCAAAAATCCTAGTCTAGTTTATTAGTCTAGCCTAGTTGGTTAGATGCTGAGGTATGATCATGATCAGAAGATCTGGGTTGATTTCTCGTTGGAGCGAAATTATGAAACTGTTTTTTAAAAAATCTCATCGCCGATGAAGTCGGGGTTCGGGGATTTTCCAAACCGGGATTAGGTTCCCAAATCTCCTCGCCGGTGAAGTCAGGATTCGAGAATTTTTTAAATCGGAATTAGGTTCCCTTCTCTAAATGAAAACTGTGAAACGGTTTAAACCTGACCTACTTAGTTTGTGTTTTGTTTCTGGGAGTTGCATTTAAAACAATCGATCATTAGTATATTAATTTGGATCATGATCCAGTGGCTTACACTTCTGACTTCTCTTGTCAACTCAACACCAACACCAATTGGCATCAAGCTAAGAGCTAGTACTCCACTTTTTCTATACTGTAAATGCATATGTGTACATTTACTTTACTGCTCATCGCGACATTTGGTTTCAGTTTCACGAGGCGGATAATGTACACCACAGCAGTTCCACAGAAATTAAACATCAAATTATTCACCGATGGATCCAATGAGGATATCTGCAGCAAGGTGTGTAGCTCGGTTGCTGCTAGGGTACAGCGCGCTGTGCTAGCTAGAGGAATTAGAGGGCGAGGCGTCAGCTTGGGCAGGAGCGTTGGCGGCCTTGTTGCTGGCCTGCAGGGACCGGAGCTGCGCCTTGCCGGCCAGGCCGCGCTGCCGGATGAAGACGCGGTACTCGTCGAAGGTCATCTCCGGGTACAGCGCCGGGCGGCCAGGCGCCACCAGCTCCGGCATCGGCGCGATGGGCAGGTCGCTCCGCGGGTTGTAGAAGAAGGCCATCGACAGCCGCTCCTCCGCCGCGCTCACCGTCACCCGGTGCTCCACGCTCTTGTACGCCGCGTTGCTCAGCACCTGCGGCATATGCGTATATTTTTTAGAATCACCTATATTAATAACTGGGTAATTGACATGCAACGTGACGTATTTCAAGTTGGGTAGTATTCCCTCCGTCGCAATTCACTTGTCGTTTTGACTTGTAAACACAATCCTTTTATTATGTATCTAGACATAAATATATATAGTAGGTACGTAACAGAAATAATATATATAGGAAAGCCAAAACAAATTTGAAATGGAGATAGTACCTTAGTACCAGGTAGTATCATGTACTAATATTTTCCACCAACTATTTTAATTAAAAAATTAAATTAATAAATAAAAGGGTATTATGGTAGAAGATCCCTCCCTCTCCTGTTCAGTCAACATCTACTCGTGGTGCATCCTTTTTCTTTCATCGCGTCAGTCAAATTAGCCCGGCGAAATTACCCAAATAATTTTACTGAAATTAAAAATTAATTAAATAAATTTAACTGTTGGGCCCACTATACTGGTACTACCAGATACTACTCTATTGTTACTTCATGGTTACCCAGTACTAGTACTACCACCGTTAGATTTCACCGAAAGGATGTCTAAAAAACAAGCATCCTAAAATTTCCCTTCAAATTAATCTAATTATTATAAAAATAATATTAGCTCATAATCGCATATGATGGATAGGCTAATATTGATTAGGACCTCAACCACATATATACACCGACACTAACAACACAACTATTCTATCTTTGTTTAGTTAGGCAAATTCTCACTATTCACCAATCACATCGAAACGTACAGCTTTCTGTGCATACGACCCAATACGACAAGTTGTCAACAAATTATTACTGTTTGTCCGTCACATAAAAATCAAAATTTGCCGAACTAAACAAGACGTGAATCGTTCACTAGCTAGCGGAATGCTAATTAAGCGTGTAGCTAGTAATCGACAAGAGAGTCACGTCAGACTAGTCAGCAAAGCGAAATAATTCAGATGACTCAATGTTCAGATGAATCATGGATCGATCGGGCAATCGGGTCAGCTGGTAATCCCACGTGCACAGACCTGCATATTTGTAAGCGAATGGCTCAGGGCCTCTCGCACAGATCATCAGCTACCTGATCTATGATAGCAACGGCACTCGAATGCCAATCCATACACACACACACACATCCAGTCTGATAACAAGATACTATACGTCTCTGGTCAGTGCACACAAAAAAACCAGCTGTGTCAATCTTAGTAGAGTAGGAGACAAAGTAGCCAAGTAGGTGTACTGTCTCCCCTCACTCCCACTCTAACCTTTACCCATGTGTGTACATGTGCTGCACAGTGCACACATGGCTTTATTTTGTGCCGGAGTTTGGCTTCCAGTGAAGGCCATGCTTGGGTACATTTTTTTTGTAAGAAAAACTTGTCGAACTTTGATCACACTTATATAAAATACACCAACATATAGTTTTATTAAATACACCATAAATATACATTTTCTCCTTCTGAAATATAATATAAGATATTTGGTTTTTCCTAAGTCAAAAACAAGTCTATGAAAAGAATAATAATAATAATTTATGGTACCAAATAAGCATGATTAGATCCATTATCAAATACTTTACTTATTTAATGTGTTAGATGTTAATAATGTCCACTCTATATAAATTTGGTCAAACTTAAAATAGTTTGACTTAATATAAACTAAAGCATGTTGTATTAATGTATATTTTTACATTTTGAAACTAAAACCTCCAAACCTCTTACATTTTGAAAATGAAGGTACATGAAGACACCTAGGTACCAAACTTAAGTCATAAATGGTGAAAGAAGCTCTTCTTCTTTTTGCAATAAATTTTTATATATACTACCAACCACTCCCTTCGTCCCACGGAGATCGTTTGTTTAAAAAAATTAGATAAGACAGTAGCAATGATAAAATTCCAAATTACCCATATTAACCCTTGTTAATTGATGGATTACCAACTAGAATTAATCATGCATACACACTTGCAGTAATTATCAGACGTATTAGCCTTCTTATTTAACGAGTCTGCGTCGGGCATTGATGGTGGGAGTAAATTATTGATTTGTTAACTAGGACAAAAGGTTTTATGAGGGCTTTTAATGAATTGTTTGAAAGTTACATGGACACTCTTTGTGGGATAAATTTTGAAATGTAGAAAAAGGTGGTGTGTTTGGTTATGTATATATAGTTAATATATCAGATGCCTCAAGTACATTAGAATCGAATTTTTGAAAACAGTATGTGCATATGGTTTAATGAATTATGGTGTGTATGATTATCTGGGTTATATATTAAGCTTATTGCACATATGTGGCAGGTTTTTATGTATATGGCCGATACTTTATAAGGGCATCGGATACTAGCTTAGGTGCATGGCTAGATAAAGGACAGGTGTTTCAGGAAAAAAAAACAATAGCATGGCCCAACATTTATTTTGAAATTAATATTTGCACTGGATCGGATATGAGAGGTTTCATCATGCAATAAAAAGACTACCCTATCTTTCACGGGGATTCCTCCTTTTGTCATGAGTGCCCTAAGTCCTGACACAATCAATCAGATTCGGCACACGATTGGTGTGTAGCGCTTTAGCGGTCTTCTTGTTGTATTCCTACCCAGTGGAATAGTGGATGCTGGTCCAGGGACACGTGTCGACTTTAGGCACAGCTTTGTACGCCCTCCATATTGATACTCATAAAGCACGTCGTTTTGCACAAGATTTTAATCAAATATTAATTAAAAATATAAATTATGAATAACTATTAAGCTTTATTATGAATAACTATCAAGCTTTAAAAATATGAAAACTACATGAATAGATTTGTCTTAAAAAACATTTTCATAAAAATGTATATGTCAATTTTTAATAAATAATTTTATAAAATAAGAAGTCAAAGTTAAATTTTGAAAACTTATGCTTTTATACACGTAGAGGAAGTATTTGTTCTTTGTTTTGATTTTTATTTGTATAGAAGAATTAAGATACCTTCCGTCTTGCACTTGGATAGGTGCGCATGCGGTGCCACGTCGTTGCACGTAATATCGCAATTTCAGCGTTGCTATCGATTCTAACCTTTGTGTATTCGATCGTTCTCGGTTTATTCTTATTCTTTTTTTCTTTTTACTATAAAATGCAAGTATGTAGTAGCTATGGGGACACGTCCTCAGCGAGCAGAGCAGACATGTACTACGTATTTATCCCACGTGCGCGTACGCTGCTAGCTGCGTACCGATCGACGTACATACGTGTACGCGTACCTGTATCTGGTCGCCGACGTTGACGATGAAGGCATCGGGTACGGGGTCGACGGTGATCCACTTGCCGTCGTCGGGGCTCCTTACCTGCAGGCCCCTGACGTGGTCGTCGACCAGCAGCATGGTCATGCCGCCGGGGTCGGAGTGCGCCGCCACGCCCAGCGTCAGCTCCGGCTGCGGGCACCGCGGGTAGAAGTTGACGCGCATGCACGCCCCCTCGCCGCCCGCCCCGCCGAACGCCTCCTGCAGCCTCCCGGCCTCCAGCCCCAGCCCGCTCGACAGCAGTCGCATCACCCTCCGGCACAGCTGCACCACCTCCTCGCCGTACTCCTCCGTCGTCTCCCTGCAACAACACCGTACCCATGTCGATCAGCTTGTGCAGATAGCTAGCATGTGCATATATATTCCACACAGTGTGGTGTTTGTGTGTACCGTAGGGAGGCTGGGAGGGAAGGCCATTTCTCGTGGCTCTTGAGGGACGGCGGCAGGAGGTGGAGGAAGTAGTAGTCGCCCCAGTCGAGGGGCCCGCCCTTGGCGGTGCCGAGGCGGCTGCCGTAGCCCTCGTACGTCGCCGGCGAGTTCGCGTAGCGCTCGCGCACCTCCGCGGGCTGCCGGAAGAAGCCGCGCCACGCCGCGCGCGCGCCGCGCAGCAGCTCCGGACGCACGCCGTGGTTCACCGCCTGGAAGAAGCCCCACTCCCGGCACGCCGCCGCCACGGCGCGGGACGTCGCGTCGCCGTCCGGCATTGAAAGGTCCACCACCGGGATGTTCGGGCCGCCTCCGACGCCGCCGCCGCACGCCGCAGGGGGCGACGGCCGGTCCGACTCAGGCTTGACGTACCGGTCGGGGATCGTGTCGCCGCAGGTGTCCGACACGGCCTGCACGCGCACCACCGGCTCCGGCCAGCCGGCGCCGCCGTTGAAGCAGCTAGTCATCGGGTAGAGCTGGTTCAATAAGACAAGACAGACACACTGCACCCGGCCGGCCTTGCACTGACCTATAGCTTACACACGCATGGCATGTGATGATATATATTAGTTGCAATTGGACAGATGGTCCTGAGATGAATTGTAATACCATATTTTACCCCCTTTTATAAAGGATAAGGGAGAGACAGAGCCTTCGCGATCATCATTGGGGGTGTTGAATAAAGAATTGCAGCTAGTGGGCTTGAAAGCAACATGCATAGGGAAATGAAGCACGTGCTGGAAAATTTAATACTAGTGGTACAATACGAAAAGGCAGTAGTAATATTCTAGGATCTTGTGGACGGAGCTACCACCGCCGTCCTCGCTCTACTTGTGCGTACGTCTAGGACAAATAATTAAACTAGCTAGTTCATTTCTAAACTAATAATACTCTCTTATAGAGCAAGTCGTTTTGATAAAATTTCAGTCAAATATTGGAAATATTGAAAACTACATGAATATATTTGTCTTGAAAATACTTTTATAAAAATATACATATATCAACTTTTAATAATATTTTTATAAAAAAAGTCTAAGTTATGTTTTACAGACCGTACCGGAGTCATAAATGACTGCTTGCTTTATAGGTATGGAGAGAATACTAATTAGCTTGTTCTATAAATATAAGAGCAGAAGATATTGTCCATATTTTCCTAGTACCTAAAGTTTTAAAAATGTTAAATTGATCAGTGCATAGAATCAAGATTAGAGGTTGTGTGCAATTAAATAAAATAAATGCCAAAGTCTTCAAGTTTGAGAAATGCTATCTTTCTAAAAAAATACTTCCCAATTTTTTTTAATCAAGTGGACCACAATTTTCCTAATATTCACATATTTCCCGACAATTTCAACAAACTCATACCTACAATTTCCGTTGCTGGCTTCCTTTTGTCAGGAAGTGGTAATATGTCTAATTCCTAGTATACGGCTTCATCTAAACACAATAATTCTTATAAGAATGTTCTAGAGTACATTTATATTAAAAGTTCATAGAGATTGACAACATAATATTGGTCCTACAGGATTTATCATGAAAATACTGTGTGTGTGTGTAACTTTTTTTTGTCTAACAGAATATATTTTTATAAATATCACTAGTCAAAGTATCACAATACATAACTACGTTGGCCATATCCTAATGAATTTGATTTGTGGTCTTTCACATCCACATATACATATGTAGCGGCTGATTTTGCTTAAATTTCTGGATCAAGTGTGTCGAAATAAAAAAAACTAGTAAGTCAGTAGGGTTAAGACCGCCTCACGGTTTTTATTAAGAGAAGGAAACCTAACCCCGTCTCAGAAAATTCTCGAACCACAACCAGCTTCACCGACGAGGGGATTTTTTTAAATCTGGTCTCGTAAATTCGCTCTAATGAGGAATTGAACCTGGGTCTTCTGATGGGCTCTTTTACGGTGGACCATACCACCCTATACCACTGTTTCAAAAGGACCAGTATAAAAGAATTCGACGATTGAGATTAATTGTATACCACCACAACTTGCACTTGTGGTATAGGGTGATATACATAGGTATAGGTGATATATGGGTATTATTGGAGGTTTTTTCTCGGTGGTATAAATGAAATATATGATTTCTTACCCAAAATAGTCATATATAAGGGAAGGACACGCAAAAATATATGATTTCTTACCAAAACTTACCTATTTACTCTTACCAAAAAATAATCATATACTGCATACCACCACCTAGTGGTATCGTCCACCGTAAAAAAGCTCCTCCTGATTGCGACCATATACCTCAGCTCACTCTAATCAACTAAGCTAGAGGACCTTTGGTAATGCGCCGAAATACTTTTGGCTTGTTTCACATAGACGTCAATTTGAGAACAAAAAGAAGAGCTTGTTTTCAATTTTCTTCCGCCATATGCAAGCATTTTCAGCACGGGAACAGGGTGAGCGTGTAGTAGCATGCTATAGCGCTCTCACTTGCGACTTTTGGATGAGCACATTCCTTAGTGGATTATTATTCTAGGTCACACATCGAGAGGAGCAACAGCGTGCCTTTTTTTTTGCAACGCGACAACACATGCTTAATTGTGACATGGAGTGAAAAGTTATGCTTTCTTGGACGGCGCATTCTATCCTAGGTTAGATATATCATTTGATTACTGAAACAGTGAAATATAGATTCATCTAATAGTCCCTCCAACTAAATTATACTAAATCACTCTAATTTTATTCTAAAACTTCACTAATTTGAAGAAATTTATAGAAAAATGCACAATTCTGTACAACATATAATAACTTTCATTAGATGCACCATATAATATATATTAATTATCCATTTATGTGATGTGTAAATATTAATATATATTTTGTATAGTTAGATCAGTTTGACTTCAGTTTTAACTAAAATGACTTATAATTTACTAATTTAGAACAGGAACTATAATTTATTGCTAGCCTAGCTAGCATGTCAAAGGCATGTTGGTCAGTAGACAAATAATCCTGGCTATCCAGCCAAAGAAATTGCTTCAGGTCAAGCATGGTAGCCTTCTTCATCAGGGGTACCCACTCCGTCCTAATTGTTAGTTGTTTTGGCTTTTAAAAGCCAAAATGACTTATATTTGAGATAGAGTAAGTAGCCAGCATAGCAATTTATTTGCATATTGTGTGTTGATATAACCCTCTTTCTACTTTGCTAAGTTTATTTATTCATAATAAATTGTACGCACTAATCATGGAAACTAGGTGATACCTCACGTGTTGCTGAGGGAATTTCTGAAACAAAATTTCAAGGTGAAATTGCATGACCAGTCTTTTGGAAACAATATTATACATGAAAGCATGTCCATTTTGTTGAGAGGGAATGACTCTTAAATGATTGGCCCTCCATGTATTTCTACTGTGAGAATTTTGTAGTGTGGTATTCGCAAAGACTAGTAAATTGCATTCGTGGATAGCTTACATGTTGCTTGAGAGAGAAACAGATTTAATGACCCTTAGTGGAGTGTATCTATATAGGTTATTAGATAGATATAAGTTAAATCATATCCCTAGCTAGCTATAACATGATACGAAACTTAGTACCTTGTTCTAAGCATTTAAGTTGTAAATTAACGAGTAAAAAACACAATAGCTGATCTTGGAATCCTTGATTGACGAAGATATATTGTGGAACATAGAAATTATACATATATATTACCAAAATACCAAGGTTATAGAAAAACATAGAAACTGGGTTGAAAGGGGCACACCGCACACACCACCAACAACAAGGTTGCGGCATCCTAGCTAGCTCCTCTCCGGTCAGTTTTTTTCTTCTTTCCTTGCATATACAGTACAGCCCTGTTTGGTTAGACTTCTCTATCTCTTTGAGCCATTTATGCACGTGGGCTGAATAAAGATCCTTCTGGCTACAGGTCAAATATATACAGCTAGTGCCTAGTTAATATACGGATCTAGCTAGCTAGGTCAAATATACTCTAACCTTTTTACCTTAATCAAGAAAGAGGAAAAAGACTACATAAAAATCGATGGAAGACATAACTAGATGATCGATCCTAGTGGATGTTTGGTTCATGACCACAACATACCACGCCACAAGCTAACTAGGCGCGCCATAGTTTCCAAGGCATGCATTTAGTTCACGCCACAAGCCCACAACTATGGCGCACCAAACTTTTTTAGCCTTGTGCCCTACATGTCATAGTCATTTTCTTGGCAAAGTTTATCAAAAGTGTGACTTCAAATTTGTTAGCTGAACTTTGTGGCTGACACACTTTGTCTAAGGTACTTAGTTAAGGCATTGCGTGGCCACAATGGACAAACTACACAACTTCATATTGAGAAGAAATAGATATGTAAGTTTGCCTTGATGAGGACATGTATGTAAATGACCAAACAAGCACTACTACACAAAACGTTTTTAGCACCGGGCGGAATAGCATTTCCAGGTGCGGGCGCCAAACCCGCTCCTAGCTGTCGCTTTTAGAAATAGCGTTTTCTAGGAGCGGGTAATCGACCCGTACCTGGAAACTCATTTCCAGGTGCGGTTCACGCCGTCGTCCGCACCTAAAAATGGCCTTTTCCAGGTGCGGACAACAAGATGAACCGCACCTGGAAAAGGGTATTTTTAGGTGCGGACGACGGTGTCAACCGCACCTGGAAATGAGTTTCCAGGTGCGGATGATCTGACCCACAAAATTTTGGATGTTTGAAATTCAAATTTATCGAACTTGTTTCTCGCCAAAATTTTGAACATTTGAAATTCAAATTTTATGAAAGCGACATGAAATCTAAAGTAAGCATAAGTAAAATAATATTATTACAACCCATTGACAACAAGTTTTTTCCACTGACAAAGTTTAGACATCACATCATGGCGCGCGGTATTCTTGACTCTCCCACTCACGTAGGCTAGCAAATTTGTCTTCAGTCGCCAATATATGTTCAGGGTGATAATATCTGCCGCTAGGATGTATCACTTCATGCATAAGGTAACGGCAGAAATCTGCAGTTATTTTGAGAAGGTGTCTCTCATGGAGTCTTACGTCACGAGGTCCGATTTCAATCTACAATACACAAACAATATAACAATTGTTAGATCATGCAAAATGCGCATATGTATAGTGTATATACATCCTGAGACATGAAAGGTAGTAGGTCCTTACTTGTTCAGGATCACCCTTATATCTCCTAAGACACCTCATCATTTCCATAAGGTAAAACCCGCAGTATACACTACCAGGTGGTTGCTTGTGGCATGGAAAGTTTGTACGAATATTCATTTTTTCTGGGTAGGCAGGATTAAATTTCCCTCCTTTCTTAATGTAGTGTTGGTAAGCCCTGTTTAGAAAAAAACATAGAAGTTATTAGTTGCCAATCGATGTTTAGAATGTAAGTGTGACAACAGAAATACACTAACTTTTGAAGGATGTTTATGAATTCATTGTACAGGTCTCTACGCCAATCCAATGAGTCAAATACTACCACCCGTCCCAACTTTGGGTCTATAAGAAATAAAATCCAGTGATTCCTGCATACATGTTATATAGGTTTTTTAATCTTTTGAGTTATGGATGAGTAATTTTGCACATATATTTTTATAAGTGGTAGAAATGTAAACTAACCCGATGTGGTAGGGCGTCCAAAAGTAATCTCTATCTTGCCACTTCAAGAACATATGTGTCATGTAGGATGCAAGACACTTCATAGCGTTTATATGTCTAATTCTTCGCTTCTTATTTCTTTCCGTAGTTGTCTTCAAAGCTTTCAGTTCATCATGATCGTCTTCCCATCGGGTGGGGTGCATATGCCTGTCTTCAGCAATAACAAAAGGATCCAAAAATCCAATTTTCTGCTTTGCAAGATGCATTTCTCCTTCTTGCATCCTATACAGCAAAGCTCAGATAATTAGTTATGCAAATCGTAAGCCTTATACACACACACACAAGATATTAGCATGGATATAAGACACTTACATGGACCACAATCTGATGACTTGTACATCTATCATTTGTAGGCGGAACAAATCATGGAGGTCATGAAAATCTAAGTTGATTTCTTTTGCTTCTGGAATAAGTGTAGGTCCGAACACATCTAATGGGTATCGTGCCTGGAGGCCTCTGAGCCCAAGAGAACAAGCCCTCATATACCAAGCATGCATCCGTTTCATCTCCCATGGAACTTCTGCGAGTGCCCAGTCGGGTAATAATGCCATACCCCATTCATATTTTAAAGGGCACACACCAGGTATGTTCGGTATTTCATCGACTCCAATAGTCTTCTTGAAGATTGTGCCAGTGCGGGGTACCGAATATCCTGGTCGTTGGATCGTTGGCATATTGACAGACGGCGTGGTCGTCGTGTCATGTTGCTTGTTCTTTGATTTGGTATTACTCTTATGCCACCTTGCAGCGATTTCTGATCCTTCCGGATCCTTCGCATAAGCCCGTATCATTCGAGGCACCATTTGTGGTTGTGATGCCTCTTTTCCTACTGATCCCGAAGCTCCTCGTGGTGTGGGCATACGAGGTGGAGAATCTTGAGCAGGTTGTGTGGACACACGCTGCGGAGATCTTTCAGGAGGTGGTGTGGACACATGCTGCGGAGATCTTTCAGGAGGTGGTGTGGACATACGCTGCAGAGATCTTTCAGGAGGTGGTGTGGGCACACGTTGTGGAGATCTCTCAGGTGGCGGTGTGGGCATAAGAGGTGGGGATCCTTGTATAGCTGGTGGTGTGGACCCACGGTGTGGAGGAGATGGTGGCGCAGTTGGCAACGGTTGCAGAGGTTGTGTTGGAGGCAGAATGATATCTCGTTTATGCCACAATATTGTACTGTTGAGGCTTTGACTGAGAACACAGATACCCTCTGTTGTTGGTATGTCTATGTCATGATCTTCAAAGTTTGGATTAACTTCAAGCACCTGTACGCGTGCATAATGGCGTGAGATTTCTTTCCCATCAAACAATCCGCCACCGGGAATCACAAGGCCCGAGGCAACCTGCTTTGTCTTCCCAGCTCTGCCAACCGGAATGTGCAATGTGCAAGGAGTAGTGATGCATATAGAATCAACTGGGTATGGTTGTGCCGTCGTGGAGGCAACACTGCTCGGAGAGAATGGTTAATTATTATCTCCTTGAGATAATTGCAACAGAGCGAATGGTGTACCGCTTGCTTGCTGCATCTGAACCGCCGCATTAAAATAAGCTTGAAATTTGTCCACAAAAACTTTCTCTGCCGCCGCTTGGAGATCCTCCTTGAAACGGCAGTGGCTCCTGTAGGTAGCTCTATCCCTCTCAAACCCATCCCTGATGCTCAACTTCGAGGAAACCCCTCTAACACGACCCCCATGCTCTTTCGTCCTAAGGGCTGTACTTAGGACGTCTCTATCCCTGTTGGGTACGAAATCTTCTTTCCTCTGAGCCTCGGAAAGGTTCGTTATCTTTTCACACACCACATTGGTTACTTCATTTGCAAAATGAAGTTTACCATCAATAATTTGAGGCTCCCTCGCTAGGAGCCACTGATAGCCACTCTCATCCAAGCCTTCAAAAGGGTCGGGTTGCCCGGTGGCTATTAATACATCCCTAGTCTGCCGCCACTTTTCCTGCTTCCCTAGGTACCCACCCGGTCCAAGACGAGGTCTATGTACGTTTTTGTGCGAAAGTGCACTCTGTCTCTGGCTCAGGGCTAAAGCTTCTGGAGTAGTCTTTTGCCTGACAAACTCGTTCCATTGGGCTTCGGTGATCCTTCTATATTTCTTTTTTTATATCATCATATGTTGCACCCTTCTTAACAAAGTCCCTATTCAACTCACCCTTCTATCGGCGGAAACTTTCGCTGAGTGCCTTCCTAGCATAATGACGTATCTTTTCTCTGGTTGTTTGGGACTGAGGCAGCAGAAAAGTTTGCTTCAACTTGGCCCACATTTCGCCCTTTAGCCCCTCAGGAACTTGGAACCAATCAATGATGGTTGGATCCACGGCATACTCTGTTCGTATTAATGCTCCTATGGCATTCCGAAACTTTGTACAAACCAAGGGAGGATCCACGGGCTCTCCAGATGGGCTAATACCATCGACTGACCACTGGCCTTTGGGGTATTTGTTTCTTCCTCGTTCACCTCGCTTTCTTTTATTTTGACTCTCAGAGGTCGTCGTCATCGCAGTTTCAGGACCTGAGGTGCCACATTCTTCAGTTTCTTCTTCTGGGGGGGTACGAGGTCGGCGGCGCCGCTGCCTCGTGCTAGGTTGAGGCATCTATATGAACCATAGGTAAAGCAATTCAACATCATTTCAAATAAAAGTAATTGACCTCACCGACACTGCAAATGGTTTAGCATTACCTCCGGAACGTAATCAGGATCATTGTCCGTCCGTTGTCTCGGGGGCACGGGATGTGGATCTATTGGATCTTGCCAAACACCATCTACGAATGCCCCGAGTCCTACCTGTGGTCCATCCACACCATTTGCGTCATCTTCATTTTCATCTTCAAAGACCATCTGGTCTGCAATATTGTTTAGTTCTTCATGTTGGGACAACATAAACTCGTCTTCGTTCACAACGTCCCTTTCGTGTATAAACGGCAAACCTCTACGACGATCCATCTGATTAACCAAATCATAAGCTAAGTTTAAATCTAAATCTAAATTGAAATTGAAATTCAAATCTAAATCTAAATTGAAATGTAAATGTTTGTTTTTGTCGCATTATTGTTGGATAATACTTTAAAGAAGAGGGCCCGGAATTAAAACATTCCTCTATTTCAACTTGCATGTATGAAATAAACATATAGCAATTCCAACATATGGTCTCATCCCAATTTCAACATATGGTCTCGTCCCAATTTCAATTTCAATTTCAACATATAGCAACTATACCATAAATTGAATTTCACTTAGCAATTTCAATAGCAACATATAGCAAAAAAAAGTCCCTGAATTTAACTTTATTTGCATTGCACTCTAAATTGAAATCTAAATCTAAATTAAAATCTAAATCTAAATTGAAATATAAAACTAAATCTAAATTCAAATCTAAATCTAAATCTAAATTGAAATCTAAATCTAAATTCAAATCTAAATCTAAATTCAAATCTAAATCTAAATCTAAATCTAAATTGAAATTTAAATCTAAATCTAAATCAAAATTGAAATTTAAATCTAAATCTAAATCTAAATTCAAATTTAAATCTAAATCTAAAAAATAGCTGACGTCAGCCATATGGTGGCTGACGTCAGCTCTTCATCTTCCCATCCGGGGAGGCGGCGGAGAGGGGGCGGCGCCCGGAGTCGACGCCGTGGAGGTGGCGCCGGGGAGGGTGCGCCATGGAGGTGGCGCCGGGGAGGGCGCGCGGTGGAGAGGGGGCGGCGCGCGGTGTCGGTGGGGAGGCGGCGCCGGGGAGGTGGCTGCGGGGGACGCCGGGAGGGCGACGACGCGGAGAGGTCGCGGGGGACGCCGGTATAGCGACGGCGCGGAGAGGCCGCGAGGGACGCCGGGAGGGCGGGGTCGTCGGTGCGGCCGCGGCGGAGTCGACGACGGCGGACGGGACGCGGCGGAGTCGACGGCGGACGCGGCAGCGGAGTCGACGGCGGAGAGGCGCGGCGGAGTCGACGGCGGACGGGGTGCGGTAGCGGAGAGGGGGCGGCGGAGTCGATGATGGGGGAGAGGCGCGGAGGGGTGCGTGCGGCGGAGAGGCGCGGCGGCGGCGGCGAATTTTGGCAGCCTGACGGCCTTTCTCGCGCGAACTCCGGGAAATTGGCTAAGTGTTCTTCTCCAGTGCATATATAGGGTTCCATTTCTAGGTGCGGGCGGCCGGGTAACCCGCACCTGAAAATCGTATCCAGGTGCGGGCGGCAGGGTAACCCGCACCTGAAAATCGTTTCCAGGTGCGGGTGACCTGCCTGCCCGCACCTAGAAACCGATTTCCAGGTGCGGGCAGCCATGTAGCCCGCACCTAGAAACTGATTTTCAGGTGCGGGTGACAATGCCGCCCGCACCTAGAAACATTTTCTCTTTTTCTGTATTTATAGTTCAAATTAATATTTAACGTATTAAATGATCTCAAATGAAAATTTAGTGAACTACAAAGTTTTATGTCTTGTTAACATCTACAAGTTTGGTATATATTTTGTATTCATCTGAGATGCATGTCAAAATTTGTGTTCAAATAGTACGTTCACAGATGTAGTAACAATTCAGTACACATGTCTCACTTTTACTCAAAGAACACATTACACACATCCATATTCTTAAAAAATCCACCAATTCCATTTTTACTAGTTATTTTATATATGATTCTTAATAATTCCACTAAAGCCATTTTATTTTGTTAATTTATATTTGATTTATTAAGAAATCCACTAATCTCATCTGTTATTGGGGTGTGTGCAAAAAGCTAGAATTGTATGTATTCTTGGACAGAGGGAGTATTCACTAAGAAATCCAGTAAGTAGCTGCATGACATGAGATAATTGAATTCAAAGTACATTAGTTCAAATGCAAATTACAAAATCCAATTAATTGAACTAGCTATATTATTATGCGGCAACAATTCTTGATTCTCCGTCCTTCCGTGACCAGGGCTTTTCATCTTTCTTTATGGTAGCTTCTAGACTCAACATCTTCTGAGGTAGATCTGTGAAAAGGCTCATGTCATTGCACTCATCATTGTACTCTTCGATGTCTTCGACTCCATCAACCCCTATTATTTCTTGTTTTCCAGGCACTACAATATGATGTGTTTTTTTGCAGGGTCAACAATATACATGACTTGTCCAACCTGTGAACCAAGTACCCATGGGTCATCTTTGTGACCAACATTTTTGAGATCGACAATTGTGAGCCCGTAGCTGTCCACTTGAACACCTTTTGGGTGTTTAACCCAACGACACCGAAAAACAGGGAGTATAATATTGGATCCATAGTGCAGTTCCCATATATCATCTATGACACCGTAATATGTAGTGCTTACCCCTTTGGAGTCGAAGCCATTGTTACAAACACCGCTGTTCTGAGACTCAGTCTTCTTGTCCTTCGCGGAAGTATAGAAAAGATATCCATTGATATCATACTCTGGCCAGGAGGTGACCTGCGAAGAATGCCCAGATGCCAATATTTTGATTGTTTGTTGTTCCACAGTGCCCCCATCTGGTAGATTTAGTTCCTTCAACCATGTTGTCAAATGACGTGTGTGCTCCCTCAGAATCCATTCTTCCGAGCGGCCATTGCTTAGATCACGAATCAATTTCAAGTGTTGACTGACTAAAGGTGACATTATTGTTAGGTTTCGCATCGCACATCCATGGGCTTGTTTCACAGCTTCAAAGTTCGAATCAATGAAGGTTTTCCTCCCTGCAGTGCCAATCCCTTGCAACTTGCCCGCAAATCGCGGTACCGGCAAACCAATCCGTACTTTATCCTTTAGGTAACCTAGGCAAGACTCGATGATTTCCTCTGTATTGTATCCCTCTACCATGGATGCCTCGGGATAAGCACGATTCATAACAAACCGGTTGAGAATTGACATGAAACGCTCATAGGTCCACATTTCGTGTAGGTAAAGTGGACCCAGTGCGCGTATCTGATCGACCATGTGAATCATGAGATGTTCTGTAATATCGAAAAATCCTAGAGGGAAGCACATCTCCATCTGCACCATAATCTCTGCAATAAATTCTTGGATATTTTCCAACTCATCTTCATCGATAACCTTTTGAGAAATTTTGGTGAAGAAGTAATATAATCGAGTGATTAACATCTTCACATATACCGGCTTGATCGCTCTAATTGCAATTGCCAGGAAGGTAGTAAGCATCACATGAGCATCATGACAGTTCCACCCTGATAGCGAAAGATCTTTCATTGAGACTAGTTTTCTAATGTTCGATGAGAATCGGCTTGGTACCTTAATCCCCCGTAACGATTCACAAACTGCTTTTTTCTCAGCTAGCGTCAAATTATAGCTCGCCGGTGGTAGTTCGTATCTTCCATTCCCATTATCAATAGGGTGAAGATCTTCTCTGATATCCATTGCTACAAAATCTTGTCGTGACTTTAAGGTATCCTTTGTGTTGGCTGATGTTTCGAGCAGGAGACCAATTGTGTTACCAAACACATTCTTCTTCAGGTGCATACCATCGATGGCATGACGGACCTCGAGGTCCGGCCAGTACGGCAAGTACTTGTAGAAGACCGACATCTTCTTGAATGGCACACCTTCAATAGGTGGCTTATCTCTGTTTCTCTTCTTCCCTTGTTTTGTCATCTTCCCATAAGGCACTTGGATGGCCCTGATCATGTTCAAAATTTGGTGTCCATTTTGTTTTGCAGCCATAGATCCTATGTTGGCCTTGCCACTAAAATAATTATAGAACTTTTTACTTCTAAATATGTGTCCTTCCACCAAGAAGCGCCTATACCCAAGGTAACCTACCTTTCTAGAACCATCTAGGAAAGTCCATACGGTGTCACCAATGCAAACTACGCATCCCGTCTTACCTTTCACCTGTCCCGACAACACAAACAACGCTTGATAATCGTTGATGGTGACAAAGATAATGGCTCTTAGAGTAAATTCCTTCCTTATGAAACCGTCCATGATTTTTATACCCTGCTTCCATAAAGTTTCCATCTCTTGCATCAAAGGCTCAAGGAAAACATCAATATCAATACCAGGAGCCTTTGGTCCTTGGATCATGATGGATAGGAAAAGGTACTTCCTCTTTTGGCACAACCATGTTGGCAAGTTGTACATCGTCAAAATCACTGGCCATGTGCTATGAATGCTGGTCCTTTCACCGAACGGATTCATTCCGTCAGTACTGAGCCCAAATCGAACGTTTCTTGGTTCATCTCCTAATTCTGGATACTTCTGATCGAGCTTCTTCTACTGCTTAGCATCAGATGGATGTCGAAGCTTCCCGTCACCCTTCTTGCGCTTATCTGAAGCCCACCATGTCATCAGTTCAGCGTCCTTCGGGTTTGAGAACAAATGCCTAAGGCGATCCGCAACAGGGAGGTACCACATGACCAAGGCAGGAATTTTGCCGATTTTTTCAGAACCGCCTATAGTCGTGTCTTCTTGCTCAGCAGCATCATTAATTGATGCACCCTTCCTGCTCCTTTTACTCCCGGTAGTTATGCCATCATCAGCACATGACCTGGTATTTCTTTTTGTATCGACTAACTGAACAAACAGGACATTTGTCCAAGTCTTTGAAAGTATCCCCGCGGTACAAGATACAATGGTTTGGACATACATGAATTCTTTCGACGCCCATCGTGAAAGGACTCACAAGCTTCTTTGCCCGATATGTGTTGATGGGCACTTTATTCGGCTTTGGAAGCAACCAACCCAACACACGTAGCAGATCATTGAAACTCACATCGGACCAGCCGTGCTTGGCCTTTAGAATCAACATCTCAAGTACAAAACGAAGTACGGTCCAATGTTTTGGGCATCCCTTTGAACGCGGGTACACATTCTCCTCAGCTGCTTTCTTCAATATCTCGAACTTTTCTAACCCCTTTTCACTGCCAACCAATATTTCTTCCTTGGTGTTACGCAACAACTGGGTCAGGTAGTCACTGTCATCCAATTCATCATCCTCGGTACTATCATAACCGTCATCATCATTGCCACCATCGCCCCCATCATCAAAACCAATATCATTAACACCATCAGAGCATTGACCATCACCGTCATCATCGTGTCATAAACACCATCGCCACGGAAAGATTCAGAGGACATGAGAAAACCAAATCCAGATGTCATAAACATAAAAGTTCACCTGATAATAATAATTTTATTATTCTCGTACCTAATAATAAATATCTAAGTCAATATATAATCACACGTGTTGTATTTAATAAAAACATACGAAATATAGATTTTTGCAAATTCTTGAAACATATCATTCTTGTGTCATTATAGAAAAAACAAATTGTCTTCTCTCTACTCCATATTTATGGCATTATAGAAAAAAACAAATTGTCTTCTCTTTCCTCATATGAACCTAGGAAATTTCATCCTTCATGTATGAGGGCTAAACAACACATTGAACTCAATTGACTAGATAATCTTGCTCTCCTACCTAAATAGCACAATTTGACCCAAGAGTTTGAGCTAAATGAGGTCCAAAAGCTCTAATCCACACCTATGGAGTTCTAGACCTATATGCATCTCTATTGAGCCAAAAAACTATGCATAAAGCTTCAAAGAGACAAAGAAATGAGAATAACTAACCTCCTTTAGGCTCCAAGTCCAAGAAAAAAAAGTTGAAAACCTCCCCCCCCCCTCCTTTTTCTATTTTGGCGATTTTCGGACAGCCCCCCGAGGTACACTGTTCAGGTGCTGCGCCTGTCTGGAGGAAGAAGACGGTCGTGCAGATCCCTTTTGTCGTTTTTTCGGGAGCGGGTGACCCCGTCGACCGCTCCTACAAAGCGTTTCCAGGAGCGGTTGACGTTCTCGTCCGCACCTGAAAATGAGACCAACTTTCAGGAGCGGGTGACGTCGTCAGCCGGTCCTGAAAATACTCATTTTCAGGTGCGGGCGACGGCGTCACCCGCACCTAAAAATGGTTCACCATTTTCAGGAGCGGCCGACGGCGTCACCCGATCCTACAAACGGCTTAATAGGTGCGGGTTTCGTAGCTACAGTGTCTCTTCGATTTGTTAGATGGGGCGGCAAATCCACCCGCTCTTAAAAAAAATCGGCTGGCTCTTACAAATGTTTTGTGTAGTAGTGAAGCTTACCGTAGATATGACTTTCTACATAGTATGTATATTCTAGAATTTAGTGCTATCATGATCACAGATCACGGACGTCTTTCCCTACCTGCCTGCACTAGTTTAAGCAATCTTTCTAAATTTCGTAATATATATAAAACGCATCATCGATGGAACATTTTAGCTGCCATACCTTTATTTGTCTCCACATGGATATTGTCAAAAAAAATTCTCTTGAAGATCCAGCAGGCGCTGCCCTTTTGTTAGAGAAATTCATTAATAAATTGCAGCATGTTACATCATTTAGTCAGTTTCCACCGATTTCATTGACAAATCAAAGAGGGCGCATGTGTTTTTAGTTGTACAACATGTGAGTCATCTGAAACGATGAAGAAGGGCTGCTGAACTGATAGTCCTACTGGAAAAAGGTCAGACTCCTCAGACTAATATATATTTAAATTGAAAGCCAAAACGTCCCTTTTCCCTCAATGTGAAAGCACGGTTAATATGAGGCGATGATGATTAAGAAACTTGGGCAACCAAACCCACAAACGCCGTCCTCATCCCAGGCCCGCCTAGCTGCCCCTTAAATAATCACGTTTATTTATCCGCTAGTTTTCTACCTTGGCAGCGTTAAGAATTCAATAGGCCGGCGTGACACATCAGTCATCACTGAACTACTCCCAATCATGCAGCTTCTGCTAGCTAGCTGTGTATGATGCTCAATTTACGTGTTTTGAGTAATTATAGCCTCAAGGTCTTTGTCCTAATGAAATTAGAAAGAAATGACCTTCTTTAAAAAGGACAAATAATAAATTGTCTAAAAAAATCACTACAGCTATTATGCATATACGCTATAGTCTTATTATTTTATTTAACTTTATAGGTTTGGGAAGATTATATATATATATCAAAATATACAGGAAAAGGAGGGGAAATTAAAGCTGTTAATTCTACGGTAACCAGAACTGAAGTTGATAATTCAGTTCATTATATTAGAATCGAAGTTGATAATGGAGAACACACTAATGGCCCGACCTTAATTACGTGTCTAAAGTAACAAGAGAATAAAGTGGTTTAACTCATCGGTGGTATGGATATTATATCATCCCTGAATAAAAACTCTCTTAATTTATTCGAAAAAGAATTTGGATTATTAGCTTGATATATAACCTTTGATCGATCATGATGAGTTAACTGCTGGCCATACATTTCACTTGGATACTCTTTTTCCACAACACCAAAGTAATTTAAAGCTGCATTAATGTTTAGAACAACACGTCATTTCTTGTCAATCTATAACATATACTCTCTCTGTTCTAAATTATAATTTGTTTGTTTTTTAACTCAAATTTGACTGCTCTCAGATTTGTTGTTGTATCTTTGCTTGCTTTATTGATAAAAGTTCTTCAAGAATAAATTAAATTTGATTATACTTGTATAATTTTTTAATAAGGTGAGCGGTCAAATTTGAGGTCAAAAAAGTCAAATGAATTATAGTTTAGAACGGAGGGAGTATATATGTAGCATCAATAGATCTGTCGCATGAGCAATCCATTAATTGTAGATGACGAGGTCGAATGATGTGACGCTGGAAATCAAATGGCCGACACATGATTTTGGTTGCAGCTATGGATGCAACTCCGATCCTAGCTAGCTTGCAACGCGTCATAAGCCATAAGCAACAGCTCGATTGCTGACCCCTCTCTTTGTTAACAGTAGTAGTAGACAGTAGTACTATGTACACTGAAGCTGCTCCCGATCTCTTTCATTTAGTCCATGATCTCGTTCTATATCAGTTATCACCAGTGGTTAATGTTCATTCGTGTCATTGATCTTTTGTCCACATATATATACGTACTCTGCAAGCAATGCCGACTGTTTGCACATTAATTAGAATCACTAAAAGGACACCAGATTCCTAATTAGGACGAGGCCCTATGGAGCTGGCTAGTGTGCTAGTAATACCTCACTGCCCGTCGTTAGCATGAAAGCTGTTTGGTAACCATCGATTAATGTCTATTGCAAGACTTGTGTTCAATCAGTCCAGTTTATATGTATTCGGATATGTCACTGCTGTCTCATACATACATACAATATGAATGTGCAACATGTGTGTGTGTGGAGGGAAATATTGGTTTTGGTTGTCACAAAGTACTATATATCTTGTAGCACAGACGTTGTTGTTGTTGTTGTTGTTTGGTACAAAGATGATCGAGAGTTAGCATTATTTATAGGAAATATGATCCCCAAGATATCAAATATGCATAGATGGATACAGAAATTAAAAAGATTTGCATCATGATGATTAATCTTAGTAGCTAGCATAGTACTATGATACAAAGGTACAATTGCATGCACAAAACATGGGATAAATGATAGTCCCTCTCCGTTCCAAAAAAAAAAACATGTCATTCTACGATTCAAAATTTGTCCAAAAACATGTCGTGCCTGTCTCCTGCAGAGGCTCTCAGCTCAGTCCTTTACCTTTTGGCCATATATATATGTCAAGTATTAGCTAGCTAGTGTATTATTAGCCCTTTATTAGGTCATGTTGGACGATCTCATGGTCTAGGTTATTATCTCTGAAGCAAATAAGAAAAACTTAAACATTGCACATGTGGATCAAGTGGGTAATCTAATTAATGTGTACTAGCTACGCGACCCCGTCCGCCAGTTGGTCCCCAAGTGGGCGCGCGCACAAAATGACCTATCGGGCTGATCGATGACAGTTTATGCCAAACACATCAGCTTAACGTACAATTTGCAATAGTCTTGACGAGATCCTGCACCGTACCGGAGAAGAATTTGCGACACAGCTTCTCGCTTTTAATCGGTCGATTTCACCTCGTTTGCGGAAAATTCAAAGCCCCCAGCTCACCCTGCTAGCTACTTGATGGTTTGTTTGAAGGGGAATTGCTAGCTAGCAGTAGCAGTTCTGTCGTCGTAACGACGGAAGCCTTGACGCGAGTGGTTCTGATCTATCGAATGACTCCACTGCAGATGCTAATGAACGAAGAGACATGATTTTTTCAGATAATTGTGTAACTTGCACACGCATGCCATTCTTTGACGGAACGTGTCATCAGGTGGTAGATTCAATAAATAATGGGGATGGATCGGGACACAAGATATCACACGGCACTTGCATTGGGAGAGAGCACGGCGCATAGATATCAAACGACAGGGTTGTTGTCACGCACATGTTTCAGACTTGGATGGGCGAAAAGAAAAATATTCAAAGATGGCCTAGGTGATCCTCCGATCCGCGCGCGTCCTAATCTTGCCAACTCAACGCTTGTGCTCTCAGCCCAATTGGGCCTCTTTTGACTCCACCAGATGATCACCGATCTTGACGTACACCATTGACAGTGTCGCAGCAAAATAGCGAGACGCAATATACATGCAGATGGGGCGGAGCGGTGTGCTCCTAACGCTGACCCGCCACCCCTCAGGTGTCAGACGAGGGTCAGGGGTCGATCCGCCCCGCATGCAAACCTGACACACGTGACCCGCGGGTAGCCGGGGGTCGAACCTCTCTCTACTGCATGTAGTGCTGCCCCCGTACGTTGCTTGCTGGCCTGCTGCCTAACCTGAGGAAGGAATCGTTCACTTTGTGGATCAGCGTGCATAAGTATAAAATACGATGAGCGAGCGCCGAGCAGGAGCCAGGAACACGCAGCTGAAGTTACACAATTGCTGCTCATGCATGCATCAGCATACCATAAGTTATTTAATATAACAGATAAATCAAAGAAAAATAGAAAAAATAAAATCAACAAATACTTATTTTCTTCGGCCCCGTTTAGTTTCCAAATAATTTTACCAACTACCCGTCACATCAATCTCCAGACACTAATTAGGAGTATTAAATGTGGATTAATGACAAAATCCATTTCACAAACCCTACTTTAATTTTCAAGTCGAATCTAACGAGCCTAATTATGTCATGATTAGACAACATCGTGCTACAGTAACCGATCTCTAATGACAGATTAATTAGGCTTAATGGATTCGTCTCACGATTTCTGGTTCATTCATGTAATTATTTTTGTAAATAGTCTACGTTCAATACTCCTAATAGACTTTGTGATTCGTCTCACAATTTCTGGTTCATTCGTGTAATTATTTTTGTAAATAGTCTACATTCAATACTCCTAATAGACCTTGTGATTCGTCTCACAATTTCTAGTTCGTTCGTGTAATTATTTTTTAAATAATCTACATTCAATACTCCTAATAAACCTTGTGAGAGGACCAAAAAATTTTACTTGTCCAACTAAACAGGACCTTCGATTCACAATCCCTGACAACACTTCTATGCTTGGTTTGCCAGGACAGCAATCGCTAATTGTCTAAAATCATTAGGAATTGGTGCATATGTTGCTACCCCAAAGTAAAAAGGAAAAGGCCCTCTACTGTAGGGAGACCATAACAACTGAAAATAAATAAATTGATGCATGTAATTATTACCCCCACAAAGCACAATTGCTTGTGGCTCTACGGTTCAATAAATTGCAAAAGAAAAGATTATCAAGAAAAATTCATGGGCTGCAAAGACAGAGCTCTCGACTCTTGGGAAGTACAGGCAAGCGACGATGTCGCTGATAGCATTCCTGCAAGCTAAACGTGGCTACAGATGTCGACGAGACTGGCGGGGAGGCAAGGTCCAAACAATGGCTAGCCTAATCTGGTTCTGGTGGGGGGCAAGCCCAATCGGGTGAGCAAAGTGGACCTAGAAATCCGGGAAGGGATGCCCAGCGGGGAATAACGACGCCGAGTCGCCGACGAGGCAGAATTAAGCTGCCTGGGAGGGAGCTCGGGTGGGGAGTGATGGGCGGAGGTCCGGAGGAGAAGGAATTGCCTCCGAGCGAGGCGGTAGGGACAAGCGTGGCGTTGCGGCAGGGTCGACCCTAGGGTCTCCATGGGTCATTAGGATCGTGACCCTGTTGCTCCTCTTCGTTTTAGGGTCGGTTCGCTTCGATCCACAATCTAATTCAAGGAGCGGAGCGATTTCGCAAAAGGTTCGCACCGAACCCTTTGCAGGCTTAAGACGCAATCATTCATGCTATCGTCCTTCAGATGCGATGCTCGTACGGTTTGCCTTTTTACAATAGTGATCGTGTTTTCCTTTTGCAATGCAATAGCAAATTGTTGATTATCGCCCTTGCTTCTTTCTCTCTCTATCTCTCTCTATATATCTATCTATCTCGTTAAAACAACTACATACATAGGGACTTAGCACCCCGTCATATTTAATTTGATGGCTTAATATATATATGTGGGAGATTTGGACCGTTATCTCTAGCTCTGCTAATTAAGCCCGATCATATTTAAATCAATATTTAAATCAGTCTCGTAAATTCGTTCCAACAAGAAATCGAACCCCAACGAGGAATCGAATCTGGATCTCTGTTACGACCATACCTCAGCTCCCTCAAACTAACTAGGCTAGATGACCTTTGGTTATTTCTAGCTCTACTAGTCCATGCACGATGTTGTTAGTGTATACCACGCATAGCAGGCTAGCTCTCGGCACAACTCCAGCACCACACCACCGCACGGTGCCACCCTTTTCGCGTGCGTGTTTATATTCAATGGCCTTGTCTTGTAAATACTCACTCCGATGTGTTTCATTGTCCGAGTTTCTTTGTTTTGGTTCGAATCCAACTATGCAAGATTGTAGTCAAATCGAATTGCACTTTTGATTTAGATTTTAAATACATATTATCGAACTTTATTGATCAAATATATCAAGATGTTAGAGTCCAACCATCATATCTACATATCATGGTTAATATGGGTGAAAAGTCCTACGGTGATCAAGTCATGGTTTCGACGCAATTAATTAAAAAATATATTTATTGACTCATATTCAACGTTTGAGGCTTGAGGAAGGCTATCAATTAAAAAGGATATCGAACTATTTATAAGTAAATTGGACACATTTCCTACTTAGGTTAAGCAGTCATCTAGTCGCCACATAGTCGTAACTCACTAAGCTAACCTTTTAAATTTTGGAAACAATGTTGACATGCATGTATCATGTGTAGGGGTGATAATGGGCCATGATCCTAATGCATTCTTTACAATCTAACAAAGTCCTACTACTTTCTATCTCAAATTGTATTACTAATATGGTTTGACCCTTATTTTTCTCGATCCTTAAATTTGTTAGGCTAAATTGGAAGGCCCTTTACCACCCCTAATCATGTGGGGTCGTCATTCATTATTTCAGTATGCCTGCGTGTAGGTGCACGATGTAATATAAACTAAGTCGGTGGGGTTCAGACCGCCCCACAATTTTCATTAAGACAAGGGAAACGAATCCCATTCTAGAAAACCCTCGAACCCCGGTTTCACCGGCGAGGGGATTTTTTTAAACAAGTCTCATAAATTCGCTCCAACGAGGAATCGAATCCGAGTCTTCTAGTTGCAACCATACCTCAACCCCTCTAACCAAGTAGGCTAGAGGACTTGGTTGCGCGAATGTAATATATGACCGGCAAAGAGGTTGAGACGTTGAGCTGGTGAAGCGGGAGGTTTATTTGAGCCAATGAAAGTTGATAGGTGAAGTTATGGGCCGGGCATCCCACATCGCTCACATGGAGGGCGTAAAAGATACGAAGTTAAGATTGAGATGACAAATACCGTGTAGATTCGATCGTTGGAAGGAGCAGTTGATGCCGCCTTGGCATCACAGCAGCTCTACCGTTGGTGTCTATCAGCTAGATGGCTGCTTGGAGTTGCCAGACAACGGTTATCTACTGCCTCAGGGGTGTGCTAGAAAGCACACCACCCTAGCAAAAGTATTTGGTTTTGCACCCAGTGCTCCGAATATTATATGCTGACCTGCTACCAAGCGGTAAACCATGCTTCAAAAGCATGTAAATACTCCTCCGTCCCAAAAAAATTTGATGTTCTCGCATTCAAAATTTATTCAGAAAAGAATGATTAAATGTAATATTTAAATCTTATGCATGCATAATTTGACACGTTGATATTATGCATGTATAATTAAATGAAAACATATTTTTCATTTTCATGCAAACTGTGAACTAACTATGGGTCTTTTACATTCACCAGTAATTTGTCTAAAAAAATCTCAGAACATCATTCTTTTTTTAGATGGAGGGAGTATGCCTTAGTAGTTTCCCTTAAAACCAAAGGCAGGTAGAGAATGTGTAGCGCACAATCACAAAAATTGTATTGAGGTAAAATAAAGGTATTATGACAAAATTATATTCGCTAAAAAACAAATATGCATGATTATTCTCCCACTTGTGGGGTTAAATAGCAAGTGTTAGGAAGTAAGCAAGGCACTTCGGAGCTTGTGATTCGTTTACTTTACACCTCTAAATCTATATCTCCACAAGACAAGGAAAAATAATAGAGCACACATCCATCTCCAAGCTAGCTAGCCAATGTATTAACTAATTATCATATATATACTTTTGCATTGGTGGAGCAATATAATTCCTGACCCTCACCAAATCCATGTCGCAGGCCTACCCAACACACTGCTACTATTGGTTCGTGCGCAAGATAGCTAAAGTGAGGCATCTTTTCGTAACACAGTCATCAGCACTAGGGTCACACAGTATCAGTGCAGTAGTTTGGTGAGAGAGAATTCCGCCTAGGATAGTAAGCGAGCTACTCCCTCCAGCTACTCCCTCCGTCTCGGAATGAATGTAGTTTTTGGAGAAACAACTTTGACTAAATATATATAAAAATATATTGATGTTTATGATACAAAGTTAATATCGTTGAATAGATATTTTCATCTTAGTTTTTAATAAATTTATTTAAAAATACAAATATTTCACGTATTATATACAAATTTGATCAAATTTAATTGTGGCACGAAAACTAATGTCGACCATTATTTTGGGACTGAGGGAGTAGCATGGAGTGAAGCGACTGCCGTTATCTTTTTTGCACTGTTCACCGAATAAAGAACTCCATGAGATACCTATAAGAATATAAGATCACCATTGGAGAAGGGGCTTTGGAACGAATTTTGTCACGGCCAGTGCACGGATGTCCCCCTTTCGCGCGCCAGTAGTGCGTGCGCACTAGACTCTGCAGGATCGGATATATATTATTGCGCCTTATCCACCATCCACTCTCTAGCTCCCTGTGCACGCGGGACAAGCCTACTTCAGGCAAGCATGCACCGTCCATGTACTGCATGAGCATCCCAGAGAGTGCTCTAGCTATCTCTAGCTAGAAAGCTCTAGCTTAGCTCTTAGTGCTAGCCAGGGGCTGCAACGTACGCCGCGCTCTAGCACCCGATCGCGCGTGGGGCCGGTGCGCGGTGTGGATGGGGTGCCGGCCGGCCGCGGCCCGCCGTGCCCGGCTGCCCGCGCGCGCGCACGGCCGGCGCCTCGCCTCATCGGCGCTATCGCGCGGCCATGCCGTCCAACTCCTGCGCGCGCGGCTGGGCCTAGATCACCATCCATCTCTCTCCCAGCTGGACCAGCGAGCGCGGGAGCACACCACCACCCGCGCGGCGCGCGCGGACGGCTCGAGTGCGCGGAGCCACATGCGCACACGGATCATCTCCGAGAGCCGCAAACAAAGCGAGCGCAACGTGCGCGCCCCACGTCCGGCAGCGAGGTTTACATGTGGACACGCCCGGGGCGACGGCGACACCAGTCGATCGTTCGGTGACGCGACGCGACGCGCGCCGCTGGCACGGCCAGGGGCCACTCGCCTCGCCACACCACCCGCGCCGCGCGGGGGCCGGCCCGCGGCCTTGCACGGTTGCACCGACCCCCTTTAATTCTCTCTAGCTTAGCCCCCGCCCGAGATTTTTGTGGTCGGGTCGCGCCACGTTTCGATCGATCCGTGGTGCGTGCGCCGCGCGCACGTGCTACAGAGCCGGAACGTGACAGCATGAATAGGAATGGTACGTGTGGCCGTGTGGCCACCACTACTACCGTGGACGAGGCTATAGGCGCCTACAGTACCTAGCAAGTGTCGTGGTCTCGTGGAGTCCTACGGGCTACGCCGCTACGGGAATAGGCTGTCAGCGTTATGCAGCTGTGGTGCTCGCCGACGTGAAGAGATCCCAAGGTTTTCCTTTTCCAAGCTCAAGATGGCGGTATGACACGGACACCATGCTTTTGGGTGTGCTCCTTTCTTCCACCTGTCAATTATTATAGGTTTATACTGCACATGGGAAACGCATCCGGATGCCCATGATGATGCGTCAGTGTCCGCTTTCTTTTCAATAAAGATAGTTTTCTCTTTTTATTTTTTCCTGAGAGGGTTGTTTTCGCTACATTTAGAAAGATCAATGCAATCCATATTTCTGTCCAAGCAAGAAGGGCCGGGCGGCCATTCGCTTACAATTGAAGTAGAGCTATTTTGGGCCCTTTTGAGCCCATGCAGGTCTCTCACGCACTAATGCATTTGACGTATTGCTAAAAAAAAAGCACTACGGCCTCTTTTCTATTTAAGCCCGCCTAAAGATTCAGGCGAGCCTCCTGCCTGCCAGAAGAATAGTTCGAGCTGCTAGCATGACGTAGTTAAAGTTATTAATTATAACGCGTTTCCATTGGGTAAACCTCATCTAAAATGAGAGGATGCAAAGGAGCATTCGTATGGATCGACAGAGCACTAAAAAAGAAGCAGGAAAAAGGAAGGGTTCCTTCGCCGTGCCCCGCCCACTGCGTTACGTGATCATGTTGTGTTTCTCTTCGTCGTTGATCGTTCGCAGGCCTGGTCTGGGTGCCTCACCAGTCACCAGTGAACATGATTCATTGCAAACTGACCACCGATCGACCTGCCGAGGTCTGAGCTTAGTCGCGGCCGGAGACCCATCAGGTTCCTACCAGAAAAAGGCTACTACTACTAGATGGTAAGACTAACTCCGCAGGAGTCACATCCCTTCCCGCAACCTAGTCTTTCCCCATCTCAACTGCCACCACCACCGACGCCTCCTCCACCCCCGCGCCTGCCTACTCCACAACGGTGGAGGCAGCTCGAGCTCGGCAGCGCAGATCTAGCGGAGGCCACGACTCGAGCTCGGCGGCGCAGATTTGGCGAAGGCCACAGCGACGTTGACCTCTCTCCCCTCTCCCTCGATCTGGCGGCGGCGGGGCTTCCTCGATCCAGGGGTGCGGCGGTGGATCCGACGAGCGGAGCAGGGGCGCGGAGGAGGAGCTCCACGGCCGGCCACGACGGCGTTGACCTTGGGGTTGGAGGTGGAAGTGGGGACAACGGCGGAGCAGGAGTTGGGGAGGTCCAGACGGCGACGATGAAGATGGAGGACAAGGCGGCCTCCTACACCGACGGCGGATGCGAGCTCTACCCGGCGCCCTCGTATCCTCCGCCACCTCCAGATCCGGCATCCTCTTGCCTGCAACGATGACAACAGCCAACAGCGGCGGCTTCCTCTCGGCGGAATCCAGGGCGGAGTTGGATGCGGAAGGGGAAGCGGCTGCTGCTGGAGTGCTCGTGACTGTAGCCTTCTCTCAACACGGGATTTTGCAGGTGGGGATGCAGCATCTTGCCGGAGATAGTCTAATAAGGCCAGGCTTGGCTTGGTTCAAAGAACGGCGCTGCTAGCGCCCGGACGTCCGTTCTGGACGCTAGCATCGGACACCTTCGTGGTCATCGGATGGGAAGCGAATCAGGCGTCAACCGTCCGATTCAAAGTCCAGTGAGCCATGTTGCGAGCATGTTACGTGCAACATCCAACATCAGGGGGCCTCCTCCCTCCTCCCCCTGGCACAACACCTAAGCAACCCAAGTTGCGACCATGTTGCGACCCGTGTTGCGTGCAGCATCCAACATCAGGAGTCCTCCTCCCCTCATCCTCTACACAAAACCCAACATCACATGTCTGCAACATCGAAACTCAACATCCGCAACATTAAAATTTAATGTTTGCAACATCCAACATCAGGACCCCTCCTCCGGTCCTCCCTCCTCTCGACACAACACCCAACATCACATGTCTGTAACAGCGAATCTCAACATCCGCAACATCAAAATTAATATTTGCAAACATCGAAAATATTTAGACCTAATTTTGAAACATTTGCATGGGATACTCGCAACATGTCAAGAACACAGATGCAATATGTGCACAATAATTTTGCAACATAAATGAGAAACGATTGCATCATGAAGGCGAACGATTGCAACATGCCTAGAACTTGTTGCAACACTGGTATACAACAATTGCAACATCAAAAACAAAAAAAAATATCCAAAAACAGGAGGCAGGAGCTCCCCTCGCGCCCGCGACGGCGGCAGTCGGGTCGACCTCCCCCGCGCGCGCCCGCGTTGGCGGCGGTGGCCGGGGTCGTCGACGACAACCGTGGAGGCCGTGTTGCCAGCGAGCTCCCCTCGTCGTGTCGCGCTCGTGCCAACGAGCTCTCCACGTCCGGTCATTCCTGGCCATAGAAAGCGACGGCCCGCCGCCGCGGTGAGCTCCCGCACCTGGTCGCCCTCCACGACCTCCCCGCGAGCAGACCCACTCTCGTGCCTAGGAGGAGGAACTTGGCGCCTCAGCCCGCGCGCCCGTCGGCCATGGAGGGGCGGAGGCCTGCGCCCGCACGCCGTCAGCGAGCTCCAGTGCCTCGCCGCCGCCCGCACCGCTTGTGCGCCCGGTCGCGCTCGATCTGGTCGTGGAAGGAGCAGTGCTCCGCGCCGTCGCAGCTCGGGGGTACCGCGCCCGGCGGCGCCGCCCTTGTCCACGGGACGGCGCGTCGCACCACCGGCGAGCCAATCCTCTTCCCCCACGCGAAGCTCCCTGGCCGCCCCTGGTCGCCGGCGGCGAGGCGCGTCGTCAATCCTGGGCGGCGTTTGGTGGGGGAATGGGTGGGGAAAGGAATGAGTGGTGGGGGGCGGCTGCGTGGGGGATAAGGTCGCGGGTGTGGCCCACCTCCGATTTTTCTACCGCGTCGCCAGTTCACCCGTCCGGAGCGAGACGCGTCGTCCGGACGCCCGTTCCTGAGCATTTAGCTTCAAAGAAAGAAACAGTAACAATGGACTTCTGACTCAAAATCGTAATGTGGATACGGGTCAGAGGAAGGCGAGATACGAGAAAGACAACTTTTCTTTTCCAAAATCGGAACAAAAGGTGGAAAAGGTCTTCATAAGGGTTTGCGCTGCTGACAAAAAAGGTATTGAGCGATAGATACATGTGAGATGCAGAATTTTCCCGTTTGATGGATTCTTCAATTTTCTAGCGTTTGAAAAAAAAGGTGGAAAATTCAGGTAGGCAAGGCAAGTTATCAGTTTTATGGATTCTTCAATTTCTAGCGTTTGAAAAAAAAAGGTGGAAAATTCAGGTAGGCAAGGCAAGTTATCAGTTTGATGGATTCTTCAATTTCTAGCGTTTGAAAAAAAAAAAAGGTGCAAAATTCAGGTAGGCAAGGCAAGTTATCAGCGGTACGGTGTGAGATGACGAGGTTCAGGTTCAAGTACCACTTCTATAAGATTGCCATACACGGAAGGATGATGCAAGCATGCACGCAGCGGATTGTTTTCCGAAATAAAAGAAGGTTGCTTCTTTATGCGCCTTTCCCTGTTAGGATAGTGCTCACTGACAGACCAAAAAATGGTCGGCCGGCCGGTCGGCCCGGCGCCGAGAGCTCACGCCTCCCCTGACGAGAATCCGCAGGGGTCCACCGTCCACGCAAGGCAAGACTCGTTTCCGGCTGGACAAGGAGCACTTGCGCTTGTTGGAGCGCTCTGTTTCCGGCCGGCAAGTCTAGACTGAAAGCCTGGGGTGCAGATTTTTCGAGGGCCAGAGGAGCGCGCGCTGGATTGCATCCCGGCCAGTCGTTTACAAACGACAGGAGCCGACTTGGTGGGATTCAGCGGCAACTGCCACCACCATTCAGGCTCACCGCCAAAGAGGACAGCGAAACCGTGACATCGATGGGTCCTCTCCCAATCGACGCAAAACGACCGTTTGCTCTCTCTCCCCCTTGCCATCGGAATGCAATGTTACTGGTATCCAGCAAGCATTTTAGCGCCTTGAGGGACCTTGGCCTCTATCATATGATCAGGCGCGCGCCGCGCTCAGGACAGCTGAAGCATCAGATGCATAGTAGCCCTTGTACATAAGTACACATAGAAACTCAGAAATCCTTTATGGAACTAAGCTCTTAATTCGCTTTTTACTCTGATATACCTCTTGTCCAAAGAATTACATTTTTGTTATATCGGAGGTGGCCTCCGTTTTCCATCTTTGGAAAGAACTACATTTACCCTCTTTTACATGATAATACTTTGCCAACTTACATTTTTGAATCAACATATCAATGGACTCAGGTACACCAATCAGAAATCCCAGGAAGGTGGTCAAGTCTTCAGGCACAGCCCCCCTGAGAAAAATGAAATTTTTGCCACTTTGCTATGGTTTATGTCATTTTCTTATCAGTTTGGTAGTAGAGTACATCTCCGGTATCGCTAACATAGTGATCTTGCTTTAAGCTTTCCGATAGCACCCCAAATAGATGCAACGGGAGAGGACCTGACTTCTTTGGTTCCTTGTAGTATTTGCCAAGCACTGGTTTTGCTGCCTCAGTCTGTAGATGATCCAAAAACAACATGACTTAGGGTCTAGTGAAAGAAACTTAAAAGAGAGAGGCAAGAATATAGGGGGGCAGACTCTTACCGCCTCAATGAGATGGTAATGCGGGATTTGAGGGAAAAGGTGATGGATGACGTGAGTTCCAATGTCATGATGGATATTGTTAATCAACCCGTAATCCCGATCGAGCGTTGTCAATCCCCCACGCAGATAACTCCATTCCTAATAGAGCAAAAGACAATGTGGTATCAGTAAGCAATCTATCGTCAATGAGCAGCAGTTGAAAACCTGAAAGCAAGTGAAAGTATATAATAGGCTAAGCTAGCAATATACTCCGATAGACGACAAAAAATAGGAAGTTACATCGTTTCTCCTTAAAAGGACAAAAGAGGAATCTGACATTTTTGTTCTGTATGCTTCCATAGCATCCTCCAATCAGATCTTACTCCAGAAAGTGACCAATGAAAAGCTAGACCTTTGATTTATAACACCCACCACTAGGGTTTCCCTGATTTAAGGTTTTACGGTCATGTTGGCCGTGTGCACACCACATCTTAAATATCAGATTATCTGCCATGTATATACCAGCAATAACAGATAGTCATGTGGTGTCATTGACAACCATCCAGTTTTATCCCAAATAAATTAAAAGGAGAGAGTCAATTGCACATATAATATTTGTGGCAGGGTAGGGTCCTTATCCATCTTCCATTTGGAGAAAAGGTGTATTATGATTATGAAACTCACCAATGTCTGTTTCACTAACATGCAAGATACTATTCTAAACAAACAAATAATCTTCTTCAATTAACTATGCCCAATCTTAATTAAGGAAAGAAACATTTAAAAGCTTCTAACCAATAAAAAACTGACTATCCCCTAGTTTTTGAAGATTACAACCATCCTGAAACTAACAAATCAGAAGATTTCTTAATATTCACCTTTCCACGGTACCAAGGAAGCTTGTCTTCATGGCCATGATGGTGCAAGTATGTGACCATATCCAGCCAAGCAACAAATACCTGCACACACCAGCGGCAATCACATAAATTCTTCAGCACCACACACACCCCACCCATTCAGATTATCATTTAGCAGGACGTGAGCCCAAATTTGAGGACACGTCGCTCTTACCAAGTACGGGACAGCGTAGAGCTTTAGCATCTGAATAGGCCCCATCACAAAGGTGAGACCAGCCAAAATACCAACCATGGCCAGCCAGGAAGTCGTTGATGTTATGATGTCCTTCTTTTCATTAGGTTGGAACAACTCACTGCTCGGATTGAAGTGTGATCCTTTCTTCCCTGGACTCCTTTTAAACTGACACATTAACCCACAGGGCAGAAATTTAGAACCACCGCCATGTTACAAACAAAAAACACTCAGTTCATAAGTCATCTGTAGACACGCTCTTAGTCTCACCAAGTATAACGGGAATGCGAGCAAGGGGAATGGCATGGTGAACCGCAGCTTCCTAGTCATGAAGTCCAGGCTGTTGTACAGCCTCTCTGGTAGCTGAAAGTTATCACAAATGGAGAAACCATCAAGCGTAATTCATCATCATGCACCATCAGCATTCAATCCTCATAAAACCAAAACCAAAACCACACCGAGAAAGCAACAGAAAACCTACTGGGTGCCAGGACTCGTCCTTCTCGACGTGGCCGTGGTTCTGATGGTGCGTCCTGTGGCTAATCCTCCTGCAATTCCATTTTTAGACAGACCCTTTTTTTAGCATCAAGGGCAATTCGCGACAGAAACTAGTAGGTATATGAAGCATAGGTAGTAAATCATCATACCATCCGTGGTATGGGACAAGAATGGAGGAATGGAGAATGTGGCCGACCACGCTGTTCAGCTTGGCGTTGTTTGAGAAGCTCCCGTGTCCACTGCAAACAAACAACCAGGGATGCGGCAGAGGTCAAAGAGCAGAGTTTGTATGCTAAATAAAGCTCGCAAGTAAACCAAAATCCAATCCAATCCGCGGCACGGCGTCGCGGTGGTCGGAGCCGTACCAGTCGTGACCGAGGACGAAGAGCGCCCAGAACATGGTTCCCTGCGCGGCCCAGTAGAGCGGCCAGACGAGCCAGCTGTCGAGGCGCGCGGCGGCGGCGGCCAGCCCCAGGACGATGACAACATCGCGCAGCACGTAGCTCATGGAGCGCCAGGGGTCCTTGACCCAGCAGTGCTTGGGGATGGCCGCGCGGATCTCCGCCAGCCCGAACGGCGGCGGCGCCCCGGGGTCGAACGCCCCGCCCGCGGCGTCCTCCCCCTCGACGGTCGAGGTGAGGCGCGACGGCGCGGAGACGCGGAGCGCCCAGTCGCGGTGGATGGCCGCGACCGCGGCGGGCCCGCGCCTCGGCAGCGCCGCGGCGGAGAGCGCCGCGGGGGGCGACGGCGTCGCAATGGCGCCCCGGCCCGCGCGCAGGCGGAGCGGCGCGAGGCCGCAGCACTCGGAGAGCACGAGCCGGGCCATTGCTGCCGGGGGGGAGCGGCGACGCGGGATGGATACGGGGTGTGGAGGCGGCCTGGACTGGATGGAATGGGTGGATATACATATACGGGGGTAGTAGTCCAGTCCACCTGCGCCGCTGGCTGGCACGGGCACGGGATCTTCTGCGTTCGCGACGGATGGGATTGGGTGTGTGGTGGCCGACGGACTCTGGCCTCTGGCCAGGGTTTTTTATACCGGGGTGGGGCGGCGGGGCGCGAGCCCGTGCGAGTGGGTGCCTGGGTGGGGAGGCCGGCTGGCCGGGACGCGGTGCGGTGGACTTTTTTTTTCGAAGTAACGGTGCGGTGGACTCGGACCGGGACGAGCACACCGTCGGTCGGGGTCGGGGACGGTCGGGCGGGGGGTCTGACGCGAGCCGAGCTCGAGCTCCGGCACGTGTGAATCGTTGCCGGTCTGGACTCTGGACGGAGGCTTCCATGCGGGCGGTCCCGCTTTGACTCTATTTAATTCGTGTTGACTCGCCGCCATCCATCATGGGAGGAACAAACAAACTGAGTACTCGGCGATCGACGTCGGTCTGTTGCTCCTTGCTCGTGTGCCGTGTAAAAGTCGTGCGCTCGTGTGGAAATCCCACAGCGGCGACGATGCGTATTGCATTCCTCCACTGAGCGCTAAAGTAAAGAGAGTTTATGTATGACAGGTAAGGTAAAAAGAAGCATGCTTTGCCTCGTTTGTGGACGGAGGGAGTCAAGAGGGAGTTGTTAAGGACGGTGGGGGTGGGAGTCAAAGCCGGATCCGACGAACGGGTCAACTGTTTCGTGTTATAACTAGTCAGTGTGTGTGACTGCGTGTTTGTGGGCGGGCAAGATTTGAAAGTACTCTCTCTATTCTTTTTTATTTATTTGACGTCGTTTAACTCATATTTGAGTTGGTCAACGTCAAATATAGGAGTATGGAGGTAGTAAGTAAAAATCCAAACCGACAGGACTCTTAATTTAGCATAATCACGGGAGCTCCTCGATTCGAAATAAAAGGAATGTCAGAAAAAATAACAAACTGAAGGAGTAACAAATTGAGACACCTTTTTCATGTGGACTCCTCTTTGGCGAGCACCACATCTTCTCCGGCAACGGTCTTGTTCGGATGACTGGTGACATGTGGTTGTTGTTTTCTGATTTGTTGTGAGAGAAAAATATTGTTTTCTATCCGGTGGTAGGCGGTTGATTTCGATTGAGTGTGAGAGAAAAGTATCGGTGCCTTGTGGCTGAAAAACCAGGCGAACAAAGCGAACACCTTCAACTCCAACGAGCTCCATAAGTTAAGGTTTTGGGATCTCGATTTAGGAATATATGGATGACCGGGAAGGCTGCCCGATCAATGGTGGTTGTGGGATACCGCTGTGGTAGTGGAGAAGGCCGTTTGTGGAGGATCGGCGACAGGATATCGAGGCTGCAACATCATCAAGCAATTGCGGTGGCAGTGGCAGTTGTGCGGGTCGCGGATCTGCTGCCAAATCGGGAGGAGCAGCGGGGCGCCTCACATTTGGAAGGCGCTGGGTAGAGGAAGAGGGGGAGGGGAAAGGTGGGAGGAAGGGCGGACCTTGCCGGTGTCAGAGGCGACGCCAGCAAGGAGGAACTAGCTATGCGGGAGGAGGGGGTAGCACCCAGGCAATGGGCGGAACATACGAGAGAGCGGGGTATGGGGCCATATATATACGCGAGCAGGAGGAGTAGTCGGGCACTGTCTTCAGCGATTGTTATCGTGAGAGCCCTCTCTTGCCAAAGTATATATGGTGCAAAGCATCGAGACTCTTTTTAACTTTATCTGTTGTGTGACTGTAGAAAGTAGAAAATAGCGTAGAAAAACATGTTAATCAATACTGGGGCGGAGGTAGGTGAGAGACATGGGTACCCATGGGTTCCCACCGACCAGGGTCCCAGAGGTCCCTGCCAAGTGGACCCGACCTGCCAGAAGTCCCGCCGACCTGCAAGTGGGCCCGAAGATCTTATCCACAGACCCAGCGACCTTGGAAGACTCCAGGCGACCTCATCCGGATCCACATGCTTGGAGTGCAAGGCAAGCCACAAGATCGCGACCTGGCGCCGCCTGTAGGTCCGCAAATGCGGGATAGTCCTTGTAATCCGGGCAGATAGCCTCCCATTTTGTAAACCGACCCAGATATGGGTCCACCGACCTCGAATGGAAACCCTAGCCCGTTGTCCATATAAGGCGGCCTAGGGCTCCATTCGAGGGGATTTCTCCTCTTCGCATAGTTCCACCACCATACTGGACGTAGGGTTTTACTCTTCGGAGGCCTGAACCAGTCTAAACCCTTGTGTCCTCGTTTTCCTCTCCATTCTTGCCGTGTTCCGAGTTCATCACGTGAACTACCATCTACGCTCTTAGTTCCCGATCCTCCCGTTAACCTACAAACTACTTGGGTAGCCCCCTAGCAGATCTGTCCAGGTCTCACCCCCTAACAGTAGGTAGTCGTTAGGAGGTGCTAATGTACCTCTCAAAATTTCGAAAAACAGTGCACGTAGGGGTGGTAATAGGATATGATCCTAATGCATTCTTCACAATCTAACTAAATCCTACTAGTTTTTAGTTCAAATTGTATATTACTATGGTCCGGTTCTTATATTTTTCGATCTTTAAATTTGCTAGGTTAAATTGGAGAGCTCATTACCCTCCCTAAGTGCACGTGTTCATTGCTCATCATATTTACACCCCTCGTGATTCAACTATATCCACCCACGAGGCAATTGCACCCCTCCCATTCTCGCACCAGCTTCGCCAATGATTAGCGGAGGGCTTTTATGATCCATGGCAATGATCCTGTCTACTCCTAAAGCGAGTTTGTAATATGCCCAACATGTATGTCAATGTTTTTGTATTCATAAGAAAATAACACCATGCGTCCCTTTTTTCCAGATTAAAGGCACATGACTCACCAAAAGTATATCATCGTACTACTTCCTTCCATAAATATATGACGTTGATTAGTTCGTTTTTGAACTAACCAACGTCATCTATTAAAGAACGGAGAGAGTACTATTTATCAAAGGAGAGCATCTCTTCTTCACTTGCCCTCGTGTCGTTGGCCATGGCCCGTTGCATTATGGGTTGACGTGTCTACCCTGGGGCGCCACCGCAGGGGCTGTACGTCCGCGCTGCTTGACCCCGTCTTGGTGTTGTTAGGGGAGCTCCACCATACGACCATCCTTCTACCCTGGATCATCCGGAAGAGTCAAAATCACATGTTTTTGATGGGGGTAAATTATAAGCGTATGAAGCTTGTGCATAACTTATCCAACTTGTGTAAATTACATCAATTCTTATAAGAAAAGGTTTTATTTGTTGTTATAATGGTGTATTAGAAATAAAATACGATATTTCAGTTATGCTCCCATGAAGTTTTATTTTATAATATGACTTATGAAAATTTGAAAATATGTAAGATGGCTTTATATAGTTGAAAAGTGTTTCTTTTTTCTACTCTTTATTTCTTCAGAGTGTTGTAAAGAAAAAGAAGACGAGTGGTGGGTGGCGGGTGCAGCAGTGCTGATTTACTCTGTGAGAAGATGGGTGGGTGGTGCGGTGGTGCATATTTATTAGAGGTGGGTGGCTGGCTGGCTGGCTGACTGCAGGTGGCTGGTAGCGTATGTAGTGGTGTTGATTTATTGTGAGAGAAGGTAGGTGGCTGGTGGCTGGTGGCAGGTGGGGGGGTGGGGGTTGCAGCGGTGTTGATTCATTATGTGAGAAGGCGGTGGCTGGTGGCGGGTGAGTGGTTTATTTATTCTGAGAGAATTTGGGTGGCTAGTGGCTGGTGCAGTGGTGCTGAATCATTTTGAGAGAAGGTGAGTGACGGGTGGCTAGTAGCTAATGCAGTAGTACTGATTTGTTTTAAGAGAAAGATGAATGTTTGTTGGTCTGTGACTGATTTGGTGTGTATAGCTGACCAGCGAGTGTCGAGACGAACAAGGTGATTGAGGGTCGTCGGCTCGCCCGGTGGGATCGCCGATCTGTGCCGCGAGGTTGACACGCCCAGGCCCGCGGGTGATGGGAATTTGGGCGCGATCAGAGTTTTTTTTTTGCCTGCCTGCGGAGAATGCCGGACCAGGATCGAAATTAATTAAACCGTTACTACAGTATCTGCAATCATAGGATCCGGTCCGGACAGTGATTCATCTGCAGCACTACTCCTGCTTTGTAGGATCGGGTCCGCAAGTCAGTGCTGCTCCAACTACGAGACACGCTCACACGAATCCTCAGCGAGTCAGCGCCCTGTTCCAGTGGTCGCGTCCCTGGATCGCGTGGTCGGCGCTGGGCCACGGCGTCCCCTCATCCCCTGGCGGCTTGGCCCCAGGCCGCATATCCCCGTGACTCCGTGAGGCTCGTGGCGGCCACCTGATTGGTGGACGCGATGGAAACGCCGGATTTTTTTCGGATTGGGTGTGTGTGTGTTTGAGAAAGGTGTGTCAGTGTGTGTGTTGGGGCTTGCCGCCCGCGTGTCGCAATTTCGCTAAGATTTTCCCCTTTTGCATGGTACAAGCAGCGAATTTTTTTATCAGGTTCCGATCCATCATCGATAGTATGATGTGAGCGGCGCGCCGCGTTCCGAAAATTGGCCTCTATCCTACGCAGGCACTGCACCTACATCACCATGGCCGTAGCATATATATGAGCAACTCCTGCCTAATTTGGAAAGAGAGGAGCGCATCCTCCATGGAGTTTCAGCATTGCCGTCGAGAATTCTAGCACTCATAAGGAAGAAATGAAGATCCGACAGCTGGTCTGTTCGGGAATGGAGAGCCCATTAATATTTGCCTTTCTTCGTTGAGTGTATGTTTTATTTATGTATAATCACAACTAAAGTAAAAATCAGCATTCTACCTCTTTATATGACATAGTAGTGCTCATGCTTTTTCTTAAAAAAAACGCATACCTAATTCTATTCTAAAAAGAACTCCTACCTATTTTATTTTATGTTGTTTCGTTAAATTTGCGTGAATGAATAGTGTATTAGGGTAAAAAGTTATGAAAAAATGTGTGTTGAAGCACGTAGAAGATGTGGCAGGTGAATAGTGAATTAAAGTCAAATTTGCCGAACTAAACGTGCCTAAAATGCTGACAGTACGGAGCTACAAGCGTGAGGGGTCAGAACGGCAGACCATTGACCTTTTTGGTCATTGATATTTTCTGGACGGAGGGGAGGATTAGTTGTGGTGGTGGTAGCTGCAGCGCCGTCACCATGGGCGGTGCTGCGGCGTGCTCTTGTTTTGTTTGGTTGGTCACGCCTTTGTCCCTTTTCCGCTTCAGACGATGGCGACCTGCACCGCACCGTACCGGAGCCCATTACACACACATCCGCTAATCAAGTGTTATAAACACGCACTATTATTAGAAGATCTTGCTCGCGGAACCGCCGTGGTTGTGGCCAGCAACTGCACACGAGGTCCTCGTGTGGTCGGCATCCAGCACAAATTGTTTTGGGTCCCCCCATCCATCGCCTTCCATCAGCAGCAAATAAAGCTAATATAATACTTAGTCTACATGATATGCTCCGACAGTCCGACGATCCCTTGGCACACTACCGGAATCCGTGTGGTTGTGTGAAGGCTCTCTCGCACACGGCGAAGCCAACGGTCGGCAAGGTCACGTCCGTCGTCCGGTTTGACGCTGAATCTCGCTCGGAGGGGGAAAAAAAAAGACACATCCTACCGCTGCAAGGACGACGCGATGACGCGACACTAATTAAGGGCCAAATCCCGAGCTTAACACTCGATGTCGCGCGTTAATTGAACGCCACGTCGCTTTGCTAGCTATCAACCGGCTAGCTACCTCTTAACACGCAGAGTGGAACGGGGATGCGCGGGTGGCGCGATTAAATGACCTGACCGTGACCGAGCGCGCGCGGACGAACCGATCACGCATCATCCGGTCGGTGCTCAGAACAGACTGATTTTGATTGCGCAGAGAAGAAGATGAAGATGATCCGCGGCGTTCTCCTGGCTCCTCATGAGTCCGTCGTCGTCGCGGACTCAGTCAAGCACGTCACGTACGTTACCGCGGCGCCGAGTAACGCCAGCGGCCAGCGGCTCAACGACACGGCCGGTGACACAGCCCATGTCGTCGAGGCAACAGCCACAGGCGGCGCACCGAGCCACCCACCGTGGAGTCGTCACCGCCTCCACCACTTGTTCTCCATGTTTTTCCTGATCTGCTGGGCGAGGTTGGCGAAGTTCTCGGCCTCGCTCTCGAGCTCCGCGGATTGCTCGGTGATCCTCTGGCGAGAGCAGGGGAACCAAGGGTGGCGATGAGCGTCACCAGCATGGCGAAATTGGACGTGAAAGCAGGAAACGTGGAACTGGGTTGTTCGTGGTAGCCATTAATTTACCGCGAGTTTCTCCTGCCGCTCCATGAGCTTTTGCTTCGCGTGAGCCGCGGCGGCGGCGGCGTCCTGCAATGCACGACGGGTGATGAACTGGAATTGTTGCTTGTTGGTGAAACTGTAGAAAGAAAATTACCCCTTTGAACTTGTATTTGGTGAGGATTTCTTGGGTGCTCTTCTTCCTTGGCGTCTGAACGTCGCTTGATCCTTCAAGCAGCTGCTCTCTCTCCACGTCTAGCGATAGTAGCAGAGACACTCTGATTACTTACTCCGTACCCAATGCAAATTACTATTTATGTTAGCTTTTTTAGATACAAATGCATACTATGTATATATCTACACGCACACACCACGCGTGCGCACACCACACACAGAGAGATTTATAACATTAGTTTTGTATTTGCAGAGTTAAAACGAATAGTAATTTGAAACGAAGAAGTGCGTAGTACACCCCTCAACTACTGTTGCCGTACCTGTCGTGGTCTTGCCGTTCACAACGACGGACGGGGGAGCTGGTGCTGATTTTGACGGTGCATCGTCGTCGACCCTGATGTCATCTGCAGTGGATTATGGCTTGGCTTAGCATGCGCCAGACACAGCGATGTAGAAAGAGAGAGACATAACCAATTGTCAATTCTTGTGTTGGCGTTGGTCCACTATTTCCCATTGCCTACAACTACAAGATTACGCGCCCTGGGCTGTTGGCTTTGGTTTTTGCGGTGTGAAAATTTCTTCCAGTTATGCGTTTCTTTTCTCTACTAATCCTTTTGTGGCGTCGCCAAGAGCTCCAGCTGATAGATCCACATCATGCAAGAAACCCAGCAGTGAGTACCGGATATCATTTTCTACGAGAGAGAAGAATGCAAATTCATATGCTGTATTACCTGCAACCGAGGATTGACACGAAGCAATGCGAGAAAGTCAGCCTTGTTCCAAATTGTTCATTCAAAACATAACAGGGGCCCTAATGCGGGATAGCATGATGAAAGAGGCTAGAGAAGTTACTCTTATGGTAACCACTTTTAGACACCTTGAAGCGTGGCCTGCCATAAATTAAGTTAAGGGTGGACGCTCTTATTTTTGGATAGCACAATTCCTGCTGATGCTTCTTGTTGTTGGAAATACGAGAATACAAGTCAGGAGCCAAACCTGAACGCTGAAATGGGGATGAGAGCTGGAAGTGAGTTCCAATTTCCAAAACAACCAAATTATTCCGTGCCCAAACTTTGCCGTGACTGCCACTCATATGGAAGGTAGAGTAACAAGGAAAAACATGTTCACAGTGGAAACATATCAGTCAGTCATACACGAAAATTGGTGGATAAATAATGCAAGCCCAGTATGCTGTACACATTTCTGATTTCTGAATGTTGTGAGTATTTGCATTATCAGAACAATTTCAACCCTATTTTGTACGCATGAATTTCACCAGAAAATCCCCACCTTTAGAAGGATTCAGAAAAACTTTGCTAAAACGACACGGGTCGTCTTTCTCTTCATGGCTATATCTAAGAATGAAGAATTGGACTTTGGTCCACTCCATGAACATACACAACAAAACAGATTAGCAAATAAGAAACCACTATCATGATTGGTGCCACTCATCTGTCAACTGGCCACAAGTTACTATTCATCCACTGAAAATGATATCCACAAAAAAAAAAAGAAGGGGACAGTAGCTTCGGCAATCTTCTAGCCCCCAGTTTACTTCTAAAACTTAAATTTCCAAAACATTGATGAGCGAAGGTCGTCCACAGCATAGCTCAAACTATCACTGTCATGGTCTAGATGGCCATACGTACCAATTTCTTCTCTCAGCAATGCCAACAAATCCTTGTAACGTGATTGCTTCTTCTGAAGCACTCGAAGGTACGCTGATAGGCCAAGCCACATGGTTTCTTTTCGCCCAAGCTTCAGAACTGGATGCACATTGTATTGCAGCTCCACATCTTGGATCCGCCAAATGATGAGACTGTGCATGTATCTGCTTAACCGAACAATTGGAAGTCACTAGGAAAGACACTAACAATTTACACATTGGAGACTGAAACTTATCTAATAAATACAGTCAATAAACGATAAAAGCAATGAGACCAGTGCCGTTACTATAGAAACTGTCAAGATTATTTGGTACCTGCAAGTTCTCTTAATTATATAGAGTAGCTCCAGTTTGCTCATGTTGGCATCAGCGATGCTCCGAACATAACAATGAAACTTCATTGCACATAACAGGAAAGCTTGATATATATTCAGTCTTACTGTGCCCGGTGAGTTGATCTTGGAGTCATAGAAAATGGGATGACACTTTGGACGCATGTAGTGACATAGCTTGCTCTGAAGGTACTTCGTTGAAGAATGCATCTTAACAGTAATGGTGGAGGAAATAAGAATGTCCAAATACCTGTTTTAAAATGCATACTCCAGTACTTCAACACAATTTGGTTGAAAAAAATTAGGTTCTGATGCTTCGCTAAACAGAATAAAATGCCTGACAAGAAAAAAAAGCTCTAATGGAAAGAAACAATTATTCCATTTTGAAGGCAAAGTTAAGAGAAATTACAGGTAACTTGTTGACATTGGTTGGACTTCACACTGTTCAGTTTCCAAAATACTTTAGGAAAATGTGTGTGTGTGTGTGATATCATATTATTAATGAATTGAATTCACCAACTAAATTAAGATACCAATAGGCATACCTTGTATAATCAGCTTGAATTTCCAGAGTTTCACAATTTATAAGCAAACCACTCCATGGTATGAAAGAGAATCCATCATCACCCCTGTAGATCCTATTACAGCAATGCTCACTATTTGCAACCTCAAAGTTGAAACCATATTTGCTGTCGTTCATGTAGCAATTGTAGTAGACAAAGCCTCTTCTCACCCTATTGAAAAAATTTAGAGCATGCTCCTTGGAGAAAGATATAAATACAAAATCATCAATGAACCTCATCAATAAACTTTTAGATGCTGAAACATCCTCATCTGAATTAATCTTGCCATCATGAAGAAATTTTGAGAGCACAGAATTTTCAAGGTGGCCATAGTACAGCGAACAAAGATTGGGAGATAATTTGTTTCCTTGCGCAATGCCTACTTGCTGTGAGTAGAAGTTTTGCCCAATCTTCAAAATATTGCACTTCACTTGCTCAGAAATAAGACGCTGAATCGTTTTCTTCTGTATGCTGCTAATTTTTCCCTGATTTTCAGAGGAAAAGAAAGGTTCATTGACTTATGCTAATTGACAGTTGTTCATAGGACATGAACAATAGATAGTGAACAAATTTCCAAGGAAAGATACAGCTATATAGCATGAAAGGTTAGGCTTGTTATGTGGTCAACTTGCAGGTAGAGTCATCCTAGTACCTTTTTACTGAGAAGCATATGAAAGTTTTTCTAAGCATATGAAAGGTTTTGGCCAATAATTTTTAGGATTGTTGGAGGCTAGCCAAAAATGAAAGTAAACACGTTTCCAACTATGTTGGCCTTCTGTCCCTTTTTGTAGGAAATAGTAGGAAGCGTTTTACATGAAGGCCTTCTGTAATTTGTAGGAAATTGTTCACTTATCTAGAAAACACAACAATGAAGAGTAATTTTTTTTAAAAAAAAACTTGAAACAATCAATGAAGACACTATGGTGCAACTAGCCACTCTATGCTAGAGCCCAAGAATTATCATGTTCCTCCCTTCACTTTTAACACTTCTGTGCTTTTTCGGTGATGACCTCCACTATTTCTGAAATTCTTCTTGGATAAGACTAAACAACAAGGATATGAATATTATAATTTAATTTCAGTAGTCTCTAAACAAACATTTGCATAAAACTTTACTAGTAGCTATATGTAGCCAATAACAATCATGCTCCCTAGTTAGTCAACCCCTGCAGAAATTGGAAATGAGTTATAATACATTACCTGGTCAACTAAAATACCACCGGTTGATGATAACTGAATCGAGAAATCACAGATATCATTACCATTGCTGATAGAGACATTTGAACCGAAACGGTAGATGGCGTTCTTAGACCTGTTGCAAACTACTTTTGTACATTTCCGCAGAACATAGTTATCATATTTCAGTACATCATCCACAACTTTCAGTACCATATCATGACTAATACAATCGAATGCCTTTGATACGTCAGCAACAACAACATATATCTTGAGTTTTTCCTTCAAGTGGCTTCTGACTGAAGAAAGGAAATCACAGAGATTTTGATGTACATTATTGTAGTCAAAAACAGAAGAACCAAACATCTCAGGATTCTCATCCCTCACTTTTTTGAGTATCAGGTGACACTTATTGAGGAGTTCATCATTTGATTGAGCTTTGAGATTTACTAATGGTCTCATATCTTTTGCTTTTGGTACAAACCTCACTCTTGAAGAAAAGCATGACCGCCTTATTGCTTTCCTGGAAATACCACGCAAAATCTTGAAGTTTTGTCTTTTTAGGGAAGAAAGAGCACTGCTAGTTAAGTCTCTCCAAACTGTATTTAAATAATAAAAAGCTTCATATCGCCTTGATTCCCTTTCTGTAACATAAAAGTATGCCTGGACTAATGGTATCACAATATCCGAAAACATCCAACTAATCCAACAATGCATAAGATTCTGACGTTTATGCTCCTCGGATCCATCTGATAATCCAATTTCTTTCTCCACTAGGGCAGAACAAAAGCAATCAGATAATCCAATATTTGATATCCAAGAATAGTGTGATACTTTCAGCTCCCCAATACAATCACTCAAGTGAAATGTTTCAAACCTACGTAATTTTATAAACTTCCAGATGTTTATCCTTAACGCTCTCTTGCTGTAAGAGTTTCCAAGCAGCGGCTCTGGTATAATTCGTGTCAACACTGCCCAGACAAAGGAAACTACTTGCTGATGTGTGCTATATGCCTCCAATTGAACATAAGATTGATCACTACATGCTGATTTTCCTCCAAATGAATATTGTGTCTTGCTATGATTCTTCGCCACCTTAGCTCCGACCTGTTAAGAATAACAAATTCAATTATTTAGTTAACCGATATAGCCACATAAGGCAGAACACTGCACACAGCGGTTTGTTAAGCAAACATAACAGTAGAACTTGCCCTAAAAAACAGTAGAAATAATATCTGATGCTACAACCAAGGCATTCTTTCTTATTTGTACTTGATAGCCTTGATTATCTATGGGGAGAGGGGACGACCAGATGGCCACCCCGGCCCGGGTGGATCACCAACTAGAGGGGACAAGGGTGCATGCTTCAGAAGGACGAGGGAGAAATGTAGAGGTCATTAGCAGCAAGTATACCCTCATTAAAATTTTAGTGAAATATAGCTAGACTTAAATTATCATGGTGCAACTGAATTTAGGAAGAATATAAACCTGTTCTAGCCTTCTAGGCTTAATATCACAAGAGGATGCACTAGCAATGACAAATGCTAATGTGAAAGAAATTAATCCCACCCAAAAATAAATAAGTTCATAGTTTTTATAATTGAAACTCCATTGCATGAAACTTCATCATGAAAGATCAGAAACAAATGAATCCCTAACACATATAAACAAAAGATTCATGCTCCCTCGGTAGGTATTTACCAATGTAAGGACATAGCAATGCGGTTGTTTTTAGTACAAACATGGTTTTATTTAATTATAGGGTCCTATCAAAAGCTTTTTATCTTGAACGACGCATGAGAGCTGCGTTGCATTTCATTAAGAGAGAAAAGAGCATACAACGAGTCCGGTTAAAGACCAAAACCCGAGCACAGTAACCCACACCCCCACCTTCACGGGAGCGGGCAACCACATGACGGGGAATCGCGAGGCGTTCTCCGAGCTCGACACCAGCATCACCGGCACCGTCAAGTTCGGCGACAACTCCGCCGTGCACATCCAGGGTCGTGGGACGATCCTCTTCGCCTGTAAGACAGGCGAACACCGCGCGCCCACGGACATCTACTACATCCCCAAGTTGCCTAGCAACATCGTTTGCCTCGTCTAGTTGGATGAGCGAGGCTGTGAGCTGTTGATCAAGAGCGGAATCCTCTGCATCTGTGACCGCGAGCAGAAGTTGCTCGCCAAGGTGGAGCACGGCAAGAACCGGCTCTATGTCTTGGAGCTGCGCATCGCCAGGCCGGTGTGCCTAGCGGCAACGAAGGACGATGAGGCGTGGCGTTGGCACGAGCAGTTCGGCCACCAGAGCTTTGATGCACTCGCAAGCATGGCGCGTCACGACATGGTGCGAGGGCTGCCGCTAATCGAGCGGGTAGGCGAGCTGTGCGACAGCTGCCTAGCCGGCAAGCAGCGGCGCGCCTCGTTCCCAAAGAAGGCCTGCTACAGAGCAGAGGAGCTGCTGGAGCTGGTGCATGGTGATCTGTGCAGGCCGATCACACCGGCAATACATGGAGGGAGGCGCTTCTTCCTCCTCTTGGTGGATGATAGTAGTCGGTACATGTGGCTGACACTGTTGTCATCCAAAGCGGAGGCAGCGAAGGCGATCAAGCGTTTCAAGGCGTGCGCCAAGGGCGAGACGGGGAAGAAGCTCAAGGTGCTTTGGACGGATCGAGGTGGCGAGTTCACTTCGATGGAATTCGCCCAATACTGTGCGGACAAGGGCGTTTGACGCCACCTCACCGCGCCGTACTCGCCACAGCAGAATGGCATAGTCAAGCGTCGAAATCAGACCATCGTGGGGTTGGCCAGGAGTATGCTGAAGGCGAAGAACATGCGAGCGGCGTTCTGGGGTGAGGCGGTCACAACTGCCGTCTACATCCTGAACCGGTCGCCAACTAGAAGCCTAAAGGGGATCACACCCTATGAAGCTGGCACGGGAAGAAGCCAGATGTCTCGTTCCTGAGGACGTTTGGCTGTGTTGGGCACGCCAAGGTGACGAAGCCCAACTTGTCGAAGCTGGAGGACAAAAGCGTGCCCATGGTGTTCCTGGGATACAAGGCTGGTAGAAAGGCGTATCAGCTCTTTGATCCGCAGCGGGGCACATAGTGGTCTCAAGGGACGTCATCTTCGATGAGAAGGCGAGATGGAATTGAGAGGAGTCTAGTGCAGGGAAGGCGGTGGAGGCCACATCAACAACAGCTTCACCGTCGAGAGCGGGTCCTCTGCTTCAGGGTAAGCCTCCTCTGCTTTAGAAGTGGGAGGAGCCACTCCGTCAGCGGCTACATCACCACTATCGCCGGTGGCCACACCACCAGGATCCCCTACTGGGCAGGGAACACCAACATCTGCGACCTCGAGTACTGATTCGAGTACTCATTCGACGATTCGCTTCGTCTCGCCTCCACCAAACTTGTCGCCACACATCGACGCAACACACGACGGCGAGCAACTCCGGCTCCGGGCAATCCGGGATATCGTCGGGGACAAGAGCCTGCCTAGGCACTCGGAGCGAGTACTCGACGACCAAAAACTGCACCTGGGCACAGCCGAGGAGCCGGCCACATTCGTGGCGACGGAGAAGGAAGATTGCTGGCGGGCAGCAATGTTGGAGGAGATGGGGGCGATCATGGAAAACAACACCTGGGGGCTGGTGGATCCCCTGATTGGCTGCAGGCCGATCAAACTGAAGTGGATGTACAAGCTAAAGAGAGACGAGAAGGGGAACGTCGTGCGGTACAAGGCACGACTAGTCGCGAAGAGGTATGTGCAACACAACAGCATCGACGTCGACGAGGTCTTCGCTCATTTCGCGCACATGGATTCCATCACCTGGCAGCAACTAGAAGCTGGGATGTGCATCACCTGGACGTGAAGTCTGCGTTCCTCAACGGGGAGCTGGCGGAGGAAGTGTTCGTGCAACAGCCACCGAGCTTCGCTGTTGCCGGACAGGAGCACAAGGTGTTTCGCCTCCACAAGGCTCTGTATGGGCTTCGACAGGCGCCAAGGGCGTGGAACGTGAAGCTCGACTACACACTGATCTCACTCAGCTTCTCCAACTGCGACACCGAGCATGCTCTGTACACCCAGCGGTCAAGGTGGGTTCTAGTGATCGTCGAGGTGTATGTTGACGACTTGATCGTCACTAGGGAGAGCAAAGAAGACACGACAGAGTTCAAGAGCAAGATGATGAAGAGGTTCAAGATGAGTGACCTCAGCTTGCTAACCTACTACCTGGGTGTAGAAGTGCAGCAGCGCAAGGATGCCATCACCTTGAAGCAAAGCTCCTACGCACGGAAGCTGGTGGAGCGAGGAGGTCTGAGCGGTGCGGTTGCATCCCGTATCAAACCCCCATGGAGGAGAAGCTGAAGCTCTCCAAGGAGAGCACGACGGAAAAAGTGGACACGACCGACTACCGGAGCATCATCGGGGGTCTGCGCTACCTCACGCATACGCGTCCGGACATCGGGTTCGCGGTCGGCTACTTGAGCCGATTCATGGCGGATCCCAGGGAAGATCACGCTGTCGCTATGAAGAGACTACTCCGCTACGTGGCTGGGACGATTGGTCATGGGATCATCTACCCGAGGCAGAAGGAAAAGGCGCTAGAGCTGACTGGGTTTAGTGACAGCGACATGGCTGGAGATGTGGATGGGCGGATGAGGACTGGTGGATGGTCGCTGCTTGGTGTGATGAGTGATTGACAACGTGGTGTGGACTGACTCTTGGCCGAGTATTGCAGGTGCACGTTGCGGCTTGATTTGCGTTGGTGCAGGTGAAGAGCGGGCGCGAAAGGTCTTAGCCTGTGTGGCCTCCGAGGTGTGGAGAGACATGTAGGCTCGGCTTGATGGACCCGGTGGCCGAACAGGATCAAGTGCGGGCCGCATGGTGGCAAGAAAAGCAAGACGAAGTCGTGTACGGTTTCTTGGTTGAGCCTCAAAACCAAGGTCGAGCCGGGACGACGTGGCGGCCAAGTCATGAGTGAGATTGGCATGGAGGCTGCACCGAGTCCGCGGGGTTTGCGGCGGTTCACCACAAAACCGTCGGGGTGACTTGGTTGAGCCACAAAACCAAGACCGGAGGCTCGGCGGGCGGAGACGGGATCCGGGCGCGCCGAGAAACTTCGAAGCGGGCGACACGCGGCATGATCGAGGTGCTTGCGTTGGGAGGACGCGAAGGCCCGATGGATGCGTAGCCGTCTGATGGAGAACTTCATGTGTTGACCAAAATGCCCCTGTGAGGGCTTGAGTTGTAACTCCTAGTGTAGGGGTACTTCGGTCTTTTCCGGAGGGCCTATATATAGGAGGGGGCTGAATTTTCAGCCATCTCTTTGGCTAGTGGTGGGAGTGCTCTTTCATTTTGGGGTGCTCTTTGGGAGAGAGGGAGAAAGGTGAGTGTGGCTCTTTGTTTGAGCTTTTTGTCATCCAAGATTTGTGATTCTTGTGAGTGGCTTGTAACCGGATTTGGCTAAGATATTCATAATGAAATCTTCCTTCTCAATCTCGTGCCAAATCCTTTGCTCCCGGCGTTTTTCTTTTTCGGTGATTTTCGGAGCCTTTTTCTTGGGATTTTCGTTCGTCACTCGATTCGTCGATTTGAGGGCGTTTCTCTTCGAATTTCTTTGAGGGGATCATGGGTGAGTGCCTTGTGCCTCTTTGTGGATGATCTTGACCCCTCAAACACCGGATTTGGCCTTCGATTCGTTGATTTTCGGGTGAACCCTAGTTCATAGTGTTCTTGGCAAGGATTCGCGATTCCGGGAGTTGTAGGGAGTTAGAGGCCGAAATTTTTGGCTCCCCTTGGGGTGTTCATCATCTCCCCAAAATTTCGTCTCAAGACTCCAAGTGGTTTGGGAGATCCATCGATTGAAAGTTTGGGGCTGTTTCGCGGGCTGATTTTTTAGGGGGGGCGGTACTACCGACCCTATCCAGGTAGTACCGATAACCTGATTTTCAGCTGCCAGAGAGTCTTTATCGGTAGTACCGACCCGAGGTCGGTAGTACCGATAGTCGGAAGTACCGACCCTGTGCCGGAAGTACCGATAACTTGGTTTTTAGGTGCCAGTAAGCCCATATCGGTAGTACCGACCTGGGGCCGGTAGTTCCGACAATTTCTGCTGCAGTTTGCCTCGCGCTTGCCTTTTCTCTCGGTTCTTTTTGTGCTTGCTTCCGCTTTGTTCCTAGGCTTGTTCTAACTTGTTCCTAGGGTCAGTAGGTCCGTTGTGACCACGTGATCTTGGCAAGTGTGTGCGGGATTCTTCGGAAGTGATTTTGGGGTGTAGGCCGAGTTCTTGAGAAGAATTTTTATCGGCTCCCATTCACTCCCCCCCTCTCTGGTCGTCAATCAGGTCCTTCAGCGGAAGAGCACAACATGGGTGCTATTCATGCTGAACTCATGCCCAATCACATGGCAGTCCCAGAAGTAGAGTCGTCGCCCTCTCAACCTGCGAGGCAGAGTACATCGCAGCGGCGACGGCATGCTGTCAGGGACTTTGGCTGAGATGGCTGGTGAAGGAGCTGACTGGGGAGAATCTCGCCACACCGGCCTTGATGGTGGACAACAAGTCTGCCATTGCCTTAGCAAAGAATCCAGTTCTCCATGGTCGAACAAGCACATTGATGTGAGATATCACTTCATCCGTGAGTGCGTCGAGGAAGGACTGGTCAAGCTCGAGTACATTGAGACAGCTCGACAACTCGGGGACATCCTCACCAAGCCATTGGGTCGTCTTCGCCATCAGGAGTTGATGATCAAAATTGGAGTTGAAGAGATCAAGCAAGAGTAGTGCAATTAGGGGAAGAATTGTTGGTCAATTACCCTCTCTTGCTTGTAAAAAAATAAACCAGCAGCTGCTTACCTGTAGTGGCATGTCGGCTAATTAGGTAGTACCAATAGGGTAGTACCAGGTAGTACCTAGTACCGGATCCACCAAAATGGTACTACTTGGTACTACCTCATTGGTACTACCCGGTACTACCACCGTTAGATTTCACCGGATGGACGACTCACATTAATTACAAGCACCCTAAAATTTCCCGTTAAATAAACCTTTTCTTTAAGGGTTATTTGGAGTTGAGCCATACTTGGAATTGGGAGGTAGTAAATTGGACTTATTCCTTATTGAAAACAGTTGGATAGGTCCATTTGTTCATATGTACCTTAGAATTGACAAAACAATGCTTCAGAAGTAGCTTCTTATACTGGCAGCGCTTAGAATTCCTGATGAGCTTATTCATTAGTTTAGGTAGCCAAACATGCCTAACAACAAAAACCATTAGCAATGGATGAGCTTACAAAGTAAATAAGCAAGACTCAAGGAACCATTACTAGAGAGAGAGAGAGAGAGCATGGATGCGTAGCATGTAAACCTGAATAACTTCTACTACTTGTGTAAACATGTGTAAGCTGAACAAATTTGAAGCTGAAAAATATAAACGGAAAAAACTATTGAATAATGAACCTTTGCAACCAATGGCTGTAATTAACATCTAGAATGTGATACTTCAATCACCTGGCAGTATGCCAGACAAATGCCGCTATATTTGGAACTGTGCGTTCACCAAAACATGTATTGCCTTGAAAGTATATTTTAAGTAATACAGAAAGGGATTATAGCAAACAAAATGATGAAACATGCATCAGCTTGCAGTAACCATTTGTTTTGAACTTTTCATGATGCGGATCAGTACCCAACCTACATGGATTACATGTCCATAGAGCCGCATACGGTGACAAGTTAATCCACTATGAACCTATGTACTTTTCTACACCTTTGCCAATAACATGTAATGTTCCTCTTCTGATAAATGATTTTTTTGCTTAATAATTAAATCAAGCTCTTCGCATTCAGTCTAAAGCTTTGTCAACCAAGTTACTCCCTCTGTCCCAAAAAGAATGCCATTCTAGAAATTTTAGGACAGATTATTAAGGAGGTGAAATGACCTCGATTGCCCCTATTTATTTGCCATATTTGGTGCTAATTGATTGTTGCATGGCTACATGCACATGCACACATGCCAATTTAAATAAAACAACAAGCTTTTTGGGACGGAGGGAGTATGTGAAATTTTAAGATGCTTCTTCACTTAGTAATTCATACTAGCAATACAATTTTAGTTAAATAATTGACTCACGAGCAATTAGAATTTGTTGTAGCAGACCCATTGCAGTCATATCTCATGAACTTTGCACAGCATCCCTTGATTCCATATATATGTCTTATAAGAGATAACACAACAGGTGTTTTCCTTTTATTTAATATGTCTGACAGCATTAAGAAAAAAATCAGATACCACATTGTATGGAAAATCATAAACGCGACTGTTAGGCTATATTTGGTAGTATAGGAAATATCTCGGGGAAGCTTCTTGCCCCCAAGTCATATATTCGCCCTCAAGGCTCAATGCAATACACCCACGCATTATACACAATCTTACAGCGACGATCGCCAAACAAAGTTAATGGACGGATGCAGATAAAAATAATCATAGTAACATGATTAGTGTTTATATGCTCCTAAAGCTGGTGCAAAAATCCTAAATCGTGTTGCTACCATCAGTAAATTGGGTGGACCCAAATTACACCCTTATTTGCTTTAAAATTGAGTAAATTTATGGAAATTATACTTGTGGGATCAAAATTATCACAAGACTGTAACTTTCTAGACTGTTATCACGAGACTAACAGTGATGATTAAAAGTGTAGACATGTGATAGTATGCTTGCAGTGTGTATTTTTGTGACACAGGTTCAAAGAGGTATAGTTATAACCATATTAGTGTAGTTACATAAAACTTACTCTTTCGATCCATTAGCTGGACAATTTTTTTTAGGTGGGAAAGCCATTCTAGATATTAAATGGAAAAGAAATTTAAGTTATCTTTCACTCTGAATGCCCACAAACTGTGTAGTCAAACTGAGTGTTATGTGGTCACAAAAACCTAGTTTAGCAATAGCTCTAATGAATAACTAACACCCTATCATCCAAAATCTGCTTACTGCCCGACCCACATTTGGGGCGAACCCGCATATGCATACTTGCTTAAACTTTCATCCTTATTTCGTGTAAGGTTAACCCAGAGGTACTATGTTCGGTGCGAAAAGGATTATAAGCCAAACCTCACCTACCTAAACTTCCAAGCTGGTATTAAACCACCACACACCAATACAACCTGGGCCAACACCCAACAATATGACTACTAGTGGGCTGCTAGCTAACAGGCTAGGTGTCACAGAATGTTACCCAGTGAAACCATATCACAATTCTCCTTCTCTCATACCAACATCACAGCCATTTTGTAGAACTAACTTGGCTTTATGGATTTAAAGCTATTCATATGTTTGACTGCAAAGTGACACTAACAACATACACTAGAAGTGTAAGCCAGTACAAAAGGCAGCAAAAGGATACGGTTTCCATGGAAAATGTTATAGGAAGTCCTTCTGTTGTAGAAGACAGAATGTCTTGATATCAGAGAATCTACTGATACATTTTTGGAAGAATTCAACAATAAGCAATCAAAGCAGATGGGACCACACTGCAAGTCAAAAATATAACACAAACATTAATTCATTTTGTTAATTCATGATATTATGAATGAGATATTTAACTGCTCGCTGCTCTCAATTACTATAAGAATACTCAAAGTCAAGACTATACATTGAAATAATTGATATGGAACCGCAATAGATATGTGAAAAGAATTATTTACAGAAGTATTCATCAAAAAATTTGAATGGTGACTTGCACCCTGCAGGCGGCAGGGTCCAGTCAAGAAGTAAAGCTATATGAGTTTTATCAATAATAAATTTGTGGATTGTGTTCGAGAAAAATTTGTGGATTCTATGTAACATAGCCACCCACTTGTGCTGGCGAAAGTTTCTATACAGAACAACAAGAAACAAATATGTAGTGATTCCTAAAATATGTTACCATATCCTCATGTAAAAGTTAGGAGTACACTGATCCAACAAGGAAAAAATAACATAAGTAATTCCCAATTTGTGGATGACTAATAGTGAAAAATATGCAAGCAAGACATGTTTTTTGGGAACCATTTTAGATGGGCTAGTCACAAGACATAGGCCTGTTTATTGCATGCCCTTGTTTTCTCCCATATGATGGTTAAATGTTCATCAAATTATTACTCCTAATTTAAAACATAGGCATTACTCATTTGTCTAAACATAAACCAGAAAGTTATAAATAATACTCAAAGATAAAATTATTCGATGGAACAATAATTTCTAACAAGATTAAGAATTTACTGACATTCAGATGCACGAAATTGGGAAGTCCAACCTGACAGCATGTAGATTGTAATCTTGATGTAATGTTACCCTGGGAAGGTTTAATATCAAACACAGAACTTGGTGGCTTTTCATAGCACAATACACCATATGGCTCTTTAGTAAGTGAATTATTTACATCACTGATCATTGCTACAGAATTTTTATCTACTGTTAGTTCCAAAGGGTGCAATTCATCATTCACCACAGCACCCAAGTCCTTCAATAAAACATCTTGGACGATGGTATCACTGTTGTTTTTTTTACTCTGCTGTGTCCATAACCTGTCTTCAGAACAAATCTCTTTCTGTTTGTTGAGGCGTTGCCAACTGTACAGCCTTTTCCTTTTCCTAGGATTTTGATCATCTAAACCAGAACACTTTATTGATCCATTAGTCAAAGGACATTCAAAAAGATTGCATCCTTCACTAACACAGTTTAGCTCTGTACATTTTGCAGTACCAAAACTTCTAGATCTTTGTAGAGCATCAAATTTCCATGTACAGGTATCTGGAGAAGCGTATGCAACGTTTGAATTGTTGACACAGCCTACAGATATGTTTTGCTGTATGTCTGGGTTACGACACAGAGAGAACTGAGGCCACGAAGACAAGGAATCAGCTAAAAGTTACAATAACATTACAAGGAATTAACAGAAAACATAGAATACACTAGAATCCTACAATGAAGTGCTAGAACATTGTTAAGATGTAGAATTGTATATTGCTGATCAGCAGCAGTTTGCCCCTTGTGGACAAGGTAATTTTGTTCCAAAGCCCTAGCTAAAAAATACACATTATACAGCATGTGAAAAGGTTCTGTTCAACAATAATAGTTAAGTTAGGAGCTCTTATAAGTTATAAATCCTTTAACTCATGGCATCCATGCAAGCAAATCAAATTGTTACATAGGGCTCATGTATTTCTAGGACGAGATATCCAAACGTTTCCATTATCAATCAATGCTATAAATCTACATTCCAGTAACAATGCCAGCTTACAGGTTACCCTGCCACATATTCCCAGATCCAGAAGTGAAGGACATTAAAAAAGCCCGGATACTGTACAGTTTTTTTTTTAAAAAAACAGATTTTATCATGGACATGAAGTGTAGTCTGCTGTAGGAAATGGACATGAAGCTAATACCACAGAAAACAGTGCCTTATGGTCAAATTTGTCTTCTATTAAACGTAATTTGTTTTTATTAGACCTAATCTGTTTTCTATTAAGGCTCTGTTTAGTTCGTCCCCCAAAATTTTTCCACCTATCACATCGGATGTTGGGACACATGTATGGAGTATTAAATGTAGATGAAAAAATAAAAAATTGCACAGATTGCGATAACTTTGCGAGATGAATTTTTTAAGCCTAATTAATCCATGATTTGACAATGTTGTGCTACAGTAACCATGTGCTAATGATGAATTAACTAGGCTTAACAAATTTGTCTCGCGGTTTCAAGTTCTGTAATTAGTATTTTTAGTAGTATCCGAACACCCATTCCGACATCCCATGAAACATCTGATGTGACGTCGCAAAAAAATTTCACCCCTAGATTTAAACACCTCCTAAACTACTGTTGATCCAGTGAGGTGCATCCTGTTTCAATTAAAAAAACTAGGTGTGTTTTCTGTTCCAGCTATTGCAGAACAATTAAATATGTGTGTAGCTGAGTAATAGGGTGGTATGGAACGACTAGAACAGAGAGGATGGAGTAGATTGGAATGACTGGCCGGGCAGGAAACCCGGCCAGATCGCCGAAGAACAGACCCTCACGGGAACTCTATTCTTCTTCGATACCTCTAACCCTAGGACTTAGGCCGCCTTTATAGACTAGGCGTCCCTGCTAAAACCTAATCCCCCACGGGGGTACTGTTCACGCGACCACAGTGCGTGTGAACAGTGTCATGGGCTCCCTTTTGGGCCCTACTCAGCCCATACAGGTCCCAGCCCACTACCATAACACTACTCCCCCCATTTTTAAGCAGCTCGTCCTCAAGCTGCAACGGGAAGGTGACTAGACCCGGCACAAACCTTTCACCTAGCAACACACCTTTTACATCTCGGTTGTTGCTTGCATTATTGACTAAGACACTAACTAAATCCCAACTCTGGATGTGTGCCACATGTTGAATTGTTGAAGGAACCCATCTGGTAAGTTGCAGCACGCAAGAAATATAGCACATGACACATGCGCCTATGGGCCCTGATGATGTGCGCCCCCTGGATCCCAACAGAAGAGCCCAGCAGTTGGGTTCTCACGAGCTGCAGGCTGGGCAATGTTGCAGCCCACTGGCCCACGTAGCTGGGTCACCAGGCACACAGCAGCCGACCACAGAGCCACACTTTGTGACCTAATCTTCAGGCCAGCCGAAGTAGCCACTGCCGTCGGCGCCGTCCTCAGCAAAAATGGCTTCCAGTCCTTGATGTTCGCCAGCGGTTGAGAAGAGGACGAATCGAAGCCGAAGAGTAGCGCCGCCCCACAGGTTGAAGATGGGCTCCACAGCACCAAGCGGAGTCGGCCTCGTGGTGGCCGGCGTGAAGGCATGGCAACGCCGTCTGCCTCGTCTGGGCGCTGCAGCAGGCAGAGGCAAACGCGCCCCTCAAGCAGGTGATGCGGGCGCGGGTTGAGCAACGGCGCAAAGAGGGTTGACCGCGCGCCAATGTCGAAGGCCCCAACTTTCCCGAGGTCGCCGCCGCTAGGGCCCTTGACGGCGGCAGCGAGCAGCTGGTCCGATGGGCCGTAGTAGAGCACCTCAATCTGTTGTATCGGCACCTCCACCACCGGCTCGGAGTCAGACGAGGACTCCGCCACCGCGGATGCCGCGGCTGCAACCTCCGTCTTGGCCATCGGGCTCGAGGAAGGCGACGGCATCCTAGCCCTCCGATGTGGCGGTACGTAGGGAGTGCCATTGATGAGGTTGAGGCTGGACAGGGACGAGGGCGCCGCCACCGCTGGCGCCGCGGCTGCAGCCTTCACCTCGTCGTCAGCCCGCGGCGGCTGCGCTGAAGATGACAATGGTGTCATCGTTGCCGCTGCCGGCGGTGCAGAGACGACCGCAGGGGCTGCCACGAGCAAGGCACCAGCGCGCTGGCCATGCTGGATTCTCTCCACGCGCGTGATCCGAGCGTCATGATCGTCGAGGCGGGCGTTGATGGTGTCGAGCATGGCAGCTGCGAGATCGATCTTGGCAGCGACGAGATCGAGCTTGGCAGAGAAAGCGGTCGCAGAATCGTCGCCAGGGCCGGCCATGGATGGCGATGCCTCGGCACTGGTCTCTGATACCAAATTGGTATGGAACGACTAGAACAGAGAGGATGGAGTAGATTGGAACGCCTGGCCGGGCAGGAAACCCGGCCAGATCGCCGAAGAACAGACCCTCACGGGAACTCTATTCTTCTTCGATACCTCTAACCCTAGGACTTAGGCCGCCTTTATAGACTAGGCGTCCCTGCTAAAACCTAATCCCCCCACGCGGCTACAGTGCGCGTGAACAGTGTCATGGCTCCCTTTTGGGCCCTACTCAGCCCATACAGGTCCCAGCCCACTACCATAACATAGGGATGGTTAATCAGATAAATAGAGATCAGTTACTTCTTACAAGATTTAACTGAGTTGTTAAGAAACTATACAAAAACTAAGTATCCACCAATTACTTTTTTTATTGATAAGTTAACCTTTTTACATATGTATACACAATTAGCAAATTATGGTTTCTTATAATTGTCTAGTATATATGCATGAAAAATGATTTTTACTACGATACAGATGTATACATCTTGTTCAAAATTTTAATAGTATAAAATTGTACACAGAATTATAGACCTACTGATATGAACTAGTTTACTGAGGCTGATTACAATTAGCAGATGGATATCAACCTGCTCGCCCTCCCTAGGAGGCTCTGAGCTTGAGGCTATCCTTTTTCTCCTTGACTCTCCCCTCCTGCCGATGGCAGCTAATAAAGGCCTAATGCCAACCAATCTCCTAAACTCTAGCAGGCTAACAGTCCCGGCCTAAAACAATAGCAAAACTAAATCTTATCTCTAACAAGAAATCTTAACTAACTACTACATGCAGCCGAAGGGGCTTTCTTCTTGCGCCTGAACTGTTTGCCAAAGAAATTGTCCACAACACCTACATAGAAGGAATACTTCCATAGACATCCTGGTTGGTGGGGGGAGGGGGGAGGGCATAAGCTGGATATCAAGGTAATCATCATTATAAATGGTTACCTTTTGTATTTGACATTCTTTTCAGCTGTGTACACATTAAACTAAAATCCAGAATGGCAATATTTTGCATGCTTGATAGCCAACTGAAATTAATGACCACCTTAAAAGCCTTGTGTTTTGGAAACAGAGATTTAAATGGTTTGTTTAGAGCATAGCATTGAATTGAACAATCATCAAACTATAATATACGAACATAAGAGCCTGTTTGGCACAGCTCCAGCTACATGAATTTCTTGGAGCTAGAGATGTGACCATATTTAGGGTACATGGTTGAAGATATGTTGTTTTTTGTATTAAACACATGTTTAAATCACTTTATTTCATACTACAAATTCCTAATGCATAGGTCTCAGAGCTAAAGCTGTGCCAAACAAACCAATAATTTCTTACCATGGGACATCTTTTTTTCGTGGATTGGGGTTGTTGGTGTTTTCTCATGGTACTCGTGAATATTGGCTTTTGCAGAAGAACATTGAGTGGGAGGCCAGTGACTTGAAAAAAAACATTCTTCTTAACAGGCAAAAATATGGACGAATGCCTGAGAATATAGCACATGAGTAGATCCCCAATCTGAAAAAAGCAATAAATGTCAATAAAATACATTAAAAATTTTATTCATCATTAAGAACTTCCTTTATACTTAGTTACTGACCCTATGCAAGAGAATATCCCAAGACGAAGAAGAAACAAGCTCACTGACACATCCAGTCTGGCCACCCTGATACAAATAAGGATTTCAATTGTAAATAGAAGGAATGAAAGGATTAAAAAAAATAGCAAAAGAGGCATGTCAAAGAATCAGGTCATTCGATCAATCAGAGAATAGGTTAAGCAGTAACAGTTAACTGAAAAAAAAACCAATTTAAACTTATCTAAGGCATTACAATGTGCACATAAACAACCTGCCGAAGCATTCTTTTTAGATAATGAAAGAATGTCTGTTGACATTTGCATCATGGGATGAACAAAGAAAAACCTACTGAAATATAAACTATGGCCTTCTCCACATATTGACAACCCACTCGGGCAAGCTTAATTGAAGTCCTGGTTTGGAGAAAAAAAATTGTCTATCAATACAGAGCTCTACGTCAACTTTCAACCTACAAGGAGGAAGTTACCAATGGCATTTACTGGTTTATCAGGTTTTATGGGTTGTCTTTAGCACACCTTCTATGAATTGGTATTGGCTGCTAGGATGCTTAATGTTTTTGGCAATAGCCCTAACTGGATTTCCCAGCGCGTCATGGTCAGGCACTGCAAATGAAAAACATACACCTGCATGATACTGAAATAAACATGAGGGAACGCGAGTTAAAATTGCTCAATGTAACAGGTTTGGTTCTACCATTCATACTTATTCAAGGGAAATCCTAAAAACAAAGAGCTATGTAATAGTGCGTCTCAGAAAGCACTTTACTGTATGTGTGTAATATCGATAAAACATATGGAGAAGGCAATGGAAGTCATAAATATTAATCGAACTGCAAGAATCATTCTGTAGAATATAAGAGCAATTTATACCTCCCGGCAATCACTGCAGAGGATGTTCTTCGTTGTGCACGCCCGATCCATCATGATGGACTTGATCGTCTCCCGAACGAGCTACTCGTCGAGCAACATGCGTGCAGCCAGCCAACCGGTGATCTCAGACATCCAACAAAAGCAAACAAGATAACAAGAAAACCACGCGCTGCAGGCACAATGCAAAGAGAATGACGAGACGACCGAGGAGGGCAAGTCGGACGGAACCTTGGCCTGCGAGTGCCCGGCGTTCCCCGGCGTGTACTGCGGCGGCGGGGGCGCGGCCCCGGTGGGCGCGACGGCGCAGATGGCGCGGGTGACGAGGCAGCGGTACGCAACAGGGTCTCCGTCGCGGAGGAGGTGCGCCCAGCGGCGGCACGCGAGGCACCCCGCGCCGCCGCCGCCGCAGCGGCAGGCGGGGCAGGGCGCGCCCTGCGGCGGCGGCGGGAGGAGCGAGAGGACGGCGCGGCCAAGCGTGAGCGCGCGCGATCCGTAGGCCAGGCGGAGCTCCGGGGGAGCGCTGCCGCGCGAGGCACGGCGGCGCCGCCGCGCCATTCGTGAGAGTGCGGGCGGCGCAAGCTCGTCCGCGGCCGGGTAGCGAGGAGGTGGGCGGGACTGGAGAGGGGAGAGGAAAGAGAAGGGGACAGTGCGGGAATTGAAGTGAAATTTGAGGTGGTAGGAGTGAAATTTTCAATTTGGGCGTTGCTAGCGCCGGGACGGACGGAGCGCTTCGTCCGGAACGGTGGAGCCTGCACATACGCAACATCTTAAAATATCGTCTACAACGTCAAAATTCAACACTCACAACATAGAAAATTAATGTTTACAACATCAAAAATATATTTAAAAATGTTGATAATCATCATCAAACTAGGATCATGCTCGTGCGTTGCTACGGGCAACAAATCCTTTATATATTACAATACACATTAAACATCTGCATTCAATTTCATTATGTAAGACCTCACCACACAAAATAATGATCCTCTCCATTAAAAATGCAAACAAAACTGCACATTGAGATAAGCTGAAGACAAAAACTCACGGCTGAGATTTTCCCCTCACTTCTAATTATCGTTAATTCCCCTCACTTAACTCCTTGCAAGACTAACTCAAGAAAATTCAGTGGCCAGGCTCATTTTTAAGAGCCTCAAGGTCTAGTGCAGCAGGTATCTGATTTAGACGTCAGAACTCATGCAGCATAAAATAATTCTCAAAATTTTAAAGTTCAGAGCAAAGGTAGCAGATTGAGCATATTTTAGGCAAATCAAAAACAATTTGTGCTCTGTAAATATGAGATTCCTTTTTATTCAACAAAAATGAAAACATGGACTCAGAAAAGGGAGGGGAACATACTTCAAGAACAATGAAAAAGAAAATTGGCGAGGTACCCGAATGCAGGAGCTCTACAGTTGGTGGCGATGGCGGCGGCTCCGGCGGACGGCGGTTGAAATACTGAAAGACTTTGATATTTGGGTACTCAACAACAAGTAAACCCCTCAACTGCGGCCGCAAAGGTTCTTCTATATTGAGTAGGCGGTATGGTGACTCTGATTCCTACAGCAAGTTAAAATAAAGCATTATTTGATAAAATAAAGTAGAGAGAATATCAATAAGACTTTTGCACACATGATGACTTGATTTACAATACCTTAGCAGATTTTTGAATGAACAATTTCAGGTCACGCAATTCTGTATTGCGATATTGCGTGAGCTGATCCTTCCAAGGGCCAGGGCAAAGATGCTTTTCCAACAGAGAAAGCAGGGTTGTGTGCTCGTTTATCCTGGAAAAGACACAAAAACATGACAGTAGGAAGGTTGAGACACAAAAACTTTTGACACGGTATAATAAATAATTCTGACCTACTTCTTTGCTATCAGATTTTTCATTGAACCAAGCAGAACAATAACATGTGTAACAACAGTAGGAAGGTTGAGAATGACACAGACATCTAAAAAATATAAAACTGTAACAGCAAAGAGCAATTATTTTTGGAACTGAAAGTTTATGTACTTCTGTTCTGCTATGAGTTCCTGAAATTTTTCTGAAAAAGGCCCAAAACTGCAAGGCAAGTAAACTGGGAGGAGGAAGAATACTCACTCATGGTCAGTCAGCACAACATCTGTCGAATTGAATTTCCATTCAAGTGTCCAGTATATGCAATCCTTTCTGCGAAACGGGATTTGGATGTAAATCAGCTTTCCTATGCAAAGAAATAAAAATTGTAATATTGGCACCCTTAACTGGGACATAATTCAATGTCTGAGGCTGGATGAATAAATTTAACTGGATTATTGTTCAGTAACCAATGAACTTGATTGATTGTGAATGTCTATGGAATGACCAAGGGCCAATGCTAAGCAGAAACAGTGAAGCACATCCCTTTTTTTTTAAGGTTTCATCCTGCTTTGCGACAACAACATTATTCTTGAGATAACATATTTGAATTGACTAACTAATAGTACAGATTAACTTTCAGTGGTAACTGCACAACACCATTATTGAAAGAAGTTCCATTACATCTTTTATACACTGGCAAGCACCTAAATGTTGGAACAATGCATATCTGAATTGAATCAAAATCCATTGAAACCACAAGAAAGAAAGAATGGCAAAGCAAACCTGCTGAAACATCTCAGCAGCAATGCATCAGTGGACGGGGACGGTGGCTCCGGCGTGGCAGGCGCGGGTGTGGTCGACGGCGGCGTCGAGGAGGGGGGCGTCAACGGCGGCGCGGTGGGAGGCCGTCGACGGTGGAGGAGAGGGGTGACAGCGGCAGAGAGGAGGGGGACGTCGACGGCGGCGGCGGCGCGAGGACGTCGACGACGGCGGAGAGGAGGGGGGTGGCGACGGTGGCGGAGAGGAGGGGGATGGCGATGGGGTGCGGCGACGGTAGGGCCGACCAGCGGAACCCGGCGGCTCAGAGGATGTGGGTGACGGAGGGAGGCCGTCGACGACGGCTGAGAGGAGGGGGTGGCGACGGTGGCGGAGAGGAGGGGGATGGCGATGGGGTGCGGCGACGATAGGGCCGACCAGCAGAACCCGACGGCTCAGAGGATGTGGGTGACGGAGGGAGGCCGTCGACGACGGCTGAGAGGAGGGGGTGGCGATGGTGGCGGAGAGGAGGGGGATGGCGACGGCGGCAGCGGCGGCGATTTGGTGGGTCGTGACCTCACTGTCTCTCCGGTTGAATAAAGAATGAGCAGTTTAGCGAGTAAAAAAAACGACACGGGTCGTCTTTCTCTTCATTATTAGCCACCTCGGAAATTTTCACTCGGCATCATGCAAGATCTTCGCTACCACTCAGTCTGAAAGATGTGGTCCTAGTACAACTTTGGGGGTGCAGTACTTCAGTCTTTATTTTACAGACACACAAAGAACAAATGAACTGTGCAGTCTAATTCAGGGTTACAAATTAGCTTCAGTTTGACTAGAACTGCAAGTCTAATCTGTTGTTAACTGCTTACAGGACCGGCAGGCTGACCTGCCTCCTTATTTAACCTACTCTTGAGAACATCTAATTCTTTTTCACCTTAAATTTCTAACACAAAAGGGCGAAGGGGGAAAAAGAACCAGGAATTAGATTAGGCCACACAAACGGGGCCTAGAGCAAAACTGTTTTCCATTGGCTTTCACCAAGACTACTACTCCCACAGTCAAGCCCGCGCAGATAATGGAGGAGATGAAGTGCTGTCCATTCCGTCCAGCTGCAGATGAGATGAGATGATGAATATACTATTTGCGGCTTGTGTAATTTAGATTTTCAAAGAGAACATGGGCACAGTTCATGTAAGAAGCACAACACAATCGAAACCAAAGCAGACCGACCTTGACTGAGAGTGAAAGTTGTCGCAGTAATCCCACCAACTATGATTGCTGAAGCCACAGGAAGATACTGCAGTACATTTTCCAATAATTGCAAAAGGTGAGAACAAGAGCAAAGTTTTTAAACTATATTTCCCCACCTAACCATATAAGGTAGCAATTCCCACCATGAAATAAAAAGGCCCACTACTAAGGTAGGCAAAATATTAGTTAATTACCGAAGCAGATTCAAATCCACCGGTCTGAAAAGGAGAAGTGCTGCCTTGACTGACCGTATAATAACCGCTAATAAGATCTAGAGCATCCTGAAGACATTAAAAGAGGCACAGCATATGCATAAATTAGTTGAACAAAAAAAGGCAAGACTAAAGCAGGAGGATGTTGGCATGAATAATGTAGCATAAGTACAGGAAAATGTAAATTATTAATACATCTGTGAAGCTGTATCCAAATCAATGCATCTTGCAATACATCCTTAAGCATGGACAAGGGAAATGGTGACATGAAATTGTGCTACGTGAAGTTTAGTTTCACTCCAACCATTGGAGGGCACCAAAAAGGCATACAATAAACACACCTAAGAGGACTGGTCGCTGATAGGACTAGAGCAAAAATTTGGGCGCAATATAAAAATGGCTAGTAATACTGCCACTTACCTGTCGCACTCCATCATGAAAATTATTCAAATAGTATCGTGAAAGGGCACTCATGCCATCTTTAATTAGTCCAGGTAATGTCTGCCTTCCATATCTGTGTTACATTGGCAGTTGCCATGCAGTTAGCCAAGTTATATACACAGCGTAGTGCCGCAGTTTATACATGAATTATTGAGGTAGTAAATGCTAGAAACTACCTCACTAGATCCCCTTTTAAAGCATAAGAACCAGCATATTCCAGGCTTAGCTCATCACCATGCTCAACCCATACTGCCAGGCATAATCATAAGATATGTAAAGAACAGTCTACTTATTGGCAATAAACATTTCATTATAAAATTGGCTTACATTTTTTGAATATATCATTATTGTTATCAGAGATAGAGATGCTTTCAGATGATGATAATGCCCCCATCCGCTGCAACTGTAAATCCAAAGATTTTCTTGCAAGGAAACTCTGTAAAACAACAGAATCTCATAACAATCATATGAAACGATAAAACCCACAGCTCATGAGGATATTTAAAAACACATCTTTTAGCCTCGTTATTCTATTATACTAACAATTAGCGGTACTTCATGCTCTGCTTAGACAGACCCAAAAAAACTATTGAGCAATGAGCACAGGCTAAATCATTGCTATTTGCTAGGATAGTGTTGTCATGTGAGATGCTCATTAGGCAGTATTAGTTAGGTTATGACATAGTGGCAAAATACTAAGATCTAACTTAATATGTGTCGGAAGAAGTAAATTACAGTTACAGGTAGGTTTTCCAATGTCAAAAGATTGTCAGGATAGAAGTACAGAACTATTAGTGAAACTTATTAATGATGAGAATGGGACCTGACAATCGAACAGATTGTAAGTTGAGATGACGTGGCTCACTGAGAGAGAACTTTAGAAAATTTAATGCAGTTAATGAAGCTGATTTGCACAGATATTATGGATGTTTGAAGTGCTATCAAGATATACCTAATTAATTTCTTTTGAAAATAATACAATTACTTGACACAAATAAAATGGAACACACCTGTGTTACATTTGTACGGTCCAGGCAGTCAATGCAATTGGACCTAACCACACCACTTTGCTCCAACAAAATCTCACCTTTTGAGTTCATAAGAAAATATCTGCTCAGCTGGCCCAGAAAAGAATCAAGAGCAAATTACTTGCCACAGTTAAACCTTAGTTAGAATAAATCTGTAGTATGTTGAGGAACATAAGTTAAGCATGAAATGTTGGATATTTAAATATTACCCTTGTTTCTGAGTAGCTTCCTCAATTTGATTGTAGAGAGCTTGCAAATTATCAAAGTTCCCTCCACGACAGATATGATGGAAATCAAAATGCACGTACCTGTATGGAAGGGCCACATCCAGCATATATCTTATCAACTTTATGTAAATACTAATCCTTGGGAAAATGTAATCATTTCATTATTTGTCATATCCGAAGCAGCGAAGCCAATATAATGTAATACCCATGATGAAAAGCAAGGCCATACAGTGCTCTGAGTGACGTGTGGGTCCCCAAAATATGGGACCCAAGTGGAAGGCAAGACCATCTGTAAGTTGTCCAGTCAGGATGACAGAAGTCACAGAACTGAACTGAAATTGAATTGCCTCTGCTATTCATCTTCTCCAATGGGCTCTTCTCATGTTATGGCAATTCCTCGGAGCAGTATTGAGAACCTGTGACATGAGAAAAATGACAAGCACTCGCCGATAGAACCATGTGGCTGCCACCGAGGAATTACTATAACATGATTACACGAGAAGAGCCGATCGTCCATCAGAAATGACAAACAATAGAGGGGATTCCATTTCAGTCCAGTTCTGCCCTTGTCTCTCATCCTGGTTGTGCAGCTTATAGATCATCTTGCCTTTCCACCTGGGTCCCATAGCTGGTTGATCCACTTGTCAGCCGCTGGACAACTTGCTCTCCACCATGGGTGTTACACAGAAGTAAGCATTTCCAGGAAGCATAAATAACCTGACACCAGGAATTCTGCCCATTTCAGCAGCAAATGCATTGCTTAAATCTCCTTCATCACCTCGCTGAAAGTGACAACAAGTTAGATGAGCTGCCATCTGTCTCAATGCCCAAAAAATAATACTCCATACATTCCAAAATTACCATTTGTTTTGGCTTCTCTAGTTACATAGCTTTTGCTACGTATCTAGACATAATATATATCTAGGCACATAGCAAAAGCTATGTATCTAAAAAAGCTAAAACAGACAGTAATTTGGGATGGAGGGGGTAATTGTTTACATGGTCCAAGTTACTTTACCAGCTACCAGGTAGGCCGGTGACTAAATCTCAAGCTTAAACTGTCCTATGGAGTACATACTTCCCTATATTTTATATTAGATGAATCTTTTCCATATTGCATGTGTACTTGTTTTAAAAAACATAGAAAAATATTCGACGTATTGCATGTGTGCTTTTCCAGGAAGACAAGATCCTGCTTAAACTATCTTTTGTTCCAGTGTTCATTTTACTAATCTTGCCAGAAATCAAGGAAATTTTCCTCCTATTGAACAAACTGCAAGTTGACGCTAGTAGGCATAACATAAATAATGTATTTTGCTTTGTAAAATCGAAAATATCCATTTGATTAATCAAACAACAGTATGTTACATCCACATGTATACAAAACTTACTTTATCAGTCAAGTCAACAACAACTGTCTCGCCATATCGTTGGGAAAGATCGTGGAAATGGCGTTGAACAACCTTTGGCTGTATGTAGTGATAGCTTGAGAGAAGTCATCAGGCTATATTCAGTATGTGGCCACTATGTAAAGGATTACAAATTCTTACAGTTTCTTCATGTTCAATAATGTTGAGACGTGGTTTGTAGCTCAAATCTACTATTTGCTCCCAGAGAAGAGGAATAGAACCTCGAACCTAACAAAGTAACAAGGGGATATGAAAGCGTGTAAAGCATTGAAAATGGGACACAGTATAACTATACTTAAATATGCTTATTCATCATATGTGCTACACGCAAATGCATAGTATCAAAGAAACAAAAAGACTAATTACCAGATATTTACAATAACCAATTTGAACATTAGTCAAACTACATGGACGATGGACACCCACAGAAATTTCTTAAGGTCCTATATCATGTGACCATAATTTGGAAAAAAAATTATCCCATACTATGATCATTTAGATGATGGGATCTGATGTCATGTTTCATCTTGGGTTAGACTTTATTAGTTTGCATGTACTGAATCCAAATGCCATTATAAACCTATCATATAGCAGCGGTTTATAAAAAACAGTCACAAAACTACTTATAGGCTGCATTATGGATGCTCATCATCATCCAACAACAAGAAGTTTTAGCCATTACATCATAAAGTCACCTGTATAAATGAAGATGTGAGACCTTCATACTCAACCAACTGTTCTGTTTCTACAAAATTTGCAGTAGCACCTTCAAGATTTGCACCCCTTCTCCACATTCTTGTTCCTGCAATGGGTGCATGAAAGAACAATACAATTCAGAAATCTCATCATGTTCTATAAGTTACTCATGTTTCAAGAAATGTTAGCAAAAAGGAACAAAAAAGAAAGTGCAACCTAGACGTCTGTTGCATCTCCTTGAGAACAATGTTACCCTGACAGGTCTATCCTTCAAGGTAAATTGCGCTGACTGAAAACGTAAAAATAGTTAAGGACGGACCAACTTCCTGTCATGTTTATCCCCCAATGAAGGAAAAACAATGGGGACAGCATGTTACACCCTTCCAATTTGGATAGAAAGATACAGAAACCGAAGTGATGCAAGCAAAGCAATTATATTCACACCATTATAACTTATAAGTAATAAAGATATGAAAAATAGCATGTCATGATTTTTTCATTTTCTTTGGATATTTCCTTGTATCAAAGGGATGATGAACTCATCAAGCTGCACAAAAATAATCCAGAAAAATATGTAAGAACATAAGGAAGAGGCAAATCAACAAAATACACATTCCGGTCCCTTCATTGATGTTTACCTTAGCTTCAATAAGCACCTCTAACAAATTTTTGTTCCAAACGAAACGTGGATCAGCCTGAGTAAAGTGAACAGGTAGTGAGCACAATACTAGCATATCTGGAAAATCAATAAGGTGGGGAAAACTACAATAGGAATGATTCCTTATCGGGGGTGGGGGAGTGTGCACGATCCTAATACAGTAAGGAAATGTTTTGATATGAAAGTTTTTGCAGCATTTCTCCAGATATCATGGTCACTACTCACTTCAAAATTCCTTGGCACATCAAGCTTCAAATAATAAGAACGGCAGAACTTGCGCTCACATTTATAAACATATTACAATTCAGTCAGTTTTTTGCAGCAAAGCATTACACATAAGCACTGATCGAGTTCACCACCTCCTTTTCTAGGATTAGACACGACTGATAGAATGGGCAAACACCATCAGAAACATGCTCCGATAAGCTCAATCAAAAAGTACAGTGGCAGTTCACAATACAGATGGAATACAATGCATAATATCTGCTAGCATGTGCTATCTATCATATTTATGCGTCATAACTCATTAGACCATTTGGGCTTGTTTTACAATTGTTTTACAGGCTTTTGCTTGCTCAACTTACAAATCTGTTTCTTTAAAGTTTAAACTGCAAATGCACCATAGTAACTCCTATTGGGGATCACACTTCTACGTATTTAAAAAGTGCATGCCAAACTGTCAACAAAAACTAACTATGCCGCAAAGATTTAAATTGGGACATATGAAATGATAAATCATCACGAACCTGCTTCCATAGTGGTTTATGTATCCTCCCTGCAGCCAACTTGGATGCCCTCTGCAAGCTACACAATAAAATTTCTACTGAAGTTGGGTTCAAAAGAAGGTAAGAGAGAGGACTGCGTCGTCACATGCTTTCCATCTTGTCAGATGCCAATCTTATGTAACAAAAGATGCACCAAAGATGCATTTGGTACATGATACAGTCATGCATCCACAACCAATTAAAAGGCGCTCGATATATCCTACATCCAGAACCTACCACACATTTGAAAGTAACACTGAAATTAAAAAGCAATCAATTAGATTTATCCTTGATTGATATGCACAGCTAATTTTCCGATGTTTCCAAGCAGATAACAGACTGCCGGTGACAATGTAAGGCCCCAAACCTAGTAACTTGTATGATATAGAGCGTGGAGTGAAAAGTTGTCATAGAAATATAGTATAGGAAAAAGCTATTGATTGTTTTTAAATAAATAAATTGGTTCAATGTGTGTTGCATTCATGCCGATGCATCTTGGTGTTTCTTGAGTGTAAAAGGTTTCAAAAATGCGTTAAGGTGCTGACCAAACCCTTCTGAGAATTTTCCAGTTTTTTCTGGAATTTATTCTCTTTTCCTTTGAGCTAATTCTATTTATTAGAAGGCTCTAAAATCCTTTTCATGAGCTCCAAATACTTTATTTGGATTGTTTATGTCCCAATCTAGTAAAGACACTGCATAATGGTTATCTGCATTTTATTAAAAATATTAAAGGTCGTGTCTTTTGGTACCTTTATCGAGTTACATGCATGACAAAGTACTTACTTTAGCGTCAAATCCCTGTCATATGAGTAGTACAATCCACAAGTAGTTTCAGCAATTCTCAGGAGAGACATGAAGTACGCCTCATCCCTTTTCTGCAGGCAGATAGTACAGAAAACTTAAATGCAGTGAAGTGCCAGAGAAATATAGCAAGTGCTTAGTCATGACCAAACAATGTGTGCGAAATTACATGCTAAGTGATAGTTTCTCCATACTTCCTGTGAAGTTAAGTGCTTTATAGCCTCATTGCAGCATAAGAATTTCATTGACTTCACATGGTATACAGGGGAGCCTTGATAAGAGCCTGCATCTTTTCGAGAAGTGATGACGAGTACATAACTTCCTGATGAAAACAAAGATTTGCAGAGTGAGAGGTAAATTTAAATTCCACTTGACAGGTACATTAGCAGATAGTTGAAAGAGCATGATTATTTTATGGCACAATCCTATCATACGGTACTGTACAGCACAAAGTACTGTTAATGCAGAATAAATTATTATTATTTTGCAGTTAATTTGTTGTCCCTTGGCATTTTAGTTTGATACTCGTTTCTAGATTCTGCTATTATGGCATTCTGCTGCACAAGCAAGCTAAAAAACTGCATCCAGATAAATTAAAGTGAATGGATGTTATAGTGAATGGAGCAATGATAACATATCAGTTCATACTACGGTAAGTTTCTAGTTTAGAATATGCAACCGATTTATTGCTAAAAATGAAATCCTAGGTGCAAGAACCGAGAGTACTATGATTTTTAATGGAACTTTCCTTCAAATCCTAACTACATCTTCGTACATCACAAGTACTTCTGCAACATCAGTAATTAGTGGGATGAGATTCTGTGTTAACCACTAAAACCAGTACACACTACATAGTGTAAGAATCCTACAGTGAAATGAAAATTAACCAAAAATACATCCAGGGTGTAACCAATCGCTCCATTTTGCCTCCAAGTATTTCAGGTTAAATAACAATGGACTGTATTTTAAGGTTTTCCTTATCTGTTAGCTGTAGACATTTTATATTCAGTTGACCAATAGATGCGTTGATGTGACACTGTGCAGGCGTGCATCAGGTGCTAAATTGACAAAATCACATTATCAATGGAGTTTAAAGTACTTCTAGCTACAAATGCAGCAACACATAGCACAGATGTTCATAGTTCCTACATTAACCAACTTTTTAGTTCGGAACACATGGAAAAATAATCGAAGCATAAAACAGAGCAGCATTTCATGCATTTTTCACTAAGAACCTCTCTAGCCATATAAACAAGCTCGGGTTAATATGTTTGAATTTCACGGCTAAATATGGGCTTCCATGCTGCTGGTTCCTTGGAGCATGTAGGATCACATGGCAGTTGAAATCGCTCCAGAAGTGATATTAATTACAGCACATGAAAGCACTATGCCGGGGGAAAAGCACATAAAAAACAGTATGACCGGAGCTGGCTCCAGAAATTAGGCGACTCACCGGCGAGCAACCTGATGATGCCAGCCACCCCGTATATCCTCGACACCTTGCAGTCGCTCCCCGCCGCGGCTTCCTCTGCACGAGAACAAAAGCAGAGGTGATGGTTGGGTGAACCAGAACCACCAGCACTTCGCCGATTGGCGAGCCTAACAACATCAAAACAACACAAATCCAGAAGCATGCTTCGCGTGACGACACGGCCGGCGAGGTGCTGCAAGGTTTATGGATTGACCTGGGGAGAGAGGCCGGACGGAGCCCCCGGAGCGGGCGACGGCGAAGGCGGCGCCGCCGTCGAGCGAGCGGATCACGTAGCGGTCGCGGAACTCCCGCAGCTCGAGCTCGCGGCTGCAGGAGCCTGGACGGAGGGGCTCCTCGGACAGCAGCGGTGCTTCGTCAGCGTCGGCGTTGGCGTCGGCCCTCGCCATCGGCGGCGAGCCGCGGGACGCCGGGACCTGGTCTCAGCCTGGATTTTGGTTGCTTGGATCCGAACCGGGGTGTGTGGGGAGCCAGACGGGTGAGGGAACTGCCGGAACAGGCGTAACGTGTTGCTGGTCTGGTATCACATGTGGGCCAACCCTGGGTTAACTCCGTGGGGCCAGGTGTGCGGTGTGCCCGTGCTGGCTGGGTGCCGCCGCATGCCCGCATCTGGACTTTTTCTCTGATAATACATACAATCGGACATCCGTTATGGACGCTGGCATCGGACACATTTGTGACCGTCGGATAGGAAGTGAATCAGCTGTCAGCCGTCCGATTCAAAGTCCAGAGGGCAAATGTTGCAAATATGTTGCGAGCCATTGTGAGTCATGTTACGTGTAACATCTAAACATCAGCGGGCCTCCTCCCTCCTCCACCATGTTGCGACTATATTACGACCATGTTGCGACCCGTGTTGCGTGCAACATCCAACATCAGAGCTCTTCTACCCCTCCTCGACATAAACCCCAACATCACATGTCTGCAACATCGAAACTCAACACCCGCAGCATTAAAATTTAATGTTTGCAACATCCAACAACACGTGTCTGTAACATCGAGACTCAACATCTGCAGCATCGAAAATTAATGTTTGCAACATCGAAAAATTTAAACCTAATTTTGAAACATTTGCACGGAACACTTGCAACATGTCAAGTACACAGATGCAACATGTGCACAACGATTTACAACATAGATGAAAAACGATTACATCATAAAGACAAACAATTGCAACATGTCAAGAACACAGTTACAACACCAATATACAACAATTGCAACATCCAAAAAGCAATGCAGCGAGGGAGAGGAACCCTCTGCTCCCCGCGCTCGTCGCCGGTGGGGCCATCGCCGCCGCACCGCAGGAACGCGCCGCTCGCCATCCAGCAGCGGAGGGAGCGGGGTCGCTGCAGGGAGGGAGGAGCAGATCGCGCTCGCTGCCGGCCCCGAGGTCGTCCACCGCCCAGTCCCCTCGCCATCTCCACGGACGGGCGCCGCCCCACACAGCCGCGCCCGCAACATCCTACCCGCCGTCAAGGAGAATCGAAAGGATTCGAGGCCGCTCGCCGCTCTGAGCTCCAACCCGCCCTGCTGCAGAGCTGGTCCCGCGCCGCCGGCCAGGAACCCGGCGCCAGGGGCTCCGATTCGCCGTCGGAGAGCACCTCCGCCAAGGCCCGTTCGCCGTCGGACGCCCACCGCCTGCTGCCGGCCATGGCCGCGGCCTGAAGCTGCCTGCCATGGCCGCGGATTGGAGCTCGGTGGGGGATGGCACGGGGGAGCAGCGGCTCGGCCCCCCACCGCCTGCTGCTACTCGGAGCTGCTCCGCCGACCAGCGCAGGGCCGCACCCCGGTGCTTGAGCCCCGGGCGTCGGCAATCGGCGCGACGCTTCTGGTGGAGAAACGGCGTGGGATGGAGGACTTCGTGACGAGCGAATGGTTTCGTGAACGAGCGTCCCGTGGTAGAGAGGATAAGGATGTCGATGGAGAAAGGGCCCACACGAGGACCGTCCGACGCATTCCGGACGTGCGGCCGGTAGCATTATCTTATCTCTACTCCTAAAAAGAATGAAGTGGAGAATTTTTGTGGTCGAACTTTTAACGCCCGGTGAACGTACGTTCACCCCTCGGACGCGTTCACCCCGCGCGGCGTCCGCGTCCGCGTCCTCCCCTGCGCGGCCTCGAACCCTCGCCTCCCGTTGAAAAAAAAGTGCCTCCCTCTCCTTCCTGCACCTGCCGCCGCGCGCCGCCCTCTCTTCCGCCTCCTCCAGTCCTCCCTCTCCCGCCGCGCCCTCATGCGCACCTCCTCCTTGCCGCCTGCCACGCTGCGCTACTGTCCGTGCTCTCCCCCAATCCGACACCGCGCCCTCTCGGTCGTCGATCTGTTGCCAGCGCCGTCGCCTCCTCCTCCGACCTCTGCCCCCCACGGGGATGACAATGGATTGAGCTCGACTGGTTGCGATTCCGCCTTCTGCCCTACACGTGCCCCGCCATGGCCACCACCACCGCCACCTACCCCGAGGGCGAGCTCGTCGTCACCATCAAGTCAGGTTCATCGCCTACACCGCCGCCGTCATGCCGCCGAGGGGCCACTCCTCCGCGCTCCAGCAAAAGGTTCGTCGCATCCTCTCGCTCGATATTCCTCGATCTGATCCACATGCTCATACATTAGGGTTTGGGTGCCCGGGTGGTCACGATCTGACGGAGATCTATCACGATCTGACGGAGATCTATTTTTTCTCCTTGTCTGCGTGTGCAGCTCGACTGCTTGCCGGCGTTGATCCAGGACTCCAGTGGTGCTCTCCAACGAACCCAATGTGCAGCTGCAGGCCACCACACAGTTCAGGAAGCTGCTCTCCATCGGTTTGTATTGCAGTGCAGTGAGAATAAAAAATCATTTTATTTTGAATGCCATCCCCAGAGTTCATGTCATGGAATAATTTTGTTTTCACTAATGGCAGTACTCTGTAAGAGCCTGGCGACAGGCAGCTAACATGGCAGGGTGAGGCTTGCTCTCCCTCAGATTCAGATAGCTCCACTCAGTAAGAGTTTCATCCCTTTCCTTCTGCTATTGGTCATGCTGCAACTTGATGCTATTGGAACTTCGCCTATTTGTAAAGGGAAGATAAAATGTGCTGAAAAATTATGTAATAAGTTATCTCGGTGCTGTTAATAGACTGGATGATGTACTATGCTACTCTGGTTGAAGGATCAAATAGAGGGGGAATTGATATTAATTAATTGTGTACATAATTCATGATAAGATGACATGGAATTTCTATGCAAGCTCATGTTTGAGACTTGAGAGGGCTTCGTACAGTTTATAGTCCATTTTAGAACAGCAGGTTACAAAACTGCATATTCTGAATGGTTTTGATTTCGGTATTCAAAACAACTGGATTTTCTGAACAAACTAAAGCAGATTATCACTGTATAATTCTAAAATTTTGACAACTAGCTGCTTCCATGTTGGAAATCTTGGGCACAAGACAGCTCATTCATGTCACAATGGTCATCTTACATGTGTTGTTGATTTTTGACATTTTCCTTTTGAACTCCTTAGTAGTTGCATCAAGTGGATTGCATAACCTGGGAGCAACTGACTTACGTTGAGATGAGAGGAAAGGCTGTAGTTACTTTGACTCTGTTTTCAGAGCCCTCACTTTATTAGGTTCCATTCCACTTGCAGGTAGAAATCCTTGGATCATGTGTAGTTCCCTTCCCATCCCCCGCATGATCTGATCCGGCGGTGGGGACTGCCGGCGCGGGTGGCGCACACGGGATCCGCGACGGCCGGCGCGTGAGCTCCGCAGGTATCCCTCTCTCTCGGCACGACACCGCTACCCTCTATGTGCCGCCAATTAGTGGCTGCTTTTGCTGTCTCCTTCATTGAGAACCGGAGGCGAGGAGAAGAGGACGGAGACACACGCAGGGGGACGCCCTTCCTCAGCAATGGTTCTGGCCTAGCCAGGAACGCGTGTTGGACCTCCCAGGCACACCTCTCTCTCTGCTCGCATTCGGCCACTACCACGTCCCACGGGAAAGCAGCCAACTGCACCAGCAGGAGGATGGGCACCAGCGGATCGGCCCGATTCGTCTCTCTCCGAGTGCATAGTATGTGTTGTGTAATTTGGGTTTGGAGCTCTCGGGTAAATTTAAATCATTTTGATCCTAAGGTCTGCAGTCTGCACTTTTTCCTTGTCCATGTCTGAATGACCGTGCTTATTTGATCCTTGCTTTTTTATGCTCACTTCACCAATCGACAGCAAAGAAGAATAAGTGAATGACAGTTGGTTTTGTGACTTTCGAAAGTGTCCAACAAATAACAAATGTTGTTCAGTTAATTATGTCTGTTCATATGGCAACCTGTTTGGGTGTCTCGGAAGCTTGACCTTTTCTTGTATATTTATGCATTGTGCAGATCGAAAGCTCATTGTACACACCAATATCTTTACAATGAATTTCGTTGACAATGAAAATGCAGGTCGGGATTGGGATTAACTGAATTTTTTGAAGAAAAATATTATGGAAACGAGAAGCACACGAATGGCATATCAAAGAAACCAGTGAGCAAGCACAATTGGTGAGCCCAATTCAATTTTGTTTAGGCTGATCAGAAACTGATGCCATGTTTTTTCTCATGATGAGAAGCACAAGAATGGCATATCAAAGAAACCAGTGAGCAAGCACAATTGGTGAGCCCAATTCAATTTTGTTTAGGCTGATCAGAAACTGATGCCATGTTTTTCTCATGATGAGAAGCACAAGAATGGCATATCAAAGAAACCAGTGAGCAAGCACAATTGGTGAGTCCAATTCAATTTTGTTTAGGCTGATCAGAAACTGATGCCATGTTTTTTCTCATGATAAAGCAAACCCATATATTTCACTTAGCACATGTCATTTCAACTCTGCCTGCTGTGATTATTTCATCCCAACTCTTTTTATGAGCTCTTATATACACTGCCTTTTGAATTTCCTTTGTTGTTTAAAGTGCAGGAAAAAATACAGGGACACAAACTCTGGAAATTTTACTGCCAGTATATATATTCTCACAACATTTGTTGTTTTGACCTTAGACTCAAGAATTAAGGAGGTCAATAAAAGGACCATACTATCCTTAGTTAAGCCCTTCTTAAGTGTGCAGTTATGTTTTTAAAAGTGCAAACTGGAGTGTGTGTTTACTAAGTAGGGGTAGGATCAGAAAATATGTGTTTGCCATGGAGTTGTAGATAAGTACTTTGAAAATACTTGAAATAGCTAAACAATAACTATTGTGAAACACAAACATGTTATAGCAAAATTATTTAAGAATGAAGCTTATTGTATTTCCAAAATGCAGCACTGAAACTTGGTTCGGCTTCTCGGTTGCTGCATAGAGCAATGTTACTCAATCATCTGATTAGTCGTGATTTGGCATGCCAGAAACCTTTTTAGGTGTAGCATGCCAAAATACATGTACTTAGATTTGGCATACTTGGCCGTTGCTGCTTGCGTGCACATTTGGAATGGAGAAGATAAGTTGTTTGTATGCAATTTTGGATTGTTCTTTGACAGTAGGGACTTTCACACATTGTAATGTTTATTGCAATAGGGCCAGGTTATATTCAGAACCTTTTTTGCCTCTCTGCATCTTTCTTTATATTTGGATGGTTAAACTGTATGCCTTGGTATCTATCAGGTGGTTGTGCTGGAGGTATCCCTGAACTGCAAAGCCTGCACTAGGAAAAGGTGAAGAAACACCACCCAGAGATGGAAGGTGAGCCTGACACTTATTCTGAAGTTTTGGTTAAAAAAAGTGTTCTTGTTCTAATAACCAAACTATTTGTACTTGAGATTCCTCCCCAGCCTTACTTGGATACCTGAGTAGATTTCATCTGAAAGTGTTTTGATATTCATTTTCTGTTTTGTCAGGCCTTATCCGTGCTGATTCTATATGTTAGATTTACTGCCATTGATCCGGCTGACCCTGGCTCCTGATTTCCATGGATGGCACTCTAATTTATAAAAAAGAAGGTATATCTCATTCCTTAACAATGCTTCTATTTACATTTGACCAATTGATGAGTGTTACCATCTATCCTTTTTTTACTAATACATCTCCTGGTTAAAAGCACATGTAGACACTCAAGATGAAGCTGGCAAGTCAGGATTGAGAAACGGTGAGGACTTACGCACGTGCCCTGCGCCGAGCCGGCATGTACTGCGGTGATCTCCTCCAAGTCCCCAACTTCTCCAACTCTAAGTCGCTGAACACGGCAGCATCAGGTGCTACCCCCAATCTTCGGTAAGGCAGTAGTCCCTCGTTCCCTCACTCCCTTCATTCTGTCTTTTCGCATCTAAAATTCTGGAGTCTGATGTCGCATCTAAAATCCTGTAGGCTGGACAAGCAAACAATTATTTGCATTGGAATTACTTTGTCCATAAATATTGTGCTTTGTTGCTCACACTGCAGTAAATGCTGGATGTTTCTCGTAGCATGTAAAATTAGAGTTGTTGTGCACCTGTACTGACTAGCTACTTGTGCCAAAAAAATTATTCAAAGGATTGTGAAGCTCTTAAAAGATATGAGAAGAATGTATCTCAGTCACACCTACAAATGCTTAAAAGAAACACTTCTATGTTAGTGAGTGTTTTAGATGTCTGATTAATAATTACTACATCTGTGACATATATACGTATATATGGTGTGATTTCTTATATCCATATATCATGTCTCAGTGTATTTTCTGAAGGAAATATCATTTGTATCCTTCGGTATATGCATCTATTTGCCTATATGCGTGTTTGACTATATAGTTTCTGTAGTTCCAAGATGGGTTCCACCTTATGAGAGGTCCGTCACAAACTTTCAACAGTAATGCTGCCATGCTAATGCTTTCTTACCAATCAATTTGTGTTTAACTCTTACGGACTACAACATTTGGGATTATCCTTTTACCATAGGAAACACACGAGTATCAAACCATTCAACTTTTATTTCAGTTCAGTAAATTATAAACCTGACGCAATTGTGAAATATGTATTGTAATGACAAGTTCCAACTTAAGTTTGTTTTCTTGGACAAAGGACGGTGGTAGAGAAAAATTCATGGGTGATCTCGATCAATAGCTCGACTCTATCGTCAACTTACCAGTAGTTTAGTAGTTTGTCTCTCTGTTTGCTTTTTTCTAGCTAAAGTTCATTATCCTGGATTTTAATTCCTATTCATGTTGGTTGACTGTGAGTTATACTACAACAGCAGATTTCCCAATTTAAGACACTTTAGACAAGTAGTATGTCCTGCTGCACTTTCTTTTCTGCACAATGTTTTATACTCGAATATATTTATTATTGATACTCCAATTAAGATTTTATATCTTGGGTGTTTGAGCATTATTGCACATTCAATTGGAAGTTGGCAACTGTATTGCAGTGAACTTCATCTTCGACTGGCAGGTTCTGATGGCTACCAATGGAAGTTGCCGTGTTCATTGTTTTGGTTGAGAAGACAACAATTTTTATATACAATGATTTGTGCATGATTCGTCCATATGAAAATTAGGGCTTATGGAGATGATTTGTTTTGTCTCTACCAACACATTATTATTTGATATTGCTTATTTTCAATGATTTGTGCATGATTCGTCCATATTATCAACTGGATGGTGCATCATCATTTTTTGCTTACTGCACTGTGCTAGCATTCAGGGATCACACTGTGGTAATTCAGGTTGACAATTTTGGAATTATGTGTTCCATTCTAGCTGCAAATTTTGAGCTAGCTTATACATCTTGAGTTCATGACCTTATAGACATTCAATGTATCGGATATTTGGCAGTAAATATTATTATTGTATTGGGATCTATGTTATAATACATTGAAAAATGTGTTGTATTGTCACAATTTTGGATATTTCGTATTTTCATACTATTATTGCTAGGTTAGTCTAATGTCTTTCAACATGTTTTTATTGCTCGTAGCAACGCACGGGCACTTTCCTAGTACTACTAAAAAGAATCAAGTGGAGAACAAATGCGGTCATACTTTTTACGAGGTGAACGCGCGTTCACCGCTCGTGCCGTGTCCGCACGCCCCCCCTCGCGTTCACCGCTCGCGCACGTCCTCCGTAACCCCACCTCTCTTCCTTCGGCGGAAAAAAACTCCCCCCCGCCCCCTACGCAGCCGCGCCCACCAACCACTCCTGCCGCCGCCGCCCCAACGAAGGATCGCCGCCGTCGCCCCAGCGAAGGATCGCCGCCGTCGCCGTCCGGGTTCGCCGCCGTCGCCGTCCGGGATTGCCGTCCGGGGTCGCCGCCATCCGGTCGCCACCGCCGTCCGGGGTCACCGCGGCCGTCCGGGATCGTCGTCCGAGCCGCCGTCCGGGGTCGCCTCCATCCGGTCGCCGCCGCCGTGGATGTCGTGGTGAGGCCACTTCCCTTGTGCTCCTTCAAATGTCCTGGTGCGGCCGTATGAATTCCCACTGGCATGATTTTGATCCCAACAGTGCGGCCAAAGTAATCCAATCCAATGTAGCCACGCTTTGACTGGTACTCAATTCCCAGCATCCTACTGCAACACGAGAGGAAGTGCCTGGCGTAATCAAAAGTATGGAACCCAATGAGGTCACAATTGAGTAGTGCCTTCAATATCTCCTCGCGAACAGGGAGGGTGCGGTAGATCTCTGGCGACGGGAAGGGGCTGTGGAGGAAGAATCCAATGCGGATGCGGTTGAACCGGCGGCGGAGGAAGGTAGGCAGCGCCATGAGGTGGTAGTCGTGAACCCAGACATAGGCGCTAATAGGTTGGTAATGAGTACAGATATGGTGTCAGACATACTCCCATCTGATCTCATATTATTTATACAGTAGTATAGTACAATATGTTGCTGTGAGAAGAATCTTTGATTTGAAACTTGGCATCTTTCATCTCAAAATTACACATCAACCTGTCATAGTGTCAGATAAAAGTACATCTGATTGTAGATAATACTAAGGGAGAAGAATTATTTTCTTTTCTTCTTCACTTAAGCAACTTGAATATGCAAGAATAGCTTTTAAGGCCTATCTAATTTCCATATAAAACATAAGCCTCCTGAATTACAGAGTTAGTCAACTCAATAATCTATAATCTTAGCACCAAAACCATAACTCAATGGTTGGTTTTCAGCTTATTGAGTGCCATATGAGAAACACATATAATGTCACAGTGCATGTTCTACTTTGTAATACCATTACGGGATCATCAAGATAGGTTGTGAGTGCTACCTTGGTTGATACCATATTGCTGCTCGTTTCAAGCATTTCAGGAGCCATCCATGGAAGTGTTTCTCTCATTCCACCAGAGACCATTGTACTTTGTTTCACCTTGGACAAACCAAAATCAGCTACCTGCAGCCAAGTTTACCGGTTGCTTTGTTTCAGCTCACATGGAAAGGAAGGGGCTATTAATATATCTCTTGCCACTCATTTTATACCCAACATAAACATTATATTGAGGGAAAGGTGGCACACCTTGCATATGGTACGAGATGGATCATTGAGATTCACCAGCAAGTTATCACACTTCAGATCAAAATGAATTATATCCTTGGGATCAAGTATTCCATTCCAATAGCCACATCCATAGCAAGAGTTATCCGTTTACGCCTGTCCAGAAATTTTTCTTTGTGTGGAAGGACTTTCTTGAGGGATCCACTGGCCATGAATTCTGTGACAGTTGCTAATGTTCCCCCAAGTCCATCATTCACAATCCCGTAGAATGCCAACACATTAGGGTGGTGAAGTTTCGAGAGGATGGCTGCTTCTCTCCAAAACTCCACAATCTGCATGACAAAATTTGCATCACATTATTGATTTATATGGCTAAAGACCTCATGATGTAATTCATTTAAGAGTTGTGTTGTTACACAACAAGTACTGAATGGATGCGACATTATCAGATGCCTATACAAAAATAAAATTGACCTTTCTAGCGTATAACACATTATCTGCTTTGTTATAATATATTTCTTATTCATGTTTATCCTAGAAACGAATCTCTACTCCGTGACAAAAAGCAAAATCTCTTGGAAATGCACCCTTTTGATGCTATAGTTTTTTTTAAAAAAAAGGATTCTTGCAGCAGATGAGGTATTCTAGCATTTCTGTACACTGCTTGTTCCTGCCAATCTTGCTCTGCTGGTAGAACCGTAGGGGCATGGATGATGATTTCTGGCATGACTTTGAGATTGTTTGATACACGTTCTTTACTATTGCACTATATGACTGGAGGTTCACACAATCTAATGCTTATGAAAGTTTCAATTCCAAGACCTGGAGCACTCGCTTTTATTAATCCTGGGTAGTAAAGTAGAGCTCCTTTGCAGGAGTTTTCGATGTTTAGTTTGTGGGCTATTGCACTATCACAATGGGCGGCCATAAAGTGCAACACTGATGCATAAAAGAAAAGGTCAAATACTCATGTTTAGTTTGTGGTCTAAATTATGCTCAAGGTTAGTGTTTTTCATTTTCTGCAACTTCTAGCATGTAACCTTTGTTAAGTTCTAAGTTGGAGGGTCAAGGAACCTGATAGGCAGCATTAGACAATTTTGAATTTTTAATCAGGAGAGATAATTCCAATCCAAGTTCTTAGTCAGAGTTGTAGACTTTGTACTTTCTGGAAAATGTATTGAAGGCTTTAGTTTTTGGTGCTAGATAAGAAAATTTTATAAAAAAAAACGTCTAACCAAGGATAAATTTGATGGGACATTTCTTATATTGTTTTTTTTCAAAACAGAAAGATGATATCTTGGATGTGCGAATTTCGTTCGCCTATTGCACATCCTCGTGCTACTGCATCATTTTTTTGCGGGTGATACTGCATGGATTATTCCACTCTTTTTATTCATAGCAAGCAAATAGCCTTTTGACAGCGTTGAATACGACATTTCAACTTATAATGTTCGCAAATTCAGTATTGTGTCACAGCTGCCTGCAGTTCCTTCAGTTTTGTACTGCTTTGTTGGTTTCGGTACTGACTGTTGTAATGGTCTGTATAGGTGATTTTCGTGGGCAATAAAGTACAATTTTGTTCATACTTACCAAAAAGCATCTAGCCTTTACTTATCAGAATTTTAATTTAAACAGAACATGAGAATATCAGTCTGTTCATGTCTGTTGAATGTGCGGCTACTGTTGCAAATTTGGCTATTACTTGTGCTCTGCTTTATGTACATTCTTGTTTCTTACAGTTCCTCTGCTTTGGTCTGTGCAGGCAGTCATCTTTACAGCTGTGACTATTAAAACCCTTTCTATTCCGTTGATCTTTTGTGTAAACAAATAGTTATTGAATAGCTGCGCAAGGTGACATGGATGGTAGCAGCATGATGTCTATCTCAAAACTTCAGCGGATGAACTACTGACAGACATATTCTTTAGATTCTTTTGTCGTCCATTTATTGTTGGACAACAAAAGGGAAATCAAAGGAGTGTTTAGTATGATACATTATCAGCAGTGTTAGGTTTATCTGCGAATGTAGATTACAGATTTTTGAACTTGCACACATGCACGAGGATATAATCAGTAATCTCTTCTCTTTATGAGACTTGTGAATAATTTGTATTGATAATTTGCCTGATCAGAACAATCAGTAATAGAAATAGCATAGATGAAGGTTTTTTGGATGATCTGTCATACTAAGACAAGTTACCTGAAGTCAGACTATATATGTGTGCTCAATTTCAAGTTTATACAACATTTATATTTTTTGCTAGCAACATAAAAAATACAGGTCGTCTTTGCATTAATTCTATACTGTAATTCAATATTATGGCTTATTGACATTGCTTTGTACTATATAATTTCATTAAATGTTTTGTGTATTGCACTGTAGAGATTTGGATGCCCGTAGCAACGCACGGGCACTTTCCTAGTCATAATACAAATTGTAAAGATATTAGAATATCAATGGGCCCTACAACAACCCATTAATAGGCTCAACTGCCACAATTTGCACACCATCACATAATATAAAATAGTTACTAGTTTGGTCCTTTAACTTTCTTTGAAGGCTCAAGTTCATTCATCAATTTTGAGATCCGTCAAATTAGGGTGTGTTTGGCAGAGCTCTAACTCTGAAAAAACAGCTCCAGAGTTGCAGATCCACGGATCTCCACCGTGGAGTAGCTCCACCGTGGAGCTGAGATCCCGACAAGTGTTTGGTACAACTCCAGATTTTCCACCATCCCTATGACATCTAGGGCCCGCATGTCAGGAGAATAAAAAAAATATTCTTTCTTCTTCCTCGATCCAGTACTGCTCCTTCCCTGCCACACCCAGGCGCCCGTCTCGTCGGTGAGCTCCGCTCCGACGGCCACACGAGGAGGCGCGGGAGGCCGGCGGCGGCGCGCAGAGGCCACTTCTCCTCTGCCTTCAGAACGCGTCCCCGATGAGGGCCGGCGCGCACGGGGTCAACTGCGTCGGGGTGCACGTCGCCGTCGTCGCCGCGCCCGCGCCAGGCACGAGGCTTAGTATCATGGCGCTTGACACCGCGAGCACAACCAGCAGGAGCGTGAGGGACGGCGCCTTGCTTGCTGCCATGGCAGCTTCCCCTTCCCTCTCCTCTGTTCCCCTCCGTATACGGCGCCTTGCTTGCTGCCATGGCAGCTTCCCCTCCCTCTCCTCTGTTCCCCTCCGTATACGGCGGCCAAATCCTCCCTACTCCCTCCACCAAAATCAAATCGCACCACCCAAGCGTCCGTCACCTTCCCAGCTCTGTCGTGAGCCACTGGTTGCCGCTGGCCATGGCCCCTGCGGTTGGGGATTGAAGGCGCAGTGGAAGGCGGGGCTGAGCAGCCGCCGCGGCTGCCGGGCCAGAGCTGCCCGCCAAGGCGCTCGCGGTGGCGTCGCGGCACCCCTGGCCGGCCAGCGGCGGAGCCAGCCAGCGCGGCAACCGCTTCCAGCTCCTCCTCCTCGGCCTCGAGCTCCGCCTCGAACTCAGGCGGAGGCCAGCGCAGCGCGCGGAGGCGGCAGGCCACCATGGCGCACGGCATGGAGCAGAGAGGGAATGAGAGAAGGGAGAAATTGGAGAAATAAACCGGCGGATCCGGTGCCGGGGAGGGCGGCGGCGGAGGGCAGGCCAGCAGCCGGTTCCGGGGAGGGCGGCAGCCAACACAGGCACGGAGCGGAGGGCACGCCGGCGGGAGGAAGAAGTCGCGAGGAGGGGAGACGCGGGGGAGAAAGAAAAGAACGAACCGTTTTTTCCCACTAATCAGTGGCAGTGGTGGGTAATTTTGCCCAACTCCACCAAATCCATGGATTTGGGGCCTGCTCAAAGTGCATCTTGACCCCTAATTGTTTTGGTGATAGTGACAAACACAATTTATTGTATTTAATCGTTGAATAAGATGTGTGCAGGATTTACTTTATTGAAAATCATGGTTTTGACCAAAAGAAGGCCCCCAACTCCAGTTCGGCGTTTTCAACTCAAGTTAAGGTTTAAATTTATTTTGATTTTGAATTTGAGTATAGGAAACACCGTATTATACAGGGGATGCGAATTGACCGTCAAGAGATGCTAAAAGTGCTTAAGGAGGTGACCTAAGTGAGTGAGAAAATACCCGAGTCGACACGTGCACATTTGCTTTCCTTTTCCTTAATTCTCAGCCATTGTCGGTAGTACCGACCCTGGGTCGGTAGTACCGATATGGCTTCACTGGCGAGTTTTAGCCAGGGCCTCGGTAGTACCGACCCTAGGTCGGTAATACCGATATGGCTTCACTGGTGGGATTTCTGGCACTCCTCGGTAGTTCCGACCCGGGGTCGGAAGTACCGAGAAATGCCGTGGGTGCACAGGAACGGCTAGTTTTCAGGGCTTAGTATATATACCCCTTTCTTCCTCCTCACTCAATGCTGACCAACCACGGGACAAACACTCACTTGAGCATTCTCTCCACTTCTCCCCTCCCTCCAAGAGCCAAGACTTGATTCCTTTGAGCTAGGGTTTGGGTAGAGGAGTGATTCCTAGTGAGAGATAGTGAAGCTTTGAGAGCCCCTTCGAATTCCCTCATCTCAAGAGCACTTGAAGCATCTCCGGGTATCGATTCGTGTTTGTTACTCTTGAAGCTTGCTTCTAGACGGTTAGGTGTCTCCCGTTGAGTGCCCTCTTGGTGTGGAGCACCCGGGATCGTTTGTATTACCCTCTCCTTGGTGGAGAATTCTTAGTGAGCACCAATCTTCCTTTGTGGGGATTGGGTGAGGCAAAAAGGCTCTTGGTGATAGCCCTCCCTTTGTGGGATCCTCAACGGAGACGTAGCTTCCTTTGTGGAAGTGAACTTCGGATTAAATATTGTGTCTCCTTTGCTTGCTTGAGTTCTTTGCTTTTCTCTAACCCTAGAACTTGTTTGTGCCCGATCTATCTCTTGGTTGTGTTCCAACTCATATCTGTGGTTGCAGGAGGTTCTTATCTTCTAAACTAAACTCTTGATTCAAGTAGAATTGCTAGAATCGACTCGCATTTCAAATTTCATTTTAGAGAACTCTGTACTGTCGGTAGTACCGACCCTGTACCGGAAGTACCGAGCCCCCTCGGTAGTTCCGGCACAACGTCGGTAGTACCGACAGCTGTTTTAACCGCTGCTTTTGTTTCAGAACTTTGAAGTGATCCTATTCACCCCCCCTCTAGGCATCACAAGGTCCTTTCACCTGCTCCACTTTTTTTTTTGAGCAGATCCGCGGTGGAGCTGCTGGAGCTGGGTGTGTTTGGCAGGAAAAACTTGGAGTGAAGTTGGTTTTTCGGATCTGAAGCTGCCTGGAGCTGTGCCAAACACGCCCTTAGTCTCTCGGGGCGTGTTTGATTTCATGGCCGTACGGGGGCAGGCCTGTCGGCCAGGCTGTGGCCAGCCATGGCCAGGCTCCCATTGCACATGCTCTTTGTTTGATTTGTATGCACGAGACGAGCCAGGTTCTGTTGAGTTGGTGTTTGATTTCTGGTCCAAGAATCTATGGTTACTCTCACGTACACATTTGGTAGACTTACCACCACATTCTCTTCTCTTTGACATTTCGTCGAGCACTTGATGAGCATGGTCGCCGGCATGCTCCTCGTCTGCCATGGCCGTTGTTGCTGCTTAGGCCCATGGCTCCACTGCTGCTGCTCTTCTCCGCTTCGTCACGCCGCCCGCCGCCCGCATGCCGAGTCGCCCGTCGAGGTGCTCGCCACGGCCGCCGCCGCCGCGCGGGCAGGCGCGACCGCGGGCGCGGGGGAGGTTCGCCCCCGGCCACTGCCGCCGCGAGCGAGAGCGCGAGCGCGGAGGGAGCTCCGCCCCTGGCCACCGACGCCGGCCGTCGCCGCCGCGCGTGGTCCACCCCCGGGCGCCGCTGCCGCGAGCGCGGGCTCGGGGAAGCTTGCCCCCGGCCGCCGCCGCCGCCGGGAGCGCGGGCTCGGGGGAGCTCGCCCCTGGCCGCCACCGCTGCCGCGAGCGCGAGCGTGGGCACCACGGCGTCCTCCTCGACGGGAGCTCCGCGCGAATCGACCTCGCCGCGCCGGGAACGACGACGAGGAGGCGGTGGGTGAGAAGGGAGGTGGCGCTATCCTCACTCGTGCCTCGCGCGAGCACGGGACGGGCTCGGCTCCAGAAAAACGAAAGCTGAGAGCGTCGGACGGGAGCCAGGAGAGAGAAGGTATTTTGTTCCGTTGGAGCCTGGTCGAGGAGCAGTGGAAGGAAATCAAACACACACCCGTATCAAACACGCCCTCGATGTTCCATCTTACATAAGACTAGTGCGAAAAGTCCTTCTTACCCTTGGCTATTTCTCTACTTAAATTTTGCTTATGTGGTGCTATATAGACTTATCTGGACAAGTAAATTCTCATTCAAGATGTGGCCCGCATGTTCATGGACCCAATGCACTATTAGATGGTGACACAGAACAGTTGTATGTTATCATTTATAGCCACCGAATATTATTCTTCAAGTATTCCATTCATTGCTAAACTTACACAATTCAAGAGAGTTCTTAGAACTTAGAACTGTATGGCAATATGAATTGGCATTCCTAAGAAATTATTGAAGCTACAGCGAGGGTAGTACACTGTATTGTTATACTCTTTTACACAAGGCAACAAAGAATATGTGAACTTTGGACTTTCGTCAGCATTACAATAAAAAGAGTAGCAATTTCATCTATGTCCAAGTAAATTTCCAAAAATTGAGAAAATGAGGAGGACAAGAAGAAAACAAGGGCAATAAGGACTTTTCGTATACAGTGAGCTTAGTTCAAAAAAATTTGGTAAAAAATATTTGGGCGCCAAAATTTTGAAGTGTAAGGCTTATTAGGAGTAATAAATGTAGATTAATTACGAAACCAGTTACACAAATAGACGAGAAACCGTGAGACGAATCTATTAAGCCTAATTAATTCATCATTAGAGATTGTTTACTGTAGCAGGACATCATCTAATTGTGGCATAATTAGGCTCATTAGATTCGTCTCACGATTTGACCGAGATATGAAATAGATTTTGTCTTTAATCCACATATAATAACTCTAATTAGTGTCGCTAGTTCCATGTGACGGATGGATCGATAAATTTTTGATAACTAAACACCCCTTAGTCTCGTGACAATTCGGAGCTCCACATCAACATAAGGATGAATTTGATCCAAAAATAAAAGGTTTTTTGACGAAAAAACCAAAAATAAAATTGAATGACTAGATTGACGAGTTGAAAAGTTGAGGGATGAACTTATAACTGTTGACACTTTTTCTGATCGAACACACGTGTGCGCTAGATCGCGCGGTCGTCGGAAATCACCTCGGCGAAACTTCTAGCATAGGCCGGTCTAACCGCCCTGGGGGGCCGGTCTAACCGCCCTAGACAGAAGGGACGTCGAAAACCTAGAATCGCTGCTCCGGGAGGGACCCCGTCGGGAACAGTGCGCCTAGGGTTGTCCTGAGATCGGCAGGCCACTCAGAACTTCCTCAACCGCCATGGAGACGAAGGAGGAGAGCAAAAGGAGGTTGGAAAAGTTAGGGTTTGAGAGAAAATAAGGTAAACTTGATGCTCACGATTGGATGATAGCTCTCAATCGGCCACGACCCTTTATATTTATAGGGTGGGAGGACTTGCCCTGCAAACAATGCCTTACAACTCGGAATCAAGCCAAACTCCTAATTCTACTCAAACTCGGGGCCACCCGGTTAGACCGCCCCCGGGGGGCGGTTAGACCGCCTGGCAGCCTCGTGTCGGACCGGCTACAACGCACCCCGGTCTAACCGCCTGGGGGACCCGGTTTAACCGGCCTGCGACGCCTGATCCGGCTCTTTGCTAAATTTGAGTGTCAACATATGCCCCCTGTTTTTTTAGTAAAGCTTGCATACTAAAAAATAATTCTAAGGACGACATAACTGTTGTCGGCTATTTTTTATGCTAAGGGCGATTTTCATAGAAACCGGCCGTGTACCTTCAAGCATCTTGCCATACACTTGGGTAAAACTTCTTCAAATATCTTCCATTGAGCGCCCTGGGCAGCTGTTGTCCTTGCACTGATTCCACCATATAGGAATTTTCGAAGCAAATTCTCACAATCTTGAACGGACCTTCCCAACTTGGAGACCATTTACCAAACTTGTTGCTCTTGGATCCTATAGGTAGAATAGTTTTCCAAACCCAATCTCCTACCTGAAAAGACTTAGCTCTTACCCTTTTGTTATATGCTCTAGCAACTCACCTTTTGTCCTTTTCAATTACTTCCAAAGCTTCCAATCGCTTGTCGGTCACTTCATCAATGTTATCCATCATCAAAGCATAATATGTATCAACATTAAGATCATCTTGCTTTGCAAGTCTATACGTGCCTAGATTCACCTCAACGGGCAAAACGGCCTCTTGACCATACACAAGCTCAAAAGGAGTAACTTTAGTAGCACCATGTCTAGAAATACGATGAGCCCACAAAGCTTCAGATAATACCTCATGCCATCTTTTAGGATTATCTTCTATCTTCTTCTTGATGAGCTTGACTAAGGTTTTATTACTAGACTCGGCTTGACCATTAGCTTAAGCATAATATGGAGATGAATTGAGCAACTTAATACCATAGGAATTAACAAAGTCACGCACCTCTTTAGCCACGAATGAAGTACCTTGATCCGTAGTTAAAGTCTGCGGAATACCAAACCTATGTATGATATGCTCCGTAATAAACCTAATTACCTCCTTGTGTGTCATGCTCTTGAGAGGGATTGCTTCAGTCCACTTAGTAAAATAATCAGTTGCCACAATCACAAAGTAATGCCCTTTGGTCGACGGAGGATGTATCTTGCCAATAAAATCCAATCCCCAACCCCTGAAAGGCCAAGGCTTGATAATCGGATGCATCATCGCAGCAGGCACTAGCTGAACATCTCCGTGTTTTTAACACTCTTCACATCCTTTGTAGTACCTAAAACAATCGGCTATCATAGTAGGTCAATAAAAGCAAGCTCTCCTAAGGAGCCACTTCATCTTGGGAGCCGATTGATGAGTACCACAAACTCCTTCATGCACCTCTGCCATAGCCAATCTTGCTTGATCAGGACCTAAGCACTTTAAAAGCAAATCATCTGCCATCCGACTATATAACTCATCATTATCCAAAATAAACTTAAGCGCCCACCGTCGGACTTTTCTATCACTTATACTTTTAGGATCCTGCAAATATTTAATCAGAGGCTTTCTCCAATCCTCCACTTCGTCCTCAACAGTTTTGGAAGAAACGGTAGCCGAAGTGGGATTGCCCCCCGAGGGGCGGTCTGACCGGCCCGAGGGGGCGGTTGAACCGGCTCCACCAGAATATAACCCTCAGCTTCGCTAAACATCGGTTTTCGTTCCTGAAAATTTCTTTTCTGGACACTATAACCAGATGCTTGCTGAGCCAGAGCGTTAGCCTTCGGATTCTCCTCCCGTGGTACATGATAGATCACAAATTCATCCATACAAGATATGATGTCTAAACATTATCAAGATAAACATTTAAAGAACCATTTAGACATTGGCATACCTTAGATACTTGCTGTACCACCAGTAAAGAATCACCATAAGCTTCTACATGTTTCACTCCCATATCATTTAAAATTTGCAATCCAAACAAGAGAGCTTCATACTCAATTTGATTATTAGTACATTTATGATCCAACTGGCTAAGAGCCTCAAAAATAGCTCCATTAGGTGATATAATAATGATCCCAACACCACAACCACTTCTACAAGCCGATCCATCAAAATGCAATTTCCATAGAGTAAAAGTTACATAACCGACATCTAAATCAAGTTGCTTATCAATTCTATGTTGAACAATAAAGTCGGCTACTATTTGACCTCTCATTGACCCAATGGGTTCACAACGCAAATCATATTCAACAAGAGCATAAGCCCACTTGCCGACTCTACCACTTAGAATAGGTTTTTGCAACATGTGTTTAATTATGTCGGTTTGACATGCAACATAACAAGTACTAGACAATAAATAATGCCTTAACTTGGTACAAGTATAGTACAAAGATAAACACAATTTTTCAATGAAAATGTACCTCGTTTCGGCGTCTAGTAATCTTCTACTCTCATAAGCAACAACATACTCCTTGCCATCGGTCTCTTGAGTCAAAACAGCTCCAATCACACTTGACTCCGCCGCAATATAAAGCCGGAATGGAACACCACTCTTAGGAGCTTGAAGAACAGGCGGTGAAGTCAAGTAGCTCTTAATCTCATCAAAAGCCTCTTGTTGTTTTGCCCCCCCAAGTGAACTCAGCTCCACTTTTCAACCGAAGTAAAGGAGTAAAAGCATCAACCTTCCCAGACAAGTTACAAATAAATCGCCTCAAGTAGTTAACCTTGCCCAAGAATCTTTGCAACTCTTTTTTACAAGTAGGAGCTTGAACCTTTTTAATGGACTCAATCGTTTTAGGATCAATCTCCACACCTTTCTCATGCACAATGAAACCCAAAAACTTGCCAGCCGACACTCCAAAGACACATTTGAGTGGATTCATCTTTAAACCATACCGACGCATTTTTCCAAATGCAAGTCTCAAATCGGCTAAATGAGAATCTAAACCAGCCGATTTAACAACAATATCATCAATATAGACTTCTACGATAATACCAAGCAAGTCATAAAAAATCAAGTTCATAGCTCTTTGATAAGTAGCACCGGCATTTTTCAAACCAAAAGTCATGACTACCCACTCAAACAAGCCTACGAATCTTGGACATATGAAAGCCGTTTTGGAGATATCCTCTTCGGCCATAAAGATTTGATTGTAACCAGCGTTACCAACAAGAAAGCTAAGCACTCTATGTCCAGATGCAGAATTAACAAGAAAGTCGGCTATAGGCATAGGATATTCATCTTTAGGAGTAGCTTTATTAAGATCTCTAAAGTCAATGCAAACACGAAGTTTCTTTGTTCCTTTTTTCTCAACAGGCACAATATTAGATATCCAATCAGCATATCGACAAGGCCTAATAAACTTAGCATCAAGCAACCGATTGATTTCTTCTTTCACTCGGTCATAAATATCAGGATTAAAATTCCTACGAGGCTGTTTATAAGGCTTAAAACCAGGTTTAATAGGCAAATGATGTTCTACTAAATCACGACTTAAACCAGGCATCTCATTATAATTCCAAGCAAAGCAGTCGACATACTCCTTTAACAACTTTATTAATTCAAGCTTAAAAGTAGGATCAAGATTCTTGTTTACAAATGTCGGCCTAGGTATAGTGCCATCACCAATATCTACCTCCTCAAGAGGATCAGCCGATGTAAACCCTTGTCCTAACTTGCCAAAATCATCAAGATCCTCAATAGCTTCACACGTATCGGTCTTATGCGCCCGATAGTGATCAATCCTCTGCTGCAACCACTCTTTTGTTGAACTCATTGAGTCACATGAAGTGGTTTAGCCGATTATCAAACGACTTTATGACAGTAGGGATGAAGCCATCATTGGACCAGCTTACAAACTCATAATTAGACAAATCTAAGCCAGATAGACATTTTACATCATCATGTACACCTATAGAATGACTATCAGCTACAGCTACACAAGCAGAATTATCACCATGCACTACTTTTACCTCATCATCTACCCATTGTATTAAAATTTGGTGCAAGGTAGAGGGAACGCATTTATTCGCATGAATCCAATCATGACCAAGGATAAGACTGAAGTTACCTTGTGTCTCAGCGACGAAGAAAGCCGTGGCGAGAGTCTTGCTTCCAATAGTGAGCTCCATGGAGATCACGCCTTTAGCTCCTATCGGCTCGCCTCCTCCAACTCCGCTAACGGTCATGTTGGTCTTGATCAGCTCCTCATCTGAACCTCCAAGCTTCTTGAATAGAGAGTATGGCATCAAGTTGACAATCGCACCTCCATCCACCAGCATCCGAGATATAGGCTTCCCATTGATGTGACCCTTAATGTACAAAGCCTTCAGATGATTATCAGCGTCTTTGGCCTTCTGAAATATAGCATCTTTTGGCTCAAACTCAAGATGAGCGAAGTCCTCCTCCGTAGGCACAGAACCATCAACAAACAAATGAACCACATTAACTTCAAGGTTCATCCGCTCTGGAGAAGAACTGTAATCCACAATCTCCTCATCGTCCTCTGGAGTAGGGACCGACGACACCTTGTCATCACAAGCCATGGAGACTGAAGAGGCGAAGCCAGGCGGCGTTTCTGGAGAAACCGGTCTGACCGCCTGGTCAGCCGGTCTAACCGCCTCAGGCGGTTGAACCGCCCCCTCTGGCGGTTTGACCGCCTCTGTCTGGGGTGCCGTCTTGACTCTCCACTCCTTTCCCTGTGGTACCATGGGCCTGTAGCTGTTGAAGACCTCATCTCTTTGTTTCTCTAGTTCATTCTCCCTCTTCTCTCATAACCTCAGTCGTTGAAGCTTCCTCCTTTGAGTATGAGTCAAACCGGAAGGACACCACCTTGGCAAGAAGTATTCTGGACGAGACTTGCTTCCGCTGGCCTCATGATCATTTGTAGCAACAGGTCCCTTTTGAGTAGGTGTCACAACCTGATTGTTTAGCACAACCGGTCCTTTGCCACTTTTCTCAATAGGAACGTCCATCGTCCCAATCTGAATGATATCAAGATCTGTAGTCCTCTCTGGGTCGATGTCCATCTTCTGAACCTCCTCCTCCCTGATCTTGGGTTTGTACACCTTTTTTGGAGGAAGTTGTATTTTCCTAGCAGGGCGGTCTGACCGCCTGTAGAGGGCGGTCTAACCGGGTCAGTCTGATGACCCTGCCCGAACTGCCGTGGAGCCCAGCGATCTTGCGTATGCCTTGAAATTCGATCCAACGCTGATCTCCTCGGTCCTCCCCATCCAGGATGGAAGGATTGCTAATATGGTACCCACATTACTCCATTGTCATCATAGATCGGACGAGGCGGATGTGAACTTGAAGGAGCCCAATCTGGAGTAAAGTGTGGTCTCTGAGATGATTCACCTCTATACCTGACAGCTGCTCTGGGAGGCGATGATGGCCTCTCTTGACGTGGAGGTGATCTCATCCTTTTTTTTACCGGCCGATCACTTGTAACGGCCTTTTGCTTGGAGTACTTGTCAAATAGCATATCAAAGGTGACTTTTGGCTTTGGAACACTTCCCTGATTCTTTGCCACGTTGAGCTTCCAGTTACCAATCTCTGGCCGCTTCGGAACAAACATCTTTGGGCGGCCATGTGCAGGGGCGGTCTGACCGCCCTGTACCCCCGGTCTAACCGCCCTGTCCAGGACAGGCTCGGTTGTTTGCTGACCAGACGGCGTGGACGATCCTTGCCCCCCATGTCCAGAAGCTTTGACAGTAATCTTGAAAGTTTCTCTGCCATCAGGGATCTTTTCATATGCCACCTCTCTTGTCAACTCTTTTCCCCTCAAATCGGGCTTAGCTTCCCCGATCATCACATTCTTGCCTTTGGTAGCTTCGGCTTGATGCGGCTGAACCAGGACCTTGGGCTGCTGCAACTCCATAGTGTTGACGGGAAAAGGTTGCTTGTCCACTTGCATCTCATGAAGTATCAAACGACCTTCATTAATGGCCGATTGAATCTGACGACGAAACACATTACAATCGTTAGTGGCATGAGAATAAGAATTATGAAACTTATAATATGCACGTCGTTTAATTTCATCAAGTGGAGGCATAGTATGAGAAATCTTAATGTTTCCAAGCTTAAGTAATTCATCAAAGATACGATCGCACTTAGAAACAACATAAGTAAATTTTAGTTCTTCGTGCCGACCTTTAGTAGCCGGCTTAAGAGATGCACAAGAACTAGCTTTAGACTTTGAGGGCCACACAAATTCAGCAACATAAACCTCATTCTCATTGTCTGAACTATTGGAATCATATTCAATCATATGTACATTAGACCGACGAGGCTTGGAGTGTTCTTTTTCTTTATTCATTCGGTTTTCAACAACTAAAGCTCTTACTTGAACTTGTGCAACCGAAAGAAAATCAGAGCCCTCTATTTTATCTCTAATAGATGATCTTAAACCTTTCAGACAAATGTTTGCAAGATCCATATCAGTGATTGACAAATTAAAACAACGGTTTTTAGTTTCTTTAAACCTTATAATGTAGGCAGAGACAGTCTCATCTCTTCCTTGCCTAACCGATGTTAAGTCTGTCAAATTTAATTGCATGCTCCCACTATAAAAGTGATCATGAAATTTATGCTCTAACATATCCCAAGATATAATAGAACTAGGAGCAAGCGAAGAAAACCAAGCAAAAGCGGTGTCAGTTAAAGATAAAGAAAACAAGCGTACTTTTAAAGCATTATAGACACCAGCTTCACCTAGTTGTGCAGTGTACTGACTAATATGTTCCCATGTGGTTCGGTCATCATCACCACTAAATTTGATCAAATCAGGCATACGCCAACCACGTGGGAGAGGAAATCTATCAAACTCGGGATCGTATGGCTTTTGATACATATTAGTATTACCAATGTCAACACCAAGTTTGGTTTTTACCACATTAGCCAAATCTTCCTTAAATCTATTAAATTCAGCCCAATTAGGATTATTTGGCTGTTGTGGTTGAGGATTTTCCAAATTCATCTTATTTAAATAGGGAGCTATCTTAGCTTGAGCTAGCCTGTAACTTTCAAACACATCGTCCGGAATAATGTTTTTGGAGGCCAATGTATTCATTGTCGTACTATAATGAGGTCCAACATTACTGATTGTATTAGAAAAAGTAGGGACCATCTGATTTGGCATGACAAAAATTGGCAAAGGTTGATCGGGCACCATCTCCATTGCACCGGTCTGACCGGTACCCTGCGCCGGTTCAACCGGTGTGACCATAATTGGCCTGTGCGGTTGAAACTGAGGGTACTGACCAGATGCTGGATTTGGTGTCAAACCATATGCATGATTATTAACAGGCAAAGGTGCTAAGCTAGTGTGACAACCCGCCCAGGAAAATACCGTACTATCGCCTAAACCAATCCACTTTGGTCATTAAGCAATAATAAAGTATCATCCCGTCGTTGGTTGCCGGGTCGAGTCCGGTGAAATCACTTACATAGCAACAAAGGATCGACAAATATGCATTAAAACTCACACGAAGGCGAGTCCAGAGTACAACACAAGATTAAGTCCAAATCTGCCCCGAAGGATTTAATTATTACAAACCAATGTACTTGACATGATAACAAAGTTCAGAGTTTTGAAAACAGCGGAATTAAACTAAACGGCGCGAGGAGCATCACAGGAGGCCTGCCATGATGCCTTTCCAACATTTCCAACATTTCAGGATGTGAATAGAGAGAATAATTAAATAAAAATTTTCTCATAATTTTAAAACTTTTCCAACATTTATTTTATTTTCAGGAAGTATAGTATAGGAAAAAGTCTTTGTTTGTTTTTCTAGATTAAATAAATAAATGAGTCGATGTGTGTTGCATTCATGCCGATGCATCTTGGTGTTTCCTGAGTGCAAAAGCTTTTAAAATATGTTTAGATGTTGTCAAATCCTTCTGAGAATTTTTCTGGAATTTATTCTCACTTCTCCTGAGCTAATTCTATATTAGAAGACTCTAAAATCTTTTTCATGAGTTCCAAATACTTTATTTGGAATTGTTCATGTCTCAATCTAGCTTTGTGAATTTTCCTAGAATTTTCAGAATCATTTTCGTGACTTTATGTAATTATCTAGAATTTTTCTAGATTTTTCTTGCACGAGAAATTATTTTCTGAAAATGATATATCTATTCTTATACCCTAACGGGCCGAGCCAACCAAGCCCAGCTTGGCCTACCTGCTGCTGTAGCCGACCGCTGAGTCCTGGGCGGATTGCGCTGCCGCCCCCGATTGCTCGACGTGCGTGCCACGTCAAGGCTGCCCTCGCCCATCTATATAGGGCGACGCCTGCTCCCTCGCGTGCCCTAGGTTCTTTGCGAGCCGCCGCCGTCGATCTTGTCCAAGGCCTGGAGCTGCGCCGCCTTTGCCGTGCACGAAGCCGCCGCCGCTCATGTCCTAGCACTGCTGCGGTGTGCCGGGCTGGCCGGCGCCGTCTATCTCATCCGTCCGCCCCATCTCTGGAACGAGCTTCGTGTCCACCGGCCCTGCTGCAAGTTTCATCTGGTACATCACGAAGGCCATCCCGAGGTCGCCGTCGCCGAGTTGTTTGCTTGAGGAGCACGTGAGTCGTCCAAGCTGAAGGTCGAACTCGATTAGCATCCGTCGTCCCCAATCCCCATCGAGTTTGGTCTCCAACCGTCACGTTCGTTGCCGTCGTCCATCGCTTGTCTTATTAGGTGAGAACACCAGCACGTTGGCAATCTCCTGTCTCGTTTTACTCTCATCTCTCTCATGATCGATCTATAGGGTATAGGCCACTCCGTGGTCACATCACCTGCGTTGCCGAGCCAGCGTCGAGCCCGGCCGTCGTCGTCGTTGGTGAGATGACCTGCGCATGCACATGCCTCTGTCGTTCATCGTTTTTCTCTAATCCCTGCAGCTTTGCAATCTATGCTGCAGTGTTGCCTGCGCTCGTGCCATGCCGAGCTAGCTGCTGTAGCTTGCGCTTGCCTCACGCTGCATGTTGTTGCCTGCCTGTCAGTGGAAGATGCAAATTAACAAAGCCATGCACGCCTCGCCTGAATGCAAGCAAGCAAGAGAAGGTGACAATCAATTTGTTTATTCCTTAAATACTCGAGTGATGTCATGCTACATCATGCTTAGCAATGATGACTCTGTTTTCCTTGTCTCCATGCACGTAAGCACCAGACAAGTAATGTGTGCTTGTATGTGCAGCTAGTGAGCCATATCTTCGGTTTGATGACCGCCGGCGACGCCAGCAGCAGAGCCGCCGTCCGCCCCTGTCCCTGGAATCGAACAGAGGTAGAAGAAGCTCTATTCTTTTGCGATTAGGTCCCTGGAGAAACTTGTAATGAGTAGGTTAGTTTATGTGTCTTGCATCTTTTACCAGTAACCCCTTAGAACCTTTAGATCTTTTCAATCCAGATCCATCCATGCTCTTTTTCAGATATAACCTTGATCTTAGATCTATTCGTGAGCACTGTTTGGTGTGTCTTGTGAATCTTCTCTGTTAGCCCCTGAGATCTGCAGATATCACAACTAGGTCCTTTCCATCTTGTTTAATCCATAGATCCTTTGTTTTAGCTCCGTTTTAATCCGTTCAAGTTGCGTTAGGTTCATAATGACACGAAGTACACGTTAGTAGTGAGTTTTCTTCATGTTTGTTTTCTGAAAAATTATTTTAATATTAATTTTAATTAATGCCTAGTTAAACCTGCCTTTTCTAAATAAAAGCAATATAGTGGTATACACCATTTTTCATAACCAATGTTAATTTGAATAATGATTATTTTACATGCTTTTGTGAATAAAATCTAATTAGATCTTTACCACGGTTTTTCATAAACCAAATGTTAATTTGTTCAATAATTAATTAACTTTTCTAATTAAAAGTTGATTAGGCTTTTAACACCGACTTTCATAAATATATGTTAATTTGATTAATACCAATATAATGTTGTTTCAGTAATAAAAATATGATCCACTCGAATCATAAAGTTACGTTTAGATGATTCATATAGTTTATCTTTTCTAAATTAAATGTTTAATTGGTATAATCTATATATGAATTTTTATAAATAAAACTTGGCTAGTTCTTTACACCGGTTTTATAAATAAAGTTTAATTTGCTTTAATTCTAATTTAGGGTATTTTCTTATGAAATATCATTTACATACTCTTACTAATTAAAATAAACCTAGCTCATAGTTTGATCTCTCACATATGCAAATCGAACGTTAGTCGTTCTTTATCAAAGCTCTCTGTCTCAGTGTGTCTCTGTTATAGAGCTAATCTTCTTTCAAGCTCCAAATCTTTTGATCCTAGTTCTTGCTCAAGCCTAGTGTTCTTCATAAAGCTAACCAAGCCTTTCCTTTCTCAGCACGGTCTGTGTGCTTCAGTGATCCTTAGCATCGAGCCTACCTTTTAGTGCGCTCTTTTAAAGTTTTTCTTTTGATTGGTGTATTGTTCTTAGTTTGCTTGTCTGTTTGCTTTGTATGCTTGTGCCCGATGATTGATGCGCATAGAGTGAACGTTGTTCGAGAGCTTTGGAGAGCAAGAAGTGAAGACACTCTGGGCAACAACATTACTCTGGTTACAGGCAAGTGTGTGGTTCCTTGTCCCAATAACTATGTAATCACTCATTGCATTGCTTTGCATTAATTTTGATGGGTTCCTATTAAGGATGACTAGCCTCTTTTGACCATTATCTTGAACCTGGTTTTAATTAATACTGATGGTAGTTATTGCTTAGAATGCTTAACTGGGATGGTGTTAATCAACATGGCTACCTTTTATGCTCTATGTTCCTTTATGTTAATTTTAATTATAAGACCACCTTTGCTATGTTAATCGGAACATGGAGAACCACCCAGGAAAACAGTACAACCACAAGAACTAAATGGGCACTGGTCTTGGCTGAATAATTAGGAACTTTAGCTTGGAGTGATCTTACCTGATAAGGACAAGGGATCGGCGGTACTGCGGGGTATGGACTCGCTCTAGCAGGGGGTTGGGTGAGTTCTTTCTATGGTGGGGTATTGACCTGCTAGGGGACTTTATACCTTGCTAACTGATCCGGACCTTGTGGGTCACAACTTGTTGGGGAACCTTTGTAAAGGCCTCGTAGCGTCCCTATGCAACCACACCTCGGTAGTGTGGTATGGTGCCTAGCTAGCATCGCATGGTTGGGTTCAAAGTTCTTCGGAGCTTTTACGCTGCTTGTGGTGAAAGTGTACAACCTCTGCAGAGTGTAAAACTAACTAGTTAGCCGTGCTCACGGTCAAGAGCGGCCTGGACCCTCACATGATAATTGAACTTGAAGATGGACTTAAATCGTGCTCTCTGGTTATGTTAGCCATATGCTTATGGCGTATCTCTTATCCTTTATGCTTAATGTGGGTTGGTATATATTTATGACTTAGTAATCAGGTGCTAATAAAATTTGACCAACTAAAATGCTAAATGCTTAGAGCCCAGTCCACTATAAAGCCTTTGCATTCATCCTTTCCTCACACTTACTGAGTACGACATGTGCTCACCCTTGCTATATACGTTGCTCAGAAAAAGGAAGCTGCTACATGAAGATGACGTGAAGATGTTGCTGGTGCTAGGCGTACGCAACCCCCAGTCGATTGCTTGTGGAGTATGGTGTCTTCGTTTCCAGGATTAAGCGTAAATCTCTGATAATCTCCCTTTTTCTTACGTGATACTGAACTGTTATTCACTTATATGTCACTATATGTATGAAAATAGATCCTGGCATACATATAGTTATGCACTTGGTTTTCTTTGGAAAAACAGGTGTGACAGTAGCGCAAAGTTCCCGCACCGCCTCATTTAGGTACTAGGCTTACCGTGCCCATTTCCGACAAGTGTTTAGTACGTTCAAACACTTAACCCACGAAAGCCATTGGACCGGAGCCCACATCCCATGCTCTTACCACATGAGCAATCCATTTATAAAGATCTTATGATTCCAACATAAGAACCTATTCTCGCGAGTGACAAGTATCACTCGACTTGTAACGGTCCTATAGCATAGCAGCTATCGACCTAGCATACTAGTAAAAGACATAGGTACCTAGGGATCATGCATCTAGGGTTTCATTTCAACTCTTGAACGTAAATGCACAAACATCCATAGATAGTTGTATAATTTCCAAAAACAAATAGGTTAATGCACCGGGGCTTGCCTTCGTCAGCAAAGTTAGCCTGGGGGTCCTCGGTGTCCTCGTTCACTTCCACGTACTGCAGCTCCGCGTCAGCTCCTCCTTCCTCGGCTTCCGGCACGAGCGCGTAGTTACCGTCAGGAAGCTCTACACGGAATGCAATGCAGGGTTAATGAGTGGAGTGAGAGTTTAACCATCACATCCAACTCTTGTTGGCCAAAATCATCTTGACAATCAATAAATTAGTGTTTCTTTTCATTAAGGTCATTTCATGTGAAGGTTTATTATTTTAATCTTTTAATAGTGACTTGTGCACACATTTAAGCAATAAACTTTTAATCATTCAAAACAGCAAGGGTGGATCCACAACCCTTAATTAAGGTAAACAACAATTTAACAAGGTCATCAAGGAAGCAGAAATGATTTTTCCTAAATAAACCAATTAGGGAGCTTATATGGATTCCAAGCTTTTAAATACCAAAACAAATTATAAAACAGGGGAAGGGTGCTTTGCTGGTCCTAATGACCCAAACAACTACTGGTCCAAGCTACACATGCAATTAAGCCATAAAACACATATACATCAAAATGACATTTCCTAGCTAATAGAAATATGAGAAATGCATAAATAAATAAATAAAGCATATCTGCAGCCAAACTCATCCCTACAACATCTCTGAACTAAAACAAGCTTAGGAAACCAACAAGCACAACAAGATCCTTTTTGAAATTTGAATTAGGCAATTAAACTTAAATCTAAGCATATAACAAGAACAGATACTTCTGGCAGAGATAAAAACATGGTAAATGCAGGAAAGTTGAATCTAGTCATAATATGAGCATAACCACAAGATGAGAACAAAAATCTATTTACATATTGCTACAAAAATCAATAAGGCAGAAATAGCATAACTGCAAAGTAAATCATATAAAAAGATCTGTTCAATAAATTTGTGCAATTTTTGGTCCAGAGTCTATACATGACATTTCTAGAAACATATCCAAAATTTAGCTCCATAGCTCTTCTAGATTTTGAACTACAGCAAATTTGTGCCAAATTGAGTTTGAATTTTCATTCAAAATCTATAAGTTAAATGTATGGTCATGCTTTGTAGAAGTTGTAGATCTGCTCTCACTGAGACCAAAAAAATTGGGTTTGCATTTTTCTGAATTTTCTATGAATTTCTATGCTTTTTCTAAGGTACTAGACAAAGTTGCTAAGAAACTAAGTTAAAGACTCTTACAACTAGGTCCCTAGTTTACAAATATGCCCCTGACATTCACAACCGTACCCTCGCCGGCGGGGGTGAGCTCGCCGGCGGTGATACACGGCCGGAGGGGGTCAGCACGTGGCACGGGTGTGCGATTGGGCCTACCAGGGAGTGATTGGCAGCGGTGGCTCGGCCTGAGGTGGCTCCGGCGAGCGGCGGCGGCGGGACCGTGGCGGCGCGGCCGCCTTGGCTCGAAATCCGGTGAGCACCGGCGCAATGTGGATGAACAAGCGGCCGTGTGAGCTCGAGTGAGGTCTAGAGAGAAGCTTGGAAGCCTTGGCCGGCGGCGGGAGCTAGCGGAGGAGCAAGTTCACCGCGGCGGCGGCAATGGCGGGTCAGCGGACGGCGTTCGCGTGCGGGAGGAGACGGGGACGGCTATTTATAGCCGAGCGCGCATGGAGAGGAGGATGCTTAGCGGCTAAGGCCTCCCGGCGCTTTAATGCGCGGTACGGCAGCGTTCCTCGGCATGCGTGCGCGGTAGGAGAGAGGACGGCGCCGCGGGCGCGCGTACACGCCGCGTGGCGCGTGGCTCCTCCGGCCGAGGCTGCGTCTAGGGGCGCGCGCGCGAGCCGACGTAAGCCCCGGTCACGCACAAACATTCACGGCCGGCAGTAGTACGGCGGCGCACGGTGTCGGCGCGGCGGCGACGCGTGGACGCCGCGGGCGCGCGTGACGTCGCGCCGGGCGCGCTCTCGGCCCGGTCCGTTCCCTGATGCCCTGTTTGACCGTAGATTGTTCAAAATTTTGTATGCAAACTTCAAAAATTGTAGATAGGACATCTGTAGACGAGCAATCCCTCTGTACTGTGGCACAGGCCGAATTGGATTTGGATCTAAAACGAGGGAGAAATTCAAATGCCAATTTGTAGAATTTCATGGCTCGGGTGAATAGTGAATCTGGGTTTGACTGGCAAATATGAACCCTTTCCACTCAAAATTTGAAATGCCATCCTGAAGATGAAATGTGTTCCTGGAAATTCTGCACAACTTTTATATTGACAGATTTTTGAGTGTTTAGACAAAAATTTGGAGAACGTGGCCAAAGTTCTAGGACAAGGAGATAGGCATTAAGGGTTTGACCACTTAAGCTAGGGTTTTGACCATGGTAGATGATGTTGACTTGCTTAATGTGCTAATGGGTGGTTGTTGACTAGGTTTTAGAGGTGATGACTCAGGTTGATCATGATTTGACCACTGTCAACAGGTTTGACCAGTAATTAGGGTTAATTAAAAACCTAGGGCGTCACAGCCTACCCCCCTTAAGCGGAATCTCGTCCCGAGATTCGATTTTAAAGAACAAGATAGGACAAAAGAAACTTACTGTTTCGAGATTGTAGGAAACCCGGGTACTTGGTGTTGAGAAAACCTTCCGTTTCCCAAGTCGCTTCTTCCTCCGTATGATGATTCCATTGTATCTTGTACATCCTTACGGTAAGTCTTCGGGTCTTCCTCTCCTTTTGGTCTAACACCCTCATAGGATGCTCGATGAGCGAGAAATCCGGCTCAATCCAAGCATTTGTTTCCGTGATTACCTCGGTCTCAGGCACAAGCACGCATTTCTTCAATTGGGTCACATGAAACACATTGTGGACTGCGGAGAACCGCTCCGGAAGTCGGATGCGATAAGCCACTGGCCCACATACCTCAATGATTTCATAAGGTCCAATATAGCGCGGAGCCAACTTTCCTTTAACACCGAATCGTTGCACACCTTTGGTTGGTGAAACCTTTAGGTATACATAATTACCAACTTCATATTGTCGGGGTGCTGTTCCTCTATCGTGATAGCTCTTTTGCCTCATCTGGGCTAACTTCAAATTCTTCCTTATCACTTGCACCTTCTCTTCAGCGTCCTTGACTAAGTCCGGACCAAAGAGTGTCCTTTCTCCGGCTTCTGACCAGTTCAAAGGGGTACGGCATCTCCGTCCATAAAGAGCGTCAAACGGTGCCATCTTCAAACTAGCCTGGTAACTATTGTTATACGAGAACTCTGCCAAGGACAAACACTTGTCCCAACTCTTATCAAAATGCATGATGCTTGCCCGTAGCATATCCTCCACAATTTGATTTACCCTTTCCGTCTGACTATCGGTCTGCGGATGATAGCTGGAACTACGGATCAATTTGGTTCCTAAACATTCATGCAATTGCTCCCAGAAATGAGCTACAAATTGAGTTCCTCGATAAGAAATTATGGTCTTTGGAATTCCATACAAGCGGACTATTTGGTCCATATAGATCTCCGCATAGGCTTGCACTGAATAAGTGGTGTGGACCGTGATGAAATGAGCAGTTTTGGTGAGTCGGTCCACGATAACCCAAATAGAGTCCTTCTTTCTGGCAGTCAGGGGTAAACCCACAATGAAGTCCATACTTATGTCATCCCACTTCCACATAGGTATCGACAAGGGTTGGAGTACACCTGCCGATTTCAAGTGGCTTGCTTTCATTCTATGACAAGTATCACACTCGGACACATACTTTGCTATGTCTACCTTCATATTTGACCACCAAAAATTTTCCTTCAAATCTTGATACATTTTGGTGCTTCCGGGATGGATAGAGAATTTGGAAAGATGAGCCTCATCAAAGATTTCTTTCTTAATTTCTTGGTCATCAGGAATCACAAGACGTTTCCCAAACCATACCACATCATTTGAATCCCTCTGGAAACAAGTATACTTGGGGTCTTCTTCCGCTAATTTCTGTTTTATTAGCTGTATGCCCTCATCATTGCGTTGAGCAGTGACAATTCTATCATAAAGATTAGATTCTGCAGCTATGGCATATAGATTTCCTTGTTCTACCACTTCCAAATGAAGTTTCCTCATGTCTTCACACAAAGTGTCACTATACGGCTCCACCTCTAGATGGTTGCAGTGAACTTTGCGGCTAAAAGGATCCGTGACAACATTGGCTTTCCCGGGGTGATAGTGCACTTCTAGATCATAATCTTTAATCAACTCAAGCCATCTTCTTTGTCTCATATTTAGGTCTGATTGAGTGAAGATATATTTGAGACTCTTGTGATCGGTGAAGATGTTGCAACGATTGCCCATCAGATAGTGTCTCCAAATCTTGAGAGCATGAACAATCGCTGCTAGCTCTAGATCATGAGTGGGATAATTTATCTCATGGGGTCGAAGCGCCTGTGAGGCATAGGCAATGGCTCGGCCCTCTTGCATAAGAACACAACCGAGACCAGTGCCTGACGCATCACAGAAAACTTCAAAAGGTTGGGAATTATCCGGTTGTACTAGCACTGGGGCTGAAGTTAGGTGCTGTCTCAACGTGTGGAAAACTTTCTCACATGCTTCACTCCACACAAATTTCACCCCTTTCTTGAGCAGTTCAGTCATAGGTTTGGCGATCCTGGAGAAGTTCGGAATGAATCGACGGTAATAACCCGCCAGACCCAGAAAACTGCAAAATTGGTGTACGGACTTGGGTGGTTTCTAATCCATCACCTCTTGTACTTTGCTAGGATCTACGGATATGCCATCTTTGGAAATAGTGTGCCCCAAGAATTTCACACTATCCAACCAGAATTTGCATTTGGAGAATTTAGCGTAGAGTTTGTGATCTCTCAAACGCTGTAGAACAATTCGAAGATGTTCGGCATGTTCCTTCTCATTTTTGGAATAGATCAGAATATCATCAATAAAGACCACTACGAATTTGTCAAGCTCTGTCATGAATACGGAGTTCATGTGAAGTAGGCTGGGGCATTTGTGAGGCCAAAAGACATCACCAGATACTCATAGAGACCATATCGGGTGGAGAAAGCAGTTTTGGGAATCTCACAAGGTCGAATTTTGATTTGGTGATAACCAGACCGAAGATCGATCTTGGAGAAAACCTTGGCTCCAGCCAATTGATCAAAAAGAACATCAATGCGGGGAAGAGGATATTTGTTTTTGATGGTCACCGCATTGAGAGGTCTGTAGTCCACACAAAACCTCAAACTACCATCTTTCTTCTTGACAAAGAGTGCGGGACAACCCCAAGGAGAAGAACTTGGGCGGATATAGCCCTTATCCCACAATTCTTGAAGTTGATTTTTCAGTTCGGCTAGTTCTTTGGGAGGCATACGGTAAGGTCGTTTGGAAATGGGCGCAGTGCCTGGTTGGAGTTCAATCACAAACTCGACATCCCGGTCTGGTGGCATGCCAGGTAATTCATCGGGAAAGACATCAGGATACTCACAAACTACCGGAATTTCCTCAAGGTGAGAAGTAATGGTCACATAGGTATAAGGATCTGCACCGTCCTTAAAAGGTAGGTACAGGGTGGTGTGTGTCCGATGGTAGGTGAATTGATCGCTACAACTCTACCAGAGATATCTAGAACCACCTTATGTCGGGTCATCCAATCCATACCCAAGATAACATCCATACCCTCTAAGCCTATGACAATGAGGTGTGATTTAACAGTCTCACTTCCCAATTTCAAAGGTACTCCGCAGGCTAAAGTGTGAGAAGAGATTTTTCCACCCGGAGTGACAATGGTAAAAGCATCCTTAACATGCGAACCTCTTAAACCCAATTTTTCTACCAAACTCCCACTAATAAAGCTATGGGTAGCTCCAGAATCGAACAATACCTTAATGGGGATGTCATTGATAGAGAAAGTACCCGTAAGCACTGAAGCTCCTTCTGGAATATCACTCATGGTGGTGAAGTTCAGTTTACCCTGACGGACTTGCACCATCGGCTTCTTGGCCGGGTTGGCCGGCTTGGTCCCGGAACCTTGATTCTGCTGGTTGGGTTTAATCTGCTTGTGCTTTGGGCAGTCACTTATATAATGCCCAGGCTGTCCACAATTGTAACAACGGCGGTCACCGGTGTTGCGTGGGGGTGCGTTGGGCTTTGAAGCTTGCTGCTGGGTGTTGCGAAACTGAAAGTTTCCTGAAGGTTTGCTCTGTGATGGCTTCATCGTCCAGCGTCCAGTTGAAGATTGCTAGGACGAGTTAGGAACATTCTTCTTCACAAAGCAAAACTTTTTGTTAGTCCCGCTGGCCGAAGCAAAACCAGCCTGCCTCTTCTTGTCTCTCTGGGCCTTCTTCATAGCATCCTCTTGGGATATAGCCTTGTTCACCAACTCATGAAAGTTGTTGGGCTCTATCAAATTCAGCCGTTCATACAACTCACCATCCAGGCCATCACGGAACCTCTCCATCTTCTTGGCATCGGTATCCACATGATGCCCACCATATTGGCAAAGGCTATTGAATTTCTATGCATAGTGATACACAGTGTCAGCTCCCTGCCTGAGGGCCAGCAATTCCCTCATCTTCCTATCCATTAGTCCCTTAGGAATGTGATGGCTTTTGAAAGCTCGCTTGAACTCATTCCAAGTGACAGCATGCCCGGCCTGCTGCATGGTCTTGAAATGTTCCCACCACATCAAAGCTTCACCTCGAAGTTGCAAGGCGGCGAAGTTGGCCTTGTTTTCCTCCGAGCATGGTAGCACAAAGGCAGAGAACTTGGCCTCAATGGCCTTGATCCACGCCTCAGCTTCAAGGGGGTCTTCCGCCTTGGTGAAGGTCGGGGGCTTCATCCCGATGAACTGAGGGTAGGTGGTGACCTAATTCGGTCCCTCATGATTTGCCCCATGGGTGGCCTCTGGTTCAGCTGCTGGGCGATCTGTTGCTGCGTCTGCAGGATCTGGTGCAGCACCTCGGTCTGAGTAGCCATGAATGCCTCCGACGGGGTCATGGGCGGTGGCGGTGGTAGTTCACCACTGCCCGACGTTCCGAAACCATTGGGGGAGCTGCGCGTTGGTCCCACCATCTGAAAATGTGAGCCTTTATTAGACACGTATTCATAATCTTGCTTAGAAAGAAATGACAAGTGTAAACATACATCACAAAAGCTCATTCGTGCAAGTTTATCGAAATTTGCAGCAACGTGGTCATACGAAAAGTTTCATATCCAACAGCTTAGTCACTGAAAAATTTCCAATCCGGGTCAATAGATGTAGGATTTCATGCGCTCCAAAGTTGGTGTTCAACTCCGCAGCGAATTTCCAAGTTCGCGTGCCCGAAGAATTCGAATTGCGAAAATCTGCCTAGCTGTCCTGGCAGCAGGCCGAGACTCACCGAAATTTCCGTAACTCTCAGTACCCTCATGCAAAAATGATGAATTTTGGTGAGCACGGTCATCACAATATTCTGCACAACTTTGGTATTCAACGCATGATAAGATTCTGATGTTCCATCGCTCGAAAAAAATTAATTTCCAGGCTCTGTCTAGCTGTTTGGACAGCAGCCAAGACTGGATTAAAATTGCATAACTCTCCGTATGAAAGTACTCAAGGGCTGAATTTTTGCGAGCGCGATCGTCATAAAATTCCGAACAAGTTTGGTATTCAACACAGGAGTCGAATCTGACCACAATAGCTTAAACATTTTCCTTACAACAAACACTGCAGTCATGCTGCACAAAAGAATACTCCTACGTTAGCCTACCACAAAAACCAACCAAGCGGCTACACACAGGATTATGAGTCATCCTATTACAACACTACGGCAACCTAGTTGCCGACCGAAGCATCACTGGCAGCAGGTGAAGCGGGTGGTGTCGGTGGGGGTGGTCCTGCCTGACTTTCCTGGTCAAGACCGGACTGACCCTGCTGCTCCTCCGGAGGTGCCTCCACCGGAGGTGGTGGCTGCAGAGCCACGATGGCCTGCATAGCTGCTACCTGTACCTCCGCCTCCTCCACCTGTTACTGCATCTCGACGATGTTCTGCAGCAGTGTCAACCTCTCGATGTCTCTAGCGTCCACGTCCTCCTGAAGGGTAGTGACCTCTGCCTCCAGGTCTAGGATTCTCTGTAAGCGGTCGCCTCTCTCTAACTCCAACTGGAATCTCCTGGTACGAAGCCTGTCGTTCTCCTGCTGAGTCTGGAAGAGAGTGAAGCTCTGCTACTGGTAAGCCGCTGAGAGACTGTGCTAGGCCAGCCAAGCCAACTCCAGACGCTGGCTGATCATCAACTGAGTGGTGTTACGCAGCCCCTGAAGTGTGAACACAGCGTCCAGGCAACGCGTCAGCGTCTGCGTGACGCCCAGCGGGACTGCGAGCAGCAGTAACTCCTGTAGGTGGTCCACACGGTCCCTCCATGCCGGGTCGTGCGGGTTCACCACCGGAAACAGTCCGAATGGTGACAGTGCTACCACTGTTGGGTTGTGGTCGCAGAAGTCCGTCAGCACCCAGAGGGCGGCCGACTCGAAAGACTCTTGCTGACGAAAACCCTAGTACACGGAGCTCAAATCGAACCAGTCGGGGTGGTCCAGGTGGGGTGGTACGGTGACGGTCACCCTGCAACGAGGCACGCCCAGGTGCTCTAACTCGAGCGCCTCGTAGACGGGCGGAATGGTGTAGCCGGCAGCGCTGAGTGCCTCCCACGCAAGGCGTGGAAACCCCTCCTAGTGCAGTCTGTCGGTATGGACCGAACCGTCAGCACCGTACTCGAGAAACACGGGGGCAGCCATCTGTACAGAAATGTAACGCACGTTAGGACTCAAAGAGGACAACATGTCAATGGTGCAAAATTCTGGCAGCTGTGAATAAACATTCATAACTCAAAAACCAGAACCCCAAAATTTCTCAAATTTCACCAGCTACTCCGTAAAGTTGTTATGCACAATTTTGGTATTCAAAGGTTGAGCTAGATCCTTTAGGAACAAGGTCGAAGGATGCAATGTTCAAAGTTCTGTCCTCAGAAAAACAGCATGACCTAGGTTCACTAAAAAGGGTACAACTTGATATCTACAGAAGCTATGACCATGAAATTTTGCGAGCAAAAACTAGATTAGATATGTAGCAACTTTGGTATAGATCATCTAGACCAATCATTCCTAGAACATGGTACAAAAATTTAATCAAGCAGCCATACAGATTTTTGGACAGCAACAACATTCCTAAACATGAGAGGCAAAGCTAGAACACAAAAACCGCACACTAGCAAAATTTTTCCTTAGAGAGCACACCAATCAGATTTTGGGTACATTTTTAAGTTGTTTCAAAATTTAACATGATGCAAGACGTCCTAATCGTCCTCACACGGCAATCAAGCCAAAAATCGAAGTTAGTGCCGGTGGCAAGGCTTTTATTCGTCTCTCCCTATAATAACTAGTCGAGAGCTATTCGACACTCACTTAGCGACTAACGGATCGTTGTTAGTGTACCTGCAGAAAAGAACCTTCCGTGCCAGCACGTCACAGAAGCGTCCACATACAGTACCGTTCGCTATAGAAACGGTATCCATGCGTCAAGCCGCTGCATGGACAGCGTCCAACCTCAGATACTCTCCTTTGGAATGGAGTGCATCCTTGCCTCGCATATTCACAATGCGGAACGTCCACATATGGCAAAACGTGGCGAGACACAGACGCGACGTGGGTTCCCATAAGAATAGGTCACATCCATCCCTCACATGACTTCCATGCGGTACCACCACGTATGGCAAAACGTGATGAGACACAGACGCGACGTAGGTTCCCATTAGAATAGGTCCCATCCATCCCTCACAGGACTTTCCTGTGGCACCACCACGTATGGCAAAACGTGATGAACTAGTATGGTTGTACAGAAAGTAAGTTCTGACAGGAATAAAATGTGCTGGGAGTTAGCAAAATAAACCATAGATTTGTAAGCTACCTGAAAGAACCCAAAAATTCCCTCTAGGGCCTCTCGGTCTAAATCCATCCTTAACAGACCAACGTATTTAGCAAATCCAAACAATCTTGGCAAATTTTATTTAAAAACCAGTGATTAAGGTTGTTAATTAAACTCTGGTGCATTTAATCGCTCTGCTACCAGCTGTGACAACCCGCCCAGGAAAATACCGTACTATCGCCTAAACCAATCCACTTTGGTCATTAAGCAATAATAAAGTATCATCCTGTCGTTGGTTGCCGGGTCGAGCCCGATGAAATCACTTACATAGCAACAAAGGATCGACAAATATGCATTAAAACTCACACGAAGGCGAGTCCAGAGTACAACACAAGATTAAGTCCAAATCTACCCCGAAGGATTTAATTATTACAAACCAAGGTACTTGACATGATAACAAAGTTCAGAGTTTTGAAAACAGCGGAATTAAACTAAACGGCGCGAGGAGCATCACAGGGGGCCTGCCATGATGCCTTCATTCATCGTCTTCCACCCACTCCAGCTCCCAGCCAGACGGGATCTCTCCAGGCCACACATCACTAAAGGCATTACCTGAAATCAACAAATTACAACAAGGTTGAGTATACTAATACTCAGCAAGACTTACCCGTCGGTGACAACTACATCACCAACTCTAGACATGAAAGGCTTTTTGGCCAGTGGGGTTCTTTTGCTGAAAAGCAACAAAGAGTATGTCCTTACTTTCATGATTTTAGCACAGATTCTAGTTGATTATTCTCTTCTAAATAAGCAAGCTATTGCAAGCATAAGTTGTGCAAACAATTAATCCAACATGCATAATCACAAAGTTCCATCATTAGGGATATCATGGCCAGTTGGATAAGTAGTCTCAGATAATGGTGAGAGGCCGACAACCAGTTGATTTAAACCTTGCAAGGTAGACCTAAACACACGGAAGGCGCCCTCACTACGAGGTCACCAACCAGGCGGTTCCCGTCATTCCTCGGATTGGGATCAGATGTTACAGTCTTAAGTACAAGGTTTACTGGGCTACGCCACCAAGGTCGCCCAATCTCACGCATGTACTCAGGTGGCGAGCCCGGGGCCGCAACCCTAAGATTAGTAGCGCAAAGTTCCCGCACCGCCTCATTTAGGTACTAGGCTTACCGTGCCCATTTTCGACAAGTGTTTAGTACGTTCAAACACTTAACCCACGAAAGCCATTGGACCGGAGCCCACATCCCATGCTCTTACCACATGAGCAATCCATTTATAAAGATCTTATGATTCCAATATAAGAACCTATTCTCGCGAGTGATAAGTATCACTCGACTTGTAACGGTCCTATAGCATAGCAGCTATCGACCTAGCATACTAGTAAAAGACATAGGTACCTAGGGATCATGCATCTAGGGTTTCATTTCAACTCCTGAACGTAAATGCACAAACATTCATAGATAGTTGTATAATTTCCAAAAACAAATAGGTTAATGCACGGGGGCTTGCCTTCGTCAGCAAAGTTAGCCTGGGGGTCCTCGGTGTCCTCGTTCACTTCCACGTACTGCAGCTCCGCGTCAGCTCCTCCTTCCTCGGCTTCCGGCACGAGCGTGTAGTTACCGTCAGGAAGCTCTACACGGAATGCAATGCAGGGTTAATGAGTGGAGTGAGAGTTTAACCATCACATCCAACTCTTGTTGGCCAAAATCATCTTGACAATCAATAAATTAGTGTTTCTTTTCATTAAGGTCATTTCATGTGAAGGTTTATTATTTTAATCTTTTAATAGTGACTTGTGCACACATTTAAGCAATAAACTTTTAATCATTCAAAACAGCAAGGGTGGATCCACAGCCCTTAATTAAGGTAAACAACAATTTAACAAGGTCATTAAGGAAGCAGAAATGATTTTTCCTAAATAAACCTATTAGGGAGCTTATATGGATTCCAAGCTTTTAAATACCAAAACAAATTATAAAACAGGGGAAGGGTGCTTTGCTGGTCCTAATGACCCAAACAACTACTGGTCCAAGCTACACATGCAATTGAGCCATAAAACACATATACATCAAAATGACATTTCCTAGCTAATAGAAATATGAGAAATGCATAAATAAATAAATAAAGTATATCTGTAGCCAAACTCATCCCTACAACATCTCTGAACTAAAACAAGCTTAGGAAAACAACTAGCACAACAAGATCCTTTTTGAAATTTGAACTAGGCAATTAAACTTAAATCTAAGCATATAACAAGAACAGATACTTCTGGTAGAGATAAAAACATGGTAAATGCAGGAAAGTTGAATCTAGTCGTAATATGAGCATAGCCACAAGATGAGCACAAAAATCTATTTAAATATTGCTACAAAAATCAATAAGGTAGAAATAGCATAACTGCAAAGTAAATCATATAAAAAGATCTGTTCAATAAATTTGTGCAATTTTTGGTCCAGAGTCTATACATGACATGTCTAGCAACATATCCAAAATTCAGCTCCATAGCTCTTCTAGATTTTGAACTACAGCAAATTTGTGTCAAACTGAGTTTGAATTTTCATTCAAAATCTATAAGTTAAATGTATGGTCATGCTTTGTAGAAGTTGTAGATCTGCTCTCACTGAGACCAAAAGAATTGGGTGTGCATTTTTCTGAATTTTCTATGAATTTCTATGCTTTTTCTAACGTACTGGACTAAGTTGCTAAGAAACTAAGTTAAAGACCCTTACAACTAGGTCCCTAGTTTACAAATATGCCCCCGGCATTCACAACCGTACCCTCGTCGGTGGGGGTGAGCTCGCCGGCGGCGATCCACGGCCGGAGGGGGTCAACACGTGGCACGGGTGTGCGATTGGGCCTACCAGGGAGTGATTGGCGGCGGTGGCTCGGCCTGAGGTGGCTCCGGCGAGCGGCGGCGGCGTGACCGTGGCGGCGCGGCCGCCTCGGCTCGAAATCCGGCGAGCACTGGCGCAATGTGGATGAACAAGCGGCCGTGTGAGCTCGAGTGAGGTCTAGAGAGGAGCTTGGAAGTCTTGGCCGGCGGCGGGAGCTAGCGGAGGAGCAAGTTCACCGCGGCGGCGGCAATGGCGGGTCGGCGGACGGCGTTCGCGCGCGGGAGGAGACGGGGACGGCTATTTATAGCTGGGCGCGCATGGAGAGGAGGATGCTTAGCGGCTAAGGCCTCCCGGTGCTTTAATGCGCGGTACGGCGGCGTTCCTCGGCGTGCGTACGCAGCAGGGGAGAGGACGGCGCTGCGGGCGTGCGTACACGCCGCGTGGCGCGCGGCTGCTCCGGCCAAGGCTGCGTCTAGGGGCGCACGCACGAGCCGACGTAAGCCCCGGTCACGCACAAACATTCACGGCCGGCCGTAGTACGGCGGCGCACGGCGGCGGCGCGGCGGCGACGCGTGGACGACGCGCGCGCGCGTGACGTCGCGACGGGCGCGCTCTCAGCTCGGTCCGTTCCCTGATGCCCTGTTTGACCGTAGATTGTTCAAAATTTTGTATGCAAACTTCAAAAACTATAGATAGGACATCTGTAGACGAGCAATCCCTCTGTACTGTGGCACAGGGCGAATTGGATTTGGATCTAAAACGAGGGAGAAATTCAAATGCCAATTTGAAGAATTTCATGGCTCGGGTGAATAGTGAATCTGGGTTTGACTGGCAAATATGAACCCTTTCCACTCAAAATTTGAAATGCCATCCTGAAGATGAAATGTGTTCCTAGAAATTCTGCACAACTTTTATATTGGCAGATTTTTGAGTGTTTAGACAAAAATTTGGAGAACGTGGCCAAAGTTCTAGGACAAGGAGATAGGCATTAAGGGTTTGACCACTTAAGCTAGGGTTTTGACCATGGTAGATGATGTTGACTTGCTTAAGGTGCTAATGGGTGGTTGTTGACTAGGTTTTCGAGCTGATGACTCAGGTTGATCATGATTTGACCACAGTCAATAGGTTTGACCAGTAATTAGGGTTAATTAAAAACCTGGGGCGTCACAGCTAGGATAGGACCCATGAGGATTAGCTTTAGGAGAACTACTATTAGTTTCATTATTAGCATAGCCTAAAGCCCTATCTTTTTCAAGATCCTCTAACCGTTCTAAACGAGCAATATACGAAGAAAGTAATTCATCACTTTCCACTGTAGATTTCATAGGAGTAAAGTTGAGGGATTTAAATGTTTATTTTGCCATCACATAACGGCATAACGCCCGCCCTTATATATATGCCGTAAGCCCGTAAGGACGAATCACCACTAGAATCCTAACTTAAACCGAGAGTTGTAAGAATTTCCCGACTAGCCCTTGGGAACATTAAGATTTGCCGATGGTTTGTGTTGACACCCAAAATTGACAGGTCCGGGTAAACCCGGTTTGACCGCCCTACATAGGCGGTCTGACCGCTCTGGTCAAATTCCTTAAAAGGTAATTTGAACTTCACCATTGGATAGGTCTCGTCGAGTAGATCAAGATTCATATGTGGAACGTCCAATTCGGAGTCCGGATGAGAGAGATATGGCTTCGAGAAGGTTTGTACGTCCGGTACGCGGTCAGACCGCGTCCCAGGGGCGGTCTAACCGCCTTACCCTACCAAAACTGGTTAGGAGTTGTATTTTTACACGTTTTTGTAATGGTTTCGATTCCTAATGGGGCAAGACCTCCCCTCCCTATAAATATAAAGGGTCACGGCCGATTGAGCATCATCCAATCGATCAAAACACTTTCAATTATCTTTTTTCTCTTTGCCTTACTTTTCCAATCTATTACTTGCTGTTCCTCCTTCGTCTCTACGTTGATTGAGGGTGTCCTAGGTGGCCTGCCGACCCTAGGACAACCCTACGTGCACCTGCCCTGACGGGATCCTTCCCGGGCGAGCGTTCGAAGGTCTACCGCCGGTTCACCTCGGCTGACGCGGTCTGACCGCCCTGCATAGGCGGTTTGACCGCCCTGTGTAGAGGTGCTGCAGTGAGCTCCTCTACACGCCGTGTGTTGGTCCCAAAAAGGTGCCAACAAATTGGCGACTCCGCTGGGGACAGATCAATCGGTTGCCATGACCGGTAAACTACCTGTACCTTCTGAGGTCGACCCCCAAAACATTGCAAGGCCGAATGTTGAGCAAACATCGGCTGAAGAGCAGAAAGCACTTGCTGAAGTCAGGAGGAAGATTCGTGAACAAAAGGAGCGGGAGATCCTGGAGTTGGAAGAAGAAGCCATGAAGCAATACATCTCGCACTTCTCCGTGGATCGACAAGGGAACGTCAAGAAGGACAAGGATGTCGTCATCAATATTCCCACGCTCAAGGTACAATCTGATGCTCCTCCTGAAGCTAATTCAGATATTGCAAATATGATTGATGGGGCTGTTAGTGCTAGCTTGAATAACAAATTTGTTGCCATGAGTGAAAAATTTGAATCTACGATTACTTCTCGTTTAGATCGTATAGAGGCCAAATTTGGTAAACAATTTTCTGGTAATGATATTAATGCATCTACTTCTAATACCGAAAAGTCTAAAGATAGCATGCTAGATGATTTTTCAGATTTGCAAATACCTAAAATCCCCATTGGTGCACCGCCCATACACCACATACATAGCCAGACCACCATTGGTGCTTCGGCTGGTGGAGGGAGTACAATGACCGCTACTAATGCCATGATGCCGCATACTGTTGTTTATAGCGAGCCATCCATAAGTGCATATGTTCCTAATAGTTCGTTGCATCATGTTCCTAACACATTGCCGAACCAAACATCAACATATAGCACACAACAACCTACTGTAACTCGAGCACCACATCCTGGATCGACTAGACCTAGAACCGCTTTTGGGATGGAGGGATTTAGAGAAGAGATGCTCGAGATATTTAGACAAACTTTTGGTACAGAGCCTAAAACTAAGAGTCGGTCATATCAAAGACCGTATTCTGAGAATTATGAGTATATCCCGTACCCACAGGGATTTAAAATACCAGAGTTTACTAAATTTAATGGGGATGATGGTAGAAGTACATTAGAGCATATAGGCCAATTTACTATACAATGTGGTGCAGCTGCTTCTAATGATATTTGTAAAATGAGATTGTTTCCTTTATCTCTATCGGGTGCAGCATTTACTTGGTTTATTTCTTTGCCACCCAACTCAGTTTATACTTTTTCTGATATAGAAAATAAATTTCATGATTATTTCTTTACTGGTGAAACTGAGTTGAAATTGTCACATCTTGTATCGGTTAGGCAAAAGTCTAATGAATCTGTGACTGAATATATTAGAAGATTTAGAGACACTAGAAACCGATGCTATAGTTTGACAATTTCTGATAGAGACCTAGCTGATCTTGCTTTTTCTGGTTTGCTTGATATCCATAAAGAGAAGCTAGATGGTCAAGATTTCTTAGATATTAGTCGGTTGATGCAAAAAGCTTTAGCTAATGAAAACCGACTTAAGGAATCTAAGAATTCACAAAAAACCAATGAAAAGTCTAATCGTCCTATTTATTATGCATCTGATTATTCAGACGATGAGAGTAAAGATGTATATGCTGCTGAATTTACATGGTCATCTGATGATAAACCAAATACTTGTGCTTCTCTCAAGCCGGCTCATAAGAGTCGGCAAGATGAGATAAAATTCACTTTTGACGTGGCTAAGTGTGATAAGATTTTTGATGAGTTATTAAAATTGGGTAAGATTAAAATATCTCACACTTTGCCACCACCTGATGAAATAAAGAAGCGTGCCTATTGTAAATTTCATCATTCTTATTCTCATGCAACTAATGATTGTAATAGTTTTCGTCAGCAAATACAATCGGCTATTAACGAAGGCCGTTTAGTATTTCATAATATGCAAGTCGACCAAAATCCTTTCCCTGTTAATGCTTTTATGAATACTCTTGAGTTGCTAAATCCCAAGGTACTCATTCGGCCGGATCAAGCCGATAAAGCAAAGGGGAAGAATATAATCATTGGAGAGCAAAGGCGTGACGAGAAGCTGTCACAGGAGGAGACCCCCAAGATTGCAGCGAAGGCTTCAACGCTCGGGGGGCAAGACACTGCAGAAAAAACCGACAGTGCATCGACCGGTCTGGCCACTACCCAGGGCGGTCTAACCGGGTCCAGGGGCGGTTTAACCGCATCCTAGGGCAGTCTGACCGCTGTTTACAGAAAAAATGGAGATGCTTCCAAGAAAAAGGTAAGGCCGAGTTTTGAAGAACTCCTGGCCAAATATAAGAAGAAGGGAGCAAGTCAAAAACAAAGGAGTCGGCCAAATAAAGGTAAAAATTTGAATTCTTCATCAAAATCTCAAAATACACCTTGTTCTTGCAAAATTCAAGAAAATTATGCTGTTGCACCTTACCCATATGTTGGACCGACCTCACCATGGTCTTGGTTATATCCTTGCTATTATTCACCTTTGGATTATGCTAATTTACATATGCGCTCATATATGATTCAATATCCTCCTACATATGTAAATAATGGTTCAATGCAAAGACCGTTTGTTGTTGACAATAATCTGGTCAAGAGTGCATCCATTAACTCTAAAAGAGATGAGCAGGACAGCAAGAAAGACTCAAAATACTCACAGCCGAGGTGGTGTCCCTCAGGCTTGTCTCATACTCAAAAAAGAAGATTACAGCAGCTGCGGAAGCAAGGAGCAATGGAGTCACAACCAACGGCCACGCCAACAAAGTCAGTAGGAACTAAGAAGGTATGGAGGCCGAAGAAAATCATTCCTTGAGCTAAGAGCAAGCTTATGGCCGATAAGATGATTATCGCCCTTAGAAAAAATATATGGCCGATGCAGTGTCTCTCATCATCCTTGGTCAATTCTGGGTTAAAAGAATATTTTCTGGCACGCAAATCTTTGCCATAAAACAGGGGGGCATATGTTGACACCCAAATTTGACAGGTCCGGGTAAACCCGGTTTGACCGCCCTACATAGGCGGTCTGACCGCCCTGGTCAAATTCCTTAAAGGGTAATTTGGACTTCATCATTGGATAGGTCTCGTCGAGTAGATCAAGATTCATATGTGGAACGTCCAATTCGGAGTCCGGATGAGAGAGATATGACTTCGAGAAGGTTTGTACGTCCGGTACGCGGTCAGACCGCGTCCCAGGGGCGGTTAGACCGCCTTACCCTGCCAAAACTGGTTAGGAGTTGTATTTTTACACGTTTTTGTAATGGTTTCGATTCCTAATGGGGCAAGACCTCCCCTCCCTATAAATATAAAGGGTCACGGCCGATTGAGCATCATCCAATCGATCAAAACACTTTCAATTATCTTTTTACCTTTTCTCTTTGCCTTACTTTTCCAATCTATTACTTGATGTTCCTCCTTCGTCTCTACGTCGATTGAGGGCGTCCTAGGTGGCCTGCCGACCCTAGGACAACCCTACGTGCACCTGCCCTGACGGGATCCTTCCCGGGCGAGCGTTCGAAGGCCTACCGCCGGTTCACCCCGGCTGACGCGGTCTAACCGCCCTGCATAGGCGGTTTGACCGCCCTATGTAGAAGTGCTGCAGCGAGCTCCTCTACACGCCGTGTGTTGGTCCCGAAAAGGTGCCAACAGTTTGGTAGTCCTCGATGGTCGTCAAATTGAGCACCCTTGGGTATCGAAAGAAATGGCCAACAGTTCATGGGGTTACCAACAGTTTTAACGGCAATTGTTAGAAATGACCAACGGTTCTAAATCTGCCACTTGATAATTCTGCAGCATTACTCCACGATTGGCCCAATTATCTGACTCGGTAGCCTAAATTATCTACACCCCACGATTGATTAACATCTCCCACAATTTACCAAATCCGATTGACATTTTTTTCTAATTTTGGCAAAAATCCTAAAAACACTCATCTCAATTTGACAAAGGACTTAGACAATTTTTGGCAACTTGAGAAAACCCGCCTGAATACACGCGCACGTACTCCGCTTGGCATCGGGTTTCTCACGGTGGGAAGCTAGCTGAGAGGGTGAAAAAATAAATAAATAATAGAGAAAGTTTTCTGATACAAATATATAAAAGAGAGAAAGAAAGATTTGACAAGTTAAAAATAGTAGAGATGCATTTTTTTAGCTTGACAAATCTTTTAGGACTTGACAAATCACCAAGTTAAAAAATAGCAAACGCTTGACTATTGTTAGGATTCTAGTAGTGAATTTAGTATGCGAGTCATGGATGTTAACTTGAAAACTCTATCGGAGCAAATTGTTGTGGAACAGTGAATGAAGAATAAGAAGAAAGAGACAAATAAGAGGTGAGTTGTTGGCTTGCTGATGTGGGTTTTATGATGCTGATTTATAAGGAAGATGATGCAAAAGGTTGTCGCCCAATAAAGACATGATCACATCTCACGAAAGGCAGTGAGTTCACGGTGTAATCAACGTTCTTCGTCGTTGAGCGTATTTTTCTAACTCATCTTTCCATCACGCACGTCTAGTACTAAAACGATACATTATCCTAGAAGACTCATATATCATCTTCCTGCTACTGGCTAGTCGTGTGCCCGTGCATAGTGAGGCAACAGCCATCATAGCCAATTTGGAAAGAATTCAGACATCCCATCTACCCATCCTGACTTGAAGGCCAGCCAAACCAAGCGAAAGGACTAGAACTAGGCCCTGCCCAGAACCATTGCCTTTTGCCTAACCTAAAACGGCTCAAGAATATCCGTATTCCTCTCTGTCGAGACTGCTAGAAAGGGACCAGTCGAATAAGGTTTGAATTGCGTGCATTATGTTTCCCCCAAAATGTTACAAATTTCATGTAATCTGGTCCATCGATTTTCCAATCCAACGAACAAAATGCACTACTAAAACATCCCGAATGAGGAATTTCGTCTGCAGGTGGAAGAACAAACAATCTTTTCCCTTCACGCGAAAGCCGCCAAAGCTAAAAGCTGCAGCAACAGCAAGCAGGACCGCTGCCGTACCGAGCACAGGTACTGCATTCCCGAATATCATCATCACTCAAATAACAAAATTTTAAAAAGTATCTATTCTATGCTATAAGGAGCGAAGACAATTGAAAACTTTTCTCACCCAATTCGGACCCACCTTACTCCTCACGCCGGACCCACCCGTCATATGTTTTTGGAAGTGGATAAGGTGGAAGGACTATGAAGTACCAAAAAATCGCAATTTGGAGAGCGTTTCTGCCAAAAATACCTAACTTTTTTCACCCGCACTCGGCGTACCCGCCCACCTGTACCCGCGACGGACCCACACATCAGCGTCCCGGCCCCCACCTTCATCCCGCTCCCTTCCCGTCGGCGGATGAGCCTCCACCACGATCCCCGCCGCCAGCACCGCCCCAACCTCCACCACGATCCCCACCGCCGGCACCGCCCCCGCCCCCGGTTCGGTCCAAGCCCCAGCCGCCGGCTCCGGCGGGTCCCCTTCCCTCTCGTCCTTGTCCTCATCCGCCGTGACCTCCCCATCCAGGCACAACGACATCTCCTCCATCCTCAACACCTTCCTCGGACTCCACGAACCACCCATCAGGGCCGGCGGGGGCAGCAGCATGCGCTCGGCCGCCGGTACGGCGACCCCTGAGAACGAGCCTGAGCCCTTCGACCCGTTCTTCTTCTTCTAGAATTACCTCTACAGCCTCATGGATGGAGGTGCTAACATTCAGGTGCTACTCGACGACGTGAGCGTCAGCCTGGGCCCCGGACTTGGCCTCGGCCGCGTCGGCGGGGCAAGCTTCGGGAAGATCCCTGCGGCCAATATCAAGGGTCTGCTCGTGGTATGATATCTGTGCCTTTTCTGTGTTTTCTCCTGTAATGCCTTTCTGCTAGCACTACAATGCGCTTTTCGATTTCTATTGCTTTTTGTACAGATCCCGTTCATTCTCAACGCCGTCCTTTAAGTTGCCTGCCATCCTCAATTTTCAGGGTATTTCAAAGCAACCCTTCTCATCAATCAAGGTACAAACGATTCAGCAAACCATACTCCACCATAACCTGTCCTTTCAGTTACTTATTCTTGTGTGTGCAGTACATTCTTAGATGATTGTCATGTCTTAGTGTGCCTATAGTTCAAATCCTGTGTGTATCGATTTCGATTTGGGCGAGTTTCAGCGAGTTGGAGAATAACTCGAGTGGCTGTTTGTTCACAAGCTATTCTGTTCTTGTTCAACAAATAGATTTCTTTTCTAAGCCATATCATATCGACGAATGTTCTTGTGCTCGCTAGTTTTGGTTCAATCTTTAGTTCATCACTGTTTAACCTCAACTTCTTTCTGGTTCCTCTCTGTCCTTATTTTCTATGCGCAGGCTCCAACTAGCAGTAGAGAGGCGAGTAGACTTACGTAAATTAGTGAAATAACTATCAGACTGACAGTAGAGAGGCGAGTAGAGACTGGCAGGTTTCTTGATGTTCTACAACATTTCTCTTGGCTTGTGTCCTTTTGAAATCATTTTGGTGCTCAAATGATTGACACACTTTTTTAGATTTAGAATTCAAATTTAAGATCTGAATAGTATGTCGATTATTTGAGCATCAAAATTATTTCAAATGGAAAAAAGTTTGAACAACCAAGTTGTAGATATTTTTATTATAACTTTTATCTCCATCCGAGTTCATATGAAAGAACTATTATTTTTTAAGATATGCTATCAAATTAAGAAAAAATTTTGTCGATTATTTAAGAATAAGATTATTTCAAATAAAAAAAAGTTTGAACTACAAAGCTTCAGCTTTCAACCAGATTTATAGTTTTTTTATAAATTTTATCTTCATCCGAGAGTATCTGAAAAAGTTATGATATTTTGAAGATGGATTGACACCCACCGCTGTTTGAACTGGATGTGCTATAGTACCCCGACAAAGAACACTGTTGCAACTGTCAGTGGTAGGTGCATTGTAGCATCTCACCGCCAGTTCAAACGAAGGTACCGGTGGCATTAGTATAGTTTTGCAAAGATTTTATTCGGACACATATTTTTGCAAAATTGTAACAAAAATATTAAAAATAAAAAAATCGTCACACCGCCTCAAGGCCCAGCAACATTGGCAGCCGTTGTCAAGTCCTAAAGAAATATCTTTCAGTTGGGTGGGTCAGGTCAAAGCTACGCTTTGTTTTATAACTTTTTTTAGTGCCACATTGCCATCCAAAGCCGACGGCGGCAGGCTCATAAGATCTCACTGGGATGGTTTTATTTACCCCGAGGCAACCGTGGTCAGCAATCATTGCAAATTTGGTCTTCTTATGCTACAGTAGTTGTCACAGTGCTTCTCTTACTGACTGTCTTTGGAACGTTCTGTTCTAAAAGCGGGTAAAATTGATCCTGGATCTTGATCTCGGGGACAAGAATGTTTTTTTAATCTTTTCATCTATGGCGTCACTTGAGCAATGAGATGAACGAATTGTGTACAGAGAATCAAGTGCATTTTGTGCACGTGTGTTGATATTTGTATTAATCAAACTATGACAACAAGACTTTGATGTTTTTTTACAGTTTTGTATGAATTTGTTCTCTTTGCTATAGCAGAGAAGGGAATTAACATATTTTGTTATCCCAGCAGCTTTTGATTTCTTCCACTGAAGTTGGTATGAAGCCATTAGGTTTTGCTGCTAAAGTTTCAACAAATGAGAATGCTCAAGTTGAAGAGTTGAACTTGCAATCAGATCAGACGAAGGAATTTGTACAGGCAGAGGGGCATGTTATTCCCCACAAGAGGAGTGCAAAAATCCATGATTTTTGCTTTGGGATTCCTTTTGGTAAGTTCGAATTTCATGAATGTTTTGCTATGTGATTAGGAGCATATGCAACAGCTATCCAAGGGTAGATGGATATAAATCACTCACAGGTGTACTTATACCTATGGTTCACAGTAGTTAACAGTGTGTCGATTCCTAATGCAAATTTCAGAAATTGTTTTATGGCCTTTGATAGCAAACTCTTCTGAGTTAAGATAACATGTTATGTCATAGAATCCTAAATAGTAAATAGCAACATTATCATTTATAGTTTCCTCTGCTTCCATCCTCATATTTGATTGACAAATCATTCCGTTGATAACAGGTCAATATTCTCACATTAACAGTATGCCATATTCCTGAGTGGTTCAATATTTTAAGTTTTTGGAATATAAACTTTGTCGTCTTGCATGTAGCCTTACGTAAATTAGTGAAATAACTATATTTCATTTGGTAATGCAGGTGGCCTTTTATTCTCTATGGGTCGTCTAGGATACATCTTCTCCAGAAGCACCATAAGTCTTGTCTTGGGCGTTGCGCCAGGGTTCGCCACTTTGCTACTTGGTACTCTCAGTCTAAAGTTTTGGAGGAGTGGCAGATCCAGCTTCCTGTTTATCTTGGCCCAAGCAGGTAGGGTTTCATCATTCTAGCTTTGTGTTACTGTGGATTTGAGTTGCATTCACACTCAACTTTTGTATAAACATTGCTTACCATCCTGTTCCACTTCTGTTTTTGTAGCAATATCTGCTTTCCTGGCATGGAAATACTCGCATGCTTACATCTTGGTAACCTTTCCCGCTCACATATGGAATACGGTGAAATATTACTGTCTCTAAATTGCACTAATCGCATACTTATTTGTGCAGACAAACAGACTCCTTCCTTGGGGCTTCTACGCTTCACTGAGGTAATTTATCCTATATTCATCTCGGCCCAAGGCTTTTTTGTCCATTTGGAACAAGATCTGATGTCCCCTTCTACTTGAAAATTTATGCAGCACTGCAATGACTTGTTTTTACGTGTATGTACTGCTTGCTGGAGGAAATCCCCCACCAAAGAAGTTGGCAGCCATCCCACAGTAAAAGAGCGATTCAGTCTAGGATCAGTGTGGTTGGCAGCAGTATAGCACAATTTTGATTATCAAATATGTATATTCCCCAAACTGTGGTGCACTCTTGGCTGGGTTTTTTCTCTAGGAGTCTGAAACTTTGAGCTAATAAAGCTTCAGAGGATGATAGCCCTGCCTGAGCATGCTCTGTGTATACGTGATAAAGATAAGCTTGCTCAGCTTCTGATTGAGACATTTGTTTTCGACTTCGAAAGTTGCAGATGTTTTGTAGTCAGGATGGCTGGCAGCTTCAATTCTCAAACGAATGAACAGAGTTTCAAATATTCCGATACCTGGCAACTCATTAGCTAAGATATATCATAAATGGTTATCCTTGAAAAACATGACTGGTTGTGTTCTTGTTGTTTTTCTTAATCTTATTAAAGAGGGATACTTATAGTTCTGCCCTATCTACTCACAAAGTTTGGATTCAAAATTAAACTTGCATATAGAGAAATAAAAAAGATAAATCTCATTAGGGGTAGATTGGACCATTTGAAATAGTTTAGGATAGTAAATCGAGCCTAAATTGTTTTAAGGGGTTATGGACCAAACAGGTAGATGAGGGAAGTAAAATTAAGCCATGCGAACAAGGTAGATATACCTATGTTCATTTAAAAACTGCATTATTTAATTATTGTGTTTTTAAAGCATTTTACTATTTGATAAAATTTTCAATTATTGTGGTTTTTCGAGACACGTGCGTGCCGCACGTGCACTTTACTATATATACTATAAGGAGCGAAGACAATTGAAAACTTTTCTCACCTAATTCGGGCCCGCCTTACCTCTCACGCCGGACCCACCCGTCAGGTTGCATGATGACCAAAAAGCTGGAACAACCATAAAAATCGTAATTTGGGGAGCGTTTCTGCTAAAAATGTAATGTTTTTGTCACCCAATCCCACCTTACCCACGTGTTGTACCCGCCACCCCTTCCTCCCGAGAGTCCCGTACGCTTGCCGCGAAACTCCGTACCTCCCACGATCCCAACCTTCCCACATCTGCGCACAGCTCCCTCCTAGCATATCCACAGCACCGCGTTGACGATCGACACGGAAACAAAAACAACGAAGGAGTTAGAGAGAGCTAGCAGCTACACCTACACGTTGACGCCGCCGAGCTCCAATCGCCTTATCTCCTTGGTGAACGTGCGCTAGCTGCTGGCCCCGCTGCCGGTGGCTAGATTGCCCATGTCGCTTCCCGCAAGCTAGCTTACAAGGCCGCCGTCCACCGGCCAGCTCGCCCGTGGCGAGGACGCCGTAGACAAACGGACGAGCCTCCTCTGCAGTACTGCAGAGGGACTCACGCTCGCTGCATGTGGCCCTGGTGGCCCTCGGGACCCATGTGGCAGTGAGCCGATTCCTTCTGCGGTACTGCAGAGGAGTTGGTTCCTAGACAAACACGCTCGTGGCCCTCCCACGTGCGTGAACAGGCCGAACGCCGCCGCTTCCCGCTGCCATCGAGATCCTTGCCACGGAATGAGCTCCAAGTCCCACGCCTCACCCAAATCGAGTTTTCTGTTGCTAAGCTAAGCTTGAGCTCCCAACCGAGCTTCCTGCTATTAAGCATGGCTATGCAGCGGCATAATAGTTTTTTTTAAAATGATTTCCTCCTTCCCTAAGCAACGCAAGTCATGACTGGATCGGAGGGCCAGCAACTTTTTCAGTATTCTTGTTAGGAACACACATCTGATTTTGATCTCGTGCGTTCCAAGGTCCCATGCATGCATGCCCCCACCAGACTATCTTCTACTCTAGCGATGATGCAGAGAATCAAAATCGAGTTGTCAAGCTCCACTCTAACTGACCTACCCAACCCGGATCAACCCTCACAGCCCATGCTCCTTCAATCACTATGGTTTATTCTTCTTATCCAGATTAATTAATGACTTTTCAATCCTAGAGAGGAGAACCAATGGAAATTGGAAAAACTATTCTTATACAAAGGAGAGGTAAATCTCTGTTTTCTCCATTAGGTTCATCAACCAGAAGTGAAATTGTTGACATTTCAGATGGTTAAGTATAATAGGATTATCAAATAAAATTAATGGATGTAAAGACCCAGATTTCTTTTATGCACCTTGAAAGTTGCAACTACTACAAACATGCTTAGCTTGCTCTACTTGACGAGGCAGACTAGCTTGCTAAGCCGTAAAGCACGTGTCAGTGTCGTTGTATATAAACTTTTCCCTTCATTTGTGATTATGAATATAAGTTTGGTTTGTTCCATTTTCAGACCATCACATTTCAGTAAGTTGCTTTATGAACATGTGCGTGTCGCACGTGCACATTACTAGTAAATTATAAACAACAGAAAGAAATGCTGCAAAATCCGATCTCTTCTCTGAAACTAAAGGGAAATAATACGAATTTATTTGGAAAAAATGTTGTTGTTAAAGGGAAGTAACACTAATTTAGGCGGATCAAGGCTAAATCAGCAGACCTAAACGCCCACGTTAATCAGTCATAATGAGCCCGTAACAACCGGCACCGCCTGGTCGCAATAGGGAACCGCCTCTCTGCTCTACCCCTGGCCTTTGCCTTGGCCGCCTCGGTCCCTCCTCCTTTGGCTTTCTTCCCGGCTCCTCCTCCTCCTCGTATCGCGGGGCTACCAGTACCAGTCCAACACCGCCGCCTTCGCCACCCAACCCCCACCAAACCAAAGCCTTACCCCACCGCACCCGCCGCCGCGGCCCCGGCCCGCAATGGCGCGCGGGCCGGCTAAGAAGCGTCGGCGCGAGTCGTCGCCCCCTGCCGCCGCCGCCGCCGCGGCGGCGGCGTGCGGCGGGAGGAAGCTCCTCACCGGCGAGCACGTCGAGGTGAGCGCCACCCGCACGGTCGTTACGGATGAGGCCCGCCGCATTGCGGTCGAGGGTGGTGGTTCGCGGGGGGACGGCCTGGGTGCTGGGTTTACGGTTTCTTGCCTTCTTGGGTTTTGCGATGCTCGAGGTTGCTGCTGCTAATGGTCGAGGTCGTGGCGCGAGAGGGTTGGTCGCGGCCGGGATGATCGCGAATGCGTCCGCGTGGTTAGTGGTTACAAATAGCTTGTTCTCGTTAATCTGCACCGATGTCGGTGCTTAATTACATGTGTGGTGTCTAATTGAACCGCGGAGCTTTTTATTGAGTACTTGGAGCCTTGGAGGCTTGGAGTGACCTCATCTTATTCATGTCGTAAAGGCGACAAAGAAAAAAATTGTATCTTTTGGCTCAGTAGCAATAGCAATACGGCAGTGAGCCCTGCTTTATGCACGTGCAAATAGTTCAGAATCTTGGCGTCTTGTTTCTGTCTCCAGTGAGTTCGGATAGTATTATTGGCCTCTAAGCAAAGTGTCAAAAAATGCATTAGCTAAGCCACTAGTTCCAGTGAGTTCTTGAGCTATTTGCGACAGATAACAGTTGCCTTTTGCATCTTGTCCATTAATGCCTGGCAGTTGGGCAGTGTTGCAGTAATTAGGTGGGAATCAATAGCCAAAATAGGAATTTATGATCCTTTTTTTACATAAGGGCCATGCCCGAATTTCATTACTAGCAGCAACGAAATTACAGAGTTCCAGAATTATGATCCTATCTGTTATATGTATATGTATATGTATGGTTTGAATTTGACCTGCCATTGAGCCTCTGATGTTTCACTATCCCTTTTAACACACTCCTGGAGTTTCCTTTAGAGTTAATAAGTTTTCCCAATGGATTCATTGTTTTTGCGACACCCTGATGATTATAACAGCCCGGCCCCTGTTTTTCTTTTGCACTGTCACTTCCACTATGTCTGCCCTCATATTGTGGATGGAAGCACCTGTTTTCAGTGATATCTTTCTCTTCTGTAGGTGCTCAGTTGTGATCCAGGGCTATGTGGCTCGTGGCATCAAGCTGTTGTTACTGGTATTTTGGACAATGCTCGTACTGTAAGATATATTGATTTCGTTGACGAAAATGGATTGCCTCTTGTCGAGAATGTTCAAGTGTCAGATGCCATTGATGGCAAGTCAAGCATGTCACTTGCCATTGATGGCAAGTCAAGCATGGCTGGGGAACTCATTCGTGGGACTATAAGGCCCATGTGTCCACATCAACCATTGCAGGTATCGGAAGCAAGCTATGGGCTCTGTGTTGATGCATTCTTGGAAGGATCCTACTGGGAAGGTGTTATTGTTGATCATGCTCAAGGATCCACGAAAAGGAAAGTCCTTTTTCCAGATGAAGGTGATGAATGCATTATTGAGGTTGATCAGCTACGAATTACTCAAGACTGGGATGAAGTTACAGGGAAATGGAAACCACGTGGAATCTGGTTGTTTCTCCAGATGCTATTGTCACATGAAGAGAGAGATGGATTACCTGTATCAGTCAGGCAGATATGGTTTGACATGAGATCAAAACCTGTTTTTAGGACTGATGCCAAAATGTGGATGTGCCGAACAGAAGCTTTTTGGGAGAGATCACTTGCCGACCTCATTGCTGAGTTGTGGTCTATATGTGGCAGGCCTACCATAGATGGATATGAAGTTGAAACATATTCTACAGTGGTAGAAGGTTCAAACTCAGCAGCCTCTCAAAAGGAGAGAGTTGAGACCTCTGTCTTGGATAAGCTGGATATTAATTCAGCTGTTCTCTTCCAAACCTTGTCAGAATACATCTCATGCTATCGCAACAATAAAAGGAAAAGTGCTCTTGCCAAAAAGGAGTTGGCAAAGCAACACCTTAAATCTTTAGGATGGACCATGCTGGATGACAGAGGTAGGAACAAGTTTTACATCTCACCTGATGGTAAGAGGTTCCCATCTTTTCTAGGAGCATGTGAGGCATGTTTAGCATCAAAAGAAGCAAATGCTGACCAACATTCTCACACAAATAATTTGCTTCTAGATAGTGCTAGTGTGGTGCACAAGAACGCATGTTACATCCCAACCAGCATGGATCTCATCTTGAGAGAGAACAAGTCCATTGATAAATTAATCGAAAATTCATCAAGACCTTGGGAGTCAGTTCAACTGGATGCACAATTTTCCCCACAGATGGTATCACTTCTTGCTAATTACCAAGATGGCACTACTGTTCTACAGAGGCGAATCAACAGAACTCAGAGTTTAATGTTGAAAAAGCATCTTCTGGCATTGGGCTGGAGTATTGAGTTCAAAATTGATGAAATAATTCTAGAAAATGGCCATCACAAAAATATTACGAGATACAGGTACATGTCACCTGACGGGAAAACTTATGCTTCCATCATTCAGGTAATATGTAGCTTGATAGTTGGAAGTGTTAAACAAGTTGATGGAAACAGAGTGGGTGATATAACTGACAGGCACAATGATCGGACAACACCAAAAGAAGATGTTCACGCGACAATGTCAACAGGCCTGGCAAGGCTTGGGAAACGTAAACGAGGGGATAAATTTGGTGCCCTTGGAGAATACATAGACTATATGGAAGCTGATAAGCAAAACTCTAGAACAAGGAAACTGTTGAGATCAAACGCTAAGAAGTTTCTCAAATCTGCTGGATGGAATTTTTGGCTAAAGCAGAAGTCTAGAAGCAAACTTGAGTTGAGGTATAGTGCTCCACATGGCAAGTCCTACAACTCTCTAGTGGCAGCATGTAAAGGATACCTAGAAAAAGAATATGAAGAGAACAGTGATACATGCTTTGAAAGTGCTGACCAGGATTCTATTGATGATTCTATGCATCCATCCAAATTGATAGCACTCCGTGGTCGGCTAAGGGATTCAAGTAGAAGGCAGGTTATGCCAGTTTTGGACAGATGTAATAACATGTTTACCTTATCTACGCGTCGTGGAAAATCTAGGAAAAGAAAATCATCTTCAGTTCCTTTGACACCTGTTCTTTGTTCAAGACATGGACGGGCCCTTCCAAGTCAGCATCGTGTGAAGACAGTTTTGTCTTTGTTAATAGAGAAAAATATTCTGTTACCAAGAGATAAGGTTATCTATAAGCAAATAAGTGATGGGCCTGGGATAAAAGAAGGTTCTATTAGTAGAGATGGAATAAAATGCATGTGTTGCAACGAAATATTCACTATAGAGAATTTTGAATTTCATTCTGGGAGCAATACTCTATTACCTTCCGCTCATATGTTTTTAAGGGATGGAAGATCCCTATCACAGTGTTTAGTTGAATTCATGGGTGGAAACAAGCCCAGAGCTTCATTGCATGTGCGCTTAAAGGGGAGAAATTCAGATCTGGAAAGTGATTCAATATGCTCCGTGTGCCATGATGGTGGGGAACTATTACTGTGTGACAATTGTCCATCATCTTATCATCATGACTGTGTCGGATTGGAGGTACTCCTTTATCCCTATCCGAGTGAACCTAGTTACTTTGCCTCCAGTTTCTATCTTCTGTTGCCTCCATTGTTGCAAAGCTTCCAGTAAGTAGGCTGGCACCATGACAGTGTTAACCATACTTACTTTTCCGTTTGCTTTAGTTACATGATCATTAGTACTTTGGTTAACATTTTCTCACTCAAGTGCCAAACTATATGGTTGGTTGCGAGAACTTGCAATAAATGTTCCTCTCTTTTGAGCATGAGGAGCATGTAGTTTAATCATCATAGTTACCTGATACCATCACTGTATTCCCTCTGTTCTTGTTTCTCCATAAGTTTTCCTTTCTGTTTTCCCTTGCTTGTTTGAAGAACAATATTCAGTTGCAATCTGTTTTTGTAGGCCATTCCAGAAGGAAGCTGGTACTGCCCATCCTGCAGATGCAGTATTTGTAACTTGAGTGATTATGATCCTGATAGCAGCCAATTCACGGAGAAGACAATAGTGTACTGTGATCAGTGTGAACGAGAATGTATGCTTATTTCAACATTACAAATACAATGTTCCAGATTTTGTTTTTAGACTCATAATTTTGTTTACCTTTTTTTGATAGATCATGTCGGTTGCACTAGAAGTAATGGTCATCTTATCTGCCGACCAGAAGGGTGTTGGCTTTGCAGCAGTGGATGCTCGAAGGTATTGCTTGATGAAAATTGCTAAATTTTACCCTGAATAACTTTAAAATAGAAGTTAAACTTGATTCATTTTCATTCTTCTTTCTTTCAGAACATAAATGATTCACTCTATTGTGCAGATATTTCAATATTTGCAAGAAGTCATTGGGAAATCAGTTCCAACTCCAGTTAAAGGTTTATCTTGTACTATCTTGAGATTTTATAGAGAAAATGGCAGTGACTATGGTCATTATGATGATGCAATAATGGCAGAACATTATGGCAAGTTGTGCATTGCACTTGATGTTCTTCATGAATGCTTTGTTACTATTATTGAGCCTCGCACACAGAGTGATATCTCTGAGGATATTGTCTTCAGTAGAGAGTAAGAAACGCTACTGGACCATTTCTGTGCATCTGTTTTTATTTCACTTTCCATTGTTCTTGTACTGATTACTCTTTGTAGGTAGACTTGTGACTATTCTGGAATAGTTAATATTTGTACATTTGCAAAGAGTTGGAACAGTATAGTTTTATTAAAGGTTAGATATTTTACTGAGTTTGCCCGAATGGAGCTACACTAATTTTAGTTATGCAGCACTAGCAAAGTTGACCTATTTTTCACTCCCCTTTTCATCTCCCACAGGATGGTAACTTTATTTGAAATACCAGTTGTTTTTAGTCTATTCAGCATGGTTGTACATCTATATTCTCTATTCATATTATACATTTGGTTGATGTTTTTTTGCTCACTATCTATTGGTATAGTCTACGCTGCTCTGAGTAACTTTTGTATCTATCCTTCACAGATCGGACCTCAGACGATTAAATTTTAGGGGTTTCTACACAATACTTCTCCATAAAGGTGGTGAAATAGTATCTGTCGGAACTTTTAGGTAGGCATATGCCTCTTGTTCTCCATAGCAACTGAACCTTTTGTTAAGCATTTTTGTCCATGTCCAATTATTTCCCTTTCCTGATTAGGATATGCGGGCAGAAGTTTGCTGAGCTGCCTCTGATTGGTACAAGAGTTTCATACCGTCGGCAAGGGATGTGCCGACTTCTAATGAATGAACTGGAAAAGGTTTGTACTTATTAAATATATTTTAAAACCTTCTGCGATGGTATTTTTGTTTAAATATTGCAATAAAATCTTCTTTTAAAAGAAAATGTAACAAAGCCTTTATATTTGACCTCAAATACTCATACCATTTCCAGAGTGGGTGCTGATTTTCGCTCTCTTTTTTACTTGCAGTTGCTTTTGGACTTGGGGGTGGAAAGACTTCTGTTACCGGCAGTTCCCGAACTTCTGGAAACGTGGACAGGCTCGTTTGGTTTCACAGTGATGTCGAACTCTGATAGGATTGAGTTGGCAGAGAACGGCATTCTCAGTTTCCAGGGAACCACCATGTGTCAGAAGGTTTTAAATGTTGCATGCAACAATCTGCAAGATGAAAATGTTCCATTGTTATCCAACTCTGGATCGGAAGACAAAAAATTTCTGAGTTTTGACAAAAGAACTATATGTGACAAGGCTGTAGATATTGCATCCAGTCATTCAGACGTGTTGAATGGGACAACAATTTCTTTCAACAGAACAACTGTATGTGACAAGACTGTAGATATTGCATCCACTTGTTTAGAAGTATTCAATGGAACAGCAATGCCCACCTCTGACAGAGAATTGGCTGAAAACTCCAGTCTCTATTCTCCTGGAAGCAGTTTATGCCAGAAAGTTATCAACACATGCAGTTATCCAGAAGGATTAAATGGTCTCTCTCCCACTCCCTGTTGATTTATCACTTACTAATTGGTTGTCTGAGCACAATTCTCGGATATTAGTTTCTTAATATGCAACTTGAAAAGTAGTTCAAATTCTTTTTTTAAAAAAAAAGAAGGAACAGTATTTCAGCAGTCTACATGACTAATGCTTTCTCTGCATTTTGATGTGTTTGGCTGCTTGCACATATTTATGTATGAAACAACAATGATTTTTTGAGGAGAAAATAATAATTGGATGAACTAGCAAATGCTTTGAATGTGCTCATGGTTTGCATGTTTTAATAAAATAATCCTTACTGGCAATTTTAGGGTTTGATTACCAAGTGGAAGCCAGTAATATCATTGGTGAGACAATGGAAAGTGATTGTCAAGAAGGCACTTCAATAGTGATAGAAGACATGGAGCAACTTGAGCCAGAGCCAGTGCATGAAATTCAGAATAACTGTGGTGAAAAGGGCATTTGCTCCAATGATACTCTGAATAGTATGCCAGACCCTCAAGTTGGTTTGGCAGTGGAGCCAGAGCTGGTACTGAAAATTCAAAATGACAGTGATAAAGACGGTATTTGTTCCATTGATGCTCTGACTAGAACGCCAGACCCTCGAGTTGGTTTCGCAGTGGAGCCGGGCCTGGTACTGGAGATTCGGAATAACAGCGGTGAAGAGGGTATTTGTTCCATTGATGCTTTGACTGGTGAACAAGTTGGTTTAGAAGTGGGCATGCATCAGCAACCGTGTGGCAGGTATGGTTTCTTCTGATAAGGACAGATAGGGTTGGCTTATAAAAAAAATCTTTTTGTGCTTGCTTACGTAATTTACATACTATGCTACTGTTAAGTGTATAAAATCCCCTCTATTTTAGGCCCATAAGGCTCTCTGTATATATGGGCATCTACACTGATTAACTCTCTCTCTCTCTCTCTCTCATGGTACGTAACATGGAATCAGAGCAGGATTTCGGGTAATTTAGGGCAATTTACACCGCGAACCGTTTTTTCGCCGCCGTTGCAGCATCATCGCGGCGGCTGCCCATCATCTGCCCTCTTCGTTCGCCCATTGCCGCCGTCGTGGATCATCGCGGAACCAGCCCCCTTCATCCCCCTGTCGCGGACTCCTTTTTTGCGTCCGTCCAATGCAGTTGCGTTCTGCCAAGCCGCACGTCGCGGCTTTATTCGTCACCCGTTTGTCTTTAGCGTCATCAGTCCGCCTGGGGGTGATTTTTCGTCTCCCGCCCACGGCTCCTTCATCAAGTCGCCTGCCGTCACCGTTCTGCTGCTGACTGTCCTTGTCGGCTTGTCGCAGAGGCCTGATTTGGCTATCTGCCAGATGATCAGGCCGCCGTCCTCGTCTGCCTTCTGTTGTGGGGGGAATTCTGAGCGCACGTCCGTCCGCCCGTTGCGGAGGACTCGTCCGCTTCCTCAAGTTTTTCCTGTCCTCCGTCGAGGACTAGCTGCTAGACTGCAAGTTGTAGTTATCTTCATCCACTGTCTGCTGCTGTCTGCAAATCGCATCTGCTGTCTGCAGTCAACAGTGGTAATTGTGTTTCCTGTAATCTTCTAATGTTGGTTGCATCCTAGTCATTTTCAACATGTCACAGATCAATGCTATTGCTCATACACAAAATGTTGTTGCTGAACGCAAATATTGACGTCTTATAGAGATAGCTCGCACACTTTTGATTGGATCAATGCTATTGCTGTCAGCTCTCCTGTTCTAGTGCCCATACACAAAATGTTGTTGTTGAACGCAAATATCGACGTCTTATAGAGATAGTCAGATAGCTCGCACACTTTTGATTCATATTTTGATCCTTCTCATTTTGGGGTGAAGCTATCCCTAGTGCTGCTTATATCTCATAAACAGACAACCCTCATCCAAACTTTCTAACAAAGGCCCTGGTGAACTGCTTTATGGTACCCCTCGCAGCTATGATCATCTTCGAATTTTTTTGTGTACATGCTATGTTTTGCTTGCTCCTCGTGAATGTTTTAAGCTGAATGCGCAATCTATTGACTGTGTTTTTCTAGGGTATAGTCCTGAGCATAAAGGTTATCGCTGCTATGATCCTTCTTCTTGTTGCATACGCATCTCTCGTGATGTGACCTTCGTTGAAGAAAATCCTTTCTTTTATAACCTCTCTACACAACCCTCACATTCTCCCACAAAGTGCGTCTTTTATGTGTCTTCCTCCTTTTTCATCCACCGGTGGTGTCCCTTTTACCCTTTGCATTCATTCATGATACTTCTATTTCCATCACGCCTCCTCTTGCTGAGACATCTACACCCACTCCACCATCTTTACATGGGTCGCCTCCACCTCACACATTTCTTCAAGGGTCGTCCCAAGATCGACATTGTGGTTCTTTCTAGTTCTACCACCTCTTCTTCCGGACGCGCCCGTTTGTTGATGTTTCTATTGAGTTGCATGCACCAACCAGTTCAACCCAAAAGCTTAAGCTGATGAGGAAAGGTGGGCAATTCACTTATACTCCAACACTCCCCCTCACGTGCAGGCTCCCCCAGGCTGCATACGTGGATATTGGAGTGGGCTGTAATTATTTTAATTAACGCGCCCGCCAGGATTCGAACTCAAGACCTCTGGCTCTGATATCATATTGAGTTGTATGCACCAACCAGTTCAACCCAAAAGCTTAAGCTGATGAGGAAAGGTGGGCAATTCACTTATACTCCAACAGTTTCTAATATTAAATTTGATGAGTCACATTGTTTTTGATGAGTTACAGGCTGGTCTACGAGATTGTAGTACTATTCATCCTGAAGACAAGTATGGTTTTCCTCGTGTGAATGTTGTCGTTTATGAGTCAATCACTTATCGGAAAGCTACTAATATTCTGTAGTGGAAGCTTGCTATGTCTGAGGAGCTTGCTACCCTTGATTATACAAGAACTTGGCATCTTGTTCCACTACTGACATGTGCCTATCACATTTAAGTGGGTATTCAAAAATTAAGACCAAGTTTGATGGTTCCATTGAGAGATATAAAGCTCGTCTTGTTTCTAGGGATTTTCAGCAGACTTAGGGACAAGATTATGATGAGACATTTGCTCCGGTTGCTCAAATGATTAATGTTCGGACCTTGATTGCAATGGCCGCTACTTCTTCCTAGACTGTCTTTCAAATGGATGTTAAAAATGCTTTTCTTCGTCTAACCTCTATGGTCTTAAACAGGCTCCTCGTGCCTGGTTTGAGCATTTTGTCCAGTGTTGCAAATAGCAGGCTATAGCGGCGCTATAGCGGAAATATAGGGTTTTAGCAACCTGCCGCTACAACTGTATTGTACTGGATAGCGGGCTATAGCGACAATACAATGGAAAAACAGACCCTTCCGCAAAATGTCATAGTCCGCTATTCACAACATTGAGGGCGTGTTTGATTTCCTGCAGCCGGCGGGCCTGGCCAGCGAGCCAGGCCAAGGCCAGCCATGGCCTGGCTACCACCGCACAAGACCGGCTGTTTGATTGCATTGGACGAAATCAGGCTGGTCCAGATGAGCTGCTGTTTGATTCAGTTGCATGGGCCTGGCTCAGGCAAAAATAACACCGTCCGAGCATGCACCGATGCCAAAGATTCGTTAGTGCTCGCACGGCCAGAGCCAGGCTGAGCGGAAACGGAACTCAGGAGCGTGCGGCCAGAGACAAGAAAGAGAGTGTGTTTTGCATCCACGAAGCCAGGCTCGTCTACAGGCCAAATGAAATCAAACACGGTGAGTTGCTCCTAGCGGGCTCGGCCGAGGTCTTTTGGCTTGTATCAAACACGATTGTCTCTGTGATACAAGCTGCTGATTTTTCACCCAGTGATTATCAGCTTGTTCGGCTGGATTTCAACCACTCAGCCAACAATATTTTATCTCATGAAATCAGCATCAGCCACCACCAACCAATCATCAAACAATAGTATTTTTCACTCACAACAAATCAACCACTAACCACCACCTAACATCCAACCGAACAAGTTGTATGATCCTTCTTTATTTATTCACCATTCTCCACGTGGATGTACTTTGCTAATTCTATATGTTGATGATATGTTGATTACGGGAGATGATGTGGAACACATTTTTAATTTAAAGAAGCAACTTGGTGAGCAATTTCAAATCTTAGACCTTGATCCTCTCAGTTGTTTCTTAGGGATTGAGGTTCGACACTCTCCAAAGGGATACTTCCTCTGTCAGTCCAAAACTCCAAATACATAGGAGATCTTATTGCTCGTTCAGGCATCATTGATAATCGCACAGCTACCACGCATATGGATCTACACTTGCAGCTTCATCCCACTGATAGTACACCTCTTGAGGACCCCTCTTGATATCGACATATTGTGGGTAATCTTTTATACGTTAGTGTCATGTTGTCCATATTTTGAGTCAGTTTGTGAGTACTTCCATTCATTTCGGACATTTACTTCGTGTGCTGAGATACTTAAGGGGCACACTTCTTTTCAGTGTTTGTTCTATACTCGTGATAGTTCGCTTCAGCTTCATGCTTACTCGGACTCCACTTGGACGTGTGACCCAACGGATCGTCGTTCTATCACATGATACTACATTCTTCTTGGCTCATCTCCTCTTGCATGGAAGTCTAAGAAGTAGTTGTTTCTTGGTCTAGTACAGAGGTAGAACTTCAAGCACTGGCTACTCCTACTGCAGAGATTGTTTGGCTTCGATGGTTGTTGGCTGATTTTGGTATTTCTTGTGATGCCCCCACAACCCTTCTATGTGATAATATGGAAGTCATACAATTGCCAATGATCCTGTGAAGCATGAACTTACAAAGCATGTCGGACTTGATGCTTCCTTTACTCGGTCTCATTGTCATTAGGAAACCATTGCTCTACAATATGTGCCCTCTGAACTGCAGTTGGCAGATGTCTTCACTAAAACACAAACTCGAGAGCAGCATCAGATTCACTTGCTCAAACTCAATGCTACAGATCCTCCACTTAAAACTCAAGGTGGGTGTTAAGTGTATAAAGGCCTCTATATTATAAGCCCATATGGCCCATGAGGCTGCACATCTACAGTGATGGATTGTCTCTCCCTGCTCTTCTCTCTCTCTCAATTCCTCATGGTACGTAACAGTTACATCTCTCTTTAACTTGAACTACCCTGTTATCAGGGCCGTTTTATGACAAATGCTACATGTTATTGATCCTAACAAGTAATCAGCTGGTAATGATTTGTATTTGGGAGAAAACCAAAACAAAACTGTAGTATAAGCTGCCAGACATTCCATTCTCTTAGTTGGCAGTCTGATTCACTATCTATACTTACTCGGTGAGACAGCATCTTGTTTATAAGAACTAACAATTTCTCTGGTAACTAAATTAAAAACAGTTACTCTATTCCACATTGTAGGTCGTTTTGTCTTCTCTAAGTTCAAAATCATTATTACGCATTTAGATATACACTACATCTAAGTGCATAGAAAAAACTATTCCCTCCATATATCATATTTAAAGGTCGTTCTGGAAAGGAAGCGAAACTGGGCAAAAGAAGATGTCAGGTGTCATGGGGCTGAATTTGGACTTCCTTGCCCTCCTTGCTTTGTCTCCCGTGCGTCATTAGCGCAGCAAAAAAAGCGCGCTCGCGAGACTCGAATCTGAGACCTCCAGTATGGCCGCCTCGGGAGATGCTGCAGCAACCAATCAAGCTGAATTGGTTGAGTGACCATGATGCACCCGCAGCCCTATTTAATAAGGGTAAATATGGAAGAATACCCTCTAATTAATGGCTTCTTGGTAAACACAATCATGTCCTAAACGACCTCTAAATATGATATGAAGGGAGTATGTACTAAAAAAGCAAAACAGCCTACAATTTGGAGCAGAGAGAGTATTTACTACAATCTCTATGAACTTGTATATTTTTCCATTACTGGGTACTGATTGTGCTCCATTTCTAGTGCTGGTGCAGATCAGTGCAGCGAGAATTGCACTTTGCCTGATGAGGCTCAGCCTGTAACAGTACGTATATGCTCCGAATAACTTCCTGATTACTGTTTGGAAGCTGCTGACGTCGCTAATGATAACTCTCCCTATATTTTGCAGCGAAACACAGCTCCAAGATTGAAGTACAAGTTCTCAGGAAAATGCTACGAGCGAGTCAAAAAAGGCGCTACCCCTAGGAATGTCTGGCTTAGAGCCTCCACGAAATAATAGCCAAGGGTGGATCCACTGGAGCTGCGGATGTAAGAGAATTTTGCGGAATAAACCAAGCCGTCATCATCGACTTGGCCTTGTCTCCGAGCCGAAACTAACCTAACCAGGTTATGGAAGTGATTATGTAGTGCAATAGTATGTTGCTTACTTGCTTCACTGTGTAAATTAAGGAGCATCGACCTTAAATCGGCTATGAGGAGAATATGTTGGATCGATTTCTGTGGATGATTTCACCCTTGATCTTCGGCGTTGCTCAGTTCTCGTTATATGCTTCTGTTGTCGAGCTCTTTCAGAGGCTGTAAAGTGCTCGCACTTCTTTAAAATTCACTAAACTTTGGAACGCAGCAAGAGGTTAGCTGCAGCTGAATCAGCACCGTGTGACCGAGCAGATTCTTTGGGTCAAAGAACGGGTGTCCATTCCCTGATCAATCGGTGATCGTCTCACAATTTTCATTAAGAGAAGGAAATATAATCCCGGTCTAGAAAATCTTCGAACATCGGCTTCACTGGTGATGGTGAGAGATTTTTTAAACAATTATGTAAATTCGCTCAAACGAGGAATCGAACCTGGGTTTCCTTGTTGAGACCATATCTCAGCCCCCTCAAACCAACTAAGTTAGAGGAACTTTCTGTTACAAAAAATACCGCGGGAGTCTGTTCGGCAGAGGGCAGATCTTTTATAGCACTTCGCCCCAAGTTTTGTATAAGGAGCTGTATTAATCTTAGACGATTACATCAAGATGATACAACCGAATTAAGATCGTTCTCAGTCTCTGCATATGACATGTCATGACGAACTACACTACACAACTTAATCTTCAAAATTGAGCATTACTCTAACAACACCTTGATAACGAAAAATATTTTTAGAAATAATACCTCCAACAAAGAAATGGCATGCAACGCACACCATCGTTGTATAGTCCAACTAGTAAAATTCAGATCACTGATTTCTTTTTAAAAAAATAATTCGTCGAACCCCAAACAATGACTTCGCTCAGTGCTTCCGGCTTACGTTTCATGGCGCTTCATCCGATTCCTTGGCCCTACCCAGCCACCTGTGCCTGTGAACAGCGGTGCCAAAACGCAGCTTCCGGCTTACGTTTCATGGCGCTTCATCCGATTCCTTGGCCCTACCCAGCCACCTGTGCCTGTGAACAGCGGTGCCAAAACGCAGCGGGAGGGGATTGGAGAACCAACTCGAGCGCTCAATTTCTGTTGAAATTGTGTATGGGTACTTGGGTAGTAGGGGGCCCAGATTACCACGACGCTTCTCCAACTTCTCGAATAAATTCGAAAGAGCATTGGAGGCCTTCCGAAGCAGATTTTGGTGGAGTTAGAATCGTGGATTTTATAAAGCTGTGTGGGTGAAAAAAGAGAAGCTGAGAGCCCATCCAGGGGCGTAGCCAGGATCCAAGGATAGGGGGGGGGCAACTGAACAATACTAATAACGATTATATATGACATATGTATAAAGACAAATTTGAACTAGTTGTCTACTCCCACCGTCTCAAATTGTTGGTGTTTTAGCATTTTTATTTGTCAACTCTCACCGCAAAGTGCCCTCGAGTTTGAAGGCGGATCAGCCGGCCAGCAACAATTTTTTCTTCATAAAGAAGCACCAGAGTGACAGCTAGTGGCATGAAGGAACACAAGTGCCAAACGTCAATTGCAGGCTGTCTTGGATACAGATATCCTAACACGTGCATCTGCTTGGCTTTGGCCTTTGGGTAGTCTAGTACTCTAATTCTCATTTGGAGCCATGGAATGCAGAATAATAAACTAGTCATGATTCATGAATGTGGCCGGTCATTCTTGCTTCACAAGTGTCATTAGTAAGGAGATTAATAAGTTCTGCTGTGGAAAAGCTGTGGCATCAGGGGGGGCCAGGCCCCTGCGCGCCCCCCTGTGGCTACGCCCCTGAGCCCATCCTTTTCCCTGCTTGCCTGCCGCAAGAAAAGCACAAAAGTCCTTTATCGCCTTTGTAAAAATTTACTCGTAATGTTCTGTCTTCCTCATGAAGGTAGTAGCGCATATCCTCATCAGCCGTAAAGTAAGCATCGAAAACTCATCCTTTACTAACATTCTACATTTACAGAGAACAACTGCGGTTACTCCAGTATCTACTCCTGCTTGGCGAGAACACTTGCTGCACCCAAAAGATGCACATCAAAATGTGCGTGATAAATTCAACCAAAATATGGACAGATAGAGAATGCAAAGATCTACATCTACATGCATGCAAAGTTTGAGGACGAACAAAAACTTGTGCAAGTAATCAGAACAGCATGGTTACCGTACGTGTAACAATGATCAGGACAGCATGAACGAAGATGACACTCTTCCGATCCGACATCCAACATGTACCCGATCAACCTCGATCCAGCCTGCCATTTTGTCTTGTTTTCTCCATCAGCAGTCGGGCATACAGTAGTATATGCCAGATTGCCAGCCGTGTGCCTCGTCCTATCTGAAAGCTCTCAGACATGCACGCTGCCTCGAACAGGCACGCCCGTCCAGTCGTCAGAGTCGTAGTGCTACGTGCGGACGGACACCAAGATTCCATTTCCCTGAGCGCACGAATTCCAGGGCTGAGAAATCTATCCCGCGTACCTGCGGCGGCGTAGAGCAAAGGGCAAATCGGCAAAGGCAACGAATCCATGGATGATCCCATTCCAGTCGCGCAAACTACCTGGGCGATCTCGCACACGCTCACGTGAACTCCAGCTGATCGAGTCGAGCAAGCGCGGCCGCTCTTGACCTCACCTTGCAGACATCCTCCTCGCCATCCTCCATCCAACTCGTGTTAATTAGATAAGCTAGATTGCTTGCAGCGGCGGCGGCGGCGGCGGCTTACTGGCTTGATCCATCGATTGATTGGGCGGCGGTATAAAGGACGGAGCCATCGGAAAGGCGCCTTTGCTTCCGCTTTCTCCCTCTCTCTCTTTGTCGCCATGATGCTGCCGTTCTGCGGGAGGAGGCGTGGCGCGGTCCTCGCCGCCGTTGCGTGGTCCTCCTGTGTCGTCCTGCTGCACGTGTTCGCGCTGCCGGCAGCCTCGGCGCTCGGGGTCGGGCTGGCGGCGCGCCACCGGCGCGACGGCATGCCCGGGCCGGCGAGCTGCGACGTCTTCAGCGGCAGCTGGGTCCTCGGCGACGCCTCGGCCTCGGCGGCGTACACCGGGTACAACTGCCCGCTCATCGACGCCGAGTTCAACTGCCAGCTCTACGGCCGCCCGGACTCCGACTACCTCCGCTACCGCTGGAAGCCGGCCGGATGCGAGATCCCGAGGTAACATGTCTGCCATGGCGCGACACGCCGACACGTACGCGAGCATGCATACCTGCAGCTGCAGATTGTTAACTTGGTAATCCTGCCAGGTTTAATGGCGCGGACTTCTTGACGCGGATGAAGGGGAAGACGGTGATGTTCGTGGGGGACTCGCTGGGGCGCAACCAGTGGGAGTCGCTCGTCTGCCTGCTCCACGCCGCCGCGCCGCAGTCGCCGGCGCAGCTCGTCTCCTCGGACCCTCTCTACAACTACAAGTTCCTGGTCTGCACATGCACCACACGCCACACGTCTATGATTATTCAGAGCTTGATCGCTCGAGGGAATAAGGGATTCAGAGTTTACATACGTTTGGTGCAGGAGTACGAGTTGACGGTGTCCTTCTACCGCGCGCCGTACCTAGTGGACATCGACGTGGTCCAGGGGAAGAAGGTCCTGATGCTGGACGACATCACCGAGAACGCCGAGGCGTGGCGCGACGCCGACGTGCTCTCCTTCAACTCCGGCCACTGGTGGACGCACACCGGCGCGATGCAGGGGTACGCGAACGCGATTCCTCCAGTTCGTGCAGGATCAAATGCCCGTGAATTTTCTCTAAGATTTAGAATGATGTGCGCGCGTTGCTGCAGGTGGGATTACATGGGGGAGGCCGGGCGGTACTACGAGGACATGGACCGGACGGTGGCGTTCCAGCGCGGCCTCACCACCTGGGCCAACTGGGTGGACCTCAACGTCGACCCGGCCAAGACCCGTGTCTTCTTCCAGGCCGTGTCGCCCACGCACTACAGGTATCACATTTCTGATTTCTCCTTATCCCCCGTGACTCCATGAAGCATGCCACTCTACAGTCTACACTGGCGTCCCTGTCCAGACGCGCAAGCATGGCAGGCACGTGCGCGCGCGCGTCCTTGTGTTCTTGGCATCCAGCTGAAAATTGATTCATTTTTCGTTTGGGCTTTTCTGCCGTGGTGCTGGATCAATCAGTTCGAAGGAGTGGCCCAACCCGGTGTCGAAAAACTGCTACGGCGAGACGACGCCGGTGGTTGGGCTCAACTCGACGACCCAGTCATCATCATCGAGCCTGGAGCAGGTGATCCAGGCCGTGCTGCGGGGGATGAAGAGCCCCGTCCGCCTCCTCGACATCACGGCGCTGTCGGCGATGCGGAAGGACGCGCACCCGTCGGTGTACAGCGGCGACTTCTCGCCGGCGCAGCGCGCCAACGCCGGCGGCTCGGTGGACTGCAGCCACTGGTGCCTCCCCGGCCTCCCGGACACCTGGAACCAGCTCTTCTACACCCTCCTCTTCTACAAATAGCCATAACATTGTTACAGGCCAATTTTATTTGATTATTTCTTCGGTGCGTGCGTGTAAACTATCGTTAGTGTGACGTCGTCTGACAGGATACATGTACACCTTTGTGTGCAGTGTGCACTCAAGAAGAACGTGTAAATCGCAGCATCAACAAAGCAAGTGCCTTATTTTCTCTCGGCTGTCCTACATCCTATTGCTTTGCATCCTACATACCCGCCTACCCCTATTATTGTTCCTGTCCATAAACAAGAGAGCACTTTAGAATACAAAAAAATTTCAATTAATTATGCACACAAAAATGAACACAAAACCCAGAATTGAATGTCCAGGGCTAGCTAGAAAATGTCAAAGTAAGGCTTCAAACTTCTTATAACTAATTGGCTGCTTCTTTCATTTTAGCTGCTCCGCGTTAATATACGGAGTACTAGTGCAAGAGAAGAATGCCTAGGATTGTCAATAGTCATTAATGTTAGCGTTCTCGGGAATCAAGATGCAGTGCGATCTCTCCATTTGTTACACCTACAAATTCCCTTATAAATCGGTAAAGGATGCATGCAAGCGATCTCTTTGAGCACTAAATGCAGATTAGGTCAATGATGTGTTCGCTAGACATTCAACTAATAAGGCCCTGTTTGGAAATTAGTCCGATGTTTGATACTCCCTCCGTTTCAAAATGCTTGTTGCCATTGACTTTTTTCTGCAACTTTGACCATTCGTCTTATTCAAAAAATTGTGCAAGTACAATTTATTTTGTTTGATATATGTTTTAATGTTGTATGTATTTTAAGCTTGACTTATCATTTTACATGTTTGTGATAATTTTTTGAATAAGACGAATGGTCAAAGTTGCAAAAAAAAAGTCAACAGCGACAAGTATTTTGAAACGGATGGAGTACTAATTAGGATAACAATTTATAGTTGCACAATTATTAAGACCTTTATAGATGCACAGAAAGACTTGATAGTTGTGTTATCTTTCTAGCAAATGGGATCGAGCTTGGTCTTAAATTAATTATTTGGTGAGGCTGTAATGTTATGAACTTAATACATGGTTTTGACGGAGTTTTCATGTTTTAGCTGTTTTTGACCGGATATGGTTCAGCGTTCAGGAAATGACATAGGTAACTCCAGAGGGCCCAGCTGGGAAAGTGGACACCCACATTCCCTGTCATGCCCCCCATAACTTTAAAAAAAATGTTAAGAACGGTACTGAGCACTGGGTAGTTGTTTAATTTGGGTGCTTTTTTTGTTACCAGCAGAGAGTACTTGTTCGGTTAGCTCTAGTGATTAGTGTTTGCTTTCATTTGAAGCTACTAGGGCTATAAAGTGTGGATGTGTGATAGATTCTTGCTGTTGACATTGTTGATGCCACCACCAATCGGCTGAATTTTTGCAGTTGCTCAACTTATAATTGTCCTTTCTGAAGAAATTCACCCGATAGAGGGAGAGGAAGTGGAGGTACATATACACGTTTCTGTTGCGGGAGTAACAGTGCGCGGTTCGCTTCTTTAATTAGGTGCCGGACAGTTCTTACTTCTTAGTACTAATCATCACTTAGTTGTTATGGAAGCAGCACGCATGTGCAATCAAGTCCTTGGTCCACAAATAATCCTATCAGCTTTACTTCACCACTCGGTCATGTGTTGAGTGTCTCACATCATTTCAAGAATCTCTTCAGGAATCGGCCGTATCATGGCCCCATAAGTATATACAGTACTCACTAAGACATCACCAAACAAACTGGTCAAACATCATATCGAAACCACATGCATTCTTTTTCCATCTCCTGACGCTCATGCATGTCGTGACTGTCACTGTCAGCAGCTATGCGTATAACCTTTTGTAGCCATGCTCTGAAAGCTTCTGGAGCCACCTCGCAATTACTTGTTGAAACCTCATCAAATTATACACGTGAAAATAGGTTGACTACGATTTAAAAATTCACGCCGGCCGTGCATGTTGCAGCCGTCCTTGCCTGGTTAAACCTAGACACAGGACAGATGCTAACCAAATATACAGTAGTACGGAGTATATGTTGCGTTCTGCCGCCAGGTGAACAAAATGATCGATGCATATTCTATTTAATTGAACGATCAAGCTGCTGTAGAAGTGAGGAGTGCATGCACACGGTTCGATCGATTGGCCTGAGCTGCAAGTTTCACCGCATTCCATCTGAAAATGATACTGCCACTGCAAAAGGCAGTTTCTAATGTTAGCTACAGTACTCTTCTTGCTGGCAAATGCCCAGGTGATTGGTTGTCGCAAGCTTCAGGTTATCAGCTAGCTATCACTTCTTCTGGAGCAGCGTGGAGCAAACAATTTGTTGGAACAGTGTATCTAGTTTCAGCTACCTAGCACTTCTTTCTTTTGAACGGACATGGGCTATATATACTAGCTTTGGCACCTTTTTGACGATGCAAAAATGTACGAAGATGCCCAGAGGTTGGTTGTCTGATTGTCTCAGCGCCCAACGCCAAAACGTTGCTTTTGCTTCACTCCTACTCAAGCTAGCAGCTAGGGCAAACAGTTAAAACCAAGTGCAAAAAATGCATCTACCCTGCCCCCACAGACCACAGTTCATTCATCATGTAATATTCCCAACTTAATTATATATATATATGATCTCTGCAAGACTGCAACTGAAAGCACCACCACCACCACTACCTCCACTGAAACCAGCTGCTGCTGCAGCCGACAACATTGTCCTGCATATATCCACGTAGTAGCCAGCTGAGCTCATGGTGCAGATACCAGCGATGATGAAGAGGGGGAATGGGCGGGCCCCGCTGTCAGTGGTGGTGGCGATCATCGGCGGCCTGGCTCTGGCCGGCATCATCTTCACCGAGGACCTCCGCTCGCTCACCGGTACATGCTTCTCTAGTGCTGCTAGCTGCTTCTGAACAGCATTGCCGTTTGCACTTGCGCGGCTTCATTCCTAGTGCTCACTGCCGCTGGCTGGTGTGCATGCTCATCTCTTCAGAGATCATGGAGAAGAAGAAGGACAAACCGAAGGAGCTGAAGCGGACGTCGTCTCTACTGGCCGGGACGAGGATGATGTTGACGCGGCCGGTCGAGAAGGTGACGCCGCCGCCGCCGGCGGCGGCGGCGGTCGAGAAGGTGATGACGCCACCGGCGGCGGCGAAGGGGGCGTTCGACCCGAGACGGTGCAGCGTGACGGAGGGATACTGGGCGTACAACAGGTCCAAGAAGCTGCATTACACGGACCAGACCTGCCCGTTCATCGACAGGCAGGTCTCGTGCCAGAGGAACGGCAGGCCGGACAGTGACTACCTCTACTGGGATTGGCATCTCGACGACTGCAACCTACCAAGGTCAGCTACCGCGCTTGTGTGTTCGGTGTTCTGTCATGCATTTTACTATTGATGAAATTACTCTTGCTCCATTCGTTCTAAAAAGCATATCGTTTTAAGATTTGTCTAAGTCAAACTTTTTTGAATTTGACCAAGATTATAGAAAAAACTACATATATTTATGGTATGAAATAAGTATCATATTAGATTTATCATGAGATATATTTTTATAATATTTATTGATACTTTTCTCTATTGAGAAATTTTGACTTAGAACAAACCTAAAACGACATCTATATACTGGTCTTATTCATTGGGCTGGCTTTACATTGGGCCGAATTATGCGGGCCCATCAGGAGACTAGGCCGACCGCATTGCTGCAATTCTATGCTGCGATCGCGCTAATCCGGGGTGGCCCCGACGAAACAAACTCTGTGCGCGCCAGGTTCGACCCGGCGGCGTTGCTGGAGAAGCTGCGGGGGAAGCGGATGATGTTCGTGGGCGACTCGCTGCAGATGGGGCAGTGGCTATCCTTCGTGTGCCTCGTCAACTCTGCGGTGCCCTACACCGCCAGGACCATGGAGCGCAGCTCCACCCTCTCCGTCTTCACCGCCACGGTAAGCACACGCCGAGTGAAATGCGCGGCCGGCCCTTCAACTTGACAGCAGGTGTCATCTAGATCCTCGAACTCTTAAAATGCACATCCACCTCCCCAAACTTGCTAATCAACTCACCTAAGGTCCAAATCTCTCCCATCCTACACACGTGGCATGCTGACCATGTGATGACATGGTCCTGACATGTGGGGTCCACCTGTCAGATCCACCGTTCTCCTCCCTTTCTCATGTCTCCCCCAGTGACTCTCGAGGACACAACGGCGAGATGAAGCGGCCCCATCGGCTCGGGGACAGCAAAGCCGGCGGCGGCGCGAACACAGCGAGGCCGCACACCAAGAGGACATGAGCGACGGGACGAGGCGGCACTAGCGGCTCGGGGACAGCAAAGCTAGCGTCGGCGGCGCCGTGGACAGGGCGATGTCGTGCACCATTCATGGGCCGTATGCACGCCGACCGAGGCCGCATCGCTGAGGGGTCGTCCGACCCTTGCAGAGGAGGGGATGCTGGACCCCACGACGGTCGTGCGCCCTGACCATCGCGAATCAGGCAGCCGACCCGCTCCCGTCCCCGCCGGCGGTGCTCGAGCGCCGGGCAGCTCCTTGCGCGCCCGCCTTTGCTCCTCCGGCGGGAGGTCGCCTCGTCGCGGGACCCCTGCCTAGCTGCACCCCACCACCTGCGGCAGCGGCCACCGCCGCTCGGGAGCCTGAGATGCCGCATCGTCTGCCTCTACGCCATGCCGCCACCGTGCGCCATGGTCAGCGGCACCACCGAGCTGAGCACATGCGTGCCTCCGCCGCCGCCCCTATTCCTCACCCTGCACGACCTCGCGGCTCTGACCCTTGCGCGGAGGTGGAGCTAGATCCGATGGCGCGGCACTGATGGGAGGTCCGCGGCACTTGGTCAGGGCAAGCGCCGACAACGGCGTTAGAGGTTGCGGTGGCAGAGAGATGAAGCAGAAGAGGGGAAGAAAGGAAGGATGAAAGAAGGTGGTGGATCTGATAGGTGGACCCCACATGTCAGGACCATGTCATCACATGGTCAGCATGCCACGTGTGTAGATTAAGTGAGGTTGGGGAGATTTGGACTTTAGGTGAGTTGATTAGCAAGTTTAGGGAGGTGGATGTGCAATTTGAGAGTTCGGGGACCAGATGACACTTGCTGCCAAGTTGAAGGGCCGGCCGCGCATTTCACTCGCACACGCCGCCGCGTCGTGTCCGGCCGCCGACCCACCCCGACGCCGCCACGCGATGCCGCGCGCGTAATAAGCTTAATCCTCACTGGCAGGAGTACAACGCGACGATCGAGTTCTACTGGGCGCCGTACCTGGTGGAGTCCAACTCCGACCGCAACATCCGGCTGGGCGCCGACGGCCGGGTGCTCCACGTCGACGCCGTCGAGCTGCACGCCAAGCACTGGAAGGGCGCTGACATCCTCGTCTTCGACAGCTACGTCTGGTGGATGAGCGGCAGCAGGATCAAGACTGTGTGAGTAGTGGAGAGCCGCACGCAGTTGGCAGTGGGCAGTGCGCTGTCATTTTCGGAGGTTACTACAGCGAGTCCGGCCGGCGATCACCGTCAATTCACAGTCACCATTGCGAACTTTCAGGTGGGGCGCGTTTGGGGACGACGGCTACGAGGAGCTGGACGCCTGGGTGGCGTTCCGGCTGGGCCTCAAGACATGGGCCAACTGGGTCGACGCCAACATCGATCCCAACGCCACCAGGGTCTTCTTCATGTCCATCTCCACCACGCACATGAGGCAACAATTAATTGTTCATTAGCTCTCCATCCAAATCCACCACCATCTTTCTGAATCGATTGCTCTCAAACTGACTACTGACGGATTGTGAAAATTTTGCTGCAGGAGCGAGGACTGGGGCCGTGAGGGCGGCATCCGGTGCTACAACGAGACGTGGCCCATCACGCGGAAGGGCTACTGGGGCAGCGGCGCCGACCGCCGGATGATGGAGGTGGTGTCGGACGTGCTGGGGCGGATGCGGCGGGTGCCCGTCGCGCTGCTCAACGTCACGCAGCTCACGGAGCACCGCGCCGACGCCCACGTCTCCGTCTACACCGAGACCGGCGGCGAGCTGCTCACCGACGCGCAGAGGGCCGACCCGCAGACCTACACCGATTGCATCCACTGGTGCCTGCCCGGCGTGCCGGACACCTGGAACCAGATCCTCTACGCGCACCTGTAGCCTCCTTGACCCTTTGTAGCTCACTCGTAAGTCGATTGTAACACGAAGAACGAAATTAATTAAGTCAATGACGACAGAGACATTAAGGAAACTAGTTACTTTTAGATTGATCCATAGCTCAAGTCTTAAAGGGTGCGTTTGGTTCACGTTTTTGGCCCAACCAGGCCCACGGGGTGTAGGTTAGGGTTGATTGGTTGCCTGCACCCCCGCCGAGCTAGGCCCCCCAGCTGCAATTTCCCTCCCGCCGCCTGCATCCGGGGAAATGCTCGAATCCTCCATTTCTCCAGAGCCAGGCTGTGGTGGTGCAAGCGCGGGCGATGGCGATGCCTCGGCGCGTGCAGGCGGGAGAAGAGGAGGTGTGCGCGGGAAAACTAGGGTTACCGCCCTCCATTTCGCGCCATTTCGCCGTGTTATGCTCACCTCCGCCGGTCGTCTCCTCATTCTTCCACCTCGCCCTCCTCTTCTCCACTACGTCCTTGGTCTCCTGGAGCTTGGTCATCGAGATCCTCGTCGCGGGTAACTGGTGAGCACCACATCCCTCCGTCTCGATTTCGATCCGATGTGCTTCGGTTGCTCACACTAAGGTTCTTCCTCTCTCTCTCTCTCACCCGCGCAAGTCACCGGCTCAGATCTGGTTTCTTCTTCTCTTCTCCATAAGGTGAAGTTGTTTTCTACTCAGATCCGTGCTTTACCTCCCTTTTCCCCTCCGGATTTGGTGTTTTCCTTATTTTCTCCATCATTCTCAGATCCGGATCCGTGCTGGTTGACCTCGTTGGTGTTGAAAAGGCAAGTCCTCTCCCCCTACGGTTTCGATCTGTGCATGCTTCAGATAGATCTTGCATTTTTCCCTGCTATTTTGGTACACCCTGTTTCCATCTGTGCAAGAACTAACACTTATGTATTTGTGTAGGCCCTGCTCCGGATTTGGTTGCGCTGGTTGATTGAGGATTTGGTGTGGCAGTTGCTTGTTCGGATCACGTGGTAACATTTGTCTAACCCATCCCTTCCTTCCTGGCCGATGATGATTGTTTAGCTGTTGTGGATATGTACTACATTCATTCTGAGCACATGTTCTTAGCCAATGATGATAGCTTAGTTGTTGTGATTATGTGGTGCATTCATTCTGAGCACAAGTTCTTAGCCAATGATGAATGTGTACCTGCTGTTAATTGTGTGGTACTTTGATTCTGAGTACAAGTTCTTAGCCAATGATGAATGTTTACCTGATGTTGTTGTGTGGCACTTTGAATCTGAGCACATATTTTTGGTCAATGATGAATGTTACATGCTCTTATTATTTGGTGCAGTGAATCAAATCACATGTTCTTAGTCAATGATGGTTCCTTTGGCTGTTGTTGATGTGCAGTTAAATTTATCTCTTGAGGCTAAGAACTTGTGCAATGATGTTATAATTTATCTCTTGAGGCTAAGAACTTGTGCGATGATGTTATAATTTATCTCTTGAGGCTAAGAACTTGTGCTATGTGAACTTGTGCAGTCATTCTCTCCTATTTTCTATCTTCTGCACTTTGCTATCTTCTGTTATTTTGTTTCCTACACCTGCTTGTGACTTTGCTGCATTCTATTTGCATCAAATGATGATATGTGGAGTGAGCTGAGCACAACTTATAGGCCCACTTTGTCCATACCTCCCTTCTGTTATTTTGTTTTGCTGGAATTTGGTGACCTCTAAAACAGAGGCATTCAGAACTTGTGCAATGATGTTTCAATTTATTCATACTTCAATCATACTGAGGCATAAGGCATGTGCCATGATGTTTTTATTACTTGATACTACACTTAATCTGAGGCTCAAGGCATATGCCATGATGTTTTTATTACTTCATAATACCATATATTTGCTGTTTTTCATGCTACACATTGATGATTGTTATTCTTACCAAGCAAATCCTTTATTGCCAGTGATGATTCTATTTGAACTGAGCACATGCCTATGCCAATGATGTTTTTTTACACTGAGCACATACTCATGTTCATGATCAAACACATGCATATTATGTTCTGATTGAAGGTAGAACCCCTGGTGTTTATGACAATTGCTACTCTCTACTGCACATACTCTCTACTGCAACAGGATGTCTGATGTTGGGAGGGCTAAAGATGCTCCTTAGTGTAAACTGCCTTGTATTCAAACTGAAATTGTATTAGGATTGTTTAATTTCTATTTGAATTGTTAATTAGGACATGTATTATTTGGCAAGTACTATTTCAGCTGTATGCAAACATGTATTATTTGACAAGTGTATTATTTGAACTATTCGAACTTAAATATTAGCTTCAAACTTGATTGTGGACTATGTATACCATGGATGGTGGTAACCTCACCATTCCATGCAAGTGGTGATATCACTTCTTTTCATTCAGCCAACCAAACATGCATGGCTGCATTCTTTTCTTGCATCTGCATACGCATCCAGGCAACCAAACATCGACTCCCTGCAGCCTGGCTCTAGATACGCTGGCAACCAAACATCGAGTCCCTGCATGCTCTGGGTCTGACCAGCTGGAGCCTGTACAGGCGGATGCAGGCTCCAAAATCAGAGAAGTGAACCAAACACACCCAAAAGATCGAGTTCAAGGACATCAACCCCGGCGCGCACACACGCACGCCTGAATCGCTCGCTCGCTCACACACGTACACGTACACAGTACACATACAAAGGCCACGTACGCTAGCGGCAGTACAACAGCAACGTAAAAAACAATAGCATCGGCGCCGGCCCGGTCGACACGCCACACCGTGTACCTACGTACAAGTCGTCCTTATCCTTCAGCTTTATCGATCGTTTGTTATTGTCACGCCGCGATCGCGACCGCGACCTCGGTGCCGTTGACCGCCGCGCCGTTCGCCGCGGCGTGCCCGTTCGCCACGGGCGCAACCCCGTTGCCGTTGGCGTGCGCGCCTCCGGCGGCGGTGGTGGAAGTGGCGGCGTCGTGGGAGGAGATGAACCGGCCGGAGGGGTCGTTGGAGGCCTTCCACTGCTCCACCCACTCGATGGCCGCGGGGGTGCTGCACGCGATGCTCGGGCCCCCCGGCACCGTCTCCCTCGCCGAGTCCTGCGCGTTACGGTTAGAGCTAGACATTAGCATGCCGTCGCGCAGGTGAAAAAAAGCAAAAGCAATTTCAAATGTCGGTGCGAGGCTGAGCCAAGCCAGTCGTCGATCACCTGAGGGAAGAGCCTCTCAAAGATCATCCGGTAGTAGTAGGCCTCCTTGTTGACAGGCGTGTTGTGGGGGTACACTTTGGCAGCGTTGATCATCATCTCGTCGGTGATCTGAATGAATTTTGAGGAACAAGAGTGTTGTTAGCCGGCCAGTTTCGGCGAATTTTTCAGGAGATGCAAACCCCTACTTCTATTTGTGCTGCTGAAATATAAAAAATCACCTGCTGCTCAGTGAAGGCTTTGAGGCCATCGATCCAGCTGTAGCCAACGCCGTCACTGAACTGCTCCTTCTGCCTGTAGAGAATATGCTGCGGATGCAGAGACATCGCACAAATGTGAGGTCAGTTCAGGCTTCACCACACAGAATATCTGGAAAAAGCTTCAGATACCGGTGCGTTACCTTTGGCAGGTAAGGGTTCTCCTCGTCATCGAACGCCTTCCTCATGACCCACTTCTCGATCCGACCCAGATCCTTGTTGTACTGCGAGCGCGCGTGGCAACAAGAAGGCATCGCCAGAAAATCACTACCAAAGAGCAACCGAAAGCAGAGAGCTCGAAACTGAAGCAGAGAGGTCGAGACGACGTCGTACCATTTTCCACTCGGGGTCCATGGCCATGGCGACGTCGATGAACTCCTTGTCGAGGAACGGCACGCGGATCTCTAGGCCCCATGCCGAGGTCGACTTGTTGGCACGCAGGCAGTCGTACTGGTGGAGTGCCTTCACCTGGGTGTTCCCCGCGTCAGGATCAGACCCGCCTTTTCCCTCGGGATCCAAACGAAATTGACTAAGTGATCTCGATCGGATGTTACCTTGCGGCAGGTCTCCTTGTGGAACTCCTCCTTGTTGGGCGCGAAGTGGAAGTAGAGGTAGCCGCCCAGGAGCTCGTCGGAGCCTTCCCCGGACAGCACCATCTTGACGCCCAGCGACTTGATCTTGCGCGCCATCAGGAACATGGGCGTGCTGGCCCGGATCGTCGTCACGTCGTAGGTCTCGTCGTGGTAGATGACCTGCTCGATCGCGTCGATTCCATCCTGGAGGGGAAATTGGCGATTTGCCAACCACCACTCGTCAGCGTCATGTCCAAGTTCACGGCCAAAAGCGTTACGGCTTCAGGTTTCCGTATCACGTTTCAAGGATTTTAGGTTTACACGTCTTGAATCGTGCGGATAGTATTTTTGCCCCCCTTTTATTTCGTTTTGTCCATCTGATGATCAGGCTGTGTGATTTACCTGCACGGTGAAATGGAACTCGTGGTGGATGGTTCCGAGGTAGTCAGCGACCTCCCTGGCGGCCTTCAGGTCCGGGGATCCCTGGAACGAACGTGCCGGCAAGAGCCAAAAAACGTCAGCGCTCCACGATCCGCGCGCGACTGAAAGACACGCGTCGCAGCAGGGTGGGAGAGGGTAAGCAAAACCTCGAGGCCGACGACGAAGGAGTGGAGCTCGGTGCCGAACTTCTTGGCGGCCTCGGTCTCGACGAGGTGGCGCTTGGTCACGGAGGCGACGAGGGACGAGTCCAGGCCGCCGGAGAGGAGGACGCCGAAGGGCGCGTCGGTCATGAGCCTTTTGATAACCGACTGGGGAGCAGAGAGCAAAGCAAATGGCCACGCACGTCAGTGTCAGTAAGCACCGAAGCTCTGGTACGGTAGGGCAGGGACTGGACGCACCTTCTCGAAGGCCTCTCTGAGGACGAGCGGGTCGTACGGCGTCGCTGGCACCTGCTCGAGGAACCATTGCGGGTTGTACCAGCGCCGGAACTCGCCGGCGGCGCTGGAGTAGAGGTGCCCCGGCGGGAAGAGCTCGAAACGGACGCAGTCCTCGTTCAGCGCCTTCATCTCGGAGGAGAACCAGATGGAACCTGCAAAGCCAAGGAAGGAATGGCAAGACCGATCGGTCCGGTCATCGTCTTGTGCGAGCTTAGCCGCTTTTGTCTTGGAAACAGAAGCGTGAAGCGGATGGTGCGAAACAGAGATGAGCGAGGATGGAGGAGAGGAGACGCCTACCGTCGCCGCCCCAGCCGATGTAGAGGGGGTTGACGCCGATGGCATCGCGCGCCGCCATGAATGTCTTGTTGCGGGTGTCGTAGAGCACGAAGGCGAACACGCCGTCGAGCATGTCGACGAAGTTCTCGCCATACTCCTCGTACTAAGAACAGAGGAGGTCGGCGTCACCATGTTGTGTTCTTTTATTCGCTTTTATTGATAGATAGATAGATATAGAAAAGCATGGCGAATGCAAAGAATAAAATCCCTCCTCACCAGAGCGATGATGACCTCGCAGTCACTGCCAGTGGTGAAGGTGTGCTTGCCGGCGAACTGCTTCCGGATCTTGGCGTGGTTGTAAATCTCTCCATTGGCCTGAAATGGGCAAAGGAACATCGATCGGTATGAGTTCGCCGCGGCATGCGTGGCGACCGTCGAAGCGTGTGGCGGGTTGTGCTCTATGTGTGCCGCAGCGCATGCTAGCTGATCCTGATGGGTTGGTGTTTCTTACCACGACGACCACGGTGCGTTCCTCGTTGAACAGCGGCTGGTCGCCGGACAGCGGGGAGACGACGGAGAGCCGCTGGTGGGCGAGGAAGTTGCCCTCGTGCTGGTACAGCCCCGACCAGTCAGGGCCCCTGTGCTGCAGCCTGCACGCAAGGATCACGTTCGCTGAGTCAGAAAAATAATAGAACCAAACATACTAGTGGTAACCAATAACCACAGAAACACAAGGGGGTGAAATGAACAACGGAGATTCCAGTGATGTTTTTCAGATCGGCCCTTGTTATTACTTCTTAGACCCTACCGTTCGATTCTTTAATTATGATACTTCCTATACGAGCTTCCCCGGCAAAAAGACAAAACACCCACACCAACCACCAGTCCTTGATTCTTCCATGGCTCTTTCCGGCACGTTCAAGAACGATTGCCAGCAACACGCACACTCGGACGTTAACCACATATCTAAACAGGGTTTAAAAAAAAGCTAAGCGTTAAGCTAGCGGTGACCCTCCCTCTCCAGAGCTTAAGCATGTTTATATAGATGTTTCTAAGCACGCTTAAGTGCTTTGTACTATAGCAAAGCTCATTCCTAAATTTTTGAAATCTAGGAATCAATATGCTAAGTAATCAGAATTAACTTTTTTGAAAGGAGTAATCAGAATTACTCAGGCGTAGCATGGGCCTCTCAGCAGAATAGCCCAATTGGCCCACAAAGAAATGTCTTCTGTTTGTTTTTCACGGTAAACAAGCTAATGATCCCCTCCCTTCCTCAGTTCCTCGAACACACCCACCCATCAAGATCGCACAAACAAAGGACCCAGCAACAAAAACACGCTCTAGGACGACGGGGGCTTGCCTGCGGGAGCACGTGAGGACGCGAGCCCTCTGTGCCTGGGAGCAGTCGGCACACCCGAGCACGGCGAAGATGCCACACATGGTGAATTTGTGTTGTGGTGACTGACTGGTGATACGAAACGCGAGCAGAGGTGGTGTGTGGTGGCGGGGGAGAGACCGAGAGAGAGAGCGGCAAGGGGCGCGCGTGTGGGAGCAAGACGAGACGGTGAGCGAGTGGGATGCAGGAACCGGGAGGGAGTGGGCTGCCGTTTTATAGCCGGCGCGCGCGGCTCCGGGGCCTCGCGTCTGCGACCCGGCGGGACACGCGGCGGGTGGCCGTTGGTGAAGCACCGTGTGCGGCGGGTGCTTATCCGTTCGGGATGCAGCGCCAGCCGAGTCAGCGTGGGGCCGTGCCGGGCGTCAGCTCCAGCGTCGTCCGGCGGATCCCCATCGGACGGCCGGGTGAGGCCCGGGGACGACGGGCCCCGCCGGACTCACCAATGGCGGCCGGCCGTGCGCTTTGCTGGGGGTGCCTTTTCCTTTGCGGGGAAGTGTTTTTGTCGCGGATGATGACGCAAACGACAACATTATTGTGGAGCATCTTGGAGTTCAATAATGGATCCGGACACGTAAGTTCAGATGGGTGTAAAGATTCGACGAATCCGCCCCTTATTAGTTTCTTAACCCTTCAATGACGTTAAATTTTATTTTCGGGGAGAAAATTTCAACGATGCTAATTGAAACCCGGCTAAGCTACAAAATGGACGTCCATCAGATCCAACATCACCGTTACCTCAGAAAAAGGAAGCCACAATATGATTGTTATTAAAGTCCAGAGTTGCACCACTGCCCGGACACCGTGGTCGTCGTCATCCACAAGCTTCACGCCGCCGTGACCTCGCAGATCCGCCGCCGCCGGCCCGAGCTCGAGCTCCATAACGGGGAGGAAGGCCTTTGCTTCGTGCCTGCTCCGTAGAGGAGCCGCCGTCCGTCTCTGTGACAGAACCGTCCAAATTAACTCCATATTATCACATAAACCACTCCTTTTGGTCATTACGCAATAACACAGAGTTAACTTGTCGTCTCTGCCGGGTCAAGCCCGGTAAATCACTTATAACAAAGGATCGAAAACTGTACATCAAAACTCACACGAAGGTGAGTCTAGAGATAAACGAGTCGCAATTTATTACATCATTTCCCATTAAGGGTTATTTATTACAAACCGAGTCTTTCGCATAAAAGTAAATTGTTCAGAGTTTATAAATACAGCGGAAATAAAACTAAACGAGAAAAGGTAGCATTATAGGAGGTCATCCATAATGCCAACAAACATCGTCTTCTTCCCATCCCAAACATCACCTGAAAAGAACAACAAAAACAAGGCTGAGTATACTAATACTCAGCAAGACTTAACCGACGGGTGATGGAAAATCACCAACTCTCTAGACATGCAAAGCGTTTTGGCTAGTGGATTATTTTGCTGAAAAGCAACAAAGAGTATGTCCTTACTTTCAAAATTTTAGCTCAAATTCTAGTTGATTACCCATTACTAAGTAGGCATCTACAACAAACATAAGTTGTGCAATCAATTAATCAAGCATCAATATTAATTCTCAATTCCATCATACAGGGAAATAGGCTGTATAGTTAAGCAGTCTCGGATAACGGTGAGAGGCCGATGATCGATCGATTAATAACCTTGCAAGGTGGACCTAAACACACGGGAGATGCACACCCCAAAAATGACAACTAAAACCAAGGGGGGTGGAGTGTGCAACAACCAGACGGTTCCCAGCCATCCTCGGTTCGGGATCAGAGTCCACAATCTTTGGTACAAGGTGAGGTGGCTACGGCCTCGCCGCCCACCCTCACTCATGCATCACCTTTACTGCAGCAGGGGGACTCTTCCCAAGATTAGTGGACCAGGTTCCCTTACCGGATCGGGAAGGTACTAGGCTTACCAGTCTCATTCCTGGCAAATGTTTAGTACGTTCAAAAGCTTAACCATTGACACCTATTGAGCGGAGCCGATCCCAAGCTCATACCACATGAGCATATCAGTTTAAATCTTATGATTCCAACATAAGAACCTATAACTCGTGAGTGAAGGATTTCACTCGACTTTTACCGGGTCCTTAAAGCATGGCAACTAGCGACCTATCATGCTAGTATAAGAACATAGGAACCTAGGATCATGCAACTATGGTTTCAATTCAACTCCTGAAACTTAAATGCACAAACATAACATATATATTTGCAGGAAGTTAAAATCATAGGATTATGCTCCGGTGCTTTCCTCTCAAGCAGATGTTAGTTCTAACTAGGCCTTGGGCCCTTCCAAACTTGGTTTGGGTCTTGTGGTACTCCAGGACGTCCACTTGTCCCTCGAACGGTCCTTCGTCTTGATCCGGGACGATTTCGTAGCTACCGACAGGAAATTCTACATGAGATGCACATGCATAAGATTTATTTGCCCAATTTAACAAGATTCCACTTTTCAAACTTAATGGTAAACACGGGGTTTATAGGTGGTCACATTCACCTAGATATGATATTCAGCATTCTCTTCCTCTATTAGAGAAAGGTGAGTGCATGTGATTTTTATTTCTCATTTGATGGTGACTGTGTACACATTTAAGATAATTAATTTATTTTACTTCACCAAGGTAAGGGTGTTGTTTAGGGTGTGTCTTGGTGAAGCCCATGTATTTAAAATTTGAGTTGCACACAAAAAAATGATCTTGGTTTTCCTTTTATCCCTTTAATTGAGCTTGATTTATTTCAAGAATTTTATTCCAAAAGACATACACCCAAACTGATCATAAGAAGGTCCATATATGCACAAGGTACAACAATTACACTACTGCACCAAAGTTTAACTCATCTCATCAATTCTGGCTAGCCTGAAAAATCACACAAAGCTATGCCTAGCCATTCAAGATTAAATCAAACAAAATTATATATACCACCAATTGAAACGAAACTTCCTATGGAGCTATACAGAAGCATTTCTAGCAGAGACATGCACTTACTCAGTAAGGAAACTTAAAGAAACTATACTAATGAATGTAACCTTAATAAAGCATGGTAATTTATATGACTAAGCTAAATATGTACAAAATAGATATACTATTTATCATGGGTGAATAACCATAAAACAGGGTTGTAGCAAAAAGATGGGCATCATTTGATCAACAGATTAATTTACAAAAATAAAAAACAGGAGCATTGCAAAAACCAAAATTAATTCATAACTAAAGGTCTACATGACATCTATGTGCCATTTTTGCACACAGTATCATACATGGCAATAAAAGAAACATATCCAAAATTCACTTACAGGTCATTTATAGAATTTGAATTATTTCAAATCTAAGCAAATTGATGATTTCAAAATATTTTAAAAACTACACCTAAATTTGAAAACTTTCTTTGTAGAAAAGTTGCTCCTGGTCATAAGTATCACAACAAAATTGAGTTGCCATTTTTACGATTTTTCTGCGATTTTTTGTGCAATTTACAAGTTCCTGCAATTTAAATCTAGATCTGAAGATCGGTTTCTTACATCTAGGTCCCTGTCTTTTGCGCTGAGACCCCTGGAAAGAAATGAATCCTTGCAATGTCACCCCTGGCCATGGCCGGCGGCGGGCTCATCGGATTCCGGCCAAACGGCGGCAAAGTAGGGTCGGGGAAGGGGCGGAACGGGACGTGGGCTCACCTACGGTCGGTTCCGGGACTTGGACGGCGCGGGGGAGCGGCCGGCAGTGGGGTTCGGTGGCCAGGCGGATCTGTAGCCGTGGCTACGCTGTCTCCGGCGAACTGGAGCGTAATGAGGGTCAGGCGGTTGCTTGGTGAGCTCTAGTGAGAGCTTGTGGTGGCGGATAACGGCTCGGGCGGCGTTGACGGGGTCCAGAGGGAGGAGCTCAACGTGGCGGCGGCCACGGCGGTGCGGCAGCCTGGCGGCGTACTCCTGCGGTGGAAGGGAAAGCTTGCACGCGAGCTCTGGCGTGTCCTTTTATAGGCGGCCACGGCTTGGAGGAGGGGCATACGCCTTGGCCTCGAAGCTTATCCAGTCGTGCAGTCAATTGGCCAGCGGCGGCCATTGGATCGGCGACCGTGGCGCATGGCGGCGCAGCGCGTGGCGCCTAGGCTGTGCAGAGCTTAGGGAGCTCGAGTGCCTAGCACGGGAGGTGGCACGGCGTGAGTCGATAAAGGCGGCGCCGACAAGACGGGGCAACGGCGTCGTCCTCCCCCTTCTCCCCGGCGGCAAGGCAAAGGTCATCCACGGCAGCGCTGGCCGGCGCGTGTCGACGCCAATCACGGGGAGAAGAGGGGAGAGGAGGAGAAAACCAGGGGTGGTGGTGGTATTCCGTCGCGCACACGTGGCGAAGAGGCGGCGTCGCGCGGGCCCCTGGAAAAATGTGACGGTGGGGCACGGACGCCGGGACGGGGGCTCGGCGCGCGCGCGACGCGCGAGAGCGTGTGTTCCAGGGCGCCGGCGCCAAACAGTCCGGTCAAGGCATGTTTGACCAAGGCAAACTCAAAAAGTTTGAACTAAACTTGAAAATCTCCAAAAATAGAAGTTGTAGCTCATGCATCCAGCTCCAACTTTTGTAAAGGGCGACATATGGAAAAGTGTTTAGATTAGCCAGAATCGAACGCCGAAGATCCTGTTTTTCTCGGCTTGGTCAAGATGAGGTCCTGAGCTTTGACTGAGTTTTTGGAGTGTTTCCACTTCGAATTTCAAATGCCGCTAATTAGATGAAATGTGTCCCATGAAAAACTGGACAACTTTTATATTGGCATAATTTGAAGTGCTTATGTAAAATTTTGAGAACGCGCTAGATTACCGCAGTGAGGTCTAGGGTTCTAGGGGGTTTGACTCTGATTTTTGAGGGGTTTGACCCAAGAGTGGGTATTTGACCAAGTAACCATATTAGTGAACATGCTTAGCTCCATAAATTAAGATGGTTACTATTCCTTAAAAATCCGGGGTGTTACAGCCTCTTTCGGCCCTGGCTCGGGCTCCGCCGCCCGCCATGGAGATGAGGTCGACACACGGAGGAAGGAGGCGCTGGAGAAGAGGAGAGACCCTTATCTGAATCTCTGCCAACACCGTCGCCGCCGCGCAGACCTTCCGCGTGCCGCTCGTCCGCCGTGGAGTGGTCACGGCACCTACGCTGCCTGAATCTGAGGACGGATGTAGCAAGGACAACCAGTGGCGAATTCAGGATTGGGTGGTAGGGGGCTCTCCTTCCTCTTATTCCTCCTCCCTCCTTCTTCCTCTTCATCCTCAAAATTTCCCCCGATCCACCGCTGGATCCGCCGCTGAGGACAACCATTGCCCGTGAGGCTGGAGGTATGTGCGTGTGAGGGCAGTCCCAACCCAGACTCTATGGTAGAGTCCAGAGTCATTAATTACACTGCCACATAAGTGATTTGTTGATGTGGCAAGCAATTTAATGATGAAAGAGAGGTGAAAACTCAGAAACCAAGTCTAAGTTAGAAACCAAGTATACACGCTAAACGAAGCCCGTACGGATCTCGTGTGGCTACCCACATGCACGACGTGTCCTCTTATTTAATAAAACTGGAGCAGAAGATCAGAGAGGAATATTAGATAGACTTCATGGCAGAAAATCTGCATTAGAGGACATAGTTTCTTGCGATAGAGTCTTCGACACATAGACTCTATGGGTAGAGTCTGGGTTGGGAGTGCCCTGCAGTTGACTGTGAGGATAAGGTAGCAAGGAAAATCTTGTCATTTCACATTGTTGTAAGATTAACTTGAGTAAAATAGTCACAAATTTTGCCGAGAAAAGAGCCACAGAGAGAAGACAGCAGGAGGGTGCGAGTATACCTGAGCATTTTTAGCCCGGTCCGGCCCGGCCCGCTGGCCCGGTCCGGGCCCGGCCCGCCCACGAACCTTACTGGATGGGCGTGGGCAGAGATCTTGAAGCCCGCGAAAAAAATTTTTGGCCCGAGCCGGCCCAAAATGCTGTTTTTAGTTATTTTACACTATAAATGCGCGGGCGGCCCGCCCAAGCCCGGGCCCGGCCCGAGCCCGGCCCGAAAACTGAGGCCCGACACGTCCCATGGGACGGTCATGGGCAGGATTTTCTCAGCCCGAAAAACCCGGGTTTTTTTTTGCGGCCCGGCCCGTGAAATGCTCAGGTCTAGGTGCGAGAGAGATAGGGAAAAAAGAGACCGACATGTGGGTCCCATGCGTCATGTCAATAGTAGGAGATGTCAAATATATTGTATTAAACGTATACACAATGGTATACAAAAATATATTCATAGTTGATCTCAGCTACATACAAAACATTAATCGCTTGCAGACAGACTCTCTGTTTATAGGTTGTATGACCTATTTTTCATGTTTGTCTGCATAACAAATTCGAGGTTTTACAGATGACCCACCATTTGTGGGTTGTACATGTCCTTAAGTGTAGTATATCTTGTCTACTGTCTCGACTAAAATTGATCGATGCTACTTAAGTGTTTTGAGACCTTTGACACTGAATTTCACAACAATAGAACCCTGTATATTAAAAATGTACATGAGTTTTGACTAAAGAAATCAATGAAAATCTTGATCTCCCCTACTAATTAGCCAACTACACCTCCCCCTCTCGCATAGCTTGGGATCCATCCTTGCAATGGCCTCATCTTCTACCTAGCTAGAAACTGGTTAGTGCCTTGTTCATCCTCCAGCTTCCGCCACTATCTTACTATTACTAATTGAAGAATTCTTTTGAAGCATGGATCGTAGGTGGACACTTTACAAAGGAAAACGAAATACTTGAAATTCTCACAAAAAGCAAAACATCTGACCATCAATAAATAGACTCAAATCATCACAAACATTGGATCTATTACATTTTCTAAAAAACTACCCACATAAGCCATTATAAAAATATTCTAAAGTAACCCCTAAATCTATATCTAAATTACCCAGCTCTGCCATTAAATAAAATAGATTAAAGTAACCCCTTAATCTTTATCAAAATTGCGCACAACTGCCATTATAAAAAATAATTTAATATAACCCCCTAAATTTGCAAATAAATTGTCCACCACTAATACTTAAACATCACATAATTAACATTTTCATATTTTGATATAATTTTTTATTTTTTAATCTATTGGCTTATGATATAAAAATTAAGGTATACACAAACAGTGTGTGGTATAATTTATAAAAATAAAGCCAGTGCGGGAGCACAAGCTGATGGGCTAGTATGTACTAATCCAATAACCCGTGCTCCTGCACGAGCTACTATTTTTTAAAATCTATCGTATTTAAAAATTATTTATAAATTAAAATTCTTGTTGATAATCAAAATTGTTACATGCTACTCTCTCCTTTTTCTCAATGTCCTAACAAATAATCATAAAGTAATGTACTATATTTATCTAGTTATAATGATTTTGAATTAGTAATTACACTATACTTTTCAATCCATATTCACACTTTTTCATTTTGTATGTTTAGCATAAAAATCAACATTTTTCTCCACTTCATAACAAATGTGTATAAATAGTCTACATGGTCACACCCATCGTGTGTGTACCTTAACTTAGTATTTATATATCAACAATGCCATTTAAATGGGTAATTCAGAATCATACATTAGTTTACTTTTGAATATTTTTGTATGATGAATATGAAGATAATTGGATAATTTGATTAAGATTTAGGTATTTATTTTACGTTATTTTTAATAACAACATGCGTGGGTAACTTAGATACAAATTTAGAATAGCATTTTAAGTTATACTTTATAATGATATGCATGAATAAACTGGATAAAGATTATTGGTTATTTTAGATTATTTTTAATGGCCAAGCTTGGTAATTTAGATACAAGTTTACAATTTACTTTAGAATATTTTTATAATTACAATGGTGGGGTAAATTTTTAGAAAATATAATAGATCAATGACTAGGATTATTAAAATTTGCACATTTGATGTTATTTCTGATTTTTGTGAGAATTTTTAGGATTATTAGTGGCCAATTTAGTTGCAAATTTAGGATGTTAATTTAACTATTATTATAGTGGCATAAATGGGTAATATTGATGAAGATTGGGGTTACTTTAGTTTATTTTATATAATTGCACGGGTGGGGAATTTAGATATAGATTTAGACAGTTATTTTAATATTTTAGTAATGATATTGGTGGGTGAGTTTTTTGAAAACATAATAACAAATACAATGACTATGATGATTTATTCTACGTATTGATGACCATATTTTTAGAATTTTTTATTTTTAAAAGTGTCCACCTATGATAATAGGTGGTTTTAACTAAGACTTCAAAAGGAGTTTCCAACCAGATAAGATTTACTCCTACCTTGTTGCGGTGGGTGCGATCTCGCCAGAGCTTGGCTGCGCGGCCAACCGGCCGCCACCATAGAGCTTCGGCAAGACCTTACCCCTTGTGCGGCAACTGCCTAGCTTCTTGTCCGTAGTGCCTTCGCCGTCGTCTAACCAGAGGAACGCATAGACCGATCGTAATCAATGTGTTTCAACAAAATTCAGCAAAGAGTTAACTATACGGAACATCGTCCAATGTAACCACCATTTACCTCATCCTCTAATTTTTTTTTTTGAGAATACCTCATCCTCTAATTTGACACGCATTAATAACCAACGCACGAGCTGACGTTCTGGCAAAGTCCAATCATCGCAATGCCTACTCTATTATTGTAATAAGCTTAGACATGTACAATCAGCAAGGACCTCCGATCCATCCCATAGACTAATTAGCTTAGGAATAGTCAAGAATAATCCAAGAAACCCGTACGCGGCGATGACAGCCGGGCTCCCTGCCTCTTGTCTACTTCCGGCGCCGTAGCTTGGTCCTCGCCACGAGAACATGTAGCTCTAGAGGTAGGTAGACGTACGCATTATTTTAGGCCAGCCATCGCCATCCGCTGTCTGCTTGCTTTGTACCGCATGAACAGCTCTTGGCCTCACACACACTGACGCACGTCAGCGATCGATCGACTACGATATCTCGCCGTAGCATCGGCCGGCATGCGTGCACCGGCGCACAGCGCGGTTGTTTTTGACGTACGGCGGTGCTCGATCGTCTCGGATGCGCGATCGGCGGCGTGCTCGCTCCGGATCCGTCAGCCTCGACGGCGACGTCTCGTGCCGGGGCGGTGCGTGCCATGCCCATCTCCGGTGAGGACAAGAGCCGCCGCGTGCGTGCAAGTGGTTGCCAAGAGCAAGGACGACACGGGGTACGGTGGTGGACGGTTGGGCAGGAAGGAGAAGCCCTGTCCAAGCAAATGCAAGTCGTGAAAAACTCTGCACCAATAGAAATGCATGGCTGAAGCCTGAAGGTGCACTGCCACTCTGCTAGAGTGCTAGCTAGCTGCCGTAGGATAGATGGAACAGATCAGAGAAGGCACGCTGCGCTGCAAGAACAAGGGGAGCGCCAGCAGCAAGCATCCACATACGTCAAAAATGGCCAGAGGCTATGGTTTATTTCAAGGCGACTAGCCCCTCTTTCCGGCGAAAGGGATGTGTGGCGCTAGGCCGCTAGCTCGATACTAGCTGCTGAGTAGCTTTCGGTTGGATCGACATACTTGGATTCGAAAGGCCGTACGTGGAGACTTTTCTCCCTTTTATTTTGGCTGCGATCGAAGTAGAAGAGAAATATAGTAGCTCAACTTTGTTCTTTTTTCCTTGAAAGAAATTTTAAGAGGGTTGTTTTTTTTAATGCAAAGACGGGACAAACAGCACGCAGATACAAAGAGATAAAACAACCAAGAACAAAGACAGAACCGAAGAAGCACAATGCAAACTACTACCTCAGCTTTGTTCTTTGCTTCTACCTTTTTTTAGATAGGAAAAAAAGGATTAGTATCGTCGTCCTTTGTTAGCTTTGCAAACAAAAAAAAATTCATCTAATCATGAATGTTATCATCATTGTTAGCCATTTGCAGCAGGAATTTGGAAGTATATATGGCTACACCCAAAAATTCATTGGAATATATGTTTGGAGTCATGGAGATTCATGGACACACACGACATACACGCCCCACTCCTTCCAATGCGCGCGCGGAGCTTCAGAGCGCGTCACGGGTTTCTTCCAATAAAACAACTCTGTTGAGGAACCCAACTCGATAACATAAACTCAGTAGCATCAACATCCGAAAATACAATTTCGAGTTAATAGCTAAAGGTGCAGAGTCCAGACAAACATGGAACTAATAACCATTGCTAGACTAGCTTCGTCAGCGTTTAGCTTGGATCGATCGGAGTGAATAGAATTCGTCGGTGTTCAAGCTGTCGTCTTGTTGAGTGAAGCTAACATGGAGGGCAGACAGAATGACGAGACGGGTGGAGTGAGCCCATCCTACATGCATGCTTTGGAACCGTAGTAGCGGGAAAGTTTAATAATGCATGGTCACAGAACTAATCGAGCGAAGCGAACAATGATCGGTGGTCCATGCATGTTGGCAGAGGGATAATTGAGATCCCCATTGCTCCTTTGTCTGGAATATACTATTGAATCAAGAATCCTGCACTAGGTCAGAAACGATTTGTCCTGGCACAAGTAAATTAACGTGTTGGCACCCGTCAGCACAGTGGTGCGCAGGGGCGCTGGGCCAGCAACCGCCAGCATTGAAGGATTAGTGCTGGCGGGCGACATAAGCCACCCGCCAGCACAAATGGTCTCATTTATGCTGGCGGGCGGCTTATGTCGACCGCCAGCATGAATCTTTACTACTGGCGGCTGGCATATGCACCCGCCAGCACAGTGAAGCTGCAAATAGCTAGAACTTGTTACTTCTGTCACCAATATTTCAACATGGACAACACCAACAAGTCAAATTCAAACTGAAATATCAACACAAACAACACCTTATAAAGATTTATTTCACACAAACAACATGCATGATCACAAATGTTTCAAAGCACACCAACACAAATTAAAGTACACTACAATAGGGGCCTCACTCACAAGTCAACTACAACTTGCCTCACTCAGTTCTTAGACAGTCCGCCAGTGAGATAACTACCAAGCACTACACCTATTATCAAGATCACAAAAGCGAGGATGGTGCCCTGCATGCATAATCCTTTATTTTTCTTGGGCTTCTTCCTACAGCCATTCTTCGCCAAATGTTCAGTTAATTGCCCTCGTTGTTCTGCAAGTTCTAGCCTCATTTCATTATGCGACATCTTCAAATCACTAAACCCAACTTCAAATCAGAAACGACAAACTTTAGCTGATTCAATTGATCCATAATTTCAGGCACGGATTGCACCTACCCCGGCGGATACACTACACTAGACGGTTGTGGTGCCGCTTGTGGCGGTGCAGCAATACTGGTGAACATCTGATAGTTTGCCGGCACCAAATGTGGGTAATTTGATCTCAAATGCTGGAGGTATTGACCTTCCCACCAAACTTTCGAACATGAATTAGGGTCGTCCTACAAGAATAATCAACAAATACAACTATGTTATTAGGACAGTAACAAATGCAACATAGTTGATAATTATCCGTATATGGCAAGATTGATTTCGGATTAACATCATCTACAAGAACAATCAACAAATCCTAAGGTGGCTGCCATCAATAAATTGGATAATTATCTAAACATAAACCGAATTAACAGAATCACTAATATTATATCAACCGAATCACTAATAATCAACAAATCCTAAGGTGACTACTAATCAACTGAATTAGGGCAAGAGATGAAAATCAAACCAGGTGGTTGTTCGGGCACTTGTAGATGATGTTATTTGCCTTGCTCTTGAACCAAACCACCCGGATCCGGCAGTACTTGCATTCCACCAGGGGGAGAGGCGCGAATTGGCTAAGGTTCTGCGCGGAGCTGCTCGCCATGCGGCGCTGATGGTGCTCGACGTCCGTCGAGGAACTGGAGGTAGAAGATTGGGTCGACAGCTTGCCTTCGAGCTCCTCCTCCACCGCAAGCTGCGACGGCGGCCGCGGCGCACGAGTGCTGGCGCGCGCGGTGGCGGGGCTCAGGCGGCGGCTTACGACGGCGGCACATGGGCGAAGCTCACGAGCGGCAGTGGCGGGACACGGGCGTTGCGGCTGCGGCGGGGCTCGCGGCGGCGGCTAGGGTTGGGAGCAAAGCAAGAGTGTGTGAGTGAGTGTTGACCGTTCCGACCGGACTTATTCAGACCAGCGTGTTGGCGGGTGGCTTAAGAGCCCGCCAGGAGAGATATTAGTGCTGGCGAGTGGCTTAAGTCGCCCGCCAGCATAAAGGTACATAGTGCTGGCGGTCAACATAAGGCACTGCCAGCACAGAGATTACTGCTGGCGGTTGTCTTATGCCACCCGCTAGCACTATGCTTTCTATAAATATAGAACAACCCCTTCTTCCCAGCAACCTTCCATTGGCGCTTTGCCTAAGAGGAGCTCGGAAAAAGCTCCAAAAACACCAAATCTAGGGGGGAAGGTTTTGCTCTTGATTTTCTTAGAGGAGGTGGCTATATAAGGTGAGTTTGTGCTATTTTAACCTTAATTTTCTCCTTTTATTCATGATTTGTATGTAGATAGAGATCTAGATCTAGACCTAGGGTTAGGTAGGAGAGAGAGGGGAGTGAAGAGAGATCTTGAATTAGAGATTTATTTTTTAAATAGCTTTAGATTTTCATAATATAATAATTGCAATTATAGAAGCAAGTTTACATATTAAATTATTTAAATTATTAGTTTGTCAATGCAAATTATTTAAATGTTCATAATATATTTATTGCAATTATAGAAGCAAGTTTACATATTAAATTATTTAAATTATTAGTTTGTCATTTAAATTATTAGCTTCATAAATTAAAATTATAGAATTTAGTTTTGTTTCCCTTTTTTACATATTAATTGAAGCAAGTTACACAATTGAGTTTGAAATTGTAGAATTCAGTTTTGATTATACGTGAGTTTATAATAGAATTATCTTTTATAGGTTGTTTAAGATGGAACATAGAGCATGGATGTATGGCATACGGAGACATTCGTCTACATTCTCGACAGAGTTAACAAACTTTCTTTAGGTTGCGCAGAAGCATACCCAAATTTCTAGGACAAAGCAAATACGTTGTCCACGTTGTGATTGTTGCAACAAACTTGTGTGGGAAGATATTAATGCCATCAAGATGCATTTGATAAAGCGCGGTTTTGTGAAAGGATACAAAACTTGGTCCCACCATGGTGAAGCAAAAAGTACTTTCAACAATGCAGACATCGGCACCAGGTATGATGAAGTGGGTGATGAAGATGCAGATGAAAATGATCATGTCATGATGGATGATGCTTTTGGCTGTGAAGATCAAAATAATGATCAAACAGATGCACCACAGGTGGACGAGGAATGTGATGTTGATATGGAAGAAATGTTGTGCCACATTGAACCGGAGGTGTTGCTAGGGAGTGCTAAAGGGTTAGAAAATTTTGAGACACTAAAGAAGACAGCAAAGGACCGTATGTATGAGGGTTGTGGGAAGGAGTGGACCGTGTTGCGTTTCATGCTCCATCTTCTGATTGTGAAGGCAAAATTCGGATGGTCGGACAATAGTTTTAACGAACTCCTTACTCTATTAGCCAATCTACTCCCGAAGCCTAACTTGGTCCCAAGAAACACATATGAAGCAAAGAAGATTATCAACCCATTGAAGATGCGAGTGCAAAGAATACACGCGTGTAGGAATCATTGCATATTGTACCGTGGTGACTATGCAGAACTGGAGAAGTGTCCAAATTGCGATGCTAGTCGTTACAAAAGTAATGCCAATTTTGCTGTGGAACGGGTCATTGCATCTAAAGGCGCGAAGAGGAAGGTGGGTAGAAAGAAAAGTGCATTTTCTCAAGTTGAGGAGGAGTATAGTATTGGTACTGACACTGCTAGTCAACGTAAAGTCCCTGCCTTGGTGATGTGGTACTTGCCGGTGGAGGACCGTCTGAAGTGATTGTTCTCGAACCCAAAGACCGCTGAACTAATGACTTGGCACGCAGATCGCCCAGAGAAGTCTGATGGGAAGCTTCGACATCCTTCTGATGCTCGGCAGTGGAGGACCTTTGATTCCAAGCACAAAGAGTTTAGAGATGAAAAAAGAAATATACGGTTCGCGTTAAGTACAGATGGCATGAATCCATTTGGTGAAAGAAGCAGCACGCACAACACATGGCCAGTGTTGATGACCATATACAACCTTCCCCCTGGCTATGTCACAAGAGAAAGTTCCTTTTGCTTACCATTCTAATCCAAGGACCGAAGCAACCTAGTATCGACATAGATGTCTTCCTGGAGCCATTGATGGAAGAAATGGAGAAGTTTTGGAAACATGGGGTTGAGATGTGGGATGAGTACAGAAGGGAGACATTCACACTTAAGGCAATTATCTTTGTTACCATTAATGATTACCCTGCCCTATTTTCTTTGTCTGGTCAGAAAAAAAGGAAAAACAGGTTGTGTAGTTTGTTTGAATGGTACAATATTTGTGTACCTGAAAGGATCTAAGAAGACAGTGTATATGGGGCACAGACGCTGGCTAATAAGGACTCACAAGTACTGCAAGATGGCAGACTCTTTTGATGGAAAGATTGAGAAAGACTCTTTTGCCCCACAACCGGCCACCGGTAGAACCGTATTTGAAATGTGTCAGAAGGTCAAGTTCAAACTTGGTAAGAAGTCAAAAGGTGATGTTGATGATAATTCAAAAAGGGGAAGGAAGGAGGTTGAAACTACAGAAAACATTAACGTGTCTTTCAAGAAGATGTCTATATTTTTCAAGTACTTGCCATACTGGGAAGATTTGGCAGTGCGCCATGCCATCGATGGGATGCATCTTCAGAAGAATGTGTTTGAAAGCACAATGGGATTCTTAGGCCTAACAGGAAAGGTAAAGGACGGACTGAAGTCGCGTAAGGATCTTGTTGACCTAAAAATTAGGCCAGAACTCCACCCACAACCACGTCCTAATGGTAAGCAGTACCTTCCACCTGCTAGCTACAACTTAACACAACATGAGAGGTTGGCTATCTGCAAATGCTTGCGTGGGCTGAAAGTGCCAACCGGATTCTCATCCAGCATCTGATCATTTGTCTCGTTGAAGGACATGACGCTTACTGGTTGTAACTCTCATGATTGTCACGTGATGATCACTGTTTTTCTCGCGATTGCGATCCGAGCTGTCAAACCAGTATTCCTTAAGATGGTTATCACAAGGATGTGCTACTTTTTCAACGTCATTTCGCAGAAAGTGGTAGATTGTGTAGAGTTGGCAAGACTTCAGCTGTTTATGTCAGAAACTCAAGCCCAGCTCGAGATGTGCTTCCCTCCGTCATTTTTTGATATCATGGAACATCTAATGATCCACATGGTCGAGCAAATTACTGAACTAGGACCTATGTACTTTCATCAGATGTGGACGTACGAACGGTTTATGTCGATTCTCAATGGATACATGAGAAACAAGGCATTTCCAGAGGGAAGCATGATCGAGAGCTACCATACAGAAGAGAGTGTTGATTGTTGCATAGACTACATAAAAGATAAGAGAGCGATCGGTTTACCGGAATCTCGACACGAAGGCAGATTGTCAGGGAAAGGGACCATTGGAAGGAAAAGATTCATTGACGAGGACAACCAACAACTGGAGAAAGCACATGCTAGTGTTCTACAACAACTTGCAATAGTGGAGCCATTTATCGTGCAACACGAAAATGAGATTCGTGAAGAAAATGATAGTCGGTCCGAGGATTGGGTCATCAAAGAGCAAAAGCGTCGTTTCCCATCATGGTTAAAGGAACATGGGCATCTATTTCAAGGAAATTCCATAGACGACACAACGTTGACCAGGTTGGCGGCTGGTCCATCAAGCAATGTGGCCTCATGGCAAGCATACGAAATTAATGGGTACACCTACTATACGAAGGCGAAAGACAACAAGAGTGTCGCGTATCAAAACAGTGGTGTTCGCATAGATGCGATTGATAAATCCGGAAACAACATCACTTACTACGGGTTCATAGAGGAAATATGGGAACTTGACTATGGAGAGAATATCAAGTTCCCCGTGTTTCGGTGCCAATGGGTCAAACACCCGAATGGCGTCACAGATGACAATTATGGATTGACACTTGTAGACCTTGCCAATGTAGGTTACAAAGATGATCCATGGGTACTCGCCGAGCGTGTTGCACAAGTTTTCTACATAGCTGATCCTATGAATGTAAAGAAGCACATTGCCGTCTCCGGAAAACAAAGAATTCTAGGAGTAGAAGGTGTAATTGATGTTGAGGATTACAATCAGTTTGAGGAACTAGTCTTGTTCAAAGATCATGAGAAAAGAATAAAAAAAATTGAAGCCAACATTCCTAAATCGGAGAAGCCATGGTTACGTACAGACTGTGAAGGGAGAATTGTTAAAGGATAAATTTGCACTTCTTATTAGTCGGGCTTGATGTATCACTTGTAAGACTTTATATAATTAGTGTTGTTGTAAGACTTTCAATCATTTTAGGAGACTTTTGGATGTTTCGATGAAATGAGACTCTAGGGTCAAACAACCTATAACTCATTAGGTGTATGACCCTAGAGTCCCATTTGAACTAACCTTTTCAAACTAGGACTTCTTTTACAAGAGACACACCTCCTATACTTAAATTCAAATATTTTATGGTACTTTTGGAAGTTTCAATGAAATTTGAATATTTTAAGCCATGATTTCAAATTTTTCAAATTCTGAAAATATACTATGCTGGCGGGCGTCTTAAGTGCCCGCCAGCGGTGAGACTCACCGCTGGCGGTTATCATAAGGAAACCGCCAGCACAGTGGTTTGCCAAAATATGAAAAATTTGAAATCCTACCTTAAATAGTTCAAAATTCTTTGAAACTTCCAAAATTCTCCGAAAATATTTTAATTTAAGTATAGGAGGTGTTTTCTCATATGAAAAGGTTCCTATTTGAAAAGTTTAGTTCAAATTCTGGCAAACCACAGTGCTGGCGGGCGCTTAAGATAACCGCCAGCGTGGAGGCTCACCACTAGCGGGCGCTTAAGTCGCCCACCTGCGCTAAGGGTCACCGCTGGCGGGTGGGTAATGTGGCCCGCCAGTGTTGCTTTCCTTTATATATAGCAGCCACACGTTGAAAATTTTCTAAGTCCCGGCGCGAAAACGAAACGACGCCGTCAGGCTGCCAAAATTTCGCACCGGAGCGCCGCCGCCGTCCTCCCCGAGCGCAGCCGCCCCTCCGACCACCACGCCGTCCTCCACGAGCGCCCCGCCGTTCTCCGCGAAGCCGCGGCCGCCGCCGACCTCCACGAGCGTCCCGCCCCTTCTCCCCGTGGACCGCCGCCGTCGTCCGCGGGCGCCCCGCCGACCTCCTCCCCGAGCGTCGCCGCCCCTCTTCCCCTAGCAGGATGACGTCGTCCTCCCCGCCGGCCGCTTCCCCAACCGCCGCCAACGAATCCCCCGCCGCCGACGACAACTCCCCCGCCCCCGTTCGCCGCCGACGGCTCCTCTTCTCGGCGAGCGCCGTCTCCTCCGCTCGTCTCCTCGGCACGCATCGAGGCCGGGGATGGGGCCGGCGGCGCCGCGACGACCGCCCCCTGCGAGGAGGCTCGGTTTGTTTTTTTTTCTTTTTCAAAATGCAATTACATATAATTTAGAAAATATGGACTATGGTGGATTGTGGATAAAATTGTATAAAAATGGATTATGGATTGTGGATAAATAGATTTTTAAATGGATTTATTATATAAAAATGAACTATGGATTGTGTATAAATAGATTTTTAAATAGATTTATTATAAATATGGACTATGGATTGTGTATAATTTTTAAATAGATTTATTATATAAAAATGGACTATGGATTTAATTTAATTAGTTTTATTGTATAAATATGGACTATGGATTGTGTACTATAGCTATTCAAATATGGACTATATGAATATGGATTTAGTTTAAATAGATTTATTATATAAAAATGGACTATGGATTTAATTTAATTAGTTTTATTGTAAACAACAATTACCTATGATCAATTGTAAAAAATATGGAGGAATTGTAAATTATCTATGATCAATTGTTAACAATGAAGAATCCGGTGAGGAGGATTCCGGTGATAGTGCTATAATTGGAGACTATGAAACTCCATCTGAGTACGAACCAAGCGAACCACGACCTCGTAGGCGTCCCGAAGACGATGATGTTGATTACGAACCAAGCGATATTGATGTCTGCATGCACATTCACTCAAATTAATGTTTGTTTTTCAAATTAAGATATACTTTAAATAATGTTTTATGTGTAGAACGATGAGCGATCCCCGCCACGACGTCGTAGAGCATCTAACATTCTTGCCCAAGAGGCAGAAGTTATTTCAGCACCACAACCTTCGGGTACTACTACTTCTAGTAACCTGAAAAGGAAACGTGGTCATAGAAGAAGAAACCAGATCCCTGAAAGAGGACAACTTGTGATAGAACAGTTGGGTGACAAAGGTGAGCCCGTCGAACCTAAGGGGATAGCTGCTAGGTTTCGGAACATCGTTGGTGCAATTGTCAGAGACCAATTGGGGTCTTGGATCACAACTAGTAATTGGAAGACTGTGCCTAAGGCTACGAAGGATGTATTATGGGCCAAAGTGAAAGAAAAGTTTGCTTATCCGGAAGGAACAAAAAATGCAGGTAGAACTTTTACTGAGGGCCTCTGTGGAAGAGCTCTTAGGAATTGGAGGTCTACACTTAATACTGAATTTGTCCAGAAAGGCAAGGATGCTAGGGATGTGTATAGTAACATTCCGCTAGCAGTGTGGGAAGAATTCGTAGAACAGAAGAAGACGGCAGAAGCAGTAGCTCTGAGTGTCCAACAAAAGGAGAAGGCTATGAAAGCTGTTGAGAACCCCAATCACTTGGGTTCAGGAGGATATGCTGCCAAAATGGCAAAATGGAGGAAGGAGGAAGAAGAAAGGAGGGTAGCTGGTTTACCAGCTTTGTTTGAAGGCATGGATGAGCGTAGCAGGAATTGGTGCCTTGCTCGAGTTCCGGCTATAGCACCTGACGACACGATTTCATTCCATAAGCCCACAACAGAACAAATTTATGAGAAGCTGGAAGGACTTGCGGAAATGCAAAAGAATGGTCTTTTCATGCCCGACAGGGAGAAAGATATGCTAACCGCCGCGATCGGAACGCCTGAGCACTCTGGCCGTGTTCGAGGGATTTCTTCTACCTTGCCCTGGGGTAAAGCATTTCGTGAACACCGAGCAAGTTATAAGAAGCGGGACCGTTATAAGAAGCACCTTGAAGACAAGATGAGAGAAATCGCCAAGCAAGAGTTGATAGGCTTCTTCATACAACAACAACAAGTTTCTGTTGGGCCTAGTGCAGAGAATGCAATATCTGGTGGTTCTGGATAGGTCCCTCCAAACTTGCTGCTTGCTCAGATCGGAACCATCCCGACTCCAAGTAGTGTTGGTTCTATTGCTAACGCCAAGCATCCTGTAGATGACATTGTAGAGGATACACCATGCAAGTTGGTTAGTCCATATGGATGAAAACTAGATAAGTTTCGAGAATTTGGGACAGCCATGGCACTAACGGGTCATGTGTTTCCGAATCCACCACCGCCAGAGTACGCATGGGTTCAAGTTGTTTCGGTTTCTGATGAGTCGTGCGAGATTGATATCCCTACTGAGGATGGGATCGAGCTTCTCGGTGATGCGAGGAACCAATACATACTGTGGCATCGTCGAGATATCATTCTTAATGCATCACCAAGTCTCTTACAACCTAGCCAAGAACGAGTACCCCCCCAAGATTCAGATGCTGCAATGGTCGAGTACACGATGGGTGGGGAGCATGGAGGTAACAATGACAACAACATGACCCTCCAAGATGTTGCAGACGTCGGGAACACGGAACAACCTACGATGGGTGGGGAGCAGGGAGTTAACAATAATGACAACAACATGCCACAAGCACCCCTCCAAGCAGATGTCGGGAACACGGAACAACCTACGATGGGTGGGGAGCAGGGAGGTAACAATGGGAACAAATCACCCGTCCAACAAACTCTCGATGAAGGGGCATCATCACCGAAATCTGTTCCAAGACCACCATCTCCTCCGCCATGTCCAGCAACCAAGACGCCAGCAATACACCGGATGATAAACTCATATGAACCAAAGACGAAATCATCTGATGTTGACTTGTTCTTGAAAGTACTGAAGGATAAACCTAAACGGGCTCCAGCATCCGGTAAAGAATCATCTGATGTTCAAGTACTCAAGAAGGTACCAGATGAAAAATCTTTAACCCGCACCTCTTTTCAAAAACAAAAGGAGGAGCAAATAAGTATGTTTTCGTCGGATGAGGTGCCCGACAAGTATGAGCATGAAAAACCATTCTGTTTTTGGTGGCAACTGAACGAAGGGCCGCCAGAATTGATGAGGCTGCATGGATGGATCATGCACGCCATGAAGCAAGGCATTCACACTATCACCGCCAATGTCCCGAAATGGGTGTTCAGTAGCTCTTTAGAACGGAAGGTTGCAATCGATTTCCCCGATTTGCATGCGATGTTCCGTCATGACAAACTCGACATCAATCTCGTTACCATTTGGTCCATGTAAGTCAACATCCCTATACCACATACAAATCTATTCAAATTCATATGTATTGTTATTACCATCCTAAGTAAAATTTTTTGCAGGATGCAAGTGTTGGATGAAAGGAAGACAAATGGGAGGTGAAAGGTAGCATATATGGACCCGCAACAAGTAAGCAAGCCACAACACACGTTCATAATGTCGGATCATCTAAGAAAGCAAATAGAGGAACAAGCAAAGACACCACAAGAGAAAGAAGAATTAACAAAGGGTTACGAGAAAGCTAAACTTCATGAGGTGGTTGTATACATTGCAAGGGTAATGAGGAAAAATCAACATAAGGATTCTATCAAGTGTGCTTACAATTTTGAGTAAGATCCTTTAAATAACTATTTGATCATTTGCTTTCATTTTTGAGTCTATTTATATTAATTATTTTAATTTTATGCAGCGATCATTTCATTTGCTTTCACATGTGTCCGAAGTTTGGAACTATGGGGGTCTTCGACTCATTACACTATTCAGAGGCTTCTTACCGGAAAATCATTGAGATTATAAGAAAGTAAGACAACTCAGTGCAATATATAATCACTATTACGTGTATCGGCTATAGTTCAAATTGTATTACTAACTTATGTCTTTGTATCCTTAAAGTGCGTATAGGCTATACATAGTCAATGGTGGGCAGCACCCTCCAAAGAAGAAAAAATTGGTGATACGACATGCCAAATGGGTAAGAACACTTCTGTTAATAAGTACCAATCATTTTTATCAGAGTTGTACACTTCTGTTAATAAGTACCGATCATTTTTTATTTGTTTGCAGTTCTACAAACAACCTCCTGGCAGTGTGCTATGTGGATATTATGTGTGCGAGGTTTTGAGAAATAATGGGAGGTACCGGACGAATCCTGAAGACGTAAGACTCTTGTTTGTACACAACTATGTATGTGCTAATTATGGTCCTGATGGTGATGCATAACAATCTTCATTTATTGTGTTTACGTGCAGATGCCTACCATTGAGGGATCGTGGGGGCAACTTGGTGACAATCAAATCACCAACATTTGTGCGGACATGGCGAGATTCATCCTACGTGAGATTTGCCACGAGGATGGAGAATTCTTCGATAAAGAAGGAGTCTTGACATTAGACGATGCGGAAAGGTTACGTAGATGGGTGTCTTAGGGTTATCTATTATGCACGATATTTTTTTTTGTAATGTGACTTATGTATACATTTTTATATTTTAGTTTGGATTATGTGTTTGTGAAACATATTTGGATTTGGTGGTTAAATACAAATTACAATAAATTAAAGTAAATTTGGCCTACAAATGCAAATATGAAAAAATACGGGCGAATATAGCGGCCAAATACAAATAATAAACGAAAATGACAAATTATATACAAATAATAAACAATTATGGGGAATTATATAGCAAATGAGAAAAATGCTTTCTGTGGCGGGCGGTCTAAGCAACCGCCAGCACAGATGACCTTTGTGCTGGCGGGCTGCTTAAGGAACCGCCAGCACTGATGGCCTTTGTGCTGGCGGGCTGCTTAAGGAACCGCCAGCACTGATGGCCTTTGTGCTGGCGGGCGTTTAAGCCACCCGCCAGCACAAATGGCTCTGTGCTGGCGGGCGGGGCAACCGCCAGCACAAAGGGCCATTTCTACTGGCTCAAAGTTGCTGGCGGGTGCTGCGCCCGCCAGCAAAGACCGGTTTTAGCCGTCAGGACAAATCGTTTCTGGCCTAGTGACGATCAATCGAGCTGCACGCATAGTACATTGGCACGTCGCAAGCTTTGTATTAGCCTAAGTGCATTGCAAGGTCACTGTTGGTCCCCCGTGTACAATTGCAAAGCAAGTGCTTCCTTATCGTTCTCTTCCCCCTCTTTAATTTGTACTACTCCACTATATGTCACTAGACCTTGTGTTAGTTTGAGTGGTGAAAAACTTTGTGATATCACTCCAATGTTTCATAGGATGTCAGAAGGGGTGTTCGAATACTAATAAAAAAATTAATTACGGAACTCGTCTGGTTTTCACAAGACAACTTTGTTAAGCCTAATTATTCTGTTATTAGCACATATTTACAGTAACACCACATTATCTAACTATGGCCTAATTAGATTTAATAGATTCGTCTTGCGAATTAAACCAAAGTTATGAAATAGTTTTTGCCATTAATCTATGTTTAATACTCATAATTAGTGTTCAAATATTGTAGAAACTTTGGAAATAAACTATATCTTAGCTAGACATATATGCACCGAAATCATTGCAAAGTTGCATTTAGATAATCAATTATATTCTCTAGTCGGGCTTGTTTAGTTGCGGCAAGTTTCACTACTTTTCAATATTCACCTGTGACATTTAATGTACGGGCATTCTTTAGGAGTATTAAACGTGAATTAATGGTAGAATCCATTCCGTAACCCCAGTGAAATTGCGAGACGAAACTATTGATCTTAATTAGATCATGATCTGATAATATCGTGCTATAGTAAACAATCTCTAATGATGAATTGATCAGGCTTAATAGATTCGTCTTGCGATTTTCCGTCCATCCGTGTAATTAATAATTTTATAATTAGATCATGTTTAGTCCTCTAATCTTCAATAATTGCTAAATAAAATTTCACAATTTTCGCAACAACAACTAAACAAGGCCTAAGCAATACATATGGAAGACGACCTTTCACGTATCCGGTTCAATTAGGTCATGTAACATTTGCATCTACCCGTTTGAAACATAGATTTCAAGCCGTGCACAATGCTATCTGACGTGTTGAGGATAAAAACAGATACTTTTCGTTACCCCACTTGTCAAAAAGCAAAAAAAAAAAAGGAAAGGGGAACCAGGAAGCTAAAGGTGCTTGACTCCACCAGGCATGCTTGTCGTCGTCTTCCTCAGCTCCTCTGGGGTCTGCCGTCTGCATGCGCGTCTGGCAGCAGCCGATTCCTTCACGTAACCCCGCACTCCGCTCCAGGGCGATGTGGACCACCAACCCCGCGGCGAACCAACGTTGTCCAGTACTCCGGTCCATCTGGCCGGCCCAATCGCGTACGCACGTCCAACTCATCATTCACCTCTCCAAAACTCTCTTTGTCCGATAATAACGAATAATTGGTTGCACTGCCATCGATCGACCGGACAGGCAAAAGGGGACACACAGTTAGACTAGAGTTGTATGCGTTTGTGGTGCCAACAAAGTGTGGCTTTCAAAGTGCAAATAATGCATATGGTACGGTCGCGGAGAGCATATCCTCCGGGCCTTCTTCTAACCGAAGCAACGAGAATCATTCCCCCCAAAAAATGCTTTGAGATCAAGACCGAGATGCGTAGATGGTTTCGTTTATGAGACTTTTACGGAAACCGACCACACACGTACTGGCCTGGTATATTGACCATCAGTCCATGTGATACATGTTGTTGTACTTACAGCGTGTGATGATATGATGCCCGCCAACAATAACAAAGAAACACGGATTCATAACTAAGACTAAACTAGCTAACCACCAGTTTCAAGTAACAGCAACAAACATAATCAAATCAACCAAAGTATTTAAGGTGAATATAATTAATGCACGCACGAGCGTCAGCATGTGGGCATTCAGATCAACGACTTAGCTATAGTGGCAACGTGGTATGCCGCTATAAGTGATTCATGCATGATACCAGATCGTAATTGGGTATATAAGATCTCCCCTACCAATTAATCATTCGTCCACAAATGGCGAGCTTATCCATTCATTGTGCTAGTAATATCATATCTAAAAACAGGAGCCAATAATGATCACTCGTGTTAACTTTGCAGTACATGTGGTTGTGTTGCTGCTAACCCTGTGAGGTGCTTGCGTGCATAATATTTATCCTGTCAAGAGTATGAACTGGTGCGATTCGATAAGATTCGACGATCGGAGAATCTTTACCCGTTGAAAGGGCATTGCGTACTGTTAAAAAAAAGCTTGTTAGCTCATTCAACAGCCAACGCATCTGATGTACTGATTATACTAATATTTTTGCTCAAATTGTCAGAAACAAGCCTAGCTAATAATTATATATTCTTCAGTGGCCTGGTCAATATTTCATAACACGTTCGGTGCCTTATCCGATGATTCTAACTAGCTTATACTCAAATTATTTGTCGTTTTGACTTTTTTCTAGATATGTTATGCACCGGGATATTTATATATTTATACCTCGATACATAACAAAAGCAATATAACAAAAGCAATGTATCTAGAAAAACCAAAATGATAAGTAATTTGAAACGGGGGGAATAATACACTAGCGCTAGTACCAGTATTTGTGGTTATTTCGCACAGTTACCACACACTAATGTTTAGTGTGTGCGTCAACTAATATTTGAAAAAATAATAAAAAGAAGCCAAGAAGCAAGAGATGTATACATATATGCCTCTATATGGTTTATGCCTAGATGTGGGGTGTGGTATTCGGAGATATTACACGGAGATGGGAATTCTCAATGTAGTGTTACTAGTATAGCTAAGACTAGACACCATCATTATATTCAATCTGGATATATATTACTCCTCGTCGAAGGACTAAATCTATACATATGTGTGCATAACTAGCTCTTCTATCCCTATCAATCTACTATCGTAGTCGAGGTTCCAAAATCGAGGTAACCATGAATCATTGTCAACTATCCAATCATCAACTTCCAGTATTGAGCATATAAACTTGAATATTCTCTAGTACAAGCCACCACTTGATGCCTTCGCGTTTGGAGGATTCAACCAAGTTGTGTGTAGTGACAGTGGCTAGCTTCTAACCACTCAAGTCAGGCAAAGGGCAATAGCCCATGCATTGCCTTAAATACCCACGCAAAATGCTACGTACTCCCTCCGTCCCGATTTCATAGTTGCTTGGGAACCGGGATTGCCTCACAGGCACGGGTTCCCAACGACAGACTCAAAGGGACAGAGGGTGTATCTCTTTGTGTGAGCCTGACCATTTCTGAGAAAAGGGGTAAACATTATGAGTTGCACAGACAAAGACACAATGTGCGTGCAGAGTTGCTTTCCATATTGTACCGGAAATGGGCAGCACCACACATGTAATGAATCGGTCAAGCGAGCTGTACTACGTGTATTGTCTCTGAACACGTTTGCTAGCATCCTAGCCTGGCTCCAGCTCTTTTTTTCCATGAAAAGCAAACAGGCAAGAAATTTGCCAGGCCTGTATTTGCCGGCAAGCTAACATCCTAGCTTGGCTCTAGTTGGCAGATAATAAGATGATGCTAAATTACTACTTACTACTCTTATTTGAGACTTAAAACACCATTAATGGAGACATTCCAAGTCAACACAAGATAGCTCAGCTTGTTGATGAAGTCATTCGGGCTAACCATTAAAAAGCTCCTGGATGATGCAGACCACATAAGCGCAGAGATAAAGCTAGGATGGTAGGGTTGGAGCATATATACAATAAGACGTAATTTTTCATGAAAAGCAAACATGCAAGAAATTTGCCAGGTCTGTATTTACCGGCAAGCTAGCACCCTAGTTTGGCTCTAGTTGGCAATAAGACAATGCCAAATTTGAGACATAAAACACCATTAATGGAGACATTCCAAGTCAACAAGATAGCTCAGCAGTAATTCTAAAAAAAAAGGTAGCTGTTGACACTCAAATCTGCCACCTAGCCGACCAGGCAGGATGGACCGGTCTGACCGGTGCCTTAAGGCGGTTGTTGACGCGAAAATAGGACGTCACATCCGCGCGCAGCACACGTGACTCCCTGGTCTGTAGCGAGGCGTGCCAGCCAATCTGACCTGTTGATTGACAATGGAAAAAGATTAGGGATCGGCTAGAGAACCGATGTCCTTGTAGCGGCACGTGTACCAGCCAATCGGCCGATACGGGTAAAGCGGGATCGGCCGGCTCGAGGGCGACCAAAGCGCGGGTGCGTGAGTAGATAGATCGGCTGTGATCGGCCGATCGTGACGTCAACACTCGAGTAGGTCGGAATCGGCTGCAGTGTTAGAAGCCGATAGGATCTAGATCGAGTGGGATAATGGTGATAATAGCTAAAACCACAAGAATTGGTACGAAAACTTGCAGATCTAGCTAATATCGGTAAGGGGTGAATAAAGAACTAGACGAAACCTCAGCGATGCGCCCGGAGGTTAAAGCCTAGGGTTATTCGATAAAACGGTACTCACAAGCTTGCCGGAGATCAGTTGATGCAGCCCGACGAACTCGAAGCACGGCGTTGTAGAAAAGGAAAAAACGCAATGGCGAAGTCGCCGAAAAGTAGATGCTGTGAAAGTAGATGCTGTAAAGTAGATGCTGTAAAGTAAAGGGTTTGCCCGGAGGCGGTTTGTTTGATATTGGTGTGTACACTTTTTCCGACCACGCAGGGTCGCTATTTATGTTCTAAGGACAACCCGACTCCTAGCCGATCACGGCATTGTTTACTTGCATCTAAAGAAAGATAAAAACTACTAAAACTGAAAAGGACTCTCGCAGGAGTCAAAAACTTCCTAAAACCGACTCTTTGACCCGTTGCCAATCGTAGACTGACCCGCCTCCACCATGCTTTCCTTTTGGCGTATCTCCTTGATTACCGCCTTCTTCCTCTCCATCGGCCGATCCCCTGGTTAACTATCGGCCGATCGCTCTGACCCGCTGGCCCACTGTCAGGGTCGAATTCCTCTGACTATCGGCAGATCTTTGTTGACCGTCCTTCTCTTTCCTCAATCGGCCGATTACACTCTGTTTTTCATCGGCTGCTTCTCCTTATCCTTTTTTGACCTGTTTTTCCAAAAAATGGTGTCAACACATGCCCCTCAGTTTCGGAGTAAATAATCTTTTGCTCCGAAATTTCTTTGAATCCGTTATCTTTCTTGATTCGAAGTCGGCCGTAGAATCTCAACAAATTTTAGGGGCCATAAATACAACTACCTTGGATCTTTCTTTCTCCCCAAATCTCGTCGTTTCAACAGCTCGAGCTTTCAAGCAACGAACCCTAAGCTCCAAAGCTTTCGCTGATCCATGGCGTCCTCAAGTTCCGCTGGAGGCTCCCGCTCTGCTTCTGCACCCCCGAAGGCGTCTCTTTCTTCGATTCCTCCGGTATTTCTTTCGATCTTTTGCCTTTATTTGTCCCTAAATAACACCATTCCGCTTTGCCTCAAGCCTAGGTTTATTTATCTCCTTAGGAACTTAGATCTCATCTCACCATTCCTGTTGATGGCAAGCCCGGGCTTACTTTTCTTGGACCAATGGGTGATATCGACCTGACTGAGATGATTAATCTTGAAACCGGCCGAATTCCTTTCAAGCATGCTTCTCTGAATTTGGCCGATTGAGATGGTTGCTTTAGATCTTGGACGGGGTATGCCAAAGGGTGGAGAAATTGGTACCGTAGGGTATCTGCTAAAAACAGAGGTTTCTGGGAGGAGTATAAGATCAACCAATGCATTACCTTGTCCTTGTCCGATATGTCTCGGAATGAGTCTCTCCTAATAGCTGCCTCTTATTTTTGGTTCGATGCACTCAATGCCTTCTTATTCGGTCATGGGTCGATGGCCCTGACTTTGGCTGATGTTCTTCTATTGACTGGCTTGGACATATCTTCTTCAGATACCCTTTTTAGCTACCGTGACGTCAAACCTTCCCACCGTCTGAAAACTAAAAATGTGGGTGGCTGGAAACTAAAAATGTGGGTGGCTGGACTGGATATATCGCTGAGCATATGAAGGACGGCACCGTTAGTGACAGAGAACATGTGGCTTTTCTGAACATGTGGCTTGAAAAGTTTGTCTTCTGCGGAAAATCCTTTGGTCCCACCTCTAATTATCAGATCGTAGCCGAACGATTAGCCATTGGTTCTTCCATCCCTCTTGGCAAATACCTTTTGGGGGCTGTGTACAATCTCCTTCATCAAGTGGCAGTCAGCCTGTCAACCAATTCTCCAATAGGTACCCCAGGGGGTCCTTGGTGGTTTATCAACATGTGGTTGAACCTTCACCTTCGAGATAGACTGGAACAGGATATTTTCGATATGCGTTTTCCGGGAGACCAGCCAGATGGTGTTCCAGTTGTTAAACGTCGATGCATGAACTTTGGAGAAGCTGTTTCTATGTTTCCAGGACATAAGAAGACTCCATCTCGCATAGCAGAACATTTCAGGAGCTTTTATCTTGGCTTCAATCCAGGATCCATCATTTGGTTTGCATATAGGGACGATGATAACAATTTTGAGACCTTGTTCAGTTTCGATGATATCCATAGAGATGATGAGAACAGGATTGCCTTTGCAGAGATAATCAAACCAGGGCTTCTTCCTTCTTGCGTCTTCGGCAAGGATCAATCGGCTACTTATGAATTTTATAACCCTTCAGCGAGTGCTCGCCAGCTGGGGTTTGGTCAGTTGCCGATTGGTCTCTATTTCTCTGATTTGATCAAGCCACAGGAAATCATTCCTGATAATATCCATTATCGGCGTCTCCTGGACCGGGTTCCTGATTCTGCCACCATTGATCTTGATTCCTGAAAGTTTTCTAGCTTTTCCTGTCCTCTTTTCAATATCTGGTGGGCAGAATGGTATGATCATCTTTTCTGTGTGTCCCCCAAAATTTACTGTGAAAAGCTGGATCCTGATTATGCGGCATCGGCTGATGAGGTATTTTTACTTGACTGCCTTGTGTATCTTCAACATATTCTGACTGCTTATTCTTTTAATATATGCTTATTTGTTTCCCCTTCTTTTCAGCCTGAAACCACCGAGCCTCCTACTACCAGCAGAAGTGGCAAGCCGATTTATTATTGGCCACCAAGACGAATTCCGTATATCGGTTATAATGCTCCTTCAATTTCTTCAGTTATGCAGGGCCCCAAGATCAACCCCTCTCCGGACAACCTGCTTCTGTCGACCCTCAAAAGGAAAGATATGTCTCGTAAATTTCTTGTCCACAGAAAAAAGAAGAAGATCGACCCTATGGTTGTTGACATCCCTGACTTAGCTGGAAAACTGGCAGGTGCTTTTGAGGTATGTCTTTTGCTCAATCCATCCCTTTTCTCTTTGTATTTTTCACTGATCATCCCTTTGCACAGTCTTCGGGATTAACTGGTCGATCAGGACAGGCCATTACTGCTACTGGTCAAGACAAAATTCTGGAATCGATCCAGGAAAACCCAGCTGATGATGTTTTGATATCAAATAATCAACCTGAGGTTCATCAAAGGGCCGATGTCTCAGATGCTCCTGTTGGTCATCCTCAGCACTCTCCTGGACGTGTCGATCTTCAATCTGAACAACTAATTGAGGTAAATTCTTTATTCAGCTAATTTCTCGTCCTCTCTATCTTTAATCTCTTGCCTTTGTTCCAGGATGTTGTATCAATTGAGATTCACGACAAGCCTTTGGATAACCTTCAGCAGGATACTAGTGATCAATCACAATTGCCAATTGTCGAGTTTCCTGAATCAGAATCGGCTGAAAATCCGATTATTGAAGTGCAGACAATCCTTGCTGCAGAGGTAAACTTCTTGATCTTCTCACATTTCTGCTTTAATTTTTCGCTTATCCTCACCATTTCTTGCCTCCTGTTGTTCAGAGCACATCAGTGGCAACTGCTCTTCCAGATGATGTGAAAGTTAAACTGACCGAGGTGCTTCCACTACTGAACCAAGACATTGTCAATTAGTGCAAGATGCTGAGCCGATCAGGGTTATCTTCAAGCAGATTCAAGGTCAATTGCCCAAAGATCTCAACGCGAAGATGCTCCAGGTTGCTTTCATCGAGAATCGGCAGCTCATAGTCCAGGAAGCCCAAGATCGGCTGGAGGAAAGGAAACGTCAAGAGCAACTTACCCAGGATAGGGAGAAGTTGGACAACAATATGGCCGATCTTGACAACAGGATTGAATTTCTGGCTTCTTCTCGTCCTGATATCGTCAGCAGCATTGATCGCTTGAAGAGGCGTCGTGTTGAATTGATGAAAGAGCTTAGTCAGGTTGATCAAGACTTGACAGCCGAGGAGCAGAAGCTTGCAGATCTTTCAGGCACCATAACTACTATGCAAGAACGGAGGGACTCCATTGCACAGCAAGTCCAAGCTCTTCGTGAACAAGAACAGCCGATTCCTGGTTCGGCCGATGCCGATCGTCAAGAGATAGAAGCGGTCGACCAGCTGCGCCTGGATCTCATTAATGACATTCATCTTTCAGGCATAGTTTAAATTTTACTTGTAATTTTGTGAACTGTGATTGGCCTTTTCTTAGCCAACTCCCAACGCTCCGTATTAATTGCTTTTGACCGAATGTTTTACTCGGTCTTTATAAGATGTCTAGATCCCTTTAGTTCTTTGAACCTATTATCTTTCTTTTGCAATGGCTTCCTCTTCCTCTTCCTCCTCTGTGAATCAGGTTGGTTCTTTTTCACTTTTCCTTCATTCTCACGATCTTTTTCCCTGATGTTTCTTCTTTTCTCAGTCTCCAAACCATGATACTGTGGAAAAGATCGTCTCGAACATCAACGCCTTTGGCGCGAATCAGCCAAACCACCCATCTAGACAAGAGCGCGGTCTCTGTCTGGTGATTGCAAACAAGGAGGAGAAATTGGAAGTCCTTGAAGCCAGGAGGACAGCTCTCCTACAGGAACTGGATCGTGTAGGTGAAGAAATAGCCCAAGTTAGGGTGGAGCTAGACAAGGCCAAGAGCCTCCTTTGAATCTTGATGTACTATCAGCCGAAGCAATCGGCCGTTTATGAATGAAAATCACCACATCTTGATATTTAACTTAATGCACCATCTTCCAGCGATGAATTCCCACCCATATTTGTAGGTGCTCTTTTATGATCTGATTCAACTTCCCTGCTATAAAATGTAACTTGCCTCTCGGGTGTCACCATATTCTTCTGAGTATGCATCGAATTAGTCCTCATTAGGAATAATAGGCAAGCCTCCTTTAGAGCGCCCTCAGGAAAATGCAATCATCTCCATTCCTTGACAAGTTTCTTTTTGAAGATTTCTTGTATCCTAATGATGCATCAAAGCTTGTCGTTGTTGCTGGAAATGTTGAGAGAAGGGAATCCTGATAGTCTCGTCTTCTGGAGTACAGAGTAGGGCCACACATTATTATTCAATCCTCCTTCAAAGCCAGCCCCTGAGTTTCGGGAAACGCATCACTGCATGCCTGCCCACTGTCCAGTCTGAGACTTTCACGGGGAAACTGTTCTAGCTTTGACTGCATCGGATGCTTCTTCATTTCCCCTTTTCCAATTCCCTCTTATAGTTATCCCTTCTGCCATCTGGGGCTATAAATAGGCTTGAAGCTCGATGGGAAGAATCCACACTGATCGGCCATGGCACAACCAACCCAAACAGATTACAGACTCTTGTTGTATGTCTGTTCTCTTTTCCCTTTTCTCCATGGCTAGAAGAATTCTTGTGAAGCAGTATAGAGACCCCTCTTCTTCTTTGCCTCCTTTTGAAAATCCAGGAGGCATTATAGCCAGAAGAATCCTTGTGAGGATCTGGCTTTGGGGAAAGAACACAGGTAGGGTGTCTTGCTGCACATTTATCAGAGGAAGAGCATGCCAAAGAAGATTGCAGAATCTGGCGAAGATCTTAATCTTCCATTTCCTCATCGCTTGTGTCCTTTTCTTATTCATCGATTCCATATCCTCATCATACTGGAGATTAAGACAACGCGCTCCTTGTAATTTCTTGAGAACATATGTAATCTGTAGATCTGAGTTGTAATATCATTGTTGTTATCCAAAGCAGAAAAGACAAAAATGTACTCATTTTGTTCTGAAGGCGATACATGTATCGGCTATAACCAAATATATTAATTTCGCACATCGGTTTTACATTTTTTGCACTAAAAGCGATTCTTTACAGATATCGGCTATTTTACTAGAAACGATTACACTCGCAATCGGCTGTAGCTCGAAAACTCAATCGACCGATAGGCACGACAAGGCAATCGGCTTACATAACTGCTTGTATACTTGGGCGACCAATCCATTGGCTGATGTGACTCCGAGCCCAAGCTTCCCTTCTTCTTTAATGAACTGATCCATTAAATCTTGTCATCAGAGCCGACTGCCTGAACCGGCTTTAGTCCGAAATCGGACACTTTGAGATACTTGGTATCCCAGGCTTTTCCAGATATGCAGCTCACTTGATCATAAGTCCATCCTTGTGCTTCCGTAGCTGCCACTATCAAGGAAGTTTCTCCTTGGACTACCTCCACTGATTCTCCGATCCATTGGATGATGCATTGGTGCATGGTAGATGGTATGCAACAATTGGCATGTATCCAATCCCGACCTAGCAGTAGATTATAAGATCCCCTCCCTTTAATGACAAAGAAAGCGGTTGGAAGGGTCTTACTGCCGATGGTGAGCTCCACGCAGATTGCTCCTTGAGCCGGAGAGACGTTGCCTTCGAAGTCCACCAACATCATGTCGGTTTGGGTCAAGTCTTCATCAGATTTCCCAATCTTGCGCAGCATGGTGTACGGCATCAGGTTGACTACTGCTCCTCCATCTACTAGCATCCTGGTAATTGGCTTGCCATTGACAAACCCTTTGAGAAATAGAGCCTTCAAATGTTGTCTCTTCTCGTCTTCTGGTTTCTCAAAGATGGCTTGTGTGGGTTCCAATGTTAACTGAGCCATGCCATGTTCTTCATCAGACAGATCCGAATCAACAGGAGCCATGAACTCTTTTGGTAAGAAGACAACCATATTTATATCAGCCAGTGGTTTGTCATCTCTCCCATCATCGGCGTTAGGCTTTGGGCGCCAAACTTTAGACTGAACCTTCTTCTTGTCCAGCACGAGTCTCTCTGCTTCTTCTTGTTGTTCTAGGTGACGTAAGCGCTGGACTCTCCTTTTCTAGGACTTAGTCAAGCCATCTGGACACCACTGTGGATTGGGCTTCTTACGTGTTTGGTTTGACCCTTCATCATCCAGTTGTAGCGTGCGTCGACGTTCAGGAGCTCGGCACATGATATCTTCATCAGGGACCAGAGAATCGGCCATCTCTTCTAGCCGATTATTTGACTTTTCATTGACTCGGCCTCCCAGCCGATCATGAACACTGGCCTTGCCCCCCCAGCCGATCGTGCACGCTGGCCTTGCCCCCCAGCCGATCGTGGACTAAGATCCATTGATTGTTGAACTCACGGTGATCCCCAGTTGTAGGTCTTCTGTCATCGAAGGAAACTCTCTTAGACGAGTTGCTGTTGTTGTAAGCCCCCATTGCATTCTGGACAATTCTCTGCTGTTGGTAGCTTGATCCCTTCTTCCCAGCAATACTTGAAGAACGGACATCTCCAATGTCCTTCGTTGCGCCGTGCCCACTCCTCTCTTCCCCTTGCTTTCTCTTGTCGACGTTGAAACTTATTGATCAGCATCTGGGACGTGACAGGTCGGCGTGGCTTCAAGTCTCCTTCTTCAAGCAGCAACCCTTTTCCTTTGACATCGGCAGCGGTTGCTTGTACTTTGGGATTTACGACTCCTTTATTTTGAGCCGAATCAGACGTCAGCAACTTAACTCGTGACGTGCCTTTGCTAGACACCTCAATTGTGTTAGTCGGGAAGGGGTGCTGATCAATCTTCATCGGCTTTTAAGCTTTGGTAGGGGTCTCAAACTTAAGCCTTCCTTGCTCAATTGCTGATTGGATCTGCTGTCTGAAGATCTTGCAATCATTGGTGTCATGTGACATTGCATTGTGCCACTTGCAATACTTCATCCTCTTCAGCTCTTCTGCAGATGGTATGGTATGAAACTGGGAGAGCTTAATCTGCCCTTGCTGAAGCAACAGATCAAATATCTTATCGGCCTTAGTGATATCAAAGCCGAATTTCTCTGGTTCTTTCTTGCCAAAGGGACAGGACACTGTCTTCTTGCCTTTGACCCACTCTGCAAGCCCTATCATATTATCTTCATCTTCTGAATCAGAGTAATCCACATAGGACACCTTCTTCTGAAAGTTTCTTCTAGGCTCATAGGACTTTGCAGTTTCTTGACTCATCCGACTGACCAGCTGACTGAGACTCTCGAAGTCATGTGATGCATATTTCTCCCTCAAGGTTGGCAAGAGACCTTGGAAAGCCAACTCAGCCAGTTGTTTATCTCCCAGGTTCAGACTATAGCACTTGTTCCTGACCTCTCTGAATCTCTGAACGAATCCAGCAACTGTTTCATCGTTCCTTTGCTTGAGTCTGGTCAGATCAGTAATCTTCATCTCATGGATGCCAGAAAAGAAGTAGTTGTGGAACTGCTGCTCCAAATCAGACCACTTGATGATGGAGTTAGCTGGCAGTGATGTGAACCATGAGAATGCTGGCCCTGATAGAGACGAAGAGAACAAACGTATCTGAGTGCATCAATGTTCCCTGCTTCTCCACATTGGATGATGAACCGAGTGATATGCTCCATAGTGGATGTTTCATCTTGCCCAGAGAACTTGGTGAAGTCTGGCACCTTGAATCTTGGAGGGAACGGTATCTGATCATAGCCAGATGGATACGGTGTTCTGTACATGCATGACTGCTGTTTGGGTTTTATCCCATATTGCTTCTGCAGCATCTCCGAGAAGTGGTCGATCAACTCCTGCTTCATGTGAGACTTCAACTCAGCAGATACTTGTTCAATTGCTTGTATCTCAGTTGGAGTTTCTGGAGCCCGTTCTTCTAAGATTCTTGGCTGTGGATTTGGTACCAACGATGTCCCTGTTCCAAAAGAACTCTGCACATTTGCAACTGGTGGAGCTTGTCCGATCGGCTGACCAGCCGATGGGGTTGATTGCTGCAGATTCAACTGGCTTGAAATAGCCAATTGATTCAGAAGTGTTTGCAGCACTTGTGTAGGATCCACCTGTGAATTGGCTGTCCTGTCACCCCTTGGTTGACCGGCTGCTGAGGCGATGATCTTGTATGAGCCACTGTGTTGGCTAGGGTTAAGACAGGCTGCATTGATGTTGATTGCTGTAACGGGGCAGTCTGCACGGGCATCCCCAATGTTGGCTGTTGTAGTGGAGCAGTTTGCACGGGCACCCCCAGCGTCGGCTGCTGTAGTGGAGCAGTTTGCATGGGCACCCCAGCGTTGGTTGCTGAGCCGATTTCTGGGTTTGAACAGGAGTTGGTCTTTGAGGTGGAACAGGAGCTCTTTTTTCTGTCGGTATGACCATATGAGCATGAGCTGGACTGATCTTGACTCTTTCAAAGTTCTTGCTCCCGTGATTGAAGTAGACAAATTCTACCCCTTCCTTGTTCATGTGTACAGTCCCTGGAGTACCTCCAAACGTGACTTGATAAGATTGCGGGTACTTCACTTCCAGAACTTTTTCAGGTTGGAGTTCGAGGAAATTTGAGATGTCAGTCTCAAAATGATCACGAGGCAAATCCATCCTGCAAGCTTGCCATCTTGATTCCTCTGGGAGGATACTTTTGATTCTGCACTGAGAATGTTTGATCTTGGGCATTGGACTGTACTGCATGTGTTTGAATCACAGGCATGGTAACAGCAGGGTCTTTGGCTTTTTCTCCAACACCTTGATTCTGAATCGGCTGGGCGTCCGATGAAGAACCAGTAGCAACCTGTGGAGATGGCGCAACCCTTACTGTTGGATCATCAATCGGCGGAGCAGCCGATTGGTCATGTTGGAACACTGGAGGAGTTCGGTTTGGTTGAAAATATGCAGGCCCCAGATATCCTCCTTCTGCTCCTTTCTTGAGTGCTTCAATCAGACTATTTTGCACAGTATTGGCAAAAACCTTAGCTTGATCAATCATCGTCTGATGCATCGCCTTAGTCATCATGTCCTAAAGTGATTCAGGATCGGCTGAGAAGGTGACCTGCTTAGGTGTAGGCAACGGACTCTTCTTGAAGATTCCACTCTTAGTCTGACCGTATGATGCCAGGCAAAGCTCTTCATAATGCTTCATATGAGCCTCGAACTTAGCTTTGTCTGTATCCTTCAACTGATCCCTGGTGATCGCTTGGACATTTTCTGGATCAATCTCAGAAGGGTCATTCTTCGTAGTCTTCGTCATTGTTGACTTTTTCGGGTCCCACCGGGCGTGCCAAAAGTGTGTTGACGCGAAAATAGGACGTCACCTCCGCGCGCAGCACACGTGACTCCCCGGTCTGTAGCGAGGCGTGCCAGCCAATCTGACCTGTTGATTGACAATGAAAAAAGATTAGAGATCGGCTAGAGAACTGATGTCCTTGTAGCGGCACGTGTACCAGCCAATCGGCCGATACGGGTAAAGCGGGATCGGCCGGCTCGAGGGCGACCGAAGCGCGGGTGCGTGAGTAGATAGATCGGATGTGATCGGCCGATCGTGACGTCAGCACTCGAGTAGGTCGGAATCGGCTACGGTGTTAGAAGCCGATAGGATCTAGATCGAGTGGGATAATGGTGATAATAGCTAAAACCATAAGAATTGGTACGAAAACTTGCAGATCTAGCTAATATCGGTAAGGGGTGAATAAAGAACTAGACGAAACCTCAGCGATGCGCCCGGAGGTTAAAGCCTAGGGTTATTCGATAAAACAGTACTCACAAGCTTGCCGGAGATCAGTTGATGCAGCCCGACGAACTCGAAGCACGGCGTTGTAGAAAAGGAAAAAACGTAATGGCGAAGTCGCCGAAAAGTAGATGCTGTAAAGTAGATGCTGTAAATTAAAGGGTTTGCCCGGAGGCGGTTTGTTTGATATTGGTGTGTACACTTTTTCCGACCACGCAGGGTCGTTATTTATGTCCTAAGGACAACCCGACTCCTAGCCGATCATGGCATTGTTTACTTGCATCTAAAGAAAGATAAAAACTACTAAAACTGAAAAGGACTCTCGCATGAGTCAAAAACTTCCTAAAACCGACTCTTTGACCCGTCGCCAATCGTAGACTGACACACCTCCACCATGCTTTCCTTTTGGCGTATCTCCTTGATTACCGCCTTCTTCCTCTCCATCGGCCGATCCCCTGGTTAGCTATCGGCCGATCGCTCTGACCTGCAGGCCCACTGTCAGGGTCGAATTCCTCTGACTATCGGCGGATCTTTGTTGACCGTCCTTCTCTTTCCTCAATCGGCCGATTACACTCTGTTTTTCATCGGCTGCTTCTCCTTATCCTTTTTTGACCTATTTTTCCAAAAAACGGTGTCAACAGGTCTGACCGGTCCTGGTTCCTGTACCCGGTCCGACACGCCACACCGGTCAGACCGGTGTGCCTAACCGGTCTGACCGGTGCCCCCGTGTCCGAGTTATAACAAGGAGTCCTGATAGGATTAGACTTGTAAAAGGAATTCCTTGCAGGGCAAGTCCTCCCACCCCAATAAATATGAGGGGTCGCGGCCGATTGAGGATCATCCAATCGATCAAACATATTTACATTTATTTGTCTCGTATTTACTTTTATCTTCAAATCCTAACTTTTTCAATCTCATCTGTTGTTCTTCCTTCGTCTCCGCGACGTCTGAAGGCATTCTAGGTGGCCTTGCCGATCCTAGAGCAACCCTACGTGCGCTAGCTCTGACGCCCCCCCCCCCCCCGAGCCTGCGTTCTAGGTTTACTGTCGGAATTTCCCGGCGACCGGTCTGACCGGTCCACCCCACCGGTCTGACCGGTGTCGACAGCTGCCTTTGCGTGTTGTTGGCTCCAAAAGGTGCCAAAATAGCTCAGTAGTAATCCGGCCTAGTGAGCTCCTAAATAATGCAGACCACATAAGCATATGTACAGTGCACTGTAATAATCAACGCAACTTGCAGAGATGTACTAGCAAGTTCTGGCCTCTGTGCATGCGCATTTTGTCACGGAGTACGCAAAGCTAAGGTATGCACCAGCCAGGCACTGCTTGTAGGATTTTCTCTCGGTTGGTGCGTTTTTGCCCCTTCCAGAAATGTGCGGGTGCGCTCTATTTAGCACGATCGAGAAGGGTGGTTTGCTACAGCTCGCTTCAGCATCCCAAGGGCCGGCACACTGCTGGATCTATCATCCGATCGATGGGAGAAGGAAAACTACTGGAGGGAAGACACCGAGACGCACACATCGATCGCCTTCACCCTTTGGGCACCTCACAATCTTCATGTGAGCCGATGATCGATCACGACTCGCGAAGCACCTCCCTGCCGATGGTGTGGTCGGTGTGTGGACTGTATCGAATCGATCGATCCCTGAAAGGCCTCCCAGCAACTGGCTACTGATGATGATGGCCGTACGTGAGCGTACGTGTGGCACCAGAGACGTATAGAGCTGTGCCGAGAGGCGGAGAACCGTCGTGCGTGTACGCGCGCGGCCAGGTGCCGGATCGAACTTCTCGCGGTGGCGAAAGGCCGCGAGAATAGGCACTTTGAAAGTGGCGGTGGTCGCGAGAGCCAGAGTTAATTGGAAGAAGCGCCAAAGAGTCATCGTCGTCGTTGTCGTCGCAGAAAATAAAAGTCGCAGGGATTATCTTTTTTTCGTGGCGGTGAAAGGAAAAACGGAGACGGTCGTCGACGTGCCGGCGAGAGCTTCCGCGTCGCCGCGCGTGAGAGTTGTGGCGAAGATCATCGGAGCCCTCGGCGGCCGCACAATGATGCAACCACAACCTCGCGCGGCATATCCCGCGGTTGATTCTTTGCTGGTGCCGACGCGGCGAACCAAGGACGACGCCGGATGGTGACGCAGCGTTTTTTCACGGGATACAGACATGTCGTACTACGAGTGTACTACAACTCTGTTTTTTTTTTGAGAGAGACAGGAATTTTTTTTATATTTTTTTCTTCGATTTTACGAAAATAAATAGTCGGATTCAACATTGGCAGAAATAGCCACGAACCGCTGCCTCAAACGACGGTAAGTACCTGCCAACCGCCATTTCAAACGGTGGTTGGAAGATCTCCCACGTGGCCCGCTGGCCAGGCACCTACCGCCACGGCCAACGGCGACAGCAGTCCTTCAAACGGCGGTTGACCGACTGTTGGGGACCTACCGCCACTTGATACGGCGGTAGGTCCTACCGCCAAATCAACCGGCGGCTGGGCCGCGCCTATATAAGGGCCGCAGCCCCTGCCGCCGGCGGCTGCCCCTCCCCCATTCTCCTCTTCTTTTCCTCCTCGGTGGCCTTTTTCGGTGTCCATCAGGTATGTTTCCAATACTTTCCTCGTATATTTAGTAAATATGGTAGAAATAGTTTAGAAATCCTAGAAATAGTTTAGAAAAATCTAGAAATAGTTTAGAAATTATACAAATAGTTTAGAAAATCTAGAAATAGTTTAGAAAAATCTAGAAATAGGTTAGAAATTATAGAAATTCTTTGGAAATTCCTAGAAAAACTTTAGAAATTGTAGAAATACTTTGGAAATTTCTAGAAATACTTTAGAAATTATAGAAATACTTTAGAAATTGTAGAAATACTTTGGAAATTCCTAGAAATACTTTAGAAATGGTAGAAATGCTTTGGAAATTCCTACAAATACTTTAGAAATTGTAGAAATGCTTTGGAAATTCCTAGAAATACTTTAGAAATTGTAGAAATGCTTTGGAAATTCCTAAAAATACTTTAGAAATTGTAGAAATGCTTTAGAATTGCTTAGAAATACTGTGGAAATTATAGAAATACTTTGGAAATTCCTAGAAATACTTTATAAATTATAGAAATACTTTAGAAATTGTAGAAATACTTTGGAAATTCCTAGAAATACTTTAGAAATTATAGAAATGCTTTGGAAATACTTAGAAATTATGTGTGACTTTATATTTCATTTTTTTGCAGTTATGGCTCAGCAGCAGGCGCCGCCTTTTCCGCAGCCCCCTGTTGGTGCTGTTCGTCCTCCTCGGGAGCCCCTGCCGTAAGTGCTGTCCGAGCTCTTCGACGAGCGGACAGACAGGGCGCACCGGTCCTACCACTCCGCGATCTGCGGGGCAGAACTAGGGACCGTGCGTTTTAGAGGCCCGGGGCACTACATGTCGCTTCACCCCGGCTGGTGTCCGAAGTATGTAATACGACACCTTCGTATCTTTGTATTTCCTCATTTAAATTCATAATTAATATTTATTTTCATTTTGTGGTGCAGGCTACGCGCAACAGGGCTTCTTCCCCTAGCGCGCTTGGTTGAGGGGGACCTCATGCGGGCCGCTTTGCGTCCGGCGGAGCGCAGGTCGCGCTTTGGCTTCGACTACCAGCTGGTCTGCGCGCTTCTGGACCGGTGGCGCCCCGAGACGCACAACTTCCACTTCCCCTGGGGGAGATGGCGGTGACTTTGGGGGACGTGGCCCTCCTCTTCGGGCTACCGTGCTCAGGGGAGCCCATGGGGGCTGCTGACCCCCCCCGACCCGTGGCGCGACGACATCCTCGCGAGGTTCGCCGGAGTGGTGCGCCGTCCCGGCGCGCCAGAGGTGCCTGACTTCACCAACTCCCACGGCCCCTCGTGCACTTGGTTGCGCAAGTACAGCGTACGTACCTCTGTCTATCGTTTTTTCATAATATCAGTTTTCAGCCTCTCACTGAATTTTGAATTTTTTCAGGCCTCGTTCATGAGGAACGACGCCGACGAGCAGACGAGCAACATGCACTTGGAGGTGTACCTGTTGTGGCTATTCGGCTACGTGATGTTCTGTGGGTCCCAGGGGGACGTGGTGTCGAGGTTCCTGATCCCCCACGCGCGGAGGATCGCCGACGCCACCGTGGAGGGTTACCTCCTTCCCCGCCACCCCTCCTACTCCAGCAGATGTGCCTCCACCTCAGCTTCGTACCAGGCACCCTCGTCCTCGACACGTCCACCGTTCGCGTCCACTGCGTCCACTCCGTACCTGCCGCAGCCGAGTGCTTTCTACGCCACAGGTACATGACGGGATCGTACATGTTTTTTGTTGCTAGTTATATTATCTAGAGAGACCACGGCATATTTTATTGATCCATGACGATCTAATATGTTTATAGAGAGACCACCGATACCTACGGGACCGGGGCCTTCGTCGTGGGCAGCAGCAGCTTCACCGGTTCTGCAGCAGCCAGTGTTTGAGCCACCCATTCAGCAGCAGCAGCCAGTGTTTGAGCCACCTGTTTAGCAGCAGCCACTATTTCAGGCGCCTGCTCCGGATGACTACTACACTGGCGACACACCACCGCTGGAGTTTCCGTTGGACGACTTGTTGGCCGGCAGCGCCAACGAGATCGGTGGTACGCAGCTGACAGGAGCCCCGCCCGTGACCCAGCCGACGCAGCAGACGCAGGAGCAGCAGCGCACGATGATGGAGGACTTCCACGACTCGGCACGACGTGCAGGCGAGGCGTTGGACGCGGCAGCGTCAATGGAGGCGGAGGCGCGGGCGACCGGACGGGGGGCGGCCTCGTCGGGCTCGGCGACTCCACAGGGACCGACCGGAGGGGGGCGTCCTGTCGACCTCGGTGACTCCACAGGCAGCGACCGGAGGGGGGGGCTGTCTCGTCGGGCTCAGGTACTCCCTTAGCGACACCGCCCCCCGAGCCGGTGGTCGGAGGACGCGATCGCCATCCACGCAACCCCCTTACGTACCCGACCCACCACACGAGGGCTGCACAGAGGGCGGCGGCAGCGGCGAGGAGGAAGGAGCACCAGGGCCCGCCACGACCGACGAAACGCGGTCGTATTTAGATTTGTATTTGGACACTTGTCGTGTACATTACTTTGTTTGTTCTAATTATTTTATGTATTTTCGTATTCAGTTGCCTGTTATTTCGCATTTATAGTATTGAGAAAAAACAAAAACCAAAAAGAAAAAAGAAAAAAACCGAAAACAACGCCTACCGCCAGTTGAATCGGCAATAGGCTTAATGAAACCGCCAATTCAACTGGCGGTAGCTGCCAGCCAGCCAGCCGCCACCCAAACCGGCCATGCCGCCACTGTTGCAATCCTACCGCCAGTTCAAACGGCGGCAGGTACTTACCGCCGTTTGAGGCGGCGGTAGGTTCCTACCGCCATTTGAAATGGCGGCAGGGATCCAACCGCCGTTTCAAACGGCGGTTCGTGGCTATTTCTGCCAATGTTGAATCCGACTATTTATTTTCGTAAAATCAAAGAAAAAAATATAAAAAAAAATTCGAGAGACAGAGAGGAGGGGTTCGTCGTTGTGGGCCGCCTCGCCCGATTTCCGGCCCGTCTATGGCATATTTAGGAGCTCGGCCCGGCCCTGGGTCTTTGCTGTTCGGCTGTGTAGCGAACATGGCCTCATATGCCATTAGTTCGAGTTTGATTTTGGTGATTCATGACAACATGATCATTGGGACTAACCTCATTGTTTTAGCATGTCTTTGTAGACACTTCTAGGTCCCAAGGATGCAAGAAAACCATATGCCAAATTGAGAGATAGTGTATTATTCAAGGGTCAAAACCGAGCAAGAAAAGGAAAAGAAAAGACACCGTCGGATGAACCGACGGTACCTCAAATACAAGCGTCGGTGCAATCGTCGGACGAGTTGGTACACAGGGTCAAACCCTAGGTACCGTCGGATGAACCGACGGTCCATTATTTAGTAGCGTCGGACGAGTTGCAGAGGAAGAGCAAGGAAGACAGTAGCACCGGATGATCCGACGGTCTGAGTGGGGACCCCGTCGGTCTATCCGACGCTCAGTTTGAATTCATACAGAGACGCGCCAAGACGAAGCCTTCAGCACCGGATGATCCGACGCCTTGGACAAGGAGAAGCGTCGGTCTATCCGACGGTCGATTGGAAGCTAACAGAGGCGACTTGAGCGCGGAGTCTTCAGCACCGGATGATCCGACGCACCGTCGGTGCATAGCGTCGGAGCAGTTGTGTCAGAGAACCTCAACGGCTAAGTGACGTGGGAGGGGCACCGGATGAACCGACGCCCTGGAAAAGCATAGCGTCGGATCATCCGATGGTACCTTTTTCAGTGGACGTTAGCCAACGGCTAGTTTGATGCCTTGGGCTATTTATACCCCCTCCACTCACCCATTTGAGCAAGCTGGATTGTGTGGAAGTGCAGAGGAGTTCAAGACACATTCAAGATCATATCCAATCCATCCAAGTGCTTAATTGCTCATCCTTAGACTTGCATATGCTTTGTGTATGTGCTTAGTGCTAGGCTTAGCTTAGAGCTGAGTGAGTGCAAGGTTGTGCCAACCTTGTGAGGTGATTCTTGAGTGAATCCAGTTGTACAAGGTTCGCCGGAAGCCTTGGGGCCTAAGTGGCTCACCGGCAATCGTCATCGACCCTCCGGCTTGGTGTGGAGCGGCGAGGACACTTTGTGCGGGGGACGTGGAGACCCCCTTCCTTGGTGGAGAAACTCCTTAGTGGAGGCGGCATCAAGGTGACCAAGGGAGCTTGACAAGTGCCTAAGTGGCTAGCCTTTGTGGCAAGTCAAGTTGGTGCTCTTGGGAGAGACTTGGTGACCGAGAAGCAATACTCTTGTGTGAGTGCTTCAACAACGTGGACTAGGGGTGGCTTAGTGCCTACCGATACCACGGGATAAATCGCGTGTCAAGAGTTTGCTTCCTCTCATCCCCTTTACGTTTCCGCATTTACTCTATTGCAATCTTTGCTTGCCTTTACTTTCCTAGAGTAGTATCTTGCTAGGAATGGCTATAGGTTGCAAACCTTATTTTGGGATGGGAGTTTCACACTAGAACAACCGTAGTTGCACATATAGATAGTATGTTCTAGTTTACTTTTGTGTAAAATTTAGTGAGCCATAGGTTAAGGTTTTAAGTTGCCTAATTCACCCCCTCCCCCTCTTAGGCTAACGGGCATCCGATTCCTTACAGGCTGGCATGTGGGCACCACTCTTTTTCTCTACTATTTTTTCCAATCAATTGACGTCCAGTTTTCAGTTGTCGAAAAAAAATGCAGCTCGTTCTCCGTAAGGATGGGACGTAAACTCGATCCATCGTGTGCAGTGCAATTTTCTTTACCTCGCTCTCACCCGCTAAAAAAAAGATTAACTCTCATCGCAAAAGGTTAAAAAAAGATTGACTCAATCCGCACTATCTGACAATTCCAAGATGAAAAACTAGACTTTTTGTATCCATCCCATCTGTCAAAGGGAAAAGTGCAGCACTAGAACATCATCTTCTTCCTCTGGCAGAGCAGGAGCTGGTTCCTTCACGCAACCTCGCTCATCACAACGGCGTGGACTCGGAGCCCCGCGGCGAACCAACGTTGTCTGTTCGATCGGTTTCTACCTGCCCCCCAACATGTCATGATCGGCCAATCCGATCGAGCTCCCCTACCACTCGCCTGCCCACAAATGGCGTGTGCTTATCACCCCCTAAAAGAATAGCTTATCTCCTGTGAACTTTTCCACCTGCGCGCGGTTGCTGTCCGTGCGTGCCATGAGCTCCACCGTGTATCACGAGGGAAGAGAGCTCGATCGATCTCCGTCCATATAGTTTACAACCGATACTCTCACACCGGACAATCGGAGATTCTCCGACAGAAAAAACTAGCTAGTAAGTAGCTGCCATCATGTGTGCATTATACAAAAGCGTTATCACAAACCATGGATCATCGACGCGTCGTCATGATCTATTGATTCGACTAATCTTTTGCATCAATTGTCAAAAACCAACCCAATAATTCGCCATTATATTGGTCGTCAGAGCTGTGCAGTGTCTAGCTTATACTCTTATCCACTCCAATAATTCTAGCTGCTCTTTTTGTGCCTGGTGATTATTTCACTTTGCACAGTGGCAGTTCTCCACTTCACTTTGTATACTTAAAGTGATCTAGAAGCAAATATAGATTTGTCTACTCGTATATAGTTTGAGGGATACCACCACACTGGATATTCTCTACACTGCCACTTGGTAACTCCGTTTGCACTTTGCATTGCAGGAGGCCAGGAGGGCAACTGCCATCAGTTGTGAGCTGTGATAGTGGTGGCTTTGTTAGCCATTAAAGTTTAGGCAAAGGGCAAGAGCCCCTTGTCTAGCTATTCCAACTCTTGTGTGCATGAGCATCTAGGAATGCCACTTCAGACAACCTGGGAAATAATGAGAGAAAGTTCGTTCTTCTCCAAAGTATAATTAACTAGCAATAATGACTGTGAGTGGCACAAGCAAAGTGCAAAGTTGCTTCCGATTGGTATATATTACCAAATTAATCACAGCACATATCGATGTATATAATGGACCTAAAAAAATGATGTATATATATAATGTAATAATGGAGGGAATCGGTGGAGAAATCTTTGGCTTGTCTAGCTGGATACCCACTTTATTTCCCAAAAATAATATAAAATACTTAAACAATCCAAGTCAACAAGATATGTCACCTTGTCATGCCAAAACAATCCTACAAGATAACGAAACAATCCAACTAATGCGCTAACTATAAGCATCATATGGAAAGGGGGCGCGTGGGGGTGCTGAATCAGCCTGAAAAAAGACGAAATTGGATGACAGGGATGATAGCTTCCCGTTTGATAATTGGGCCTTTTATAGCGTGCCGGATCTGTAACCAACATCTAATCGATTCTATGATAGGTCAAGTGCAATTTACGCACATAGAGTAAGCAATGCAACTTGTTGCCACTTGCAGATCGACTGAACTATTTGCTCGAGCTGTGCGTCGTCCATGGCTTACGCAAGTTCCGTGCCGGCGTCCATCAGCAGCTATGTGCTAGCTTGCATTAACTGGAGAGGAATTGAACGAGGGCCACTGACGCCTCTTCCAGAAATGTTCAGACAGCGAGACAGATATGCCCGTGTGCTTCACTTTCGCCGCCAGAGGTTTCGCTCCGAATGAACAGCTCATTTCAGCGCCTCAAAGGTCACTGTTAGTTGCTGGATCGAAGCATGCATGCACGCATCTGGTTGGTGATCTAGAAATGGCTGATCATTGCATGCACAGGTGAACAAGCAACTGGCTACCGACCGTGGTGTTCGTGTGCACCAGGACGGATTGCCGCACGATCCATCGAACCTAGCCGCGTACGCGGCGAAATGCCACCACCTTTATTGTGGCGTCGAAAGGTCAGATGATTCTTAATTAGTTGTCCGGGAGTGGGAGCGTGGGACTGTGGAGGCCGGCGGCGAGGACGATGCGATCAGTGTTGCGCTTGGCATTTGGAACAGGTGGCCGCGACGGCTTGGAAGCGCTCAAAGGCCGTCGTGATCGACCTTGGCAGCTTATTAATTTACACGGCCTCACGTTCGCCAGCGCAGTCGTTGGACTCTCGATGGAGTCCGCCGCGTTTGCACGCCAGAAGTGGAGTCGACGGCGAAGGTCGGCATATCCAGAGTTGATTCCTGGTTAGTTACTGGTGAAGAAGATAAGATGTTTTTTTCTGCCGAAGCATCTCCAATTGACATCGTCTGTTCCCTCCTTGTTCGCTCCCGACGACCTTCGATCGAGAAGAGAAGGGCCGTGGGCCGAATCGCGCGCTGCGTGCTCCTGAACCAACCGAAACGAAAGCATAGGCTGCATAGTAGTCTACCGCCGATTTTTTTATATTTTTTAAGCCTATCGCCGTAGGCCACGGCGGTCGCACGTTCAACCGCCGTGACGCGCGGCGGTAAGGTCACCGCCAACGGTCGGGTGCAGGGTGTGGGCCCCGCAGCACCTTACCGCCGTGCGCCACGGCGGCTGGACGTGCGGCCGCCATGGGCCACGGCGGTAGGCTCTTTCCGCCGTGGCGGACGGTGGCAGCCGCCCCTATATAAAGGGCGACGGCGCCCGCCGTCCCCCACGCCTGCCGCCGCCCCCTCCTTTCCTTCCGCCACCTCTCTCAGGTAAATTTTCTTCTTTTTTTTAATTAGTTTTATTAGTGTAATTAGTGTAGAAATTAGTTTTTAGATTAGAAAATTTAGAAATTAGTTAATTTAATTAGTTTAGATTTAGAAAAATAGTTTTTAGATTAGAAATTTAGTTTTTAGATTAGAAAATTTAGAAATTAGTTAATTTAATTAGTTTAGATTTACAAAATTAGTTTTTTAGTTTAGAAAATTTAAAAATTAGTTAATTTAATTAGTTTAGATTTAGAAAATTAGTTTTTTAGTTTAGAAAATGTAGAAAATTAGTTTATCTGTTCAGAAAATTGTCGAAATTAGTTTAGTTTGTTTAGAAAATATAAAAAATTAGTTTTTTTGTTCTACAATTGTGGAAATTATAGAAATTACTGTAGCTTCTTTAGGAAATATAGAAAATTAGTTTATCTGTTCTAGATATTGTAGAAATTATTTTAGCATGTGTCGAAATTACTTTAGTTTGTCTAGAAAATATAGAAAATTAGTTTATCTATTCTAGAAATTGTAGAAATTACTTTAGCATGTGTAGAAATTACTTTAGCTTCTTTAGAAAATATAGAAAATTAGTTTATCTGTTATAGATACTATAAATTACTTTAGCATGTTTAGAAATTCTAGAAAATTACTTTATCTCATTTACAAAATGTAGAGAACGTAGAAAATTAGTTTATCTGTTCAGGAAATTGCCTAAATTAGTTTAGGGGTTTAGAAAATATAGAAAATTAGTTTATCTGTTCTAGAAATTGTAGAAAATTAGTTTATCTGTTTTAGAAATTATAGAAATTCTAGAAAATTACTTTACCTCGTTTACAAAAATGTAGACAATGTAGATAAATATTTTACGTGTTCTAGAAAATGTAGAAATTACTTATCTGGTTTTTTAATTGTATACTTAATTTTTGTATGCAGCTGCAGTTATGGATCAGGCTCAGTACCAGCCTGAGGCTCAGGCTCGGGCTGCTCGTGCTTAGGTTGAGGCGTACGTGACGCCTGAGTTGTTGGACAGGGAGCTCGACCGCAGGCACCGCTCGTTCCTGTCCGCCGTCCTCAGAGAGGATGTTGGACACGTGTGTTCCCGCACTACGCGCACGTTGTTGCCGATCCACGACCTTTGGGTTTCCAAGTACGTGAACTGATGCTATGTTATTGTTTGTACCTTCATTTATCCTTTTGTTGTTACTAATAAATTATCTTATTTGTTTCAGGCTACGCGCTGCAGGACTCCTGCCTGTAGCGCGGTTAGTCCAGGGGGACAGACAGCGGGACGCGATTCCTCGGAAGGATCGCATGACACGGTTCCAGTACGACTTCTCCCTCCTCAGCGCGCTTCTGGACCACTGGAGGCCGGAGACGCACACGTTCCACTTCACCGTCGGCGAGATGACGGTGACTCTTCAGGACACGTCCCTGTTGATGGGCCTTCCTTGTGCGGGCGAGCCGCTGCGGGCTGTGGACATCTCCGCTGAGTGGCGTACAGAGTTCCTCGGTTCGTGAACGTTCCTCGGAACGATCGCGCCCCCGCCCCGTACCTGGAGTTTGCAGCAGTTCAACGTACGTACATTTACCTCATATTTCTCTTCGTTTTTGAAGATATGGAGATAATGTAACTCACGTTTGATTTTGTTTGTGCAGGCTGATTACCTAGCAGATGACGCCGAGCAGGAGACAGTCGACAGGTTCTTCGAGGTGTACCTGTTGTGGCTGTTTGGGTTCGTGTTGTTCTGCAGTTCGCAGGGTGACGCGGTGGTGAGGTACTTGATCCCCCACGCTCGAAGGATCGCCGACGCGCCCTTGGACGCCGTGCCCCAGATCAATTGGGGCAACTCTGTTCTTGCGGGCACGTACAGGGGCCTGTGCTCGGGGGTGTTGAAGGGTCGTTCGGCGGAGCCGATCCTTCTCGGATGTCCTCTACTTCTTCAGCTCTATTGCCACGAGCGATTTACGATTGGTCGGCCAGTCGTCCCCCTCTACGCGTACGAGCCCCTGCCAGAGGGCCACGACCCCCTCGACCGTTTCACCATGGGCTCGTTGTGGTGCCTCCGGACGGTAATTTCTTACCTTTCACTTTCAATTTGTCTTTCCATTTTGTCTAGTTTGTTCAATCCACATTTATGATTCACATTTGGTTTGTATGCAGACCTCGTACGCCTACGACCAGACGAAGAGGGCGTACAAGTACTTCGTCGGTCAGTTTGACGCTCTCACGGACGCGGACGTCAGGTGGACGCCCTACTCATAGGAGGCTGTCGCGACCCGCGCACCACAGGGGCTCTCATCTTTGTGCTTCCGAGACCAGCACTATTGGATGACGAGGACGCCGTTGCTGTTCGACATGTACTTGGAGGAGTACGCCGTCCACAGGGTGCTGAGCCAGTTCGACCGCTACCAGGAGTGGCCTGTGCCTGTGGTGCACACTGTTCCTAGCGCCCAGCATAGGTGAGTTCTCGTCAATTTAATTCAGCGTTCGAAGATTTTAGCCGCTGACAAATATGTTTAATTCGTCATAGGTGGTCTCGGAGGGGAGTTGCAGGGCGTGTTTCTTGGGTTCAGAGGGTGCAGCCGTACATGGACGGTTGGGTTGCCGCGTCGGAGAACGTCGTCACGGAGGACCGGCCCCACGACGACACGGCGTGGGAAGCGTACATCCAGTGGTACACCCCGAGGACTCGGTCGCGTGTGATGTACGTCCCACCACAGCCACCAGCATCGGTTCCGGACGCGGCGAGGGCGATAGTTCCTAGTGTCCCGTACCCGATGTGACGGGATCAGCACTACAACGTTGCGGTGAGTTTGAAAATGCAACTAATTTTTCTTATGATACTTTACATTCTAGCATTTACTAATAATTTCTTTTGCAGTTCGACGTGATTGCGGACCTTTCACATATTGTAGGGGAGTCGAAGGCGAGGCTGAACCTCATGTCACACCAGGAGATCGAGCATACGTTTGACAGGATGCAGGCCATCACCACGAGGTTCCTTGCCGAGGTCAACTACCGCGGCAACCCGGCTCTACCCCTGTTTCCACGGTACCCCCAGTCGTCCTCCAGCTCCGCCTCGACTGGTCGTTCCCACACGGCACCGTCGTCCTCGTCACGACCACCCTACCCGGCGCGCCCTCCGGTGCATCCTCCCTTGAGGATGTCTCCTCTAGAGGGCCCTTCTCTCAGAGGTCCTGCACCTGCACCAGGACCAGCACCAGGAGGACCAGGACCAGCACCACGAGGACCTGCACCAGGACCAGCACCAGTAGCAGCAGCAGCACCACCACCGGTTCCTTCCTCGTCCACTGGCGTTGTTCTTCTGTCAGGTAATGACCACAACTCTATCTCGAACCATATACAAATACTAGATTCTATTAATTATGATACGTGATTTAATAATACTATTTGTTCCAGCTTACGTCTATAAGTGCAATGAAGCCCCTAAGTGGGTTTTGGTGATGTTGACCACTTAATTAAAGGTCTAATGAGCTTTTGAGTATGAGTGACAGGTTTAATTTTGAAGGAATGTGAAAAGGAAAGAAAGGTGACCCCTCATTGTTTGAAGAGGCTTCCTAGGGCTCGAGATAAGTTTTAAATTCATTTTCTATTTTGAATTTGAGTATAGGACAAGCCGTACTATCAAGAGGGATACTAATAGTGGCATGGATGAAACCAAGTACTTAAAGATCTTCTCTAAAACCAAAATCATCCCAGCCACATATGACCTATCAGCTAGCTGTCTTAGCCTTGAACACACCTTTCCCGGAACCTCTGAGCCTTTCCCGGAAGTTCCGAGTTGCTCCCAAGACAGCCTGATGAAGTCTGCTTTTCCCGGAGGTTTCGGGATCTAGCCCGGAGGTTCCGGGTTTTCGAAAAGAGTCGTTGCTGTTCCAGATCTGAGGGTATTTATACCCCCATGTCTCCCAACGGTTATCTTCTTCCTCTCTGCGCTGAACAGTAGCATTTGCTCCCCTTCTCTCCCAAGCATTGACTCCCACCTACTTGAATCCAAATCCAACCCTAGCATTCAAGTGCGGAGTGATTCCTTGTGAGAATAAGCAAATCCAAGCCCCTTCTTGTGTCCTTGAGCACTTGGTGGACCCTTAGCTCCTTGGTGGATCTTTTACTCTTGGAGCCTTGCTCCTAGACGGCTAGAAGTTCCTTGGAAGCTCGCCAATCGATTGTGGAAGCTCCAAGAAGTTTGTATTACCCTCACTTGCTTAGTGGAAACCCTCCATCTATTACATTGGTGATAGGTGTGAGAGAGGAGTGGATCTAGAGAGATTTCATAGCCTTTGTGGCTAACCTCAACAACGTGGATGTAAGCCAACCTTTGTGGTGAGCTGAACCACGGGATAAATTGTTGTCCCTTGTGCTTTACTTTTCATATGTTGTTGCTTGCTTGTTCTTGGTTGTTTGCTCACTAGATCTATTAGGGTTTGCTAGGTTTCTTGCTATATCTTTAACCCTAAGGTTGCTAGTGTGGTTAGGCTCTATCCCTAAGTACTTGTAACCAATTTCCTACTATCTTGGTGCTCTCTAACCTTGTCATCCGTAGCAAATCGACAGAAGCACATTTTCCCGGAAGCTCCAGCAAAATACACCCGAGTGCATTTTCCCGGAGGTTCCAGGGAAAAACCCAGAGGTTCCGGGGTCTGGGCAGAATTTGGCAGAAATTGGTTGAATTTGTTTTGCAGGCCTATTCACCCCCCCTCTAGGCCATTTGAATTGATCCTTTCAATTGGTATCAGAGCAGGTTATCCTTGCTAACACTTAACCGTGTGAGGATATGGCAAGTGGTGATGACAAGCAAGAAGAAGAGGAGTTTGAAGACATACCAAGTGAGGTTGATGGTGATGCCTCGGAGGTTGGCAACACATCAGCCCAAGAGAAGTTCGACAAGCTCAAAAAGACTGTGAAGGAAAGCTCTAAGGAAGACAGCAAGAAAAGCAAGAAAGAAGATAAGAAGAAAGAGAAAGAAGAAGAAAAGAAGAAAGAGGACAGCAAGCAAGAAAAGAAGAAGAAAAGGAAGAAGGAGGATAAGAAGAGAAGAAAGAGAACACCTTCACCATCTCTATCACCATCTTCATCATCTTCTTCATCTAGTGAGAATGGAGATGGGAATGATGAGTACTACGGCACAAGAATTCCCAATAGAACACTCAAGCCAAAGCCAAAGCCCAAGGCCAAGTCCAAGGATGATTATAGAAGCGTATCCTTTAACTATGATTCCTTGAAGACTAAATCTAAGGGTGATGTCACTATACCCGTTGGCAAGTTGCCTCAATTTGATGGGACCAACTTTGCTAAATGGAAGCATATGATGAAAGCTTATCTAACCGGTTTGAGTTTGGAGTTGTGGAACATTGTGTGTGTAGGTTTTGATGATCCCGAAGACTTTGGAAACCTCACCCCACGTGATCGCCGCAACATCAAGAGGAATGCTCAAGCCACAAGCATACTCCTTAGTGCCTTGAGTGCTCAAGAGTACAATCGGGTTAATGGACAAGAGATTGCCAAAGAGATTTGGGACACCATCCTCATTGCTCATGAGGGTGTTAACAAGGTCAAGAAGTCCAAGATCAACATATTGATGGCCGAACTTAATAGGTTCACCATCTTTGATGGAGAAGGGCCACAAGAGACGTTTGATAGATTGATGGTCATTGTTGGGAAGATAAGAGGCCTAGGTGGTGATGAGTTGGCTGATCACTATGTTGTGAAGGTGATGTTGGAGGCCTTTGCTCCAAGGAATCCTACTCTAGTCACCTTGATTAGAGAGAAGAAGAGATTTGAGGAGTTCTCTCCAAACGATGTTCTTGGGAGAATTCTTACTCATGAGCTTATGTACAAGGAAATCCAACATAGGAAGAAGATTGGTGAGTTGGAAGCCAAGTTGAACAACTTGAAGGTCAAAGATGTCGCTCTCTGTCGGGGACGATCATTAGGGGTCCCCTGACCAAGGGGATAATCACCCTCGTTAAACGCAAAACCGTCCAAGGACCCTTTATCCTTAGCTACAGGACAGCACAGGCCCGCAGCCCACCACGGCCCAGCAGCGGCCTGGGAGGCCCACTTGGCCGCCTCGCTCGAGGGCACAGACCCCTCACGCGGATCTCCGCCTCGTTCGAGGGCTCCGGCCCCTCGAGCGAGTCTCCGCCTCGCTCGAGGGTTCCGGCCCCTCGAGCCGATCTCCGTCCCGCTCAAGGGACTCAGACCCCCCTCGACCGGGCAACCGCCCCCGCGCCGCTCGGTAGCGGCATTTAATGCCCGGCCCTACGGCGGGACGCCAAAGTCAAGGAGGAAACCTTCCCCCACGCCGCGCACCTAACACGGTCAGGTCGTCTGACACAGCCATAGTGCGGCCATTCCTAACCCTGTGCGGGGGCCGCGCAGCCCTGTGCGGACAGGCTGGCATCATTCCGTGCCACTGTGCGACCTGCCTCCGTCCTCCCCCCAAGGCAAGACCCTCGAAAGGGCATGGGGGCACCCTCGAAAGGTGTACGGACAACGAGCGGACGCAAGCCTTGATCGGCGCTGACGCACGAGCGGCGTGCGTCGCGTCCCCTCCAACAACTCTGGCGGCCATCCCGGGCGCTGTGCAACTGCCCCAGGCGCTGTGCGGCCATCCCCAATACTGTGCCGCCATCCCGGCCGCTGTGCGACGCCACACACGGCACTGCGCGAACATGCCGATGACGCGCCGCCATCCCGCTCTACCAACCCCGGTCCTTCCTCCAGCGGATAGGCCCTCGATTTAGCAGGGCCGCCCCTCGAAGTCAAAGCAGGACGGGTAACGATGACCGCCACGACGCCTGCGGAAGCCGGAGAGCGCCACCAACTCGCGCCAGGAACCATGACGCGCAGGACAAGACTGCCGGCGCCATGCTTATTAGTACATAACCACTGTATCAGCTGTTGTGCAGCACCTGTAACTGCCCTCCCTTGGCCTATAAAAAGGAGAGGCAGAGCCCCCTGCGCGGGGACGATGCTACACACACACACACCTCGCCACCACGCTCCAGATATTGGCATTTGCCTCAATCACTTAGACGGGACCAGGGGGAATTTCCTCCTCTCCCACCGTGCTTGTAGCCCCCCTCTACAGGCACCGCCGGTGCTAGCTAATACAAGTGCGAAAGCAAATCTGCTGGACGTACGGTCGTGAGGTCGGAACCAGGATAAACATCTGTGTCACTTTAGCCAGCGCCGACCATCGAGGAGCCGATCGCAGTGCAAATCACTAGTTGGTGCCGGTGCTAATCCGGACACCGACAGTTGGCGCGCCAGGTAGGGGCTCTGCGCTGTGGTCAACCAACCCGCCTCCTCGATGGTGACTGTCACCGAGCGGACGTCGGAAAGGCCCGCCTGGGGCAGATCCGACTCGTTCCCGGCCGGGTTCGAGATCTGGTTTGGGAGCATCCACTACCAGGCGACTGGTAACGACTACCACATGCGTATCCTCAACAGGGATGCGCTCAGGGCGGCACCGCCAGGGACGTCGGTGGCCCCAATGCCAGCGGTGTTCCCGCCACAACCCCGACGCCGCAAGCGCTCGGGGAAGCGCTCACGGCAAGCGCGCACGGCGCGGCGCCAAGCGGCGAGCACTGGCTCCCCCCAGGGGGTTGAAGCTGGCGGGCTCCCCCGTGCTGAAGAGGAGCAAGGCGACACCCCCGCACCGGCGAACTCCGCAGCGCGCCCCGCGGGAAGAGCCGTGGCCGCGCAGCCACAATTCCCCCACGGGATGCGCAACGCCACCACGGCGTACTCTTCATCGACCAGCACCGACCTGACGGCGTACGAGGATCTTCCGGACCACCACTACATGTCCATCCGGAACCTGGTCATCACCTCCCCTGACGAGTCCTACCGCGACACCGACGGCGAGGAGTACGGGTACGGGCGCAGGGCGCCGCAGTGGGACTACTCCGGGCTGCGGGACCCCGATGCTTTTAGGCGGTTCCAGTCTGCAGCGACCTACTGCCTCACCTGCTCCGACGACTCCAGCAAGGGGGATTACGATCCCACCCGTGAATGCTTCGTCATCGTCATCAATGACGGCGAAGGTGAGGTGGGCGGAGCAGGCGACGCTGCGGTCTGCGATAGTGTGGCTGTTACCCTGCCGGTGGGGGCGACGCCACCGCCGTACGTCGCTGCGCGTGCCGCGCAAATAGCCCAGCTCCGCGAGCTGGAGGCCAACCTGAACGCAGAGCGCGAGCAGCTGCGACAGCCGAAGGCCGCGCTTGAGAGGGACAGGGCTGGACCCTCGACCCATGGGGCGCACGCTGCAGGTCGCGTGGCCCGCGAGCGCATCAACGCCGACACCGACGTGGACGAGATGCCGAACCTAGCAAGGGCCAGCCAGAAGCTCGTGGCCGCGACGACTTTGATTCGGGCCATGCCCGAGCCATCGACGCCCGAGGGACACAACCTGCGCCGCGAGGCGCAGGCCCTCATCAAGCAGGCAGCGGTGCAGCAATCCGAAAGCTCCGCGTCCCGCATACGCCATCAGTCTGCCACGAGGGCTGGTGGGGGCGGACGGGACCAGGAGGCATCGGTCCACACTCCGCACCGGGCGCCAACAGTTCACGAAGGCAACCAGAGGACCCCCGCCAAGGATCGGATTCGGGATACACGCGGCGCGCTCAACGACGGCGACGCCCACAACATCCTGAACAAGAAGAACGAAGGACGCCACAAGCTCACGCCGCCGTGGGAAGGGTCGTACATCGTTGCCTAGGTCCTCAAGCCCGGCACGTACAAGCTCGCAAACGAGAAAGGCGAAGTCTTCGCCAACGCTTGGAACATCCAACAGCTACGTCGCTTTTACCCTTAAAAATTCCAAGTCAATTTGTGCATATCCGGCGCCCCAGTCGGTTGTATATACATTAAGGTTGTGAATAAAGACAAGGGAGACTCGGCTTTCCCCCCAAAGCCAAGTCCCCCTCGGGGGCTACTACGGGGGGCACCCCCCCTAAACGGTCCCATTTTTTTCGCAAAAACCTTCTTCTCCAAAAGTGCTAAGTATGTCATGCCCCGGGAGCTTAGACAGAAAGAAGCAGGGCGCGAGTAGCTAAAAGGTAAAGACGGGCGAGCCAGGAACGGCCCACGCCTCCAGTAGGATACGACCTCTCCTCCTCACCACTTCGCCTACAAGCTGCTCGCGAAAACGATCAATCCCAGCTGAAATTTGCCCAGGCGACGGGAAAGGACACAACGGCATAAATAAAACAAGTCATACTTAAAGTTACAAACTTCAGAAGTGGACTGCTTCGTTACAAGAGTCACCTGGCTTGAATCCTGACTGCGACCTAAGGGCCTCGGCGCCCGACTACTTTCAGGGCTCAAGGGGACCCGCGGGGGGAGCATTCGGGAAGAGATCCTCCTCAAACGCGTCGGCAAGGTCCGCGGCGGCGTCCGCGGTAGCAGCATCGATCTGGTTCACGGTGTCATGCGCCCTATCATCGTCTAGATCGTCCGCAACGACGTATCCCATGGTCAGTGCCGCAAGGTCGACGATGTAATGCGTCGTCACCACGCCGAGGGTCTTCTGGATGCCGAGGCGGAGGGCGCCTTTCATGCGCTCGGCGACGCGACCGCCCAGAGCCTGAAGACGGCTCGCCACCGAGCTCCCCGACAGACCGGTGCCCTCGTCGATGCTCTGGCATGCTTCAAGGGCCGCCTGCTCCAGAAGCCCCAATTCTTGCTGGGACGAGGAGTAGGCCGCCTGGAGCACTTCCACCTGCGTCGCCGACTCCCCCAGAGCTTTCCGCAGTCCTGAAAGAAGAAAGGGTGAGTCGAGAGCGAATCTCGACGAACCTGATCAACAAACGAAGGGCCCGGGGGCTGCAACTCACCTTCAACCTGCTTCCTCTCCCTCTCGAGCTCCGCACGAGTGGCTTCGGCCTCCTGCTGCAGCTGCAGAACCGAAGCATCTTTCTCCGCGCCGGCGGTTCTCAGGGCCTCGACGGTGACGCCCTCCTAGACCAACTCCCCGGCGAGCCGCTCGGTCTCCGCCTATCGAAGTTGAAGCGTGGCCCTGGCCTCCGCCAGCGCGGTACGCTCCTGGTGGAGCTGGGACTGCGCCTCCTCCCGTGTCAAGCGTTCACGCTGGAGGGCGGACCGAGCATCCTCAAGCGCGGCTCGCTCCTGCTGGAGCTGGGTCTCCACTTGCGCACGCGCGCTGCGTTCCTGCTGGAGTTGGCCCTCCACCCCGGAGAGAGCCACGACCTTTTCCTGCAGGGCAGCACCCAGTTTCTCGACCTCCTGGGTCTTCTGCTCGGCCTGGGTCTGCCAAGACCGCGCCCCCTCGAGGGTCGTACGATCCTGCAGGAGTTGGGCCTGTGCCTCGGCAAGGGCCGTCCCCTTCTGCGCCAGCGCGGCCTGAACCTCAGCAAGGGCATCGCGCGCCTTCTGCAGCTCGCCGCTCGCCGTTGCCAGCGCCTCCTCCTTCACCTGGAGCGCGGCCTTCATCTCCTCGGCCTCCTTGGTCTTTTGCGCCGCCAAGGTGCACTGGTCCATCCTCCATGCCCATGAGGTTGTACTCCAGCCAACCATTGTCCTCCCGTAGGGCCTCCACCATGGCGTCCAGAGCCTCACACTGTGCCCGGTACCAGTCGAGGTTGGAGCTCAGCTCGGCGATGCGAGCGAGGCTCTCGCCCGCCTGGCCCTGCAGCTCCTGCGGGTAGTAATGGGAAGGCAGGAGGCGGGAATCAAATGAGAAACACTAAAACAAGGAAAGCAGGGGAGCAAACGACGGTCAAACAGGGGTCCTTACCTGGAAGATCTGGAGCGACCTGCCTCCATGGAGCCGGAGCGCTTCGACTAGAGCGGTGTTAAGAGAGGCGCCGTTGGCACGGAACTCCTGCCACAGCGCCCTCTCAGACCTTGCCTCCTCCAGCAGACTCCGCGGCACCCCGGGGAGGCGGAGCCTTTGCTCCCACTGTGGCACGTCGGCACCGGGCGCCGGGACCGCGGCGCCGGATGTCGCCGCCCCGGCATCGGACGCCGGCTGCCGCGACATCACGCAGCCATCGGGCCGCACCACCAGTACCCTGAGCGCGGGCCCGGGGGCTGATTCGACCGCTGCCCCCGCTCGACCCCCTCTGGGGGAAGAATCACCATCAGCAGGGTCCTCGGCCGCCCCGCGGCCCTCGACCCCCCGACTCGCCGTGCGAGCCCACTCTCGCCCTTGCTGAGCATCACGGGTCACCGTCGCTTCCTCCGCCGCCGCTTCCTCCCGCTGCAGTGGCCTCGTGGCCGCGGTCGTGGCACGCGACGCTTCGCCCGTCGCCACCGTGCCCGCCGCCACCCGTGGCGTCCTCTCCGAGCGGGGCCTCGTCACTCGCGGCGTCCCTAGCTTGAGCGCCTTAACAGGCACGAGGCCGGGGGTAGCGGGCGACGTCCTAACAACAGGAGGGAGGAAAGGTGGGTGACCGGATCATGATATCAAGAACACGGAGGGAGGGACACAACACATCTTAAGTTGGAGAAACCCCGTTTGCGCTTCTTCGAGGGCTCTGGGGGCGCCTCCCCAGAGCCTGCCGACGTCCTTGACGGCGACCCTCCGACAGGCGGCGCCGTGCCCGCCTCCGGGGTCGGCTCCGCGGCGATCTCCTCGACCCCCGGTGACGGGGGCGGCACGGGTTCCCACCTATCGGAGGTGGTCCGCTCCCCCTCGCTCTCCTCCTCGTCCGAAGACGAGTTTACTAGCTCTGGCGGAGGGGAGAGGCCCTGCTGCTCCCGCAACAAGTAATCTGTGTTGTACCTATCAAGGCGCTCCTGCCTCCTGATCCTCTTCTCCTTCGCCCGGGCTGCCCGGTCCTGCTCCCTCTGCTGCCCGGCGCGGTTGTTGGCCTACGACCGAGGCGTCGGCGGATCCGACGTGGAGACATTGACGCCCACCCCCTGCCACCAGCAGCCACCGTTAGGCCAAACACAGAGATAAAGAGAGCAAAAGGCGAAGGGACGACACTCACTTGGCCGGCGCCCGAGAGCATCGCGAATGACCACAGGTCGTCATCACTATTCCGCACCACCTTGGGGTACACTGCGCGCCTCGCCCGCGTGGCTGCGTACGCCCGGGCGAGCGGCTCCTCCAGTAACCGCGAGCGTGCCAAGGCAACAGGGTTGGCTTCGTCACTCATCTCAAAGATGAAGAGCTCCCTCTCCATGAGGGGAATCACCCGCTGGTGATGGAAATTGGCGATGACGGATGCCACCGTCAGCCCGGCGTCCGCCAACTGGCTTATGGCATTGGTGAGAGGCTCGAGCCTCCTCTACCTCGACGGGGGCGACACCCCGTATGCCCACGAGGTTGGCCTCTCCTTCAGCACCTTCCCGGTGTACGGCGGAAGGCCGGCGCCGTCGTTGCGAAGGTAAAACCACCCCTTCTCCCAATTGGAGTTGTTCGACGTCATCGTGCACGGCAGGTACAACTCCCTCCGGGAGTCGCGCACCGAGAGCGTGAGGCCGCCGGCGCGGACCGCTCGGCGTGTTTTTCTCTCTCCAGTGACGAGTGTGTGGAGCTCGCCGTGGAAGAGGTGGACCCACAGGTCCCAGTGCGTCGGGATTCCCAAGAATCCCTCACAAACGGCGACAAAGGAGGCCGCCTGTGAGATGGTGTTGGGAGCGAAGTTGTGGAGCTCCACCCCGTAGTGGTGGCACAGCCCCCGCATGAACTTGCTCGCAGGGGCGTTGAAGCCGTGCTCGTGCAGCCGCAGAAAGCTGACGATGTAACCCGGCGGAGGGTTCGGTTCCCGGTCTGACGACGGCGGGATCATCCACGCCGGGTTCGGGCTGTCGCCGGCCGGCGCCAGCTGACCGCCGAGCACCAGCGCCTCCAGTGACCGCCGGTCCGTCGTTGACCGAGGCCACGGGAACGCATCCAGCACTCGAACCGAAGACATGGCGGGGAAGGCGGAGGGGCGCGAGCGACGACGGGAGCGGAAGGGCGCGGGCGGAAACGGAGCAGCAAGATGCGTAGCGCTGAGGAGGACGAAGTGCGAGGAACGGGTGCGAATGGCAGAGGTAAGGAGTCTCCCCCCTGCACCCCCTGCATTTTTAGAATCGGAAGGGGCGGAGTCCCCGAAAGCGCAGCGTGCGGTGGCAGTTAATGCGGCCGGAGCCCCACGTCGCTGACGGCCGGGCCCCGCTGCGCCAAAACTGCCGCGCGCACGCGCGCGCGCGCCATGATTACCGCGCGGTAACCCAAGGGATGCAGCGTCCCATCTCCTCGCCCTCACACGTCGCCCACGTCGCACCGCCTAAAAAGGAGCGCCCACTCCGCACGACCCGCGCCACGTCGGCCGCCTATGAACGACAGGTGTTCCTTCTCGCGTAAGGATAGCCCCCTGTGAAACTCGAGCCGAGAATTTGAGGGCCGACCCCTCGACGGGACACGATTGACGCCCTGATCCAAAGCAGGTTGTGGCCGCAAGGCCACAACCTGTTGATACGCCCTCGAAAAACGAATTCGAGGATCCCCAAGGCACAGGCCCGCATAGCTCTACTGATCAGCGGCTCGAGGCCCAGCCTGCTGAGGGTACGACGGGCGCCGCAGATGCCCCCCGATCTGGGGATTTACTGATCAGTGGTTCGAAGTTCGACTCGATAACCGATCAGTGAGCGCCACAGATCCACCGAGACGGGAGCACCCGGTGCCACCCCGCAAAAAGCCCTACTAATCAAAGGTACGGAGCCTGACCCCCGACGGGTTCGAACAGGCGTCTCAGATTGACAGAGTTAGGCACGATCGGGGGGCGCGCAATCGAGCCTGTCCCCGCATGCGAAGTTCGGGGGCGCCCTACATATCGTGTTCAAGGCCGGGACAGGGGCAACCAATTGAGGGATCCCATCGAGTGAGTGCTTCCGCGCCCTCGGCCCCTATCGAACGGGACCGAGCCCTGCTTGGCAAACCTCTGCAAGTGCTTACATCGACGTGTCCCCGGACCACGAGCCGACCCCTATCGAACAGGGCACGGACGCCCACTTGAACTATCCGTTAATAGCTCACCGAGGCAACTGTGCTCGCTGCCCACTCGAGGGTAGCACGGTTTGCCTCACCCCTCTACCCTGCGGAAGGGCAACGAGGGTCGTAATAACAAAGCCGAGAGTCTTTACCCGATCGCCCCTGAATGGGCCAGGGCTCGGGGGCTCCTCGCACCACGACCACCCCAACGATCGCCGCACCAACTCGCCTAAGGTCGCGTCCCCGAAAAAGCGGCCGGCCTACCCGAAACGTCTTGGGTCAACACGATGCCTCCCCTCCTGCGTAGATCGCCGATGCCGGTTGAAACACCGCCGAGGCCGGCTGAAACAAACGCAAGGCGAGCCATATTGCCCTACGTATTAAACCCCTACACGAGTGCACACACTCCTGCAGGGCTTCGGAATGATCAAACGGGACGAGACTCGCGCACAGCACCCGGGAGCGAAATCCTTTGCCGGGACGGTCCCCGTTCCGGCAAAGGCTTGGGGGCTACTGTCGGGGATGGTCATTAGGGGTCCCCTGACCAAGGGGATAATCACCCTCGTTAAACGCAAAACCGTCCAAGGACTCTTTATCCTTAGCTACAGGACAGCACAGGCCCGCAGCCCACCACGGCCCAGCAGCGGCCTGGGAGGCCCACCTGGCCGCCTCGCTCGAGGGCACAGACCCCTCACACGGATCTCCGCCTCGTTCGAGGGCTCCAACCCCTCGAGCAAGTCTCCGCCTCGCTCGAGGGTTCCGGCCCCTCGAGGCGATCTCCGTCCCGCTCAAGGGACTTAGACCCCCCTCGACCGGGCAACCGCCCCCACGCCGCTCGGTAGCGGCATTTAATGCCCGGCCCTACGGCGGGACGCCGAAGTCAAGGAGGAAACCTTCCCCCACACCGCACACCTAACACGGTCAGGTCGTCTGACACAGCCATAGTGCGGCCATTCCTAACCCTGTGCGGGGGCCGTGCAGCCCTGTGTGGACAGGCCGGCGTCATTCTGTGCCACTGTGCGACCTGCCTCCGTCCCTCCCCCCCAAGCAAGACCCTCGAAAGGGCATGGGGGCACCCTCGAAAGGTGTACAGACAACGAGCGGACGCACGCCTTGATCGGCGCTGATGCACAAGCGGCATAAGCCGCGTCCCCTCCAACAACTCTGGCGCCGCCTGGCCATCCCGGGCGCTGTGCAACTGCCCCAGGCACTGTGCGGCCATCCCCAATACTGTGCCGTCATCCCGGCCGCTATGCGACGCCACACACGGCACTGCGCGAACATGCCGATGACGCGCCGCCATCCCGCGCTACCAACCCCGGTCCTTCCTCCGGCGGATAGGCCCTCGATTTAGCAGGGCTACCCCTCGAAGTCAAAGCAGGACGGGTCACGATGACCGCCATGACGCCCGCGGAAGCCGGAGAGCGCCACCAACTCGCGCCAGGAACCATGACGCGCAGGACAAGACTGCCGGCGCCATGCTTATTAGTACATAACCACTATATCAGCTGCTGTGCAGCACCTGTAACTGCCCTCCCTTGGCCTATAAAAGGGAGAGGCAGAGCCCCCTGCGCAGGGACGACGCTACACACACACACCTCGCCACCACGCTCCAGATATTGGCATTTGCCTCAATCACTTAGACGGGACCAGAGGGAATTTCCTCCTCTCCCACCATGCTTGTAGCCCCCCTCTACAGGCACCGCCGGTGCTAGCTAATACAAGTGCGAAAGCACATCTGCTGGACGTACGGCCGTGAGGTCGGAACCAGGATAAACATCCATGTCACTTTAGCCAGCGTCGACCATCGAGGAGCCGATCGCAGTGCAAATCACTAGTTGGTGCCGGTGCTAATCCGGACACCGACACTCTCCATGCCAACAAGTCAAGCAAGCCTACTACTTCATCCAAGCACTCTACCTCATCAAAGCCCTCCAAGTCAAAATCAAAGAAAGTGGAAGTAGAGAGCTCTTCAAGTGACTCAAGTGAAGATGAAGATGAAAGCCCTCATGTTGAGATTGGGGATATGGCCTTGCTTATGAAGACCTATAAGAGAGGCTTGAAGAAGCAAGGCTACAAGTTTGCCAAGAGGAAGTTCCCCAACAAGAAAAAGAGAACTTGCTACAATTGTGGAAGCACCGAACATTTCATTGCAGATTGCCCCAATGAGAAGAGAGAGAACAAGAATGACAAAGGCAAGGGAAGCTACAAGAAAGATCAAAAACCACATCACAAGAGAAGAAACTATGTTGGAGAAGCTCACATTGGTCATGAATGGAATTCCGGAGATGAGAGCTCTAGTGAAGGAGAAGGGAAGAAAGTTGCAATCGTGGCTATCAAGAAGCTTCCTTCTACCTCAAGGTTGTTCAACAACTTGACCGATGATGAAGAGAGCTCATCCATTCATTGCTTCATGGCCAAGGGTGAGAAGGTAAAAACTAGCTCAAAACCCTCTCCTCCACCTAGTGATGAGTCGGAAATGGACTCTAGTGATGAATCCAGTGATGAGGAATTTAACCAACTTGTTAGTGAGATGGATAAGCAATCTAGAGATTTTATGGCTAAGTTAGTAGTGGAACTAGAGAAAACCTAAGACATTCTTACATCTGAAAGAAGTGAGCTTGAGGCTTTGCATTTGGAAGTTAGCCAAGCGGAGAGCGTCATAGTTACTCTCAAGGAAGACCTTACTGCCTCTCAAGCTCAATGTAATTCTCTCAAGTCGAGGAATGAAGAGCTTGAGGAGGAATATAGTCTCCTTTGGAGTAGCACCTCACATCCTACGAAGGTAAAGGGTGACTCTAGTGCTTCTACTAGCAAGGGCTGTGATAGATGCTGCAATATTGATCTTGAATCTTATGCTACTAACCTTGCTAACATGGAAGCTATGAAAAAGGAAATTGCTAGGCTAAACTCAATCATAGCTAGAGGATGCATGAGTGAAGGGAACAAGAAAGGAATGTCTCCCAAGAGAAAGATAATGGAGAAGAGTGAGAAACCTGGTTTCGGCTATATTGAAGGTGGCAAGACAAGTGAAAGAAAGATCATCAAGGAAAAGGAATGCCTAGAGTTCAAAAGTACAGGGTTTCTGTTTACCCAGACCCCGGAGGTTCCGAGCTCAAAGCCCGGAGGTTCTGGAGTCTGGAAGCCTCGCGCCACACAATCAGGAGAACCCGGAGGTTCCGGGAATATTCCCGGAGGTTCCGGGGTCTGCAAGGACAGAACCAAGAAGAAAGGCAAGGCTCAACCCCAACATGTTCACAAGGCATCTAACACTCGTCTGCAGGTCCAGAACCATCCAATCATGCCTAGAAGGAACTTGTCTCCCAACAAGAACAAGACTCATGCATCTAGTGACATACCTCCTAGCTATGTGTTGAGACGCAACAACCTTGGTAAAGTTGTTGCCACGTATGTTGGAAATGAGTCCAACATATATGTGAAAAGATCACTATGGGTTCCTAAAGTTTTGGTTACTAACGTGGAAGGCCCCAATTCAAATTGGGGACCTAAAAGAAGGAACTAAATTGTTTTGTAGGCATACTCCTCCGGTGGATCAAGTTGGGTGCTTGATAGCGGATGTACACATCATATGATCGGAGAAAGGAGTATGTTCTCATCCTACCTCCATTTGGAAGGACCAAAAGAAACTATTGCTTATGGAGGGGATACAAAAGGAGAAGTCATCGGTGTAGGTGATATCCCTATTTCTCAAAAATTTTCACAAATGTTCTTCATGTTGATCTGTTGGGTTACAATCTATTATCGGTTTCACAACTTAGTGAGATTGGTTTTGATTGTCACTTTTCGGATAAGGGTGTGTCCATCATAAGAAGGGAGGATTCCTCTATTGTCCTTACGGGTCGCTTGAGGGGGAGGCTTTACCAAGTTGATCTCAACAAAAGTAAGGTTTCTCCCAAGACTTGTTTAGTGGCAAAATCTAGCATGGGTTGGCTATGGCATCGCCGACTAGCCCATGTTGGCATGAGGAACTTGGCCAAGCTTTTGAAAGATGAACACATCCTTGGACTAGCAAATGTGCATTTTGAGAAAGATAGGATATGCAAAGCATGCCAAGCCGGAAAGCAAGTAGGAGCACCTCACCCACCAAATAGTATCCTCACTACATCAAGCCTGTTGGAGCTCATTCACATGGATCTATTTGGACCGGTGGCCTATATAAGTATTGGTGGTAATAAATATGGTTTGGTTATTGTTGATGATTATTCTCGCTTCACGTGGGTGTTCTTTGTGTTTGATAAGAGTGAGGTACAAGAAAAAGTGAAGACATTTATAAGACGAGCACAAAGGGAGTTCGAGCTACCTATCAAGAAAGTGAGAAGTGACAATGGCTCCGAATTCCGCAACGCCAACGTTGAAGAATTTCTTGATGAAGAGGGCATCAAGCATGAATATTCAGCTCCATATACCCCTCAACAAAATGGGGTGGTTGAGAAGAAGAATCGGACTCTTATTGAGATGGCAAGAAACATGTTGGACGAGTACAAGACTCAAGACATCTTTTGGGCCGAAGCTATCAACACGGATTGCTATGCTATCAACCGCCTCTATCTTCACAAGTTTCACAAAAAGACCTCCTATGAGCTTATCACCGGTAAAAAGCCTAAGGTGTCTTACTTTAGAGTGTTTGGGTGCAAATGTTTCATTCTAAACAAGAGGCTCTGAACTTCTAAGTTTGCACCAAAGGTTGATGAAGGATTTCTTCTTGGTTATGGTCCAAATGAGCATGCTTACCGAGTCTTCAATCTAACCACCGGGAGGATTGAAGTCACGGTAGATTTGACCTTTGATGAATCTAATGGCTCTCAAGTGGAGCAAGTTGACTTAAATGTTGTAGGTAATGAGAAGCCATCTTGTGAAGCAATCAAGTAATTGGCCATAGGTGATGTTAAACCAGTTGAAGCACAAGAAGAAGAAGAAGAACAACTTCAAGCTTCAACACCACTCGAAGGAACAAAGGTCACTGGTTATGCAGAAGAGCAGACTTCGGAGGTTTTGAGGAATTCCCCGGAGGTTCCGGGAAATGCTGCTGGAACTCAACCTCCGGGAAAATCTCTGGAGGTTCCGGGGTCTGGGAGCACAGCACCACAAGACACTGTGAACCAGCAATCAGATCAGCAAGAGGCTGCTCAAGCAAGTACATCTGAGCCTCAAGCTGATAAAAATGATGAAGACCAACCTCTACGCCAACCACTTGGACCATCACACCCCCGTGTACATCAAGTTATACAACGGGATCATCCCGTTGACAATATCCTTGGGAGCATAAGGAGAGGGGTAACAACACGATCTTGTCTTAAGAATTTTTGCGCATTTTACTCGTTTGTTTCCTCTCTTGAACCTATCAAGGTAGAGCAAGCTCTTGAGGATCCGGATTGGGTGGTGGCCATGCAAGAGGATTTAAACAACTTTGAAAGAAATTAAGTGTGGGAGTTGGTGAAAAGACCAAAGACGAACATCATTGGCACCAAATGGGTCTTTCGAAACAAGCAAGATGAGGTTGGCATTGTGATTAGGAACAAAGCAAGATTGGTTGCTCAAGGGTACACTCAAGTTAAAGGACTAGACTTTGGAGAAACATACGCACCGGTAGCAAGACTTGAGGCAATTCGGTTTTTACTCGCCTTCGCTGCCCATCATGACTTCAAGCTTTATCAAATGGATGTCAAGAGGGCATTTCTCAATGGACCACTCTCCGAAGAAGTTTATGTGGGGCAACCACCGGGTTTTGAAGATCCCAAGCGTCCTAATCATGTTTACAAACTCCGTAAGGCGCTCTATGGGTTTAAGCAAGCACCAAGAGCATGGTATGAATGCCTTAAGGAATTCTTGCTCAAGCAAGGCTTTGAGATAGGCAAAGTCGATGCTACTCTCTTCACTAGAAAAGTTGATGGTCATATTTTTGTGTGCCAAATATATGTCGATGACATAATATTTGGTAGTACTAATGAAGCTTTTTGTGAAGAGTTTAGTAGGGTAATGACAAAGAGGTTTGAGATGTCCATGATGGGTGAGCTCAAGTTCTTTCTTGGATTTCAAATCAAACAAGCAAAGGAAGGGACGTTCATATGTCAAACTAAGTACACAAGAGATATGCTCAAGAAGTTTGACATGGACAAGGCCAAGCCCATCAAGACTCCAATGCCTACCAATGGACACTTGGACCTCAATGAAGAAGGGAAATCCGTGGACCAAAAGGTATATCGCTCCATGATCGGCTCTCTTCTTTATTTATGTGCATCTAGGCCGGATATTATGCTTAGTGTGTGCATGTGTGCTAGATTTCAAGCTAACCCGAAAGAGTGTCATCTCATGGCCGTAAAGAGAATCTTGAGATATTTAGTGCATACCCCTAACCTTAGCTTGTGGTATCCTAAGGGCTCCACTTTCGATCTACTTGGCTATTCGGATTCTGATTATGCCGGTTGCAAGGTAGATAGAAAGAGTACATCGGGGACTTGTCAATTCCTTGGTAGGTCTCTAGTGTCTTGGAGTTCTAAAAAACAAAACTCAGTAGCCCTTTCCCCCGCCGAGGCCGAGTATGTTGCAGCCGGCGCTTGTTGTGCTCAACTACTTTGGATGAAGCGAACCCTAAAGGATTACGGATGTCACTTCACCCATATCCCACTTTTGTGTGACAATGAAAGTGCCATAAAACTTGCAAACAACCCTGTCAGTCACTCTCATACAAAACATATAGACATCCATCATCATTTCTTGAGAGACCACGAAACCAAAGGAGATATCGCTCTAAGTCATGTGAACACCGAAAAACAACTAGCCGATATCTTCACTAAGCCTCTCGACGAGTCAAGGTTTTGCAGTTTGAGGAATGAACTAAATATACTTGATTCTCGTTGTGTGGTTTGATATGTAGCACATATTGGTTGTTTTAATGCTTTACTGAAAATCTTTTGAAAACCCTTAATACATGTGTTTCAAAACGAATTTTTTTAGTCCCAACTTGTTCCAAAAGGCTATAGCTGTGTGTTGATTGGTTGTTTTCTAGCCAATTGGGACAAGGAGTCCATGACCTAAGAGTCAAAATCTAGAAAAGTACCCAATCTTTGAAGAACAGCAAGCTCTGTGTGTCTCTGGCTCCAGTCTCCGGAGGTTCCAGATATTCACCGGAGGTTCCGGACCTTTATCTGTCCAAGCCATCAGGATTCAGTAACAATTTGCACAGCACGGAGGTTCCGGGTATGGACCCCGGAGGTTCCGGACTTTAAGCAGTTGGCAGTCAACAAGGAGTCAAAAGAGGATCTAAAAGGGAATATTCCACGACCTTATCTTTTACCCCTAGGGTAACTTCTCGGTTTATCCCCATCCATTCACCGCAGTAGATCTATCTTTTCATTGCTCGACCCTGTTCGCCTCTCTTTCTCTCCCTCGCTCGCCCGCATCCATCCACCGCCGTGCGCCGTCGCCGCCATCTTTGCCGTCGGTCATCGGACAAGTTCGGGGTGCGGCTTTCATCTCTCGTGCGTACTGAAGGTCGAAGAAGGGGGAGGCACTCGGGCTGTCACAGGATCTACATCGACGGTTGCAGCCGCCCGCTGTCAAGGAGAAGTTCAAGAAGGAAGCCGCGCTCCTCGTCCTCATCATCTCGTTCACCTTCTCGCTGACTCGACGGAGTTCACTTGTGAAGCAGGAGCTCCGGCCATTGCACTCTAGATCTAAACTGGAAGGCTGACTCCAACACCACTAGGTCATGTCGTGACCTAGAGAGGGCCTCTGGGCTACGTCCTCGGTGTCAAAAGCTTCACAAGCATCACCGTCCTCCTCTTCCAGTCTCAAATCCAAGATGACTGGAGACTCATCTAAGAGAAGGGACAAGAGGGCTATTCCCTATGAAGACTCAGAGGGTGAAGAGGCTTACAACATCGCTATCAGACAGGTTGCTCCCAAGAAGTCAACACCAAAAAGGGGCAAAGGCTCAGGCAGCATATCAGGGGGCAGAGGGTCACTGATTGGACAGCACCCTGAGGACAATGGTGGCAGACAGGGCAAGACAATTCCCATTGAGGTCACTGCTGCTGTTAGGCCTGGTGAGATTGACTCCTCTTATCTGGTGCACTACTCTCTCTTTCCCAAGAAGAAGCCTCCCACCAAGTATGACAGTTCTTTGCAATTGGAGTACCAAAATTATGAGGGAACATCTGTTCAAGTCAAACTAGCTAGAGAAGAAAATCCCTACTCTCAGCCCAAGCATGCAGGCATAGACAAAATGTTTTGGTCACTGTTCCATTACTTCTACTACTCATCTGTGTGTTTGAGCAAGCCAAGGATCAGAAAAATGCAGTGGGTGGACTGGCAGCACTTTGAAAACTTTGACAAGCCAGAGGTGGAGGAGGTGCTTGAGGTGGTCAACAAGTATCAGATAAAGGATTTGATGGGCTTCAAGTATGACTGGAATGCTGAGATCATTGCTCAGTTTCATGCTACCTTCTTCTATGACAGCAATGTGGACACCATACACTGGATGACAGAGGGAGTGCACTACAAGATTGATTTTGTGACATTTGCTAGGCTGCTAGGTTTTGGCAAGGAGGACAGGGAAAGGCACACCATCAACTTTGAAAATCACATGAAGAATCATCAAATTGCAGATGCTTACTTCTTGGATGAGATGGCTCAGGGAACCACTTTGGGGCTGAAACCAGTGTACTATGTGCTGAATAACTTGCTTAGGCAGACCATATATCCTAAGGGTGGTAGTGACTCCACTTCTCTTAGGAGTTTTGCCCCTAATCTGCTAGCTAGGATGCTCCCTGGTGCTGCCCCTTTTTCTGTCAGCAAATTTATTTGGTATGATCTGATCACAAGTATGGAAAATGGAGTGGACAACTTCCCTTATGCACCCTATGTCATGTACATCATTGAGCTGGTCACTGGCTACATCTTCAAGAAGGACTGTGAGCACTGTTCCTATCAGGTCAAGCAGTGGCAACACCAGAAGACAGATGCAGCTGTCTAGGCATACCTTGACTCAGCCAACAAGTCTGCTGCTCATGATGCTGAAGCTGGCCCTAGCAGACCCAAGAAGGAGTCCACTTTCAAGAAAATGAAAGAGTTGATCAGGAATACTCTCTCCTTGTGCACTTACTCAGCCACTCAGGCTTATGAGGCCAAGAAGGATATCAATAGGCTGCTGTCTCACAATGGTCTATCTGCTCAGACTATTTCTCCTCCTCCTATCTTCTTTGATGACTTCTCATCCAGTGAAGAAGAAGCCCCTCAGCATGATCCTAGTGAAGATGATGTGCCCCTTAGTGCCAAGCTTCAGAAAATGAAGATCAAGACCAAGGCCACACCTAGAGGCATCAGGAAAGGTGTCAAGGGTGTTGCTGGTCGTGGCAAGCACCCACCATCTGATGAAGATGAAGACATTGGCTCTGAGGACACTGACGAAGAGTGGAGCGAGTGAAGCTGTTCAAGTCCAGAAGCTCATGTTCCTCTATTCTTTTCTTCCCTTTTTGTTAACATGTTGACAAAGGGGGAGAAGGAAGATTGAGATGTACTTATTTGGGGCTTGCTTTTGTGAGTTGAGAGAAGCTGCTGCTGCCTTTGCTTTTATTCTTTGTCAGCTAAACTCATTTATCTCTGGTCTGTAATATTTGTGGTACTACTGTTGGTTGCCTCTGTTGGCAACTAGTGGATGTGGTCATGGACAAGTTTTAGGGGATTTGAAAACACTTAAAAATCTGTGATGCTGTAATAGGACAAACTATGCTTGCCTTGTTCTGTTATTTCTAATTCCTATTTAGTTCTATGATTAATTCTTGCCTGTATTGATTGTTAAGACTGCTTGCTGCCAGAGTCCGGAGGTTCTAGGATTTTCCCGGAGGTTCCGGGGTCTGGACCAGATCCTGGAGGTTCCGAGTTTTTCCCGGAGGTTCCGGGGTCTGGGCACAACCAGTCTCCTGGTTGAATCTGTTATGTCATATGCATCACGTTTACATGTTACACCTTTCTTTGCACCCCACGATGAGTTGAATACATTGCGGTTACTACACATGCTCATAATGTATGTCTATTTGTCTTAAAGGGACATTCCCTCTCTATTCAAAAGGAGAAAGGCATACATTAAGGGGGAGCTTTGTATTCAAATCATCAAAAGCTCAATCTTATCAATTAAATGTAAGCTTTAATTAGGTTGTCAACATTTACCAAAAAGGGGGAGATTGTAAGTGCAATCAAGCCCCTAAGTGGGTTTTGGTGATGTTGACCACTTAATTAAAGGTCTAATGAGCTTTTGAGTATGAGTGACAGGTTTAATTTTGAAGGAAGGTGAAAAGGAAAGAAAGGTGACCCCTCATTGTTTGAAGAGGCTTCCTAGGGCTCAAGACAAGCTTTAAATTCATTTTCTATTTTGAATTTGAGTATAGGACAAGCAGTACTATCAAGAGGGATACTAATAGTGGCATGGATGAAACCAAGTGCTTAAAGATCTTCTCTAAAACCAAAATCATCCCAGCCACATATGACCTATCAGCTAGCTATCTTAGCCTTGAACACACCTTTCCCGGAACCTCTGAGCTTTTCCCGGAAGTTTCGAGCTGCTCCCAAGACAGCCTGCTGAAGTCTGCTTTTCCCGGAGGTTCCGGGATCTAGCCCGAAGGTTCCGGGTTTTCGAAAAGAGCCGTTGCTGTTCCAGATCTGAGGGTATTTATACCCCCTTGTCTCCCAACGGTTATCTTCTTCCTCCCTGCGCTGAACAGTAGCATTTGCTCCCCTTCTCTCCCAAGCATTGACTCCCACCTACTTGAATCCAAATCCAACCCTAGCATTCAAGTGTGGAGTGATTCCTTGTGAGAATAAGCAAATCCAAGCCCCTTCTTGTGTCCTTGAGCACTTGGTGGATCTTTTACTCTTGGAGCCTTGCTCCTAGACGGCTAGAGGTTGCTTGGAAGCTCGCCAATTGATTGTGGAAGCTCCAAGAAGTTTGTATTACCCTCACTTGCTTAGTGGAAACCCTCCATCTATTACATTAGTGATAGGTGTGAGAGAGGAGTGGATCTAGAGAGATTCCATAGCCTTTGTGGCTAACCTCAACAACGTGGATGTAAGCCAACCTTTGTGGTGAGCTGAACCACAGGATAAATTGTTGTCCCTTGTGCTTTACTTTTCATATGTTGTTGCTTGCTTGTTCTTGGTTGTTTGCTCACTAGATCTATTAGGGTTTGCTAGGTTTCTTGCTATATCTTTAACCCTAAGGTTGCTAGTGTGGTTAGGCTCTATCTCTAAGTACTTGTAACCAATTTCCTGCTATCTTGGTGCTCTCTAACCTTGTCATCCGCAGCAAATCGACAGAAGCACATTTTCCCGGAAGCTCCAGCAAAATACACCCGGGTGCATTTTCCCGGAGGTTCCAGGGAAAAACCCGGAGGTTCCGGGGTCTGGGCAGAATTTGGCAGAAATTAGTTGAATTTGTTTTGCAGGCCTATTCACCCCCCCCTCTAGGCCACTTGCATTGATCCTTTCAATTGGTATCAGAGCAGGTTATCCTTGCTAACACTTAACCGTGTGAGGATATGGCAAGTGGTGATGACAAGCAAGAAGAAGAGGAGTTTGAAGACATACCAAGTGAGGTTGATGGTGATGCCTCGGAGGTTGGCAACACATCAGCCCAAGAGAAGTTCGACAAGCTCAAAAAGACTGTGAAGGAAAGCTCTAAGGAAGACAGCAAGAAAAGCAAGAAAGAAGATAAGAAGAAAGAGAAAGAAGAAGAAAAGAAGAAAGAGGACAGCAAGTAAGAAAAGAAGAAGAAAAAGGAAGAAGGAGGATAAGAAGAGAAGAAAGAGAACACCTTCACCATCTCCATCACCATCTTCATCATCTTCTTCATCTAGTGAGAATGGAGATGGGAATGATGAGTACTACGGTACAAGAATTCCCAAGAGAACACTCAAGCTCAAGCCAAAGCCCAATGTGACAACCCGCCTAGGAAAATACCGTACTATCGCCTAAACCAATCCACTTTGGCCATTAAGCGATAATAAAGTATCATCCTGTCGTTAGTTGCCGGGTTAACGCCCGGTAAAATCACTTACATAGCAACAAAGGATTAACAAATATGCATTAAAACTCACGCGAAGGCGAGTCCAGAGTACAACGTATGATTAAGTCCAAATCTGCCCCGAAGGGTTTAATTATTACAAACCAAAGTACTTGACATGATAACGAAGTTCAGAGTTTTGAAAACAGCGGAATTAAACTAAACGGCGTGAGAAGCATCACAGGAGGCCTGCCATGATGCCTTCATTCATCGTCTTCCACCCACTCCAGCTCCCAGCCAGGCGGGATCCCTCCAGGCCACACATCACTAAAAGCAGTACCTGAAATTAACAGATTACAGCAAGGCTGAGTATACTAATACTCAGCAAGACTTACCCGTCGGTGACAACTACATCACCTACTCTAGACATGAAAGGCTTTTTGGCCAGTGGGATTCTTTTGCTGAAAAGTAACAAAGAGTATGTCCTTACTTTCAAGATTTTAGCACAGATTATAGTTGATTACGCTTTTCTAAATAAGCAAGCTATTGCAAGCATAAGTTGTGCAAACAATTAATCAAGCATAAATATTCACAAAGTTCCATCGTTGGGGATACCATGGCTAGTTGGATAAGTAGTCTCAGATAACGGTGAGAGGCCGACAACCAGTTGATTTAAACCTTGCAAGGTAGACCTAAACACATGGTAGAGTGTACTCCCAAGAGCCCACCAACCAGGCGGTTCCCAAAACTCTTCGGCTCGGGATCGAATCTTACAGTCATTAGTACAGGCTATCTGGCATACCCCGCAAGGCACCCAGAATCACCATGCACCATCGGTAGCTAGCCGTGAGACGCATCCCAAGATGAGTAATAGTAAGATCCCTCACCGCGTCGTTAAGGTACTAGGCTTACCGGTCCCACTCCCGACAAGTGCTTAGTACTTTCAAACACTTAACCCACGAAAGCCATTGGACAGGAGCCCACATCCCATGCTCTTACCACATGAGCAATCCATTTATAAAGATCTTATGATTCCAACATAAGAACCTATTCTCGCGAGTGACAAGTATCACTCGACTTGTAACGGTCCTATAGCATAGCAGCTATCGACCTAGCATACTAGTAAAAGACATAGGTACCTAGGGATCATGCATCTAGGGTTTCATTTCAACTCCTGAACGTAAATGCACAATCATCCATAGATAGTTGTATAATTTCCAAAAACAAATAGGTTAATGCGTCGGGGCCTGCCTTCGTCAGCCAAGTTAGCCTGGGGGTCCTCGGTGTCCTCGTTCACTTCCACGTACTGCAGCTCCGCGTCAGCTCCTCCTTCCTCGGCTTCCGGCACGAGCGCGTAGTTACCGTCAGGAAGCTCTACACGGAATGCGATGCAAGGTTATTGAGTGGAGTGAGAGCTTAACCATCACATCCAACTCTTGCTGGCCAAATTCATCTTGACAAACAATTAATTAGTGTTTCTTTTCATTAAGGTCATCTCATGTGAAGATTTCTTATTTAATCTTTTAATAGTGACTGTGCACACCTTTAAGCAAATAACATTATTTAATCACACAAAACAGCAAAGGTTGATCCATAGCCCTTAATTAAGCTAACAACAATTTAACAAGGTCATTAAGGGAGCAAGAAGGATTTTTCCTAAATAAACCTATTAGGGAGCTTATATGGATTCCAAGCTTTTAACTACCAAAACAAATTATAAAACAGGGGAAGGGTGCTTTGCTGGTCCTAATGACCCAAACAAACTACGGGTCCAAGCTACACATGCAATTGAGCCATAAAGCATAAACATCAAAAATGACATTTCCTAGCTAATAGAAATATGAGAAATGCATAAATAAATAAATAAATAAAGCATTACTGCAGCCAAACTCATCCCTACAACATCTCTGACCTAAAACAAGCTTAGGAAACCAACAAGCACAACAAGATCCTATTTAAAATTTGAACTAGGCATTTAAACTTAAATCTAAGCACATAACAAGAATAAATACTTCTGGCAGAGATAAAATCATAGTAAATGTAGAAATGTTGAATCTAGCCATAACATGAGCATAGCCACAAGATTAGCACAAAAATATATTTACATTTTTCTACAAAAATCAATAAGACAGAAATAGTATAAATGCAAAGTAAATCATATAAAAAGATCTGATCAATAACTTTGTGCAAATTTTGGTCCAGAGTGTAAACATGACATTTCTAGCAACATATCCAAAACTCAGCTCCACAGCTCTTCTAGATTTTGAACTACAGCAAATTTGTGCCAAACAGAGTTTGAATTTTCATTCAAAATCTATAAGTCAAAAGTATGGTCATGCTTTGTAGAAGTTGTAGATCTACTCTCACTGAGACCAAAAAATTAGGTTTGCATTTTTCTAACTTTTCTGTGAATTCCTATGATTTTTCTAAGGTGCTGGACTAAGTTGCAAAGAAACTAAGATAACTTTCATTGCAGACAGGTCCCTGGTTTACAAATATGCCCTTGGGGATTCACAACCGTACCCTCACCGGCGGGAATGAGCTCGCCGGCGGCGATCCACGGCCAGAGGGGGTCAACACGTGGCACGGGTGTGCGATTGGGCCTACCATGGAGTGATTGGCGGCGATGGCTCGGCCTGAGGTGGCTCCGACGAGCGGCGGCGGCGTGACCGTGGCGGCGCGGCCGCCTCGGCTCGAAATCCGGCGAGCACCGGCGCAATGTGGATGAACAAGCGGCCGTGTGAGCTCGAGTGAGGTCTAGAGAGGAGCTTGGAAAACTTGGCCGGCGGCGGGAGCTAGCGGAGGAGCAAGTTCACCGCGGCGGCGGCAATGGCGGGTCGGCGGACGGCGTTCGCGCGCGGGAGGAGACGGGGACGGCTATTTATAGCCGGGCGTGCATGGAGAGGAGGATGCTTAGCGGCTAAGGCCTCCCGGCGCTTTAATGTGCGGTACGGCGGCGTTCCTCGGTGTGCGTGCGTGGCAGGGGAAAGGACGGCACCGCGGGCGCGCGTACACGTCGCGTGGCGCGCGGCTCCTCCGGCCGAGGCTGCGTCTAGGGGCGCGCGCGTGAGCCGACGTAAGCCTAGGTCACGCGCGGACTTCTATGGCCGGCCGTAGTACGGCGGCGCACGGCGGCGACGCATGGACGTCGCGCGCGCGCGAGATGTCGCGCCGGGCGCGCTCTCGGCCCGGTCCGATCCATGTGACCATGTTTGACTGTGCATTGCTCAAAATTTTGAATGCAAACTTTAAAAACTGTAGATAGGACATTTGTAGATGAGTCATCCCTCTGTACTGTGGCACAGGCCGAATTGGATTTGGATCTAAAACGAGGGAGAAATTCAAATGCCAATTTGAAGAATTTCATAGCTCAGGTGAATAGTAAAATTGGGTTTGACTAGCAAATTTGAACCTTTTTCACTCAAATTTTGAAATGCCATTCTGAAGATGAAATGTGTTCTTGGAAGTTCTGCACAACTTTTATATTGGCAGATTTTTGAGTGTTTAGGCAAAATTTGGAGAACGTGGCCAAAGTTCTAGGACAAGGAGATAGACATTAGGGGTTTGACCACTCCAACTAGGGTTTTGACCATGGTAGATGACATTGACTTGCTTAAGGTGCTAAAGGGTGGTTGTTGGCTAGGTTTTCGAGGTGATGACCCAGGTTGACCATGATTTGACCACAGTCAACAGGTTTGACCATTGATTAGGGTTAATTAAAAACCTGGGGCGTCACAGCCTACCCCCCTTAAGCGGAATCTCGTCTCAAGATTCGATTTTAAAGAACAAGATAGGACAAAAAGAAACTTACGGTTTCGAGATTGTAGAAAACCCGGGTACTTGGTGTTGAGAAAATTTTCCATCTCCCAAGTCGCTTCTTCTTCCGTATGATGACTCCATTGTATCTTGTACATCCTTACGGTATGTCTTCGGGTCTTCCTCTCTTTTTGGTCTAACACCCTCATAGGGTGCTCGATGAGCGAGAAATCCGGCTCAATCCAAGCATTTGCTTCTGTGATTACCTCGGTCTCAGGCACAGGCACACCTTTCTTCAATTGGGTCACATGAAACACATTGTGGACTGTGGAGAACTGCTCTGGAAGTCGGATGCGATAAGCCACTGGCCCACATACCTCAATGATTTCATAAGGTCCAATATAGCGTGGATCTAACTTTCCTTTAACACCGAACCTTTGCACACCTTTGGTTGGTGAAACCTTTAGGTATACATAATTACCAACTTCATATTGTCGGGGTGCTGTCCCTCTATCGTGATAGCTCTTTTACCACATCTGGGCTAACTTCAAATTCTCCCTTATCACTTGCACCTTCTCTTCGGCGTCTTTGACTAAGTCCGGACCAAAGAGTGTCCTTTCTCCGGCTTCAGACCAGTTCAAAGGGGTACGACATCTCCGTCCACAAAGAGCGTCAAACGGTGCCATCTTCAAACTAGCCTGGTAACTATTGTTATACGAGAACTCTGCCAAGGACAAACACTTGTCCCAACTCTTATCAAAGTGCATGATGCTTGCCCGTAGCATGCCCTCCACAATTTGATTTACCCTCTCCGTCTGACCATCGGTCTGCGGATGATAGCTGGAACTACGGATCAATTTGGTTCCTAAACATTCATGCAATTGCTCCCAGAAACGAGCTACAAATTGAGTTCCTCGATCAGAAATTATGGTCTTTGGAATTCCATGCAAGCGGACTATTTGGTCCATATAGATCTCTGCATAGTCTTGAACTGAATAAGTGGTGTGAACTGCGATGAAGTGAGCAGTTTTGGTGAGTCTGTCAACGATAACCCAAATAGAATCTTTCTTTCTAGCAGTCAGGGGTAAGCCCACAATAAAGTCCATACTTATGTCATCCCACTTCCACATAGGTATCGACAAGGGTTGGAGTACACCTGCCGATTTCAAGTGGCTTGCTTTCATTCTATGACAAGTATCACACTCGGACACATACTTGGCTATGTCTACCTTCATATTTGACCACCAAAAATTTTCCTTCAGATCTTGATACATTTTGGTGCTGCCGGGATGAATAGAGAATTTGAAAAGATGAGCCTCATCAAAGATTTCTTTCTTAATTTCTTGGTCATCAGGAATCACAAGATGTTTCCCAAACCATACCACATCCTTTGAATCCCTTTGGAAACAAGTATACTTGGGGTCTCCTTCTGCTAATTTCTATTTTATTAGCTGTATGCCCTCATCATTGTGTTGAGCAGTGACAATTCTATCATAAAGATTAGATTCTGCAGCTATGGCATATAGATTTCCTTGTTCTACCACTTCCAAATGAAGTTTCCTCATGTCTTCACATAATGGGTCACTATACGGCTCCACCACTAGATGGTTGCAGTGAACTTTGCGGCTAAGAGCATCCGCAACAACATTGGCTTTTCCGGGGTGATAGTGCACTTCTCGATCATAATCTTTAATCAACTCAAGCCACCTTCTTTGTCTCATATTTAGGTCTGATTGAGTGAAGATATATTTGATACTCTTGTGATCGGTGAAGATGTTGCAACGATTGCCCATCAGATAGTGTCTCCAAATCTTGAGAGCATGAACAACCGCTGCTAGCTCTAGATCATGAGTGGGATAATTTATCTCATGGGGTCGAAGCGCCTGTGAGGCATAGGCAATGACCCGGCCCTCTTGCATAAGAACGCAACCGAGACCAGTGCCTGAAGCATCACAGAAAACTTCAAAAGGTTTGGAATTATCCGGTTGTACTAGCACTGGGGCTGAAGTTAAGTGTTGTCTCAACGTGCGAAAAGCTTTCTCACATGCTTCACTCCACACAAATTTCATCCCTTTCTTGAGCAGTTCAGTCATAGGTTTGGCGATCCTGGAGAAGTCCGGAATGAATCGACGGTAATAACCCGCCAGACCCAGAAAACTGCGAATTTGGTGTACGGACTTGGGTGGTTTCCAATCCATCACCTCTTGTACTTTGCTAGGATCTACAGATATGCCATCTTTGGAAATAGTGTGCCCCAAGAATTTCACACTATCCAACCAGAATTCGCATTTGGAGAATTTAGCATAGAGTTTGTGATCTCTCAAACGCTGTAGAACAATTCGAAGATGTTCAGCATGTTCCTTCTCATTTTTGGAATAGATTAGAATATCATCAATAAAGACCACTACGAATTTGTCAAGCTCCGTCATGAATACAGAGTTCATGAGATACATCACCAGATACTCGTAGAGACCATATCGGGTGGAGAAAGCAGTTTTGGGAATGTCACAAGGTCGAATTTTGATTTGATGATAACCAGACCGAAGATCGATCTTGGAGAAAACCTTGGCTCCAGCCAATTGATCAAAAAGAACATCAATGCGGGGAAGAGGATATTTGTTTTTGATGGTCACCGCATTGAGAGGTCTGTAGTCAACACATAACCTCAAACTACCATCTTTCTTCTTGACAAAGAGTGCGGGACAACCCCAGGGAGAAGAACTTGGGCGGATATAGCCCTTATCCAACAATTCTTGAAATTGATTTTTCAGTTCGGCTAGCTCTTTGGGAGGCATACGGTAAGGTCGTTTAGAGATGGGTGCAGTGCCCGGTTGGAGTTCAATCACAAACTCGACATCCCGGTCTAGTGGCATGCCAGGCAATTCATCGGGAAAGACATCAAGATATTCACAAACTACTGGAATTTCTTCAAGGTGAGAGATAACGGTCACATAAGCACAAGGGTCTGCACCATCCTTAAAAGGTAGGTACAGGGTGGTGTGTCCGATGGTAGGTGAATTGATCGCTACAACTCTATCCGAGATATCTAGAACCACCTTATGTCGGGTCATCCAATCCATACCCAAGATAACATCCATACACTCTAAGCCTATGACAATGAGGTTTGATTAAACAGTCTTACTTCCCAACTTCAATGGTACTCCGAAGGCTAAGGTGTGGGAAGAGATTTTTCCACCCGGAGTGACAATTGTAAAAGCCTCCTTAACATGTGAACCACTTAAACCCAATTTTTCTACCAAGCTTCCACTAATAAAACTATGAGTGGCTCCAGAATCGAACAATATCTTAATGGGGATGTCATTGATAGAGAAAGTGCCCGTAAGCACTGAAGCTCCTTCTGGAATATCACTCATGGTGGTGAAGTTCAGTTTACCCTGACGGACTTGCACCATCGGCTTCTTGACTGGATTGACCGGCTTGGTCCCGGAACCTTGATTCTGCTGGTTGGGTTTAATCTGCTTGGGCTTTGGGCAGTCACTTATATAATGCCCAGGCTGTCCACAATTGTAACAACGGCGTTCACCGGTGTTACGTGGGGGTGCGTTAGGCTTTGAAGCTTGCTGCTGGGTGTTGCGGAACTGAAAGTTTCCTGAAGGTTTGCTCTGTGATGGCTTCATCGTCCAGCGTCCAGTTGAAGATTGCTGGGACGAGTTAGGAACATTCTTCTTCACAAAGCGAAACTTTTTGTTAGTCCCGCTGCCCGAAGCAAAACCAGCCTGCCTCTTCTTGTCTCTCTGGGCCTTCTTCATAGCATCCTCTGAGGACCATGTGTGGTTTGAGGACCGGTGGATGGTCGCTTCCTGGTGTGATGAGTGATTGACAACATTGTGTGGACTGATTCTTGGCTAAGTATTGCAGGTGCAGGTTGCGGCTTGACTGGTGTTGGTACAGGTGAAGAACAAGCGCGAAAGGTCGTCGTCGGTGAGGCCTCCAGGTGTGGAGAAGACAAGTAGGCTTGGTTCGAGGGACCCGGTGGCCAGCGGGGTCAAGTGCGGGCCGCATGGTGGCATGAACAGCAGGATGAAGTCGGTGGACGGTTTCTTGGTTGAGCCTCAAAACCAAGGTCGAGCCGGGACTTCGTGGGAGCCGAGTCATGAGTGGTGATTGGCGGAGGCTACATCAAGTTCGCGGGGTTTGCGGTGGTTCACCAGAAAACCACCGGGTTACTCGGCTGAGTCACAAAACAGAGGCCGAAGACCGGGCGTGGCTGTCAGGCCAAAACCGGCCTGACCGGTTTGGGAAACCGGTCTGACCGGTTCGGGGTCGCAGGGCGCCGGAAACTTCAAAGCGGAGGACACGAGTCGGGATCGCAAGGCTTGCGTCGAGGCTAAGCGAAGTGCGGTCGCCGGGCATCCGTCCGATGGTGTTACGAAGACAAATTCCCAAAGTGCCCTTGGTAGGCGTGTATCCTAGTTTAGGCTTTAGGGGTATTTTAGTCTTTCGGCTTGCCTCCATATAACCCAAGTGGTGACAGGATGGCAGCCATCTCTTGGAACCCTAGCTCATTTTCCCTTTGCTATTTTCCTTCCTATTTTCCTTAGGATTTCTAGGACTAGCTTGAGAGCTTCATGGTGAGATCTTGTGAGAGGGAAGGATGATCGGGCGGAAGCTAGACCTTGTATGAACCTTCATGGTATGTATAGATGATTCGGCGTGGTTCCTCAAGGCTTGATTGTGTTCTTCCCGTTTTCCCTTTTTGGTGATTTTCGGAGCCTTTTCTTGGATTTTCCGTGGGGAAGTTTTGGGGTGTTTCTTTGAGGGATTCTTGTTGGATGTCACATATGAGGACCTTGTGCCTCTTTGCTTGGTGATCTTGCTCCAACAAACCCTCCGAAACGGCTTCAGTTTGGTGGTTTTCGGTGGAATCCATGGGAAGGTGCTCTTGAGGGTTGACTTCCGATTCCTCTTGATTGAGTAGGTTTTGGGGACCGAGCTTCTAGCCAAAGGTAGCCCACGAGGTACCCCCAACTATCCCCAAAGTCTCACTTAAATCTGTGGAACGAACCGGGAGATCGATCGAGGTGAAGGCTAGGTTTTTCCCGCGGGCTGAGTTCTTCCCGACTGTCCAGGCAAAACCGGCCTGACCGGTTTCCCAAACCGGTCAGACCGGTTTAGCCCCAGTGGGCTGTCGTGAGGATTTTGAGCAGGAGAGTCTTGTTCTGGCTATGGCTTTTCTTGTTCAAAGGTGGAGAGGTTCTTGAGGTGTTTTGGGGCAGTTTTGGCCTCGAAGGTCTTTTGGGGATTTCCTGGACAAAACCGGCCTGACCGATTTGCCAAACCGGCCTGACCGGTTTCCCCTACCTATGAGAGGCTAAGTCCCAGAGAATCGGTCTGACCGGTTTCAGAAACCGGCCTGATCGGTTTTGGTTGCCAGCAGCAGTTTCGAGTTGTTTTCCGCTGCGTGTTTCGAGTGGCTATTGGTTGGATCTTGCTCCTAGGTTCAGTAGCACTCCAGTGGCTACGTGGACTTGGCAATAGAAGCTTGCGGAGGTGTCCGGGTGAAATTGGGTTCATAGGCCGAATTTTTTAGTAGAATTTTTATCGGCTACCATTCACTCCCCCCTCTCTGGTTTGCTGTTCCGTCCTTCATCCTCTTGGGATATAGCCTTGTTCACCAACTCATGGAAGTTGTTGGGCTCTATCAAATTCAGCCGTTCATACAACTCACCATCCAGGCCATCACGGAACCTCTCCATCTTCTTGGCATCGGTATCCACATGATGCCCACCATATTGGCAAAGGCTATTGAATTTCTGTGCATAGTGATACACAGTGTCAGCTCCCTGCCTGAGGGCCAGCAATTCCCTCATCTTCCTATCCATTAGTCCCTTAGGAATGTGATGGCTTTTGAAAGCTTGCTTGAATTCATTCCAAGTGACAGCATGCCCGGCCTGCTGCATGGTCTTGAAATGTTCCCACCACATCAAAGCTTCACCTCGAAGTTGTAAGGCGGCGAAGTTGGTCTTGTTTTCCTCCGAGCATGGTAGCACAAAGGCAGAGAACTTGGCCTCAATGGCCTTGATCCACGCCTCAGCTTCAAGGGGGTCTTCCGCCTTGGTTAAGGTCGGGGGCTTCATCCCGATGAACTGAGGGTAGGTGGTGACCTGATTCGGTCCCTCATGATTTGCCCCATGAGGTGGCCTCTGGTTCAGCTGCTGGGCGATCTGTTGCTGCGTCTGCAGGATCTGGCGCAGCACCTCGGTCTGAGTAGCCATGAATGCCTCCGACGGCGTCATGGGCGGTGGCGGTGGTAGTTCACCACTGCCCGACGTTCCGAAACTATTGGGGGAGCTGCGCATTGGTCCCACCATCTGAAAATGTGAGCCTTTATTAGACACGTAGTCATAATCTTGCTTAGAAAGAAATGATAAGTGTAAACATGCATCACAAAAGCTCATTCGTGCAAGTTTATCGAAATTTGCAGCAACACGGTCATACGAAAAGTTTCATATCCAACAGCTTAGTCACTGAAAAATTTCCAATCCGGGTCATTAGATGTAGGATTTCATGCGCTCCAAAGTTGGTATTCAACTCCGCAGTGAATTTCCAAGTTCGCATGCCCGAAGAATTCGAATTGCGAAAATCTGCCTAGCTGTCCTGGCAGCAGGCCGACACTCACCGAAATTTCCGTAACTCTCAGTATCCTGATGCAAAAATGCTGAATTTTGGTGAGCACGGTCAACACAATATTCCGCACAACTTTGGTATTCAACGCATGATAAGATTCCGACGTTCAATCGCTCGAAAAATTTCATTTTCATGCTCTGTCTAGCTGTTTGGACATCAGCCAGGACTGGATTAAAAATTGCATAACTCTCAGTATGAAAGTACTCAAGGGCTGAATTTTTGCGAGTGCGATCATCATAAAATTCCGAATAAGTTTGGTATTCAACACAGGAATCGAATCTGACCACAATAGCTTAAACATTTCCTTACGACAAACACTGCAGGAAAGGTGTTCAACCGAGCATTACATAGGTGTCAAGTTTTGGGATCACCAAAATACAACATGGGTTACACTGCAGTCGTGCTGCACAAAAGAATACTCCTACGTTAGCCTACCACAAAAACCAACCAAGCGGCTACACACAGGAGTATGAGTCATCCTATTACAACACTACGGCAACCTAGTTGCCGACCGAAGCGTCACTGGCAGCAGGTGAAGCAGGTGGGGTCTGTGGGGGTGGTCCTGCCTGACTCTCCTGGTCAAGACCGGACTGACCCTGCTGCTCCTCCGGAGGTGCCTCCACCGGGGGTGGGGGCTGCAGAGCCACGATGGCCTGCAGAGCTGCTACCGTACCTCCGCCTCCTCCACCTGCTGCTGCATCTCGATGATGTTCTGCAGCAGTATCAACCTCTCGATGTCTCTAGCGTCCACGTCCTCCTGAAGGGTAGTGACCTCTGCCTCCAGGTCTAGGATTCTCTGTAAGCGGTCGCCTCTCTCTAACTCCAACTGGAATCTCCTGGTACGAAGCCTGTCGTTCTCCTGCTGAGTCTGGAAGAGAGTGAAGCTCTGCTGCTGGTAAGCCGCTGAGAGACTGTGCCAGGCCAGCCGAGCCGACTCCAGACGCTGGCTGATCATCAACTGAGTGGTGTTACGCAGCCCCTGAAGTGTGAACACAGCATCCAGGCAACGCGTCAGCGTCTGCGTGACGTCCAGTGGAACTGCGAGCAGCAGTAACTCCTGTAGGTGGTCCACACGGTCCCTCCATGCCGGGTCGTGCGGGTTCACCGCCGGAAACAGTCCGAATGGCGACAGTGCTACCACCGTCGGGTTGTGGTCGCAAAAGTCCATCAGCACCCAGAGGGCAGCCGACTCGAAAGACTCCTGCGGACGAAAACCCCAGTACACGGAGCTCAAGTCGAACCAGTCGGGTGGTCCGGGTGGGGTGGTACGGTGACGGTCACCCTGCAACGAGGCACGCCCAGGTGCTCTAACTCGAGCGCCTCGTAGACGGGCGGAATGGTGTAGCCGGCAGCGCTGAGTGCCTCCCACGCAAGGCGTGCAAAACCCTCCTAGTGCAGTCTGTCGGTACGGACCGAACCGTCAGTGCCGTACTCGAGAAACACGGGGGCAGCCATCTGTACAAAAATGTAGCGCATGTTAGAACTCAAAGAGGACAACATGTCAATGGTGCAAAATTCTGGCAGCTGTGAATAAACATTCATAACTCGAAAACCAGAACCCCAAAATTTCTCAAATTTCACCAGCTACTCCATAAAGTTTTTTTGCACAATTTTGGTATTCAAAGGTTGAGCTAGATCATTTAGGAACAAGGTCGAAGGATGTAATGTTCAACGTTCTGTCCTCAGAAAAATAGCATGACCTAGGTTCACTAAAAAGGATACAACTCAAGATCTACAACAGCTATGCCCATGAATTTTTGCGAGCAAAAACTAGATTAGATATGGAGAAACTTTGGTATAGGTCAACTAGTCCAAACATTTTTAGAACATGGTGCAAAAATTTAATCAAGCAGCCATACAAATTTTTGGACAGCAACAACAACCTAGACATGAGAGGTAAAGCTAGGACACAAGAACCACACACTAGCAAAAACTTCCTTAGAGAGCATACCAAACAAATTTTTGGTACATTTTTAAGTTGTTTTAAATTTTAACATGATGCAAGACGTCCTAATCGTCCTCACACGGCAATCAAGCCAAAAATCGAAGTTAGTGCCGGTGGCAAGGCTTTTATTCGTCTCTCCCTATAATAACTAGCCGAGAGCTATTCGATACTCACGTAGCGACTAACGGATCGTTGTTAGTGTACCTGCAGAAAAGAACCTTCCATGCCAGCACGTCACGGAAGCGTCCACATACAGTACCGTTCGCTACAGAAACGGTATCCATGCGTCAAGCCGCTGCATGGACAGCGTCCAACCTCAGATACTCTCCTTTGGAATGGAGTGCATCCTTGCCTCGCATATTCACAATGCGGAACATCCACGTATGGCAAAATGTGGCGAGACACAGACGCGACGGTGGGTTCCTTCTGGAATAGGTCCCATCCATCCCTCACATGACTTCCATGCGGTACCACCACGTATGGCAAAACGTGATGAGACACAAACGCGACGTGGGTTCCCATTAGAATAGGTCCCATCCATCCCTCACAGGACTTTCCTGTGGCACCACCACGTATGGCAAAACGTGATGAACTAGTATGGTTGTACAGAAAGTAAGTTCTGACAGGAATAAAATGTGCTGGGAGTTAGCAAAATAAACCATAGATTTGTAAGCCACCTGAAAGAACCCAAAAATTCCCTCTAGGGTCTCTCGGTTTAATTCCATCCTTAACGGACCAACGTATTTTGCAAATCCAAACAATCTTGGCAAATTTTATTCAAAAACCAGTGATTAAGGTTGTTAATTAAACTCTGGTGCATATAATCGCTCTGATACCAGCTGTGACAACCCGCCCAGGAAAATACCGTACTATCGCCTAAACCAATCCACTTTGGCCATTAAGCGATAATAAAGTATCATCCTGTCGTTAGTTGCCGGGTTAACACCCGGTAAAATCACTTACATAGCAACAAAGGATCGACAAATATGCATTAAAACTCACATGAAGGCGAGTCCAGAGTACAACGCATGATTAAGTCCAAATCTGCCCCGAAGGGTTTAATTATTACAAACCAAAGTATTTTACACGATAATGAAGTTCAGAGTTTTGAAAACAGCGGAATTAAACTAAACGGCGCGAGGAGCATCACAGGAGGCCTGCCATGATGCCTTCATTCATCGTCTTCCACCCACTCCAGCTCCCGGCCAGGCGGGATCTCTCCAGGCCACACATCACTAAAAGCAGTACCTGAAATTAACAGATTACAGCAAGGCTGAGTATACTAATACTCAGCAAGACTTACCCGTCGGTGACAACTACATCACCAACTCTAGACATGAAAGGCTTTTTGGCCAGTGGGATTCTTTTGCTGAAAAGCAACAAAGAGTATGTCCTTACTTTCAAGATTTTAGCACAGATTCTAGTTGATTACGCTTTTCTAAATAAGCAAGCTATTGCAAGCATAAGTTGTGCAAACAATTAATCAAGCATAAATATTCACAAAGTTCCATCGTTGTGGATACCATGGCTAGTTGGGTAAGTAGTCTCAGATAACGGTGAGAGGCCGACAACCAGTTGATTTAAACCTTGTAAGGTAGACCTAAACACACGGTAGGGTGTACTCCCAAGAGCCCACCAACCAGACGGTTCCCAAAACTCTTCGGCTCGGGATAGAATCTTACAGTCATTGGTACAGGCTATCTGGCATACCCCGCAAGGCACCCAGAATCACCATGCACCACCGGTAGCTAGCCGTGAGACGCATCCAAAGATGAGTAATAGTAAGATCCCTCACCGCGTCGTTAAGGTACTAGGCTTACCGGTCCCACTCCCGACAAGTGCTTAGTACTTTCAAACACTTAACCCACGAAAGTCATTGGACCGGAGCCCACATCCCATGCTCTTACCACATGAGCAATCCATTTATAAAGATCTTTTGATCCCAACATAAGAACCTATTCTCGCGAGTGACAAGTACCACTCGACTTGTAACGGTCCTATAGCATAGCAGCTATCGACCTAGCATACTAGTAAAAGACATAGGTACCTAGGGATCATGCATATAGGGTTTCATTTAAACTCCTGAACGTAAATGCACAAACATCCATAGATAGTTGTATAATTTCCAAAAACAAATAGGTTAATGCGTCGGGGCTTGCCTTCGTCAGCAAAGTTAGCCTGGGGGTCCTCGGTGTCCTCGTTCACTTCCACGTACTGTAGCTCCGCGTCAGCTCCTCCTTCCTCGGCTTCCGGCACGAGCGCGTAGTTACCGTCAGGAAGCTCTACGCGGAATGCAATGCAGGGTTATTGAGTGGAGTGAGAGCTTAACCATCACATCCAACTCTTGCTGGCCAAATTCATCTTGACAAACAATTAATTAGTGTTTCTTTTCATTAAGGTCATCTCATGTGAAGATTTCTTATTTAATCTTTTAATAGTGACTGTGCACACCTTTAAGCAAATAACATTATTTAATCACGCAAAACAGCAAAGGTTGATCCATAGCCCTTAATTAAGCTAACAACAATTTAACAAGGTCATTAAGGGAGCAAGAAGGATTTTTCCTAAATAAACCTATTAGGGAGCTTATATGGATTCCAAGCTTTTAACTACCAAAACAAATTATAAAACAGGGGAAGGGTGCTTTGCTGGTCCTAATGACCCAAACAAACTACTGGTCCAAGCTACACATGCAATTGAGCCATAAAGCATATACATCAAAAATGACATTTCCTAGCTAATAGAAATATGAGAAATACATAAATAAATAAATAAAGCATTACTGCAGCCAAACTCATCCCTACAACATCTCTGACCTAAAACAACCTTAGGAAACCAACAAGCACAACAAGATCCTATTTAAAATTTGAACTAGGCATTTAAACTTAAATCTAAGCACATAACAAGAATAAACACTTATGGCAGAGATAAAATCATGGTAAATGCAGAAAAGTTGTATCTAGCCATAACATGAGCATAGCCACAAGATAAGCACAAAAATATATTTACATTTTGCTACAAAAATCAATAAGTCAGAAATAGTATAAATGCAAAGTAAATCATATAAAAAGATCTGCTCAATAACTTTGTGCAAATTTTGGTCCAGAGTCTATACATGACATGTCTAGAAACATATCCAAAATTCAGCTCCATACCTCTTCTAGATTTTGAACTACAGCAAATTTGTGCCAAACTGAGTTTGAATTTTCATTCAAAATCTATAAGTCAAAAGTATGGTCATGCTTTGTAGAAGTTGTAGATATACTCTCACTGAGACCAACAAAATTGGGTTTGCATTTTGCTGATTTTTTTGTGAATTCCTATGATTTTTCTAATGTGCTGGACTAAGTTGCAAAGAAACTAAGATAACTTTCATTGCAGACAGGTCCTTGGTTTACAAATATGCCCTTGGGGATTCACAACCGTACCCTCGCCGGTGGGGGTGAGCTCGCCGGCGGTGATCTACGGCCGGAGGGGGTCAACACGTGGCACGGGTGTGCGATTGGGCCTACCAGGGAGTGATTGGCGGCGGTGGCTCGGCCTGAGGTGGCTCCGGCGAGCGGCGGCGGCGTGACCGTGGCGGCGCGGCCGCCTCGGCTTGAAATCCGGCGAGCACCGGCGCAATGTGGATGAACAAGCGGCCGTGTGAGCTCGAGTGAGGTCTAGAGAGGAGCTTGGAAACCTTGGCCGGCGGCAAGAGCTAGCGGAGGAGCAAGTTCACCGCGGCGGCGGCAATGGCGGGTCGGCGGACGGCGTTCGCGCGCGGGAGGAGACGGGGACGGCTATTTATAGCCGGGTGCGCATGGAGAGGAGGATGCTTAGCGGCTAAGGCCTCCCGGCGCTTTAATGCGCGGTACGGCAGTGTTCCTCGGCGTGCGTGCGCGGCAGGGGAGAGGACGGCACTGCGGGCGCGCGTACACGCCGCGTGGCGCGCGGCTCCTACGGCCAAGGCTGCGTCTAGGGGCGCGCGCACGAGCCGACGTAAGCCTAGGTCACGCGCGGACTTCTATGGCCGGCCGTAGTACGGCGGCGCACGGCGGCGGCGCGGCGGCGATGCGTGGACGTCGCGCACGCGCGTGACGTCGCGCCGGGCGCGCTCTCGGCCCGGTCCGATCCATGTGACCATGTTTGACTGTGCATTGCTCAAAATTTTGAATGCAAACTTTAAAAACTGTAGATAGGACATTTGTAGATGAGTCATCCCTCTGTACTGTGGTACAGGCCGAATTGGATTTGGATCTAAAATGAGGGAGAAATTCAAATGCCAATTTGAAGAATTTCATGGCTCAGGTGAATAGTAAAACTGGGTTTGACTGGCAAATTTGAACCTTTTCCACTCAAAATTTGAAATGCCATCCTGAAGATGAAATGTGTTCCTGGAAGTTCTGCACAACTTTTATATTGGCAGATTTTTGAGTGTTTAGGAAAAATTTGGAGAACGTGACCAAAGTTCTGGGACAAGGAGATGGACATTAGGGGTTTGACCACTCCAACTAGGGTTTTGACCATGGTAGATGACATTGACTTGCTTAAGGTGCTAAAGGGTGGTTGTTGGCTAGATTTTCGAGGTGATGACCCAGATTAACCATGATTTGACCACAGTCAACAGGTTTGACCATTGATTAGGGTTAATTAAAAACCTAGGGCGTCACACCCAAGGCCAAGTCCAAGGATGATTATAGAAGCGTATCCTTTAACTATGATTCCTTGGAGACTAAATCTAAGGATGATGTCACTATACCCGTTGGCAAGTTGCCTCAATTTGATGGGACCAACTTTGCTAAATGGTAGAGGAAGAAAGGGAGCTCCTCTCGAGAGGAGAAGGAAGAGGTAAAAAGTAAAAAAGCCAGAGCTTGTCCCTTGGAAAAGACCCCTGCTCTCCCTTTTACATGCCACGGGGAGCAGGTTACATGAGTGGAGAGAGAAAGAGAGAGAAAGTGAACTCTTGCATGATCAACAGGTGTACCGGGGGGAAACCTTTTCCCATGCAGCGGGTCCTGCTGTCCCTGTTTGCTGTTGTTGCCATGCGGGGTTGGCCATTCTGGTGTTGTGTCCTTCCAGCAAGTGGCACAAGCAATGAGTGCTTCTGACACCTGGCATATGTATGGGCAATGAGGAATCCAAAACTACTCAGGAAGACATCCAACTTGTCGAAGCTGCATGGCTGGAAGTCACGTGGTGCCATGCCTTGCCTTTATGGCCGTTTTCTCTCACAGAAATAAACCCCAGAAATACCACTTGGTTTGCGGCCGTTTTCCTTCACGAAAATAATTCCTGAAAGCCACTAAGAAATACGCCGGGGGCCATCGTGGCTGCGGTAGTCGCTTGTAATCACTGTCTTTAGGTACCCATAATATTGGGTCCCGTCAGTCACTTTGCTTTTCTTTTATACCACCTAGTTTTCTTTGTCATAAAGTTAAAAAACAAAAAATAAAACGTTAGGTTAAAAAAACAACCCGCCGAAAAGCAACCGCGGCGGTACGGTAGGCAGTAGGTTCGAGATAGAGTATTATTGAAGTCGAAAAGCAACCGCCGTGGACCACGGCGTTAGATCCAACCGCCGTGGACTACGGCGGTTGGTCCAACCGCCGTGGCGGACGGCGGATGCCGCGCTCATATAAAGGGCGACGGCACCAGCCGTCCTGCCCGACCCTGCCGCCGCCTCCCTCTACCCACGGGCTGCTCCTCCCTCGTAGGTAAGTTTCCTCTCTTTATTTATTTTATATAATTAGTTAAATTAGTGTAGAATAGTGTAATTAGTTAAATTAGTTATGATTTTGTGTAACAGTAACTACAGATGTCTACTACTGCCGCCGGAGGGGGTCAGGATGGTAATGGTGGTGGTGATCCGAAGGGGAAAAACACAAATGCGGCACCTGATCCGAAGAAAATGAGCACGTTCGAAAGAGGCATGCTTCGTCATTTGCAAGGAGTAACTGCAGATGCCATTGCAAGAGGAGAGGAACCTCCTTGGGATGCTCTTTATGCTCCACCAGACATGCATCATTATTTGCAAAGAAAAATTGCAGATGCCATTGCGAGAGGAGAGGAACCTCCTTATGGTGGTCTTTATGCTCCGGGTGGTCTTTATGCTCCACCAGCAGACCCATGTGTTGCTAATCCACCAGCTAAAAAAGCTACCAGGAAAGATAAACCTTCGTCGTCACATCACAAGAATGGTTAAAGTTTGTCATTTTTTAAGATGTTGTAGTCTTTCCTGCAGTGCTGTAATATTTGAACTGCATCCCATTGTGATTGTGTTGTAATAATCGAACCAGCAGTCCTTAATTTCTCTTATTTAATTTTCTATTAGATTTAATAAAGTTTTATCAAAAAATTAAAATGATCCTAACCGCCACCGTGACCCATGGCGGTTAGGCCCAGCCGTCGTGACCCACGGCGGTTATGTCCAACCGTCGTGGAGGTTCCCCAACCACCGTGGACGGCCACCAATCGCCGTGGGTCACGGCGGTTGGGGTGTAAACGCCGTGGCGTACGGCGGCTGCGGCTAATCGCCGTACGCCACGGCGGTTGATGTATATTTTTGATAAATTTCAAAACGGTCGTATAAATTTGCAAAATGATTAAAAATATATATATAAAAAATTCTCTACCGCCACTTGGCCCAAAGAAGGTGCGACGGAGTTCCGTCCGAATATACACGGCCTGGGCATCTGGGCCATCATGGCAAATGGGCTAGATGAATTGCCACCAGTCAAGGCTGGGCCCTACAATTTCAAAGAAATTCTCGATGTGCTCTTCTTGTTCTTCGGCCTCGAACAGAAAACAGGCCCGACCCTTAAATTCCGTTAGCTAACTGCCAATTGCAACGGCAACAGAATTATGGTCCACCAATTAGGCATTACACTACACGAGACGGTCGTAGTCGTCGATAAAGCACCGGTATGTACTTGCGGTAGGGCGACAGCACCTGCTGCTGGAGACACTCCACTGACCGCGCCCAATCTACACTAGTAGAAGGCTAGAACTAGAAGCGTACCTGCCACAAGTGGGCTTAGGTTGCAGCGGCTTCCAATGGAACCGGAAGCGAAGCTGATGGTGGCGGTTGCGGCTTGACTTGCCCCCGGCCCTTGCCCATGTGTATCTCCAAGCTTCGCGTGCCCCACGGCTGAACTGCCGGACGGCTACTAGCTTCCACCTAATGGTAGCATAGGCTAGCAGTACTGCTCCTGATAAGTTTCTGCTTTTGGGAGTGATGGATAGGAGGGACACCATGCATGACCGGCTGCGTTAAGTGTAACTGCCCATTCCCTCTGAATCCCCATGAGTGTTTGTGGGTTAGTTAGTTGTTTCGTTGTTTTATCTGTACCTGCACCATGCATGCTGAAACAAAACTTCATTTTGCTAGACTGAAACTAGGTATATCCATGATAGCTGGAGCTCCTTTTACGATGCACTAATATAAGATTGAGACTTGTGCATTTCTAGTAGCATATAATTGATATGCAGAAATCGGTATTGTCGATCACTGACAAATTAAGTAAAGAAGATCCGTAACCTCTCGACCTCTATAGTCTGACCGATCGAGTTCGGTCGTTGCAACTCTCACCACTCCGCAAGCAACCTTTGCCATGCTGACAAGCCGGCCTTTGCGATCCGAACGTTCCTGACTTACTGCAGCTATATGTGGCCTTGAGTCCTGGACCCCTGATGGACCGGCAGTTCAGCAGCAACTGCCACAGCAAAGGTTCGCAAGTCGTAGTCGTAGCCTTGCCCCCAAGCATGCACCGATAAAACGCTTGCATTTTGTCCTCCAAACAATCTCACCGTACCAATGCACATGCCTGTACACTCTACCGAGTACTGAACATGTACCCTCCAAGCTCACCTCGACGCCCCCTAAACATTATTTGTCTAACAAAATTGACCACTGATCAGACACATGAAAGCCTGCTGAGACCACTTATACGACGAGACTATTAGCAGTTAGTACCGAGAGCCATTAGCATGCGCTGCTGTTCCATTGACTGATGCTCCCGAATGGTCGCCGTCAGCACGGCGCCGCAGCTAGCGTGCGCTTCCGACCCTTCTGCGCCACGGCAAGACGGGCCAGACATTTCAGCTCGCCTCATCAGCTCCTGATCTCTTTCTTTCTCTATAGGTACCGAGAGAGAAGAAAGTTACCCGCGAGCTAATATTTGGTTAGGACTTAGGACTTTGCATTGGGGGGCTTGCGATTGCTCTCACTTGAAGAGAAAACGATCTCTCCTCCGCTCCGATCGGTCTCCTCTTCGTCGTCCTCTCTCCTAATAATAAGCTTCTCCCTCACACACCTGACCTTGTTCCTCCCGTTTCTCTGTCTCTTTTGATCGATGCTTTACCAGTACAACGTTCAAAAGGGAACGAACGAACGAAGCTGCCTGAGATCGGTTGCTTCCATCCCACTTTGTTAAAATCTCAAGCCATTCATATTTGTGTGTCCCTTACATATGTTACTTTACAATCATGTGTCCACCCATCAACATATATATATATATAAATCAACTCACCGATCGGACAAATACTAGCTATCATTGACATGCGACATTCTGGCTGCCTGAGAAGATTGGTTGGTGCCCAGAAGTTGCTGCGGTAGATGAGTTTTAGAGCCGCGCCGCACACATTGTTCGCAGCCTATCTACAGTAGCTATATATAAAGCAGCTAGTACCGACCTGTGCCTACGATCGAGAAACTTTTACGCAAGATGAACTGATTTGTGATTTCATAATACTGACTGACTGTATTACACAACGATCGACGAGAGAGATGGAGCAATAGATGAATAATTTCTTCGCACATAGCTCTCATGCGTGTGAGAAATAATAAAAAAGCAAATAAAGAATATGTAGTGCTATCCGGGAGTGGAGAAGCTGATCAAATGTTGGTGTCGAGTAATCACCGGAAAGATTTATCGATCTGCAGAATCATCGATCATTTCTTAGCTGCCGGCGGGTCGGATCGGATCTGCCGGGCCGGGGGTAGTACTGCACCACACTACGCTAGCTGAGAAAGAGGCACGCACCGAACGCCCTGAATAAGTGTTTCTGTTGACCCGCGCTTGGGCTGTTGGGCAGCGGAAAAAGCGCATTTCCAAAACCTTGATTGAGAAGATTATTAGTTAGAGCCTTTCTCCGCGAAAAGGTTGCGCCAGCAAATGAGGTAACGGGCGGGGTGCTTTTTAAATTCACAGTGGTTCGGGTGAGCATTTCAAGTTCGTTTCAAAAAAGCAACCTTGCAGCAGGGTCTTGAAAAACAATTTGATCTGTTAGTACCAGAAAGCATCTGCTATGTGTCCTTCGTGGGGTTTTCAGGTTGTTGTGGTCTTTACATTTGGTACAGCTGATCGGACATGTCCAACAAGCAGGCAAGCAATCCAACCAAGGCAGGTGTGTGACCGTGTTGACAGCACTACCCTACATGCATGGAGGATATAGTGAATGGTTGGAATTTCATTGTGTGGTTCTGTTGAACCATAGACATACCCTGCAACCAAAAGGAATACTCTCACTGGTTCGCAGTTTCTGTGCAGAGAAGGCTCACTCTCTTTTGAGAGCTGTTCATCATTTTGGATTGTGCAGTTATCAGGGTTAGGTGAAGTGGGATTATATGTTCCTCAACTCCTCATGCATCAATTATGGGCACCTAAAACTTGCCATGCCGATGCTGGAGAAGCTTGATCGATCAGACATAGTAAAACTATGGCTTCATCAAAGGTTAATTAAACTGCTGGTCCTCATCTTGCTCCCGGAAGAATCATGGTGCTAGTTGACCTAAGCAATGCACCCCAGTACTTCCATCATTCCCATGCGAAGCTCCGTAAGACTTTGGGTCCATGCAAATCGTATTTGGGCCAACCCAGAATCTCTTCACATAACTCACAAGCTGGCGGTCAAGGTCGGACCTCCCGTGATGATTACTACCTTCCTTTTTATTGATTGTAGTTACTGCCTTAGTGGCACATGGGTTAAAACTTGTCTTGGTCCAGTGTTGTTTTGATACTCCATCCGTTTCAAAATACTTGTCGCTGTTGAATTTTTTTTTGCAACTTTGATCATTCGTCTTATTCAAAAAATTATCGCAAACATGTAAAACGATGAGTCGAGCTTAAAATACATACAACATTAAAACATATAGCAAACAAAATAAATTGTACTTGCATATTTTTTTGAATAAGACGAACGGTCAAAGTTGCAGAAAAAAGTCAATGGCGACAAGTATTTTGAAACGGGTGGTCGAGAGGCAAGAGCGATCAGTGCTGAAGAACATTTCAAGATTCAAGTGAACCCTACGTTGCACTGATGGGCACAAACTTAATTGCAGTGCAAAATGACGGAATTTATTTCTGATCAACTCGTGTGTTCTGGTAAGGAATTTAAAAAGTTGGGCCATACACATCCAAATGTCAAATGCCAGAGATAGAGATCGCCAAAGCCTGCATCTTCACTCCATTCTGAATGGCGTAACTTCCGCTCATTTCCAAATCAGACAGAGTCCGCTCAGGCAGCCAGCTGGTGAGTAGTGTCTTCTGGTCACAGTAATATAATGATCACCAAAGTTTACTTGTTACCCCATTCCGAGAGTAGCTTCTGCTCAATTCCAAATCAGACACTTTCCGCATGAAGTTGATGGAGCGGAAGAATGGAACCTTCCTGAATCATGGGGGACCCCATTTATAAGACTAGTCCATCAACCAGTGCCTCCGCACGGGCTATCACTTTTTATATTATTATTAGATGTTTCTGTTTATTTTATGTCACATTTCAATAAGGTTTATACAAATTTTGCAAGGTGGATTGTAATTACAGTATATTACAATATATCAAGATATAGGAATAATAACTGCTTGAAAACAATGGTGAGAAGCAAATCATCTATACCACTCACGCAACATATAGGACAATAAACATATGATTTAGTTGTAGTAAAATATCAACGAAGAACAAATCTAATTGTAGAATGAGAATCAAAACAAATTCGAAAAACAATGTCATCCATTCAATCTCTAACTGTAGTACTTAACATTCAATACTAATAGCAATTCTAGAAGAATGTTCGTTGTTCGAAGGCAAGTAGATTACTCTCCTTTTATATGTGCACGTACAACCCTTAAGGATAGATGTATGTATATATGATTTAAATATGGGGGAGAGATTTCAGGCAAGAGATATATTCTTGATTGATTTTTTTTTGTACGCATCTAGTTTGCTTGGTGCATTAGCTATATCTTCTTTTTGGATGGATTATGTTTATGATTTTAAATATGAGAGAGATAATTAAGGGTAATATATTAATTACATGTGACAGACACTCAGTATTATAAGATTTTTTTTATTTGGAGCAAAGAGATTTATTATGTCATTAGTTGTGATGGGCAGATTGTTTAGATTTATTTTTTTTATGTATGGCCGGATGCCTTGTTTTTTTTAATTATTAGGATTTTTTCTCTTTTTTAAAGTGTCCACGTAGGGTTCTATAATTATTAGGATTTTTCTCTTTTTTTAAGTGTCCACGTAGGATTCCTAGGTGGCTTAATGTGGAGGCTTCTATTAGTTTTCCCTTTTTTTTAGAGTGTCAACCTAGGGCATTAGCTATATCTTCTTTTTGGATGGATTATGTTTATGATTTTAAATATGAGAGAGATAATTAAGGGTAATATATTAATTACATGTGACAGACACTCAGTATTATAAGATTTTTTTTATTTGGAGCAAAGAGATTTATTATGTCATTAGTTGTGATGGGCAGATTGTTTAGATTTATTTTTTTATGTATGGCCAGATGTCTTGTTTTTTATAATTATTAGGATTTTTTCTCTTTTTTAAAGTGTCCATGTAGGATTCTATAATTATTAGGATTTTTCTCTTTTTTTAAGTGTCCACGTAGGATTCCTAGGTGGCTTAATGTGGAGGCTTCTATTAGTTTTCCGTTTTTTTGGAGTGTCCACCTAGGATTCCTAGGTGGCTTCGTGTGAAGGCTTCAAAAGGAGCCTTCAATTTGTAATAGTAAGATTAGTTGTGATGGGCAGATTGTTTAGATTTATTTTATGTATGGCCAGATGTCTTGTTTTTTATAATTATTAGGATTTTTTTAAAGTGTCCACGTAGGATTCTATAATTATTAGGATTTTTCTCTTTTTTTTAAGTGTCCACGTAGGATTCTTAGGTGGCTTAATGTGGAGGCTTCTATTAGTTTTCCTTTTTTTTAAGTGTCCACCTAAGATTCCTAGGTGGCTTCGTGTGGAGGCTTTAAAAGGAGCCTTCAATTAGTAATAGTAATATTCCAAAGATCAATGCAGAACAATGAGCAAGAGGCCAAGAGCTACAACAATCAACAAGAGAGCTGGGTCAAAGAAGTTCCAGTGCCTTCCCAGATTGATCTCTTTGCTTTGTGTTTCCCAATGCAAATGAAAAAATATATATACTTCAGAACAATTGAATATATAAAAGTAACTTAAAATGGCATTATGCATATACTAATTGCACCATATATGAACCGAATAAGTTTTTTTATTGTAGAAATCTTGCGATTTGGAAGTGGAAAGATCAAAGAAGAAGGGTCAGGTAGACAAGGATATCAATGATTTCCGGTTTCCAGTTTCAGTAAAAAACGCTATCGATGATTTTGCGTACTACGAACACTGGCTTCAGATCTTTGTAGGTTATTAAGCATCCACAGGGGGGAACACCGAATAAAGTTTACAAATGTGTTGGCGGCTTGGCGCATACTCCAGACTGAGACAGGGCAGCAGGCTATGATAGACAGCAACATATTTGAATCGATTTAGCCCTACCCCCACTTTGATTGTCCCACACATATTTATTGCGATGATTAGCACAATCATCATATTATTGCTCGATCATGACCAGCATCATTATTTCTGAACTGATGGAGTAGAGAACTCAGTATATCTTCCCATGCACGTTCAGTATATTTCCCATTCTAAGACTCCCAAATTTGTACTGCTTATCTAAGCCATAGTTAGTTCTAATCACTTGCCCCTTCGAAAAAAAAGTTCTGATCACTTCAACAATTCTGAACAGTATCACATTCCCAGCTTGTCACTTGTGGCTCCACTACGTTAACGCTGTCAAAACTAAGAAACCTAAAGAATGCAGCTGACACATCATTCTCCGATGATGCACGCCGCCCATCCTTATATGTGTAAACGATACATATATGTACTTTCCAAAACGAAAAAGGAAAGGAAAGAAAACGAAAGCGGCAGTGACGTAGGCCGGCGTCCCCGCCAGGTGGACCTGCCCAGTCTGCTTCAGTCGCCATTGCTTCGCCATCTCGCCATCTAGCTTCTCTCCTCTCCCACCCTAGGCGCGAGAGCCACAGTCCACCCACTGACTCCATCCATCCATCCATCCCATAAACAAAACATATACGGAGTACAACACATCCCTCCCGTACCCAATACGAAAAGGAGAAGGAAAAAAAACGGTATCAAGAACAAGCAACAACTGGTGCTGGAACACACATACGTACACACTAAGAATGGCAAGAAGGTGATGGGGATGGGCGGATAGAAGTATAGAACACACTGTCACACGTTGCTGTTGTGGTTACATGTACAACAGCAGCTTAACCTCCAAACCCCCCATGGAAGCTTTGCAAGCTTGCATGCTACTCCTTTGACCCACCCCTCCCAGTAGGCACACATAAGAGGAGAATGGGAAGGGGAGCCCCAAATCCTTCCTAGCGCTAGAAAATTGCGAGGGTTAGAAGTGTTGGTGGAGGAAGAGATCCGGCAACCATAAAAGAAGAAAGCAGGCGAACCAAACCAAACATACCAAAGCGAAGCAAGAGGAAAGCCACGCATCCAACAGAAGGGGACACCAAACTCGTAAAGGGATCGGCGTCATATATAGGGAGCAGCCAGCAGGCGATCGAGACGAGAAGGACAGGGGGAAGGGGAAGCCACGCAGCCGCAGCAAGCAAGACCTGCGAGCTGCGACTGCGAGCAAGCTAAGCTACGCTAGCTCCGTTTGTTTCGTCTCCCAATCTCTTTCCTAATACAGAGAGGGAGCAGGAGGAATAGAGGAAATCGAAGCAGAAGGAGCTTCATTTCCACGCTCCCGATCGGCCTTTCGTGGGTGTGCACGCCACCCCGAAAGCGTCGTGCGGCGGCGGCGGCGTGGTGGGTGAGTTTGTATAAAGCGCGGGAGCGGAGGCCGGCTCCGAAGATGCAGCAGCGGCGCAAGTCGGTGTTCGCGTCGGCGCCGTTCGCGATGAAGCAGGCGGCGCTGGGCGCCGGCGTGGCGGCGCGCAAGAACGGCGCGCCGCTGTCGCTGGCAGCGTTGGTGTTCGCGCTCTTCGTCTTCGCCACGTTCCTGTACAACGAGGACATCAAGTCCATCACCGACTTCCAGTTCAGCTCCGGCGCCATCCGCGCCAAGTCCCCCGACCTGCACCTCCTGCAGGAGGCCGAGGCCGCCGCGCACGCCGCCGTCAACACGCTCGCCAAGCGCGGGGAGGAGGTCATCGTGCGCGTCCTCGAGGCGCCCGCCGCCGCGGGGGCGCTGTCCTCGTCGCTGCAGGGTGGCGCCAACGCCACCGCCGTCACCGCCGGCGCGGCAGCGGCCGCGGCCGCCGCCGCAAAGGCGAAGGCCAATGCCAACGCCGCCGGTGCCAACACGGTGGACGTGGTGCAAGAGAAGGAGCGCGACGTGACGCTCCCGACCGTGACGGGCGGCGGCGGGGCCGACGAGGCCCGCCGGCGCGCGGACGAGGAGGTCGCCGAGAAGGCGTCGTCGGCCAAGGCCGCGGCGGCCACGGCGGCGCTGCGGACCGTGGTGAGCGTGCCGGAGACGTGCGACCTGTACCGCGGCAGCTGGGTGTACGACGAGGTGAACGCACCCGTGTACAAGGAGGGCGAGTGCGAGTTCCTGACGGAGCAGGTCACCTGCATGCGCAACGGCCGCCGCGACGACTCGTACCAGAAGTGGCGATGGCAGCCGACGGACTGCGACCTCCCGCGGTACGCCCTCGTCCATTCTTCTTCTTCTTCTCCATTATGATCGTTTGCGTCCATGATCTCCCGCGGTATGCTCGGAGATCGTCGTCGGTTTCAGAAACCTCCCCCGTTTCTCTGAAACTGACTGACCCCCGGTTTAACGTTTCCTGCACACGCAAACGACAGGTAGACTGAAGTAGTACACTTTTTTTCGAAAACAAAAAAACGACACTACTATTAGAAAAAGATTTGATCTTGTAAGAACACGGAAATTAAGGTCAGCCTGTCATGTACAATTACATCAATGCAGGTTCGACGCGCGGCTGCTGCTGGAGCGTCTCCGGAACAAGCGTCTGATGTTCGTGGGGGACTCGCTGAACCGGAACCAGTGGGAGTCGATGGTGTGCCTGGTGCAGTCGGTGATCCCCAAGGGGCAGAAGACGCTGACCAAGTTCGTCAACGGCGGGTCCAGCAACGTGTTCTACGCGCACGCGTACAACGCGACGGTGGAGTTCTACTGGGCGCCCTTCCTGGTGGAGTCCAACTCCGACAACCCCAAGGTGCACAGCGTCCCCGACCGGGTCATCCAGTGGCACGCCATCGCCAAGCACGCCCGCAACTGGGTCGGCGTCGACTACCTCGTCTTCAACACCTACATCTGGTGGCTCAACACCCTCGACATGAAAGTCCTGTGAGTTGCTGCTGCTTCATTCTGCTGTTCTTGTTTCAGAAAACGTATCCGTTCGTTCGATCGATGGATCGTTCATCAGAAAGAAGGGCTCTCTGATCTGATGGAAACCCTGAACTTTTTTCAGCAAGGGGTCCTTCGACCAGGGCTCCACGGAGTACGTGGAGGTGGACCGCCCCGTGGCGTACAAGGAGGTGCTCAAGACGTGGGCGAAGTGGGTGGACCGGAACATCGACCCCAACAAGACCACCGTCTTCTTCATGGGCATGTCGCCAAACCACATCACGTAAGCCGCAACTCTTTTCCCAGCCTGACACACTGCTACATACCCGGCTAACTTCATTTTTGCAAACTTTATTCTCGTTCCAATTTACCTGCATTTTTAATTGTTCCGTAATGCCATCGTGCAACCATATATATGTATGGTTGTTGAGCACTTGTACGTGCACGTCGACGGAGATCGATCTATCGGCACGTGCTGCACGACCGGCCAGCTGCACCAAACCGCGCGCGCACAGCGACACGGCCCTGTCGATTAGGCGCTGAGCAATCACCGATCAGCGCTGCCTTCAGAAGGGGAGAACTAGTGAGAGTGACAGTGAACTAGAAACCACACCTTGCAAGCAGTGTCACACTTGCTTTTTTTTTTTGCGAAATTAGGTGCTGAGAAAAGACCAGCGAACCTTCAGAGGTGTACCACAGGCTGCCCACCTTAACCGCAAAAGCATATATAATTTGCCACCTGCCTGCTCGCATAGCATAACTTCCTAGGAACATCCAGGCCACACGCCGTCAGAAAAGGATGGCTGACGTAGGTGTATCATCGTCGGGTGATCACTCCGAGCTGACACATTTTGGAGATGCATTAGACTTTGTAGTTCAGGATAAGCCTGCATTTTTTTGGGAGAAGGAGAAGCTTGAAGCTGAATAGGCTGATCGATCAAAACGGGGCATGCAGGTGGACCGTAAAGAATTCTAAGGCCCACACCCATAGGCGTGCGTCTTAATGTGGGCCCACCTGCCCAAGGCCAAGAGCAAGCATACGATTCCAGCTTCCCGAGCCCCACAAACACTTAAGTTAATGACAAAAGACAATGCGGCCGTTAATCCTGTCCAGTTCGCTGATGCTGCTCCGGAGTCCGGAAAGATGAACACACCGGAAACTTCAGAGCATACCTTTCATACTACTGTAATATTTTTGCCTGTGTTTGTTACGCGCAAAGGGATTCTTGCAGTGCTCCGTCTGCAATGTTATTTCGATCGCCGTGGAATCTAGTAGCACTCCAAAGCCTCACATGCAGTGATAATGGCACCAATATGCACCATCTCAGAGTATCTCAGGACGGCCGAATCTAGGATGCGCAGGACCGTCCTTGAGACCTTGAGAGCATGATAATGGCGCTTTTAACTTTCGTAAAGGCACCATTTCTATTGGCCATTTGCACGGCCATCCCCTTCTCTCTGCCCGGCTAGGCTAGCTAGCTCGGCCACTCGCTCACTAATCGGTTTTCCCTCTGCACCCGCTCTCTGATCGATCTGAAATTCTGAACTCTGAACAGCTAATAACCGATGGGTGTGCCGCGCGCGTGCGTGCATATGCAGGCCGGAGGCGTGGGGCAACCAGGGCGGGATCAAGTGCGCGATGGAGACGCTGCCGATCACGAACCGGAGCGCGTCGCTGGACGTGGGCACGGACTGGCGCCTCTACGCGGGGGCGCAGGAGGTGCTCCCCACGCTGCGCCGGGTGCCCGTCCACTTCGTCGACATCACCGCGCTGTCCGAGCTCCGCAAGGACGCGCACACCTCCGTGCACACGCTCCGCCAGGGCAAGCTGCTCACCCCGGAGCAGCAGGCCGACCCCAAGACCTACGCCGACTGCATCCACTGGTGCCTCCCGGGCCTGCCCGACACCTGGAACCAGTTCCTCTACGCGCGCATCGCCTCCAGCCCGTGGCCCGCCCAGCAGCAGTAGCAGCATGCATGCATCCTCTCGATCGCTTGCTGCTCCGATCCGACGACGGAGCAGCCAGCGTCCGAATCAAGTACGAGAGGCTCCGGTGATGTTGCTGCAAGCATGGAGCATGACATGCCGTACAGTGCAGGAAGGTTCCAAGGACAAAGTTGTCTTGGCACAAGGGATGCTCGCTCGCTCGCTCGCCTTTTTCTTCTTTTACCAATTTTCTTTTCCTTCTTTTTTGGTTGCGTAAAGCTGTTCCGTGTTGTTAACCTTTGATTCTCTAGGATGGAAGAAAAAAAAATGTGGCGGGTTGTGTTGAGTAGTAGTAGCTCGCTAGCTCATTTGTTTTTCTCCGATCCTAGTGAGCATATGGCTAGGAGAGAAGCAAAAGGGAAAGCAAAGAGGGGGGTTACATGTAAAGAAGAATTTTTTGTGTATTACACTATATATGCTGGTGCACCCAAGGTTAAGAGAGGTATAAAGACTACCACCTACGACGTGCATCTGTTCTTCAATCATGAGAATTCCTGTGCCCACACTATCTTTAATCTCCCCTTTTACCTGCCTCCAAGTGACCACTTTGACAGAACTGTTCTTGATGCATAGGCTGGCATCGTGTAATTTGAAGCAGGAGAATGTAAGAACATGACACCAATATAATGCAGCTGCAATCATTCATTAATTCCCGTACCGATTGGATGTAACAGTTGGATAACACGGAGTACGATATATGGAGATACGGGCAGAATCACGCATGGATAGTTGGGATCATGTGATGCTTCATGGTGTTTGCAACAGGTTTGGAATCTGAAATTCAAGAATGCCTAACAACACACACCGGGCCTGCAAGTAAACATGTGTAAAAAGTGAGCCCAATAGCATGAAGCCAGCCCGGTATGTGCGGGTTGTTGAATGTGGATTGAGTGATAGTCATTACGCCGGCTTCAGACACTTCTTCAATAATGCATCAGACCACACGTATTACATACGTAAAGGCACGTATTCCAAATGAATATGGGCATGTTCAGCTGGTACAAACAATAGTGTTCGGCTGGTAAATTGATTAGTGTTGTGTGACATGAAATAAGCCGAACAGGTTGTATGTAGCTATAACATCAGAAGATCGGATGCACCAAAGAGGAAAAATAGAAATTTTAATGTAAAACTTCTCTAACCTTACGAAACAGAGACTACCATGTTTCGTAAGGTTGGAGAAGTATTACATTAAAATGCCTTGTATTTTAAATGGAGTGGGAGAAGTTCGGATCCAACGGGTGACGTGCTACTCTTCATTTTAGAGTCTTGTTCAACAGATTTTAATGCGGTTTTTCTGATTTGTATGGTGGATTTGTTGTTAAAGAAAAATATTATGCAAGAGCAAGACACAATGATACTGCGCAGAGCAGAGAAACGGAGCAGACTCAAAATGAGAGTAGCACTTTATCACTGCCACGGTAATAGTACCGTACGTGGTCACCGCTGCTGTGCTCCGTGACACCGTGACGCCCCCCCCCCCCCCCCCCCTCCAACTTCTCCCAAACTTGGGTTCAGGAGAAGAGAAGAAAACAGTACTGGATAACAGGATATTTGTGTGGCGGCCGCGACATTTCGTCGGTCATCACTCATCAGTCACCGGCAGAGGCCCACCGCCGACAACATATAACAGCTAGTGCGGGAGAAGCGAGAGTTGCCATGACCGAGCGGGTAAAGCCTGACCGGTTGACCAAGAAACGAGACACTGTGGCACTTTGCAGTTGCAGACTGACTGGCAGTCAATGGTCCGGGTCAGCATATGGCAAAGGGATCATCTCGTTGGCAGTAGTAGTAAGCAAAGGCAAAGGCCAAAGCAGTCAAACCCGCAGCTACGTCCTAGCTTGAACGTTGACGCGCGCACTGAACGTCTCCACACACACACACGCACGTCTCAGACATCTTCAGCTTCAGGTGGCCGTTCGCGCGCATCGCCCGGCCGCGCGCTCGTCGTCTCGCGTCTCCTCCCGTCCCGTTCGCGCACGCGTGCGGTGAGTCGGCAATTACGTGCGCTCGCAAGGCGGGCGGTGCCAGTGCAATCCCGGTGATTGCTTTGGTTGGGGGGGACTGACTGGATTTTTGACCGTTGATTAGCCACGACCACGAGCAGAACCGAGCGTGGAGACCCTGCGTGCTGCGCTTTCGCACGTGGACGCAAGAACCGGTGAATGCCCGCCGGGTGTGAACTGTAAACAGACAGCCGGTCAACTCGACTATTATTTTTGAATTTTTTTTGCCTCAAGTCAACTTTGCTTGCAACAGCAAAATTTAAGAGTGATTGGTGTCTGAAGGCTTGGGCTGGGCCGTGTCTTCTCCCGTAAATGGGCTCAAGCCCAGCCGAGAAATCCTCATTCTCAACGGTCTATCGTGAAATCCTGAGCAAGCTGCGCTGCGCTTGAGTTGTGGTTTACTACCTGCGGCTCAAAAAAAAACTTTTTTTAAAAAAAACTGTTCATCATGAAATCCCTGAAAAAACTGTTGAGGTCTAGAGCAAGAGGCTGTTCGGCTGGCAGAAGTTTGACTTATCTCGATTTTTTTTTTTGCTTATCTCCTCTCACATACTACTATTCTTTCTACCAGCCGAGTACTATTCATTCTACCAGCCGAACACCCTCCGAGCTGCGCTTGAGCTGTGGCCAGGCCACGAGTAAACCGTGAACCAATCGTTACGTCAGGTGGCCAGGCCAGCAACGACGCCGCCTCTCGCGGCCCCCACCGCCCTGCGTCGTGGTGACGGTGACGGACCGCATGAGTCCAGCCGACCGACCGTGCCGTGTGGTAAGTGCCAACGGCTAGTACATTTTCTCAATTTCTCCGCCACGTGGCCTCGTGGACGTGGCCCTCGCCTCGCCTCGCCTCCGTGTGAGCAGGGGACCCAGGTCGCCAGTCGGCAATCGCACAAATGAACGCTCGTAGTACCGAGCCACGTTTCAGAATGATGTGCGTATGATTTTGCAACAACAAAAATCTCACACGTCGTCGCGCGAGCCAGCGCGTGGCTTGAGCATCCAACAACAACCCAGCGTGCCATGGCGCGGCTGCTGCACGAGAGCGTACGCGTACGGGACGCGATCTGTGGCTGCGGGTGTTCCACTCGCCTTGCTTTCTTTCCTTCCTTCCTCCAACGTTCGTCTGGGTACTCCGGCCGGTCCAATCGCCGCTGGTCAGCGTCTCGTCCGCAACCGTCCCGATCCCCAAGTCTTCCAGACCTGCACAGCCAGCTCTCCCCGCAGCTTCCGGGCACGTTCCTGCTCCAACTCCAATCTCATCGCAAGTTCGCAATCCTACTACCAGGCTACCAGGAGACCACCGCACACGGACGGACACGGGGCCGGGTCGGCGTCCGTCCAAGGAAACCGGTCCACGGCGCCGCCGCTCGCACCCCCACCACTACGTGGCGGAAAGGGTTGGGCGGCACCCGTGTCCCGTGGCGCGGGACGACGAAGGGGTCGCGTGCTCGTGCAACGGAATTGGACGTGGGGAGTGGCTCCAAGGAAAAAACCCAAATTGATTAATGACCGCGTCATAGCCGGCCCAGCGCGGCGTTCACAAAGCAGCCAGATCGATCGGGGCGCTACGTTCCCGTAGTCTGTCTGCTGCCGCCACTCCGCTCTATTCCTCTTCCTCCTCCCATCGTTCTCGTCCCCCACACCACACGTATGCTCTTGTTTGACTGCCGTTCACTCCCCAAGCACTCGCTACGACCGCTCGTGTGCTGTTTTCCCCCGTGGTCTTGCCGGTGTGAAAAAACTGGGCGGTGCTGCGCTGGAGACCGGGTACAACACTCCAATTTCGCATTCTAAATCACTCGCTTTCGCAAATCTTTTACGCATTCTTCAAATTTCAATTTGGCGTTTCGGTGATTGGACTGCTTCGCTGTTAGTGTAAACAGGAGAGAGGTTCTTCAGTGACTGAAATATCTGCCAGGCATTGCACCGGGAAACTTTTCACTTGTCCCTTTTGAAAATATACTACAGACTGGAGGTCTAGGAGCAATTGCCCTTTTCTAGATGAATTTGATTCCTAAAACTGAGAAATAATTTAGATATTTGAACCGGGAAAAAACGTTTTCCTCAGTGGAAACATAAAACATTTTTAAAAAGAGCATCTCATATTCTCATGGCATAACATATGTTCTAATGGCATAACAAGAGCACAAAGTCCATTCTTATCCTATGCTGGTCCATCTCTCGTCCCGTTAGGCGCGTCCACCGCAACGCGTCCCACAGTATATAAAACCCCTTTCAAACGGCCATTTCCGCAGACCATTCCAAACAAAGCCGAGACCAGCGGAAAGGCAACACTCGCGAGGAGAGAGGGGCAGAGGGCACCAGCGCCGAGCACACAGAGAGCGCCCGGAAACCCTAGCCCCGCCGCCGCCGCCGCCGCGCGATGTCTTGCACGGTGGCCATCCCGAGCTCGCCGGTGTTCTCGCCCTCTCGCCGCCCGCTCTCCTGCAAGGCCGCGTCGGCCTCACCCGAGCCCGCCGTCGCCGTCTCCACCTCCTCGCCGTCGCCCGCGCCCGCGGCCACCGGCTCGCCGCTCCGTCCATTCGCGCTCCGAGCGCTGCTCCAGGAGGAGATCTCCCCGTCTCCGTCGCCCCAGCCGGCCGCGGTGGCCACGGCACCGACCGGGCCGATCCTGAAGAGGCGGCGACCGGCGCCGCTCGTGGTGCCGGCGGCTGGCGCCGCGGCTGCTGCTGCGGCGGCGGCGGCGGTTGCCGCGGTGGAGGCGGATCCGAGGAACGAGGTGGAGGAGGAAGGGGAGGAGTTCGCGGCGTACTGCCGTAGGGGAAAGGGGAGGAGAAGGGTGGAAATGGAGGACCGTCATGTAGCCAAAGTTGCGCTCGGTGGAGATCCCCAAGTGGTAAGCTTCATTGAAAGTCTATTCGTCCGATCTGTGTACTTTTCCGTGATCTTGAAAAAAAAAACTAGGAATTGTCTTTGAAACGTGACCATTCGGGTCATTTGGCCGGGAAAATCCAATTGTTTCCTAAAGTTGTCCTAAGCACGGAGACTTAACCGACTTTTTTCCCAACTGCTCAGGCGTTGTTCGGTGTATTCGATGGCCACGGTGGGAAGAACGCGGCAGAGTTCGCTGCTGAGAACATGCCCAAGTTCATGGCCGAGGAGTTGAAGAAAGTAAACGGCGGAGAGATCGAAGGGGCGGTGAAGAGGGGCTACCTTAAAACGGACGAGGAGTTCCTGAAGAGAGACGAGAGCGGGGGAGCGTGCTGCGTCACTGCTGTGCTCCAAAAGGGTGGACTCGTCGTGTCCAATGCTGGAGACTGTCGTGCGGTGCTCAGCCGAGCGGGGAAGGCAGAGGCGCTCACCTCTGACCACCGGGCCTCCAGGGAGGACGAGAAGGAGAGAATTGAGAATTTGGTGAGTATCCTTTCCTGCACAAACTATTTGAATACGCGTAAAAGCACTCATCCTACTGACCTACTGTTGATTTTGAAAATCTGAGCAGTTCGTTGACATTTGAGAATGCAACACGACTACAAACTCTGCAATGTGACTTATGTGCCTGCTCCTCTCCATTTCAGGGTGGATTCGTGGTAAATTATCGTGGAACATGGCGAGTTCAGGGTTCTTTGGCAGTTTCAAGAGGCATTGGAGATGCACACCTGAAGCAGTGGATCGTGGCTGACCCTGACACCAGGACCCTCCTGGTTGACCAGCAGTGCGAGTTCTTGATACTTGCTTCTGATGGCCTCTGGGATAAGATTGATAATCAGGAGGCGGTGGACCTTGCACGTCCTCTCTGCGTCAATAATGACAAGGCCTCTCGCATGGCTGCTTGCAGGATGCTCACTGAGACATCGATTTCCAGGGGCTCAACTGACGACATCAGCATTGTAATCATACAGTTGCAGAAATTTACAAGTTAACTTATTTCTTTGAGAAACTGGATTTAGATTCTAGCCAGTAGTGCTAACAGACTGGTGTAAGGGGGCAAGATAGGTTGACATCACTTATGTTACTTCGCAGGCAAAAGTTTTCATGAGCTTGCACTACTCTCTGGGGAATTTAACATTCATTCTTTGGTGTAGAACAATTCTTTCATTTTTAGAACCATTCTTTATGTACTTAGATGTATTTGATCATTCTTTGACAGTACCGTAATAATGCGGGTCATTCCTCGCTCCATACTGTAAAAAGGCAATTTGCATATGTACACTGTTACATTCTATTCATTGATTAAAACTTATTCTATTTCTCATACATTGTCTTTTAAGTTTGTTTTGCTGGATCCAAAAGAAAGACAATCTTTGTATTATGCTACAAAGTGCAAACCGCATCCTCTTAAAACATCTCCATGCATATAGAAGTGTCTGATATATTGTAGTTCAGACGTCAAATTCCAAGGAAAAACCAAATACTCTTTCATGAATTGCGGCCCCTTGTAATCAAATCTCTATGCACATCCATTGTTAAGCTATTTTAAAAATATTAAGTAGTATTTCATCCGTTCCAAATTATAAATCATTTTTCTAGATTTATAAATATGCTACGTAATTCTAAAAAAAGATAAAATGACCTATAATTAAGCTATTTTAACAAGGCTTGCTTCATTCCATTCAACCTTTTGTTTTTCCTTCTTTTTTTCGTTTTAAGGTGTTTTTTTCTTCTTTTTGCTACAGAATGAAACGCGTGTGTTAGGTTTGGTCTCTTTTAGGAGCACAACAACGGAGGAAACCGCGTAGTACGGTAGTGCAACCAATCGTGCAATTAACTTAGCGTCACTCTCTAAAAAGTCAACATATCAAAATAAGCTGTCTAATAGAACTATGATCTTCTCTTTTCTCAAGTCGATTTACGCGTGGCCACATGCTCCGGGACCAATGAAGGGACCAGTCAAGTCATTTTCTTGCGAAGCATTCTAGTCAATGTTTCTCATGATCTGTATCTTTCGAAATCATCAGCCGTAGACAAAAATTACTTGTGTTCTGAACTTCTTTCGCGTCTGGACTGAAGAATATACCTACGACGCGCGTTTATGCCATAAATTTACCGCGTTCCGATTAATTTTTTGACCAAAGTTTCTTGCGGGACTTCACTTCTAATTTGATATACAATGTGTATGCGGGTGGTGTCTTGGTGTCCTCACGACCTCACATCAGTAGATACATGTGCAACAGCAACATACTAGGTTGGTAAAGCTGCAGGTGCCACGGTAGTTTGAAAGTATACTTGGAAGCTGGGAGGGAAGACAAGACTAATTGTTCTGGACCTTAATGATCTTTGTGCAAAACTTAGTTGAACAGACATGATCTTCCGAAATCAAGGATTCTCCGCCTTTAACTTCTTTTATTCTTTTATTCTACTTTAATACCTTTATAAACAAAGAAAATAGTTTTTTTAGAATCAAATAAAGAAAGTACTACATCTATTCTCTAATTTTTGACGTTGGCTAGTTCAATTTTGAACTACCTGAAGTCCAATATAAAAGGATGGAGGGAGTAGTTGCTAATAAATTATGGGCGCCTTTTAGCGGGAAGAAGCAAGGACGACGCTATCGCGTCCGTCTTTTTTTACTTTTTAGCTTTTTTGCGAAAAATTCTCACAAATGCACTCCTTTTGGAAAGATTTCAAAAATAGACCCCGAGGTCGGCGCCATGGACCGTGGCACCGAGGTATAACGTCTCAGCGCCACGGGCTACGGTGCCGAGGTTGACGACGTGGTAAACGACGTGGCACCGCAAATTTTACATTGACCCCCTCAGCGCCCTGATCCATGGCGCTGAGGAGGTAAATGTAAAGTTGTGTTTTATCCCTTCTCTTCCTGTGCGTTTGAAATTCGACAAGTATATTCATTCCGAGCAATGTACAAAAATTAACTTGTGGTTCAGTTGGTTAGGCCACATGGGACTACACTAGGAGCCCTAGGTTCAAACTCCAGCCTGGCCATTATTTCCTACTTTTTTCTGTTTTTAGCAAGCATTGAAACAATTGATGTACCTTTATTAGCAATTACAATAATAAATATTATTACTTTATAATTAACACCATTAGCAATTACAATAATAAATATTATTACTTTATAATTTCATGATTATGATAATATAAGAAGGATTTAGACGTAGTTTGTTTTTATTCATTTGTTAAAATACAAAAGAGAAAAACAAATAAAATACAAATTTTACATTTACCCCTAGACGTCGTGGATCACGACGCCGAGAGAAAAAAGAGATAAAATACAAATCTGTGGCACCGATGGGTTAAATGTAGAATCTGCGATGTCACGCCGTTTACCACGCCGTCAACCTCGACGTCGTCGCACATGGCGCCGAGACGTTATACCTCGGCGCCACGGTCCATAGCGTCGAGCTCGGTTTGAGATCTTTCCAAAAGAGACGCACGTGTGAGAACTTTCGCGTAAAGCCCAAAAAGCAAAAAAAACAAAAAACAAAAACAAAAAAGTCAGCTCTCGCGTAATTTCGAGTGGGACGTGCTACCTTCTCGACCCAAGCCCAGCCCAGGTATATCAACAAGCCCGACCAAGTCTGCCAAGCAAGGCTCGTTAACGCTTCGGCCTTTCCACCAGAAAATACTGATAATGCTGTGATTCTGTGAATCATTTTCTGGTCTGAGACAATAACCCATTAACCCCCTGTTTCCTCTCTCTTCGTCGATTTGACAATTGATGACCGCTGGTGATCACTTATCAGATTATGAAATGGATGAAACCTAGACGAGAAGCACTTGTTATATGAAATACAAAAATGCACAGTTATGGAGAGAGCTTAACAGCAAAAGTAAGCATCAAACCATACGATATGATCATTTGATAACTGCATTTGGAACTCAACTTCTATTACCCTGCAAGTGACCAGAAAAAAATTACCACTATCATATCGTCATTTGAAGTAAAAAAAATCTTCTACAATCCCCATACACCGTCAACGCTGCTCTGAATCATTTCGTCTCGTGCCCCCCGGAGTCCGAGACGAGGACGCATGGTCGCATGGATCACGCATTCACGCGGCACTCCACCATCCCTTCCTGGGATCTCCGCGTCGAGGTCGGATCCAATTTTTCGCTGCTCTGCTCTCCAGGAGCGGAGGCCGGAGAGCCGTCAGTAGACCTGAGCATTCCACGGGTCGGGTCGGGCCGAAAAAATATCCAGGTTTTTCAGGTTGAGAAAATCCTGCCCATGACCGTCCTATGGGACGTGTCAGGCTCGGGCCGGGCCCGGGTTTGGGCGGGCCGCCCGTGCATTTTATAGTGTAAAGTAACTAAAAACAGCATTTCGGGCCGGGCTCAGGCCAAAAAATTTTTTCGCGGGCTTCAAGATCTCTGCCCACACGCCGTCTAGTAAAGTCCGTGGACGGAACTGGCACGGGCCGGGCCAGGCAAAAAATGCTCAGGTATAGCCGTCAGGAGCGTGCCCTCCGCGTCTGTCCCAGGCAGAGCCTACCAACCTGATGGAAGTGTGGCTATAGGCCTGTAGCCAGCCGCAAACGGCGCGATAGTGGTAGGTGGCGCGATGCTCTCTCATCAAAGGTTCCCCAGAGTTGACAGCTCTGGCTGTACCACTTGCAAGGTGGGCCTGGAAAGTGGCCCCAGGCTCCCGGCCTCCCTCCGCCACGCTTCGACTGCCATGCGGGCCCCATGTCGCGCCGTCGCCTCATGACGCTGACGCACGCCGCACGCGCGCCTGCCTGGAGGACAATTCCCATAAACCTCCGCCGTTGCTTTTTCGGATCCGTCCTTGCTGACATGCCGTGAAACTGAGAGAGCCCGACCCGCTTGCCCCCCGCCTCGCCCGGTAAGGCCGCCGCCGCCCGCGCCGCTTCCCGAATGGCCGCCGCCTCCCCCTCCTCGTCCCCACCGCCGCCCGCTCCAGGGGCGGCGTCCCCGGCCGAGGAGCCCCGCGGAGGCGGAGGCGGACGGCCGCCGGTCCCGCCGTACGTGAAGGCGGCGGCGGGGTCCCTCGGCGGCGTCATGGAGGCGTGCTGCCTGCAGCCCATCGACGTCGTCAAGACGCGGCTGCAGCTCGACCGCTCGGGGGCGTACCGGGGCATCGCGCACTGCGGCACCACCGTGGCCCGCGCCGAGGGCGTGCGCGCGCTCTGGAAGGGCCTCACGCCCTTTGCCACCCACCTCACTCTCAAGTACGCGCTGCGCCTCGGCTCCAACGCCGTGCTGCAGTCCGCGTTCAAGGACCCAACCACCGGCAAGGTCTCCGCGCACGGCCGCCTCGCGTCCGGCTTCGGCGCCGGCGTCATCGAGGCGCTCCTCATCGTCACCCCCTTCGAGGCAAGATTACGCATCTCTCTTCCTCAGTAGTACTGTACTTCTTCGATCCTCTTACCTTGGCTGCGTTGTGCATGCTTATAGCTTATACGGATCGCACAAGAACCGTTTGCCGCATAGACAAAAATCGATTATACTAGATGTTTCTTGTTGAGTAAACAAATTTCGATATGTTACGCCCAGAATACCAATGTAAAAGACCGCATCAATACTGCAGATATAAAGAACGGCTATACGTAGTTGTTTAATCGTGTCAGAATGGTATTAGATGCATCTTAGCCAGCTTGGGATGTGGGACTAAAGAAATGACAGCTATGCACTTTGAAGCCAAATTGTACTTTGCTAGTATCATGACCAAGACGGGGATCGAGCAATTGGAGAATACTCTGTATGTTAAAACCATGATGCAGTCAAACACATTTGACCAAGAAGTTACTGCAAATGACCTGCTTCTCTTACAATAAATAATTTGATACTATGTTTCGTATGACTCAAAATGAGTTAAGTCCTTTTCTCTGTATGACCATATTGTGTCTGTGTGAACTCTGGAAACAATAAATTTTTTAAATTAGTACATGTCTGGTCCTTGTTAACATCATTGTTTAACATGGTGAAGACAGCACAACCATAAGAAAACTAAAAACCATGTCAAAGAGGAAGCAGTCAGATAGCATTTGGATCTCAATGTAATTCTAAATACGCTTATCCTGTTTATAGCTCTTGTTCACTTCCAGTCAAGGAACGGGAGCATAACTTTGGTCACATAAAACTTCACAACTGCATTATGCCTTTGTGAACAGTCGTTCGATGCTTCCTACTGTTTAGTTGAACAGAGTAAATGTTCAAAAAAAGTTCTTACAGAGTATTTGTCCATCCCACTTCAGAGAGTAGGTACTGTGGCAAAGTGATAGTTCATTTCTATGTGGAAGGTTAAGGGGTAGTACCTATTAACTAGAGGTTGCTGACAAACCATAGTTTGTTTATTTTGTATAAGTTTTGTTTGCATATTGTTGACTGGAGATATAATGTTCCTCCAAACATTAGATCAATGTCATCTGGAAACTGAATCATCCCAAGGCAACCAAGCTTGGAGTGTATTTCCATATTCTTTGAGGTAACGTCAGGATTGGACCAATTAGTATCCTTACAGTTTGCTAAAATTCGGATGCTTTTTATGTGTTTTGTTGTCGCACCTGTGGGAGGCAAATGATTTTCATTTTTGCAAGTGACATTCTGGTCCTTTCAAGCTTCTATTCTCTTGAGGGTTTTTTTTTTTTGTAATCTGTAATGTTTCTTTACCATGGATGCAGGTGGTGAAGATTAGATTGCAACAACAAAAAGGGCTGAGCCCAGACTTGCTTAGATATAAAGGTCCTGTACACTGCGCAAAGACCATAGTTCGGGAAGAAGGCCTGTTTGGTCTGTGGTCTGGAGCATTACCAACTGTCATGCGCAATGGCACAAACCAAGCTGCAATGTTCACAGCAAAGAACGCATTTGATATTGTTCTATGGAAGAAGCATGAGGGAGATGGTAAGGTCCTCCTTCCATGGCAGTCCATGATCTCAGGGTTCCTTGCAGGAACCGCAGGGCCCATCTGCACTGGGCCCTTCGATGTCGTGAAGACTAGGTTGATGGCTCAAGGGAGAACTGGTGACATCAAGTACACAGGCATGGTCCATGCAATACGAACAATATATGCTGAAGAGGGGCTGCGAGCGCTGTGGAAAGGCTTGCTCCCCCGGCTCATGAGGATTCCACCTGGACAGGCTATAATGTGGGGAGTAGCTGATCAGGTGATGGGCCTCTATGAGCGAACTTACCTGCAGGCAGCTCATGTTTGAGCAGCATCCTACTTCAGTGCTACGCTGAAAATTTTTGGGTTAGTTCGTAATTTTCAGTTGGTGGTTAGACATGGAAATCGTCAGTCCAAAGTGCAAGTCGTTCCAGTAATTGGAAATTCTTTTGTTCATTTTGCTAATGCCTGGGAATTGATGGAAGCAATGAACTCTTGTACCATGTTGTCGTCAATAATTTTGAAACTCCCTTTGGGACTGAGATAGAATATTTATTTTCTGGTGACTGCTGATGATCACGGCTGTCAAAGTCAAACTGGGTTAGGATTAGTATCACGGTATTATGCATTACTGAATCTTCTAGGTTCATAGAACTGCTGAACTGCGGTGGATGTACTATGGTGTCGCCAATAATTGTGCAACTCCCTTTTTGGACTGAGATAGAAAGTTTCTTTTCTGGTGGATTATCATGGTTGTCAAACTGCGGCAGTATCAGTACCATAGTATGCATTATGAATTTGTTAGCTATGTTCATCTGGAAAATTGAACTGCTTAAGGCCATGTTTTGTTAGACGGGCAGCTCGAACATGTTGTTTGTACCTGGGCCAGCAGAAGTGAAGATGCAGCCCGTGAGCAAAATTGGATCCTGGACTTTCATATACACTGTTAATCCCTATGCTTGTGCATACTTTTTTCTTCAGCACCCTACCTCTTCCAAAGAAACAAGTGAACGGTATTATCACTAGTTCGACCCTCAATTAGTAATTGGTGTCATAAGTTTAACACTACACCCTCCGTCCCAGAAAGAGTGTCGACACTCTTTCTGGGACGGAGTAGTACTTGCTAGAGACCCGCTGATGACCTCACTTGGGAGGGACAGGGGGGCACTGACTGACGTCCAAATCCTAGACCAGATTCTGTCGGTGACGTTGCACAGGAGAGTACGGGGAGCGCCGGGACGGCCATCGTTGCCGCTCGGTTCGCGCTCGCGCGTCCCACCACCTGAGCTCAAAACATCTCCGCCTGGTGGTGGTGGCTGCCGCAGGGCGGCATCCAATTCCCAAAGCTTTGAGCCTGCGACGCTGCGGCCTCCTTTTACCTGCGTACTCCGGCGAAAAGCTCCGAGGGATCCGGTTCTCCTGCGACCGGACCGGCCTCTTCGTCGCCACAAACGTAGCTCCTCGGCCCCCGTTACCGCCGGGCTCCCGCACGCTTTCGTCCCGCCGGGCGGCCGGGGTCGCTGTCTCCGTGCGCGCGTGTGTGAGCGCGTTCAGTTCCGTTCCTTTCCTCGCCCGGCCACGGGCATTGCGTTCGCATGGCGCAGGGGGGTGAGGGCTCACATGATCTCTGTTGGGGATCGGGATCGCAAATGTTTCACGTGTGAGATTGATGTGTCTCCGCAATCGCAGCGGTTTTTATAATTCGTGTGACGAGAGGAGCGTGCAAGGTTTTTCAGGCTGCAGACTATGGGCGAGCTCGTGCCAGTAGGCGCGACGTACGGGGGACCAGCACTCATTCTGGTAGTAGTAGCACATCGTCGTGTATCTGGAACAGCATCGGCGCTGCTGTTCTCGTCTGCGCCACATATACCATTTTGAAGAAGTGAGCTGAGAAGATGCATGGACGACGTGCGGCTGCGCTGCCGTAAAAGATCTTTTTCATGGCAGCCATAGCATCTATCTCCACTCGCGTTTCTTTAACAGGATGCCAAAGTGGCCCTCTGTCACGTGGGATGCGGATACAGGCCGTGGTGGCACAGTGACCGTACAGTGCGTGCGAGCTGTAACATATTGTCACATTGATAGCCTAGCTAGGTCGAGCACTCTACACAGATGGATCGTCGATGCGTGCATAAAACCGTTGTATGATTCATTGGTGTGCAGCCCACTGCAAACTAAAATTGCAGTGGATTTCCATTGGGGTGTGTCTTGGCCTCATTCACATCTTCAGTATTTGTCATCACCGTTATGAACTCGACACTGGACAGCACGACAGGTTGCATAGGTGCTCAGAACTAATCCGTCTTCATCTAGCGATACTGAGTTGATGGGTAGGACCGAAGCTAAGGTGTTACTAGGTGGTCAAACCCTAATCCCTAGCAACTCTTTCCTATGCTGAGATCTTTCTTCGGAGTTCGTATTTATTTATTTATTTATTTAGGATGAACTTCAGAATAAAGTGTGACGACATTTCTACTACAACTCTATCAATTTATTCCTGGACTTCGTATCAGATCTCCACCTGACCTCAGAATCGGTCCTTGCTAATGCTCAAATTTAAACTCAATCTACAGTAAGATCACTGAATATGCAGTAGATGGCGCGGTCGAGCACCGGTCATCGTAACTGAAAACCAGCTTCTCATTGGCTGGCCGGCGCCGCACCGGATGCTCAAATGAATCCAACGCATTCAGGCATCCATTCATCAGCTGATGCTCGTTTCTCCGTTACGATGCGCTTTGGAGAAAGAGCAACGGCTGCGCCAGTGCGTCACCCTTTCCCCCTTTTCATTTCCCCGATCGCGGACTCTGCAGTTTGTCAACTTGGAGCGAACTGTGCAATAATCGGGGCTAGTAATAATGCAAAAAACTGTCAAGTTGATGCGCGCAACATCACAACACGGCTGATGCGATTTCAGCATCTCTATCGGTCTACGACGAGTACATGCACATCTCAGGCCACACAAAAGAAATATCTTTACTAGCTTTAGTATAGTGATGATCGTGACAGTTGCCATCAGAGAAAGGCGCCGACCTCCGGCTCTTTTAAATCCGACGACGGGATTCATTCAGGCATGGCGTGGTACGTCCGTCGTCGGATGCCATGCTGCTGACCAATCCATTCCGACCTGGAGCTTCTTGCATCGACGGAAAAAGAAATAAAAGGCGAAAAGAAACAGGAAAAAGGAAAAAAAACAAATACAATCATAGCACACCAATCGCATGTTGGCTGGGCCCCACTGCCACTAACCTAGCCTAATTGCTCCACAAAAAATGTGTTGACGTGACCTGGGAGTTATCGGGGAAAGGAGTAGCGTCGACTCGGATGCCACGGCCGGCTATTTTTTTTAAAAAAAAAAACGCGACGGCTGCGGGCTAGGCACAGGCAGGCAGGCCGGCAGCGCTGGACCAGGGGGCTTTGCGGCTGCCCGGCCGGTGCGTGCACCTCACCCTGCACTTGCACCCGGCTCCCGTTCGATTGGTTCGCCAAGTTGGCCGCGGGCCTTTTGGCCGCCAGCGTATGGCTCAGCCTAGTGCCCTGAAAAAAGGTCGGCCGTCACAGGGTTCGCGGATCGCGGACCGTGCGTCCAGATGCTGCGCCAACTTGCGCCGGTGGCGGATGGCTGCAAGGGTTATCCATTTCATAGGCGCGCCGCGGTGCTCTCTAGACTGAAACGGAATGGACTGCCGGTGCGCGGCGCGAGTTGTCTGCTGCTCTCTGTGGTATTTCTGCTAGAGTAGTACCTGCCCAGATCCTGCCAAGGTGTTTCTGGACCTACATGCTTGCTTGGTCACACCTTGCTGCGAGCTAGCACGCCCTGTGTTCCCAGATTTATGGATCGATCAGCTCCTATACTACACTGAAAAGCATGGAATTTACCATTGTCTCGGACTCTTCAGGGGAAAGCGTGAGTTGAAAATCCATACTCCTCTTGCAAATCACAGTGTTGAAGAGGTCGGTGACAGTGAGTCAACTGAAAAGTGAAAACCCTGCCATAGAGGTCGGCGTAGTACGGAGTATCATCAATTTCTGATGCGTCGTGGACTACCCTGTTCAGTGTTCACGGCGGTCCTTTTGGTAAAAAAATGTGCGCAGGCCATGTGACCTCACTGCCGAGTGGGAAGCAACGAACAAGTCACAGTCCGGCGAGTGAAGCTGAAATTTCGTGGTCCGGGTGACGCCCCCGGAACTGAACGATTCGCCACGGACGGCGCGCGGTTGCCTTGCGGCGGCGGCACATGCCGTCCCGGCCGGCGTCGCCCGGTCAGCACCGTCGCGCCCCGCCGGCGCCAAAACTGGCACGACAACGACTGGGCGGGGTGGCGAGCCAAAAGGCCGGGGCGCGGGCGGGGCCAGAGCAGAGACGACGCGCGTGCGTGGTGGGCAAGGGCAACGGCACCACCACAGCGGGGAACGCGTGGTCTGGTTCTGGTCTCGCGACACCGGCCGGCCGCCCCGTTGGTTTCTTCTCGCGGCGCGGCCGGCGGCATCCGGGGGCCCGAGGTGTCGGGCCTCCTCGCCTCCCACCCCACGTTGCGCTGCCCGCCGGTGTCGCGCCATCCCATGACACCCCGCCGCGACAATCCTGGACGCCTCATGTCACGGCGCGCCTCCAGCCTCGCTCCTCCACCCATTCCCCTCACGCCGACGCCGTGGGAAGGTCTGTCCGTTCGCGCCCCGCCCCCGCGGCCACGCAACGTTTTTGGCGTTCCACGGGGACACCGCGCAGGAACCCGTGCGTCGGCTCCGGCGCCGTGCCTGCAGGCGGATACCCACCCGAGCGGTCGGCGCGGCGCGTCCCGCATGCGCGCGTGCGTGCGGGGGCGCGGTGGATGGATGCCCCGCGCCGTGCCGACTCCTGCTGGCCGGGAAAAGGATTTGACCTGACCGTGTCTCCTCCTCCGTCGTCGTGGGGAGGACTAACTGACTGCTACCACTGGCAATCGTCCGTCATGCGGTCTGCCTGCCCCGACCGGCCAGCCGATCATTTTCACCAGCGATCGATATGATGATGCCCGGCGGTCCAGTTCACCGTATCCTGGCTCGGGATCGTGCCGAGAACCTGGCCGCCGTCGTGGGTGCATGCCATGCGTTTCACTTGCACCGGGGCTCCCAGCATGGAACCGGATACCAATTCGGATAGCATTTTTTAGCCGTTCTTTTTTGATTTTAGCTAAATTAGACATAATATTTTGTATCTAAAAATTTATATTCTTGTTCTTGGCATTGTGCTTGTTAAGATTCATACAAAATAAATCCCAAATGTGTGCTATATTTTGATCAAATGATGAAAAGAAATTCGGATTCGGATACGGATGTTTTTTCACATTTTTCTCTATCGAAAGCAAATAATCCATAAAAAAATTGTAGCTAATTTTTTTTATTTTTTTCAGTAATTAGCTGGTTATAATGCATAAAAAATTAGCACCAAATTTATTTTATTGTGATCTAAAAAAATCAATCTATTACACAATTCGGATGTTTTGATTCGATCCCTAGCTGTTTGTTTACTCGAAACAGCTGTGCCTGCCCTGGGTTAGCCAGGAGTAATTAACTACTCTACTCCTTTTCGCTGGTCCGCCGCCGGTTTGTCCTGCCTGGAACGGAGGCAGCTCGTCCAGAAAGCGATGCCGAAAAGGTCAGGGGTGCTTGCGGCCCTCTCCCAGTTTCCAGCAAGACAGGGGAGTAGGCCTTGTTTAGTTCGGTGAAAATTTTAACTTTTCAACGTTTCGAACTCCTGTAGCACACTGTAGCACGTTTCGTTTGTTTGTGGTAAATATTATCCTACCATGGTCTAATTAGGCTCAAAAGATTCGTGTCGCGAAGTACATCAAAACTGTGTAATTAGTTATTTTTTTAACTATATTTAATACTCCGAACATATGTCTTTTGGCGTATTTAATGTGATGTGATGGAGAGAGAGTGGAGAAAAAGTTGGAAACTTTAGCAAACTAAACAAGGCCTTGGTTGAAATTTTTGCAAATTTAACTGTTGAAACTCCTGTAGCACACTGTAGCACGTTTTGTTTGTTTGTGTTAAATATTATCCTACCATAGCCTAACTAGGCTCAAAAGATTCGTGTCGCAAAGGACATCCAAACTGTGTAATTAATTATTTTTTTTACCTATATTTAATACTCCGAACATATGTCTTTTGACATATTTAATGTGATGTGATGGAGAGAGTGGAAAAAAGGTTAGAAACTTTAGCCATCTAAACCAGACCTAGATTAGGCACACCCCCAAATTAGGAGGGTATCTAGCCTGACAAGCTCGAGCCTAGGTCGCGCGATCGCGCGCAAAACCAATTCTGCGGTCGCCCGCGCCGAGCGGTCGATCCGACCGGACTCACCAGCTGCACCTTCCCAACGACGCGCGGGCCCTTTCCAATCTCGTTTTTTTACTCACCAGCAACGAGCGCTGTGCAGCCCAGAGGAACGTCCTTCCACAGTTTCACCCATGTGCATGGGTCCATAGTCATCATTAGGGTATGTACAATGCCATTTATTGAGCCGTCTGTATAGCAAAATATTTGCAAAAAACCCCTTCACGCTCAGCAGACGGAGTGGGGTCGTCGTCTCGCCAGACGACGGCTTCGGCCCGTGCTCCGAGAAATCGAGGATGCATTGTACTAGAATGCTTCTTCTCCCGGCGTCGACCCCCGTGCGGAACTGCGGACCCTCACGCTCATCCCTGCGCATGCTATCTCCCAGGTCTCGTACTGTCTGTTCTCCGCTCTCCCATCGAGTCCTCGTCCAAGGCCAAGACCAGCAGAAGCTAGCACGCCGTAGAAGTGTCGAAGACTCGAAGTTGGCTTGTAGCAGTGCGGCCGGCCAATGGTGTGGCTGCAGTACTATGGCAAGGCGGCAACGCTGCCATCCAGGGGCGGGCGCGGCAGCGGCGGCGTTGCAAGTCCCGGCCGGCTCTAGCGATGGTGCCCTTGCGTCCCTGATCTGTTTGACCAAGGAGCTGATGGGAAGAATACGGAGAAGGGGATGATTGTTGATGAGAAAATGCCACAAAAATATTTGGACAAATAAATAATGAAAGTTGATGTCAATATTTATATAATGTTCAAGGGTCCTGACGCAAAATAGTTTATTAGCTTCTTATGTTAACAGAAGAATGTGCAAATCAGCTCAAATTTATAAAAATTCATTTGAAATTGAAATCAAATCTAAAATTGTGCTTCAAAATAATTAAGATTTGTTTTGCAACACACCGTTATACAAGGATCGTATCCATACTTGATCATGAATAAATACAAGTATTAAACAACTTGTAGACGGTCAAATAGACAGTCCATTGTATGAGCAGTCTATCTAGTCGTCTACGTGCGAATTACCAAAACTTATAGACAACTTCATGTCTGTGGGTTGTACATGCCCTTATGCTCCAGTTGACCGGTTCCCTCTTCCTGACTTGCTGCGGCGCTCACACTCTCTCTCATCTCATCTGATTATGTACTGTATTATGTACAAGTCTGTAGCATAAATTATATATTTAATTTTATATTTGTAAATTAATATGTACAAATTTTGCTTTGCCGCATAAATTATATATACAACTTTTTTTAAAAAATTATATATACAAGTTTTTCTTCTGCCACATAAATTATATATATAACTTTTTATTTGAAAATTATATATATAAGTTTTATTACTCATGCATAAGTTATATATACAAATTATTGCTTCCGCCACATAAATTATATATATAACTTTTTTCTTGGACAAGTTATATATATAATTTTTGTTACTCATGCATAAGTTGTGTATACAAGTTTTGCTTCTGTCACGTAAATTATATATATAATTTTTATTTGAAAATTTTATATATATAAGTTTTGCTACTCATAAATAAGTTTTACTTTTAAGAATTTTTCTTCCGCAAAATTTCTATCATTAACTTAGCTTTTTTTTACCTAATTAGCCAGGCGGGTCCACCGGTGTCTGCGCTGCATGCAGGCATGCACCATGCGGCGGCGGTGCAAGGCACATGTGGGACCATTGTCTGAAAAGGAAGCCGCTGCGGTGGGTGGGTCAAAATCGATCGCTGCAAGCGCGCGGTCGCTAAATAGCGTCAGCAAAGTTGACGGAACTGCCTCTCCAAGTGAACGAATTCTGTAACAACAGGCATGCATACTCTCTGTGTTTACGCTCATGTGTGCAAGTGGCCCGGATGGGGATTGAATCTTGGGGCGATCCAGCGGTAGTTGCTTTTGCTTGACGGCCACACCGGCCATTCGACGAGAATCAAGGCGGATCTCATCTTATCATACACGATGAGCATGGGGAAGTTTATCGCACGCACCAACTCTCTGCAGCTAGTGGACGGATGGAAGGATGAAACGGGGGGAAATAAAAGGTCCAGATCAGGGGCAATGCAAATGGATGGCATCTTTTTTAGCCCCAGTGTTTGGGATCCGTCGACGGCTGGATATGCCCGTAATAACTCAGCCGTTATCTAGCACCGCCCGGACCTTCGAGATCTCTGGATAAGGCGATATACATGGACGCCGGCATCATGTCTGGCACATACCCCGGCATATGTCGTGCCAATGTGTATGTGCACACCAACGCTATATGCCGCCTACTGTGCGGATTGGCACAAGGAAAGAACTCACTCAGTACGCTCGCGATGACCGACGATGCTGCCGTCCCACGTCAGACGTTACAGATGGATCATCAGAATTCTTGTGTCCCCCCTCTGATTGCCACGCAGAGAATGTTCATGTCAACAGTCCAATCATGGCTACTGATTGCACATCCTCGTTCGGCCTGAGGGGTGGACAATGAACGCACCGGATGCCCGATGACAGTTTCATGACACCGGATGCCCGATGACAATTTCATGATATAGTTACGTAAAGTGAAAACTAAGTAAATGTGCTAGTGAAATTTTAGGGGATGAAACTTTTCTCGTATCTCATGAAACTCTCTCGCTCTCTTTTATCGTCACGTCATCAAAATTGATGATATTCGATGTCGTAAAACTCTTCGTGAAACTTCCATTGAGAGTCACCCAACTAATGTATCTGCGATTTTTAAAGCCTCGTGATTAGAGAAACTACTGACAATACTCTATACCAACTTCCCAAAAGACTGAAAGACCAATACTCTCCACCTACTGTCCTACTACTGCACACGTTGTCCGTTTCGGGAACGGCGACTGGACGTGCCACCAGCGCCGTCGAACTGAACAACCTCAGGGAACGGACCGGCCGCCGGCGGACGTCCAAGCATGCAAATAAAGCGGGGAAGAAAGCTTCCGCGACGGCAGGTCACACGTTTTCCTCGCGAGGGCCACGCATTCGCAAGGCGATCGGCACCCACGTACTCCGTAGAGGAGGCCAGGAGGGTGGTGGTGTGCCGCGGGATTCGCCGCTCGCTAGCCCCCCTGCGTTTGCGTGGCTCGGCGTCGCGCACGTCTCCCGCCGCCGCGCCAGTGGGCGGGGAGGAGGGGAGAGCCGGATCCGCGCGCGATAAGTGCCGCGGCACGAGCGCGATCCATTTCCTCTCGCGCCCGGGAGCCACCCAGTCCGGGCCGCGTCGCGCCTCGCGTCGCCGCAGGCCACTGCTTTTGCGCAACGCCCCCCTCCCGGCTCCCGCTTTCGCCGGGCTCTTTTTTTTTTGGCTGTCCGGTTGCCCCACGCGGAACCACCTGCGCCACGCGAGTGGCCCCGCCCCGGGGCGCCATGTCACCGCGGCGTCGCGGGCCCCGCCGAGCTCCCACCCCGCCACGTCGGCGGCACGGGACGAGGCGTCGAGGCCAGGCCACAATCCACAGATGAGGAGGGGGGGTCCGTTGTGGTGTGGAACAGAAATGTTTTATCCTGTCGATAAGGAAAATGATATGGACGCGCGACGGAACGAAACAAAATGTTTTCGGAGGGGGGCAAAAGGCTTACTGGTCTCTTGGATGCTAGCGCAGGGGCGCAGCTCCTGCGCCCCTGCTCTTGTGCGGACACCGGGATCCAACAACAGGTTGATGCGTGCACAGGCCTGCTGGTGCTCGAGGACATGCCGAGATTTTCAGAAGATATCCTCTTCCTGCATCTTCTTTTCTGTTGGCGTTGACAACTTCTCGGCAGCAAACAGCCGAATACTACCAGAGTCGAAACTGTAATCAGAGGAGAAACGAAAAAACACTGCACATGATCGGTCGCGATACACACTTTTGCCGTGCTATTGGCAGGCAAACAGTTGGCGATCGTCACATGAAAGAACTGGGGTGCTGTACATGCTATAGTCACAATCTCACAGACACACACAGGTAATGAGGTAAGGGTGAGGAAGCCAAGCCATGCGCTCTGCAGGTAAATGGCATCCATCCAAATACTATCAACTACCAGGTGAAAACTCCATCAAGCCAAGGTCACCCCATGTGGCCTCTACGCAGCGGCACCCCGAAGATAACACCGCAAGTTGCACGGCGCTCCCTATCTCTCCAACGCGAAACAAACCGAGGCCCTGCGATTTATTCCCCCATGATATATCCCATAAATATTCGGGCGAGTTTAATATCCCGTCCGCCCAACATGCGAATCAAGTTGATATCCCAGGTTCCCCCGGGACAGGGAGGGGGCAACGAAACGGGGGAGGAGAATTTCCGAGGCCGAAATCCTAGCCCACACAAATTGCAGCGCCGTCGGAACCCCACACTATATAAGCGCCATCGGCACACTACCCCGTTTCTTGCACTCCTCACACCACCTGCTCCCTCTTCCTTGCCAATTGACTCCTCCACACCTCCACCCCTCTGTCCCTCTCACACTCGTCGGCTCTCTCTGCTCTGGTTTCTACTCCGGCACGCGCGCATGGACATGGACTGGCTGCGCGGGAAATGCATCGGCCGGGGCGCGTTCGGCGCGGTGCACCTGGCCGTGGACAGGGCCACGGGCCGCGCCTTCGCGGTGAAGTCGGTGGACGCGAAGCGCTCCCCGGCCGAGGCGCTGGCGTGCCTGGAGAGCGAGATAAGGATCCTGAAGCGGCTGAGCTCGCCGTACGTGGTAGCGTACCTCGGCGACGGCGAGATGGGGGGCACGACTAGGGACCTGCGTATGGAGCTGGTGCCCGGCGGCACCGCCGCGGAGGCCGCGGCGAGGCGGGGTGGCGGCGGGCTCGGTGAGCGCGGCGCGCGGGGCGTCATCGGGAGGGTGGCCGCCGCGCTGCGGTACCTGCACGCCGAGGCCGGCGTGGTGCACGGTGACGTCAAGGGCCGGAACGTGCTCCTCGCCCGCTGCGACGCCGAAGGCTACGGCGCGAAGCTCGCCGACTTCGGCGCAGCGAGGCTGGTGTCCGAGGCGGCGCCCCGCGGTCCGCGCGGCACGCCCGCGTGGATGGCGCCCGAGGTGGCGCGCGGCGGCGCGGCGACGCCGGCGTCGGACGTCTGGTCCCTGGGCTGCACCGCGCTGGAGCTGCTCACGGGCAAGCGCCCGTGGTCGGAGCTCGGCGGCGCCTGCGAGGTCGGCGAGCTGCTGCTCCTCGTCGGGTTCGGCGGGAAGCGGCCCGCGATCCCCGCGTGCCTGTCCGACGCGTGCCGGGACTTCCTCGACAAGTGCCTCCGCCGCGACGCCGGCCAGCGGTGGACCTGCGAGCAGCTGCTGGAGCACCCGTTCCTCTCCGGCGCGCACGACGGCGCCGTCGCGGCGGAGCCGTTCCCGTCCCCGTCCCCGTCACCTCGCGCGGTCCTAGATTGGCTCCCGTCGGATTCGGACTCCGAGGCGGTGGACGACGCGGAGCCCGAGAGCGAGCACGAGATCATGGCGCGCGCCAAGGGGCGCGTCGCCGAATTGGCAGCCTCCCCAAACGGCCCGCGCGCGAGCAGCTGGGATTGGGAGGAGCCGGATTGGGGCACCGGGCCCACCCGTGCGGCCGACACCTGGGCCCCGCCTCCCGGCTGCGAGGCGCCAAGGACCATGCCAGTGCCATCAACGTCAGAAGGCAACGCGGGAAATGGCAACGAGGGTAGGCCCGCCGCCGCGGCCTCCGCCGGCAGCGATCATCACGTCGTCCTCGTCGGCTGTGGCAGTGGCGGCGGCGTCGAGGGGCCCCGCCGTGGCCGCGGCCATCCTGGTTGTCACAATAGGCACCGTTGCCAGATTAAATGCGGGTTCGGGGTAGTAGTAGGGCCCTGTTTACTTGGCAGATTTTTAGTCAAAAATTTGCTATTTTTTCAACTCTCTCTCCATCACATCACATTAAATACACCAAAAGACATATGTTCGGAGCAGTAAATGTAGGTAAAAAAAATTAACTAATCACACAGTTCTGTTGTACATCACGAGACGAATCTTTTTAGCCTAGTTAGTCTATGATTGGACAATATTTACCACAAACAAACGAAACATGCTACAGTATGCTACAGGAGTTCCAGAAGTTACTTTTGCTACTTTTCCTCAAAGTAAACAGGCCCCCGGCTGGCCGCCGTTGGCCGTTGTACGTTTGATGGTACCATGTACCGTTGGCCTCCTCATCGATTCAATTCAATCCAAATTTTTTGTCCAATCAGAACAGCGAACGAGTTTTGCGTGCCGTTTTGGATGCTTTCTTTGTTGATTTTGAGTTTTTTTTACGCCAATTGCTGCTGATCGGACAGGTCGGCCGAGATCAGTTGATCCTTGATGAGCAGCAAGACGGCAAGGCGCGAGCGGCTACCTCCCCCTCTCACTCCTGAATCTCTGACCAGCAGAGTATTGATATGCTCAACTCCCGCAAAACTGGTCCGAAATTAACTAATTCAAAAATAAATTAATTTACTTGTCCTAAACGTCATTATTTAATAACGAAAGGAGTAGTCAGTTTTTTTAATGCGGAGATGCTTTTCTAAACGAGTTGACTAATTATTCTGTGGAGGAAGAAGAAGGAGAATAAAAACTAAACATCATGCTTATTCAGGAAATTAAAATAGGGTATTTCCACGGTTGTCCGATATCAGGCATAGAACGACACATAGGTAGGGATGGCAGCGGGTCGGGTATGTGCGGGTACAACGTTTACCCGCCCGCTAGCGTACCCGCGCCCCCAGCCTGTGCCCGCCCGCCAGCGTGCCCGCGGGCAAAAAACCGTGCCCGTGCCCGTGCCCGACGGGTATCCGCGGGTATCGGGCAACCCGTCACCCGCAATAGCTTCATCGATCGTGGAGAGGTGGGCGGCGGTGCGCCGGCCGTCCATGGCCGCGGCAGCGCATGGCGGTGTCCTGGCCAGCTCCGGCCGCGCGGGCTACCCACTGGCGCTTCGGCCATGCACGGCGACGCGGCCATGCGCACCAACCGCGGCATGCATAGGGAGGGCGCGCGGCGGCCGGATGCACAGGGAGGGCGCGCGGCGGCTGAAGGCGCAGTGAGGGGGCGTGCCGGGGAGGGCGGTGGACCAGGCGCGCGGCCAAGGCGCGGGGAGGACGGCGCGACGAGGCGCTGCGCCGGGGAGGGGCGACGGGCCAGGCGGGCGACCGAGGCGCAGGGAGGGGCGCGACGGCCGGAGGCGCGGCGAGAGGGCCGACGGCCGGAGGCGCGGTGAGGGGCTCGCCGGGGAGGGACGGCGGGCCAGGCGTGCGGCCGGAGGCGCAGGAGCGCCCCCTCGACGCGGCGGCGGCGGGATTAGGGGAGATGTGGAGAAGGAGACGGGTGAGGTGGGAGGATAGGGTTTGGAAAGATGTGGGCTGTTGGGGTCTTGTGGGCCGGTATTGATTTAATGGGCCAAATGTTGATTGTTAGTGCATTTTGATGCGGGTACGACCAGCGCCCGCGGGTGAGATTTCCTACCCGTGTCATGCCCGCGGGTGATAATCTGTGCCCGTACCCGCGCCCGCGGGTGAGACATGCTGCCCATACCCTTACCCGTCGGGTCGGATACCCGCGGGTAGAATTGCCATCCCTACAGATAGGCATGGATCTGCAGAACGTGAAAACGATGGATCCAAACGCTAGCTTCTGAGGAAATACGCGGTGGTCTTGGATCCGAACTGCCAAAACGCCAGGTAGTAGAATATTTCCGGTATGCTACCGTTAGTATTCATGCGTTTCCCATGGCTGGTGCCTGGTGGGCAACCAGCCTGCTGGCTGCTGAGCAAAGAGAGCACTACGAGTACCACGCAGCAGCAGCCTCGCAGTCGCAGGCATATGCAGAGCAGCGCGCAGCGCCCGATCCGGAATCCGATCCGGAATTCTCTGCAGTGTAGGGCAAAGATTTTGTTCCGATTTCGGACTGGGCCCGTTTGTACTTGTACGTGAATCGCTAAAAAATTTCTTCAGATCGGCCCCCTCCGTACCGCGTGCAATGTAGGAGTACGCGAGTAGCAAGGAAGGAAGCATCCGTTGGTCCCGTGCCATCCTTAGGCTATCCGCACTGTCGTACTCCAAATCCATCCTCTAAAATGTAATAACCCGTGGCTACACCGGCGAGATCAACCAGGAGCGTGAGCAATCACAGGATAATCGGAGGGGGATAAGATCTCTGGAGTCGGGAGGAGGAAGACGACCTCCTGTTTCCCTTGTCTCTCTTTCTCTGATTTCTGTTCGATGCCTTCCCCTCTGGCTGCCTGGCTTGTATAGGGAATATCCTTTGCTTGGGCTTTGGGCTGGGCTGACACTTGATACTTGGGCTTCTTCTGGGCCACATCCGGGTCATGACATTACCGGCCCCTCGAAACACAGCTTGTCCCCAAGCTGTGGCCGTTATGATCCCCGGATCCCACTGCCACCGAACCGAAGGACATATTTTGCTTTGTATCTCCTTGCTTTCTCCAAGAGAAGTGCCAAACCAGGAACAACCCTTGCCATGATGACAGCTGCAACAACATACTTCGTGAAAGACTTTCATGGTATGACAACAATCCAAATATTCAGATTCCCATAATTGTGCACCACAAACCAAAGGACCATCTGGCTTGCAACTCAAGATCACCCTTCCAAGCTGTATACCAATCCCAGACTGATTATTTGGTTGATGTGTCTGCATTGCAAGATTGTGGGTCTTGTGTTCAAATACCTCAGAACAAGTCACATGCAGACTGAACACTTCAGGAGTACATTGCTCTGCTCTGTAAAGCTCAAGTTGCTGCTCACCTCCTGAACTGAAATCACATATGCCAGATTGCATCTCATTGAGCACTTCATAAACCTTAATTCTGTCTTGGCTCATAACAGGCACAACTAAGTTACTGAGCATGCATTGTGAAAGTTGATAATCAGCTACACCTATGTCCCCTATTCCTGATGCTAGCTGCTCCAACAATCCAACATGCGAAGCCCATCTGCACTCTCCTTCATCTACTAGCATTGGCAAGTTGTCATGTGACTCAACATTTTCTAGCCACTCACTGCTCAAGTCTAGCTCATTTACGGACTGCTTCTTCCTCTCATTCTTGTGCTCTCTGCCCCATATGTGCTGCAGTAGTTCATCATGTACAACAGAGTCAATTGGCATCTCATCCCAAACCACCTGGATAGAAGTTTCATCAAACACACAGGGGACGTCACCCCCAACACCTTCCTGCTCAAATGCATGTAGCTCATGTATGGGCTCCTCATCCCAACTCACAGCTGGGGCAGACCTTTCATCGAACGGCTCATCTGAAGCTTCCCTATCCCAAATCACTTCTGAGAAATAATTTTCCTCAAACATCTCCTCTTCATCCCATTGAGGCAAACCATCGAACACTACAGAGGCAACCATCGCAACAACCATTGAACGGAGGTCTCGAGCAAGATGAACCTGGTAACCTGGTTCAGTACCTTGGACACCAGGACGTTGTGTGCCTCCACTAGTTGCTGCTTGCTGTCACCGTAGACAGCCTGCACGCCCACGTCTGTCACAGTCCTGGAGTCGCGCCACCCCTAGCTGCTCGCTCGCGCGTGCGCGCGCGTGCCGAACCACCAGGGAGGTCGATGCCGCCGCCGCGCTGCTGTGTGCTGAAGCACCCTCAGTCGCTTGAGGATGAGGCCGCCGCCGTCAACCTGCACGCCCACGCACTGTGTCTCGCGCCGCCGCCGCCTACCGAGCCGCCCACGCCCGCGCGTGGCCAGCGCGTGCTGGGACAGGGCCGCCCCTTGTGTGCCACGGAGCCGCTCGGGGTCGCCGCGAGGGAGGCTTGGGGCCGACGCAGTCGCGGAAGGAGCTCGAGTCAACGCCGTCGCCGCGCGTCCGATCTGCGCGCAGCCACCTGATCCGCGTGCGCCCGCCGACGCCACTCGAATCGATCCGGCCCCGGAAAAAGCTGCCGGCTCTCGATCCGCGAGCGAGGGAGGGAGGGAATGGGTTCCGCCGGCTGGATCGAAGCGGAGAGGTACGTCGTCGTCGCCACTGCAGTAACGTCGCCGCCGCAACAGCACCGTCACCACACCCACGCCGAGGAAGGTAAGGTCTCTGATACCACTGTAATAACCCGTGGCTACACCGGCGAGATCAACCAGGAGCGTGAGCAATCACAGGATAATCGGAGGGGGATAAGATCTCTGGAGTCGGGAGGAGGAAGACGACCTCCTGTTTCCCTTGTCTCTCTTTCTCTGATTTCTGTTCGATGCCTTCCCCTCTAGCTGCCTGGCTTGTATAGGGAATATCCTTTGCTTGGGCTTTGGGCTGGGCTGACACTTGATACTTGGACTTCTTCTGGGCCACATCCGGGTCATGACATAAAAGTAATATTCCTGTCTGATCATCCAGATTTTGCAGTACAGTACTAATTTTCTCGCACCCGTCATCTCTTATATCTCATACTCTATACCAACTACCAGCTCCCGGACCCACTTGTCAGCCGTTTTTTAATCCTCTATCGGCCCCCTCCCCTCCCACACTCTCTCATTTCCCTCGTTCCCTTCGCATGCGCCGGCGCGCCGCCATCCCCTCCTTCCCCCACGGCGACGGCGACGGCCCTGCCCTCCCCGCTCCGGCGCCCCTGCTCTCACACCCCAGCTAGCCGCGCTGCTCCCTCCGCCCCCCTCCCCAGCGGCGCGCATCGACCTGGTGCTCGACCTCCTCCCCGAAGGACGGCGACGGAGGCAGGGGCGGCCGGGCTGGATCGAGCCGCGCGGCCGGGGCTGGATCCGGCGCCGCTGAGGAGGGTGCTCGTGCCGCAGCGTGCTCGCTCTCCTCTGTGCTGACTCTCCGCCGGTGGGCCCTCGAGCGCCGATCTACAAGGGACGGCGGGATGGGCGCGGTGGCCCCATGGCCCCACGGCGGAGAAGCCCAGGGAGGCGACGGCGGCAGTGGTGCAGAGGCTCCCACGCGGCGGCCGTCCAGCTCGCGCCGGAGCTCCCTCCAGCTGGCGGCCTCCGTGCACGCGCCCCTGCCCCCGGTGGCGGAGCTCCCACGCGTGGCCAGCGGCGCACACGCCGGCAGACTGCAGAGGAGGTGATGGGCGGCGGAGAGATCGAGGGGGGCCTCGAATCGACGCAGGATGAGGAAGCCGGCGAGATCCGCGACGACGACGACAGGGAGCGGGTCCGGCGCGGCGCCTTCGATTCGTCCTCCCCATCGTCGGCGGCGACGACGGCTCGAGCTCGGGGCTCCCTCGTCCGGCTGCTCCGTCTCTCTCCCCCTCTATCTCTCCGGGCTCCGACGCTGCGTGCACTTCCGAGGACCGCGCGGGAGGGTGAGGTTGGTTGGGGCATGCGGACGCGAGAGGTAGGTGGGGCCCGTGTGAGGGTGCCGTAGCGCATCCGGGGAGGACGCCAGGAGTTGCGTCCCCGTGCCCGTGCGCTAGCGTTCCGTATGGTGTGGCGTCGCCCGGTGCGGAGTTAAAAACGCCAAATGCGTGCGCTAGTGTTGCGTAGCGTTCCCCGGTGCGGATAGCCTTACCCCAGGACCTCGGGCAACCAGCGGCGATCCGTTTCTGAACTCGCTCCGACCCCTGAAAAAACGAACGGATCGAACCGGACCGACCCGAGTCACAGGAGGGGCATCAGGTTCGTTACTCCCATTGAACCCAATCGCCCCTAGGGTCGAACCTTGCAGCGTTGCTGCTCCTACCGCCGGCTATCCTCCTCGTTCCTACCCACAAGATCGACACCACCGGCCACCAAATTGGGCTCGCCGGCCGTGGTCGTCCTCACCGCCGTCTGAAGCTCGCCCGTCAGGCAATCAACCGGTGAACTACTGCTGAATGCTGCGCTACAGCAAGAACCCGCCGCCGCGGTCCCAGCCGGCGCTGCCGCTCACGCCAGTGGTGGCGGCGGCGAATGATGAGGAAGAGGCGAGGATGACCTCCAGGACGACAGCCTCGCACCTACGGCAGCGCTTGGCGATGGGGCCAGGTCGTCAAGCACGATGGGCAGCGGCAGGAGGGGCAGGAAGAGTTGGAGCGCAGCCAGTTATCGACGCACGCGACGTGGAACCCGTGCCTGCAGTGCGGCATCACGCGCACCTCCTCCCGCTCGCTGAACTGCGCCAGGCAGATGCCGCACTCCGCCAGCAGCTCCTCCGCCTTCGCCTCCTCCTCCCCTCCGCGGCCTGCGCCGCGCCACACGCCGCTGCCGCCACGGCGTCCGCATACGCCAGCTTCAGCAGCGCCTTGCGCCTTCTTCTTCAGCCCCTTGGTGGGGGTCGCGTCGTTGCGGCTGCGCTCGCGGCGACGCCTTGGTGCCCGCTGCCGCCGAAGTGCCCCGCGGCGTTGCCCGGGTTGCTCGTGGGGGACGACGGGCCGCCTCCGTCGGCCCCGGCGCTCCTGTTGCGCCGGGAGCGGGCGCAACGGGCGACGGCAGCGAGGCCCACGACGCAGATGAGTACGCAGAGCAGGGCGGCGTCGCGGCAAGGATGACCACGACTTCGGAGTTGACGCCCAAGTGCGGGTGCGCCGGCGGGATGCTCGGGATACGGTTAGGGTTGGTGGGGCCACTGTCGTTGCTGCCCGACTGTGCCGACGACCGAGGCATCACCGGCGCCGTTGGGTGCGGGGCGTTCCCGCGTCACAAGCGTGGTTGTAGCGAAACGTACGTTTGTGGTATGGCGAGCAGCTCCACTTCGCAGGCGCCGCGAGTGAGGGAGAGGAGACGGATGCGAGCTCAACCTCCCCCGCGGTAGTCGTCACCGTCGTCGTCCCCTTCCCCAGCGCAGTCGTCTCAGTCCTAGCTCGACGGCGGCGCAGCAGCAGCCGGTGGTGGTGGCGTGCGGCGTGCGTGCGCTGCATGCGAGCGTGCCCGCCGGGCTGAAGCAGGTGTGCAAGCGTCTGGGGAAGAGCCGGTCGCCGTCGTCGACGGTGGCCGCGGCGCCGTCCCCGCCGGCGGGCGGCACCGTCGCCACGCAGCAGCACGCGACATGACACTACATTGGGCCGCTATTTTGTGTGGGCTGGGATGGACTCCGGCAACAGCGGCAGCCTGCAGTCGAGTAGCGGCGACAACGACGACTTCGACGCGACGTGTGCAGCGGGGGAGCCGACTCTTTCACCTCCTTGCCGTTCGCCGCGCTACTGGACCAGCAGGGCTTCGGCGACGGCGGCGGCGCCTCCTCGTTGATCAAAGGTGCCTCTAGGAGTGTTCGGCGCCTGCGCGCCGCCGCCGCGCTGGACCAGGGGGCTTTGCGGCTGCCCGGCCGGTGCGTGCACCTCACCCTGCACTTGCACCCGGCTCCCGTTCGATTGGTTCGCCAAGTTGGCCGCGGGCCTTTTGGCCGCCAGCGTATGGCTCAGCCTAGTGCCCTGAAAAAAGGTCGGCCGTCACAGGGTTCGCGGATCGCGGACCGTGCGTCCAGATGCTGCGCCAACTTGCGCCGGGGGCGGATGGCTGCAAGGGTTATCCATTTCATAGGCGCGCCGCGGTGCTCTCTAGACTGAAACGGAATGGACTGCCGGTGCGCGGCGCGAGTTGTCTGCTGCTCTCTGTGGTATTTCTGCTAGAGTAGTACCTGCCCAGATCCTGCCAAGGTGTTTCTGGACCTACATGCTTGCTTGGTCACACCTTGCTGCGAGCTAGCACGCCCTGTGTTCCCAGATCTATGGATCGATCAGCTCCTATACTACACTGAAAAGCATGGAATTTACCATTGTCTCGGACTCTTCAGGGGAAAGCGTGAGTTGAAAATCCATACTCCTCTTGCAAATCACAGGGTGTGTTTAGAAGTTAAAATTGGGATGTAAAATTGGGAGATTTTGCACGGATTTCAGGCTGAAAAGCACTGTAGCACTTTTCGTTTGTTTGTGGTAAATATTGTCCTACCATGGCCTAACTAGGCTCAAAAGATTCGTCTCGCAAAGTACATCCAAACTGTGTAATTAGTTTTTGATTTCATCTACATTTAGTACTCCATGCATGTACCGACATTTTTGATGTGATGTTTGATGTGATGGGAAATCTTCTTTTTGCATAGTGTATTTTGGGGGAAGTTGGACTCATAAACAGGGCTTAAACAGGGCTTAATGCTCTACGAGGATGGCACCCCTTCCACCCGCCGGCGCTGCCAGCACGTAATGCAGTAGGACAGCACGCGCAGCAGCAAGTGAGCAATGTACGGCCTACGACGGCAGATGCAGTACTAAAGAGGTTCGACCTCTGGGTACCCGCGGGTCATACGGGTCAGCTTTGCAAGCGGGGCGGTTCGACCCCTGATCCTAGTCTGGCACTGACGGGGCGGCGGGTCAGCGTCAGGAGCGCACCGCTCCGCCCCATTTGCAGGCCAGCGCTCTCACAATGAATGAGCACCCGGTATCACACACACACTGAACATGTTGCGCACCCAAGCTGCAGCGCGAACCAATCTCATGGAGGGGATCGCACATCTGGGGGTTTATACTACACCAAACAACCAATCTCGCCCGTCCTGGGACAAGAGGGAAGGCTATCACGGCGGCTTTGCAGGTACCACGGCCGCGAGCGAGCGCGGGTACGCGCTGGTAACCCTGCGTACATCACGTCCCGGCGACATGGAAGATACGCACGCCGTTGATCTGGAAGATTTCAGCGAGCCGTTGGGGTTTAATGGCAAATCAGCAGGGCGATCATGCGCTGCCCGCCATGGGGATCGTACGTTCCGGCAACGAGGACGGATACGCAACGCATCCCGTGGAGCGTCGTCAGGTTGTTATTGCAGATCATTGGGACATCATGCCCGAGCCGAACTAACATGACAAATTGACAATATAATCCGCCGTATCAAGTACTCCCTCCGTTCTTGAATATACGACACCGTTGACTTTTTACTTCAACTTTGACCACTAATATATATTGAACAAATTAGTTAGCTAAAGTAAAATGTATATCATTATATCTATTACCCAATGTATTTTATATTTAACTTGTTCGGTTATCGATTTGCTAAAATATTTGTAGAAAAGACGAATAGTCAAACGAACGAAAAAAGTCAATGGTGTCATATATTTAAGAACGGAGGTAGTATCCAGATAGCAAGCACGCGCGATACTGCAAGGGAACGTACAGAGTAATCGCTGGTGCCTGGTGACGCCAAACTGTCGAGAAAATTCCCTGTATAGCATCGAAAAAACTCTCTCTTACCTTTGTAGCATCCAAATCAGAAAACTTCCTTGTGTATGCATCAATGAAAATTTTCTTCCCTATCTAACATTTCTGCTACTTCCGTCAGTCTCCACCGTGAAAAGCGAAAAGGGCCCACCGAAAAAAGGCCAAAGTGCCCCTTGGGCCTCTGCATCCCCGAGCGAACCAGCACGCCGCGTAGTATGCACGCACACCACAGGCCACGGTCCTTGTCGCGCCGCGGGGAACTCGTCGAAGGAGGACGCCGTCCGGGAGGTCGACGGCAACGCGCACGCGTGCGCCATCGGAGAACCAGTCCTCCTGGGCGCAGCCCGCGCACCAGGTGAAGAGGCGGAGCAGGGCCGCCGCGACGCTGGACGCCGTGTCCGCCTACTGCCGCGCGCGGAGGGCGTATTCCGTTAGCACGACGCACCACCGGTCCGCGTCGCGCGCCACGACATCGGCGTCCGACTGGGACCTCCCGGCGCTCTGTCCCGACGTCAACCGCCTCCACCTCACTGTTGTCTCTGTCGGCGTACTCGTACCTCCGCCAGCGGTGGAACCTTCAATTGCTAATTTCATTCCTGATCAAGTGCTTGAAGATGACGCTGAGGGTGCAAAAATTAATTTCTTCTGACTGAAGGACGCGCGCATAAACGCCATCCACTCGTCGAGGTCGACGCTGGGCGCAGCCGCCCTTGGCTGGATCACGATGAGGGAGGAAGTTCCACTTGGTGTTGGCCGTCCGCGCCGGCCTGAGCCTGGCCGTCGAGGGGCACCGCGCCAGCGCCACGCCGCCTAGTGCCCGGTCGAGGGGGTCCGTGCCGGCGCCGTCCTGGTGCTGGCCGTTTGCGCTGGCTGGGCCTGCCGTTGAGGGGCTCCGCGCCCACGCCGCCTAGTGCCCGGTCCAGGGGGTCCGCACCGGCCTTATGCTAGCCGTCAGCGACGACGCCTGGGATGGTATCTAGCGCGACCTAGTGGGTCCGCACTCCCGCCGCCGGTGCCGTCGATAGGATTCCAGTCTTCCAGACCCGCGGAGAGGGAGGCAGAGCCGCAGAGGGCAGAGGCACACGCGAGGGGGATCCTGGTTGGCTAGCGATGCAGAGAGACTAAGGGGCATTTTGGTCTTTTCATTGGTGGGCCCGCTTTGCTTTTGACGGTAGAGGTCACGGGAGTAACAGAAGTGTTACACAGGGAAGAAAATTTTCAATAGTTCATACATAGAGAAGTTTTCGGATTTTAGTGCTACAAAGGGAAGATGAAGTTTTTTCGATGCTATACAAGTAATTTTCTCATCAAGTAGAGTGAAAGGTGGCCAACAGCTATACATGGAAGCGGGGCGGTATGCGGCTGCCCGCCCCGCGTCCGCACAAGCCGCAAAGTCTGTCGCGGGCGTCAACGGCAGCCCGCATACCGCCGCTTGCGTTTCGCGGGTGCATGCGGCAGCCCGTTTATACGCCGCATGTGTACGACGTCTCGTCTGCCGCCTCGTCGCGGACGGCGGATCCCGCAAGAAGCTTAGAGCTCATCATCCGTAAGTAGCAAAAATTAGCTTGTTAGCGTGTTGACTGTACAAACATCCGTTGACAAAAAAAGGTACAAACATGCAAGCCATCTTGAGACTTGAAAATGCCCCAAAATTCAGAATAAAAATATAAAAAATGATAAGAACATTTCTAGACACATACATGTAACCGTTTATTACAATAAATATAAACTATATCAAGATAATTTTAAGAGAACAGCAATCTTTTGTGCTGTTCTTTTGAGCCAAAACAGAGTGGCACTTGACATGGTCATGCTTGCCAAACTTGGACCTGAAGAATTCAACTGTCAAAAACAAAAGAGTATACTAAAATTATTTTCACGTCTTTCGGCAAAACAAAAGGATAGATCAAGACTTGTTGGATCAAACATGAGCATCATCTGCTGATAAAGCCCAAAAATATGTATCTGACTGAATGTAAGAAAAGGCGATGTCAGTTCAGAACCATAGATGATTAATCTGATTAGAGATGTAAGTATTGCATCCTAAGACACGCATAATTCTGACTTGTACGTTGATGTAGGACATGTCCTAGCATTACAACTTAGAAGGGCATATGGGTGATGAAAAGCGACTTGCTACTGTATAAATTAAAGCACCCTGCAATATGAAAGTACAACAACTCTGAAGTGTCCCACATACTTAGGGCACCCGCAGTGTGTGTGAAAATCAAACCGTGGGAGGTCAAAATCGAACCATGCACGTAGTAGCATCCGAACCATTGGTGTCAGATGTATCGTTCGGACGCTGCAGAGGGTTCGCACCGTCAGCCAGTGGCGGACCCAGAAATTTTGCGAAGCCTGGGCGAACATATATATACTCCCTTCATCCTTAAATATATGACGTTCAGACCAAATATATTAGTTCAAAATGAACTAATTTATTGGTGCTAGATGTCACATATTTAAGAACGAAAGGAGCAGTAAACTATAATATGTGCACACAAATATGAAAAGCCCAATGGTATATCTCTAAAGAACACACTATATCTTTTTGAGTATTCCTGTTCTGTGATCTGAATAGCTCCCGCTCAATATATCAAACTTTGGACACTAAGTAAATACTGATGAAGTGATTATATACATCAATCCAGTATTATAAAGCAAAAAAAAATTTATTTAGTTAACACCCTGGCTGAGCTTGAGATCAGAGCGTCGATGCCGCCGCCGAACTCAACCGCAGCTAGCAGTCTAGCATGTCGCCTGATCACCCCATGCATGCATGCATGACGAAAAGCTGTTGCAAACGAAGGCTTCCGTGCTCCAGCTCTGTGTGTTTGAGTTGGGCAGCCAAATGATCCACTTTATTTATATTTATTAAACTATTTTTACCTAGATGACATCTCTCTCATTGGATCAGCACTAATTCCCTGGCGCACAAATTGAGCCCGGGCAGGCGCCCAGGCTCGCCGGGCCTTGGGTCCGCCGGTGCCGTCAGCTACTCAAACCGAGTAAAATAACCCATCCAGCTGTTGGTCGACGGAAAGCAGCAGCCACGCTGCTGGGAACACTGCTGGACTGCTGGCTTTTTTATCGTTTGTGGGCCCCTATCCTCGATGTTGACACTACACGCAGCGAACACTAGATCCGTTCGATGCCTGGTGTCAGAAGCATTCGCACCAGCACTGCGGGTGCCCTTAGACTTTCAAACTTTTAAAAGGTAACAATTATATATTGCAACAATTTCACCCATCTAGCCTAGTTTTAGAAATGGCATCGAATGCAAGATAGGTTTCCTCCTATTTCATAATTGGGTTCCCGTGAAAATTGAGTAGAATTTGCTCACCTAAACACTAGAAATACTAGCAACTATCTCACGTAATTTGTCTGGGCCTCTGCTTTGGAAGTGTGAGATCAGAGAATCAGTATCCAAGCTATGACTATGCTACACACTAGAAACTATCTCAGCTAGGTGATCAGAGAATCACAAATCGAGACAAACCTGAGCAACTTGAGAGCAGAATTTAATCATCGCAGCAGCACAAGCTTGCTGGTTTGTGCTATTTTTCTTTGACAAATTTCCATTCCTTGTACCGGTCAAGATTCAGATCTAGCAGTCCCCAGGAGAAGTAAAAGAGCACATCCAATAGAAATTGGCAACTAGGACAATGGGAAGTGCAGATAAATAAGAGCTTGCCTATGGGGAACCACCAGCAGCTGAGATTTTTTTTTTTTGAAAAGCTAGCAGGAGCACTGCTCTGTCATTTAAGAAGAAGAAGCAATTGTACATCACGCGTCGAAGCGAACACCCTCACACACAAACAACACACGCGAACAACACACCCGACAAGACACTACACCACCACTGTCTGGGAGAAGAGACCGAAGAAACAACCGCAACCCGCGCCGTTGTCGCCAACGCTGTGCCACGCCAAAGACGCAACCCACTGCAAGTCCAAGCGCCAACCTGAACTCCTCCACCATGGGACCGTCACCTACAAGCCGCACACGCACGAGTGTCGATCCCTCCGTCCCAACGAAGCATCAGCAGAAAACTCTCGTCACAGCACCAATGAAAACCACTGCTCTTGGCTACTCTGCGTGGGGGCCTCGCCTCACCCACCGCCTCACACTCCTCTGCCAAGGACACAGATTACTGAAACCACTCTGAGAGCAACACCTCCGCCCAACCGACACCAAGGGCCATCCTGAGATAACAAACCCATGGGTCCTCTGCACCTCCCTACCAACACGGATCATGCGCACCACCACAGTCGCAACGCACAAAGCAACCACCACCAGCCAATCACCACCACTGCCATAGGCCGAGACAGGTCTCCAGATGCGGCACCTCCAAGAAGGGCACGACGCCAATGGCGCCGCCGTCGCATGTCCACCGAGGACTGGGTTTTCACCCTAAGAAACCCTTTGCGGTAGGAACATGGTAACCCTCAATGGTGCCCTCAGCAGGGAAAACGACGCCAAAAGGCGCCGCCACCATTGCCACCGCAGTGGAGGCTTACGCCCGGAGAGACCATTCCTGTCGCAAGCTCTCGACCATAGACAACAGTCCGCACCCCTCAGCAACCACAACACCTCAACCGGGAGAAGCCCGGCACAGCCCGAGGCCCCACCACGGCACCACTAGCGAGCACCTGACAACCCCCCGACCCCACCACCATGGCGGCGCCGGACCAGCATTAGCATCGGAGAGGAGAGGAGCACCAACCACCTTGTCGAAGTACCCGTTGCTTGCGCGCAGGACACACCCGGCCCCACTAATTCCAGGTCTTCAGAACCCGGAGCAGGCAGGTCCAGCGTGTCCCGGCCGCGACCTTCACCGCGCCACCACGCCAGCCAAGGACGCCGCCGGCCACCACCATCCAGCGCGCCCCGCCGCCGGCGCCAAACCATGGCTGCCGCCGTCGCCGGGGCCACCCGCGCCGGCCACGGCCGCCGCCACTGCCCCAGCGCCGGCCCCCGCCACCGCCACGCACCCTCGCACGCCCTCGCCGTGCAACCCCCAGATCCGGTTGGGACGCCGCCGGATCCGGAGGCCCAAGCCGCCACCGCTGCCATAGCCGTCGACGAACGACACTCCGAGTACCTGAACCGCCGCGCCCGCCCAGCCACCGAAGAGAGGGAGAAGAGGCCCGCCGCCGCCTTCACCGCGGCTGCACGGCTTGCCGGCGGGCCGCTCGGGCGGCGGCGCGGCCGAGGGAGGCGAGGGAAAGCCCCTGCGGCGGCTAGGGTTGGGGCCGCTCGGTCGCCCTCGCGGGAGGCGACGCGAGCGGCTCACGGGAGGTTTCTCTCTCTGGGTCTCCAGCAGCTGAGATTTGAGAAGAAGGAGCACCACGGAGGACTGCGTGGATCCAGAACAGGTAGCCACCAAGAAACTCAGACGAGGGCACGACCGACCAATCACGACGGGCAGCCGAGGAGGGAGAGGGGATGATGGAAAGCAACCAAGGTGCGGCACAGCTTGGCAGAGGTCGGAGGGGGAGCAGCGACGCGGCCCGCGGGCCTCTGCACCTCGCTGTGTTGCGGGCTTTGCGGCGCCGTTGGACATTGAGGGTCAGCCGCATAGACCCGCTCCAAATTAGCGGGCTGAGTTGCGGGCACTATGCAGGCTTGCGGCGCGGGTTAGCCCATCGGGTTTGCGGCAAAAACCCGCCCCGCTTGCATAGCAGCACACGCCAATACCAAAAAATACGGAATCCAAATATAATGATGCGTACAAATAATGCAAAGTATCTCATATTATTGAAGACAACAAATCAGGCAGACAGGCGATGCGAAAAGATAACTTTGGACAACTCAAGCCACGTCCATTCCAAAAGCAACTCCAAATAATTGTACAAACATGCTGATCCAGCCACTCCATCCCAGATAAACAGGAGACTTCAATAACAGTCTATCAACCACGAATGCCAAGTAGATGACTGACACGACCCAACACAAACATTCATCCCGAAGAAAACACAAATGAAAATTTGTGAAGGGGATGAACCCAGAAAACAAAATGAATGGAATGACACTTGTGATGTGTTCACTCTTTGACGTCCTTCTTATCATCTGCTGGTGCGGGAGATTCCTCTTTCTCCACAGTTTCCTCCTCTTTGGCCTCAGTCACCGTTAACTTCTCTACCAACTCAGCAGCAGAGGAGGCATCCTCGCTTTCTTTCTCCTCGTTCTTTCCTTGTTGTTCCGCAATCTCTTCAACGGTATCTTTGAATTTTTTGCAGTCTGAAATAGAATGGCAGGAGTAAGCAACAAGCCCAGAAGCTAGTTGTAAAACCAGAAAAGATAATCTTTAAGCAACGAGTATGCCATGAAAAGATTGCAAGCCTAATTCTAAAAGCACTTAGATTCACTCTATAAAGAGTTTTCGAACAGACAGAAAATTGACTGCAAAACAATCAATATCTAAAAGTTGATAATCAGCGAGATATTCGTAGACATCAATCAAAAAATGCCGTACAATGTTAAAATAAGTAATATCATCATCCAACACATAGCAATGTTAAAAACTGCACGACCAGAGGTCATTTTAACATATATCCAGTTAGATCTGGTACTTAAAAAATGTCTCCTTTGTGGTTGGCTACATGCTTTAATTTGTTATTTATTCTACCTACACCTTAAAAGTTCATAATCATTAACAGGACCAATATACACTGGATAAATTCATGTCTTAATTTTGCTAGATGTGAATGATCTTGACCTTTACTTTAAATTTTGAGGATGGCTTATTTTGATATAGCTATGATGATGTAAAAAATGTCATTAACTGCGGGTAGAGGCTTATTGGATATATGTTGTTTGCCACTCTACCTATGTTGTTTGCCACTCTACCTACAACCTGTCTGGCATTGCATTTGTATGGTATATGGAGCATGTCACCGCTTGGCATTGCATTGCATACATCTCATTGCACACATTCATAAATTATTGTACAAAAATACTGGTACTCTGGCCCAGTAAACCTGAAGGCTGGGTCAGCCAAGGTTAACTAAAATGACATGGCAACTGAGAGGATGAGCACATATAATCATTCATTGTAAGCATCTAACGATAAACAATAAGAATAAAATAATATCAGTTATCCATTATGCATGAGGCAATATGTGGGTAAGACATGGAAATAATTGTTTCAGTATATTGGTCCGTCGTCAATTCTGGATGCATGCTGACATGGTCAAAGAGCTCCAATGCATGCACCGATATCAATACAATGTGAATAACTAATAATTAGCTAAAAAAGTAACAGCAAAGGCAGCAGAATGGAATGCAAAATTGATGGCAGTTATTGATGATGCAAAACAATACAACATCAAACAATGATCAAAATAAATCTGTGACTGTCCTAAAAGTAGGAGGACAGAGCTAAAATCAATTCTAAGGATCCATGGATCCGCAGGGCAGGAGTCGATCAACTCTTCTAAAATCCCCCAATAAATAAGAATTTTAAACGGTAACAGTGCAACCAGATAGATATGAACAGAAAGGGTGCTGAGCACAAGATGCAAAGTTTAGATGTATTGCTTACTGTCGACAGATCCGAAACGGATGGCGAACATCTCCTCCTTAAGCTCGCCATCAGCGAAGTCCAGCGCATGCCACACGCACGATTTGTCACTCCCTGCGTGCTCCTGCATCTTGGTGGTCGCCACCACTGCGCACATAGGAACAAGAAGTGAAACCCTAGTGTCACAAGCCCATCCACACAAATCGAAATCGCACAGAAAAATCAACAAAAAAAAACTGAGAGTTACCAAGGTGATTAGCGCAGATCTTGAGGGTCTTGGCCTGGCGCATGACAAGGCGGACCTTGGAGGTCTCCTTGTGCTTCAACAGCTTCACTGTGCCCGTCCCCCGCTCCTTCCACTGGTTTCCGTCCTTGTCAAACCGGTAAAGCTTGGACTTCCTGCGCAACCGCACTGAGAGTCAGATCAAAACCTAGAAAAAAAACCGGATCGGGTCGAAGCGAAGCGAAATCAAAGCGTCAGATCAATCGTGGCGGACTCACATGTCGAGGAGAACTTCCTCATCCTCCTCGCCGGTGGTCACGGCGACCTCCTCCAGCTTCACGATAGGCGCGACCTGGGCGCCGGTGTCTTCGTCCTCGCCGGCCGCCGCGGCCTCCTCCTCCTCCTCGGCCGGACGGTGCTCCGCGGTGTCGGCCATGGCGTTCGGCGCTATGGCGGCGGTGGCGGCGGTGGCAGTAGGGCTCGGGGTCGCGGTTGCTGCTGTGCGTGGCGGCCGCGGTGGTGGGAGGGGGCGGCTATAAAGTTGAGACGTGGGTGGGGACGTGCGCGGCCGAAAGGGGTCGGTTTGGAAAAGCGATTGCCTAGTAGGGTTGCGTTGCGGGGGAGAGATCTGTGCGGGTGCGGCCGAGCGGGGGAGGAACGGATTTTCACCGTCGCTTTTTTTTTCTGGTCAGGATTGAATTTGAACCTTTACGGCGTCGATTTGCTGATCGACGGTTGAGATGTGTTGTCGAATCCAACGGGCCGTGTGAAACTGAAGCCCAGCGCCTATACCTTTCCCGTGCCGGTTCGACAACAAGGGCTGACATTCGGCCTTGGTAGAGCCCAACTAAAATAATGGTAATTTCCATTTTGTGCTTATAATTTACACTATTTTCTTATTTTGACATGTACCTCCTATGAGAATACATCTATATAGATTTGTGCAAAATAAAACTTATATGATAGATTAGCATTATCTACGGAAATATAGTGCATATCTTCTTGTTTTCGTAAAGCGCATTTGCATGAAAGCCTATGATTAGCAGTGTTAAGTGTTAACAAGGTTAGCAACTCCAACAGTTCTCCATCTCAAGTTGTCATTGTTATAGTTTCCCATCTCAGATTGCTATTTATCCCAAGTTGGGAAAAATCGACTCCGCGCGCGCCTATATGCGCGCAGCGATCCGCGGCGCATCCTCCCGTATTAGAAGAGGCGGAAGGGTATAAAAATAATTTTGTTTTTTCTCAGGATTCCTGATTTAAGTTTTCAAGAGGTGGAATGGTAGAAATATAATTTTGTTTCTTTCTCAGGGTTCCTGATGTAAGTTAGATCTGGATTTGGCAAGTGGATTATATCAAATTGTTGGAGATGGACTCTTTTTTTACTTGTCATATCTTTTTAGAATTTGGCAAAACACAAGATTTGCCAAGTAAAATTTGACAAACTGTTGGAGATGCTCTTAGAGTGCATTTTCCAATTATCATTCCTCATTATATTGACATACATTTCAATTTGTAGGTCACTTTGGCTGATGCTACACATGACTCGACTTGAAACATAGCATATTAAACATATATGCACTATATAAATGTGCTTAAACATTTTCTTCAGGATTTATCCATTTAAACATGGTGATAGATATTGATAAAAAAACAAACATAGTTGTAACATCCAAAAAATGTTTAAACAAAACATGTCTCGTGAGCATCATTAAGCATCAATCAAAGTTTAATTAATACATAAAACTTGTTGATAGGGGTAGCATCTTTATTTTGGACAATTTTACTAACTAGAAATGATGTGATTTTTGATAATGTCAACCGACAACTTTTATGCAGGTCTTATTCAGAAGAACATATTGGCTCCGACAATGGGCGCATGAGGAAAAGGATATGATGATCCAAACGTGCCGGATGTTGGAGACTTCGGCGCTTCATTTCTTTACCTCTCATGGGTGGCATTTTAGTTTACAGATTGGTTTTTAATCATGTGTGATGAACATATAAACAATAGTCATGCTCACATGTAGTGCAAGCATACTACATGTAATAATTTGTGGATTGATTCCTCCTTTACGAGGGGATGAAGCCAGATTTTTATTCATTATCTAAAAACATAAAACTTGTTTTATGGTGGAAGTCATTTTGGCATGCGGACAGTCCACCCGTAGGGCGTGGACGGTCCGGCAGACAGTCCGCCTATCATGCGCGGACGGTTCGCCAACACACTGCGTTGTGTGTCGCGCACGCAGAACTTCGTAGACCCTGCAACCCACGAGCCCGCGTGTCCCCCCGCGTGTCCCAACCCAACCAGAGCTATCTCAATTCTCTCTCACACACTCTCGTTCACCTCTCTCTCTCTCCCATCCAAGAACCATGGAGGAGCCTCCTAGGTGATTCCTCCATTGGAGCCCCTTCACCTTGTCGGAGGACCGCCTGAGCTCGACACCGACAAGCTGCACCACCTCTCCATCATCTTCTTCCTTGGAACTTGGAGCTTTCCCAAGCTCTACTTCCTCCATCTCCTATCTTCCTTAAGCTTCAGGTCAAATTCAAACTTCACCAATGCCACCCTACACCAACTTGCGGCACCTCACGGAAGTTGTGTTCGACGTCGGTGAGCTATCTTGATCCATCTCTATTGACTTAGGATTTGAGTTCTCGAACCCTCATAGGGTCAAATCACCATTGATGAGTTTCTAAACCGTAATGGTGATTTGACCCTAAGGTTTGTTTCTATTGGTTCACTCCCTTAGGAACCAATAGGAACATGGAACACACCCTTAAGAACCAGTAGGAACAAACCTCATCGAAAAACATGACCAGACCACCGACGACAAGCTCGCCAGTGAGCCTTCGCGGAGCCATGGACGGTTCGATAACCTCCAAAATCCCATAACCGTTTTTGTATTTTCTGGACACGTTTGGAACTATGGACGGTCCTCCTCTTGAGGCAAGATCGTCAGCCTTTATAAAATGTTGACATACGGACGGTTCGCCCCTCGAAGGGGCACAGTCCGCCTCTCACCTACCAGCAACCTATTCTTTTACACTTGTAACACATTGGAGTTGCGATTGTTATTTTCAAAAATGCCTATTTGTTTTAGTTTGCAATCGTTGGGGCTGTCACAAAGCTGGGAAAGTAGATTGTCGGACTGTCTTTTGAAAAGAATAGTATTGAAGTGTTACACTTGATTCTCCGCCGTCGGCTTTTCGTCATTGGAGTGGGTAGGGGCCGAGGCTGGTCGACGTCCAGCCTCGTTTGTTGCTACTAGGGTGAGGAGTCTAGTAGATTAGGGTTACTCCTGAAAGGACCCTGTGATGCCTAGAGGGGGGGTTTGAATAGGATCACTTCGAATTTCTGAAACAATTGGAGCGGTTAAATCACATGTCGGAACTTCCGGCGCTGTGTCAGAACTTCCGAGGGGCTCAAAACTTCCGGCATAGGGGTGGAACTACCGATCTAGCAGAGATGACTAAAACGAAATTATAAAAAACTAAAGTGAAACTAGCAATTCTATATGAATCAAAAGTTGAGTTTAGATACTAAAATTCACCTGCAACCAAAGATATAGATAGGAACACAACTAATATGTAGATCAGGACGAAACAAGTTTCTAGGGTTAGTCAACTAGAACAAGAACTCAAACAAGCAAGAGACAAGAGATTTAATCCGAAGTTCACTTCCACTAAGGAAGTTACGTCTCTGTTGAGGTTCCCAGAAAGGGAGGGCTATCACAAAAAGCCTCTTGCCTCACCCAATCCCCACAAAGGAAGATTAGTGCTCACTAAGAACACTCCACAAAGGAGAGGGTAATACAAACGATCCCGGGTGCTCCACACAAAGAGGGCACTCAACGGGCGACGCCTAACCGTCTAGAAGCAAGGCTTCAAGAGTAACAAACGCGAATCAATGCCCGGAGATGCTTCAAGTGCTCTTGAGATAGAGGAGATAAACCAGTCACTCAAAGCTTCTCAAACTCACACCTTCAATCTCTTCTCACACAAGCCCTAGCTCAAATCACTCAAGAATTAGCTCTAGGAGGGAGTGAGAGAGAGTGGTGAATGCTCTTAGGTGTGTTTGTCCCGTGGTAGGTCAGCAGCAAATGAAGGGAGATGTGAGGGGGTATAAATACCCACCTCCAAAAACTAGCTGTTACTGTGCAGAAACGAAGATTATCGGAACTTCCGGTGTAACGTCAGAACTACCGATGACCTCTGGAAATGAAATGGTGGAGGCTTATCGGTACTTCCGACCTGGGGTCAGAACTATCGAGGGTGACAAAATCTACCAGAGAGGCGAGATCGGTACTTCCGACCTAGGACCGGAACTTCCGAGAAATGCTGATCTTTTCCCAAAAAGATCAACTTGTGTACGTGTAGGCTTTGTGTCTCTCCAGGTTGCTTTGGGCATCTCACTAAGCACTTTTAGCATCTCAAGACGGTCAATTCGCATCCCCCTTTATAGTACGGTGTTTCCTATACTCAATTTCGAAATGAAAATGAATTTAAGCCTTCAATGAGCCTTAACACCGAAAAACGAGTTGGGGGCTCCTTTTGGTCAAAGCGTATTTTTCTTTTACTTTAATCCTGCACCATCTTAGTTAACTATTAAATACCTCAAATTGTGTTTGTCATTATCATTGTTGACGGTCGATTTCCGTCAACCAAGAGCACTTGTTACACTTTGGTTTGAGTTTTGAATTATAACTAACCTACCACTAGGCATACTAATGATGTAACAAGTTCACACTTGCATGTGGTTTTTGGAGTATGTTGTTTACGCATGATTTAAGCGCCTAAATGAGGACTTCTAGGTAGAGTTCATCGAGCACTTTATGAGAAGATCACGAAGCCCGGCACAAGTCAAGACACGAAGCGAACATGACTCCAAATGACCCGAGGACCGAAGCATCAACACATAAAACTCCGGAGACTGAAGGTTTACCAATGAGATCAACTCAGCCCGAGAGATATTCTCGCAACCCAGAACAGCATGATCTTTTGGTGCAGATTCGGAGACTTAGACGGCATCTAATGGCAAAAGTTAGAATATCAAAGTTGTACGCCTCGATGATAGCTTCGATCTGGACATATAGAAGGCCCAATTCGGGTCAAGAAGCTAGGAGATATGACCCCCGAAATACCTGCTGCGCAGATAAAATCGAAATCAGACAGATTATCTTCCGAGGCTATTTTGGGATCTTATCTTCGTTTCCAAGGAAAGAAATAAATACCAAAGTTGGAGATAATTTCGTGGCACACAATGTAGACACCGAATTTGCATTATTTGGAGTCCGGACGTGGGAGATATGGTGTCGGCAAGGAAGAGCTGCGAATCAGGAAAATCTGGACGAGGCTGAGTTTATGGAAACCAAGTTCGCTTCTCTCCCAAGGAAGATCTCGTGCAAGGCAAGGTGGAGCACGCCCCAAGGCTCCCCAAGGGTATAAGTACAACCCCTAGGCGCCCCAAGATGGTTATCCATTCACATCCATTCATCGGAGAGCCGCCAAATCGAAGGAGACATGCCGAAGGAAGCTGACGGCCGCCGCGAGTCCTCAAGTTGCCTAGGAGATGGCTTAGGCCATGCCCTAGCCGCCATGGTTGGCCTGCGTGGTGAAGCCATGGTGGAGTTCTGGAGCCATGCCTTGAATCCATCAAAGCATTTGTACTTTCGACATTCGATGGTGATATAAATCAATTCTTGTCCTTACTTTGATCTACTACGAGTTGTGCTTATTCATATGTGTAGCTGCCATATGCTTTTAGTAGGATTAGATCGAATCATGGTGATTAGTCTTGTCTTGCGGATTCATCGTAGTAGTGCACAAGAAGTCGGTGGTTGATTACCCTCGTGTGGTGACAGCATGTGGGAGGGAAAAGGCCGAACGAATGTTTATTGTTGAGTAGGATTGACGGCGAGTACTATGGTAGTCGATGCGCGGCCACCAAGAGGAGGAGCTGCGAGTAAGAGCGCTTGGTGGATGTTTGGGGTAAAATTTTGGGAAACCTTAGGCGTGAAAACGCACCTCGCAAAGGCGTCCATGGGAAAGTTCCAAGAGACGACTCTTTATCTTGGTAAGGGATTAGTTTGATCTTCATCTTGGCCGGAGCTGCAACTAGAAGACGGTAGGCTAGGGTTACCTTCGGTAGTGTTACCTTATGGCTACCGAATGTGATCATTCATCGATACAGACTCATGTTCACCCTCATATGCAATCTATGCCTAATGTTGGATTAGATCCATTAGCTAGATAGAAAACCTTAGGTAGTTCAATGTCGATCCACGGATTGATAAACCTTTGGGGAATACTTTAAGGGAAGAGCTACAACCGACCCGTGCACTTGCGGATTGTAACTTGACGCGTTATTTAATCGTCAACAATCGCCAAAACAATTAGGGGCCAAGATGCACTTTCAACTCCCCGTTGTCGTCGACGATGGAGTTTAGGGTTTCGGCGGTGGCGTTGTCACCGGTCCGGCAAATAAAGTTCTGGGGTACCGGCGGATGCTGCGTGCTTCTGTGTCGGCGAAATTTTAGCGTCAGGTATGTGAGCTCTTCGATCATCCTCGTGGGTTTGTGGCTCTTCCTCGTTGTTGGGTTTCTTGGCGGCAGAGGACGTATTTTTCGGTCGTTGGTCTTCGGAGCCGACGGTGACGAATTTTCTTTTCCTCTTTCCTCCTTCCAAGGGGCTTGCTGATTTTCTTTCAATGAAATTGATTCGCTTGGTGATCTAGGCGACAGATGTTGCGGTTGTTCCAATGCCTGGTGTCCCTTGGCGGAAGGAAAAGTGGACGTGGATCGTCGTGGTGGTGTCAATGGCGAGCTGGAGATTAGAGATGAGGAAGATGAGATTGGATCCTGAGGACTCAATTGTAGTTTTCTTTTTCTTTGAAATTCAGTTTGTAATATGGGAGGATCTACTGCTTGATGCTTAATATATCTTCCTTTTCCAAAAAAGGAAGTGTTACTCTTAATTTAAGACATTTTCTTCAACCGGTAAGTTTAATCAGATTTCGAACGGGTACACACAACACCACAAGACGCAAGTTTGTCAACGTATCCTTACATACCCGCCCGTGTTCCCAATCGGCACATTCCTAATCATCCTACGTGGCACGTGGCTGTAACGACCAGCGCATCAGCCACGCAAACCGGGCTCAAAAGCTCGAAGTTGTCAACGTATCCTTACATACCCGCCCCAATCGGCACACTCCTAATCATCCTACGTGGCACGTGGCTGTAACGATCAGCGCATCAGCCACGCAAACCGGGCTCAAAAGCTCGAATTCTATTGGTCGAGTTCGCTGGAAGTGCCCTGCAAGAGCCACGTGTACTGGGTCGCGAAACATCTCGACCCGAACGAAGGGACGCCGCCTCTAAAAAACGGCGGCCATCCTCCATGGCCAAATCCTCGTCTTCCTCCTCCGCTTCCCTCCAAATCCAGCCTGAATCCGACTCAGAGATCCCCAAGACGAAACAAAGCCGAGCAAAATCGGGCGCAGGAACCTTGACCCAGCGAAGCAGAACCGAATCGAAGCCGCGCGGCACGCCGCGATGGGGATCCCCCTCCGGTCTCTCGTCGTCGTCTCGCTCGTCCTCAGTTCGGTCGCCTTGCAAGTCGCGGCGGCCAAAACTATAGATCCCTACAAGGTGAGAAATATGTGTAATATTAACCTGTATTTCGCTATCCTTTGGTGAATTGTAAAGACCACAAGCATTTTTTTTTCTTCAACTGATTAAGCGGCGCACGCATACAAAAGAGCATCACTGACAAACGAATTGACAATGCTAATTGTTCACCCGTGCGGTTCTAAGTGGTGTGATACTAATACTGATGTTGATTTGTTCTCTAAGCGAGATTCTCTAGTAATTCAGGGGCGAGGGTTCGATAGTATATCGGGTAAAACTTAATTCTGTTTGATGGTTATGTTCATAATTTCATACCTGCCCTGTGATAATTGTCAGACAGTAGTCTCATTTCAAACCTGTACTTGGAATTCCGAGCATAAGACCTACTCCATGTCCTCATGATAATTTTGGTTTCAGGTTCTGTTATATTTAATTGATCTTAGTTTTGAACTGTTGGAAATTGGAACTGTTATATTTAATTGATCTTAGTTTTGTCACTGTTTCTACATCATGTCCTCATGATAATTTTGGTTTCAGGTTCTTGGAGTTGACAAGAAGGCCAGCCAAAGGGATATTCAGAAAGCCTTTCACAAGTATGTTGATGTTTCAAACTTTTAATTTCAGAAAATGGTGATTTGGTTTCAGCCTATAGGATCAGAGAGCTCATAGAACTAACAGTCTTATCTCATTTTTGTTGTCTATAGGCTTTCTCTAAAATATCACCCTGACAAGAATAAAGGCAAGGGTGCACAGGAAAAATTCGAAGAAATAAACAATGGTAAGAATCCATACTTTGACTTTTCAATCCCAATTTAGCCTTAGAATTTGTAGATGCTAATGATGTATATCGTAAGATCCTTAAATTGGCATTCCACCTCGCACAAATCATGGTACCGTTGGATGAAAGATCGTGGCCATTCTGTCCATTTGTATGTCCAGAGTTCTTTTCACTTGATCTGGCTGATTTTTAATGCCTTGCTGTCAACTAGGGCTGGATTAGTTTCTGTGTATGTTCCCATCATGAGGTGCATTTATAATGTTCCATGTTTAAGTTTTGTAACAATACATGCTCTATGTTTGACCCATTCTGCTTCTGTTTACACTAAATTTTCAGGCACTAAGGGGTCCTGTAACTGTTGTTTTATGAACTGGTTTCATTTCATGATTGCTAGATGTGAATATCTGTCCCTTTTCTGTAATACTGACTTATCTACCTTTGCAGCATATGAGATTCTATCTGATGAAGAGAAGAGGAAAAACTATGACCTTTATGGGGATGAGAAGGGCAACGCTGCATTCAGTGGTGGAAATTTTGGAAATCGTGAGGGTTATACATACTTCACTGGTGGTGGCCCCAAGTCCAGCTATTTCCAATCTGGTGATGGATGGCAGACGATGGGTGGTCAAGGAAACACAAAATCATTTTCCTTTTCATTTGGTGGTAATCCTGGGGCCAGTGGTGGAAACCCATTTGGTGGTGGTTTCGATTTTGGTGATGTTTTCTCTAACTTATTTGGCGGTGGATCAATGGGTGCTAGCCAGCATGGTGGATCAGCTGGTTCAGCTAGAGCTAGTACTGGAACTTCTGGTCAGCATTCTGGCTCTGTCAAGATTCAGGATGTCACTACACAGATTTTCAGTAAAGAAATATCTGATCAAGGAATTACTTGGCTTCTGTTATTTTATACCACCCAGTCAAAAGGTCAATTTGTTCTAGAAAATGTTATGCAGGACGTGGTGCATTCATTGGATGGTGCTATAAGGGTAAGATGAGATGAAAAAAAAGCACTGCTCAACATATAGTAACAACATACTTATCTAATAGCCTTCTCTTTGTGCAGGCTGGTAAGGTCAACTGTGATAATGAAAAATCTCTTTGCAAAAAGGCTGGTGTTTCTCTAGGGAAATCAGCCCGTCTATTCGTTTATTCGTATGCCACTACAGAAAAGGGGTCTTTGCACGAGTATTCTGGAGAACATGATGCTAAGAGCTTGAAGACATTTTGTCAAGAACACCTGCCAAGATTCTCCAAACGGGTAGATATTGGCCAATTCAGCTTCCCGCCAAATGTCCTCCCAAACCTTCCTCAAGTGCTCTTACTATCGAGTAAGAAGGACACACCAGCAATGTGGCGTGCTATCAGTGGGATGTTCCGCAATCGGTTAATTTTTTATGATGCTGAGGTGAGTAATTCAGTCCATTACATACTGTTCTATTTGCTTATCAAACTTAGGAAATTATGGTCATAAAAATTTGCTCTGCTCTTTATGGGAAAAAACTTGGCACACAGTGTACCATGAGATGTCCATCAGTATACGGTGTAATTACTTCTAGGCAGCAATTGAATGGTTACTACATTAAAATATGGTATGACAAATAATGCTACATGATTGACCTACAATTAGAGCAGTGTACATATACCATGTGGGTGAACAACCAGGATTGGTAACAATATGTTATTAGGACTCCACAAAGAACTTATGGAAATATGTAATGTGATAAACTGTGGTGCTTGTTTAGGTTCATGGTGTTTCTCATCCGCTGCTCAAAAGTCTTGGCGTGAAGAATCTTCCAGCTGTAATTGGTCGAACTGTTAACGGGGAGGAGCATCTTTTGAAGGATGGCATTTCGGTGAAAGATCTCAGATCTGGTATCAGAGAATCGAAGACACTGCTAGAAAGTTTTGAGAAGAAGAATAAGAAGCTGGCGTCGAATCAAGCTAATAAGAAACCTTCTAGTCCACAGGAAGAAAACAATGTTCCTCTCCTCACAGCTTCCAACTTTGAGGAAATCTGTGGAGAGAAGACTTTGGTATGCATCATCGGTGTTTTTGGATCAACCAAAGCCAAGGACCAGCTTGAAGCAGTCCTGTCTGAGGTGCATCTCCTTACATTTTCTTATTCTTCACACAGCCACTGATAATGCATGGAAATATCTGTTAACTTGTGATTCTGTTTTTCTTAGTTTTAAGTGTAAACATCGTTAACACAAACTCTCTTTTCTTGTGATCCTACATCCAGATATCTAAGAAAACACTGATAAGGGGGCAGAACTACATTTCCGGAAGTGCACTCTCCTATGCTTTGCTGGACAAGAACAAACAGTCCGTGTTCCTGTCATCGTTCGACAAGTCTGGATTCAAGTCATCTGACAAGCTTCTCATCGCCTACAAGCCTCGCCGGGGGAGGTTCGCCGTGTACAAAGATGAGGTGACACTGGAAGAAGCTGAGGGGTTCGTGGGCTCTGTTTTGAATGGAGACGTCCAGTTTTCACCGACCAAACAAAAGCCAGTCCGTAGGTAGACAACCATTGCAATTCGAAGAGTTTTGGATCTAGCGGTGTAGTCGTGTTATTTTGAAGGCCTGTACATAGCTGAATGAAGAGAGCGAAATGTATAGCGTTTGCCGGACAATTTTGTCGTCCAGGAAACCGAATTACTAACGTAACTCTCCCTGACTCCCTGCCAATGTAATTGTGCGGATGCTAATATGCTAGTATGCATTATATATACAGACGATCCTTGCTAGACTTGGGTTTCTCTATTTCTGTTCTCCTTTTTGCTTGGTTTCCAAAAAAGTTGTTACACATGGGTTGGCTATGACTTAAAATGAGTATTTATTAACATATGTAGTTAGTGCGAATTAAATTTTTACTAAATTAATTCGATTCTATTTCGAAATCTGTGTCATTCCATTCCAGTTGAGTGAGAGATTTGGGTGTGTCTGAACCCAAAAGTTCTATTGGTCAGTGTAATTGTGTTTGTTTCACGAATTCGGCCCAGCCCAAACGTAATGTCTGCGCTAAGCAATCGCCTCGCAGATCTCTGATTCGTGGACAGCAACAGCCTCACCCTCGCACGAATGTTATCTTCACTAGCCTTAGCACAAAATGCTGTGGCCGAGTGGAGGAGAAGAAGATGGCTGCCACTAGCCTCAACTCCTCCCCGCCCAGGGTTACTGCAAAGGTAAGCTCCTTGTCTCTAGATCGTAGCTTCACCTCGTTCATTCCTGCTTCTTGATGCAATTGTTTTGTGCACACAGCTAGCTGGAGTTCCCAGATCGTCCTCGTTCTACACCCAGCTGACCTTCCGCTCGAGGCATCCCTTCCAGAAGGCGGCGGCAGCTCCAGCCTTCCATAAGCTGACACCCGAGCTCCTGCTGCTGAGCTCACCGGCGAGGAATAAGCATGCAAGAACCAGCCGCCGAGCCACTGACAACGACCAAGCGGCGCCGGCCGCGGCTCAAGAAACGACCACCCCCTCTCCTGCTCCTCCGGCCGCTCCCGTTCCCAGCGCCGAGAAGGGCCCAGTGACGCCCGGCAACGGCCAGCTGCAGCAGCCGGTCGCCAACGCCAACGGCAGCGCGCCGAGCGAGCCGCCGAAGCGGGTACTACTGACGGCGCGGGAGCGGCTGCGCGCGGCGCGCGTGCTGGGCAAGTACGCGGAACCGTCAGCGGCGAAGGGGTCGTCGCCGTCGTCGCCGTCGCCGAAATCGGGGAAGCCGGAGTTCGGGAGCGGGGTGCTGGACGCGCTGCGCGAGGCGGACGCGAAGAAGGGCGGGGGCAGCGGCGGGCGGCGCGGGTCGCGGCTCCCCGAGGCGCCGGGCAACCTGTTCGACGACAGCAAGCGCGGGATGCCCAAGGACGGATGGACCTTCGAGCTGCCGTTCGGGGTGGACGTGTTCCTCGTCCTCGTCTCCTTCACTCTCATCACCACCATCATGTTCGGCACCGCATTCCTCGTCTGGAAGCTCGGCGCCATACACTTCAACGAGTACTAGCCTGTAGATTGTCTCTAGCTTTTGGGTGATTCTGGCAGACTTTGCAATGCTAGGTGAGAGATAATTGCTCGGTTCTGTACTAGTATATGGATCGTCGGCCGTGGTTCGGCCCAGATTTTTGAAAATATAGAAATGGTGATATGATTGTGCGAAGTTGTAGTTTTATACTTATCGACGAAAGTCGAAAGATACAAGACTTTAAAAAATAATTACAATTACGAACAACAAAGTGGCTGTAGTTTAGTGGTGAGAATTCCACGTTGTGGCCGTGGAGACCTGGGCTCGAATCCCAGCAGCCACACACCATCGGGTGTTAATCTTTTTTTGCTTTTAATTAGTTATCTGCTCTATTCTTATTAGACTCTTGTCGTAACCGACGCATCAGATTTGACCGTCGTGAGGGACGGACGGCTAGAAACCCACCGGTTCCCGCGTCGCTTCCTCCCCTTCCGTCGCCTCTCCGCGCTACGCCATCGCCTCGCCAATTCGCCATAGCCGCGGCCCGCGGCAGATCAGGATTCCTCCATTTTGCCAGATGAATCCCGACGCGGGCGGCTCCAGTTCCGCCTCGCCACCTCCGTCCTCAAGCCTAGGTGCGCCCCAAAACCATGGATTCTACGAATTTGGCGTTTTGTTCCTCAATTTTGGACAGCCCCCGCCGTCGCTGCTAAAACCCTAGCGCGTCCTGTCTCGAACTGTTTGCTGCAGGCGCGGGCACAGAGACAAAGGAGAAGGAGGAGGAGCGCGGCGGCAAGCTGCTGGTGCTGGTGCTTATCGGCCCACCGGGAAGCGGCAAGTCCACTTTCGCCGAGGCTGTCGTTGGCGGCTCCAGCGCCGGCCGCCCGTGGGTTCGCGTATGCCAGGTGGACCCCACACGGTTCTCGGTCTCAATGCGTGCAAATTTGCTGAGCTGTGCTAGCGTTTCCCTTATCCCTTGCGAATGTGATGTTTCAAGATAAGGTGCTACTAATTGCAAAACCACACTAGTTAAATGTTGAGTGCTACTAATTGCAAAATGATACCTGTATATCTAAAGTTAAATTTCGGTTGAAAAGTTCACCCTCCAAAGTATGGTGCATTATGATACCTGTAATCTGGAAACTGCATTATTTGCTTCACTGTATGCTGCATATTGGATCAATACTCTCAAGCACCAATTTAATTTATTACTATTCTCAAGCACCAATTTAATTTATTACTATCAGCATAACATCACATAGGGAAGCAGAGAATCTCAAACATTGATGTATTATTTCCGAAGCACTTCCTGGGCAATTTAAGTTGTGAAGTTTCATGTTGGCTGTTCGTTAACTAGCACAATAATTTGACACAGACAGAATTCTCTTTGTGCACTTTTCATGATCTAGGATACCATCGGAAAGGGCAAAGCTGGGACTAAAATACAGTGTTTGAAGGCTGCAGCGGATGCTTTGAAGGATGGCAAGAGTGTTCTCGTTGACCGCTGCAACTTGGAACGCGAGCAGCGCTCTGATTTTGTGAAGCTGGGCGGCACATTGCATGTGGATGTGCATGCTGTAGCCCTAGATCTACCTGCAAAGGTCTGTATCTCACGTGCAGTGAGCCGAAAGGGCCATGACGGAAATCTCCAGGGTGGAAAGGCTGCCCTTGTTGTGAACCGCATGCTGCAGAAGGAAACACCCTTGCTAACAGAAGGGTTCAGTCGGATCATGTCCTGTAATGATGACGGTGACATTAAAAAAGCAGTTGACTTGTATAGTGCTTTAGGTCCTTCAGATAGTCTCCCAACAGGAACTTTTGGTCAGAAGAGCAAAGGACCCGTACAAGTTGGTATAATGAAGTTTCTAAAGAAGAGTGATACTTCCAGTGTTGAGAAATCCAGTGGACCCAAGCTTACATTGAGCGAAAGCAAGCCAGGGCAGCAAGACCCTTTGCCAAAACATAAAAAGATCGAAGCCGGTATTACCTTCCCATTGGAAGTTGAGAAGGGGTTGAATGACAAGAAGGAAATTGAAGAGCATGCTAAAGAAAGTGATTCTGATGATGTTGGTTCCCGCACTCTGGCATTCCCTTCTATTTCTACTGCTGACTTCCAGTTTGATCTTGACAGAGCATCTGACATTATAGTAGACACAGCTGCTATTTTCTTGCAGAAATTTGATAATATAAGACTGGTTCTTGTAGACCTGAGCGAGAAATCAAGAATATTGTCATTGGTGAGAGAGAAGGCTTCAAAGAAGAGCATTGACTGCAGCAGGTTTTTCACATTTGTGGGTGATATCACTCAGTTGCAAACGGAAGGAGGTCTTCAGTGCAGCGTGATTGCTAATGCTGCCAACTGGTAATAATTTTGGTCACATGACACTTGCTGCTCCTATGTATTTTCTTGCACATTTTATCATCTAGAAGAGAGGCTTAATCTTGATATATTCTTCTGTTGAATCATATGCAAGTGTTTTTGGTTGAACCAAACTCTGGCCCGTTTGCTTTTGAAGAAGTTAGGGCCCTTCTTATTATGGACAAGGTGGTAATATCTGTGCCGTTTTCATGCAGGAGATTAAAACCTGGAGGTGGAGGGGTTAACGCATCAATATTCAGTGCTGCTGGAGAATCTTTACAGCATGCAACCAAAAAGTGTGCGGATGCACTGAGGCCAGGAACGTCTGTTGTTGTTCCACTTCCATCGATTTCTCCTCTTCATCAACGGGAAGGTGTGACTCATGTCATACATGTGCTTGGTCCAAATATGAACCCAATGCGACCAGATTATCTGAAGAATGACTATACAAAAGGGTCTAAGATTCTTCATGAAGCATACAATTCACTTTTTGAGAATTTTGCATCCATTGTCCAGAGTCACATGGGAAAGCAGACCGGCAAGTCAGGGGCAGAAATGTCAGCATCTGGCGGGACATCACCCAATGACACAAAAATGAAGCGTGAGGACAGCCATGTATCTGAAAGGATGAAAAAACATAAGTTGCTTCCACCTGCCATGACTGCAAAGCAACAGCATGAGTGTGCAAAGGCTAACACGCCAAATTGCCATGATAAGTCCATGACTTCATCTGCTGCTCCAAACCAAGCTAGAGAGGGAGACAGCAAAAATGTTGGCATGGTTGCTAATAAGACTTGGGGATCCTGGGCCCAGGCTCTTTATGAACTTGCCATGCACCCGGAGAAATATAAGAACACGGATGCCATCCTGGAGACATCTGACGAATTTGTTGTTCTGAAAGATCTCTATCCAAAGGTTTATCATCCAAAGATACCATTTTTCTTTTTGTTCCTTAGTTATATTCAGTGATCCATTAATGTCTTAGCATAGCTCTTTACATATGCAGGCCAAAAGGCATGTTTTGGTGATATCTAGGACAGATGGTCTTGACTCTCTAGCAGATGTAAAAAAAGAACACTTGCCTTTGCTGAGGAGGATGCATTCTGCTGGTGTGAAGTGGGCACAGAAGTTCCTAGAGGAAGATGCATCATTGGTATTCAGACTTGGATACCACTCGGTATGATCCTGAAACTTCTCTTGATAGATAGAGTATTTGGTCCAAAGAACCCCTCAGCTTTGATGGGCCAGTCCATCATGGGATCATCCCAAAATTTTGTCGTGATAATATGATTCCCCAATTTATATGAACATTTTCTTATGAGGGATGATATCATGATGAATTAACCTGTTTGACTTTTCAAATCCCATACATGGGTGATGCTTGGAGTTAGATTTGGACAGATCATCTATCTGTTCTTCTTCAAACCAAACATAACACTGAGCGAGCCTAGATATCTTGTTTGTTCACAGGTTCCATCTATGCGGCAACTGCATCTTCACATCATTAGCCAGGATTTCAACTCCACGAGCTTGAAAAACAAGAAGCACTGGAATTCCTTTACCACACAGTTCTTTCGTGATTCTGTTGATGTCATCGAGGAGATTGAGCAACATGGATCAGCAACCACCAGCAGTGATGAAAAGGTACTGGCAATGGAACTTCGGTGCCACAGGTGCAGGAGTGCGCACCCAAACATCCCAAAGCTGAAATCCCACATCGAGAGCTGTAAATCTCCCTTTCCTTCGCATCTTCAGCAGAAGGACAGGTACAGGTTGATATCATCATCGACGATGCCTATGGATTGCACATAGAAGTTGGAACTGGCTATGGCTTTGCGAGCACATTTTGCATGTCGTGCTTGGACAAGTATTCAGTTGGTCGAGTTTTTGTTTTTATTTTATGGCAACTTCGCAGAATCTTATAGTATCTGAACTCAGGTTTTGGAAAACTGCTACTGGTTGTAGCGTGCCCGCCGTCTGGTTCTGACTTACTAAATCCAGCATTCTCCTTCATTTTCACATCTTTCAGTTTGTGAGTGTCTCTTTAGCGCTACATACATGATACATCATCCGGCTCAATACAAAATTACAATTTGTCAGTGTGTTACATCCATCCAGCAACACTGCATTTCCGTGTGCTCGTCAGCTGCCCTGAATCCCTGATCGCATGCGAATGATTTCTTTTTTCCGTGAAAGCTCCAAAAGTTTGCTCCACACGTCACTTGTTACTATTTAAAGTAACCATTCACTTTGTTCTCTCCACCAAACCCATCATAGATCTTAGATAATTGAGATCAATGATATGATTAGGCGGCGCCCGGCGAAAGCAACAGAGCAGCACATCGAAACCACAAACAGATAGCTCCACAGATCGCAGGGAAAGCGCACGCATGATGGCCACTTGCCGAGAAAGTTGAAGTCGATCTTTTCTCTGATAGGATAGATTAAAGCATCAGCACCGGGGCGCGCGCCTCTGATGATGCGCCCCACACATTACATTATGTGCAGCATCTATGCAAGATTCAGTGCACATCGGCTCATGCGCCCCACATCCCGTCTGCTGATCTAGGTCCCCTTCGATATTTGTCTCCCTGATGGCAATTACAGATTATCAGTTCACACGATTCACTCCCCGGTGACCCGGTCGCCAACGTATGATCTGATCACTGAAGTCACACTGGTAGCAGAATAGCACAGAGGGAGATATCGAGTCAGTGTCACACGACACAAACGGCAATCAGTTCACGAACCTGAATTTTCTCATAATTCTCTGCGGCATTAACAAGGGAGAAACAGGGGATTTGTCACAAATATGATACAGGACCACTGAAGCACAAGAACAAAGGGAATCGGGTGCTTAACAAGGAGAAAACATTAACAGAAAGGGCAAAAGCGTCCACATTATTCGATTGAGCCCCATCGTTCTACTACCACTACCGAGAGAATCCGAGGCTTGGCTTTGAGCTTTGAAGACTGCTGTTCTACTGAGGATTCGGTGGCCTGGAGTTGGCTGCAGACACCCTAGAGCCCCACTCCAGCAGCTCTTTGCTGGTGTCGTCCTTGTGCGCGATCACCTCGATGAAGCACAGGCAGTCCTTCTTCTCCCCCAGCGCCGTCTCGATCGCGGCCGTCAGCTCCTCCTCACACTTCACCTGCACAAGTCATATCATTGCATCCGTTAGCAGCAGTTCATCAGATGTAACATCATCCACTAGTTCAGCTTATTCTGGTAAGAATTCGACTATGGGCAAATTGTTTACCTTGGAGGTCCAGCATTTGCCCTCTCCATTGTGGATGGCATCCACAAGGCCGGTGTAGTTCCAGTTCTTGATGACATTGTAAGGTCCGTCGTGGATCTCCACCTCGATGGTGTACCCGCCATTGTTGATCAGGAAGATTATGCTGTTCTGCTTGCACCGCAGCATAGTTGACACATCCTGTGCTGTGACCTGCAGAAGGTTTGCCCCAGGATCACATTAGTATCTAGCTATCATCCATCAAACTGAAGCAGAGCAAAACATATGTAATCAGGCAATGAAACTTCACCTGGAAACTCCCATCACCAATGCAGGCAATCACACGTTTGCTGTTCGCCCCCTGAGCATAACCAAGTAATGCACCAACTGACCATCCAATTGAACCATACTGCATTTGGAATTCATACCTGCAGCGTGCAAGCAACCATTGTCAGAACAGGGAAAACAACAAAAATTAGGACACATAACAATACAATGTGCCGTCACAATGCTCACCCACAGCCCTCGGGCAGCTTGAGCTTCTGGCAGTTGAACCAGGAGTCACCAGTCTCAGCGAGAACGGCACTGTCACCTGTCAGCATCTTCTGAACATGCTTGAAAAGTACATTGACACGCAGTGGCTCATCCGGTTCACTTTCCAGTGGCTGGCCCTCAGGCACAAAGATCCTCTTGTAGTTCTCATAGGCAGTGGTGTTCTTCTTAACCCTCTTAGCCAATTCAGACAAGAACTCCTTCATCATGACACAGCCAAATGCCGGCCCATTCCCAACTATCACACGTTCAGGCTGGACGATGATGGCCTTGTCCTTCTTGAGGAGGAAAGAGTAGCCAACAGAGCTGTAGTCATTGAAAATGGGTCCAGCAAAGAGGTAGGCATCTGCGGACTCAACAATCTCAGCACAAAAGGCAGTGCTAACTGCGCCCCAGTAGGTGCCGATGAAGTGGGGGTGAGTCTCTGGCACAAGACCCTTGGCCGATGGCATCACTGCATAGGCATAGCCGCTGGCATCTACCAGATCAACAAATGCCTTTCCTGCCTTCGCCACACGCAGTTTGGGGCCACCAACAAGCACCGGCTTCACCGCCTTGTTCAGGAAATCAACGGTAGCCTCTACTGCAGCCTCGAGCCCCATCTTGTTGCTCATTCTGCAACAATTACAGACACAGTTAATACAGGATTTCAGATAGTATCTAGTTGCACACAGTAGCAGACTTTTAGTGCCATATTACAATTTACAGACAAAAGTCATCTGGTATTAGAAAATAAAAATCATTATCACATCAGAAGATTGCTCATCTAGTCCGAGATTTCATCAGATGACCTGACTTCATATAAAATTAAATTGCATCATCTCAACCTAGTGCTATTTATTCGATTAGGCACTTCTCCAGTAACCAAAACTTCAGTTTATACGTGAGAACACTGGGACTAATCTAGAACAGTGCAGGTTGTGAAGGCTTTTGGGGAATGAGTTTCATGATCCAAGCAAAGCCGTCTATGGATCTCAGAATCAAGAGACTAAACAACAAATGTTACCTGGGGGAGAGGAAGAAGGGCACGGGGTCGCGGCTGAATGTAGGGTGAGGTAGCCCGGGGAGGTTGCAACTGATGCTGAGGTACACCGGCTTGCTCTCCCTTAGCGCCGTGGCGATGGCCGTGTCGATCTGCTCGTGCGCGTCGTCCAGATTGGTCACCACCGCCTGAATCCACGAACAAGCAAACAAAGCCAACCATTAACCGACCAGATGATGAGACAGACACTCTAAACCCACCCAAAATCACAAGGAGCAGAGGGGGAAACACGCGCGGACGCACCTGGTGGCAGGTGACGGTCTGGAAGCAGCGGAGCTCCTGAGAGAAGTCGGGGAGGCCGATGGTGTGGTGGAGGATGCGGTTGGTCCCGTAGTCGTTGGAGTTGGGCCCGCCGGCGATGCAGATGACGGGGAGGTTCTCGCTGTAGGCGCCCGCGATGGCGTTGAGCACGCTGAGGCCCCCGACGGTGAAGGTGACGGCGCACGCCCCCACGCCGCGCGCGCGGGCGTACCCGTCGGCGGCGTACCCGGCGTTGAGCTCGTTGCAGCAGCCGACGAGGCGGAGCCCCGGCTCGGCGATCAGGTGGTCGAGCAGCGTGAGGTTGAAGTCCCCGGGGACGGCGAAGACGTCGCCGACGCCGACCTGGACGAGGCGGCGCGCGAGGTGGCGCCCCAGCGACGCCTCCCCCACCGACAGGGTCGCCGCGGGCTGCGCCGGCGTGGACGCCATCGGGCACCCTGGAGCCGACGCCGGGCAGCCCACCACGGTGCCGTTCGACGACCCCAGCGCCGGCCCGTCCACGGATCCGATGTGGGTGTCCATGGATGGATCGATCGGTCGATCAAGCGCCAATGGGAGAGGGAGAGGGAGGGGAGGATCAAGGTGGGGTGGGGTGGGGGGCGGCCGAGTGGAGTCGCAGCGGAGCAGACGGAGTGGAGGGGCGAGATTATAATACGGTTTCCTGGGGGTTATCTGAGGTTTTTTTGGCTTTGACGTGTGTCGGGTTTGGCTCGGTGGGAGGCACCACCTGTCCTTTTATACCGAGGTGGCGCGGTGGGGACGTCCGCGGGATTCTCGTGTGATCACGGGGGGGCTTTCTGGCAAAACCTGTGTCACCTTTTCTTCGGGGAAGGGAAAACCAGGGGCCGCGCGGCCGCGGCGAGGATGAAGCCCGGGACAAGAGGGGATGCCGCGCGTGGTGGCCCCACGTGTCAGTGTCTTGAAAGAAGGACGGGCGCGCGTGGTAGCCGCCGCCTGGTGGGCCGGGTGGATTCGTGGGTGTAAATGGGGAAAGGCGCATGTGTTGCGGTGGCGGTAGTGGTTTTGGTTTGGGGCGCACGTCGCGGTTTTCGGGTGTTTTGTTTGCTGCGCAAGGCGGACTCGGGGTGGAAGTGGAACGCGCCGCATGTGTCGCGCCGCACCGTCCTGCTGCAATGTCGTCGAGAGGCTGGCTGGAGGCTGGACGACCGGGATCTCTACAGAAATAGTATGTAAAACAGTAGCTAGGATTTTTGCTTGCGCAACTGACACGTATGTCTCTAAAAAAAAACTCACACGTATGTCTCATCACGATCCGGCTACGCCTTTATCTCTGAATCAACATACCCTTTTCCCGATTCGTTTTACCTTACCCCAAAACGACGACCCGTCAGCGGTGGAACCGTGCCAGGAACGACGCCCATGATGAAACACGCGCCAGCCACTACGCAGTTTACGCTGTGCCTGGCCTATCATTTGGCGACTCGATGGGAAGTTTTTGGAACCCGCTGCACAGATGGCGGCAGTAGCAGGCGATCGCGAAACAACGTCGCGCGGTCGCGGTATATGCAACGCAAAGCCCTCGTGCCGGTTTCGGTTGGTTTTGGCTGGATCTGGACCGGCACTAGTCCAGCAGAAAGCGCCGCCTGCCTCAAGTAATCGTTATTGTTTTGAAATAATAAAAGCAGTCGTTTTCGCTCAAAAAAGAAAAGAAAAGAAAAGGTGTCACAGCTAGCAGTCCGCAGAGAAAACGACCGACTGACGTAGCTGGCGTCGTCACGATCCACACGGGCGCTGATAGCTCTCTTCCGTTTTTTTCGAGTAATTACACAACAAATACTCCTCAACTCCTATAAGCAGATAATCTTAAGCCATATTAGAACGACAAAAAAAAAAGAATGAAGAGTCCAGATCCGGTGCTCTGTTTCGTCATGTATGAGCTCAGCGTAAAGCATCAAGGTTAGTAAACAAGGGCTCTGTTCGGTTTTACTTATTGTAAAATATTTTTCTGTCATAATAAATTTGCTGTACAAATCAGTTAACCATAATTTTCTCTCAAAACATAATTACTGTAGAAATCAGCACAAGATCTGACAAACTGAGCTTAATCATTGGTAGAGTGGGTCAAGTTCCAGTCGTAGACAAACAAGCGAGCATCTATTTTCCACCACAGAAGAGTAGCGAGTGTTTCCAGCCCACGCCGCCGCCAGAAAATTTTTTTTATATTTTTTTCTTTGATTTTCAAAAAATAAATGGACGAATCAAAAATTTTGAGAAATATACATCTGTCGCCGTACCCCATGACGGCAGGTACCTGCCGCCGTGGGGTACGGCGGCAGGAGAGCACCTCTGGCGGCAGGGCCGCGTGGCACGACGCCAGGCCCCTGCCGCCGTGCGCCACGGCGGCAGGCCCTACCGCCGTGCCGCGTGGCGGTAAGGCCATTTTTATTTTTTTTAAAATTTTTTATTTTTAAAACACTTTTAACCTTTTTAAAAAACAACAAACTGATAAGTGTAAGTATAATCACAAGATCATATCATAATCAACGAGTAGATGCAAATAGTTTATACAAAATCATGGTAAAAGTACTACTACATCTAAATGCGCCGGTGCCTCTTCGGCCTAACAGCTCTAGCGCCAGCCCAGGTGTGGTCCCGGGCGTACGTCCAGGGGTCAGGTGCCCTGACCACCCGCGGTCCGAGCTGGTCGGGAGACGGTGTCGCCATAGCCACCTGCGACGAGCCTGCATCATCCGGTGTTTCTCCGCCGGCTGGTGTCGCTCCGCCCGCCGGTGTCCCTCCGCCCGCCAACGACGACCCTGCAGCAGCCGGTGTCGCTCCGCCGGCCGCCGGGGTCGCTCCGCCCACTGGCTGTGTCGGCTGAGTCCCAACAGGCGGTGCCTGTGTGAACTGTGACGGGCCAACCTCCTCGGCCTGCGGGGCATCCATGGTCGCGAGAATGTCGTGGTACCCAAACTCGTCCCAGCCCAGGTGCTCCTCGGTGGTCGCGTCGAAACCGGCTGCAACGAATAGTATTAGTTCTCCAAAACGTATCGTACTTAACGAATTTTACTGTAAAGTTAAGGTCGTTACCAGGCTGGAACATAGGCGGAGTGGACGAGGAAGGAATATCTGCCGCCGCAAACTGAAAGACCGGCGGTCTGAAACCTCCTAGCGGAAAGATCGGCGCTCTAGGTACCGTCGTCTCCGGCTGTCGAGGCCCGGCTGTCGGAAAGAGCGGCGGTCGCCCTGTACGATTAGAATATAGTATAACACAAACACACAACAATTTTGTGCATTAGTTGAAAATAAGGTCTACTGAAAGTACCTGCGCCGGGGGAAACAAACGACCGCTGCACGTAGGTGTGCGGGCCCTGCGCCTGTGGCTGCTGCTGTGTCGTCGGAGCCGAGAAGCCGCCGGCAAGGGTGGAAGGCATCGGCTGCGAAGCCGCTTTCGAGGCGGAGCTCGAGGACGACGCTGGGTGGCGCGGAAGGAGAGGAATCTCTGCGACCCCGGCGTAGTTCACGACGGCGGAGTACCTCATGGCAGCATCGACGATCCTGTCGTACGTGCTCTGGTGATGCTGAGGCCCCCAGGTAAAGCACTGCTCCCTCGCGGACGCTGCGAGCCGCACGATCTCAGTAAACACGTCGTGCTGCTCACAAAATTAGTAACACATGTTATATTGAAAAGTCATATAAATGAAATATGTTTGCAGTATCGTAGCTTACCGCTGTGTCGGTGGTCTGGTCTCGGCGCAATGGGTACATGGTGTCCGGCAGGATCCTGTCGTGGTCCGGGACCGGTGACGGGGTAGCAGGCACGTACGTTACCCGCGTCTGCGTTCTCGGGAGGTACCACTGAAGGTACGCTACCCAGGCCGCGCCGTCGTGTAGGCGGTGCTCGGTGACGACGTTCTCCTCGTGCGCCGCGGACGCCCACTCGTCCACGTACGGCTGCAGCTTGTCGACGAACGACGTCGCCGCAGACACGCCCTTACGCGTCCACCTAGCATAGATGAAACAGAAAATTATTGGCAACTGACTGTTTGTAACGGAAAATAATTATAACTGTCAAATGGTAGCTCACCTGTGCGCTGTAGACGGCAGGCGTGGCGCAGCGGGTACTGGCGACTCCTGGAAGAGGCCGAACTGCCTTATCACCCGGTGGACGGCGTACTCCTCAACGTAGACGTCGAAGACCAATCGTCGCCGCGTCATCCAATACGTCTGGTCTCGGTAGCACAGGGACGAGAGCCCCTGTGGTGCGCGGGCAGCGACCATGGCAGGAGCGTACGGCGTCCACCGGACCTGAGCATCGACCATCCGGTCGATCTGACCTACGAAGTCCTTGTACTCCTTCTTTGGCTGCTCCCCAGTCCAAACGTGCTGCACAGAACATGAAAAGTTAATTGAATCGAACTAAAGAACTCATAAAGCGAAGAAAACGATAAGGAAGGTCATTACCTTCCGGAGGCACCACAGAGAACCCATGGTGGGGAGGTCCGCTGGGTCGGTGTCTTCGGGCAGCGACTGGTACTCCGAGAGGTCGGCCTTGGGCCCACCGATGTCGAACCGCTCGTGGATCCACATCTGCAGCAGGAGAGGGCACCCCAGGAGGATCCCCTCCTTACTCCCCGACCTCGACACTGCCGAACACAGCCCCCTGTAGGTAGCTGTCAGAACAGCGCTGCCCCAGCTGATCTGGGGCATCTGGTCGAGGGGTGCGTCGGCGATCTTCTGAGCCCAGGGGAGCAGATACCTCAACACCGAGTCTCCCGCTGACTCGCAGAACAACACCCACCCGAACAGCCAGAGCAGGTAGACCTCCAAAAACTTGTCTGACGTCGGGTCGTCGGCCTCGTCCGCCATGTAGTCAGCCTGCACACACACAAAGGTCTATCGTCACATTCGTTTAAAATGCATACAAACGTTGTAAATAAGAGTTAGAATCACGTACGCTGAACTGCTGGATCCAAGTCCAGGTGGGCCCGTGGGTGTTGGCGAAGGGCACGTACGGCAGAGGTGCGCGATCGTTCCGAGGAACGTTCGAGAACCGAGCAAGGAAGTCGGCGTGCCACGTCGCGGGGATGTCGATCGGCCCCATCGTCTCGCCAGCACACGACAGTCCTCCCAACATCGCGGCGTCCTCCAGACTGGGCGTCATCTCGCCGACGGGGAAGTGGAACATGTGTGTCTCTGACCGCCACCGGTCCATGAACGCGGCGATCAGCGGGGCGTCGTAGCTGAACCGCGTCAACCGCTCCGCCCGGGGAACCTCAGCTCGTAGCATGTCCCCCTCGACCAACCGCGCAAAAGGGAGAAGTCCTGCAGCGCGTAGCCTGAAAAAAAACAAAATTAATTTACTTAACGCAATTACTATTGTAAAGAAACAGAAATAAATAATAAAAATGATTTACGTACTTCGGAATCCACCGCTGGTGTATCGGCATCAACGTGCGGGTGGTCCGGAAACGTATACTGCCGGGCGAACGTCCAAGAACAGTGGACGCGTACGAGCGGTGGTGCCGGTCCACCGCCTCGTCGAACAACTCCGGCCGTACGTACTCCAACGGCCCAACCATAACTGCAAAAAAATAACATAATTTAATCAATTAGTCGAATTATACTAATTAAAATGAATTATGTCAATTAAAAATATTTTCTAAAAATTTTACATGAATTTAATCTAATTATAACCATTTTATAGAAATTTTAAATGAATTAAAACAAATTATGTGAATTTAAACTATTTTCTACGAATTTTATATCAATTTAATCTAATTATGTGAATTATAACTATTTTCTAAGAATTTTAAATGAATTCAAACGAATTATGTGAATTAAAATTATTTTCTATGAATTTTATATCAATTTAATCTAATTATGTGAATTATAACCATTTTCTACGAATTTTAAATGAATTAAAACGAATTATGTGAATTTAAACTATTTTCTACGAATTTTATATCAATTTAATCTAATTATGTGAATTATAACAATTTTCTAGAAGTTTAAAACCAATTTAAACAAATTATGTTAATTAAAATAATTTTTAATACTTTTATATTAATATAATCTAATTATTTGAATTATAACTATTTCTAAAATTTTTGAAATTTCTAAACTAACTAAACTAAGTTAACTAAACTAACTAAACTAAGTTAACTAAACTAACTACACTAACTAAACTAAACTAAACTAAATTTAGAAACATACCTTAGTCAAAAGTGCTCCGAAGGGTTGAAAACCGAAAATTTAGAGGAGAGAGCGAGGGAGGGAGGAGCGGTGGCGGCAGCCGTCACCCCCTTATATAGGGGTGACGCTGCCGCCGTACCCCACGGCGGTAGGGCTCCTGCCACCGTGGGGCACGACATACCCCACGTCGGCAGGAACTCCTGCCGCCGTGGGGTACGACGACAGATGTATATTTCTTAAATTTTTTGATTCGTTCATTTATTTTTCGAAATCAAAGAAAAAAATATAAAAAAAATTCCCGCCGCCAGCATGCATGTACTTGGACCCCCTGCGGCCAACTGGTGCACGTTGCCCTCTCGCAGCCGCGCGACTCCGACGAGTCAATGCAGAGGCAAACCCAGGGGGCTGCGCAGCGAACCAGACGACCATAGATTGTTCTTGCCAGCTTGGGATCTAGATCGGTGGCGGGTGGGACCGGGGAAGTCTGTGTTGACAGAGGGATGAAAACGGATCGGATACTGCGGATACAGATACAGATAATTTTTCTTTCTCGGACTGAATTCTCAGATCGAATACGGATACGGACAGTCTATTTTTTCTCGAATAGTGATATTCATCATATTTTGATCATAGAAATTCAACTTTGAATTTCCGGATACTAATGCGGTACGGATAGTTACGGATATTAAATGTTCGGATTCGAATACGGTCTTACCATTTGAGTGTCTGACCCTTTCGGTCGGTCGGTCGGACGGATAATATCCGTACCACTTTCATCCCTACTTGACACACGGAGTCTGCATGAGAGCCTACTAGACCTGGAATTGGCAAGTCAAATTCTGACGTGCACTTTCAGTGCAGTGAGAATTCTCTCCGAAGAGACATGTGTTTAGTTCGTTTAAAATGACGTATAAAGTGATGAGATGTAGCAAGTGAACAGCAAAAATTTTGTTTGAAGCATTTTCGTTCATCCAAAGAGGATGAAACGAGTGAATAATGGAAAAAAATTTATCGAGCCACGTAGAGAGATGATGCGACGGCCCGACGGGTGAATAGCGAGGATGTGACCTGTAAATAGTGAAAAGTTGGAGGTGTTTAGTTCGTCTAATGTAGATGAAAATGTAAGGGGTGAATAGTGAGGATGTGATCAGTGAAAAGTTGGAGGTGTTTAGTTCGTCTAATGTAGATGAAGATGTAATGGGTGAATAGTGAGGATGTGACCAGTAAATAGTGAAAAGTTGGAGCTGTTTAGTTCGTCTAATGTAGATGAAAATGTAATGGGTGAATAGTGAATTGGTGCACATTTACCCAACTAAACAGACCCGACATACCTTTCATCTCACTGTCCAACCGCTTCAATCAAATTTCTTCATGTACCTGGTTGATGATGAGATGTTGGGGAGTGGGGACTATGTTTCATGGAGGATGGAGATGGCCTACCGCGCTAATTTCATTCAGCATTTTTATTTTTTTAAAAAACAGTATCGCCTTTATTCATATATTATTTTTAGGTATTTTTTTGCGAATTTTTTAGGTAAATTTATTCATATGTTAAGTAACCGACTCCAACCAAACAAGCATTTTTCATGTCAACCATTCGGCAGGCTCAGACGCGGCCCGGCCTGACAATGATGGGCCCAATCTATTAGCCCATAACCTTGAGAGGCTTTACCAAATGGGCCACGCATGAAAGTGGGGAAGCTGCCCAATTGGGCTGAAGTCTCCGAAGCACATTTCGCACACACTTTCTTTCTGGAAATCGCACCACGTACATTCAGGTGTGTCAGTGTGTGTGTCGGTGGCCCGAGGAGGAGGACTGGAGCCCGGAGGGCGACGCATCGTGTCCGGCCCGCGCGGGGCCGGGTCGCTGTCTTTCCCAAGCCGGCCGTGTGTGTGGGCGAAGCCCCGTGGACGGCGGCCGGTCCCGCTCGGCGAGCACGACTGACGGTGGCACATTGCCCTCCCCTTTTTCTGTCGCCAGGACCAGGCGACCAGCGGCGGCCGGCGGGGGGAGGAAGGCCACCAAACTCGCCTCTGTTTCCATTAAGACCAGACCGACAACACCAAACTCCAGTTAGACCTGCGTCCTGGCGCGACGCGCGCCCCTACGGCTCCAGGATTCTCCCTCTTGATTCACAAGCCACGGTTTCAGTTGGACATCGGAAGTATCAGGACATTCTTCATTCGGATACAGATGGCTCCCGAAATCCTGAATGCACCAGCCTGCTCTAGCTGGGGCTCTGGCCGGCCTCTGTTTCAACCTCTCAGGCCAGCGCTGAACTGAAACTTCCAGATTGCACACCGTGCGAATGTCGGCAGGCAGCGCGATCGGTTTCGCTGATGGCATGTGGAACTGCAACGGCTGGAGCAGAAAAAGACAAACCTCATGATGAGAAACAGTAACTTGGAATCGAAGAACGGCAAGTTAGGTGCAGGCCTGGCCAGCCTCCTGGGGAGGAATAGCCGAATAGGTACCGCTTGGGTCCAGCACAACGCACCTGGCCGACCCCCGGGTTTCTTTGGATTCCGGCTACGCCGGTGTGTAGCCTCCATTTAACATTCAACGCTGCTGGTGTGTCTGTTGGTGAAGCAAGTGACTCCAGCACAGCAGACTATTCTTCCTTCACTTCTACTGTCCGACTACGATTATGCACCACCGATTTACCAGCCTGTGGAAAACATTTGCAAGCAAACAATTCTGGAAGACCGGAAGTGTCTTGTGCGGTTGTGCCCTCTGGTCTAAACGGGATGCTGTTTCTGATCTAAACAGCGTGATGGGATCGCTCACCAAACGAAGATTTTGCCATTCAACAAGACAACAAGGGCGTCAGCTCCAGCGACGAAATCGGCTCCATTCTTTCGTGTACGACCGACGACGAAAGTCCAGTGCAAACTGCAAAACGTCGGATCAAGCACCGCCCAAAAGCTTCACACCAGAGAAAAGGATGATGCCGACGCGCACGGAGGGTGGGTGCAGCGCGGCAACGGGGAATGGCCGGAGTGAAACCCACTTTTCACAGACCTCATCTCACGCCCCCTCCCCCGCGTCGCTCCCCTGGAGCGGCACGGGCGGAACTCTTGCCCCCCGCGCCGCCACCCCCTCCAACACCGGCTCCCACCTCGCCGCCGCCGGAGCGGCCGCCGGAGGCCCGCGCGGTCGCGAGGAAGGCGGCGGCTGGGCTCCACCATCCTTTTCTTCCTCTCTTCTCCTCCCCTTGGTGCTCTCATTGAAGGTAGCCATGGCAGTGGCATCCGTGGCACCGGCGGTCGATCCGCTCGTGCCCTCGCCGGATCCGCTCGTGCCCTCGCCGGATCTGCATCTTGGGCCGCTGGATCTGCTCCTGTGGGGGCTCGGTGTGTCGGGATGTTGCGCAACGGCGGTGGTTCGGCTCTTGGCGGCGGCGGGTGTCCAACCTCGGCGGCCTGCTCCTGGCGGCGTGGAAGCGGAGGGCCCATGCTGCCCGACCCGGTTCGGCGGCGGCGGCGGGTGCGGCTCTCCCCTGGCTGTGCGCGTGGCAGGTGCACGACGGGGCGCGGCCGCAGTGTCCGGGCCGCGGCTCCCGCGGGCTGCGGAGGGAGCCAAGGCGGCGTACTCGACCCCGGCTGCCGGACCCTCCCGCGGCTGCGCCGGTTCTGCGCGCCGGTCCACCGGACCTGCCTTCCCTGGGCCCTCGGCGTCGGGGTGCAGCGGGGAAGACGGGTCCCGGCACTGGCGGCGGCGGGCGCGCCTCGGCGGCGGTGCGGCCGCTGCTCGGCCGTGTGCGGCTTGGTGGATGACCCGATGGTTGTGGAGATGTGCTGGTGGCGTCGTGGTGGCGCGGTCGGCGGTGGCCTCCTTGGACATGTGCGAGCGGCGCTACGGTGGCGTTGCTGGCGACGGTCAAGGGTCGGCGCACCAGAGACGCCATGGAGGCGTAATTGGTTGCCCGAGTTGCCTTTCTCCGATGCGGGTGAAAACCCATCCCCTCTGGGGACGACGTCGTTGGCGTATCTAACGTCATGCCCTTCCTGAAGGCGACGTCGAGCATCTCCTTGGGTCTCCTCCGGCCTGGGGTCGACGGCGGCGTTCGGGCTTCACGGCGTTTCGGCGTGGTCTACGTTCGTGAGAACCCTTTCTCTTTGTTTTGTTTTCCCTTCTCTCCTTTTTCCTTAGTGGTAGAAAAAAAAAGAAAAAAAAAGTGTAGACAGTAGAATCTCCTTGAACGGGGGAGAAGGGAGGGTTTGTGTGTGGTGGCTCGTGTCGACGGCGGATTAGAGTTGTGGAGACCCGGATCGATGTCCCAATCCGACTGGACTGATCCTTTACAGTTGTTTGAGTTGATCGTGTCGATGTCCCAATCCGACCGATGAGTTGTTGAGTTGAGTGGTGCGTGTTGAGGTCCCAATCCAACCCACCGGAGTGCTTAGTTGTATGGTCTGCGGACCGAAGTCGTTCGGGGTTCTCTGCTCCCCTAGTTGTGCGGTCGATCGACCAGAGTTGTATGGTTTTCGGGCCCGGTTTCCCTTATAAACTGGGTCAACTCTCTTTTTTCTAATAAAAATTCGGGAAAGCACAAGCTTTCACCGTCTGTTCAAAAAAGATCATGGGGAAGCATCTTTCATGGTTCGTGCACCACACATCAAATATCTGGCAGTTTTGTCAATCAATTCAGAAGGAAAAAAATGGTGGAAACATGCACAACTTGGTAAATGCTGACTCAATTGCTTCTGTTGGATATATTACATATATATATGCGTGTGTGCGATCTAAATATGGGATCCGAGACAATGAAATCAACGAACTCCTTCAATATGTCAACGATTCCCGACGCATCAGGGAACTTTAATTAGAACCTGTGCACCATGTTACAGAGTGAAACTTCTTGCTGTCACCTCTGTTTACACTGTACTATTGTACGGCAACAGTTTCAGAACCTTAATATGTAGGGACACGAATCCATGTAGCCATTTCCCCCATAAACCCATTGAGGATGACATGGACACATGCTAATCTTTCTTCTGGTACCAAATGAAAATATCTGTTTGAATCATCATTTCCCCCTCAAAAGCGATGAATCTTCAGACATCAGAAGGATTGTTTCTGCAAGGCTTGCTGTATCTGCAATAGATGCTATAATTCAGAAATTAATAAAAATATTTCTACAATGTGTATAACCAAGAACCTGAAGGAATGGATCATATTCACGCATCTAGAAGGTAAACACACTCTGAATTTATTTCCATTTTATTCTCTGTTTTGGTCCGCTTTCCCTTTATTTATTTTCTCCCAATTAAAACGTTTACCTGCCTATTGTTATCAAAACGTGTTCCATGGCTGGTAAAGGATCTCCATCAAACTCCTTTTACACATCATAAGACAGAAGAAAGAAAGCTTACAATCAAGCTTTGCAGTCAGAATAAATCAACCATTGGAATCAAGAAAGCAACATAATTTCCGACAAAGAATAAAGACGGGAAAACAAAGAAAAACAAGAAACAAGGAGATACCGAACTAGTTTTTCTCTTTGCTAGAGCAGCATAGCACTCCAACAGCTAAATCTAATTTCTCAAAAGCACATGCTAAGTGAACAGGAATCAAACCAAGGTGATTCAATTCGAATGATCCAAACAGCACACAGAAAAAAGTGAGAAAATAATGCAAGTAATGACAGCATTTTACTTTAGTGAAGTTCCATAGACAAGTCAGCTACCCCATAGCGATCACTTTAAGGACAAGTAATTAGCCCAGCAACAGCTCCCACCAAACTCAATGCTCCACCAATTCATGCTTACACATTTGTAAGTTTCTCACTTATAAAACATCGCCTTTAATACTACCACTATATGAGCGAGGACGTAGGACACATATATAGTGAGAGGATCCGATACCACCATACTGTAACCTCATCTCCTCTGATGAGGAAGAGATGATGAGGGAGGGCGATGCATGTGTTGCACTTCTGAGAAGCAAGCTCCATGGCCTGATCGAGAGGAACCGTACTCTGGAAGAGGAGAACAAGCAACTGAGGCACCAAGTGAGCCGATTAAAAGGTCAGGTCTCCTCTCTTGAAGGGCAGGACACTGATAAGAGGATGCTGTGGAAGAAGCTGGAGAATTCTGCAACCAGCATCAGCTATTCCAAGGAAAAGCAGTTTGTCCAGAGTAACGTTGATGCAAAAGAAGCTGTAGATCTCAACAGTTCATTGTGCCCCGACAGGCAGCAATTCTCGAGGGCAACGCTAGTGAGATCAAGGGCACCAAGGGTTCCAAATCCACCACCCAGTCCGACATGCATCCAAACAAAGACCAGCGTGAGAAAGGAAGGATGCATGGCCCCTCCTCCTCCACCACCACCTCCACTACCTTCCAAGTTGCAGAGAAGCACAAAGGCGATACAAAGGGTGCCAGAGGTAGTCGAGTTGTACCGATCGTTAGTACGTCGTGAAGGCAAAACCGACGCAAAGTCTGGATCCGTGGGAATTCCAGCAGCAACTAACAGCAGGGAGATGATTGGAGAGATTGAGAACAGATCAGCTTATGTGTTAGCTGTAAGTACATATATTTTCTACCTCATTTTCAAGCATATTGATGTATAACATATTCTTCTACTTATCTGCTGATGCGCCCTTTGTCCTTTTATTCTATTATTTTGTTTTTTTTTAAAGTTTGCAAGAAGTGGTTTGGACAATGTTTCTTCCTACTTCCAAGGCATTAGCTATCAATTCTTTAATGGATTAGAGTCGTTGGAGAAGGATTGCTGCCAAGAAATTAATTTCTGAATATCTAAAGTCAAATCTGTTTCTTGCATAACATGTTCCTTCATCGTTCAAAGATCAGAATATATCATATATTCTCTCTCCATCCATGAGCTACTTTGAGGGCAGCCAAGATTATGTTTGTTTTGATTCAGAATAAGGTATCACCATGGATAGAGGCTTGGGCACAACCATTTCAGCTGTTATTTCAGAGATAAATTACTGACACCCCTGCCTGGGCCTATCTTGGTAGCTAATAGGCAGTTTTCAGAGAGTTTTTAAGTTAAAAATTCCACCATTTACGAGTATGTATATTTAATTTAAAAAGGAACTCTAATAACATTCAGAAAAAAACTTCGCCAATTTTTGTGTTGCTAAACTACAATTGATAATAGGTCACATCTCTTTAGTCGAGCTACTACTAGTAAAAATATGTAATAGTGGATAATGGTTTGTACAGTTGGGTGTAGAATTTAAGTCATGCTTTAGTATTTCTTCATAAGGCCTTAAATAGAAACGAAACATTTTGAAACAAATTTGAAGTGTGCGCAGTCAAACCTTTTAGACTTTGCCACAGTATCTTAATAATTATTTAGGTTATGATATGTGTATGATTGTCTATAAAAATATTTACACAATAGTTAGTGTTTTATTTTACAATAGAAACTAATAGTCAAATCCACTTTATGGGTTACCATGTGAGTGTCTAAACCATCACTTATTTGTTAGTGTTGGTAGTGCCCGTGATTTTCCCTATCAAACTCTTTTCAGAACCAAGCCTAAACACCCTGTTAAAATTTACATTCCAACAGATTAAATCAGATGTAGAAAATCAGGGCAACTTTGTGAACTTCCTCGCAAGTGAAGTTCAGAATGCCGCATACAGAGAGATAGCTGATGTTGAAGAGTTTGTGAAGTGGCTTGATGGGGAACTGTCATACCTTGTGGATGAAAGAGCAGTACTCAAACACTTTCCAAACTGGCCTGAGAAGAAAGCAGATGCCATGAGAGAAGCAGCATTCACCTATCGAGATCTGAAGAACCTAGAATCAGAAGCATCATCCTTCTATGATGACAGGAGAGTGGCAACACCTATGGCTCTCAAGCGCATGCAGGCTCTGCAGGATAAGTGAGTAGATAAGTGAAATGTGTTTGAAAGAATAGAAATTGTTACATCCCTACTTTGTTTTAATCCTGCTTCTGCTGCATTACTAAATCAAGGAATCAGCATTCACCAAATTGTGATTTCCCTTGTTGTAGAATTGAACAAGGTATTCATAACATTGAGCGGGTAAGGGACAGTGCAAGTGGAAGATACAGGGATCTGAAGATCCCATGGGAATGGATGCTCGACTCCGGAATCATAAACCAAGTACGTATTCGTAAACTGCCAACACTGTTCACAATATGTTTTGTCACAGCTCACAGTAAAGAAGAGACACTTAATTACACAAAGTCTCAAGTCCCACTAATAGACATGACACACGGTGTGTGCCCATCCTACATTAAACAGCTAAAGATGGCTTCCTTGAAGCTTGCAAAAGAGTACATGAACCGCATTGTGAACACACTCAAGTCAGATCCATTTGCAAATGATGAAGAGCTCCTTCTGCAAGGTGTTCGCTTTGCCTTCCGCATACATCAGGTAACTTATTCCCAACTACAATTTACTTTGCAATGGCATTAGCATTTGCGTCAACTAATTAACTGATTGAGCAAGAAATGAATTTACAGCTCGCAGGTGGTTTCGACGAAGGATGCCGGAAAGCATTTCAAGAACTAAAGGTTTATGCAAGCAAGTCACAGTGATAGAGTTCACATACGTTTAATAAAAATTGAGACGATGAGATCACACATAGATTGCTAAGTTTTGCCGAGGTTGGCCCCAAGTGGAGTCCACTAAATCTTGAGGATAATGCTGCATTTTATAAAGCTTAATTTATCAGGCATCAGTTGTTGATCACTTGGATCCAATGTTGGGGCTCTGAAAATTCTTAGCGCATCTTACATGTGAAGTTATGGACACACACATTCAAACTAAATTTCTACCAACATTAATCGATCAACAAATGATCTAGCATAGGACCATCAAGACAAATGCGCGAGGCACGAAAAAACGAAGCGGGCATGAGAATTCAGAAATGAACAGTCGCTGGCTAAATCTGCAGTCCCACATGAATGAGGGCAAATATCGCACACAACTGCTCAAGTACCTGTATCGCGCAGGCTTGGGTGAATCTCTAGTCGCGACGAGACGCGAATTCGCGGCAGAAACAACCGTCGGGCCGGTGCAAAATCCAAATTGACCATCTCGCCGCGGCGACGCGCAGCCGCCGGGCGCCGTCGTTTACTGCTTGCCCGCAGTTTTCCTCACCTGGATGGATTCGTGGAGGGAGACGGGGGCCACCACATCTGAGGCCCATGTGCCAGTGAGTCAGCGGGACGATCCCGCGACGTCACCGTCCGCGCTCGGCGCACCTACTTCCCGGCGCTTCGGGCCTGCGTTTACCATCGCTATCACAGTATTAATGACTGACCTGCGGACCACGCATGCTATCGGACCCACTTGCTGCGACTCTGGCAGTATATCCTCTGTCCAGTACTCAGCGGATCGCGCTCCCGTGTCGGCCCCACTCCACATCCGCGAGCGGCGGGCGAGCCCACGACATCGACGCTTCCTTCTGGGCTCCGGCACCTTGCAAGTCCCCCCAAAGGCTCCCATCTCGCCGGCGATGGCGAGCTCCGGCGGAATCTCCGACCAGCTCTTCGTATCCGTCAAGCTGGAGAGCCCCCGACTCGCGGAGCTCGACCTCCACCCCTACCTCTTCGGCTCCCATCCTGTGGCCGGCTCGTGGGACCCCTGCAAGGCCGTAAGCTCCGGATCGCCTCTAGCTCGCGAGATATGTGCGCGGAGCGGATTTTTTACGCGTTTCGCTTTTTTACTTTTTTCTGCAGCTGCCGTTGGAGCGGGCGGCCGCCGCCGTGTGGGACCTCTGCTGCGTCGTCCCTTCGCAGCCTGGTGAGTTGATTGATTTGGTCGCGGGGGTTTGATAGCTTAGCAGCGGAGCAAGGGGTTTGGGTTCTTCAATGACGAGGTTTAGGGAAGGACAAGCGCAATCCCGCTGTCAAGTTGGGATGCTCCGGTATTTTAATAATTGGGCTGGATTATTTTCTTATTGCCTTATTGGGATGATTTAATGAATCCTAGTTTCTGAGGTCAACAATGTAGTATGTGAAGCTGTACTTTTGATACCAAAACTAGTGATTTGTGAACTGATGTTGTAGGATTTTGTCTCCTTTGTTTGCATTCTAACTAGTTTTTCTATTTTTTTCCTGTTTTAATAGAACCGCTGAATTTCAAGTTTGTTTTAAAGCAAAAAAATGATAGTTCTCAGTGCATTGTTGAAGAGGGACCAAACCTATCACTAGGTTGTCAGAGCAATGAAGTTGAAATGAGGACTGCAGTGTTTAAACTCGATGAAGGGAAGGATATACTTGAGTGCAAGGTTCAGGTTGAGACAGAAATGTTGTCCCCATTTGATCTGGCTGCTAGTTGGAGAGCTCATCAGGAGTATCTTCAGCCTTCAAGGGTGCGAGGGGCCCATGATGTCACTATCAACACTGGTTTAGAAGACAGGGCCAAGGTCTGTTTCACTGTTTTTATTTTTATGATAGATGTAGGGAATTTCTAGAAAAAGTAGGGAATAAGGAACCTAATCATATTGGCATGTACTAGCCATTTAGTGATCTGCATAGAAATTTAACATTGCAAGACGGGTGATAAAAGACAATTGTTGAACTAGTGACACTGGTCACAGCGAGGTACCTAGAATTGGGTTCCAACGAATGGTTGGCACTTAACAGTCTGATACTTTTTTTTAGCGCAACAGTCTGATACTTTTGAGAGTGTTGTTGGAGCTGTAGATAGCTCCGCATAACTTGCTACTTGGTTGTGGAACTTGCCAATTTATTTGGGGTTCTAAGAAAATCACATTTATTCCAACACATATAGGGACATGATGAATTTACTGGTGCGAGTGGGATCGTAAATTTTTTATCAAAATAAATTATAAAAAGTTTAAAACTATGACGTATATCACTGGTAGAAGCCGAATTCCACGACAATACTCTTCCCACAAAGTTGCTGTCTATGTTCTATTTCAAAGTAAATGCTGCTTCCTTTTCTGTTCTGCCAATTTTCTCTTGTTCATTCAAACAGAATGGCTTCGCTTCTGGTTTGGAGCATGATTTAGAGAAGTATGTAGTTCCAACACCAAACATGGGCTCAGGTGTTGTTTATGCAGCTAACTTGACTGAAAATCCACGTTCATTATTGCAAACTGGGAGTAAAGGCGATTCTTCCCCGAATCACTATATTAACACTATGAAGGTATAGCTTCCATTTCATGTTCGATTAATTGTTAGCTTAAAATCATGGAAGTGTGGTAATTTAGGTGTTCCACTATAGAAAAAGTAGTTGTACTTTTGGCTGAAATATGTGATAATTTTGTCAGCTTTGAAGTTACTTCTTCAGTAGTTCCATCATAACTTGTTCATGCATGAAGCTGAGTTAATTACTTTATTTATGATCTTCAGTTCATTCCGGAAGAAAATTTTGGTTATATTAATTCGAACAAATTCATTAGCATGAAGCTCATGGATTATGGTATGAAGCCACCAACTTTACTTATTGAAACATAAACCACTACCTCCCTCCCTCTCTCTGGCATTTGTTGTCAGCTTCAATTTGTTATCTGTAGAAGTTCCTTCTCCTGTAGATTTTTTACCTTATATATCTGAAAGTTTTTTTTCTTTGCAAATTTTTACTGATAAAGAAAAGGTTTGGACCTACAGTCGTTCATGTACTTTTTTAATGTTTTATTGCCATCTGGAATATATAGCCCTATGAATACATACCAGTTATAATAAATTCACCAGGAACTGTTTCATATTTTTTTGTTTCAGGACGCAACTGGAGGGCATGCACCATCGCTGGAAGAACAAAGGGCAATGCTTGTTGATAGAGGTGTTGGCTCACCAAACTTTGCAAGACCAACAAAGGAAACCTTTTCAGTGAGCTACTTTAAGTTGGATTCTGAAGCAAAGGTTGTACACACACTTGACATCACTACTAAATCTTTAATGTTTTCCATGGGTTTATAGCAAGTGTAATCTCTGTAGTGTCACTGGGCTATTTGATACATTCTAATATGCCTTAAACTATAAGTACCAAAGGGGTTCCAGGGAAGGAAGTATGCTTTAAAGCATGTTCTTTCTTGCCTGTTGACAAAATTGGGGAAAGACAGGCAAGTGCACCAAATATTCCCTTGCTTTAACATGTGCAGAGGGTACACCATACACACCTTAATTACCTCAAACCTTCAACAACAGTAAATGCGTGGAAACACGCCTTGTGCTTAGGGATGCAGTTGGTTACACAATGGGTAGTTGTAGGTCACTACTTTAGCTTATTAGCATCCCATTTTTCTTGCTTTGAAATCCGGGTTAGTTCAATTGTATGAGTTTTGGGTCACCCCAATGACCTAGAAAAAGCAAAGCTTGCAACCCTACTTGCGCTTCAATGGTCACACTTTCAGTAAAAGTTGCAAAATGTTGAAGCTCTTGAAGTGTTGCATATTTAGAAACAACCATGGGATTCTGCCTTAGTTTTTAAAATTTTCATTCCCCCCTCTCTTTGTTTCACTATAACATTCTGTCACGTTATGTGGAAAGACTGAGTTCCTATCATCCTATTATATTCCTTATAACAGCTTCTGAATTTGTTAAAACTTGTTCCTTCATTTTTGTCATCGTAGCTTCTGACAGTTGTCACCAGCAGGATATGCCAGCAGCAGAAGGGGCTGTTGCAGCAGCTGCAGTAGCTGATCAGATGTATGGCCCAAAAGAGGACCGGAAGTTGACCATTGTGTTGGTAATTTTCATACACTTACAAATGTTGATTTACCTTGTAGTTATAACACACAGCCTAGATTACTTAACTTGCAGCTACATGAGCATTTCTTGTTTTCACAGAATTATCATTTCTGTACAAATTGTAGAAATCTGACATCCTTTAAGAGTATAATAGCCTCTTGCAGCAGATTTTTTGTTCAACCCAAAGTTCTCAGAAACTAACTTGCTAGGTGGTATACTGATATGAGTGCTCCATTTTGAAAGATGCATCCTGGTCTGCCTTTAGTTTGCACAACATTTTGTACTCATCCACATGAATTTAAATTTACTGTGTACCCAGTTACCTCTTGTTTTCTTCAAGTACTCCACCGATAAAAAATGTGTACAACACAGCTTTACAAGATTATATAATTTTTATGTGCATGGTTTCTGTTAATTCGTTGACACTTTCTTTTTCTTCAAGTACGCTTGCTGTTCTGTTCATCTGTTGTAATCATATGCTGACATTCTAGGTTGGGTTGCCAGCTCGTGGTAAGACCTTTACAGCAGCTAAACTTACAAGATATCTCCGATGGTTAGGTCATGAAACAAAACACTTCAATGTTGGGAAGGTGAACTTTATCAGTTTATCTTAACCTAACTTCGGAGAGAATTACATATATCTATGATGTTACTAATCATGTTTGTTATTTTTTCAGTACCGTCGGCTCAAGCATGGAACCAATCAGGTATTTACAATTTTTTTACTCCTTGTGTTTTTCACAGTAGTCGCACAGAATGTTACTCTCAAGCTTTTATTTAGTTCTTGATTATTTTTTCTATTCTTTTATGAAATATAGTTTGTAGTTTCAGTTTCATTATGGTCCTATATATCCCTGTCCAAGGAGAATTTCTAATAGGGTATAGTTGTTTTGAGCAGACTGCTGATTTCTTTCGTGGAGATAATAGGGAGGGTGTTGAGGCACGCAACGAGGTCAGTGAATTGCTACTACTGCCACTGTATTGAAAAATAATAAAGAAAAATATAGCCATTTGTTATGAATTAGTTCCAACTGTGTCGTACATCCTAAAACAGGATCTATTTGGGAACAGGGTTTTTCATGAAATACATACATTCTTCTTTTTTTAATGTAAGATCTGGCCCCATGCTTTTTCAGGTGGCAGCATTAGCAATGGAAGATATGCTATCTTGGATGCAGGACGGTGGTCAGGTAAGGCATTAGTTTGGTAGCAGTGTGTTAGTCTTTTCTAATTATCAACTTTTTATCTGGTCAACAGGTTGGTATCTTCGATGCCACAAACAGCACAAGAATACGGAGAAACATGCTGATGAAAATGGCTGAAGGAAAATGTAAGGTATAGTTTTCAGTGTGCACATCTTGGATATCCTTTTGCCTTTTTTAACCGTTTGTCTCCTGCCAAGTGCCAATAATGCTGTTTAAACTTTAAATAGAAAAAGGGTGACCTTCTAATAGGTTGTTCTTGTATATTCCTTCCAAAAGAAGCTAAGAAATTTGCACAGCTGGGTACAATTAGTGAATTATATTATCTAGACTAGTATTGCCCTTTAACATATGGGCCCTTTCCTTTACTTTCCAGATCATCTTTTTGGAAACAATATGTAATGACAAGGATGTTCTCGAGAGAAATATACGATTGAAAGTTCAGCAAAGTCCCGATTATGCAGAGCAGTAAGAAATAACCTATTTACTTGCTATGTTCATCCTATTGATGCACTTCTTTATGCGATCACTGTCTTCTATCTTGCAGGACAGATTTTGAAGCTGGTGTGCAGGACTTCAAAGAGCGACTGACCTATTATGAAAAGGTCCGTATACCGAATTATATTATAGAGAAAATCCCTCTCATTGCATCACAAATTTCCTAAAACCCTTATATGTCATCACAAAAATGCTTATCCGCTGTATGCCATCTGTTAGCAAAAATCACCCTTTGTGCCATTCTTGTCCAGTCAACTCATGACAGGGGCATGAAAAGATGAGTTTCCCCAAGCCTTCTCGCTCCCCTCCATTCCTTGTCTTCTTTCATCTCTTTCCTGAATTCATCTGTGAGCCACTGACCCTGATATGTTCCTTTTCCTATCTAAAAGTCATAATATACGCTGCTTCTATTTCATCGTATCTCAAAGGCCCAGCTGAATTTTGGCCAAGATACCAGTTCAATCACCTCAGGAGACCAGCGCCCATGGCATGCAGAGAGAAACGAGAGGAGTTCCACTGGAGCTTGAAGATGAGGGTAGATTGTCAATGTAGGACATGTTTTTATGGACTACCCCCTCCGTTTATCTTTATAAGGCGCACACGCATATCGAGATTCAAACTTTACAATCTTTGACCAATAATTTAGCCAATATTTTTTTTTGTTTTTTAACATAAATTTGGAATGGCTAGATTCGTAATCAAATCTACTTTCCGATCATTATAAATTTATAACTATAAACAATATAATATATGATGAATGAACGGTCAAAGTGCAATCTAGGATACCTTGTCGAGTCTTGCCACACCTTATAAAAATAAACGGAGGGAGTATATAGTAAGGGAGGTGCGTGGATGGCATAGGATGGTAAGAAATTGAAACTGAATGGCATATAAGAAGTAAGCAATTTTGTGATGAAGTATACAATTGCAATAAAATTGGCCCTTTTATTGTCTAGGAACACTATGTTTTTCTACAAGGTGGGATAGTTATATGCAAACAACTTGAAACCTCTGCAGGTATATGAACCGGTGGAAGAAGGCTCTTACATAAAAATGATTGACATGGTTAGTGGGAAGGGAGGTCGACTACAGGTATGTGTAAATAGTCAAGTCACACATGTAAAAGCAGCATCAAAAATTTTGTTCTCCTTGATATTGCCACTGCATACTCAATTAATTACACAAATTTGACCTGATTCTCCTTTTGTTTATCATATGATGTTCATGGCTGCTTAGGCTGTGGATACATCAGTGTTCTGTTCTCTTGTGGCAAGTCGGTTGCCTGTTGTGTTTGTGAGTGGGGTTTGAGGTTGTACTTGGCTTGGCTATGGCCTGACCCTTTGCTCTTTCTTCTTCTTAATGAAATGACACGCAGCTCTCCTGCGTTGTTCAAGGAAAAAAAGAAACAAATACTCTTTTGAGATGAAGCACAAAATTAACTTGCAGCATAGATACTAGTGACATGCTCCTGATCGCATACCCTACTTTGGCCTTTTAAGATTAATGCAGTATTAACTTGCAGCCTAGCTACTAGTGACACACTCCTGATCTCATACCCTGCTTTGATTTTCATGCAGATTAATGACATAAGTGGTTACTTGCCTGGACGGATTGTTTTCTTCTTGGTACATACCCAAGTCCGATCCTTTTTTTATGTGCACCTTAAGGCTATTGGATATCTTTGACATTCGGTAGAACTGTAGTTCCCTCTGATCTACTTGCAGGTCAAATCGTAATGCACTTTGTTTATCTGAGTATTTTTGTCAAAATTTCCACTCTGCTCCATATATTCACAATGTGGTAATTTAGTTGTAGAGAATCCTCCTTGCTAATAAATTAGGTAGGCGGAAAATCCTCACAATGTGGAAAGAGTTTTTTGCTTTCTTGGCTGAACCTGGACTCCTGGAGGATCAAAAAGCTTCCAAAGTTCGAATAGATATAAGTTAACTCGTAATATGTGTTTTCTCAAATAACTCAGGTAAACTGTCATCTGACACCTCGTCCTATTCTGCTAACGAGACATGGCGAAAGTATGGATAATGTCAGAGGGAGAATTGGTGGAGACTCTTCTTTGAGGTTGTTTCTTTATTCTGCATTTCTGTCGTTAGTATCTTTTATTTCTTTGTTCTGCAATTTTGTTATTTAGCTCTTTGCTGTGATTTTAATTTGGGTGCCACACTATGGAAGAATCCATGATAAAGTTTAAAATGTCCGTGAGTGTTGTATGTGAACATGCAAACCAATGTACAGTGAAATGTCAGATCTAAGTAAAACAAAATCCTTCCTTGCTAATTAACCTGAGGTTTTTACTCTCTTTTTTTATATCAAACGCACAAGAGAACTGTGTGTCATTGCATTGAAATAGGAATGAAGTTGTGAACGTTTAACTCCAGGATAGACACCTCACCCTTGTTTTTGCGATTTTTGGTTATCTTATTGTGTGTCAGATTATCATTGATGAACTTTGTGTTATATGTACTGTAAATAGGGCTTGTGCTATATGCACTGTAAATAGGGCTTGTGTGTCAGATTATCTTTTCCTCGAATGCACAGGAGAGCTGTGCGTCATTTTATTAAGAAGGGTCTAAGAAGAAATAAAAGAGTCCGTTTCCAAAAAAAAAAGGAGTCTAAGAAGATTCACAATAGGTGTAAACCTTGGTGGTAGAACTAGGTGTATTAGTAGGCTTAATGTCTATAGCATCCTTGTGAACTTATCAATGGGGACACGAAACAGGGGTAGTTATAATTATGGGTAAAGTAACTCCATTTGTGTTGCCGTATGCTCGCATGGATTCTAAATTGTTACGTTCTCTGTGTATACTAGTTTACAATCTTCTGTTTTTGGCATTCATGTGATGGAATAATTGGTGTGCAGTGAGGCTGGCCAGCTTTATTCCAGAAAGCTTGCAAGCTTTGTAGAGAAGCGACTGAAGTCGGAGAGGACTGCCTCTGTAAGTATGTCATTTGCTTCTCATCATAACAAGAAAAATATTTATTAATTTTATGTGCAACAACCATTTCAGATATGGACTAGCACACTCCAGAGGACAATATTAACAGCACATCCAATCATCGGTTTTCCAAAGGTTAGTTTCTGTAGGTAATAAAAAAGGTTTTAAAATGATTGTTCTCAGCAAAACTAACTTGTTTTCCCACGTCTTCTAGATACAATGGCGTGCTCTTGATGAGATAAATGCTGGGGTTTGTGATGGGATGACATATGATGAGATAAAGAAAAGTAAACCTGAAGAATACGTGTACGTGAAGTCACTGACACCATGCCATTTTAAATAAAAAATTTCCCCTTCATCTTAAAGAGAATTTTAGTCAATCATCTGTACTGTAGTTTGTAAAATTGGTTGGTGACACCTTGTACATGATCTATTATTACAATTATTCAGTATGATCTCTCATTCTTCACTTCATGAGTGTCTCAGATCACGTCGAAAAGATAAGCTGAGGTATCGTTATCCAAGAGGAGAATCCTACCTTGACGTCATTCAAAGGTTGATATGGGCTACTTGATACTATTGCATGCCTCTTTACATAAGTCAGTTACTGTAATTATCTTCCTTGCGACTCATCCTGACATTCTTCTCTGTCCAGACTAGAACCTGTAATTATTGAGCTTGAACGACAGCGTGCACCAGTTGTAGTCATAGCACACCAGGTAAGAAGGACCAGCTTTCTTCAGTCTTCTGAACATCCTTTTGGTACTAAGCTATTGTGGATACCTGAGAGGAATTTTCTGTATAGGCTGTGTTAAGAGCACTTTATGCATATTTTGCTGACAAACCACTTGAGGAAGTCCCAAATATTGAGGTAAGGCAACTTGTGCCAGCATGTTGTAGTATAATTGGAACCTTTCTTTATTGTGACTGGAAATATTTTCATGTAGATACCTCTACATACAATAATTGAGATACAAATGGGTGTTGCTGGTGTTCAAGAGAAACGGTACAAACTGATGGATGCAGTCCATCCCACTGCTGGGTTGTAAGAAATAAATGCATGGAGTTTGCCTTCTGAAAGTAATCTGCAGAAATAAATTTTGTGATGGTATATTATCACAATATTTAATCAATTAGATGCTATAGTTCGAAGTGGAGTATTACCCTAACAGGTTTAGCACAAAGATTATGACTTCCAAACTTTTGCTAGTTATAAACCCTTCATAATTCAATGCGCCCGGACAGAAGCCTACAGAATTGCATGTTTCATTGTGGCTTGGGTTCTGAACATGATTCTACAGGTCATAACAATTAATAGAGCCAAGGCTAGAGTTTCTAATAACAAATTGAGTGTTGCTTTGGACAACGTATTGGTGTGTGGCCGTCTCTTCTGTCTTCTCACTGACATTGGCTAGGAACCCATGCACTATTATTCTCGTATGGATGGGCTCATTCCCGGCCCAATTGAATTAAGTGGGCTGGGACCTTGAAGATATTGATCAGGCCGGGGGGAATCACACAGGATTTCAGTTAAATTTTGAACAAAATTATAAATTTCCCCTTGAAGAGGGCACTGCGCTACCAAACCGTGAAACGGCCGGTTTCTTGAACCGGAAAAACCGGACCGGTATACCGGTCGGACCGGTATACCGATAGGAGGCTTTTATCAGGTTTGGTAAGCGAGTGGTATACCGGCCGGTTTAGCTACCGGACCGGCCCGGTAGCCCCCAAAATCACGGTATACCGGCCGGTATACCGCGAAATGGTGAACACTCTAGGTGCTTTAGGAACCAACAGTAAGAGCTTGAAATTAAACCATAGGTTATATTCCTGCATATATCGATCATTGAAGAGTGTTGTGAGTTTTGCGAAGAGGTCATTGTATTTTTTACTCGAATGTTATCTAGTCACTCCCATTGGTAATTCCGGCCATCTCACAACGAGTACATAAACCAACTGTTGCTTGTCCACTCAAAACGAAAAGAAGTACCACCAGCAAGATAATGCTGCTCTGCTACCCACAAATCCTATTTTCCTCTTCTGCCCACGAAATAAATGTGAGGATCGCGTTCAGCCTCAACGGCAGCGACTCAACGGCAGGGACATGAACTGCTGAGGATCTCGTTCGCTAGGTTGCAGCTTATACTTGTATAAGAGGAGACCCGCCGCGTTAATTACACTCTGCTCGTTCAAGTGCAACCTCTAGCCAGCCTCCCGCTCAGTTTCGCCTTCCGCGCACCCAGCAAGCATGCCCAGCTGCAGCCGCAAGCCACCGCCGGAGAGTGCCTCCGGGAAGTGGAGCGACGGCGAGACGTCCACCCTCATCGACGCGTGGGGCCCCGCCCACCTGCGCCGCCGCCCGCGCCGCCTCCTCCTCGATGACTGGCGCGCCGCGAGCAGAGCCGTGAACGCCTACCGCGCCGCCGCGGGGCGCCGCTTCAACCGCACCCGCGTTCAGTGCCAGAACCGCGTCCACACCCTCAAGCAGCGGTACAAGGAGGAGCGCTTGAGGCAGCCGCCGTCCGGGTGGCCCCTCCTCCGCCGGCTCCACCCTTTCCTGGCCAGCCCTGACGGCCCACCACCGGGCTTCTCGTTCCCGCCAGCCGCGACCAGGGCTCCGGCGGCGGCGCCCGTCAAGCAGGAGGTGAAGGAAGAGGAGAACGAGGAGGAGGAGAAGGTCGGAGGCGGTGGGTGTGGGTTGGCGGCGAGCTGGACGGTCCCGAGGAGACCGAGGAATGGGGTCGCGGGGAGTAACTCGGGGTTCTTCTGCCCTGGGGCGGTGGTGACGAAGCTGGCGGATGGGTACGCGAAGCTGGCGGATGTGTACGAGCGCGTGGAGATGGCGAGGATCGGCGCCGGGAACGTGAAGATGGAGATGGAGGCGCAGCAGGCCATGCTTGACGCCGTGAAGGTGGAGCAGCAGTGGAAGATGGAGAACGTGCAGTGCAACCCATGTACTAGAATTTGAGTAGCACGGCCACGCGTCCACTGCCTCTGAAGATGAGAGATGACGACCATGACGGATGGTGTGTAGTGTACTGGAGAGTAGTACTATTGGCTGTTTAGGTTTCGTTTAGTGCTAAGTGGTGTGTGTAGTTTACTTTACCGTAGAGTACTCGACAGCAATTAACGTTAGTTTACGGTTTTCCGGTTACACCTTCTGAACGCCCGGCGAAGCGTAGCTCCGTGCCCCGGGTGCGCCCCGCGGCGAAACGTGACCGTGCCACGGTGACGGCTTCGGCTCGCGTCCCACGGGCCAGGTCGCCAGGGTGACGAGCGTTCCAGCCGCGGGCAGGGCAAGTGCCGAGCGAACGGGCGCCCGCCGCACCGCACCAGGGCACCAAAATCAACCGAGTTCCACCGAGCAGGCGAGCAAAGCCAGCGTGACCGCGCCGCACCCGAGCCCCACTCACCCACCCTGCGTTGCGTCGCACCGTGCCGTGGCGGATGCACGCTGCACGCATCATTCCACGCACCCCACGTATATACACACGCGCGTCCGACGTAACCACAAATCCAGGGTGCGTGGGCCGGGGGCGCGACGCCACCGACCGATCGATCGAGCCGTCGGGCAGGAGAGCACAAGCATCCACACGCCCCTCACACGGTCACACGGACGCACCCACCCCGGCCTGGCCTCACGTCCCTCCTCTCCACCCGGCCAGCCTCTGCCTCCGTCGGCCCGCCGGGCCCGCCCGATGTCGTCAACGCGCCGCCGTCCCCCGCCGCCGGCGGCGGCGTGGACACCGGAGCCGTGGAGCGACGGGGAGACGTCGGCGCTGCTCGACGCCTGGGGCCCGCGCCACCTCCGGGCCCACGGCGGCGCGCTCCGCCCCGCCGACTGGCGCGCCTGCGCCGCCGCCGTCACCTCCCACCGCGCCGCCGACGGCCGCGCGCCGCGCACCGTCGACCAGTGCAAGAACCGCGTCGACTACCTCAAGAAGCGCCTCAGGGCCGAGCGCGCCAGGCCCGAGGGGGCCCCACCGCCTCCGCCGCCGGTCTCCGGGTGGCTCGACCGCCTCCGCGCGCTGCTGAAACTCGCCCCCTCCGCTCCTCCCGGGTTCGCGCACCGTACCGCCGGCGCCGCGACAACGGCGGAGGTCAAGGAGGAGGAGAACGACGACGAGAAGGCCAGCGGCGGGGCTCCTCTGCCCCGCGACTGGCCGCCGGTGCCGAAGCGCCCGAGGACGGCGGTGTCTCTGTCGCCGTTGAGCGCCGCCCCTGGGGAGCACCTCGAAGGCGGCGGGAGGAGCTGCACGGGCCCGGAAGTGGCGGCGGCTCTGGATAGGCTTGCCGGGACGTACGAGCGGGTGGAGGCGGCGAAGCAGAGGGAGGCCACGCGGCTGGAGGAGCGCCGCCTGGAGACGATGCGCGATCTCGAGATTGAGCGCATGCGGCTTCTCGTCGACGTCGCCGTCGACAGCGCCGGCGGCGACTTCTAGTTGGTGAGTCATGGTCTTCGTTTTGGTTTATCGCGTGCTTTGCATCAGCAGAGCAGGTCACCGGGTGTTTATTGCACAATTCGTGTTCGATAATTGTTGGTTAGTGTTGGAATTGAAGGGGCGTGGTTTTAAATTTCATTCGTTAGAGAACAGAGAACACCAACTAACGCATGATTATAAGATGATTCGATTCGTCCAGATATCCTTTACTTCGAGAAATGAGCGAATGCCTTGAATTGGTTTTCAGAATCTCTTGGTGTGTAGGATTTCAAACGGAGATGCTGGTGTTTCTGGAGAAACTAATCATTGTGCAAAGTTTGCCCCCACTGAAATGTGTTGTTGCACCTCTTGACAACATAACGAATACAAATTACGGAATTCATATTTCCATGAGCTGCTTCTTGCTGTTCAGAAGCAATAACTTGTTCATTGTGTAGACGCATGAGAAGTCATTCATGTCTGACTGTTCAATCATTCAGAAGATACAATTCCCTGACATTGATATCGTCTTGTTTGTGTTCTTTTTTGCAGAAGAGAAGCTTAGGATGATAGGCTGGCCAAGGTAGCCACAACCCAGATTCCAGCCTATTTTTTTCTGCCAAAGAGCCGATCGCATCGTGGAGATAATAGGAGGCACTTGATGTGATGCCCTTATGGAAAGTTAAATCGGTTTAGGTTACATGAGAAGATTAGCCAGATATAGGATAGCACATGGTGAGATTTTGTAGGTCACTGATCATTGCAGGTTTGCAGCAACTGAGAAAAGAGAGAGAGAGAGAGAGATGTGCTTAATTGCCTGAAAAGTATGTGTTATTGCTAGCGATTCAGGCTTCACTTTGGTATAAACTGCTAGTGCTGTAAATCCCCTCTTGGTTTAACAGCTGTCCTGCTGCTCAGTTGCGAAATCATCCAGTACATATATATATCTTGGGTACTTTGATCTGATGCTGGTTTGTGGTGTGCCTTCCTATGTCTATGGAATCATGGTAACTTTATTCATCACTCTGCTAATGATTGGCAACGTGCTTCTGGCGCAGTGGTGCCTGTCAGCATGTGTACTTGCCCTGCCATCATAATTCACTCATCGCTCCAATAATTGGCAGAAGCTTCTGACGCCTGACGGGCGTTAAAGCTTCCCCCGCTTTTGTTTGGCCAGGTAAAAGGACGGCGGCGCCGGCGGCGGCAATGGCATAGCGCTGCAAGACCGTTCGGAAACAAATATAAGAGCAACTCCTACCGAACGAGATCCTCAGCAGTTCACGTCCCTGCCGTTAAGTCGCCGACGTGTGGGTCCCACGTCGATGGGGCCCGCACGGCAGTGACACAACTGCAGAGGCTGAACGGTAGAGGAACCTCTTCCAACTCCTACATATGCCTGCAAATTGAGCATCCAAAACCCGTTGTGTGTGGAGGCCGGTCACCTGGAGCACTTGGTAGTTCTCCCGCAGGGCGTCGAGCTCCGCTCACCCGTCCGCGAGGCCCGGCTGGACCTCTGTGAGCACGGCCTGGTCCTCTGTGAGCGCGGCCTGGACCTCGGCGAGCCTGCGGTCGCGCGCGTCGAGCACCCGCGCGGCCGTGTCGTAGTCGGCCCGGAGGATGGTGGTGCGGAGGTGCGCCACGAGCTGCGGGTCGGAGGCGCCGGCGGGGCGTTGGTCGGTCGGTTATTTAACTTTTTTACCATTATAACTGATGACAACTCTAACTGATGACAACTCTCCGATTAGCATTTTAACTGTGTCAATTATTTCTTTGCCCTCGATGTTACGATTTGGATACAATTTTACCACTACTGATGCATTGGCACGCCAGGTGAGCCTTCCACGATGGATCGAGGCCAGGCGGGCGTGCAAAATGACTTCCCATGACCCTGGCCTCTTATCTCTTCCTGTCACTTACAGGTGGGACCCGCGCGTAAGGTTGTCTTCAACCTCCTGACATTACAAACACCGACCGCCAGCCATCCCTCCATAGCTAGCTCCGGGCGAGCAGGACCGTCGCCACTCCGGGCGACCTCCGCGAGAGAAGCCGGTGTGGATGAGCTCGGCCGCCGAGGGCGCGTGTGAGTACGGCCGCTGAGAGCTCTAGTGGCCCCCCTCTCCCTCCGTCTTCAGCGGTATGGATGAGCTCGGCTGCCAAGGGCGCGTGTGAGTACGGCCGCTGAGACCTCTAGTGGCCCCCTCTCCCTCCGTCTTCAGCGCAGCGCGGCAATGGGCATCTCGGCGGGTAGCGGCGGCCATGTCCATCCTCAACCTCGAGCCGGGAGCGCCCCTCTCCATCCTCGACCTCGATCCGGCGGCGCCCTCCATGGTGGTGGCGAGCCTCTGCGCCCTTCTCCATGACCGCTGCGATCGTGGACGCGTACGCCGGCGGCGCCGGGCGTGGACGCCGCCGCCACGCGGCCTCCATGGCGGTGGCGAGCCTCTGCGCCCTTCTCCATGACCGCTGCGATCGTGGACGCGTACGCCGGCGGCGCCGGGCGTGGACGCCGCCGCCACGCGGGAGCTTCGACTGCTGTTGGGCCTCCATTGACATAAGACTATATTAGGCAGGCAGATTACAAGGAGAGAGCTGCCATGGCTGTCCATGAGCCCAGCAACACGTACGCACGCGCAAGAGGAATAAATCCCGGTGAGATAAACCTGCGTTTGATGGGATTTGAACCCAGGCTGGCGGCGTGCCCATTTGCAACACCTACCAACCGAGTTTTCTCTTTATTCGGTTTGTTTTCTCGGGTTTTTTTCTTTCTCGGTTTTTCCCTTCTCAGTCCTATACGATGTTAAAGTAGACAAAAATTCCACTAATCACAAGTTTTGAACCTCAGACCTTCAACTAAACAAGGTAGTTAGCAACCATTGCACCACTCAACACATCGTGACTACATAGAGTTACAAACTATTTTAAGCTGTTTTTTTCGTTCTTTTTTTTCTTTCTTTCTAATTTTTGTTTTTCTTTTTCTTCTATTTATCTATATTTAATTTTCCTTCTTTTGTTGCATGTTTTATTCCATTCTCTTTTTTCTCTTACACATTTTTTATTCCTTCCCTTTTCTTTAATATAGAGTTCCCGCTTTCTATACAGGGCCATTTGGCCCGCCCAGCACACTACGACACGAGCACAAAGTGGCCCGGGCACGAGCACGACGCAATACGATGCACTTCGTGACAGCACAACACGAGCACGAAGTGGCCCGGGCACGACAGGCATGAGCACGACGCCCATTTTTCGTGTCGTGCCGGCACGATGGCACGGCGATGGCACGATGGTCCATCTGTGTCGTACCAGCCCAGGGCCCGGCGCCAATGTTACAACTCATTCAAAAGCCAATTTCACAAATCACAAGCACCGCAAATATCACATTTTCATTATCTAACAAACATCTCATTCAATAGCCAATGTCATCAAACCAATAAAAAAGAATCACAAAGACAAACAGAAAGCTCAAAAGATCAAATATGTGGGCGGTGTAGATCTGACCGTCAACGGTGAGGACAAGGTGGTCAGCGACGTAGATCCGGTCGTCGAGGGTGTGGACGAGGTGAGATCTGGCCAGCTAGGGTGCGAAGCAGGTGACCATGGCCGACGACATAGATCTGACTGACGATGGGGAGGACGAGGTTGTCGGCGATGTAGATCTGGGCGGCGATGGTGATGATGAGGTTGTCGGTGACGTAGATCTGATGAGGTGGCCGGTGAGGATTCGGACGAAGTGATCTCCGGGGGAGAAGGGGAGGTGGACAGGTGAGGCGGAGAGGGTGGAGAAGGTGGGCGGTGGCGGTGGTTGGTGAGGGAGAGGGTGGAGGGGGCGAGGCGGGGATGCGGGCTACGGCTGCGCCGCTGCGTCGCGGGAGAGGGAATGGGGAGGGGTTAGGGTTTGTGTGGGTGGGAGGGGGGTGGTTCAGGCGGCTTATATGCCGCAGCGCCCACCGGGGGGAGGTGGGCTGGGCCAGGCCAAATGTTGGAGGCTAGGGTGATCAGGTGAACGTTAATTGGGCTGGCTGGGCCAAGTGGGCTACTGGGCCTCGTGCCAGCACATGGGTCGCGTTGTGCCGTTTGATTTCGTGTGTCGTGCTGGGCTGGCACTAAGGGCTGAGGTTGCAGCCCGGCACAACTGAAAGGACCTTGTGATGCCTAGAGGGGGGTGAATAGGATCACTTCAAATTTCTGAAATAATTGCAGCGGTTAAATAGGGGGTCGGTACTACCGACGCAGTGCCGGAACTACCGAGGGGTCGGTACTTTCGGTACTGGGGCGGTACTACCGACCAGACAGATATAGCTAAAACGAAATTTGAAATGCACGACGATTCTAGCAATTTTACTTGAATCAAAAGTTTAGTTTAGATGCTAAGAACCTCCTGCAACCACAGATATAGATAGGAATGCAACGAGTATATAGATCGGGCACAAAAAAGCTTCTAGGGTTAGCAAAATGCAAAGAACTCAAACAAGCAAGGAGATAAGATATTTAATCCGAAGTTCACTCCCACAAAGGAAGCTACGTCTCCGTTGAGGATCCCACAAAGGGAGGGCTATCACCAAGAGCCTCTTTACCTCACCCAATCCCCAATTCCCCACAAAGGAAGATTGGTGCTCACTAAGAATTCTCCACCAAGGAGAGGGGTAATACAAACAATCCCGGGTGCTCCACACCAAGAGGGCACTCAACGGGAGACGCCTAACCGTCTAGAAGCAAGCTTTAAGAGTAACAAACGCGAATCGATGCCCGGAGATGCTTCAAGTGCTCTTGAGATGAGGGGAATCGAAGGGGTTCTCAAAGCTTCTCAATCTCACACTAGAATCACTCCTCCAACCAAGCCCTAGCTCAAAGGAATCAAGACTTAGCTCTAGGAGGGACGGGAGAAGTGGAGTGAATGCTCAAGTGAGTGTTTGTCCCGTGGTAGGTCAGCAGCAAATGAGGGAGAAGGAGTGGGGTATAAATACCAGCCCTCAAAAACTAGCCGTTACTGTGCTTACACGGCAATTCTCGGTACTACCGACCCCGGGTTAGTACTACCGAGGGCCTGGCTAAAACTCGCCAGTGAACCCATATCGGTACTACCGACCCTAGGTCGGTACTACCGACAATGGTAGGGATTTTGAGGAAAGGAGAGCAAATGTGTTCGTGTAGGCTCGGGGTTCCTCTCACTCACTTAGGTCATCTCCTTAAACAACATATCTTGGCAGTCAATTCGCATCCCCCTTTATAGTACGGTGTTTCCTATACTCAAATTCGAAAACAAAATAAATATAAGCCTTGACTTGAGTTGAAAACGCCAAATTGGAGTTGGGGGCCTTCCTTTGGTCAAAACCATGATTTTCTCTTTAGTAAATCCTGCACACATCTTATTCAACAATTAAATACCACAAATTGTGTTTGTCATTATCACCAAAACAATTAGGGGCCAAGATGCACTTTCAATCTCCCCCTTTTTGGTGATTGATGACAACACAATTCATTTTCAAATAAAGATGTGTGTATCCAACAATTTTGAGAGAAGCTCCCCCTAAATGTGTGCTTGATCTTTATGGAGGCCTCAAATGCCTATCACACATTTAGCAAAAGTTTCTCTCTCACTTTGCATACACAAGTGCATAAGTGTGAGTTAATAACTGTGATGCATATGACATGATATCCAAATCAACAAAGTGACAAATAATCAACCATCACACATACATAGCATCACAAAGTGATAATAAAGGTTCCACACTAGCACAAATAAGTCTTACAAATTTAAAAGGTTCTAGTTCACCACACCAACATCCATCACACCACACAAATAGGTTCATACATGTCCACAAGCTAAGATAGATAGATAAAGCGAGATACACCACATCCACATGGACAATAGTGAGCTCACTCCCCCTTTGGCATCAAGCACCAAAAAGGAGGAGGCCCTTCAATCGTCGCTACCATGTGGGGAGTGGACATCCGGAGGGGAGTCTTCTTCGTCGTCGGTCTCACCACCACCAAAGTCCTCATCATCAATGTCGGCCGGAGGTGCTCCATACATCATAGAAGTGTCACCATACACCTCCCAAGGGTTGTAGAAGACCGGTGGAGGAGGGAAGTCCATGGGCTCGCGAATGGGTGAGTGCTCGATGTTGTGCTGAGCGAGCAAGGCCTTCTGACGAGTCTCCAACTTAAGGAGCTGCTTATCCACGTGCTGCCTGTGGGCACGTATCTCTTGTGCATTGTGCTTCCCAACATTGAAGCAAGCGAAGAGTCCCTAAGATAGAAAGTTGAAGATGCTCTTCTTCTTGCCGGGGGGAAGGTTGCCCTTGGATGAAGATGGTCCATGAGAAGAGGATGGAGCATCATGTGTGGAAGGACCACCTGAAGAAGGTCTAGCTGAGGATGAAGGCCTAGGAGGGGCATGCTTGCCCAACTTGATAAGACGCTCAAGATTGCCCTTGTTTGGCTTGTACCAAGTGTGAGTCTTGTCGGTGAGAATGTCAACTTCGGCGACCTCACAAATCATCTGGAAGATCCAAGGAGCATATTGGCAACTCTTTTGAGCGGACACCGAGCACACAATTATCTCTTCCCAAATGAAGTCAAACACACTAAAAGCCTCTCGATCCGGTCCTATCCTCACAAGTACTTCCTTGGCAATGTTGGAGACATTGTAGTTGTCACCTATCTTAGGAGTGAGAGTGTAGCGGAAAAGTTGATTTAACATCCTATAAACGGGCTTCATGCCATGAGTAGTTCCAAACTCAATGTTTCCATAAGCGGTGTCATACATGAATGCCATCTCACTATCAAGGGGGATCTCTCCACTGTGAAGCTTTGGGCGACCAAGATCCTCTTCATCAAATCCAAGAATCTGAGCAAACCTCTCATAAGAGACTGAGAGAGGCTTTCCTTGCAAGAGCCAATGGAAGGTCTTGGTTTCACGCCGGACATAGAGATTGGCATAAAACTGAGCCACCACTTCTTCATTCCAATCACAGTTTTATGGCCATAATGGAGGTCATTCCCTTGGCATGACAAATATCAATGGCCTCATTGACGGCCGAGATGTTGAGTGACCTCAAGTTATCCCAATGAATGGACTTCATCTCTATGGTGATGTTCCCCTTGGCTAAGATGACAGACTCGTACCAATCAGCATTGAACTTGAGCCAAAAGCGAATGTCCGCATCAAACTCCTTTTGAAATTGTGCCGGATCAGAGTACCTTTCCTTGTTGAGTGGCCAAAGAGATGTCATCATAATCATCATAGTGATCGTCCGGTGCGTGAGCTTGCTTGGTGCGTGCACGGTGACCTTGATCGGTGGATCGACGAGGTTCAGCTGGAGGAACGGTGCGGCCACGACCACGTGGGTGTTGAGCACTTGTGCCCACCTTCCTCTTCCTTTGGGCGATGGGGATGTCGTCGTCAGAGCCCTCTTGGATCACTTGCTTGCCCACACGACCCATCTGAGAAGATATATAAACGAGGTATACGATGTTGGACAAGGTTGAGCTAAGATTGAAACTGTACTTGAACCAAGTTATCTATGATAGGCGACCGTCAGTACTGCCGACCAGGGGTCGGTAGTACCGAGGGTGCCCGCCACAGTGACAAATTTCAAGGGATTGAGAGATTTGACCAACAAAAGTTTGCAAGATCATAGGTACGAGTGCTAGGATAGATATAAAGATGATTCCCTAAGGCATTCCTCCTAGAAACAACTACATTGAGAGATCGAGTGTCGGGATTTTGAATGAGATACCTTGAGCTTTTCCCACGCGAATCGAGGAACTCCCGGCAAGGATCGGACGTTCCGAGGGATGCGGAATCCAAAGAAAAGTCAAGCTTCAAGTTTCCACGGTTGAATCTTGAGATTCCCTCAGCGGATTTGAGAGAGTGTGAGAGAAGGGGCGACAACGGTTGGGAAGAGCTAACCCTAGAACAGCCGGCCACAGGTTTTATCGGTAGTACCGAGGGGGGTTGGTACTACCGAGGGTTTCTGAAAATCCAGCCAGTGAGTCCTTATCGGTAGTACCAGCCCTGGCTCGGTACTACCGAGGTCCAAATTAATTCGGCCAGTGAGCTCTTATCGGTAGTACCGAGGGGAGGCCGGTACTACCGAGGTTTTTCAAAAATCCAACAGTGAACTCAGGACGGTACTTCCGACCTTGTGCCGGTAGTACCGAGGGGTTTCTGATTCTTTTAGAAAGATTTGGAGATTTAGCTGAAAGGGATTGAGAGATAGTGCTAGGGACATGTAGAACAACCACAACATTTGGTGATCAGGCACAATCAATCAAGCAAAGCAATGATCACCAAAGATCATGGGAAGAACCAATTTTTGTAAGACACACACAAAATTAAGAAAAATAAAACATTTTTCTCTCTATCTAGGCATCAAATAATTGTGTGCAATAAGTCAAGTCAAGTTACGAGAATCCAAGATATTTAGCTCACTTCTCAAAGCACAAAACCTTTGCTCATCTAGAGGCTTAGTGAGGATATCGGCAAGTTGCCTCTCGGTGCTCACATGACGTAGAGCAATATCTCCCTTAGCCTCATGATCCCTTAAGAAATGATGTCGAATATCTATGTGCTTTGTTCTAGAGTGTTGCACCGGATTGTTTGCTAGCTTGATGGCACTCTCATTGTCACACAAGAGTGGAATCTTACTAAACTCACAACCGTAATCACTCAACGTTTGCTTCATCCACAAGAGTTGTGCACAACAAGCACCGACCGCCACATACTCGGCTTCGGCCGTGGACAAAGCAACCAAATTTTGCTTCTTTGAGCTCCACGACACTAAAGACCTACCAAGAAATTGGCAAGTCCCGGTAGTGCTCTTTCGATCTACTTTGCAACCGGCATAGTCCGAATCGGAGTAGCCAAGCAAATCAAAAGTGGAGCCCTTGGGATACCATAAGCCAAGGTTAGGAGTATGTACCAAATATCTAAAGATTCTCTTAACGACCATTAGATGACACTCCTTAGGATTAGCTTGAAATCTTGCACACATGCACACACTAAGCATTATATCGGGCCTAGATGCACAAAGGTAAAGGAGGGAGCCAATCATGGAGCGAAATACCTTTTGGTCGACCGACTTCCCTTCTTCATTGAGATCAAGATGTCCATTTAAAGCCATAGGAGTCTTTATGGGCTTGGAATCGACCATGTCAAACCTCTTGAGCATATCCTTCACATACTTGGTTTGACATAAGAAAGTCTCTTCCTTCAATTGCTTGATTTGAAACCCAAGGAAGAACTTCAATTCACCCATCATAGACATCTCAAATCTCTTGGTCATGATCCTACTAAACTCTTCACAAAATTTATCATTAGTAGACCCAAAGATAATGTCATCAACATAAATTTGGTATACAAAGATATCTTTTCCATTTCTTTGAATAAAGAGAGTAGAATCGACATTGCCTATCTCAAAACCGTTCTTGAGAAGAAAATCCTTAAGACATTCATACCATGCTTGTGACGCCCCAGGTTTTTAATTAGCATCATTAGTGCTAATGACCGAGTCAAACACGTTGACTCTAGTCAAACTGTGGTCAACCTGGGTCATCACCTCGAAAACCCAGTCAACAATCACTAATGACCCTCTTAATCAAGTCAACACACACTTGTCGTCAAACCTTGGTCAAATGTTGGTCAAAACCCCTGTTGTCTTTGAGTCCTCCCAGAACTTTTGCCGCGTTCTCAAATTTTCACTTAAACACTTCAAAATCGGCTAATACAAAAGTTATTCGTCTCTTCGAGGGACACACTTTTCATAATTGACGACATTTGAAATTTTGAGTGGAAATAGCCCAAAAATGCGGTCTACTGCAACCGAGCACTATTCACTAGCGCCAAGAAAAACCTGATCCTTGCCAGCAGTTTATGCAAAATCCGTTGCTCAAAACCCCTATGAGCCTTTCTAGAAGTTGTAGAGGGTAGCTTGATCTACAACTTTGCTTATTAGCTCTTAGTTCTCTTTAGTTCAAATTTTTGGAGATCATGCCAGTCAAACAGGGTTAGTTGAAACGCTCTGGGCGACGTCGTGCCGGCCTGACCGCGCCGGGCGCGCGCGCGCTGCCGCCCTCGGCGTCCGGACCCCCCCACGCTAAGCCCGCGCCTCCCGAGGCCCCGCTCCCTCTGGCAGCACGCCGCCTGAGTAGTTCGCCTGGGGGATCGCGCGCTCGCCACGCGCCGTCCCCACCGCGCGCCCGCACCGGGCCCTGCCACGCCGCCCGCCAGGCTGCTGCCGGCCGCAGCCGGGTCCCCCCGTTTTCCCCTCATCTTGCTTCGTAGTGAAGTGCCGAGTATCCTGCTCCACTCGCTGGCCTATAAAAGGCCCTCCGTGCCTCATCCCGCGCGCAAGGCCGAGCGCCCGCCGCCACTACCATTGCCGCCGCCGCCGCGAGCTCGCCTCCCCGCTAGCTCCCGCCGTCGTCCGACTCCTACAACCGCTTCCCTAGGTGCTAGTGAAGTTTCCCCAACCCCTAATGGCCTAGCCCCGCCGGTCTCCTCGCCGGAGTACGCACCGCAGCGACCGCCGCCGTCTGGAGCCGCCGAGCCCGCTCGCCGGAGCAGCCTCGGCCTTCAACTCCGGCACGAATCGAGCCCGGGAGAGCCAGCACGCCTCCCCCACCTCTTCCCCGGTCAACCGCGCCGCCGGCCTCGCCGGAATTCCGGCCGCCATGCCGGCGAGCCCCCCTGGGGACCCAATTGCGAGGCCTCATCTCTTTCCAGGGGCTAATACGCAAAGTAAGGGCCTTTTGTAAGAGTTTGAAAACTTCCAGGGACCTTTAGGCAAAGTAGATTCTTAAATAGTGTATGCTTTTCAACTGAATCTTAGAAAATTCATAGAAAATCATAGAAAAATCAGAAAAATACAAACTTAATTTTGTTGGTTTCTTTGTGAATAATTCTACAACTTTTGTAAAGCATGACCATACTTTTGAGTGCTAGTTTTTGCAGGAAAAATAGAAATCAGTTAAACCTAGATCTGTTGTAGTTCAAAATCTACCAATGATCTTAAGCTGAATTTTGGATATGTTGTGAGTTATGTCATGTCTAGGTTCTGTTACTGAGTAAATCTTTTAATATCATTTATTTTGTGTTTATGCTGAATCTATCCAAATGATTTTTGTAGCTAAAAATAAATAGATTTTTGTGCTCAACTTCTGCATGTGATCTTGTTATGCCTAAATGCACCACTGGTGATTTAATCATTATTTTATATCGGTCAGAAATATTTAATCTTGTTTTATGCCTAATTTTCAATATAAATGCACAGCTCAAGATCTCGAGTAGCTCTTGATGTGTTTGTTGTTTTCCTAGTCTTGGGTTGAGTCAGAGAACCAGTGGGAGAAAGTTGGAATCCATTTGTTGTTTATTTATTTATATATGCATTTCTCATGTTTTGGTAGCTAGAATTTGTCTTTTGTGATATATTTAATTTATAGCTCATATAAATGTGAAATCTTGTTTAGTGGCCTTATCTAGGTGTATAATGCTTCAGAAACACCCCCACTGAATTTTATGAATTTATTTTATGAATAAAAGCTATGGAGGCCAATTTAAGCTTAATATTGAATTAAATTGGAAAACCCCCACACCACACCTAATGAACTTATGTTTGTGATGTAAATCATGCTAAAAAGCTAAGTGTCACCACCCTTGCTGTTTGGTGAGATTAAATTAATTTATTTGCATAAATGTGTACACAGTCACTATTGAAAGGAATAAATAGTAAAACACCATGTGTTGTTACTTTAATAGAAAGAATATATCAAATGTGTGTTTATCTAGGTGAATGTGGTCAACCATGCACCTCATGGTTGTCATGTGTTGTTTTATAATTAATTAAATTGAAACCGTCACTTAAATCTTGCATATGCATCCTCGTGTAGATCTTCTCGACGGTAGCTATACGCTCGTGCCGGAAGGAGGAGACGAAGGTGCTGACGGTGAGCTGCAGTACGTGGACATAGCTCAGGACCTGGACCTAAGTCCAGAAGGGCCCAAGGCCAACCTTGCCAGCGAAGGCAAGCCCCGGATCATTAACCCTTCTTTTTTAAAAAAATTATGCAATTACCTTGCTATGTTTGTGCATTTACATTTCAGGAGTTGAATTGAAACCCTAGATGCATGATCCCTAGGTACCTATGCTCTTTTACTAGTATGCTAGGTCGATAGCTGCTATGCTATAGGACCCGGTAGAAGTCGAGTGATGTTCGTCACTCGCGAGAATAGGTTCTTATGTTGGAATCATAAGATCTTTATAAATGGATTGCTCATGTGGTAAGAGCATGGGATTTGGGCTCCGGTCCAGTGGCTTTCGTGGGCTAAGCTTTTGAACGTACTGAGCACTTGTCGGGAATGGGACCGGTAAGCCTAGTACCTTAATGAGACGGTGCGGGATCTTACTATTACTAATCTTGAGTATTCACTGGCCCAGCTCGCCACCGGAAGGTGGGTACATGTGTGAAGCTGGGTGTCTTGCGGGGCACGCCAGATAGCCGTGTACCCGGGACTGTAAGATTCGATCCCAAACCGAAGATTTTTGGGAACCGCCTGGTTGGTGAACTCTTGGTGAGGTCACTCTTCCGTGTGTTTAGGTTTACCTTGCAAGGTTATGAATCAATCGATTGTCGGCCTCTCACCGTAAATCTGAGACTGCTTAATCAACTGGCCATGATATCCCTTAACGATGGAACTATGTGAATATTACTGCGTGGATTAATTGTATTGTACAATTCTTGATTGAATTAGTTGGCTCACTTAGAAATGGTAATGAACTAGAATTTGTGCTAAAATATTGCAAGTAAGGACATACTCTTTGTTGCTTTTCAGCAAAAGAACTCCACCGACCAAAAAGCCTCTCATGTCTAGAGTTGGTGATGTAGTTATCACCCGACGGTTAAGTCTTGCTGAGTATTAGTATACTCAGCCTTGCTTTAAAAATGTTGTTGCAGGTGTTGTGTGGCCTGGTGCGATTCCACCCGGCTGGGAGCTGGAATGGGTGGATGACGACGAGTGATGGCATCATGGATGGCCTCCCGTGATGTCTACCGTATCGTAGTTTAATTATTCCGCTGTTTTTGAACTCTGAACCTTTAATATCATGTCAGGAACCATGTTTTGTATTAATTAAACCCTTCGAGGTAAATTGGATTTAATTTGTGTTTGTACTCTGGACTTGCCTTCGTGTGAGTTTTAATGCATATGTTTGGTACTCTGTGTGATATCCAAGTGATTTACCGGGCTTTAACCCGGCAACTTACGATAGGATGATACTTTACTGTCGCTTAATGGCCAAAGTGGATTGGTTTAGGCGATAGTACGGTATTTTCTCGGGCGGGTTGTCACAATGCTCTAGGAGCTTGCTTAAGCCCATAGAGCGCCTTATGGAGCTTGTACACATGGTTGGGGAAGTTTGGATCTTCAAAGCCCGGTGGTTGATCAACATACACTTCTTCTTGTAGAGGTCCATTCAAGAAGGCACTCTTGACATCCATTTGATGAAGCTTGAAGTCATGATGAGTAGCATAGGCCAAAAGGATACAAATTGATTCAAGCCTTGCTACCGGTGCATAAGTTTCTCCAAAGTCCAAGCCTTCAACTTGAGTGTAGCCTTTGCCAACGAGCCTTGCCTTGTTCTTTGTGACGACACCAAATTCATCTTGCTTGTTCCTAGAAACCCATTTGGTGCCGATCATATTTTGCTTGGGTCTTGGCACAAACTCCCAAACTTCATTCCTCTTGAAGTTGTTCAACTCTTCCTCCATGGCAATAATCCAATCTGGGTCCTCAAGAGCTTGTTCCACACTAAGAGGTTCCAAAGAGGAAACAAACGAGTAAAATGCACAAAAATTTGACAATCTTGAGCAAGTTGTTACCCCTCTTTGGATACTCCCAAGTATGTTGTCGACGGGATGATCCCGTTGAACCATTTGATGTACTCTTGGGTGTGGTGCTTGAGATTGACGTTGAATTGGTCCATCATCATCTTCAACTTGTGGGTCTTCTCCTTGAGCTTCACCACCTTGTTCTCCCCCTTGATCAAAGCCCCGTCCATGATCGTCACCATGAACTTGACTTTCTTCTTGTCGAACTTGAGAACTTGGTGTCTCCACTCTTGTCGATGATGATGGATCTTGATTGCTTGCGTCAACCGGAGCTTGAACTTGAACTTCACGAGGCATCACTTCACCGGTCCCCATTCTAAAGATTGATACACTTGGGGGCTCTTCATCATCTACAAGGTTTTCACTAACTTGCTCTCAATGAGAGCCGTTGGATTCATCAAATTTCACGTCTACTATGGTCTCAACACAACCGGTGGTTTTGTTGAAAACACGATAGGCATGTTCGTTAGTTCCATAACCAATGAGAAAACCTTCATCAACCTTGGATGCAAACTTTGAGGCTTTGGGTTTCTTGTTAAGTATGAAACACTTACACCCAAAGACTCTAAAGTAGTGCACACTCAGTTTCTTACCGGTGATGATCTCGTAGGGAGTCTTGTTCAAGTACTTGTGGAGATAGAGGCGGTTGGCTGCATGGCATGCGGTGTTGATGGCTTCCGCCCAAAATGAGTCTGGAGTCTTGTATTCATCAAGCATTGTTCTTGCCGCTTCAATCAACGTACGGTTCTTCCTCTCAACAATGCCATTTTGTTGAGGAGTGTATGGAGCGGAGAGCTCATGCTTGATGCTTTCTTCATCTAGAAACTCTTCAACTTGAGTGTTCCTAAACTCCAAGCCATTGTCACTTCTTATGCTTTTGACCTTAAGCTCGAACTCATTTTGAACTCTTCTAATGAACTTCTTGGCCACTCCCTTTGCTTCACTCTTATCTTGCAAAAAGAATACCCAAGTGAAACGGGAAAAGTCATCAACAATTACTAGACCATATTTGTTACCACCGATGCTTATGTAGGCAAATGGTCCAAATAAGTCCATGTGTAGTAGCTTCAACGGTCTTGATGAGGATAGGATGTTCTTGGCGGGATGATGCGCTCCAACTTGCTTCCCGGCTTGACAAGCACTACACAACCTATCTTTCTCAAAAACATTTGTTAGGCCTAGGATGTGCTCGTCTTTTTGAAGTTTGGCCAAGTTCCTCATGCCAACATGGGCTAGTCGGCGATGCCATAGCCAACCCAAGTCGGATTTTGCCACTAAGCAAGCCTTAGGGTCCACCTTCACTTTTGTGAAATCCACATAGTAAAGTTTTCCCCTTAGATGACCCGCAAAGACAATAGAGGAATCCTCCCTTCTAGAGATGGTCACACCCTCATGGGTAAAGAGACAATTGTAGCCTTTCCCACAAAGTTGTGAAACCGACAACAAGTTGTACCCTAAACCTTGAACATGATAAACATCTTCAATTGAATTGGTTGTTGAGATAACAATTTTACCTAAACCGACCACATCTCTTTGACCATTATCTCCATAGATGATAGTTTCTGTTGGGGTGTCATAATGCTCAAGGGATGCAAATAAGCCTTCATCTCTGGTCATATGATTAGTGGCTCCACTATCAATCAATCATGTGCTTCCACCGGAGGAGTAGGCCTACAAAACAAGTTTAAGCTTTTGGTTTAGGTACCCAAAAAGATTTGGGTCCTTGGAGGTTAGAAGCATAAACTTTTGGAACCCACACACTCTTCCTCATAGCCTTCTTGGTGTAGGCTCCAACATACTTGACCACCATTTTACCATTGTGGTCCAAGGTCACAATATAGTCACAAGTGTAGTTAGGAGAGGGTTTGTGTTCCATCACATTCTTCGATGCCTTTGATGGAGAATTAACCCCACCATTTCCTTTTGTGATGTTCACAACCTTTGACTTGTCCTTTGTTGTGGTAGAGGTGGTGACTCCATGGGTAATGTCCATAATAGTGTTGAGGTAGCCTCCCTTGTTCCACAAGGGGATCTCATGCCCTTTCACAACCACCCTACCATTGACCTTGTTGTCTTTGTAGTGCCCAAGTCCTTGCTTGTCAATTACCTTAGGAATAGACTTGGCACCGATCTTACCTTGATTGATTACCATGTTCAACCGGGCTATTTCCTTATCTTTGCTCTTGATTGTCTCTTCAAGCCTTGCATGGTTAGTCTTAAGAGCATTTATATCAACATTAGAGCAAATTGAACAACCTTTGCTAGTGGAGGCATTAGAGTCAAGTGTTGCCTTAGAATTGGCTTTGGTGCTTTCCCAAAGAGTACTATAGCTTGCTTCAAGATTTTTATGTTTATCCGACAAGCGTGAGAAGCTTGTTTGAAGCTCACTATGAGTGGCCTTTAGGGAAGCTAGAGATTCATTTGCCAAGGTGTAATCCTTTGACATCCTCTTGTTGGTGTTGTCAGCCAAGGACAAGTCCGTGGTCAACTTCTCCACCTTAGCCGCCTCTTCGGCAAGGCGTCTCTCTAGAGTAAGGTTTCTTTCCTTCTCAAGGATAAGCAAGTCTTCTTGCTCATGGTGGGACGCTTTCTTTTTCTCTAATTTCTCCAAAAGCCTCTTGATTTCTTTATAACCCTTTTTACTAAATTATTTTATCATGTTAGCCTCAATTTCTTCTTCATTGTCTAGATCATCTATGTCACTAGGTGTGGATGAAGGAGAGGTGAGAGAGGATGAGGTGGTTGATTCTTGTACCTTGCTTCCTCTTGCCATAAGGCAAAAGTGAGAGTTGTCCTCATCGTCGGAGAAGTTGTTGAAGAGGCGTGGTGAAGATGACCCTTGTGCCATGGCAATGGTTGCCATGCCTTGCTTCTTTGGCTCTTCATCTTCATCACTTGAGTCCCATTGTTGACCCACGTGAGCACACCCTTGATACTTGTTCTTGTACTCTTTGCTCTTCTCCTTGTACTTCTTCTCTTCTTCATTCTTGTTCTTGTTCTTGGGACACTCGACAATGAAGTGTCCATACTCTGCACACTCATAGCATTTGCGTTGAGACTTCTTCTTCCTTTCATCACCGCCTTTCCTTGATGCCCTTGACTTCAAGAATTTCTTGTACTTCCTTATGGCAAAGGCGGTGTCTTCATCCGTGCTTCCTTCTTCACTTGTTTCTTCATTCTTGGTCTTGGAAGTCTTTTGCCTCACTTCCACCGCTTCACTAGAGCTAGCATTGAGGGCTAGACTCTTGTTCACCTTCAAGCTTAGTGACTTCTCCACATCTTGATCAACTAGCTCTTGATGCAAGATCTCACCAAGAAGTTGATTGGGGGTCATGTTGTAGTAGTTTGGATCTCTCCTTATTATAGTTGCTAAGTTTGTGTTCTTCGGGGTGAAAGCTCTTAGCAACTTCTTTGTGACCTTAGAGTTATCCCAATCATCACTTCCTAGTGCTTTGATGTCCGAGACAAGGAGCATAAGTCTATCATACATCTCTCTCACGGTTTCTCCATCCTTCATGACGAATAGCTCAAGCTCTCCGTGAATCAAATCAATTTTGTCGTCTCACATGATCGGTTCCCTCATGTGCTTCCTTGAGTGTGTCTCAAATCACCTTGGCAATTTGGATGTTCCGAACCTTATTGAATTCTTGAGCACACAACGATCCTGTGATGACTCTTGTTGCTTGTACATTGCGGTGGAGGTCTTGCTCATGCTCGATTGTTAGGGATTCTCCTTCGGCGGGGATTGTCACACCTACACACACAATCTTCCAAAGAGAAGGGTGAAGCCCGTAAAGGTGCATTTGCATATCATAAGCCCATTTGGGATAGTCTTTCCCATCAAAATGGGGATGCTTTCCCAAATGTACGGAATAGAATTTGTCGTTAGAATCGTTGCCCGGAAATTGCATGTAGTTGTGGGGCACTTCGTAGTAGCCGGAGTGAGTGTACTTGGCTTGCTGCTTCTTGATCATTTTCTTGGCCATCTTCTTAGCCTTCTTCTTCTTCTTGGCCTTCCTTCTTTTCTTCGCCGCTTTTCTTGCCGCATCATCATCACCATCCTTGACATCTTCATCACTCGAGTCGGAGTCGGAAGATGAGTCGTCGGAGCTCTCGACATTGGATGGTGTACGGCTTGGAGCCTTTCCGGTGATGTCACCTTCTTGGGCTGCCTTAAGCTCTTTTTCTTGAGCTTCCTTGGCGGCGATGTCTTCGGCGGTTTGGTTGCCTCCACTCCCCGACATCTTGATCCCTTAGCGGTTGAGCCTAAATCAAGGGATTAGGCTCTGTGTCACACCCGATTTTACAAGGAAAACCGAATGCATCTCATATGTGCGCCAGGATCAAGTTTACACACATATGATAGACGTCATGAGTGAATAACCATAATACAGCATTCAAAACGTACAAAGGTTTAACTTTATTACAATATCTTTATTACACTCAGACGGTAGACTCGAAGGTCTTTAACATCGAACAACGATAACTAAGACGATCAGCTCCGTCTTCAGTCTTCCACAGGCACTTGACTGGGGGATCGCATGCCTCAGAACTCATCGTAGTCGCTGAAGTACTCCTCACCGTTGTTCTCCTCTGAACAGCGGTAAGCAAGGGTGAGCACACTTATGGTTGGAGCTCAGCATTTGGGGGAAGATGCAAGGCTATCAAGGATGGGCTAAGGTTTACAGCGGTTAGCATTTTAAAGTTGGTCAAATTTTAATTAACAAACACCTAGTTACTAGATGTAAGTTCATACCAACCCATTTAAGCATTTATAAAATATCTCATCTCAAAAACCCACAAGAAACCACGACTTAAGTCCATCTTTAAGTTTGATTATCATGTGAGGGTCCAAGCTGCTCTTGACTGTGATCACGGCTGATCGATCAGTTTTCACTCTGTAGAGGTTGTACACTTTACCCACAGTTCGTGTTCCCCATGTTGCCCGGGTTAGCTAGACCCTTAAACACTTCCGAGGTGAGTGGCTAGGGGTCCACTACGAAGCCTTTACAAAGGAATGCAGAAGACCAACAACCTGCGACAGTTACAGCAGCGGAGCGGACCATAACCCTCCCTAGTGGTCAGCACCTTAGCAAAGGCTGCTACCCCAAAAGAACCGGGCTATACCCCTTCAACTCCGGCCCCCTGTGCCCCTTTCAGGAAAGGCTATCAGATAATTCCACACGCCTAATTAATTGGCTAAGCCAGAGCCATGTAGACTGTGGTTGCACTGTTTTCTTGGGTGGTTCTCCATGTTCCGATTAAATTAAGGTATTCTTGTATTAACCATAAGCATCATCATTAAACATGCATAACTTTCATTTGTACAAAAGATTCATTTGCAACCAACCCAAGGTAAAGCAACTAAGCATTGTCTACCCAAAACATTTATTTAAACCATGTTGTTCAAGGGTACAAGGATAAAGTCTAGTCATGTCCTTAAAAAGGATTTCCCATCAAATTATGCAATATCATAAAAGGTAAACTTAGTTGTCATGCAATTATATACGATAAAATAGAATATGCAGGGGGAGAAGACCACTTGCCTTCCTCGCCTAAAAACTCAGATTGTTCTTCCTCGAAAAACTGTTCTTGATCAACACCAATGGGCTCTTCAGTTGACACTGGCACGATATCTACGAGCACACACACAAGAAAGCATAGAATAAATAAAATAGTACACCAAACAGATCCAAAAGCTACTAACATGCTGCTAAAACAAACAAGCTCACTGAGACGATCGCGTGGACACCAAAAACGCTAAAAACGGAGCTAGGACGGAAAAGATATGACCAAAACATGGTTTAGGGGTCTAACTGCGAAGAAACATGGCTTCTAGGGACTAAACTGTAAGAAACCAAGGGCTAAAACCTAATTATGTTGATAAACCAAAGGTTTATAACGCAAAACAACCTATTAAGGACCTCATGCATAGAAACCTAACAGATCAGGGGCTTAAACGACTAAAACAGGACCTATTTGCAAGGATTCCTATAGGTGGAAGGACCGGCTTGCGAAACTGATAAAACCCAGGGTCTCTTTAACAAAACTGCCATGGTTGACCGTTACTCAGCCTGGTTGACTCCGGTCCTGGGCAGATCTGGACCGTCCACGCCGGATCGGACGGCGGGCGACGCACGCGTGCGGACAGGCGGCGGCTTCGCCGGACTTACTCGAAAACGAGCTCTGGTGCTCGGATTTGAGCGCGGTTTGCTCCTACACGTAGCTGTGGACATGGCGAACCCAACTAGACACTCAGGAAGGCGGCTCGGGCTACGGCCAGGGCATCGCGTCCTTGGGGGCGGACGGCGCACGGCCGGTGAGCGGCAGTGGGTACTGCGGGCTCAGGATGTAAGGGGAAAAGGGTGGGGATGGTTCCCTTACCACACAGAAACACCTCGGTGAAAGAACGGGCGGCGGAGAAACATCTCTGAGGGAGATCGAGTACGGCGGATGAAGGTTGAAGATGACGAGCGGCGGAGCTCCTGGGCGCAGCTCGATCCGCTGACGGGAGGGGCGTCCTGGGACAAGGGAGGCACGGATGAGCGACGAACGCAAAGGAGAAGAAAGGAGGGAGACAGGGAAAAGACTTCACCGGCGGCGAGAACTTCAGGCGGCCGGCAATGGCCCGGCGGCCGGAACTTCCAAGGGAGACGGCGCGAGCGTGGTGGAGTGGTGCGGGCGTGAGCAGGTGCGAAAGGGGAGTGCGCAGGGCTTCAAGCTCGGTTTATATAGGGCACAGGAGGGAGGGAGAGCGTCAGCCGGGGCGGAGAGGCCATCAATGGCCATGGCGGCCCGCAGACTGATTGAAATCAAGGAGGCCTTGATTGGAGAGGAAACGGAAGGGGATAGTGGAGGGAGATGCGATTCTGGTGCTCCACTTCGCATTAAAGGGGAGGATTGAAGGAGGGAAGACGCGAGGGGGAGCGGGGAGCCGGCCGGTCGCGTGTGGCTGCGAAGCAGGGGAGGTGTCTGAAGGTGGGAGACGAGGCTGACCAGCGGGCCCGGGATGTCGGTGAGAGAAGGGAGAGGGGAGAGGAGAGCTGGGCCGGCGGGGTTAACTGGGCCGCGCGAGCTGATGGGCCGGAGAGGGAAAAAAAGAGAGGCCGACGGCCTGCGCGCGAGCTGGGCCGGTAAGAGAGAGAGCCGACTGGGCTGGGTTTAGCAAGAAAGAGAGAAGGGGAGGGTTTAGGGTTTAAACCTTTTTATGAATTTTAAAACCACACTTCATCAAACATAAATCATGCAAAGCAAATTATGATGCACAAACACTTGTTGCTCTAAAATTATTCAAATTTTGTTTAAATATTTAAAGGCTCGAATTTATTTGATAATTTATTTAATCCTTATAAAATTAAATCTAGAGCATCATGTTGCTTACATTGTTTTGTTAGTGATGGAATTTTGGGTGTTACAAATCCTACCCCCTTAAAGAGAATCTCGTCCTCGAGATTCGGAGAGATTGGGAAACTGTAACATCCCAGAATTTTGAATGTTTTCCCATGTGTAAATTTTCGCTAAAATTTAAAACTTTTTGTTTGAACTTGAGTGCTACCAAATTTTATCCTAAATTGCTAGCTCTCACCTCAAATTCCATATAAAATAAAACCATATAAAAATTATTTTGATATTATGGTATAAATATGATTTGGATTTTTCTTGGAAATTAATTTGGAGTTAATTGAGTGTTGTTTGAATTTGAAAGTAATTCAAATTCAAACATAAATCCAAACTATATTTCAAAAACTAGTTTAAATAGCCAACCACTAACTTGGGCTCAAACTCAGCAACCAAAGTTCGCTCAACACCCCTTATCTCCTTGCACCGAACCAGGCCACACCAACACTCGAGCCCGCCAACCAGTCCATCACTGCGGCCTGCTAGCCCACTTAAGCCCACCAGCGCCTAACCCTTTTTCCTCCCTCTCGCTGACCTGCGGGGTCCACTCGTCAGCCGGCCTGTGCTTCTTCCTTCCATCTCCTGCTGCAGCCGCGCCGCACGCGTTGCGCGCATGTGTCCGCGATGGGACGGCCACGTCGCGTCCGTCCTGGCTGGCCCGCACGCCAAGGCTGACGCGCCCTCCGGATCCCCCTCGTGCGCTCCGCCCAAGGGGGGAGATTCCCCATTTGCCCTCGGCAGCGCTTCTCTGCGCCGCAACGTTCGCGGTGGCGAAGGAGGCCACGCCACCTCCAAGTCAGGGGCAACCGGGGCCTTTGCCCTGCTTGCGCTGACGCAGCCGCCCTACAGAAGCGCGCTCCCGCAAGCCCCGGTGCCGTGCTGCTTTCCTCAACCCGGTGGGGATTTTTTCCCTTCCCTGCTCTCTAAGCCGCAGCCGCTCTCAGCGCGTCCCCAAATCAATTGCTCTGCGTCGACGCCCCGCTGCACCCACGCCGCGCCGTGCCGTGCAGCACCGCGAAGCTGTCGCCGCGCTGTGCCGCACGAGCACCACCCCGTCGCCGATCGAGAGCTTCGCATCCTCGCCACTCCGGAGCTCCGCGTCGTCAGCACCACGGGGATCCGTGGCAGAGGAGGTTGGGAACGCCGACGACCGCGAACCCGAGGGACCCGAGCAGGAGATCAACACCGTCGTCATGAACATCAACACGCCATGGCCACAGCCTCTCCCTGCACCACCGTGAATCTCCGGCGAGCCCCTGGTGAGCATCACACCCAGGCCACCTCCTCTTACTCTGATCCCATTCTGGAACTCTTGGTCTCTGCTTCGTAGCAGCATAGTCGCCACCGAGCCGTCCTCTTCTTCCATGAGTCTGTGATCTACCCTGTTCTGTGCATCGGCCTTCGTGCCGAGGGAGTCGAGACGCGCTGCGCCGCGCCATCCTTCCGTTCTGTCCGGCCTTCGCACCGCATCTCGTGCAGGTGCCGCGCTGCTCCTCGCCGTTCCACCGCGCGCGTGCCCTGGCACTGCGTCGCGCCACCGCCTCTGTCTTGTACCGCGCCTCCGCATCGTGCCGCTCTGCCTCGCGCCGCCCGGCCTAGCCTCGCGCCGTGCCGTATCGCTTTGTGATGCGCCGCTCCGCTACGCGCCTTGTCGCCATGCCGCGCCGCTCCGTGAGGACGCCGCCGCAGGGGAAACTGAAGCCGTCGTGGAAGTTGCCACCACACCGCGAAGCCGTCGCCGCGCCGACGCTGAGCACCAGGAGGACGAGGAACACCTACGCGCCTCTGGACCGCCATCCTCGAGCCGGGGAAGCCGAACGACATCAGTCCGGCCGTCGCGTCGCGTCTCCGTGCAGGGACCGCACCGATGCGCCGCCGCTTGCCGTGCACTACCTTGCTCTGCTTCTGCGTCGCACAGCCTCGCCGCGCCGCGTTGCCTTGCTCTGCTTTTGAGCCGCGCCGTCTCGCTTCGCGCTGCCGTTTCTGCTTTTTGTCGCTCTGCCGCTCTTGGTTGCCGACCTTCGTGGAGAGAAGGGCGTCGCTGCCGTTGCCGTCGCCACGCGCACCCCAGCGCTCGGCCTCACACCGCGTCGCCGCCGCGGCCGTCACTGCCGAGCCTGCGCCAGGTGCGCCAGGCAACCATGGCCATCGGGGCCAAGGTCGGGAACAAACCTTTAGCCATGCCTTATCTCCAGAGCTCTAAATCGCCGCTTGCCGTGCGCCGCCGCTCGCCGAAGCTCTGCTTCACCACGCCGGCGACGCCCAACTGCGTCGAGGTGCGCTTGGGAACCCCAGTCAAGTCCAAGGAGCAGGACCAGACCTCTGTGAGTAAAACCTAAAAGGCTTGGCCGTGTTTCGGCCCGGAGCCCAATCAAGCCCGTCTAGGCCCAATGCTCAACCAGGCCAAGCTAAGTAGGATTTAAGGGTGCTTTTCTAGACTTCTAAAATCTTGGGCCGAACTGGGCCGGCCCATTGGGTCTCTAACACTTTGGGCCCATTTACGGCCCACTAACCTGCTGACCGCTGACGTCATGCTGACGTCAGCATTATTTTAATAAAACTATTTTCTGTTTAAATAAAAGGATTTAATAAATATTTTATAAATCCCTTTTTCTTTAAAAATTCATAACTAATTATCCGGAGCTCCGAAAATTATGAAACCACTTGCGTTGGTTTCATAATTCCGAGACGCTCGCTGCTACCCTATCCTTGTTTGCTCTTGCTTTTGAACCAAGCCCCTTTTGCCCACATTCTTGGTGTAGAATTCGTGGCCGCTACTCGCCACTGTGCTATTGTGGGTCTGGGACGCCGGAGCCCCGCAACTAGCCACTGGCGTGCCGCGGACAGGAATACCTTCCGCAAGATGTGTTCACACCACTTTTCTTGCTTCCACTGCTTCCACCGCTTTGTGCCGGAACCCGCATACCCGCTCTAGCTCTACCTTGTTCGTGCTGCGAAGCGTGCGCCATACCAGGTGCTTGCAACTAGGATGCCGCGCGTGATGGACGACCGTGCCATGAGCAGTGGCCACTGCTACAAGCACGGCAACCCCGCGTTGCAACCTAGCTACTATGCCGTGGTTATTGACGCATTGCTAGCACTTGCTCCACCACGCTCTCGAGCACGCTTTACCACCTCATCACCCTTTTTCCGACCACAAGTTGAATCTTTCTTCTCCTTGTGCTGCTACTGCACACCTTGGCCTGATAATACCTTACCTAGCTCGAATCACCTTACTTCTCTCTCATCATCCTCCAAGCTTCCGCTTTGTCACACCTATCTGTTGCGCTAATGCCTTGCCAGCGCGATCACCAAACCTTTAGCCCTTGATCGGCAATCCAACCTTGAACTAACCTTTCTCTCTATTTTGTTTTCTAAGTATAAACAAAGCTAGTAGCTTAAAACTATTTTATTATAAAACTAATTTCTTTAATTTCCTTAATTTAAAACTAGTGTTGCTTGTAGCTAGTTCGGATTTATTTGGTTCTTCTAAAATTGATGTTATTTGGAGTTATTGCCTAGATGATTGTCGTTATTTATTTCTGCGTCGCATCTCGTGTAGGCTTGTGATCATGTTTGAAGACTCGAGCTGTGACGACGACCCGAGCTGTGATGATCGGGAAGACCGTTGACCCGAAGGAAGGGCCCAACCTCTACTACTCTACGACGACTACCGCGCAGGTGTCATGTCACTCCCGACCACGTAGATCCCATGCAAGCTATTTAGTTGCTAGTGCTTTATTTATGATGCTTTGGATGATTGAAATGCATAGATAATCTTTTAGCCATGCCTTGGATTTGATATACCCTGTTCCTTGAACTTCCTACTTTTGGGACTAGCTACAGACCCCTAGCTTGCCCCGATATTTACTATCCATACTTTTTACCTGTTTCGTGATATGGATGGATCTCTGGTTTGGACCGAGATTGGGATATCTCGGTATTCTAGCGTGTGTTTTGGGTGAGTGTGTATCCTTGATGTGTTACCGCGGGAGCGAGCCGCTTTGGTTACTTGTGAACGCCTGTCTAGGGGAGATGCGACCTGGCCTCCCGCCCTAGCGGCGTGTCGGACGGGTGGAGTTGGTGGAGTGCTCGCTCCTTGCAATTAAGGACTGATCGACTGTGTGACCTTGATCTTTGGGCTATTTTCGTACAAACCGTTCGCTCACGTATGGGCGGGGTTCGGTCCGAGAACTAGTTGGTGGTTGGCACTCAGCTTGTAGGCGGACCGGTGTGGTCGTGTGAGGGGGACGGGTTATACCCCCCGAGTAGACGTCGCCCCGGCTCCTCCGGGGATGGTTTCACAGCTCTGAGGCCTTGCTGGCAAGTTTCGCGCCCCAGTTCAGGACGAGTCAGGCTCGGAGAGGCAGGAGAGTGCCACCCACTGCTAGGTCTCCGGCCGTTAGGTAGGGATGTGGAACGGCTGATCCCCGTTTCTGCCCTATCCGGCGGGTCCAGTTGTACAACCTCTGCAGAGTGTTAAACCTATAGCTATAGTCCGTGTCCACTGGTATGGACAGCCCTTTCGATCTCTCACCTGGCTAGTATTCTTTTGTGCTGCTTTCTCTCCCCTGAGTGTGTGATCCCGGCTTGGTGCCGTTGAGATGTGAGGTAGGAGTTGGTGACCTCACATCGCAGATGAGAGTGGGATGCTGTGTCTCGGTTGAGATCCAGTGTGTTGGTGTTCTTTTCTTGGTTGGGGTGTTGACCCCGGAGGCGTTGGTCTCGGAGGTGTGGATCTCCTCGGAGATGGTGACCTCTCTGCATGACCGCTTACCTTGATGTTGCTACCGCTGCTTGCATAAACTTACTACAGCCAGATATAGGTTTATCCATGCATACTAGAATTCATCCACCGCTTTTGCTCTTTGTTGGGAAGCTGACATGACCTACCCGCTTATCGGGTAGATAGCGATGCTTTCAGACTTGGTGATCGACTACGACATCGATGATGAAGGATGAGAAGACTAGAGCTGGTCCTACACTCAAGTTTGCCTGTGGAGCTGGAGACGCTTCGCTTCGATAGATCCGCTGCGTAGATGTTTTACCTTTCTTGTTTAGTCCAGTTGGACTTGTACCCGGCTTATGCCGAAATGTTGTACTCTGATGTATTAATAAAATTATGTAATTTTCCCTTTTTCCTGTGTTGTATGGATTTGTACCACTTGAGACAGGGTTTGCACGTGATAGCCACTTCCTGGGACTATCACAGAGGTGTAGAGGATCGGGTTTCCAGTTTTGGAAATCTGGTTCGTTTCAGAAACAACTGAGGAAACTCTGCCATAAGCTCATCTTCTCTTTCCCAAGTAGCCTCATCCTCTGAGTGATGACTCCACTGAACCTTACACATTTTAATCACTTTGCTCCGAGTGACCCTCTGTGATGTGTCCAAGATCTTGATAGGGTGTTCTTTATAAGTCAAGTCATCCTTCACGTCAAGATCTTCTAAAGGTAAATGCTCCACTCTAACTTCACTTCAACACTTCTTGAGCTGCGATACGTGAAACACATCATGAACATCTGATAACCGTGCGGGTAGTTCCAAACGATATGCTACTTCTCCTTTCCTTTCCAAGATCTGAAAAGGTCCAATGAAACGAGGTGACAACTTCCCTCTAATCTTGAATCTTCGAAGGCCTCGGATAGGTGATACTCTGAGATACGCATAATCTCCTACTTCGAATACCACTTCCCTTCTTTTAGGATCAGCATAACTCTTTTTGTCGAGATTGTGCAGTTTTGAGATTTTCCCGGATTATTTCAACTTGTCACTCAGCTTCTTTTATAATTTCTGGCCCGAAGAGTTGACTTTCTCCTGTCTGACTCCAGTACAACGGTGTCCTGCACTTTCTTCCGTATAAAGCTTCAAAAGGGGCTATTTTAAGACTAGTTTGATAGCTGTTGTTATAAGCAAATTCCGCATACGGCAAACTTTTATCCCAACTACCTCCATGTTTTAATACACAAGCTCTCAACATATCTTCCAGAATTTGATTTGTTCTTTCAGTTTGACCATCGGTCTGAGGATGGTATGCCGGACTAAAATTCAACTTCTTATCCATTGATTCATGCAACTTCTGCCAAAAGCGTGATGTGAATTGAGTGCCACGATCGGATACTATCTTCTTTGGAACTCCATGCAAACACACTATCCTCGACATGTACAACTCTGCTAGCCTTGCTCCAGAGTAAGTTGTCTTAACCGGTATAAAATGAGCAACCTTGGTTAACCTATCTACTATAACCCATATGGAGTCGTAACCATCTCGAGTACGAGGTAATCCAACAATAAAATCCATACCAATTTCTTCCCATTTCCACTCAGGTACTTTCAATGGCTGAACCAAACCTGCTGGTCTCTGATGTTCTGCTTTTACTTTCTGGCAAATGTCACACAAAGCAACGTGAGCTGCAACGTCCTTCTTCATTTCATACCACCAGTATTTTTGTTTCAAGTCTTGATACATTTTGGTACTACCGGGATGAATAGAATAAGCTGAATCATGTGCTTCTTTTAATATAGTCTCACGAAGATGATCAATCTCAGGCACACAAATTCGATTTCTGAACCAGATAGTTCCTTGGTCATCTCTTGTGAAATCCGGAACCTTTCCTGAATCAATCAACTTACCGTATTCCTTAATCTTTTCATCTGTCAACTGTCCTTTTCTGATCTCTTGTTCAAGTGTAGATTCTACTTCCAAAGTCAGAGTTTCATTTTGAGCAACAATTCCAAGATTGAGCTGTGCCATTTCCCAACACAACTCTTGAGGCATTAATCGAGCTATAAGCATATTTGCTCGACCTTTCCTGCTCAAAGCATCGGCTACCACATTTGCTTTGCCGGTATGATACTGAATATCCAAATCATAATCTTTGATTAATTCTAACCATCGACGCTGTCTAAGATTAAGATCTTTCTGGGTAAAGATATACTTCAAACTTTTATGATCAGTAAAAATCTGACACTTATTTCCAATCATATACTGTCTCCAAATCTTCAGTGCGTGCACAACAGCAGCCAATTCTAGATCATGAGTGGGATAGTTTTGCTCATGCTTTCTCAATTTCCTAGAGGCATAAGCGACCACTTTTCCTTCTTGCATTAACACACAACCAAGACCCTGAAGAGAAGCATCACAGTACACATCAAAACCCTTGTGAATATCAGGCATAATCAGTACGGGAGCAGTAGTTAATCTTTTCTTCAGTTCCTCAAAACTAGCTTGACACTTGTCATCCCATTTAAATTCTTTTCCTTTCTCCAATAAAGATGTAAGAGGTTTTATGATCTTGGAGAAACCTTCAATAAACCTACGGTAATAACCTGCTAATCCAAGAAAACTTCTGATTTCAGCCACATTCTTAGGCGGATTCCAGTTCAAAACATCCTGAACCTTCCTTGGATCTACTGCAATTCCTCCATCAGTGATAACATGTCCGAGAAAAGAAACTTCCTTCAACCAAAAATCACATTTACTAAACTTGGCATACAATTGATGTTCCCGAAGCTTTTGCAACACAAGTCTCAAATGCTCTTCATTTTCCTTTTCATTCTCGGAGAACACCAAAATATCATCAATGAATACTACCACAAACTTGTCAAGTTACTCCATAAACACCTTATTCATCAAGTACATAAAGTACGCTGGGGCATTTGTCAATCCAAAGGACATCACTGTGAACTCATATAGGCCATACCTAGACGTGAATGCGGTTTTAGGAATGTCCTCCGGTCGAATTTTCAATTGATGGTACCCTGATCGTAGATCGATCTTAGAGAAAACTTTAGCACCTCTCATCTGATCAAACAAATCTCCGATCCTAAGTAGCGGGTACTTGTTCTTAATAGTGACTTCATTAACAGATCGGTAGTCTATGCACAACCTTCTAGAACCATCTTTCTTTTCAACAAACAGAGTGGGTGCTCCCCAAGGTGACGAACTAGGACGAATATAACCTTTACTTAGCAATTCTCCTATATGTTTCTTTAATTCAGCCAATTCCTTAACATTCATTCCATATGGTCTTTTAGAGATAGGAGCAGTACCAGGTAAAAGATCAATACTAAATTCAATGTCACGGTCAGGTGGCATACCTGGTAACTCATCTGGAAAAACGTCGGGGTACTCATTCACCACTTTGATATCCTCCAAAACTTTTCCTTTCATCGAATTCACTGTCCCACTTTCTGTTGGCGAGGGGGTAGCAACAAACTTAATCCTTTCTCCTTGCGGACTGGTTAAGATCACTGACTTCTCACGACACTAAATGACCCCATCACATGCACGTAACCAATCCATACCCAGAATCACATCTATACCCCAGGACTTTAGAACCACTAGATTAGCTAGGAAGTCTATTCCATTGATTTTAATGTTTACTTGCGGGCATAAGTGACTGGCTTTCATTTCACCGCCTGGGGAACTAACAAGCAAAGGTGCCTTCATAAACCTCATAGGTATATCATGCTTTGCTACGAACTGATCAGTTTTAAACGAATGCGATGCTCCAGAATCAAATAAAACTGTTGCAGGTACAGAGTTGACAAGAAACGTACCCAGCACAACTCCGGTAGCATCTTGAGCTTGTTCAACTGTCATATGATTCACTCTCCCACGCATATAATTCTGTTGAGCCTTATTGCCTGAAGCATTAGAATTTCCAGTGCGAGCCTGTGATGATGGCTGACTAGGTTTCTGAACATTGCCTTTCTGTGGTGTCTGCATCCCACGCTTCGGGAAGTTATTAGCATAATGTCCCAATTCCCCACACTTGAAGCAACCGTTTGGCTGAACTGGAGCATTGTTCCTCACAGGTGCGCTTGAGACATTGCTGGAGCGATTCTGCTGCGGGTTAGGAGTGCGTGGTGTCTGCTGGTTGAAGCGCTAAGGTTGCTGGAATGAGCGCTGCAGCTGCAGATTCTGAGGATACTTTCCACCCTGTCCACCAGAGCGGAACTGAGAACCTTGTGGAGAGTTGTAACGGGGACGAGTGTTACTGCTAGACTGTCCCTGAGACTGGAACTTGCACTTCTGCTCGCCAAGTTCCTTGCGTTTACTTTCCAGGCCTATAGCCTTGTTCAGCAGTGTATGAAAGTCAGGAAATGCATGGCTCTGCAACTGATAATTGAGTGGCCCAATCAAACCATCCAGAAAACGTTCTTGCCTCTTCCCATCGGTGTTGACTTCATCAGGAGCATAGCATGACAGCTGAGTAAACTTGTCCAGATACTCATTTACAAACATATTTCCTTGCTTCAGAGCAAGAAATTCCCTTTATTTTAGCTTGATGACACCAGAAGGAATGTGGTGTGCCCGAAAACTTTCCCTGAATTCCTGCCAAGTTATGGTGTTGGGTGCAGCATGTGCAACAGTATACACATCCCACCAGTCAGCTGCTAATCCTTCCAAGCGGCCTGCAGCATATAGGACCATCTCACAGTCATTGCATTGCACCATCTCCAGCTTCTTGGTAACTACCTTCAGCCAATCATCAGCATCCAAGGGATCAGTTGAGTGAGAAAATGTGGGAGGACGATGGCTCATGAATTCCTTGTGCTTATCTCTGGGTGGCTGTGGAGCTGGTGGCGGTGGCTGGTTCTGCTGGGCTTGCATGTTCTGAACAATGGCGGTGAGGTTTTGGATTAGCTGCATCTGAGCTGTAAAGAATTGCTGCATTGCCGGATCCATTGCTTGGTTGATTGGCGGGGGTGGTGCTTGATTTTGTTGATTGTCAATGCGAGCACGTATCATAGGTGGAATGTCTTGACCTCCTCCGAACCTAGTGTTTACCATCTGATTGTTAGAAAAATATATTTCAGAGTGGGTATTGAACTGATGCATAAAGAGATGAACTCAAAACGATAAAGCAACATGAACTTCCAACTAAGACAGATTCTGTTGATCTCAATAAATCAGATGTAACTCTCTGTATCATTATCCAAAAATCATGAAATTTTACCAGGTTGTGAAGTGCAAAATTACAAAACTAATCCAACTGGAATCACCTCAATCGGAGATCTACAACTCGAGATATAATTCGAACAGTGCAACTGTGTCAGCAGAAATTACAGATTTTGATAGGCTCAATTCTTTGTGCATAACTCTCAGAATATATACTGTATGGTATTGAATTTTTGACATAAAATCATCCTCAAAATTTGTGAACTAACCCAACTAGATTTATATCAAACGGAGTTCTGTAGCTCGAGATAAAATTAAAACATTGCTGCTGTGTCAGATAACTGCGAGAACAGATTTGTATCATTCCAAACTTGCATGAGAGATAAAGTAGAAGATAACCAGATTTGGTCCCAAACTAACTTTATTTAACTTAATAATTCTTGTTGCATTGGGGCCATCACTCCACCATACAACTCACACAAGCAAAAATCCAAAACAAGCATGTGTTCAAGCAGCAAACATTATTACAAACGATCGTCCTCGCAGGAACGTTCTATCGAAACAAAAGAAGGTAAAGGTAGGCATCCTAAGATCCTAGCCAAGACGGGTGGTAGCTTCTGGTGCACCGTAGCGAATCCTCTTGCATGGTGGAGAGGTAGTAGAGCTGTACGCCATCGCCTCCTCTGGTGGCTGCTGACCTTCAAGCTGCGCCTCCAGTTGAGCGATCCTGGCATGTGCATTCTGCAGCTCCTCATGCAACCTATCCAACTCAGCTGTAGCACCTTCAAGATCGGTGTTAAGTGCAGCGGTCACCCGTGCAAGGATATCAAGACGGTCATCTCCACCAGCAGGTACCACAGTCTCCTCAGAACCACTCAGGCGACGAGGAACGTGGCGGAACTCGGAGTGGTGCAGCTGATCACGATAAGTATGACAAAGCGACTAGAGAGCCCTCCTGGCAGCATCATTGACAGCGTCCTCATCAGTGGAGAAATGAGCGGTGCTATGGTGCGACGAGCGGTTTCTCCATCCATTAGTTCCTATCAGAGGCACACGGATGTGGACGCGACTTGTATAGTAATCTCTCAGACTTGGCTCACTGTAGTGCTTAGTGACATAGAGCGGCTTCATAGTGAAACCCAAATGCTGCAGCACTTCCTCCAGTAAGACACAAAACTGGCCATTCTCATCCTCAGTAGTGTGCTTGTGGTACTCAGCCCCACGATAGCGAGGATTATTATCTTCCTCCTCCTCTGGATCTTCACCATCATTGTTATTATTGTCTTCATCATCATCTTCACCACTATCATCTCCCGAGTCATCTGGATCTCCACCCATAGCATTAGGTGCTGGAACAACTGGCGAAGGTGGTGGTGCATCATTGGCTGCATCGGGTGCTGGCGGAATCACAAGATCACCATCTGCATCAGCCTCCAAGATAGTACCATCGTACAACTGAGGCTGCTCTTCTGGATCCTCCTCAACATCGACCTCCTGCTGTACCTCCTCGAGGTCCTCTTCAACCTCGACTTCTGGTTGTACCTCTTCGGGATCCTCTTCAACTTCAACCTCTGGCTGATGACGGGGAGCTAACTACCCAACAGGGAAACGACCACCAGTGCTCTTACGGGGAGTTTGATACGTCCTGGCCATCTGACAAACAAATTGAACTCAGTATGGAATAAATCAAAATGATAGAGTTTTAACAATAAACAAGAATAAATTAGATTTTTATGTGTAAATAAGATAATTTTGAAACATGACATGACTTTCTAGAACATGAATCCTTAATTTCGACCATTTCTAGCTAAGGCTACGTCCTACAGTCAAACACTTCTGTCACACCCGATTTTACAAGGAAAACCGAATGCATCTCATATGTGCGCCAGGATCAAGTTTACACACATATGATAGACGTCATGAGTGAATAACCATAATACAACATTCAAAACGTACAAAGGTTTAACTTTATTACAATATCTTTATTACACTCAGACGGTAGACTCGAAGGTCTTTAACAATGAACAACGATAACTAAGACGATCAGCTCCGTCTTCAGTCTTCCACAAGAACTTGACTGGGGGATCGCATGCCTCAGAACTCATCGTAGTCGCTGAAGTACTCCTCACCGTTATTCTCCTCTGAACAGCGGTAAGCAAGGGTGAGCACACTTATTGTTGGAGCTCAGCAAGTGAGGGAAGATGCAAGGCTATCAAGGATAGGCTAAGGTTTACAGCGGTTAGCATTTTAAAGTTGGTCAAATTTTAATTAACAAACACCTAGTTACTAGATGTAAGTTCATACCGACCCATTTAAGCATTTATAAAACATCTCATCTCAAAAACCCACAAGAAACCACGATTTAAGTCCATCTTTAAGTTTGATTATCATGTGAGGGTCCAAGCCGCTCTTGACCGTGAGCACGGCTGATCGATCAGTTTTCACTCTGCAGAGGTTGTACACTTTACCCACAGTTCGTGTTCCCCATGTTGCCCGGGTTAGCTAGACCCTTAAACACTTCCGAGGTGAGTGGCTAGGGGTCCACTACGAAGCCTTTACAAAGGAATGCAGAAGACCAACAACCTGCGACAGTTACAGCAGCGGAGCGGACCATAACCCTCCCTAGTGGTCAGCACCTTAGCAAAGGCTGCTACCCCAAAAGAATCGGGCTATACCCCTTCAACTCCGGCCCCCTGTGCCCCTTTCGGGAAAGGCTATCAGATAATTCCACATGCCTAATTAATTGGCTAAGCCAGAGCCATATAGACTATGGTTGCACTATTTTCTTGGGTGGTTCTCCATGTTCCGATTAAATTAAGGTATTCTTGTATTAACCATAAGCATCATCATTAAACATGCATAACTTTCATTTGTACAAAAGATTCATTTGCAACCAACCCAAGGTAAAGCAACTAAGCATTGTCTACCCAAAACATTTATTTAAACCAGGTTGTTCAAGGGTACAAGGATAAAGTCTAGTCATGTCCTTAAAAAGGATTTCCCATCAAATTATGCAATATCATAAAAGGTAAACTTAGTTGTCATGCAATTATATAGGATAAAATAGAATATGCAGGGGGAGAAGACCACTTGCCTTCCTCGCCTAAAAACTCAGATTGTTCTTCCTCGAAAAACTGTTCTTGATCAACACCAACGGGCTCTTCAGTTGACACTGGCACGATATCTACGAGCACACACAAGAAAGCATAGAATAAATAAAACAGTACACCAAACAGATCCAAAAGCTACTAACACGCTGCTAAAACAAACAAGCTCGCTGAGACGATCGTGTGGACACCAAAAACGCTAAAAACGGAGCTAGGACGGAAAAGATATGACCAAAACATGGTTTAGGGGTCTAACTGCGAAGAAACAGGGCTTCCAGGGACTAAACTGTAAGAAACCAGGGGCTAAAACCTAATTACATTGATAAACTGAAGGTTTATAATGCAAAACAACCTATTAAGGACCTCATGCATAGAAACCTAACAGATCAGGGGCTTAAACGACTAAAACAGGACCTATTTGCAAGGATTCCTATAGGTGGAAGGACCGGCCTGCGAAACTGATAAAACCCAGGGTCTCTTTAACAAAACTATCATGGTTGACCGTTACTCAGCCTGGTTGACTCCGGTCCTGGGCAGATCTGGACCGTCCATGCCGGATCGGACGGTGGGCGACGCACGCGTGCGGACAGGCGGCGGCGGCTCGCCGGAGACGGCGGCGCGCGGCGGCAGCTTTGCCGGACTTACTCGAAAACGAGCTCTGGTGCTCGGATTTGAGCACGGTTTGCTCCTACACGTAGCTGTGGACATGGCAAACCCAACCAGAGACTCGGGAAGGTGGCTCGGGCTACGGCCAGTGCATCGCGTCCTTGGGGCGGACAGCGCACGGCCGGCGAGCGGCGGTGGGTACTGCGGGCTCAGGATGTAAGGGGAAAAGGGTGGGGATGGTTCCCTTACCACACAGAAACATCTCGGCGAAAGAACGGGCGGCGGAGAAACATCTCTGAGGGAGATCGAGTACGGCGGATGATGGTTGAAGACCACGAGCGGCAGAGCTCCTGGGCGCAGCTCGATCCGCTGACGGGAGGGGCGTCCTGGGACAAGGGAGGCACGGGTGAGCGACGAACACAAAGGAGAAGAAAGGAGGGAGACAGGGAAAAGACTTCACCGGCGGTGAGAACTTCAGGCGGCCAGCAACGGCCCGGCGGCCGGAACATCCAAGGGCGACGGCGCGAGCGTGGTGGAGAGGTGCGGGCGTGAGCAGGTGCGAAAGGGGAGTGCGCAGGGCTTCAAGCTCGGTTTATATAGGGCACAGGAGGGAGGGAGAGCATCAGCCGGGGCGGAGAGGCCATCAATGGCCATGGCGGCCGGCGGACTGACTGAAATCAAGGAGGCCTTGATTGGAGAGGAAACGGAAGGGGATAGTGGAGGGAGATGCGATTCCGATGCTCCACTTCGCATTAAAGGGGGGGATTGAAGGAGGGAAGACGCGAGGGGGCGCGGGGAGCCGGCCGGTCGCGTGCGGCTGCGAAGCAGGGGAGGTGTCTGAAGGTGGGAGACGAGGCTGACCAGCGGACCCGGGCTGTCGGTGAGAGAAGGGAGAGGGGAGAGGAGAGCTGGGCCGGAGGGGTTAACTTGGCCGCGCGTGCTGATGGGCCGGAGAGGGAAAAAGAGAGGCCGACGGCCTGCGCGCGAGCTGGGCCGGTAAGAGAGAGAGCCGGCTGGGCTGGGTTTAGCAAGAAAGAGAGAAGGGGAGGGTTTAGGGTTTAAACCTTTTTATGAATTTTAAAACCACACTTCATCAAACATAAATCATGCAAAGCAAATTATGATGCACAAACACTTGTTACTCTAAAATTATTCAAATTCTGTTTAAATATTTGAAGGCTCAAATTTATTTGATAATTTATTTAATCCTTATAAAATTAAATCTAGAGCATCATGTTGCTTACATTGTTTTGTTAGTGATGGAATTTTGGATGTTACACTCTGATACCAATTGAAAGGACCTTGTGATGCCTAGAGGGGGGGTGAATAGGATCACTTCAAATTTCTGAAACAATTTTAGTGGTTAAATAGGGGGTCGGTACTACCGACGCAGTGCCGGAACTACCGAGGGGTCGGTACTTCCGGTACTGGGGCGGTACTATCGACCAGACAGAGATAGCTAAAACAAAATTTGAAATGCACGACGATTCTAGCAATTCTACTTGAATCAAAAGTTGAGTTTAGATGCTAAGAACCTCCTGGAACCACAGATATAGATAGGAATGCAACGAGTATATAGATCAGGCACAAAAAAGCTTCTAGGGTTAACAAAATGCAAAGAACTCAAACAAGCAAGGAGACAAGATATTTAATCCGAAGTTCACTCCCACAAAGGAAGCTACGTCTCCGTTGAGGATCCCACAAAGGGAGGGCTATCACCAAGAGCCTCTTTGCCTCACCCAATCCCCACAAAGGAAGATTGGTGCTCACTAAGAATTCTCCGCCAAGGAGAGGGGTAATACAAACGATCCCGGGTGCTCCACACCAAGTGGGCACTCAACGGGAGGCGCCTAACCGTCTAGAAGCAAGCTTCAAGAGTAACAAATGCAAATCGATATACATATTTGTTCTGGCAGTTTATATAATTTGTCTGGTATCTAGAAATGTTTTGTTCCGGTAGTTTGTAATTTGTTCGACATGTATACATATTTGTTCTCGCAGTTCATATAATTTGTTCGGTACCTACAAATGTTTTGTTTTGATTGTTAGTAAAATTTGTTCGACACGTATACATATTTGTTCTGGCAGTTCATATAATTTCGTCGGTACATACAAATGTTTTGTTCTGATAGTTTGTAGAATTTGTTCGACATGTATACATATCTGTTCCGACAGTTCATATAATTTGTTCGGTACCTACAAATATTTTGTTCTGGTAGTTTGCAGAATTTATTCGACGTGATACATATTTGTTCTGAGAGTTCATATAATTTGTTCAGTACATACTAATGTTTTGTTCTGATAGTTTGTAGAATTTGTTCGACATGTACACATATTTATTTCGGCAATTCATATAATTTATTCGGTACATACAAATATTTTGTTCGGGTAGTTTGTAAATTTTGTTCGGTTGTGTCTTGCACAAAATATATAACCTTAGCTTGGTACCTCGTTGCTAATCCTTGCATGATTTCTTCATCCATTCATTGCCATTTTGAGTCTAGCTTTGATTCAACATCAAGAGTGAACTCCATTTGAGATCATGTCCTTTTTATTTATTTTATTGACCCATTTGTTCACAACAAGCTTCCCATATAGTTTAGAGACCAACCAATAACTTGTTACCATCATGTCTTTGTCTTCACCTTTATTTGCTTGTCATAAACTATATATTTGCTTCATGGGATCACACATATAGGAAATCATGACATTCATCATTGAGTAATCCATTTCACAATATGCGGCTAAAACCATGCATCAATCTATCTTGTACACACATAGCTTGCCTTCAACATGTAGATAACCGATGTCATACAATCATGCTTTGTTATACAAAATTCAACTTGCTCACAAGCTTAACAAAGCCATTAGACCTTTAATCTAGTTGGCAATCAATACACCAAAACCCACTTAGGGCCTAGATATCTTTCACTAAGGAGAACAACAAGGCAGAGCAAGCCTAATCCCAGGTATGCTAATGCCGCTCTAATTGATGAGTCTATACCTATTGAGCCATCTTCATATGAGGAGGCAGCAAAAGGCCCGAGTGGCATAAGGCAATGGAGGAAGAAATTAAGGCACTAAATGAGAATCAAACATGAGATTTAGTGCTAAGACCAAATGAAGTGAAGCCTATATCTTGCAAATAGGTTTACAAAGTAAAGACTCGTCCTAATGGCTCAATTGAGAGGTATAAGGCTCGACTTGTGGCTTGGGGTTTCTCTCAGCAATATGGGCTGGACTATGAAGAAACATCCAGCCCGGTGGAAAAAATCACAATTGTTCGAGTCTTGCTAGCACTAGCTGCTTGCAAGCCTTGGAAGTTGTGGTAGATGTATGTCAAGAACACATTCTTACATGGAGGACTGAAGAGGATTTGAAAGCAAGATCCACCCCGAGTACGTTTGTAAATTGAAGAAGGCTCTCTACGGTTTGAAGCAAGCTCCACGCGCATGGTACGGGAAAATTGGTGAGTTTCTCATACAAAGTGGTTTCTAAGTCACTCCATCAGACTCTAGCTTATTTGTGAAGGCCAAGGATAGTAGACTAGCAATAGTCCTAGTCTATGTTGATGATTTGATCATCACTGGGGACTACTCCGAGGAGATACAAAGGACGAGAGAAAATCTCTTGGTTCGATTTCAAATGAAGGAGCTTGGAGAATTGTATGACTTCCTCGGACTTGAGGTGGAGTGCACCAAAGAGGGGCTATTTCTGGGTCAACAGGAATATGCCAAAGGCCTATTGCAAAGGTATGGGATGCTTGGCTGCAAGACTATTTCTACTCCTATGGATCCCAATGTGAGGCTGCAAGAAGGTCAAGGAAAGGAATGGGAGGATGTGACTATGTATCGGCAACTGGTCGAGAGTCTTATCTATCTCACATTGACTTGATCGGATATCTCTTATCCAGTTAGAGTGGTTAGTCGATAGATGAATAATCCAAAGAAGCCTAACCTTGATGCAATTAGGTGTATCCTCAGTATGTTAAAGGCACCATCAATTTTGGTATTTTATACAAGAAGACAAAGGATTGCCAGGTGATGGGATACATGATACTGCAACGCCGACTACGCTGGAGATTGCGGCACACGACGATCAACCACGGGATACTTCTTCAATCTCGGATCAGGAGCCATATCATGGTGCAGTAAAAGACAACCTATTGTGGCATTTTCTAGTACTGAAGCAGAGTATCGGTCAGCAATAATGGCAGCACAAGAAAGCACCTGGCTTAAGCAATTGATGGAGGATCTTCATCAAGTAATGATTTTCTGTGACAACTTATCCTCTATACGTCTAGCAAAAAAATCCAATCTTCCATGCAAGGACCAAGCACATAGAAGTTCATTACCACTACATAAGAGAAAAGGTCCTTGAGGAAGAGATTGAGATGGTGCCTACAAAGATGGATGGGTAGATTGATGACATCATCACAAAACGGCTGAACAAGGTAAAGTTCAAAAGGTTTCAAGAGGCACTCGACATGGTCTGCAAGACAAGTCTGGAGAGAAGTTTGCATTGAGGGGGAGTGTTGAAGGGAAGCAATACAAAGTTCTAGAACATTCCCCACAACTCAAGAGCCATCACTACTAGAAACCGCAAATTCCCTTACAATTCTAGATCCTAGGGAAAACCTGAATGACCATAAGGAAACACTTTTCCCTAGTATTTTTTGTAGGGAAAGACTTCTAGGAAGGATTTTTACAGGGAACAAAGAGTGCCCTATGGCTTCTGACAAAAACTCTAGGGAAAGAAACTTTCCCTAGAAACTATGAGTGGTAGAGAAACCTGCTCACAAGGCAAGATTGTCCTACGTGGAAAGTTTCTTTCCACATGATTCAACTACTAAGGAAAAGATATCTCATAATTATGTTGAAACGCAGGTACATTGATTATTTAATAATATTATTTATCTTATATCCATCCTTCGCAATTAATTGTAAAAGGAATATTGATAAAGAAGAAAATTTTCTTTATTAGGCATCAATTCATCACATATACTTACGTCTTTGTTCACAGAGGTAGAACAAGAACAAATGAAATTGCATGGTTAACTCTATGCTATTTACATCCAAAACAGCTTAATTATGTGCATCTAACTAGCAATCAATCTAGCTCAACTCTGCTCGACCTGGCACACCGTGCTATGGAGCTTGATTCGTCGTATGCACATCACCACGTTGGAGCTCACTGTCACTACAATTCTTCTCCGCCTCATCTCGTTTGTGGTCTGACGCAACAATAACGATACTAAATCAGTGAACATGCAGCTAGGAAAACATCGATGGACTAATTATCACAAGATTTAGTAATGAAGTTACGGCTGGACCGCTCGTCGCTTGGATTTGTTGTCGCACCGCTCACCTGCCAAAGTCCGTCGTGAGCTCATCGCCACCACCGGGATGCACAGCCCCCGCGGACTGAGCTGCTTCCTCCCTGGGATTCACCGATGCTAGGCTCACTCGCCAGAACCGCATCTCGCTCAAGCTTGGTAGAGCTGCACCAGGTGCCGTGCTGCTCGTCGCGGAACCCTGCGTCATTGTCGATCACTGCTCCGCGTGCCTCGCCGACACGTCGTGGTACTAGCATAAACTCAGGGAGCTAGAGAGGGAAGAAAGCTGATGGGAGAAGAGAGGACAAGGTCAGACTGGCTGGTTGAGGGGAGGGTAGATGATGTTTGCATAAAAAAAATAGAGGTCGGTCAAAGTTTCAAAAATATTTGAACCGTGCGGTAACATATTGGCGACCAGCAAAATTTCTTTACCCAGCTCACTTCCCTACTACTGTTGTAGAATTTTGTAGGGAAATGTACCACGTGGGTATTTACATGCGATGACCATGATGGATGGGATCCTCTCTAACTTTCCTTAGGAATCTAACATAGTTCTAGGGAACTCAAGATTTCCCTACAATTTTGAAACATAGTTCTAGGGAATCAAACTGTCCTTATGATGTTTCAATTTTTCCTAGGGAAAGAAGATAACCCTAGGGAAACATGTCGATTCCAGTAGTGCATTATATTTCCATGAAGGCACTAGATGTTGTTCTTATGAAAATAGTAGAAGAGTGTAAAACATAGATATTTATCTAGGAAATCTCTAGAAAGGGGGACTCAACCCCCATGATCCCCCTTGGCCTATAAATAGAACCCCCTCCCTTGCCATTCCATTCAACCATCAGCATAGTAGATGAGTGGAACATAGGATGAGTGCTAGGCTAGCCACTAAAGAGAGTGTGTTGTACACACTAGCTTGTGTAATATTGTTGTGTAGTAATAAAGTTTTGTTCTTGTGAGTTGGTGTCCTAGGTGTAGGTCCTCAGCTTAGTGGGTATTAGGGCTGCCACAAAATCCAACACATGCATTCATAAAAAATACCAATCATGTATGTTACCTCATACTCATTCATGACTTTTGAGGAAGCTTGGCGTCGGCTGTTACGGGTAGCACCTTATTCCAGCTGAAGTATAATTTTCAGGATTAGGCTTAACTAGTTACAACGAAACTGCATTACAAAATAAACATGGCTACACAAGTAATATGTGAAATATCTAACAACTTACATTTTGAATACTGATGCATAAATATGATTTTGGACCTGCTTTAAGTAGTGATGTGCAACGATTGTGATCTGGCCTGTCATATGCTATGCATGTCGCTACAATGAAGCATTTGCATGTAAGTTTATGGAGTATGCAATTCGCATCAGCAAATGCATTTAAAAAATATCTGGCCATGGTCATAAGATCATCAATTGCAATACTAAACTTTGACGTCTACATATAAGCTAAAGAAAAGTTAATGTTACACAAGACACAACCGCACCATCCGCGCGTGCATGTGTTGTAGTAGAGCCACGACTGTCTGAAACAATAATGTTATGAGAAGAAGAATTAAGAATTACCAAGTTGCATCAACTGATCCTTAGCAGGCGGCAACAACATAGCATAGAATTGAATGATGAAGGATCTAGGTTTTCCTTTTCTCTAACAAAAGCAAGAGGCAACATATCATGTTCAAAAGTTACATGCATGATTCAGCTAATAAAATTCTAGAGCCAACAATTAATTCTTGATATCCACCTTCGACTTACTTGCTATTTCAGCCCCTACACCAAATTTGGATATTGGAAACCAATTATGCACAAAACTAGATATGCGTATAAAAAATTTAAGACATCACATGCTTCTAGAATCCATGACTCGTCTCTATGGCATTGAGAGTTAGGAGCAGTGCTTTTGAATCATCTGACTTCGTATTGGTCATGAAGTAAACCATGTCCTCACTTCTCAAGCTCAATGTGGGAGGAGCACTGAAGACCTTGCTCAAACCTTGCTTATTCACTTCACATCCCACACCTTACACAGCAAAGGTGAGAAGCTTGAATTTTTGGCCAAGATGTTGGCAACATCAATCTTGAAACACTTGTGCCAATACTCTGAACCAACCTCTCTTCTCCATATGATGGTTGTCCAACCATCACCAACATCACCATTGTCAACAAAGTTCACCTTAACAAACCTAACCACGCCGTTGCTCAAAGTTGCATCCCGAATTGAATGAGTAGCGTACATTTCTATGCACACATCTTGGGAAAGTGGCACATGCCATTGCAGAACTTGCAGCACAGGGTCGTTGTCTAGCACGTTGCACAACAGCAGGCCATGCCAAAGGTCAAACCAAGCAAGCCAGCCCCCACCGGCAGAAACAACCTTGGAAGATTTACGCCTCAGCACATCGTAGATGCCAGTCTCCTGATCGGTGGATACCTTGGCCACTTTTGTGCTCCACTTCTGACTCCCTGAAGAGAATATGGGGATGATTGGTAGGCTACATATGGGCTATACTGGCTTGTGTAATGCAGTTTGCTCGTGTTTGGTAGCCCGCATAAGAGGATAGTCAGGCTTGAGTTGTGCAAAAGGCAATGTACGAGAGCTGCATAGTGGGAAACGCAAATCGGTCATGTTTCCGGTTGTGCAGGCTTGGTAGAGCTCCCATCCCGTGCGCGCACGCGATAGGGTCACCCGCTTCGCTCCCGGGTGCGAGGAAACGGTGGTCGGCCCAGACTTCATCCGTCGGCAACACCCCGGTGATGGAGGGGCATCAAGGACCGCGCGGCGGGCGAGGCGAGCTTAGCGCGTGTCTCCGGCGGTGGCTTGAGCTCCTCGATTGATGGTGCTCTAGTGAAGGATGCTCTTGTGGGGGTGGTGTTCGGGCGGCGGCGCTGCTCGGGCGGGCGACACTGCTCTGGTGGGGGGTGGCGCTTAGCTCAGGGATGGATCAGGCGATGGCAATGCTCACGGAAGATGGAGCTGATGAGGAAATAAAGGAGGAAGGTGGGAGTGCACACCGCTTGAGATTGATTCAATTGCGACCCGGGGTGGGAGCAGGAGCGGGGAGGGTCGACTAGGATCCGCTCGAGGCGGTCCGATTCGACGGGGATCTGCTCGGGCCGAAGAGGAGCTCGACAAGTGGAGGCGAAAAGCGATGTCGTGCTTCTCCTCGGGTGGCTGGCGAGCAAGACGGAGGGGAGAGGAGGAACTCGGGAATGGAGAGAAGTGATGGTGTGCTTGTCCTCCGCCGACAGGCGAGGAAGACGAAGTGGTGAGAGGAGCTCGAGAAGGGTAAATTCACCTACGTTGCGCAATTGATGAGACCACTCAAAATATGCACCCTACCAAACACGTGCTTGCACAGGCAAAAACTCTTTATGCACCCTACCAAACACGAGCTGAAATGGTAGGCCTATCCATACTTGGACAGGCCATGGACATATCCCTAGTCAGGCTTCAGTTTATACACCCTACCAATCACACCATATGTGCATCTCGTAGACCACGAACCTTGAAGCACGGGGCGGAGAAGACCACAGCGTAGTGCTCCCTCTCGTCACTGTAGGGTAAGATGCCGATGTGCGGGGGAGCGTAGATCTTCGGCCTGGAATAGGGTCGAGCGACGGTTTCCTGGGGCCGGCCTTGTATACGAAGTAATCGATGACGCAGCCATCATTTGTGAAGACGACCATGTGCATAAGGACGAGGGAGTTGTCGGCGTTGATGATTTGAGGCTTTCTTTTGAACTCCCGATCCTCGTGGCTGGAGAAGTTGACGAACTAGCGGGAGATTTTCGGCGGATCGACGAGCTCGAAGGACACTTGGACGGTGCCCCCGACGCTTGTCTGTCCTTTAGCCGTAGTCGCATTCCCGTGGTCTCCGATAGAAGCAAATTCTTCTATGAGAACGCATGAAGGAGGGCCAGAGAATTGGGTGGAGGCGATTACACGGTCCGGCATAGGGATGGCCGGAAGTAGGTGAGCAACGGTCGGTGGATCTGATCTTCTCTTGCGGCGGCGGCAGAGAACTAGATGTTGTAATTGGGATTTTTAAGCAACCAATTGGATTTGGGGAATAGGCGGTTTTCTCTTTTAGCATACTACAGTATATATCTAGCCGGCGATTGGTTCCCACTCCCAATCGGATTTGGCGATCGATTACCAGTTACCGCTTCCACTTCCCTCAAATCGGAATTTTTTAAATTTATTTTTTTCATTTTGCAAAATTATACAACCGTTTCATAATTTACCAAAACTAACCTACCACCGCCGTGGCCCATGGCGGCCGTCGTAGCCCACGGCGGTTGCAGAGGCAACCGCCGTGTGCTACGGTGGTTTGGTAAGCCGCCCCGGGGACTAAGGGTGGCAAGGCCGACCGCCGTGCCCCACGGATGTTGACTAGCAAAATGCCGTGGGGTACGGCGGCTGCATGTACCGCCATGCACCACGGCGGCTGTAGCTCTAACCGCCGTGGGCCACGACTGTAAGCTTTGCGGCCGCCGTGGCCCACGACGGCAGGGCCTCATGCCTCTATAAGAGCCGAAAATTGGCCCGAAATTGTCACAATAATTCAAAAAAATAAAGAGAGGGTTGAGAAGGAGAAGAGAGTGAGGTGAGGGGGCGGAGCAGCGAAGCTGTGCTAGTTCTTCGCTTCATTGCAGGTATTTCGCTGATTTCAACTCTTTTAGTACCTGTAGTTAGATGTAATGAAAGCGCAATTAGTATTGATTCACTAGATTTCTTTAGATCTATAGTATAGATGAAATAGTTTGTGGTTGTAGGGTTTAGGGTTTAGATTCTATTAGATAACATAGTTACTGTTGACCGTGTAGATTTCGACGGATTAGTTTGTAATTTTAGTTTAGATTTTAGTCTATTTGTTTGTTAGTCCCTGGATGTAGTATTTGATAGTTGTTATTGCTTTTTATTATGAATCAGACATGTCGGAGACAGTTACAGTCCAATTGTATTATGGATTTGGAGAAATTATATATGGTCCACAAGGAGTTGACTTGTCAAACTTTAGTTCAGTTGAGAAAAATGTTAAAAGAGCAGTAGAAAGAACTTGGGAGCATATAACCAACTGGCTGTGCAAGGCATTTTCAGTAGATTTAGAGCACCAATGCCAGTCGGTAATGTTGATGGCACTAATCAACAGAAGTGATCATGTGTATTGGGAGCTCGTGCCACTTCAAGGGACTCCACAATGGAGGAGTTATATAAAAATGAATGTCACAAGAAGATCAGCTCCCCCGAAAGATTGGTCCCCTCTACCTTCACCTCCACCCCCCAGCTGGGTGCTACTACATGTCCTCGCAACACTCCGGCGGCTCTATGCTCTCCGGGCAGTTTTCGTACAACTAGATTAATTAGGAATGTTGTAATCAAATTTCTAAATTCCCCAAGGCGTGTTAGGACTACGTAAGGCGCATGGTTAGGGTAGTAGAAGCGCCGTACATGTCATTGCAAGGTGTGTGTTTTATCATCTAAATTTAAAAAAAAACAACCGTCGTGGCGGACGGCGGTTGGGCGGTCAACCGCCGTGGGCCACGACGTTTGTATGGCCGCTGCCTACCGCCCCCAACACCTGCAACCGCAATTGCCAACCGTCGTAGCCCATGGCGGTTTGGCTAACCGCCGTGGGCTACGACGGTTAGTGCCGCCATGCCAGTAACCGCCGTAGCGCACGGCCTCTGCAACCACCGTGGGCGACGGCGGTGGTAGGTTAGTTTTGATAAATTTTGATACGGTAAGTATAATTTTGCAAAATGAAAAAAATAAATTAAAAAAATCCTCAAATCGGATTCGATCACGGGATTGTGCGCACGCAGGCCTAGAGGCCCACTAGCCCGTCCAAAAAAAATTCTGGACATGCTCCGCTGACGCCGCCCGGGAATCCTATATACCTTCCGAAAGTTTTTTTCTTAGCCATCTTCCACTTCTTCAAGATTCGTGCAACCAATCTGAACCGTTCCCACATTCTAACCCTAAGCCCACCTCTCCCGTGCTCCCGCACCCCGCGCGCCGCCCCCAGGTGCTCGCGCGCCGCCGCCCCCCGCGCCGCCCTGAGTTCGCCGGCGGCCGGCCAGGCTACGCCGCCGCGGCCCTGCGCTCCGGCGCGAGCTCGCCAGCCGCGCCGCGCCTTCCCGTGTCTCCCCGCACGCGAGCTCGCCTGCGTCCCGGCCTCCATGGCGGCCGCACCGAGCTCCGCGCCTCCCGCCGGCGGCGGCGGAGGCCGCGGCCGCGCCCACGCCCGCGCGCCGATGCTGCGTGCGGGGGCCACGCCATGAGCCGCTGCGCGCGCCGGCCGGCTACCGGGGGTGGGGCTGTAGCCTGGCTGTAGGTGGAAGAAAGGAATGGTGCCCAACATTTTTGCAAAATGTTGACAAAAATATATTGAAAAAGAATCAACATTTCTGTAAAACGTTGGAACATTTTTGAAAAATGTTGGAAGAGATGGAACGTTGTCCAACATTTTCGAAAAATGTTCCAACATTTTGTAAAATGTTGGCGAAAACATGTTGAAAAAATCAACATTTCCGTAAATGTTGGAGTATTTTTGAAAAATATTGGAAGAAGCCAAAAAAAATGTTGATTCGAAAAATATCGATAACATTTTTAAACACGCTTCCGAAAAATGTTGACGGAAAAAGTTAGCAACACTCCCGAAAAATGTTGAAAAAATATGTTTTGACAACACTTCCGAAAAATGTTGATGAGAGAAAATGTTGGCAAACTTCCGAAAAATGTTGACGAGAAAAAATGTAAGCAACACTCCTAAAAATGTTGACGAAAAAATGTAGGCAACACTCCTAAAAATGTTGACGAAAAAATGTTGGCAACACTTTCGAAAAATGTTGAAAAAAATATTGGCAACACTTCCGAAAAATATTGACGAGAAAAAATGTTGGCAACACATCCTAAAAATATTGACGAGAAAAAATGTTGGCAACACTTCTGAAAAATGTTAACGAAAAAATGTAGGCGACACTCCTAAAAATGTTGACGAAAAAATGTTGGCAACACTTTCGAAAATGTTGAAAAAAATATTGGCAACACTTCCGAAAAATGTTGACGAAAAAATGTTGGCAAACTTCCGAAAAATGTTGACGAGAAAAAATGTTGGCAACATTTCCGAAAAATGTTGACGAAAAATGTCGGTAACGCTCCTAAAAATGTAGACGAAAAAAATGTTGACAACACTTCCAAAAAATGTTGACGAAAAAATGTTCGCAACATTTCCGAAAATGTTGATGGAAAAAATATTGACAACTGTTCAAAAAATAATTAATAAGAAAATGAAAAAGTCAAAACGAGTAGGTATTGGCGGGACTTGAATCGGCTAAGTGGACTGTTTTGGGCCTTTATGGGCTTTATAGTTCGCACGCTTACGTGACTTCCGGAAGGAAGATAGGAGCTCCCGACGCCACCGCCGTCGATTTTTCTTTATTTTGTTTCTTACAATTTTGCAAAAATAATTGCGTCTAACGGAAACTTTGCGCAACATATTTTCAAAAAAGTTATAACTATTAGCATAGTGGAGATTATTATTAACACCGTGAATTAAACTGCCCATTCATTGTTTTTTTAGAAAAGGATTTTATTAGCATCGTGGAGATTATTATTTTACAAAACACATGCAAGAAAGATACAGGTGGACGCATATTTCCATAGGCTGCTTCTTGCTGTTCGGAAGTAAAAACTTTTTCGTTGTGTAGACGCAAGAGAAGTCATTCATGTCTGTCTGTTCAACCATTCAGAAGATACAAATTCCCTGACAAGATATCGTCTTCTTTGTGTTCCTTTTGCAGAAGAGAAGCTTAGGCTGGCCAAGGTCAACCCTGATTCCAGCCTATTTTTTTCTGCCAAAGAGGAAAAGAGCCGATCGCATCATGGAGATAGTAGGAGGGATCAAAGAGCAACACGGACTAGCGAGTGTACGTACACCGTGTGCTTTGCTTCTACTCGCTTTGATTAGTCGACTCTGTAGCTTCTTCTTTCTTTATTTCTCGCGAGCCCGTACCGTACTGCGCCCATGACTCGTGATCATGCGAACACCATGGTACAGTGCACTTGAACATTCCAGTTCACGTTCCGGCTGCGTGGCCGCACAGCAGGTCGACACGACACGCCACCACGTCCACTTCGTTGACGAGACAACGCACCTAGTAGCTCCTGTGCTGGCATTTATGACGTCGGCGATCCCAAGGATAAAGGCAAAGCGGCGCCACAAGCACAAGGATCCAAAACTCTCCATGCACATCCGTATCCCAGGGAGTGTCCTCCCGATTCATTTCAAATATAGATATTTTTTCTACTATCAAAGAGGAAAAGGAAAACGTACGACGTGTCGACGTTAACCTATCTGTAGCGTCAGATAAGCAGGGGTTTCTTCCGAAACGTCTGAGGTCGATTTGGACGCATGGTCTCTGGCTCTCTGCACGCGTGCTTTGTCGCTGTCGCTGCCGAGATCAGACATCAGAGCGGGGAGGTGGGATTAAGGACGTAGGGCCCGCCGCCTACCCCGTCGCGCACAGGCACAGCCAGCCCATCACGGGTAATTAAGCCTAAACAGTATCTAATGACCCCACCCAGACCCAGGTGGCTCGCCCACACGCTGCTGCTGCTGCATGCCTTGCCTGCCATCTCTATCTGGCGCCCGTCCTCGCCTATCATTAGGTGATCACTTCACCAGCAGTCACCCATGATTGCTCCACACGTACGTCCAGCCCTTCGCCCCGGCACCGGTGGGGCCCGCCCCCCGCCTCGCTCCCATATCGTGACGACCCCATTGTTATCTTAACCCGAGCCGGAACAGTGCGACGCCCAACTTACAACAACATTCCCTCCTCTGGCCTTAACTCTCTCCTGTATTATCCATTATTTTTTACATCATATACAACTATATAATTGGTACCCACTAACGATTTCTCTTGCCTCTCAACGCGTCACGTCATAACCCACTACACGCTATGTCACTATCCACTATTAGCCATGTCAACATCCACCAAATCATATATTTATGTCTTCCTTGATTTTCTGTGACTAATAACATGTTGTATTTGCGAGTAGCACGCCATAAAATTCTCGCAGTTGAAATACATGTAGGATCAATCATTTAAGAATGGTTCTCTCTCAACAACATTAACATGCTTGCATTACATATATAATATTGTTTACAGATGGATATCGCCATGTAATCGCTTTAGTGTTTCTACTTTCACATTTCACCTTAAAATTTTGTTTAAAAATTCCCGCAGCAACGCGCGGGGTATCACCTAGTTTTATTGGCATTGTGGAGATTACTCAAACATCTGCAAGAAAATACAAGTAGATAATGTGGAACCCTGGGGAGGATCTTTCTTAACAAAGATACAGGGAGAGAGAAGAGGAAACGAGGATAAAAGCATATAGTCCCTTGGAATTTTTTTTCATTTTTTTATCAGATTTTTTTTTCATTTTCAATACACTGAGAACATCGGCGGTGCTAAATGAAATGATTTCAAATGCCATTTGATTTGATTTCAAATGATAGCACGTGTCCTGATGTTTGATGCATACTACCTGATTGCCTTGTTAACTGCAGTTAGGAAACACATTCAAATGATAGTCAGTTGGACAAGAGTGATAAGTGGAAGTTGACGAATTTCTCAGTTTTCATTTGGTTCCTTCATAATCATACCTAGGCTCGACCATGCTAAGGTGAATACGTAGTTATAAACAATACAAGGAAGAGAGATCTATGGTTTATGGCTCCAACACCATCATCACACATGATAACCTCAGTTCAGCACTTTTTTTCGACCCTGCAGGTATTGCAAAATGCAAGTGCTGTTTGCCTGTTTCTCCCCGGGAAGAGGTCCATTTCGAGCGAAACCCCACGGAAGAAAAAAAAACGGCTAAATTTTCCGAAAGGGAAAATCCTGCAGAAGAGGGTGGTGCCGTGGTGGCAGCTACGGACCTCCGCCTTCCTCGGTGTCCTTCCCCTCCGTCCCCAACGAAGCGCCTCGTCCCCCCGCCAGCGCGCCCGGCCTTCTCCCCGCCGCCCCCCGCAACCAGCGGCATTAACCAAAGTTCACGCCCGGGCGCACGGCGGGGACGCGCGGCCGCGCGGGAGGGCGGAGGCGACGCGCGCGCGCACCAGCCGTTCCGCCGGGAAACTCCCGCTCCGGCACGATCGTCGCCGTGCGGCAGGCTTGCCCGGCCAACGGCACGCGCGAGCGTCGACAGGAAGACCATGACTAATAACTTCCTCACGACGATAAAGAGCCTGAAGCTGATCGAAGGTTGCAAGGCCGCGCAATTATACGCCTTGAGCTCCGTCGGGGCGTCGGCGTCCACGTCCGGCTCAGGGGATGCTGCCGGCGGGAGCGGTCGGCCCCAGCCCCCACCACCGCCCAAGACCATCTCGATGAGGTCCGGATCGCTCTACTACCCGCACGCGGGGCCGTCCACGTCGGGGGCCTTCGTGCCCGAGCACCACCTGCCGTGCGGCCTCCCGGTTGCTGACGCGCTCGAGCCGGCCCTGGACGAGTGCCTGCGCCCCGTCGACCACGTCGCCGCGCTCGCCGCGTCTTACCGGCGGGTCTCGGCTGCCACAGCGGGAGGCGGCGACGACGACCTCTGCGACGCGTACCTGGAGCAGCATGCTCTGTTCCAGTCGGTCGGCGACGCGCGGCTGCTCCGGCGGGCGCTGCGGGCCGCGCGCGTCCACGCGGACGACCCGCACCGGCGCGCCGTGCTCGCCGCGTGGCTCCGGTACGAGCGCCGCGAGGACGAGCTCGACCCGGCGCCGCCGCTACTCGCGCCCTGCACGGCGACGACGCCGCTGCTCGAGTGCCCCGGCGCCGCGCTCTTCGCCACCGCGTCCTCGGGCGTGGACCCGGTCTGCCCGTGCCGCCGCCCGCCTCCTCCTCCCGCCACCCCTCCGCCGCACCGCCTGAGGCGCAACGCGTCCGAGATGAGCGAGGATGAGGAGGAGCCGGAGACCAACGACCTGTGGTTCGTCATCGGCGAGGAGGAGGTGGCGTGCGAGCGCTCGTGCATCGCCGCGCTCTCCAAGCCGCTCAACACGCTCCTCTACGGCGGGTTCGCTGAGGCGCACCGCGACCGTATCGACTTCTCCCGCGACGGCATCACGCCGCGCGGCATGCGCGCCGTCGCCGCCTACAGCCGCCACGGCCGCGTCGACGACTTCCCGCCCGACATCATCTCCCAGCTCCTCGCCTTCGCCAACAAGTTCTGCTGCGACGGCCTCAAGGCGGCCTGCGACAACAAGCTCGCTGCCATGGTTCGCGGCGTCGACGACGCCCACTCCCTCGTTGACATCGGCCTCGAGGAGGCCTCCCACCTCCTCGTCGCCTCCTGCCTCCAGGCCTTCCTGCGGGAGCTCCCAAAGTCTCTCACCAACCCGGACATCGCGCGCCTGCTCTGCAGCCCGGAAGGCCGGGAGCGCCTCGACATCGCCGGTAACGCGTCCTTCGCGCTCTACTACTTCCTCTCTCACGTCGCGATGGAGCAGGACATAAAGTCGAACACCACGGTGATGCTCCTGGAGAGGCTGAACGAGTGCGCGGAGGTCCCGTGGCAGAAGCAGCTGGCGCTGCACCAGCTCGGGTGCGTCATGCTGGAGCGCGGCGAGTTCGAGGACGCGCAGGAGTGGTTCGAGGCCGCCGTCGCCGAGGGCCACGTCTACTCGCTCGCCGGCGAGGCCCGCGCCAAGTACAAGCGCGGGCACAAGTACGCCGCGTACAAGCTCATGAACAGCGTCGTCAACGACTACGACGAGCCCGTCGGGTGGATGTACCAGGAGCGCTCGCTCTACTGCGTCGGCAAGGAGAAGCTGGCCGATCTCCAGTCGGCGACGGAGCTCGACCCGACGATGACATTCCCGTACAAATACCGAGCCTGCGCGCTGCTGGAGGAGGACAATGCGGCGTCGGCGATCGCCGAGATCAGCAAGGTGATTGGGTTCAAGATGGCGACGGATTGCCTCGAGCTCCGGGCGTGGGTCTACCTTGCGATGGAGGAGTTCGAGCTGGCGGTGCAGGATGTGAGGGCGATACTGACGTTGGATCCGACCTACATGATGTTCCACGGGAGGATGCACGGGGAGCAGCTGATCGAGCTCCTCCGGGGGCAGGTGCAGCAGTGGGACATGGCGGATTGCTGGATGCAGCTGTACGATCGGTGGTCGGCGGTGGATGACATCGGCTCGCTAGCGGTTGTGCAGCAGATGCTCGCCAGGGAACCCGGGAACAGCAGCTTGCGGTTTCGACAGTCACTCCTCCTGCTAAGGTACATATCTGAATCTATTGCTCTCTTTTCCTTCATGGAGGGACATTTTTTGGATTCCTGGAAAGAACATAGCATTTGAGGACTGCAAGCTGCACATTTGTGTTGGTCTATTGCACTGTCACAAGTTTCATCTCATTTTAGTCCTGTTTTAGGGACAATCTCACGCATGGGAACGAACACAGTATTGAATTCAGAGATTATTAAGGGCTTTTTTTTTCACACTGTAATACTGCAATATGAACAAGGTACATAGTGTATAGTTTTGGATTCAGAGGCTTAACACCGTTGTGCTCTTGTACATTGCAGGCTAAATTGTCAGAAGGCGGCAATGCGTAGTTTGCGATATGCACGGAACAGTTCACTCCACGAGCACGAGAGGCTTGTATACGAAGGATGGATCCTCTACGACAGCGGGCACCGGGATGAAGCACTAGCCAAGGCCGAGCAGTCGATTAGCCTTCAGAGATCATTCGAGGCCTTCTTCCTCAAGGCCTATGCTCTCGGAGATTCCAGCATGGACACGGAATCCTCGCTCTCCGTCGTGCAGCTGCTGGAGCACGCCAACAGCTGTGCCTCCGACAACCTCCGGAAGGGCCAAGTAAGAGCCTCTCCCGACCATCTCCATGGCCTCTGCTCGCTAAGCCGTCTCTGCTCACACAGCTGACGTCCTTCACCCAGGCATACAACAACATGGGGAGCATCTACGTGGACTGCGACATGCTGGACGAGGCCGCCGAGTGCTACGGCATCGCGCTCAACATCAAGCACACACGGGCGCACCAGGGGCTCGCGCGCGTCCATTACCTGAAGAACAGGAAGCAGGCCGCGTTCGATGAGATGACGAAGCTCGTGCGGATCGCCACCGGCAGCGCGTCGGCGTACGAGAAGCGGTCCGAGTACGGCGAGCGCGACGCCGCCAAATGCGACCTGAACACGGCGACGCTGCTGGACCCTACGAGGACCTATCCCTACAGATACAGAGCGGCCGGTGAGTCTGGCACAATCGACTTGGGCATCTTGCACTGTTCTGGCTTACAGATACAGAGCTTATGATTGTGCATGTTTCATCAAATCATGTGGATCAAGAATGTTCGATTTTACGAGCGCAGTAATGTTTGCATTTTTTTTACAGTTCTGATGGACGAGAACAAGGAGGAGGAGGCGATCGCGGAGCTGTCGGGGGCGATAGCCTTCAAGCCGGACCTGCAGCTGCTCCACCTCCGCGCGGCGTTCTTCGACTCCATGGGCGACAACGCGAGCACCCTGCGAGACTGCGAGGCGGCGCTCTGCCTGGACCCGACCCACGGCGACACCCTGGAGCTCTACAGCAAAGCCTCCGCCAGGCCAGAACCGGAGAGCTAGCCACCAGCCGGCTCGCCGGCCGCCGCCCTCCTCGTCGTCGTCGATTCAGCTGCGATTTTTACGAGGCGGAATGATGGAGACGAGACGACCCCTTCTCTACCCTACCGGGTTGGAAGCAGACGAGAAGCACAGCAGATCGGTGAGGCATGGGCACCTGAACACCATACGCGCATGTGTAAAGATTATATATACAAATACAAGAAGGGCTTAGTGCTGTTAGTAGTCAGGAGGCACCGCAGGAGGTTGTTGAGCACTTTAAAGTAGAGTGTGCAGGTGGGGCAAGAGACACGCGTCTCGTGTGTGCGCATCCAAAGGTTGAAGACGACCGGCAGCTCCAGGAGAGGGAGGAAGAGAGAGAGACAGAGGCCAGCGAGCCCAAGCTGTCCTTGAGTTCAGTGTTCGGACAGCGCGGCATGATCGCTCTCCTTTTCTTCCCCCACTTTTGTTTACGCCTTGTGATGTGCATTTGGAGGCACGACTGATCACAAAAAGAATTCGAGTTTTTAAAGTAATGCAGCAGCGAAGGCGAAGATTCTCTCTGCTTTTTTATTCGTCTGAGCTGTGGTTCCGTCGTGCCTCCAGCTCCCATGAAAATCTTCTGCATGTAGGCTGCCTTGCGTTTCTTGGTTGCTTCCCTTTTGGTCAGACTCGATATGATCGTGCTCACAACTACTGCACCGTTTGTTCTTCAGTTCGAAATATGGACAGGACAGTGCACGTAGTATTGCCTTGACTGTGATCGAGCATTCGAGCTGATCTGTTGCGTTATGCGTAATGCTGCATTAAAAGGTTCACCACCAGCTGGAAGTTTGTAGTAACTAGGCCCACGAGACAAGCAGTTAATGAGGCCCATGAGAGACAGATGAGGCCTGCTGCAAGTTTATAATCTGGCCCACTAGATCAAAGGTTGTTTGTAATCCCGGGCGGCCGGGCTACCGGGCTCCCGGTCGACGACATGCGATGCTGTCTGTTTAGTCCCATACTGCTGAGCTCTGGTAGTCATCTCCGCCGGACGCTCTTGAAATAGCCACCGAGCCAGCCATTCCTAACAATGGAGCTGCGTGGTGAGCACAAAGCGAACTATTCTTTCGCCTTTTACTAAAGAATACCGTGTGCTCGCCACAACAAGCAGCATACACCAATTTTTGGAGGGATCCCTTCTTTTGTGAGGGGGCCCCACAATACCTAATGCAAAATGTTACAGCTTGTTTCGATTTGGGCTTTAAATTCAGCATTACCACTTAAGTCGTGAATGTTATGCCAAACTCTTTTCTACAAAATAAAAAAAAATGTTGGAATTACAGGAATTTAGCACTTCCAATTTCACTTTCAGAAGCATTTTCACTTTCAGAAGACTCAGTAGAACAGGGCAGCTCTGGTATGAATTGCCAGATAATCAAAAAAACGAATCACACGCCCTTTTCTATTGCTCAGTTGGCTGTAATGCCTGCATCAGTCAGTTACATTGTTAACTTTCTTTCCATGTACAAATACCACTCCCTATGCAATTTTGCACACAGAACAAACTCTGAACCACCTTCTACCTAATCACCAAGTCCACGAAACCAGATTAGCAGCAACCAACAAGTTAAAGAACACCATCTGGCATGCAGGCAACTTCAGGTCTCAGAAGACATGATCTCAAGCTCTGCCCACCACAGTGGCGACACTTTTGGAGTCACTCTGTCAGGCCCCAGTGCAGTGATCTCTCTCATCCGAGCTGCAACCTCTGCCATTCGCGGTCTCTTCTTTGGATCCGGATCAATGCAGCACCTTACAACCTCGCAAAGCGCACGTGCAGCATCTTCGGGGAAGGAACCCATGCTGGGGTCGATCAGCTCCTCAAGACGCATCTGGCCGTCAAAGTAGCGTGAAGCCCAGTGTTCCAGTGGCCCATCATCCTCAGAATTAGGAGCTCGTCCGGTCAATATTTCCAGCAACACTATGCCATACTTGCGCACAATGCTCTCCAGGTCTGATGATGACGTGTGGTCACCATTGGTTGAATTATGTCCCTTTGTGTCACTCCAAAATTCAAGATCTGAGATTTTTGCAGCGAAGTCGTCGGTAAGGTATATCGTAGTTGAGTCAAAATTCCTCGGCGCAACTGGTGTGTTCAGCTGATGCATGTGCTCAAGACAGTAAGCAATGCCCATGGATATCCTGAGCCGTGCCATCCAGTCAAGCTTCTCTGCTTCCCTGACTGCAATGCAATCAAGATAACAATTGACAATGTCAAACGTTGACACTTGACATGTTATAAAATTATTCTCAATCATACATACTAAAGCGAAACAGATTTGTGACAGAATAAATTGATAGATTCATGATAACAAATTAACAATGCACTTACTGTGGAGATGCTCAAAAAGTGTCCCATTTGGAGCATATTCAAATACCATCACTCTGGTAAATAGATGCTCTTCCTCGCAGTAGCCAAGCAAGTTCATAAAATTCTTGTGGCTTACTTTGGACAAACTTGTGATCTGAAATATTTATCATTTGAATCAAATAAAGGTAAAGCAAAGTAACACTTATACATACTCAATAAACTGTAAAATGCTACCTTCTTCCTGTACTGTGATTCATTTTCCTTCGACCAATCCTTTGAAGACGTTACCAAGCTGGAGGCCACTGCAATTTCAACTCCACTTGACAAGGTCCCCTTGTACAGCATGCAGGTAGAGGTAGAACCAATTATATTGCTGAAATCCTCACATGCTGTTTCCAGCTCAGATCGTTTCAATGAAGGTACACCTAAAAATATGATTGTATTATGATGTAAAATTAGAATAGTCGCCCGGATATCATAATATACATAAGCAGGAGAAAACATACCAGTTACAAAGGCTTTCTGCAATTGACCACTGAGACCTGTTGCCCATGGCCTCACAGTTCCCATTTTCTTAGCTCGGAAGCAGAGAACACTAGCTGCTGATACCAAAATGAAAACAGCAATCCCTGCTGCAACTGAACCGTAGGTTGTCCAGGAATGTTTATGGGAATGAACTGGAGTTTCAACTGAACGATCATGTTCATCCGGCTTAGTTGTAGGTCTAGGCCCGTCCAAATGTGGAGGGGCTGCAGTTGGATGATGGTGTGAAGGAGATTGGCGTGGCATGGATCCTGAAGCATGTGGTGATGGAGAAGGTAAGCTTTCTGGAGAGGACATGAATGGTGAGGGTGATGGAGCAAATGTTGGTGCTGCTGCTGGCGCTGGAGCTTTTTTACGAGATCTGCTCTTGTGCGAAAAAGTCCTTGCGTGTGGGAGATGAAATAGGCTATCTTTGTTTCCATCTCCAATCTGCAATAGCCTTCTGGAATTCCTAGAGAAAGAATAGTCAAATTTACCCTGATTATTGATATTTTAAATCATGTTAGGCTACTGATTCTGTTTTAAATTGAAAATGAAAGTAATAGACCCAATTCGTATGTTTTGACCTAGCTATCCATCACCCCGTGACTTAACTCCTAAGCCAGATGAAATGTGCCACAAATAATGCTACCTGATTCATGCATACTAGAATTTTTTCCACTACTTCAGTACAAAGAGAACCGTTAGCAAACTCTTTTTTCAAAGAAAAAGGAAAATATTCAACAACTCCAATTCCTACAAACAAGGAAAGAGTCACCGCTATACACACCATGATAAAAAAACTGTTCGTACATATTAACACATGAGTATGATTAACACCAATTTAATCCACTGCACTGTACAGCTACACATGATGATCTAAAAGGGCAAGAAACCAATTTCACAAAAAATTGCCATTTACCAGCCATATATTAAAACAGGCCAACGCTAAAAGCATCCGTGTGGCTGTAGTCTCAACTCAAATTCCCCAAAAGTTACTCTTGATGTCTAAGGAAGAAAAAGGGCACCCGTTTCTAGCAAGTCATAAAGTGAAGTTCACGCTCACCTAGGACTAACCGAAGCTCCATTGCTCTCCGGACCAACTCCGAGGCCTCCAATCCCTGCAGCAAACCAAAGAGGATAACACCGTAAACCCAAATGCACACCCATAGCTAGTGACGAATCCAAAATCCACGAAACAAAATACAAACCTGCGCTCCCGAGAGGCCAAGCAGCGGCGGCCAGGAAGAACACAAGCAGCAGCCGCCTCGGCGACCGCCACCGCTCCATTACTTGCTCACTCAACTCAAGCGCAGCACGAGCCGGGGCGAGAAAGCCACGGATAGGGGGGAACCCGAAGGTGCGGATGCTAAGGCGGTGGTCACGGGAGGGAAGGAGAGGAGGGCGTGCGCGTTTGGGAGGGAACGCGCAGTCGGTTGGGCGAAGGCCTGAAAGGGCGGTGGAGGCGGCAAAAGTAGCCAGCCGGAGGTGGTGGAGACGAGAGAGAGGGAAAGGCAGCACGAAGCCGACCACACGACTAAGGGGGGCTCTTTCGGAATTCTTTTTATTTTTTAGAAAAGAAAATGTTTTTGGTTGTTGGCGTAATCATTTCGCACTAATGAAATCCCAGGTTAATCATTTAATTTAGCTAGCTAATCATTTCATAACGACAGGTCTTCGGCTTAGGTTCTGAAAATTTGACGCCAGTAGATTATTGGAACGGTTGCTAGTATATCTTAATTTGCAACATATAATTTTCCCGCCTTAACGGCAACACTATAGATACATTTTTATCAGTTTAAAAAGGTAGTGGGATTTGAATCCATTCACATCGATTTTTTATGTAATGCACGTTCTAGTGGCATGGGTATCCCTAATTTCATGCTACTATGCTGATTACACACTGCAAATAAGCACCTTCTTGTGTCTGTTTGGTGGGTTAGCCAAGGTTGTTCGGCTTATATTATCAGTCACCTTTTGCTTACAAAAATTAGTTGCGGAATAATATTTTCCTCTCATAACAAATTAACTGTACAAATATAAAACCGAAGTTAGCAAAACTGCAATGAGAAAAAATGGTCGTCGTGACCTGTACGGTTGGTTGGTGTTGATGTGTTGTGAGAGCAAAATATCACGGGTTGACTGGTGCTGATTTGGTGTGAGAAAATAGTACTGCTAGTTTGTGGTTGATAAGCCAGACAGACATTTAAATGAAATGAGAGTGATTTTGTAAATACGAGATCAAATAAATAGTAGTAAGTTACGATGTTAATCAAACGCACATCTCAAACTGTGTGATGTGTCCAAATTGTGGCGGGGAAAGGTTTAGCGAGCACCAGACGTGGTAGCTGGCCGCGGTGCACCGTACCCTTTTCCGAGGTCTACAGACTACAGCAAGTAGCTGCGCCTCTGTCAGGGTGCCTGTCCAGAATTAGAGACGTCACGTGAGGCAAGGCACGGGACGGGACGCCGCTGTCGCCATAAACCCTTCATGATCGGCGATCGCAGACGAGGCCGACGCCTCAACCAGTTGACCGCGACCGGCAAACCGCACCAACCGCAAGCGCCGCATCCGACGAAGAAAGAACCAGCGTGATGATTTACCGAGGATCTAGGAGCCACGTGACACGATAAGCTACTGGCGAGTAGCGAGCACATACCGTAGCAGCCAGCGAGTACCCTCGTCGGGCGCTCATCACTTCATCAGTTCTCGCGGTCAATGGCGCTCTCGATCTCCAACGGTGAAACGGGCACAGGCGCGTGGCGTGGACTTAAAAAAAGGGGAGGCGACTTCGTGATCCATTCCTGAATCCTGATCCCCGAGTGAATCGGGCGCTCATCACGTTGTCCTCGACCGTTTGCCGATCAAGCCTCGGCCCGGCGATCCGGCGAAGCGACGAGGATATACAACACCTACTTGGGCACAGGATTACAATACGGCTGGTGGTGGCTTCCCGTTCGCGGCGGCGGCGGCGGCGGCAACCAGATTCCCCGTGCGGCCGTGCACAGGTGGTGTGGTGACGAGGTGCCGGGTCGTTTTGATCCGGCGCTAGCTGGCGCGTGGCCTTTGGCCAGGGAGGGATCGAGGGCGTGCGGCGACAGGAAGTGACGGTGGAGGGTGCGGCGACGGGGACGCGCGGCCGTGCGACAGCGACGGGAAGGGGAAGCCATCGAGCGCGCTGGCCGAGCGATCTGGTCGGTCTCGGTCAGGGTTCGGTCGTCGGTGGCTTCTTCTTGGCGACCCGCATCTTCCTGGGAGGTGTTCAGTTTCAGTTGCTTCCCGCCTCCCTCGGATGATTAGCGCCGGGCCGCCGGCCAGCTGGAGATTGGGGGGCGGTTCCGTGTCGTCGTTCATGATTAGGAGCTGATAGATGATGGTTAGATACTTCTTGGATGGATGTTCTTGTCAGGTCTGGTGGGTTGCCCTGACGACCGGCCTGCTGCTGTCGCGCTCCGTTCTGTTGCGGGTAACCGCTCTACGATAGGCCGGCTGGGCTCCAGGAACCAGGCCAGAAGGAAGAAGTCGTGAGGCGCATGCATGTCATAGTTTCTGCAATCTGTGACGAGCGCTCGCTGGGCATCCGAGACGTTGGCCGGTTTGTTTATTGTTCAGGCATTGCCTGTACGATTGACGGGCAGATAGCCAGATACGGGAGCTAGGCAACGATCTGCGGCGCTTAAGATATTCCCTTTGTTTAGACTTGGTGGTGGTTACGCGCTACCACGCCCATGGCCATGCCCATTACCTTGTTTCTTTCCGCGGCGGAACTACGCTGGCGGGCGGGCGGGCGGTGGCCACTTGCCGCTCTTGGCTAGTGGAGCGGAACGCGGCGGCGGCCGGCGGCAGGCAGGACCGCATGAGAGAAGGCGTCGGGAACGCACAGCCGTCATCATCGCCCGGTGACTTGGAGTGTAAAACACGGGCCGCCATCCATCGCGAGCTCGTGATGGGGGAGGAGGGGATGGTCCGTGGTGCTCCCTCCGAGTGGTGGTGGAGTGAGGCGCAAGCCGGAGCGGGGTCGTTGGGTCGGTCGCGCGTGCGCTAGCTCCTGGTCTCCCACGAGGCATGTGCCGGAGGGCGGAGGCAAATCCGATGACGCTGGGGGCGACCCTGCCGGCCACGGGCCACCTCCGTGCAGCCTAGAGCCTACTACCTTCACCGCTCCTCAGCCCGCACCGACACGCCTGCGGTCACTGTTGCTGAATCAAAGAGCCCTTTGCTGGTCCCTCCCTACTCATCCATAGTGCTGCCAGCAAGGCGCACTGAAAAGTGAAAACTAACAGCTGAAACTGACGCGCATTATTAGGCATGCAACTGACTGCAGTGAGGTGCGGAGTAGATGACATCTGGGTATCCAGTGCCCAGTGGTGAAAGAAATGGCCAGATAGTGCAATGCAAGTCAAGACCTGGAACTCCGGTGAACATCCCGAGTCCTTTAACCAAAACCTGCTGCATGAACTAGCAGCAGCAATGGAACATCCACTCACCAAAATATCATAAAGATCGCATTGCACACCTGCAAATAGTTGGCGTGCAACAGCAGGGCCCAAGCCCGTACAGAGCTGTAAGGAGATGCACCGCCAGCAAGCAACTCCAGCAGTGATCACTCCACTACCGATTCCTAAAGAACGCTGACACTATAAACAGAGTTTATGAACGCACTCAAATTCTCACACGCACTTTTTTCACAAGCATCACCTATTTCCACGCAGCAACCTATCTATCGGAAGTAAATGGAGATGAGAGGAATGTCAATGTCCTTCCCTTTGTCATCTTCACAAGCAACGACGACATCCAGATGCTTCCTGTATTCTGGGACGTCAACCTTTGCCACCTCCTTGGCGACATCAGCAATCTTCCTGCTCAGTCGATCCTTGTGCCTTGGGAACATTGTGTTGTACAGCAACGATGTGCCGCACGAGACACTGTAAGCGCTCAGGCCCTTGTCATTTAACCACTTCAGTAGCTCTGCGACTGTGATGTCACCCTTGATAGACCATCGATCCCATACGGTCCACCTCATAACTTTATGCTTGACCACAGTGGGTGGAAGAGGTTCAGATCTGGTGAGCATCGGTAATGCCAGGTTAGAAAATGTATTGTGGTAGTCTTCGACTGGGTGCCCACCGGCCAGAACCTTGTAAAGCTCAAGGCACACAAGTCCTGTGGCCATGGCTGTTGAAGTTGCAATAGCTGGGATGATCCTTCCAGCAATAAACTTTGCCTTCAGCCTGTCGACCTCCTGGATGCTGTAGTTCCTTGCACGCATATTTGCGAGGCCAGCAATCAAGTCCATGTGGAAATTTGTATCATCATCCTGTAAACATGTACAAGCAGAATTAAGATACCAAAACGATCAACTGCTAAAGTTTTGATTACTTTTGTTTTCATAAGCTATATATCTTAAGCATTTATCTTATATTGGATTTTAACTTTTTAAGGTTCAACGGGAATGCCCATATATACAATAACGTTGCTTTTCATGACAATTTTTCTCAGTTGTATCATGAAAAGGAAACTACAAATATGGAAGATTTAAGTGACCGGTGAGCACGCTGTAAAGATCTCTCAGAACTGCTAACTAACATTTTTTCTCTCTCTGGCAGTGAGGTGGCAGGTTATTTTTTCTAATCCAGTCACAGCAGAAAAGTAATGGGACCCCCACAGCAGAATCTGTGTTAACCTTTACTCCCATCCCAAATTACTCAATGTGCTCCAGTGCTCAGTCACTGATGAACCGTACTCTCAACAGTGACAGGTAATTTGGGATGGAGGGAGGGAGCAGTTCTTATCAGGTCAGAACTTATGGGCTCGTATTTTTAAACAATACTCCCTCCGTCCCAAATTACTTGTCATTATCGACTTTTAAGCACAACGTTTGACCAGTCATCTTATTCAAAAAAATAGGTGCAAATATGCAAAACATCAAGTTATACTTAAAATACCTTTGATGATGAAGTCGCAAACAAAACAAACAATGTATGCATAATTTTTTGAATAAGACGAATGGTCAAATGTTGTGATCAAAAGTCAACAGCGACAAGTAATTTGAAACGGAGGAAGTATGCATGTGCTTCCAAATTGAAAATGTTTGCAAATGAGATTGTTCTTCAACAGCAAGGGGAAAGGCTAAAACATAGGGTTCTAACCTTAAAACAGCAGAAAGAAGCTTTTGAAAGGCTAACCTTCTCAAAATGAATAGGTTTCATTTGAAATCCTGGAGGTAGTTTCTTGGCAGATGCTTCCAACTTGGTTAAAAGGTCTTCAATAATAGCGGCATCATCAACTGAGGCACTGGAGATGTCAATGGCATTTTCATCTGTCTCAATCTTAACACTACTCTTTGGCTTAAATTCAGGAACGGAAACTTTACTGATTGCATTGATCAGATTAGTAGTGTTCTTTGCCCAGTCAGGTACAGTGATTCCAAAAGATAATGCTCTCAATATGGAAGCGGCCATTACAAACTGAACATGTGATGAATCAGCAGTTGAAAATTCCAGCGGGTGAGGGAAACGCTTTGGAGCAGACCAGAAAGGGGCTCCTGTGCTAGTGGTGGCATCTTCAGGAAATGTGAATGTTAGCTGCTTCACACGATTAGAGAAGTAATCTTCAAATCTGGGAACAAAAAAAGATATTAGATGGCACTTAAAATGAGTACCCTTCATAGTAGTCCTATAGGTTTCGATGATACATTCAACAAAATTAGTAAAACTTTGAACAAGGAACGATGGTACGACATAGACAAAAAGAAACAAAGAATGGTTGAATTCATAAAATAGCAAACAAACTTGGGGAGATAAATCATACTTTAGTCTTGCCCAGGTTATGCAATCTTCAAATCTTTCACAGCGCTCCTTCTCAAGGCATTCACATACACGCTCAAGCAATTCTCTGGCCTGAGCATCACCTGCCTTTTTCATGGCAGCAGCATATCTCGTAGGATTAGACAGAAAAGAGTTGACTTCATTTGGAGTTTTATCTAGCAGACCCTCAAATTCAGAGCGAGCCCATGTCACACAATGGTCAATATTGTGCGGAAATGAGTGGACTGTGCACATGGGTGCCTGCTTCTCAGGAGGGTCTTGTGAAGCCCCATAATTTTCAGTAAGGTGAGGAATTACCATTTGTGTATTACATTTCGTACCCAACGTTCCAGATTCCAAGAGTGGCTTCTGGAAGTATAAGCACCTCATGTCCATGTACAACCTAGCATTAACATTATCAAGTGCATTAATGACAACATCAAGCCCCTCCCAGAATGCATCATGGAACACATGCTCAGTCTCTGGACAGGCACGATTCTGGAGGGCATCAACGTGAAGGCAGGAATTGATAGCACTAGCTGCTGTAGCTGCAACAGTAGATTTAGCCTGCCCAATATTCCAATCACGAAACAGAAATTGGCTGCTTAAGTTACTTTTCTCAATGACATCATCATCTGTTATAGTTAGTTTCCCTTTACGGCTACAAGATACTCCCATTAAAGCCAGGTTCTTCATGAATTCGCACCCAAGAGCACCAGATCCCACAACAAAGACATTGGCATCTCGCAGCTTTTTCTGAAGCCTAGAGCCAAAAACAGAAATCTGAGCATCATAGCGGCTATTCAATGGCTTCAAGTCTTTAGGGTCCAATTGATAGGTTGGCAGAGATTCCACTGAATCCAAGTAGAAGAACTGCCAAAGATAACCTTCTTGTCAGATAACAACAGACTAGAGAAGCATAAAATATCCTGTAATCCATAATAGTTACCTGGTACAGTGGCTGAAATTTTCCAGAACATGCCTTCACAACTTCCTGACCAACAATTCCACCAAAAATAGCAGCCATTGGGTTCAGGACAGCTCTAGAACCACTTGCAAAAAGCCGCAGCAGCTTCTCATCAAGCTTACCTTCAATCTTGTAATCAATTGTGGCTTCATTGAAAGAAGCAGTAAACTCCACAATTCTTTGGGCATCCTGGGCACAACCAACAGCAGGGAAACGTCCAAACTCTTTCCTAAATTTATCCAAAGCTAGAAATGCGAAATGAAGCAGAGGTGGGCGTTCAAACTTCAAACAATCACTCAGAGGGAAGTTGCCAGGTTCTCTAATAGAATCTCTCAAACTCTTAAATTGTACAACTATTTGTTCTTTCACCTGCGTAACAATTCCACCTTTTGTATAAGTGCCAAACTTACTTGTATCCTCCTCGATGCAAAACGAATATGGTCTTGAACGTATTATCTTCCTTGGCTTGCCATCATTCAGTTCATTCATTCCCTGGACCTCTGAGAAAACAACAAGATCGCCTTCCTGGAAATCAAGGCGCTCATCATCAATACAGTACACCGTTGCAGGATTGTCATTGCTGATGGATGCAATTATGCCAGTATGTGGATCTTCACCATCAAAATCATGAACAGAAAACTCAGGCCCAAAGTCACAAAAGACGCTACCAAAAAGACCATGGACTTCTGTTTTGATAAATGAAATTGGGGGCTGGTGGCTGCGACAATAATCATCAAATTGAAACGCCTTGTCCAGACTAATGTCAGTGAAAACAGCCACCTGAAAATCAGAAAGTGTAAGTATGACAACTGTATGATGACTTCACAGAGTTACGTTGAGGATTTGTGATGTAAGACTTGAACACTGCAGCAATACATTCAGTGATGCTACCAAACATGTCAATGCCATTAAATAGATTGTACTGGAGGGAAGCTTTATCACTTCAATATCTTAAGTCATATGATGTTACTAATCAGAGGTTGCAATTGTGGTGTCACTTAAATATTTCCAAATTTATTGACTGGAAAGTTATCAAGATACTATCATGCCCACAGAGCAAGGTATCAATATACAAGGTTGGTTAAGGACTTAAGGCGTTCTGCAGTAGTATTTTAACAAAGTAGGCTGGAAAAGTTAGGTCATGGATGCATCTGATAGCATGGAAGCACATCTGTGGTATAAGCAAACCATACACAAACTTGCAATTGGCAAAAAGATAACATAAAGATTTGCACTCATTCAATTTAACTCCAGGTTTCAGTAATTTTTATTTCAAATAAATAAATTCAACTAGGCTCCACAAAGGAAATCATTGGGCACTATGAGCACAATGACACTCGGATACAAAAGAAAAAAGAACTCATAACCATAGGATCAGAAACTGTAATGAAATAGAGAATATGAGCAGAAACATTAAAGATTCATATCAAATGACACGATGGATTAGCCTGTTACTATCAACACCAGGAATTAAACTGAATATATTTACAATGCCATACACTTCAAAACGGATCTCAAATAAAGTAGTTTCTCAACCATGATTATGCTACCTATCACTGACTACGAATGAAGAGAACATAACAAGAAGTAGTAAATTTTAACACAGTGGAGAACTAGCAGACCTGGAACTTTGAAAGGTGCTCGGTGGTCAATTCTTCTGTTAAAGCAGATATACTGACAGCATTGTTAAGTTCTTGAAGCTTTGAAACACAAGTAACAGCCCTATTCTTCCCAATGTCATCCTCGGATAGAAAGAAATTGCCCGATAGGTCCCACATTTCCACATTTCCCACGTCATGTAGGGTGACAGACTTAACACCAGCCAGAGCAAGGTTCTTTGCTGTTGAAATATTATTAATTCCAAAGATCATTGATCCAGAAAATATATATACTAATAAATCATAGTGCGATTAGCAATTATACCATACCAATAAGACACTGTAGCATTACAATTTGACAAAATGCATATAGGATAAAAGAAATAGCTATCTCTTAAATAATTATAAATTACTAGCTCAAACAGGGAAAAAATTCATAATGTCCCTGTGTTGACAGGAGATAAAGGGGGTGATCTTAAGTCGTAACAACTTGAGGGGTGAAAGAACACACACATGAGAGGCGATGAGTAAGGCTGCTCACTACTCATACATGTATCTTATAATGAAGAGAACCTTTGCATGTCTCTGCCACAAAATACCGCAAATATATACTCCCTCCATCCCAAATTACTATTTGTTTTGGCTTGTCTAGGTACATAGCTCTTGATATGCACCTAGATATATATTATGTCTAGATACATAGACAAAGTTATGCATCTAGAAAAGCTAAAAATGAATAGTAATTTGAGACGGAGGTAGTACATAACTAGCAGAAAAATGGTCACAACTTGAACAGAGTATACATTGATAGAGCAGAAGTGCATAAGGCTGCCAGTCTGTTTACTTGTGCAAGCCAATTACATGCAAGTATTCAAAATGTATTTCACAATGAAGCAAATGAGTCTCTACACATACTGCATTGCCTAGAAACATGGGGACACCAAAATATCACTGGTTACAAACGAGGAAACATGCGAGCAGCTAGAATGGTAGATAGACAGATTTGTTTTTTTGTTTTGTTTTGTTTTTCTTTGTCTTTTTTTTTTTTGCGGGAGCACCAATATTAGAACATATTAGAACAGGGCATTAATAAACATATATACGAATCAGAAATTAGAAGGGGGCACGCACCGATCTCAGCTCCAAGCCCGTTCAGACCGGAGATGAGCACGTTGGACGCGAATAGCCGCTGCATCGTCTCCCTTCCGTACACGGCAAGCTGCCTGCTGTGCAGGTCCTCATCGATCTCCGCAACTCCGCTCCCGCTCCCGCCGCCGCGGCCGCCGCTCACCTCCTCCCCGGCCACCATCGCCCCTGCCCCCACAGCCGATTCCACTGCCCGAGCCTTCTTCACGACCCCGTCGCCGCTGTCCTCAGCTCCCTCCGCTCTCTTCGTCGGAACTCGGAAGCATATAGTGAAAACTCCTGCACCGCGCAACAGCAAAAACATCAACGGCAAATCAAACGCCCCAAACCCCCACCCCAAATGGCCCAAAACCCCAGGAATGGTGATCGGGGAACACGGATCCAATCATTGGGACGAATCGAGTCGACGAGAGAGCTTACGGCTTTACCCGTGGGGGCGATCGGAGCGGCGGCTAGGGTTCGCGCGGCGGTCGCTGCCTCGAGGGCGGCGGGTCGCCTCTTCCTCCCGGCTTGGAGGCTAAGCTGATGAGATGGAGGTACTTATACAACAGTGGCGGCCTGGCGGGCGGCGGAGGGGGGTTTCGCGGGCAAGGTGGCGACTGGCGACGCCGTGACGGTGGATGCCGGTGGCGTGGTTGAGCTGGCGAGATGGAGGACTTCGAGCGATCCTGGCCGTTCGTTGTTGAGAGGGACGGGTGTGAATTCTGTGGCTTGTCTCGACGGACGATCGCTTTTGGGCAACGATGTGGACAGGCACATCCGAGGCATCACGCATTCACGCTGCTGAGCTGGACGAGTGAAATGCCGGATTTACTCTGCGTTTCTGTCTCTACTAGTAAAGTGCTGTTTTGAAGAAATCTTAAGACACTCTGAATTGATTATTTCGTCATTTGTATGTTAATCCTATTTGATCACGTTGCTCCCACAGCTTCTTTCATAATCTCGTCCTTCTCAACCTTATATGTACTACCTAGGAAAAACAAATAATCCAACCACTTTTGAACTGATAATAACAAACTATCAGCTTCTTGATAATATTTTACTCTAAAATTTTCAAGGGCATTGTTTTGTAGACATTGAATTTGAATTTCTATGAAAAAATCCCGCTCAATCTGTAACTTAAGTAGCTTGGGTTGGCAATGGAATGAACCACATTTACAACAACCGAATGGGAGAATATATATTCCATTGTGCAATTTATTGGCTTCGGGTTGTGATGGTGGGTAAGAGAATCAACCATGATCAGTTTACATATTTTGAGAGGTTATCCTGAACACGGTAACTTAGGAACCTACATAACATTAAATCAATCAATTCAGTATAGCTCTGTGATGGCATTGTCTTTGGGATCTAGATAGACAAAAGAGAAAAGAAATGCATGGCTTAACTGCTCACAAATGAAAATAGCACAAACAACCTTTTATTGTTGGAAACGGGAAGCGTGTGGAGCAAAGCTATTGACATCAATATGCATTCGCACCAGATGAATAACACCCTTGTCGGTACATCCAACCAATCCCCAAAGCAACAATAGCACCATATACCCCGTCCATTTCTGATTAGTTTACTAACCATATTTCCATATGACCATATTCTTCCCCTAGATTTGTCTTCTGCTCCTCAAGAATGATCATAATTGGACAAAAAGTAACCTTCATCATCAAACCTCTATGTAGAACAGGGAGGCAAACATCTTGGCGACAAGTGAACCTGCAAGAAAACAATAAGGAAACGGGAAAGGGTTGTCAAACCAACCTACATAATTTCACGTGATGCCATATAATGAGCAAAATGTATCAGACATATAAATTGTATCAAAAGAATAGATAGATAACATAGGACTACTTAATTCAAAATAAATTATGTAGAGGCACTGGCCACCAACAAACATCAACCATACCCATACAAGCTATGTACATGGAACACAATTACAAATTTACAATGAAGAACTACACAAGAGTAGAAATTAGAGTGTTGGTTACCTTTGCCTTTGTAAATAATTGGATTGGATTTCTACAATGAGACCGTTCGTTATCCTAGCATCTCCATTTTTAGAGCCTCAAAAGGAAAACATATACACCAACCGAGCAATAAAGAGGATATGTGCACAGGGAAAGACATCACTTGGTGTAGCCCTCCGGCTTTTATCTTCAGGAAAAAAATTATGACAAGGTGTGGTCAGGGTCTAAAGTTTTCATCAAAATAATATTTCCCTCAAAAAGTGTTGTTTAATATTATTTTAAAAATGAACTAAATAATCCAATATGTTAAATCATACATGTAAGATACTTATAAATGCCACACTATAACTATCTTATGCAGTGGTGATACGACAATGACAGGATGGCATGGAGCTCTTACTAAGCAAAGTCACGGATGACTTGGGATGAAGGCATGGTGGTGACGTGCGTGCGCATTGCATTCATCACTAAAAACAAATCAACCTGAATAAAAAAATAATCTGAATAATTTATTTTGATTCTTAACCACTCGTACTTGTCGAGGCGTGCAGCTCGAGCTCCCTCGTGGTGCGGTGCAGCACCTCTCGCCGCACCTTGGCGAGGTTCCAGACAACCACCTCGTTGTGTGTGATTGTGTCGGCGGCGGGGTGCACGTCGATCATGGGGAACAGTTCCTCCATGCGGCGCGTGACATTGTACGTGCGGCGTCGTTGATGTAGTCCTCGTCAGCATCGGCCCCGCCGTTGGAGAGGTCCTACGGGACGGGCGCAACCTCCATGCGCGGAGCATGCAGCTCCGCGACGGCGAGGTTCTCCCACTCGCGGTCCTTGAGGTGGCGCTCGAGGCCCGTGACGCGCGGGGTCGAACATGATTTGGTGGTGTTGCGTGTGTGTGGGCGCGAAGGCGGCAGTGCGGTTGCAGGGTGGGGGACGGCAAGGAGAGCGAGACACTGAGCAGAAGGAGAGAAGGCCTGCGGTGCAAGCACCAGGGCTAGTGTTAGCGCGATGATGGACGCCGCAGAGGGCTTCCTCGCCCCCGCCGCCGTTGGCTTCGCCATGGCTAACGAGCAGGAGGGGTTGCAGGAGAGCGCGTGTGCGGTGGGACACGCAGCTCTTGGGGGGACCGGCAAGGGCTACGGTGGCGCGCTGGGTAGTCGTGCGGTGACGCGTGGGGGAGCGTGTTATTAGGACCGGACCGGTCATAGAATTGGTGGGGGTCTTGGTTCATTGGTTCACTGGTTCAACTGTTATGAACCGACTGAACCGCCGATTCAATAATATTGAACCGTTATATTGAACCAGCTACTACCATATACGCTTGTACAATTGATATGTAACAATATATAGTTAACATAGATAACACAAATATATTGCTAGAACATCTTTAATCAAATTTGCATGTTAATAAAAATACTATTGCCATTCTGCCTTTCTTCAGAGTCCATTTCTTCAGTCCATAGAAGCACGACCAATTTATCACTGTAATATCACAGCTAATAAAAACTTCATCTTGCCAAAATCCTACTCTTGCTAGATCACCACATCCACAGATCCACTCCACGTTCAATACATACCAATCGAATCACATTAATACAGAGTTTGGACACTCACTGACGAGGGTCTGGACTAGGGCCCTTAAACGACGAGTTAATTACTTCTGAGGTGGAGTCTTCTGACACCATTGACAATGTGAAGGCCAAGATCCAGACAAGGAAAGCTGCAAATCTCTGTCAAGACCCTCGCTGGCAAGACGCCTTGTCTCCGACCGGTTAGAGGTTTCCCCGAGAAGTCTCCAACTAAGGGGTGGCTTCTCCGAGAAGTCTCCGCCTCGCACGAGGAGTCTCCGCCTCGCACGACAAGTTTCCGTCCCACACGAGGAGTCTCCACCTCGCACGACAAGTTTCCGTCCCGCACGAGGAGTCTCCGCCTCGCACGACAAGTCTCCGCCTCGCACGAAGACTTTCCGCCTCGCCTCCGACAACCTGCTCGTTCGCACGAGCAGTTTCCGTCTCCAACCGAGGCACGGTGCACACGAACGTGGCGCCACCCCGACGCACGAGCTCCCCCGCAATGACACGTGGGGCGCCAGTTCCCCACGCCATGCAAATGCGCCAGCTGGCGGCACGCGCGGGCGGCCGACTCTGACAAGAGCCGTAATACGGCACTGTTCGGCCGCGCGGCCCCTGACGCGCCGTCCCATCCGACCCTGCAGCACGCCAACTCCGTCAGAGGCACTCGAGTGCCCCCTACGATTAATGCTGACCTACGATTAGGTCCTAACGTGACGGGCTCGTCGCGTGCTCGGGCGGACTGAGTCAGCACCAAAGAGCTCGAAGGAAGCGCCAGGTGCCCGAAATAAATAGCCCTGCCCGGCCACGCGGCGACCTCGACGACAACGCGGTTCAGCCCCCCTTCAATGCACCCTGACGAACAGCGACGTGCGAGAAGACATCCTAGCGGCTAGAACTGTAGCTTTTAGTTGTATTCCCTTTTTGCCCCTCCCCTTGCGTCTATAAAAGGGAGAGGAGGGCAACCGTCACAAGGGTTGACGAACCGAACTCTCACACTCCAGGGACTTGAGCTCGACACCCTCTCCCGACAAGTTTGTAACCCCTACTACAAACAACCCCAGCACAAGAACACGGCAGCTCGATACTGGACGTAGGGTATTACTCCTCGAAGGCCCGAACCAGTCTAAATCCCGGCGTCTCTCGTGCTAACCATCCGGGTCAGACACACGATCCGATACAAATTTACTGCTCGGCGGTTGAGGACCCCGACAGTTGGCGCGCCAGGTAGGGGCACATCGTGTGTCTCGCTGAACTTCACCAATGATCCGGATGGAGGGCCGCAGGGTTTCGCTAACCCCTAGGGCCACCATGCGTTTTGGCTCTCTCGGCTTCGTCTACACCGGGCCGGCGGAGTCCGTCGTCGGGCGCACCTTCGCCCGACCAGCTCGCCCCAATGCCTTGACGGCGGCGGCGGGGCGCGCGGCGTTCGTCCAAGGCTTCTCGGGCGAGACGATCTTGGCCATGTTGGGGCCAAACCCGACACAGGAGCGTTTTAGGCTCGCCGCCTACTACCTCACCGACCTCGCCTTCCAGGCCAGCAGAGCCGAGCCGCTCGCCTGGGGCGAATTCATGGAGCGGTGCACCGCCATGTACCCCCGTGGACAGCAAGACCTTCCGGACGACCCGGTGACGGCCTACATGGACGCGCTGCGAGCGTCCTACACCGCCGCGGGCTCCGCAACAGCCCGAAGGGCACGTCAAACACCCGCGTGCGACTTCACGCGCGAGTGCTTCGTTTGCGTGGCGCCGAGTTCGAGTAGCTCCACCGACGCGGAGCCGGCACCACGCCATCGCGCCACGGACACCCAGCGCGGGGCGCGCCTCGATGAGCTCGCCGAGGCCAGGCGCCAGCTCGACGAGGAGCTGGCCAACCTCCACCGAGAGCTCGGGGAGGATCGGCCGCGGAACCCGCAAGCGGACCCGCAGCAGGTCCCGGTGCGGGAGCAACACTGTCAAGGAGACGGCGAGCGGCAGGAGCATCGACCTGCCGCCGAGCAGTCCAGAGCCCGCGCTCCAACACCGCCGGCTCGGGGACGTACACGCGACAACAACCGACGCGCCAACGAGGGCGCGAACGTCGACGACAACACCCCGCCGCTCTTTAGGCGAGCGTCGCAGAACCTAGCGGCCGCAGCGATGCTGCTGCGCGGCTGCCCAGAGGCGGCCACCCCCGAGGAGAGGAGGGTGCGACAGCAACTCAAAGCCCTCCTCGAGACGGTGGCAGCACAGCAAGCAGAGAGCTCCGCGTCACGCCAACGGTCGGCGCATGACGGGAGAGCGGCACCCTCTGCGCATCGCCAGAACCCGTCCCCCTCGCGGCATCAGAGCCACGGGGACGGAGCCGGAGGGTCGGCGGTCAAGCAACATCTCGGGCCTAACCGTGATGCCCGGGACACCATCGAGGCTCGCCGCCGAGCCGCCAGCGTCGACAACTACGGCAACGGCGACAACCGCGACCACCGTGACGAGCGCCGCCCACGCCGACAAGACGACCGAAGGCGTGGTGGGCGCTATGACAGTGACGACGACCGCGATCGCAGCTGGTCGCCGGACCAGAGGGGCCCGCGGGCCTTTGGGCAGAACGTGCGGGATGCGACGTTCCCCTCACGTTTCCGAGCACCGACCAACACCCTCAGGTACGACGGGGAGACCAACCCGAGCGTGTGGTTGGAGGACTACCGGCTCGCGTGCCACGCGGGTGGAGCGACAGACGACCTCTTCATCATCAAGAACCTGCCGCTCTACCTCGGCGACTCCGCGTGGACGTGGCTCGAGCACTTGCCCCGCGGCAAGATCAATGACTGGACGGAGTTGCGCCGAACCTTCGTCGGCAACTTCCAGGGCACGTACGCCCGCCCCGGCAAGCCGTGGGAGCTGCGCAACTGCAAGCAGCAGCCGGGGGAAAGCCTGCGCGACTACATCCGGCGCTTCTCCAAGCGTTGCACCGAGCTCCCCGGCGCGACGGACAATGACGCCATCTCGGTGTTCCAGAACGGCACGACCTGCACCACCCTCATCCACCGACTAGGGCGCCGGACCCCCCGGACCACTCGGGAACTCCTCGACATCGCGACTAACCACACGGACGGCGAGGAGGCGATCGCGGCGACCCTCAACACCCCTCAGGGCAAGGGGAAACAGGTCGTGGACCATGGCGAGGGGTCGTCCTCGCACTTCAAGAAGAAGAAGAAGAAAAACGACAAGCGTCGTCGTGACGACAACCTTGTCGCGGCGGTCGAGCGCAAGGCTACACGCCCCAAGAGCAACCCACCCAAGGCCGGTCCTCCGAAGGACCATTTCGAGAAGCTCTTGGAGGCACGCCCCAAGAGCACCCATCATGAGGTCCCCGTCAAGCATGCGCTCAAGGACTGCCGTCTCATGAAGAACTATGTCAATGACACGCTCAAGCCAAAGGCGGCAGACCCACCAAAGAAGGCAGCTCCACTCCCCGACGACGACGACGCGGAAGCTCAGTACCCGGGTGAGGACGGGGCGGTCCATATGATCTTCGGCGGATCCCCGGCGCGACCCTCAAGACGCCAAGAGAAGCTGATCCGGCATGGGGTCTACAACGCCGAGTCCGCGACGCCGTCCTACCTCAAGTGGTTGGAGGTTCCGATAACCTTCGACCGCAAGGACCACCCCGACCGTGTGCCGCAGCCGGGATGCTACCCACTAGTGGTAGCTCCCTTGTTCAAGTCTAAGCGGATCCACAAGGTCCTAATGGATGGAGGGAGTGGCATCAACGTGCTCTACGCGTCGACACTCGACGACATGGGCATCCCGCGGTCCCAGTTGCGGCCGTCGACCGCGCCGTTCCATGGGGTCGTCCCTGGAATGGAGGCACTCCCAATCGGGCAGATCGATCTGCCCGTCACGTTTGGGACGCTGCAAAACTTTCGCACGGAAACCCTTACCTTCGAAGTGGTGGGGTTCTCGGGGACGTACCATGCCATCCTCGGGAGGTCGGCATACGCGAAGTTTATGGTCGTGCCTAACTATACGTACCTCAAGTTGAAGATTCCCGGTCCGAAGGGGATCATCACGGTGGGGACTACGTTCCAGCGCGCATTCGAGTGCGACGTTGAGTGCTTCCAGTTTGCGGAGGCACTGATCCGGTCCGAGAAGCTCCACGCCGAGCCTTCTTCCGAGGACCAGGACATCCCCGAGTCGTCCAAGCGAGCGGCCTGCTCTTTCGAGCCCGCCAAGGACGTCAAGGATGTGGCCATCTCCGATGATGGTCGCACGCTCCGTATCAGGACGGCGCTCGATCCTAAATAGGAAAGCGCGCTCGTCGACTTCCTCAAAGCGAACCTCGATGTGTTTGCATGGAAACCCTCTGACATGAAGGGAATCCCGAGGGAGGTTGCCAAGCACAAGCTGAACATCAAGCCGGGATTGAAACCGGTGAAGCAACGCCTCCGCCGCTTCAACGACGAGAAGTGCAAGGCGATCGGCGAGGAGATCAAGAAGCTCCCTAGTTCAGGGTTCATCCGAGAAGTATTCCACCCCGAGTGGCTTGCTAACCCTGTACTTGTAAAGAAGAAGAATAAGAAATGGAGGATGTGTGTTGACTACACGGGCCTTAACAAGGCATGTCCCAAGGATCCGTTTCCTTTGCCTCGCATAGATCAGGTAGTCGATTCGACAGCTGGGTGCGAAACCCTCTGTTTTCTCGATGCGTACTCCGGGTACCACTAGATAGCGATGTGCATAGCGGACCAACTCGCGGCCTCATTCATCACTCCGTTCGGTGGCTATTGCTACAACACGATGCCCTTCGGCCTCAAAAACGTGGGCGACACGTTCCAAATATGTATGCGACGCGTCTTTGGAGACCTTATAGGACGAATCATCGAGGCGTACGTTGATGACATCGTAGTCAAATCGAAAAAGGCCGGCGATCTAGTCCCAGACCTCACAGAGGTGTTCGCGAAGCTGAGAGAGCACGGGGTGAAGCTTAACCCCGAGAAGTGCGTTTTCGGGGTCCCGAGGGGTATGCTCCTCGGTTTTGTCGTGTCGGAACGCGGCATTGAAGCTAATCCCGAGAAGATCTCGACCATCACGGACATGGGGCCGATCCAAAAGCTAAAGGGCGTACAGCACGTCACGGGCTGCCTCGCGGCTCTCAGCCGTTTCATAGCGCGACTCGGGGAGCGTAGCCTGCCGCTGTATCGACTAATGAAGAAGTCCGACCACTTTGTATGGACACCTGAGGCTCAGGAATCGCTCGATTCCCTAAAGAATCTCCTGAAGAGCCCACCGATACTCACGGCTCCTGCGCCAGAGGAGCCGATGCTCCTGTACCTCGCTGCGACAACCCAGGTGGTCAGCGATGCGCTGGTCGTTGAACGAGAGGAGCCCGGGAGGTCACTCAAGGTGCAGCGCCCGATCTATTTCATGAGCGAGGTACTCTCCGACTCAAAGACTCGTTACTCGCAAATGCAAAAGCTTGTATATGCTGTCTTGATCACCAAACACAAGCTCCGCCACTACTTCGACGCGCACCCCATCACGATGGTATCCAAGTACCCACTCGGAGAGGTGATCCAGAACCCCGAGGCTGAAGGGAGAATATCCAAGTGGGCGCTCGAGCTAATGGGGCAAAACATTTCATATGCGCCACGGAGTGCCATCAAGTCGCAGGTGCTGGCGGACTTTGTCGCTGAGTGGACGGAGATCTGAAAGGACCTTGTGATGCCTAGAGGGGGGGTGAATAGGATCACTTCAAATTTCTGAAACAAATGCAGCGGTTAAAACACCTGTCGGTACTACTGACACGGTGCTGGAACTACCGAGGGGGCTCGGTACTTCCGGTACCGGACCGGTACTACCGACAGTACAGAGGAGACTAAAACGAAATTTGAAATGTAATGCGATTCTAGCAATTCTAATTGAATCAAAGCTTTAGTTTAGTAGCTAAGAACCACCTGCAACCAAAGATATGAGTTGGAGCACAACCAATTTAGAGATCGGGCTAAAACAAGTTCTAGGGTTAAAGAGAGACAAAGAATTCAAGCAAGCAAATGGAGACACAAGAATTTAATCCGAAGTTCACTCCCACAAAGGAAGCTACGTCTCCGTTGAGGATCCCACAAAGGGAGGGCTATCACCAAGAGCCTCTTTTCCTCTTCCAATCCCCACAAAGGAAGATTGGTGCTCACTAAGAATTCTCCACCAAGGAGAGGGTAATACAAACGATCCCGGGTGCTCCACACCAAGAGGGCACTCAACGGGAGACGCCTAACCATCTAGAAGCAATCTTCAAGAGTAACAAACACGAATCAATTACCCGGAGATGCTTCAAGTGCTCTTGAGATGGGGAGATTCGAAGGGGCTCTCAAAGCTTCTCTAATCCTCACTAGGAATCACTTCTCTACCCAAGCCCTAGCTCAAAGGAATCAAATCTTGGCTCTAGGAGGGAGGGGAGAAGTGGAGTGAATGCTCAAGTGAGGGTTTGTCCCGTGGTTGGTCAGCAATGAGTGAGGAGGAAGAAGGGGGGTATTTATACCCAACCCTGAAAACTAGCCGTTACTGTGCAAAATCAGGATTTCTCGGTACTTCCGACACGGGGTCGGAACTACCGAGGGGTGCCGCAGAAACCCAACAGTGGAGGCATATCGGTAGTTCCGACCCAGGGTCGGTACTATCGAGCCCCTGGCTAAAACTCGCCAGAGGAGCCATATCGGTACTACCGACCTGGCGTCGGTACTACCGACAAAGGCTGAGAAGTTGAGATAAGATAAGAAAATGTGCACGTGTCAACTCTAATCTCTTCTCACTCACTTAGGTCATCTCCTAAAGCACTTTTAGCATCTCTTGGCTATCAATTCGCATCTCCCTTAATAGTACGGTGTTTCCTATACTCAAATTCAAAATCAAAAATAAATTAATCCTTGACTTCAGTTGAAAACGCCGAATTGGAGTTGGGGGCCTTCTTTTGGTCAAAACCATAATTTTCAATTAAGTAAATCCTGCACACATCTTATTCAAACGTTAAATGCCACAAATTGTGTTTGTCACTATCACCAAAACAATTAGGGGCCAAGATGCACTTTCAATCTCCCCCTTTTTGGTGATTGATGATAACACAATTCATTTTCAAATAAAGATGTGTGTATCCAACAATTTAAAGCGAAACTCCCCCTAAATGTGTGCTTGGTCTTTTATGGAGGCCTCAAATGCCTATCACACATTTAGAAGAAACTTCACTCTCAATTTGCATACACAAGTGCATAAGTGTGATATAATAACCGTGATGCATATGACAAGATATTCAAACCAACAAAGTGAGAAATAACAACCACCAAGCATCACAAATATATAAACGAGGTTCCACACTAGCACGATTAAGTCTTACAAACTTAAAAGGTTCTAGGTTCACCATCCATCACACCACACAATTAGTTCATACATGTCCACAACCTAAGATAGATAGATAAAAGAGCGAAGATACACACCACCCCCACATGGATAAATTGTGAGCTCACTCCCCCTTTGGCATCAAGCGCCAAAAAGAGGAGGCCCTTCAATCATCACTACCATGTGGAGAGTGGGCCGCCGGAGGAGAGTCGTCTTCCTCGGTCTCACCACCACCAAAGTCTTCATCGTCGATATCGGCCGGGGGTGCTCCATACATCATGGATGTGTCGCCGTACACCTCCCAAGGGTTGTAGAAGACCGGTGGAGGAGGTAAGTCCATGGGCTCGCGAACAGGAGAGTGCTCAATGTTGGCTTGAATGAGTAGGTTCTTTTGGCGAGTCTCCAACTTGATGAGCTGCTCATCCACATACTGCCTGTGAGCACGAATCTCCTGTGCATTGTGCTTCCCAACATTGAAGCAAGCGAAGAGGCCTTGAGAAAGAAAGTTAAAGATACTCTTCTTCTTGCCGGGGGGAATGGTGCCTCTAGAAGATGATGGTCCACGAGAGGAGGATGGAGGCTCATAGGAGGATGGACCACCTGAGGAAGGTCCACCCGAGGGGGTAGCTCTAGGAGGGGCATGCTTACCCAACTTGAGAAGACGCTCAATGTTCCCCTTGTTTGGCTTGTACCAAGTGTGAGTCTTGTCAGTGAGAATGTCAACTCCGGTCACCTCACATATCATCTTGAAGATCCAAGGGGCATACTGACAGCTCTTGTTAGCGGACACTAAACACACAATGATCTCCTCCCATATGAAATCAAACACACTAAACTTTTCTTTGCCCGGTGCCATCCTCACAAGAATATCCTTGGCAATGTTGGAGATGTTGTAGTTGTCACCTATCTTAGGAGTGAGAGTATATCGAAAGAGTTGATTCAACATCCTATAGACGGGCTTCATACCATGAGTAGTACCAAACTCAACCTTGCCATAAGCGGCGTCATACATGAAAGCCATCTCGCTATCTAGGGGAATCTCTCCACCATGTATCTTACGACGACCAAGATCCTCCGCATCAAAACCAAGAATCTGAGCGAACCTCTCATAAGAGACGGAGAGAGGCTTGCCTTGTAAGAGCCAATGAAAGGTCTTGGTTTCACGCCGGACATAAAGATTGGCATAGAATTGTGCAATGACTTCTTCATTCCAATCATAATTCAGTGCCATGATTGAAGTCATTCCCTTAGCATGGCAAATGTCAATGGCCTCATTGACGGCCGGAATGTTGAATGACCTCAAAGCATCCCAATTGATGGACTTCATGTCAATAGTCATGTGCTCCTTGCATAAGATAACCGATTCATACCAATCGGCATTGAACTTGAGCCAAAAGCGGATATCTTCAAATTCCTTTTGCCATTGAGCCGGATCGGAGTACCTTTGCTTGTACACGTCATGTGACCCACTCTTGTAGTCAACCATCTTCATGATTCCCATTGTAGTTGCCGGACGAGGAGGCATGGAGGGCCTAAGCACAAAACCCGCAAGAGAGTCCAAAGAGATATCTTCATAGTCATCATAATGATCATCCGGTTCATGAGCTTGCTTGGTACGTGCATGGTGACCTTGACTAGTCGAGCGACGAGGAGCAGCTGGAGGATTTGTACGGCCTCAACCACGTGGGCGTTGAGCACCCTTGCCCACCTTCCTCTTCCTTTGAGCGAGAGGGACGTCATCCTCATCGGAGCCTTCTTGGATCACTTGCTTGCCGGCCCGACTCATCTGAGAGAGTGTGTAAGGTTTGTATAAGATGGGTGTTAAAGATTTGAAAAGGATTGGCTCAGTTCATGTGCTTCAGCACTTGTGACAGACACCTGTCGGTACTACCGACGGGGTCTGCAACAGTGCGAAAAATCCATGAACCGAGTGATTCAACCAACGAAACGCTACGAGATCATGGGCAAGTGTTCTAGGATGGATATAAAGATGATTCCCTAAAGCATTCCTCCTAGAAACAACGGCATTGAGAGATCGATTAGAGAGGATTTTGAATGTAATACCTTGAGCTTTCCCGCGCGAATCGAAGAACTCCCGGCGAGGATCAGATGTTCTGAAGGGTGGGGAATCCAATGGAGTGGCTAGATTGAAGTTTTCACGGTTGGATTTGGAGTTTTCCTCACGGATTTGAGAGAGAGAGGAGGAGAGGGGCGGCAACGGTCATGAAGTGGAACCCTAGAGGAGGCCGTCTGGTTCGGGGGTATTAATACCCCAGCGACGGTTATCGGTAGTACCGACAGGGGCTCGGTACTACCGAGGGTCCAAGAAAATTGAGCCAGAGAGTCCATATCGGTATTACCGGCCTCGTGTCGGTAGTACCGTGGGTTTTCGAAATTCCAACAGTAAGCGCTTATCGGTACTTCCGACCTTGTGTCGGTAGTACCGTGGATCTTAAGGATTTTGAAGAACAGATTGAGAGACTAGCTGAAATAGACAGAGGGAAAAAGCTATGGACATGTAGAGCAACCATAGGACTTGGTGATTAGACACAATCAATCAATCAAGGCGATAATCACCAAACACTATGGGAAGAACCAAGTTTTGTAAGACACACACAAAGTGAAGAAAATAAAACATTTTTCTCTCTATCTAGGCATCAAACAATTTTGTGTGCAACAAGTCAAGCCAAGTTACGAGAATCCAAGATGTTTAGCTCACTTCTCAAAGCACAAAACCTTTGCTCGTCTAGAGGCTTAGTAAAGATATCGGCAAGTTGCCTCTCGGTGCTCACATGATGTAGAGCAATATCTCCCTTAGCCTCATGATCCCTTAAGAAATGATGTCGAATATCTATGTGCTTTGTTCTAGAGTGTTGGACCAGATTGTTTGCTAGCTTGATGGCACTCTCATTGTCACACAAGAGTGGAATCTTACTAAACTCACAACCGTAATCACTCAATATTTGCTTCATCCACAAGAGTTGTGCACAACAAGCACCGGCCGCCACATACTCGGCTTCGGCCGTGGACAAAGCAACCGAATTTTGCTTCTTTGAGCTCCACGAAACCAAAGACCTACCAAGAAATTGGCAAGTCCCGGTAGTGCTCTTTCGATCTACCTTGCAACCGGCATAGTCCGAATCAGAATAGCCAAGTAAATCAAAAGTGGAGCCCTTGGGATACCACAAGCCAAGGTTAGGAGTGTGTACCAAATATCTAAAGATTCTCTTAACGGCCATTAGATGACACTCCTTAGGATTAGCTTGAAATCTTGCACACATGCACACACTAAGTATTATATCGGGCCTAGATGCACAAGGGTAAAGGAGGGAGCCAATCATGGAGCGAAATACCTTTTGGTCGACCGACTTCCCTTCTTCATTGAGATCAAGATGTCCATTAAGTGCCATAGGGGTCTTGATGGGCTTAGAATCGGCCATGTCAAACCTCTTGAGCATATCCTTTACATACTTGGTTTGACATAAGAAAGTCCCTTCCTTCATTTGCTTGATTTGAAACCCAAGGAAGAACTTCAATTCACCCATCATAGACATCTCGAATCTCTTGGTCATGATCCTACTAAACTCTTCACAAAATTTATCATTAGTAGAACCAAATATAATGTCATCAACATAAATTTGGCATACAAAGATATCATTTCCATTTCTTTGAATGAAGAGAGTAGAATCGGCTTTGCCTATCTCAAAACCGTTCTTGAGAAGAAAATCCTTAAGGCATTCATTCCATGCTCTAGGAGCTTGCTTGAGCCCATAGAGCGCCTTATGGAGCTTGTACACATGGTTGGGAAAGTTTGGATCTTCAAAGCCCGGTGGTTGATCAACATATACTTCTTCTTGGAGAGGTCCATTCAAGAATGCACTCTTGACATCCATTTGATGAAGATTGAAGTCATGATGAGTAGCATAGGCCAAAAGGATACGAATTGATTCAAGCCTTGCTACCGGTGCATAGGTCTCTCCAAAGTCCAAGCCTTCAACTTGAGTGTATCCTTTGCCAACAAGCCTTGCCTTGTTCTTTGTGCTGACACCAAATTCATCTTGCTTGTTTCTAAAGACCCATTTGGTGCCGATCACATTTTGCTTTGGTCTTGGCACCAACTCCCAAACTTCATTTCTCTTGAAGTTGTTCAACTCTTCCTCCATGGCAATAATCCAATCTGGGTCCTCAAGAGCTTGTTCCACACTAAGAGGTTCCAAAGAAGATACGAACGAGTAAAATGCACAAAAATTTGACAATCTTGAGCGAGTTGTTACCCCTCTTTGGATACTCCCAAGTATGTTGTCAACGGGATGATCCCGTTGAACCATTTGATGTACTCTTGGGTGTGGTGCTTGAGATTGACGTTGAATTGGTCCATCATCATCTTCATCTTGTGGAGCTTCTCCTTGAGCTTCACCACCTTGTTCTCCCCCTTGATCAAAGCCCCGTCCATGATCGTCACCATGAACTTGACTTTCCTCTTGATAAGCTTGAGAACTTGGTGGTTGCACTCTTGTTGATGATGATGGATCTTGATTGCTTGTGTCACCCGGAGCTTGAACTTGACCCTCACGAGGCATAACTTCACCGGTCCCCATTCTAAAGATTGACACACTTGGGGGTTCTTCATCATCTACAAGGTTTTCACTAACTTGCTCTCGTTGAGAGCTGTTGGATTCATCAAATTTCACGTCTACCGTGGTCTCAACACAACCGGTGGTTTTGTTGAAAACACGATAGGCATGCTCGTTAGTTCCATAACCAATGAGAAAACCTTCATCAACCTTGGATGCAAACTTTGAGGCTTTGGGTTTCTTGTTAAGTATGAAACACTTACACCCAAAGACCCTAAAGTAATGCACACTAGGCTTTTTACCGGTGATGATCTCGTAGGGAGTCTTGTTCAAGTACTTGTGGAGGTGAGGCGGTTGGCGGCATGGCATGCGGTGTTGATGGCTTCCGCCCAAAATGAGTCCGGAGTCTTGTATTCATCAAGCATTGTTCTTGCCGCTTCAATCAACGTACGGTTCTTCCTCTCAACGATCCCATTTTGTTGAGGTGTGTATGGGGCGGAAAGTTCATGCTTGATGCCTTCTTCATCTAGGAACTCCTCAACTTGAGTGTTTCTAAACTCCGAGCCGTTGTCACTCCTTATGTTCTTGACCTTGAGCTCGAACTCATTTTGAACTCTTCTAATGAACTTCTTCACAATTCCCTTTGCTTCACTTTTATCTTGCAAAAAGAATACCCAAGTGAAACGGGAAAAATCATCAACAATTACTAAACCATATTTGTTAACACCGATGCTTATGTAGGCAATTGGTCCAAACAAGTTCATGTGTAGTAGCTTCAATGGTCTTGATGTTGATAGGATGTTCTTGGCGGGATGATGCGCTCCAACTTGTTTTCCCGCTTGACAAGCACTACATAACCTATCTTTCTCAAAAACAACATTTGTTAGTCCTAGGATGTGCTCGTCCTTTTGAAGTTTGGCCAAGTTCCTCATGCCAACATGGGCTAGTCGGCGATGCCATAGCCAACCCATGTCGGATTTTGCCACTAAGCAAGCCTTAGGGTCCACCTTTACTTTTGTGAAGTCCACATAGTAAAGCTTTCCCCTTAGGTGACCTGCAAAGACAATAGAGGAATCCTCACTTCTAGAGACGGTCACACCCTCTTTGGTAAAGAGACAATTGTAGCCTTTCTCACAAAGTTGTGAAACCGACAACAAGTTGTACCCTAAACCTTGCACATGAAAAACATCTTCAATTGAATTTGTTGTTGAGATAGCAATTTTACCTAGACCGATTACATCTCCTTGACCATTGTCTCTATAGATGATAGCTTCCGTAGGGTTGTCATAATGATCAAGGGATGCAAATAAGCCTTCATCTACGGTCATATGATTAGTGGCACCACTATCAATCAACCATGTGCTTCCACCGGAGGAGTAGGCCTTGCTCCCTCTTGCCATGAGACAAAAGTGAGAGTTGTCCTCATCGTCGGAGAAGTTATTGAAGAGGCGTGGTGAAGATGCTCCTTGTGCCATGGCAAGTGTTGCCATGCCTTTCTTCTTTGGTGTTTCATCTTCATCACTTGAGTCCCATTGTTGACCCACGTGAGCACGCCCTTGGTACTTGTTCTTGTACTCTTTGCTCTTCTCCTTGTACTTCCTCTCTTCCTCATTCTTGTCCTTGCTCTTGTTCTTGGGACACTCGGCGATGAAGTGTCCATACTCTCCACACTCATAGCATTTTGTTTGTGACTTCTTCTTTCTATCATCACCACCTTTCCTTGATGCCTTGGACTTCAAGAACTTCTTGTACTTTCTTATGGCAAAGGCGGTTTCTTCATCCGTGCTGCCTTCCTCACTTGAGTCCTCATTCTTAGTCTTGGAAGTCTTTGGCTTCACTTCCACCACTTCACTAGCGCTAGAATTGAGGGCTAGACTCTTGTTCACCTTCAATGTAAGTGATTTCTTCACGTCTTGATCAACTAGCTCTTGATGCAAGATTTCACCAAGAAGTTGATTGGGAGTCATGTTGTGATAGTTCGGATCTCTTCTTATCATGGTTGCTAGGTTTGGATTCTTCGGTGTGAAGGCTCTTAGCAACTTCTTTGTGACCTTCTCATCATCCCAATCATTGCTTCCTAGGGCTTTGATGTCCGAGACAAGAAGTATTAGCCTATCATACATTTCCCTCACGGTCTCTCCATCCTTCATGACGAAAAGCTCAAGCTCTCCGTGAATCAAGTCGATCTTGCCTCTTCTCACTTGATCGGTACCCTCATGTGCCTCCTTGAGTGTGTCCCAAATCACCTTGGCAATTTGGATGTTCCGGACTTTATTGAACTCTTGAGCACACAAGGATCCCGTGATTACTCTTGTTGCTTGCACGTTGCGGTGGAGGTCTTGCTCATGCTCAAGTGTAAGAGCTTCTCCTTCGGCGGGGATTGTCACACCTACAACCACAATCTTCCAAAGAGAAGGGTGAAGCCCGTAGAGGTGCATTTGCATATCATAAGTCCATTTGGGATAGTCTTTCCCATCAAAATGGGGAGGCTTTCCCAAATGTACGGAATAAAACTTTTCGTTAGGATTGTTGCCCGTAGGTTGTCCGTAGTGGAATGGCACTTCATAGTAGCCGGAGTGGGAATGCTTTGCTTGCTCCTTCTTGATCATCTTCTTGAGGAGCTTCTTGGCCATCTTCTTGGCCTTCTTCTTCTTCTTCGCTTTTCTTCTCTTCTTCGCCGCCTTCCTTGCCGCATCATCATCATCCTTGACGTCTTCATCACTTGAGTCAGAATCGGAGTCCGAGTCGGAGTCGGATGAAGAGTCATCTGAGCTTTCTCCGTTGGAACGGCTTGGGGCCTTCCCGGTGACGTCTTGGGCTGCCTTAAGCTCTTTCTCTTGAGCTTCCTTGGCGGCGATTTCTTCGGCGGATTGGTTGTCTCCGCTCCCCGACATCTTGATCCCTTAGCGGTTAAGCCTAAATCAAGGGATTAGGCTCTGATACCAATTGAAAGGACCTTGTGATGCCTAGAGGGGGGGTGAATAGGATCACTTCAAATTTCTGAAACAAATGCAGCGGTTAAAACACCTGTCGGTACTACCGACACGGTGCCGGAACTACCGAGGGGGCTCGGTACTTCCGGTACCGGACCGGTACTACCGACAGTACAGAGGAGACTAAAACGAAATTTGAAATGTAATGCGATTCTAGCAATTCTAATTGAATCAAAGCTTTAGTTTAGTAGCTAAGAACCACCTGCAACCAAAGATATGAGTTGGAGCACAACCAATTTAGAGATCGGGCTAAAACAAGTTCTAGGGTTAGAGAGAGACAAAGAATTCAAGCAAGCAAATGGAGACACAAGAATTTAATCCGAAGTTCACTCCCACAAAGGAAGCTACGTCTCCGTTGAGGATCCCACAAAGGGAGGGCTATCACCAAGAGCCTCTTTTCCTCTTCCAATCCCCACAAAGGAAGATTGGTGCTCACTAAGAATTCTCCACCAAGGAGAGGGTAATACAAACGATCCCGGGTGCTCCACACCAAGAGGGCACTCAACGGGAGACGCCTAACCGTCTAGAAGCAAGCTTCAAGAGTAACAAACACGAATCAATTGCCCGGAGATGCTTCAAGTGCTCTTGAGATGGGGAGATTCGAAGGGGCTCTCAAAGCTTCTCTAATCCTCACTAGGAATCACTTCTCTACCCAAGCCCTAGCTCAAAGGAATCAAATCTTGGCTCTAGGAGGGAGGGGAGAAGTGGAGTGAATGCTCAAGTGAGGGTTTGTCCCGTGGTTGGTCAGCAATGAGTGAGGAGGAAGAAGGGGGGTATTTATACCCAACCCTGAAAACTAGCCGTTACTGTGCAAAATCAGGATTTCTCGGTACTTCCGACACGGGGTCGGAACTACCGAGGGGTGCCGTAGAAACCCAACAGTGGAGGCATATCGGTAGTTCCGACCCAGGGTCGGTACTGCCGAGCCCCTGGCTAAAACTCGCCAGAGGAGCCATATCGGTACTACCGACCTGGCGTCGGTACTACCGACAAAGGCTGAGAAGTTGAGATAAGGTAAGCAAATGTGCACGTGTCAACTCTAATCTCTTCTCACTCACTTAGGTCATCTCCTAAAGCACTTTTAGCATCTCTTGGCTATCAATTCGCATCCCCCTTAATAGTACGGTGTTTCCTATACTCAAATTCAAAATCAAAAATAAATTAATCCTTGACTTGAGTTGAAAACGCCGAATTGGAGTTGGGGGCCTTCTTTTGGTCAAAACCATAATTTTCAATTAAGTAAATCCTGCACACATCTTATTCAAACGTTAAATGCCACAAATTGTGTTTGTCACTATCACCAAAACAATTAGGGGCCAAGATGCACTTTCAAGATCCAAACTCCTCCGGCACCCATCGAGCACGAGACATGGACGATGTATTTCGACGGCTCAGTCATGAAGGAGGGGGCGGGAGTAGGCCTTGTCTTCATCTCGCCTCTGGGCGTACGTATGGAGTACATGGTTCGACTACACTTCCCCACCTCCAACAACGTCGCAGAGTATGAGGCTCTCATCAACGGCCTTCGAATCGCGGTCGAGCTCAAGATCCGCCGTCTCGAGATCAGGGGAGACTCAGAACTTGTCGTGGATCAAGTCATGAAGGAGAAAAATTGAGTTGATCCGAAGATGGCAGCGCACTGCCAGGTCGTTCGCGATTTGGAGGACAAGTTCCATGGGCTCGAACTTCATCACGTGCTGCGCGACTACAACAAGGACGCGGACGTCCTCGCCAAGACTGTGTCGAGCTGCAAGCCAGTACCGCACGGAGTGTTCGCGAGCGACCAGCACGCGCCATCCGTGCGCATCGACGGGGAAAAACCACAAGAACTCGAGGAGTCGGAAGTCATGGAGATCGACCAACCCCCCGAGCCGAACCTTGAGGACCCGGATTGGCGCTTTCCCATCCTCGAGTGGCTTGTCGAAGGGAAGCTGCCCTCCGACCAGACGGAGGCACGCCGCATCGCGCGACGAGCTAAAGCTTTCGTCCTCATCGAGGGAGAGCTCTAAAAGCGGGGCGCGGCAGGCATACTCATGCGATGCATCTTGGGAGATCAGGGCAAGGCGCTACTTCGTGAAATCCATGCCGGCACATGTGGACATCACGCTGGCCCAAGAACTCTTGTCGGAAAGGTTTTCCGACAAGGATTTTACTGGCCCACAGTGGTGGCGGACTCCAAGGACATCGTGCGGCGTTGCGAGGGATGCCAGTTCTACACTCGACAAACTCACCTCCCGACGCAAGCTCTTCAGACCATCCCCATCACATGGCCTTTTGCTGTGTGGCACCTCGACATGGTGGGACCACTCCGACAAGCGCCCGGGGGCTTCACGCATCTGCTCGTGGCGGTCGACAAGTTCTCCAAGTGGATCGATGCTCGACCCATCGTGAACGTCCGCTCCGAGGAAGCTGTAGCGTTCTTCACCGACATCATCTATCGCTTCGGCATACCTAACACAATCATCACCGACAACGGCACCTAGTTCACGGGAAAGAAATTTCTCAACTTTTGTGACGACAACAACATTCGAGTGGATTGGACCACCGTAGCGCACCCAAAGACGAACGGGCAAGTCGAAAGGGCGAACGGCATGCTACTACAAGGATTGAAGCTTCGCATCTTCAAACGCCTCGAGAAGTTCCGAGCGAGATGGGTAGCCGAGCTACCACCCGTTCTCTGGAGCCTGCGCACCACGCCTTGTCGAGCGATCGGCTTCACGCCTTTCTTCATGGTGCATGGGTCGGAAGCAGTCCTCCCTATGGACATCGACTACGGCAGCCCCAGAGTACGGGCCTACACCGAGGAAGGCAACCAAGTCGCACTCGAGGACGCGATCGATCAGCTCGACGAGGCGCGTGACGTGGCACTACTACACTCGACAAAGTACCAACAAGCCTTGCAACGCTACCACGAGTGCAACGTGCATGCCCGCGAGTTCTAGGTCGGGGACCTAGTCCTCCGACGGGTTCAAGGCAGCAAGGATCGACACAAGCTTGCGCCCCCGTGAGAGGGGCCATTCATCGTCGATCAAGTACTCCGACCCGGAACGTTCAAGATCCGATACAAGGACGGTCGAATCGTCTCCGACGCTTGGAACATCGAACACCTGCAGCCATTTTACCCTTGAGTAAATGCTCATGACTTATAAATCAGTGAATAAATACCGCATGCTTTATTCATATATTTATGAGTTCGTAAACTTCTCGGTTGCCATGTTTTTATGTGTTGCAACTTCTCTAAAGGCTGAGCGGTAAGCGTCTCCGCACCTGTGCAGAAACGCTCTCCGCTCGAGGGCTACCCAGGGCACGATGCCCTCCTTTCGATTTTCCATTTTGAAAACAAAAATCGACAACTATGTCGCAACCAATCGCACGTGCGAGAGGTTTTTTGGCGGAAAGCTCAACCTTGTGAGAAGTAAAGATGGCGGCCCGCGCGGGGCTTGGTGCTGTTGCTCGTTCAACGCTCCTAGCACCTACGCATCCGTGGCTACGGTGCGAAGGCTTGCGAGCACAGTCCGAGTCCACAGGCCTCCATCCGACCTCTTTTCAAAATCGCTCGAGCGACCGCTCCGGCTCCGGCCTAAAACGATTTTAACGAAAAATACGCGAGTTACTTTTCAAACTTTCCCGAGTGCTCGGGGGCTGCGAACGCGTAGCACCTCTTAAATGGCTTGGGATGGCTGGGCTTTCTGACTCCTACGCCCCCGCGGCTCCAGAGTAAAGCTCGGTCAGCTCAAGTTCCTAAGTTCTGCTACTCGTTGCTGTGGTCGTCCCTTGGCGCTCGAGGACGTTTGAGCTGTAACATTTTCAAACAAGTTTTCGACGACATAAAACTGTTCAGGGCATTATACAAACACATTGTTCTTAAATCGCCTACGAAATAAAATGATGCATCTAATGTGAAGGCCTGGAGCTCTCTTGGTCTTCTGGTGTGTCTCATGGAATCAGGTCCAGGTCCTTCATCGCGACGTCGGCCATGGCGCGGGCGAAGGAGGCGCAGTCTTCTTCAAGACGGTCACAGTGGTCGTCGGAGCTGCCAAGGGCCCAGCTGCCGCTCAGCGCCGTGCGGTCCAGCCCTTGATAATGTGAGTCGAACATGGATCGCACCTGGTGCACCACCTTCCGAGCAGTCGACAGCTCCCGCTCCTTGACAACATCCGGGAGACGCCCGACCTCTTTCGCAAGCGTGTCGGGGAGCATCAGCCCAACAGAAACACCGAGCTCCGACAAGACCTGGCCAAGGAGTTTCCCGAGCTTGCCGTATTCCAGGATGCTCTGCCGGCGCAACGTCTTCGACTCGCGTCGGGCATTCTTGACTTGATCAAGCTCCGTCCTGACCTGCTCCTGGGCCTTCCGAGACTGCTCAAGCTCGGCCTTGACCTCTGAAGAGGGTTAATGAATCGCAATGAATGGATATGACGCAGACAAGCGGAAAGAAAAGCGAGACAGGACCAAGGGGACTTACTCTCGAGCTGCTCCGACAACCGCTTGATCGACCCGTCCTTCTCGATGATCCTGAGCTCAGCGGTGTTCACTTCCTGCAATTTTTCTGTGAGCTTCACGACCATCGCGGCACGAGCCGCGCGTAGTCCTACGTCCACGAGGAGGCAAATCAACACCAACAAAAATCGATGACGAGAAAAGAAACCCACGGCCGGAAGCGCTCGAAGCCCACTCACCATCGACATCCTGCGCCAATTGGGAGTTGGCGTTCCGAAGCCGAGTCACCTCGTCGGTGGCGTCCTGGAGCTTGTTGGCCACCTCGGAGAACTGCTTGTTGGCCGTCCTGAGGTCCGCACTGGTGGTGGCCAAGTCTTGCTCCAGCCTCGCCACCCTCGACTCGAGCGCCGCCTTCTCTTGAGCGGTGGCCTGGGCAGCGGTCTGGGTGGCGGTTTCCGCGGCAGCGGTGGTGGCCTTCTCGGCGGTCTCGTTGGCGGTCGTTACAGCGGCCCGCAGCTCCTCAGCCGTTGCCTCCGCTTGGGCCAACTTCGCCTCGATGGACTCACGCTCCATCGCGGCGTTGGCGGCAGCGGCCTGTGCGGCCGTGGCACGATCCTCCGCGGACTTCACGGCGGCCTCGAGCGTGGCCCTCGACGACACCTCATTCGCCACCGCCCCGGCGGCGGCCAGACGAGCGACCGCCAGCTGCATCTCCAGCTGAGATCGCTCCGCCTGGAGCTCCCTGATGGTGCGCGCCTTCCTCACGCCACACTCCGCGAGCGTCTGTTCCGGGCAAGAGAACATCAATTATAAGACTTGCAAGAATGGAAAAACGAGGTTAAGCTCCCGGTTCAAAGGGACTTACCATCGTCGCGGGAAGGATAAGCTCGTCGAACGCACGACGCGCCCATCCGAGACCGAGATCGAGGCGGCGGCAGGCCGCGGCCTCCTCCTCTTCGTCATCATACGCGCCCGCCTCGTAAGCAGCCGCCCACGTGAAGCGCACGAGGTCGGTAATCCGCGCGTCGTTCTCCTCCGGCTCCGGCAGCAGCCCTGCGCCTGAGCCCTCCCCGACCTCCTGGATCTCCGGGGAGGCGCCTCCCCAAGCGTTCCCGGGGACATCGTGTTCCTGCGGGACTGGGCGGGTCGGGCTTGCGATGGGTGCCGCTTCGATGACGGGGGCGGCGAGCCGAGGTGGCGACGGCTCCGGCGAGCCGAGGTGGCAACGGCTCCGGCGCGCTCACAACGGCCGATCCCGCGACCACGGCAGGGGACGAGGACGCGGTGGCAGCCAGCTCCGTGTCGGCTGCGAGCTCTCCGAGAACCCCCTCGGCTGCCTCGAATGTGACTGGGGCTTCAGGGGGCCCGCCGGCTCCGACCGGGCCCGGCTCCGGCTGCTCCGCTTCGGCCGCGTCAAGCGCGGGCTCCTTGTCGCCGGGCTCCGCCGCTCCAGCTATGGTCGTAGCCTCGAGCGCAGCCGACTCGGAAGCCTCGACCCCTGACTCCTCCGGACCTGCCAGCAACCGCTCCAGCACGACCTCGAAGCTAGTTGGATCGCCGCCCGAGAGGTCGGGCCCGTCAAGGTCGATGATCTCCCGAGGGCGGGCAGCCGCGTCGTCGGCTGCCGGGGCCTTCACTGCGTCCCCACCCGCCTGCAACGCCGCGGGCACCGAAGCTTCAACCGTCGCCGGCATCTCGGTCTCGTGTCCGCTGGCTGATGGCGGCGGGGGCACGATCTTCTCGGAAGACGCCCCCAGGGCGTCGCCGCCTCCCGCGGTGGCCTCGATCGGCGTCTCGATCGCCGCCTGGATGTCGCTCGCCTCAGGGGCCACCCGCCCCTCGGTCAAGTTGTCGGTGTCCGACGCCAGTGGAGGCGCCGCTGTCTCGACAACCTCGGGCGCCGCAGTAGGCCCTCTCCCGACCTGGCCCGCCGACGGTTCAGCAGGATGAGGCGTCGGGCGGGGATCGGGCTGAGGGTTGCGCGCGCCCAGCGTAGCGCGTTTCTGTGGCGTGAGGCTGAGCACGCCGGTGTCGGCACGGCTGAGGCAAGGACGAGTTAAAAAAGAGAAACAAACAAAGACGAGGAACAGTAAAACAATAAAGGGTAGCGAGCAAGCGCTTACATGGTGGACCGAACGCGGGCCCGCTTGACGGGCCTGTCTGAAGGACCCAGCTCGGGGGCTGGCCTTTTGGCCCCCGCCGGCTCGGAAACCGGTTCTCGACGCTCCGACGGCTCGGGGGCTGGCCCATTACCCCCCGACGGCTTGGCAGCGGCGCTCCGATCCCCCGACGACTCGGGGGCTGCCCTCCCGGCCTCCGCTGCGCTGGAGGTCGGCTCCTGACTCCCGCCAGAAGAAAGGGGCACCTGCAGGGCCGGGACGCCACCGCCGCTGGGGAGTGCTCGTACTCCCTCCTTGCGGCGCGCTCGGTGCAGACGCCGGCGGGGTCGACCTCGCCTTGGCCGAGGAACGCCTCCTCAAGGAATCCGAGTCCGGTCGCTCGGCGTCGACGGAGGAGTGGCGGGAGGAAGAGTCTCGGTCCGCCGGCCGCCTGGGCGGATCGTCCCGACGTGGGGGGTCCCTCCGCCCCTCGGAGGCACGTGAACCACCGGGGGCCGCCTGAGAGCGGGTCACCCTTTGATCTTCTCGGGCGGGGCGGGCCCCTGGTTGCGAGCTGGAACCCGCGCCTTTCTCACGGACGACCGGCTCCGACCGCCGCGTCGAGCTCACTTCCGCGGCCTGGCGCGGTGATGATAGGGGTGACCCGGACATGCCGATCCAATCAACGTCCACGCTCGGCTTGTCCCCGCTCCACGCTGGTGGCGGCGACGGATCTTCGTTGGAGGAGACATTGGCCTCCCCCGCTTTGCGGCGCTTGATGCGGTTATCATTCCGATCGCACTTGGCGATCTCCTTCTCCTTGTGCTGCGCCTTGCGCTCGCCCCTCCGCTTCTCCGCGGACGCCTTATTGCAGTTGAAGATCGCCTCCTGCGAGAGAGGGGGCTTCGCGGGCACGAGGTGGAGGCTCCTCAGCTAAAAGTAAAAGGAAGCGAAGGGAGTCAGCGACCATCAGAAATTTCCGAGAAGATCCAAATCAGATGAAGACCTCGAACTAGTCGGAAAACTTATCGAAAGAAGGAACCACTTACGAGCTTTTCGGTCCCCCATTGGGGAGCATTGGCAGGAGCTGTGACGGCGGCCACGAGTAGGACGCCTTCCCAATGGCCACCGACACGCGACGCTGGACCTCATCCAGCGAAGGTGGCTCGGGCGCGGTCACGGTCCCTGTCCAAGGGGCCCTCTTGGCCGTCATTTCACAGAGACAAAGAGGCCGCCTCCGGAGTGGGACGACCCCCCGGGTGTGGTACTGACCGATGACGGCCGCCAGGTCGACTCCGGCCTTCGAAGACGGGCCAGCGCCGCCCAGTGCTCCTTGAGCAGTTTCTCCTGCTCCGCCTTCGGAGGCCCGTCGCTCCAACTTCTCGGCGCCTGGGCGATGGAGACTCCGGTGAACTCCGGCAGCACGTGCTCAGGGTCGTTCTTGAGATAGAACCAACCCTTGTGCCAACCGTTGTTGGAGCTCGTCAGCGAGAAAGGAATGTACTTCTCGCCCCTGCCCTGCTTCATTTGGAGGTTGGCGCAACCGATGGTCGCCGGGAGGGGGCCGTCCTTCAAGCAGGCAAACATGAAGAAACACTTGAAGAGGTGCCAGTGGGCACCGATCCCCAAGTACCCCTCGCACAACGCCTCGAACGCCGCCATTTGCTGGACGCTGTTCGGATTGAGGTGCTGGAATTGGAGCCCGTACTCGAAAAGTACAGTCCGGATGAATCGCCCGGCGGGGATGGAGAAGCCACGCTCGTGGAACGCCACGAACGAGACGACGTACCCCCCTCGGCGGGCGCGGCACGGACTCATCCTCGGGCACCCTCCACTCCTCGGCGTCGGTGAGCGCAGGGAGCTGCCCGGCGGCGACCAGACGATGCAGCATCGAGCGGGACACGTTGGAGCGCGACCAGTTCGACATGGTAACGGCGGGCTCTCGCGCACTGCTCAGGTGAAAGAGGCGGCGGCGCTGTGGGCGTGAAGGGCGAAAGAAGCAGGCGGCGATGGCAGAGGAGAGGGCAGGAGAGGTAAAAGTTTCGAATCCTCCGCTGGCTCACGGTTAATAAGGAAGGGGCGTGGCCACCGGCCTTAAATGCTGGGCCCACCACGCCGAAAAGACGCCTGCGCGCGCGCCCCGGGGTAACTGTCGCCCGCCTGCGCGACGCCTCGATGCCCGCCGGGCCCAGGAATCTGAACCGACCACGCTCCGTCTGTTCAAACCGTCACATCCGCCACATCGGCCACGACGCCCACGACCGCCACGACTGCCTCGGTCAAGGGTCCCGGAACCACGACAACATCTCTGAAGATAAAAACCCCACAAGCGAGTCTACAACTCACTCGTGGGCTCGGGGGCTACATCCGGCGAATGCGCTCGCGTGCATCCACCGAGAAAACCAAGAACAAAGATCATCGTGACGCTTCTCATCTGAGCCTGTGAGCGAGTCCTTGACTCCCACTCAGGCTCGGGGGCTGCTGACGAGGGCCTGGACTAGGGCCCCTTAAACGGCGAGATAATTACTCCTGAGGTGGAGTCTTCTGACGCCATTGACAACGTGAAGGCCAAGATCCAGACAAGGAGAGCTGCAGATCTCTGTCAAGACCCTCGCTGGCAAGACGCCTTGTCTCCGACCGGTTGGAGGTTTCCCCGACAAGTCTCCAACTAAGGGGTGGCTTCTCCGAGAAGTCTCCGCCTCGCACGAGGAGTCTCCGCCTCGCACGACAAGTCTCCGCCTCGCACGAGGAGTCTCCGCCTCGCACGACAAGTTTCCGTCCCGCACGAGGAGTCTCCGCCTCGCACGAAGACTTTCCGCCTCGCCTCCGACAACCTGCTCGTTCGCACGAGCAGTTTTCGTCTCCAACCGAGGCACGGTCCACACAAACGTGGTGCCACCCCGACGCACGAGCTCCCCCGCAACGACGCGTGGGGCGCCAGTTCCCCACGCCATGCAAATGCGCCAGCTGGCGGCACGCGCGGGCGGCCGGCTCTGACAAGAGCCGTAATGCGGCACTGTTCGGCCGCGCGGCCCCCGACGCGCCGTCCCGTCCGACCCTGCAGCACGCCAACTCCGTCAGAGGCACTCGAGTGCCCCCTACGATTAATGCTGACCTACGATTAGGTCCTAACGTGGCGGGCTCGTCACGTGCTCGGGCGGACTGAGTCAGCACCAAAGAGCTCAGAGGAAGCGCCAGGTGCCCGAAATAAACAGCCCCGCCCGGCCACACGGCGGCCTCGACGACAACGCGGTTCATCCCCCCTTCAATGCACCCTGACGAACAGCGACGTGCGAGAAGACATCCCAGCGGCTAGAACTGTAGCTTTTACTTGTATTCCCTTTTTGCCCCTCCCCTTGCGTCTATAAAAGGGAGAGGAGGGCAACCGTCATAAGGGTTGACGAACCGAACTCTCACACTCCAGGGACTTGGGCTCGACACCCTCTCCGGACAAGTTTGTAACCCCTACTACAAACAACCCTAGCACAAGAACACGACAGCTCGATACTGGACGTAGGGTATTACTCCTCGGAGGCTCGAACCAGTCTAAATCCTGGTGTCTCTCGTGCTAACCATCCGGGTCGGACACACGATCCGATACAAATTTACTGCTCGGCGGTTGAGGACCCCGACACTCACCGTTCGCCATGTCCCCTTGCCCATGTGGTTCAGTTGTGCCGTGGTCACTCAGCCACAAGGAGTCTCTGTGATCTGCCCTGTGCCCAGCAAATCTTTGGCCTCCGCTCGCCGCTGCAAATGAAGAATGGGAAGGCAATCAAGGTCTTAAGGATGACCGGCATCTGCCGACAAACAAGCAGGACAGCAGGGAATTAGAAGCCGCGACAGCAGTTGACGGAGAACGAGTAGGGCTTCTGGAGACTGGAGAGTGGAGACGCCGAGGAGAAACGTCGACCATCGTCTGCTTGTGACGCGCCGCCAACCCGTCAGCCTACTAACGATTCAGGATGCGCCGCCGTGCCAATCGCTATCGGCCGCCGTGGGAGCAACTAAGCAGAGCGGAAGGGGTACACGGTTGCGCGTACACTCATCTTTTACCGGTCGTACGGGGCGTGGACGGATAACAGGGTGGGCCCGATGTGGCCATGTGCATGTGGGTACACGGTGGGTGGGTAAGGAGACGTTGAGTAACAAAAACATTATAATTTTGACAGAAACGCTCCCCAAATTGCGATTTTTATAGTCGTTCCACCTTTTCGGTCATCATGGAACCTGACGAGTGGGTCCAGCGTGAGAGGTAAGGCGGGCCCGAATTAGGTGAGAAAAGTTTTCAATTGTCTTCGCTTCTTATAGTATAGATAGATAAGCATGCTTTTGGTTCATAGAGTATAGCTTAAGATGGACATTCGAAATTCTATCCAGTACCAGCATTCGGAGTTCGGACGGAGAATGTAAGGGGTTTAGACTATCTGCACTCGTCATACTTCATATCCTCCTCAAAAACAGAATATTCCTGCCTGGTCAGTAAGATTCTCTCCTTTATACAACTTTCTCTCGCACTCATCATCCTTTACATCTCAACCTCTATCCCAACTACTCATCCCGGGACCCATATGTCAGCCTCACTTTTTTATTTTATCCCCTCTCCTCCCCTCCCCCACCAACCCGCCCCCCTCTCTCCTCCGCACCCGGCGCTCACCTCGCTTCTTTCGCCCATCTGCCTGCGGCCCGCTCCTCGCACCGGCGCAGCCCTCGCTCTCTCCTCCGCGCCGGCCACTCTCCTCCCCCGGCCTCTCCCTTCCCCGACGACCCTCTCCGGCGGCGGATCTGTGGCTCCCAGATTAGCCGTCCTCGACTCTCTCTCGCGCGCGGAGGACGGGCAGGGAGCCTGAGCTCCGGACAGCGGCGCAGGTCATCCCCGGCGCGATTCGGCGGCGGCCCCCAGCTTCTCCCTCCCCTGCGTGCAGGTCATCCCCGGGGCGATTCGGCGGCGGCAGCGGCCGGGGCGCGGCGCGGTGACCGCCTCCGCCCCATCCCCTGTTCCTGTCAGTCGGGGCCAGGCAGCGAGGCCTCATCGCGGCGAGACGGAGCCTCCTCCCGACGACAAAGGAGCAGGGCGGGCGGAGGAGCCGAGGCCCGCAGCGGCGACCCTTGCCGGGACTCCCCGAACTCCTCTCCGGCACCGCAGGGCGCGTTGACCTCTCCGGCACCGCAGGGCGGCGGAGGAGCTCGCCCCCGCGGAGGAGCAGGTCGCGACGGGTCGACGACGACGGTGGCTCCTCCTCCTCGAGCACCGGCGACGAAGTCGAGCTGCGGGCTGCGGCCTCTAGGTGGCGGACATGGAGGTGTTGGCCGTGGTGTTCCTCCCCTGCGACTGGTGCGCGGACGCGACCGCGCGCCCTGCTCCACGTGCCTGGCCGGCGGATCGAGCGGCGGCGAGGTGCAGGGGCGCGAGGCGAGGACCGGCGGCGCCTCCCTGCTCCTCCTCGAGCTCCATGGGCGAGGGTGGGCGGGGCCAACCTCGGAGCAGCGGCGCGACGCGAGCTCCTCGAGCTCCACAGGATTGTGCTCCCTCCCCTTCCATGGCCGGATCCGGTGGTGCCCTCCCTCCCTCCCCTGCATCCTGCTTTGCCCCTGCGACGGGAGAAGGCGGGCAGCACGCGAAGGCCGGCCGGCGACGGGGATGCGGCGGCATCTCCCTCTCCTCCTCCAGGCTGTGGCGGCGGCGCATCCGAGCTCGAGCAGGGCGGCGACGGCGACTACCTTCGCGGCAGCTCCTCTTCTCCTCCCCCTTCCTGCTGCCCGCGCGGATCCAACGATCCTCCCGTGGGCCCCGCCAACTCTGGCTTTCCGGACGTCCGCGAAGTCCGCTTGATTTCCCGTGAACGGGACGATGGATCCAGTCGCGGACGCGTTCCGCGTACCCCGCTGCGAGTGTTTTTTCTTTTGCGTTTCCTTTCAGGAGGACGTTAGCGTACCCAGTGCAGATAGTCTTATATCCAGAACAATCCTTATCAATCAAAACAATGGAGCCAGCATCCCTATAGTGGGTAATTGGTAGGTTATATCTTTTTCAAGTATAAGAGCAACTTCAACAGTTCCCCATCCCAAATTGCTATTGTTATTTTTTTGACAAAAACAGAAAAAATCTTTTTACAAGTTGGAAAAACACAAAATTTGACAAGTAAAATTTGGCAAACTGTCGGAGATGCTCTAGAAGTTTCATCTTAAACGGCCGTTGAAAACAAGCAGAGGATGTAACAAAAACAAATGGCGCGTTGTCAGAGAAAATGCCGAACTCGCGATACACATAAACCCTACAAAAAGAGCCCACGTGAAGCCCAGTAGTTTCACACTCTGAAGCCCACGAAGGCACGAACGACGCAGAGAGTGGCAGTCACCACTTCTCCTTCCTCTCCCACCTTCTCGTCTGGGTCTGCCCGTCCCGCTGCCCCCGCCTCCTCCTCCCTCAGATCTCCAAGGCCAGGAGCCCCCGGGACCCTCCCGCGCCCGCAGCGATGTCGGCGAGCAGCACGCCCGTGGACGCCTCGGGGGAGCCGATCCCGACGTCGTCGGTGCTGATGGCGGCGTCCAAGCACATCGCGGTCCGGTGCCGCCCGGAGAACGTCGCTTTCCTCAACTGCAAGAAGAAGGACCCCAACCCCGATAAGTGCCTCGAGAAGGGGCGCCAGGTCACGCGCTGCGTGCTCAGCCTGTGAGTTCGCCTGCCAACTTCTCTTTCTATCCGCCCTGCTTGCGCTCCGTCCGAATCCCACTCCTGCCAGATTGCGATTGGAATCCGGGCTCGTAAAATGTTGCTTCCATCGTGTTGTTCGTTACGGTTCGATTTGTTAGCGAAGGTGCGCTCGGCGCGGTTAATTTTTGTGACCGATTTTGTTAGTTTGTATTGAGTGAAAGGCTATGGATTGTGATGTTAAGTGGGCGCAATCAGATATAAGTTGGTGATAAACCGATAACGTCAGGCTTCATCGATTAGGCTGTACTGAACTGGGGATGGAACAGTAGCTGCATTTCCAAGATATTCAGTGTCTGTTGATTCACAGTATAGTAGTGATGGTGCATGTGACTAACTGGCAATGGGTATGTGGTAGACTGGTAGCAGAGTGTGTGCTCTTTGGTTATCAGGGATTCAGGGTACCCAGCAGTTGAGTGATCATGCAATCTGCTGTCGAGGTTGTGATAACCAGTAGCATTTCCTGAAAAACATGTGAAGAAACTTTGCATCATAAGCAAATATGCTATGCATAGCTGATATGAAACTTAATTCGTGGCAGTTGTTGATGAGTGTAGAAAATTATGAATTATGATTATTCAATGCTAGATTTCTGGTTGCACGATTGCATTGCAAAATAGTGGGGGATAAATTGGTGAGGTGGCACAGATTAGGCAGTGCTCTATTAAACTGGTGAATTTACATTTGTTAGATAGCTCATTTTCGCTTTAGAGTCATCAGTAGAAATGATCAAATGGTTTCGTACCTTGATTGCTTAGGTTAGTTTTTTTTTTCAAACAGGAGCCCTCCTTTGCAACCAATAAATTACTGTAATCTCCTTTCGCAAAAATTACTGTAATCTCCTTAGTTGATTACCCTTAGGCTCTAAGATAGGAAGTGTACTCTGTATATCGTTCGTTCAGCTGCTTTCAATTTCGCTCTTAGTAGGTTGATTCAAACTAGCCAGTTCGCATGATAACATTTTCTGTTTGCAGCTAAGACCACATTTCTCCCCATTTGCCGATGTGGGTTTTATATTTTAAATTTTGATCCACCCAAATTAGAATGATCTGTTGAGGCCAGAGGATCTTAAATCATCATGAATACAGTGTGCCATATCCATAATTTTTTTTTGATGAAATGGAATATCCATATATTGATCAACTGAATTTACATGTTATGCAAGCAAGTGATTCAGGGAAGCAAATGAATTATGAAATTTACTAGATCACGACACTGCATTTAAGCGGTGGAGATGCTGGTAACACTGCTTCAACGTTAGTGCTAATGTGCATGGTTACATCTCGCGGGATGTTAGAGGACATGTTTCTCACAATATAACTATAACTATAACATGAGTGCGATGGAGGAATTCTTGATTTTTTTTCTTGTACACAGAATTGGTAGTGGGTACAAATGAATTAAGTATCCACTAGAGAATTTCATTCTGCCTTAGCACACATGATTCTAAAAGAAAGGAAATGGTGATGTCAATCTGGTTTGATATTTACTCGTTATGTTTGCTTTACCTTCCAGTTGGTTGAGCGCTTGCTCACCGAAGTGTCAGGTCGTGGGTTCGAGCGTCCTCCCGCAGTTTACTGTGGGGATAAGGCTTGCCCGATATTCCCTTCCCCAGACCCCACTCAAGCGGGAGCCTCTGGCACTGGGTCTGCCCCCCTTATGTTTGCTTTACCTGTCACAATGAGCCCATTATAGTTCGGTAAATTTGTCAATTGAAGCCTGAAGTGGTTGAATTTGTGATGCCATACTTCTATTCCATGTGCCTTTTTAGGGGCTTCGTGAACATTTTCGTCAGGGAGTTCATTTATATTTTACCTTGGACAGAGGTAGAACAGGAAAGTACATTGTCACTGTTGACATTATGCTTGTATTATTTGAGGTCTACCATATCCTGGGGGCATCTGGCATTCTTTGAAGTGAAAAGATTCACATGTCAGTATGTGGTTTTGCTATTTCTTGTTTAGTGATTGGTAGCATATAAGCCTGTCTTTTTACCCAAGAAGCCACCCAGGAAGTTTATTTTTTCTGGGAGGGGGGTAGGATTTAGGACAGAGGAAGAAGCATTCAGTGGTAGTGCATCCCCCTTGCGATTCCAAAATTTGAGGTTATGTTCCCTTTTGCTCCTATTTTGTGCTTCTCATATGAATGCAGACCGGTGTCCAATGTTTTAGCTGTCCTTTTTAGTGGAGTAACTATGCTTCATTAGAAGCACAATTTATGTCAACAATGTGGTTTCCATTAAGCTTATAACTTTTTGTTAAGTTGCCCTTGTCTTCTAGGTTATAGCACCCTGCATTTCTTGGTTAACATTGTTTTCTTGAGAAATGTGATTTCTATTCATCTTATCACTTCAGTACTTCCTACTGTTTTGACTGACTGTATTTTCATTCACAGGTTGAAAGAACTTCACCAGAAGTGTCCGAAGGAGATGGATGCTTATGCCGGTTGCATGTATTACTACACCAATGAATTCGACTTCTGCCGTAAGGAGCAGCAAGCTTTCGAGGAGGCCTGCCCCATATCTGAGTAGATCATTCAGAGTTTTACTTCCAGTGATCTTCACGAATAAGGAGAAAAGCCAACAAACCGAGTTCATGATCTCCCATGTTTGTTGTCCTCATGGAATATTTACTGGTGGATGAATAGCACGCCCCGGAGCTATTCACCCCGCTTGTCTCGCTCTCATTTTTTTCAAACTTGACTCAGCCCATCAGTGGTAGGCTCTAAAATGTTGATGGTGGTGGTTTCACTTGTTTTGGTTCACAAATTACATTTGGCAGACTTGCCGTTGTTTTCTGCCGGAGTGAGTCAACCTGATAATATACTAGGATCTCACACAGCTACTCCACATCGCACTGCCTCAGATCTGTCAGATATGATGAATGTCTGTGCCGACTGCCGAGTAGTATCAATTGTCTCTTTGTCAGAGTGCAGAAGATAGGCGCTGCAGCCGGCGACGTGCGGTTTTGTAGCTGGTGACTGCATTGCTGCTGCCAGCGCACGGGCGCCGGCATGGGCTCCGTGAGATGGCGTTAACCCTCAATGCGTTTCAGCGAGGGCTGCGTGACTGCGTGAGGATATGATGGCTGCAGAGGATTTATGATTCGAAGGTACTGACTGGTGCGTGCAAGCGGTTGAACTTCTCACTGACGATTCTGTAGGTTCCACAATCGTAGTCTGAATCCATGATCATAAACCTGCCTCCCATTTTGATTCGGTAGGAATGTAAAATTCGTATGAAGTGGCAGAACAGTCGATTTTATCACTCGACTTTTGCGACAGGCTCAAATTCGTTTCGATGCCAGAGCTAGGCTGAAGTTCCAGAACATTTGCCGCGGTTGCTCTCTGCATCAACCGAGCCCTTCAAAAGAGCCCGGAGACAACCGTCCGGGCTTCGTGTGGATAAGATAAGAGGTGCAGAGGCCGCGTGCGAGCGTGTAGGGCCCGCCGGTCGCGCCCTGCCGTGCAGCATCGGACGGCCTGGATGGATGCTAGGCACCGTTCGTTTCGTCCGATCGCATCTGGGCGCGGGCGCCAACGGCCACCGCGGCGACTACACCGTGCCATGGATCCTCGTCGACGCTGTCGTGAAACCACGGAGGTTACCTCGGCCATGGATCCTCTCTGCTTGTCTTCACACTCCTCCCCGTCAGATCTCCATGGTTTTTTTGTCAGATACCGTGTCTACTGCACCGTGCACGGCGGTACACGAAAATAATTAGGGGGAGACACAATCATTCTCCTTTGTTTTCTGGCAACCAAACACATGTTGCCCAAGGATTGGATCCCCCGAATGGAAGGCAGAGAGAAGAAGCATCCGATCTGATGGGCATCAAGGCTGACAGGGTCGTAGGTGGCCGCTGTTCCACGAAAACGAGGCGCCAATGATGGTGTGATGTCCGCCATGGCCGGTCGGCCATGGAAGCACATGGCGTGATCACAGGCGGGCAGACACGGAGTAGAAGAAGCGGGGAGATGTGGACGCGAGGGGTTGGGGGGGCGGCTCACTCAATTTTGACCCGAATTTCGCCACATCGCAATCTTTGAGCAGGTCAGACCGAGAATCTCCAACAGATCTTGACCTGTCCCAAAGACCAGCCACGGTAGATCCAACCTTGCTAGTATATGCTTGCCACTCGCAATGTGCATCCAAACACTTCTACTCTTGAGTCTTGACAAGCAGTTAAGCTACTGTGCAGGTGGTTGTAGAGGATAGAGCAAAACATTGTCCTTCATCCCCCCTAGATCCATCAATTAAAACCCTCAAAACCTTTCATTTTCATATCACTTTCTGTGGGCTATTTCAACATGGGCAGATATTTCAGGGGACAAGAAAACGTGAGAGCAATGAGATAACAAGCCTTTGCACATATATATTATATTATATTATATTTCTCAGATGCAGTTTCCTGCATGATTAGGCAAACAGCCAAGCCAAACTGATATATAGCATATAGTAGAAGGAAAAGGAAGAGAAAAGAAAGCTATCTAACAATCTGCCTCTGTAGGATGGATGTGATCTCGGAGAACTGAGGCCGCTTCGGAGGGGAACTCTCCCAGCACCTGTTCATCAGTGACCTCAGAAAAGGAGGACAATCTCTTGGGATCTCCGGCCTTAGCCCGCAGGCAGCAATTCCGACAGCTGCTTGCACCGGCGAGTAGGTGGAGTATGCCTCCTCTCCGGTGACCATCTCCCATAGTACCATTCCATAGCTGTAGACGTTGCTCATCCAGTTCTCGGAGACAGTTTCAGGATCTCCGGCAATGATCTGTAGACACCATGATTGAAAACTTCTTAGCAAGGATAATTTCAGCATAAAATGAGATGGTAGAGAAGTTATTCGGGGTATTGCCAATTTAATGTTTTTTCTTTTTACAACCCGGTTTTGTGAGTTACTACTGCTAAAGATGGAAGAAGAAAACAATATTAGTGCAGAATTTGTTTCTCACAATTACAGGGATGAACTACTGAGTGAACATACTATGATAGTAACCGAGTGAACACAAAAATATTTATTGGGTAAGAAAGAAAAATAATCTTTTCTCCTTCATGAACACAAAATAGCTTGACCCCTAAACACGTATCCACTAATTTGGCTGTGAACACATGTATCTGCTAAATAGATCTGTGCACAAACCTCTCCTAACTTCTAGAGTTGAACAGGGTGGATCATTGAATAATAGCAGGTGAAGATTAGCCGTTAAAATAAACTAAAGCAACTACATTCAACAAGAACCTCTAGCATGCTAGAACAGAACATTTACTTTCAGAAATACTACTTCTAGACAACAATATAAGCTTTCAGTAAATTTATCAAGTAGATAACTAACCTCTGGAGCCAGCCATCGAAATCCAGAAGTCTCATACTCTGTGACCTCACCAACATTATTACAAGGGGTAACAATGCCCATGTCCCCAAGGCAAGCGTTCCCTTGCCTGTCTAACAGGATTTTCCGAGAATTGAGATCACGGTATGCGATGCCATAGCTGTTCATGAAGGCCAGACCGTCAGCAACATCAAGGGCAATCCTAACTGTATCTCGAAGCGACAATCTTTTGTTTCTCTGCAAAATAATATCATGAACAGATCCACCTTCCATCATCCTCGTCACTATGCAGAGCCCATGATTTTCATTGAAGCAAATGCCACGGAATTGGAGGATGTTCCTCTGGCCACAGCTCATCAACTGCAGCAAGTCCTGACGGATCTCGACATCGTAAGCACTTCCCATGTCACAACCCCTCAATTTGTTGACCCAAACCTTCTTTCCTCTAAAGACCCCCTTGAATGAATTTGCACCAACCCAATCAATGAACTCAATCTCCTCGGAACGCAGCATCCAGCGGTCAAGCTCCTCACCACCAGATCGAATTGTCTGCCATTCATCCACGGAAACGAAGACTGATGACTGTGGTAGGGGAGTGGGAAGCTGTGGTCTGCGAATCGGCTCATTGTCAAGTACCTGACCATCATCTGGATCAAACATTGACTCCTCATCAAAGTTTCTTGATCCTTCTTCTTGGCAGCCACAAAGCCCAAATGGTAGTTTCACACCACCACTGTTCTTCCTTTGCTTCTTTACAACCGATTTCAGTGCAGACTCGACCCGATTCTTGAAGACCGCTTCATTCCCAGACTGCACAAGTATCATGACCACACCAAGTGTCAACCCTCTCTTCTCAAAGATCTGGATCTTTTTGCAACAGAACAAAGGGCTATCTAGTGATCCTGACATTGACTGCCATGAAAGTGGGGCAACGCAAGCAAATGTTAGCTGAAAAGTAGTGCCTTCATCACCACCTCCTCTGCCATGAATTTCGTCAATGTTCACTGCAGGCTGATCCTCACCGGTAGCCTGCTCTACAAGCCGGGCATGCAAGAGAACATCTTTCATGTCAAAACCAGCCTGTGCATAGCTGCAAAGCCGAAACTTCTCATGTTAGCAACCATTCAGCAAATCCAAAGAGAAATGCATTGCGATCTCGGTTTACATATCAAATTGTGTTCTTCATCTAAGCATATGCAGACTAACCAAAAAGTGACGGCGCAAATTTGTGATATCTGCAAGTTGGAAACAAGGAAGGAATAGACGAGATCCAATGGTTAACCATTGATGTTCTCGAATTGCAGCAAATTTGTGCCACCAATAGAAGGCACTGACAATTTTTTCCCCATAGTTACATATTTTCACCCGAAGAGGCAAAAAACAGTTCTAAATTCTGATTGTTGCTCCTTGCAAAGTTGACGAATTCGGTGGTCCTAAAAAGAAAAAGGAAAAGAAAACAACGCAAAAAGGGGGTCACTTTCGGACACTGACCTATTGGGGAGAGCGTCGAAGTGGCGGCGGAGGTCGGCAACGAGCTTCTCTGGCAGCTGCTGGTTGCTGTTGCCGCGGGAGTAGAGCTGCGCGAGTCCACGGAGGAGGAGCGGTGGCGGCTTCTCGGCGCGCGGTGAAGGGTCGCGGGGGAGACCGCCGCCATCCAGGCTCAGCGTGTTCTTGAACGCGGCGATGGCGCCGGCGAAGTTACGACCCAGCCGCTGCCACTTCTTGGGGGGCGCCGGCGCCGGCGCCGACGTCGGCTCGGCGGTGAAGGCAGAATCGGCGCAGGTCGGGAGGGAGTCGTCTGAACGGCCGTGGGGCTTCATGAGAACCTGCTCCACCATCTCCTCGTCGGTGCTAGGCCGCCCCGACCAGCACTCCAGCGCCGCCGCCATCGCTGGAGACTGGGCGTTTTCTTCCGCTGCTGAACTTCAACTTCCTGAAGAAGGCAGCTCGAGAACTCGTAAACACGGAAATCTCGCTGCTGCTCAAGTTGGGATCGATTCTACACGGCTGAACTGATGCAAATGGAGCAGAACTGCAGAACCAAGATCTTGCTATGGTAGTTCTTGTTTCTCACTTTCTCTAGCTTTCGCTTGGAAGATTGGACCGAATGACAAAAGGGAGGAAATATTTTGGCTGGATTTCTTGGTTCTGAACGCTGAAGAACGCAGAAGAAAGAAAGTGTCACAGAATGCGAAGAAGAATAGCAAAAAAAGCTAGATCGAGCAGCAAGAGAAACAACTGATAAATGTTGTTGTTTTTTCCCTGCTGGTTCTCTGGGGAATCTATGGGCCAGGGAAGAGTTTTTCTCTCTCGCTATGATGTTTGCTCTACATAACTAGTCTTCTCCCGACCTTGCTCAGCTCATCCGAGGGGAGAAGAAGGGAGCCAGGCAGAGGCAGGGAGAGAGGAAGGCAAAGAAAAATGACGCCATCTTTGTAGTACCAGGCTACCAGCGTGCTATGAGTGAGGGCCATCTTGGTAGTCTGGTTAGCAGAAGGGGGAGGCCGGAAGGGAGAGAGAACATGCATCATGGAGGGAGGTGGGCCTGTCGTCCTGCGAATAATTTATGGAGGTGTTTGGTGTGTTCATGTGATCTTGCTGCCATGCACAGGCAAAAGAATTGGATTAAGCTGCAGCGCGCAGGCACAGAAAAATGAATTAGGGAGATGCTTTGCAGCTTGCAAATGGCACCCTTTCTTTGCATGGACCATGCACGATGCATACACTCTGTAAATGTCAGGTGAGAAATCATGTATATGTATACATCCTCACAGGTCTAGTCTTTTTTAGCTTAGAAAAAATTATGAAATCGTCGCTTCTGCTTTTTACCCTTTCCATTTCATTTTTCACAAAGCATTGCAACCGTATCACTGTATCAGTGATGATGGGAATGCAGTTGTCACTTGTCAGTGTTGACTGTTGAGTGATGGTATTCTGCAGAGATTTCCTTAATTATTACCAGGGAAAAGTGACAGCAGCAAGCCAGCAAATATGGAGTTCCCTCCGTTCCTATATATAAGCATTCCTAGGGTTCAAAATTTTTGTCAAAATATAAGCATTCTTAGAGATGTGACAAAATTAAATAGGGTTGGTGGGTGTGTGAAGAGTTGGTAAGTAGTGTAAAATGAGGGGCATAGATGTCATTTCATTCCATTGTTGTTTATTAAGTTTGAATGCCCGGAATGTTTATAAAAAGGAACGGAGTGAGTATTCTGATTTCGCCCCAGGCATGGTAAAATCCATCTCACCTCTTCGGCCTTTATGGTATCACGAGAAAGGAAAAGCTTCTCTGATATGCCACTGCCGGCCGTTTGACCTTTTTCGCTGCACGGCCTGCTGGCTGCTGCCACTGCCGTTATGCCGACTCGGACATTGCGTGAACCATTTTTTGTTTTGAGAAAAAAAACTTGTGAACCGAAATTTCCAGTCACCGGGAGCATGACGTGACACGATCGTTCAGGATCAGCATCGTGGCGTGCTTGTCTGCAGATCTCGGAATAGGGCGACAACTTGACAAGCGTCACATACCCTGACACTGCGAGACGGAATAAAATCATGTCACGCACAGCGGCGAGAGGCGAGATGCCTTTGTCACCGCGTCAGTTTGCTGCTTATGGAAAGCTATATGTGACCCCGGGAACCTCTAGGTAGAGAAGGGCGCGGGCGCCACAAAACGTTGCAGGAAGGAAGGCCAGACCGGAGCGCTACTGTTCCAGTCAGCATTCCCGCGGTCCCGCCCGCCGTGGGAACAGTAAGCAAAGATCCCGCGATCGGCACCGGCAGAAACGCCAAATCGCAAAAACACCGTGTCCCGTGTCTAGTCTAACAATAAGCTCCGACGGAATCGTTTCAACGCAAAAATGCAACGTCGGACTTGGGATCAAAGATCAAGGGAGCTGCAGGCCTGCAGCTGCAAAAATGTACTGTGCACTACAGTGCGGGACTCGGCGACATGGACAAGGGGTGTGCGCGCCCGATTTGACGTTCCACACTTCCACGACGGCACGACATGACATTTCCACCAACGGCATGCATCACCCGTCCCCTCAACGGGAAGCCCCCGCCGTCACTGTTCGCTGTTCGAGCGAGCCCTCTGCCACTTGTCTCCGCGCGCCGGCCTCGCCCGAGCCTCGCCGGAAAGCGGAAAAACATGCGTCCCCAAACCGAACCATCTCGCTTCGACGCTTCCTCCTGCACGAATGCACGAATCCGGCCGCCGTGTCGGCCATCTCGCCCTGCCTCTCTGCGTGCACTCGATCGCGGAGTCGGCGAGCTAATCATGCCTGCGCTGCCGAGACGATCAGGTTAACACCAAAAGCTAAGCTGCTTAACGCAAACCCATCAACCCCATCATGCTAATCCGGCCGTACGGGATCGGGTCCTTTTTGTGCGCTTCCGGACTGGCCCTCCCCACTTGCCTAATTCTAATTTTCTACGGAGTACCACCAGTCTAGATAGACTCACTCGTCTTATCGCCACCTGCCTGGCCGGACGTGAGCAGCATGTACCCAAATGCCGAATTGATAGGCGTAGTTAAACCTTGGAACCCGGTTGGGTGGGATGCTGATTGCTGAAGCCTGAAGGCGAAGGGCAGTTGGTTCTTTACGCCGGAACAGTACAAGCAATAAGAACCGTCCTGGATGGCCCGGATCGTGGCATAGATGGTCACATCCTCCGGATACCTTACACCGATTATAGAGCGCAGTGGTACGGTGCACTAGCTTGCTAGGTAGGGTGATCTATATATGATATCGATGGATAGATAGATACTGACTCCGTCTCAAAATGTAAGGACACGAGAGTTCAAATTTTGTACTAAAATATAAAGATTTGAAGAAATAGGACAAAATTGAATGGGTCGGTGAGTGGGTTGGTGAGTTGGTAGGTAGTGTAAAATAAGGGTATAGAGGTCATTTCATCGTAGTGTTGTTTTTTGAATTTGAATCGTTCAGTTCCTTATATTGTGAGACGGAGTGAGTAGCATGTACTGTTACATAGAAATATATGATTATGATATGATGCGTTGCTCCGAGAAAAGCAATTAGCAGTAGGCTCTTAGCAGATGCGACAGGTTTTTAGTTTAAGGCCGTCCGATCGCGTCGGCCTGCTGACACGCTCTTACCGCGCCGCGAATAGAATACAGTAAGTACGTTTCTCGATTGGGTCATTGGGTGCAGAGCGGCGTGCCTGACGTCCAATCCATAACTGCTCGCAACCATATCGTGACGGCGACGACGACTCCATTCCGTTCCGGCGCCGCGCGCGCGTGACTGCTCAGCGAGGAGGCCGGCACGTAGCCGCGCGCGCGAGGCCGGTGCGCCGCGCATGTGGCCTGCGGGGGGTGGCCATGTGAGGGGGGCAAGGCAAGCAGGGCTGTTCAGACGGCAGGGCGCTCCACGGGCCGGGGTTGGTGGCTTGGTGGTGGCGGCGCGCCGGGGCACCCGCCGTCGGATCCGCCCCGACCGGTCGAGATCGCTGGCGGCTCCCGGCGATGGGCGGGCCCCTGCTTGCCACGCGGACGTGCGAGACGCGTGGACTGTCGCTGCCCCGGTGTCCCCAGTCACCGGCGAGAGAGCTCAACGGCCTAATGGCGGGCGGCTCTGCTTTGCTTTGGTTAGCTAAGCTAGGCTAGATAGATTCGGTTTGCCTTGGCCTTTGCCGCCACGGTGCCCTGTCGTCCTGGCAGGCAGCGGCGGCACCCTTCTTTCCCGCGGACCCAATTGGGGCGGCGTCCGTACGAGCCCCCCAGCGCTGCGAGGACCACGTGCTCGCGGACACGCGGTGGTTGGCAAAGATCTCTTGCCATGTGCTGATGTGCCGATCGGTCGACGCCGGATTGCCGGTGCGCGGCGCGGCGCGGCGCGAGCCCGCGTGTGATCGCGGGTCTGTGTGACTTGTCGACGGCGGGCGTCCCGCGCGATCGCTGGTGCGCTGGAAGCGCTCGCGCGAGCCCGCGTGTGATCGCGGTGTGTTTGCAACGGCGTTCCGGGCGCGCCGAACCCGGCCGACGTGCGCGGCGCGGCGGCGGGGTGTGAACTCCGTGAGACAACCTCAGTCCTCGATTGACTGCCTAGAACGCTATCCGTTGACCGTGGAGATGCGCTGCATGACATCTACGAGTAGAACTAAGATCATCGCAGAAAGAAAAAAAAATAGAATCAAGAAGAATGCATGACCACATATCTAATAAAAATATTATTTGTCGTAGACAAAGCATGCTGAAATGGTGGAACTCCAGTCCATCCTAGTGTTTTTTTAAAAAACGTTGCAAACATACATTCGAGTACGGCCCTAGTTTGTTTTGGCTAAAGATCATGAACTCTAACATTTGTTTTTTTTGGGATTCCTAGCTGAAACAAGCAGCCATCTTTGATCCTAGATTCCACAATCCGGCTTACCCATATTTCATAATCTAAACAATCTGCTCAAATATAACTGACATTGTGCCATTATGCTCAAATGCCCACATGTAAGAGAGAAGAGAGAGAAGCCAGAGCCCATAGGCGAAATCCAAGTTGCCGAACAACATGAATTTTTGGACCCTCAGCTTTGCGCAATGGAAGATCTACAAGCAGCCTTTTCTTTCAAATATATCGCTAGGAGAAATAAGACCGAAACAGGTTATCACAAGCACGCAAGATTTCAAGGCGATACGGGTTGTTCCGAAATCTTTTAAAATGTTAGAGCTCGTTGTAATAGTAACATTTTAGATAGGCGATACCGTACGGAGTTCAGCAGACCTCTCATGGGCCAGACATCCACATTCGGCCATTCTGTCGTGTCCAAGTTAGGCCCAACACCATCACCAGATTGGGCCGATACCGTGTCGCGTCAATCGAGTTCGTTACTCTCTGATCTAGACCGAGTCCACGTACACCATAGACACGTAACCATGCCGTGGGCCCGCAGCTCTGTAAACCGTCGTGCGACCAGCGCGTACGGTGCCTTCACCACCACCACCAAGTACGAACTGCGAACTCGGTCGACGAGGCATCGGCGGCCCTCGACGCATCACGCTCGTCCAGTTCCTTTTCCCTCCCTCGCCGATCTAACGGGGAACGCGGAGACCGGAGAGACTTCCCCGCTCCGCCACTGCGCCGCTGTTCCCCTCCGCGCCCGCGGAGTGCGCCACCATGGCCTCCACGTCCTCCTCCAGGTACGCGAAGCACCGCCGGATCGGGGAGGACGAAGAGACGGAGGAGGACGAGGAGGAGGCCGAAGAGGAGGTACACACGCTTCTCTTCCTTCACGCTCTTGCTCGCGGCCCGATTCCATTTTTTTTACCATTAGTGCTTGGTTTGGTGCTGTCGTTGGCTCGTTGCGTGATGATGGGGATTGGTTTTGGGGTGTACTTTACTAGGTTCGTAGCTTGAATTACTGAAGTTTCGAGGCTACTATTGGGGAATTTGAACGGTAATTTGGTCGCTGAAGTGTGCTAGTATTGGACATGTAGGTGTATTGGCCACCAGATCACGGTTCGCGACTGTGTTGGTCAGTTGGTGGTGGTGCAGTCCATTATTGAGCTGTAAGCTGTTTATAGTGTTTTGCTTCTAAATGAGTATGCATTTGCACGTTTCCTGCTGCAAAGTGCTCTAAGAGGCAGAGCAATTTGGCATTTCGTAGGGATCATATGTAATAAACTATATGATGCTCAATTGGGTAATGTGTGCCTGTCAGACATGCTAATTGCTCGGTAACTGCAGCGTCTGTGCTTTGCCACACTATTTTGATAGACAGTGAGTATCTGATAATTTGTGCTAGCTTTTCTTCACTAATGTTTTCTGTAAGACCCACTGTGTGCAGCTCCATATATTTTAGAATTCAAAATTTTGCGGAATCCTTTTTCTAGTGCGAGAGCTTATTGTGTGTTACGACGGGGGAGTTTGGCGAGTCCCAGCACTTGAGTGTAATTATTTTTTCTTCTAGACTTGTCCGGCTAGTCGGTTGTTCTTCTCTTCTTTATCAATGAAATAGGCACTGTCTTGTGCCTGTTCGTTCAAAAAAAATTTTGCGGAATCCTTTTGATCTGTTGATTTATATATTCTATTTCTCTCCACAGCTTGGACGATTCGATGATTTCAGTATCGCTTCATCATGGGAAAGGTCTGCGAATCTACAATGATGTTATCCAATTTTTTTGTATCATTGTTTTTGGTCAATTTTAGTTATCTGCGAAGGGTTGTTGAGATTTTCTTGATCATCTAGGTTTATATCTGAGATAGAAGCTATTTGCCGTCAATGGCTTGCAGATGGCCCAAAGATCTTAATGGTAGTGCTCTGTCTGGGACCTCATATTCAAGCTCGTGCTATAATCATTGATCAGTTAACTAAAATATATTCTTGTAGCAAAAAGGTGCAGAGATTGTTCCTCCCTTTGAAAACTTATACATGATCAAACGTGAACTGAAGCATGGGAAAAGAGTTTATTCTATGGAGTATCATTTCATGAAGTCTGCAAAAGGTGATTTCGTTTAAAATTTAATGCCTTCAGCAAGTTTGTGTGTCATGTTATTCTTCTCTAGATAACTTCTGCTTTTATTCCTGTTTTCTTACAATCACCTATATCCATCTGTATGTAGGCAAAAACTCATACTGGGATGATGATACACATAGCATGCAGCTCTCATTTGGTGTTGATGAGTTTTTGGTATGATTTTTATGTCGCACTTGTACAAGCATAGATCACATGATTTTTCTGCTGGGTGCATTTATATTACTTTAAACGATTTTTGTGTCCTCAACTCTCTTACAGCATAAAGCAATTTCAATTTTGCCAATGAAAAATCACTGAATTATTAGTGAAACAAACTTTTATGTGCCTCTCCGAAAAATATTCACCAAGTTCTGATATGTAGTGGAGCCTAGTTAATTTCCATAGGGTAGTTTACATCATTAATCAAATCTCATAGTGCTTTTTATGTGATCACAGATGATTGCTCCGCTGAGTGCCAGTGGTGTGGTTCTTGACGATCCAGAATCAACTAAGCTTTTGAGTTCTGTAGCAATCGCTCTTTCTAATTGTGGCAGGTGAGTGAGTTTTAAAGCTTAGCTTCCCTAACAAGCATTATCACTGTCATTTTACTGATTGATTGTTGAAATTTAGCAATTGGGCAGCATTTGTACCCGTTCATGACCCTTCACGGAAAGCATATATAGGAATTCAGAACTTGGGAACAGTATTTACTCGAAGGTTTGAAGCTGACCGAATTGGTAGCCAAGTGCCAATAAGACTCATGCATCTGGAGGGATTACATGAGCTATTTCTATCAAAGTTTGTGAGTGTCTAAAAAAGCTTTTGCTGTTTCCTGATGTCTTTGGTCTTGCATTAAACCTTTACAGTATTTTACATAACTAAACATGCTGAGAAAAAGCTAAGATGACATTTATTTAGGAGGTAAAGATAGGAGCCGTTAACTGTTATAATCACTTGCTTTTGTTCAGTAATTCTGTTCATCTTTAACTCCTCCCTATTCAACATGTTCTACCATTTACTGGACTGTTTGTGTTTGTACATGGGTTAACCTTCATTTTTCTGTTTTTGACTCCGGAGGTCCTATCCTCAACAGATTTTCCAGCCAGGGTAAAGGTTCACTTCTCAATGAAGCTTACCTATAGGACTCCTGAGTATGATTATGATAATGAGACTTTAGATCCGGAAGCTGCTGAGTCGTTAACTGAAAATGAAGTTGCAAGTCACCCCAAAAAACAATGGGACGATGATTGCCCTTGGGCAGAGTGGTACTCTGCTGAGGATCCTGTGAAAGGTAACTGAAAGCCTTGTGTCTTTTACAAGGAAATGTAAATAAATAAATAAACAGCCATGGGACTGAATTTAAAAGGCACAGGTCAATTTCAAAATGTCATTAAGCTACCAACACTTACGAAAATTTGTATTCTATTCCACTTTACACCTGTGCCCTTTCACCATCCAGTAACGTGAGGTGTATCCACTTTGATATATATCATCCAAGATTGATCTAGCATCACTGCATCATATATTACAGTTTTCATATATATCACCACATTTCAATTGAGTTATTCCCTTGTTTTACATATTAGTGCATTTTTTTGTAAGGGTAATACAAGTATACAACATAGTTATTGAGGTTCACATTTTAGCTTTGACACCAAAAGTTATCTCCATTTAGAAGATAGTCCATCCTTTCTTTGTAAGAGTAAATATGGAGGTAAAATATTTCTTGTTCAGTCCTCATACAAGACGAACCCTAACATGGACTAGGAGATAATGTGCTTTGCATGCTACAAGGTAGATTTCTTGTATAAAAATTTAGCTATAATAACTAGGTCCACTTTTCCAGTGTGTTGAATGATATGTTTAAGAAGTGTTATCTCTTAGTTGCAAGTACATCAGATTATATCATGTTTTCAATTTTCTTAGAGGATATTTCATATTGGTGTATATTTAATAACATGATCCATTTGGTTATCCTAGGTTTTGAGCTGATTGCCATTTGGGGAGAGAGGACATTTGAAGAAACCCTTGAGATGGCTGAAGTGGAAAATGCTTCCTCCTTTGATGCTGATAGCTGGTTTCTTCGCCCAGTTGTATCTCAATACATGTAACTCTTTTCTTTTTGTAACTCTTTTGCTAATAATTTCAATTTCATGAAGTATAAGCATCATATCTATCCATCATTTCAGCACTCACCAGTCACCAATTAGGTGTCTAGTACATACGTAATGTGTTGTTTTCCCCATATTCTGGATGAATTTGTTTTGATATATGTTCAAATTTACATTGTAGGGTAGATGATTCTATTGGAAAATTTGTTGGGTTTGCATCCCAGCTACATCTTCTAGTGAATGCGTATGAATCGTCAGCAGAGGCACAGTTTTTGGAAGACTTTGTTACAGGTTAAGAAGTTGACACGAGTTACGGTAGCTGCCAAGTGATCCCAATTATCTTTCCAGGATTTTGTTTCTAATTCAAATTTGTTGTGCTAGGTAGCAGATACTTCAGGTCAGGACAAATCAAAATCTACTACTACTACTACTACTACTGTGCCTCCACCATCTGTTATTGATCGTGTTATGAAAGATCTTTTCAGTGATGGTACTGCTTATCCTCCTTTTTTGCCTGAAAGAAACCTATAGTTACTAAGTCAACACATTATCTAGCATAATGGAGCCAATCACTTACGAAGTTCAATACTGAAAATCTGAATATTCCATAATGTTGCACTAGGCTGCGAGAATATAAGTAATTAACTGGTTCATATGGACATATGGTACGTTTTGCATGATATTCAAATATTAGCACTGCGGGAAGATTCTCTTTAAATTTATGTACTGGAGTGACCAATTAATCCAAGTGTGGGGATGATCTGCTCGTATTTGAAGAAAAGCGATTACTGCCTGAACTCATGGTACTCTCTTTGTGTGTTCATGGTTTGGCAGCAACCAGAGTTTTATTCAGCAGCAGTCTTCATGGATGGTTCTGCCTTTGCTTGATGGGATAGTCACCTATAGGTCTAGTCCCGTGACTTCCATCCCAGTTACCCCTTTTACATCTTAGCTCATGTGCAATCTTCACAAGCTGCTGAGCCAAAAAAGGATGTCAACCGTACCTTGCCATAAAAAGGATGTCAACCCTAGCTTTTGAGGTTGCAGATAGTGATTGGCGTTGCTGGATTCAGAAATTTAAACTCAGCTAACAATAATGAAATGGCATTACTACAAATACATAGATGGATCATGTTATTTCATTAAATTTCTGCACTCTTCTCTTCGAATTCGTTTTGAAAATCTAATAAACTCTTATGTTTCTGTTTAACAGAGGCTGGAAACTCAAACTATATGGAAGCAGAAAATAAGTATAGCCGTGCTATGAGAGGTGCACCTGCAGATTCACTTTTTGGCCAATTCTGTTTGCATGCACTGTGGTTTGGTAACTGTAATATACGCGGTGTGTATTATTGCTTACTTCTCTTTTACTGTATGTTTTTTTTATTGGAGAGCTTTATCGATAAAATACTTGGTTTTTATGCCAGCAATTGCTGTACTGTGGATTGACTTTGTACGTGAAATCCGTTGGTGCTGGGAGGAATCGGAAAGATTGCCTAGGATGAAAAGCAGTTCGAGCATTGATCTCTCCTCTTGTCTTATCCACCAAAAGTTACAAATGGTACATCAATATTTTTTGCTTATCTTGAGGGTCACATCCCCTTATATGCGATTATAAGTCAGAGAGAATGTTATTTATTTAGTTATATTGTTGCTTGATGTACTAGTTAAATGAATTTAAAAAATAATACATGTATGTCGTAGTACGCCTAGGTTCTAGCATGTTTGTGTCTTCACCGGACTCAGCCAACACAAGCTCTCAGCTCTGCTCTGCTGCCATGCCAGGATTGAAGCTCTAATATGGCCTGTGTCAAGCCTCCTTTGTTGTGCTTGGCCTACACAGTGCCCTCAATTCCACAGCAACAATGATGCTCCAGTGTTGCTACCATCTGTTTGTTCTAATTACAAAACAAATGTCTTTGCCACTACGCTAAACCCAGCCTACGATGCTGTCCTTTGCATTGTGCTCCTCGTGCCAAGAAATTTGGTATCATGCAGGCTCTGGATAGGTAGCTTGATCTGATGGTCTGAGACATTCTGGGGGGTGTTGGTTAAGGGAGGAGGTTCTTAGGACAAGAATAAGTTTGAAGGTTATTTTTTGTTTGGATTTATTTTTTATCTAGTTTTTTTAGAGTGATAGAAGGGGGAGGTGAGGAGGTGATATAGAATCAGTCACTAAGCATCATTCCTAGATACAAGAAGGATCCATGCAATTTCCATGGTATATAGTCTCATTAGTTTTCACACTTTTCTGCAAGCCGCTGTTTGGTCGAATGATGCAATTATTTTTCCCTACTTCTCCTACATCTAATAAATTAGCATTAAGGGGCTATTTGTTAGTTATGTTACAAATGAAGAGTTGACAAAGTGAAACATGTATTTAACACTCAGTACTTTATTGGGTGACTTATTTTTTGTAGCATATTTTAAGCAGTTGTGTCTTTTGCCTTTTCTTTTGGCAAGCTTGCGATATGCATTGAGAGGAAGAAATCACTGAACCGCGAGAAAGGTGCTGGCCACAAAGATGAAACTTCAAATGCTATGGTAATATACTGTCATTGACTGTTTTTATTTGTAATTTGAAACAAGTTGATGGTTACTCATAGTATAAGAAACAGGCAGTGAACAAATCTCGGAAAGGATCAGCTGGTGTTGTGCCTAAAATGATGCTCCTGAATACATTTCAGGAAATGCATGCTCCATATACTCAGGTTCTGCTTGTGCTCTTCTTCAAATTTATTATTGTGATCCTCATGCACCGCCTCATGTTTCCATCAGTTCCTTAGGACGCACCTTTGATGACTGAAGATATGCATGAAGAAAGGCTCCATGCAGCAGAAGCTTTTGGCAATGCCATTGTAAGTTCTTGAAGTTTCTCATTATATGCCTGAAGGGTCAAATCCCTTTCTGATTCGTAGATTTGTCCGAAGAACTGCAGCAGCTCAGTTAATTGGAGGGATATATGCACTACTTACTCTATTGCATAAGTCGGCCTAACTAAATCACATCAGATTTTCATTGCTGCCCTCTGTTCCCGCAGGGTCTATCTGGTCAATTGGAAAGGGATATATTATCTTCAGGTAAGATTTTATTGGAACAGCATGACTTAACATCCGTTACATGATGTGTTATTATTCCTTGATCTATCTTCAGAAATTTTCTTTTACTTTCTCTGATTTTTGAGCAAGGCCGTGGGCTTTTGAAGTTGGAATTCTTATTTTCCTTTTTTGTTACTAGTATTGTAGAACTTCTTCAGTTATTACTAACAGGAAGCTCTTCTCCTTGCTTAGATATGTCTGCTTTTAAAGCTGCGAACCCAGACGCTGTCTTTGAAGATTTCATTCGGTGGCATTCACCTGGTGACTGGGTGAGTGAGGACAAAGCAGATGGTAATTCGGGTTGGCCTCCTAAAGGAAAGCTTTCTCAGCGTATGTCTGAACATGGGAATGTGTGGCGCAAAATCTGGAATAATGCTCCACCATTGCCTGTATCCGAACAGAAGTCGCTGCTTGATCCTGTTCGGGAAGGAGAAAAGGTAATTCGTTGTTTCTTATCCATGGTGATTCCATCATCGTATAAGAAGGCATGCTGCATGTTGGCATTGCAACTAATCATGGTGTAGCAGGCAGTTTTGTGCTAGAAAGTTGTTCTTCAGTTATAAATGAACGATCTGAGTATGAATAGCAATTTGAAGGTTTCAGTTATAAATGAACGATCTGAGTATGAATAGCAATTTGAAGGTTTCAGTTATAAATGAACGATCTGAGTATGAATAGCAATTTGAAGGCATGTACTAGCATGATGTGTATTAAGCTTTTCATACATGTCATACACAGGTGCTTCATTACCTTGAAACTTTGAGGCCACAGCAGCTCCTTGAGCAAATGGTGTGCACCGCCTTCAAATCATCAGCTGATATCCTGAACAAGACCACATATGGTGGCTTCAAGTTAATGAAGACTAAATCGGATCAGCTGTATGCCACAATGGCGTCGACACTGAAATCTCTTCAAGGTATTACTATACTTTTCATATGGCTGGCTTTATGAACTGTAGACTTGTATTTTGAAGTTTATATATGGATTGATTTTCACAGGAGACCTGTTATGAAGATAAGCTTTTGTGCCTGCTTATCCTTTAATTTATCTAACAATAGAACCAGCAGCCAGTTCGAAATGTCGAATGCTTTTAAGAGTATTTTTCTGTGGAAGGGTACCTCTAAAACACAGCCGCAGGATTCTTGGCTGCCAAGCAAATAAAAGATACTCCCAATAAAATATCCAACTTGTAGTTGTATGCCAGAAACCCTTTAGGGACTAAAGAACTTCCTGGTTGTTAAGCATTGGCCACTGGCATCAATACTGATTCTGTTGTTTTAGCAGGGAATTCTGACATCAGTGATTTGGCTGGAGACCTGAAGAGGCTTTGTCAAGTCTTTGAGCACATCGAGAAGTTACTGATTCTTGCTGCTTCCATCCATAGGAAGCTTATTGATGCTCCACGACTGGCGCAATCAATTTTTGCTGACTACTTCAACTACTATCTTCCGAAAATGGGGAGTACTTTGGAAAGCATTTGCTATGAAAAGGTAAATGTTATGTTCTTTACCCTTTGTTCGTTGCACATGATCATTTACAGGAACAAAGTAGATGGAACTGAAAATGTTCATACGTTCAGTTGAATTTGCTCATCGGTTGCTTACATCCTAAAATTGCAGTATATGACAGTTTACTAGGCAGTAAACACTGAAGGTTTTCATAGTACTCCCTCCGCTTTCAGTTATATGATGTTTAAGACAAGCTTAATTAACTAATTAACTTCCCCTAAACGTCATATGCTTAAAACATAGAGTATGAAGATATTGCTCTACAACACTGCAAAGTTTCTGCCACTTGTAAAAAATTTCAGCCAGGTCATATGGGTGTAGAGGTATTTTAATTCATTGCAACATGCTTCTTTTTTCCTGTTTAAGTTTATTCAGAATCTTAATTTTCTAGGACTCCATCTGGTGTTACTCTATTAGTTTTTTGCTGTGCCCAGGCTCAGTCGTTCTTTTGCCAGCAAATTTTCTCAGGCCATGTTCCTGATTTTCTTTTAACATTCTATGTTAGGAATTCACCACTAAGGAAAAGGTGGGGATGCATGAGAGAGATGCTGTGTCAAACCTTTTTCCTCCCCCTACTGCAAATCAATCATGGAGGAAAGTTTTGAGCATGGGAAATCTTTTGAATGGCCACGAACCAATGCAAAGGGAAATCTTATTCTCAGTCAAGGAGAGAATAAGCAATGGTCATTATTCGAGTCCGACCCCATTATGCACTGATGATGAGCAGATCCAGACACATAGGATGTACATATCAGGGACATCTAATGATCTTTGGGTAGCATTGTCTGTGACATCATGGGATTGAGCTGCTCATATGTACAAGAGAAGAATTTGAATCGAGAATTGGCTTGGTATTCCGATGGCCGGTGGACTAGAAGCACAGTTTTGGCAGCAAATCAAAGGATCAAATCCTCATCCACAGCAAATCAAAGGATCAAATCCTCATCCACGACAATAATACCAGGATATGCGTGACTGACGTCTGTGGCTGTAGGTCTGTATCTTAGTGCCGTGAGCTGAGTGAATTCTTTGATTTGGTTTTCTGTAGAGAACTGGAGCTGCACAAGCTCCATTTTAGCCGAGGGCATTGTTTGAGGTGGAGGACTTGGCACTCACATCGATCGTCTTGTGCAGTCTGATGTGACAGTGTAGAGCATGATTTACGCTGCATTCCAGTTACTGTATGCTCGCATTCCTACTTCCTATTTTGATCTCTGTAGCTGATCTTGCATGCGGACTTACAAAAACACTATAGCCTTAGTACTGTTCTTCCAATTTGCCGTGCCATATATCAATGCGACTTTGTCAAACGTGAAACGTCCAATTGATTCTCACCCACAATGTCATAACTAAAGAGTACACCCCAGAACCAGATCAGACATAATTAAGAGGCAAAGCAGTTTAGCATATCATTATTACTGTACGAGTGTACGACCTACAGCCAACCAGTATTCCACTATTCCGGACAGTAACGTGCAACTGTGCAAGTTGCAACTGCCTAACAACACCTTATCAGTTATCATCATCTGGGAGCCGCATCTTAATATTGCTGTCCCGACCCTCCTCTACAACCGTCGCAAGCTCGATGCCGCCGGAGTTGTAGCTGACGCCGTTGCGCCCCACCACCGTCTCAAGCGCCATCGCCGGATGGACCAGCCCCTCGCAGACCTTGGGAGGTTTGCTACCCTTGTAGGCCTTGCATATGTAGACCTCGAAGTTCTCGTAATCCTGAAAACCGAAACACGTTCATCATTAGCAAAGAAACAGGCTTGGTCAAACAGTAACTCAAGGTAAAGTGAGCCATCAGTGCAGTAGAGATTCAGATGGAGCTGGCACTTACCTCTAGCAGTGGCTGGCCGTCGACGACCACCCACGGGACGTACCGGTGCGGTGGCACGAGGGCGTTGGTCTGGTTCGCGTACTTGAGGTCAAGCTGGAGGAGATGCAAGTTATTAACGGTGTGATCGAACTCTTGAAGTGACTGATTGGAAGTTGAAATGCGCACAACATCGCAAAGAGTCAGAGCCGATGAAGATTAACCTTGTGGCCCTGTTCGCTCTTGTAGCAGTCAGTAACGGGCTTGGGGTCAAGCCCCAGCTTCTGGAAGCAGGAGTCCCAGTTCTTGTACTGGCGCTTCATCACCAGGTCCTCCACGCAGTAGATGAAACGGAAATGCACGTCCTGCACCCACATTGAGCCGTTGTGAATTCTAAGAGTCCCAAAAAGCTGCAGAGATTTGTCAGTTTGAGACGGAAGCTTTGAAGAATGAGAACAGAGTACGATGTCCTGTTTGACAACTATTTGCTGATTACAAATTCGCTGTGATCAATTTTATCCCAAAAACAATATCACTGTCATCTATCCATCATCGTACGGAGGCCGGAGCCTCTTTGGCTCGTTCTTGCAGGTCAAAGCACTAATGAGCAGAGTCTATGAGGCGAGAGGAATTACCAAATCCGGCCAGGCGTTGATGGCGCAACCTTCCACGGTGTTGAGCAAGCACTCGTACGGACCATGCTGCAAGAATCCATCAGCAGCATTAGCAATTTAGCACCAATCAGGAACTACTTACAATAGCACTACTGCACTAGAAAGAAACAGCAAATGGTTCCCAACTCGGTCTCGGACTAGCAAGCACTAGTACTAGTAGAAGAGAGCCCATTCGCAAGCCGCAAGGATACGCGCGGAGCCAGCCGCTCACCTGGCAGGTGATCTCACCGCCGGCGTGGACCCTGGCGTTGCCGTAGGGGACGAGGGTGAGGTCGACGGCGTCGAGGAGGCCATCCTCGAAGATCTTGGCGAGGTGGTCCACCACGAAGCGCGCCGAGTAGGGGCACAGCGTCTCGTAGTAGAGCGCCACGGCCACCTTCCCCGGGCCCTCGCCGCCGGCCGCCGCGGCCAGGGGGGAGGCGATCAGGAGGAGGAGGAGGAGTGCGGGCACGGCGAGGCGGACGGCCATCGTGTCGGGTGGGATCGCGATGCCGATGCGAAGGTCGCCGCGGTGAAGTGAAGTGAGGCAAAGAGCCCCCCACGAGGCGTATTTAACGGGAAATTAGCGCGAGGCGTGTGGCCACGTGCGCCGCGCGCCGTTATTATTACCAGAAAGGCGACTCGAAGGTGGGCCCAGTCGGCCTGCCACGTGGGACTTCGTGGGTCCCCTCCGCAGCGAGCTGGGCTGAATGAGGACGGAATCCTGGCCAACGTGCGGCGACCATGTCCAGCCAAAAATATGCGGTGTAGAGTGTACAGATGCAACCCGAAAGACCAAGTGCTATGCTGTGCGTACAGATGCATCATGCAGGCATTTTTTCTACTGATGGTCTGATGGGCGGATGCAACTGACGATTTTGGAGAGCGCGGCGTGGCGTGTGAGAGAACCAACATACTCCTCTGCAACCTACTATTCGAATTGGACATGAAAAATGGTGTGTCTATAAGCTAAAAACAGAGAGTGCAAAGTCTTAGTGGAGCTTGGCTAGTACAAAAACGTTGGCTATAATGCGTCAGCTACAAGCTTCGCCCTTACTGCAAGTACAAAAACGTTGCACGCGGTTGCAATTCGTCAAGGAACATGGCCGCGATTAGCAGATGGCAGTTGCAGATCATGCTTATCCTACCTCAATTAAACCAGTGCGCTTCGCGTAAAGCAACATACTAGTAGTCCTATAAACGAAGGCAATATAGATGCAATTCTAGTAGGCTACAAACAATTTAGCAGTAACTGACTGAACTTTAAATAGTACAGTGGAGAAATCGTTGGACTGGGCCTCGATTTTTTGGGTACCTGGCAGGAGATGTCGCCGTTGGATCCGACGCGGGCGTTGCCGTAGGGGACGAGGCGGAGGTCCACGGCGTCGATGAGCCCGTCCTCGAAGATCCCCGCGAGGCGGTTCACGATGAACCGCGAGCAGTAGGGGCACAGCGACTCGTAGTAGAGCCCCAGGGAGACCTTCCCCGCCGCCTCCGGCAGGAGGGCGCCGCCGCCGGCGAGGAGGACGACCACGGCCGGCAGGAGGAGGAGACGCCGGGGACGGGGACCAGTCATGCTGCCCGGCCAGGGGGAGGCGTCCGCGTGTGCTTTTCCACCTTGCTTTCTGGGTAAACAAACCCTGATCGGAACCTGGAATTTCACGGTGTCCTTGTTGCGTGTGGTGCTGGGCTGCTGGCCCTGACCGATGCAACGCGAGCTTTGTTTGATGGTTACAGGGGCTCGGTGATTTTTCTGCTCCTTGAGACGTGCCAAGTTTCCAGCGGCAACTTAGTTCGTAAAATATCTAATGTTTCAATCAATTACTAACAGTCAGACACAAATTCACCAAAGGAAGGAACACAACAAAATGGCTTGATTGGTCTTAAAAAAACAAATGCCTTGCATCGGTTGCCTAGTTGGTATGGTATCAAGCTCTCTGATTTGGAGAACATAGTATCAAGAATAGCTCATACGCTTGTGGGCGGATAGAGTTATAATCATGGGGATGCAAATATGGTGAAATTTTGAGCATAATCACTGTTTTTCCTTTTTTTTTAATCAAGGGTTCCCCTAATCACTACTATGTAGCTTCGCCCCTAGCTCATACTATTAAATTATTGAATGAGAATGACACTTTTTATTTGGGACCTTGCATAAGCATGCTCAGTTCTCTGTACCTGTTAATCAAGGTGTTGCTCTCTCTGTCCCTCGTAACTTATTTCGAAGATGCCTTCAGTAAAGACAACCAATTCAGAAGGAATGGGCCGCAAGCTGAAACTGTTGCAATTACGGTAACTTGCTTTTAATTTTTGTTGAGTAAAGAAAGGAAACGACAAAATCTAACGATAATTAGAGCATCTTCAAAATTTTCTTTCAGAACCTGTGATTAGAAGCGTTTGAGATCACATAAATTGTACTAACTCCCTCATGGCCCAAAGTTGGTCGTTTTATACACAGATGCATAATATTATCTACAAACATAAAATAGTAAGGTCATGATGCATCCCCAAGCTTCCTGATAAATAATTACCAGCTTCAAATTAGTTCTCTAAAAAGTTTGTTCACGGAATATATGTTGAGCCTAACATTTGAACGTCATCGTTGCTGCAACTGCAAAACTTGCTGCCTGGTCCCTTTGAGTTTGCAATCAAAGGGGGTAGAGACATTTTCACAAACTCGCCGCAAAGGTAACAAGCAAACAGCAAATTCAATCAGACAACAGATTCAAGCTACAAAACTTCATTTAGCCAAAAGTCGACCAACACTCAAATGTCAGGCATTGGAATTTGGATACATAAGCATGGTCCACATTAAGAACTACTAGTAACACTGAAATATGACAAGAGGTTTTAAGAACAGTAGTAGACACCACAACTTCAGCATCCAGATAGGCAAGCAATCTAGAAAAGAGATGTTCCCTTGCCCTTCTTGTCTCCACCAATCTCAAAATGCTTGCACCTCTGTGAGACAGGAATGAAAAGAGTGAGAAAACAAGTCACTTGTACTTGGCCCAATAGTACATTTAGCACAAGAGAAATGAGTCTACCTTGATCGCATGCTGTGAGTAGTGCTTGCAGCTCTGGCACTGCAGCTTCAGCACAATCTTCTTGGTGGTCTTGGCCTGAGAATAGAAACCAACTTTCATGTTATGAATAGTTTACAGCAACTTAATGAATATCATAAAACATTTCACAATTGCATGTCAGTATTGAAAAGAGAGGACCATTGACATATCATCAATGGGATGATCATAGATCAAACTACATTGCAGTACCTTCTTGTGGAACACAGGCTTGGTCTGACCACCATATCCTGACTGCTTGCGGTCATAACGACGCTTTCCCTGGGCAGACAGGCTATCCTTGCCCTTCTTGTACTGAGTCACCTTGTGGAGAGTGTGCTTCTTGCACTCCTTGTTCTTGCAGTAGGTCTTCTTGGTCTTAGGAACGTTCACCTATATGAGATTTGAAAGAAAATTACACAGGTTAAGTGAGGAAAGGATACAAGGCAACAGATAAATAATTCAGAGAAACTTTACAAATTATGAACATCCAAAGCGCCATATAGGCATATAGCTCAGTGAGCCAGGTTAACAGAAGGTAAAAGATATAGAACTCAAATTGTAAGATCCTCAGAAGATATGCTTATGGTTGTCATCACAAGAATGATCAGGTCTCAAAGATCATGCCATCATAGGACCCAGCAATTAAAAAACATCAAGCAAAAGTATTTCACATAAAAAATCAAAAGTAAATTAATGTCTGAAAAGATTGCGATCAGCTGATCATAACAAAGTTTAAGCAAAACAGTATACGGACACCGGAACGATTTCAGCACAAACTGCCAGAGTATTGCGCCAATCTGAATACACTAGAAGAGACCTCTGAATACACTAGAAGGGAATCTGTAAACAAAACAACCTTCTCATGCCAAGCTATATGCATACTAATAAACACAGATGTGAAGAGCGCAAACTGAATATCAAGATGCTATGACTAACTAAAAACATCTTGACATACCACATCATAAAGTGTGGAAAAGCTACAAAAATATACAAAACAAATAAATTCCAAGCACTTGGTAAACAGTAGTATAAATAAATGGCTACTTAGTCATAGATCAGCAGCAATTGCGCATGAGAGAGCAGGCCATCAACTTCGAAGCTGTGAGGTGAACGTCTAAGATCCACAAATATAACAGCGAGCAAACATACAGGAATTCCTACACATAGCAGAACTTAAAACCTCAAAACAGACCACAAGATACCTCAAAACATAAAGGAATCACTAGATCTAGCAACCTGTAGGGGCAACTCCACCTTTCTGACTATATCACGCACGGATCCTACCAAACACGACGACGGGCAGAGTTTACCAGAAATCAAAACATGTGAACATGTAAGTCACAGTAATCTAGTACCGGACTGGTCAACAAATTACAAACCACGATAGACATTAAACTGGAGACCGATTACAGCCTGCGTTTTCAGTGAATCGGATCGAGCAATTCCAGAACGGATCGGCGCAGGAACAGACGAGAACGAAGGATCCTTTTCCGCAGCCAAGCGAGGGCGAGAGAGAAGGGAAGGCAGCTTACCATTTTGGCGGCGGCGGAAGGGAGAGATAGGGCTCCTGCGGCGTGTGCCCCCTTTCCGGACGAGAAGTTGCGGCTAGTGGCGGCGGCGGGGGAGAAGGGGCGTGCTTTTTATGGTGAAGCGTCCCGCTGCGGGCTAGGGTTTACTCCGCGGGGTGGCTCACGGGCCGTTTTTCCTCCCATGGGCTCCGCGTCTCGAATGAATTTGGGCTGCTTTCACTAATTGGGCTTTATCAAAGCTGCGCTTGCAGCCCAGTTTTTTCTTATCGCGGTGCGCGTTGCAGCGTTTTTTTTCGAGCACGCGTTGCAGCGTTGGGGTTTTGGGGCGATGCAATTTCATACAAGTAAAAAAAACTAAGATGGGGGTGGGGGTGGGGGAGTAGAAATTCTGTTGCAGGTACCGACAGGCTCTGTTCCTTAGATTTTCTGCTGATTTGGTAGACATATTTGTTATGAGAGAAAAATATCGTGTGTTGATTGGTACCATAGATTTTTTAGATAAAATATTGCGAAAGAAGCCAAAATAAAAAAATTCGAACGGAACCGAGACTTTATTGCTTCTGCACACACAGTAAGGTGAACTACTGCGCACGAGTACACGACCGGAAAACAAGCACACCATGCATCAACAATCAGTTACAGGTGGTCAGGAAAAAAGTCTACATCACCCCTAACCTAACCTATGAGGGGTGGACAACATAACCCTCAACCTATGAAATGATATATATCACTTCTGAACTTTTTAAAACCGGTCAAATTACCTCCTAATGTAATTTTAAAAAATCATAGTAAATCATAGAAAAATCATAAAATGAAAAATCTAATTGCGTTGGACTCCAAATGAGCAGATCTATACAATAAACATATAATATGATATGTTTTAGTACAATTTTTTTACAGTTATGAAGAAAACATTAATCTATAGCTAGAACAAAAAATATATACTACAACGTATCATGTTGTATATTAATTGTGTAGATTTACTCAATTGGAGTCCAACACAATTGAATTTTTCATTTTATGATTTTTTTGTGTTTTACTATGATTTTTCAAAAATACTTTAGGGTGTAATTTGATCGGTTTTAGAAAAGTTCAGGGGGTGATATATACCGTTTCATAGGTTGGGGGTTATGTAATCCACCTCGCATAGGTTGAGGGATGATGTAGACTTTTTGCAGGTGGAGAGCAAGCTTGACGCCGCTGCGCGCGTTCGCGGTCTCTGCCGACCAAGGACCAGCCCCCGGCAGACCTTTGAATGGGTGCCCTTGTAGATGGAGGCCTCGATGTTCTCGTACCCCTACATACCCATAAAACAAGTCGTTTCAGACAAGATTCCAGTCAAACATTGAGAATATAAAATAATTTTTAAGTTGTTGAGTTTAAAAATGTGAAAACTACATATTTAGATTTTTCTAGCAAAGTACTTTCCTAAAAGTATACATACGTCAGTTTTTAATAAATATTTTTAAAAAATAAGTGGTCAAAGTTATGCTTTGGAGACCGTGTCGCTGTCTTAAACGACTTGTTTTATGAGTATGGAGGGAGTAATCCTGAAATGAAGCGATGCTCGTCATCAGCAAAGAAATGCATGACCTTTGCTCCAAATGTGAACGCGTGATTGTTGTTGAAGTTCAGGCGGAAGAAGTGCAGCTTAGACTGTCTCCAGCAAGTTTCCTTCGCACATCTGAAAAAAAACACCGGTATGCAGACGATCCTGTCGCGCAACGGAAGGCCTGTAGCGGTGGAGCGCTTCCCCTCGTGCATCGCCTCGCTGTAGTTGGCTCCCACGTGCGGTCAGAGGTCCTCGACGGTGAGGGCGCTTCGAAATCGGCCACGCGCACCCTGGAAGAGGAGGAGGAGCCAAGGGAAGAAGGAGGAGTCCGGGGAAAGAGGAGCTCCGACGCGCGCTTGTGGGGTCTCCGAGCTCGCCGTCGGGGCTCCCTGCTAAATTCGTCAGAGGCCACTCGCGCCGCCACCTCACTTCGCGGCGGAGGTGAAGAGCTCGAGCACCTCGTCGTCTCCGGTCGAGAGCCGCCACCTCCAGCTTGGATCGGGCGCCGCGTCAAGAGGGCCCCGTCATCGGCCTGGATCTCGCGCGCCCCGGTGAGCAGCTCCCGCGCCGAGTAGCCTCCAGTTAGGAGGCGGGCGGTGGTGGTGGAGGAGGTAGCGGTGGTGGAGGGCGGAGGCGGAGCAGGGAAGCCACCGCCGCCCCGGATCTGGACCTTCGTTGTCGTGGTCGAGCTGCCTCCGCCGCGTGCTCCTCCAACTCTCCATCCAGATCGAGGGAGGCGAGGCAGGGGTGCGGGGACGGAGGGAGGCGAGGCAAGGGCGGGAGCAGTGGCGGAGGGGAGCTGCAGCGGCGGAGATCAAGGAGGCGATGGTGGCCTGCGAGTGGAGGAGAGAGACGGCAGCAGAGGCGTGTGGTTGGGTTGCACGAAGGAGAGAGAAAAGGAAAAAAAAGTCCCCAGGAATGCACGTGCGCGGGGGAGAACCGCATTTTGCAGGGACTTTTGCGATAACAGCTGCAACCGCAAAATGAGGTTGCAACACGTTTTGCACATGCTGCCGGAGACGGTCTTACCAGCCTGGTAAGCTGCTACCAGCGGTTGCCCGTCGACGACCACCCATGACCCAAGGGAGGTACCGGAGCGGCGGCTTCAGAGCGTCGATCTGGTTCGCGTACTTGAGGTCATGATGCAAACTATTTCTTATTTATCTGAAAACAGGACACACCACAACATGTGACGGGAGGGCAGTTGTGCAGCAGCAGACGAAGATTGGAGGACGAAGCTTGTAACCCTGCCCGCTATACCAACCGTAGGCTTCGTGCTAAGCCCCAGCTTCTGGGGGCGTGTTTGATTCGGGCCAAAACCAGTGGGCCGAGCTCCCTAGGGTCAAAATCTCGTGTTTGATTTTCTGGGCCCACTCGCGAGCCAGGCCGACCGGATGAAAAAAAAACAATCTCTCTCCTGACTCCCGTCCTACGCTCCCGAGTTTCGTTTTTTCAGAGCCAGGTTCGTTGCGTGCTCGTGCGAGCCAAAGAGAGGATAGCGCTACCGCCGCTCACCCCCACAGCCGCGCGTGCCGTCGGCGCCGCCGCCCGCTCGCACTCCTCCAACTCCTCGAAATCGAGGCCGACTCGAGGCTATGGCCCTCCGGCGACCCCTCCATTGGAGCGGACATCCCCTAGCGCGGTCATGAGCCCCACCACGGTGCCACTCTACTCCGCCGGTGGAAGGAACGACAGGTGGCTTCAGCGGCAGCCCGACCGCAGGCCTGGCGAGCGTGCTGGTGGCCGAGGAGGAGGGGTTCGCCGTGGTGAGAGGCAGCAGAGGCGACCGCGCCGAAGATTTCACCAGCCGCGCCTGCCTGCGACCGTGCCCGGCGAAGTCCGCGTCCGCGCGGCAGTGGCCGCGTCCATGACCGCGCTCGCGCAAACTGCGACGTCCCCGACGAGAGATGCCCTATCTAGCAGTCCGCACCCGCGCCGTGCGAAGCCCGCGACGCGATCCGGCAGAGGGGCTCACGGCCGGCGTTGGCGCTCACGGCCGGTGCAGCCGGAGCTCGCCACCGCAACCCGCGACGGAGTTCCCGCGGCCGCTTCCTCTCCCGCGACGAGTGAAGCTCGCGACGACGGCGTTCACGGAGTCGCACCCGCGTACCCGGCAAGGCAAGGCGACGCGCGGAGGTCAGCATCGACGAGGATCAGCATGCCGCCCACCATGCTCATCAAGTGCTCGACGAAATGTCAAAGAGAAGAGAGTGATGGTAAGTCTACCAAATGTGTACGTGAGAGGATCCATAGCTTCTTGAAGCAGAAATCAAACACCAACTCAACTGAGTCTGGCTCATCTCGTGCATACAAATCAAACAAAGAGCATGTGCCACGGTAGCCTGGCCATGGCTGGCCACGGCCTGGGCGACGGGCCTGGCCCCCCACGGCGATGAAATCAAACACGCCCTGGATGATCACTTGTCGAGCTGGCCCTTCAGGCCTTCACCACCAGGTTCTCCATGCAGGAGATCTTCTATATACGAAAGTTGCACCAAAAGAAAGCTAGGGAGAGTGGCCACGTCGCGGTCCTCTCCCGGCCGTTGGATCGGTCCGATGAACGGCTAAGATCGGGCAAACATCAGGCATTTTGCAGAAAGACCCTTCCACTTGGTAAAAATCATGCCTGCCGTCCATAACTTTTTACAAAAAAGTCCCTAAACTTTTCAGGAAATCTGCTTCCTGACGGCCATCTTGAAAAAAGACCCTTCAACTGAGTAAAAATAGTGAATGTGATCAGGAATTTAACTAAAAACTCCCTAAACTTTTGGAAAATGCTATTTGGAACCATATTGCAAAAAAGGCCCTTCAACTAAATAAAAATTGTGAATGTGATCCAACAATTCAACTAAAACTCCCTAAACTTTTAAAAAATCTATTTGGCATCATTATTTCAATAAAAATATTTCGCTTAAAAGTCCCTAAGCTTTTAAGAAATTCTGTTTGCCACCAACAATTACAAAAACACTTCCCAACCCATAGAACAAATTAATACAAAAAAGTAAACTCTGCACGAACCAAACCCAAGTCCACACATTTATACGAAAAAGACCACGAACTTTCCGAAAATTAGCACGCAAAGCACAAAGTCTCGCGTTTCTTTTAAAAAAAACTCCTAATTAGCAAAAAATGATATCTCCCTCCACAGAAATCTACCCAATAGCCCCTAAACTATTGTAATCAGCTTAGCATCAACAATTTAATGAAAACCACCCCAAACTTCAGAAAAATCAAGCCAAAAGACCTCTAATTTCCTCACGAACCAACATATAGCCTAAATTTCCCGTTCATCTCTCGATCAACCGAACCACACACTGGCCATTAGCGGCAACGCCGCGAACATTTCTAGTGAAACGGAAATGCACATTCTACTAAGAGTGCAAATTGATTATAATGTGGTGCACCTCCGAACCTCTTTAGGTCAATTAAAACCTTTTTGCACCCTTACATTCTGCAGCCTACAAGGTAAGAACAACGGAGACGTATCATGTACACGGGCGCCGTGCCGCTTAGAAACATTCAAGCAAATAATAGCAGAAATGTTGCCAATTTGAGCCTCAAGCTCCGAGACTTGAGAGCAGAGTATGATGCTATTTGCTGTACATGTCCGCAACTTTGCTGATTGCAACAAATTTGTCGCGGTGAACCGATCGGCGATCGGGGCGTCCTTGCAGGACAAAACGCTGATGGTCAGAGAGTCTACGAGGCGAGAGGAAGAGGAATTACCCCCAAATCCGGCCAGCAGGCGGCAATGGCGCAAGCTTCCACGGTGTTGAGGCACTCGTTCGGGCCATGCAGCAAGAAAAAGGGCACTACTGTGTTAGCAGCATCAACAAGAAGTCAACTAGATAGTCCTACTGCAAAAAGAGCACTAGCGACTTTGTCTCCGATTAGCAAGGTGGAGTACTACTACTACCCCCTAGTACTCCAACTGCGCAAACTGCAAAGCGCTGTTGAATCAAGAAAAGGCGTTAGAAACATTAAGCGGCCCGAGATTTGCAAGTGGGAGTTGCAATTCGGCTAAAAATTAACGGCCCAAGTTTGCACAGCCGCTAATTGATGGATTAATCCGACGAATACGAGGAGGAACCTGCCGCTAATTAATTGATGGACGCTAATTGATGGATTAATCCGACGAATACGAGGAGGGAGGAACCTGGCGCAAAAAGAAAAAAAAATTATCAGAGCCAGGTTTCGATCCTGGGACCTGTGGGTTATGGGCCCACCACGCTTCCGCTGCGCCACTCTGATGTTGTTGTAGAAAGTCTGTTGAAATTTTATTTATGCGTATCAACCGTAGGCATCTCACCGACACCTTTGATTCTCCCGGTCCACCACCGTCCACCCCGACATCTCACCGGCCTCCCCGCAGAAAGAGAGAGAAAAACAAATTGAAAACCCCCCAGCAACGTGCCAATCCGCGCCGGCCAGGCCGCCAGGCTACGCGCCCAGAGAAGGGCAAGCCGTCCTCGCCGGACGCGTGTAGCCCCCGCGTCGCGCGGCTATAAAACCGCCGCCTGCGGCACGGCTCTTCTCCTCTGCTCCCCTGCTGATCTGATCCCATAGAGCAAAAATCTCTCTGCTTTGCTGGTTCACACTAACCGCTGTGCTGGTTGGGAGCTTAGTTCTCGTAGCTTCAAGTTCATAGATGGAGGATTCGGTGGGTGAGGAGGAGAGGAAGGAGCAGGGGAAGACAATGGCGCAGCCGAAAGCGCATCAAGAAGAAGTTGCGGCGGCCGGTGGTGCTGGCGGCGGCGGCGAGCCAGCTCAGGATGGCGGGTTCCTGAGCGCCATGGCGTCCAAGATCGGCGCGACGATGTCCGGGACGAACGGGAGCGGCGGCGAGGCCAATGCCGCCGCGGCGTCTGCTGCGGAGGCGCTGAAGAGTGATGACAACGGCGAGCCAGGTGAGGAGGCAGGGTTCCTGAGCTCGATGGCGTCCAAGATCGGCGCGGCGATGTCCGGTGCTGATGGCGGAGGCGAAAGCAACGGCGGTGGAAATGGGGCCGTGGCGCCCGATGACGAGGGCAGGGAGAAGGACGAAGGTAATGGCGGCGGCGGAATCTTCCATAAGCTCCTGTCCAGCTCGCCCCCTGCTTCGTCGCCAGCGTCAGGTATGGACTACTCAGATGAGGGAAGTTTGCATTCTTGCAGTGTATCCTTTTGATTGATTGATTGATTCATGTAGGAGCATTGGAAGCAGAGCGATCGAAAGGGGACGAGAACGATCGGGGCGTGGCAGACGAGCAATCCGGGATTCTGAGCACGATGGCCTCCAAGATTGGCATGGCGATGTCTGCCGCCAATGGCAATGGGAACCACGGCACCGAGAAAGCCACCAAGACGAGCAATGGCCACGACGCTGTTGATGGCAGTAGCGGTCAGGAGAAGGGGGGCGACACGAATGGTGGTGGAATCCTGAACACCATGGCTTCCAAGATCGGGATGGCCATGTCTGGCACAAATGGTGACGATGACCATGGCGTCAGTGGGGCCAACGGCAAGACGGGCAATGGCAACGCCGTTGATGGCAGCAAGGATGAGAAGAGGGACGAGGCGAATGGTGGTGGTATTCTGAGCGCTGTCGCATCCAAGATCGGGATGACCGTGTCCGGTGCCAATGGAGATGGGAACCACAGCACCGAGGACGATGCCAAGATGAGCAATGGCGACGCTGGTCGTGGCAGCAAGGATGAGAAGGAGAAGGGTCATGATGCGAATGGAGCTGGAATCGTGGACCAGATCATCTCCAACCTCCCCTCAGGTAGGTTTGCTACAAGATTGTGATGATTCGAGTTAGGAAAGCTATGCTTTTCACGGTGGATTGAACTGACTATCTCTCTGTCTCTGTCTCCACCGTTACTGCAGATGATCAGGCTCTAGACTCCGAAGAGGCTTCCCTGCTCATCGCCATTATTGAAGACTAGCTCCATAGGCAATCGGTCCTCCTCGAGCAGAAGTGGAATACAATAGATTTGGTTGTTCTAGGTTACCTTAGATTCCTCTTTAAGAAATAGATCGCTCTAGTATGAATGATGTAAGCTCTTGATGTGGATACATGTAAGCACTAGAGAGGTAGGTTTCTTGTACACTAGTAGACTCTAGAGATGCTGTAACTGTAATCACATCGTCTCTATTGGACAGATGTGGAAGCGATGTTTTTCAGACAGGCTTGTGAAGTGACGGAGAATTCTCGAGCATTTCTCATATGGTTGTGTGAAGGGAGAGACCTTGAACATCCGCGTTTTCAAATGCCCAAAAACGCCCATATCAAGTGAAACACAGCGTTCAGTCAGCACTCAGCAGGCCACTGTCTACAGAATACAAATTTGCAACAATAACATGGACACCAGCTGGCCGTGGTGTCGAGAATAACATAACGCACAATTGATAACTCAGTCGATGTCATTAATAATGATTCAGGTGGACCTCAAAGGTGCGCCACTCTGGTCGAGTTATGAACCACCAAGACGGGTAAGAAACTGATTAATAGCAAAATTTTAGGTCACAAGATCTCTCAATCTCAAGAGATGTCAATAACTTGATGTTGCAAATAACAAGGCTCCTGCTAATGCTGCTCAAACTCTGCTACAAAAAAGCTTCATTTCAAATTGGCAGCACCCATTTCAAGTGTGTCGATCAAAGAACTTCTCAATCGCCACTGAGAAAGCAGCAAAACCTGCACATCCAATGCATGTAGCTTTAGGGCCACCTGCAAAAATATAAAAATTCCATTAGTTATGACATTCAAATATAGATATATCAGGGCTGCAATATAGGAAATATCTCATTCTAAGCTAGTTATCAAGCAGGAACCAAAAACTAAAGGATGGAAAAAGTGTATATCATCATATGCACAGAAAGAACAGAAATATCTTTCAATTTTGGGTTATAATCAGAAATGCGGACTTACAGTTAGCACACAACACTTCATTAATTTCACATATTGGAATTATGAAACACGAGCAGACAAAAATAGCGGGAAGAATGCTGCTAGAGATGTCAAAGATATCCATCCACATCAATCCATAAAAAGTATAACTATTGCATAGTGGAGTTTTAGTTCAGGAAATTGTTTTGGAAACTTTAAGTTGATAATTAAAATCTAAGTAAATTATCTCAGGGTTTCATAGATGTGATATGACAAAATAGTTACCTTTTACTGCTAGAGCTCCTCCTGTGACACAACCAGCTACTGCTGTATTGGTAGTGTCATGCTTTGCCCGAGCCTGCCAAAGCATGAGAATACAAAATTTGAACAGGAAGAGAACATGTAGAAACTATGAATGTGAAAATGTTACAACTATATACCTTCTCTACGACACATTCAGCTGCTGAGAAAATCAGACCCATGACCGCAAAGGTTTTGGCATTGCTTAAACTTCTCCTACCCATCTGTTTTGCTGTGTATACAATTTGTTGCCTTGCAGTCATCTCTTCTGCCATTATTGGATTGTCCAAAGCTCCAAAGAATAGTCCCATAAGTACACCAAGACCACCTCCTGTTAAATGGAAAGAATACTGATTTAATGGAAGTTATCCAAAAGGGCATGCATATCGCCATCTATCATTGGTAGGCCAAGCAGTTGATAATGTAGCTATTTAGCTTCTAAACTTGAGTAACCAAACATTAGTTCTTAATGGCTGTCATTCTGAAAGTACTAAAATTGCAAGCAACCGCTGTTGATTGGATTGCATTGATGATATGTAGAATGCACATTGTGGATATCACTCGTTCTGTCTTAATTCATTTTAAGGAACACACGTTGGGCATACAACATAACACTGTTACACCATGGAAAAAATGTGTTTACAGGCCTTTCATTCAAAATCAAACTTCCTTTGATAAACTAAGCATCTGTTCCCTTGTAATTTCTGAAGCGAGTAAACTTGAAACCAATAAATGAAACGTGAGCTTGAATTTTACTGGCTAAAGAAAAATGCCATTGCACGTTTATTGTACCATGCTTACTACAGTAACACTGAATGTAAACGGGAGTAAAAAATTGAAGAATGCGCGCAGTTACATACAACCTTTCTACCTCTGGCCTCTGGGAAAACTCTTGAAAACCTACTTAAATTTGAACTAATTCATTGAGTTCCATGACCATCAATGACTACAACAAAACTCTATAAAATATTACGCTTATCTGCGACAATTTCACTACAAACATACTCCATTAGCTTATACCATTTCACATTAAAGTTCATTTCAAGGGATAATCAGATTGTATTTTGATCTAGTCCAAGAACTTCTTAAGATCCACTCCTAGCAGGAAAAGAACACACAAATTCATAACAGTACAATCCACTCTCAAACGCACTAGCAATATCACACACCAAATTCTTCCCACTCCATACAAAATTAGCTCTATTTGATTGAAATCTCTTGACAAACAAGGGAGCAACTACCCATTAGCAAATGAACAACTGCCCCCACACCCTGCGAATAGTGAGTAGCAAACTTCTCAATTTCTCAAGCACCATACAATCTCCAAGCTTCCAATAAAATAACCAATGAACCGCCGCCGCCATATATCGGCATACAGCAAAGTATTTTTTGTCCAAAGCATGGCAACAATTGAACTTCTTCAGAATATTAAACGCCTAGTTCCCGCAAAACAAAATGGTTTCTTGCAAAACTTCGCCCAATGGAGAGACTAGCTACGAAACTGAGACGCCACCAACGACGCTCAAGAAAAGGAAACAAAGCCGTGGCCCTCCGGGCTCAAGTAGTAGTTGCTCACCCATGACGCCACTGACGACGCTGCGGACGGCGCAGTTGTTCCAGATGTCCTGCCCCTTGATCTCCTCCACCGACGGCATCCGGATCGGCTCCACCGCCGCCGCTTGGCTCGCCGACTGGCCTCCGGCGCCGGCACCCGCCGCGGATGGCTCCGGCGAGGCCATCTCTAGCTATCTGATCCCCTTCCCCCACCTCCTCTCGGTGTCCGAGCTAACAGCAGCCGCGCCGCACCTTAGCGAGCGCGCGTATGGTTCCGAGAGTTAGAGAGGCGGGTGGGTTGGACAGGATCACAGGACCCTTCCTAGTGTAGTGTGCCCCGGCGGCGGCCTCGCTTTCTTACCCCCTCCTCCAAGAAGAGGGTCGGCGCCGCGCACAGGGAATCAGAGGGTCAGAGTCCAGACCTCACGTGAGCCGCACGCGCCTCCCGTGCTAGGGGTAGTATAATACGTAAACGCGTGGAGGTTACGTAGTTTGACCGATTACGTCAATACGAGTGGGAAACGTAACAAGCAAGACAGCGCAAACCTGTTATCATCCAATCCATCGCGTGGCCGTTCGATTCGTTCAGCCCCCTCCCAAGCACAACACAAAGCATCCTCCTCAGCCCGCAGCTCCGCACCCCGCCGCCGCCGTCTCTCCAAAACCCAAGCAAACCCTAGATCCGCCGCCGCCGTTTCCCGACCGAAGCTCCGGCGAGACCCACCCCTCCGCAGCGAAGATGCCGAACCTCGAGTGCCGGATGTACGAGCCGCGGTTCCCCGAGGTGGACGCGGCCGTGATGATTCAGGTGAAGCACATCGCCGACATGGGCGCGTACGTGTCCCTGCTCGAGTACAACAACATCGAGGGCATGATCCTCTTCTCCGAGCTCTCCCGGCGCCGCATCCGCTCCATCTCCTCCCTCATCAAGGTCGGCCGCCAGGAGCCCGCCATCGTGCTCCGTGTGGACCGGGACAAGGGCTACATCGACCTCTCCAAGCGCCGTGTCTCCGAGGAGGAGGCGCACGCCTGCGAGGACAGGTACAACAAGTCCAAGCTCGTGCACTCCATCATGCGTCACGTCGCCGAGACGCTCGAGATCGACCTCGAGCCGATCTACCAGCGCATTGGCTGGCCGCTCTACCGCAAGTACGGCCACGCCTTCGAGGCCTTCAAGCTCATCGTCGCCGACCCCGACTCCATCCTTGACGTGCTGACCTACGAAGAGAAGGAGACCGGCCCAGATGGCCAGGAGGTTAATTCTTCTTTTTCTCTCAATCTGCATATCACAATCATGACCCAGCGTTATATGCCCAGATGAGTAGATAACTGCATTATTTTGATGCTCTGGTTGTCATAAACTTATAATCTACTCCAGATAAACATTATTCTCGTTTGTGTGTGTTTACCTTTATGATCGTCCGTCTTCATGGGATAATCAAGTGTATTTTAAGAAACTTAGAGCAGCAGTTTCTTGGTAGTTGTTTAGAGCTGTAAGTAGTCTGTAGACAGTGTGACCCCTTTGCTGATTTCCCCCCATATGAAACTTTTCTGTGAAATGTATAATCCCAGCTTTGTGGCTGCTGGTAACACTGAGATGATTAGTTGGCTCTGACTTTCTGTGATTGACATATGTTATTTCGGAAAATAAGCCTTGTCCACCTAGCATTCACCATTGCAACCTGTATAGTCATGCCTGTGGTTAGTTAAGTTGTTCGAACATCATTAGATTTAGTGATCTTTAAAAGATATCAAGTTAGATTTCCAAACAGTAGATAGACAGTGGTATAGCTTGATGTTTAGTTTATCATATTGGCAAACATTTGCCAAATTTGGCACATTTAGCTGAATGTGTTATATTTATGTCATTTAGGATGATGTTACTGAAGATTCTGATGCATTGTTATTGAAATGTGTAATCAATTTTCTCTAGATATATTCGCATAGAAAATTTTTGAGACAAGGATGTGAAATTACTGGCAGGTGACTAAGGTGGTGCCTGCTGTCACCCCTGAGGTTAAGGATGCTCTGGTGAAGAACATAAGGAGGAGGATGACTCCACAGCCACTCAAGATCCGTGCTGATGTGGAGATGAAATGCTTTCAGTTTGATGGAGTGCTCCACATTAAGGTTCTATTTTTTACCCCTGTTGCTACTATTATGATTTGACGTACGTCTTTGCAAAAGTTAATTGTATCTGTATTTGCAGCAAGCCATGAAGAAAGCTGAAGCCTCTGGCAATGATAACTGTCCTGTGAAGATTAAGCTAGTTGCTCCTCCACTTTATGTTCTGACCACACAGACTCTTGACAAGGTTGGTATTTTCTCGGTACTTATTTAATTTGGGTTACTTGTTATAAGCTGAGCTATTAGATAATAGCTCTCCATTTCCCTCATGTGATTAGAAATTTTATTGACGCGCATTGTTGAGATCAAGAGCGCGTGTTTCAATATATCCTCGTCTATTCCGGAAGATAGATTCCATTGCGTTACTTTGGCCTGCCAACCATTATTGGGGTGCTTGTTCTATTTTATTTTGTTTTCTTGTACTTTTAGTATTGTGCCTTTTCATTGTGAAAAGGGTCTGACTTAGTTTCCCCCTTGAGTTGCATTTCAAATTATGCATTGACCAGTAAGCTGTAAAATTTATAATGCAGCTATGCCAGATTCCAGACTTTTTATAGTTCTTAATTCTTATCAATGTATACCACAATGCTTTTTTTTGTGGAAAAATGTATTCCACAATGCTTTTTTTTTGTGGAAAAATGTATTCCACAATTCTTTGCCTTCACTTATAACTAATGGTAATTTGGATGAATGATCGTTGATGGTAATCGGGAATGGTATTTTGTGTTGCTTGTGGTTAACAGTTCATGTACTTATCTGGAAAGACATTAACTGACAACTATTCATCCCAACCCATTCTCCAATCTAAACAAGCCCTAAGGTCTCTTGATCATCCAGAAAATAATGATGTTGTGTCTTTTTTGCACTGCCTTTGAACAGGACCAAGGAATTTCAGTACTCACAGATGCAATTAAGGCTTGTACAGCAGAAATTGAAAGTTACAAGGGAAAGTTGGTAGTGAAGGAACCACCAAGAGCTGTAAGTTCCTTTCTACATCTGCTGATTCTTTTGCAATTGTAGTTATCTTCCAAATGCAGGTTCTGAAAACTAATGTCGTGCATACTTTTTTGAAAACAGGTGAGCGAGCGGGAAGACAAGCTATTCCTGGACCAGATTGATTCCCTGATGGAGCGAAATGCCGAGGTTGATGGTGATGATGACAGTGAAGAGGAGGAAGACACAGGAATGGGCGACGTTGACCTGACAAATTCTGGAGTCACGGCGTATTAAGTCTCCAATACCGGTTTGGATGAGATTTGCTGTATAGCACCAGCTAAGATCTAAGACGTCCTGTTTGGAAGCAGTTTCTTTTTGTTAGGCTTTTGGTGGCTGATCCCTTGTGAAATCTATGAAACCTGCGGTATTCATGTTTTGGGGTTCAGCTGGTGTCTGGAAAGCTTTTACTTTGATTGAGCAGCACCTAATTTTTCTTGGAAGTGACACAAAATTCGTTCTTATACAAGTTCTGTTAATTCGCTGCAGAATTTCTACATGTTCAGTCCAAGACGTACTTTTATACATCTATTCATTCCAAGACATTTTGACCTATGGTTAGGAGTCTCATCTGATTAGCTCGTGATACGGAAGAGCGCTTATGTTGTTTCTGTTCATGCCGCCTTGTAGCTGCCTTGTTAGGTATTTGAAATCATTGCCTTGTTGCTTGGTATAGAATCCATTAGCCAAGCACTGCAAAACGGGCGTCGTCTCCCATCTATTGCGTTGGAAAGCTCTTTGAACATGAAAAGTTAGAAACACAAATAAACAAATTTCTCGTGCAGTTTACGAAAAGTTGGAAGAACAGTTGAGTTTACATAGAGAACTTCTTGTGCATCGAAAAGTGGAAGGTTACAAAACTTGAGTTTATATAGAAAGTTTGAAAGTTCACTTTTACATATTTTCCGTAGCTTAAACTTCTTGGTAGCTTTTCAACATAAACAGCCGAAAGTTTAAAAAACATCACACTTATCGTGCAAAGACGTCTGTTTGAACTTTTTGGCAGCTTCTCAGCGTCAAAAGCCGAAAGATCAAACAAACATCACACTTCTCGTGCAGCTTCTGCAGCTTAGTTTTCTTAATTTCTTGTAGGCTTTTGAGTCCAGGAGGCTAAACACATCTTCTAAAGGTTAATATAATAATATTGATATTTTTTTAAAAAAATCAACAATATCTTTTCAGAAAAACTCAAGAGCAGTAGCTCAAGCAAACAGTCAGTTTCAGTTGCAAGATAAAAATGCACCTGATCCTCTCCCTGAAATCTCGTATTCTTGCATTTCATACGCGTTTATCACCTGTGATTTAGATACGAACTTGTCACCTGTGAAAAAAAGAAGAGTAAAATGCGCCAGCGGTCCTTAAACTTGTCGCGCTGTGTCAAGCCGGTCCCCGAACTCGCAAAACGACCAACTAGACCCCTAAACTTGTCGCGTTGTGTCAAGCCGGTCCCTGAACTCGCAAAACGACCAACCAGACCCCTAAACTCTGTTCGAGTCTCATTTTGGCCCCAAACGGGTTTGGACCCGCACGTAAAGTTGTCTTCAACCTCCAGCCCGGTGTTTCTTCTTCTTCTTCCGCCGTTGTGGACATGTACCCGTCCTTGCCGCGACCGGTCATGGCCGGTGCCACCACCGGCGGCGAGTGGTGGCCGTGGACGACGACGGCAGCGTCGACGGCCGCATGGTCCCGCCTCCGTGGCGCGCTCCCGCTCCCGCTCGAGCTCCAGCTCGCCTAGATCAACGCAACAACGGATGACGGGGCAAGGAAGGGACGGCTGGCGGAGCTCTTGAGTGCGGCGGCCGGAGTGCGCCCGCCTAGGCGCGGTGGCATTCGAATCCCCCACCCGTCTCTCTCATCCACTCCCCTCTCTCTCCACTCTCAAATCCGGCGATGGAGGCAGGAGCAACTTGCGCGCGGGCGTTGCTGTCGCCTGCGCACGGCGGCCATGGTCGCGTGACCCCCTGCGTGGGCTCACCCCCTCAATGAGTCCCACACTAGAGGTTGAAGACAACCTTACACGCGGGTCTCACGTATAAGTGACAGAGAATAGAGATCTGTGTCCCCTGGTTGGTCGTTTTGCGAGTTCGGAGACCGGCTTGACACAGTGCGACAAGTTTAGAGGTATGGTTGGTCGTTTTGCGAGTTCAGGGACCGGCTTGACACAGTGCGACAAGTTTAGGGGTCTGGTTGGTCGTTTTGCGAGTTCGGGAACCGGCTTGACACAACGCGACAAGTTTAGGAACCGCTGGCGCATTTTACTTAAAAAAAAAACTCGGCTACGGCTAGTCACCTCCCAGCCTCCCACATCAGCGGCAAGCGACAACACCCGGTTTTCAAAAAAAAAAAAAAAAAAAGCGACAACACCCGGTGGTCCTGCAGCGCCACACGGAACGGGAGGCAATGCCGTCCAATCCCCGCCGCCCGCTGCCGCCGTTCGTACCTGGCCTCCTGCTGCTGCTGCTCCTCGCTGTGGCGCCGCCACCGGCGGCCTCCGCGGTGGGGGTGAACTGGGGTTTCGCGTCCTCGCACCCGCTCCCGGCGGCGCGGGTCGTGCAGGGCCTGCTCCTCCCCAACTCCGTCCCGCGCGTCCGCCTCGCCGCCGCCTCCTCCGACGCGCTCTCGGCGCTCGCGGGCACCGGCGTCGCCGTCACCGTCGGGGTCCCCGACGCGCTGCTCCGGACCCTCGCTTCCTCAACCAAGGCCGCCGCCGCCTGGGTCCACGATAACATCACCCGTTACGCCTCCAGCGTTCGGTTCGAGTAAGAACTCCCTTCCGATGCAAGATTTCTATTCGGTACTTCAGGTCGTGAAATGGTAGGGAAACAATGGTTCTTTTGCTAGTGCATTTTTTTGTTAAAAAAAAGGAGCCTTAAATATGGTTTAAGTTGACCAAATTCTTATGTTGACATTCCCCTTAAAAAAAATCTTATGTTGACATAGAAAGGGCGATTGGACACTATTGGCTCCAGTTGACTTGTGGATACTTGATTAGCAAAGTTTGACCCATTTACTCTCGACCTGATATCCAAGTTAACCATGTCTGATCTTAGTTATATTTCTAGGAGGGTTAGATCCCGTGGATGCCACGGAAAAAAATGTGATGTATTTTTTTGCCCTGAATTCTATAGATCGACTCAGTAATGCTGATGGCTGATTAATCTACATGGAAGACGGGATGTATTGCTCTAACTAACTAGCTTTTCTTCAGCGCTATGGTTGTACATATGTATGGGATTTTATTTCTAGGCACTCTTTGCAAATGAAGAGTTTGCAAATGCTAGTGTTGATGTACTGGTCAATTTTATTTTCTTACTAAGTTTCAGACCCTCTGGTTTGTTCGGGTTTCATCTAGGTGAATGTAGTTGATGACACAAGGACCTGTCTCTATACCTAGTAAGTAAATAATGGGAGGTGGAATATATAGATTCCAATATCAGTTTTTCTCAATAATAACATTTTGTTTCTGTGAATGTATCTCTAGTTCTTTAGTTACAACTTTCCACATGTGTGAATATTTTCTATTGCACTTTGCTATTATTCATTGAGTAAATTAGGATCCTGGATTTAAGTTATACTGTGTAGTTTGTTTTGTACTCCCTACATGCTGTTATGTCACAGTTCAGTTATTATTGTACCTTGGGATATATATATATTTTTTTTTGCTAACATGCAAATTGACTTTGTAGATATATTGCTGTTGGGGATGAGCCATTTCTTATGAATCATGGACAACATTTCCAGCCCTACGTGGTTCCTGCAGCAGCAAATATTAAAAAAGCGCTAACTGCTGCAAAGGTATCTAGCAAGATCAAGGTGGTAGTACCCTGCAGTGCTGACACATACCAGAATGCATCTGTGCTGCCTTCAAAAGCTAGCTTCAGACCTGATGTTAACAAGACCATGGGAGAACTCCTCTCATTTCTTATGAACAATAGTTCACCATTTATGATCGAGCTGAATCCATTTTTAAGCTTTCAACAGCACAAGAATCTATCATTGGACTATTACCTTTTCCAACTAATGTCACATCCAGTAAAAGATGGTCAAAACAAGTATGACAACTACTTTGATGCAAGCATAGATGCTCTGGTTACAGCTCTAACTGAAGCTGGCTACGGTGACATGGACATCATTGTCGGGAGAGCAGGATGGCCAACAGATGGAGCTGTGAATGCAACTCCAGCTATTGCTCAATCGTTCATGACTGGCTTAGTGAACCACCTTGCTAAGAAGTCTGGAACTCCACTTCGCCCTAAAGTGCCTCCAATTGAAACATATCTCTTCAGCCTTCTAGACGAAGATCAACGAATTACGGCGAGTGGAGGTTATGAAAGACACCACGGCATTTTCACCTTTGATGGTCAGGCAAAGTACTATGCCAACATAGGTCAAGGTCCTAAACCTCTCAAAAATGCCCCTGATGTGAACTACTTTCCATTAAAATGGTGTGTGCTTGACAACAACAAGGACCTCTCCAATATTTCTTCCAGTTTTTCTGCGGCTTGCTCTAATGGTGATTGCACTGCTCTGTTACCTGGTGGCTCCTGCTCTGGACTTGGCTGGCCTGGTAATGTTTCATATGCGTTCAACAATTACTACCAACAGCACGATCAGAGTGAGGACAGCTGCAACTTCAATGGCCTAGGGTTGATTACCACCGTTGATCCATCTGTCGACAATTGCTTGTTTCCTCTTGCAATTCGGACTTCTGCTGCCACTTCTTTGCACCTAACATTGGCCATGTTCCAATTAGTACTTTTATTGTTTTGCATTCACTGTTTATAGTCTGATGTAGCTGCTTACCGTTGTCTTTGAGACCAAATTGAGCTTTAACAACTGTTTCTTTGAGCCTTTTGCTGCATGTACTCCAAATTCTTGGTCCACAATTTCTGATGTCCCACTTCTTGGAGGACTGTGCCTATCTGAATTGGTAGTTTTGGTCAAAATGTAAGGGTTGAGTCTTAAGTTAGTCAGGCCAACTCACAACAGCAGCTATTCTGTTTGTTCAAAATTTGAACTTGGTAATATACCCATTTCATGAGAATGCAATCTCGGTTTCACTATTTCCAAAAAAAAGTCCACAACAGAAGGCGCTGCAAGTAATGCATTTAAACTTAATTTCACTACAAGTTATGCGCTTGATAACTTGTAAAAACACAGATAACATTCAGTGCAACGTAAACAGAAGGCGCTACATGTGGTAAGTGAATTGTGCATTTGGCTGGAGAGCTGTGGTAAGGGTAATCAACAGCTGTGAGCTGGGACTGCATTTTAGAAATAAACAGACACGGATGCTGATATGCCTTGTATGAGTATGATTGTATCTTTGTTCTGTGGTTTCCCCGGACATGGGCATATTGTTAACGAATACTGCTGCCTATTTGCAGGAGCGTACTCTTCCCTACATGAACAATACCTATTGCTTTCGCAGCCTATGTCAGAAGCGTACTCTTCCATACCTGAGGTGTTTGCTTTTTGAAAATACCAGATGTAATAGCAATCGTAAGTTCGTAACCAAGAAGCATGGAACATGACAGTTGTCTGGGTGCATCTAATTTACCCACAGATATACAAAACCATGAAAACAATCTACTGAATTCACAAGATCGATTCAACCAAGACGATGCTGAACATCGTTCCTCAGTTTTTAATCGCAATAATGCATCAAGTGAGAGGTTGCATTTTCCAGAACATGGTCACCGAGGCAAAACACATGGCACAGCATAGAGCTCCATCGGACATTGCACCATATACAACTATACACGGCACGCCTGGTTGACGTACAATGTGAACAATTGAGCAGGAGACAATGTAAACCAAGTAGTGGCATCAACCAAGAAGCCACAGGGTGAATAAATCAGTCTAATGCATGTCAAATCTCTGCAATACGAAAGCAAACCCCTATGCTAATGCAAGTCTGCAACTAACTATGAATTTCTCGAGAAACGACATCTAGTCGCACGGTGACTCGGGGCTACCGATCGAATGTGTCCTGGACTGGCATCAAGAAACCTTGAGAAAGTACATCGAGAGAAACGCAGACGTGACGTGATTTGCTCGACTGCCTCTATCCTCTCCTCCCTGGCGTTAACAGCAAGCAGCAACGATTTGGAATTGCTGCTGGCCTCGATGTACACGACACCCTCGTCTTGCAAGCTCAACCTGGGGGTAGCACTGACCAACTTCTTCAAGTCTGCTAGCTCGTTCACCCCGCCGTCGTCCCGCATCTTCCGGAGCAGACCAGAGGAGCTCCGCGAGTCGGCAACGAAGATGTTGTTCGTGTCAGCCTTGAGGCTGAGGCCCCAGTGGACTGAGCTGGTCTTCCTCTTCCATACGGTGGCCGTCCAACCATGATCACCGGTGGCATCGTTCGAGAGCGAGAAGTAGCCCGGACCACCCTCGTAACGGAACTGCAGATCCACAAAACTGATCACGCCGTCGCTCATCGTTGCGTCCCGCTGCCCGGCAAGAGAGGCTATGTCGGGCACGCCGCGGGGCGGCGGCACGGGCCACTGGATCAGCCGCAGCACGGGCTGCCCGTCGTTGAGCCACTCGCACAGGAGAACTCCGCGCCAGAGGTCGACCCATGCCAGCGAGCCACCACCGGCGGCGACGGCCTTGGTAGGTGTGTGCAACACCACCGCGTCGCACGTCGTCTCCGCGTCCCGCGAGAACTTGGCCACCCTAGAGCTCCACGCCCGGGTCTCCGACGAGAACACGAAGATCTCGAGCTGCAAGCTAGGATCCAGCCGCTGGACGGGGAACACCACGGAGTAGTGCCCGCGGTCGCCGGCGCCGGCACGGCGGGGCACGACGCCGACCTGTTGGGGTACGAAGACCTTTGGGCAGGGCCCCCGGATCAGGTCCAGCGACGGCCTCCCGGGTCCGGCTCGGTAGACGAAGTAGTCGATGACGCGGCCGCGATAGAAGAAGAAGAACATGCGCATGACTACGAAGGCGCCGGCGGCGTTGAGGATCTGGGGGGTCCCACTGAAGCCGCAAGCCTCCTCCAGGCCGGGGCAATGCACAAACCAGCGAGAGACCCCCGGCGGGTCGACGAGCTCGAAGGTCACGGCGACGGCGCGCCCGGCGCTCGTCACGCCCCTCGCGGTCGTCGCGTTCCTGACGTTGCCGAGAGACGCGAACTCTTCCAGGAAGACCCAGGCTGGAGGGCCGCCGGAGAACCGGCGGGCGGCCGCTGCGGGATTCGACATGGCGGATCGCTGGAACCTGGAATTAGGTGGACCGCGGGGCTGCATTGCCGGACGTCGCGTGTATTAATAAGGTCTGACTCTGCTTCGGACGTGACGGGGGCTATCCGTTTCCGAGTCGTATTAGCGTGTCTGCGTGTGCAATCAGGACGCGCGATGCGAGTACGAGATTGCACGGCGGCGGACAATGATTTTCTGCCTGTGAACGTGAACGGTGAGAAAGTGGGATGGGAGGGCAAGGGACGGAGGCACTCGCGAGCCATGGTGCCGCCCTCCATCATGTCCCATGAATGTGACCTTTCGATTACTGAAACCGAAGTGTTTTCGTTGCCTGCGAGTCTCTTCGCTTACTGCTTCCATCTCGTATAAATACGGCTGCAAGCATCACCTCTGCAACAGACGCCGCACAAGTAATCAGCGCACCACTAGCTAGCAGTTTAGCACCACCAACGTCCATGGCTTTCTCCGGCGTGCCCCTGGCCGTGCTCTCCTGCCTTGCTCTGCTCGCCGCGATGGCGGCCGCGCACCGGCCATCGCCGCCGACGACAGCAACGCCCGCACCGGCTCCGACGCCCGCCGTGGCCGGCCTGGTGCAGCGGCTGCAGGGCGAGGGGTCGCAGCTGTGCTGGGAGGCGCTGGTGGAGATCAAGTCGTGCACGGGCGAGATCATCCTGTACCTCCTCAACGGCGAGGCGTACCTGGGGCCCGCGTGCTGCCGCGCCATCCGCGTCATCGAGAACAGCTGCTGGGCCGCCGACACCATGCTGTCCGTCATCGGCTTCACCCCCGAGGAGGGGGACATGCTCAAGGGATACTGCGACGCGGGCGGTGACGGGCAGAGTGGCGCGGCGCCGCCTCAGCGAGCTCTCGCGGCGGTCGACGGCGTCGCCGCACGCGAGAACGTTGTCGCTGTGGCGGGAAGGAAGAGCGCCTCGGCGCACCGTTGATCGTGCTGTCAGCTGTGGCTCGGTCGTGTCCACGCCCATTTTTTTTTTTTGGTGTAACCTGAGCGGCAAGGAGCCTTGCTGAGATAAATAACAGTGGAAAATCTGTATTTTCTCTGGTAAACAGTTAAAAATTTTACTGTTCCGTTATTGTTACTTGGCAAATCAAAATCGCGAAACTAAAAGGTACCGCGTCCTATTAACATTATTCTGACACAGTGACACGGTCTGAGACAGCAAACGATCGGGTAGCCTTTTGACACAACGAATCACTAATCTTTAGACTGACATGGCGATTCAGCTCTGGGTTATCTTACCACCCCGTTCTCCGTTCTCTCTCGCCATCGATCGGCGGCCGCGGGGGGCGGCTACTGCGATTGAGGTCGACGTCGACCGGACTCCGGACTCGATCATCGGATTCGCAGCCGCGCGGAACGACAACGAGGCCATCAGCGTCGGGCCCGGGCTGTCTGTGACACATGTCGCGGCGGCAAGCACCACGTGAGGATGGGCCGATGGGGACGCTGCCGCGGCTGGCCGAGGAAGGCTGGTATTGGTAGGCATGCCATCGGGGTTGGGTCCCCACGTGAGCACCGAGCGTGCCGGTGCGCGGTGCGGAACAAACGCCAAACCTGTCGTGCTCCCGCGCATCCTCGGTCACGCAGCCGCCGCGAAATGCCGACGGCTATGGAACCCCGCCTGCCGCTCCTCCTCCTCCTCCTCTTCGCGGCCGCCTGCAGCAGCGGCCTCGCTGGCGCGGCGGGAGGCGGCTCCTGCGAGCTCTCCGTCGAGCGGGGCGGCGCGCTCTACAGCTTCGCCCTCGCGGCGCCGACGCCAGCGCACCGCCACGGCATCCTCAGCGAGGACGGGTACGTGACCAGCTAAGCCACTGCACGCCTACGACTGCTAGTGTGCTCTGCGTCCTCTTTTCTGTTTGAGGGACCGAGTGGCGAGGAAGCGCTCTCGCGCTTCACGGTGACCTCGCCTCCTCGTGCCCAGCGGCCGCGGAGCCGGGCGTTTCGTGTTTGACGAAATGCTCGTCCTGTGACCACTCTTGCTTTGTTACGCGGAATGATTGATTAGTATATCCAACTTATTTCGGTACCCGGGGGCTCTCAACAGGCAACAGATTTGTGCATTCGTGGCCTGCTTGGCCTTTTTAAAAGCAAGTGGCATGGATGGCTTACTTGCTGAAAGTATAAGTGAGACCTACAAACCCATTGGCCGGCAGGGGCAGCCTCTGGAAATTAGAAGCGTGCCCAGACAGATCTTGAAATGGATTTTGAATTGCATGTGTTGAGCGTGTCCTACAATAATTCCCAATCTCGTGTTTCAGGTTTTACAAGGTGGCTGTGAATGATTCCATACTTTGGTTCCAGGTTGGTTGTGATAGGATACTCTTTTCTGTGTGATCGCCGTTTGCTTATGTAGGCATAGTTTCCACATTTGGAAATGCTAATATGATCAGCTGGCAAATAAATTCTCAAATGATTTTTTTTTTGAATTTCCTGAAAGGGGCTTTTGTGGTTTGGTGTTCCACTAATGTTGGTTTTATTTGTTCCACGCGGGCAGTTGTGCGATGAAATGCTATTCAACTTTGACCCACCTATGTGTCTTAATTGTGAGGTATTCCCTGGATCTAGCTATTCCATCAGCTAAACGCACGCTGTTCAGATTTTTTTCTAGAATTTCCTTTGTGGATCAGCATGCATGTTCACGCCTGTATATCTGATGCATGTAACTTTCATGCTTGTGTTGAATGAGGTTGCGTCATCTGTTTATGTGTTGCTTTATGTGGACACCGCTTCAGTAGAAACTTCATTAGCTGTATTCAGAAGTGCACACTTCATTGCACGCTTGTAGTTAGCTGAATTTTCAGCAAGATAAATTCCCTTGTCAAGGACCAGCATCATAGCATAGGCGTAGTGATAGCATGGACAAACTTTACTTTTTTTTTTCTCGAACACGCAGCAGAGTTGCGTATCTTATATTAAGAAGAAGAAAGGGCTGGAAACCCATACAACACCACACACTCACACCACACTCACATGGACATACCTTATTGCTTCGAACTTGATCATTTTCTAATAATGTAGGCTCCTCTGTACCTTTGCATTGAGTATTGTAAAAAATTCTATTTTTTTCTAGTTTGTTACTTTAATTTTGTTTTGTTCTAACTATTTATATACCATAATAGGACTGTGGCGGTCCATTGAGGTGTGGAACTCAGTGTAGTGCACTTGTGTTAAATAATATGGGAGGTAGCCTTTTTCTCTCCCAAGTCCTGATTGGATATATTTTCAGCAGTCTTTTTACCCTATTACTCTGGGATGATACTGGTGGAACAACAGGTTCCCCCTTTGCATCTTTCAAATGATTTTGGATTTCATTTTTCAAATATCAGTCAGAACTGCTCTATTGTCCTCTTTTGCTGTTGGTGCTGGTTACTGGGCATTAAGTAACCTACATTTTTTTTGTCTGCAGGGTATGATGTTTGCACAACCATTGGGAGTCTATCTAAATCCCATATATCTCTAATTGGTAACAATGATGTACAATTCTTTCAGAATTATCTTTGTTGTGTGAAACTAACATGATTGTTGTTTTGTTGAGGGGAGAATAGATGAGAGTAATCCTCGAAAGGGTGTTGTTGTTAAGATGTTCTCGTCAAAGTGTTCTATTTCTGTTTCTGTCCTTTGTGATTCAGTTGTAGCCCAAGTGAGTAGATTCCTTCGTTTACCACCCCTTGAAGTTTATGTTTGAGTAAAATGCATCTCAAATTTGTGCTGTTGTGTCATCCCGGTCCACGAACTCACAAAGTGTGCCACAGAGGTCCCTAATCGATGTTCGGGTCTCACTACAGGTCCAAATGGGTCTAGACCCGTGACCCGTGACGACAGTGGCATACTTATGTGGCACTCGTCTCCATCCAGCAGCCGCCCCCATCCACATCTTCGGCCCCTGTTCGTCTTTCCCCTCCCAAATCGCCGTATCTCCCCGTCGAGCAGCCACCTCCAACCACATCGGCATGGCAGTGCCGCAAAGCTCTTCTTCCTTAACGAATAGGCACCGGGTGAATCCTGAGATCCCTCTCATAACCTGCCCAGATTGCGGACGCTTCAAGGTTTCGGAGCTGGTAGTGCAGAGCAATGAGAATGGGAACAAGGGGCGGGTGTTCTACAGGTGCCCTGGTGGGAAGGTACTGATTAGAGTAGGTTTCCTTGGGATTTGATTTGTGTTGTTCGAAATTTCATCATTTTGTTGGGATTTGATTTTGGAATGGCTAGGAAGGAGAGAACGCCAAAGAGATGGGGATGTTTTGCATTTCTGATTGCCAACTCGGTTGCCCTGTCCACGTCGATGTCCACGCTGACATACCATGTCAGCACTAATGGCTTTTTAGCACTCGATTGGATCTTAATGAGACCCGAACAACAATTAGGGACCTCAGTGACACACTTTGTGAGTTTTTGGACCGGCACAACAGCGCAAGTTTGAGGACCGCCCATGCATTTTACTCTTTATGTTTTATCTGTTTCTCTATCTCCTCTTATTTTACCTTGCTGCTTTATTTCCTTCCATTCACAGGCACCGGACAAATTTGTTGTATCTGGTCGTTGTGATTATGTGGGTACACAAAATTTGCAATGATACATTTTTCTACAACATGTTTTCTTCTAAGACATTAACATAATTGTACTTCACAGGCTACAACATTTAAGCACCCTTCTGGTTGTGCAAGATCTGTTTCTGCTTCTGGAAGTGGCTGGGGATGGTTAGGCACTTTGTTCATAACGTATGTTATTCTGAATTGTAAATAGTTATGAAACTTGAACTTTTTATCTTATATCAATGGACTACAGTAGGAAGAAATTATGTCTAGCTCACCTACTGGAAGGTGTGGGTGTACAGCCCCAGCTCCCAACGATCTCGGTTCAAGTCCATTTCACCTTCTTTGAGTGCCTGTTTTCTTTATAATACATAATTATAGTCTCATATATGATATGATTTCTCATTGCTTGCAGAGTTTGAAATCTTTCTCTCTTTTGGTAGTTCTTGCCTGTTGACATCCAACTTTTCTGCAGAATTCTGTCCCTTCTTGGAGGGTACATTTTGATTGGAGCAGTTTACAGATATTATTTCCTCGGCATTCATTCTGTAGAGGTAAAGCTAGTATTTCAAGAGTCTGCCAGTTTATATGCCTCATCCAGTTTGTTTCAAATTTGGAGTACAATGTTAACTTTCTCGGTTTCTTATCTTTAAGCTCCGGTCCATAGCTTTGATGGTTAGAGTTAGAGGAAAATTCTCATTAACTTAACTCCACTAAACAGATACATCTGCAAATGCATATGTGTCACTGTGAAGAATATCTTTTTCTGAAACCTGTAGAGAGAAGTACCATTTTGCCCCAACTTTTGTATTATGTCATTTTTCATTAATGGTCCTAGCTTTCAGAACTGGCTCAGGAAAACTTCTACTGATAATTTGCTAAACATTTGTATTATTCTTTGGCTCTTTGCCCAAAAAGGTTGAGTTATTCCAACTCCTCGATTTAGACTTTAGCCAAGCCCAATGTTTAGAGACAAAAGAATCCCTTAAAATGTTTAATTGTACTTAAGTTTGTCGAACATCAAGTTGTGAGACCAAAAGTTTTATCTCGTAATCGATTCAACTCCACCTTTGCATTTTTAGTAGACACGTAGCAGCAGCGGAAATATTGATTGCTATTACAAGGATCAGTTTTGAAGATACCAAGGTCCACCTGGCTATGAAAATAATGGCTTTGATAGTTCTACTTGGATTTCATGGAAATTTGTATATTCCATCTGGTTTCCCTCATTTTGATTGGGTTGTTTAAGAAATGCATATAATTTAACAACACGGCGAAACTAACTGAGAAGTACAGAGGAACTAAAAGAATATAAATATATTGATTAGTAAAATACAAATAGTTTTTAAATTATAGCATACCCTTTGTAAAACGTTAAACGTTTGTATGGAATTGTGATATAAAGTATCATCCTCAATCACCCTGATATTTCTGTGAGCAGTCAATTTATGAACCTGTTTCATCAATTAGAATTTGTGATGGTTCCAACCCACTTCTTGTCTTACTCTGCTCTTATATTCTAGGCCATTCCAAACCTGGAGTTTTGGATCAGTTTGCCCCAACGAATTAAGGTAAGTTTAAGGAATGCTTGTGTTCACTTTTAAATGATGTCTCTTCTCTGTTGCAAGCTGTTTTATGCAAGTGATGTTTCATTGGTTCCCCCTTTTCTTTTATTTACGTGTCATATTTGCTCTGTACATCTGTAAATTACCAGCACTAACAATATAGTGATAACCTTCTCACAATATGAGTGCAGTGAGAAGTAGCTGATACTTGTAAACAAGTTTCAATTCTAGCAACTATGTGCCATAGGTCTTCAGTATTTAGTTGCAGTAGCAATAAGAAACATGCTGTTTTTTTAAAAAAAATGGAAAAGGTATTTAGGCAGCTTATAGGTTTCTGTTGAAAATTCCTACATGTAAACTTATGGCTTGTTTATCCATCTGTCCAGACCATGTTTGTTCCTGCAACAAGAAGCCGCGTAAGTTATAACAGAGATGGTCTAGGCGCATATGCCCCTGCAAACCATTGAGAAAGTGGTGTTGGGGAAAATTTATGGGCAGCTATACAGTTAAAATACATGTATGCACTCAATGGCAGGACAAATCTTTGATCTTTCCAAGGCACCAGGTACCGTATGGAGTCTTTATCTTATCCCTTGTGTTAGTTTTGGGCAGTATCTGGTTGAACTCTCACTGTGAAGTAAAAGTATAGTGATTGCAATTACCATCAACAGGTTCATATATTACCTGTAATTAGGTGTCTTTTCTTTCTCTTACTTTCTTGGGGTGGCTCAAATAGTTGCTGGTCAACTATTATTTCACACAAAGTGGAAATCTTGTGCTCATAGCACACCTGCACTATGATTATTCACACGTCATTGTTATGATTCATTTTTTTTTCTGAAGTTTGGAATCATTTTGTCTCACACTCACATAATGTACACATCAGTCTGAACTAAAACGTAGAACTAGATACCATTTCTGTACAAAAATAATTTCTCACCATGCGAGTAGTAGTCAAATCAAATGTGATCGGCTATTTATTTCTGGTTTCCTTTCCAGAACTGCATTTCCTTACAAAACTACCCCCCCCCCCTCAAAATATTAGTCCACCGATGAAGGTGTCAAAATAAAATACTATTATACTCTCATCATGCTTTGCAGATTCCCTAAACAGAGAATCTACTGATATCTAATAGATACAATACAAGTATGAATGTATTATATTACTATGTTTCCTAGGAATGGAAGTGGGACTTACATTATGAAAGGAATGGAGTATTTGTATGCTTATTATCGCAAATCCCTGCACCTTTAAGACAACTACGATAGTACGTTATCTAGATGCACAAGTTATTGTGCGTATGATTGGTTAAATTTGGAACCGTGAAACTGAATGCTTTTTGCATGTCTTGTTATGAATTTTCCTTAGCTTTCTGCTTGGTAACCTTTGGCACATAGATGACCTTACAATCTCTCTCCAAAGGAACTTGTAGGGCAATGGATACACTCATACACAACTCTTAAGTCTCTAATAATAGTTTTCAGCAACTAGATGCTTGTGGCCTGGGCCTGGGCAACAGAGAAGATAAGATTTATACATCCAATTGAAGGCTATCACTTTGTTCTATTATAACATGCGGAAGCCACAAGTCTTTTGGCATTGGCCATAATTGTCTGTACTCTGTAGATAAAAATTCTGATAGCTAGAAATATGCTCATGGAAGGTGGATCAGTCACTCTTGTAAAACGTGGTGAAAGCAATGTGATGTGTCTTTAGACCAAATTAGCACGTGGAAGGATGGTAATTTTGCTTAATTTATTGCCATTCCTTTAGCTCAGAAAAATCAATGCGACAATTTTTTCGTGCGGGTAAGGCAAGTAGGAATCTCTTAAATATTTATATTTCTGTATTGTTCATTTGTTGCCTTCCTTTAACAACTTGGAGCTTCCTTTTCTTGCATAGATAAATATTCTTGTTTCCGCTCTAGCATGATCTTTGTGCACTGGTCGTTTTCAGAATATGAACCTAGCCAGATGGCTTCACCTGAACTGAACTGCTGTAGTGTAATTATGCTGCGCTTTGCTTTAGACCCTGGTGCAGATGCCCCATTCCGATGTGATGGTATAGCGTAAATGAGATCTTCTTACTTGGAATTGATAGATTCCTCTATAATGGCTTCTGTGACATTTTGATGATTGCTCATTCTCTTGTCTGTTCTGTTTGGTTTCACCCACTTGTTAATTACACTGTGGCCTTCATTTTAGGGTGAACTTGATTGAAGTGTTCATTTGTGGTGCACAAGTTATCATATTGTGCTAGAGTCTACCTACCTGGGGTAGAAGAACAACACTGACATGTTGCCATCCCCAACAAAAGTGATGGAAAATAAAGCAAACCTGATTCCTGATAAATGTTTATATTTAGATCAAGAATCTATAGGTTATTATTATGAATTTTCTTATTAGATTATCACTATGATAGTTTTTTAGGGCAATTGTCACTATGTTAGTTGTGCTGCCTTGTATTCTATTCCTGCTGCTGCAGATTGGAGAAGGCCAGCATGGCTAGATGATTTACAGATGAAGATGAGGTGAACCTATATGCAGATATCGTGAATTCGTAGCATCTCCGAACCTTTTCTCCTTGCCAGGTTGCGAATTCGATGGCTTGTCTGTTTCCCCTGTTTTGGAGAGTGGCTTTTGCGATTCGCGTGTACCACCTACCAGGTCACCACTGGGTCGTGTCATATTTTTCTCCCTAGTTCCTGGAGGAACATCCAATGAAGTCTCGCATACCAACGCAGCATTAGCAAGCTGCTACCAGGCCACTGTGTCACCTGACTTGTTTATTTGTCTAGATCATGAAGTTGATGGCATACGGAGGCTTGCAAGTTTTATGGGTTGACCTGCAGATCCTCATCTTGGACTTGCCTTTCCTCTTGCCGTTTCTTCCAAGCGAATGCCAATACGCCACTCGCAAAGGCGTCAACTTTCCAAATATCCGGCAACAAACAATCACACACCATTTGTAAATTGTAAATCAGAATTAGACCCCGACTTGATCTCTCCAGCTGGAAACAAAAGACAACTTCTCCTGCTCATAAACCAAATTACTTCATACAACTCGGATTCCTAATCCAGGCCGTACACAGCATCAAATTAAATTAAATCAAATCAAATAATCAATCGAGGAACAAAGGAATATGCAAAGAAGAAAAAAAAATCTTCCCGGTGCCCCTTCCGGGGACTGAAGAACGGATTCCCCGAGAGGAGAAAAAACTTGGGGAAGAAACCGTGACACGGGCCGAGAAGGATGCGCCGAGATCGATTTGACCTCCGCCTCCTCTTCCTCGCCTTGCCCTCCTCCTGCTGAATGGCGACACCCTCCACCTCTTTATTTCCTCCTCCTCTTGCTCGTGCGCTCCCCGTGCTCCGCCTCGTGTCACCCGGTCAAAACCCTAGCCCAAGCGCAGCCGCCGCGCCCCATGGCTGCGGACTACCGCACCCCCGACCGGCTCCTGCCCGCCGCCGCCGAGGAGCCGGCGGCGCCCCCGGGCGCCCCGACCAAGCCGGTGCTTAGCGCCCCCGCCGTCCCCGCGGCCACCCACGACGGCCTCCGCTTCTGGCAGTACATGCTCGCCGGCTCCGTCGCCGGCGTCGTCGAGCACACGGCGATGTTCCCCGTCGACACCCTCAAGACCCACATGCAGGCCGGCGCGCCGCCCTGCCGACCGGCGCTGTCGCTGGGGGCCGCCCTGCGCAACGCCGTGGCGGGGGAGGGCGGCGCGCTCGCGCTCTACCGGGGCCTCCCCGCCATGGCGCTCGGCGCCGGGCCCGCCCACGCCGTCTACTTCTCCGTCTACGAGTTGGCCAAGTCGGCGCTCACCGACCGCCTCGGCCCCAACAACCCCGCCGCGCACGCCGCATCCGGGGTGCTCGCAACCATCGCCAGCGACGCGGTCTTCACGCCCATGGACACGGTCAAGCAGCGGCTGCAGCTCACCAGCAGCCCCTACACCGGCGTGGGGCACTGCATCCGCACCGTGCTGCGCGACGAGGGGCCCGGCGCCTTCTTCGTATCCTACCGGACCACCATCGTCATGAACGCGCCCTACACCGCTGTCCACTTCGCCACCTACGAGGCGGCCAAGCGGATGCTTGGGGACTTGGCTGCCGACGAGGAGTCCCTCGCTGTGCACGCCACGGCTGGGGCCGCAGCTGGAGCACTCGCAGCAGCGGTCACCATGCCGCTCGACGTTGTCAAGACGCAGCTGCAGTGCCAGGTGAGGATCTTATGCACTTGATTTGCGATCTGACCAAAGTTGTGATCAATCTACGACAATATTGGAACTGATTTGACTTGGTTCATGATTCGTAACCCGCCAAAAGGAGGAATCTATTATGCTATCTAGCTGTCCTATTCATCTCCAAGATTTTTGGAAATAATTCGCACTACGAAGTTAGTAGCCTTTGGTGTTCCTTTGACCAGCTAGTGGTGATTAGTGTTCTCAGGATGCTCCATAGCACTAGAATGGAGGCCTACTAACATAGGGAAGCAATACTTTTTTGTTCTGCCAAAACTGGGGTGTGAGATGCTAAAAGCTCAAAATTTTGAAGCATCTCGTAGAACTCCTACTTAGCTGGAAATAATAGTTCTCGAAGTTACAAGTTTTGAATTGCTACCAATCCAATTTTCTTGGCTACGGGCATTTCAAGTTGCAAGCGAAAGGATTGTTTTTTCTTGTGAACCATTGAACTTTAAGTTGGATTGTAGGGATCGCCAGATGTCTATATAAGGACTTGTTTGTGTTTTGTCGCTTCTGGGTAAAAAAAAAAAACAGGAGAAATTAATGTAAACAAAACAGTATAATTGTTTGGCATTGTATAGTCGTTGCCAAGACGTGACGTGTAATTTATGCTGAAAATTGGAAGTGAAATTTGTATAAATCATTGATTAGCCTTTGAATTGTTGGAATTCGATGAAAGAGTCCCGGGAGCCAGGATGCATGCCAGTTTCATACGATTTTTTAAGTTGGTTTGTAGTAATCGCCAGATGTCTATATAGGGACTAATTTGTGTTTTGTCACCTGGCTCAAAAAATAGGAGAAATTGATGCAAAAGAAACAAATTGCTTGGCACTGTATAGCCATTGCCAAGACCTGACGTGGATTTTTTTGTTGAAAATTGGAAGTGAAGTTGGTATAAATCATTGATTACATACATACATGAGCAACTTTGTATTCAGAAATTATTTTGAAACTTCACATATTCTTTTAGGGCAACCTTCAGATGCATTTGGCTGTCCTCTATCATCTATACTGTTTATACTTAACATGATGACAAATTGGAATTCTAGATAGCAGTCTCCACCAAATGCATGTTCCTCTTTGTTTGTTTGTGTCCTGGTGAAATATGTTGTTTGTTTGACTTTGACTGGTTGTCATGTATGCCATTGCTCCTTTTTTATTGCATTTGCTTGCAGTGTGTTTGAAGAACTTATTGTAATTGCATCAATTTTCTAAAATCAAGAGAGTAAAATGCACCATATCGCCCCCATAATTCATAAAACTATCAAAGTGCGCATCTGGATCCTTTTCAAGAGGTTACTCTAGGTCCAATTAAGGGCATGGATTCTCACTTGGGATGAATCACTTGAAAAGTTTATGGATCCATGTGCTCACTTTGATATTCATGGACATTTATTATAATTCGGGTGCATTTTACAAATTAAAACTAAGTTATCCATTTTTGCTACCATTGTTCCCCTCTGCCCATCTTGTTTCTTCCTCATGAGTTTCCATGACTTCCTCCAGCCTAAAGACCCTATAAGAGCAAAGCGGATACACATGAACGGAACATAAAACAACAATCTCTAGTTTTTTCCTGGAACATATGGACAGACCTTGCTTGAATATAGTTTTAACTGCATGTTTTATTCTTGATTGTGATTCAGTTGAAAGTTGCCGATGGAAGTACTGTACGTCTGCACCTATCACCATCATTCTGTTTTTTGGCACATATATTCAATTTCACTATGGATACACCTAAAACTTTTGTTTTTCTTTGTTAATGTTATTTATCTGCCTGTTTCAAGATAATAACACTCACTTTCATGATCAGGGTGTCTGCGGCTGTGAGCGCTTCTCAAGCAGCTCAATAGCAGATGTGTTTCGAACAATCATAAAACGAGACGGATATTCTGGGCTAATGAGGGGATGGAAGCCAAGAATGCTGTTCCATACACCTGCAGCTGCAATTTGTTGGTCCACTTATGAGGCCTCAAAGTCATTTTTCGAAAGGTTCAATGAGGAAAGGCGGAAATAGTCAGAGCATTTTTTGGAGTGACATGTATTTTTCTTGAAGTCAATGTACTTCTACACAGAAGCATACTCGCTCAGCTGACAGAAAGACGCAGCGCCGGGACACATTGTTGTGCTGTTGTGCCCCAAGAGCTGTTCATTGGGAGGAATTGAGATGTGCTGCGTGTCAAAATCTGTCTAACAAAGATCTGTCTGTACCCTGTATTTCATTTCAGATAAGTTGATGTATTATTTTCCTGGCCGGGGTTGAGGTAAAAATACTAGAATAATATTTTTGCAAAGTTTGATCCAAATCACTGAGCAAACAATCCCTGTAATTCCGTTGACTCCTGCCAGTTTTTTTTTTTTTGATAATGCTACAGCGGTTTTGTTTCAGTTACAATGTGCTTTTTTTCCTAGAATTACATAGTACAATGTAGACGCTCACAACACGCAAACCTTACCCCTATACAGTCTAAATGATTTAATTGTGAGTGCATATGGCTTGATGTGACGACATGATTTTGATCTGATCATGTAAATCTGATCGCCCATTGTAACGAAACATCTGTTAAAAGAGAATTTTTACTCGCTCAGCACAAAAGCACCAGTGGTCTAGTGGTAGAATAGTACCCTGCCACGGTACAGACCCGGGTTCGATTCCCGGCTGGTGCAATTTTTTTTTTCCACCCAGCTCCATAGCTTCTCATTGACCATTTCTATTATCACAATATGTATTGTTTTTATACTTGGATAAACATTAGGTAACTATACAAAAACCTTGAACTGCACCAGGGTCTTCTTGAAGTCAATGTACAAAGCGCTTGAACTGCACCTATCCAAAGACATACTACCACGGAGTACTCTGTCTCACACTAAAGCGCGCACACACTGCAAAGTACACGGTGAACACAAACCTCTCTGCTCGCTGAGAGTAGAATTTTTATTTCTGCAAGTGAGTAACCATTCAAGCGTGCAGCAAGCCAAAATCATTCAGCTAGAACTCGTCGACGGTGATGCTGATGCCGCCTCTGACGACCTCGTATGCCTCCCGGCTGCGCGACCCTGCCACGGTACAGACCCGGGTTCGATTCCCGGCTGGTGCAAATGTTTTTTGCAAATCGATCGGTACATTTCCACCCAGCTCAATAGCGTTGGGCTCGGGCCAGCAGCTTCTCATTGACCGTTTCTATTGTCACAATATGTATTATTTTATATACTTGGTTAAACATTAGCTAGCTATACAAAAACCTTGAACTGCACCAAGATCTTCTTGAAGTCAGTGTACAAACGCTTGAACTGCACCTATCCGAAGACATACTACCACGGAGTACTCTGTCTCACACTAAAGCACAAACACACACTGCAAAGTACACGGTGAACACAAACCTCTCTGAGAGTAGAATTTTTATTTCTGCAAGTGAGTATCCATTCAAGCGTGCAGCAAGCCAAAATCATTTCAGCTAGAACTCGTCGACGGTGATGCCGCCTCTGACGACCTCGTATGCCTCCCGGCTGCGCGACCTCTTGATCCCGGCCGTGAAGTGGACCTTGGCGGCGTCGGCCTTGACGGCGGTGACCCTTGCCCAGACGAGCACCTTGGTCTTGAGCCCCTCCACCTCCGTGAGGCGGCCGTCGCCCAGCGTGCCGGTCACCGTGGCGTCGAACCGCAGCTCGGAGCCGTCGCGGTAGCCGACCTCGCAGGGGGACGGGATGTGCACCGTCAGGCGCCGCGTCTCCGGGTCGAACTCGTAGTTGGTGGCCTCCCGCGGGAAGAGCCCCACCGGCAGGCCGTGCTCCTTGAGCAGGTCCGGTAGCGGCTTCTGCATCTTGCCTTTCAGCTTGTTCACCAGCCACTTTGCGCCATCCCCGACGCTCGTCGAGAGCGACTGCAACTCGATCAGCAAAGAGTGAGAGACAAGATCGATGACAGGGGATTAGGATTAAAGGGTTTTGAATTTTTTATTCTTTTGAGAAAAATCTCTGGCAAGAAACCCAATCGTAGTCGGTATCAAACGCGCAGAGCACCAATACCAAACGATCTGATAATCTGACGATAGACAACAACAGTGATCACCATTCGATTCATCCAGGGTTGTTCTAACCTTTTTAAGTCGTCAATTCGTCACGTGGAGATCAGAGCGCGCAAGAACAGGCCAAGCTGATTTGTGCGTGCGTGCTCATCGGAGCAGAGCAGCGCCACGACGACCAAACGAAACTTCATGGAAACACGATGAACAGCAAGCTAAGATAGAACACGGACCTCGATGTCGTCGCCGGCCGACGAGATCTCCTTGTTGGCCCTCTGCCCCAGCCAGTAGGAGCCCACCTTGTTCATGATCTCGTCCATCTCTCCGCGCTCCCTCCCTCTCCTCTGCCGCGGCTCCCTCCTGCGTGCGAGTGCGATCTCTTGCTCTGATTCTCGGTTAACTTGGTGGGCACACGGAGGAGGAGGAGGAGAAGAAGAAAGGAATCGTGTGTAGACTTTCCGTGTCCTGGCTCACCAAGTTCCGAGTCGGAGCCGACCGGATCAAAGCGAGAAGCGGCGAGGAAGATGTGCCCTCCACTGCCGCGTGAAAGCGACGGCTCTTTCCCTCCTCGCATCGCATGGTGTGTGTGGTTGGTCGTCGCCACGGTTGCGCGTATTGAAAAATCCAGCGGCTGACGACGGACATGTGTGACCTGAGGAGAGAGATGGCTCACAACACGTCTCTTCCTTTCCTCGATGGCGCCAAAGGATGTCAGGGCCCAAGGGCTTCTCTTCCTCCAACTTCTGGGCCACAGTGCGTGGGCCTGCGTACAATCAATCCCTCCCTGTCCTTATATTGGACCACCAAAATGGGCTTTCAAATTCCGGCCCGTCTCACGTTCCAGTATTCCAACACCAGCCTGGCCGGCCCATTCGCCGGGGCTAGGGTTTTATTGGGGCGTATAAGAGCGCCCACACGCGCATCCACCCAAGCCTCCTCCAAACCCTACCGCCGGCGCGCCTCCACTTCGCTTCCTCACCCCATCTCCTCCCGCTCAGGTATCCATCCGTCTCCCTCTCCGCCTTCGATTCCACCGCCGGTCTATCGACGGGTTCTCTGATTGTCTGCTCTTGTTGCTGATCTGCGTCGTCCTTCTCGCGGCAGGGTCCGGCGGCGAAGGGAAGGCAAGATGTACACCGCCAGGAAGAAGATCCAGAAGGAGAAGGGCCTCGAGCCCTCGGAGTTCGAGGACTCCGTCGCTCAGGTGTGCCTATACTCTTTTTCTCCCGTCTCGTCGCGGCATCTGGCTGTTTTCTTATCTTGCAACTGTGCTCCTTGTGTGTATGATTGCAACTGTGCTCCTTGTGTGTATGATTGTGGATGCATATCCTTGGTCTAATTTATTTGCCTCGTTGATGCCTTGCAGGCTTTCTTTGACCTGGAGAACGCCAACCAGGAGCTCAAGAGCGAACTCAAGGACCTCTACATCAACAATGCTATGTAAGGGGCCCGTATCTTTCTATAATCACTTGTGAGATGTTGCCTGTGGTGTCTGGATGTGACCTTTGGTGGTGACGATGTTTGTTGGGACTATGCAGCCAGATGGATGTTGCCGGGAACAGGAAGGCTGTTGTGATCCACGTCCCGTACCGCCTGCGCAAGGCCTTCAGGAAGATCCATGTCAGGCTCGTCAGGGAGCTGGAGAAGAAATTCAGTGGCAAGGTAAATTTCTCTTGTTTTGTTGTGCTATTGTGGTGCTTATAGCTTGTAATGTACAGTTACTGACTATGCTTGAATAAAGTTAATGGGCCTAGAGATAATGCATGAGATTACTTACATGATAAATAGTAGATGTATCAGTAGTAAGAAATGTGGTGCTGAATCATCATTATAAATCGCTTATGAATAGTTTCCAGAGAGTATCTGTATTGAGTCACACATGAGAAATCAATGCTGTTTTGGTAGGTTATATCATCTTTCAGTAATTGTTTCAAGTACTACCTATATGCAGACTTTCTTCCTGGCACCTATTATCTTTTCAATGCTTGTGATGTTAATACTTGTTAATTTAGTATTTCCTTTGTGTTTTGTGTCTGTTACTCTATATGGTTATTTTGGTGCCATGGCATATTAATATGAAACTTTTGGCTAAGTTATACTGTTTGGGCACTTCCCTGTAAGCAGCTTTTCATTAATTGAACATAAGTTGATCATTCTTTTTGCTTAACTCAGGATGTCGTAGTTGTTGCCACAAGAAGGATTGTGAGGCCACCCAAGAAGGGTTCAGCTGTTCAGCGTCCTCGCACTAGGACTCTGACTGCTGTTCATGATGGAATCTTGGAAGATGTTGTCTACCCAGCTGAGATTGTGGGCAAGCGTGTTAGATACCGTTTGGATGGTGCCAAGATCGTCAAGGTATACTTGCATCTTAATTGTCTTTGCCTTTGTTGTTCATAAACTGAAATCTTTGGCTTTGTAACTTTGCTTGCTTAGTTTGGATACAGTTTAATGTCTGGCAAAATCAATTGACATTGTGTAATTCTGCTCACATTTCAGATCTTCTTGGACCCAAAGGAGAGGAACAACACCGAGTACAAGCTGGAGACCTTCACTGCTGTCTACCGCAGGCTTTGTGGGAAGGATGTGGTCTTTGAGTACCCTGTTGCCGAAACCGCATAAAGATGTCCTGGATCTCCATTTCATTTCTTTGAAGCAGGATGTTTTGGTTGGGGTCTCAACTAGTTTGCTCCCTCTGTACTTCAAAACCATAGTTTTGATGCCAAAGTTGTTGCTTAGGTGTTTGGTACCCGGGAATTGGCTGCGGACGTGAACTATGTTAAGTTTTGAGCATTTAAATTAAACCTTTGCCCTGTTAACTCGTCATTTGTTCTCAATTGCTGAATGCGTTAGCTGCCACTGCAAAAAGTTTTCATGTCGTTGAGTGTGTGGATACTACTGTCTACTCGGTACTCAAGTTATGCTGGTAGTTTCGCTGTGTTGAGGACAAAAATTGATGTCTGTACGCATTGTGCTTTAGCATTCGATATGCATTGGTGGCACTATGGTTTTATGGTGGCGCTTGGTCCGTTCTTTGTTTCGGAAATGGAGGTTATATAAGTGGCTGGAAGGGGGTTGAAGTCGATTTTGGAAGATTATGTTTGAGTATTGGAGTGAAATGAAGAGGATTGAGTTGATAGCAAATTAATATTCTCTTCAATCCCTTCAATTTAACTACAACGGGTCTGGGAAGAGGCGATTGCACCAAGAGGAACATTACTTCCCAGAGTCCCAAGCAAGCCCGAAGAGTGACGAGACCGTGAAGAGGCGATTGCAGCAAGAGCAAGATCTGAAGAACCGGAGGTAGATGTAATTTAACTACAACGGGTCTGGGAAGAGGCGATTGCACCAAGAGGAACATTACTTCCCAGAGTCCCAAGCAAGCCCGAAGAGTGACGAGACCGTGAAGAGGCGATTGCAGCAAGAGCAAGATCTGAAGAACCGGAGGTAGATGTGCGGAGGAAGTAGATGTGCGGAGGAAACCAGGACGCCAATTAAAACAGAACAAAACTTCTCCAAACGACATGCACTTCATATTTAAATACTGTTAAACTACAATATTGAGCAGATGATCATTGATAATACACAAGAGTTTACATAATACACAAGAGTTTACAAGTGCCAAATTTACATCACGATCAACATTCAACCATGGCAGTAAACAAACATAACAAAAAATGTTCTCAAATTTTACATCACGATCAAAATTCAACCTCTGTAGGTTCTCTCGCCCCTGCTGTCATGTCACCACCCCTCTGAAATAGAACTTGATACCTTCAGGAGTTCGTCAGGTCCTTATTATCTGATCCAGAAATCTTGGAATTATAATAACTCAAGCACTGATGTTCTCAATGCTAGCACCTTTGTTGATCCTCTTGAGAATACCTGCTATAACCTGGTTACCAGAAAACAGGGCAGTACAAGAGCATTATTAAGTCTTTTTTTGCACCCATCAATAGTTGAAGCTGCTGTAATACACTGCCACTTGAAACAACATGTTATAGTCTGAAACTGTAAGATAATCCCTCACCTTTCCTGGTCCGAGTTCATAACTTTTCTCAAGCCCCTTGCCCATAAGAGTCTTCACAGTGGTCTCCCATTGTACAGGAGAGGTTACCTGATACTCCCATAAGCCAGAGTCATACAGTAGTCAGAAATCACATTATCCCAGAAAGCAGTTAGGCTGCGATATGAATTTTTATTTTTTTTTGACAACTACTGCGATATGAATTTAAGAATGGCATGGAGCTCACCTGCCGCGCCAAAATCTGCTTGATTGTGTCAGGATCTGAATGGGGCTGTGCATCAACATTGGAGATGACTGGAATTCTGGGTGTTCTAATCTCAGTGGCAGCCAGCGCAGACTCCAATCTTGAAACAGCTGGTTGCATGAAGCTAGTATGGAACGCACCAGCAACAGCTAGACGAACCTGGAAACATGATCGTTAATTTTGGCATGTAAATCCCTTTGGTCACAATGCAACAAAAAAGGTGAACACCCAGTTAAGTGGTATAAAATAATATTTTCCAGTTAAGTGGTATAAAATAATATTTGCAAACATATCTTTCAAGCAAATTTAGATATATTGGGAGCACTAACCGTCATTCTGGCCTTGAAGGACTTGGCTTTGGCTTCAACAACTTCAATACCTTTAACACCACCGGAAACTGCATAATTCCCCTGTAATGTAATTTTTACTTCGTTTCATATCAATCAAAATTTAATAGAGAAATAAAAGATTGTACTAGCAGCATCAGATAAAACACTTACAGGGCAAAGAAAGTTCGCTATCTGAACTCTTTCCTTTTCATCTACTTCCTCATTAGCAGCATCACATAACTGTTGCACCTTTTCTGAATCTAGACCAATCACACTAACCATCGCACTATTTGCAGCATCTGAAGCATCCTACACAGATAATTGGGATTAGCATTCAGAGTGCCAAATCAAACAATCTCTTAGTGTTTCTGTGGACTAACCTGCATAGCTTCGCCTCTTAGCTTGACAAGCTTCAGTCCATCCTCAAAGCTGCATTGTTTATATACGATGTGTAAGTGAGCATATTTAATATACTATTGCATCCAAGCTATAGTCACCAAAATAAGCCTATTATGTATAGAGGTTCACCTCATGACGGAAATGATTTGACATGACAAACTCTAAATAGAAAAAAAGGAATACCTAAAAGCGCCAGCAAATGCGAGGGCAGTGTATTCTCCCAAGCTGAGACCACACGTAACATCAACAGAGTTGATCACATCTTCGCCTCCATCGCGTGCACGTAGTACCTCTACTGCTGCAAGGCTGGTAACATATATAGCTGGCTGCAAAACGGACATATTTAGCAAGCAGAAAACAACACTTCGCTCACAAGCCTGCAAAAATACTACACTTCAAATGCATAATCCTATGTAAAGCTTGAGTCGTAGAAATATGTGATACAGCTTATGCAAAAGGAAACTGCCAAATTAATTCCTTGGAATGCCCATCCTAACTGCAAGCTTCAAAATGAAAATACAGGCAACCGAACCAGAGCCCTGCTGTTGAAAAATTATGCGATCAAATCAGAGATTCCAGGATTTGGCATAAAGTCACTGCAAAGCTATACCATATAAATCAGGAATTTCAGTAGCAGGTATTTAGCAGTAGTGAATGGGCTGCATGCAAAAGAAGCGACTTATTGTGCGTCTGTGCTAATAATTTGGACTCTGAAATCAACATACCTGACTGATCACCGTTGAGTCAAGCTTTTCTTTTGGTCCATTGGTGCAAAGATCCAACAAGTCATATCTATGTCAACCAATAGAAAGAAAAGAGTCAGCATGAGCTTTAAAGTACAGCAGACGCAAGAAAGACACCCCAAAAAAGACACATGGATTGGAGATACCCGAGTATGTCATTTGCCTGGTTAAACAGTTTGGCAGCTGCTGGAACGCTCTGAGCTTCTGCACCCATTCCAACAGTTTGGGCACCCTGAAATTAAAGGCATTCGAAATAAATGGACTGGGGACACGGTAATGACGCCAACATGCCCCAAAGGTATTTAATTTTGAGGTGAGTAGTAGAGTTTTTTTAAAAAAAAAATGCAAATCACAGCAGCAGTAAAGCATCAAATTATAAATCAACAGAATCTATTTGCACAATCTAACCATCACACCTCAATCTTTTGTGGCCAACATTTAATCTACGTTAACAGAAGCATGCAAAAGTCTGATTCTGAAATAACTACCAATGCCAAATTGCTTCTGATTTCCTTCTAAATTTCCATCCAACTAGATAACATTGTCCTTTTTACTTTCAAAATTGAGACATGCCAAAAGAGCTCGCTCTGCCCTCATTGTACCTGGCCGGGGAAGAGGAAAGCGGTGGTGGGCTTGTAGTCGGCGAAGAGCGCGTCAGCGCCCACCGCCACCTCCGACCCAAGCGACACCCTGGTCGACGAGTACCTAGATCTGGACGACAGCGCCACCCTCGCGGTCGCCGGAGCGGCAACCCGGGCTCGGGGCCCCGCGAGCGGAGCCGGCGCGGAGGGCCTGAGGATGGCGAGCGTGGAGGCCATCGGGGAGCCCGGAACGAGGCGGAGGCGGCTAGGCGGGAAGCGCTGAAACGGCAAGCGTGAGGCGGCGAAGAGCATGCGAGTGCGAAGCTTTTGTAAATTGTCAGGTGATGGCTGGCCAGTAGGTGGAGGCGGCGGAGCTCACGAGGACGAGGTGCGGCGAGCGCGATGAGGATGGATGGATGGCGGCGTGTTGGGCCGCTCGGGAAGGCTGAGGAAATGGGCTAGGTGGGTCGGGGGCCACGGCACAGTTTGAAAAGCTGGCCCGTTAACCTCCGTCAAAAATAATGGAAAGGTATATTTTTACTACCTCCCTGGACACAACGCGGATCACATGAATCCTCCCTATACTTTCAAAGCCATACCTTTTACCTTCCTACCCTGGTTATAAGCGGTTTTCAAAGGTAGTTTTGTCATTTTCAATTAAAAATAAATCTTGCAAATATTTAATGAGGTTATTAAGTCGCGAAAAACATCACTAAACTTTAAAAAAAATCCTAGAAGTGTGGTGGAAGAAATCATATTTAAAACTAGTGACAGTGTCTATAACATTTTCTAAAATTTAAATTTAGCTCTAGCAAAATGAAAATAAATCCAAAACTTAAACCATCATAATTTTTTTCTAATTGCATCTTGCATACTTTTCTCAATAAAAACATTAAGTGAATCTGACACGAATACATTCATCGTAAATGTTGTCAACCATCATAAACATAACATATATTATCGTTGAATGCATTTATGCATTTTCATTTTTCGATGAATGTTTTCATGTCAGCTTCATTTTATTTTTTATTACAGAAACTATTCAAGATCCAGCTATATATAGATTGAAATATTTTAATATACATTTTTTTATTTTTGGATATATTTGTAGAGCTAAATCTAAATTTTAGAAAATTTAATAGAAATTTTTACTAGTTTTAAATGTTTATTTAGATTTTTTGTGTCCCGTCCATTTCTAAGATTTTTCTCATAATTTTTAGAAGTTTAAGAATATTTTTTGTAATTTAATAACATCATTAAGTATTTATAAGGTTTATTTTTAATTGAAAATGACAAATCCACCTTAGAAAACCGCTTATAACTAGAGAAGGGAGGTAAATTGTACCGTGTTGAAAGTTCAGGGAGGCGGTTCACCCGGATTTTTTGTCTAGGGAGGAATCGTGGACTCGGCTTTGTGTCCAAGGAGGTAAACCCGACTTTTTCCAATATAAAATTATAATTGCAAACGCCAGCTGTTCATTCTTCTGCCTCCCTCGCTCTCTCGCTGCGCTCGGACCTCGTCACGGAAAATGCCTTAATGGCAAGAATTGCTTGGTAGGATTTGGGGATAATAGATCTAAGAGGAAGTCTGATAAAGGATCCACCGTAAGAAGGAAGGGTTCGAGATTTTTGGCTTCACTTATTACATTCTCTGCCCTCCAGGGGCGGATCCAGCGTGGGGGCTGGAGCCCCCTTACCCCATGCTATCCATTGGAGCTCCCTAGCAAATTTGAGTCATTGAATGAGAAGAGGGAGAAGGAAGAGAGGATGAAGAAGAAGAAAAGGAGGGGAGGAAGGAGGAGAGGGAAGAAAATGAGCCCCCTCTCCATAGATCTTGGATTCGCCACTGCTGCCCTCCTCTCTTGAGCTCTACAGTTTAAGTATTATTACTACGAGCATTTCTCAAAAAAAAATATTACAAACATGGGCCGGATCCGACTCAGATACAGGTTAAACTTCTTGATGGGCTTCTTCACTCGCTTCCCGCGGCGCAGGTCCTCATCACCCTCTTCCCGGAATTTTTTTAAATATATTTTTCGGTGATTTTTCAAAAATATTCAACAGGTCGCAAAAATAGCCTCGAACCGCCACCGTAAATGGCGGTAGACCCTACCGCCACGTGAAAACCCCGCGCAGGGTACTGTAGCGGTTCCTGCTGCCGTTCCAAGTGGCGGCAGGGACGACTTATTTTTAAAAAATCATAACTTTTTGGTATGAACTCGGATGGAGATAAAATTTATACGAAAATTGTAGCTTTCCACGATATCTACAACTTTGTAGTTCAAACTTTTTTCATTTGAAGTCATCTTCGGACAAAAAAAATCGATATACGGTCCAGATCTCAGTTTACGGTATCCAGATCTGGATAGTATATCGATTTTTTGAGTCCGAAGATGACTTCAAATGAAAAAAGTTTAAACTACAAAGTTGTATATGTCGTCGAAAGCTACAATTTTCGTATAAATTTCATCTCCATCCGAGTTCATACCAAAAAGTTATGATTTTTTTAAAAGAAGCCGTCTCTGCCGCCACCCGGAACGGCGGCAGGAACCGCTACAGTACCCCCGCGTGGTAGGGCTCCCTACCGCCGTTTCACGTGGCGGTAGGTCACTACCGCCATTTACAGTGGCGGTTCGAGGCTATTTTTGCCAATCTTGAAATCCGTAGTATATTTTTGAAAAATCACCGAAAAAATATATCGAATCCTTTATTTGGGCACATCTGCCGCGCCCTCCCAGCCTATCTACGTCGCCCCATTTTCGTGGCCCTCTGATCGCGCCGATCCAACGGCCCAGGACCTGCCAGCAGCGCGTGTCTTTTTACAAAAACGACCTTTGGTTTCACTCTATTTCTCTTCGGCTCCAGCGAAGTCCCTGATGCTACAGGAAACACGTTCTATTTGTTTGCAGGAAACACCTCGAGTTTCAAAATTTTTGTCTACCAAGAAGACGAAATTCCGATTTCACGGACATTTTACAGAAAACCGTCCGCCGTCACTTTTGCAAAGAAGTCCCCCACCGCTTCGCCGCCCCGACGCGTCCTCATCCCGAGCCGTCACCCCCTCGCATTCACCCCTCGCCCTTTCTCTCTCTTGTTTCCTCCTTCGCTGCCTCCTCCCAACGCCGTCGCCGCCGCGTCTATCACCGCCCAAGCCTCCCGATGATGCCTCTGCCTCCTCGTCCTCTCTCTACTGCTTGCAGCCCGATTTCCTTGCCGTCATCCTCGGGAGCTCATCGCTGCTCACTTCGTGTCATGGAATCAGACGCAACCCTAACCCTAGCCATGGAGATGGCGTGCAGAGGCGGAGGTTGAGGCGGTGCGCGAGGCGAAAATTGCATCGCATCGGGTGGAGGAGATGGTGGCGCGAGGAGGGAGGAGCAGTGGTCGACGCGAGGGAACTGCGGCAGAAGTGGCTCCATTGACCTCGATGGCCCGACGCCGGTCACCTCCGCCGCCCCTGATGCCAGCTCGCACGCTCCCAGGATAGCCACACGCCCACGACGCCGACACCATCCAGCGGCGCTCCCCCAAACACCCCCGCGGCCAACGGGGCTGATGGCCCGCATCACTGCGCCGCTCGTGCTCCCCTGACCTCGCGTCTGCACGCCGAGGCCGACCATGCATCAGGACCCCAACCCCTTCGACTAGCGCGGCGTCGACGACAACGCCTACTCTGTGAGTAAAAAAACCTCTCCCTTCTTCGTGAAATTTCTGCTGCCTACCTGGGTGACTCGTAGATCTGGAGGTTTCAGATGAGTATCTTGAAGATCCGTCGTTGTTTGTGCGGTAGAATGGAGGAGGCGGTTTGTGATATAGTTAACTCCCCAGGGATGATCTCGTGTAATTTTCACTTCACTGATAATCTATGGTTTTTGTTACCCGAATCTTCAGGTTTACCTTGAAAGGATTTTGAGGAAACCAGAAATCGATGCATTTGCAGAGGAGCTGCGGCCGCATCGAGTTAGATGTGAGGTGCCAAAGCAGGAACATCAGTTATTTTTGGGCAGGAGCAGGATTTGTTCAATAAACTCTATTCTAATTAATGACCACATTGCATTTTATTAATTAGCAATAAGAGGATAATTACAATTTCCCAATGCTTCAGTATATTGTGCTTGCACAGCTCATAGAATTGTCCTTAACCTCTCTGGAGTGCTTCTGCTGGATATTTATGCACTAACTAAGTTACACGCGTCGTGTATTGTCTCATTCTTGTTCATCTGATTTATTTAAAAGGTCTAAATGTTTTTTGTAAGTAAGCTACGTGCCATTTACTGTTCTGTTCTATTTAAATGATCTAATTCCTCACTTTAGATTATATGTTAAATCCTTTCAAAAGCATTGGTAATACCTGGATAAATTTTGCTGGACCGATCTTGAATTTGTCTACCATGTGCAACTCTTACAGAAAAATGGTCCTGGTGCACCTGGTGGGTAATCATGGGCACGGCTGAAATTTGATAACAGTTACTTCAAGGTACACGTCTTTTGCCACATATTACATACTGGAAAATAATCTGAGTTAACTACATGCTTCTTATTGCAACTTGGTTTACCTTCCAGGTCAATCCTCATACACATCAACTTAAGATTTGCGATTTTGGGAGTTCTAAGAAATTGGTACGCTTCGCTCTTTTAGTTTGTTCCTGCTGAATATCTTCATGGATTTTATAAACTAAAAAATCTATTTCAGGTCCTCGGTGAGCCTAACATATCATACATTTGGTCGCGGTACTATAGGGCTCCTGAACTAATATTTGGAGCTACGAGATATACTGCTGCAATTGATATCTGGTCCGTTGGCTGTGTAGTACTTGAGTTTATGATTGGTCAGGTATAGTATCTCACTTCTACATGTTCATGTTTCTTCCAGTCAATTATGTCGCACACTTCCTGATAGGAAATTATTTGTACTTACAGTTTTAGGATCTTTTGGCCTCATTTTTTTGTTGAAGATTATGATATAAATTATAAGATACAGTTTTGAGCTTTGTGGACACTACCGATTGATCAGCTTACTGTTAATTGAGATATTCTTCCTTGTATGTGCTGATAATTTTGTTTATGTTTATTTAATTATTTTGCCACCCAATTTCAGCCTTTTGTTTCCTGGTGAAAGTGGCGTTGATCAACTGGTGAAAATAATAGAGGTTTGTATCTGCTATCAGATTATGTCACGAAATCCACCAACATTGCTTTCTAGACTGAATGTTCTATTTCTCTGTTTTTTTTCTTATTCAAGGTTTTGGGTACTCCAACAAGAGAGAAATCAGGTGCATGAATTCAAATTACTCCGAGTTCAAGTTCCCTCAGATAAAAGCCCATCCCTGGCACAAGGTTGGAGTTCTTTCTGCATCAGGTGGCATAAAAGTTCAGAATCAGAACATGAATGATCCTATGTTTTTGCCATTCTACATTATTATAATTTTTGTATTGCAACTTTGGTTATCAATTACAAATACTGTAAGCAAACAAAAGTTTTCCCATCCTGCAAAGGTCGAAGGGAATTAGTGTAACACTGTGTGGCCTGTGTGGAGTACTGTTGGTTCAGTGAGTTGTGCTAATAGATGGGTCACCATTGAGTTGATATTTGTCTGTTCTTCTTTCTATTCCAGTGAGATTTGGAGTGGAAGGCTGAGGTGCTCAAGAAGAAAAAAAAATCCCAGTTTGGGGTCAGGTAAATCACAGAATCAAGTTAGCATAAGTTACTAGGATCAGCTTCTTTTTAATTACACCGGTCCCATTTTTAAGTTGCATCAGATTGCTTTCAAGTCTTTGCATTTTGTGTGGAAAGTAACTGAGATATGAAGGGAGTTTCTAATCCCCTAGATTATTCACTTGAGTTTCTGACTCGATTCATTTTACTGTCAACTTGAAATGGTAATTTCTTCTGCTCACTATTATTTCAAGAACTGTATCTTTCTTTTATTCATGAGGGAAACACATCCTTTTATGAAACGAAGTGTTGGCCTATGTTTCATTTTATTAGTGAATCTTAGCGATCCGATCCTAAATGTTTGCATGCGTCCAACAAGTATGTTGTCATGATCTTATAGCATGATTCTACACTACCTGTATTTTACCTTAAACCTTGAGTTATATTTGATATATGACCTTTTGCAATGTGTTTGTTTCATCACAGGATGGCACTGCAAACTACTTGAAAGGACTTATGTTGATCCTGTAGTTGCTGCCAGTTTCTTTGTTCATGTTGATCCGCAATCGAGTGAGTGACATTTTCATAGTTCGTCATGTTTTGTGCTACTTTCTCTATCCTAGTTAGTTTAGTAATTTACATGTCAGCAACTAATGAACTATGTATGAAAAAGGACTAGATTATTTATGCTACTTCTATGTGGATTATCTTTTTTTTCCAAGTAATATCCGAGTCTGCTTCATATATTCCTACCTGGATTTTAATTTTCCTTTTATTATCGCTGACTTTGATCTAATACAGTCAATTCTACCATCTTTGTCTCCACTTCTTCAGTTCCTTTAAGTAGTGACATGTGGTTATCAGCTTAGATGTGATAAGGTGTATATATGATTGTGATTTTTAACTGGGTGCAGTTTTAAAAACAAATGGGTGTACGGCACCATTGAGTTTCCTGGTGCTGATTCTTGTGGCGACAAGCAGCCTTTGTTACTCGCCAATTGCTGTTTTAAGTTGCTACTTAGTTTTTTTAGGAAAACTGCTCAACTAAAACTGATTAGGATTTACCAACATTATTATACTGATTCAGTAAGTCCATACAGATTCTTTCCGAATTTCTGTAAATTTTCTCTCTTTCAAGACCTATATTATTTTTGGCGAGTAATATTGCTATTTGTGTTAATTTTGTTTGTGCTCGTCATGAATGAGCCTCATTGTTTTATATGTCAAAGCACATATCTATAATGGGTCGTAGTTCAGATTGAATAATTAGCATTTAAGATACTTGGACTATGGCTGCCGTGTTATGCACTGAATCACTGATTGTCTTTGCCGTATTTGTTCCTAGATGTATATGTCTTTTGTTTTTACACCCCCTCTGTGTGTTGCAGTCCTCCCGACAGATGGTAACTTTTGTTAGGTTTTAAATTGGAGGGTCAATGAACTTGATAGGCAGCATTATACAATTTTGAATTTTTAATCAGAAGAGATAATTCCAGTCCAGGTTCTTAATCAGAGTTGTAGATTTTGTACTTTATGGAAATGTATTGAAGGCTTTAGTTTTGTGCTAAGAGGTATATTGAGGTTGAATTTTCTTCTTAGGTATGAGATACATATCCTTGTTGCTTGAATTATTCATGACTCATCAAATTGCCAAAAAAAAATTGTTAACTGCGCTAGAGTAAATGTCATGTAGCCAGCTCATGCTACAATGTGCTCTTCTGTAGGTGGATGAGGATCGATGAAGATCAGATGAGGAAGGAGCAGGTACCAAGAGCATTGCATACTTTTTTTTTAAATGTGTAGTAGTCTGAGAAATAATTGTTAACATGTTCAAACCTTATGTTTGCAGGATGGCACTTAGTGAAGTTTGCAGCACCTATGCCAGATGGGGTGGCAACACCTTAGCCTTGAGCACTCATTGCATCAGATCAGATGAAGATTCTGAACATGCACTTCATCATTCAAATGGTTGTCAAAATCTAGTTATTTCATCACTTGTTGTGTATATCATATAGCTTTCCTCATGCCATTGTGGCTCAAGCAGGACGGAGACATACTATGGTTTGCATAGAATACAAATTGTTTGCAACACATTTACTATGCATGTTAGTACCACTTCAGCAACACCATAAATATGTGCACGTGAGTACATTATTGTCTCCTGTACTCATTTACGCTCTTTGCCTGTCATTAGTGCAATCATGTTCATGTATAAGTTGAACTCATTTGTAGTTCGTAGTGTTTTTGTTATTAAGAAGTGGCCCTGAGAAGACACGTTTCTTTTGAAGAACAGCAACGTGATTGTGAAATGTCCATATAGTTTGCCAATCCTTTTAGTAAATCATTTGTATTGTCAGTGAATGGCGGAAGTTATTGTCTATAATAATGTACTGATAGCAATTCTGATATGTGTGAAATAATGGCGCGCGAGAGGCGCGCCCCAGACTCTAGTATATATAAAAGATTCCTCTTCCCGCGACTCAGATACGGTTTCATTCAATTTTTTTATTCACCCTAGCCGTCAGTGTCGGCGGCGAACGACCCTGGCTTGCTCGATTGGGTCTACAAAGCTACCGATTGGTACAAGGTCACAAACTCACAAGATGCGGTCAAAAGATGGGAGGTAAAGCAACAGTATGTAGTAGTCGCATATAGGCATATACTCCCTCCGTCCCGCAAAGACTGTTCATATAGCTTTCAAAAATTGTCCCACAAAAAGTGTTCTTTTAGCTTGTAGTAAATGCTATTCTCATTAAACTAACACTAAGTACCAAGGAAATATTGCATTGAGAAACACATTGAGCCAATGAAATGCTTATTTGATGCCTCTTTTCAAGTTCCAATGCATATTAATTAGGGGCAACAAGGTCATTTGTCACAACTACTAGTATGTCCTAAATTTTCTAAACGAACAGTCTTTGTGGGACGGAGGGAGTACTAGTTAGCTGCGTACCCATAAGGCATCAACCTGCCTGTCGCCATTGCCAACATGGCTGGACGACCGAGAGAAGGCGAGCGGCGGCCGCGCGGCCTTGCGAGCGCGACCGGGCGACCACGCCCCCATCCGCATGGCCAAGTGCTGCATCCTTCTTCAGCCGAGATTTGCGTGCGCGATCGAGCTGATGATAACCCCGCTAAACATCATGGCTGCGTGGCCAGTCGAGTCCTTTCTCTAATATTTTTTTTTCAATTTGTTTTGTACCTTTTCTTAACCCAATTTTGTCGAGGATCACATCTCTGACACACGACAAAGATTTGTTGAACACATGACAAAAGACACTCGACAAAGAGCTGTTTGCCGACTCATTTTTCGAGTGTACTTTGTCGAGTGTTACACTCAGTAAAGCTTTTATCGATGTTTTAATGCCTTTGTCGAATGCTCTCAACACCTCGCATTCGTCGAATTTCCGGTAGTGCATGTATGGAAGACAGTGGCGGAGGTAGGAATTTAAGATTGGGTGTGCGAGCTTAAGAACGATAGCATGTGCGAGCTTAATAACGACATCATATACAACATAAAAGTGCATGAAAAAATGAACAACATATATGATTTTTTAATCAATTATCCATACAACATCATGAAAGTATTTAGAAATTAAAAGTTGCAAATTTTGCTTTCCACAGTTTGCAAATTGGAGTGGAGGCACTAGATGTAGATGATTTAGGTTTAATTGCAGCTCTAGTCCACAAAGACATCAAATCGACAACCTTCAATCTTTTATGTGCCTACAATTAAATAGATATGCACTTTGTAGAAAAACATGAACAAGAATTTCGGAGTGGATTGTCAAATACTCAAATGCCAGTTGAAATTTCACAAACCTTTTCGTGTAGCCGTTGCTGAACTTCCTGTGGTCGTAGCTGCTGGATCTGCTGTCGGTGTGACCTGTGCCCTGCCCCTGCCCATCCTGAGCATCAGCGTCGACGACAGAGATGTTGGTCATTGGCTCGGGCTCGATGCCGACGGCCTGCTCCACATATGTGTGTGCACTGTAGTTGTGGGCTCACGTCTTTTGGGTTTGTGCTGTTGGAGCCTTGGAGGAGTCCAATTTTTATGTACCCACCCTTTTGTTGTGGCACGACACAAACAAGAAATGCATCTAGCATTTGCGTTATGAGTGTTGGAGATAGTCTAAGGCTTTCGGTTTGTTTTAGCTTAAATATACAAAGTTTGACCTAGCTACTAGTATAAAGACATGTACATGAATATAAACTTTTTTTTTCAAAAATATTGGTTGTACATCTGTACACATGCACGGATGCACCTATACTGCCTCCGTCCCTGACGTAAGGATCATGTCATATATAGAGGTTCATGTCATATATAGCGACGCGGGCGTGGGCAATGCCGTGGCCGTGCCGTCGATATACTCGCATACATGCGTGACTTCACTTGCAAGGAAACAGTACCGTAACGGTAATAAACCGTGGGAAACTTTCTGGCGTGCGCCGGGCGGGGAGAAGTAGAAGGGATCGCGCGCCGCAGCCAGGAGAAATCTGATCGCTGTGTAACTTTTTTGTTTTCAAAAAGAAAAAAAGGGGAGAAGAAATGTGATCACCGTCGGTTAGATTTTGGAGCGTGACAAGGACCGATTCCATTCGCACGCGCGCTCGTCGGCAATGTCGGCCGGCCGCGTTGGGTTCGCAGTTCCACACGTGCCTGCCACCGATCGAGACAAACAGAGCCGAATAATATAGGATGGCAGTCGGCAGAGCATTAGTAATTCCCCTTGGACGAGAAAAAGAAAAAGAAAAATCGCTGCAGGGAGCAAGATTTGTCCGGACATGTTGCAGCTGACGCCCGTATGGCGTGTAGGGGGCTCTCTAGATAGCCTTCGTCCGGAAGTCTCGCATCACAGCAGGAGCTAGCTGATCACAACGAGCCCGCCGCCCCAACCTACAGGCGGCTCATGTCCATCCACGGCGCCTCTCGCGCCGTGGCCCGTGGAGCAGCGACCGCCGCACACAGGCGCGCTCGCCGGCACGGGGACGCAGCAGCTGGCCGCGCAGTGGCGCGCGCGTGCACGCCTCTGCCTCTGCACTCTGTACGTGGGGCATCGGCCCGCCACAGAGATAGATCCTCGACCAAGTTGACATGCCCTAGAGCTGGCGAGCTGCCCATGCTACCCATAAAAAAGATGAGGCAACTGCGACTATGGGAGCACGCTACTCGATACTTGTGTTGACGCCAACGGCGAGCAAGGGAACAAACGGGTGGCGGGCTGGCGGCCGGAAGGAGTCTCCGGAGGAGGCAAGCAACCAACCAGGGGAGACCAACCCACCGAGGGAAGGCGACGAGGAAACAAAGGGAGGGGGGAAGGCCAGGAAGGCCTCGCGCATGCGGCCCAAGTTGCAGCTGCCCGCGCGCCCGTCTGCTTTTGACGTGAAGCGCGCGGGCTGCAAGTTGGCGGTGCTTTGGTCGATGTTCTTTCGTCTCTACTCCCTTTCGTGGGATATTTAACTTTTTATCATTATAACGGATGACCACTCTCCAGATATCACTTTAACGCTTGCCACTATATTTTTACCCTCGTTGTTGCGAAAGTCATACATATTTACCACTTTCGCTTACGTGGCACGCCAGCTGCGTTGTTCAGCTCGGATCGAGTCAGCAGAACGATGGAAAATGACAGGGCTGCCCCCTCTCTCTCCCCCCATCCCCTACCCTTTCTCCCTTCTTCCATCACTGGCGTGTGGGACCCGGATGTTAGATTCATCTTCAACCTCCGTCTGCACAAGAGAGAAGGGAGGGTATGAGGCGCCGTCCGCCGCGGCGTGGTCGAGTAACGGCGTGGAGGTGCGATGCCGCGCCAAGGAGATCCCCCCACTCCCGACACCGCCGCGACAGTCCCACGGAGACGGAGCTCGAGGCGGAGCATCCGGTGGTAGGCTTCCTGGCGGGCACCGGCGCGGAGGGTGGTGTCACAGGGGAGGACTCCCCCGCCGGCTGCTGCAGGGCTTGGCCCGGCATCGCAGGGTGCGCCGGGAGACGGCGACCTGGTCTGGGTCGGCTCCCGACGGGAGCTCCATGGACGAGGTGTTAAGGTGTACGGACTCCCCCGATGGAGCTCGGCGGCGCTGTGGCGAGGGACTGTGCGTAGGGGTCGGACGCCGACGGGAGGAGCTGGAGCTGGAGCGTGCTTGCCGTGGGAGGGTCGGCATGTGATGTGGGCGGGCCGCCGACGCCACCCCGCAGTCGGAGGCAGGCCGCCACAACCACCCATGGCCGCCGCCCCCGCGGTTGGAGTAATGGCCGGGCCGCTGGCGCCCCCGTAGCCGGATGCAGGCCGTTGGCGGGTTGTTGCCACATCTCGTGGCTGGCGTCCCCTCGTGGCTGGAGGCAAGCCATGGGCTTGTCCATGGGGGAGCACGGGTTTGACGCAAGAGAGACAGGGAGAAAAAAAATGGAGGGGAGGAGGAAGAAGATTGAAGGAAGAAGAAGATACGGTCAGGGGCATGAGAGGTCATTTCCCGTCCTGCGTGGCAACGGATCCAACGTGGACAGCGCTGCTGGCGTTCCACGTGAGGAAAAATGGTAAATATGTATGCCTTTTGCAACAACGAGGACAAAAATATAGTGGCAACCGTTAAAGTGATATCTGGAGAGTGACCCTCCGTTATAATGGTAAAAAGTTAAATATCCCCCTTTCGTCCCTCTCCAACCGCGCCCAACGAAAGCCATCCTTGTTTATCACTCTCTGCAAGTTGCAGCGGGTTGATGGCGAGTTGTTAGCACTTGATTCCTCGCGGAAAAGTTTTTCTTCTCCCGAATTAGTATTTTGAAGAGATGCTTCTCCTAAACTACAAAACTGCTTTGCTGAGAAGCAAAATGGGTCTTGTCCTCTTGAGTGTGTTTTTGCTCCAATCGGACGTGCCCGAACGAAATGCAGGATTATTTTCATGTGTATACAATACAAATGCTTTTTTTTGCCCATTTCAATACAAATGCTTTTTTTCTCCGTTTCAAGTTGTAGGGCATTTCGATTTTTATAAATATATAAATTTACAGATGTTTCTACGAATCCAAACGTACACTAATATAATTCTAAAAAAAACGTACACTAATATATTTAGATGCATAGTAAAAAATTATAAACATATCTAAAAAAATAAAACGAGTTACAATTTGAAACGGATGGTGTATAATCAATCAGGATGGGACAGACTAAGTCTTGCCAGATAGATTCATCAGCTTGAAAGCCATACTGAGTGTACACTAGGAAACAAAACAGATCACCATAACTGCATAAGGTCCCAGATCGAATTAGCTGGTTCTCAACAGGTTACAGCTACCAGACCTGTAAAATAAGACTGCATATTGGTCCGCCTTAACTGGCTTATCTTCAGATAGCATGGGCCAACTTAAACTTGATGATGATAGTTGATGGTGTGTCTAAATTGTGTGCCACGTGTCTCTCCTTCGAGTTATCGATCTCGGCGAGGCCACATTCATCTACCTCGGGTACTCCCCTTGGTAGGTTGCCGGTCTAAAACACCGACAGACCCTCATCAGGGTCGGTTACAAATTAGGAAGGTCATCTTCCTTGATTACAGGATGAATCCCGTGATCTGCGGACCTACAGGCGGCGTCGAACCGCGACCTAGCAGCATGTCTTGCGCCACAAGCCCGGCGGATCCTCCGGGATCTGGATAAGTTCTTCTGGAGTCTTCCAAGGTCGTCGGGGTTGTGGATAATGTCTCCGGGCCCAGTTGCAGGTCGGCGGGGCTTCTGCCAGGTCGGGTCCACTTGACAGGGACCTCTGGGACCCTGGTCGGTGGGGACCCATGGGTACCCATGTCTCTCAGTGATGGTCTTGACAAGGATCCTCAGTCATCCTTATACTGAATCTTAGCCTTCACGTTGTCAATGGTGTCAGAAGACTCCACCTCGAGAGTGATTATCTCGCCGTTAAAGGGAGCCCTAATCCGGGCCCTCGTCAAGTATACAGACATGTATATGTATATAAACTAAATTTTTTTGTCAAAAATATTGGTTGTACATCTGTACACATGCACGGATGCACCTATACCGCCTCCGTCCCTGACGTAAGCTTCATGTCATATATAGCGACGCGGGCGTGGGCAATGCCGTGGACGTGCCGTTGATATATCACATACATGCGTCACTTCACTTGCAAGGAAACAGTACCCCTGGTCGTAACGGTAATAAACCGTGGGAAACTTTCTGGCGTGCGCCGGGCGGGGAGAAGTAGACGGCGGGATCGCGCGCCGCAGCCAGGAGAAATCTGATCGCTGTATAACTTTTTTTTTCCAAAAAGAAAAAAAAGGGGAGAAGAAATGTGATCACCGTCGATTAGATTTTGGAGCGTGACAGGGACCGATTCCATTCGTACGCGCGCTCGTCGGCAATGTCGGCCGGCCGCGTTGGGTTCGCAGTTCCATACGTGCCTGCCACCGATCGAGACAAACAGAGCCGAATAATAGGGTGGCAGTCGGCAGAGCATTAGTAATTCCCCTTCGACGAGAAAAAGAAAAAGAAAAATCGCTGCAGGGAGCGAGATTTGTCCGGACATGTAGCAGCCGTGCACGCCTCTGCCTCTGCACTCTGTACGTGGGGCATCGGAGATAGATCCTCGACCAAGTTGACATGCCCTAGAGCTGGCGAGCTGCCCATGCTACCCCAGAAAAAAGATGAGGCGACTGCGACTATGGGAGCACGCTACTCGATACTTGTGTTGACGCCAACGGCGAGCAAGGGAACAAACGGGGTGGCGTCCGGATAAGTCTCCGGAGGAGGCAAGCAACCAGCCAGGGGAGACCAACCCAACGAGGGAAGGCGACGAGGAAACAAAGGGAGGGGGGAAGGCCAGGAAAGCCTCGGCGATCAACAGTAGGGACTCGCGCATGCGGCCCAAGTTGCAGCTGCCCCCGCGTCCGTCTGCTTTTGACGTGAAGCGCGCGGGCTGCAAGTTGGCGGTGCTTTGGTCGATGTTCTTTCGTCTCTACTCCCTTTCGTCCCTCTCCAACCGCGCCCAACGAAAGCCATCCTTGTTTATCACTCTCTGCAAGTTGCAGCGGGTTGATGGCGAGTTGTTAGCACTTGATTCCTCGCGGAAAATGTTTTGCTTCTCCCAAACTATTTTTGGGGAGATGCTTCTCCTAAACTAAAAAACTGCTTTGCTGAGAAGCAAAATGGGTCTTGTCCTCTTGAGTGTGTTTTTGCTCCAATCGGACGTGCCCGAACGGAATGCAGGATTATTTCCATGTGTACAATACAAATGCTTTTTTCTCCGTTTAAATACAATTGTTTTTTCTCCGTTTCAAGTTGTAGGGCATTTCGATTTTTATAAGTTTGTAGATGTTTTTATGCATAACATACACTGATATATTTAAATGCATAGTAAAAGATTTTTAAAGTATCTAGAAAAAATAAAACGAGTTACATTTTGAAACGGATGGTGTATGATCAATCAGGATGGGACAGACTCTGAGTCTCGCCAGATAGATTCATCAGCTTGAAAGCTATACTGAGTGCACCATAACTGCACAAGGTCCCAGATCGAATTAGCTGGTTCTCAACAGGTTACAGCTATCAGACCTGTAAAATAAGACTGCATATTGGTCCGCCTTAACTGGCTTATCATCAGATAGCATGGGCCAACTTAAATTTGATGATGATAGTTGATGGTGTGTGAATGCATTAAGTACTTAACACAATAATAAGAAGTCTGAGAGATAACTAAAACAACTCCAGGACAGGGTCTCTCTCTTTCTCTATATACAACCATGCATATAGTCGCTGGTTGCACAGTACTGGTTCGACCTAATTTGAATGTGATAAATTGCAAAAGCAAATTACAATGTTAAGCTTACCGAGCTACGATCCGAGAACCGGGCTGATCGATCAGCAGAGGGTCTGCCCCCTAGGATCAAACTTTATTAGATTTGTTGTTCTATGTCTCCCACGGGAACATATAAGTTGTAGCCATGGGCATTTCCAAGATCTATGTAAAGGGAGCTCAATTTCTTCCTTCTCCTTCCTTCCTTTTTTTCTTCTTCTTCCTCATCTCTCTTCTTTAACTTCTTGCTCTTCTCATTCATAACTCAAATTTGCTAGGGGGGCTCAGGGGATCCAGTGGACAACATGGGGGCTCTAGCTCCAGCCCCAGCCCCCCCCCCACCCGCCCACCCACGCTGGATCCGCCCCTGGGTGTAGCAAAGCATCAGTTGACACTTATTTTTTTTCTTTTACTTATTCTCCATCATCTTGATTTTTCTAGAGAACTTTTCATGCATACTTGACTGACTTTGCATTATTTTTGTCTCATAAACGGAATCGGTGTTAAGAGTGATAAGCAATATCCTACGAAATTGTATTATGCATATAAAGCGCAGAAGATTTTTTTTCCCCGATGAGGTTAATGCATGGTACTGTACATACATAGTGCGTTGAGGGAATAAGATTTTTTTGTCTCCGATGAGGATAATCGACACATATATCGCTTATATATCTACTTATAGTGGTGCTAGCTTCATACGAGTCCAAGCAATAAGACAATAAGATATATATAGTCCACTGCAGGAATTAAGATCATTCTTCGGTCATCTCGATCGGCATATGCATGCATAATGCATCGCCGCCATGCTGTTGCGAGAATAAGGCATCGTCTACCTATCCGCAGCAATCCCGGCCCCTGTACGTGTAGTCGTCGACGAACCTCTCGATCGCGTGAAAAGACGACTCGGCTATATATATGTTCGATGAAACTAGACGATATCCATCGAGACACATCAGTTCATTAGATGTACATTATTATTAGCACCAGACAGTTGATAATGAGATAAACACCCCAAGTGGTGGATTATATGTCTAATCACTCAGTCTGACCACACGACTACGGCCACTGGCCATATGCATAGCGCGCGCTGGATGAATAGATCGTGCGCATGCTTACCCAGAATCAGAGAGAGATACTAGCTGTCGGTCGGATCGTGCGCACGGCCGGTGACGGTCGAGCTCGATCGGGCCAATAAATCGAAACGCGGGGATCGGAATCTCTAGCTAATCATCTGCGTCTGTGACCTTGTTGCACGTTCTACGAGGATGTACGGCGGCGTAGCTCAGCGAGCTCAGCGTACGGATCGCCAGAGCGGGGAGTACGTTACGTATGAATGTGATTACTGAGGTACTCCGTACGTACCTTTCCCTCACTTTCCCCGTGAATGTACGAGTTCATCTATTTAACTTCTCCGTGTTGCATCTGTGGCTGGCTTGTGGGGTTGTGGCAAACTTATTAACACTGTCCGTTTATTTCGACTCATTTCCTCTCACATTATTTTTCGTACCAGCCGAACATACTCTCATTCCTGGTGGACCACTAAGCCACGAAGATAAGCTGAGACAGATATTTTAAAACGTTCGGAAACTTCGACCACATCTATTTTTGACTAAATCCTTGTCAAAACTCGAAGCTTCAAAAGATAAAGAAAGGGGTGATGGAAGGCTGGAAGCTTCCACCCCCGGCCGGAAGAAGAAGAGGTCCAGTTCCAGACTTCCAGTCCGGCGGATAGCCCGTCGAGACCGTTCCAGAAGCAAGTGGAAGGATCCATCCATACCCACTGCACACCCCCAATGTGGGGCAGAAAAAGAATTAAAGGCGCTAGCTAGCGCAGCGGGGAGGAAGAGAGGAACCAGCCGTGTACTAATGCTAATCACGCGATCTGACATGCAAGTTGAGCGCCCACTTGCGCTGTTAATTACTCGCGTCACGTACATCTGCTGACCTGGCCCGCTGTCCCGGCCCGTGCTCTCCCTGTTCTTCCTTTCTCCTTTTCCTTTTTTCCCCTTTTACCGACGGCCCGGGCAAGTTGCCGCCGGTCTCGATCGAAACGTACGCGCAAGTTGCAGGTAGCAGCGAGCTACTAGCGTCCTTTGTAAATGATATGACACAGTACTTAACAAAGATAAATAGATATGTATATATATAAATATACAAAAAGCGGCTCAAGGAGGATTTTCGAAACGGCCGGTGCGAGGGGGAGAGGCCGAGAGGGACGGTGGCAGTGGACGGACGCGATACGTGAGGTGAGATCGAGAAGGGGAAGCAACGACGACAGGCCCCTCTCTGCCCGCGCGCAAGTAGGGTGCTGGGCTTGGCTGGCGCGGGGAGCGGGACGGCGGGGCGGTACAGCTCGAGACGTCGCGACGCGCCGCAAGTGGGCGCGGGCGCTTTCGCCGCGCGCACCCTGGGTTTCGCTCCTCATCTCGTCGAGGGGCTGTCGTCTTCGCGGCCTTCGCCTTCGTCGTCTCGTCATTCCCACGCCCCCCTTTGGCCTTTGCGCCGGACCCGGTTTTATTTTGGTCCTTTCCACCGACGAACAAAATAAGATCTTACGATGATCGAGCCTGCTGCAGGGTCCGGGACTCACTGGCTGATTATCAATTTCTGCAATTCCATTCGTGATCGGGTATTGCAACGATCGATCGAGCTGAGCGCTCGCTGACGCTGACTGTCGTATGTCGCGTCAGGCGCTGATCGATCAAAATTCAAAACCCGTTGTTCGTTATGTTGATGCGTGTTCTGCACCAGGGAAATGCGTTTGCGTATACAATCCATGAATGTTTGGCAGCGATATATGTGTGTTCCTGCTTCCTTTTGTAGCTAGCTTTATGCATCGATCAACAATTAGATTGGCTGTGGGTGTCAAACTAACGAAGTGAATGTATTGTGACAAGCTCGATCGATAATGGAAGCATGATCCAGTATTTTCTGTACTCACGGGATACACACATGTGCGTTTGGTACATTCAGATCATCAAAACTTGCAAAAGGACATACAATCTTGTGTGTTTTGTTGTTTCCAGAGACCATATCTACTACCATATGTCTATATGTACAGAGAAATTCGAGCGAGTGCCGGAACTTAAATCTCTATCGATTTGTCATCTCTTGAATCTTTGGACAAGGGACGGGAGGGAGGGGTTGGGGTGTCTCTCGCAACAACGAGAAAAAAAAATGAGGAAGAGAAGAGGGGTCAAATGTGAAGTGACAAAGAAAGAAGAAGAAGAAAAAGATCACGCGCCGAAGAAACACGCAACCCTCTCCCGCCCCCGGAAAAACCAACGATCGCCCACGGAGATGGATGTCCCTCCTCACGTCGACACGGCGGCGAGCTTCTCGGCGGTGGTGGCCAGCGACTGGAGGTTGCACCTGACGATGGTGTCCACGAACACGCGGGTGTCCTCGGGGGTGTTGCCCGGCGGCACGTCCACCATGTAGGACTCCACGACGACGGTGGCGGCGTCGGGCGCGGCCGGCGACGGGTGGACGGTGGTCACGGAGAGGTAGTTCTGGAGCCGGTGCTCGCCGCCGACGACGCGGAAGCTGAGGACGTGGCTCTCGTCGTCCAGGATCTCGAGGCGCTCGCGGCTGGACGCCGCGGGGAGGCCCGACACGACGCGCACCTCACGGAGCGTGCCCACGCCGCCGTCGCCCGCCAGCAGCGCGCAGCTGCGCACGAACCGCTTGTACGCCTGCGGCTGGTCGAACCGCCGCACCACGGACCACACCGCCGCGGCCGGCGCCGCCACGTGCTGCACCACCGCTGAGCAGCACCGCCCGGCACCCGGCGCCGCGTGCTCGTGGTGGCGCGCCGCCTCCGCGGGCACCTCCCCGTCGTGTGCCCCGCACCGCATCCCCGCACAGCTCGCCGCGGTCGTCGCGACAGCCGCGGCCACCTCCGCCGCGCACCCAACGCCGGCGAGGACCCGGCCGTGGTGCTGGTGCGGCATGCTGCCGGGACTGGAGGCCTGGATGCACGGCATCTTCGCGCTGGCTGGTTGTTGTTGTTCTTGTTCTTGGCCTCGCGTAGCTAGCTGTGCGCGCCTTCCTCTCCTGTTCTCGTGTGCGGTGGAATTCCTTGCGGCGGCGGGTGGGGGATGGTGAGGAGGTTGATGGGGGTGGAGGCGTTTATATATGCAAAGTGCGCCAACTTGTCCCGGCTCGCACTGTTGCATATGTATCCAGTTGTGTGCTCACTTTAATTGTGCTTCCTCTTTAATTTAATTCAACTAAATCAGCTCCTTTTTTTTTGCGAAACAACGAAATAATCTTTAAGTGGGGTCTACTTAGCAACAATTTGCCCAAGTTGCACGGGGGGCGTTTGCTGCTTGATCTTTTTGATAATTTACGAATAAAAACTTGGTATAATCGCCGAGATATTCTTCAATTTTTAGCTCACTTCATGTTTATTATTTCCGCTGAAGCGCTTTGGAGCTTCCTCTGGTTTTGTTATATGAGCAATAGATTGTGAGAAAATTACCGGTGCAGCTTGTGGTAAGGTTGTTTCTATGTGATGTGGAAGTCATTTCAATTTGGGGAAAATATATCTGAAATTGATTATATACACGAGAATATAAACGTTTGATCGAAGGGGCCAAGAAGTTACCTATTGTTCTGTTTTATATATGTTTGTCAACAGTACTTGTTCGTCTTAGAATTGGAACATTGGGTTTAGAACTAACATTGTTAATAAGGAAGCCATGAGGTTTTTTATGTGGCTGATATCATTGTAATAGTTAAAGATGCATGTTAAGAGCAAGTGGGCAACCAGCAACTCAACATGCAAATCTTTATGCAGCAGGAGGTGATTATAGTTAACTAAAGAGAGTGGTGAAATATGATTTCATCGAAAGATTTCTCAACAACTAGTAGCAATGTAATGTAATCAAAGTGGAGCATAAAATAGGGCAGGCAAGTAAGCCAAGTTGGTTGGGATGAGTTTATATATATGCCCCACACACTGTGCTTGCCATCGGGATGCCCATTTTTATATCGCCCCCCCTGCCCCTCTTGCACTATATCCTTGTTGCTTTCCGTCGTCGTGATCCCGTCCCTTTATTGTTGTTAATCCTTTCCTCCGCACCAGCTAATGAATAGCCAATGGTAGTACAATACAATACGGAGATCAACTAGGCACGGTCGTCAACTTGTACCCTGCCCTTTTCTTCAGATGAAAGGACCACCAAAGTTCTAGTTGCCATACAAAAAGGCAGAAAATATATTTCAGTTGATTATATTTCTGGATGTAGCAAAAAAAAATGTGTTATTCTCTCTTAATTAAAGCGTGGATCATCGAATAAAAACCAACTCGTTACAATTCAAATTATCGGTCCGACTGGATTGAAGAAAAAAAAGGAGAAAAAGAAACCCTGAATGATGCGCATGGACCATGACAGACACAAAGGGGGTTTCAACTGGGCATCTCCTGTTTGGGGTTGGCTGGGCGACGACAAAGCTGGTTAACAACGCGGTCTCTTTCCAGAGACATGATTATATTGTACGTACAGTGTACACACTACTACTACATGGCACCAATTTGCAAGGAGACACAACACTTCCCTGCTCGCAACTGCCGGTGTGCTCGTCGTCCGTCCCCCCACCCACGCACATGCGTGATCCCTCCCGTGTGTGGCACGGGAAGTTCGCTGAAACACACGAGGCGCGCGCGGTCAAATGAGTAATTGATGATGGGCTGAGAGCGCGAGAGCAACACCGCGATCCCAATCCGTCACGTTCCGCAAAAACGAGAGGGAAATTGAAACATCCAAGTTCGTCTTGCGTTTTTCTGAGGTCACGACAGACCGGGTCGGGGTCGGGGATCCTGTGTTGATCCTGCAACTACGGGGTTCGACAGCGACGAAACAGGAGGTAGCTGTAGACTAGTCCTGGCCAGACGCCCAGCGACAGCCAGGGCAGGGGACTTCTCCGGTCGGGATCGGGCTTCAATTTTCAACCGAGCAGCCAGCACGTTCACCGCCGGACGAAATTACCGGAGCGAGCGGGCCTGTTGGCGTTGGCGGTCGCGATTCTGGACCAACAGGGGCGCGCGCGCGCAAGTTGGGGAGGCCACCCACTTGCGGGGAGGCTGGCGGGTCTGGTCCGCCGCTGGTGGTGGACGCGAGGGGAACGCGGGCAAGTGGGGGTGGAGGGAGCGCGTCGCTTTCCGGGGGGGGCACCACCAGTGGTGTAGTAGTATGCCCAAGTTGCGCGCACGGGCGTCACTGCTGATCACGAGCCGGCGACCGGCCCTGTTTCCCGGCCGCGGTGAGATTTGGGAAGGCCTTCATTCCCTGCCCGTACGCCCCTTCGCCCGCGTGCCGCTAGGCCCCGCAATTAATTCTGAGTGGTGCTGCCGCCACCAGGAAGGCAGGAACATGCAATGGATTGAAAAAAAAAGACAGAGGGATCGGATGCATGGCTGCGTCGCGGCTCACGAGCGGCGGCTGACTGAAGACGCGCGGGTCACGGCTCGCACAGGAGGGGGTGTACTGACTGTGCTTTGTTCGGATTCGAGCTAGGAGTACTATCTTTCGCCTATCGCCTTTCAGTTCCCAGTGTCTAGGTACGTCTGCACAAGCCGGTTCGTCATCTTGCCTTCCATTTTCCTCCTTTTCTCGGTGTATGCCATCGACGTTGTCATTGAGCTCGCTAGTCTCAAGGCCCGAACAAAAGCACCACTAGGTTGTTTCCTCAGTCGTTGAGCTCGCTCTCAAGGCCTGGACAAACCATACGCTGTGAATTCAAAAGAGAAAAAAAAGTCCATTGCTTCCTCGCAAAAAAAAAGTACATTGCTTGTTTGAGTGGCCCAGCTCAAGCTCAATAATGTTTTAGTTTGTTGGTGAAAAACTTTGCGGTGTCGCATCAGATATTTCATAAGATGTCGGAAGAGGTGTTCAAGTACTATAAAATCTAGCTTCATGCTAGCTTTGACATATTCTTTTCAATAGTGACTGATGGTGGTCAAATCATAATGATAGCGTGGTATAAGAAAAACTAGAGTTTGGTAGTGCAATATCTGTCATGCATAAGGCGAACTAATAATAGTCTGTATTGTGTTCCGCAAAAGGTTAATATTGAGTTTAATCAGAAGAAAAATAAATGGTTTTGCAACACAGAGATCAGACGTCGTCACTCCGAGCGCGTATCGTATCAGATAAAAGCTCGTGCAGCCTATGGTTTGCATGTGGAAGAATTTTAAGGATCAGACGCCGCCGTCACGCTCGTTCCTGGAGTACCGCATGGTCAAGGTGGTGCTGATGTCCCTCAAGGTGGTCGTGGGAGGGGGCATCGTGGAGGAGTTACGGCAGGAGATGGCGAGCAGGCTGTGCTGGGGGCGGCTGTCCCTCGTGGTGGTACTGCTGTGCCACGGGGTGGAGTGGCCATCCCTAGAGGAGGAGCGTCAGTGCCTAGGGGTGGCGCTGCTGCAGGCCAGCGTGGAGGCGGAACTGGTGGTGTGCCAGCTGGTGGAGCGCCGCGAGGTCGGGGTCGTGGGGCTCCGGCTGTCGACGCTCCGGTGGAAGAGGTTCCAGTGGCAGCGGGAATTCCCGAGGAAACAGCACAAGTGCAGCCGAAGCGCAAACGGAAGAATGACAAGGCAACTGTTCTCCAATGCACTATCTGTTCCGAGGAACACTATACCAACATGTGTCCTCAGCTGCTTGGGCCGAAACCTTCTGTGGCTTACTGTGGTGCAGCGGAGGATGGGATGGGTTTCTTTCAAATTCAAGCTGCCCTAAAATAGCACCTGGTTTCTACCACGCACTCTACTGTGGCTGCGTTGGTTTCAGTACAGGAAGGAACTGTCTCGGCGGATTTACTAAAGTCCGAGCTAGCCAGGATTTTGCCGGTTAAGTGGGATTGGACAGTACATGAGCGGGGTCCTAATTCTTTTGTGGTCCCCTTTCCTTCCAAGGATGAGCTTCAGCGCCTGGTGGCGATTAGCACAGTCACCACCAAAAATAAAGAGGGAGTGCTTCTGTTTGAAAAATTCATTGATGATATCAAACCAATCAGGACTCTAGATCAGGTGTGGCTTTCAGTTACCAATGTGCCTTACCCGCTGAGATCGTTCCTACCCTTATGGGCAGTAGGGTCGGTGGTGGGTGCTACTCAGAAGGTAGATATTGCGCACCTTCGTCGGACAGGACAGGTCCGTATTCAGGTTGCTTTCTCGATGCCAACAATATCCCCAACCATGCAGATATCTGTGTCTATCGTAGTATATACCGCATTTATTTTAAGGTGGAAGAGATTTTGAGGGAGGATATTGAGGACTTGGATGACGATGATTTACTAGACGATGATATCAATGATGGAAACAAAGGTGTCGATGAGACAGGTGATCATACTATGAAGGACGCGCCTAATGCCGAGCAGTCTTCTGAACAAGGTGATAATCCTTCATGTTCTAAGAGTCAGGCCAGCTTTCAACCACAAGCTCAAGCACGGATCCTGGATACTAGTAAAGGGACAGATGTTTTGAGTGATGTGAGTACTCTTCTGGAAAACAATTTGGGCCTTACTACAGATTCTCCTATACCGGATGAGGCAGAGATATCCTCAGCTACAGTCCTCGCCGGGTCCATGATGCCATCATCTATGGAGGCTACCGGGTTTTCCACTGCTCCTGTTCCAGACCAAGAGGTCCCCACGACTGAGGCTGAGCAGCAGAAGGTGGAGGACAGGGATGAGCGGGGGACAGCAGCGATGATGGTTGCTGCACATATTTCTTCGGCCACTACTGGGGATTTGACTACGCCGGTCACTGAGGCAGCGAGGGACCAGGGTGTATCGCCTACCCGTGTGCTTGCGGCAGTTTCGGAGGTGCTGGACAGTGCTCCTGTACCCCCATCTCCACCTACTAAAAAACAGGTTACACACCCGGTTCCAAATTGTAAACAAGAGAAGAAGATGTTTAATCAGCAAGGTGTACTGGAGCTCAAGCTCAGAAGAAGTTCTAGGCCACAAGCTAAGGATGATGCACATACTTTGGAGAAAGCAGAAAAAGCAGCGGCCAAAAAGAATCTGGAGAAGCCAGGTACTTCTTTTACTACGTTTTCAGATACTCGCATTTCTACAAACCAGAATAGGGTAGGCATCAACCTTGGTAATGTTCATTCTTCTGTTTTAGCTTCTACTATTGCTTTAAAAAATTTAGAAGTTGATAGGTTGTCTTGCTAATCAAAAGAAAACTTCTAAAAAAATAACAGAACCTTTAGTAGAAAGTGATGACGAACATGAGCTACGTCTAGATGCGGTTCTCGGCCATGTTGGTGGTAATATAAATGAGATCTCGCATGAACAGGAGACAGACATCATACTTGATCTGTCTCCGGTTCAACGACGTAAGAAAGCGAGTAAAGCCAAGAATACCAAAACAGGCAAACCCGCTAAAAAACCAAAAACCCCCTCCAAAATTGTTATCCAATGAAAGGGATCTTCTGGAATAGCAGAGGTCTCGCAGACTTGGCTAAGCATAGACATTTGGCGGAGTTAGTCAGAGAGGAGCAAATAAATTTTATTGCTCTCTCTGAAACCGGTAGGGATTCTTTTCCGGATCATATACTAAGGAACATATGTGCTGGTCGGGATTTCATATGGCACAGTATGGCACCACATGGTCGATCTGGGGGAATCCTGCTGGGGGTTGACCTTCTTGTTTTTGATATTGGAGCCATAGCGGAAGGAGACTTTTATGTTAAGTTTACCCTACGCTGCAAAGTGGATGGTTTCAAGTTCGCGCTCTATGTGGTTTACGGACCAGCGCAACAAGATCATAAACAAGAGTTCCTAGCAGAATTGGCCAATACTTGTTCTAAGGAATCTCTACCTTATGTCATTGGAGGAGATTTCAATATTATGCGACACCCTCAGGACAAAAGTTCGGGGACTTTTGATTTTAAATGGCCAAATTTGTTCAATTCAGTTATTGAATCTCTAGACCTTAAGGAAATTGTCATGTCCAGACGTAAATATACTTGGACTGGTCCGGGTGATAACCCTTTACTAGAAAAGCTAGATAGGGTACTAGTTAGTACAGACTGGGAAGATAAATTCCCGTTGTCGTTGGTGGAGGCTAGAGATAGAAATAGTTCCGACCATACTCCCCTTATTCTTAATACGGGTTCGAAGACTCATCATAATGCCCAGAAACCTTTCAAATTCGAGAGGGGCTGGTTAATCCGTGATGGCTTCTATGACCTAGTGGCCCAAATTTGGCTATCTGAAGTCGAGGGCAACACACCGTTGGAGAGATGGCAGAATAAAATACGCCGTCTAAGACAATATCTTCGTGGGTGGGCCCAGCATACCTCTGGCACCTATCGGAAAGAAAAGAAGAAATTGTTATCTCTCCTAGAAGGCCTTGATAAAAAGGCTGAAAGTGCTCCTCTTACTGATCAAGAGATTAATTTTAAGCACTTTTTAAGAGAGAGGTTGGTACTGCTACTAAGAGGGGAAGAGCTCAAATGGTACGAAAGAGCTAAAGTCAAAACGCTACTAGAAGGAGATGATAATACCAAATTCTTCCATCTAGTAGCTAATGGCAAACATAGAAAGCAGCACATATACCAACTCGAGGATGATAATAGTAGGATAGTTGGTGATGAGCAGCTTAAAAAACACATCACTCAATACTATAAAAACCTTTTTGGGGCTCCCGAGGATTGTAATATCAATCTCATGGAAAATTTAACCCATGATATCCCTCAGGTGTCTCAGGAAGAGAATGATGTGTTAATTTCAGAATTTACAGAGGAGGAGGTTAAACAAGCGGTCTTCCAAATGGAACATAACAAAGCGCCCGGACCGGACGGTTTCCCCGCCGAATTCTTCCAAGTGTTCTGGTCTGTCATTAAAGATGACCTCCTCGCTTTGTTCTCGGACTTTCATAATGAAGAGTTATACCTCTTTAGCTTAAATTTTGGGATAATAACTTTAATTCCCAAAATCACTGAGGCTACAAGAATACAACAATTTCGGCCTATTTGTGTGCTAAATGTCAGCTTTAAAATATTTACTAAGGTTGGCACGAATAGACTCATTGAAGTAGCACAAAAGGTCGTGAGTCCGACCCAAACAGCTTTTATGCGAGGAAGAAACATCATGGAAGGAGTGGTAATACTACATGAGACCATCCATGAGTTGCATACTAAAAAACGAAACGGAGTCGTTTTCAAAATTGACTTCGAAAAGGCTTATGATAAAGTGAAATGGTCGTTCCTTCAACAAACACTGCGTATGAAGGGATTTTCTTCTAAGTGGTGTCGGTGGATCGAAGGAATGGTCACAGGTGGTAGTGTAGGGATCAAAGTTAATGATGACATTGGTCCTTATTTCCAGACTAAAAGGGGTTTACGCCAGGGTGATCCTATGTCTCCAATCTTATTTAACATCGTTGCAGATATGTTAGCTCTCATAATAAAGAGAGCTAAAGCCGATGATCAAATAAGTGGCGTGATTCCTTATTTAGTTGATGATGGCTTATCTATACTCCAGTATGCTGATGATACTATCATCTTTCTGGATCATAATCTGGAACAAGCAAAAAATATGAAGCTCTTGCTTACTGCTTTCGAGCAACTATCCGGATTAAAGATCAACTTCCATAAGAGCGAAATCTTCTGCTATGGTGAGGCCAAGGAGATGGAACATGAATATACATCTCTCTTTGGTTGCAATGCCGGGGAATACCCCTTTCGTTATCTCGGCATTCCTATGCATCACAGACAGCTACTAAATTCAGAGTGGCAAAAAGTGGAAGAAAGATTTGAAAAGAAGCTCTCGTGTTGGAAAGCTAAGCATCTGTCTTATGGAGGCCGACTAGTACTTCTAAATTCAGTGCTTAGCAGTTTACCCATGTTTATGATGTCTTTTTTTGAAATCCCGAAAGGCGTTCTTAAAAATCTTGACCATTTCCGATCTCGATTTTTCTGGCAAGGATCTTCAGATAAACACAAATACAGGCTTGCCAAATGGGACATCTTATGCAGGCCTAAGGACCAAGGTGGCCTGGGTATTTTGGACTTACAGATACAAAATAAATGCCTATTGGCCAAATGGATAGTGAATCTTCTTAATACTGATGGTTTGTGGCAACAATTGCTTAAAAATAAGTATCTCAGATCCAAATCCCTAACGCAGGTTAAGACTCAACCATACGACTCTCATTTTTGGAGAGGTCTTATGAAGATAAAAGATGAAGTCTTATCCTATGACTCCTTTATAATAAAAGATGGGAGTTCCACGCATTTCTGGGGGGACAATTGGGTAGGCGGAATGTCTCTCAAAGATAGATACCCTTCTCGTTATAATATCATAAGAGACCCTCATGCGACGGTGGCAAAGGTTATGGCCACACTACCTCTAAATATATCTTTTAGACGGACGTTGCAGGGATCTAAATTGAGAGACTGGTTAAACCTTGTTGCACAGATTTCGACTTTTAATCTAGTGGATGGATCAGATATATTTAGATGGAACTTAACCAATTCAGGGTTGTTTACAGTTCGTTCGATGTATCAACAAATAATTAATATTCATCCACCTTTCCGACATAAACATATTTGGAAGATTAAAATTCCTCTTAAAATTAAGATCTTCCTTTGGTATTTACAAAAGGGAGTTGTTTTAACGAAAGACAATCTCGCTCGTAAGAATTGGAGAGGAAGCCAGAAATGTGTTGGCTGTAATCTCAATGAGACGGTCCAACATTTGTTTTTGGACTGTCATTATGCGAGAATGGTCCGGAGAATGGTGTATCTGGCGACAGGGTTAACCCAACCTAGATCGATAAGACATATGTTTGGTTCTTGGCTCTCTAATCAAAATAAAAAGATTAGGAACTTGATTTGGGTTGGGGTGGCTGCATTGTGCTGGGCTATTTGGATAACACGTAATGATATTATCTTTCACAAGATTAAATACAATTCAATCCTACAGGTTATTTTCAGGGAAACATACTGGTTGCGCTTCTGGGCACGGTTGCAGCATGATGAACACAACAAGAACTCACTCTTGGCGTTGAGCATGAAGCTAGAGATGGTGTCCTTAGAACAGGCCAACGGGGGGTGGCAACATTTATACCGTTTGATGTAGTTCTTGTTTCTTCTGTGAGCTTGTTGCTCTTTTATATCAAACTTGTAATAAAGGGCTGTGTACGTCTTGGTACGTAGAGGCCGGATCTTGGATCCTTTATCTAAAAAAAAACGTGAGACGTGGGACAGCCAGCACACGGTCTTTGCAGGCCAAGGGTAAAGTGAGTCGAGCGGCAGCATCGTGCCCGGGCCGGCAAGGCCCGGTGTGGCGTACAATACATGGGCCGAATGCGAGGCACGGTGGGCTGGCCCATCTTGGTCATATATGCAAACGGTCAAACATTCGGCACAAGCAAACCCTCCCTTCTCCCGTGCTGGTCGGGATATTTAATTATTTACCACCGTAAGAAAAACTACTCTTTCGTGTATAGGATCTTTAGATTGACTTTTACATTTTTTCCATCATTCAGAGTTTGAGGCAACATATTTGCCATTTTTGCTGACGTGGCACGCCACCTCCTCCCTCCAGCGTGGAATCGAGGCGTGAAAAGTCGAAAATGTCCCAACCTTATCCCTACTCTCCTCTCTCTCTTCCATCACTGACGTGTGGGACCCGCATGTAAGGGTCATCTTAACCCTCTGTCGGATTGCTCTGTGCGAGCGTCGTCAATCCCATCCGGCTGCCTGTAGAGTGCTAGTATGGGGAACAACGAACGAACGAGATGGAGGCACGCCATGGACAGTCGCGCGCGTGCACTCTCACATGTGCTTCGTGACGCCATGCAGCAGCCCGCCTGCCTGTGGCGCGGCCGCCGCGGAGAACTCCGGCCACGTGTCCACGCTGTCGCCGTCGAGCAGCCCGGCAGGCCAGAACAGCCCAGACGACGACGCCCCGCCGGCATGGCCGCCGCCGCCGCCTCCCCTGAGTCCGAGGTCCTGCATCTACAAGCCCGTATCACCGGCGCCGCCCACGGGCCCGCTCGGTGCCGTCGTCAGGCCGAGGCCGAGGCCCGCGCCGCGGCCTTCCAGCAGCGGCGCGCCGGCGCCGAGCGCGAACAGCTTGCCGAGGAAGCCGCCCGCCTGCGACGACGACGAAGAAGACGGCGGCGACGCGGTGGGGCGCGGCGGGGTTCGGGACGAGGGCGGTCGCACCCGCTCCCGCGCCCGGCGACGGCGGCGAGGCCGGCCACGCGGAGGGGCGTGATCAGGGCGGCGGCGGGCCGTCAAGGCGGTCGTCGCAGCGGGAGGCCAGGGGGCTCGGGGAGGCCGCCGTGGCGCCGCGCCACCTCTTCCTCGGCCTCGTCGCCGAGGACCGGTCCTCCGGCGGCTACCTCTCGTCGGGGATCGGCATCGAGCGCGCGCGGTAGGGGTGCCGCGGCATCCGCGCCGGCAAATGCGCCGCGGGGGGGGGGGGGGGGGGGGGGGGGGGGGGGCTCGACACCGACGTGCCCTTCTCCGCGGCCAGCAAGCAGGTCTTCGAGGTCGCCGTCGTGCTATTCAAGATCATGGGATGCAGCTTCATCTCGCCCGAGCACCTCGACGACGCCCGCCTGCGACGACGCAGGAGCGAGCTTGACCGCCCAAAGCTCGACACGGACATGGCATGCGAGAGGTTGGAGATGGCCTGACATGCGGGCCTGGAGAGCAAAGGACAAGGGGAGGGCAACAGGGTCATTTTACGTCTCGATTCCACGCTGGAGGGAGGAGATGGCGTGCCACGTGAAAAGTGGCAAATATGTTGCCTCAAACTCTGCACGATGACAAAAATGTAGAAGTCATTCTAAAAGTCCTATCTCAAGGACTGGCTTTTCTTACAGTGGCAAATAATTAAATATCCCGTGCTCGCCTGGCCTCGTCGCCCGCTTGGCCGTTCCAGCTCCGCCGCCGCCCGGTGCTCCCCTCTCCCGCTCGCGCCCCTCTCCTCCACCGACCACCAGTGGCGGCCGGTGCCGGCACGAGTGCTTGCGTCCCCCAACCCACCTCCACAGTGGCGTGCTTCTCCTGAGGTGCTCAAGCGGTCGAGCCACTTGTGTCGTCCGTGCTGACGAACCTCAAGGAGAAAGCGCACCGGGGCTGGCACCGGTAGTTTCTCTCAGATGCTTTCGCGTCTCCTGCACCGCCATCACCGCCGTCTCCTCCAAGTCCTGCCCTGTTCCGCCGCCAAATACGTCGTCGAGGTTGATCTCCACCAGAGGCTATGCACTACGTCTGCTGCGTCGAGCCCAAGCCTGTCGATATGGCGGCGGAAGAAAGAGATGGGCAAAGAGGGCCTCATGGCGGTGGCGCAGCTCAAGCGGCTCGTGGCACACCCCCTGCCGGGGGCCACCTACGCCTGGAGCAGTTCATGCGCTCCAACGTGTCGCGGCTCCTCCGCGCCGACCTGCTCGCCGTACTTGCCGAGCTCCTCCACTAGGACAACGGCATCCTATCCATGAAGGTTATCCACTCCCATCTAAAAAAAAGCTGTGTGCTCTACTGTTTATTTTGTTCATGGCTAAATGCCTACATTCTGATTTACCGTGCTGTGTACAAAAATCCACTTACTTGAAAGGAACAGCAACCAAGGTGGTCTGTGCGCAGCTGGGCGTGGTTTAAACTTTGAATTGCAAAATGGGGATTTCAATGGGTTTGTTAGTCTGATTTTTTTTGAAAGTATTTGTTAGTCTGAATCATAGGTAGCTATTGTGCATATTTTATTGTCACACAGTTAGGCTGTTTGCATACTGGAGTAGGAGATATGCTGTTATGAATTTGAAATACAGAGAAGCGGAAAATATTATTAGTATTCACCCCCTCCCTCCACACCCTGGTGCCTGGTCATTGGCAAATTCTTCATCTCCTTTCAGACTTATTGTGCATGTCTAGGAAAAGTAGCTGCATCATTCTTGAGTTGCCAGGCATAGACTTTATGCTTGAATTTGTTATTTGAGTAATAGAGCAGAGATTTTTAAGTTTTTACTGTACATCTATGTGCCATATTGCTTATAATGTATAATGAGAGTGCAGATCACTGACTACTGCCGTTTACCTTTTTGAGGCCTGCCTAACTAGTGCCTTTAGCAATAAAATTGTGACGCGTTCCCTCCATTTGAGTTACCTGCTGCAACAATGAAGTTAGTATCTAGTTTTTTTTTAGATTAAGGATTAAAAATCCAACCTCTATATCCACAAGTGGATATATACGGCCAAAGATTACACCAGAGCGCTTAGGCTCAAAACCTCGCACCGAGGCAAAGAAAAAAAACAAGACAACGAAAACGAAGACTACACTTCTAACTAGTGCTCCAACCAAGCCTCAAAACTACCTACGCCTAACAAGCCAAACCACCACAAGTGGAGCAGATCCCATGACTTCCTAAGCGACGCCCCCAAGAAGGAAACAACGTCGATGCCTCTGTCGTCGCTCCCCCGAAGACCGGAGAAAGGTTTTCACCTGGAAGACAAAGACCAAGCAGGAAGCATCCCAACAAAATGCCTCCAAGGAGGACCACGACACCCGAAGACGCCGCCGTTGTTGACACCGACACCATAGCCGGGAAGGCTTTCGCCCGACGCTTCGCCCAATGCCGGCCCGACGACGAAGGAGAAGATGAACCGCGACACCGATCGCGACCATCAGAAGCGCGAGGGGCAAGCACTTAGGCTCCCCTCAACCAATCCGATGACCAACAACACGAGAATCGTGACATCTTGCCCAGCTCGCGAGAAGACCGACACCGACTGGAAGAGCCCAGATCTACACCCTGGACGCCGAAGGATGGAAGCAGCCCTCAGCAGTCACCAACCACCACCGACACCGCGCAACCCACCAGCGAACCTCCGCTGCACTTAGGCCACGAGATAGGTCCGCACATGGGCGCGAGGCCGGCCTAGGTCGCCAACCGCCACAGGCCACCGCCGAACTCGCCTCGGGAGCGGCCTCGGGAGACCAAATCCATCCCCGGCACTTAGTCCGAGCAAGGTAGGGTCCGAGGACTGACTCCCACCAGCAAGCCACCGCCGCCCAAGTCGCAAATCCGAGAAGCCCGACCACCGTCTTCTCCACTCATGAGACTTGGCCCTGCCGCCCGCCACCGCCACCAGGCCCTGCCGCCCGCCACCGGGAACCACGACGCCGAGACCGCGCCGCAGGCCACCGCTGACCGTCCCCACCACGAGGGACAGCGACACAGGTCGCCGGCCACCTCCGTTGCAGGGCGCCGCCCGCCGAGCCCCCATCACGGGAAGCCACGACGCCGGCCGACGAGCCACCACCGCGGGGATGCGTGTCGCCGGCCTCCATCCCCCACCAAACGGAGCGCCCCCTCCGTGCAGGCCCCAGATCCGGCCATGGCATCACTGGATCTAGCGGCCGCACCACCCACCGCCGCGGGGAACGGCCCACGCTGACGAGCAGCACCAGCGAGATAGGGACGCCCGCGCCCGCCCCGGTCCACCGGCGAGAAGCCGCACTCGGCGCTCTTCAGCCTTCACATCACAGATCTAATGACGGGCGACTCGTCTCCCCCCGCGCGGGCGACGGGCGCCCCCCTCGAACCCTAGCCGCCGCCACCCTTCCCCGCTGAAGTTAGTATCTAGTGGAGGCTGTTTGAGATTCTTAATTTCTTGTTAGCATAACGTAGAATGTTGTCATGTGAAGCTACTAGCTAGCTATTTTCTACTCACTTTTGTGCATTTGTGCTATCTGTTTAAACTTGAATGGCTCGTTTTAACTTTGGGTGACATGCTACACAGTATTCTTGCATAAATATTTTCTTTAGATTGATTGCATCTTCTAATAAGCAGTCAAAATGATCTTGTAGGGCCAAATAGTTAACATGATACAATTTCTAAAATTTGAAAACATTCCTTCATAAATAGTTTGATCGGTCATGGTACATTTGTCATTACAAATTGAGAACCTGCTTGGTTTTAAGTTTTAACTTCAACATTTGCAATAGTCCAATAATCCAGAACTTAAGAGGAATAAATAAATAGTAATATATACTAGTAGTAATAGAAGTAGCGAAGGATGTTTGATCGTCGTCCTGGGCTTCTGGCATGTGCATTACTAACTTCTATACAGTTGTATCCAATGACGATTCTTTGCCAGCATTCCATCACTTCATGCCTCCTTTGACTACCTCCTCCCATTTAAAAGTTGACTGATCTCCACCTCTTCTTTAATCCTTGAATCTTACTCGGTCCCTCAAGCATAGCAGTTTATTTTGGAATGCTGGAGTCCTCTGAAATATGTTTCTCAGACTTGGATGTCTTGCATAATTTTACACCTTTTGAGTATTCTAAAGTCGGACAATATACTGTATCTATTTAATCACTGATACATAATGTGAATTTCCTGTTAATAGATGTTAAAATACACTTTTCACAAGCTGCAGATAGATCTCTCCTGTTGCCGATAACTACTGTTTTCTTCATCCCTGGGACACTTTATTCTATTTTCATCTTTTGGGAATATATTAGGATGTTTCAGTTGGAGAATTATTTGCCAAATTACATAGTGCATGTTGAGGATTTGCCAACCATTATGTCGATACTGAGGTTTTGCCTCTCTTTTCATGGTGCATGCTATAAATTTACCATTTTGTCCTTGACTTTTTCTCCAATACTTGAGAATTTTATGAGCCGTCCATCAGCCCAGATCGGGTGGTTTAGAAATAGGAGTAACATGTTACAAGGAACCAAATCAGTGGACCGGAACCAAATATTTGTGGACCAGGAACTAATTCTGAAAATGAAGAAAAATGTATTTCTGTATTTTCACTTGCCGGCCCATAGCTGAGTGTTGGCCCATTATCACCGGCCCAATGTTCTATCGATCCAAATGCCTGCCAGCCAATACACTGACTCCCGTCGTCGTTGCCGATTGACCCGTCGCCGCCGGCACCTCCGCCCCCGCCGATCCATCACCAGTCGAATTCGATCGATAGATTAACAATTAATAACCAGGACGCCGTGGACGAAGCCCTCGATGACGTTCTCGACAACAGTGACGGCGGCGAGCTCGATGGAGCCGAGGTGGCCGATGAAGCCCACGGTGATGAAGCCGATGGAGAACTGGAAGACGGCGGTGAGGATGGCCGGGAACGAGATGTATTTTTGGGCTTTGGTCCATGTCCGTCGGTCTCGGGCGACTCCTAGCACCGCCAGATCGACCCGCCGAGCTGCGGTCGGAGCAGGACTGGGCAGCAGTGACACGGCTCGCGGCGAGGACCTGGGTGCGGGCGTCGGCGAGGACCTGCGAGGCTGGACGTGGCATTGGCCGCGCCCGCGGGAGCTCTTCGTCCTCGCCGCTGCGACGTCGAGGACCTGCTCCAGCTCTCCAGACCCCACTACACCGTCCTCTCCGTCGTCCGTCCTCTCTCCTCTGCAGCAAGTTATGATATCGCTAATGAAGGAAGGATGACGTTGCTACCGATGTTGGCTTCTGATCTTTTGTACGTAGGCACAAGCAGGTCATGTATTTCGTGGGAATTGTAATTGTAGGAAAATTGATTGAAATTTGTATCATCTCCCATGGGTCGTCCCGGCCGCCGGCTCCGCCGTCGGGGCCGCGGTGTGCGAGCTGCGGTGGGGAGTTCAAGTGTGAGCCCGTGCACGGCATGCCCAGGGATGCCCTCTCTAGGCCGGGCTTGATGCCATGGTCGCCCGCGTCGTCTGTTGGAACCGCCAAGGAACACGCGTTCCACAAGCTCTCCCCTCTATGCACTCACTCATGCTCTCACACGCGCCGACGGACGGAGGTGGAAGATGAACAGTAGCACACGGGAATTTTTCCTGTATCTTGGCTACATTGATTCTCTGGACTAGACAGCAGCTACGGAGGAGTACAAGGGCTTCTTATAAGCCGAGGACACACCAGGAGCTAGGCTCCATGCCGGCCGTTACGCCACGATCTGCAGGACCCGCTCAACATCACCATGAGCCACTAGCTCACCCGGACGACGCGGCCTCCACGCATGCAGATCGATCGGCACCACGCACACCACCTCCTCTAACCAACAGTCCAACACTACCGTGTCTTCCGCAGCATCTCTGCGTACGCGAGCTAGACTCGATCAAACATTCAAACCCCGCAGCCGGCGCGCAACACCCTTGCGCACGATCTGCAGCTGGACACTTAGACCCTAGAACGCGTCACGCCCGTGCCCGACCTCGCCGCAGCGTCCCTGCTGGCGCCTACGTGCACGGACTCGACTCAACTCGTAACAGACACGAACACACTTACACAGCCATGACAAGCTTATGGCTAACAATCACCCCCCCCTAAGCTTGACATGGCGACACCTTCGGTTCACGGCAATACCGGCTCTTCGTTGACGTCGCCACGGCCGCCGCTACGGCCTCCCGACGTGATACGACCACCGCTGCGTGCGACACCTTCGCACGGATGTCGTACCTTCGCTTTCTTCCTCGGCGACACACGCCGAGCTCTACAGCTCCGGCGACACACGCTGTGAGCGCAATACGCCCGGCAGGACCGACGAACGATCCACTGCCGCAGCGCCACCACTGGCGACCACGCACAAGCCAACACATGGCCGGCTGACCTCGCCATCTTCACTAGGTCCGGCGACACACGCCACTGCACCCCCGACCACGACGCCCCGCCGCACCAAGACAAGACCAACGCATGATCTACTGTCTGGCCGCAGCGTCTCGCGTCGCCATCTCCCTGGGCTCCTTCGCGCGGACCGACACACGGCCCGGCGACCTTCAGCTCGCTGCTGCGTACAGGCCACCATGAGCACTCCTCCGGGCCTGAACGAATCACCGACATCTGCGCACTCCTCGATGCTGCATCGAGCCACCGCCGCCTCGCCGGCCGCGCACACCGCAGGCCGACATGCCGCACCCGCGCAGAGCAACATGCGCGCACCATGCTGCGGCCCTCCAGCCGCCTCGCGCTGCCGCTCACGCCATGCACCACGCCTGCGCCGGTGTGCCGCCATCGACGACACCACAGTACGTCGCGACCGCGTGCCCTGCTGCGCTCCGCAGCCCGCGGCTCCGCTGACTGCCGCCCCTCTTCTCAACCAAGCTCTTGATACCAATTGTTGGAACCGCCCAGGAACACGCGTTCCACAAGCTCTCCCCTCTATGCACTCACTCATGCTCTCACACGCGCCGACGGACGGAGGTGGAAGATGAACAGTAGCACACGGGAGTTTTTCCGGCGACTAACGCCGCGGAGCCACAGCTCCTGTATCTTGGCTACATTGATTCTCTGGACTAGACAGCAGCTACGGAGGAGTACAAGGGCTTCTTATAAGCCGAGGACACACCAGGAGCTAGGCTCCATGCCGACCGTTACGCCACGATCTGCAGGACCCGCTCAACATCACCATGAGCCACTAGCTCACCCGGACGACGCGGCCTCCACGCATGCAGATCGATCGGCACCACGCACACCACCTCCTCTAACCAACAGTCCAACACTACCGTGTCTTCCGCAGCATCTCTGCGTACGCGAGCTAGACTCGATCAAACATTCAAACCCCGCAGCCGGCGCGCAACACCCTTGCGCACGATCTGCAGCTGGACACTTAGACCCTAGAACGCGTCACGCCCGTGCCCGACCTCGCCGCAGCGTCCCTGCTGGCGCCTACGTGCACGGACTCGACTCAACTCGTAACAGACACGAACACACTTACACAGCCATGACAAGCTTATGGCTAACATCGTCTGCAACCTGGACGCGGCCGTGCGTGCCAGCACCACCACCAGCAGTCAGGTGTGGCCTCCGGCGAGGTCACCAGCGGGATACCGTGCGAGATTAATGTGTTCCAAAACTACCCCTAAGTAGGTTCCGTCAAAACAATGAAGGAACCGGAGGTTCCTCCCGGTTCCTCTCAAGCACCGTAACAAGCCTCTTTGTCCTTTGTTCCATCTTCTTCTTTTCACTTGCTTGTTCTCTTTTGCCCCCAGTTGAAAGACCCATATGCTGCTTGAGATAAACTGTTTTTATATGCCATGATCATGTGGATCAACAGGCTTAATTATCTTATTTATAAGCAATGCTTTTAGATAGGCTTCTAACCTAAATGTCTCTCGTGAAGTCAAGTCGCTAGAGACGAGGCAGGAAAATTTATAAGAGGTAGTTCAGAAATTTTGATTAAGTTGATAGCATGAATGCATTCTCATGTCCAACAGATGAGCTAACCTAGCCATCCAAATTAATCTTCTAGTCACCTTTAGCTTGGTGTGGCTATGAGTCCACTGCGGCTAATGAGCACCAATCCTCAATTACCCCTTTCTTGTTCGTGCCGAGCTTGGAGAAGGATAAGCTCCTATTATAGTTTGTAGATTTGGGTCATTGGGTGTTCTGAAGATTGGTGATTCCTGGGGCATAGTAGCATCCGATGGACAACAATCAGTTACAGTTGAAGTTTGGCAGTCTTTCGGATGATTAAGTATTGATTTGTTGCTGCAGATATATGGTGTTGTGCGGAAAGAAATCTGGTACCGTCCTGACATGTACTTCTACCGAGACATGCTGTACATGCCAGCAAGGAACAAGAAGGTTGATGAGACGAGGCAGGTCTGAGCAGATCTCAAGTCTGAAGACGTGCTATTTGATCAGCACACTTATGGCGACATTGCGAGAGCCTTATGTGATGCTGGCTTAATTGATCTGGCGCTGGAAATCTGAAAAGACATGAGGCCTCTGCTGTTCCGTGTAATCCTGAAAGGGCTGATCCCGTTCCCCTGCCTGAGGGAGAAGATAAAGCAGGATTTTCTGGAGCTTTTCCCCGATATGATTGTATATGACCCACCAAATGGCCTATCAGATGTAGATGATGAATTCAAGTTTCGATGAATATATACACCACTGTTCCTGCTTCAATGCTTCCTAGAGTTTAACTTCAATGCTTCAGTGCCCACACCTGATCAATCTGGTTCTCCTATGGCATTGTAGCCAAACCTTCATTCTGGTTGGTTCTCTCATCTCTGGGGCGGAGTGGACACTATACCTGAGCATTTTTGGCCCGGCCCGGCCCGCGCACGGACCTTACTGGACGGGCGTGGGCAGAGATCTTGAAGTCCGCGAAAAAAAATCTTGGCCCGAACCTGGCCCGACATGCTGTTTTTAACTATTTTACAGTGTAAAATACACGGCCGGCCCGCCCAAGCCCGGGCCCGGCCCGAGCCCGGCCCGAAAACTGAGGCCCGACACGTCCCATGGGACGGTCATGGGCAGGATTTTCTCGGCCCGAAAAAACCGAAATTTTTTTCGGCCCGGCCCGAACCCGGCCCGACCCGTGAAATGCTCAGGTCTAGTGGACACCATCGTTTCTCTCCCTCTTTGTGAATCATGTTTGTTAAGCTCCACTGCCAATTGGCAGCCAATGTCTGATCTCGCCATCAATCCCAGAATCTCGCCATCAAATCATCCCATGGCCCAAGTCCAAGGTACCTACATTTGAGTGTTCTGAACTTCTGATGTTGCTGCGCTTCACTGCACTGCCCCCCACAGCACGGCCCTGGTCAGTGCCTTGGCGGTCGATTCTCAGGCAGCAAGTCTGATGGTGACTGAACGTCTGAAGACTGAACTGACTGACCATGGACTACAGCAACCCAAAATGACAATCTGTACTCTGAAGCCGACTACGGAATTTCCGTCACCTGGTCCTGGGCTCCTGGGCGCATCGGCCATGGTGCCGCCCTGCGCTCATGCCGTGCCCTTCTCGTTCCCGTTCCTCCACATCCGGTGGACGGTGGTGCCGCGCCAGACCAGAGCTCCTGAATCGCCGCTTTCCATTGGTCGATGGATCCGTTCGTTGGTGCATGGGGGTATCAGCAGCACCTACCACTCGGCTACTGGCCGTTGGCGATGCAGCCCGGATGGCAGGCAGGCAGGGCCGGTCCTGGGTTTTCGGGGGCCCGGGGCGAAAATTATGTTGGAGGCCCGTTAGAACTAAGTAACCAAATTATTTTATAACAGTTAGTGATACTTTGTAAACTCAAAATTAAAGAATATATGCTGCTAGACCTAACAGCTCTACTAGAGTTTTTTTTTTAATTTGACATTAAAATCTTGATTTGGAGCTAATTTGTGTTAAAAAAATTAGGAAAGAATGGAAGACTATACCATAAGGAACTAAATGTTAATCTAAATTAGTTGGGGACTAATCTTTTTACATATTCATCCGTGGTGCGGATGAACTGGTGGTGGAGATGAAATACCGAATGGGTGACTGGATCAACTTGGATCGGTTGTTTGCTTGATTTAGTACACATAAACTATATACAATACATACATAGGAGTAGTATATAATACAAATATCATAGATTTGGGGCCCTTAGTATTTTGGGGACCCTGGACGGTTGCCCCGCCTGACTATACTACAGGACCGGACCTGCAGGCAGGTCAAAACCGCACAGTGAATGGAATGGAAGCGTGGTCACTCGGGCAGACCGAGCGCTGTCTGCCCCCGTGCCCCATGCGTGCCGACGCGCGCCCTGTGCACATTCCTCCAGTACATCGTGGCTCGTCGACCGGTGGCGGAGAGTACCCACAACCAGCGTCCAGGGATCCATCCAAGCGTCCCGCGCGCGGGTGTCTGACAAAACCCGGCAAAATCCCATCGGCTTTTCCGTTACGAGACGGCGTCTTCCCCGCGCACCCTCTGACGCGCCGGGCCCCGGCGGCCGTGGGGATCCACGCCCAGCGTCCGGCGTCCGCAGCCGGCAGGTCGAGCCGAACCCGAGCGGGGCAGTCTCATTTTGCCGGATCGCTGCCTGTCCTGTCTCCCTCTCTGGCTCTCTCCCTCCCCGCAAAATCTCTCGCTCCGGCTCTTGTTAATTACTACTAGTAGTAATGCTATTAACTCCCTCTCTGCTTTCCACGTACGGGCGCACGTGCTCCCCTACTCGATCCTCACGCCCCGGTCGCTGCCCGGCGGGCCCCGCCGCCAGGAGAGCTAGAGCTAGCCGTTGGGCGCCGCCGGTGGGGACACCTCCACCACGGCGCAGGACACAGGGCAGTGGGCAGAGGGTACAGCCGCGCGGCACTATTCTGTGGCATAACTCCTGCCGCCGCACTGAATGAGATTATGAGATAGTGATCGGATTCTCCCCCTGCCGGCGCGGGGCCCGCGCTGTCAGGCTCCACCGACCGTAACGTATAGGACGAGCGGGTTTAAAAACTTCCCTCGTCGTCTCCGTCTGCCGCAGGGGGGCAGGGGCTGAGCTAGCCGTTAGTTAGCGGATCTGAGTTGAATCGGATTAGCAGCTAAATTATTCCCTCCTTTTCCCCCTCTGGCGCGTACCTGCAGCGCTTATATAGAGCGCGGTACAATCGCTTTCCCCGCTTGCAGAAACCAAGAACACATCGCCCAAAAGTTCGAGCTCCTCCGAGGTAGGAGCGGCTGCAGCATTGCATTCGGCTAGACAGATCATTAGACTAGGGGTTCTAGCTAGAGCTAGCAGCTAGCTGGAGTAGAGTAGGGAGTAGCCATGGTTATGCGGAGCTGCCGCCGCGACGACGGCGTCCAATGCGATGCAGGATCGAGGAGGAAGCGGCGAGGTGGAGTGTCAACGCCGCTCCTCCTCATGCTGCTGCTGCTGGCGGCGGCGGCGCCGGTGCCAGCGCGCGGGCAGCGGTCGGACGGCGTGGTGATCGCGCAGGCGGACCTGCAGGGGCTGCAGGCCATCCGGCAGGCCCTGGTGGACCCTCGCGGGTTCCTGTCCGGGTGGAACGGCACGGGCCTCGACGCCTGCTCCGGCGGCTGGGCCGGGATCAAGTGCGCGCAGGGCAAGGTCGTGGCCATCCAGCTACCGTTCAAGGGCCTCGCCGGCTCGCTCTCCGACAAGGTCGGCCAGCTCACCGCGCTGCGCAGGCTCAGCTTCCACGACAACATCATCGGGGGCCAGGTGCCCGCCGCCATCGGCTTCCTCCGCGACCTCCGCGCGGTGTACCTCCACAACAACCGCTTCGCCGGCGCGGTGCCACCGGCGCTAGGCGGGTGCGCGCTCCTCCAGACGCTCGACCTCAGCGGCAACTACCTCTCGGGGAGTATCCCTTCCGCTCTCGCCAACGCCACCCGCCTCTATAGGATCAACCTCGCGTACAACAACCTATCCGGTGTCGTGCCGAGCAGCCTCACTTCCCTCCCGTTCCTTGAATCCCTTGAGCTCGGCAACAACAATCTCAGTGGCGTGATGCCGCCCACCATCGGCAACCTCAGGTTGCTCCACACCCTCTCTCTCGGTAACAATTTGATCGGTGGAAGCATCCCTGAAGGGATTGGGAACCTCTTCAAGCTCCGAAGTTTGGACCTCTCTGACAATCTGTTAGGTGGTAGCCTCCCAATTTCACTTTGCAACCTCACTTCGTTAGTCGAGCTCAGTCTCGACGGCAATGACATTGGAGGACACATCCCGGAATGCTTTGACGGGCTGAAGAACCTGACCAAGCTGTCTCTGAAGAGGAATGTCCTCGACGGCGAGATTCCGGCCACCGTGGGGAACCTCTCGGCACTGTCACTGCTCGACGTGTCGGAGAACAATCTCACCGGTGAAATCCCAGCCTCCTTGAGCGGCCTGGCCAATCTCAGTTCATTCAATGTTTCCTACAACAACCTATCAGGTCCTGTGCCTGTGGTCCTGTCCAACAAATTCAATTCCACCTCGTTCGTTGGAAATCTCCAGCTCTGTGGGTTCAACGGCTCCGCCATTTGCACTTCCGCTTCATCTCCGGTGGTGTCGCCGTCTCCTCCGCTGCCTTTGTCGCAGCGGCGGACACGGAAGCTCAACAAAAAGGAGCTCATTTTTGCAGTGGCAGGCATCCTCTTGCTCTTCTTGCTCCTGTTCTGCTGCGTCCTCTTCTTCTGGCGGAAGGACAAGAAGGAAAGCTCGTCTCCCAAGAAGACCGCCAAGGACGCGACCACCACCAAGACCGTCGGGAAGCCCGGCTCCGGCACTGACGGCGGCGGTGATGGTGGCGGCAGGCTGGTCCATTTTGATGGGCCGCTCTCGTTCACGGCGGACGACCTGCTGTGTGCGACCGCGGAGATCCTGGGGAAGAGCACCTACGGCACGGTGTACAAGGCGACCATGGAGGACGGCAGCTATGTCGCGGTGAAGCGTCTCCGGGAGAAGATCGCCAAGAGCCAGAAGGAGTTTGAGGCGGAGGTGAACGGGCTCGGCAAGATCCGGCACCCCAACCTCCTCGCCCTCAGGGCCTACTACGTGGGGCCCAAGGGCGAGAAGCTCCTGGTTTTCGACTACATGCCCAAAGGCAACCTCAACTCTTTCCTTCATGGTAAGCTTGCTTGCTCTGTTTCTCTGTACAATGAATGCTTGATCGTGTGGTTTTGCTTCTTCGTGCTTACATCGGCGCTGCTCTTGTGCCTCAGCTCGTGCGCCGGATAGCAGCCCGGTTGACTGGTCGACGAGGATGAACATCGCGATGGGCGTGGCGCGGGGGCTGCACCACCTGCACACCGACGCTAACATGGTGCACGGCAACCTCACCAGCAACAACATCCTCCTGGACGAGGGCAACAACGCCAAGATCGCCGACTGCGGCCTGTCGCGCCTCATGAGCGCGACGACCAACTCCAGCGTGATCGCCGCCGCGGGCGCGCTCGGCTACCGAGCCCCCGAGCTCTCCAAGCTGAAGAAGGCCAACACCAAGACGGACATCTACAGCCTCGGCGTGGTCATGCTCGAGCTCCTGACCGGCAAGTCGCCCGGGGACACGACCAACGGCCTCGACCTGCCACAGTGGGTGGCCTCGGTCGTCGAGGAGGAGTGGACCAACGAGGTGTTCGACCTGGAGCTCATGAAGGACGCTGCCGCGGGCTCGGAGACCGGAGAGGAGCTGGTCAAGACGCTGAAACTGGCATTGCACTGCGTTGATCCTTCGCCACAAGCGAGGCCCGAGGCCCAGCAGGTCCTGCGTCAGCTTGAGCAGATCAAGCCCTCTATTGCGGTCTCTGCCGCCTCGTCCTTCACCGGTGAGCCCAGCCATACTACAGCAACAGCCACCAGCGTCACCGACGATACGAAATCTACAATTACAGAGTAGTCAGCCCCTTGCATACTGAAATTTGCAGTTCTTTTCAGCATCTCAATAAGTAGACTTCAGAGTCTAATCGTTTTTCTTCAGTCTGTACATACAGGTGTAGGGGTTAGAAGAATTTTGTTTGTGATGTCATTCTTTGATTCCTGAATTCATTTGTATCTGCCAGAAGGACTCCTTGTTATCAGAAGATGATTTGGGAGTGCTGGCTTCTGATTAAGTTTGAAATGAAGTTTGATGATTCATTACTTATCTGTAATGTATTCCAATATTTTCCTCTGCAGAAATGTTTGCTATGTTCGCTATTCTAATACTTGAGAAAGGGATTATCTGATGCAACATTTTTTGTTGTTGTGTGGCGTGCAAATGCTCAAATCACCTGCTACCTAATTCGCTAATTATGCACGCTACTTAAATCTCAAAATAGGACGAACTCTGATGTGGCAAAGTGTGTTTGGTAACCGGCAGACTTTAAGGTTACAGAAGACTCATAGTCTTTTCTTGTTATAGGAACTAGTAAAGAGCACGTGCGACACGCACGTGTTTTAAAAAATAAAATATTAAATACTCATTTTTAGAACCCATAGTAGTACCAATTTTTTTATTCAATCGACTTAAATGGCAAAGCCAAAAAGTTTATCAATTAAAGTTTAAGTTTGATATCCTATAATTGAATGCAATGAAACTTGGATACTTGATGTTGAAATAGTTATGTTTTTTAAATATATTAAAAGAATTTTATGCTCATAATAGACAACTTATTAAAATATATTAAGAAGAATATCTTCTCACGCAGGTCGAGAAAATATCTTAACCCCTACCCCCATATGTACACCGGGAATCATAGCCCTTGAGATAGCTCGGCTCTTAACCTTTGACGTGGGACAAGTGAGAGGATTTTTTTAACCCCAACCTGAAATTCGCTCCCACTGAGAGTCCAACCCGAGACCTTGAGGAGGTGGCACTCAACCCTCTAACCAAGTCAGCTAGAGAACCTTAGGCTATAGGTAACTTTCTATCACACATAATTTGAACAAAGCTTTTAACCATAATATATACTCCCTCCATACCATGAAAGTGCTATTTAAAATTTTCTAGAATAGATTAAAGGTGGCGCGAAAAGACTCTAATACCCTTATTTGTTAGTCACATGCACTAAGTTTTTGCATGCAAATCAAATCTAATAGCTCAATTATGTAGGTAATTAGATCTATTTTCTAAGTTTGCATTCTTTTGTGATTTTTTAAATGTTAGGATTGCACTTTTCATGGGACATAGGGGTGCCCTTTTCTTCTAAGGGCAGAGAGTTAATAGCTAATTGCCCTCTTTCTCACGGCCTATTAGTAGCTTGCCGTCCCTATCGCTAGCAAGGTACAAACCCCTTGTCAATGTAAATCTGCAAGAACATCACTGGTTGTTGTATATTGTTTTCAGATTCCGAGCCGATGTGCTCATTCCCTGTCCTTAACATGCATTCCAAATAAAGTAAGGAAAAATTGGTTGTGTAGCACCGAAAGATCACGAGTTCCGCAAAATACTATTGAAAGGTCTTGGCCCCGTAAAATACCACTGAATATTGCAAACCTTAAGGGCCTGTTTGGAATGGAGTATTTTCAAAGGATTTTCACAGGATTCCAATCCTTTGTTTTGCTGACGTCATACATCGTTTGGAACGAAGGAATGCATCTCCCGATTCCTCTGGAAAGGTTTGCACTCCTTCACAAAACGGAGGAATCAAAAAATCCACTCGAAACCAAAGTTTTCGTTGAAGCTCAAGATTTACTCGTGCGTCAGACAAACGATAAGGGACATAGGCGCGCGAGGATGAAAGAAGAAGCGGAAAGAAACAAGAATATCAAAACGATTCATATAAATAATAAACCAAACCTTTTTTTTGTAATTAGGAAGCAAAATTCGGGAGAAATAGAGCCTCTTTTCGCAAATATGAATCAAAACGCAAGAGAAATTAACCCATTGCAACTGTGCAAGCAAGAACGGGGACGAACAGATCTCACAACGGCAAGAAGTACGACGGCGCGGAAGACTAGTGACCTTCGCTGCTCAAACCCGCGCAGCGTAGCGCGGTGCGTGTGACATTGACCGGTCAGCAGTCACCACCTCCTTGACTTGCTTCCATCGATGCGCCAAATGAGGATCGCGCCTTGTTGTTCACCTGTTTCGTGAAGAACGAAGAACCAACGAGTGGAATGGATAAGAATGCTTTGTGTAAAGTAGATGGACGTAGTTCATAGACCATGGGTCCCAACTGTAAGAGTCTCACTCCATTTAAAGCATATACATGTGCACCATGCACGTTGAACTATTCATGCCCATTAGTTTCTGTATGATCCCTCGTTATCATTTTTGGTTATCAAATTCCTACAGTCACAATTCCTATGTTCCAAACACGCCTCCCTGTTCATTTTCTGTATTTTTTCAATCCTATGTTTTCTTACTTCACTCACATTCCTTTCCTGCGTTTTTTCTCGTTCCTCTGTTTTGCATTCCTTCGTTCCAAACAGGCCCTAAATGAAAGTAGCATTCTGTTAGATTTTGCCTAACTTGGACAAAAATACCCCCACCTATGCTTCTTCAAGCTCTAGCCTGCGGGAGTGGATGCCGACTGCTTCAGGTTTGGACAGCGCAGGCTGGGCAGGGGAGGGGAGGGCGACGCGACGGCCGACCCTGGGAGGGGCGGGCGCGCAGCCGTCTAGGGGAAGGGAAGGTGCGGCGGCCGGCCCTGGAAGGGGAGGGCTGCGCGGTCGGCCATTGGAGGAGCGGCTGCTCGGCCGACAATTGGAGGGGCGGGCTCGCCGGCTCGCCTTTGGAGAAGCGAGTGCACGGCCGGCAATGGGAGGGGTGGGGGCATGTGGCCGGGCAGGGGAGGGGTGGGCTCGCCGACTCGGTGGCCAGCCAGGGGAGGGGCAGACGCGGCGTTCTGCCAGTGAAGAGGCGAGCGCGGCGGCTGGTGGTGGTGCGGCGCAGGCGGGGAAGGGTGGTGGTGTAGCGCCGGCGGGGAAGGGTGGCGGCGTCGCTGGTGATGCCGGTCGGGGCGGACAAATTAAAGACCTGCGAGCTCATCAAACGGTCATCACATGAGTCTCGTCATCACACGGGGGTATAAAAGTCATCTTATGTGTGGTTTATGTGCTGAAAAAAAAAGATAAAGGAGAGTTTTTCGTTAAAAAAGTAACGGAATGATAATTTCGGTTAACATTTTCAACTTTCAGTGGTATTTTACGGGACACCGACCTTCCAGTGGTATTTAATGGAACTCGTGATCTTTCGATGATACACAACCAATTTTCACATAAAGTAACAAACATGATATTGGCCGTCAACCATATTTATTGAATTAAAATCAGAAAAAGATAATTACTGCCGATCACAAGAAAAAAACACATCGCTATCCAATATTTTATTAGTAGCAAATTAATGATCAGGCTAAAGCTTGGTAGACATATATACCCTTGGTTAAGCACACACGTTATGAAATCTAGCAATGATTCACTGTTATTAATTTTCCAATCATGCATCCAGCTAATGCTCACCAGTTCATCAGATCTATCACAGTTGGAACCAAACAACCTTGAACAATCACTTTATATCTAGACGACACGATCAAGTTTCTTCGGGTTTTTTTTACCGGCGATAGCGGTAGGAGCGGTTACTCTAACTGATCGGTAACCGGTCGTCCAGTCCTACCATCCGGTTCTTTGTTTCCTGTGTCGGTTTTTTCTGATGACCGGACCAGTTGTGCTACCGGACCGGACCGGTAGGAGCGGTTACCGCGGTAATCGACCCGGTTGCAAACGGTAAAAAACCCGAGTTTCTCACATACAGAGGTCACATTCCCGAATCATATGAGTCTCACATTATGAAAAATCAGGAATCCAAGAACATGAGCATCAAGTCTACCTTATATCAGTACAAGATGAATTGAGAGAAGTTATGCACAACATGTTCCTCTTTTCCTTAAGATCTTGTCAATGTTTCAAGAAAGAACTCAAGCTGAATAAATAGTCACCTCTGGCTTAGACGGAATTGCAGCAGAAGATAAGGCAGCTCTGAGCCTATAATCCATGGCTCCAGGCTCCTACAGACCCCGATCCATCGAAGAGTGTTGGGTTCCTTCGTCCTGTTCGTTTGGCTTATCAGCCACCAGCCAGCAGTACTATTCTCTCAGAACAAATCAGCCACCAGCTACCAGCCAGTAGTACTTTTCTCTCAGAACAAATCAGCACCAGCCATCAGCCACCAGCCCGCCGAACAGGCCAAACCAGCAATCAAATGAAAATAAACAGGAAAGTGTTGATGAGATAGGATACGTGCATGTAGGCATCTAATCACCTATTAGTGTGCGTGATCAATTTTGTTTAGCTGCTAAGGGCACTCCCAATGGTGAATTAATTACAATTTCTATCTCTAATAAATGACAAGTCAACTCAGAAAAAAAAATGATGTGGCAGCTTAATAAATGAAGAAAGAGAAGAAATTTTGAGGAAACGGTTTCTACTGTGAGAAACCACCTCTACTCTTGCAACGAGGCACAAGACTCCGGCGATTTTGGCGTTGGGAGGAAACCGGTCGTTTCCATCCCGCCGACCACCAGGAGCGCTCGCCCGCCTCCACCGCAAGGTCGCCGTGCGCTCCCCCGTCCGCCGTCCGCCAGGGCTCGCAGATCGCCGAAGGGTCGTCGCGGGAGCTCACCTGCGCCGCCAGCCCTGCTTGCCGGCCGCCGCGCGCAAGAAGGCGAAGCTCCTCACGCTCGCCGCTAGCCCTGCTCGCCGGCCTGGTGAAGCTCTTCGATCCGGCCGCCCAGGCTGCCCTCACCGGCCCTGGCCGCCGCGCCTGCGCCGTCTGCGCCGCGCTCGGTGTGCCCGGGCGGCCCTGCTCGCCGTGCCTGCGCAGCCACTGCCGGTCGCGGCCGGTGGCGCCCCGCCCACCGCGCCTGCACAGCCACGCTGGCCACGTCGCCGCCGCCGTGAAACAAGCCGCGAAGACCGCGCCGCTCTCGTTGTGTACCTTCTATTGTTCGCAACAAGGACAACGAACATCAGAACATCACTCGCATTGCAAGCAATGGAAAAGCTGGAGGAATCAATGAAGCATACAACAGGCTCGTGGCCGCTGGCCGGCACAAACACGAACCTATACAGGAAGATATCGCAGTCCCCGGCGAGGCGCTTCCAGCAGAGGGAGTAGGCGTCCATGGCATGGTGGCAGGTTTCGCCGCCGGCGACGGCGAGTGGTTCGATGCCAAAGAACGAAGAGGGTCGCGCTCGCTGCATGGAGACTGTGATGGTGGCGGAGGCGGCCATGCTCACTCGCCACCCGCAACGAGCGCACCCGCGCCACGCACGTCGTCCACCGCTTACCACGAGCGCTCGCACGCCGACCACCATGCATGACTCCACGGGCGCTTGCCCACCGACGCTGCGCGCGCTCGCCAGTGCAGCCAACGCAAGCTCGTCGCCTGCCGTGCGCTCACCGGCCACCACGAGCTCCCGGCCTGGCCGCCGCGAGCTTGCCGGCCACCGCCGCGCACCGCCGAGGGAGCTTGCTCCCCGCCGTGAGGAGTCTGAGGTCAAGTAGTAGAGAAAGCAGATCTAGAAAGGGGTAAGTGGAGAGGAAAAAAATCTAAGAACATTTATTAGATGAAGACACCATCATTGTGGGAGGCAGTTTCTATAAACGAATTTTGTTGACGTGGGGTCTGTTTGGATGCAAGGGGTAAATGTTTACCCCAAGGTAAATGTTTTGCCCCTTCCATTTTCCTCCAATAGCATTTAATCCTTAGGGTATTTGGATTGAGGGGTAAATGGAGATGTGGAAGGGAGAGAGAGGGTTGGGATCCACCATCATTTTGCTCCAATTTGCTACTTTTTAGGGGTAAATGGAATTAGGGAGCAAAACATTTACCCCACCACATTTGCCCCACATGTTTGGTACCTTAGGGGTAAATTTGGGGTAAATTTGCCTCATTTACCCTTCCATCCAAACACCCCCGTGGTTATCTTGGACATCGTGTCTGGTTTCTATCATTGGGACTGCCCTAACAAATGGATACTATACTTAACTGTTAGACGGAACGAGCGGATTCCATAGGCTGTCCGTGTTGCCCTGTTGGAGACCGCAAGCCAGTCTGGACAGGGCTTGGAGATGATGGCCTCGCCGGTGCTGCCGCCTCCAGCCGGAAGAAGCAAGAGAACGTGCAGATGCTCTCGCTGGACAAGACGGAGCTTGGAGACGATGGCCTCGCCGGCGCCGATGCCTCCAGAAGAAGGAAGGACGCATGAAGACGCTCTCGCTGGACTGGACCGGATTTGGAGACGACGACCTTGCCGTCACCACTGCCTCCGGAAGAAAGAAGAAGACATGCAGATGCACTCGCTCGTCGACTTTCATCAGATGCAAAAGGATGAGCCGGATGGGACGGCTTAGAGACGATGACCTTGCCACCACCTGCGCGAAAAGGATGAGCACCACGTGATGAACACAACAAGAAAGAAACAATGATGGGTGATGCGTGATTGCCCTATGAGCCCACCTTTCCTATACACGGCCTCTCCTATACATGGCAAGTGCACGTATCATTGGGTAGGCATGGACATCGCGAGAGTTATGTTTTAATTACTATATATCTACTTGATTGCCGATTGCCAACTGAACATGTTGGAGATATTATGACTGCCTTTTTACAGTCTGTACTCCGAAGGGGGATGCGGGTGGGTGGGCCCAACGTGGGTACAGGGTGGGTGGCTAAGACGAGGTCGGGTAACAAAAATAATTCGTTTTTGACAGAAACGCTCTCCAAATTACGATTTTTTGGTACTTCATAGTCCTTCCACCCTATCCACTTCTAAAAATATATGACGGGTGGGTCCGGCGTGAGAGGTAAAGTGGGCACGAATTAGGTGAGAAAAGTTTTCAATTGTCTTCGCTCCTTATAGTATAGATATAGATATGGTAGTTCTTTTCTCACGGTAATATAGCAGGTAATATGGAGTGATTCCTTAACTGTGCTGTTACTATCCAATGACAGTCTAGACTTCTCGTGTGATCAATGCAAGCCTGTGATATGCCAACCTTGTGTCTCTAGGGGCTGTACTATTTTCTCTCTATCAATTTCACGCCGGTTTTTAAAAAAAAAGAAAAGAAAAGAAAGAAACCGACCTTGCCATCGATCTCCTGATCTGTTCTGACGTCAAAAAATCCAATTCCATCCTGCAGGCAAAGTACCAGGGTGGAGTTTAACCCTTCTCTGAGAGATGGTGGCGTGAATTACAACCCCAGGCATTGTCAACTTGCCACCGGACTAGGTCTGAGCGTTACCTGCATATTTGGCTATCCAAGACTCTATATTCCGTGGCCTCTGCCGCGCCCCCTCAGCCAGGCCACGTCACCCTGAATCGGCAGCCGTCCGATCGCGCGGATCCGGCGGCCCACGGAGCGCCAGCATCGCGTGGAATTTTGCGAAAAAGCCCTTCCTTTTGTCGGTTATTTTGTTTAGCACCCAGTGAGGTCCCTCCGCTACAGGAAACACGTTCGATTTTCTTTCACAAAACCCCCCGCGTTCCAAAATATTCCACTACAAAGAAGACGAAATTCCGATTTCGTGGCGTTTTTTCATTTAACCGCCCGCCGACTGCTTTTGCAAAAACAACCCCCCACCGCCGGCCCGGCGCCCCTCGCCGTTCTTATCCAGTTATCCCCATCCCTTCTCTCTCCCTGGTTCCATGTCACGCCATCGCCCATCCTCTCCCTCTTCCTCGCCGCGGGAGCACGCGGCGGCGCGCCCGGAGAGATCCCCGTGCCGGAGCCCCCAGCGAACGGCGAGCTCCCCGCTCGAGAGTCGAGATACTGCGGCGGACAGCGGCGGGTCTGGCGACCTCCCCACGCGGGAGCCCGTGGCGGACAGCGTGCGAGACCGGCGAGAGCGCCCAGCCAGCCATGAGCCATCCACGGGGAGCGGCACACGTGGGGATGGAAGCATGGAGCGCCACCCCCCTCGGCCCCCCCGGCTGCGCGTGCCGACCTTGCCCACGGCCTCGTCGGGGAGCGCTGGCGTGGGCCGAGCAGCCCCCGCCGAGCGCCAGGCGAGTGTGACCCCCGGTCGTGACCTCGTCGATCTCCGACGGTCCCAGCGGTCTTCTCCACCGTCAAGGTCGACGGCCCTGGATGCGTTCAGGAATGGCGGCGCAGATCCGCATCAATGACCCTGTTCCAGTGGCCTCTCTGCCCCGTCGACCCTCCCCGCTCCGACGAGCTCTCTCCCTGGTGCTTGTTTCTTCTTGGGTCTGCTATAGCTGTCACGGTGCCGACCAGCATCTGCTCGGCGTTCCCGAAGCACCGCTATGCCTGCTGGAGTGCAGGTAAGGTGTACGACAAAGTGCCACTGAAACACCACTGTGCTTGCTGCCTTAAATCCATATTGGTGATGAATTATGCAGGAGGATGCATCATCATAGGGAAGGCCTAAGCTTGTTTCAACCAGACCAAAGGAGCCTGAGCTTCAGATTTCCCACAGAGTCGAGCAGTTAGAGTGAAGAGCTCTGCTGAGCTAGAGGAGGAAATGTTGGCCAAGATCCCCAAGTTCAGGGCACGACCATTCAACAAAAAAGTGAGAATTTCCTTACATTTGAGGTGATGTCTTACTTGATCCCTGAGTTCAATGTGTGTATTCTATCATCGCGGCAAATTTATGAATGAAAGACACTCTTTTCATTAATTGATTATTTTGTGACCTTTTTTCGACTATTGGAGTTCCATCTTAAGACAATGGAGAGAGCAACACGATATGCAGACACCTGTTCAGAAATTTCTTCTGCTGATACTATTCAGGTAATATTGCTACAATGCTACCTGCCTACATGCCATATTAGGATGTACAGTAGTTGTTATTCTTTTTACTTAGTTCAGCTTCAATCTTGCAGAGTCAAAGTAAGCCACTCAAATTGACACAACCCAACCCACCACGATTGCATACAACAATGCGTGCTCGGCCGCCAAGGTTTGCTTTTGCCAGTTGTCACTAGAAGCAATGATATCATTTCAATTAGACGTTGGGCATCTTTTATAATGCTTAATTCTAAAAAACACGGCCGGTCTAACATCATCTTTCAACAGTGAGAAAAGTTTTCAAGAAACTTGAAGTGGAGGAACTGGAGAAGGCCCCCAAGTGGCCAAGCCACTGAACAAAAAGGTACTATACTTTTCTTTAGTGTATAGATTTTATTAATTATGAATTTGGAGCTTCAGTTCCGAGCTTCGTTTCATGCAGATTTTGGAGAGCAAGGGAGACATTGGTAAGCTTCAAGTGACAGCCCAAGGAGTTCCATTTTCCACTGATTTTCGCTTGGGCCCACCTTCAGTCACTCATTTATTTGATAAGGTTGTTATTGAAAATCATATTGTGGTTACAACTGTTTTCTGATCAAGGCGTTTTTTCAGACATTAAATTATTTTCTGTGTTCCAGTTATCTCTTCACTCTGATTGTTTTGGTACAATAACAGGCAAGATGTGCCCAGACTCACCAGACCAAACCCTTTCAATTTACAGAGGTTCCACGGGGAGCGGCACACGTGGGGATGGAGGCATGGAGCGCCACCCCCCTCGGCCACCCGGCTGCGCATGCCGACCTTGCCCACGTCCTCGTCGGGGAGCGCTGGCCAGAAGGTTTTCAACTGTAGAGTTTAGTCCGACATGAACTAGAGCAGCAAAGGCTGATGGAAGAGAGGGAGAGAATGGAGCGGGAAGAGGCTCAAAAGAGAATTGTTAAAGCTCGATCCATACTGAAAGAGTGAGTAGCACATGCAGCTATTTCTCCTAACAATCATACCTTTTTTTGGGTTAGCGAGATGCATAAACAGCATTTGTAATATTGTCACAGGGATCCTATACCACATCCAGAGACTGAGCGGGAGCCTCTCACCGAAGTTCAACAATTCACGTTGCATGTTGATGAGAGAGCAGTTCAGAGATCAGAGTTTGATAACATGGTCAGTCGCTATTCTATACGGATCTTCATTTTGTCTACTTACTGGAGCATACTATCTTTGTTGGCACATGTGAATTCTTCAAATGAGTTTTACTTAATTTTTTGTGCGATGCAGATAAAGGAGAAAGAGAAGACCTACCAAAGGTTAAGAGAGGAGAATGAATTCGCACAAAAGGTACACATCTTTCTTGTTCTCCCCTGTGGGCATTTTCTGAACCTGCTTTTTCTGATCAACTCATGCACTCCATATCTAAAGATTGAGGAAGAGAAAGCGCTGAAGCACCCTAAATTTGAAGATGACTCCATTACAAATATTGCAATTTCCAGTTGCCTTAGAAACCCAGATTGATTGTGCTTGTTATTTATGGAGGCGATGCACATGGAGCTCCACAACATCGAGGTTGCTTTACAGAAATTTCAAGATTTATGAAGTAGCACTGGGCATGACCGCATGAAGTGTGATGCAAATCTTAGATTGAAAACTCGAATACCATTTTTGTTGTTCATATATAGATTTTGTAGTATGGTAATATTTCTTCGATGTCCATAATACCTACTATAGCTAATGTTTTTTTGTTTTCGATTTCGTAGTCAACACTTAAGGTAATGGAGAGCTCTATAACTATTTTTGGAAGTTAATAGTGTACATAATGTGAATACTGAATAATGGCAACCTGAAAGGTGAATGTTTCATTAAACATTTAGTCCTTGTGACAACAAAGTTTGTTATTTTTGTTATTTAAAATTCAGTATATGCTATTTGGTCAGGAGCCATTAAAATTTCAGGGTCCAGACACACAATCTGGTGTAGCCAACAAATTCCGTGAATCCGAACCCTAACTCGGAGAACCTGCCATGACTCTGCAATTAGATCCTTTAGCAGCGTTAATTGGATACAAAAAGTATTTACATTCTGGTGGTCAATAGTCACCAGAAACGTACACCATATACTTTGTATACGTTTTGGATTCTATCAGCTTGTTGTGATAGTTAAGTGCCAATGATATTGTTTTACATTGCAGTTCCTTCATTGTCCATTCGTGTAATAAATTTTTTTACATAATTGATCAGAGGATTGGCGCGCCGAAGGCGTGCCCCAGACTCTAATATCTGCTCACAACTAGTGGCCAGCACGAGTGTACTACCAGTTCAATGCTTATCATTACAGCGTTCTGTGAAGGAACAACCTATCTGAAGTTGGAGTGCAGAACATGCCTACGGAATGTATCAACCTTCCAAACTTAAAAAGGCGACCGAGACCTATCTGAAGCTTCCAAACAACATATCTTCTTTCGTAGTCTTTAGGTCTCATTTGGAATATGAGATTTTCTCCAGTTCCGACTAGAATTTTGATCCTTTTCTGGAAATTCTAGCATCCCAAGTTTGCACCGAACTGCACGAATGCAAACTTGATATGTGTTGCCATTTGGGAATTAGCCAAAGTGACGCCTAGATTAAACGGCACTGTACTTTCCAGCAGAATGGCGAGAAAATATTGACCCTATTGCCTTGCCCTCACGGCCCACCAAATTAAATAGCACTGCAAACACACCTGTTCAAGGATGCTTGTAGCATTGTGATATTCTAAACAACAAATAGGATCGAGTCACATGAATTGAGATCAATTCAATGGTACTGCAAGTTTTGAAATGGCACTCACAAACCTAGACGGAAACAGACAAGTCAATTTAAAGTTTGTTTATTGTATGATGAGGCCGGATCGGACATTTGAATCATTCATACTGAAGTGACCCTTGGCCAGTGCCGCCCTGCGCCCTTCCACCCCCGCCGCCGACTCCCCCGCCACCTGTGTGCCGGGATCTGGAAGCCAAGATGGGGGCTCTTCAAAATCGTGATGAGTCCAGTACGTCGAGCGAGTCGGACCCTCCTCCCGAGCCGGTCCCTGGACACGTACCGGGCTTGGCTTCCGGCACGCCTAGGCCGCCATGGAGAACTCGTCAGGATCAGGTCGCGGCCGCATCAAAGCGGGGTAGGATTCAGCCCAACGACGACCTCGAAGCTGCCAAGGCCAACACCGCGGCCTTCCTGGCTAGCGTTCGCCAGGCCCTGCAGGTACCGCTCGCAACCCTACCGGCGGTGCCACCCCCTTCCCCTGCCATGGCGACTCGCCGGAGTAGCAGACTAGCCAAGCTGACCGCGAACTCCTCTGTTCGTGCCTCTAAGAAGGGCGAGGTACTGCTCATGCGCAAGCTGGACAAGCTGAGTATGCGTCCTACGGAAGACACCGAGGCGGCGGCCGCTGAAGCCACCGCAGCAGACCAGGGCCTTGCTGCGGTTTTCGCTGGATCTAGACCGATCGACAAGGAGTATTTCGCCGCTTTTCACGACCTCCTCCCGGCGGCGCGTGCTCTCTCTGACGCGGACCTTATGGCCGCGGTCATGCAGGTCAAGAACGCCGACTCCGTGTGTTGAGTCTAGTGGTTATCCCTGTACGGGTTTAGGTTGTCCTTTTTGCCGTATAGTCCTCTAGTGTTGTAACTCCGTGTGCGTGCGTCCGGTTAGCCCGCGTTGTAACAAACCAATTTAATTCTTCTTAACCAATGATACGCAGTTCTCCTGCGTATTCCGAAAAAAAAATGAAGTGACCTGAAGATGGACTTCATCCGCCGAATGCTGCTGCATGTTTCTTTCGACAGTACGTCGATGAAGCTGGCAAGGATTAATTAATTGCTGCCATGAAGAAATTGATGCGAAGCGAGTGCGCTAGCTCAATGACCCTAACTAATCATATCACACCTGCGTCGCTTCCTGATCACCTAATGGCTGAAAGACGAGTAATTGTTCAGTTGGAGCGGAAAAAGAAGGCCTGATTGACTTTACTTTGTCAAACAACCTACTGACTCCTAAACCTACAGTGTGGGTTTAGTCTTTGTAGAGATTCTGCTACTGCAAAGTCATGTACTTGCAGATTTGTAGAGTATGAGGCGTTGCATTTTCCAACAGAAATGGTGCCTGGAGTTGCAGGCTTTCTTGCTTTCTGTTTGGCAGTCCCTTTCAGAGTTTCTGTCCCAAATCCTTTTTGTGATACATGCGTGCTGTTCTTTTTTGGGCGGGGAACGAAATGTATTGGTTCATCACTTCTTTCACACTAGAGCTCTGCTTTCCAATAATAAGGTTACCAAAACATGGTATGAAATTCATCCCACATCTGCTAAAACAGCAATAGAACATTTTTCTCAACAGCAATAGCACTTCACCCTGACAAAGCTTGGACACTGCTACAGCCTTTTCCTGCTCTACCATCTTGATTGACCGAGTTAAATGTAACCTTCTACAAAGGCTTCGATATGGAGGCTGAATGATTGTTGGGCACGGTGAATCGAGCCGTAGCACACCCCAATCTGAACTTCTGAATGGTGGTCGCTGCGCTAGACCAGTGGGTGTAACAACTCCCCGTCAGCAGCAGCACTGCGAAACCAGAACTTCATCGTACTTGACCGCCACCTTAAAGGCCAAAAAAGGGAGAGGGCGCCGAGCCTCACGTCGCGCGAATCGAAACCTAATCTTCCAAACACCAAACAACCGCACTACACGGCTACACCACACCACACCACACCACCACCACCCTCCTTGTCTCCCGTTCCCCGCCTCTATATATACGGTCGCCGGCCAAGCACCTCGTCACCACGGCAGCAAACCACCAGAGCAAACCAAGCCAGCAGCCATTGCCGGAGCGATGGCGGCGATGGCGAGGTCCGGTCTCGTGAAGCTCCTCTGCTCCTCCGCTCTTCTCCTGCTCTGCTGCTTCCTCCTCCCGGGCGCCCTCGCCGAGGAGCGCTTCTACGAGTTCGTTGTGAGTTGCCGTTGATCTTGAATTCCTGACGCGTTTCAATTAGAGGCGCACTACTGTGTTGTGATTTTTGTGAAAGCTCTTGGTGCTCATAGTCCGTGGGCCTTGGCCCTCCTTGCTTGGTTCTTGCAGGTCCAGGAGACGCTAGTGAAGAGGCTGTGCAAGTCCCAGAAGATCATCACGGTCAACGGGCAGTTCCCCGGTCCGACGATCGAGGTGTACAACGGCGACACGCTGGCGATCAAGGCCGTGAACCTGGCGCAGTACAACGTGACCCTGCACTGGCACGGCCTCCGGCAGCTGCGCAACGGGTGGGCGGACGGGCCCGAGTTCGTGACGCAGTGCCCCATCCGCCCCGGGGGCAGCTACACGTACCGGTTCACCATCCAGGACCAGGAGGGCACGCTGTGGTGGCACGCCCACAGCTCCTGGCTCCGCGCCACCGTGCACGGCGCGCTCATCATCCACCCGAGGAGGGGCCTCCCCTACCCCTTCCCCAAGCCCCACAGCGAGTTCCCCGTCATCCTCGGTATGGACATCATATCCTCTGTCGTTCGATCTGTGGCCATGGCGGCGTTAGTTGTTCTCCTCTCTGACGTGAGAACATAAATGTGTTCGTGCAGCGGAGTGGTGGAGGAGGGACCCCATCGCCGTGCTCCGGCAGTCCATGATCACCGGCGCGCCGCCCAACGTCTCCGACGCCCTCCTCATCAACGGCCAGCCGGGAGATCTCCTTCCCTGCTCCAGCCAAGGTGAGCGTCGATTGATTTGCACTAGTAAGAGTAGTGAAACAAGAGCAGCGTGTCCATACATCTTGGAAGTTTTTATTTTTTTTAAAAAAACAACAATCCCCCAGCAATGAATGATTCAACAAGCACTAGTACACAAATTCCAGATTTGGTTAAACCGACCAAAGCAACTTTTGGTTCTATCCATGCATCTACCAAGCACAGGTCTCTTCTTGCCGGCATGCTGATATTCTGTCATACAAACTGACAAAACCAAAGAGACAATCTTCAGATGCGGATTAAACGATATAAAAATGAATGCGAGGAAGAAACATTCTAACCAATTTCAGCATATGATGTCACCCGCTTTGACTAGCAGAGTCTGATGCATGTTTTCTCCACTAGCCTCACCAACTATACTAATTCTCTTTGCGTGCTACGCGTGCATGTGTCATCGCTAATGCAGAGACGAGCATCATCCCGGTGGTCGCCGGCGAGACGAGCCTTCTGCGCATCATCAACGCGGCGATGAACACCGAGCTCTTCGTCAGCCTCGCCGGGCACAGGATGACCGTGGTCGCCGCGGACGCCATGTACACGAAGCCGTTCGAGACCACCGTCGTCCTCCTCGGCCCCGGCCAGACCACCGACGTCCTCGTCACGGCGCACGCCGCCCCGGGACGGTACTACCTCGCCGCGCAAGCCTACGCCTCCGCCCAGGGCGTCCCCTTCGACAACACCACCGCCACCGCCATCTTCCAGTACAAGAACGCCCCTGGCTGCCCCACCACCACCGCCGGTGCAGGGGCCGGCGCTGGCACGGGCGCCAACACCTTCAATGGCCCAGTGAGCCGATCATCTAGGTCCTCCGGCCACCTCGGCCGCACCGGTCCGCAGCCGATGCTCCCGTTCCTGCCGGCGTTCAACGACACGAACACGGCGACCGCCTTCTCCAACAGCCTCCGGAGCCCGCATCCGGTGAAGGTGCCGGGGCCGGTGACCCAGGAGGTGTTCACCACCGTGGGGTTCGGCCTCTTCAACTGCCGCCCCGGCCCCTTCTGCCAGGGCCCCAACAACACCCGGTTCGGCGCCAGCATGAACAACGTCTCGTTCCAGCTCCCCAACACCGTCTCCCTGCTCCAGGCGCACTACCACCACATCCCCGGCGTCTTCACCGAGGACTTCCCGGCGTTCCCGCCGGTGTTCTTCGACTTCACGTCCCAGAACATCCCGCGCGCGCTGTGGCAGCCGGTGAAGGGCACGAAGCTGTACCGCGTCAAGTACGGCGCGGTGGTGCAGATCGTGTTCCAGGACACGGGCATCTTCGCCGCCGAGGAGCACCCGATGCACATCCACGGGTACCACTTCTACGTGCTGGCCACGGGGTTCGGCAACTACGACCCGCGGCGGGACACCGCCAAGTTCAACCTGGTGGACCCGCCGAGCCGGAACACCATCGGCGTGCCCGTCGGCGGGTGGGCCGTGGTGCGGTTCGTAGCCGACAACCCCGGGGTGTGGCTGGTGCACTGCCACATCGACGCGCACCTCACCGGCGGGCTCGCCATGGCGCTGCTGGTGGAGGACGGCGGGTCCGAGCTGGAGGCCACCATGGCACCGCCGCTCGACCTGCCCATCTGCGTGCTGTAGAGGTTTAAAATTTTCTTGCTCGTGTATGTACGTGATCGCGTGGTTGTATGATGAGGCTGTGTGCGTTGTAATTGTGCTAATACGTGTTTGCATTGGCGATTGGGCATTGTAATTTGGATTCCGATTTGAATTTTCAAAGAAAGGATTAGTATTTTCACTAGTGGGTTCATTTGATAATGGGCTTTCTTTTCAGCCCCTACCCCGGCCCACGGTCGATCTGGTTACTCCATCCTTTCCCCCCTCCCATTCCCTCCCTCTCAAAGTCCTCGTCTCTGTTCACGGTGAACTGCAGGAGAAGATAGACTGACCGCTGCTGTGATGGCGGAGATGAGGAAGAAAGAATCCGGCGAGCCCATAGCAATCCGGAGGCAGTGCATGGCCCTGCCTGACAAACCAACAGGAACAATTTCTAGAAAAATAAATAAATATTGCATCCAGTAGGACATGCAACTCGCAAGCAGGTCCTGTCATCTTGCTAATTGTTCACACCATTTTCGATCGAAGAATTCAAGAAGCTTTGGCCGGTGCAGGAAAGCAACCCGCTGAGTCGCTGACCTCGAACCCCCCTGCGGACGGCACACCTGCAGCCAGATGTCCCCCACCCCACGCCAGGATGCGCCGCCGTGGCGCCGTCAACCCACGCGCTAGCCGTCTTGCCGACTATCGACTAGTATATCACGTCAGCCAGCTCCCGACGCGCCGCCGCCTCGATGTCGGCGGCAGCCGCACCGGAGGAGCTTGGGCCGTGAGCGGCGCGCTCGGGGAGCGGGGGTAGCGGATTGGCGAGCGGATCTAGTAGTCTTAGGCTCGTGCGGAACGCATGGCGGCGGGGGTAGCGGAGATCGCCGGCTGACTCGACGCCTGCTCCGGCACTTGTTCGGAAAATTTGCAAAATGCCCCCAAATTCGGATCGCAAACAATAATCGCGAATCAAAATAGGGGTCCTTTTGTAAATTGAAAATTTAATAATTTCACAAACACCCCTAGTTTGGATCGCGACTATTGACCGCGATCCACATTGGGGGTCTTTTTGTAAAGTTTGGGATCGAATATTTTCAGAAAGCTCCCTGATAAGGCCGGGTCCGGCTCCTTCTCCGCCGTCGCCGTCTTCCACCACTAGCACCAGATCTCTCCACTCCTCTGCTCTGCTCCGGCAGCAGAGCGCGACTCGCCACGCGCTCGGCGGTCTCTCCTCCCGTAACACCGCAGCCTACGCGGTCGTCGTCTCCGTTCATTGGGCCGCGTGCCACAACGCGCAACTGTTCTGGTGCGGCGACGGTGGGAGCTGTGCTAGTGCTAGCTCCGCCATGAGAGGTGAAGCAGAGCTTTCCCAGGAAGTACGCTCTGGTTGAGGATCCAGCAAGCATTACAGAGTGGAGGGGGATGAAGGTCACGTTTAGATGGCTAAAAACTAGCAAAAGTAACTGTTTCAACTCCTGTAGCACTCATGTAGCACGTTTCGTTTATTTGTGGTAAATATTATCCTACCATGGGGTAATTAGGCTCAAAAGATTCATCGCGTGATGTACAACAGAACTGTGTGATTAGTAATTTTTTTTACCTACATTTACTGCTCCGAACATATGTCTTTTGGTGTATTTAATGTGATGTGATGGAGAGAGAGTTGAAAAAGTAGCAAATTTTTGGCAAAAAATTTGCCATCTAAACGAGACCGAAGTCAATCGCTGTTCCTCCTCTGCACTGACAGGCCGATAACTGAATGGTGAATGCTGGCTGCTCCTTTTGCAACTGCAGAAAAGCTCACCGTGCACGAGCGCCATGGGCGTCACGTATTGCTTGTTGTAGGGGATCAGGAGCTTGGAATTGCCGTTGCAGCTTAACCAGCTGTCTGAACATGGTTGCAGCCATGCGTCAGATAGACTCATAGACAGGCAGTCTGATTGTTTGATGTGTGTCTCCGGAGTTAGCACTTTGAAGTGCATTCGAACAAATGGTTAGCCATTTGTCTGATTTTGGTAGAGGTGGGTGGAGAGGCTCCCAGTATTCCGTTAATATGTTCTCGCAGAGTTGCAGTTTTAATTTATTTCCTGATAACAATGGCTAGCCATTTGTTTGATTTTAAGCTTCAGAGATACTTGATTGTTCTCTCGACTCTGGAAATTGTTAGCCTTGAACCTGAAGATCACTGCTTTAGAGGCTTTAAAAACACCTAAGCTGGAAATTAATAGAGGAACTACACTAAGTACTCTCTAAATCATTGGAGAATACAGTCTGATTAATTTATAGCAAAATGATACAAGAGGAGCTATGTCAGTTATTTAAGTGATCCATAAAGCTCGACCCATTCAGAAAAGAAGGCAGTACTCGCATCACATTTCTCACGTCCTTATTGCAACACAAAGTACGGCATTGCTTAGTGGCGAAATGCTAGTAGGCCAACAGTACCAAAGCACACGCAACTTTCACACCGAGACTAACACTAACTATAGCTCATCAGGTATTCTAATTGCAATCATGGAGCTGGCAACGCTTTGTCCCATACAGGCGGAGGAAAGCCAGGCCTAAAGAGTGGAGGGCTGCCAGCACCGTGTCCCCCGCTTGTTGACCCCTTGATGCAGATCTGACGGTCCCGATCTGATCCCCAATTCACCGAGATGCGCCGGCTGTTAGCAACCTCGAAGTGCATGTTTGCATGGTGGGATCAAAATAATCTTGATCGAGTTTGTGATGTCTCGTTGCTTGGTGTTATCTTTGTTGAGCCGCCATTTGGAGCTGGAGGTCACTATCATTTATGTTTATTTACATGAATTTTTTTATTAAAATGTTTTTATTTTGTTGTTTCATTATCCTTGCTTTTTAAATCAAAGTGCCGTGGAGAAAAATATCCTCTGGTGTAGTTTTCATGATAAAAGAGATTATTATGTAGAACTTTTCATTTTTTTGAAAGTAATAAGATGATTTTTGTCTTTTTATTATGATAAAAGTTAGAACCCTTCTCTATGCGAGTTTTTCCTTGTGCTAACTACGTCATTGTGCTAATAGATAGATGTCATGTCAATACATTGTTCATTTCGTTTATGTTCTCTATGCAGTGCGGGTTTTAGTAATTTCAATATGAAGTTTGAGTTGCAATATCCATATATTACTTCAGTTTGATTTTTATCTTTTATGCTTTATCTATTAATTTTCAAAAAAAAAAACTAACAGTTAAATCTATGCTTGCAGATGTGAATTTACCCGCTCTTTCTCTAGGATGGTGCATCTCCTTAACCTTTTTCCCTCATCACACATTCACACCCCCAATTGATTCAATAGTTAAGCTAGAGGTCATCTTTACACATTATGGCGCTCATTTGTGGGATTTTTTTTCAATGTTTGACATGATTATTTTGGAGCATTCAATTAAAATATATTTATTGTGCATATATTAAGGTAATATATTTCCCTTTTTTACTGCATTAAAAAACTTCTTTGTTCCTTTAAGAGAATATTATATTTTTGCTTCCCTATTCATCCTGTGAAGTAGGGAAGTTTCACAACTTCCACTCCAGCACATTAGGTCAAGTACCGTACATCATGAAGGGAAAATTCACATGCAACAACAAAAATGGAAAGCATAAAGCATACTATATTACTCCAACCACCACCAGAGGAAAATCTGTTCCTGCCCAAGTCAACATCTACATTCAACTTGAAACAAGTGCCTCACGCCCTCACCAGATCAATGTGTTTAAATAAAAAAAATTATCAGCTAAGGACAACATATATTACTCCAACCATCACCAAGAGAAAAATCAAATCCCGCACCATTATGTCAACATCCTAACATTAAACTTCAAACGAGTGCCGCACCAGATCAAGGCGATTCGATAAAACAAAAGATACCAGCTAAGGACCAAGCGACCACGATTGGATCCCAACATTTATAACTACCTAAAGTTTGTGATATCCTCTTTTGCGGTGACTGCTTCCTCATCCGACCTAATGAGAATCTAGTACTAATTTAACGTAATCACATTTTGTGGCATGTCAGTACTCCATTCCACCACTGCTCTCTTCCTTCGGGCTCTCAACAATGGTCGATTCTGTGGTCGTCATGAGAGATGATACACTGCAAAGAAAACACAAGGCAAAATTGTGTCAGTGGACGAAAAGCAGGGGAAAATATATCATAACAAATTTTCTTTAAGACCAGGATTCAGGGTTGCTTGAGGATGCAACTATCTGCCAAAGGGTGCTAGACCAGTTGGTCAAAGCACTCCAGCGGCACCCCACAGGTTGTGAGTTCGAACCCCGGGTGGGGCGAATTTCCGCCTGTGGGTAAAAAAAATCCCCTCGCTGGCCCCGTGTGCCAAAGCACTGGTTAAGAGACGGCCCAGGTCGGCTTGAGGACCGTGTATGGCCCAGGTAGGTAGTTTCCCACGGGTTACGACTCCCAGTGTCAGGATGGGGCCAGGGTTCGAGGATTTTCTCGGTCGGGGAAGCCGAGGCTTCTTCTTAGTTAATACCGTGGGGGCGGTCTTTCCCTCACCGGCCGAGTTTTTAGCCAAAGGGTGCTAGACCAGTTGGTCAAAGCACTCCAGCGGCACCCCACAGGTTGTGAGTTCGAACCCCGGGTGGGGCGAATTTCTGCCTGTGGGTAAAAAAAATCCCCTCGCTGGCCCCGTGTGCCAAAGCACTGGTTAAGAGACGGCCCAGGTTGGCCTGAGGACCGTGTATGGCCCAAGTAGGTAGTTTCCCACGGGTTACGACTCCCAGTGTCAGGACGGGGCCAGGGTTCGGGGATTTTCTCGGTCGGGGAAGCCGAGGCTTCTTCTTAGTTAATACCGTGGGGGCGGTCTTTCCCTCACCGGCCGAGTTTTTTTTTTTTGCAACTATCTGAGAATTGAAGCTAACATTTGAATATTTAGTAACAGCTACTTCCATGCAGTCTCACTATCATTCACATGTACTTCCTTCAATGAAAATTTGACATTGATGGTCTCTTTTGCACTTTGACTAAAGGTATCTATAACAAATCCAGAAATACCAATTTGATTTTATAAATCAATATGAGTTTTAATTCTCAGAGTTAAAGGTTTAAAAAAAATACTTGGCTTACAGTCAGATTTCTGAAATGAGGCTGCACTATGTTACTCTTCACATTTAAACAGTTTAGCCACAACCCACACGTATTTCAGTATTTGACAAAAAAAAAAGAAATCAAGTATGAAATTAGAGAGAAGACCTTGCTGAATCCATGAGGCAGAGCTTCCTGACCGGTTTGGTGATTGGCGACGCTGAAGGGACAAAGTGTGGTGGCTGATCGGCCATAGTCGACGGCGTGGCTGGTGGTGCTGTTTGGAAGGGGCGTCGAAGCTGGTCGGCCACCGAAGCTGTAGTAGATAGCATGGGTGTTGATGTTGTGGCGGCGCGAGGTGGCTGATCGGCCACTGAAGTTGTAGCAGATAGCATGGCTGTTGGTCGTGCAGTGCAGACGAGGAGTCGTGGTTGTTCGGCCACTGAAGCTGTAGCAGCTGACTTTTGGAGTTTGCGAACGATTGCAACTGCTGCAGCTATGACACCTATTAGCACCACACTTGTTGCGCAACTTATCTCGATCAACGCTACCCTTGACAAGACGCGGTGGGCCTTAGGAGTAGCAGACGGCGGGTGAAAGGGGTGAAGTAGGCGACGAAAGGGGTGAAGCAGGCGGCGGCGGTGGGGGTGAAGTTGGCGACGACGCCGGGTAGCGCCGCAACTGTACTTGCTCATTTTTGTACTTGCTATTTTATTTTCCAATTATTTTTTCAATTGAATGAATAATGAGTGTCACTGTCACGTGTCGTCCCTTAGTTCGTGATTTGGCCTTTTACCTTTTGTTATCGATAAATTGCAACATTTATTCTCCATGATGTATTTTATGATTTTCATCGTTCCTCAATGGTTCAATATATATTACTATACAAGACTACTTTAAACTGTTATATTTGTCTATTATGAGAGGTTATGGTGGTGTTATGTGGATATAGCTTTATAGTTCAGCCTCCCTAAAAATTTTCCTAGATCCGTCACTGTTCATCATCCGTATAGTTTTAGGAGAATGACGTGTAACGTGTTCAGCCCCGGACGAATCTCAACAAGGGGTCTGCCGGATCTCTGCTGAAGGTGAAAACCACCGTCAGCTGACGCGCTATGTAGGGGCTGTGGCGTTGTCTCTCCAATCTTTCTATTTTTCATTCAATCCACATTCCACACCGGTTATCTGTCTCGGTGAAAGAACAGCTTGCCGAGCACAATGACGAGGTACTGTTTTGCCTCTCTTTTTGGATTTACATTCCTGTGCCATTTCTCATATGCGCCCGCAAGCTGGTGCTCTACATGCTGCTTTATGCTCACAAAGGGCAGTCAGCGTTCATGCTTAAGCTTAGTACACAGATCTTGAAATATTTGATCGCAAAATATTTCCGAATTAACTAATGATTGGTTAGACTATTCTCCTGGATACCTGTAGTAACATAGAGCGATAGGAGACAACTTTATGAAGGAAAAAGGTGTAGTGCCGATAGCATGATGGCTGAGAACTCGAACATTCACCAATTGATGTATGGGAAGGTGCAATATTGTGAGATCAAACAATGTGGGGAACCCCAATTTTAGGCCACTTGTACGTACGCACCGCGATCGGAACACGGATAGTTTTTTCACCATTGGCATAGCAAATTCAATGTACACCTTGAGGGACGGAGTAGTGTTCAAGTCAAAGTAACCAAAAGAGAACACCTCAAAACCAACAAGAAGTATCGGGACGCTAAGGTTGGGTCGTCCAATGGCAGCTCATCTTTTCATACGGATTTGTGAGATCTCAATGTGGGCTGCACACACTCCGACCATTATGGGCGCAAGAGCTCCCCTTTGAGTTCCTGTACGGACCAAATGGAGGAACGTTTGCATCCCTTACGTACCCCGTAATCCTGTGGAAGTTCAGAGTTCTTTACACTATCTCAGTATGAACTGGAGCAAGAGTTCCAAGATAACCAACATACTCTAATGATGATGGGATTAGAAGTTACTAATGCACATATATTAGTATATAGAAGAGGCACTTGTATTGTGAATACTTTAGTTTGCTCTATGAATTTGCTGGATAATATATTCCAAGTTGTTTAACAGCTTCATCTTAGCCTGTATATAAAAACCAGTGCCACCACCAGCTATGCCAAGCAAGCTCTCACTTCTCCGAGCGAGCTACCAAAGCAGCCGCAGAGCCGAGCAACTCCAGGTGCAGGCAAAGGAAGCCAGCATGGGCAACAGCCTGCGGTGCTGCCTGGCCTGCGTGCTCCCCTGCGGCTCCTTCGACGTGATCAGGATCGTCCACCTCAGCGGCCACATCGAAGAGTACACCCGCCCGGTCACCGCCGGCGAGGTCATCGCCGCGCACCCCAACCACGTGCTCAGCAGGCCGTGCTCCCAGGGCGGCGCGCGGCGGATCCTGATCGTCGCGCCGGACTCGGAGCTGAAGCGAGGGTGCTTCTATTTCCTGGTGCCAGCCTCGTCGGTGCCGGAGAAGAAGAGGAAGCCGCAGCAGAAAAAAGCACGGCCGCAGAAGACCGCGCCAAGCGCTGCTGTTGCTGATAATAAGGAGGTGAAGAAGGACAGTGGCGACAGGTACCTGGCGGAGGTTTTGTCGGAGGGCAAGGCCAGCCTGAAGCGCCGCCGGAGCGGCCGTACCACGGTGTGGCGGCCGCACCTTCACAGCATCCTGGAAGAGGATGCGAATGACTGGTGAAGTGAGATCCACATCTCTTCACGCTTTCAGCTCACATAGCTGTTTCCTCCTCTCTTTCTCATGTAAATAGCCATGGTATGCACCATGTACGTCTGACCCTTGAGTTTTTAGGTGAGAGGCAAACACATTTTGCCTCTCTGTTTTGCTCCGTACGCTAGATTTTTGGCTCTCAGCACTTCCGGTTAAAGTTTTGAAGTCGGTGAGAGTTGTGAAGGAGAAACAGGGATCAAGACTCTTGATGTACGCCTATTGAAATGGAATGTGTGATTTGAGCTTGAAAAGTTCAATACAAGATCCATGTTTTGTGTTTGTTCAGTCATTTGAGCTGGAAAAGTTCAGTACAAGATCTATGCAGGTCTCAGTTTCAGGGTTGAAGTTTGACAAATTTGTATGATAAAATTGATGAAAATTTTCCATATTAATCACAGATCACAGATTAGCAACGCCTGGTGTTTGATTTCTTTTTTTGAAACCGTGTTTGGTTTTCTTTCTAAAGCAATGTAGAAAGCAGATGGCATTTTAGAAGTTTACACTTAAAAGGGGCACACTGGGAGACATTTGTAACTGCTAGAAAACGAGGGCAATTTGAAGATGATCGATAAACTGACGAAACTCATGCAGTTTAGTAACTTTTACAGAAAGGTGGAGATCCAACCTTTACAGCTGCTGCAGTTAGCATTAGACGCTTGAGGTTCATGCGTGCCCAACTGCCCATCAGTGCCACACCTTGTTGTAATCCAATTGCTAGTGGGATTCTAGATGCGAGATGCAAGATGAGCTTGTGCAGTGCCAAAACACCTTGTGCCTCCTCCATCTGCCACATTACTACAGATTATCGATGATCTACTTGTGTTTAGCAGCAACTTGGGTGCTCAAGGGTGTGTCGGTTTGCTAGTGAAGGACTACGTGCTGAATTTGATACCGATCGACGACAGCTACAATCACTACTCAGGTTGATGTTGAAGATGGTATAGAGGTTCTATGAGAAAAATACAATTTAGAACAGTGCACAAAAACCATCTTGTTGTCCATATGAAAAAGTGCTTGGAGTCCTTTTCCCCTCCCCCATCTTCTAAAAAAAGCTTGATCTTATGCACATTCCTGATGTATTTTGAATTCCTTGACAAAAAAAGAATTGATGCTGTGTAAAAACAAATTCATTGAACGCACATGCTGAGTGCTTCTCTTTAAACACTCTGAGGTTCAACAGCTTATTGTCCTCCTGCCTTTTGGTATGTCATAATATCACAGATGATTCATGCATAAACATATACAAGGGGCACTACACATAAATCACACGCATAGTCGCACTAATCCAAATTATTTCACAGAGAGCACATCTATTTCAACGGACTGCTGTACACAAGATCCACTCATCCACAAAAGTTCAACAGACTGCATGCTTGGCCCTTTATGGTGAGATTAGCATCAATTGGATTGATCTCAGATCTTCTGGTTCTAGCTGCAAGAAAAAAAAAAGGCTGAAAAGCGTTAGTGAAAAATGTTGTACACAAGTTGCTGGTGATGAACAAAACAAATTGCTGGTGATGCAAAATAGCACAGGTTGCTGGTGGTGGATAAGAAACAAATTGCTAGTGAATAGTGATGAAATAGCTTAGGTTGCTAGTGGTGAATAACACAAGTTGCTAGTGATGGAAATATATATAAAAAAGAAGTTGTTGGGTGTTAGGAATGCCCGCTGTACTTACTGGTAATTTGCAGAACTCAATGTCGGATACCCTATCCATGCATGGATGAAACTTTTGTAATTAACTGAGGGTTCCAGTCCAGATAGCAGATCTTCTTTCCTCTAATCAACAAGCTGGCTCACTTCACTTCAGTTGAATCAAAGATATAAGAGATCTCAAGATATAAAGCCTTCAAAAAAATTCATCACTTAGTATACATACAATTACGAAATAAAGGCATCCCAACATAAACTTCTCACCAGTTTCCTTTAAATCTGTGATACCTTTATTCAATCTCTCCACAACTAGCCGACACCAGGTTAAACTTGCAAGTTTTCTATACTTGCTACAAAGTGGAAAGCTCAGACGCACAATTTTGTGCTCGATATCGGACACAGGATGGTGCTGATGGTGAAGACGAGCCAGCGCCACTTTCTCAATTTCAGCTCATCATATCCTGTAAAAAAACATGGGCAACCTGCTTCCATCCCATTACTTTATGGCATTAAGAGTGAAGAGAATGTATGCATGTTCCCATCGACTTGCCGATCTATTTAATCCATGCCATTTAAAATTTTGTCTTTAATCAGTGTGCTAGAGAACTCATGTATATATAACAGCCCCTCAGGATAGAGAGGGGAAAGAAGGTAGTAAAAAGGCCATATCTGTAATGGTGTCTTTCTGGTCATCTTCAACACTTGGATTGATGGAGTGAGTTTGCTAGCAAAGTTTTTTTTCTCTGATCCTGGGCAAACAAAGTACATAAAAAGTTATTTTAGTAAATTGTAAAGAAAGAAGGTGTGTTGAAAAAATTGGCAGATAAATTCCTACATAAGTTGCTACTGGATTGATCAGACAAGAAAAAGGGAAAAATCATATATAAGTTGCTACTAGTTTGATCAGAGAAGAAAAAGAAATCCCTATATAAGTTTCTACTAGCTTGATCAGACAAGAAAAAAAGAAAAGAAAATCCTATATAAGTTCTTCCTACAGGCTTGATCGTACAAGAAAAATTATCTTCATATATAAGTTGCTACTGGATTAATCATACAAGAAAAAGAATTTTCTACGTAAGTTGCTACTGGTTTCTGATCAGACAAGAAAAAGAAAATTCCTATATAAGTCGCTACATGATTGATTAGACAAGAACAAAATTCCTATATAAGTTGCTACTAGCTTGATCAGACAATTTTTTTTTCCTATATATATAAGTTGCTACTGGTTTGATCAGACAAAAGAATAAACATATCAAAAGTTAAGTCATTACTTTATCTATTTGGTTTATCATCTTCTTCCCATCGGACTTCCCCTTTAGCACATTTACTGCATCTACTACCCTTTCCTCTTCTTACACTCTATCTAGAAGAAGCCCCGGTCATTCTTCTTGTAGAAGAAGCTGGATCAATGACTTGTAACTTGTTCTTGATTACCATTCTGAAAAAATTTAAAATTGTACAACACATATCAGTTGAGTGGGGAATAAAAGCAGTGACTGATGGGTTTTAGCTTTATGCAAATTTAGGCACCTTATGCAGCAGGAAATTAAAAGAAAACCACATGCTTGGGCCATGGCAAAATGCAAGTTTATTAGTCAGTTGCAAACCCTCACGCAAGAAAGTTGCTAAGTCAGTTGCTACCACCATCAACTGGACAATAATGAAAAGCCTACGTTGCTGGGTCGGAAAATGCAACTCTGAGATTTGACAACAGTGAAACGTAAGCTGTTCTGATCAAGTTCTACATTCCATCAGAGATAGGTTGCCACTAACAAAAATTGACAAAAAAAATCATAACTAGACTACGAACATCTGTGATTGCCAGGCTGAAAACTAAGCACCCCAAAGCATTGCATTTTCCAGTAAAGGCTGCATGGATGCATGGCAGCTAAAAAAAAAAAAAAAAAAAAAAGCTAATCGTTGCAGTGCTAGATGCATTTCAGACTTTCAGCACTAGTGTTTCTATCCCAAAAATGACCTGTTGCAGGTTCAGGTTTAACATCACCAATACACGAATCTTGTGTGGCCATATTTGCACTATGTAACGCACTACTGCAAAACCTGATGATAGTTCCTCCTGCAAAACACTAAATCCCACCGCAAAAATCTCACTGCACGGCTGCACCATTCCTCCTCCGACAAAACCTAAATCTGACGGGGGACGAATGAGCATGAGGCGGGGGTTCTCACCTGGATTCTCTATGTTGAGGAGCTCGTGCGCCTAAAAATCGCTGCCCCTTGCGTCCCGCATCAACCGCCGCAGCCCACCTCGTCGAAGACATCCCGCTCCTCTCCGCTGCGATCCAGTACCGGCGACCGAATTTTTTTAATATTTTTTATATTCCAATTTGCAAATTTATATATACCACCACCGCCGTGGGCCGCGGCGGTTGGAGGGCCTCCACGGCGGATAGCCCCAACCGCCGTGGCCAACGGCGGTAAGGCCTAACCGCGGTGAGCCACGGCGGTTAGGTTCATTTTTTATTTACTTTATGTAACAATAATAATCCAGTAGGAAAGTAAAAAAACGGAAATTGAGGAATATTGGTTCAATTATTACAACACAATCATAATAGGATCCGGTTCTTATCGAACAATATTACAGTACCATGATTCAAACGAAATAGTAGTTCAAATATCATAGCACCGCCGGATCAAAGACTACAACATCATGCAAAATGACAAACTTCAGCCATTCTTGCGATGTGACGACGAAGATTTAGCTTTCTTGGTAGCTTTTATAGTTGGTGGATTAGCAACACACGGGTCTGCTGGTGGAGCATAAAGACCACCCCAAGGAGGTTCCTCTCCTCTTGCAATGGCATCTGCAGTTTTTTCTTGCAAATAATGATGTATGTCTGGTGAGCATAAAGAGCATCTCAAGGAGGTTCCTCTCCTCTTGCAATGGCATCAGCAGTTTTTCTTGCAAATAACGAATCATGCCTCTTCCCAACGTGCTCATTTTCTTCGGATCAGGTGCTGCATTTGTGTTTTCCCCTTGTGGTGTGAGGAATCACGATCACCACCACCATTACCATCCTCACCACCTCCGGCAGCAGCAGTAGACATCGCTAGTGACGAGGGCCCAGATTAGGGCCCCCTTTGACGGCGAGATAATCACTCTTGAGGTGGAGTCTTCTGACACCATTGACAATGTGAAGGCCAAGATTCAGTGTAAGGAGGACTGAGGATCCCTGTCAAGACTATCACTGGCAAGACGTCTTGTTTCCGGCCAGTTGGAAGCTTCCTCGACGAGTCTCCTGCTAGGAGAAGGCTTCTCCGACAAGTCTCCGCCTCGCACGAGGAGTTCTCCGCCTCGCCCGACAAGTCTCCGCCTCGCACGAGGAGTTCTCCGCCTCGCCCGACAAGTCTCCGCCTCGCACGAGGAGTTCTCCGCCTCGCACGAGGAGTTCTCCGCCTCGCACGAGGAGTCTCCGCCTCGCCTCCGACAACCTGCTCGTTCGCACGAGCAGTTTCCGTCTCCGACCAAGACACGGTCCACGCAACGTGGCGACACCCCGACGCACGGGCAAATACGCCACCGAAGGATCACTTCGAGAGGCTCTTGGAGGCCCCGTGTACCCACCACGAGGTCCCCGTCAAGCATGCGCTCAAAGACTGCCGCTTGATGAAGAACTACGTCAACGGCACGCTCAAGCCCAAGACGGCGGATCCGCAGAAGAAGGTTGCACCCCTCCCCGACGACGACGACGACGACGCGGGAGCCCAGTACCCGGGCGAGGATGGGGCAGTCCACATGATCTTCGGCGGATCCCCGGCGCGACCCTCAAGACGCCAAGAGAAGCTGATCCGGCGTGGGGTCTACAACGTCGAGTCCTCGACGCCGTCGTACCTAAAGTGGTCGGAGGTTCCGATAACCTTCGACCGCAAGGACCATCCCGACCGTGTGCCACAGCCGGGCGCCTACCCACTAGTGGTAGCACCCCTGTTCAAGTCCAAACGGATCCACAAGGTCCTCATGGACGGAGGGAGCGGCATCAATGTGCTCTACGCGTCGACGCTCGACGATATGGGCATCCCGCGGTCCAAGCTCCGGCCGTCGACCGCACCATTCCATGGGGTCGTCCCTGGAATGGAGGCACTCCCAATCAGGCAGATCGATCTGCCCGTCACGTTTGGGACCATGCAAAACTTTCGCACAGAAACCCTCACCTTCGAAGTGGTGTGGTTCTCGGGGACGTACCACGCCATCCTCGGGAGGCCAGCTTACGTGAAGTTCATGACCGTGCCCAACTATACGTACCTCAAGCTGAAGATCCCCGGTCCGAAGGGGATCATCACGGTGGGGACTATGTTTCAGCACGCATTCGAGTGCGACGCTGAGTGCTTCCAATTTGCGGAGGCACTGATCCGGTCCGAGAGGCTCCACGCCGAGCCTCCCTCTGAGGACCAAGAAATCCCCAAGTCGTCCTAGCGAGCGACCTGCTCTTTCGAGCCCGCCAAGGACGTCAAGGATGCGGCCGTCTCCGACGACGGCTGTACGCTCCGTATCGGGACGGCGCTCGATCCTAAATAGGAAAGTGCGCTCGTCGACTTCCTCAAAGCGAACCTCGATGTGTTTGCATGGAAACCCTCCGACATGAAGGGGATCCCGAGGGAGGTTGCCGAGCACAAACTGAACATCAAGCCGGGATTGAAACCGGTGAAACAACGCCTCCGTTGCTTCAACGATGAGAAGTGCAAGGCGATTGGCGAGGAAATCAAGAAGCTCCTTAGTTCAGGGTTCATCCGAGAAGTATTCCACCCCGAGTGGCTTGCTAACCCTGTACTTGTAAAGAAGAAGAATAAGAAATAGAGGATGTGTGTTGACTACACGGGCCTTAACAAGGCATGTCCCAAGGATCCGTTTCCTTTGCCTCGCATAGATCGGGTAGTCGATTCGACAGCTGGGTGCGAAACCCTCTGTTTTCTCGATGCGTACTCCGGGTACCACCAGATAGCGATGTGCATAGCGGACCAACTCGCGACTTCATTCATCACTCCGTTCGGCGCCTACTGTTACAAGACGATGCCCTTCAGGCTCAAAAACGTGGGCGCCACGTTCCAAAGATGCATGCGACGCGTCTTCGGGGATCTTATAGGACGAATCATCGAGGCGTACGTCGATGACATCGTGCTCAAATCGAAAAAGGCCGGCGATCTAGTCCCAGACCTCACGGAGGTGTTTGCGAAGCTGAGAGAGCACGGAGTGAAGCTTAACCCCGAGAAGTTCGTTTTCGGGGTCCCGAGGGGCATGCTCCTCGGCTTTGTCGTGTCGGAACGCGACATTGAAGCTAACCCTGAGAAGATCTCGGCCATCACAGACATGGGGCTGATCCAAAACCTAAAAGGCGTACAGCGCGTCACGGGCTGCCTCGCAGTTCTTAGCCGTTTCATAGCACAACTCGGGGAGCGCAGCTTGCTGTTGTATCGCCTGATGAAGAAGTCCGACCACTTTGCGTGGACTCCCAAGGCTCAGAAAGCGCTTGACTCCCTCAAGAACCTGCTAAAGAGTCCACTGATCCTCACGGCTCCGGCGCCCGAAGAACTGATGCTCCTATACATCGCTGCGACAACACAAGTGGTCAGTGCTGCGCTGGTGGTTGAACGAGAGGAACCCGGGAGGTCGCTCAAGGTGCAGCGCCCGGTCTATTTCGTGAGCGAGGTACTCTCTGATTCAAAGACTCGTTACTCGCAAATGCAAAAGCTTGTATATGTTGTCTTAATCACCAAACACAAGCTACGCCACTACTTCGACGCGCACCCCATCACGGTGGTGTCCAAGTACCCGCTCAGAGAGGTGATCCAGAACCCCGAGGCCGAAGGAAGAATAGCCAAGTGGGCACTCGAGCTGATGGGGCAGAATATTTCATATGCGCCCCGTAGTGCCATCAAGTCGCAGGTGCTAGCGGACTTTGTCGCAGAGTGGACGGAGATCCAAACTCCGCCGGCACCCATCGAGCACGAGACGTGGACAATGCATTTTGACGGCTCAGTCATGAAGGAGGGAGCGGGAGTAGGCCTTGTCTTCATCTCACCTCTGGGCGTGCGTATGGAGTACATGGTTCGACTACACTTTCCCGCCTCCAACAACGACGCCGAGTACGAGGCGGTCATCAATGGCCTTCGAATTGCGGTCGAGCTCGGGATCCGCCGTCTCGAGATCAGAGGAGACTCAGAGCTTGTTGTGGATCAGGTCATGAAAGAGAAAAATTGTGTTGATCCGAAGATGGCGACGTACTGTCAGGCCGTTCGCAAGTTGGAAGGCAAGTTCCATGGGCTCGAGCTTCATCACGTGCTACGCGACTACAACAAGGCCGCGGATATCCTCGCCAAAACTGCATCAAGCCGCAAGCCGGTACCACATGGAGTGTTCGCGAGCGACCAGCACACACCCTCCGTGCGTGCCGAAGAGGAAAAGCCACAAGAACCCGAAGGGCCGGAAGTCATGGAGATCGACCAACCCCCGAGCTGAACCTCGAGGACCCAGATTGGCGCTTCCCCATCCTCGAGTGGCTTGTCGAAGGGAAGCTGCCCTCCGACCAGACGGAGGCACGCCGCATCGCGCGACGAGCTAAAGCGTCCGTTCTCATCAAGGACGAGCTCTACAAGCGGGGCGCGGCAGGCATACTCATGTGGTGCATCCTCAGAGATCAAGGCAAGGAACTACTTCGCGAGATCCATGCCGGCACGTGCGGGCATCACGTCGGTCCGAGGACTCTTGTCGGGAAAGCTTTCCGACAAGGGTTCTACTGGCCCATAGCGGTGGCGGACTCCAAGGACATCGTGCGGCGTTGCGAGGGATGCCAGTTCTACGCTCGACAAACTCACCTCCCGGCGCAAGCGCTTCAGACCATCCCCATCACGTGACCGTTCGCTGTGTGGCACCTCGACATGGTGGGGCCGCTCCGACAAGCGCCCGGGGGCTTCACGCATCTTCTCGTCGCGGTCGACAAGTTCTCCAAATGGATCGAGGCTCGACCCATCGTCAACGTCCGCTCCGAGGAAGCCGTAGCATTCTTCACCGACATCATCTATCGCTTCGGCATACCCAACACGATCATCACCGACAACGGCACCCAGTTCACGGGGAAGAAATTCCTCAACTTCTGTGACGACAACAACATTCGCGTGGACTGGTCTACCGTGGCACACCCGAAGATGAACGGGCAAGTCGAAAGGGCGAACGGCATGCTGCTGCAAGGGTTGAAGCCCCGCATCTTCAAACGCCTCGAGAAGTTCCGAGCAAGATGGGTAGCCGAGCTACCATCCGTTCCTTGGAGCCTGTGCACCACGCCTTGTCGAGCAACCGGCTTCACGCCGTTCTTCATGGTGCACGAGTCGGAAGCAGTCCTCCCCACGGACATCGACTACGGCAGTCCCAGAGTACGGGCTTACACCGAGGAAGGCAATCAAGTCGCGCTAGAGGACGCGATCGACCAGCTCGACGAGGCGCGTGACGTGGCGCTACTTCACTCGGCCAAGTACCAACAGGCCTTGCGACGCTACCACGAGCGCAACGTACGCGCTCGCGAGTTCCAGGTCGGGGACCTAGTCCTCCGACGGGTTCAAAGCAGCAAGGATCGACACAAGCTTGAGCCCCCGTGGGAAGGACCGTTCATCATCGATCAAGTACTCCGACCCGGAACATTCAAGATCCGATACGAAGACGGTCGAGTCGTCTCCAACGCTTGGAACATCGAACACCTACGACCGTTTTACCCTTGAGTAAATGTTCGAATCTTATAAGTCAATGAATAAATGTCGCATGCTTTGTTCATACATCCATGAGTTTGTAGACTCCTCCATTGCCATGCTTTTGTGTGTTGCAACTTCTCTAAAGGCTGAGCGGCGAGCATCTCGGCACTTGTACAGAAACGCTCTCCGCTCGGGAGCTACCCAGGGCACGATGCCCTCCTTTCGTTTTTTACATTTTTTTCAAAACAAAATTGACAACTATGTCGCAATCAATCGCACGTGCGAGAGGTTTTTTGGCGGAAGGCTCGATCTTGCGAGAAGTAAAGATGGCGGCCTGCGCGAGGCTCGGTGCTGGCACCCATTCAACGCTCCTAGCACCTACACCTCCGTGGCTACGGTGCGAAGGCTTGCGAGCACAGTCTGAGTCCCCAGGTTTCCGTCCGACCTCTTCTCAAAAGCACTCGGGCAACCGCTCAGGCTCCGGCCTAAAATGATTTTAACGACAAATCTCGCGAGTTACTTTTCGAATTTTCCTGAGTACTCAGGGGCTACGAACGCATGGCACCTCTTTGCGATTTGGGATGGCTGGGCTCTCCGACTCCTACGCCTCCGCGGCTCCAGAGTGGAGCTTGGTCATCTCAAACGCCTAAGCTCTGCTTTTCGTTGCTGTAGTCGTCCCTTGGTGCTCGAGAACGTTCGAGCCGTAACATTTCTGAACAAGTTCTCGATGACGTAAAACTATTCATGGCATGATACATATGATTTGTTCTTAACTGCCTACATCTAAATATGATACATCTAAAGTGAAGGCCTGGAGCTCTCTTGGTCATCTGGTGTGTCTCTTGGTATCAGGTCCAGGTCCTTCATGGCGACGTCGGCCATGTCGCGGGCGAAGGAGGCGCAATCTTCCTCGAGCTGGTCGCAGTGCTCGTCGGAGCTGCCAGGGGCCCAGCCGCCGCTCAGCGCCATGCGGTCCAGTCCCTGATAGTGCGAGTCGAACATGGTGAGCACCCGATGCACCACCTTCCGAGCGGTCGACAGTTCCCGCTCCTTGATAACTTCCGGGAGGCGCTCAACTTCCCTCGCCAGCGTGTCGGGGAACATCGGTCCGATGGCAACGCCAACCCCCGACAAGACCCGGCCAATGAGCTTTCCAAGTTTGGCGTACTCCATGATGCTCGCCTTGCGTGACATCTCTGACTCGCGCCGGGCGTTCTTCACCTCCTCGAGCTCCATCCTGACTTGCTCCTGGGTCCTCTGGGACTGCTCGAGCTCGGCTCTGGTCTCAGAAAGAGGTCGACAGATTACAATGAGCGAACATGCCGCTCATCCTCTGAAAGAGAAGAGCGAGACAGGACCGAAAAGACTTACTCTCGAGCTGCTCCGACAGCCGCTTGATCGAGCCGTCCTTCTCGATGATCTTGAGCTCGGCGGCGTTCACCTCCTGCGATTTTTCCGTGAGCTTCACGGTCATCACGGCGCGATGCGAGCGCAGCCCTATGGCCACGAGAAGACAAGTCAACATCGGCAAGAATCAACGAAAAGCAAGAAACCAACGGCAGCATCTGAAGCCCACTCACTGTCGATGTCCTGCGCCAATTTGGAGTTGGCGCTCCGGAGACGGGTCACCTCATCAGTGGCGTCCTGGAGCTTGTTGGCCACCTCAGAAAATTGCTTGTTGGCCGTCCGGAGGTCTGCGCCGGCGGTGGTCAAGTCTTGCTCCAGCCCGGCAACCTTCGATTCGAGCGCCATTTTCTCCTGGGCGGCGGCTTGGGCAGCGGTCTGGGCGGCGGTCTCAGCAGCGGCGGCGGCGGCCGTGGCTCTCTCGGCGGCCTCGTTGGCGGTCGTCGCGGCGGCCTGCAGCTCATCGATCTTTGCCTCCGCCTGGGCCAGCCTCGCCTCAAGGGACTCCCGCTCCGTCGCGGCGCTGGCAGCCGCGGCTTGTGCGGCCGTAGCGCGGTCTTCCGCGGACCTCACGGCGGCCTCGAGCGTGGCCCTCGACGACGCCTCGTTCGCCACCGCCCCGGCGGCGGCCAGACGAGCGACCACCAGCTGCATCTCCAGCTGGGTCCTCTCCGCTCGGAGCTCACCGGTGGTGCGCGCTTTCCATCTGCCGCACTCCGCGAGCGCCTGTTCCAGGCAAGAGGACATCGATCACAAGATTTGCAAGAACGGAAAGGACAAGGTTAAGCTCCCGGTTCGATGGAACTTACCGTTGTCGCGGGAAGGATGAGCTCGTCGAACGCACGACGCGCCCACCCGAGACCCCGCTCGAGGCGGCGGCAGGCCGCGGCCTCCTCGTCTTCGTCATCAGACGCGTCCGCCTCGTAAGCAGCCGCCCACGTGGAGCGCACGAGGTCGGTGATCTGCGTGTTGTCCTCCTCGGGCTCCGGCAGCAGGCCTGCACCTGAGCCCTCCCCGACCTCCTGGATCTCCGGGGAGGCGATGTAACATCCCGGAATTTTGAATGTTTTCTCAAGTATGAATTTTCACAAAAATTTAAAACTTTTTGTTTGAACTTGTGTGCTACCAAATTTAATCCCAATTTGCTAGCCTCTCATCTTAAATCCATACAAAATAAAAATCATATAAAAATTATTTTCAAATTATGGTTTAGATGTGAGTTGGATTTCATGGATTTTATTTGGTTTTTGTTGAGTGTGTTTGAATTTGAAAGTATTCAAATTCAAACTATGGTTTAACCCCTTAGTTCAAAACTAATTTCAAAACCTAGTTATCTAACTTGGGCCAGCTATCAGCTGCACAAGTCCACCCGAACACCCTTAACTCAGGCTCGTGAGCAACCTAACCCCGGCCTCTTTCCTTCTCAACCGAAGCCGGCCCACCTCGGCCCGCAATCCTTTCCCTGTTCTTCGTTTCCCTCGGTCTAGGACCGAGTCGCGTCCGCGCCGCCGCCGCGCCCCGGGCTTGTGCGCACGCGACCCCGGCCAGGGGACAGGTCCCCGACCGCGCCCGTGGCACAAACGCCGAGCCAGGCGGCCGCGCCCACACACCGCCCAGCCTTTTCCCTTTCTGCCCTTGCACCGTGACGCGACCGCGCCCCTGCTAGCCACTCTCGTGCTGCCAAGTCAGCCGTAGCAGCCACTAGGAGCCCCAGACGTGACCCTTCTACCCTTGCCGCAACGTGCCCGAGCTTCTAATCCCCCGGGCGAGGCCCCTGCAGCAAGGCATCAAGCAATTGGGGTCCTGCCCCTTTCCTCTGTTCGTCGCCGGGAGGAGAGAAGAGGGGGAAGGGAGAAGAGAAGGGGAAAGGGGAAGAAGACAGAGGCGCATCACCACCGCGCCAACCCGCTGAAGCCGGAGCACACCCAACCGGAGCTGCTCGTGAGAAGGGGAAGGCCGTCCGCGACGAGGCCACCGCCGGAGCAGAGCAGGGACGCGCCGCCGCGAGCTCCTTCACCTCTTCACCGACGCGTTCTCCACGGATACACCTACACCTTCGCCCTGCCGTAAGCAATCCGCCGGCCTGCTTCCTTCCCTTCTTCCCCGGTCTTTCCTGTGATGGGTGGGAGCGTGCCCCTGCGCCGCGCCGCCAGCCTTCGTGCCGTGCACCGATCGCGCGTTCGCCGCCGTGGCGTACCCCAACGCCGCGCCGGTCGTCGCCACCCTTTTTCCGCCGTGCTATCACGCGTCCATGTCCGGCCTTCGTGCCGTGGTTTTCTTTGCAGGGTCACCGCCGCCATATCTGTTTCCCCGCGTCGCACGCCGCGGCACTGGGGCACCAGATGTTGGCGCGACGACCGGGCGTGTGGCGAGCAGGGAGTAGCCCTACGCACTCACATTCATGCCAAGCCGAGCGCACCCATGCGCAAAGCTGCAGTAGGCACGCGTTTGCTTCCCGGTTTGGCTGCGCGCATGTCGCCGCGCTTCGCCACCGCACTGCGCTGCGCGCCGCATCTCATCACATCGCCGTCACGCACTGAGCCGGCCGTAGGAATCCCCGCTGGGAACCCGGCCGCGCTGAAACGCCGCTTTGCACGCGCCACCGCCACGGTAGCCAAACCGTGCCGCCTTGCCGCTTCAAGCCACGCCACGCCCCCGTGTCGGTGCTGCTCTGCTGCTGCTGCCTCTCGCCGTGCCGCGCGGCTCCTTGTAGTTCTGCCGCACCGCACCTCCGCTACCCGTGTCGTGCGTCTTCGCCTCGCATGATGGCCATCGAGCCCTGTCCGCCTCACTGAGCCGCTCTGCTGCCTCGCGCCGCTCCGCTTGGCCTCGCGTCGCTCTGCGCACAGAAGTAAGCCGGCCGCTCAAGAGCTCACCAGCGCCGTGCCTGCGCTTGCTGATGTACTGTGGACCGGCCTTCGCGCCGTGGTGTTCTCTGTGCAGGTGAACGCGCCGCCACCGCAGCCAAACCTCACCGCCGGCGAGCTCTTGCCGCGCTGCTGCCCCTTTTGGGCATTGGACCGAACATCTTGTGCACTTACCTTTTCCCTGAGCTGAGAGTGGAGCCTCACGATCGGCCACACACACGCAGCCACACGAGGCCACAGACAATCTCGGATATAGGGAATCGGATGAACCCCAGAAGAATTCAGGGTGCTCCCCTGGACTTCCTCGTGAAACCCTTGTATGGGCTTCAGCCCATGAAGCCTGCTAAGCCCAGATGTTAAACAGACCAGACCGAAGGATAGATCAGGGTGTTTTTCTAGACTACTGACATCTTGGGCCGAACTGGGCCAGCCCATTGGGCCACCAACACTTTGGGCCCAACTTCGGCCCACTAAACCTACCGACCGCTGACGTCAACAATATTTTAATAAAATTATTTTCTGATTTAATAAATGTTTTATAAATCCCTTTTTCTTTCAAAATTCGTAACTAATTATCGGGAGCTCCGAAAATTATGAAACCACTTGCGTTGGTTTCATAATTTCGAGACGCTCGCTGCTACCCTATCCTTATCCTCTCTTGCCCTTGAACCAAACCCTGTTTTACCCCGCATACTTGGAGTAGGATTCGTGGCCGCTACCGCCACTGCGCTATTGTGGGTCTGGGACGTCGGAGCCCCGCAACTAGCCACTGACGTGTTGCAGACACGAATTACATCCTCGAGTCGTGTTCTCATAGCTTTCCCTGCTTGCACCGCTACCACCACTTTGTGTCGCAAACCTGCTACCTCTCTGCTTTGCTTTGAGCCATGTAGTACGCGTCATACCAAGTGTTAGTACCCAGAACGCCACGCGTGATGGACAGCCGTGCCGAGAGCAGAGGCCTCTGCTTCAAGCACGGCAACCCCGCGTTGCAACCTAGATACTACACCATGGTTATCGCCGTATTGCTAGCACTTGCTCCACCGTGCTCCCGAGCACGCCTTACCGTATCACCACCCTTTTAATCGACTTCAAGTCGATCCTTCCTTCTCCTTGTGCTGTTGCCGCACACCTTGGCCTGATAATGCCTTACCTAGCTCGCTTCACCTTGTTGTTCTCACATCATCTTTTGAACCTCTGTTTTGTTGCGACCGCCAGCCGCGCTAACACCTTGCAAGCACGATCACCAAACCTCTAGCCTTGATCGGCAAACCTAACCTTGAACTAACCCCTCTCTCTAATTCGTTTTCTAGTATTTAAAGCTAGTAGCTTAAAACTATTTTAATATAAAACTAGTTACTTTGATTTCCTTAAATTATGCTAGTGCTGCTTGTAGCTAGTTCGGATTTATTTGGTTCTTCTAATTGATGTTATTTGGAGTTAATGCTTAGATGATTGTCGTTGTTTATTTCCGTGTCGCATCTCGTGTAGGCTTGTGATCATGTTTGAAGACCCGAGCTACGACGACGACCCGAGCAGTGAAGACTGGGAAGACCTTTGACCCGAAGGAAGGGCCCAACCTCTACTACTCCACGACGACTACTGCGCAGGTGTCATGTCACTCCCGACCATGTAGATCCCATGCATGCTATTTAGTTGCTAGTGCTTTATTTATGATGTTTTGGATGATTGAAATGCATAGACAATCTTTTAGCCATGCCTTGGATTTGATATACCCTGTTCCTTGAACTTCCTACCTTTGGGACTAGCCACAGACCCCTAGCTAGTCCCCGATATTTGCTATCCATACGTTTTACCTGTTTCGAGATATGGATGGATCTCTGGTTTGGACTGAGATTGGGATATCTCGGTATTCTAGCGTGTGTTTTGGGTGAGTGTGTATCCTTGACGTGTTACCGCGGGAGCGAGCCGCTTTGGTTACTTGTGAACGCCTGTCTAGGGGAGATGCGACCTGGCCTCCCGCCCTAGCGGCGTGTCGGACGGATGGAGTTGGTGAGTGCTTGCTCCTGCAATTAAGGACTGATCGTCTGTGTGACCTTGATCTTTGGGCTATTTTCGTACAAACCGTTCGCCTTGTTATGGGCGGGGTTCGGTCCGAGAACTAGTAGGTGGATGGCATCCAGCCTGTAGGCGGACCGGTGTGGTCGTGTGAGGGGGACGGGTTATACCCCCCGAGTAGACGTCGCCCCGGCTCCTCCGGGGATGGTTTCACAGCTTCGAGGCCCTGCTGGCAAGTTTCACGCCCAGTCAGGATGAGTCAGGCTCGGAGAGGCAGGAGAGTGCCATCCACTGCTAGGTCTCCGGCCGTTAGGTAGAGAGGTGGATCGGAGGCATCCGATTCTACTCTACTCGGCGGGTCCAGTTGTACAACCTCTGCAGAGTGTTAAACCTATAGCTATAGTCCGTGTCCACTGGTATGGACAGCCCTTACGATCTCTCACCTGGCTAGTGTTTTCTTGTGCTGCTTCTCTCCCCCGAGTGTGTGAGCCCGGCTTGATGCCGTTGAGATGTGGGGATAGGAGTTGGTGACCTCACATCGCAGATGAGAGTGGGATGCTGTGACTCGGTTGAGGTCCAGTGTTTTGGTGTACTTTCCTTGGTTGGGGTGTTGACCCCGGAGGCGTTGGCCTCGGAGGTGTGGATCTTCTCGGAGATGGTGACCTCTCTGCAATACCGCTTACCTTGATGTTGCTGCCGCTGCTTGCAGAAACTTACTACAGCCAGATATAGGTTTATCCATGCATATTAGAATTCATCCACCGCTTTTGCTCTTTGTTGGGAAGCTGACATGACCTACCCGCTTATCGGGTAGATGGCAATGCTTTCAGACTTGGTGATCGACTACGACAACGATGAGGAAGGATGGGAAGACTAGAGCTGGTCCTACACTCAAGTTTGCCTGTGGAGCTGGAAACGCTTCGCTTCGATAGATCCGCTGCGTAGATGTTTTACCTTTCTTGTTTAGTCCAGTTGGACTTGTACCCGGCTTATGCCGAAATGTTGTACTCTGATGTATTAATAAAATAATGTAATTTCCCATTTATTCTTGTGTTGTATGGATTTGTACCACTTGAGACAGGGATTGCACGTGATAGTCACTTCCTGGGACTATCACAGAGGTGCAGAGGATCGGGATTCCAGTTTCGGAAATCCGGTTCGTTTCAGGCGACTCCCACGGTGCTCCCGGGAACATCGTGTTCCTGTGGGGCTGGGCGGGTCGGGCTTGTGATGGGCGCCGCTTCGATGACAGGGGCCGCAGGCCGGGGTGACGACGACTCCGGCGAGCTCACTGCAGTCGTTCCCACGACCGCGACAGGGGACGAGGACACGGTGTGAGTCAGCTCTGCGTCGGCTGCAGGTTCTCCGAGGACCTCCTCGGTTGCCTCCAACATGACTGGGGCTTCGGGAGCCTCGGCAGCTCTGACCAGGCTCAGCTCCGGCTGCTCCGTCGCGGCCGCGTCGAGCGCGGGCTCCTTGTCAACGGACTCCGCTGCTCCAGTTGCGGTCGCAGCCTCGGGCGCGGCAGACTCGGAGGCCTCGACCCCCGACTCCTCCGGGCCCGACAGCAACCGCTCCAGTGCAGCCTCGAAGATAGCCGTATCATCGCCCGGGAGGTCGGGCCCGTCGAGGTCGATGATTTCCCGAGGGCGGGCAGCCGCGGCGTCGGCTGCTGGCACCTCCACCGCGTCCCCGCCCGCCTGCAATGATGCAGGCGCCGAAGCTTCCGCCGCCGCCGGCACCTCAACCTCGTGTCCGCCGGCCGATGGCGGCGGGGGCATGATCTTCTCCAAAGACGCCCTCGCGGCATCGCCGCCTCCCGCGGTGGCCTCGACCAGCGGCTCGATCGCCGCCTGGATAACATTCGCCTCAGTGGCCATCCGCCCCTCGGCCAAGTTGCTGGCGCCCGACGCCGGTGGAGGTGCCGCCGTCTCGACGACCTCGGTCGCCACAACCAACCCGCTCCCGGCCTGCTCTGTCAACGGTTCGGCGTAGGGAGGCGACGGGCGGGGCTCGGGCTGCGGGTCACGCGCGCCCAGCACTACGCGTTTTAGCGGCGCAAGGCTGAGCACGCCGGTGTCGGCGCGACTGAGGCAAGTACGAGTTAAGGGCAAGAAGCAAAGCGAGGACGAAGAACAGTAGAACGACGAGGAATGGCAAGCAAGAACTTACTTGGCGGACTGGACGCGAACCCGCTTCACCAGCCTGTCCGATGAGCCCTGCTCGGGGGCTGACCTCTTGGCCCCCGCCAGCTCGGAGACCGGCTCCAGACGCTCCGCCGGCGCGGTGGCTAGTCCATCATCCCCGACGACTTTGGGACGGCGCTTCGGTCCCTCGACGGCTCGGGGGCTGCCCTCCCGACCACCGCCGCGCCGGAGGACGGCTCCTGACTCCCACCAGTGGAGAGGGGAACCTGCACGACCGGGATGCCGCCGCCACGGATGACTAAAGATTGGAGGCGCCGCTGGGGAACGCTCGTGTCCCCTCCTTGCGGCGCGCTCGGTACAGACGCCGGCGGGGTCGACTTCGCCTTGGACGACAAATGCCTCCTCAAGGAGTCCGAATCCGGACGATCGTAGCCGTCGAAGGAGTGGCGGGAGGAAGGTTCTCACTCCGCCGGCCGCTTGGGCGGATCGTCCCGACGTGGGGGATCTCTCCGCCCCTCGGAGGCGCGCGAACCCCCAGGGGCCGCCTGAGAGCGGGTCACCCTTTGATCTTCTCGGGCGGGGCGGGCCCCCGACTGCGAGCCGAAACCCGCGCCCTTCTCGCGAGCGACCGGCTCCGACCGCCGCGTCGAACTCACCTCCGCCGCCCGGCGCGGCGAAGATAGGGGCGACCCCGACATGCCGCTCCAATCAACCTCCACGCTCGGCTCGTCCCCACTCCACGGCGGCGACGGCGACGGATCCTCGTTGGAGGAGACATTGCGCTCCCCCGCCTTGCGACGCTTGATGCGATCATCGTTCCGATCGCGCTTTGCGATCTCCTTCTCCTTGTGCCGCTCCTTGCGCTCGGCCCTCCGCCTGTCCGCGGCCGCCTGGTTGCGCTTGAAGATCGCCTCCTCCGGGAGAGGGGGCTTCGCGGGAACAAGGTGGGGGCTCCTCAGCTGAAAGCAAAGAGAAGCGAAGGGAGCCAATGACCATCAGAAATTTCCTAGAAGATCCAAACCAGACGAAGATCTCGAAGTAGTCGGAAAAACTTATCAGAAGAAGAAACCACTTACGAGCTTTTCGGTCCCCTCGTTGGGGAGCATGAGCAAGAGCCGCGACGGCGGCCACGAGTAGGACGCTTTCCCAATGGCCACCGACACACGGTGCTGGACCTCCTCCTCCGAAGGTGGCTCGGGCGCCGTCACGGTCCCTACGAAGGGAGCCCTCTTGGCCGTCATCTCACAGAGAAGAAGAGGCCGCCTCCGGAGCGGGACGACCCCCCGGGTGTGGTACTGGCCGATGACGGCCGCCAATTCGACTCCGGCCTTGCGGAGGCGGGCCAGCGCCGCCCAGTGCTCCTTGAGCAGTTTCTCCTGCTCCGCCTTCGGGGGCCCGTCGCTCCAACTTCTCGGCGCTTGGGCAATGGAGACTCCAGTGAACTCCGGCAGCGCGTGCTCGGGGTCGTTCTTGAGATAGAACCACCCCTTGTGCCAACCGCTGTTGGAGCTCGTCAGCGAGAAAGTAATGTACTTCTCTCCCTTGCCCTGCTTCATCCGGAGGTTGGCGCAACCGATGGACGCCGGGAGGGGCCGTCCTTCAAGCAGTCGAACATGAAGAAATACTTGAAGAGGTGCCAGTGGGCACCGATCCCCAAATACCCCTCGCACAATGCCTCGAACGTCGCCATTTGCTGGATGCTGTTCGGATTGAGGTGCTTGTCGGTGTTAGGATTAGTCCCGACACTAACTAGTAAGTTACGCTGTGATCAGCTTCTCGATGGTCGGTGCAAATGACAACACAGGGGACACGAGTTTATCCTGGTTCCGACCGCGGGGTCGTATGTCCAGGAGATTGGCGCGTGCGCGCTGTATTGACTCGCACCGGTGGTGCCTGTAGAGGGGGGCTACAAGCAAGGCGGGAGAGGAGGAGAGTCCTCCAAGTCCCTGCTAGCAGTGATTGAGGCAAAGTGCCAATATCGATGGGAACGAGTATGCGAGTGAGAGTGAGTGTGAAGCGATGATCTCGTCCCCCCGGCGGCCGGGCGACCGCCTCCTCCTTTTATAGACCAAGGGGAGGCGGCTTACAAACGTGCCGCACGGGGTTTTACACAGTATCGTGGTACTGGCACACGGTGTTTGCGATTTGATGGCGTCCTGACGTCTCAACACTTGCCGGTGTCGTGGTGGCTATATGCTGGTCGGGGAAAAGCTTCGAGGGTAGCTCGCTCGGTGTGCACGTCTGACTGCCGTTCGTGCACCCGTTCGAGGGTCTTGCTGACGAGGGCACCCGGCGCTGTACAGGGGCCGGCGCGGCGGCTTCCCATCGAAGCATGGCCGCACAGCACCGGGGATGGCAGCATAGCGCCCGGGATGGTGCCACAGGGCCAGGGATGTCCGCACAGCGCTGGTGCTGATCGCACGGACCCTGGGCGAGTCGCACAGCGCCCGGGATGGCCGGGCGGCGTCGCAGGTAGCGGAGGGGACGCGGCGCACGTCGCTCGTACTGCGACGCCGGTCAGTGTGCGCACCAAGTCGCTGCCCGTACACCCTTCGAGGATGATCCATGCTCTTTCGAGGGCCTCGATGGTGGGAGCTCCCATGCCGTACAGGGGCCGGCGTGGTGGCGTCCCATCGTAACAGGGCTCCACAGCGCTGGGGATGGCTCGCACAGCGCTGGGGATGGCTGCACAGCGCCGGGAGGTGATGGAGGTGACGCGCCTCGCCGGCCTTGCGCCACGGCGTCGCCCCAGGCAGGCGGGGAATTGGGGGCCGTATCCCTCTCGAGGGTGCCGCCGTCCTCTTTCGAGGGGCGCGATGTGGAGGATGTACGGGAGTAGGCAGCACAGTGTCACGGAATGACACCGGCCATCCCGCACAGCACCCGCACAGCGCCGGGGATGGCTGCACAGTGCGGGTTGGCCGAACAGCGCCAGGATCTGATTCCCAGGCGGTGTCAGAGGGCCGGCGTGGCGTGGATTTGCCTTTGACCCGGGCTCCCGCGACGCGCCAGAGCATTTAATGCTCCGGTCGTGGGAGCAGGCACGGTGTCGCGGATCAGAGGAGACCTCGAGTGAGGCGTAAACACGCTCGAGGGGCGTCAAGCCCTCGAGCGAGGCGGACACTCGCCCGAGGGGGCGTCAGGCCCTCGAGCGAGGCGGAAGATTCGCGGCGCAGCGCCCGGCCCTCGAGCGGGTCGGAGGTTTGCTCGAGGAGCGCCGGGGGTCGACTGTTCGTTGGGCCGGTGAGGCTTTTTGGGCCGTGGGCCCTACCCTGGGCCGCTGTCATGCGTGGTGTGGTTTGCTCGTTCGCTTTCGTTATTTTTCGAAAAAGGGGTGATTTCCCCCATTATTAGGGGACCCCCGTGGCTGTCCCCGACAGTAGCCCCCGAGCCTTTGCAACAGTATCCGTAGGAACTTGCAAAGGCTGGTGCTTTCTGATGGGACTTTCTTCCCTCCTGGGCATTGTGGCATTCCGTGGGGGCGCGCTAGCGCACCCGCGGGTGTAGCCCCCGAAGCCTTGGAGGAGTGTGTGCATTCCTGCAAGGTTTTTTCGCAGCGTGCGGCCGGTGCGCGAGGTGTTTATTTCAGCTGGCCTCGGCGTTATTTCAGCCGGCCTCGGCGGTGCCATGCGCGCGTACCGGTATTTGCTTGCGTTCGGGTACGTTCAGGAGGTGTAGCCGTGCGTCGAGCCCCCGAGCTTGGGCCCACTCAAGGCGATCGGGGCGAGCTCTCCGACTTGTCTGTGCGCCCCTTCGCCGCCCCTTCGCGGGGCGGAGGGGTGAGGTGCTCATGACTCCCATCGAACGGGTCGCGAATCATGGGTTCCTCGTCGAGCTGTTAGCGGGTAGTTCAAGTGGACGTCCGTGCCCCGTTCGATAAGGGTCGGCTCGTGGTCCGGAGACACGTCCATAAGAGCACTTACGCGGGTGTGCTAGGCAGGGCTCGGTCCCGTTCGATTGGGACTGAGGGCGCGGAAGCTCTCCCTCGGTGGGATCCCTCGACTAGCTGCCCTCGTTGGCCTTGAACACGAACTATGGGGCGCCCCCGAGCTTGCGAGCTCGGGGTCAGGCTCGAATGCGCGCGCCCTGGTCGTCCCTGACTCTATCAATCTGAGGCGCCTGTTCGAACCCTTCGAGGGTCAGGCTTCGAACCTCTGATTAGTAGGGCCTTTGCGGGGTGGTACTAACGTGCCCCCGTCTTGGCTTGACCTGTGGAGCCCGCTGGGCTGTGGTCTAGTCGACCCTTGAGCCACTGATCAGTATATGCAGCGTTCGAGGGGCCCGGCCCTCGAGTTCGTTCGGTGAGCCGTGGCTCCGCCCGTTTTAGATCGGGGCATCGATCGCACCCGCGAGGGGTCGGTCCTCGAGCTCTTGGCTCTAGTCTCGTGAGGGGGTCATCCTTACTCGGGAAGGAACCGAGCCATTTAATGGGTGCAGATCGTGGGAGCCGATCGTGTGAAGCGGGCGCGCCTTTTCAGGCAGCGCACCGCAGTTGTCGTGGGCGACGTGGGGGGGCGGACGGGACAGGACGCCGCACCCCTTCGCTTATTGTGTCGTAATGATAGCGTGCGCGCGTGCGTACGACCGTTTCAGCACGGCGGGCCCCGCTCGTCAGCGACGCGGGGCGCCGTTCGCATTAATTAGCGCTGTGTGCGGAGTTTTCGGGGGCGTTGCTCCCCTAGATTCTATAAATCACGGGGAGAGGCAGGGGCGAGGTCCCTTACCTTGCCATTCGCATCCGTCCCCGCACGCAGCTCGTCTTCCTCTCGGTCGTGCGCTCCGCCGCTTCGAATCTGCTCGCGTTCTTCGCGCTTTCGCTGCCACCCTTGCTTCTCGCTCTCGTCCTCCATGGCCCCTCCGGTTCGAGTGGTGGAGCCTTTCCCGTGGCCCCGGTCGACGGTGACGCCGCTGGCGCTGAATGAGCTGGTGAACGGCGGGCAGTTGATGCCGGCCGGTGACAGCCCATACCCGGCGTGGATGGTCCCGCCAGCGTCGGACAGGGAGCCCAACCCTCCGCACGGCTACGTCGTCAGCTTCGCCCGTCTCCACGAGCGCGGCTTCGCCGCCCCGGCGAGCCGGTTTATGCGGGGGTTGTGCCACCACTACGGGGTGGAGCTGCACAACTTCGCCCCTAATGCCATCTCGCAGGCGGCTGCCTTCGTCGCCGTCTGCGAGGGATTTCTGGGGATCCCGACGAACTGGGACCTCTGGGTCCATCTCTTTCGCGGCGAGCTCCACACCCTCGCCACGGCCGAGAAGGGGACGCGCCGGGCGGTTCGCGCCGGCGGCCTTACGCTCGCACTGCGGGACGCGCGCAAGGAGCTGTACCCGCTGTGCACCATGACCTCCAACAACGCGGACTGGGAGAAGGGGTGGTTCTACCTCCGCAACGACGGCGTTGGCCTTCCACCGTACACCGGGAAGGTGCTGATGGGGAAGTCCGACGCCTGGTTTCACGGTGTGTCGCCCCCGTCGCGACAACGAAGGTTGGAGTCCCTCACCTCCGCCCTGTGCCAGCTGGCGGACGCCGGGCTGGGGGTGGCTTCGATCATCGCCAACTTCCACCACCGGCGGGTCATTCCCCTCATGGAGAGGGAGCTCTGCATCTTCGAGATGAGTGATGCGGCCAACCCCACGTCGCTGGCGCGGTCACGGCTGCTGCAGGAGCCTCTCCCCAAGGGGTATGCAGCCACGCGGGCGAGGCGCGCGATCAACCTCAAGGTGGTGCCGCATACCGACGACGACCTTTGGTCGTTCGCGATGCTCCCCGACGCCGAGCCGGTGAGCACCGTTTTTTCTTCTTTGATTCTTGTTTCGCATTTTTTTCTTCGTCCTGACAATCCCTGCCCACAGCTGGTGACCGTCAATGCCGCCCGATCAGACCCGCCGACGCCTCGATCTCAGGTCGCCGGTCGCACCGCGCAGCAGCGGGAGCGGGACCAGGCGGCCCTTGCGAAGGAGAGAAGGATCAGGCGGCAGGAGCGCCTTGATCAGTACAACGAGGAGTACCGGCTGCGTGAGCAGCAAGGTCTCTCTCCCCCACCGGTGCTGGAGAACTCGTCCTCGGACGAGGAGGAGAGCGACGGTGAGCGGACCATCTCTGGGAGGTGGGAACCCGCGGCGCCCCCGTCCCCGCGGGTCGAGGGGGCGGCCGCGGAATTGACCCTTGAGGCGGGCACGGTGCCGCCCGTCACCGGGTCGTCGGTGGAGGTGCCAGCGGGCACCGCGGAGGCGCCGGTGGGCGCAGTGGAGGTGCCCCCCCAGTCCTCGAGGAAGAGGAAGCGGGGCTTCTCCAGTTTGAGGTAAGTAGCATCGTTTCCCACATGCCCTCGATTTCGAGGAACAGCCGCTCATCCCCTTCTTTCATTTCGTTGTCAGGGCGTCGCCGGCCGTCCCCGATCTTGCGCCTGCCAAGGCGCTCAAGTTGAGGACGTCTCTGACGACTGGGCGGCGCTCGGAGAGGGTGCCACGGGCGGCGGTGAGCATGGCAGCGGCGTGCGAGCCATCACGCACCCCGACCGCGGCCGCGGGGTCGCAGCAGGAGGTGGCGGTGGTGGTCGTGATGCCGCAGCAGGCGTTGGTGCTCCGCGACCCTCACCAAGGGCGCGGGCTGGCTCATTCGGAGAGCCGGTCCATCAGGGGCCGCGAGACAGCCGGGGCCCCTGCTGGTGGTGCCCCCACGAGGGGCCGGTCGAGGAGGTCGTCCGGGCCAGCCCCCGGGACTACGACCGAGGTGCTGGTGATGCGGGCTGATGGCTGCGTGATGTCGCAGCGGCCGGCGCACGACGCCGGGGCGTCGACGTCTCGTGCCGCGCCGCCAGCATCTAACGCCGCCGCGTCGCAGTCGGAACAGGGGTTGCGTCCCCCGGGGTGCCGCGTACCTTGATCGACGAGGCCCAGGCCGAGCAGGCGCTGTGGCAGGAGTTCCGCGAGCACGGTGCCTCCCTCAACGCTGCGCTGGCCGAGGCGCTCCGTCTCCACGAGGGCCGGTCGTTCCAGCTCTTCGAGGTGAACGTCTTTGCTTGGTTGGAGTTCATTTTCTCGTTTGTTTCCCGTTCGAGTGTTTCACGTTCTGATTCCTCTCTCCGCCCTTTGGTTGATGCTCGCAGGAGCTGCAGGGCCAGACGTGTGAGAAGTACAACCGCCTCTCCCAGTTGAGCTCGAGCCTCGACTGGTACCGGGGGCAGTACGAAGCCTTGGACGCCCTGGTGGAGGCCCTGCAGACGGACAACGGCTGGCTGGAGTACCGGCTAATGGACGTGCAGGACGCGCTCCTGGACCAGCGTGCTCTGACCGCGGAGGGCGCCACCGCGCTCGACAGAGTGAAGGTCATGCTCCTAGAGAAGGAGGCGGTGCTGACGACAGCGAACGGCGAGCTGCAGAAAGTGCGCGCTGCTCTGGCCGAGGCGCTGTAACACCCTGAAATTTCTGGATTTCAGGATGTTAATAGGAAAAATAATAACAACGATTTCTCATAATTTTAAAACTTTGCAACATTTATTTTGTTTACAGAAAAAATAGAATAGGAAAACTAATTGATTGTTTTTTTATAAATTAAATAAAATGGTTCTATGAGTGATGCATTCATATTCGTTTGCATGGTTTTTGGTTGATGTTTCTGGTTTTCAAAATCATAAAAAGTCAAACCTAAACCCCCTCTCTATCTCTAATATCTCTCCCTATCCAGCCTAACGTCCTGGCCTCTTTTCTCCTTCGGCCCTATTCTTCCCACCGGTCCATCAAAGTCAGCCGGCCCAATCCACCTCTCCTCTCTCGTGCCACTGACAAGCGGGTCCCACCCATCAGGTCCTCCTCCCACCTTCGTTCAACCGGTGCCCTCGCACATATGCTCGCTCGTGCCCGAACCTATCAGCTTATGCGCACCCATCCGCATGCGAGCGCCGCATGTCAAGCCCCCCTCCCACCTCTGACCAACGCCCACACTCTCACGTGCCCGTGCGTTGTGCCGGCGCTCCCACCGCACACACTCGTGCGCTGCGCCCGCGTCGCTCGGCCGCCCGTGCCTACATCTCTGTGTCCATGCGCTGCTTGACTCCCGTGCGTGACACCCTGAGCCTACGGCTGCACCCCCATGACGCGCCGCCAGCATCGCCCGTAGTACAGAACCGCGCCGCACGCCCGAACGCGTGGCTTTTTCCCGCATCTCTCGCTCTTCTCCTCCTCTTTCAGTCGCACCATCAAGATACAGTGAACAGCGGCATCATTCTCCTTCAATCCCCATACGTTCCCCTCCCTACCACCAGTAACAGCCATCTTTACCACGAGTTTTTAATGGCCAGCCCTTCCTCTTCCACCAAGTAACTGCCACGACATCAGGGCCCTCAATGGCCGCTGCGGTTTCCTTCAACGGCGTGCCGCTGGCAGCCTGCTCCTTCCACCCGCGCCCCTTTAAAGCAAGGCCCTTCGAGCCCCAGCGCATCCCTGCTGCTCCCTCGTCCTGCTGCCTCACCCTTGCGCCTCTGCAGCTAGCATCGCCGCCAGCCACTACCTGCAGAAGACGGAGTCGAACGCCGTCGCCTTGCACGCCCGCCGGCCAAGCCGAGCGTCGGCTCCTCCTTGCAAGACACCACCAAACCCGAGGCCACCACAGGCTCAACAACATCGAGCCGTACGCTCGCTGTCAGTTGCGGTTCCCATCCTGTCGCCGGAGGACCCAAACATCGAACCGAGCCGGCCGGCCGCCGTCTGAGCCGTCTTCTTCGTTCTGGTCGCCGGTCTACACCTCTGTCACCACGCCGCTGCGAGGAGTCGAGAGGAGCACCACCGACCTCGCCTACCGTTTCGCCGTCTCCCTCGCCTGCTGGAGCAAGTCGCCACTGCCACGGTCTTCCTCACGTCAAGACGAAGCTCCGCTGCCTGATCTTGAAGCCGCACGAGATGCTGGAGCCCCGCTGGCCATGTGACTGGCCCAGGGCGCCGCCGTCCGTCCGTCTGGCCAAATCCCGACTGCCTCCGTCTCTTCCCGCCGCTGCTGCTGCCATGTTGCTGCCATGTCTGGAGTGTCATCTTTTACCGCTGACGCCCCCCCTTCATCTGCTCCCTCCTTGCCATCATTCCGGTAAGACTAATTTCTACCAAAGTCTATACGGATCTTGTTCCCTAAACCTCTCTGATTGTTTTCCTTCTATCTTTTTGTCGGAAGCTTATGCTATACACTGCAACAAGGAGACGTTGGTACTTCTGTCAAGAACTCTAAGATCAATCAGCAGCATCAGTACACCTCCGCTGCCTTGCCATCGTTTCCCAGTACTCCTGACTCTTGTTATTCATCGTCGGTTCACCATCGACCACAGCACGCACTGGTGAGAATAGTGCTGCCTGCTCCGTTTATGTCATCATGATGAATTCTTCTCAAACCAGTGTCGCATCAGAAGCTAGCTGCAAGCATGCAGACCAAGTAGTTCGCATACATCTAATGGCGTACGTGCATGTGTTTGACGTTTCTGTGTAAACCAATCAGAGTCAACAAACCAGCTAGTGTATATCACGTATGTATCTGGTTCATTCCTTGCATGATGTGAGCATGTCATCATGCTGATGTCATATACTCTTTTTTCCCCTTAAAAAAAAGTTCCATCCAGCATGTTCTGTAAATATCCATCTAGTATGTTGTATCTAATTCTCACGATGGCCACCACATGCAGTAGCTCTTCTGCATGCAAACGTCACTAGTTTAATTCTTGATCGACTTCATAATGCTTATAGTTTTTCTATCCTTTGCCCTGCACTCGCAATCAGGAACTGAGGCTTGCCAATGTTCTTCAATCTGCTGTCCATCATCACTCCACTGTCGACCATCACACACTGGTGAGAAGTTGTCTGATTGTCAGTATTTCTCTCTGTTCAGCAATACCATCATACTAGCACAACATTCTATACATGCTAGCAACTCTGTTTATCTATGCGTTCATGCATGTGCTTGCCCATGCTAGAAAGCAAGCAATCAGTACAAATACACCTTCATGATGTCATCATTACATAGTGCTTATGTCATATACATGTTTTTCCTTCAAAATACAATTCCAGTAAATTTCAGTATGTGTTTTCAGCAATATATCCTTTGTCTCTATCTAGTCTTGCTTTGTAAATCTTCTTTCGCCGACCCTTTCAATCTACAGTTAATCACATCTAGATCCGTCCAATCTTGTTCAGTGCGTAGTTTAAGCTCGTTCTTGTTGTCTTAGTTCCGTCTCACCATAACATACACGCTAGTCATGATGTTCACCCAAAAGTGTGTTTTGAGAATTTATCCTAAATTAAATTGACTAATCTTACTTAATAGTATTTTCCAAATAAAATGTAATTAGAGTTATACCTCGATTTTCATAGCAAAACTTAAACTGACTAATGTATATTCAATATGCTTTCTAAATAAAAGTAACATAGGCTATCTCGAGTTTTCTTAATTAAATGTTAATTTGATTAATATGAATATAAATGTGTTTTTTTAAATTATAATGTGATTAGTATAACTCGAAATATAAAGATGAACGCCTAGATGCTTTTACATGCTTCTTTTAAATTAAATGTTTAATTTGCATAAATCATACTTGAATATTTACAAATAAAATTGGACTAAGTTTAAATCGCCTTTTATATATAAAAATAACTTGCTTAATTATTAATAGGGTATTTCTCTGAAATAACCTATATGAACATGATTTTATTTAATTAAAATATATCAAGCTCATAGTCTTTGGGTGATATAATCCAAATCTCTCGATAGTTCCGTTCTTAGTGTTTTCCGCGTTTGCGATCCTAACCAAAACCTGCTCTCTTTTTAAGCCTTTCTTGATTGGTGCATTATTCTTAGTTGTTCTTGTTTGTCTGCTTTGCATGTGTTGTGCCCGATGTTTGCTTCGAGTAGAAGATCGAGTTGTTGTTCGAAAGTCATGAAGATCAAGAGTTTCAAGTGAGCAAGAGCAGAAGAGCATAAGAGTAGCTTTTTGTTGGAGGAAGGCAAGTGGACTTTTCCCCCTGCATATTCTATTTTGTCCCACACAACTTGCATGATAACTAAATTTACTTTTATGTTGTATTGCATAATTTGATGGGAAATCACCTTTTTAAGGACATGACTAGAATTTTATCCTCAATACCTTGAACAACCCTTTTAAATAAATGTTTTTGGGTAGAATATGCTTAGTCGCTTAACATGGGATGGTTAAAATGGATCTTTATAAAATGTTGATCATGATAACTTTGGTGATAAATGTGGTTAATTATAAGATCATATGATTTAATCGGAACATGGAGAACCACCCAGGAAAACAGTGCAACCACAAGACATATGGCTCTGTCTTGGCTAATTAATTAGGGAAGTCTTATGTGGCTATTAGCCTTAGTAGCTTGGGGTACGGAGGAATGCTTTTATGACTCTTCTACTCTGGACAGGTTTTGGAACGGAAGTGCTCTTCTAGGCTAACTTGGTCCGAGGGTAGAAGGAGGGTACGAAAGATAGCCTCTAGGACGTGCTACTATGGACTAATACACATAGGAGGACTCTTTGTAAAGGTCTCGTAGCGTCCCTATGCAACCACACCTCGGAAGTGTGGTATTGTGCCTACTTTTGCACAGCATGGTTGGGTTCAAAGTTCTTCGGAACTTTTACGCGACTTGTGGTGAAAGTGTACAACCTCTGCAGAGTGAAAACTGATCGATCAGTCGTGCTCACGGTCAAGAGCGGTCTGGACCCTCACATGATAATCAAACATAAAGATGGAATTAAATCGTGGTTCTTGTGGTTTTGAGATGAGATGCTTTCCTAAATACTTAAGTGGGTTGGTATAAAGTTACATCTAGTAAATAGATGCTTGCTAATAAAATTTGACCAACATTAAAAATGCTAACCGCTACAAAACCTTAGCCTATCCTTGATAGCCTTGCATCTTCCCCCACTTGCTGAGCTCCTACCATAAGTGTGCTCACCCTTGCTTACCCGCTGTTCAGAAAAGAAGAAGGTGTATGATGTCCAGAAGATGGTGCTAGGCGTACGCAACCCCCAGTCGTTTGCCTGTGAAGTTTGGAGTCTTTGTTTCCCAGGATTCCGCTGTAAATCTCTGATAATCTCTCTTTCTTTACGTGATATTGTTTCTGTTATTCACTATGATGTCACTATATGTATGAAACTAGATCCTGCCATACATATAGGTAGCACTTGGTTTTCTTCGGAAAAACGGGTGTGACAGGCGCAAACCTTGCTGGCGCAGAAAGAGACTGCCCTCGTCGCGGCGCAGACCCAGCTCCAGCAAGACTGCACCACCCTCGAGGGGGCGAGGTCCTGGCAGGCTCAGGCTGAGCAGAAGGCCCAGGAGGCCGAGAAGCTGAGCGCTGATCTGCAGGAGAAGATCACGTCGCTCGCCGCGGTGGAGGATCAGCTTCACCAAGAGCGGAGCGCGCATCAGCAGGCAGAGGGCCAGCTCCAGGTGGAGCGGTCCGCCCTCACGGAGGCTCAGGCCGCCCTCCAGCGCGAGCGCTCGGCTCGGGAGGAAGCGCAAGGCCAGCTCCAGCGGGAGCGCACCGCGCTGGGGGAGGTTCAAGCCGCGCTCCAGCTCCAGGATTCAGAGGTCACGCGGCTCAAAGGGGAGTTGGTCCAGGAGGCCGTGTCGTTCGAGGAGCTGCGGCAGGCTAGCGAGGAGAAGGACGCCGCTATCCTTGAGCTGCAGCAGGCGGCCGAGACCGCGCGTGCGGCCCTTGAGACAGAGAAGAAGCAGGTCGAGGGTAAGTCGCCTCTCTCGGATTCTTCGTTTGTTGCTCGAGTTCGTCGAGATCCGCTCTCAACTTTTATTCGTCTTCCATTTTTCAGGCTTGCGGGCTGCTCTCGGGAAGTCAACGACACAGGCGGAGGTGCTCCAGGCGGCCTACAATTCCTCCCAGCAGGAGCTGGGGGTTCTGCAGGAGGCAGCCCTCGAGGCGTGCCAAAGCGTTGATGAGGGCAATGGGGAGGCCGGGAGCACTGTGGCAAGTCGCCTCCGGGCCTTGGGCGGCCACGTCGCCCGGCGTATGCGAGGTGCGCTCCGCCTGGGGATCCAGAAGACCCTTGGCGTGGTGCAATCGCATTACCGGGTTAACCTTGCGGCGTTGGCTACGGGTTACATTATCGCTGACGACCTCGACGACGATGGTGCAGAGGCCGAGGCGAGCCGCCTGGACGCCCTTGCCGCTCCTGCCGCCGACATCCTCACCGACGACTTCGCGGAGATCCTCTTCCCGGAAGCTCCCCCCGCCGGGCCCCTCGAGCCCTGAAAGAAGCTGGGCACTCAGGCCCTTAGATTGCAGTTAGGAATCGAGCCTCGTGGCTTCATGTAATAAACACAATTTGCTTAAAGTACTTGTAAGCTTAAGTGCCATTTCGTTTTTTGTGATTGCGCCGTTCCGTCTCTCCATGTCGTTTAGGCGAATTTCAGCTGGAATCGTTCGTTTTCACGAGTAGCGCTTAGGCAAAGTGGTGAGGGGGAAGGGTCGTATCCTACCGCGAGGCGTAGGCTATCCCCGACTCACCCGTCTTCGCCTGTTGGCCATCCGCGTCCTGCGTCATTTCGCTCAAACTCCCGGGTCGAGACGTACTTGGCGCTTTTGAAGTAAAGATTTTTTGCGAAAAAATGGGACCGTTTAGGGGGGGTGCCCCCCGTAGTAGCCCCCGAGGGGGACTTGGTTTTCGGGGAGAAAGCCGAGTCGCCCTTGACTTTATCGAAAAGAAAACTTCACATTTGTACAACCGACTGGGGTGTCGGATATGTGCCAAAAGACTTGGAAATCCTTTCTAAGGGTAGAAGCGACGTAGCTGTTGGATGTTCCAAGCGTTGGTGAAGACTTCGCCTTGCTCGTTCGCCAGCTTGTACGTGCCGGGCTTGAGCACCTTGGCGATGACGTAGGGCCCCTCCCATGGTGGTGACAGCTTGTGGCGGCCTCGGTTGTCCTGGCGCAGCCTTAACACTAGGTCGCCCTCGTTGAGGTCTCGGCGCCGGATTTTCTGAGCTTGATACCGCCTCAGCGCCTGCTGGTATCTCGCCGATTGCATCATGGCCACGTCACGGGCTTCGTCTATTTGATCCAGCGAGTCTTCGCGAGCTCGCTGGTTCGAACCTTCATCGTAGCCCTTAATCTTGGGCGATCCGTATTCCAAGTCCGTGGGGAGAACGGCCTCTGCACCATAGACTAGGAAAAACGGCGTGAATCCCGTGGCTCTGCTCGGAGTGGTCCTGAGGCTCCAAATGACCGCTGGGAGCTCCTGAAGCCATTTCCGGCCGGACTTGTTCAGTCTGTCGAAGATCCTGGGCTTAAGGCCTTGTAAAATCATGCCATTGGCACGTTCCACTTGGCTGTTAGTCTGTGGGTGTGCGACAGCCGCCCAGTGCACGCGGATGTGGTGGTTGTCGCAAAACTCCAGGAATTTCCTGCCGGTAAATTGGGAGACATTGTCGGTGATGATGGAGTTCGGCACTCTGAACCTGTGGATGATGTCGGTGAAGAATGTTACGGCCTGCTCCGCTCTGAGGTTAGTGATTGGGCGTGCCTCGATCCATTTGGAGAACTTGTCCACGGCAACCAGCAGGTGGGTATAGCCCCCGGGCGCCTTTCGCAAGGGCCCGACAATGTCTAATCCCCACACGGCGAAGGGCCATGTGACGGGTATGGTCTGTAGGGCGTGAGCTGGGAGAAGGGTCTTACGCGCGTAGAACTGGCACCCCTCGCAGGTGCGCACAACCTCGTTGGCGTCGGCAACCGCCGTGGGCCAGTAGAAGCCCTGGCGGAACACGTTGCCCACGAGGGTGCGCGGTGCCCCGTGATGGCCGCACATGCCTGCGTGGATGTCACGGATGAGTTCCCGGCCGTGGGGAATGGGAATGCACCGCTGCAGGACGCCGGACGCGGCGCGCTTGTACAGCTCGCCGTCAACCACGGCGAATGACTTGACTTTCCTGGCGATGCGCCTAGCTTCGGTCCGGTCTGAGGGGAGTTCCCCTCGATCGATCCAGGCGAGGTACTTGGCCCGCCAATCCTCCGCGCGAGGGGTCGGCTCGATTTCCATGGCCTCGGCTTCGTCCGCGCCGTACCCCTCGAGTAGGGAGAGCACGAATGCCTCGTTCGAGGGGTCCTCGTCCATGGGTTCCACACCCGCTGGACTCGAGGGAGCCCCCGAGGGTTCCTCCTGATTCGAGGGGGCTGGACTGAGGTCGACGGACGGTTTGGCGACGTCTTGCGCGAAAACGTTCGGGGGAACGGTGATTCGCCCCGACGCAATCTTCGCGAGCTCGTCCGCCTCCTCGTTGTACTTGCGGGGGATGTGATTGAGCTCGATGTCGTAGAACTTGTCCTCGAGGGCGCGTACGGCGTTGCAATAGGCTTCCATCTTCTCGTCGTGGCAGCTCGCATTCTTCATGACCTGATCGATTACGAGCTGCGAGTCTCCCCTGATGTCGAGGCGTTTGATGCCGGTCTCGATGGCGATTCGAAGGCCACAGAGGAGGGCCTCGTACTCCGCCATGTTATTTGATGCGGGAAAGTGCAAGCGCATTGCGTACCTCATGTGTTCCCCGAGGGGCGAGATGAAGAGCAGGCCCGCGCCCGCTCCGGTCTTCATCACCGACCCGTCGAAATAGAGGGTCCAGCACTCGGCCTGGATCTGCAATGGGGGCAGCTGTGTGTCCGTCCACTCGGTGACGAAATCAGCGAGGATCTGAGACTTGATTGCCTTGCGCGACGCGTAGGTGAGCGTCTCACCCATGAGCTCTACGGACCATTTTGCGATCCCGCCCGCAGCGTCCGGGTTACGAATGATCTCTCCCAACGGGAATGATGAGACCACCGTGACCGGATGGGCCTCGAAGTAGTGCCGCAGCTTGCGCCGCGCAAGCACCACTGCGTAGAGCAGCTTCTGGATCTGGGGATACCGCGCCTTGGTCTCGGACAGCACTTCGCTGATATAGTACACCGGCCTTTGAACTGGTAGGGCGTGCCCTTCCTCTGCTCGCTCCACGACGATGACCGCGCTGACCACCTGGGTGGTTGCCGCGACGTAGAGGTACAGAGGCTCGCCGCCTTGGGGCGGCGTGAGGATTGGTGCGTGTGCGAGCGTCGCCTTGAGCTTGTTGAGTGCCTCCTGGGCCTCGACGGTCCAGGAGAAACGTTCGTGCTTCTTCAGGAGTCGGTAGAGGGGCAGTCCCTTCTCGCCGAGCCGTGAGATGAAACGGCTCAAGGCGGCCAGGCAGCCCAACACCTTCTGCACCCCTTTTAGGTCTCGAATCGGGCCCATTCGGTCGAGGGCGGAGACCTTCTCGGGGTTGGGCTCGATGCCCTGTTGAGAAACAATGTATCCCAATAGCATGCCACACGGCACCCCGAAGACGCACTTCTCGGGGTTGAGTTTAACCCTGTTTGCCCGCAGGCAATCGAACGCAACGCGCAAATCGGTAACTAGGTCGTCCGCCTTCCTGGTTTTGACGATAATGTCATCTACGTATGCCTCTACGGTTCGCCCGATGTGGTCCCCGAAAACATGCTGCATACATCGCTGGTACGTAGCGCCCGCGTTTCGGAGGCCAAATGGCATTGTTACGTAGCAGAACATGCCGAACGGTGTGATGAAAGAGGTCGCGAGTTGATCGGACTCTTTCATCTTTATTTGGTGGTAACCCGAATAGGCATCAAGGAAACATAAGAGTTCACACCCTGCAGTGGAATCTACAATTTGATCGATTCGCGGCAAAGGAAAAGGAACTTTGGGACATGCTTTATTGAGACCGGTGTAATCTACACACATCCTCCACTTCCCATTCTTTTTCTTAACTAGTACAGGATTAGCTAGCCACGTTGGGTGGAAAACTTCCTTGATAAATCCGGCCTCGAGGAGCTTCCGCAGCTCTACTCCGATCGCCCGGCGCCTTTATTCATCAAAGCGCCGCAGCCGCTGCTGCACGGCTCTGGAGTGAGGTAGGATATCAAGGGAGTGCTCGGCGACCTCCCTCGGATGCCTGGCATATCCGAGGGGCTCCACGCGAAGATGTCAGCGTTAGCGCGGAGAAAGTCGACGAGCACCACTTCCTATTTCGGGTCGAGGGTGGAACTGACCCTCAACACCTTGCCCTCGGGGGCGGCAGGGTCGAGGGGCACCTCCTTCGTTTGTTCGGCAACCTCAAAACTGCCCGCGTGCTTGGCGGAGGAGTCGGAGCCCTCGTTGGCCAGCTTCTCCATGTCCGCGACAAGCGTTTCGTCGAGCACCAGGGCCTCAGCGTGCTCGACGCACTCGACGTCACAGTCGAATGCGTGCTCGATCGACGAGCCCACGGTGATTACGCCTTTTGGCCCCCGGCATCTTCATCTTGAGGTAAGTGTAGTTCGGGACCGCCATGAACTTGGCATAGCACGGACGGCCAAGGATGGCGTGGTACGCGCCCCTGAACCCCACCACCTCAAAGGTGAGGACCTCCTTGCGGAAGTTGTCCGGCGTGCCGAACCAGACCGGCAGATCGATCTGACCGAGGGGCTGGACGCGCTTGCCTGGCGCGACGCCATGGAACGGCGCCGTGCTGGGCCGTAGCTGGTCCAACCCGATCCCCATCAGCCGTAGGGTGTGAGCGTAGAGGATGTTGAGGCTGCTGCCGCCGTCCATCAGCACCTTGGAGAACCGCGCGTTGCCGATGACGGGATCGACGACCAACGGGTACTGGCCCGGGTTGGGGATGCGGTTCGGGTGATCCTCGCGGTTGAAGGTGATGGCGTCCTCCGACCAATCGAGGAAGGAAGGAGGAGCCCTCTCCGCGGCGAGGACCTCGTGCCGCTCTCGCTTGCGCCGGTTGGTGGACATGTCCACCGTCGGTCCCCCGAAGATGAAGAAGACGTTCTCCACCGCGGGGAAGCCATCAGCGTCTCCGTCACCTCCGTCTTTCTTAGCCTCGTCCTCCTTCGCGGCGACGCGGCGGTAATACTTCTTGAGCATGTCGCATTGCTCGAGGGTGTGATTGACTGGGGTCTTGTGGTACGGGCAGGGCTTCTTCAACATATCGTCGAATACGCCGGGGCCTCGAGGGGCCCCTCGAGGACCCTTACGGGCAGGGTCAACGGCGAGGGCCTCGTCGTCCTCGCCGCGCCCGTGCGCGCGTGCGTCATGGGGCTTCTTGCCCTTCTTGCCCCGCTTCTGCTTTTTCGCAGGCTCCTTGGACTTGCTGCCCTCCGCGGGTGCGTCGTCCAAGCGCTTTCCTTTCTTGCCGTCGAAAATGGCCCCCACTGCCTCCTCTCCGGAGGCGAAGCTGGTGGCGATGTCGAACAACTCGTTGGAGTCGACCGGCGGGCTCCTCCCGAGCTCGCGCACGAGGTCCCGACAGGTCGTGCCTTCGAGGAAGGCGTGCACGATCTCGGACTGAGCAACGCTCGGGAGCTCAGTACAGCGCTTTGAAAAGCGCCGTATGAAGTCCCGGAGCGACTCGCCGGGCTTCTGGGTGCACGCCCGCAGGTCCCAGGAGTTCCCAGGGCGCACGTATGTGCCCTGGAAGTTCCCTACGAACGTGCGGACTAAGTCATCCCAGCTGTGGATCTGGCTGGGCGGTAGGTGCTCAAGCCACGTTCTGGCCGAGTCCGCAAGGTGCAGCGGCAGATTGCGGATGATCACCGCATCGGTGGTGGCGCCGCCCAGCTGTCAAGCCAGGCGGTAGTCATTGAGCCACACACGAGGGTCCGTCTCCCCCGTGTACTTGTCGATGGTGGTGGGCTGGCGGAAACGCTGGGGGAAACTCGCCGCACGGATCTCCCGGCTGAACACTCGGGTTCCCGGGGGTTCCGGTGTTGGCGAGCAGTCCTCCCGGCTGTCGTAGTGACCACCTCGTCGAGGGTGGTAGCCCGCCGCCGCTCGCGCCTCCGCGTCGCCCTTTCTCTTGGCGTTCAGGACGTTGCGGGCATCGCCGTCGTGGGCCTGGCCGCGCGTGTCAAGGATCCGCTCCTTGACAGGCGTCCTGTCCCGGTTTGCCGGCTGCCCCGCCGCGCCGTCCGCGTGGACGGATGCCTCCTGGTCCTTCGCGCCACCGTCGCCCCGCGCGCTGGACTGGTTGCGCATGCGGGACGCGGAGCTCTCGGCCTGCTGCACGGCCGCTTGCTCGATGAGAGTCTGCGCCTCGCGGCGCAGGTTACGTGCCTCGGGTGTCAATGGCTCGGGCATGGCCCGAAGTAGTGTTGCCGCCGCGATGAGTTTTTGGCTGGCACGAAGTGGCGTGTGTGGGTCGTCCACGTTGAAGTCGGCGTTGATGCACTCGCAGGCCTGCTTCCCGGCTTCTCGGGCGCGTTCGCCGCGCGCCGAGGCTTCCCCTGCGATGGTTGCACGCAGGAGCCGCACCTGCCGGTACTCTTCCGCGAGCTTTGCCTCGAGCTCGCGCGCCTGGGCCAGCTGCGCATTAATATCTGCATTGCCCGCTGGTGGGGCCGGTGGCGGGTTCGGCTCCGGATGCTGGGCCGCGTTCCCGTCGCCCGCTCCGTTCGCGCCGTCAGCATGCTCGTTGGCGGCGACAACGAAGCACTCGCGCGAGGGATCGTAGCTCCCTTCGCTGGAGTCGTCGAAGTAACCGAACCAGTAGTCCGCGGCGTCAAGGAACCGCCGGAAGACCACAGGGTCCGGTACGCCGGAGAAGTCCCACTCCGCGTAGCCGTGCGAGGTCGAGGGCGGCAGCTCGCTGGGCGAGCCGTGATACGACTCGTCGTTGGTGGTGGCGATGAGGTTCCGGACTGAAAGCAGGTGATGGCCCGGGAGATCCTCATATGCAGCCATGTCAGTGCTGACGGATGAGGCGTACGCCGCAGCAGGGTTGCGCATCCCGTGGGGGAACTGCGGCCCCGTGGCCGCGTGCTCCCCCGCAGGGTGTGCCGTCGTGTCGCTTGGCGGGGGCACATCGTTTCGGGCCGCCTCGCGTGCTGCCCTGCGTCGCTCCGCACGCGCCTGACGCGAGCGCTGACCTGGGTGTTTGCGGCGCTGGGGCGTCGAGGTGCTCGCAGCAGCCGCCTGGGTGGGTGCCGGAGCGTCAGTAGCAGGCGTGGTGGGAATTGGGCCCGGCCCAGTCAACCGCCACGGGTGGAGTTCGTCGAAGTTGGTGAGGCGCATGAGGTAGCCGTTCCCTGTGGCCTGAAAGTTCAGGCTCCCAAACCGGATTTCGAATCCAGCAGGGAGAGGGTCCGAGCTGCCCATGGCGTACCCCTGGGACGTCATCTCGGTACGAATCACCATCGAGAATGCTGGTGAGGGGTCGATCACAGCGCGAGTACCCCTACCTGGCGCGCCAACTGTCGGTGTTAGGATTAGTCCCGACACTAACTAGTAAGTTACGCTGTGATCAGCTTCTCGATGGTCGGTGCAAATGACAACACAGGGGACACGAGTTTATCCTGGTTCCGACCGCGGGGTCGTACGTCCAGCAGATTGGCGTGTGCGCGCTGTATTGACTCGCACCGGTGGTGCCTGTAGAGGGGGGCTACAAGCAAGGCGGGAGAGGAGGAGAGTCCTCCAAGTCCCTGCTAGCAGTGATTGAGGCAAAGTGCCAATATCGATGGGAACGAGTATGCGAGTGAGAGTGAGTGTGAAGCGATGATCCCGTCCCCCCGGCGGCCGGGCGACCGCCTCCTCCTTTTATAGACCAAGGGGAGGCGGCTTACAAACGTGCCGCACGGGGTTTTACACAGTATCGTGGTACTGGCACACAGTGTTTGCGATTTGATGGTGTCCTGACGTCTCAACACTTGCCGGTGTCGTGGTGGCTATATGCTGGTCGGGAAAAAGCTTCGAGGGTAGCTCGCTCGGCGTGCACGTCTGACTGCCGTTCGTGCACCCATTCGAGGGTCTTGCTGACGAGGGCACCCGGCGCTGTACAGGGGCCGGCGCGGCGGCGTCCCATCGAAGCATGGCCGCACAGCACCGGGGATGGCAGCATAGCGCCCGGGATGGTGCCACAGGGCCAGGGATGTCCGCACAGCGCTGGTGCTGATCGCACGGACCCTGGGCGAGTCGCACAGCGCCCGGGATGGCCGGGCGGCGCCGCAACTAGCGGAGGGGACGCGGCGCACGTCACTCGTACGGCGGCGCCGGTCAGTGTGCGCACCAAGTCGCTGCCCGTACACCCTTCGAGGATGATCCATGCTCTTTCAAGGGCCTCGATGGCGGGAGCGCCCATGCCGTACAGGGGCCGGCGTGGTGGCGTCCCATCGTAACAGGGCTCCACAGCACCGGGGATGGCTCCACAGCGCTGGGGATGGCTCGCACAGCGCTGGGGATGGCTGCACAGCACCGGGAGGTGATGGAGGTGACGCGCCTCGCCGGCCTTGCGCCACGGCGTCGCCCCAGGCGGGCGGGGAATTGGGGGCCGTATCCCTCTCGATGGTGCCGTCGTCCTCTTTCGAGGGGCGCGACGTGGAGGAGGTACGGGAGTAGGCGGCACAGTGTCACGGAATGACACCGGCCATCCTGCACAGCGCCAGGGATGGCTGCACAGTGCGGGTTGGCCGAACAGCGCCGGGATCTGATTTCCAGGCGGTGTCAGAGGGCCGGCGTGGCGTGGATTTGCCTTTGACCCGGGCTCCCGCGACGCGCCAGAGCATTTAATGCTCCGGTCATGGGAGCAGGCACGGTGTCGCGGATCAGAGGAGACCTCGAGCGAGGCGTAAACACGCTCGAGGGGCATCAAGCCCTCGAGCGAGGCGGACACTCGCCCGAGGGGGCGTCAGGCCCTCGAGTGAGGCGGAAGATTCGCGGCGCAGCGCCCGGCCCTCGAGCGGGTCGGAGGTTTGCTCGAGGAGCGCCGGGGGTCGACTGTTCGTTGGGCCGGTGAGGCCTTTTGGGCCGTGGGCCCTGCCCTGGGCCGCTGTCGTGAGTGGTGTGGTTTGCTCGTTCGCTTTCGTTATTTTTCGAAAAAGGGGTGATTTCCCCCATTATTAGGGGACCCCCGTGGCTGTCCCCGACAGTGCTGGAGTTGGAGCCCGTACTCGCCCGGATGAATCGCCCGGCGGGGATGGAGAAGCCACGCTCGTGGAACGCCACGAACGAGACGATGTACCCCCTCGGCGGGCGCGGCACGGACTCATCCTCGGGCAACCTCCACTCCTCGGTGTCGGTGAGCGCAGGGAGCTGCCCGGCGGCAATGAGGCGGTGCAGCATCGAACGGGACACGTTGGAGCGCGACCAGTTCGACATAGCAACGGCGGGCTCTCACGCGCGGCTCAGGTGAAAGAGGCGGCGACGCTGTGGGCGTGAATGGAAAAGGAAGCGGGCGACGACAGCGGCAGAGATGGCAGAAGGGGAAAAGTTTCGAATCCCCAACCGGCGCACAGTTTATAAGGAAGGGGCGTGGCCACCGGCCTTGAATGCTGGGCCCGCCACGTCGAGAAGACGCCTGCGCACGCGCGCGCGCCCTGGGGTAACTGACGCCCGCCTGCGCGACGCCTCGATGCCCGCTGGGCCCGGGAATCTGAACCGACCCCGTTTCCGTCTTTTCAAGCTGTCACATACGCCACGTCGGCCATGACCTCCACGACGCCCACAACCGCCACGACCACCTTGGAAAAAGGTCCCGGAACTACGACAACACCACTGAGGATCAAAACCCCACAAGCGAGTCTACAACTCACTCGTGGGCTCGGGGGCTACATCCGGCGGATGCGCTCGCGCGCACCCACCGAGAAGACCAAGAACAAAGATCATCGCGACGCCTTTCGTCTGAGCCTGTGTGCGAGTCCTTGACTCCCTCTCAGGCTCGGGGGCTACTGACGAGGGCCCAGATTAGGGCCCCCTTTGACGGCGAGATAATCACTCTTGAGGTGAAGTCTTCTGACACCATTGACAATGTGAAGGCCAAGATTCAGTGTAAGGAGGACTGAGGATCCCTGTCAAGACCATCACTGCCAAGACGTCTTGTTTCCGGCCAGTTGGAAGCTTCCTCGACGAGTCTCCTGCTAGGAGAAGGCTTCTCCGACAAGTCTCCGCCTCGCACGAGGAGTTCTCCGCCTCGCCCGACAAGTCTCCGCCTCGCACGAGGAGTCTCCGCCTCGCCTCCGACAACCTGCTCGTTCGCACGAGCAGTTTCCGTCTCCGACCAAGACATGGTCCACGCAACGTGGCGCCACCTCGACGCACGGGCTTCCCTGCAGCGACACGTGGGGCGCTAGTTCCTCACGCCATGCAAATACGCCAGCTGGCGGCACGCGCAGGCGGCCGGCTCTGACGAGAGCCATAATGCGGCACTGTTCGGCCGCGCGGCCCTCAACGCGCCGTCCCATCCGACTCTGCAGCACGCCAACTCCGACCGAGGCACTCGAGTGCCCCCTACGATTAGCGCTGGCCTACGATTAGGCCATAACGTGGCGAGCTCATCCCATACTCAGGCGGGTTAAGTCAGCACCAAAGTGCTCGGAGGAAGCGCCAGGTGCCCAAAGTAAGCAGCCCCGCCCGGCCACGCGGTGGCTTCGATGACAACGCGATTCAGCCCCTCTTCAATGCACCCTGACGGACAGCGACGTGCATGAAGACGTCCCAGCGGTGCAGGACTGTAGCTTTTACTTGTATTCCCTTTTTGTCCCTCTCCCTTGCGTCTATAAAAGGGAGAGGAGGGAAACCGTCACTAGGGCTGACGAACTGAACTCTCACACCCCAGGGACTTGGGCTCGACACCCTCTCCCGACAAGTTTGTAACCCCTACTACAAACAACCCTAGCACGAGAACACGGCAGCATGAAACTGGACGTAGGGTGTTACTCCTCGGAGGCCCGAACCAGTCTAAATCCCGACGTCTCTTGTGCTAACCATCCGGGTCGGACACACGATCGATACAAATTTACTGTCCGGCGGTAGAGAACCCCGACAGCTAGTTACTGTTACACAAAATCTAAACTAATTTAACTAATTACACTATTCTAAACTAATTAACTAATTACATAAAGTAAATAAAGAGAGAAAACTTACCTGAGAGAGAGAGGAGGCCGTGGGGAGAGGGGGCGGCAGCAGGGTGGGGGCGGACGGTGGCCGCCGTCACACTTTATATAAGGGCCGCAGCCGCCGTCCGACACGGTGGTTAGAACCTACCGCCGTGGCGCACGGCGGTACGTTGCCGCGGGCCCACAGCCAACAGCCGACCGTTGGCGGTAGCCCTACCGCCGTGGGCCACGGCGGTTGGACGTGCTGCCGCTGTGGGCCACGGCGGTTGGCCCTATCCGCCGTGACCCACGGCGGTGGTGGTATAGTTTTGATAAATTTCAAAACGGACGTATAAATTTGCAAATTGGAATAAAAGAATATAAAAAAAAATCCCGGTGACGCCCCTTCTCTCCGTGTCACGACCAAGTATGGCCCATGAAAAGCCCAGCATATCCAGCCCATCTGCCAAGATGAAGCCCATTTGATTTGATTCATTTGCTCATCGACAATAATGGCACTTACGAGCAAACTTTGCTTGGAAGTCACTCTACGACTACAAATACATTGTCCTCCTCATGGAACTACAAGAAACAATCGTTTGACTACAAGAAAAATCCAATCCACTGTTCTAACTCCAATTGGAACACATATCAAAATCCTCCGTGATTGAAACCTACTATCTGTAAGTTACCCGTCAAAAAAAGTTAACAGTTCAGATGTCTTCAATTATGTACTAATCACCAGCTCACCACCATTGATGCACAAGCACGCCGCTGTTGCGGAGCAAATTGAACAGCTCTAGGCACTCGCCGTACGTGTTCCGGTACTTGGGTGACCGCTCGCCGGGGCAGCACCTCTGCCACCGGTTGTAGTGGCACTCGAGGAACAGCTCATCGGCGAGACAGATCGCCCCAGTGTCGAGCATCCTCGGGATGAGGTCGAATTCTGTTCCCTCCACGTCCATCTTCATCACCACGTAGTCCTGCTCCGACGCCGTCCGCTTCAGCCACTCGGCGAGGTCGAACGCCGGGATGCGCCGTACCTCGCCGGACGACACACCCTCCATCGCGCCCGCGCCGGGCCTGATGCGGCCCATGCCACGGCCGCTCGGCTTCCTGGCGTCGTCGGCGTCGCCCTTCTTGCTGCCGGGGCCATCGTTGATCTCGAACGTGAGCGTCTCGTTCCTGACCCAGGCGGCGTAGGGGAGCAAGGTGACGCCCTTCTTCCTGGCGTAATCGGCGTGGAACGCCGGGTCGGCCTCGACGGCGAACACCTCGAAGGTGTGGTTCTGCTTGGGGTACTGCTTCCGGAAGCAGCTGCCGATGCTGGAGCCGTAGCTCCGGGCGCCCACGTCGACGTACACGTACCGGCGCTTGAAGCCGATGTCGGCGAGCGCCGGCAGGTACCTGATGTTCTTGATGTTCCTCTTCAGCGTGATCCATGGCTTCGCCGGCTCTTCTTGGATCAGCGGCTCGGCGAGGCCGATGATTTCGAGCTTGTGATCGCGACTCGTGCAGCTGCCCGCGGAATTGTTGCCGTTGGTGGTGGAGATGCCTGCATGCTTCCGGAAGACCAGCTCCCGGAGCGTGGAACCATCCGCGCCGTTGATCACGCGGGAGCGGAGCAATCGGAGGGAAGGGAGGAGAGCCTGGAGAGACCGGAGGCTGTAGGCGTCGCTGGCGCCGGACGTCAGGACCACGAGGTGCCCGTGCCCGTCCGGCTTCACGATCCGCGCTGCCTCGCTGGCGAGGTCGGCCTGGCGTTTGGAGAAGTCGAGGGCTCGCCCGGCGAAGACGAAATCGACGGAGGAGTCCGGGAACGGGAGGTTGTGGTCGTCCCCCGCGACGGCGAGGGGCGGGGCACGCTCCCCGGCGACGGCGCCGACCACGCCGAGCTCCCGCAGCGCCATCGCCTCCTGGGCGCCGCCGAGGCAGACGGCGACGGAGGACGCGGCGAGCATGCCGTCCGCGAGGTGCCTGCGGAGGACGGCCGCGTGGCGGTCCACCCCGCGCCGCCACTCGCGGGTGCGCCACGCGTCGGGGGACCGGGCGGCCGCCTGCGCGTGGGTCCTCCTCCCGGCCACCGCGGCCCGGACGGCGGGGTCGGCCGCCCTCCCCCCGCCGCCGACGACGGCGAGCTCCACGCTCAGGAGCCAGAGCCCGAGCGCGACGACGCCCAGGAGCAGGACGGCGCGCGTGAACGACACGCGCCCCGCCGGGGTCATGCCTCCTCACCACCGCGCGCGTCAGCCGATCGGGCCAGAGTCCAGCGGCAGCGGGGCCGATCGCGCGAGGAGGCCGCCGATTCAATGGAAACAGAAGCGGACGGGGAGGAGGGCACGGGCTTGGGAATTGGGATACCCGTGGACGGGAGGGGCGTAGGTGGAAAGCGCCATGCCCGGGATCGGACTGCTTCCACGGCAATCGGAGATTGAATGAAGAAGCGTATCCGAAGAGGGTAGGAGAAGAGCGGTTAGCTCTTGGGTATTGGCACGCAATAATTTCAAACCGTGTCACTACCTGTAAAGTTTGGACGTGAAAGGCGCATCAGTGCATGTCCAGTTCAGCAGATGCATCGCTTCAACTTCTTCGCCGTCGGTGTTTGTGTACCAGTATGGAGGGAGTAGGGATGAAAGTGGTGTGGATAATTTCCGTATGCGATCCGAATCTGAATTATGCGAATATGAATAAGAGTTTTTGTTATCTATACAGATGTGGATAATCCGAATCCGATTGTGTGCGGATGCGGATTAGGATATGGTGTTAGTGATATCCGACGGATATGGATTATCTGATAATTGAATGCGGATAATCCGAGACCTATAATAGGATATCCGACTATTATGACAGTCCAATACGGCTCATACACTATGACCTTTACCTATACACAATTTTTTAGCCCACAAAATTCTAGCTATATATAGTGTGTGCATGTGCATCAAAAACCCTAGCCGCAGTCCTGCGTAGAGCATCATTTGTCACCATTTGAAACTGAATATAAGCATGTATTATCCGACTATATTAATCCGCATCCGCTCCGACACCAATCCGACTCCGCACCATATTCGACATCCGAAAAAATCCGCATCCGTGTAATATCCGCTCCACATCCGACAAAAAAATATGAATGTGAATATGGTAAAGATATTATCCGATCCGATCCTATCCGCTTTCGTCTCCAGGAGGGAGTACATATGTTTTTGTATCGAGTCGAATCGTGGTAACTTTAAGCATGATTAAAAGCACTGATAATGTCGGAGCTTTAAAGCTCGGTTAAGTACGTACCGGTATTAGTGATTAAATACGGAGTACTACGTAGCTATGTGATATCAATCACGACCCGTTCACGAGACTCGCCACGAAATCCATTCCCTGCCGCGGCGGTTTCTGCAGGCTACCGTGACGAGGGGTTACCGTCTACTGACCCTCTGGAAGGACCACGACGGGATCCGGCCCGGTCTCATAACGTGACGGCGAGACCGTTGGGTCGGTCGGTAGTCCGCCACTCCGCGGCGGCCTCGCCCTGCCCAGCAGTGCCCCGCCAGGCCGCCCGTAGCCGCCAGCCGCTGGGCGCGCGCCTGCACAAACCGAGGGGAACGCCGCGCGGCTGGCTACGACCTGGCACTATGGCCCGGGGCGACCGGGCGGGGAGCTCCACTGCTCCAGAGTCACCTCGACGGGTTAGTTTTTTTGAGTGAATTTCACTCAGGTCTGTTAACTATTCCTAAGTTCTCATCTAGATCCGCTAATTTTAAAAGTGGTCATCTAGGTCCATGATCTATTGAAGAATTGTCATCTAGGTCCAAAAGTGTCCACATAAGCATCTTTTGACCACGTGGTGATGCCAACATGGCAACTAGTTGCAAAAGACCCCTGCAATCTTTCTTTTCTCACTCTCCCGTCCTCTTCTTCGTCCTCCCGACCGTCCTCCTCGCCGGTGACAAGGTCGACGCCCTCGGCGGCACGACCGTGCTTGCACCTCCTCGCCGGCAACGAGGCGTCACCCATGGTGAGGTTGCAGGGGGGCATTGCTTGCTCGATCTCCCCTGTCATAACCAAGTCAAAGCTCCTCGATCTCCTTAATTGCACAAGTGCTGTTGCCGGCAACCCCACTGCACTGCTGGTGTACACGGCAGTGGTTGCCGCAACCTTGCGCGTACGGATGGCGATGGCAGCCACGACCCAGCCAGCCACCGGCAGCAGAGCTGCTGACCACTCTCGCCGGAACGACCTCCCTGGTGTCGACCGCTCGCGCAGGGCTTTTTGTGTCCGCACCGAGCTCGTCTGCCGCCCGCCAACGCGCCGCCGTGAAGTGCCACCCTCCACCGCCTGAGCCTACCACCACCGCCACAAGCAGCTACTTCAGCCTCCCAAGCCCCACATACCAACAACGTCGACTGCGCTTGCAACGGCGGAATTCAAGAAGGCCAGCGAGGAGAATCGGCCGAACGTGTTGGGTGGCGCCCACATGTGGTGCGGCCTGGCGGACCCCGAGTTGGGCGATGGTGCGAAAGAGGTGAGCGCGGATGCCGGTGCTGGTGGCGGCGACGATGGTCGGCTCGGCCAGCAGCAGCAGCCACTGCACAGTTTCGTCGTCGAACATGTGGGGCGAGCTCCCGCGTGAGCTGGAGGATCCGCGCGGCGCAGAGCGCGGGCATCTAGATCCGGTGGCCCCGGCGGTCGACCTTGGTGTGGCGGTCCTTGTTGGAGCGCGACCCTCTCGCTCCGCCGTCGGTGCTGCCACCTGCAGCTCCTTGCCGCTGCCGTCCCCGTCTTGCTGCCGTCAGCGAGGAGGATGGTCGGGGGGACGAAGAAGAGGATGGGAGGGTGAGAAATAAAAGATCACAGGGGTCTTTTTGCAATTGTTTGCCACGCTGACACCACCACGTAGACAAAAGATGCTTTTGTGGATATTTTTGGACCTAGATGACCACTCTTCAATAGATTGTGTAGATGACCATTTTTGAAGTTAGCGGACCTAGATGAGAACTCGGGGATAGTTGATGGACCTGCAGTGAAAATCACTCTTTTTTTTTTGTTTTGAGGGCTGCCCCACCGTGTTGCTCAAGCATCAACGTTGCCAAGCTGCCGCCTTTCGCCTATTAATGTGCTTTCCTTTCATATCAAATATCAAATCAGTATCAGTCATCAATCACTACCCAATATTTTGGGGTTCACTTAGCTTGAGTCAAGTTTGGTAGATTCTTAATGTTGCTTCTTTAATTTCTATCATGTCTGTATCAGTGTAAGACTCCATGGTATTTCCATTTTGGTGATGGAAATGAGGGCGATCTCTCTATTCAAACAAAAAAATCACTAGCTAGTCGGGTAATATTTTTCTTACAACAAATCAACATCAACCACTGATAGTCAGCCCTACAAGACGTGAACGGCTGGACGTAATATTTTGAGGGAAAGAAAAAGAAGAATCTTGACGTGAGCGACATTGGGCCGAGCACTGAAGCAGTGGCCATGACCGACATTCATGGATGCAAGCCCATTCCTCTCTACGACGTGTATGAGCCGTAACACAAAACAAACTTCTCCTCGTTTGCCTGATTGGTTGTTGATGCTGATTTGTTTAGATAGAAAAGTACTGTTGACTGGTGACCGATGACTAATCTGTTCCGATAGAAAAATAGTACTGACTGATAGCTGATAAACCAGACAAACAAAGCCCTTGTTGAGAATCGGAATATGACTGATTACTGATGGCACATTTGGCACGTGAAATCCATGTTGGCGGTCAAAACGGAAGGCAACAAAAAGAATTCTAACATCACCTTCTTCATGTATACACAACTCAAACCCGCACAAAAAAAAATCTGCAATGGATCCAAAAGGGGAACCCCACATGTCATCCAAGCCTTCTGCCCGAGGGCCTCCACGTATCGCGACGCTAGGCATACTAACATAACTTTTACTGACCGACAGGTGGGACCGCGCGCACCCTCCGATGGAGATTATCTGATAGCGGTAATTATTTCGAGTTTTTTTTCCAAAAAGAATTGTTTTCGAGCATCTGCTGATCTCATCGCGATAATAACCGCGCTTTGCTTCCGCCTCTGCAAATGCACAAGTACCTTCCCGGCATCACACACAAAGCACTTTATCTGTGCTTATTATTATTTGTACTCACCACCCTCGCTGATATTATTCCCCTTCAGCCCCCCTCTCCCCCCTCCCAGTTCGCTTACCACACTCGAGGCTCCGCCGCCGGTATACCACACCAGCAAGCGATGGCGATGGTCACGGCCGATGCCGCCGCCGCAACCGCGGTCGTAGAGAAGCCGCCGGACGCCGAGAAGCCGTACCACTCCCCCCACAACGGCACCTCCACCGTGGACGGCGGCGACGGCACCTCCACCGCGGACGGCGGCGCGGCCTCCCGCGCCCGCGGCGGGGGCGTGGTGGATTCGGTGGTGGCGCGGTGGCGGCGGGAGGACATGCTCGACAAGAGCCCCCTCGCGCTGCACGCCGCCGCGGCCGTCTTCGCCTTCGTCGCGCTCGTGCTCGTCGCGTCCAACCAGCACGGAGACTGGATGCAGTTCGACCGCTACCAGGAGTACAAGTGCGCGACCTGACGCCTGTTTGCTGGGTTCGATTTCGGCGTGCTCTTCGATCCGGGTTTTTATTTTAGGGGGGCTTATTGCGTCTTCTGCCTCGCCCTAGGTACCTGCTCGCGATCGCGGCGCTGGCGTTCCTCTACTCGCTGTCGCAGGCGGCGCGGCACGCGTTCCGGATGCGCGGCGGCGTCGACCCCGTCTCCGCGCCGTCAGGGAGGCTTCTCGATTTCGTTGGTGACCAGGCGAGTGATTGCTTTCAACTGCTGGTCTGTAGCTCTGGCTTGCTGTTTAGTAATAGCTGTTTTGCTCAATCAACAAAGGTTTGATGCCTCGATTTATCGATCTGGTCGAAATTCCTGCTCAGTGAAGGGAAAAGGGGGAGTATATGAAAGAAGGGGTAAAATCTCAGTGTAATTTATAAAAGTGATAAAGCAAGACTAAATGTTCCAGCGTGGCCTTTCTACTTGCATGACATGGTCAAACACTAAATTTCAGTAGTACTGTGGGGCAGAATTCTCTGGTTCTCTGGCCTTTCTACTTGCATGCCTATCTGAGCATTTTTATATTAATATAAGAATACTATGTTACTCTCTCAGTCCAAAATTACTTGTCGTTTTGCTTTTCTAAGTGCATTCCTTTTTCTATGTATCTAGACATAAATATATATCTAGATGCATAACAAAAGGAATTATCTAGACTAGTCAGACTAGTCAGAATGACACGTAATTTGGGACGGAGAAAGTATGTTCCAGGGACATCTTCTAGTAGATAACCTAATGCTCTTTTTCGGTCTTTTTGGAAGGAACTAAAAAAATGATAGAGGGCTAGAAGGTCTCAATAATGGTCCAATAATTTGGAAATTCTATATTCTAGTACTAGTATCAGTGAATGACAGGCCAACAGCAGGTCATGAGCAATCATGGTAATGTGGTTCCCAGTGTGGCATTGGTGTGGGAAGATTGGAGTGGTTGGACCAATTGTTGGACTGTGCTAAAAGTTGGGAGTATAATTTGAATCTTCAATTGGTTGAACATACAATACTGCATGTCAAATATCTGCTCATGATTCCAATGCGTTATGCTTAAATGCATTGAAATACTATAGGGGACCAGTCCTTGAGGAACTGTTCTGGTCTTGCACTTCTTTGCTAAGTCACTAAACATAGATTCGTAGCCGCAATGTTGAGTTTACCATCAACCTTAGCGTTGCTTGATTTGTAGCTTTAGACCTCAAATCTCATTAAAATATTTCTAAACTTTGATTAAATGACCTGCTTTTTTAAGTGTACTAAGAAGTAAATTTGCTGGAACCTGTATTTACTTTCGAGTGCATATTTAAATTTATTAGTCAGAGAAAGTTAGAACAAGAAGGTTAAAAGCCGGCATGTGGCATTCCATGAAATTGTTACCCACTCAGGTTAGATTCTTCAATTAGGATTATCTATTTTATGTCATGATTCCATTTCTTATGCAGCATGATAACAAGGATAGAACATTTACCGTTTTCTTTCTTTCTTTCTTTTGAGAGGCCTGACTTCGTTCTTTCAAGACAGTTCTTTTTATGGAAACTGTTAGTTACCATAATCTTCTTTAGAAGCAACTGATTCCAATGTTTGATGATATATGTTTTAGCTAACTGAGACCTGTGAATGCATTTGCAGGTAGTTGCATACTTGCTGATGTCCGCACTGTCGGCTGCCGTCCCCATCACGAACCGCATGAGATCGGCAGTGGTCAATACTTTCACAGATGCAACTGCTGCAGCTATCAGCATGGCCTTCTTCGCATTTGCAGCTCTTGCCTTGTCAGCTGTGGTTTCTGGATACAAGCTCTCCAAACAAACCTATATGTGAATCATCATCATTGTAGAAGAGCAAAACACATTATGTGATATATTCATTATGGATTGCTAATCTGAGGAGTGAGGAAGAGAAACATGCTTCTGTAGTTCTCTTCGACTTGAAGGCCATGTGTTATGTGTACTGAGGTGATTGTTGTTGCTTGCCGTGCCTTCCATGTGTGTACATAGAATTATTTGCAGAATGCCTGAATACGATAGTTTTCCTTCCCAAAACTTCGTTGTCGTCTTTTAGCTTTTCTGAACATGTGCAGGAGTGGAGGATGGAGCCGTATGCTTATTTCAGGGCTCATAGTTTCCCTTGATGCCTCTGAAGAGCAAAATGTTTACCCATATTGTAGCATGTAGCTGCAACTTTTTTTTAAACTTAATGTAGCTGCAACTTTGTGCTGCGTGTTTTGCTATACAAAATCTTTGGCTAAACTACTACTGTGCTGCGTGTTTTACTATACAAAATCTTCTGGCTAAAATACTAACTGGCCGGTATCACAAGGTTATTTATATAAATTTCATTTAATATTTAGTGGTGTATGTTTTTTCTGATTAGCTCCAACTTTTTATTTGAAACCGACACGTGAGACTTTACCAAACGGCCACTACTACCTTGTTGGTCTCGAACTCTGTGAATGGCAAAGTCAGCTTGTTTTGCTTTTGTGCTGTCCAAAATCTTCTGCGTGTTTTGCTTTGTGCTGCAACTTTGTCCTTGAAATACAGAATATACAATCACAAATGTGCCCAGTTTACATTGGTTCAACAGTCAGATGGTCCACAGAAATGGGGCATGCCGCATGCCACCACAACAATACCTGAAGCCCTGAACAAACCCCCTTGTAGTGCCGCAATACACTGGATGCTTGCTGTTTGGCCGGCCCATCAACCTGAATCCTTCTCCCCTTGATCCCTTTTATGGCTAATAATCTAAAAGGAGGAAGGGGGATCTGAGATGCTCCAAGCCACCAAACTGAATCACTAACACATCAAAGAGGAAAGGGGGAGACGGGAGAAGAGGAAGCGGTGCGGCTGCTTGCGATCGCCGCCGCCGCAGCGATAGGCCGGCAGCAGCGGTGGCGAGGCGGAGCGCCGCTGTCCTCGTTGCCTCCCCACCGCAGTCGTGGCGCCCCCACGCAGATGGAGAGGAGGAGCTACCGAGCGCCGCCGTCGCCAGGCAAGTCGTTGCTGGCACGCGGCTGCTGCCGCCGCCGACGCCACCGGAATTTTTTAAATATTTTTTAATCATTTTGCAAAATTATACTATCGTTTGAGAATTTATCAGATTTGACTACCAACCGCCGTGCGCCACGGCGGTTGCAGGTCCAACCGCTGTAGCCCACGGCGGTTGGGCTTAACGCCATGGCCCACGGCGATTGTAGACGGCGGTTGCATGAGCCCAACCGCCGTGGGCCATGACGGTTGTTTTTTTAAAATATTTAGAAGAGAAAACACACACATTTGCAATGACATGTATGACGTTTGTACAACCCTAACAAAGCGTCTTACGTACTGATAACATGCCTTAGGGAATTTAGAAATTTGATTACAACATTCCTAATTCATCTAGTTGTACGAGAAGTGCCAGGAGAGCATAGAGCCACCGGAGTGCTGGGACGGCATGTAATAGTACCCAGCTGGGGGTGGAGGTGGTGAAGGTGGAGGGGACCAATCTTTGGGGGGAGGGGTTCATCTTGTGGCATTCACAAGTGCAGGTCGAACATTTGCAGCACCGGTCGTCTCCTGCGCTAGACGATGGATCTGGAGAAGCCAGTGCCTCCGACAGCTCCCGCTTCAAGTTGTAGACGACGACGTCCTCGAGGTAGTCGATGTACTATTGATAGGGATCAATAGCTGGTGGATCCACCCATTGCGAGAAACCGCAGTTCTCTGGTTGGGTGGAGTACTGCAAAAGGCAAGAAAACTTTAGCAAACCAAATAAACATGATGAACAAATTTGTGGACATTGCTTACCCATGCATATGGGCAGTGCCAGAAGCGACGACCGGAGTTGTTCCATCCCTGGTCCACTTGCATCACGCAAAACTCACCGTGTGAACACCTAGGCCACAACACCGTTTGCTTCGGTGCGTAGCTTCTAACATCACGCATCGATTTGTAGTCACTCTTGCCTTTCAGTTGGCTACGAAATCTTCTGATTGCTGATGCCACAACTCAGGACCGAAACCGTGTTCATCCCCACTCCACGAAGCCATTGCATAATGCTGTGAGAAGAAGGCAATGGAGTGAATGGTGCTACATATAGGTAGAAGAAGGAGGCTGGCTGGGTGGTGGGCCCTTCGATCCGTGGGAAGGGAAACAAAGTGGTGACTCAGAGAAAACACACCCTAGTACTAGGGCACTGTCACAATGTGGTCCAGTCGATCCGTGGGAGGGGAACGTGTCAGTGACTCGGAGGAAACACACCGAATCTGCATATGACAATCACTGTAACGAAACACACGTAACGGATAAAACACACTCTAATGCAGTTCGATTAAAGTTCTTAATGATACAAACCGAGGACTAATGTAGTTGACGATGTCATGAAATCCGGAATTATTTGATACAGTCCGACTAATACTCTAGGTCTACTGAGTGCAACGGGGGTATTTCCCCTTCCTGATGGCATCCGGCCCAGCTTCCTTGGCCCGGCGAGCCCTCTCCCTCTTCCTCTCTCTATCCGCTTCACGGGCCTGGGCCGCTTCACGTTCTCTCATCTCCTGGCGATGGCGCATTTCCTTCTGCTCCTCCTTCTTTTTCTCCTCTCTTTTCCCACTCAACCATGCGCAACCACCTCTCCTTAGCATCACGGGCAGCTCCCTCGACGTACCTCTTGTCGAAGTCAGACTGCTCGGTATCTAGCCACTGCATGAAATCACAAAGAGGAGGTGGAGTCTTTTTTCAAAGACATGTCAGCAAATAATAAAACACAAATGACTAATGAATAACCGAGAAATGTAGTAAGTCCTTACTTTGGCTCTAAGGTTGCAGTCAAATGGCTGGATCGGGTCGTGCGCATAGTTGGCGCACATGAAGAACCTCATCCCGTAGGCGTACCCCAAGACCGTGCACCTGACAAGCTTGCAATTGTCACCGCAGAAGCACATAGGAGTGTCGATCCCCTGTGGCACCTCGACATTGTCCTTCCTCTTCGTGAGGAACTCCAAGTCCAACTCAGGACCTGAGGAGGCCATTGCAAATCTGTAAAATAAGATGAGAACAATCATAGGTAAAATAATACAAATGAATCGACATAATTAAGACGACACGAAATAGAAGTTCAATTATTACAATACAATACCATGCATAAGTTCGTACAAGAAATAATAGTTCAAATATTACAAATTCCGAAATTACAAGTCCTAACATTACAAGCAACTATGATCATCTGAATCCTGCGTTGGTCCTACGCCCACGTCCACGTCCGCGTCCACGTCCGGATGGGGGTTGGGATGGTCCTGAAGTTGCTGATGAGCCCACACTGGCCGTAGCTGGTGCGTTGCAAGCATAACTTGTGGTTGTGCACTTCTTGTACGTGTGGCCCGTGTTGTGGCACTTGTAGCACATCACTACTGCAGCTCCAGCTTCTGCTTCGTCCATGTTGTTCCTAATCCTCTTCTTCTTCCTTCTTCCAACACCTTGGCACAACTGGGGATCTGGATTTGGTATGTGCACAGCATTTTCTTTGGGGTTCTCAGTAAAAGTACCCTGCACGAGGTAGTCCTGAATTGTTCGGTTCCAAATGTTTCGAACAGTTTCCTTGGCGTAGTACCATGGCACGTACCTATGGTAGCTGAATTGTTGAAGTTCATAGCATACAGCGATCACATGTGAGCAGGGGATGTGTAGTAGCTGCGGCTTCCGGCATGTACATCTGCATATTTGGTTGCCAAGTTTAGCAACTTGTTGCGTCTTTTCACGCGAAGGGCCTAGGCGCATTTTCCATCTGCACTCAACCTCATAGCTCCACTTAATTTCATTGTCAGCAGACTGGTACAAAGGCTGCGCTGTGACCTTGTGAAGAAGTGCTTTTCCCTGAGCCTTGGTCAAATACTCAGTCATTTTTGTGCAATATCTCATTTGAGTGTTCCTCAGAACCTCATCCGCTATCTTGCTCCTTTTGTGAAAATACTGCATTGTACGATACATAAAGAACTCAATGATGCCAACTAGAGGAAGAGGTCTTGAACCGCGAAGCACACAGTTGTAGACCTCAGCAAAATTAGTGGTCCTTATCCCATGTCTTGCTCCGCCCTCGTCAAACATGAGACACCACTTTTCCTTAGGCTCATTCTGAATCCACTGGCTGAAGGTCTTCACAGCACGCCCTCTTCTGCGCCTAACTTGAGGGCCATCTAATCCCACATCCTTGAGAGAAATCGGCTCCTCTCCAGGTTCGGGATTCACTGGCCTCTTTGCTATCTCCTCTGATGCCTTCTTTGTCAGGTCATCTAATTTCTTCAAGATGGCATCGAACTTCTTCTGCTGAGTCTGCTCACACAACCGCTCAAACAATTTAGACAGGGTCTTGTTCTCGAACTGGCTGTGGAAGTTTGCTTTCATGTGCCTAATGCACCACCTGCTTTTAACATCTGGCCACAATGGAACTCTGTTTCGCTCTTGGCTGCCCTCTTTCATGTCATTGATTGCTTGCAAAATACCTTTGTGCCTATCGTGTATGACACACACATCCTGCTCATCCTGGACCACCATGTTCTTCAACCTCTCAAGGAACCAGTACCAACTGTCACCGTTCTCCCCCTCCGCAAATGCAATAGCCAAAGGAAGCAACTGATTGTTACTATCAGCTGCCACAGCTGTCAGGATTGTTCCTTTGTATTTGCCTGTGAGAAAAGTGCCATCTATGCAAGCCTCAATGCAGGCACCCAATGCCAAGAATGACCGCTGAAGCACAAGCTTGCCTGGTTTCTCCTCACAAGGATAGTCCTTGATATCATAGTAGCTGTCATGATTCATCTGAACTATTGTGTGTAGCAAGCTAGGCAAATTGTGGTAGGATGCTTCATAAGTACCCCACCTATGCTCCAATACCTTCTTCTTTGCTTGTATGCTTTGCTGTAACTGATGGTGCACCCAAATTTTTCCTCAATTGCACCGATAATTACCTTCAGCTCATAAGTAGTGCATTTCACAATGGTAGGGTACATGTGGCTTACAACAAAATCGGCTGAAATATTTCGGTGCCTTGCATCAATACGATCAAGGGTACAAGTGTGACCCCTCACTTCTTTCACCTCTAAGTAATTATCCCACTTCCCCATATAAGCATACACTCGAAAAGAACAATACTCCTTCTTGCAACACACATCATATATCCTCAGAGAGCTCTTCACTACCCTGAACTCCCTGTGTAGAGTCAAGGTGGACCACTGCTTCACTGCATCCTTCACATGTGCAGTACTGGGGTACATAGCGCCTACTGTAACCTCATTTTCCGTGTACTCCCATGGCACATTCTCACCACTATTAATAGTACACTGTGAGAAATTGTAGTTCTGCCAATCGCAGGGCACATGATCCTCAGACTGATCATCATCATCATCATAATAATCATCATCTAAAGAGTCCTCTTCCAATGCACGTTCATCAGCTTCTAACTCTCTCTGATATTGTCTCATCACCTCTGGGTTTCCTTCTCCCTCATCAATAACACCAGTGACAACATAACCTCTAGATGTCTGCTAACCCTCAGAATCCCCTTCTTCCTCCTCTTGTTGTTCCCCTTCTTCAACACCTTCCCCTTCTTCACCACCTTCCCCCTCGTCCACATGCTCAGCTTCCTCATGCACTTGACTGCTAGACCCACCCTTCTGGAAAACTTGGACAAACAAAATCACGGGCAAACCAACTCGGTGTTGACGGCTACTAAGTACCTAATTCAGAGCCGTCAATCCCTGCATTTCAATATGAGAATATTGCATCCACACTAGAATAGGGCCTTAAACTGACAATTTCCACAAGTGGTTGTATAAAGATGAATGCAGGTGATTAGCATAAGAAATGAGGAGAAAGCACGCCTCTTTGATCCTAGTACTTCAGGCTCAGCCAATGAGGAGCCGCCATGAAAGCATCCCCTGGATCAATGATGTCACCAATCCAAGAGAGAGAGCCTCAGCGAATCAGAGATCACCACGCGTACCTCACATGGATCCATGGGCCCACCAGAGCGCCTAAACCGCCTCCAACACACGTGTACACCGGGAACCGACCTCAGGACCCACCAGTCAGCCGCTCAGAGAAAGCACAAGCCGAGGCGGGCCACATGGGGATTGGCCGACCCTGGGATCGGCCGAACCAACCTTTGGTCGGCTGATCCCAGGCCTCCACGTGGTGGTCTCCCATTGGCCCTAGAGGCCATCCCCGAGGTGTCTCGCTCCATTTGACGCCGGTGCCCGTGCCTATAAATAGGAGGAGAGGGGGTAAGAATAGGACAACACACTTGAAGGCAACTTCTTACCTTAGCCTCCTTTCTTCCTTCTCATTCCTTCTTGGTGGAGGTGAAACCTCATCCCACCAGGAATATGAGTGTGGGGAAGATCTAGCTTAGGTAGTGCTAGGTAGAGAGGAGAGGGTGTGGTTGAGTAGAAGGGAGATGCAATGATCCGTTCTTCGTTCATCATCTCTTTGTACCTCGTGGGTGATACTGTTCTTCATTTAGACTAAAGTGAGTATTTCGTTATATTCCAATTAGACTAAAGTTGTATTCATACATGGGTGATATGTTCTAGAGTTCTTCATCTGTTCATCATTTAGAGGCTCGTGTTCTTCGTGACATGATCCTCTGATCTTGTTGATTGGATGGGTATTCCTGCATTCCGTTTGTATGACTGCTTGTCAATTAGAATATAGTGAGAACTCTGCATACCTGGTTTAGACCAAAGTGTCATTCATATCCTCTGTACGATCCTAATTCCATGATGGGTAAGGACTAGTTGTACTCGCGGGATCGTCGCTCTGTATTTTTACAGAGTGCTATAGTGTTGCTACGAGACGTCAGGCGTAGCTGTGCTATAGTAGTAGCCAGTGGTGCAGACGTGGTGTCTGGGCTATAGGTTATCCTTCGATTGCCCTGTATCCCACGGTTTGTCTTGGGTAGGCCGCGGTGGTGACAGCCGTTGGACCCTTTTGGAATCCCCCACGTTCGGATACAGGTGTAGGCGACCATTTGTCGTGAACTGACTGTTATAGCCAGGAGGGTCCGGTGTCCGAAGCGAGATCCTTTGCAGCTTGTACTTCCCTAGAACCAAGTGCCTACAAGGGAAACCATACCTCTCACCTACCGTAGCAGAGATCCTGTGTCCTTAGATAAATCGCTCGTAGAGCTCCCAACCGTTCCTTGGATTCGATACCCTTTGGAATACTCCCGAGGGAGAAGTGCTACAACGGTGTATCCGTGCGCTTGCGGATTAGTTCGCACCCGTCAGTGTACCCGGGTATTTCTTACACGCTCACGCTAACCCGGCGCCATAGTGGTGAGGTTAAGAAATACCAACAAGCATTTCTGGCGCCGTTGCCGTGGAGCGGTTGTCACGAGTCTACGAACCCGATTGTCCTCGTATCTTTTGTTTTCCTTCTTTGTTTCTACCTCTACCCCCGTTATCCCAGGAAGGTTATCCTTGTACACACCTTCCGCTCACTATGAATGAACCAATGGAATCAACTTTGTGGAGGCAACCCGTCTCCTTAACACCCTGCATGGTTCATCCATCCATCCTTAAGCTAGTTGAGAGCAATTCCTTCTCAGGAGAAAATCATGGAAATCCCTACGCCCATGTGAGAGACTTTGAACAACTGTGTTCGACCCAGGGTAAGACCGGGGCGACACAGGACATTCTTAGGAGGAACTTGTTCCCATTCTCCCTTTCGGGGGGAGCGAGAACTTGGTACCGTTGTCTTGGGCATAAACACCTCAATTGGGAGCATTGAGAGCAGCTTTCTGCACCCGATTCTTTCCTTTGAGGTGTATCATTTCCCTAAGAATGGCAATCCTCAGTTTCCAACAAAGAGAGAAGGAATCTCTAGGCATGGCATGGGATCGTTTTGCTTCTATGACCGAGTCATGCCCAGTCCTTGATCTGCCAGACCTGGTGCTCTTGCAGCATTTCCGGTTTGGTCTGCTAAGGGACAGTGGCATGACACTTGATGCCTTGTCAGGAGGCGCCTTTGTTTTCTTAGAGCCAGAGCAGGGAAAGGAAATTCTAGAGAAACTCCGGGATTTCAGCTCCCCGCCCGTCTTGAGCACCGAGGTAGCCAACCGTAGTAATGAGTTGCCTAGACCTATCCTCGAGAGAGTTCGAGCCTACATACCAACCTTCTCTACACTCTTGTCGAAGATGTCATTCTTGACTAGCAGGAATCTGTGGGAAAGAGCACCTAGAGTGAGTTCTGCCCTTAGGTTCCCTTATCGTTTCTTCTCTTAAAACCCCGACCTTCGAGACTTAGTCTCGAAGGAGGCAGGAAAGGAGTAATCAAAGAAGGGTGGTTGTTCCTGGCAAGAAAAACTATCACGATTTCGATTACAACTTTCCGGGAGAGGTTACGATGGATGTTTTGTGCTTTGCGTCAAGGCTCAGCCTGAGGTGCCACCATACCGAGGGTCGGGTCAAGACACTGGCCTCAGGATTGTACATCCCTAAAATTTTTGGCCTTGGAAAGCACTACTTTATTCTGGTCCAGCCGAGCAACTCATCTCATCATCATGAGCTCAGCTAGGACCGATGCTGATCAAGCTCGGTAGGCATAAATCCCATTCTAATACTCTGACTTGATCAAAGCCCTGCGAAAGTGTGGTTGCATCCCTACCTTTTGCACCTCCGTTGGAAGCTGGGTTAGCCCGCGTGATGTCCTCACGTAAGTGAGGGTGAAAACCTGTGGCAACCCAAGGAGAAACTGAACTGCAAAGTTTGCTTCTTCGGACCTAAGGCTTGAATGCCCCTCCGACCCATGGAATCCCATTCACTTGATCTGGGGTCCGAGTGTTCTTGAGTCATGCTTCCGGAGATATAGGTCCAGGTGAGTTCCCGATGTGCTGTCTGTGCGGGAAGAGGTTTAAGTAAAGCTAACAGAGGAGCGAGAGAATTTATGCTCAACACCTTGCCTTAGCCATTTCTGGAGCCTCCAACCTCAAAACCTGCGGTACACCTGGCCCTGAGGCTGTGACCCCTGCTAGAACCCACAGGCCAAAGGGGAGGCCCAGCGGGGCCCATATGGGTTCGGCCGATCCATTAGGTCGGCCGACCCAGCCAGGGCGCCGCCGCCTCTCCCCTTTCACGTGTGCCTCCCTTCGTCCTCCAGAGATCTCCTCCTCGCCGCGTGACGGATTTCGAGCCGCGCAGAACTCCATCTCCCCTGCTCCCTCCTCCTCGCAGCCACCCTATCACCCATCATGAGTAGCCGGGACACGCAGCCTCGTTAGATGACGACCCCGTCCCCTTTCAAGGGGGAGAAGTCCTTCTACTTCAGCGACATAGGAAGCAGCAGGCTGCATCCATGAGAAGGATCTCAGGATGATTTGACGACCCCGGAATGGGGGAGGAGGATGAGAAGCCCGACTGGAGACTCAATAGAGTCCCCGGCTAGGCGCGGCTCATCTTCACCCCCCACTTTCGCTGGTCATTTTCCTCGATTCACCGCCCTAGGGAAGAAACAAGCCCCTGGTTCAAGCAAGAAGGTGCTCTACGATGACTGGCCAGGCCCACCGTTGAAGCCCGGAGAGCGCTACGCAGGATCGCTTTTCAGCAAGGATGGTGAGCCTTTTTGCCACAAGTATGAGTAGGATGTTTGGGATGAGTTCCCGCAGCCCCAGACCAGGTTTCGCATCTTTGGGGTGAGGACCCCGAAGGACAGCTGCGGGGTGCCGAACCCATATCCACCGCGTTGGGAGACAGAACTTGAGGATATCCTGGCGTCATTACCTAACAGAAGGAGTCTCCAGACAAGCAAGGTGGTGGATAGATTGGCAGATGTGTCCCTCAAGTACGAGGCCTTGGTGAAGGTTGTGGGGAAGCAGCGAGAAGAGTATCGGCAGCTCAGGCGTCTTCTCCTCGAGACCCGTGAGGAGATGGATGTTATGCTGCAGCGCCTGATCAAGGCAGAGGGTTTGGAAGCCCTTTTCGCGGAGTAGAGGGCTACACCCACTTTTCATTTTCCATAGGCGCTTAGTTCGGTTTAGTTTATTTCCTTCCATGTTTATTTCTCTTTCAATTTTTATTTCCATCATGTGTGTAAGCGCCTGTTTCATTATGAACTTGAATAAAATAATTTCGGCTCCACCGGTCATATAACCCGGTTGAGTCGCATATGTGTCGTTTGTTTCTATTTTTGTCTGTTTGTCTTGAAGAACTACACCCAGGTACAAGATAGTGTGGGGGAGAGACGCACTCTCCAAACACGAACACGATGGATTTTTGCACCCGCACCACGCTCGCACAACGCTGCGATCACTCATGATTAAAAGAACCTGAACGGAGACACATTCTTGCACATCACGAACAACCCCGTTCGGTCCGCATCAACAACCAGCACTGGTTTGCATCTCTACCCTTTTCAACCATGTTGCTTGAGTTCATTATGCCCTGTTTGTAAAATCTTTTATGAGCAACTCAAGAATTTTACGGTAATGCTTGCTCCGTACCTGTGGTTGACATGCATAAGTTCTATTTCTTGTTTATACTCTTGAGGCTTGTGAACTATATCTTTATAAGGACAGCATGTTCGTCTAAGTAGTTGACAAGAGAGATATGGCTTGAAGACATGATCTCAACTCTGAAGGTTTAAGTTCTTGAGTTTATTTGAAAAAAATGCTCTTGCAGCTCCTCTTTGATATGCCATAGTCCTACCAAAGCCATATGATGTTCAAGTTGAAAACCTTATACTCATATGTTGCTTGTTATTGCTTTGTGCTTTGTCAAATCCTGTGACCCTTTCGGGAATTCTTTTCGTGCTTTCATGATCAAGATTTATGTCCACACCACCATTTCCCCCTTGCTATGCTTCTACACTGGAAGTTAGCATTGTATCATCTATCTATTCCACCAAATAAAGCTTCATGCATTGTTCCATGATTTACCCCTCTCCAAATATCTCCAAAAGAGACTGGGCTATACAAAAAGAAAAAAAGAAAAAAAAGAGAGAGAAAGACATGCTCAAAAAGCATGACAAAAAAAAAGGAGAAAGAAAAAAAAAGAAAAGAAGAGGAAGATAGCCCATGTCTCAAATATTTCAAGAAGGAGAGAGGAGAAAATCATGCAAAAAGGAGTTTCATATTTTAGATGGTAATAACTAGTACCTACTCCGGGGCTAGTGTCCACCTTACCATCACCATAGCATTTCATCATGTATGGTAATATCTAGAACCCATTCCGGGCCTAGTATCCACCTTACCATACCCATCATACCCATACACGTGCACATCTTGATCTAATCGTATGATTTGATTTTCTTCTTGGATCTAGTTTTTTTGACTTTGCAATATATGTGAAACAAGTATGCTTTATCTCTTATCCTACCCTGAGCTCCACATATAGCCATCATTAGAAGTAGGATAAAGAAAGACAATTCTAATGCCTTGGTAAGGACATATACACATTGAGCGATCCGAGAGAATCAAAGAAGGAACAGAGCATGCTTTTCTTTCAAAATCTTTTGAAAACCCCAAGTCCTTACCCTCAGATGTCTGAGGGATTCGATTCATGATCATTCCTTTTATCAACTACCCAAGATGGCATGGTAGCCACTCCACAAAGTTCACAAGAGCAAGGTATGACCTGGAACAATTCTTATGTATGTTTCATACCCATGGTTTAACCCGCTCAACCTCTTCCCTATTGCTCGGGACGAGCAAAGGGCAAGTGTGGGGGAGTTGTTGACGGCTACTAAGTACCTAATTCAGAGCCGTCAATCCCTGCATTTCAATATGAGAATCATGCATCCACACTAGAATAGGGCCTTAAACTGACAATTTCCACAAGTGGCTGTATAAAGATGAATGCAGGTGATTAGCATAAGAAATGAGGAGAAAGCACGCCTCTTTGATCCTAGTACTTCAGGCTCAGCCAATGAGGAGCCGCCATGCAAGCATCCCCTAGATCAATGATGTCACCAATCCAAGAGATAGAGCCTCAGCGAATCAGAGATCGCCACGCGTACCTCACATGGATCCATGGGCCCACCAGAGCGCCTAAACCGCCTCCAACACACGTGTACACCGGGAACCGACCTCAGGACCCACCAGTCAGCCGCTCAGAGAAAGCACAAGCCGAGGCGGGCCACGTGGGGATCGGCCGACCCTGGGATCGGCCGAACCAACCTTTGGTCGGCTGATCCCAGGCCTCCACGTGGTGGTCTCCCATTGGCCCTAGAGGCCATCCCCGAGGTGTCTCGCTCCATTTGACGCCGGTGCCCACGCCTATAAATAGGAGGAGAGGGAGGTAAGAATAGGACAACACACTTGAAGGCAACTTCTTACCTTAGCCTCCTTTCTTCCTTCTCATTCCTTCTTGGTGGAGGTGAAACCTCATCCCACCAGGAATATGAGTGTGGGGAAGATCTAGCTTAGGTAGTGCTAGGTAGAGAGGAGAGGGTGTGGTTGAGTAGAAGGGAGATGCAATGATCCGTTCTTCGTTCATCATCTCTTTGTACTTCGTGAGTGATACTGTTCTTCATTTAGACTAAAGTGAGTATTTCGTTATATTCCAATTAGACTAAAGTTGTATTCATACATGGGTGATATGTTCTAGAGTTCTTCATCTGTTCATCATTTAGAGGCTCGTGTTCTTCGTGACATGATCCTCTGATCTTGTTGATTGGATGGGTATTCCTGCATTCCGTTTATATGACTGCTTGTCAATTAGAATACAGTGAGAACTATGCATACCTGGTTTAGACTAAAGTGTCATTCATATCCTCTGTACGATCCTAATTCCATGATGGGTAAGGACTAGTTGTACTCGCGGGATCGTCGCTCCGTATTTTTACAGAGTGCTATAGTGTTGCTACGAGACGTCAGGCGTAGCTGTGCTATAGTAGTAGCTAGTGGTGCAGATGCGGTGTCTGGGCTACAGGTTATCCTTCGATTGCCCTATATCCCACGGTTTGTCTTGGGGTAGGCCGCGGTGGTGACAGCCGTTGGACCCTTTTGGAATCCCCCACGTTCGGATACAGGTGTAGGCGACCATTTGCCGTGAACCGACTGTTATAGCCAGGAGGGTCCGGTGTCCGAAGCGAGATCCTTTGCAGCTTGTACTTCCCTAGAACCAAGTGCCTACAAGGGAAACCATACCTCTCACCTACCGTAGCAGAGATCCTGTGTCCTTGGATAAATCGCTCGTAGAGCTCCCAACCGTTCCTTGGATTCGATACCCTTTGGAATACTCCCGAGGGAGAAGTGCTACAACGGTGTATCCGTGTGCTTGCGGATTAGTTCGCACCCGTCAGTGTACCCGGGCGTTTCTTACACGCTCACGCTAACCCGGCGCCATAGTGGTGAGGTTAAGAAATACCAACACTTGGCATGCGTTTCTGATAAAACTCCTCCATCGTGGAGTCCCTTCAAGTGGCACGAGCTCCCAATACACATGTTCACTTCTATTGATTAGTGCCATCACCGACAGGCATTGGTGCTCTAAATCTACTGCAAATGCCTTGTCCAGCCAGTTGGTTATACCCTCCCAAGTTTTTTCTGCTACTTTTTAACATTTTTCTCAATTGAACTATAATTTGACAAGTCAACTCCTTGTGGACCATATATAATTTCTCCAATTCCATAATACAATTTGATTGCGACTGTCTCCGACATGTCTGATTTATAATAAAAAGTAATAACTGCTATCAAATACTACATCCAGGGACTAAGAAACAAATAGACTAATATCTAAACTAAATTAGCAAACTAATGAGCCGCAATCTACACACTTAACAGTAAATATGTTACGTAATATAAACTACAACTACATATCTATAATCCAGAAATCTATACCATACATAAATCTACAGAAATCTACAATACACCGAAATAGTAATTAGTGAAATCAGTGAAATAGCCGCAATGAAGCGAAGAAGCAGCAGAGCTTCACTGCTCCGCACCCTCCACCTCCCTCTCTTCTCCTTCTCAACCCTAAACCCTACAAACAGGACATTTTTAATACTACAGATCTAAAGAAACGCAGTGAATCACTAATTACGCTTCCTAAGTAAAGGTGCTAAAAGGGTTCAAATCGACGAAATACTTACAATGAAGCGAAGAACCGGCAGAGCTTCGCTGCTCCGCCCCCTCACTCTCTTCTCCTTCCCAACCCTCTCTTTCTTTTTTTCTGAATTTTTATGACATTTTCGGGATAATTTTCGGCTCTTATAGGGGTCAACCGACCTGCCGCCGTGGGCCACGGCGGTTGGGCCTGCCGCCGTAGCGCACGACGCATAGGCCTCAACCGCCGTCGCTACGGCAGCAGGCCCAACCGCCGTGGACCACGGTGGCTGGCCTTCCCGCCTGTGGGGCCCGCGGCCGTTGGCCCAACCGTCGTGGGCTACGGTAGTTGGACCTGCAACCGCCGTGGCCCACGGCGGCTGCCGTGGCCCACGGTGGTTGGTGGTCAAATCTGATAAATTTTCAAACGGTCGTATAATTTTGCAAAATGATTAAAAAATATAAAAAAATTCACGCCACCGTCGCTCAGGCGCTTGCGTAAGTTTGTATTATGGGCCTTTATTGGGCCGGCGCTGGTGGTGGTAAACTGGTATATAAAAGGAGGCGGTCCAATCCAGCCCAAAAAGGGGGGACGAGTTAAACAGCTTACCTGTTCGCGCCTCCCCATTCCCATCCTCCTCTGTCCTGTCGAACAGCAAGCTGGCCGAGAACGCCATGGCACCCCCAGACCCCAGAGACCCCCATCGCAAGACCTTTGACTCCCCCGACACAGATATTGCGGTTCAGAGCGCAAGTGCGCGCCATTCCACCTCCGCGAGAACGCCATGGCACCCCTAGACCCCAGAGACCCCCGTCGCAAGATCTTTGACTCTCCCGGCATAGATATTGCGGTTCAGAGTGCAAGCGCGCGCCATTCCACCTCCGCGGAGGATCAGGTCCCCGCCCACGGCCACGCCACAAGTCCCGCGGTGGGCCAGGCGCCGGCGGCAGAGCGCGCCCGCGGCCACACCGGCAATCAGGTGCGATTCCGTCTCGTACATTTTAGTTTTCTTCTCTACTTCCTCTCGCATTCTATTCTACACTTCTTGTTCTTACCGATTTCAATTTGAAGAAAAAAAATCAAGAATCCGGATTTCTATTCTTCCCAAGAAAATCAAGAACCCCATGCTTTCTTGATTTCAGGGCACTGGCTTCCTGATCCACCAAGCGTCTGAGCCTGAGCGCACCCGTAGCCGCCGGCGCTTTTCTGAAACAGCTCCAGCCTCGCACCGCGCCCGTGGCCATGGCAGCTCCTCAGTGGGCCAGGCGCTCGGCGGGGAGTTGAGCCGTGGCGAGAAGCCCTTCACGGTGGACCTCACCCCCGGGAACTCCGGCTCTTTACCGGACGAGCACGCGTAGGTGCACCGCGCCCCCCGACCGTGGCACCTCCGCGGTGGGTCAGACGCTTGGTGGGGAGTTCAGCTGCGGTGACGACCTCGCCCCCGGCAACTCCGGCCCCCTACTGGACGAGCACGCGCCTGGAGCAGAGGACACCTTCACGGTGGGGGGAGCACTCACGGGGGACCGAGACCTTGATCACCGTCGCTCGGCCACCGGGGAGGCGACCCTGGAGCCTAGAAGCAGCCAATCAACTACCACGGAAGGTCACAGGGTTAGTCGACTCATTGCTCTTCTTTTTTTTTCTAGTGCAACATGGTTTTCATCTCATTGATAATTCCCTGTTGTACAATTCCCCTTCCATGCAATATTATCTTCCAAGTCACAGAGCTTCCTCCTGGTCTCACTCAGAAAGTCCTCATTGGGTAGTACCTCCCTTTGAGTACTTTACTGCACAGAAATGCAAGACCACTTGTATAAGCGAACGCGGGGCTTATGGCTGCGCTCCCATTGGCTCAGGTTTCGTTGGAATCCGTGAGTAGGCCCACATGCATGCCCCTTTACTGCCGCATTTTCTGTTTTCTATTCGTGTGGGCTCCAGCATGGTCAAAGCAATTTGCCTCGTCCCCTGCCTCACAGTTCCAAATTTTGCCTTGCTCAGTCCGGATCCCAAATGTTATAGGGGCCAGGGGCTAGCGTAGCCCCCTGCGTCTACGACGCTAGGTACCGGGTTCTCTCTATGATACGCCCGGCCGGTGACTCCCTCTACGCTAGCGAGAGGCCACCGCGGGGGTTCGAACCCGGGTCGCCAGACTGAGAGTCAACTCAGCTATCCACCCGAGCACCCCCTACCCCCGGATCCCAAATGTTCCCAGGCGCGGGAGATGAACCGTGTATTTGGTTGGAGAGCGAGTGGAGCGGAGCGGAGCCGATCCTCGTTTTGGGGACGGCTCCGACCCCTCCCAGGTTTGGTTCATGTTTTGGGGTTGGGGATGAGTTCGTTCCGACTTTTGTTTGGATGAAGGAACTGAAAATCTGGGATGGATGACAACATAACACCGTTAGTGTGGACCCCATCTGTCACCAATGGACCCCACATGTCATACTCTCACTCCTTTTCTTTTTCTTTTTATTTTTTCTCAACCATATCTTCCTCTTCAGCCGGTCCATGGCGAGCAGAGCAGATGCTACCGCGGGCGGGCTCTGACGGCAGCGCGCGGAGCGCGCGGGCTCCGATGGCCACGGGCGAGCTCCGCCGCCGCCGCAGTGCGCGGGCTACGCCGCGGACGCGCTTCGGGCAGCTCGGCGCGCGGGCCTCCCAGGCGAGCTCCGCCGCCGCCGCACGAGTCCGAGTGTGTGCTCCGCCGCCAGCGCTGCCCTCCGGTCGCGAGCTCGAGCTCCGCCGCCCATGGAGAGCACGCCGTGGCCGCCTTGAATTATGAGGAGAGGGAGACGGACGGAAACGGGAAGGAGACGGGAAAGAAGAAACCGGAGCGGAGCGGCTCCATCCCTCGAATTCTGAGGACGGAGCGAACCCGCATATTGGGGGAATATTCTCCTGGGAGCAGCTCCGCTCCCGTCGCTCCCCATCCAAACAGCCGCGGGAGCAGATCCACTCCGCTCCGCTCCCGCGGCTCTCCAACCATATTAGGGGAATATTCTCCCAACTGCTGTCGGAAGCCCCAAATGGCCAAATATCTTTCATCCAACGCCTCCTTTTGAATCTGCAACACCGACTGCACTGCCTATTTCTCCTCTTGAATGGTGTTGTCACTGAAAAATACTACCGACTTTTGCTTGTTCACTAATTGGCTCGACCCCTTGTTATAAGTATCAAGAATATTACTGATCCGGGCTGCTCCCATATTCGAAGCTTCAGAAAAAACCAGGCAATCATCGGCAAAAAGTAAATGAGACACCCATGGCACATGTCGTCTTACCCGTAGTCCACGAGACAGATAGGCTGGCCCATTTCTTCTTAGTAAACATGACAGGGCTTCTGCACACAACAGGAACAAATACAATGAGATCGGGTCCCCGTGGTGAATCCCTCTAGTAGGTCTGAAAACCTGCGAATAATTGTCGTTCACTCGCACTGAAAACTCACCGTTATTACACAATTCATAACCAAGGAAATCCATCGATCAGAGAACCCCAAGGCCTGCATAATCTCCTGCAGGTATCTCCACTTGACTCTATCATAGGCCTTAGCCTTTCTTGCCTTTCTTCTTCCGAATGTAGTGAATGCACTCATATGAGGTCAACACATTATCTGTTATATCCTCCCAGGGACAAATGCACTCTGCTCCTCGGATATAATGTCCTCCAAGAATGGTCTCATTTGAATGCCATCACCTTCGAGCATATTTTGCAAATCACATTACACTGTGACATGGGTCTGAATTCTGTGATATCTTGTGGGTTAGCCACTTTTGGGATGAGAACTAGCAAAGTTCTGCTAATCTCCTCTGGCATCTCCCCACCGTTAAGGAAACCCAAAACAACCGGTACTACCTGACCCTTAACAAGCTCCCAATGCTTCTGGAAAAACCTGCAGTGAAACCATCCGCACCTGGAGATGGAGACATCTGAAACAATGACTCCTTTACTTCCACTGGCGTGAACGGCTGGTCCAACCTATCATTCATCCTTGGTGTGACCTTGACAGAAACATGCGTACACACCAGTTTAGGCTGTAGCTCTTCTCGTGCCTTAACAATTGCTGATAGAATGCATTGGCAACCTCCTCCAAAGCCCCATGTTCAGTTACCACCGGCGCATCATATTTATGCAGCGATATAATTCTACGCAAATGCTAGAGGGAGAGGCCTCTCGATTTAGTCATAAAACGAGAGCCCCCCGATTTGGCAAAAACGAGGTAAAGAGAGGATTAAGGAAGCCAAAAAGGAAAGAGGAAGAAAAAGAAAAAAAGTAACAAATGGAATATAGGAAGTAACTCCGACGAGCACCTCATTCTCCGGCGATCTTCTCCAACTCCGGCGGTTGGTGGGCGGGGCGGCCGACGGCGACTCGCCGGCGGGCGCGGGCGGCGGTGGAGGCCGGCGACCTTAGGGTTCGGGGTTAGGGTTTGGGGGTTTGGAGGTTGGGGGATTTTCATGGCCGTCGGACCTAGAGGGAGATCCGGGGGCGGCTGCCGGACCGGCGGTGGTGGTGGAGTGTGGGTGGAACGGCAGGCGGCGGCGGCGCCGCCCGCCGGGGTGGTGGAGGAGGCCGGTTGGGCCAGGGTTGGCAGCGGGGGTGGGGTTGGTGAGGAACCGGCGACGGCAAGCTCGGTGGGGGCGGATCCGGCGGCGGCGAGCTCGTGGGCGGCGGATCAGGCGGCGGAGGCGCCGCCGGAGCCGGGGAGGAAAGGGTCGGCGGCGGGGGCAAGCGCGGGAGTGGTTAGGAGGGCGGGGAAGGGGGCCGCGGCGGGAGGTGGGCGGACGGCACAGCGGCGTGGTCGCCGCCGGCCGTGGGCGGTGTAAGAAATTAGCCCTCCGCGGCGATGAGCCGCCCGCTAATCTCCACGCAGCGGAACGACGATTGGATCTACCGAGACGAACTTGCACGGTCACAGACGACAACAGAGACACGATCTTTGTTAACGAGGTTCAGCCGAAGCCTACATCCCCGGGGCATGACTACGGGCGCTCCTCCCCAACCGCAACACCGGCCGCTTTAGGATCCCGGCATCACGCCGCCTTCCCCGTTCGATCCTGTCGCTATGTCGTCATGGTTACAACAGCAGCCCCCCTCTCATATTTATGAGGAGGCTCGGGTTACAGAGTATGACACGGACTCTACCCTATACTGCTAAATACAACTCAAGTCCCATCGTAACCGGACTGTACAAATATTCGACACAATATCTAACAAACTCCACCTTGGCGAATATCCCGCCACCTTGAATTTGTCTTGCGCGAACCTCCATGTACACCAGACTTGAGTCACCGTTGTCGCTCTATCAAGAGTTGCCCGAAGAAACACTGTTATCCCTGCAATTCCCAACTCCATGACTCCACCTGCAACTGTGCACCCTTCTCTTCTATCATCACAATCTCCGTCAAGCAAAAATCAGATTCATCTCCAGCTAAACAGCAACTGAATCTAATACCATGCTCTATCAGACTGTACCCATGATACTGAGAACCTCACAATCGCCACTGAGTCACATATCAGAACTGCCACATTAGCATTGCTCTTCCGTTACCGCAGCCATACTACGCCGGACATCTTACACCGTAGTCTCCTGCAGCCATGTCCAACCAGATTACTCCAGTTGCAAGTACAGACATCACCGTCTATACTTCCTTCCAGTTTAGCCTTTTGGTACCATCACGCCTTTTCGATTCATGCTTCAGAAACCCGCACGTGCAACTCGAATCGATCCGCGCCCTTGCTAATTTGGAAGCACGCAAACTCCTCCTATGCAAACCTGCATCTCGAGCTCGCGCCACGTGTTGCCACGCCACAGAGAACAACAACTCCATCAGCCGCCACGCTCCTATGTCATCATCGTTGATCCTGTCATCGCCTCTGACCCACGGTATGACCAGCCTGTTGCCGCCAGTCTCTCCGCCATGCACCACCGTATGTTCACCCTCCAAGTGAACTATCCGCCAGCCATCCTGAACTGTCCGCTATGTGCCCCGCGAACTGTTTGGCCCAGTCTATCCATCACAGGTAGACCACCAGTGAGCCGCTCCACTTCGACCCTGTCAGCCTGCCACCTGACTCCGCCGATCCTGAGCACCCACTGAATCGCCATCGAACTCCTATCAGTTGCCATGTGCACCACAACTGAACACTGTCGATAGCTTCCGCTCGTTGCCAACGAGCCCGCAACACCAGCTTGAGGTCTGGTCGCCAACCGCTACCTCTCCTCGTTGCCTGTTGCAATTTTCCATCAGCTTCTTGTGACATCCTGTCATGTCTTGTAGCTTCGTTGTGCGCACAACCCTGCTAACTCCCGCACGACACATCATCACATTATACTGATCCGACCAGCTTGGCTTGCTAATCGCTAGACTGTCCACCCATGTCGTGAACGGCCTACTTCGGATTCATAACCCGACCCACTTATCATCAACCCATCCTGCGTGAACTCACATCATCACATGTTGAGACCCCTTTGCGTCTGCCAATTGTAGCTGAACACTAACCTTGTACACATCACACGCTTATGCATAGTGGCTTCACAAATTGGCTGCCAAAAAAAAAGAAATACCTGAGTCCATGCGAGGTAAGCCCACCAACACACGTAATCATCTCGATGCTCGAAGTCACGAGTGTCCCCCTGGGCTGGCTGCCTCACCATGTACTCCCCATCCTTTATTTCTTTTCCTTCCTTGCTTGTGATCCACTTCCAAGCCCAAGCGCCTGTACAAACATCAGCAACACCCATGTAGACACACTAGCTACAGGGGCCACGTGCAAGTCGCCTCGTCTCGCACACGTCTCGTGTGCAACACGAACTCCAGCGCCTCACGTCGATGAGCCCTGGGCCTATCGTCTCTCGACCTGATCTCTGCTCGAGTATCCGCTTCCTGTCAACTGCCAAAAAAAACATACCGCTTGCATTCAACTCCGTGTCGCTTGCCGGCACGTCTCCAACAAGCCTCGTAATGTGTTTCCAAGACAGAAACTTCCAAACTCGACGTTCACGCCCGCCTTGACGATAACTCGCAGCTAGCAACAATAGCTGCCGTCGACAATTACATCGACCCATCGTGATCACGATCACGACCATGCTCCACCTTACATCGTGTCCGCTTCGTACCGACCGTACGTTGCACGATGTCTTGTAGATGCATAACCCTCGAATCTCCAGCTGATTTGCACAGTCTCTAGATCCAATCCAAACCATAGCTCTTGATACCAATTGTAAGAAATTAGCCCTCCGTGGCGACGAGCCGCTCGCTAATCTTCACGCAACGGAACGACGATTGGATCTACCGAGACGAACTTGCACGATCACAGACGACAACGGAGACACGATCTTTGTTAACGAGGTTCAGCCGAAGCCTACATCCCCGGGGCATGACTACGTGCGCTCCTCCCTAACCGCAACACCGGCCGCTTTAGGATCCCGGCATCACGCCGCCTTCCCCTTTCGAGCCTGTCGCTATGTCGTCATGGTTACAACAGCAGCCCCCCTCTCATATTTATGAGGAGGCTCGGGTTACAGAGTATGACACGGACTCTACCCTATACTGCTAAATACAACTCAAGTCCCATCGTAACCGGACTGTACAAATATTCGACACAATATCTAACAGGCGGTGGTGGAGGTGGTGGTGGCTGGCGCGGCGCCGGGCGCAACGCGGAGAAGACGATGCGACGCGCGACGCGGAGAAGAAGAGATGCGTTTTTTTACTGCAGCGCGTGGGGATAGACTGCTGCCTGACGTGTGGGCCGGAGGGGTTCTCCGCGTAAGCCTAACGCGAGAGCCCCCTCTCGGTAGCTGCCTCCATAATTCTATTCCTCCTTGCACGCTTAGAGGCACGTGCTTGGAAGAACTCTGTGTTCCTATCTCCTTCACACAGCCATTCAACTTGCAATCTTTGCTCGTAATTTCTTCCCTTGACACCAGTTCTGCGAGTTCCTTCATCCAATTTTTATCTCAATCAGTTGGACCTCTATATAAGGTGAAAGGCCTTTCCTCCTCAAGTTCTCTCCTCAACTCGACCAACCACCTCTTCAGCAACCCGAAAATATTACCTATCCAAAGCTGAACTAACTCCACTTAGATCATTATTGCCCGAACATGTACAAAATCCACATAATCATCGTGCCTGTGCCACATATTTTCATTTCTTGGATTTCCTTCTTCGCTGCCAATGACTTGTGGCTATTTCTCCTAGCCGCATGTTTACAAGTAAACCACAGTGATCACATTCCACCACGGGTATATGTGTGACCACTGTGTCCCCAAACATCTTCATATATAAATATATTCATCGTCCCCAAGCGCTCGGTCTAGGCGAACTCTAATATTGTCACAACCCTCTTGCCAATTGTCCCATGTGAATGGTAGACCGCTGTACCCCAGATCAGCAAAATGACAGTCATCCACCTCCACCGCCGTCCAGAACCCTTCCATCATGCACTCCTGGCGAGTAGCACCTCCAAACTGCTCCTCTGCCATGAGGACTTCATTGAAATCTCCCACACATAACCATGGGGCCCTCGATTGGACTCAGAGGAACGCAGCATGTGCCAGCTCTCTCATATATTCTCCCTTCTAGGTCCACGTAAAATCCAGTGAGCCGCCACAACTTATCACCAAACTCATCACACATCAGGGACATGTCAATATGTTTTTTTGCATGATTCTGCACAACCACCGTGACATCATGTCTCCATAACAGCACCGAACCACCACTCGTACCCTCTGAACACACAACAAAACTATTCGGAAAACCAAGAGTAAACTTGAGCTGCCCTTATCAATCTTCGTTTCCACTGGTAAAACCACCGAAGGGCCATAAATCTCCACAAGGACCACAACCTTGTGGAGTTCTTGAACTACCTCGACCCCACCCCCCCAACCCTGATAGTTCGCACTTAGGATTTTTATTGTGTCCAGCGGTGCTGCATGTTTGCAGCCTCCACCGATTGTGCATTAGTTCTGATCCTCCTTTGATTATTACAACTATTGAACAACTTTTCAATTTTTCAGATTTGTGGTCACATTCGGATTCGAGCGCCGCGTGAAGGATCACCTGGGCGTCGGTGAAATAGGTGGGGGCAAGCACCTTCCAAGGGAATCAGATCCTCTGCAGTCAGGTTGAGTGACTGTAGTCTGCAGTCAGGTCATCTGAACCGTCCACACGCAATCCAACAGGTGCCACAGAAAAACTCATCTAACAGGCCGCAAAGCAGGCCTTATGGCCCATCTCAGTCCCATAGCACCCGTGAAACTCGATTCTTCCTCTCCGCCACCGTCTTCCTCGTCGCAAACTGGCGCTCTGCCTCGCTCCGCCTTGTCAGTCGCCACCGCGATGCCTTAAGCATCGTCGTCCCGAATGCTGCAATCCATGTCCTATCCTCTCATTTTTCTCTCTCTATCTCTCATGCGGACGCCGGGCTCGGGCGTCGGGGAGCGGCGGCGCCGGTGCAAACGCGTGCTCCCCCAACGAGCTGCCGCCCGCGGGGAGCTGCGGTGCGGGACGTTAGCAGCAGTCGCCGCTGGAGTAGCCTCCCTCAGCGAGCACGCGGTAGCGGCGGGCACAGCGAGCTCCCCTCGTCAGGGCACGCGGCGAGCGGTGGGGCGCCCGGCGACCTTCCCGCGCTGGAGCACACGGCGATCAGCGGAGCACCCAGCGAGCTCTCCGCGCCAAAGCACGCTTGGGGGCGGGGTCGGGGCGAGCCCAAGGAGATCCCTGCGCTGGAGCTCGGTGCGAGCAGCGAGGAAATCGGTGGCGCGTGAACCCCGTGGACCCGGTGCGGGTGCTGACCCCGACGAGGACATCTGCTTCTCGCTGCATCTGGAGTGCCGCGCATCTACTACATGTCGAAAGGGAGCTTCATCGCGCGTCAACTAGGTCTCCTCTCCCTGGAGGGGAAGCTAGCAAAGATTCAGTCTTTATTCCTCGATCCTATCAAGTGTATTGATTCTGGTTTTTAGGACGAAGAGTTGATTCATACGACAAGGTCGCATGGAGCTGATTCAGACTGACGAGGCGGAGCGGAGCAGAACATCAGTTTGCAACGAGGAAGACGATGGGGAAGAGGAAGCACAGTGGTGTTGTGGGCTGAGATGGGCCATATGGCCTGCTATTGTGCGGCCTCTTTGATGATTTGCTGTGCCACCGTTGGAATTCTTGCGAACGGCTAGGATGAGCCGACTGCAGACTACTCCCTCTGTCCCAAAATGACAGTCGCGGAAGCTGCAGGACTCGGTCCCAAAATCATCGTCGTTGGCTAGCAGAGCAGTAGGTCGTAGCTGCTGTATCGCACCACTAGCTGGTTAAAAAAATCAAAGCCTCGCGACCTGCACCACATGCAAGGCAGTAAAAAAAATCAAAGCTTCCACTCACCCAACAACACAGCACCGTCCACATGTAAGACAGTAGAAAAATTGACTCATGTGTAATCATTACCCGTACATACTCCATAGGGGTGGCAGTGTCTTTTGGCTAGTGCATTGGTAGCTGTATTTTTTTTGGAGCGACCAACATTCCGGGACGGAGGGAGTACAGTCACTTAGCCTGACTGCAGAGGATCCGATTCCCCTTCCAAGTGCTTGAATTGCTCCACCGGACTCGCTCAGCGGATAATGAGCTGTTGTAGTGTACTTTTGTGCACCGACTGTGCTCTTGTCAACCCGTGTGGATGCCGGGAATGGGTAGCCGGGCGTGGGTTCCCAATACCGATACTTTTTTTTAGAAGGCCATTAAGGCCCAGCTTTACTTAAAAGCCCAGGCCGCCAGTTTACAAGATTAGTGTTTAAGATTGCAGATTACAAGCCAAAAAATGAAACAAGGCCTGATCAGGGCTCGCAACCTACCGCACTCTAAACTCCCTCTACAGCTTGGTCACAGACACCAAAAACATTCAGCATCTAGGTCTAGATTACGTAGAGCAACAGCTCCTACTAAGACCCGAACAAGAAAAAGCACTAGTCTTCAGTTTGCAAGGATGAAAGTTGAGCTTTGAGCTTGTGTATCACATCGACGATCCAGAGTTGGTCCTTCTCCTTGTTTAAGATCTTCCATTTCTGCATAAAGGATAATGTACGAAAAATACTAACATCAGGTGAGGCGATTATCACATCATTAAAAACAAAGTCATTCCTAATCAGCCAAAGGCTCCAAGCCAGGCAACCAAAAAGATAGGTGAAGTTCCTGTTTTTCTTATTAAAACCCTCTATTAGTTTAGACCGTAGCTCTTCCATACAAACTGGCCGAGTTGGCCATTCTAGCGCATCTCTCACAATATTCCAACAGAAGCTTGCCACCGCACATTGTAAAAAAATATGTTCAACACTCTATTTTGCCACATAACTTGCATTCTAATGGGCCTATCCAGTTCCTTTTCCTAAGCTGCTCCGCATATTGGATTTTGTCATTGCATACCTGCCGGAGAGATTTTTTTATTTTTAGAGGCAGGCCTGCTTTCCAAATATTCAACATCCAACTATTCACCACCCCCGGGAAAGTGAGTTCTTTGTACAGCGAAGCCGTAGAGAACTCTCCTGACTTCTCAAATATCCAGCTGACTGAGTCAGGTTGTTGTGATATGGAGGCTCTCTCTACTAACTCTATCAGCTCTCCCCACTCTAGCTCTTCTATGTCCCCCAAAACCCCTCCTAAAAGTGAGATTTTCATCTCCATTTCTTAGCACTCTGTCAATTGTCCACTCTCGGTGATTGCAAATTGCAAACAAATTGGGGGAGACCAGACTTTACCCACAGCCTCCACTCCAAGTGTCTAACCAAAATCTTATTTTTCTTCCATTTCTCAGGATATATGTCATCCCTCTGCTAACCTCTCCTCTTATTGATAGTAGTCCTTTCCAGAATTGTGACCCACTCTCTTTTTTTTTTGTAGCTGGAAGATGTTTTTCTCTCCTAGGTACTTTTGTCTCGGCAAATTACAGCAAATAGTGTTGTCCCCTCTCTCTCTATTTTAAAAATCCATTTAGCCAGCAAACATCTGTTCATCACTCTAGTGTTGGTAAAACCTGCACCACCAGCCTTTTTAGGTGTGGCCATCAAGTCTCATTTTACCATGTGGTACTTCCTTTTCATATTTGGACCATGCCAGAAAAAGTTAGCTCTAGCGGTGTCCATTTTCTAATGAACCTCCTCCTGCAAAGCATACACTCCCAATACCGATACTGCCCCGGTACGAGATACCAGAGGATTGTGTGCTCGAGTATCCGCTTCCTGATATGCTGCCATACCCAAGAAGGCAGCTATTCCACGCTTCACGTGCGGAAGACCAGGTGAAATACTGGTTCTACAGCGCCGTTGATGCGTATCACAACCAGGAGCGGGTTACGTATCAGTTTCATAGGTACGAGACCACAGGACCCACATGGTCTCGTTTCTATTGTCTCGTGGTGGTGCTTTCAGAATCCAGGAGATATTTAACTTTTTGCCATTATAATGGATGTCACCTCTCCGATTGTCACTTTAACAGAGGCAAATATTTATTGGCCAGCGATGTTGCGAAAGGGATACATTTTTACCACTTTTGCAGATGTGGCACGTCATGTGAGCACGCCATGCTGGATCGAGAGCAACTGTTCGAGTAAAATGTCTCTCATGCCCTTTTGTCCTCTTCCCTCCTCCCTCTCTACTGTCACTTGCATGTGGGACCCATGTGGCAGGTTATCTTCAACCTCCGGTCGTTGCTCCACCTGGTAACTAGCCACCCACAACCAACACCCCACGGAGCAGCGAGGCATGCTGCCGCGGCGCCTGGTCGAGGCGGCCCGCCGGCGGGGACTCACGCGGCGCCTGGCCGGGACGGCCCGCCGGCGGGGATTCGCGCGGCGCCTAGACGGGACGGCCCCCCGGTGGGGATTCGTGCGGCTCCTGACCGGGGCGGCCCGCCGCCGGCGCCTGGCCGGAGCTTCCTGCGTGGCCGCCACTCCTCCCTCCGTCTCACCTCCTCAGACGTCGTTGCCTCCCTCCTCAGTCGCACGACAATGCGGCCGACGCCGGCAGCGCCACGGCAATGATGCTCCCGGGCCCGCCTGGCCGTGGCAACGACGACTGCATCGACCCCAGCCCCACGGGGCTTCTCGCACACGGCGTCGGGAGCAGCGGCGTCGTCTCCGACCGGCGCTCCATGCAGCTCCTCTGCGTGCTCCCATGCCCTCCCCGCGCTCGCCTCCTTCGTCACCACCGTCCGCTGGGCGCCCCCCGCCGCCCCTGGGGAGGAGGACGACGACGACGGCCACCCGCTCCGCCTCGCCGCGGGGGACCGGCACGGGCGCATCGCCGTCTGGGACGCCCGCGCCCGGGCCGTGCTCTGCTGGCTCAACCTCGACGAGGCGCGCGGTGTCGCGTCGGGCTCCGGCGGAGGGGTGCGGGACCTCTGCTGGGTCCAGCACGCCTCCGGCTGACTCCTCGCATCCATCCACGGGCCCTCGCTGCTCTGCATCTGGGAGACGTCTAACAACCCGCGCGTGCTCTGGATGTTCGACGCCGCGCCCGAGTACCTCTTGGGCCTCCACCGCGACCCCTTCGACGCGTGACCGGCGAGGATAACCAAGGATGAGTGAGGAAGAAGAAGGACAGGGGCAGGGGCACACGAGGTCATTTTACCCACCCGTGCGCGCTTGATCCGGCATGGCGTGCCCATATGGCGTGCCACATCAGCAAAAGTGGTAAAAATGTATCTATTTTGCAACATCACTGCTCTATAAATATTTGCCTCCGTTAAAGTGATAATCGGAGAGGTGACACCCGTTATAATGGTAAAAAGTTAAATTTCCCAGAATCCAGAGGGGCGCATACGTGCTTACTTTGCAGCCCCGCCAATCTCGGAGGTGGATGTTCAGGTTAGCTTGGGCCCGTCGCATACTGTCCATCAATTGGTACTGATCAAACGTTTGTCAGTTTGCGGCTATTGTGAGTTAGAGCTGGTGTATGATATGGAGTATGATGTATGGAGTGCTACTTTTCATTGCTGTACTTCATTAGCTGGTGTTGTGCTGACGGTATTTTTGTGCTGTAGTATAATGGTGTTGTATGTTTTTTCACCTACATCTGATGGTATTTTGGTGTCGTGGGATAGATAGGGGTACACCGTCTCGATTTCCCATATCCGACTATCCGAGTCCGATCTGGAAATTATTATTCGTTCGTGTTTTAGCTCACTCCGATTCCTAACAGGAATACTAGTTTGCATGCACGCACGCACAACACGGTTGATAGATAGGTCCTAGATGATCTATATATTTATGTACCACAATGCCTACAAGCAGTTCTCTGGTCCAAATATAAGCGTTGTTGACCAATAATCTAGGTCGACGATAGATATGCCGCCGCTACGGTCCAGGAGGGACGGCCAGCCGCGGCTGCACGACGAGCTGGTCGTCGACAAAATCCTGACACGCTTACCGGTGGCCGCTGCCGTCCGCTTCCGAGCCGTCTGCCGCGCGTGGAACAAAGCTCTCAGACCACCCACACCGGTGTCCGGGAAAACCCCCGCCATCCGGATGCCGGTGAGTTTTGCCGGAAGATGCGCCGCAGCGGTCTCCTGGAGGAGAGTGGGAAAAAGGCGGCGTCCCCCTGCTTCCTTCATATCCAGGGGGATCGAGAGGGATCCGCGAGAGCCCACCACACGACCCGATGCACCGCACCAACGAGCTCGCGCCCTTGCCTGGAGAGAGCTCCCGTCGTGGCCGCCGGGGAGAGAGAGCAGGGGAGGGGCTGAGGAAGTGCGCGGCCGGCGTCACCCGTCGTGGAGGAGCTCCGCCGCGTCGCGGAGGCCGCCCCCACGCCGGATATGGTGCCCCGCCACCCGCCGCCCGCCGGAATCCGCCATGGACGCCGGAGTCCGCCACGGCTGCGGGATCTGCTCCTCCACCGCGCCGGAGGCCGCCCCGAGCTCGGCCGGCGTGCGCGCGAGCAGGAGAGGGAGGAGCACGCGCTGAGGGAGGATGGGCGCACCGACGGCCGTCGGGGCGTCACGCTTCGGGAAGGAGCTCCTCGCCCGTCGCCGGTGAGCTCGAGCTCGCGGATGCCGACGCGGGAGGACAGCGTGCCGGCGCAGGCGGAGGCGGCCGCGATGGAGGTCGTCGGCGAGCAGGGGAGGGTGCCAAGGCCAGCCCGCCGGAAGGGGCGCCGCCGGGAGGACCCCGCCGCGCGTGCCTGCTCTGCTCCTCGAGCAGGGGAGCGCGCCGCTCGATCTCCGCCGGGCGTGTCCCCTCCTCCTTCCCCGCGCCGGCGCGCCCTGGCTCTCCGCCGCTGCCCCTTGCGCCGCCGCTGAATGCCGCTCCGCGGCGCTCCTCCTCCCGGCTGAGGCATAGGCTCGCCGGCGCGAGCTCGAGTCCGGGTGCGAGCTCCTCCGCCGGGACCTACACGCCTGAGCTCAGCTTGAGCGCCATGGCTGCCGGCGACGCGCGGTGGAGCTCTGGGGCGCCCCTCCCCGCGCCGCGCCGCATCCCCACGCGCCCGGCCCGCCGGAGGAGCTCTGCCGCCGCGCCGCACCTCGAGCTCCGCCGCCGGAGCACGGCAGGGCCACCACGAGCTCCACCGCCGGAGCAGGGCAGGGGCGCCCGGGGACCCTGCTCCGGCCCGCGTGGCCCCTGCTCCATCCCCACGGCGGCGTGCCCCTGGAGGTGGGGCGCCATGGCTCGTGGGGAGGGAGAGAGGGGCACAGGTGGATAAGGTGTAGATGAGGCTGACAGGTGGGACCTGCGTTTGATTTGTTGAGATGAAGGAGAGATATAAAGGAAGATCGATGCGGGAGAAGAGAATATGAAGGAGAGAATATGATTGAGTAGGATGGAATATTCCGTTTTGAAGGAGAAAATGAAGGAGAACGAGTGTGGAGGGTCTCACCTCGGACGCCTTCCTCCAGACGCACCGTGGCAGATTAGCCGCCGCAGCGCGCCAACAGCAACCGGAGCTCCTCTTCTTGGTGCCGGCGGCCGCGGGCAAAAAGTCCGCCTCCTTGTACGCTTGCAGGCTTGGCAACGGCGAGGCACGCGAGCTCCTTACCTTGGGCAACCTAAGCTCGGAGCACGTCGTCCTGTCCCCGAGGTCGTGCCATGGCCTCAGCCTCATCCTGGATGCTCAAGCGTCAGAGTACTACATCTGCAACGTCTCGACCGGACAGCATGCCGCCCTCCCGCCATGCGAACCGGCTGCTGCTATACGGTCGCCGCCTTCGCCGTCGCGCATCGGCATGGGGTTCCACCTCCGGCTGCCGCCTTGGACACCCTTCGAGCTCTCGAGCACCGGGCTCGGTTTCGACCAAGCCATCGGCGAGCACAAGGTGGTCAGGCTCTTCAAACGCAGGATTGGGGAAACTACCTGTGAGGTGTGCACCGCGGGTCGTCCAACAAGCGGGTGGCGTCCCTGCGCCGGGCGAGTGCCACCACCCGCCGCCAGTTTCGTGGCCGGCCTGCCTCCTGTGTTCGTGGGCGGGTCCCTGTACTGGCTGCTCGAGCTGGACAGCTTCACCGGCGCCCATCAGCCGATCATGTCCTTCTCCGTCGGCGACGAGCAGTTCGGGTGGGTGCAGACGCCGCGGCTGCTGTCGCGCCGCATCTGCCACCTCACGGATCTCGATGGTTCCCTGTGCGCCGCCGTGGATTTCCGGCACCAAGCCAGCAAGTACGCGATCTTCACATGGAGCGGCACCTCGTGGTCGGTGCGCTGCTCCATCGACTTGCAGCCTTGCCTCCCCCGGCCTGTAGTCGACGAGTTCGTCGAGGAGCAGGATGTCGTCCCGCTCTGCACTGATGCCGGAAAGATCCTGCTCGCAACTGGCCGTCACAAGGTCTTCGCTTACGATCCCGAACGCGGAACCATCGAGAGAGTCTTCTACATGCTGGAGTTCGCCGACATCCCTCACACCCACCGGGAGGCTCCGCTGCTCCTAAACATTAGCCTCCACGAGGAATGCATCGTCCACCAGCCCAACTCATCTGACGCCGGTGCTAAGAGGCTGTACGTCAAGCTGGGCTGCAATACGCTTGCCAAGCGAGAGGTACCCAATGACTACCACGACGACCGCTTCCGTAAACTGAGAGACCTGTTCAACGAGATAGCTGGGCTGCCGCTGCCACTGCCACATAGTACGAATAATGTATAGCTTTTCGACTTTTAAAAGCTATATATTTATAGTGAATGTAGATTAATGACAAAACTCATTCCATAATGAAGTTGAAGACGATTTGAAAAATGTTTGACAAAACAGCTTCTCTCACTTGTGTAATGTGAATAAGATGGTGTAATGTCCATAATACCCTTCCCTCTTTTTTCTTTTTCATTTTTCTATTTCCTTTTCCTTTCTTTTCTTTCTTCTTCTTTTTTTTTCTCTCTCCCTTTCCTTCTTGAGCAACTCCAACAGCCTTTTTATTTTTACTAACCAAATTTGAAGATTTAACCCTTTATAAAAATAGAAAACTTCAAAATCTTATTGAGTGATCCAACAGACTATATATTTCTCATCCTTCAAATTCCAACAACCACACTAACGCATAGGACCCATGTGTATCTTCTTCCTCCCCCACCTTATCCTTTCGCCGACGGCCATCACCATTCATTCCTCTGCTCCCTCTCTCTCCATTCCTCCTCTGCAGCCACACAGCCCACCACCGCCTCTCCCCACCCCCGCCCCCGTCCCCATCGCCGCCCTCGCCGACGAGCTCCTCTTCCTCGTCCTCGACCGCGTCGCTGCCGCTGACCCCCGCGCTCAAGTCCCACGCCGCCGATTCGCGCCACCGCCGTGTCCTCCGCCCGCTCTGCGCCCACCTCATCCACGCGCGCGCTCGCACGCTACCCGCCTGCGCACCGCCTTGACCTCTCCTGGACGCTGGCGACGAGGTCCGAGTAGAGGGTGACGTTGCTGGCGTGGTCTGAAGGCACGGAGGCATCGTCGCCGTCTAGGAGGATGGTGGGGAGCCGAAGGTCGGCGATCTTGGGCAGGATGTCGGAGACGGTGACGACGAGAACGACGCGGGCATCGGCGACCTGCTTGGCGATCTCCCGTGTGGTGTAGAGCGGGTTGGCCGTGGTGGCGACAACGCCGAGTGCGGTGAAGGCGAGGAAGCAGACCGGGTAGAGCACGCTGTTGGGCGCGAGGAGGAGGAGCACCACGTCGCCACGGCGGACGAGCGCGCGGGTTGACAGCGCGGCCGCCGTGGCTAGCACCGTGGAGCGCAGGGCCTCGGAGGTGAGCGCGCGGCCCGTCGCGGCGTCCACTAGCGCGGGCGCGGATGGGCATGCGGCGGCGCGGCGGAGGACGAGGTTGGAGAGCGAGAGCGCCGGGTCGGACGGGATTGGCGCGGCGAACAGTACACGCCGTCGGAGCCGTAGCCCGCAGCCAGGGACGCTGTGCCCGCCATAGTTGTTGCCTGCCTCTTTCTGTCGCTGCACGCTGCTGCAACCCAAGGGAGCTTTGCTTCTTCTACTGATCTTCTCGTTCAGAAAAGAATAGAGACGCGATCTACTGGGAGTATCTATGCTACTGGCCGGCGGAGCCCCCATGCCGGTGCTTGCTCTCCCGTCCAGCACCATGCTGCCTCCGCCGTCCACGCCATGCACCTGCTCGTGCGCCTTCCTCCTCCATCCCCGTCGAGCCCGGCATCTCCACGCCGCCGGGCCTCTCCACCGGGCCGTCGCATCCCCGCCGGAGCCTCTCCACCTCTGCTCTGAGCCAGCGGCGGACGACAGCGGTGGCGGCATCGTGAGGACGGGGCTCTTCATCCGCGCTCCACCGTCAGCCCGTCCTACGTGTCGGCACCTCCACGCCAGCCCGTCCTGTGCTCCCCACCGGCGGCGGCGACGACAGCGATGGGGAGGAGGATTTGGCGCGAGGGGGGACGAGGATTTGGCGCGAAAGACCGCGCCGCCGCGGGATTCGGCCCTTTTGCGAGCGGACGCGCTCGCCAGATCTTGCGAGCCGCAGGGGGAAGGATAGCGAGGAGTTTTGCGAGGCTGGGAAATAGAGAGGCTGTTGGAACAGTAGGTTTCCCTTTTTTTCTATATTTTAGAGATAGAAAACAATATAAAGGAGCTGTTGGAGTTGCTCTTATTCTTTTCTCCCTTCCCACCTTATCCATTCACCTGCCCCCTGGAGCCCGCCGACAGCCTCCGTCGGCCATCTCCTCCCTGCACCGCCGTCGAGCTCCCCAAGCCGAGCTCATCCACGCCGCGGCGGACTCACCGCAACGTCGTCTTCTCCGGATCTGACCTCGTCCACGCCTCCATCGCCTCGATCTCATCCGCGCCGCCACCTCCCATTCCGGCTGTGGGGCCCTCGAGGACAACAATGGAAACCCACGGGGCGGAGCGGGGGAGTCTGGTTTTTTCAGCTCCTCTCCCTGCAAAACGCTCCAGTCAGCGCGATTCACGGTGTCATTTGCGGTGTTTTCAGGGTGGAGTGATTATTTCCCCTTTAGCACAGCTCTATGGAAAACAACTCTAGGCCTTGTTTAGTTTGCTAAAGTTTCTAACGTTTTCTCCACTCTCTCTCCATCACATCACATTAAATACGCCAAAAGACATATGTTCGGAGTATTAAATATAGGTAAAAAAATAACTAATTACACAGTTTTGATGTACTTTGCGACACGAATCTTTTGAGCCTAGTTAGGTCATGATAGGATAATATTTACCACAAAGAAACGAAACGTGCTACAGTGTGCTACAGGAGTTCGAAACGTTGAAAAGACAAATTTTTTCACCAACTAAACAAGGCCTAGGAGCGGCTTTAGTCAAAAAAGAGAGAGAGAGAAACTCTAGGAGCGGCTCACTGAGGTGTGCCAAACGCACCATAAAAAATACTACTCACATACGAAAACATGTGAGCACCGCTATACTATAGGTTACTCTCGCGAAGAAAGAAAAACTGGATTTCCTCTTTTTTTCCCCTTCCCCTCCACTCCGCCTTTGTCACCAAGCCACACCGGGCCAAACCCTAACTCACGGCCGCCGGAGATGGGGCAAGGCACTCCCGGCGGGATGGGGAAGCAGGGCGGCCTCCCGGGCGACCGCAAGCCCGGTGATGGCGGGAAGAAGGACAAGAAGTACGAGCCTCCCGCCGCCCCTTCCCGTGTCGGCAGGAGGCAGAAGCGGCAGAAGGGCTCCGAGGCGGCGGCGCGGCTCCCCGCCGTGGCCCCGCTCTCCAAGTGCCGACTCCGCCTCCTCAAGCTGGAACGCGTCAAGGACTACCTTCTCATGGAGGAGGAGTTCGTCGCCAGCCAGGAGCGCCTGCGGCCTAGCGAGGACAAGACGGAGGAGGACCGATCCAAGGTCGACGACCTCCGCGGCACCCCCATGAGCGTCGGATCGCTCGAGGAGATCATCGACGAGAGCCACGCCATCGTCTCGTCGTCCGTCGGGCCCGAGTACTACGTCGGGGTGATGTCCTTCGTCGACAAGGACCAGCTCGAGCCTGGATGCGCCATACTGATGCACAACAAGGTACAAATATCAAATCCTTGCATTGATCTCATGGATTGTGGTGCGAGATTGGAATTGAGGCCGTAGTTTCGGCCGCAGGAAGCTTTGTGCACGTTTCAATTAGTGATTCGGTCTGGTATTGGGGACTTAGGTTGAAATTTTTATGAAAAGATTATAGTTTTAATGGCTAGCGATAAACAAGTGATAATTAATTGTATGGGCTGGTTAACCTTGTTTCTATGCTGTGAGAATATTGTGTTTGCTACGCTTCTGTATGTGTATGGTGTAATTTGTCCAAACCTTGAAATTTGAACAAAAGCATTTATAGCTTATTAGCTTGTTTCATAGGTGCACAACTGTGACTTCAGAGAATTCCCAGTAATTCTATATATTTTTAAATACATGCTAGTTCATCTAGGCATATGAACTTTGAAGTTGGCCAATTCCTGGGCTGGAGGATAATCGACCACTTCTTTTCATCTACGGTTATGGCTATATATATTATATTACATGTTTGTCGAATATGGCCTTTTATGGAAACAAAAGAGCATTTTTTTTGTTGCTTTCTATAGATCACTTGCAAAATTTGTGTTCTGAATTACCATTAATTTAGTTGATACATGCTAAGGAGGAATTCTTTACACACAATGTACATATTATGACAATTTTTTTGGGTTACAAGTATTTGGAATTTAGTATTGCAATTTGGAGGATTAATGTCAATATATGGCTCTTCACTTATGTACGCTTAAGCATCTGTGCATTTTAGTGCTATCGTAGATACTTGCCTTGATATACTGAGTTGTTTATTCTTGATTGCTTTAGCAGACAGGTCTTCGTTCTTCAAGTGACATTCTCAAAGTTTCTGTACTAACTAAGTTTGCCCAATCTCAGGTTCTGTCTGTGGTTGGTATTTTGCAAGATGAAGTTGATCCTATGGTTTCTGTCATGAAAGTTGAAAAAGCGCCTTTGGAGTCCTATGCTGACATTGGTGGCTTAGATGCTCAAATTCAAGAAATCAAAGAAGCAGTTGAACTTCCCTTAACACATCCTGAGCTATATGAGGATATTGGAATCAGGCCTCCCAAGGGAGTAATACTTTATGGAGAGCCTGGAACAGGGAAAACTCTACTTGCTAAGGTTTGCACTCTTTTTCCTTTGGACACTTCAAAACTTTAATGCCTTCTGCCTTGAGTTCTTTGCCCATCAGTAAAGAAGCAAACCTACTGAGCATCTGTTGTCCTTTTTTTTACCTCCCTGGCATAAGATATTTCCAAGTTTCAGCATGAGATTGCTGCACTCCTCTTCCTGCAAATGGAATCACAGCTTAAAAAAAGTTTATATGCTGCAGGCCGTTGCTAATTCTACATCAGCAACATTCTTGCGTGTTGTTGGGAGTGAGTTGATCCAAAAGTACCTTGGTGATGGTCCCAAGCTTGTAAGAGAATTGTTCAGGGTGGCTGATGACCTTTCTCCTTCGATTGTCTTTATTGATGAGATTGATGCAGTTGGCACAAAGAGGTGGGTTAGTGTACCACAGGGGTTATTTCTTTGCTAATGGAAAAATCTCTGGTGAAGCTTCTTAGGAATGAATTGATATGAGTTGTGTTTGTGGTCCTGTTGTAGGTATGATGCTCATTCAGGAGGAGAGCGGGAGATTCAGAGAACTATGTTGGAGTTGTTAAATCAGCTGGATGGTTTTGATTCAAGAGGAGATGTTAAAGTTATTCTAGCAACGAATCGCATTGAAAGTCTTGACCCTGCCTTGCTTCGACCAGGTCGAATTGATAGGAAGATTGAATTCCCTTTACCAGATGTTAAGACCAGGCGCCGCATCTTCCAGGTGCTTACTGTGTGACAGAAACATCCTGAGTCCTATTTGTTTGGTAGAAGGTATGCTTTGTTCTTACTGAGGTTTGTTTTGTTGAGCAGATACACACATCGAAGATGACCTTGGCCGATGACGTAAACCTAGAAGAGTTTGTCATGTCAAAAGATGAGTTTTCAGGTGCTGATATCAAAGCAATTTGTACTGAAGCTGGCTTGCTTGCTTTGAGAGAGCGCCGTATGAAGGTACATTGTAGACCAAATAGAGACCCCCCCCCCCCCTTTCCTCTGGGGGCTGATTATTAGTTGTATCCCTGGAAAAGCACATATACCTGGCTTACCTTGTTGATACCTGTAGCTGGCACTTTGTTAATGCTACGCCATTATTTCACCAGAGATTTTTGTACCTACAGTTCACTCCACTTTGTTAATAGTCTTGAATAACAAAAAATATACTCATGATCTGCTATTTGTTTTTCATTGCATTAGGTGACACACACGGACTTCAAGAAGGCCAAAGAAAAGGTCATGTTCAAGAAGAAAGAAGGTGTGCCGGAGGGCCTCTACATGTGAGACTTTGGGATGTGGTTTAATAGTATTTTAGTGTGGAAAACTGGTATTTTGTAATTTCGTTGAATGGTCTAAGAATGTTTGCCTACATCCTCTTTTGCTGGATTACACAATTCAAATTGTAATCATATTATCCGTACTTGAGATGAAATTGAAAAGATAAATCCAGATGGCAGTATGCTTGGGCGTGGGTGTTGTGTTGTGCAGGTCTTGGACGAGAACATATCCGGTGTTACTGTGTTACCAACTCAAATACGTATGTCTACATTGATCGAAAAATTTTAACAAAAATATGAACAGATATCTCATGTCATCTTCTACCATCAAGAAAAAAAATGAGATGTAACGGAATTTTGTGTAAGATGCAACAAAAAAGTGAAATCGACATGTGAATAGTGCTCCTTGCAACTATTCCTCACAACCCCGCAAGCTGTTACTATTCATGTGCTGAGTTCACTTTTTTTGTTGCATCTTATACAAAATTCAGGTGCATCACATTTTTTGCAAGATTGTAGAAGATGTCATGAGCTATCCATTCACCTTTTTTTTTTGAAAGTTTTCGATCACTGTAGACAATACGTATTTGGACACATATTCTCAAATTGTTAAGAATTATTACCTGCCATACTAACGCCTGATGTTATTTGCAGCAAACAAAAAGAATAAAAAGAATGTTTGCCTACATCCTTTTTTGCTGGATTACGCAACTCAAATTGTAATCATATTTTCCCTACTTGAGATATGAAATTGCACGGATAAATCGAGATGGCAGTTGAATGCTGGGTGTCTTGTGCTGCTCTTTTTTTTTTTTTTTGCGATTGTATTCTCAATTGTTAAGAATAACCTGCCATACTAACGCTTGATTTGCAGCAAACAAAAAAAGAAAAAAAAAGAATGTTGAGAGTGGGATTTGAACCCACGCCCTTTCGGACCAGAACCTTAATCTGGCGCCTTAGACCAACTCGGCCATCTCAACGCTCTTGTCATTGAACAACTACCATGCTATTTGACCTTTTATGTCCGCCAGTCCTCCACTCCTCCCGTATCCAAGCTGTACAACACACGCGGGAGTTGCCTGGCAGATGTTACTTTCCTTCTTCCTTGTTGCCCGCGTGACCGCGTCCGCCGCGCCGCACGGATGCTAAGTTGCTAACGGTCCGGTGGCCCAACACGGCTTGACAAGGCAGTCTAGGCAGACTAGCAGCTAGCCGCCGCCTCCGCAGCCCACCGTCTCTGACCTCGCCACATCGTCTATTCCGCGACCCTCACGAGCAAACAGCGGATGATGACCTCTATAGTGCCGCAGGCAAGGTGTTCGACGGAATGACGCGGCGGGAAGTGGCGGCCTCGCTGCACCGATCGCTCGCCAGGTTCGGCGTGCATGACGATACGGAGAGAACCCTCTCGCTCGTCGCGGCCAAGGCTCGGCAGCGCGGAGCCCTGGGCTCAGCAGACCTCGCCAGCGCCCTGCGGGTGTGCAGGGGGCGTGGCGATCGCTGGCCGCGTGTGCTGGAGATCCAAGGGGCGTCTGTCGTCCGTGGGCTTGGGGCTGACCGTCTCATAGGCAACCTGCTGATCGATCTGTACGCGAAGAATGGGCTCCTGCGATCGGCAAGGCGGGTGTTTGAGGATCTTTCTGCTAGGGACCATGTCTCGTGGGTTGCAATGCTGTCTGGTTATGCACAGAATGGTCTGGGAATGGAAGCTCTCGGGTTGTTTCGCCAGATGCATCGATCCGCAGTTGTTCCCACTCCGTATGTTCTGTCTAGTGTGCTGAGTGCTTGCACTAAAGCAGGGCTTTTTGCGCAAGGTCGGCTGATCCATGCCCAAGTTTACAAGCAAGGATTCTGTTCTGAGACATTTGTGGGAAATGCGCTTATTGCTTTCTACTTAAGATATGGATCCTTTAAGCTAGCAGAGAAGGTATTTTCTGACATGCTCTTCTGTGATAGAGTAACGTTCAATACATTGATCTCAGGACATGCTCAGTGTGAACATGGTGAGCGTGCTTTGGAGATTTTTTATGAGATGCAGTCGTCAGGGTTGAGGCCTGATTGTGTTACCATTGCTAGTCTCCTTGCAGCCTGTGCCTCTGTGGGGGATCTTCACAACGGGAAGCAGCTCCACGCATATTTACTGAAAGCAGGCATGTCTTTGGATTACATAACAGAAGGCTCACTCCTTGATCTCTATGTAAAATGTGGTGACATTGAAACAGCCCATGAGATCTTCAATTCAGGTGATAGGACGAACGTCGTACTATGGAATTTAATGCTTGTGGCGTATGGGCAGATCAGTGATTTAGCTAAATCCTTTGAAATCTTTTGTCAGATGCAAACTGCAGGTATACGCCCCAACCAGTTCACCTACCCATGCATTTTAAGGACTTGCACTTGCAGTGGTCAAATTCAACTTGGAGAGCAGATTCATTCATTAAGCATAAAAACTGGCTTTGAATCTGACATGTATGTTAGTGGTGTACTGATAGATATGTATTCCAAATATGGGTGGCTTGATAAAGCTCGCAGAATTCTTGAAATGCTTGGAAAAAAAGATGTGGTTTCGTGGACTTCCATGATTGCTGGATATGTGCAGCACGGCTTTTGTGAAGAGGCTCTTGCAACATTCAAAGAAATGCAGTACTGTGGAATTTGGCCAGATAACATAGGACTAGCTAGTGCCGCAAGTGCTTGTGCTGGACTCAAAGGAATGCGCCAGGGCTTGCAGATTCATGCTCGGGTTTATGTGTCTGGTTATTCAGCTGATCTTTCAATTTGGAACACGTTGGTAAACCTGTATGCAAGATGTGGAAGAAGTGAAGAAGCTTTCTCTTTGTTTCAGGCAATGGAACACAAGGATGAGATTACATGGAATGGAATGGTCTCTGGTTTTGGACAAAGTGGTCTATATGAACAAGCTCTCAAGGTATTCAAGCAGATGGGTCAATCAGGTACCAAGTACAATGTGTTCACATTTGTTTCCTCTATAAGTGCTTCTGCTAACCTTGCTGATATAAAACAAGGGAAGCAAGTACATTGTACAGCTATTAAGACAGGGCACACCTCTGAAACTGAAGTTTCAAATGCTTTGATTTCACTCTATGGAAAGTGCGGCAGTATTGAAGATGCCAAGATGGAGTTTTCTAATATGTCTGAGAGGAATGAGGTGTCATGGAACACTATCATAACAAGTTGTTCACAGCACGGACGTGGATTAGAAGCTTTGGATTTGTTTGACCAGATGAAGCAAGAAGGTCTACAACCAAATGATGTTACTTTCATAGGCGTGTTAGCTGCTTGCAGTCATGTGGGTTTGGTTGAGGAAGGACTTAGTCACTTCAAATCCATGTCTAACGACTATGGAGTTACTCCGATACCTGACCATTATGCTTGTGTCGTGGATATTCTTGGACGAGCTGGTCAACTTGATCGTGCAAGGAAATTTGTTGAGGAAATGCCAATAGCTGCTGATGCAATGGTTTGGAGAACCCTTCTCAGTGCTTGTAAAGTACACAAGAACATAGAAATTGGGGAGCTTGCAGCCAAACATCTCCTGGAGTTAGAGCCTCATGATTCAGCATCGTATGTCCTCCTTTCGAATGCATATGCTGTTACTGGAAAGTGGTCCAATAGAGATCAGGTCAGAAAGATAATGAAAGATAGAGGAGTTAAAAAAGAACCAGGTCGTAGCTGGATTGAAGTAAAGAGTGCAGTTCATGCATTCTTTGCCGGTGATCGGTTGCACCCCTTGGCTGATCAGATATACAGTTTTTTGGCTGATCTAAATGATAGGATAGCCGAAATAGGGTACAAGCAAGATAATTACCATCTCTTTCATGAAAAAGAGCAAGAACAGAAAGATCCTACTTCCTTTGTCCACAGTGAGAAGTTAGCTGTGGCTTTTGGGTTAATGAGTTTGCCTCCTTGTATGCCCCTTCGGGTGATTAAGAATCTTCGCGTCTGCAATGACTGCCACAATTGGATGAAATTTACCTCTGACGCCACAGGAAGAGAAATTGTATTAAGGGATGTGTACAGATTTCACCATTTTGCCAATGGTAGTTGTTCATGTGGAGACTTCTGGTGAAGTATGTGCTGTATACATTGCTAATGTGTCCGTTCGCATTAAAAGAAATCCATTTGCACTCATTATGATGTCACATTAAGTATTTAATGTGGGACCTACAAAATTTTATTTCGCTTTTACAAGTGCATCTGACATTGGAACTTAGCAGATAATGGAAGCAAGACCAGACAATGTGTTGTTTTTTTGCTCAAACAACGCAGGAGAACTGCGTGTCATTTCATTAAAGGAATACAATATGCTAGTGGATCAGGTTTTCATGCCTACAACATGCTATTGGTTTTCCATCCTTGTGGTAATCAATTTGGTCACTGACTTATAATTTGGTTGTTTCAGGTGAAGACATTTGGTGCCCTGCTAGCGACTTGCTTCATTGGAAGATGATGGAGTATTTTCCGGTATGCAGGTATCATCAGACCTATAAAATCTACCAAGTGGTGGGAAATTACATCCAAATGATACAAACCCCAATCCCTACTCCCAGCCTTGTTCTCGGTTTTAACAACTGAGGTTTTACTACACTCTATTAATATCAGTATTAATCTCTTCTTTCCAGGTTAATTTTGGTGTGGGGTGACCTGCTCTCATATTTGGCCCCCATATGAGAGATAGGAGTTGTAGGGGGCCTCTTTTCTCTCTCTAATGCAATGAAGCGCAGGTCTCCTGCGTTTTCTAAAAAAAATATCAGTATTAATCTCATAGAATGTTTACGTTGATAAAAATGTGTGGTGTCCTTGTAAACTTCTCTGCAAATGATTTTGTCTGAACGTGGCAGGGTGTATATATTGCTAAAATGACATGTGCTTCCCTTTTTGTCTTCCAGGGAGGGCTCTTCTGCTACAAGAACGTTACGGCAATTGGGGAGAAAATGATAGCTAAGCAAGTGGCCCCAACAAGTGGAATGACAATTGGGCATGGGAATCAGAGAACCGGGCGGCCTCAAGCGGGGAGGAGAAGAGCGGCGGAATGCTGTCGTTGCCAGGATGGCGGTTGCCGCGGCTGAGGAGAAGAGCGCAGAGGTGATTTTAAACTAAGATCTTAACGATGGTCCAGCCAGACCGGCGGCGGCGCGGGTGGCGTTCTCGGCGTGGAGCATCTGGATGGTTGACGGCGTCGGCGAACATGCCGACGCGTACGCTCATGGCGATGGCGGTTTCCCGCGCGTCCCTGGAATTCAGCATGGCATTGGAGAACGCTACGGCCAGCTTTGACATCTCGTGGAGTCGTGGTCGTAACGGGCTATGTCAACCTCCCCAAACTCTCTTCATCATCGGTGCCAAATCCCAAAGGTGCAGGCCTTCCCGACAGGCCAACAACCCAGCTTCTTTCTGCATCTTGACGGGTTATAAAACGGATCTGGCCCGCGGGTCTGACACAAGGTTAGAATCCGAGCTCTTCCAGAGTGGTATCTCACTGATGGCTCGGCCCCCCTGGAAGGGGTCTTCTTCGCCTTCCACCTAAGCTGCGCAGGAAAGGCCCAAAGCCAATCCCAGGGAACAGTAAAGCTTCATAGGGTCTTTCTGTCCAGGTGCAGGTAGTCCGCATCTTCACACACATGTCTATTTCACCGAGCCTCTCTCCGAGACAGTGCCCAGATCGTTACGCTTTTCGTGCGAGTCGGAACTTACCCGACAAGAAATTTCGCTACCTTAGGACTGTTATAGTTACGGCCGTCGTTCACCTGGGCTTCGGTCGCCGGCTTCCCTGTCATCAGTTCATCAACTTTCTTGACCTTCCAACACTGGGTTCCTTGACCTTCCAGCACTGGGCAGGCGTCAGCCCCCATACATGGTTTTACGACTTTGCGGAGACCTGTATTTTTGGTAAACAGTCGCTCGGGCCTGATCACTGCCCGTATGATAACTGGACTTTTATCGTGAAGTCACGCGCAATGACGCCAATTGCTGCGCTTCTTCTAAAAAATATCTCTTTTCGTGGCTGGGGACTGATTAGTTATTTTCCAAGCAAAACGCATATGATAGGTTCCAGAAAATAAACTTTAACCAAAAGAAGAATAAACGTATCAGCAGAAAAAAATATTGTTGAGAGCGGGATTTGAACCCACGCCCTTTCGGACCAGAACCTTAATCTGGCGCCTTAGACCTACTCGGCCATCTCAACTATTGTTGACGATTTGTAGATCAAATGGTTTCCAAAGGCTTCTAAGAGACTAAGACATACTGTCATTTGATCGAAGAAGCTTCAGACTACCACAAAAAAGAACAAACAACGTGCCATGAGGCCGTCTACACCTGTACTACCATTGTAGAGCAGAACTGTAGAAGACGAGTGGTCAACAGAAGCAACATATGCCAGTTTAAGTCAATTCTAATTCCCTATTCCAATGCTCATCCAAAGAACAGGACAAATATCCATGATGAAAATGCGTGTATTAGTGGCACGACATGCCATAGAATCCTGCCCATTCCTTGTATGTTCAGTGTAAACTCACTCCGATAATTGTAATTTTCTGATGGCAGACAGATTTAACACAAACCAAAAAAAGGCCAGAACCCAAACCCCCATAAAACATAACAATACAGACTCAACGAGTGAAAAATGATAAGGAAAAGAAAGAAACTGAAACATGACATTAATATCTAGCGAGCATTCTAAGTGACAGGGACATAAGCGGATTCCTCGACAGAACTGCATATCTGAAGCTTCAAGTGATAGTTTGTGTTGCTTCGCTGGTTTTGTAGTCGCCGCCAGAAGTGCAGGCACAGGCACAGGCGCAGGTGGAGATACTGCAAATTAAAAGGATCTTAACCCAATACCAAATGGTAGAAACAAAACAAACAACATATAATGCTGATTAAAAGGCACTATAAAGCATACATAACAAGGAAAAGAAAAGTTATGCATTACAGGTATTTGTAATGTTGTTAGTTTTGCTCAGATAGGATGACTCTGGTCATAAATAAGAACAAATTTGTAGAATACCTAATCCCTGATCATTGAAACAAGGAAATTAACTGCCAGAAAAAAAAGGGATTAAAATGCATATACCAGGCAAAAGTACAGCATACCAACAAACTAACAAATATGTTTTCAATTAAGTCACTCAATTATGATACTTAGTGTTCAGGGAAAAAAGGAAGCTCTGGATCATATGATGCTTAGAGGGATGTGAAACTTACCCGTCCATTAATGGATTAATAATTCTCAAGATTTCCTTATTTGTATGATTCCTTAGCATCACCTGAATCTGAGTCCGAGTCACTAGCATTGTAACCTGCAAAACAAGAACCTGTCAGGCAAAAGAGTAGAAGACCACACACATCTATACAGTTGCTGGCACGATGAAGACACCAAAGAGCCCTGGAAACGTTAAAATGATGGTAGAATATGGCTGCAAACCTGGGCGTTTATTGCTAACTTTCCAGACCGTAGATCGATATCTTGATGCTTTCTCCATCCAAACTCTTGCCTATATGATTAAGATGTAGGTTAGTCAAACTTTAAACACAGATCCAAATTATCCAATATAAGAAATAGGAGCCGGGAAAAAGAAACTTCAAAGGTCAGCATTTTCCTCAGTTTCATTTTTTGAACAGCTCTTTTTTATCCACCCCTTGGATTCTGAACCTATTATGTGCTGTTGTAAAACCTATTCCCAATTCCAGTGCACAATAAAAGTTTGGTGGACTCATACAGTTAATCCAGTCCTGTGAGATCTAAACTTCAGTCTTAATATGAGCACTTCTTTGTACGCCTTATTCAATCCTCTTATGAAACAGTTCACGGGCAATGAAAGTTGGTCTTTCACATCTCTCCTCTGTTCTACGAATACTCTTTTCGCATTTTAAAATCTAGAATGTAAAGGTCAAGCACCGAATATATGATAACAAGGAAGTGGTATTATTCAAAACAAGGAATTACCAGCATGTACTACTTCCAGCATCTTAACAGCAAGATTAGCACAATTGAAAAGGCAATTTATACTTTTATCAACAAATGCAGCAAAACATTTAGGGATGAATCTGCTGTCTAAATTCTTCATGTCCCCTCATCCCCAAACTAAGCAGGAAATTTTAAGATTTACAGATCATAGCTTATAATCTTTCTTTCTATTCTTTTCAGCTAATAATCATGCCACAGGTTAAGTATGCAATAAAAAGGTCATAATTGCTTGCAGACCTACCATAAGTATACCATTGAACACACAAGGTCGACTAAACCTATATCCCCACTGTCAAGCATTGCAACAGCAAAACTAAGCTAAATTCATGCCATGTCACTAAAGAAACCTTGGAAAGATCACCTAAGAACTATGTTGCAGAATTTATTAATGGTAGCATAAGCTAGGACTAATGATTAATGAAAATATACTGATCCAAAAATGAAAATATTCAACAATCACGAACTGGTATGCCGGAAGGCCAATGATCCAGAACCAAATACCTTTAAAAAAGCGGCTCCTTTCAATTCGGAATCCGAAGAACCGGCTCACCTTGTGCTCGTTCTTGTTGACGCCGTATCCACTGCGGTACATCTGGCCCACGAGCACCTGCATGGTGATGTCGCCGGCGCGCGCCTCCTTGAGCGCGTCCTGGAACCACCGCCTCGTGCAGTCCGACACCACCTCCGCTAGTGGCACCCGCTCGTCCTCCTGGAGCCCGCACGCCGCCGCCAAATACCGCACCTCGGCCCGCCCGGAGCTGGCCGCCGCCGCAGCAGCTGCTGCGGCGGCGGAGTTTCTGGGCGTATCCAGCGGGGCGGGTGGCGTCTTCGCTGCCTTTCCGGCAGCGAAAGAGGGGGAGCGGAGGCTGCGGGCGTAGGAGCGGATCGCAGCGGCGGCGACTGCGGCGGCGGCGGCGGCGGCCGGGAGGCGCTTGCCCATGCAAAGGTGAGGGTTTCTTAGGCGGGGAGCGGAGACGGGTTTGGGAGGAATGCGTGGGCTTTTTTGTGCGAAAATGAGGTCTTGTCTTCCCCGACCTCCGTTGCCAAAGGTGGAAGCTGGTGGCGTGGAAGGGAAGAGCTGGAATGTGGTGGTAGATTTTATATTTTATTAGGATCGTGTCCGTGCGTTGCTACTGGCAGCAAAATATGTTAGCTAAAATATCAATATTGCAATACACTAAGCATTCAATAAGATAATAATCATGAAAATAAGCACAAATATCTTATTTAACCCATATGTTTCTCCGAAGAAAATGAACTTGTTACATTAACAATAATTTTTGTTGGAACGAATAATAAATTTTTGTTGGCACTAATCTACCATTCTGTCACCAAATTTGGTTGTACACGCCATAATTGAAAGTTATACGAGAAATTAGCAAAGATGCATACCGAAATAAATAAGCAGGAATGTAGTCTCTATTTCTTACTTCCTTAAGCTAAGCTATACCGAGCTGCTGAATTTGCCTAGACTTACAACGAAAATCTTAAATTGAGCTGTCGTGGTGTGTTTGGTTTCCACCGACTAAAGTTTAGTCCCGATCACATTGCATATTTTGGTTACCAAATAGGAGTATCAAACATAGATTAATTATAAAATTAATCGAACAAATAGATGTTAATTCCTGAGATGGATATTAAACCTAATTAGTCCATGTTTTGACAATGTGGTGCTACAGTAAACATGTGATTCGTCTCGCAAATTAGCCACAACTACTGTGAATAGTTATACAATTATCTCATATTTATTAGTCCTCCTAAGGGCATCTCCAATAGCCACTGTAAAATAAGTTGGCTAACAAAAAGTAGCAAATTTATGATAAAAATGAGATCTAATAACTTCTTCGAAATCCTCCTCTAGCTATCAGTTATTTATCCACCGCCCTTGGCTAGCTTTCGTTGGCTCGCGAGGTTGGCTCGCCATCCACTCGCGCGGTCCGGCGCACTTCATTGGATGGCTGTGACGACAGTGTGCGCTCACATCCGGAGGTGCTCCTTGAGGTCGTTGCGGTTGCCGGGCGGGATCCGCCAGTTCCGCATTGCCCTCATGGCCTCTTCCTCCTCGTCATCCCACGCACCCGAGAGGTACGACCTCCTCGGTGTTGATTTCCTTCCCCATGGCGGAGGACGCGGCGCGAGCCGACGTTGTGGCCCTCTTGTTCCCCTCCTTGGAGCGTTTCCGACGCGGTCCAGCACGATGGACGCGAGCTCGGCGTCCAACACCTCCGAGAGGTACAACCTCCTCGGCATCGATGTGGCGGCGATTTCCTTCCCAATGGTGGAGGACGCGGCAGGAGCCGACGTCATGGTTCTGTTGTCCCCCTCCTCAGAGCGTTTCCGACGCAGTCCAACACGATGGATGCGAGCTCGGCGTCCACCTCGGCATCGGAGAAGGTGAAGCCGAGGTTTTGCCGGCCCTTCACCTCCTCAAACTTGAGCTCCAACATGCTCCGCCCGAGCAGCCGCCTCGGACTGCCTCCTCTCCAGTTGTGGCTCCAATGAGGACGTCCTTGCCCGACACAATGGTCTCGAACCATGCGTGGTTGCCGCTGTTGGGGAGCCTGAGAGTCTCCAGTCCCAGCAATGCGCCCGCGACGATCTCGTTGCTCTGCGTCTGATGGTGCAAAAGCCTACCGGCAGCCGTGGGGCTCTATGAAGAAAGCCGTTGTGGCATAGAGGTCAGCGCGCATCGGTGTGCTTCCTGCTGCGGCGCCGATGTCTAGCTCTACAACGACGATTGCTAGTTCTTCCATGATGCCGCGACGCACGAGCTCGCGGAGGACGACGATGATGTCAAGCAACTACAACATCGGCACCAACCATTGGGGCTCTCATTAGAAAAACTGTTGGATTTCATCAAAAAATTTTGCTAGTAATTTCTTTTTACATAATAGCTAAATCAGAATTTTACCTATTCATTTTTAAAAAGGCTCCTAGAGATACTCTAATTAAGATATAGATATATGATGTGATATCTCCTGAACTTTAGTCAAAAATCCAACCACCCATTAAACGAGATGAAACTACAATATTATTTTCCATATATTGAAAATGACCAAACAAAGCAGCATGACTAAGGGCTACTGCCTCCTTCCACATAACGAACGTCACGTGTTGAAGAACAGAGGGAGTACTATTTTTCTCTTTCCACCCCAAATCTTTTTTTTCTTCTCACTTGTTCTTCGCCAACCGCCCAGCCCACACGACAATCTTCGTTTTTAATAACGTTTTTCTCTTCTTTCAATTACCAACGACAGATTTGGTTCGAGAGTCAATGTGTTCGTTTGACTGGTGACTGATGTTGATTTGTTATTAGAGAAAAATATTGTTGGCTGGTAGCGAATGACTGATTTGTTCCGAGAGAAAAATACTGCTCGCCAGTGGCTGATAAGTCAGACGAACAGAATGCCAGTCTCTTTCTACTTTGGTTCTACTTCCTCTGTCCCATAATAATTGCACTTTTATGCTTTGATATTTGTCCAACGTTAAAAGCTCAAGAGTCGAGATGAATACATTTTGGAGTCCCGGCTGCTATTGTTTTAACTGAGCCCGTTGTGAGCTTTGAGACATGAAACGTTGGTTGAAGTATATAATAAAAAAAAATGAAAGGAGCTTCTGGTTTGTTCCACACAGCCGCACGTTCCTTATCCTCTGCGTTGAAAAAAAATCCTCCGCACCCTACTTCCGCAAAGCTCGCTCAGCTTCCATCGCCGCCGCCTCGCGTTGATGTGTGGCTGCGGAGGGTGTCTCCACGGACCCCGTCGAGGTTGCGGCCACGGGAGGCGATGCTGAACCAAGCGCCGCCCCTTTCCTCCACTCCGCCGGCGAGCCGAGGCTACGCGTCCTCCACTCTATCGCCAAGCCATACGCCGCTGCCCTACACCTACCTCTTCATGTGGGGCCTACCACCTACGCCCCTCAGCGGCCTCCGGCCCTGCCGCTCTTCTCCCTCTCCTCCGTCCTCCCCCTCCTCCATGTTCTCTCTCGGCTCTCTCCGCCAGCGGCAGGGGCGGAGAGGAGGCGGCAGACCCGCCCTCTTCGGTGCGGCCCTCCTCCCCGGCGCCGACGAAGCTCGACTCCTCCGGCGGTGGCACGGCTAGTAGTGGAGCGCGGTGCCTCGAGCTCGTCACCGACGGAGCGCGGACCCAGACGGAGCTTGGCTTGCCAGGCGGCGTCCTCCTCGCTCCCTCACTCCCTCCGCCGGCTTCGAGGACAGACTGGGGGCGGAGCTGCAGAGGAGCAGGCAGTGGCGTCCTCCCTCCCTTACTGCGCCGGCGCGCTGGATCTCCCTCGTCCTCAGCTCGCGCCATCCCCTTCTCTCTCCTCCTCCCGACCATCCCCTTCTCTCTCTATTCCTGCGCCGACGAAGCTCGGCTCCTCCGGCGGCAGCCCCTGGCACTGGTGGCGGATCTCGCACGTGCAGCCGGCCATGTCGGGCCGGACGCGCGGGGCTGTGGCGCGACAGCGGAGCTCCTCCCCCGCTGCCATGGTGAGCCGGATGCTCAGGGTGCCATCTTCCTCTCCGTTCCCCGGCAGGTCTCGCGACGCGCAGAGATCGAGGGAGGCGCACTGACGGCGGGTGGGGGGCGGACTCGGGGGGCTCGGGGCTTGGGCGGATGAGGGAGGCCCCCACCTGTCGGCGCGCGGAGACGCCCGTGGTTCTGCTCGGCAGAACAGGCGGAACCACGGGCCGACGTTGCCCTTACGCCCTTTTTAATGGTAGAGATTTCTCCTTTTTATTTTCCTTTCTTTGCCTTTTGGATTTGTAGGATGGGAATGGCGGCCTAGTGAAGGAATCGGATGTGGCAAAAGCATGTGATTTTTTTTAAAAAATATCAGAAGCTAAATGTATACTCCGTATATTGTACAGTTTCTAAATGGTTTGTGCAAAACGCATCGATTTGTGGCATTTTACCCACGGAAGTCAGGATTGGTTTTAATAAACAGTGCTTGAACGTTGCATCTTCATGCACAGTCCAAATTTCCTGCACCAGCTGCACATCATGCTGTAGCACCGGCTGCAACTCGCCTCATAATCCCAATCCCAGATAGCCATTGCCAGATTGATCCGTACACACTACACTGAAGTTGCTTGTTCTAGCTGCTTCACATTTTTTTGAGGACAACCCAACACTCATGCTTCTCTCTGTACACTCATCAAGATACAAAAGGAAAAATCAAACTAGTCCTACTAGGAATATACAACCCTCGCCGAGCATCAAACTTGCAGGAAGCTGGCGCATCAAAAGATAATAAACATATGACGCGCTTCAAAACACAATGGGCACTATTGTTCTCAGCGTAGCTTGCCATGGAGCTTTGCCCTTTGCTTTGTCCATTCCAAATGTTTTGGCATCAAAGCTTAACTCCATTCCATTGCTTGCTCCATACAAGAATAGGTGTAGGAATGCTTGGATCAGCACAGGCGCACAGCACTTGTGAAAAATATACCAGGAGCCAAATTGCTCAGAGGAACCAGCTACTCACTCCAGCTGTCCTCGTCATCGTCATCAGCAACAGCCTGTTTTTTTTACACAAGAACATATTGCCATTTAGTCAGATGATGCAGCTATGATCAACTGAAATTGTAGGAAGATGTGGAACATATTATAGTAACCTGGCGAATGGCGTGGGCTCTCTCGATGATGGCCACCACTTGTAAGTTGGTTCTAGGACCACCCATCACACTTGGTCTCTTTGCAAGAACAGGCTTCAAGTTGAAAGACTGAAACAAGTAACATCGTTGAGGCACACTAAGCATGATTTGATCATATTCTCTTTAAGAAATACAATGGTTATCATTGGGCATGGATGTTAGCCTTCAACTCTTACCTTGTTCTTTATCTCCTCCAATATTGGGTTCTTCTCATCTGAAAGCTTACTTGAAGGTTGGACCAGAGTTGGAGCCTTTCTTAGCTACAAAAAATTAGAAGGAAAATACCGATCAGACGACGTTAAAATGTTTTAAAGCAAATTATGAAGTAACCATACCATGCTTCTGTCATGAGAAGTAACTGGAAGTAGAGGATATCTAGGTGGTTTGGGCACAGGATGAGTTGGTGATTTTGCCAGTTCCTCTTCTAATGCAGAAGAAAAATCCATTGCCTTGTCATCAGAATTACCACGTTCACCTTTTTCCTGCTGTGCTATCAGGTCAGGACTCAGCATATCTTCCTGTTTAGGAGCACCATTCGATTTATTTTCTTCTGAATCTGCAGCTTTGTTGCAACCTGAAGATGAGAAATCCATATCCTTATAATCAACAACCATTTCATGCTTCTCATTTGTCTTTTGTGCTGACAAAGCAGCAGCGTAACCCAAACCATAAATTTCATTGCCTAGTTGGTGTTTTCCTTCTTGTTCTGGTACAAATTTTATATTCCCAAAATCTGACCACGCCTCCTCTGGAATAACTATAAGCTCATTTGACTGCGAAGTGTGCAGATTTTCACTTTTTACTGAAGCGAATTCTGCCACGGATTCGACTTCTGAGGAGGAAAGCGGATTAGAAACCTCAACATTGTGCTCTTTATCTCCCTCTCCACAATGATTTTCTTGAGAATCCCTATTAAGGAATTGACTTGCCTCATGATCATCAGGAACCGTTGCCTGCACCATTTCATTCTGCAAACTGGAGCCTATATGCAGACTATTTTCCTTATGAATGTCTGCAATTTCATTTATTTTATCCAGTGAAGAGTTGCCTTCGCTTTCTTGGTGTTTTACTGGAGGTTTTGGCCTTGGTGGTCGCCCAAGCCCAATCTTTGCAGATAAAGGTGATGACCCCATCTGAAGCTTGTTTGTTCGCCACTGCATCGGTGGAAGAGGGGGAAGCGGCGGTGCATCTTCAGATGAACCATTTCCTTGTGCACTTCCATAAGTTGGTTGAGCAGGAAGGACATTCAATGACTGCTGCATTGCACCATTGAGCATCCAATCAAAGCTTGAAATGATCGGCGGTGGAACATCTCCGGAGTCAGGAGCTGGTGGATCTCTAAGAACTTTAGTACTGCTGTTGCACGAATTAGGTGGCTCTTGATGCACAACTGGATGCAATTCATGTTTTTCCTCGGTGTTTACCGTTAGTTCTGGAGTTACAGACACTGTGGATGAGCTGCACAGCGGCACTTGACCGTTTTGGACAACGATTTCAGAGCTGCTGAGAACTGCACCTTGTCCAAAAGTAGGTTCTAAATGTAAATAGTACTGTTTATTATCTGGCATGGCATTTTCACTGTCAATTACTGACTTGGGTACTACCTTAGATAGATCAGTATCCATGAATGTTTCTGACAGTGTCACATGCTCCGCTTTAGGGGTGTAGCTGTCGGTGATCTTACACGCCACTGTATCATCTTCATCTGCAAGAGCGAGTGCAGTTATCAGACAAGGATCATCAGATTGCTTGGATGAAACCGGTGAGGAGTTCATGCCATCTGAAACTGCTCTCTCTTCTATGTACTCAGCAGTCTCATCATCCAATGCATATGCATCAGATTTGTTGCTTTCCTCAATATCTTCTTGCAAGTCTTCACCTGCATCAGATGCATTTTCTGAAATAACCTCAGTATCAGTGTCCTCAGTCACTTCCCTGCCAGGATGTGCCTCAAACTTCTCTTGATCGTGTACCAAGATATGGTTGAGCACAGTAGAGGAATGCTCATCAGCTGCCGTACTTGCACATCCTTCTTCCTCTTGGGAACTGTGTGATGTGATGATTCCTGTCAAGTAGACAATGTTGGAATCCTGAAATAAATTTCTATCATCAGGGACCGAATCATGTGGACTATCAGTTGGTGGAATATCATGCTCCGACTCATGGTTCAATTCTTCCTGCTGGCACTTTCTTGAGCCCACGTCATCATGAGGTGAATCTGAAGGAATTTTGTGCACAGCACTATCCTTAATTTCAACAGGTGGATCATACATTTCCAGGTACTTGACATTGCATCCTTCACCATTTGCTTCAAAGTCATACAAGTCACTATCTTGAGTGCCATCATACTTCAGCTCGAGCAGTTGCTTCGCCATGCTTCGGAGGGAATCAGAGAAAGGGTCGTGCTTCTTGGAGAGTTTTCTTGGCAGAATGCCAACTTTTGAAGCAATAAGCTCCATGCCACCAACATACTTGGACCTCTTGCTTGCTATTTTCTTGAACGAAATGGTTGCGAGGCTGGAACTTTCCTTGGCTTCCTTGCTCTTCTTGGTAATATCTTGCATGCCATTTGATGAAGCATTGGTGGCACTGCCATTGCTACCCGTTTCTTCAATAGTTTGCTCTCTTTCGCCGGATTCTGAAGCATGGAAATCTTCGGTGAGCAATTCCTCCAAGGAACTACTCCTCTCATGATCCCAAGAAGCCGGCTTTTCTTGCTCAAACAGTTCCTCCAACGAGCTAGTCCTTTCATGTTCACCAACAGCCGGTTTGATCTGTGGTGTGGAGACAATAGCTTCTTCTTCATGCTGGTTACTCATACCTCTGTTTGTCGAGGCAACATCTGACAAGTCTTTCTTCTCAAAGCTGCTAGACCTCGATGCTGTAGCATTTTGAGCATCCGGGCATGCATTGTCTGGATCTGTCCGAGCAAAGGCATGGTGGTCTCCATGGTCTCTTTGCTCTGAGTCTGTCTCTGCTTCAGAATCCATCGTGGTCAGTGCATCCACGTAGATATCAACTTCAGAATTGTATCCCTTGCTGCTTCCTGCTGACCGAGCATCTGAAGAACGTGCTTCTTCAGAAGTCGATCTGTTCTTGCGAACAGTGACCTTGACTTTGTCCATGTTCACAGACGTGTCTACCATAATGTCTCTCTCTTCAATGTTTGAGTCAGGCGAATCGATCTTAGAGATACACACTTCTGATTGGTTAAGTGCAGGGGGATTTTCATACAGATTCTGCATATGTGGTCTGAAGCTTTGAAATACAGATCCATTTAGTTGGCGGTACTTCAGTTGCCTGCGGTTTACAGGAACTTCATCCATAGCTTCACCAGACAAATCAGTCTCATGTCTACAGACATATACAGAGTAACGTTTTTTAGTGAAAACAATGGCAGAACAAGAACAAATTACTGATACACTTCAAAGAGTTTAAGAGAAATGTGTACTTGGAGTCGGTGTCAGCTGCCTTTGGGGGTCGGAAAATCTCGCCATTCTGAAGGTTAGGCCTGATTTCCTGCAAAAGTGGAACAAAAATATTTTTGAATGTTCCCATCACTGAAGTTCAGTCAAACAGAACCTTTCTCTTTTGGTGGAGCTGATTGTATTAAATTAACAGTGGAAAAATGTATAGCAACTAGAATAAGAAAATATTCAGTTTGTTGTTCCCAGCTTACAATTGATCTATCAAAATTCCTAAAGAAGGGCTATAGTGCACATTTCTACTAAACTGCATAAGAACTTGTGATGGCAACACTTTTAAACTGTTTTTTTGTCGCAAAAATAAGTGTTTATTACCATGGCCTTTAGAGGTCTTCTTTCACTTTGAATCCCTTCCTGCAGCGTGGTAGAACATGCGGAATCTGTCCTGAAGAATGATGGGTCAGTGTATCTCTTCAGGCACGCACCCTCGCCACCAATATCATACCTGTGAGTTTAAGAATGCTGCAACATCATGTATAGTCCAAGTTTTCATTAGCCACATTTTGCTAGAGATAGCTCATCACACATACTTGTCAAGCATGAACAGTTTGGGAGGCCCGCGGCACTGCTTGACGGACGCCATGATGAAGCGGGGTGTGTCGCCTCTTGTTACAACACCGTGCTCCACCCTCGGATTTGAACACCAGTCAACACCTGGAAAAGAGAACAAAGTACCAAACAACAGTTTTTTTTAAAAAAAAAGATGAACAATAAAGAGACATTTTTTCTGAAAATTGAAAAGCAGTGAATGGTGAGCTCCAAAAGAGAAGCTTGTAGTACTTGTACTGTACCCACCCCTGTTAGAAGCAACATATAGGTAGTCTCTCTGGCAGGATTCTTTCTCAAGCAGTGGCAGCTCCGACTCCAGCTGCTGCACTCGTAGCATGAGCCCGTGCCCTCGCGCAGACGTGCTCATCACCTCATCATACAGACCATGGAACACCTGCGCAGCAAATCTGCACGCATGCAATGGGGGCCGATCAGTGGAATCATTGTCACCACATCTGTCTGAAATTTTGGTTTCGGTAAATGCCAAATGCAGTTTCCTAGCATTCATGCTGGTCAAACTTTGGTTTTGTTCTGGTTAAATTTTGTATTTCCCCTTCAGGTGCCAGAAACCATGAGAGCTTTCTTTCATAGATGACCACTCTTTTTTTTCTTTTCGATAGAAAATAGGGACATCTATAATGACAACGACGTGGACATGGTTGATCACAATTATGAAATAAAGCGATAACAGAACAATGGTCTGTGTTGTTGAGCCAGGACAAGGTCTTCAACAAGTTTGATACCTGAAAGTCAGACGCCTAATACATCAATCACCTACCGTTTTGTCAAAAAGGAAAAAGGATTCTAAAACCTACAATTTTGCTCATACCAAAGGCATTAGGTGATCTACTACGAACAGAGTCCAAACAAATGCGATTGACCAGGGCTCGTGACGCAACAGTTCCTGATGCATGCCAGAAAAAATTCTCGAATCGAATGCAAACCGAAGCCAACAGCCAAACCAAACAATCAAGACGAGGCAATAGCAATCATGGAGAGCAGAGAGAACGTGGAAGGGTGCGGTGCGGCGCACGTACTCGGCGAGGTCGCCGAGCTGGCGGAGGACGCCGACGAGGCCGGCCATGGCGACGCCATCAAGGACGGCCTCCGGGTCGTGCTTGTCGGCCGTGCGGTAGAGGTCGCGGCCGCCGAGCGCGTACTCGTTCCCGACCGTGTGCCGCGACAGGGGCATTGCCCGCAATCGTCGAGACGCCTCTCCTCCTCCTCCTTCCCGCCGCCGCCTTCGCCTGCTGCCGTGGCAGCTTTTCTTCCCCGGCCACCACCCACCAATTCCGGCGGCGCGGGCTGGAGCGCCGCACGGCCCTGCAAAGATCCCTGCCTTTACACTTCTTCTGTCCTCGCCAATTCAAGTCTGGACAGATTGGCGTGGTGGTTGGTTCCTTCTTGGTGGTGGTGGTGGTGGTGGTGCCGCGAGCTCGCGGCGGCAGGACGGCCTACCTTTTTGTTTCTTCCTCCTCCCGCCCGCCCGCTCGCTGTCTCGTACTTGCAGGGGGTGTCAACACACGAAGCAGCGAAGCAGGCAAGCAGAGATAGAGGAGGAGGAGGAGGAGGGAGGGTCAGGGGAAGGAAGAGGCTTTTGGCAATAGCAGTTGTGCTCTCTCTCGAATTTGTTTGTGCTTGCTTCGCCCTTCTTGGGGAGGTCGCGTCGAGTGGGACCCACAAGGGGAATGCCCCCACCGAATGACGGGGCCCACATCACTCCGGCGGAGTGCATGTGAACTCGTTAACGAAGCCTGTGATCGCGCGCCCATTTACTACCACGCCCGTGCGTGCGTACGTGCGTCGGTTAATGGACTTGATTTGAATCATATCGGATCGGATCGCAAGGTAAAATCTCATGAATGATCCTATGAACCGCTGCAAAGTGAACTGACCGGGTTGGGTTTCTTTGTTTTTTTTTCAACCATCATGAATGATTCAACTCATTCAAGTGAAACGTAACATGATCGTGTGTGCCGTAGCGAAATGGCTGGCAGGTGTCATCATCGCTCCATCATATTTGCAGCGGCGGCAACGTCGTGCTCTTTTTTTATACTATATCTTTCCCCACCTTCTTCCTTGCAGACGCTGACACGCCTTTCCGATGTCACGGACGAGGATACGGACGAGGAGCTGCTTACGTTTGTCTCCTCTTTCTCTTCTCCGACGGAAATTGCTTACGTTTCGCTCGTCTCCTAGTAGGCACGCCTCACTATTTTTTTTTATCAAGGAACATGAGGGGTCCAACCAGCGAGCAGTTATAACTACCCATCCCGACCTTTTCATACACATCTTCGCCCTGACAATATGGTACGCGTATCGGCATTTACTCAAAACGCACATACATCGTATGAATCGCTAAAACTCTCTTACTACTGTGTCACTGTTGGCGTTAACACATAGTAAGTGTCTTCTTCTACATTCGTCGCCCCCTACCCCCACAAAAGATAAAGTGAATCCACCAAGGCGCGAGATGCTCACCCTACAGTCACATGATTTCACTCCGTAACACGACGACAAGATCACGATTCAACACAATGCTACAAAGATCTCCCGCCTGATTTGCCACAACGATGCAGTGCTCACAGGACCAGCGACCCCCACGGTCCACCTATTCCGAATCAGACCGCACGGTACTAGCATAGCTCACACGGGCGAGCACTGAGGAGCAAGCACCAACAGAGACGCACGCCCATCCCGAAAAGCAACGGACCAAGTACTCCGACGACTCCGACTCTACGAGCACGACGCAGCTACACAGAATCTCTCCTCATCAGCCTGCCACTCCCTTTGCTTTGCCGAGGCCGATGCATGGCATCGCATGGACACGCACGCACGCGCCGACGCGCGCACGTACGTTCATGGACTTCGAAGCTACTCATACGCACAACACCTAACGGGGGTGGCTATGCTATAGCTAAATGAGGGCCACGAAGGCAACAGCAACCCCGTAATGGCCAAATAGTAGGTGTAGACGGCCGCACGCCTCCCATTTAGAAACGAGGCGGGGCGCCACGAAACCTACCGCCCCACTACTGAAATACTTGTTCAACAATCATGCCCGCAACTACTTGGGGGCGACACCTCAGATTCTGGCAAATATACTATGGCACGTACAGCTCCTTCACCTTGACCAGGGCGTATAGGGGCATCATTTTCTCTTCGCCGTTAAGCGAGGGGCACGCCCATGACTCGGCCAGCTTCTACCAGTGCAGGCAGCAGATGATGAAGGCACCGCCTACATAGGCACGATACCAGACGCGACAATGGCAAAAAGGCAGGGTGAATGAACCAACATAAAGACTGATGACCAAACCTGATTTTAAAAGTGGCAAAAGTTAAACTTCTAGATTAAGCGAGTTGTATCCAAAAATACACGACCGGGAAAGCTAAGCTGGTACTGCAGCTTGATTTAGAAAGGTGGGAGCGCGGAAAAAGATCTTACACGAGTACAGGGGGTTTCGGGCTATTCTCATTTTTTGGCGTAGGATATAGCCATGGGGTTCTCTGGGGTGATCTTGAAGCCCTGGAGGGCCAGCATCGCGACATTGGACTGGCTGTCATCCTCAAACTCCACGAAAGCAATGCCTGGCTTGGCCTCGATCATCCGGACCTCCCGGAAGCCAGGGTACTGCTGGAACAGGATCTGGAGCATCATGCTCGTGGTCTGGTCTGGCAAGTTCTGGATGAAGAGCATGTTGTTAGGAGGAAGCTGCTCTTGTGAAACCTTGCTCAGGCGAGAGGCTTGGTATCCCTGCAAGCAAGTTGTCAAAGCAGCTCAATCAACCATTACTAGGCACAAGAATAAACCAGCATTGAGGTCAAGATTACATAAACTCTAGAATAAGCATTGGCATCAACATTTCATTAGTTGAAATTTCCTGCAGGAGAGATATAATAACCTAAAGCTAGTAAGTACACTAGGGCCTGTTTGAGTTGACATACATTGATACATTATACATAAAGGATGACAATTCACTCAGGAAGATTATTGGACCAATACAAGGATATGATACCTCACTCTAACTAATCTCCCATAAAATCCACATCATGTAAGATGAAGGGTCAATACCATGAGCTTGATAGTTCATTATTGTGGGCTAGATGGGAGAAATCATTGAATCAGGACACTGGTAAGCTAATATACCTAACAGAATTATATATGCGAACGAATGAGTTTTCTTAGACTAGAGTCATATGTAACAAACACTTAGGTTTCAACAGCATGTGATAGTTTATTTTCCACCGTCCACGGCTCGAATTGACCACATATAGTAGACCAACCAAACTCAAAAAAATGGAAAGTAGACATATAATCCATAAACTTACAAATTTACAATGATCCCTTTGAATCTTTCAAAGATACCATTGTTTTTTAATACCATTGGTATTGGCATTGTTACTGCTCACTGCTGAAAAAATTTGACCCATAATCTGCTTCTTCTCCGATTCTTTTCCCTATCAATCCCATCTAACATCCCCACTATCATGATGTTATGTCAGTTCTGAGCCTACAGGTATGCCTGCATATTTAAAGTTTTAAACTACAACCTAATCGTGGCAAATCAGTAGCAAGTGTGTCCTCACAAGCACTTCCAGGTGGCAGGAGCTAGGACTACAAAGACTCTGGGAGTACAAAGTGCTGCTAACCTATTAAAAAGGGATATTGCTCCATTTTGTTTTCTTTTTCTAAAGAACAAATAGGAAAGCAGCAGGACAAAAAGATCTACTGCAAACAGAATGGCAACCACAGCAGTAACCAACAATAACTACTCCATCCCAAATTATAGGTTGCTTTGGTTTTTTTCTAGATTCGTAGCTTTTGCTATGCATGTAGACATAATGTATATCTAAGTTCACAACAAAATCTATGAATCTAAAAAAGCCAAAAAGATCTATAATCTGGGACAGAGGGAGTAATAAAGAAGTACCTTAGCTGCCAAGTGCAACCTAGTGCAAAACAGGTAAATTACTCGTTTAGATCAGTTTGGTTCAAAGACTACAAAGTGCCTGAGTTATTTAATGTCAAAGAACCTTCCCAGATCCTAGGAGGTAAGTACTTTAGACAAGGAAGCAACAGCAAACAATAGTCAAGGTCAAATTCAAAGAAAGTTGGCATATGACAATTACAATGACCAGTTCCATGACTAAGAAATGCTAGAACATAATCGGATGCTGCATCTAAGCTTTAGAGCTGCACTTAGTCACTAAAAGCGATTCATAAATCTAGTAAATCCATGCAGTTATGTTGGACCATTATTATCGCTGTCAGAATAATGGTGGTCCTAGCCCAAGTCACTAGCAGATATTTAAAAATAACAAAGACCAACAGAAGACTTATGAGCATCAATGTTCAAAAGCACCACCAAATACATGAGATAAGGATAGGCTCGGCAAAATTCTGTATCACAGTCATACTCTCACGCAACTGTTGTACAAGCGCTGAGACAGCCTGATTAAAATCATTTAAATAACAAATTAGCAGATATAGGAAGCAGGAGCAAGCTTACAGTTCCATTGCTTTGGGCAGCAGAAGCATTGGGACCAGATTGTTGTGCCTCTTCTGCTCGTCGCTTTTTCTCAGCAGCTAAAAAGGAAACAAGAGACAAGTGGAAAAAATGGTGAGTTCACATTTTCCAAAACTCCAAAAATGCAATAATAAAAGACAATAAAATTTATTCCTGCACCCGTAACTCAAAATAGAGCCATGCCAAATGGATGGAACATGTTTGATATCTGAAGCATAATCACAGAGGTACTCCCTCCGTTCCAAATTGTAGGTCGTTTTGGCTTTTCTAGGTGCATAATTTTTGCCATGCACCTAGATTTGTACTATATCTAGATGTATACAAAAACCAATGAACCTAGAAAAGCCAAAACGACCTGAAATTTGGAACGGGGGGAATAGGATGCAATAGGGCTGCTTCATTTTGCCAACTAGTGGTCGGACATCAAAATAATTATTGATGTCCGACCACGTGCCTATGGGCTAAGATCAGGCTCCAATATGAAAAACAACTGAGGTCATCCAAGTATTATGGTCCCTATTCCCTAAAACTGCATATGGTGTTGAAGACTATTTGGCATAAACTACTTTGACTTACATAGTACTTAGTAGCAATGATGTGATGGGACCTACAGTAACTGCTTCTGCAAGTTAGGGGCTAAAATGTAGGGCTCTCAAGTTTAGACAGTGAGACAGATGTAACTTCAAGGGCATCCGGTGTAGTTTGCCACTCAAATAAAGAAAAAAGTTCAAATTTATGTGTAGGTCACAGATACAAAATCAATGCATTAAAGAGCATCGTATACTCTCCTGACTTCTCGAGACAATACACAGCACTTAGCAGGTCGCATACAAGGGGAATATATGTAAAAAAACAACCAGGTCACTATATGTTTAAAATGAACATGCTCTAACATTGAAGATAAAAAAATGAAGATTAAAAATAGAGACAGGTTCAACTAGTGTAGAATTTATTCCTGAACAAAGCTAATGTATGCACTAGGATTGTTGACTTATAACATCCCAATTCTCAAAAACATCAGGACTTGCTAGTTGCCACTTGCCACATAAACCATAATCAAGCACATGATAGCTGAAGCATGCAACTAGAATTACCTTTCTCCTCCTGCTTCTTTCTTTTCTCCTTAGGAGCATAAGTACCATCTTCTTTTGCAATACAGTCAGATTTTGTTTTTGCGTATTGGACACGCTTCACAAGGGGAGAAAAATTTAAAAGTTAGTTCTGAAACAGCATACATGACGGCACACCACTATTAGGCTTCCATGCCAGATTTCTTCTTAAAATGGTGCAACTACTGGGTAAGAGAGAGATTCGTCTCACCTAAAAAGTAAACAAGTAACAGTAGTAACAGACAAGGATTTGTGATTTAGTTGTTTAGCATTTAGATAAGACATTGTATGAAGCGAGTATATTTTCTATAGAATTAAAACAAAGGGATGTGCTGGCCCATTAACCAGAAAAATGCATGCCTATCCACATCACTCCATGAAACTCAACATTCGCTAAGAGTACCGAGGTATGTTAGCCTTTTTTGCTTCAACAATGGACGTTTATGATGTGCCACATGTTGATGAGACAAGGCTGTGCAATAAATCGCTGAGAAAATTGTGAAACTTAAAAGGTTGTTTAGGCCTAATAGCATGTACTAAATGTTTGGCTCCATACTTAAGTACGATACTGCGACACTCAAATACAAACCAAAATGACCAGGAACAGCATACCTATATATTCATCTCATGGAATGACCAAAATGACACGATAAAAAGGAGCAGACAAATTATCAACAAAAATGAACATGCAATACCATTTTTTTGCCGTAGAAATCGAAGTCTTGCAATCCCCGGAAAGCATTGGTAGCAGCTGTAATTTCGCCAAACACCACCCATGCTTGCCCCCTCAGTTTCTGAGTTTTCAAGGCCACCACATCGAGTATCCTTCCATACTGTGAACACAGGGCATAGAGCGACCTCTTCAACTCTGCGGCAAAAATAATCATACATTGCAGTACGAAACGGTCAAGATGGTGCACGACACGAACATACATAAAATTATCGAAATAAAACTATCAAATTATAATTCATAACCTGATAGGATTAGCCTTTAACAAAAAAACAACATTAAGATTGGCATTCCTGAACACAATTAGGAGGTCTTAGACTTCGCAAAGATATTACTCAGCCACACTGCCCACACATACAACCCCAGTAAATCAACACTACAACCCAACCTTTGAGCAGGGTCACTATGCCATAATGACTATGTATTGTTCTGCTAAAGGTGGCAATAATTTATCAAATTTATCGGGAGCCTGTGAATCAAACCGCACTAGAATGCGCCATTTAAATTTCTAAGGCACGCAGCAGTAATGGTTAAAAGGGACTTACCCCAGTGAGCTGAGCTCTAGCTAAAGCACGAAATGAGCTCAAAGCCTAGCAAATTTCCTATTCTGCTACAGCCAAAATTCCATTGCATTCAGCGCTCGTCCATCTAGAGGACACACGACGGCGCCCACCGAACCGATAACGGTGCAACGACGAGCAAATACCCAGATCGGGAACCTAGGGTTTTAGGAGGAATTCGGCGGGTGGAGGCGGAGGAGAGCGGTACCTTCTTTCTTGACCTTCTCGTTGAGGTTGTTGAGGTAGATGGTCTGGTTCGGGGGGATGTCGCCGGACAACATCTCGTCCTCCTCCTCCGCTGCTGCTGCGGCCGCCGCGCGCCGCCGAAGACGAAGACGGGAGACGACAGAGAGAGAGAGAGAGGAGAGCGCGGGGGTGGTTCCGGTTTCGGGCCGGGAAATTCTAGAACGGTGGCGTGCGTGAGCGTGTTTTGGTTTCTTCCCTGTCATCCCGGGGATCAAAAGTCGGCGAATAAATGGGCCGTCACGGTTTGTTTGGGCCTCGGGACGCTCAGAAATAATTTTGGGCCAAATAGTGGCCTTGTTTCCAAACCGATTATCGATCGGGTTGCTGAAAGCCTGAACTGAAACACATGTTCGCCGCTTGTGTCAGTTGACTTGTGTGCGAAACTATTGCGTTTGAATCGGTCGGTCTCTTGCTGTATGAAGTTTTGACCTTGATCCAACTACTTCCGTTCTTCCAGACTCAGTTTTCTTCTCTAGACTTGGGGTTTTGCCGGCCTCATTCTCGTCCCCTATTCTTTAGCAAAGTCAAAGAACCGAAGAAAATCCCAGGTGTAAAACCGAGCGAAACGTGTCCTCAGCTCCTCAGAAGTTTGAAGCGCTCCATCTTCGTTTCAATGACGCAAGTTCTTCGCTCACAAGACGACCAGCACGGAGTCCCAACTTTTTTACTGCTTCAAAAAGGCTGATAAAGTGCTAGTCTTGTATGTATAGGTTGCCTGGCTGGCTGGTTTACCAGACATTTGCCCACCCAAACCGCAGATTCAGCGGTCTCGATTCTCGAACAAGAATGCGACAGCAGATATATTACTCTGAACAGGGGGCTACTGAATCTGAAGCGCGGTGGGCTGCTACACACTTTGGAATCGCAATGCATGCATCTACTGTAGCCAAGTAGCCGCCCAAGTGGAGTTGAAGTGCTCCCGTCAGAGGCTGTCCATTGCCAAATCCATCCATGCATCCCGATTCCCTGGATCGTTTAGCTTAGAATGGTGTCTTTCATGCATGGAGATTTATCTCCATTCTCCAAGTCGGAACAATAAGCACGCCACGTAAGCCCTGCCTGATCCCTGAACAACGGACGGGCGCTCAGGGAGCAGCTGCAGCTGTTTTATCGTTTGTGAGAGCCAGGGGCGTAGCCAGGATTCCAACATTGGGAGGCCAATTAGCTATTAGGGGGGCCGAACAAGTAATTTTCAAGTCAAAATGAACTTATTTTACTTAATTTTCACTAATTTTTTTGATTTTACAATGGTGGATTAGTGTTTTTCTGGAGCATTACGGGGGCCAGGCCCCTGCCCGCCCCCCCCCCCCCGTGGCTCCGCCCCTGGCGAGAGCCTCACACTTGGACTGGATCACGCAGACGCTGCAGTCTAGTCCATGCATCGCGAGGAGTGTGGAGAGCTTGGCGCCCAATGCAAGTTGCTCTGCTCGATTCGCTAAAAAAAACCGGACGGCTGCTCCGCTTAATCTTTTCGTAGCTACAGCTGTCGGAGCCGTGGAGAGCCCGAAAATGTGGTGATCGACCTGACAGCGCCACTTCCGCTTACAGGAAAAGGACGGCGCAAGCGTCGCGTTCTGCATGCGGCTGTAGCGCCTGCAGGCAATGCAAGTGGGTCTAGTGGCCTCGGTTTTTTTTTTTTTGAACGGAACGGATGCAATGCATCCATTTCTATTGATATATAGTATGGAGTGTTGGATTTAATTGGGCTTAGTCCGTTTCCAAGCAATTAAGTCAATAATAATTCAGGCCCACAACTAATGCTAGAGGTTACCAAATGGTGATTAATGTAGTTAATTCCATATGGTTGAATGAGAAGGAATGGTGGTGATTGCCGTGAAATTGCCTTGGCTGTTACTAGTGCTAATGGCTCTTGTGCAAATGCTCATCAATTACTAGTGGCTGGTTATTACGTCAGTTACTAGTGTTAATTAGCATTAGAGGCACATGGGGCTGGTTATTGCGTCAGTTACTAGTGTTAACTAGCATTAGAGGCACATGATGGTGTCCAGGTTCGATGAATTCTCTTCTTCCGGCCTTCCCTATATATCTACTGCTGTTGCTACTCACAAATTCTCCCTGACGAGGGCTCAGATTAGGGCCCCCTTTGACGGCGAGATAACCACTCTTGAGGTGAAGTCTCCTGACACCATTGACAATGTGAAGGCTAAGATTGACAACGTGAATGCCAAGATTCAAGAGGAGGAGGACTTAAGACTCCTGTCAAGACCCTCACAGGCAAGACGTCTTGTTCCTGTCTAGTTGGGAGCTTCCCCGACAAGTTCCCTACTAGAGGAACCCCTTCCGACAAGTCTCCGCCTCGCACGATAAGTCTCCGCCTCCGACCAGGACTCAAGCTGTACCACGTGGCGCGACCCCGGCACGTGAACTCTCCCGCTACGACGCGTGGGACGATGGTTCCCCATGCCATGCAAACTCACCAGCTGGCGGCCCGCGCGGGCCGCTGACCCCGACAGAGGCCTTAATGTGGCTCTGATCGGCCGCGCAGCCATCAAATCACCGTCACGTCCGGCCCTGCCGTACGCAAACTCCACCCGAGGCACTCGAGTGCCCCCTACGACGAGCACAGGCCTACAATTAGGCCTTAACGTGGCGGACTCATCCCGTGCTCGGGCACATTGAGTCGCCACCAAACTACTCGGAGGAAGCACCAGGCGTCCCAAAGTGAACAGCTCCGCCCAGCCACGCGGCGGCCTCTACGACAGCGTAGTGCGGCTCCTCATCAATGCGCCCTGACGGACAGCGACGCACGAAGGGACTTTCCAAGGGCCGACACTGTAGCTTTTCTTTTCTTCCCCCGTTTGCCCTTCCCCCTTGCATCTATAAAAGGGAGAGGAGGGCAACCGTCGCGGGGGCTGACAATCCGAAAAACCGAACACCCATACTCAGGGACTTGGGCTCGACACCCTCTCCCGACCAGTTTGTAACCTCTACTACAAACAACCCTAGCGTGGGAACACGGCAGCTCGACACTGGACGTAGGGTATTACTCCTCGGAGGCCTGAACCAGTATAAATCCCGTTGTCTCCTGCGCTAACCATCCGAGCCCGGCACACGATCGATACAAATTTACTGTCCGGCGGTAGAGAACCCCGACAGTTGGCGCGCCAGGTAGGGGTACATCGTGTGTCTCGATGAACTTCTCCAACGACTCGGATGGAGGGCCGCAGGGTTTCGCTAACCCCTGGGGCCACCCTGCGCTTCGGCTCCCTCGGCTTCGTCTACACCGGGCCGGCGGAGCCCGTCGCCGGGCGTACCTTCGCCCGGCCAGCCCGGCCCAACGTCCTGACGGGGGCAGCGGGACGCGCCGCGTTCGTTCGAGGCTTCTCGGACGAGACGATCATGGCCATGTTGGGGCCAAACCCGACACAGGAGCGTTTTAGGCTCGCCGCCTACTACCTCACCGACCTCGCCTTCCAGGCAAGCGGAGCCGAACCGCTCGCCTGGGGGGAATTCATGGAGCGGTACGCCGCGATGTAACCCCGTGGACAGCCAGGCCTCCCGGACGACCCGGTGACGGCTTATGTGAACGGTCTACGAGCGACCTACGCCACTCCGGGCCCTGCGACGCCACAGAGGGCACCTTCGACACGCTCGCGCGACCCTACGCGCGAGTGCTTCGTTGTCGTGGCGCCGGACTCGAGCAGCTCCACCGAGCCGGAGCCTGCACCGCGCCACCGACGCCCAACGCAGGGCGCGCCTCGACGAGGAGCTGGCCAACCTCCACCAGGAGCTTGGGGAGGACCACGAGCCCCGCGACCGGCAACCCGCTCCGTTGCCGGCCCCGCAGTTGGTCCCGGTGCAGGAGCAACGCCGTGAGGGAAACGGTGAGCGGCAGGAGCGTCGACCTGCTGCCGCACAACCCCGAGCCCGCGCCCTGACGCCGCCGGCTCGAGGACGCACACGCGACAACGACCAACACGCCAACGAAGGCGCAAACGTCGGCGCCAACCCCGACGGTGACGCCCCGCCGCTCTTTAGGCGGGCGTCGCAGAACCTAGCCGCTGCAGCCATGCTGCTGCGCGGCTGCCCGGAGGCAGCAACCTCCGAGGAAAGACGAGTGCGCCAACAGCTCAAGGCGCTACTCGAAGCGGCGGCGGCACAGCAGGCGGAGAGCTCCGCCTCGCGTCAGCGGTCGGAACGTGACCGAGGGGCAGCGCCTTCCGCGCATCGCCCGAACCTGCCCCCCTCCCGGAACCAAGATCACGGAGGCGGGGCCGGGGCCGCAACATCGGTAGTCAAGAGTCGGCTCGGGCCCGACCGCGACGCCCGGAACACCATTGAGGCTCGCCGACGGGCTGCGAGCGTCGACAACCACCGCGGCGGCGACAACCGCGATCGCCGCGACGAGCACCTCTCGCGCCACCACGACGACCGAGGACGTGGACGACGCTACGATAGCGACGACGACCGTGATCGCAGCTGGTCGTCGAACCAGAGGGGCCCGCGAGCTTTCGGCCAGGGCGTGCGGGATGCGAGGTTTCCCTCGCGTTTCCGAGCTCCGACCAACGTTCCCAGGTACGACGGGGACACCAACCCCAGCGTGTGGCTGGAGGACTACCGGCTCGCGTGCCACGCGGGAGGAGCGACAGACGACCTTTTCATCATCAAGAACCTGCCGCTCTACCTTGGCGACTCCGCGCGGACGTGGCTCGAGCATCTGCCCCGCGACAAGATCAACGACTGGACCGACCTGCGCCGGGTCTTCGTCGGCAACTTCCAGGGCACGTACACTCGCCCCGGCAAGCAGTGGGAGCTGCACAACTGCAAGCAGAAGCCGGGGGAGAGCCTGCGCGAGTACATCTGGCGCTTCTCCAAGCGCTGCACCGAGCTCCCCGGCGCGACGGAAAACGACGCCATCTCGGCGTTCCAGAACGGCACGACCTGCACCTCCCTAATCCATCGACTCGGGCGCCGCACACCCCGGACCACGCGGGAGCTCCTCGACATCGCGAGCAACCATGCTGATGGCGAGGAGGCGGTGGCGGCCACCCTCAACACTCCCCAGGGAAAGGGGAAACAAGTCGTGGACCATGGCGAGGGAACGACCTCGCGCTTTAAGAAGAAGAAGAAGAAGAACGACAAGCGACGTCGCGACGACAACTTGGTCGCAGCGGTCGAGCGCAAGGCGTCGCGCCCAAAGGGCAACCCGGCCAAGGCCGGTCTTCCCAAGGACCACTTCGAGAAACTCCTGGACGCGCCGTGCCCGTACCACGAGGTGCCCGTGAAGCACGCGCTCAAGGACTGCCGTCTGATCAAGAATTACGTCAACAGCACCCTCAAGCCAAGGGCGGCGGATTCACCGAAGAAGGCCATGCCACCTCCCAACAACGACGACGACGATGCTGAGGCTCGGTACCCGGGCGAGGATGGCGCGGTCCACATGATTTTCGGCGGGTCACCGGCGCGACCCTCGAGGAGGTGAGAGAAGTTGATCCGACGTGAAGTCCTCAACGCCGACTCCGCGACACCGTCCTACCTAAAGTGGTCGGAGGTTCCGATAACCTTCGACCGCAAGGACCATCCCGACCACGTACCGCAGCCGGGATCCTACCCACTAGTGGTAGCTCCTCTATTCAAATCCAAACGGATCCACAAGGTCCTGATGGATGGGGGAAGCGGGATCAACGTGCTCTATGCGTCAACGCTTGACGACATGGGCATCCCGCGGTCCAAGCTGCGGCCGTCGACTGCACCATTCCACAGGGTCGTCCCTGGAATGGAGGCTCTCCCGATCGGGCAGATCGATCTGCCCGTGACATTCGGGGACCTGCAAAACTTTCGCACGGAAATCCTCACCTTCGAAGTGGTGGGGTTCTCAGGGACGTACCACGCGATCCTCGGGAGGCCGGCTTACGCGAAGTTCATGGCCGTGCCCAACTATACGTACATGAAGCTGAAGATTCCTGGCCCGAAGGGGATCATCACAGTAGGGACTACGTACCAGCGCGCGTTCGAATGCGACGCTGAGTGCTTCCAGTTTGCGGAGGCACTGATCCGGTCTGAGAGGCTCCACGCCGAGCCTCCATCCGAGGACCAGGATATCCCCGAGTCGTCCAAGCGAGCGGCCTGCTCTTTCGAGCCCGCCAAGGACATCAAGGATGCGGCTGTCTCCGACGACGGCCGCACGCTCCGTATCGGGACGGCGTTCGATCCTAAATAGGAAAGCGCGCTCGTCGACTTCCTCAAAGCGAACCTCGATGTGTTCGCATGGAAACCCTCCGACATGAAGGGGATCCCGAGAGAAGTTGCCGAGCACAAACTGAACATCAAGTCGGGATCGAAACCGGTAAAGCAACGCCTTTGCCGCTTCAACGACGAGAAGTGCAAGGCGATCGGCGAGGAGATCAAGAAGCTCCTTAGTTCAGGGTTCATCCGAGAAGTATTCCACCCCGAGTGGCTTGCTAACCCTGTACTTGTAAAGAAGAAGAATAGGAAATGGAGAATGTGCGTTGACTATACGAGCCTTAACAAGGCATGTCCCAAGGATCCGTTTCCTTTGCCTCGCATAGATCAGGTAGTCGATTCGACAGTAGGGTGCGAAACCCTCTGTTTTCTCGATGCGTACTCCGGGTACCACCAGATAGCGATGTGCATCACGGACCAACTCGCAACCTCGTTCATCACTCCGTTCGGCGCTTACTGCTACAAGACGATGCCGTTCGGGCTCAAGAATGCGGGCACCACGTTCCAAAGATGCATGCGACGCGTCTTCGACGAACTCATAGGGCGCATCATCGAGGCATACGTCAACGACATCGTGGTCAAGTCAAAAAAGACCGGCGATCTGGTCCCAGACCTCACGGAGGTGTTCGCAAAATTGAGAGAGCACGGGGTAAAGCTAAGCCCCGAGAAGTGCGTTTTCGGGGTTCCGAGGGGCATGCTCCTCGGCTTTGTCGTGTCGGAATGCGGCATTGAGGCTAACCCCGAGAAGATCTCGGCCATCACGGACATGGGGCCGATCCAGAACTTGAAGGGCGTGCAGCGTGTCACGGGCTGCCTCGCAGCTCTGAGCCGTTTCATAGCACGACTCGGAGAGCGCAGCCTGCCGTTGTACCGTCTGATGAAGAAGTCCAACCACTTCGCGTGGACCCCCGAGGCTCAGGAAGCACTAGACTCCCTCAAGAACATGCAGAAGAGTCCGCCGATCCTCACGGCTCCGACACCCGAGGAACCGATGCTCCTGTACATCGCCGCGATGACTCAGGTGGTCAGTGCCGCGCTGGTGGTTGAGCGGGACGAGCCCGGAAGGTCACTTAAGGTGCAGCGCCCTGTGTACTTCGTGAGCGAGGTACTCTCCGACTCAAAGACCCGCTACTCGCAAATGCAAAAACTTGTGTACGCAGTCTTGATGACCAAGCGCAAGCTCCGCCATTACTTCGATGCACACCCCATCACCGTGGTGTCCAAATACCCGCTCGGAGAAGTTATTCAGAACCCCGAGGCCGAAGGAAGAATCGCCAAGTGGGCACTCGAGCTGATGGGGTAGAACATCTCGTACGCACCCCGTAGTGCCATCAAGTCCCAAGTGCTGGCAGACTTCGTTGCTGAGTGGACGGAGATCCAAACCCCGTCGGCACCCATCGAGCACGAGACGTGGATTATGTACTTCGATGGCTCGGTCATGAAGGAAGGAGCGGGTGTAGGCCTTGTCTTCATCTCCCCTCTGGGCGTGCGCATGGAGTACATGGTCCGACTACACTTCCCGACCTCCAACAACGTCGCTCAGTACGAAGCGCTCATCAACGGTCTCCGAATAGCGGTCGAGCTCGGGATCCGACGTCTCGAGATCAGAGGAGATTCGGAGCTCGTTGTAGATCAAGTCATGAAGGAGAAAAATTGCGTTGACCCGAAGATGGCGGCATACTGCCAGGCTGTTCGAGAACTGGAAGGCAAGTTCCACAGGCTCGAGCTCCATCATGTGCTGCGCGACTACAACAAAGCGGCTGACGTCCTCGCCAAGACTGCATCGAGTCACAAGCCGGTCCCACACGGGGTCTTCGCGAGCGACCAACACGCGCCCTCTGTGCGAGCTGAATGGGAGAAGCCACCGGAGGCTGAGAGGCCAGAAGTCATGGAGATTGACCAGCCGCCCGAGCCGAACCTCGAAGACCCGGATTGGCGTTTCCCCATTCTCGAGTGGCTCGTCGAGGGGAAGCTGCCCTCCGACCAGACAGAGGCACGCCGCATCGCACGGCGAGCCAAAGCGTTCGCCCTCATCGAAGGCGAGCTCTACAAGAGGGGCGCGGCCGGCATACTCATGCGATGCATCCTCGGAGATCAAGGAAGGGAGCTACTTCGCGAGATCCACGCCGGCACATGCGGGCATCACGCCGGTCCGAGGTCTCTTGTCGGGAAAGCTTTCCGACAAGGGTTCTACTGGCCTACAGCGGTGGCGGACTCCAAGGACATCGTGCGCCGTTGCGAGGGGTGCCAGTTCTACGCGCGGCAAACTCACCTCCCGGCGCAAGCACTTCAAACCATCCCCATCACATGGCCTTTCGCTGTGTGGCACCTCGACATGGTGGGGCCACTCCGACAAGCGCCCGGGGGCTTCACGCACCTCCTCGTAGCGGTCGACAAGTTCTCCAAATGGATTGAAGCTCGACCCATCGTGAACGTCCGCTCCGAGGAAGCCGTAGCGTTCTTCACCGACATCATCTATCGCTTCGGCATACCTAACACCATCATCACCGACAACGGCACCCAGTTCACGGGGAAGAAATTCCTCAACTTCTGCGACGACAACAACATTCGCGTGGACTGGTCTGCCGTGGCGCACCCAAAGACGAACGGGCAAGTCGAGAGAGCGAACGACATGATTCTGCAAGGGTTAAAACCTCGCATCTTCAAGCGCCTCGAGAAATTCCGAGCAAGGTGGGTAGCCGAGCTGCCGTCCGTGTTATGGAGCCTGCGCACCACACCGTGTCGAGTGACTGGCTTCACGCCTTTCTTCATGGTGCACGGGTCGGAAGCGGTCCTACCTACGGACATCGACTACTGCAGTCTACGAGTACGAGCCTATACCGAGGAAGGTAACCAAGTGGCACTCGAGGACGCGATCGACCAGCTCGATGAGGCGAGCGACGTAGCGCTCCTACACTCTGCCAAGTATCAGCAAGCTCTATGACGCTACCATGAGCGCAACGTACGCGCCCGCGAGTTCCAAGTCGGGGATCTGGTCCTCCGACGAGTTCAAGGCAGCAAGGATCGACACAAGCTTTCGCCCCCTTGGGAGGGGCCGTTCATCGTCGACCAGGTGCTCCGACCAGGAACATACAAGATCCGATACGAGGACGGACGGGTCGTCTCCAACGCGTGGAACATCGAACACCTGCGGCCATTTTACCCTTGAGTAACTGTTTGAACCTTATATGTCAATGAATAAATGCCGCATGCTTTGTTCATAAGTCTATAAGTTCGAAAACTCCTCGGTTGCCATGTTTTTGTACGTCACAACTTCTCTAAAGGCTGAGCGGCGAGCGTCCCCGCACCCGTGCCGGAACGCTCTCCGCTCGGGGGCTACCCAGGGCACGATGCCCTCCTTGCGTTTTTCACGATTTTTCGAAACAAAATCCGACTTCTATGTCATAACCGATCGCACGAGCGAAAGGTTTTTTGGCAGAAGGCTCGATCTCGCGAGAAGTAAAGATGACGGCCTGCGTGGGGCGCGACGTTGTTGCTCGTTCAAAGCTCCTAGCGCCTACGCCTCCGCAGCTACGGCACGAAGGCTTGCGAGCACAGCTCAAGTCCTCAGGCCCCCATCCGACCTCTTTTCAAGAGCGTTCGAGCGACCGCCCAGACTCCGGTCTAAAATGATTTTCACGACAAGTCTCGCAAGTTACTTCTCGAACTCCCCCGAGTACTCGGTGGCTGCGAACGCGTGGCACTCCTTAGCGGTTCGGGAGGGCCGAGCTTATCAACTCCTATGCCCCCGCGGCTCCAGAGTAGAGCTTGGTTCTCTCGAGTTCCTAAGGTCTACTACACGTTATTGCGGTCGACCCTGGGCGCTCGAGAGCATTCGAGCTGTAACATTTTTTGAACGAGTTCTCGATAACGCGATACTGTTTCATAGTGTTGCACGTATGAACTGTTCTTAAATTACATGCGCATAAGGATGATACATCTAACTTGAAGGCCTGGAGCTTCCTGGGTCTTCTAGTACGTCCCTTGGCAACAGGTCCAGGTCCTTCAAGGCGGCGTCGGCCATGTCGCGGGCGAAGGCGGCGCAGTCGTCCTCGAGCTCGTCGCACTGAGTGTTGGGATGCCAGGGGCCCAGCCGCCGCTGAGAGCCATGCGGTCCAACCCCTGGTAGTGCGACTCGAACATGGCGAGCACCCGGTGCACCGTCCTCCGAGCCGTCGACAACTCCCGCTCCTTCATCATCTCCGGGAGACGGTCGACCTCTTCCAGGAGCCTCTCGGCGAGTGTCGGCCCGCCGGGAGCGCCGAACTCTGACAAGACCACGCCAATGGCCCTCCCGAGCTTGGCGTGCTCCAAGATGCTCGCTCGGCGTGATTCCTCCGACTCGCGCCGGGCGTTCCTGGCCTGTTCCAGCTCGACTGCGATCTGCTCCCGAGCCATCTGAGACTGCTCGAGCTCGGCCCTGAACTCTGGGAAAGTCAAACAAGTCGAAGTCAGCAGACGTGTCACGACCAGTCCAAAAGAAAGACAGGATCGGGGTCGAGGCGAGGGGCTCACTCTCAAGTTGCTCCGACAGCCGCTTGATCGAGCTATCCTTCTCAAGGTTCTGGAGCGCGGTGGCGTTCAGCTCCTGCGTCTTCTCCGCAAGCTTCGCGGTCATCCCGGCGCGATAAACGCACAGCCCTGACACCCAGAAAAGATGAATCAACACCGGCCAAGAAGAAAACAAGAGGAGCAGGGGTGTACAGCTGGAGGTATCGATTCTTACCGTTGACATCCTGCGACAACTTGGAGTTGTCCTCGCGGAGCCGGGTTGCCTCCTCGGTAACCTCCTGGAGCTTGTTGGTCACCTCCGAGAACTGGCGGTTGGCCGTCCTGAGGTCCGCTCCTGCCGCGACCAGCTCCTCCCCCAGCTCTGCCACCTTCGACTCGAGCGCCGCTTTCTCCTGGGCGGCCGCCTGGGTGGCGGCCTGGGCGGCGATCTCAGAAGCGGCGGCAGCGGCCGTGGCCTTGTCGGTGGCGTCGTTAGCGGTCGCCACGGCGGCCCGCAACTCCTCGGCCTCCGCCTCCGCCTGGGCCAACCTCGTCTCCAGGGACTCCTCGGTCTTGAACTTTATCGTAAATTTTGGAGGATAGAACACTTACTTGGGCTCCGATGTCGCATAAAGCTTTCCATTGAATTCCGTTGATCTCGCGACTCAAGTGTGGTGTCATCTTCTCCTCTTGATCGGATCCTATTGCATAAACTTCGGCGAGGCGAGCGTATGGCGATGCTTCGGGCTTGATACCCATGATTCTTTTCACCTCGGCTATGTGATCCGGATCCACTTCATCATCACTAAAGAGCTTTCGAAAGATCTCACCGATGGTTTCAAGATCGTACGCCTTTTCCGCTTGCTTTTTCGGTGGGAAATCTGCTTCTAATGCTCTCGCCATCCCCTTTTGGTTAGGGAACAGTCTTCTCTTGTCGAATACTTCTCCGTAATCGATTGGAACCCAATCCATATGCTCGAATTCCCTTAATGGCTTCGCGCTTGACAGACTCCTCTTGTTTGTTTCATTTGACTTGGCGAAGTCAACGCTTGGGGTAGTTCTTGTCTTAATGTGTACTTCTTCAAGCTTTTCCGGGATTGGCTCCTCTTTCTTGTCTTCCGGGGTTGCCTCTTTGGAAATTTCAGCACATGTCTTCATCCTCGAATCGCGTTCCGGCTCTCCCGAAAGTCTTGTTTCCCAATCTCTTCGCATGGCTGCCGCTTTGCTAATCTTTTGTAAAAGTTGAGCGGCTTCCGTGAGTGTTTTCTCCATGAGATCCCCACCTGCACACATTTGAACATGTTCCATGCAACTAGGGGTTAGGGAAAAGAAAAATGTATGCAAGAGTACGTCACCGGAGAAGCCGAGTCTAGGTCCTTGTTCAATCAACTCATTAAATCTATTCCAAGCTTGGTCTATCCCTTCCTCTTCTCCTTGCGTGAAGGTGATCACATGCCTCCTAAGATGTTGAACCTTGCTTATTGGAAAAAACTTCTCGCAAAATTTCTTCGTCAACTTGTTCCAATTGCCTTCAACTTCAAAGGACGCAAACGAATACCACGTCTTTGCTTCGCCGGCAAGTGAGTAGGGAAAGAGGTTCCATTTGAACCATTCGTCGGGGACTCCATCTTGACGCACCGTGTTGCATAGCGTCGTGAATTGCCTTATGTGCCTATATGGGTTCTCCGTGTCGATCCCTTCAAAAGGGGTTGCCGCCGCCATCTCGATGATCCTAGCTTTGATTTCATACTTGGTCGCTTCGAGCTTCGAATCCGACTCTTGTACCTTTATGTCTTCACATCGAGGACTAGCGTAATCCCTTAGCGATTTCTCCGGTTCTTCCACGGGGTGGTTGACGAACGCCATCTAGACAACAAGATAGAAAAACAAAAACAAAAGAAAATGGTTTTCTAGGTAATAGGGGTTAGATGTTAGCAATAGATGATAAACAAAAACTAAAACAAAATTAGATGCAAAACCAAACGATGTAAACTGGCTTGCTCCCCGGCAACGGTGCCAGAAAAAAGGGCTTGTTAACGTATAAAACATGTATCCACCTACGATCCGCAAGCATACGGACCTACACCTTTTTCACCACGGGGATTCCCTAGGTTCTTATCAATCCGCGGAGCAAGGGGATTACAAGCGTTTGATCTAGCACTACGAACTAACTTATCCAAACCCTAATCTATGGTTAATCTAGAGAACTACTACGCTACACTAGAGAGGATGATTAAACCAACAAGATATGTAAAAGACACTTGCCCAAGGGTCTACAATACTTGAACATGCAAACGCTTAAGATATGAAAACCGATCTAATCTATCGGGGGTTGTGACCACGGTTTCGCCCTTTCCCTCCCCCCGTACTGTCACTACGCGAAGGTATTCGTGACTAGACCTATGATGGACACGGCGTATTGAATGGTTCCAAGGGAGCATTGAGATCTTTACTCCCTACACGGCATGGTAGCTAACCTTAAACAATAAAGCATCTTCAACACTAAATGATAGATAGAAAACCATACAAAGTAGCGATTACATCTCAAGATCAATTACAACCCATGGACAAATGAGAAGATTACCCCATCAAGGTGCTAGGCATAGCACCGTTGATCATGGTGACGCTTCCGACGGTGTCTTCCTTCTCCTCCGGGGGTGTCTTGGCAGGGCCTCGACGTCCTCCTCCACTTGTGGTTGCTTTCTTCGAGTAGAGCGATCCTTCTCGCGAATGATCTTCCTCCTCTTCTCTCTCTAGCTTGTGGACGGCCTCTCGGGCGAATGGCTCTCTCCCTGCGAATGGCGGCGCCTCCACGTATTTAGGGTTGCATCATCTTCACGCTCAAGAAATGGGAGGCCGAACCACCTCGGGAACGGGCCAGGCCGGCCGGCCTGGGCTGAACGGCCCAGGTCCATCCGGGCCCGGTTCGGTCGCCCCTTCGCGCACGTGGGTCCTCTTGACATTATGCACTTTTCCCCCTCCATTTGCACCATTTTGATGATGTCATCCTTGCGTCCAAGATGGAGGGTCTTCTCGCATGAAGTTCGGTCTTTTACGCTTCAATCCTCGGGGATGTTCCTTTGTAACACTTCGGTCCTTGCCACCTTTGGGAGTGGTTTCATCATGCTCTCAAACACGAACGGCACTCCTCAATTGCTCCTTTGAACTTGTCGTGACTCCGTCCTTTATGTCCATGTTTTCCTACAAAAACATTACACTTCCAAATGCACATACAAAGATGAACTTGTTATATCATTAGTGTGCCTAGTGGCGGGTTAGTTTCATAATCAAATCCAAACCAAAGTGTAATGAACATATTTGGTGCATCAAAATACACCATCAACATCTCCCCCACGCTTAGATCTTGCTCGTCCTCGAGCAAGTACTCGTAAAAGAACTCTTGTCCAAGGTGTTGAAATCGTGCTCCACTATTTCTTTCTTCACAAGTTAGTCAATCTTTTATCTTTAATATAATAAACATAAAGCAATGATCATCATACATAAACATGGGCGTTTAGAATTTTTACCAAATCGAGATTTACCCCACAACTCATACCCTTCACTCGAAGTCCTCGATTCCAGCCATGCTTACTTCTTTGCTTCCATTGGAGGGTTTTCATGATTTTTCAAAAATAAAATTCCTGCAACAAGTATTAGACAAAAACCTTTCTCCAAGTTCTCACATGTCGCTCATATGAAGTGGCTATCCTAAACAATTCATAAACTCTCACCTTCCATAAGTCTCTCATATATCATGTATAGTGGAGCTATAGGTATGGCTAGTGCAATCAACACAAGTATTGTCAAGCTAAGAACTTCCTCTAGTGGTTGTTTACCTTTCAAAGCCAATGATCATGAGAATTAAACCATAATGTGGGGATGTCAAGGATGAGAAGATATAGAATAGTGGACATGTGCAAGGGCAAAAGAAATTAAGACTATGAGGCACCGATGACGTCCTCGTTGTCGGATTGCACATGGTTGGAAAAAGAATGGAAGTTTCGTCTCTTAGCAACAACGCGGCATCCTTCCTTACACTTTATTTAACCTTTACTTGATTCATCCCTCTTCATACCTTTCTTGATTTTTCCTCTTTCTTTCTTTCTTTTTCTTTTCTTTTCTTTTCTATACACATATATTTTTTTCTTTACTTCTCTCTCTCTCTTTTGACATCTTTACCTCTCTTTCAAAGCTCTTTACTCATCTCTTCTTGCATAAACACAATCTGAACTTAAAATAAAAACCATGCTAGAGACGAGACGAAACTTCGAACATAGGTTGTGTTCAAGGAATACGATGTACAAAAGAGATATTATGGTTTGGGTATGGAATTCGGCGATGTACGGGACTTTCGATGTGAGAGTCTCGTTACCGAATGCATGACGAGGCTAGCAATAAAAGATAAACAAAAGGACATGATCATTGCTCGAAATTAAAACTTCCAAGAGAGAAGGATCCTAGTCCAACTCATTATGCTAACCGCACTTATGGTGGAACGAATATTAAATTGGCTTTGTATAGGACTTTTCTTAGTCTCTCAACTTGGAAAAAGAGAATTCGCTAACCTTTATTACAAGGGGTTTTCAATAATTTTCAGAATTAAATTCCTCCAATTTTAGTATCAAACTTAGCACAACCGAAACGAAGTTCTAGATCAAAGCATGATGCGGGTACTTTTAAAGGTAAAAACTCCACTAAGCACCACGGTAAACATTTCAAACCAAGCGCTCATGTTAATATATCAAAAATTAAAGACAAACAAACAAGTAAAGAGAGAAAAGCATTACAAGAGACAAAAATTTAAAGGACACTTTTTATTTGATTTTCTTGACTCGAACACTAAATTTAAGACACTTTAAACTTTGAAAAATTAAAAAGCACACCTAAAACTGTAAGACTCTCAAACTCTCGCGAAATCTAAACCAAACCGAACTAAACTTGAAGCAAAAGGATCTAGCTAGCTAGCTCTCCCCCACACTAAAACCATACGACGTCCTCGTCGTATCTTACAAAAAACCTAAGGGGGGAAAACCCTACTTCCTAGTGGAACTTTCCACAGCTCTTGCACCACTTGTTCTTCATGTTGCCAACCATACCAAACAACTTCCGCACGTTCCGATTGAGGAATTTGTAGTCGTCCTCGACCACTCGTTCCAAATCCTCCATATGTTGCCTCATCACCTCCATAGCCTGGAAACACTCCTCGACCGATGCGTAGAGATCCGAGATGGAGTGATGGCAAGCCGCACAACACAACGGATGCATCCCGAAAGGGTCGACATCGCCGGGGTCGTCGCCGTCGTCGCCGCCGTCGTCGGGATCTCCGCCACCGTTGGGACCTTCAGGAGTCTTCTCTTTGGGCACCTCTTCCCAATAGTAGAGGTCGTTGTCGTCCCTCCCGGTGGCTGCCCACGAGCTCGGACTGCGGTCGTCAGAGTAGTCACTCCCCCTGTAATCTTTTGGCTCGGGCGACACCTCCTTGTAGTTTTTCCTCTTCATGCCTCGGATGCGCTCCGATCTACGGATGGGAGTAGAGACCCTCTCCTCCTTGACGTGGTGGCGAGATGCGATTGGCTTGGTCGGGACACGCCCTCCGCAACGGATGCGGGCGGTCCTCTTGATCTCCATTGATGGCTTGAGCTCGCATCGCTTCGCCTCCTCCGGCTTCAAAGGCTTCTCGGCGCCTAGCTTGATCTCCACGCTCCTTGGGGACGTCATGGCTGCTGCTTGGGTGCAAAAGGATGTGAATTGGGATGGATTCCCGAGCTCCCATCTCGTCCCTTTAAATAGTTCGGGAAGGAATGCCCTATAACCCATCTTTTCCTTTTCTTGACTTCCCTAAAATTTTCTGACCAAACAAGGAAGTCGAAGACGCGCGTTCCAGAGAAAACCGGGGGCGAACCGCCACCCAGGCCCCCTGGGCCGATCGGACCGGGCCGGCCGGCCTGCCCTGTTTCGCGGGCCGGTTCGGTCCGGTTTTTCGCGTGCCCCACTGTTTTAAGATTGCTAGCCCATATGAAAAAGTTTGCTTGGTAAAACTTCGCGAGAAACTCTAGAAAAATAAAAGAAGAGCTATTTACAAAATGCTCACCTTGTTTTACGTCCTAGGCTTGACGTTCGGGCTCATCCTCCATGATGAAAATATCAATATGGTGAAGGGGCACAACGTCGGGTTCGTAATAAACCTTAAGCCGTTGACCATTCACCATGAATTGATCACCTTTCATATCCATGATGGTTACCGCTCCATTGGAGAGCACCGAATGAACAATGTAAGGTCCATCCCACTTGCTTTGCAACTTCCCCTTTCCGAAGGTTTTGAACCTCGAATTATAGAGGAGGACCTTATCTCCTTCTTTAAACTCCTTCTTTTTCAATCTTTTGTCATACCACCTTTTGATTCTCTCTTTGTATATACTTGTGTTCTCATAAGCTTTTAACCTCATCTCCTCTAGCTCACTTATTTGGATTCTCCGTTTTACCACCGCGGAGTCTAGATCGAGGTTCATCTCTTTTATAGCCCAATAGGCTTTATGTTCCAACTCAACCAGAAGGTGACAAGCTTTGCCATAAACAAATTGATAAGGGGTCATACCTATCGGTGTCTTGAATGCCGTTCGATATGCCCACAAAGCTCCATCCAACTTCTTTGACCAATCCTTGCCTCCCTTCTCTATAGTTTTGTTAAGGATGCTCTTTAGTTGCCTATTCGATGTTTCTGCTTGTCCGTTGGTTTGTGGATGATAAGCCGTAGAGACTCTATGTTCAATCCCCAACTTGGACAAGCACTTCTTAAAGTTCTTCCCGGTGAAGTGAGTTCCTCCATCGCTTATCAAAATTCTCGGGGTACCGAAGCGAGGGAAAATCACACTCTTGATCATTGCAATAGATTCCTCCGTGGAAGCTTTACGACATGGCATGGCCTCTACCCACTTGGACACATAATCAACCATGACTAGGATATGCTCAAATTCGTGTGAGTTTTTGAAGGGCCCCATGAAGTCTATTCCCCAAACATCGAATAAATCAATTTGTAGATTATAATTCAAGGGCATAGCATTCATTTGAGAAATGTTTCCGGTTCTTTGGCATTCGGGGAATGATGCAACATATCTTTTAGTATCTTCATGCATTTCCGGCCAAAAGAATCCGCTGGACCAAACTTTTGCTTGGGTCCGAAAATGGCTATAGTGTCCACCGTACTCCGCCGAGTGGCACTTTCTCAAAATCTCTTGCCTCTCTTCTCTTGGTACACATCTTCTCATAACTTCATCATTCCCAAGTTTGAAGAGATAAGGTGAATCCCAAAAATATTTTCGGCTTTCGGAGACTATCCTCCTTTGAGTGTTTTTATCTAAGTGATCAAGAGGCATCTTCCGAATTGCTCGAATGATATCGATCATCCAAGTATCTTTGTCGAGTATTCGGTAGAGGTGGTCATCTCTCATCTTGTCCTCTATGGGCTCTTTATTATCTTGTCCACGGTTCATCCTAGACAAGTGATCGGCCACAACATTTTCCACCCCCTTTTTGTCACGAATTTCCACATCGAACTCTTGGAGAAGAAGGATCCAGCGAATCAATCTTGGTTTAACATCCTTCTTAGCCAAAAGATACTTGATGGCCGCGTGATCGGTGTAAACAATGACCCTTGAGTTCACGATGTAGGATCTGAATTTTTCAAAGGCAAACACCACCTCTAGCAACTCCTTCTCCATAGTGGCATAATTTAATTGTGCCTCACTAAGAGTTTTACTAGCGTAGTATACGGTGTGAACTCAGCCTTCCTTTCTTTGACCTAAAACCGCCCCTACGGCGTAATCACTTGCATCGCACATGATCTCAAAAGGTTGGCTCCAATCTGGAGGTTGAATGATGGGAGCACTCACCAAAGCATTTTTCAAGGTCCAGAATGCCGCTAAGCACTTCTCGTCAAAGTCAAAAGCCACATCCTTTTGAAGAAGTTGTGTTAAAGGCTTAGTGATCTTTGAGAAGTCCTTAATAAATCTTCTATAGAATCCGGCATGGCCTAGAAAGCTCCTCAAGGACTTAACATCCGTTGGAGGTGGGAGTTGCTCAACCGTCTCCACTTTAGCTTTGTCCACTTCAATTCCTCTCTCGGATATAACATGTCCGAGAACTATGCCTTGCTTCACCATGAAGTGGCACTTTTCCCAATTTAGCACTAAGTCTACCTCCGCACACCTCGTGAGAACCTTATCTAAGTTTGCCAAGCAATCCACGAATGTTTTCCCATAAACGGAAAAATCATCCATGAACACCTCGACAATTTCTTCGATGAATTCCGAGAACACCGCCATCATGCAACGTTGAAAAGAGGCCGGAGCGTTGCATAACCCGAAGGGCATCCTTCTATATGCAAACATTCCATAAGGGCAAGTAAATGTTGTCTTGTGTTGATCATCCGGGTGAATGGTAATTTGCATGAACCCCGAGTACCCGTCGAGAAAGCAAAAATAAGCGTGGTTTGCTAATCTCTCGAGCATCTCATCTATGAACGGTAGGGGAAAGTGATCTTTCTTCGTTGCTTTGTTTAGCTTTCGATAATCGATACACATCCGCCATCCGGTCACGGTTCTTTGCGGTATTAATTCATTTTTCTCATTCTTCACCACGGTCAAACCTCCTTTCTTCGGCACACAATGTACCGGGCTCACCCACTCGCTATGCGGCACCGGGTAGATGATTCCGGCATCAAGTAGCTTGATGACCTCCTTCTTTACTACCTCTCACATGGCATGAGTTAGCCTTCTTTGATGGTCCACTACGGGCATACATTGGTCTTCCATAGGTATACGATGAGTGCAAAAGGCTGGACTAAGTCCTTTGAGATCATTGATTGAATATCCAATCACCTTCCTATGCTTTTCAATAAATTCAGCAACTTCTCACTTTCTTCGGGACACAACTCGTCGCTCATGATGACTGGATAAGTCTTGTCTAGACCCAAAAATTCATACTTTAATCCTTTGGGCAAAGGTTTGAGATCCACCTCGGGCACTTGTGGCTCTTCGGGTCTAGTGTCTCCTATGTCTTCGAATTTTTCTTCCTCCACGCTTCCATCTTGTGGTTCTAATCCCTTCGTTGCTTCCTCTAGTTCCTCGTCTTGTTGATCATTGGATTGATTCTCCATCGCTCTTTGCAGTGGGTCTCTAAGGGTTTCAACAAAACAAAGACTACCTACCTCCTCTACTTCTTCATCTTCGGGAGGAAAGGGTGAAGGATGACTAGAAACGTGAAGAAAATTATGTGTACTTCTTTCCATTGAGATTTATTATTACTTTGCCTTCTTCGGCATCCAACACGGCATCAACCAACTTAAGAAAAGGCCTACCTAGAATTATGTGATCATGATTACTATGGTAAGCATCTATAACAAAGAAATCGGTTGGTATGCATTTTCCAGAGATGATTACATTAATGTTGCAAGCAATACCTAGAGGTCTAATAGTTCTACCATCTCCCATGATTAACTTTGTTGAAGTTGGAGCTAAGTCTAGGTTGTGGTCTTGAACTTTATCGTAAATTTTGGAGGATAGGACACTTACTTGGGCTCCGATGTCGCATAAAGCTTTCCATTGAATTCTGTTGATCTCGCAACTCAAGTGTGGTGTCATCTTCTCCTCTTGATCGGATCCTATTGCATAAACTTCGGCGAGGCGAGCGTATGGCGATACTTCGGGCTTGAACCCCATGATTCTTTTCACCTCGGCTATGTGATCCGGATCCACTTCATCATCACTAAAGAGCTTTCGAAAGATCTCACCGGTGGTTTCAAGATCGTACGCCTTTTCCGCTTGCTTTTCCGGTGGGAAATCCGCTTCTAATGCTCTCGCCATCCCCTTTTGGTTAGGGAACGGTCTTCTCTTGTCGAATACTTCTCCGTAATCGATTGGAACCCAATCCATATGCTCGAATTCCCTTAATGGCTTCGCGCTTGACAGACTCCTCTTGTTTGTTTCATTTGACTTGGCGAAGTCAACGCTTGGGGTAGTTCTTGTCTTAATGTGTACTTCTTCAAGCTTTTCCGGGATTGGCTCCTCTTTCTTCGTCAACTTGTTCCAATTGCCTTAAACTTCAAAGGACGCAAACGAATACCACGTCTTTGCTTCGCCGGCAAGTGAGTAGGGAAAGAGGTTCCATTTGAACCATTCGCCGGGGACTCCATCTTGACGCACCGTGTTGCATAGCATCGTGAATTGCCTTATGTGCCTATATGGGTTCTCCGTGTCGATCCCTTCAGATGGGGTTGCCGCCGCCATCTCGATGATCCTAGCTTTGATTTCATACTTAGTCGCTTCGAGCTTCGAATCCGACTCTTGTACCTTTATGTCTTCACATCGAGGACTAGCGTAATCCCTTAGCGATTTCTCCGGTTCTTCCACGGGGTGGTTGACGAACGCCATCTAGACAACAAGATAGAAAAACAAAAACAAAAGAAAATGGTTTTCTAGGTAATAGGGGTTAGATGTTAGCAATAGATGATAAACAAAAACTAAAACAAAATTAGATGCAAAACCAAACGATGTAAACTGGCTTGCTCCCCGGCAACGGTGCCAGAAAAAAGGGCTTGTTGACAGATAAAACATGTATCCACCTACGATCCGCAAGCGTACGGACCTACACCTTTTTCACCACGGGGATTCCCTAGGTTCTTATCAATCCGCGGAGCAAGGGGATTACAAGCGTTTGATCTAGCACTACGAACTAACTTATCCAAACCCTAATCTATGGTTAATCTAGAGAACTACTACACTACACTAGAGAGGATGATTAAACCAACAAGATATGTAAAAGACACTTGCCCAAGGGTCTACGATACTTGAACATGCAACCGCTTAAGATATGAAAACCGATCTAATCTATCGGGGCCCTACACGGCATGGTAGCTAACCTTAAACAATAAAGCATCTTCAACACTAAATGATAGATAGAAAACCATACAAAGTAGCGATTACATCTCAAGATCGATTACAACCCATGGACAAATGAGAAGATTACCCCATCAAGGTGCTAGGCATAGCACCGTTGATCATGGTGACGCTTCCGACGGTGTCTTCCTTCTCCTCCGGGGGTGTCTTGGCAGGGCCTCGATGTCCTCCTCCACTTGTGGTTGCTTCCTTCGAGTAGAGCGATCCTTCTCGCGAATGATCTCCCTCCTCTTCTCTCTCTAGCTTGTGGACGGCCTCTCGGGCGAATGGCTCTCTCCCTGCGAATGGCGGCGCCTCCACGTATTTAGGGTTGCATCATCTTCACGCTCAAGAAATGGGGGGCCGAACCGCCTCGGGAACGGGCCAGGCCGGCCGGCCTGGGGCGACCGGCCCAGGTCCATCCGGGCCCGGTTCGGTCGCCCCTTCGCGCACGTGGGTCCTCTTGACATTATGCACTTTTCCCCCTCCATTTGCACCATTTTGACGATGTCATCCTTGCGTCCAAGATGGAGGGTCTTCTCGCATGAAGTTCGGTCTTTTACGCTTCAATCCTCGGGGATGTTCCTTTGTAACACTTCGGTCCTTGCCACCTTTGGGAGTGGTTTCATCATGCTCTCAAACACGAACGGGACTCCTCAATTGCTCCTTTGAACTTGTCGTGACTCCGTCCTTTATGTCCATGTTTTCCTACAAAAACATTACACTTCCAAATGCACATACAAAGATGAACTTGTTATATCATTAGTGTACCTAGTGGCGGGTTAGTTTCATAATCAAATCCAAACCAAAGTGTAATGAACATGTTTGGTACAGCAAAATACACCGTCAACACGCGCCCACCCGAGACCCCGCTCGAGGCTGCGGCAGGCCTCAGACTCCTCATCCTCGTCGTCGGACGCCCTCGCCTCGTAGGTGGCCGTCCACGGGAAGCGCACAAGATCGGAGATCCGAGCGCCGCCCTCCTTAAGCTTCGGAAGCAGGCTTGCGCCAGAGCCTTCCCCGACCTCTTGGATCTCCGGGGAGGCGGCCCTCGCCACGCTCTTGGGGGCTTCGTGTTCTCGCAGGGCCGGTAGAGTCAGGCTGGCCGCGGGCGCCACCTCGTCGACAGGAGCGGCGAGCTGGAGAGACGACAACAACTCCGATGCGCCTGCTGCGGCCGGATCCACGACCACGGCCGAGGGAGAGGCCGCGGCGGGAATCGATTCCACCTCGGCAACAGGAACCCCAAGGACCTACTCGGTCGCCCCCGACGCGGCTGAAGGCTTGGGAGTCCCGACAACTCCAGTCGGGCCCGGCGTCGGCTGTCCTGCCGCGGCTGCGTCAGGCGCGGGCCCCTCACTGGCTGGCTCCGTCGCCTCGGCCGAAGGCACGGCCACAGGTGCGCCGGACTCGGGGCCCTCGACCTCCGACCCCTCCGTCTCGCCCAGCATCTGCTCCAGCACGTCCTCGTACACGTCCCTGTCATTGCCCGGTAGGTCGGTCGCGTCAAGGTCGATGATGTCCAAGGGGCCGGTGGCCATGGCGTCGGCCGCCGACGCCCCTGCTGCGTCTTCGCCTACCTGCAGCGCTGCGGGAGCCTGGATTTCTGCTGCTGCTGACGCCTCGGCTTCACGTTCCCTGGCCGACGACGGCGGGGGCACGACCTGCTCGGAGGGCGCCGCCGCCGCACCACGCCCGGTGGTGACTTCAACCGGAGACTCCGTCATCACCTGGGTGGCGATCGCCTCAGTGGCCGCTACCCCCGCGCTCAAGGTACCGGCGCCCGGCGCTGACGGTGGCACCATTGGATCCGCCACCTCGATGGCCACGACCAGCCCGCTCTGGGCTTGGTCCGCCAACAGCTCGGCCACGGGGGGCGGCGGGCGGGCCTCGGGCTGCTGGCCACGCGTGCCCAGCGCCGCACGCTTCAGGGGCGCGAGGCTAAGCACGCCGGTGTCGGCGCGGCTGAAGCGAGAACAAGTCAAGACCAAGGGATGAGCAAGATGAAGAATGAAAATCAACAGCAAGAAGGAGTCAAAAGCTCACATGCTGGATCAGACGCGGGCCCGCTTCACCGGCCTGTCCGATGAGCCCTGCTCGAGGGCTGGCCTCTTGGTCCTAGCCGGCTCGGAAGCCGACTCCCGACGCTCCGCCGGCGCGGGGACTGGCCCGCCCCTCCCCGCCGACTCGGGAGTGACGTTCCGGTCCCTCGGTGGCTCGGGGGTCGTTCGCCCGACCTCCGCCGTGTCGGAGGCCGGCCCCTGACTCCCGCCGGCGGAGAGGGGAACTTGTACGACCGGGGTCCCGCCGCCCCGGATTATCAAAGATTGGAGGCGCCGCGGGGGGACGCTCGTGTCCCCTCCCTGCGGCGCGCTTGGCACGGACGCCGGCATAGCAGACCTCGCCCTGGACGACGAACGCCTCTTCAAGGAGTCCGAGTCCGGGCGGTCGGAGCCGTCGTAGAGATGGTGGGGGGCAGGTTCGGGCTCCGCCGGCCGTCGTGGCGGATCTTCCCGGCGTGGAGGATCCCTCCGCCCCTCAGAGGCGCGCAGGCCAACAGGCGCCGCCTGAGAGCGGGTCACTCTCTGATCCTCTCGGGCGGGGCGGGCCCCCGACCGCGAGCTCGAGCCCGCACCCTTCCCGCAAGCGGCTGGCTCTGGTCGCCGCGATGAGCTCACCTCCGCCGCCCGGTGCGGCGAAGGCGTGGGCGACAGGGACATGTCGCTCCAATCGACCGCCACGCTTGGCTCATCTCCACTCCACGGCGGAGTCGGCGACGGATCTTCGTAGAAGGAAACATTGCACTCCGCCGTCTTGCGGCGCTTGGTGCGGTCGTCGTTTCGATCGCGCTTGGCGATCTCTTTCTCCTTGTGCTGTCTTTTACGCTCGGCCCTCCGCCTTTCCGCGGCCGCCTGGTTGCGTTTGAAGATCGCCTCCTCCGGGAGAGGCGCCTTCGCGGGCACGAGGTGAGAGCACTTCAACTGGAAGAGCAAGGAGGAAGGAGATCAATAGTCATCAAGAACTTCTGAGAAGATCAAAAGCGATTGAAAACACCAAACTGATCGAAGAGCTAGTCGGAAGAAGAAACCACTTACAAATTTTTTTGTCCCCTCGTGGGGGAGCATCGGGAGGAGCCGCGCCGGCGGCCACACGAAGGTCGACTTCCCGATGGCCAGCGCCACGCGGTGCTAGATCTCGTTCAGCGATGGGAGCTCGGGCGCAGTCACGGTCCCGACCCAAGGGGCCCTGCTGGCTGTCATCTCGCAGAGGCGCAGCGGCCGCCTCCGGAGCGGGACGACCCCACGGGTGTGATACTGGCCGATGATGGCCGCCAGATCAACCTTGGCCTCGCGAAGGCGGGCTAGCACCGCCCAGTGCTCCTTGAACATCTTCTCCTGCTCCGCCTTCGGAGGACCATCAAACCAGCACCTCGGCGACTCCCCGATGGAGTTCCCGGTAAATGCCGGCAGCGCGTGCTCAGGGTCGTTCCTGAGATAGAACCACCCCTTGTGCCAGCCGCTGTTCGAGCTGGTCAGCGAGGAAGGGAGGTACTTGTCGCCCCGGCCTTGCTTCATCTGAAGGTTGGCGCAGCCGATCGTCGCAGCCTTGGAGCCGTCCTTCAGGCACGCGAACATGAAGAAGTACTTGAAAAGGTACCAGTGGGCACTGATTCCCAAGTACCCCTCGTACAGCGCCTCGAATGCCGCCATTTGCTGGACGTCGTTCGTGTTGAGGTGCTGCAGCTGGATCCCGTACTCGTAGAGGACCGCTCGGATGAACCGCCCGGCGAGGACGGAGAAGCCGCGCTCATGGAAGGCCACGAACAAGACGACGTACCCTTTGGGCGGGCGCGGCACGGACTCCTCACCGGGCACCTTCCACTCGACGGCGTCGGTGAGTGGAGGAAGCTGTCCGGCTTCGACAAGGCGGCGCAGCATCGAGCGTGTCACATTGGAGCGTGTCCAGTTCGACATGGTGATGGCGGGCTTTCGTGCGCGACTCCGGCGAAAGCGGTGGTGGCGCTGCGGGCGCGAGGAGCGGAAGGGGCGGACGTCAAAGACAGTGGGAAAAGGCAAGGGAGTAAAAATCCCAAACCTTCGGCCGACGCGCGGTTAAAAAGGAAGGACTGCGGCCGCCAGCCCTAAATGCCGGGCCCACCACGTCGCAGAAATGCTCCCTCGCGTGCGCGTGACGGGCGCTCGCTCGCGCGACGCCTCGATTCTCGCTGGGCCCAGAAGCCTGAACCGTCCCCGCCCTGTATTTTGAAACCGTCTCATCCGCCACATCGGTCGAGACGCCCGCGCCGTCCACATCGCCCACGGCTGCCTCAGCAAAACAATCTGAGTCCACAACAACACTATTGAGCTTAAAACCCCACAAGCGAGTCTGCAACTCACTCATGGGCTCGAGGGCTACATCCGGCGGATGCACTCACGCGCACCCACCGGGACGACCAAGGACAAAGGCCGACGAAAAGCCTTTCCGACTGAGCCTGAATGTGAGTCCCTGACTCCCTCTCAGGCTCGGGGGCTACTGACGAGGGCCCAGATTAGGGCCCCCTTTGACGGCGAGATAACCACTCTTGAGGTGAAGTCTCCTGATACCATTGACAATGTGAAGGTTAAGATTGACAACGTGAAGGCCAAGATTCAAGAGGAGGAGGACTTAAGACTCCTGTCAAGACCCTCACAGGCAAGACGTCTTGTTCCTATCTAGTTGGGAGCTTTCCCGACAAGTTCCCTACTAGAGGAACCCCTTCCGACAAGTCTCCGCCTCGCACGACAAGTCTCCGCCTTGCACGACAAGTCTCCGCCTCCGACCAGGACTCAAGCTGTACCACATGGCGCGACCCCGACACGTGAACTCTCCCGCTACGACGCGTGGGACGCTGGTTCCCCATGCCATGCAAACCCACCAGCTGGCGGCCCGCGCGGGCCGCTGACCCCGACAGAGGCCTTAATGCGGCTCTGATCGGCCGCGCAGCCATCAAATCACCATCACGTCCGGCCCTGCCGCACGCAAACTCCACCCGAGGCACTCGAGTGCCCCCTACGACGAGCACAGGCCTACAATTAGGCCTTAACGTGGCGGACTCATCCCGTGCTCGGGCACGTTGAGTCGCCACCAAACTACACGGAGGAAGCACCAGGCGTCCCAAAGTGAATAGCTCCGCCCGACCACGCGGCGGCCTCTACGACAGCGTAGTGCGGCTCCTCATCAATGCGCCCTGACGGACAGCGACGCACGAAGGGACTTTCCAAGGGCCGACACTGTAGCTTTTCTTTTCTTCCCCCTTTTGCCCCTCCCCCTTGCATCTATAAAAGGGAGAGGAGGGCAACCGTCGCGGGGGCTGACAATCCGAAAAACCGAACACCCATACTCAGGGACTTGGGCTCGACACCCTCTCCCGACCAGTTTGTAACCCCTACTACAAACAACCCTAGCGTGGGAACACGGCAGCTCGACACTGGACGTAGGGTATTACTCCTCGGAGGCCCGAACCAGTATAAATCCCGTTGTCTCCTGCGCTAACCATCCGAGCCCGGCACACGATCGATACAAATTTACTGTCCGGCGGTAGAGAACCCCGACACTCCCCATTCCACTCCGTGCGCACACACACTGTTGGGAAAGCAGAGCCTCCGAAACCCGCCGCGCTTGAGTTCCTGCTCGGGAATAGCGAGGCAATCAGGTTTTTGGGTAGCGCAACGAGTGCGCGACTGCTCAACAATCTTCCTCTTCTTGCTGCGATCGACTACTTCCCGGTGGCGATTCCCGACGACTGTCTACACTGCATCAACATCTACGCTTCATCAACTTGTACGACTACATCGATTGAGGGTAGCCTACGATTAACATGGTTAATCCAGCTGCTAACGGCGCAACTGTTGCCACCCGCAATGGTCCCGCCCCAGGGTACATCCTCAAACTTATCTGGTTATTTGTGTCGTTCATGTTCAGTGTGTTAATCATGAACACGAGCGCATGTCATGTTATCACGTTTTCACTCATTTATATCATGAATTAATTGCTAAATTATGGAATTAAAATATGCCGGATATTGCCTAAATTTCTAACAATCCAAAAACCTGAATTTGTTAGGCTTTCGGTTACTGGTTTTGCTGCGTCGCTCAAACCGAATATTTTTTATGGTACCAATTTCAAGCGTTGGCAGAATAAGATGATTCTCTGGTTGACTGCTATGCACGTGATTCACGTCACACAGGGGAAGCCCGAACAGTTTTCTCCAGAGGAGGAGGAAGCTTTCGAGGCGGCCGATAACCTGTTTCGTGGTGCCGTGATTTCCATTCTTGCTGATCATCTAGTAGATTTTTATCTGTCCAAAGCAACAGGCAAAGAGCTGTGGGATGCGCTTGAGGCCAATTTCGGTGCTACCGATGCTGGGAGCGAATTGTATGTCATGGAGAAGTTCAGTGACTATAAGATGGTTGATGACCGTCCTGTAGTGGAACAAGCTCATGAGATACATACGCTTGCAAAGGAGCTCGAAGGTTTTAAGTGCGAGTTGCCCGACAAGTTTGTGGCTGGAAGTATTATTTCCAAGTTACCACCTTCTTGGAGGGATTTTTGCCACCTCTCTAAAATATAAGAGACAATTGTTCAGTGTTACTGATCTGATTCGCTCTTTGGATGTTGAAGAGAAGGCGAGGGCGAAAGACACTCGCGGTAAAGAAATTGTTGGAGCTTCTAGCGCAAATTTTGTGCAGAAGAAAAATAATTTCAGCAACTCCCATAGTAAGAAGAAAAACAACAAGCCTGAAAATGTTGCAAAGACTAAACAGACAACCACCTTTAAGAAGAAGAAGAAAAATGATGGTAACTGCTATGTGTGCGGTCAACCTGGACACTTTGCTGCAAAGTGTTCAGATCGCAAAGGCGCTGGAAAAATAGCAAACATGGTTATTGGCGAGACAGCTGCAGGAACATCAGGGTATGGTAATTATTTACCTACAGTTCTTTCAGTTTGTAGTTCACCTGAGTGGTGGATTGATACAGGAGCTAATATTCATGTGTGTGCTGATGCTTCCTTGTTTTCTTCTTATCAGGTCGGCGGGACTACCTCCTTGTTGATGGGAAATGGGTCGCATGCGCGTGTTCTTGGTGTTGGTACGGTCGATCTGAAACTTACTTCGGGAAAGACCGTGCAATTGAAGAACGTGCAGCATGTCCCTACTATCAAAAAGAATTTAGTCAGCGGGTCTCTACTATGTAGAGATGGTTTTAAATTAGTTTTTGAATCCATTAAATGTGTACTTTCGAAGTATGGGACTTTTGTTGGTAAAGGTTATGACAGCGGAGGATTGTTCCGCTTTTCTTTGTCTAATGAGTGTAATGAAATTGTGAACCATGTGGTTAATGTTAATGATGAGTCTAATGTTTGGCATTCACGACTTTGTCATATTAATTTCGGTTGTATGATGCGGCTAGCAAATCTGAGTTTAATTCCTAAATTCACTTTAGTCAAAGGTTCAAAGTGCCATGCATGTGTTGAATCTAAACAAACTCGCAAGCCTCACATGGCTGCAGAGGCGAGGAACTTGGCACCGCTAGAACTTGTTCATTCAGATTTATGTGAAATGAATGGTGTGTTGACTAAAGGTGGTAAAAAGTACTTCATGACGTTAATAGATGATTGCACTAGATTTTGCTATATTTACTTGTTGAAATCTAAAGATGAAGCATTACACTATTTTCAAGTCTATAAAGCTGAAGTTGAAAACCAACTTGAGAGAAAGATCAAACGTTTAAGGTCGGATCGTGGTGGAGAGTATCTTTCTAATGCTTTTACTTCGTTCTGTGAGGAACATGGAATTATTCATGAGAGGACGTCTCCCTATTCACCTCAATCTAATGGGGTGGCTAAAAGAAAGAACCGCACTCTAACTGATTTAGTTAACACCATGTTAGACACAGCGGGTCTTTCCAAGGAATGGTGGGGTGAGGCTATATTGACAGCTTGTCATGTCCTGAATCGTGTTCCTACTAAGAACAAAGATAAAACACCATTTGAGGAATGGGAAAAGAAAAGACTATCACTTTCTTACTTACGAACTTGGGGTTGTTTGGCAAAGGTGAATGTGCCAATAATCAAGAAACGTAAGCTCGGACCAAAAACTGTCGATTGTGTCTTTCTTGGTTATGCTTTTCACAACGTGGGTTATAGATTTTTAATAGTAAAATCTGAAGTACCTGACATGCATGTTCGTACAATCATGGAGTTCAGAGATGCTACATTTTTTGAGAACATATTTCCTATGAGAGAGGAAGCTAGCACATCTAGTCAAGATTTATCTATTAATAAAGAACCTACTGTTTTGATAGAACACAATGAACAAACACATGTGGAAAACACTGAGGAGGATGACAATAAAGCTCCTAAAAAGAGCAAGATACAAAGGACTGTAAAGTCTTTTGGTGGTGATTTCATTGTATACCTCGTGGATGACACACCTAAGACCATTGAAGAGGCACTTTCATCTCCTGATGCTGACTATTGGAAGGAAGCAATAAGGAGTGAGATGGATTCTATAATGTCTAATGGCACTTGGGAAGTCGTTGAACGTCCTTATGGGTGTAAACCTATAGGATGTAAATGGGTGTTCAAGAAAAAGCTTAGGCCAGATGGTACTATTGAAAAGTACAAGGCAAGGCTTGTGGCGAAGGGTTACACTCAAAAAGAAGGAGAGGACTTCTTCGATACATACTCACCAGTTGCTCGATTGACCACGATTCGAGTGTTACTTTCTTTGGCAGCCTCTCATGGTCTTCTCATTCATCAGATGGATGTTAAGACAGCTTTCCTGAATGGAGAGTTGGAAGAGGAGATCTATATGGATCAGCCTGATGGATTTGTAACAAAAGGTCAAGAAGGAATGGTGTGTAGATTAATGAAGTCTTTATATGGCCTCAAACAAGCGCCCAAGCAATGGCATGAGAAGTTTGACCAAACTTTGACATCCGCTGGCTTTGTTGTGAATGAAGCTGATAAGTGTGTGTACTATCGATACGGTAAAGGTGAAGGAGTGATTTTGTGTCTGTATGTGGATGACATACTGATTTTTGGGACAAACCTTAATGTGATTAAGGAAGTTAAAGACTATTTGTCTCAAAATTTTGAAATGAAAGATTTGGGAGAGGCTGATGTTATCCTTAACATAAAGCTAGTAAGAGAAGGCAATGGTGGTGTGACTCTTTCGCAGTCTCACTATGTGGAAAAGATTTTGAGTCGCTTTGGTTATAGTGACTCTAAATCTGCTCCAACGCCTTATGATGCTAGTATGATTCTGAAAAAGAACAAAAGGATAATGAGAGATCAGCTGAGATATTCTCAGATAATTGGTTCTTTGATGTACTTAGCTAGTGCTACGAGACCTGACATCTCGTTTGCTGTGAGCAAATTGAGCCGGTTTGTTTCAAATCCGGGAGATGAACATTGGTATGCTCTTGGAAGAGTAATGCGCTATCTAATAGGCACAATGGACTATGGGATTCATTATTCTGGGTACCCTAGGGTACTAGAGGGATATAGTGATGCAAACTGGATCTCTGATGCTGATGAACTTAAAGCCACAAGTGGATATGTGTTCACACTTGGAGGTGGTGCTGTTTCCTGAAAGTCTTGCAAGCAGACCATCTTAACGAGGTCAACAATGGAAGCAGAATTCTCAGCATTAGACACTGCTACTGTTGAGGCTGAGTGGCTTCGTGAACTCCTGATGGATTTACCGGTGGTTGAAAAACCAATACCGGCTATTCTAATGAACTGTGATAATCAGACAGTGATTGTCAAGGTGAACAGTTCTAAGGACAACATGAAGTCTTCTAGGCATGTAAAGAGGCGGTTGAAGTCTGTCAGAAATTTGAGAAACTCCGGAGTGATAGCCTTGGACTATGTTCATACGGCTAAGAATCCGGCAGACCAATTCACAAAGGGTCTTTCACGTAACGTGATAGATAATGCATCTATGGAATTGGGCTTGAGACCCATAAAAGTTGATCAGTAGTGGTAACCTGTTCTATGTGACCGGAGATCCCGTGAAATAGAATGGCGAAACAAGCTATTGTTTAACTGTGAGAAGAGAACATTTGTATAAAGCTCATTCCAGAGAAGGTGCGTTTCTCTTCTACACTGTATGGCAGGTTGGGTAAAACCTTAATGTGATCCGAGTGATTCTTATGGATAAAGATGTTGGCCTACAGAACATCTTCAAGGATTGCACCTATATGAGTTGACTGCTAGTCATAGTCTATGAGATTGGGTGATCTCTAGATACTCATGAAAGGCTCGGAGTATGACTTATATGCTCCAACCGCGGGGATGCTTATAGCAGCCTAGTATTAACAAGGAGTTTTGGTCAAGCTTGTTTGCACAAAACTGTCAACTCAAGGCATAGTTCATTGATCAGTTGTGAACAAGTGTAGCCTCTGCTCTAGGTGGAAGTTCAACTTAACAGTCTCCACTAAAAGTTAGTATATCAAAGCAGTAGTATTTCAGAGAGCATTTCTCGTGAGCCGTGAATTATTGGTGGGGATTGTTGGATTTAATTGGGCTTAGTCCATTTCCAAGCAATTAAGTCAATAATAATTCAGGCCCACAACTAATGCTAGAGGTTACCAAATGGTGATTAATGTAGTTAATTCCATATGGTTGAATGAGAAGGAATCGTGGTGATTGCCGTGAAATTGCCTTGGCTGTTACTAGTGCTAATGGCTCTTGTGCAAATGCTCATCAATTACTAGTGGCTGGTTATTGCGTCAATTACTAGTGTTAATTAGCATTAGAGGCACATGGGGCTGGTTATTGCGTCAGTTACTAGTGTTAACTAGCATTAGAGGCACATGATGGTGTCCAGGTTCGATGAATTCTCTTCTTCCGGCCTTCCCTATATATCTACTGCTGTTGCTACTCACAAATACTCCCCATTCCACTCCGTGCACGCACACGCTGTTGGGAGAGCAGAGCCTCCGAAACCCGCCGCGCTTGAGTTCCTGCTCGGGAATAGCGAGGCAATCAGGTTTTTGGGTAGCGTAACGAGTGCGCGACTGCTCAATAATCTTCCTCTTCTTGCTGCGATCGACTACTTCCCGGTGGCGATTCCCGACGACCGTCTACACTGCATCAACGTCTTCGCTTCATCAACTTGTACGACTACATCGATTGAGGGTAGCCTACGATTAACATGGTTAATCCAGCTGCTAACGGCGCAACCGTTGCCGCCGGTAATGGTCCCGCCCCTGGGTACATCCTCAAACTTATCTGGTTATTTGTGTCGTTCATGTTTTACAGTGTGTTAATCATGAACACGAGCACATGTCATATTATCACGTTTTCACTCTTTTATATCATGAATTACTTGCTAAATTATGGAATTAAAATATGCCGGATATTGCCTAAATTTCTAACATGGAGTAGTAGAGAAAATAATTAATTTCAAGAATGAAAAATAACGACTACCAACAGTCCAGCACCAACCTCTGTCGACGAGGGAAGGAAAACTTGTGCGTCCTGTTACAGGAGTCAAGATTGAAGATCTCCTCTATGTTCGGACGACGCCGCTTGCTGGTGCCCTTTCCCCTACCTCACTAATGCTGGCTTGCTTGTCAGAACTCAGAAGTGTAACCGTGAGCTCAGGTGGGAGGATGCAGGGCGCCTGACTGACAAGGCCTTTGCCACCGGAGACCGTTAACTGTACTTGGACGACCTGGAAAGCGGCACGAACGCGTCATCTGCCAGTGCGCTCGCGTACGTGGGTGAAAACAGCTCACGGCCTCGCACCACACCATGGGACATCGGTACGGTGTCGTCGCACGGAGAACAGAACAGGTCATTCGCCATGCACACACACCCTGCAACCATGCACCGTTCCGTCCTAGAATACTGGAAAGTAGTTGTCGCCTGTCAAATCAGCCTGGAATAATGCAGCGCCCCAGCAGCCCAGGGGGCATCCATGCATGCTTCCCCAGTTGCACTGCCTGCCAGCAGCGCCCGCCGTGCGCGCCGGCCGGCCGATCTCATTGTTTTGGCTCCCGTTGCTCTAGCTAGCTAGCTTTACCTGTCGGGGCCGCTGGCTCTTGTGCCCAACTCGCAAAGATCTCCTGCATGCCTGACCTTCCCGCCTCGCGACGGCGCCACTTCCGCTTCCTGGAAACGAACAGCGTCACTAGCTTTTCTGCAGCCGCGCAAGTGGGTCTAGTTGGGTTGCAAGTTTAATTAAGCCAGGACGATAAGGCCGGCCGCAGCGCTTTCTGATTAGAGCTCGACAGGAAGTTGATCAATGATCAGAGCCCAGTTGCATGCGCTGCTCTGCTAGCAGCTGCACTCGCTAGCCTTTTGGCGTCGCACGAGCCGTGCTAATACCCCTCGGCCCGCGGCATCAGATCAGGGCATCTGCCGAATCTAACAGGGGGTACATCATGAGGATCGGGGATCGTTTGGGATCTGGCCGTGGAAGTTGGTAAGATTTTTTCCCCCTCTGAATAATACGATACGACGAGTAAGTATAGGAAATTAAATGATCTTATTCCTCGCTTGACTGCAGTTCGTCGCGTTCCAAAACTAATTAAAAACAAGGACGACGTCAGTCACAGTCATGAGGCCCTGTTCGCGCAGTAATTGTAGCCTGACGGAAGCGCGTCCAGTCAACCGACGGGGAGGGCGTTGCCGAGTTGCCATCAGGCGAGCTCATCAGGGGATCCCTCATCAGGACAGGGGTGCTAGCTCTCGTTTAATTCTAGAGACCGCACACCAAACCGATAACAAAATGGGATACGCGCTGATCGATAATGGATCGTTACATTATCGGAGCGCGAGTGTGACGTCGTTTTCACCCGGAAAGGAGGCAACGGATGCCGCGCCGGCGGCGCCGCTGTGAGTCAGCGGGCCTACCACGGCCTACGGCCGTAGGTGGTTGGTTTTTGGGTGAGTCAAAGCATTTTTCTTTACTCCATCTTCTAGACTGGGAACTCGGAAGCCTTTCAGGGTTCTGACCTTTGACCGGCCCCGTCAACGCACAAGTCGTGGAGCCTGCAGGTCATAAACTTACACCCCAAGCCATGTACTTGTGCGTGTAAAGGGCCGAAAGGCGACTTCCAAACCGAGCGTCTCGATGGATGCCCGGAATTGGATTCATCCACACATGACACATAGTACTATGTAATTCAAACTTTTGCAGTAGTGTGGGTGTAGCCAGTAAAAAGGAAGATTTAATTTTGACTCGATCGAACCGAATCGGTGAATAAACATCCGTGTTCAACTTAGTATCATGCATGATCTTAAGCCTCATAATCAAATCCATTGCCCTCTTTATTTCGGTGCCTACTGGTTAACGCATGCCGGCATGCGTGCTTCCTGGTGGGACTCTTCCTCCTGACTTTCCTTTTTTATGATTCTTCGTTCCCTCCGTGAACTTTTTGCTTTTAGAAATTATATATTTCAATTATTTATTTATATAATTTTTTAATGGCGGCTCGCTCATAGATTTTTCATTATAACTTATTCGAAGATACTCCGTAGGTTTTGGTACACCTTATTTGAAGAATAATTGCTCAAGTTTTCAAAAAAAAAATCGTTCAACGAAGTTTCATACAAAACTTGCTGGAAGCAACTTTTCCCGTGGATCTCATATTATTACCACCCATGTGAAAAGAGGAAGATACAACCGCGTGGGCTCCAAACAGGACACATTGCCTCGTCATTGATATTTTTTTTAGTTACGTGTGCACTATAATTTAGTGTCACGCGCCCTAGTTATCATTTGATGGCACATATCAAATCTTTCCTGCCCTGATTGCTCTATCATTTTTAGAGCACATCTTTCCTAGCTAATTTGTGCGTTCACTTTAGACGTCGAAGCCAATCATGCAGTGGTGATGTGTTATCAGATTGGGTTGCAACATATAGAGAGTGGGAATCAAATCTGACCGTACAGTATTTTAGTACCTTCTCGGGGTACAAATCCACCGAAGATCTACTTGTTAATTTGGTCGTGATACACACCGGCGATCATACGATCGATCCTACTAATATCTAGACAAATTGTGCGTTTGCGCTGCTAATTTTCAATGGGATCAGTCGTCTTTAGCTTAGCTGTTCCCCAGCATACTTCACCATCAACTTCTTATTCATTTCGGGTTATGTCTGGCAAAAAGTATGGCCAATCATATCGAAATGCAGGGGGTGGAAAAATCGTCAAGATACAAACAGTACTATATAGCAAAATTATTGCCGATGTACAATTGTGTACTAACGAGTTCTCGAAAAGGAAAATTGAGCTTTACACGTCTTGACGCCGGCTCCGACCGGACCAGCTAGCAGATGACGATGGAGACGATCGATCATATGCGATCCTGCTGCAGTTCCATGCATGACCAGTTTAAACACAATGACAAACACCCATCGAGCACGATCAGTTTTGTCTTTTCAGGCGCCAATGATCATATGGAATCTCCTACTGGGGCCTTTGAGTTTGACTCTGCACTGCCTCTTGCCGCGCTGCCAGCCAGCTTTCCACGGCGGCCGGCGGCCTAACGATGCAAGATCCCGTTGCCAAGCGTGCAGGGCTTTGCGTGGCGTCGTTGCATCCGGAACATGGCTAGTCTATAGACCTAGAAGCCATAGCTCCTGATCGGATGACCTGCCAGTGAGCGCGGGCATTAGTTTATAAGTAAGCACCAGGACGCGGTGAGAAGAGAATAACACCCTCGCCTAACACGCATGCAAACTATATGCAAGTATGCAACTAATTAAACCTCCATATTTTTGGGTCTCCCCGTTCCTCCCAAGACACCTCAGTATATTCCTATAGCTCGGATGCCTGATTAGTTAAGCAAAGTCTAGTGTTGATTCTGTCGTGTGTGTGCGCGCGCGTGTTGTCCGGTCTGAAAATCTTATGCGCGCGTCTGAAAAATGAGCTACAGTGTAGTACTTCTAAATTCGTTGGCCCTATACACAATAATGCTCATGGGTAATATAATGCAGTATAATTAGACAGTGTTCGGCAGACCTTAAATGCATAAGTCGGCAAATTGGTTGTGAGAGTAAGTACTGCACAATACGTGTGTGTGTGTGTATATATATGAAGATTCATGCTTTTTCTTCAAAGTGCGCGAGTGATTCAAGCTTCGTTCGTTTTGTTTGTGCAGTGAAACAAGCTAGTTTAAAAGAAGCTCTGATGCGCACTAATCACTCAACTAACCACACGTTTTTTTTGTATCATTAGATGAGCCATCTAGCTGCCTCTTGTACTCCGTAGCATCTCTCATCTCTCTCAGCAAATGGAATCCCAAACCTCGCTTACCTTGGCCATGGCTAGCTAAAGTTACTTCGTGGATGCAAACAGAGCGTACTGCCTCAGGGTACTGTCTGAATTTATTAAATGATTTAGCCGACATTATTTTTCAGTGATAGGTGACGTATCCATCAGTAGCGAGATGTTAATTTGTCAATCTTGAGGGTTTGCCGGTTCATTCTTTCGGAGGTGGTCATAGAGGTAGGTTTGCGTGCGTGTGTTCGTACAGGCAGGTCTACGTACGTGTACGTGCATTTTTGTATACAAAAATCTTTTTAAAAAATTGTCCTTGGCAGAGGAGTGTGAGGCGGTCAGAGAGGTGAGGTCCCACAGGGTGGTCAGGATTAGTGGTTTTCAATGATGCTGCGACGGGAGTGTTCTGTTGAAGCGAGGTGGAGCAGGAGGAACGACGATCGTGTGTGTGAGGTTTGAGGGTGATAGTCCCGTGGTGGAGGACTTCAAGTAGCCACTCGGGCTTCTTGCGGCCGACTGCGACTTTTGGCGTGGCACAACATTGGTGACGACGACGCAGTTTTCGACGACTTGCTTTCAACTCCTCTCCCACGTGGTGGCGGTGGTGGTGTTGTGTTGGGTGTGTTTGTTTGTGTGGTGTTGGTGTACGCTTTGGCATGTTATGTACAAATACTTTCTCTTCTTATATGATATATAAACCAATGCTCCTCTATCTTTTTTTTAAATAAAAATAAATAAACAAATATTCCTAGATGTAATGACGTCAGCATTATGTCACTACCTTTTCACTAACGATAAGAGTTGCGTACCCCTAGCTCTAAAAAAGAAAAGAAAAAATTGCATGCGTACAAAGCTCACAGCTGTGTGTACGTGACAGAGAGGAATCCTTGTTGCTTTCGGCTGCGGCACGACCAGGAAGCCGTTTTATGGATCAGCTCGTTCAAAGGGGGGGTTTAGGTGAGGCCAAGATTTGGTCAGTTGTTTAGGTGTGGACCCAGAAAGAGAACAAATCAGATCCGACGATTTTATTTTCCTCCGCACCTTCTTCCAGCTCCCGCAGAGGAGGGGGGGAGGCTTCGTGGCTGCTGCTACGAGTTGCCTTTTTTCCCTTTGACATTTCTTTTTTTGGCGGTTGCGATCGCTTTGCTTGCTATGGGCTTAGTTCGATGACTAGTCCGTTCCCGTGTGTATGATGGGACTCTTAGTCGTAAGCACTAGTGTAGTGTCAACTACTGTCAAGTATGCCGTACTACTGCTAGCTAATATCGAAAATACGGTCAACGACTGTCAAGTATATGTATATCAGTATATGGTTGTACTTGTACGGACTACGGAGTACTATCATTTGTACTAGGTGATTTTTGTATGAGATATTTTGTGAATCCCGAGCACGCATTCTTACAAAGACGTAACCCTCGCACCCAAATTCAAATGGCGATGCCTCAAAATAAAAAATTCAAAAAGCGTGGGAGAGAAATTCGCATGACGAAAGCGTTTGTGACCAAACTCCAATGCGTAATCCCTGGTAATTGGCAGCTAAGACAATGAATCAAATGGTACAACAGAAAAAAAAACAATTTGTACGTGGTACGTCCAAGTCCGATCGATCACTTGGCTTGGGAAGCTAGAACTCCACCCACGACGAAGCGCCTTTACGTACCAAGTCACGTACCCCCCGCTTATGAATTTGACTTGCGTCGAGAACCATTCCCGAGCCCGGTGTTAATGTAAAGATGAAAGGCGAAACAGTTTGGCTCCACCGGACTCTGGACTCTGGAGAGTCGAGAGTGGAGACCGAATCCCCCACGTACGCGAGAAGAGTTCTCACACAATCGGGCATATAGTTGAACCAACACCTTCCCTGTCGGCACCTACCCGGCGGAAGCACACCGTAATAACGTCGACCTGTCGAGCCCGAAGACCAAAGGAACCGGAGACCTCCTCGTATGAACGGGCACTATACTACAGTACTGTCCATTTTAACGGGGGTTGACCCGGCCTCGTTCGGTTCGAAAAAGCAAGTGCTGTTGACCGATCGGCCTCGTCCACTGCTTCCTTTTATATTTTTTTTGTGGCTGATCAACTCGTCTGCCTCAAGCTTCCACGTCCACACACGGGGGGATCAAGTTCAATTCCGAGGTGGTCACGCGTGAGGTAAGCGGAGCGGGCGACTCCCACGCGGCCGGCACTGAACTTCCGTGGGAGTTGCAGTCCGAGCACGCAGATCCACCTGTCCTGACCCGGGACCAGCCAGCTCGGCCCCCTCCTCCCGTGTCCCGTCCCGCGGCTCCGCCGCGCCAAGGTCTCGTCCCCGCCGAATCCGACCCTCTGGCTCCGGCTCCCCCACACGCGCGGCGCCGTCAGCCAGGGCCGTCCGCCCAACCATGTGACGCGCAGCCGCCAGCAGCACCCAGCCGCCCCCGCTCGCGACGTCACGGAACCGAACTCCCGTGGCTGCGTGCGTGGCTGTCCCCATCTCGCGGTCCACGGAAACATTGCGCTTGCGGAGCGGGTTGGCTCACGGCTAAAGATGGGCGTGGTTGCTCCATGGAGCGAACCGCATTCGACCCAATGATCCAATTTAGTAGTAATGGAGTACCTATCTATCCAATTTATTCTAAAGCAACCCGCTGGTGCTCCAATGGTTCGTGCGGTTTGAACCTAATAGTACAACGCCGTGCAGCAGCAGCTATGTAGTCTCTGCCTGCTAGCACCGAGCTCGCTGACATGACGCTCGAGTCCTGCAATAACAAGCAGACCAAGTTCCCCCGACGAGCGCCTCTGCAGGCTGCGGTGCTGCTAACTCATTCAGACCGCCGCTCGTCGCAGCCGTGCAACACGTCCAGGGCCCCCGTCCGGCCATCGTTGATTTCATCCAGCTCGCCGTCCGTGAGAGCTTCCGTGATGCACTGACCGAGGTGCTCGCCGCCGACGAAGAGGCGCTCATGCCTGAGGTCGCCCTGCGCTCCGGGAGCTTCCTGGCGTACACGCGGACGGGGCCGTCGCGCCCAGCGCCGGCACTGCGCAGCCATGGCCAAACGTGAGCTCGCTTCCTTCCTCACGCAGCGCACCCCCGGAACTCGCAGTCCACGCCGGCGCTCCGCCACATCGACCAGCTAACGGGGATGTTGCCGGAGGACGCCGCCACCCCTGCAGTCGCCGCGCCGCAATGCTGCTGCTCGGATAGGTGGGTCGAACCTGTTGACCCATTGGTTCTGCAGTTTCAAATCCATGGAACCTAAAGATTTTTTCGGGTCGAAGATGGGCTCCTATTGAATCGTTTTTACAGGTCGGTTCGATGAACCGCTGGTTCGACCCGCACCGTCCCCATCTTTACTCACGGCAACGGGCGCCCGCTCGCTCCGTGCCTGGTCAGGTCAGTCTCCGTCTCGCGTTCCACGAATGCGCAGGGCCGCCACGCAAGAGGGGGGCCGTGCCCCGCCCGCTCGGCGCTATAAGTAGGGGGTGCCCCGGCCCGTCGAAGCACTCCACAGGCCACAGCAGCAGAGGAGAGCCCGCAACGCACACGCTTCCTGACCTGTGTCCCGGTCCCCGCCTGAGCTGAGCTGCAGCGGCCGAGAAAATACATGCACGCCAGCCTCGCCTCGTACGCGGCGGCGGCCATGCCGACCCTGGACCTCCGCCCCGAGATGGCGCACGCGCACCAGCCGGCCATGTCGCCATCGCACCACGCCTGGGACGGCAATGGCGCCGCCCCCACCCCCATGCCCAAGAGGTACTTACTGCTCCTGGTCCACATGATGGTGTCTCGCCTTGTTTGGCTAGTAGTACTCGCCGCGTCCTTTTCCAGCTTTTCTCCCCCCACCGGGTTTGTTGGGCTTCTTGTGGCTAATGCCGGCGACCTGTTTTTGTTTTCTCCCGCAGGCTGGAAGGGAAGGTGGCCATTGTGACCGGCGGCGCGCGGGGGATCGGCGAGGCCGTCGTCAGGCTGTTCGTCAAGCACGGCGCCCGGGTGGTGATCGCGGACATCGACGACGCCGCCGGGGAGGCGCTGGCGTCGGCGCTGGGCCAGCAGGTCAGCTTCGTGCGCTGCGACGTGTCCGTGGAGGAGGACGTCAAGCGCGCCGTCGACTGCGCGCTGTCGCGCCACGGCGGCCGCCTCGACGTCTACTGCAACAACGCCGGTGTGCTGGGCCGCCAGACGCGCGCCGCCAAGAGCATCCTCTCCTTCGACGCGGGCGAGTTCGACCGCGTGCTCCGCGTCAACGCGCTGGGCGCCGCGCTCGGGATGAAGCACGCGGCGCTCGCCATGGCGCCGCGCCGCGCCGGGAGCATCGTCTCCGTCGCCAGCGTCGCCGGCGTGCTCGGGGGGCTGGGGCCCCACGCCTACACCGCCTCCAAGCACGCCATCGTGGGCCTCACCAAGAACGCGTCCTGCGAGCTCGGCGCGCACGGCATCCGCGTCAACTGCGTCTCCCCCTTCGGCGTCGCCACGCCGATGCTCATCAACGCCTGGCGCCAGGGCCACGACGACGCCGGCGACGCCGACCTCGACCTCGAAATCACCGTCCCGAGCGACGAGGAGGTGGAGAAGATGGAGGAGGTGGTCAGGGGATTCGCCACGCTCAAGGGGCCCACGCTGAGACCCAGGGACATCGCCGAGGCAGTGCTCTTCTTGGCCAGCGACGAGTCCAGATACATCTCCGGCCACAACCTCGTCGTGGACGGCGGCGTCACCACCTCGAGAAATCTCATCGGGTTGTGAACGCGATTCATTCCATCGCGACGCTAATCAGTTCTAGGTGGGGAGAGAAAAAAAAAGGTTGTTAATTTAGGAGCCGGTCAGTTGTACTCGAAGTGGTACTTGAAGTGATTTCATTTGGTTGATTGATTCATCAACAGGTGTCCGGGCTTGAACATTTGAGCATTGCATTTGCATTTTCGTCTTGCTCAGGTCATCGAATTTGTTTCCCACCGTGGTCGTGCCATGTGATTGGGGAGCCAGTTGGATGATTGAATAGTCAGTCGCTGTCTGTGGCACCAAACCAGTTCTATATTCATGAGCAGAGCAGTAGCTGACAATGTACGTGGAAAAGACCGCAAATATGTGGGAACAGGGGCTTGTTTAGTTGGCTGAAAATTTCTCTCTCCATTACATCACATTAAATACACCAAAAGACATATGTTCGGAGCAGTAAATGTAGGTAAAAAAATTAACTAATCACACAGTTCTGTTGTACATCACGAGACGAATCTTTTGAGCCTAGTTAGTCTATGATTCGACAATATTTACCACAAACAAACGAAAGTGCTACAGGAGTGCTACAGGAGTTCCAGAACTCACTTTTGCAAATTTTCAGCCAACTAAACACCCCCAGGAGCATATAAGTACGATTGGACAGTAGTACTCGCTACTCAGATAAAAGTTTTAGCCCCGGGACTCTGGATTGGAGCTAGTTTATGGTCCACTTTGCAAGTGTTTGCGCCGAACTGCTGCCTACATTTTCAGTAGTCGTGAAAATACTAGCACACTAATTTTATTCTCGCGTATCGCGAGGAGCGCATACGAAGAATTCATGAAAGTGGAAAGTAAGTTCTTCGTACTGTTCAACTGACAAAAATGCGTGTGAATCGACGACTTGGTTTCTGAAGTAGGAGTACTCCTACATGAGTAGCGTGAAACGAAAAGGAAAAAGGGAAACCTTTTTGTATAGCTTAAAGAAAAAGGATTTTTTGGACAAGACGAACGGTGGGCTTCTGCAGATCCGCGACCGTGTCGGGACACCAATGCGCGACACGATTGGTCACTGCATCTGTCACGATCCACTAAACTTTTCAGTTCAGATATGCGGAGAGCCCAAAGTCCCCGCTGCGACCGACGTTGCAGCGAATTCGACGTTGAAGAGTACTCGTATTTGGTATTGGCAGCCGCAGCCGCTGCGCAAGGCTCCTGCCTCTGGTCTCACACCGTCACGGCGTCACACACTGCACACCGGCCGTGCCGCGCGCAGGTTTCGTTGAGCGCTGCCCCTGCCCGCGGCAACAGGGCTCCGAGCATGACGGGCGCATGTGCTCGGGCATGTCGTCGCCGTCCCGTTTGCTCTCGGCTTGGCCACTAAACAACGGAGCGGTCAGCAGTAGGATACAAGCGAAGATGTGCTGTAGCCTCGCATCGGCGGGAGCAAATTGCATGGGTCTTCCCGGCACTCTGGCTGGAGCCTGGAGAGTGGAGAGAGAGACAGAGCATTGGTACGGAGGATGCCGTGGACGGAGATCGCTTTTCCACGGACAGCGAGACGGACATGGCAGCACTGCTGGAACTGGAAGTCCTAGACTAATCACAGACAGATAAGACAAGCTGTGAAGCCTGCCACCGTGTGAAAGAAGACTATAGTACCAGTTTTTACAGAGCGTCTCTAAGAGTTTGTCAAATTTTACTTTGCAAATTTTGTGTTTTGCCAACTTCTAAAAAGATATGTCAAGTAAAAAAAGAGTCTATTTCCAACAATTTGACATAATTCACTTGTCAAATCCAGATCTAATTTACATCAAGAATTATGAGAGAAACAAAATTATGTTTATGTCCTTCCACTTTTTGAAAACTTACATCAGGAATCCTTCTCTATTATTTATTTTTTTTCACCCTCTGTCGGGGTTCTCTACCGCCGGCAATGAATTTTTATCGATCGTGTGTCGGGCTCGGATGGTTAGCGCAGGAGACGACGGGGTTTATACTGGTTCGGGCCTCCGAGGAGTAATACCCTACGTCCAGTGTGTTGCAGCCGTGTTCCTGAGCCAAGTGTGCTCGTAGTAGGGGTTACAAGCTAGTCGGGAGAGGGAGTTCGTTCCCAAGTCCCGGATGGTGGTGTCTGGTCGTGTGAAGGTCTAACCCTTGTGACCGTTGCCTTCCTCTCCCTTTTATAGTCTCAAGGGGAGGGGCACAAGGGGGAATACAAAAGAGTTACAGTGCTTGGCAGCTGGCACGTCCCGTCGTACGTCGCTGTCCGCCGGGGCGCATTGAAGCCGAGTCGCGATGCCTTGTCGGGGAAGCCGCCGCGTGGCCGGGTTGGACTGTTCCCTCCGGGACGCTTGGCCTTCTCCCCGAGTAGTTTGGGCTTGTCTTAGTCTTCCCGAGTACTTGCCTAGCTTGCCACGCCCGAGCCTAAGCCTAGGCTCGTGCGCGTCGTAGAGGGTGCTTGAGTGCCTCGGGTTGAGTCTTGCGTGTGGCAGAGTAGGAGATGATGGCGATGCGATGGCTGAGCGGCTTGTCAGACCTGCATTAAGGCTCTTGCCGGGGCGGGCCGCTTGCATGGCCTCCAGCTGTTGTTTCCGCGTGACGTGGAGATTCGCTCCTCCCCGCGCATCGGTAGCGCCGCCCGAGTAGTGCGCCCGGGTCCACGTACCAGTCGGAGCCTGGACTTGTCGTGCGAGGCGGAAACTACTCGGAGGGACTTCTCCGAGGAACTCCTCGGAGGATCTTGTCGTGCGAGGCGGAGAGTACTCGTGCGAGGCGGAGACTTGTCGTGCGAGGGTTCCTCTAGTGGGAAACTAGTCGGAGATGCAGCCGTCCGGCCAAGGACTGGTCGACTTGCCGGTGAGGGTCTTGACGAAGATCTGCATGCCTTCCCTGAGACGCAGCTCCAGGTGAAGGGTGGACTCCTTCTGGATGTTGTTGTCAGCAAGGGTACGACCATCCTCGAGCTGCTTGCCAGCAAACGGTTGACTCCACCTCGAGGGTTGTGGTTTTGCCGTTGTTTTTAGGAAGATAATCTTGCCGTCAAAGGGGACCCTAATCTGGGTCCTCGTCAGTAGCCCCCGAGCCTGAGTGGGAGTCAGGGAGTCGCGTTCAGGCTCAGTTGGTGGATCTTGGAGTTGAAGGTGTTCTTCGGGTTCTCGGTGGGTGCGCGCGAGCGCATCCGCCGGATGTAGCCCCCGAGTTCGTGAGTGAGTTGGAGACTCGCTCGCGAGCTTTTATTTGTAATTGTAGCCGTTGTAGCCTTGGAGGTTTCGTCGGGGCAGTTACGACCGCAGTGATGACGTGGGCGTGGTCATGGGTGCGGGTATCTCGGCCGACGTGACCGATGTGACCGCCCCATCAAGACCGCGCTCAGGCTCTGCAAGTCTGCACGTCGCGGGAATCAAGGCGTCGCGGTTGCGTGCGGCTGTTTCGCCGGGACACGCGTATGAGCGGGCGAAAATCTTGCTGACACGGCGGGCCCGGCGCCGAAGATGAAGAGTCAGGCCTGTCCCCTTTTAAAACCGCGCGTCGAGCGCTGGTTCGGGACTTTGCTTTCCGCTCGCTTCCTTTCTCCCTCGCGCTTGCCCCTTGAGCTCCGAGTTCTTTCGCCTCCACATTGCCGCCGCCGCTTGCGTTCCCAGCTCGCCCGAGACTCCGCCGGCGCGATGTCGAGCTGGGCGCGCTCCAATGTCTCCCGCGAGCAGCTCCTTCGTCTCGTTGAGGCGGGCCAGCTGCCTCCCCTCACCGAGGCTGTCGAGTGGATCGTCCCTGCCGACGAGTCCGTGCCACGCCCTCCCAGTGGGTACGTGGTGTCGTTCGTGGTCTTCCATGAGCGCGGCTTCTCCGTCCCCGCGGGCAGGTTCATCCGCGGGGTGCTGTTCGCGTACGGGCTGCAGCTTCAGCACCTCAACCCGAACAGCATCCAGCAGATGGCCGCCTTTGAAGCGATGTGCGAAGGGTTCCTTGGCATCGGCGCGCACTGGCATTTGTTCCAGTACTTCTTCAGGTTCACCTGTCTGAGGGACGGCTCCCGCGCGGCGACGATTGGCTGCGCCAACCTTCGAATGAAGCAAGGCCGCGGCGACGACTACATCCCGGCGCCGCTGACCAGCTCGAACTGCGGCTGGCACGGGGGGTGGTTCTACTTGCGGAACGACCCCGAGCACGCGCTCCCGTCGTACACCGGGTGCTCCATCGCGAAGTCGCAGCGGAACTGGGCCGATGGCCCGGCCAAGAAAGAGCAGGAGAAGATGCTCAAGCCTCACTGGGCCGTGCTCGGGCGTCTTCGGAACGCCGGGATCACCTTGGCGGAGGTGGTCGGGCAGTACCACGCCCGAGGTGTTGTGCCGCTCCGGAGGCGGCCGCTCCGGCTCTGCGACATGACTGCCGACAGGGCCCCGTGGGTCGGGACGGTGACCGCGCCGGAGCTTCCGTCGCCACTCGAGGTTCAGCGCCGCGTGGCGCAGGCGATCGGGAGAGCGTCCTACTCGTGGCCGCCGTCGCGGATGCTCCCGATGCTCCCCAACGCGGGGACAGAGAAATTTGTAAGTTATCCGTCTTCTCGGCCAGTTTCATTCGCCTTTTGTCGTGGGAAGATCTTCTCGGATTTGACCTTGGTGCGTTCTTGTTGCGGCAGTTGAAATGCGCCCACCTCGTTCCGGCCAAGGCGCCTCTCCCGGAGGAGGCGATCTTCAACCAGAACCAGGCCGCGGCGGAGAAGAGGCGCGCTGCGCGTAAGGCGCAGCATAAGAAACGCCAGATCGCCAAGCGCGATCGCAACGACGACCGCAACAAGAGGCGGAAGGCGGGGGAGCAGGGCGTCTCCTCCGATGAGGATCCGTCGCCCGAGCCGTCGTGGAGCGGCGATGTCGCCAGCGCGGCGGTCGACTGGAGCAACATGTCGGGGTCGTCCTCGTCGTCGCCGCCCCGTGGCGGTGAAGTGTCGTCGTCGCGCCGGCCGCGAGAGGCGGGTCACGACAGGACTGTGGGCTCGAGCTCACGTCCGGCGGCTCCCCCTGCCCGAGTGGACCCGCGGTCGACCCGCTCCCGTATGGTACCCAGCGGGACGGGCGCTCCCGAGCCGCAGAGATCCGCGCCCCGTCAGATCGATCCCCCGAGGAGGTCGGAGGAGCGATTGGTGTCCGTCCGCCAGTTCTATGACGGCTCGGACCGCCCGGACTCCGACTCCTTGCAGAGGCGCCGGTCGCGGGGGAGGTCGTCGGATTCGGCGTCGACGCCGAGCGCGGCGCCGGTGGCGGAACCGAGCGATGCCCCGCGGCGCTTACAGTCATTGCTTATCCGGGGTGGCGGGGCCCCGGATGTTCATGTACCCCTAATCGCAGGCGGGAGTCCTCTTCGGTCCGAGCTTCCCTTACGGTCGAGGAGATGATGGATCTGGAGACGTGCCGGTTCATCGACTTCCCCGGCGTCGGGGTAATCGACATCGAAGCGCCCCAACTCCCGGAGAAGGAGTACGAGGTGGCGGTGGAGCGGAGGTCCAACGAGCCGACGACCATGGAGACGGTCGCGTCGGTCTCGAAGGCGCTGCAGGAGTACGAGCGCGCCGGCGGCTTCGCCTCAGCCGCTGCAACAGACGCGGAAGATGTGGCCCTCGCGGCGCCCGCGGCTCGTGTGGAGCCGACAGAAGACGCGTCCGCACCGCCGCATGTCGATGAAGGTCGGGAGGCGTCGTCTCCCGAGTTGGTGGAAACCGCCGAAACTCCAGCCCCTGTGCCGGAGCCTGGCGTGGCGGAGCCCGTTGTCGGGGAAGAGGGGGCATCATCGCCCGGTCCGGTCGCTGCTGAGGCCGAGGGTGTCGAGGCTCGCGTGCTTGACGAGCCGGCCGCCGTTGCGCAAGAGTCGGCCGTCCCCGAGACGGTGGCCAGGGCCGCCACCTCGGAGATCCAGGTGGCCGAGGAGACGGGTGCGTCTCTTTCTCAAGGCGCGGCAGGCGGCGAGGCCCGAACGCTTGAGCTCGCGTGCACTTCGTGGGCGGCTACCTCCGGGCTTGACTCCGACTCCGAGGACGACGAGGAGGCCGAGGCGCGCCACACCTTGGAGCGTGGGATGACCTGGGCGCGTCGGGCCTTTGACGAGCTCATCCTCCCCGCGACCTCGGTGAGTTTTCCTGTCAAGGATTCTTTTTTGATTCCGCGATCTTCTCGAGCTACGCCAGTTAATTCGGTTCTGTTGGCTGTAGACCCTCGAGTCTTCAGGTCGGAGACGCGCCCGCGAAGTGCGCCAACTCCGCGCGGAGCGGACCCAGCTGGAGATGCAGCTTGTCGTGGCCCGGGTAGCGGCAGCCGGTGCCGTGGCGAGCGAGACGTCCGCGCGGGCGTCCCTTGAGGCCGCCCGTCAGTCCGCGGAAGACCGAGCCATCTCCGCCGAGACTGCCGCCGCAGCGGCTGCCACCGAGCGGGACTCGCTGGCGTCGAGGCTCGCGCTTGCCGAGGCTGAGATCGAGAAGCTCCGAGCGGCCGCAGCGTCCGCGGAGGAGGCGGCTGAGAGAGCCAAAACCGCCGCGGCTACAGCGGAGACCACCGCCCGAGAAGCCTCCCAGACCGCCGCTCGTGAGAAGGCGTCCCTCGAGGCAAAGGTGTTGGAGCTGGAGAGTGACTTGAGAACGGCCACGACGGACTTGGCGACGACGAGCCGCCAGTTTTCCCAGGCCTCGAACCAGCTCCAGGTGGCAACCGAGGAAGCGTCGCGGCTTCAGAGTTCCAACGCCAGGTTGTCGCAGGATCTCGAGGGTAAGTCGGACGATCTCCGGTTGTTGTCCAGTCCAGCGCTTGCTTCTTGTCGGGACTTGACTTGATGACCTTGGTTGCAGGGTCGCGCGTGATCCGCGCGGGGATGGTGGTGCAGCTGGCGACGGTCAAGCAAGAGCGGAACGCCGCCATCCTCAAGGTTATCGAGAAGGACGGTGTCCTTAAGCGCTTGTCGGAGCAGCTCCAGAGTACGTATCGAAGTTTGGTGTTATCTTGTTGTCCTTTTTCTTCCTCTCGAGCTCTCCGTGACTCCCTGTCTCCGCTTGTTCTTCAGAGGTCCAGGCCGAGCTGGAGCAGTCCCGGGCATCTCGAGAGCAGGACGCGTCCGCCCTGAACCAGGCCCGCGAGGCCCGGCGCAAGTCGGATGCCATTGCCGAGAAGGCCATCGGGGACATCGCCAAGCTGGGCAGGGCGATGAGTTCGGCCATGGCCGCGCTCGGTGTATCGCTTGGTTCGCGGACGCCCGAGATGTTGATCAAGGAGGCTGGTCGTCTTCCCGGCGTGGTGCGAGAACTTGAGTTGTCGACGGCTCATCGTGCGGTGCACCGGATCCTCGCCATGATCGAGTCGCACTACCAAGGGCTGGACCGCATGGCGCTGAGCGGCGGCTGGGCCCCTGGCATCTCCGACGACCAATGCGACGAACTGGAGGTGGACTGCGCCGCCTTCGCCCGCGAGATGGCCGACGCTGCATTGAAGGATCTGGAACTGCTGCCACAAGACGAGTCAGAGGCTCCAGGAGTTCCCGGGCACCCGAGTTAAACATGTCACAAACTATTTGTAATAATTTGAACACGTTGCCAGGTTATCGCGTAGCTAGGCTATTCATCTGGCGTTATCTCTCGATCGCTTCCGAGCGCCCGAGGACGACTGCAGCCACGCGCAGTCGAACTTAGAGAAGCGAAACAGTCAAACCGTGCTCTGGAGCCGCGGGGGCGTAAGAGTCGTAAGGCTTGGCCCCTTCGAATCGCTAAGCTCAACCGTTCGTTCGCAGCCCCCGAGTCCTCAGAAGGTTCGGGAGATAACTGAGGTTTTAGTTGTGCAAACTCCTCTTTTGGACCGGAGCCCGAGTGGTCATTCGAATGTTCTCGGAAAGGGGTTGGATGAAAGCCGAAGACTAGAGAAGTACTCGCAAGTCTTCGTGCTGTAGCCGCGGGGGCGTTAGCACTAGGAGCTTTGAACGAATAGGCGACTCGCCATCTCATGCAAACTGTCATCCTCACCTTTCCCGAGTTCGAGTTTCCACCAAAAAACTTCTCGCTCGTGCGATCGGTCTCGACAAAGTTGTCGGAATTTTTTGAAAAATTTCGAAAAAACGTTGAGGACCCGAGGGCATTGTGCCCTTGGTAGCCCCCGAGAAGGGAGCGTCTTTGACTTGGTGCAAAGACGCTGCCTGCTCAAGCATAAGTATTGCTATAAAGAAATAAAGCGCACAACCGAATATAAACTTGAACTCGGAGACAAGTGCACAGAGGCAAACAGCATGTATTTATTGACGTACGAGTTCAGAACATTTACTCAAGGGTAAAACGGGCGCAGGTGTTCGATGTTCCATGCGTTGGTGACGACCCTCCCGTCCTCGTACTTGATCTTGTATGTCCCTGGTCGGAGCACCTCGTGGATGATGAAGGGCCCCTCCCAAGGTGGCGACAGCTTGTGCCGGTCCTTGCTGGCTTGAACCCGTCGGAGAACGAGGTCGCCGACGTGGAACTCGCGCGGGCGCATGTTGCGCTCGTGGTAGCGTCGTAACGCCTGCTGGTACTTGGCGCTCCTCAGCAGTGCCACGTCGCGCGCCTCGTCAAGCTGGTCGATCGCGTCCTCGAGCGCGACTTGGTTCTCTTCTTCAGTATATGCCCGCACTCGCGGGCTGCCGTAGTCGATGTCGGTTGGCAAGACCGCCTCGGAGCCATGTACCATGAAGAATGGCGTGAACCCCGTGGCCCTGCTTGGTGTAGTGCGTAGACTCCACAATACGGACGGCAGTTCGGCCACCCATCGTGCTCGAAACTTGTCGAGCCGCTTGAAGATTCTCGGCTTCAAGCCTTGCAGGATCATACCGTTCGCCCTCTCGACTTGCCCGTTCGTCTTCGGGTGAGCTACAGCTGACCAGTCCACACGGATGTGGTTGTCGTCGCAGAAGTTGAGGAATTTCTTCCCCGTGAACTGGGTGCCGTTGTCAGTAATGATCGTGTTGGGGATGCCGAAACGGTAGATGATGTTGGTGAAGAACGAAACGGCCTCCTCGGAGCGGACGTTGACTATGGGTCGAGCCTCGATCCACTTTGAGAACTTGTCGATCGCCACAAGGAGGTGAGTGAAGCCCCCGGGTGCTTGTCGGAGGGGTCTCACCATGTCGAGGTTCCAGACCGCGAAGGGCCACGTGATGGGGATCGTCTGCAGCGCTTGCGCGGGGAGGTGAGTTTGCCTTGCATAGAATTGGCAACCCTCACAACGCCGCACAATGTCCTTTGAGTCGGCGACCGCTGTGGACCAATAGAAACCTTGTCGGAAAGCTTTTCCGACAAGGGTTCTCGGCCCGGCATGGTGACCGCAGGTGCCAGCGTGTATCTCTTGCAGCAGCTCGCGGCCTTGATCTCCGGGAATGCACCGCATGAGTATGCCGGCCGCCCCGCGCTTGTAGAGCTCGCCATCAATGATGACGAAAGCTTTCGCGCGGCGGGCGATGCGCCGGGCTTCTGTTTGGTCGGAAGGGAGCTTCCCCTCGATCAGCCACTCGAGGATGGGGAAACGCCAGTCGGGATCCTCAAGGTTTACCTCCGGTGGCTCGTCGATTGCCATGACCTCGGACCCCGGCTCTTCAGGTGGTTTCTCGCCCTCTTCTCGTACAGATGGTTGATGTTGATCGCTCGTGAAGACGCCATGTGGAACCGGGCTACGACTGGATGCCGCTTTCGCAAGCACATCGGCCGCTTTATTGTAGTCGCGCAGCACGTGGTGCAACTCGAGGCCGTGGAATTTGCCCTCCAGATCTCGTACGGCTTGGCAATATGCCGCCATCTTCGGGTCAACACAGTTCTTATCCTTCATGACTTGTCCCACGACCAATTCCGAGTCACCCCTGATCTCGAGACGCTTGATCCCGAGCTCGACAGCGATCCGGAGACCGTTGATCAGGGCTTCGTACTCAGCAGCATTGTTTGACGCCGGGAAATGTAGTCGGACCATGTACTCCATGCGCACGCCCTGGGGCGAGACGAAGACAAGGCCTACACCGGCTCCTTCCTTCATGACCGAGCCATCGAAGTACATGATCCAGGTCTCGTGCTCGATTCTTGCTGGTGGAGTCTGCATCTCCGTCCATTCGGCCACGAAGTCTGCGAGTACTTGGGACTTAATCGCGCTGCGCGGAGCATACGTGATGTTTTGCCCCATCAACTCAAGCGCCCATTTAGCGATTCTTCCTTCGGCCTCGGGGTTCTGGATGACCTCCCCGAGTGGATACTTGGACACCACAGTGATGGGGTGTGCGTCGAAGTAATGCCGGAGCTTGCGCTTGGTCATCAAGATCGCGTACACAAGCTTTTGCATCTGTGAGTAGCGCGTCTTGGAGTCGGAGAGTACCTCGCTGACGAAGTACACTGGTCGCTGCACCTTCTGGGACCTCCCGGGCTCTTCCCGCTCTACCACCAAAGCCGCACTGACGACCTGGGTCGTCGCTGAGATGTACAGTAACATTGGCTCTTCCGCGGCCGGAGCAGTCAATATCGGGGGACTCTTGAGGAGGTTCTTGAGTGAGTCGAGTGCCTCTTGCGCCTCGGGGGTCCACGTAAAGTGGTCGGACTTCTTCATTAGCTTATACAACGGCAGGCTGCGCTCTCCGAGCCGCGCTATGAAGCGACTCAAAGCCGCGAGACAGCCTGTGACGCGTTGTACGCCCTTCAGGTTCTTGATCGGCCCCATGTCCATGATGGCCGAGATCTTCTCGGGGTTAGCTTCAATGCCGCGTTCCGACACGACAAAGCCGAGGAGCATTCCCCTCGGGACCCCGAAAACGCACTTCTCGGGATTCAGCTTCACCCCGTGTTGTCGTAGCTTCACGAAGACTTCAGTGAGGTCGGGGACCAGATCCCCTGTTCTCTTTGACTTGACTACAATGTCGTCGACGTACGCTTCTATGATGCGGCCGATCAGCTCCCCGAAGACGCGTCGCATGCATCGTTGGAAAGTTGCGCCCGCATTCTTGAGCCCGAAGGGCATCGTTTGATAGCAGTACGCGCCGAACGGTGTGATGAACGAGGTTGCGAGTTGGTCCGCTACACACATCGCGATCTGGTGGTACCCGGAGTACGCATCGAGAAAACAGAGGGTCTCGCACCCTGCCGTTGAATCGACTACCTGATCTATGCGAGGCAAAGGAAACGGATCCTTGGGACACGCCTTGTTAAGGCTCGTATAGTCAACACACATCCTCCATTTTTTATTCTTCTTCTTTACAAGTACAGGGTTTGCTAACCACTCGGGGTGGTAGACTTCACGGATGAACCCTGCACTAAGGAGCTTCAAGATCTCCTCGCCAATCGCCTTGCACTTGTCGTCGTTGAAGCGGCGTAGGCGCTGTTTCACCGGCTTCGATCCCGGCTTGATGTTGAGTTTGTGCTCGGCAACCTCTCTCGGGATCCCCTTCATGTCGGAGGGTTTCCACGCGAACACGTCGAGGTTCGCTTTGAGGAAGTCGACGAGCGCGCTTTCCTATTTAGGATCGAGCGCCGTCCCGATACGGAGCTTGCGGCCGTCGTCGGAGACGACCGCGTCCTTGACATCCTTGGCGGGCTCGAAAGAGCAGGCCGCACGCTTGGACGACTCGGGGACGTCCTGGTCCTCGGAACGAGGCTCAGCATGGAGCCTCGCGGACCGGACAGTTGCTTCAGCGAACTGAAAGCACTCAGCGTCGCACTCGTATGCGCGCTGGTACGTAGGCCCTACTGTGATGATACCCCTCGGTCCGGGGATTTTCAATTTCAGGTACGTATAATTAGGCACGGCCATAAACTTCGCGTATGCCGGCCTCCCGAGGATCGCATGGTACGTCCCCGAGAACCCCACCACTTCGAAGGTGAGGGTTTCTGTGCGGAAGTTCCGCACGTCCCCGAACGTAACGGGCAGATCGATCTGCCCGAGGGGAAGCGCCTCGATTCCAGGTACGACCCCATGGAACGGCGCCATCGACGGCCTCAGCGCGGACCGCGGGATGCCCATCTCGTCAAGTGTTGACGCGTAGAGCACGTTGATCCCGCTCCCCCCATCCATCAGGACCTTGTGGACCCTTCTGGTTTTGAACAGGGGGGCAACCACTAGTGGGTAGGATCCAGGCTGGGGTACGGTGTCGGGATGGTCCTTGCGATCGAAGGTTATTGGAACCTCCGACCACTTTAGGTAGGACGGCTTCGCAACGTCGGTGTTCATGACTTCACGCCGGATGAGCTTCTCGCGCCGCCTCGGGGGCTTCGCCGATGATCCTCCGAAGATCATATGCACCGCTCCGTCTTCACCGGGGAACACAGCCCCCGTGCCATCATCGTTGTCGTGGGATGGGCCTTGCTTGTCGGGGTGGTCCGCCGTCTTCGGCTTGAGGGTGCTCTTGACGTAGTTCTTCATCAGCCGGCACTCCCTAAGCGTGTGCTTGACGGGGACCTCGTGGTGCGGGCATGGTGCGTCCAGGAGCTTCTCGAAGTGGTCCCTGGTCGGTGCAGGCTTACCCGGGTTGCCCTTTGGGCGCGTCGTCTTGCGCTCCGCTGCCGCGACAAAGTTGTCGTCGCGGCGGCGCTTGTCATTTTTCTTCTTCTTTTTGAAACGCGAGGACGTTCCTTCGGTAGGGTCCACGACTTGCTTCCCCTTGCCCTGAGGGGTGTTGAGCGTCGCGGCCACCGCCTCCTCACCGTCGGCGTGATTGCTCGCGATGTCGAGGAGCTCCCGCGTCGTGCGCGGCATGCGACGTCCGAGTCGATGGATGAGGGAGGTACACGTCGTCCCATTCTGAAACGCCGAGATGGCGTCGTTGTCGGTTGCGCCAGGGAGCTCGGTGCAGCGCTTGGAGAAGCGCCGTATGTACTCGCGAAGACTCTCCCCGGGCTGCTGCTTGCAGTTGCGCAGCTCCCACTGTTTGCCAGGGCGCGTGTACGTGCCTTGAAAGTTGCCGACGAAAACCCGCCGCAGGTCGGTCCAGTCTTGGATCTTGTCGCGGGGCAGGTGCTCGAGCCACGTGCGTGCAGAGTCGCCGAGGTAGAGTGGCAAGTTCTTGATCACGAAGAGATCGTCGGTCGCTCCTCCGGCATGGCACGCAAGTCGGTAGTCCTCGAGCCATACGCTGGGATTGGTGTCCCCGTCGTATCTTGGCACATTGGTCGGGGCCCGGAAGCGCGAGGGGAACTTCGCGTCGTGAATGCTCCGACCAAAGGCCCTCGGACCACGCTGGCTTGGCGACCAACTGCGCTCGCGGTCGTCGTCGCTGTCGTGGCGTCGGCGGCGCCCACGGTCGTCGTCGCGGCGCGAGTGGTGGTCGTGGTTGCCGTCGACGCTTTCCGCTCGTCGCCGGGCTTCTAGGGTATTCCGAGCGTCGCGGTTGGGTCCTAGACGACTCTTGACCGCCGATGCCGCGGCCGCAACCCCGCCCCCGTGTCCTTGCTGCTGAGGAGGAGGCGGGTTCGGACCGTGGGTGGATGGTGCTCCAGCTCGTCCGCGCTCCGAGCGCTGGCGCGAGGCGGAGCTTTCCGCTTGCTGCGCCGCTGCAGCTTCGAGCAGCGCTTTCAGCTGCTGGCGTACTCGTCGCTCTTCCGAGGTTGCTGGCTCCGGGCAGCCGCGCAGCAACATGGCCGCGGCGGCCAGGTTCTGGGATGCCCGCCGGAAAAGCGGCGGTGCGCCAGCGTCGGCGTTGACGTTCGCGCCTTCGTTGGCGCGCTGGTCGTTGTTGGGCTCCGGTGCGCGCGCGGGTGGTGTCGGCGCACGGCCGTGCGGCTGGCTTGCGGCCGGACGGCGCTCCCGCCGGCTTCCGTTCGCGTTGCCGGGCTCGCCCTGAACAGGTTGTCGATCGCGAGGCTCGGCGTCAGTGCCGAGTTCTCGATGCAGAAGGACCAACTCCTCATCGAGCTGGCGCCTCGCCTCCGCTAATTCGTCGAGTCGGGCCCGCCGCTGGGCTTCGGCACCACGATGGCGTGGTGCATGCTCCGATTCGGAGCTGCTCGACGCAGTGGCCACGCAGACGTTACACTCCCTTGTGGGGTCGTGACGTCGCGCAGTTGGCGCCCTCCGAGTAGCTGCAGACCCGGGGACGATGCTCGTGGCGCGGAGGCTGTTGACGTAGGCCGTCACCGGGTCGTCCGGTAAGCCGGGTTGTCCACGAGGGTACATTGTGGAGTACCGCTCCATGAATTCCCCCCAGCCCAGCGGTCCGTCTCCGCTGGCCTGGAAGGCGAGGTCGGTGAGGTAGTAGGCGGCGAGCCTAAAACGTTCCTGCGTTGGGTTTGGCCCCAACATGCCGATGATGACGTCGCCCGAGTAGCTTCGGACGTAGGCCTCGCGCGCCGCAGCCCCCGAGAGGACATTGGGGCGAGGCGGCCGGCCGAAGGTACGGCCGACAACGGACTCCGCCGGCCCGGTGTAGACGCAGCCGAGGGAGCCGAAACGCAGGGTGGTCCCGGGAGTCAACGTGACCCCGCGACCGTCCATCCGATCCGCTGAGTTCGTCGAGACACACGATGTGCCCCCTACCTGGCGCGCCAACTGTCGGGGTTCTCTACCGCCGGCAATGAATTTTTATCGATCGTGTGTCGGGCTCGGATGGTTAGCGCAGGAGACGACGGGGTTTATACTGGTTCGGGCCTCCGAGGAGTAATACCCTACGTCCAGTGTGTTGCAGCCGTGTTCCTGAGCCAAGTGTGCTCGTAGTAGGGGTTACAAGCTAGTCGGGAGAGGGAGTTCGTTCCCAAGTCCCGGATGGTGGTGTCTGGTCGTGTGAAGGTCTAACCCTTGTGACCGTTGCCTTCCTCTCCCTTTTATAGTCTCAAGGGGAGGGGCACAAGGGGGAATATAAAAGAGTTACAGTGCTTGGCAGCTGGCACGTCCCGTCGTACGTCGCTGTCCGCCGGGGCGCATTGAAGCCGAGTCGCGATGCCTTGTCGGGGAAGCCGCCGCGTGGCCGGGTTGGACTGTTCCCTCCGGGACGCTTGGCCTTCTCCCCGAGTAGTTTGGGCTTGTCTTAGTCTTCCCGAGTACTTGCCTAGCTTGCCACGCCCGAGCCTAAGCCTAGGCTCGTGCGCGTCGTAGAGGGTGCTTGAGTGCCTCGGGTTGAGTCTTGCGTGTGGCAGAGTAGGAGATGATGGCGATGCGATGGCTGAGCGGCTTGTCAGACCTGCATTAAGGCTCTTGCCGGGGCGGGCCGCTTGCATGGCCTCCAGCTGTTGTTTCCGCGTGACGTGGAGATTCGCTCCTCCCCGCGCATCGGTAGCGCCGCCCGAGTAGTGCGCCCGGGTCCACGTACCAGTCGGAGCCTGGACTTGTCGTGCGAGGCGGAAACTACTCGGAGGGACTTCTCCGAGGAACTCCTCGGAGGATCTTGTCGTGCGAGGCGGAGAGTACTCGTGCGAGGCGGAGACTTGTCGTGCGAGGGTTCCTCTAGTGGGAAACTAGTCGGAGATGCAGCCGTCCGGCCAAGGACTGGTCGACTTGCCGGTGAGGGTCTTGACGAAGATCTGCATGCCTTCCCTGAGACGCAGCTCCAGGTGAAGGGTGGACTCCTTCTGGATGTTATTGTCAGCAAGGGTACGACCATCCTCGAGCTGCTTGCCAGCAAACAGTTGACTCCACCTCGAGGGTTGTGGTTTTGCCGTTGTTTTTAGGAAGATAATCTTGCCGTCAAAAGGGACCCTAATCTGGGTCCTCGTCACCCTCCCACCTACAGGGAAACGCTGATGGCAACCACGATCGGCGCGCGCATATATGCGCGCGGGGAGATGAGTTTTGCTAAGTTTCTAATTTTTGCCAAATTGGTTTGCCAAACTGTTGGAGGCCAATTTTTCTTATTTTGCCAAAATTAGATGGATGTCAAGTTGGTTTGTCAAACTCTTAGAGTTACTGAAAAAAGAAAATTACTTAGTTTTTGCCACTAGACAAAAGATGTCGTTGCAAGTAACGGAAAGGGGATAGATTGGGTCCTCCAGTTGAGATAGTAGCTTGCAGGACTACATCAGCATGCAAAACAGATGTGCTATTAACCGGGATACATATATCGAAATGTAGTGGGGGAATATATGCTCCCCATTGGTGGACTGATGACAAGCTTCCTGGAAGCGCAGAAAGCCACGAAAATGGCGGTCCATGCATGGCGGCCGTAACTAAACAAACGCGCGCTCGGCGGCATGTCCATCAGACCGATTAAGGTGCTTGTGACAAGACAGTGATGCAGCGTCTCGGTTTTATGAACAGGGAGAAGAGTATAAAGTCACTTGCTTTCCTCCACAGATCGAATGTCATCCGATTTCTCTATACCCATGTGTTCATATAGTTATATACTAGATGTCTTTGAGAGAGAATGTCGTTTGAGTAACATTTTTTTGTTATGTTCGATCAGGCTTTCTGCGAAAGGCCAAGTATCTCTGGGATTTCTTTTATTTTTTTTCTGCGTACGTCTTGCTGTGTTTTCCATCATTTGTATCTTTTCTTTGAAAAAAAGAGGTTTAAGTTTGCTCCGTTCATGCTCAATCTGTCTAAAGAATATATCCTCCACAGCTCCACTAGCACATTATTTGCGTACTGCTAAGCGAGCAGCCGCCCTATTCTCCGCGAAACTGAAGAACTCATGCTTTTCAGGAAGATATAAGAAAAGATGGAGCATATAGTATCTTTAATATCGTGAGATACTTCTTCTAAGCTACTGCCACAAGACAAGGATTTGCGATTTGGAATCTGGCATTTCGGAATCCGCGACCGTAGCCGTACGTCCAATGCGAGTGCGGGGCCGCTCAAGAAACCGAAGGAACCATCCAACCCATCATACCCATGTCATGCATCGTCGCCGGCAGACCGGCGGGGAACAGAAGCGACGGACGTCGTAAGCTACGCATGCATGCCACCCAACCGGACAGCCGGACATGCCCCCCCGGAACGCCAGAATCGCTGTCGCCTCGTCTGCGGTCGCGAACACGGGAACGCCGGAGCGAGGACTCCTGGAACTGGAATGGAGCGGGCCAGCAGCCGGAGCTTGGGCGCCGCCGCCGCTGGTGGGCACACGAAACGGCGTCTCGGCTCGCTGGTCGTGTGCCGAACCAGAACCACGGAACCAATCCGAGCAGTGTGCCGCTCCGCTCTGACACCCAGCGTTAGAATGTTGCCATTGTCGAGGGGATCTATCTCGGCCGGCGGCCGCCGTGACGGCGGCCGCCGCGCTTTTACAGCTGTTTACTGCAGTTCGGCAGTTCGCAGGACAGGGGGAAATCACCCGAGCAGGACAGGTTCTGCAGTTCGGCAGGGGAAATGCAGTCCGGAAGCAGTACTGCGTGACAACTCCATGCACTACAGTTCGTACATGTCCAAGTGCCTCTTTCAAGGATCGCGATGGAGGCTCGGAGTGGTGAACATTTCTCGCGCAGGCGGCCCCGGACAAGCGGAGCGGGGCGCCGGAGGCTGTTGCGCTTGTCCGGTTGCCGGCGGCGGAATCGGATCCTTGGATTGTGCTGCGCGCGCTGGTGACTTGTTGAGGCCATCGATGGACTCCTGTTTTGTTCCGCTCCGTGCGTGCGTGCGTGGCTTCCGTCGAAATGTAGTAGGGGACTGTTGAACAAACCGGACTGCGATCAGTGACCGGCTTGCTAGCTACCTGTCGTCGCTTCTGAAAAGATACCGACGGAGCGGAACAAAACACGTGCGTACATGACTAGCTTGAGTGTGAGTGTGACTGAAGAGGGAGCCATTTTTCTTTCGGTCAAAAAAGAAAATGAAAACAGGAGTTGCCGAACCAGAGAGGAACCAACGACAACTGAAGGTGAGCGCGCGCTGAGGAATTGAGGATCGAAATGGACGGGGTGCCGCCTCGCCGGGTTTATCGATCACTCCGATCGAACTCGCCGGCCGGAATCCGTCTGCGCGGCCAGCAACAGTTCCGAACCAGGTGAGCAGCGCGGAGCAGCGCCAGCACTAGTGGTGCGGCAGCTACGACCGTGGAACGACATGTACAAGTCGTACATCGGCGATGGTACGTGACGCCCGACACAGGGACACGTCGTTCAGGCGCGCGGCGCGGACCCCGGACCCCTACGCGTCGTCGCCCCGGCCGGACCCCTACCGCATGCCATGTCAATGGAACTGTGCACGCCGGCGAGGCAGGATGCAGCCGGGCGCCCAGGACCAGGAGTCCCCCCCTCTCCTCGAGTAGTCAAGTCCTCTGCGCTCCTCGTCCTCGACCGTAGTCCAGAAACACCCTTGTCACTCGGTACCGGGGCTTGGTTCTGGACTGCTTGCTGGAGCGCCTTCCAGGCAGGTAGGAGGAGATGCGCAGGGTGGAGTTGCTCCAGGCACGACCATTGAGGCATTGACCGTGATTCGGCCTGCCAGTCCTAGGTGGGCTTTCTCCATTACTGGATCTCAAATGAAAAGGCCCAAACTAGATCGAACTACCGTAGGCTTTGTGATTTGGCCCACCACTGTCCGGATCAGAGCAGAGAAAAATATGTTTCAAATCAGAGCCTCCTCAAGAGTACTTAATTTTTTCTTCTTATTAAGATATAAAATTAATTTTTAAAAAAATATTGGAAAGAATAAAAATTCATCTTAAAGAATTTATAATAATCAACTTCTAAAATATACTCCCTTTGTCCCATAAAGAGTGTCCCTTTGGTCATGTCCTGAATGAAACAATCTAATATGTTTGACCTAGACGGAAGGAGTAGAAGATAATTTTACATCAGAAAAATTATATGCTATTTCTGAATTATTCTGACCACTTTTATATATTCTTTCTACGGAACCCTTTTCTACTTTTTATTCTTTTCACGCTCTTCCACGTAGGATTAGGATAAGATATGCCAAACTGAAAAATGACTCACGTGAACAATATACGTGCAATAATTTTGTTCTACATGTAATAAACAAAGTCACGAGTAATCAGGAACACGGATTGGGAAGGCAGGCTTGACAGCCACCTTTTGCGAATAAAAAACGTGGAGGAGGGATAGGCGATCGTGACAAGAAAAAAAATCATTGGGTGGCCAGGAGCATATTTTTTCCAAATTAAACAATCATTCTAGAAGTACTAATGTACTATACAAATATTGTTTTAAGAGAGTACAAATAATCGTGCTGAAAATTTTGTGGACCGTGGTGCGCCACTTTTTCTCACATGGGCGGTGCTGCTCCGTGTAGGCGACGGGTAGACAGCCATACCCTGCGTGTACACTTTTCTGTTTGGTTAGCATGGAAACTGCAAAGCACGTTAAACAAACAGAGAAATCTGAAAATCCGTTTGGAGATCGATCAACGAGCATTATTCTTAAACTAGTCCATCAACCCGTGCCACTGCACGGGTTAGCAACTTTAACATAAGTATTCGTTTGGTTTATCAACCACCAGCAGGTCGAACAGAGATAACATTACATAAATATAAATGACGACACATTTAGTTTATTACCTAAAAATGTCATTATTTTTCCATATATCCAGCATTTTATCCAACAGCTTGCACCAATCAATCTGATTTAAGCTACCATAAAATGTGATCATTTTGTTGTAGAGCGAGTAGTAGAATATTTAAATAAAATTAATTAATATTGAAGATCTAGTACATCCTCCTTTTTTACATATCACAATTGCTTTATCACAAATCAAATATGTCCAACTTTGACCAAATTTATAGATATAAATATTATTCAACAAAATATATGCATTATCAAGTCATACTCCATGGTGAATTTGATGATACAAATCTGGTATCATAGATGTTGTTGTAGTTTCAATAATCACCTCAATGTACATGTGTATTGTTTCATCACTTTTCCCAAATGCAAGAAACTGTTATGTAAGTATGTAACTGCTAGTGCCCCATTAATATATTTAATTAAATGAGAATCAATCGACCATGCAAAGTTGTTTGTACTAATACTGCCTGCTTCATGGAAATTACGTAAAAAAATGTAAAAAGAGAGGTTAGAATGAGTTGTATCTATACAGAGGCAATAAGATCTTTAATTTCTAGCGGCTAGCAAATATATACTGCTACTCACATGTCATCAACTCAGCATAATCCTAAAATCAAGATACCATCATCTATAGTGTATTCTTTTTTTAGATCTTAACTGTGTCAACTACTTTTCCACCACCTATGTCTGTCAAGCCCTATCATTGTAGGACATAAAAACTTGATATTTTGGTTAGTAAAATCAGTTTTATCTGGTCACCAGTGAAAATATGCAGGAATACAACCCTCGATCGTGTACTTTTCTCCATCAATAGGCATGCATGCTTTCTCCCAATCTCAAACATAACAGTTGGCTACATTCTTCTCGATCATTGCCATTTGCTGCACGCTGAACAACAACGCATTCTAGAGCATCGTCTGATTCCTTCCTGCTGCTTGTGCCATGGATAGCACCCTCGCTTGCGGCCAGCACTCTGTCCTTGCTTTACTGATTGCGGTCTGCTCGGTTTGTGGCAGTATTGTGGATTACTACGTACTATGGGCTGCGGCTGCTTTCATGCTCATCCAAAGACCACTGAGGTTTAAGAAGGTCGAATTTGTGTGTGGGACGCATCTCGGGAGTCGGAGATTGCATATGAAGATTATAGGTGGGCGGACATCAAATTTATATGTTTTAATAATTGAACAGATTGATAGTTTAGAGAGTTGATTTAAATTAATTTTATAAAACACAGATTTTAGATAATTTTAACATAGATATAAGGGGTTATTTTAGTTAAGTATGCATAATGGCAAATGTGGGTAATTTTATTCTCTTTTCAAGTGTCCACTTAGGATCCTAAGTGGCTTCATGTGGAGACTTCTTTAATTTTTCTTTTTTTCTAGACTGTCCACCTAGGATCCTAGGTGACTTCGCGTGGAGGCCTCAGAAGGAGCCTCCAATTAGTAATAGTAAGATTCAGCATCTGACTGATGATGCCCGGAGTTGCGGCTGGTGGCACTGTGGCAGCGATCGAGAATCGAGATCCTCCGTGCTGTGCACCGGCGCACGTACGTACTCGGCCCCGTGGCCAGATGACAGCCAGTTCCAACGAGCATCTCTAGACGAATGAAAAATATAAAACACAGCGCGCGACGCGCTCAAATTCAAAGAGACGACGGATTCTTCAACGTCCCCAGATCTGTACGCAGTACAGTGCATGCCCGAGAACAAAGCGTCCAATGCATTTCGGCATGTATGCAGGCTGAGCACGTACGCGGGAGGAGCGTACGTCTTACACGTGCACGTTTTGTGATTTGATCCACGTGAACAGATAGTATGCTTGCAAGGTCGTCTGCACTGACGAGCCTTCTTTTCAGAGCTTTGCTATGCAAGCTGGCCGAGAGGGTATCGTCTATAGGCAAATGTCATGGAGTGAATAGTAGTGAATAGTTAAAATTTAAAGTAAGTGTTTAGTTTTTTCGAAAAAATGGTGAAGATGTGATGTGGCGAATAGTGCATTGGATCGCATGCTTTGACAGATGTAATGTGTGAAGGGATGGTAAATAGTGAAAATTTTGTATTAAGGGTGCTTAATTTGGAAAAGTGATAGAGATGTGATGGGTGAATAGTGGATTAGAGTGAAAATTTGATGAACTAAATAGGACCGGTAGTGTTTAGAATAGCAAATTTGCATTACAAATCCATCACATCGAATTGTTCACTAAGCACATCGAGTCATATCTTCTCTCATAGTACACGTCGTAATGTGTATTTTTTTCATAATTTTGACTTCAATACACTATTCATTCTCGTAAATTTGCAGAGAAATAAGCAGCCTTGTGCCCATATACCACACTTTGAGGAAAACAGCTGCACGCGGTGCGTGCCACCATCCAATTCAACATGCAGGCTCTCACACGTGTGGGGCAGCGGGACGTACGTACACACTACGCACGATTCACGATTCCATGCAAGCCAGCAAGCGGATAGAGTGTGGCAGGCCGCCAGCTATCGCCGGATCGATCAACGTCGTGGTGGCGATTGCATGGTCCGACCGAAAGCTGCGCGCGCTGCACCTCAGCTGTTTCAGAGTTTTGGCTCGGTCTGCCAATTGCTCCAATTTCTTTTCTTTTTGCAACGAACAGGCACGCGAGGCAGACCACAGATTCCTACACCATGATTGCATATATATAGTTCCCAATTCCCATATACAGCTTCTGTACATATAGTAGTATAATGAAATATATGAACAGAATGAAAAATATAAATATTTAGAAAAAAAGGTACAATTACAGGTCTGATGCAATTACCTAATCGTTAACCTACACATCGATCGATGTAGCTCCTAGCTAGCTTCTGGAATGGTAAACGAAATCCGTTAGTTCGTCGTCGATGTTGTTCTCGGTACCTGCTGGTTTGGAAGATTTCAACTGCACATAATTAGTAGGGGTAGCCGGTTAGGGCGGCAAATAACGTACATTACCAAATGAGTACTTGCATTGGGGGCGCTAAAACTTCAAATCGGCCCGTGGCCTTCACAGTTTCAAGCATGCTGTACAGTACTAGTGTTGGAACTTGGAAGTCACATTTCACGCACCTGCTTAACATTGTCTCGTCCGGCCTGTGATCTTGGACGATACTGTACGCCACAGTGACGTCATCCACTCATCCTGGTGGAGAATGGGCCTGCCTAGCTATATCGTTTCGGTTCTGTTCCATGGCATGGCACGGAAAAGAAAAGAGCAATCAGAGGGCCGGAAACGACGATGTGTTGTTGTATTATTGTTCTTGGATATTATATTTATTCCAACTATTGACGATGTGCCATGAATACGACCGAGTTCACCTGTATTACTATTATCCAAATCATCAATTTTGAGAGTGTAAAGTGTAAACAAGTAGAGTTGGAGCAGCTAATTGGAGCACACTCTAAAAAACAATTATTTTGAAATCATACTATTACTATTTGGATGTTCCTGTACAACCTCCACCGCCCCTGTTAATCTATAAGAGACGCTAGAAAAAAAATAAATCTCAAAAAAAATTTGACAAATAATAGAAACATGCATACACCCATCAGTTTAGTGGACTCTAATCACCTTTGATAATAATAGTCACTTGACCCATACTGAAAATAGTAAAAAATAACATCCTACAGTACATCTCTATATCTAAATTCTTCATATATATCATGATTTGAAAAATAAAAATTCCTCACATGTATCTAAACCATAAACCATGCCAGTTTCAGTAATCTAATCTTCATCTAAGTTACTCACTTATATCACAATAAAAAGTGATCTAAAATGGCTCCTTAAATTTGTATATGAATTACACACATCTAGCGTTATTAAAAACAACAAACAACCATAAATTAGATCTGCATCTACCATTACAAGAAAATATCCTAATAAATACCATCGTAAGTATACGAACATAATGTGTGTCACCATGTGTAGATGTATGCAGGATGCAATAAGAATAAAGATTTTGCTATTATACTGATTTTGAATTTTTATGTTAACACACATAGCCCAAACTAAGAATTTAACTACTAAAAATATTTCAAACATATATGGATGTGAGATGCAAGTGAAAGAAACTACGAATTAATATCGATGGCAAAGTCCATAGAGTAATTGCTAACTAATTCTATACGTACCATTGTGCTAAAATATTTGACAAATTAGATACAACATTTTGATTATTAGCTGGGATCTTAACTTTTTTGTTAGTTTCTATAGATACGTGTTTCTCATAATTACTAGTTCGTACATTCAGGACTTGATGGACAAGTGAAATACTGTGACTCAGACAGCTGCATGTGACTGATTGTTGAATGTTCCTTTTTATACAACACTTAACATAATTAATTAGGGGTCTTCAGAGAATGGAAAATAAAGTAATTAGGCCGGCGATGTTGACATGAATAGCAGCTTATTCTGCTGCACAAAAGTTTTGCTCACCTCATGGTTCCTACTACCTCCTAGCATTTCCTAGGACTGCACGCGGCAAGTAGGTTAAGGCAGCTTGAAGCCCGAAACCAGAATCCAGAGACGCTGCCCACAGAACGAGATACCGATCGATCATTATCCTCTGCACCTCAAAGGATCCATTTATGGGTTATTTGGATTGATACCATTACAATTTTTTAAAGTTGGAGATATATCATTACTATTCGTCTATTCGAAATCATACCATTACAATTCACACTTTGTCTGAAATATACCACTACTTACCTTTTCACCATGTTTCTCAAATATTTTGGACTAAATTGCCCCCATCCCCTTCTTCCCTCCTCTCGTTCATCCTCGTCCTCGGCTCTGAACCCACACGTCGCCGACGCCTGGATGATGTTGTACAGCACCCACGTCCAGAACTCCGCATCTGCGCCCTCGTCGGCGTGAGCGGCGGCGCTGTCTCCATCTACCCGTATCCGTCACTTGCCTGTAAACGACACCGCGGCTGGGCTGTCCCAGGTGACGGCGACCTCCAGCGTCCACACGTCCAAGCAGCAAGCACTCTGCCGTCTACCTTTAGGCCACGGCAGTGGCCGGGGTACGGGTACCGCGTCGTGTGGCAGTACCGGAGCAAGCCGTCGGCCTCGCAGAGCAGGGCGAGCCCATGGGAGAGATGTTCGTGTTCAACTCTTGGCGGTGTTCGTGTTCAACGCCATGACGTCACACGGAGAGTGTTTCTGGAGCAGCCAGTGACCGACCTTGTCGAAGCCGCTTCCGGCCTCGGCGTCGACGAGCATCCAGTAGAAGGCGCCGCCGGCGCGCGCTGCGGTCGCCGCCCGCTGGAGGTAACTGCGAGCCACCGTGGGCGCGGAGCGCCACCGGCCCGACGCGGAGGTGAACTAGCGCTCGCTGTGGCGGCGGCGCCGGGCGAGGTAGGCCACCGTGAGCTCCGCGCCGGCGGTGCAGTGGAAGGCGGGGCACCCAGCGTACGCCGCCGCGGCTTCCTCGAGGCGGCCTGGCAGCTGCGGCAGGGAAATCCACAGATCCAGGCCGCGAGCTCCGCGCCGGCCGCGTGCGCCCAGGCCACGAGCTCCGCGTGCCGCGCTGGTCGCGTGCTCCGTGCCGCCCACGTGCGCCCAGGCCGCGTGCGGGCAGGCCGTGAGGTCCACACGCCGCCCGGCCGCGAGCTCCACGCGCAACGGCCGCGTGCGGGCAGGCCGCGAGGCGAGCCGCCCGACCGCGAGCTCCGCGCGCCGCCGGGCGCGAGCTCCACGCGCAACGGCCGCGTGCGGGCAGGCCGCGAGGCGAGCCGCCCGAGCGCGAGCTCCGCGACGGCCACTTGCCTGCGTGCGAGGATGAAGGAGAGGAGGGAAGAAGATAGGGGCAATTTGGTCCAAAAAATTTGAGAAACAGGTTGAAAGGGTAAGTAGTGGTATATTTCAGACAAAATGTAAATTGTAATGGTATGATTCCGAATAGATGAATAGTAATGGTATATCTCCAACTTCGAAAAATCGCAATGGTACCGATCCAAATAACCCATGGATTTATGAAAATGACAGTCCGATTCACAAAAGGTGGGCACAAAAGTGGGAAGCTTCAGTGCGAGCGGAGACGAAATTCCAAACTTGGCGTTTCTTCTTCCAGAGATATCGGGAATCCTGACGGCGATCACATCATCACAGATTTTAGGTTGGCAATGTCGAAAGCAACCCCTGAAGCTCGCCGCCGGGCCCATGGGTTCGGGAGGAACAATCCTCTGAATCTATATCGATCCTTTGTGTCAATATCGGAAAGCTCAGGAACAACATATTGAACTTTTCGTGTTGTCAAGTTCACTTTCTTTGGGTTTCACTCTTGTTAAACTTTGGGTTTTGTTTATTTGGCTTTCATTCTGAACAAGAACATGTATACTTTTCAGAAAGTAATGCAACTTGAGAAGCGCCTGATGGTGAATAGGAACCGCCAGCTCCTGAATTCTGAATTCCATGGGGAATGAACCCCACGCTTTCGCATGATTTAGGTACTAGGTAGGTAGTTTAATTACTCGCTTAAATTTTGCCTGGTTTTAAAATTTATGGTCAAATTAAATTACGGAGAAGAGACACCCAACGTCTATGTCCGTTTGAAGTTTTAGTGCCCAAGTGGACGTAAAAAGACAAATAAGTTTGCTATAAAAACAAGAAAAAGAACAGTGGGGAAGAGAAACCGCATATGAATCAAACGGATAACCCTCCAGCGGCTCAAGCAGCTTTCATTCAACCACAATTCACCATCACTTTCATCAGACCATAACAGACCATCACAGTAGTAGAAGTAGTAATGGCAGTACACACCATAGTCCATGACTTATCAGACTAGTACACTGCAAATCTAGACCACACACGCTAAGCAATCCAACTGCCAACTGGTAACGGAACCTCAAACTCGGAGCAGTTCAGCTCAGCTCATACGCATAGTACTTCTTCACCGATTAACTGGCTTCGATCGTCACCGATTAGAGCTGTTGCAGATTATTTAAGCACTAATTATAGTAGTAGTATGGGTAAATTATGGAGGGGAGGCCGATCTTGCTGGCTCTGGTGTCGATCGATCAGATGGCGAGGACGAGGCCCGGCAGCGACTTGTGCGCGCTGTCGGCGCGGCGGCTCTGCCACAGGCACTTGGGGCCTGCGGACGAGGGGGCGGTCGAGGAGGAGGAGGAAGACGCGGCGTCCTGCTTGGGAGAAGCGGCTGCAATGGCGGCGGCGTTCTTGGCGGTGGCGGCGCCGGAGAGGAGGGTGACGGTGAGGTCGGTGTTGAAGTACTCCCTGAGCTGGGTGATCACCCCATCGGGCCCGACGGTCCAGGCGTGCACCCAGTAGAGCTGGCGCGCGTCGTCCGCGCCCTCGGCGATGACGGTGGAGCCGAAGGCGTCGACGGAGCGCGGGGTGAAGGCGAATCCGCCGCCGCCGCTGCCTTTCTCGGCGCCGGTGAGGAGGCGCATCATGTGCTGGCGCGCGGGGGGGCCATGGAACCACCACTCGAGGTCGGGCGCCAGCAGCTCCTGCGCCCGGCGCGCGTCGCGGGCGTTGAGCGCCTCGTAGAGGCGCAGCACCAGGAAGCGGTTGCGCTGCTCCTCCGACTCCTCCCCCGCGAGGGCGGCCAGCTCCGCCGTCTCCTGCGGGCGCGGCGGCGCCGCTCCCTGACCCTGGTGGTGGGTCGCCAGCTCCAGACGCGAGCCCCGCGCAGGCTCCTCGAGGCCGCCCTGTCCTGTCCTGCCCTGCCCTGCAACGGAAAACGCACTACTCGACGGGGAAGAGCGAGCGGAGTGATGACGGAAACGAAACGAGGACACGAGACCTGTGGGGTTGGGGGCGCGAGGGGGTTGTTTATATAGAGCGCCGCGGCTAAAGAGTTAGTAGTAAGGAGTAGATTAGGCATTAGCGATTAGGTCCTCGCGGTTTGCGCAAGATACCAGACCGTGGGTATCTCTGTCCCTGTCATCTTTGACCGTAGCTGTCACGGACCAGATTTCGGAGGGGGCTACCAGCGAAAAATGCGTGATCGCAAAATCAGATACCAAGGACGTTGGGACTAGAGTCCGAGGACGTGTCATGTTGGAGCAATGCATGCTCCTGGCTTTTGGGCTCCAGTGACCCTTGTTTACTCGCATCTGACTCGTGTTCGGTCCAATCGGAGGAGGATTAGATCGACTGACACAGCTGGTTTCCAAGGCGGAAAAAAAATCAGAAAACGCGCGGAGGCTCCGCTTCAGAGCCAGCAATTCCCGCGCGGGGAAAGCAGAGGATACGAGAACTGAAGGGCACTCCTCCAAACGAAACGGGGCCGTTTGTTGTCGTCACCACCAGATCACCGCGGCAGCGGCAGCGGCTGCTCGTCACTCGTGAGCGCAGCGAGAGCGAGCCAAAGGGCGGGCACCCCACGCGCCGACGCGCGACGCCCTCCTGTCCTGGGGACGTGCCCTTCGGGAAAGGCGCATCTCTCAGCCTCGCGGCCCCCGCGGGCTCCTGGCCCCGTGTGCCCGACTGCCCGGTGGCGGCGTCGTCCAGTTCACCACGAGCGAGCGCGTCAGGCGTGCGCCCCGCGTGACGTGCCGTGCCCCCGCGCGCGGTGCCACGCCACGCCACGGCGACTCGCAACTTGGCTCTCGCATGCAAAAGAAAAAGAAAAGCCTGCGGCACGCGACGTGGGCTTTGTCACGGCTTTGTCTGCGTCTGGGGGCGTGGCGATCGGGGGAGGCGCCTCCGTGCCGTGCCACTGCCCCCAAATCATATACCCGACCGAGAGCGCGCACTCGCCACACCGCCGGCGCACACATGCGTGCCATGCCACCAAAAGAATCATATCTGCTTGCATTATTCGCGACATCGTCTACGATACATCCGTTGGTTGGTGCGTAAGCACGCTCCTGCGGATGGCAAAATTTTATTTTCTTTACTCCTCCTCTTATACCAGTGACGGACCACCGGTGTATACCACACGAATTTGACTCCAGTGACAGAAAAGGTCAATGCCACGCAAGCACGTACTCCTTAAGTTATACTAGAAGTAGATTTTTGGAGCACCCAGGACTCGTAAAATGACAGCTTTTTAAATACTGATCGAGGTGGGATTGCTAGTCTGAAGTCTGTGGGAAAAACGCTGTCAACTTGCAGGTGCCGTGATCAGTTCACCTTGAGCAGTGAGCACTGGTAGCAGCCGTCGCTTTTTTCCGTCATTTTTACTCGGCCTGCCGCCACCGAGTATGTATCCATAACCTCTCTTTTTACTTGGGGGAGAATTTTGGAGGAAAATTTTGGATCCCTTTCAAAATCTATTAGGAGGACTAAACGTAGACTAATTACAAAAGTTATTACACGGGTGGACGGGAAATCGTGAGACGAAACTATTATATGTAATTAATTTGTCATTAGAGATTGTTTACTAATTAGTAATTAAGCTCGTTAGATTCGTCTCAAAAATTAAGGAGGGGTTATAGAATGGATTTGTTATTAATTCACATTTAATACTCTGCTTAGTATCTGAAGATTAATGTGACGGGTTGTCGGGGAAAATTTTGGAAACTACATTGGGTGGAGGCTATGGGTAGTCTCATGTAAAGCTTTTCTCTTTTTTGTTAGGTCTTGGGCCTTGTAACTTGTACATATTTTTTTCTTATATATATATATATATATATATATATAAAATAGAGGTAGGGCCTCCCCTGCTGATCCCCATAAAAAATATCATATATTTTTGTGATTTTCTTTATTTATATATATTCTTCAAAAATAATTAAATTTGACTATGTTTGTATAAATTTTTTAAATAAGACGAACGGTCAAACTTGAGGTTAAAAAAAGTTAAATGTTTTATACTTTGAAGCAGAGAGACAAATGGAAAGGGTAGGATATATGAGGAGGGTACATTTATCAATTAGTTGTGTATATATACGTAGTACAAAGTTAATCATCCATTAGTATAGGTGGGGAGCGTATCAGGTGGAAACCAACCTACTTGTGCTAACTATGCAAACTCTGATGAGGGCGCACGATCCGGATCCGATGGCTTGGGAGAGAGGTGGGGACAATTTACAAAAACCCGTCCGCCAGCCCATTCATAATCCCTGTATTTTTGCAAAATCCCCCCTACCCTAATTCCAGTGTCCACGGCGTTTCGCTTCTTTCTTCTCCCCTCGGTTTCAATCGCGCACTGCTGCCTTAAACTCCCCTACCGCTGCCGCCCCTCGACTCCTCGCCCGCCGCTGCCGCTCCACTCCCGCGAGCATCAATCCACACCGGGCCGCAGCGCTTCGCTACTGGCTCGTCGTCACAACACCAAGATACAGCGGCCAGTCACAGCGCCGCTCACAGGAACAACAACCGACACGCGTACTGACTCACCGTCAAACACGCTGCTAGACGCTGGAGAGTCCCCTTCGTAACAGAATGGTGGTGGACTCCATGGCGGGGGCAAGTTCTATGGCGGCGTCGTTCTCCACGGCGAGGGCGGACTCCATGGCGGCAGTGAATTGCATGGCAATTGGCGAGGCGACCACGATGACAACGTGAGCGGGCAGATGAAACGACTACGGCGCGTGGCGGCAAGAGAACAGATCACGACCTTGGTTTCCAGCGATTGATCTGGGGGGTTGGTTGCAAAATGTTGATTACTTGTGCTAATGGTGGGGGGCTAAAGTGCATAATACTCCACATCGTGCACCCATTTTCATAGTTTGTACAGGTGGGTTGGTTTCCACCTGATACGCTCCCGTACAGTTAGGTGAGACTCGGAAAATAAAAGGTATATAGTAATTATTTTTTGGATTTAAGTGTGAATAAAAGTGGATTTGCTCGTACCTTGGCAAGTGGCAGTCTAATTTTTACCGTGTGGATCTGTCGCCTTTACCTTGATCTTCCGCTGTCGACGTCGGACGTCCGCCGTGGACTCAATTAACCGCGCAAATCAGTGTCGTAGTTACGTTGAACGTATCAATCACAGATCGAACTACTCCTTGCCTGATCGACGAGCACTACATCAGTCAGATCACATATATGGATCCCTCTGCCGAAACAAAAATAGATCAAGGATTCCTGCACCTAGAAACGATTCCTCACCCATGTCGCGAGTGCAGACAAAACATCCATGTCTCGCAGAGCTAGCGCCTGTCGCTTGTGGTGCGCGAACAACTCCGATCAGCTACAACTCCGACTAGTAGCTAGTAAAACTGTAAATAAAAGTGGAGGCGCACACACACATATGCAACGCGTCGGCCTAGCTAAGCACGTATAGTATTATCTTTTTTGCCAACGCATCGGCTAGCTGATATAACAAACTTAGAGATTGACTTAGTTTAGTGGCATAGATCTCACATGTAGAACTGGCGGAAGGCTCAGATTATTTCAAATAGAGCCTAAACAGATCCGGCTTATATACCGTCCGGTCTTTGTATCACCATCTCATTGATACACAACCACATTTTCATCATAGGAAGATCTGGAAGATGAGGATTCCACTAAAAATAAAAAATTTTCTTTGGTTTCTGCAAAGAGAGGTTGTTCTAACCAAAGACAATCTGGCTAGAAAAAATTGGAAAGGTAGTCAGAAATGTATCAGCTGTAATAGGAATGAGAATATCCAACACCTCTTCCTTGACTGTACCTTTGCTAAAACGATTTGGAGAATCATCTTTTTTGCTACTAATCTGAACCAACCTAGATCTATCAGCCATTTGTTTGGTACATGGCTGAATAATCAACATAAAAAGATGAAAGGTTTGATCTGGGTGGGTACAGTTGCGTTGTGTTGGGCTATCTGGCGATGCCGGAATGATGTAATTTTTAAGAAAATGAAAACTAACTCTATTATGCAGGTTATTTTCAGGGGAGCATACTGGCTACGCTCCTGGGCCCAATTACAGCGTGATGAGCAAGTCAAGGACGCCCTCACTCTGATGAGCAAGAAATTAGAGATTATTGCTTTAGAGATATCAAATAGAGGGTGGAAGCACTTATATCGTTTGCTTTAGTCCGATAATCTCTTTTAAAGACTTTGGTTTGCTTTTTATTCATCAAGAACAGTTTGTAATAATTGGCTGTGTACATCCCTGGATGTAGATGCCGGATTCTGTAATCGCTTATTAAAAAAAAATCAGCTAGCTGATGAGCAGCTCATGTTCCCCTCGTCAAAAGCCAGGTTACCCATTCGCCGGCCAGCAGTAGCGAGGTCGGAAGGCTGTGGAAAGCCAGAAAGTAATTAGGTTTGCGATGCTGTCAGCTCATTGAGATCTTTGATTAGATTTATCCGTTGATTTGCACCCGTCGCTCTCAGCAGTTAGGCCAAGGGCGAAGCTTTAGTTTGAGTTTGAGATGAGAGTCGCGGGTGCATCAAGCGCCCCGCCCCATAGGGGCCTCCATTAGCCAGGGTCACTGAGCTGAGGCGTGGTCGCCGGCCTCCGCCGATTCTGCCCGTTGCTCGCTATAGCTAGACGTGGCTGCGCGGCCACTCCGTTTCCCCGGAATCGGCAGCCCAGTCACCGAGCATGTCACCTTGGCGGTGGGGGAGAGGCGATCCATCGAAAAGGGTGTGCAGGTCATATGTCTTGGCCTGCGACGCCACCGCAACCCCAGCCACCAACTACCACTACCACCTCCAGTCTGCCGCCACCAGCCCACCACCACATCTATCTCGTTTGCTGGCTGCATCATCTGACCATTCGTTTTGTAATCGCTTCACCAGCCACCAACAACAAAGGGTAAGGTCTATATGCGCTCCGAAGGCGATCCTGATGTCATTTTTTGGAAGAGTTCTTCGCCGGTGGGGTGGACATTGTATCCGCGGATCGAATTGACAGCTTGCCGGCAATTGCGTTCTGGCGTGGCGATGGTCTTTCTGCTCTGGAGTCTGGAGGTCGGTGACGACGGTGTTCAGCGGGACATCAGATTTAGCCACCGTCTATTTGACTTATGTACAGGCAGTTTGAGACTTTTTAGGTGTCCTTTTTTTCTTCTCAGCAGACTTGTTGAATGCTCCTGCATCCACAAATATAAGCGTTCCCGGTTTGTTTTTTGAGATAGCAATGGGGGGCAGCGGCTCACCTGAACAAATCTTCATCTCTCAAAGAACAGAGTTTAGGAGCAGAGGAGGCTCCAATACAGCAGGGGAATCAGAAAAGCTCAAAAGCTAAATTACATAGTCAAGCTGCTGCACCAGGACGTACAGGAGGGGCTTGGTGCCTGTTCGCCGTTTCGCCCGGCACACCCAAAGCTTGAGGTGTTCCGAGAGGAGAACGGACATGGCGCGCGGGGTCAGGGTGATCCCATCGAAACCTTGCGGTTTCTGCTCTTCCAAATGATCCACAAGGTGTTGAGAGCGGCAGTGTGCCTCAGCTCGGCAGGATGTAGAGAGAGTAATCCTGCAACGGACTCAGCAGCCTCCCATGCAGACGTTCGGTTAGGGAAGGATTTTAACATTGAAAGGTTTGGGCCAGCCATGTTCGACACAAGGCCCAGCTAGTCTGGCCCGTCCGTCAACCATCATTGTTAGGCCGAAACATAAAGCGCCTGAAAAAGGCCCCCTTATTGGAAAAGTCTGTTTTACCTCCCTGGATACAGCGAGGAGTTAACCATTCTCCCTAGACATGAAAACATACCGAACTACCTCCCCAACTTTCAAAACTGTTTAATTTACCTCTCTACCCCACTCATAAGCGGTTTTCAATTAGATATAAACCTTATAAATACTTAATTAGATTATTAAACAACGAAAAATATCCCTAAGCTTCTAAAAATTATGACGCAAATCCTAGAGATGGATTGAGATGTAAAATATCTGAATAAAATATTTAAAACTAGTGCAAATGTATAAAGTTTTGTAAAATTTAGATTTAGCACTAGCAATAAGAAAAATATGTCAAAAATTATTAAAGTATTTTAATCTATATATAATTGCATTTTGAATAATTTTCATAATAAAAACATGAAATGCAGCCGACATGAATACATTCGTCGAAAATGTATAAATGCTTTCAACATTAATATATGTTACATCCATGATGGTTTACTGCATTTATGATGAACGTATTCATATCAACTTCATTTCATGTTTTTTATTGCAAAACGTATTCAAGATGCAATTAGAAAATTTTATGATGATTTAATGTTTTGGATATATTATTTTAGAAAATTTTATCGACATTTTCACTAGTTTTAACTATTTTTTAGATTTCTTGGTACCAATCCATATCTAGGATTTTTTTCTCATGATTTTTAAAAGCTTAGAGATAATTTGTATGGTGTAATATATATTTACAGGATTTATTTTGAAAAGGATAAAACCGTCTCTGAAAACCGTTGGTAACCCGAGCAGGGAGGTAAAGTGAACGAACAGTCTTGAAAGTTATGGTAGGTGGTTCACACACTTCTCGAGTCTAGAGAGGAATCATGAATTCGGCGCAATGTCTACGGAGGTGTAAAAGACTCCCCCAAGTTTTTTTTGTTCACTTTTCCTGTCCGCAGTTGCCTTGCTTACGGCCCATAGCCCGCTCGTCACTGGCTTGTGGTCTGTCGATGATTATCAGATAGTGGTGGCAGGTGGCAGCTGATCGCCTTGATCGCACATTTTGCCGAAAATTACTCTCAAAATCTTTTCTCCACACAATCAAATAAGTGTACTGTATACAGTCGTACAAACAGAGCAGCTTGACTAATTAATTACTCTACACTAGCACACAACTACGACAGGTGTATATATAGTTTCTGAACACGAGGTAGGTTGGAGTAGCAGATTGGTACGCCTACAGTCCTATTCCTCTGCTCGGTCCATCCATTTCTATCAGGGGAGGCACCGGCGGCCTCATGGGGTGGTACGTGGCCGACCTCTCCATGGCGGCCATCTCCACCCCGATCGGGCTTGTCACCCCTGCGCCACCGTTCACCGCGTCGACGAGCTTGGACGGGCACGACATGCTCCGGACGTGCGTCGTGGTGGACGCCTCCCGCGGCAGCGGCACGAGCACGGGGCGCCCTTCCCCGTTGCGCGCGCCCATGACGGCCACGAACCGGTCGTCCTCCACGTCGTAGAAGTTGGCCGTCCTCACCTCCTGCGCCAGCGCGCAGCTCCAGCAGAAGAGCCACTTGGCGCAGTCGCTCACGGCGGCGCCAGCGCTGCCGCACCAGGAGAAGAAGCCTCCGCCGGGTAGCTTGTAGCGCTTCCGCATCTGCGACCGCCAGAAGCCGCCGTAGAGGAAGCCGCAGAGGCTCAGGAACACGCCCGCGGACACCACCGTGTCGCGGATGTCCTCGTCGTGGATGTTCAGCGCCGTCACGCTAAAGATGAGGAACGGCGCCACGAAGAGGAGGATGAAGGTGAAGGCGTGCACGTACATGTTGCCGAACCCGAGGCGCTCCATGTTCCACCCGAACACGCAGAACGTGCACGTCGCCGACAGCGCGCACACCGTCCCGTCGTCGCAGCAGTCGAACAGCCCGCCGCTCCACTCCGGGCTGCTCACCACCACGCGCCGGTTGTACACCTTGATCTCCACGTCCTGGCCGCCAACGCCGTCGTTCTCGGCCCGGCCGCCCTGCTCCCGCGCCGCTTCGGACGACGACGACGACTCCGTGTCGGGCTCGTCGGCCTTCTTCCGTCCCAGCGGGCTGTACGCCGTGTAGAGTCCGGCGATGACCGGGCACCCCGTGCCGAGGCCGTAGCCGATGTTGAGCGCCCAGTCCGGGCGGTCCTTGCGCGTGTAGCTCCAGAACAGGGCGCAGCAGTAGTACTGGGCGAAGCAGGTGACGTGCAGCAGGAGCACCACGACGAGCATGTGCGCGCGGTCGTGCGGGCGCGCGGCGCCGTCCTTGCAGTACACCTTCCGGGCCTCGTCGCGGTCGCTGCCGGGGCCGGGGCGCCACCGGAGGAGCAGCACCAGGTGGTGGAAGATCTTGGGGTGCTGGTACAGGCACATGATGGTGAAGAGCGCGTTAAGGATCTGGTTGATCACCTCCGTCCACTTCTTCCGCCGCTCGTCGTCGGGGATGGCGTCGTCGAGCATGCCGGTCATGAGCATGAGCAGCAGCAGCAGACCGGCGGCGACGAACGCGAGCCAGATGATCATCGCGAAGTTCTCGGGCTTCTTGCACCAGCTCACCGCGTAGCTCCACAGCTTGCCCCACTTGATCTTCCGCACGAACGGCACGCGGAACCGCCTCCGCCGGCGGCCGCCGCTGTCACTGTCCTCGTTGTCTGCTCCCCCCGGCGAAGACTGGTGGCCCCTGCGGCGGAGGCGGCCGACGAAGGTGGAGCGGAGGAACCAGTCCTTGGACGGGTGGGCGCGGAGGAAGTCGAGGAACCGCCGCTTCCGCCGGCTCTTGCTGAACGCTCCCCGCTCCACGGACGGGATGTAGATGTCGATGGGGATGAAGTCCGCCCAGGCGCATTGTCCCCGACGGAGTGCCAGGCTCACCGGTGACCTCGATGATCTCGTTCCCGTCGTCGGAGCTGCAATTCGCGTCCGGAGGCATCTCCGACGAGCTCCCCTGCCAGACCGTTGCTCTGCAGTCTGCACGTGAACGAGACTTCAGAACATGATCTCGGATACTCGGATGTGCTATCTGCAACTGCCGCGGCAACAAACATTAAGATACAACTGGACTATAAGTACCAAAATTTTGTCAGCGCAGAGCAGCGGCAGAACCAAAATGACCAAGTCACTGACTCTCTGCCGTGACTGACTGACCGTTTCTCTGATTTTTTTTCCATCCAAAGAAAGACTGTAGCAACGATGTTTCAGAAGTTGGGCCACACGGTCAAACAAGGTTGGCCTACTTGTCTACCACGGACGTGTAAAAATCGTTTATAGCTGCAAGGACCGTAACTAGGCACCATCACCTCCGTGGCACGATCTTGAAAGGAATGTACGGTAATTCCATTTACTAGGATGGTACAAAGTTTGATATTGTTCGGTAAAACGGAATTGAAATCTTAAATGCTGCATTTATGGATGGAAATATGAAAATGAAATCTTGAATTATCCGCTATCCGTATCTGCTAAAATATAAATATCTGCATCCGTATTCGAATTGAAATATGGTAGTAAAGTGGATACATCAGAATTCGTTTTTGTCGATTTTCTCTATCTGATTCCACATCCGTATTCAGCAATATCCGACACTATCCGTATTCGACTATATAAAATTGTCAGTTATCTCTATAATTGATGGTTGATTATGTTCAATAGAATACTAATAATGATAGTGTATAATTAAAAAAATTATATCCATAACTAATGATTATGACATTAATTTTAATATTAAAAATATTGCATCCATAAAACAATTTAAAAGTTACATTTAAATTTAATGATCAATCTCATTAATTTTAATAATACTCTAGTTTATTTATGTATCGATGAAAATATTTTTCATGTATCTTATATTATTTGTTTGATAAATGTATATATATTATTTGTTTGATAAATGTATATATATTTTTAAAAATGTATTTATTAATAGTTTTATTTATTATATGATTAATTATTAAAATAAATATGGATGAATGTGATATTCGTAATGAGCGATCTCTGTCTATACTTGTTATATACTAATACTTTAGTTTTTACATGATATTGTGATTGTAAATTATCAATAAAGAAAATTGGCAAATGTTGTCTTCCAAATCGAGTAAATATCCGAATGCGTATCCGAATTCGAGACATCCGTTTTGTATTCGTATTTGTGAACATTCAAATCCGTATTCATATTCGAGTAAAAATGTGGTAAAAGTTGTTATGCGAATCTGATTTCATGCGAATCCGTTCCGTTTCCCTCCATAGTTGCATTGGACCACGGTGCGGTGAACCGTGGCACACACAACATGGTGACAGTAATGGCCTGAAACTCTGATGTCTATTTGGATGTACAAGGGAACTAGGGGAGAACCTAGCTGATGCATCAAGAAGCATCCATGACACTTGTATCCGTGGCCCTTCCCTAGGTGCAATGGCCACGGCTAACTTTTTATAAATTTTATTTTCTACCCTTTTTCAGTTCAACTGAAGCATGACGTGAAAGCAGCTTTGGTCTGCTCCAAAGAAGGCATAGAATAAGTAACGAGTGATAAAAAAGTTAAATGATTTGGTGTCATCCATGTTCCATGTTACGTAGCTAATGTCACCATATGCACGGATCTCTCTGCCGGTGCGGGGGCGGCCGAATGAAACTGCTATTGTTTGGCCAGGATTGCAATGGGGGACATCGATGTCGGTATCGGCACGGTGGTGAGCTAAAAATTCCGTGGAATGGCGTTTTTTTCCCCTAAAAAACGCGGGAGGTAAAGAACGCGGAAAGAAGAGGAGAAAGCTGAAAGCCTGAAATCCAACGGCGAAGGCACGTCGCTCTGCCTATGGCGGAAAATCTCGCGCTGCTACGGGGGGTCGATGAGCCCTACGCAACTCCAGAACCACGGAGCATGTGGCATGAATTTGCTCTGAATGCTTGAATCGACTTGAGTAGGTTAACAAGCATACGGTTGCGAAATCAGGAACGCCGCCTCACCAGCCTCGCAGATATTCAGAAATGGAACTGAATGAAAACGAAGCGGGCAGAGATGATTAGCACGCACCTGAGCTCAACGCCTCGTCGCCTCCCTATCCCAGCATCCGAAGCACCATGCCCCGAAGTCGCACGCACGCAAGAACTTTCCCTTTGCAGCGCAGTTCTTCTCTGCTGAATCAGAACAGAGTCGTCTTGGCAAAACCGCCGCCCTCCACGGCCTCTGAACCTCGGCTTATGCGTAGCAGGTTTCACGCAACGGTGGGATCGGGTTCCGGAGCGAGATCGACGCGACTGCTCCCGTGCCTCGGCGGTCGCGGGATGAGCTCCGAGTTCTTGGTCGCAGCTCGCAAGGGAAGTCTTTCTTCTGGTTCAGAGGGGGAGCTGTCGTCTGTCGAGGAGGAGCAGGACCGAAGGAGAGAGCTCTGCCGCCTGTGCGTGTCCGGGGGAGGGGAGTCAGCATTGGCGGGTGGGGCAGCGTGGAAAAGAAAAGGAGACAGGCTCGCGGCTCGCCCCAACCGGGGAGGGATGCTTTGTCACTTCAGCGACAAAAAGATAACTTATAAGGACACATAGTCCGCGTGGGTCTTTTATTCTGCATGCAGCTTATGTACTTTCTCGCTAGTGGTGACGTGAGTGTAGGATTCCAAATTAAAGAATCTATAAATCACAAATTAATATTAAAATTAAATTCCGATCGCACCATTGAATTTTTGACAATAAAAAATTCGAAACAAGATCCCACATGACTATATTTTGAAAGATTTTTTAATTTGTATTTTTTAATTAAGATTATATATTATGTGCAATACATAACCGCAGAACAAAATTTACAAACTATCAGAACAAAATATTTGTATGTACCGAACAAGTTATATGAACTGCCGGAACAAATATGTATATGTGTCGAACAAAAGTGTTGATGTCACTTTTGCATGTATTAAAAAAATCTATAAATCATAAACCGAGTATCAAAATTAAATTCCTATTGCACTATTGAATTTTTTATAATAAAAACTTCGAAACAAGATCCCACTTGACTATATTTTGACAAACTTTTTAAATTTATATTTTTAATTAAGGTTATATATTCTATTATAGCCAGAACAAAACAAATGAAGTGTTAGAACAAACGAGAACAACTATCAGAACAAGAACCTATTATAGTCAGAACAAGTTTGTATGTCATCCCGAACAAAAAAAAATGTAGTGTCAGAACAAATCAGAACAAGTGTCAGAACAAGTTATTATTATAGCCAGAACAACTTATTATTATAGCCAGAACAAGTTTGTATGTCATCTCGAACAAACAAAATAAAGTGTCAGAGCAAACAACAACTGTCAGAACAAGATAATATTATAGTTAGAACAAGTTTGTATGCCATCTTGAACAAATAAATAGAGTATCAGAATAAATAAATAAACTAAGGGAAAAAATAGAAAGAGAGAAAAGAACGAAAAATCAACATAAAATGATCTGTAACTCTATGTAGGTACGAAGTGTTGTGTTGTGCAATGATTGCTAATTATCTTGTTTAGTTGAAGGTCTGATGTTCAAAATTTGTGATTGATGAAATTTTTTATATTTTAACTTCGTATAGGACTGAGAAGAAAAAAAGAAACCGCGAGCCGAAAGTAAAAAACGGAAACGAAAAAACGGAAAGAGAAAAACCGAAGGAAAAAAAGTCGAAAAGAGGAGATAAAAGAAACGAAGGAAAAACCGAAAAGAGAAAAAAAGAAAAAAGGAAGCACACAGGAAAAAACAAAGGAAAAAACGAAAAGAGAAAAAAACGAAGGGAAAAATTGAAGAGATATGATAAAAGAAACGAAGGAAAAAACGAAAAGAGAGAGAAAAGTGTTGTCGTCTGTCGAGGAGGAGCAGGATCGAAGGAGAGAGCTCTGCCGCCTGTGCGTGTCCGGGGGAGGGGAGTCAGCATTGGCGGGTGGGGCAGCGGGGAAAAGAAAAGGAGACAGGCTCGCGGCTCGCCCCAACCGGGGAGGGATGCTTGGTCAGGCGGCACAAGTTTGTATGTCATCTCGAACAAAAAAAAATGTAGTGTCAGAACAAATCAGAATAAGGGTTAGAACAAGTTATTATTATAGTCAGAACAACTTATTATTATAGCCAGAACAAGTTTGTATGTCATCTCGAACAAACAAAATAAAGTGTCAGAGCAAACAACAACTGTCAGAACAAGATAATATTATAGTTAGAACAAGTTTGTATGCCATCTTGAACAAATAAATAGAGTGTCAGAATAAATAAATAAACTAAGGGAAAAAATAGAAAGAGAGAAAAGAACGAAAAATCAACATAAAATGATCTGTAACTCTATGTAGGTACGAAGTGTTGTGTTGTGCAATGATTGCTAATTATCTTGTTTAGTTGAAGGTCTGATGTTCAAAATTTGTGATTGATGAAATTTTTTATATTTTAACTTCGTATAGGACTGAGAAGAAAAAAAGAAACCGCGAGCCAAAAGTAAAAAACAGAAACCAAAAAACGGAAAGAGAAAAACCGAAGGAAAAAAAGTTGAAAAGAGGAGATAAAAGAAACGAAGGAAAAACCGAAAAGAGAAAAAAAGAAAAAAGGAAGCACAAAGGAAAAAACAAAGGAAAAAACGAAAAGAGAAAAAAACAAAGGGAAAAATTGAAGAGAGAAGATAAAAGAAACGAAGGAAAAAACGAAAAGAGAGAGAAAGAAAGAAAAAGGAAGCCGGAATGAAAAAAATGAAGGAAGAAACGAAAAGAGAAAAGAAAACGAAGGGAAAAACAAAAAGAGAAAAACAAAAATACCAACTGAAGGAAGAAACGAAAAGAGAAAAAAGAAAAATACCAACCGAAAGAAAAAAACGAAAAGAGAAAAAAACGTAAAGAAAAGGAAACGAAAACCAACCGGACCCCTGGCCCCCGCTCGGCGAAATTGTCGCTGAAGCGATGCAAATAATTCACGACCGGGAAGGGGGAAATTTAGCGGGGCAAGGGCGGAAGGCGACTGATTTTCACGGTTTTTTTACTTTATCCTACATTCATTTGGTGCAGTGCAGAGCAGCCTGAGTGTCAGGCACGGTTGGATTTGGTTACGCAAAAAAAATCAACTTTTCTAAATAATTGATTTGGATTGGAGGAAATCTGCAAATTAGCCTTTTCCCACCAAAGCTAGCAACCTGTTAGCAGCACAAACTAATAATATGCATGTCCGTTGCATTCACAGTCTCATAGACTGATAGACATGCCGTTAATTACTTAATTAGTACTGTATATGAGAGAGAGAGAAACGAAATGTAGTTTCGGCCGAATTTATTTCAAGTACCTCAGTATATATTTTTCTCTAGTAATTTTGGCCAAATAGCACCTTGGCAATGGTACTGATGCCCAAAACGACATTGATTTGTGACCGGAGAGAGTACAAAAATATGCATTATGGACGCACTAAGGTTTCTTTCAATCCAAACCCTGACAGGAACGCTACGATTTAAAAAACCTCTTCGTCAGACGCAGTGATGCGACGCAGCTGTGTTCCAATCGCACTCCAACCGTGCACCACCGGTCGCTGTCCTGTTCGTTGCGGCCGGCGTTGTGGAGGAGTAGCGGCATGGCGCGCGCGGCAAACTGCTGCGCGTCCGTCGTCACGGCTGGGCTAGTGGGCAAAGCGGCAATGGGGGCGGTGGGGGCGGAAGCGTCCACTATTTTCGGATTGGATTTTGCATGCGCAATGGCTTGCTGCACCCAGCAAGCAAGCAACGTTGGCACTAGCACTAGCACTGCGGCGATGAGTGCGCGGACGTCGCGATCGCGTCCCAATCGAGCTCGGATGCCAATCACGCCATGGGCTCTGCGCCTCTGCTCGGTCGAGTTCACACTCGCTTTGGCAGGTTTGCCTTTGCTTTGGTTTCGCTTTGGCAGTTTCACCCTTTAATTTTGCAGTCCGCAAGCAGCAGAGAATGCAGGATGCAAGAGTGATGCGGTGCGAGCCGGAAGCCCGGAACAGTAGCTGTTTGCGCGGTGAGATCTGGGCTCTGTGCTACCATGTTCTCTGGTCAAGCAAGGAGGACCCGTTTACTTCGCGAACTAAAATTTTTGGGTCCCCTTTCAGAGTCTATTAGAAGTAAGATTATTTATAAAAAATAATTACACGAATGGACCGGAAATTGCGAGATGAATCCATTAAGTCTAATGAATCTGTCGTTAGAGATTGTTTACTATAGCATGATATTGTCTAATCATGACATAATTAGGCTCGTTAGATTCGTCTCGAAAATTAAGGTAGGGGTCGTGGAATGAGTTTTGTCATTAATCTACATTTAATACTCCAAATTAGTGAAAAGAAGATTGATGTGACGGGTTGTTGGTGAAAATTCTGGAAACTAAACTGGCCCAAAGGCCCGAGTATTTTGCCTTCCAGAAACGGAGCTCAGGAGTCAGTGACTCAGTAGTACGCCCAGTCGCCCACACAGCTTGACCAAAACAAGGGTGGGCACCTGCGCACCAGCGCGCACTGCGCCTGCCCGTCTAGAAGTCAAAGTGCTGGACCCGAATCCAGAATCCTGATCGGATCGACGCACCAAGGACAAGGAGGGGGTGGGAAGTGCGTCTGTGGCTGGGACTTCCAGCGTCGTGCGCGCTACTTCTGAATTTCTGGCGCCCGCCACTGCTTGTTTATATTCTGCCCGCACCGATTGACGGCTTCAGGCTTTCACTTGGGCATCATACCACTGCTGCCGGTGCCTGCCCAAGTAATACCCCGATGACTTTGTGAGGAGCAGCGGTATGACGTGCTCATCGCACTTCGTTCTTAAATATATGTATTTAAGACAAGTTAGATAGTTCAACAATAAATTAATTTTTTTATTTAAGGACGGAGGTAGTGCTATTCATTGTGAACTTTGTTTCGTGGTTTTCTGTAGAGGTGGAGAGTACAAATCCATGCAAGGGTTTGTTATGTTTTATTTTTAAAGAAGGGGTCATTTAAAAAAATGGTTTCAACTTTTTTTTAAAAAAAGGGGGTCCGTAATATCTTAAACCATACTAGTAGCTATCTTAAAATTGCAGTTTTCATATTGATATTGATACGACAGACCTTCCAGTAATATCTTCAGTACATAAAAATTACACTCCTCCATCCTAAAATATAGCAACTTCAAGAATTCTTTTAGACAAATTAAGGATGAACATTAAAAGTTCATATTTACCCTCATTTAAAATAATGATACATTTTCTATTTAATTGGTATCAAACCATAATTGTTTTGCATGTATGGAGGGCACTTTATGCCTATTAGTCACTAGGAAAATCAAAATCAGTTTGCTATCTTAACTTGTCATCCATCTAATTTTGGCAAAATATGAAAAATTAGCCTCCAACAGTTTGGCAAAACAACTTGGCATCAATAGCAACTTGGGATCCCTCCCCCTCGGAGCGCGCATATGCGCACGCGTATCCGTGGCGTATCCGTTCCGTAACAGATCAGCCTGGGCATTCGGTAAATACCGAACCGATCGGTTCGGTTCTTCAGTACCTATGTAAATTCGGTTCCTGAGAAATCGGTATCGATTGGTTCCTTAAAAAAATTTGGTACCAAGGGTATCCGATATCGGTAAATTCGGTTTGGTTCCGGTATTTACCGAACAATACCGGATTGATCCCAAAGAAGATGTAATAGCATGTTCAAAAACTAATTTTGACATGATTTCATAGATAATAATAGTGCAAAAAACAAATACATACAAAAGTCCACATGAATATAAGTGTGAGTGCCAAAACTACATAACATAATAGTCTATAATAGTACAAGCAATAATATAATAACACTTAAACTTATCAAATTTCATGTAACTTCGGTAAATTCGGTTCGGTTTCGGTATTTGCCTCGGTACTTCGGTTCCTGAAAACTCGGAACCGAACATGGAACTGAATATTTCGGTTTCGGTAAATTTTGGTTCAGTTCTCGACAATTTCGGTTCGGTTCTCGGTATTTTGTGCCCAGGCTTAGTAGTAGAAGAGGTGGAAGGACATAAAATAATTTTGTTTCTATCTCGGGGTTCCTGATGTAAGTTTTCAAGAGGTGGAAGGGCGTACATAATTTTGTTTCTCTCTCAGGGTTTATAATGTAAGTTAGATCTGGATTTGGCAAGTGAATTATGCCAAACTATCGGAGATGAACTCCTTTTTACTTGGCACATCTTTTAGAAGTTGGCAAAACACAAGATTTGCCGAGTAAAATTTGGTAAACTCTTGAAGATGCTCTGATGCCATAGATTTTGAATGAGCATCTTCAACAATTTGTTAAATTCGGCTGATATTTTTTATTTTTGGCAAAAACACTATAAATACTCATCCAATAAATTTTTTACAACTTGGGAAAAACCTGCCTCCAGCGTGTAGATATACGCGCGTACTCGACTTGTCATCGGCGTGAAACGGTGGGAAGCCATGTGGGACGGTGAAAAAATAAATAGAGAAAGGTTTCTGATGCAAATGTATTAGAGAGAGAAAGATTTGGTAAGTTCAAAATAACAAACTCTTGGAGATGTATTTTTTTAGCTTGACAATTCTTTTAGAACTTGACAAATCTTATGATTTACCAAATTAATAATAGCAAACTCTTAGATATGTTTAGATATATTCTGGTACGGAGGTAGTATAAATACAGGAAATTGTACAAACAAAGTTTATTTAAAATCTCAAACCGTTTTGATTTTGAAGGCCATTAGGGTACCATTATGGGCCTTTAGTGAGAGCACGTATTTTAGGGCCCAACAAGGCCCAGTCATGAGATCACACCCCTCCTCAGCCGACGACGACGATAGCCGCCGGCTCGCGTCGACGCGTACTCTACTCCTGCTTTGCCGGACCCGGCCGGACCCGTCGCTCGTCTACCCGCCCGTCATCCATCCATCCCATTCCCGCCGGGGATTCCGCCGCGATCGAGGCGGAAAACACAGCCTTCATCAGGCCCACGCCGCGACCTCACCCAGATTTCCCGAGCAAACGCGTGGTTGGAATTGTTAGGCTGCTCGCTCCCCCCGGGACGATGAGGCGAAGGTACCGGCCAAACGAGTGGGCACTTTGATCACTTGTCCTGAGCCGCAGGCCGCAGCCCCGTCAGTTGTTCGTATCCTTGAGCAAGCTCTGCTGGTGGCGTCGTGCCATGTCTTTAGCGCCCGTTTTTCTCTCCTGCTTCTGGGCGCAAAAACCATGCGTTGCGCTCCTGGTGGCGTCCCCTTTTCCTGGATCGATGCTCTAGCGCTAGCGAGCTCCACGCTACGGTTATAAAATGGGAATGGAACGAAACGAATGGATCAGCTGAGAGCTCTACAAATCCATCAGACGTTCATCTGCTGAGTTCCATAATCCACACAGTCCATGCCTTCCGGGTGCAAGACGATAAGGCATCCAACCATTTGGACTTTTGGAGGCCACTGGTGTGCCCTGTGCAGGGTGGAGAAGCAGGACACGTGAGCGACCATCCAGTCCCAATCACCGCGCGCGTCCGGCCGGCTTCGGGTTTGGCCGTTTGGGGTGGTCGTTCATGTGTCCCGTCCTCTCCACCGAGCACCGCGCCATCGCCGTCCTCATAACCAGCCAGCCCACGGGCCACGGCCCGCGTGCGAAACCCCAACGTGTTCCGTGTGCTCCTCCCTCCTTGTGACAGGCTGACAGCGAAGCAGGCTTTTCCTTCCTTCATTATTCACTCGCTCGTCAGCCCACCATCCTCCTCCTCCTCCTCCGCCGCCGCCGCCTCTCCTGCCGTCGCCATGGCTGCCGCCCCCACCGGTGCTCTCGTCATCACCGCGTCCTCCTCTTCATCGCCGTTCTCTCTCAAGTACCGGACTCCTCCAGTCCCCGTTCCCTGTAGCACTGCACGTTGCGCGTGATGTTAATCTGATGGGTACGTCTAACGGCGGCACGCTTGCAGGGGATCGAAGGCCAGCCACCGCCGACCCGCGGGGAGAATGCCTGCCACTATCCGCTGCGTCAGTAGCCCGACGGCCGTCGATACATGTACTGTTCCATTCCTGCTCTTTGAAATTCACTGTTTCAGTTCTACTAGTCTCTATTAGTTTTCACTTGATGCCGTTGCCGTCCAATCGAATGCTACGGGCCTCTATTCGGATTAGGGTATCATTCCAGGTTGCTGCACACTGCAGTAGCTTCTTGTTTGGCTGATATTGCATTCATGTGAAGAGTTGCCTGTAGATGTCGTGAATACAGGAATACTGATTTTGTTTGCTAATGTTTTCCTCCTCCTGTCCTGAAGCCTACAAGACTAGTGTCCCGCGCAATGCTAACATGGCCAAGCTCCAAGCAGGATATTTGTTTCCTGAGGTTATGCATTTATTCTCGTTCTCGTATTCACTTTCTTGTTGACGCTGCTCTCTTGTGGATTCGGCTTCTGATTGATTTGTCGTCTGTTAATCAGATTGCGAGGAGAAGATCAGCACATTTGCTGAAGCACCCTGATGCTAAGATTATAAGCCTGGGTATAGGTGACACTACCGAGCCCATTCCGGATGTCATAACGAATGCCATGGCAGAGGTGCCTACTTTTTAAAAAAGGAACTAATATTATTGCTTTCAAAAAATGCGAGTACCCGTTAGCAGTCCTTTCCCTTTTATATTTTAGTTTTTTTTTTTGGGGTTCTCATTTGGTTCAACTTGTATATATTTGTCGGAGTAAACTAAGAAAATTCACAGATGTTTTTTTTTTGCTTAATACCTCTTTTGCTATTACATTATTTATTGATTAGTCTATCTGTAAACACAGAGAGCACATGCCTTGTCAACAATTGATGGCTACAGTGGTTATGGAGCAGAGCAAGGTGAAAAGGTACTATAGCTTGTTGCTTCATTAGCAACCTTCAATGCATCAGTAGACTGATGCAGGTACCTGTTCCTTTTTTTAGCTGAATTCACATGGTTCTTTTACAGCTATGAAGTTCTACATAATTGTTTGTATTTCGTGGTGGAATATGCCTGTAAGTTTGGTTGTCTTTTAATAATTGTTTGATGAGGATTGATGTTCTGTAAATATAAGGATAATTATCTTTAACTTGTTATGCTCTGGTTTTTAAGAATTAAGAGTCACCGTTTTGTAATCATTCACGTCTCCTTAGTTAAAAGAACCTATTCTGTACAAAATGCTTGATGAGTTGATCATTTTCCTTCCATTCATCCTTCCAAGTGCTTGCATACTTGACCTATTTTGCTTAAATGATTTAACTTCTAAATTTTAAATAAGTACATATTTTCGTCTTTGCCTACCCCAACTTGCTTGGGCCAAAAGGCTATGTCGTTGTTGTATACTTCCGTCTTTGCCTGACCTTGTATTAGCTCTTTCAGCATCTTGAAATGTTGTGTTGGCTGTCAATGCAGAAACTAAGGGCAGCAATTGCTGCAACCTACTATGCGGATCTTGGTATTGAAGATTCAGACATATTTGTCTCTGATGGTGCCAAATGTGACATTTCCCGCCTGCAAGTACCAAAAGAACTCGCCTCCTGCCTGTTAAGCATACAGTTCATATTCAGATTATTTGTTAACAAGTTTCCTGATTCAAATGTCCCAGGTCCTTTTTGGTTCTAATGTGACGATTGCAGTCCAAGACCCATCATATCCTGTAAGAGAATTGTTTAATCGACTTTAATCTTCAGTTATTTTACCCTTTTATATTCTTATGATTCCGAACTTGTGTGACGATAGTGGTGAAAAAGGTTCCTTTTTATTGTTCTTTTCATTTCATACTGTTACTTTTGGCATAGCTGCTACTTCTTTTGCATATTCTATGGTGAAACTAACCATGTCTTTCATTTTAACAGGCATATGTTGATTCAAGTATTATCATGGGACAAACTGGCTTATACCAGCAAGATGTTCAGAAGTATGGGAACATCGAGTACATGAGATGCAATCCCGAAAATGGATTTTTCCCTGATCTATCAACTGTCCCACGAACAGATATAATTTTCTTTTGTTCACCCAACAACCCTACTGGTGCTGCTGCATCTCGGGACCAACTAACAAAACTAGTCAAATTTGCCAAGGACAATGGGTCCATCATTGTCTATGATTCTGCCTATGCTATGTACATATCAGATGATAGCCCAAAATCTATCTTTGAAATTCCTGGAGCAAAAGAGGTGGGTTCTGTGTTCCAGTAGTTTATTTACTTATACTGCATATTGGAATTTTTAGTGCTTAATTGCATTTGCTCCAACTTATTTTGTGCCATCGTTAGGATACTAAACACTTAATTTCTCCAAATAATTTGAACTACACTTTTGTCATTATGGTTTGTTTATGTGCAGGTTGCCATTGAGACAGCATCATTCTCGAAATATGCTGGGTTCACTGGTGTTCGTCTCGGTTGGACTGTTGTCCCCAAGGAGCTTCTTTTCTCAGATGGTCATCCAGTCGCTAAAGATTTTAACCGCATAGTCTGCACATGCTTCAATGGTGCATCAAACATTGCTCAAGCTGGTGGCTTAGCTTGCCTCTCTCCAGATGGTCTGAAGGTACATTTTCAGTTTGAAGAAATCTTCAGATGACCCTTTTGCATTGTTTCTGCTCATATCTGTTTGTTCCTGTGCAGGCTATGCATGATGTTGTTGGTTTCTACAAGGAGAACACTGAAATAATTGTTGACACATTTACATCGATTGGATTCAACGTGTACGGTGCCAACAATGCTCCATATGTCTGGGTGCACTTCCCTGGTCGCAATTCGTGGGATGTGTTTGCTGAGATTCTTGAGAAGGCAAACGTTGTCACTACCCCTGGCAGCGGATTTGGACCCGGAGGTGAAGGCTTTGTGAGGGTCAGTGCATTCGGTCACAGAGATAACATCATTGAAGCTGCTAAGAGACTAAAGCAGCTGTACAAGTGAGCACCGATGTAGCTTCTGTACCTTCTTGGAAGGACGCTATCAATAAGGTGACAGCAGGATTTGGAACCACATGCTCAAATTCTCTCTGTCGAGCTACCTGTTGATATTGCAAGTGAAGATTGATAATTTCGTAGGATTTTGCGTGTGTTACTCTATTCAAACAGTTTCCAATTCAAAACTTACCTGTATCATTTGAATCTCCAGTATATGTTTGTTCCCTCACTGTGCTTGCTTTTTCGTAATACCCCTGGGATGCATCACATGTTACGCATCCAGGTTAAATAAAATGGGCTATAAAATCTCTCTGCTCAATTCCTCCTTTTGGCAAGTAAAAACAATTACCGGCAGACCGCAGTGCTCCACCAGTACCTATGGAAGTTGACCACCTAGAAAAGAGGATTCATTGGAGTATGAGCTCTAATTACTTCTGCTTGGAGAGAAGCGTATCGTTGACTTCGTACGATCATTACTGTAATTTTACTGACACAGGATGCTGAAAACATATTTTCCAGATCTATGGCAGCGCAGATGTTCACACAGCAGAGATGCCGAATTCCGCCGGGATCGCCAGAACGCAACATGCTAGGAAAGAGGTCATACAAATCTACAGTTATGTTTCGCAGATCACTTCAGTAGCGGCAGTGAGTGATTCCACCAACAAGAGCAATTAAATTGAAACCATGAAACTGGTATTAAGTATAAACTTGCTAGTATCAAGTTAGTAGAACCAAAGTTACCTGTTCGACTGGCTTATCAGCCACCAGCCAGCGATAATCTTCTCTTGGAACAAATCAGCATCAGCCACTAGCCATCAGTTAGCTAACAATATTTTTCCTTCAGAACAAATCAACATTAGCCACCAGGAACAAATGAGCATCAGCCACTAGCCATCAGTTTGCTAACAATAATTTTCCTTCAGAACAAATCAACATTAGCCACCAGCCAACCGAATAGGATAAAGTCTAGAACGAGTTGCATCACGTTGTCTAAACGAAATTGTGCAACGGAAAAGGCCAACATTACACTTTCCCAGGAAACAAAATTTCGTCTACTATGACTGACAATGAAGTATGACACTTTCGAAGTACACATCAACAGGTCACAAAGAATGTTATGCAATACAAAATCTGTCATAACACCCAATCAACATTTACAAGCATCAGCAACAGACAAGTTCACATCAATCCACGATTTCTTGTCAATGCCAAAGAAAGATGTTAGAAATACAAGGAAATGGTGGATAGCATCAAGCTCTCTTCAATGATTCAAAAATACTGGCAGAAGACAAAGATGAAGCAAGGACAAAATAATGACAGTGTAAACTGAAAGTAACTCCTAGCTAGGCATATCTTGTTGAGGATTTTGAGCTTGCATATACTCCAGACCACCACAAATAGTAAGGCAAACAACAAATCAGAATAATTGGTTCACAGGACAACAATATTAAGAGGACCCTCATATCTCACGAATAATTGGACACCTACTGGTAAGCTGGAGACATCGGAGAAAATCACAACCGTTCGGCCAATACGAGAGACTACAGGAAATTCTATTAAAAACTATCACAGCGACCAATAACTTGAGTTCATTCATTAACTCAATTTCTAGGAGTGTAAGACATAACTTATGCCAACAAATAAACATAACATCATTCTCCTAACACCTCACATTACAACATATCCATCCCATGATCCCAACCCAAACTGCCGCTGTCACCTGATTCTACAAAAAGAACACTTTAGATTCAGACCCAACAGGATCTAGAACGAACAAACAAAATACCAAGTGGAATTGTACTCTAATTATCATGTGGAAGTTTTCACAGCTTTGAATGCGGGGTGGAGCAACCCAATCTCATCCTTCATCTCGAGTGGGTTACTAGTCTCATTCTTGATCCTCTTCACTCTCCTGCTCCCAAGCGACTTGTGCATGAACCCATACATCTGCAAGATCTGGTTATCCCCAAAATTGAATGCGCGGTCCATCTGCTTGAGGCAACGCTCAACAGGGTAGTCACCAAACTTGCCACAAGGTTTGCAACCGACAAAGTGAGTGACGAGCGGCCACCGGTGATCGCCAAGCCCTGGCTTGTAATTCTCAAGCATCTCCTCATACCTATCCACCAAGATGCCCCAGTAGCCGTGGAGGTAGTACCCATTCTCAAGGTACACCTTATCACCCCATTTCTCGCGCTGTGTGGCGAGGATGTACACCATGGCCGACTGATCATCGGCCTCAAATACTGGCCGATCCTTCAAGGACTTGGTCAGTACCTTGCCAGCCTCAATGCGGACAGGGCCCTTCGGCCCCATTGGCGCCCAGGTATCCAGCATGTCAAGCGACCACTGGCAGTTGCGCAGCAAGAAGCTGCCGGTGTTGAGCCCAATCCAATTCTTGTCGTCGTAGACCATCTCGTCCCAGCCGTGCATGATGAGGTTGTACGGCCCATAGCGCTCCCAGGGGAGCTCGAATGCCATGTCAGTGAACATGGCGTCAGAGTCCATCCACCAGACGAACTCGACCTCCGGGTGCGCCAGGAGCAGCGCCCGCATGAGCGGGAGCTTGGCCCAGAAGCCGGCCATCTCGGCGTCGAGCAGTGCCATGTTGTAGAAGATCTCGAGCCCGTGGACGCGGCAGTAGTCGATCTTGTTCTTGATGGACTTGAGGAGGTAGTGGTCACCGACGGGGTTCTCGCAGGGCTTGGGGGAGGAACCCGTGACGAGCAGCACCCGCGGCTTGACGTCGTTGAGGAAGGGCGGCGTCTCCGGGTGGCGGCGGTGCCAGTTGGCGCGCTGCTCGTCCCAGTCGGAGATCTTGGGGCCCAGCGTGTAGGGCGGGTCCCGGAGCGTCCTCGGCGGCGGGTCGGGCTCGTCGTTGCTGCTCCCGGATGAGGAGGAAGACGACGACGTGGTGGTGGTGGTGGTGGCGGAGGACCTGGACTTGGCGTCGTGGTGCTCGGTGAGCGCCCGGTGCGGGTGGGAGACGAAGTGCTGGCGGAGCTCGATGAGGTCCTGCTGCGGCGTGCCGAAGCGGCCGGCGCCGACGGTGCCGCGGAGCACGACGACGGTAAGGAGCAGGCAGACGACGGTGAGCTTGGCGTTCCGCGCGAAGCGCTGGATCTGCCGCATCCGGCGCTCCCCGACGACCCGCTCCGCCCACATTTTGCCCTCCTTCGGATCAGACTCCACCCCTCCTCCTCCCCGCAACGACCAAACCCAGACCAAAACCAACCCCAAGAACCAACCAAATAAGGAAGGGGACGCAAGAGGAGCCGGGGCGGCGAGCAATGCGGTGGCCGCGGCGGGGCTGTGGAGTGGCGGAGGAGGAAGAGGACGAGACGGGGAACGGAGGAGGAGGTTTTGAAGCGCGGAGGGGGAAGGGGGAAATTAATAAGGGTGGTGGTGGTGACGGTGACTGTGCCGGCCCCGCCCGAGAGTGAGCGCGCACGTTGGGTGGGGGGAGGGAGGGCGCCTCGGGGAGCGGATTGCGTTGGCTGTCTGGGGGAGGTGGGCGATCGATGAGGGGGAAGGGAATCGAAATCGAATCAACCCCGCCGCAGATTGGGGGGAGAAGACGAGGAGGTCAGGAGGAGGAGGAGGAAGAAGAAGGCGAGGCTGGGCGGCTGGGGGGAGAGAGAAAAGGAATGGGGCGCAGCGCAGGACGACGCGGACACGAGATGCGATGCTTCCACACCTTTTTACCCCTCTGCCTTGACACGGCTGCTTAATTAAGGGATTGATCGCTGTTTACCATCCGGTTTGGCTCGACGCGTTGGGTCCCTGGAAGGTGGGCCCGGTGGGAACGCGTATGGACAGCTTGGCGTGGGGAAGTGTTGGTTAAATTTGCCGCTGGGTTAATCGGTTGTTTTGCCGTTATATGACGGTGGGGGCGAGGTGACCGGGTTCGCGGGTTCACGGGGGTCGGGTTTTGACTTCCCAGCTTTTGGTTCGTTTGGTGAAACTTTTGGTCCCCTTCCAAGGTCTATTAGGAGTATTGAACCTAGACTAGTTGCAAAAATAATTACACGAATGGACTGGAAATTACGAGACGAATCCATTAAGTCTAATCAATCCGTCATTAAGGATTGTTACTGTAGCACAATGTTGTCTAATCATGACATAATTAGACTCGTTAGATTCGTTTCGAAAATTAAGGTAGGGGTCGTGGAATGAATTTTGTCATTAATTCACATTTAATACTCCTAATTAGTATCCGGAGATCGATGTGACGGGTAGTTAGTGAAATTAACTAAACGGGGCCGTGTCTATTAATTATTTTAATGGGTCATAACCAGGCGGGGGCATGGAATATGTGGTACTTTTCCGTGCGTTTTTTGAACGCAAGACAAGAAACGCACGAAAAGCGACTGAAAACGGGCGCTGATGCAAAATCTTTGGCGATGTTTTGCAGTCCAACGGCGATGTTCATGGTGGATGACGAAACGCCATCAAAAGATGCAGTACCTTTTTTTGAAAACTTAATCAGGAGCACTGCTATGTCATATAAGAAGGAAGCATGCGAGTTTTACAATAGTCGATATTACATAAAAGATAATGAGCTCAAACACTCTAGGAACAACTATCATGGAAAAACAATTAAGTCACTCCCTCCACCCTTCCTGTCTCCCCACAAGCCATGCTTCGTAGGGTCATTTCCTCCTTGATAAGTGCAAGAATGCGCCCTGGGTACGCCGAGACGTGGTCGAAGACCCTTCTGTTCCTTTCCTTCCATAGATTCCAGGCGGTGTATATCAGAATAGAGGCCAACCGCTGCTTACAGTCCTTCGGTGTTGCCTGCAGAGTGACGTTCCACCAGTCCTGCAGTGAAGAATTCCGCACAGGCAGAGGAACCAACCCATCCGTCCAGGTTTGCACCAAGAGCCAGACCTCCTGAGCAAACACGCAGTGTAGGATTATGTGTGCAGCAGTTTCAAGTTCTTGGTCACACAAGGAGCACACCGGATTACACGACCAATTCCGAATTTGCAGCTTGTCCGCTGTCAAAATCTTGCTCTGAACTAGTAACCACGCGAAGAATCTGTGTTTTCCTTCTACCTTGGCTTTCCAGATGACCTTGTTGTTGAAAGTACAGTAGGCTCCTCGGAATTGAACCTGATAGGCAGACTTGGCAGTGTATCCTCCGTGAGAAGTCCAGCGCCAAACTAATTCATCCTCTCGAGGAATCAGTTGCACATTTTGAATCAGAGTCCACAAGGTGATCAGCTCCGCCATCTCATCAGCATTTGTCCTTCTCCACTGCCCCCGCGTCCGGTTGTCATTTGCTAAGTCATCAGAGACCGACTGATTTTTGCGCCAGGCCAACCTGATGCAGTACTAGCCTTCGCCTTTTTTTTCTTTCAAAAAAAAAGCCTAAGCCTTTTGGGTTCTGCATGGAAAGGGATTTGCTACGATGGCGAGTGGTGATCTGGTTGGGGGGTGGAAACGCCGACCCGTTAAGGCCGCGCAGCTCTTCCAGTCAAAAGTCAAAACGGTGAGAGCGAGCGGCGGCTAGTTGTAGCCAGGCCACCAGGGAGGTTGCAGCCGGCACATGACGCGGTGACTTTTCCAGCGTCCTGAATCTATCCGCGTCACCCATCCGGGCCCGTCGACCCTCTTTCTCCTGACGTGTGGGCCTCGTCGTTACGCTGGTCCCACTCGTCATCGACAGCTGCGATATTTTTCCTGGGTGTCTGTGGATCTGGGCGTGTCGGTCGTGGGGCTTTTCACTGTTAACGGTGATGGCGACGGCGGGGAAATTAAGACAAACGGCGGCACGCCACGACTGCTCCTAAACTAACGCTAAAAACTAGCTAGATTAGGGCTAGCGTTTTGTTTGCCAAGGTCAGCCGAATGAGGTCTATGTGCGTTTCGATTCTTGGGTAGGTGTGTGAGCGGCGAAAACTTGTGTAGTCACGGAGCACGTGACATCACCTGGTTTCCCTCGGAGCAACGTTTTTCAGAACCTTCCGATTTCCCATTAGCAGAAATATCTACCGCGTGGTAACTGAAAATCGATCGAGACCAGACTGGATCGTAGTACCGTGGAAGTTTAATTCGATAGAAAAGCTCACGTGGTGGCAAAGGCTTTCGATGCGACAGAACTTTTTTTCTCTAAAAGCTCAATTGCTATTTGCTACACGATTGGTATAACAAAATGTTCTGCTGCAGGACCCATTTGGTAGAGTGATACTCTGGTGGAGATCCGATCTGCTCCAGGCAGAGGAGAGGGGAAGCCGGTGGCGGATCTCTGAGCTCGGTCCACTCGCGTCCAGGCACAGGCAGGCTCAGTGAAGATCTCCCTCCCCGGCCACGGACGGACACACTTAAGAGCCTTGACTCCCTGATTAGCGGCGATTATTAAACTAGCAGAGTGCCACGGGTCGCCGTCAACACAACATGCCAGCGCCGTGCCGTCCAGAAGCTCGCACGCACCCGGCCCATTTCTTTATCGAACTCATTTCCCGCTTGGCCGGCCACTTGCCGGACTGGACCTTGCCACGACGGCACTCGTCGTACTCGTACATGGGAGACTGAGACACACAGAGAGAGGAGGCCACCAGAGAAACAAAAAGAAAACAAAAGAGCCCAGGACTCGGATCTTTCCGGCCGCCGGGTGATCGGCGGATGCGTTCCGTGCCCCGCTTGCGCGCCAGGTGTGCCGACTCGCGTGCGCCGCATCATTCCGTGCCACCCGAAAGCGGCAGCGCCGAATCGCCACCGCCGCGAGTTGTCTTGCCTTTTGCCACTCGCCGGCCGCGGAAGCGAGCGGACGTGAGCATGTCGCGTTCGGCGTCCCCACCTCCTTTTTTTGTTGGTTTCCTTCACCGGCCGGCGACGACGCGAGCGCGGCCGATTCCGTCCGCGTTTTCCTCCGGGTGCCTCGTTTCTTATCCTCAGAAAGCCGGGGCGCACTGGCATTAGGCAACGAGCCTGATTTGGCTACGCACACAGCAAACAGGTTGGGTCGTGCGGGCAACACACCCACGGACGACCATGAAAGTCGCGGACTCGCGGGTGTGCTGCAGAACAGCATGGCGAATGCCGCCGCCGAATGGACATATAGACGCACATGAATTGGGCAACACCGTAGCAGGCTACGGGCGTACCAAACGCAAAGATTTCTGCTGCGCGCTAGCAGGTTAGCACACGCCAATGGACCATTGACATAGCAGAATGATCCCATGTAAAACCAAAGCTACACCGTCAGAATTTTAGCCGACGAGAGAGGACATCATCGGACTAGTGTGTAGCCGAGTACCTCCTGAAACTGAACCAACCAAAATATTTGGTCGTACCCATCTGAAAAATGAAGAGCATACTAGGCATCTTGTGTGCGTAGAAGAAAAACGCCCATTCAACCGACCATCGCGTCCATATGGGCCCCCTAGAGTTGTGTCTAAATGGACCAAAGCCAATGTAACAAGCATCAAGCGTTGTGAGCCAGGGACCAGGATCTGAAGATGCTTAAAACTGGACGACCAATTGATTTGGACACATTTTTTTTGCGTGCTAATGGACCCTGGCAACATTGCTGCCACTCCCTATTTCAAAATCTCCAGTATCAAAAAGAGTTGCTTGGAACACTGGTCTGGAGTGTATGCAGATGATCCCTGGGCCCACCTAGATATACAATAGAGCACAAACAAGTTAGTACGAACACTTTTATCTTCGGTATCGCAGGTCGACTGTCGACATGCTCATAGTTCTGTATGAAGGCTTTATGCTTAATAATGCATGTCTGCATGACCATACTTTTATACAGGTAGCCAAACCTAATGTTTCACTCAGTCCTAGGGACTACGGGTAACCAAACTATCAGTCTATCACCAGGGTCACATACATGAGTAGTTCCATGAAGGAGAAAACAATGTCATGACCCAGACAAACTTAACTCAGAGTGGACCTCCCTGGAAAAGTACACACACCGAGAGCTTGCTTGGAAGTGCACAAACATTCACTGTTTACTAATGGCCAAATATCAGGTGAAAATAACCCTAAAAATATAACAGGTAAAAAATTGTTAATCTGTTCAAAATTCAAATGAAAATCCAACTCAAGAGTTTTCAGAAGTTCTTAGGTCATATTGTCTAAGGGATGGTATGTTCAATATATTCCTATGAAATCTACAAACCTAATGGCATTCAGAGATACAGAAGGAAAATATTCAAATAACAGTGAAGAAACCTCCCAGACTTTTTGTAAGTAAGAAATGCTATCATTTTTATCATAAAATTTTGTTAAGATGTAGAACATCCCGTAATTAATTTTGAGAATTTTTGGGAACTTCTTAGCCGCATTTCACTTTTTTTTTACCAGCCTCATTTCCACTGGATGTCACTAATACCACAGATAAAGCCCACCAACTCAATACTAGTTACAAGTGATCACTTTAGCAACATGTTGGGTGAACAGAGAAATAATCAGTATCTTTAGATCTATCTACAAAAACTAACAATAACTCCTTTCGAGCCACTTCACATGCACAAGATTATAGGGGGACTTGTAATCTTTGACAAAACACATAGGCAAGCATAAGTCCACATCTAATCAGATGCAATGAACTTGTATCCTCCAAATATTGACATCAGCTATTGCCTGCTAGTACCTTGATTGTCAAGGCATAGGTACAGCAATGTGCTCAAGAAGCTGTCACTACATACTGGTTGGAGCATCATAATCTCCAATTCTACTGGTGGATGTATTTACTTAAGTGTTTGTATTTCTGCTAAAATTTTGACACAAAAAACACAAAGGGAAATGTATTGATGTTTCATCCGTTTCTTACTAGCTGACGACATATAGTAACAAACTGGAAGCAGTAATTAGTTTGCAAAAGAAAAACGGGTTAAGTTTCAAACCTGCAACATTGGATAGCAGTTATCCGAGGAATTGATACATATTATTAACGCCTTGTGGTTGTTGTAGGGTACAACTGAACCCAAGCAAATTCCTCTTTGTAGCTAACACTTTGGTCACATGACCCTTGACATGTGTAAACAGCAATTGTTGCCCAGTCAAGTGAGTCTGGTTGATTTCCCACACCAAAGTAATAAAGCAATTGTGGCATTATCTGGAAGCAGAACAGATATTTGTAAGTAAATGAGAAAAACAGATCCCCTGCGTTTGGATCTTGACTTCTAAATTTGGTGGAACTGAATTTTATCACAAAAAAAATCGGAACCTTGATCGTTCTGGTTGTAAGGCTATGAGATATTGGATATATTACTATAACAGTATAATGCTGAATTTGGATTGTGGTCATAAACTAGAAATTTGACCAACCTGAAATTCATAGCATAATGGTCCTTTACAAGAGCTACATGATGGGATATCAGCATTTGATGGACACCCAGAAGATAACGCCCAGAGAGGCTTAGCATTGGGTTCTCGACAATACCTGCACAATTCACATGTCATGCATAATATTGGCAATAGTTTTTTTTCTTGAAAATACTGCAATGGAAGTAATAAGTTTGTTAACTAGGCAATGTTCCCAAAATGATACGGCAAAATGCAGGTGAATACACGGTAAACATGGTAGACATAGAAGAGAAATTATGCAAGCAATACAATATCACCTCAAGACTTGCTTTGGTGCTCTTGAGACCCGCTCTTGAAAAGATGCCCAGCATTTGTTGTCTGCATCAGCCTAAACAGAAATAGCAGTAAATAACACATGGTTATCAACGTATCATACATAAGCAGAAGTCCAACAGAGATTATTCTAAAGAAAGCAGAGAAATAGGGCTCAAAACCTCAAATTGATCCATCCATGACTGCATCATAGCATCTGGTTTCCCATGTCTTTGCATGACCAAGGATTTCGAGTTATTTTCATCACAGCTATCAGAATCAAAAGTAGCTTCATAGTCAATTTCTATCTCAAATTCTGGCCAGGAAGTGCTAGCAGGAACTGCAAGTTGATGGCAAAAATGTCAGAAAATCACAATTCAAAAGTTAAGAGCATAAATAGCTTTAGTAATTCATGCATAATCACCTTTTCTTATTGTCGGAAGAACAGATTTTGAAGTGTCAGAAGAACTGATTAATTGGAGGCAATCATTCTTATGACCAGTGCGCCAATGCAGTGCCTAGAAAACAACAATCAAGGGCCTGATGTTTCTCAGTGTGCTCATGTGAGACACCAATCATTAAGTGTTAAATTCGACATATAATACCTGATGTTTCTCAGAACAGTATCTTGCTCTCTTGCAGCTACTACATATTTTATCACCTTTCCAGGTACCACACCAGTGGCATACAGGAGCTGGCAACACATAGTTAAGCAATCGAAAGAAATTAGAAACATCCAACTGTTTGACAGCCAAAAGTGTCTAAAGAGACAAGCAGAACACATTTACCAAGAAATAATGAATTAAATATTATAGCACCTCAACATTAAAATTGACATAAGCAGAAAATTTTAAACAACAATTGCCATACATTTGCGTGTAGCTTATGCACTTTAAATAAACTTCTTCTGAATACAATTTGTCTGTACCATGGTTCATATGTACCCTAAATATAATATACAGAAATACTTCATAAACAGTACTTTAGAAAGGCAGATGATGTGAAGAAAAAGGCTGCACACTGGCAGAAACAAATAAGTATCGTAAATAGAAACTTCAAGAATTCACAAGATATGATCCAGAAATGCAGTCACTGTAAAACATATATTCACAATATTTATGCATCAGCTACATATGAAAGGGGGTGGTGTGGGTGGGTGGGGGGGGGGCTGCCATTATATTACATAATGCAGGTAATATATCAACTGCAGCCGTCGAGAACACTACCTCCTGGACATAGTGGCTTGTCAGAGCCGTCATGCTTTGGAGGTTCAGTTGAGTAGAAGGCATTTGTCCGTGGTAACTGGCACCGGAAAACCTTGACGCTGCAACACAATACACTTCAAGCAATCAAAATCTGAAGATCTCTGAACAAAATTACAGTCATATTGCAGACCGAGCCTAGCTCGGCCGGTAAAGACTCCACAGGAGGGGAGCTCACCCACCCGGGTTCGAACCCAGGCGTGCGCGCTAGCCTCCTGAGGCTGGGGGAGATAAGCGCCCCTATTTTTTTTTAAAAAAATACAGTCATATGACTTGCTTCACCTTCTACGTGGATTCCCATGCTTGTGACTCCACTGTTCATGCTGATCTCGGTTCAAGCAAGCCATCGATGGGCACATGAACACGAACAGGGTTCGGTGGAACGCTGCGGCATTGTCCTCAATTGGAGCATAAATCTAACAAAACGAAAACCAATTATAATCAACATATATTTGAGTTCGGAATCCAAATAACAAGTAATCTGTGTCAACCGCACAAAAGAAATCACCTGGAGGACGAACTGCAGAGGCTCGCCACAGAAACCACAGCAGCTGGATTTCCCCGATGGCAAGTTCACGGGGTCCAGCCACGCCTGAACAAACCCACACAACACTCGTATCAATACATATACTGTCGGAAACTGTATAAAAGATTAGCTCAACACGATCGTGTTTGTGCACAAACCGGGATGCCGCCGGCCTTGCTGGGGAACAAATGGCGAAGGAGGAGGCCAGGGTGTTTCGGCTTCTTAAGGACACCAATGGTCACTTCCGCCTCTTCCTCCTCATCCTCGTCATCGTCATCGTGCTCGTAATCAGCAGCGGCGGCGCCAGGGGCTGGAGAGGGCTGGTGGGGAACCACGGTCTCGTCATCATCCTCATCCAGGGAGGTGATGCGGAGGCCGCGAAGCCTCTCGGCGCTGGATTCCATTCCCGGCGGCGGTGAGGGGGTCGGGGGCGGAGGCGGGAGTGGTGCGACGGCAAAATGTCTGGTGCCTCGTTGGTTTGGGCGCAGAAAAACCCTAGCCCCTTCCGGTCCGGCCATCCGGCTCAGCCGCGTGAAGCGAGCTACAAAACGAAACCGACCGGGGGGCCATCGGCTCGTGTCGGGCGACCGGACCCAAACGGGAAAAAACAGCACGCAAAGGGTGACCCGGTCTCGCCTCCCACTTGCTCGAAGAACCGTTCCTCCCGCCGCCGCCGCCGCCGGCTAAACCCTTTCTCCCGCCGCCGCGCGCCGGCCATGGCGCCCGTTGCGGCTCCAATCCGCGACCTCCTCACCTCCTTCAGTCCCAGCGCGGATTTCCTCGCGCTCTCCTCCGGGGACGGCCGCATCAAGGCATGGAACCTTTCTAGTTCGCTGTCCTCGCGTTAGCTGCTTGTTACTGAAGCCGTGGGCTAGCTAACACGCTCTATTCGCCGTTAGCGCAGGTATGGGACGCCGTGCGAGGCCGCCTGCAGACAGAGTTCGCCGACATCCCGGCGGTGAAGGTTGGCGCGGTCGCCGAGACGAAGCGCGGTCACCTCGCCCTCGATTACACATGCATGAAGTGGGTACAACTCTCCGGCAAGGTGAGCCAATCCCACCTCTGAGCCGTTACAACTTGTTATGTTGGGATGCACCCTTATCAGTTATCACCTGCTTATTTCTTTCTTATCAGAAAAAGAGGAAGGCCGGGAGCTCACTGCTCGTGCTTGGAACAGGCAGTGGGGATGTACTAGCTCTCGATGTAGCTGCTGGGCAGTGGAAGTGGAAGGTCAGCGATTGCCATCCTGGGTAAGTTGGTGTGTTCATCTCTTTGTTAGTACAAATGTGAAGCAAAACTGCAGTTCCATTTGTTGAAATGAGCAACCAGTAATTGAGTACAGGATAATCTATAATCGTACTAGCAAAAACAAAATAAAGCTGAATTCCTTGAGAAGAATACTTATATTGTGTATTTGGCTCTATCCCTGTTTGGGATTTTGATGGTAAGGTTAATCTCTGCAAGTTTGGGCTTTAGATTTGTTCACTTACATTGAAATGTATGTCTGATGTATTTAGGGGCGTGACAGCTGTAGCATACTCCAAGCATGGGCGGAGTGTGTACACAGCAGGCGCTGATGGCATGGTCTGTAGGATTGATGCCTCAGATGGGTCAGTCCTGGGGAAATTTAGATCTTCGTCGAAAGCAATATCTGCATTAGCTGTGTCATCAGGTATGTCAACTGTGAAATGGCTTCTTGGCTTACGATTATGTTTGCTCTACTGTACTTCCTCTCATATTTAATTATGTGGATGCAACACCACTATGATGCCCTGCATGGCTGCATATACCCACCAATACTTGGTTAATTTTGGCTCCACTTATCCACTGTAGTTTGGCTACAAAGGTAATATGATTATATGTGGAGGCACATCAAGTCAATGAAGAATATATGCTGCATTGACGCTTTTATTGATATATGCTGCTCACTAAAATGTGTATTTAGTTATATGCCATACTTTTTTTTTGTTAAAGTCCTTATAGGAGCCACCTTCTATATATGCACTCCATTTCCAGCATATTTCCACCACACTTCACATTAACGAAACATGGCTTGTATTTTATCTATCAGATGGAAATATTTTAGCAACAGCAGCTGGCCAGTTGAGAACCTTTGATACTTCTGACAACAAAAAGATTCAAAAATTCTCTGGGCATCCGGTAAGTATGTCTTTTCTTTTCTTACCTGCTGGTGTTCCTCTTCTAAGGCTAGTGTTTATGGTTATTTGTTGTATCTAATAACCATATTCTGCTATTGGATGCACCCATAAAACTGCTTAGGTTGCTGTGAGGAGCATGGTTTTTAGCAATGATAGCCAATATGTTCTGTCATCTGGTATTGGAGAACGGTATATTGCCATTTGGAAGTTGGGTGGTGATAAAACTCGGAGCTCAAACTGTATACTGTCGATGGAGCACCCAGCAATATTTGTAGACTGCAAATGTTCAGACGAAGGAGAAGTACATGTGTTGGCTATTTCGGAGATTGGTGTATGCTATTTCTGGTCTGCGAGTAACGTTGATGGCTTGCGTAATAAGAAGCCTACCAAGATTTCAGTGTCTGAGTCTTCTCTATCAAGAGCTCAGGCATTCTCGATATTTGCCGCAAAACTTCAACGAGTGGATGGACCTACTTCTGCCCATGTCCTGCTGGCATATGGGTCCGTAGTAAAACCATCTTTTGATAAACTTTTGGTTTGTTATGGTACGGATATTAATCTGGGCATTTCTCAAGATGGAGTTCTCTTGCCAAATATTCAAACCACCATGACAAAGAAAGATCAATCTGTGAAGAAGCAAGGTATAATTATACTGTTTGTGGTGAAAATTTGTGTTGCTTGTTTGTTTCACCTGTTTATTGGGTATTGCACAGAACAAAACATTTGAAAGGTTTTAGTAGCCAAATCTAGCCAGCTTGTGCCTTTGCTCATGCAATTTTCTAAAGGGTGAAGCATGGAAGCCACCTCTAAACTTTTATTCAGAAGGATCGCACAGTCAGTAGCTACTCTTGGGCTGAATCTTGATTATTTTCTTACAGAAACTGTCACTGCTCTAGACCGGGCCAATGCCGAAGATGCCATCCTACCTCTCCCAAAGCTCCATACGCAGGAAAAGAAAAGGAAACATGGTGTGACAAAACCCAGTGGTGACATTGAGCCTGCCATCCACAGTGACCTCATCGCAGCAAGATCTATCCAGAAAAGAGGTAAAATAATCTATTAGTAATTTTTCTTCTTTCTCAGTGCTGCATAAATAATGAAATGATGTAGCTTGTGTAGTTTGGGTATTTTGAACTTGCATAATGAGCTGTCTTCCCATTCACAGGTACATATTGCACGTTATTATATGTGATACTCAGTTTCAGTTTACATGTATTGTTGCTTTATGCACCTCTCGCATGTTGGTGTGTCTATTAAACAGTTCAATAACTACCGTAAATATTTTTCTTATTCAGTTCCTGTGCAAAGAATCGAAGATGACAGCATATGCATCGAAGACATGATGAGGGAGTGTGGTGTACTTGATACTGGAGTAGATCAGAGCATTGAGGGCCATCCTGGCATTCCAACAAATATTCTTTCTGGTCTTTTTGGTGATGGCAGCATAAAAGCCGATGCTAATTTACCCAGCAAGAAGGTTCGTTTAACTGAATTTTATTTCCATGTTCCATCATATGTTTGTCTGCGTGTCTACTTTCTATATTCATGAATCATGATCCTCTTTTGTTCAACAGATTCGAGTGCATCTAAGATCATTGAAACCTGAAGATGCTTGCAAACTCCTTGAAAATTTAGTATCTGCATGGAAAATGAGGTGCTCAAGATTCTCATGTGCATTTTGTTGACCAGTGTGTTTTCATGCTAACTGAGTATTCTGTCCTGTTTGTGGATATGTCTCCCCAGATCTGGTACCACAGAGCTTGTTTTGAGGTGGATATACTGCCTATTAGTCACTCATGGCCGTTATATTCACTCTGAGAAATCCACAAAACTGATTAGCAACCTTGAGAAGGTATAGTTTCTTACACCACCAACTACTTTATCCTTTTGTTTTAGTTGTAGCACTAAATTACACAGTACTCTCAAGTTTTGTATGCCAAATTTGGGAGGTCTTATTTGTCTGAACTAGCCAAAATATGACCTGAGATTGATATCAGTTAGCGTGGCACTGGAACAAACCTGGCATCATGTTGATCCGGTCAACATGACCAGTTTTTTTGTAAACAGTGCTTGGCAAGTGTTTACAAGCATATAGTGCAGGAAGGACTAACCGAGCTATTCTTTCATTTGCAGATGTGTGCTGAAAGATACTCGGCAACTGAAGATCTACTGAAGCTTTCTGGCCGTCTTCGGCTAATAAAGGCTCAGGTTGAAACATTAAGTGAAATAGTAATGCTTCTGTTAATGTCTAAACAATCATCTGCTGATTTTGGATTTTCATCAGGTTGACAAGGTTGCTGATAACGCATCTGAGCAGCCATCATCAGAGATGCAAGATGCTGCTGCTGCTATTCAGTCTGACGAGGAGGAAGAGGAAGAAGTTGATGAAATGGTGTTTGGTCAGGATTCTGATTCATCACAAAACAGCGATGAAGATGTTGAGTAGACTGCCGCTGGTATTCCCCATTCTGTGTGCGTTATTGTAACTTTCAAGCTTGATGTCCCATAATCAAGTTTGTAAAACTAGGCAACACGAGAAGGTTGCACGGAATTTTGACAGATGGAGGTTACAGTTGAAACACACTTTAGTTTTTTCCCCTTTGCCTTTTAGTCCGAAGTAGTGTCTGACTGGTCTAAAGTTTATGTTGCCTACATAATAGTCGTAAGTATTTGCTGCAGTCAAAGAGCTTTATGTTCCTTACAATCCTACATAAATACTCCGTAGTTTATGTTCACTCAGTTGTATTCAGCAACCTGACGTACAGCTCAACCCGCCAAGCTGATTGCTGAGTTGTCTTCAAGTTCATACGCAAGCAGGCTACATAACCGTTATGTTTACATCAGGTGAATTTACGCACGCAACGCAAGAGCGCTAAGGTGTGCAAAAGCCACTACTTAATCCTTTCATGTTGATTCCTCAAAAAAAAAAAAATCCTTTCATGTTGTTGCTTGCTTGCTTTTTCGAAGCACACCAACCCACCCAGCTACAAGGCACTAGCTATGATACCTCCTCGCTTTTGATCTCGAATTCTCGATGGTCATCATCCTGATCCTTTCGTATTGTTGTTATTATTTCCACGAATTCTCCCACGCGGGGCTTGTTTCAACAACTAATCCAACTCGAAACGTTGACGGAATGGTTTGTTTTCTCGGAAAAACGAATGCCAACAGGCTTTTCTGACGTGTCTTAGTAGGCCCGCCCACATTAACGACCGACGGTGCCACCCGATGTGGAAAAAGGCGACCGGCGACGACCCCCGCGGCTCACCTGACCCCCTCACCGTAATAGTACCATGTCTTCACTCGCGAATTGGCTCACCAACCCCCGCCACGCGAGACACCTATTTAAATCACTCGCCTCGCCACTACCCCAGCAACACAAGCAGCAGCAGCTTCAAACTTGCAGCAGCAGCACTGCCACGCACTGAGCTAGCTGATTGTAAGATCGTTTCTGCTCGACCGATCGCTAGCTAGTGCAGCAATGGCCTCCGCCAACAGCTGGACCCTCGAGATCCCGTCCCCGGTGGCCGCGCCGCGCCTGTTCCGCGCCGCCGTGCTGGACTGGCACACCCTGGCGCCCAAGCTCGTCTCCCTCGTCGTCGCTAGCGCCCACCCCGTCGAGGGCGAGGGTGGCGTCGGCAGCGTCAGGCAGTTCAACTTCACCTCCGGTAAGCGCGCGCCGCTGGTCAAGCACCAACCACCTCATAGCGTTGTGTGATTAATTAACTATAGTTTGCTCTCTTGCAGCCATGCCGTTCAGCTTCATGAAGGAGAAGCTCGAGTTCCTGGACGTGGACAAGTGCGAGTGCAAGTCCGCGGTCGTCGAGGGCGGCGGCATCGGCGTCGCCATCGAGTCCGCGACGTCGCACATCAAGGTGGAGCCGGCGGCCGGCGGCGGCAGCGTGGTGAAGGTGGAGTCGACGTACAAGCCGCTGCCGGGCGGGGTGATGAAGGACGACGACGTCGCCAAGGCCAAGGAGTCCGTCACCGCCATCTTCAAGGCCGCCGAGGGCTACCTCGTCGCCAACCCGGACGCCTACAACTAAATCAATGGAGAGGGGCGCCCTTGGAATACTTATGCGGAGCTTGGGGTTTCTTTTTTTCATATATACGAAATAAAGCGGCTCTATACACTGTGTGGTGTGGTGTGTGGACGAGATGTTGAGAGTGGTTTGTACTATGTTGCTTGGGTTGTTTCCGGTTATGTACGCCCGTCATGGTTTTCTATGGGAACAAAAAGGAATACTAGAATGTATTCTGTTTTCGAAACCTATATGTATGCAAGTTTTGACTGAATAAGAAATATTTGCTGGTTTCAAAATTCAAATAGATATTGGGAAATTATTGCTCTGGTGAATTCGTGACGATTTTTTAAAAAAATATCATGCTAGAAGCATGCTCACTAAAGAAGTAAATGAACTGCTATTTTTCCAAATATTTACATAATGGAAAACAATGTTATGGATTTATACATCCTCTCCAAGAGAAAGAACTGAACAGCTAGGTTTGAGAAAGATCGACAAATGATCATTTTTTATGTTAAAATTGAAGACATTTAACAAATAGTAAACATGACTAAAAGACTAAAAACAGAGTAAACACTGTGCAGTGATATTTTCAAACACTAGATGGAGACTAAACACGTCAAAGTCTGCAACATCGGTGGTTTACACAACAATTAGAATTTTTTTCATTGGAAACCTAGGCCCAACCTTTCCTAATGCTATGCTCCACCACACCCATTGTTGGTATATATTATAGAAATAACAAAAGCTCAGTGGGTCCCACTCTCATTCTTACTGCTATTTGAGCTTTTACCATTGACTAGTATAATGCCCGTGGTAAAATATCCTTTATATTTTGAAAACAAAGCACATAATTAGATATACTAGTTAAATTCCATTCCAAAAAAAAATGTCATTAAATACACAGTGCTAATGCTTAAAATTACACGCAGCACTTCCATCTTTAGAAACGTTGTCAGTAGACATGAGCATTTCACGGGCCGGGCTGAAAAAAATTCGGTTTTTTCGGGCCGAGAAAATCCTGCCCATGACCGTCCCATGGGACGTGTCGGACCTCAGTTTTCGGGCTGGGCCCGGGCTTGGGCGGGCCGCCCGCGTATTTTACACTGTAAAATAGCTAAAAACAGCATGTCGGGCCGGGTTCGGGCCAAGATTTTTTTTCGCGGGCTTCAAGATCTTTGCCCACGCCCGTCCAGTAAGGTCCGTGCGCAGGCCGGGCCAGCGGGCCGGGCCGGGCCGGGCCAAAAAAGCTCAGGTATAGTTGTCAGTGTGTCATTGAGTCACTGCAACAATGGAGGTACTTCATCATTCAAGGCCCAGCGTATGCTAGACTTGTATGATTGTATCGAGTGGATCGGATCGAACATTGGTTGCTGCTGCTAATCTTTCAGGCGACCCCAGTAGTTTTTGTCGTTCTTTACAGCGATGAACAAGAGCCATCGGATATTCGGATGGGAATGCGACCGTTAACAGCGGTCAGCAGGAACTTTACAAGCTGTGGATTGATAACAATTTAACTCTGATCAGTTTGTTAATTATGTTCTCTTTGTAACCACACCAACCGAGTGCCAAACAATGCCGCTTTCGATCCAGACGGTCAGCATCCCAATCCCGCACGCGAACGGTAGCGCGCCAAGAGCCAATTCCGTCACCACATTCTTCGTTCGTCTTTCAACTACTAGACATCGACAGGGGCGCAACAAGGTTTCTGACGCGTGCTTTGCGACGCCGGCCTTATCAAAGCTCACCAGACCGACAGTGGCCATCCAATTTGGAATAGCCCGACGACGCGCGCGGCAACTTCAGAGTTCAGTTCAGACCTCACCGGTCGCCACTCGCCGACGGGGCAAACTTCACCAACCCCAAATTCCCGAGCCTCCTATTTAAATCCGTCGCTGCCGCTCGATCCAGCAACACAACTACACAAGCTGCACCTGCAAACCATTCGCATCAGCTACGCAAGCAAGGCCTAAGCACCAAGCCAAGTCGATCGCTGCAATGGCCTCCACCAACAGCTGGACTCTCGAGATCGCGTCCCCGGTTGCCGCGCCGCGCCTGTTCCGCGCGGCGGTGATGGACTGGCACACCCTGGCCCCCAAGCTCGTCTCCGACGTCGTCGCCAGCGCCCACCCCGTCGAGGGCGAGGGCGGCGTCGGCAGCGTCAGGCAGTTCAACTTCACCTCCGGTAAGTGTCCCGGGTCCGTGGAATGCCCAGACCAGACCGCTGTATTCTCGATACGGTGCCGTATTGTGATGCGTGAATCGTGATCGCTCCTTGCAGCCATGCCGTTCGGGTTCATGAAGGAGAGGCTCGAGTTCCTGGACGCGGACAAGTGCGAGTGCAAGTCCACCCTCGTCGAGGGCGGCGGCATCGGCGTGGCCATCGAGACCGCGACGTCGCACATTAAGGTGGAGCCGGCGGCCGACGGCGGTAGCGTGGTGAAGGTGGACTCCACGTACAAGCTGCTCCCGGGCGTGGAGGTGAAGGACGAGATCGCCAAGGCCAAGGAGTCTGTCACCGCCATTTTCAAGGCCGCCGAGGCTTACCTCGTCGCATACCCGGATGCCTACAACTAAATCGGCAGAGTGTGCGGTTTTATCTGTACTTTTTTTTCATACGAATAAAGCTGATCTAAGCAGCGCGTGAGGGAACAGCAGAGTGTGCGGTTCGTGGACTTTGTTTGAGATGTTAAAAGTGGTTTGTACGAATCTGTCGTTGTTGTTGTATAATGTAAACCCTTGTTTTCTACGGACTATATTCAACTGTTATGAAATCCTATTCGAATTTGTCCGAATAAAGATGTTTGTGCGCTTGAAATAATGAAATTGAGATAAGTATACTTTTTCCGAAATACGATATATAGGGGACACTATCATTCCGGTGAGGCGGTGAACATATCAATAGAAATATTAATAAACTGTTTGTATAGTTCTCTACTGCTTGGGCAGCTAAGTTAGAGGTTGTGGGGAGTATGATACAAGACGATACCCTCAAGTAACCGGGATGAACAGATCTAACACACCATCCTATTCAAGTTATTTTCATGAAGTAAATATGCCTGCCAATGACTATACAGATTAAGCAATGGGTAATTATATTTTTCAAGAACCAGATGGAGACTAAAACATGTCATAGTCCGCAGCTTTATGTGGTATTCATGTTAGTCAAGGCATAATATACCAGACCAGAATATGTCACCCTAAAATGCATCTTATCTCATAATTACTAATTGTGAAAAATAGATAAATTCTAGCAATTCTCACAAAAAAATCAGAGATATCCAACCATCAATCTGGTAGAGTCTAATCATTATTGATAATAATATCCATTGAATCTATATTATATTTTCTAAAAAATACACACATTTGCCATTACAAAAATAGTCTAAATTAAACTAATACCTATATATCTAACATTATGAAAAATAACCTAAAGTACATCCTAATATTTGTCTAATTTACCCACATGTGCTAGTATAGAAAAAGACCTAAGTAATCCCATTTGCATCTGAATATTCACAACTGCCATTATCGAAAATAACCTACAATGACACCTAAACATATGCATCTCAGTTACATACATCTAACACTAAAAAAAAGTCCAAAATACATGAATATATGATTTTAGATTATTTAATTCTCCCATCGCTGATGTAGAAAATACAAACATAGCATATGCATGCATGCTAAAGTGTGTCGCCATGTAGGCCTTGTATAGGTATAAGGAGGAAATGACGAGCGCGTTAACCACAAAGTTCAAACTAGGTTCAGTTAAACGTGTCAAAATATATATGAAAAAAAAGAGCCTATCACAATGAACGAAGTAGATTACATATTTAAAAAACAAAAAAGAGCCTATCACAACTGAAAGCGTCGTGTTAGAATGAGCAAGGTGTAGTAATTAGTTTTTTTTTTTTTGAGAATATAGTAATTAGTTTTGATTATAGTCTCTTGTTATGTAGTATTGTGCTTCTTTTGAAAAGTTACACTCCAGACACTTTCCCAAGTATTATGGGCCGTGGCCTGATCCAATTTAACCCTGCCACTTTGCTTGTTATTTTCTCTTTAATCACTCCAACCAAGTGCCAAATAAACCCAAACAATGCCCGGCTTTCAACTAAACCTTGTGATCACACACACCAACCAAGTGAAAGCAACTCCGTCAACGCATTCATCGTCTTTCAACCAAACACTGACAAGAGCGCGGATCACTTTCTGACGTGTGTTTGCGACGCCGGCCTTATTAAACATCGATAAAGCTCTCCCGGCCGACAGTGCCGTCCAATTTACATTTCGAAAAGCCCGACGACTCGCGCCGCAACTTCAATCACCGGACACCACTCGCCGGACTCCAACAAGGCAAGCCTCACCAACCCTCCGCCTACCGAGAGCCTCCTATTTAAACTCCGTCGATCCCGCTCGCTCCAGCAAACACACACAAGCTGCAGCTCCAACAGCTTGAAGCCTTGAACACCAGCAGACCAACTAGTAAGCAAGTAAGGTCTCGATCGCGCAGCAATGGCCTCCAACACCTGGACTCTCGAGATCGCGTCCCCTGTCGCCGCGCCGCGGTGATGGACTGGCACACCCTGCCCCCAGGCTCGCCTCCGACGTCGTCGCCAGCGCCCACCCCGTCGAGGGTGTTGGGGGTCCGAGAATCGGATGGGATCCCCGAACACGAGATTCTTGAACGATCACACGAAAGCAAGAACGAGAGAGGGGACAAGGAATCCCCGAAAGACTGCGGTTGAAGTCTGGCCCTTATCAGATGGCCGGAAGCCTTCAGATGTTGTTTCGCTTGATGTGGACTGGGCTCCTCAGAAGGTGCCATTTCCGCGATTTAACTTGCGACTTAAGGATGGACAAAGTCTTGAAGACTTCATTCTTGAAGTTGAAGAGAAAGTTAACGCGATGGTTGGCGAATCTACCCTTAATGAGTATAAATCTTTCAAGAACATCGTGAAGCACAGGAAAAGAGTGAATCGTGTGTTCTCAGAACTTGGTGCTGAGACTGCTCTTCGGTCTCGCCCGCCGGGCGCGGATAAGAAGATTCCGGCAGTTGCCGTAGCAGTTTGTTCATCTGCTGCACCTAAGGCTCCAAGAAAGAGAGCTTCTAAGAAGGACAAGTCAAAAGGCATTACGGCAGACACTTCTTCTCCCTCCGTTCGCCCAGGCAAGACTAAGTCTTTGGAGTCCACCAAGAGGAAGAGGAAAGCTTCCGAAGATATTTCCGATGCTGAGATTCAAGCGGCTTCAAGTCTTGCACAGCTGGGCAAGAAAAAAGCTAAGAAGGCTGTAAAGAAGATTACTGCTGCTGTTGTCCAGCGCGTTCCTTCGGCCTTCTCTGATGACGAGACAACTGACGAGCCTCACCGAACAGGTTTCTTTTCTTGCTTATGCTGTGCATTGAGGTTTGGGGTTCGTCCTGTCTATTCCCCAAGTTCTGAGAATGAACTTGTTGATGTTGAAACTTTTTCAGACATTATTCCCGAAGTTCGGGAAACTCCTGTTGATTCTGTGGTTGCTACTGAAGCCGAAGCTGGCTCTTCCCAAGCTCCTGCTACTAATGACGAGGCCTCTCCGAAGTTTGCTAAAGAGTTAGAGCGCACAGTGTAACAACCCAGAAAATTAAGTTATGAAAATGTGAGAGAATTTGAACTTTTCATTTGTTGATGATGTGTCACCATATTTAAAACCTCTCTAGCTCCTTTCCCTAATTCCTAAATAAATAAAACCAAAAATATAAAAATATATTTTCAAAATATGGTAAAGTATGTGATTTGAAGTTTATGGATTTTATTTGGTTTTTTATTTGAGAGTGTTTGAATTTGAAAGTATTCAAATTCAACTTATGGTTTAAATCCTTAATTCAAATCTATTTCCAAAACAAATTCAAAAACCCTTCTATCTGTTGGGTCAGCTAACCTCTTCTGAAGTCTATCGGACCACCTCCATCTCTCAGCCCGAGCCCGCTTAAAACCCCGGCCTTCCTTTCCTCAAGCCCAGCAGTCGGCCCATCACCGCGGCCCAGCATCGCTCGCACCTCCCCTGTTCTTCTTCTCCTGCGCCGCGCTGCGCCTGCTTTCCCACGCCGCCGCGCGCGCCCGCACCGCACCGGGCCAGGGGGACAAGCCCCCGACCGGGCAGCTGGCACGGACGCCGAGCCAGGCGCCCGCACACGCTTTTTCCCCAGGGGTTTTCCCTTTCTACCCTTGCCCAGCGACGCGGCCGCGCGCTCGCCAGCCTCTCCCGCGCCGCCACGTCACCGCCGCGCCTCCATGAGCCAATAGGAGCCCCGCCGTGACGCTTCTGCCCTCACCTCGACGTGCGCCAGCTTTTAAACCCCCGAGGGAGACCCCTGTTGCAAGGCAACACTCAATTGGGGTTTCTCCCCTTTGGTTCTCTGTTCCACCGCCGGAGGAAGAAGGAAGGGGAAACAGAGGAGAGAAGGGGAGGGGAGGAGAAGGGAGGCGCGTCGCCGTCGCGCCAACACCCGGGAGTCGAAGCCGTACCCGCTGAAGCCGCTCGTGACCGGAGGAGGGCTGTCCGCGGGAGCACGGGACCGGAGCTGAGGAGCTGAACGCGTCGCCGCCGGGCTTCGCCGTCGTCGTCAACACCTTCACCGCCGCGGTCTTCACTGCTACGTCTTCACCTTCGCCCCATCGTGAGCACCTCGCCGGCCTGTCTCTTCCCTTCTTCCCTTGGTCCTTCCTGTGATGTTTGGGTGTGTGCCTCTGCGCCACGCCGCGCCGGCCGTTGCGCCGTGCGCCGAGCTCCTGCTCATGGAATCAAACCTCTGCCCGGCCTTTGAGCCGCCGATCTTCTGCAGGTTCCTATATCCCAGTCGCCGCTGTGCACCCCAGCACCAGCAGGCTGGCCGTTGGCTGCAAAACTGCTGTTCCCGTCCTCGCCGCGACGCGCCGGAGCACCACCGTGCTGCGCGCGTGCTCGTGCGCGTAGGCCGAGCTCGCTGCTGCGCTTGTGTGTGTGTGTGAGTCCGCGTGCACGCCCAAGTGTTCACCCCCAAGAGCACCGACGCCGCGCCGTGTGACCGTTCCGCCTCAGTGACGCGCGCTGCGCCGCGAGCTCGGCTCGTCGAGGATCCACGCCTCGGTCGGCCACGTCGCGGCCAGGTTCGGCCTGAGTGCGCGCAGGAACTCTGGTGATCGCGCCCATGTGAACGCCGAGTCGCTCGCGCTGCATCTGCTAACATCCGCCCTTGATCCGGTTCGTTGTGCCGCCGCCGCTGCTTGCCGTCGTCCCTGGCTCGCTCCGAGAGCGCCGCCGTGTCGCGCTCCGCGCTACGCCTCTAAGCACTCCCCAGGGCTGAGGCGGCACGGAGATAACCTCGTGCTCCAAGGGATCCTCGAACGTTGCTTGCTTGCCCTCCGGAAGCTTCGTCGCCGATTGTTCGTCGTTCGCCGTCGCCGCCTGGAACCTGCCGGGGCACGCCGGGACGCGCGTGGGCAGCAAGGGGATGCGATGCACCCCAGTTCTTCCCAAGAGTCGTTTTTAGACTTCTCGCTGCTAACTCAAGGAAGGCCTGGCTTGGGCCGTAGCTCATTACGGTCCAGCGGCAGCCCTTTCTCTTTTTCGGCGAACTCTAATTTTTGTTCAGGGTGATCCGTCGGACTTTGCCCTTTTGGCCCAAAAGGCTGAGTCTAATGGGCCGATTTCGGCCCACTGACACTTTCGGCCCACTGACCGGTGACGATGACGTCACGGTGACGTCATGCTGACGTCATCAACTATTTTCAAAAATAAAAATCCTTTTCTGTTTTATAAATGATTTTGGAAATTATTTTATAAATCCTATAATCTTTGAAAATTCATAACTAATTATTTATAACTCCGAAAAATATGAAACCAGTTTCTATATTTTTCTAAAAATGAGACGGTGCTGTTTGTAGGTAGTATGGTTCTGTTTGAATCTTCTAAAATTGGGTTTCTTTGGATTTATTGCCTAGTTGTTTATCGGTATCTTAGTGTCTCGTATCTCGTGCTGCACAGACCCGAGCTACAACCAGGAGGAGGCCTACGACCCCGACTACAACCCAGACCAGGACTTCGGACGCCAGCCAGGTGTCATGTCACTCCCAACCATATAGATCCCATGCTTGCTATAGTTGCTAGTGCTTAATTACTTTTGATGCATGTTTTGAATTGCATAGACAATTGATTAGCTATGCCTTGAAATTGTTTACCTTGTCCTTGAAACCCCTACTTTTGGAACTAGCTACAGACCCCTAGCTAGTTCCCGGCACTTCTCCATCCATATATTTTACCCTTAGTTATGTATGGATCTCAGGTTTGGACCGAGGTTGGGATACCTCGGAACTCTTGCGTGTGTTTTGGGTGAGTGTGTATCCTTGACGTGTTACCGCGGGAGCGAGCCGCTTTGGTTACTTGTGAACGCCTGTCTAGGGGAGATGCGACCTGGCCTCCCGCCCTAGCGGCGTGTCGGACGGATGGAGTTGGTGAGTGCTTGCTCCTGCAATTAAGGATCGATCGACAGTTTAACCGTGATCTTTGGGCTATTTTCGTGCAAACCGCTCGCTTTGTTATGGGCGGGGTTCGGTCCGAGAACTAGTTGGTGGATGGCATCCAGCCTGTAGGCGGACCGGTGTGGTCGTGTGAGGGGGACGGGTTATACCCCCCGAGTAGACGTCGCCCCGGCTCCTCCGGGGATGGTCTCACAGCTCCGAGGCCCTGCTGGCAAGTTTCGCGCCCCAGTTCAGGACGAGTCAGGCTTGGAGAGGCATGAGAGTGCCACCCACTGCTAGGTCTCCGGTCGTTAGGTAGGGATGTGGAACGGAGGCATCCGTTTCTGCCCTATCCGGCGGGTCCAGTTGTACAACCTCTGCAGAGTGTTAAACCTATAGCTATAGTCCGTGTCCACTGGTATGGACAGCCCACGGGTCTGTTACTCTGGCTAGTCTCTTCTTGTGCTGCTTTCTCTCCCCTGTGTGTTGTGAGCCCGGCTTCGTGCCGTTGAGACGTGAGGATAGGAGTTGGTGACCCCACGTCGCAGATGAGTGTGGGATGCTGTATCTTGGTTGAGATCCAGTATTTGGTGCTTCTTTCCTTGTTGGGGCGTTGAGCCCGGAGGCGTTGTCCTCGGAGGTGTGGATCTCTTCGGAGATGGATACCTCTCGGCTATTCTGCTTACCTTGATGTTGCTACCGCTGCTTGCTTAACCTTCTACAGCCATAAATAGGATTACTCATGCATAGTAGAATTATTCTCTCTTGCTTATGCTCTTTGTTGGGAAGCTGACATGACCTACTCGCTTATCGAGTAGATGACGAACTTTCAGACCAGGAGCCGGACTACGACTTTGAGGACGACGGCTGGGAGGACTGAAGCTCGCCCTACACTCGAGTTGCCTGCGGATATGGTGTCTACTTCGCTACATGAGAGCCGCTGCGTAGATGTTTACTCTGCTTGATTCAGTCCTGATGGACTTGTACCTGGCATGTGCCGAAATGATGTACTCAGATGCTTAATTATTATATTATTATGTGGACCTCCAAGTATTTATTCCTGTTGTACGGTACTTTGCTTTACTTGCTGAGACAGGGATTTGCACGTGATAGCCTCCTGGGACTATCACAGAGGTGCAGGGATCGGGTTCCCGACTTCCCGTCTTCGGAAACCCGGTTCGTTTCACACAGTGAGCAAGGGCGGTGATTTGGTTGGAAATCCCTCTCTAACTGAGAATCGTGAGGAAATCTCCGAAGATCAAGATCCCCCACCCTCCGTCACTGCTTACAACGAGAGTTTTGGTACGTCTTTTAGAGGTGGTCTGTTAAGCGTTAGCGGTGAGGTGGTTGACTCGGATGATGGTGTTCCTAAGTTTTCCTTGCTATGGACGTCCCCTGAATTTGTGAGTGAAACAGGAGGAGATGCTCCGAAGAAGAGGCTTCTTGACCGGCCAAACAACTTCTGCTGCTGAAAAGCACACTTCTTCCTCTCTCCAGAAATCTTTGACGATTTCTGAACCCGCAGGTCAGATTCCCTTAAGAAGACTTAATCCAACAGGTTTGCATTTTGCTTTCATCTTTTACACTCTGGTGATCTTTTTTGTTTTTCTTACATTTTTCGTTGCTGTAACCTTTCTGATTTTGGCAGGTTTTGAGGAAAATACCCGGAAACTTTCATCATTAGACCTTGCTAGTTTCAAGAAAACTTATGATTTGAAAGCGTCCATCGTCGGCAAAGTCGTTTCTGAACGGCTCCTTGAAAAAGAGGAACTTGTTGAGAAGCTTACTGGTGAGTCTAAGGAGCTGAAGCGAGAACTGAACAAGGCTCAGGCTTCCGGTCTTGATTTGGAGAATTGAATCGCAGAGCTAGTGGATTCTTTGAAGAAATGCCAGGACGAGAAAACTCTTACTGAAGCCGCTCTTCGTGATTCGAGGAAAGACCTTGAAAAGCTTAGCAAGACTCACGAGGATGACTTGAAAATGATTGAGAATCTTCGCAAGGAATCTGACAAGAATGCAAAAACTGTTGACAAGCTTCGCGTCAGTAATGCTGAGCTTTCCTCGAAAAATTCTGATCTCACGAAGACTTTGAGCACGAAGGAACAGAAGATTCAGGATCTTGAGAAAACTCTGTCTGAGCGAAGTGAGACTTCAGGCAAAGATGTTGATGAGATCAAACAACGTCTGAGAGTTCTTTTTGAGGAATACAAAGGAGCCTTGGAGTAATTTGGCACCCGTCCAAGTCCACTACCTGAAAGTGAAGAAATTTCTGATTTGATGGACTGGATGCTGAAGGAGTTTCAAGCTCTCCCAGATGTCTTCTCAGGAGCTAGCGACTTTGCTGCTCTTTTCTCGGTGGAAAGTCTTCTGAAGCTTCTTTATGATTTTGATTGTGTCGATCTCCCGAAATTCTGTGGTGCACTTTCGCGATTTCCGGATGCTGGAAGCACTTCAATCATTCGTCCCAATGAAGACATCCGTGCTATAAAGATTAGATTCGCAAGGGAATTTTGGAACGCGAGTGGAAAAGAATTCGCGAAGAAGATTGCCCATGACAAACTTGAGGAGGTTGATATTATAGACTTTGTTGAATTTTTGGCATTTTACGAGCGCCCCTTTCTTGATTTCTGTTAACTTCTTTTACGTTTTTTCAGATGATTCAGAGAGAGAAACGTGCTAAGGCTGTTGAGAGTAAAGAATCATCTTCTGAATCTGAGGGGGATGACAATACCAATGATGGAGGGGACGATTCGGGGAGCGAGGGTAGCGGCAACAGTAGTAGCAGCGACGACCAAGACGATAACGGGGAAAGCGGTTCCAATCATCAGACCAGCTCCCCGAAGGTTGATATTGTTGGATGAGGCTCTACTAGTCCGAACTTTTGCTTCTGATGTTTGAGGCCCTATGAACTTGTATATTTGTATATTTGTGGGCTGCGACCCCTTCTAAACTTCTGTCTTGTAAATTTTAACCTGCGCAGGTCCTGCAAGGTGGGCCTGTGCAGGACATCATACCTTTGCGAATTCATCGGCAGGACCAGATAGTTAGTGGCGAAGCTTAACGTTTGTACAAAGAAGCTAATCCTGGATGCGAATTCTCTGATTTTTGACTTGAATGTTGTCAGTATTTTTTTATGAGTAGCTTTCAACTTAGCTGGTTTTTTCTTCAATGTGATGGTTATGCTCTTTCTTCTGAAGCCTCGAGCTCGCGGTCCTCTGTGAAGACGGAGCCCCTTAGCCCTATAACTGGCGATTGTAATTTTGCTTACGCTAGCGACACTACTGAAGAAAGGGGTCGTAAACCGGGCCATATCGTCGAACTTCCTTTCTGAACTTCTCAGCTTTTTGAAGCTATGTAATTTTACTTTTATGAAATTTTGTATGAAACTAAGGCAATAAATTTGTTTTTTAAGAAAAAACGTCACCCTTCCCACCTTGCTGTTTTCATGCAAAATTTCGTGGAGGCCCGAAAATTGATCATTCCCTTCGAATGTAAGTCGACAAAATTTGTTTCACGAATTTTGTGGACTTGCGCCCGCTTGGCGTACTTGCCTAGGTTGATATCGCAACCTTCAGTTGCTTCAACCATTCTTTGTGATTACTAATTTTCGGAGATGATTGAGCCCCTTGGCCTTTGGAAGAATGTTCTCGGCTAGAGCCACTTTCCTAAACAATTTCGTATAAATCTTCATGAACGTTCGCTACCATGCTGATTTGTTCTTTCAACCGAGGTAACTTTGACTTTTACTTTATAATTTTCACACAAAAAATCCTGAACAAAGACGTTTGTACTTCCTGGGCCACAACCTTCAGTTGTTCCCGTACTTTTGGTAAGATGTCCCTTCAAGGTGGGATCTAGGCCACAACTTGTTGTTGTCTCAGGCCTTTCGGTAGGAAATCCCCTTAAGGTGGGATTTAGGCCGCAACTTATTGTTGCCTCAGGCCTTTCGGTAGGATATCCCCTTAAGGTGGGATATAAGCTTTCACAGAGCCTTTGGCTATCAAGGAGCCTTTTTCACAAAATTTCTCTTTCTCTCCTTCAATCTCGGCTATCACGGAGCCCTTTCGCGAATTTTTCTTTCTCATAGTTGGAATTAGGCTGTAACGGAGCCTTTTTCACAAACTTTTTTCTTTTCTCACGATGGAATTCAGGCTATCACGGAGCCTTTTCACGAACTTTTTCTTTTCTCACGATGGAATTGAGGCTATCACGGAGCCTTTTCACGAATTTTTTTCTTTTCTCACGATGGAATTCAGGCTATCACGGAGCTTTTTCACGAACTTTTTTCTTTTCTCACGATAGAATTCAGGCTATCACGGAGCCTTTTCACGAACTTTTTTCTTTTCTCAGAATGGAGCTTCGTAAGACACATAATTTGGGGAAAGACTCTTTTCATATATATCACAAAGAGTATTTACACAGGATCCGCCTCGTTAAAAACCTTACCCCTTGATTTAGGGCCCCCTATGCAAGGAAAAGAGTACGGTCCTTCTTATTCTAAATTAAATGCGAGAAATAAATGTTTTTTTCCGAAACCACTTATAGTTCCGTGTTATGGAATCTAAACTTGCGAAAAGAAATGCTGAAAAATAAATCTAGCTACTTTCATGATTTTCAAGGGTAATACCTTTTTAGACTGTCTGCATTCCACGAATGCGGCAGCTCTTCACTGGTTTGGTCTGTTAAGCGGAAAGCTCCTAGCATGTTTGTTTCCTTTGCTATGTATGGCCCTTCCCATGATTCTTGGAGTTTCCCGGGGTTTTCCCAATTTTTCTTTCTTTTCAGTACTAAATCACCACTCTTGATGTTTTTCCTGACTATTTTCTTATCCTTCCATGCCTTGGTTTCTCTTTGGTACTTTTCGATGTTATCTGAAGCCTCGAGGATTGTTAGTTCGATCATGTCTTTCTCCACCTTCATGTCAACTTTTTCGATCTCTTTTGCTTTTTGCACTCTCAAGCTTTCATTCTTAATCTTTTCTGGTGTCATTGCCTCGGTGCCAAACAGTAAGCGAAATGTGTGAAGCCCGTTGCTCTCGACACTGTTGTATTGTGGGACCAGATCACTTTCGGCAATTCATCCGTCCACTTGCCTTTCTTTTGATCATATAGATACTTCTTGATTCCCGAAAAGATTAGCCCATTTGCTCTTTCAACAGCCCCATTAGACTGCGGGTGATAAACTGAAGAGAACTTCGCTTGAGTGCCCAGAGTTTTGCAGTATTCCTTGAAAGAATAACAGTCGAATTGCTTCCCATTATCAACAGTCAACTCTCTTGGTACTCCGAATCTGCAGATTATGTTTTGCCAGAAGAATTTCTGAATTGTTGGTGCTGTGATATTCGCTAATGCTTTTGCTTCCACCCACTTGGTGAAGTAATCAACTGCTTCTGCTGCGAACTTGCAGTTTCCTTGAGCTGTCGGCAATGGGCCGACCAGATCCATTCCCCACCTTTACAGAGGCCATGATGGAGGAATTAGATGAACTGGCATGGATGGTAGATTCTGCTGATTCGCTGTTTTTTGGCATGCTTCACATTCCTGAACAAGCTTCTTTGCATCAACGTTTATTGAGGGCCAGAAAAATCCCTGCTTTATTGCTTTGCTTGCCAGAACTCTTGTGCCTATGTGTGCACCACAAAATCCACTATGGATTTCCTTGAGAAGTTCTACACCCTTTTCGGAGGTTATGCATCTTAACCATGGTTCGGTGATTCCGGACTTGTAGAGCTCTCCGTCCACTACAGCATAGCCCCTTGCTCTTTGCCTTAGTCTTTTTCCTCTAATTCATCTTGCGGTTCATAGTGACCCCTCAAGTATGCCATGATTTGGGCTCTCCAATCGCGAGTTTCTACAACGTTCACAGCTTTTGGCTTCAGATTTTTGACGGACGGTTCTTTGATGATTTCGAAGAACACATCCGGAGGCATTGCCTGATTCTGAGCTGCTGCTTTCGCCAGTTTATCTGCTTCATTATTGTCATTTCTTGATATATGTTGGACTGAGTAGCCTTTGGAATGCTTCTCTATTTCTCTGACTTTCTCAAGATACTTCATTAGAACCGGATTCTTTGCTTCGCTTTCTTTCTCGATATGTTCTTGAATGACTTTAGAATCCGTCTTGATGATAAAGGTTAGCTGGCCCAGAGCTTTCATCTTTCTTAGAGATAGGAGCAAAGCCTCATATTCAGTTGTGTTGTTCGTAGAACACACATCATCTGCGAAATCAAGTCGAGCTGCATATCTTACCACAACTCCGGTTGTGGATGTTACGATTGCTGCTATACCAACTCCCCTGTCACCACCAAGCCCCATCGCAATGCACTACCCAAGGCGTGACTATATCTTCGCCGGGATTATGTGTTGGCGATGTCCAGTCTACGACGAAATCTGCCAAGACTTGCGATTTGATTGCACTTCTTCTTTCGAAATCAACTGTGTATTCTGATAGTTCAGCAGCCCACTTGATGATTCGGGTTGAAGCTTCTTTATTTGTGAACAGGTCATTCAGTAGTTGATTCGTGACAACCCTTATTCTGTGACCCTCGAAGTAGTACCTTAGTTTTCTTGCAGCCATAACGACTACATATGCTATCTTCTCTAATTCAGAGTAGAAAAGTTTAGATCCCGAAAGAGCTTCCGAAGTAAAATATACTGGAATTTGTTTCAACTTTCCTTCTTCCTCCTTCTCTTGCACTAGGACAGCACTCACGGCTGAGTTGGAAGCAGACAAGTACAGTAGGAGTGGCGATTTTGGCTCTGGAGGGCATAGCTTGGTCATGTTTGACAAATAGTCTTTGAGTTCTTGGAAAGCTTATTTCTGAGATTCAGACCACCGAAAGTTCTTGGAACTTCGGAGAACTTGGAAGAAGGGCAAACTTCTCTCTGCAGCTCTGGGGATGAATCTGTTAAGGGCAGCCACTCTCCCTGTCAACTTTTGCACATCTTTCACCGAAACAGGATCTTGCATCTCAACTAGAGCTTTGATTTTGTCAGGATTTGCCTCAATACCTTTTGTCGAAACTAAGCACCCCAAAACTTTTCGCTTGTGAATGCCGAAAACGCACTTCTCAGGATTCATCTTGAGATTTGCTGCTCTGAGGTTCGCAAAGGTTTCTGCTAGATCACTAATGTGGTCTTTTCTGTGAATGCTTTTGACGACTATATCGTCGACATATGCTAGAATATTTCTCCGAAGCTGAGGGTGAAGCACTATTGCTATCATTCTTGAAAATGTGCATCCTGCATTCTTTAGACCCTCTGGCATTCTGACGAAGCAAAAGGTTCCGAAAGGAGTGATGAAACTTGTTTTCTCCTCGTCTTCTTTTGGTACCCTTATTTGATGATATCCTGAAAACATGTCCAGGAGTGATAGCATTTCGCTGTTTGCGGCGTCATCAACGACCCTGTCCACCCTTTCTAAGGGGAAGTCATCCTTCTTGCAATCTTTATTCAAGTCTGTGAAGTCCACACACATTCTCCACTTTCCATTCTTTTTCTTGAATGGTACATTATTAGCCAGCCAAACAGGATACATGACTTCTCTAATGACCTTGGCGTCCTGAAGCCTCTGTACCTCAGCCTCTACTGCCTTGACTTTTTCTTCGGACATCTTCCTGAATTTCTGCTTTTTCGGGGTTATTCTCTCATCTGTGTCTAGGGCATGCTCAATGATATCCCTATCGACACCCTGCAGATCTTTGGCTGACCATGCAAAAACATCTTTGTTCCTGTTGAGGAACTGAACAAGTTCTTTCTCTTCTTCGAGACTGAGATGAGCCCCTATCACGACTGCTCTGTCTGGCATGTCATCTAAGTACACTTTCTTCGTTTCACCATCAGCAGTTATTTCAACTTTTTCTTTATCTCTCTTGGCCTCAACATATGGTTCTTTCTTCTCTTCGGCGGAGTTCAGGTGATGCACGTTGGTTTGTCTTGGTGTGTGACCCTTTTTAATATTTCGGGCCTCTTGCTGATCGCCGAATACAGTGATGACTCCCTTTGGTGCCGGCATTTTCATGCATAGGAACTGTTGCCTTATCACAGCATCGAACTTGTTCATGAATCCTCTGCCGAAAATCGTGAAGTATGGATGGTACATGTCGACCACGTCGAAAGTGAGAGTTTCGGTTCTGACATTGTCAAGATCTCCAAAGGATACGGGCAGAGCTATCTTTCCTGCTAGCTTGATTGGTTTTCCTCCGAAACCCAGCAGTGGGTACTTTGGTGGCTGCAGCATGTGTGGACTCAAGCTCATCTTCTCGAAAGTTTTCATGAATAAGATGTCTGCCGAACTTCCATTATCCACTAGAACTTTTCCGATAACCCATCCGGCTATGTTCACCTCGATGACCATGGCATCGTTTTGGTCTGTTGATTTCAATCTGAAATCCTGTTCAGTGAATGTTATCGGCACCTTAGCCCATTCTGGTCGCACTGCTGGACCATCAATGATGACTGTGTTCACAGATCTGAAGTAATTGTTTCTTTGTCTTTTTGTCTCAAACTCCATGGCTGAACCTCCTGTTATAGGCATGATAGTTCCGAAGGAAGGTAAGGCTTTCGGATTATGGCCTCTCGAACTCGACTCTTGTCTTGATGAATTGTCGGGTGGTGGTGGCAACATTTCTTGAATTGGTTGTGGTTGCTGAATGGCTTGAATCGCCTGAGACTGAGGATAGAACTGTTGGGAAGGCTGCCAGGATGACTGCGCCTGCTGAAACTGCTGAATTGAGACTGGATTTGGTTGAGAACCCATGAATTGTGGTTGCCAGAAGTTTGGACGGAATTGGTTCGGCATCGTGGAGGCAATACTCATCATGGTTTTCTCCTGTTGGATTCTTGCTATGTTCTTTTTGGTTTCTGGGCATGCTTCGGTACTATGACCTCTTCCATGATATCGGCAATAGAAGTATGGATCTTTTGGATCATGATTCTGAACTTTCGGGGGTCCTCTCCCCCTTCCTCTTCCTCTGGACGCAAAACCTCCTCTTGTGCTCGGTCTGCTGTCCTGGTTAAACTGTGGATTTTCTACATTGTTGATGTTTCGTGGGGTTTGGGATTGAGGTCTCCATGCTGTTCCTCTATTCCCCTGCCTTGCTTGATTTCGCTCAGCTATTCTTCTTCGATGATCTTCATCGGACTTGATGTATTCTTCCAGTTCGTGAAAGAGTTCGTCAATAGTCTTGGGCTCCTTTCGGGTCAAGTGTGAGGTTGTTGGTCCCGGAGTCAGACCTTTGATCAGCACTTGTATTGTTGTCTTGTCGTCTGCTTCCGGGATCTGAGATCTTTGTTGCATGAATCTTCTTACGAAGCTCTGCAATGGCTCTCTATCTTTTTGTTTGCAATTGTACAGGTCTGATAATTTTGCTGCAGTTTCATGGAATATCTGGAAAGCTTGGATGAACTTTGTCTTGAGGTCAATCCAACTGCAGATTGAGTGTGGTGGTAGCAGAGAGTACCAGTTGAGGACTGGGCCTTCGCAAGCAATGATGAATGACTTGGTCAGTGCGACATCATCTCCTCCTGCTGAATTCGCAGCTGATTCATATCTCATGAGGAACTGTCTAGAGTTTCCATACCCATTGTACTTCGGTAGAGAGACCGGTTTGAACTTTGGTGGCCACGGTGCTGTTTGCAACCCAAGTGAGAGTGGTGAATCTGCATCCGTGAACTGCGAGATTCTGTTACCCGCGAAGAAGTTTTCTCTTGAAGTTCTTCTGTTCTGGCCAGAGTTCTGGTGTGGTGAATCACGCCACAGTGAACTGTTTTCTTGTTCTTTCGTTTCATCAATTTCTCTTTGCATTCTTTCTATTTGCTATTTTGTCTTGGTTAAGTTTCTCCAGCTTCTCCGAAGCTCTTCGTTTTGCTTCCAGCTGGTTCGCGAATCTTTCTTTCTCTTTCTGAAGCTGCAGTACTTTCTGGTGTACTCTTTCTAGTTCTCTATCAACAGCCTGGTCATCTTTGTCATCAGCTTCTTCTTCAGTGAATGGTTCCAGAGTGTGCGCCGTTTTCTCAGCTCGTGCCTTCTGGAGAGCCTCGAGTTTCGCCCTCCTCTCTTGGTCTGAGATCTGCGAAGGTTCTGCAGTGAGAGAGTTTCCGTTGTCTTCTTCAGTGTAGTGATCTTCCTGGTTGGCTTCTGTAGGTGTGTTCTTCTTGGACTTCTTCTGTGGAGGCATCGTGATTGTCTGTCGGCTGAAACCACGGTGGGCGCCAATGTTGGGGGGTCCGAGAATCGGATGGGATCCCCGAACACGAGATTCTTGAACGAACACACGAAAGCAAGAACGAGAGAGGGGACAAGGAATCCCCGAAAGACTGCGCTCACCTCAAAAGTTGTAAATCCCTTTACACGTGCCCTCGAACCTCCTTTTATAGGGAGACGAAGGGACTTTTACATTCCGAGATTACCCTCGAATCTAGAGAATATTCGTGATGTGAACATGTACATGAACGTCTTTTACATCTCGTGATTTACGGGGCTAATTTCATAAATTTACAAGCCAGCCATCAGTTCACACCTCAAACCCGGACTTTTGAGGCAGCGTCTTTGACTCGGTCTTCCTTTGACCTCCGATTCTTCATACTCGAAGATCACCGATCGCCAGGATCCCCGAACTGAGTATTTGAGTCTTTAGCCGAAGTGAAGTTCCTTAGGATTTCCGAAGTTTCCGTCCCTTCCGTTCCCCGAACTCTCCAGGTTTCTGCTGTCATGAAACGAGGAATAAAACCTGCGATCCAATGCTTTATTCGGCAATTATTTCGCACAAGGTTATGGGGTCAGTAAATCGTGTAAAACACCTTCCCAAATACTTTTCTCGTTACGAAACAGACTTGCAATTTAGCAATTCATCTCCGAAGACTTTCACGAATTCGCAGGAGTCTAGGCTACTCCGAAGTTTCGAGGGTGAAAGGTTTTTACCCAATTCCCCAACAGAGGGCGAGGGTGGCGTCGGCAGCGTCAGGCCTCATTCGTTTCCACCGGATTGGATTCCGACCGGAATGAATAAATGTAATAAGAAAATCATGATAGCTACTATAAGAGATTCGGATTTATTTCGGGTCGAAAATTAATTTATCATGATAGGTATACCAAGAGACTCGGAATCAATCCACTAGTCAAGAGGTGTGGAATCATTCCGGCTCTTCGGTCTCTTGTTCTACCTATCATGATGAGTAAATTAAATCTTGATCCGGAATAAATCCAAGTCTCTATCACGATTTTCTTGGTGTATCTATTATTCCGACCGGATTTAATATGATGGAAGCGCACAAGCCCTCAGGCAGTTCAACTTCACCTCAGGTTCGTTCCTATGCCTGCCATCGATCAAGCAGTTTCTCAACCAAACCTTGTGATTTCCGCCCGATCAATCAAACTCATCCATCACATCACCATTCATAACGTTTGTCCCTGCTCCCGCGTGCAGCCATGCCGTTCGGCTTCATGAAGGAGAAGCTCGAGTCCCTGGACGTGGACAACAGGACAAGTGCGAGTGCAAGTCCACCCTCGTCGAGGGCGGCGGCATCGGCGTGGCCATCGAGACCGCGACGTCGCACATCAAGGTGGAGCCGGCGGCCGACGGCGGCAGCGTGGTGAAGGTGGACTCCACGTACAAGCTGCTGCCGGGTGTGGAGGTGAAGGACGAGATCGCCAAGGCCAAGGAGTCAGTCACCGCCATCTTCAAGGCTGCCGAGGCGTTTCTCATCGCCAACCCGGACGCCTACAACTAAATCGATCAATGGAGTGGGATCAGATTCCTGATGTCCAAATATATGCATAGAAAAAGCTTTTGCGTACTTGTGTGTAATTTGTTTTCAAATAAAAGCTGCAGCTCTAAAGCAGTGTGTGTCTTTGCGGGAGACTGCTAGACTTGAGAAGTCAAGGAGTGTGGTTTTGCCATTGTCATGTACTAATTGGTTCGAATTTCATCTTTCATAAAATGTGCAACAGGAAGGCTTCGAGAACAAGATTATTTTATAATTTTGCAGCAAATAGTTTTTAATACTCCACCATTTCGTATTACTTGTCATTTTGATTTTTCTAGACATAACTATATTTTTTTGTAATATAAGTATATATCTATATGCATAGCCAAAGGAATGTATCCAGAAAAACCAAAATGACAAATAATATAAAATGGAAGGAGTAGTATATATTCCAACAAGCATACGAAGAAGCCAATTATATATATACAAAGATATGTATTGATCGATCCAATCTAAAATTACTCTCAAAGGAGGCAATTACACCCATAATGATGTTTAGTAGTTCTTTTTGTTGAATAAGGATAATGACAACGATGTTCTGTCCTGAAATGTCTTACACTTAGCAAGTTCAATAGAATTGAATGGAAGTTCTAACAAATATAGATTCTGCCAAAGATCAGCAAGAAGATGAATGGCTCACATTTATGAAATTCAGAAGAATCAAATAGCTAGCACCTAGCAGTGATACCTGAGAGTGCCAGATGACCAAATTGCTACCAGGCAAAGGCAATGGGTACCATATTGAAGGTTGCAAATACATGTATGTATATTACTCCCCGACCATTCGACATTAAGAAATTTATGAATTCCGGTAAATTATGGGAAGAGGCATCTACTACCCTATAAATGCACCAAAACTTTCTTTCTTAGGTCCACCCGTCAAACACCCCCACCGAAATGTGTTTTCTTCATGCATCTCGTTTTGTACACACAAGAAACCCTCCTCCATCACAATGAACCGTCACTCACTCACATCGAACGACCGAGGACGTCCCGCTCATCTCGCCCGTGCTCTCACGTACACGACACCCCCTTTAGTGTTGGATGAAGCCTCCAACGTAACTAATACTAATGTGCATGAGAGTGCCTTTAGTACCGGGTGGAAGTTTCGCTAATATCCTCCACTGTCCAGGGGCGGAACTAGAGTAAAATTGTTGGGGGTGCGACATTTCGTTAAAAGGCTTTTCTAGATGGTTTTGTGGGCTGATTTAGCTAGGTGTGGGTGCGTTACATTGGATCGAAGACGTGCTTAAAGGGTGAAAAATCATTGACAATCACTGGATTTCATTTTGGGTGGGTGCGGCCGCACCCACATGCAGCAACATAGCTCTGCCCCTGACTGTCACACTTCCACTTATGCTCCCACCACCACACCATCTCTCTCTCTCTCTCTCTCTCTCTCCATCCATCCATCCCTCCCTCTCACGAGTAGTTTGGAAACTACCCGGTGGTGCAACAGACCGGTGGGGGCCGCGGTCTCCCCGGCAATTGGCGTGATGGCCAGAGCCACAAGCGGACGCGCGAGCACCAGTAGACGGAGTTGCACGCTGGCAGTGCGAGCACTAACAGCTGGAACAACAAGCGAGTGGCTCTCGACGATGGATTTCTTTTTATTATTAATTTAATACACCTTTAGTACCAGTTATTTGAGTCGATGTTAAAAGCTCCATTTGGTACCAAATTAGCGATATCGTTTGCACAATCGGGTACTAAGGGGTGTTGGCAACCGGAACATAAAGTGGATTCCCTAGTAGTGTTACCAGGATGTATAACAAGGAGGAAACGATGATGATGGAGTATCAGTCCTAGTACAACTCGGCTAGGATGGCATTGATGAGCGACAACATGAAGTTGATCCCATGTCCAGGTGACTATGCTCTTGCAGTTGTCGTCGTGCTCATCCCCATGATGTTGGTGACGTACTCACGTATGTCATTAGGTCCGCCCCACTCCCTTGTTTGCAAACATCTTCACACCTGCCATCACAAACCGCATGTCCTGTCAACATCGGCTAATCGATCGAATCGTCATTGCTTCAAAAACTTTAAAAAAGGCTGACGCAAAATGGAGACTCTATCATACAGGGGCGTACCTAGTGGTGGTTTGGTGTGTGCGTGTTGGGGGGGGGGGGACTTGAGCCCCCCTCAGCCCCTTACAAAATAGGATGGTGCATTGTTCAGGTATATTCTTTTCTCACACCGCACATGTATCTTCTCTCTAAATGGGATGGCTCTGAGCTCTGTGTACGATGACAATTGACAGTAACGCCACTACCATCATAGTGGAGGGCGTCCTCAACTCCCTAGATTCCATAATCCTCATCTACATGGCCTTAGTCGATCTCCTGTATCACATTGTCAAGCGTGCAGAGTAACGGTAAACTGCAGATTGGTATATTGTCAATTTTGACAGACTCTGAGCTTATGTCCATGCTGGCAAAGTGGGCCTAGACATTCAAACCTAGACTTTCCCATGTACGGCAAATTCCCTTAATAGCGAAGCACCACCTACATGGGATTAGTGTCGAGCATCAACTAGTATTCTGCCTAAAATAAATTGTGTGTGTGTGCTGGGGGGGCTACTTTCTTCCACTTCTAGACCTCCCTTTCCCTCTTCTTCTACCTCTTCTTCCTATTCCAACCTAGGGGGATGCCATGGTGGCACCAGTGGTGGTGGGGCTCCACCCCCCCTCGACCCACCGCTGGCTTCGCCCCTGGCTAGATGGCTTGGATGCTACTCAACTCAAACTATGATATGTGTTACTTATCACTACTTGGACCCAATTAAATTACTGAGTTTTGGTTATATGCTAGATGCATCCCTTGGATACATTTATGCTATATTGTTGCCCTGTGGCCTCTTGATTGTAATTACTTTAGCCGTGGCTGAGCCCATGCGTTAGTGTATCCTCATCAGGAAGGGAATGAACATCGTGCTCTAGCTCATGGTTCACGACGTTTTCTTGAGCCTAGCTACATCATCGATAAGGATGAAAGCGGTTAGGAACGGATGAGAAAACCTCATAATCGTTCCCGCTCTAGTATTTTTTAGGCAGGAGTGAGAACGTGAATAGGAAAGACGAGCGGAAAAATGAAATCGATGTTACAATATATCGAGAATAAAACATATCGATCGAGAATGTGACGATTACGATCGGGAATCGGTAACTCAAATCGGGAACACCAACACATGCACCCACTTGAAATATTTAGCTCGACCCAATAATTACAACTACGCATAATTCATATGCAAACAAATGAACAATACATAGCTCATCCAGCAGTATTACCTCGGTCTTAAATTACTGTTCATTTTGGTTTTCCTGCATACATATCTTTTGTTATGCCATCTAGATATATGTTATATGTAATACATAGCAAAAGCTATGCAAAATGAATAGGAACTTTGGACGTCCGGAGTATAAGTCTAGCAATTTGTCCTACATTGTACATGCATCATACTCCTACCAGTACAAGAAAAGAGGGAGATCCAAGTAATGCACACAGGGATAGAAAAATTGGGAGTGTGCAACTTAGAACAAAGCAGATGATCTTTCAACCTAATGCTAGATAAACACATGCATCATCATCATCATCAGCATCATCATCATCATCATCATCAATATAGATTCCAAGTTAGCTATATGTCTTCCTGTCATACAACAAAATTATCGCCTCAATGGTTAGAACAAGTCAGCGAAAATTCAGAAGCTACGAGAAAATTGTTTCATCCTACATGAACAGATACTTAACTTGCCATATGTGTTGGTGTTTGCTCTGCTTTTTCTAATATACAAGACATAAGTCAAGTGTGATTATCAGAACGACCAATAAATTTGTCTGAAAGCAACACCTACATGCATTCTTTTCTGTTCTCCATCTTCTGTCGAAACACATTATTGCCTTGATTAATTTAAATCCACTTTGATGAGCATTGACCAAGAGGAGCACTATGCAGCATGATGCCAACCCTTCATAATGTGACTAAACCGACATTGTCATCCATTTAGTATTTTCAAGGAAACGAATGATCGGCTTGATCACCAGATCATCACTCACCGACCTCACCAAGGTGGAGCCAGCGGTGGGGCGGGCGGGGCTCAAGCCCCTCCTACCGCTAGGAGCTCCATTAAGCCCCTCCAATAATTTTTAGCCATAGGTAAAGGAGAAGAAGAAGAGAGAGAAGGGAAAGAAGAAAATGAGAAAGAAGAGGAGGAGGAGGAAGAAGGGTGGATGACCCCCCTCGGCTCCTAGTCTGGCTTCGCCATTGGACCTCACCAATCCAAACTGAGAGACTAGGAACCATCTATAAAATCCCCCCAATGCTCTCGCCATTTTAGCAACCCAACCAAACACAAACCAGCAACATCAACAGTTTGCGACGAGTTGAGTTCAAGCACTAGCATTTGCTTTCTCAATGCCAAGCCCTCACAACAACCATGACCTCCACCAACACCTAGAACCTCGAGATCGCGTCGTCGTGCCCTCTTCCGTACCGTCGTGATGGATGCACACACTGGCGCCCAAGCTGGCCTCCCACATCGTCACCAGCACTCACCCCGTTGAGGGCGATGGTGACTTCGACATCATCAGGTAGTTCAACTTCACTTTTGGTATGCATTTTCCTTTTGCCATTTCAACATAATTCTAGTTTCTAACAGAGCCGGAGATGGACACATATGCCGATTACTGTTGATGCTTCCTGCAGGTACGTTATTCAGGTTCATAAAGGAGTCTTGAGTTCCTGGACGTGACAAGTGCGAGCACGAGTCCACGCTCATCAAGGCCGTCGGTATCAGCGCGACCATCGAGACGGCGACGTCGCATATCAAAGTGGAGCCGGTGGCCGATGGCGGCAACATCGTGAAGGTGGATTTGACGTACTACTGCCCGGGGTGGACGCCAAGGATGAGATTGTCAAAGCCAAGGAATCTGTCACTGCCATCTTCAAGACCGCAGAGGCGTACCTTGTCGCCAACCCTGACGCCTACAACTAAGATGTGTCCTATATAATGATAGTGAGCATGTTCGCTCATTTCGGCTCGTCTTATTTCGACTTATTTCCTCTCACACAATACTATTCCATCTACCAACCGAACAATATTCAACATATCAACCGAACATGCTCAATGTTTGCACTTTCGTAGTTTCGTGTGTATCGCTGATGTCGTGTCACAATAAATGAAGTTGCTCAAGATGCATGCTGCTGGACGAGGGAGAAATGAAGAATCCAAAACAATATATATGTTTGAGAAGTTTTGATGAGGACATCATACTCCACTATTACTCGCTGGCAAAGACGCGATAAAAAAAGTCCCAAGTGGCCGCCCATGTGAGCCTCTGAATAATCTTATCTTGCTTAGCTTGAGAGGAGTAAGCCACCTTAAAATGGAGAATCACTCTTCCTTTATTGGACTATTTTTTTAAGGAGATTGGTCAGACACCCTTAATTTATTGGGCCTCGATCAACCCCACCTATAGCCGGATGCATCAAGTTTTATAGTGTGTTTTTTATGTCTTTGAAAGGTGTTATGATTGATATGTTTGTGTTTTTTTTGCTGTATTCCTTGTTTTTATACTGAAATAAAAAAGACTGGTCTGAAGCAGTACTATGTTTTAGTTAAAAGTTGCTTTGGAAGTATTAGCATGTTTGACTAGGGGCTTTGCTCGCGGTCAAAGTTTCTTCTTCACAACACACGGTGGCAACCCATGTTTGACATATGGTTAACTATTTTTGCCCAGTGTTTACCACAATTTAGCCATATTATACTTTTCTCTGGCTGGTTTTCCACGTCACAGACACGCTAGGACGTTGCAAGAGTCCTTTAGGCAACCTAAGGCGTGATTTTTTTATTTTCTCTCCCTACATCTTTGACATGTCTAGGGAGAAATGTTAGGCAAATTTTTTCGTTGAAACAAACATGACCTAAGCAGACCATTCACTTTTTTTGATATATAAACATACACAATGCAATTTTCATGTATATGATTTTTAATATTTTCAGTGTTCCACATTTTAGGCGTTTAGCATTGCTTACAATTTTTTTTTAGCAATTTTTCATGACTGCCTAACAAATGCAAGATGCTTGTATCCATGACTGTCTAAAATTGCCAGGGAAGTATTTCTCAAGAAAGAAAAATGTTGCTTCAAAAAACAGAGAATAAATTCAAGCCAATTTAAATTCTGCCTGAAAATAGACCTGAGCAAAACTATATAAACAATTTTTCGTTTTGCTTTCTCAGATCAGAAAATAGAAACAAAAAGTACAATGTAAGCTTTTATTTTTCAGGGAAAATGTAAACTTTATTAAATTCTCACATAGCACCTCAAACTCTTAAAATGAGGATTTCTGTCCATAATTTTTTAAACAAAATAAATTAGTTCAGGGACCAAGATTTTCACTTTGAAAGTTTACATGCCTAGTTGAGAAACCCAAGAGGAAAAATGTAAGAACCTCTAATACACAAATTTATTTTTAGATACAAACTATCAAAGTTTTTTTTTTTTTGCATATCGTACCAACCGTTTATTTGGTCATGCAAGTGACAACTACTAAAAGAGAGGAGATGAAGTTATTCAGAGGCATCTTCATAGTTAAAACGACCCTTTTCCCCCTGTCACCAACCGTGCAATTGATCTGAAATATCCTTCAGTCGCTTGTCATTTTCCATGACATATCCACCCTTTTTTCTGGCTTTCAAACTTGGCAAAAAGATGCACACGCCTCCTTCGTTGAGTACTTGAGTACCATACCAAACCTGCATAATTAACGTTAGTTCAACCGCCGTTGATTCTGGAAAAGTGCAATGGCCAAGCCTCTCGCAAACAACTATGTTTGCCTACAGCGACAGTAATGCCGCGCGTCATCGAAATTAGTTGGTTTCTAAAACAAAATCATTGCCGGCTTATAAACATCAATATGTACAAAGATAAGATTACATGTACAAAATATTGCGCAACAGTTTTTTTGTCCCAGACGGCCAGACCAATAAGTTTGCACCATTTCTTTCTGAAAATGTTTGTGAAAATCTTCTCAAAAAAAAATTAAATCCACTTGGAAACAAACTCTTTGTTTGGTAAAATGTTTTGAAAAACTGCTTCGAGCAAGGGACCCTACAAAAAAGATTCAAAGCAAAAAAGAATATGAGAACAAAAGAGGAGGGAGCAGTTACCCTAAAATCATGCGCGCTGGCGCCAAATCACGTGAATGCGATAAATTAGGGACCGGCTAATTTGCCTCCGAGTCACGCGTGACGGAACACGCTGTCCGCGCCCGTTCCAGGCCGTTCACACCGTTTTCCACAACACTCCCCCCAGTCAGTCTCCAGCGCGTCGCCGCAACGCTGCCTGTTGACTGCTGTGCTGCTGCTGCTGCTGCTGCTGCGTGCAACCCCCCCAACCCGTCTTTGTTTTTCCTCTCCCGTTGTTCGCCTCCCGTGCTCGCTGCCCCCAACCTCACTCGCCCCCTGGCTTTTCTTTCCTGGCGGCGACGACTGGGCGAGCGGCGCCGCCCTTCGCGGGGTCTTCGCCGGCCCCTTCGCCGCCGACGAGCACCCACCAGGTACGCCCGCCTCCCCTCGCTTCGCTTCCTGCTCCGCGAGACCGAGCCCCCCCAAACCCTAAGCAAGCTGTTTCTACTCGGATCTGACCCAATTCCAAGGATGTGCATGTCCTAGACTGGCTCAGCCCATGTCATGGAACCATAATCTCACTCGTTCAGTCGAATGGTGGTGTGGTATCGAGATTGTTGGCGTTTCTTCTCCTTGGTAGAGCTGGCAGTTAGATGTTCGATTTGATGATGAAAGGTTTTGGAAATCCTGTCGCGCCCCCATAGTTTCCTATGTGGACATGACTTCAGGTTCTCGCTACCATAATCTAGAATTGGAAAGGAATGTACAGAGTATTTTAAGGAAGTCCAGCATAATCCCCTGAAAAACAGTGTTCCTTCCAAAGAAAGTATTGAACCTAAATTAACACCAACTACAGATCCACAGTAATAAGCCTACTAATTAGGAAAGCTCGATTTGGGGCCTCCAACTGGGAAAGACTAAACTGAAACCACAGGAATTTCGAGTTAAACATTGTAGCATTGATGCAATTAGCGGCAAATTCTATTAAAATGAAAACTATTATACGACTTCTCTCTACAATAAAGCAACCAATTCTGTCTTGAGTGATTTCTAAGTTGTATCCGGAATAGATACCTTTTCTTGTGTCTGGAACCAGATTTGAACTGGAGTGGGCTAAAGATGGTATGAGCAAAACAAACTTGTCACAAGATGCATTTTTTGAGTCCATAAACTTACAAATTCATTCTTACTGGAAATGAATCCTCAAACTGTCTCCAGTTCAACCAAATGCAAAATAATCCAAAGTCATGTAGCCAACAAATAAGCAAGCACTAAATCATGTAGGTTGAGTTAAACCATTAACACGGTTTACTTTTAACCTGTAAGCCATGTGAATGTGATACCACGAGGGGTTTAGATTGATTTTCCTATGCAGAAATACATGGTTGCGTACGTGTATGTGCATGCAGATTTCCTGGTTTACCAATCAAAAGTCCCTTGCTACTCCAAAACTATCGAAGTACCTGTTCAGTAGTGCTATAAAAACAGTTACACGACTATGGAAAAACCACCAGAATTCAATCTAAAATAAATCGTGGAAGATTAACCAAGAAAGAAAATTAAGGTCACCCATTGCACAACTTAATTTTTTGACAGTCGTGGAACACTGGCACCAGCAGCCCAGCACGCAAAAACATTTGAAATAGCTACGAATTTGCTTTGAAGACTCAGGAACATTAACAATGTACCAACAATATCACATAAAAATCATTAATTATATTTACGTTGAAGCTTTGAAGATCTATGAGTGTGCATGGTTTTTGAGGCGTCGCCTAGTCGTCGCCTAGGCGATGAGGTGTGGCAGAGGTTCTGGGCGTCGGGGGCGCCACGACCTGGAGTGGTATGGCGTCCGCCTAATCGAGTTAGGCGTCGTGTAGGCGCAGATAGGCGTCGGGCGGACGCCTACAGCCACGCCGCGGACGTTGAGCACCTACAGGAATTCGCGGGGAGGGGCGCCAAATCAACCGTGCGACGCAGAGGAGAGGAGGACAGAAAGCGGTGGGCAAACCTCGAGCTCCGCTTGCGGCTTGGCTGCCGACCGGCCGGCCACCCCTGCCTCGAATCTGCGCCTCCGGTGGAGGAGGCAGGGGACAGCCGCAGGTGGAGGAGCAGGGGATGCGCGTCGGCGGCGGGGGAGGAGTGGAGACGTCGGGTGGATAGGAAATAGGGTTTGGTCAGTTAGATGGGCTGAGGCTGCTATCTGGGCCTATTTTTCTAACTAAAGGCCCACTTGAACCAGAGAAAGAGAGCGAGAGAGGAGGTCAGGAGGAGATTTGCTCTGATCCGTCAGGGAGAGCCCACAAGTTTGGACAAGTTGAGCAGAGGGTGAGGATTACGATATCGCGAGAGAGCTTAGAGTGTCTGCTGGGGCGGAAGCTCGGTGCGGCCGGGGAGCTTGCATGGCGCTGTAGCTCGACGTGTGTCGGTGTGTGTGTGCGCGAGCGGCGGAAGCTTAAATCAATAGGCCATCCTATCCACAAACTGGACACAGCAGGATGTGTAGCTTGAGAGATCAAGCCATCCACAATGATTAATAAGGAGAATTGAAACCCCTCAATAAATTCCCATATTGGTACTTTGGGCCTACATACACGACTGTCAATGCTGTATATGGTAATGTGTTAGTTTGCTACTATGATCAGCTAAAATCATTACCATATAGCTTGAGATTTATTGAGTGATTAGTTAATATTGAACTGCATGCTGGAGTGGCTTTTAGCGGTGATTGGTCATGTAATCATTAGACTTCTTACGTTATACCTTTTATAGCAGGTCATCCATGATTTCAGCCTACAGAAGGTGATTGCAAAGGGGGAGGATGGAAGAGGGACACCACGGAGTTGTTTTGGCATGCAGCATCTGTGGGTTCCTCTTTGCTGTCCTTAGCGCTCTCAGCTTTTGGGTCCTATGGGCTGTGAATTGGAGGCCATGGAGGTTATACAGGTATGCTGCTGAGTATTTGTATTTTTCTCAATTGAGCATGACCAATATCCTTGTTATTTTTATTGCTTGTTAATGTTCCCCCTCTCTTTTGTTACTCAGTTGGATATATGCAAGAAAATGGCCAACATATGTGCAAGGACCTCAACTAAGCACACTCTGCAGCTTTTTGACTCTTTTTGCATGGCTTGTTGTCATTTCCCCAATAGCAGTTCTGCTTGTGTGGGGGAGCATACTTATCGCTCTTCTGGAAAGGAACATAATTGGTTTAGCTGTTATAATGGCGGGTGTTGCTTTGCTTTTGTCATTCTACTCTATAATGCTCTGGTGGAGAACACAATGGCAAAGCTCAAGTACGTTATCTGTTCTTTGTCTTGATTATTTTAACATTTATTTATCTAGAAGACTTGAATCCATGTAATAATATTTTTTATGTCCATACTTACTTGCTGGCCATGGGTTCAATGGATTAAAAAACTCAACCAACCAAGGAGGAATTAGGTGGCATTGTAAATAAGAAGAACTAGGCACCCAGATTTGAGTTGAAGAAGGTTTGAACCTGGGTGGTGGAGGTGTACACCCGGACCCCCAGCTAACTGAGCTATTCATACTAATTCACTATTATTATATGTTATGCCAAGTTGGCCGGCTGTAGCCAGTTCGGCAGAAGATTAGAGTTAGTTTGTTAATGTTGTTAGGTGATAAGATTAGTTAGTTATTTGGATTAGATTTGTTAGCAGGATGTTAGGTGCCTAGTCTATAAAGGCAGCTGTGAGTTATAAGTTAGGCAGGCAGAAAATAGATCAACAGAGCATCTCAGAGCCTCCTGCAGCCCTGCAGGAGAGCGAGTTAGTCGATCTATTCTTCTGCTAGTATCCAATAATCTAGCCATAACATCTTGGTATCAGACCCTTAGATCCTGCGACCTTTTGCCCATCATCATTTTCCCCCTGCTTTAGATTAGATTGTTTTCCCGAGATCCCATGCATCATAACATTATATTTTGATAATTGATGTTTATCTAGAATTTATTTTACCGAGAAATTTGTTACCTCAGAAATTTGAGTTACAAAGGAAAATGCCGAAAACATGTTCAGTGTCATCAGAGATTGCTTTGTGAGATTTTGCAACAAAAGTAATGAATGACACACTCTGCTATGCATAAAGACTTGACTTTTAAGTTCTCGGGGGTTTTTCTGTTCAATTACCATTATTGTTTAAACTTTTCTAAAATGCAGTTCTGTAGGGTTTTCATTAGTTGACATCAAGGTGTTTCTTCATTTTTTTTTGTTTTTGGCCACACTGTTATGTTCTTCATTATATTGGTCTGGTTGCAATAACTAATGACATGTTTGTTGCAGAGGCTGTCGCTTATCTTCTCCTCCTGGCAGTAGGACTACTTTGTGCCTACGAATTTTGTGCTGTTTATGTTACAGCTGGTGCTAGTGCTTCTGAGCTTAATTCTCCATCTGGGTTCTTCTTTGGGGTGTCTGCAATATCATTGGCCATCAACATGCTCTTTATATGTAAAATACTGTTTAATGGTAAAGCTTCTGATGTTCTATTATCACTTGTTACAAAGTATCTGTCACTCATTAATATGGAACCTGGTTCAGCTCACCTTTTTACACACTTTTGTACAGTAAGTGGATTTGATGTTGATGAGTATGTGAGGAGGTCGTACAAATTTGCCTATTCTGACTGTGTTGAAGTGGCTCCTGTTTCATGCTCTCCTGATCCACCAGATCCTAGTGAGTTATACATGACAAAATCCAGCAGGTAATTTCTTTTTTCTTTTTCCTTTCTTAAACATACAATGCGACATCTTTTGTAATTTGTATACATATTAATACTGTTTTCTTGAAACTGTGCATATTAATACTGTTATACAAATGAGTAATGAGTTCAACTGATGACAAAATCAAATGTAACTTTTACAAAATTTCCACCTAGCCCCACCAAAGGATATGATGATTTAGTAATGGAACTATTCATCATTTAAGATTATAAGAGAAGTCCAAAACCTGTTACCATTTCACTGTTGTGTTTTTGGTCTGTGCATCATCTGCTTGGACTTACATAGTTATATTGCGAAATGGTGGGAATCCTAAATTGCTATCTGCAGTGTGCTTCCAACTTAACTAAGCCACATGTTTCTCTTTGTATTATCTCTGTCTCTTCTCACGTTCACATCTTGAACTGCAGGGTCTTGCATTTAGGGCTTCTCTACATTTGCTCACTGCTTGTGCTTGTTCTCTACTCTATCTTGTACGGTCTTACCTCAAAAGAAGCTCGTTGGCTGGGTGCTTTAACTTCAGTTGCAGTGGTGATTCTTGGTAATGGTTGACTTTTTTCCTTGCATCATTGATTGTGTGCTCTGTATCTGTTTCTTGACTTCTTATTTTCTTTTCCGCAGACTGGAATCTTGGCTTGTGTTCATTTAGATTTGAGCTTCTTAAAAGTCGGATGATAGTATTATTTGTGGCTGGAACATCAAGGGCTTTTCTTATATCCTTTGGAGTGCATTACTGGTTTGTAATCATCTTTGTCCTTTTGTATCAGAACACATTTAAGACCTATCATTCTTCTACCTATTTGCTAACTAGGGGTGTTACATTAGGTACCTTGGCCATTGCATCAGTTATGCTTTTGTAGCATCTGTGCTTTTATCTGCTGCTGTCTCTTGCTGGCTTTCTATTTCAAATCCCTCAGTTGCAAGGATAGACGCTCTAAGAAGTACAGTTATAAAGCTGCGGGAGGGATTTCGAAGGAAAGGACAGAATAGCTCTTCAAATTCATCAGAAGGTTGTGGCTCTAGTGTGAAGCGCAGTAGTGGTAGTGTTGAAGCTGGTCAAAATGGTAATGCAACCGAGTCTATGTACAGAAGCAATTCACAAAGCGATGGTGTCAATTGGAACAGTATCCCTTTTGATCGATCCAATAGTTGTCAAGAAGGCCGGAGCTCTGACAAGAACATAGATAGTGGACGTGCAAGTTTAGCTCATAGGAGTAATTCATGTCTCTCTGCTGTACAAGACTCTGAAACTGCCATAGTTACAGCAGATAGGCATGGAGAGCCCAGTGCTTCACTTGTTGTTTGTTCTAGCAGTGGTTTGGAAAGTCATGGTTGCGAGTCTAGTGGATCAGCTACAGCCTCAGGTAATCAACAGCTATTGGATTTGAACCTGGCAGCAATATTTCAGGACAGATTAAATGACCCAAGGATTTCATCTATGCTAAGAAAGAACGGTGGACTTGGAGATGTAGAACTAGCTAATCTTCTTCAGGATAAAGGGCTGGATCCAAATTTTTCCTACATGCTGAAAGACAAAGTTATGGATCCACGGATATTAGCTTTGCTACAGAGAAGCAGCTTGGATGCAGACAGAGAGCATCAAGAAGATGTAGATGTCACAGCTACTGATTCAGACAGACAGATCTCTCTGTCAGAAGAACTTAGGAGAAGTGGTCTAGAAAAATGGTTGAACATTTCAAGGCTTATATTCCATCAATTAGCTGGCTCTCCAGTGCGTGCTTTTATTGTTTTCACTATATTGTTCATCATAGAGACTTCGATTGTGGCTATCCATCGACCAGAGACCATCAAGGTGATAAATGCAACACATGAACAGGTAACTTTGTTGCAGTGCACTATAATTTTTTTTTGAAAGGTTCACTATTAGTTTGACCAATAGAGATTTTATCTTAATTTGGCAGTTTGAATTTGGTTTCTCGATACTGCTTCTGTCACCAGTTGTCTGCTCCATCATGGCATTCATTTGGTCTCTGCGTGCTGAAGATATGATGATGACATCCAAACCCCGGAAGGTGATATGCACTAAAATATAAAGTTCACTATTTGGCATACCAGTAAATGTTTTTTTCATTAATATAATTTCAAATTTTGCCATATCAGAACAAGCGCTTCATACTGTTTCTGTTTAAACATTTACTATGAGTTGCTTCTATGTAATAGAACATGAATACTATATGATAATGGGAAAATGAAAATTCATGTATGGGATGTGACTCAATGAATATGTTTCTGTAGTAATACCTTTACCTGTGTGGGATACAATCGCTAATTAATGGAAAAATTAATACCTTTACCTGGGAGCTAGATGTGCTCAGACATCTAATTCTGTCTGTAAAATCTTTGTCAGCTGTAAATTCTATTTATGATCTGTGCTTTATTTTCCTTCAAATACAATGTTGTATTTGTTGCTGTTGTTTTAAATATTACTGCTCTTAACAATAACAACTTTGCCTTCCTTTCTCAGTATGGTTTCATTGCGTGGCTGCTTAGTACATGTGTCGGTTTGTTTCTCTCTTTCTTAAGGTACATATACTTTCTCATATCTGATGCATCATTTACTATTAGGGTTCTAGTTAATATAAATACTAATTAGCCTTTTGTGCCTTATCCAATTGATTATATATTTACACAAGGACATCAAGTTATATATGTGTAGCAATATTTTGTTCGCCTAATCATTTGATTTCACCTTTTGTGTTATAACATAACGTCATTTTAGTATTGCATTATCTAGCTCATTATGCAATGTTGTAGCTTGGTTTCTGCACAGTGGAGCCATGTGTCTTATTATGTCTGTAGAATGGACTGTTGTGGTTGTTATTAGTGAAAATGTGTTTTTTTTGGAGCATAAGAGGTAAGCTCTCAGATCTAAACATCAGAAGTGCCTTTGTGGCAAGCAAACAGAAGGGACTTACCTATTTAGATTTTTTAGAACATAAGAGTAAGCTATACTCTAAACTCATAACCAAAAGTAGAAAATGTGAAGATATACCATTCTTAGTTGGCAACAGAAGGGACCAATATGTTTAGATTCTTAAAGCTACTGTCACCAACTATGTCACAAACTTATGTACTAATAGAGTAATTGTTGGTCAAGTGTTTGTCTTAATGAAACGAAATAAACCTTGTAATTAAAATAGAGGGAGTACCGCACGAGCTAAATTTTGACCCACATTAAATTTTGGAGAAACAATTTCAAATTATCATATATATAGAACAAGAAAAAAGGAATGTCATGTCTAGTATGCAAAAAAATTATCTGAACAATAACTGAAATCTCTGCACGGGTTGAATGTCATCCCCATCTAATTCTTTTAGAATCTCAGTTTAAATTATTTTATGCATATGAATGTATGATCAGTAATCTAGTTTCTAAGCCTGTGTATATTTGCTTAACATAAATGTCTAGTTTTATTGTTCTTTTGTTAAAAAATGAATAATACACATACCTCGTGAAAAGTTGCAAATCATCCTGTGTATTTCTGGCTTACCATTTTATGACATCTTAATCAGCTTGATATTTTCAATCAATCAATGCATTTTTTTTGGGGGTGAAACATATGTATTCTGATCTGGAAGTCATCTTTCTACTCTGCAGCAAGTCATCAGTTATATTGGGCTTGTCTCTCACAGTACCACTTATGGTGGCTTGCCTGTCATTTGCTATTCCCATATGGATCCGTAATGGTTACCGTTTCTGGATTCCTGGAAGGGAGATTGATAGTCGTGAAAATGTTAGTCAAGCTCCAGGAAAGAAAGAGGTTTGTTGTTTAGTTCCTTACAAATTTTGCAACTTGTCATTTTCTTTTCATTTGGATAAGTGTGGCATTAATCTATTCAATCTCTTTGTTCAGTCAGAAGGGTAATCTGAATCACAACCCAGTCTCGTGTTGCAAGCATTAATTACCATAATATGTGTCTTCATCATGTTTTTAGCACATCTAATATAAAACGTTCCGGCCTAATTTTTCAGTTCCAATTTTACTAAGATTGTTATTGATAATGTATAATGCATTTCAACCAATGGTAATCAAGAAAGATATGTTACTGATTCTTATCCGTTTCCTTTCTGGTTTCAGCAGGCTCTCTTTGCTATCAGCATAGTTGTTTTCATTGCATCAGTTATTGGCCTTGGTGCAATAGTGTCAGCGAAGCCTTTAGATGCTTTAGGCTACAAAGGCTGGGATGCTGATAAGAACAGTTTCTATTCTCCCTATGCAACATCGATGTATCTTGGATGGGCATTATCATCAGCAATTGCTGTTCTTACCACGGGTTTGATACCTATTGTTGCTTGGTTTGCCACATACCGGTTTTCACCTTCATCAGCTATATGTGTTGGCCTCTTTGCAAGTACGTTCTATCCGACCCTGTTCAAAATTTACTTTGGATATTCGATGGGACATATTGGAGCCTACATCTTCAGATAACTGATTCTAAGTCACACTTTTCTGCAGCTGTTCTTGTATCATTTTGTGGTGCATCTTACTGGGGAGTAGTAAATTCGCGAGAGGATGGTCTTCCTCTGAAGGCTGATTTCCTTGCAGCATTACTTCCCTTGCTTTGCATTCCTGCATTTTTCTCACTGTTCACTGGGCTGTACAAATGGTACAAAATGAATCATCTTTAGCATTTTATTCCCCTCGATATTTCTGAGCCACTGAGATCAAATTGCCAATAATTTCAGGAAGGATGATGATTGGAAGATTTCTCGCGGCGTTTACCTTTTTATTAGCATGGGAATGTTGCTGTTATTTGGTGCAGTTGCAGCTATTATTGTCACAATCAGGCCCTGGACTGTAAGTAAAGTTTATGTGACCTCAGAAATTAGCATTCAATTACAATAGGCAATAATTCCTGTGTCATCTTTATACAGGTTGGAGTTGCTTGCCTCCTAGCCATTCTGTTCCTTGTATTTATTATTGGGGTCATCCACTACTGGACATCTAACAACTTCTACTTAACAAGGACTCAGATGCTGCTTGTCTGTTCTATTGCTTTTCTCCTAGCCTTGGCTGCCTTCCTGATGGGTTTATTTCATGGTGACTGATGTTCTTTCTTTGGTGTCATCTGTCCTTTTTTTCAACTTTGTTTATTGGTTTGAGTTACTGCTATCATTTAGTCTTGTATTTATTTGGCTTATGAACTTTGCAGGAAAGCCTTTTGTTGGAGCATCTATAGGTTATTTCTCGTTTATATTTCTTCTCACAGGAAGGGCTTTGACTGTAAGTTTTGGCACATGCTAAGACAACTGTTGGCAATCTCTTGCTAGTTCTGATCTGTGATATGCGCTGATTATACTGTAGCATTTTCTTCTAATTCTGAACGGGTGTGTCCTTCCCAGGTCCTCCTATCTCCACCAATTGTAGTGTATTCGCCAAGAGTGTTGCCTGTCTATGTTTATGATGCTCATGCAGACTCTGCTAAAAATGTTAGGTACAGATCCTTTCGTGTGCTATATATTTCCAGTATTGGTCATAATGTGTTTTTCTCTTTGTTCTGTCCCAGTTCTATTGTCAGTTGAGAACATGCTCTAACATTAATTCTTATACAGCTACGCCTTCCTTATTCTGTACGGGATTGCATTGGCAACTGAAGTTTGGGGTGTTATTGCTAGTATAATAATGAATCCACCATTTATTGGGGCTGGTGTTTCTGCTACTACTCTTGTAGTTGCTTTTGGTTTTGCTGTTTCTAGACCATGCCTGACTCTTAAGGTTCGTACTTTTCTGGAGCTTAAAACTAGAAGGATTTCGTGTTCCCTTTCTGGTATATGATTTCATTAATATATATTTTTTAAAATCAATCAGATGATGGAGGATGCTATTCATTTTCTCAGCAAGGATACAGTTGTGCAGGCAATGTCACGGTCGGCTACTAAAGTATGTTTATTTGTATTTGTATTGTTAAGATATCTGTGTACATGCTTTTGTACATTTCTCCATTTTAGTTATAAAACAGTTTCCACCAGTCTCTACTTTGCTTGCTTATTAGCATCTGATGCTGAGATCTATTAGCATTGTTCATGCTTCATGTAGCGCTGCCATTGTGTACCTTGGGATTTATGTAAAATATTTTATATCAATCTCAGAAGCTCATCATTTGTAGACATGATTATCCATTGCAATTAAAATATTTTTGAACCACGTCTAGGATCTGTACATAATAGCAGTATGGTCTTTGTTGTTTCTGTAATGTTAACAGTATGTTTGCTCTCAGACTAGGAATGCTATATCTGGGACTTACTCAGCACCTCAGAGATCTGCAAGCTCTGCCGCTCTTTTGGTTGGAGATCCTGCTCTTACATTGGACAGGGCTGGGAACTTTGTGCTTCCTAGGGCTGATGTTATGAAGCTGAGAGATCGTTTGAGAAACGAAGAAATTGCTGCAGGATCTTTCTTTTGTGGAGTAAAAGACTGTTTAATAATCTGTCCTCAGTCCCTGGCAAATGTAGATTACCGGAGAAATATGTGCGCCCATGCACGTATTTTAGCTTTAGAAGAAGCAATTGATACTGAATGGGTGTATATGTGGGACAAATTTGGCGGTTATATGCTTCTGTTGCTTGGGTTAACTGCCAAAGCTGAACAAATACAGGTATGAACTCGGTATCTTATAAAATTCTTTCAGCTCTCTGATTTGTTAGCAATTGTTAATGGTGTGAAGCATTTCTTTATTATTTCAGGATGAAGTTCGTCTAAGACTCTTCTTGGATAGCATAGGTCTTTCCGACTTGAGTGCCAAAGAAATTAAGAAATGGATGCCTGAAGATCGAAGGCAATTTGAACTCATTCAAGAAAGGTATTTTTTTTCTGTTATTTCTAATTATACCATGATTATATGTAGGATGCATATTACAAAAATCATCATGGGGCCATTGTCATAATTTTTTATTTGTCTACAGCTACATAAGGGAAAAAGAAATGGAAGAGGAGGCCTTGATGCAAAGACGAGAGGAAGAAGGGAAGGGAAGAGAAAGGCGGAGGGCATTGCTGGAGAGAGAGGAACGTAAATGGAAGGAACTTGAAATATCATTGCTTTCTTCTATTCCTAATACTGGAAGCAGGGATGCTGCAGCTATGGCGGCAGCTGTCAGAGCTGTTGGAGGTGATTCTGCTCTGGAAGATTCTTTTGCAAGAGAGAGGGTCTCCTCGATAGCCAATCACATACGAAAGGCACAATTGTCTCGGCGAGCAGAACAGGTTCTATCTCTTGATAACCCTAAATTTTGTCGAGTTATAAAGCACACTCCAATCATCTTAGTGCTATACAAGTGTAGTTTTTTAGTGCACATTGGGCATATAACATCCTTGGGTATCTTTATAGTAGCTCTAACTTGTTATGAATGTCTTAGTTATAGCTCTTAACTTGTTATGAATGTCAAACAGACTGGCATCCCAGACACTGTATGCATACTTGATGATGAACCGAGGAGTACTGGTCGTCATTGTGGAGAACTTGACTCATGCCTCTGTCAAAGTCAAAAAGTTACTTTGTCCATTGCTGTAATGGTTCAACCAGTATCTGGTCCAGTGTGTCTTTTTGGAAGTGAATTCCAAAAGAAGGTTTGCTGGGAAATCTTAGTGGCAGGATCGGAACAGGGAATGGAAGCTGGACAAGTTGGTCTTCGATTAGTGACTAAGGGTGAAAGAATGACTACTGTCGCTAAAGAGTGGAATATTGGTTCATTAAGCATTGCAGATGGCAGGTACTACCTATTCACAACTATTGTATCATGCATAGAAAATGAAATAAAAAACAGCGCCAACCTCGTGTCTTTTACTTGCCATGGCACTACCTGATACATTGCTATTTTACTAGTAAGATCTTATAGCTGTTATGTGTAATTGCAGGTGGCACCTTGTCACTGTAACTATAGATGCCGACCTAGGCGAAGCGATTTCTTTCATTGATGGAGTTTATGATGGATATCAAAATGGGCTGCCGTTGCCAACAGTTAATGGTATTTGGGAATCAGGGACCGATATTTGGGTTGGTGCTCGGCCACCCATAGACTTAGACGCCTTTGGTAGGTCAGATAGTGAAGGTTCAGACTCAAAGATGCAGGTCATGGATGCTTTTCTATGGGGAAGATGCCTCAGTGAAGATGAGGTTGCTGCATTGCATACAGCCATTTCACCTGCCGAGCATGGCTTTTTTGACCTTGGAGCTGGTGATGCTTGGCATGGAAGCTATTCTGCAAGGGTATTGATTTTACCTAGAACTCATCATGTTCTTTCAGTGTTTTGTGATGTCCTGAATTGGGATAGAATATGAAACTAAAAGTGATTTTCTTATTTACTGTTTCATTTAGGTGGATGATTGGGAAAGTGAAGAGGCTTATGAGCTATATGATCAAGGGGATGTCGAATGGGATGGGCAGTACTCAAGTGGTAGGAAACGACCGGTACATGATGCTGTAGCTATTGACATTGACTCCTTTGCTAGGAGACCAAGAAAACCAAGGTTTGAGACACGAGATGAAGTCAACCAGCGTATGCTGTCTGTTGAAAGGGCTGTCAGGGATGCTCTTGTTGCTAAAGGAGAGAGAAACTTTACTGATCAAGAGTTCCCTCCAGATGATCGTTCTTTATTTGTAGATCCAACGGATCCACCTCTGAAACTACAGGTATTCCACATGCACAGCTCTTGCACTTGTGTGGAAAAATATTGATGGAGTTACTGACACATTGATTTATGGGTTTAGGTTGTTTCTGAGTGGATGAGGCCTTCTGACATAGCAAAGGAGATATCTATCAATTCTCAGCCTTGCTTGTTTTCTGGTTCTGTGAATTCCTCAGATGTGTGTCAGGTATTTTGTTTTCTGCATCTGTGCAGCCAGAATTGTGGTCGAGTGATTTAAGGCATGATCATTTATACCTTTTTTGGTATCAATTTACTGAATTGATCTTTGTTTAGGGTCGGTTGGGAGACTGTTGGTTCCTAAGTGCAGTTGCAGTTTTAACTGAGGCATCCCGTATATCAGAAGTTATAATCACCCCTGAGTACAATGAAGAAGGGATTTATACTGTCAGATTCTGCATTCAGGTACCTGATGATTTAAACCATTTGATTGATAAATATCTGTTCATTGTTTGTTTCCATTACATATTAGCCTTGCATCATTTGGTTGCTATGGTATCCAGGAAGGTCCTGTTGATTCATTCTGCGAAGTTTATAATATAGTTATCATAAAAATGTTAGACCACAGAATCATGACGTCATTGGTAACACATACTTTACTACATTGGAAAAATAATTATTTTATCAGTATTGAGTTGCATGCACCAACCAGTTCAACCCAAAAGCTTAAGCTGATGGGGAAAGGTGGGCAATTCACTTATACTCCAACAATCAGAAGTAGTTCATCAGTCTGCAATGTTTAGTGGAGATATGCTGGGGTCATATCTTGAATGCGCATTGCTTTATGGAGATGAAATGGGCAAATGGTAGCTTAGTTACACACTTACACTTGACCCCTGCATTGTAAGTATGTTACTAATTGACTCCCTCATATTTTTTTATGGCCCTTCTCTGGCTACAGTAGAGCCATGAGCCTCAGTGACACCCATGGCATACCAGCTATTTTGAGAGCATCAATTTGAGGCAGGTGCTAAGAAAAATTTAAAAAACCTTTTGATAATCCTATATAGTTTAAATATATTGTTGATAATTTATCTTACATTGTGGAGAGATTTTGTGAATTACGTTACTGTAATTTGACCCAAGACTTTCTGAGTTTATTGTTTTTACGTTTTATATTTTTCTCTAGGGTGAGTGGGTAGCCGTGGTTGTTGATGATTGGATTCCATGTGAGTCTCCGGGGAAACCAGCATTTGCTACTAGTAAAAAGCAAAATGAGCTTTGGGTATCCATTCTTGAGAAAGCCTATGCGAAACTTCATGGCTCTTATGAGGCATTAGAAGGCGGGCTTGTTCAAGATGCTCTAGTGGATCTGACGGGAGGAGCTGGTGAAGAGATTGATATGCGAAGTCCCCAAGCGCAGATTGATCTTGCTAGTGGAAGATTGTGGTCGCAGTTGTTGTATTTCAAACAAGAAGGTTTTCTTCTTGGTGCTGGAAGTCCTTCTGGATCTGATGTTCACGTCTCATCAAGTGGCATTGTTCAGGGTCATGCATACTCAATTTTGCAGGTTTTATCTCATTTGTATCTGAGCTTTCGGCGAATTTCCAGCTCTTCATTGTTCTTCTCCTGGATAGGTTTACACAATTGTACTGTATTTTCAGGTAAGAGAAGTTGACGGCCATAAGCTCATCCAAATTAGAAATCCATGGGCAAATGAAGTTGAATGGAATGGACCGTGGTCAGACTCTTCGCCAGAGTGGACAGAGCGAATGAAGCATAAGCTCATGCATGTTCCACAGGTACTTTTCTCTTGATGTCAAATTTGCTGGCATAGATCATAATGCACCACTTGACGTCAGGAAGAAACATAATCGTGTTAAACTGATTATAGACAGCCAGTTGCAGTTTTATCACTTGAATTCTTCTTATCTCTTTTGAGTGCAAATAAGATTTCTAGCATGTCTTTGAATTGGCAAGCTGCAGCTTATTGATAATTGATAACAAAATAGCCCCCTTGCAAGTTTGATTTCATCTACAGATCTGACTCTGATCCTCTTATCTTTCCCACCCTTGTTGACAGGCGAAGCATGGGGTATTCTGGATGTCTTGGCAAGATTTTCAGATACACTTTCGGTCAATATATGTTTGCCGTGTTTATCCACCTGAAATGCGCTATTCTGTCCACGGGCAATGGCGTGGCTATAGTGCAGGTGGTTGCCAAGATTTTGACTCGTGGCATCAAAATCCTCAGTATCGACTTAGAGTAACAGGACGTGATGCACTATATCCTGTTCATGTTTTTATTACCCTTACTCAGGTATGCCCCAACCTGCATGTCATTGTAAGATTAGGAGAAGCACAGTGATGTTAATATGCATAAGTTTCATGCTTTTCAGGGTGTTGGTTTCTCTAGAAAGACTAATGGTTTCCGGAACTACCAATCTAGTCATGATTCTTCAATGTTCTACATTGGAATGAGGATACTCAAGACACAGGGCTGTCGTGCTGCTTACAATATCTACATGCATGAATCAGTGGGTGGAACAGATTATGTTAACTCAAGAGAGATATCGTGTGAATTGGTCTTGGATCCTTATCCTAAAGGATACACAATTGTGCCAAGTACCATCCATCCTGGGGAGGAAGCACCTTTTGTTCTGTCAGTTTTTTCAAAAGCACCAATTAAGCTAGAGGCTATTTAATTCAGAATTGAGATCGCATGTGTCTGGTGCTAGCTGCATCTGCTGGGCGGGCCTTTTGTTGTCTGTGTAATGCAGATCCAGCTGTGGGTTCTCAAGGGAAGAGAAAATGGTAATTATCTCTTATTCACATCCATTGTCGTGAGCTCCCTAGCCTGGAAGTGTAGTGCTTGTTAACCTGATATGGTAGGGTCTAGTGCCAATGTGCTCCAAACGACAAGCATCCTATATTTCTATGTCATGAGTTCTCATGCGTTCATTTAGATGCAAAATGAAGGGATTGGACTAACTGACCTTATAACCATTTCAGGGTATAGGAATTGCCTCTAGATGCAAGTTATACTTCTGCAGCTCGTTGGGACCTGAAACGAACTTCATCAGATCTTGCTACCTGAAATTGTCAAATCAAGCTACATGCAAGTACACAAGTTCAAATTTTTTTTTGCAGAACTGGTAAAAAAGGCAATGTTTATGGGGTGCTAAAGGGAAGAAGAGAAGGTGATATCAGATAGCGTGGATGTGTCAGGTTCATGGTTCTTTGATCTCTGTGCAAAGCGCAGGGTGAGAATATTGGCTGGTTATGTTATATGCTTGTAGATAGAGGTGGCAACTAACATTTAGACATGGTAGCCCCATCCTGTGTACATGTGCCCCGTTCACCCTGTAAATGCTATAGAGTTAGGTTAGGTAGCCAGCATTCCTGTTGACGCATAGGGCTCTCTTGCAGCTGGGAAATGTCTTCTTAGCAAGCTGCAGTTTTGCTGATCCGAGCGTGGAGTAGTCGGCCATAGTTGTTTCCATTGGTTGCCCTGTATGTAATCAGAATCTGATCCCATTCAATGAAGCTATTTTTTGGGTGTCCTGTGGAGCCTTCGCATTTAGTCTTGTTATTAGATCACGTTGTGCTGTCTTGCCAATTCTGAACTGGTGTGCCTATCACCACCGATTGTAGTGTATTTTTGAAAAAGCATCACCCTGTTTTTATAGAAAGCATATGAAGTTTGTTACAGACACCAAACGTAACCGTACCGCTGGGGTTACCAGCTTTACAGGCAGCCCAGAACAACATCTGGTAGGTACCCGGTTGAACAAGCTCAAGATAGGAAGATAACAGACGCACTAGTCTAAAAACAAAATAGGGAACTAAAAGAGCGGTGGAACACCCAACCTCGTACTTGCACAAAGAGCTCGTCCCTCATATGTTGATTAGCCGTCAGCGCCCCCCCCCCCCCCCCCCCCCCCCCCCCCGACGACCTTCGCCATCTCTGCAAAAATGAATAGGTTTTGTAGAGCAGGTCAGAGGAGGGTTTTGGAAACACCTCTCGATCGTGAATGTGCCAGTGTTCCAGTGCATCCATAGAACTACAACTACCCCTAATAAGAATATTTTCAGGGAATGATCTGCACACCCAATCGGTAGCCAGTGAGGCAGTGACTCAGGAGGTCGATACGATTGTAGTGTATTCGCCAAGAGTACGTGAGTGTGCACCCGTTACTGAATTCTGCACATCATTTTTCTTCCCATGTACTTACTAATCAGTAGTCACAAACAACATCGACAATTAGTCGCAGCCAACAAAAGAACCACCACTGTAAAAATGTTGGTCGACATTGACCACGCAGACCGCCGATCAGAATCCACAACCCATGCATCTGCATATATACATCTTCCACGCGCATGGTGGCCATGGCTCTCAGTCTCAGTGTATCCTGCCTGTTTGATTCTGCGGCAGGAGCCCCGGGATGAAGGGCACGCCGAGCTTGGGGAGCCACGTCTGTCCCTGGATGAACCTCTCGACCGTGTACTTCTGCTGCGCCTGCTCGTAGGTGATGTTCTTGACGCCCTTCCACCTGGCGCGCTTGCTGGTGTCCGCCCCGGGCCCGTGGTTCTCCACCTCGGCGTAGTAGCAGGTGCTGAGGCCGAAGTCGCCGAGCCACGGCAGCCACCCCTGCGGGTCGACGAACCCGCCGATCTCCGACTGGATGTAGAGCGTGCGCGAGTGCTCCTTCCACGGCCTCCCCAGGTAGGTCTTGAGCTTCCCCGCGCTGGACTCGAACTCCGGGTGCGGCTCCACGGTGCAGTTGTGGATGACCGTGCCCCCCGCCGAGCGCCTCTCCTTGCGCCCCTGCGCCGTCACGATGTTCTGCTGGTTGTCCATGCACTTGCGCACCTGGAGGAGGCAGTTCTGGAACACCACCTGCGCGTTGCCGAAGATGAAGTCGATGGTGCCCGTCACCACGCAGTCGCGGTAGTACTGCCGCGACGTGTGCGTGTACAGCGTGTCCTGGTACCCGTCGAAGCGGCACTCGTAGAAGGCCGACATGTCGCTCTGCACCCGCAGCGCCACCGCCTGGTGGTTCCGGGCGCCCGCCGTGTTCTCCACGCCCACGCCGCGCATCAGGAACCCGTCCCCGATCACCTCCATCGTCGCCGTGTCCTTGGTCGTCAGGTTCATCGCGAAGCTCTTGCTGCCCGTCACCACCGTCTTGGTCGCGCCGTCGCCGACCACCACCAGGTTCGTCACGTTCCGGGGCACCGACACGTACTCCCTGTACGTCCCGGCCTTCACGTACATCACGTACGCGGAGGCGCTCTTCGTCGGGACCTTGGCCAGCGCCGCGTTGATGGTCTTGTAGTCGCCGCTGCCGTCCGCAGCCACCGTCACGTCCGGCTTGAAGTCCGGCGAGCCGGGCGTGGCCTGCAGCACCCGGCGCTTGGCGTCGTCGGTCATCCACGACGGCGCGCCGCCGCCGCTGCCCGCGAGAAGCCGGCGGTGGAAGCTCGGCAGGCCCAGGCTGGCGAGCGTCTCGGAGAACTCGTCCACGAGGGCGAGTATGTTCTCCGTCAGCTCCTGCGAGGTGTTGAGCGCCTTGCGCATCTTGGCCGCGGCGTCCGTCGTGGTGTTCTCGAACCCGTCGAGGCACGTCTCCTGGTATGTGAGCGCGGAGCTCAGCCACGTCCTGAGGTCGTCCACGGCGTCCTTGAAGTTGGTCACCTCGAAGCCGCCGAGCCTGTCGAAGGTGGCCTTGAGGTCGTCGATGGCGTAGTCGAGGAGCTCCTTGCAGTCCCTGAGGGCGCCCGACGTGCGCGGGTCGTTCTTGAGGTCCTTGAGCAAGGCGGACTCGCGCAGGGCCTTCTCGATCCGGTCGGACGTCGCCTTGAAGATGGCCTTGGCAAGGTCCGTCGCGGTCGTGGCGTTGCCGGCCGTCGCCTCCAGCGCGCGCTTGCATGTCTCCCTGTAGTCCACGGGCGCGCAGAAGGACTTGATGGACTTCACCGAGGTGGACATCCCGCCCTCGTCCTCCTTGCCGCCATGGCCCTTGAAGGACAAGACGCAGACGGCGGAGATCACCGCCACGACCAGGACGGTCGACGCGCCGATGACGGCGCCTTTCATGGTAGTAGCTTCTTCTGCAGCACTTGACGATCTATGTATGCTTAGGTATTTAGTGCCCCCAACCACACCAATGGAAAGGTAGATGCTCTTTATTTTGGTGTGAATTGGAGTACCTAGCAAGAGGGGGGAGATGAGTTCTTATACAGAAGGCAAAGTCAACTTTGGGACATGGCGCGAAGAGGGCGGTTGTGCGTTGGCGTTGGAGCTGGGAAGAAGCTGCCGAGGTGAAGGGACGGCCACACAACGGGGACGGACGGTGGTTATTTGCGTTGCCTTTGTTCACTTACTAGTTTTTCGTCTTGGGGATTTTTTTTTGTTTATTAGAGAAACCTGCTCGCATTTATCCTTTTTTTCTTTTTCAGTAGGAAGCTTGTTTCACTTTTTGTGTAGACGTTGCAAATTGTGAGAGGTGTAAATTCGGGGCCTCATATATGGCTTCCGGAAGATAGATAAGCATGCGAACTTCCAGCACACCAAAGTCCATCTAAATGATGTTTTTTATTTTCCCATCAGCCAACTTAATGGTTATTAAATTAAAAATGTTCCAACATTTTTCGAAAATGTTACAACATTTTTTCTTCAATATTTCTAGTAATTTTTCGTCAACATTTTAGAAAATATTCCAACATTTTTTTAATCAACATTTTTCTAGAGGCTTCTTCCAACATTTTTCAGAAATGTTCCAACAATTTTAAGAAATGTTGGTTTCGTCAACTATTTTTTGTCAACATTTTTTAAAATGTTAGACAACATTTTCACCATCTTTTTTTAGGCTTCTTCCAACATTTTTCAGAAACGTTGGTTTCGTCAACTAATTTTTGTCAACATTTTGAGAAATGTTGCAACATTTTTCAGAAATGTTGGACAACACTTTTTCTAGAAAAAATTCAACATTTTTAGTCAATTTTTTTGTCAACATTTTACAAAAATGTTGCATCAATTTTGGCACCAACATTTGCTTACCAACATTTTTGAAAATAAAAAAAACATCAGAGAGGTCGGCGGCGACTGCGCGCTCGTCGCCTGCGCGCGGGGGCGGCCGTCGAGCTCGAGCCGAGCTCCGGCGAAGCCTCGCGCTGATGGCTCGGCAGCCGTGCGAGCTCCCGCCGGAGGCGCAACCCGCCGGCCATGGCGCGCAGCGGAGCAGGGGGCCATGGCCGCGCGCCGCGGTGGGGCGCGCGGGAGGCCGCGGAGGCCGGCGCGCGCTCCGGGAGGCCGGCGGCTGGCGGCGGCTTCAAGGGTTGGGGTCGGGAGGAAGAAGATGGTGGTGCTAGGGTTCACGTTGTTGGGCTGGTGGGCTATTGTTGGGCTTATAGTTCATTTGCTTCCTATCTTCCGGAAGGAAAAAGTCCATTCCACAACCCTTATCTATAGGCGTAGTCTGGGTTTCAACCCCCAACCGCAAAACCAGGTATCGGACACCCACGAACTTTACAAACCGGACATTTAACCCCCCTCGGCGGATTCGTGGGCTATTTTGGGTGGTTTTCGCTGACGTGGCGCTGGGTCCCACATGTCATACAGCCACGTAAGCTCATTCCTCTCTCTGACCACCCCCACCCACCCCGGCGGCCTCCTCCTTCCCATTCTCCACCCCGACGATCTCCTTCTCCCCTCTGCTGGGCAGCTTTGAGGACTTCAAATTCCGGCGATTGGGGGCATGGTGACGGGCATGGGTGGTGGAGGGTGGAGCTGGTGAGGTGGGGGAGGTTCGAGTGCCGACAATTTGATTTTTGTGGAGGCAATAGGGAGGATTTGGCCGGGGCACCGGGCGGTGGTCCTCTGCTCGGCTTGGCGCGCCGCCCCTCCCCTGCTCGCACGCGCGGACCTCGCGACGCAAGTGCGGTTTGGGAGCAACGACGGCCGACCGGAGGGCAGCGCGGGAGGGAGGAGCTCGCGGCGGGGTCGGTAGTGGTTGTCAGTGGTGGGCATGGTTGGTAGCCGACGTCGTGTCCTGCTGCTGGGACAGCCGCCCCGAGAGGAGGCGCCCAAGGAGGAGCGAAGCCGACTAGCCACGGTCGCGCCGGGGAGAGAGATGCCCGCGTCGGCGTTCGCCATGGCCGCATTGTCGCCGGTCGCCAATCCCCCTGCTCCTCTCCCGCCGCGCCCCGGCTCCTCTCCCGCCGCGCCTCCTGCTCCTCCAACTCCGCACCCCCGCCGCGCACAGCCATCACTGATTTGGGCGGGGAGCGACCTCGCACCAGAGAGGGGGAAGGTAGGGAGGCGCCACCATCGCTGGGATCCCACGGCGTGTAGGTCCGCCGTTGGGGTCGGAAAGGAGGTGCAGCCTCCCCGCACGCGCTCTGCCGTCAAATGAGGTCTGTTCGTCGGAGACGGAGGCCTCATCGTAGGAGAGCTCACCCCGACCACACGGTGAAACAAGAGAGAGAAAGAAACAGAGTGGCAATGGTGACATGGAAACCAACATGTGGACCCTATTGTGCCACGTATGCAAAAACCGCTTCAGAAACCGCCGAGGGGGTAAATAGGACGGTTTTGAGAATTCGTGGGTGTCCAATACCCAGTTTTGCAGTTGGGGGTTGAAAGTCAGACAACGGCTATAGATGAGGATTGTAGAATAGACTAGGGAAGATATATAGGATTTCGGTAAATTCGTCATGTTTTGGGCCTTGTTTGGGAAGCCTGGCCCAGGCACAACAACAGCCCAAACCAACCAACTATGATGCTTCGAGGGAAGGGTGAAGCCCAATAAGCAAGCGCCCGCATTCGCTGAGGCCTCTTCACCGGGGCAAAGGCCACCAGACGCGTCGTCACTGCGCCGCCCCCTCCCCCATTCCTGCGCCTCCCCTCTCGGTCGGATCCACCTCCCACCCTATCTACCACCTCTCTCGCGCGCGCACGCCGCCGCCGCCGCCGCTGCGATGGGCATCTTCGACGCGCTCTACCGCGTGGTGATGCGGCGCAACGCCGTCTACGTCACCTTCGTCGTCGCCGGCGCCTTCGCGGGCGAGCGGGTACGCCCTACCCCTGACACCCTCCCCGATCTACATCTTCCAGATCGGCCCTCCCCACCCCTCCCCTCAACCTCGTGCTTCCTCTTCGAGTCGCTGTCGCCGTCTCTAGATGAATGATTTGACTTGTCTGGTTTGGTTCCAGGCGGTGGATTACGGAGTCCACAAGCTCTGGGAGATGAACAACGTCGGGGTAAGTTTTTTCGTACCTCTCCGATGTCCTCCCCTTTCGTGTTGTTGTTGAGCGTCTCTTGATTCGTAGGGGTACTGAGATCTTGCGTTTGTGATCCAAAAAGTAGAGAAGGAAATCGATGCCATATTGATCACAACCTGTGCGCTTGTTGCGTCTAGGAAGGTCTGATGTGTGAATATGTGAAGCTATTCTTCTTGTTTGTGCAAAATAAGTCGCTTGTTAGCCTGTTAGGGCTGCTTAATAGCATTGCCTGCGATGATTGTCTTTTTATTCTCTGTTTCTGGAGTGCAGTTCTCCCCATTATGTATGTCAATGAGGGGCTTGTCTGATATGAAGAAATACCTGTGCAAGTTGTATTTCATTATGGATTTAATGAAATTAATTTGATGTTGTAGATATTAATGCATTATTAGAATTTGACTTATGACAAAACTAAAATGGCTTACATGTTGGGACATAGGGAGTATACAGGACTAGCACAGTAGTACCTCTACTGGCTGTTTGTTTAGTAGGTAGCATGATTTCGATAGCCTAGTGTTTGCCATCTGATATTTTGCTGATTTTCTCTATCTGCATTTTACCTTTGCAAGCACAGCTTCATAACTATACCCATTTGTTTCTCAGATAAGTTCCTTAGTTTTACTAAAGCTCAGTGGAACAATGTCTACACCAAATTAAACACTACATGCCGCTTCCTTTCAAATAACTGGGTCCAAAATAACCATAGGAAAGTACCAATGTTAATCATTTACATCTCGTGCCAACTGCCAAGCACATGAGGCTAGCATTTAGTGCACAGAAGGAATCAGGCATCTCTTGTTTTAGTTCATGTACTGAATTGTGTTTTCATTGTGCCCGATTTCACATTTCTGTTTAGACTTCATTCTGTAGTTATTTGTGTGATGTATGCTTTAATGTTTCGATAAAAGTACTGTAGTTTCTGCTACACATTATTGGTAAACAAAAAAATGTTGCAGCAGTATTTTTACTATAAACATACATTTCAAATCATGCCAAGCCAAATTGCCTGTGCCTTGCATGATGCACAATCACAAATCTATGTTGTTGATGCAAGAGTTAAATTGTTACTTCCACACTACTATGTGCATTGCTCAGATTGTTGCCAACTCATCAATGGGTGATGATGTGGCTTAATTAAAATGTTTTTAATTACCAGTAATGTATGGTTTAAGTTATTGGCACAGAGAGCCGATGGGAGAAAATAAATCTTAAGACTAGTTTGACATGTAGAGCATTGCATCATTGTACTTGATCCTTGGTTCTGTAGAACCTTTTACTAAATAATTTCCCTGCTAATCCCCATGGATTGGGTGGGTTCCCCTTCTGGCACTGATTCACTAGGTAGAAAGAATCAAGAGGACCAGATCATGTGTGTTGCAACTTACAATTCTTATTCATGAGATAAATACACATTTCATATCATGCTGAACCAAACTGCACCTCCACATTACATGACACAGGCATGGAACATAAATGCTTGACTTTAAATTAGGAAGGAAGCAGTTGAATTGTTACGTGTTCAACATAGAATGAAGTAAAATTGAGGCCGAACATGGATAAGTATTTACATTAAAGTCAACTTGTAGCCTGTATTTGCTTGAATGATGAGCAAAAAATGTTTAAAGGGTTATATGTACCATATACATTCTGAACAATGGGCCCGTTTAGTTCGCGAACTGAAACTTTTGGGTCCCCTTTCAAAGTCTATTAGGAGTATTAAACGTAGATTATTTACAAAAATAATTACACGAATGGACCGGAAATTGCGAGACTAATCCATTAAGTCTAATTAATCTGTCGTTAGAGATTGTTTACTGTAGCACGACATTGTCTAATCATGACATAATTAGGCTCGTTAGATTCGTCTTGAAAATTAAGGTAGGGGTCGTGGAATGGGTTTTGTCATTAATCTACATTTAATACTCCAAATTAGTGGAAAGAAGATTGATGTGACGGGTTGTTGGTGATGTTACTAAACTGGCCCAATGTTTTAATGATGTTACATGAACAGTTAACCTCAAAACGAATCAAACCAGGATCCTTTGTCTTGTTTGGAGTCTTTTGATAGATTTCATGTGTTGGCATAATTTTTTTGGTGGGTTTTTGCATAATTTATTTTGTGCAACTAGTGACATGACGAACCTTCCTTTGCAACCAACTGGCAGGCTGCACATATGAAAAGCTTTGTCATTGCTCATGTGTAAGCTGTTATCCTTTGTTGCCTGAAATGCTCAGCTAACTATTCTTTGTAATATGAACTTGCAGAAAAGGTATGAAGATATTTCGGTTCTGGGACAAAGGCCAGCGGAAGAATGAGAGCATCGGAGCTCAGGGTTCCCAGGATATCGCTTTCCATGAAATTAGTTTCCATTTGAGCAATGGGTTCATAATTCCTTTTTGACATAATAACAACCAATGTAAAATCTTAACTCTTTCTGGGTGTTGCTACTCATTCATTTACTCGACAGTCAACACTGCTGTTGGAGTTTCGTGGTGCATGGTTAGAACCAAATCCAGCCAGGGGTCGGCATGTTTGGTTGCCTTCGTCGAAAACTTGAAATGCTATGAATGAGAAATGTTTTGTTGGCAACTGTGGTTTTAGAGATTCAACATGCATACTCAGGTGAGCTTGGGGGTGAGTTCTAATGTAAAAAGGTGGCATCAATTGGGATAGGGGCATGCTGGTTGTGCACTGCCTAGCCTACCCTATCGGTTAAGAGCCGTACGTTGAGAAGCGAGTTTCTCCCAGCCAGTACGTTGAGATGCGAATTTCTCCGAGCAGTACAGCACCGGCCACACAAGCCCTGGCCCAGCTACCAGGAATGAGGAAACGGCATCACTGGGCTCGGCGGTTGGGAAGGGAATGCATTATTCTTGGCTTTCTTAATCGTGACGCCTTCGGTGCCAAGAGAATCGCTGGTAAAACTAGTCAAATTGATAGTACATTTTAAAAAAAAATTAAAATTGACGGTACAAATTAAATCAGAGGCATAAATTATATATTTGTATAGGAGATGTGCTTCAGGTTATGTATGATGCAAAAGTCAACTCGACGTGAAATGTGATGTGTGAGACAAAACAAAACTCGAAGTATATAGTAATATTTATCCGTTCCAAGTTTTTTTCATTTTTTATCTGTGTATACACCGAGCTTAAGATTATATCGGCGGCGTTATTTCCCCCCTTTTTCTTTCAAATTGGTTTACAGGATAGAATTCTTCCCGTCTCTCGAAGAACGTTCAAGCCTGTAGCATTGCTTTTATTTGTGTGAAAGATTTGCTGCCTTTTCAGGCATTTATTATTTCTGGAAGTTCCTCGTCCAAGTTCCAATACTGTCCTCTTCCAAATGAGTTCGCGGTGGATATCTGATCCACAGATCAATGGTGGAAATCCCCCCCTTCCTGAACCGAATAATTGCTTTGAGCGGCACACGGACGAGCACCCGACGATCCGTGGGCCCTGGCGGAAACAACAGGCGCACACCACAAAACTGAGGCCAGAAAAGTCCTACTCCGTATTATGGATTGCAACAAAGCGCGCGAGGTGGATCGCACGTGGATTGCAAAACTCTCATTCACATGGACAGCAACGTCGCCAGGCGGCGTTGCTGTTTGCAAAATCGGGCCAGGGGCGCGCGTCAATTTCCCCCAAAAGTTGGATAGATGCTTGGCAAAACATTGCAGTAGAAACCAAGTGCGACGTATATACGGCACGCATCACACATTCACACGTCAGCTGCTGTTACGAAACGGAGGAGGTCGACGTCGAGTGAGAAACCTGCGGACTCGAGACGGCAGCGGCGGCGGCGGCGGCTCCGGTGGCATCAGCATCTCTGCGTGCGACGACGCAACTTGCCGCTGGCCGACAGAGGCCAGGAGGATCGACCCGAATTTACCCAAACCGGGCTGTGATGGCGCCAAAACAGAGAGGGCGGAAAATACTCCGGATCCTCTGTTTCTTTCCATCCGTTCATTCTAGCGTGAGGTCAGTGCCGGCCCGGACTGTTCCAGCCGAGCAGATATTTTTCTCTCACGTACAACACGGATACTTCAGGAAGGAAAGCACTGGTGTCACAACACTCGATAAACAAAGCCCGAGACCGTGCTGTGCTCTCGTGTTCAGTGTTCTCCACGTCCGTGACCGTGTCGCGGCACCGCAGGAGCCATGAGGTTAACGGATGATTCAAGCAATGGGCTCGTCGCCAGCCGAGCGCTGTCGTCGGGTAAAGAAGAGAGAAGGAACGAACTAGCTGGAGGCCGGCCGGCCGAATCAGGTGGCCGGCCCGATAACCCCTCCGCCTGCTCTCCTTCGCTTTCGGAAGCGGACAGGGACCAAGAGGCAAGAGCGCATCCCCTCCTCCATTCGTGAAGACTTTTCTCTGGACCACGGCGCCCGCCCGTTCCTCCTCTAGTCCTCCATGGCCGTCCTCGCCACCACAACCGGTTCGCGCCGCCCGATCGGGTGAGATGAAATTCCTCGCACCTCTGGGACCTGATATCGCACCGAACACTCCGGACAAAGGCAGGCGCAAGTGGCCCTGATGGTGGATGATGGCGCTGCGCAACCAGGCGATTTCCCGAGCACCGGACACATTCCTTGTACAGGCTGCAGCGCCGTTTCGCTTTCGTTCGTACAAGCTGCAGATCCAGGACGGCTCCAGAACGCCGGCCGTGCCCATCGCCGCTGATCTTGACGCCGACGTGCCGCGGATCCCCGACGTGGTAATGGCACATGAGGGTGTACAAGTGAGCGTTCCAACTGCATAGTACATGCTTGGCCAAAACTAGAAGCCTCGCCCTCACCCAAGCAAAGCAATGGCTCCCGGCTGGCACTGGTGACACGGGAACGGTTGGAGCCACGCCGGCTGTCCCGCACAGGACAAGAGCGTCCAGCACGAGGGCTCCTTTCTAGTTACCGGAAGACGCCAGCGTTGCCAGCAAACAGGGTCGGCGTCGCCGGTGCCCATTAACGAATCCGAGAATTCACCGGAGACGGTAGCACACGACACGTAGGGCGAGGATGACACAGCACTAGCGATGAGTGGAACGGAAGCGATGCAAAAAGAGTAGTAAAAGAAGAGTTAACAATTCCAGTGGGCCCGAAATGTGGACGAGATAACAATCCGAGTCCCCGGCCACGCGTCCGCCGGCAACTTCTTGCGGCGGCGGCGGCGCGGGGCCGGAATCGAGCGGCGCCCGACCCACCCACCATGCCCAATCCTACACAATCGGCTACGGTCAATCATCATCGGATGGCACCGACTTGGCAATCCATTTTTATTCTCCCTTTCCAGAGCTTCCCGTTGCTTCGCTGGCTGGTCTTTCCATCTGGTCTCTCTCACACCAAAAGCGTAGGCGACGTGCTACGCGGCGCGGCGCGGCTCGCGTGTACATCTCGTACACAGCGCGCCGGTCACCTGCGCTGCGCCTGCTGCTGCGGGTACGGCGCGACGCGCGCCCGCCTCGCCCCGTCCGGCGGCACGCGGCCGCCCACGCCGCGGCTGCCGTCGTCGCCCTTCACGATGTCCTCCAGCATCTTCTGCAGGTCCTCCAGCGTGTCCGGCTTCTACACGGCGCCGCCGGGGAGGGCGAGAGCATCATCGGTGAGAAAAGCGATTGGGATTATTATTAGATTAGTTAATCTGAGCGGTTGGTGGTTGCTTGCGCCTACCTCGTTTTTCACGTTATCCATCATCACCAGCATCTCCTGCATGAAGTCGGAGAAATCCTGGCCGTCCAAAAACAGAGCAGGCAATTTATATTTTATTTTACCAGTATATGTAGTATAATATTAGCACACGAAAATGGCAAAGGGAATTGATTGATTCCGACGAGACGAGACAATAGGCAAGGAGAGAAGAAACCAAACGGAACAGAGAGGCTTCGCTGCTTCACCTACCTGGTCGTCGTCGTCGAGGGGGTCGAAGAGCCCGGCGTCGTACATGGCCTTCTTCCCCTTGTCCGACAGGACTGCGCCAAACCAACAATTCGATCAAATCCCGTGCAGCCAAAAGAACAAACGTGTGCGGCCTTACCGGAATATGCCTCCTGGATCCGCTGGAAGCGCCGCTTGGCCTCGCCGGCCGCGCCGGGGTCGCTCGCCCACCGGTCCGGGTGCCACTTCTGCGCGCCCACGGCAAGAGATCGGAACGGGTCAGCGTGTCTGTTCGGGAAACCAAAAACAGAGACATGGAGCCCAATCAATCACCGGCGGCGCGTCCGCTGCCGCATGCATGCACGGGGGGACGGGGAACTCACCATCGCGAGCCTCCGGTAGGCGGTGCGGATGTCGGTGGCGGAGGCGTTCTTGCGGATGCCGAGCATGGCGTAGTAGCAGCACGCGGACGCGCCGGCGCCGCCGCCGCCGCCGCCGCCGCCGCCGGAGGCATTGCCGGATCCGGCCCCGGCCCCGGCGTCCATGGGGAGGCGCAGCGCAGCAGCAGGCGGACGGCGCGGGGCGACGCGGCAGCGCTACAAAGGCATCGAATTCGGGAGGGAGATGAGCGATGGGGTGGATGGATTCAAAGGGACGCTGGAAAAGTTTTTATTCGCGGGGAGGGCGTGAGAAAAATATCTCTCCCTAAATAGAGAGGAGTGTGTTTTTGGTCGTCGGGGGTTGGGGCCAGTGAAGGTTCCAGAGCTCGTCGCCGAGGCGAGATATTTTCGAGCGTCCGCTCCGGGCTTCGCCACTGGAGTTGGCGCCTATTTACAAGATTGGGATCCCTTCCGGATGTGGTGGGAATCTTGCCTTCTAGAGAGGAAAGGACATTACCTGGGCCTGGATAATTTCGTTATCGGTCGCCCGGCCTGGATAATTTCGTTATCGGCCCATCAAGGCCACAGATATTTTTTTTGTTTGGGTCAGAAGAAGGAAGGCTGTGGATTTTTTGAAAAATAGGAAGAAAAAAAAGTAGAGGAGAAGTCGGCAGATTTGTTATGAGAACAAAATACTATGTACTCCCTCCGGTTCCCTATTAGAAGTCGTTTTGGACAAGATTTGAGTCAAACATTGGGAATATAAATCATGAATAACTTTTAAGTCGTTGAGTTTGAGAATGTGAAAATCATATAAATAGATTTGTCTTGAAAATTACTTTCGTAAGAATATACATATATAACTTTCCAATAAATATTTTTATAGAAAAGAGAAGTCAAAGTTGTGCTTTGGTCGTGTCGCTGTCCTAAACGACTTCTAATATGGAACCGGATGGAGTACTGATTAAGTCGGCTGATTTGTTGTGAGAGAAAAGTGTTGTAGAAAAAGCCGAAATAAGCAAGTCGAAGGCTCTCCTGAATCAAACCTCACCAATTTCTTTTGAAAATTTGGAGTCCTTAAGAGAAGTCAAAGTTGTGCTTTGGTGACCGTGTCGCTGTCCTAAACGACTTCTAATATGGAACCGGAGGGAGTACTGATTAAGTCGGCTGATTTGTTGTGAGAGAAAAGTGTTGTAGAAGAAGCCGAAATAAGCAAGTCGAAGGCTCTCCTGAATCAAACCTCACCAATTTCTTTTGAAAATTTGGAGTCCTTAAGAGAAGTCAAAGTTGTGCTTTGGTGACCGTGTCGCTGTCCTAAACGACTTCTAATATGGAACCGGAGGGAGTACTTATTAAGTCGGCTGATTTGTTGTGAGAGAAAAATGTTGTAGAAGAAGCCAAAATAAGCAAGTCGAAGGCTCTCCTGAATCAAACCTCACCAATTTCTTTTGAAAATTTGGAGTCCTTAAGATGTGTAAAAGTCTAAGGTATCCTAGATCTAGCAGAATTGAAATAAAAAATGGACTAGAGCTAAACGAGGCATGATGAAGCATGGTTGATTAGCTTTTGCAGCATGCAGGTCAGCCGAAGAAAACTATCAGATGCATGGTCTGATCAACTTCCTCAAATCTTGTCTGTCCAAAGAAAACCATCAAATGCATGGTCTGATCAACTTACTGAATTTTTGTCTGTCCAAATAATACCATCAGATGCATGGTCTGATCAACTTCCTGAATTCTTGTGTGTCCAAAGAAAACTATAAGATGCATGGTCTGATCAACTTCCTGAATTCTTGTATGTCCGAAGAAAACTATCAGATGCATGGTTTGACCAAAGAAAACCATGTTAAAAAAAACCATCCAAGGTGAAGAAATAAACGAAGAATAAACAGTTATCAGCTTCAGCATTTAGCAAAAACACATCGTTCCTTGACAACTGAACATTTTTCGCATCGAATTCAATGAAAAATGCAACAGGAAAGCCTACTGAACTGTAGTATCACATGGGTATTTCACATTCATGTCCCAAAATTAATAAGATATGAATCGTGAGAGCATTAGAATAGAGAACTGTGTGCAGCGAAATATAAATAAGATGGCATGACAACCCCTTCGATTTGGTTCTAGCTTCGTCGATATAAACTACAACTCTGCAGAACATAGATGCTGAAGAAAGCAACCACCATGGACTCAAAACAACCATGGTCACAACTCGCATGTTATGGTAGATGGTGCCCATTCAAGTATTACACACAATTAACAGGCATGTGAATGCTACCAAATAACCACTCTGCAATCAAGCTTTCAGGTGCTCAGCAATATAATACTTGCTGTTTACAGTCTGATCGACAAATTAAAACTGTCAGAAAATCAAATTTGAGCAAATCTGCAATGAACAATTCTATTTCGAAACCAGAACTTCAGAAGCAGAAAGATTTATAATAGTCCAGATATCCAAGGCCAGACATTCATGTTAAGGAGAATGCAAATTGTAACAAAGTAGTGCTGAAACAGTACCAACTGCAGCAAGCTAACTAGATCGGGTAACCAGAACGCACAGTTTCTGGCAAGATAAGTAATGATATCATTGGACGAGAAAAGATATGCTTATGAACAGTTAGCTCACTAAAGCTTGTTCAAGCAAACAAGACTTTCCTTGAGCGGATGTGTGGTCACATAATGTGGGAATCCTTCGGGAACAAACTTTGTCACTTACCTTCAATTCTTGTTGTACTGTAGGACGCTTTGCGACGTGGAGACCAGCACGTAGCCAGTTAGACCCGATGTATGCAAATCCCTCATCCAACGTGTCATCAGTTGTTGGGGCAACTCAATCTGATGCAAACGGACCCAAATCCCGTAGCGGCGGTGTCGAAGGATCCAAAGCTCAACAACCAGTGCATCCCTCCGGCAAGTCACAACGTGACTGGCGGGCACACGTCCACCGTCCAATCCTGATCCAACTGCTGAAGCAAGATTGTTATTTTTAATTCATAGAAAAAGGGACGGACTCTGGTTTTTACCATTCCTCTTTCTCCCGCTCCGCGCTGCTCCGCGCCGCCGCCCGGGAGGAGGTGGTGGTCTGAGCTGGAGTCCGTCTGCGCCATCCAGAACTTGACCTGCCCCGACGTCGTGGAGGAGAGGAAGGGGCGTTGCCTCTAGGGCCCAGCGTTGAGGTTGTGGAGAAGCCGAGGAGGGAGACGAGAAGGGACCGACACCACGCCGATTCAGTACCTGCAGTCCTCATCCGATGGTTACCGTCGACCCTTAAAGGACCTTGATGTCGCCTAGAGGGGGGTGAATAGGCGAGACGACCGACTTAAACTTTTCGTCCCCAAAAACTTGCACTGCCAGGCTCCACTGGTCAGACCGGTGAGACTTACCGGTCAGACCGGTCCCTGGCTCTGCTCAGCAGGTGGCACTGGCCAGATCGTTGCCCTCCACCGGTCCGACCGGTGAGCCACAGAGAACCTGCAAAAACAGCTTCAAGCTCCTCTTGACTTTTAGCACGAACCAAACTTGGTGAGTAGCCTTGGTAAATGATCACAAGTAAGGTAATGACCCCTGCACACACAAGTAGCACACCCAAGTAGATCGAAGCGGAAGCAAATCAAATATGCTAGAAAAACAACTTAGAAAGGCAAACTACAAAGAGATGCAAGGATTTGTTTCCCGAAGTTCACCGCCCACTAAGGAGCGGCTACGTCTCCGTTGAGGAGCTTGTAAGGGAGAATTCCCACAACAAACCGGGTCTCTTTCAACCACTTTCCTCCTTTCCACTAAGGCGACCTTTTTCACGAAGAGGCAAGATCACAGCCCTCACAAACTTGCCGCTGCTCACCACAACCTTGGGAGCTAGCCGGTGACGCCTAGCGATCTAGGAGGCGAACCTCCAAGAGTAACAAATGCTTCAAAGCTTGTAGACGCGAAATCGAAGTGCTCAAGCTATGGGAAATGCTCTTGTTAGCTCACAAAGGCTCTCTAGAGCTCACTCTCTTAACCCAACACAAAGATATGACTTGAATCCACAAATCTCACAAAGAGAGGTTGGGGAGAGCCACTAAGGCTTAGGGCTTGCAAGAATTGGCTTAGGAGCTCAGTAAAGTCGGGTATTTATACCCCTCAAAGGAGAAAACTAGCCGTTAGCTGTCAGGCGGCACCGGTCAGACCGGTGCCTCACACCGGTCAGACCGGTGTTTGAAAAATTAGCCGTTGGGGTAGCGGCACCGGTCAGACCGGTGCCCCTGACCGGTCAGGCCCGAGACACCCCCAAAACCCTTTCTATGATTCTATCACTTCACCAAAGAGATGAAGTGGCTCAGGTTAGGTTAGGAGGGTTTGTTAGCACACTCTAAGGCTCTCAAGGCTAGATCTCACTTAGGTCAACTAATGAGCACTTTGACTTTGGTCAACTCGCTAATGTTGCATCCCTCTTGATAGTACGACATACCTATACTCAAGAATAAATAAAACACCGTGACAACTTCTTGAGCTTGAATGTCTTTAATCTTGCCATACTTGAACGATATTCACTTGAGGGCTTTCAACTTAGCTTATGTCTTGAGCACGTCCATACTTGAGCTAGTGACTTAGGATCTTTCCAATCTAGCATAAGAATGCACACTTGGATCCACAAGTCACTCCATACTGCCAATCATAATATGTAGATGAGTTGCATTGCTTCCCTCGGTTAAGGCTTGGATATGATACTTCGAGACCCTACGGAGACTAGAATTTCACCTTAGCAAAACATTAATGGCGGCTTAGCTACGGCCCCAAAGATTGCTTAGTCCCTCACCCTAGTCATCTCGGTTGATCTCTTCATCACTTATCCAATCCACGTTGAGTTTCACTTTGCTTCATCCACAATTAATTTCCATTTGAAAATCCCACTTCAAATGTTTGTTCTTGATTGACAACGAATATGCAAGCTTCCAATTAAGGACCATAAAGTCCACACTCATCCTTGTGTCCTCTTTCAATAGCCACATGAAGACTTGCACTTAGTTTAAAGAATTACCATCTTCTCTTTTTATTATCCTCGTGCTTTAACCACGCTACCATATTAACCGGAGACCATGAATTGACCTTCTAAAAATATCACCAATATTTATCTTCCTTTGTTTGGTATTTGTCATTATGCTTTAGGATTACTCATATATTTGTCTTCTCCAATGTGAGCCATACAATATCCATTCATCAAAACATATTCCAATAATTACTCGTGAATATATAAATAAAACCTGTCACAATCTCAGACAAATATATTAGATCTTTAATCGCTTTGTCATTCAATTCACCAAAATCCACTTAGGGGCCTAGATGCACTTACAGACCCTCACATGAACTCAGGTCAATCTCATCTCGTGTTTTATTTTGCTTGTTCATCATGTGTGTCTATGATTCAGATTCATGTTGTGCTGCAATTACTTAAATAGAGATGTCAATTGGTAGAAATTCCCATACACTTTATTTTTTGACAGAATTTGACAAAGCAATTCTAAGTATTGTCAAAGGCAATGGCACAACTATCTGACAACAAGGTACCCTAAGTTGGCTTGAGGTTCAGAAGTCCAGATGATGCTTGGTTGTTTTGGGTGGCATATGGAGGTCTTACAGGTTTTTTGAAGATTGAAGAACCATTTGAAATCAGATTTTGACATTGTTCGTTTTTGAAGCATTTTGAGAGGACAGTGCAAGTAAAACGAGGGAAAGAACTAGAAAATGAATTTGAATCAAGGAAGAAGTTACCAATAAGACAAATGTGTACGCCAATGTTAGTTCAAGCAAGCCAAGTATACACTCCTATAATTTTTTAAGCTTTCCAAAGTGAATATGAAAGATCCATGGCTGCATGTGCTAGAGTTTTGGATGGAGATAACAAATATGCTATTGCTATTGGGAGTCTACATGGTGATTTGAGTTTTGAGCAGGAGCGCATAGTGATTGGGGATCCGCTGAACCAAAAAGATTCATGTAGTTGTGGAATGTTCAATAGAACTAGAATTTTGTGTGCACATGGTCTAAAAGTTCTTGATTTGATGAATATCAAGATATTGTAGGCACATTATATCTTAAAGAGATGGACTAGAGAAGCACACAATGGAAGTATACAAGATAGTCAAGCTAGGGTTATGAAATAGGTTTTGTCATTAATCCGCATTTAACAATTCTAATTAGTGAAGTTTCATCATTGAAAAATCAAAATGGCAGTATCCAACAAAAAGAACATCAGAGGTGTAAAACAGGCTCACATGAAACAAAGTATGCTCTACAGCCCCCTGAAGAAATGTGGTGTGTGTCTACTCTCATTATCAAGATTGCGGAACATTGCATCTGTAACAAGGATTTATCAGAAAATGTGTGCAATAAAGTTCAGCATGCGGCTATTACATCAAAATTTCTCCAGCAAATTTCTCTTTCTGACATAGTGAAACATGACAATCAAATCCATCAACTAAAACATCTCCCTCTTCAGCCACAATATGAGAACACCAACCTCCATCATCTTCAAAATGGCGAATCTCAATCACTAGCAATTTGATGCTACACTTGTGAACCCATAGCACACGCTTGTAGTCTTGAAGAAGCCAAAGATCCACCTTTGATGATTCAATATGGCTGTTTGACAGGGTGAGCATGCCCTCAATTTCAAGCAATGACACAACAATTGAAAGGTAATTGCAGCCGGTGAAACACCTCATTCACTATGTCAAACATCACTATCTTTTTATGTCGGCCTAATTGCGGCAGCCAGTGCAGGTTTCCATGAGAGAGGAAAGGCTCATTCAATGCAGTGCCCTTCAACCCTTTCTCCAACCACGCTCTCAGGGATGCTGATGGTGAATGGGGCCAAATGCACTTCTCCTTCCCTGAGCTTACGGTACTGATGTAAAATGTAGGTGCCAAATCACCCATTGCTCGATAGTACAGTACTTTGTACTCAGAGGAATGGTCGTGTGCATAATAGAGCCCCACGACCTTGTCATGTTGAAGGGCTGGTGGGAAGACATATAGCCACTAACGAGTGGTGGGATTGCAGAGATGCAAGCATTTGTTGTATGACATAAGCAGGAGACCATCACAAGCAGCGTGAACCAGGGTTTTAACTACAGGTGGGAACCTGCCGGAAAACTGCGGTAACCGGTAAAACCGGTCCGGACCGGTAGCGGTACCAGCCGGTTCCTACCGGTCCGGTTCAAAAATTCAAATTTAAAATCAAAAAAATGAAAAAATCTAAAAAACATTCTTAAAAATACTTCAAGATTTATACAATCTAATGGTGTCAAAAAATTTCAAATATGAGTGCATTTAGTATTTTTTGGGGGCATTGGAAGTTCAACAGAAAAAGAAAATGAAAATAAATTCGACCGGTTCAACTTCTAATGCCCGCAAAAAATACTAAATGGACTAATATTTGAAAATTTTTGACACCATTAGATTCTACGCACCTTAAAGTATTTTTTTAGAAAATTTTCTTTTATTTTTAAATTTTTATTGAAAACATGCCAATTTTTTTATTCGAAACCGACCGGTTAACCGCTATTACCGGTGGATTAACCGGTCTTACCGACTGGTCAACCGGTGGCTACCGATTGAACTACGTTTTTGATTCGCAACCGACCGGCTAACGCTATTACCGGTCGATTAACCGGTCTTACCGACTGGTCAACCGGTGGCTACCGACTGAACTAGCGTTTAAATTTGAAAATTTGAATTCGACCGGTTTTTACCGGTAACCGTTCCTACCGGTCCGGTTAATCGTAACCGGTGGCCGGCGGTATCCGGTCCCGATCCGATAATGTGAACCCTGGCGTGAACTAGAACGAGCTTTCTCCGAACAAGAACTCGTGGGTGCGGAAGTTGATAGCCTCGACGCAGCAGTCCAAGATCCTCATGTCGTGGTTGTTGCTGCCCATGTCATGGACGAAGGTGAAGAGGCGTCGAGCGGCTGGCGGCGGTGGTGGGCAACCAGGAAGGTGCGGTCGAAGGTGATGGCGCGCTAGGCCTTGCAGACGGCACGACACCGGAGGATGGATTTTGGTGGCAGTAGGAATATAATCTCTGAGATGATCTCTTAGGGGAGGTTGGCGAGGGGCGTGCATTGGTGCTCTGGCAGCCTCGAGGTACACGCCATTGCCGGGAACACCAATTTCCAAACACCGAGTCCGATTACGACCCTACAATGGCTCCGCCCTTGCCGTGAAGGCCTGAAATGCATTCCCATTATTTCCGATGAAAAGGAGGAAATTAGAGTTCCCTGCCAAGAAATCGAATCGAGGTCAAAAATCAAGCTCAAGAATGGATGTTTGAGCTCACCTTATTCCCGAAGTCTTCATTCATCTTTCTCTCCCACGAATTACCTCGTTCTCTCGCGCATTCGAAACCCTTAGTCCGCCTCGAGTCGAGAAGGGAGGAGGAGGACCATAGGAATAGGAGGAGACGACAGGTGAGGCGAGTTCGAGTAGGCCTGCTAATAGGGGAGACCCCGCCCCAAACCCACCCCCTCCCCACAATTAATAATTAAATTATGTCATCTCAACTCACCCCACCTCATTTAGCTTGTCTACCCACCCCACTCGCCTCATTATGTGTGGGTGTAAATGGGTTGTAGTATTTACTCCTACTGCTTGTAGCATCTACATCAAGGGTCAGACCCTAAAAGTAAAACATTGCGTTCACACCTTAAAGTTTTAGAGAAATTGGCTAAAATTTATGCAAATAACTCAATTTGATGGCCCGCTACTCTATGTAAAGTGGTGGAGCTGGACTTATACGTGGGCCCCGTGTTAAGAGTCTGACCCTAAAAGTAAAACCTTGTGTTCACACATTAAAATTTTAGAGAAATTGGCTGAAATTTACGCAGATGACTCAATTTGATGGCCCGCAACTCTGCACAAAGTGGTGGGGTTGGGCTTATACGTGGGCCCCGCGTCAAGAACCGGACCCTAAAACTAAAACCTCTCGTTCACACCTTAAAATTTTAGGGGAATTAGCTAAAATTTATGCAAAGGACTCAATTTGATTGCCCGCTACTCTGTGTAAAGTGATGGGGATGGACCTATACGTGGGTCTCACGTCAAGAACCGAACCTTAAAAATTAAAACCTCGCGTTCACACCTTAAAATTTTAGAGAAATTAGTTGAAATTTGTGCAGATGACACAATTTCATAGCTCACTACATTATGCAAATTGGTGCGCCTGAACTCATACGTGGGCCTCGTGTCAAGAGTCGGACCTTAAAAACCTACTTCCAATCCACCCCAACCTGCACTTGTCTTATACCCAACTGTGAGACATGGGTACCCCTGGGTCCCCACCGACCGGGCTCACGGCCGTCCCCGACAAGTGGGTCCGGCCTACCAGAAGACCCGCCGACCTGACAGTGGGCCCAACCGACCCAGTTGGTGGCCCACCCGACCTCCTAAAGACCTTCTAGAAGATTCCCCAAGCGACCTTATCCGGAATGACTTCGAGACTTGGCGTGCAAGATAAGACATCGGTGGATTCCGACCAAGCAGATCGACGGATATGGCAAGTGTTGTAATCAACTAGATTTAGGTCTCCTGGTCGTAACCGACCAGGAGTCTGGGAACCGACCTTGTCCGCTGGCCAATATAAGGCGGACGAGGCGACCCCTTGTAATCACGCAATCCTCAAGCAATCTACACCAACAACTGGACGTAGGGTTTTACTCTCCGGAGGCCCGAACCAGTATAAACCCGCCGTGTTCTCTGTGTTCCGTGTGCTCCTGCGCAACCTTCGAGTTCTTAGCCTTAGATTCCCCCTCGCCAAACAACTAAACCACCGGGGTTAACCCCCCTGTGGGCTGTCTAGATCTAAACATCTGACAGTTGGCGTGCCAGGTAGGGGTGGAATCCAGGGTTCTTCGTGCAACTCGATGGCTTCGACCAACGGCATCATCTTCCCGGAGAGGATGGCGGACATCCTCGCCAACCCCGTCGACATCTGCTTCGGCTCTATGCCGACGGAATCCACCGCTCCAGCCGCTTGCCTCGTCATCGAAAGCAACACGGTCACCACCAACCAGCAGGTCGGGGCAGATCTGCTGGCGGAAACCCACCCACCCACTCCTCGCGATCTGATCGCGGGGCTTGATCGCGTCGAAGACATGCTCTCCGACACGATCAAGGTCTGCAAACACGTCAAGCGCCCTCGCACGACCTCTACTCCTCCAACCCACATGCCTCTTGGCTTGCGGAACGCAGCTCACGTAGCGTCTCGCTACATGAAGCGCAAGATCCAGATTGAATCTGGACCCAAGACCCCACGTCGTGGGGACCGCAGGAGTCACCTCGACGACCCTTGCCCTGTCCACGAGAACTCCAAACACACAGCTCGCCAGTGCCGTGTGCTCAAGAAGCTTCGTCGACCACTTACTGCGGCTCATCGCCGCCAGATCAATCGTGAGCCGTCTCCGGACCGCCTCGCGTTTCAGATCACCCGTACGACCATCTCCCCGAACTATCTGGGTGAGATGTTTGAGATCCCGGACCGCGAGGTCCTAGTGGTCTCCGCAGATGTACCACCCCAACCCGGTGAGACGGATGAGCAGCGCATAGAGCGTGAAAACGCCAACGCCGCAAGAGCTACACGTCGTCAGCAGGAGTTAGACGCAGCTACCGCAGGCGCAGGTCAGCCCGTGGCCAACGTCGGACAAGATGCTGGCGACCAACCGGGAGGCAACATCGTCAATGGAGCACAACCGGCCCCAGCCACCCCGCAGCAGCACAACGAGCCTCGTCGAGTACGCCTACGTGCCAGAGACCTCTTACGAGACTTCGAGCAAGATGGACATGAAGTTTACAACTCTCCTCAAGCAAACTTAGGCGCAGCTCTTGCCGCGCTGGGACAACTTGAGGACACTCCTGCAATACGGCGTCTACAAGCTCACATCCGCGTCGCCACCGCCCAGGTCGAAGAAAGGGGCCCAGGATACAGCAGATCAGCAGCAAGCTCCTACTCCAGGAGTAGGTCGGAACACCCTCACCAGCGACGTCGGAGCAATGCTCCCCTTCAGCCCATGGTTGAAGAGGGAAGAGGCGAAAACGAAGTAGTGCAGCCGGTCAACCATGCTGCCAATGCTGCCACCAACGCCGTGGCCAACCCTCCAGCCAACGCTACCGCTAATGCCGCAGGTCACGTCGCCAACAACGCAGCCAATGCTGCTGGTGCCCAACAACAAAACGCCGCCAACGCTGGACAGAATGTCGGAGCTCAACCTCCACCGGTACAAGCCAACCACGCCGAGGGCAGTCAACGTCGACGTATACGAGATGAAGTGGAAATAGCACGCCGTGCTAACTACGACCGCGACAACGGGGTCCCTGATCCCCTTAACGCCAATAATCCTATTCAAGCAACGGAACTTCGGCAGATGCACGACCAAGAGCTCCTACGACGCACCCAGTACGACCAAGATAATGGTCCTCCAGATGAGCTCTACATCATCCCGGTGGCCTATGCCCCATCAGCCAGTCCTGGAGCGGTCAACAACTTCCCGGCGTTCTCACGTCGTCTCAGGACGATCAGATACCCCAAGGACTTCAAGCCAGCCATCAAAAAATAAGACGGTCGCTCCGACCCAAGTATTTGGCTCAAGATGTACAGCATTGCAGCACGCGCCTCTGGAGGCAACGAAGACCACATGGCAGGGTACTTCCCCCTTGTGATAGGCAAAGCGCCACTCCTGTGGCTCGACAATCTTCCTGCGGAGTGCATCACCTCATGGGCGACCTTGTCACGGCTCTTCACGACCAACTACCAGGCGACCTACAATCGTCCTGGTAATACACATCACCTCGCCAGAGTGCGGATGAGGCGTGATGAAACCCTCAGAGAGTACACTAATAGTTACTTTGAGAATCGCAATACCCTCGCAGGTGTCAAGGATGAAGACGTCATCACCTACTACAAGAAGGGGGTAACTAATATCAAGCTCTTTGAGAAGATCCACGAAGCGACGCCCACACTATCGCCGACCTCAAGGCCTACGTCGACAAGCTTGTCGATACTCAAGATGCGGTGATGCATGACTTCAACGGGGAAGACCACGACGACGGTGGGAGCAGATCGCGCAAGCGATCTGGCGAGGTCTATGCGACCGATCCACCCAGACCTTCCACCTTCCTTGAAGGTGACTTCAACATGGTCATGGACGACCAGTGCCAATTCCACCGCGACGCCAAGCATACCATGAGGGAGTGCGAACAGCTAAAACGTGCCCTAGGGGTACCTCCAGAACCCAAGAAGACCAAGAGCGACCGCAATGACGACCAAAATAGCGGCCGCCGCTACGACAACCGTAACCGTCGACCTGATCGACGTGATTACCGTGACCGTCGACCCTACCGTCGCAACGATGACAGGGACCGCCGTGACTATCGCCGCGACTATCACCGCGATGACCGCCGTGATGACTGGCGCGACGACTACTGCCGCAATGATCGTCATGAAGACAACCACAACGACCGGCGAGAGGATCGTCGCGACGACCGGCAGGATGACCGCCGCGATGACCGACGTGATGATCGTCGTCGCCAGGACGACCACAACCGCAACAACAACAACCGCAAGGAGCCTTCTCCACCACCACCACCAAAAGGGGGCAACCCCAATGGTGCATTCCAGACCGCCAACCGGGAGATCAACTTCATCGTTGGTGGTCGCCAAGCGGCCAAGAGCAACAGACAGCAACGATCAAACGCAAGGGAGATCAGCCAAGTCAACACTGAAACTCCACAACCTCTGCGTTGGTCGGAGTACCTAATCACTTTCTCCAGGAAAGACCATTGGGTGCACATACCTGACCCCGGGACCTACCCACTGGTCGTTAACCCCATAGTAGACGGCGCGTTCCTGCCTAAGACGACGGGGGCAGCAGCTTGAACATCATCTTCACAGAGACACTGAGAAAGATGGACTTCGACTTCAACAAGATGACCGCCTGCGACGAACCCTTCTATGGGGTTGTGCCCGGCAAGGCTGCGTACCCCATAGGTCGTGTATGCCTGCCGGTCACCTTCGGCAAAAAGGAAAACTTCCGCACAGAGTACCTGACATTCGAGGTCGCGGACTTCCGCTCCTCCTATCATGCCATCCTTGGTCGACCTATGTTGGCCAAGTTCATGGCTATACCCCATCACACCTACCTCATCATGAAGATGCCAGCTCCAAACGGAATCCTTTCCGTCCTCGGCGACATCTTGGTCTCCTACAACTGCGAGAGCGCCACCGTCGAACTCGCCAAGGACTCTGCCTGCAAAGCTGCAGCTACGGTCATGGTCGCTCAGGCCGCCAAGATCGACCAAACCACTCTGGAGGTGCCAGAACAAAAGTGTACAACCACAGCCTTGGACCCAAGTCCCGCTGTGAAGAAAGTTTGCCTCGGCCTGCCCGACGCATCCAAGGAAGTCACCATCGGGGCCGACCTCGACCCCAAATAGGAACTCGCGCTCACCAGTTTCCTCCGGGACAACGCCGACATCTTCGCATGGAGCCCATGCGACATGCTCGGTGTCCCGAGGGAGCTGGCTGAGCACGCCCTTGAAGTAAGCAAGACCGCACGACCTATCAAGCAAAAGCTCCGGTGATTTGCAAAAGATAGAAAGCAAGCTATAGAAGTAGAAGTCTGTAAGCTCTTAGCTGCAGGATTTATTCGAGAATGTAAACACCCGGTTTGGCTCGCAAACCTGGTCCTTGTACCCAAGAAGACTGGAGGATTAAGGATGTGTATCGACTACACCGACCTTAATAAGCACTGCCCGAAAGATCCCTTCCCTCTCCCTTGCATCGACCAGGTCGTGGACTCCACGGCCGGTAGCATCCTACTTTGCTTCCTCGACTGCTACTCTGGGTATCACCAGATAGCCCTGAACCCCGACGACGAAGACAAGACGGCATTCATAACGCCCAACGGCATCTATTGCTACAAGGTCATGACCTTTGGCCTGAAAAACGCCGGTGCGACCTACCAGAAGGCGATACAGAAGTGCCTGAAGTCCCAGATCGGGAAAAACGTAGAAGCCTACGTCGACGATGTGGTCGTCAAGACCACTGAACAAGACCAGCTCATCGCCGACCTCGCCGAGACCTTCTCCAACCTACGCGAGTACCAATGGAAGCTCAACCCGACCAAGTGTGTCTTCGGTGTACCCTCCGGATTGCTCCTGGGCTTCATGGTCGGACACCGAGGCATTGAAGCCAACCCCGTCAAGGTTGACGCAATATGCAACATGGCCAAGCCATCTTGCAAGAAAGACGTCATGAAACTCACAGGTATGATGGCGGCTCTAGGTCGTTTCATCAGCAAGCTCGGCGAAAAAGGTTTGCCTTTCTTCAAGCTATTGAAGAAAGCAGATAAGTTCGTATGGGATGAAGAAGCACAGAAGGCTTTCGAGGCTCTCAAAGACTCCTTGACCACGCCTCCAATCATGACGCCACCCATACCAGGCGAAACGCTCCTCCGCTACATCTCCACCACCACTAATGTGGTCAGCACGATTCTCGTTGCAGAACGAGAAGAAGACGGGCAGGCCTACCCTGTTCAACGACCTGTGTACTACGTGAGTGAGGTCCTGGCCGACGCTAAGACACGGTATTCACAGCCTCAGAAGTTGCTCTATGCACTCCTGATCACGTCGCGAAAGCTTCACCACTACTTCCAAGCCCACAAGATCACAGTGCCTTCATCATTCCCACTAGGAGAGATCATCCGCAACCGCGACGCCAACGGCCGCATCGTCAAGTGGTCGGTGAAGCTTGGGGAGTTCGACATCGAGTTCTGCCCTCGGTAGGCGATCATGTCACATATCCTAGCTGACTTCGTGTCAGAATGGACAGAGATCCAGATGCCCCCTCCCAAGGAAAGACCTGAACACTGGATAATGTACTTCGACGGCGCCCTCAACCTCGAAGGCGCGGGAGCAGGCGTATTACTCATCTCTCCTCAGGGAGAGCAGCTCAAGTACGTCTTGCAGATACACTACAAAGCCTCCAACAATGGAGCAGAATACGAAGCTCTAATTCATGGGCTCCGTATAGCAGTATCCCTTGGCATCAAGCGACTACTGGCTTACGGCGATTCCAAGGTCGTCATCGAACAAGTCAACAAAGAGTGGGATTGTGTCAAAGACACAATGGACGCTTACTGTGCGAAGATCCGCAAGCTCAAAGGCCACTTCGAGGGAATTGAGTTTCAACACGTGCCACGCAACAACAATGTGGCCGCCGACGTACTATCTAAACTAGGCTCCCGGTGAGCTCTAGTTCCTGCGGGTGTGTTCGTCCAAGACCTACGCAAGCCGTCCATCAAGCTGTTGGATCCGGACAACCCGGACCAAGTACAACCCGACCTAACCCCAGCACCTCCCCGCGACGTGCTGATGACAGAAAAAGAGGATGATTGGCGCGAGCCTTTCTTAGCCTTCCTACTCGACCAACGAGTCCCAGAAGACAAGGCTGAGTGAGAGCGTATCACACGACGAAGTGCCAACTACGTTGTGATTGGTAACAACCTATACAGAAAAGCCGCCTCTACCGACATCCTGATGAAGTGCATCTTGCGATCAGAAGGTCTACAGCTCCTGGCTGAGATTCATGGAGGTGAGTGTGGCTGCCACGCAGCCTCTGCTAATCTGGTCGGCAAGGCGTATCGATCCGGCTTATACTGGCCCACGGCCATGTCTGACGCTAAAGACCTCGTAAAGAGGTGCAAATGATGCCAATTCTTTGCCAAACAGCAACACCTGCCAGCTCAGGCCCTGCGCACAATTCCCCCATCTTGGCCCTTCGCCATGTGGGGCCTCGACTCCGTGGGTCCGTTCCGAACCGCACCAGGCGGCTACAGGTATATCCTCGTGGCCGTCGACAAATTCACTAAGTGGATCGAAGTCCGACCTGTTGCAAAAGTCACGTCGGAGGAAGCGGCAAAGTTCATGCAAGACGTAACACATCGCTTCGGTGTGCCCAACAGGATCATCACCGACTCAGGGTCGGCCTTCACAGGGTCTGCCTTTTGGGACTTCTGCCAAGACAACACAATTGACGTCTACTACTCCTTGGTCGCCCACCCCAGGTGCAACGGCCAGGTCGAACGTGCCAATGGCATGTTTCTTCAAGCTCTCAAAGATCATATCTTTGATGACGCTTCAAACTACGCTACCCGGTGGTTAGCCGAGCTACCACACGTGATTTGGGGCCTAAGGACCCAAGTCAGTTCTGCCATGGGCTTCACACCTTTCTTCCTGGTCTACGGCTCGGAGGCCATCCTACCCACCGACGTTACCTTCGGAGCTCCACGCATACAGTTCTACAAAGAGGGAGAAGCCGAGCAGACTCATCGTGTTGATCTTGACAGCCTCGAAGAGCAGAGAATGGCAGCCGTTATGAGGCAAGCTCGTCACGACCAGCAACTCCGTCGGTACCACGATCGCAACGTCAAGGAGACCTCCTTCAACGTCGGCGACCTAGTCCTAAGGCGCATCCAGAAGACCGACGGCATGCACAAGCTATCTGCCCCATGGGAAGGACCTTTCATCGTCACCGAAGTCATCAGCCCATCCACATATTGCCTCCAGTGGGGCGACGGGCAAGGCGTACCCAACCCTTGGAATGTGGAGCACCTACGACGATTCTACCCGTAGAATAGTTTTTATTACAGCTATGTATTTCTCGTCTTTGTACCTTTTTCAGTTTCAATAAATATTAATTAAAGCAGTCATCTGCTGTGTCTCGAGTTCTACTTCCTCCTCTTCCATGTCATAAACCCTCCCCCTCGACATGCTCGGGGGCTTGGCCAAAGCCAATACAAGGGTCGTATGACCTGGGGGTTAAGATTTCTGTTCCTCCCCCTCGACATGCTCGGGGGCTTGGCTCAAGCCAACATAAGGGGCGTCCGACCTGAGGACATCGTTCCTCATGACTACCTACTTTGTGTTATTGCGAGCCTGCTTGGTCGTAAAGGTTGCACAACCTGAGTCCTAGACTCCCTCCTGCGCACCGATCACACGTAAGCCTCCCCGCTGAGCTGTGGTGGTCGGTAAGCCAGCCTCTCCGTGAGTAGTGGTTAGCGGTGCAAGACACGTCACTTCAAGACTACCAAGTTCGCGCAAACACAAAACAAGTACGTCATGCAGGCCACAAAAGAAGGTTATGAAGTAATGTTTTACATGACTGGAAGAGGGAGGGGGTACAGCTCTACGACTACGACTACTCCTCCCCGTCATCACCCTCATAATCAAGGGCGTCCATTACCGCCGTAGCGGCGTCACGCACTTCAAGCTCCAAGGTCTTAAGATCCTTCGTCACGTCTGAGCTCTCTCCGACCTTGACCATGTCAACATCGGGGTAGTGAGACTTCACCCGGACCAACGCCTCCGTAGCCGCCGCCAAGCTCGTTACCTTCAGGAGGTCGAGCAGTTTCTCCGGCGTGACCAGAAGACGGTCGATAGCAGGCTTGGGCTCCCCCCATCGACCTGCGACGCCAGTATGTCCATGGCAAAATGGGCAGCGTTCTTCAGGTCGTTTAGCTCCACCTCTTGCCCTGCAATGATCACTTGGTCATTCTGCAACGCCATCAAAGCTACCTCAAGACTGACCTCAAGATCCCGTCGAGCCTGTTTCTCATAAGCCAGCTTTTGAGATACAGCGAACTCACTGTCTATGGTCTCTTTCATCACCCGCTTCAGCTCCTTGGCGCCAGCATCGGCCTCCCGCAGGTTCACCTCCAAGCTTCGAACCTTCTCCTTGGTGTTCTTCAGCTCATTTTTGAGGTCGTCCTCTCGCCTGTGGAAGTCTGCAATAAACAAACAAAACTCTGAGGTCAAGTCCTCAGCAGCACAAGACAATGATGATAAAAAACTGTAAGAAAATCGATCTCACCAATGTTTGCGGCATTGAATTGCGAGTTGGCCTCTTGGGTCTTCCGCCTCTCCTCGACCAGCTCGTCCTCGAGCCTCTTCTTATCCGCCGCCACCGTCTCACGGACCTGCTTGAGCTCCTGCTCAAGTTCGACCACCCGCAGCTGCGTGGCTGCAGCACCTTTCAGCAGGTCGGCCCTGCCCTTGGCACGGTCAGCCAGCGACTGCGTCACAGAAACAAGAAAACAGATCGTCAAGAACAGTCCCAAAGCAAGTTGTCAAAGATAGTACAAGAGCAGTGTTTACCGTAAACGCTTGGTTGAGCGTCAGAATCGCACTACGAACCGCCCTCATATCCTCGTTGTCATCGAAGATATCCTCCTGCCAGGGAGTACCGGTCCAGTCAATCTCTTCACGCCTTACGGTCGGCCCCGTTGACATCGAACCCGGTGCCCGCAGACCGGTTGTTTCTGGGTTCTCCTGTGACTGCTCGATCTGAATCGGGTCCGCAGTTGGGCCCTGAGCAGATGTGCTGGGCACCGAGTTGATGGGGTCCACGTCGATAATAGGCGGAGAAGTCGAAGACCTGATGTCGCCCACGGAACCTCATGTTCCGGACTCAGTGATAGGCGGAGGAGGCGACGTCACCACGTCGTCAACAGAAGCCCGAGTCCCGGCCTCATGCTCGGACGACCTTGTCCTCGAAGGTGAATCCTGAGCGCCCAATGCGCCCTAAGGTTGGACGACCGGCCTGCAGAAATCCAAGTCAACACAATACAAGAGCCAATACATAAAATAACTTCAGTGCTTCGACTTTACCTCATAGCGGCCAGGGCACGTAGCTTCGGCCTAAAGGGCCGCACTTTCATCTGCACTGGCATCCTTGCCTACGCACCAGCAGTAGCCCGCTGCGCCTCCCTCATTCGACGGAGGTCGTCCTCGTTTGCCTTCTGCTCCAACTCCCGCTGCCTCTTGGCCGCGGGACTGAGCGACCTCCTCGCCGTCCGATCTTCTACAACCGGCGGATCATCAGTGGATTCATCTTCATCATCTTCGACCTCCTTGGGCAAAGGTGTAGGAATTACCGGCGTCTAGACCGCCGGGGGAGGGCTCGCCTTCCTCTTCCTCTTCTTCTTGTCCGCCTCGAGCTTGGCGGTCTTTGCTGCCTCGACCTTAGCAGCAGCCCTTGTGGCTGACTGCTTAGATGTTGTCGCCCTTGTCTTGCGACCAGGCTTTGCGGCGCCGCTTGCTGCAGGTCGGTCCGCCACATCATCACTAGCCTCTGGGTCGGTATCTTCATCAGCTCCCACCGACGAGTCCGATTGATAATTTTCCAACAGTGCAGCTGCCGGAGGCTGGTACTCCTCTGACCTTAACTTTCGGCGTGGCTCCTCGCCGACTGGCAAAGGTGCGGGGCACCAAAATTGCATCTCCCGAGCTTGTTACAAAACACAAGCAACAAGCTATAAGCGGTCTTCCTCCAGTTACACGAAACAAAGAAATAGGTCGCTACGACCTCATTGTCCAAGAACTTACAGGATCAGCAGGTCGGGAGGGAGAATACGCCTTTGGGCACTTCTTGTTCCGGATACGCCCGGAATACATCTGTGATACTCTGGCCACCATCTCCTCTTGGGAGATCTTGCGGGTAACCTCACAAGTAGGGTCTGTCTGACCCCAATACTCATAGGCCGGATGAACCCGATCCTTGATCGGCTGAATCATACGACGACAAAAAGACATCGCCACGGCGCCTCCTGTCAGGCCCTTCTTCTTAAGGTCGCCCACCAAGGTCAGCAGCTCCTTGATGTCATCCATCTCGCGGGAGGTGAGCTGCAGATCCCACTCGTTTATCTTCACGGGCTTGTGCCCGGTGCGCTTCGGGAGCGCCGGCTTCTGGTCGGCGATGTAGAACCACTCCGACCTCCACCCTGTGGTGTTGTCCGGGAGATCCATATCTAACCATTCTGCCTTGAGACCTGATCTTAGATAGAACATCCTGCTCCGACCACACCAGTGCGCTTGCCGGTGGTCTTGATGTTGAAGAAGTACCGCCACAACACAAAGTGTGGCGGGATCCCAAGGAACGCTTCGCACATATGGATGAACGACGAAACTACAGTAATGGAGTTGGGGACGAGGTGTACCAACTCTAGCTTGTAGTAGTACAAAAGGCCCCGGAAGAAGTCACCGGCGGGTACGTTGAACCCGCGCTCGAAGAAGGAAGCGAAGACGACCTGCTCCTTGTCGTCCTCTGTCGGGAACCTCTGGCCGGTGGGCGTCTTCCACTCCAACTCCGCCTTGGGCCTCAGGAGCCCACGCTCCACCAAACTCTAGATTTTCTCATCCGTCATTGTCGAAGAATCCCACACCGTCTTCGGGGACGGGATCGTGGGAGCCGCAGCCGCCATTTCTTGAGCTCGGGTGGATTTGGATCTAAAATTTACTAGGGTTTTGATGCGCATACGAAGCGGAGCGGCACGCAGATGGCGGAGCTGGCGCGCGGTCTGCTACAGACGGCGGCGGGCTGAGGATTCTAGGACGGCGCTTGGTAGTGGAATGCGCGGTGGCTACGGCGCGCGGATCTCGGCGGAGATGGAGAGAGGAGGAAGAAGTTGAAGGGGACGGTCAACGTCGGTCCCCGCCGCTCTATTTATAAGGGCCCCACCGAGTCTGCCCGTTGTGGCTCCTTCCACAGTAAGGAGCTCGCCCTAACGGCTATGAGCCGCTAATGTCGCGAGACGATCCCGCCGGATTTTACGCCAACGGATATATACTCAGTAGATAGTTTAGCGACCTATACCCTGAGTTTAGGTCGTGAATACAGTAAAGTTATCATGTCGTCCTGATAGCACATTTCGATCTTCATAAGGTCGATAAGCCCCCAAATTACGTCACTTTAGGTCTTTGATGAATACATTCGTCAAAACGACCATTACATGACAGAAGAAAGCGAACATTACACGGGAACTATGAAGGTACACAAGTCGCATGCGACCTCGTTAGATCCAGAACCCGTGAGAAAATACAAATATATTTGAAGACCTGGCCTATTTAGAGCAATCCTTGAGGTGTACTCTGCTATAGCAGTGCACATCGCAAGAATTCTCCTAGCTCCAGGACCTTGATGGTGGCCTTGCGGTGAACAGGTGCGCGACGCTGCATGTAGCAGGGCATGCTCTGTGCCGGACTATGGAATACAGACACGAGCTTGCTCTTCGACGCGGGCCGCAAGCCTCCGACAAGCATCTCATGCTCACCAAGGACTTGCAGCTGCACCTCGAGCCTCTACAACATCACCTCCAAACTCTCCTTGATTCCTTGCTGAGGCAAGGTACAAAGAGTGGGTGTGCTGCCTACATTTCGCAAGAGTTCTTCTAGCTCCAAGCTTCTACAAACACAGCATCTTACAATCTGGTGGACGGACACATGCCCATGGCATGGCCTCAATACTACCTTGCGGCTTCATAGCTCAACAATGCTCGGTGCTTGCCTCCTCCAGTTTCACGATGCTATTTATAGCCAAAGCCGGGCCTCGAGCAGCTGGCGAAGTGATGACACTGTCACCACGTGGTCCAGCGGGCCTGCAGACATGCGCATGATTAAAGGCGATGACTTTATCCCGTCTCGCGACGTCTTTGTCGCTAGTGCATCAATGATGCCTGAGCCCGCCGCAGAATCACATGGCTACAGTGCACCCCTTGATTCGTGGGCAGTTTGTTGTTTTCTGGGTGGCAAGAGAATCTCCGACCACTGTTGACCCGTGACCCTGCAGTCTACAGTAAAAGATAAGCCTGACTCTGTGTCAGAGGGCCCGGCGCCTCACTACATCTACAGACGACGACAATGATGACTCCTTCACAAGCTTCACGCCTTTATTGCACCCGCTAGGCTCTGCGTCCTGATGCACCCGCTATGGCTCTGCATGTAAACGGACCTATTCCAATCAGCCTATATTTCTGTTTCCTGAGCAGAATGGTCGTAGGTTCGATTGAAGACCTTCCGGGGTAGGCGTGCCTCGCTGCTCTGCCAGGCCCGTCTGGGTGCCTAGAGATCAGAAGCTTCACGTCTACGATTTCATCGGGCCCACGTGGTCGGTGTGCCTATTGCTGAGGTCGTCAATACCTTAGTACCTTGACTCCGCTGGATGGCTAGCAGCTATGTTGGTCGTCTGGGCACCAAAATGGCCTCCTTGAGGTCGGCGTGCCTTCATACTTAGGTCTTGTAATACCTTGGTATGTCTACGGCTCTGCCAACCTAGTTGGGCGCCCTGGATGCGTGACCTTCCTGAGGTCGGTGTGCTCTTGTAGTTCTGCCAGCCTGCTCTGGGCACCTAGGATTTTTACGTCGGGAACGAAGGCCTCCCTGTGGGGTGCGCACCTAATGGTCCTGCCAAGTGTCTCCGGATGCTTGGGCGCTCTTCTCTTGAGACCTTCTTGAGGTCGGCATGCCTCGGGTGGCTCTGCCAGACTCTTTACAACTATGTAAGATATCTGGGTGTCTCTACACTCCATTCGATCAAGATCTCCATATTATCATAGTTTCATCATACACGGCTCCGGACACCACGACTTCAGCCACAACATAATTGATGACCTCTTCATGCGACGCGTGTTTTAAGATCCTGCTGGGTATCCTCAGATACTGGACATTGTTGATTTGAGGCCTCTTTGAGGTCGGCACGCCTACAAGGCCTCCTTGAGGTCGGCCTTGTCAGACTCCTTGCAGCTATGCTAGGAGATCTGGGTGTGTCTACACTACGTTCGATCAAAACCATGACTCAGTTTTTCTTCTCTTTTTTGAGCATCAAACCAGTCATGCTGCCTCTTCAATGCTCGGGGACTACTCTACGAGAGCGTCTTCGACGCCCTCTTGATTTCTTCGTCGTACCGACCTGTTGGGAAACCTGTTTCTCATCACGTCGTTACTCGACCTACTTTTTTCTCTTTCTCTTTTGGATCATCATACCGGCCATCCTGCCCGCCACGATGCTCGGATACTACTCTATGAGTGCATCCTTGATGCCCTCGAAATTTTTTCATCGTCGTTTCGATCTATTGGAAGCCTGCTTCCTATAGGTCGTCACTCGACCTCTTTTCAATCGGCAATATACAAACAGGTCGGCTGATAAGCTGACTTTGTTCTTTTTTCTTTTAGACCGACGTGCATGCTATTCGACCTGTCGATAGCTCTATGACTTCGTCATGACCTTCTAAGGTCGCTGCGCCTACACCTCGCTCGGGGGCTTGTGAGAAATGGGTACCCCTGGGTCCCCACCGACTAGGCTCACGGCCGTCCCCGACAAGTGGGTCCGGCCTACCAGAAGACCCGCGACCTGACAGTGGGCCCAACCGACCCAATTGGTGGCCCACCCGACCTCCTAAAGACATTCTAGAAGATTCCCCAAGCGACCTTATCCGGAATGACTTCGAGACTTGGCGTGCAAGATAAGACATTGGTGGATTCCGACCAAGCAGATCGACAGATATGACAAGTGTTGTAATCAACTAGATTTAGGTCTCCTGGTCGTAACCGACCAGGAGTCTGGGAACCGACCTTGTCCGCTGGCCAATATAAGGCGGACGAGGCGACCCCTTGTAATCACGCAATCCTCAAGCATTCTACACCAATAACTGAACGTAGGGTTTTACTCTCCGGAGGCCCGAACCAGTATAAACCCGCCGTGTTCTCTGTGGTCCGTGTGCTCCTGCGCAACCTTCAAGTTCTTAGCCTTAGATCCCCCCTCGCCGAACAACTAAACCACCGGGGTTAACCCCCGTGTGGGCTGTCTAGATCTAAACATCTGACACCAACCCGTCCCAACCTATTCTATTAAAACTCATTTCCACCCATCCAAACACACCCCATGAAACAACCCACACCGTAAACCGCAATGGTGAGTTTTAGCTCGACCGCACCGAAACGACCTCACAGTCGATCCTGGCATCCCATGTGCGTGGGTCCCACTCACCCTTATCTCCATCCTTCGTCATCCTCTTCACCTCTCGTTCCTCTACTCCTTTCCACTGCTAGCACTCATCCCCCAACAAGGCGTAGTGCAGGGTTGCAGGCACCACTCCCGCCGGCGACCTGCCGCCCGTGGGGAGCGGCGATGCGACGCGGGCTGTAGCTTAGGGGTGGCTCCCCCATCGAGCAGCCTGCCCATGTGAGCAGCGGCGCGGAGGACGGAGGGAGCCTGCCTTAGCGAACAGCGACGCGGAGGGAGCCTGCCCCAGCGGGCGGCGGCACCTCCCCCGGCGAGTAGCGGGGCAGAGGTGCGCAATTTTCACAAAGTTTTTTATTGAGCTTTTCCACAAAGTTTTCAGAAAAAGTCTTTTCCGCAAAGTTTTTTATATTTATTTTTGAAATATTTTTCTGGTAAAAGATTTTGCTTCAAAAAGTTTTCTCGTAAAAGATTTTGCTTTAAAAGTTTTCCGGTAAAAGATTTTGCTTCAACAAATTTTTCCCGAAATTTGTTCTAGTTTTTTATAAACTTTATTTTTTATTCCTTTTTTATAAACTTTTCATTCAAAAATTTTTATAAACGTTTTATTCAAAATTTTTATAAACTTTTTTATTCAAAAATTTATAAATATTTTCTCTTACTTTTTCGTGCTACTACTTACTGTGTGGGGACCATCATGTATATTGCAACGGACGTGCGAACTAGAAAGGGAAGTGCAAGCCGAAAAGGTAAAGTGAACCCGCACGGAAGCATCTTTACGGGTGCCCGTAAACTTGAGCCGCCCACCGTAAACCCATTACAACCCGCCACATTAGCGAGTCTAATCTCGCTCACTGGTATCTCACATCTGAGTAATGAAGCTCGTGTTCTAAAAACAGGCAGGGAAACAAGAAAACAACCCAACACAAAAAACCAACCAGTTCTCATAGGCAACACTCAAACAACGCATGTCACGTTGGTTGGTGTGTGTTGCCGACTTGCCGTGCCGGTTCGGCCGAGTAACCGTCCTGGCCCAGGCTCGGGCCCACCGTGCAAATCCACGCCGGCGGCAGCTGTCAAACGCCAGGTTTATAACTAACCACCCGCATCGCCATTTCGTCTTGTGGGTTTTGGCGCAGCGACCAGGGGAACGCAACCGAGACGGTGGGAAGCAGAAGCAGGCGCGGCGAAGAGGTGAGCTCTCGAATCACCTAGAGTTCGTCCTTCCTCCGCGTGCTTTGCCGTTCGGGTTCCCGATTTCGCTCCCTTCTTCCTCGCGTTCTCGAATCACGCAGCGCAGCGTCGTTGGCAGGCCGCCAAACTGACGGGTACACCTCCGCCGCGTTTGTGTTTCGCAGGAAGGAGCTGCTGGTGTCGGAGCCGACCCTACCACCCGAGGATGGCGGAGCCGGCGGCGCTGGAACCGGAGCCGAGGCAGGCCGACGCCGTCGCCTTCTTCCGCGACTCTCCCCCGCGCGTCTTCATTGAGATTTTCCGCCGCCTCCCTGCGAGCTCGGTCCTGCGCCTCCGCTCGGTCTGCACGGCCTTGCGCGACGTCGCGTCCAACCGGGACATCCTCGCCGCCGTCCAACTCCTCCACCCGCCGCAGCCGCTCATCTGCTTCCGCCACAACGCCTGCCCCGACCGCTACATCCAGCTCAGGGACTACTGCGTCGAGGCCCTCGACCTCGGCTCCGACACGCTACGCCCCATCTTCCGGTTCACCGACAACGAGTACTACGATTACATTGCGAACGCCGAAGGTGTCGATGCTGCCCCCATCACCGTCACCAGCAAGGACCAAATCCACTACGGCGAGGTGGAGAGCGAAGACGGCGGCCATAATCCCCGGCTCATGGTCCACGCTTCCATCAACGGCCTCCTCCTCGTCTCCTTCATCAACATCTGGTACGTCTGCAACCCCGCCACGCGCCAGTGGGCTGCCCTCCCTGATCTCAGCGACTTCGACGTGATTGGGCTCTACGAGCACATCTCCTCCGGCGAGTACCGTGTGCTGTACCACACAGGCAAAGATGATGAGGAGGCCTCAACTTGCTACTACGTTCTCACGGTGGGCGCTCAGGAGGCCAGGAGCATCGGGTGCCCCATCTCGACGGCGGCGACCGAGGACGTGGGATTGGGCATGGGGCTGCATCCTGCCTCGCTCTCCCCGCCCGTCCAGCTCCACTGCAACTTGCACTGGCCGCCGCAGGAGCGCCAAGGACACCACATTCTGGTGTTCGACACAGAGGCCGAGGTGTTCAGCTGGAAGACCGCCCCCGACCCCATTACAAACGGAAGGATGCAGCTGCTTGAAATGGATCACAAGCTCGCCATGTCCATCTCCAAGAACGGCGGGCCAACGCTACAGCTCTGGAGTCTAGAGGATTATGTCAATGACAATTGGGTCCAGATACGACGGATTACAATTCAAGTGCCGCGGATAACAGCTTTGCATTACACAGACTGGTTTCCACGTGTTGTCTCACCAGAAGGGGACGTGCTGATCGAGTGCGAGAACAAGCTGGTATTGCACTGTGACAGGATTGGGAATTTGCTTCAGAAGTTTCAGTTTCGTGAGGAGACACCGTTGGTTAGGCACACCCTGAAGGAGACCCTTGTTCCTCATGCAATCTTTCTGGCGAAGAAGCCCGATGATGCTATTGAACCGCCATTCTTCCAGGGGCTCTAGTCCGTGCTGGTGGTTGCAATTTTTCAATATCTGCGCTATGCATAATACTGCAGTCTCTGTAGATCAAGCTTTAATCATCTAGCTTTCCTTTCCCCACTCTCCGAAAATAGGGACATGATCAGATGTTCACATTTCTCTGTTCCCTAATACTCTGAATGTTGGATGTTTGCTTAACTCTTGGCACATGAATGTGAGCCTGAGGCGCTGCTGTTGAGTAGGCTGGCTTTAGAGCATGTTTGTTGTTTTCCATTGACCTTGGCTATATTTTCCAAGAGAGCGTCTATATTTTGTTCTGATGCATTTCCTATATCCATGTTTCCTGAAATTTGCGTGTTAAAAGGTTCAGTGCCATGTTATCCTGCTAAAAGACCATCATCATTATGTTATTCCTCTCCAGGGTTCCGGCAATTAATCTAATAGTGCATCTGAAGAACTTCTATGACTTGGGAAATGCTTCTTTGTTAGCAGAAATATGGAGCTGATCCTGGATTTGATCAGGATGTATTGGCTCACAAGTCACAACTGTATTTTGTTCCCATTTTCAATATGACCATTGACTTGCTCCGGTGCTTTAACAGTGAGCTAACTGCTCCCCTTGTTTCTGGTATGCTAGTTCTTACCCCTTTTTTTTTTGGGCTTGAATGTGCAAGACACTCGTGGTATACTAGTTTGACATTGAGGAGTACATGAGGTATTGTCTCATCTAGAGTAAACTATGATGGAGAATTTGGAGAACTCTACAATGTACTGTGTTGTATCATCAGTTTGTTTCAAGTAATCGTACCCCATGGAAGTTCTTCATCTAAACATCCCATGGAAGTTAGCTTCGTGGAACAAAGATGCAGAACCCTGAACTCTCTGACCATACGTGCGGATGTGCAATGCCTTTTTAGTGATGAGGATGATCAGAGAGGAACCTCATTTCGTTTGACAGTCCTATATTTTTGATCAATGAATATCTGTCTTATCTCCGTGACCGTGAGAGCCAGGTGTATCTCAGTGGGGAATTGCAACGCCGAGGGAGGAGGAAGCGGGGCGGCAGCGAACCCGGCAGAATCTCCGTGAGAGCCGCCGCCGCTCGGAAGGGAGGGGATGGATCGAACCACTGGAAGTTCACAGGTGTTTATGAACTGCTCGGCACACGAACTGACAGGCAGTCTTGTGGGCAAGCGTGGTGGCCAACGGGGCAGCCCCAGCTTGCCGATTGCGATCCAAAGCACCGAACTCATCAAGCAGGTATGCAGCGGGGCGGCGGCCGGCGCACCTTTCCGGAGTCCCGACCCGACGGGATCGGGATTCGGTGCAGTTCCAACACCTTAACGTGACAGTGTCGGAGCCTTCACGGGCTCAACCTCTCGTTCGTTCCAAACTTGATGAACCGTGTGCACATATTGGAACACAGCCGTCATACATCCACGATCTATTTCCATTGGCATTTGGCTAACAACTCAATTGATTGATGGAGCACGAGCACGACACCCGCCTCGGCCTCGCCTCGCCACCATGGGTCGATCTCCCCGCCGACGCGCTCAGCGAGATCGCCGGTCACCTGCACGACGCCGGCGACTTCGTCCGCTTGTGCAGACCGTGGCGCGGGGCTCCGCCGCGGCCTCGCGCTCCTAGCTTCCTCCCGTGGATCGTCGATTCGTTCGTCTCGGACTCGGACGACGGCCCCGGCGTGCGCCTGCACTCGCCCTTCTCCACAAGGGATACACGGCACCTCCGACCCCTCTCCGCCCTCCGTGGCATGGAATTCGTCAGATCCAACGCCTCTTGCGGCCGCGTTCTCGCCTTCGGCTATTCCGACGACGACCACGAAGACCCAACCTTGGCGCTCATCAACCCGCTCGACGACGGAGATGCCACCTCATTGCCTCCTCTGCCTCCGGGCGGCAAGTGGCAAAGCGTGCACGTCTCCAGCAGCGGCGGCGTTGTCGCGTTCCTCACTAACACGAACGGTTACATGGCGGCATTCCTGCTGCGGCCTGGCGAGCCCGGCTGGGAGGAAGTGGAAGTGACCTGCCCACGGGTGGGCGTGGACGCGACGTATATGCTTGGGGATCAGAGACGTCGCACCGCAGCACTTTGGTCGTCCGCCGGAGTCACGTGTGGCATTGCGACGCTGCCACCGCCACCGCCTGGTGGAACTAGTGAGAGATACATGCTCGAATTCCATGGCGAGCTCGCGTGTGTTGATGTAGTCGCACCACGTAAATGTCAGCAAGCAGCGGGAGACGCGCCGAGACCAGCAGCAGCAGTGTCCGTCCACACGATGCAGGTCCAAGACGACGGGTGGCATCGGTGGGTGCCGAAGGAGCACACGCGCGGTGACCATCTCTGCTTCTTCCTCAGTTCCATGAGCAGCTTCGCTGTTGACGCTCGAGAGTTTGCAGGCAGCCCAGAGGTGACCGGCGGGTGCGCTTACTTCTTCGGCTTGCACCCCAATAACAACATGAAGCGGGTTGTGTTCAGGTACAGGCGTACAGCTTCCTGAGCGGCATCGCCACGCTCGTCGACGAGCTGCCTACTACCTTCGTAATTCCCGTGTGGTTCATGCCTCGCCCGAGGATCTCTCCATTACTACCACGTGTGCACTGATTTCTTTTGTTTTCAAATAAAAAAAGCAAACGGCACGGTAAAGCTGTGTAGTACAGATGTTTCCTGGAAAAAGAGAAAAAAATGAGGAGACGCATTTTCTGGTGGCGAGCAATGAACAACTTCCTCCAATCCTCCTGACCAAAGGTGGACTGAGGAGATGGCATGTAGCGCGAGAAGATTATTGTGAAGGCTGTGGTAGTGCTATTGGTATTTTTTATGCTTCTGAATCCTGATGGTTATAAGAGCATCTTCAAGAGTTTGCCAAATTTTACTTGGCAAATCTTGTGTTTTGCCAACTTCTAAAAAGATATGCAAAGTAAAAAAAGAGTTCATCTCCAATAATTTAGCATAATTCACTTGTCAAATCCAGATCTAACTTACATCAGGAATCCTGAGAGAAACAAAATTATGTTTGTGCCATTCCAGCTCTTCAAAACTTACATCAGGAATCCTTCTCTATTCTTTATCTCTTTTTTCACCCTCCCACCTACAGTGAAACGCCGATGGCAACCACGATCGGCGTGGGGAGGTGAGTTTTGCCAAGTTTGTATTTTTGCCAAGTTGGTTTGCCAAACTGTTGGAGGCTAATTTTTCTTGTTTTGCCAAAATTAGATGGATGCCAAGTTGATTTGCCAAACTGTTGGAGTTGCTCTAAATTCCTTTTTAGAGAGACTTTTCTAAAATCCTTTTAAAATGATGACGATGTAGGAAATATTGTCGTTCCCCATTTATGTATGTCCCGATAGCCTGAAAAAACAAAGGACCAGAAAGGATGGCCCATATAACAAAATGGATCGGGCCCATCGTACGAATCCATGTTGTACAAGTGAACCAGGCCCATCGTACGTATGTCCTACTGTCTATTTTGTGTCTGAGCCTTCGTCATCATCACTATAAGCATTTTTCTTGCCAAAGGCGGTATATACTCCGTACGCAATGTACGCTAGAGCGTACAATGATGCATTGCCTACATTTTTTTAGTAAAGTAGTATACACATTCTTAGATAGGAAATGTTGTAATCCATGCTAATGATACGTGTAATCAGTCAGGCTAAAAAAAAGATACGTGCAATCAGTTTTTTTCTTAGCGGTCACGGAAAAGAGAAAACTAACAAGTTTTCATGGGTACCAGTAAAAAACGCAGAGCACGTAGTGGTGCCCGTGTTGCCGTGCCGGTTCGGCCGACTGACCTCCAGGCCCAGACTCGGGCCCACACCGTGCAAATCCACGCCGGCGGCAGCTGTCAAACCCCAGGTGTATAACTAACCAAGTAACCAACCACCAGCGCGCATCGCCCTTTCGTCTTGTGGGTTTTGGCGCAGCGGCCGGCTAGGGGGAGGAAACCGAAACGGGTGGGAGGAAGCAGAAGCAGGCGCGGCGGAGCAACGAGAAGAGGTGAGCTCTCGATTCACCCACCCATGGAGTTCGTCCTTCTTCCTCTCGTGCTTTGGGGATCGGGATCCCGATTTGGTCCCCTTGTTCCTAGCATCTTCGAATCACGCAGCGCAGCCGCAGCGTCGCCGGCAGCCAAACTGACGGGTGACGGTTACCCCACCGCCGCGTTTGCGTTTCGCAGGAAGGACGACGTGCTGGTGTCGGTGGAGTAGTTGCGACCCACTCTACCACCCGGCGAGCGGAGAAGGCCCCGAGGATGGCGGAGCCGGTGGCGCTGGGACCAGAGCCGACGCGGGCTGATGACGCCGTCGCCTTCTTCCGCGACTCTCCCCCGCGCGTCACCATTGAGATCTTCCGCCGCCTTCCTGCGACGTCGGTGCTGCGCCTCCGCTCGGTCTGCAAGGCCTTGCGCGACGTCGCGTCCTACCGTCCCCTCCTCGCCGCCGTCCACCTCCTCCACCCGCCGCAGCCGCTGATCTGCTTCGACCGCAATGCCTGCCCCGACCACTACATCCAGCTCAGGGACTACTGCGTCGAGGCCCTCGACCTCCGCTCCGACACGCTACGCCCCATCTTCCGGTTCACCGACAACGAGTACTACGATGACATCGCGAACGCCGAAGGTTTCGATGCTCCCCCCATCTTCATCTTCAACAAGGACCATATCAACTACGGCGAGGTGGACGGCGACGACGGCGGCGGCCACGATCGTCTGCTCGTGGTCCACGCCTCCATCGACGGCCTCCTCCTCGTCTCCTTCATCAACATCTGGTACGTCTGCAACCCCGCCACGCGCCAGTGGGCTGCCCTCCCTGATCTCAGCGACTGCGACGTGATTGGGCTCTACGAGCACGTGTCCTCCGGCGAGTACCGTGTGCTGTACCACACAGGCAAAGATGATGAGGAGGCCTCAACTTGCTACTACGTTCTCACGGTGGGCGCTCAGAAGGCCAGGAGCATCGGATGCCCCATCTCGCCGGCGGCGACCGAGGACGTGGGGTTGGACATCGGGCTGGATCCTGCCTCGCTCTCCCCGCCCGTCCAGCTCCGCTGCAACTTGCACTGGCCGCCTCAGGAGCGCCAAGGAAACCACATTCTGGTGTTCGACACGGAGGCCGAGGTGTTCAGCTGGAAGACCGCTCCCAATCCCATTGCAAATGGAATGATGCAACTGCTTGAAATGGATCAAAAGCTCGCCGTGTCCGTCTCCAAGAACGGGAAGCCAACGCTACAGCTCTGGCGTCTTGAGGATTACAGCAACGACATTTGGGTCCAGATACGTCGGATTACAATTCAAGTGCCGCTGATACCAGCTTTGCATTACACAGACTGGTTTCCACGTGTTGTCTCGCCAGAAGGGGATGTGCTGATCGAGTGCGAGAACAACCTGGTGTTACACTGTGACAGGATTGGGAATTTGCTTCAGAAGTTTCAGTTTCGTGAGGAGGCACCGTTGGTTAGGCACACCCTGAAGGAGACCCTTGTTCCTCATGCAATCTTTCTGGCGAAGAAGCCCGATGATGCTATTGAACCGCCATTCTTCCTGGGGCTCTAGTCCGTGCTGCTGGTTGCAATTTTTCAACATCTGCGCTATGCATAATACTGCAGTCTCTGTAGATGAAGCTTTAGTCATCTAGCTTTTCTTTTCCCACTCTCTGAAGGTAGGGATAATCAGGATCATATGTTCACATTTCTCTTTTCCCTGATACTCTGAATGTTGAATGTTGGAAATGCTTCTCTTAGTAGAACTATGACAGTGAAAGTTTGGTCGTGAATTTGATCTGGCTGTTTTGGCTCACAACTGTATTTTGTTTCTCTGTTCCCTAACACTTGCACATGAATGTGAGACTAAGGTGCTGCTGTTGAGTAGACTGGCTGTAGAGCATGTTTGTTGTTTTCCAGTGACCTTGACTAAATTTTCAAAGAGAGAATCTATGTTGTTCTGGTGGATTTCCTATATGCATGTTTCCTGAAACTTGTGTGTGAAAATGTTCAGTGCCGCGGGCACTGTCATACTCTTGCTAAAAGGGCTGATGATGGTAAATGATCTACCGTTCCGTTTCTCCTTTCCAGAATTCAGGCTGTTAATTTAAAGATGCATATGAAGAACACTATTATGACTTGGGAAATGCTTCTCTTAGTAGAGCTATGAAACTTTTTATCCTGAATTTGCTGGTTGTTTTGGCTCACAACTGTATTTTGTTCCCATTTTTCAATATGCCCATTGACTTGATCCAAAATGCAATTTGATTGGCTGTGATAAAATCCGACTAAGTGGCCAAACCTAACTTGTGTTGGTGAAGTGATGAAATCCTGAATGGAACACAGCAGATCCACCAAATTCCAGAGATGCAAACACTGGTAGTGAACCATATGTCAACTATTAACATGAATATTAGGCAAATTAAACCATCTTAGGTTCACTGTCGAGTAATGCCATACCGACCAGGTCCGGCACCTGAACCTTCTCATCGTCAAAGCCAATGTAACAGAGGAGTACTTGATATCAAGTTGCAAGATACGTAAGAACGTAACTGGTGGAAATGCTCCAGCTAAAACGCCATCGGCAATTTGTGTTATTCAGCAAAATTGCCTGCCAAGGTAAGCAAAATCGGGTTTGTCAGGGCGAACCATTCATTCCTGAAGGAAGAGCCAAAAAAAAAAGACATCCTCATCTGGAGACAATTAATGAAACCAGAACATCAGTCTTCTGAAAAATAACACCAGGTCAGCAACAGTGCCAAGGGCTTGACGTGGAACAATCTATACAATTCCTATGGTTAGTTTGGAATTGTCGCAGTCAAAAATTTGAAAAAGAATTTAACATGGAAATTACCCACATCATGCAGTTTAGTAAAAGGTGGCACTGTTCCTCAATTTCAGACCTACTGGAATCATCATCATACAAAACTATATTAGCGCTCCCCACTAAGGAATTCTCTCAATCCTCAACACGCCACGTCATCCTCCACCAACACGCCACGTTATCCTCCACTAAGCACCCCCACAAAGATGCATTGATTGCTAATTATCACAGCGCGTCACGTCATCCTCCACTAAGCACCTCACCAATCCTCAACGCGTCACGTCATCCTCCACCAACGCGCCACGTCATCCTCCACTAAGCACCCCACCAAGATGCATTGATTGCTAATTCTATATCTATATTAAACTATATACTTCTCGCATACGGTGCAGCCACATCATCTTAATTGTTTGCACCGTCCAATCTAAAAATCTATCTATCTATATATATATCTCTCTATATTAAAGTATATACAAACACCCCACTACAAAATATTGATTTCTATTTCTCTCAACATGTAAGAATACGAAGAAATCATCTTAGTGTGTCTGCTTCTAAATTTTACTTTAGTATTTTTATTTTCAAATTTCACCAATAGAACCCGCAGCAACACGCGAGGTATCACCTGGTATATTTAAATCTTGAGGCTGCGGTATTCAGAAGCAATGGGACTTCAGCTCCCAAGTTGCTCAGGATTTTGCCTCTCTGAAATAAATTTCCCAAAAAATTCCGGAGGCCTTTTTTTACTGTTTAGTCAAACTTATCATTACAGTGAAAACATGACTCTGTAAACCAAAAATAAATAAATAAAGCTGATGATCCTTCCAAACTAAACAAAATGCATATGTATTGATCGATGCAATATAAAATTACTGTCAAAGGAGGCAATTCCACCCATAACGATATTCAGTTCTTTTTTTTGTTTTTAAAGGATAAGGATGTTCAGTTCTGAAATGTCTTACACTTATCAAGTCCAAGAGAACCGAATGAAACAATATATTGATTCAGCAAAAGATCTGCAAGAAGATGAATGCCTGACATTTACGAAATTCAGAAGAAGCAAATAGCTGGCAGGGGCACCTGAGACTGAGAGTGCCAGATAACAAATTTCTCCCAGCCATTTGGTATTAAGCAATTTATGAATTCAGCAGTTCCAAGCTTTTAGACACCAGAGAAAGGTACTTCCAAATTTTCAAACGTAACACGACACTGTTTTTCCTGAATTCTGAAGATGGCCCACTGGTGTAGGGAAATTTTGATGAGCACGGATATTTTCAGTTGCAATATTATAGCATTTTCCATTCAGTAGTCCCTATGACCTGAAAATTTCTTCATTTTTGGTCTGGGAGTCAGACAAAGAGATTTCAGATGGGCTGGTCCATAGACCTAATTGGGCTGCCCATTGTACGTAAGTCCATTCTTTGTAATTGGACCAGAGGCCCGTCGTACATGTGAAAATGGATTGAATGAGATACCTTTCGGTGATCTCGGTTGCATGTTAATATAGGGTGAGAACAGCCCTCACCGTGGCTTGTACAAGGAGTAAAGATTACAAAAACCATATCTGATCTTTGCTAACTACTTTACTTGTGCAACACGCCAACAAATCCTATCGTTTAACACCCCTCCTCAATCTCAGCCACTCTTGAGGTTGAGATTGTATCTGAATTGGCGAAGTTTTGTAACTGATAATGGCTTGGTAAATCCATCTGCAACCTGATCACCAGAACTGATAAACCTTATCTCCAGCATCTTTTGTGCAACACGTTCACGAACGAAGTGGAATTCTATCTTAATGTGTTTCGTTCTAGCATGGAAAACAGGATTAGCAGAAAGATAGGTGGCACCCAAGTTATCACACCACAACCGTGCTCTTGGAGTATGATGAATCTTCAATTCATTGAAAAGTTTCTCCACCCAAAGTATTTCTACTGTAGCATTTGCCAAAGACTTGTACTCTGCTTCTGTAGACGAGCGCGACATAGTTGCTTGTTTGTGTGTTGTCCAGAAGATCAAATTCTCACCAAGGTAAACAACAAACCCACCAGTAGACCTCTTATCATCAACACAACCTGCCCACTCAACATCGGAGAAAGCACCGATCATTAAAGAGATTGACCTTAAAAGTTTAAGCCCTAGGCTTATTGTCCCTTGCACATAGCGCAGTATTCGTTTAACAGCACTCCATGGGATGTAGTAGGTGCATGCAAAAATTGGCACACCTTGTTCACCGAGAAGGATATTGCTCTTCATATTAGCCCCTAGCTCCTAACCAAACAATACCATTTTTTCAAACAGATATCTATGCACCCACAAAGAACACAAAAACCCAAGAAACTCTCCGAACATGCAACATTCATTTGCCCAGAAGTACTTCAGAGTCTCATAGTGCACAATAGCAAGCATTTTGTTGCTGTCAATAATTAATACTATGATCTCACTCTAAAATACAGGACTGCAATTGTAATTGGTGGGCATGCAGTAACAAGAACATCATATTGATATTGGTTGAGAAACGGATAAACTGAAATTTCTGGACAGTGAATGGAAATGTGACAACTGATTTCTGAGATGTAAGTCAATCCAATAATTTCTATATTTGGAGAAAAGACTGAAATCCCAAGATAAGCTATAAAAGAGTATATTCAACAGAGCCTGGAATTATTTCCAACAATCTGCTCTCCATATTTTTAGTGCTTCAGATTAGTCCTGATCAAACCAAGTATACTTTCTTTCTCAAAAACTCGTCAATCTGTCAGCGCACCACCCACACCCACATGACTCAAATGAGGCAAGTGACAGTTCAATTGTCATCAGATCTACTGACTTGCAGCAACAAGTTTACTGATCCCTCACAACTAATTTTCAAAACTACAGAACAGGACATGAGTGAGCATATGAACAATGGTTATACAGATACTCAAAAAAAAAACAATGGTTATACACTGCATAGTATTAAAGCTAGCTAGTGGTGTTTACCCTCATCGTCTGATCAACTGAACACAAAGCATGAGTTGTGAATCACATAGCAGGAAGTGCTACACAGAGTGCTGAAAATTTTGCAAAACTCTCAGCTGGTGACATGGTGGTGAGGACGAGAAATTTGGAAATTTGACACCCAATTTGAGGCCTCAACTTCTATTGACACCCAATTCGTGACCTCTTCGAAATTTGACACCGGGGACGCGAATTTCTTCAAGATGAGGGACTCTTAGCTATTTCTCCCTTCAACCCCTGGTGAAATGGCCATACTGCCCTCGTCTTCTTCCTCTCCTTCAGTTCCTCACCGACGGGCTGTCGGCCGGCCTCAGGTCCCGTGCATCGCGCACTCCGCGTCCCTATACGCCACCTGCGCCACGTGTACCCGGCGTGACGGTGGTGGCTGGTGGCAGATCCCGACACCACGGTGGTGGGTTGGTGGCGGCGGGTCTGGTGTGGGACGAGGAGGGACATCAAGAAGAAGCTCCCCAGCTAGCACTAGGCTAGGCGACTCCTCCCGTCCTCCGGCGTCCTGCCAAGTTTGAAGTTCCTTTTGTGGAGTTTGAAGTTTGTGGGCATGCGAAGATTGCGAAGCAAGCGTTGTCTGTGTTTATATATGTACATGTGTGTTTAATTTGCATGTAACGATGTGTTCTCTGTTTCTTCTTGTGAAAAAGTAAAAAAGGAATACCCTAATAAGATGTGTCCACAATGCGTGCCAAGACAAGATGATGCGTGCTTTGTCAAATGTTATTGTGGATATATACGACACCTCTTCTTGGGAAGTTGGAACGCATACAGCACGCGGTTACATTTAAGAGTTGGATCAATATATCGTGCAACAAAAGGAGATCGATGTTTATTTTTCTTTTCACTGCCGTGCCCGTGCTGTTTCCAGATATTGTTCGCATATTTGGATTGCATTTCCAGTGCCAAGAGCACATACGTGCTTTCCCAGATGCTTGAGAGTAAATGCTTCCAATATGTCGATTTCTAATCTAACACGTCCTATTGTTCATTTTCCCCCCAAAGAAAATGCTATAGTTCAATACCTTCAAGATAACAGGCACTATTGTTATGGTAGCACGAGGAAACACGATCCATCATACAAGTAATTTAAAGTTTAATAACACCTTCGTTGATTGTTCTTGTTGGAGTGATTTGATAAGCGTGGCAAAAAAAAATTACATGAGAGTGGATCAACTCAAATTGTAAAACGGGCCGCTCTGTGTGATGTGCCCCCGATATCAAGGAGAAGCTATGAGTTCATTTTCTATGGAGGTTACTTGACATCTTGTAGCATCAAATGATTCAATGGGACGGGGTTCAACAAACGGAATGGACATCTCGCAGCATCAATGCGATGATATTCAACAAATGGATTGGCTTGCACTTAACTAGCAGTGATAACAAAGAAAATATATATGGTTCGATGGAAATTTAGGGTTAAAAATATGAATCATCCCTGTAAACCGTGTACCGATGGCCTGAGAAATAGTGGCTAATCTATCTGTTGCTCACATCTGGGAAAACCCAGTTAAATAAAAAGCTATTAGCATGAAAAATGTTTAAGAGACTTAAGAGAACAGTTGCAATATCTTTGTTTCTGACAAACATTACACTGAGGAATCTATTACCATAAAATTCAGGAGAGAACAGTTGATGAATAAAGGCTAGATGATCTTCTTACTGAATATCATGAGGTGAGGAATTACTAAATCAAGAATGTCATAAAGGCTAAATAATTACCGGACAATGGTTCAGATATCAGAATGATATGAAACCACTTCGCAAAAATCTTGGAAGTTAACAGTTCAACTATGATCAACAGAAACTTCCAACGTTTAAAACTGATGCAATACATCATTTTGCAAAGCTGCCTATATGAAAACTTGAAATTCTATTAGTACTGTAATTAAGAGTTTTTCCCCTTTGAAGCATAAAAGTTCAATTTCAGATTTTTTTTCTAGGATCCAATGGCATGTTTTTCATAACATATACGATGTTTACAAAGTTTTACTGCAGGGAAAAAAGAATATTTCTGCTGGAGCAGCTACATTTGGTTTAGCAGAGGATCTCACTGATCTATATGCAAAGGTACTAGCTGCAAGATAAAGCGAGTCACCTTATTCTTAGCAGCGGCATGACACTATGACAGTATTATCTGGGAAACATGCCTCACTAATGTAATTGACAGGCTGTTGATATGCTGGTTAATTAGCCCCACAGATGCAGCACATATGGAATGGAAGTACAACTACCTCGCAGGATTACACTATATTTTTCTTGTTTTCGATGGACATGTTGTGGTTTGGGTTGATTTGCAAATAAGAATTGGCCAGGAGGGTGTAGCTGAGGCTGCATTGTTCGATACTGATGTTCATTGTACAGGAGTTAAAGGTTCTCAAAATTTTAAACCTCATTTGCTTTGACACAGACAATAGAAACTCTTTAACCTAGCGCTACCCAGAGACTTAAATGGAGGCATTGTAATAATAGTTCCAATATGCAGAGAAAATTGTGCCACCAATGCTACAAAAAGTATATAGGAAGAACCTGTTTAATAGGACAATAAAATTCTTGGACAAACTACATCGATATAAATAAAACAAAGCATGAGTCAAAATGACAAGACAGTAAAATTCAAGTTTACCAAATGAAGTTCCTCTTACGTTGCCAAAACCAGACTAAACAGCTGAGTCAAGTGCCATATCAATATCATCGCCAATCAAAAGGGAAGGCCAGCCCATGATGTATGGATACACACAGTTGTCAAATGTCCTGTGAAATAGCTTCTCCAGCTTCCTTGTTTCCAGGCAGAAGGAAAGGAACCAAGAAGGCTCAGTATCGTCTCCAATTGGCGACATATACACAATGCCATCAAGAACTGCCCACACTTTGAGCATGTGCTTAGAAAGTTCATCTTCTGGGATCTCAGTAGCCTGAAGAATCTCTCCCTTCAACTCTATCACATTGTGAAGCATCCACTTCTCAGCACCGCTATCATCCGCTCTCCGGAACCAAGTGCACAGTGTAAATTCAACTACGGACACCATGCAAAGCTTCCCATCCTTGGTCCCCCCAAGCGTGTAGAGAAAGGCCTTCCCCTTCAAGTGCTCCGGCAGATCGATAAAGGAGAATTGCAGCGTTGTCGTGTCCAGAACCACCATGGAAGCCCGTTTAGCGTGTGCCCAGTACAGATTCCCGTTCACCTGTGTGCCACTGAGAAGCTTGCCTGACGGCTGTGCTGGGGCGGTCTCCGACCAGGAGAGAATTTGCCACTCCTTAGTATCCGATGAGAAGACTGCGTGCACCCTCGACTTGTCGAGACAGGAGGCGACCACGCGGAACGAGTCCGGGCTCTGGTTGGAGTAGAGCAAGAAGAAATCTAGGTAGTCAAACTTGCCCTCAGAGCCATACGCGATGTCATCGGGTGGCGAGTCGAACAAAACCAGGGCTCGCGTGAGGGGGTTGTAGACGGCGATCTGCTCGGTGCTCCAGTTGAGGAGGAGGAGGCAGCCGCCATGGCACCCTTCGATCTTCCAGCCGGGGGAAGCATCTTCGTGGTAGGGTAACCGGGTGAGGAAGACATCCGCGCCGCGGATAGCGGCAGCGATGTCTGGGTCGGAGCGTCGGCGGATGGGCGAGAAGGATGGGACGTCTTCGCCGATGGATTCGAAGAAGAAGCCGAGGAGAGGGGGCTGGTGTAGAGCGCGGAAGCGGCGGCGGAAGGCGGGGGAGGAGCGGACTGCGGCGAGAAAGCCGCGGCAGGTGAGGGCGGCGCGGACGAGGCTCGGGAGTGAGGGGAGGCGGAGGAAGATCTCGCGGAGGAGGTCGTCACTGAAGGAGAGAATGGTAGTGACGGTGGGCGGCTGCGGCTTCGCTGTCGGCGGCTGCCGCCGGCGGCGGCGGCGGCGGGGTGGTGACTGCGAGGGCATGGGGGCAAATGCTGGAAAGTGGAAAGCTTCGCCCGTCATTCCTGTGATTCGATGTTGGGAACAGATGGGCCGTTTGCTGTTGTTTATTTACCTCAGACCATCTCGTGCTTGTGGGCTGTTGCAGCCTTCCAGGGCCTTACGACCATTTTAAGCATGTGCCGTGGCAATGTGCTTTCCCCCTAAAAAAATAAAAAAAAACTTGCAGAAATCTCCTTCTCCTCTAAAAAAAACCCCCAAAAATCTGCTTCTGGGCGTGGAAGAGCTGGTAGACCCCGTGACACAAAAGTGGGATGTGCAGCTTCTAAACTAAACGTTTTGGAAGGAAGATCCTCTTTGGAATAGGAATTTTTCATGTTCGTGTGCGTTTTCCTTTAAAAATAAACTAAATCCTATTAAATTCGTATGCAATTCTTGTGTTCCAAAGCGACCCGTAGAGATAGAGGATTTACTGGCCTGGTATTATGACAGTAACTCAGTAAGGGCAGGTTCTCCAGAAGATCGACATGTGAGCACAAGCACGTAGGAATCAACGCAGCGGCAGATCGGGCTGTCTAAAAGTAGTCAAGGGACGGGAGATCAGAGAGGTTTGTGGTTTCAGACCAAACACCATTCAGAGAACCAAACACTTTGGGGTTCAGACCAAAGTTTGATACCTTCTGTCATATTTTCTTTGGGCACTTTTACGGTGGACCATACCACTGTTGGAAAAGGACTTGTATGAAAGGATCTGACGGTTTAACATGTGGTATAGAATGGTATGCATATGTGGTATAGGGGTATTATTGCTAGTTTTTTCTTGGTGGTATAAACGAAATATATGATTTCTTTATTTCAGTTTTTTTTCATTTCCCTCTGGTAGTATGGTCAAATTTTTTCAAATTTCAAAAATGATTTTTTCTAATTTTCTATTTCAAATTTTTCTTGATGGCACAAACGAAATATTTCAATTTTTTCGTTTATCTCTAGTGGTAAGGCCGATTCTTTTCAAATTTCAAAATGAAAATTTTTATTTCAAATTTCAAAAATGAAAATTCAATTTTTTTTATTTCCCTGTGGTGGTATGGCCAATTTTTTTCCAAATTTCAAAAACAAAAATTTTCATTTCAAATTTCAAAAACGATTTTCCCCCCAAATTTTTCATTGTGGCATAAACAAAAAAAATTCTCAACCCGAGGTTGCCAAATTTATTTAAAATTTACAAAAGTTACCTATTTACCTTTACCAAAAATAGTCATATACTGCATACCACCACGTGGTGATATGGTCCACCATAAAAGAGCCCAAGTTTGATACTTTCTGTCATATTTTCTTTTCTAAAATCAGTTTATGTCTTATGATGCAAATAGGTGGTTGGGATTTTGTGATATGTGATCAATAGGGATAAACTTTGGCATCAGGTGCAAAGAATGAATGTGCTTGTCAATCTGTAATAGAAAAATACAAAAATATTCATTCTTGATGATGAACCTCCTAGATACTAAAAACATCAAATTGAGGTGAAAAAAATGAATGAACCATAGAGAGAGAGAGAGAGAGAGAGACTAATAAAAAGATGAACGAAATCAACAAATGAAACTAAATGAGGCAAGTTAAATGAGACCATACTTAACACAAGTAAGTGTAAACACATCACGGTGGGAAGTCCACATTCCTTCATCGAGTAGGATACACTCAAACGCATCCATATTGATCTTATGTTGCCAACAGTTTGGGTTGAGGCTTATAGCCACTTTATGGAGTACTTTCGCTCTTGCGAGTACGACTTTCATGAACCAGAATTCACAATTAATTCCTGTCAAACCCGTGAGCTTTACTTCTCGTAGGTGAGCCATGGAAAACTTACTGTATTTCCAATGGTATTGATGATCACATAATAGGTATAATCCTCTTGTTGTTTTATGGTCCTACAATATACAAATACATACAGGCTTAGATTAGAGAAAGAAATCGTATTCTAGAAGGTTGGTAAATAAATACTCCATCCTTCATTCTAAATAATAGTTAATTTTGGTTTGATTCTAAATCAAACTTCTTTAAATGCTTGAGCTTATAGAACGTCATATTAGTCTCATAAGAATCTTTGTTGACTATATTTAAATACAACTAACATTTATTTGACTCGTATATGTTAATATATTTTCCAAATAACTTGGGTTAAAGTTAGATAAGTTTGACTTAGAGAAAAATTTTAATGAAATATAATTTAAGAATGGAGTATGATTGATGCGATTAGGATTAAGTATGTGCTTACCAGGCTTTCGAAGGGAAAATGTAGGCTGAGGCTTCTAAGATTATCGAAGCGTGTGAGGAGGGTTGCCACGCTAGCTCCATAGCCATGGCGTCCAAGCAGAAGAGAAATATTCACGGACAAAGATGTGATATGTGGAAGGTGTGGTACCCTACTTTTTATGATATCCACGTCGTTGCACCCCTTGAATGGCTTATCAGAGTAGGAAAAAACATGCAATGAGGTAATGCATATATCAATTGTTATGAAAAATGGATAACAAAATGAGCAAGTGGAACAAATGCATGTCTCTATTCTAATTGTAAAGAAACTGTAAGTGGTGAAATACAATTTTTTTAAGGGATGGACTGCTGGAGATGTATAAATGAAACAAAGAATCAACTCAGAAATGATATCTCCAAGTTTAATGTTAATTTTAGTACATGAAAGTTTCATATATAATGGTATCACCCATATTCCTCAAACATAAACACATGTTTCCAATAGTATCTGAGCTTTGAGAGATATCATTCGGTTCCAAAGTATACGGGTTCCAAAGTAGATATTGGTCAATTGATATAATGTAATCTACATGAGATATAGGTGCGCCAGCTATAGAGAAGTTGTTGTAGATTGTTGTACAAGTATATATCTCTAGTTTGTTTTGTATATCTCTAAGCATAGCTGGCGCATCATTATCTCTAGGATCTTGTACTCCAAGCAAGGGGATTTTCCTTGCCTATATCAACACAAAGCCGCCACCCAGGAAAGGTAAGGCGTTCCACCATACCATACACGACGCCTACTCTTTTACATGGTAATCAGAGCCTAGATCCAATCCTAGAAACCTTCCATGTCTTCCTCCACCTCCTTCGTCAATCCGCTCAACCCCTTGGTGGGTATTGCCATCTCGGAGAAACTCTCCAAAACCAATCATGCCATGTGGAAGGCGCAAATCCTCGCGGCAGTCAGGGGAGCGCGGCTGGTTGGATATCTTACCAGCGAGATGCCGTCACCGGCAAAAGAGATCACCACCAAGGTGGACTCCAAGGACGTCACCGTGACGAACCCGGCATATGAAGAGTGGTATGCAAAAGACCAGTAGGTCTTGAGCTTCGTCCTTGGCAATCTAGGGTGAGAAGTCCTCGCCCAAGTCTCCAGCAAAGAGGTGGCTGCAGAAGCGTGGGAAGCGATTGAGGAGATGTTCTCGTTGCAAACCAGGGCATGTGTGGTGAATACACGTCTAGCCCTTGCCACGACCCAGAAGGGAAGCATGACCGTGGCAGAGTACGTCAGCAAGATGAAGGCCCTCAGTGATGAGATGGCGGTGGCCGGCAGACGTCTCGAGGATGTCGAACTGGTGGAGTATATCCTCACCGGTATTGGCTTCGATTTCAATCCCATCGTATCTTCTCTTGTCGCAAGAAAAGATGTGATCTCTGTAAGCGAGCTCTACTCACAACTTTTGTCCTTTGAAACCCGTATGGAGCTTATGACTGGCAGCGATTCATCTTCGGCCAACATGGCCAATCGCGGTGGCCGCGGTGGATGAGAACATGCTCCTGGTCGTGGTCGGGGCAACGAAGGCAACAACAGCAACTTCGTCCCCAACTTTCAGCGTCAACGCAACAATGCAGGTCGCGATCGCGGCAACAGCTCTTCATCACGTCCCATCTGTCAGGTCTGCTACAAGGAGGGTCACACAGCAGATCGGTGCTGGCATCATTTTGAAGAGGATTATGTTCCTGAGGAGAAACAAGCCGGAGCAGCAATGAAGTCATACAACATCGACAAGAATTGGTACACCGACACCGGGGTGACTGGTCATATCACCTTAGAGCTAGAAAAGCTCGCGTTCAGAGAGAAGTACAATGGTGGAGATCAAGTGCACACTGCTAGTGGTACATGTATGGATATTAGTCATATTGGTTATTCTAAGATTCATACCCCTACTCGCAATCTTGATCTGAAAAATATTCTTCATGTTCCTTCCATCGATTTTTTTTCTCTATGTTCATCGTCTTACTTCAGCTAATAATGTTCTCTTTGAATTTCATCTTGATTTCTTTTGCATAAAGGATCGGGACACGAAGAGCACGCTGCTTAGAGGATCATGTCAGAGGGGGCTCTATCCTCTACCTCCCATACCAGTCGTCAAGCAAGTTTTTGGAGTCAATAAACCATCCTTCGAGAGGTGGCATAGTCGTTTAGGTCATCCTGTTGTTCCTATTGTGGAACGAGTCATTAGAAATAATAGTCTTCCTTTATGTTCCAAGTCGAATAAAAACTCTGTTTGTGATGCTTGTCAAAGAGCAAAGAGTCATCAGTTACCATATCCAAAGTCTACTAGCATATCTAATCATCCCCTTGAGCTTATTTTTTCTGATGTGTAGGGACCTGCGCCTAACTCAGTTGGTAGATATATATATTATGTTAGCTTCGTGGATGACTATAGCAAATTTACTTGGATTTATCTCTTAAAATTCAAGTATGAAGTTTTCCAAAAATTTCGTGACTTCCAAAACCTTGTTGAAAGGCTATTTGATCGAAAAATCCTTGTTGTTCAAACCGACTGGGGAGGTGAATATGAAGCCCTTCATCCCTTCTTTACAAAGATAGGGATATATCATCTTGTCTCATGCCCTCACGCTCACCAACAAAATGGTCCAGCTGAACGGAAACACCATCATATAGTCGAAGTAGGGCTTTCTCTTCTTGCGCATGCTCAAATGCCTTTAAAGTTTTGGGATGAAACCTTTCTTGCTGTGGTTTATCTTATTAATAGAACACCTAGCAAGGTTATTGATTTCTCTATGCCCCTAGAGCGTTTATATCATACAAAACCTGATTATTCCTCCCTCAGAGTTTTCGGGTGTGCTTGTTGTCCACATCTCAGACCCTATAACAAGCGCAAACTTGAATTCAGATCAAAGGAGTGTGTCTTTCTTGGATACAGTAATATTCATAAAGGCTTTAAGTGCTTAGATGTGAAAACGGGGAGAGTTTACATATCACGTGATGTTGTCTTTGATGAAAACATCTTCCCTTTTTCAAAACTTCATGCCAATGCAGGCTCTCGTCTTCGAGAAGAAGTCCTTCTCCTTCCATCACATCTTTTAAATCCAGCAGGGGGAGAATCTATAGATAACCATATGATTAATCCTACCTCTAATGATCTTGTTGAAGATGTGCAGCCACACGCAGGTGCGGAAGATCCAGATGTCGATCCCGGAGCAGATTCCCTACCAACATCCTCTTCGGGATCGCCGCAGGATTTGGAACCCGGGGCGCATACCGCGTCTGGCACACCCATGGCACCCAGATCGCCTCCGCGCCAATCCCAGACGACCACGACGTCGTCTGCCCCGTCAACACGCGCTGCATCGAGACCGGGGGAGAATCTGGCTGTCCCCCCGACAGCGCCGTCTGCACCTGATGCTGCGACCGGATCCGGTGTGGCTCCGCCGGGATCCGATGTGGCTTCGGATCCTGCACCTTCATCAGCAGCGCCAATAGATGCTTCAGCTGCAGATCCTTCAGCTATGCAAGCTACACCACCTCCTACTCGACCTCGGACTCGACTGCAAGCAGGTGTACGTCAACCCAAGGTATATACCGATGGCACAGTTCGTTATGGTTTTTATACATCGACTGGTGAGCCACAATCTTTAGAAGAAGCTCTGGGTGATCCTAATTGGCATAATGCAATGGATATTGAGTATGATGCTTTAATGAAAAATAAAACTTGGAACTTAGTACCTCCATGCAAGGGTAGAAATATTATTGATTGTAAATGGGTCTGGAAGGTTAAAAAGGAAGGCAGATGGAACATTGGATAAATATAAACATCGATTAGTTGATAAAGGATATAAACAAAGATTTGGTATAGATTATGAAGATACTTTCAGCCCTGTTGTGAAGATGGCCACAATTAGGATCATTTTATCTATTGCAATATCAAGGGGTTGGAGTTTAAGGCAACTTGTCATTTTATCTATTGCAATATCAAGGGGTTGGAGTTTAAGGCAACTTGATGTACAAAATGCATTTCTTCATGGTATCTTAGAAGAAGAGGTTTACATGAAACAACCCCCTGGTTATGAAGATAAAAATTGTCCAAGTTTTGTGTGCAAGTTAGACAAGGCCTTGTGTGGTCTAAAACAAGCGCCACGAGCTTTGATATGCTCAATTAAGTGCAAAGTTGCTGAAACTTGGTTTTAAGGCTTCCAAGGCAGATACTTCATTATTCTACTTTAATAAGGGCAATATATGTGTGTTTGTGCTTATTTATGCTGATGACATCATAGTAGCAAGTTCAACAAAAGAGGCAATCGAGGGCTTGTTGCGTGGCCTAGGGCAAGAGTTTGCACTACAGGACTTAGGGGAGCTGCACTATTTTCTTGGTATTGAAGTGAACAAGATACCAAATGGGATTATTTTATCACAAGATAAATATGCATCAGATTTGTTAAAGAAGGTAAACATGTCAGATTGCAAGCCTGTTAGCTCTCCTCTATCAACAAGCGAAAAATTGTCTGCCTTTGAAGGCACACCCTTGGGGCCTATAGATTCTACTTGGTACCGAAGTGTTGTAGGTGCTCTTCAGTATTTGACTCTCACTAGGCCGGATATATCCTTCTCGGTAAATAAGTTGTGTCAATTTCTTCATGCTCCTACAACAGTACACTGGGCTGCAGTAAAAAGGATATTACGATATCTCAAGTCAGATACTAGAATTGGGCTTATGATTAGTAAGTCAAGGTCTATGTTAATTAGTGCATTCTCAGATTCAGATTGGGCAGGCTCTCTTGATGACAGAAGATCTACATGTGGCTTTGCTATTTATTTATGCTCAAATCTGATTTCCTGGAGTGCACGCAAGCAAGTAACCGTTTCAAGGTCAAGTACAAAAGCTGAATATAAAGCAATTGCTAATGCTACTCAGAGGTAATGTGGATTCAAACTTTGATGAAAGAAATTGGATTAACATGCCCTCCTACAGCTCGACTATGGTGTGATAATATTGGTGCCAAATATCTTTCTGCTAACCGAGTTTTTCATGCTAGAACTAAACATATAGAAGTGGACTATCATTTTGTCACGGAAAGAGTAGCAAATAATTTATTGCAGATTGACTATGTTCCAACGGGAGATCAAGTCGCTGATGGTTTCACTAAAGCCTTAACGGTAAGACAACGGGAGAATTCCAAGGCCAATCTCAACCTTGCCCAGTTAAGATTGAGGGAGGGTGTTAGATAAAGTAGATATTGGTCAATTGATATACTGTAATCTACATGAGATATAGGTGCGCCAGCTATAGAGAAGTTGTTGTAGATTGTTGTACAAGTATATATCTCTAGTCTGTTTTGTATATCTCTAAGCATAGCTGGCACATCATTATCTCTAGGATCTTGTACTCCAAGCAAGGGGATTTTCCTTGCCTGTATCAACACGAAGCCGTCGGCCAGGAAAGGTAAGGTGTTCCACCATACCATACACGGCGCCTACTCTTTTACAAAGCGCTCAAATCGTTCCAGTACACGGCATGACAAAGAACTCCAATGGTGAACGGTGAGAGGCGAGAGCAGAGCAGGTGTTCGTTGGGACGAGACGAATTGCGTTTGGGTGCCACGGTAAGGCAGAGGTGGGGTATTTCAAGTTAAGGCGTGGTGCCTTCTGGGACTCGCGAGCGCAGGTCGGTTGCGCTTGCGCTCGTGGCTCCTTTCGCCTTCAAATTCCCCAGCCCGCCACCCAAACGTAACTGCCTCTCCCTGTCTTCTTCTTCCTCCACGCTTCCCCTCGCAACGCAACAGCACCAACGCGTAACCCAAGCCTCCGCCCTCGCCGCTCGCCGCTAAAGAACCAGCGCCGGCCGCCTGAGATGGAAGAATTCCCCGATCGGACGCAGGTTCGGCTGTGGATCCAGACCGGATGATGCCTTTACGCCGAGGACATGTGCGGACCCAACTAATGGGAGAAATTTGGAAATTTGACACTCAATTCGAGACCTCAACTCCTATTGACACATAATTCGTGACCTCATCGAAATTTGACACTGGGGATACGAATTTCTTCAAGATGAGAGACTCACCTCTATTTCTCTCCTCAGCCCCTAGTGAAATGACCATACTGCCCTCAGCTTCTTCTTCCTCCTGCTAGAATCTGCCGCTGTCGTGACCTCCATCGTCTCGACCTGGAGACTACCCCGACGCCGATGCCACGACACCTCGCGCCCGAAGCGCCCCTGCACTCACCGGCGGGGCCGTCCACACCCCCGCGCGTGCCCCGCCTCCGGGCCAGGCCGCCGGCCTCCGCGCCCGCGCCCCCACAGGGGAGGCCAGGCCAGAACTACGTCCGCTTGCACAACGCCCACCGCTGCCTCCGCGCCAACGGCAGGCGCCGCTACTGGAACAAAGTCGTCACCGTCGGTGCCGGTAAGGGCAACAAGACCACGATGATGCAGTGGAGGGTCGAGCCCATCCCACTGAGCCCGGTGCCGACACCCCTTCCGCCTCCACCTCCGGTGAGTTCGCTGTTCGCCGTCCTTTCCCCTCTCAACTCCTCGTGTTCATCCCCGTGAACGGGTTACTCTTGCAAGTTGGAACTTGCAACACCTTCCAAACGTGGATGTTTCTTCTTCGCGTCGATTTTCGCACCAAAAACTGGCCAATCTGATTATTGCGTTCTCCAGGCCGCAATCCTTGCTTTTCTTCTTGCCCAAGTCTGAAATCAACCTAACTTTTTCTTCACTTCTCTGGAAAGAAGACTGAACCTGCTAAATCTTGCTGATGAAATTTGAGTTTTCTCGAGCCTCTGTATTTGGGGTTCTTTAGGATGCAATTATTGATCACAGTAATCCTGTTTACCTTTCCATTTCCTACCACTTATTTTCTGTTCTATATTGTGCTGACTTTACGAATTGCTCTGTCATCGTTAATCTGCATACATAGGATATGTCATAAACTCATGTGTAAAGTCTTAGTTGAAGTGACAGTAGGAGTTCATTGTCATGATGTGCACTAGAGGGGTTTGAGTGATTTGGTCTTGATCTCAGAAATATGTAAAAATTTGTCTCTGAACATTTCTTTCTCAGCACAATGTGTATTCAGACTTGTTAAGTATTAAACACAAGTGTTCCATTGTGACAGATTCATGTAAGCTGTGGCCTGTTCAAGCGGCGGGCCAAGGTGCAGCCGTATCAGGGTCTGGGGCGGATGATCCGGCTTGCGCGGCTGGTAGATGATGCGAACTTTTATCATGCCAAGCCTGATTTCAAGTTCTATGGTTACTCTGTGTCCAACCTGAGGACCGAGGTGGCAGCCCGTCTGGATGACGAGAACATCACGTTGTGCGTGCGGGCTGGCATGCATGCGCTCGCAATCCCACTTATCACAGACCTGCCTCATAACGTAGATGCCATGGACATCGTCGTCATGACCACTGGATTACAAGGTGAGAACTCTGCAGCTTTCACAATAGTGTTTGCACTGTGCAGCACTTGTTATCTCATTCTTACGATTTCAGCATGGTGATGGCTGTATGGATTGCAATACAACATAGCCCATAGCTTATGGTAATTCTATAGTTATGAATTTGTTTTTTTAGGATCAGCTGGACTATTTCAGAACTAACTCTGCTTTTGTTCTGTTTTTTTTACTGAATTTGCAAGTTTTCAGTGTGTAACTTGGCCATGTGAATTGCAAACTTTGAAACGTATCACATAGCTTACGGTAGTTCTATAGTTCTAAATTTTTTTAAGCAAAGATATCAGTAAAAAATAATATCTGCATGATAGACTTTGAGTATATCATAATGTCCTATGGACAACAGGAGATGTTACTTGCCTGCTGTTTTCCCTAGCCCAGTTGTTCAGATTAATTCTGCAGTTTTGCACAGCCTGTGCTGTCCTCTTCTTGACTTTTATGTTTTTTAACACTTTACTCAAGTTGTGCTTGAGGTAATTCTCTACATTGTTTTGGTGAGGATTTTGCATTTCATACCATGGTAGTCAGTTCAGAAATTCAGCTGTTTCAATAATCTGATCCTCTAGTTTTGGTACATTCAGTTGTTCTGCTTAATAGCCAATAGTGCTTTTTATAAGTAGCCAATAGTTGTCAATCTTGGGGCTGACTGTCTACTACTGTTATCTTTTCTGTATACTCTTGATTAGATCTCATTGCTGTAATACACATGATATGACCTTTAACTATCTCATTGTTTTCTTGTTCCCTTGCCAATTCAGCTTTTCAGACGTTAGAGTACCCGCAGTTTGATGCGCCAGCTCCGTAGAGGAGCACAGGAGCAAAGCTTTTAACAACTTCGCAATTCATCTCTTCAGCAGAAAGCATTTAAGCATTGCTGCCCCTGATATACAGTGACACGAGAATTGACTCTTATCTTTTGTTAAGATAGTTTCATAAACTTCAGCTACTTTCTTTGTAATGGTTGTTAGATTTGATGCAATCCACACTAACCGGATGCAGTTTGAGATGGCATTTCAGTTTCAGAAACCTAAAAATACTGAAAGCATTTCGTTTAGCCAGAGATTCAGGCCCTGTTCATTACTTTATTAGTATCATCCTACGTGTTGGTCTCAAGCACAAGAACACAAGTTTCTAGTATTTTGGTACGAGTTAGCACTGTCCACCATTGACAAACCTCTAGGGTTCATGCTATGTCACATGGACATTTTTCCCACATCGACAATGTTCTGGTCCCTGACAGCCAAGAACGTTTGAAAAAGCTTACACGGGCTAGACGGATGGCCGTTCAATTCAAAAAAAAAAGAAAAGATTAGACGGATGGCTGCAGCTACTTGACGTAAATATCCCATTCCAAAAATTGAAACAATCAGGACTTTTTTGGAGTTTGTCGAAGCTGTACATCTGCTTAGTGTTCATTTCTTTATTGACTGCTCACAAATGATGAAACCGTGTTTTTTAGCTCATGTCCTAAGTTCAGAAACGTTAATTGTACTATTTGATACAACAGGATTGAAGAGAAAAGTTATTCACATTTGGAGGTTTTATTTCATCACATACATGAAAGAACCCTTTCCTGCACATCCAGGGAACAAGGGAACAAGATACAGAATAAACTACCAACATTTACTTCGTTTCTTTCAGATATCAAGATGGCAATTACAACCAATGGAACTGTGCAAAATCGTTCAAGCACTTTTTTCCCGCGTAGTGCTTCACTCATTTGTAGTACTTGAACTAAACCGCAAGTAGAGTTCCCGAGTTTTCGGAAACTATCACTATGAGCACAAAAAAGTTCATCCAGTTCTCATCCCATTCGATCCGTAGCAGCAATAAGTGGATTGTGAAGAGATGAACCGATGTTGTTGTTAGAAATCTTGCTTTGTATTCCTCTACTGTGCATCAACAACAGGGTGACGCAATGCCAAAGCCTCTGCATTCACAAGGGAAAATGTGAAAACAGTGACAATAATTCTAAATAAGGCATCCAGTGACCAGATAAACAGATTGGTTGACAAGTTAAGAAACTGATATTTTCTGAACAGTGAATCAAAGTATTGTCACAATTAAATTTCCCGAAGCTATGGGGTGGTTCATGAATCCAGTCATTCATGTATTTGGTATAACTTTGCAATCTGTAATAAAGATTGAGACTTTACTTAGGTATATCAGGTCTTGTCAGTGTCAAGTACTGTAATGCTCCAACTACACTTCTGTAATTAGTTGAATCAGCTGGTCCAAGCTTTTCTCCTGAGTGAATGCTCAACTTTTCAACACTTGACATAGGTGTATCCATTGGTTATAGTATATGTTGATGATATAATCATGGTCAGTTCATCCTCGGAAGTTTTATGTGGCTTGACGATGCCCCGCTGAAGCCTGGTTACCGGCCCTTGCTGCGATACGGTTGGAGCGGCCGCAACGGGAGCAGCAGATGAGTCCGGCGCACTAGATCCAGCCGGCACACCGGATCCCATTGGCTCGGGTAGCGAGGACGATTCGCCCGCGTGATCCGGCTGCGCAGCCACACGCGACAAAGGAGAGGCAGCCGCCTCTGTCTTGGCCGCACACGATCCCCCGACCGGATCTCCTGATGATGGCGACGGGAGTTCGCCCGTTCCCGAGGGCGATGTGGCGGCGGGTGGCACAGAAGCGGCAGAAGGATCCACCTCACCATCCGTGCTGCCCCCCGATGGGAGGCACATGAAATGTTGCTGGTTCTCCATCGTTTTGGGGACGTATTCCTTATGCTTTTCACCTGAATTTTCACCTGAAAGCACACAATCTTGAGCATACTCTTGTGGAGGGTTAGAAGGCAATGAAGAGTCAGCATTATGGTTAGGTGAAAACATGCCCCCAAGACTAGAGGATGAGGAGAATAGATAAGGCAAAAGAGCAATCTCGGCACTAAGCTGTGCAACGGCGTTTGGATGCATGGAGGCGAAAGGGAAAACATGTTCATCAAATATGACATACCGAGATATGTAGATGCGTCCTACCGAGGGGTCAAGGCACTTGTAGCCTTTGTGCTTGAGACTATATCCCAAGAACACACATTTCTTTGACCTAAACTCTAGCTTCCGAGTGTTGTAGGCTCTCATGTTGGGCCAACATGCGCAACCAAAAGTCTTGAGGAAAGAATAATCTGGGTGTTTGTCAAAGATGTGAAAAATGGGGTTTCATTGTCGATAACCCTAGATGGTAATCGATTTATGAGGAAAATAGCAGTTATGAAGGCCTTATCCCAGAATTTTAATGGCATGCTAGCGTGAGCAAGAAGTGTAAGGCCAACTTCAACAATGTGTCAGTGTTTTCGTTCGTCCAACCCGTTTTGTTGATGTGTGTGGGGGCAGGATACATGATGGGAAATTCCCATGCTTGTAAAGAAGGAGATTAAGGCTTGATACTCCCCCCCCCATTCGATTGTCCTACGCGGATTTTGCGCCCAAACTGTCGCTCAACAAGAGATTGGAAATCACGGAAGCATGCAAAAACTTCAGACTTTTGGCACAACAAATAAATCCACGTGAATTTGATGTAATCATCAATGAAACTAACATAATATTTATTTCGACCCACTGAGTTAGGGGCAGGACAACATACATCTGACAAAATGAGATTTAAAACGCCAGTAGATGCACTGGACGACTGAGGGTATGGAAGCTGGTGACTTTTGCCTTGTTGGCAAGCATCACATACACCATGTTTATTAGACTCTTTGACAAAGGGAAGCTTGGGGAGGTTGAGCACACGTTGGACGATGGATGATGCAGGATGCCCTAACCGATGATGCCACAAGGACTTAGGAAGCTTGGTGACTCCAAGCACACTCTTATTGATGGACATCATGGGATATAGACCATTCTTACATGGCCCGGTGAGAAGGTTCTCCTCGTCTCTTGGTCCTTTACACAATAGTGTTTAGGATGAAATTCAAAGAAAACATTATTGTCATTGTCGATACGATGAACGGATTGGAGATCTTTGCTAGCAGAAGGAACATGTAAAATATTTTTAAGATGAAAATCTCTAGTAGGGGAACGTAGAACACCATGACCAATGTGTTGAATCTCCATACCTGATCCACTTGCAGTGTGGACTTGATCACCGTCGAGGTACTTTCGTACTTGTCGCGTGTCGTCAGCTTCTCGAGTTCCCCCGTGATGTGGTCCGTGGGTATCTGTGACAACCTCGTCCGAGATAATCCCGTATTAGTGCCTGAACCCTTCCAATTGGGCACTTAAGCATTAACACCGGATTAAATCGTCGTTGTTGTCGGGTCAAGCCCGGTGAAATCACTTGTACAACAAAGGATCGAAGACTAGCATGCATTAAAACTCACACGAAGGCGAGTCTAGAGTACATAATCTCGATTATTACGAATCAGCCCACAAGGGGTCCATTTATTACAAATCTTGGTTCAACATGATAACTAAATTGTTCAGAGTTTTAAAACAGCGGAAAAATAAACTAAACGATACAAATGACATCACGGGAGGCCATCCATGACATCATTACTCGTCATCCGACACCCACTGCAGCTCCCAGCCAGGGGTATCTCTCCAGGCCAAACATTCTCACCTGAAAACCACATATATATAGCAAGGCTGAGTATACTAATACTCAGCAAGACTTACCCGTCTAAAAGAAATTACCTCTAGACATGCAAGGCTTTTGGCTAGTGGGTTTGTTTTGCCAAAAAGCAACTAAAATCATTGATCCTTATTTTCAATATTTTAGCTCAAGTTCTAGTGAATTAACCATTACTAAATAAGCATTCAATTGCAAACATAAGTTGTGCAATACAATTAATCAAAGCATCAATATCCACATAGCTCCATCGTTAAGAGATATCATGGCCAGTTGATTAAGCAGTCTCAGATAATGGTGAGAGGCCGACGATCGATCGATTAATAATCTTGCAAGCTAAACCTAAACACACGGAATGGTGCCCTAACGGAGTTGGCACCAACCAGGCGGTTCCGTCGATCTTCAGTTCGCGATAGATATTACAGTCCTGGGTACAAGGCTTATCTGGTATGCCCCACACAGTACATCCAGCCTCACACATGTACCCTCCTCCCGGTTGCGAGCCAGGCAGGCGAATGCTCAAGATTAGTAATAGAAAAATCCCTTACCGCCTCAATCAGGTACTAGGCTTACCGGTCCCATCCCGACAAGTGCTTAGTACGCTCAAAATCTTAGCCCACGAAAGCCACTGGACCGGAGCCCAAATCCCATGCTCTTACCATGTGAGCATATCCATTTATCAAATCTTATGATTCCAACATAAGAACATATATCTCATGAGTGACGAACATCACTCGACTTATACCGGGTCCTAAGAGCATATGATTAATAGGATTGACAAGGATACTCATACCAACAAGCCCATCTCGAAAGAACTCCGAGGTTAAGCGTGCTTGGCCCGGAGAGATGGGTGACCGACCGGGAAGTCTTTTCCGGATGCGCATGAGTGAGGACAAAGTGCATAGAAAAGACATGTGTTGATTTGTGAGGGCATTCTTGAGGTCCTAGAGAGCGGCCAGGCATAGGCGGGCCCGGCCTCGGGGAGGCGGGTCGTTACAAATGGTGTCAGAGCCGACTCTCGCGGTTTCACCGGCGTGTGCGGTCGCAGTTGCGCAGGCATAGTGTGCATGGCTGGTGTGGGCCCTGAGTGGTCACACAGCATGGCACATGCGCTGGCGCTGGACCCACGGACGTCGCCAAGAGAGGACGTTCCTAGCTTGGTGTTGATCGACGAGGACATCGATCTTCTAAGGGGGGTGTATGTGACATCCCGGTCCAAGGATTAATAGGATTGATAAGGATACTCATACCAACAAGTTGCAACTTCTTTTTCGGAAGCCCATCTCGAAAGAACTCCGAGGTTAAGCGTGCTTGGTCCAGAGCGATGGGTGACCGTCCGGGAAGGCCTTTTCGTGTGCGTATGAGTGAGGACAAAGTGCGTAGAAAAGACATGTGTTGGTTTGTGAGGGCATTCTTGAGGTCCTAGAGACCTGCCAGGCGTAGGCAGGCCCGACCTCGGGGAGGTGGGTCGTTACAGTATCCATGTACTAGTTTGTGTCCACACCATAGCCCGTCATTGCCGATAAAGCTTGCTTCTGTGGTGGCCCGTTGTAGTTGTTATCGTAGCGCTTGAAACGGCGAGGAGCAGGATGCCCCTCCCTACCACAGATTTGGCAGTACACCCCAGGCTGGAAGGTGTTGCGCCCACCACCGCCACGTCCACCACGACTGCCACCGCCACGTCCTCCGCATGACGAGTTTTTGTTGCGACTTCCTTTGGTCGCCGAATTGACTGAGGACTGGCTGCCCCCGTTGCGTAACTCTAGACGCTGCTCATGGCTGATAAGTTGTGTGTACAACTCAACCACTGAGATTAGCTCCACACGTGCCACCACAGCCGACACGACCGGATCGAAATCAAGATCCAGGCCTGTCAACACATAGGAGACAAGCTCCTCATCTTCAAGACAATGTCCAGCCGCCGTCATCTCATCCGCCCAGCTCTTCATCTTGGTGAAGTACTCAATGATCGTAGAAGTACCCTTGGATGCCGTGGCGAGGGCCATCCGAGTACTGATGATCTTGGTCTGGGACTGCGACGCGAACATCGCCTCGATGGCAGCCCACGTGCCTTTTGTCGTGACCTCAGTGTTGACGTGTGTTGACGACTGTTAAGTGCTTACTTTAGCCGTCAAATTACTCATGAATAAAGGAGCAAGATGCATTTCTTACACATATTTTAGTTAAGAATAATGTAGTTCCACTTGTCCTTGGAGATTATGTGATTGCAGGAAAATAAGCATAAAAGAAGTGACAAACTCACCTTCTATGGTCCATGCCACATCACCTCAGCCAAAGAAGGGCTGCCACCTAGGATCCTATGCATGCAAGCCATGTCACCAATCCAAGGGAGGCACACCCTGACGAATCAGAGGGCGACACGTGGACGTCACATGGATTGAAGGGCCCACAGGCACCCAAACCGCCTCAAAATCAAGTGGACACCGGGAACCGACCTGAGGACCCACAAGACAGCCACCTGGAGAAAGCACACCCCGAGTGGGGCCCACAGGGGGTCGACCGAGCCCACAGGTCGGCCGAGCCGACCTTGTGGCCGCCACTCAGGGGCTCCACGTGGTGGCTCCTGGTTGGTCCCTCACTCCATCCCGGGGGTGTTTGCAGTCATTCCACGCCGGTGCTCAGGCCTATAAATAGAAGGAGAGGGGGTTCATTTCTTACCAACACACCTTACTACTCCTCTCTCACTTTTGGTTTCTAAGGCTAGGAGGTAGGCTAGAGTAGTTCTACTTCAGGTTCCAAGTCTACTTTGGGATCTAGGTATGAGTTCTCTTGTATCTTTATTTCTTTGTATGACTTTGCTCTACTTCAGTTATATAACTATTTCATATAAAGTTATGCTTGCACACATAGATGATTTGTTCATGTGTTCTTCACTTGTTCATCATTTAGAGGCTCATGTTCTTGATGAACAAGGCCTTTCGATCCAGTTGACAAGTGACTTACTCATGGTTTCGGTGTTTGTTCATAAGTTAGAGGCTCGTGTTCTTCATGAACACGACCCTTTGATCTTGTTGAATAGACATAGGAAAGCACAAATCCATTTGTGTACCTAGCCTAGTTTGATCCAGTTAGATTCCATGTTCGTGTTGTATGAAGTTCGTGCTTAAGCTACGGTGCTCGGTGTAATTGGCTGGTTTATCTGGTGGCTCTGACCTGGGTCACAATAGCCCGGGCCGGTCAGGGTCCTGCTAACAACATAAGCGTGGTGCTTGGGTTGCGTAGCTACGTTACTTATGAGTGTATCTGTTGATGGTTGAAACACGTAACAACCTTCGATCCGCAAGCGTACGGACCTACACCTTTTTCACCACGGGGTGACCCCCAAGGTTCTTGTCAATCCGCGGAGCAAGGGGATTGCTAGCGCTTAACCAAGTACTAATCTAGTTGATTGGAAAGCCTTGAAAGAGAGGTTACTCTAAGGTAAAAGCAATCTAACCTATGTTAATCTAAGACTAAACTAAGGTTAAACTAGATGGTGAGGGTTGGTACAAGAGAGAGATTAAGGTAGATAAGCGTTCCCTCCCTAGGGTTTAGGATCTCATGAACATGCATCTACTACATGAAAAGGGTGTTGCCTTCACTAGCTTCATGGCAGTTATGCGGCCGCTAAGCCTTTTCCCTCCACAGTACTGTCACTACGCAAGGTAATCAAACACTTTCACGTATAACCGCATCTATACCTAAGCATCCATAGGGTTAAGCTAATCACCACGATTACCACAAACCCTACTAAGACCACGTGTTGCGCAAACATATGTAAACAAAGCATTCGCGAAGACATAGACCATAAAGCATCGATAGGCATAAGATTCATGTATAGATTACATATCATGCATCCATCTAACCCTAGGGACGAACGGAGGAATTACCTCATCATCTTACACGGATTGAGGCACATAGGGGTGATGGAGACTCCGGAGAACGTCGTCGATGAAGATGGCGGTGATGAAGCTTGGGAACACCCCTAGGCCAGCGGCTTGGAGTCCTCCTCTTGCTTCCTTCTCTCCGCCGGCGTTGATCCTTGCGACGAGCTCATCCAACTCTCTCCCTCATCTTGCGGCGACGGTTTTCTGATGAATGGCGTTGGTAGAATGATTGGATGCGGCGGCCGTCGGAGGAGGGAGCTATTAATAGACCGAAAGCGACTAGGTCAAAGGGCGGGCCGAACCGCCACAAAAATGGCCTGGGCCGATCCGACCAGGCCGGCCGGCTTGGGCCCTTTCTGGGCCGGTTCGGGCCCGTCCTTCTCCCCGCAGCTCATCTTGATATTTTGCACTTGGCCCCCATCATTTGTGTCATTTTGAGGTCGTCATCCCCGCGATCAAGATAGGGGGTCTTCTCGCATGAAGTCCGAACTTTACATCTCAGTCCTCGGTGATGATCCGTCGTAGCACCTTGGTCCTTGCCACCTTTGGAAGTAATTTCGCCTTGCATTCGAACACGAACGGAACTCCTTATTTGCTCCTTTTAACTTGTTGTGACTTCGTCCCTTTTGTCCATGTTTTCCTGCAAAAACACAATACTTCCAAATGCACATACGAAGTTGAACTTGTTATATCATTAGTGTGCCTAGTGGCGGGTTAGTTGCATAATCAAGCTCAAACCAAAGTGTAACGAATATGTTTGGAGCACCAAAATTCACCGTCAACAGTATCTCACGGTTTGTCTTGGGGTAGGCCGCGGTAGTGACAGCCGTTGGACCCTTCTGGAATCCCCCACGTTCGGATACGCTGTAGGAGTCTAAAGTCTAACAACCGGAGTCGTGCGTAAGCGACGCAGGAGGTTAGCTCTCCGTTTGTACCTGGGTGCTTGAGCTAACAGTCATGCAATGCTAGTGTGTATCTAACTCGTCTTACTGACTTCATGTGTATAGTACTTTAGAACATAGAACTAACTCGTATGTTGCCTCCTGAGCCTAGGACCTTTAGAGAGAGTGTGTGTTTGTGTGTTCACACTACCAACTTATCTATCATACCTCACCCCTGCACTTGAGTGCCTGGTTTGTTTCCGTGTATGATTTATACTCATTGCAATAGTGTTGAACTTGTTAATCCGCCCAGACTTCCTTGGATTCGATACCCTTTGGAATACTCCTTTGGGGAAATGCTACAATGGTACTTCCGTGCGCTTGTGGACTCTTGTAATCGTTAGGATTACCATTTGGTCATTTTCTGGCATCGTTGCTAGGAACTCCTAAACTTAGCATCGACGTTAAGAAATACCAACAACGTGCCTGAGGATCTCCTTGAGAGGTTGGTGAGGAGATAGCTTAGGACCGTTTGGTCCTTTGCTATCCAGATGGCGTACTCTGGGTTCACCACCGGAGGCTCGTCTTCGTCGTCAGGCTTCTTCTTGGCCAAATATTTCATCGGCGGCTCGATGTTGGAATCCAGCCAATCCACCAGCTGAGCACCTCTCAACGCCGAGAGGATCTGCGCCTTCCAAGATTGATGGTTGGCTCGGCTTAGCTTCTCTGTCACTGACAGGAAAGTGGTGAGGGAGACGACAGTAGAAAGAGCGGAGGAGGATGAAGCGAAAGCCATGGAAAAACTCGGTGGAGAAAAAGGCTCTTGATACCTTGTGAAAATGGATTGAACGAGATACCTTTCGTTGATCTCGGTTGCGTGTTAATATAGGGTGAGAACAACCCTCACCGTGGCTTGTACAAGGAGTAAAGATTACAACAACCATATCTGATCTTAGCTAACTACTTTACTTGTACAACACACCAAGTATACGCACACCAACAAATCCTATCGTTTAACAGTACATAAGTCCATTTTGCTTTGGGCCTTCGTCATCACTGTAACATCTTTCTTGCCAACATGAAGGAAGGATAAAGCAAGCAAGATGCTCATGAATTTCGTGTCACCGATAATTCTAGAGGTTTACCCAACACCTCAGGGACAGTTGGTTCAAAAAAAACACCTCAGGGATAGAATGGTACATACTTAAGCAATCAGCACATGGCCTTCGGTGGACATGGCACATGGTACATACTTCAGAAATCATAACTGGACAAGAGGGTTATGGAGAATGAACATTGCAGAGCAAATGGCTGAATTAGTCACTATGGTCTCTTATCAATGAAGTGCAACTTTCAGAAGATACTGACACAATCCGGTGGAAGTGGACTCCAAGTGGGCAGTATACAGCAAGGTCAGCTTACACAATACTACATGTGGGCCCCTACTGTCGGGTGGATAGTACGGCAATCTGGAAAACTAAGACTGAAGGCAAGCATCGCTTCTTTGCATGGCTACTGGCACAGAACAAATTGCTAACTGCTGATAAGCTAACTGTGACGAATTGGCCATGCAATATTGTGTGCTCGTTGTGTAATCAAGACCTGGAAACTGCGGATCATTTGTGTCTGCAGTGCGTATTTGCACAAGGTGTCTGGGTCCTGGTTGAGCAGTGGTCAGTTGGATTGGTGCAAGTACCGGACAGAGAAGCTACCTTGGAGGGTTGGTGGAATTCATCTCTGACATGCTTGGCGCCGGCGTTGAAATAGCAGAATCAACGATTATGATCTATGCTGCCTAGAACATATGGAAGGAAAGGAACAGAAGGGTGTTTGAAGGAGTGGCATCTTCAGAAGCAAGATTATTGCAACTGATCAAGAACGAGATGGCCCTCAGAGCGCGTGCCTGTGAAGTACAGCGCCTCCTGGAGTTTCTTAGTTTTTGATGTTAGTAACCTCTAATTTATGTAATAAAAACCTTGTAACGAACTGCATTCTCCTCTTCCTTATATGACGTAGCAGTGCTCCTGCTTAATTAAAAAAAACAAAAAAAAACGCACATGGCCTTCGGAAATTACCCATATGCCTTGCTTGTGCAAACAAAATGTGGCATCTATCGGCCCACGAAAGCCTACGGATAAGCATCCCTTCCCTTCAGTCCCACGAATGAAGGCTGGACAAACGTAGCATTCACTGCACACTTGTGAATTGTGATCGGGATTCTGCATCTTTGCCTCCGCGAAGCTAAGTCCTCACGTGATCCTATTACATAGGAGTCACCAACCTGACAGCAAGAAAACTTCACACAATCACATGCCATCTCAAGATTGTCAGCCAGCCCCCTTAGCTGTTGCCTGGGCAGCATCGATCAGGTAAATTCAGAAAACTGGAAACTCGACGCACAGGAATATGTTTTGGCAGCTAGGCAAGTTAAGCTTAGCTTCTGTCAATGTGGAATAATGGAGCGGCCTCGGCTCGGCTAAAGGATAATACCTGCCTTTGCCTCCACGCACGAGCACGAAAGTGGCCATGTGCGCCCACCGGTTGCTTTATTGCAGGACACATTCCGAGCGAAAACGCAAGCAGACTTTCCAGCCCAATCATCAGCTGGTGGGGGCGAGCATGAATCGTATTCAAAATTCAAGCTTGCAATTTGCCATGTTAACATAGGAAGAAGTCAATTGCTTGTGTTTCAGAGCCCAACAGCTCAAACCATCCTCACCAAGTAGCCGGAGTAAACGCGAGGCATCACATGGATGGAGGCTGGAGCTCTGTACTCGCAGATACAGTTGGCGACGAGGAACTGAATTTCTCCTCCTCTCTGATGATGTGAAGGAACTGAAATTATGTACGAGACCAAGTAGCCACCAAGTCAAGTCACGGCCGATTAGTTATAGATAGGCTCATCAGCTGAACGGATAAGGCTAGTTTGTTTGTTCTCTGGAATTTGATGCTCGTCTGACAATCATGCATGGGTCTACCAAAACCCTTGTGTATTTTTGTCTGTGCAGGCGCTGAAAAAACAAGGAGTAGCTCACATCCGTGTGCCTTCCCATTCGCAGAACACAGGGGCTCCAACCGAAACAGGACACGCGTGTACGTGTCACACCGCTGTCGAGACCAGGCCAGCAGCCAGCTGTTGTGCGGTAGCGCCGCCATGCCGTGCTTCCCAGCGAGTATTCCCGATCCCTCTCACGTCTCGTCCGTCACGGCTCCGGAGCGAAAGAACATGCAAAAATCGCGGCGGCACACATCAGGCCGGGCAGCGCAGCAGACAATTCGGCACGTCGCGGCGAGGAAGGGGGGGCGCCGCGACGACGGACGGGCAGGGAGCCAGGGACACGAGGCCCCCAGGCCCCGACCACGGCGCGGGCTCGCCGAGACGTGTCAGCGCGCCACTCACGGTTCCCGGTCGTCGCCTCGCCCGCTCGGCGGGCCCTACCGCCCGTGCTCACAGCGCGCGCGCGTGGCGTCATCGCCGGCCGGCAGGCGGCAGCGAGCTGTCAGGAGCGGTGGGGCTCCTCTGGCAGCGACACGGGTGGCCTGCCTCTGCCTGCCCGCCAACGGCTAAAACGTGGAGACCGAGGCAGCGTGGACGGACGCCGCCACCGACGAACTCGCTGCCTCGTGCCACGATTGGACATGGCGCCGTCGTCACTTCACTGTGGCGATCGCAGGCCGCAGCAGCCTCGCACGCCCCGTAAACCCGACGTGGAGACGGACGGGGCTAGATCCTGGATGTCATGTCAGCACTCGGCATTCGCTGAGCACGGAAGGGGAGTCTGCTATACACACCAGGACAAGGCTGAGGTGGTTTTCAATCACTTTAACACTCACTTTGGACCGCCGCAGCAGCGTAGCCACACTCTAAACTGGGATCAAGTCCAACTTGGTAGGCATGACCTGTCGCACTTGGAAGATGTCTTTACAGAGGAAGAAGTCCACTCTTGCGTGCAGGATCTAGCAGGGGACAAGGCCCCGGGGCCTGATGGATTTATTGGCATTTTCCTGAAAACAGCTTGGAACCTCATAAAGAGTGATTTCCTGCAGGCAATCAACTACTTCTATGCTCAGCACAGTCAGCACCTGAACCATCTTAACACAACGCACATCGTTCTTGTTCCAAAGAAAGCTGATGCCTCATCTGTAACAGATTTTAGATCAATAAGCCTCACTCACTCCTTCGCAAAACTGCTATCCAAACTTTTGGCAAATCGTTTGGCGCCTGAGTTGAATGTTTTAGTTTCTAGATCCCAGAGTGCCTTCATCAAAAAGAGAAGCATCCAAGACCACTTTTTGTACACCCAGAATTTGATCAAATCCCTGCACAGAGCTAAACAGGCAGGCCTATTTTTAAAGTTAGACATTGCAAAGGCTTTTGACACAGTTCGGTGGGATTATCTTATGGAGGTCTTGGAGCAGTTTGGTTTTGGAGCCAAATGGAGAGGATGGGTCACTGCTTTGCTGTCCACAGCCTCCACTGCTATCCTTCTTAATGGTGCTAGAGGGAATTGGTTCAAACACTTCGCCGGGCTGAGACAAGGTGATCCGCTTTCTCCGATGCTTTTTATTCTTGCGATGGAGCCGCTTCAGAGGTTACTCGACCTTGCCACCAGAGACCGCTTGCTGTCACCTATCAACAATCGAGCAGCAAAGTTGAGACTGAGCATGTATGCTGACGATGCTGCAATATTCAACAACCCAATCCCGGAGGAAGTCAGTGCAGTATCTGATTTGCTAGACATTTTCGGTCAAGCTTCTGGGTTGATGATCAACAGAGCAAAGTGTGCTGTATATCCGATCAGATGTGATGGCCTAAATATACAAGCAATAATGGAAGGTTTTGCATGCCCTGTTAAGAACTTCCCGTGCACCTACTTAGGCCTACCACTCCATTGCCGGGCATTGCATAGAGTTGAGATCCAGCCCATCATTGATAAAATGGCGAACAGACTGTCATCTTGGCGGGGAAAATTTCTGAACAAGGCCGGGAGACTAAAACTTGTTAACTCAGTGTTGTCCTCGTTGCACACCTATTTCCTTACAGTTTTCAGCTTGAAGAAGTGGGCAATCAAGAAATTGGATAAGTTCAGGCGTAGCTTCTTGTGGAAAGTGTCTGACAGTGTGCTTGGTGGCCATTGCTTAGTTCAATGGGCCAAAGTCCAGAGGCCGAAATTGCTTGGTGGCCTTGGTGTACTGGACCTAGAACTCTTTGGCCGGGCCTTGCAGCTGAGATGGCTGTGGTACCAATGGTATGAGCCAGATCGACCTTGGGTGGGAACTAAAGTGCCTTGCAACGAGGTCGACAAGCAGCTTTTCAGAGCTAGCACTTCAGTGACAATTGGGAATGGCCGTCGAGCGAGCTTCTGGGATTCTTCTTGGCTTGGAGGACAGGCTCCTCGTGATCTAGCTCCTGACCTGTACAAACTAGCTTGGAGGAAAAATCAAACAGTCCGAGATGATCTAGAAAACGAAAACTGGACTCGGGGCCTTTGGAGGATGACAACGACTGATGAAATGGCTCAATTTGTGTCCCTTTGGGCACTAATCAGCGAGGTGCATTTGAATGACCAGGAGGACGAGATCACCTGGAAGTGGACCAGACATGGGCTTTACACTGCAAAGTCTGCTTATGCTGCGCAAATGGTCGGCGCCTACTGCAACTTCGACACCATGGCCATCTGGCGCGCCAAGACTGAAGGTAAACACCGGTTTTTTGCATGGCTCCTGGTGCAGAGGAAAATCCTCACGGCTGACAAGCTCATCATAAGGAACTGGCCCTGTGAGCCCACATGCCCATTGTGCGACCAGGAAGGGGAAACTGCTGAGCATCTTTGCTTGCGATGTGTTTTTGCTCAGGAAGTTTGGTTGCTTGTTTCTCAGTGGACAGATGGGCTAGTGCAAATACCTGATCGCAATTGCTGCATGATTGACTGGTGGAATTCGGCTATGGGCGGTGTTACAGGGAAGGTGAAGGGTAGGAAGGCATCTTTCATAATCTACACGGCGTGGAACCTATGGAAAGAGAGAAACAGAAGAGTGTTCGAAAATAAGACAGCGACGCCGACAAGAGTATTCCACCTGATCAAAGAAGAGCTGGAAAAAAGAAGAGCTGCATGTGGAGATCCCCTGGATCTCATTACTGTTTAATGTTATTAGCTCCAGAGTGTACTGAGTTCAACAAGTTATTTTGTAATCACAACCATGTACTGAACTGCTTTCTCTTCTCTCTTATATGACATAGCAGGGCTCCTGCTTTTACTTTAAAAAAATGTCAGCACTCGGCACTCGGCAGGTTCCACCTCGCCACAGCCGGGAGCGGGATGACGCCTTCCAAAAAAAAAAACACCTTGAAACGGCAACGTTATCCCGACGTGGGCGTTCGAACGGCCTGAAGTCAATGGTCAATGGGAAGATAGCTGGGATATCGTTTTCTAGGGTAACGCCAGATGGTTAAGGAGAAATGATTTATGATTGCAACGCTGTTGATTATTTTTCGTTTTGGTCAGAAATGATTGTGACCATATCATAGTTGCTTCGTCATTACAGTACACTCCGTATAAAGCACTTGGTCTTCCCATGGCATGCATGTCTTTTACTATTGTCAAATCAAGAACGGCATAAAAATCGAGATCGGCATATGCTCAACATAATCATCCCCCGCATTGGTAATTTTTATTTGCAACTAATAGCCTCATGCGCGTAGTACTTCCCTTTCTATGGAAAACCGGTCTCGTTTGGGTATGAAGGAACTAGAATCTATTTAATGAATTATGTTATTTCTCTTGAAATGTACTAGCATTTCATAACTTCGTTTAGATATAAGCCTATCTTAAATTCATGAGGTGGGAGGTGGAAATTGATTCTATAGATTCTCATGCTATATTTATGTCGGGGACAGCCATAGGGGTCCCCTAACTATGGGGGACATTACCCTTCCTAAAAATTTAACACAAAACCACAACAACATCACCCAACCAGTCACGGCCCAAAAGCGAGAAAGGCCCACAGTCCACCACGGCCCGATAACCTCCATGACCCATCAAGCGGCCGTCCTCAGCCGCCCTCGAGCGAATCTCCGCCTCGCTCGAGGGTCAGGGCACCACGCGGCAAGCACCCGCCCCGCTCGAGGGCACGGCGCCCCATGAACAGGACTCCGCCTCTTTTGAGGGCCCCGGCCCCTCGGGCGAATCTCCGCCTCGCTCGAGGGCTTCAGCCCCTCGAGCGGGTCTCTGCTTCGCTCGGGGGATCGGCGCCCCTCGTACAGATCTCCGCCTCGCTCGAGGCCGACCCTCGAAGCGATAACGCCCCGCCTGTCTCACCTGACAGGGGCATTAAATGCCCTTGCCCGCCGCAGGCGCCTTAGTCAAAGGGCAATCCCCGCCCATGCCGCGCCGCTGACACCGCCAGGGCTTCTGACCTTGTCACTGTGCGGCCAAACCCCGTCACTATACCGCCATTCCCAGCACTGTGCAGGTGCTGTGCGGACAAGCCAGTGTCATTCCAAAGCACTGCACCGCCCACTCCCGTCCTTCTCCCACGGCGAGCCCCTCGGAAGGGCATGGGCGCACCCTCGAAGGGCGTACGGGCGGCGACCGGGCGCACGATGCCGGCGGCGCCACGGCGCGGAACACATTAAGCATGTCCCTTCCGTCATCTCCGGCACTGTACAGGCCATCCCGACGCTGTGGAGCCATCCCCAGCGCTGTGGAGCCCTGTTACGATGGGATAACACCACGCCGGCCCCTGTATGGCATGGGCGCTCCCGCCGTCGAGGCCCTCGAAAGGGCATGGATCATCCTCGAAGGGGGCCGGACGATGAGCAGGCGCGCACACTGACCGGCGCCGCCGTATGAGCGACGTGCGCCGCGTCCCCTCCGCTAGCTCCGACGCCGCCCGGCCATCCCGGGCGCTGTGCGACTGACCCGGAGTCTGTGCGGCCATCACCGACGCTGCGCGGACATCCCTAGCCCTGTGGCACCATCCCGGGCGCTATGCAGCCATCCCCGGTGCTGTGCGGCCCTGCTCCGATGGGACGCCGCCACGCCGGGCCCTGTACAGCACCAGGCGCCCTCGTCAGCAAGACCCTCGAACTGATGTACGAACGGCGGTCAGACGTGCACACCGAGCGGGCTACCCTCGAAGCTATTCCCCGGCAAGTATATAGCCACCACGACACCCGCAAGTGCTGAGATTCGTCAGGACACCATCAAGTCACAAACGCTGTGTACCAGTACCACGATACTGTGTAAAACCCCATGTGGCACATTTGTAAGCCGCCTCCCCTTGGTCTATAAAAGGAGGAGGCGGTCGCCCGGCCGCCGGGGACGACATCATCACGACACGCCCGCACTCACCCGCATACTCGTTCCCCCCGATATTGGCACTTTGCCTCAATCACCTAGCAGGGACCTGGAGGCTTCTCCTCCTCTCCTGCCTCGCTTGTAGCCCCCCTCTACAGGCACCACTGGTGCGAATCAATACAGCGCGCACGCGCAATCTGCTGGACGTACGACCCCGCGGTCGGAACCAGGATAAACCCGTGTCCCTGTGTTGCCATTTGCACCAACCATCGAGAAGCTGATCACAGCGTATCTCTCTAGTTAGTGTCGGGACTAATCCTAACACCGACAGTTGGTGCGCCAGGTAGGGGAGCTCGCGCTGTGATTAACCCCTCACCAGCAGTCTCGATGGTGATTCGCACCGAGATGACGTCCCAGAGGTACGCCATGGGCAGCTCGGACCCTTTCCCTGCCGGATTCGAAATCCGGTTCGGGAGCCGGAACTTTCAGGCCACAGGGAACGGCTACCACATGCGCCTTACCAATCGGGATGAACTCCACCCGTGGCGGTCAACCGGGCCAAGCCCGATCCCCGCCACGCCGACGACCGACGTCCCGGCGCCGGAACCTGTGACGGCGGTTGCCTCGACGTCTCGGCACCGCAAATGCCCAGGTCAGCGCTCGCGTCAGGCGCGCACGGAGCGGCGCCGGGCCGCACGCGACGCACCACGGCCGAGCGACACGACGATCCACCCCGCAGGGGAGCACGCGGCCACGGGGCCGCAGTTCCCCTACGGGATGCGCAACTCCGCCACGGCGTACGCCTCGTCCGCCAGCACCGACATGGCCGCATACGAGGATCTCCCGGGCCATCACCTTCTGTCAACCCGGAACCTCATCGCCACCACCAACGACGAGTCGTACCACGGCTCGGCCACCAAGCTGCCGCCCTCGACCTCGCATGGCTACGCGGAGTGGGACTTCTCCGGCGTACCGGACCCTGTGGTATTCCGGCGGTTCCTTGACGCTGCGGACTACTGGTTCGGTTGCTCCGACGACTCCAGCGAAGGAAGCTACGATCCTGCGCGCGAGTGCTTCGTTGTCGTCGCCAACGAGCACGCAGACGGCGCGAACGGAGCAGGCGACGGCGATGCGGCCCAGCATCCGGAGCCGAACCCGCCACCGGCCCCACCAGCGGGCAATACGGATATTAATGCGCAGCTGGCTCAGGCGCGCGAGCTCGAGGCGAAGCTCGCAGAAGAGTACCGGCAGGTGCGGCTCCTGCGTGCTACCATCGCAGGGGAAGCTTCGGCGCGCGGCGAACGCGCCCGAGAAGCCGGGAGGCAGGCTCGCGAGCGCATCAACGTCGACTTCAACGTGGACGACCCACACACGCCGCCTCGGGCCAGCCAAAAACTCATCGCGGCGGCGACACTACTTCGGGCTAAGCCCGAGCCATCGACGCCCGAGGCACGTAACCTGCGCCGCGAGGCGCAGGCTCTCATCGAGCAGGCGGCCGTACAGCAGGCCGAGAGCTCCGCGTCCCGCATACGCAACCAGTCCAGCGTGCGGGGCGACGGCGACACGCAGGACCAGGAGGCATTCGTCCACGCGGACGGCGCGGCGGGACAGCCGGCAAACCGGGGCAGGACGCCTGTTAGGGAGCGGATCCTTGACACGCGCGGCCAGGCCCACGATGGCGATGCCCGCAACGTCTTGAACGCCAAGAAGAGGGGCGACGCGGAGGCGCGGACGGCGGCAGGCTACCACCCTCGGCGAGGTGGTCGCTACGACAGTCGGGAGGACCGCTCGCCAACGCCGGAACCCCCGGGAACCCGTGTGTTCAGCCGGGAGATCCGCACGGTGAGTTTCCCCCAGCGCTTCCGCCAGCCCACCACCATCACCAAGTACACGGGGGAAACAGACCCTCGGCTATGGCTCAACGACTACCACCAGGCTTGTCAGCTGGGCGGCGCCACCAACGACGCGGTGATCATCCGCAACCTGCCGCTGCACCTTGCGGATTCGGCACGGACATGGCTCGAACATCTGCCGCCCAGCCAAATCCACGGCTGGAACGACCTAGTCCGCACCTTCGTGGGAAACTTCCAGGGCACATATGTGCGCCCCGGGAACTCATGGGACCTGCGAGGGTGCACTCAGAAGCCCGGCGAGTCGCTCCGGGACTTCATACGGCGCTTTTCCAAGCGCTGTACCGAGCTCCCGAGCGTCGCTCAGTCGGAGATCGTGCACGCCTTCCTTGAGGGCACGACCTGTCGCGACCTCGTGCGCGAGCTCGGGAGGAGCCCGCCGGTCGACTCCAACGAGCTGTTCGATATCGCCACCAGCTTCGCTTCCGGAGAGGAGGCGGTGGGGGCCATTTTCGACGGCAAGAAAGGCAAGCGCGTGGACGACGCGCCCGCGGAGGGCAGCAAGTCCAAGGAGCCCGCGAAGAAGCAAAAGAGGGGCAAGAAGGGCAAGAAGCCCCACCACGACGCGCGCGCGCAGGGACGCCGCGAAGACGACGACGAAGCCCTCGCAGTCGACCCTGCGCGTAAGGGTCCTCGAGGCCCCCCTCGAGGCCCCGGCGTGTTTGACGACATGCTGAAAAAGCCCTGCCCGTACCACAAGACCCCGGTCAACCACACCCTCGAGCAATGCGACATGCTCAAGAAATACTACAGCCGCGTCGCCGCGAAGGAGGATGAGGCCAAGAAGGATGGGGGTGACGGAGGCGCTGACGGCTTCCCCGCGGTGGAGAACGTCTTCCTCATCTTCGGGGGACCGACGGTGGACATGTCCACCAGTCAGCGCAAGCACGAGCAGCATGAAGTTCTCGCCGCCGAGAAGGCCCCTCCTTCCTTCCTCGACTGGTCGGAGGAGGCCATCACCTTCAGCCATAAGGATCACCCGAACCGCATCCCCAACCCGGGCCAGTACCCGCTGGTCGTCGACCCCATCATCGGCAATGCACGATTCTCCAAGGTGTTGATGGACGGCAGCAGCAGCCTCAACATCCTGTACGCGCACACCCTGCGGCTGATGGGGATCAGTTTGGATCAGCTGCGGCCCAGCACGGCGCCATTCTATGGCGTCGCGCCGGGCAAGCGCGTCCAGCCCCTCGGGCAGATCGACCTGTCGGTCTGGTTCGGCACGCCGGACAACTTCCGCAAGGAGGTCCTCACCTTCGAGGTTGTGGGGTTTCGGGGCGCGTACCACGCCATCCTCGGGCGTCCGTGCTACGCCAAATTCATGGCGGTCCCGAACTACACGTTCCTCAAGATGAAGATGCCAGGGCCAAAAGGCGTCATCGCGGTGGGCTCGTCGATCGAGCACGCATTCGACTGCGACGTCGAGTGCGTCGAGCACGCCGAGGCGCTCGCACTGGACGAATCGCTCGTCGCGGACATGGAGAAGTTGGCCAACGAGGGCCCCGACTCCCCTGCCAAGCACGCGGGCAGCTTCGAGGCTGCCGAGCAGACCAAGGAGGTACCCCTCGACGCCGCTGCCCCCGAGGGCAAGGTGTTGAGGGTCAGTTCCACCCTCGACCCGAAATAGGAAGTGGTGCTCGTCGACTTTCTCCGCGCCAACGCAGACATTTTTGCGTGGAGTCCCTCGGACATGCCGGGCATTCCGAGGGAGGTCGCCGAGCACTCCCTTGACATCCTACCTCACTCCAGAGCGGTGCAACAGCGCCGCGCCTACGGCGCTTTGACGAGGAAAGGCACCGGGCGATTGGAGTGGAGCTGCGGAGGCTCCTAGAGGCCGGGTTCATCAAGGAGGTGTTTCATCCAGTGTGGCTAGCTAATCCTGTACTAGTTAAGAAAAAGAACGGGAAGTGGCGGATGTGCATTGACTATACCGGTTTGAATAAAGCATGTCCCAAAGTTCCCTTTCCTTTGCCACGGATTGATCAAATAGTTGACTCCACCGCGGGGTGCGAGCTGCTATGCTTCCTTGATGCCTATTCGGGTTACCACCAAATAAAGATGAAAGAGTCCGACCAACTCGCAGCCTCTTTCATCACGCCGTTCGGCATGTTCTGCTACGTAATGATGCCATTTGGTCTTCGAAACGCCGGGGCTACATACCAGCGATGTATACAACACGTTTTCGGGGATCACATCGGGCGGACCGTTGAGGCATACGTAGACGACATTGTCGTCAAAACCAAAAAGGCGGACGACCTGGTCAACGATTTGCGCATTACATTCGATTGCTTGCGGGCTAACAGGGTCAAGTTAAACCCCAAAAAATGCGTCTTTGGGGTGCCGCGCGGCATGCTATTGGGTTTCATTGTCTCCCAGCGGGGCATCGAGCCCAACCCCGAGAAGGTCTCGGCCCTCGACCGGATGGGGCCGATTCGAGACCTGAAGGGGGTGCAGAAGGTGTTGGGCTGCCTGGCCGCCCTGAGCCGCTTCATTTCACGGCTCGGCGAAAAGGGTTTGCCCCTCTACCGACTCCTGAAGAAGCACGAGCGCTTCTCCTGGACCATCGAGACCCAGGACGCGCTCGACAAGCTGAAAGCGACGCTCGCACGCGCGCCAATCCTTACGCCGCCTCGAGACGGTGAACCTCTGTACCTCTACGTCATGGCAACCACCCAGGTGGTCAGCGCGGTCATCGTGGTGGAGAGAACAGAGGAGGGCCACGCCCTACCGGTCCAAAGGCCGGTATACTACATCAGCGAGGTGCTATCCGAGACAAAAGCGCGGTACCCACAAATCCAGAAGCCCCTTTACACGGTGGTACTCGCACGGCGCAAGCTGCGGCACTACTTCGAGGCCCACCCGGTCACTGTGGTCTCGTCGTTCCCGCTAGGGGAGATAATCCGCAATCCGGATGCCTCGGGTAGAATCGCGAAGTGGTCCGTGGAACTCATGGGGGAAACTCTTACCTATGCGCCGCGCAAGGCAATCAAATCCCAAATCCTCGCGGACTTCGTCGCCGAATGGACAGACACTCAATTGCCCCCATTACAGATCCAAGCCGAGTGTTGTACCCTCTACTTCGACGGGTCAGTGATGAAATCCGGAGCGGGCGCGGGCCTGCTCTTCATCTCGCCCCTCGGAGAGCACATGAGGTATGCAGTGCGCCTGCACTTCCCGGCGTCGAACAATATGGCGGAATACGAGGCCCTCCTTTGCGGCCTCCGAATCGCCATTGAGACCGGCATCAAGCGCCTCGACGTCAGGGGAGATTCGCAGCTCGTAATCGACCAAGTCATGAAGAACGCGAGCTGCCATGACGAGAAGATGGAAGCATACTGCAACGCCGTACGCGCGCTCGAGGACAAATTTTACGGCGTAGAGCTCAACCACGTTCCCCGCAAGTACAACGAGGAGGCGGACGAGCTCGCGAAGATTGCGTCGGGGCGGATCACCGTTCCTCCGAACGTTTTCGCGCGCGATGTCGCCAAACCTTCCGTCGACCTTAGCAAAACCACCTCGAGTCCGGGGGAGCCCTCGGGGGCTCCCTTGAATCCGTCGGGCGCGGAGCCCATGGATGAGGACCCCTCGAACGAGGCGTTCGTGCTCTCCCTGCTCGAGGGGTATGGGGCCGACGAGGCCGAGGCCATGGAGATTGAGACGCCCCCTTGAATCCGTCGGGCGCGGAGCCCATGGATGAGGACCCCTCGAACGAGGCGTTCGTGCTCTCCCTGCTCGAGGGGTATGGGGCCGACGAGGCCGAGGCCATGGAGATTGAGACGCCCCCCCGGAGGACTGGCGAAGCAAGTACTTCACCTAGATCGATCGAGGGGAGCTACCCTCGGATCGGACCGAGGCGAGACGCATTGCCAGAAAGGCCAAATCATTCGCCGTGGTCGACGGCGAGCTGTATAAGCGCGCCGCGTCGGGAATCCTACAACGATGCATCCCCATCCCCGAGGGCCGCGAGTTGATCCGGGACATCCACGCAGGCGTGTGTGGCCATCACGCGGCGCCGCGCACCCTCGTAGGCAACGCATTCCGCCAGGGCTTTTACTGGCCCACGGCGGTCGCTGACGCCAACGAGGTCGTGCGCACCTGCGAGGGGTGCCAGTTCTACGCCCGCAAGACCCACCTCCCGGCTCACGCCCTCCAGACCATACCCATCACATGGCCGTTCGCCGTGTGGGGATTGGACATCGTCGGGCCCCTACGGAAGGTGCCCGGGGGCTACACGCATTTGCTGGTCGCAATCGATAAATTCTCAAAGTGGATCGAGGTCCGCCCCATCACTAACCTCAGATCCGAGCAAGCCGTGTCGTTCTTCACCGACATCATCCACAGGTTCGGGGTACCGAACTCCATCATCACCGACAACGGCACCCAGTTCACCGGCAGGAAATTCCTGGAGTTCTGCGACAACCACCATATCCGCGTGGATTGGGCGGCCGTCGCACATCCACAGACTAATGGCCAGGTAGAACGTGCCAACAGCATGATCTTACAAGGCCTCAAGCCTAGGATCTTCGACAGACTGAACAAGTCTGGTCGCAAGTGGATTCAGGAGCTACCGTCGGTCATCTGGAGTCTCAGGACCACCCCGAGCAGAGCCACGGGATTCACGCCGTTCTTCCTCGTCTATGGCGCGGAGGCCGTCCTCCCCACAGACCTGGAGTACGGATCTCCCAGACTCAGGGCCTATCAAGAAAGCTCGAACCAGCGTGCTCACGAAGACTCGTTGGATCAAATAGATGAAGCCCGAGACGTGGCAATGATGCACTCGGCAAGATATCAGAAGGCACTCCGGTGATACCAAGCTCAGAAGATCCGGCGCCGAGACTTCAGCGAGGGCGACCTAGTGCTAAGGCTGCGACAAGACAGTCGAGGCCGTCACAAGCTGTCACCACCGTGGGAAGGACCTTACATCATCGTCGAGGTGCTCAAGCCCGGCACATACAAGCTTGCAAACGAGCAGGGCGAAGTCTTCACCAACGCTTGGAACATTCAACAGCTACGTCGCTTTTACCCTTAAAAAGTTCCAAGTCAATTTGCGCATATCCGACGCCCCATTCGGTTGTACATACGTTAAGTTTGTGAATAAAGTCAAGGGCGACTCGGCTTTCCCCTGAAAGCCAAGTCCCCCTCGGGGGCTACTACGGGGGGCATCCCCCCCTAAGCAGTCCTATTTTTTCGCAAAAATCTTTTTTTCCAAAAATGCTAAGTACGTCCCAACCCGGGAGCTTGGACAGAAAGAAGCAGGGCGCGAGCGGCCAAAAGGTAAAGACGGGTGAGCTAAGAACGGCCCACGCCTCCGGCAGGATACGGCCTCTCCTCCTCACCAATTCACCTTCAGGCTGCTCGTGAAAACGATCAATCCCAGCCGAAACTTGCCTAGGCAGCGGGAAAGGGACAGAACAGCACAAACAAAACGAATTGTACTTAACTTACAAACGTCAAAAAGCGAACTGTCTTGTTACAAAAACCACCAGACTCAAATTCTAATTACAATAATAAGGGCCTCAGCGCCCGGCCACTTTCAGGGCTCGAGGGGTCCCGCGGGAGGAGCGTTCGGGAAGAGGTCCTCCTCAAAGGCGTCAGCAAGGTCCGCGGCGGCGTTCGCAGCAGCAGCGTCGAGTCGGTTCACCACCTCCTGCGCACCGTCATCATCAAGGTCGTCCGCGACGATGTAGCCCGTGGCCAGCGCCGTGAGGTCAACAACGTAGTGCGATTGCACCACACCGAGGGTCTTCTGGATGCCGAGGCGGAGGGCGCCCTTCATGCGCTCAGTGACGCGACCGCCCAGAGCCCGAAGGCGACTCGCCACCGAGCTCCCCGACAGGCCGGCGCCCTCGTCGATGCTCTGGCACACTTCGAGGGCCGCCTCCTCCAGAAGTCCCAAATCTTGCTGGGACGAGTTGTAGGCCGCTTGGAGCACTCCCGCCTGCGTCGCTGACTCCCCCAGGGCTTTCCGCAGACCTGAGAGCAAAAAAAGGGGTAAGTCGAGAGCGAATCTCGACAAACCTGATCAGAAAACGAAGAGCCGCGGGCGGCAACTCACCTTCGACTTGCTTCCTCTCCCTCTCGAGGTCCGTGCGCACGGCTTCGGCCTCCTGCTGCAGCTACAGGATAGAGGCGTCCTTCTCCTCGCCTCCAACCCTCAAGTCCTCGAAGGCCACGCTCTCCTGGACCAGCTCCCCGGTGAGCCGCTCGATCTCCGCCTCTCGGAGTTGAAGCGCAGCCCTGGCTTCCGTCAGCGAGGTACGCTCCTGGTGGAGCTGGGACTGCGCCTCCTCCCGCGCCGAGCACTCGCGCTGGGTGGCGGACCGAGCGTCCTCAAGCACGGCTCGCTCCTGCTGGAGCTGAGTCTCCACCTGCGCACACGTGCCGCGCTCCTGTCGGAGTTGGTCCTCCACCCCCGCGAGCGCCGTGACCTTCTCCTGAAGAGCAGCACCCAGCTTCTCGACCTCCTGGGCCTTCTTCTCGGCCTGGGTCTGCCAGGACCGCGCTCCCTCGAGGGTCGTGCGGTCCTGGAGGAGTTGAGCCTGCGCCTCGGCGAGGGCCGCCTCCCTCTGCTCCAGCAGGGTCTGTGCCTCGGCCAGGGCGTCGCGCGCCTTCTGCAGCTCGCCGCTCGCCGTCGCCAGCGCCCCTTCCCTTTCTTGGAGCGCGGCCTTCACCTCCTCGACCTCCTTGGCTTTTTCCACCGCCAAGGTGCGTTGGTCGGTGTAGGCGTCCTCCACGCGCCATGAGCCTGTACTCCAGCCAGCCGTTGTCTTCCCGCAAGGCCTCCACCATGGCATCCAGGGACTCGTACTGTCCCCGGTACCAATCAAGGTCAGAGCTCAGCTCGGCGAGGCGATTGAACTTCTCGTCCGCCTGGCCCTCCAGCTCCTGCGGGCGGTAACGCGAGGGCAAGGGAAGGAATCGAGTCAGAAGACGCCCGAGCGAGAAAAGCAGGGAAGCGAGCGACGGACGGACAGAGGTTCTTACCTGAAAGAGTTCGAGCGACCTGCCTCTGTGGAGCCGGAGCGCCTCGGTCAGAGCAGTGCTGAGAGAGGCGCCGTGGGCACGGAATTCATGCCACCGCGCCCTCTCAGCCCTCGCCTCCTCGATCAGACTCCCCGGCACCCCGGGGAGACGGAGCCTTTGCTCCCACTGCGGCGCGACATCATCAAACGCCGGGGGCGCGGCACCGGATGTCGACGCCCCGGCACCAGGCGCCGGCTGCTGCGACATCACGCAGCCGTCGGACCGCACCACCAGTACCCCGGGCGCGGGCCCGGGGGCTGATCCGCTCGTTGCCCCCGCCAGACCCCCACTGGGGGTGGAATCCCCATCAGCAGGGGCCCCGGCCGCTCAGCGGCCCTCAACGTCCCGGCTCGCTGCGCGAGCCCGCCAGCGCCCTTGGTGGGGATCGCGGGCAACCGACGCCCGTGCGGCCTCCGCCGCCACATCTTCCCGCTGCCGCGGCCTTGCGGCCGCGGCGCGTGACGCCTCGCCCGTCGCCGCTGCACCCACCGCCACTCGCGGCGTCCTCTCCGAGCGGGGCCTCGTCACTCGCGGCACCCCCAGCTTGAGCGCCTTGACGGGCGCAAGCGTGGGGGTAGCAGGCGCCACCCTGTCGACGGGAAGAAAGAAAGATGAGTCGCCGCGGCACGACATCGAGAACGCGGAGGGGGGAACGCAACGCACCTTAAATTAGAGAAGCCCCGCTTGCGCTTCCTCGAGGGTTCGGGAGGCGCCTCCCCAGCCCCTGTCGGCGCCGCTAGCGCCGATCCTCCGACGGGCGGCACTGCGCCCGCCTCAGGGGTAGGCTCCGTGGCGACCCCCTCGACCCCTGATGACGGGGGCGGCGCAGGTTCCCACCTACCGGAGGTGGTCCGCTCCCCCTCGCTCTCCTCCTCGTCCGAAGACGAGTTCACCAGCTCCGCCGGCGGTGAGAGGCCCTGCTGCTCCCGCAGCCGGTAGTCCTCGTTGTATCTATCGAGGCGCTCCTGCCTCCCGATCCTCTTCTCCTTCGCCCGAGCTGCCCGGTCCTGCTCCCTCTGCTGCCTGGCGCGACTGTCGATCTGCGACCGAGGCGTCGACGGATCCGACGTGGTGACATTAACCCCCACCGCCTGCCGCCAAGCAACCGCTATCAGGCTAAGCACGGAAGAAAGGAAAGCAAAGGGCGAAGGGACAGTACTCACCTGGCCGGCGTCGGGGAGCATCACGAACGACCATAGGTCGTCGTCGCTGTGCTGCACCGCCTTGGGATTTTTCGCGTGCCTCGCCCGAGTGGCCGCGTATCCTCGGGCGAGCGGCTCCTCCAGCAACCGCGAACGTGCCAAGGACACGGGGTTGGCCGCCTCACTCATCTCGAAGATGAGGAGTTCCCTCTCCATGAGGGGAATAATCCGCCGGTGGTGGAAGTTGGCGATGACGGACGCCACCGCCAGCCCAGCGTTTGCCAATTGGCTTATGGCGTCGGTGAGAGGCTCGAGCCTCCTCTGCCTCGCCGGGGGCGACACCCCGTACGTCCACGAGTCCGGCCTCTCCTTCAACACCTTCCCGGTGTACGGCGGCAGGCCGGCGCCGTCGTTGCGAAGGTAAAACCATCCCTTCTCCCAATCGGAGTTGTTTGACGTCATCGTGCACGGGATGTACAGCTCCCTCCGGAGGTCCCGTACCGAGAGCGTGAGGCCGCCGGCGCGAACCGCTCGACGCGTCTTCTTCTCCCCCGTGGCGAGCGTGTGGAGCTCGCCGCGGAAGAGATGGACCCACAGGTCCCAGTGCGCCGGGATCCCCAAGAATCCCTCGCAGACGGCGACGAACGAGGCCGCCTGCGAGATGGCGTTGGGGGCGAAGTTGTGGAGCTCCACCCCGTAATGATGGCACAGCCCCCGCATGAACTTGCTTGCGGGGGTGTTGAAGCCGCGCTCGTGTAGCCGCAGGAAGCTGACGACGTAGCCCGGCGGAGGGTTCGGCTCCCCATCCGACGGCGGCGGGACCATCCACGCCGGATTCGGGCCGTCGCCGGCCGGCGTCAACTGGCCGCCATGCACCAGCTCCTCCAGCGACCGCCGAGTCACCGTCGACCAGGGCCACGGGAACGCATCCAGCACTCGAACAGAAGACATGGCGGGGGAGGCGGAGGAGCGCGGGTGGCTACGGGAACGGAAGGGCTTGGACGGATCCGGGGTGGCGAGACGCACGGCGCAGAAGAAGATGAAGTGTGGGGAACACGTGTGAATGGCAGAGGTAAGGAGTCCCTCCCCTGTTCTCCCCGCATTTTATAGAATCGGAAGGGGCGGAGTCCCTGGGAAAACGGCGCGCGGCGGCAGTTAATGCGGCCGACGCCCCACATCGCCGACAACTGGGCCCCGCCGCGCCAAAACAGCCGCGCGCGTGCGCACGCGTCATGATTACTGCGCGGTAACCCAGGGGACGCAGCGCCCCGTCTCATCGCCTTCCCACGTCGTCCACGTCGCCCACACCACGCCGCCTAAAAAAGTGCGCCCACTCCGAACGACCTGCACCACGACCGCGGTTCGTCAGTGATGGGGATTCCTTCTCGCGTAAGGATGGCCTCCTCGTGAAACTAGAGCCGAGAGCTCGAGGGCTGACCCCTCGAGGGCACGCGATTAACGCCCTGATCTAAAGCAGGTCGCGGCCGCGAGGTCACGGCCTGCCGGTACGCCCTCGAAGAACGGACCCAGGGATTTCTAGGGATTTACTGGCCTTCACGGCTATACTGATCAGCGGCTCGAGGCCCAGCCCGTTGAGGGTACGGTGGGCGCCGCAGATGCCCCTCGATCTGGGGATTTACTGGCCTTCACGGCTATACTGATCAGCGGCTCGAGGCCCAGCCCGCTGAGGGTACGGTGGGCGCCGCAGATGCCCCTCGATCTGGGGATTTATTGGCCTGCACGGCTATACTGATCAGCGGCTCGAGGCCCAGCCCGCTGAGGGTACGGTGGGCGCCGCAGATGCCCCTCGATCTGGGGATTTATTGGCCTGCACGGCTATACTGATCAGCGGCTCGAGGCCCGGCCCGCTGAGGGTACGGTGGGCGCCGCAGATGCCCCTCGATCTGGGGATTCATTGATCAGCGGTTCGAAGCTCGACTCGATAACAGATCAGTGAGCGCCACAGATCCACCAAGACGGAGGCACCCGGTGCCACCCCGCAAAGGCCCTACTAATCAGAGGTACGGAGCTTGGCCCTCGACGGGTTCGAACAGGCGCCTCAGATTAACAGAGTCAGGGACGATCAGGGCGCGCGCGATCAAGCCGGTCCTCGAACCCAAAGGTTCGGGGGCGCCCCATAGTTCGTGTTCAAGGCCAAACGAGGGCAGTTAGTCGAGGGATCCCATCGAGGGAGAGCTTTCGCGCCCTCGGTCCTAATCGAACAAGACCGAGCCCTGCCTAGCATACCCACGTAAGTGCTCTCATGGACGTGTCTCCGGACCACGAGCCGACCCTTATCGAACGGGGCACGGACGTCCACTTGAATTACCCGCTAACAACTCAATGAGGGATCCATGACTCGCGGCCCGTTCGATGGGAAACATGGACCACCTCACCCCTCCGCCCTGCGAAAGGGCAGCGAGGGGCGCACAAACAAGTCGAAGAGCTCGCCCCGATCGCCTCGAACGGGCCCGAGCTCGGGGGCTCATCGCACGGCTACACCCCCTGGACATGTCTGACGAAAGTCGTGTTTTCCCCGCCCCTTCGAGGGCAGCGAGCGAACCCCCCGGGACTCATCCCGGGTAGGGTTAACACACCGTTCCACACGCATAGGATCGCCGAGGCCGGCTGAAATATCGCCGAGGCCGACTGAAACAAATGCCTTACGGATCGGCAGCTCAGCATTCAAACCTTGCACGAGTGCACGCACTCCTCCAAGGCTTCGGGGGCTACACCCGCGGGTGCGCTAGCGCGCCCCCACGGAACGTCATACGCATCCAAAAGGGAAGAAAGTCCTAACAGAGAGCTTCAGCCTTTGCGGATCCCTCCGGATTCCCCTGCAAAGGCTCGGGGGCTACTGTCGGGGACAGCCATAGGGGTCCCCTAACTATGGGGGAGATTACCCTTCCTAAAAATTTAACACAAAACCACAACAACATCACCCAACCAGTCACGGCCCAAAAACGAGAAAGGCCCACGGTCCACCACGGCCCGATAACCTCCATGGCCCATCAAGCGCCCGTCCCCAGCCGCCCTCGAGCGAATCTCCGCCTCGCTCGAGGGTCAGGGCACCACGCGGCAAGCACCCGCCCCGCTCGAGGGCACGGCGCCCCATGAACAGGACTCCGCCTCGTTCGACGGCCCCGGCCCCTCGGGCGAATCTCCGCCTCGCTCGAGGGCTTCAGCCCCTCGAGCGGGTCTCCGCTTCGCTCGGGGGATCGGCGCCCCTCGTACAGATCTCCGCCTCGCTCGAGGCCGACCCTCGAAGCGATAACACCCCGCCTGTCTCACCTGACAGGGGCATTAAATGCCCTTGCCCGCCGCATGCGCCTTAGTCAAAGGGCAATCCCCGCCCATGCCGCGCCGCTGACACCGCCAGGGCTTCTGACCTTGTCACTGTGCGGCCAAACCCCGTCACTATACCGCCATTCCCAGCACTGTGCAGGTGCTGTGCGGACAAGCCAGTGTCATTCCAAAGCACTGCACTGCACCGCCGACTCCCGTCCTTCTCCCACGGCGAGCCCCTCGGAAGGGCATGGGCGCACCCTCGAAGGGCGTACGGGCGGCGACCGGGCGCACGATGCGGGCGGCGCCACGGCGCGAAACACATTAAGCACGTCCCCTCCGTCATCTCCGGCACTGTACAGGCCATCCCCGGCGCTGTGGAGCCATCCCCAGCGCTGTGGAGCCCTGTTACGATGGGACACCACCACGCCGGCCCCTGTATGGCATGGGCGCTCCCGCCGTCGAGGCCCTCGAAAGGGCATGGATCATCCTCAAAGGGGGGCCGGACGGCGAGCAGGCGTGCACACTGACCGGCGCCGCCGTACGAGCGACGTGCGTCGCGTCCCCTCCGCTAGCTCCGGCGCCGCCCGGCCATCCCGGGCGCTGTGCGACTGACCCGGAGTCTGTGCGGCCATCACCGGCGCTGCGCGGACATCCCTAGCCCTGTGGCACCATCCCGGGCGCTATGCAGCCATCCCCGGTGCTGTGCGGCCCTGCTTCGATGGGACGCCGCCACGCCGGGCCCTGTACAGCACCAGGCGCCCTCGTCAGCAAGACCCTCGAACTGATGTACGAACGGCGGTCAGACGTGCACGCCGAGCGGGCTACCCTCGAAGCTATTCCCCGGCAAGTATATAGCCACCACGACACCCGCAAGTGCTGAGATTCGTCAGGACACCATCAAGTCACAAACGCTGTGTACCAGTACCACGATACTGTGTAAAACCCCGTGCGGCACATTTGTAAGCCGCCTCCCCTTGGTCTATAAAAGGAGGAGGCGGTCGCCCGGCCGCCGGGGACGACATCATCACGACACACCCGCACTCACCCGCATACTCGTTCCCCCGATATTGGCACTTTGCCTCAATCACCTAGCAAGGACCTGGAGGCTTCTCCTCCTCTCCTGCCTCGCTTGTAGCCCCCCTCTACAGGCACCACTGGTGCGAATCAATACAGCGTGCACGCGCAATCTGCTGGACGTACGACCCCGCGGTCGGAACCAGGATAAACCCGTGTCCCTGTGTTGCCATTTGCACCAACCATCGAGAAGCTGATCACAGCGTATCTCACTAGTTAGTGTCGGGACTAATCCTAACACCGACAGTTTAATTGTGTAACTGATACTTAAAAAAAAGATAAACATGTCATCTGCTGGGAATTATACTAGATTAGAATATTAGGATGGAATTCAATTCCGATCCAAATGCGGCCTAATATCTTGGCCATTTAATAACCAGTGTATGCATGTTAAACTTTAAAAATTTTAGTGACAACTTAAAATATATTCACTGGTGGAGAAAGTAATATATTGTTAGGGACAAATACGAAATGATCTTTGCATGCAAAGTGTTAAATACTCAGAAACACATCTACCTCAAGTTGTGTAAGAAGCATTTCGAAAGTAAGGTTGGTATGCCTAAACTTTAAACTAATTCAAGAATTCTCAACTCGATGCCCCTTAGTTTTTTAACTAGTCTTTTTGGTTATCATTTTCTGATATATGACATTTTTTTTAAATGTTTGTTACAACACCGTTGTTTTTTCTTGGGATCATGATCATGGCACATTCTACCACCCACCTGCATTGTAACGGAAATTAGAATAAGAGTTCTTTTAGCACGGTCAAAAACTTATTATTTCAAAGTCTTTCTTCATTCATATGGCTAGAAATTCATTAGGTACTCCTTATGTTTCAAATTAGAGCAACTTCAACAGCTTAGCTAAAATATTAGCTAAATTTAAAAGTTTTGAAGGTCTGTAAAAAATAAAAAAGCCTCACAAACGGTGGGACATCCAACAGACTCGACAAATCTAATTCTCCAAATCACCCTGGCCCACATCCTGGCCCACAAAAGTCACAACCGGCCATCGTTTCCCACAGACCCACACACATCCGTTCCCCTGCGTCTTTGCATTATCTACCTGCTGGTCACCGCCGCCGCCGCACGCATGCCCTGGCTGCTGGAGGCCGCCGCCGGCCCGCTGCCGTCGTCCATAAAACCGAGAGGCCGAGCCCTCGCTTCCCCCCTGCTCTCGTCCTGCCCCCTCGCCTTGCCGCGCTGCAACGTTGCCGCCCGAGCTACTGGCAGTACAGAGCGCCGCTGGCCGTCCTCGCGTCGATTCGCCGCCTTGGATGCTCGTTGGAGCAAGCAGATGCCGCCAGGAGGATCACGATGCCGAGCTGAAGCCACGCCGTCGGTCCTTGACCCTTCACCGCCACCAGAGTATCGTCGCCCGCGCGAAGCCTCGAGCCGGCCATCTCCTCCAGCCGCCGTGAGCCAAAATCCGGCCGCACCTGTACATCTCGCACCTGTACATCTCTGTCTGTGGTGAGCACATATCCTGCATCCCCTCTATCTCCTCCAGCTCCTCTGCTATCCGACCGTGCCCCTAAGCTGCCAGACCGCCGCCGATTTGGCCTGCCATGGCCGAGTTTCCCCAGCCGAGCTGCGTGCCGTCCATGCGCCCCTCTCCTCTCCGGCGCCAGGCCTCCTCCCCGCGATGCCGGCGCGCGGCTCTCCTCCCCCGGTTGGTCCCCTGTGCTCTTGTCGTGCGCGGCCGTGGGCTCCTCCTTGACGACCCTCACCGGCGGCTCCATGAAATTTGGCGCGAGGACTGAAGGGCGGGAAGGCACGCGAGAGGGGCGAAGGCGATATGACGAGCGGCGCTGCCTAGCCAAATATGTCGAGCGTGGGTTCCGTTTTTCCGATTCTGATTGCGAGCCGACGGGATGACGAGGCTGTTGGAAGGTTGTTTTCTGGATTTTTTCTAAATTTTAGCTATTCAGATTGATTTAGAGAGTTTGTTGGAGTTACTCTTAGAGGTCGTTTTGTCTTTTCTATATTTATAGATATTTTTGTGCATCTAGACATACAGACATACACCGCATACAAAGAGTCAAAGACCTATGAACCTAGAAAAAATCAAAACGATATGACTAAGGGAATATAATACAACAATCAGAATCAATGCGAGAGCTAGAATCAGGACAGACGATGGTAACTCGTAAAATAGATTTTGGTCAAACTCAACTAGCTATGTTCTATCACTCGGAAACTTAATCATGAGGGGTTAAGTGCATGATTCATGCAAAGGCTAAATAGTTTTTTCCCTAAAATAGTAGGATTTTTTTTAAGTAGAACATATGATGCAACATTCGGTACCTTGCCCCATTAGTTCACAAGAATTAAAAGCTATACAACTTTTTAAAAAATATGCTGAAACAAAGAGGACCCCATTAAAAACCCACAGAAATTTTGTTACACAGTGGGCACTAAAGAAACGAGCACAGAAAAACCGGAATGGCGAGTTGGTAAAACCAGAAAAGACGCGAGTTCGTCGTCCTCAGTTGCTGCTGCTGCTGTGTTGGCCTGCTGCACAGCCGAGTTGCTTCCTCCGAGTCCCCTTGCATGTGGTTAGTTTACTACTGTTGCTTTTTTTTTTTTTTTGAGAAGGCAACGGGGGGCAGGGGCCCACCTGAAGATTTCATTCCCAATGAAAAACCCGAACCGGGGTACAAAGAACAGAGTTCAACAAGGGCGGCAGAAACAGGGGAGGCTCGAGAGCCTGGGGAGCATAGCAGGGCACAACGCAGCCGCGGAGCGCCTAATTACAACGCTAAGGAGGAGCACCAAGCAGTGAGAGGCGTAGTGTCCATTCGTCGTCTCGCCCGGCAACCAAGGCCCCGGCAGGGAGGGTGATGTCGTCGAACACCTTCCTGTTCCTGGCCTTCCAGATAACCCACGCGACGGCCAAAGCCGCGGTGTGACCCAACTCCGGGGGGTGTCCACAGAGCAGCCCGACCACGGCCTCCGCCGCGTCCCTGGGGGATGTCGGGGGGCGCGCGCCCGGGGAAGATGCGGCTCCAGAATGGCAGCAGCCGAGGACAAGCGGCGAAGAGGTGCTCCATGTCTTCAGCGACGCCGGGGCAGCAGGGGCAGTCCGGGGTGTCGATCCGCGCGCGCCCATGGCGAAGAGTCCAGAAGAACACCTTTACCTTCTTGGGGGCGAAACTGTCCCAGTTGATCTCCGACATGGGTGGCCCGCCAACGGTGCCGCGGATGGCGGCATAGAGGGCGGAGGAGCACACGGCCGTCGAGGAGGAGGCCATATGGCGAGCATCAGGCTGGTCCAGGAGCACGACGTCGCCGAGAGCTTGCTCCAGGAGGCCCAATTCGTGGCTGGCGGCGGTGGAGAGCCGAGGTTGGAGCGCGTCGGGCGTGAGGCCGCCGGCACTGACAATCTCCGCCACAGTTGCATCGGGGTCGACACAGTGGGAGTAGAGGGCGGGGAGGACATCCACCAAGCGCCCCGCCTCCACCCAAGGGTCATGCCAGAAGCTTAAATTAATACCCTCATGGGCTCTGCGTTTAACTTTTTATCTTTTAGGACTTGCGTTGTAAATTTATTCGGTGAGAATTGAACTTCAAAATACACTATTACGAGGACAAAACGCGACGGTAATGAAGTCTAAGAATAAAAGGTGAAGTTCATTTCTCTCTTCAGTTAACTTTGAACAAGCAAGTTGGCCCGCGTTAATAGCGCGTCTAGATTTGATAAACCATATTTTAAAAAAAATAATATGTTAGCATTGTATTTTCTTTATCCATCTTAATTCATTATCCATACTTTTGAAATCACTAATACCGATGTAAATATTGGAGCTCAAAATTCAGAACTGATATTGATACACTCGAATTTTGTTATTTTGATGGTGTTTTAATTGGTGGATGGAACCTGACCTAATAACGAATGTCATTCGACGCTCTGTTGCACCCCTGCATACAGTGTCAACCTCATCACTTAGTCCCCGCCTCAACCGACTGAGCCTCTTACTCCCCACTCTCGATGGTCGAACTCTGCCTTATTGATTCTATGACTCTTGAGTTTGGCTCGGTTGTTGACCCCACGCAGAGTCTGAGTTCTCCACTTTCTGATGCGCAGATCCAACTCCTCCAGTGAGCTCGTCGTACCTCGTGGCACCGTTGGTTGTCGACGTAGGTGACCTTGAAGCTTGATCTGGGTTGGGCTCAAGCAACGGTAGCGTAGATCCTCCTCTCTTTCTATATGGGTGCACCCCCTTCTTCATCTCATCCAATGGTACCTTCTTCCTCTCGTCCGGAAGTCTCTCTTCTTCTTCGTTGACGGTCGATGCCCCTTTCTTTTTCTTCTTCCTGCTCATCGATGGCCCCTCCTTCGTTGACGGTGCATGGTGGCCGGTTCTCTCTCTTCTAACTTGCGATGCCGATAAATACATAGGATGTTTCTTATATATACATATTGTATCATGTCTTCTAAGATATATATTTATTGCTTGAAATGCTATGTTCTTAGTCGTTGTTGAATATACCTTATGTCTTCTAAAATATAACCATTATGTTTGACAATACTTTTATAACTTCCAAGATAACTACTGACCATCAATAATAGGTAACATTATTCATTGTGGGCATACTTGTGTTTATCATCGTGTTCATTGTGTTGTTTGGTTTCACGCATCACGTACCAATCTAATTCCAAAAGTTTCCAAAAGATTAGAAGATATACGACAAACCAACTTGATCTCATCACTTTCATTCTTGTTTGGAAGCTTACTATGCTTATAGATATGTGTAGTCGAAAAATTGTTCCTCTTTATTTATTATAGAGGGTCTCATGTCACTAACAGGTGGCCTATTCGCAAGCAAGCCCACGTTCTAGGGACACAAAGTCCCTCTACTGCAAATCATGCTTATCCTAAATGGTGAAACATGATACTGCCAATTCAATTTATCTCCTTCATGTCTATTGTGCAAGATAGATATTTGCATTGGGTAGCTTAAATTTCTCCGTACATCGTGCTAGCTTCTCGGATGTATCACAATATTTGTTCATATCACAATCCTTATGTTTTCTCTTGTTGTCTTCCCTCTTTTGTCAACCTTACACCTTCTTTTTTTTGAGCATTTTGCCAATTTATTGTAGTCATTTATGGTCACCTGCTTTGTCCACTATTGTTGTCTACTACCTCAGTTCTTCTCTGACCAAAGCAATCGTATCGCGTTGGTCACTATCTAGGAAGCCATTGTCTCGCTTTTGGTCTCCAAACCTCATATGGTTGATGTCAAACCATACTTAACATCTTCTTTGTCAAATTACTGCTATGCAAACCTACACGAATTGCTCATCAAATCTATCTTATCATCTCCTGTGGCATCCGATTTTTTTTGTCTCCATCACGGTTGTAGATTTGTATGTGCCAGAATCAAGTATTTCCTCTCCCTAGCCTTCTACACATGTTGTATTTTTCAGTGCTTATCTCAAAAAAATTCGAAGAGACTTAGAGCATGCGTGGTACACTTGTTGCCGCTTGTACGCCTTGTCTGCTTGCCCCCGTTGCTAGGCAAATCAAGGTGAGCTCCCATTGGAGTGCTTGCTTTCCTTGCTGTTGCTCGCCTTGTAGCTCGACCCAGTAATATCATAGACGCTCGATCGATAGCAGCAAAGGTCCATCCGACCATGGTGGAGGTTAATCCAACAACAGTGGAGGTCGAATCGACGACATTAGATGTCAAATTGACAGTAGTGGAGGACGATTCAGTGGCCGAAGAGTTTGATTCAGTAGCTAAAGAGCTTGATTTGGTTCTCGTGCACCTGAATTTTACGACGACAAAGCTTGTTTCGGCAGATGCGGTGTTGATTCGACGGTCAGTCCACGTCAGTTACAATCTGAAGTATATCTAGGATTCTAGATCGGATTACAAACAGTATCCCGTGATATCCGGACTGATTGGCGTTGTGTCTGGTGTCTTGACTTTTGCACGCCAAATCTCCTGTCGTCTCGGGCTCGCTTGCCAGGATGGGCGGGCCCACCATCAAGACTTAACTTCAACCCTTTGAACAAAATTCCCCCATCTTCATGTCCCTGAGCGACAGCCCAGTTAAACAATGACTAATGTGCAATTGACTGTGTATATAAACAAAATCCCCCATCTTCGTCTCCCTGAGCGATTGCACAGTCTCTTGTCGCTATCTCTCCATATCCATGGTTGCTTTCTCTAAATAGTCTACCTAGTTCGTGCTCTAAACATGTCTTGTCGCACTTTATGCTCTGCTCGTGTCTTCTTCTCGGCGAGGGTGTTTACATTCTCCTACATTTATTATACTAATTAACCCCTCTATTATTTTTAGACATAGATGATGTGATCGTCGATGACGTGAGCGAGCGACTGACTTTGTTAATATCAAAATCTATTGGTTCGGTCTTGGAGTCCCTAACACTCCAACAGAGGTAGTGTTATATGCGCATATGTTAAAGGGTGAGTGTTAGTAAGTATATGTGAGTTTTTGTTTTTTAAAATACATTTTTAAATTTTAAAATGCTAGTATATAAAGATAAAATTATAAAATTGGTACGAATTGCGTAAAAGTGAAGTACATGATAGGTGAAGTCGTCTGGATGAAAATAAATAAAGAAATCTGTACATCAATTACACTCTGTCCTCCTTGCATCCTCTTTTTCATGAGCTTCTTAATTAGTACTTCAGTAGGGACAGAGAACTAATTTGATGCCATCGTGTGAAACTTTCTAAATTATAATTGTATTTGTTATTTACACTTCAGTTAGTTGTTTATTTGATTTCCCCGTTTGTGTAAACATTAACTACTATTTTTCTTATTTTAATTCCGAATTTATGTATTTATCAATTGTATTTGTATTGAATATGAACTCTTTGGATTTCCTTATTTTAATTCTGAATTTATGTATTCTTTGGATTAATCTAGACCTTCAGATCTTCATAAAATTCAATGGTGTATATTCTTCTTTTTTTTGGATTAACGTGGGAATTTCTAGACCCTCTTGGCGAACGTGGTGGCTTCTTTTAACACTCAAGTATAAAGACAATAGATTCTCGGTATAACATACTCCGTATGATGGGATATTGTGCAGTAATGTACTTCCCAAATCGCCACACTATGTATTAAATCTATATAAATCGGGAAGAAAATTATTGAATTAAGTGAACCGCATTTCGAAACACCCGGAAATTCGAAATCTGGTTACCGATAGACACGAAACAACAGCAAACACCACGGGCAAGTCGGAAACAGAGAGGGAAGCAGCAGCGGTAAAACAAAAAAAAAAGGTTGGGTTCGCCGTCCTCTTCCGGCTTCCGCTGCCGCCCAGCCGTGCCAGGCCAGCTGCCTCCCCCACTCCGCTCCCTTCTCAAAGCCTGGAGAGGAAAAAGGAGGACGGCGAGAGAGGCCGGGAGATAAACCGCAAATCCCCGAAATCGCAGCGCGAAATTAAACAAAACCGGAGCGGCGGATACAATAAGCAGCTGCCGCAGCAGGCAGCAGCAGCGCAGCAGCCGCCACCGTCACGCCACCGCGCGCCGAGAGAGAAAAGCCGAGCCGGTGGCAGGCAAAGGGGAGGGGAGGGGAGGGAAGGGACGGACGAAAGGGGGAACTCGCCCGCCTGCGTGCCGCGGTGGGTTGGTGGGTGCCGCCTCCGGCCTCCGCATCCTGCTGCTCTGTTCTGTTCCCCAGCCAACCCCCATTTACCTCGCCTGGCCTCTCGCATGGATTCCGGCTCGCTTCGCCCCCACTCCACGCGCCGATCCGCCGCCACCTGCCAGGAGAGCGCGCCGCGATCCAATTGAGGTTCAGGAGGCGGGGGTGCCTGCCTTGCTGCCTGCGTGCGCCCCGTCTGTTTGGGGTCCAGCCTCGCCTCAGCGGCCGCTGGACGCCGTCGCGCGCCTGCACGGCGTCTTGGGGCGGTCGAAGCAGCAGCCGCCACGCGGGCGACCCGGCGCGAGGAAGCGGTGGCCGATCCGGTGGAGCGCGATGCTGTGGGTGGCGCGCCTGTCCGGCTTCTTCTCCGCCGCCATGGTGATGGTGGTGCTGTCGCCGTCGCTCCAGTCCTTCCCGCCCGCCGAGGCCATCCGGTCCTCGCAGTTCGACGGCAGCGTCCGCTTCCCGGGCCAGATCGCGGGCGGCGCCAGGGGGATCGCCTTCCGCCGGGCCCCGTCCTTCCGCAATGCCGCCGACTGCGGCGGCGGCGGAAAGGGCAACGGCACCGCCGCCAATGTCTGCGACCCCTCGCTCGTCCACATCGCGATTACTCTCGATGAGGAGTACCTCAGGGGCTCCGTCGCGGCGGTCCACTCGGTGGTGCAGCACGCCAGGTGCCCCGAGAGCGTCTTCTTCCACTTCCTAGTCTCCGACCCGGGCCTCGGGGACCTCGTCCGCGCCGTGTTCCCGCAGCTCCGCTTCAAGGTCTACTACTTCGACCCCGACCGCGTCCGGGGGCTCATCTCCACGTCGGTGCGGCAGGCGCTGGAGCAGCCGCTCAACTATGCGCGCAACTACCTCGCCGACCTTCTCGAGCCCTGCGTGCGCCGCGTCATCTACCTCGACTCCGACCTCGTCCTCGTCGACGACGTCGCCAAGCTCTGGCGCACCGACCTCGGCGGCCGCACCGTCGGCGCGCCCGAGTACTGCCACGCCAACTTTACCAAGTACTTCACCGGCCGGTTCTGGTCGGACCAGCGGTTCGCCGGCACGTTCGCGGGGCGGCGGCCGTGCTACTTCAACACGGGGGTCATGGTGCTCGACCTCGAGCGGTGGCGGCACGAGGGCTACACGCAGAGCATCGAGCGGTGGATGGAGATACAGAAGTCACCGCCGGGGCGCATCTACGAGCTGGGCTCGCTGCCGCCCTTCCTGCTGGTGTTCGCGGGGCACGTGGCGCCGATCGAGCACCGGTGGAACCAGCACGGCCTCGGCGGCGACAATGTCCTGGGCAGCTGCCGCGACCTCCACCCGGGGCCGGTGAGCCTGCTGCATTGGTCCGGGTCCGGCAAGCCGTGGGCGCGGCTCGCCGCCGGGCGACCGTGCCCGCTCGACGCGCTCTGGGCGCCTTTCGATCTGTACGGCCCCGCCGGCGCCGGCGCCGGCGCCGCCGAGGAGTCCCGGTAATCGCAACACTTGCAAAAAAAAAAGAAAAATTCTTTTCCTTCTTTGGCCGACCCCGTACAAATTCTGAGCTTCTAATTCTTGGTTTCCATTACCTGTTCAAACTATATGTTTTTTCATCCCTTTTTCTTTTTCTTCTTTTTCAGTTCAGTTCGATTAAATGTTTTGTGCTAGATTGTTCATGTTTGTTCTTTAGTGGTCTCTTCTCCCACTTCTTTTTGATCGTTTTGTTACTACAAAAACAGAGGTCATTTGTATCCTACTCTACAGAGCTGCAGTTTTGGCAGCCTCAGCACCACCATAAATAAAAGCACAGAGAAATAGAATTTGCACTTTGCTGCATTTGTTCTTCCACCTCTCGTTCGTCCCTCCCCCTCACCCTCTGCCGTTCGGTGTCTTCTCATTCACTCTTGCAATCAATCCAGCCAATCGACCCATCCATCTCAACGAAGAGTCAGCCAGTCCAATGCAGCACCTGCACAACCCTTGGCGCTGGACTCGGAAGGATGCCACCAGCTCCCCACCACTCCACCATGGACCGGTTCCTTGGAGTCTTGGACCATCAATGGCCGAGTCACCGTCAATCGCTCGCAAACATGAGTAACTTGGAATCCTCACCTTTGTGGCCGTGCACGAACTGACTGACACTAACAACCATTTCGCCCGGGCTTAAGCACTCGCCGAAGATAAGCAGAGGGGGTTGCTGTTAACTAAATTCGCGGGGATTAAAGCAAAGCAAGCGGAAATGGCCGGTGTGGGGGCGAGGGCTCGGTGGCTGCAAGCACCAAGCAACACGGGACATGTGAGCTACCGCCCAAGACCGCCCTCTCTTTTCCTCCGGTGGGGCCTCTCGCCACTCCCGCTCGCCATCCTCGCCGCTTTATTCTTTTGCAAAATCATTATTGTTGTGCTGCCGCCGCCGCTGCTCTTCCTCCTCTCCAGACCTCTCATCGCCATATAAACTCCATCAAAGGATTTTATTTTATTTTATTTACTTTTCTTTTAGTCGTCTCCTCCTTTTCTTTTCTCCAAGCTAAGCACCTCAGCTTCCCTCGCAAGAACCTTTTGTTTTTCTGATCATCTCACTTTCCTTGCCAGCTCGCACTTCGCATCTACTAGTCGCCCTCCGCTCCATGCGTCCGGCCAATATTTTGTGAACAATGTGGGTGGGGAAAAGAAACATTTTCGTGTCACTAGGCGCATGGCATCGTTCGTGCGGGAAGGTCGCTGGCGATAGGGCCCCGCCGGCGCGCGGTGAGCTGGTAAAGGGACGCCGGCGGCTGGTCTCGCTCGGTGCTCGCCTCACGCGTCGGTTTCTTCACCGGCCAGGGCGCCAGGCACACAGTTCAGCTTCTTCAGTTTCAGCTATGCTCGGCCGATTTGATTTGGCTGACGGTGACGACCTAACCGACGGGGTGGGGGCTTTTAACCTTTAGCCATTAGCCCCAGCTAATCAGCTGCTTCCATGTGAGATTCGTGTTGTGTGAGAGCTCGGAACTCTACTCTGCACGACGTCCGGTCGAATTATTGCTGCTTAAAGAAAATTGACGTTCCATTCTGGAGAGATACATGGTTGATTTCACTCGTAACGCTAAAGCCTTGCTAATGAACCGATTGCCTTTATGTACCTCAGAATTCTGGTGCACCTAATGTCCTTATCAGCTATCATCGATTTTGTTTATGACGTATTGATTATCTGAAGTTCATTTTGAACTGCCCACAGTGTCGATCACTTGTGATGGTGGAAAGAAACGGCACTCTTTGGCTAACTTCTAGCTTTCACCAGCTACTGAAGTCAGTTTGTTTAATCGGTCTCTGTCCCATCTGCAAATCAGGCTAGAGATGTCAAACCATACTGTATGTATTTTGTCGGCACAAGCTTTACCTTGCCCTGGCTCCGGCAAAACCTTGTTCGTTTCTCCTCCTGGTATGGTAGAAAGGCGAAGCGCTAGGGCCTTTCTGGAACGGCCCTAGCGTAGCATACCCTTTGCTGTCCAGCTGCTGCTGCATTTGGATTTCGGACTACCCAGTGCCGTATCCCAATGCTCTACTAGTCATTCTCTCGTGAGAGCGAGAGCGACCTCGAGAGGTTGAGGGCCGGTGGTCCTCGGCGACGCGACGGCATCTCATGAGACGCGCGGGGTTCTGGTGGGGGTTCACGCGCGCGCGCTGCTCCTATCTAGCGCCTCCTGGTGTCGTCGGTTGGCATGTCAGCGTCGCGGCGCCAAGCCCGGCACGGCCGCCCGCCCGTCCGCCGCGAGGGAAATCTGACCGGCAGAGGCCCGTTCGCGCGCCTGCCTCATTTCCTATAATCCTATGCTGCACTGCTCCTACCGGTGGTGTCTCTGGACGTCGAGGTGGGATCGGCGGCGCGCCTGGGCTTTAAAGAAGGGCGTTTTCTGGATGGCCGCTGGCGCCCGGTGCACGCGCGCACCGGCCGGTGGTAGGTGAGACGAGGGACAGGCAGATACTAGCAGGGCAGGCGGCGGCGAGAGACGAGCGAGGCACGGGCACGGACGGGAGGCCTGAAACCGTTGTGTGCGTCTCGCGAGGATTTCGTTTCGGGCTTTTCCGGTGGGGCGTTGGCGCAGCGTGTCGTGTCCTTGCCTCCTTGGGCGACTGCCGTGACGTGCCGCGGCGGCGGCGTACGACGGGGCCTGCTTGAACAGTGACGTACGGTGGGGCTGCCTGATCGGCCTATACTATGCCTGAGAAAGACGGCGTATGGACCCCCCGGAAAGTATGTATGGTCCTTGGATTGTTGACCCTTACTCCTATATGCATGTTGTAGGATTCGTAGCTACATACGGTGCGGATAAGATCACAATACTGTTGCTTCGTATTCTATGGTCTGAGTTCACCTGAGTTTCTTTCGCTTTTTTGGTACAAGTTTAAGAAAGAATAATAACTCTGCTTTGGGGAGCTTACCAACTTTCATAAGCTAGCTTATCTCAGACGACGTCACGCTGATGGGAGCTTCGTTCTCTCGTCTCAAACACGTCCCGAGCTCCAACGATGGATGACACGTCTGCAATGTCTCGGTGGTCTCGGATGGAATGATGGAACAAAGCGTTTTGTTGCCGTCCATGGTTAAGGGGGTTGGTCAATGTTCAGTCGCTATTCCTGCTCCTTGTTGTAGTAGTATGTAGCTTGAGTTACACGCTGAAGAGTATCGGTATCTCTCTGCTGTAAACGATGCTGGAAGGACGTGAACAGTTGCAACAGCGAGGTCGTGCATTCGGTGGATGACGTGGCGGCATATGTTCGGCCTGGAATCAAAGAACATACGAATTGAACAGCTAGCCCCCAATATCCCATGTGTGATGGTCGAGCTCTATTATGAGATCTCTTGCTGTGCGCAAGTCAAATCTCTCTCTCTGTTGTCCTTGTAAGTTGTGACCAACAACCTCTTGCCATTGCATCCGACAGCCAGGAATTTTGCTTTGCTAATGTCGTCCTATATTTGTTCTTGGTAGTAGTCGCTCGCATCCCCGACGAATTAAGTAACTCTGCATAATGTGTGATCCACGGGTGCCGATGCGCGAGCTTTATTTGCAGTAGTCCCTGGCGTCCACGAACCATCCATTCCACAAACCCAACCCACCACCGACATCACCCCCTTGCCAAACCTTCCGTGCTCCAATTATTCCAGCCACGAAATCATTTTATCATGAGAATCTACTAGGCCATATCGCATCTCACAGTTTAGTACCCCCTGCCATTCTCAGCAGGTCACCCCGAACCTGACCGGAACTCGATCGGACAGGAACATCTTCCTGCTAGGCAGACGTGTGTGTATGATGAGTTGATGACGACTATATTTAGCTCTGTCCCCCACATGCGAGCTAGTGCAAAGCCGCTCATGCCGTAATCATGGCACGGGCAGCTGCTAGATCACAGTTTACAGACACATGCCAATATATACATGCAGAGTGATGCTGCAAGATATCATTGAGCATTTGGCTACCTTTCGAAGTAGAGAGACCGAGGGCGTCCTGGTCTCACTAGTCTCTACAGCTGAACCTGAGCAGGACAGTCCCGGTGTCCCGTGTGCTGTCGAGCTGTCTCCGCTAATGACGAATGGGAAGCTCTGACGGACCTCTCTCGCATTATCCCTTCTTGCCTCGCCACAGCCTGCAATGGACCACGGGCCACGCAGATTAGGAGGCTGCGAGGGCTAGGAATGCAAGGAGTGCCAAGGACAGAGTTGTGGCGGCTGGCGGGGCGCCGTGCGGCTGCGTCTTCCCTAGTGCCTCCGAAAAGGGGTGCTCGAAGTCGCTTGCAGCGGTAGCGAGTACAGGGCGGACCAGGCTGTTGCGACTTGCGAACACTGACGGCTTCACGCCAGCTTATCCGAGCCTGGCTGGCGACGATGGCGGCTGCCGCGTCGATCAAGCTGCGTCCTCTTCCCGACCTCACCTGTACGGCTGGACTGCACATGCACGGCCTCGCTGTGCACGCTACAGTCTCTCTCACTTGATGGAAACCCTTTTGCAGAGATTCCGACGGAAGCAATGTACTTATGGCAATGATCAAGCAGTCCAATTCAGCTCATCTTCGTCCTGATCATGCATATCCCGGGAGAAAATCCCTTGCTATAAATGAGCTTTTGTTTGATGCGGTGGCATCGCGTCGAGCTCGTCGGGCCCTAGCTCTCTGCTGTTTGTATTTGGACGGCAGGGGTCCGTATCGCAGGGGGACCATGTACAAGATACGTGCATATACTACGGCCTTGGCGACTTTAGCGTCTCTCAGGGTCGATGCGACTACTCTACGAGATATTTCGATCGATCAAGGCTGGCCGTCTGGGGAGGGAAACCATTAATACGAGGCGCTGGGATTCGGTATGCGTGTCCACTCCGACGCGGCCGGGGTCGTCTCTAGCTACGGTCGCAGCCGTTATCTCACTGGTTTGGTGTTGCGATCAGGAGCCCCGCCGGAGGATGATGGATGATGATGATCTAGAGGGGTGGTGCGTGGAGCCGGAGAGGAGGGTGGGCAGGATTGCTGGGGTCCCATTTGGCTGGCTATCATTTCCTGATAGTGCCCATCTCGTACGGCCTTTTATTTGGTCCTTAATTTTTGGATTGGAGTCTCTTTGAGCGGTGCATGCGGTGATCAACACGGGCAGCGGCTTAATTGTGCATCTTGTGGATTCGGAACCGTTGATCGTTACATCTGACATGGCTAATAAGCATCCTTGTATATCGTGGTTGGTTTTCTTTCGTCTGCAGTCTACTCACTTGACACTTACTAAATGGAGCTGCGCAGCGAGATTATTTTGCCTAATTTGGTTGCTCGATGCCATTCTTAGAAAAGGTACACGTACGTGACACGCGACGTACGGCCGCCCCCATTCATGCACCGCACGTGTCACACTCGTGCGAACGAATCGTCGTCCATCATTCGGGGTGGACGACGACGCCGACGGCTAGCGATCGAGCCGCCACCTGCGATCGATCGACCTACTACTACTCCATCATCGATCAGCCGCAGCTAACTAAGGTGCTCGTCGTCAGATTCGTCAGTATGTCGCTGCACGTACCGACTACACACCAACCAGTTTCAAGATGGTTGCCACGTTCATGTCACTCACTGTCACTGACCTGCTGACGCCCTAATAATCGGCCTGCCGGCTTGGGGTTCGTCGTCCCTGCCTCCGGCCACACGCATAAGGACATGCATCGATGCCGCCGGCCATGTCGCAGGAGTAAGCGTACATCAACGACATCACGGGACAATAAAGCTACCGGTTCTATTATAGTATAGCAGCGCGTAACGGAGCATCGAAGAAGTCGAAAGCCGAAGCCGTGGCGTGGAACTGCTCCCGCAGCGACGGATCAACGCACGCGCTCGATCGGCCTGGTGATCGAGAGCGCCGTCCCGGCTAATAGTAATAGAGCGCCGATCGAGCCGCGGGCACAGCTGAAGCTAGAGATTGTTTATCGGTCTCGCAACAGCAACGGGGCAACCGACACACGCGACGACGCCCCCACCCCCCGGCCGGCGCGACTCGGTGGAGTAGTCTGGACTGGGAGTCGGGCGTGCTGGAAAACTGGCACGGGCGGGTGCGCGCAGAGGACACGCACGCCGCACGCGTCATCTGCGTCCGTGGCGTCGGCTCGTCGTGGTCCTCGCGCCCGCGCATGGGCATGGGGCGCATGGCCCCCGCCCCCCTGATCTCGTGGTCTATTCTAAAAGAGTTAAATACACTGTAGGTCTTTGAACTTGTCATCATGTGCCACTTAGGTCTATGAAGTTGTAAAATCGAAATCCAGCACCCCAAACTTGTTAAGTTGTGCCACTTGGGTCCATACCCATTCGGTGGATATGAATATATGCAAAAAGACCCTTAATTTTTATCTTCTTCTCCATCTGCGTCCTCCTCGTCTCTCTCGTCTCTCACCTGCGGGCCGCCGCTCTCCGCTACGCTGCGCTGCGCCACCGTAACCTGCGCCGGCAGTGCGAGGTCGGAGGTGGATGTCGTGATCGCGGCGGTGGGCGGGAAGTACAAGCGGTCCAAGGAGGCGGAGGATGGCCTGGGGCTGCGCCCCTGCTTCGCGCTGCCACAGAGCACCAAGTCCATGGCGCTGCCGGAGTTGTCGCTCCACTTCAGGGGCGGCACCGAGATGCAGCTCCCGCTGGAGAACTACTTCGTGGTTGTCGGGCGCGCCCCCACGCCAAGCGCCACCGCCGCTGCTCCGGCGGCGGCCGCTACCGAGGCCATCTGCCTTGCCGTGGTGACGTACTTAAGAGGCGGCGGGGACGTGGGTGGCGGGGCTCGCGGCCTCCGGCCTTGCGCTGCCGACAGGTCGCGGCGGCACAGTGTAAGGGAGGGCGGCGACCCGCAGGTGAGACAGAGGAGAGAGATGATAAGGAGGACGTGGATGGAGAAAAAGATTAAAAATTATGGGTCTTTTTGCATATATCCATATCCACTGAAGGGGTATGGACCCAAGTGGCACAACTTAACAAGTTCGGGGTGCTGGATTTCGATTTTGCAACTTCGTGGACCTAAGTGGTACACGGTGACAAGTTCAAGGGCCTACAGTGTATTTAACTCATTCGAAAATTTCGTACAGCCGAGCCGGCGGGCCTCCTCTGTCGGCGCGAGGCACCGACGGGCGCGCGGCCGTGGCGGATCCGATCCAAGGAGGCAGGACGAAAAGGTGCCGGACGGGACGGCGCACCTGGGCCTTGTTTAGATGGCTAAAAACTAGCAAAAGTAACTGTTCCAACTCCTGTAGCTCTCTTGTAGCACGTTTCGTTTGTTTGTGGTAAATATTATCCTACCATGGGGTAATTAGGCTCAAAAGATTCCTCTCGTGATGTACAACAGAACTGTGTGATTAGTAATTTTTTTTACCTACATTTACTGCTCCGAACATATGTCTTTTGGTGTATTTAATGTGATGTGATGGAGAGAGAGTTGAAAAAGTAGCAAATTTTTGGCAAAAAATTTGCCAACTAAACCAGACCCTGGACCCTGGTACGGCACGCCGAGAGCTGCTGTGGAGTGAGACTGACCAGTTTCTCGGGGCCGCCTCCCAGCGACCGGACTGCGTCGTGGATTCGTCTGGGTTTCAAGGCTTCGAGCGTCCGGCTGGTGTCTGATTAGTGATCACCCACCCATCCGGGTGCTGTTTTTAGCTGAGACGAAGAAATGGAAGCGTCAACGTTACATGGATCCTCGGCATTTACCGCGCGCTGCTAGACGTTCTCGATATGGGATCGTGTTGCTCAGCTCGTTGGATCCGAATTTGACTGGTCAAATTGCTCCAGTTGAAGCAGGCTACCTGCCGCGCAATGCGCAACTGTAGCAGGAAGCTGTGCCGGCAAAACTCAAACAAGTCCCGACACAGGCCGTGGACCATTTTGGGTTTTGCTGATCCTGGCTGCACCTTGTTAGCCCAACAAATGAGGCTGTGGGCCTTATATGAATTTGCTTGTGTCGGGTTGGCCCTTCTATAGCCCATCTTAAGGCCCAAAAGGAAAAAAATATGTACCCAACTGTTTCGATGATGCGATTGGGCTTGTAGTCCAATGGTACGACGGTTCAGTGGGACGCTACCCACCAGGGTTCAAATCCTGATGCTCGCACCTTTTCCTGGATTTTCCAGGATTTACCGGCGTTATGCGTTAAGTGGTAAGCGATGTTCCCGTCGACGACGAGACGCCATTGGTGACTTCGGAAATCTCCAGATATGTCGGTCCTTCGGAGGTGCTCATAAGGGTAGGGTTTGCGTACATGTATTCATAAGGTGAGTGCGCGTGCGTGTTGTTAGCGTCTGCGTTGTACTGTGTAATTCTAAAAAAAACTGTTTCGATGATGATGACTTCAATTGTTCCAACAAATAAAATCAATTGCTTCCCTGAACTCCAGGGGGCAGGGGTGCAGCAGCTCATGTCCTCGCAAGAGGCTTTAGTTTTTTTTTTCCGAATGCATGAGGCTTTGGTTTTTTTTTTGGCGAATACACGAGGCTTCTAGTTCTGCAACTTCAGCGAGTGCGGCAGCTATACGAGCTCCAGAGTGGCGCTTGCTCATGGCATGTAGAAGCCCAGATAGGCCGATATACAGCCCAAAAGAACCAGCCTCCACAAGTTGTCCTGCCATGGAGAGTCCTATACATCTTCCACGCAGGATAAGACGGGTTGAAACTTCTACTTTTCTGAGATTCGTGCGGATACATGTGAACCACACAATTGCTTCTTCTTCCCTCGTGCGGATACATGTGAACCACACAATTGCTTCTTCTTCCCTCGTCTTTCTCTCGTCTCTCGCGAAGCAGCAACCTAGAATTATGAGGTTGTTCGGCTGGTAGAATGAATAGTGCTCGGCTGGTAGAATGAATAGTATTGTGTGAGAAGAAATAAGTCGAAACAAGCCAGCCGAACAGCCTATATACCTGATCAAAACTAGCCCGGCCCAAGCCTGACGGGCTTTGGCCCGCCCATGAACCTTAATGGACAGGGTCTGTGCAGAGATTTCACAGCCCGATAAAATTATTTTTGATATGAACTCAGCCTGATATACATTTTTAGCTATTTTGTAGTGTCAATTACGCGGGCCCGCCCAAGCTCGGGCCTGACCCGAAAAGGCTAGGCCTGACTTGTCCAATGGGACGTCATGGGCAAGATTTTTTCAGCCCGGCCCAGCCCGAACCCGACCCGGCCCGAAAAATGCTCAAATATACCTAGAATGCCGTCGCGCCGCCACCGTGGCAGGTCCTCACGCTGGAGGGGTGGTAGGTGGGCGGGGGCAGCCGGCGGCAGCCGGCAGTGGTCGAGGGGGCGGTCTTATGGTTATGGTTTCGGGGGTTCAGGGTCTTGGGGCTTCCATGTCCGGCAAACCTAGAAAGGAGGGAGGAGATCGGGGGAGCCGGAGGACCAGCGGTGGCAGCGGTTCGGCCGGTGGTGGAGGCGAGGCGGCGCGTTAGTGTCGCTGGCCGGGCAGGGTCGGATCAGTCTAGGAAGGGCGGGCTGGAGGGCGGCAATGGGTGGTGGGCGGGCGGCGCGGTAGCCGCCGGCCGGGGCCGATGGAGGAGGCGACTGGGGTGGTGCTGGAGGAAGAAGGTGAGGGAGAAGATGAAAATGATAATTAGGTTTAATGAGCTTTAAAGATTCATTGCTTATCCAACTTTCACGATACACGAGCCCCCTGGCCCTCACTGGTCGCTAGGCGTGCACGGTAGTTGCCACTTGGCACCAGCCCGGAAGCAAGGGTAGTGGATTGGATCTGCAAGGCAGTAGGGGGGGGGGGGTAGGGCACGACGACCTGAGTGCTACTGATGTCGCTGTCCGGCGGCGCGACGCGAGGGACAGATTCGGGTTGCAGACTCGCAGTCGGCTCGACTTGGGACAAGGCCGTGAGCTGCGACTGTAGGTTGCATTAGAATGTGCATAATTTGTTTGATCTTTGTTTGGGGATTTTGACTTCTTGTCGAATTCTTGAGTTTGTGTATCCTATCATCCCTTTCCCGTGGAACTTCTTGAAAAGCTCAAAGATTTGATATCGAGCAAACGATTCCTTCTAGGCTCGATTTTACAGAACAGGATTCCTTCTATTTTGCCATTCCTGTCATCCTGTGCTTGTCTGGTGTTCGGCTCAACAAGCCGAGCCGAACCACTGAGAACGAGCTACACCGAGCCGATACGAGCCGAACCACTGGTTGGGAGAACCAGCTGCACCGAGCCAGTTCAATATGCAGTCCTATTAATGTTCTCCTTCCCCTGCTCTTTTCCTTTTCTCTTGCTACCGTTCACCTCCCCTCTCTCTCTCCCCTTCGGCGACGACTGTGCGAGCTACGCGAGTACTTCGCCGGCGACGAGCACCGCCAGCTAAGTCCGCCCACCTTTCGTTCCCTTCCTGCTGCGCGATACCGAGCCTAATGTAAGCGGTTTCTATTCGGATCTGACCCAATTACAAATATATGCATGATACCTACTTCAAGTTTTTGCAATGTGTCGAGACAGCTCCGCTATTGCTGATAATGGTTTGAATTGTAATCTCGTTTGCGACCTGTTTGAGTTGCCTGTTCTGCTGCTGATTCTCATTGGATTTCCTTGAAATGGAATGATTCTGTGCCATTATCATTGATGCATGCCGTGCGATGGTTGTTCTGCAGCTGATCTTCTGACTGGAAAATCGCGTTGACGGTGGCGAGCAGGGGTTCTACCATCCGCAGCTTCATCTCAAGGAGCAGAATTCTTACATGATCCCGTTAAACAGGAGGTCAAGCCTTCCTAGGGCTGGTAGATCTCGACGCACCCTGTCTCGGTTATTACTGTTTGCTTTAGAGATATCTAATGATATGTCCTCTTAATCCGACGGTCCCTTAAGCCTGTGTGCCCACCACCACTGGCCTTTGTTTATGTTTAGGTCGACCATCCAATGCAGGTCCCATGAAGGAAACTGATTATTTTTAGTTCCTCACTCGAAAAGCTGTCCCTTTCTGCCTTGCAATGGGATTCACTTGGTGTGCAAGCACATGCTAACTTTCAAAGGTGCTATTTACGCATATCTATGAGGGGAACTGTGGTTTTGTATGGCATTGCTTTTCTGACAGTAGTTTGGTTGTAGAGTGCTTCTGAGCAAAAGTTCCTTTCTGTGATTCAAAATGATGCATTTCTTTTGCCTGAAGTAATACTTGTTATGTGCACATTAAGATTTCAGTTGCTAGAAAGACAGGCAAGCTGACTAAAGCTATTAGGTGCAATATTTCAATCGAAGTCAGTAGGATGTGTATAACCCTTTAGTTTAGATTTGGTAGATATGTCTTAAAGCAACAGCAGCCAATTTGCTAATATCACATTCCAAGTCACACCCAGAGTATGCCTACTGCGAGTTTTGAATAATGGCATTGTGGTTTGTGTAGCGCTTCATCTGTAATGATGAAATGCATGACTGGTCCCTTTTTTGTTTCTCTCATTGATAGGGATGGAGTACTTGGATGCAAGGCGGAAGCCTCATAATGTTGCGAAAATCATTGCAGCCCTGGTCCTCACAACACTATGTATTTTTGTTCTGAAGCAATCTCCTGGTTTTGGTGGCAATAGTGTGGTAAGATGTCCACAAGTCCATGTTTCTCTTTACCTTTTTCTTTCTATCATATTCCTTTCAATAAACTTTTCCAAAGCACCTTCTACTTATGCTTCGTATCACAAATTAAAAATCAATTAATCTTCCTATAGGTAGTAACGTTGTGCCCTCTTCTGAGGCATTCCCTCCTTTTATTTTCGTGTAATGCACTTCATCAACTAGGATATTTAGTTTGGAGAAATTGTAGAATATGCAGCAAAGCATAATCTTTATCTTGTATTCTTGTGTCATTGAAAATGCACTTGGATCATAATGAGAACAGAAAGTGAGAGCACTATCCTACTTGTTTCCCCCACATATCTTTGTACCTTCTTGTGGTAGTGCTAACTAACAAGAAGATGATGAAAGTGACATCCCTCCAGCATATAGTCTTTGTTATTGCAGTGTCTTTTACATTAGGCCATGTTCCAACTTGATCTTTCATACATACATGCATGCATACATGTCTTTGTTGCCACTGCTTGGTGTGGCAGTTGAGGCCTGAGTGACATCATCACCATTGCAGCTTTAAGCCATGATATGGTACTTTTGTTTCACGATACCCAAGCAATCTGGATAGATAATGCTGATTTGTACTTTGCTATACAAAACTTGGATGAATCTGATAATGCTTCAATTCACACTTGTAAACATGACTGTGCTGTGTATATTCCTGCAGTTTTCTCACCATGAACCTGGGGTTACCCACGTCTTAGTAACAGGAGGAGCTGGCTATATTGGGTCACATGCCTCTTTAAGGCTCTTAAAGGATAACTATCGAGTTACCATTGTGGTAACCAAGTCTTTCTTTGTACTGAATGTGTGAATTAGTTTGTTCTTTAAATCTTTTGTTGCTGATGCACAGTTTGATTCATTCTGTAGGATAATCTCTCTAGAGGGAACATGGGAGCAGTAAAGGTTCTGCAGGAGTTATTTCCGCAGCCTGGGAGATTACAATTCATTTTTGCTGATCTGGGAGACCAGAAATCTGTATCCTCACTTATGCTCCTAAAGCTGCTTTGCTTATGCCTCTAATGATTATGGAGATACATCCAAAGTCTTGTTTTTCTCTTAACTGGCTCCCAGGTCAACAAGATATTTGCTGAAAATGCATTTGATGCTGTGTTGCACTTTGCAGCTGTTGCTTATGTGGGTGAGAGCACACTGGAACCCCTTAGGTAAGTCTGTAGTCGTTACCTTGGAACTATTGGGATTGAAGATCATATTATTTTATTCCGCATAAAATGTAGAGAGCATCAAGGCTTTTACTCCTTTATGCATTGTCGTCTAGAGTTGTATTGCCAGGCCAAATGTTATTTTATATTACCTTTTTCTGGCCACCATGTTGATTTTTTCCCTTAGCTCTCATGACCTATATCTTAAACTACCTTAAGTGGACTAAACAATGTAAGGTCTTAACCAAATTATTTTCTATTCACTGATAGCATGTTGTAATGCTAGTGTCTTGATCGTGCACCTACTCCTATCATACATATTTAGTTATTTTTTACAGATTTATTGATCAGTTTTAAATATCTGAAACTTCTCTAATGTTTCTAACAGCCTCAACTACTTAACAGGTACTATCACAATATTACGTCAAACACCTTATTGATCTTGGAGGCTATGGCATCTCATGGAGTCAAGACCCTTATTTACTCCAGTACATGTGCTACATACGGAGAACCAGAGAAGATGCCTATTACAGAAGCCACACCTCAGGTTTAGTTATGTTGACAACTTGAAATGTATTTTAATAATACCATGTTTGTGTCCTGTGTCATTTAATCAGCTTAGTACCGAAACAAATAATCTTAGGCTGCTATGTAAATGCAGCATTCTTTTCTTCAATTTTTAATGACTTTGGGTATATACCTGTGCAAACAGACATGATGTTGTGGTACTGATTGGTCGTTTATCTCTTACCTTGGCCTAGGTTCCTATCAACCCATATGGAAAAGCTAAGAAAATGGCAGAGGACATCATATTAGATTTCTCGAAGTCGAAGGGAGCTGACATGGCTGTCATGATTTTAAGGTAATCTTTTTTTTCTCTCCAATTGCACAGGTAGGACATTTAATTTCTCAACACTTCTGTCCAGAAATTGGTTTGAATTGACATTTCGGCTTCTGCACCAGATATTTCAATGTTATTGGATCTGACCCAGAGGGAAGATTAGGTGAAGCTCCTAGGCCAGAACTACGAGAGCATGGTCGGATATCTGGGGCATGCTTTGATGCAGCATTGGGGATCATTCCAGGATTAAAGGTATATTTTTGTTGTACTGTATGTGTAGCAATATCTGCGAAATAAAGCATAATTTAGTCTACTGCTGCATGTCGAGCTGTGCTGCTTTGCCCAATGTAGTGCTCTACATTGTGGAACTGTGCTGTAAGATAGAACTGATGTATATACATGATCTTTGTGTAGGTTAAAGGAATAGATTATCCTACAGCTGATGGAACTTGCATAAGGGACTACATTGATGTCACAGATCTAGTTGATGCTCATGTGAAAGCACTCAACAAGGCTGAACCTGGAAAAGTTGGCATTTACAATGTTGGAACTGGAAAAGGTTTGGCAACACAAGATGTCTTTATTTATTTGAAAGTTACTCTCTGTTCCAAATTATAAGTTGTTCTAGGTTCATTCTAAGTCAAACTTGTCTAATTTTGACCAAGTTTATATAAAAATGCTTATATTAACATGAATAATATCGAATAAATGCACTGTAGTCTATCTAATGAAACAAGTTTGATGTTGTAAATATTTATGAATTTGTGTATAGTTTCAGTCTATTTAGTGAAACAAGTTCGATGTTGTAAATATTATGCATTTTTGTATAGACTTAGTCAAAGATAAATAAGTTTGACTTGGGACAAAGTTAAACAACTTATAATTTGGGACAGATGGACTATTAATTATTTACTCATACGGAGAGTTGTGCGCAGCACAGGATCTAATAAATATTTTTCTTAATTTATGGTAAAACATGTGATAGGTGGACCCACAAGTTAATCTGGGACAAGATTTCTTTGTGGAATTTACGCAAAATCATGAGAAAATACAAATAGTAACTTATTCATCCTACTGGATGAGTGACTGAAATAAATCATTCCTGAAGACATTTCTTGTGTCCTGTGTGCCATCACCACCACTTTGCTCTTATAGTGTGTGCCTTCTGTTCAGGCCGTTCTGTTAATGAATTTGTGGATGCCTGCAAGAAGGCCACTGGGGTTGACATCAAAATTGAATACCTCAGCAGAAGGCCAGGAGACTATGCAGAAGTATACAGCGACCCAACAAAGATCAACACGGAGCTCAACTGGACAGCTCAGTATACAGACCTCAAGGAGAGCCTGTCAGTAGCATGGAGGTGGCAAAAGTTGCATCCACACGGCTACGGGACAAACTAAATATAGCCAACTGATCAATAATTTCACTGAATCTTTGATACATATTGATTCTTTAGTTAGTGATATAAGATCTTGCTGTATTCTTCTCTCCCTCATTCTTTTCATTTTGAAAGGTTTGTTGTTTTTTTTTGGGTAGTCAAGTCAAACAGTGATTTGGATATGCTGGAAATCCTGGAAGCATTCCTGTAAGAGCAAATTTCATTGTTTCTGACACGAAGTGTTGATTAAAAAAATGTACATTTCATCAACCGATCCGAGCTGCAAGGCTTTTTGACTGAATTGAGTTACGAAAAACTGAGCTGATTGCTAAAAATGTGTTATGTGGTTTTTGTGCTGCAGTTTGATGAAAATGCAATTTAGAGACATACAGGGGGAAGATGGACGTGCAATAAAATTTTCCATTGGCAGCTTCATGTGCTATGTATTTTCCATATCTCGTGACACAGCTTTATTTGCGCATTGCTGGGGAGGCATGAAGGTTGCTAACAAGGCCAATAATGAGGGGAAGCTGATATGAGTTTTCCAGCTCATCTGTCATGAATGAGGTTGGAAGCTGATATGAGGTTTATGTGGTGTACATTTGCTTTATGCTGAAGGTATCCTAGCAAAGGATTTGTATCAATTTTAAATATTATCACTACTACCTTTTTTTATGTTCTTTCATGTTACTCTTCCTAGGTTCAAGTTGTATCTCAATTTGATTGGGACTAAAAATGCTATTTTGTGTGTGTGATGCGTTGTTGGTGGTGGTCATGGTTGATATTTCCTTCATGAAAAATTCATAGTGCTGTAGTGGTCCAATAATTTCCCTCGAAGATGGAAAATGGTGCCACACAAAATCTACTTTAAATCCTGGCAGAACTGCACCAAACCAGTTACAATTATGTACTGTGTAAGCTTAGCTGACTGATCTCTGTTTACTCTGTGTGCCTTTGACTAAAATGCCTCCTCCATCTTGCAAAAAGTAACCAAAAATAAAAAAATAAAAAAATGCATGCCTGGGTGGGACCAATCCGAACCAGGTCCCATTCTCTGGACTTGCTGGTCACTTCTCTCCAACCAAGCTGGGGACTCCAACACTCCATGACCCCGATCCTGACTTCTTCCGACAGTGAAATCCTGCCGGTTGGTTTGGTGAGCAGTGGCTTTTTGTTCCATTCTTTCTGGTAGGAGTTAACACATTGTTTCGTGATTGATCATCTAGGAATTCAACAGGAACCGGCCACCTACCCGGCACATGCATGTACATATGGAAGCAACCGTCATATGGATCGGATTTAGGCCCTGGACTGCCTCTTTTTTTAGTTCCCGAATCTACTTTTTTTTTACAACTACCGAATCTACCATTGGTTACTTGAGAAACCCGTACAAAGGGTTTCCACTCTACTCTCTTTTAGAATTAGCACACCCTCTATTCTAGAAGACAATTGTCTTAAGAATGCATGCAATCAATTACTGATGTGTTTAGAAGTGTTGTAAGTGATTAATTAATAATGATATATTAGTATATTTGTCATGAAAAGTATTTTGAAATCATTATTTTTATACTCCATCTTTTGTTTAGTTGGCAGGTGACAGCTTTTTATATTTCGGCCGGTTTTGTAATGGAAACAGATGGGTAAAGGCCCGAAAGGGAAAAACACTACTCGTATGATCAGTACTGAAGTGTATATGCTAACAAACGCATGGTTGTGCTTCAAATCATTTAGGTTATAAAGCTCCTGGAATAGGATTGTCATGATCATGAGGTACTCGGGTCACACTGAATGGAAGGTGACTGACAAGCTTAATGAGTAAAGCTAAGGGCGAAATTAAAAGGAAAAAGTCCACTTTACTACCTCCATGTATTGCTTTAGTCCAAATAACCCCCTAAAGTAACAAACAGTTTATTTGACCCCCTGATTTCGCTAAACCGGTTCAAACCACACCTTTCATGTGATGGAAAAACTGGAGATGCAGACGTGGAAGCTGGCAGTCCGGTTTTGCTGACAAGGAACACCACGTCGGCGGACCTACGTGGCAGGTTTAATTAGATTTTGATCTCCCGTGAATTTCCCTTTGATTGCCGTCGTCATCGCTAGGTTAAACCTAGCGCCGTTTCTGTCGCCGTGCTTTGGTTCTGCGCCGGCACCTAGACCATCCAGGAGAACGATCCTGGAACAAACACCAATCGGCAAGAAAGAAGAAAAGCAGGTGTGTTTCCCTAGTCATTAAGTGGTGCAAATTTCTTTTTTTATTGTTACCTGGCGGCTAGGTTTTTGTCAAGAAACTATGAAATCTGGAGCGTTAACATCCAGCAATGTATGTTTTTGTTGTCGTATAAACTGCTTCCACGTGTAGATAAACAATTGCTTTTCATCTCCAACTCAACATATAATGTTCAGTATTGATCTATCAGTATTAGTATAAAGTTCAGATTTTTTTCAAAACCTAATAAAATATTGTTGCAATTATTGATAGGGGATATGGATCCTCTGGAGGTACTTCCTGTGAGGTTTTACTTTGGAGGCAACTTTGATTTTGATGGTCACTCAGTGAACTATGTGCGTGGTAGAGTTGAAGTGTCACACATAGAGCGGGAGAAGATATCGCTACCAGAGTTGAGAGGTTTTCTTGGTGATCATGTCAATTTGACAATCGATGATGTAGTGGATTTTCATTGGCTACCCCCAGGTGGAGATATGAACAATGGTTTGAGGAGATTGGCAGATGATAAGAGTTGCATGCACATGTGTGATTGTATGCCAATTGGTGAAGTAGCTGAAGTATATGCCGAGATATACAAGTTTGCAGGTGGTGAATTAGTCATGTGGGCATGTGAACCAAAGAACAAGAATTTATTTTTCAGTAGTCCAATTAAGGACCATAACATCAACACCGAAGATGTAGACGTTACCAATTCTGAAGATGAAAGTGTTCAAGGGGATGGCACTGATAAAGATAGTGAGTCAGAAGATAGTGATTATTTGCAAGGTGATGAGGATACATCTGAAGATGATGAAGAAGCAAATGAGTTCATGATGAATGCAAGGAACCAGAGGAAAAATCCAGCTACCATTATTCCAAAATCTCAGGGTATTTGCATCTATGAAGGTGATGAAGAAAATGATTTGTTGGATGAACCTGATCCCCCCATGATGGACTCAAGTGAAGAAGCTAGCTATGAGGATGATGATGAAGGTGAAGGAATCAGAAGGAAGAGTAGGTTTATAAGGTATGATGATGAGGTTGTTATTCCAAAGTTTTGTGCAGGCATGACTTTCAGTGGCAGGGTGCAGTTTAAGCAAGCGTTGATCAAGTATGGGTTGGCTACTCAGAGACACTTGAGTTTTCCAAAAGATGAGAAAGATAGGATTAGAGCAAAATGCTCATGGAAGGATTGCCCTTGGTTCATATTTGCTTCTAATAAGACAAATAGTGATAGGTTTCAGGTTAAGACATTTAATGATGAACACATTTGCCCCAAAAGGAAGGATAATAGATTTGTCACTGCGGTAAGAATAGCTGACAAGTATGAGCGTATCATTAAGGCAAACCCATCTTGGAAAATTCAGAATATCAAGGAGACTGTGTTGCTTGACATGGGTGTAGATGTGTCAGTATCCAAGGTAAAAAGAGCAAAGGCTATTGTGATAAGAAGGATATATGATTCATGCAAAGGAGAGTATGCCAAAATATTTGAGTACCAAGCAGAAATACTTAGAAGTAACCCAAATAGCACAGTTGCAGTGTGTTTGGACCCAGAGTATATTGACCCAGTTTTCCAGAGGTTTTATGTATGCTTTGATGCCTGCAAAAAGGGCTTCCAAGCTGGATGCAGAAAAGTGATTGGAGTAGATGGATGTTTTTTCAAGGGAGCTTGCAATGGTGAGTTGATATGTGCTTTAGGTAGGGACGCAAACAACCAGATTTACCCCATAGCCTGGGCAATAGTGGAGAAAGAAACAGAAAATTCGTGGTCATGGTTCTTGGGCCTCTTGCAAAAGGATTTGCAAATTACCATAGGTGGCAGTGGTTGGGTTATAATATCCGACCAGCAAAAGGTGAAGTACCTTGTTCATGTCTAAATAATGGTTTGTCCATGAGAGTTGTGCTTTTTTTAGTACTAATTGCATTGTATGGTTCCTGCAGGGTCTTTTGAATGCAGTGGCACAACTGTTTCCTGACATTGAGCACAGGATGTGTACAAGACATATTTATGCCAACTGGAGAAAAACTTATAGGGATAAAGAATTTCAGAAGCCCTTTTGGATATGTGCAAAGGCATCAAATGTTCCATTTTTCAATTTTTGCAAAGCAAAGCTAGCACAGTTAACGTCTGCAGGTGCCAAGGATATGATGAACACCAACCCGAAGCATTGGAGCAGAGCTTGGTTCAATCTTGGATCCAATTGTGATAGTGTCGACAACAATATGTGTGAAAGCTTCAATAATTGGATAGTTGATGTCAGGGCCCATCCCATTATTTCCATGCTAGAGGGCATTAGGACAAAGGTCTATGTAAGGATACAACAAAATAGAACCAAAATAGGTGGCTGGTCTTCAAGGATTTGTCCAAACATTCTAAAGAAGCTCAACAAATATATTAATCTTGCACAGAAATGCTCTGCAATTTGGAATGGGAAGGATGGATTTGAGGTGAAAGAGTGGGACAGGAAATACAAAGTTGACATAGAGAAAAGGACTTGTTCTTGCAGGTACTGGCAATTGGCAGGTATCCCTTGTGCTCATGCCATCACTGCACTTTTTCTCAGCTCTAAGGCACCTGAAGATTATATAGCAGACTGCTACTCAGTTGAACAATACAACAAGATATATGATCACTGCATGATGCCAATGGAGGGAATGCAACAGTGGCCAAGGGACCATCGCAAACCTAAGCCTCCAGCCTATGTAAAGATGCCAGGTAGGCCAAGAAAAGAGAGAAGAAGGGAAATTGGTGAAGCCAAAAAGGCTACAAAGGTTTCTAAGGTGGGTTCCCAAGGTAGATGCAGTAAATGTCACAAAAAAGGTCATAATAGTAGAACATGTGGTCCAAAGTCTAAATCAAAGAAAAGAAATATTATGGAGAAAGGCAAAGAGGCAAGTAGCATTTCTTATTATTTCTCTGTACAATTAATCAATATTCAGTGTTACTAATCCAAATTATTTTCCAGGTACTAGAGTCTAGTAGACCACAGAAGAAGCCAAGAAAGAATACAGTAACTCGAAGCAGCACTCAAGATGAGGCAGCTCTTATGACTTCTCAGAGTAGCTTGAACACTGCTGATGGAAAGAAGAAATTAGCTGCTACAAAGAAAAGGACAAATTCTACCAACCAGTGACATGTACAGTACTGGTAGCCGCCATCTCATGTTTGCTAGGTGGTCAAATAGGTGACTGGATTGGATGAAGGAAATAATTCTATGCTTGTATCCTGATATTTGCTACGTACTTTAATCTCATTCATGAATCTGGATATTTCTGTTTAATTCCAGGGTTCATTGTTTATTCTACCATTCCTCACTGCAATTTGCAAAAATGCATTCAACATCTGATTTCTCAATTGTTTCAGTGCAAAAACAAGCAGTTGTATTTTCATTTCACATTGCCTTACATCATTACAAGGCTTCCAAGTACTGTATTTCAGTACAAATATAAGTACTCTATTCACCATCAAGTGCACATGACCAACACCTGTTGTACAGCTGACAAGAACTAAAAACAAAATATTGAAGAATGTCATCTGTTTTTGCTCACAGACACAGTCATGTTGCTGGAAGCCTGGAACACAGGTTCTGAATTTTCTGCTATAGGCTTCGTATGTAGTACTCCAATCATCTGTATATGACTTCGACAAGAAAAACAACCTGCAGGCAAGACAAACTAGCTGTCAGATTCATCGATACACTGAAGTGCATTAACAATTTCACAGCTAACTTTCTTGAATTGAATTATTCTATCAAAATAACTGATAAAATCGAAAATTGTGCTATTAGAAACTTGGAGGTGCGAGATTAGTCTTGTTGAACTAGTTAAACCAGCTACTATTTGCCCAAAGGAGAATCAAATACAACACTACATAGTGAACGAAATACACACACCAAATCCATGTTGTCCACCACGCCACGAGGTACGGCCACCTGCTGTTGTGCCGCACGAAGGGAGAGGAGCCTGTGCGCCTAACAACGAGCGGCGGCGGGACACGGCCAGGCACCGCGGAGGACATGGCCGGGCACCGCGGCAGGCTCGCGTTGCCAGGATCATTGGGCAGGCTACACGGCGGGCAGCAGGAGGACCAGATGCCCCTAATGGGTAAGGGTTGCTCGTAGCACGGCGGCGTGCAACGGCCGGCTGCGGATCTGGCACCAGCGATGTCAGGGAGCGGCCGGTGACGATGAATGGGTAATGACGAACTATCGGATTGCAGGGGGTGTTGTGGACCTAAACGTGTTAGGCCACGTAGGCAAGCTGATGTGTCATCCACTCAGCAAAACCGACCTCAAATTATCAAAACCAGTTTTAAATATGTTAAAAGGTGTGGTTTGAACCGGTTTAGCGAAATCAGGGGGTTAAATAAACCAGTTGTTACTTTAGGGGGTTATTTGGACTAAGGCAATACATGGAGGTAGTAAAGTGGACTTTTTCCAAATTAAAATGAAACAGTGTGACCGGGATTCCGGAATCTGTCCTGTAGGAGCCAAGAAAGTGGCCGAATCACCCACGCAGAAAAGCCTAGCCCGGCCCATCTCACGACTAAGGCCACTTCGCGCTCCTGGACTCTTGCATGAATTCTCTCAGTCTGTACCGGCGGCCCAGACGCACTGCAAACGTTCCCGGGCCGGCCACCTCCTCCATCCATCCCCATTCTCCCTCCTCTCAAACTCTCAAACAAGAAAGAGTGTCACGCATGAAACTGTGAGCTTAACGCCGGAAAACTGGCAGGAGACAAGTGCGCACGAGGTCGGACGGACAAGAATGATTCCAATTATCATCCCCACGTTGCGACGCTGTGCCCATTACCGGCGATCGCGGAGCCGCGAACGTGAGCTCACGTCTCCGTGTCACGCCACGCCGTCGATTGATAATAAGCAAATAAAGAAACCTGCTAATTTCTAGTAGTAGATCAGATCAAACGATCGTCTTTCACAATTTCTATGTGGGAATCGATGAACTCGTACATACGTGTGTGTTATAAGCCACCGGCACGACCAGCAGCGCGGCGTCGTCGTCTGCATACGCGTCAGCGTACCTGCACCCAACGAAACGCGCATGGGTACGGGACACGTTCTGCCGCGGGGCGCCGCCACACCACCGAGTCAAGAAGCCGCAGGAGTAGATTGCATCAAAGCAGAGGGGGGACCTGACCTGGAAGGCTGTGGTAAAATTTGGTAACAGACCCGTGCGTGGAAGCCATCCGATTTGTTTACACAAAATGGCTCGATCTCTTACCAATTCCGCGTCCCACCAACACTCGTGTTCGCTGGAAACATTCGGGATCGTGCTCCGCCGCCTCCGCGCTCTCTGCATCGTCTTCACAGGCTTCACATGTCACAAGCGCCTTCCATACAGAACGTCTCCTCCTCACATGCGCGGGCCCCGCGCCGCAAGAGACAGCAGCCCGCATCCGCCGCCGTCCGTCCACGCCAGAATCGGACGGCCCGCCGCGCATCTCGCTCCCCCGCGGCGGAGCCGCTGCCCGGACCGAACCCTACCGTTTCAACCAGTCGCCGCCTCTCGCGTCCACCGGGTCACTACCAGCTGGGCCCGGGCCCACGCGCCGTCGACCAACACGCTCCTCCTCCCTCCCCGACGTCGTCTCCCTTCTCCTTTCCGGCCGGCGTCGCTTTCCACGCCCTTTTGTTCAAAACCCGATCATTTTTCTGCATTTTTTTGGGGAATAAACATCACGGAGGCGGAGGAAGCAGCAGGCAAGCTGCCTACACGCCGCTCCCCCAGTTCAAACCCACCACCCCCCTCCTCCAGTCTTCCTCCTCCTCCCCCCTTCGTTTCCTCTCCCCCAGCTGTGCACGCGCTTTCCGATCGCTTCATCTACCTCGCCACCCCGCCCCAATCGCCACTCCACCTCGCGCGCGCTCCCGATCCAGCGATGGCTGGCTCCCTAGCTCCCCAGGCCGTGGTCTTCGGGCTCCTCCTGCTCGCGGGCCTCGCGGCGGCGCAGAGGGGGACGACCCCGGCGGCCGCCGCCCCCGCGCCCGACCCCGGCTGCAACGGCATCGAGCTCACCTACGAACTCCAGCTCGGCCCCAAGATCCGCCCCTTCGTCGCCGACACGAACAAGCAGCCCTACTCCTTCCGCGCCAACGCCACCGTGCTCAACTCCGACACCCGCCCGCTCAAGTCGTGGGCGGTGCTCGTCGAGTTCGCGTTCGGCGAGATCCTCGTCTCCGTCGACGGCGCCGTGCTCACGGGCGGCGGCGAGCTGCCCTACAACACCACGGAGGACGCCGGCAACGCCACCTCCTTCTCGGGGTACCCGCAGACGGACCTCCTCACGCCCATCGCCACCGCCGGGGACCTCTCGCAGATCCAGGCCTCCGTCGGCATCGTCGGGACGGTCTTCAAAGGGCCCCGGGACATGCCGTTCCCCACCAAGCTCTCGCTGGACAGCCCGGATTACGCGTGCCCGGCGGCGAGGAACGTCTCCGCGAATATCCTGTCCACCTGCTGCGTCCTCACGCCGGAGGCTCTGGCCAACGCCACGGTCATCGACGCCAACGCCACCGACCCGACCAAGAACTTCCTACCGCGCGGCACCGGCGACCTCGTCATCACCTACGACGTGCTCCAGGCGTACCCCTCCAGCTACCTCTCGCTCGTCACGCTCGAGAACAACGCCAAGCTCGGCCGCCTCGACAACTGGAGGCTGTCGTGGGAGTGGCGGCGTGGCGAGTTCATCTACTCCATGAAGGGTGCTCACCCGTCGAAGGTGGACACTTCCGGCTGCATCAATGGGGCGGCGGGGCAGTACTACCAGAGTCTTGATTTCTCTCAGGTGCTCAATTGCGACCGCAAGCCGGTGATCCTTGACCTGCCGCTGTCCCGGTACAATGACACCCAGATTGGGAAGATTGACAACTGCTGCAGGAATGGCACAATCCTGCCCAAGTCCATGGATGAGAAGCAGTCGAAATCAGCATTCCAAATGCAGGTGTTCAAGATGCCACCGGACCTGAACCGGACCAAGCTGTTCCCCCCTGCCAATTTCAAGATCGCCGGTGCATCGTCGCTGAACCCAGACTACACCTGTGGCCAGCCAGTGCCTGTCAGCCCAACAGCATTCCCAGACCCAAGCGGACTCGACTCGACGACAATGGCTATGGCGACATGGCAGGTGGTGTGCAACATCACCAGAGCTAAGGGAGCCAAGCCCAAGTGTTGTGTGACCTTCTCGGCATACTACAATGATTCAGTGATCCCCTGCAACACTTGTGCCTGTGGGTGCCCTGCAAACAGGCGAGGACCGACCTGCAGCACGACTGCGCAATCCATGCTCCTGCCGCCAGAAGCTCTGCTTGTGCCGTTCGACAACCGCACACAGAAGGCGTTGGCGTGGGCTGAGCTGAAGCACTACAATGTGCCCCGTCCAATGCCTTGCGGTGATTTCTGCGGTGTGAGCATCAACTGGCATGTCTCCACAGACTACAACAAGGGCTGGAGTTCTAGGGTGACATTGTTCAACTGGGAGGATGTCGACATGGCCAATTGGTTTGCTGCCATTGTCATGGACAAGGCGTATGATGGCTTTGAGAAGGCGTACTCTTTCAATGGCACGGCCGTGGGCAATAACACCATCTTTATGCAGGGTCTGGAGGGGCTCAATTACCTGGTGAAGCAGACCAACATGAGTGGGTCGGACTACCTTGTACCGGGGAAGCAGCAGTCAGTTATCTCCTTCACAAAGAAGCTGACCCCTGGGATCAACATTGTCGCTGGGGATGGCTTCCCAACAAAGGTCTTCTTCAATGGCGACGAATGTGCCATGCCGCAGAGATTTCCTAAGAGCAGCAGCGGATTCAGGACCCATCTCAGCAGTGCCTTGGCTTTGGTATTGGTCCTTGCTGCCTCAGCTTTCTTATTGCTTCAGCAATGATCGACTCGCCTCCATTCTTTTATTCTTTCAGGTGGTTTGATCGATACCATTTGTAAGAAAGCCTTTTTGTTTCTGTTGATTCCTTAGTAGACCTTATTCTAGCTGCTATTTGTTAGTCGAATGGAGCAGCAATCGTGCAACAGTATGAATACGTGGATAGTGAGGAAAAGAAAGAGGGGGCGAGGGCATGCATTTGTTGCGGGTTTGCAACATTGGTGTCCTCCCTCTGATGACATTTACATGTTTTACACCAGATGAGTGATCTGTACATCTCTGATCCTGTTGCGTCTCTTGTTTGGTCTGTCACACGGAATTTACCATTTCCCACTTTTCACTTTGACTGACTACTCATGGAACCGTATGGCTGCTCATCTGAATCTGACGGTGAGTCTGCTGCTGCACAAGCACTGAAGCAGAGTCCGTAGTGTAGTTAACTCTTGGCAGAGGGTACAAGTGTACAGGATATTACTGTTGCATGTCCTGTGGAGAAACATTGGATGCTTCTCATATGAGAGATGATATTGATAATTTGATATGAATGGTCCGTGCTGCTTCTGTTCGAAATTCGAAACATCTTTGGCGGACACTTGTTCGTTAAGGGGGACCACTCCATGGTCACCAACCAGCAGTGGCGAAGCCACCGGCGGGGCGGGTGGGGCTGGAGCCCCCCTCCAACCGCCGGCGCGCCAATGGAGCCCCCCAGAGCCCCCCTAGGCTGCAGGTAGAAGATGAAGGGGAAAGGTGGGCTGAAGGAGGAAGAACCGAAGAAGGCAGCAGGAGCCCCTCCTAGACGCTGCTGCTGCTTCGCCACTGCCAACCAGGGTGCATTTCAAACCCTCCGCAACTTGCACATTGCAACGTTCGTTTTCTCGCTGTCAGCAAGAGGAACGAGCTGAAACACCAATCAAACCGTTCGCTTTTCTTGAAAGCTGAAAGCATCTTGCTGGGATCTTTCGTGGCACTGACTTCTTCCCGTCACCTCCTGACATCAGTTCATACCCAGTTTATCTTTGCTTTAATTGCTTTCGATCATCACCTACCTATCCCTCCTCGGACACGGTCAACGGCGGAGCGAGTATCATCTGCGCACGTAACGCCTGATGTCCATTTCCGCATTTCGTGCCTGGAGACAGCATAACTGGCACGCACAACCCTGGATTTTCTTATCCAGGCTGCTCATGTCATGCGACGGCATGGAAACCCGCAACACACACCGTATTGTAGACAGGCGTCGACGGTCGCATCCTGGTAGGCTACACTAGTGCAATTATTCTTATGCAGAGAAAATAGCTGTTGGTGATGAGGAAAGCTGGAAACGGTCAAACCTGCAGAAATCGTATAGCGTGAGAGTGAGAGCGTGTCCCCACGGAGACGGCACGACGTTTGCATTTGTAGCCATCAGGTTCTAGAATATTCAGATCTTTTATGGGACTAGAGACCTTCCAGAAATCACATGTGCCTTTCAGCCCCGGCCCCCATTTGAAAACTCAAGTGTCGCGCAACGAATAATGTTATCAGTTATAACCTTTGGATGCGGGGACTATCATGGTGGTTGATTTATGGTTTATAAGTATACTACTAGCGGAAAATAAAGTTGGTTAAAAAAAAAGCAGCAATTCAGCAAACCGTGGCTTTCATCATGAAGGGCATGATCTTTCCTAACCCTGTGCCATTATTGCTGCAAGCGTAGCATCATTCAGTTGACTTCTCTCCAGGCTTGCTTTTGCAGAGCACATGCAGGTGCAAGGTTGGATCTGAGCTACGACCTGCGTACACTCACGCAGCCTAACTGTATTCCCTCCGTATCACAGATAGAAGTCGTTTTGGAGGTCACGCAGCCTAACGCTACTACACCACCATTCACGATTTCGGTGAAGAACAGGTCGCTGCGGAGTGCGGACTCGTGCGTGACCGCGCCGGGCAAGTGATCCGTTCCTTATTTGACTTAGCCCAAAAACATTACGTGCAAGAGAACAAACGTGCACGTGCCAGGCGATTTTTTCCACTATGGGAACTTCTGAAGGTCTCTTTTCAAAAAAAAAAATGAAGGTGTATACAACTTTCATTAACTGTTTCTGTAACTTTTTTTTATTTATTAGAACCGACTGTTTCTGTAACTGGGATGTAGAAATGAATCAAATGATCTACAGTGTAAAGTAAAATGGGCCAGAAGAGTAGAGAGCGAGGGGTTCCAATCAATGGGCTTACCAACCCAACACAGTCGGTAAGCCCATCGCAAGAGCAAAACCGAAGGCCCAAATTTAACCACTTGAGCGGGAGGAGCAATCTGACCCCACCAAACGTTTCAAAGCGAAGCGCTAGCCAAAACGCCCTCCACTCTAATCACGCCGCTAGCAAGCAGGCACAGGCACAAGGCACTTGCGGAAACAGCAAACCACCCCACGCCCACGGTGCGGTTGATCCGCCAACACCGGACGCCCGCTCCGCCCCCTCCGTCCCCGACCCCGCCGGTTCCCGAACCCCCACTCCTCCTCCCTCTCCGCTCGCCGTTCCTCTCTCCTCCACGCCTCTTACGCTCCCTCCCTTCCCTTCGCATCTCCCCGCACGCAAGGAATATACCTTCCCTAGCGTCCCCTGCTTCATTCCCCATCCTGTATCAGTGCGTCCCCTCTGCCGCTCAATTGACCGGGGGGTCTCTGCGCTCTCTCGCCGTCGGTTTGGATCTTGGCCACCTCGGCCCGTTCGCAGGTACCGGCTCTCATCTTTGTTGGGAACCCATTGATGCTCTGTTTGGCTGTTCTTCGGCGGGGCATTTCGTCGAGCACCTGGGATGCGTCGCTCTGTCTGATGTTTTGTTTATGTGCTGTTTAGACTTTAGAGAATTCAGTGGATGATTTGTTGCTGTTTCTCCCCCCTACTTCTTGCGGTCCTCAATGGCAGTCTGCTTTTGTTGTATCCATGTCTTGCTAGAACATTTTGCTGATTCCGTTGTTCTGCACAAATTATGTGTGTTTATGTGCTGTTTAGACTTTAGAGAATTCAGTGGATGATTTGTTGCTGTTTCTCCCCCCCTACTTCTTGCGGTCCTCAATGGCAGTCTGCTTTTGTTGTATCCATGTTTTGCTAGAACATTTTGCTGCTTCCGTTGTTCTGCACAAATTATGTGTGTTTATGTGCTGTTTAGACTTTAGAAGAATTCAGTGGATGATGGTCTGCAAATTGGTGTGTTCCTGAGCATGTGATCCCTATAGAACCGCAATTCGCAAGATACACATAGAGGAGCGAGATCAGGACTAAGTGTGAAATAATTCGGTCTAGCGATGTCAATTACTGTCAGAACTATCTCAAATCATCTCATGTTAAGAAGCATTGATTGGTGGGCGTTTACTAATAAATAATCTCCATGAGATTCATGAGTGTAAAGATGATAATTAGTTACCACTTACCAGGAACATGTGGTTCTTTCATGTTCAATATTCTTAATACTTTGTAGCCTCCATAAATTCGTGCACAAGAATTGATGGCCATTTTGTTCGTTCATTTCAGGATAGTCAACAAGCATAGAGTTCATCTTGCCTGATTACCTTGCTATGTGATTTAAGGTGTTGTCCAACCATTCCTGATAAATTAGGTTGCAGGTGGACTTTTAAAACTAGCTACCGGTGAAACTCAAAATTTTCTCCTGTATTCTAGTGAACTCATCTCAGAAGCTTGTTTGCGCTATGTCTTACGCGAACTGTTTGAAGAAGCATCCCTATAGAATTGTCTTTCCCTATGCCAATTCCATCCTCAGAGCTTCTTTAGAGAAAGGCTCCCCACAAAAGTCACTGATGGACTATAGAACTTTGCTCCATTTCTCTGCTTTCTGCCCTGATTACAGAACTTATGCTCTTCTTCTCAAAGCTTGTGCAAGATGCTCAGACCTCTATGCTGCCATGGAAATTCATTGTCATCTCACTAAAGTTGGGTTGCTATCTAATCAACATGTAACACCTCCTCTGCTCAAGTTATATATTGCTCATGATCGCATGTTGGAAGCACGTGAATTATTTTGGTCAATGCGGGAGTGGAGTACTGATCCCTTCTATGGTAATTTGATGCTTACGGGAATCTTGAAGAGTGGACATCTAGACAAGGCATATCAGATTTTCAAGAGGATGCCTATCAAGGATTTGGTCTCTTGGAATTCAATGATTGCAGGTGCAGTAAGGAGTTCACACCTGAAAGATGCAATGAATCTTTTTAGCAGGCTAGTCCGTTCAGGTCTTGTGCCTGATGTCTTCTCATTCTCCTCAGTTCTGTCAGCATGTGCTAAAGCTGGTGCTCGCCGATATGGAGTGTGGGTGCACCAATTGATGACTGAATTGAGGGTAGAAATGAATCATATCTTAAGCTCAGCACTTGTTGACATGTATGCTAAATGTGGAAGAATTGATGTGGCAACTGAGATATTCAATACAGTCAAGAGAAATCATGTTTCTGTGTGGAATACAATGATTAGTGGTCTGGCAGCACATGGTCTTGGATCTAATGTAGTGATTTTGTTTCGCAAGATGAAAAGTGAAGAAGTGGTTCCTGATGGGGTTACATTTGTTGCACTCTTGACAGCATGCAGCCACTGTGGTATGGTTGAAGAGGCTCGCCAATACTTCAAATTAATGACTACAGAGTATTCTATCACACCAGAGGTCGAACACTATGGTGCTTTGGTGGATACATTGTCACGAGCTGGTTTGCTGGATGAAGCATACAACTTGGTAAAGTCGATGAATGTAAAGCCTGATGCTGTTATATGGAGGGCATTACTTAGCGCCTGTCGCAGGTATCATCAAACAAAATTAGGTGAGGTCACTGTTGAGCATATGGCATCCCATGGCAGTGGGGATTACACCCTTCTTTCAAACATCTACTCATCAGCAAATAGATGGAATGATTCAGAGGAACTATGGAAACAGCGGAAACAAAAGAAAATTAGGAAAAGCAAAGGCGTGAGCTGGGTTGAGTTAGGGGGAAGCACACATGAATTTAAAGCTGGTGATCGATCTCATCCTGATACAGAGGATATATACCGAGTGCTGCATGGATTATCTAAAAGAGCAAAGGTTGAAGGTTATGCTCCATTGACTGAACTAGTAACAAAAGATGTCTCAGAGGAGGAAAGAGAAGAAAACCTTTCCTTCCACAGCGAGAAGCTGGCAGTGGCTTATAGTGTCCTTAAGACTAGTCCAGGGACAGAGATAATGGTGTCAAAGAATCTGCAGACTTGCAGTGACTGTCATGAATGGATTAAAATAATATCAAAGGTGCTTTGCCGTGTTATAATTATGAGAGATAGAATTCGGTTTCACCGGTTTGAAAGCGGACGCTGCTCCTGCAAGGATTATTGGTAAGCCTTTTCTGTAGCAATGCAGATGTGACCTAATTAAAACAAGCTGTTCCAAGGGGATACAATGGTTCAATCACTTCCGTCACATGGAGACCTTGGTTCTGTTCCTGCATAACAATGAGTCAATGACAAATACTTCTGGGAGACCCTTGTTACCAGTTTAGCTATTTGTTACATGTACAAGAAGGGATGGCAAACACATGCATATTGTACACTTCTATGAAGCATTGAAGTGAAGCAATACAAGTGAACAGTGAGATCGAGATCAAAATCTTTCTCCCCTTAGTTTTCTGATTTATTCAGTACTCTTATGTTTTCCAATGCGTATCGTGTCAAACTGCTTTGCTGTCTTGTTTTCGACTTTTGGGTGATTGCTTGTGTTGGCATGATATGTGGTCCAATGTGCGTGATAGAGGCATCACTTTTTGGATGTTTCTCTTTCATTTCTTTTCCTGGATTGGTTAACCTTTTCCATCTAAAACTGATTGTTCACTTATCGTTTCAGGATTAACACTGAAGGGACATTCAGTATTCTGTAAACTCGTGCTGTACTGAAAAAATAGGAGTAGCAATACCTTTGATGCCCCATTCACTCCATTTCTGCAATGTCCTTGTCTTCTATTTGCTGTGGGAACTTCCATCTACTAAGGAACTCGATAGGAAACACTTGTAATATCAGATTGCTTAAATACCATAGCAGATCAATATTCGAAACTTTGCTCTTTATCAGAAGACATCAAAGTAGACCTCTTAGTACAACAGTACTAGCAAGCACAAGAAAGGGGAGTAAGCAGTCATTTAGCAATAGCCGCCATTTGCATGTTGAATCAGTTGAATCATCGATTGAAGTGTTCAAGCAGCCAGAGCTTGAGCAGCTTAAATCACTACATACCTACAAGGAAAAGTTTTCTGGAGTCAAGACTGAATGGCCTGCATCTATCCTAGTTTTTGATATTGAAACAACTGGTTTCTCACGTCGTGAGGACAAAATTATTGAATTTGCTGTTCGTGATCTTATGGGGGGAAATAATAGCACTTTTCAGACACTCATAAATCCCGAGAAAGATGTGAGAAATACGTATATTCATGGTATTAGCAACAGCATGCTTTGCAGGCCTGATGTTCCAAGGTATGTTCATGCTTTATTATGCCTAATATGCGATTAGCACTCAAATTGAGGAATGCATTATTATGCCTGACATGCTGTGTTTTTTCATGCAAACATGTTCAAATGTGATTAATTTTTTGTGATATTTGTAGAAAAAAAAGATTCCCTGTGACTTATGTTTACTTTTGGCACATGTCCTGTTTGAAAACCATGTTATGCCATGTTCTGAAAATGCAGTAATGTTAAGAAAAAAACTATGTACTGGAATTAGTGGAATCAATCTCCCATGTTTTACTTCCTAGGGGCAATTTGCAGCCCATTATATATTTTCTTATAAAAACTTTCCTATTATAGTTCAACTTAAGTTCTTAATTACAATGCAGTTAAATCATGATTGCCCTTATTGGTTTTTTATGGACTCCTTGAATTCTTTTGCTTTTATCAATCATGGAGGTCTCATGTATGACTATGCAGATTTGGAGACCTTATCCCCATTCTACTACAATATGTTTGGAGTCGTCAAATGGATGGTAAACCAGTTCTCTGGGTTGCTCATAACGGGCGTTCCTTTGATGTACCGTTTCTCTTCTTTGAGTTCCGACGGTGTAAAGTAGAGATGCCTGGTGACTGGCTTTTTGTCGATACTCTTCCTATTGCAAGGCAATTGGTTGATTCTAAGGGTATGCTCTCTTTCCAAGTTTACCATCTATCGTGACCTGACATTGCCTGCTAGCAAGCTAAACTTAGTTTTGCTATTATTGCCGCTTCTTTCTATAGCATTGTAGTTTTATGATTTAAGTGCTAGTGTGATTCAGTAAGATGAATTCAGTCACCTGAGCTTTTATCTTTGGATTCTGTTATGTGAACAAGAAAGCATGCTATATTACAATTGAGCTGCTGAAAGTTAACCCTCTCTTTCATATTTGGTTTGCAGGGAACAAACTCAGCTCGGTGTCATTGGAGAACCTGAGAGAACACTACAAAATTCCCCTCACAGGGAGTGCGCACCGTGCCATGCAGGATGTGACAACCCTGTGTTATGTGCTTCAGAAGATGACTTTTGAGCTGAAGTTAACTGTTCCTCAGCTGCTCGAGAAGTCGTTCCGTGCAACAGATCTTCCAGGGACTCGTTCTAACAAATAACTGCATCTGCCTTTGCCGGGAAGATTGCCAGAAGCACTATGTTGTTCCATTGTTGTTGTTGTTGTTGTATAACAGATGTTATTTGGAGATCCCAGCTCTGATTTCTTTAGTGTGCCTTCTAACAAGAGAATAAAACCAGCCTGATCTTCTCTGATACATATCAGTAGTACAGTAATCAGTGTTACTGATACTCAGCCCTTGTAGACTTGTATACATTACTGAAATTAATCCATCATACATTCACTTGATTGCAAAATTCTGTGCTTCCCAGTCACGAAGAAGTGCAATGTTCTTGACAGCTTTTGTGGGGTATACTGGCTTGTTTCAGACTTTCACCATTTATGAGATGCAGTTCTTTGCCACAAAGTCCGCAATGAAGGGGAAAGTCTATCGCAAGTGCATCAGGTCATTCCCGAATGCATTTTTGCCCCAACTCCTGTTTTGTACATATTGAACCATAAGTTAACCTTATGGTTATACACTTGTACAGGATAAATCTCAGATACAACTAATGGCGTCTCAGTGTTTCTTTCTTTACAAGATTTGGAGCCAATTATTAAGAAACAAACGGTTGTCTTGCAGCTTCATCATCAGTGGAATGACTGTCTCGTTGTTTCAGTAAGTACCGGCCTCTATATAAGCCGGGGCCCAGTCAACCCCAACTACCCCCCGCTTCCCTCCAACCTCCCCAATTCAAACCCAACGGCGACGCCAAGGTACCGCCGCGACCGCGGCCTCCTCATCGTCTTCCGCCTCACGATTCGAACCCTAGCTTCATAACTCTGCTGCTGTTGATTCGCAGCTTGGGCGCTCGAGGTCGAGTGGAGGCGGCGATGGAGGGGGAGCTGGGGTTCCTCTCGCCCGCGAGGCCGTCGCGTGTCTCCTCCGAGCGCGGCGACGATCGCGGCTTCGGCTCGCCGACATGGTCGTCACCGCTGGGGCCGCTGCTCGACTCTCCCTCATCGCGCGTTTCCGAGAGCCGCTCCGGCGGGGACGCGATCTCGGGATTCAGCTCGCCGACATGGGGATCGCCATTGGAGAAGCTGTTCAACTCGCCCTCATCCTGCGTCTCCGACGACAATCGCGTGGGTGGCAGCGGCTCCGGGTTCAGCTCGCGGACATGGGGATCGCCGCTGGAGACTCTGTTCTACTCGCCCTCATCGTGCGTCTCCGACAGCCGTGGTAATGGCAACGGCTCCAGCTCCGGGTCCGGATTCAGCGCGCGGAAGCAGGTGCTGCCGCTGAAAACGCTGTTCGACTCGCCCACATCGTGCGTGTCCGACAGCCCTGGCGATGGCGATGGCAACGGCAACGGCAACGGCTCCGGACTTAGCAAGCCGAACCAGGCGTCGCCGCTGGAGACGCTGCTCGACTCGCCCACACCATGCGTCTCCGGCAGCCGTGGCGATGGGAACGGCTCCGGATTCAGCAAGCCAAACCAGGCATCGCCGCTGGAAACGCTTCTCAATTCCCCATCGTCGTGCGTCCCCGACGGACACGGTTGCGGAAACAGCTCTTCCCCGAGGGTCTCGAAGGAGCAGGACAGCGAGGTGCAGAAGGCTGAGAAGCTCCTGCGCGAGATCGCCGAGCGCTACGACGACTGCTTCCTCCGCCTGCGCAACACCACGGCCGAGCTCGCCGACCTCCGCTGCGAGCGCATCCACCTCGGCGCCGAGAACCTGCGCCTCTCCCACCTCCTCGAAGAGCTCGAGGCCGCCGAGCAGAGCAAGCAGGCGTCCGCGGTGGCTCCGAATCTGACACCGCCGCCGCCGAGGCCCGTGCAGGCTGAAGCAGCATCCGGATGCGCCCCGAAGAGCATCCCCATGCGCTCGAAGGGCTTCCTCTCGTCGAAGCAGCCGCTGCGGGAGATCCAACCACAGCGCCTCCGTGTTCGCACACCCCCGGCGAAGGAGGTGAGACCCGAAATCTCACTACTCAATAGCCGCAATTTCACACCGCTCAGAACCTTGCCTGTTCAGTGTTCATCTCTCTAGAATTTGCGCATAAGAAATCACCAGTTCCTGAAATTTGGTAACAATTGGGAAGCGATTTGGCTTATGCTGCAATTAAATGGGGGGAAACTCTACACTAAGCTTTCAAAATCACACGAGCTCTGGTAATTTGCTTTTGGCATCATCTGTCATTTACAACTGCATAAACGGACAGGATATGCTGAATGGGATTAGTTCAGATAGTGTACTTAGAATTCGTAAGCACGCAGCTTATGTTTAGTTTACACAGTGGTCGGCAATGCTGAATTCAACAAGTCAGAATTCCACCTTGAAGTTTTACTCATGCTCTGCATCTGCCTGTGCTCCAATTGGATGTTGACATAATGAGCTTTAATTTTGGGGGAAATCACAACTTAGTTCGGTCAATCTGAAGAAGAAACATGTTCAGTTAAAAATGGGTTTTGCAATAATTCGTCACTTCATAACTTCTTCCTTTCGGTTACAAACTGAGTAGCAGTCGCTGTTATAGGCTTATAGCTGAACTGACAGGGTGTTGATTTGTCTTAATTAAGCAAACCAAATGCGAACTCGACTATTTGTTAACACAGATTTTGTGTTTGATCTCGTGATTTGGAATGGCGATCGCAGGACGCAAGTGAGAAGGAGAAGGACGATGGGGAGGCGGAGATGGAGGCTTCCCGTCAGGGCGCCATGAAGACCGAGCTGTGCAACAAGTGGGAGCGCGGCGGATGCCCCTACGACAGGCGGTGCAGGTTCGCGCACGGCATGGAGGAGCTGCGCCCCGTGATCCGCCACCCGCGCTACAAGACCTTGGCGTGCCAGATGTTCGCCACCGCTTCTGGCTGCCCCTACGGCCACCGCTGCCACTTCCGCCACTCCCTGCCGTCTACTGTCGAGACCTGCTAGGCCGCCGGCGACCGTCCGCCTCCTGCTGCCGCCGCGTAAGCGTGACGCCTCTTCTACCCTCCTGCTTGTTAAGATTCAGAGCTGCTTCGTCTGTCATTCATTCATACTAGATCAGTTATGTATAGCCTAATAAAGTGGCAGGATGCTGCTTGCATTTCTAGTTGAGATCAGGTTAGCTTAATAAGGTAGTGAAATAAAACATTGCTGAGTGATGGGCCAATGATGGGTTGGGGATGATGGGCCAAAACGGGCAGAGATATCAAAAGAAAAGTTCACTGACAGAAGAAGATGGGCCAAATTGGCCGTGTATGTCATGTGATCGTCACTCTTCCAGTGACACAAATTTTCTGGGAATAACCCAAAATAAGGCTCTGTATGTTATTGGACTGGGACATGCATCTGCTTTATGATAAACCTGAATGGTGATTTTTTTCCCGGATTTTCTCCTGTATAGTGAATTTGTGATAAATTGTTCTGTAACATTCCCCGTCGTGAAGGGGATGCCGTGCCCGGATGCTTCTGTTCCTCCTGTGTGTGACTGAATTTTGAATCTGCAACTGGCAGCATGACCCCATTTTGATGTCAGCCTTCCTTTTTGTGCACTCGAATTGCCGAGCACAAGCATTGTTTCCGAGAAAACTGTGTACCAGCCACCGCCCAGCGGGAGTCACCTCATGACCTTTCTATAGATCCCTGTTACATGTGAGCCAGACTGACGCGCCATGCAGATTTCGTTTCAAAAGAAGTGCAACGCAGAGAGGAGCTTTGACCCTAAAGGGAGATACGGGCACACGGCGTTGCAAGCAGTCACGAACTGTTCATATTCTTTTCTCCTTTTGGGGCGGGGATTTAAATGTAACGAACCATTGTGCACGGAGTAGGAGTCATAGAATTTTACGTGCGCGAAGTTCATCTCAGAGGCAGCCGAACAAAATTTGGGAAATATTCCCACACCTCCAACTCCAAGACAGCAAGACTCCATCCAGGTTACAGGGAGCATCATCGGCGGCACCTCGTGCCCCCCGTGCGTCCCGTTCTCGTCAGCCCTAGCCGACGAGCGCCAAAGCGCCGCCGCCTCGGATGCCATGCGGGAGCTAGGGAGCTAGGGACAAGGACAGGGCGCACGCACTGACGCGCGCACACACGCCCAAAGCGAGCGCAGAGCATCAGCATCGTGTGCTAAAGAAGCCCCCTTTCTGCTCACATGGACGGGGTGTGGTGTGCCGCTTCCAGCTTTTCGAGGGAGATTTGAAGATGAGAGCCAAGTCCGGCAGCCGGCAGGACCCCCGGCGAGCATGGTGTCGTGAGGTGAGCAGAGCGCGGCGCTTTTCTAGGGCCAGCAAAGGCGAATGTAGAGCTGAGCCACCAGAGAACAGAACAGGGCAGGGCAGAGCCGCGCCTCTCTGCTAGTGCTGCTAGACTGCTAGTGCTATCTGCTAGTGCATCCTGGTCTGGAGGGAAGGGGAGGAAGGATTGTGCCTGCAGCCGGCAGATGCCCTCATCTAGCACTTTCTAGGATTCCTTTTCGGGAATTAGGGGGCAATTGGAAATCCAGTTCTCTGCTTACCTGTCGTAGTATTTGCAGGTTTGTCTGCATCTCTGCAGGTCAAGAGAATAGGTTCGATTTTATAAGTTCAGTGGTACTACTTCAAGTCAAGCTCGATCAGGAGAAGAGAAATGGTCTGATCGTTTCAGTGTTAGCTGAAAATTCTCCTTTTCCCTGTACATGATTAAGAGCTGGACATTGGTCGATGTGCACGAGCTGACGAGCGTCAAGCAGCTCATTCACAGCTGAATTGAATTATTCCATCAGATAAAAAGATAAAAAGGAAGGAAACGGGAAAAGCACTATCATTCCACCTTCGTCTCCCCACGATCCAGAGGCGCACACGAACTCATCATGAGCTAGACGCAACGCAAGGGAGAAAGAAGCGAGGGGAGGCGGCCGAATCCCTCTCGCTCGCTTTGTTCCCGCGCCGCTTTGCGCTCCCTTTCTTCCCCCGCTCCGAGCACTCTCCCCTCCCATCCCCTCCCTTCGCCCCGGCGCGAAAAGCTCTACTTTGTACCCATCTTTGAGGCCCCCCAAAAGCCTACCCGGCGAGGGCATCCGTCTCCACGGCGGCCCAGCCCCGTCCATGGCCACGAACCGCCGCTCCGACTCTGCTTCCTGGAAGCTTCTCCAATCCAGCCACGCACACACCCCCGGCGGCCCGCCTCCCGATGCGCCCCGCCGCTCTGCCCATTACATCCCCCATCCCCGATCGACTCCCCCATGCACGGCCATATGCGCTCGCTCCCGGGTCACAGGCTCACAGCTAGCCGGTGACAGCTCCCGGCCGCCCGCGCCTTTGCCGCTTTCCGGCCTGACAAAATCCCGCGCCCTTTCTGCAGGCGTACGTCGGCACTGAAAGAGAGGAGCCGAGGAGGGGGAGGACGGAAAAGCCGAAAGCCATCTATCCCCTCCTCCGGTGGGTGTGCTCCGAATCTTGGCATTTCTAGGGATTCTGTCATCCCGGTGTGGCGAGGCGGGGCGGCGCTTTACGGTCTTTTGCCCCGGCCGGGGAGCGTGTCCGTGACGAGACCGACCCCCACAACACACCCGTGGAAGAAGCTTCCACGCTGCTTCCTCTGCTTTCCTGCGCCCCGGGCTATTTATAGCCGCCGCGGTCACTGCCAGGGGGTTTAAGCTAACGGTGAGAGCCGGCCTGCCCCCCCCCCCCCCCCCCCCAGGTGAATCCGAGTGAGCCTGCTGCTAGTGGTCTCGACCTCTCGACTCGGGGTGTTGGCTCGCACGTGGGGCTAGAGCGGTCGCCATGGACCTGAAGAGGGCGCTGGACGTTGAGGAGGAGGTGGTGGACGGCGACGAGGAGGAGCTCGCCGCCGGCTGCCCCGACGCCAAGCGCCGCCGGACGTTCCTCAAGTGAGCTTTGATTCCCTGCTGCATTGGCGCGTGACCGCGCGGAATGCTCGAGTTCTTTGGGTTTCTGACGCTGATGTTCGCCTCTCTCCTGGCCTGTCCCCATTTGCAGTAGCTCGATGCAGGAGGCCATTGGCGCGCAGTACATGCAGAGGCATCTGCCCAAGCTGGAGCCGTTCCTGCGCAGAGTCGTAAGCACTTCTCCTCCGCAGCCATCTGAATGCCATTGCACACTTGCTCTGGCGTTGTTACCGCTGACAGAATTCTTATGGTCATTTGCGTTCTGATAATCAGGTGCAGGAGGAGGTGCATAATGTCCTCATCAGACACATCGATTCTGCACACAGGTTAGTCTCTAGACACTGAATTACTGAAATGCTACTAGTTCTTGTGGAGTAGCACATACTATGTTGAGGTGTTGCAAACGGTTAATGCTGAACGGAAGTGTTCACAATCGCTAGAGTACTTCAAATATTAGTTGTTGTAGGAGACATTCAGACACCCTGCTCTAGTTTGCTGCTCATGCTGCTGTTAGGATTCCTCTGAAAAACTGCTTTTAACTGTTTCAGAAATTACGCTGTTAGTGTTAGGGCTTTAGTTTCTTTTACTTTTTGTGTCAAATCTACTTTACCCAAACTGCCAACAGACCACTTTTCATTTTCAGTTTGGTGCGTCATGACTGAACTTGTGTTCTCTGCATTGTTCAGGCTCCCACTGCAACTAAAAACAAGCAGCAAACGGTACAAGCTGCAGTTCCAGGGAAACCTGCCGCAGACGCTTTTCACGGGCAACAGAGTGGAGGCGGAGAGCAAGCAGCCGCTGCGGATCGTCCTGGCCGACGCCGCCACCAACCAGACGGTCACCTCCGGCCCGCTCTCCTCGATGAAGGTCGAGCTCCTCGTCCTCGACGGCGACTTCAACGCCGACGAGCGGCTGGAGCACACCGAAAAGGAGTTCAGCGAGAGCGTGGTGTTCGAGAGGGAAGGCAAGAGGCCGCTGCTGTCCGGCGAGGTGATCATCGTGCTCGAGAAGGGCGTCGCCTCCATCCGCGACATCTCCTTCACGGACAACTCGAGCTGGATCAGGAGCCGGAAGTTCAGGCTCGGCGCCAGGATGTCCCGGGCCAGCTCCATCGAGGAACGGGTGCAGGAAGCCGTCAGCAATCCCTTCCTCGTCAAAGATCACCGTGGAGAAGGTAATAAGTTGTTCGTGTGCGCTCTTGACTTGGCACAATTAGTTTTTGTTCATGAGTCATGAAGCATTTAGCCGTTTGTAGTCTTTGACTAACATTAACCGATGACCACTATTCTCAGTGTACAAGAAGCACCATCCTCCTGCATTAGCCGACGACGTGTGGCGTCTTGAGAAGATCGGGAAAGACGGGGTGTTCCACAAGAAGCTTGCTGACTTCGGAATCCACACGGTTCAAGACTTCCTCAGGAACCTGGTGATGGACCAGTACGGACTGCGCAGCGTAAGCAACTGAATAGCTGTTGATGCAGTGTAATTCCGTTACAGGTTACTGAACGTTCTCTTCTCAGTTCTCACCCCTGCTGCGCTGCTGTGTTTCCAGTTGCTTGGCAGCGGGATGTCGAACAAAATGTGGGAGTCGACGGTGGAGCACGCCCGGGAGTGCGTGCTGGACGACAAGCTCTACTCCTACTGCAGCGGGCACGGCATCGTCCTCCTCTTCAACTGCGTCTACGAGGTCGTCGGCGTGATCGTCGGCACCAACTGCTTCGCCCTGAACGCTCTCGATCCGACTCAGAAGGCTCTGGTGGCGAAGCTGCAGCAGGACGCGTACAAGTTCCCGGACCGCATCGCCGAGTTCAAGGTGCAGTCGTCGCAGCAGGGCCAGGGCGCCCCCGCGGCGGACCAGACACCGGCCGCGGTCGCCCAGGCCCCGGCCGTGCCCGCCGCGCAGGTGCTCGGCCTCATCCCGCAGGGCGTGGTTCACCTTCTTCCAGGAGGAGGCGCCCCGGGCTCGCACGACGGCGGCCTGCTGCTGAACCACCCGCTCCTCCTCCAGCAGCAGCAGCAGCCGCTCAGCGAGGCCCTGGAGGACGTGCTGCAGTCGGCCGGCGCCGCCGCGCACCACCACCAGCTCGGCGGCGCCGAGCCGTGGTCGTCGTTCCCCTCGTTCGGGGTCGGCGTCGGGGCCGGCGGGTTCGACGCGCGGGACCCATTCGACGTGCAGTTCAGCGGGTCGCAGACGTGCGGGCTGCTCCTCTCCAGCACCGGCGCCAGGTTGTGAGGCCACGACGCGCGCGCTTGTTTGCACTGCGGCGCGCCGGGCCGTCTTCCCGTGCGGTGTAATATGATGGGATCGAGCGGTGGCAGTTGGCACCATCGCAGCATCGCTACATGCGGCAGGCCGCAGCAAGGACATGGCGGCCCGGGTCGTGTGCGTTCGTCTAACTGTCTGCTGACATTGACCAGTGTACGTGTTTGCTGTTTGGCTTGAGGACGCCTGGGTGAAAGGCACGCAGAGAAGAAGAAATAACTAGGATCAGATGTGATCTTTTCTTTTTTCTTCATCTTTTGTGATTTTGGGATGTAACATGAGTCGAGGAAAAAAAATTAGCACTGCTCCGGGGTGCTTTGACTGTTCACCAGAGCCCCTACCCATGTGTTTAAAAGCGTAGAAAAGGTGCCCTGTTCTCTTTTTTTCTTTAAAAAACACTGTAGTCGTAAACTACAGTGAAATGAATGGCTGCTGCCATTACGATGGGGTAGATCATATAGTATGCTGTAACCATGGACATGGGGCCTGGCCGGAGCATCAACACCACGCAAATAATTCAGTATTCTAGTTCTTCAGGGCAAAGGTAGCTGGCTCGATTGATGAGTCTCCAACCTTGCAGCACCAGCTGACATGCAGTAGCGTCTCTCGTCGTCAGATAACTGTTATGGGGGGCAAAAATAAATAAATAAATAAAAACTGTGCATCACAATCTGGGAAATATGCTTCTGACTGCATATATTTGTCAGCTGCACGGCCGTAACTCAAGGACAGTTGCACAAAAAAGAGGCCAGCTTATCCTCAATCATGGTATCCAACTTCAGCTACAACTACTTTCTCCCTGGCATGTACTCAACTTGCAACTGTAACTCGCAGAGAGGATTGCAAACAGAAATCGTAAGGCAAATACAATGAAATCCACTTCAGCCATACACCAAATATTTTACTAGATTGGTTGGGATAAGATCAAACATTCAACCGACCGGTTCCTATAATATTGCATTATAAAGCAGCAATGAGGAGCCGTGCCATCGTTCTCTTTACATGTTAAGGTTCACAATAATAAAGGCTTCAAGTCTGTCAGCTATCTTCTCAGAGCAAACGAAAAAATGTCACCCACGCTGTTGATAGAAACCAGGCTTGTTAGTTACACCCAATTTGTTAAGTTCAGGCTGGAGTGCAGTTAGTTTCAGCACACAATACTTGGAGCAAACAACAAACGGTTTATTCTTCTCTTTTTACAAGGAGCAGAAAACCGAAATCGAAGACTAGTTGGCAAGCATGGACAGGACCCAGTGGTTTCCTATCAGTACCTTCACCTGCACGTTGTCGAGCGGCTCGATCTTTTACCTTCCATCGCATCCTTCTTTTTCCTACAGTCTGAACAAAGATAAGGACCACCCCATGGTGTTGATGGGGCTGAGCAGCAGCCACCTACATTGTCCGTCATTAAATTTTCGAACGGCTCTTGGTCCACTTGGCAGATAGCACAGCGGAAGGGAGGCAGATTTGCTTTTGATGGGAAATTTCTACCCAACCTGCAAAAGGTATAGATTACAAGTTAGGGCACAGCTGAACAGCTGAACAGGCTCAAGTGAGCAGACAGAGAAGTAACATCAGGGCGTCCTTCCTCTTCAAGCAGAACACCAATCAGCAACAGAACTCCAACAGCCAAACACTCAAAAGTTAATCATAAGGCAGCCATGTGATTGTTATTTATATAAGTTCACTCAACTAAATAAAATGCTCCTGGCAGTTAACCAATCTAGCATGAAGTGTTCCTGGGAACCTCAATCTTCTACTGATAATATAATACAGCAAATTTAGTAGGAATGCCAACATGCAACCAAGGATTCTAGTCAGGTTGAACAAAAAGGGACTCTTGTGGCATATAACGGAATCTCTGAGATTACACATCACAACAAGTGTAGCCTAGAAAAACTAATATTCTTTTTATATTGCGTAAATTCTGCAACGGGAAGAGGCAAAATGGCATACATACTTTATTCAAATGTAAGTCAACGGTAAAATCCTCATCAACCATATCGCACATCCAGAATGTGGCACAGAATCTGTTGGCATAATATTACTTGGATCTTTTCTCTTAGGTCTACATTTTTAATCTACAATGAGAAAGGTATATATTCAAGTGATGCCACATGCCACCAAAAATGTTCAAAAGTTTATTTCTATCCAGTGCAAAAAATACCATGAAGGCTCATGTAAAGAACAGGGCTGCAGTGAGAGAACATACTATGGAATTCCAGGGGCACCGGAACTAATGGAACATCCAAATATACCTAACCAGGAGAGAACGGAGAAACTAGGTTTTTAGTTTCTACTGCACAGATTCTTGAATCCTGATGCAAACTACCCTCCACCAATGAATATTTTTATTTCCATAACATCAAACACACAGGCGTGATACACAAAAACACGCAACAGAATTTGCTGAGCATTTCTGCATTGTTACTTACTCTACTAAACCAGACATGCAGCAATCAGAGTATCGGGAATTAATTGACGGCAACAAAGAATCCACATAAGCTAAAAAGCTGAGATTGTGCATAAAACTGAAAAAAGGGTGTGGAGATACATGAACTGCAAGAGAAAACAAGAACATGCCTTTCTTCCAACATTGCAGATCCCTCCTCAAAAATTTCTTCCACAGAGCTCAATGAAGCAGATTTGCTGAGCTTTCCGACAGAACTATGTGACCTCCTACCAAAAATAAGAGACTTCAACTTGTTCTGATTTTTCTTTGGAGACAATGCTGGTGGTGTTGAACAATGATCAGAAGGGATGATGTCAACAACCACACATGTGGTGTCGTCTTTCAACCCGCTAGTCTTCAGAGCTTGCTGCAGAAGATGGATACTTACTGATTATATGATTGAGACAATTAAAGCATAACACAGAAAGAACAGGATAATGCAAAGCCAAGCCACATGCATACTCACCTTAACAACAAGTTTCGCAGCCAATTCTGCAGGCAATCCCCGACATGCCTGAGCAGCAGTCTCTGAGGACACAGCATCCCATATTCCATCTGAAGCAATTATTAGTCTTCCACCAGTATTTGGGAGCTACAATCACCAAAAGTAAACACATGTTAACAAAGACATGCTAGGAAGAGCTAAATTCCTTTCGTTTGATCAAAAGCGATGATTTCACACCTTCACTTGTTTGACATGTGGAATCGGCACAATGAACTCGCCAACATCAGTATCCCCAATTGATCTTGAAAGGCACAATCCACCAGGCCAGCACCGTAGAGGACCAACCTTAAAAAGAGAGAGTGAAGAACAATTAACAACAAAATCCACATCCAGAGAGCTTCCAAAGAGCATGCAGATATAATGCTGTTTTGCTGTATCCTAGAATTGTTCTTCGTCACAATCACTGGTGAGCAGTGACCATTACCTCTTGTCCTCCACAGAGATTAAGCCGGCTGACCTCCCCTCCACTTGCTGTGACCCGCTCCCTCTCCTCTGCATTCTCTTCTAGCCGGTGATCCACAGTCAGCAACGAGACCTCGCCGCCTTGTGTATCCAGAATGCATCTGGAATCACCCACTGAAGCAACGGTGACCGTGAACCCATCAACCACAACCAGGGTCGCTGTTGTCCCTGACGTCTCCCCTGCACCGATTCCCAAAGTTAAGCATCTTTCTAGCGAGGTTTGCCCGGACTCCCAACGGCATTATCACTCGGTGTCATCTCACCCTTGCGCTGGAAGTCAATGTCTGTCTTGACGAATCCTGCGACGAGCGCGCGCGGCAGCGCCTGTAGCCAGTCCTCGCGGCTGATGCCCTGCGGCACGGCGCTCATCACGTGCTCCAGCAATTTCTCCTTGCTGAACACCGCCGCCGATACGCCATTGTGGCCGTCGAACACCTGCGAACAGCAGATCCAAACATGCCAATATGCCATCACCTCACCGAACGCAAACGAGACCGAAATGGCAAGATTAAGAAGGGAAGTGCGGGCCGTACAGCGAAGACGGAGAAAGCGGAGGAAGGGTCGCCGGGGACGCGGAGGCAGTCGGGCTTGACGAGGAAGTAGTCTTCGCCGCGCTTGGCGAAGCCGGAGTGGCCGTACCGCACGAGCGGGCGCTCGGAGCCGTCGCCGCGGAGCTCGCGGCCGATTAGCGTGGCCAGGGGCAGCACCGGGCAAAGCTTCCCCTCCGTGGCGGCGCCTGCCATGGGAACCTCTCGCCGCGGCCCTAGAGAAGAAGCACCCTCCCAAGAAACCGCCTGGACGCCACCATGCCTTGCGAGGAAAATGTCGGACCGGAGGCGGCGGCGGGTGCAGACACCGAGCTGGATCCGGGATCACGCGACGCGCACTCGTATTCGGAGGCAATGGCGAGGCAATGCGGTCGGCGGCGAGCTGGGATTTGGGGGGATTTGGCGAGGTGAGTGAACAGAGGAGGGACTGGAAATGGGAAGGAGGATTTTAATCCGCCGATCAAAGGGAGAACGCGGAGGAAGGTTTTGTGATTTTGGTGTAGAACAGGGGGGACTAGGTGAAATATTCCGGCCGGTGTGGTCACTGGTCAGCCCCAGCAGGTAGGGCTGCGTGTGCAACCGTGCTGGATGGTGGTGGTCAATGGTGGTTTACAGCTTTCGGATTAAAGAAAACCGTGGCCCTGTTTAGTTGGCAGATTTTTAGCTAAAAATTTGCTATTTTTTCAACTCTCTTTCCATCACATCACATTAAATACACTAAAAGACATATGTTCGGAGCAGTAAATGTAGGTGAAAAAATTAATTAATCACACAGTTCTGTTGTACATCACGAGACGAATCTTTTGAGTCTAGTTAGTCCATGATTAGACAATATTTACCACAAACAAACGAAACGTGCTACAGTATGCTACAGGAGTTCCAGAAGTTACTTTTGCTACTTTTTCTCAAACTAAACAGGCCCCGTGTCGACACTAGATTTTGTTGCTGTCGTCTCGTGGTCACCGTGTCAGTGTCTATTTTGAACGCCAAACTGCCAGCTAAAATGGATAGCTTTGACCATTACATGTCTTTGGTGTCAGGTGGCTACGGATCCATGTCATGCCACCATGTGCCATATCGCGAGTCAGCATGTCCGCATACAATCCAGGGGCCAGTTTAGTTCACTAAATTTTCACCAACAACCCGTCACATCAATCTTCTTTTCACTAATTTGGATTATTAAATGTAGATTAATGACAAAACTCATTCCACGACTCCTACCTTAATTTTCGAGACGAATCTAACGAGCTTAATTATGTCATGATTAGACAATATCGTGCTACAGTAAACAATCTATAATGACGGATTAATTAGACTTAATGGATTCGTCTCGCAATTTCCGGTCCATTCGTGTAGTTATTTTTGTAAATAATCTACGTTTAATACTCCTAATAGACCTTGAAAGGGGATCCAAAAGTTTCAGTTCGCGAACTAAACAGGGCATAAAGAAATAGAAAAGCATGCCCAATTAACAATGTGGAAAAGCTGATTGGTATTTAAAAATGTACTTAAGTTTTAAGCCAATGCATGTAAAGTCTTCAAAAAGTACTACCTCCGTTCTTAAATATATTACATCATTGCTTTTTTCGTTCGTTTGATTATTCATTTTTTTACAAATTTTTTTGCAAATTGATAAACCAACAAGTTAAATCTTAAGTATATTTAGATATAATGATATAAATTTTATTTTAATTAACTGATTTCGTTCAATATATGGATGGTTAAAATTAGAGTAAAAAGTTAATAGTGTCATATATCTATTCTATAAGCAGCGAAGACAATTGAAAACTTTTCTCACTTAAATCGGACTCGCCTTACCCCTCACGTCGGACCCACCCGTCATATGTTTTTAGAAGTGGATAGGGTGGAAGGACTATGAAGTACCAAAAAATCGCAATTTGGAGAGCGTTTTTGCCAAAAACAGAAATTTTTTTGCAACCCCACCCGCGCATACCCGCCCGCCTGTACCCGCGACGGGCCCACACTTCTTTCCCCCTCGGCAACGCGCCCGTCGGCCGCCCCTCCGCCCACCGCCATCCCCGCACGCCCGCCGGCCCATCCTCCTCACCCCTCCCGCATCCTCCTCTGCTCGGTGGTGTGGCGAGGTAGGCGGCCCTCCTCCTCCTATCCGCAGCGCGGCGAGGTAGGGGCACTCCTCCCGCATCTGCTCAGCGAACGGCCATCCCCGTGGCGGCCGACGGCCTCCGTGCGCGGATCCGGCTTCCCCGACGCGGGGTCTCGGCCTCCTGACGGCGGCTATTGGCGTGGGCGGCGAGCTCGATTGCGATCTGCTTCGCGTTCTTGCCCGTCCTCCCCGTCCGCACCATGCCGCGGTCGAAACTGGCAACGCGTCTGCCACGGCCAGTGTATTCCTGGCTGGCGCTGCGGCCGCGGGGTTGTGCGTTCCAATGTTGTGGTGACTGCACGTCCTCAGCGACGGCGGCCGAGGGTGGTAGGCAGGAGGGTTCCGCTGCCCCGTGGACGATGCAGACGGTGGCACACTGTTGGACATCATCCCAGGTCAGTGAAACGAAATTCAAATCTAAATCTAAATTCTTTGCGTGAGCGCGCGACACCATTGATCTCAGAGATCTTTTCCCCCTGTGCAGAACTTCTTGTCAGCATATGCTAACTCTCTCTACGGTCGGCCGGCCAGACGCCTACCCATTATGAATGGCAGTATTTATCTGCTGCAGCTGCCCCTTCTTGCAGGTATTCCGTCTTGCTTTCGATTGAACCTGCCCAATTCCGTGGATCTGTTTCTTGTGCACAAAAATTCATTGTTGTATCTGCATGGATTTTGATTGGATGCACAAAATGTGCCTACTCAGATTAGGATTTTTATATGTGGCCCAAAATACGAATGCAAAATGAAGGTTTTGGAGTTTTTATTGCAAAAATGTGGTGGTGTTGAATGTGGAGTAATCTTACCATGTCGTACGCACATATAATTGCAGCTTACTGATGAAATTCAAGGGATTATAACAAAGTTTTGCCTGTTAAAGTATGCATCTACTCCTCTGTCCGGGAATGTATGCAAGTTTCCCCTTTCTCACGGAAACCAAGGAACAAGTAAAAAGACACATTCGCCCCTGGTGAAGATTAGATGCGGATGGAGAAAACTGGAAGCCAGTGCCGCTCTAGAAGTTTTTGGTGTCGCGGCGTGGGGAAAAGGATGCCAACATCGGTGGATTTTCTCTTTTTTCGATTTCTTTTTTTTTTGCCGCAAGTGATTTCTTTAATAAATGGTGGGTCCCACACCTGCATGTTGTCCCCTGAAGTTGCATGCTTTCACGGACAAAATTTGAACGCTACAATTGTGTTTATTCCCGGACGGAGGGAGTAGCTCATTGTAACTCAAATAGCAGTCTTGTTCACGAAATAGGTAAACTGAAGCAGACTGGTGTCCATCAAATTGATTTCCATTTTAATTAGTTAAAATATTATAGTATAGATTTCGAGGACACAAAACAACGGATACTTTTAGCAAGAGACTATTGTCATGTATAAGTAGAGTAAGCAATATTTTCTATTCTTGTAATAAGGAAATCATTGTGTTATGTTCTTGGCTCCATACATCACTTCTGTTGCAACATTGGTCTGGGTCCAGTGATGCAAGGTAATCTTTTCGACAAACATATGGAGATGTATTAGAAGCATAAGGAATGTTAGTTTTATGCACTATATATTGATAAGAATGTTTAATTTTCTTACCGTGTGTACTGCATACCCTAAACCAATGGCTCATTGTACTGTGCATAAAATTTGGAACTGGTTATTAGGTACACTGCAACTGGCAGGTCATGACTCAATTCTAGAACATTCGGTGTATTTTTTGTCTCCTCAAATTCAAAGTTACAATTTGTGGGTATAAATGGGATTTTGAGAAATTCCAGACCATTCTCTACGTGTTGCTTTTAAGTTCATTACATGAGTAGAGGGCGGCTAGCACGAGTAGGCCAGGGTTTAGAGGGCTGCTGGGAAATCAAGTTGGCAATGAATCTCTATCTTCTGAATTGATTTCACCAATTAGAGGTGAAATTGTTGACATTTCAAATGGTGGAGTGCAAGAGTTATGAATGAGGACTGAATTTAGGATTATCCAGTATAATGGTTGTCAAAGACCCTGGTTTCTTTTTTTATGCACCTGCAACGGGTAGACATTTAAAGGTTGCTAAGCCATTATGCAAAGAATGTGTTGGTGCCTTTATACATTTGGATATATGTTTTATTTATTCCTTTTGTATTCCACCACATTTCAATAAGTTATTTTACGAACACGTGTGTGTCTATATGTCAATCGTTGCATTTGCATACTCACGGAGCTGTATGTAGGCTTAGGAATCGACTTGATCTTATACCGACTAAGCTCATTTCATTGATATGCTGATGTTCTGAATAAGCAGAGTATTTTCTAACCTTGTCACATTTGCAGGTAGCAATCTTTAATTCATTTTGATGTTGACAACAGTTTGTTATAGCATCCTCATGGGTGCCAGCGCCTATATGCAAGGTCCAGCCATATATGAAGGGATGTTGTTTTTGGTTAATATTTCCCCTCTTTGCTAGCATTAAATTGGATGGAGGAGCACATGGCCGATCCGTTTTAAAAGAGGACGAACCTTTTACAAATCCTGTTTCAAAAATCATCATGTTGGATTCATCTTGTCGAGTACTTATGCAATTTAAGTGGTTTAAACCTTGATTTAATAGTATATTTAGAAATTATGTGGCTTTGTGACTTTGTCACGCACACAAATTAAATAAATATATCAGTACCACCATGTTTGTTTATAGATAAACATCATGTTTTTAAATTTCACTGACAATCAAAATGGAATCTGGATGAGGCGTCAATGGACCAGGTCCATTGGTTGCTTGAGGGTCCTTGAGTACATGTATGACTTCACATTATTATAGCTCGTATTCAGGAGAAATGTCTCCTTCCCATCAAAGCCCCAAAATTGTATTTTCCTCATTAAATGATTGATTAGATGATTTCTTATATATGTGCATCTCTCTCAGGTTGCCTGATAGCATAACCTTACTAGAATTAGCAGCAGCAGTAGCATGCAGAAACCTTTAGATCTTTCTATGTAGTTGGAAGTTTCAACTTTTCCACCCAGGAAAAAAGGGCATAAACAAGTATTATAATAATTCACACTGAATTTCAGGATGCACCCCCCTACTTGTGAGTTAACTTTTGATAAATTACCAATATTTTTTACACATGTGCATGTTCTTAGCAAGTAGTGAAATTGTTTAGTTTTCATGAGTAAGTATTTTTTTGGCCAAAATTACGCTCTTACATTAATTCTCCGTATTTCATATACTACATAAGGTTGCATGTTTTGGAAGTCATGATTTGCAAGCTTAAGATTTGGTGTGTGCAATCATCTGTGATTTTTCGGGTGATTTTAGAAATGAAGTGGACAGTAAGCGAATCTGCATTAAACAAGTTATGATCCAAATGTGTTGTCTATTCCGTTTTATCATTCTTGTCACTTTTGTTGGTGACTCTACATATAGCATTTGAGTTTAACTTCAGCCTCTGGATGATGTTTTCACGTCAGGCGCCATTACTCACCCACATTTTGTCTGAGATGAAATGCCTCATCTAAACAACTTATAAGTGAGACATGCCCTTGTTGTATTTATATATATGTCAAATGAACAGATCGAATGAATTCAATTCAGGAATGTGGATGCAATGGGCCATCAAACAGTTATAACTGGTTCTGACTGCTTACAACAAGTGGAATATCAGTGGAGTGATTTGTTTTTTTAGGATCATATCACCTCTTACCTGCCTGGTGTTGTTAATTCCTTGAGATTTTTATTAGTGAGTTGGGATATAGAGAATGATGGATTCTACCATTAGATCTGTGACCATTGGAGGATGAAAATAAATCACTTAAGTATTTTTGTTTTAACTTTCTGGCTTATCATCCATGTCTTTTCTTTCAAAATTGATCACAAAGTGGTTGATTTATTATCATCATCTATATTTTTTTTGCATGAACATGAAATCATGCCATTATACTCTGGTAAACTATGGCACCAATAAAAACGTATATGTGAAGCCTGCGCATTTACCAATGACACATCTTTTATTACATTGTACTTAGGTTTTAGTAGAATAAAAGAGTTGGTACTACTTCAGTGAATAAAAACAAGTGTTCAATAATTTTTTTTACTGAAAACACGTGCGTGTCGCACGTGCACTTTACTAGTTTAAGAAAGGAAGGAGTATTTGCATATAGACAAAGCGGATGGATCAAACCACATGCAACGACTTCAATAATAAACCACGGGAAACCTATTTACAAAAGAAAAATCATAATGAAGCTAATAAATACATAATCGCCATAGCTTCTTCCAATCTTTACCGACGAGGAAACTAACTCTGCAGCAACACACAAATATAACGTATAACTTGTCTTGAAATAACACAATACTCCATCCGTCTCATGAAGAATGCAATCCTAGTATTTGAAAAAAAGATCCCCACAAATAGTGCAATCCTAAAAAATAGATCTAATTACATACTTAATTAAGTAATCAGATTTGATCCGCATGTCAAAACTTGCTGCGTGTGGCTAAAAAATAGTGATACTAGAGTCTTTTCACGCTACCACTAATCTGTCCTAGAAAAACTAAAATTGCACTTTTTATGAGACGGAGAGAGTAAGAATGAGTCCCTCCCATCGTTTTAGTTTCACTTGGGTTGGTGGTGATGGGTGGGGGGATTTGGCAAAAAAAAAAGACCTTTCTTCAAGGCTTATTAGAAATATTAAACATAGACTAATTACATAAATGGACGAAAATTGTGAGACAAATTCATTAAGACTAATTAATCCATCATAGAGATCATTTACTGTAGCATGATATTATTTATCATGACATAATTAGGCTCGATAGATTTGTCTCTCATTTTGAGCCAAGGGTTATGCAATGAGTTTTGTTATTAATCGAAATTTAATACTCTTAATTAGTGTCCGTATATTCGATGTGACGGGTCCCAAATACAATTTTGAGAACTCAACAGAGCCTCAATGGTCATCCAAACATAGCCACCTTCCACTCCGGATCTTCCGCTAGTCAAATATAGAAGACGAGAATGACTCTCTATAGTGCGCAGAAAAACTGTTGGAAAGTGAAAAGATATGGAAAATAATTTTTATGCAAATGAAAAGTGTATTTGTCATCCCTCAAGTATTACAAAAGTGTAACATTCATCCCTTAGGTTTCATTTGTGCAAAATAATCCCTTAACTAACTAAAATGATGCATTTATCATCTCATTTTAGTTTAAAAATGATTTAGTGCTATTTAACAGTGATTTATGTCGAGGTAATCATCTAACTAATCAATCACTACTTAAAGTAATTTGCTGAGTGGACTATACAAAACTCACAAGAAATTTTAATAAATCATTTAAATTGGCTACCCATAAGAATTATCAGAAAAATTTTACGGAATCGATTTATACCAGACTTTTAATTCAACATGATACGTGATCAAGTGGTGATTAGTAAGATGATTACATATTTACATTGCCTTAACTGATATTATATAACACTAGGAAAAAGTCTACAACACCACCTACCTATGAGGGGTGGACTACATAACCCCTCAACCTATGAAATGGTATATATCACCTCCTGAACTTTATAAAACTAGTCAAATTACCCCTAAGGTAATTTTAAAAAATCATAGTAAATCACAGAAAAATTATAAAATGAAAAATCCAATTGTGTTTGGACTTTTGAAGAGGCTCAAGGCCAATAGCACAATAAACCGATCATAAATTACTAGTGAAAATCGTAAAATGCAAAGCTGTTATTCAACGCAAATATTTGTGGATATTTTCTGTATTATACTTTTGGTTTAAAATTTCATCAAGATATGATGCGATCTTAGCAGACTATACATATAATTTTTGCATTTTGACCCTTTTTAGTAAGATTTTTACATTTGGATCTGTGTGGAAAAGAATCCTAAAAATAGACCCCTAGCACGGCGCTAAGAGCCATGTCGCTATTGTGTACAACGGCGCTATGACCTTTGGCGCCGTGCTAGAGATCCATTTTTGGGATTCTTTTCCCCAGGAGTTCAAATGTAGAAATCTTACAAAAAAAATGCCACGACCTTTGACGTCGTGCTAGAGATCCATTTTTGGGATTCTTTTCCCCAGGAGTTCAAATGTAGAAATCTTAAAAAAATACTATGACCTTTAGCGTCGTGCTAGGGATCTATTTTGGGATTCTTTTCCCCAGGAATTCAAATGTAGAAATCTTAAAAAAGGGTCAAAATGCAAAAATTTCACAGACTATACAGGGTCGATATGTTGTCATCTTAGGATCAGCAAATGTGCAACACTATTAAGAAAAAAAATGAACATCAAATAAAATGGGCAGAAGTCATGGAGCGGTTGTTTAACAAGCCTGTTGGAATTACGTTATATTGTGGTAATTGCCATGATCTGTCAATTTTGATCCTCGTAACCGGAAGCTGATCAGGCAGGCAAAATTAACTCTTGCGAAAATTTACTCCATTTTGATCCTCGTAACCGGAAGTTGATCAGGCAAAATTTACTCTTGGCGGGGCGCAGTGTGCGAACGAATTTAAAATGTAAAAAACTTCATGTTACAGAACTTCATCTGGCTGATTGAAGGACCGAAACTGACGACCAGAGAGGGGGAGTGAATGGGAATCGATAAAAATTATTCTCGAAGAAGATGAGAACTCCAACAAGACAAACACGGCTTCCAAAACACGTCTCCGACTCAACTACTCAAGTTGGCCAAGACCACGCAGTCACTGGAGTGCTACTGGTCTTAGGAACCAACAACCACCTAGATCTACTCGAGAACGCAGCGGAGAAAGCAACTCGAGCACCACTGGACTGCACCGGTCAGACCGGTGAGCAGCACCGGTCAGACCGGTCCCTGCTGGAGCAACCTGGCAAAAACTGAGAATTTCCATAGAAGGCTCCTACACCGGTCAGGTCGGTGTAGCTCGCCGGTCAGACCGGTCCAAACCAGGAAATCCCAAATCCACCAAACAGACCTACCGAGCTCCAAAACTGACCAAACTCGAAACAGCAGCAACACGAGACAACATGGAACACACCAAGACGTTCACCCGAGCAAAACTCAACAAAGAGTCTGCACCGGTCAGACCGGTGAGAGGCGTCGGTTAGACCGGTGTGACCTGAGCTCTCGAGATGAACAGTGCTCGCGGGTCAACTCCCCTAAATCCAACTCCCGATCTCCCGATTCGCTCCACGGGTTCGCACAAGACTTTGGGAATAGTAGGAACACCTCATGGGCACTCCATAGCCAAGATTTGATCCACCAAAACTTGCTAGAACGAGAGGAATCGAAGGATTTCCACCAAGAACGCCTCTAACCCTAGAGCCAAGAAAACCCCAAAATTGAGCCCCTTTACTCACGGATTTGGGTGGGGAATCAAGGGGAAAAGAACCACGAGGGGTTCATGTATACATCCCCCAACAAATCTCAAAGAGAAAGATCTCAAAACCGCCACAAGAAAATCGTCAAGAAAAGACTCCGAAAATCACCAAAATGGGAAAACGGGAAGAACACAGTCAAGACTTGAGGAATCACGCCGAATCATCTATACATACAAGAAGGTTCATACAAGGTCTAGCTTACCACCCGGTCATCCATCCCTCTCTCAAGATCTCACCATGAAGCTCTCAAGCTAGTCCTGGAAATTCCAAAGGAAAAAGGAGGAGGAAAATAGCCAAACAAAATGAGTTAGGGTTCCGAGAAATAGCTGACATCCTCTCACCACTTGGGTTATATGGAAGCTAACCGAAAGACTAAATTACCCCTAAGGCCTAATACTAGGATACACACCCCCGAGGGGCACTTTGGGAATCTTTGTCTTCGCACCATCGGACGGATGCCCGGCGACCGCAAACTTGCTTAGCCTCGACGCAAACATTGCGATCCCGACGCGTGTCCTCGGCTTCGAAGTCTCCGGACTACGTCGTCGCACACCGGTCAGACCGGTGCTCCTCACCGGTCAGACCGATACCCACCGGTCAGACCCACCGGTCAGACCCACCGGTCAGACCGGTCCGATGCTGCTGCACCTCCGTCTTCGGTCTTCGGTCTTGTCTTTGTGGATCAACCAAGGAACCCAGTGGTTTTCCGGTGAACCACTGGAAATCCCGCGAACTCGGTGTAGCCTCCGCCAATCACCACTCATGACTCGGCTCCCACGTAGTCCCGGCTCGACCTTGGTTTTGAGGCTCTACCAAGAAACCGTCCATGACTTCATCTTGCCGTTCTTGCCACCATGCGGCCCGCACTTGACTCCGCTGGCCACCGGGTCTCTCGAACCAAGCCTACTAGTCTTCTCCACACCTGGAGGCCTCACCGGCAACGACCTTTCGCGTTTGTTCTTCACTTGCACCAACACCAGTCAAACCGCAACCTGCACCTGCAATACTTAGCCAAGAATCAGTCCACACCATGTTGTCAATCACTCATCACACCAGGAAGCGACCATCCACCGGTCCTCGAACCACAGCTCTCACTGATATATACAAGCCTCAGGAATCGCGATGTCGCATCACCTTATTCAATGCAGCAATTCAAACGCCTGTTCTGTGTAAAAAGCACCGCCACCAGTAAGTTCTGTCGGTTTTGTTGCTGAGCTCGAATTACTCTTACCTGCCATACCAAGCAGAAATGCTGGGGACAACTTACTAAGCTGGGCTGGCTTCCAAAGCTAGCAAACGCTACTTCCAGCAAGCAGTCTAGTGACATTCTCCAACAAATCACACGGTAACAACACGCTAGTTGTAACACCCGAAAATTCCATCACAATAAAATGATATCGAATTACTCTTACCTGCCATACCAAGCAGAAATGCTTGGGACAACTTACTAAGCTGGGCTGGCTTCCAAAGCTAGCAAGCGCCACTTCCAGCAAGCAGTCTAGTGACATTCTCCAACAAATCACACGGTAACAACACGCTAGTTGTAACACCCGAAAATTCCATCACAATAAAATGATGTTAGAAACATGGTTTAGTTTTTATTATCTAAGGATTTAATAATTTGACTAAATAAATTTGCCTTTAATTAATTTAAACAACATTTAAATTTAGAATTCACCAAGTGTTTGAATGCATACATGCCTTTGCATTGGAGTTTGTTTGTTGTGTGTTGTAGTTTTCAAAAGCAAAAGGTTCTAAGGTTCAAGTTTGAAAAAACCCCTCCAACCTCTCTTTATATCTCCCTTCCTCCCTTTTCTTCTAGTCCAAACCGTGTCTCCTCTTTCAGCCCAAGTGGCCCAGCTCGGCCCAAACCTCCTATACCGGCCCACCATTCCTTCTTTCCTTCTTTTCTCTTTTTCGCTTTTTCCTAACGCCGGCCCAAATCTCCAGCAAACTGGCAAGCAGATCCCGCCGGCCCATCTCCCTTTCCCCCCTTCTCTCTTTTTCTTTCAGCCCGCAGCCGCACAGGCTGCTCGGCCCAAAACTCCGCACGCGGCCCAGCAGACCCTCCGTCGGCCCCCCTTCCTCTCTCCCTCTCTCCCAGGCACCGACACCGCGGCCCCTCCCGTCAGTCCTTTCCCCTACCTCCCGCCGTCCCCAACCTTCCATCTCCACCGTGGCCGCACCACACCGCCTCCACCCCGGCGCCCTTCACCCTTCCCTCTCCCCTCCACCGAGCTCACCATCAATGCTCAGTGGACCACTCGCTACCGCCGCCTCCTCTCCCACCCGTAACGCCCAAGCTCCACCGCCTCCAAGCATTCATGGCGGCCACCGCCGGAGTTCCTCACCACCGCCTCACTGCGCCCCCTCCTCTTCCCCCTCCGCCCTATAAAAGCCGCCCCCGAGCTCTTCTCCAACCCGCACCACCCTCCTCTCCTCCTCGCCTACGCAGCGCCGCCGCCCAACGAGCGCCGCCGGATCCCCGCCGGCATCGATCTCCCTCCTCGTCGCCTCTTCGTAGCCGCGCTCTTCACTGGAGCTTCGCGTGAAGGTAACAAACACGTCCATGCCTTCCTTTTGATCCTAGGGTCCGTAGCCCCCCTGCGCCCGCTCGCCGGCCATGTGCCGTCCGCCGCCGGCCGTGGTGCCCTTCCACCATAACCCTAGCCGCCTCCCTATGTCCCTGTACAAGTTCGCCGCTTCCTCCTCTTCGCGTAGAGCCTAGCCGCGCCTCAATCCGAGCTCTAGAGCTCGAGATCGAGCAACTCCGACGAGCTTCACCGCCGCGCGCCGCCGGTCTCCGGCGAGACCGCCGCCACCCGCAGCCCGTCGCCGTCCATGCCAAGATGTGTGGCTCAGATCGCCCCAAACCGCGAGTCAAACCAAGTCATAACGGTCAACCCAGGGTCTCCGCCGCCATCTTGCAAAAAGGACCCTGCAGTTTTAAATATCACAATAATACCCTTCCACCTATAAGATTCCTTTCAGCTCAGTCTTTTTTCTTATGTTTTAACCCCTGAACTCCTTAGTTTTTATGTACTAAAGTTCACCCTTGATCTTTTACATGTTAGACCTTCTGTTTTTACACATAATTAAGTTTAGGTCCCTGATTTCTTGCAGATAAGCCCCTGGAAGCCAAGTTTTCTTACAATCTAGCCCCTGAACCTTGTTCAATCCATATCTTTTCCATCCTAGCTCCGTTTTAAACGTTCTTGGTGTCCACGCGATCGTCTCAGCAAGCACGTTAGTTCTAGAAGCTTGTTTTAGTCTTTTGGTAATGTTTGATGTATTGTTTTATTTATTGCATGTTTTCTTGTATGATTGTAGACAACGCGTCGTTCGAGGAAGAACAAGTGCAGAGGTTTGAAGAAAAGGAAAGTAACTTATCGTTGGAGAAAGGCAAGTGACACTAACCACCCTTCTACCTATGCTTTAATACAAGAATACTATAAATTAATCGGAACATGGAGAACCACCCAGGAAGACAGTGCAACCACAGTCCATATGGCTCTGGCTTAGCCAATTAATTAGGTGTGCAATTGTACTGATGACCTTATCCGAAAGGAACACAGGGGGCTCGGGGTTGCAGGGGTATAGCCCGGTTCTTTTGGGGTAGCAGCCTTTGCTAAGGTGCTGACCACTAGGGAGGGTTATGGTCCGCCCTGAGCTGTAACTGTCGTGGGTTGTTGGTGCTTTTGCAAATCTTTGTAAAGGTTTCGTAGCGTCCCTATGCAATCACACCTCGGAAGTGTGGTATTGTGCCTGATCAGCACATGCATGGTTGGGTTCAAAGTTCTTTGGAACTTTTACGCGAACTGTGGTGAAAGTGTGCAACCTCTGCAGAGTGTAAAACTGATCGATCAGCCGTGCTCACGGTCAAGAACGGCCTGGACCCTCACATGATTAATGAACTTAAAGATGGATTTAATATTGTTTTCCGGTTATTTCTGTGACCTTGCTGAGTACCAACCATAAGTGTACTCATCTTTGCATAATGCTGTTCAGAGGAGAACCCTGGAGAGGAGTACTTCGGTGACTACGAGGAGTTTTGAGGCATACAATCAACCAGTCAGAAGCCTGTGAAAGATGAAGATGGAGTCGCATCGTCATAGTTATCGATGTTCGTGTAAAGACCTTCGTGTCTACCCTCGTGAGTGTAATAAAGTTAATAAACCTTTTCTGTACGTTTTGAGCAATGTCTTGTGATATTACACTCATTTGTCTATTATATGTGTGAAATTTTGATCTTGACACACATATGAGATGCATTCGGTTTTCTTCGGAAAAACGGGTGTAACACTAGTCAAGTAGCATCACGATGAAACCAAATGCACGTATATATAAGAACCTGCCATCGCTAAGCAGAAACCACCATTGCAGTGTCGCAACAAAACAGGGTCGGCAGGGGCATGCTAAACTACCATATCCTCATTGCTCAACTTAAACAAAGGCTTAGAAAATAAATTGAGTTTCTCAGCTTTTGCCCTTCCTGATTTAAGTCATGGGATCAAGAACTTATTACTATGCAGAACTTAGATAAACTCAGCAGAAAGAGGTCCACAAATCATAAACCAGCACGTATGGAGAACGGGTACACTGCCAATTTATGACATCCTTGCATTGGAGCTTAACACGTTGCATCCCCGACCGCCATCATCCTTAGTGATGAGCATGTGCTTCCTCCTTTTTGGGTTTCGTCGCCTGGAGAGATAGCACAACATTATCAGATTAACAAATAAAAATTCAATTCCAAAGCAATCAGGTAAACACAGGGATATCTTAAAGAAGTTAAAACAAATAAAGATCATTCCCAACCACAATTGGCATGCAAACTTATCTATAACCAGGTCCTAAGAATATTGGGCTACAATAAGGACCAACAACAAAAGAATCTTATGCTGAGCTCAGATCTAGTTAAATAGTGAAGGGCAATATAACACAAGAAACAGCATATTATCAAGACAATGGATTCATAAACATCAGTATGTTGAAGGTTTAAATACAACCCTCTGATTCTTCACTGGTAGAGCTTGACACGTAGCTGTACCAATCTGACAGAGTATGCATTCATAATAAATAGTGTCTTGCTACATACAGGCCAGTCAAATACATCAAAAGCTCAGAAAACATGTGCATCATCAGGTAACACTGAATTCAGACCTATACGCTATGTGGTACTGTCATAATGTAGCAGGGCAAACCAGGATTATCCTACATACGGTTCTCTAGTGTGGAACATTTTACTTTGACATCTTTCAGAAATACCAATCCTGACAACATTCTAATATTGGTTTCCCAACCACGACATAAGGCCCATACTAATACCTAACAGTTGCTGAACTAGCAGAACGAGTTTAGCAATGCTACAAGAAACTACAATTAGGCCTACAGTAGCAATTCTACAAGAAACTACAATCAGGCCTACAGTAGTTACACAATAAACTCAATCTCAAGTTGGTTTCAAGGTGACAACACCAACTTGAAGCAACGCTGAAACAAATAAGGAATAAAGAAAGCCAACTGAGCATTTAAATCTATAGGATTTTGGGGTACTGTTATAATGTAACACATGACCATCTTCAGAAAAGATGGACATATTTAGAGGCTCGCAAACATGCTCAGGCAACAAGCTCCTAAACAAAATTTCACCATAACAAACTGCAGTCAACATACAACAGCCTAAGACCAGGAGAAAGAACCTGCCGTTCTATCAAAAACTATGTTGATGATGCCAAGCCTCAGCTCGTTTTTACGACTAAAACCACCATAGCATACCCTCCAATCCAACTATCCAGTAACGAGGCAATCAACATGGACAGAGGTCAATTTCATCCAGAACCAGGAGTACCAGCGCCGCCCCCCCCCCCATGTAATCCCCACATCCTACAACCAGTCTTTTCGCAAACCCTAATGCAAGAGCGTTGCGGGGAATCAAACCATCTATAGCCACGCCGCTACCGGATTGCGCAGAGCCAAGAGTGTAATACCTTGAGGATGGAGAGCTTGATGCTCCCGTAGACGACGCCGACGCCGAAGGCCGACGCCCTCGCCACCTGCAGAGGCAGAACGAGGAAGCGAGAAGAGGGAGGGTCAGATCCGATCGGGACGCATCGCCAAGGCAAGAATATTCTGGAAAAAAACGAAACCGAGGCCAAGGGGGCTTACGAGGGCGAGGGTGCTGACGCCGGAGTAGGGGCCCGGGGTGAAAGGCATGGCGTCTGCGGCGGCGCGGGGCGGAGGGATCTGAATCGGCGAGGTGTTTGGGGCGAGGGCAGGAGGCGAGGGCTTTGCTTGCAGCGTGGGGTAGAAGAAGATGACCCTCTCGGTGGGCTGGAGCTTATATGGGCCGTCGACGAGACGCGGACGAGGCGTGCGCCCGGTGGATGCTGGTAAGCGGGGCCCGCTTGTCATTGAAGGGAGCTTTACCTGCCGCGCAATTAACAACTTGAAGTCTGGGCCATGTTAACGACTGGCCCATGGATATTACTTCCATCTATAATGGGCCCAAAGTTCATGGTGTTTCCTTCCGGAAATCCTATATACCTCCGCAAAGTTTTTTCTTAACCATCTATAACCCACCAAAAACCTAAATAACAGCCCAACTAGTCCAACAACACCAAACCCTAACTCCACCTCCTTCCACCTCCAGCCCCACCACCGTCTGGTGCCGGTGCCGTCGCCTGGTTCCGCGCGCCCCGTTGTGCCCCTCCGCCCCCGCCGCCGTGCGCGCCGCCGTGGTCGAGCGCGCGCCCTCCCGCGCAGTGCCGCGCGCCGCTGCCGCCTGGTCGGGCCCGCGCGCCGCCGGCTCCGCCGCGCCCACGCGCCATGGCCGCGGGCCGCGCACTCCGCTGGCCGCGCGCCGCGCCCGCCGGTCGCGCGCGCCGGCCCCACGAGCTGCGCCCACCGCCGGCTGGAGGTGGAAGAACTAGAAAAATGTTGTTCCAACATTTCTAAAAAATGTTGCAACATTTTGCAAAATGATGACAAATAATAGTTAAAGAAACCAACATTTCTTAAAAATGTTGTAACATTTCTGAAAAATGTCGGAACAAGCTAAAAAATAGAGAAAAATGTTGCAACATTTTACAAAATGTTGACAAAAAATATTTGACGAAACCAACATTTCTTAAAAATGTTGGAACATTTCTGAAAAATGTTGATACAAAAATGTTGGTCCAAAAAAATTTGTAAAATGTTGACGAAAAATTCCTATAAATGTTGAAGAAAAAAATGTTGTAACATTTTTTAAAAATATTGAAACATTTTAAATTTTATAGTCATGAAGTGGGCTGGTGGAAAAATAAAAAGCATCATTTAGATGGGCTTTAGTAAGTTGGAAGTTCGCATGTTTATCTATCTTCCGAAAGCCATATAGGAGGCCCCGTTTCCTTCCGTAGGAAAGATTTCAGAGTGAGTCACTTCGTCAAAGTTCATGGTGTTTCCTTCTGTAAGGAATCGGATGCTCGTAGCCTAAGAGGGGGAGGGGGTGAATTAGGCTTCTTAAAACCTTAACTTATGGCTTTACTACTTTTGCATAAAGTAAACTAGATCAAATCTATCTAGATGTGCAATCTAAGATTGATCTAATGTGAAACCCTCATCCCAAAATAAGTTTTGCAATCTATAGTCAATCCTAACATGATACAACTCTAGGAAAGTAAAGGCAAGTAAGGATTGCAAGAGAGTAATGCGGAAACGTAAAGAGAGATGAGATGAAGCAAACTCTTGACACGCGATTTATCCTGTGGTATCGGTAGGCACTAAGCCATCCCTAGTCCACGTTGTCGAAGCACTCACACAAGAGTATTGCTTCCCGGCCACCAAGTTTCTCCCAAGAGCACCACTTGACTCGCCACTTAGGCACTCGCCAAGCTCCTTTGGTCACCTTGATGCTGCCTCCACTAATGAGCTTCTCCACTTAGGAAGGGGGTCTCCATGTCCCCCGCACAAAGTGTCATCGCCACTCCACACCAAGTCGGAGGGTCGAAGACGATTGCCGGTGAGCCAATTAGGCCCTAAGGCTTTTGGCGCACCTTGTACAACTTGATTCACTCAAGAATCACCTCACAAGGTAGGCACACCTTGCACTCACTCAGCTCTAAGTTAAGCCTAGCACTAAGCACACACACAAAACATGTGCAAGTCTATGGATGAGCAATTTAACACTTGGATGGATTGGATATGATCTTCTAGGTGTCTTGCACTCCTCTGCACTTCCACACATTCCAGCAACCTCAAATGGGTGGGTATAAATAGCCCAAGACATCCAAAGAGTCGTCGGCTAACGGCCACTGAAAAAGGTAGCGTCGGATGAACCGATGCTATCATTTCAGGGCCATCGGTTCATCCGGTGCCCCTGTCCATGTCACTTAGCCGTTGAGATCCTCTGACACAATTGATCCGACGCAGACACTGACGCACCATCGGTTCATCCGGTGCTGAAGGACTCCTCGCCAAAACCTTACTGTTAGCTTCTTCGTGACCATCGGATAGACCGACCCTTCTACTGACCAAGGCGTCGGTTCATCCGGTGCTACTGGATCTGTCTTGGCGCGTCTCTGTCTTGATTTAAATTGAGCGTCGGATAGACCGACGGTGTCCCCACTTAGACCGTCGGTTCATCTGGTGCTACTGTCTTATGCAGCTCTGCTCCTTCCAATCATCCGACGCAACTAGAATATGGACCGTCGGTTCATCCGACGGTGCCAATTAAGTTTGGCCTTCTGCGTAGTGTACTAAGTGCTCCGACGCTTCTTCCTAGGGTACCGTCGGTTCATCCGACGGTGTCATTTCTTTGTTTTCTTGCGTCTTTGACTTGGTTCTTTGCTTCCTTTGATTGTGGCTGCATCCATGAGATCTAGATATGTCTACAAGGACATGCTAGACAATGTGGTTAGTCACATTACTTGTGTTAGCATGAATCACCAAAATCAACTTGAAAAAATGGTAAATGAGATCATGTTCGCTACAACTTCGTTAGGAAAGATTTCAGAGTGAGTCTTTTCAAAAAAAAAATGATTTCAGAGTGAGTCACTTCGTCAAAGTCATAGTGTCATACGGTTTACCTTCCGTTGTAGTAGTATTACCGTCACCAAGTTGAGATGTTCACATCTTTTTGCTTACCACGCGTGCTCTTCTTTCTAATACTATTTCTAATACTACAGAATATGTTTTTGTTCTAACTTTGCCACTGCGCTCCGCTAAAACCAAACCAAATGGAGAACGAGCATGAAGTCGCAGTTACGGAGTTACAAATTCATCACTGCCCGAATTATGCAAGTTCAGCAGCACATACATTTCTGACCAATTTCATTCAAAAATGCATTGACGGCATGCAGGTTTACAGTGAGCAACTAGAGTCCAGAGCAGCAGATAGGCAGATAGCGCGCGCAACTCTGCTGCATTGCCGTGAGTAACGCAAATTTTGCATTGCCGTGAGTAACGCAAATTTTGCATTGCCGTGAGTAACGCAAATTCTGTCCGGCCATGTCACATTAGTTAAAAACAAACCTATGCCACCAACATTGTTGTCGCATACTTCACGGTAGGGTGGACCCATGGAAACCGTATGTTTATTTAAAAGAACTGCAGCAAAAGCAAAAGCCACTCCTTAAAATGCTCGATAGCAAGAATTGAGGCGCGTTGCAAAGAGTCTTTATCAAAAGATAAAAGTATTCGAGTAGGGAGATTAGGCACCAGCTTTTGATCAATCAATTTCCTTTCTTTTCATTATATATTATATTATGAACAACATACAAAGAATTAGCAACAACTCAACATAGCCTGATAGGCCAATAAGAAAAAAAAAGGTTAATGGCCTCACACACCAGTTGTTGAGATCACAACTCACCACACTGACACAATCAATTGGGTTTATTGTCACTCATTGCTGTACTCGAGAACAACCTCGCAATCTCTCATGACAAACACTGAAAAAAGGCAAAAACTGCACATGATCATTGTAAGAGTCCCTACTTTGTACCAGCTTGTCTTCCATTTGATGAAAGCCTTCTGCTGTCGCTTCTGCTTAAAGGTTGCCTAACAGATCTGTTTGAACCGTTTGTGGCTTTCCTCGATGCTGATGGTATTTGGGAATGAACTGGAGTCCTGATGTACACGAAATGCATGGAACAAAAGAATTAGTATTCAAGTCAAATAAGGGGTTGTACATTTGAAATGGTCTAGGTGTCTAGCTTAGTATGTTCTTGTTTTTTCTCTCTTTTCTGGAACATCACAAAACTATAGAAATTCAGACATCCACTAACCCTGTGATTAATTAACCTTAGCAAACAACACTCTTGAAAGTTTAAATTACTGTGATCTAACATATGAATAGAATGTTTCACTGCTTTCAATTCAAATTAAGCAACAGCCAAACTGTATCTTTTCAATATCTGAACTTAAGATGTGCTAATGCGGTACCCCCATGCAAAAGGTTTAAGTCATATATACTGCAAATTTTCAAGAAATTGCTCAACGGTAATTTATGTAGAATAATGTATGTGTTTTTTCAAGAAATGGTGTTTCTTATTTTCCGTGGTTCCAAAAAAGGTAATACACGATTTTGTTTAGTGCAATATAGATGTTTTATTTGTCAAAGACAGATACCTGGAATCTGCACCATCTCTTAGCTTTGCTTGTGGTTTCTTAACCTTCGCTCCGCTCTCACTAATCGAGCTATTCATGCTTTGGAGATTGAGCTGCCATAGCGCATCTGATTCTGAGGAATCACTTGTTGCCATGTCAATATCATCAGAATCATCCGTATTTGTAGAGTAGAATCGAGGCCTTTGCTGTTCATACTCATGGTCATCCTTTTGTCTTGTATTATGTCTCTGGTACTGCTGCTCCCTCATACCTGAATGATATCTCTGGTAAAAGAAATCAGGTAAAGCTGTACTGTCCCCCTCCCAATCACCGACTGAGTTATTGTTGTTCACTACCACCTTATCTATCCAGTCCCCACTGACCACTTCCCTTTCATCTCCCATCTGAAAATTCACCCTTAAATTGCTGTCCGGCCATGAAGGAGAATCATTTGATGTTAACAAATCCTGGAGGTCAAAGCTTGGTTTCTTTTGCCTCAATGTAGGATTGGTTCTAACCTGAAACATAAAAGAACAAATCACACACGATTCGTGACGACATAAAAAAATATTAAAGAATCCTATCACAGCTATAATGACAAGAGTTATGATCATAACCCCCTATGCCATATTATATCTTTAATCACCTAAAAATTTGGATTGCAAAGGGTATGTGGGAGAAATAATTGAAAAGTTCAGAACATTGTTAGTTGTTACCTCTATGTTTCCGACATCCTCCATTGGTTGTCTGAAGTTAGTTTGGCTAGACATTAAATCACAACTACCCTGTCGCCTATTTGAAAAACCAGGCGAAGGCATCTTCATGTTAAATGCGTCAGAGTCACGACTCATAATTTGCTCCGATCCTGAGTCTTTCACAGCTAATGCTGATTTAAGTCGAGCAATCTGAGCACGAACAGAGAACATAAATATCTTGAATAGAGCAAAGGCAGTAAGATAGATGAGTAATGTCACAACAGAAATTAACCTGCTCTTTAAGCTCTCTGACTTCTCCGGATTCTTTATTTAAGCGAGCAGCTCCAAGTTCAACAGTTGAGACACGCTCGGCAAACTTCAAGGTGCTGATGGTTTCTCCTACAGCATCACTCTCTGGGCTTATATGAACAAACATCAAGGTTTTTGCCTGACCTCCTGTTGATAAAACAATATAGTTTAATTGAAAAGGAATGCTCACTGTACTCCACAGCCAGCACAAAGGTACGGAGAACTTGCAAAGGAGTTATCTTACCAAGTGAATCTTGAAGAAGTTGTGTTAATTTACTATTCCTGTAAGGTACATGTGCATTCTTTTGGGCAAGAGAAGCAATTACATCCCCTAAGGCTGACAATGATTTGTTTATATGCTGTGCTTCCTTTAACCTGTCTCCAGTAACCTCTGACTTATCAACCCGTTCACTGCCTGCAAGATCAACTAAATGCATGCAACCACGAAGAATGGTCCCTGATGTCAGATCCCTTCCCTGAACATGAACAGTTAAACAACTGCAGGATTACAAGAATATTGTGTTACTTTCCATTGTTATGTTAAAGTAACTTTGTGATTTGATTACACATAGAGGTTGCAAATTACCTGTGGGAACGACTACTCCTGTCATTTAGAGCGGTGGCACCGACAGCACGATTCTTCTGCCCAACATTCATCAATTCCATGACATCCATTGTTGACGCCACACGGACAAGGCTTGCATCCGGCACATTGAGCCCATTCTGAGAGTTATTTCGTATCTCCAATGTATATATTTGTTAAGGAAATAAAGTTCCTTCGGCAGCACAACATAAGGTAAACTCATAAAGAACTAACACAATTTGACAGAAATATGACTGCACAAAGGATATCTTTTGTTCAGACCATCGGTGACGAGGAGATCCCTGACTTGTTCGTTGTAAATCTCAATCATTTGCACAGCAATATCATATATGAAGGTTCCTTTCCTTTGTTCAGCAAGCTTAAATAGATCTCCAAGTGCGCGATAGTTAACACCTTGGGTTTGCTCAGTCATGTTCTTGGGCCCACTCTGCATAAAACCATTAGACATAAACATTAAGATAAAAGGAAAACCTCAGTGGTAATATTGTGTAGGTCTTTAGGATATCTCTTAATTTCTACCATTCACTCTTACTTGGCAAATACTGGTGTGTATTACTCACCATTGTGTATGTCTTCCCAGATCCAGTTTGGCCATACGCGAAGATACAAACATTGTATCCATCAAGAACCGAGCGAATAAGGGGCTGAGTATCTAAGAACACCTCATCTGCACAACAAACAATTATGTGGACCTTCCATTTCGTATAGAGAAGAGCCAGATAGGGACAAGGGAATACCTTGTGTTGCTGATGGGCCAAAAACCTTATTGAAGTTAAATGTTTTCCGGCCTTCCTTTCCAGACTTTGAAGGGGTGATAATGGTTATGTTGCCCTCGTCAATGGAACCCACGGTGGAAGGACTTCCTTGTCCTGGTAAAAAGGGTCGTACCCGACAATATACCCTGATATTTCCTATATACAAGAAACATATAAATATTAGGACTGCACATTTTTCTTTATCTTTCAAAGCACCAAATCTTTGCCTATTCAAGTTAGAATATCCATGCTTAAATATTTAATGTAGCAAGCGCACCTTTAAGATCCTGCACCTGGTTGTATAGCTTTCGATTTTCTTCAAGAACTTTGTGATAACCTGAAGCAGCATGAGCCAGGCTAAACAGATGCCTTCCTGAAATAAAATTTGAAAATATGTACTTCCGTTAGTTTTTTTTTTGTGTTAAGTAGTTAGTGAATCACAATCACCAAAACTCCGGAAGCATACTCATATTACCAAGAAGGTTTACGTCCTCAGAATATTTCATTTGCATATACTCCATACCCGCCTTAGTGGTTATCAGATCAGCCTTGAGTTCCTAGAGACGACAAGAACCGTGAATGTTTGAGTATACCATTACCAAGATGTTAAGAAAGACAAAGAGAACTGAGAAGGTACCTCAACATTCTTTGACTGTTGTTGGAGAATAGAATGTTGCTTCAGTGACACTTCTCTCGATGCTTCTTTTTTTGTTTGTTTATGGTTACAGTAAATATCTGTTGCATCCATCTATACAGGAGATCAAATAAATTTTAGATGTAAAGCTAAAATTAGTAGTATATTTGTCCTAACTGTATTTGTGATAACAGCAAGAGTTACTTGATGGGTAAAACAAGGAAATTCAAGCATATTAGTAAGAGTGATTCACAACTTGCCTTTCTCCCACTAGTATTAGGAGTGGTCTCAACCAGAACCTTTGATTTCGAAAAGGATTTGGTGCTGTCAGTACCATTTTTTAGAGCCGCTTTGACCTGCACAATGTATTGGAACTTCGATTACTATATTGTCAATTGCTCACTCACAATAATACCATATGTCGTATGCAGAAGGAATTCATAAACAACAGATAAGAAACGGACAAATAACACCAAACTTACCAATTCATTCTGGCTGTTTAGACGATTTTCAAATTCTTCAACAAGTTTACTCAGCATGGACTCCAAGAGCTGCAAACAAACAACAGCACAAGAACTTAACGGAACTGATAATCTCATAATAAAAAAAAATTGAACTAAATTAGCTATCTCTGTTGAACTGGTAAGTAGCTTACAAGAAACGGGGAAGTAAATTGGCATACCTGTGGAACTTCATCTGGCCTCTTGTCGGACAAAACTGCACTAACCAACATTTTCAGTGGGCGTGATGTCGACTGTTTGGAAATACATACCAGAGGACCAACAATTCAGCCAGATTGCAACTATATGGAGAAACCAATGCAGCTACTAAGTTAAAGTGTGGAGCTAACCATGTCGCTGGAATCAAGATGAGCATCGGCATTGAATCCAGCCTCCTCGTAGAGCACTTCACCTTCATTCATCGATTGACTTCTGCGAAACGGCTCGGAGTTCTTCCTCCCGAAGGACTTGCCGGACGCTGACGGCTTCAGATTCCCCCCATACTTCCACGGCCCGGTGCCACCACATTGCTTCCAGTCACCGTACGATTTCAGTGCGAGCACACAGTTCACCACCCTGGCGCTCTTCCCTCCCTGCGCCCAGAAAAGCAAAAAAAAAAAAGACACATCAAGGTCACAGCCTCCTCGAGAGTGTTTGTTCAGAAAGCAACGGTGTGGTGACAAGTTGCTGCAGCTGCAAGCAAAGCCAGGTGGTGGTACCCCACTACCCCTTGCTCCGAAACGAACCTGCTCCAAATCAGAGGCCTCGAAGCACGGCAGGCCGATCTCCTGCGCCGCCACCAGGAAGTTGCGCACGTTCTCGAAGTACTGGAACGCCGACAGCGCCGCGCCGTCGGCCTGCAGCACGGAGTCCGCCGCCGTGTTCACGACCACCTGCAGGCGCGCGCATGGCGCAACGGGCGACCGTCACGACACGATGGCAACGGCGGCGGGAACGAACGGGACAAATTAACGAACACAAGGAGCGCTTGCCTTCGGGACGGCGCCCGGGTGGACCCGGTTGAGCGCACCGCAGAGGATCTGGCCGTTGCGGAGGCCGAGGCGGAACTCCTCCTCGGACGGCTCCTCCGGCAGGTCACGCGCGGCGACCGCCCCCACCGTGCGGCGCAGCCACCCCGCCGCCTCGTTCCGCCGCGACGCTGCACCCCGCCAATTAAACCGAAGCAAACGAAATTCAGAACAACCCCCACCCGAGCGAACCCGCCAAAGCAGCGGCGGCAGAAGAGAAAAAACGGAAGAAGCGAGATGGGGGGCGCGCGGACCGCACCGGCTTCCTCGGCCCTGCGTGACGCGAGGTCGCGGTCGCTGAGGCGGCACCCGTGCTGCCGCAGCACGTCCTCCACCACGGCGGCCGCGGAGAGCGAGATGATCGCCGGCGCCTCCGCCATTCCCTCCAGCCCCAGAGGCGCGTGCCCGCTGCGCTGCTGCGCCTCGGCCGGTTCCGTTTGAAATGGGCGGCGGATCAGTTTAAGCTGTTGCGCAGTCCATTAATGGGAGCTGCGGGGTTCTGCCTCTGCGTGGTGGTTTTGTGGGAAGGAGGTTGTTATAATGGAGGGGTAGGGGAGGTGGGTGCTTTGTGGCATCCTCGCTCTTCCCTGCTTGCTTTTCTTTCGGCTGTTTCGGGTTTAAAAATTGTGGTTAGTGAAGTGGAAATATTGCCCCCCTTTCTTCTCGGTTCTCCTCCCTTTATTTGTTTTCGCCGCTCGGCTGTTTTGTTTGAGTAAAGTGCACTGTGATCATGACTCCGGACCGGAGCTCCGACCTGCTAATCGCGCCGGTATGAACTGCTGATGGCCAAGCCTGTTGGTTTTTTTTTGCCGAGTTATTGAGATACTACTTCCGTCCATAAATATATGACGTTTAGAACAAGTTAATTAGTTAAAAATGGATTAATTTGCTTGTTCTAAACATCATATATTTAAGAATGGGTGGAGTAATTTAGTTTTCTTTTGTTTTGATTTTAAAACAAATCAACATCAGCCACCAGCCAAACGAACAGACCGAAAGAGAGCACACCACATGGAAGGAAATCTTGGCAAGTTTCGAGATCAAGCTACGTCACCGAGAAAGGAAAACGAGAGGTGAAGTGTTCCCTTCAGCCCTACCTACGTGCGCATCACTTAACTAACTTTGCAGTACCATCACCTTGGGGATCGCCGACTCGGTACCTCGTTGTGTTGACCTTGGCCTTGGGATTTTGTTCCATCCAGCCAAGGTAGGGTACGGTATGCCCACTTTTTTTTTTTTGATAAAAAGGGAGGACACGATATGATTTCAGGAACCAATGCGTTGTCGGTAGAGATGCGATTTGTTACCGAGCATCTCACGGTGCTGTGGTTCATAACCTTTCATTAGTTTTGAATTTCGTAGGCTAAAAGTTAAACGATTTAAGTCCAAATCAGAAATATCTCATGTAAAAAACTGAAGCTATATCTCATCATCATCCTTAGAACTGAAGTTGTACCAAAGTGCTCCCTTCGTATTGAAATATTTGTCATTATTGATTTTTTTATAACTTTGACCAATGACCATTCGTCTTATTTAAAAAAGTATGCAAATATCATCTACTTTGTTTGCTACATGTTTTGTTATTGTAGGTATTTTAAACTTGACTTATCTTTTTATATAAATTTCCGAACAAGACGGATCGTCAAAGTTGTAAGAAAAAAAAAATAACGACGACAAATGTTTCGATATGAAGGGAGTACCAAACATGCTTGAAATCTCTGCAACCATATTAGGCGCATGAGCATGACTAGAGTCTGGTTGACTTTGATTAACAAAACAAAAGGTACTTTGTACACCCCTAGAAGTTTGTCTAGCATTTGTCATTCGTATGAACCAAATACGATATCAAGATTCAAGAGTTCAAGACTGAGTCCATCAACCAAGGAAAAAAAACAGTCAGTGAGGTTCTGCTGATGAATTACACGTGACATGATTCAGTTCTGATGAGTTGTTCGTTCAGTAATCCAATAATGCAGGACGGTGGCAGTACCACTGAATCAGTAGTATATTTCGACGAGCGTCGATTCAAATTCCACAGGTTCCAACACGAAGATCCGAATACCGTCAATACAAAGCTCCAAATCGCTTCCAATGATAAATCCCTGCTGCGATCGCGACGTGATCACCTCCCCTTGCCACGTACGACCCACACGTGCTCGCTGCCTCGCTCCCCTAACGGTCGCCGTAGCGTTTGAACAATTGAACGGCGAATCGTACGTGTGCCCCGTTCCTCCGAGCCTGGAGTCTCCCTCCCGCCACCGCTGCCGGCTACAACCAGGCTCGGCCGCTCGGCTCGGCGGTGGGGCTCCGGCGCGACGAAAGCGCTGGCCCACCACGCGGCGTGGGGTCCGGCCGGCGCGTCCTTTGGGAGGCCTGCTGCCGCCACGAGGAAAAGAGCGAGGCAAAGTTGGTCGCCTTGCCGCCGGCCCATGAAAGCTACAGGGAGCGCGGGGTACGCGCGGGGGCCAGGGAGGGCATGTAGCGACGTGTGTGGCGATGCCGCGGTGGGTGTGGTAGCGTGCCGAGGGGCGGCCGAGCCAACGCAAGAAACAAACGCTTGATGAAAGCAGAACAAATGGCAGATTCCGTTGCATGGAAATGGGTTTCATGACCTTTTCCTAAGCCGGGTCTCGGTGGATAATGCTATCCTGATCACGGGTGACAAGGAAAAAAAACAGGCGAAATTTGGTGTGTAATGTTGACAGGTGTTTTTAAAACACGCACCGCCTTGGCATTGAGTGCAAAAATACCAGGTCAAACGCACCTGCTGATGAACGGAAGGAAGCGATATTTTGGTTGATTTGTGAACATTGTCTGCCTCAAAAGCTATGGCATATCACACACGCTGACATGAACATAGTATAGAAATATGGCAAATCAGGGCAATAATCGAAACAGGCAGGCTAAAGTAGCATAGATGGCAATATGGTGCAAAATGCCAGTAAACAACACAATCTTGAATATTGTTCACTTACTTACTGGTTCCAATGATTTTTTCTCTCTCACCAACAAATTAAGTAGCAGTGTGCCACAAGCCTATGACCATAATGTTGCTTGCTACGGATCATCCTTTTTAGCATAGCATGATGCCTAAAAGCGCACCTGTCGCCATCCATTTTTGTTCTCAATTTCCGGCGTTAGGTCCAAATCATGGGGTCCATTTTCCTCCAAAACTCGGAGCATGTCATACGGCAATGTACTCATCAGCACGTCCCAAATTGCTGCCACAAAAAAAACGAATTAAATTAACGAGTACCACGGCGGGTTAATCAATTTCGCAATCTGTACTGACCCAATCAATTTTTGTTTGTTGATGCGGCCACTCAAAATAAACGAAGGAAAGCCTCCGTCGTCACCTCCAGAAAACGAAAACATGTCTCTCTCTTTTCGGGAGAGAGAACTAACTAAAACACTGTTTGGATGGAGTTGGAAAATATGCTTGTCGTCCAAAATTAGAGTAGTAGTACTGTACGTAGGCTGCCTAGCTAGTCTCTACCAGTAGCGTAGCTTCCACTGTAATGCGATGTTGCAGCATTTGTGAGCAAGCGATATGATGAAGCGTCGTTGGTTAGTGCAGCAAAAACTTTAATTTGCCTTGATCTGATGAGAGTGACCGATGGCATATATGGTAAACGTTATACGTGTCCTTTTGCAATCTGCCTGAATACCTGACCTGAGGAATGCGACGTCAAACTACTGGGCGGGCGTGTACCCCCGTATTCATACGGCATGCCCTATGCCCATCGACCCAGGTCTTTCGCGTCCTGAGTTGCGGCGGTTTGCTTCACCTCGGCAAAGTGGTCCAACACAACGGTCGTTCAGACTTCAGACACCGCGACGACACCGTATCCGCCTCCGATCGATCCAATCCGCACGGAATCCGGCCGGTGCGGAACCCGGCAGAGGGGGGGCACCGCACCGTTCCCCGCAACCGCAAACATGTTGCCCGCGGACGCCGGCACAGACTGCACAGTACGACAGGGTTGCGTGCATCGGAGAGAAAGGCTCGGCGTTCGCGTCGATCGTGTACGTGTTGCCGCGACGACGGGGACGCGGTGGTTCAAAGTGCTAAGCGTTCCGCCCGCGACCAACCACCACCGTAGTTAAAGCAAAGCCACCCCCGCGCGCCCCTAATGCATATGGTGGCGACGGGTCGGTCGACCGTCCGAAGCTTGCCGAGCAAGTGATCTCGCGCGCGGGAACAACAACCCTGTTGGGAAGTTAGCTCGCCGGCCGGCCGGCCGGAGTGGTGGTCGACCTCGCTCGCCGAGCCCTCCTATCCTCCAACCGTACGCCGGGGCGCCTACGCGTGTGCTCCTCTCTCCCTCGTGATCGAATCGGGGACGGAGACTTGAGCGGGGCGTTTCGGTTGTTACGCGGGCGATGCGGTGCGGGCAGCTGATGATTATTGCCGATAAGCAACGGCGCTGTCACTGTCGCACATCATCACCAAACTAAAGGGGTTTTGTGTAGGCGGTAACGGATCGGGAGGTTGGTGGGTCGCGGGCGACGCGATCGAAAGAGCTCGCTCGCTTTGATTTGATCTTGCTTGCTTGCCAACAAAAACAAGCACGCCTGCTACTATCTATTGACTATGATGGATATGCGTATGTGCAAGTGCAACTGCTATCCATCGCAACGGTTGCAGCATCGCGTCAGAGAGAAAGCATGAAGCCTTACTTCCGAGTCACTTAATCACCCCAGCTTAGCTTACTACAGTCACATCTTCAGAGGAAAAGAGGCTTCAGACAGGATACGACTTTACAGTTTCCGATGATGTGATGTGATGTCCTAGAACCTCTAGCCAGGTCACAGCTCGTCGGAGTTCAGAGGATCGGTGCGAAAGGAAATAAAGTGGACTCAAGTGCCACACTGGAACCGTCGATCGAAAGCCCTAGGCCAATGCTTGGAGCGGGGCTAGCCCTAGCTGCAATCCATTCCAGCGTCAGGGTCGGGTCGAGGGGGAGAATCATGCGGCGGTGGCCGGGAAAAGCAATCATCGCCGCCGGCCAGCCGCTATGATCGAGTCGAACCGGATTGAATAATGGGCACGCTTGGTCCGCTGCAACAGTCCAGAATAGAAATTTCCACTGCTCAATGGATCCGCTAGCCTCTGTTGATTAATCAGCCACTCTCTCTTCTGGCCTGGGTCTTCCTCTTCCACCCCTTGCGCGCGCTGTACTGCCTCCTGCTCCTTTTCCTCTGCAGAGGCCAACTTGCAAGTGCTAGTATGCTGCTGCGCTAAAGAAAGACATGGTCCTGCAAAATATTTGTAGTTGCTCTGCCTGCAATGGCAATCGCACTGGCTGTCATTTGCTACTGACAGAGTCCATTCCTAGCTCGATGCTTCAATTTGCTACTGACAGAGTCCATTCAGCAAGGCGCAGGTCTCGTTCTGCGCCTGAGTTTGTTGATGTGGGGTGATCTACTGCACACTGCCTGGTTGGCAATGTAACTAACTCTGACACCCGTTGAATCCTGCATTCCTGCCCAAATGTTTTCAGAGGAAGAAAAAGAAAAAACAAAAAAACAATGAAATCGAAAGGGAAAAAAAAGAGAGATGAGATGGTCCAAAGGTGCCTCCTTTTTGCTGTTAGTGGAGCTGGCTGCGTCTCAGAAGCACATGACGCAGGGCTCAAACAACACACTGAAAAGGAACGTATGCCAATATCTTTGCTCGCTTTCTCCTCCCCCAATCTGACAGACTGACACGACGAGCGGCCGGGGGTCTGCCTCTCTAGCTGCCTTGCGCTTGCGCCCTGACCCATGGAACATTTCTGCCGTGCAATCAAGAAGGCCAGGTAGGCGCTGAGCCTTGCCTGCCTGCCTCGCCACCGTAAAGGGGGAGGAGGAGGCGATGGTGGCAGCTCGGCATGTGATTATCCAATTGCGTTGCAAAGCCGGACAACTCACACACAGTTCACTGCAAAAGCGGGCTCCAAAGACGCAGCAGCGATGTGCTGTCGCCGCCGACACTGTAATCCTGCGCGTATAGAGTTCGCCATTGCTTCAGCACCCCGTAGCATCAACAGCGTATTTCATCGAGGAATCAGCCTCTGCTTGCAATTGCATGTGTTCGAAATCTAGCTGAGTTCATGTATTCGGAAAAAGGGCAAATTATTGACTGCTAAAGGCTCTCCCTTTCCGTTTCTTTAAAGAGAGAGAAAAAAATGATCTTTTCATTCGAGTATAAAACATTTCGGGATAAACTATGATCGTGCGTGAAAATGCTGTAATACTGATGCTAAGAGCATCTTTCGCTAGACAAGTAACCCGATGGAATCATTGCGGGAGCTGCCTGCGTCGCTTTTCGGGTCTGCTGATATGGTATATGCATCCCAAAAGCAGGGGAAAACCAAATGGAAAATTGCAGTGCAAAGTGTTCCTAGATAGATTACTCCACTGATTGCTCCAGGCTATGATGCACAGTGCTGTCGTAGCCCCCTAATGCAAAATTAAACATGACCATGCTACCTAATCCATCGAGAGCTCAATTGCCTGGTGCAAGAATCAGTGGACGAGGCCATCATTGCGCAGGATGGCGGAAATGACTTCCAGCTCACTGTCGAAGTCTGGAAGCCTCAAGGCAAGGCTTTTCCAATTCAGTAATGAGCCGCTCGAGAAATTCATGATTTAATTTTCACATGGTTTTTTTGGCGGTATGATGCCCTTTCGGCATTTGACTTTCCGCGGCGTGCTTCTTGACATTGTAGTGGAGGAGGAAACATGATTGTGGTGTGGCCGATGGATCGATCGGACGCACGATGACGACGACGCTGGCGCTGAAGATTTCTGAATAAACCAGCCGATAGAAGGCCGTGTTCGGCAATTTGGGCTGAACGTGAAATTTGAAGAAGAGCCCAACGGACTACGGACATATGTTCTAGACTTTTCAGGTAGAAAGCTTGCTTGGCCCAAATAACTCACCAACGTTGTCATCAGTGGGCCAGTGACACGACCCATAGCGAGACGCAGCATAAAACGTTCCGTGTTGGTTTAGGTTCCCGTCGTGGTGAGCGCTCCCGTCGTGGAGGCCACCCGCCCGGGTTCGATTCCGTTTGGGATCGCTCGGGTGAGGCACAGGGGATTTTCCCCAGATTTATTTCCTACAGGTCCCGGATATTCGCGTGATGCCACAATGAGACTACGGCGTGCCTGTCGTCTACGAGGTTCGTGCAACTTCGGTGATCTCCAGAAGGACGCGAGATGTGTATGAGTTGTAGTTCTAGGGGTGTGCGTGGGTGTGGTGTGAGTGTGTTGAGTAGAGTTCAGATACTACAGCTTGTGTACTAGGGATCCGGGCTAAAAAAAAATTGCGGGGTTTTTTTTTTTTTTGCCTACGCGCTTGCAGCGTAGTGGTGAGCGCTCCCGTCGTGGAGGCCACCCGCCCGGGTTCGATTCCGTTTGGGATCGCTCGGGTGAGGCACAGGGGATTTTCCCCAGATTTATTTCCTACAGGTCCCGGATATTCGCGTGATGCCACAATGGGACTACGGCGTGCCTGTCGTCTACGATGTTCGTGCAACTTCGGTGATCTCCAGAAGGACGCGAGATGTGTATGAGTTGTAGTTCTAGGGGTGTGCGTGGGTGTGGTGTGAGTGTGTTGAGTAGAGTTCAGATACTACAGCTTGTGTACTAGGCATCCGGGCTCAAAAAAATTGCGGGGTTTTTTTTATTCGAGCTCTTCCACTGACATGATGCCCCCGCCCCTCTTGTCAGTCCAATGATTTGTCGTCGTCCTCCCCAAGCGTCGATTCGAGCCGGGACGAGATCCCCAATCCCCTCCACGCCTCCCTCCCGCATCAAGCACGCAATCACCGCCAACTCCGTTGACGACCACCCCGCGCCGGCGTTGCTCCGCATCCACGCTGCCGATCGCCATGGCCTCCGCCTCCGAGTCCAGCAAACGCAAGCCCGCGCCGGCGCCGGCGCGCCCCGCGTCCCGCGACTTCCTCGCCCACCTCGAGGCCTACCTCGCCCGCCGCGACGGCGTCGACAAGCTCCTCAAGATCTCCCGCTACTCCGCTCGCCTCGCGCTCTCCGCGGGGCCGCCGCTGCCCCCCGCCGCCGCGGCCCGCCTCAAGTCCTTCGAGTCCAGCGTCGGGCTCAGCCGCAAGGCCTTCCGCCTCGGCAAGTTCGTGCAGTCCCTCAACGCCCTCCGCGCCCACCCGCACCCGCCCCCGGCACTCGCGGTCCTCGCCTGCGGTGGCGAGGGCGTCTACTACTTCGTCGAGCAGTTCGTCTGGCTCGCCAAGGCGGGGCTGCTCCCCGCGCACCTTCTCCCGCGCCTCCAGCGCCTCAGCGCCTGGGCCGAGCTGCTGGGATACGTCGGCTCCATCGCGATTAAGCTGGAGGAGGTGGCCAAGATCGAATCGTCCATCAAGAAGCGCCTCGCGGACGGCTGCGGGGAGGAGGGCGAGGCCTTGAGAACGATGCGTGGTAAGCTGCTGCTGAAGCGGATGTCGGTGGTGCAGGACGTGGCGGACGCGGTCATGGCGCTCGGAGATGTCACTGATGGGAAGGGGTTGCTCGGGAGCTCCACGCTGATGGCATCCGCAGGCCTGCTCTCAGCGTTGATCAGCACGCACAAGAACTGGAATTCTTGTTGAAACATACGAAGGTATATTTTTATAGATAGCTCATCATATGTCATATGATGAAATAAAGCTCTGATCGTACATCTGGGCAACAACTAAGGACTGCTTCTTGAAATCTGGATGCTCCCAAAACTGATACCTGCCCTCTGGGGAATGAATGATTCATTCCTGTACATTTGGTTGGACCTCAGAATTTCAGGGTTTTCAGCCATTGTGATCATTCAATTTTAGGCTTATGCTTCTTATGTGTGCATCTGCTGTGCATGATTGATTTCAGATAAGATGAGCTTGTTTTTTCCATCTATTTTACTTATAGCTGTATATAGTTCCCAAATCAGAACCATCGAGGCTGAGGCGCCGCGCTGCTGAAACCTTGAGCTGTCGTTCAGGGAACAGATCTCCATGTCATATTAACTTGCAGCACCAAGATTTATGTTTGCTCTCAAGATATCGAGTTAGTGATAATCAGCCTTTCATGCACAAAAGTATAATAATAATAATAATAATGCACACATCAAAGACTTGCTTACACTTCCCCATTTTTTTCTGTCTAGTTTTGTGTTAATTATACCAAAGCCTAAAGAAACAGTTGCCAATTTGGATGCCAGCACTCTGGAGCTAATGTGATAATGGTCTGAAACATCACGAAACAGAATGCTCATGTCCCCAACTCCTCCCCAAGCATAAAATGAGGTATAAAAGGGATGAATGAATGTTGAATACTAAAGCCGCAACATAAACTTGACAATACCAGGAGGTCGAAAGTACATCAAAATGTCATTCAGTTACTGGCTCTTATTTTGCAGGCCTGATACAGAATAGATTTCATTTATATGCTCGATCACGCATTCACGCTAGCCTAATTCAATCAACCTGGGAAGAAAGGTGAGTATCAGCATTTCTATATCTTGGAGCAAAATAGAACTTTTTTTTTGAGGAAGTGCAAAATAGAACTTCTGGAGCAGTCTAATTTCAATGAAAATTGCAACCGGACCTGTCTTTCATATTGCTAAGGAAAAGTGCAAGTGAAAGATGTCAATAGCTGCTCTCTTCTTGAATCTATGTTTCATGCAGCCGTGGGTTCCTGGCTATGGTGGTGTCATCAGATTTCACCTGAATCCGTGTTTCATGCAACTGTAGATTCCTGGCTAGCAATAGCATTGTGAGATTTGCTCAATTTGACAGTTCTGTTAAGGTGATATGTTGATAGGGACTTATATTGCTGGTAGCAACTAGGGGACTGCAAGTGCTTAAAGGTTCTGCTGTAAGGTTTACCATGTTTAGTAAGACAATGCTGCAGCCACGTTTAATAAGTCAAGATTAGTGTGTTTTATTTCCAGCAAGCTAGGTTCAGCTTAAGACTATTCTTGGTACACTACTACATTTTTTGGTGTGATTTGCATTTACGGGGTATTGCTTAAAATTTAATGCAAACCAAATAGCTCACTTTTTATTAGAACGCCAAGTAATTAATAAATGAGACAATACAGAGGATGACTGCAATTAAAAGACTAAATTAGCTATGAACATATTAATATTCTCGTTGAATATGATTTGTGTTTACTATTTTCCAAATAAGACATGGATTCTTTTCTTTTAATAATATCTTCTTATAATGATGAGACTGTAGGGGAATTAATGACTGTCATTATGGCTTTGCTATTCTACCAATTTAAACACGTCCGATCACTCCAGCTGCACCAGTTTGAAAACTTAATAGTACATTGTATTTACTGTTTGCCAAATGGCACGAAATATTTATGAGCTGTTTATATAAATGAGAATATATGAGGATTAATTTGCCTGTGCTGTACAGTACCTATTGAAACATGCTCAGGTAGTCAGGTGCATACATTTGACAAGTCATGACTCATGACTGCAGTTATATGTCATGGTCACAAGTCGGATTACAGTTGGGAATGAGATTATAAGATGTTGTATCAGTTTTAACTAGAAATGGAACATATTTATTCCTCACAAATACCGTTTTTAAAAATGAAATGGTTTGTTCCTTAAAGTGTCGTGCAAACAAAATTGTTTTTAGTTAATTGATGTAACCCCCCTCCTTTTTTTGAGAAAAGACTGCTTGCCTTGGATCAGGTGTTGCAGCTCACATATGCTATTCTATTTCTATGACACATTTGTGGTACTTAAATCAAACACGAGAATGTTTGTACCATTCCTCTTTTTTCTGGATTGCTACCCACTTGTAGTTGTAGCCTCCCAAACTGTCTCTGAACATTTTAAACTGATGTCACATCGGCTCCAAAGAAGTCGATCTGAGCCTCACATGCTCAGTTGAACTGTCATAACTACTCAGAACTCAGGGAAGGCGTATGATATCATAACCCTGTCAGCTGCAGCTCACATGCCGGCGGCGGGGGGCAAAGGCTATCAATTTTCTCAAATCATCTTGTTTGTAGCCAGCGATCATCAATCATTTTCTCTCATATCAAATCAGCACCAACCAGATATCAGTATTTCTCTCACAATAAATCAGCTCCAGTGAGGCGAACAAGGCTGTTTCTCTCACCTGGGTTTGGTTGAGACTTGAGAGATCGAGAATTATACAGGAACACAAGGCTATTCTCTCTTGCTATCGGAAGTTCAGACCACCAGCTTCTTTTCGTTGGGTTAGAGCTCGGAGAACACAGGAAAGCAGAAAGCTGCTCGGCTCGGGCCCTTGCACACCGTGCTGTCCATTTCCAGCACGAGCGGCCGACTGGCTGACCCCCTGAAAAAGAGTATAAACCCGGGTGCCGTCGGACAGCCAGCGGGCCACACCGTGAGGAGACGGCAAATTCTCCTTTCCCTTCCCTCCACATCACACTTCCCTCGAGTCACGAACACGTAAGGCACCACTCTCCACCAGGCCACGCCACTGGGCCGACCGACCGGTTCGGCCACGCCTCGGCCGAACCCACGCACCCAGCCGCGGCCGCATCGGAATCGCCCGGTGGCCAAAGCGAAAACATATGCGAGAGACGGCTGGGAAGGGAATTGGAATACCACGGCGCGGCGGGCGGCGAGTCCATCTCCCAAACGGTCCAACCCAACGGCAAGCCCACACCCCACCGCGGTGACCGCACCGCACCCACCCTCTCGCTACGCGTTTCGTCTCGTGAGCGAGGAGAGAGGGCGAGGCGATAAAACCATCGCGCACCCCCCACCCGCCCGTACGCGAACGCGGCGACGATGCTTCTCCCCAACCCCTGGTAGTCGTAGCCTCCACCCCACCCCACGGCCCCCATCCGCGGCCTCCCTCCCTCCCACCCCGTTCCACCCCCCTTCTCCTTCCGTTTCCCTTCCTCGCTTCGCTTCCCGATTCAGCTCGCAACGCCGCCGCCTTCGCTGACCTCGCGCGGGCGCGGGCCGATTCAAGCCCGCCGCTACAGGGATTTCGGGAGAATTCTGCAGGTAGCGGGGGGCGTGAACAGAGCCTGCTGCCCCCGCGGCTCCGCCTTTTGTCGCCCACTGTTTCGCGTCAAATCTCGCGCGAAAAGGCAAGTTCCTGCTGATTTGGGCGGAATTCGGCGAGTCTCGGGTCGGGATCCGTCGATTTGGGTTCGGCTCGGGGGCGATTGAGTTCTGATTTCCCGGATTTGGTGTGCAGGCATGGGGGCGGGGGAGGGGACGCCGCCGGCGAGGCGTGAAATCAGCGCTAGGCGGCGGCGGTGGCTGGACGGGGACTGCGACGACGACGAGGAGTATGTGCTGGAGGAGGAAGAGGATTGTGCGGAGGAGCTCTCCGCCTCGAGCGCCGGCGAGGAGGGGGAGGGTTCTGACGCGGAATACCAGCAGGACGAAGAGGAGGAGGAGGAGGAGATCGAGACGCCGCGGCCGAAGCGACCGGTGAAGGGCAGCGACCGCGGGCGCAAGGGGAAAGTGGATCCGGCTGCTGCGCGATCTCGGCGCTGGAAGTACGAGGAGGACGACGACTACGAGGAGGAGGTCGAGGAAGAAGAGGAGGTGGAGGAGTACCGCGATGAGCTCGAGGAAGTCGAGGAGGAGGAAGAGGCGCCGCCACGGCCGAAGAGCCTTGCGAAATGCGGTGGCCGTAGCCGGAATGTGAAGCCGGCTACTGCAGTGAAGCGATCTCGTCAGCAAAGGCACTTGGACGACGACTACGAGGAGGAGGAGGAGGTTGAGGAAGAAGAGGAGGTGGAGGAGTACCGTGATGAGCTCGAGGAAGAAGAAGAGGTGGAGGACTACCGCGATGAGCTCGAGGAAGAAGAGGAGGTGGAGGAGTACCGCGATGAGCTCGAGGAAGATGAGGAAGAGGAGGAGCCGCCACGGCCGAAGAGCCTCGCGAAATGTGGTGGCCGTAGCCGAAATGTGAAGCCAGCTACTGCAGCGAAGCGATCTCATCAGCGAAGGCACTTGGACGACGATGATATGGACTTTGACCCTGAGTTGGATGATGAGGATGAGTTAGATGAGGACATCGATTTTGATCCTGAAGCAGATGATGACGATGAGGATGAGTACCAAGATGAGGAGGAAGAGGAACTGTCTGCTATCCGTGCCAGAAAGGTTACTGTTAAGAATCCGGCGAAGCGAAAGTCTGTTTCAAAGCGTCGAACGCTGAAGAAGAAGAAGAAAAGTAAGGGATCTAAGGCTTCTGGGAAGAAGTCAGCTTCAGCTAAAGCAAAGAAGTCTGCACCCGTTAGACGGCGTAAAAAGCACTCAGTGATTGACGGATATGAGGATGATGACGACGACGATGAGGATGATGATGACTTCATTGTGGAGGATGAACGCCCCAGGAAGAAGGCCAGGACAAGGAATGGGTGGGAGGACCCCGAAGTATCACCTGTTGAGGAAGAGACATGGCCAAACCTTGAGTCAGACACATCAGACTTTGAGTTTGCAACATCTGACGAGGAACATAACGATGCTGAGACACCAGTAGTTGAGCAGATTACCGTAAAAAAGGGGAGGAAGAAGAGGACGTCTGGGTCTGAATCATCTTCTGATTCTGAATTCGTCGTATCAGATAAAGAATTGGAGGATTTGAGGGAGACTGAGCTTCCAAAACCTGTGCCAATGCTCCCTGCATCAGTGAGAAGGCTTTGTATCACAAGGAATGGAGAAGGCAAGGGAAAGGAGAAACAGGAACAAGAGGAGTCTGGAAATCCAATATGCGGGATTTGCCTCTCGGAGGAACAGAGAGCTACTGTGCAGGGCGTCCTTAATTGTTGCTCACACTACTTTTGCTTTGCGTGCATCATGGAATGGTCTAGAGTTGAGTCAAGGTGCCCATTATGTAAACAGCGGTTCACTACAATCACCAAGTCATCAAAGGTGGATCTTGGTCTTGGAGTAAGGAAAGCTGTAATCAAGGTCGAAGAGCGTGACCAGGTAAGAATTTGTTTTGTTTTGGTTGTTACATGATTTCAATTTTCAAATATGATAACTTTTCTTACTTATTCTTACCCTTCTAGATGGATGATGGTCAATTCAAAACATAATTTGTGAATATGTTTACTGCTTTTTGGGCTAGAGATTTCATTCATTCTTTACAAGACTGTAACCCATTATTTCATTGTTAACTTGCATATCCATGATATATATGTTCGCCAGTAGTCCAGCTCTATGTAAAAGAGATAAGTGTGACAAACAAAAAAGCATGGTTAGCAGTAGGCAACAGTTTGAAGTTTTGTAGGAAGGTAGGTCAAAGATGATCTCAGATGCCGATTTAGACACTTTAATAGGCTCATGCATGTAAAGCCTTTCGCTTTCCTTGTTCCAAATCTGTTAATTTTCTGGGTACTTCATCTCATAATTTGTCATAAGCCTTTCTTGTTCCTATCCATTGATGTTGTGCACATGGAAATTCTATTCCTGACCTGCTTGAGCTTGCATCTTCGTATTATACATCTGCAATAACAACAAAAGTTGTAGTCTCAAGCAAGTTGGGTCAACTGCAGTTGAAACCCAACAACAGCCATATGAACCATAACAGGTAGTAAATTTAAAGAATATATAGTAACAGTAGTAACAAAACTTGATTATTAAGTCACACATTTTCTATTTTCCACGCACTTCTGTTCTGTATTAATTCATATAGACATCTGCATAATACATTGTCAATAAAATGGATTTCATCACTGGTACTTATAATAAAGTTATTTAAGAAAAAGAAATTCCAACCTAGGAGGAACTAGGTCAAGTGTACATAAGGAGAAATAGACACGTAAACTCGAGCTGAAGGACATTTAATGATGCAAACTTCTGTTTTTCTATTGTAGCATCTTGAGTTATGACATGTCATCTGTTGTCAGTTGGTAATTCTAATAATTCTCAAATATTGTAATTTTGTTTGAGTGTTATATGCTCATCTTCTTGCTTATCACACAGGTTTATCAGCCCACCGAAGAGGAGATAAGGCGCTGGTTAGACCCATATGAGAATGTTGTGTGTATAGAGTGCAATCAAGGTGGTGATGATAGTCTCATGCTACTATGTGATATTTGTGATTCCTCAGCACATACTTATTGCGTTGGCTTGGGAAGGGAAGTGCCTGAAGGGAATTGGTACTGTGGAGGATGTAGACTAGGGGATGAAGGACCGTCCTATACTGGAATTCAGCGCACAGTGGCTTATGAAAGACAAAATTACAGAATTGTTGATAATAGTTTTGGCACAGCTGCACCAAGTGGCACATTGGAAAGACCGCCATCAATCAACACTCGCCGATCTTTTCAAGGGATAGATCTAAATCTATCCCCAAGAGAGTTTCCTGGGGAAACTCATACTGCTGAATCACAAGTTTCAGCTGATAGTGTATCAACTCCCACTGGTAGGCGTGCAACTCTTTCAGGAAGGCGTCAAATACATCGATATATTCGGATTTTGCTAACTAGACCAAGGCCACCTAGCAGACAAGACGCATACCATAATATTGCACAGCAGAGTGGTGGTGTACCAAGAGCTGAACCAAACCGTCGTAACTTACCGTCTTCATCAGAAGCAAACACATCACATAGTCTGCCTGATGGCATTCAGAACCGTCACAGTGGCCTTCCATTTGTTCAAGCTCACAACAATTTCGCTCCATGCACGCCCCTTGATGGTGATGAAGGTGTCAAGAGCAACCTCAGGAACTTGTAGTACAAGCCCTTGTTAGGTATAGTTTTTTTTCCTCAGGAAATTGTGCTATTTACACAAGTGATAGCTTCATTTCAATCCCAGAAAAGTAGCCTTCACTGTAAAATATGTGCGTTTATTTTAGTCTTTGTGAAGTCTTTTACTCGGACTGACACATACTCAATTGTTTCAGAATGCCATTCTTCCGTGTGAAGCTTACAAAGGGAGCGACATGTGGCATTTTTATTGGCTTGTGGAATTGAACATAGCAAGCAAATGCCTGTTGCCTCACCTTAACACTCTCCCAGAATTTACACTCGTGCTCCCATTTTACAGACGCAGGCATTTCTCATTGGAAATGGCTGGTCGATGTGGTCCGGCTCGTTGTGGGAGGTGGTCAATGACATAACATACATGCTTTTTCTCAGGGTCCTCTTTTTAAGTTTAGGCATTTTTTGTTGTTATTGCCATTCTCAATTCATTCGGTCATTAAACACAACATCGAAACATCACATAGCAACAAAGGCTGGATAGCTTCATATTTATACACTGTAACATTGTGGGGACACCATTTTCATTAGGCTGATCATTCTTTCTCTGTTGAGACCTTAAAAATAGTGTTCCCAGCCTCCCTCTTCCGTACTAATCATGTACGTGGTGGTAAGCATCATCTAACTTTTGACACTTTCAGGTACTAGCTTTCTGTTCTTGTCAGTGCTTTTTTATTTTGGGTCATATTCTTCTTTCTGGAGGGCATGGTGGATCAACACAGAAAAGTCGTTATCAATCTTAATCTGAATATACGGTTTTCCCTTTTGAGTATCTTTTCTCAATTTCTCCAGCGTCATTGAACGTACTGTGCATTTTTGGTGTGTGTTTCATATTGGCCCAGGTTTGCATTCTTCCTTATTTGATATCGCAGCGTCAGTATTACTCATGCTTCACCTTCAAGCCCTCGGGGCGTTCCCCCCTCCTCGTGCGCGCCTGCCAATTGTTTTGCTTGCCTATGCATGCTCGTGGAGTTGTGGCTGCTGGCTCTAGTTTGTTAGGCTGGTCCAAATATTGTTGAAGCGGAACCAGGGGGGCAGTTCTCGGTAAGGAATGGTGTTGTGTATACTTGGTTCATGCTAGACTGTCTGGTCCCAAACTCCTCCCAAGAGGCTAAAGGCATGGTGTTGTGTTTCACGGCTCCTGCCACATCCAGTGCACGCTGAATGCATATTTATGCCTAGTTAAAGGCCTTGCCAGATTGTTCCTCTTCGTCCGGCCGGGCTGCGATCTCTGCTGTCGATTCTTGCCGGTTTGAGAATGTCCTGTCGCCCCTACCCGTTCCAGCCCCTTTGCTCCCTGTTGGCGAACAGTTAGCACTGAAATTTCACGTAGGCTACAGCGAATCAGCGAACGCACTAAATTTGACCTTGGCCATGCGCTCAGCTGAATAAAACAGAGTTGCTTGGCGAATGACTCATACTGTCATACAGCAGTATGTGGTGGCAAGCTTCGGAGTTCGGAGGATTCATAATCCAAACACGTTCAAAACCCGTATGTCAAACAGGGGTCAGCAGGTACGGTAGAACGGGCGGCTACAAGAACTCTGGGAGGTTACCCGTCGGCCCGTCCAGCCGTCCTCTCGTCGTGCCACGCTTTCCACGCCGGGGATGAGAACCCACATGCTTGGACGGTCATTATCGTTTCATTTGCGTGCTTATGGGTTATGGCCAGAAGGTCGCACGGCAGGGAGGGACGCCGGACGCACATGTAAACGGCAGACAACGTGTGAACTCTGCGAGGAGACGGAACGGAATCAGCCAGGTCACAGCCGCAGCCCACAGCCACACAAGGGCCGCACATGCAAAGGAGGAACGAGGAAGGACCCCCTCCTTTCCCTGATCTAGTACTGATGGTCTGATGCCACCCCCTTATTAACTGGTGATTGAGTGTCTCGAGGACCCCGAGCCGGTGGATTAGGTGGCGATCGCCGATCTGCTGGCTCCTGATGGTCAAAGCGGAAACCTGGTCCAACCAACAAATCATCCAGATTCCAGGGCTCTGATGTAGTTTCGATACTTTGGCACTATGTGTATACCGGGTTACCAATACCAACTACCTTTTTTTTTTACAATGTAATAAGGAATTCTTTTCTGGTATCATGCTGCTTTGTAAAAACTGTTGAATTGTGTTGACTGTTACCCCTCAGTGAGGGATTGCCCTGTGTGCATTTCCCTGCTGGGGGGTTGGAGAAACCTGTTGCAGTAGGTGCAGTCGTTTTCTTCTGTTCTTAGTACAAACTATGTAGTGTCGTCTGAAGACTTTGTAATTTCGTTGCCTCGGTAATGAAATTCGAGCTTGGCCCTTGGTGGAAAAAAGGAATTCTTTTCTGGAGATGAGTTATCTTCTAACGTGTACAATGTAATAAGGAGCGCTAATATAAGGTTGTTGGGAGCATAAGATCGTACTAACCTCTGGTGCCAGTCTGCCAGACATACGCAAAGGCTGCAGAAAAGTGTCATGCCAGGGTCACGTCCCGTCGACTCTGCCTAGAGGAGAGCAAAGAATACGATGCGTTTGCGACTTTCCATCGCCGCCGATGCCGTCTCGTGGCTAGGCTAGCCGACCCCGGAAGTGCCTCCGCCTTGCTTCCTGGAAGCTCGCAGAGGCAGAGCACGTCTTGGGTGCTCCTCCCCCGGCGCCGGCGGCGTTGAATTTCCTTGCGAACCGTGGTCGGCAGAGCCGGCCGGTGCTTCGTGGCTGCTTGCTGTAACCCCGTAGTGGGACGTGCTTTTTTTTTCCGGGGCTACGCGCCTACTACGCTGGGTGGTGGAGGCCGAGTCGTTGACCTCAGGCTTTCCTTTTCTAGCCTCGACTCAATCTTTACTCGGTTTGTTGGTTTGGTGATCACTGCGCTCGGAAAGAGTCATCTCGTGGGGTCTTTTTCGCTCTTGACGCCGCGACGGAGTGCACTCGGTTTTTTTGGTGGTTTATTATTGGTGCATCGAAATGGTAAAGCTCGAGTGCTCATTTTGTTCCGTTGAGACATGCCACTTGCGGATGCGAGGCCTCGGCAAATTGAACTTCTCGACTCCATTTTGTGACTTGCAGCCTTTTGGTGGTGCGTTTTAGCTCCTGAGTTGGAGAAGAGGAAAGACCTAAAGATGGCGGCGGACGGCGAGAGGTGCGGCGGCGGCACAGGCGAGACTCCCTCCCTCCCCTGCATCCTCCGGCGACCTCCCTTCCATCAGCCGCATCCGCCGCGAGGCAGGGTCAGCGAGCTCCGTGTCGGGACAGAGGGGCTGCCCCGCAGCGGCGCCACAACCCCACTGCTCTCCCCGGCGACGACGACGAGATGGACGCGACGGAGCTCCGCTTCCGTTTTGAGTTTGAGCGCAAAGACAAGGTGGTCCAGCTGTGTGAGAGGAGGGGCAGGGGTGGGGCCCGCACCACTAGCGATGAAGGAAGTTCTCGACTCCGCCAGATACAGAGGAAACGAAAGGCTTCCTTGGTTTTACCGTCAGCCTCCAGGAACCCGCTGCAACACCCTTTCCTTCATCTGTTTCCTCCAGGAACTTTTTACCGTCACCGCTGCGGGGTGGTCTAAAGTGCCTCATGTATACTGCCGATGAAGTGTTCTTTTCACGTGCCTTGGCTACTTCTATCCTTCCTCAATATATATGTCATTTCTAGTTGGTGCGAGAATGAGAGGCACACACAAACTCATCTTGCAACGTACTCCGTAGAAGTTACCATGTACTCGTTGTATAACATGTTTGGTGATGAAACCGCTCCAAAATATCGAAGAAAAAAGACGGAGTCGAGTGAGCATGTGCATATTACGGATTTTCAACATAAGAGCATCTCTACCGATTACATATTTTTTATATTTCTATTTGACTCTCTATTCAAGTTGATAATAAGATTCTCTCAATATTGAGTTGTTCATTCCAATAGCCTATCCACCTCCCAGTCCAAATCTTAACAACTAGTTTCCTCTCTAAAAATCCACACTCTCCGTCCACTTCAACAACCTCCCTACTCCAGCCTCTCTATTATTGCAATTACTGCGCATGTGGCCCAAACTTTGGGGAGGCAAATTGGCTTGTCAAGTTGGCAAATGTGAGGAGAAGTTTGGCGAGTCTGATAGCAACTTCGTTGGGTCATGATTTTCTTATCGTCTTTCTAAAGTTTTAGCTTGGAGAGTTAGATGACAACTATGTTAAAATTGCTTTAATTCATATGGGTGGGCAAGTGAAATACTAGTTTACGAGGGAATTATTGAACCCCAACTGGCAAACGCAGTGGGGTTTTTTTTAAAAAGTTGCCAATGCTATTCTCATTGCATGATTCCCAAGGGTGTCATGTACTATCAAATAACCATCAAGCTAATAAATGAAATTAAGTTTCTTAATGCAAAATTTTATATACATTATTTAAATTTCTCATCTAAGTGATCACGGGGAAGTTGATGCATGTGTGGAGATGAAACTCAAATCCCCCAATGGAGTTCCATTTAGTTTCATACCTCTTGGTAATTCTGTACTCCCTCCGGTTCACTATTAGAAGTCATTTTGGACAAGGTTTGAGTCAAACATTGGGAATATAAATCATGAATAACTTTTAAGTCGTTGAGTTTGAAAATGTGAAAATCATATAAATAGATTTATCTTGAAAATTACTTTCATAAGAATATACATATATAACTTTCCAATAAAGATTTTTATAGAAAAGAGAAGTCAAAGTTGTGTTTTGGTGACCGTGTCGTTGTCCTAAACGACTTCTAATATGGAACGGGAGGGAGTACATCTAGTTTCATCCCCATGAAGTCTAATTATTCTTTTTCCTCTTAAATTTCATACCATGTGAAAGCTGCATTGAGGATGTCCTGTCAGAACGTGCCGGACGATTAGGACCGATGGAAGTAAAAACACCGCAGCACTGAAATCCACCAAAGCTTAATTAAACGGAGTTTGCTAATTAAAAGCACAGAATCGAACGAAACTCGCCGCAAGTCACCGGCCACTGCTACATCAACAACGCCCGAGGAGAAAAATCAAAACGGAAAAACGGGCAGCGGCGTTTCTCTATCTCTCTCTCCTCCCGCAAGGCCGCAAGCGTCACGCCGCGACGAGACTCCCACGCAGTCCGCCCCGCGTCGTCTCGACTCGTCTTCGCTCTCGCCTCGCGATGGCCGCCGCCGACCACGACCGCGCGTACCGCCCCTACGAGGCCCCGGCCCCCGCCCCCGCCCCCGCCGGCGAGTACGACCGCCCCTACCGCAACGAGGTCGTGCCGTACGGCGACCGCCGCCTCGACATCGTCGTCAAGCCGCCCGCCAGGTCGCCGCCGCCACCGTTGCCGGTGTCCACCAGGAGCGGCGGCGGAGGGGTTGGGGGTTCGGCGTGGTGCTTCAGCGACCCGGAGATGAAGAGGCGGCGGCGGGTGGCCAGCTACAAGGCCTACTCGGTGGAGGGCAAGGTCAAGGCATCGCTCCGCAGGGGATTCCGCTGGATCAAGGCCAAGTGCTCCGAGCTCATCCATGGCTGGTACGGATCGCGCCTTCTTCTTCCTCTCCTTTTCCCTGCTTCCCGGGTCCTCCGCTCTTCTCTTTCAGACGTGAAAGTGAAACGGCCTTTCTTTTGTTCCGAATCACGGGAGCTGTCCTTCAGCTGGGCAATGGATTCCGGCTCAACAAGTTCAGTTCTTACATAAAGTTTTAATCCTTTCTTCTCACTGTTTGTATGGAGTGTTGGTACGATTGATTGCCATTGTCCTTGTGCCTCTCCTCATCATACATCGTTGCTTCCAAAAGTGGTTAGAGAACTCACTACTAGTACATAGGACAGATCTCTAGCAAATCACAAGCTTGTAAGCACAATATGTCATCCTTTTCCCTCCCTTTTAAGTAACCAAGTAGTGCTAGTTTATTCATCTGATGAAGTGGTCATCTATGATGTTGTATTCTCTCCTCTAATTTCAGTTCTTTTATTTTTCTTTTGCAGAGCCCGCGGGATCTCGATGTAATTCTATTGGGATGGTGGAAAGATACTGCAACAAAGTGCAAGGGGATGGGTGTTGGGCCTGTTGGGTGTATTTTGCTAATTCGCTCCCAAATGCGGAAGAAGATTTGTTCATGAGATTGTGTAGGGAACTCGTTCATGCTGCCCCTGGTTAAGTGGTTATAGGAAAGAATTCAGATGAGCTCTCCTGAGATTGTTTTGTTTCCGCCTGCTAATTAGCCCCCTAATTTGTTCAAAGAATGCTTGAACAACTGAATCCTGGAAAAGAAAAATCCTCTGCATGTCATGATACTAGTACAATAGACCATTAGTACAACCTCTCTAATAATTCTTCCCTCATGCTCATGTGCAATTTGGTGGTTGGTCAAGAAAATACAGAACAGCAAGCTACAGCTGTTGCTTCCTTCCGTTCTTCCTGATAGCCAATCCCGTGGACAGGAGCTGCTCCTGCAAATTGAGCAGCCGGCCTTTCACGCATTTACTTGGATGAGGAAAAGGTCCAGTTTTCTTTCAGCACCCTATGATAGAGACATCGCCTGGATCGTTAGAGGAAAAGAAACATTTTGCATCCCCGAATTGGCTTTCTTTTCGGTCTTCTGAATGGAAAAGACCCACCTATTGGTTAGCTACTTGGTGATTAGTTTCAAATCATGCGGACTCGGGCACAAGTGGGCACGTTGCGGATTCTTCGGTAAACCTGCTTGCTAATTTCTGTCTTAACTCCCAGAGGTTGACACTTGGTCTGTTGGTCATGTTACCCCTGCGTGTCACCGTCAGTGTTGGGATGTTTTAGAAGTTCCCCGGCTAAATTTAGCTCTGAAGTCAGTGGGAGTGCACACGCAAGGAAAACGCTCTGCCGCAAGTGCCGGCCGCACCCGCACCAGTGCACCACGGCCTCCCACATGATTTCAGTTCAGCAACAGGTGGTGTTCCCGGCCGCCGCTCGGGTCGGTGCATCATGAGGCGGCGAAAATTCAGCGTGCGGGCACGGTGGGCAGGCCTCAAACCCGCGTCTGGACTCTGGAGTGAGCTGTCCGCCGGGACCTGGAGGCCGGGTTTCTCTCGGCGTTTTCCCGGGGTCGTGCCGTGACGCTGCCTGCTGGAAACCAGGCCAGGACCCAGCCGGAGACACGACTCTGTAATCTGTATACCGCAGCCGGTGCAGCAGCATGTGCCACACGCCCACACCCTCGTCGTCGCCTGCTCGCCTTGGGCGGGACGGTGTTAGGTTTCGGCCGACGGGAGTGGGCTACCAACCCTCAGTTTTTTCTGGAACATGGAAATTGGTCGAGTGGTCGAGCTCATATTTAGTGCTGTTGGTGCCATACGAATACATGATTCTGACGCACGATCTGCTAAAAACGAAAGCTTTGCATTTGCATGTGTACATCAAATTGCAGAATTTATGTTTTAGACTAGGTAATTAGATATATAAAGGAATATGGCCCAACACCCATGAAGGAAGGGAATATTGGTCCAACATAGGCCCATGTAGGGATTCTCTCTTCAACAGGTCCACGACAAACCCGAATTAAATGGCTCAAGGGACTCTCTCGGCCTGTTTGATTGCGGCCCACTCGATCACCATCGTCTCTGTTTGGAAAAAGTCCTTTCACCGTCCCTCATGTATCACTGAAGTTCGACTATCATCCCTCATCCGAAAAACCGGGTATCTGTCGTCCCTCAACTATCTATACCGTTCATTTTTGGTCCCTCGCTGGTTTTGATGGTGGTTTTGGATGACGTGGCAGTGGGCCCAGCATGTCAGGGGTGGGCCCCACACGTCATTCTTCTCCCCTCCTCTTCTCCTGCGCCGGCTCCTCTCCTCTTTCCACCACGCCGTCGCCTCCTCTCCTCCCGAGCTCCTCTCCTCCTCCACCACCATGCCGTCGCCTCCTCTCCTCCCCGAGCTCCTCTCCTCCCCGAGCTCCTCTCCTCCTCTACCACCACGCCGCCGCCGCCTCTTCTCCTCCTCCCCGAGCTCCTCTCCTCTTCCTCCAACACGCCGCCGCCTCCTCTCCTCCTCCCGGAGCCGCCGCCGCCGACGGTCGGTGAGGCGACACACAATCTGGCGCACGCGGTCGCGATGTCCAGGGAGGGCTCATGGTCGAAGGTTGGTCGGCGTCGGCACGGCGGTGCTCGAGCTCGCGCCACATCTGCAGGAGCGAGGACGGCGCGGTGGGCGAGGTCGCCTGCGGGCGCGGAGGCGGCGCGGCGGGCGAGGAGAGGAGGAAGGAGGACGGGTCGAGGGTGGAGACGGGGTGGAGGCGGCCTCGCGGTTGCGGCGCTCGACCTCGCGCTCCATGGAGGAGAGCACCTCCTCGCCCTGACGCGCGGCCCAGGACCCGGCGGCGGCGTGGTGGCAAGGCGGATCCGGAGCTCCCCTGTCGCGACCGTGCTCCGGGGCGGCTCCTCTCCGGCCGGCGCAGGGGCGAGAAGGGATAGCGGGTGCGCCGCCGGAGGCCGGGGTCCGGCCGCTCCGCCTCCACCTGCTCCGACCCGCGTTCGGCTCCGGCGACAATTCAGACCGTGGATCCATGTCCAGCTCAGGAGGCCGCGGGCCAGAGCCCAGAGGCCGCTCGCCCCCGCCGGTGGTGCCCGAGCTCGGGGCTGGCGCCGCGCAGAGGCAAGGCCACGGCCGGCGAGCTTCTCGATCCGTGGAAAGCAGGGGTGGCGCGGGGAGAGCGGGTGGAGCTCGGAGATGAGGAGAGGTGGCGGCGCCGTGGTGGAGGAGGAGGAGAGGAGACGGCCGGCGGCAGCGTGGTGAAGGAGCCGACGGAGTTGTTGACCGGATAGGACGGGAGAAGGGAAGAGAAAGAGGGGAGAGAGGATAGAGGAGAAGAAAGACGGTGGGCCCACCCCCACCCCTGACATGTGGGGTCCATTGCCACGTCATCATAAACCACCGTCAAAACAGTGAGGGACCAAAAATAAACGGTTTGGATAGTTGAGGGACCTAGCATACCCGGTTTTCTGAATGAGGGACCAAAATCTAACTTTGGTGATAGTTGAGGGATGGTGAAAGGACTTTTTCCTCTCTGTTTCTGTCGGGCGGGCGCGCTTCGTTCTCCCCGCCGCCGCTTCGCCTGGCGCAACCCTAGCCGCCGCCGCCCGGCGTCCTGCAGGCGCTCCTCCCGCCGGCCACCGTCCCGCGCGTGCCTGGCCTCCACGATCCACGTCGGCGAACACCTCCCTCCACCCTGCAGCAGGCCCTCCAACGACTGCCTGCCTCTTCATCTCTCTCGAGGAACCTCACTCCCAACCTAAGCGCAAGGTGAGCATTTGTAAATTGTAATACCATTTCCATCATCACCTGTTGATCTATTGCCATGATCGTGCTTCATTTTTGCAATGCTTGTGCTCTGTTGATCTGTTGCCTTGCTTTCTGGTCTCTAATCACATGTGTAATTCAACCTGTAAACCACCCATGCACTATGAGATAAACACAATTTTCATTTTGACATTGAACTAAAATGCTCAAGAATTAGGAAACATTATAACACATGCCTAAGTTTAAATGTTTGAAAATTGAGATGAAATTAAATGAGCATTAAAATAGTTAGGGATACTACAGAGTTTGCACAGCAAAAAGGTAATATCCCACCCTCCTGCAATCTACGATGCCAAACAGCCTCAGGCCTCAGCTGAATACGACTCAGATTCTACAGATCTGCAATCTGAAAGCTGCCTTTTGTATTTGCAAGCTTAAACAAACAGGGTCAATCCTTCCCCTCCCTCTACTAGCATTCCATTGGCTTGAACCTCGGAGATCCATCAGATGGAGCGCCCCTCTTTTGTTTGTATAAGGAAGCTAGATTTCATGATTGGATTTTCCCCCTGTTTTAGAATTACCTGTTCTTGGAGATATCTTGCCTTGTACGAGCAATAAAATCCCAATGTTTCTGCCCCTTGTCAGATACTAACTGATGTTACAAGAAAACATGATTTATGGTGTTGTACTGCTGTAGTTTCAAGCTTCCTACCACAATTCCAACTTTGAGTTAAAAGATGCATTGATAAAACCCTTTTCCCTTTGAGTTAATGAAATTCTCTGAGCATCATAATGCTTTGCTGGGATGGTTACCCTTCTTTTAAAATGGTTAAACTAAGATGTTTTTCAGTCGTAATATTTTAGTATTTAACTAGATAAGGTGAACTTCTATGATTATTTATTGTGACTTCTTTTAAAGGTTATTGATTATGTTTAATTGTTACATACATCAAACAAAAGATTATATTTTGGTAATATAGAGATCAAAGAATAAAAAGCGATGCTTCGTGATGTTATCCATTTTACACTTCAGTCCTCAGTTACCTATACTATTCTACATACTGCAGGTAGGATCAGGACTTTGAAAGGTTTGAGTAGCGTGTTCCACAAATGTTAAATCTTTGGCACTTAGAATTTAAAGATAATGGTAGTGCATATTCTAGAACATTTCTTGTGCAGTTTTGCTTAGCTTTAGTAGAAGTTGTATATTATCTTATTACTAGTTGCATTCAGTATTGTGGCCTTCTCTTTTTTTCACATATATATTTTGAGGTTATAGGTATGAAGTATTACATCCTTATGCCTTGCTTTTTGCATACCAGGTAGCACAATGAAAGTTAAGATTCTTCAGTGGCATGCAGTAGCTTCTTGGACGTGGGATGCACAAGATGAGACATGTGGCATATGCAGGATGGCTTTTGACGGCTGCTGCCCTGACTGTAAGTTCCCTGGTGATGATTGCCCGCTCATCTGGGGTGCCTGCAACCATGCTTATCATCTTCACTGCATACTGAAGTGGGTCAATTCTCAAACATCTACACCCCTTTGCCCCATGTGCCGTAGAGAGTGGCAGTTTAAGGGCTAAGGCATACTGATTGGAGAATGCTGTATTATTTGCTGAATAGTGCAAATCTTGATTGTCAGCACCTGCTTAAGTGACCGTGTGCATGCTTTTGAGTTTGTGACCAAGCAAGTAAAGTGCTAAATTTTCTTAAGGCTGAGCTCCCTGATCTTATCGCAAGTTTGTTTGTTCTTGTTGTTTATCATCTGAAGAATTCCAAGTGTCGAGTCTGAACCACAACTGAGCAGTTGATTGGATTATGTTCTGGTAGAGTAGCTTAGGTCTACTCCCTCAGTTTCAAGTTGTAGGTTGTTTTAGCTTTTCTAGGTTCATAGATGTTTGTATGCATCTAGACATATACTATATTTAGGTGCATAGCAAAAACTATGCACATAGAAAAGCCAAAACGACCTACAATTTGGGATGGAGGGAGTACATAACAAGAAGGAAAGGATTATGGACCAAAGAAAAAAAAACAAATAGGAAAGGATTCAACATGTAAACCAAAGCAATGCAGTTGACTGAATGCTGTTCTGGTTCAGTAGATTAGGTGTTACATGACAGGTTAACAGCAAGCAGGAAATTGTATATAGCCTCTCCTACTTTTATCTCTGTTCTGTGAACACAATAGTGATCCATTAATTTGGTTTCAAATCATATTATGGAAGGAGTATCTGACACTCAAAACATATAAGTAACACAGCAACTCGAATTTTTGTTATTCTGGTAAATTGTATCATTTGTTCCTCACAAATTGTGTGCCTCTTCTAGTTTGTTGCATATTTCAGTTTTTTCCATACTGATGTAGCAGTGATCCAATACGCCACAAAATAAAAACTAAAGCTGACGTGGTGGCATGGATTGACTGTTAGTTCTTGCCTAACATGTCAACATTACTCGCTGTCTACCTTTAATCTGGACAGATTGGATTGACAGTTGAGTTACTGGTGGCCTTTCTTACAGCGGTGGTTACATGGTTTGGTTCCTTGAAATTGGAATTCTAGTTGGTACAAGTGCATTTATACTTGTTACATAAGCTTCCTAAAATTTGCACACTCCACAGTCCACGCCCTGAGTTTTCCATTCTGGTTGTCCAATTGTATGCACAATGCACCTCCAATAAAATAGTTGAACCCATTCTGTCATTCTGGCATGATTACTTTTATGCTGCTGTATGGATGATAGGTGCCTTAGGAATAATTTTCTTGCTAGCCGAAAGTATATGTATAGTTTTTTCTTTGCAGAACCTGCCCCCCTAATAGTTTTCCCTTTCTAGTGAGCAAGCTGGCACAAAGTCTAAATTGTTAGGGAAATTGCTATTTCAGACACAATTTTAGACTCAATATTTTTTGGTATAAAGCAAGCCTTTCTTTTGCGTACCGATGATCTGGGACATCCAGACTGGATCTTGACATTTCCAAGGTCCTTGACCTGAATCTATTTCGTGTAGATGCACTGCAGCGTGCTGTGCTGTCCCAGTTTGTTGGGTGTGGGCAGGGCAACCTTCCCTGCCATTTCGTGGCCGCTACTTCTTCTGCTGCTAAGCTGCTAATGCTTGTCAGGCTGATGGCATGTTAGCAGCTGACATGCTGCTGCATTATCTCCAGATGATTGTTGACAGCAGTGAACTTAATTTTAAGTACTAGGGTTACCATTAGCCTGTATTATTGCTCCTTTTGCAGATTTGCCTTGTTACAACGCTCCAAAGTTCAGGTGAAGTGTCCTTTTAGCTGAGCTTTTGAGCCTTAGCACAAAAGCAACCTGGTGTTTCTGAATGTGACAACTGACAACAAGGTGTGTTTGTGAGGAGCAGTTTGGTAGTATGTGCATGACAGCACTCCTTGGGTATGTTTTCCAGCTTGTGACTACTGTTTCTGCCTGTCAGCCTGGGGATACCATGTGAGGGTGCTGCCCCGGAGATCAGAGGCGTATAAGATATTTGTTCCTTCCCGGTGTTCATGCTTTACCTGAAAGGCTGAAAGTTCTTGGGAAGCTTCCTGCTATGCCTGATTTTGTCATTATTTGCTAAGCATGTCCATATTGGTAATTTTGTGCAACACTGTGGAGTGTCTACCATAGTTTAACTTCGTAATTTATATGCAATGTTGTCGCCATTTCCAGATGTCTCATGATTATGCTACCTAGCATAATAAACATCATTTGAGCGCTCACCAGAATCATTTGAGCGTTATACAACGACGTTTTCATTCTGCTCGGTACACAGGATTGCTGTTGGGCTGCGCTGCTGCATATCATAGGTTTGCTGCCTGCTGCTGCTTGTGCTAGACTGCATGTTGTCGTACCTCATGGTCCTGAAGCAGCTCTCCACCGCGGGGATTACGCTGGTAGTTGACATCGCAGGTCTTCATACGCGGTTGGCTTCTCAATAAAGAAACCACGTAGGCACGTAGTACCTGTGGCCCCGAAACGTGACTCGAGGATTTGGAGAATGGGAACGGAAGACTCAGGTTTGATTTTTTGTTGGAGCGAATTGGGGTTGAATTAAAAAAAAATCTCCTTATCTGTGAAGTCGGATTCGGAGATTTTCTAAATCGGGATTAAGTTTTCTTCTCTTAATTAAAACGTGAAGCGGTTTTAACCTTACCGGCTTAGTTGATTTGGAGAACGGGTATATGATGGTGAAAGATTAATGTGCATTTCATCTTCGAAAAATATTTATGCCCCGTTGACTAGATCATTTGTGCGATCTCCCTCCATACCGCAGGAGCTCAGGAGTAATAGTTTGATCCCGCAAGTTGTAACACGCCGGTCGTCGACTCTGCAACGTCTGCATCGCAGCTCAGAATTGGCTGGGAATCGAAGTGCTGAAACTGGTTGGAGGTTACCAGGCATTTTACAGTGAAGCAGGAGCGAAGCCGCCGGTAGAACTGTAGGAGTAGGCTAGGAGCAATGCACTGGGCCGATCCGATCAGTGTCAACCGTGCGTGCAGCCCGGATGTACGGCGCGGGCGGAACGAGACAAAAAAAACGAAGGGTGGGCGGTCACCCGGCCGGGTGGAAACCGTGTGGGGAAAACGAAAACGACTGCGAGCTCAGGAAGGGAAACCCAGGACCAGGATCTGTAGCCGGTCAGGAATCCGCTCGCCGGATCGAGCCGACCGGCCGAGGTCCGAGGAAGAGGCCACGACAGGGACGCGCGCCCCGCACGTCCGATCGTCGGATCCCGTCCGCCGATCAAGCGGCGAACACCACCCGCACCCGCAGTCCCCAATCACGCACGCCATGTTGTCCCGGTTTTCCGGCCGCCGCATCCCGAAGGCGTGAAGTGTGAACCCCGCGGGTCCCACGCCCGCCTCCCCGGACTGGCGCCCGGGCCCCACACGCCACGCCCGCCCAATCATGCCCACTGCCTCCAGCTTACGCCAACTGCCAAGCAGGCACGCAGCTGCTAGCAAACGCGTTCGCTTGATCGCTTCCCCCCCTCCCGCGCCGCGCCCGCGCTCCTCAACTGCTAAACGCAAGCAAGCGCTCGCGCTCGCGCCCGTGCTCGGCTCCTATTTAAGCTCCGCCCCGCCTCTGTCTGTCCCACTCATCTCAGCATCTCGCCATCGCTCCAAGACAAGCAATCACCTGATCAAAGGCAGCGCACAGCAACGATCCAGCAGCAAGCATCGTCACCCCGGCAGCAAGCTCTGCGCAATGGCGGGAGGGAAGGCGGCGCCGACGAGGAAGCCGTCGTTCGGGACGCGGGCGTGGCGGCTGCTGCGGCTGGCGGTGCTCTGGGCGCGCCGCGGCGGCGCGGCGCACAGCCTGCGCCTGCTCCGGACGCTCCGGCGCCACGGGCACGGCCTCGGCGGGGCCCGCGGCGACCGCCTCCGGTACGGCGAGCGCGAGTTCTCCATCGACGAGACGCCGGCGTTCCGGTTCCGCACCCCGTCCGCGCGCGTGCTCCGCCTCATCCCCTGCATCGCCCCCGAGACCCCGGGCCTCTACGGCGACGACCGCTACTTCTTCCGCGACGCCGCGGCGCGCGCGCTGGAGGAGGAGGATAACGACGCCAGGGCGTACGGCGCCGACCAGCTGGGTAGCGAGCGCGCCGGTGGGGACGGCGACGGCGAGGAGGAGGATGCGGAGGAGCTTAGCTGCTACTGCGCCGACGGCTGCGACGACGACGACGACGAGCAGCTCATCGAGCGCGCGGTCGCGGAGTCGTGCCGCGCGAGCACGGCCGCGGAGGGGGACGCCGGGGTGGACGTGAAGGCGGACGAGTTCATCGCCAGGTTCTACGCGCAGATGAAGCTGCAGCGCCAGATCTCGTGGCTGCAGTACAACGAGATGATGCAGAGGAGCGTCAGCTAGATGATATACGATTGTTCTGTTGATCCTCGATTAGTAGCAGTAGCAGTTGAGAGCTTTGGTTCTTTCGTTCGAAACATAAACATGCACAGCACCTGTACACAGAGTTATTACAGAAATATTTCAGAATATACATTTTTTTTCATTGAATCCGTGCCCGAGTTGGTTTATTTCGTTGTTAGCCGCTGCACGTTTGTTTCTGCATTTGAGGCAAATGATTAGGCGGGCTCTAGATTGCTTGCTCGATTGATTCCAGCGTGCTGGCTTCTAGTTGTACAGGTGTTCATGCGTTTTGCATTCGATCATTAATTAGCTGATGAATGACGCGTCCTTGTACCAGATTTTGTCCTCAGTGTCGACGTAGTTAAGTACTCACACGTACACCTGAACCATGATGAGGGATTAATGCTAATGACGAGTGGACTGTGTGGTAGCATAAGCCGTGTAGTACTTCACCCCATCTTTGTCTAGGACTTGTTATGCATCTAGTAATCGAATTCGAATGTAACAAAGTTATTAATAACCAACAAGAAAAGGGAAAAGGAGAAAGAACAGACAACAGAGTCATGGCCGTTGCTGATTCAGTTCAGGTGTTGTCCTGTGGCCCTGCCTATCGCAGGTATCACGTCTGCCGCATGAGTCGCGACAGCGAGGATGGTCGCGAGTAGCAGACCACGCACGCCCGACGTGCTGGCAGCGGCAGGAACACATGCTGGCAGCGTGGATCGTTAGAATGAGCAGCATATCATGGCTGGGACTGGCTGCCATCCGGGATGCTGCTGTTTCTTCAATCACGGCAAAACTTTCACGTCTGGACTGGGGAATACAAGGTCCTATTCGCCTTTGCAAAGAGCACCTCTGGCAAAGTGTATAATTGGTGGTTTGCGAGCGGTAAGTTTTTTTTTTAAAAAAAATAGCAGGAGCACTGCTCTGTCATTTAAGAAGAAGAAGCAATTTTACATCACGCGTCGAAGCGAACACACCACCACCACACAAACAACGCACGCGAACAACGTACACGACAAAACCCTACACCACCACAACTTGGGAGGGGTGAAAAGTAAACCACCGCGAACTGCGTCGTCATCGCCAACGCTGTGTCACGCCCGAAGCCGCGACCCGCTGCAAGTCTGGGCGGCAACCCGAACTCCTCCACCATGGGGCTATCACTCTCAAGCCGCACACACACGATCGTCGATCTCCCTGCTCCAGCGTTGCTTCAGCAAAACACTCCTGTCACAGCACCAAAGAAAACCACTGATCGTGGCCACTCTGCGTGGGGGTCTCGCCTCTTCCACCGCCTCTCACTCCACTGCCAAGGACTCAGATAACTGAAGCCACTAAGAGAGCACCACCTCCGCCCAACTGACACCGGGGTCACCACAACATCTTGCGCGCCAACACGACCCATGGGTCCTCTGCACCTCGCCGCCAACACGGAATCTGCGCGCTTCCACCAGCTGCGCCCGGCGACACCACCAAACCAAGCACTGTCACAAGCCGAGGTAGGTCTCAAGAAACGACGCCTCCAAGAAGGGTGCGACGCCAGTGGCGCCGTCGTCGCTCCTCCATGACCGGACAGGTTTTTCACCCTGAGAACCTTGTGCTGCAGGGCAGGGTGCTCCACAATGGCGCCCCCAGCAGGGAGAGCGACGCACCGAGGCGCCGCCACCATTGCCACCGACAAGAGTGTCGATGAAGACTTTCGCCCGGCTGAAACCCAAACCTGCAGCACGCACCCGACCAAATGACAACAACACGCTCCCTGCCACCTCCGCAACACCCCTGCAAGAGAGGAGGCCCTACACAAGCTCGAAGCACCACCATGGTGCCACAAGCGCAGCACAAGCCACCCGACCTCACCACCGTGATGACGCCAAACCTGCATGTTGTCGAGGAAGGAAGAAAGGGAATGCCGCCCCGCAAAACTCCACCCCTAGTCGCCCGCACGCGGCGCAACGCTAGCGCTGCCCCTGGCCACCATGGCCCAAGGCAGCAATGACCACAGCATGACGACCCGCACAGGCCACCACCGCCGCCGCTGACGCCGTCCCATGCGCCCCCGCACGGTACGCCGTCACCGTCGTCGTCCCGCGCGCCACCGCACGGGCACACCCCCGCGCACCGTTGCACAAACCACCGCTACCGCCGACCCTTGCGCCTCCGCATCAGCTACTGCCCGCCGCCGAGTCAACACCACCCACCAACAACACAAACACGCTCCCCAACCGCGCGGCCACCAGATTCAGACGGGGGCGTCACGTATCTGAGGCACCTAGCCAGCGCCGCCGTTCCCGAGGCCACCGTCGCCGGCGAGCTGCAGCTTCCGCCGAAGGCACCGAAACCCGCCGCTGGACCTGTCGACGCCACCGCCGTCGGAGGCACCGAAGCCCGCCGCTGGAGCCGCCGCCCAGCCTACCCAGATGGGCACGCCGACAGCCGCCGGTGACCAGCCCACGTGGCCCCGCCAGAGCCACCGATGCCCCAACCAACGAAGCTGCCACAGCCTCCACCGCCGGAGCCACGAGGTCTTCGCCGCCGGATCCGTCGAAGCTACCGCCGCCGGAGCCGCCGTACCCCCGCCGCCGCCCAGCCCGGGCCCGACGCCGCCGCACGGCCTGGAGATCTCGTTTCCCGCGCGAGATCCAAGAGCCGCCAGGGAGTGGGAACTTCGCTGCCGCCGTCATTGGAGCCCGCACGGATTCCCGGCGGCCGCCCCTCTGGCAGCAGCGAGGTAGAGGAGGGGAGCCCGCACGGATTCCCGGCGGCCGCCCCTCTGGCAGCAGGGAGGTAGAGGGGAGAGGAGGGGCGGTGGGTGGCGGCACTAGGGTTTTCCTCGAGTCGCCTGCGGGGAGCGACGCGGGGACGGGGCGGGGTACGATCAACCGTGATCACTTTTTTTTTTTTTTGGGATCATCAGACGGAGGAGCTCAGGCACTGAGATGGTTGGTCTTCGGCGTTCTCCCTGTAAAGTTGCAAAAGTTTTCACTTCTTGCGAACTGATGATACGGTGGTTGGGCTTTTTAGGGGATTGTATGGCAAATGGGCTGGCCTAGTTTCACCACTTTTTAGCCTATATTCTGTCCGTGGCCTTGTTTCGGTGTGCACGACCGTACCTGACACTTTGTAGATTCTTCGGCTTCATAACCCAAGCCCAATGCCACAAATCTACAATGATCTGGGCTTAACACTCCACCCGTCTTATTCAATGCCAAAATGAGCTTTTTTTTAGAATAATGCCAAAATGCGCTTGATCACCACAAAACCTACTGGATGTTGCAGTAAATCAATACTAAAACTTCCTTTTAAAAAAAACAGCGTCACAGGTCGTGGCAACAAGTTCCGTTGTATTTGAAACCAAGCACCTCGCAAAAAATTGATCAAACCTAGTATCAAACACTCGAGTTGTCGAACATCGAGATCCTCCCGGAGCTGGGGCCTTCCAAAAATCATTCGTTCACTCGATTTCTTCCCTCTACTACGTCTTGGATTCCGATTCAAATCTCGCTGGTGGCAATGGCTGTGGTGTGGATGCAATGCAACGAGCGTGGCGCGGGCCCCACAGGCACATCACCTGCCAAGCACAAACTGCACAAGTGAACCAGCTCCCCAACGGCTCAGCGCAGGGAGGCCCCACCTGTCATAACGCCACCCCCGGTACGTACCCGCAGCACAATCATTTTCAAACACCTCGGGCCCGCCACCCAGATGTCTTTGACCTGGGATCTCATCATCTCGTCGCCCCCCGCACAGCACAGCCCACAGCGTCCCCGACCCCCGTCGACTCGCCAGCCCGTAGCCCAATCGCAGGACGCCACGTCAGCGTCCAAAGTGTTTCCTGTTCGGCTCCGTGGAGCGACAGCCTTTCCCGTATCGAGACAGCCCAACCACTCCGGCGTAGGAACACCACCCAGCGGAACAACGCTTCTCGTCCGTCCGTCTCGCGCATCAAGATCCGCGCGGCGTGAGCGTGTGCCCCCCTCGTGACTCGTGAGCGAGGATCACCCAAGCCCCACCCCGCCTCGGGCCGAATTTGAAATGCTGCCGCTTAAAAAGAGCCGTTGCCCCTCTTTCATCGTTTTCCCCACCCACCACCACGCACGGGACGCGCGCTCCGCCCACCGCCAGGTGGGCCCCGCGCCCGCTCCTGCCCCACGCGCCAGCCTCCCCCTCCCGACGGATCAAACGGGCAGAGGCGGGGCCACCGCCTCCCCGAATTCGAAAACCCCATTTTTCTGGCCTCCGTTTTTAATACCACTCTCGGATCGACTCTTCCGGCCAGCAGCATAAATGCCAGGCCTTTAGCGCCCTCCCCGATCTGATGCTCTCGGCCGCCGCCGCCGCCGCCTGTCCTCTCCGCTGCCGCCGCCGCCGGTAGCCTCCGCGTTGTCCGTGCTGCGCGGCCGCCGCTGGTAGCCTCCGCGTCGTCCGCGCTTGCGTGGCCGCCTCGCACTCGAGGCCACTTCGGTAAGCACACGGAGGCGCCCGCCGCTCTCTCTCCCCTCTCTATTCGCTTCGCGAGTAGACGGATGCTTCGATTAGGGGATTCGTGAGTTGATAGTCTGTTCAGCTGAGATAGATTTGTTGGTTGATGTGTACCAGGCTGTATCGGTGATTTTTGTTCCTCGCGGGGATTGTCGCGGATCGGATGCTGAGCATAGGAGAGGAGTTTTTGATTTCGCGTAGGGAGTTTTAGGATCGATGGCGTCGGAGAAGGGTGGAGCGAAGGTTATTGGCGGCGGCGGAGGTGCTGGTGGGATCTTCAACCTGTTCGACTGGAAGCGCAAGTCGCGCAAGAAGCTGTTCTCCAACTCGCCAGGTATGTGTTTGTTAGAATGCCTCTCTCACTGAAGATTACCGGCAGAGCTGTTGTCCCTCTCCGATTTGTGGTTTCTTATACTGTTCTTGTGATCTGTTCCCAGAGGGCGCCAAACTTGTCAAGAGGAGTGAAGAAACCTTGCCGTCCGGGCGTCTCCACTTGGTGAGTGATCTTTTCTGAGGTCTAACTCCTCGCAACGATTAGATGGTGTTGTGTTGCGGCAGGGCCATGTATTCACTTTTGTTTGTTGGATGAAATTTCAGGTTGATGAAGATGAGGGGATTGGTGTGTCAAGCTTCAAGGGGAGTAGCGACTACAGCTGTGCTTCTTCGGTGACAGATGAGGAAGGGCGTGAGATGAAGGCACCAGGTGTGGTGGCCAGGCTCATGGGCTTGGACGCCCTGCCCACCTCAGGTGCTCCAGAACCGTACTGCACACCATTCCGTGACACAAGATCATTCAGGGACAGCCAAAGCCTCAAGAGGAGTCCCGAGTACTCCATGAATGACCAGTTCAGTCATGTTCCTCGAAGAGTTGATGGCTATATGAGGAAGCCGTTGGATCTCAGAGCACAAAAGATGCCAAGCAGCCCGATTGAAAGGTTCCAGATAGAAGCATTGCCACCGAGGTCTGCAAAACCACTACCAATGTCTCATCACAGACTTTTGTCCCCCATCAAGAATCCAGGTTTCAGTTCAGCGAGGAATGCTGCTCAGATCATGGAGGAAGCAGCCAAGATTCTTCAGCCAAGGGCACAATCCAGTTCTAGGGAGAAAATCTGCTCATTCAGCCCAGCACGAATTCCTTTGAGGGTTTCAGAGCCAAGAGAAAGCACATCTGCTTCTCAGAGGACTGTATCTCAGAGAGCACAGTCATCAAGGACCACTCCTGAGCTGACAGATGTGAGGTTCTCCAGAGGGCAGCAGATGAACCGGAGCTGGAACAGCGAGGAAGATATTGTCATATTCAGACCATCGATTGATTCTTATGAGATTAACAATCCTAGTTGTTCTTCAAAGAATAACAAGGGAAAGTCTATTTCTTTGGCAGTCCAAGCAAAGAACAATGTGCAGAAGAGGGAGGGTGTAAGTTCTGGGAGGAATTCAGGACTGCAGAAAGAGCATGATGACCACAGAACAAACCAGCCTTTTAGGAGTCAGTCTAATCATCAGAGAAACAAGCAGCAAAAGAAGCCATCATCATCTGGCACTTCATCCCCCGTCCTTCGTCAAAATAATCAGAAACAGAACTCTTTAGTGACCAGAGGCAAGGTGGCATCGAACAAATCAGTCTCAGCTCAGCAAGGCAGAAAGGTGATGGCGGGAGATTCATCTTCCGGGAAGATCAAGAGTGGAAGCAAGGTATCTAAAGTTGGTGGCAGAAAAGACATTGTGGAAAGCATAAGTGGTGATAGGGAGGGATCATCGTCAAACAAGGACTTCCCACAAAAGAAACGTTTGATAGAGAGGAACTCCACCAATGAGATGGGTACATTCGTGCCTGAAAAACCAGTGGGTAAACTTCAGAAGCAGGTTCAACCTAATGTTGTTATGGATGAGCACATTAAGTGGGACAAGGAAACTAAAGACACTACAGATGTTGTGTCATTTACCTTCACCTCACCCTTGGTCAAACCATCAGCAGGACCGTCCAGATTGGCGGGTAAATGGGACACAAGAAGCAATTTCAATCTGGATGCAGGATGTGATAAAGATGATTCAGACAGTAAGGCTGAAGGGCTATCATCAGTGGGTCTGAACTTTGTAAATGGTGATGCATTGAGCCTTCTCCTAGAAAAGAAGCTGAAGGAGCTAACATCAAAAATTGATCCATCCATCACCTTCACAAGGGGTGATACATTTGTGCCTGCTACTTTTACCTTGGAGGAACCACCAACCTCTTCCTGCAGCAATTGGGGCTCGGAAAGTGGAGTATTTGACTGTAGCCCTCCTGAAGTCAAACTTTCTCAATATGATTATTGCCCATCAGCCCAGTCATCTACAAAAGGTCAATTTTTCCGTGGCAGCAAATTAAAGGTAAAAATCGGTCTGAGTTACCCAATATCTTTTGCAGATAACATGATGGCAGCACATTACTCAACATTTTGCACCCATTATTTGTTTGTGTTGTGAAGCTTGAAAAGGATCGTATGTCATATTAGAATAGTATAGCTTCTGTACTTGCTCACCGCAAATTATGTTTATGGCCTAATGTTATTACTAAAACCTTCTTGTGTAACTAGTAAAGGCACATCAATTGCTTTTCTCAGTGGGCCTACTCTAATGTCAACTTCACAATCTGGAATAGGATTTCATCAATATGTTGTGTTTGACATGATCATGACATGACACCAAGCTCAGCATGAATTTTAAGTGCCTCTTGAACTTTCCGCAACAGCAATATTGCATTTTCTGGTGGATGGTATTAAATTTTTTTTGTGACACTTGTATTTTAGTTTCTGTCAAGGATACCTATAATAGAATGCATGAGATGCTCTGTTGTTTCTAGTAATGAGGAAGAAATGATAATGTGAAATAACAAAAATGGCACGCATCTATTTACTCTTTTTTATGAATGGACGTGTTAGAGGTTTCCTTTCATCAGTTTTGGTGTTCTTTTGGTACCATGACTCGTATAGTCCTATGTGCCACATTCTATTGCAGTCGCAGTTCTAATGCAGATTTCACTTTGATGCAGGTGGAGGAACCAGAAGAATGTAGTAGTATCAGTAATGCAAGGAAGGAACAGGAGCATGAAGATCTAAGTCCCCTCTCCGTGCTTGAACCCACCTTTCTAAGCGAGAGTTGCTGGTCTTCTGAGTGTTCAGGAAGCAGCGATGGTAATTCACCTAGCTTGAAATGCTGTAATTTCAACTTCAACTGTTGACAATTCTTTACATCTGAAGAGTATTCGTTTTTTGTAACAGGGAGTAAAGCGGTGTATTCATCTTCTTCTGAAGTTAAAACTACCACAGCGAATTTCTTGATGAATCCACCATCAGTTGATATTGATGCAAAGACTACAGACTCAGCCTCTTCCGCATCAGTAGATACTTCAGATATCTCAGATGTCACCCAATGTTCGAAGAAATCGAAACACACGGAACTGGAGTACATTGAAGATGTTCTAAGCAACTTCAACTTGACAACAGATGAACTAGGGTCACTCTTTGTCAATCAGGATGGATCAGCTTTGGACCCTCTCGTCTTCGAGAAATTGGAGAATATGCAAGTATATGCACAAGGGAAAGAGCCTATGGGCCGTCGAGGCTACCGGCAACTGTTGTTCGACTGCGTAAATGAATGCCTGGAGACAAGACGTGGCACCTACTTCCGGGCAGGATACACAGCATGGAGCAAAGGGGTGGCAGCGCTGAGCAGGGGCATAGAGACCGAAGTCTGCAATGAGATCAGTAGCTGGAAGAGCATGGGGGAATGGGTGGAGGATGAGCTTGTCGACAAGGACATGAGCAGCGGGCTGGGCACATGGGTCGATTTCCGGGTGGAGGCGTACGAGGCCGGCGTGGAGGTGGAGGGCGACATAATGAACTCCCTGCTCGACGAGGTGATCGGCGACATGGTCCTGAGACGACGGCAGGAGTGTAAATTTGTAATTTGAGATGAATGGCTGTAGTTTTTGTGCTGTAATTTTGTTTTCATTTTGCTGTTACATATCCCCGATTTATTCTGTCAACCCAGACATGTTGTTCAAATCAGTGATAAATGTTACCATTTACCCTATGGGCTCGACCGATGTACAGTTCATGGGTCAGATTCAGGTCGATTGCTGAATGAGCTTTACCTCTGTGATAAGCAACCCCGTGAGCCATTTCTACTGTGTTAGACTTCTAGCTGAATGCTAAGCTTTTGTTGCGTCTGCTGCAACCCTGCATTTGCAAGTTCGTCCAACGCTGTGGTGCGTTGCGAAGGACCTGCAAGTGTTGGCGTGCATAAATCAGAAATCAGATCTTTCATGACCTCGCCGACAGGTCAGGCTGGACTTGTTCGAGTAAGGCCGGGTCTAGCCGTCTAAGTAGGCGCTAGAAACCATCATGTATCGCCCTGCATTATTTGCCGTGTGGTGCCACCTTCGTAGTACTAGATGACATGATGTTATAGTGTTCTTGATTAAGGGGTATTACAGTGCGCCTTACTATTGCCAGCAATTACAAACTTGCATGTCCTGAAACCTGTCGAGCTGCCAAAACCATGAGGACGTGCTTCTTATGTAGGAATACAGTAACTGTTCCCGAGTCAGAGCGTATTGGAAACACGTTGGTTCCTCTGTCGAGTTGGCATCGTACGAATGTACGATAGTAGTGTGCGAGTAGAAGGCCCGGCCGGCATGATTGTTCTACGAACAGCCGAACAGGGATCCCGGTTATACGGGGGCGGCACCAATTTGCTGCCTGTTCGGATGGCTGGGCTGGTACCGTAGCTACAGTAACATTGTGTGGGGCCGTATTCTGAGTGCTTAGGTTTTTACAATTTGCCTTTGCTACAGTAACATTGTGTGGGGCCGAACAGGGTTGATTGGTCCTCGGAAGGGATGATCGACCCAACTTCTCGGCGCATTGCAAATCCGTACCATCAAATTGCCTTGCAGATGATCAACCCAACTTCTGATGCCTCGCGCTCGCGCCAGATACACAATCACCGAGTCGGATGCACAGCACATCCACATCTTCCATTTGTGTTCCTTCTGCTTCCCAAAAGTAACCTACCGAGCGGTGTTGTCGCCGACTCGCCGTGCTGGTGAGACTTCAGACACTTGTTTTGGGCATTTCAGAGTCATCCAACATGGGGAGCCATGCCCCCGTCTGAAATGTCGCACTGGTATTTCCGTTGCAACAGCTTCTGTAGCGAGGCACACCGCTTGGCTTGCCGATGCCGAGTCGCTGACCCCCGTCCCCTCGCCCACGCCCCAAACCATCGGTGTGCCGTGCACCGGACAGTTACGGCCGCTGCAGCACCGCCCCCACCTCCATTCCCCCCTGCCCTCCATTTATAACCTCTCATCATCTCTCGCTTCCTCTGCCCAGCCTTCTTCTTCTGCCCCCCCCCCCCACCACCTCTTCACTCTGCATTCTGCAACCAGGTCAACCCTCGGCGCAAGGAGCGCGAACCACCAAGCGTCGCGGGCGCGGGCGCCATGGACGACGACATCGACAGCACCTGCTCCACCCCGTTCGCCAGCGCGCCGTCCAGCCCCGGCCGTTCCCCCGCCATCGGCGGCTTCGGCGGCGGCGGCTACTTCTTCAGCGCGCCGGCCAGCCCCATCCACCACCTCCTCTTCTCCACGTCGTCCTCGGCCTCCGCGGCCTCCGGTCCCGGCGGACGCGGGTGCGCGGGCGACGCGGAGTTCGAGTTCGGCGGGCCCGGAGGGCCCATGATCTCCGCCGACGAGCTCTTCCACAACGGCCAGATCCGCCCGCTCACCCTGCCCCCGCTCCCGGATCTTGACCCCGGCAGCGACGACGACGAGGACGGCGGCCGCGCCCCGGCGCGGGGCCGCGACCTCACGCCCCGGAGCGCGTCCGTGCACCGCCGCGCGCGGTCCCTGTCCCCGCTCCGCAGCGCGTCCCCGCGGCTCAAGCTGATCAATGCGCTCGTCCCCGCGCCGGATCTCGGGCCGGCCCCCGACGCGCCCGGCGCGGCGCGGGAGGACGAGGCTGCGCCGCCGGTCACCGCCTCGTCGCGCTCCTCCTCGTCCTCCTCCACGTCGTCGTCCTCATCGGCCGCGTCGTCGGCGCGCGGGTCCCGGCGGTGGGTGTTCATCAAGGACATGCTCCTCCACCGCAGCAGGAGCGAGCCAGGCAGCGGCGCCCACGCCCACGCGCACGACGGCCCCGCGGCCGCATCCGCCGGTGGTGGCAGCAAGCCCGAGCGAGCGTGGCCGTTCTCTCCCTCCTGGGCTGCCAGGGACAGGCTCGCCGCCCGGCTCCGCCCCTCTCGCGCACCAGCAGCAACGGAGGCCGCTGGCGTTCCAACCGGCGAGGACGTCCGTCCGCGCGGGCACGGCAGGGGTCGCAGGCGGCGGTCCACGACGGTGGCGGCGGCGCACGAGAGGCTCTACGCGGCGCCGAACCGTGTGCAGGCGGAAGAGATGCGGCGGCGCACGTTCCTCCCCTACCGGCAGGGCCTCCTGGGCTGCCTGGGCTTCAGCTCCCGCGGCTACGGCGCGCTCCACGGGCTCACCAAAACCCTGAACCCCGTCTTCTCCCGGTGAAGAAAAAGCTTGCCGTCAACTCGAAAAGCCTCCCCGGGGAAAAAAGGCGAGATGAAACGAAATCTAGGGGTCGAGAAATGTTCTCGGTCGACTTGATTTCATTCATTAGCACCTGTTCGTCATGTATGCGAGCAATTTTTTCTTCTGTTTTCTTTGGCGTGCGTTTTGTATAGTAGGCCTATAGGCGGCGTCTAGCAATGTCAGTGAGTTCTCCTCCCTCGTTCGGAGAGGATGGTAGTTTGCCGATGGTCACATCAAACAGAGCGAGATGAGAGAAGGGGAGGGGAAAGGCAGGGACTACCGGACTAGGGAGGGAGGGAGAGCGACCGATAAATATGGCGCGAAAATAGAATGGCGCCTTCTGTGTGCGAGGAAGTGTATCCAAGTAGTATAAAACCGCGGCATCGTGATCGTGAAAGCAACCTCACTCACTGCCGCGAATATGTACTCTAGCACTCTACCATGTACCAATACGTGTCACGTAACTCACGTCACGTCCTCAGCTCACTGCATGCAGCACGTACGATACGTCTTCAGCGTACTGGTACTAGTAGTAGCAGCGCTGGGTACGCAGGGCTTTTACTGCTGGGCGCAGAGAGAGATTTGCTTCCGGCTTCCCGAGAGGCGTACGAGGCCGCCTTTGCGCCTCCTTTACGCCGCGCCCGCTTTTCTGCTGCGGTACGAAAAGAGGAGATCCCCACACGTCCTCCTCCTCCATGGACAAACAGGCAGATCGGACGTGCAATGCATGTGCCGTCCGTCTCGGCATGGATGGCTCGTGCCGTGCATAAATGAATACGGGGGCACATGGGCGGGGAAGGGGGGCTCGCGCGCGCACGTGCCGTGTCGGGCTCGTGGGGTGGCCGCCGGCTGCCGCCGCGTCATTGGGGTGGCGTTTCGAGATCCGGGACGCGCGTGCGGCCAAAACGGACACGCCCCCAGCCCGCGCAGGGGCTCGGCACGTCGCTGACGTGTGGGCACGCCCACCAGCGTTATCCTGCTCGCTCCCAATCGCGGCAGCGTGTAGTACGGCGTCGGGAGGCACCGATCGAGATCCGAGCTCCGAGCATGATTGCAGGTGTACACACACTGGCTAAAACATCGACCTATCACCCCTGGACTCTGGAGTAGAATAATGGATCATAACCCTTTTTGTGTTGCACAAACAATCAGTGTTGCACTATTGTTTGCCTGCTAAATTGTAAGGATGATCTCCTACTATATTGTCCATTAATCATAAGCTTAATCTATGAGAGAACCAGCTAGAATATAGTGACGTTGAACAAACTTAAACAATGAATTTAAGTACTCTTTACAAGATTAAACATGCTCTCATACACCATTACATGCTACTCCCTCAACTCATCCATGCAAGGCTTATTTTTGTTTAGCTCAAAGACCAAGGAAGCACTCCCATCATTAGTTTTTCTTGAGAAAAAGCAACCGGCTTTTACTGCGGATTCCATTACTTTGTGCATGTGTTTTACTCCAGAGAAATGCATGCAAACAATTACTGTCACACCGATCCAAAGCAGAACTACAAAAGAAAAATGAGAATAAGCCTCGCAAAAGTGATTTTTTGAGTTTTCATAATAGGCCTTGTATAGATGAATGGAAGGAGTACTAGGTAATAGGTACCTCATTTCTTCATGTGTTACTTCCATGGTTCCACTAGGCGAAGAAGACGTTCAACTTTCTTCTTTTGAGGAGCTGTCAAAATCCAATGACGATAGGGGTTGTGAGAAAATGTGCATCGACGAAGAAGGGTGGGAGCAAAGTTTGAAGATGAACCTGACGGGGGGTCTCACATGTCATTGGCAGGGAGAGAGAAAAAGATGGTTGTTGTTGGGAGGGTAGGGGTACCATGGTAAATTTTTTATGCCCAATCCATACTGGCGCAACGACATGGCAAAAATGGTAATTTTGCTGCCTCCTTTGTTCGTCAATAGCAAAAATGTAGGTTCCATTCTAAGGATGGCAACTGAAGAAGTGACATCGTGAGATGACAAATAATTGAGTATCTCCGATTGGCAACATATGATGTTTCAAATAATAAGAACGATGGGTGCTACATACAAATCTATACGATCTTGGTCCAATGCCACCTTTAATGAACAATATTTTGTCACTCTTCACTTACCATCCGTCCAAAATTGTTTTTCTTTATTTTTTTACGTGCATAGTTTTTCTATGCATCTAAAAATAGTGTATGCATGGATCATAATCATGTCTACCCCCTCCGTCCTGCAAAGAGTGTCCACTTTGGTTTTTTCTCAGTCAAACTATTTGAAGTTTGACCAAATTTAAAATGAAAAGTACCCATGTTTGTCACACTAAGGGAATGTCCCTAGGCCATGTTAATTTTGGTGATTAATGACAACATAGTCATTGGAACTAATGTGTTTGCAAGATGTAACTTTATAGGTGTTTTATAGGTTCCAAGGATGAAACACAATACCATCAGATGAGAAGAAAAGGAAAGACGTAGAAGTATTCTATGGCATCCAAATCATAGCAAAAAATCACAGGTGTCTAAATGATGGTATTCAAGATGAGACAAAGAAACACGCGAAGACTTGAAGTGAATCTTGCTCGAAAGTGCATCGACACTTTGCACCATCACATTGGGTAATGTCACTGCATCAGTCCGTGACAGAAGTTGCGACGGGGCCTAGATCAGGCAGCGATCCTTGTGGTGACAAGACAGACAATGCATCGAATCAGTCGGTGACAATTGGGATCACAGGATCAAGACCATGTGCTAGGGAAGCATCGCCACATACAGTGGGGGCACCACATCAGTCGGTGAGGCTCGGCTCGGCTCATATTCGGCTCTGGTTGTTTTGGAGAAGATTTCAGGTCGCACCGACTCTTGCGGTGGACCTAAGGCATCAGCAGCGGATCAGTCTATGGATCAAGGAAGGCAATGACTTAGGAGATGACACCGATCGTTACGATGACCGTAAGGCAGGGCACTAGATCAGTCAGTGCGGCAGGCCCAAGGGTCAGTGACTCAATGTCAATGGTTAGATAACAGCCACCTGGACAGGAACTACCGATTATACAATGGTGTCCCTTTTGGTCACCGGATGAGTTGGTGACTACGGTTTCATCAGTGGCCGTTGGGGCAGCAACTAGTTTTTGGGATTTGCTCTATACACACACACACATGCTCTAGCCACCAAAGTTGGAGAGTGTTGTTGGAGCTTGAGGAAGCTATAGGTGATACACACACATGCTCTAGGCACCAAAGTGCTTAAGAGAAGATCAGGAGAATTAGCATAAAGTTTAGACCTTGATTAGTAATAGTTCACTTGTTTTAGCGCATTGCTTTAGGGATTACCCTAGAGTCAAGCACAAAGGCAACGGGGTGGGGGTGGGGGGCTTGAGCCCCTCCACCGCCGTGCGCTCCATCCTAGCTATGTCCCTGCCTAGAGTTAGGAGAGGTTTGCACAGGTTTGCACACCTTTTTTCTATCGGCGCTTGCGCGCACCGTTGAGTAGTTTAGGCGGTAAGAAAATCTAGCAAGATCCTCCCACCGAGTTTGTGGAGGGGAGAGGCAAGGCGCGTCTAGGAGAGGCTAGACGGAGACCCACTTGCGTGTGGTGAAGGCTCGTCGGCTATCCTACAGAGCGACTTGACCGGGGAGTGTATGCCCTTCCGCGAGCATACCGTTTGAGAGGGGCTCCAACAACGAGGAGTTTACATTCTCTATCTTTACATTCTGCATTACTTTGTACCCTTACTTTTCGCACTTAAATTTCCTAGAATTGCCATGTGTAGTTGTTAGGATTGGAACTTAGGGCGCATACTTTTTTGCGATAGAGATAGCAACACATAGAAAACCTAGCGCACATCTAGATAGACATTACATATAGATAGACATTATGTAAGTTTTTATATGTGGTTTTTGAGGTTTAGATTTAAGAACACCCAATTCGACCCCCTCCCCCCGTCTTAGGGTGTCATGGTGCTTTCAACACTAAATAAGTATGCTTTGAAAATATATTTCGTAATGAATCTAATGAGAACCTAGTGTAGTAGAAGTTATATAAATCAAATTTCAATTCAAGGTCTTAGAATTGGAATGTCTGCCCGTTTTCTTTCTTCTCTGATGTCTCTTTTCTTTTCCTTTCTTAAAAACAACGTACACATACACGTGTCCCAACAGTTAACATGTCGATCGTGCAATCATATAAGCATTAAAGCATAGAAGTATCACTCATTCAACGGCTTGCGCATAATAGTTGCATAGAATGCAGCCTCTAGGCTCTAGCTAACAGCTTGGTTTTTGTCCGTGCTACGCCCGCGTGCAATGCACCGGAGAGTAGAGTGCGTATTAGCAACACCAAACTAAGCCGAAACGCTAGTCCCCTGGAACAGCATCTTGATGAGTTTGGCCGCTGTCCGCGCGCGTTGCGATCGCTTGCCAAACTGACAAAATTTCATCATGGCATTCCACAGCCACCCTCCGGGCGGTGAGCGATCCAGTTCGATCGTCCGTCGGCATCAGATATGGCCCAGTAATAATTCTCTCTCAGCGCAAACACAAAACACCTATTAGCAAAGCTAGCGACATAACCAAAAGCCGCCGCTGGTACATACAGCACCACCACCGATTCTATCATGACCGTCCATGAAAAGCATTGCACGGAAGAGCTCTTGGTCGTCGAAGAGAGAATGGTGGGACGTCATCGATCGGTTGGGGGCGGAGGGGGTGTGGTCATGTGGAGCAGTGGAGGCATGTGATCGTTGGCCGCAAGCTGACAAGCGCGTGGCGGCACTGGCACTGCAGCAGCGGCGATCGGTCCCGGCTCTCGTACGTACGCGCTCTGCACAGCAATTATTTGGCCATTGGAAGATGCGTCTGCGATTAACAGCGGCTGGATCGAAAGGAAAAAAAACAGCGGCCAGTACTTTCCTGCATCTCGGCTGGATCGATCGATGGCGAAATAATTGCCAATGGGGACGGCGGACACATGGACGGCGAGGAAAAGGGGCGGCAGGCAACAAACCTCTGATCCAGTCAGTTCGGCCGATTCACACAGACGGTTCCTGCTTTTCTTGAGCCGACGCAAGAAGGAAGAGAATGCACCGTGGCAGATCGATTGGCATGCCAAGTGTCCGTGGAGCACGTTCCAGGGCGACGAGCAGACGAGCGAGGAGGGAGGGCATCATATCGATCTGCAGTGACACAAGTGAACAACAGCGACGGATTGCCACCCGTTTATGAACAGAATCAGAGGAATCCGACGCGCGGGAACATCCTGACCGGGCCAGGCCGGGCCGGGCCGCCCGTTTGGCCATCTATAATCCAAGGACGTCGTCACGTCGGGTTCACTCAATCACTCAACAGCTGGGATTCAGCTTCAAACAAGGAGAAAGATGCTCACTTGAGGTCTTCATGTACAGCTTCTTCCATACCAGACGGATCATTTTTCTCCCTGCTCACAAAGCCAATCTTCCATACCAGAACGGCACACACGCCATGTCGCCATGCAATGCAAATGCGATGCAACCCCTCTACGCTACGGTCTACTACAGGTTTACCTGGAGCAAGTCCATTCCATGCACGAAACAGCAACGCCTAGCTACAACTACAAAGTTAAAACTTCACAAAAGCCTGTACACGGGCAGGTGCACCTAGCTGCCTGCCACGGTCGCATTCGGACACCTGCCTGCCTGACGCCATGACCTGATCGGTTTGGTGATGCAACGAGAGCTTCTCAGAACGAGTCCGACAGGAGCCAGGTCGCGAACGACTCCAGCTCGTCCTCCTGGTGCTTGTTGCAGCCCGCAGCGGCGGCCTGCGGCAGTGGCTCATCGGGCTGGAGCAGTGGCGTGCTGTGGTCGTCGTCGCTCTGCTGCTGATGAGGATGATGGGCCTGGGCGGCAGGATCTCCCCAGAGATGGGCCGCGAAGCCGTCCCAGTCCATGTCGAGGAGGTCGTCCACCTGGTGGGCCGCATCCCCCACCGCGTCCATAAACCCCGTAAGCATATCGGGCACGGCCTCGAAACCGCCGCCGCCGCCGCTCGACAGCAGCAGGGCCTCCATCTCGCTCTCGGCCTCCCAGAGGCCCCCAAACTCCATCGGGTCCAGCGCCGCCAGCGGCCCGGTGGCGTCCTCGCTGCAGGGCCCCTCCGGCGTGCTGCCGCCGCCGGCGCCGGCGCCGCTGCTGCTGTCCGGCTGGTTCTGGTCCGGGTCCACCACGGCGCTCCGCGCCCCGTCGCTCTGCGGTGGGCTCGACGCCGCCGAGGCGCCTGTCGCGTTGCCGGACTCCGGCTCCGGCTTCTTACTACCAGGGTCGTCGTCCGGCAGATCCTTGGTATTGGCCTTGTTATTACTGCCGCCGCCGCCGCTGGTGGTGGTGGCGGCGGCGGCGGCCCTCTTCGGCGACCGGCCTGGGGTCCGGCCTCCTCGGCGCTTATCGGCGCTGTGCAGCTTGCTGATGTCGATGGTGATGGTGGTGTCCGGGGCGGCGGTGTAGGTCCGGCGGTACGTGTGGATCTGCCGGCTGAGGTGCGAGTTCCAGTAGTTCTTGATCTCGTTGTCTGTTCGGCCGGGCAGATGGCTGGCGATCAGGGACCACCTGCAGAGGGGCACAGGAGCACGCACGCACAAGTGTCATTCATCACGAGTGAAATCTCAATGAAATTTACACACGCCGCGCGCAGCCCACACACAGCTAGCTGCACATCAGCACTGAAATTGAAAGGGCAAAAACAAAAACCATCAAAGTGCACGGGAGCTGAAGGGTGACGTTTCACTGGCCGGCCAAAGCGACACGCACCACCTTTTCCTGGACCTAACGGTTCATGCGGCACGCGGGCACCGGCACGCACGTCGTTGACAGTTGGGTGCAGCTAACCGCGGTCATGATGCCCCGTTAGTGTCATGCATGTGTGTGTTCTCTACTAGTAGCAGCTCTCTCTGGCGGTCAGGCTGGTGCATCGCTCGCAGACGCAGAAGGCCGCCGATGGAGCGGAGCGGCCGGGACCTCGTCTCTCGCAGCTACTAGTATTTTACTATGTATTGTCAACGTAAAAGGGGCCGGAAGAGATCATTACGGGGCGCGCGTAGCGGGGGCCACGCCATTAACCCCACGTCGGCCCACCGACAGCGACACGTACGAACAGCCAGCCATTAACCCCGTGCGCCATCAGATGAAGGTAACAGCCAGCCAAAGTGCGCTTGGCACAGCGCCACCGCCGGCGGCGACGGGGATGTGCGACTGCGAGCTGGAGAACGGACGCGACGAGGGAGATGGATGGGGACGGAAAGAAGAAAGAGGCCCGCCCAGTGGGCAGGCAAATGCGCGCGTCCGCCCTCGAGAAGACCGTGACCGGTCGTCCCGGGCCGGCAGGCGCAGGTCAGTGTAGGCGTGTAGCATGGGCAAATGGCCCCTCCGGGGGCGTGACGCTGCTGTCAGGAGTTAAGGAGTGCTGGCCCCCGTCCCGTGCCGTGGTCCTCCCGATCGCTCGCGACCCGGCCGCTAATCGAGAAAAACTCTTGCCAATGCAAAGGTTTTCTTTGCTTACTACTACTGCTGTTACCGTTAATAGGAGTTATTAAGGAGTACTATGCTGGCTTCTATATATAGAATACAGGGAATCGAAACGTGTCCTGCTTATGTCACCGGTCCATGTGTGTTATCTTATTAGCACTTAGCAGGAGCGTGTAGGGACGAAACGATCTCGGTCATCAGCGTACTGCTACAGTGCTACAAGCCTGCTACAGTGCCATGGCACAAGCTCCGATCCGTACGCATGTACTAGTAGCTCCCTGCAGCTGCAGCAGGGGCTCGTAGATGATAGATCCAGATCGACGGGGGTTAATTAATTTCCTCACTGTAGTGTGATGGGTGGCTGATTTTGAGAGAGCTCGTACTTTCTACAGCGCGCGTTTTCCTTGTTTTCTTTTCTTTTGTGATGATGTCGTCGTCGTGTACACGTACGTATACAGTTAAAACTACGTACCGCGTGGATTAGGACACCTAGAAATTACTAGATCGTTATTACTACCATCAGAAAAAATCTAGCGCGTGTGTGCATTCGAGTTTGAGAGGCGAACAAGAGAAAATATGAGTGCTGTGATTGTAATGATGTGCTTACAAATGATGCTAGCAAACAGTACGTGTTCGCTTTAATTCAAATCTCCACTTTTTTTGTCGTTGGGCACGAGAAAGATTCACCGAGACCGAACTTTCCTCGTGATTTCTGCTTTTCGTTTGATATAGATATAAGTACGCGGGTACTACATGCTAGAACAAAAGTAGTAAACCTATGTCAGATAAATTAAAGTTCGCGTCATGCTAATCTATACTAGCTACCTAGGAACGACGACGAACGAACGACGCCATGCATGATGCATGCATGTACTACGTGGCCTCGAGGTTAACACGCAACTGTCTGCTCGGTAAATTGCACACGCAGCACGCCCTTCTGCCACAGATGCGCAGTGACATTGTGACCATGACCGAACAGACAGCCAGAAGCCCAGAACTAAATGCACTCGCAGTTACCGAGCGTGCGTAGAGCTAGCCCACGTATACTACATGAACAGTGCTATAAACACATGCACCGGGCATCTGTGTCGGGCTCGATCGGAAAGTTTACGTTGTTGTTAATAGAGGGATGGCCGTGTTGTTTTCAGCCATGCCAGTTCTGCCCAGACCAGCAGCCTACTATAGCATACCTGATACCCCTATTGCAGCAGCGTGTGTGTATTACTAGCTACTCCATCTGATTTAAATTATTTATCATTGTTGACTTTTGATCGTGACAATAAGTCTTATTGAAAAAATTATGATACGACGTTTGTTTTGTTTGTGACTATTTTAAATATTATTTGACATCTTGCATATTTACACTAATTTTCAATAAGACGAATCAAATGTTGTAATTAAAAGTTAACAGTGATAAAGTGCTTTGAAAGGGAGTAGGTAGTGTACCAGTAGAAATCTACTGTCGGCTAGCGACCGGTGTCTCAACTTTCAACCGATCGGAGCAGTCATCAATCAAGATTTTATTAAAGCACGCACACGGACAAAAACAAGTTCGTTCTCCTACTGCAGTTGCTACAGTAGATGTACTTATAAAGGTAGTCGTCCTGTTCGCTTGCCTTATCAGCCACCAGCCAGTAGTATTTTTCTCTCAGAACAAACCACCCACCAGCAACCAACCAGCAGTACTTTTCTCTCAGAACAAACCAGCACCAGCCATCAGCCACCAGCCAAACGAACAGGCTGAGTGTGAGAGATTTTATCGGAGTAGCTCGGGTTGACTGTTCTGCCAGCATGCATGCAGGGACTTCTTTTTGACTATTAAATTTGTGAGGGACCTTTCTAACCTATACTTCCTCTCGGTCTCTAAAAGACCGTCGTGTGCGTGTCACAAATTTGTCTCGATTTGTAAAAATACGTGCAATATTTTTAATCCGAAATTTATTAAAAAATAAATTCAAATATCTTATCAATGACACTAATTATATATCATAAATATAATATTTTTATATATTTAATTGAAATTGTTCTCGAAAACACAAACGGCAGTCTTTTAGAGACGTGGCAGAGTGACTCCGGCCTGTGTGGACGAAGGCAACGCTGAGGTGATGTGGATTTTATAGTCGGATGTGCACTCACTCTCAGCGCGGGTGGTAGTAGACTAGTAGTAGTGGTGGTGTTGATTAATTAGGACGTTACCTGTTCCCAAGGGTGGCGTGGAGTTTGATGATGACGTCTTCTTCCTCCTTGGAAATGTTCCCCCTCTTCACGTCCCCCCGGAGGTAGTTGATCCACCGCAGCCGGCAGCTCTTGCCGCAGCGGAGCAGCCCTGCGTCGGACATAGACGGACGAAATTGAGACGTGCGCGAGATTATTGGTCAGACAAGATGCTGTATATACTTATATATATCTAGCGCCGCCTAGCACTGGTTGTTATATACTATGTTGCTTAATTATAGCTCTTCAAGTTAAACGGCGACGAACAAGACACCTGGAGTGTTGTGTATGTAGAGCTAGCAGCTGATGCGTACTAGTATACAGGAATGGACATATATGGAATACATACATATATATGCATATACACATACACACTCTTGCAACAGCATCATGCATGTACCGGGAACATGCATGTATGCATATCAGGAAGGAAAGAGAGTTGAGTATTTGTCTCTAAGGGTGCAGTGCGTCGTGGATTGGTGTAGCTCGGTATTACCTGCATTTTTGGGCAGCGACCTCCAGGATCCCTCTCCGTGCTTGGCAATGTAGCTGGCGAGTATCTCGTCCTCCTCCGCCGTCCACCTCCCCCGCTTCAGCCCCACCTTCTCGCAGCACGGCGCCCTCCCCATCTTGATCTAGCTCTCGCAAGCCTAGCTAGCTGCCGGCTGGTGACGATGACACCCCGGCCGCGCGCCGCCGCGCCGGCGCTATCTTGCACCTCTCTCACACACTGCGCTCACAGTTCGCTCGCGTGCGTCCAAGCAAGGGGTCGAAGGGAAGAAGAAGTTGGTGCGCGTGCGGCCGGCCGGGACACCCGCGCGCGCTCTCAGTCTCAGCTAGCTCGCTCGCGCCCTCGTCCCTTCTTGGGTGGTGGCCGGGCAGCGCGCGGGGGGCGGCGCCATAATATAGCAGCGGCGCGCGGCGGAGGGCCGGCCGGGGGGGGGCGCACACGGGCACTTACCCTCTGTGACGACTGGCCGGTTCGTTACGTGGGGAATGGTAAGTGGGGGGGGCCGCGGCTACCGGGCACGCGGCCGTGTGGCTGGTGGCGAGGGCACGTGGGCGAGTGGGCGCCGTGGCGCGAGGCCTCACCGCACCGTCCCCTCACGCGGCCGCGCCTGCGACACGTTGTCGGCGGCGCCCGCGCGCGCGCTGTATGTATTTCCGAGCTACCACGCACCGGCCGCGTCTGGCCGGGGTACGTGCGCGAAGTAATTAGTATACTGTGCCAGGAGACCAGTAGTATCCAGTAGCAAGTACTACTCGCTAGTCGCCACTGCTTTGTGTCTAGTACTAGCTGATCGATCGATCAGTCGCTGATACGGGCCCCGGCTGACTAGTGACTAGTAGCCAGTAGCAGCGCGCTCCCGTTTAACACGTACTGGAATGCTGATGAATGACATGAATGAACATGTGAAGTGAAGATGCGCGATGATCGATGATGCCACTGTTGTCAGTTGTCACACACTGTGTGGTCGATACCTACTAAACTGGAAATGAGCGTATTCGTTTGGCTTATCAGCCACCATTCAACACTACTTTTCTCTCGGAATAGATCAACCATCAGCTAGTAGTATTTTTCTCTCAAACAAATCAGCAACAGCAACTAGCTAAACGAACAGGCCAATGCCGCCGTCACGCGTGACCTGCATGCTAGGCATGTCATTATATATATTTAGCTTAACTAAATATAATGATGAGGCTAAATGATGAGGAACTACTAAGAGATCAACTTTCGATTCCTACTCATAGTCTCATAGTACTGGTGATTTTTACACCCGGTACTAAAGGGTACGTTGGTACCGGCTGAGAAGGTTGGACTCCGAAACTCCTCCCGTGACACCATTTAATACCGAGTGGAGGTGAGATTCGGTACTAAAAGCCTCCCTTTAGTACTGGATAGGTACACCAGTTGGTACTAAAAGGTGAGACACTACCCAGTGAAATCTTCACTCAGTACTGAAAGAAGCCATTTAATATTGGGTGGTAAAAACCATTGGTACTAAAACTTCTCTCGCCCCCCTTAGTTCTCATTGCGCTATATATTTTCTTTCCCTCTCTCATTATTATCTGACCGCTATCTCCTTTTCTCTTCCTCTCTCATACCTTACTCTTTCTTCTCAGATCCAGATGGAGGCGGGGGACAGCCGTCCTTCTTTGGTGACAAAATAACATACAAAAACATGTTATGTCCTTAAATTAGCCCATATATGAATCGTAAATTCACAATTCAACAATTCAAAAGCAAATAGAATTAAAAATTTGCAAAATAGGAGGATAATATAGCGCAAGATTGGTGACAAGTAAGGGAAGTATCACATGAACTTATTAGATTCACCTATTTTTTAAAAAAAACACACACACAACATGTTCATTTCAGTAAAATGATAGGAAACATCACCAGATTTCACCATTATTCCAGCACACATACGCATTGAAGGGGGGAGGGGGGGGGGTGATATGTAGGGCACTACGTGCAAAATAATGTACCCATTAACTAATTAAGGAAGACGGGAAATGTATTTTTTATGAAAAAGGGCATTTCACTTATTTTTTTACTTTATGAGCATTTAGTAACATGCGCAACTTATGATATTTTGTTAGGTAATTTAGGAGGGATTACACTTTATTACCCGCCATGCTCTGATATAGTGAACATTAGACATTCATAATATGTAACTAAACTACTTACATCATGGTTACATGAATAATACTTGAATTTATGTGGATTTTAGGATAGATATCCTCATTGTCTACTATATGCGACATGTTGTTTTCCGTAAAAAGTCAAAATCGCAATAAGAACAATCAATTCCCGACACAATAAAGAGCGCCGAACGGGAGCGATGAAAGTGATACATAGCGCGTGCACGTGTTTCATGACTAGTCGTCTATTTGTTCGTAAATAACAGAATATGACAATTAGGCATATCTATTTATGTGTCATGCTTATTAGCCAAACCAACAAATCATTTGCATAATTCTATTATGTGTTCCACTTTCGTAATTACGTGCTTATAGCACACAATACGATATGCTCATGTTGCAATGGAGCTCCACATTTATGGTATTGTGATTTTTATTTCTCCGTCCATAAAAGAAAGCCACTCTAGAAAATTTAGGCAAATTAGTAAAAGTGTGAAATGACTTGTTTCCCCCATATTTATTTGCCATACTAGGTGCTAATTAGTGGTGCTTTCATAATAGATTAAGTGAGTAACAACGAAAATAGTGAAAGGACGTCTAGCTTAGTGGTTAGAGCGCATGATTAGCACCCAGCATGCCTGAGTTTGACTCCTGTGAGAGCGAATTAAATGGAATAAACTTTATAAAAAAATTAGGTAGGAGCTTCCCCTGCCGACTTCGGTCAAAAAACAAAGAAAATAATCAAGAGACAAATTTTGAATCACATAATGTCTTACTTTTAGAGACGGATGGCGTATGTATGTAATAATGCAAAATATTTGTATGTCATACGACTTGAAGATCATACATGCCATAGGTAATATAATTACAAATTAAAAGCCATATCACCACGTTTCACAGCCATTTTAATTATTCATCAATCCAATGAGCTTGTAAAATATATAGGATCTAAGGAAATAAGGAGCTAGTATTCTAAAAAAAAGGAAATAAGAAGCTAGCCAAATTCTCAAATAGATGTGCACTATATAAAATTAAACGATCCTGCCGACGTTGGAATTTCCAAGCACGAGCACCGTACCAGGGCATCCTTGTCCAAGTACCAGGGAAAAAGTTCCGGTCCATCTATTAACCAACACAATTCCGCTCCTGATGATCTAGTGGCAAATAACTGTTGATCATTAACGTAGTAGTATATACAGTACACATGATGGCATCATGCATATCGGAAAAGCTTTCTCTTGGAGCATAATTGGTGGACCCTGATGGGTATCCTACCGCGTATATATGCTCTCCTGGGAATGGCATATATATCGAGATCTCCCCTTCCTTTGCTGGCTGAATTGAACGCCAGACAGAGAGGCCTGCAAATGCGACGTGATAATGGTCCAACGTTTTTTGTTTCATTACTATTATGATGATCTTTGGACGACAGGCAATAATGCAATTAATTAAAAGCCAGCACAAGTTGCCACGAGACTTCATTTCTTTCCTTACAACATGATGAAACGGGAATATACACGGTGTAAATTGAATGAGTCGGAGGAATAAGAACGGGACTGCACTTTACGTGTAACGGTGTAAGTGATGACTCCGCAACAAGTAGCATGCTACGGAGAGCACTATGTGTTCGATCCTGAGCCGTGCATGTGTTCTTCAGGTTATTAGCAGGTGTGTAAAGAATAATATGCCTACGCCGTCTTCTCATCACAAACCGCGCTTTAATTTATTTGCGTTGCGTCCACCTTGTCGCGGGCATCTCGACGGGGACGGCACCGGAGAATTCTCTAGCTTCGCATTGAGATGTCTCTAGGAAAAATTTATTTATATATATATACATCTCGCTCCGTCGCTCTTCGTCTCACCAGCTAGCTCATAATTAATCGTAGACGAACGCTGGCACGTACGCCACGGGAGCCCCGAGTTTGCGCGACGCCGAGGCGAGCACGTAGGCTTTTTGGGACCGGGCCGGGAGGGAGATAGCTGCTGGGGTTTATCAAAGTTTTTCCGGGGGCTTCTTTTTGTCGCGGAACGGGCGGAATCAACGCAACCACGCCGCCCGGCTGGCTACACCGGAGCCGCCGCCGCCGGGCATTGAAAACTGGAAAAGGGTGGCGACCAGCGGGGAGAGCAACTTTTCAGAGATCTCCGGGCCGTGATACGACGCCGACGGCGCCGACGCGATGTGCCACCGTACGTACAACCCCCTCGTATCATTTGGTCCCGGCGCGCACACGTACAGCGAAGTGGTCAGCCGCCCTGCTCTGACGGGCACGCGCGCAACGCTCCGAAGTGGTTTAACCTGCTGGTTGGTGTTTTCACCACACGCCCCGGCTCTGCGGCGACGTGTACCTAGGACGCGAGGAATGATTGAGTCGCCGTGTACCTGCCGCTGTTCTCGAGCGAACGATCGACTAGGGTTAGCGTCGGAGGATGCAACTGACTTGTGAATCAGTTGGCGGAGCCAGTGCGCAACACCAGCGTGACGAAACGAGGAATTCGTCCGCGCACGCGCTGACGCGGCGAGGACAGACAGTAGCGTGAACGGCCGGCGGTCGTGGTCGTCTCGGCGCGGCGGGAGGCAAAGATCCCAGCCCGGTGCAACAAACAAGGGGGCAAAAACCAGCGGAACCATCAAACAGGTGCATCGGTACACAGTAGTGTTAACTTACTGTTTGACCTCGACCATGCTCCGGGATCCCCTGCAGTTCCCTGTCAAATTCCCTTGAACCATCTCCAGCAGATGCTGCAAACCCCGGCGATGCTGCAAAATGGGGAAGGAACGCGCACTGTAGCCACTCCAGCGGTCGCTGCAACGGTTGCTGCAAAATGCAGCGACCCCTCCGGGCACGCGCATCCCCGGGGGATTCGCCCTCCTTTTCCACATCCCCCATCCCAACCGCCACCTCCACCCCGCCCGCCCTCTCCCTCTCAGGTCAGCTCGCTCTCCTTCCTCCGCCTCGAGCAGGAGGCCGCGGCGGCGCGCGCTGTGTCTCCAGGGCACGCGCGGCAGCCGTGGTGCAGATCCGGGCGGGGAGCCGTGGCGCGGAGCAGGGTCCGGGCGGCGAGCAGCTGCCGTCGAGGAGGCGGAGGAGGTGGCGGCAGAGCAGGGGCTGGGTGAGCAGGGCCCAAATCCAACGCGCGCGAAGGCGGAGGTGGAGGATCCGGAGCCGCGGGCACGGGCGGAGGCGGAGGATCCGGAGCCGCCGGCCTTCTTCCTCCTCGTCCACCCCCACGCGACCGTCGCCGTCGCCCTTCACCCCGCCGCGGAGGCGCAAGGTCCCCGCGCCCGCGGTCCCCGTGGGGGCAGCCGCGGCCAAGCACCTCCGCCTGTGCATCCTCTCCGCGACGGCCTTCTCCTGCGCGCTCCTCCTCCTCCTCTGCCTCTCCCTGCCCGCCTCCCCTTCGCGCTGCCGCTGCCGCTCCCTCTCTGCCGCGTTCCCCCTCTTCCTCCTCTCTGCTCTCCCTCTCCTCTCTTCCTCGAGCAGGCGCCGGCCTCGATCTGGAGGCAGAGAAGCTCCTCCGGGCCCGCCGGCGGAGGAACAAGGAGCAAGGAGGAGGGCCGGCGACGACGAGCTGGTGGCCGGCGAAGCCCGCGGCCTTCTCCCTCCTGGCGGGAGGCAACTGCCCCTGCGGATGGCGAAGGTTGCGGCGGTGCTGCTGGAAGCAGCTTATTTTTGCGCGTGAGATTTCCCCTCTCCTGTGCTGCATATCGCTGGATTTTGCAGATGCAGACCGGGTAACTGCTGGAGATTGTCTACGTGTTAGGAGCAAGGAGGAGGGCCGGCGACGACGAGCTGGTGGCCGGCGACGCCCGCGGCCTTCTCCCTCCTGGCGGGAGGCAACTGCCCCTGCGGATGGCGAAGGTTGCGGCGGTGCTGCTGGAAGCAGCTTGTTTTTGCGCGTGGGATTTCCCCTCTCCTGTGCTGCATATCGCTGGATTTTGCAGATGCAAACCGGGTAACTGCTGGAGATTGTCTACGTGTTAGCCTCGTGCTCAAACAAACTTGTACTCGACCATTCTCGATCGCAAACCAACAGCAAATAAGCGTGGCGCCTCCAGCAAATCTCTCGGCACCTGGAAAAGGACCAAACACAATCACCGTACCGTAGCACATTCACTCTGACTAATCCCGATCGCCAGGGACCCACACGGCCCCACCCCCATTGCATAGTACGTACGTGTTCCTACGGCGCCTGAGATCGAAGCGCTTGTGGGTGCAGGGGCAGGGGGCGGCCAGCGATGAGGTTGAGGTCCCCCGCGGGCCTCCGGCGATGATGTGTTGCCATGGAGCGCCCCATGCATCTTCCCCCCGTGGGGGCGCGGACGAGTGGACCGGAGGGGCGCCGCATCGCCGCGGTTCCTGCCGATCACCACGCGCAGCAAAAAGATCACCGGCGGCGTGGTAATCCGGCCGCGGTCGCTGTCGTCGGAAAGCGCGCCGCACCCTTTCTGAGAGGGCATGATGTGTCCCGCCGACGGCGAGGGCCTTTAAGCCGCCACACAGGCTCTCATCGGCGATTATTAAGGCGTGATGCTGCCGGTGGCTGGCTGCCTGGTGATGCTGCTGATGGCACCCGCAAGTTGCCGGACACTTTGGCAGGTAGCTGGCGGCCGCGTTGAGACGGTCCATCCCTCCCCCAGCGCCGCGCGATCCTCGGAGGCGACATGGAATCTGCAGATCCCGTTTGCATCCCTGTCAATTGTTTTTGCTTTCTCATCATGCATAGGGTTTGGATCTGCCGTGAGTTTTACTAGGAGTACAATGTTTCGGGTTGTAGTAAAAAAAAAATTGTATAGAAAAGGGCCTTCTACCAATCACACACACCTCCGCTCTAGTTCACGTGTCTCCCTCCCGCACACATGCTTGCCCATTATTGACATCGAAGTAGTACCTGTACACCAAGTATTATGTTCATGATGTGACACTATTTTACGAGAGCATCAAGTATTTAAAAATTCTAACGAAATTATCGGCATCAAAGTGATAGTGTCAATACTTTGACTGCACGTGGTTTACTCTTATATGGCATAGATTTTGGACAGCAGAACTACAATAAGATATACTTCCCCCTGTCAAAATAGGGTGACATTTGCACATGGATGCCTCCCAACACAATTTAATTTTCATACTTTCTCCGTTAAAAAATTGCAATCCATTGTGTTAATTAATCATGTGCGTAAGATTTCAAGAAAACCACCTTAATTAAGTGGACGACATGCCAAATTTCAATACAATCGCAAAAGGACCTCTTGCTTAGTTGGTTAGAGGGTCTAAGTAATATGGCCGCATCAGCAGACTCGGATTCGACTCCTCTCGGAAGTGGATTTATGAGACTAGTTAAAAAAAAATCCTTGCTAGCGTAGTCTAGGTTCAGGAGTTTTCTAGACCCGGAGAAGGTTATTTCTTCTTGACGAAAAAAATGGGGCTCTTCACCCCACTGGGTCTAGTTTTAAATTTTCAATAAAACCATCTCAATTATGTGGTTATCATTATGAATATTAGCCAGTCCAAAAGTTTTTTAACAGGTTGTCAAAATATCAGGATTGCATTTTTCTATAGGACAAGGACAAACTTTTGAAGAGTGCACTGCTAGCCCTCAAAATTTATCCTACAAAATTACTTTACGCGCAATTTAAGCTGATTGTTCCTTATTAGGAAGATTGATTGAGTGTTTCTCTACCCAACATCATGCACATTCAATCTGTGCATCCAATTAAATGAGCATTCTAAAGGATAGCATGCATGAGGAATCCTAAAATTGCATTATTTGTGTGGTATGGAGGTTTTCATTCCATGCCAAATAAATTTTAGTGTACAAAAAGATATATATGATCAAGTTCGATAGGTTGATCGTATGTGACACAAAATGTCACTCTTTTGTGACTCCATAGAGCATGAAGTTAAAAATGCATGCTATGCCATAAAAGTCAGTAGCAATGAGTAGAGATAATAATAGGCGATTTACGACAAACGCGCTATGCCACCGATCGTCTTGACATCAACGTTACATGCATTGGTTGTCTGCTTTTCATAGATCTATGCTCATGTCGTCATCATGATATATCTGTGGCACGACGACCAGAATCGAAGTATCAATGTGTTCGGGTTAGCGCCGACTAGTACATAGAGCATATTTGCCGTTGAAGGTTCCAAGTCGCGCTTACATTTTTCACCCATTGTTGGATAAATTAGAAGAATAAATATATACTATATAATTTTAAAATATATACAAAGTTAAAATTTAAACGTTCTTATCATTATTGCGGACAAAACACATTAATTCATATAATGTTATTATGTTTTGTAAAAGTTTAACCATAAAATTGTCCCTCATTCAGAATATTGTTAGTTTAGCCTTCTCTATGACCTTTAAAATACTTGTTCAAAAACTTTTAGGCAACTTTGGCTTAATTCTTTTCAGCCTCAACCAGGGGCGGATCTAGGATTCCAAGGGGGGGGGGGCTGAGTTTCCTTTCTTCCTCTTCCTAGCCCCCATGGTGGATTCGCCCCTGGCCTCAACTGTCTTTATAATTGTACCATTAACTAGCTTGATTACTCGTGCCTCCACACATTATTGAATATTAATTGAGGTTAAAATGGTCATTTGATATGCTACCTTGATTCTTATTGTTATTATGGTAAATTTAAAAACAACATGTAATGTGGGAAGTAGTATATACTCGGAGTAGTCATTTTGTCAACTTAATATTATTATGATGTATTAATTTAACATATAAAATGACATATACAACGTCAGAAATGGGAATGGTACTCTAGTATAACTAGTATTATTACGTGATACTAGCTTATTACGTTTTCTACTTTTTACGACATATACATTCGGTTTCATTGGGATGAAGCGCTGAAAAAAAAGACTCTATTAACATTTTGTTTGTGCGATATACAAGTGCAGTCATACAAATTCATCTTCGAGGGATGAACATAATGACTTCAACTTTGTGACAAAAAATATGGTTAATAAAGTAGATGATAAAAAATTATCATAATCAAATGAAAATAGGCCTTATAATTTTCCCAAAAAATATATAAAGTAGTATTTTTTTTGTTAAAGTAGTATTTTCAAATGAAAATAGGCCTTATAATTTTCAACGAAAAAGTTGAGTATGGCTGCACTCTGGCATGGTCTCGTACTCTCGTGTGTAACAGTACTGTCGAAAGGTGTGCGGCCATACTCGAATTATAATTGTCTCGTGTGTAACAGTGTTCTGGATTTGACACCACACACAGTACAGCACCCACACATCAAATAGAAACATAGCTTTCTCGAAAAGAAAAGAAAAAATCATAGCCAGCGACCGGATCTTTTCTAGTAGTTAACCATATTAGTGAGCCATCGGATCGGATTTTCTTTTTGGCAGGGACCAGCTGCACGAATTAACGTGCCTCTCTATCATTTCTCTCCATGCCTGTATCAATCGGACCACACTGGCGATCAACCTACTGAATGCTAACGTGGACGGCCGGGAGGGCCCAGACGACAATAATCCCCGCGAAAGCTGACGTGATCGGGAGAGCCGAGGTCGATCTGGATGTCTGATGAAGGCAGAGCGGCCAGCCGGCCTGCACGCACCTGCGTCTGCCGCCCGTTAGTTGTTCCTGACGTGGAGGGCCAAAGAGCGCATGCCTCCTCGCTCTCGATGCCGTGGAGACTTCCCTTATTGGCATCTTATTAGGAATGATTCTGCTTGTACCATGCACTGTACGTACTTGCGATGATGAAGTCCGTTCCCCTTTCCTGCGTGTCGTACGTCTCTCGTCGTTTACTATACCTATATGGCCGACTCAACCGGGACCTCCTTGTCATTCCACTGTAGTGTTCTTGATCAGGAACCATACTTCAGCAGGGACCATATGCGCCATGCCCGGCAGGCTGTTTTCGACCCGATCGAGACATGCGGACTGTGGAGAGATGCGAGGCGCATGCATGCTTGTGTTGTGTCAATGCGAAAGAGACGCCGCCGCTGCCGCTGCCAATAAGCTAGCGTGCATGAATCGTAGCTTGTTTAATTTGGTGCCGACCGGTACTCGAAGATCCCGCACACGCACATACTATCATTCATGGAGAGGGGTCCAAGCAGACACGTGAAGATGAGAAGGGAAGTGAAGTGAGTGCTAACCTCCTAGTACCCTCCTCATCAGTCTCACGCGCAGTGATTAACATTCATTTTCAATAATAACCCACCACTGATTTTTTCCCCCTATGGGTACCTTGCTCGGAGGCATTATTTCTTCATCGTCATAGATTCATCGCCTACTACCTTACCCACCACCAGTGGCACAACCACACCCCAAACCGGACGACCTACGTACGAAACCAGGATTAATTCTTCAAGACCAGTTGCTGTCGTCTATATATGTCCCTATTGATTCTTTATCAGGTTGTCTCATGTCCTACCTCCACCAATCTAGGGAGGCTTCTCAAATGGCTCTTACCCCTCGATCTCGATCGAATGACTAAACCGGAAGAACCATCGAGCTAGAAACAATGCTTTCATCATAGTCACTCACATGAGTCACATCGATATATATGAGTAATGTGATGAAACAGATGCTTCTTCTGTCACTTGAAAATTTGATTGGTTCTGACAAAAATTTTTTAGAAGAGTAAGAAATTAGAGATGTTACTAAACCATATAATTGTAAGAAATTAGCCCTCCGCGGCAACAAGCGGCCGCTAAACTCCATGCAGCGGAACGACGGTTGGATCTAGGATAGCGGAGGCACGGTCTTTGTTAACAAGGTTTAGCCGAAGCCTACATCTCCGAGACATGACTACGGGCGCTCCTCCCCTATACCACAACACCGGCCGCTTTAGGATCCCGGCATCGTGCCGCCTTCCCCCCTGCGAGCCTGTCGCTATGTCGTCATGGTTACAATAACAACCCCTCTCATATTTATGAGGAGCTCGGGTTACAGAATATGACATAGACTCTACCTTATACTGCTAAATACAACTCAAGTCCCCGTCGTAACCGGATTGTACAAATATTCGACACAATATCTAACAATAATTTGCAAACATTTAAGTACAAGATTGAAGTCTAAAACTTCACCAGTACACCATCTGATTTTCCACACACGAAAGTTCATAAAGAGAATAATCATATCTTATATGAAGTCGTAGGCTAAATGTTTTTTTCAATGATCCTTCTCTTGTGAAGTCGTAGATTAGATGGTTTTCTACTTCAATACTTTCGTTTTTCTTTCGAGATTACTGTCACGACGCCCACATGGTTGCATTCCAGGTAGAGAATATATGCTTTGACCACTTGTTAACACACTACCTTGGCGGTGGAGTTAGAGCGTGGCTCCTCTGCGGTTTGATTTTCCTGGCGGCGCCGACAATGCGGAAGCGACGACGTCGCAGAAGAATAATTTCTCCCAACTTCTTTCATTCTTCGATGGCGATCTTCTCCGACGCCAACGGTGAGGCTGGGGAGACCTATCCAGGAGTCCGGGACCGGCGTATCGTCGTCTTCTTCAGGTGATGATGTTGACCACCCTGTTAATCTCGAGGAAGATGATCTTTGGTGGAAATCTGAGCTTTGCTCGGGTTGCCGATGTTGGAAACGAAGGTTGAGTCGTGTGTGCCGGAGTTGGCCGATGCGCTTGGGAGGTAGTGTACTCGGCTAATTCGCCTAGCAGTAAGCCCTCGTCTGCAGCCTCCACCTTGTGGAGTTTAGCTCTGGCGTCAGGCGATGATTGGGAAACGGCTTCAGCGGCGGTGATGAACAGATCCCTGAGGGATTCAAGGAAGATGATTAGGAATTTTGAACTTAGTTGTAATTTTTCTTTTCTTTGGGGTCCTTTTTATAAACGAACTGGTGTAATGTGCTAAGATCAATATATTTTCCTTCTAAAAAACACTCCTACCTAGGCCTACGCCTGCCACTAGAGGGTATGGACAAAACCACTCTTGCTCATGCCCAAATTTAATCAACTAGCAAAATGGCATGTGCAAATAGCATGTGTAGCTAGCTTTTCTCCATGCTGACATTTGACTTTTTTACTCGAGAAATATTCAATTTTTTTATTCTTTTATAATAACATTTTCTGGTCAAAGACATGAATTCATGATAAAATGGAATATCAATGTTGAAATATAGTTTCGTATCTTCAAGTAACATAATTTTTTTCTTATGATGTTATTTAGTTTCAATTACTATAAGAATTTGTTATTATAATTGTCGGGGACAGCCATAAGGGTCCCCTAAAGAACCGGGGGGAACCCATTCACTTTCGCAAAAACTAAAACACAAACGAATTCACAAACCTAAAACACGCTCAAGATAGTCACGGCCCAGCGGCCGGGCCCACGGCCCTGGTGGCCCCAGCGGCCCACCAGAACAGTCGGCCCAGCCACCCCCGGGCGAAACTCCGCTTCGCTCGAGGGGCGCAGCGCCGCGCTAACGAGACTCCGCCTCGCTCGAGGGTCGGTCGTCCCCTCGGGTGAGACTCCGCCTCGCTCGAGGGTCGGTCGCCCCCTCGGGTGAGACTCCGCCTCGCCCGAGGCCCTCACGGGCTCGCCGCCCCCGCACCTGCTCCCACGACAGGGGCGTTTAATGTTCTAACACTTGCAGGCGCCCGGGTCAAAGACAAATCCACGCCATGCCGTCCCTCTGACACGCCCGGGAATCATATTCCGGCGCTGTTCTGCCAACTCTCCCGGTGAGGCCATCCCCACCACTGTGCGGCAAGGCCAGTGTCAGCTCCGCGACACTGCGCCATCCACTCTCGTACGGCCAACGCGCCGCACCCTCGAAAGAGGACGGCAGAACCCTCGAAAAGGGGACGGACGCCTGCTCCGCGCCTGCCCAGGGCCACACCATGATGCCGGACCAGTGAGGCGCGTCACCTCCATCACCGTCGGTCCTGCGCGGCCATCCCCGCCATCACGACGCCATCCCGGGCACTGCAGCGCCATCCCTGACGCTGTGGGAGTGCGGGGCGACAAGACACCGCCACGCCCGCGGCTGTGCCCCTTACGACCTCCCGTCAGCCGCACCCTCGAGTCAGCGTACGGACGACGACCACACGAGAAGTTTCTACGCCGCCACCCTCGAAGCCGCTCCTGGACGGATACAGGGCACGCCATGACGCTCCGCCAGAAGCAAGATTCGCCAGGACGGCCATCCACTCCGTTGCACTGTCCGCCATGCCATCACACGTAGCTAGAACAGTGCGGCACGCCTGTAAACTGCCTCCTCCTTGGCCTATAAAAGGAGGGGCAGTCCCCTGGCCGCAGGGGGACGACGACGGAGAGCACTGACCCACACGCTTTCTGTCTTCAGCACGATATTGGCACTCGCCTCAATCAAAACCTCAGGGACCTGGAGGTCCGGCCTCCTCTCCCGCCCCGCTTGTAGCTCCCCTCTGCAAGCACCACGGTGCAACGCAATACAGTGCCTCGAGCACACCACTGCTGGACGTACGGCCCTGGCCGGAACCAGGATAAACTCGTGTCCCCTGTGCTGTCGTTTGCACCGACCATCGAGAAGCTGATCACAGCGTAACTTACTAGTTAGTGTCGGGACTACTTTCCGCACCGACAGTTGGCGCGCCAGGTAGGGGGAAGCTCGCGCTGTGATCGACCCCTCACCAGCATTCTCGATGGTGATTCGTACCGAGATGACGTCCCAGAGGTACGCCATGGGCAGCTCGGACCCTCTCCCCGCTGGATTCGAAATCCGGTTTGGGAGCCTGAACTTTCAGGCCACAGGGAACGGCAACCTCATGCGCCTCACCAACTTCGACGAACTCCACCCGTGGCGGTCGACTGGGCCGGGCCCAATGCCCGTCACGCCTGCTACTGACGCTCCGGCACCCACCCGGGTGGCTGCCGCGAGCGCCTCGACATCCCGGCGCCGCAAACGCCCAGGTCAGCGCTCGCGCCAGGCGCGCACGGAGCGACGCCGGGCAACACGCGAGGCGGCTCGGAACGACGCGCCCCCGCCGAGCGACACGGCGGCGCACCCTGCGGGGGAACACGTGGCCGCAGGGCCGCAGTTTCCCCACGGGATGCGCAACCCTGCTGCGGCGTACGCCTCATCCGTCAGCACCGACATGGCCGCGTACGAGGATCTCCCGGGCCATCACTTGCTGTCAATCCGGAACCTCATCGCCACCACCAACGACGAGTCGTACCACGGCTCGCCCAGCGAGCTGCCACCCTCAACCTCGCATGGCTACGCAGAGTGGGACTTCTCCGGCGTACCGGACCCTGTGGTCTTCCGGCGATTCCTTGATGCCGCGGACTACTGGTTCGGTTGCTCCGACGACTCCAGCGAGGGGAGCTATGACCCCTCGCGCGAGTGCTTCGTTATCGCCGCCAACGAGCAAGCTGACGGCGCAAACGGAGCAGGCGACGGGAACGCGGCCCAGCATCCGGAGCCGAACCCGCCACCGACCCCACCAGCGGGCAATGCGGACATCAATGCGCAGCTGGCCCAGGCACGCGAGCTCGAGGCGAAGCTCGCGGAAGAGTACCGGCAGGTGCGGCTCCTGCGTGCAACTATCGCAGGGGAAGCCTCGGCGCGCGGCGAACGCGCCCGAGAAGCCGGGAAGCAAGCCTGCGAGCGCATCAATGCCAACTTCAACGTGGACGACCCACACACGCCACTTCGTGCCAGCCAAAAACTCATTGCGGCGGCAACACTACTTCGGGCCATGCCCGAGCCATCGACACCCGAGGCACGTAACCTGCGCCGCGAGGCGCAGACTCTCATCGAGCAAGCGGCCGTGCAACAGGCCGAGAGCTCCGCGTCCCGCATGCGCAACCAGTCCAGCGCGCGGGGCGACGGCGGCGCGAAGGACCAGGAGGCATCCGTCCACGTGGACGGCGCGGCGGAGCAGCCGCCAAACCAGGGCAAGACGCCTGTCAAGGAGTGGATCCTTGACACGCGCGGCGAGGCCCATGACGGAGACGCCCGCAACGTCCTGAACGCCAAGCGAAAGGGCGACGCGGAGGCGCGAGCGGCGGCGGGCTACCACCCTCGACGAGGTGGTCGCTACGACAGCCGGGAGGACCGCTCGCCAACACCGGAACCCCCGGGAACCCGAGTGTTCAGTCGGGAAATCCGTGCGGCGAGTTTCCCCTAGCGTTTCCGCCAGCCCACCACCATCGACAAGTACACGGGGGAGACGGACCCTCGTGTGTGGCTCAACGACTACCGTCTGGCTTGCCAGCTGGGCGGAGCCACCACCGATGCGGTGATCATCCGCAATCTGCCGCTGCACCTTGCGGACTCGACCAGAACATAGCTCGAGCACCTACCGCCCAGCCAGATCCACAGCTGGGATGACTTAGTCCGCACGTTCGTGGGGAACTTCCAGGGCACATATGTGCGCCCTGGGAACTCCTGGGACCTGCGAGTGTGCACCCAGAAGCCCGGCGAGTCGCTCCGGGACTTCATACGGCGCTTTTCAAAGCGCTGTACTGAGCTCCCGAGCGTTGCTCAGTTCGAGATCGTGCACGCCTTCCTTGAAGGCACGACCTGTCGGGACCTCGTGCGCGAGCTCGGGAGGAGCCCGCCGGTCGACTCCAACGAGCTGTTCGACATCGCCACCAGCTTCGCCTCCGGAGAGGAGGCAGTGGGGGCCATCTTCGACGGCAAGAAGGGCAAGCGCGTGGACGACGCGCCCGCGGAGGGCAGCAAGTCCAAGGAGCCCCAGCATAAACACAAGTGGGGCAAGAAGGGCAAGAAGCCGCGCCACGAGGCACGCGCGCAGGGGCGCGACGACGGCGGGGACGAGGCCCTCGCAGTTGACCCGGCTCGAAAGGGCCCTCGAGGGGCCCCTCGAGGCCCCGGCGTATTCGACGATATGTTGAAGAAGCCCTGCCCGTACCACAAGACCCCAGTCAACCACACCCTCGAGCAGTGCGACATGCTCAAGAAGTACTACCGCCGCGTCGCCGCGAAGGAGGACGAGGCCAAGAAGGACGGGGGTGGCGGAGACGCCGATGGCTTCCCCGCGGTGGAGAACGTCTTCTTCATCTTCGGGGGACCGACGGTGGACATGTCCACCAACCGGCGCAAGCGAGAGCGGCACGAGGTCCTCGCCGCGGAGAGGGCACCTCCTTCCTTCCTCGATTGGTCGGAGGACGCCATCACCTTCAGCCGCGAGGACCACCCGAACCGCATCCCCAACCCGGGCCAGTACCCGCTGGTCGTCGATCCCATCATCGGCAACGCGCGGTTTTCCAAGGTGCTGATGGACGGCGGCAGCAGCCTCAACATCCTCTACGCCCACACCCTACGGCTGATGGGGATTGGGTTGGACCAGCTGCGCCCCAGCACGGCGCCGTTCCATGGCGTCGCGCCAGGCAAGCGCGTCCAGCCCCTCGGGCAGATCGACCTACCGGTCTGGTTCGGCACACCGGACAACTTCCGCAAGGAGGTCCTCACCTTTGAGGTAGTGGGGTTCCGGGGCGCGTACCACGCCATCCTTGGCCGTCCGTGCTATGCCAAGTTCATGGCGGTCCCGAACTACACTTTCCTCAAGATGAAGATGCCGGGGCCAAAAGGCGGAATCACCGTGGGCTCGTCGATCAAGCACGCATTCGACTGCGACGTCGAGTGCGTCGAGCACGCTGAGGCCCTGGTGCTCGACGAAACGTTTGTCGCGGACATGGAGAAGCTGGCCAACGAGGGCCCCGACTCCTCCGCCAAGCACGTGGGCAGTTTCGAGGCTGCCGAACAAACGAAGGAGGTGCCCCTCGACCCTGCAGCCCCCGAGGGCAAGGTGTTGAGGGTCAGTTCCACCCTCGACCCGAAATAGGAAGTGGTGCTCGTCGACTTTCTCCGCGCCAACGCCGATATCTTTGCGTGGAGCCCCTCGGATATGCCAGGCATCCCGAGGGAGGTCGCCGAGCACTCCCTTGATATCCTACCTCACTCCCGAGCCGTGCAACAACGGCTACGCCGCTTTGACGAAGAGCGGCGCCGGGCGATCGGAGTAGAGCTGCGGAAGCTCCTCGAGACCGGGTTCATCAAGGAAGTTTTTCACCCTACGTGGCTAGCTAATCCTGTACTAGTTAAGAAAAAGAATGGGAAGTGACGGATGTGTGTAGATTACACTAGTTTGAATAAAGCATGTCCCAAAGTTCCTTTTCCTTTGCCACGAATCGATCAAATCGTTGACTCAACTGCAGGGTGTGAACTATTGTGTTTCCTCGATGCCTATTCCGGGTACCACCAAATAAAGATGAAGGAGTCCGACCAGCTTGCGACTTCGTTCATCACGCCGTTCGGAATGTTCTGCTACGTAACGATGCCGTTTGGCCTCCGAAACGCGGGCGCTACATACCAGCGATGTATGCAGCACGTCTTCGGAGACCACATCGGGCGAACCGTTGAGGCTTACGTAGACGACATAGTCGTGAAAACCAGGAAGGCGGACGACCTGGTTAGCGACCTGCGCGTGGCATTCGATTGCCTGCGAGCCAACGGGGTGAAGCTGAACCCTGAGAAGTGCGTCTTCGGAGTGCCGCGAGGCATGCTGCTGGGATACATAGTTTCCCAGTGGGGCATCGATCCCAACCCCGAGAAGGTCACGGCCCTCGAACGGATGGGCCTGATTCGAGACCTCAAGGGGGTCCAGAAGGTGTTGGGGTGCCTCGCCGCCTTGAGCCGCTTCATCTCGTGGCTCGGCGAGAAGGGATTACCCCTCTACCGACTCCTGAAGAAACACGAGCGCTTCTCCTGGACCGTCGAGGCCCAGGAGGCGCTTGACAAACTCAAAGCGACGCTCGCCCACGCGCCAATCTTAACGCCGCCCCAGGACGGCGAGCCTCTGTACCTCTACGTCGCCGCGACCACTCAGGTGGTCAGCGCCGTCATCGTGGTAGAGCGTGCAGAGGAGGGGCACGCCCTACCAGTCCAGAGGCCTGTGTACTACATCAGCGAAGTGCTATCCGAGACCAAGGCACGGTACCCACAGATCCAGAAGCTGCTCTACGCAGTAGTGCTCGCGCGGCGCAAGCTCCGGCACTACTTCGAGGCCCACCCGGTCACGGTGGTCTCCTCGTTCCCGTTGGGTGAGATCATCCGCAACCCGGACGCGGCGGGCAGAATCGCCAAGTGGTCTGTGGAATTGATGGGCGAGACGCTCGCCTATGCGCCGCGCAAGGCAATCAAGTCCCAAATCCTGGCGGATTTCGTCGCCGAATGGACGGACACACAACTGCCGCCGCCGCAAATCCAGGCCGAATGCTGGACCCTCTACTTCGACGGGTCGGTGATGAAAACAGGGGCGGGCGCAGGCCTGCTCTTCATCTCACCCCTCGGGGAGCACATGAGATACGCGGTACGCCTGCATTTCCCCACGTCGAACAACATGGCGGAGTACGAGGCCCTTCTTTGCGGCCTCCGAATCGCCATTGAGACAGGCATCAAACGCCTCGACGTCAGGGGGGACTCGCAGCTCGTGATTGACCAAGTCATGAAGAATGCGAGTTGTCATGACGACAAAATGGAGGCCTACTGCAACGCCGTACGAGCCCTCGAAGACAAGTTCTACGGCCTCGAGCTTAACCACGTGCCCCGCAGGTACAACGAGGAGGCGGACGAGCTCGCAAAAATCGCGTCGGGGCGAATCACCGTCCCCCCGAACGTTTTTGCGCGGGACGTCGCCAGGCCATCCGTCAACCTCGAGTCGACACCCTCGAGTCAAGAGGAACCCTCGGGGGCTCCCTCGAACCCAGCGGGCGCGGAGCCCATGGATGAAGACCCCTCGAACGAGGCGTTTGTGCTCTCCTTGCTCGAGGGCTACGGTGCGGACGAGGCCGAGGCCATGGACACGGAGCCAGCCCCCCGCGCGGAGGACTGGCGGGCCAAGTACCTCGCCTGGATGGAGCAAGGGGAGCTTCCCTCAGATCGGTCCGAGGCCAGACGCATCGCCAGGAAGGCCAAGTCGTTCACCCTCGTCGACGGCGAGCTGTACAAGCGCGCTGCGTCAGGCGTCCTGCAGCGGTGCATACCCATCCCCCAGGGGCGCGAGCTCCTCCGGGACATCCACGCGGGTGTGTGTGGCCACCACGCGGCGCCACGCACCCTCGTGGGCAACGCGTTTCGCCAGGGTTTCTATTGGCCTACCGCAGTTGCTGATGCCAGCGAGATCGTGCGCACCTGCGAAGGGTGCCAATTTTACGCCCGCATGACCAATCTCCCGGCGCATGCCCTCCAGACGATCCCCATCACGTGGCCTTTTGCCGTGTGGGGGCTGGACATTGTCGGGCCCCTGCGAAGGGCGCCCGGGGGCTACACGCACCTGCTAGTCGCCATTGACAAGTTCTCCAAGTGGGTCGAAACGCGCCCAATCACGAATCTCAGGGCAGAGCAGGCCGTAATATTCTTCACCGACATCATCCACCGGTTTGGGGTGCCTAACTCCATCATCACCGACAACGGGCCCCAGTTCACCGGCAGGAAGTTCCTGGAATTCTGCGACAAGCACCACATCCGTGTGGACTGGGCGGCCGTCGCGCACCCACAGACCAATGGTCAAGTGGAGCGGGCCAATGGCATGATCCTACAAGGCCTCAAGCCTAGGATTTTCGACAGACTGAACAAGTCTGACCGAAAATGGCTCCAGGAGCTGCCGGCGGTCGTGTGGAGCCTCAGAACCACTCCGAGCAGGGCCACGGGATTCACCCCGTTCTTCCTCGTCTATGGCGCGGAGGCCGTCCTCCCCACGGACCTGGAATATGGGTCGCCCAGAGTCAAGAGCTACGACGAGGGCACCAACCAGCGAGCCCGCGAGCACTCACTGGATCTGTTGGACGAAGCCCGCACTGTGGCCCTGATGCATTCAGCAAGATACCAGCAGGCTCTGAGGCGGCACCAGGCCCGGAAGATACGACGCCGAGACTTCGACGAAGGGGACCTAGTCCTAAGGCTGCGCCAAGACAATCGAGGCCGCCACAAGCTATCACCCCCATGGGAGGGACCCTACATCGTTGTCAAAGTGCTCAAGCCCGGCACCTACAAGCTGGCCAACGAGGACGGCGAGGAACTCACCAACGCTTGGAACATCCAACAGCTACGTCGCTTCTACCCTTAGAAAGGATTTCCAAGTCTTTCTTGTCATTTACATACATACCTAACACCCCAGTTGGCTATAATTTCCATCAAATTAATAAAGCTGAAGGGCGACTTGGTTTTCCCCCGAAAACCAAATCCCCCTCGGGGGCTACTGCGGGGGGCGTCCCCCCCCCCAAAAATGGTCCCATTTTTTCGCAAAATTCGCCGCAAATGTGCTAAGTATGCCTCGACCCAAACTTTGGGTGGACTCACGCGGGACGCGAGTGGCCAAAGGGCGAAGAAGCGTGAGTCGGGGATAGCCCACGCCTCCGGCAGGATACGGCCCTTCCCCCTCGCCACTTTGCCTATAAGCTACTCGTGCGAACGAAAACCTTCCCAGCCAAGGTTCGCCTAAGGGAGCGGGGAGGCAGAACAACACAATTGCCGAAATAAACAACGAGTTTTTCAACTTACAAACATCAAAGTGTTTTAAACAGCAAATGTTTATTACAACAGCCGCGCGGCTCAAATTCTAACATCAAAAACATAAAGGGCACAAACGCCCAATGGTCTTCAGGCTTGGGGGCCGCCAGCCGGGGGAGCGTCCGGGAAGAGGAAGTCCATGAAGTCCTCGGCGAGGATGTCGGCGGCAGGAGCAGCGAGCGCATCCGCACGGTTCATCGCCACCTCGTCGTCGACGCCGACGGGAACGACGTAGCCCGTGGAAACGGCCTCGAGGTCGACCTGGTAGTGGGAAGCCACCACGCCAAGAGCTTTCTGAACTCCCAGGTGAAGGGCGCGGCGCACGCGCTGGGCAACGTGCCTGCCGAGGGCGCGGAGGCGACTCGCCATCGAGCTCCCAGCCTGCACTTCGCCCTCCTCGACCCCCTGGCACGCCTCGAGGGCGGCGGCCCGCAGCTCCTCCAGCTCCTGTTGTGAGGAGTTGTAGGCCGTCTGGAGGGACTCTGCCTGGGTCGTCGAGTTCCCAAGAGCGTTCCGCAGGCCTGAAACCCATGAACGAAAAACAAAAATTGGGAGCGGATCCCAAGCAAACCAAATCAACAAGCAAAATGCGAAGAGAGGCGACTCACCTTCGACCTGTTTCTTCTCCGAATCGAGGGCCTTGCGCGCGACCTCGGCCTCCTGCTGCAGGCTAAGGACCGCAGCTTCCTGCTCCACGACAGCCTGGCGCAGATCCTCGTAGGAGACGCTGAGCTGGTTCAGCTCCCCGTCGAGCCGCGAGACTTCTTCGTCCCGTTGCTTGAGGGTTGCCTGCGCCCCCTCGAGTGCGGCGCGCTCCTGCTGAAGGAGGCCCTGGGCCTCTTCTCGCGCCAGGCGCTCGCGCTCGAGGGCGGCCCGAGCCTCAGCGAGGGCGGTTCGCTCCTGCTGGAGCTGAGCGTCCGCCTGTTGGCGCGCGTCCCGCTCCCGCTGAAGCTGCTCCCCCGTCGAGGCAAGGGAGGCGGCCTGGTCCGCCAGGCTGGCCCTCAGCTGCTCGGCCTCCTTGGCCCTTTCCTCGGCCTGGCTCTGCCAAGACCGTGCTCCCTCGAGGGTTGCGCGGTCCTGTTCGAGCTAGGCGCGAATCGAGGCCACCTCCGTCTCCCACTCTGCCGCCACGGTCTGCATCGCGGCTGCGTCCTCGCGCGCCTTCCGCAGCGCCTCGTCCCGCTCCAGGAGCGCTGTCCGCACCTTCGCGACTGCAGAGGCGTCTTTCGCAGCCTGGGCGTCCTGCCCCAGGAGCTCGTCCCGCACTGCCTGGAGCCGGTACTCCAGCCACCCGTTGTCTGTCCGCAGGGCCTCGACAAGGGCGTCAAGAGCGTCGTATTGGTCCCGGTACCAGTTGCGCTCGGAGCTCAGCCGGTCGAGGTGGCCGTACTTCTCCCGGGCTCGACCCTCCAATTCCTGCCACTGGCAGACAAGGCAGAAGAGAGTTTGAGTCGGAAAAAGCGCGAACGCGGGAGAGACGAGGGGGGAAGAAATTCCAAAATCCAACAGAAGGGATGCGTACCTGAAAGATCCGCCACGCAGGACCCCCGTGGATCCGCAGCGCCTCGTCCAGCGCGTTGTTGAGCGAGGCGCCGTGGTCCCGCTACTCGGCCTGGGCCTCGATGCAGAGGGCTGACGGCGCGCTGGCTTGCTCCCGCTCCCGCTCCACACGCGTCACGGCGCCATCGGGGGCTGGAGGGCCGGCACGAGACGACGAGGCCTCGGCGCCATGCGCCGAGGGCTGCGGCATCACGCAGCCATCCTCCCGCATCACTAATACCCCCGCCGCGGGCTCGGGGGCTGGCGCGGGCCAGTTCTCCCATTGGCCCCATCCAGGCGGCGGCGCGTCGTCGTCGTGGATCTCCACCACGGCCGCCTGACCACCCGCCACCGGGACAGGCAGAGGTCGAACCGTCGGCGCGGCGATTGCCGCTGTCGTAGCCGCCGCCGCGGCCGTCGCCCCCTGCTGCGGCTCCGTGGCCACGGCCGTGCTGCGCGGTGGCTCGGCCGTCATCGCCGCGCTCCCGGCCGCCCGCGCCGCCCTCGACGAGCGCCGCCTCGTGGGTACGGACGTGTCCGACCTGTGCGCTTTAGCGGGCGCGAGGGCGGGGACGGTCGGCGCCACCCTGCGAACACGGAGACAAACAACTGAGCTCCAACCCCTCGAAACCGGAACGTCTGGAGGAGGGACTGCTTACCTCAAGGTGGAGAAGCCTCGCTTCCTCTTCCTCGAGGGTTCGGCAGGCGCTGCTGTGGCGTCCGTCGTCGCCACCGCGGCGCTCCCAGACGCTTCCGCGGCGCGTGCTGGCGCTTCCGCGACGCGCGCCGCCTCTTCCACGGACCGCCCGGCGGCGGGCGCTTCCGCGCTCACCACGGGCGCCTGCTCCTCTGCCGCCTCTGCGGCTCTCGGTGAGGGAGTCGAGGGATTCCACCTCTCGAGGGGGGCCCGCCCCCCATCGCTCTCCTCTTCTTCCTCCTCTCCCGACGAAGAGTTCCCCGGAGTCGCCGGGGAAGAGAGTCCCTGCTGCTCGCGCAGCCGGTACTCCTCGTCCCGCTGCTCCCGGCGCTCCCGCCGCCGGATTCTCTTCTCCTTCCTGCGCGCCGCCCGCTCCTGCTCCCGTCGCTGCGTGGCACGGGCAACCGCTCGAGCTCGGGGCGTGGGCGGGTCGGACCGCGAGGCATCCACGGTCACCCTCTGCTAAAAAGCGACCGTCAAAACCATGCTGGTACGTTGCAAGGGAACGAGAAAGGGAGGAAGGCCTACTCACCGCCGGGGCGTCGGGGAGCATAACGAACGACCAGAGGTCGTCGTTGCTGTGCCGACCGGCCTTGAGGCTGATGGCGCGCCTCGCCCTCGTGGCTGCGTATTCCCGAGCGAGGCGCTCATTCAGGAACCGCGAGCGCGCCAACAACGTAGGGTTGGCCGCCTCGCTCATCTCGTGAATACGGAGCTCCCTCTCCATGAGGGGGACGATCCGCCGGTGGTGGAGGTTCGCGAGGACCGAAGCCGCCCCCAACCCGGCGTCCGCCAGGCTCTTCAATGCGGTTTGGAGCGAATCCAACCGCGCCTGGTGCGAGGAGGGAGACACGCCGTGGTGCCAGGAGTCGGCCTTCTCCTTCAGCACTTTGCCGGTGTAGGGGGGGAGGCCGGCGCCGTCGTTGCGGAGGTAGAACCACCCCCGCTCCCATTCCGCATTGTTGGATGTCATCGTGCAGGGGATGTATAACTCCTTGCGCGAATCCCGCAACGAGATCGACAGGCCGCCGGCGCGCACCGCCCGGCGCACCCGTGCCTCGGGCGTAGCGAGCGTATGCAGCTCCGCGCGGAAAAGGTGGACCCAGAGATCCCAGTTCACTGGGATCCCAGGAATCCCTCGCAGACGCCGACGAAGGTGGCCGCCTGCGAAATCGCGTTGGGGGCGAAGTTGTGCAGCTCCACCCCGTAGTGGTGGCACAGTCCGCTCATGGTGCCGGATGAAGCTGACGACGTAGCCGTACGGCGGGTTAGGCTCCCGATCCGTCGCCGGCGGAACGATCCACGCCGGGGGCTGCCCCTCCACGTTCGGCGCCAGCTGGCCGCTGTTCACGAGCTCGCTCAGGGCGAGCTTCGTCACCGTCGAGCGGCTCCACGGCAGCGGATCCAGCACCGTGATCGGCTGGGGGGGGCATTGCGGTTGGCAGCGGCGCACGAAGACGAAGCTAGCGGCGGGCGAAACGAAAGGGCGCGCAGCCGAGAAGCGAAGGCAAGGAGCCAAGGGCGGCGGCGCTAAGTAACGAGGTAAGGAGCTTCCGCCTCCCTCTCCTTGGATTTATAGATCTAAGTGAGCCACGCTCCCCAAACCGCGCGCCGCGCGCATTAACTGCAGGCGGCTGCATCTGCCACTGACAAGCGGGGCCCACCGCACCGAAACGGCCGGCCGCGTGCGCATGCGCGATCATTACGGCGCGGCAACCGAAGAGCCGCGGCGGCCTGTCACGTCCGCCCCCACGTCGCCCACTACGCGCGCGGCCGCGACGCCTGAAAAGGCGCGCCCGCGACGCACGACTGAAGCCACAACTGTGGGCATTTAACGGCCTGGTCCCTTACTAAGTAAGCGTGACCCTCGCGCGGCCCGAGCCCAGTGCTCGAAAAACCAGACCCTCGAAGGGTGCGATTACTGACCAGTGGCCTCGAGACCCGCTCGGTGAAAGCGGGCGCCACAGGTGCCCTCGATTCTAGAGGATTACTGATCAGCAGCTCGGGGGTCGGCTTGACCGCGAACCCACGAATCCTGCAGATGCAATCGAGACGGGGGCACTTAGCTGCCACCCCACAACGGCCCTACTAATCAGGGGTTCGAAGCCTGACCCTCGAAGGGTTCGAACAGGCGCCCCAGATCAACAGAGTCAGGGACGACGAGGGCGCGCGCATTCGAGCCTATCCTCGAGCTCACCAGCTCGAGGGCGCCCCACATGTCGTATTCAAGAGCCAACGAGGGCAGCTAGTCGAGGGATCCCATCGAGGGAGAGCTTCCGCGCCCTCGGTCCCCAGCGAACGGGACCGAGCCCTGCCTAGCAAACCCACGTAAGCGCTTTCATGGACGAGTCTCCGGACCACGAGCCAACCCTTATCGAACGGGGCATGGGCGTCCACTTGAATCACCCGATAACAGCTCGAAGAGGAACCCGCAATTCGCGACCCGCTCGATGGGAGTTGTGGACACCTCACCCCTCTGTCCCGCGGAGGGACGGCGAAGGGAACGTACAAACAAGTCGGAGAGCCCGCCCCGATCGCCTCGAACGGGCCCAGGCTCGGGGGCTCGACGCGTGGCCACACCTCCTGGATATGCACCGAACGCACGCGAACGTCGGCACATGCGTACGGCACCGCCGAGGCCGGCTGAAACACCGCCGAGGCCGGCTGAAATAAACGCCTCTCACAATGACGACACTGCGAAAAAACCTTGAAGGAGTACACACACTCCTCCAAGGCTTCGGGGGCTAGACCCGCGGGTCCGCTAGCGCGCCCCCACGGAATAGCACAGCAATCAGGAGGGAAGAAAGTCCCATCAGCAAGCGTCAGCATCTGCGGGATCCTAACGGATACACCCGCAGATGCTCGGGGGCTACTGTCGGGGACAGCCATAAGGGTCCCCTAAAGAACCGGGGGGAACCCATTCACTTTCGCAAAAACTAAAACACAAACGAATTCACAAACCTAAAACACGCTCAAGATAGTCACGGCCCAGCGGCCGGGCCCACGGCCCTGGTGGCCCCAGCGGCCCACCAGAACAGTCGGCCCAGCCACCCCCGGGCGAAACTCCGCTTCGCTCGAGGGGCGCAGCGCCGCGCTAACGAGACTCCGCCTCGCTCGAGGGTCGGTCGTCCCCTCGGGTGAGACTCCGCCTCGCTCGAGGGTCGGTCGCCCCCTCGGGTAAGACTCCGCCTCGCCCGAGGCCCTCACGGGCTTGCCGCCCCCGCACCTACTCCCCCGACAGGGGCGTTTAATGTTCTAACACTTGCAGGCGCCCGGGTCAAAGACGAATCCACGCCATGCCGTCCCTCTGACACGCCCGGGAATCATATTCCGGCGCTGTTCTGCCAACTCTCCCGGTGAGGCCATCCCCACCACTGTGCGGCAAGGCCAGTGTCAGCTCCGCGACACTGTGCCATCCACTCTTGTACGGCCAACGCACCGCACCCTCGAAAGAGGACGGCAGAACCCTCGAAAAGGGGACGGACGCCTGCTCCGCGCCTGCCCAGGGCCACACCATGACGCCGGACTAGTGAGGCGCGTCACCTCTGTCACCGTCGGTCCTGCGCGGCCATCCCCGCCATCACGACGCCATCCCGGGCACTGCAGCGCCATCCCTGACGCTGTGGGTGTACGGACGACGACCACACGAGAAGTTTCTACGCCGCCACCCTCGAAGCCGCTCCTGGACGGATACAGGGCACGCCATGACGCTCCGCCAGAAGCAAGATTCGCCAGGACGGCCATCCACTCCGTTGCACTGTCCGCCATGCCATCACACGTAGCTAGAACAGTGCGGCACGCCTGTAAACTGCCTCCTCCTTGGCCTATAAAAGGAGGGGCAGTCCCCTGGCCGCAGGGGGACGACGACGGAGAGCACTGACCCACACGCTTTCTGCCTTCACCACGATATTGGCACTCGCCTCAATCAAAACCTCAGGGACCTGGAGGTCCGGCCTCCTCTCCCGCCCCGCTTGTAGCTCCCCTCTGCAAGCACCATGGTGCAACGCAATACAGTGCCTCGAGCACACCACTGCTGGACGTACGGCCCTGGCCGGAACCAGGATAAACTCGTGTCCCCTGTGCTGTCGTTTGCACCGACCATCGAGAAGCTGATCACAGCGTAACTTACTAGTTAGTGTCGGGACTACTTTCCGCACCGACAATAATTTAATAAGAAGATATATGTGACTTAAATAGTTTTATTGGGACAATTATGGTGATTAATTTGTGAGTGCAATCCATTCGCATTTAGCCTCATTGTTATGTATAATTGAGTTATAGTTTCTAGCATGCAATTTGCTCGTGTCTTCTATCTTGTATTGGTTGATGCATTCGTTGGCGAGTTGACAAAGTTACCCTTCAGCTACATTGGCATTGCATATTAACTTTTTTACATGAGTTGGTGTGCCCTTCAGCTACATTGGCGTTGCATGTTCACTTTTTTTACATGGGTTGGTGTGATATGATGTTGAGAGGATGACCTTGCCTAATTTTCAGAGTTCTTTCAATCCGCCAATCATATCTGCTTCACTTTTAGATGTTGTATTTTTTTAATCTAACTTTCTCATCTGACTTCATCAAGATCTTCAACCAAGTGTTTCCCCCTATGCTTTTTTTCGTGTGGTACTCATGAAGATTTCACAATTTTTTGTTTCTTGTAGAATTAATTATTATGCAATGAAACTAACTAACAAGGAGCATTTATTTCACTCTATTAGATTTGTTTGTGATGGTATTATGCTTTATTTTAAAATACATATAATTTTATTATGAAATAATATATATATATTGTATTCCCTATGTATGCTTTCGTAGGTGATGTTATTGTATTATAATTTCAATATAGTATAATTTTATACCAGTTTGCAATCCAGTGACGTTATTTTGTCCCATAGGTGGACGGTTGGTTTGGCCCCTTCGTAGCATACATGGATATTTAATTTAATATGATAAACATTTAGTGATAATAAGATATTATAAATTTTTAAGGTGTCGTCCCACGCTCACACCTAGTATTTAGTGAAGATACTTCTTGTCCTATTAGATTCATTTGGAAGCCTTGAACATGAAATTCGAAGGGAAAAAATCAACATTGCGCGAAAATAATCGCCAAGAAGATATTTACTAAATTCTGTAATATACAAAATGATAACTTGTGGAATAAACCACTATTGAAAAATTGACCATTAGTTGTGTCCCCTAGTACGTGTGGCATTTTGACCTGTACTTATATGAACATCAATACCTGGCCTAACGACTAGTCCACGAGGTACTAAAAGTCATCCATTAGTACCGTGTGAAGTCCCCAATGGTACTAATGTGTATGAGTGCCATTAGTATCGGGTAAGAGCTCCATCCGATATTATTGTCCACCATTTTCACGTTGCAGTCTCAACCTTATCTATATTTCCAACATTATCTACTTTCACCACAATTTTTCCCTCAACCTTATCCTCCTACAGTCCTACCACCATTTCCACTAAGAGCTCTTACTCCCTCGTCCGGTCGTCCCTCCCCCTCTTTCACTAGTGGCTTGCCCTCCCCTGCGGCCCGCGGGGGTGTAGAGGCCCAGCTTCCCTAGCGGGCATGGTAGCGACGAACAGGTGGCCGACGACGACGATTGACCGATTGGCGGTGATGAGAAAACAAAATGGAAAAATCAGAAAAAAGAAAAAGGTCGTATATGACGTGGCGGGTAACCTAACCGATACTAAAGCAAACCTTTATACTAATACGAGTTATTTGAGCCGATACTCTAAATGGTGAATTTTAGTATCAAAATAATAGTACTAGTTACATCCTTTCCTAATATGTGCTAAAGCTTTTTCCTACCTTCACAATGCAGCAAAATCTAGAGGTGACATAAAGGGTGTTCGTGTTTGTCCAGAGGCGCCGAGCATAAACCATCTTTTGGTTGCAGATGATTCTTTGCTACTCTTCAAAATTGATAACCAGAGTACAAACCACCTGCAAAGTATTCTTTCATCGTATGAGGATTGCTTGGGGCAAGTGTCGTACGGACATCCCTGGGCCCACTACTCAGGTGGGTACTGGGACCGACTACTCCGTAGGCCCCTGGGACTACCCGACTTGAGCTGCACGGCACCTGTTGGCGTGGTGCGCAAGGCAAGAGGAGGATTAGTACTCGGTTAGGAGGCTAGACATGTCCGGATCCATGTAGAGTACTCCTAGCCGCAGCCGACTAGTACTCCTCTGGCAAACCGACTTGTAACCCTGCCTCCCGGACTATATAAGGTGAGGCAGGGACCCCTATCTCATCAATCCGCATCATCTTGTAAACACACCCAATCAATCCAGAGCTACGCAGCATACATGACGTAGGGTATTACGCACCTCGCGGCCCGAACCTGTCTAAATTGTGTGCCACGTGTCTCTCCTTCGAGTTACCGATCTCGGCGAGGCCACATTCATCTACCTCGGGTACTCCCCTTGGTAGGTTGCCGGTCTAAAACACCGACAGCTGGCGCGCCAGGTAGGGGTACTCACCGAAGATCACATGGCGAACTCGACGGCTTCAATCGTCATCAAGCCAACCGCCGCCTTCAATCGCGGCGACACCTTCGTCTTCGGCTCCTGGGTCTGCACCGCCGACGGCGCTGGATCGTTCCAGCGCTACCTCACCATGACTCCGGATCCGGAGACTGGGCTCGTGACGCTTCCCGAAGCCGTCACGGGTCAACTCGTCGAAAAATTCGACGAATTTTCGCTCTGCCAACAAGTCGCCGACTTCGAGTTTGGATCCGCTTCCAACTCGAACTCGACGTCGCCCTGGATCGTTTCATGCGAGCCGGCTCCTGAGCCATCGTGTGAGACAGTCCCCCTCCACGAGCACTTCCCCTACAGTCTCTGCAACTCTAGCAGGGCCCACGCGGAAGCTCTCGCCGCACGCCGGGCCGGCAAGAAGATCGCCTCCGAGTACTCCTCGGACTCCAACACCGCAACCGGCTACTACTCGGACTCTTCCTACGAGTTCGACTTCGGATCGGACCCAATCGAGTCCGAGTCCGAGCTCAACACGACTGAGGAACCGCTGTCAGGTCCTGCCACTGGCCTGGTCATTACATCTACTCCCGCCGGCAGATTCATCTACTGGCCCGACCGCAAGCCTGCAGACCTGACGGACGACAACTCACGCTGCGTCGCCTACCTCGATTCACTCCCCTTCCAGGAGGGGACCCCGCTGGCTCCAAACGACGAGCACACCCCCACCGAGGTGGCGACCACTGACTCCAGTCTCTGCACTCCCGACCGTGAAGTCTTCATGACGACCGATGCTGGGACCTCGGAAAATCAACCCGACCGGTACCTTGACGACATCTCAGAGGATGAGTTGTCCGCCAACGCACCTCCAAACGAGACCCCCGAAGACAAGAACGCCCGACGTGACCGCAACAGGAAGCGAAACGATCGACGCAGACGTCTCCGGGAAACTCTCCCCATCCGGAACCTCAATGAGGCTCTGGATCAAGTTGCCAACCGGGTACACACCACTCCTGAGCAATACCTGATGTCTATCACCATGATAGCACGACAAGCCCAGGGGATCCGTGCAGGCAAAGTCATCGCTAAGCTCGCTGAAGATGCCTACTTCATGCGGGTCGACAACAGGGTCGCCCAAGTACCCCCCGCCGGAAACCAAGAAGCCACTAGCCGCAGCCCGGCAGACGGCGGACGCAACCGTGTCCGTGGTGAACACCAGCCAAATCCCAACCGCTCTAGGGCCTCGGCTGGAGGACCCTCACAGGGCGGCATCAGCCACGGTGGCACCGGAGGTAGTCACGGCGGCGGCGGTGGTGGTGGCAGCAGCGGTGGAAGTTCAACCCATGACGCCCGCAGAAGAGCTGGTGGCGGTGGCGATCGCGGAGGCCGAGGCCACGCGACTAGCCACGCCATCGGCAACGCACGTGGCGGCTATGACGCACGCCACAGGATCGACGAGATCCGCCGCAAGAAGGCCACCGAAGCAAGCGACGGCGACGGCTTCCCCGCCTACTCTGCACGGCTTCGCAATCTGCTCCTTCCTGAGAAATTCAAACCTCTCGGGATCACCAAGTATGATGCGAAGCAAGACCCAGTTCAGTGGCTCAGGTGCTACGCCTTGGCCATCGAAAACGCTGGTGGCAACAACGACGCAAAGTGCCTCTTCTTCCCTTTCTGCCTGGATCAAGCCCCACTCACGTGGCTCGAGTCACTCGAAAAGAACTCGATCGACAAGTGGGACCAGCTGAAAGCGTAGTTCACCAGCAACTTCGCGGGCGCCATGGGGCGCTCGGGTACCCGCATGGACCTGGCAATGGTCAAGTAAGAACAAGGCGAGACACTCCGCCAGTACATGCGGCGCTTCTTCGACAAGCGCGCGACCGTAGTCGACGTCACCGACAAAGAAGTCATCGACCTCTTCCAAGACGGCCTCTATCGCCGCCGCCCGAGTTCCATCACCAAGCTCAAGGACATGATCACGTCATGGGCCGACGAAGAGGACAAGGCGAACGCCAAGTACGACTCCATTCGCGGCAAGAACAAGAGCAACACGGGCGGCAACAACAACAACAACAACAAAGATCAAGGGGGTCGCCACAACAACAACTACTCGAGCTCCAACCGCAAGCACAAGCCAGACAATACAGTCACGGCTATACAGCGCCCTGCGAAGGACAACTCGAAAAAGACCTCAGGCGGCTTCAGAGACTTGCTTAAAGAGAAGTGCCCGTGGCATCTGGATGGCACTCACACCACCGAGCAGTGCTACCAGCTCCAGCGAGCACTCAAGGATACTCCTGACCCACGGCCTCCTCACGACAAGAAGGGCAAGAAAAAAGTCGACGAGGGCAACAACGACTTCCAGGAACCCGATAAGACGGTGAATGTCCTGTTCGGCGGACTACCCACCAGACGGTCTCAGAAGGCCACCCGACGGGAAGTCTTGAACATTGAACCAGCGGTGCCGACACCTCTAAGGTGGTCGGAGGTACCCATTACCTTCTCCCGCGCGGACCAATGGACAAGCTTCTCCGAGCCAGGACGTTTTCCACTCGTCCTGAAACCTGTAGTCGCGGGCTCCAGACTCAACAAGGTACTCATCGACGGCGGGAGCGGACTCAATGTCCTCTTCACCAAGACCTTGAAGAAAATGAAGCTCGACATCACCGACATGCTCACCAAGAGCGCGTCACCCTTCTACGGCATTGTCCCCGGTAACGCGGCTATTCCACTAGGCTCAGTGGTCCTGCCAGTTACCTTCGGGGAAACACGGGAGAACTACCGCACCGAGTACATCAAGTTCGAGGTTGCGGACTTCGAAACCTCCTACCATGCCATCCTCGGCAGACCAGCTATCGCCAAGTTCATGGCGGTACCCCACTACACCTACTTGGTACTCAAGATGCCAAGTCATGTCGGAGTACTCACGCTACAAGGGGACTTGAAGGTCTCTTTCGACCGCGACACCGAAGCCGTGGAACTCGCAGCGACTAACTAAGTACCCAATGCAATGATGGAGATCTTCGCTGCGTCCAAGAAGCTCGCCCCAACCGAACTCGAGATACCCGAGAAGACCGACACCGCGAACAAGCCTCAACCGTCGGAGGAAGTGCAGGTGAAGGCCATCGACCTCGGGACGGGCGACAGCAGCAAGACCACCATGATCGGCGCAGGGCTCGACCCGAAATAGGAAGACGCGCTCGTCAGCTTCCTTCGGGCTAACCGAGACATCTTCGCGTGGAAGCCAGCGGACATGCCAGGGGTGCCCAGGAGGCTGATCGAGCACTCACTCAACGTCGACCCTAAAGCTACTCCCAAACGACAACACCTTCGCCGTTTCGCCGACGACCGACGGGATGCCATCAAGAAGGAACTCGCCAAACTACTCGCGGCGGGCTTCATCTGTGAAGTCTTCCATCCTGAGTGGCTCGCCAACCCCGTCCTCGTCCGCAAGAAGAACATGAACGAGTGGAGGATGTGTGTCGACTACACTGATCTCAACAAGCATTGCCCCAAGGACCCCTTCGGGTCGCCGCGGATCGACCAAGTCATCTACTCCACGGCGGGCTGCGACCTGCTCTGCTTCCTCGACTGCCACTCCGGGTACCACCAGATCGCTATCAAGGAAGAAGACCAGGAGAAGACCGTGTTCATCACCCCGTTCGGCGCTTACTGTTATACGACAATGTCGTTCGGGTTGAAGAACGCCGGCGCTACATACCAGCGAGCTATCCAGGCATGCTTCAAGAAGCAGCTCAACAAGAATGTCGAAGCCTATGTCGATGACGTGGTCGTCAAGACCAGAAACTCCAATACGCTCATCGCCGATCTTGAAGAGACTTTCGCATCTCTGCGAGAGTACCAATGGAAGCTCAACCCCAACAAGTGCGTCTTTGGCGTACCATCTAGGAAACTACTCGGCTTCATCATTAGCCATCGCGGCATCGAAGCCAATCCTGAGAAGATCTCCGCCATCACCAATATGAAAGCTCCAACCTGCATCAAGGATGTCTAGAAACTGACCGGGTGCATGGCGGCCTTGAACAGATTTATCTCGAAGCTTGGAGAACAGGGACTACCCTTCTTCAAACTACTCAAGTACCAAGAGAAGTTTGTATGGACCGCGGAGGCTGATCAAGCTCTGGCGCAGCTCAAAGACTTCCTGTCAAAGCCACCGGTCCTCACGGCTCCTCGCAAAAAGGAGCAGCTACTGCTCTACCTCGCTGCGACTACTCATGTGGTCAGTACTGCCATCGTCGTCGAGCGGCAGGAAGACGGTCACGCCTACCCAGTCCAGCGACCAGTCTACTTCGTCAGTGAGGTTCTGTCAGAGTCCAAGGCACGGTACCAACCGGTCCAGAAGCTACTCTATGCAGTACTCATCACCTCGCGGAAGCTACGACACTACTTCCAGGAGTACTCGATTGTCGTCATCACCGACTACCCGCTCGGTGACATACTCCGCAATCAGGATGCTACTGGAAGAATCTCCAAGTGGGCAGTCGAACTCGGCGCCCTCAACGTCGACTTCAAGCCACGTACCGCTATCAAGTCTCAGGCACTAGTCGACTTCATGGCAGAATGGCGGGAGAATCAGCTACCAACTCCAACCGAGCGGCCAGAACACTGGGTGATGTACTTCGACGGATCACTCAAGCTTGAAGGCGCAGGTGCAGGAGTACTCCTGATCTCTCCAAAGGGCGAACAACTCAAGTACGTCCTGCAGATCTTCTGGAAGGTCTCAAACAACGAAGCCGAGTACGAAGCCCTACTCCATGGGCTCCGCCTCGCAATCTCATTGGGCATCAAGCGGCTACTAGTCTACGGCGACTCCGCAGTGGTCATCAACCAAGTCAACAAGTCTTGGGATCGCAACAAGGAGAACATGGACGCCTACTGTCTGGAAGTCCGCAAGCTCGAGAACAAGTTCTACGGTCTCGAGTTCCACCACGTCGTCCGCGACAACAATGTTGCGGACGTCCTGTCGAAGCTTGGTTCTACTCGCGCGCAAGTACCTGTTGGAGTCTTCGTCCACGAGCTTCATGCGCCATCCATCCCGGAGCCGGCGCCAACGACCACTGACCCTGTGCCACCACAGTCCGGTCAGGAGGTCATGATGATCGACGTGGACTGGAGACAACCCTTCATCGACTACATCCGCGAGCAGAAGGTTCCTTCCGACAAGAACATGGCCGAACAACTCGTCCGTCGAGCCAAGACCTACGTACTAGTTGGAGACAAGCTCTACAGGCGGGGTGCCACTTCTGGAGTACTCATGAAGTGCATACCTCGGGATGAAGGCAAGGACATCTTGGAGGAGATTCACAAGGGCGTCTGCGGCAACCACGCGTCTTCTCGCACGCTGGTGAGCAAGGCTTTCCGACGAGCTTTCTACTGGCCCACAGCTCTGGCTGACGCTGAAGAACTCGTCAGAAAGTGCCAAGGATGTCAATTCTTCGCCAAGCAGCAACACGTCCCGGCCTACAAGCTAGTTACTATACCACCAACCTGGCCCTTTGCCTGCTGGGGGCTCGACATGATTGGGCCTCTGCCAACTGCGCCAGGAGGATTCAACAGAGTCTTGGTGGCCATCGACAAGTTCACCAAGTGGATCGAAGTCAAGCCGGTCACCTGCCCAAAGGCCGACAGAGTACTCGACTTCTTGGATGAGCTAGTGCATCGCTACGGGCTGCCCCACCGCATCATCACAGACTTGGGTTCTAATTTCAACAACCACCAGTTCTGGGAGTACTATGAGAACAGCGGAATTAACGTCCGGTACGTCTCAGTCGCCCACCCCCGCGCCAACGGTCAAGTTGAGCGTGCTAACGGGATGGTACTCGACGCCCTCAAGAAGCGATTGCACGACGCAGCTAACACCAAAGGAGGCAAGTGGATCAAGGAACTACCCAACACACTCTGGGGGCTTCGTACTCAACCTACCAACCCTACTGGGCAGTCGCCCTACTTCCTGGTCTACGGCTCCGAAGCTATTCTACCTGCCGACGTGATGTGGGAATCCCCGGCAGTAGAGCAATATGACGAAGGCATCTCAGAAGACAGCAGACGGGTTGATATCGACAGCCTCGAAGAAGCCCGCTGCGCCGCCCTCGTCCAGTCAGCAAGGTACCTTGAGGGTATCCGACGCTATCATGATCGCAACGCCAAGGAACACTCCTTCAACGTCGGTGATCTAGTCCTCCGTCGCATCCAGAACACGGACGGACTACACAAGCTCAGCTCGCCATGGTAAGGTCCCTTCTCAGTCTCCAAGGTGACCGGACCAGGCTCCTACCGCCTCCAAACACTTGAAGGCGACGACATCAGCAACTCGTGGAACGTCGACCAGCTGTGTCGCTTCTACGCGTAGTCGCTCGACTACTCATCTACGGGTCCAGTCTATACGACTACTCACGGACTCTTCGCTGTAAGCGGCCTCTCGGTCCTAGCACTAGTCTCCGGACTACTCTTCTCCAAGATCCAGCGTCAACGGCTACTAACGGATCTTGGGCTGCTCAGAGCATTGAGGACTCTAGCAGCAGTCAACGGACCATGTACTCTAGATCCAGCCTATACGGCTACTAACGGATCTTCAGCTGTAAGCGGCTCAAGGGCCCTCGCAACCATCTAGCCGTAGGCGGCCTACAGGTTCTGGCGACTACACTTGTAAACGGCTCTGGCCATTCAGGTGTACTCCTTCATCAGTAATAAAGATTGATAGCATTCAACTTCTTTACTGTGCCTTCCAGTCAGGCAGACTCTACCGAGTACTACTACTCACAACTCCTCCACGGTTTGGTACTCCGCGCACTTCGCTGCAAGTGGCGGCCATGAGTGCTCATTTCACATACAAAACGTGGACAACTTTCATTGATAATTCAAACAAGTCACTGACTACTTTGTTTGTTTTACAACTACTACTCTAGCTACCTCTACAGGTACATCTACTGGAGATTAAGCTTCTCCGCCACCTGCTCAGCAATGGGCGCCATCTCCTCGAGAAGGGTCTTGTACTGATCATAGCTACAGTTAGCCGCAAGACCGCCGACTACCACATCCACTGGTGCCTTCAGGAAGTATAACTTCATGTACGCCAGCACCTGGTTTGGGATAGACTTCGCCAGATGCTTGACATACGTCGCCAACCGTCCAGGGGCTTCCTTCAACCGGTCCACCAGTGGAGCTATCTTGGGTCCGCTCGGATGCGGCACCAGCAACCTTGCGATGGGCAGTGCGGCTTCCTCAAGCTCTTTCAGCTGGCCTCGAAGCTTCTCGCAGTCTTCATTGAGCTTCTGCAGAGATTTATAACAATTGACAAGGTCACGATCTGAGGCTTCACGGAGCTCCATGTGCTTGATACACTCATGGCGCAACTGAGCGTACTCATACTCAAGTACCTCTCTTTTGTCGGTCTCACGATACACGATGTTCTTGAGGTCCGTCTCCGATGCCTTCAGCTGGTCAACCATTGCCTCAAGCTCTGCAGACAACTCAATTCAAGGTCAGACTACTCGCAAGTGCTTCACTAAGTACTCAGGACTCCGGTGGAAGACATACCTTTGTTCTTCTGGCGTAGCGACTTGTTCTTCCGGGTCAAGTCGTCCCTCTTCGCCTGCATCTCCTGCACCTCGTTATGATACTGGGCGAAGGCGCCATCCAGCTTGGATTGGAGCAGAGCCGCATGCTTCTTCGACTTGTCTAGCTCCTTCTCCAGGCCTTCGGCGCGAAGAACAGTGTCACCATACCCCTTCAGAAGATCATACTTCTGTCGGGACCGCTCCACCACATCCTGCACAAGACAGAGTCAGTCCATGGGTACTCAGTACTCAACAAAGCAAGATTATTCAGGGTACTCACAACGTACCTTGACCCATTGCTCGGTGCGGCGCCATGACTCCATGCTCAGAGCAACAACGGCCGGGTCGACAAGGTTGTCCTCCAGCAGCTCAATACCCCCACGGCTTGATGATGCCGCCTCTGGCATGGGCGCCGAGCGAAGCGGCGCAGCTTCTTCTATGATCGGCTCGCGGACGACTACTTCCGTACTTGCCTCGGGGAGTGGATCGACCCGCGCTTCCGCACTCAGCCCGGGGGCTGCTGCTGCCGTTGCCCCAACAACCGGTTCTGTGGGCTCCGTCTCCACAGTAGCCGTCTCCATAGCCACGGCTTCAGGGATCGCGGCTTCCTCAGCTTGTGCTCCTACCAAGATGAGTACAAGAAGTCGATTTCAACGACTACAACTACCTCGCATGATGACTACCAGATGTGACAGGACACATACCTTCGACCAAGGTGGCTTCTTCCAAAGTCGACTCCACCGCGGCTTCAGCTTGTGGCGGTGGCGTGGGTTCGCGCACCTCCGCCGAGCGGTTCTCTCCATCGGCCGGAGTGCTAGCATCCCCACCATCCCACGACAAGTCCGTGGATTTCCTGTTTCACGAAGTCTCTAGTCAGCAATGCAAGAATAACGACTACTTCCTACTCGAAAGTTCAGAGAACTTACAAAGTTGACCGCACGACGGTCCCGGTCGGAGCGCCAAGTATACTGGCAATATCAGCTATGCCAGCTTCGCTGGCAGTTTCGGCTTCGGCATGCCCCTCTTCTGGCTGCTCCACCGCTGCAACCGGAGGAGGACCCTGCCCTTCTTCGACCGACGCCCGCGAATCTACGGCGCCGGTCTCTTGTTGTGCCGCTACTGGTACGGCTTCTTCAGTGGTTGGAGGTGGGCTGACACTCCTCTCAGCTCCCGCCCCCACCGTCTCTCAGGCGTCCTCGTCAGCTTGATCAATGGGGTCCGAGAAGGGGATGTCCTGCAACAGTTCAAATACGCTTGTCTGCAACAGACTACTTCTCGGCAGTACTCGACTACACTAGTCGTGCTACTCACCTCTGGCCTGGTGGCCTCTGACAGCTTCAGCTTCTTCACGGCGCGTTTCCGCACCACATTACGCGGCTTCCTAGGCAGAGCCGACAAGCTAGCCTCCAGGCTGTTCGGCATCCCAGCTCGGCTGAACCTTGAGCGGAGTTGGAACCGCTGCTGCAGCGTCTCTTCATCCTCGTCATCAGAGCTGTCCTCGATGACGACGGCATCACTGCCTTCACCGACTTCGCGGCGCTCCTTCCCCTTGGGCTCCGCTTTCCCCTGCGCCTGTCCTTCAAGTCGCGGAGGGGAGGGCGGGACGGAGATGTACTTCTCCACATCATCCTACAACATCAAGCAAGCATGAGTACGACTACGTCAAGCAAATCAGTACTCGGGGGCTTATGTCACGACTACTGACCTGGTTTGGCGGCCGTGCCGCAGAGTACTCTGGCACCGGGCACGGTGTGTACGGGGGCATATCCTTGAAGATTTTGCCCAGCCTCTCAACAAGGACGTCGTCCTCGACTTCGAAGCCAGGCATCCGGGATGTATCCTCATCGCCGGTGTACTGGTACCCGAGGGTGTCTCGCGCCATCAGTGGCTGCACCCTCCTCTTCATAAAACTGAAGGCCACGTGCTCGGCCCTCAGTCCGGCCTCCCGCAAGGCCTTGATCTTCTTCAGTAGCGGGGGTAGTTGGATACCCTCTTGCATGGTGGGCTCCGTGTTCCACCACGGCGCATGCTTTGGTTGACGCCCGCTCGGCTTCGGCAACTCAGGGTGGTGGTTGCTGATATAAAACCACTTCACCTTCCAGTCCTGGTTGGAGTCGATGAGTTTGTACGGCAGGTACTGGCCGGCGACGTCTTCGCGCATCTGAATCCCGGCACCTCCGACTACTCGCGGGTCATTAGTGCTTGGCTGCGGCTTCACTCGGAAGAACTTCCGGAACAAGATCCAGTGGGGTTTGATCCCCAGAAAAGCTTCGCAGAAGTGCACAAAGATGGAGGTGTGGAAGATCCCGTTAGGGTTAAGGTTGAGGTATTCGATTCCGTAGTACCTGAGAAGCCTCTTGAAGAAGTCGCTGGCCGGCAGCGCAAGTCCACGCTCCACGAACCGGGCGAACATCGGGATCTCGTCCGGATTCTTCTCCATTGGGTATGGATCCCCAGTGGCGGTGCGCCATAGATCCATCTTCTTCTTGCGGAGGAATCCGCTGTTGACTAAGGCAAGAAGGTCCACGGTCTTCAACTTTGCCTTCTTCCATTCCTTCGCCGGATTGGGGCGAGGGGACGAGGGCGGCGACGACGACGACTGGCCGGCATCTCCGGCTTCATCACGGCTCCTCTTCTTCGACACGTCGGACTTCTTGCTCTTTGCTGGAGACGCCTTCATCCTCCAAGTCACCGGAGTCTTCACTCGCATTCGCTCGGGGGCTACAGAGGCGGGCGGACTTCGGCAGCGGGCGCAAGTAGATCTAATCTACTTTGCGGCGGCAGCGGTGGCAGCAGAGGAGCAGAGAGGGCGGTCTCTCAGATCTAATCTGGGGGAATGCTACTGCTGGGAGTAAAAAACCCCAAGGGGTTCACTGGTTATTTATAACCGGCCAGGCGGCTCAGATCTAAACGGGCAGATAAGGCGCCAGACAGGTGACTCAGCAGCAGCTGCCTGACTCTTCGAATTCCAGTACTCGACGCTCTCAGTCTTGGGGGCTCGACAACATCTGACGGATTAAGTGGGCTACATCAGATCAAGATCCCACTTCGGACACATTCTACAGTCAAGATGATCCTTTAATTCGAGAGAGAGTACTCGACTCAAGGCTCGGGGGCTCCGTGCCACGTGTCCTTCGGTTTTTTCTCCGGATTTTTCGGGATAAGATTGGCAGAACTTCAGATTGACCCTCAGCTTGAATCTGCGATTCGACCTAAGGCTCGGGGGCTACATTCCATATGGAATGCGATTCTCCGAATCGCATTTTCCATATGGTTTCTTCATCAAGACAACACGAGTACTATTGAAGACCTTCGAGAGAAGCACTCGGGGACGCTTGGGGACTACTCGAGAAGACTTCAAGACTACTCAAAGATCAGCTGGAGTACCTTCCAGCCTCGGGATAATTCAAGCATTCTTGAGGACTTTCGGCTTGTGGAACTCGGGGACGCTCAAGGACTACTCGCCAAGGCCATCAAGACTACTCGAAGACATCCTGCTCGACTACAAAGTACTCGGGGGCTTGTCGTACGGACATCCCTGGGCCCACTACTCAGGTGGGTACTGGGACCGACTACTCCGTAGGCCCCTGGGACTACCCGACTTGAGCTGCACGGCACCTGTTGGCGTGGAGCGCAAGGCAAGCGGAGGATTAGTACTCGGTTAGGAGGCTAGACATGTCCGGATCCATGTAGAGTACTCCTAGCCGCAGCCGACTAGTACTCCTCTGGCAAACCGACTTGTAACCCTGCCTCCCGGACTATATAAGACGAGGTAGGGACCCCTATCTCATCAATCCGCATCATCTTGTAAACACACCCAATCAATCCAGAGCTACGCATCATACTGGACGTAGGGTATTACGCACCTCGCGGCCCGAACCTGTCTAAATTGTGTGCCACGTGTCTCTCCTTCGAGTTACCGATCTCGGCGAGGCCACATTCATCTACCTCGGGTACTCCCCTTGGTAGGTTGCCGGTCTAAAACACCGACAGCAAGTGATAAACAAGGAGAAATGTTCAATAATGTTCACTACTAATACAAGGGAGGAGGTGAGGGCTGCTGTTATGCAATCACTGGACATCGGATCTGAAGTGAGGAGTGAGAGGTACCTCGGATTACCCATCTATATGGGGAAGTAAAAAATATAGACTTTCAACTACTTGAAGGACATGATATGGAAGAGAATTCGGGTTGGAAGGAAAGGCTATTGTCAAAGGCTGGGAAGGATGTACTCATTAAGGCTGTTGCCCAATCCATTCCCACCTATGCCATGTCTTGCTTTGATCTGAAAAAAACTTTTTGTGATGATATTGGCACAATGATTTCAAGGTTCTGGTGGGCTTAACAAGATAATGAAAATAAAATGCACTGGATTTCTTGGGAGCGCATGTGCAGCCACAAGGAGAAAGGAGGACTGGGCTATCGGGACCTTCATCTGTTCAATCTTGCTATGCTAGCAAGACAAGGGTGGCGCTCGTTGATGGAATCGGATTCTCTTTGTGCACAAGTGCTGAGAGCGAAATACTATCCGGATGGGGAGCTCTTGAAGGCGATTGAAAAGCCGGGCATCTCTTACTCTTGGCGAAGCATTGTACGCGACCTTAAAGTCGTGAAGGAGGGCATGATATGGAGAGTCGGTGATGGTACTAGTATCAAGATATGGGAGGACCCTTGGCTGCCAAGGGGGGTTACTCGGCGACCAATCACACCAAGAGGAACTACAATCCTCACCAGAGTTTCTGACCAGGAATTGGTCCATGATATTTTTTGGGAGGAGGATGTGAAGCATATATACTGGCCATTCCTATTAAGCAAGGTGCCGTGGACACTCTGGCATGGCACTTTGACACAAAAGGTATTTTCTCGGTTAAATCCGCCTACCATGTTCTGGAGGATAGCAGGGAGAGTGAACAGTACATACATCATGGTGAAGCAAGTACTGCCTCGGCCAATGATGAATCACTGCAATGGCCCAGTCTCTGGAGATTTCAGTGGCAACCAAAGATAAAATAGTTTCTATGGAGGCTTGCCCATAACAGTTTGCCAGCACGTTTGAATATCAAAAGGAGAGGAGTAAAAGATGCAGTGTCCAGTGTGCAAGCGCCTATATGAGGATGGAGGACATTGTTTCCTCAAATGCAAAGCTGTTAAGAAATGTTGGCAAGCTCTCAACTTGGAACAAGTGCGGCATAGACTCCTCGCTCTGACATCATCTCGGGATGTAGTTCAGCACATTCTGAACTTGAAGGGAGAGGAAAAGTTTTAGTTCCTTACTTCTTAGGACGTGGTGGGATGCAAGAAACAAGGCCAATGCAGGAGAAGGAGTGCTTTCGACTGAAGAGGTGCAACACAGGGCTATGCAGGCAGCCCTCAACGCTAAATTGTTGCAGCGCTTGGGCCCAAGACAATGCTCCAAGCCGAGACAGAGGCTATGCAGATGGCAGCCTCCTCCACCTGATGTCCTGAAGATTAACATTGATGGTGCATTCCGGGAAAAGGAGAAGGAGGGAGCGTGGGGATTTGTGATCAGGGAGTGCGATGGTTATGGGGTCTTGGCAGGTTCAGGCAAGCTATCAGCCATACATGATGCACTGTCTGCAGAAGCTGAAGCTTGTGTTGCTGCACTTCACGCGGCTACGGACGCTGGTATATCGCAGGTGATCGTGGAGACCGATTTAATTTAGTTTCGGCCATTCGCTCCGCAGCTTTTGATCAGTCGCCTGGTGGTGCTATTTTTAGAGAAATTCGAAGCTTGTTAGAATTACACTTTGTCTCGCATGGAGTTAATTTGGGAACGGCTAGTTGAGTAGTGGTTGTACTTTGCAGAAGAGATTTGCTAGAAATGTCGTTATACTACGTAGTAGGAAGTCTCCACAAATAATAAAGCTGCTCCCTTTTGCGACTGTGTTGGCCGGACTACCTGATGTTCCGGTGTTACCGTTTGGTGGGAAACGTGAACGGGAGGGGACGAGAGGCTTGTGCCGTGCCTGACTCTAATCCAAGTTGACGTGCCGCGGCAGACGAGCTCTCGTTTTCGCCGGATTTGGCCATGCATACTATTATCGTTAGCACTTAGCAGCTACTAGTTGGTTAGATTCGTGTTCCGTGGAGCTGTACAAGTAACCGCATTGTTTACGGACTGCAAATGCTTCCAGAAGCTCTCTCCTCGTTTGTTCCATTTTGCCGAAAGTTCTTTGGGAAGGAATTGTTCCTGCACAAGCTTTTCCTGAGCTCTTCTCTTTTGCCAAGGATCGCAAGCCAGATCTCATTCAGAACTTCAACCTCCCCCTATCGTCCCAAGCCCATCTTCAGTTCACCACCTTTCAAAATGCCATTTTAAATTTGCCGAATGGAGAAGAGCAAGACAAGTGGACATATATATGGGGAGGTGCAATTTTATCAACAACCAAAGCCTACAAATCTATCATCGGTCAGGGGGATATTCACCCAATTTTTCATTGGTTATGGAAATCAAAATGTCAAATGAAACGTAAGGTTTTTTGTTTGCTGCTTAAGGATCGTCATAGCACGAGACATACTCAGAAGGAAAAACATGGACCTTGATTCATATACCTATGATCTCTGTATTCTGCAAAAGCTGGATGTAGCGAACATGGCCTCATATGCCATTAGTTCGAGTTTGATTTTGGTGATTCATGACAACATGATCATTGGGACTAACCTTATTGTTTTAGCATGTCTTTGTAGACACTTCTAGGTCCCAAGGATGCAAGAAAACCATATGCCAAATTGAGAAGATAGTGTATTTTTCAAGGGTCAAAACCGAGCAAGAAAAGGAAAAGAAAAGACACCGTCGGATGAACCGACGGTCCCTCAAATACAAGCGTCGGTGCAATCGTCGGACGAGTTGGTACACAGGGTCAAACCCTAGGTACCGTCGGATGAACCGACGGTCCATTATTTAGTAGCGTCGGACGAGTTGCAGAGGAAGAGCAAGGAAGACAGTAGCACCGGATGATCCGACGGTCTGAGTGGGGACCCCGTCGGTCTATCCGACGCTCAGTTTGAATTCATACAGAGACGCGCCAAGACGAAGCCTTCAGCACCGGATGATCCGACGCCTTGGACAAGGAGAAACGTCGGTCTATCCGACGGTCGATTGGAAGCTAACAGAGGCGACTTGAGCGCGGAGTCTTCAGCACCGGATGATCCGACGCACCGTCGGTGCATAGCGTCGGAGCAGTTGTGTCAGAGAACCTCAACGGCTAAGTGACGTGGGAGGGGCACCGGATGAACCGACGCCCTGGAAAATATAGCGTCGGATCATCCGACGGTACCTTTTTCAGTGGACGTTAGCCAACGGCTAGTTTGATGCCTTGGGCTATTTATACCCCCTCCACTCACCCATTTGAGAAGGTTGGATTGTGTGGAAGTGCAGAGGAGTTCAAGACACATTGAAGATCATATCCAATCCATCCAAGTGCTTAATTGCTCATCCTTAGACTTGCATATGCTTTGTGTATGTGCTTAGTACTAGGCTTAGCTTAGAGCTGAGTGAGTGCAAGGTTGTGCCAACCTTGTGAGGTGATTCTTGAGTGAATCCAGTTGTACAAGGTTCGCCGGAAGCCTTGGGGCCTAAGTGGCTCACCGGCAATCGTCATCGACCCTCCGGCTTGGTGTGGAGCGGCGAGGACACTTTGTGCGGGGGACGTGGAGACCCCCTTCCTTGGTGGAGAAGCTCCTTAGTGGAGGCGGCATCAAGGTGACCAAGGGAGCTTGACAAGTGCCTAAGTGGCTAGCCTTTGTGGCAAGTCAAGTTGGTGCTCTTGGGAGAGACTTGGTGACCGAGAAGCAATACTCTTGTGTGAGTGCTTCAACAACGTGGACTAGGGGTGGCTTAGTGCCTACCGATACCACGGGATAAATCGCGTGTCAAGAGTTTGCTTCCTCTCATCCCCTTTACGTTTCCGCATTTACTCTATTGCAATCTTTGCTTGCCTTTACTTTCCTAGAGTAGTATCTTGCTAGGAATGGCTATAGGTTGCAAACCTTGTTTTGGGATGGGAGTTTCACACTAGAACAACCGTAGTTGCACATATAGATAGTATGTTCTAGTTTACTTTTGTGTAAAATTTAGTGAGCCATAGGTTAAGGTTTTAAGTTGCCTAATTCACCCCCTCCCCCTCTTAGGCTAACGGGCATCCGATTCCCTACAAGTGGTATCAGAGCCGGGACTCACTTCCTTCACAAGGAAACACCAATTCGATTGGTAAATTGTGAAAACCGGCTCATTGGAACGGTTAGGCTTCACCGCCTAGTGAGTTGCTCTTTAGAGGAATGAAAGGGGTGGATACCTTAGGTTTGGCTCCACATTTCGATGGCACGGGCTATCCTCGGTGGAAGGTTCTCATGGAGGCCTATCTCCAAGCAAGGGACCTCGATGTTTGGAGAGTCACCGATGAGGGCATGAAAAATGGTACTAGAAAGGAAAAGCAATTTGATGTGATTGCTAAGAGTATCATTTTGTCCTCACTAGATGTAGGCGTTTTCAATAGAGTTTTTACTTGCGAAAATGCTCATGAGCTATGGAAGACCATCAAGGAGCAAAATGAGGGTTCAAAAGAAGTTGCTAATGAACGCTATGGTTGTCTCCTTGAGGAATTCAATAGCTTTAAGCAACTTGCTAATGAAAATGCCGAATCTATGTACTCACGCCTAAATGTGCTTGTCAATGAGATTAATGCCTTAGGTGTGAAGGACATCACGGACTTGAACATCAACCGCAAGATCCTTCAAAGTCTCCGAAAGCCCGACTATGACTTGGTGAAGGCTATCATCTATGAGAGAAAGCTCGAAGAATTGAAGCCATCTCAAATCTTGAGCAAGATCATGGCACATGAGCTTCAACTCATGCCCAAGTCAAAGAAGGCGCCCCAAGAAAAGCCTCAAGAACCATCCTCTCCAACAACAAGCCATGCTCTCTCAAGCCGACAAGAGAAAATGTTGAGTAGGATGGCTACTCATGGAAGCTCAAGCGAAGATGATGGTGATGATGGTGACGATGGTGATTCCTCAAGTGATGAAGAGGTTGAATCCATGGTGGCCGAGTACGTGGAGAAGATCTTCAAATATGTGAAGAAAGTCAACATGTACGGCTACAACGTCCACTTGAGAGAAGGGCGTTATCATCAACACATCAAGTTCACCAAGATCGAGCACAAGCCTAAGAAGAAGGTGGTCAAGGAGAGGAGGCCAAAGCAAGAAGCAACTATCGCCGTCCGTGAGTGGACAAGTGGTGGAGAATCAAGTTCTTCTAGCTCAAGTGATGAATCAAGAAAGAACTTCACCACCCGCTTCATGCATGGCTCTTCATCATCACCACACATGTGCCTTATGGCCCGAGGTATGGAGAGCAATGTAAGTGATGATGAATCCGACACCACCTCTCTTGATGATCTTGTTGAGCTAGTAAATGAGCAAAAAGGGATGCTTGAAAAACAAGCTAATGAAATTAAAGAACTCAATGCTCTCAATGATCTTAGTGACACCCTTGCTACAAATTATGAACATTTGTTGTGCAAATTCAAATTGCTTAGCAAGGAGTGTGATGAGCTAAAATCTAAGCTTGAGAGCAATGAGACTAAAACAAGTAATTCCTTTGAGCTTGATGAAACATCTATTCCTTGCGCAATTCCTATCTCCAAGGTAGATGCTTCAACTTCTTGCATTGATTTAATCGATGAATCTTGCTCACCATCTTGCCATGAGAATGTTGTTGTAGAAACATGTGATTATCTCATAGGCAAGGAAAATGATGAGCTCAAGCAAGAAGTGAAATGGCTCCGAGAGAGGTTGGCAAACTTGATGGGCAAGGGCAAGAATGATGAAGAACAAGTGGACATCTCTCAAGACATGAAGAGTAAAGTCCAACCTTCTCAAGATAACCGTGATCCCATGGTGAAGAAGCTTGAGAAGGGTGCAACCGTGACTTGCTACAAGTGTCATGGAGAAGGGCACAAGTTCTACAAATGCCCCCAATTTGTCAAGAAGATGGACAAGGGCGAGAAGAAGAAGATGAAGCCTATCATCAAGAGCTCCCTCATCTACACCAAGCCCAACCGCAAGAACAAGACCAAGAGCAACACCTACGTCATCAAGAAGAAGGCTAATGGCAAGGTGGTTGCACACAAGGTTGGGAAGATGAAGGAGGAGCGGGGTAGGAACCAACCCATTTGGGTGCCCAAGGAAGTCATCACCAACATGAAGGGACCTCAAATGGTTTGGGTTCCAAAGGCCACTTGAAGGCCTTGAGTGCGGGGTCTTGGGAGGCTTGGCACAATCAAGATGAGAAGATTCAAGCCTATAAGCCAAGCTTGCAAATTGGACAATGTGTTGCCCAAGTTCCCCGGTTGAGGTAATGGAAACTAGTACCTATCTCTTGCATCATTGTAGCTCCATTGCCTTGTTTAGGTTGCATTTGTTGCAATGTTTACATATGGTAGATTGCTTGTGTCATGTGCTAACCCATGAGCAATCTACATGGTTTGATTAGTGTGTAGGAAAGCTACACTTGTTCTTTCATGGTGCATGTATTCATATATATCTCTTTGCATCATGAGCAAGCTATAGGGTAAGCTTCCCTTTTGTTGTCATAAACAATGTGCATACATTTGGTTGGTGATTCAAACACTAAATGCACACATTTAGGGGGAGCTCATCCTATGGTTTGGTTATGGGACTAACATTGTTTCAAGCTTATCTTATGTAGTCCCTTAGCGACGCGTTCCGGTGCGGTGTTTCATTCTAAGAGAATGCTATTTCACTCTCAATGTGATCTAACATCTCTAATAGAGTGAATATAGCAATATGAGCTTTATGCTATTGAGTCATGTCCTTGCGAGCTTATGTCTCTATATAAGTTCAAAGGCAATGTACTCATACATTCCTAATCCTTGTGGTACCCCAAGTGTCTTCTATGCAAGCTTCTTTCAAGTGGTGTCACCTAGTGATATCATTTCCAAGTGGCTCATCTCAATGTGGTGCCAACAAGGTAGAGAGGATCATCCCCTGGAGGTATGCAATGATCAAAAGACTACAAGTGATATCTACAAGTGGTAATGTAACAAGAACCCATTTGTCTTATCTCTTGTCCTTTAAGCTACCTCTTTGCATGATATGCTCTAAGCTTCCTTGTTTTACAAGTTTGTAGTTGTGCACTTGTCTCTCACTACCCTTGTCTTGCAAGTGGTATTCTTTTTATGCACACACTTAGGGGGAGCTTAGTTTGTATCATGCTAGTCTCATGAGCATGTGATCCACCTTAGTTATTCTCACATGTGGTATCTTCATCGATATCATACATATGGATCATGGTTCATGCGGCTTTCTCCCTTGCATTTAACATCTCTCCTTTGAGCTATGGTTGCTAGATCTTGCTAGTTTCCTTGGACCTATTTGCTTTGGACTTTTTGGAGATTTTATTCCAAAGGGGGAGAATGTGAGACCAAAGCAAGTGTGTGGCTTAAGCTTACAAGTGGGCTCAAGGATGCTTACAAGTGGTTTCAAGGATATGAGACCAAAGGGGGAGAATGTGAACATGAAGATCAAAAAGGGGGAAGTTTGATCTAGGGGGAGTTTGGATGATGGTAAGCATCCAAGCAAGTGTAAGTGGTTCTAATTCTGTCAATTCTTGCAAATTTATGCTTGCTTTGGTTGTGTTGTCATAAATCACCAAAAAGGGGGAGATTGTAGCGAACATGGCCTCATATGCCATTAGTTCGAGTTTGATTTTGGTGATTCATGACAACATGATCATTGGGACTAACCTTATTGTTTTAGCATGTCTTTGTAGACACTTCTAGGTCCCAAGGATGCAAGAAAACCATATGCCAAATTGAGAAGATAGTGTATTTTTCAAGGGTCAAAACCGAGCAAGAAAAGGAAAAGAAAAGACACCGTCGGATGAACCGACGGTCCCTCAAATACAAGCGTCGGTGCAATCGTCGGACGAGTTGGTACACAGGGTCAAACCCTAGGTACCGTCGGATGAACCGACGGTCCATTATTTAGTAGCGTCGGACGAGTTGCAGAGGAAGAGCAAGGAAGACAGTAGCACCGGATGATCCGACGGTCTGAGTGGGGACCCCGTCGGTCTATCCGACGCTCAGTTTGAATTCATACAGAGACGCGCCAAGACGAAGCCTTCAGCACCGGATGATCCGACGCCTTGGACAAGGAGAAACGTCGGTCTATCCGACGGTCGATTGGAAGCTAACAGAGGCGACTTGAGCGCGGAGTCTTCAGCACCGGATGATCCGACGCACCGTCGGTGCATAGCGTCGGAGCAGTTGTGTCAGAGAACCTCAACGGCTAAGTGACGTGGGAGGGGCACCGGATGAACCGACGCCCTGGAAAATATAGCGTCGGATCATCCGACGGTACCTTTTTCAGTGGACGTTAGCCAACGGCTAGTTTGATGCCTTGGGCTATTTATACCCCCTCCACTCACCCATTTGAGAAGGTTGGATTGTGTGGAAGTGCAGAGGAGTTCAAGACACATTGAAGATCATATCCAATCCATCCAAGTGCTTAATTGCTCATCCTTAGACTTGCATATGCTTTGTGTATGTGCTTAGTACTAGGCTTAGCTTAGAGCTGAGTGAGTGCAAGGTTGTGCCAACCTTGTGAGGTGATTCTTGAGTGAATCCAGTTGTACAAGGTTCGCCGGAAGCCTTGGGGCCTAAGTGGCTCACCGGCAATCGTCATCGACCCTCCGGCTTGGTGTGGAGCGGCGAGGACACTTTGTGCGGGGGACGTGGAGACCCCCTTCCTTGGTGGAGAAGCTCCTTAGTGGAGGCGGCATCAAGGTGACCAAGGGAGCTTGACAAGTGCCTAAGTGGCTAGCCTTTGTGGCAAGTCAAGTTGGTGCTCTTGGGAGAGACTTGGTGACCGAGAAGCAATACTCTTGTGTGAGTGCTTCAACAACGTGGACTAGGGGTGGCTTAGTGCCTACCGATACCACGGGATAAATCGCGTGTCAAGAGTTTGCTTCCTCTCATCCCCTTTACGTTTCCGCATTTACTCTATTGCAATCTTTGCTTGCCTTTACTTTCCTAGAGTAGTATCTTGCTAGGAATGGCTATAGGTTGCAAACCTTGTTTTGGGATGGGAGTTTCACACTAGAACAACCGTAGTTGCACATATAGATAGTATGTTCTAGTTTACTTTTGTGTAAAATTTAGTGAGCCATAGGTTAAGGTTTTAAGTTGCCTAATTCACCCCCTCCCCCTCTTAGGCTAACGGGCATCCGATTCCCTACACTGGAAACTGTGACACACCTGTCCCTTCACTGTACCATTCATCGCCAATTGTCTTTCAAATCTTGAGACAGATTTAAAAAAAGCTTGCAGTACCTTTCTTCATGGAAGCTATAATTCTGATGACTTTGAGCATTTGGACAGAATGACTGGATGTTCAATGGGACCTATCCTTCGGTTGAGTCGTGCAAACGGAAGTTTTTTCTGAATATTCCCCGTTGCTTCATAGAGCACACTATGAATATTTTTATGCACACTCTGTATTCTCTCCTCTTTTAACTTTCCCTCCTAGCTCTAGATTTAGATCTGCCTTTGTCATGGTATTCTTTTCTGAACTGCTGTCATCCTTTTTTCCGTTTTTTAATATATAATCAGCAGGGGCTTTGTCCCTTCTGTTCTCATTAAAAAAACTCACTCTATCCATCCATCAATAATATACGGACTTATTGTTCAAAAATAATAATATACGGACTTATGGAGAGAGTATACGAGGGGGGTAGCGAGCAGCTCCGGTCTATATATTTAAGAATTACACAGTGCAACGCAGACGTTCACAACACGCACGCACACTCACCCCTATGAATACACGTACGCAAACCCTACCCCTATGAGCACCTCCGAATGACTAAACACCGACAAATCTGGAGATTCCCGAAGTCACTATTGGCGCATCGTCGTCGACGGGAACGTCGCTTACCACTTAACGCATAATGCCGGTAAATTCTGGAAAATTCAGGAAAAGGTGTGAGCACCAGGATTTGAACCCTGGTAGGTAGCGTCCCGCTGGACCGTCCTATCATTGAACTACAAGCCCATTCGCCCGGTCTATATATTTGAATGCACCAGAGGTTCTTAAACTTGTGTCGATGTATCACTTAGGTCTACAGTCTCAAAATCGAATTTTAGCACCTTAAACTTGTTATCTTGTGCCAATTAGGTCCATTACCCCCACAGAGGTATTTTTGTCGACGTGGCATTGCTAGCATGGACCGCACGTGATGAGCGCCTGATGACGGGCGACTCTGGACAAATAGCACGGAGCCCGCTCTTTTCCCCAAAATTCCATTTATGGCTGCTTGGAGTTCGTCGCTAGGTGGGGAGTAGAGGGAAAGGAGACGACACAGCCGCGAGTGATTGAGGCAATCGTCGTAAACTGAAAACTGAATGAAGAAACAACAGCAACCTAACGGCATTTCCTATTTGACCAGGTTGAAAAGGAGGTACACAGAAATGTAAAAACGAAGTATTCATAACTTTTTCGCGAAGTGAAGAGGTATCACGTTCATATGTGATGCAGAAGCAGAATGTCGACAAAAACTTGGGAAAAATGGCAGGAAATATAATCGACAAAAACTTGGAGATGCGGGGTATCGATCCCCGTACCTCTCGCATGCTAAGCGAAGGCTCTACCATCTGAGCCCAATTGTCTTCTGAAATTCTCTTGACCTATTATAATCAAATCTCATTTCATTTCCCTCCCAAACCATAGATCCCAATTTGATTTCCCTCCCAAACCGATATATCCCGCGACGGCGCGACCGGCTCTCGAATCTTCCCCGGTAAGCCACGCGCGCAGGCACGAAAATCCCCAAACCCTAACCCCCCCTTCTGTTCCCCGTCATGGATTCCTCCGGCACGGACGACGACATCGGCGACGAGCACCTGTTCGACGGCGTCCGCTTCTTCCTCGTCGGATTCGAGAGCGACGTCGAGTCTCAGGTGCGCCCGCGACAACACCCGCGCCTCATCCTCTTCGATATCTCGGCCTCAATTTGGCTGCGGTTTGCCACGACTGGCTTGAGTCGTTCCAGTAGCTGATAAGTTCCGACGGCGTCCGTTTGCAGTACCGGGCTGAGATTGAGGGGCGCGGCGGCGCCGACGCCGGGTCGCTGGGCAACGGGTGCACGCACGTGGTCGTGTCGAACCTCCTCTACGTGAGTTGGATCTGCAAATTGGTTCCTATCTGTCTTGGCAGCTTGGCTGGGGGACGGGCTATGATTTGATTTTTCGGCGCAGGATGACCCGATGTGCGTGGCCGCTCGGGCAGAAGGGAAAAAGGTTGTCGTCGACCAGTGGGTGGAGGACAGCTTGGATCACGGGGTGCTTGCTGATGCTGATAAGGTCGGTTCTTGCTGCTAATTATTTGGGCATTTCTGCATTGGAGCCATTATTTAGTTTCGTGACCTGCTAATGTTTAGCGTTTGCCAGGTTATCTATTGGCCGGTGAGACATTCAGATGGAATACCTGGTGCCCAATCATTTCTCATTTGCTTGACAGGTTACCAAAGAAACTATCGTGAATACATAATGGTAACAGCCTCCCAGTCCCAGTTCTATCAATATGATAATAAATGTAATGATTTCACACAATGAGATATCCATAGGACCATAGCCATAGTATAAACAGTTTGATGCAAACAATGCTGCATTTTTCGCAACTTGAGGAAGTAGATGCATAAATTTAGTTGCATTTCTTATATATATTCTTCATTCAAATAGGAAACTAACGTGATGCATTCACACAGAAGTTTTTGGGTACTGTACTTGCACTTGTTATGCAACTTATTTCAGGTGATGTTCTTCTAATTATTATGTAGAAAATGGTTTCTTTGATGGGAGCACGATTCTCCAAGTCATTGATAGCAAATGTTGTCACTCACCTTATTTGCTATAAATGTGAAGGTGCGTAGTTTCTTTTATCATTGAAGCAATGACATACATAACAAGTGATTGGTTCTGCTGCTTTTCCTTCCATGGAACTTCAAAGTTGTTGCCTTGTACTCTTTCCTTTCCAAATTATTTGTCACTTTAGCTTTATCTTAAGTCAAGCTTGTCTAACTCTGATGAACTTTTTAGAAACAAGTACCAACATATATAACATCAAATTAGTTTATTTAAATCCACCATGAAATATGTATTAATAGTGCATTTATTTGGTATTGTGGAAATCAACATATTTTCTTATAAACTTAGTCAGAGTTAAAGAGGTTTGACTTAGGACAAAGCTCAAGGGCATGTTTGGCTGTAAACTTAGTTTGCTACACATTACTGATTAAGGCTACTTAGGTTAGTCTTGCTGTACTTTTGTGGCAAGAAAATTGACCACCTAACCTTAGATTAAGTTAGACAAGAAAATTTAATGCATGACAAGTGGGGCCAAGTGATTAAGAAGTTAGGCAAACTAAGTTTCGGCTGCAAGCAACCAAACACTGACTAGAAAATTTGTGGCTGCCTAAGGTTAGTAGTGGCAACCTTAGGATGTGAACCAAACAGGAAATATAATTTGGAATGGAGGGAGTATTTGATTAACAAAGCTATCATTAGATAGGATGTTTAGGATGTTCTCTTCTTTAGTGCAAGATGCAATGTACTCTTTAATGATTCTAAAGATTAGTTAAGAATTTTATATCCAATTCTCAATGGCAGATATGTTTCCAGTTTGTTCATAATGTACATTTGTTGCTCGGCATCTATGTTTTTGTGGTTGTAGACTGCGTTAATCCCATAACAGTTTAGAACTTGCTCCTGTTTAATCTTTATGTGAACCGGTTCACAAAAACAATTGTGAACCATACAAAGGTTTAACCTTAGCAACTATGTTTCCTCCTTTTGTGGTACAGAACTGGAGGAAATTCGTAACTAATGACCAGAAATTATTATTTGTGTACATTAAAAAGCATAAAAAACATCAAAGTAGTCCAATAACATAAATCATAACATGTCTATTACATATATGCTTTTAGTTATTTCTTTCTTTTTCTATGCATATAATGATACTAGATAGTTCTTTTATTTGTCATTTGAATTTGACACCTTGATTTTTCATATAATGCAGGCGAGAAGTACGAGGTTGCGAAAAAGGTGAACATCAAACTTGTGAATCATCGGTGGTTGGAAGACTGGTATTTCAAAACCACCTCTCCTTATTTAACTAGAAAGTCAATATGTTAACTGGATTGCTTATGTTTTGCTTAATCCTCTTCATTATTTCAGCTTAAAGGCATGGGAAATTCTCCCAGTCGATGATTATAGCAGAAGGTAAGTGACATTGTACGGTTTGTTCTTTATTTCTTTCTTCTAGTTTCCTGATCTCCCAGCATTTGGATGCACTGAAAATTAATTCTGGCTGTTTATGTTATTCAGTAGCTGGGAGCTAGAATTAATGGAGGCACAAGTTAATGACTCTGAACATGAAGCAGAAGCTGCCGGTCCAAGGTCATTAAGCAATAGGTCCAATTCAAAAAATTGCAAGGAAACTTTTGTGAAGCCTGATGTTGTTGCACAAAAGCGATCACCTGTAATTCCCAGTGGTAATAAAGAGGTGGTTGCAGGAAGGAATTTGAACAGCCCTGGTCATATCTTGAAGACAGAAGATGCAGACAGCAAGACACGTGATATTACAGGCCAAAACAGTCCTAGCTCTATGGTTCCAGTTTCTGCTAAGGCCGATGTCTTTGCATGCATTCAAAGTCCACCGGGTCATATCATGAACGCAGAGGATGCAGACAGCAACAGACATGATATTAGAGGCCAAGGCAGTCCTAAAAGTTTGTTGGCAGTTTCTGCTAAGGTGGATGGCCTCTCACCCATTCAAACTTCACTTGGCCTCAGTCAAAAGAGCGATAATTCTGTAATAAGGAACAAAAAAAGTCTGAATCTGCAGGAAGCTGAAAGAAAACATGTTGGTGCAAGGGCACAGGACTTTGCAAGTGGTGTTTTAGGTTCTCCAAGCTCAAGCAAAATGGCTGCTTTTAGTAATCATCATTTAGATACCTTAAATAAGGCCCCAAGTATTCTAAATGGCCACACAGATCGTGTTTCTGGAAAACCTTCTGCCATTCAGGATCATATAGATGTTACTAAAGTCCCATTGTCCACCCCTTTGAGAGAAAATCAGTCTGTGGATGAGCTTGATTCATCAAGAGTTGACAGATGGCAGCGTCCGGAGAAGTATGGACCCTCAGGTATTGATATCACAGCAGCTGATCGGTCAAATACTGATGACAAGTTCACCAGTCATGAGTCCAATCCAAAATCAGGGGGTGATTCCAAATTCAACAACATCAAGAACACAAGTAACTCTAAAAAGGCATTTCGGAAGTCTTTGTTACCAGAAGTGCTAGTTAATCATATGCAATCACCAAAGAGGACCGAAGATAGCACACTGAGAGCTGACACCAATATTTCATCATTGGAAATGGGACATCAAAAGGTTTTTGAGAATGCTGACGATCAGAGCAAGAAAGGCAATGAACATATTATGTGTGTGGATGGACTAAATGGTGCATATGCTCAGAAAAGGAAGAGTTTAGTCTCCCCAGCTAGCCTAAAGTTGCAAAAGGTAGATCCGGTGTCAGAAACTGGTCCTTTAGATTCTCCATTTGCGAGTTCGCTGAGTGATGTATCTGACGCTCAAACTGATGCTGTTAATTTTGGAAAGCAACAATCGAGCTTATCTACAAGCAGACAAAGAAGATCTAGGCTGACCTCTGTCAAGCATGGTGGTCTCATTAATGGAATCAAGCTCCCTGAATCTTCTTCAAGTGATCAGAATGTAAAATCTTCATTGAGAGCAAGAATGTCACTCAAAGCAATGGCAGAGAACAAAAGCACCAGGACTCCACCTGCTGTTCAAGATGGAAAGACAAGATTCTCCTTTCAAAATAAGGATGGGGAAGGTACACAAGGTAGTGGTAATGCAGTGAATCAAGATTGCTTGCATGAGATAGGAAATCTTCGCGCAAAGGATCAGGCACATGACAAATCTGTACATAATTCTAGTAATTCACATGCTGTTTCCTCTTCTGGAAATGCTGGCACCGATTTTACTGATCCACTCAAGGTCAATGATTATGAAGTGCCAGTGGTGTCAAATTCTGAACTTGAGAGGGTTGTGTATGATGCCAATGTGAAACACAAAGAAGACCCTAAGCGATTTCAAGACACTTCAAACAATGTTCAGGGTGAAAACAGTTATTCAAAGAAAGTAGCAACTCCTGTACGAAGAAATGCTGGTGTCAAGAGACCTCAAAGTGCTAGTACTGAGGCTGAAGGATCAGCTATCAACAGTGGTAAGAAAGTAATTGCTGAATCATGGCCTGCTGAAGTGATTCCTCATGAGAATGCAGATCCAGCCTCCATAAATGGCTGCAGCACGGCAAGTGGAGCTGAACTCAAAACAAACCCTTCAAAGAAAGCATTGATTTGTAGAGTGACAGATACTGTTGCAAAGAGAACAAGGAATGCTTGCGCTAAGACGGATGACACACGAGTAGCTTCTAGTTTGGAGTTCAGTAAGGTGATTTCTCAAGAAAATATCGAGGCAAATCCCAAAAAGTTCTTTGACACCGAAAACGCTGGACAACAAAGAAATTCACCTAAGAAAATACCCAACACCAGGGTAAGGAATAAAGCTGCGAAGAGGTCACGGAAATCTGACACCAACACCATCAATGAACAGTTAGTTGACAAAAGTGAGACAGTGGCAACTGGTTCATTGTTTGATGACTTGTTTCCTTCAGACAATGATGAAGACTGCCCTAAAAAACTTTCTAGTTCTGCAAGTGCTAGTGACTGCGGAACACTTAACTCCAAGACTGTATCGAGTGGCAAAACTAGGAATGCAGTTGCCAAGAGGAAAATGAAAACTGTAGAAGACAAATCAGGCAGCAAGTCTGGCAAAGTTGGTACCGCCATTGCGTCTGCAGCGAAAGCTTTTTCATCAAAGAGAACTAAAGAGATTTCATGCAATAGCAACCAAATAACTGCTGATCAGGACTCCGACAAATCCAATGAGGATGTGATAAAAGATGCATCTGGATTGTTTTGCCAAGATTCTGGTACTGTAGACAAGCAAGAAGGATCGTACAGTATTAATTTGAGAAGCAGCAAAAGAAATAAAGCTCTTACTTCGGATCAAGAAAAGGAGAACAGACTAGAGCATAGTAATCTCAACTCTAAATCAAATAGAACTAGCAGTTTGCAGTCCAAAATTGATGCAAAATCAATTGAGAAAAGCACAAGAGTGCTCAGTGAGCACCCAAGGGTAAAAGGAAGCGAATCTGGAGCCTTGATCGTGAGGGAACCTGCATTATTTATTTTAAGTGGAAATCGTGAGCAGAGAAGAGATTATCGCTCAATTCTTAGACGGCTGAAGGGACGAGTTTGTAGGCATTCACATCATTGGTCATACCAAGCAACACATTTCATTGCCCCAGATCCTCTCAGGAGAACTGAAAAGTTCTTTGCAGCCGCTGCAGCAGGCAGGTTAGAATTATCTTGGTTATTTATGTTTCATCTTAAAATCATTGTTCGCATTTATTGTACAGTCCTGTTTCAGTGACAGATATGCATGCAACTATACGGCTTAATTGACCAAATAAACTTTACTTGCTAGTTTATCATGTTGACATTTTATCAAGTGTTTAGGGATTGTGTAGTAAAATTCTGTCTTTTCACAAAATTTTAATGCTCACTGCTTTCTCCAATTAGGTGGATACTCAAGAAAGAGTACCTGACTTCGTGCGCTGAGGCTGGCAAATTTGTGGATGAAGAACCATTTGATTGGTTCGGTTCGGGCCTTAACGATGGAGAAACAATCAGCCTTGATGCTCCTAGAAAATGGCGAAATATCAGGCAGCAGATGGGCCATGGTGCCTTCTATGGAATGCAGATTGTTGTCTATGGACAGCTCATACTACCAACGCTGGTAAGAGGTTTTGCTTAATTATATGGCAAGCCTTATGACACTATTGTGGAAACTAATTCACATTGTAGGCCAATTGTCTGTTAACTTTATGCTTGGCAGTCTGATTTTTTTTATTCTTTCTAAAATTAGAGTTCTTCTTGCCAGGATACAGTGAAGCGCGCGGTAAAAGCTGGTGATGGTACCATTTTAGCAACATCGCCGCCATACAGTAAATTCCTTGACTCCGGAGTTGATTTTGCTGTAGTATCATTGAGCATGCCAAGAGCAGACGCATGGGTTCAGGAATTCATTAGGCATGGTATTCCCTGCGTCAGTGCTGATTATCTGGTTGATTACGTCTGCAAGCCTGGCCACCCCCTCGACCGACATGTTCTCTTCAAGACAAACGATCTGGCCAACAAGTCCCTTGAGAAACTTATGAAGAACCAGCAGGAGTTGGCCACGGAGGAGACGGAACAGTCGGAAGATGACGAAGATGATCCGGAGGACATTAGTTGCTCAGCGTGCGGGTGCAAGGACCGGGGAGATGTAATGCTGATCTGTGGCGACGAGGACGGGAAAACCGGTTGTGGGATCGGTATGCACATCGACTGCTGCGACCCTCCCCTGGACGCTGTACCCGACGACGATTGGTTGTGCCCCAAGTGCGCCGTGCCGAAAGCCAAGAGAAAGCCTACTAGAGGCGCTGAACGCAAGGCAAAAGGATCCAGGCGAAGGTGATCTTCTGGTGTTGATTTGTCCACTACACACCCTTAAACAGTGTAATGCACTAATAATCGGAGCCATTGTAAAGTTCTCAGAAATGCCGGCTCAGCATTTCTTTGAAAAGCCATGTAATCTATTCTGTGGTTTGTTCACATTTCTTTTATTTTTTTTAAATGGAGCTGTGCTGGTGCAATGAGTATCTGCAGCTTCATGTGCCGTCTCTTCCGCAGATCGTATGCAAGTTGGGCCGCAACCTACGAACAGCAGTAGTGGAGAACTTCTGTCTGGGCCGGGCCTCATTTGGGCCTCTGGCCTGGGTCCCTTCCTCCGTGTACGGGCCTACGGGGTGTACGCACACTGGAGTGCTGCTGTGCAGCACTGCAGTTCGATCGAGGCGCTGCAGTTGTCACGCGATCCCATGATTACCCTTCTCCTCGCTTTCAACACCCTTCATTTCAGCTTTCCATCCTCATCCGGGGCGTGCCATCATGAGACCACACGAGCACAAGCGCACGCTCCCTCCCCCGATTCGGGAACCCCTCCCCGATCCGAGCCGGGCAGAACCGACTTGGCTTGGAAGCGAGCCAAAAGAGCGGAGGAGCAAGCGCGAGCACGATTGGTTTGGCACCGAAGCGTCCGGGTGTTCCTTTTCTTCCTTTCTTTACCCCCATTCCCTTCCCCGTGCCGTGCGCCGATCCGGCAGTTGGGCACGGACCCTTTCTTCCAGGCGCCGCGAGCCACCACCATCTTGATCCGATCATCCTTTGGCTCCGGCCGCACTCAAAGCCGCCGGGCTGGCTGCCCCGGAAAGTGATGTGGCCAGGCACATGTGATGTGGCGACGACACGAGCGAACGCGACAGGGGTGATGCCACCGCGATCCTTTCCCTCCACCCGCACTCCACTCGCCTCGCCCAGTCACACGATCTCTCTCGAATCCTCTTGCGAACCCGGTATTGAAGAGGCGGCAGGGAAAGCGGGCAGTAAAGAAGGTCTCTGCCTGCCCGGGCGAAGCAGCAGCGGCGGCGGCGGCGTAGGCAGGGCAGGCATGCGCGCCCGCTGGGAAAGGGAGGGCAATAATCCTGCCGCAGCTTGCGCTGCGGCGCGGGCCGGGCCTGGAACGGGAATTTCCCCGTCTCGCCCTGTCGTTTTTGTTCCCCGATCGGTGCGTTCCCTATCCATCTGCCTACCCATCGGAAAAGGGTGGTAGTGATCTGCCCTGCCCTACCCTGACCCCTGCGTACGACGACCACATCCGCAGCACAACAACCTCAGACCGAACCTGTGGGGCTTTCTCCGGCCATGGATAAGCACTAGCTTCGGCTGCGAGCTTTTTTCCGCCCTCGTCGATCGCAGATTTGCATGCGATCCAATCCAGCCACGGTTCCGTCTGGGTCCACGTCCATCGATGCACGCATGCACACAACAAAGACCAGTACGTTGTTGATACATTGGATAAGGTCATACACAAATTTCGCCGAATTGATCAGTACCATTGCTAGCGAATGGATCACCTATCACGAGACTATATTTCACCCGTGCTAGCCGCGCCGCGCTAGCTGCTGTGTGCCTGTGTCACGTGTGTGCGTGTGACCGAAAGGAGGAGGACACGGAGAAAAACCCACACGCATAGCGGAACAGGCAAGGAGGAGGCATGGCAAGTACACGCCCTACAAATCCCTCGCTTTCGTAGCTGTAGTGTCCAGCGGAAGCGGGGGGTTTGCAGAGCAGGTAGGCCTAAAAGGTCAAGGCGCGCCCATGTGACGAGACGCCGCGCCCCCACTCGCACGTGCCGCCCAGCTCCTCCCTCTCCGCTGGAACGGGATGGAATCCGATGCGTGCCCGTCCGATAAATCATAGTACCACCACATCATCATATCCATCAGCATTGCCATAATTCAGAATTTCAGATCACCGTGATGGGTCTTCGCTTACTTTATGCTTAAAACCTCGTGGCCTTTAGCTGCCAAAACCAAAACCAGCTCGATTTGGAGAGGGAGGGGAGGGGGGAAAGGAAGGAATTTCGCCAGCCGAAAAGGTGCTTGTGCAATTCAGCGGCTTCATTATTGGGTTTGGCCTCTGTCAGTCCAGATCTGGATGGGCCGCCGGCGGCGTGCTCGTACGGCCGTGATTGTTTTCGGTTGTTGATTGGGGGATTACTACTAGTCGATTAGATGGGTTGGTTATATTAGGCGTGAATCACAAGTAGTAGTACTATCCACTCATATTGTGACCGTACCGTTATGCTCTTAGTTACTAGAGTAGTGTTCAAGGTTGCCTTTTATCTACGAGATCACATCAATTGAGCCTACCTAGTTCACAATCGAAAAAGAAAGTGCCGTCCTTTTTTATTATTGGATATATCCTTGCTTTTTTCCCCCTCTTGCTACATGAATGGTGAAAGGCTAGGTTCAGGGGATCCTAGCTATTTCTCCTTTGTCACTTGAAAATGGAATTTTTTCGAAATGCCAATGTAAAAAGTTTCAAGGATTTGAACATGCTCCATGCATGCATGCACATATCAATAAGTGTTGGAGGAATCATATGCTCTTTGTGATGAGCGAGCTAGCCAAGTATAATGCACGCATTGTTCGGATCAGATGCCGTTCACATGAGTTCCATCATTTCCATTGGCCAGCCATGCACAACGCTCCTTCATTCACATGACCTGACCCTGCTCAAAAACGCTTCACGGCTGTCCCCTCCACTCCTTTTGTGCCCATGCTTTTCCATCAATGCAAGCCCTCCATAGATTCTTGCCAAATGATCAGTTGAACTCTTTCGCCCCACAACAGAGCACCAATTGCTGGCCGATAGAGCCCGTTACAACTAAGTTTGGTTGTGTTTTGAATGGTGCATTTTCCCTGTCACGTGCTAGCTGCTGCCTCGCACGCACGTACTTATACCCTTTTCGATCTTCTGGGAACACGTATGGATGGAGAAATTAACACCTCTGCATTACTTTGTTCTTCCTCCTATGAATCAAGGACAGCGTGGTCCTTGCGAGAGATTTATGTACGTGCCCCTTCTTTGTGCAGCTAGGGGTTATTGTTGTTGGACATCTTTTTTTTCTCTTTCATGGTTGTTGCGTGTACCTTCTTTTCATGTGACAAGTAATAAATTTCTGTTGTAGTGTGGCAAGAACTGATTGGATTTAAAAATGGAACAAAATATTGCAGCAGTTTAGTTTGAGTCGACAACAGAAAAACAATGGATATACTGGTGGTGAAGTTCTTGTGCTAGTGCTGATTTAATATTGTTACAACCACTAGTGGTGGTATGTGCATGGTTCTGAACCACACCCATCCGTGTGATACAGATATAAGCATCCTAGGCTGACAGTTCATCAAGTCCAATTAATAAAAAGGCATTAGCAAGATAGGAGGATACTATAACTCCACTACCAACCTGTGTACTGGTATGCCATCAATTAGAGTGAACTTTTGAACGCAGCTAGTATGTTATGTACAACCACTACACGCTTTATTCAGTAAGTCAGATTTGAATCCATGTATGCATACTTGTATACAGACTCCCTGCAGTTGTATATATGTGCAGCTTGTGCTCCATGCTGACGCAGTACAAAAAAAAATACGGTGAGTCTAGGCTGTGAGTGGCCAATTGGAGGGAGGAGATGTACGGTGTCTCTTATGCATGCATGCATGACCAGTAAAAGAAGAGACGAGATAAGATTGTATAAGTGGCCCTGCAATCTCCATGCTTAGCTAGGAGTATCTTCTCCTTGTACCCCAACCAATGGATCTTCTCCTAGACGACATTGAATATTACCCTGTCGCACAAGTTGGAGGCCGCTGATTTGTATACACCACACGCAAATTCGAGAGGACCATGCATGCATCCTTGTGACGTCCTGCTGCTCTGTAGCATGCAGCTGCTAATCTTCCTGCCCGATAGCCACTAGAAGTACCGTCGCTGCAAATTTTTTATGGCGCGGATCGCCTTGTTTGGGTACCTGAAAGATTCTATGCGTGGTAGTGGTAGCAGCTAGCCGCTGCACTGGTACCCAAGTTACGGGGCTAAAAGAATTTCAGAGGCACGCGCTAGCTCAGCCAAGCGTGGTCCATGCCGTGCGCTTGCTCAGATTGCTAAGCATCTTGTCCAATGTTTAAGGGCTTGGTTGCGCAGTGCCGCATGTACTGATGTACCTGCTCGCGTATTAAACCTTGTGACAAATGGTCTGTCCGGGATCAGGCGTATGTGTACGCTGTGAAGCAACTGAAAACTGGTGGTTGTTATTGTGGTTTAATGCAAATCATATCGTCCTGCTTGCAGGTAGCTAGCATGCATCAGTCCATCGGTTGATCTGCCAAGATGCGTTGCTGTAGTACGTAGCGCTAGCTGATTGTCATGGAAAAAAAATATCCATCGATCGGTTGTTGACGCGTGAATCAATGGAGTGCAGTAGTGTCTAGCTGGCGGGCGGCGGCCCAACTCTCGAACCATTTAGGCCTCATTCGTTTCCACCGGATTGATTCCGGTCGGAATTGATAAATGTAACAATAAAAATATGATAGCTATTATAAGTGATCCGGATTTATTCCGGATCAAAAATTAATTTACTCATGATAGGTGCACCAAAATACTCAGAATCAATCCACTAGTCAAGAGGTGTGGATTCAATCCGGCTCTTCGGTCTCTTGTTCTACCTATCATGAAGAGTAAATTAAATCTCAATCCGGAATAAATCCGAGTCTTTGTAATAATTTTCTTGATGTATCTATTATTCCGACCGGATTAAATCTGATAGAAGCGAACAAGCCCTTATTCAGACTGGAAACACTGGGATCCAATCTAACAATCGATGAGTTATTAATAAGCTTGTGCATATTTGGGTGCACCGCCATTATTTTCTCGTGCCAAAAAATGCTTGCAAATATAGGTATAGCAGTTAGCAAAAATGGTGTGACAACAAATTCGGCAAAGTTTATGCTCGGAATTTTCCTGGAGTTGTAGGAACTCTCACTCGTACAAAATCATGGTGTAGGGCAATTCATGGTGCCACGGCTAACCTATACTGCGTCTTGTGGTGCTGGGTTCACACATGCATCGAACTCGAAGCACTGAGCACGGCGGCGGGCGGCCAGTGCGCGCGCACGTCGAAATGAGCTCTAGTACAGTAATCACAGAGCGGCCGGCCGGCAAGCAGCTAGGTTAGTGGAGCACCACTGCACGTCTGCACCAGGATCCACCCACTGCACGATCAGAGGAGAGCGAGAGGTAGCCATGATAGCCTTTCTCCCTTGGTTTTTCAGCCAGGACGCAATCCAATTCAGAGCATTCGTAGTAAAAGTTCTCCGGAAACGGAATACTCCTAGCCATGATGCCTCCTCCGGTCCTCCCCCTCTCAGCCTCTCTCACACTGTCACACACACGGTGCGCAGGTGCCTCGAAGACAGCGGGAATAACCGAATAAAATAAGGGATGGTTTGGAAAGGCACGCGCTGACGCGCGGACCGAACGACCCCGGCCCTCCTCCCCGTGCGGGCATGTCGTTGACATGCGCGCGACCTGTCCTGCTGCCCGGAACGCGACGAAGAGCGGCTCACCAACCCCCACGTACTACGACGCCGACGCGCATGGCGAGCCGTAAACTACTACTGCAGCGCCTTGCTCGCCGGAGAGGGTGAAAAAAAAGAAGAGCGCCCGGGCTCCACGATCGATTTCCACACACGGTGTCAGTCTAAAAACGGCTTTTGCTTGCCCTGCTGCTTGCATGCATGAGCGAATGAGGAGAGTGAAAATGCCGTAGGTAGAAGCGGAGTTTATCGAAATAGTATTGCATGTCACACTTAGAAGTTTTCAAAAAAATTTGAAACTTTGCACACCAATAATACCAATATATGTGCATTTTTTCAAAAGTTGAGATTCAAACAATTTTTGTAAAAATTCATATGAAGGGACAATGCACATCTAGTTTGGTATTATTGGTGTGCAAAGTTTCAAAAATTTTGAAAACTTCTAAGTGTGACATGCTAGACTATTTCGATAAACTCCGCAATCGCTTGTACCTACTGCAATGCATTTCTGGCGAATGAGTCAGTCAGCATGCAAAGCGTTTTACGTGCATCCCGCCCGGCCAATCGTATATGGGCAAGTGCTGCCTGCGTAGGGGCGGGGCGTGCGCGCCGACGAATCGAGAAGACGCGTAGTACGACGCCGAACGCGCGTTCCGGCCGGCTGGGCCGGCTCACGCGTGTTGGGTGTAGTACTGCTGAATGAACTTGCCCGTGCCCCGGTTTCCGATCTGTTGGTAGACGTGATCATTTCACGGGCCGAGCCGAAAAAAATATGGGTTTTTCGGGTCGAGAAAATCCTGCCCATGACCGTCTCATGGGACGTGTCGGGCCTCAATTTTCGGACCGGGCCCGGGCGGGCCGCCCGCGTACTTTATAGTGTAAAAGAGCTAAAAACAGCATTACGGGCCGGGCTCGGGCCAAGATTTTTTTCGCGGGCTCCAAGATCTCTGCCCACGCCCGTCCAGTAAGGTCCGTGGGCGGACCTGGCGCGGGCGGGGCTCGGGCCGGGCCGGGCCAAAAATGCTCAAGTATATCCGTTGGAAACGGGCGTCGCGTCCAGCTCCTAGAAACGAAAACGTGCTGTGCGACCGTGCGTGTACAGAACTGTATAATAGGTTTCGTATCACGGCGAAGCTGCTACGGGCGTCGGGCGTAACGTACTGTTAGCAGGTAGCTAACTGGTAACGGCATCAAGATCTCAAGAGATCTTCGTATGCAGACGGACACGGACTGATGGTTTAACGCCACATGTTAGCATGTCACCTGGACGCGCCGTAGCCCCGTGTAGTAGTGCCTACCGCAGCTCGGGAATTTCAGTGCGTACAACCGCACGGCCGATCGACCCGTCAGGTCCCGCCTGCGAACGGCAAGCCCATGTGGAAACCGGGAGGCAGCCGCCGGCCGGCCGGGTGGAGTTGGCGGCCGCGATCCGGCAACGCATCTCACGGTGTGTCGTGCACGGCAGGAGGCAGGTGGTGCCTGCCCCCGGCAACGGCCACGCAACTTGCCGCCGCAGTATCCTTCCTACCCAAGCAAGCGGCTCGACACACCGGAGTAGAGAAACCCACAGCGATCAGCAACAGCCTCGGCCGCCCAGTGAAACTGATGATCAATCGAAGGCTGCGTTGGCCGGAGATCTACATCTACCCACTTTTAGAGCAGCGACCGAGAGCGAGCTGCCGCATCTGATTATTACAGACACACACACATAACTACTACTAGTGGCACATTGCATTTTCCATAAATAGATCGGCACACAAGCCGTTGCACATTCTCGGTCCGTTGCCGGCCGGCTGGGGGCGCGACGCCGTGGCCGTGGAACCCACCCACCCCCACCCCCGGCCTGCACTTGGCCACACAGTGCCGCGCCATGCGCGCCTGCTGGCCATCTCATCTCCAGGGCTCATGTCATGTGCCGGTGTGTGCGTGCCCAACTGGCCTGGGAGGCTGGGTTTTAAGCCCTTGCCATGGCATTTTCGAACCAAACAAAGTCCGCCACGCGTTTTTTATTGTTACATAAATGTATAAAAATGAGAGCAGGTAAGCTCTCATGCGTCGTGTTCCCTTGTGCCATCATCACCCAATCATCGACCGCCCATCCGCCACGACATCTTGTCACGGCGCCAGGGCACGTCGTCTGGGACGCTCCCTGTCCCTGCCTTCCTAGCTGTAGAGTACTGTAGCCTGCTGCGACCGCGTGCATCTACACGTCCTGGCCGCATAGCTTTTGATCGTACAGTAGTGGCGATCACGTCGCGGCGCATATACTAGTAGTGACGGTTCGGGGACGGATGCACGCAGCAGAGAATGGATGTTGTTGGAGCGTCTTCGTGAGCCAAGTGGACACGGCCGGTGCGTGACCCGATCGGGGCCGATCACGAACCCGTGCCCGTGCCGGAAAGCTAGATAGATTTCGGCGGATCCCTCGCGCTTAGTTTAAACCCCCGGACGAAGCCGGCGGATGTGGCCGGCGCGCACGAGCTGAACGGGAAACCACACAGACGGGACCAAACAAAAGCGCCCCTGCGCAGGGTCTCCTGCCACAGGCTCACAGCCCACAGGAGACTAGTAGTTTTGTGTTTTTGTTTAAGCCACCGTCACCGATCCGTTGGGCGCACGCTGCATCATCAGGACGGGACGGGTCGGTTAATCCATCGCTTAACTTAATCCCCTGCTCTGCTCAGCCAGAGGGAGTAAAAAGTACTAGTAACCACCGAGGACCTCTCCGTGGTACGAGACCTACTAGTCGGCACAGACCATCATCTATCACCATCAGCAAGTCTGCAAAGGAGATCCAACCGTAGATCCCGCCTTGACGCAGCCTATGAGGTTGCGACAAATGTGTGCTGCGGACGCTGTGAAAAGGTAAAAACAAAGGCACAGTCCCTTTACGTACAGGTACGTACTTACACGGTGTACTAAAGGTTAATCATGCCCTTCTTTTAATCTGCCTGTAGGTTAATCCGGTTTATAGTAAAACCCCCTGCTCCGGCTAATCATTCAAAACGCGGCTCCCGAAGCAAAAGCCGGCGAGCGGAGGTGACGATCGCCGCACTCGCTCGTGGATCATCAGGTCACGTGGCTCCGCACATGGTAGGTTTGGTTCCGTCTCGGGCTCGCAACCGTCAGTCAGTCTTATCACCTCGGCCTCCAATGGCGATCAAGCCGGCGCCGAGGAACTCGACCTCCCAGCTCAGGGACGCCGCCATTAAACAAATGGCTGCCGGGTCGGTTCACGAACCCCCGTGTCGCCAGCCAGCCCCGTGCCGTCGTGCGTCACCATTACCACACCCATCGAATCGGCCACGGCCCCCGGAGCCAGGACTGGGACTTCCTGCGACAACGAATCGGCTGGCGGATACGGCGCGGGCGCTACCGGCCACCGCGCCACCGGGGCTGGCAGCCTCGCGTAATCCTGATGCAATCACAGGCTAATGCTACCTCTGCTCCAGTTCACGCATCATGTCAGCCGGTTAGTTTAATCTACTACTACTACCACTAGCAGTTTGGAGTCGCGGACGCGGGTGGGGGATTTGGCCGGCGACGGACGGCGGAGATCACGTCACCAACAGTTTTTTTCTCCGATCGGATCACGGGCTGCGCTAAACCGCGAGTCCACGAGCCGCTGCGCTGTGGGCGAGTATATAGATATTCCCGTGAGGCCGTGACGGCAGCGGGCAGAGGGCGGAGAGAGGCCATCACCCTTCACTTTCAGTGACCACACGGAGGGCGGAGCTGTGAAAAGTGAAAAGCCCTGCACACACGCTGTAACTCCGGCGCCGGGGGGCCACGGGGATTATCCAAGACACGAGGTCACACCCACGCAAGGCGCTTTCGTTTGCTTGCAAAAGCGGGCTGCGGCGCCAGTCGCCGAGAACCGAGGGGCATCTAATCTGCCACCACGCTACTCCTACTAGATCGCATCGCGTCGCCCGACCCCGTCTCTCTATCATCTATCCGCAACAGCACCACAACCGCCTCGCAAGGCCACAAAAGATGGCAGAAATGGCAGGGGAAGGGAGGAGGACAGGGCCACATACTAGTAGAGCAGAGTCCCAAACGATCGTCCACTGTGCACCATTTGCTCGCGGGCAGCTTTAAGAGCGACCCCCACCCGTCCCCGCACTCTGAACGCGTTGGCCCGATGCGAATGCGACCCCCCAATCGCCCAACGACGGGTGAAAACAAACCCAGGAACCTAGCAATGATGTTAACGCAGCACGGCAGTAGAGGTTATTGAAGGGCAGTATGATCATTGGGCCGGCTGCAGATTCTGAGATTGGGGTAAAAACAATCAACGAGCGGGAAAAGACTGTACTACACGGTTGCAGCAGCAGCAGCTAGCAAGTGGTAACCGGAGGGAGCAGGTTTCTGTGTAAAACCTGCAGGATGACCTAACAGCGGCAAGGAACTCCGCGGGCAGAACTCTAACAGCACTGTAGTAAGTCTGTAACAACTCACATTCATGAAGATGCAGCCAAAATTTACAGTCCACTAGATCAATGATCAACCCACCCTGCATCCCAACATTTTTTGCACTCGCCGTTTTTGTTCTTCCTCCCCGACCATTCCAATTCCACTTCCCCCCCAAACTGTACAACAAGCGAGTTGGACGAGACGACCAAACAATTCAAACCCATCTCCCCTTTCCCGCCACCTCGCTGGATCTCACGTTCCCACCCGTCTCCATCTCCGTCTCGGTGCACGCCACGTCGCACATGTCATGTGTTGTGTCCAGCAGAGTTCCATCAGCGTCAGCGTCAGCAGCTCATCGCCTCGCACTTCACCGGGAGGGCACGCTCGAACCCGCCGGCGGCGCCGCGGGACAGCAGGGTTCCCACCACAGCCATGTCGCGGCAGAACACCCCCTGGTACACCGGCGCCGTCGAGGTCACGGCCACTGCCGCCCTCGACACCGCTGGAACGGCCGCCGTCTTGGGCTTCGTTTTCTCCTTGGGCGCGTTGACAGGCGGGCTCCTGGGACGGACGGTCTCCGTGTTCTTGGGTTTCTCAGGCACCGGCTGCGGAGCTTCTTGCTTCGCAGCTTCCTGCTTCGCCGCCAGCGCGGCAGCGGCGGCGGCGGCAGCGGCCGCGGCCGCATCCTTCGCCCTCTGCCTCTCAGCAGCCTCCTCGTCAAGCACGGCGGACATGACGAACGAGTACCCCTTCTGCAGCATACGGTACAGCAGCAGAGCGGACATGCGGGCCTGGTCACGCACCGCCTCAAGGTCGCGGTGCTCGTCCACGAGCTCCAAGCGTTCTCCGAACACCACGGCGCGGTCCGGCTTGAGCTTCAGCGAGAGCAGCAGGTGCGCGCGTTCCAGCTCGGAGCGCGTGCAGCCGCGCCGCACGCCCAGGAGCAGGTAGTAGTCGATGTTGCACGCCTCGCCGGCAGCGACGCGGCTGCGGAGTCCCTGGATCCGGCCGATCAGCTTGCGGTGAGCGCCGGCGATCTCACGGTACCGCACGCCACCCTGTGGCCGCCACCGCGGGCCGGGGAGCTTGCCGTCCCGGAGCGCGGCATCGTAAAGGAGTTTGAGGTGGTCGAGGTCACGGAGGCAATCGGCCAGCGCGCCCACGGACTGGAGTAGGTCGGCGCGGGCACGAAGCGCCGGAATGTAAGCGGGGTCCAGCGCGAGGGCGCGGTTGCAGTCCGCGATGGCGTCGGCCGGGCGGCCACCAGCCTGGAACGCGGCGGCACGGCCGACGAGGCACGCCGCGGCGAAGGGGTGGGGCAGCACACCACGGCGTGCCTCGAGGATCTTCGTGAAATGGCGGACGGCCTCTGCTGGCAGCCCAGCGTCTAGCGCCGCCATGGCGGCCGCGCGGCGGCGTAGCAGGAGCTTGACGTGCGCCAGGAGCTGGGACACGGCCTCCGGTTCCATGGCCGGGATAATGAACGCCGAACCGGACTTTGACGTTTTCCCCGATGGAACGGTGGCGACCGCGGCGGCAGCGGCGGACGACGTGAAGCTGTCGTCGGACCAGCAGACACTCTCGCGGCGGAACGCCGCTGAAGCAAGGCGGCGGCCGGTCTGGAGCAGCACCATGGCGTCCTCTATGAGGCCGAGGTGGAAGCAAGCTTGGCCCAGGACCAAGTACCTGTGCAAGGGCATCAATCATCAGAATAATATCGTATACTGTAGGATTTTGTCAAATCGAGCAATCATCGGTCTCATGGAGTCTGCAATGTCCACGGTTTCGTACCTCCATTGGGTGTCCGTGTTGGGATTCTTGGAGAGGCCGGCAAGGACGCGGCGCTTGAGCTCGGAGATGTCGAAGCAGCGGAAGGAGCGGACGGGCCGAGCGTCAGGCTCGGCGTCGTCGGAGCGGTGGCGGTCGGGCGAGAGGAGCTTGGCACGGGAGATCGTGCCGAGGTCACCGGATCCCGAGGACAGCAGCGACGCCGCCGACGAGGACGAAGCGGTGTCGTCGCCGGAGCAGGACTTGCCGCAGCTGGGGATGTAGTCGCGGAGCATCTCGGCGACCTCCCGGTACCGTCGCAGCGCGAGGAGCGCGCGCGCCCGCAGCTCCAGGGCGGCCTCCATCCGAGGCGACAGCTCCAGCGCAGCGTCCACCAGTCCGAGCGCCGCCACCGCGTCCCCGCCGCCGGACTCGGGCGCCGCCGCGAGAATCGCCCTCGCCTCCCGCAGGTACTTGTCGATCACCTGCCCAGAACGGAACAGAAACGTTAGATTTCCGAACCCAGGACGCTCGCACCCATGAACAGAGGAAGCTTGACCCATCTGAGAGGACAAAACAAGCCAAACAAAAACCAAAACAGGACAGGCGGGTAGAATGCGCTGGAATCCAGCTGTTCTTGAGCGAAACAAACAAAACGCACGCACAGCGAGCTTCAGAGATCCATCCCGCTCTCGGCCGTCCTGGCATTTGCTTGGACGCCAAGAACCAGAAGTCAAAGGGCTCAATCTTGGCATTCGTGCAGTACCAAGAAGAGAACGGCAAGTTCTTGAGCACCAAGAAACATTCAGGTGGAAACGGAAGTCAGAGAACGGAGGCAGGGCGCAGGAGGAGGACGGGAACCGGCAACTGACCTTCCTGTTGCTGAGCAGCCACTTCCTCTTCTTCTCCGGAGCAGAAGAAGGCGAGGACACCGCCATTGCCTCCCTCGCATCAATCGGCGCAGCCCAGCCGAAGCTTGAATCGATCCCCGAGGGCAGGAGGAGGCCGGAAGAGAGGGGATGCCGCCGGTGGGGGAGAGGGAGGAGAGGAGGTTGGAATGCCTGCAGGGCAATCGAAGGCAATGAGGCAAGAGAGAGGAGAGGAGGTTATATATACGGGGTGCCAATACTAGCTCCCAAATCTATCGCGGCCTGGGCGTATTTCCTAATCCTTTTCTGTGCTCGATTTGAATCGAGTGGGGAAGAAATGGGGGTGGGGAGGAATACAATGTTTTAGAGCCAGACGGAGAAATGCCAGCTTTACTGCACTGCACCCCACTTCCTCTCTCTCTCCTCGCTGCTTTCCCTTTCAAAGAAAGCTTCGATCCCTCGCCATCCTAGCTGGCCAAGATGCCCGTCCAGCGACACCTCTCATCCACCTCAACGCTCCTCATCACAGGACCGGTAAATTAAAATAAAAAAGGCCTCACAATTCAAAAAAAAATTTGAAAGAGGGTCTCGTGTAGGGTGGTGAAGCTTTTAAAAGGTCAGAAATCGGTCGTGCTGCCCCACTACCAGTCAGTCCTCCTTCCTCCTCACACCCAAACCATTCTAGCTTCTTTTCCTCCTTTTCTTTTTTTCTTCTCGCTTTCTTTTCCTCCCCAGGATTCGTTTATTCGCTTCCTTATTTTAGCTTATCGCGGTATTTAAAGCTCGGAGGATCACATTACGGTTTTAATTAAAACCAAAAAAATCCCAGCCCTCAAAGCTTTGCTAGCCTTTCACCACCCTTTCGGGCAGCTCATGCACATGTTACACACAAACATACGCCCTTTGGTTATCCCTTTTTTTAGCTTCATTTTGTATGATTTTTTTAGCTTCATTTTTGCTGTCACCAGTGCAAATTAAAGCTGGAGAAATCAGGCGTACGCACCTGCTGAATACGTACTCAAGGCGCAAATACGAGGCCGCCCGGCACTCATAAATACGGTGTACCGCTCGTTGGCGTTGCAGGCTGGCTCTCCCCCTCTTCATATCCCGAGTCCGCGTACTTCCTGTCGAGTACAGGTACTCAGATGCGTATGCGATGGCAATTAAGTCGGAGTAAATACTGACAACAGGTGGTCTTGCTTTGGGCACGGGGAAGAAGGCTTTTCTGTTCGCTGCCAAAATACGGTAGGCGAGCAGGACCGCGCACAGTCAATGTAGGAGTACTACGTACGTGTGCACTAGTATGCAGTATGCGTACGTGGTATCCCTTATTTTTAGAACTGCTGTATACGTGCAGGAACGATTGGGGAACGGGTGCCATAAATAAAACGTAACGCTCCCGGAACCGGAAGCCTCGTAGAAGTCCTGCCTGCCGGTTACTGGCGAAAACCTAACCGGGGAGGAGGGGATTTTTTTTTCAAATGCTGCGGAGATTGTGTTGGTGATCAACATTCCGAAGAGGGGCATGGAGATTTATTTTGCTTGGAAATTTTGGAACAACGAGAGGTTTTGCATGTCTAGTTTTTCACTGTCCGCAGGGGCGTTGAGAAGGACGGAGCTAGCTGAAAAGGCAAGAAGGCTCTGTTGTCGGATGCCGAACAGAGGGCCATGTACGCCGTTGTGTAATACTCGATCATCTGTGCAATGGCTATCTCGATCAGCCAGCAGATCGAGGAACAATTGTGATGGGTCACGGCAGATCGATCTCTAGCAGCAGGTCGATCACGAGCGCGCATGATGCGCCCGTATCATATAATTCCTGCTATCGGCACGGGAAGGCGTAGGGGCCGGGCTCCCCCGGCCGGCTCTGAATGATGCAGCAGTAGCAAGTGTACGTACACGTAGCGTTAGCGATGGCGCTGCCGCACCGCCGTAGCCGTAGGCCAATTTATTGCCGGCGATGGTTCGGCGCAGCTGCCGCCGATGATGGATCGGGGCCGGACGCGCTGGAGGAGGAGCACGCGGTAGTAGAGTGCCGCAGAAGCAAGAGCGAGCGGCGGCGGCAACCCACTGTGTAGCTGCAGCGGCCACCACGGCCCAGCAGCTAGCTACTACTGGTATACCACTACCAGTAGCAGCGGTACACGGGCCCCGGCGACGCCCCCCCCCCCCCCTGCCGTGCCGGCCTTGAATACCCCCCTCTCCTTTTTGATTTTTCCCTTGGCCCCGTAGCTAGCGAGCCCCTACGTCGCCATTGAATTGAATGCCCGGTGGTCACATGCTTGTATGCCGACGAGAGGAGATGTCAGCGTCGCCCGCGCCCGCTTTACAGCCGAGCCGGAGCCGAGCGCGCTCGAGAGCTAGCCCACGTTCGCGTCGTCGTCCGTGTCCGTTCCCCTTCCGCCCCCCGCCGCCGTCGCGTTCCGTCGTCCAATAGCTCTCGCAGTTTGTTTCCTTCCGACCACGGGGCCTCTTCTCCGTGGAGTATCGTATCCTGGGTGCGTACGACTAGCGGATGGATATACGGACGTGTATGGACGAGACGATCGACGTAGGCGGCGCGAGCGTACGTTGCGTCAGTGATACTCCTCCGGTCCTCCCGGGGACAGGGGTCAGGGAATATATGCACGCACGCAAGCGAGCAGCAGCTCGATGCCTCGATCGATCGATCGATCTGGGGGCAAAGTTAATTAAGGTCGCCCTATCATTGGAGCCGGGACGGGGGGGCGAGCATCTCCTGCCCCATCATGTCTCCATGTTCTGCCTATTCCATCCAGGAGCTCTCCATCGATCGATCGACCTGTCGTGATGCTCCTTGTTCGCTCGCTCGTCAGGTTTTCTTGCATTGCTTGCTCGTAAAGCATGCCTATCTAGCTGCCCCTTTTCGGGCTCCGTATCGCGTGGTTCCTCCCTCCGAGCACGTAACGTAGTACTAGTAGCGTCTACTAGTGTGCAGTTAGGATAATGTTCTAGCTCGGCGGCAGGTCGATCGATTTCGCAACGTGCCGTTGTCCCGTTGAGCCGTCGCTACTACACGCTACGTACGTGATCGATGTGCAGCGCCAGCGGCGCCGTCGCGTACAAAGGGTATCGCCGGCTTGCCGTTGGTTGGGGAACAGTGGAGGGGTTGGCGCGTACGCGGCGTATTCGTATCGACCCCTACCCTGGGGGCATCGCGTGCCACCGCGGCGAGCGACCATCGGATGCCCTGCGCCGGCAATCCCGGCGCCTGTCGCCGGGCAGGATCAATCCAGCATCTCCCTCCCCGCCTTCTTCAATTCTCCCCTCTGGCCTCCCTGCACACAGCGTTGTTCTCTTATTCGCTCGTGATACCTCTTTCATACTGATACTGTAGTATTGTATTGTGGGACAAGCTAGAACAAAGTCAATGCTGGATTGTTAACTCGGCTCTAATAACTAACGTAATGCGAAACTGGATAAGTGCCCGGATAGTCGTCGGCCACACTCCATGACGCCATGCAGTATTGTACTCCAGCATGGCAGCATCCGTGCTTGACTTCCTGTAGAAAATACTCCCATGATCTGCACCCTGACACCCATTCTACATACCCACTTGCATTGCTACCCGAGTAACAAACAGTACTCCCCGATGGCTAAAGCTTCAGGATTTTGTCACCTTTTCATTTTGAACAAAAAAAAAAGGATTTGACACATTTTCTTAAAAAAAAAACGGGAACTTGTTGAGGAATTCTCAAAAGCATACGCTATGGTGGGGGGCAATGCGGGGCTGGCTTGTCTACGTGCCTGCCATGATGGCCGGGCACGTTGGCGCCAGCTGCCAACCTGCGAGCGGCTGTGCCCCCATTGGCCAGTTGTGCTTTTTAGGACAGGTAAGCCTACGCCAACAAACAGCTTGTAGGACCTTGACCAAATACACATGGCCACATGGGCATGGGCATTGGTCTACGTGTACCACGCTACCAGCTGAAGCTGGGCCCGCGACGACACCGCGTCACTTTTCACACTGGCATGTGGGCCTCAACAGTGGGAAACTGGGAATACACTCAAGCTGCCAGAAAGAGTTTTCCCACACGCACACACTATTGGTCAATTAGTCAATATAAGCTGCGGCGCCAGCCGTGTCACGAGCATGCATATAAAAGGCTCAACTACCGTTAGTTGTCCCCGAGTATGTTGGCCGTTGATTGCTCCCAACTCCCCCTGTGCTAAGATACGATCCATTTCAGTATTGAACAGTAGGTAAACTACTTCTATACAGTATGGTATGAAAAAACCATACACAGCTATGTCAACCAATATCAATGTGTGCAGATCCTAAATGTTCGAGAATCGTTTGTCCAAATGTGTTTGTCTTAATTCACGTGTTTTCGCTGCAATTTTTTATGACATTAGCTCTGCCCACTGACACAGGACACTGTTTTGTGAGTTAAGATGAAGATGATTGCTAGCAAAAACCTTTGTGAGTACGGTGTAGAATAGATGCATGGTTTCTTGTATTTGTAGATACAAAATGGTACAGGTTGGCAATACTTTAGTTTTGCGCAGTCTTTGGTGCATTCTACTAGAGGCAACTACACTGCTGATTTCTAACAAAATTTATTCGTACTTTTATCATCAAGTAATCTGACAATATATATTTCTTCTAGCAGAATTTTCACGTTGTCAATCTCTTTGATGGCATGTTTTTTCATCATGCACAACAGCAACGCGCACTAAAAAAGTTTGAAAGGCTTAATTCACATGTGAGGTGTTTCCTTGGAAAAGCTACACTAAGAGTATTTTGTAGGATTAGGTGCTCATTACATGCACTTTAGGGCTCTACACATGCGTCGCGCTTGTGCTTTTTTAATTAGAGGGTTGGCAGAAAAGAGAACATACCTAAATGTAATTAATTTTTTTTTTCAAAGCATAATTGCACCGGTACATTGATGTGTCGTGCTACTGGTAGAGGATTATATTCGTAATCATGTACAACTGCAAGTGTCACCCTAATACGGGAGCTAAATCAGTATATTTAATCAGATGATTCGATTGGTTAATCACGTCGGCCTAGACCGGTTGTATGTTTAAATGGAAAAGCACCAGCCCGTCAAGGCTTGAGGATCAAGCGACCAATTTGCCATCATTTCTCCAGTTGTTTAATTAATTGTACCAGTAATAGGTTAACCTCGGCGCTTTATTCACTAGAGTTAGTTATTAGATGTTGATAGACATTCGATGAGATGCAAGTGATCCGTCATTATCAAGACTAATTGTAGCTTTGGCAAATACTTTTGACGACACAGAAAGGTTGTCCCCTACATGTGTAGCTTGACAAATAACAATGCTATTGCTTGCTTGCTAGGTTTGATTTTCATTATTTGAAGAACACAGCTAGGAAGAGGAAGCCTTCCTTGAAGTTGCACACTCCGTAGCTTCTTGTACTTCATTTTCTGCTATATGTTCAAATATCCCTTTATATAATAGATTGTGACTGATCAACATATGAGGGTAAGGTGGGTGCACATAGCCGTGCCTTACGGAGATGGAGCTGCAAATTAAGTCTGCAGTTTTGCAATACATTTATTGTTTAAGTCCAACTTACAAAACTGTTGTTTTATACTCCTTAATTAAAGTGGAAGGTCTTTTTCTTATTACTCCACTCAGCTAATTGCGCTGACACAGTGCTTGAATTATAAATTACTTCTCCCGTTCCGAATTATAGGTCATTTTGACTTGTTTAGATGCATAGATATTGTTAGTATGTAGTATTTAGGCATAGGGTATACTAAGGCTTCACAGTATTAACTGCACCCCAACACATGAGTATCAGCCCGGCCCACTTCCTAGCTTATTGCACCTAATAAAATGATTTCATCACATAGCACATCAATTCGGTGATTGTTCTCCCGTCCTCTTGCACAGCCAAATTTAATTTTCTCTGACTAGCACAACTGATGTATCATTCATTTTGAAGGACATGCTAGTCTAAAACCCTAAATGAAGTTGATGTACCAAACATATCATGCAGATGCGTGTATATAGTCCAATTTTTATTAATTGATGCACCAAGTATACATATGGTGTGCACACTAGTGACCAACCACAGAGCCAGAGAGGTGGTTGCATGGATCAGGAGGGGCATCCGAAGCCATTACAGGAGCACGCTGCAATCTACACTATGCAGATGCAATTTTCAGAGAAAAGGTTTTGGCTTTAATTTGGGAACAAAACCAGTTTGAGGTCTTTTACAACGCACAATACGACCTTGCAGTAGTACGGTAGTATTACCAGTTTTTTACTGTGAGTAAAATGGTAATTTCCTCAAAATATATTATTTGGAAAATTTTCCCCGCTGCCCATTCAGCCGAGACGCACCCAATTCATATATTTCATTTCCTACATTACAACAATATCATTTTACATTTCCGATAATACCCTTATACTACCCATACCACTTATGAATACTACCGTACTACAGCTAAAAAAATCGGTAGTAAAGAATTAATCTCAACCGTCGCACCCTTATATATAGGTTATTTTCTACATACGAGTCCTTTTTCAATCGGTAGTATAGGTCTTATTGTGCGTCCTAAAAACCTCAACTAGTTTATAGCTGTTCCTTCCGAAAGCTGTGACTATACTGTAGTTGAGCTAGCTTCAGTAGAACCTAATCCAGGGAAGATTTCTTACTGTTACTTGTGATGTTTATTTATAGCTTTTGTTTAGACTCCACTAGCATAATTCATGATTTTTAAAAAAAGGAACAGACCATTACATTTTGAATTTCCACTTGAAAAACACATACTACGTACAGTATACAGGTTGATTTCGAGGCCTCAGAAGAACAAGATTAACAAGGGGACTATTTTATTGAAGCTGTACTAGACTGTTGAGAGAGCCACGAACCAGAGAAGTTCATAATCTAAATATCCAAAATTCCGATAGCGATTAAAATAAGCCGCGCAGAACAAGAACTGTATGGAATAAACGCAACACTTGACAAACACTAGCAGGAATCTTGTTCGTCTACGTACTGTATGGAGTAGGCCGCTAGCCTGGCCGCACCCCGGCACCCCCGGCCAAAGGCGGTCTCCCCGGCGCAGCCCCCAGGGTCAAAGCGTCGCGGAAAGTTGCGCGAGAACAATCTGCCTAGCCTTCCGGTCCGCGGCTAGCTGCCTAGCTAGGCTGGACATACATGTAGGAGTACGCAGGCAGCAGTAGGCTCGACAGGCCTAGAGCTTGTTTAACCCCAGCAACCTCCCATTCCTAGCTCTGAGCTCTCCACGGCTCCACGCTGCCTTGGTGCCATGCTCGATCGTGTAGGGCACCCCTGTGGCCTCTTCCGATTAAGGGGCTGCTTGGTTGGCAACACAGGCCGCCTCGCCACAGGCGCCCCCGCCACGGAACAGTGTTTTCCGTGACGGGCAAAATGACCGCCGCGGCCTGTGGCGAGCCGCGCTGTGGCGTGGCGACCTGTGGTCTGGGAACTAAACATCCCCTAAAGCCGCGCAGCTTTCTTGTGATCTCGCCTCGCCCTTTTCCCCGCTTCTGGCTGCGCCGCTGGCCTCCTCTGTTTTGGCACCTCGTCTTTTTCTTGGATGATCGTCGTCGTCTCAGCCCTGACGCACACTCATCAGTCATCTACTACAGTTGCCGTCCGTGTATACTATGTACGCGTACACATGCATCATTGTGATCCGCTGCATTCGCCGCAGGTACTGTCACGTACACTGAGCGCGTGCGTGCTCCCAGAGGAAACGTGCACGAAATCAATATGCATGCGGGCTGCCGGAGCAGGCAGATGTGTTTCGTCAGGCAGAGATTGCTCGCCGACGCCGTGCAGGAGGGGGGTGCAGAATCCCACGCTGCGGCGAAATTATTGAATGCCCGTGTGCATGCCGCATGCGCCGCCGCAGCTGGGTCGCCGGGCGAGCGACGTGTGTGCCGCGAGCGTGATATGGGTGGATCGATCGATCCATCGGCGCTGATCGAAGGACGTGCCCGCAGTGAATGTGATGACCACCTGAGTCTGACGAGGGCGAATCAAACGGAGTTGTTGGTCGCGATCGAGCACTCCTCGATCCGGGCACGCAGCAGCTGGCATTCAATGCTCTCACGCCCTCGCTAGCGTGCTTTGGACACAAGCGGTGACGTAGCCGAGCAGTGGCTGCGTGATGACCACCTCGTGGAGCTTCGCATGGGCTCGTCGATCATATATTCATCTCGTACAACAGCGCTTACTACTCCATTAGTAATAACTTGCATGGTTATGGCTTATGATCACAGCACATATCAAAGACGACCAGGGGGGGAAAAGGTTCGCATCGCATCGGTCGTCGTGGCCCAAGACCAGAGCGAGATGTGTGTCGCTGTTTCCAGAAACATGGTGTCGTCGTTGCATTCAACAATTTCTCCTACCGCAAATTAAATTAACGCGCCTCTCCGTGCAAAATCTGGGGTCAGCACCCGGATAGGCGGATACCCAGCCGCGCGAGAAGACCAAGCGCTACGAAACAAAACAAGGCCCGGTAAAAGCACGAGCCCATCCGGCCGTCACTTTACTTCCGCACAGTGCGCGCGTCTGCCCGGCCGTCAGGCAGCACGCTGAAGAAATCTCAGCGTATCTCTCTATCGATGTCTTTATGCATCCATCTATGATCACTCTTTTACCGCGCATGAAAGCCGTAGCATTTCTAGGCCTTGTTTAGTTCGGTGAAAAGTTTACCTTTTCAACGTTTGGAACCCCTGTAGCACACTGTAGCATGTTTCGTTTGTTTGTGATAAATATTATCCTACCATGGTCTAACTATGCTCAAAAGATTCGTGTCGCAAAGTACATCAAAACTGTGTAATTAGTTATTTTTTTACCTATATTTAATACTCCGAACATATGTCTTTTGGCGTATTTAACGTGATGTGATGGAGAGAGAGTGAAGAAAAAGTTGAAAAATTTAGCCAACTAAACAAGGCCCTAATAATTTCCTGACGTGTTTATGTGTTGCACGATCAGATAACGTATACGTACGTGTCAGTCAGGAGCCTCCCTGTTGGCGACTTGGCGTGCCGCAGCCAGGCCACATGGCCACATGCATGTCGTCCGCGGCCGTCGCGACCGATGCGTGGTGGATGGATGAGGACGATGAGGCAGGCCGCCGGCACCGCGTTAACGCCGGCACAGGGGATCGGCACAAGGCGCACAGGAGGCGTACGGGCTCCGCGTAATCACATCACTGTCGTCCGGTGTCCGACGACAGTGTACGGGCGCGTCCAATAAACGGCGGCGCGCGTCGTCCAGCTGGTGGCTCGTTCCCGTCTGCCGGCGGCCCGGCAGCCTGTTCGGTACTCTAGGTTGGAAGCAGCGCTGGGATGGAAGCCAACACCTAGCTGGGCTGGTTGCCAGCCGTTCCAGCAGGAACATAAAAATTGAAACGGCCAGCAGCTCATTTCAAATTGAAACAGCAGGAAAACAAAAATGGTGTCAAACTCCATTCCACACTCCCTGTAATTACAATACCACTTCACACACACCCACAAATCACAATCCACACGAACATAAAACACAATAAAATCACAGGAACCATTGTACGGCCGTACAAACAGTGTACAGACAAATTGAACTCCACAAAGTACACAACAAATATGACCATAATCAATTAAATTCCAATATACAAGTTCCAAATCAACACAAGTCTGCTACCAATGCACTACAAGTTCATTTCTCCTGCCCACACAATGCAAATCCACATGCAATCCTCTGCTGCCCAGTGCTCAAAATGTCCTGTAACAATTTGATTGTCCAACCAAATGACACCTAAAGAAACAAAATCCGTGATAAGAAATTCACATAATAGGCCAAAAAATAGTAAAGGCAAGGCATACATGTTAAGATGAGTTGCATATCCTCTAAGCATCAATACTGATAATTGCTACTGTAACACTGATAATTTTCTGAACTACGTACCTAGTAATTTGGTGGATCAAACAACATTGTGGCTGTCAACTCTCTTAGCGCCGACGTTGACATGTCCTTGTGCAAATCCACCAAGGGCGACAAAGGATACATCTCACCCAGTCCAAAATGCCTGAGCCACAAAAAGTTATCCATAGCAAAGCAGGCAATTATCATAATAGCTTGCTTCCTCTGCGGCATAAATGGCACCCCATCCAATATATGCCACTTCTCTTTCAGGGTTCCGAACCTCCTTTCAATTATATTGCGCAGGGACGCATGACACCAGTTGAACTTATCCTCCTTACCAAGGGATTCGATGTTTACCCCCTCAAAATGGTCTAGATGCAACCTGTGATAACTACAAATATTTAGTGGGGATACTACTTGCATTGTTCATCATCAGAAGAAATGAGAAGCATTTTTCATCCCAGTTGACGGCAAGGTTTCATTTTGTTCACTTACTGATACTGAAGGCTTACTTATAGTGAGTGTGCCTACGTAAATGTATATATGTACTTCACACTAACTTTGTTACATAACACAAGAATGGATCAAGATCACATGATCTGAAAAGATATATATGCAATGTGAGTGAGACATTGATGGCAGATATGTGCTATGTGCATGCAGATTTTGCTTTCAGTGTTGCAACTTTCTAGCCTTTCAAAAGTTAAATAATTATAACAGCAAATTATGTGCGTGTGTTCAAAAGTACTCCATCACATAGGAACCCAAAATATATCACTACCCATCGAATCGGTCAAGATGTTACCTGTTCCCTTGAAATGGAACCATGAATCCATCTCTGTCAGCATAGCCAGAGTCCGCCAAGTAGTACCGACCTGCATTAATGCAACCAGTGTCCCAACATTAGTTAAACCATCTCGCAACAAACCCGAATGTGCTCATGAATACCAATGGGTCAAACTCACACATACCTTTCGGAGGAGTCGGGAACCTGGTCCGCCTCATACATTCGTCTAGAACTCTCATGTCATGGCATGCGTCAACCATCCCCACGCCAACATATGTAAACAGTCCGTGCATGTCTACTATGGCACACACATTTATAGACGCATAATGTTTCCGATTTATATGGTCGAGTTTCCGATGACACCGGACCTCAACAGGGATGTGAGTGCCATCTATAGCACCTATGCAGCCATCAAAGTGGGGGGCGAACCGTTGAAGTTCGATGTGCGCTTCCTTGTACTCGGGATCAGATGGCACTAAGACTGAGTTGGACCACTCATATATTATATCTGCAATGTGGGTGCACTTATGACTTATTGTATCCAAGGACCTCTCGAATCTATCTCTTGCCTCCCTAACAGCACCGGCGTGGCCACATGTCCAAATGAAAATAGCTAAAGCTTCCTTGAAGTCGCACTTGCTGGTACTTTTTAACCCAAAACCCTCTAAGATGTGATGCAAATGCAGAAAAGCATCTCTAGACATACGAAGATTGTCGTAGCACCTTGTCTGATCGCTCATAGTCAGATGCAACCATTGCGCACCAGTGAGTTTCGGAAAGGGACAGGGAGGATTAACCTTTGGTACCTGCATCTCTTTCAACATCTTCAGCATCCTCAGCAGCTGGAAGGCATCACCCAAAAGGCCCATAGTCTCTTCAAGGGAATTGACCATCTCCTTTGCATCTGAGTCTCTGTCCATGTCCTCTGCATCCGTGTCACTTTCCAGCTCCTCTGCATCCGAGTCGCTTTCCAGCTCCTCTGCATCCGAGTGGCTGTCCATCTCTACATCCGAGTCGCTGTCCATCTGCACAGCTGTAACAGCCGCTATACCTGCAGGAAAAGGCATAAAACAAATTAAATGTTGTAGAACATGTACACTAGCTACTCAAATGCTGTGGCATATATAGCTTACCTCAAATGCCAATCTGCTAGTACCACAAGTAAATAAAAACTGTTCAACCTACAAGCAATCTGACAAAAGCAAACTGCCAAATATAAACTGAGAACCCAAAACACTAAGCAACTCACAAGGTAACACATACAAACAAATACAAGGAATCTGACACATACAAGCCAAATTTTAAGTGTTCAACTTTCAAGCAAATCACAAGGTAACACAATCAAACAAATTTAAACTCCTCAGCGTAGAAGCAATCTGACACAGTCCACACAAATGGATAGTTCCGCAAACTTGCTTGATTACAGGGCTGTTTGGCTCGACGCCACACTTCGCCTCGCCATACACCTCTCCGCATGCTACAGTAACTTCAGTGCGCCACATGCTGTGGCGAGATCTACAGGGCGGTGGCAGCCGGCGCGCGGGCAGCCAAACAGCCCCTACAACCAAACTAAGCTAACTGGAGAACTGAATGGAAAACTTAGATGAAAACTTTAGAATTGGTGACGCGTCTACATGTCGACAACGACATCAAATTGTGCCTATTTGGTCTTCACTTTGGGCGCACCCCCATCTGCATGATTGGGAAGACCATCGTCACGTACTGATACCGGCCTTGCGGGCTTGTCATGCGTAGGAACTCCCTGCGTTGCTTATGATCGGTGCAAAGAAATATGGCTTGGTGAAAAAATGGGTCAATCTCAGAGTACCCATCCTGGTATAACCGCTCTCTAACTAATGCGGTCTCTGTATCTGCGTCCGGCTTGTTGCTGGGTGGCGGTGGCGCCCTTTCCTGGGAAGACCCTATTGAATTCACCCTTTCCTGAATTGCTCTACAAGTGCTACGAAATTCGGACATGCAGTCATCATATGATACTGACTTCTTGCTACTCTTCTTCTTTACGGGGCTTTGAAGAGAGAATTCTTTGGTTGTCCTTTTTGAGGACTGGCCATGATATTGGATGGGTGTTGGGGTGGGCTCTGCGTCAGGAGTTCATGTGGTGGTCTCAGTAGTGGTGTCCTCTCCTGCATTTCCCTCGGCATCTACTAATTCCCCCCTATCGTATGGTTCATGGCCCAGGATCTCGAACAACTGTTCGCAGCAGGGTGGACACTTGATCCTTCTACCACCAGCATCATAAGCATCCTGCAGGTGGAGCATTATACACATGTTAGTAAGGAGGTACTAATGAAGGAACTACTGAACAAACATGATCACAAAGGGTTTGAGGTAGTACCTCCCTTGACATAGATCCTGTTAGAACTGGATCATATACAACATCACCGGTCACAGGGTCACGACCAAGACCGGACTTCTTCAGAAGTGCGGTGCGCCAGTTGACGTATGAATTTTTCAGGTCACCCCACTTATTTGACATCTGTCTCCTGGAGTATGGGGTATTGGAGAGCACATGGAACCTAGCTTCGATGTGGTTCCACCCAGGAGTAGTAGGACATCTTCTTGACCAGTGGCGCATGTTTTTTGCCTCTAGTACTAACTGACACATAATTGATGTGTCAACCAGACTCCAATTAGCACGGTCATTTGACATCTGGACCAGAGCATGACAGTCATACGTATGACTACAAGCATTTAATGTATATGATTGTAATCAGTATGTGTACACGGGAGGGGGTGGGGGCTTGCCTTGGCACAGCGCCCACAGTTGCGACGCCTGGCTGCAGGAGATGCGGACGACGCTACGGACTCGGCAAGTAGTGGTTCCAGCAGTTCGTGCGAGGTCCTGAAACCGAGGTACAATCTACTAGCAGTTTTATCATGAAACCAGAAAGGAAAAAATAACTTCAAAGGTCGAACATGAACCTTTAATCTAATGGCAATGCACTAATCATAATAAACCCAAGTAATCAAGACATTCTAATGGATCTTCATGGACACCCAAAAAAGAGAAAACATTCAACAAGCAGAAAATGATAGATACCATAATGGATACACTAATAAGAAAAGATAAGTACATAAACAAAAATGGCTCTCCAATTCACTCTCTTCTCGCCACTCCATAGCATTATCCAAATGCATAGTTCAACCAGAACGCACTGGCTGTGGCAATGCAATTACAGACACTGCCCAAATAAAGTGATATGATATGCATATCGTTTGGGTTGGATTTAAAGAATATTTCGGCAGCATTATTTTTTGCAGCCAAGAAAACAGCAGCATCGCACTAATAAAAGGAACAACTAACACTCTAAGGCATCAGAGAAAATGGGCATTCATCACTGTGGAGCGGAGGGAAGAGTGGTACCTTAATGGGGAGAATAGTCGGGGTCGTTCACGGGATGAACCGGAGGCGGATGAATGACGCAGTGCAGGACGACGACCTTGAACGGCACCACGGACCTCTGCAACGGCAGCAAGGAGATCCGCTACGCCACGAAGTCGATCTTGAACGGCACCTCGGAGATCTGGAACAGCTTCGGCGGCTTCATTTGCGGAAGCAGCTTCGTCAAGAGGTAGAGGCGCGGCTCCGTCGTGCCACGAGTGGGCCAGCGCGAGACGGCGGCCGCCGGCAGGCCGGATCTGTGCCAGCGTAGCAGGCACCAATCCCTGGCAGCTAGGTGACGGCGCGGCGAGGGTGGGGGGGAGGGAGTAGGGGACCTGCGAGAGTGCGAGGCGACGGCGTCGTGGGGTAGAGGGCGGCGGTGAGGGTGGGGGAGAGAGCGGCGGCGTCGTCGGGTAGAGAGCCGCGGCGAGGGTGGGGGAGAGGGGGGCGGCGTCGTGGGGTAGAGAGCGGCGTCGAGGGTGGGGGAGAGGGCGGTGGCGTCGTGGGGTAGAGAGCGGCGGCGAGGGTGAGGGAGAGGGCGGCGGCGGCGTGGGGGAGAGCACGGTGCCGAAGGTGGGGGAGAGCGGCGGCGTCGTGGGGGAGAGTGCGCTAAGACAACCGGGGTCCGGGGGAGGCGTTTTGAACTTTTGATCTCGCAGCGTTCCGAACGGCTGGCAACCAGCCCAACTAACCGTTGGCTTCCAGCCCAGCGCTGCTTCCAGCCTACCGAACAGGCTGCGGGCCGGGAGATGAGTACGTAGTATAGTACGTGCAGCGGCGCATGCCCTGCGGCGCGCGTGGTACGTACGCCGACGCGACGCGACGCGCGTGGCTGGCGCGCGATTGGCCGGGCGATCTCGGGCCCCCCAATGCAAGGCTCCTTCACGCTATTGTCGTACGTCGGCAATGCTATGCTGCACTGCACCGATCGGTTGCTTAACGTACGTACTGTATATTTGTGAGCTCGATCCGATCCTCGTTTGCAGCTGACCTTTCTTCGTGCTGTTTCATGGCAGATGAGTCGAACAAGGCAATTATTTATTCATCACCCTAACTAATGGCTGTTGGTCTGCCACATGAAATGTTTGGTGGCCTGCGAGCTACTAGCCACTACACCAACAGCTTATTAGCTCGATCCATCGCTGGCTAACTGCCCTGGCCACTTTCGATGCATATGCGGGGAAATGGGCCGGTCGATCTTTGTCGACATCGCTATCGCTGCCATATTCATCGGTTTGTTCTATCAGAACCCAAGAGCAACACACGAAATATAATGCTGAACGCTGAACCACCCGATCAGCTGGCCGTGCTAAATAGTTAATTCTACATCTTCCCTCAGTGTTCAGACAAATGGGAGAAAGACACGTGTGATTCGTCATCAAATCCGAGTCTCTCTGTGTCAAAATATTTATCCTAATTGATTTTTTTACAACTTTGATCATTCGTCTTATTTAAAAAAATATGCAAGTAACACCTATTTTGTTTGCTAGATGTTTTTCTGTTGTAGGTATTTTAAACTCGACTTATCTTTTTACATATTTACAATAATTTTTTGAATAAAACGAATGGTTAATGTTACAGAAAAAAGTCAACAACGACAAATATTTTCATATGAAGAGAGTATATAACAGTAGCATTCCTGGCATGCTTATTGCTTAATTTGCTATACGCCGGAAGTGTTCGCTAGATCCTGTGTGGTATCGTCAGCTGCGCATCGCGTACGTATGTACTATATATACTGTGTACACAGACATCTCTCGCGCTGTGGTCGTGCAGCACCACCCGTCAGTGCAAATGATATGTCGCCGGTTCCTGTCAACTGTCATTCACGAGACTAGCAGGGATCGCAGTTGTTGTCCCTGTCTTGTACGTGTCGTCCCCTGGCTGCTTAAACCTACATACACCAACATCAACATGCATGCCTCTAAAGTCCTAACAGTCGCTGTAATGCGCAGGATGCATGTTTCGATTTCAAGACAGCTATGCAGCGTGTGTTGCTTCTCTATTATGATCACGCCCCTCTTGCTGTCACGCATTTGCGCATGGCATGGTATGGGCGTATGGCCAATGGCAACGATACAATGATATGCATGCAGCATGCACCGGATCCTTCCTTTCCTGTGAGGAACCGAGGCCAGCAGGATTCGGATCGAGGAGAGGATGCATGAACGCGAGGCTTCCAACTTCCATTCCTTTCGTTTATTCACAGGGATCGTGCCATGCCCTCGCTTTTATTTAAGTTGTGTGCATGTGACGGTCACGTTCTTTTGTTTCGGTGAGCCAACGACCGGGGGGAAAGCAGCATGCATGTACGGCCCCTAGCAGGTAGCAGCTAGCCCTTTCGATGAGATCGACACCATTCGCCTGCTGCCACGCATGCATGCAACGCAGACGATGATGCGCACTGGCATGCACCGCCAGCGCGCGCAGCCGCGCACACACACACATGCACAGTCCAGGCAGGCATGTCACGTACAGGAGCTGCGAAAACGGCCATGGCGTCTTGCATGTTCTCGGGCCCCCATTGGCCTAGGTGTGACACCAACCTTTGGAGTTTGTAGCGGTTGCATGCACGACTTGGAAGCATGCTGTGCCATGCTGGAGTTTAGTAGTTTTGTGCCATGCATGAGGCCGTCTTGGTTTTTACCGGCGTCCTTCCTTGCGCTGTGTTCGCGGGCGCGATCGAAAGCGAGGTTGCATCGCCGTCTCTCTCCGATGCAAAAGGATCCCGCAGCAGCTATGGCTAGCCCCCAGCTCGATCGATGCGGCCATCCCGCTGGACGCTGGTGGTCACTGTGGCATTGGATTCCCGGCGTCAGCGTCCGGCAGCTGTGTGGGCGCACACAATAAAGGAAGCCTTCAGTTCCAGCATGGCAGGTCACGATCTCATGCACTGCGCGCAGTGCCTGTCTCTCCTCTCATCTGCGCAACCAGGCCAGCGAGGGCCAATAGGCAATGAGAAGCAACAAAAAAAAAACCTAGAGAATCATTTTGAGGCCTTTACACGTGGACCAACCAAAAACAAGGGAGAAATAAGATCGAGCAACGAGCTGGACGACTGGCCGTCACCGTCTTTGATGCCGGCGGCCGCAGGCAGCCATATAGCCTGTCACTGTGGCTGGTGCAAGGACGAGCTGGCTGCGCGTACAACAACCCACGTCGGTGTCGCGCGCCCGATCGATCGAGCTCCAGTTCGCGCACGCAGGCTGCGCAGTGCGCACGGCCGGATCCACCCGGCCGTCCGTTGTTTAAGGATCAGGCCCCTCTGCGCGGCGCGCGCTGCATCGCCTCCTCGGCCTGTCCTGCGACGACGTGTCGTGTCGGCCGCCGGCTCGCGCGCCGGTTGCTCCTCCGCAGTCCGCACAAGCACGCACACGGATGACGTCGCGCAGCAGCTTTGGCTTGCTTAGAGCCCGTGCGTCGGCCTGATCGATTCAGTACCCGTCGTGAAAACACAGAGTACCAGTTCACCTCCTGCATGGAGCCGTGAGCTGTTCCAGTCAGTACATTGCCTGAAACTTGCACAGTATTTACTCACGATCCAGTCGTTTCTCGTCAGTTTTCGGGGAGAAAAAAAAAACGCCAAATCGTGTCGATTTCAACATGGATTTCACTCATCTTTATGCATGGATTTTACTCATGTTTTCTCCTAGTTGTTGAGCATGGATTGACAGTTTGTATGCGTCGAGGACTATTATTGGTGACGTGATAGGGTCAGTGCAAAGAGGCAGAGGCCCAAATGAACAAGCGAAGCCCAGCTCCTTGTCCCCGGGGCCGGGCCCATGCCGGGAGGAGGCAGGCATGTGACCTGGCCTAACTTGTTGGCTGACCTCGGGGCCCACCGTCGACGGGCCCAGCTTGAGTGTGAGCGCCCTTGGGGCCCGCGGCCACTAACGGCAACGCCCCAGGTTGGCCCCCTCGCTGCAGCGGCGGGCCGGTATGGGGCCCATCGAGAGCTTAAACGCTTGCTCGGCGCTCCCCGTGTGTGACATGTGGGTCCGTCTCGCGGCCACTAATTCAGTGGCGACGGTTGTTGTTGTGTGCTGGCTCTGCTCGGCGCCTTTCTCCTCGGAGTTATCCTGTTCGTCGCGGTAGGCTTGAAAGAGCAAGTTATCTGGCCATATTCCGATTCGTCTACGGCAACGACGTGCCAAAGTTACCAGTTGTACGTGATACAGTAGATCGATAGAGAGGGAGGAGGAGAGTTAGTGGGGGCCCTGGCCTAACTGATAGCAGAGTACGTGATGTCTCAGTAGTGGCCATGCAGATGCAGTGCAGGCATGCAGGCTTCCGCGCTGCACCATGATGAGCTGAGATACGCCAATGTCCTTTGCCATCTGCATGCCCTGGCCTCACACATGTTGCCATCATGGCTGAGATGAGAGGGCCACGATCGGCGACCCCTGTCTAGCTTATACCTGCATTCCTCGGTTACCATCATCATGCATCCGATCCATGATCATGCGTGGTTCCACACTAGGAGACCGCCGCCGGTGCGTGATCGAGATCTAGCGCGCAAACAGTCCTCCATCTTGACTTGCGACGCCGCTAAACATGTATAGCGTGGGCTCGTTACTACGCGCGCTCTCGATCGATCCCGATTCTGAGCAGCGGTCGGCGGCCGGCGGGCCGGCTCTGCCCATCCTCGCCGTGGGCAGGCGGGCGCCACGGGGGGCATAGTAGTTTTCAGTTTGGTGCAGCTAGCGACGACGCCACCAGCGCGCGCAGGCTGCAGCAGCAGCAGCAGGCCGGCAACTCTGAGAAATGTGGCGCCGGCGATCGAGATCTCTGGGCTCTGCCCAATGATTGGTGGAGCGACACGCACGGCGCGCCCCGGCGGCACCCGCACGCCAGCGGTTGCGTCGTGCTGGCTGTAGCGATAGCGATGATGATGGTGCCAGCATGTAGTAGGAGTAGCCTTCCCAACGCGGGCGCGTCATGGGGCGCCGGAAGGAATTCCCTTGTCCCCGCGCACGTTATTGGTTCGGCACGCAGGTCGATCGATCGATCGATCGAGCTGGAACCCCTGATGCCAACTCCGGCCACCGATTGGTGGCGATCGGCTGGTCCATGGTGCCGAACTGTGTTGACACGCAGCGCAGGGAGACGGGGAGCCCGTCCTCGTGTTCCCACCCGCCCCTGAGTGCCATGCATGTTGCTCGAGCAGCGCAGCGTATAGTGCGGCCGGGAGGCTATTGGGTGGACGTTACCCCAGGAGTCTGCTGATTTTGGCAACGCTCTCTTGCTCGATTGCGATCTCGATCTCCATGACTCCATGCCAATGCATCTTGGCAGCAGGCCGCAACCAACAAATGCAGGCTGCTGCTGTTCCTGCTCGTTTTTGGTCCACAGTTCGAGTACTGTAAGCCCGTGTGTCTGGCCAGTGTGCCGGCCGGCGGGGCGGGGCTACCAGCTGCATGCGGCATGCCTGCATCTTCAATTGGCGTGCTTGGAATTCGCCGCTAGCGCAGGCCGCAGGGCCAAAGACGCAAGCATGCATGTAGTATATGCCAAAAGAATAAGGTTGTTGGATTTATTCACGGTTCTTAATTGGAGTATTCTTCTTCGGTGAAAACCAGAAAACTCACCCTACTCGATCATTCATTTGTTGTAAAAAAATCTCACTCAGATATCATCACCAGGGACGACGGATCGAACGCCTGTAGCTTTTGTGGTCTCTCTGGGCTCTGGCGCCAATCAACTTGCAACACGTAGACGTGAGCCAAGCTGACAACCTGCTGATCTTGAATTCTTGATGATAGGTTTAACAACGAGTTGATGAATCTTAGGGCAAAAAACAATGGGTTCATGATCTTGTCCCCTGGCCCTTTCTTTTTGTTTGCCACCAACGTACGTCCTCCACCCTTAAACCTTCATTACGACCCCCCTCCTACTTTCAACTGTAAAGTTGTTTCCATGATGCTGGCTGGCTTGTTGGGTCTCACAGCTTTAATGGTGGTTCTATGTATGCCAACTTTCCCACGACCATACACTGATCGATACGCAGATGCTTGTGCACTGTGCAACTTTGCATATGGCCGCCGTTGCATCTGGATCCGGGCAGAGCCTAGCCGTTGCGAATATGCATTATTGCCAGCGAATCCAATTATACCATTACCAAGAACTAATTATCCGAGGAAAAGATGGAGCCGAGATCTTATCCTAAACATCATTGTATCTTTATGAAGATTGCGCGATGGATCTGGTAAGTAACTTACTCACTCCGTCCCAAAAAAAGTGCAATCCTAACTTTTGAAAAAAATCTCACAAAAAATGTAATCCTAGAAAATAGATCTAATTAGTTGTCTAATTAAACAACCAGATCCGATCTGCATGTCAAAACTTACTGCATTTGGCTAACAAATGAGGGTATTGAAGTCTTTTGATGTCACCACTAATCTATCCTAAAAAAGCTAGGATTGCACTTTTTTGTGGGACGGAGGGAGTACTAATTAGCGTCCCACTAAAGGCAAAAGTGAAGGTTGGTGTTGGTCTAGGTCAATCATGGAATGATGCTGAGCCAATTACAATTAGGCAGGGCATGAGATCAGCATGACTATTAATCTATTATGAACTCATGTGGCTCCTGTTAGCAATGGCTTGTGAACAGTAAAAGAAAAGCAGATAGTCACATCAAGCCTTTAGCTTTTCTCTACTCTATTTGAAATACGATCAGGAGGGTCAGATTTTCAAATGACTCATGTTGAACATGAGTGAGTTTTTAAAATGGTACGGAGCAGGTAAGAGCAGGCTGAAAGAGCCCTGCGGTGTACTAGTAAAATATGAGATCTTTTTGAGAACATGCAGAGGCAGCTAGCAAAGCCACAAGATCCAAAGCTGAAAGGGAGTGTGTGAGAGGGAGAAAGCATGGTACTGGTCCTGCAAGGACTCCTGTGGGCAGCTGTGTCCAGATCTGGATTGATGCAATCCAATGCCATGACATTGCTGAAAGGCACTCACTCATAGATAGATAGATAGATAGATAGATTCCTGCTTACCAGGACAGAGGGAAAACATGAAAAGAGTTGAATGCATATATAGTGTACGTGTGTAGACAGGCAGGTGGTCACACTGGTCACGTAGACAGACTGTACATGTGAAGAGCATGGCCTGTTATTTCAAAGGAAAGAAAAACATGACCTGAACTAGGACTCTGATGACGAGTGCGAATTGCAAGCTCACCAAAATACACGTAGAGCGGCTTGTGCATTGTGGTATATTGTTATTTTTTAAAAAAATTAGCTTTATTTTGCGTCATCCAGTTATCCAGCTATAGAATTAGCTTGCGAAATATACCGACGTACGTAACACTGCGGTCCCTAGCCGATTTTGTCTGCGCACCCCGCTAGCTGCAGGCAGCAGCTGTCTGCAGGGTCCAGATCAAAAGTCTTGCAGCTGCGGGGCTTGCATGTTCACGGGAGTTGTTGCTTTGTGGCGTGCTCTTTGCCTGCCTACTCGAGCCCTGCCCCCTGGGTAGCAGGCCTAGACAAGATCGGCACGCCTGTGTTGCTGGCTGATGAGCACGCGGAGGATGATTGTATTGAGCTTCTACCATGGTACAGCCTCAACTATCTTCTTCTGTGCGTGCATCCTTATGGAAATTGTATGCCCGATCGACTTAGCTAGCCACTTTGCCAGTCATTTGGAGAATTGGAGCCCATGCACACCCACCCACTGATTCAAGATCGAGCTCCGCACGAGTTCAAAACCATATGCCTGAAGAAGCCAAATAACGCTTGGAAATGGATGCAGAAGAGGTTAAGATGCTTCGCTTTCCATTACCCAAGTTCTACAGGTACAACGTACTGATTTTTTAGATGGTCCAACGTACTTCAGTTGGGCTGAAAGTTATTGTAAGCCCACTAACTATTGAAAGTATATAGCCCGTGGTTGGGTTGGTCGACAGTACCGAATTCTAACGGTAGGAGCCCAATAAGCTGACGGCTTACGTACGCCTAGCAGGCCGCTGTCAAATACTAGTGTACTATTGGGCTCCCGTGTGGATACTGGGTGGAATTTCCCCCAAAATGAGAGAACATTTAGATCAAACACCATTTTTTTTTTGAGAACCAAGTGCCATCTAACTTAAGCATGATACTGATAATTAATCCGTTCTGATGATAGACATAGTAGAGGCTGCACCTGCCAAGTAGGCACAAATTGCACCTCGAGTTTCTGATTCATTCCTACAATTCCGGACCAGCCAAGCTATTTATCCGAGCTCAGCATCCTCGATTTCTTGCTTCCGTCCGAGCAGCTGCAATGCGAAGCCTGCACTGCACGAACACGCAAAGGATGGTCATGTCTTTTTTTTTTGAAACAAAGGATGGTCATGTCTTTGCTGTGCCTGATGCTGCTTATGATTCTGGAGGCCGCAGCCTGCTTACCGAGCGTCTCAGCTGGAAGCGCAGGTCGGCTTGCGAGGGGGCAGCTGGTGGTGGGGCGTTCTCTGGACAGAGCAAGAAGAAGGCCAATAGTAAGTTCGGGAAATCTCATGAGTTCATTCAGCTGAAGTTTCTTACGAGGAGCAGAAGTGAATGCTAAGATGGTCCAACTGACCTTCAGCTTGGGCTTCAGAGACTCGACGGCAGCCCTCGTGCTGCTATTTGCCGCTTGCTGCAATAGGGACGCCAAGAACCAGGGTTAGAATGTTAGATACGCAGTATCAACTCTGACGATGTCATGCCTGAATTTTGCTGCGAGGGTTTTTGCTCTCTTCTTCTCTTACCTTGCCGAGCACCCAGTCTGCTGAATCGAAGTAGGCGCGCTCATGGTCCTGCATTTTTCTTTTAGCTTGTTTCAACAGACAGACAGACAGACAGTACTACTGATGAAGTGCCATGTCCATACCTTGGATATCAAGGGCTTCTTGGGTGCAATTCCTCCGTACTTCTTCTCAGCGCGTGCCTGCAAAATCATTCATTCATTCAGGACATGAAAAACTCCTGACCAGAACCTGCACAGGATATGCGTAGAAATCACGGGTAAACATCTAATCCTTCAGAAGGTCCTCTAGTTTAGAAAAAAAAGAAGCAAGAATCGATTTTTCTAAAGCTGTGTTCCGAGACATTGACTGAACTTCTCCCGCCGGAAGGGGATAAGGGAAAGCTTATCCGTTTGTTCTGGGGTCAGGGCCATCATGCCGGCACAAACACTGACGGCTTCTCCACTGGACTGACATGACGGCATTCGGCATGATACACACGCATTGACGCATACGATCTCGACCAAGGACGCCGCGCTGCATGCGCTATATGCGCGGCTGCTTTTGATCCCACCGAAAGCATGTGACCGATCTACTGACGGCGATCTCTGAACAAAGCCACGAAAACGACAGGATTCCGGAAAACTGTTACCGGGTCGTTCGCCGCTCATGCACAATCCATGCAGATGCAAGTTGCAAAGCTGGGACTGGGAGAGGGATTCTCCGGCGGTCAGCTAGGTCACAGTAAAGAGGCAGGGCTGGTCCAGTCCATCATCGACGGGACCGAGGCCACATCTTCTCCTCACGGTCGTTCGGAACCTCACGAGTTCTAGTCAATAGATTCTTTGGGTTGAAGGGCAGGTTGCGTAAAGTTTACTTTGCTTTAGATCCTTCATTCGTTCATCCCTTCACGGTTTATTAAACCTAATCTTTGGTGCCCGCGGTCAACAAAAGCAGTTCCTTGGGCGTAATCTATAGCGGTATTAGTACTAATATAGTGCAGAATCTTTAAATGCGTTGGGCATGGAAAGTTTGCTAGTAGTAAGTAGGTGCTGCTGAGGAGTGAGGATAGGTGCAACTCAATCAGTCGACACACACATTAGGTGATGTCCTGTAGTTGCCTTTTTCAGTGGTTAAACCTGATGGTTTTCTTTAATGCACAATTAAGTCCAGCAAAGAAAACGTCACTGCCGTGTCAAAAAGGGGGGAAACTGAAAAACTTTAGCAAGTTATTATGGGTGCTTTGCAGTTTAGAACTAAATGCAAGATATTTGTTTCGTTAAAGAAACTGAAAGCTGAAATGGGCAGACACGGTAACCTCATCTTCTCTCTTTATCCCCTGTTTTCTTAATCTGCTTGTCGGTTATACATTTTCAGGTAAGAAAGGAGTTATGGAACGCTACTGCATCTATCTTGGGAAGTTGTATGAACATGGTTCAGGAACTTCAGGATAGTTTCAAGAACACCTTCATAATTCACAAACAAACCCAGCAGCATTCAGAAATGGAATACCTCAACACACATAATTTATTCAAAACGAATAATTGGCCGTCATGTATTTCGAAATCGAGCGAGCCCATCATCTCTCTGATAAAACTGAACTCTACCATCTCTCTACTGCGTCTACGTTGTCAAGATCCCCGTAGTAAAAAAAAAAAAGAACTCAGAAGGTCCGAGCAAAGTACTAATCCAAGCAAGCAACCCAGGTAGTGGAAAGAACAGGGCATGTACAGGCAATGCATGTTGTGTGCCAGAAATCAGTTCACTGAAATCACGCAAAGATTATTACCTCTTCCTCCATGAAGGCCGATGACTTGGCTTCGTCGCCGCCTGCCATCTCCTGCTCTTGGTCTCGTCCTCCTCCTGTTTATCTCCCTTGCCTGCAACTGCAAGGAATCGAATCAACGGCGCTGTGAGTCTCAGTGCCTGACGAAACGGGAGAAGCAAGCGGAAGAAGACGACGATGAAACATTCGGCGTGAAAGAGAAGGATGCGTTGGGTAGTTGTTCAGGCAGAACAGAACCTTGTGGCGCTCTCTGCAGGAAGACGGAGACGGAGAGGAAGGAAGCGCGTGTGGTGCAGAGGGCCAAGCCTGTTTATATAGAGCTCGTACGGGAGAGGGCGCAGCAGCACGAAACGCTCGCGCAGCAGCAGCTCGTCGATCCCCCCCTGCTGACACAGAGGATCCCCCCAACCCCAAAGCCGCCTTGCGAGGCTACAGGCTGCGGCGCCAGGGCCGGGTGATCTCAGGCGCCGCCCCACGATCCGACGGCCGCCCGACGACGATCGGCGCGGCGCGGTGCCGTCGCGTCGCGCACGCCGGACGACGCCGCACGGGTCCCTGCAAAAGCAAAATGTGGCCCGGGTGGCCGGGTGGGCACGCGATCCTTGTTGGACGAGACGACATGCCACCAAACCTCTGCCGATGCGTCGACGACGTGCCTGTACGTTTCCCATGTGTCTTCGCTCCTAGTGCGTCCGGCGTGTCTGTGTGGCTGTGGCTGTGTCTGCAGGCCGTGCATAAAGGGCCCGCCACGGCCATGCTGGCGAGCGATCCGGCGAGAGACACGTGAGCCCGTGTCGCCGGATCGAATTAGTGAGGCGTGAGGGTTTGTTTGAGCGAGGCGTGCCGTGGAGATTTTTTGGGTGAAGAGACGTGTAAGGCTGATGATGATCGGATCGGCGGACAGGAATAACTCAGGCCGTGGTTCGGTGGTTGCCAAATTGGTTCACTAGCAATCAATCAAAGAAGATAATAATTCTAGAAAGGCAATAGGAATATGTAGAGCATGATTTTGTTGTAGTATGCAATTTAATAGTATATATACGGGGAACGTATCAAGTGGAAACCAACCCCTCCGTGCAAACTATGAAAACTTCAATCTGAGTCACACGATGTTGATCCAAAGGAGGGCTTATGGGAGGTGGGAGGGGTGATTTGCAAAAGTGCATTTGCAAATCATCCCTCCCACCTCTCATGAGTTTTGCACATCACACCTCCCACCTTCCATAAGTCTTCCCTTGGATCAACATCATGTGGTTCAGATTGAAGTTTCCATAGTTTGCACGTAGAGGTTGTATTTTGTAAGGCATATGATCGAAGATGCATGTACTAATGTACCAACCATTTCAATCCAAAAACCTAAGAGCAAGTACATTGGTACACGTCAGCAGTCCCATAGGTCGTCCCATGCAGTGCCATATATGATTTTTGATGATGTGGAGGAGAGAGAGCAAGGAGAGAGAAAGAGGTCGTTGCCTCGCGAAACAACCACCTCATTAACGAAACAACTACCTCATGAGACAACTCCACAACCATTGTATGAGTTGTTGTTGCCATGCAACTCATAATATTCCTTTTTTTATGTGCACAAATTAAGGAATTATATAGACCTACCAGACGACTTACTAGACAACTCATTGTACAGGTTGTCTGTTGAGTCGACCCAAGATTACGTGTAAATGCATGAGACGGCGTATCAGACCACACCAATGTACTTGCCCTAAGTGGTAGAGGAAGTTTGGTAATTCACTTATAATTATGGATGAATGGTGATTAGAAGTTCCAAGAAATAACTTATCTCCACAATGGTGAATGAATAGCGATTAGGGAATAGTGAAGTTAGGCAACTAGAAACTCCGGCGCGGCTTTGCCGTGCACAGCTTGATCAGACCAGTTTAGGCCAGTGAAATGATAGCTCATGTTTAGAATTATTTTATCACGAATGTTTTTTTTTTGGACAATGTTTGATATGACCCTTCTCCTTCAAACCGCTTATGCAGCAGCAAGCTGCAAGCCCAATTCTCTTTCGAGTGTGCTCAAAGTGTCGTTATATATATAACTGGAACAGCTGATTTTTCTGCCGATCCTTAACCTTCAAAAATTTATAGATGGATAAATGCCTTTCACTACTAGGGAAACACACATTTGTACCGGTTTATAACCCTCATTAGTACCGGTTTCCACTGAATATTAATACAGGGTGAAGCTCCGCCCCGATATTAATGTGCGACCTAACGTCCGTCTCCGTCTCTCTTCCGTCCGTCCCTCCCTCCCGTCACTGTTTTGTTTTGTTTTGTTTTGTTTTCCTTTTTCTTTTTTCTTTCTCATTCTTTTTCATCTCATCACATCATCTCAATCTCATTCATAAACCACATTCACATTCACAAGAACACAGAATCATTCAATATACGATTCATCTCAATCTCACATTCCATTCAAACATAAGAATCACCCATATACATAGTTACACAATCACAGGGATTCACAAGAACACAGAATCATTCAATATACGATTCATTCACAGGAATTCACAAGAACACAGATTCATTCACAGGGATTCACAAGAACACAGATTCATTTACAAGGATTCACAAGATGTTCGCAGGGATTCACACCTCCAGGCCAGCGGCTTCCGCGCCGGCGCGCCCTGACCGCCGCCGTGCGCCCTGGCCGCGGCGCGCCCTGCCCCCTGGCCGCCGGCTCGCCCTGGCCGCGGCTCGCTCTGGCCGCCGGCCCGCGCCGCCCAGACCTGCGAAAGAGGAAGCAGAGATGAGAGATCGAGGAGAGAAGAGGAGAAAAAGATAAGGACTGTGGGGTGGTGGTGCGTGGGGGAAGAAAATTTAAAGGATAAGGAGAGAGGAGACGGGGGCAGACGGTGGATGGGAGCCAGCGAGAGGCTGATTTTTCTAAGTCTTTGACGACGGTAGTTGGTGGGAGTATCGGTACCGAGGCATTTTTTTCACCGGTGCCACATTAGTACCGGGTGGGAACCAGCTCCGGTACTTATGTGAGGACATTAATACCGGTGCGTAATAGGGTCCGGTACTAATGTGCGTCACACGAGAACTCCGCGGGATTTTCCTTCGCATGTCACATTAGTACCGGTTCTTAGAACATTAGTACCGGTGGGCAAATTGGACCGGTACTAATGTTATTTTTGTCCTGGGACGAAAGCCTCTTTCCCTAGTAGTGTTTGATTGATAGTTTTTGTTTGCTATGTTTGCACTAAAGATCATTTGTAACTCTGGATTGTCAACTATTGAAGAATGACATCAATGCACCAAAATGATTAGACAAATGTCAAATGATAATAACAGAGAAAATATATGAAATTTCTCACTCTCCTCCTTGTTTGGTAACAGAATGAGGAGATATGTTTTATTCAGCCAGGAGCATGCTGACGGATATATGCAGATCCTTAGATAAATCAAGGAACATGAGAAAACAAATAAATGCCACCGGCAATATAGTTTCCCCGTTTATGGATACATGTCCTTATGCATCATGCATGCTTGTACCGAAGACGTAGCCTTACAGATTCAAAAAAGACATAATCTTGTACTAGGGAGTAGTAAAGTGACGAGGGCCTAAATTAGGGCCCCCAAATCGGTGAGATAATCACCCTCGGGATGGAGTCTTTTGACACTATTGACGGCGTCGAGACTAAGATCCAGGGCAAGGAAGGGTGCATATCTTCGTCAAGACCTTCACCGACAAGACACCCCATCTCCGACTAGCAGGCGGCTCGAACGAGGAGTCTCCGCCTCGCACGAGGAGTCTCCGCCTCGCCTCCGACTACTCGTCCGCACGAGAAGTCTCCGCCTCGGCCCCGAGAAGTTTCTGCTCGGCTCCGACAAGTCTCCGCCCCGCCTCGACCGCTCGTTCGCACGAGTAGTTTCCGTCTCCGACTAGGACGGGGCCCACACGTGGAGGTCGGAGCGCGGGATCGGGGCCCCCACACGAACGTGGCGCCGCCCCAACGCCTGAACTCCCCCGCAACGACACGCAAGGCTCCGGTCCTCCACGCCATGCAAACATCCCAATTGGCGGGACGCGTGGGCAGCTGGCTCTGACAGAAGCCGTAATGCGGCACTGTGCGCCCGCGCGGCCTCCAACACGCCGTCCCGTCCAACCCCTGCAGCACACCACCCCCGTCAGAACAGGCACTCAATGACCCTCCAGGGCGACGCCTACCTACACTTAGGCCGTAACGTGGCGGGCCAAATCAACACTCAAACAAGCTGAGTCATCTAGAGAAGGACTCGGAGAAGATGCCAAGTACTCAGAACGTACAGTGCCGCCCGAACACGCGGCAATCGCAAGCTCCACTACAGCTCAGCGCTCTTCAATGCTTCCTGGCGGACATCGACCAGGGAAAAGACCTCCCAACTCCATAGCACTGTAGCACATATTTGTATCTCCTTTTTGCCCCTCACCCTTGCGTCTATAAAAGGGAGATGGGGCAACCGTTTTAGGGGTTCGACACTCGCACATCATACACACGCGTAGCACAAGCTACACCCTCAGGGACTTGGGCTCCGACACTCTCTCCCGACCAGTTTGTAACCCCTACTACAAACCCTCCTGGCATATGAACACGACCGCTCGAGACTGGACGTAGGGTATTACTCTCCGGGGGCCCGAACCAGTATAAACCTTCGTGTCTCCCGTGCTAACCATCCGGGTCCGACACACGATCCGATACAAATTTACTGCCGGCGGCAGAGAACCCCGACAGTTGGCGCGCCAGGTAGGGGCACATCGTGTGTCTCGCCGAACTTCACCAGCGATCCGGATGGAGGGCCGCGGGATTTCGCTCACTCCCGGGGCCACCATGCTTTTCGGCTCCCTCGGCTTCGTCTACACCGGGCCGGCGGAGTCCGTCGTCGGGAACACCTTCACCCCACCTGCTCACCCTACCGCCTTGACGACGACGGCGGGGCGCGCAACTTTCGTCCGTGGCTTCACGGGCGAGACTATCATGGCCATGTTGGGGCCGAACCCAACACAGGAGCGTTTTAGGCTTGCGGCCTACTACCTCACCGACCTCACCTTCCAGGCCAGCGGGTCCGAGCCGCTGACCTGGGGCGAGTTCATGGAGCAGGGCCTCCCGGATGACCCGGTGACGGCCTACGTGGACGCGCTGAGGGCGTCTTACACCGCCCCGGGCTCCGTGGCGGCCCGACGGGGACCAACGGCACCTCTGCCGGACTTCATGCGCGAGTGCAACATCTGTGACGTCCGGAGCGCCAGCAGCTCCACGGATGCCGAGGAGGCACCGCGCCACGGACGCCCAATGTCGGGCGCGCCTCGACGAGATCGCCGAGGCCAGGCGCCAGCTCGACGAAGAGCTGGCAAACCTCCACCAAGCGCTCAGGGAGGAGGAGAGGCCACGCGACCCTCAGCGTGACCAGCGGTGTGAACAGCGTTGCGAACAAGAGAACGAGCAGCAGGACAACCGCCAGGACCCCGAGCGGTCCAGGGTCCACGACCCGACACCGCCAGCTCGCGCACGCGCGCGTGACGTCAACCGGCGCATCAACGAGGATGCCGCCGTCGACGGCGGCGAACCGCCGCACTTCAAGCGCGCGTCGCAGAACTTGGCAGCCGTAGCCATGCTTCTGCGCGGCTGTCCCGAGCCGGCCACACCCGAGGAGAAAAGGGTCTGCCAGCAGCTCAAGACCCTCCTCGAGACGCCAGCTGCACAACAGGCAGAAAGCTCCGCATCGCGCCAGCGTTCGGCACGCGAGGCGTGGACGGAACAATCTGTGCGGCGCCAGGACCCGCCTCCCACGCAGCATCGGAGCCGTGGCGAGGCGGCCGGTGGTGCTACGGTCAAGCAATGTCTCGGGCCCAACCGCGACGCCCGCGACACGCTCCAAGCTCGCCGCCAAGCTGCCAACGACGACGACTACGACTACGGCTACGGCAGCAACTGCGACGACGGCCGCGACCATGACGACGAGCGCCGCCCACGCCGACGGTACAGCAAAAGGCGTGGCGGGCGCTCGACAGCGAGGAGGATCGTGGCCACAGCTTGTCCCCGGATCCGAAGGGGCCTCGCGCCTTCGGCCAGAAGGTGCGCGACGCGCGCTTCCCCTCGCAGTTCCGGGCATCGACAACAGTCCCCAAGTACGACGGGGAGACCAACCCAAGCGTGTGGTTGGAAGATTACAGGCTCACGTGTCACGCGGGAGGAGCGACAGATGATCTCTTCATCATCAAGAACCTACCGCTCTACCTCGCCGACTCCGCGCGAACTTGGCTCGAGCACCTGCCACGCGGCAGGATCAACAGCTGGGCGGAGCTACGACAAACCTTCATCAGCATTCCAAAACGGCACCACCTGCACCACCCTCATCCGCCGTCTAGGGCGCAGGACCCCGAGGACCACTCGGGTGCTGCTCGACATTGCAACCAACCATGCGGACGGCGAGGAGGCGGTCGCAGCAACCTTGAACACCCCTCAGGGCAAGGGGAAAGAAGTCGTGGACGACAACGAGGGGCCCTCCTCGCGGTTCAAAAAGAAGAAGAAGAACGACAAGCGGCGCCGTGATGACCACCTCGTCGCACCAGTTGAGCGCAAGGCCACGCGCCCCAAGAACAATCCGCTCAAGAACGGTCCCCCGAAGGACCACTTTGAGATGCTCTTGGAGGCGCCATGCACCCACCACGAGGTGCCCGTCAAGCACGCGCTCAAGGACTGTCGCTTGATGAAGAACTACGTCAATGGCACGCTCAAGCCCAAGGCGGTGGACCCTCCGAAGAAGGCTGCGCCACCCCCCGACAACGACGACGACGACGCGGGAGCTGGATACCCCGGAGAGGACGGTGTTGTGCACATGATCTTTGGCGGGACACCTGCGCGACCCTCGAGGCGTCAAGAGAAGTTGATCCGGCGTGGGGTCTACAACACCGAGTCTGCGACGCCATCGTACCTTAAGTGGTCGGAGGTTCCGATCACCTTCGACCGCACGGATCACCCCGACTGTGTGCTGCAGCCCGGATGCTACCCTCTTGTGGTGGCTCCGCTGTTCGGGACCAAGCGGGTCCACAAGGTGCTGGTGGACGGGGGAAGCGGCCTCAACGTCCTGTACGTGTCGACGCTCGACAGCTTGGGCATCCCGCGGTCCCGACTGCGCCCATCGCCTACACCGTTCCACGGGGTCGTCCCTGGAATGGAGGCACTGTCAATCAGGCAGATCAATCTGCCCGTGACATTTGGGACACTGCGGAACTTCCGCACAGAAACCCTCACCTTCGAAGTGGTGGGGTTCTCAGGGACGTACCACGCCATCCTCTGGAGGCCGGCCTACGTGAAGTTTATGGCCGTGCCCAATTATACGTACCTCAAGCTAAAGACCCCCGGTCCGAAGGGGGTCATCACAGTGGGGACTACGTTTCAGCACGCATACGAATGCGATGCGGAGTGTTTTCAGTTCGCTGAAACGCTCATCTGGTCCGAGAGGCTCCACGCCAAGTCTCCCTCCGAGGACCCGGACATCCCCGAGTCGTCCAAGCGAGCGGCCTGCTCTTTTGAGCCCGCAAAGGACGTCAAGGATGCGCTGTCTCCGATGATGGCCGTACACTCCGTATCGGGACAGCGCTCGATCCTAAATAGGAAAGCGCGCTCGTCGACTTCCTCAAAGCGAACCTCGACGTGTTCGCATGGAAACCCTCCGACATGAAGGGAATCCCGAGAGAGGTTGCCGAGCACAAATTGAACATCAAACCGGGATCGAAACCGGTGAAGCAGTGCCTGCGCCACTTTAACGATGACAAGTGCAAAGCGATCGGCGAGGAGATCAAGAAGCTTCTTAGTTCAGGGTTCATCCGAGAAGTATTCCACCCCGAGTGGCTTGCTAACCCTGTACTTGTAAAGAAGAAGAATAAGAAATGGAGGATGTGTGTTGATTACATGGGCCTTAACAAGGCATGTCCCAAGGATCCGTTCCCTTTGCCTCGCATAGATCAGGTAGTCGATTCAACGGCAGGGTGCAAAACCCTCTATTTTCTGGATGCGTACTCCGGGTACCACTAGATTGCGATGTGCATAGCGGATCAACTCGCGACTTCGTTTATCACTCTGTTCGGCACTTACTGCTATAAGACGACGCCTTTCGGGCTCAAGAACGCGGGCGCTACTTTCCAGAGATGCATGCGACGCGTCTTTGGAGATCTTATAGGCCGCATAATCGAAGCATACGTCGATGACATCGTGGTCAAATCGAAGAAGACAGGCGATCTGGTCCCTGACCTCACGGAAGTGTTTGCGAAGGTGAGAGAGCACGGGGTGAAGCTTAACCCCGAGAAATACGTTTTCGGGGTTCCGAGGGGCATACTCCTCGGCTTTGTCGTGTCGGAACGCGGCATCGAGGCTAATCCCGAGAAGATCTCGGCCATCACTGACATGGGGCCGATCCAGAATCTGAAAGGCGTACAACGTGTTACAGGCTGTCTCACAGCTCTTAGCCGTTTCATCGCCCGACTCGGAGAGCGCAGCTTGTCGTTGTACCATCTGATGAAGAAATCCGACCACTTTGCGTGGACTCGCGAGGCTCAGGAAGCGCTCGACTCCCTCAAGAACCTCCTAAAGAGCCTACCAGTTCTCACGACTCCGGCGCCGGAAGAACCGATGCTCCTGTACATTGCCGCGACAACCCAAGTGGTGAGCGCTGCGCTAGTGGTCGAACGAGAAGAGCCCGGAAGATCGCTCAAGGTGAAGCGGCCAGTTTACTTTGTAAGTGAGGTACTCTCCGACTCGAAAACCCGCTACTCGCAAATTCAGAAACTGGTATATGCTGTCTTAGTCACCAAGCGCAAGCTTCGACACTACTTCGACGCGTATCCCATCACGGTGGTGTCCAAGTATCCGCTCGGAGAAGTGATCCAGAACCCTGAAGCTAAGGGGAGGATAGCCAAGTGAGCCCTTGAGCTGATGGGGCAGAACATAGCATGTGCACCACGCAGTGCCATCAAGTCACAAGTGTTGGCGGATTTCGTTGCTGAGTGGACAGAAATCCAAACTCCACCGGCGCCTATCGAGCACGAGACATGGACCATGTACTTTGATGGTTCCGTCATGAAGGAAGGAGCGGGAGCAGACCTTGTCTTCATCTCGCCCCTGGGCGTGCGTATGGAGTACATGGTCCGAATGCATTTCCCCACCTCCAACAATGTCGCCGAGTATGAAGCGCTCATCAACGGCCTTCGAATCGCGGTTAAGCTCGGAATCCGTCGTCTCGAGATCTGAGGGGACTCAGAACTTGTTGTGGATCAAGTCATGAAGGAGAAAAACTGCATCGACCCGAAGATGGCGGCGTACTGTCGGATCGTACATGAATTAGAAGACAAATTCTACGGGCTCGAGCTCCATCACGTGCTGCGTGACTACAACAAAGCGGCTGATATCCTCGCCAAGGCAGCGTCGAGCCGCAAGCCGGTGCCGCATGGTGTGTTTGCCAGCGATCAGCACACGCTATCTGTTCGGGTCGACGAGTAGCCACCACAAGAGCCCGAGGCGCTGGAAGTCATGGAGATCGATCAACAGCCCGAGCCGAACTTAGAAGATCCGGATTGGCGGTTCCCAATCCCCGAGTGGCTGGTCGAGGGAAAGCTGCCCTCCGACCAGACGGAGGCGCGCCGCATCTCGTGGCGGGCCAAGGCGTTTGTCCTCATCGACGGTGAGCTCTACAAACGAGGCGCGGCAGGCATACTCATGCGCTGCATCCTGAGGGATCAAGGCAAGGAGCTGCTTCAAGAAATCCACGCCGGCACGTGCGGACATCACGCCGGTCCGAGAACTCTTGTAGGAAAAGCTTTCCGACAAGGTTTTTACTGGCCAACAGCGGTGGCTGACTCCAAAGACATCGTGTGACGCTGCGAGGGGTGTTAGTTCTACGCTCGACAAACCCACCTCCCGGCGCAGGCGCTCCAGACCATCCCCATCACGTGGCCATTTGCTGTGTGGGGGCTGGACATGGTGGGGCCGCTCCGACAAGCGCCCGGGGGCTTCACGCACCTGCTCGTTGCCGTCGACAAGTTTTCCAAATGGATCGAAGCCCGACCCATAGTAAAGATCCGCTCCGAGGAGGCCGTGGCGTTCTTCACAGACATCATTTATCGCTTCGACATCCCAAACTCGAGCATCACCGACAACGGCACGCATTTCACGGGAAAGAAGTTCCTCAGATTCTGTGACGACAACAATATCCGTGTGGACTGGGCTGCTGTTGCACATCCAAAGACCAACGGGCAAGTTGAAAAGGCCAACGGCATGGTCTTACAAGGATTGAAGCCTCAGATCTTCAAACGGCTCGAGAAGTTCCGGGCAAGATGGGTCGCTGAACTACCATCCGTCCTCTGGAGCCTGCGCACCACACCTAGCCGAGCCACTAGCTTCACGCCATTCTTCATGGTGCACGGGTCGGAAGCTGTCCTCCCGACGGACATCGACTACGGCAGCCCGAGAGTCCGGGCATACACCGAGAAGGGGAACCAGGTCGCCCTCGAGGACGCTATCGACCAGCTCGACGAGGCGCGCGACGTGGCGCTCCTGCATTCGGCCCGGTACCAGCAAGCTCTGCGACGCTACCACGAGTGCAACGTGCACAACCACGAGTTCCAGGTCGGAGATCTGGTTCTCCGGCGAGTTCAGGGCAGCAAGGATCGGCACAAGCTCGCGCCCCCGTGGGAGGGGCCATTCATCGTTGATCAAGTGCTCCGACCAGGAACATTCAAGCTCCGGTACGAGGACGGCAGGGTCATCTCCAATGCGTGGAACATAGAACACCTACGCTGTTTTTGCCCTTGAGTAATGTTCCTCGTTTACATCTTACGATCAATGAATAAAAGCCATGTGCTTTCGTTCATACGTTCATGAGTTTGCAAGCTTTTGCATTGGCATCTTCGTTACATGCTTCAACGTTTCCCAAAGGCTGAGCGGCAAGTCTCCCTGCACCCATGCAGAAAAGCTCACCGCTTGGGGGCTACCTAGGGCACGATGCCCTCCTTTTGTTTTTACGATTTTAAAACAAAATCCTCCGACAAACGTGTCGTAACCAATCGCACGCGCGAATGGTTTTTTGGCGGAACGCCCAATCTTGCGAAAGGAAAGGATGTCGATCTGTGCGTGGCTTGGCACTGACGCTCGTTCAAAGCTCCTAGCACCTACGCCTCCGCGGCTACAGTGCGAAGACTTGCGAGCGTGGCCCGAGCCCACAGGTCGCCGTCCGACCTCTTTCAAAAGTACTCGGGAAACCGCTCGAGCTCCGGCCTAAAACGATCTTGACGAAAAATGCGCAAGTCACCTTTCGAACCTCCCCGACTACTCGGGGGCTGCGAACACGTGGCGTCGCTTAGTGGATTAAGTTGGTCGAGCTTTCCGACTCCTACGCCCCCGCGGCTCCAGAGTGAAGTTCGGTCGGCTTAAGTTTCTAAGCTCCACTACTCCGTTCTGCAGTCGTCCCCAAGCGCTCGGGAATGTTTGACAGCGACATGTTTAAGCAAAATAGAAACTGTTTGAGACGATGCTCATACAAGTTTACTTTGTTTATCTACGATACAAAATGATACATCTAACTAGAAGGCCTGGAGCTGTCTTTGACTTCTGGTGTGTCTTTTGGGATCAGGTCCAGGTCCTTCATTGCTACGTCGGCCATGGCGCGGGCGAAGGCGGCGCAGTCCTCCTCAAGCTTGTCGTATTCGTCGTCAGGATAGCCGGGAGCCCAGCCACCGCTTAGCGCCTTGCGGTCCAACCCCTTGTAGTGGTAGTCGAACATGGCAAGAACCTGGTGCACCACATTCCGAGCAGTTGCCAGCTCTCACTCCATGACTATGCTCGGGAGGAGCGCCACCCGATCCCCGAGTGCCTGGGGAGGCATCGGCACGGATGGAACGCCAAGATCCGACAAGATCTTCTCGACAAGCCGACCAAACTTGATGCGGTCCTGAAGTTCCTTCTGGCGCACCACTTCCGCCTCGCACTGGGCCTTTCTAGACTCCTCGAGCTCGGCCTTAACCTCTGAAGAAAGAAAATGAACTGGAGGTCAATCTTGACGGACACAAGCAAAAGAAAGAAGGGGACAAAGCCAAAGGTCGTACGCGAGAGCTGGTCCGCCAAGTTCTTGGCTACTCCGCCCATCTCGAAGATCCTGAGCTCAGCGGCGATGACCTTGCCCACCTCCTCCGCGAGCCTCACGGCCATTGCAGCGCGAGACGCGCGCAGTCCTGCCGACGCGAGAAGACGAGTCAACATCACCGACAACCAACGCAAAGAAAGAAGCACTGCAAAAGCTGGAGGTGATCAGTTACTCACCGTCGACGTCCTGCGCCAACTTGGCGTTAGCATCTCGAAGCCGGCTCCCCTCATCGGTGGCATCTGGAGCTTGTCAGCCAGCTCGGCCGCCTGCTTGTTGGCGGTCTTGAGGTCCACCCCGGAGAGGACCAAGTCCTGCTCCAGTTCGGCCACTCTCGACTCGAGTGCCGCCTTCTCCTGGGCGGCGGTCTGGGCGGCAGCTTGGGCGGCGGCCTCAGTGGCTGCTGCTGCAGTGGAGGCCGTTTGAGCGGCCTTGGCGGTGGTGCGCAGCTCCGCGGCCGTCGTCTCCGCTTGGGCGAGCTTTGCCTCGAGGGCCTCCCTCTCTGTTATGGCGGCGGCCGCGGTCGACTGCGCGGCAGTTGCGCGGTCCTCTGCCGACTTCACCGCAGCCTCGAGCGCGGTCCTCAACGACGCTTCGCTCGCCACCGCCCCAGCAGCGGCCAGACGGGCGACCGCCAGCTGCATCTCCAGCTGGAACCGCTCAGCTCGGAGCTCCTCGATGGTGCGTGCCTTCTTGGCACTGCAGTTCACGAGTGTCTGTTCCGGGTAGAATGTTATCTACAGCAACGTTCGCGAAGACAAGAAAACAACACCAAAATCGGGCTCGGCGGAACTCACCGTCGTGGCGGGGAGGATGAGCTCATCGAACGGTCGTTCCGCCCACCTCAAGCCCCGCTCGAGGCGGTGACGGGCCACGGCCTCCTCGTCCTCATCATCATGCGGTCCCGCCTCACAGGTCCCGATCCATGAAGAGCGCGCGAGGTCGAGGATGCGCTCTCCTCCCTCCGGCGGCACCGTCCGCGGCCCCGCGGCCGGGAAGCGGCGGCCTTCCGAGCTCTCCCCGACCTCCTAGATCTCCGAGGGGATGCTGTCCGCCACGCCTTCGAGGGCAACAGCCTCCTGCAGGCCCGGGTGGGAGCGGCACCCTGGAGCGATGCCTCCACCGACGCACTCATGGTAGGCGCCACCGCGCTCACTACGGGTGTCGGGGACGCGGCGGCTGCCAGCTCCGCCTCGGCCGCCCCGGTCACGGGTTCTTCAGGGTTGGCCCCGCCCACCTCAACTGCAGCCGTAACCACGGGGGCGGACGACACCAACTTCTCGGCCGCTGGCTCGTCCGGCCCAGACAGGCACCACTCCAGCTCGGCCTCGAAGGCGGAAATGTCACCGCCCGAGAGGTGGGGTCCTTCAAGGTCATCGGCCCCCTGGGGCTGAGCCGACGCCTCTGGGTCCACCGGCGCTTCGGCCCCGTCTCCGCCAGCCTGCGGTGCTGCAGGCACGGTCGCCTCAGGTGCCGTCGGCGTCTCAGTCTCGTTCCTGTCAGCCTGCGACACTGGGGGCGCGTTAGCCTCCGGAGCTGCCGATGCGTGTACGTCATGGTCGACAGCAGGCGCCACCAGGGGCTCAGCCTCCACGGGGGCTGCTTGCTCCCCGACCACGCCACCAGTCTCTGGCGCTGATGAAGCCGCCGCTGCCTCGACGACCTCGACCACCTCGGCGGCCCCGCTTTCGACCTGCGCCACTGTCGGCGCCGACGGAGGAGTTGCCGGGCGTGGCTCAGACGGAGGCTCGCGTGCGGTCAGGACCACACACTTCTGCGGCGTGATGCTGAGCACGTCGGTGTCAGCGCGGCTGACACGAGAAAAAAGACTGAGAGGCGAGCTAGAAAACGAAGATAGACGAAGCAACAAGACGCGGCAAGAAGAAGCTTACATGGAGGATCTGATGCGGGCCCGCTTGACGGGCCCGGCAGCTACGCCCGGCTCGGGGGCTGGCCTCTTGGCCCTCGTTGACTCGGGGGCTGGCTAATTGCCCCCCGCCGGCTCGGGGGCTAACTTCTCGCCCCCCGACGACTCGGGGGCAGTTTTCTTGCCCTCCGCCGCGCCGGACGACGGCTTATGACTTCCACCTGGGGCGAGGGGGACCTGTACGGTCGGGCCCCCGCCACCCCGGATGACCAGGGATTGAAGGCGTCGTGAGGGTGTGTTCGTGCTCCCCCCCGGCGGTGCTGACTTCGCCTCAGACGGCGACCGCTTCCTCGGAGAACGCGGCTCCCGCCGCGGCGCGTCGTCGGAGGAGCGGCGGGAGGACGAGTCGTGACCCGCCGGCCGCCTGGACGGGTCGTCCCGCCGCGGGGAGTCCCTCCTCTCCCTCGGAGCTCGATGGTCACCAGAGGCCGCCCGGGAGCGGGTCCCTCCCTGATCTTCTCGGACGGGGCGGGGCTCCGGGCGCGAACCAGAGCTTGCGCCTTTCTCGAAGGTGGCCGGCTCCGCCTGCCACCTCGAGCTGACCTCTGAGGCCTAGGGCGGCGAAGCGGGCGGCGTCGACAGCGCGCTCCAGTCAACATCTGCGCTTGCCTCGTCGCCGGTCCACGCAGGCAGCGACGAGGGATCCTCGTCCGAGGAAACGGCGATCTCTTTCATCTTCCGGTGCTTGGCGCGCCGGTCGTTCCGCTCGCACTTGCGAGCTCCTCCTCCTCGTGCTTGGCCTTGCGCTCGGCCCTCCTCTTCTCCGCGGTGGCCCTGGAGCGATTCCGCGTCACGTCCTGGGGGAGGGGAGGCTTCGCAGGGACGAGGTCAACGCACTTCAGCTAAGAGCAAGGAAAAAGAAGAAGATCGGCACGACGGCCAAAATCTCCGAGAAGACACAATCAATGCAAGCTTCCAGGCTAGTCGGAAAAACTAGTCGGAAGGGGAGAAAACTTACATATTTCTTCGTCCCCTCGTTGGGGAGCATGGGCAGGAGCCGCGACGGTGGCCACGAGTACGACGCCTTCCCGATGGCCAGTGCCACGCGGCGCTGGATCTCATCCAACGAGGGCGGCTCGGGCGCCGTCACGGACCCCTCGAAGGGCGCCCTGTTGGGCGTCATCTCGCAGATACGCACGGGCCGCCTCCAGAGCGGAACGATCCCCCACGCATGGTACTGGCCAATGACGGTCGCCAAGTCGACCCCGGCGTTGCGGAGCCGAGACAGGGCTGCCCAGTAATCCTTGAGCAGCTTCTCCTGCTCCGCCCCCGGGGGCCCGTCGCTCCACCTCCTCGGCGCCTCAGCAATGGCGGTGCCAGTGTACTCCGGTAGCGCGTGCTCGGGGTCGTTCTTGAGATAGAACCAACCTTTGTGCCAGCCGCTGTTGGAGCTCGTCAACGAGAAGATGATGTACCCCTCCCCCCTCCCTTGCTTCATCCGGAGGTTGGCGCACCCGATCGTTACCGGGATCTTGCCGTCCTTCAAGCAGGCGAACTTGAAGAAGTACCGGAAGAGATGCCAGTGGGCTCCCACTCCCAGGGACCCCTCACACAATGCCTCGAACGCAGCCATCTGTTGGATGTTGTTCGGGTTGAGGTGCTGGAGCTGCAGCCCGTACTCGAAGAGCACCGCGCGGATGAACCGCCCGGCAGGGACGGAGAAGCCGCGCTCGTGGAACGCCACGAGCGAGACGACGTAGCCCGGTGGCAGACGCGGCACGGACTCATCCTTCGGCACCCTCCACTCCTCGACGTCGGTGGGCACCGGCAGTTGCCCGGCGGCGACGAGGCGCTGGAGAGTCGCGCGGGTGACATTGGAGCGGGTCCAGTTCAACATGGCGTCGTCGAGCCTCTGGACGCGGTGCGGGAAGAAGAAGCGGTGGCGGCGCAGCAGATGCGAAGAGCAGAGGAGCAAGCGGCACTGGCTATGGCGAAGATTGGGGAAGCATATGGTTCGAACTCAACCGGCGCACAGTTAATAAGGAGCAGACGTGGGCATCGGCCTTAAATGCTGGCCCCACCGTGCTGAAAAGCCGCCCACTCAGAGGGCGCGCCCCCCGGGGTAACTGGCGCACGTCTGCGCGATGGTTCGACGCCTGGTGGGCCCGCGAATCTGAACCGACCGCGCGTCATCCTTCCGACCCGTCATATCAGCCACACCGGCCACGATCGCCATGTCGCACACAACTGCCAGAGTTGCCATGACCGCCTTGACCAAGATTTCGGAACTACAACAACATTTCAAGATTAAGACCCCACAAGCGAGTCTACAACTCCCTAGTGGGCTCGAGGGCTACATCCGGCGGATACGCTCACACGCACCCACCGAGAGAATCAAAAAGAGAAACTACCACGACACTTCTTCGTTCCTGAACCCGCGAGCGAGTCCTAGACTCTCACCCGGGTTCGGGGGCTACTGACGAGGGCCTAAATTAGGGCCCCCAAAGCGGCAAGATAATCACCCTCGGGATGGAGTCTTCTGACACCATTGACGGCGTCGAGGCTAAGATCTAGGGCAAGGAAGGGTGCAGATCTTCGTCAAGACCTTCACCGACAAGACACCCCATCTCCGACTAGCAGGCGGCTCGCACGACAAGTCTCCGCCTCGCACGAGGAGTCTCCGCCTCGCACGACAAGTCTCCGCCTCGCACGAGGAGTCTCCGCCTCACACGACAAGTCTCCGCCTCGCACGAGGAGTCTCTGCCTCACCTCCGACTACTCGTCCGCACAAGAAGTCTCCGCCTCGGCCCCAAGAAGTTTCTGCTCGGCTCCGACAAGTCTTCGCCTCGCCTCTAACCGCTCGTTCGCACGAGTAGTTTCCGTCTCCGACTAGGACGGGGCCCACACGTGAAGGTCGGAGCACGGGATCGGAGGCCCCACACGAACGTGGCGCCGCCCCAACGCCTGAACTCCCCCGCAACGACACGCAAGGCTCCGGTCCTCCACGCCATGCAAACATCCTAGCTGACGGGACGTGTGGGCAGCTGGCTCTGACAGAAGCCGTAATGCGGCACTGTGCACCCGCGCGGCCTCCAACACGCCGTCCCGTCCAACCCCTGCAGCACACCACTCCCGTCAGAACAAGCACTCAATGACCTTCTAGGGCGACGCCTACCTACACTTAGGCCGTAACGTGGCGGGCCAAATCAACACTCAAACAAGCTGATTCGTCTAGAGAAGGACTCCGAGAAGACGCCAAGTACTCGGAATGTACAGTGCCGCCCGGACACGCGGCAATCGCAAGCTCCACTACAGCTCAGCGCTCTTCAATGCCTCCTGGCGGACATCGACGAGGGAAAAGACCTCCCAACTCCATAGCACTGTAGCACATATTTGTATCCCCTTTTTGCCCCTCACCCTTGCGTCTATAAAAGGGAGAGGGAGGCAACCGTTTTAGGGGTTCGACACTTGTACATCATACACACGCGTAGCACAAGCTACACCCTCAGGGACTTGAGCTCCGACACCCTCTCCCGACCAGTTTGTAACCCCTACTACAAACCCCCCTGACATAAGAACACGACCGCTCGAAACTGGACGTAGGGTATTACTCTCCGGGGGCCCGAACCAGTATAAACCTTCGTGTCTCTCATGCTAACCATCCGGGTCCAACACACGATCCGATATAAATTTACTGCCGGCGGCAGAGAACCCCGACATAAAGTGTTGTAGATGGCCAGCAACTTGCATACTTGTGTAAGCATTATTTGAATGGTAAACATCCCAGGTATGTAGTAGAAGCTAAAATACTTAAACGATTGCAAGGTAAAAATAAGTTAATGCTGAAAGTATCAATCTGAGACGAATGACCAAGAAAAAATAAGAAATTTCAATCCGATTAAATAAAGCAAGCCGTTATATAGCTTTGAATTGCAACATGTTTGAATTTTCAAATATTTGATCAGAGATCAAAGCATCTACATGATCATGAATGTTGTAGAGTGATTAAAAATAATCACTTTTTTGCGATAAGACTAAAAATAATCACATAACTGTCAGTGTTCGGATTAGTCCCGACACTAACTAGTGATTTGCGCTGTGTTCCGTCTCTCGATGATTGGTGCAAATGCTAACACAGGGAGACGGGGTTTATCCTGGTTCCGGTCACGAGGCCGTACGTCCAGCAGAGTGTGCGTGCGCACTGTATTATCTTGCACCGGGGTGCTTGTAGAGGGGGGCTACAAGCAAGGCGGGAGAGGAGGCGAATCCTCCAAGTCCCTGCTAGGATGATTGAGGCGAAGTACCAATATCGTGAACGGTGGAGTGAGAGTTGTGTATCGAGCGTGTTGTGATGAACGTGCCCACGGCTGGGCGCCTGCCTCCTCCTTTTATAGGCCAAGGGGAGGCAGTTACAGGCGTGCCGCACAGTGAGGTGTACAGTGGTTGCGTACTGGCGAACAGGGCGCCGGGCGGGACCGTCGTCCTTGCGAATCCTTGCGCCTGGCGTGGGTTGATGGCGAGCTCCGGCTTCCGCGGGCGTCGTGGTGGTTCCTGTGCTTGTCGGGGAGTAGCTTCGAGGGGTAGCTTTGGCCGGGGTCCGCGCCCGGTCGTCGTTCGTACACCCGTCGAGGGCATACTCGTGCTCGTTCGGGGGCCTCATCACGGGGGAGAGCTCGGGAGTTGGCGGCACAGGTGCCGGAGTGGTGCTGTCCCGTCCGCACAGGGCGTCGCCGGCGTACACAGCGCTGGGGATGGCTGTACAGTGCCGGAGTTGGCGGACTAGACGCGGCCCGCGTCATCCACGCCGCAGCGTCGTCCGGCGTCCGCGCTTGGTCGCCGTCTGTATATCCTTCGAGGGTGCTCCCATACCCATTCGAGGGCTCGCCGTGGGAGGAGGACGGGAGTTGGCGGCATAGTGGCACGGAGTGACGTTGGCCTGTCCGCACAGGTCCGCGCAGTACTTGCACAGTGCCGGGGATGGCCGCACAGTGATGGGGTCAGACGTGCAGAGCCTTGGGTTGTGTCAGCCGTGCGGCGTGGGGGGTGATTCACCTTTTGACTTTGGCGCCCTGCCGCAGATCGAGACATTTAATGCTCTTGTCGGGCGAAGCGGACGGGCGGGACGCCGCTGGTCGAGGGGCGGCCTCGAGCGAGGCGGAGTTTGGTATCCGCTCGAGGGGGCCGTGCCCCTCGAGCGAGGCAGAACTCCGCTCGAGGGGTGCTGAGACCCTCGAGCGAGGCGGAACTTCGCTCGAGGGGGTCGATACCCTCGAGCGAAGCGGAGATGGGGCGCGCGAGCGAGCGCCCTCGATGGAGGGGCCCGAGCGACTGTTGGGCCGTAGTGGGCCGTGGGCTTTGCACGCGCTTTGTCCCCTTTTGGTCCATGGAGATATGGTCGCGGGTGATTTGCGTTTCGAGAGGGTGATTATCCCCTTAGTTAGGGGACCCTTATGACCGTCCCCGACAATAACAATGCAAGATTAAGAGATTATGGAGGCGGCTGGAGGGATCGATTTTGTATTAATGTTCAGCTAGAGCAATTTATTTCCAGGCCAGTCATGGCGTTGCAGCAGTGTCCATGGAATGATTGGTGCGCAGAAAAGTGTTATCTCCTGGTTGTGGTATTCCAGAAGATATGAACATAGGGTAATTCCCTCCTTTGAAATTTAAAGATCTTAGTCTTCAATAAGACAGCAAAACAATGTCATAGTCTTCCAGACATTCGATCGAGCATTTGGTGAGTAACATCTATTGAAAAGCAGGTAGAGCATAGGAAGGAAGAAAACATACATGTTGCAGTACTCTCCAGTGCCTTATCATGCTGGAGAGATTGACAATGGTAGAGGACGAACCACCCTGGCTTGCTACCTCCCTTCTCCCTCTCATGGCTGCCTTGTCCTAGTCACAGGAGTAGGAATCGATAGATACATGATACATCGCCTTGTCACTCACCATGGCATTGTCCAGCAGTGACACGTACACGCTGGTGCGTTGGAGTGCCGATGAGCTCGCATCGTGCGCGTGCTCGCCGCTGACGCGTGTTGCCGGAGGCAGTGGCAAGGAGAAGGGCAATAGGAAGACAGAGGCCGCGAAAAAGTACCGATCACGACTCATGAAAGCTTCGACGACCAGCTAGTAGACCGGTGCCGATCCTGAAGCCGAGGCCAAGGCCGCGGCAAGGGACGGCGATGCTGCTGTTTTTTTTTTCTTTCCCCGCGCAGCAAATGACGCCCGAAGCTTCCCGACGAGACGACAAGCTACCGATCGGATGGACTGTATGAACTCATCTCGAGATCCGACGCACGTGAATTACTGAGCGACGTGGCCCAATGGATTGGCAGCTTTTAGTTGCGATTTCAAAGAGAGATTTCCACAATTGTGATTAAAGATAGCCGTCTATACTATTGTTAGATAAGCAAAATATAAGGCAGCCAACAAGATAGCATGTACGATGTTGATGTTTTTTTTTAATAGTGGAACCTTTTGCATTATCCAATGCATACCAACAACGTGACATATATGGTCCAAAAAAAATGTGACATAGCATAATTAAATTTTCCTATAATTAAATTGCACAGGTGGTATTGCTGATCGGAGCTCTGTCCGCTTTCGACCTGCGCGTCATGCCTCTCCTCTCTACAGTTCTAACAACAGTTTTCGTCCTGTGGTTTAGACCATCTCCAACAATGTGTGCATCTCCTGCTGTATCCCCAAAATGCAGCACGGACGGCCAATGTAGGAGCTCCAGCAGCTGCTGGATCCCTTGCTGCAAAATGCAGTTGGCCCTGCTCCGCCGCGCATATCTGGGACATCTCTAGCTTTACCGCAAACCAACGGTCCCACTGCCCACCCACGGACCCACCCGCCCCGAGCGCTCTCTCTCTTCCTCCTCTCGACTCCTCCAGTCCTCCGCCCTCCCTCTCCCTCCGGCGCCCTCCGCTCAGACTCTCCTCCGCCCTCCCTCTCCCTCGAGCAGCTGCGGCGGACGAAGGCAGAGCTGGAGCACGACGCAGATCTGGAGCACCGGCGAGCTGGAGCTGGAGCTGCGGCGGCGGACGCCCCATCGGCGGCGACGCAGATCCGGTCGATCTTCTTCCTCTCCCTCGCCGACCATCCCCGCACAGCAACACCTCTTCCTCCTCCGCCGTCGCCGGCCCGAGCGGCCACCAACTCCTCCGTCGCCGATGGCCCGGAGCGGTTGGCTGTGGAGCAGCGCGGCAACGGGCTGGTAGCGGAGAGGGAGAGGACGGCGGGAGGTTGCTGCTGCCCCGATTCAAGACTCACGCGCCGTCGGGAGGTCGCCGCTGCCCCGATTCGCCGGCGTTGTCGCAGTCCCTGGCAGAGGTGAGCGAGGCAGGAGGAGGGGGCGCGGGCGGAACAGTTGGACGACTGCTGTGCGGGCCCTGCGCCGCCGCGTGCGCCTTTTCCTTCTTCTCCCTACGCCGCCGCGTGCGCCTCCTCTTTCTCCGCCTTGCCGCTGGAGCAGGTGCAGGACTCTGGATCCGGCGGCGGCGGGTCTTCACTGAAGCGAGCAGAGCAGGAGCGGCGGCGGTAGCCCCACGGCGCGGAGCAGGAGCGGCGGCGGGAGCCCCTCGACGCGGAGGAGCTCCACGGGCGAGCTGCTCGAGCTCCCTCTTCCCGCGGGAGCCAACGGCCGCTGCAGATGCGCGAGAGGATGGGCGTGTCTGCAGGGAGCCTCTCTCCTTTGCAGATGTAATTTTTCTCTCACCTTAGCGCAGTTGTAGTCTTTGCAGATGCAGATGCCCACACACTGCTGGAGATGGTCTTATTCTCCCTCCCTGCTCCAAAAAATCCGATTCAAATGTGCCGTCTACTCCCATGTCCCTGTTGGATTCTAGCAGCCAGCCAGTGCGGTGTGCTGCTCTCATATATTCTCCCGCGTGCATGCTCTGCTCCCCCTTATCCCTGCTCCTCGCATGCCGATGTGTCGCCGGACGATTGGCTGCTCCCTGCTCCAGCTTCGCTTTACTAATCATGCTGTTGGCTCACTGTCACTGGTGGCCACATCCCGGGTCAAAATTCCGGTGAGTGCCTACCTTTTCTCTCTTCTTTTTTCAAGAACAAAAGAAATGGAATACCGGCGGCTGTGAGTGGCAATCTTGGCGTGTCAACTCATGCTGCAAATCAATTCGCTAAAGGGAACGTCATGGCGCATATCTCACACGATCGGCGGCATATACTATTCTAGACTTTCATCTTGTATATTTAGTAGTATATATAATCGACAGTTCTTTTACTTAGTTCCTTAATAAAATGCTAAGAAAATTGTATATGTAATTCATTCAAAATAAAATGATCAAAGTTTGAGAAGTTTGACTGCTTGCGTTTTAGCAATGCAATGAGCCCCGTTTAGGACTCAAGTTTTCTTCTGTTTCAATCTATATCAAATCGCTGTAAAATTCCTGCAACCTAAATATTGTACTGTATGAATAAGCAAATACTACTGACTACTAGTTTGTATGGGAAATCGTTTTATATGTGCCTCTCTGATCGATGATGGTCCTTTGAAGTAAAGCTTGGTCGTAAGTAGGAGCCTGGTTGGGGAAAATCTTGCACTGGTAGTACATTTCAATTTAGGTCTTGGTACGCTAACCCCTATCAATCAGACTGTAAGGCCATTAACAAAAGCCATTTGCTCCAAAATTAAGATACACACGCGAAGCAACTGATGACGTGGTGTGATCTTTGAAGCCATGGAAAGAAGATCCGATTAGATCCATCCATCCATATATATCCCCACGGAAAAAGTTCGATTTACAACCTTGAATTAGCACACAAGTCTGGTTTTCAACCTTAAACGACAAAATCAGACATAAAAGGCCATCCAACTATCAAAACCGTGCAAGTTTCAACCTTTGAGCGGTATTGGAGGTGGTTTTCCATTTTGTGAAAATGTTAAAAAAAATGGTTTCATCTAAAAAATCATAACTAATTCATTTTAAATCAGAAAAATATGTAACTAATACCCAAAGTTTTATAAAAATGTCACCTATCTATTGGTGCACTATTTGGAGTTTTTTAAATATTATATGTTCAAGTTTCTAGTTTTTATTGCTTTTTCTAAAAATACTAGGAATATGAATAATAAGATGCCGATGACTCCAAATAGTTCACCAATAGATAGTTTTTATAAAACTTTGGGTATAAGTTCCATATTTTTCTGATTTAAAATGAATTAGTTATGATTTTTTAGATGAAACCATTTTTTTAACATTTTCACAAAATGGAAAATCACCTCCAAAACCGCTCAAAGGTTGAAACTTGCACGGTTTTGATAGTTGGATGGCCTTTTATGTCTGGTTTTGTCGTTTAAGGTTGAAAACCAGACTTGTGTGCTAGTTCAAGGTTGTAAATCGGACTTTTCCCTATCCCCACAGGAGGCTGGATTCGATAAGATCATGACAATTCATTAAGCCATTCTCTGAAATCCAACTGATCCATCATGCCTGCCGGCTCTGTGTCTAATGCAGAATAGGGAAATAGCATTAGTTTGAGTACGCGTTTAACACAAGTGATTCCAGCCAAATGTTCATTCCTATCCAAATGTACAGTGGAGTACTACTCCAATTGGATGCATGTCACTGTCAGTGGCGTGTATCAACCCCGGCCGGAGAGTACTAACCCTGGCCGATTGCTTGTCGGCACGGCATGGCCACCAGTCACCAAGCCGGCGTTAAAGTGCAATACTATGACAGATCCAAAGGCTTCGAATCTCTCGCGCAACGTGTGGCGCCATGGGGTTTCGGCGGACAAAACCACATGATTAGAGTATGACCGGCTAGGACCCTATGAATTATTCGAAAGGGTTGTTTGCAGATTTTGTTGCTGGGTTCAATCTAGGATGGACGATACGGAATGTGATATCTAGCAAATGAATTTTTAACAAGACTAATAGCGAAATGATACCTTTCACCATCAACTTAATTAAATTGCAAGATTTATATCTGTAAAGTCTAGCATGCTAAGGATATTGCGTGTCAGTCTATCGTAGAGAAGCGATTTGGTCAATATTAATTAGGTGATTCAGATTTGCATATACAGTCGTATTTGTGATTGTTCATCAAAGAATGCAAACATGACAAAACGATATGCTTGTTCATTTTTTGTTTGTGCACACTGCACAGTATATATGGAGTGGAAGCTAATAAACATCTTCCCTTTTGATCTTTTTTTCATCTATTAGATTATTCCTTTGAGGAACATCATTTCACCAAAGTGAGGAATCTAATCTTTTTCCTCTGATGCATCTGTATGGTTTTGTCCGAGTTCTTTCATATCTCGCCGTATCCATGGATTGACCACCCGAAAGGAAATCGACCGGAATATGTTGTGGATTTCTGACGGGGAAAAACAGGAATCAGCACGCACAGCACAGCACGAGGTCGCATGCGTAAAAATGAGGCGCAAACTCTCTTTTTTTATTCTCAATTTGTCGCTGTGCCCCCACTGCCCGTGATGAACTGATGACATGGACCAATCCTGCTCCTTTTCTTTTTCTCCTTTTCATGATTGCCGCTTGTTTTCCGGTCGCGATGCGCTGTCGTGCAGCCAAGCACTCCAGCGGTGAGCCGGTGACAAAACTATGCGTGTGTCAGTGTGTGTGTGCGTGGTGCGTGCCGATGCGATGCGGCGACGACGCAGGAGCTTTTGCGCTTTTCCTAGGATAGCAGATGGATTCTGTCTGCTCTCGCGTTTCAGCCCCCCCAAAAAAAAAATCTGCAAAACGTCGCCGTTGGTGACGGAACTGGTTGTTCGTTCCGGGCTAGCTTTACCGCTGTAGCGTAGCTCTGGCTGGGTCGAGTACGTCGTAGGCCGGAAAGCAAGTGAACCTGGAGAGAGATACTTCTGTTCAATCATCTTTTCAAAAGAGTGAAAGACCCCAATCCTTTCAGATATCTCACTCTTTTTTTTGTCTTCAACCTTGATGCGTAGCTTTACGGTAAAGCAGAGAATTTTGTTCTTCAACATTTCATCATTTTTTTTTCAGACGAACAACGTTTAGATTGGACACAATAGTAACTATCAACAACAACAGCATCGGCTTGTGGTGGTGTGGAGTTGAATTTGCATCACTTCTTTGAGTTATTTGTAACCGTCTCGCCATAACATATCCTTGGAATACAACTATACAAGTGGAGTGAATGACTGATACACGAACTCGCTGAACATTCAGTTCCTATCTGTTTTCCAGACAAAAGACCTTTTTTTTTGAAACTTAGACAAAAAAGACAAACTCGAGTACAGTTTATCAGGTGAACATGTTGGTCGTACATTAATACAACAAAGAAATTTATTTCAAAAAATACAACAATAAATTTATTTCAAAAAATACAACATGAAATACAGTCTGTAGTGTACAACAAGAAATACAGATCACACAGGCGAATGTCGTGACAAGATCGATCACTAGGAAGGTTCAGATAAGCAGGTAGAGTCGTGGAGAGAACCTGAGCGCGAGACGGGGATCCAGACCACATCCGCGCAAGACGAGCTCACATCCTGCTCTTCCGGACCGGGCCCAGTTCCTTGGCCTTGGTCCTGAGCTCATGCTTCTTGATCTTGCCGGTGGCCGTCTTCGGCAGAGGCCCGAACACCACGGACTTGGGCACCCAGTAGCCGGGCAGCCTTGCGCGGCAGAAACTCATGACGTCGCGCGCCAGCGCCGCCTCGTCCGAGCGGTCCACGCTGTCCTTGAGCGTCACGAACGCGCACGGCGACTCCCCCCACTGCTCGTCGGCGCGCGCCACGACCGACGCATCCAGCACCGCCGGGTGCTGGTACACCGCCTTCTCCACCTCCAGGCTGCTGATGTTCTCCCCGCCGGAGATGATGATGTCCTTGGCCCGGTCCCTCACCTCGATGTACCCGTCGGCGTGCCGCACGCCCAGGTCGCCCGAGTGGAACCACCCGTTCTCGAACGCCTCGGCGTTCGCCTTCGGGTTCTTGAGGTACCCCTTCATGACCAAGTTCCCGCGCATGACGATCTCGCCCATCGTGGTGCCGTCGGCCGGGACCGGTGCCATCGTCTTCGGGTCCACGACGTCGAGGCCCTCCAGGCCAACGTACTGGATGCCCTGCCGCGCATTGAGGCGCGCGCGCTCGTCGGCTGGCAGGCTGTCCCACTCCGGCTTCCAGGCGCACACGGTGGACGGTCCATACGTCTCCGACAGGCCGTAGGTGTGGGTGACGCGGAAGCCGAGCTTCGACATTGATGCCAGGATGGAGGGTGGAGGGGCAGCGCCAGCAGTATTGACGTTGACAATGCGAGGAAGGGGAAGAATGGTGTCTGCCGGAGGGGCGTTGATGATTGTGTTCAGAACCACCGGCGCCCCGCAGAAGTGAGTCACTCCCTGGTAGGCTATCGCTGAGAAGATGGCCTTCGCTGAAACCTTGTCATACAAAGTGTAGAGAACAAAAATAAATATCAGTTGCAGATGAGAACAATCTACAAGGTGAATAACATTTTGGTGATTCCTCTCGTATGTGAATAGGGTGAATTGTCACGTGATTTGTAAATTTCCATTACAGCAAACAATCAAGGTCATGTCCTCAGTGACCTTACAACAAAACTTGCCACAAAAGGATCAGAAACAAGTTTATCAGGAAGCCTAAGCTTTGCCCAAATTGTACTACTGATCTGGGAAATTCTACAGGTTAACAACCAAGATGGACAGCAAGTATTCCTCTTGGCAAACTTGCTTCAAGCAACGTATGCCAAAAGGAGTTCTTGTTAGTACTACTTACTAGCATCTGGCAAAAAAAAGTTCATTTTCCAATCAAGGGTACAAGCAAACCAACCATCAAGCTGGTAGCGCACTAAGTTTTGGTCAAAGGATAAGGATAGCATTGGTTCAGCTTATGTGAACCTATCAATCCACTCATGTGGGTATGTGGTCATTGCCTCACATACAAGTCCAATAACCATCAAGCACCTAATGTTTTCCTGAGTCATGTTATATTTGGATACAGTAGTAACACTTGCGATATGAAGAAAACCTTACTTGTGAGAAACCAAGACTTGAGAAAGAAAGATGAGCAATCAGTCAGCTACTTAATGAAAACTTCAAGATACCCTGGTTATAACAGCATAAATAACCATCCTAATTATAGCCTGACAATGTAGCAATGAAGTGCCCACCAAATGTTGGTTTCATGTTATGTTTTTCCTTTCTTCATTTTACATATATAATCCAAGTAACAACTATTATGTTTATACTGTGCTACTCTTGAAAAATGTAAGGAAACATTTACATATAATCCAAGTAACAACTATTATGTTTATACTGCACTACTCTTGAAAAATGTAAGGAAACATTTGTCAGTAGCAACCAGAAAACTTGATCAGTTTTGATCAATTACTATTTAATTATTTACTGTTTTTAATTCCTCATGGTAATCTGTTGGTATCGTGATTTTCTAGAGGCCTTTGCATCAGTCTAAGTGTGTTTTCCTGTTGTATGTGCTCTTATTCTTGAAGTTGTGTAAACGATCTTCTATTTGTGTACACATGCTATTCATGAAACATGACATGTCATTTATGGTGACCTTCAAAAGGTATTACCACTTCAGTTTTCTAGACTTTTTGTTCTACATGTATTTGATAATAAGAAGGTTGGCATATACTTATATAGAAAAAAGAAGTTATACCTGACGAAGACATATACTTGTTCCACAAAGAGCAGCAAGCGACCATGTATAGCACCAGCCATTACAGTGGAACATTGGCAAAGTCCACAAGTAAACAGCACCTTCGTTCATTCCCCATATCAAGGCAGCACTCAGTGCCATTAGGTAAGCTCCCCTGTGATGTAATACCACACCCTTTGGATTAGAAGTTGTCCCAGAAGTATAACCTAGTGCAATGCTCTTCCATTCATCCTGTGGTGGTTTCCATGCAAACTTTGGATCACCACTTTCCAAGAATGTCTCATACTCAATGGCTCCTTTGCTCAAAGCATCTTGGAGGGCCGCTGGATCACATGTCTGGTCACCAATAACTATAAGAAGCGGTTGTTTGAAAGAACCTTTCGTTCGATCCACAATAATCTTCAAAGAATCCTCTGCCAGGGAGAAAAATTCTTGGTCAACCATCACAACTTCAGCTGAGGAGTGCTCCAATAGAAATGCAACAGTTGCAGCATTTAGTCGGATGTTGACACAATTGACCACTGCCCCGGCCATGGGCACTCCAAAATGAGCTTCATAAATTGCTGGGACATTTGGAGCTATTACAGCTACCTATGAGATTCAGGATAAACTAAGAATGAATAAAACATAATATAATGGATTGAGTGCACATGATCAACAGAAGTTTCATCTAGGACAAAGTAATAAACTGACACAAAAGTAGAACATTAACAAACAATACTGTATGTGATATTATTTATGAAATTGTTCTTCAGTACAAGGCAAACAGAGTAATGACTGCAGCTGCCAGGGGCAGATCCAGCATGTATCTATGGCTTGCTGCTAATCCAACAAAAAATATTTTTTTAGATAAAGGAACTAGGTTCAAGCCTTTCACAAAAGTATGTATACAACATCCAAAAATTGTTACAGAGTTCTAATTTTGTTACATGATGACACAAAACTAAGCACAAATTATATGATTACACTGTCAGCCTTGCTTGGTAAAAATTTGCATTGCCATCAATGGCAAAATCTAAATGTACATAGCAAACAATGACACCAGTGGCAAATGTTTCTGGTCTGCCCCTGGCAGCTGCTGAGAGTTTCCTTTTTCATTGGCGGATGGTGATGGTGGATAGGTCTTTCAATACATCTCTACATCAAAACTTTGATTTACACATTATTATCTTAATTTAGGAACATGGAAGCTATGTTGAAAAAATAGATTATTATTTTAATTTTTGGAAGTTTTACTTACCATAGTTTTAAGAACTGAATGTTACAGCATTCCAGATCTGCTCTGGTAGAGCCATAGCACAGATATGGTAAATGAGCTAAATACTGACTATTTGGGGCCAAGCATGAGTTGATTTATGCCAAAAGGCATGTCAGTATTTCAGATTATTTCAGCTAGCATGTGACACGTCAAATATGTCATGTGTTTGCGCACACGGGAAACATGAGGTGAAAGAACTAAGTTTTCAGGGTGTACGGCTGCGGGTACTGAAGAGTGAAGAACCACAACATTTTACTCATTTGGCGGACCATCCTCTGCCAACAACATGGTAGGACCAACCATCTGTTTTAGTGTTTCACCAGCAATTCAGGAGTTGACAGCCTAATTTATCAACATCTTTCGTGGCAGGTTTTCAACAGCATAAGTGCATAACCACTTATCGTTGAAATTTTTACTACTCCTACTACCGTTTCACAGTGAAATGTAAGTTTTCTCTCCGTTCACGTCTCATCAGAATTACAAGTCAGAAGATCCAAGGAAGAAGAAGAAGAAGACTAGGCAAACAGAGAAATGACTGGGAAGAGATGGAGGCCGCACCGTGCTGCCGTGGCCGACGGATCGGCGCGCGAGGGCGGAGGCGAGGCGTCGGCAGCGGCTGTAGGTGTCGGCCCAGGTGTAGCGCACGGGCCCGTGCACGACGGAGGCCCTGGCCGGGTGGGTCAGCGCGGCGCGCTCGAGGAACCACAGCGGCGTGAGCGCCGTGTAGTTGGCGTCGTTCCGCGGCAGGTCGTCGATGTCCCGCTCGGCCGCCATCTCCGCGCCGCCGCCACCAATGCCCGCGGCGTCGCTTTGACCTGCCGGGATGGTGGGGGGATCGGGGCCGAAGGGAGGGAGACTGGGAGAGTCCGAACAAGTGGGGACGGGGAGCGGCAGTGGTGCGTGCGAACAAGCCCGCCACGGGCTTTTTATATGTGTTTTTGGGCAGCCGGCAGGCGGGTGGACAAACCCCGGAGCCCGGCGTGGCGCGCGTGGTCGATCGCGTCATCGCGTGGGGGATGAGGAGCGGGTGGTGGGGATCGCGGGCAAAGCCCGTGGATTTTTTAAGCATGTTTGTTTACGGATCAAGTGGAATGGCTTGCATGGTTCCCTTCCCATTGTGTATTCATTCGGTCCCTAAGTGATAGTAGTTCCTTCTCTAAAAAACATAAAAATGTTACCGAAAGATTATCATTTAGGGAGGGAGGGAATTAAACATTTCACATTTAATTGGGAAGGATAAATCTGTACCAATTTTTTTTAAGTTGAGAGAGATGTGTTGACGTGATTGTGACAAGGGTTATCTATGAACCCGCCTATCAATTTTATGGGGCTCATGTGTCATTCTTTATATTTTGCTCATCTTATCTTCTTCCCACTTGTGTCGTCATTCCCACCGCTCTTCTCCTTGCATAGGTCGTCGTCACACACGCCATCCTCCACACTACCATCCTCCATTCTTCACGCGCGGCTGCCATCCTCCTAATCAGTGCCAGAGCGAAGGTTGAGCACGAGCTCATCCCCCATAGGTGGTGCTAATTAGGGTAATATTAAATAAATGTAGTTTACAAAACTACATTCATAACTCGTGAGCTAATTCACGAGAGGAATCTAATGAGGCATTTGATCGTACGATTAGGGGATGTTAATGTAGCAAATCATGAATTAATTAGCCTCATCAGATTCATCCCACAAAGTTACACTCATATGTGAAAATATTTTACAAATAGATTTTCTTTAATACTTCATGACTGCAAGATTCCTTCTAAGTGATTTTTTTTCACTCTATCCAAAACCGACAACGAGACCAAAGAGATCAAAACCGTGCCAAACTGTCAACCCACATGAACTCTCCAATAAAAGTACAAAACACATGGTGCTAGGCCCTAGATTCCGAGCGACGCGAGGCGGCGGGTGGTGGCGATGGCGACTGGCGAGCGCCGTGCCAGCCAGGCCGTTCAGCCGTTGGGGGTTGGAAGAGCCCCGGAAATATTTCTGCTGTTTGTTTCTGGGCAGCCGCCGGCGAACCGTTTTGGGTGGCAGACTGGCAGATCCTGCGATGTGATTGCTGTTAGGATAATAGGATGGTGATCGCGACTCCTTCGCGAATTAATGCATGGATTGCATGCTGAGATCCAGATCCTAATAAAAGGCGGCTACCTCAAGAAAAAAAACGAAGGAACGGGGAACAGATAGATGCCGGGTTAATCAAGTGATAGCTACGGATGTCGTGTTGCGCTTGTAGAGCAGCTCCAGCTATGACCATGGCACTATCAGTGCAAGCATATACTATATCTCGCACATCTCACTGTGCATGCTATTTGCTCCCCTTCCGTGTTACCGAAAGGGGACACGCGGCGCCACGGCAAACTCCACTGCTCCCTGATAGAGAGGCTGAAATGAGCCGTACTTCCTTAAATGAAGTCGTTTATCCCAGCTAGACGGTCTCCGAAGTACAACTTTGACTTCATATTTTTATAAAATATTTATTAAAAACTAACATATGTATATTTTTATGAAAATATTTTGCAAGACAAATTTATTAATGTAGTTTTCATATTTCCAAATTTATATTCTCAATATTTGACTTAAATCTTGTCAAATCAATTTCATTTACCAAACCAGAGGGAATATGTAAGTTTATTTATTTATTTTGCGGCCAGCTGTATTGTAGGAATATGTTCTTCGTGCCCTGTGAGGCTCAGGTTGTCAAACATTTCGATGCGCACGAAACTCACGTCCTTGTCGGATTAGAATTGGCTCGCCGGTCGCTTTTGCTTGCCTGATCACCTCTCGATTGGATCAGCGGCATCTGGATCGGAGCTGGGCGTCACGCTTGACTCGCCCTCGCGAAAATGCTTCAGCAGCAGCCAGTAACAACGCTTGAAGAACATATAAAACTCCGCAGATTGAGCAGAAGAGATCGGATCAGGGAGAACTCTTATCATCTTCGTTGTCGAGCCAAAAAAAAAAAAGCAAGTGGGCAGCCAATGAGCTAACAGCTTCTGTTGTTAATCTGCAACATGATGCGAATGGAATCAATCTATTATCTAAAGAGTCCACATGTCTGAAACGTCAACTTGGAGACGAATTTCCACCGCTCGATTTTGTGAAGATCTAATGGTTCCAATTAACCTAAAAAGTCCACAAGTCTCAAGAGTCCACTTGTTAGAAACTTCAACACACAGCTGAATAATGATGCAGTCCAAACCTCAATAGTTTTTTTAATATTAATAGCTCAATTAGAGAATAGTACCACGTATAGGGAGCTCCTATATAACTTTTAGAATATAAATAAGAGTTGAAACTTTCAGCTTATTAAGATCCGTCTTAATACTTATCTTCTTCCTCCTCACGTTCTCCCCAAACCCTTAATTATGAAAAAGTGTTACAACATTTTCAAACATGTTGTAACATTTTTTGTTAAATGAATATTTTTTCGAAAAAGTTGAAACAATATTTGTTGAAAAATTTTGATTCAACATTTATTTAAAATTTTAATCGCATTTGTTGAAAATAGTTCAACAAAAAATTTGCAGAAAAAAGTCGCACCAAAAAAAAATCCTAAAAAGTTGCACAAAAAAAACTCAAAAAAGTTGCATCAAAATATTTTCAGAAAAAGTTGCAACATTTTTCATCTCGTTCTCCAACTTCAACGATTAAGTCATCATTCTTGGCCTTATGCAATTCCAATCAGGCAATCACAAAAACAATTATCATTTGAGCCGTAGAGCCTTGGATGACTTAATTTCATATGTGCCATATGAGAGTTTTAATTAGTTGAGAGAGGATGTGGGTGGGAATTTGTATGCAATAGGGCATCATTGTCTGCTTTCGACCTCCACCACCACGCTAACGAGTAGGAGTGTAGGACTAGCAGTTAAATATAGACTAACATGTGAAAAAATTCACAAACAAAAAAATGGTTGCCTGTCTCTCAAAACCCATCAAGTTATTGCAGTTGTAACTAACGATTAACAATTGGTGGAACGGGGGACAGTAGGAAATATGGAGGGCATCTATTGGATGGTGTAGCAGTTGGATCAAGCAACCAAGCAATGGGTGGTGAAGCAATTTGATGGCATAACAGCAGCCACAAGGTGGCGTTTCGAAGATTGAAGAGGGATGTGGAGATGACAATCATCTGCGGGGTTTAGGAGGCATCTTCACGTACAATCAGTGCTTATATTTCTGTATAAGCTACTTATCTCTTGAATTAAACTTCAAAAAGACATGATATACAAAATATGATACTAATAAACAAAATAAGATAATATTTTGATATGACTAAATACAACTTTTTATATCCATTTATTTTGAAATAAAATGTTTTAATTCAAATATTGAAAAAACTAACCACATTTGCTATTTGTGCGGACCACCTTGGTGGTTTTCAAAGATGTGATCGGCCGCCTCCGTGAGACGAAATCCAAACGATGCGCACCGTGACCTGTTCCTTGTACAAGTGAGCACGCGACTTCCAGGTCCGCTTCTTCTACAAGTGAGCGTGGCGCGTGGCGATTGGAACGGGAATCCCCATCGCAGGTCAACAAGAGAAGCTGCTCGTGCAAGCGACCGTTCTCAAGAAACAAGAGAGATAATGAAGAATAACAACCATTTTCCTTGTCTGAATCTCTGAAGGATTCAAATGAATAGAGCACAAAGTACTCAACCTCTTGTGCATATTTTGAAATCCCAGGATTTTGAAGGTACTTCATCGGTGAAATTTGTGGATTCCTTTATTCAACGACGGCGACCCAACCATTTCCCTTTCTCACATGTACTGTACTGTCTCAGCACCAGAATTCACCACATCACATCCTGCTCTTCTTGACAGGCCCCAGCTCCTTGGCCTTGGCCCTCAGCTCGTTCTTCTTGATCTTCCCCGTGGCCGTCTTGGGCAGCGGCCCGAAGATCACCGACTTAGGCACCCAGTACCCCGGCATCCTCTCCCGGCAGAACCGGATGATGTCGTTGGCGGCGTCCTCTGAGCCGTCAGCGGCTCCATCCTTGAGCGTCACGAATGCGCAAGGCGACTCCCCCCACCGCTCGTCGGCCCTGGCGACCACCGAGGCCTCGAGCACCGCCGGGTGCGTGCACACCACCTTCTCCACCTCCAGGCTGCTGATGTTCTCCCCGCCTGAGATGATCACGTCCTTCATCCGGTCCCTCACCTCGATGTACCCGTCGGGGTGCTTCACGCCAAGGTCGCCCGAGTGGTACCACCCGCCCGCGAACGCCTCCTCGTTCGCCTTGGGGTTCTTGAGGTAACCCTTCATCACGGCGTTGCCCCGCATCACGATCTCACCGTAGGTCTTGCCGTCGGCCGGGACGGGAGCCATCGTCTTTGGGTCCACCACGTCCAGTCCTTCCAGCGCGATGTACCGAATGCCCTGTCGGCAGTGCAGGCGGGACCGCTCCTCCAGCGGCAGCTCGTCCCACTCGGGCTTCCATGCGCACACTGTGGAAGGCCCGTAGGTCTCGGACAGGCCGTACGTGTGCGTGACTCGAAAGCCGCGGATGGATAGAGCCGCGAGCAGGGACGGCGTCGGGGCGGCTCCGGCCACGTTGACGTTTACGACGCGGGGGAGCGGCAGGAATGTCTCACTTGCTGGAGCGTTGATGAGGTTGTTGAGGACGACCGGTGCAGCACAGAAGTGTGTCACTCCTTGCTTCGCAATGCCATGGTATATAGCTTTGGTGCTCACCTGGGAATTGAAAATGTTGTTTGAGATATCAGAAGCAATAGAGCTCAAATGAACTGCCTAGCAAGGTTTTTTGCATTGTCCAACAAAAAAATGAGTATGTAGCTGAAATTAGATGCATCCCTGTATGAGTTCATAATATACTTGGGACCAAAATGCGATCCAGGACATAAGGTTAACGTACCTGCCGAAGGCAAATGCTTGTTCCACAGAACGCTGCCAGCGCCCAAGTATAGCACCAACCGTTGCAGTGGAACATGGGCAGAGTCCACAGGTAAACAGCACCTTCAGGCATTCCCCACACCATAGCAACACTGAGCGCCATGAGATAGGCACCACGGTGATGCAGCACGACACCTTTCGGGCTGGAAGTAGTCCCGGAAGTGTAGCCTAGGGCGATGCTCTGCCATTCATCCTTTGGTGGCTTCCAGTTGAACTCTGGGTCACCAGTTTTCAGAAACTCTTCATACTCTATAGCTCCCTTTCCTAGAGCATAGTGCAGGGACTTTGGATCACAGGTTGGGTCGCCAATAACGATCAGGATAGGAGGCCTGAAAGCTGATTTCTTATTCTGGGCGATTATCTTCAGGGATTCTTCAGCGAGGGTGAAGAATTCTTGGTCCACCATCACAACTTCTGCTACAGAATGCTCAAGAAGGAACGCTATTGTCTCGGCATTTAACCTGATATTGACGCAGTTCACTACAGCTCCGGCCATCGGAACGCCAAAATGAGCTTCATAAACTGCTGGGACATTTGGGGCTATTACAGCAACCTAAGCAAAGAAAAACAGATTCAGTTTATTACAATTCAAGCAAAATTTTTGTTTCCAAGATAAATAGAAAATCAAAATGTTTTCCTGTTTCTTTTTTAAAGAAAAAAGGCACAATACCCCAGGAATCACAGGGCCATAGTGTTTATTTTAGTATCTAAATATATCATCCAATTAATTTTATCAAGTATTTTTTTTCTTCCAAAGGTGCAGTGGACAGACCGATGAGCAAATATACATTACAGAAAATGTATAGACGATCATTAGACAAGTTTTTTTTTTCTTCGTGAGAAATGGCCTTTTTTCAAGGCTAGATGCTGACATGCTGTCCTCAAGTCTCAACAGGTTGATAGAGACAAGTCATTTACAACACCAAAATGAGATAGCCTTATCTTTTATTTTTGACCAAATACAGTAAGCTGCCATATTTCATTTTGATGAGGAAAGCTACTGCCAACAGGCACCTTCTAAAAGGCAACCATAATACCACAACTTATATATAGTAGCCTAAAACAAGATGCAACCATCAGGGTCCACCTACTAGTTACTACTGACACGGCCTGGATAATTCCACTGCATGTATCTGAGTATTTAATCAGACATAAATGGGAGTAGTATCAAGTATCACTGGACCGCAGCATTCTACAAACAGGGGAGGATCCCCTGCTTCCTTTTTCTGGAAAGCAGTTTATTTTTTCGAAATGGAAAGCAGTGGTTAACCACTACTCCATTGGAAAGAGTAGGAGTAGGAGATATAACGCAACATGGTGAAATTCATCTTGTAAAGATGGTGAAAAATAAAGATGGTGAAATTCATCTTGTAAAGGTAGGAATCAGTATCAGATCCTTCCAGTAGTTGGAAACTGGTCCCATCTTTTTGGATATAAAAGGTCAGTGGAATTCAAATAACTTTGCGTTCAGGTCACAGTAAAGTCCCCACTATAGCACGAACGAAATTTAGTATTTTTACCCTATGAAATGCAATAATAACTCATATAATTCAAAAGTTCCTGAAGAAGCAAGATACCGTTCTCAAACGCCTATATGCTTGGGGGAAATATAGGGACCCGCTTATCAACAAAGGATTCCCCCAGAAAAAGAGGAGAAAATAGAAGGTAGGTGAGTGAACTCACCGTGCTTCCGTGGCCGACGGATCGGCGCGCGAGGGCGGACGCGAAGCGGCGGCACCGGCGGTAGGTCTCGGCCCAGGTGTAGCGCAGGGGCCCGTGCACGACGGACGCCCTGCCCGGCTGCGCCAGCGCGGCGCGCTCTAGGAACCAGAGCGGCGTGAGTGCCGTGTAGTTGGCGTCGTTCCGCGGCAGGTCGTCGATGTCCCGCTCCGCCGCCGCCGCCGCCGACCCGGACCCGCGCCCCGGCCCCCAAGAACTCATCCTGCCAACTCGGTCTCTCCCGCTCTCGCCAAGATCGTGACGAGGCGGCTAGTGACTGTGGGTGCCGTATCAGTGTGTGGAAAGCGTGAGGCGAGGAGGGGAGTGGGAGGAGATAGGAGGCGAGGCGACGGCGCTCGGCGAGCTCGCTGCCGTTTATAGCTCGGAGGAGTGAGCCTCCCGCGGCCAGGACACCCCGTCCGATCAGGAACGGACGCTCGGGATCGTTCTGTGGGCCACGACGGACTTGCAATCGGACTTCGCCTTCGCCAGGCCCACGGAATGGACGTGGATGAGATCGGACACGCGTACCCCTCCTGCTCTGTACCGGCGGGCCCTTGGGCTCCGGCTGCTTTCATTATTGCCAGAGAGACGGATCAGTGATCACTGATCACTATGGACCAAATATGTCAGTGATCTTCAGATTTAATTCCAGGGCACACATGACTCCGTTCGGTAGGTCTTCAGCAGATTTGTACGCGATCTTGAATTCCGATTTGTGATTCCAGACTCCAGAGCCCCCCAATTCGCTGCTCAAAGACTGAAGCATTGAGCCCGTCCGACTAGCTTATCACGACTTATGCTTATGTGTACGACCGATCAGGAACGGACGCTCGGGATCGTTCTGTGGGCCACAACGGACTTGCAATCGGACTTCGCCTTCGCCAGGCCCACAGAATGGACGTGGATGAGATCGGACACGCGTACCCCTCCTACTCTGTACCGGCGGGCCCTTGTAGGCCTGGGCAAAATACCCGATACCCATTATCTGTACCCGAATTACCTGAATCCGAACCCGAATTACCCGAACCCGAGGTACCCGATCTCAAGTTCGGATAGTGATTGTGATTACCCGAAATTAGTTTGGGTAATTTGGGTAATACACTATGTTATCCAAACTACCCGAACTACCCGAAATTTGCCTTTGACTTTGTATTTATTCACGTGTTGTTAGTTGAACACTTGAAATTGTCACTTTATTATAATATAATTCTCTTAATTCGAACAAGTGACTACGATATAATATTATTCTCAACTTGTAGTTGAAATTCAACACAAACTACTAGTATATACAAAATTCTGTGTGTTTGAGTGTATACTGTGATTATAGATTTCGGGTAAATTGGGTAACCCGAACTCGATTTTTGCGGGTACCCGAATTTGCGGGTAGTGTTTTTCTGGAGTTGATATCGGGTAATAATTCTCATTACCCGAATTTCTCAAAACCCGATTTACCCGACCCGAACTAATCGGGTAACCCGAACGCCCACCCCTAGGCCCTTGGGCTCCGGCTGCTTTCATTATTGGCAGAGAGACTGATCAGTGATCACTATGGACCAAATATGTCAGTGATCTTCAGATTTAATTCCAGGGCACATATGACTCCGTTCGGCAGGTCTTTGACAGATTTGTACGGTAGATTCATTCTGAGAGAAAAGTACCGCGTGCTGATTTGTTCGGCAGATTTGTTGTGAGAGAAAATACTATGCAACAAGCCGAAACAAGACAAGCCGAACGGAGTCCGCGATCTTGAATATCGATTTGTGATTCCAGACTCCAGAGTCCCCCATTTCGCTGCTCCGAAAGACCGAAGCATTGAGCCCGTTCGGCTAGCTTATCAGTTATCACGACTTATGCTTATGTGTACGACTGATTTATCGTGAAAGAGAAATACTGTATAAAAAGTCGAAATAAGCCGAGAAAAGACAGGGAGCCAAAGAGGAGACGCCAGCGGCACTGTGGCAGTATCTCTTTCTTTCCTTCCTACCAAACAAGACCTGATGAAGTGGACAACAAGTTCGTATGATGAATCTGGGACCAGCCGAGTGTGTGGGGTAAGAGCTGATGCAAGCGGACGCAAGTTGGCGGCGTTCGCTCGTGACTGTGAGAGCCCACGGAGGCCCTCTGTCCTGGTCCAACGCATCCATCGAAATGTGGCGGCGGAAGTGTGCCAAATGTTCACGTAACGGAAGTCTGCATAGTACGAGGGCTTTTGCTCCGGTGCAAAAAACGGGAGGCGCGCATAATATCTCTGAGACCACCCACAATGCAATTTTATAGAGTTGGGAATTTTAGATTCTATGAGGGCTCATGATTGGGATTTGGTGAAATGTTCCAAACGCCTACGGCTACGAAATACTATTTTTTTTTGAGACTGGGCCGGGCTTGCATGCGTGAACGATGTGCAACTACCTAAATTATGGGCTGAGCTGAAATATCATATATGGATTTCAGCCCGTTGAAGGGTTGCTAGGCGCTGGCCCAGTTCCGGAGCCCAGAAGGGAGGGGTCTTGTGCCGCGCGCGACGGATTGTAGTGGCGCGGAGCCCGCGGACGGCGAAGACGCCTTCCAGAAAAAAATTTATTTTTATTTTTATGAATATACATGTTTTTAATGTTTGTAAAACTATACCTAAGCCGTCAATTGAAACGACGGCACCATCCCAACCGCCGTTTAAAATGGTGGTAGGGAGCTACCGCGCTGCTACGGACCTACGGTAGGAGGCACTAGTCTTTAATAAATACTAGCAATCGTGCCCGTGTGTTGCAACGGGAAAAATATAAATTAAAATAAACTTCTTAATAATTATATACATGTGCCAATTATCTCACAACGTACTGTGCGTTACAACAGGAGAAAAATATAAATTAAAATAAACTTCTTAATAATTATATACATGTGCCAATCATCTCACAACGTGAGAAAAAACGGTGGAGTATTCATTTATAGATATTATCCAAATGATGCATATGCAATACATTATATGTTTGTTGCGGATATGAAATACCAATTTCTCTACTTAAATATTGAGAAACCTAGGAACAGCTGGCAGCACATTTTACAACAACTACAGGGGCTTTGATGTAAATGTGTTGAGCCTTATCTCTTCCAGTTCCCGCTCCCGTTTACTTCACCAAATTTTCACCAACAACCCGTCACATCAATCTTCTTTTCACTAATTTGGAGTATTAAATGTAGATTAATCCATTCCACGACCCCTACCTTAATTTTCGAGACGAATCTAACAAGCCTAATTATGTCATGATTAGACAACGTCGTGCTACAGTAATCAATCTCTAATGACGGATTAATTAGACTTAATGGATTCGTCTTGCAATTTCCGATCCATTCGTGTAATTATTTTTATAAATAATCTACGTTTAATACTCCTAATAGACCTTAAAAAAAGACCCAAAATTTTCAGTTCGCGAACTAAACAGCCTCCACCATCATATCTTCTACAATCTTGAATCGCTCGTCACTTCAATGGCTGGCAACTCGGCACCATGGTGAGCAGCTTTGGTGAGCAAGGTACTAGGGCCGGCATAGGGGCCACAAGCTGGAGCTCGCAGGATTCCTAGCTAGTGCTACTTTTGGAGGTGCGCCCGTCACCTCGGCTCCCTTCCGTCGCGTTCTTCCTCCTGGTCGGCAAGCACCATGGCTGCAGCGGACCAGACCGTGGGGGAAAGGGTGCGCCGTGCAGGTCAAAGGCCTCAGTGTTGTGCCGTCGTGGAGTTCCGGAGGAGCACATAAGGCAGGGAGGCAGAGATGCTAAGGGGAGGGTGGCTCGAGCTGCAGCTGCAGGTCCTTGGTGGCGATTGGGCAGCGGCTAGACCTCGATTCGCAGTGCAGTGCTCAATTCCACATCGACTGCAGCTTGATTTACGATGACAGTGCTCACTTAGGTAGCAGCAGTAAAGCCAACACCTTCCTGCTCCTCTTCCTCAGGTAGTCAGGTAGCACATAGCAGTAGCACACAAGCACCACTAAATCCGGGTCGAGCAATCTAATCAGGGAAGTCAAATCTTTCTTCTCTTTGAGCTCTATTTCACATTAAGCAACGAAATCAGACAATCCCCAATCCAGTGCAGATCGACTGCCGACGGGGAGAGCCGGAAGGACGGAGGTGTATGCGGCTGGGGGCTCCGCAGGAAGAGGATTATACCATGAGAGAAGCATATGATCACTTCAAATATGGAACATGGATTCTGGTAATGCAACGGAGTTGGGTCCTCATATCGATCCGAATGAATCAGTCTTTCTACAGAGGTCAATCTTTGCCTATTAGGCAAGAGGATAGCAAGTTCGAAATTCTGTCTCGGTAGGACATGGATTTCTATTACTATGAAATTCATAAATGAAAATGAAGTAGTTAATGGGAGGGCTACCATTATCTTTTTCTTGTATGTGTTCCTAAGAGAAGGAATCTGTCCATTTCATATTTCGAGGTCTCAAGGGCGTGGAAACAGATAGAAACTCTTGAATGGAAATTGAAAAGAAATTTAGCCCCAGTTCCTTCGGAAATGGTAAGATCTTTGGCGCAAGAAGAAGGGGCGACCCATATCATCTTGACTTGGTTCTGCTTCCCCTCTTTTTTTAAGAATACCGAGTCGGGTTCTTCTCGTACCAGTATCGAATAGAACATGCTGAACAAGATCTTCTTCATGGAAACCCGCTCGATTTAGATCGGGAAAATCGTACAGATTTTATGAAACCATGTGCTATGGCTCGAATCCATAGTCAATCCTATTTTCGATAGGACCGGTTGACAATTGAATCCAATTTTTCCCATTATTTGACTGTCCATAAGAGTGCAGAAAGAAAGTCCGGAGGAAGAGTGGCCTTGAGACCGAGAGAGGCTTTTCCCCAGGGGAGGGGGGCGCCGGTTCGTGGGTGTGGGTCGGGTCGGGACCGCGGGGCTTTCCAGCTTTGGTTGTCCGGTTCATTGGCAGGACGCCGATTTTTTTTTGTTTTCGAAGCCTTGTTTTACGGATAGCATCCGGTTTTCTCTCGGTTTTCAACATTATAGTCCAGTTCCACAACTTTGACTTGGTCAATGACGTACCAAAAAATTGGGCAGAAGCAATCATTACTTTAATATTAAGGTTGAACTATAAAGTCGTAGATCTCGACAAAATCTCTAATTTTCATATAAAGTTTATCTCCGTCCAAGTTCATAACTTTTATGATTTTTTAAGACGGACGGCCCCCTACCGCCGTTTGAAATGGGCGGTAGGGACTGCTACAATAACCGCGACGGGTAGCAGCGCCCTGCCGACTGCCGTCGTTTCAAATGGTGGTAGCTCCCTACCGCCATCTGAGACAACAGTTAGGAGGGTACCGCCGTTTAAAATAGCAGTATAGGTATAGTTTTACAAAACATTGAGAGGGATAGGGATGTATATGTTTGTAAATTTGTAAAAAGATAAAAATAAAAATTTCCGCCTTCTCCTACTCTGCTACTGGTGATGAGGACATGGAACGAATGCATATGTCCATGAGTGGTGCGTAGAGTGGAGAAGAGAGTCAACCAAGGGTTCCCAAGTCAAGAAGAAGGCCTGATGCTAATTCAGTTCGAGTCCCCAAGGTGGAGGTCTAAAGAAACTAAAGTTCGAGTCCACCTCAGAGTCCAGGAGTAGTCAGCACTACAATAGACGTCCAGGTCGTATACAGGCTTGGTTTTGGATCTTTATATGGTTGGAACCCGAATTTCAATGAGCTTCCAATGCAGGATGTTGAGTTTTAACTCGACCGCACCGAAACGACCTCACGGTCAATCCTGCCATCCCATGTGCGTGGGTCGGGTCCCACTCGCCCTTATCTCCATCCTCCGTCATCTCCTCTTGACCTTTCGTTCCTCGTCTCCTTCCACCGCCAACACGGCAGCACTCATCCCCCATGCCCCAACAAGGCGTAGTGCAGGGCTGCAGGCACCGCTCCCGCCAGCGACCTGCCACCCGCGGGGAGCGACGGCGCGACGCGGGCTGCAGCCTGGGGGGCGGCTCCCCCGTCGAACAGCCTGCCCCTGTGAGCAGCGGCGCGGAGGGAGCTTGCCTCGGCGAGCGGCGGCGCGGAGGAAGCCTTCCCCGGCCAGCGGCGGCGCGGAGGAAGCCTGCTCCGGCGGGCGGCGGTGCCTCCCCCAGCGAGAAGCAAGGTAGAGGTGCACAATTTTTTCTTTTAATTTTTTTTTCTTTTTTTACGATTTTTTAATTTTGTCTCTTTACAAAATTTTATGAAAACCATTTTCCATAAAGTTTTCTATTGAGTTTTTTCCACAAAGTTTTCAGAAAAAATCTTTTCCGCAAAGTTTTCTATATTTATTTTTCAAAATATTTTTCTGGTAAAAGATTTTGCTTCAAAAAAGTTTTCTAGTAAAAGATTTTGCTTCAACAAATTGTTTCTGAAATTTGTTCTAAATTTTTTATAAACTTTTTGCTTCACATTTTTTTAAACTTTTTCATTCAATTTTTTTATAAACTTTTTCATTCAAAATTTTTTAGAAACTTTTCATTCAAAATTTTTATTAACTTTTTTATTCAATTTTTTAATAAATATTTTCTCTTACTTTTTACTGCTGCTACTTACTCTGTGGGGACCACCATGTAAGCGCCCTGCGCGCTGCAACGGACGTGCGAACCCAGAAAAGGAAGTGGAAGCCAAAAAGGTAAAGTGAACTATCTGGATCGACCGCACGGAGGCATCTTTACGGGCACCCGTAAACTTGAGCTGCCCCTACGTGAGGGGCCAGTGGTCAAAAAGCTTGGTCGGGGAATCGACCGCTCGGACGGCTCCGTGCGGGCGACCGTAAATTTGATATGCCCCTTCCAATACCACCGGTCCTACCTCAAAATTCCTCCTCAGTCGTCGGGGATCGTCGAAACAAGTGGACGTCCAGAATCTGCCAAGGTGCTGCGACACCGTCTTTTGGTCTTTGGGTTGTGTATCGTGTTAGGGCCATTAGGGGCGCGTCCAGGGGGTCTTGCACGACCCTAGAGACCCTATTAGCAGCTACCACACCCTCGTTAAGGTTTGAGTTTTGCTTTAGATTAACTGTCGTTGGGCAGTCACTGTTTTTCGGTTTATGAAACTTCACGTTGAGATCTTAATCATATACTAGTATAGATGCACGTGCGGCACGCACGTCATTTAAAAAATTATTTACCTCTTATAGTCACAACAGCGTGAGCATCAATGCGCTAGATTACTGTTATAGTCACACCATTATGTAATCTCTTGTATGTTGCACAGCACCATGGATGGCTATTTGTCCGCATCATTTGCATTGCTTCTCAGGTCATTCTATGCTTTTGATAAATGAATGTAAAATTGCACATTTGAAGCTTCTTTAGGTACACATAATAAGATGTTTAGTGTGACTATGATTCTAATGACCAAATAGCAAAATTATATGGAAGTTTCCTTGTCAAGAATGATATATAATAAAATTAGTATTTATTAAGTGGCTATGCTAGCTACTTAGCTAGGACGAGTGAAGCCACACATTTATCACGTTACATTCTTGATCATTCATGCCTATAAGGATTTGCTGCAACCAAGGAACGTAATATAGATGAAAGAAAAAACAAAAGATAAAAAATATGATTGGAACGCAATAAATCATGTAAGAAAAAAATAAATCAAATAAGAAATGAAGTATTGCTATTTAATGATGGAATGAATTAGAAAAATATATGATTCAATATGGTATAATTTTTGGCGTTGCAGTTTATCTAAGTGACACACTTGCATTTGGGACCTGAACCCATGAACTCAATCCATTCACCATCATTTCCATTCTCTGTCACTTCTCCTATAGAAGATACTTTCATAGCACACACTCGGTGACCTGCTCTCATCATCTCATCCTCCCAACTCAATAGCGCGGCAGATGGGGCAGGTAGGGTAGCGAATCTTTTTTTGACACCTCCTGTCTTGCTTTTGATATTCTCTATCTAGAGCAATGGCTTGTATTTCTTTTTTCCCCTCTTGATTTCGTATTCTAATGCGTTGGAATTGATAGTCAGAGGTTCATTTTAATTGATGTTTTCCTTTCCTGTAAGTATAAATATCGGTGATTGAACCATTTATATTTTGTCATAGGCGGATAGGCCATCGACCAACGCCACCCCTTCGTCGCCTATTGATTCCAAGATGGAACTTGTCTGCGGCGGCGGCCATCTCCGCACCCTCCGATCGGCCTACACGACTACACTTGCTACTGCCTGCCGACTGCCGTTGACCAATGCTGCCACCATGCATCGCCCATTGAGGCCAGGAGGAGGAGGAGCTGGATGTCCTCTGTCGCTGATTTGGGATCGGGAGGCGGCGTCGCCGGCTGAGACACCCAAGCTGATCTGGCACGCGTTTGGCGCAGCGGCGCGTGGGGAAGCACGGCATGAGGGCAGCGCCATATGGCAAGGTCATGCGAGCTCGTTCTCACGGCTTTCTTGTTGCAGCAATGGTGTGTCCTCTTGCTCTCGCCTACGACTCGAGCCCTCTCCAGGACTTCTGTTTCGCTGACACCGCTTCTGATGTGATCGTGAACTGGCATGTGTGCAAGGACTTCTGTTTCGCTGACACCGCTTCTGATGTGATCGTGAATTGGCATGTGTGCAAGGACCCGTCGCCGGTGATGGCCGGTGACTTCGCCTTGGCCGGCCTCCACGTCGCCAGCGACACATCCAACGCGTTCTGTTTCCAGGGTGACGCCCTCGTGGACGCGTGCGCGGTGCCGGGGCTCAACTCGCTGGGCGTCTCCATGGTGCGCCTCGACCTAGCGCTCGGCGGGATCAACGTCGACGCACACGCACTCGCGCGCTGCCGAGGTACTCACCCTCGTCGAGGGCGAGATGTGCGTGGGCTTCCTCGCCGCCAAAGGGACGCTCTTCGCCAGGGTGCTGTCCGCGAGCAACGCGTTCCTGTTCCCCAACACAGGTGTGGCACGGGTGGGCCCGATGTGGGTACGCGGGGTGGGTAAGACGACGATAGGTGACAAAAACATTACGATTTTGGCAGAAACACTCTCCAAATTGCGAATCTATGGGTCTTCCACCCTATCCACTCCCACAATTATATGACGGGTGGGTCCGGCGTGAAGGGTAAAACGGACCTAAATTGGGTGAGAAAGGTTTTTCAAATTATTCGATCTTTATAGTATAGATCTGCAAATTATCACTTCAATTGAGTTGCATTTTACCTTATTCTTGTTTGAGTTCTTCGATTCGCAACAGGGATGAGCCTTTTTGCTGAGGTCAACCAGCTTGTGACAGTTGATAATCAGAGGAGACGTGATGCTAAAGTTGCAGGGTTCGGATCTTTGTGATCTAAAGCCGAATCGGTGTGTCGTTCTTCGACTAAATCGAGAGTTATCCTTACCCGACGGAAGCTCGGGCCACCTATTTCCCATCTTTGCGTTTGACACGATCACACAAGGCTCGGGACGGGGACTCTCGAGAAGGTAACACGGCGGAGACACCAGATTTTGACTCGTTTCTTCGGAGCTCGTTCTTCAGCAGCCGCAAGTCTACTACTTCTAGAAAATTTCCTTTTTTTGCAAAGTACTTCTAGAAGATTTCAACAAGTATCGAAAGAAGAAGAATATTTCCAAGTGCGAATTTGAATACTCTTTTTACTAGATTTCATTCACATGGAAGTAATTTGTTCGTCGGCAAAGCAGAAGCGATCAATTCTGCGTCTGTCTCTTTCTGAACACACATTATGTGCCTCCGTTGATGATCGCTGCAGAGTCATGGTGGTTGCATCAGCCTTGCATTCAGGCGCAAGCAAACCTGTGCGGGCCGGAAGCAACTGACGTGCGAGGCTGAATTATGGCGCAAGTGAGCATGACACCTCCCTGTTCGTCGCAAAAGTCTGTATCCATTCAGTTCCGTTCAGGATCGTACAGTCCGACCGTAGAAGCTTGAAGAACAGAGGCGAAAGCAAAATTTACAATGTCAGTGGAGAGCATGGAGACACATTTGGAAGGGCCTCTCTCAACGTTACATGATGCAGCCCTCGATGAAACATCTGGTCTAATAATAAGCCTATAATTACATGGCAAATTTCGGATGCGCTATCTCAACTCATCACATGCAAGTCACATCATGCCATCTCGTACATGCATTTTGACAGGCTACATGATCACAACAGGCATTCATTGGGACAGAGAGAGGAAGCGAAAAAGAAGAGCTTAAAATGAAGGACGATTAGATGATCAGAACGCCTACTCGATCGGCTCATGGAGCAGAGGAAGGTGATCAGAACAACCAATGGGGCGACTTCTTGGGCGCCACGCGCTCCTCGATGGTCCGCAGGCTCGGCTTCCACCCCCTGCTCGACAGCTCCCGGCTGAGGAACTCCGGCCGGTGCTCCTCGAACCCGTCCGTCCTCGCCTCCTCCTCCTCCGGCTCCGGGGACTCCGCGGTCTCCTCGCGCCGCGCTGGCACGTCGGGGGCAGCCTCCTCTCGGCTCTTCTTGGACGACAGCTTCCGCCGCAGGCCGGGCATCGACCGGGACCGCGCCAGGGACCTCGCCGCCGACAGCGCGCGGCGCGCCTCCTCGGCCGACACCTTCCCCCGCGTGGCGGGAAGCAGGACGTACACCCCGCCGGCGCCCAGCACGTGGTCGGCCGGCAGCGGCGCGACCTTGGCCCCGCCGCCTCCCTGCTGGTGCTGCTGCTGCCGGTGGTGGTGGTGCTCCCGGCGCCCCTGCTCCTTGAGCACGCGCGCGTCGACGACGAAGTGGCGCGGGTGGTCCATCATGAGCTCCGCCACGGACACGGGCTCGCTGAGCGCCCGCACGCTCCCGTCCGCCATCACCACCTTCCCTCCACCGCTCGCCGCCGCTGCGGCCCCGGCCGAGACCAGGTTGCCCATTGTTCCGTCCTCACCAATGGGCTACGGGTGTTCGATCACGCGATCGAGCAAGCTGAGCCGAGCGACAGCCAGGTGCTAATGGCGCGCCGGGGGGCGGACGGGACGGGGAGGGGTATTAAAACGGTTGGCGGGAGCACGCAGGGGCCAGGCGGGAAAGCTACAGGTAACTCGAGAGGTTTAGTTGGTGTGGAACGGATGGGCTCGGCACGACGAACGGCAGGAAAGGGTTCGGTTCGAGCCCAGAGGAGATGGTGAGGTCGTTGCCGCGTTGACTCGTCTCCCACACGGCGCGCGCGGCACCGTCACGGGGCTCGCCTGTGGCTCTCAGCTCTCTCCGTCTCCGTTGTCCGTTCCCCGCGGTGCCGGGCCGCGACGCTGTTCTGAACGCACTCAGCTCGCGGGGAAATCAACTGCTGTGGTTAGACCTTGGATCTTCGACGACAGACAGGGCTCAAGTCTCTCTGCTGGATTCTTCCTAATTTCTGTAGATTCATGGACGTAGGACAGAGCTACGGGTGTGTACGCGAGGCTTCAGACTTCCCATTCCAAGCGTAACATGCGGGGTGATAGAAGCATGCAGCATAGTACTACAGCAGGGGGGAAGGGAATTGGAAAGGTGAGAGAAAATTACATGGAGAAAGAATAGCTGTCGGATTAGACAGTCTGATTAAGCTAAAAACAAAAGAGATTTGGTTGGCAACTGGTAGTGAGTTCGGTCGAGCTGGATGCAAGCGTAATTTTCGTCTCAGCGACGAGGGTGACGTGCGACCACTTCGCCGTTGGGGGCTCCACCGTCCACAACCTCTCTCTTTATTTTCAGCTCTGGGCTAATAGCTATACTAGTTGGCGTTAGTCACAGTTCCTTATGAAATTGCTTGGAGGAGAATCGAAGTCTCTCCGTTGTGGCGTGGTTGTTGTTTTTTCTATGAGGGAAGGAGTATTAGTTGACGGCCAGAATAAAAATTTGGCGCCTGTCCGCGTTCCGCACCTGTCGTGATCTTTGTGAGCGTGCTCTCATGATTTGTGTTTCGGTAATTTAAAAAAGAGCGATGATATAATAGCTGGGCCGAGCTAATAAGCTGATTTCATAGGCTGGCTGGCAGTTCTTGTGGGTTGGTTAAACGAATGTGTGACCCTTTCCTTTTTTATTGATCAGGGATGTCTGATGTGTTTACGAGATACCGAAATGTTGCTCACTCCATTACCAGATACAATATACATACATGATACATATATATAAAGAAACAAACCTCAGGTCAACCAACTGATGTCGGCCGACACACTGGACAAAATGTGGACATTTGTGGACAAAATTTGGCAAATGTTGCTACGGTCCTACAACCGTGACGGCGGGTTTAAGTACGTACGACTTCTGGCCTCCGGTGGCATTGATGCCTAATTGCCATGCTTTCTACTTGCAAACATCATTGCTGCAAGGTACGTGCAGTCTCTGCGTGCCAAACATGCTTTGTGTGAAGCTTACTCCTGATGAGTTTCCGGCCCTAATAAAACAGTCTTTGAATAGTGCTTGTTGGAGATGCGTACGAACCATGTGGGAACTGGGAAGGGATGCAACAAGTCTTCGCTACGTCTAAACGAATCGTATGCTTTGCTTGCGAGAAACTACCTTGCCTATTTAATTTCACGATGATGGTAGCCATGCCGTCGTTTGATACAATAGGACAGTTTGTATTAGTTTTTCTAGTAGGAAGTATTCCCTGGTTAGAACAAGTCTCCCACTGAATGGTTGCAATTCACAAGAATATTGTTTTGGCATTCTTTGGGCCGGGTGTCGCAAATTGTTGTCTCAAAACTGTTCCAATTTAGCGCTACATTTTGTTACCTTAATAACCAACAATAAAAAGAAAAAAATCTCTCTTTCGAACTGTACTTACGCTCTCGACAGTCGATGCTCCATATATAGCTAGAGAATTTAGCTCCTGCATAATCCTTATCCAAAATGGGGCGGGACGCCGAACGCTGTTACTATCCAACAATACCCATCACCATCACCATCACCTGCAAACCTAAAAATACCTCCCAAATCTGCCAAATATTATTCTTCCGGATACTCATGGCTGTGTTGCGCATAGGAGACTCGAGAACCTCCCAACTAGGCCGAAGAAAGACGGGGATGGCGTACGAGTTGAGGCTGGCCAAACAGCTGCCCGTAGTGACGGTCGATGGAATGATCGTCTCTCGGCCGATATCGGAGAGGGATGTGTACCAACCAAACCCATGCAGGAACCTTCGATCGGTCGCCGGGAGCCATACCAAAAATCCACGGTTGGCTTCGTCTCTTCTCCCATCTCCGACCCGGCCGCTGCCGGAGCTTCTAATCCAATTAAACCCCCGTAGACGATAGACCTGCCGTTGCCAATTCGCCAGTCGGACCAACCCAACCCAACCCAACCCAACCCGACCTAGCTCCAGGTTTGGTCTGAAGCCAATCGAAAACGACGGCTCGCTTGCTCCTCAAGCGATGCCGTTGTGTTGCATTGCATTGCATGCATTAGTTGGGGCGTCAAGGGAAGATCCTGCACACAAATCTCAAATCTGACGGGAATTTTTTTGATAAATCCTAAGCCTTGTTTAGTTGTTGGAAAATTTTGCCTTTTCAACGTTCCGAACTCCTGTAGCACACTGTAGCACGTTTCGTTTGTTTGTGGTAAATATTATCCTACCATGGCCTAACTAGGCTCAAAAGATTCGTGTCGCGAAGTACATCAAAACTGTGTAATTAATTATTTTTTTAACCTATATTTAATACTCCGAACATATGTCTTTTGGCGTATTTAATGTGATGTGATGGAAAGAGGGTGGAGAAAACGTTAGAAACTTTAGCAAACTATAAACAAGGCCCTAGTCGTAGAGGGACAAGGCTGCAGAGATTCCTGCGTTGGTTCCAACTTCCAACCATACGAGTACCACGAAAAAAAAAGGAGCTGCCACAGTTCGCGACTTCTTCGGCTGCGACCCTGCGTGCCTTTGTTATTCGCCTGCAGAGCTGTGGGTCAAAACGTCTCTGTTCTGGTTAGGGCCCGGTACGCACAACATTGATCCAGGACAAGGAGAGAGTGGTTGCGGCGTTGTGGTTTGGGTTGGTTCGATGTGCTCGATGCCTCTATCCGAACTGGATGGAGACACCGTTTGGAATGGAATGTCCTGGTCCTGCTCCTGCCGCTTGGAAGATCGATGGAGCTTGAGCTTTAAGCTGTTTTTGTAGCTGCCGGTGAAGACATGTACGTTCAGACCTAATAAATTCGTACGTACGCCGCTACGCGGCTGCTAATTACTAGTAGAAAATGAGCAAATTGAAATCCAGCTTTTGAAAATGAGAAGGAGCGTACACGGTATCCCACCGGGGATAAGAAATTGGGGAAAGGAAAAACACGCATCCAGGTCGCGTTAAGCGTCGTCATGATTAAGAGTTGACCGCGGGATAGTTTGCATTCATGGAACAGTGGCCGACACTTGGGTTGCAACATTCACCGACGCTAGCTGCAGCCTGCAGGTACTTAAAAATGATAATTCGGTGAAAAGTGAGTGTTGGCATCAGGGGAAATTTGGACCCCCAATTGTACTTTGGAGTGGGCGGTAATTCGAGGAGAACCGAGAGGATGTCATCCGTGAGACCGTCACCTGCAGGCCGGAGAATGCTTCGCACTCTACCGTCAATACAACAGAAACGGTCGCCTTTTGGTAACTCGCCAGTCGCCACACTTCTTGTTCATGTCTTCTTTTCAGTTTAGTGAATAGAACTCACCACATTTCGTGCCCCATGATGGGTAAGACTGCTCTTATCCTGCTCACCGGCCGGTACTCCCCCAAAACTAAAAGACCCTGAGCCTATAATTTTAGTGGCGAATACAAATGACAAATCAAATCTCGCGGTTGACCAATGTGTCTGATAATTTACAAAATTTCGGCACATGCAGTGTGGCTGTGTGGGGTTATGATTAATGTTACATTATGAACTGTGCTTGATTGTATGGAACAATATATGAAGTACATGAGCGAGGCAACATGAGTACTATTGAGTATTGAATTGATCCATGACTTGAAGAAGGCTCTAATTATCAGAAGAGGCAACACCTTGCAATCTTTTCCTTTTAAAAATGAAAATGAGAACCATGTGATAGATTGTAAGAAACAAATCGTCTGTAAACCGTCTCATGAAGGATCAAGAATGCAGTTAGGTTTGAAATGCCTGATTTTTGCGTAGCTTCAGCCGGTAAAGTCTATTGTGATGAAACCTATCCAACCAAGTGTTTGGGATTCTGAAATCGGATGGAACCCCCGAACATGTACGAGAAGAAACTCAAGAATACATTCGTGAAGGAACTCAAGAACTCGGAGACAAAGAATCTCCGAAAGCCTGTATTTCTCCTCAAAAGTCATGAACCCCTTTACACGTGCCCCCCGGCCCCATTTTATAGGGAGACGAAGGGACTTTTACATTTCGATATTGTCCTCGGATCTAAAGAATATTCCAAATGGGAACATGTACATGAATGTCTTTTACATCTCGTAATTTACGGAGCTAACTTCAGATATTTGCAAGTCTGTCATCCGTTCACACCTCGAACCCGGACTTATGACGCCGCGCTTCTGACTTGGTCCGCTCGTGGCTCTTGCCTTCATTCGTGAAGATTACTGAGTGTATAGATTCCCTGCTTCGGAAGTCCGAACCCGGCACCGAGGCCAGCCGCAAGGTTCTCTGAAGTTTCCATCCTCCTAAAACTGCGAACAAATTCATGAACAATCTCATGAACTCAAGCCCCTTCAGCGAACATTTCGCCCGAAGGTTTTAACTGGGTTAGAAAGTTTCTCGTTCGTGTTTCGCACAAGTTATAATTCATGAAAAGTTGAGACCGCGTTCTTCATAAATCACGGAACAGAACGCACCGCTTGGCCCTTTCTCGTTCAAATTATCGAATTCATGAGAATCCCAAAATCTCCGAAGATTCGAGGGTGAAAGGTTTTTACCTAATTCCCCAACACTAGACCCTCGGGGAAGCGGGTTGACTCCGACGATCCGTTTCCACAAAAATTTCTCGAATTGTGGTAAAAAACGTCACCCTCGGAACGTCGGAGTGTACACGCGCCCCCCTCTGGGCGGTGCAACGGTTATATTGAGATATCTTCTCGAAACTACCCCCTCCCCTATAAATAGAAAATCCACGCGGTAACTTCGTTTCACCGTTCCGCCGTTTTCTTTGAAATTTTCTGGCATCTGCGCTTTGAGCTTCACATCTTGAGATTTCGGAGATTCTGCAATCTTTTCGTTCCCTGAAGGTAATTTCTTCTCCTTTCTCATATTCTTGAATGTCATCTTTGTTTTCTTTGATTTTCCGTTACTCCCTTGTTTTGACTTTTTGTTAAACTTTTCTTTTGGGAGGTGGCTCGCACTAAAAGCACTGCCAGACCAATTACTGCCGAAGAATTAGCCGCAGCCGGCCTCCCTCCAACATCGGAGAACATTCACCCAAGCGCAGAAATCTCGATTACTGAAACTATTTAAGAATCTGGAAGTCGCGAAGATGTGGAGATCAAATCTGGGAATAATTCTGGCGATGGTGAGGATATTTCGAACGTCGAAGTTAATCTGAATGAGCTTATTGGCTCGAAATCTTCGGAAGGATGTTGACAAGAGTATTGACGTCATAAACACTCTTCGTGGCGCAAATGCTGAACTTGTCACACAGAACGCTGATACTGTCAAGACTCTTGGTAAAAAAGAGAAGGTTAATCTGAAGCTTGAGAAAGCACTTAATAAGCTGCGCGAAGCTATGAGTAAGGGCGCTGATGGCATTCGGAAGAATTTCAAACTTTTGTTTGAAAAATACAGCGAAGCTCTTGGGTAGTTCGGTACTCGTCCCAACCCTTTCCCTAAGAATGAAGATGCTTCAGTAGTGATGGATTGGATGGTAGTGCTAGTGATTTTGCTGCTGTCTTCAGTGTTGAGAGCTTGCTCAAACTTCTTGAAAATTATGACTGCATTGATCTTGAGAAGTTTTGTGGAGCGATTCAGCAATTTCCAGATGCTTCAAGTACTTCTCTTATTCGATCAAATGAAGATGTTCGGGCATTTAAAGTCAAATTCGTGAAAGAATTCTGGATTGCCAGCGGCAGAGAATTCGCGAAGAAAACTGCTCGCGACAAACTTGAAGAGGTGACTATCTCCTAAAACTTTGAATTCTTCCTTTTTTCTACTCTATTATGACTTTGCTTAATGTGTCACTTCCTGATTCTTTCGGTTATTGGTTTCCTTCAGCTCATGAGGAAGGAAACGAGCGATGAAATTCGCGAAGCTCTTGAACTAAGTTCTGAGTCTGACGGTCAAGCTGGCGAAGAAGGTGATGCTGAAGATGGCTCGAGCAGCAGCAGCAGCGACAATGACGGGGAGGACGGCAGTTCTGAGCAACGTACCAGTTCTCCGAAGGTTGTCATTGATGAATGAAGCAGAATTTGCTCAAACTATTGCTTTTGTTCTTTAGAACTGTGAACTTGTATATTCGTGGGTCATGACCCGCTCTTCGAAACTTTGTTTTGTAAATTTTAACCTGCGCAGGTCCTGCAAGGTGGGCCTGTGCAGGACGTCATACCTTTGCGTTTCCATCGCCAAGACCAGATAGTTAGTGGCGAAGCTTAGCGTTTGTATAAAGAAGCTCATCCTGGATGCAAGTTCTTCGATTTTTGGCTTCTGTGTTGTCAATATTTTTCGATGCGTAGCTTTCAGCTGGGTTGGTTTTTTCTTCATCGCGACGGTTATGCTCTTGCAACTGAAGCTTCAAGTTCGCGTACCTTCGTGAAGACGGAGCCCCTTAGCCCCATTAGCGATGATTGCGACTTTGCTTATTCTTGCGATGTTACAGAAAATAGGGGCCGTAAGCCAGGTCACGTTGTTGAATTACCTTTCTGAACTTTAGCTCATCGAAGCTATGTAACGTACTCTATGAAATTTTGTATGAAATTAAGACAATAAACTATTTTTTAAGAAAAAACGTCACCCTTCCCACCTTGCCGTTTTCATGCAAAATTTCATGAATAGATCCTTTAGTGAACTTGGTTTTCTCTCAAAGCATAAACTTATACTGAGAGGACGAGTCGACGAAACTTGCTTCGCGAGTTTCGTGGACTTGTGCCTATGCAGCGAACCTGCTCAAGTTGATATCGCAACTTTCAGTTGCTTCAACCTGTCTTTTCTTTTTACGCGAGAGCATTTTTATTGTGTCTACCCAAATCTTGAACTTGTATGAAAATGTTACACTCATGTGCTTTTTCATTTGACATTTTTTTAAGGGCAGCTGAGCCCCTTAGTCTATAGAATAGCATTTTTAGCTCGAAAATTTTCTTGGATAAACATCACTTCGTAGACTTACTCGCGGATATTTATTGCCATGATTCTTAAGTCTCTTAGCATACAAGCCTGAACTCACGATCGAAAGAATTTTGGACCGGATATTACTTCGTAATCTTTTTCACGAATATTTCATATCAAGACGTTTGAACTTTCTGGGCCACAACTTGTTGTTGTCTCTGGCCTTTTCGTAGGATGTCCCTTTACTCTGGGATCTAGGCCACAACTTGTTGTTATCTCAGGCCTTTTCGTAAGATGTCCCTTTACTCTGGGATCTAGGCCACAACTTGTTGTTGTCTCATGCCTTTTCGTAGGATGTCCCTTTACTCTGGGATCTAGGCCACAACTTGTTGTTGTCTCTGACCTTTTCGTAGGATATCCCTTTACTCTGGGATTTTGGCTTTCACGGAGCCCTCGGCTATCAAGGAGCCTTTTCACGAAACTTCTCTTTCACTTTTGGAACTTTGGCTATCACGGAGCCCTTTTGCGAAACTTTTCTTTCTCTTTGGGATTTCGGCTATCACGGAGCCTTTTCACGAAACTTTTCTTTCTCTTTGGGATCTCGACTATCACGGAGCCTTTTCATGAAACTTTTCTTTCTCTTTGGGATTTCGACTATCACGGAGCCTTTTCATGGAATCATTCTTTCTCTTTGGGATCTCGGCTATCACGGAGCCTTTTCACGAAACTTTTCTTTCTCACTTTGGAACTTCGGCTATAACGGAGCCCTTTCATGAAACTTTTCTTTCACACTTTGGAACTTCGGCTATAACAGAGCCCTTTCATGAAACTTTTCTTTCACACTTTGGAACTTCGGCTATAACAGAGCCCTTTCATGAAACTTTTCTTTCACACTTTGGAACTTCGGCTATCACGGAGCCTTTTCATGGAATCATTCTTTCTCTTTGGGATCTCGACTATCACGGAGCCTTTTCACAAAACTTTTCTTTCACTTTCGGAACTTCGACTATCACGGAGCCCTTTCACGAAACTTTTCTTTCACTTTTGGATCTTTGGCTATCAAGGAGCCTTTTCATGAATTTTCTTTCTCACTTTGGAACTTCGGCTATCAAGGAGTCTTTTCACAGATTTTCTTTCTCACTTTGGAACTTCGGCCATCATGAGGCCCTTTCATGGAATCATCCCTTCACTCTGGGATTTCGGCCATCACGAGGCCCTTTCATGGAATCATTCACCTCATTTGGAAATTCTCGAAACATACGAATTGGGGGGAAACTCCTTTCATAAATGATAGAAAGAGTATTTACATAGTATTACATAGTGGGTTTCAATGGAAAGTAAGCATTTGAAAGTAGTACTGTAGAAGAATGTAAACTTATTTCCTTGTAATGTGATCTTTCTGATTCATGCATGAGATGTATTCATGTAATGCGATGCTTATGATGCATGCTGATGCATATGAACGAAATGCTTGGATATGCATAGATTTATTTAAGTTCTGAGAATGTTCGGAATCACGAAGGTTATAACTTGGTGCTTTGAAAACCATTCTTTCACAAGAGTCCATTGATTGATGAATACCAAAAGAGATAATCCCAATGGATGATGAAAGCCAAATTGTTAAGATGATTTCAATAGATGATGAGACGAAGTGTCCATCTGAAAAAATATCATGTCCCAATTCGATGAAAACCTATATACCTGCAATTGAGGAAGCATCTGTATTTTTTGAAGGATATTTCAATCAGAAGTATGATAGCATCACAAATAAACAGATAAGTCGACAAAAGCTTGACCGAAAGCTTTTGTGGACTTACCTTCAGCTTTAGTCGATAGAGCAACCCTAAGTTGCTTTCAACTATTATCTTTGGACTTAGTTTCATAGCATTAAAATTTTCATTGAAAATGATTACTTACACGGGTGAGGTCCTGTAGGTTAGCAAGAAAATTTTTTAAGGAACAAAATGAGTTTCTAAGCATAGCCTCTCTAGTGTTCTAGAAAAAGTTTTCAACATAACAAAAACTTCTAAGAGAGATGACAATATGTAAATATGATTAAATAATATATATTTTAAAGGATACGACCTGCAAAATAGATATATTAGTGATACACATATAGCAGTATGTATAACCTTCGTAGCTACAATTGAGCAATATACGAAACCATAGAATGTTCACTTTGATAGATAGCTTCGAGGATTTTTTCTTTTATCGCAGTTTCCTTGTCGCTCGGCTCGCAGGTTCTTGAAGTTTGGCAAGGTTCCATTCATTGCTAAAGATTCCAGATTTCTTCTCATGTCATCGAGTTTCCAACTGCTGGGCAAACTTTCCATTCCGAGATTTCGCTCGTCCTGAGATTCTGAGATTTCGCTCGTTCCTAGATTTCGAGATTCCGTTCGTTTCGAGATTCTGCTCATTTCAAGATTCGGAGAATTCACTCGTTCTGGGATTCCGAGATTTTTCTTCTTGTGAGATTCTGAGATTTTTCTCCTTCCGGGATTCCGAGAGTTTTCTTTTTATGAGATTCCGAGATTTTTCTCCTTCCAAGATTCCGAGATTTTTATTCTTCTGAGATTCCGAAATTTTTGTTCTTCTAAGATTCCGAGATTTTTGTTCTTCTGAGATTCTGAGATTTTCTCCTTCCGAGATTCCGAGATTTTTGTTCTTCTGAGATTCTGAGATTTTTCTTCTTCTGAGATTTCGAGATTTCCGAGCGCAACTTGAACTGCGAGGTTTCACTGTGTTCTATGGAGTACTCACATTGGTGAAGCTAGTGGCTCAGCGTTCTCAGGGTTAGAAATATCCAGGAAATTTACAATCTGACAATATTTTGCAAGTTCTGGACATTTGGACATTTAGCACTGTTCAAACACCACTCGAGGTCCACCTAAACTTTCAGAATTCTGAAACGTAGAGAACCCTAAGCCTCGAGTGTGGAAACCGTGACCAGAAAGTCTGACTTTTTGACAGAAGACATAAAAACTGAATAATTTTCTGAAAACTTGGCCGTTACCTGATGGAAGCTCAATTTAGCCTTAGACTGTAGATATCTTTCATTTCTGGGATGCCGCCTCCAGGCTAAGTGTTGCAGCTCTTTCATTGATGATGGGCAAAATGATGATGACGAAGTTATTTTGTTGATGCATGAATTCTCGTCTGGCTGCTTTGGAGCCTCGAGTGTCATGATAAAAGAATATGTTTGAACATAGAGCATATATGTAGGTTCAATCGTAAAATCGTCACGTAAGCATAGCTTCGTGCCTTGAACTAGCTATTGGCTTCGAGCAGAAATTTAGGAAATAGTGATAAAAGATAAAAGTCTCGAAGGTGCTAAAGCTATAGATACAACTTTAAATATAGTATTTTAAAGGATACAACCTGCGAATATAGATGTTAGCATATATAATAAGTATTTTTTTGGTTCCGCTCGTGGTTGCGAGGTTCTGAGATTTTGCTCCTTCCGAGATTTCGCGATTTCGCTTGTTTCAAGATTCTGAAATTCTGCTCCTTCCGAGATTCCGCGATTTTTCTCATTTGCGCAGGTTCTTGCAATCATCCACATTCCTGAAAAGTAGGAAACATGGAAGTGCATGTGCTCTTTTTTTGTATTCGTTAGTTCCGAAGGTCATCACATTTTAGGAAACGAGTAAATTAACCGCCTTGAGTATTACGAATCCTGGAAACCCTTTCTTTGCAGGCAAAAAGGCGCCTTCAGCCTGAGACCGTGCAAGTTTCGAGATTCCGCTTGTATGGAGATTCCGAGATTCTGAGGTTCCAAGATTTTGTTTGATCCAAAATTTCGAGATTCCGCTCGATGTTGTGAGGTTCCGCTTGATGTCCCTGCCGATTTAAATATTTTGAGCTTTTGCAACATAACAGAATCCTTTGATTCTTGTAATCTCTGTTTTTTTAGTTTCGAGCACATCCAGGGGTATGAAAGTTGCCAAGTTTCCGTGAGCGAGAGATATTTCAGAAGGCAAGTGTTGCGCTCCACTTATAGCTCTGAAACCTATGACTGATTTCCAAACTAAAAGTGATAAAAATCACTACCGAGGGTCATGAGGTGAAAATGAAGGTGCCAAAAATCATGACCAACTCTTTCAATCTTTTGAAAAATCTTTTTGGTTGTGGTAATCGTGAACTTTGTTTCCTGTGCTATCTTCATAAATCCGTGATGCTTGTTTTCATGAGGCTCAGATCAAGCAATGAAGTCCCAAAAGCCTGGATTTCTTGTTTTCTTTAGATTCCTGAAACTCAGATTCCCGGAATAGCTAGCTTCCCTAAACTCTCGGATTCTTGGAAAATTTTTTGTCCTGTAAGCATAAAAAGTTAGTATAGATAGCATGTATATTATTGTTCTACGAGTTTTCGCTGAAGGTAGCGAGGTTTCGAGATTCCGAAATTCTCCCGAAGGTTTTCAAGATTTCAGGATTCAGAGATTCCGCTTGAGGTTTCTGAAATTCCTAGACTCTTAGATTCCAAGATTTCGCTTATTCTGAGATTTTGCTCGATGTTCCGAGATTTTGAGACCTCACTCAATGTGACCAAATCTCTAAGAATCTTCACAACCGAGAACCCTGTAAAGCCGCTTTCATACATTTTCTAACCACATGTGGGCCTAGGACGATGAGTTGTAATTTCCTATTTGCTCTTTGAGCTGTTTCTTCGAGGGAATGAATTTTTTTCTTGAGGATCTTTCCAACCATTTTTGCACGTGTCCATGTTGGCAAAATATTTTCAAGATTTCCAGCCTCCTTGCCCGGAATATAACATTGTGGTGACTAGATTTATCAGCCTCGAGTCCTTCTTGCATTGTTTTTTTTATCTCGTGGAGCCTCTTATAGCGATGTCTCTTCATGGGGCCTTAGGTAGCTGATCGTCGCTATTCAAGGTACAAGAACAGCTAAATATTGTACACAGACAAAAGAAACGTTGTTCAAAGGTTGTGTGGAGCTCCGTGTCTCAATTGTGTACAATAGTAAGAGTTTCATGAATTTTATGCCCATTTGGTGGAGGCATTGTGAGATTCCGAGATTTTTATCCTTTCGAGATTCCAAAATTTTTCTCCTTTTATGATTCCAAGATTTTTCTCATTCCGGGATTTTTCTTCTTCCGAGGTTTCAAGATTTTTCTCATTCCGAGACTCCGAGATTTCTTTTCCTTCTGAGGTTCCGAGCTTTTTCTCATTCCGAGATTCCGAGATTTCTTTCCTTCTGAGGTTCCGAGATTTTTCTCATTCGTGATTCCGAGATTTCTTTCCTTCTAAGGTTCCGAGATTTTTCGCATTCCGAGATTTCGATATTTTTCTTCTTCCGAGATTCCGAGATTTTGTGAGAGATTCTGAAATTCCAACTCCAAAAATACAAGCAGATCATTGAACCTCCGAAGCTCTTTTGTTGCTTGCAATAGCTGTACTATCCGCATAATTTTTGACGATGTGATGTGTGGGTGCTGACGTCATTTCTCGAGCCGGGGGTACAAGCAGCTTCGTGGCTGAGCTCTTTCCGCCGATATTGATTTTTGCACTAGTTTCCAAATGACTAATAGCAAGCACTTGAGTACAAGGTTGCCGAGGTTCGTGCTTCTGCGAAGCTGTCAGGATTCCGTTGAGCTCCTGAGTTGGCAAAACTTCAAAATTGCATCGTAAAAGAAAGAAATCCACTGTTGAAGGTAAAATTTGAAGTTTCTTCTTTGTTTTAAAATGATGAATGAGCTTCGGAAGGATTTGTTGATTTTCATTAGCTAAGAACCGGCGACCGTCATCGTAGCTCTGTTTCCTCCTGCCAAAGCAAATGATAAACTATTACAAGAAGAGTTGATATGGAAGTGACCGAAGGTGGTGTGATGAAATAGCTTTTCTAGGGTAGATGGAATATGTGTTTGGCGCTAAAAACTTTTCTGTTTTGACAGTATATCGTGAGCTTTTGTTTCGTACGAAAACCACGGTGGGCGCCAATGTTGGGGATTCTGAAATCGGATGGAACCCCCGAACATGTACGAGAAGAAATTCAAGAATACATTCGTGAAGGAACTCAAGAACTCGGAGACAAGGAATCTCCGAAAGCCTGTATTTCTCCTCAAAAGTCATGAACCCCTTTACACGTGCCCCCGACCCCCTTTTTATAGGGAGACGAAGGGACTTTTACATTCTGATATTGCCATCGGATCTAAAGAATATTCCAAATGGGAACATGTACATGAATGTCTTTTACATCTCGTAATTTACGGAGCTAACTTCAGATATTTGCAAGCCTGCCATCCGTTCACACCTCGAACCCGGACTTATGACGCCGCGCTTCTGACTTGGTCCGCTCGTGGATCTTGCCTTCATTCGTGAAGATTACTGAGTGTATAGATTCCCTGCTTCGGGAGTCCGAGCCCGGCACCGAGGCTAGCCGCAAGGTTCTCTGAAATTTCCATCCTCCTAAAACTGCGAACAAATTCAAGAACAATCTCATGAACTCAAGCCCCTTCAGCGAACATTTCGCCCAAAGGTTTTAACTGGGTTAGAAAGTTTCTCGTTCGTGTTTCGCACAAGTTATAATTCATGAAAGTTGAGACCGCGTTCTTCAGAAATCACGAAACAGAACGCACCGCTGGGCCCTTTCTCGTTCAAATTATCGAATTCATGAGAATCCCAAAATCTCCGAAAATTCGAGGGTGAAAGGTTTTTACCCAATTCCCCAACACCAAGCTTTGAGTTCTTAACTCATCATTGGTGCTCATATTTTTTAAAATTTAATCAGCAGCCGACATGTCTGTCAATAGCTAGGCAATAGAAGTGGCGACTTCGTCAATCTCAAAAAATTTGCTACCTCAGTCTGTGATTGGAAAAAAAAAGAAGAGAAATGTCTGGCTTTTGCTCTGATCAGTGGTTTCTTTAGACTATTCATCATAGGCTGCAACTAGCTACGATACACAACAGTATATACAAATGGAAAAACTCTATTCCACAACCCTCATTTAAAAGCGTTGTTTGAGTTTCAATCCTCAATCACAAAACCAGGTATTGAGCACCCACGAACTATCAAAATCGTCCGATTTACACCCCTCAACTGTTTTTAAGGTGGTTTTCACCAACATGGCCGCCACATCAGCTGTCCTTGCTGTCACCACTTCCGTAGGGCCCACATGTCATTGAACCGGGGACCTCCCCCTTCTTCCTCCGACGGGAGAGAAGCCGGCACCACTACCTCGCGCCTCCTCACCTTCACAAAGCTCCAGCACCCATGCTCATCCGTTGTTGCTGCCCCAGGGAGGAGAGGGGGCGGAGGTCACCGTGGAGCTCCCCCCATGGAGGCTCACCGGCGAATACATGGCTTCCCTTACCTCGTCCTCCGTTGCTGCAGGGCCACCGACGGCCAAATCTCGCGCGCACTGAGCAACTCCGCCGCGTAGAGCGAAGCAGAGCAGGTGGACGAGCAGATTGAGCGTCGTCTGTGTCCATCTCTTCCTGCTTGCTCCACCACCGCCCGCCGTCGCTCAAGGCCGCCATCGCCACCACACCGCGGTCAATGGCGTCGTCACATCTCAAGTTGACTAGGGCCTGCAGGCCATCCGGGCTCGCATCCCATCGAGAGGAGGGTGGGGGTCGGTGTCTTCCAATCTCGGAGGAGCTGCCAGTGACGGCGGCGGTCGCGCCCGCGAGGCTAGAGGTCGTGCTGCGGAAGCGTTCTGAGGACCCTGCATTGTGGACTTCTTCGATGCAACCGGGGGGCTAGCGCCGGGGGCGTGCTAGTGGCGATGCTACTCCTCAAGGGGGAGGACGGGCGGGCACGGTACACTCGTCCGTCGCGCTGGTGTTTGTGGCCGCAAGCCTCAGGAGGAAGCAGGGCAGACGGCGAAGCCGGTTGGTGGCGCTACTGTTCCTCTTCTCCCGCGCCGACGCCGCTGAGAGCAACAGCTTCGACTTCCGCCTCCGTGACGTGTGTGTTGTGTCGCCGGTGCCGCTACCGCCGTCGGGTCGATTGGTGGCCGGGCGCACATCCATCGTTGTCGCGTGGGGGCACATCCATCCAACCCCGCCACAGCAGCCATCACGCACTTGCTCCACAACAAGCAGGGGTTCCTGCTCATTGCCGGTGTCGACGACCTCTTCGTCGTGTCCATCGGCTCTGGGTCCTCCGCTTGCGCCGCCACCGTCACCGCTTCGGCTCGCTGGCGAATGCTCAGGCTGCGCCGCATTGACCGTGACCTTGGAGGGGCTGTCGGTGCGTTCGTGGAGCAGGGGAGGGGCCACCCTCCGCTTCTCCCCCTGTAGGAGAGTTCGAGGAGGGGCAGGGAGGAAGGGAGGGAGATCCGGCATCGAAGATCCCTCCGGCCGCTGCGTCTGTGCTGGATCCCACTCGCCGGAGGCCGCAGGGTTGACTAGGAAGGTGGATCCTCTTCCACCAGAAGCGACCGGAGCCAGATGGCGGCAAGAGCTTGGAAGGACGGAGGCCGCCACAGAGGTGGCGGAGGAGCAGAGGAGTAGAGGGAGTGAGAGCAGACGACAACAGCGGTAGGATGAGGAGGACAGCGAGGCAGTGGTGCAGGCTTCTTTCCCGCCGAGGGAAGGAGGAGGAGGTCCTCGACTCAATGACATGTGGGCCCTACTTAAATGGTGACAGTAAGGATAGCTGATGTGGCGGCCACGTTGGCGAAAACCACCTAAAAACCGTTGAGGGGTGTAAATTGGACGGTTTCGATAGTTCCTGGGTGCTGAGTAACTGGTTTTGTGGTTGAGGGTTGAAACTCAGACAACGCTTATAGATGAGGGTTGTGGGAACATTTTCCTATACAAACTAGTAAAGTGCACGTGCGACACGCACGTGTTGAAAAATTTTATGTTATTTAAAAATTATTAACAATCATATTAAGATCAAACAAATAAAAAACTCAGAAAACATTCCGTGTGTTACAATAATCGATACCTAAATTGGTCCTGAAAAACTTATTTTGTACTTACATAGAAGTGACTACTATACTAAATTTATAATTGCTTGGAAAGACGATGAACAAGAAAGTTATGTGCAAAAAACCTTCTCATTTGGATTTCCATGTTTTCAAAAGAATTAAATACTTTTATCATGTTGGGAATTTATACCATGCAGCAAGATACATAGTAAACCCTCTCTATATTTGATCCGTAACAAACATACAAACCTTGAACCACACCATTCTCCACAAGGCCTGATTTCTCAAAATAAAAGAAAAAAACTGAAACTGTAGCATGAAATTCTCAAAGCATGATATCCATATTCATTTACGAGAACCCATTTTAGAATACCTTTGTAATCATTCCTTCACTCAGTGCTAGCAAATATTGTGAAATCATCACATGTGCAACAAGCAAGACAAGTTTAGCAAATTATCTAAAAAAATGAACCGAACAAAGAGGCAACAATCCCAATGTTGACCCATAATATGTTGAAGTTACTATATATATTATTTCTCTGTCATGTAACTGTTTGGAAGGTAAAGACTGAACCTATTACAACATTAGCAAGGGCATAGCGCCATGAAACATACCTCTGGGTCCCATCATCAATTGTCATCGCCAATATACCACACCATGAAGCCATGTGGACGGTCGTCTTCCAAGTGGCCAAATCTTCCAAGTGGTCAAATTGCTATAGCTACATCCATTCAAGGTAATGGCCGCACTTTCCTCTTCCAGTATTCAGTTAATCACAGCTCCTCTATCAACTTACCCCTCCATCCATCAGAACATTACAGTGTTGATGAAAGGCATTAGAATAAATAAGATTGTATGTTTGTCTGCAGTATAGTGTTCAGCATTTCCTACATGCACTTTGTTGCTACTTAGATATTGTGTTATTCGTACTATTATTTTTGAAACAAATTTAATATTCATATATGTTTAAATCGTACATGTAAGATATTTACGATGTCGCAATCAATTCAATTAGGTCTAGATTTTAAAAAATCACAGGACATTGCTCTCATCTACAGAGGAGGAACCACCCTAGGATTTCTTAATTTGAGTGACTGGTTCAAAACATTAAACATGAATTGCATGGCTGCTTGAAACTAATCAATAGATCCATCTATTGTGGTCATAATCATCAGCTATGCTTTATATGTAACAAGAATTAAAACAAATGCAAATTCTCTCTCCTACAAAAAAGAACCAGAGAAAGTCTACCACCTGTTAAAATAGTTTATGATCTCAACAATCTTTACCCCTATAGCACAAATGAATGCTTGAGCTAAAGTGTCAACACTCAAGCCAATCATTTAAGCACACTCCTATTTTATTCTATTAGGCATTTTAACAACACAAATCCTATGCAGTGACGATAGGTACACATGTAGAAATCAAACTCAGTATATTTTGCACTCTCCCTATTTTATTCTATTAGGCATTTTAACAAAACAGATCTTATGCAGTGGTGATATGTACACATGTAGAAATCAAACTCGGTACATTTTACAAACTCTCAAGCTTCAAATTAAGAAATTCTTGATTTTACCTTTCAAACTAAAACCTGGATCCATTAGATTTGGCTGGCTGCAGATGCACCATGTGTCGGGGACAGCCACGGGGTCCCCTAATAATGGGGGAAATCACCCCTTTTTCGAAAAATAACGAAAGCGAACGAGCAAAACCACACCACGCACGACAGCGGCCCAGGGCAGGGCCCACGGCCCAAAAAGCCTCACCGGCCCAACAAACAGTCAGCCCCCGGCGCTCCTCGAGCAAACCTCCGCCCCGCTCGAGGGCCGGGCGCTGCGCCGCGAATCTTCCGCCTCGCTCGAGGGCCTGACGCCCCCTCGGGCGAGTGTCCGCCTCGCTCGAGGGCTTGACGCCCCTCGAGCGTGTTTACGCCTCGCTCGAGGTCTCCTCTGATCCGCGACACCGTGCCTGCTCCCACGACCGGAGCATTAAATGCTCTGGCGCGTCGCGGGAGCCCGGGTCAAAGGCAAATCCACGCCACGCCGGCCCTCTGACACCGCCTGGGAATCAGATCCCGGCGCTGTTCGGCCAACCCGCACTGTGCAGCCATCCCCGGCGCTGTGCGGGTGCTGTGCGGCATGGCCGGTGTCATTCCGTGACACTGAGCCGCCTAGTCCCGTACCTCCTCCACGTCGCGCCCCTCGAAAGAGGACGGCGGCACCCTCGAACCGGGTACGGCCGCCAATTCCCCGCCCGCCTGGACCGACGCCGTGGCACAAGGCCGGCGAGGCGCGTCACCTCCATCACCTCCCGGCGCTGTGCAGCCATCCCCGGCGCTGTGCAGCCATCCCCAGCGCTGTGCGAGCCATCCCCAGCGCTGTGGAGCCGTCCCCGGCGCTGTGGAGCCCTGTTACGATGGGACGTCACCACGCCGGCCCCTGTACGGCATGGGCGCTCCCACCATCGAGGCCCTCGAAAGAGCATGGATCATCCTCAAAGGGTGTACGGGCAGCGACTTGGTGTGCACACTGACCGGCGCCGCCGTACGAGCGACGTGCGCCGCGTCCCCTCCGCTAGCTGCGGCGCCGCCCGGCCATCCCGGGCGCTGTCCGACTCGCCCAGGGTCCGTGCGATCAGCACCAGCGCTGTGCGGACATCCCTGGCCCTGTGGCACCATCCCGGGCGCTATGCTGCCATCCCCGGTGCTGTGCGGCCATGCTCCGATGGGACGCCGCCACGCCGGACCCTGTACTGCACCGGGTGCCCTCGTCAGCAAGATCCTCGAACGGGTGCACGAACGGCGGTCAGACGTGTACGCCGAGCGAGCTACCCTCGAAGCTATTCCCCGACCAGCATATAGCCACCACGACACCGGCAAGTGTTGAGACGTCAGGACGCCATCAAATCGCAAACACTGTGTGCCAGTACCACGATACTGTGTAAAACCCCGTGCGGCACGTTTGTAAGCCGCCTCCCCTTGGTCTATAAAAGGAGGAGGCGGTCGCCCGGCCGCCGGGGGGACGGAAAATCATCGCTTCACACTCACTCTCACTCGCATACTCGTCCCCATCGATATTGGCACTTTGCCTCAATCACTGCTAGCAGGGACTTGGAGGACTCTCCTCCTCTCCCGCCTTGCTTGTAGCCCCCCTCTACAGGCACCACCGGTGCGAGTCAATACAGCGCGCACGCGCCAATCTGCTGGACGTACGACCCCGCGGTCGGAACCAGGATAAACTCGTGTCCCCTGTGTTGTCATTTGCACCGACCATCGAGAAGCTGATCACAGCGTAACTTACTAGTTAGTGTCGGGACTAATCCTAACACCGACAGTTGGCGTGCCAGGTAGGGGTACTCGCGCTGTGATCGACCCCTCACCTGCATTCTCGATGGTGATTCGTACCGAGATGACGTCCCAGAGGTACGCCATGGGCAGCTCGGACCCTCTCCCTGCTGGATTCGAAATCCGGTTTGGGAGCCTGAACTTTCAGGCCACAGGGAACGGCTACCTCATGCGCCTCACCAACTTCGACGAACTCCACCCGTGGCGGTCGACTGGGCCGGGCCCAATGCCCGCCACGCCTGCTACTGACGCTCCGGCACCCACCCAGGCGGCTGCTGCGAGCACCTCGACGCCCCGACGCCGCAAACGCCCAGGTCAGCGCTCGCGTCAGGCGCGCGCGGAGCGATGCCAGGCAGCACGTGAGGCGGCCCGGAACGACGTGCCCCCGCCAAGCCACACGGCGGCGCACCCTGCGGGGGAGCACGCGGCCGCAGGGCCGCAGTTCCCCTATGGGATGCGCAACCCTGCTGCGGCGTACGCCTCATCCGTCAGCACCGACATGGCCGCATACGAGGATCTCCCGGGCCATCACATGCTGTCAGTCCGGAACCTCATCACCACCACCAATGACGAGTCGTATTACGGCTCGCCCAGCGAGCTGCCGCCCTCGACCTCGCATGGCTACGCGGATTGGGACTTTTCCGGCGTGCCGGACCCTGTGGTATTCCGGCGGTTCCTTGACGCCGCGGACTACTGGTTCGGTTACTCCGACGACTCCAGCGAAGGGAGCTACGATCCCTCACGCGAGTGCTTCGTTGTCGCCGCCAACGAGCATGCTGACGGCGCGAACGAAGCGGGCGACGGGAACGCGGCCCAGCATCCGGAGCCGAACCCGCCACCGGCCCTACCAGCGGGCAATGCAGATATTAATGCGCAGCTGGCCCAGGCGCGCGAGCTCGAGGCAAAGCTCGCGGAAGAGTACCGACAGGTGCGGCTCCTGCGTGCAACCATCGCAGGGGAAGCCTCGGCGCGCGGCGAACGCGCCCGAGAAGCCGGGAAGCAGGCCTGCGAGCGCATCAACACCGACTTCAACGTGGGCGACCCACACACGCCACTTCGTGCCAGTCAAAAACTCATCGCGGCGGCAACACTACTTCGGGCCATGCCCGAGCCATCGACACCCGAGGCACGTAACCTGCACCGCGAGGCGCAGACTCTCATCGAGCAAGCGGCCGTGCAGCAGGCCGAGAGCTCCGCGTCCCGCATGCGCAACCAGTCCAGCGCGCGGGGCGTCGGTGGCGCGAAGGACCAGGAGGCATCCGTCCACGCGGACGGCGCGGCGGGGCAGCCGGCAAACCGGGACAGGACGCCTGTCAAGGAGCGGATCCTTGACACGCGCGGCCAGGCCCACGACGGCGACGCCCGCAACGTCCTGAACGCCAAGAGAAGGGGCGACGCGGAGGCACGAGCGGCGGCGGGCTACCACCCTCGACGAGGTGGTCGCTACGACAGCCGGGAAGACCGCTCGCCAACACCGGAACCCCCGGGAACCCGAGTGTTCAGCCGGGAGATCCGTGCGGCGAGTTTCCCCCAGCGTTTCCGCCAGCCCACCACCATCGACAAGTACACGGGGGAGACGGACCCTCGTGTGTGGCTCAACGACTACCGCCTGGCTTGCCAGCTGGGCGGAGCCACCACCAAAGCGGTGATCATCCGCAATCTGCCGCTGCACCTTGCGGACTCGGCCTGAACATGGCTCGAGCACCTACCGCCCAGCCAGATCCACAGCTGGGATGACTTAGTCCGCACGTTCGTAGGGAACTTCCAGGGCACATACGTGCGCCCTGGGAACTCCTGGGACCTGCGAGCGTGCACCTAGAAGCCCGGCGAGTCACTCCGGGACTTCATACGGCGCTTTTCAAAGCGCTGTACTGAGCTCCCGAGCGTTGCTCAGTCTGAGATTGTGCACGCCTTCCTCGAAGGCACGACCTGTCGGGACCTCGTGCGCGAGCTCGGGAGGAGCCCGCCGGTCGACTCCAACGAGCTGTTCGACATCGCCACCAGCTTCGCCTCCGGAGAGGAGGCAGTGGGGGCCATTTTCGACGGCAAGAAAGGAAAGCGCTTGGACGACGCGCCCGCGGAGGGCAGCAAGTCCAAGGAGCCCGCGAAAAAGCAGAAGCAGGGCAAGAAGGGCAAGAAGCCCCATGACGCACGCGCGCACGGGCGCGGCGAGGACGACGAGGCCCTCGCCGTTGACCCTGCCCGTAAGGGTCCTCGAGGGGCCCCTCGAGGCCCTGGCGTATTCGACGATATGTTGAAGAAGCCCTGCCCGTACCACAAGACCCCAGTCAACCACACCCTCGAGCAATGCGACATGCTCAAGAAGTATTACCGCCGCGTCGCCGCGAAGGAGGACGAGGCCAAGAAAGACGGAGGTGACGAAGACGCTGATGGCTTCCCCGCGGTGGAGAACGTCTTCTTCATCTTCGGGGGACCGACGGTGGACATGCCCACCAACCGACGCAAGCGAGAGCGGCACGAGGTCCTCGCCGCGGAGAGGGCTCCTCCTTCCTTCCTCGATTGGTCGGAGGACGCCATCACCTTCAGCCGCGAGGATCACCCGAACCGCATCCCCAACCCGGGCCAGTACCCGTTGGTCGTCGATCCCGTCATCGGCAACGCGCGATTCTCCAAGGTGCTGATGGACGGCGGCAATAGCCTCAACATCCTCTACGCCCACACCCTACGGCTGATGGGGATTGGGTTGGACCAGCTGCGGCCCAGCACGGCGCCGTTCCATGGCGTCGCGTCGGGCAAGCGCGTCCAGCCCCTCGGTCAGATTGATCTGCCGGTCTGGTTCGGCACTCCGGACAACTTCTGCAAGGAGGTCCTCACCTTGGAGGTGGTGGGGTTCCGGGGCGCGTACCACGCCATCCTTGGGCGTCCGTGCTATGCCAAGTTCATGGCGGTCCCGAACTACACTTACCTCAAGATGAAGATACCGGGGCCAAAAGGCGTCATTACCGTGGGCTCGTCGATCGAGCACGCATTCGACTGCGACGTCGAGTGCGTCGAGCACGCTGAGGCCCTGGCACTCGACGAAACGCTTGTCGCGGACATGGAGAAGCTGGCCAACGAGGGCCCCGACTCCTCCGCCAAGCACACGGGCAGTTTCGAGGCTGCCGAACAAACGAAGGAGGTGCCCCTCGACCCTGCAGCCCCCGAGGGCAAGGTGTTGAGGGTCAGTTCCACCCTCGACCCGAAATAGGAAGTGGTGCTCGTCGACTTTCTCCGCGCCAATGCTGACATCTTCGCATGGAGCCCCTCGGACATGCCAGGCATCCCGAGGGAGGTCGCCGAGCACTCCCTTGACATCCTACCTCACTCCAGAGCCGTGCAGCAGCGGCTGCGGCGCTTTGATGAAGAAAGGCGCCGCGCGATCGGAGTGGAGCTGCGGAAGCTCCTCGAGGCCGGATTCATCAAGGAAGTTTTCCACCCTGCGTGGCTAGCTAATCCAGTACTAGTTAAGAAAAAGAATGGGAAGTGGAGGATGTGTGTGGATTACACCGGTTTAAATAAAGCATGTCCCAAAGTTCCTTTTCCTTTGCCACGAATCGATCAAATTGTAGATTCCACTGCGGGGTGTGAACTCTTATGTTTCCTTGATACCTATTCGGGTTACCACCAAATAAAGATGAAGGAGTCCGATCAACTCGCGACCTCTTTCATCACACCGTTCGGCATGTTTTGCTACGTAACAATGCCATTTGGCCTCCGAAACGCGGGCGCTACGTACCAGCGATGTATGCAGCACGTTTTCGGGGACCACATCGGGCGAACCGTAGAGGCATACGTAGATGACATTGTCGTCAAAAACAGGAAGGCGGATGACCTGGTTACCGATTTGCGCGTTGCGTTCGATTGCCTGCGGGCAAACGGGGTTAAACTCAACCCCGAGAAGTACGTCTTCGGGGTGCCGCGTGACATGCTGTTGGGATACATTGTTTCTCAATGGGGCATCGAGCCCAACCCCGAGAAGGTCTCCGCCCTCGACCGAATGGGCCCGATTCGAGACCTAAAAGGGGTGCAGAAGGTGTTGGGCTGCCTGGCCGCCTTGAGCCGTTTCATCTCACGGCTCGGCGAGATGGGACTGCCCCTCTACCGACTCCTGAAGAAGCACGAACGTTTCTCCTGGACCGTCGAGGCCCAGGAGGCACTCGACAAGCTCAAGGCGACGCTCGCACACGCACCAATCCTCACGCCGCCCCGAGGCGGCGAGCCTCTGTACCTCTACGTCGCGGTAACCACCCAGGTGGTCAGCGCGGTCATCGTCGTGGAGCGAGCAGAGGAAGGGCACGCCCTACCAGTTCAAAGGCCGGTGTACTATATCAGCGAAGTGCTGTCCAAGACCAAGGCGCGGTATCCCCAGATCCAGAAGCTGCTCTACGCGGTGGTGCTCGCGCGGCGCAAGCTGCGGCACTACTTCGAGGCCCATCCGGTCACGGTGGTCTCATCATTCCCGTTGGGAGAGATCATCCGTAACTCAGACGCTGCGGGCAGGATCGCAAAATGGTCCGTAGAGCTCATGGGTGAGACGCTCACCTACGCGCCGCGCAAGGCAATCAAGTCTCGGATCCTCACAGATTTCGTCGCCGAGTGGACGGACACACAGCTGCCCCCATTGCAGATCCAGGCCGAGTGCTGGACCCTCTATTTCGACGGGTCGGTGATGAAGACCGGAGCGGGCGCGGGCCTGCTCTTCATCTCGCCCCTCGGGGAACACATGAGGTACGCAGTGCGCTTGCACTTCCCCGCATCAAACAACATGGCGGAGTACGAGGCCCTCCTCTGTGGCCTCCGAATCGCCATCGAGACAGGCATCAAGCGCCTCGACATCAGGGGAGACTCGCAGCTCGTAATCGATCAGGTCATCAAGAATGCGAGCTGCCACGACGAGAAGATGGAAGCTTATTGCAACGCCGTACGCGCCCTCGAGGACAAGTTCTACGGCATCGAGCTCAATCACATCCCCCGCAAGTATAACGAGGAGGCGGACGAGCTCGCGAAGATCGCGTCGGGGCGAATCACCGTTCCCCCGAACGTTTTCGCGCGAGACGTCGCCAAACCGTCCGTCGACCTCAGTCCAGCCCTCTCGAATCAGGAGGAACCCTCGGGGGCTCCCTCGAGTCCAGCGGGTGCGGAACCCATGGACGAGGACCCCTCGAACGAGGCGTTTGTGCTCTCCCTACTCAAGGGGTACGGCGCGGACGAAGCCGAGGCCATGGAAATCGAGCCGACCCCCCACGCGGAGGATTGGCGGGCCAAGTACCTCGCCTGGATCGATCGAGGGGAACTCCCCTCAGACCGGACCGAAGCTAGGCGCATCACCAGGAAAGCCAAGTCATTCGCCGTGGTTGACGGCGAGCTGTACAAGCGCGCCACGTCCGGCGTCCTGCAGCGGTGCATTCCCATTCCCCACGGCCTGGAACTCATCCGTGACATCCACGCAGGCGTGTGCGGCCATCACGCGGCACCGCGCACCCTCGTGGGCAACGCGTTCCGCCAGGGCTTCTACTGGCCCACGGCGGTTGCCGACGCCAACGAGGTTGTGCGCACCTGCGAGGGGTGCCAGTTCTACGCGCGTAGGACCCTTCTCCCAGCTCACGCCCTGCAGACCATACCCGTCACATGGCCCTTCGCCGTGTGGGGATTAGACATTGTCGGGCCCTTGCGAAAGGCGCCCGGGGGCTACACCCACCTGCTGGTTGCTGTGGACAAGTTCTCCAAATGGATCGAGGCACGCCCAATCACTAACCTCAGAGCGGAGCAGGCCGTAACATTCTTCACCGACATCATCCACAGGTTCGGAGTGCCGAACTCCATCATCACCGACAACGGCTCCCAATTTACAGCCAGGAAATTCCTGGAGTTTTGCGACAACCACCACATCCGCGTGGACTGGGCGGCTGTCGCACACCCACAGGCTAAAGGCCAAGTGGAACGTGCCAATTGCATGATTTTACAAGGCCTTAAGCCCAGGATCTTCGACAGACTGAACAAGTCCGGCCGGAAATGGCTTCAGGAGCTCCCAGCGGTCATTTGGAGCCTCAGGACCACTCCGAGCAGAGCCACGGGATTCACGCCGTTTTTCCTAGTCTATGGTGCAGAGGCCGTTCTCCCCACGGACTTGGAATACGGATCGCCCAAGATTAAGGGCTACGATGAAGGTTCGAACCAGCGAGCTCGCGAAGACTCGCTGGATCAAATAGACGAAGCCCGTGACGTGGCCATGATGCAATCGGTGAGATACCAGCAGGCGCTGAGGCGGTATCAAGCTCAGAAAATCCGGCGCCGAGACCTCAACGAGGGCGACCTAGTGTTAAGGCTGCGCCAGGACAACCGAGGCCGCCACAAGCTGTCACCACCATGGGAGGGGCCCTACGTCATCGCCAAGGTGCTCAAGCCCGGCACGTACAAGCTGGCGAACGAGCAAGGCGAAGTCTTCACCAACGCTTGGAACATCCAACAGCTACGTCGCTTCTACCCTTAGAAAGGATTTCCAAGTCTTTTTGTACATATCCGACACCCCAGTCGGCTGTACAAATGTGAAGTTTTCTTTCGGTAAAGTCAAGAGTGACTCGGCTTTCTCCCCGAAAACCAAGTCCCCCTCGGGGGCTACAACGGGGGGCACCCCCCCTAAACGGTCCCATTTTTTCGCAAAAAATCTTTACTTCAAAAGCGCCAAGTACGTCTCGACCCGGGAGTTTGAGCGAAATGACGCAGGACGCGGATGGCCAACAGGCGAAGACGGGTGAGTCGGGGATAGCCTACGCCTCGCGGTAGGATACGGCCCTTCCCCCTCACCACTTTGCCTAAGCGCTACTCGTGAAAATGAACGATTCCAGCTGAAATTCGCCTAAACGACAGGGAGAGACGGAACGGCGCAATCACAAAAAACGAAATGGCACTTAAGCTTACAAGTACTTTAAGCAAATTGTGTTTATTACATAAAGCCACGAGGCTCGATTCCTAACTGCAATCTAAGGGCCTGAGTGCCCAGCTGCTTTCAGGGCTCGAGGGGCCCGGCGTGGGGAGCTTCCGGGAAGAGGATCTCGGCGAAGTCGTTGGCGAGGATGTCGGCGGCAGGAGCGGCAAGCGTGTCCAGGTGGCTCGCCTCGGCCTCCGCACCATCGTCGTCGAGGTCGTCAGCAACGATGTAACCCGTAGGCAACGCCGCAAGGTTAACCCGGTAATGCGACTGCACCACGCCAAGGGTCTTCTGAATCCCCAGGCGGAGCGCACCTCGCATACGCCGGGCGCCCAAGGCTCGGAGGCGACTGGCCATGGTGCTCCCGGCCTCCCCATCGCCCTCGTCGACACTCTGGCACGCCTCGAGGGCTGCCTCCTGCAGAACCCCCAGCTCCTGCTGGGAGGAATTGTAGGCCGCCTGGAGCACCTCCGCCTGCGTCGTTGACGTCCCGAGAGCAGCCCGCAAGCCTGAAAAACGGAAGACGAATAAAAGTTGAGAGCGGATCTCGACGAACCCGAGCAACAAACGAAGAATCCGAGAGAGGCGACTTACCCTCGACCTGCTTCTTCTCTGTCTCGAGGGCCGCGCGCGCGGTCTCGGCCGCCTGCCGCAGCTTGAGGATAGCGGCGTCCTTCTCCTCGCTAGCCTGCCGCAGCTCCTCGAACGACACGGCTTCCTGGACCAACTCCCCTTTGAGCCGCGTAACCTCTGAATCCCAGAGCTGGAGCGTGGCTTGAACCTCCCCCAGCGTGGTGCGCTCCCGCTGGAGCTGGCCTTGCGCTTCCTCTCGAGCCGAGCGCTCGCGCTGGAGGGCGGCCTGAGCCTCCGTGAGGGCGGACCACTCCTGCCGGAGCTGGCCCTCTGCCTGCTGACGCGCGCTCCGCTCTTGGCGAAGCTGATCCTCCACCGCGGCGAGCGACGTGACCTTCTCCTGCAGATCAGCGCTCAGCTTCTCGGCCTCCTGGGCCTTCTGCTCGGCCTGAGCCTGCCAGGACCTCGCCCCCTCAAGGGTGGTGCGGTCTTGCTGGAGCTGGGTCTGCACCGCGACGAGGGCAGTCTCTTTCTACGCCAGCAAGGTTTGCGCCTCGGCCAGGGCAGCGCGCGCCTTCTGCAGCTCGCCGTTCGCTGCCGTCAGCACCCCTTCCTTCTCTAGGAGCACGGCCTTCACTCTGTCGACCGCGGTGGCACCCTCCGCGGTCAGAGCACGCTGGTCCAGGAGCGCGTCCTGCACGGCCATTAGCCGGTACTCCAGCCAGCCGTTGTCCATCTGCAGGGCCTCCACCAGGGCGTCCAAGGCTTCGTACTGCCCCCGGTACCAGTCGAGGCTCGAGCTCAACTGGGAGAGGCGGTTGTACTTCTCGTGCGCCTGGCCCTGCAACTCCTGCGAGCATCAACCGAAGGGCAGAGAGAGGAATCGGAACGTGAAACACTCGAGCGAGAAACAAACGAGAAAATGAACTCCAACCAAGCAAAGACGCTCACCTCGAAGAGCTGGAACGACCGGCCCTCGTGGAGACGGAGCGCCTCGGCCAGCGCAGTGTTGAGGGAGGCGCCGCGCTCGCGGAACTCCTACCATAGCGCCTGCTCGGCCTGGGCCTCGTCGATCAAGGTACGCGGCACTCGGGGGGGACGCAACCCCTGTTCCGACTGCGACGCGGCGGCGTTAGATGCTGGCGGCGCGGCACGAGACGTCGACGCCCCGGCGTCGTGCGCCGGCCGCTGCGACATCACGCAGCCGTCAGCCCGCATCACCAGCACCTCGGTCGTAGGCCCGGGGCCTGGCCCGGACGACCTCCTCGACCGGCCCCTCGTGGGGGCACCACCAGCAGGGGCCTCGGCCGTCTCGCGGGCCCTGATGGACCGGCTCTCCGAATGAGCCAGCCCGCGCCCTTAATGAGGGTCGCGGAGCACCAGCGCCTGCTGCGGCATCACGGCCTCCACCGCCACCTCCTGCTGCGACCCCGCGGCCGCGGTCGGGGTACGTGATGGATCGCCCGCCACTGCCATGCTCACCGCCGCCCATGGCACCCTCTCCGAGTGCCGCCCAGTCGTCAGAGACGTCCTCAACTTGAGCGCCTTGGCAGGCGCAAGATCGGGGATGGCCGGCGACGCCCTGACTACGAAATGAAAGAAGGGGATGAGCGGCTGTTCCTCGAAATCGAGGGCATGTGGGAAACGATGCTACTTACCTCAAACTGGAGAAGCCCCGCTTCCTCTTCCTCGAGGACTGGGGGGGCACCTCCACTGCGCCCACCGGCGCCTCCGCGGTGCCCGCTGGCACCTCCACCGACGACCCGGTGACGGGCGGCACCGTGCCCGCCTCAAGGGTCAATTCCGCGGCCGCCCCCTCGACCCGCGGGGACGGGGGCGCCGCGGGTTCCCACCTCCCAGAGATGGTCCGCTCCCCGTCGCTCTCCTCCTCGTCCGAGGACGAGTTCTCCAGCACTGGTGGGGGAGAGAGACCTTGCTGCTCACGCAGCCGGTACTCCTCGTTGTACTGATCAAGGTGCTCCTGCCGCCTGATCCTTCTCTCCTTCGCAAGGGCCGCCCGGTCCCGCTCCCGCTGCTGCGCGGCGCGACCGGTGACCTGAGATCGAGGCGTCGGCGGGTCTGATCGGGCGGCATTGACGGTCACCAGCTGTGGGCAGGGATTGTCAGGACGAAGAAAAAAATGTGAAACAAGAATCAAAGAAGAAAAAACGGTGTTCACCGGCTCGGCGTCGGGGAGCATCGCGAACGACCAAAGGTCGTCGTCGGTATGCGGCACCACCTTGAGGTTGATCGCACGCCTCGCCCGCGTGGCCGCATACCCCTTGGGGAGAGGCTCCTGCAGCAGCCGTGAGCGCGCCAGCGACGTGGGGTTGGCCGCATCACTCATCTCGAAGATGCAGAGCTCCCTCTCCATGAGGGGAATGACCCGCCAGTGGTGGAAGTTGGCGATGATCGAAGCCACCCCCAGCCCGGCGTCCGCCAGCTGGCGCAGGGCGGAGGTGAGGGACTCCAACCTTCGTTGTCGCGACGGGGGCAACACGCCGTGAAACCAGGCGTCGGACTTCCCCATCAGCACCTTCCCGGTGTACGGTGGAAGGCCAACGCCGTCGTTGCGGAGGTAGAACCACCCCTTCTCCCAGTCCGCATTGTTGGAGGTCATGGTGCACAGCGGGTACAGCTCCTTGCGCGCGTCCCGCAGTGCGAGCGTAAGGCCGCTGGCGCGAACCGCCCGGCGCGTCCCCTTCTCGGCCGTGGCAAGGGTGTGGAGCTCGCCGCGAAAGAGGTGGACCCAGAGGTCCCAGTTCGCCGGGATCCCCAGAAATCCCTCGCAGACGGCGACGAAGGCAGCCGCATGCGAGATGGCGTTGGGGGCGAAGTTGTGCAGCTCCACCCCGTAGTGGTGGCACAGCCCCCGCATAAACCGGCTCGCCGGGGCGGCGAAGCCGCGCTCGTGGAGACGGGCGAAGCTGACGACGTAGCCGTGCGGAGGGTTGGGCTCCCTGTCCGACGCCGGCGGGACCATCCACGCCGGGTATGGGCCGTCGCCGACCGGCATCAACTGCCCGCCGTTCACCAGCTCGTTCAGCGCCAGCGGCGTCACCGTCGACCGGGGCCACGGGAAAGGCTCCACCACTCGAACCGGAGGGGCCATGGAGGACGAGAGCGAGAAGCAAGGGTGGCGGCCGAAGCGCGAAGAACGCGAGCAGATCCGAAGCGGCGGAGCGCACGGCCGAGAGGAAGACGAGCTGCGTGCGGGGACGGATGCGAATGGCAAGGTAAGGGACCTCGCCCCTGCCTCCCCCCGCGATTTATAGAATCTAGGGGAGCAACGCCCCTGAAAACTCCGCACACAGCGCCGATTAATGCAAACAGCGCCCCGCGTCGCTGACGAGCGGGGCCCGCCGTGCCGAAATGGTCGTACGCACGCGCGCACGCTATCATTACGACACAATAACCGAAGGGGCGCGACGTCCCGTCCCGTCCGCCCCCCACGTCTCCCACGACGACTGCGGTGCGCCGCCTGAAAAGGCGCGCCCGCTTCGCACGATCGGCGCCCACGATCTACACCCATTAAATGGCTGGGTTCCTTCCCGAGTAAGGATGACCCCCTCACGAGACTAGAGCCAAGAGCTCGAGGACCGACCCCTCGCGGGTGCGATCGATGCCCCGATCTAAAACGGGCGGAGCCACGGCTCACCGAACGAACTCGAGGGCCGAGCCCCTCAAACGCTGCGTTTACTGATCAGCGGTTCCAAGACCTGCCCGTCGAGGGTAGGCGCCGCAGATGCCCCTCGAGCGGGGATTTACTGATCAGCGGTTCCAAGACCTGCCTGTCGAGGGTAGGCGCCGCAGATGCCCCTCGAGCGGGGATTTACTGATCAGCGGTTCCAAGACCTGCCCGTCGAGGGTAGGCGCCACAGATGCCCCTCGAGCGGGAATTTACTGATCAGTGGCTCAAGGGTCGACTAGACCACAGCCCAGCGGGCTCCACAGATCAAGCCAAGACGGGGGCACGTTAGTGCCACCCCGCAAAGGCCCTACTAATCAGAGGTTCGAAGCCTGACCCTCGAAGGGTTCGAACAGGCGCCTCAGATTGACAGAGTCAGAGACGACCAGGGCGCGCGCATTCGAGCCTGACCCCGAGCTCGCAAGCTCGGGGGCGCCCCATAGTTCGTGTTCAAGGCCAACGAGGGCAGCTAGTCGAGGGATCCCACCGAGGGAGAGCTTCCGCGCCCTCGGTCCCAATCGAACGGGACCGAGCCCTGCCTAGCACACCCGCGTAAGTGCTCTTATGGACGTGTCTCCGGACCACGAGCCGACCCTTATCGAACGGGGCACGGACGTCCACTTGAACTACCCGCTAACAGCTCGACGAGGAACCCATGATTCGCGACCCGTTCGATGGGAGTCATGAGCACCTCACCCCTCCGCCCCGCGAAGGGGCGGCGAAGGGGCGCACAGACAAGTCGGAGAGCTCGCCCCGATCGCCTTGAGTGGGCCCAGGCTCGGGGGCTCGACGCACGGCTACACCTCCTGAACGTACCCGAACGCAAGCAAATATCGGTACGCGCGCATGGCACCGCTGAGGCCGGCTGAAATAACGCCGAGGCCGGCTGAAATAAACACCTCGCGCACCGGCCGCACGCTGCGAAAAAACCTTACAGGAATGCACACACTCCTCCAAGGCTTCGGGGGCTACACCCGCGTGTGCGCTAGCGCGCCCCCACGGAACGCCACAACGCCCAGGAGGGAAGAAAGTCCCATCAGAAAGCACCAGCCTTTGCAAGTTCCTACGGATACTGTTGCAAAGGCTCGGGGGCTACTGTCGGGGACAGCCACGGGGGTCCCCTAATAATGGGGGAAATCACCCCTTTTTCGAAAAATAACGAAAGCGAACGAGCAAAACCACACCACGCACGACAGCGGCCTAGGGCAGGGCCCACGGCCCAAAAAGCCTCACCGGCCCAACAAACAGTCAGCCCCCGGCGCTCCTCGAGCAAACCTCCGCCCCGCTCGAGGGCCGGGCGTTGCGTCGCGAATCTTCCGCCTCGCTCGAGGGTCTGACGCCCCCTCGGGCGAGTGTCCGCCTCGCTCGAGGGCTTGACGCCCCTCGAGTGTGTTTACGCCTCGCTCGAGGTCTCCTCTGATCCGCGACACCGTGCCTGCTCCCACGACCGGAGCATTAAATGCTCTGGCGCGTCGCGGGAGCCCAGGACAAAGGCAAATCCACGCCACGCCGGCCCTCTGACACCGCCTGGGAATCAGATCCCGACGCTGTTCGGCCAACCCGCACTGTGCAGCCATCCCCGGCGCTGTGCGGGTGCTGTGCGGCATGGCCGGTGTCATTCCGTGACACTGAGCCGCCTACTCCCGTACCTCCTCCACGTCGCGCCCCTCGAAAGAGGACGGCGGCACCCTCGAACCGGGTACGGCCGCCGATTCCCCGCCCGCCTGGACCGACGCCGTGGCGCAAGGCCGGCGAGGCGCGTCACCTCCATCACCTCCCGGCGCTGTGCAGCCATCCCCGGCGCTGTGCAGCCATCCCCAGCATTGTGCGAGCCATCCCCAACGCTGTGGAGCCGTCCCCGGCGCTGTGGAGCCCTGTTACGATGGGACGCCACCACGCCGGCCCCTGTACGGCATGGGCGCTCCCACCATCGAGGCCCTCGAAAGAGCATGGATCATCCTCGAAGGGTGTACGGGCAGCGACTTGGTGCGCTCACTGACCGGCGCCGCCGTACGAGCGACGTGCGCCGCGTCCCCTCCGCTAGCTGCGGCGCCGCCCGGCCATCCCGGACGCTGTGCGACTCGCCCAGGGTCCGTGCGATCAGCACCAGCGCTGTGCGGACACCCCTGGCCCTGTGGCACCATCCCGGGCGCTATGTTGCCATCCCCAGTGCTGTGCGGCCATGCTCCGATGGGACGCCGCCACGCCGGACCCTGTACTGCACCGGGTGCCCTCGTCAGCAAGATCCTCGAACGGGTGCACGAACGGCGGTCAGACGTGTACGCCGAGCGAGCTACCCTCGAAGCTATTCCCCGACCAGCATATAGCCACCACGACACCGGCAAGTGTTGAGACGTCAGGACGCCATCAAATCGCAAACACTGTGTGCCAGTACCACGATACTGTGTAAAACCCCGTGCGGCACGTTTGTAAGCCGCCTCCCCTTGGTCTATAAAAGGAGGAGGCGGTCGCCCGGCCGCCGGGGGGACGGAAAATCATCGCTTCACACTCACTCTCACTCGCATACTCGTCCCCATCGATATTGGCACTTTGCCTCAATCTATCAACCAAAAACCTCCAAAAATCATCCATTTGATGAATAACACATTATTTTAATATAATAGCTACCTGACATTCTAGAATTTCAGGTGACAATTGAAATTAATGGAAACCTATCTGAAAATATATCAGAGGACTTGCCTCTCGGAAAACAAGTGGTTAGCAACTTAGCATCCTGGTACTATTTGACATAACACTTAATTTAGCATGAATAAAAGCATCATAAGGGTGAATCACATCTTAGCTAATTCTGATTTCACAACGGACAATAAATTAATATGTAGACATCAATATTAAGAAGAGATATATTGGATGGCAACAGCTTGTTAGCTTATCCTCTCATCACTGCAAAGGTAATGCCATATATGCAAGTGTGAAGTGTCTGATCGTTTTGTACAAATCTTTTGCTTCTGAATGAAGAGTATACATGGGGACAAGCAAAATGCACTCATTTCAACTTTACCAAAATGCCCACAGTCCAAATGTACTTTCCCCAACAGTCAATATCTCTTTTGTTGGAAAGAAGGGAGAAAGCAGTTGCAGATTAGAAAATTGAAATCAATCCGAAATTCTGAATAGCACGATTTATAGTTCATTAGCAGGCTCGCACCCATGCATATACCAAATAATTTGGGAATCATAGCTATGGACGATGGAAGGACGCAACTCACCAGGCACGGAGAAGAAGGAAGCCGTCAACCCCGAGCAGCAGGTTGTTGCACGGCTACAGGCCCTGGCCGGTTGCCATCACGCCTCCTCCACGGTCGACGAGCAAACTGCTGAGAAGCAGGAACTGGCATACCTGGAGCCTCGATCCATTGTCGTCGCCATCGCGCCTCCTCCATGTCACGCCATGACCCCGGCAGCGGCAGTCCCCGCACCCGTGCGCACGCTATTGGAGCTCGACACCCATCCGGAGGTCCCCCAAGGGCTGGGCCGGACGCCGGCCTCCACCACGGCGGGCGCATCCAGCGGCGTCGTGGAGGGCGTCGCGGGCATGGGTGTGGACGGGGGCTCCTAGGCCGGAGGAAAGGGGAGGAGGATTTGTTGGACGGCAGCGGTGGCATGGTGGGTAGCGCCGGCGGCGAGACCGTGGTCGTGCCGTTGGCCGGCGACGCGGGTGGCGGCGCCGCGTCGCTGGGCGCTGGCCGACGCGCGTGCAGCGCAGGTGGGCCTGGCGGGTACGTGTAAAACCCCGGATTTTCAAAAGAAAACCCGAATCCCTGTACCTTCATGATAGTCCCTGGATCAGTGGCTATCACGTACAGAACGTCTCACAGATAGTAAAACACAGTCATACATCGCATCACATAAACATTAGTACATAAATTTATTACATGTCCATTAGGGAGTACACCAGTACAAGCCTCTTGGCTGGATCAGAGTGAAATTCTACGCAGCGGTAGCTAGCATCTCAGAAGGGTCTTCATCTTTTATTCTTCTCGCCACAGGCATCCTTGAGCGAAGCGACGCATCCCTCAGTCGTACCATCCATCGGCGTTGTTGTCGTACTCGGACTCGTACCCTGCACACCCAAAGTCTATCCCCAAGGAGTGGGATAGGTCCACGTCACCAACTGTATGCAGCTTTAAGTGGCCTAACTTCTAATGGGAAGGAAAAGAGACAAGGAAGCAGCTCGGGTTTCCTATGCAGCAGCAGCAGAGTGAAACAAGATATCTCCAGCAAGTTCCCATCCCAAAGCTCTCGACACAGCTCGGAACCACCTGGTCACCCAGGGTCCCGTCTCCGCAACCTACTCCCATCTAGGGTCGATGCGAGAACTTCCTCTCCTCGCACCTTAATGATTGCAATCAGATCCGCGAGGTAGAGGGAGCCACTCTCCTCTCCCCGGCTGCAACCACGGCTCACCACACTCTCAACTACAGGGGGAAGGTAGAAATCCCAAAACATGAGAACAAAGCTATCAGGGGACATGTCCATAACCGAGGACGCGGCTATAGCTATAGATCGAACAACTCTGCAGAGCGTGTACACCTGAACCCAACCCGGAATGGCACCCGACCGGTGTACAGCCGACCGAGCCCATCCTACCGTGCGAACTCTCGGTAGTTACGGTCCCATCCTGCATCCGGCCCTCAAAACGATCCCCCCTCGGAAGGGATTGCACCGGAACTGTGAAATGCCCCCGTGTGGCCACACGGGAGTCGCTCTGAGAGGGTGGTCTCACCTCCACCTCTCCCCCACTGATACCCCGCTATCCTGCTGGCAGGTATGGTTCCGCACTTGCCGAGCTCAACTCGGCCCTAACCCCACGCTCGGCGGGGTGGTGTGTACGTAAAGGTCCCGTGAAAAGGTCTGTCCACTCGGTTTCAGACCAGGGCGAGCTCATATCCTCCAATCGCAAGTAAAACCCCAACACCTAGGCTCCGAAAACCGTAAAAGTGGGGATACACTGAGGAGTGCACCCCCGTCCCCGATCCCAGATCGGTTGTTTCGAGCTCACCCCCGCCAAAGTACCCAAAACGCCTTCTCCTGCCGGTTTTATCCCACTCACGCCAAGAACCACTAATCCCATCCCAACACATGCATCGCGAAGCACAGCGTATATACACGCTTATAATCACATATAGTAGTAGGACAATCAAGGACAGGGTATTTAAAGTAGGCAGTGCAAGGTTCATCAACATGCATATAAAGTAAAGCGCTAGCATACTATTTTGCGATGTCTAATAGGTATTCAAAATCAGTCGGGCGTGAACCTGGGGTCTGGTAGTCCTCCGCGGCGAAGTCGTCGGCGTAGTCGTACTCCGGGATCAGCTCCCCGGCTCCAGCTGCTCCTAATAACGCGTAAAAGAAAATAAACAGCGGTCCTAATGCGATTAACTCCAAAAGAACAGCAATTAAGAGCCAAAAGAGAGCAAACACTAGCCTAGCACGGAGTTTAAGATTTTAGAGAATTTCTGGAAAAGGTTTTGTATTTTTCGGAGCAAAAATGGATTTACTAGGATTTTCCAAAGATAAAATAGTTTTCTGGAAATGAAATACGCATACACAATAGCACTAACTTTAGGCTGTCTACTGGCTGGCTCTAAAGGGCTTAAAGCTAGCTGTTAGATGGCTGCAGGCCGGCTGCAGCGCGGACGTGGCGTCCACGTGGGCGACTTTAAGCCCAGCTACAGCCCACATGGCTGCTGGTGTGGCAGGGCGGCGCACCGGATCCGGGGCTGCTCCTTGCGGCCGAGGCTTGGTGCGGCGCGGGTGTGGCTCGGCCCTGGGTGGCCGGCCGCACGGGATCCGCTTGGATCGGGCGCGGGCAGACGCGCGTGTGGCCCCGCGTGTGAAGAGGGGAAAAACCCCACTACCCTGCTCGGTTGAAGGTGTTCGAAAGAATGCCCCAAAGGGACAGCGGCCGGTCAAGACCTCGCCGGCGGCGAGGACCAACGGGTGCTGGGCAACATGCCCCATGGCGAGGCTCGGGGGAACGTAGCGGACCGATCGGCAGGGAAAGGTGTGTCCTTTGGCCGAGATTGGGCTCGCGGCGGCGGGACACGGTGTCACCGGCGGCGTGGCTGGGGTGGCCGGCGCCGGCGGGGTCAGCTCGCGCGCGTGCGCGCGAAGCGGTGCGGTTCAAGGAGCCAAAGGCTCGATTTGGCGGAGTGCGCGCGGGCGGATGTGTGTGCGTGCGCACGAGGGTGTGCGGCGAGGCGCGGGTTCGTGTGTGCACGGGCGTGCGTCGGGCGTTGGCTCGCCGGCCGGCTCGGCCGCGGCGGCATGCGCAACGACGACAAGCACGGGGAAATCCCGAGCGATCCTCGGCGAGGCGGCACCAGGCGGACCTGGCGGCCAAGAAAGGTGGGACCTTTGGTGCGTTCGCGAGGCGTACGCGCCGGAACAGCTCACCGAGCTCGTGCGCCGGTGCGCGGGGTGCGCGGTGGCGGCACGGCGGGGCTGGCGTTCAACGGAAAGAACCGAAAGAAAAGGGGCCGAGCGGGTTGCGCGCGCGGCGGAGACGGCAGCGGCACCTGCAAGAAAAGGCTTCCCAGCCTGGCACGAAGGCCGGCATCACAAGCTGCGACGGCGCGGCGGCGCGGCGGTGTTCGGGTCAAGACACGGCGTACAAGGATAGCTGCGTCCTTGGCTCGAAGGCCAGGCGCCACAGGAAGGAAGGGTTGTGGTGTGCTCACCTACGGTCTGCGCGACCAGAAGGTGAAGGCGGCGGTGAAGAAAGGCTCGACGCGGCGAAGGGGAAGACGGCGGCGCTGGTAGAGGAAGCAGAGGAGGCAGGGGTCGCAGATGTGCTTGGCTTCCGCGGGTCCGGCTCCTCCTCACGGGCGGCTCCGGGCTTCGCGGCGGGCGGCGCTCCCTCGGGCGGCCTCCGTTCTTCTTCTCCTCTTCCCCCCTTCTCCTTCTCCTCCGGCGTGTGGTGGTGTGGACAGGGGATGAATCCCCCGAGGCGGCTAGGGTTGGGAGTTCCTGGAGGCGGCAGCGGCGGCTTCTTATAGGTGAGGCGCGGGGCACGTGGACGGTCGAGATGCAGCGGTGGCCCGCGGAGCGCGTCGCGACGGCGCCATGGCGGGGCTCCCCGGCGCTTTAGCGCGGGCGACGCCAGCGAAAGGGGAAAAGAGGGGGATGACGACGGCGACGTCATGGTGACGTCAGCGTGACGCCGAACGGGCCCCACTGGTCAGCGACACCGCGCGGAGCGCGCGGTTGGTGGCGGTTAGCTGGGCCGCGCACGGGCCGAAAGAGGGTCGCAGGCCGGTTGGTTGGCTGCGGCCCACGTTAGGGTTCAAGGTTTTCCTAATATCTTAACCCTATTTTCTATTTGATTCAAATTTGAATTCTAATTCAAATTTGAATCCACTCAAACAAATCCAAATAAATCCTAAATGAAAATCCAACTTCTCACACTAGCATTTTACAAGTCCTAAATTATTAATTGAATTAAATAAAATCTAGGATTTAGGGAAGGGAAAAAGGAAGACACCCTTATATGATTTCGTGAGCACTCAGATACAAAGCAAGTTTTTGAAATTCCACATTTTTACGAACAAGCAAAATCAAGGATGTTACAGAACTCCCCCCCTCACAAGAATCTCGTCCCCGAGATTAAGACGTTACCTCCGGTTCAAAGAGATGAGGGTATTTCTCCCTCATGACGGACTCCTTCTCCCACGTCGCTTCGCGCTCGGAGTGGTTACTCCAGAGCACCTTGCAGAAACGCGTGGTGGTCCTCCTGGTTGACTACTCCGCCCAATCCAGGATCCGGACCGGGTGCTCCAAGTACTCCAGAGTGTCTTGGACGTCGAGTGCTTGTGCGGGCACTCTCTTCTCGACAACCACACACTTCCGGAGCTGAGACACGTGGAACACCGGGTGAACTCCGGCAAGTTCCGGCGGCAGCTCTAGCTTGTAAGCTACCTTTCCCATCCTCTTCATGATCGGATACGGGCCAACAAATCTTGGAGACAACTTTCCCTTGACATGGAACCTCTTTGTACCACGGAGGGGTGAAACCCTCAAGTAGACGTGCTCTCCCACCTCAAATGAGACGTCTTTCCTCTTTGGGTCGGCGTAGCTCTTCTGCCGGCTCTGAGCTATCTTCAGATTCTCCCTGACCTTAGCAACATTCTCCTCGGCTTCGACGATGGTGGCGGGACCGAAGAAGGTTCGCTCCCCCACCTCGGACCACATCAGCGGTGTCCGACACTTTCTGCCATATAGTGCCTCGAAGGGCGCCATCTTCAGACTTGCCTGAAAGCTGTTGTTGTACGAGAACTCGACATACGGCAGACTCTTCTCCCAGTCAGAGTTGTAGGTCGGTACACAAGCCCTCAACAAGTCTTCAAGTACTTGATTCACTCTCTCTGACACGTGTCGCATCGAGCGACGTACTCAGCAATGTCTTCCCTCATCTTCTCCCACCAGAACCGTATCTTCAGATCTTGGTACATCTTCGTGCAACTTGGGTGGATTGAGTATCGAGAGTCGTGAGCTTCCTTCAGGATCGAGTCTCGGATCTCCTTGCTTCGGGGTACGCAGATGCGGTCCTTCAACCACAGTGTGCCTTGCTCGTCGAGGCGGTAGTCGGTTGCTTTGCCTCTAGCCATCAAGTCTTTCACTTCCTCAATTTCTGGGCACCCTTTCTGAGCTTGTCGAATCTGGTCTTCTAGCGTGTACTTCACCCTCAACTCGTTCAACTGTCCCTTCTCAACTATCTCCAACTTCAGCTTCTCCATTTCCTCATACAGTGCCGGTTGCTCTTTCTGTACCATCAGGTTGCTGCAGTAATGTTTGCGGCTCAGTGCATCAGCTACGACATTGGCTTTACCGGGGTGGTAGTGGATGTTCAGGTCATAGTCCTTGATCAGTTTGAGCCATCTTCGCTGCCTCAGGTTCAACTCGGACTGTGTGAAGATGTACTTCAGACTCTTGTGGTCGGTGTAAATGTCGCACTTGTTGCCCATCAGGTAGTGCCTCCATATCTTCAAAGCGTGAACGACAGCAGCTAGTTCGAGGTCATGTGTGGGGTAGTTCTCCTCATGCTTCCGAAGCTGTCGCGAGGCATATGCAACAACTTTGCCTCCCTGCATCAGTACACAACCGAGTCCTTGTCTCGATGCGTCACAATACACCACGAAGTCCTTGCTCGCATCGGGAAGAGTCAGGACAGGTGTAGTGGTGAGGCGAGTCTTGAGCTCCTGAAAGCTGGCTTCACACTTGTCCGACCATACAAAGGGTGTGTTGCTCTTCAACAATTCTGTCATGGGCTTCGCAATCTTGGAGAAGTTCTCGATGAACCGGCGGTAGTAACCGGCTAAACCCAGAAAACTGCGGATCTCTGTCACTGTCTTGGGTGATTGCCACTTGGACACTGCTTCTATCTTGCTCGGATCTACGGCCACTCCTTTAGCTGACAACACGTGACCGAGAAACGCGACCTCTTCCATCCAGAACTCGCACTTGCTGAACTTGGCGTACAGCTGCTGTTGCCAGAGCTTCTCCAACACTATCCTCAGGTGCTCTTCATGCTCTTCTGCGGTCTTGGAGAAGACCAATATGTCGTAAATGAAGACAACGACACACTTGTCTAACTCATCCATGAACACCTTGTTCATCATGTTCATGAAGTACGCCGGGGCGTTCTTAAGACCGAACGATACGATAGTGTATTCGTACTGTCCGTACCAGGTCACAAACGCGGTCTTGAAGATGTCTTCCGGACGAATCTTCATCTGGTGGTAGCCTGATCGTAGATCAATCTTGCTGAAGAACTTGGCTTGCCTTAGCTGATCCATCAGGTCATCGATCCGTGGTAGTGGGTACTTGTTCTTGATGGTTACCGCGTTGAGTGCACGGTAATCAACACACAGACGCTGAGTCCCATCTTTCTTCGGCACGAACAGAGCTGGTGAACCCCATGGTGAAGCACTCGGTCGAATGAACCCCTTTTCAAGCAGTGAGTCTAACTCTGCCTTCAACAGCTTCAGCTCAACCTCCGCCATTCTGTACGGACTCTGAGCTATCGGTGCGGTTCCCGGTATCAAGTTGATCACGAACTCCACGTCACGGTCCGGAGGCAAACCCGCTAGCTCTTCCGGGAACACATCCTCGTACTCACAAACCACTGGCACATCTGAGATAGCTTTCGTGTAAAGACTGTACACCGCTGGTATGTCTCGAGACTTCATCGGCTCGAAGGTGACCCTCGTTCCATCGGGGTGTACCAAGGTCACTAGTCGCGGTGAAGTGGAGATGACACCTTTGTGAGCGGTGATCCAATCCATCCCCAGTATCACGTCGATGCCATTGGAGGGTAACACTGTCAGATCTCCCAAGAACTCACGGTCCTGAATGACCACGTCTACACCTTTACACAGTAAGGTACATCTGATATCTCCGAGAGGTGAACTCGTGATGATAGGAATCGATCGGGTGGTTGTAGGGAGGGAGAGTTTGTTCACGAATCTAGAGGTAACATACGACCCGGTTGCACCGGTATCGAAGAGAACCAAAGCAGTAGTACCACAAACCAAAAACTCACCGATCACGACGTCAGGAGCGTCAGCAGCCTCCTCCTCTGTGAGGTGGTTCAGCCTCCCACGGCCGGCAGTCGGCGGTGGTGCAGCCTGAGGAGGTCGTCCTCCTGGAGCAGGTGCTCTCGCTGGAGTAGCAGCGGTCTTCTTGTCCGGGCAGTCGTAGGACTTGTGGCCAGGCTTGCCACAGGCGAAGCAGGTCACGGTGAAGCCTCCAGCGGTAGGTCTCGTGCCACTCGACGGTGGACGGTTGTAGCCTCCAGTCTGCTGTGGGTAGCCGGGGTTCCTCCCTCCGGGGAACTGGCCACGGCCTCCTCTGAAGCTGCGCCCAGGCTGGTTGTGCCCCGGGCGGTAGCTCCCCCTCAGCATGTTGCTCTGTCCACTCCTCGACTTCTGGAAGGATCGGTCGTGGTGATCCCGATCTCCCATCCTCTTCTTCCCCTTCATGCGCTCCTCGTGGCCCCTCCTCTCCTCCTCGACCGCGATGGCGCGGTTGACGAGGTGGCGAAGGGACTTGTGCTCACTCGCCTTCAGTCCCTGGCGAAGGCCGTGGTGAAGGCCTCACAGAAACCAGAACTGCTTCTTCTGGTCGGTGTCGGTGTCGTCGGGAGCGTACCGCATCATCTTCATGAAATGACGCTCGTACTCCTCGACCCTCATCGCACCCTGCGTCATGGTGCGGAACTCCTGCGCCTTCTGGACCAGCAGCTCGCTGGGCAGGTACTGCTCGCGGAACGCCTCGCAGAACTCCAGCCAGGTGATGAAGGCTGGGTTCGGGTGGCTGGCGGTGTAGTTGTCCCACCAAGACTTGGCAGGACCCTCCAGCTGGTGCGCGGCGATGGCGACGCACTCCTCGTCTGAGCAGACGGTGAGGTCGAGCTTGGTCTCGATCACCCTCAGCCAGTCGTCGGCGTCGAGCGGGTCATCCGAGTAGCTGAAGGTGGGGGCTTTCAGGCGGATGAACCTCTCGATCTTCCTCGTGAGGTCCTCGTCCTGCGGAGCGACGCGGTTTCCACTGTTGCCACGGTGCTCCATGGCTTCCGCCATCCTTTGCATCAGCTGAGTCTGGACAGCCATCACGTCCACCAAGTTAGGTGGTGGCGGCGGAGGCTGGTCCGGCTCAGGCTGGTCTTGCTCGGCTTCCCCATCCGCAGCTTCAGCTTCCGGGCCCTCGGGCGGCGGTGGCGGTGCTCCGGCACCCCGGCCTCGAGCTCCCAAAGCTCCTCCACGTAGGGGTGGGCGTCCACGGCCACGGGCAGGTGCACGACCGCGTCCAAGAGCGGCGGCACGACCACGACCACAGCCACGGCCCTGTGGGGCTTCCTCCTCCTCGGCGGCAGCCTCCTCAAGGCGCGCCAGCAGACGGTTGGACCGTCGGATCGACATCCTTCTGAAAACACGACCAAGGATATAGGAAAGCCTCAGATACGTCACTCACCAACAAATTGAGTCTGATATACCAGCATGAAAATATTACTAATTATATAACCTATCACTCAATGAGAAGATGCATTAAGACTCAATTAACTCCATTAAGAGCCAAACACTCAGCAAGCATGATAGATACACATATAAGCTTCCTCGAGGCTGACTCGGGCCTCAGAGGTCGCGAGCACATCAACGATCTAATTTATCGTTAAAAGATCTCCGAGAGGTTGTGCCTAACACGGTGTTTCAACATTGCTCCCCTTCATCGTGTTCAGGACAAGTTCTAGACCAAAAGGTCGTGTCCCCGTATAGAAAGTTGAGTCCCGCAGGTAAGAAAGAATGTTCTTCAAAAGGGGAAAGCTTTTATAAAATATTCCAAGGAGTTTATATAAAGGAAGGAAACGTATAGAATCCTTATTTACTATCGGCCAATCCTAGGGATACGTGCTACGGTCAAATATGGCTCTGATACCACCTGTAAAACCCCGGATTTTCAAAAGAAAACTCGAATCCCTGTACCTTCGCGATAGTCCCTGGATCAGTGGCTATCGCGTACAGAACGTCTCACAGATAGTAAAACACAGTCATACATCGCATCACATAAACATTAGTACATAAATTTATTACATGTCCATTATGGAGTACACCAGTACAAGCCTCTTGGCTGAATCAGAGTGAAATTCTACGCAGCGGTAGCTAGCATCTCAGAAGGGTCTCCATCTTTTATTCTTCTCGCCACAGGCATCCTTGAGCGAAGCGACGCATCCCTCAGTCGTACCATCCATCGGCGTTGTTGTCGTACTCGGACTCGTACCCTGCACACCCAAAGTCTATCCCCAAGGAGTGGGATAGGTCCACGTCACCAACTGTATGCAGCTTTAAGTGGCCTAACTTCTAATGGGAAGGAAAAGAGACAAGGAAGCAGCTCGGGTTTCCTATGCAGCAGCAGCAGAGTGAAACAAGATATCTCCAGCAAGTTCCCATCCCAAAGCTCTCGACACAGCTCGGAACCACCTGGTCACCCAGGGTCCCGTCTCCGCAACCTACTCCCATCTAGGGTCGATGCGAGAACTTCCTCTCCTCGCACCTCAATGATTGCAATCGGATCCGCGAGGTAGAGGGAGCCACTCACCTCTCCCCGGCTGCAACCACGGCTCACCACACTCTCAACTACAGGGGGAAGGTAGAAATCCCAAAACATGAGAACAAAGCTATCAGGGGACATGTCCATAACCGAGGACGCGGCTATAGCTATAGATCGAACAACTCTGCAGAGCGTGTACACCTGAACCCAACCCGGAATGGCACCCGACCGGTGTACGACCGACCGAGCACATCCTACCGTGCGAACTCTCGGTAGTTACGGTCCCATCCTGCATCCGGCCCTCAAAACGATCCCCCCTCGGAAGGGATTGCACCGGAACTGTGAAATGCCCCCGTGTGGCCACACGGGAGTCGCTCTGAGAGGGTGGTCTCACCTCCACCTCTCCCCCACTGATACCCCGCTATCCTGCTGGCAGGTATGGTTCCGCACTTGCCGAGCTCAACTCGGCCCTAACCCCACGCTCGGCGGGGTGGTGTGTACGTAAAGGTCCCGTGAAAAGGTCTGTCCACTCGGTTTCAGACCGGGGCGAGCTCATATCCTCCAATCGCAAGTAAAACCCCAACACCTAGGCTCCGAAAACCGTAAAAGTGGGGATACACTGAGGAGTGCACCCCCGTCCCCGATCCCAGATCGGTTGTTTCGAGCTCACCCCCGCCAAAGTACCCAAAACGCCTTCTCCTGCCGGTTTTATCCCACTCACGCCAAGAACCACTAATCCCATCCCAACACATGCATCGCGAAGCACAGCGTATATACACGCTTATAATCACATATAGTAGTAGGACAATCAAGGACAGGGTATTTAAAGTAGGCAGTGCAAGGTTCATCAACATGCATATAAAGTAAAGCGCTAGCATACTATTTTGCGATGTCTAATAGGTATTCAAAATCAGTCGGGCGTGAACCTGGGGTCTGGTATTCCTCCGCGGCGAAGTCGTCGGCGTAGTCGTACTCCGGGATCAGCTCCCCGGCTCCAGCTGCTCCTAATAACGCGTAAAAGAAAATAAACAGCGGTCCTAATGCGATTAACTCCAAAAGAACAGCAATTAAGAGCCAAAAGAGAGCAAACACTAGCCTAGCACGGAGTTTAAGATTTTAGAGAATTTCTGGAAAAGGTTTTGTATTTTTCGGAGCAAAAAAGGATTTACTAGGATTTTCCAAAGATAAAATAGTTTTCTGGAAATGAAATACGCATACACAATAGCACTAACTTTAGGCTGTCTACTGGCTGGCTTAAAAGGGCTTAACGCTGGCTGTTAGATGGCTGCAGGCCGGCTGCAGCGCGGACGTGGCGTCCACGTGGGCGACTTTAAGCCCAGCTACAGCCCACATGGCTGCTGGTGTGGCAGGGCGGCGCACCGGATCCGGGGCTGCTCCTTGCGGCCGAGGCTTGGTGCGGCGCGGGTGTGGCTCGGCCCTGGGTGGCCGGCCGCACGGGATCCGCTTGGATCGGGCGCGGGCAGACGCGCGTGTGGCCCCGCGTGTGAAGAGGGGAAAAACCCCACTACCCTGCTCGGTTGAAGGTGTTCGAAAGAATGCCCCAAAGGGACAGCGGCCGGTCAAGACCTCGCCGGCGGCGAGGACCAACGGGTGCTGGGCAACATGCCCCATGGCGAGGCTCGGGGGAACGTAGCGGACCGATCGGCAGGGAAAGGTGTGTCCTTTGGCCGAGATTGGGCTCACGGCGGCGGGACACGGTGTCACCGGCGGCGTGGCTGGGGTGGCCGGCGCCGGCGGGGTCAGCTCGCGCGCGTGCGCGCGAAGCGGTGCGGTTCAAGGAGCCAAAGGCTCGATTTGGCGGAGTGCGCGCGGGCGGATGTGTGTGCGTGCGCGTGAGGGTGTGCGGCGAGGCGTGGGTTCGTGTGTCCACGGGCGTGCGTCGGGCGTTGGCTCGCCGGCCGGCTCGTCCGCGGCGGCATGCGCAACGACGACAAGCACGGGGAAATCCCGAGCGATCCTCGGCGAGGCGGCACCAGGCGGACCTGGCGGCCAAGAAAGGTGGGGCCTTTGGTGCGTTCGCGAGGCGTACGCGCCGGAACAGCTCACCGAGCTCGTGCGCCGGTGCGCGGGGTGCGCGGTGGCGGCACAGCAGAGTTGGCGTTCAACGGAAAGAACCGAAAGAAAAGGGGCCGAGCGGGTTGCGCGCGCGGCGGAGACGGCAGCGGCACCTGCAAGAAAAGGCTTCCCAGCCTGGCACGAAGGCCGGCATCACAAGCTGCGACGGCGCGGCGGCGCGGCGGCGTTCGGGTCAAGACACGGCGCACAAGGATAGCTGCGTCCTTGGCTCGAAGGCCAGGCGCCACAGGAAGGAAGGGTTGTGGTGTGCTCACCTACGGTCTGCGCGACCAGAAGGTGAAGGCGGCGGTGAAGAAAGGCTCGACGCGGCGAAGGGGAAGACGGCGGCGCTGGTAGAGGAAGCAGAGGAGGCAGGGGTCGCAGATGTGCTTGGCTTCCGCGGGTCCGGCTCCTCCTCACGGGCGGCTCCGGGCTTCGCGGCGGGCGGCGCTCCCTCAGGCGGCCTCCGTTCTTCTTCTCCTCTTCCCCCCCTTCTCCTTCTCCTCCGGCGTGTGGTGGTGTGGACAGGGGATGAATCCCCCGAGGCGGCTAGGGTTGGGAGTTCCTGGAGGCGGCGGCGGCGGCTTCTTATAGGTGAGGCGCGGCGCGGGGCACGTGGACGGTCGAGATGCAGCGGCGGCCCGCGGAGCGCGTCGCGACGGCGCCATGGCGGGGCTCCCCGGCGCTTTAGCGCGGGCGACGCCAGCGAAAGGGGAAAAGAGGGGGATGACGACGGCGACGTCATGGTGACGTCAGCGTGACGCCGAACGGGCCCCACTGGTCAGCGACACCACGCGGAGCGCGCGGTTGGTGGCGGTTAGCTGGGCCGCGCACGGGCCGAAAGAGGGTCGCGGGCTGGTTGGTTGGCTGCGGCCCACGTTAGGGTTGAAGGTTTTCCTAATATCTTAACCCTATTTTCTATTTGATTCAAATTTGAATTCTAATTCAAATTTGAATCCACTCAAACAAATCCAAATAAATCCCAAATGAAAATCCAACTTCTCACACTAGCATTTTATAAGTCCTAAATTATTAATTGAATTAAATAAAATCTAGGATTTAGGGAAGGGAAAAAGGAAGACACCCTTATATGATTTCGTGAGCACTCAAATACAAAGCAAGTTTTTGAAATTCCACATTTTTACGAACAAGCAAAATCAAGGATGTTATAGTACGTGGGGTGGGGGTAAACGCGGGAGCAGACGCGGGTGGGCCCGGCGGGTACGCAGGGTTGGTAGACACGGGGTGGGTGAAAAAAAATTATATTTTTGGCAGAAACGCTCCCCAAATTGCGATTTTTATAGTCGTTCCACCTTTTTGGTCATCATGCAACCTTACGGGTGGGTCCGACGTGAAGGGTAAGACGGACCCGAATCGAGTGTTGTCTTCGCTTAGGAACTCTTAAAAAGTCAAGTCTCGGCCTTTCAGCCCAAGGAGGACAGGACATTGAGCCCATTTCTATAGTTGCATGATCATATTCTCGTACTAGTGCGAATGGGTTTGTAGTCCAATGGTAGGACGGTCCAGTGGGACGCTACCCACCAGGGTTCAAATCCTGGTGCTCGCACCTTTTCCTGGATTTATTCCGGGATTTTCCGGCATTATGCGTTCAGTGGTAAGCGACGTTCCCGTCGACGATGAGGCGTCAGTGGTGACTTCGAGAATCTCCAGATCTGCCGGTGCTCAGTCCTTCGGAGGTGCTCATAGGGGTAGGGTTTGCGTACGTGTATTCATAGGGGTGAGTGTGCGTGCGTGTTGTGAGCGTCTGCGTTGTACTGTGTAATAAAAAAATATTCTCGTACTAGTACTGTACACATACATGATGCTGCGTTCTAGAATTCATTTGATGTATGCAAGGCTACTCAGAAGGAACAACAAAGATTGGGGAAAGCGGAACTGCGCTTGGGCAATGGGCATCGTGTCAGATCCGTTCTTAAAACACCTGTTCGCGTTACGACTTCACGATGAGGACGGGGCAGGTCGCGTTCCTGAGGCAGTAATCACTGACACTTCCAAGCAGAGCCCTGCAAAACCAACGGCCAAGCAACCCCGCGTAATCAAGCGCCATCCCAAAGTGCAAGCTAAATCTGTTTAACCAAAACCAGCTATAATCCCACTGCGCGCGTGCCTAGTGGCACGCAGGAGCAGATCACTGTTGCTTTGATTGGTACCTCTTGAAGAAGCCGTATCCATGGCTCCCCATGACCAGGAGGTCGGCCCCGAGCTTGCCCGCCATGTGGCAGATGACGGTCCTGGCGTCCCCGACGGCCACCTTCACCTCGACCTTCATCTCGTGGTCACTCTCGCCCTCCTCCTGCAGAGCCAAAATCACCATTCCATCAGCAGCCAGATGCGAAATTCGCTAGCTCGCCGCTGTAGCAGAGCAGAACGGAAACTTGCGCGTCGTCAGTTTCGAGCACCTTGCTGTAGAGTGTGCAGAGCTTCTGCGCCTTCTCCACCACCGCGTCCGCCACCTCCCTGCTGTACTTGTCGATGGCGGCGGTCACCTCCTCCGCGAACATGTAGCCTACCGCGGCTTGCAGCGCAGGACCGGTAGCCAATCGAAACAGAGTCGAAGTTGGCCATGAGTGTGCTGGAAGAAGCACACAGAGAGAGGGAGGGAGGGGAGGTGCGTACCGGAGGGGTCGAGCATGGAGTAGTTGGGCGGCTCCGGGCGGACGTAGAGCAGGATGACCGTGTCCCCGCGCGCCGACGCGGCGAAGGTGCTGAGGCACCAGCGCAGCGCCTGCACGCTCTCGTCGCCCTCGTCCACCGCCACCAGGATCCGCCGCCCCCGCTCCGGCGCCGCTGCCGCCTCGCCGCCCATGGAGTTTCTCTTTCTCTCGGTGCACGCGTGTCACGCAACCGAATCGATCTCGTGCGGGCAGTCACTAGTCACTACGGAGTACTCCTCACTAGAAGCTGCGACTGCGACTCGTGGGTGTGGGCGGCTGAGAGATTCCGGGCCGGTTTTATATTCGGGAACGCGCGCGTAGCTCGCGGTAGCGGCTCGGTTCCGCGGTATTTTGGGCGTCGCCGGCCGTTTCAGGCGCAGCACCACCGGGTTAGATTTGCGGGGGACGGGCCGTGGTTTTCCTAGCAGTGTGTGGGGGCGTGCGTGGGTCCGCGGATTCCGTGGACTGTCGCGTGGTCCGAGCGGAGGCTAGCAGCCTGTCCATCGCTTATCAAGCACCGTACTTTTCTTTTGTTTTAGAACAAAAAATTAGTCACCGGCCACGAGTTAGTAATACTTTTCTCTTATAATAAATCAGCACCAGCAAGCAGCAATCGGCCACCAGCCAAATGAACATGTTGTAGTTTTCCTAGTGTCGAACAAGTAAAATTGCGTTTTTTTTGTCGTTAAAAGACTCAACTAATTAATAAGTCCAACATGTCTACGGAACTAATAGATTCAACTAAATTTAACATTTCAGAATTTACTTTCAACATTTAAAAATACATGATTCGACATTCAATATTTTTTTACAATATCCAACATTTTCATTATCTATTTAACATTTGAAGAAACAAGATTTAACACTAGAGCAAACAAGATTCAACATTTGGAAAAAGATTAATATTTTTTCCATCGTCTTCTTCCTTAGGAAGAGGGTCGGCTTTGTTCGGCAGATCTTGTGTTAATTTATACGACAGATTTGTTCTGAAAGAAAAGCACTGCTGACTGATTTGTACAAATGTTTACAATACGCCAGCCGAACAGGGCACACTCTTCACTTAAACACTGACTGACTATAGAGAAAAAAAATCCGAAAGGTAGATTGCAGTTTCCGGCCCTAGAATTTTTTTTATATTTTTTTCTTTGATTTTCGAAAAATAAATGGATGAATCAAAAAATTTGAGAAATATACATCTGCCGCCGTGAGGAACTCCTGTTGGTGGCACCCCTACCGCCATACCCCACGGCGGCAGGAGCCCTACCGTCGTGGGGTACGGCGGCAGCGTCACCCCTATATAAGGGGGCGACGGCTGCCGCCACCGCTCCTCCCTCCCTCGCTCTCTCCTCTAAATCTTCGGCTTTCAACCCTTCGGAGCACTTTTGACTAAGGTATGTTTCTAAATTTAGTTTAGTTTAGTAAGTGTAGTTAGTTAGTTAGTTAGTTTAGTTAGTGTAGTTAGTTTAGTTAACTTAGTTTAGTTAGTTTAGTTTAGTTAGTTTAGAAATTTCAAAAATTTTAGAAATAGTTATAATTCAAATAATTAGATTATATTAATATAAAAGTATTAAAATTATTTTAATTAACATAATTCGTTTAAATTGGTTTTAAATTTTTACAAAATGGTTATAATTAGCATAATTAGATTAAATTGATATAAAATTCGTAGAAAATAGTTTAAATTCACATAATTTGTTTTATTTCATTTAAAATTAGTAGAAAATGATTATAATTCACATAATTAGATTAAATTGATATAAAATTCGTAGAAAATATTTTTAATTCACATAATTCGTTTGAATTCATTTAAAATTCCTAGAAAATAGTTATAATTCACATAATTAGATTAAATTGATATAAATTTCGTAGAAAATAGTTTAAATTCACATAATTCGTTTTAATTCATTTAAAATTTCTAGAAAATGGTTATAATTAGATTAAATTCATGTAAAATTTTTAGAAAATATTTTTAATTCACATAATTCGTTTTAATTAGTATAATTCGACTAATTGATTAAATTATGTTATTTTTTTGCAGTTATGGCTGGGCCGTTGGAGTACGTACGGCCGGAGTTGTTCGACGAGGCGGTGGACCGGCACCACCGCTCGTACGCGTCGGCTGTTCTTGGACGTTCGCCCGGTAGTATACGTTTTCGGACCACCCGCACGTTGATGCCGATACACCAGCGGTGGATTCCGAAGTACGTAAATCATTTTTATTATTTATTTCTGTTTCTTTACAATAGTAATTGTGTTAAGTAAATTAATTTTGTTTTTTTTAGGCTACGCGCTGCAGGACTTCTCCCTTTTGCGCGGTTGGTCGAGGGGGACAGACTACGAGCTGAGGTTCCCCGGGCGGAGCGGTTGACGCGGTTCAGCTACGACGCCCCGCTGATCGCCGCGTTCATGGACCGGTGGCGACCAGAGACACACACGTTCTACTTCCCCGTCGGCGAGATGACGCTCAGTCTGGAGGGCGCCGCGATGTTGGGAGGACTGCCGTGTGCTGGCGAGGTGATGGGGCCGATCGACATCCCCGCTACGTGGCACGCCGACTTCCTTGCTTGGTTCGCAAACGTTCCTCGGAACGATTGCGCGCCTCTGCCGTACGTGCCCTTCGCCAACACCCACGGGCCCACCTGGACTTGGATCCAGTAGTTCAGCGTACGTGATTCTAACTCTTATTTTCAACGTTTGTATGCATTTTAAACGAATGTGACGATGGACCTTTGTGTGTGTGCAGGCTGACTACATGGCGGACGAGGCCGACGACCCGACGTCAGACAGGTTTTTGGAGGTCTACCTGCTCTGGCTGTTCGGGTGGGTGCTGTTCTGCGATTCAGCGGGAGACTCGGTGTCGAGGTATCTGCTCCCCTGGGCTCAGAAGATCGCTGACGCACCCCTCGACCAGATGCCCCAGATCAGCTGGGGCAGCGCTGTTCTGACAGCTACCTACAGGGGGCTGTGTTCGGTAGTGGCGAGGCCGGGGAGTAAGGAGGGGATCCTCCTGGGGTGCCCTCTCCTGCTGCAGATGTGGATCCACGAGCGGTTCGACATCGGTCGGCCCAAGGTCGACCTCTCGGAGTACCAGTCGCTGCCCGAAGACACCGACCCAGCGGACCTCCCCACCATGAGTTCTCTGTGGTGCCTCCGGAAGGTAATGACCTTCCTTATCGTTTTCTTCGCTTTATGAGTTTTTTAGTTCGAATCAATTAACTTTTCATGTTCTGTGCAGCACATTTGGGCTGGGGAGCAGTCGAAGAAGGCGTACAAGGACTTCGTAGGTCAGATCGACCGGATGGTCGATGCCCAGGTCCGGTGGACGCCGTACGCTCCTGCCATGGTCGCTGCCTGCGCACCACAGGGGCTCTCGTCCCTGTGCTACCGAGATCAGGCGTACTGGATGACGCGGCGACGATTGGTCTTCGACGTCTACGTCGAGGAGTACGCCGTCCACCGGGTGATGAGGCAGTTCGGCCTCTTCCAGGAGTCGCCAGTACCCGCTGCGCCACGTCTGCCGCCTACAGCGCACAGGTGAGCTACCATTTGCCAATTATAATTATTTTCCGTTACAAATAGTCAGTTGCCAATAATTTTCTGTTTCATCTATGCTAGGTGGACGCGTAAGGGCGTGTCTGCGGCGACGTCGTTCGTCGACAAGTTGCAGCCGTACGTGGACGAGTGGGTGTCCGCGGCGCACGAGGAGAACGTCGTCACCGAGCACCGCCTACACGACGGCGCGGCCTGGGTAGCGTACCTTCAGTGGTACCTCCTGAGGACGCGGACGCGGGTGACGTACGTGCCTGCTACCCCGCCACCGCCACCGGTCCCGGACCACGACAGGATCCTGCCGGACACCACGTACCCGGTGCGCCGAGACCAGACCGCCGACACAGCGGTAAGCTACGATACTGCAAACATATTTCATTCATATGACTTTTCAATATAACATGTGTTACTAATTTTGTGAGCAGCACGACGTGCTTGCTGAGATCGTGCGGCTCGCAGCGTCCGCGAGGGAGCAGTGCTTTACCTGGGGGCCTCAACAGCACCAGAGCACGTACGACAGGATCGTCGATGCTGCCATGAGGCACTCGCCGTCGTGAACTACGCCGGGGCCGCAGAGATTCCTCTCCTTCCGCGCCACCCAGCGTCGTCCTCGAGCTCCGCCTCGACAGCGGCTTCGCAGCCGATGCCTTCCACCCTTGCCGGCGGCTTCTCGGCTCCGACGACACAGCAGCAGCCACAGGCGCAGGGCCCGCACACCTACGTGCAGCGGCCGTTTGTTTCCCCCGGCGCAGGTACTTTCAGTGGACCTTATTTTCAACTAATGCACGGAATTGTTGTGTGTTTGTGTTATACTATATTCTAATCGTACAAGGCGACCGCCGCTCTTTCCGATAACCGAGCCTCGACAGCCGGAGACGACGGTACCTAGAGCGCCGATCTTTCCGCTAGGAGGTTTCAGACCGCCGGTCTTTCAGTTTGCGGCGGCAGATATTCCTTCCTCGTCCACTCCGCCTATGTTCCAGTCTGGTAACGACATTAACTTTACAGTAAAATTCGTTAAGTACGATACGTTTTGGAGAACTAATACTATTCGTTGCAGCCGGTTTCGACGCGACCACCGAGGAGCACCTGGGCTGGGACGAGTTTGGGTACCACGACATTCTCGCGACCATGGATGCCCCGCAGGCCGAGGAGGTTGGCCCGTCACAGTTCACACAGGCACCGCCTGTTGGGACTCAGCCGACACAGCCAGTGGGCGGAGCGACCCCGGCGGCCGGCGGAGCGACACCGGCTGCTGCAGGGTCGTCGTTGGCGGGCGGAGGGACACCGACGGGCGGAGCGACACCGGCCGGCGGAGGGACACCGGATGCTGCAGGCTCGTCGCAGGCGGCCATGGCGACACCGTCTCCCGACCAGCTCGGACCGCGGGTGGTCAGGGCACCTGACCCCTGGACGTACGCCCGGGACCACACCTGGGCTGGCGCTAGAGCTGTTAGGCCGAAGAGGCACCGACGCATTTAGATGTAGTAGTACTTTTACCATGATTTTGTATAAACTATTTGCATCTACTCATTGATTATGATATGATCTTGTGATTATGCTTACACTTCTCAGTTTGTTGTTTTTTAAAAAGGTTAAAAGTGTTTTAAAAATGAAAAATTTAAAATAAAAATAAAAATAAAAATGGCCTTACCGCCACGTGGCACGGCGGTAGGGGCCTGCCGCCGTGGCGCACGGCGGCAGGGGCCTGGCGCCGTGCCACGCGGCCCTGCCGCCAGAGGTGCTCTCCTGCCGCCGTACCCCACGGCGGCAGGGACTTAACGCCGTGGGGCACGGCGGCAGGGATGCTGCCGCCGTGCGACACGGCGGCAGGTACGGCGGCAGATGTATATTTCTCAAATTTTTTGATTCGTCCATTTATTTTTCGAAAATCAAAGAAAAAAAATAGAAAAAAATTCCCGGTCCTAAGCGAGGCTGCTGCAGTTTCAAATGGGCTTCATTGTATTGTATGTACCGAACTGCATGCTTTTGAGCTCAACTCTGCAGGCCAACGCTTCGAGCCCGTTAAAATATAAAGGCTTTTCTGTTTCTTATCAGCCCAAATAGGCTTCGTGTGTAACATATTTGGGCGCCCACACGACTCCGCCTGATCTAAACTTGAACGGCCACAACAGAGCGATTAACGTAATTAATCACCATCGTGCCGCCCAATCAATCGTCACGTTCGCAAACGAGCTCACCACACCCAGCAGGCACTCGCGCTGGTTTGCTGCCCGCCATGATCAGCCATAGTGCCCCGCACGTTCACCACGCACGCGTAACGGGATCCGCCTGAAACCTACAACTCCACGAACACCACCGGGCACCGGGGCGCACGGCGGCTCCGGGCCCCTGTTCCGGACGACGACGCCCTACACGGCTACACCTCAGACCCGTCCAGACTGCAGCCATGTCGGCGACCCCTCGCGGCCTGTCGTCGCACCGCCGGACGCGGTGCAAGTGCTTAGGCGGCAGCAAAGGGGACCGCACCGCCACGCCGTGCTGCTCCTTCAACCCGCTGAGGTCCCTCTTCCGGTGCCCCGGCGGCCGCGGCCGCAGCCGCAGCCGCGGCAAGCATCGGCAGCGGACGCCATCCAGGGTGCGTGACGCGCCGGTGGGCGGCGACGTCCAGCTGCAGCAAGGCCAGGAGGAGGAGCCATCCTTCTTCGTGTACGCCATGCCGAACAACCAGGGAGGCTTCGGCAGCGGCGGCGGTGGCGCTGAGCACAAGAAGAAGAAGAAGCACAAGAAGCCGCGCATGCCGTCCTTCGGCTCGTGCTTCCGCAGGAAGAAGAAGGAGCGGAAGCAGGCCAGGGGCACCGTGGCCACTGCGAGCGCCCCACGTCCGGCGCTCACGCCGGCGTCGTCTTTGCTGACGCATCCGCCAGGTTCCCCCTCGCCGGCGGAGAATACCCAAGCTACGACTCCGTCGATGACGCAGCCTCCTTCTCCCGCTCCTACCGAGAACGGCAGCACCATCAACTCGCCGGCGCCGCCTGGCCGGCAACCGGCCACGCTGAGGCCGGGCAAGCAGTCACCGGACTCGGCGCGGTCGTCGCCGCTCGCGCCGCGGATGCAGCAGCCGAAGCAAGTGGAGGGGCTGGAGATCATCGAGGTGGCGACGGGCGAGCGGCTGTCGGCGCATGAGCTCAGCCTCATCGAGATGGTCGGCAGCTCAACGGACGGCTCTGCGGAGTCGTCCGTGAAGTCATCACTGGAGTACGTCGACGAGCCACCGCCTCCGCAGCCAACGGCGAAGCGGACAGCGGTGGGGAGGGGGGCGGAGGTGGTGAAGGTTCAGGACGTCCCGAGGGTGTGGCTCAACGGCAAGTCGGACGAGTCCCGAGCAAGGGAACGCTTCGCCAAGCCTCTGGTGGCGGCGGAGGCTGAGGAGCTGTGGGCGCACGACGTCGCGTGCAGCCGCGTTCACGCGACCATGCTCGCGGAGACGGTACGGTCTTCGAGCCCAATGACGTTGGTTTACGTCGAATTGAATTGTTTTTGCTATCGTGATTACTCAAAGTTGTTGTCGCATTTTTCTTGTAATTTTATAGCCAGCACAATCGGGCTTTTATATAGTCCAACCTAATTACCCAATAACGCTTCAATTAGCAATCCGGTCATATGCTCGTATCTCATACCGATTATGGTGATGTAAAAACATCTTTGGCAAAATGGGCTAGAATTGGGCATATTATTCTCATAAACAATAGCTAAATACTATTACTTTGAATCTGAAACCTACATGCTGATGCTTAAGGATACTCATACTAGTGATTTGGGCTAGATCACACCTCCATCTCCATTGGTTCTGAACTTCTATCATAACACCAAGGGATTAGTATGTTGAACCTTGTTGAATGAATTTAAAACTTACGCACCGATGAACTATGGGTAGTCCAACAAGCAAAGGAGAGTTTATGTGTTTATAACTAGGGGCGCTCTTCCTCTTTCTCTTCCTCCTCCTCATTTCTTCTAAAAAAAATGGAGGGTGGTAGGTTAGCTGCAACCGGGTGGTAGATCTACCGCTGAACATCTGAACCCCACTACACCTTCTTTGGTTCATCATTTTGTTCCAAATAAAGTCTTTCTTTTTATAAAAATTCATCACTAAAGTTGCAGATAAAGATTTTCCATACATGAATGTCGAGAAAATTCAAAATAATAAGGGTTAAAGATTGCACTTAATTAATTTTTACCTAAGGCTTAGCTTATTAGGAAGTGTGTCCAAACATCGAAATTGAAAGAAACATTTTAATTACTATTCCATGAATGTGTGATTTTCACCTAGTTTATGATAGCCGCCATTCGTTTAGACCTATTTGATAACTTTGACCATCCACATCATTTGACTTCAATTCCAGCGAAGGTGAGACAATCGCGCACCTGCTTGAAAGAGGATAAGCATTCGATTTGACAACCTGAGAACAATAGAAAAAGGAAAAAATTTATTTGCCAGCTCTAGTACTAGTACTCGTAGGCGCTGCACTGCACTGCACTGCACCTTCATCGTGACCGTTCTCCGTAACACAATGACCTTCCGCTTAAACCCAGCAACCCATTTTATTAAAAAAAAAACCCAGTAACCCACGAGGCAACCGCGCCGCCGCGTCAATCAACGGCGCGACGCCCCCTATGGCCTTCACCTCTCAATCCCTAATCTTCCGGGCATCCGCCTCCCTCCCCGGCGACCGCCTCGCCGCCCCCTCCGCCGGCCGCGTCGCTCTCCGGGGCCGCGGCGCCGCCTTTTATTCCGTCGCGGCCGCCTCCACTTCGGTGGCGAACTCGGATGGCGACGAGAAGGAGACGAAGCTTTGGGGCGGCCGCTTCGAGGAGGGCGTCACAGACGCCGTGGAGCGCTTCACGGAGTCCATATCCTATGACTGGCAGCTCTACAAGTACGACATCATGGGTAGCAAGGCTCACGCCTCCATGCTCGCCACACAGGTATCATAAGAGCGTTCTGCTGAAGCAGCTGCGTCCTTGCTGTTCGTCGTAGTGTTGCAGTGTGGTGTGATCGCCTAGATGTTCGACAGATCATTAGCCTTATCTGGATGGAGCTGCGGCGAATGAATTTGGGGGTTGCTCGTCTGGGGTCAGTCGGCTGTTGACCACTGTGGTCGTCGTGTTCGAGGAAATGCCAGTTTACCTGTCCTGCTTGTGGTGACACGCAGGAGTTCAAAACAGCTACTTCCTATAAAGTAGCACTGTTTGGGTTTAGTCTGCATAAACTCAGGAGTTACTCGGCACTGTTCGTCATATCTCTAACAATTGGCCATTAACATTTTTGCTGGATGCTGCTTAGTTGCTTAATGCTTATAGTGTACTATTTCTGTTTGAGTGTGATTGCTGAATTATTTGCAATGCAGGGTTTGATAACTGCTGGTGATAGGGATATCATTTTAGAGGGGCTCGATCAGATTGAAAAGCTGATTCAAGAAGGAAAGTTTGAGTGGAGAAAGGATCGGGAGGACGTGCATATGAACATTGAAGCAGCTCTGATTGAGAGAGTTGGTGAGCCGGCCAAGAAGCTGCACACTGCTAGGAGCCGCAATGACCAAATTGTGACAGATCTAAGGCTGTGGTGCCGTGATGCTATTGACAAGATCTTGATTCGCATAAAGCAGCTTCAGGTTCGCTCCTGAATTTACTTTGTAAAATGGTTATGGAGTCCTGCTATAATCATGTGTGTATTTCTTGGCTATCTTTACTGCTTGCTGGCAAAACACTCTTCAGATTTGTGCTTGATTGACAATTGACACACAACCAATCCACCAACTAAGAGAAGCTCATGCTGCTGAAATTTCAAATCTTCATTCATTCATTCATTCATCGGTCGCTGTAGCTTTAGTCCAAAACTTCTGCTTTTATACAAAACTTTAAGAACCTGATTGCAGATTTTGTGTGTTCTCGTAGTGTTATGGTAGTGGGACCGACCCACTACCGTAACACGTAGAAATATCCACTCTGCAAATGCTGATGCACGATTTCTACTATTTTTATAGAACTGTTTTTCAGGGTGGCAGTTCATCTGTCTAATATTAGCATGGTTCTTGATGTTTCAGGTGTCTTTAGTTTTGTTAGCTTCAAAATATGTTGACTTGATAGTCCCTGGTTATACTCATCTGCAAAGGGCACAGCCTGTTTTACTGCCCCATCTTCTCTTATCATATGTTGAACAGGTAATTTATATTTCTTGCCTTTGTGACACATTGCAACATTGGTAATTTCAATTTAAGTTCTATCTTTGGGAGGCAAGAATTTTAGTTTATGAATGTGAATGACATGTGCCACTGATCTATTCTTTAAGTTGATATAGCGGGTACTGTGCGAATAAACCCTTCACTGTAAGCACAGTTAATAATTAATGTTCATGATTATTTCGGTCATATGGTCTATTTTTCAGTTTTTGGCCGTAGAACCTTAACATATGAGGAACTGCTGTGCATAAAATAGAACATTCTGTGTTTTTAGGATTATTTGGCACCTCCATGTATGCTGTAGACATCCCAAATTCCCAATGCAGCAACAAAATTTGAATAATTGCATATTGTGTTCCCAACTATACCATGTTTCTTGGGCAGTCCAGAATCCAGATACACCTACACTTACTAGCTAACATTGGAAAGTGCTGAATTTTACTATGTAAATTTGTGAAGAAAATGGACAATGTTTAGGTGTTTCATTTTCTTGTACTGTATATGCTCCAATCTGTAATCTACTGAACTTGAGCTTTATTCAACAATGCACCATGTAGCTATCTGAATTATGGACTGTATAGTTGTCATACCAAGCCCGCTTGAATACGAACATATCTTACAGTAACATATATCTGGCGTATCCGAGCGAACAATAGGGCTCCGAACACTTTATTGCTAACCTTTTAGGTAAACGAGGTCAGAAATTCTTGTTGACTTGACAGTATTCTGATCTATAATTTCTACAGTTGGAGAGAGATGCTGGTCGGCTGGTCAATTGCAGGGAGCGAGTGAATTTCTGCCCTCTTGGTGCTTGTGCTTTGGCTGGAACTGGACTTCCCATCGACAGGTTTCAGACCGCTAAAGATTTGAAGTTTACAGCTCCGATGAAGAACAGGCAAGTTATTGATTTCTTGTGGTAGTATCATTTCAAGGCTACAAGCATGACATTCTATTCTGTTATATTGCTTGCTTCAACTGTGGTCATGCTAGATTTATTTTGTTAATTTAAACCCTGAAGCTTTACATCTGCTGGAGTCTGTCTGTCTGTCTGTCTTGAGTCTAGTCGTGTGAAATCTAAAAAAAAACAGAGCTTGATATTTTGATTACACTGAAATAAAGCTAGATGAAAATGTCAGACCTAAATACCTGGCCATCATATTCATCCTCTTTCTTTCACAAACATGTGAATATTGTGCAGAAGCAGAAATTGTTGTTTTACTGGTTTGTATAGCTGGCATGTTTTGTTACTATGTAACTTGCATCCACATCCTAGAATTGTCGGCCATGCCCACTCGTTAGGCTCCAGATGCAGTGAATGGCAAATTGTTCGATTTCAATTTTTGAACAGTCTCAAACTGGAAGCTTCCCATTTTTTGGTCAACAGTATTGATGCAGTATCAGACCGTGACTTCGTATTGGAGTTTCTTGCTGCCAATTCAATCGCCGCTGTTCATCTTTCTCGAATTGGTGAAGAATGGGTTCTTTGGGCATCGGAGGAATTTGGGTTCCTGACACCAAGTGACAGAGTTTCAACAGGAAGCAGCATTATGCCACAGAAGAAAAATCCAGATCCAATGGAGCTTGTTCGTGGGAAGTCTGCTAGAGTTGTTGGAGATCTCATGACTGTCCTAACCCTGTGTAAGGGCCTTCCACAGGCCTACAACCGTGATCTCCAGGTGGGCCTCATTCTCATAAGTATATACATGCTTATATGAGTGTATATTCTCATTTTTCCTTCTTTTTGAGCAGGAAGACAAGGAACCATTGTTTGATAGCGTGAAGGCCATATTAGGAATGCTTGAAGTTTGCACGGAGTTTGCTCAAAACATTTCTTTTAATTCAAAAAGAATACAAAGTTCATTGCCAGCTGGTTATCTGGACGCAACAACATTAGCCGATTATCTTGTGAAGAAGGTAACTCCTTGTGCTCACGACTGCAGAATGGGTTGTTGTATATGACAGTCATATATAACTAGCAAATGAGCACACAAACTTAACGATTTTGTTGATGCTTTGTCAGCTACTGGTTTTATCGATGCTTTATTATTTACTTTAATTGGATTGGATTATTGCAGCTAATTGTTTCTTATCTTTGCTCTTTTCAGGGAGTTCCATTCAGAACTTCTCATGAGATAGTCGGAAGGTCTGTTGCTCTATGCGTCTCCAAGAACTGTCAACTAGCTGAACTTCAACTGGATGACCTGAAAGCCGTTCATCCAGTGTTCGAGGCCGACGTGTACGAGTACTTGGGGGTTGAAAATGCTGTAAACAAGTTCATATCTTATGGCTCAACTGGTTCCAATCAAGTAAAGAAGCAGCTCGAGGATTGGCGTATCCTGCTGGGAATCAGCTCATAAGGATGGGTATATGAACCAAGAAATAAGCTCGCAGGTCATTGCTTGCAATTTTGGAATGTGTATCTGAATGTAATGAACTTCTCTGCATATCCGTGCCACCGTTTGAAACTGGAATGAAGTGATGCAGTTGTGTTGGGCACCCTGAGTCTGTTCCATGTATCGCTGCACCCAGCTTTGTTTTCTGCAGAGTGAGTCTGATTCTTTTCCATGACCCGTTTTCTAGGGGGGGAAAGAGGTTTTTCATGTATCTTTATTCTTATCAAGTCCCCAGTCAAGTGTAATGGTTGCCAGTTTGCCACAAACTCACAGCCAATAAAAATTTTCAGTCTGCTATCTTCGGTCTTAAAAAAGTCTCTGCTATCTTCCGGTAACAAAAGGTTGTTTCTTGTTGGTGATAATAAATACTACCTCCGTTCCAACAGCAAGTTCAGTGTTATTTGGCCTAGGATTTCCCCAACGTTTCACCAACTACCCGTCACATCAATCTCCGAACACTAATTAGAGCATTAAATGTGGATTACTGACAAAACTCATTCCACGACCCCTACCTTAATTTTCGAGACGAATCTAACGAGTCTAATTATGTTATGATTAGGCAACGTTGTGCTAACCAATCTCTAATAACGAATTAATTAGACTTAATAGATTCGTCTCGCAATTTCCGATCCATTTATGTAATTATTTTTGCAACTAGTTTACGTTCGATACTCTTAATATTGATGTTGGTTCGTTGGGAGCCGTTAAAATGGGCCAGCGCACAGATATTGTCAGATCCCGTGAGCCACGCGGGGGCGCCGTGCGAGTTCCAGAAGGATGCCACGATTTACAGCCGGAGTTCTTTCCTCATGGAACCTGGACCAGTAGGACGTCGATGTGTTGCGTAGTGACTGGCGCCGCCTTGGGACTCTCAGTCTCCAGAGCTCACCGCTTGTCCTCTCGTTTATCTACGCAACAGATCCATCGCTGCTAGCGTGCACTGCCATTTGCATTCACCTGTGCACTTTCAGGGCTGCAAGAGCGAGAGAGCGGCGGAGGAGAGGAGGAGATCGGGAAGATGAGCGGCAGCATGGAGACCCAGGCGCGGGCGTTCGCGGACGAGGTGCGCGGCGGCCTGGAGGGGAAGAACTGGATGCTCGACCTCGGCCACCCGCTCCTCAACCGCATCGCCGAGAGCTTCGTCAAGGCCGCCGGGGTAAGCACGGCGCGAACACCGCACGCTAGCTCTCCGCTCTCTGTTTCCTTTCCCCGTCTCTCATCGACTCCGTTCCGATCCGCTGCTTCTGCCGTGTGTTGTTGCAGATCGGCGCTGTCCAGGCGGTCGCGAGGGAGTCCTACTTCATGGCCATCGAAGGTACCAAGAGAGCTCGTCGTTGCTGCTGCAGCTCGCATGTTTCTGTCCCTTTCGGAGATTTTAGTGCGATGTGTGTGTTGCTTTGACTGGCTGCAGGCGAGGGAGGATCGGTGTCCGGCGCCACCGGCTCGAGGAAACGCTCATTCCCAGAACTCAATGGTAAAGTTGGTAACAGCTCTGATCTTGCTTTCAGTACTCGGCTAGTACTAGTACTTTGCTCATTCGGCTAGTACGAGTACTTATTAACTAGCAGTGTAACCATGAGTAAGTAACATTGTTGATCTTTTTTTTTTGAAATAAAAGTAACATTGTTGATCTTGTGGTGGCGAAATTGGGCAGGGACGAACAGTGGTAGCAACTCGGCTGAGGCCATGGTAAGAAGCCATCAACAAAACTAGCCGAGTCTAGTTCTATACCAACCATGCCTTGCCTGTTTGTGATTCACTGATTCCTTTCTCCATTTTCCTCAGGTGAAAAACGTGAGCAAAGAGTCGTTACAGTGGGGTAATATACTACTAGTTGAAATTGAATCATGAATCAAAGCGTTTGTTGCCAACGAGACAAACGACGATACTATTTCAGTCCTTTTCTCGCTAGCTAGATTGGTTGATCTGATTCGGATGTCTTTGGCAGGACTTGCGGCTGGCGTGCACTCCGGCCTGACCTACGGCCTCACGGAGGTGCGCGGGACGCACGACTGGCGGAACAGCGCCGTGGCCGGCGCCATCACGGGCGCGGCCGTCGCGCTCACGTCGGACCGCGCGTCGCACGAGCAGGTCGTGCAGTGCGCCATCGCCGGCGCTGCGCTCTCCACAGCCGCAAACGTGCTCTCCGGCATATTCTGATTCGTCTGAGCCTGCGGGTGATGGAGGGTGTACTGCACTGTCATGGTGCCATCGTTATGTTCCAAGTAGAGTTGGAGCCCACTTCTACGATAGTTTGGGGGTGTTGGATCATGGATGCGTGAAGCTATTATCTTGTAATGTAAGCGAACTGGAGGAAACGCGCGCTGCTGTATCTGCTCGAGCTACGACTAGTGTTTTGATGGCAAATCATGAGCAGACTTGTCAGTGTCGTGAGCCGAATCTGATGGAGTTCATCATCCGTGAGTTTTGTTGCATGATTATCAAGAAAATTAGGTGGTTCCCTTTTCAGTAAATTTTTCTATAGGACATTGATTCTCACTCGTTTATCTAAAGTAAAAATGTTCATGCAACAATTAATTTTTTTTGAACGAACGGGCACGAGAGTGTGTCTATTTTATTGATAGAGAAGAGAGTATAAAAACTGCGGGCCGCGGTGACCGTGGGGTACAGGATAAGGAGCTACTCTCGCGACACAAGAAGCGCTAGGTCTTTTGCCCCGCACTTATTTCATTGATAGAGAAGAGAGTAAAAAAATTGCGGTGTCCGCAGGGTACAGGATAAGGAGCTACTCTCGCGACACAAGAAGCGCTAGGTCTTTTGCCCCGCAACGATCCAAGAGGACACCTCACTTCTAATATTAGCTAAAAGTGTAGCCGTTTCTAATATTAGTTAAAAGTGTAGCCGTTGAAGATTCACGTCCGTCGAAAATTCGCGCGTTGCGCTCCTTCCAAATTTCCCAAGTGACTAACAGGGCCAGACTTCTCAATGCTCGTCGCGGGGAGTCTGGCAAAGTAGTGATCATTGTCCACCAATGTAGGGCATCGTGGGTAGGCGTCCAGTCGGATGGAGATAGAGCAGGTTGTGCTGTCCAAACCGCAATAAGTACCCAAATTCGCTTCGTGTATCTGCAATCTGCTAGAAGATGGTGGGCAGTTTCCATAGATCATCGGCACAAGACGCAAGTCGTTGTGCGGCCATCCTCTATCTGCGAGCCGATCAGCTGACCATACACGATTTTGGGTAATGAGCCACGCGAAGAATTTGCATTTAGGGGGCGCCCAGGAATTCCAAATAGAGCTTATCGGTGGCGTCGTGGTGCAGCCAAAGAATTGAGCTTTGTAGGCGGAGGCTGCCGAGTACGAGCCGGAAAGTGTGAGTTTCCAAGCGATAGAGTCTTCCTGGTGTGGTCGTAGTTGCACAGTTTGTATTAAGGACCAAAGCTCCACAAAAGCAGAAAGGAGGTCGTTGGATATGTGTCCTCTCACGTCCAGGTCACACAACCAGTTGTCATTGAGTAGAGCGTCGTGAACAGTTCTCTTCTTTTTCCTCGAAAGCTCAAAAAGACCCGGTGCAATATTTTTAGGTCTGCGCCCTTGGATCCACCTGAGTCCCAGAAGCCATTTTCCCGTCGCCAAGGGTAATTGTGGTGCAAGCGACGAAGAACAACTTATCCTCGTCGTCGCATGGTGTTTCAGTTCCCACCCAAGGTTTTTCGGGGGAGACCCACTGGTGCCAGAGCCAATGAAGGCGAAGCGCCCTTGCGAATTTCTCCAAGTTTGGTATACCCAAACCTCCACTCTCATTCGGTAGACAGCTGCGGGTCCAATTGACTTTGCATTTCCCTCCCATAAGCTGCTTGTCGCCCGCCTAGAGGAATCGCCTCTGGAGCTTGTCAAGGTCCTCAAGCAACTCTTTATTTGGCCTGAGCGCCGTAAGGAAGTAAACCGGTTGGGAGGAAAGGACTGACTTGGTCAGACTCACTCTTCCAGCTTGTGTAAGGTTGCGCCCTGCCCAGACGGAGAGTTTCCTTGTCGCTTTGTCCATAAGCGGCTGGAAGTCCACCTTTTTCAGCCTTCTGACGGAAAGCGGGAGGCCGAGGTAGCGCACGGGAAAGGAGGTTCTTGTTACCGGTAGGTCTCTCAGTAGATCATCAAGGTCGATGTTATGGCACCTGATCGGAATAAGTTGTGTCTTGTGGAGGTTTGTGCAAAGGCCGGTGGCTTTCCCAAAATTTCGAAGGATTTGTTCCAAGTTGTTAACATCTTTTCGCGTCGATTTAATGAAGATAGCCGCATCGTCCGCGTAGAGAGAAGCCCTGAATCTTACCGCTTTGCTTCCAAGTTTGGAGAGCAGGTTTCTAGCAGTCGCTTGGTCAATTAATTGCTGCAGCGGGTCGATAGCTAGGACGAAAAGTAGAGGTGAGAGCGGGTCCCCTTGTCTGAGGCCTCTGCCATGCTAGATCGGCTGGAGCGGGGTACCATTGAGTAGCACACGTGATGTTGAGGTGGAGAGGAGTGCCGTGATCCAGTTGCACCAACACGCTGGAAAGCCCCTATGTTGCAACAGGGAGATAAGATAGTCCCATCGGACTGAGTCAAAAGCTTTGGAGATGTCCAGCTTCAACAAGAGGGCAGGCGTCTTATTGCGGTGGAAGCGGCGCACGATATTGTGCACATACAGATAGCGACAAAACTAACATAATGAGGACAAATTGTACACTTACAAATGCTAAAGAAGTTGGAGCACATTTTGTTATCTTACCTGAATGACTCGTCAATACTCTTGCTCCCTGCAGAGGCGAAATCAACTTATATGAACTTGAAGACATGCATAGAAAAATTGAAAAATTAGAATTATATATTTCAGTTTTCAACGGGCAATACACCAAACATATTGATTGTATGAAATTTAAAATTACACTATGCTCAATAAGATCATAAATTTACAGGATGGAAAACCGATATCAAAGACATAAAAATTGGCTACGTTACCCAAATATATCCAGAAGGTCACGTATCGCATATTCTATACGTGTCGAATACGGACACGTCATGATACGACACCCATATGAATCTGCATAGCATTGGAAAAATAGTCATTAAATAGAAGAAAATTGAAAAATAATCATTAAATAGAAGAAAATTGGATACACTGGTCAGAGACATATTTACTCATTAGCTTGATACGGCCCAGCCCATACAACAGCCCCATTTCGTTCCCGACTGCTGCCCTACCCACGCACGCAGCGGAGGCTCACAGCCGCCGAAGGGGGATCTTGCTGTGCGAGCGCCGACGGCAGCGGATTGGAGCTCGACGACTGCGGGGACGGCGGCAACGTCGAGAGAGAAGAAGAGCGGCTAGAAGAGGGAGCGCTCTGGCCGTAGGCTGACGTGAGGCGCGCCTGCGGGTGCGCCGGCAGCCGGAGTGGCGGCGATACCCAGACGCCACGGCGACGGCGGACGGGAGGTCAAGCGGTACCCTGATGAACCTGCACCTCGGGCACAACTCTCGTCGGCACTCTTCAGTGAGTTTGAGAGTTTCCCATTCTCGTTCTAGTGTTCATGTGGATTAATATCTTCTTTCCCGAGGGCAGTTTTATGGATACATGCGAGGTGTGGTGGTGGGGAGGTGAGGCGGTGTGAAGGCGAGGGGGCGCCGGGCAGGCGAGGCGGCGTGAAGGCGAGGGGGCGCCGGGCAGGCGAGGCGGCTGCGGTGGGGAGGTGAGGGAGCGGCGGCAGCTTCAAGGTGCACTGGTGGATTTTTTTAGCAAGAGCAGAGGAGGATGACGTGCGAGACTGAGTAGTGGGGTCGGGAGATGATGTGGATAGCTGAGAGTTGAGAGAATTGGCTAGTGGGGTGCTTTTATTAAGTTTTGTATGATTAGGTAATTGTACTATAGGAGCGGTTATAACTAGATGACGATTAATTTTTTGAAAATTAGATAATTGTACCATACCTATTAACTAGGAGGCGTTTGGAAGGTCTTATTTTGGGTTTGTTGCGTAGTACTTTTCTCTCACAACCAATTAGCCGTACAACTTTTCACACAATATATTTTTTCTCACAACCAATCTGCCGGCTTATGCATTTAAGACCTGCAGAACACTCTCCTGCCGAACACTCTCCTAGATGGAACACTCTCCTAGATGGAAAATTAGGTAAACTTAGGTAACTTATCACATGAGTTTCATAAAACTTTTTCTGACATATGATGAAATTCTCTCTTTTCAAAAATACATTACAAAAATAGATTAGATTACAAACTTTCTCTGATGAAATTCTCTTCTTATACATTACCAAACCACAAAGTGGTGATGTCATATGAAAGTGCTCATAGAATTAGATTGGCCCAAACAACTAAAACTTTCCTATAACTTTGCCTAAAATATTAATATTATGCCAAAAATAATACCGTTTAGATAAATATCTGAATTAAGATAAAATTTCAAATGCCTAAATAACTAAGGCTACCCTATAATTATGACTAAAAATATTAATATTATGTAAGCAACAATATCGTTGGATATTTGAATTAAACTTTTTAATAATTTATTGGGAGATACAAATATTGCACATTTTTCACAAATCTAGACATAGAAACTAAAAGGTTATTTGATAGTTACTTGAAAAGGTACGCAAATAGAAAGCGAGAATTATATAATTTTTAAAAAGCAATAGTTATATAATTTAAATATAATTTAGAGATCGACAGTTATATAACAATTGGATTACCATTTTATAATTTTGAAGAAACAAAAGTGCAAGAATGGAATGAAAAAGAATACTTGTGTAGATTCGTCATTTCACCCACACAGATGGGAACTCGGCGCTTGGCAATTGATGTGGTGATCATAATGTATTTGAGTGAAGAATCATGATTATGTTGCATACAAATTACAATGTTATAATAGTTGCTTGAAATTTAGACATCCACATGATTAAACTTTCTACTAGATTTATAATGATAAGAACAAAATTTAGTATGCAATTCTCTAACGCTGACGTAATATGCAACATGAAGCACACCATCATAATCACGACATACGTACTTAGTGGGTGGAGATGTGATGACAAGCGGTGCTAATAGGAAAATGACAATTTGCGAACGACGTGTAACAAACAACGTTGAAGATGATGGTACGCCGGTCGTGGCGTCGTATTGGACATGACAACTGTGATGAAGATCTTAAGAGGTTATTGTTGAATAAAAAACCGAACGATGATCTTCACGCACTGACACACGGACAGTCCCGCGGTGAATGTAGGGCGTGCCAGCCAATCTAACAATGTTAATCTAACGGTGTCAACGGTTATAAGTGTGGATTTTCTGAAACCATTGTTACCTACACACCCCTGAATCTACAGTAGGATCTCATATAGAGTCGATGATGAGCTATAGTAATTAGGATCCTTCCTGCTAATCTTTCTGACACGCAGAACTAGTAGCTCTGGAAAAAGGTGCCGAAAGCCTGGTATATCGAGTCGCTCGGTGATCATCATCCTCTACAATGAGTATTTGTATTTTCGTTGATGTTGTGGTATCATCCAACAATACTTAATACCTCTACATGTACTCTACACGTACATACCCACCGCCTCGTGACAAGGTTGTCCACCGACCACAATAAGATTGGCAACCCACCATAATAAATAGGGAATGTTGCTGCCTGCTCGAGCATTATCCCAGGCTCCATCTCAAATCCGTTTCTCCATCCACTGACCAATGAAGCTGCTGACGTTGCTCTTCGTCGGCGTCGCCGCCACCGCATGCATCTCAGTGGCATTTGGAGGGGTGGGGTCGCTAGCGCTTTCAGCATCGTTGTTCTCATAAGCTTTACTAGCGACTTACTATGGTTCCTTGGCGTGCGTCGGTGGGGTCCCTGATGAAACGCATATGAAGCTCATCATTGGATCAACTATCTCTCTATGCGCCATTGATTTTATTATTGAATTTAAGGGATACATAGCTCACGATCAAGTAGAACTTACACTTGATGTAATATTTTTTTAGTAGCCTTGCTGTGTGTCGGGGTTCTCTACCGCCGGTAGTAAATTTGTGTCGGATCGTGTGTCCGACCCGGATGGTTAGCACAAGAGACACAGAGGGTTTATACTGGTTCGGGCCTCCGAGGAGAAATACCCTACGTCTAGTGTCGAGCTGCTGTGTTCTTATACCGGGAATGTTTCTAGTAGGGGTTACAAACTGGTCGGGAGAGGGTGTCGAGCCCAAGTCCCTGTGGAGTGTTGATTGATCGGTTTGTCAGCCCCTGTGACGGTTGCCCTCCTCTCCCTTTTATAGCCGCAAGGGTGAGGGGTATAGGGGAATACAAATATGTGGTACAGTGCTATAGAACTGGGAGGTCTTTTCGTACGTCGATGTCTGCCAGGAGGCATTGAAGGAGGGCTGAGCTGTAGTGGAGCCTGCGACCGCCGCGTGTCCGGGTGGCACTGTACATTTCTGAGTACCTGTCGCCTCCTCCGAGCTCTTTCGTGGGTGACTCAGCCCCCTTGAGTGTGAATTAGGCCCGCCACGCTAGGGCCTAAACGTAGATAGGTGCCATTTATATAGGGTACTTGAGTGTTTCTGACAGGGTTGGCGTGCCGCAGAGGTTGGACGGGACAGCACGTTGGGGGCTACACGAGTGAACAGTGCAGCATTACGGCTCCTGTCAGAGACGGTCGTCCGCGTGTGCCGCCAGCTGGGGTGTTTGCTTGGCGTGGGGAAGTGGTGCCTTGCGTGTCGCTGCGGGGGAGCTCGAGCGCTTGGGCAGTGCCACGTTTGTGTGGGGCCCATGATCCTCCGCTCCGACCTCCGTGCGTGGGCCTCGTCTTAGTCGGAGACAGAAATTACTCGTGCGAACGAGTAGTCAGAGGCGGAGACTCCTCGTGCGAGGCGGAGTCTCCTCGTGCGGGACGGAAACTTGTCGTACGAGGCGGAGACTCCTCGTGCGGGACGGAAACTTGTCGTGCGAGGCAGAGACTTATTGTGGAAACCACCTACTGGTCGGAGACAAGGCGTCTTGCCAGTGCCGGTCTTGACAAGGATATGTAGTCCTCCCTGTCCTGGATCTTAGCCTTGACGTTGTCAATGGTGTCAGATGACTCCACCTCGAGAGTGATTATCTTGCCGCTTAAGGGGCCCTAATCCAGGCCCTCGTCAGTAGCCCCCGAGCCTGGGTGGGAGTCAAGGACTCACTCACAGGCTCAGAGGAGAAGTGTCGCGGTAGTTTTTCCCTTCGGTTTTCCCGGTGGGTGCACGCGAGCGCATCCGTCGGATGTAGCCCCCGAGCCCACCAGTGAGTTGTAGACTCGTTTGTGGGGTTTTAATCTCGAAAATGCTGTTGTCGCTTCGAAATCTTCGGTCGAGGCGAGCGTGGCGGTTGCGGGGGACGTGTCCATTGTGGAGGACGTGGCAGGCATGGCTGACTTGACAGGTTGAAAAGACGGCGTACAGTCGGTTCAGATTCTTGGGCCCACCAGGCGTCGAAGCGTCACGCTGACAGGCGCCTGTCACTTCGGGACGCGCGCGCGCTGAGTGGGCGGCTTTCCGGCATGGTGGGGCCAACATTTAAGGCCGACATCCACACCTTCTCCTTATTAACTGTGCGCCGGTTAGGATTCAAATCATTTGCTTCCAATCTCCGCCATTGCTAGCGCCGCCTGCTCCCTCTGTTCTTCACGCCCACAGCGCCGCTGCTTCCTCCATCCACGCCGCGCCCTAGAGCTTGCCGTCACCATGTCGAACTGGTCCCGCTCCAACGTGTCTCGCTCGATGCTCCACCACCTCATCGCCGCCGGGCAGTTGCCCATGCTCACCGACGCTGAGGAGTGGAGGGTGCCCAAGGATGAATCCGTGTCGCGCCCGCCGGAGGGCTACGTCGTCTCGTTCGTGGCTTTCCACGAGCGCGGCTTCTCCATCCCCGCCGGGCGGTTCATCCACGCCGTGCTCTTCGAGTATGGGCTGCAGCTTCAGCACCTCAACCCAAATAGCATCCAGCAGATGGCGGCGTTCGAGGTGATGTGCGAGGGGTACCTGGGAATAAGTGCACACTTGCACCTCTTCCGGTACTTCTTCATGTTTGCCCGCCTGAAGGACGGCCAGCTTCCGGTGACGATCGGGTGCGCCAATCTCAGGATGAAGCAGGGCAGGGAAGACGCATATATCCCCTCCTCGCTGACGAGCTCCAATAGTGGCTGGCACAAGGGCTGGTTCTATCTCAAGAACGACCCCGAGCACATGCTGCCGGAGTTCACCGGCGCCGCTATCTCCGAGGCGCCGAAGAAGTGGAGCGTCGGTCCCCCGTCGGCGGAACAGGAGAAACTGCTCAGGGAGCACTGGGCCGTCCTACCCGGCTTCCCAATGCCGGGGTCGACCTGGCGGCCGTCATTGGGCAATACCACGCGCGGGGAGTCGTCCTGCTCTGGAGGCGCCCCTTCGCCTCTGCGAGATGACGAAGGACAGGGCGCCCTTCGTGGGGTTCGTGACGGCGCCCGAACTGCCGTCACTGGACGAGATCCAGCGTCGCGTTTCGCTGGCCATCGGGAAGGCGTCGTTCACGTGGCCGCCGCCACAGCTCTTGCCCATGCTCCCCAACGAGGAGACTAAAAAACTTGTAAGTGTTCCCCCCCTCTGACTAGTTTTCCATCTAGCTCGGGGTCTCGTCTTGATTTGCATCTTCTCAGAGACTTTTGATTGTTAACGATTTTCTTCGCCTCTTTGTCCTCAGCTGAAGTGCTTCGACCTCGTGCCCGCAAAGCCTCCTCTCCCGCAGGATGCGATCCTTAATCGTGCCACGGCCGCTGTCGTGGTTGCGGAGGCGCCCGTCGCGAGCGCGCCGGAGTCGCCGTCGCCCCGGCTCGCCGCCCCTGACGTCAAAGCAGCGCCCACCCCAAACCCACCTCGCCCAGACCCGCAAGAACGCGTTGTTCCCACGGACGCAACGGGCGGTGCCTCCCCGGAGATCCAAGAGGTCGGGGAGAGCTCGGGCAGCTGCCTCTTCTCGGGTGCAGGATTGTTGATGGAGCCGGCGGAGGGAGGAGTGCGAATCACTGACCTCATGCGCTCCACGTGGACTGCGGCCCGCGAAGCGGACCCGCATGATGATGAAGACGAGGAACCGTAGCCCGTCACCACCTCGAACGAGGCCTCGGGTGGGCGCAGCAGGCGTTCGACGAGCTCATCCTCCCCGCGACGACGGTGAGTCCCATTGAGCCCATCCTTGGTCTTGTTTTCCCAGTCTTTGCAAGTGTTGCGGTAGATGACTCCTCGCTGGGAACAGACGCTCGTGGAGTGTGGCACCAAGAAGGCGCATGTCATCGAGGAGTTCCGGGCGGAGCGGTTCCAACTGGAGATGCAGCTGGCAGTCGCTCGCCTGGCCGCCGCCGGGACGGTGGCGAACGAGGCGTCATCGAGGGCTGCGCTCGAGGCCACCGTGAAGTCTGCAGAGGATCGCGCCATGGCTGCGCAGTCAGCCGCGGCTACCGCCGTGGCGGAGCGGGAGATCCTTGAGGCGAGGCTGGCCCAGGCGCAGACGACAGCCGCGGAGCTGCGGGCTGCCGCAACAACCGCCAACGAGGCCGCCGAGAAGGCAACAGCCGCCGCCGCTGCCGCTGAGGCCGCCACCCAGACCGCCGCCCAGGAGAAGACAACGCTCGAGTCGAAAGTGGCCGAGTTGGAGCAGGACCTGGTCAACGCCGGGGTGGACCTCAGGACGGCCAACAAGCAGGTCTCCGACCTGGCCGCTAAGCTCCAGGACGCCATCTACGAGGGGACCCGGCTCCGGGATGCCAACGCCAAATTGGAGCAGGACATCGACGGTGAGTAAACTTGAACGCCTCTGGCTGCTGCAGGCTTCTTTCCTCTTGTTGGTTTTTGGCGGGGTTGACTTGTCTCCTTGCAGGAACAGGGCTGCGCATGGCTCAGGCCGCGATAGCCGTACGGCTCACGGAGGAGGCGAAGAAGGTGAACGACGCCGAGCTGAAGATCCTCGAGATGAGCGGGGCGGTTAAGAGGTTGTTGGAGCAGCTCGAGAGTACGATCCCTTAGCTTTATCTATGTTTTTCTTCCTACTTTCCTGCGTTGCAACTGTCTCTACAACTCCTTGTCCATCTTCAGAGGTCAAGGCTGAGCTTGAAGAGTCCCGGAAGGCTCAACAAGAGACCAAGACCGAGCTCGAGGAGTCCAGGAGGGCCCAGCGTGAGGCAGAGACGTCACGCCAAAAGGACATCCAGGATCGCGTCAAGTTCGGGCGGTTTGTCGACCGGATCTTGTCGGAGCTTGGCGTTCCCCTTCTCCAGCCACTTCCCGGGGCGCTCGAAGATCGGATAGGGCTTCTTCCGGGCTTGGTCAAGGAGCGAGAGCTGTCGACTGCTCGGAAGGTGGTGCACCAAGTGCTCGCCATGTTCGATTCGCACTACCAGGGGTCGGACCGCACATCATTGAGCGGTGGGTAGGCCCCTAGCTGCTCCAACGATCACTGTGACAAGCTTGAGGCGGAATGCGCCGCCTTTGCCCGCGCCATGGCCGACGTGGCGATGAAGGACCTGATTCCACGAGACACACCAGAAGTCCAAGACGACTCCAGGCCTTCAAATTCGATGTATCATGCTATGTTGTAGACAATTAAGAACAAGCTTGTGTGTATATTGCCTCGAAACAGTTTTATATCGCTAAAAACTTGTCCAAACATGTTACTACTCAAACGTTCTCGAGCACTAGGGGATGACTGTGGAACCGAGTAGTAGAACTTAGAGACTCAAGCTGATCGAGCTTCACTCTGGAGCCGCGGGGGCGTAGGAGTCGGAATGCCCAGCCAACCCAAGCCACTAAATGGTGCCACGTGTTTGCAGCCCCCGAGTACTCGGGGAAATTTGAAAAGTAACTCGTGTATTTTTCGTCAAAGTCGTTTTAGGCTGGGGCCCGAGCGGTTACCCGAGAACATTTGAAAGAGGCCAGATGGAAACCTGTGGACTTGGCCTGTGCTCGCAAGTCTTCGCACCGTAGCCGCGGAGGTGTAGGTGCTAGGAGCTTTGAACGAACGACAGTTCCCGGCCACGCACAGATCACCACCCTTTCCTTTCGCGAGCACGAGCGTTCCACCAAAAAACCTCTCGCGCGTGCGATCGGTTGCGACATGGTTATCGATGAGTTTTGTTTTAAAAACGGAAAAATGAATGGAGGGCATCGTGCCCTGGGTAGCCCCCGAGCGGTGAGCGTTTCTGCATGGGTGCAGGGACGCTCGCCGCTCAGCCTTATGAAATGTTGCCGCACATAAAGAAGATGCCAACGCAAAATTTTACGAACTCATGGCTATATGAACAAAAGCATGAGGCATTTATTCATTGATTCATAAGATAAAACGGGGAACATTACTCAAGGGTAAAATGGCCGCAGGTGTTCTATGTTCCATGTGTTGGAGACAACCCTTCCGTCCTCGTATCGGATCTTGAATGTCCCGGGTCGGAGCACTTGATCCACGATGAATGGCCCCTCCCATGGGGGCGCGAGTTTGTGTCGATCCTTGCTGCCTTGGACTCGTCGGAGCACCAGGTCCCTGACCTGGAACTCGCGGCCACACACGTTGCGCTCGTGGTAGCGCCGGAGGGTTTGCTGGTACCGGGCTGAGTGTAGTAGTGCCACGTCGCGCGCCTCGTCGAGCTGGTCGATTGCGTCTTCAAGCGCGACTTGGTTGCCCTCCTCGGTGTATGCCTGTACCCTCGGGCTGCCGTAGTCGATGTCCGTGGGGAGAACAGCCTTCGACCCGTGGACCATGAAGAACGGCGTGAGGCCGGTGGCTCGACTAGGCGTGGTGCGCAGGCTCGAAAGAACAGTCGGCAGCTCGGCCACCCATCTTGCCCGGAACTTCTCGAGCCACTTGAAGATACGGGGCTTCAGTCCTTGCAAGAGCATGCCCTTGGCCCTCTCGACTTGTCTGTTCGTCTTCGGGTGCGCCATGGCGGACAGTCCACGCGAATGTTGATGCCGTCGCAGAAATTGAGGAATTTCTTCCCCATGAACTGGGTGCCATTGTCGATAATGATTGTATTTGGGATACCGAAGTGATAAATGATGTCGTTGAAGAACGCTACGGCCTCCTCGGAGCGGACCTTTACGATGGGTCGAGCCTCGATCCATTTGGAGAACTTGTCGACAGTCACGAGCAGGTGTGTGAAGCCCCCGGGCGCTTGTCGGAGTGGCCCCACCATGTCCAGGTTCCACACAGCAAAGGGCCATGTGATGGGAATAGTCTGAAGTGCCTGCGCCGAGAGGTGGGTCTGTCGAGCGTAGACTTGGCATCCCTCGCAGCATCGCATGATATCCTTGGAGTCCACCACCGCTGTGGGCCAGTAAAACCCTTGTCGGAAAGCTTTCCCGACAAGAGTTCTCGGACCGACGTGATGTCCGCATGTTCCGGTGTGGATTTCTTGAAGTAGCTTCTTGCCTTGATCCCTCAAGATGCAGCGCATGAGTATGCCCGCCGCGCCTCGCTTGTAGAGCTCGCCCTCGATGAGGACGAAGGCCTTGGTTCGCCGCGTGATGCGACGCGCCTCTGTCTGGTCGGAAGGCAGCCTCCCTTCGATAAGCCATTCGAGGATGGGGAAACGCCAGTCTGGATCTTCAAGGTTCGGCTCGGGTTGTTGGTCGATCTCCATGACTTCCGGCCCCTCATGTTCTTGCGGCTGCTCCTCCTCGACCCGCACGGACGGCGCGTGCTGGTCGCTTGCGAACACACCATGCGGCACCGGCTTGCGGCTTGATGCTGTCTTGGCGAGGACGTCTGCAGCCTTGTTGTAGTCGCGCAGCACATGATGAAGCTCGAGCCCGTGGAACTTGTCCTCCAACTTGCGTACGGCCCGATAATACGCCGCCATCTTCGGATCAACACAATTTTTCTCTTTCATGACTTGTTCCACGACAAGTTCTGAGTCCCCTCTGATCTCGAGACGACGGATTCTGAGCTCGATTGCGAATCGAAGGCTGTTGATGAGCGCTTCATACTCGGCGACATTGTTGGAGGCGGGGAAGTGTAGTCGAACCATGTACTCCATGCGCACGCCCAGAGGCGAGATGAAGACAAGGCCTACTCCCGCTCCTTCCTTCATGACAGAGCCGTCGAAGTACATTATCCAGGTCTTGTGCTCGATGGGTGCCAGCGGAGTTTGAATTTCCGTCCACTCGGCGACAAAGTCCGCCAACACCTGCGACTTGATGGCGCTTCGCGGCGCATAGGATATGTTTTGCCCCATCAACTCGAGTGCCCACTTTGTCAGAGGTTTAGATCTGGACAGCCCACAGGGCGGTCAACCCCGGTGGTTTATTTGTTCGACGGGGTGGAATCTAGGGCTAAGAACTCGAAGGTTGCGCACGAGCACACGGAACACAGAGAACACGACGAGTTTATACCGGTTCAGGCCTCCGGAGAGTAAAACTCTACGTCTAGTTGTCGGTGTAGATTGCTTGAGGATTGCGCAATTGTACAAGGGGTCACCCTGCCCGCCTTATATTGGCCAGCGGACAAGGTCGGCACCCAGACTCCTGGTCGGTTACGACCATGAGACCTAAGTCTAGTTGATTACAACCATTGCCATATACGTCGACCTGCTTGTCAGAATCCACCGTCATCTTGCCATGCACGCCAAGTCTTGAAGCCGTTCTGGATAAGGTCGCCTGGAGAATCTTCTAGAAGGTCTTCAGGAGGTCGTGTGGGTCATCAACTAGGTCGGTTGGGCCCACTGTCAGGTCGGCGGGTCTTCTGGTAGGTCGGACCCACTTGTCGGGGACGGCCGTGAGCCTGGTCGGTGGGGACCCAGGGGTACCCATGTCTCACAAGCCACCGAGCGATGTGTAGGCGCAGCGACCTTAGAAGGTCATGACGAAGTCGTAGAGCTATCGACAGGTCGAATAGCGTGCACGTCGGTCCAAAAAGAAAATAAATCAGCTTAGCAGCCGACCTGTTTGAAGTCTTGCCAAATGAAGAGAGGTCGAGTGACGACCTATAGGAAGCAGGCTTCCAATAGATCGAAACGATGATGAAAAAATTCAGAGGGCGTCATGGACGCACTCATAGAGTAGTATCCGAGCATCGTGGCTGGCAGGATGGCTGGTATGATGATCCAAAAAAGAAAGAGAAGAAGAAAAAAGTAGGTCGAGTAGCGACCTGAAGAGAAACAGGTTTCCCAATAGGTCGGTACGATGAAGAAAACAAGAGGGCGTCAAAGACGCTCTCGTAGAGTAGTCCCCGAGCATTGAAGCATGCAGCATGGCTGGTTTGATGCTCAAAAAAGAGAAGAAAACTAAGTCATTGTCTTGATCGAACGAAGCGTAGAGACACCCAGACCTCCTAGCATAGCTGCAAGGAGGCTGGCAGGGCCGACCTCAAGGAGGCCTTGCAGGTGTGCTGACCTCAAAGAGGCCTCAAATCAATAACGCTCAGTATCCGAGGATACCCAGCAGGATCTTGAAAGGCGCGTCACATGAAAAGGTCTTCTGTAGTGGTCGAAACGGTCAACGATGAAATCGTAGAAAAATATTGATCTTGAACATATGGAGTGTAGAGACACCCAGATATCCTGCATAGCTGCAAAGAGTCTGGCAGAGCCACTCGAGGCATGCCGACCTCAAGAAGGTCTCAAATTAGTCAGCGCCCAAGCACCCAGAGATACTTGGCAGGGCCATTAGGCGCGCACCCCACAGGGAGGCCTTCATTCCCGACGTAAAATTCTGGGTGTCCAGAGGAGGCTGGTAGGGCTACAAAAGCACACCGACCTTAGGAAGGTCACGCATCCAGGGCGCCCAACTAGGAACAGTGTCAACACTCCACCGACCGCACAAGGCCTGGTTCCAGCTATAAATAGCACCGTGAGGCCGAAGGAGGCAAGCACCGAGCATTGCTGAGCTATGAAGCCGCAGAGTAGAATTGTGGCCATGCCATGGGCATGTGTCCGTCCACCAGAGCATAGGATGCAAAGTTTGTAGAAGCTTGGAGCTAGAAGAACTCTTGCGAAGTGTAGTGTTGGCGGTGTATATGCGTATCCAACTTCGTTTGGACTTGCAAGCGGGCAAGTCCTCCGTCGTAGCCAAGGGACTCTTCTTCCCTCAAGTGTGAACCCAAGGTATCGAATCCGTGGAACAAATACATGATGCAAGAACCAATCTATTAAAGCCGAGAACTTTGATCTTCAAAGGGGAATCTTATGCATCTAATCTAAAGAACATCATGAAAATGAATCTAATCTATGAAAACTGGAGGTAGCAAGAGATAGAGAGGGATAGGTAATCTAAAGAGATTGGATCAAGCTCTTGTTGAAGTTCCAAGCAAAGAAGAAATAGCCAAGTCGAATCTCATAAAAAGCCTCTTTAAATCACGGCTTCCCATCCAACTCCGAAGACGCCCACCTTTTGGAGCCACCGTTCTGTCACAACGCACTCCTATTCGTGCGGGTTAGCCTAGGGCGAGTCCAATGGACAAGTCAAAATCTCTTGGAAGGTCAGGCATGCACCTCTAGCCACCACGGCTACAAGAACACCCTCTATGATCTATCTCGAGAATAGATCTTAAAGTAAGAAAAGCCAATCGAAATCGAAGTTGTAGAAGAAGCACTTGATCGCTAGAAATCGGATTGCAACTTGATAATTCAACATAGTAAATGTTACATGGACAAGATCACCACCGGGATCCTACCTTGATCTTGCTCCTAGCTCCTGGAACTCCGACGTGGTCTTCCTTGCAAGGTTCCCACGTCGGCTAGGGAAACCCTAGACAACTAGCTCGACCCTCTTCTCTCCGGAATGGTGTCCCTCTCTTCTCTGCTCCTCGGCGACGAATGACGAATGAGTTGATGCGTGGCTCTTGGCCAGGGGGCTATAAATAGTCTGAGAGGCGGCTAGGTCAAAGGGGGTGACGAATGGACCTAGAAATGGGCTGGGCCGGCCGGCCTAGACCGGCCGGCCTGGGCCCATTCTGGCCCATTTCGTGGCCGCCTTCCTCGGTGATGCTTCCCGCGTCTTGTAGAAGTTTCTCCCTTCTGCATGTGGGTCTTTGACGTCAGTTTCTTCGCGGTTTAGATGAAGCTCCTTGTCCCGCAAGATTCAGCATTTTCTGTTCAGGTCCTCGAAGTTTTCCGTCTTCACAGGTTGGTCCTTGGGCTTCTTGGAGTCATGTTCACTTCATTGCTTGACTTGTGCCGGGCTTCAAGGTCTTGTCACGAGGTGCTTGATGAACTTTACCTGAAAGTCTTGCTTTCAACGCTAAATTCCTGCATAAACATCAAACTCCAAAACCAACATGCATGAACGAACTTGTTATACCAAGGGGGTTAGTACCAATGGATAAGATATAAAATTCATGCCAACACCGAAGACTCATGGCTAGGTTGACGGAAATTCACCATCAACATCTCCCCCATGCTTAAACCTTGCTCGTCCTCGAGTAAGCCTTCGATGAATATCAGCGTTGCCTTTCATTGCTCAAACCCTGCACTTGATCATACACGAGAAAACATAATGCTCTCAAAAATTTAATTTGTTAGAGTTCCATAGAGTACTAGCCTTCATCCTTATGGAGGGTAGATATTAATTAAGCTCATTCCACAAGTATTAAACATGCTCCCAAAAATTCAAATGGATCTCAGAAATTTTGACATAAAGAACGAGATGAAAAAGAGCAAAACTAAGTTCAAAAATTTAAACCTCCTTGCATCTTGCTCATGAACTCTCATCTCATCTTGTCTCTCAAGCCTATTTCTTCTACTCCTTTCCCTCTCATAACATATATATATATATGTGGTAGGCTTTATATGGAGCTTTTTGGGAAAGTTTAGTCCTACCAAGATATTATAAATGAGATGTTGTCAAAACAAGACAAGCTTCTCATGGTCTTACCGAGACTCGTCAAAAAAGTCATTGGAAAATAATGTTATAACAAGGAGGGGGGGAGAAAAATACACACACTTTGAGATATGTGGACATGTGCAAATGGCAAAGAGTGATCCCGAGGCACAAAGGAAGTCATCGTTATCGGATTGCACATGGTTGGAAAGATGAGTTTGGATCTTAAACTTGAAACCTTCCGAAATTCCTAATGCATTTAGAGAACCGGGGAGTTCACTTTATTTTACTTTTATACATACTAATATTTTTTCTTTTTCTCATATTTTTTCTTTATCTCTTTCTCTTTTTTTTTCTTTATACACTTTCACCCTTTTTTTATTTGCTCCCCTTGAACTCTAAAATTGCATTGTACCTACCTCCTCCCCCATGCTTAGATGTTTGCTTGTCCTCGGGCAAAGAGGTGATAGAGATAAGGTAGGTACTAGAAATATTTTTTCCTTTGGAGAGATACTTGAAATCTTCAACCTTGACACCATCTTGCGATCTTCCTCGAATTGACGATCCATACTCAATGATAGGTTGTGGTCAAGGAGGTAAACACAAAAGATGATATTTTTGGTTTTAAAGGTGGATATCCGGCGAGGTTTGTGAAATCTCCGATGTGGGGATACACAATGCACGGATAAAAAGGCTAGTAATAAGATAGATACGCAAAAACGGAATGACCAGCTTCTTAGTCTCGGGCTAGAGAAATCATGGCCTAAAATAACTCACCCAAAAATAAACCTTGTATACTAAGTTTTTGCATTCAAATATATATATTGCTCTGGATAGGTAGAGCAACATGCAAGGGGTATTTATGACAAGGTTAGCATTACTTTTAAGAACAAAAATAAATCATCTTTAATCCATCAAAACTTGAGAGCACATAAAACACTATGGGTCTTATTTTTATCATAACCTCCGCAAAAGATTAAGCTAGCATTTAGATAATTTCAGATTTGTATTTTAAGAGAGCATTAGCTTAATCATGCATAAAACAAGTACAAAGATAAACAAAGTGGTAACTATCATCATATATCAACATGGCACAAACTTTGTATCTTTGCCAAAGGTAAAAACAAGGTGATGATTTTATTCATGATAAAAATAAACACTAACACACATGCTGAAAATTAAATAAAAACTGAAAACACTACGCATACATAGGCGCATACAGGCCGAAAATTAAAGAAAAGGGCAAAGGAAAGATTAAACTAAAGCTCCTCCTCTCTCTAATCTTCCGCCGGTGGTTGATATTGATAATCTTGATTGTTGTACCCTTGCTCATAATAGACCTGCACCGCTCCTCCTATGAATTGCTCCGGCGGTGCAAGGTGAAGGCGTCCAAGCTCAAAGGCGATGTTTGCATTTCCTTCACCCATTTGGGTTGCATTGGTTTGGATGGCTGCAATATTTTGCATGTTTCTTGCAGCGTATCCTCCAATGATGGCCACACTTTGTTGTGGTTGAGGGAGGTGTGCATATCGCTCCGCAAAGGCTACATTGGGTACCGCAAAATTTGGTGGGGGCATGGCTGCACCACTCCCCCATGCTTGCATTGGTACACCACCGTAGTATCTTGGCGGCGCCGGAATTCCTCCAAATGGTGGCACATAATTTTGTGACTCATCTTCTCCTTGGGCTGCGGAAGAACCTTCTTCTATAATCCTTCCTCTCTTGTTCTTTTTCGCCGGCACAAGAAGTCCTTCCTTTAACCAATCTTCTTTCCCCTCAAGAAAAAGCCTTAATCTTGCATCCGGTAGGGGTAAATTCACTTTGACCAATTTGAAGCCTCCTCTCTCATCTTCACTTATATATTTGTCTTGCTTCATATAATCAAATCCTAAGGAAGTCCCGACTAGGAGATGCTCCGGGTTTCTTGGAATTCCCGGTCTCAAAGAGATAGCCAACATGGAGAGATAACACCCCGAACCAATATCTCCTGAACCCGATGTTGCTTCACAACACCACCGGTTGATCATAAGGTGAGTGGGGTCGATTGGCTGCCCGGTAATCAAGGCCGAGTAAAGCCAATTCACCTCCATGTCGATTATCTTGGTCTCTTTCATTCTCCCCAAAATCCTCTTGCTCATCCATGAGTGAAACACTTGGATGATGGGGTTCCGGATACTATTTCTTTGCCAGTTAGCTTCTCCGGCGATCATTCTCCAAAAACCTTCCAATGTGCCTCCATGCACATCCACTTGTTCCAGGGCTCCCTTTTGAAAACCAAGCAACTCCCTAATATACTCATAGGGAACCACTTGTTCATCTTCCTCCAAATGGAATGAGAGACTCGACACTCCTTCATCAAGGATAGGCGCCATGGTCATGAGAATTTCCAAGGCGAATTCCTTGTGGGTGTTTGCCGACACTCCGTTGGAGAATTGCACCCAACCTAGGTGTCCCAACATGTAGTAAATATCCGTATAAAAACCCAGCACTTGGAGAGCTTGGTCGTCGAAGTCGACGTTTGCCACAAGCCTCTTCTCAAGGCGAGTGAGCTTCTCCTCCTCCTCCTCCTCCTCCTCCGTCTTGATGATAAACCCATACTTGGAATACCGCGGAGTGTATGGAGGTGGAGCGGATGATCGTGTCGAGTGATGAGGTCAGACGGGCGGCTCCTCCGTACGTCCTTGTGGTTCGGTGAACCTCATAGACGAGCTTCGTGTGGCCCTCATGCCACCGAGGAGAAGAGTGTCGTTCCTCCTCGGCGGTGCCGTGTCCTCCTCCATACTCCGAGGAGACTCAGAGACCGAGTGCCTCCTCGAAGAGGTTGTCGATGATGGCTTGGACGTCGATGATCCCTTCTTCTTGGTGAAAAGACTTGTAGTTTTCTTCCACATGGTTACTGCACCCTCCCTCACAAATATATGTCCAGGGTTTTCAACCGGTAACAAGGTACACAAATATTATTTGGAGTATGGACTTTGAGTGGATTTAGTATGGATTTTGTTGGACGAAACAAAACTCGAAGTGAAAGGCTAAGTCTATGGTGGTTCTGGACTAAGAGCTCATGAACATGAACAAAGAATTGGGCAAGCGACTTACCTGAGGAAGACGGGCACCGGGGGCCTTAAAAAGAGGGGAGGCCGGCCGGCCTGGGCCGACCGGCCTGGGGTCCTCGCTGCCCCGCTCGGCTTCAACTTTCTCCAGTCCACTCCATGCTCCTTTGTTGCTTTGTGACCGCGTGCTCCACGGGGTTGCACCGCCCAAATGCTCTCGTCCACTCCTTTGCTTGCATGATTGATCCCTCTACTTGATGGTTTTGCTTTGAGTCACTTCCATGCTCCCTTGCCTCACATGCCTCCATGAGATTCCTGCAAAACAAAGCTTTGGCTGCCCCCCATGCTTGTCCTTTGCATGTGGTTTGATGAAAGATGTTGGAGGGGCCTCCCGTGATGCATCATGGTGTATGCATAGTTAAGTTAACTTATTTGCCTCCCTCTAAGCATGTTATAATGCTAAGCACTCCTCTAATTTCGAAAAATAAAAATTAAGTTCTGAGCTTGCAATGAGTTCAAATATATTTAGAAGAGTTTTTAAGTATCAAAAACAAATGTGAGTCGAAAATATTTTCCGACTACTTTTATTTTGGTCGCACCGGTATCGTTTGCTTCCATTAGTTGAGAGCAAGCTTTTCCCGGCTTGATCATAGGGGCATAGGTTTAGGTTCTAATTTTGGTTAAATGAGAGAGATTTTGAATGAAATAAAATTAAATAGGCTTAGAAAAACTCTAGTTCTAGAGAAACCAAGGATATGAATTTTGAACAAACCAAAAATTAAGTTTTCTAAGTTCACGTGAGTCCTACCATGCGCCGAAATTTAAATAACATCTAGGTACAAGGCGTGGCTCTACTCGTGTGTATTTAGTATGCAAAACAAGTCAACCATAACATCATGTGGAGGATGAAAGGTTGAGGTAGGTTCTGGATTTTTTTTGGTTTTGGTTTCTCGAAAAAGAAGCAAATAACTCATAGGATGGCTCATGTGAAGGGTTTATGATCCAAATAAAATATCCAAACAAGATTTATAACTCTAAACATTATCCAACCACTTTAAGTCTATGAATGTCTTGCGTAGCAAATTTTCAAAACTAACTTACTTGAAAGACTCGAAAAATCTTGATCGGGTTGTCCTCCCGGTAGCTTATTCTTGACTCGACGAAACGGGTTGCCTCCCGCTTAGCGCTTCATTTATAGTCCATGGCTAGACTTCTTCACTTGATTACTTCGGATCAACGCTCTTTGCGGGCGTTGCAATCTTGGGTACCCACTTCCGCACCATCTTAGGCGCGGGCTTATTCTCCGGCTTGGTCATCTTTTTGGTCTTCACAGGCGGCTTTTGTTCCTTTATCTTGACGGATGCAACAACTCCCTTGATTTCCTTCGCTTCCTTCTTCTCCGGTTCTTCCTTCTTCCTTGGCTCTTCCTTACTAACGCGACGATGAGGTGGAATATATTTAACTTTGATCATATTGCATACCTCGAAGCGTGGTCGAAACTTGTAGGAACTTCTCTCGCCGTTGATGTCGAACTTGATCTCCCCCTTGCCGACGTCGATGGTAGCTCCTACGGTCTTGAGGAAAAGCCTCCCAAGAATGAGTGGCGGCTTCTCCCTTTCTCCCATCTCGAGCACCATGAAGTCGACGGGGATGAAGTGGTGTCCGACCTTCACGGGCACATCCACGGTGATGCCCAAAGGGTAGCGAATGGAGTTGTCACCCAACTCCAAGCACATGGCCATAGGCTCTAACTCCGGTAGGCGTAGCTTCTCGAACACATCTCTTGGCATGACGCTCACACTTGCTCCAAGGTCGCATAATGCCTTCTCAAACTTGAATGAACCAACGGAACATGGAATCATCGGGCATCCGGGGTCTCCTTGCTTCTCTACTCCATTCGCAATAGCGGTTCTACATTGCTCAGACATCTTGACATGATCCACCCCGAGTGTTGCTATCTCATACTTGTTTGCAAGAATATCTTTGAAGTAGCGAGAATATGTAGGAACTTGAAGGGCATCCAATAGCGGCATGTTGATGCTTAACCTACGCACAACCTCCACAAACTTCTCAAAATGATTATCAAGTTTACCTCGGAAGTAGTGTGGCTTAACTTGCGGTATCTTCATGTCTTCACCCGGCATATCTAACTCGGGCTCTTCGGTGAAGATCTCGGTAACCTTCTCCTTAGCAAATTCCTCCGCTTCAGTAGATGGTTTAGGCTTTCTTGCTCCCGCGGAATGTTCCGGATCTTCGGTCTCCTTCCCCGAACGAGTTTGAATGGCCTTCGCCGTCTCGGGACCTTGAGGTTGTCCCGGAAGCTTCCCTTCATTAGTCGATAGGTGCCCGGTAAGTTGTCCTACTTGCGTCTCGAGCATCTTCATCATGTTGAGCACTTGATGGTTGGAGCTTCCGACCTCCGTCACCTTGCTATCGATGTTCTCCAACACCTTATCTATGGTCTTGAGCTTGGTGATGGTGTCCTTGTTGATCTTAGCTTGCTTGTCCATGAAGTCCTTCAATTGCATACGAAGAGGAACCAAATTCGGAATGGATGAGCTTGCATTGAATTGAGGTCTACCTTGCCCGTAGCGGAAGTTCGGCAAATCTCCTTTCCTCATGTAGTCGAGCATCTTGGCTTCCTCCGGGCAATCCTTTTGGACATGGCCATATTCTCCGCACTCTTCACATGTGGATCTTGCTTCAGCAGCCTTTAAATCTTGAGCTTCTTTCCTCTCTATCTCCATCTTCTCCAACCTCCGCATAAGCGAATCGATCTTACCTTCGAGTAGATCTTCTTTCTCCACTTGCAAGACTCCATTGACGTTCCCCGTGGGTTGAACCAGAAGTAAGTGTCCGGATGACGCCCATGTGTCATTGTCCGCGACCTTCTTGAATAGAGTGAAAGCTTGGGTCGGTGTAAGCTCGATGATGGATCCTCCTGTTGATGCATCGATGATTGTCCTTGACGCCATGGTAAGTCCTTGATAGAACTTTTGAACGAGATCTTCCTTCGGGAACGTGTGATGTGGAACCGCCCGAGTGTACTCATTGAAGCGCTCGAATGCCTCCGATATGGTCTCCGTAGGATATTGAGCAAAGGTAGCAATCTTATTGCGCAAGCTTTAAGTCTTACCCGGTGAGTAGTATTCCTTCATGAAGGCTCTCATCAAGGTGTCCCAATTTTGCACCATCTCCGTCGGTTGAGAGTAGAACCAATGCAAAGCCTTCCCGAGTAACGAAAACGGAAAGAGCCTTGCCCTCATTTGATCTTGAGTCACCCCGTCCATGTTGAAAGTTTGACAAAGTTGAACGAACGCCTGGAGGTGAAGGTTCGGATTCTCTTTACCGGTGAAGGGTGAATGTTGCACCATGCGGATTGTTGAGGTCTTGATCTCGAACGGCCTTCCGATCTCCGCGAGGTTCAAGATTGGTAGGTCGACGATATCGGGGGTGCATAGCTCCCCGATCTTGCGCTCCGGCTGCGGTTGTTCTCCCATCGGTTGCGGTGGAAGTTGATTCTCCCTAGGGCTTGGAGGTGGTGATTCCTTTTCCGACGATCCTTCGGCCTCCGCTTTTGGATCTGCAAATTCCAACTTTTTAGCTTGTGCTTCACATCTCCTTAGCCTGTAAAGTTTTTCTGGATCATCCACAAAATTTTCGGGTTTGTTGGAGAGGTAGCCGTCCATCTCCTGTTAGGGTTAGCTATAAACAAAATATATACAAAAACAAAAATGAAAACAAATCTAAGAAAACTAGGGTTAGTCAAACTAGATTAGATTGATTTTTGAGGATGATCAAAAGTTAGTAGATGCAAAAAGAAAAACCAAAAGAAAACTGAAAATGTTCACAAAAAGTAATAAAAGATCGAATCTTGATCACTTGTTCCCCGGCAACGATGCCAGAAAAAGGGGCTTGTTGACGGTGTATATGCGTATCCAACTTCGTTTGGACTTGCAAGCGGACAAGTCCTCCGTCGTAGCCAAGGGACCCTTCTTCCCTCAAGTGTGAACCCAAGGTATCAAATCCGTGGAACAAATACGTGATGCAAGAACCAATCTATTAAAGCCGAGAACTTTGATCTTCAAAGGGAAATCTTATGCATCTAATCTAAAGAACATCATGAAAACGAATCTAATCTATGAAAACCGGAGGTAGCAAGAGATAGAGAGAGATAGGTAAAACCAATCTAAAGAGATTGGATCATGCTCTTGTTGAAGTTCCAAGCAAAGAAGAAATAGCCAAGTCGAATCTCATAAAAAGCCTGTTTAAATCACGGCTTCCCGTCCAACTCCGAAGACGCCCACCTTTTGGAGCCACCGTTCTATCACAACGCACTCCTATTCGTGCGGGTTAGCCTAGGGCGAGTCCAATGGACAAGTCGAAATCTCTTGGAAGGTCAGACATGCACCTCTAGCCACCACAGCTACAAGAACACCCTCTATGATCTATCTCGAGAATAGATCTTAAAGTAAGAAAAGCTAGTCGAAATCGAAGTTGTAGAAGAAGCACTTGATCGCTAGAAATCGGATTGCAACTTGATAATTCAACATAGTAAATGTTACATGGACAAGATCACCACCAGGATCCTACCTTGATCTTGCTCCTAGCTCCTGGAACTCCGACGTGGTCTTCCTTGCAAGGTTCCCACGTCGGCTAGGGAAACCCTAGACAACTAGCTCGACCGTCTTCTCTCCGGAATGGTGTCCCTCTCTTCTCTGCTCCTCGGCGACGAATGACGAATGAGTTGATGCGTGGCTCTTGGCCAGGGGGCTATAAATAGTCTGAGAGGCGGCTAGGTCAAAGGGGGTGACGAATGGACCCAGAAATGGGCTGGGCCGGCCTGGGCCCACTCTGGCCCATTTCGTGGCCGCCTTCCTCGGTGATGCTTCCCGCGTCTTCTATAAGTTTCTCCCTTCTGCCTGTGGGCCTTTGACGTCAGTTTCTTCGCGGTTTAGATGAAGCTCCTTGTCCCGCAAGATTCAGCATTTTCTGTTCAGGTCCTCGGAGTTTTCCGTCTTCACAGGTTGGTCCTTGGGCTTCTTGGAGTCATGTTCACTTCATTGCTTGACTTGTGCTGGACTTCAAGGTCTTGTCACGAGGTGCTTGATGAACTTTACCCGAAAGTCTTGCTTTCAACGCTAAATTCCTGCGTAAACATCAAACTCTAAAACCGACATGCACGAACGAACTTGTTATACCAAGGGGGTTAGTACCAATAGATAAGATATAAAATTCATGCCAATACTGAAGGTAAACTCATGGCTAGGTTGACGGAAATTCACCGTCAACATGTAGGTAGCACACCCACTCTTTGTACCGTGCCTCAGCGAGGAATCAAGGAGAGTTTGGAGGTGATGCTGTAGAGGCCCGAGGTGATTCTGCAGGTTCTTGGTAAGCATGAGATGCTCGTCGAGGTCTCGCAGGATGCGCTGAAGAGCAAGCTCGTGTCTGCATTCCAATGTCAGGCACAAAGTGTGTCCTGCTATGCGCAGCGTTGTGTAGGCATTCACCGCAAGGCCACCATCGAGGATCTCAAGCTAGAAGAATTCTTGTGATGTGCTCTGCTATAGCAGGGAACACCTCAAGGATTGCTCCAGGTAGATCAGGTCTTCAAATATGTTTGTATCTTGTAATGGGTTCTGGATCCAATGAGGTCGTAGGTGACTTGTGTACCTTCGAAGTTCCCGTGTAATGTTCGCTCTCTTCTGTCATGTAATGGTCGATTTGAAGAAATTATTCATCAAAGACCTAATATGAAGTGATTTGGGGGCTTATCGACCTCGTGGTGTCATGTAACGGCGGCGAGCTTCGATGGTGTCGCAGGCGTCACGGTTAGGCCCGAGACATTGCTTGACCGCGGTGCCACCGGCCTCCTCACCGCGGCTCCGATGCCGCGAGGGGGATGGGTTCTGGCGGTGCACGGACTGTGCCGCTCTCGCGTCGCGCGCCGACCGCTGGCACGATGCGGAGCTTTCCGCCTGTTGTGCCGCTGCCGTCTCGAGGAGGGCTTTGAGTTGCTGTCGCACCCTCCTCTCCTCGGGGGTGGCCGCCTCGGGGCAGCCACGCAGAAGCATGGCTGCAGCTGCAAAGTTCTGCGACGCACGCTTGAAGAGCGGCAGGCCGTCACTATCGACGTTGACGTCCTTGTTGACGCGTCGGTTGTCATCACACGCGTGGGCACGAGCCGGAGGTGTCGGGGCGCGGGCCCTGGACCGCGCGGGGCCTTGGTGGCGATCCTGCTGCTCGCCGTTCCCCCCGCGGTGCTATTCCCGTACCGGGACTTGCTGCGGGGCTGGTTGCGGGTTGCGTGGCCGCTCCTCACGTCGTGGGGCGCGTTGGGGTCACGCGGCCCCTGCTCCTCCCCGAGTTCTTGGTGGAGGTTGGCCAGCTCCTCGTCGAGCTGACGCCTGGCCTCGGCGAGTTCGTCGAGGCGCACCCGGCGCTGGGCGTCTGTGGCGCGGTGCTGGTTCCGCGTCGGTGGAGCTGCTAGAGCTTTGCGCCACGCAGACGAAACACTCGCACGTGAATTCGTGCGCGGGCGCTGGTGGTGCTCGTCGAGCCGTCACGGAGCCCGGGGTGGTGTAGGACGCTCGCAGCGCATCCACGTAGGCCGTCACCGGGTCGTCTGGGAGGCCTTGTTGTCCACGAGGGTACATGGCGGTGTACCGCTCCATGAACTCGCCCCAGGTCAGCGGCTCGGACCTGCTGGCCTGGAAGGCGAGGTCGGTGAACGCTCCTGTGTTGGGTTAGGCCCCAACATGGCCATGATCGTCTCGCCCGAGAAGCCTCGGACGAAGGTTGCGCGCCCCGCCGCCGCCGTCAAGGTAGTGGGGTGAGCAGGTCGAGCAAAGGTGCGCCCGACAACGGACTCCGCGCGGCCCGGTGTAGACGAAGCCGAGGGAGCCGAAGAGCATGGTGGCCCCGGGAGTCAGCGCAACCCCGCGGCCCTCCATCCAGGTCGTTGGTGAAGTTCGGCGAGACACACGATGTGCCCCTACCTGGCGCGCCAACTGTCGGGGTTCTCTACCCCCGGCAGTAAATTTGTGTCGGATCGTGTGTCCAACCCGGATGGTTAGCATAGGAGACACAGAGGGTATATACTGGTTTGGTCCTCTGAGGAGAAATACCCTACGTCCAGTGTCGAGCTGCTGTGTTCTTATGTCGGGAATGTTTGTAGTAGGGGTTACAAACTGGTCGGGAGAGGGTGTCGAGCCCAAGTCCCTGTGGAGTGTTGATTGATCAGTTCGTCAGCCCCTGTGACGGTTGTCCTCCTCTCCCTTTTATAGCCGCAAGGGTGAGGGGTAAAAGGGGAATACAAATATGTGGTACAGTGCTATAGACCTGGGTGGTCTTTTCGTACGTCGATGTCTGCCAGGAGGCATTGAAGGAGGGCTGAGTTGTAGTGGAGCCTGCGACCACCGCGTGTCCGGGTGGCACTGTACATTTCCGAGTACCTGTCGCCTCCTCCGAGCTCTTTCGTGGGTGACTCAGCCCCCCTTGAGTGTGAATTAGGCCCGCCACGCTAGGGCCTAAACGTAGATAGGCGCCGTTTATAGAGGGTACTTGAGTGTTTCTGACGGGGTTGGCGTGCCGCAGAGGTTGGACGGGACGTCACGTTTGGGGCTGCGTGAGCGAACAGTGCAGCATTACGGCTCCTGTCAGAGACGGCCGTCCGCGCGTGCCGCCAGCTGGGGTGTTTGCATGGCGTGGGGAACTGGTGCCTTGCGTGTCGCTGCGGGGGAGCTCGAGCGCCGGGGCAGCGCCACATTTGTGTGGGGCCCATGATCCTCCGCTCCGACCTCCGTGCGTGGGCCTCGTCTTAGTCGGAGACGGAAATTACTCGTGCGAACAAGTAGTCGGAGGCGGAGACTCCTCGTGCGAGCAAGTTGTCAGAGGCGAGGCGGAGACTCCTCGTGCGAGGCGGAGTCTCCTCGTGCGGGACGGAAACTTGTCGTGCGAGGCGGAGGCTCCTCATGCGGGACGGAAACTTGTCGTGCGAGGCGGAGACTTGTCGTGGAAATCACCTACTGGTCGGAGACAAGGCGTCTTGCCAGTGACAGTCTTGTCAGGATCTGTAGTCCTCCCTGTCCTGGATCTTAGCCTTGACGTTGTCAATGGTGTCAGATGGCTCCACCTCGAGAGTGATTATCTTGCCGCTTAAGGGGCCCTAATCCAGGCCCTCGTCACTGTGGGTTCTTAATATCTGTGTTCTACTGCTTCAAGGGGGTTGGAGTGTATATGTATAACCAAAGTGAATCCAGTTTTATTTAGTGACATAATGTTTTTCTGTACATGGAATCATTGTGGCCGTTTGTTTGGTAAACCTCATTCAATTATTGTGGTCATTTGTTTGTTGCTCTGGGAGGAGGGACAGCGCACGAGCCAAAGCCTTAGAAAGCATGCAACTTTCCCCTACTTGTAAGCAGCTTTGCCCCTCATTAGCACCTGCTAATGGTGAAACTAGAGATGATGTGCACCGGGATGAATCCAGATTCTTTTATATTAGACGGCTGCACGATGGGTTGCTGATACCCACCATCACACGGCAATACTTCCGATATATATGAGAGCTCAAGTTATCTGTGTGTACCATTTCTAACTTATAAAAAAAACTAGTATGGTTGATAGATACATAAGTGATTTTTTACTAAATTATCATTAATGTTATTAAGTCATTTTTAAATATTATCATCTATAGATATTGTCTGGTTTCACTCAAAGTAACTGAAGTATGAACGAAAATGTTGAGCAACCTCTGATTGAATTGATTAAAAAATACATAACAAGAAATAAATGACAACTGCTAAGCATCCTCTAAGTGAATTGATTGAAAAAAGACGTAACAAGAAATAAATTACAAACTGAATTTATGGAAAAATAGATTCTTGCATATCCTCAGTATGGAAACTTTTGTGGCCATGATATTGTACTTGTGGATGTTGGTTTCGATGAATTATATACAATTACTGTCGTGACGATTAATCGACGTGATTAAAGAGAAGACAGAAAGAGAAATCGAAGTAAGAACACGTGATTAATATGATGTAAATATTGTCAGACATTGAGAGTAAACATGTCTAAATTGACTATATTTTTATTATAAAAATATAATTTTTTTAAACACGTGAGTGTCGCATGTGCACTCTACCGATAAGGATAACTCATATGAATAACTATTAGAAGTGGGAAAACATCTTCCTCCTCAGTACGCCTTCAAATCATCAAAGCACACTTCAAGAGACGACCGCCTCCGTCGGCGCCGCCCCTCCTTTCCCTCTCGCGACGCCCGACGCCGCCCCTCCCCTTCGCCCCGGCCGGCTTCACGCCTCCCCTCCCTTCCCTCCCGCGACGCCCGACGCTACTCCTCCCCTCCGCCCCGGCCGACGCTACCTCTCCTTCCTCCCGCAACGCCGGGCGCCACCCTCTCCTCCGCGACGTCCGGCGCCATTGCTCCCCTCCGCCTCGGTCGGCGCCGCCCTCCCTTCCCTCCCGCGACGCTCAGCGCCGCCCCTCCTTTCCCTCCCGCGACGCTCGACACCGTGCTCCCCGCCTGCCATCGCCGCCACAACCTCGCCGTCCTTAATGTCTGCACAGTCCCTTCTTCCACCATCCCACAGAAGCTGATAGCCTAAGCTGAGTGCCAATCAGACCTTTTGGACCAGCGGGTGGAGCTTCTCTCCTAAAAGGAGCTTTCCACAGCCTTTCCCTCACCGGCGTCGATCTGTCCAACCATCGTGTAGGAGACGAAAATGGCTTCCCGCCTCCTAACCAGATCAGGGGCGGCGCGCCTCCTCTCCCACCTCCGCCGCAGGACGCCAAACCCTACCCATCCCCTCCTCATCCACGGCCCCGCCTTGGCGTCCCTCCTGGGGGCCACCGGTGACCTCCCCGCCACCTCCAACTCAGCCCTCCTCCGCTACCCGGTGCGGTGGTTCTCTTCTTCGTCCATGGCGGCAGTGACGAAGGCACCCATGACGGCAGACGGTCTTACAGTGGACTCAATTGCTGGTAAGGGGTGGACGATCCTCCCTGAGACCGAGAGTGACTGGCGCAGCCACGCCGCCGCCGTCGCGCAGTCCATCAAGCTCATTAAGAAGCGCCTCAAGGTTCAATTCTCACATGGCACCCTGTACTTTGTGCTTTTCCGTAGGCTCAGTTGGTGAATTGCCAAGTGTTGTGACGGCAGGATATGCTTCTTAGGTACTTGTTCTTTTAAGCATATGAACGAACATCTTAAGTACGGTGTGTGTTTATGCTCGCTTGACTAGGCATCCTGTTTTAATCGGGCATTTTTTTATTTGTACAGTGGGGATGGATACTAGAGAAAACCAAGCAACTGGCTGTGGTGTTGGAGAAGCCTGACCTCTGGGATGATCCAGTTTTCGCCGGGAGGGTTAGCCGTGAGCATGGTGAGCTCATGGGCAAGATTAAGTCAGTGAACCAATTTGAGCAGGAATTAATTGAACACATTGAGATGTTAAGGCTTGCACGTGAAGAAAATGATAATGAACTTGAGACAGTGAGTACATTGCTTCATTACATGCTACAAGCTACACAGCACAAATATGTTCCATTCATTGTCCAAACCACCTATTTTGTTTCATCCATCACTTCAAATGTGTCATGCAGGAAAGCATGAGCGCTTTAGCTGATATGAGAAGAAGTGCAAAGGAGAAAGAACTCAATGCGCTACTTTCTGGAGAAAATGATTCCTGCTCTTGCTTCATTGAGGTTTATTTAGTGCACCATCTTACTCCCTCCGTTTTATTATGTTTGTAAAAAAAAATTTCAGCGAACTGACCTATCTGGAGCTCTTGTACTTGAAGCATGAATCCTGCTTTTCCAAAGAGGTTTTAAGGGGGTGATTCCTTATATGGTGATTGTTTCAGGTTCAGGCTGGGGCTGGTGGCACCGAGAGCATGGACTGGGCTGCAATGGTCATGAACATGTATAGATCATGGGCTCAGCGACGAGGATATACAGTCACTGTGGTAGAAGAAATGCCTGGTGAAATAGCAGGAATCAAGGTTTACTTCTTCTCGATTCCTGTTGCTGAATAAACGACTTATTCATAAAGGCCTTTTTGCTATTTATATCTTTTGCTTGAAATGTATCCCATCTGGTCATACATTTTGCCCTCTTCTGAGGCAGTTACTTGCTTATTAAATCATTATTTGGGGAAAAGGTACTCATATTAAACAGCTATTATTTCCAGAGGGCTGCTATCAAAGTTGATGGGGAATATGCATTTGGATACGCCAAAGCTGAAGTAGGAGTTCATAGATTAGTGCGAATTTCTCCATTTGACAGTGCAAAGCGGCGGCACACTTCCTTTGCTGCTGTTGCTGTGATCCCAATTCTTGGCGATGCTTCTAGCCGGTACCAGATAAAAGATTCTGATCTTCGGATAGAACGTTTCCGTTCTTGTGGTCCTGGTGGCCAGCATGCCAACACTACAGAAAGTGCCATTCGAATTGTGCACGTTCCAACTGGTATAACTGCAACATGTCAAAATGAAAGGTAAATTTGACGTCTCTCCTTTGGATTTCAAACCCTTATTCATTTCTCATCAGGGCATTGAATTGTTAATCTATGCAGCATAACAATCGTTTATTTCCCATTAATTGGGTGATTCCTTATCAAACAGAAATGGCATTTTGGCTATTTCTTGGTTGCATGTTTATAAACATAATTGTTGACAATGTTGTACTTCTTGAAAAATGCAGATCACAACACATGAACAAGGCATCAGCGATGGCGGTGCTCCAATCTCGTCTGGACCAACTTGAGATTGCCCGCCAAGCACAGATGAATGCTGAGCACACACAATCACTCACCGAAATCAGCTGGGGCAGCCAAATAAGATCTTATGTTCTCCATGTAAGGTTTCAATTTTGAGTGTGCCAGGTTAAACTAACAAATCTAGTAATGGTAAAACTGACATCTCAAGAGCTACTAGTCTATAAATTGAATCTTCCTATTTCTATTTTGTTTGCATACTGATCTCAGGATTTTTTTAACTCTAAAAAGATAAAAAGAAGCAAAGTAGCGATTACTTTCCCTTCATGGTTACACTAGTTACATGTTGTGGTCTATATTATCTTTGAATATCTTTCTATTACAGCTTTAAAATAAGAAGAGGCAAATGTTTATTTTGTTCTCAGGTAACCAGATCGATTGCAAAATGAGCTATTAAGCGCAAACTTAATTTCAGAGTTATTTCTGCAACCAGACTTGTTAGTTTTAATAGTTTCAGTAAAAAATAGTTTCAGTAAAAAAGATTGATCTCCTTGCTTTTTTGGCAGCCATACCGTATGGTCAAAGATCTACGGACGAACTATGAAGTATCAGACCCTGATTCAGTTCTAGAAGGAGACCTTGATGAGTTCATCTTGAATTATTTGTCTTCATCACTGGATGAAGCTGATGTAAGTGCCTGACAGAAGTCATGCTTAGCATTTTTCACGAGCACTAACCTACTGAATCCATTGCCTTCAAAACAATACAAATGAGACACTGTCCAAATGATAGCAAGTTGAGATACTGCTTCAATGGGAGCTCAAATGCTGAAAAGATTAAGGTGCAGGATAGTATGCTGGTTGCAAGTGCAAAAGTTAGGATGGATACTATAGATTTTTGCTATGTAGTTAGGGTCTTAAAGAAGGCAGTACAAGGAACACATTTGCTTCATGACTAGTGTGCAGTTCCCTTTTTTTTCTCTGTACGTCTGCCTGTTTCCGTTGGTGATGGGTATTGTGAACAGTCTACACTGACACCCATTCAGATTGAGGTGGTGTGTGAAAAAAATGATAAATTTCTTCAGTCCCTTGCTACAGAGTACGGTTCTTTCCTGAACTTTATGTTTGAAAATACATGCATGAAGTACTAAATAAAATTTATTTGCAAAACTTTTTCACACATGAGTGCAACTTTGCATGATGAATCTAATAGTATAATTAATTTAATGATTTGCTACAGTAATGCTACAGTATCATTCTCTAATCGTGTGGTCACAGCCCTCATTAGATTGCTCTCAGAAATTTACATTGAGGTATGGAAGTAATTTTATAAACTGCTTTATTTAATACCTTTAATTAGTGGTCAAAAGGGGTTGAAAAAATTTTCAACTCCTATCTAAACACGACCAAGGTATGATGTACCCTCAAACTGTGAACAGGGGTTGACATACGGTTCTTTTCCCTGAACTTGCATTGAAATTCGTTGGTGACTGACTTTTGTTTTCTCATTTAGTTTCTTCTTTTCTCTGGCAACAACTCGGTTAGTGTTAGATGGTGATTAGCCTTAGTGTAATGAGCAAGAAGATTCGCATGAGACAGTGCTGCCGATAGCCCGATACGATAGAATTCATCACAGAAGCTGCAAAACTTGTGTCTACCGGCTACCAATGAAGAGTTGAAATATGTGTGTGTAACATAAGGAAATATATTCCTCTTTAGGGCTTGTTTGGGTAAAGAGTATTGAAGTGGAATTAAGTGGATTGAGTTGATAATGAACTAATTTCACTCCAATACTCCTACTCAAACAAGGGAATATATCAGGTGCAAATTACACTCTGTCAAATTTGGAAACTTTCGATCAAGACCATAACTCTGCACATAACTGTCCGTCACCAATATCTCCAATGAAATTTTACGATACCCCCCCCCCCACCCACACACACCCAAATCTTGCGGTTTTGATTGAAAGTTTCCCGATTTGTACTGAGTGGCTGATCTGTACTGAGTTTCCCTGAAACAAGCCCTAAACTAGAAACATGGCAAAAAAAAAAAAAAAGATAGTTCGACTGGATGTTTCAATCCTCGCTGCCCTCCGGATAGGGATCCCTATCAGATATGCAAGAGCAGAGGTGCTCCTATAGTTGATAAAGAACAGTCTGGACAGGCAGCCATCTGGGTTCACAAGGAAGTGAGTTGAGGATATATAGAGAAAAAAAGTTCACTACTAGTTATGAGTTATGACGACGTTGACCAACCCATCCAAAATGGCTTTCATCAGTTAAGTCGGTTCCCAATTTCATATCCTTAATTCTTTCACAATATATAAAATTATAAACCTATACTTCCTCCGTCCTAAAAAAACTATCAATTTATCTTTCAAATTTTGTCCTGTAAAGAGTGTTAATTTAACTTTTATCAAACTAATCTAATTAAAGCAACATTTATCCTAATAAAAAAGTGTATTGGGGGAGTGCATAGAGCTAATAAAATGATCAATTGGTGCATTTTTCTTGTTCCAAGGCACTTCATTTATTCAAAATTCAGAAAACCATATAGAGTAATTAGAGGTAGTATGGTCACTTGTCATAATTAATATAGGCACTTCATTTATTCAAAACGAGTAGACTTTGTGACGGAGAGAGTAGGTGTCTAGAAGGCGAAAACAAACGCATGGTAGCAGCACTAGCAGGCTAGCCAGCCAGGGCTCTTGTCGGGGACAGCCATAAGAGGCCTCCTAACTAAGGGAAAACCACCCTCTTAAAACGCAATTACATCCGAAAGCACCTCACAATTTAACCACAACCAAACACGTGCAAGGCCCACGGCCTGCTACGGCCCAGCGGCCCCCAAGGCCCATCTGACGAGGGTCCCGGTCGCCCTCGAGTCAATCTCCGCCTCGCTCGAGGGTCCGGCACCCCTCGAGCAGGTTTCCGCCTCGCTCGAGGGTCTAGCGCCCCTCGAGCGGATCTCCGCCTCGCTCGGGGCTCACCCTCGACCGATAGCGCCCCGTCCATTTCCCCCGATAGGGGCATTAAATGCTCTGACCCGCCGCGGGCGCCATGGTCAAAAGGCGAATCCTCCCCACGCCGCTCCGCTGACACCGCCCGGGAATTTGGCCCCGTCACTATGCGGCCAGTCCGCCACTATGCAGCCATCCCCGGCGCTATGTGGGCACTGCACACGTACTGTGCGGACAGGCCAGTGTCATTCCTAAACACTGTGCCGCCTACTCCCGTCCTCCTCCCACGGCGAGCCCCTCGAAAGGGCATGGGAGCACCCTCGAAGGGTGTACGGGCGGCGATCGGGCGCACGGTCCGGGTGGCGTCGTGGCGCGGGATGCGCGGAGCACGTCTTCTCCACCATCTCCGGCACTGTGCGGCCATCCCGGCACTGTGCGGACATCCCCGGCGCTGTGGAGCCATCCCCGACGCTGTGGCGCCCTGTGCCAACGGGACATCGCCACGCCGACGCCTGTGCACCCAAAGCTCTTCCCTCAGCAAGACCCTCGAACAAGCATGGGCGCATCCTCGAACCGGCGTACGGACGACGACCAAACACGAACGCCTGTCAAGACCACCCTCGAAGCCATCTCCGAACAAGCACAGGAGCCGCCACGTCGCCCGCAGAAGCTGGGATTCACCATCAAGCCGCCCCAGAGATGAGAATCCGCCAGGACAACCGTCACGCTGGGAGCACTATGCACCAGTACACCGTCACTATACACAACACCATGCAGCACGTCTGTAAGCTGCCTCCCCTTGGCCTATAAAAGGAGGAGGCAGCCGCCCAGCTGCGGGCATCGCATCCACATCCGCCTTCACACCACACTCATACTCCCCGATATTGGCACTTTGCCTCAATCATCCTAGCAGGGACTTGGAGGCTTTACCTCCTCTCCCGCCTCGCCTGTAGCCCCCCTCTACAGGCACCATCGGTGCGAATCAATACAGCGCACACGCGCAATCTGTTGGACGTACGGCCCCGCGGCCGGAACCAGGATAAACCCGTGTCCCTGTGTTGCCATTTGCACCAACCATCGAGAGGCTGATCACAACGTATCTTACTAGTTAGTGTCAGGGCTAATCCTAACACCGACAGCTTTAAAGCGGGCCCACTACCAAAGGTCCACTAATAAAGTGGGTTGAGGTATGGTCGCACTACTAAATTCAGATTCACTTTCTCGTTGAATGGATTTATATGATTGGTTAAAAGAATATGAAATTAGTTAATAAAATTCTCTCATGGATGTAATTCGGAGTTCGAAAGTTTTAAACTCGGAGAAGTTACTTTTAAAAGCGGGGTCCGCTCGCTAGCAACAAGGAATTGCACGCTAACATGCTCCTGCCGCGTGGGAGAACCTTAAGAAATGATCGAAACATTTGGTCCGGATTTTTTTGGCTGTCATCATGTGCACCCACCACCCTGTAATATTATAGTAGCCTGATTGGTGACTGGGTCATCAACTCGTTGGTGTGTGATATAAAAAAGACCCGCACAGTTCGATCTTGGGACATTCACATCGAGAGACTGCTAATAAATAAATTCTTACATACACCGTTAATTTCCCTGTCTAAAAGCTGTACGTGAATCACAATCACCTGGGTCTGCCAGCCCTGAACGCCGGGTGCAAGAGCCGGCCGATCTCCTCGTCCTCGGCGTCCAACGGCCCGCCGGTGTCGTTCCGGATGCGCCGCACGGCGGTGGTGTTGAGCGACTCGTGCTCGAACCCGTACAGCCTCAGGATCTGGTCGTCGGCGAAGTTGAGCGCGCGCTCCATGCCGCGGCGGCACTGCCCGGCGTCGTAGCTCGCGTACTGTCCCCCGCACGGCTTGCACCCGACGAAGTGCGTCACCAGCGGCCACCGCTCGCCGCCGCCGGCGACCGGCGTCGTCCGATCCCGCCGCCGCATCTCCTCGTACTTGTCCACGATCTCCACCCAGAAGCCGTGCAGGCTGTAGGAGCTCTCCAGGAACGTCTTGGCGCCCCATCTGCCGCGCTGCGTCACGAGCAGGTACACGAGCGCCGACTGGTCGTCGGCCTCGTACGACGGCCGGTCGGAGAGCGCCTTGCCGAGGACCTTCCCATACCTGTCGCGCACGGGGCCGCGCGGGCCCATGCGCCCCCACGCGTCCAGCAGGTCCAGCGACCACTGGCAGTTACGGATGATGAAGCTGCCGGCGTTGATGCCGAGCCAGCTCTTGGCGGCGTACACCTTGTCGTCCCAGCCGGGGATGACGAGGTTGTGCCCGGAGTACTTGCCCCACGGCGGCTCGAACAGCATGTCGGTGAACACGACGTCGGAGTCCGCCCACCAGAGGAATTCAGTCTCCGGGTGCGCGAGCATCAGCGCGCGAAGGATCGGCAGCTTGGTCCAGAACCCCGACAGCTCGGCGTCGAGCACGGCGTTGCTGTAGAAGACGTCGAAGCCGTGGACGCGGCAGTAGTCGACCTTGTTCTTGAACGCGCGGAGGAGCACGTGGTCGCCGTCCGTGTTCCCGCACCGGCGCGGCGGCGACCCGGTGACGACGAGCACCCGGGGCCTCCCCGGAGCGACGAAGGCCGGGAACCGCGGGTTGTCGCGGAGCCACTTCGCCCTGCGCGCGTCGTAGTCCGACACGGCCGCGCCGAGCGAGTAGGGCGGGTCCGTGAGCTGGCGCGGCGGCGGGTCGGCCCGTCGAACCTCGTCGCTTTCGGCGCCCGGAACCGGAGACGGCGTCGTGCGCTCGGGCGTGGGCGCGCTGGTGGCGGGGGCGTCGTTGCGGCGGTCGTACTCGATGCGGATGCGGGGGAGCTGCAGCTGCAAGTCGGACGACGACGTGAACAGGAAGAGGGCCAACGGCGCGACGAGGAAGAGCACGACGGGGATGATCGGGACGGGGAGCGGCCGCTGCTGCCGCGCTCGCCGGTTGGCTTCCTCCGACATCGCCGACGACGGAAGGAGGCCGCCGCTAGAACAAGAAACCCCGTAGGTTGCCGGGCGGCGTGAATCTGACGTCGTCGGTGCACGCAGCACGAGTCAGAAGATCCTATACATATAACACACGAAAATGTGGACGCGTCGGGCAGGGACGTCTCGTCGTTTCGGTCGACGGGACGCAGCGCGCGCCGGCTGGAGTTGTTGGTCTCTGTTAATGCCTGTCACTGGAGAATATACTCTACTGATGATGATGGCCGGCTGGCAGCTCGGCTGTCACGCTAGTTGCTGCTAAAAATACACGGCGGTAGATGGATGCACCGGATCGGAGTTGCATGTGGCGTGTGAGTTTTATAACTTTCTATACTTCCAGGGAAACCCGCTGCAATTTCCTAGCCTGAATAAGAACATCCACTTCCCTTTCAGACGGTGCATTTGCGTAACGTAAATGCTTCAAGCGATAGGAAGCGCTTGCTGCATAGTAGTAGTACGTCGTAGCCGTGGCCAGCTAGCTGTCAGCTACCTGTAATTTTTTTCTCTTCATTTTTGGCAACCTCGTCATCAAATTTGGTTTGTGCGTGATTGCTTTGCTTGCTTGCTGTAGACAAAAGCAAAAACACAATCGAGGATTTTTATTTCAGTAGATCGAGAGATCATTACGTTGTAAGACGGCGCCTGGCTGGCCTGCGGGCGCGTGCACGATCACGACTGGACAGAAAACTCCAAGGCACCCGGCCGGCCGGCCGGCGTCGCGCGCTCGAGCCGACCGGAAGGGAACAGAGCAATGACGTGCAGACCGAGATTCGGCCGGTGCGGACTCCAGGAGGGGAGCTCACCCACCCGGGTTCGAACCCGGGTGTGCGCGTTAGCCTCTTGAGGCTATAGATGGTCATTTGGCCCGCAGCACGGCGGCCCGCCTGAAGGCACGCAGTTTTGGTCCGGCCCAAGCACGGCACGACCCGCTAGCCATCGTGCCCGGGCTGGCCCGGCCCGCTAGCCATGCCCATGCGTGGGCTGCCACCCCAGCACGTCGGGTGGCACGGCCCGACACGAAATTAAGAAAGTCGACCCGGTAAGGCCCGCTTAACTCCACTTTCATATATAAACCCAAAATTCACCTCCATACCCGATTCCTCCAAACCCTAACCTCCTACCCCTACACGCACGCAGCCACCGCCACAACAGAGTCTCTCGCATCGCCCTCCCGTCTCCCGGGCGCTCTCCCTGCGAGGCCGCGACGCGACCCGATGGCCTCGGGGCCAGACCCCGACGCCGAACCTCCCCTCTGCCACTCCCTCTTCTCTCACCCTCTCCGTCTCTTTCTCGATCTCCCCTCCTCCCCTCTGCCGCCGGTGCGGCGACGGCGCCCCTCTCGGTCTCGTCCACCACAGCGCGGCGGGGCGCCCCTCTCCTCTGCTCCACCACGGCACCACCTGTGCGGCGGCGGCGCCCCTCTCTGCTCCACCACCTGCGCGACGGCGGCACCGCTCCCCCTCTCGTCATCCACCAGCTGACCAGCACGGCTGAGATCCAGCGGCTAGGTGCGGCCTCCCAGCGACGTGGGCTTCGGGTCGCCCGGGCACGCTCGTAGGGCCGGCTATCCCGGGCTGACCCGACACGAAACGGCACGACGTGCGGGGCTTGGGTCGTCGGTACAACCCATGGGCGGGCACGACACGACACGATGGGAATTAGTGCCGGGCTAGCCCAGCCCGCAATTGAGCGGGCCACACCGGGCCCGAGCTAGGGCCGGGCGGGGCGGCCCGAATGGACATCTATCCTTGAGGCTGCTGAGAGATAAGCACCCCTATTGTTTTTTTTTAAAAAAAACAGAGCAATGCTAGCGCGGGGCGCTAGCCTGCGGTGCCGCCATGTGGCCATCTACGCATGCGGGCAGGGCCGGATATAGGACCATGCAACTGAGACGACCGCCCGAGACCCATGGCAGAGGGGTTCAATAATAACTAATATACCCCTCCGTTTGGATTATCTGTCACTGTTAACTTTTAATTACAACTTGACCATTTATCTTACTAGTAAAATGCACGTAGGACATGTACGTATTTTTAAGAAAATATTAAATACATGTTTTATATTCGTAGAACACATATAGTAAGGAACTTCTTATTAAATCAATATAAATGACAAAGCTAGTAATTTATCTGAAGACATTATTAAAGTATATTGTTTACCGGTAGGCAAGCACGCAAGCTGCAATTAGAAAAAAAAATATCTGCAAAGAGCAGGATAGGGCTGCAAACTACTTATGACCCAAAATATAAATCCGATTAGACAATAACTATGAATAAGATGTTGCCATTTTGATTGTTCAGAACTTAATAGCACAATTTGCCGAAGCGAGCTCCGTCAATTTTGACATTATCCAACAAAATTTCATCCCCATAGATTTCTACAATCTTTTATCTTCCAATCTCCGGTACCTTTTTTCACTACATTCTATATATGCATAGCTCCAAACTCAGCACAATAGTTATCTATCACTTCTCACAGGCTATGCACTTTTTTTAATTTAAACCTTTTTTAAATTATTTTTAAAAATAACACCTCAAAAATATTATTTGCAGATTTAACCCTTTTGGCCGCGCCGGCCCGCGTGGCGCGGCAGGATAACGTTGCCGCGCCACATGCAGCGGCGCGGCAGGCCCGCCACGCTGGCATGGTGGGCTTACGAGGCCTCCTCCTGCCGCGCCACATGCATCAGCGCGGCAACGTGATGGTGCGCCATGTTGGCTGGCGTGGCAGGAGGTTCTCCAATTTAATTTATCAATTTTGAACCATCTAAATAAAATAGTATTTGAATTCCAAATGTCGCAAAAATTGAAATGCACATTATATAAGGTCTGAACATTCCATTTTAGTAACGTGTACAATACTAAGTATTACATATTTTTAAAAAATTGATTTCAAAGTAGGCTATGTATTATCTTTATATCCCACTTAGAGCTCTCGTTAAATGGATGGAAAGGCGAATGCAAATGAAAAGGCGCACCATCAAGTTGATAATTTCGCCATCGCCGGTAGCGGAAGAGGTGGAGATCGACATCACACACATGGGGGCGGCCGGTGCGATGTACGGTTGCAAGTCTGCAATGCGATGGACCATGTCATACGGCCGGGAGACCGATCGTGCCGCAACTGTAGATCGATCGACTATGCATAGCGTAGGACACTTGGAGTCTTGGATCGATGAGATTAGAGTTGTACGTCTGGTCATGTACGCATAGCTAGGCAAGTCAAGAATCATGGAGGCCTCCGTATACGTGTCTTGTAAATGATGGGTGTGGGTATAGGCGCAACGGGTGAAAAAAACAATTCGCTTTTGGCAAAAACACTCTCCAAATTACGATTTTTTTGTCATTTCATAATCCTTCCACCCTATCTATTCCTAAAAACATATGACGGGTGGTCCGCGTGAGGGGTACGGTGGACCCGATTTGTGTGAGAAAAGTTTTCAATTGTTTTCACTCCTTATAGTATATAAATTCAAAAATTATGCCTATATCATTTTTGTTTGGGACTTACTTCATCATCAAAGATGTTTTAAGTATAATTTGACATTTTGCATATTTGCACCAATTTTTGAATAAGACGAATGGTCAAACATTGTGATTAAAAGTCAACATTGACAAGTAATTTGGATAGCAGGGAGTACATCTGTACAAGCAAAAGATCTTTGACACAATCCGTCAGTCCATATAGTCGTGCGCAACTACGTGTGATGGAATTAAGGAGACAAGAGGTTACCACGACAATCGAGAAACGTGAGTAAAGAGATCAAGAGGCTTCAAATTGGATGACTGGATTTTCAAATTGTGGTTTGTGTGACCCTCGCCGACTCGCCCCTCCCAAGGCTTGAGCTTCCGGCCAGTTACGCGTGATGGCAGGATGGCACGTGACACATTTTTTATTTTGCCGATCGTTTACCTTGCACTAGTAATATTATTAAATATCTAATATTAGTATTTATATCTTCTTTATCATATCACAAATAGAAAAAATTTCTACTCCCTCCATACTCATAAAATAAGTCGTTTAGGACAACGACACGGTCTAAGTACAACTTTAACTTCTTATTTTTATAAAAATATTTATTAAAAACTAACATATATATACTTTTATGAAAGTATTTTGCAAGACAAATATATTCATGTACTTTTCACATTTTCAAACTCAACAACTTAAAAGTTATTAATGATTTATATTCCTAATTTTGACCGAAATCTTGTCCAAAACGACATGATTTATGGGTATGGAGGGAGTAGCATATATATAATTCGCTTGAGCACTCTTAGAGCTCGTTCGTTTAGCTCGGAATGAGCTTAGGAACCATTCCAGTTGATGCATGATTATACATACTTCCTCCGGTTTGGTAAAAAAAGTCGTTTAGGACAACGATGTAGTCTCCAAAATACAAATTTGACTTTTCTTTTCTATAAAAATATTTATTGAAAATTATATATGTATATTTTGAAAATGATATTCAACACAAATCTATTGATATGATTTTCATATTTCTAAACTCGACGACTTAAAAGTTATTCATCATTTATATTCCTAATATTTGACTCGAACCTTGTCCAAAACAACTTCTTTTACCAACCGGAGGGAGTATTGACTAACCATTCCGAGTAGAAATTGTTCCATAAGTTCCGTCCCATGGACCGAACGAGCTCTTAAAAAATCGTAGTGCCGACTATGCGTGCGGGCGTAGAAACGCTTACCTATTTGTTTGTATGGCCATGTGCCGAGCAGAATTAGCGCGCCCGGCTTTTGTTAAAAAAAAACACGCCTGCTAGAGGTGCGGTTTTTCTTTAGTAAATATATATTTTATGCATTATTATCGGGCGCAAAAGAACGAAGCCTACTGACTGATTTGCTCGGGCAGCAGCGAACACTGACAGCGAACACCGACAAAAGCCCAGTTGGTGAGTTGGACCGTGGACGGCCCTAAAAAAAGAAAAAAAAAACGTTGCACTAACATGGATGTGTATATATAGAGCGTAAATCAAAGCCGATTTAGTTGACGTGGAAATGGGAAGTCAAAGACTTTGCTTATGATTTTCCCTTAAAATTGATGATTATTAATTGATGATTTGCTAGGGTAGCCATCCTCTGCAGCAGTGCTAGAAGACAGAAGCCTGACGTGGACGCAGTGCTGAGCAGCCGAGGACGTATGATTTTTTAAAAGGCAACTTAGGCCTTCATTGCAGCTCATATAGCTACGATATTAACATAATTCAAAAATAATTTTCGAAATCGGAACAAAACAAATAATATTTTCACAGAAATAAAGATTCGCCTAACCAACCTCTTTACGGTTCCACGTCACAAATAAACATACCATGTAGGGAAGCATCTCATAACTTGGGCCCATTGTATAGACTATAGAAATGAAGGGACTGGCAATTGTCACATTCCAGAACTACACAGCCAATAAGTGACATTAATCAGCCGCAAAATTACCCAGGTTTCACCACAACCAAAATAACACTAGCGTTTAAAGTGACACCAGACAGGGCGCATTGCTAGCAGAAATTACAGTTGCGTGCAACTGCAAGGCCCTGCAAGAACAATGGCCTAACAAAATTTAACAGCACTGAGAACGACAATAACAACCCTTAAAACCCCTCATTTCTTCTTGGCAGCAGCCTTGGTATCCTTGGCACCAGTGGGGTCCTTCTTCTCAACGCTCTTGATGACACCAACAGCAACCGTCTGCCTCATGTCACGAACAGCGAAGCGACCAAGAGGAGGGTACTCAGAGAACGTCTCGACAACCATGGGCTTGGTGGGAATCATCTTCACCATACCAGCATCACCGTTCTTGAGGAACTTAGGCTCCTTCTCAAGCTCCTTGCCAGACCGTCTGTCGTCTGTCGATCTTGGTAACAAGCTCAGCAAACTTGACAGCAATGTGGGAGGTGTGGCAGTCCAGCACAGGAGCATAGCCGTTGCCGATCTGGCTAGGGTGGTTCATGATGATGACCTGGCAGGGTCATCCTTGGCGTTGGAGGCTGTTGACGGTGAATTTCCGTCAACCTAGCCATGAGTTTACCTTCGGTGTTGGCATTGATTTAATATCCAAACTAACGATCCTAACCCTCATCATATGTCAAGTTCGCACTCGCATGTGGTATTTGGAGTTTATTGTTTACGCAGGGTTTTAACGCTAAAAGGGAGACTTCGCGGGAAAGTTCATCAAGCACTTTGTGAGAAGATCATGAAGCCCGGCACAAGTCAAGACACGAAGTGAACATGACTCCAAGTGGCCCAAGGACCGAAGCGTGAAGCCGTGAAACTCTGAGGACCTGGACGGAAAAGGCTGAAGCTTGCGTGACAAGGAGCCCTATCCAACCCGTGGAGAAACTGACGCCAAGGGCCCACATACAGGAAGTGGAAAATTCCAGAAGACACGAGAAGCAACCGGGAGGAAGCCGGGGCCGAACTGGGTTGAAACGGGCCCAGGCCGGCCGGCCCAGCCCATTCCGGGCCTGGTTCGGCGCCCCCTTTGACCTAGACGCCCCTCGGACTATTTATAGTCCCCCTGCCAAGAGCCACGCATCAATTCATTCGGCATCCGCCGCCAAGGAGCAGAGAAGCTAGAGGGACACCATCTCGGAGAGGAGGGTCGTGCTAATTGTCTAGGGTTTCACTAGCCGACGTGGGAACCTTGCATGGAAGACCACGTCGGAGCTCCGGAGCAAGGATCAAGATCGAAGTAGGATCCCGGTGGTGATCTTGTTTATGTAATCATTCATGGTGAAGTCTTTAAGTGAATCCGATTTCTAGCGATCAAGTGTCTTCTCTATGATTTTGTTCTCCTTTGGTTTTGCTTCTTCCCCAATCTATACTTAAGATAGATTGCATAGGGTGCTCTTGTAGCCGCGGTGGCTAGAGGTGCATACCATACCGACCAAGTGTTTTCAACTTGTTCTTCTTGAACTCGCCCTAGGCTAACCCGCACGAATAGGAGTGCGTTGTGACAGAACGGTGGCTCCAAAAGGTGGGCGTCTTCGGAATCGGATCGGAGGCCACGGTTTAAAGATGCTTTTAATGAGATTCGCTTTTCTATCTTCTTTTATCTTGTTTGGAGCTACAACATACGCATGATGTAGACTCTATAGATCGGTTATCTCTTTGCTTTCTCTTGCTACCTCTTTAGTAGATTAGATTAGATTAGATTAGATTAGATGTATTTTCTTGATGATCTCTTAGATTAGATGCAACTTGGTTCTTCAAGAGAAAGAGTTTCCTTGCTTTACTAGATTGAATCCTTGCGTTGCACATTGTTCCACGGATTCGATACCTTGGGTTCTCACACTTAAGGGAAGAAGGGTCCCTTGACTACGACGGGGGATTTGTCCGCTTGCAAATCCAATCGAACTTTAATACGACAATCAACCGTCAACAAGCCCCTTTTTCTGGCGCTGTTGCCGGGGAACAAGCAATCAAGATCCAATCTAGTATCGCTTCTTGTGAATATTTTTCAGTTTTTCTTTTGATTTTCTTTTGCATCTCTTATCTAGTTTTTGATTAACCCTAATTTTTCTTTTTTAGATTTTTTGTTTTTACTAATCCTAACCAGAGATGGTTGGCTACCTCTCCAAGAAACCCAAATATTTTTGTGGATGATCCAGGAAAACTTTACAGGCAAAGGAGACGTGCAACACAAGCTAAAGGGTTGGAAACCCTAGATCCAAAAGCCGAAGTCGAAGGACCGTCGGAATCTCCAAGGGAATCACCACCTCCAAGTCCAAAGGAAGATCAACCTCAACCGCCACCCATAGGAGAACAACCACAACCAGAGCGCAAGATCGAGCTATGCACCCCGGAGATCGTTGATCTACCTATCATAAACCTTCAAGACGCCGGAAGGCCATTCAAGATCAAGGTCTCAACTATCCGCATGGTGCAATGATCACCTTTCACCGCTAAAGGGGATCCAAACCTTCACCTCCAAGCATTTGTTCAACTATGTCAAACTTTCGATGAGGATGGGGTGACTCAAGATCAAATGAGGGCAAAGCTTTTTCCGTTCTCACTACTTGGAAAAGCTTTGCGTTGGTTCCACACTCTACCGGCGGAGTCGAAGCAAGATTGGGAAGTGTTGATGAGGAACTTCATGAAGGAATATTATTCACCGGTCAAGACTCAGAGTTTGCGCAACAAGATTGATACGTTTATTCAATTTCCCACGGAGACGATCGAAGAAGCTTCAGAGCGATGAATACATGCGAGCCGAATTCCTTGAGTGGCATATCGGTTTACTTATGAGGAGGATGGAGAAGATGGAGATGGAGAGAAAAGCTCAAGACCTAAAGGCTGCGAGGCAAGATCCACATGCGAGGAGTGTGGGGAGTACGGCCATGTCCAAGGTAAACTCCGATTTAATGCAAGTTCGTCCATTCAAGATTTGGTTCTTCTTTGTACACAATTGAAGGACTTCATGGACGAGCAAGCTAAGATCAACAAGGACGCCGTCACTAAGTTCGAGGCTATGGAGAAAATATTGGAGAATTTAGATGGTAAGGTGACAGAGATCGGAAGCTCTATCCGTGAAGTGTTCATCATGATGAAGATGCTAGAGACGCAAGTGGGACAACTTGTCGGGCACCCGATGGGTAACAAAGGAGAATTTCTGAGACAACCCCAAGGTCCCGAGACGGCGAAGGCTACTCAAACTCATTCGGGAGAGATGGAGGATCACACTAAGGAGACCACGAAGATCACGACCGAAGGACCGGAGCTTGAGATGCCAAGCCAATACATGAAGATGCCTCCACGCTACTTCCGAGACATGCTTGCCAACAAGCACGAGATGACATTATGCGACCTTAGAGCAAGTATGAGAGTCATGCCAAGAGACGTGTTCGAGAAGCTACGCCTACCGCTCAAGCCTATGGCCATGTGTCTAGAGTTGGGAGATAACTCTATTCGCTATCCCGTGGGAATCGCCGAAGATGCACCCGTAAAAGTTGGAGAGATCAAGTTCGACGTCTACGGCGAGAGAAGCGTATTCAAGTTTCAACCACGTTTCGAGGTATGCAACACATTCAATGTTAAATATGTTCCACCTCATCGCCGCTTTATCAAGGAAGAACCAAAGAAGAAGGAAGAGTCAGAGAAGAATGAAACAAAGATCAAGGAAGTTGTTGCATCCGTCAAGGCCAAAGAAGAAAGCCAGTCTGTGAAGACCAAAAAAATGAATAAGCCGAAGAATAAGCCCGCGCCCAAGATGGTGCGGAAGTGGGTACCCAAGATTGCAATGCCCACAAAGAGCGTTGATCTAAAGTGAAGAAGAGAAGAAGTCTAGCTATGGACTATAAACGAAGCGCTAGGCGGGAGGCAACCCGTTCGTCAAGTCAAGAATAAGCTACCGGGAGGACAACCCGATCAAGAATAAAAGCTGCCGGGAGGGCAACCCGAAAAATTTCCGAATTCCAAGTAAGTTAGTCATAGAATTTGCTACGCAATACATTTTTATTAACTCTTAAGTGGTTGAACAAGTTTTTAGAGAACCTTTTATTTGCTCGGTCATTATATTTGTATTTGTCTATCTTAAACCAATGACATGAGCCATGCCATGTTTTATTCGCCTCTTTTTGAGAAACTACAACCAAAAATTCAGATCCTATTTGAGCCTTCCATCCTCTCCATGATGGTAGGTTCAATTTTGTTTTGCATGTTAAAAACACACGAGTAGAGCCTCGCTATGTTCCTTAATGTTTTTAAATCTTTTGACGCATGCTAGACTCACGTGAACCTAAGGAATTCGATTTTTGGTTTGATTTAACTTAACATCTACCGGTTTCTCTAAAGATAGAGTTTTTCCAAAACCCATTGTTTTTATTCATTCAAAATCTCTCTCTCATGTTTGGCCAAATTTAGAACCTAAACCCATAACCCCACGGTCAAGCCGGAGGAGCTTCCTAACAACTAATGAAAGCAAACGATCCCGGTGCAACCAAAATAAAGGTAGTCGGAAAGTTTTCGACTTACAAATTGTTTTTGATGTTTAAAAACTCCTCTAATAATATATTTAAACTCGTTGCTAGCTCTAAGTTAACCTTTAATTTATAAAATTTAGAGGAGTAATAAGCATCTAAGCATGATCAAGGGAAGGATTTGAGGTTTATTTAACACCTCGTGCTCGATGATGCATCATGGGAAGGCTTTATCTTCAAAACATCTTGGGCACATGTAAAGGACAAGCATGGGGGAGGGATATGACTTTGTTTTGCAGGAAATAAGTGAAAGCACATGAACCATGGAAGACAAGAAGTAACACAAAGTTAAGGAGGGAGGTATTGATCTCATCATTCAAAACAAAGAAGTGGCCGAGGGAGTTTGGCCGATGGATTCTTGTGGAGCATGAGGACACAAGGACATAATGCAGCAAGGAGCAAGTGGGAGAAGAGCCGAGGCAATTGGGGCAGCAGGGACCCCAGGCCGGCCGGCTTGGTCCGGTCGGCCTGGCCTCTTTTTGTGGCCCCCGGCGTCCATCTTTCTTAGGTATTCCTCTTATTCATTTGCAAGTTCATGCTCCCAAGTTCATAATCCAGAGTCCTCACGAACCACTCAGAAAAATCCGTGCCTCACTTCCTTCTCTAAAAATCCCTGAAAATTTGTTGCAATTCTTGCTCTTCCATATACTTTCTTTGTGCGTTTTCTCTACCGGCAAGAAACCTCTGGGAGAGTTGTTTGTGAATTTGTGCAGCAAGACATGATGAAAAAAGAGCCATGAACATCATCCTCGGAAGGAGAACACGATCATCATTGTCGGAGGCGCCATCTAGATCTTCGCGGTGGCACTCTATCCGAGTTCCCGCGAAGCATGGAGCAGGACGTGGCACCGTCGAGGGACAACACGCTGCACCTTGGAGGCATGAGGAGCACACGAAGCTTGTCCATGTGGGACAAACCGCAAGGGCACACGGAGGAGCCGCACATTCGACCTCGACACTCAACTCGTTCATCCGCTCCGCCACCATATACTCCGAGGCACTCCAAGCAAGTTTTGATCATAAAAACGAAGGATCAACCATGGGAGGAAGAGTGAAGGAAGGAAGAAGAAATAATGCTTCTAATTCGGTTTGATTTGTTCTTCTCCCTTTCTTTATTTTTCAGTTATGTGCAAATTTGTGTGTGCGTAGCATCTTTAGTTTTTATTTATTTTCAGCATGTGTGTGGTAGTAGTAGTTTTTGTTTTCCATCACCATGAATAAATTTCACCATCGTTTCATGATAATTAATATGGATGAAAAATTGTGCCAAGTTGATATATGATGACCGTTGCCTATATGCTCATATTTGTACTTGTTTTATGCACGATTAAGCTAATGCTCTCTTTAATGCAAAACTGAAATTAATCTAAATGCTAGCTTAATCCTTTGCGGAGGTTATGATAAAGATAAAGACCCATAGTTTTTTTTGTGCTCTCAATTTTGGATGAGTTAAAGATAATTTATTTTTGTTCTTAAAAGTAATGCTAACCTTGTCATTAATACCTCTTGCATATTGCTCTACCTATCCAAAGCCTTATATTTATTTGAGTTCAAAAACTTAGTATATACAAGATTTATTTTTGGGTGAATTAATTCAGGGCTTGATTTCTCTGGCCCGAGACTAAGAAGCTGGTCATTCCGTTTTGTGTATCTATGTTAATGCTAGCCTTTTCTATCCGTGCATTGTAAGTTTCCACATCAGAAATTTTGCAAACCTCGCCGGATATCCACCCAAAAACCCAATATATCTCTTTTGTGTTTACCTCCTTGACCACAACCCAATTCTTGAGTATGGATGAATATTTCAAGGAAGATCACAAGGATGAAGGTGCCAAGGATTGAAGTATAATTTTGGGAGACCTCCAAGAACATAAAGGTTGCGTGAAGGATCCCTAGAAGATTTCAAGTGTTTCTTTCCAGGAAAACATAGGACTTTTAGTACCTACCTTGGCACACGAAAATTTTTCCACCTCTTTGCCTAAGGACGTGCAATCGTCTAAGCATGGGGGGAGTTGCCAAGAGGTAGGTACAATGTAATCTAGAGTTCAAGGGGAGTATATAAAAAAATGAAAAAAAAGAAGAAAAAAAAGAAAAAAAGTATGAAAGAAAGAAAGAAAGAAAAAGGAGAGAAGAAAAAAAATGTGTATATATATAAAAAAGAGGAAAAAATAATAAAGCTCCCCGGCTCTCTAGATGCATTAGGAGTTTCAAGAGGATTCAAGATCAAGACCCATACTCATCTTTCCAACCATGTGCAATCCGACAACGAGGACTTTGTTTGTGCCTCGGGATCACTCTTTGCCATTTGCACATGTCTACTTATCTCAAAAAGTGTGTGTTCATCTCTCTCTCCCCACCATGTAACATTATTTTTCCAATGACCTTTTTGACGAGTCTCGGTAAGACCATGAGAAGCTTGTCTTGTTTTGATAATATCTCAATTATAATATCTTGGTAGGACTAAACTTTTCCCTAAAGATCCAGATATAGCCTTCCACTTATATATATTTTTGAGAGGGGAAAGGAGTAGAACAAATAGGCTTGAGAGACAAGATGAGATGAGAGTTCATGAGCAAGATGCAAGATGGTTTAAATTTTTGAACTTGGTTTAGCTCTTTTCTTCATCTCATTCTTTATTTCAAAATTTCTGAGATTCATTTGAAATTTGGGAGCATGATTAATTACTTGTGGGAAGAGCTTAATTGATATCCACCCTCCGTAGGGATGAAGGCTAGTACACTATGGAACTTTAACAAATTAAATTTTAGAGAGCATTATGTTTACTCGTGTATGATCACGTGCAGGGTTTAAATAGTGAAAGGCAACACTGATATCCATCGAAGGCTTACTCGAGGACGAGCAAGGTTTAAGCATGGGGGAGATGTTGACGGTGAATTTCCGTCAACCTAGCCATGAGTTTACCTTCGGTGTTGCATTGATTTAATATCCAAACTAACGATCCTAACCCTCATCATATGTCAAGTTCGCACTCGCATGTGGTATTTGGAGTTTATTGTTTACGCAGGGTTTTAACGTTAAAAGGGAGACTTCGCGGGAAAGTTCATCAAGCACTTTGTGAGAAGATCATGAAGCTTGGCACAAGTCAAGACACGAAGTGAACATGACTCCAAGTGGCCCAAGGACCGAAGCGTGAAGCCGTGAAACTTCGAGGACCTGGACGGAAAAGGCTGAAGCTTGTGCGACAAGGAGCCCTATCCAAACCGTGGAGAAACTGACGCCAAGGGCCCACATGCAGGAAGTGGAAAATTCCAGAAGACACGAGAAGCAACCGGGAGGAAGCCGGGGCCGAACTGGGCCGAAACGGGCCCAGGCCGGCCAGCCCAGCCCATTCCGGGCCTGGTTCGGCGCCCCTTTTGACCTAGACGCCCCTCGGACTATTTATAGTTCCCCTGCCAAGAGCCACGCATCAATTCATTCGTCATCCACCGCCAAGGAGCAGAGAAGCTAGAGGGACACCATCTCGGAGAGGAGGGTCGTGCTAGTTGTCTAGGGTTTCCCTAACTGACGTGGGAACCTTGCATGGAAGACCACGTCGGAGCTCCGGAGCAAGGATCAAGATCGAGGTAGGATCCCGGTGGTGATCTTGCTCATGTAATCATTCATGGTGAAGTCTTTAAGTGAATCCGATTTCTAGCGATCAAGTGCCTTCTCTATGATTTTGTTCTCCCTTGGTTTTGCTTCTTCCCCAATCTATACTTAAGATAGATTGCATAGGGTGCTCTTGTAGCCGCGGTGGCTAGAGGTGCATACCGGACCGACCAAGTGTTTTCAACTTGTTCTTCTTGAACTCGCCCTAGGCTAACCCGCACGAATAGGAGTGCGTTGTGACAGAACGGTGGCTCCAAAAGGCGGGCGTCTTCGGAATCGGATCGGAGGCCACGATTTAAAGATGCTTTTAATGAGATTCGCTTTTCTATCTTCATTTATCTTGTTTGGAGCTACAACATACGCATGATCTAGACTCTATAGATCGGTTATCTCTTTGCTTTCTCTTGCTACCTCTTTAGTAGATTAGATGTGTTTTCTTGATGATCTTTTAGATTAGATGCAACTTGGTTCTTCAAGAGAAAGAGTTTCCTTGCTTTACTAGATTGATTCCTTGCGTTGCATATTGTTCCACGGATTCGATACCTTGGGTTCTCACACTTAAGGGAAGAAGGGTCCCTTGACTACGACGGGGGATTTGTCTGGTGAACTTTGATACGGGGCGCTCCAGCTGCCGCCGCCGCCGTTGGGGACAAGGCCGCACAGAGTCGGGGAGGAGACCTTTGGGCTGCCCATGAGGCCCAGAGTTGCAGTCTCCTTCCTACGTGGGCCAAGAAAGTCCGTCAGAGTGGCCTTTCGGCCCGGCCTTTTTTTTAGGGTTCAACTACCCACAGCGTCAGCCGGTGACCGGCCGGCCGGTACTGGTACTCCACCACCCCTGTTCATCACCGTTCTAGGGAGAATAATCCTACACAGGTTTTACGCCGATGCACATGGGCAATTAAAAGCACCAGAGCCCTAAGATGCATCGAGATTCGGACCCTGCGATTCCAGAAATTTCACTGCTCAATAATTTGATCGTCAACAATCCCAATGCAGCTCCTCCTTCACAGATTCCGTTTGGCTCTGCAACGGAAACAAATGAAACCCAGCATGCAGCACACGTCCACACCACCACCAGTCCACCACCACGATCAATGGCATAAAGAAAACACGAAAAACAAGTGCTCTTGGAGCAGACACAAATGCCAAGACAAAGAATCATTTCTGCAATTACAAGTTGCAACAGGTCGTGCAGCTCTCGATCAGCCGTCTAGTGCAAATGAGAGAGCACCACGGTAGCAATAAGCTGGCCGGCATCCGGCGGCACTACCGCCGCTGCCCCGCGGCGGCAACCCACAACATCGCGGCCGCCTCCCTCCTCCTCGCCCTCTGCGTCCTCTATCTCATCTTCGGCCCGGCGAGCTCCGACATCGACCTCGCCCTCCCCCGTATCCGCATCGTGTTCAAGGAACCCGTCCGCGTAGCAGCCGTCCCGGCGCCGCCTGTCGCCGCCGCGCCCGCGCCCGGAAACTCGACCGATGACGACGAGGACAGCGGCCTCCCGCCGCCTCGGCAGCTGACGGACCCGCCCTACTCGCTGGGCCGCACCATCCTGGACTACGACGCGCGGCGTTCGGCCTGGCTCGCCGCGCACCCGGAGTTCCCCACGCGCGTGGCCCCCGCGGGGCGGCCGCGGGTGCTGGTCGTGACGGGGTCGGCCCCGGCCCGGTGCCCCGACCCGGACGGCGACCACCTGCTGCTGCGCGCGTTCAAGAACAAGGCCGACTACTGCCGCGTGCACGGCCTCGAGGTGTTCTACAACACGGCGTTCCTGGACGCCGAGATGTCGGGCTTCTGGGCGAAGCTGCCGCTGCTGCGGACGCTGATGCTGGCGCACCCGGAGGTGGAGCTCTTCTGGTGGGTGGACTCCGACGCCGTGTTCACGGACATGCTCTTCGAGCTGCCGTGGGAGAGGTACGAGCGCTACAACCTCGTGCTCCACGGCTGGGACGCCAAGGTGTTCGAGGAGAAGAGCTGGGTCGGCGTCAACACCGGCAGCTTCCTCATCCGCAACTGCCAGTGGTCGCTCGACCTCCTGGACGCGCTGGCACCTATGGGGCCGCGCGGCCCCGTGCGCGACAGGTACGGCGAGCTCTTCTCGCAGGAGCTCTCCGGGCGGCCGCCGTTCGAGGCCGACGACCAGTCGGCGCTCATCTACCTGCTCGTGACGCAGCGGAGCAGGTGGGGCGACAAGACGTTCCTGGAGAGCAGCTACGAGCTCAACGGCTTCTGGGAGGGGATCGTGGACAGGTACGAGGAGCTTCGGCGGAAGGGGCGGCCTGGCGATCTCGGCGACGGCCGGTGGCCGCTCGTGACGCACTTCGTCGGGTGCAAGCCGTGCCGGCGGTACGCGGACAGCTACCCGGCGGACCGGTGTCGGCGTGGCATGGAACGCGCGTTTAACTTCGCCGACGATCAGATACTGAGGCTCTACGGGTTTGAGCACGAGTCGTTCAATACCACCGCCGTGCAGCGTGTCCGAAACGAGACCGGCGGGCCGCTGGACGCGGATGATGAGGAGCTCGCCCGGCTGTTGCACCCCACCTTCCGGGCCGCCTAGCTACGTAGCCGTCTGTTGCTTGTTTTTGTCAGGTGGTTTACCACCGTTGGCTTGTGGTTTTCTAAAAGTTTTTCTGATACACAGTCGGCTTCATATTTCATGCAACCATTATAAGTTAATCCTACCACGCATCAAAGCTGGGGGCATCTTTTAAACTTCCAGATTCTTGTTTTTTTAGTTGTTGGAGGTAATGCTAACAAAAGATGTTACCCCTGTGGATTGCAGTATTTTTTTATACAAATTACTCATTCTTTGAAGAAGCTGGATGCTCTCTTAAACAACTCCAAGGTCTTGTGTTGAAATATTGTAGGATTATTATAGAGGATGAGGCATTTCATTCTAATGTTTTAAAATAGTTAATGCAATCAACGAAAGTCCCTTATGCACAAACCACAAAGTTACAAGTAGGACCTCTTGGTTTGCTGCATTGCTTGAACCAAAAATATTTTGGGAATCAAATGCAGTACGCATAGAAAGAAAAAGTCTCTTCTAGTTGCCAATTGTAATGGCAGTCACAAGCCTTATATAAAAGGCGTGCCCACAGACACGCATAAAATAAGTGCCACTAATTTTCGTATGGTTACAAAGTATCATCCCAGAATGTACTTAACACAGATTACGACTGACATTTTCTTCCACCTTTTATTGCTAATGTACTGGTGTCTGTACACAATGAATGATATCTGTTAATGCATTTCCTCTACCAGCTTTACACCTTAGCACCTTCTCTTAGACTATCTAACAAGCCCCAATAGGGTGAATCATTGTCTTGACAACAGGAGATCATGCGGTCAGAGGTGTTAAGATAAATTTGTATCAGCAAACAAACTATTCAACCGGTTGATCTACATCAAAATTCCTTCACCCTGCAGAGAACTACTTTGGTTAAATCCTCTAACAAAATTATGCCTCAGTAGAATCATCTTGATGGCTGAGGTGAAAATTCAGCTGACACAAAAAATGAAGGTGTCAATCAGGCATCCAGGAACATCCCCTAGACAGACCCTATAACGATGAAAAGGTTTTATCGACCCACTCAGAGAGCCTGCCAATCTTTTTGGTCATTTCAGCGCTCTTTGAAAAGTAAGACTCTGCATTTGTAAGCATCACAGTAGTATCATGTTGGACAGCCTCCAGAGTTCTGTAATAGTTGTTTGCTAATCTTGTCTTGATCACCTCTATGGAAAACTGGACAGGAAACCTAGGGCAAGAATTGTATAGACAGGAGTCAATCAAGATGAACTAACATAACACTAAAGTAATGCAACAAAGATTTGAAGGTTATTACTGAAAATCAAAACACTTGAAGCAATTTATATGGTATCACCGCCAAAGGGTGCTAGACCAGTTGGTCAAAGCACTCCAGCGGCACCCCACAGGTTGTGAGTTCGAACCCCAGGTGGGGCGAATTTCCGCCTGTGGGTAAAAAAAATCCCCTCGCTGGCCCCGTGTGCCAAAGCACTGGTTAAGAGACGGCCCAGGTCGGCCTGAGGACCGTGTATGGCCCAGGTAGGTAGTTTCCCACGGGTTACGACTCCCAGTGTCAGGACGGGGCCAGGGTTCGGGGATTTTCTCGGTCGGGGAAGCCGAGGCTTCTTCTTAGTTAATACCGTGGGGGCGGTCTTTCCCTCACCGGCCGAGTTTTTTTTTATTTATATGGTATCACCTAATATTCTAGACAATACCATGCACCAAAAAAAAGAAAGAAAAAGGAAACCATAAGACAAAGTATGCAGGCATTGGTTTGTACTTTTTGTCAGCCTGTGGTGGTATGATTTTTTTTTAACAAATATTGCCTCTGAAATCATAATTTCAAAGAAAAATTGCTGAAAAACAGCATACAAGAATTACCTGTTAATAAAATCTGACTTTTCTGTGACCTTGTCTAACTTCAAAACACCATAACGATCCTAGAAAATCATAAAGAAATATTGTAAAAGATCAATACAACAGTAAAAAAAAAGTAGCAGAAAGGTAATAAATAAAAGTAACTTCACCTGATTTTTTAGCGACATTTCCTGTAATTTTTCCATTTCTGATAACAATCTATCTCGAATCTCGATATTGATATGTGGATGTTTCCGTGGAACCCATAAATTCCCTACATCGTGAAGTTCCCAGGGGCTATGAAGGTGATGAGAACCATCATTCTTATACTGTATGCCATATTTCTCCCATGGGCTCTCAGGAAAATCAGGCGATTTAGGTTTTACTGCCATAATCCGGCCCTCCCACCAATTTCCTCCTTCCTGTTCTTCATCCCTCCACCAAACTTTGCACTTATCTCTGTGGGTCCAATTCCGATCCATAGAAGCTTCATACCTTGTTCTTTCCACAAGAAAATCTGGAAAGCTCACTAGGTCAGGCAAGGTGACCATAAATGTTTTGCCAAACCCAGTGGAAGTGTGATCAATGAATTCAATGGATAGTTTACAACAGCTTTCACCAGATCCTTTGTAAGAGGAGTAATCAAGACCCTGTATTTTGCAAAGTTCTACAGCTTTAAGGCCTTTTATCCGGTTCCAAGGACAAGGATCAGATGACCGCATTCCTTGAAGATATTCCTCGTGGCCCTACAAATAGTCAGCCCAGAATGGAGGATCATAATAGTGAAATACTAAAAGCAACCCGAGAAGTGACCACATGTTTGCATTTCATTTACTTTACATATGCTTTTTCCATCATCAACAATTACTAGTCCTACAGAAATGGTGAGAAGAAGTGGCAAAATGTGGAGAAAGCGAAAGTGAGAACTTTCATCCCCATACTTTCTGCATACGACATAACAAAAAGTTAAAATAGCATTACCTGCCTCAAGTACACAACCTCATCACCGAGTTGAGGAATATAACGGTAACTATCTTCATGCTCAAGCAACATTAACCATGAATACTTTAAGGGCGTCTGGTGCTGTTTACCCAAAGGATGTGTATCAGGAAAGTTGCTACTCTCTCTTTTGTTCCTAGCAGACCTTAAACCAACAGTTTTTGACGGGGGTCGCCACATTACTGCACGCACATCTGTGACAATTCGTCTTCCACTAGTTGAAGCTTCATAGGAACTATAAGAATCGTTCACTTGAGAAATCTCATCCCACAGTGTGTCATCATCATGGTGAGCGTATGACTTCCTTGTGCTTCTTCTCAATCTACCGCTTGCAGCGGTAACAGGACTATATTCTGGAGGTTGGTACCCACCATCGTCGTTCGAGATAGAAGTACTATCATCGTTTGCATATTCATCTGAATCCATTTTTTTCCTATTTTTTGGCTTTGACCTTTTGTACACTGCAGTGCACATCTTTGGAAAATCCAATTGCAGTTTTTTCGAATCGTGTAAACCACTTCTTTTATCTGTGCATTCCTGAGAACTTTTGGACGCATTAAGTAAGTCCACATTCCTAGATTGATTGATTGAAGAATCATCTTCATGCTGCACCGAACCTTTACCATGCTCGGCGTTCATGGCATTTCCTACTGCTGCACTTCTTGATTTGTCTGATAAAGTTGCTCCATCTGCAAAGCCTTTTGACTTGAACTTTAGTTTCAAGGAAGGCTGAGAAGTATTGTGAACTTGTACAGTATTATTTGCTCCATCTGCACAGGCATTATTATCGTTAGTTATCTTTTCTTTGTCCCCAAAATTTTCTCCATTATACTCATCAGTACTGTGGTTTTCCTGAATGTTATCTAGAATTATTCCAGGTTGTATTTCTTGCACATTTTGCCCAACATTTTGCTGGATTCCATCATTATATTCATGTGGCATCTCCTGACTGCCTGATCCTTCAATATCCTGTGAAGCTGCATTATTTGAAGTGGACCACAAACCTCCTGCTGGGTCACTGTACTTGCAACGCTTCGAGGATCGCATCTTAACTTCACCCCACCTAATTGACTTATTACTGTGGACAGCAGAACCATCACGCAGATTGCCATCTATCATTAATTCAGCCTTGCAAGCAGAGGAATGTCCATGTTCAACAGTTAGTTCAGGCTCAATCGATTCATGATCAGCTAGAGCAAGGGAATTCACTGCTTTATCCTGTGTGGAGCATTCTGCTTTTCCACTCCCCAAAGGAAATGGAATCGTCAACTCCCGTCGTGGTATTCTGAGAACTAGTTTTCTACTAGTTCCAGAATTTCCCTTATTATCTGCAAATTGAGAAGGTTGAGTAACATCTTCTTCTCTACTAAATCTTAGCTGGCCATTCCATTCTAATTGTTCAGCTTCAGTGCTATCTGTATTCAATTCACTGTCTGAGGAACTGCCTTCTGAGTAATCCTCCTCATCTTCCGTTGAAGCTCCTATCTTTGAGAAAAAAGTGAGTGCATTGCGAGCAGCACGTCTTTGAGGTCGCAATCCCCTGGATTTAGGGGATCTTTTCCTTTTGCTTGAACGTCCATTTCTAGACTTCCTACCTCTATGTGGCCTTGATGCTGTAGCTATGTCTGGCTCATCCAATATCTTTTTCCTAACTCGCCGGCCAGATGAAGTAACAAGATCAGCCTGCAGAAGATGTAACAGAACGAAAATACGCCAAAAGTCAGAACACAGTACAGCGGAATATAGGATGATCTTGAAAGTTGACCCTTACCTCAGATTTTTTCTTCTTCCTTCTGGATCGGCGGAGATGAGCAGCACTATTAGGATTATCTGCATCAATTTCTGCACTTGAATATGAAGTACCCGAGGAATCACCACTCATAATCTCCTGTTCTCCTTCACTTGGATTCTCATCCATGCCATTGTACTCAGAATCAGTATCGTCAGAGATAACTTCATTTTCTGGTTCAAGCTCAATGAAGTCTGTTATCTCTGGAAGTGGTTCCCACCTATCCGGATCAATAATTGGGATGGTTTGGTATTCACCAGTGGTTGCATTGTACATGGGCCCAACAGCAAAGTTTACAGAGGGAGGTCGCCATTCAATACCAAGTGTACCTAACCGACGTTTCTGGTACATACTCTGGAAGGGCTCTGGATATGGCATCATACCTGAAATTGGCAAGTAAGCACCATATGATTGCAGTTTACTAAAGAGGGTTGATAGAGAAGTTACACACCAGCATCGCATAAGAAGTCTTGCATATTTCTCCTGTGTGGTATAAGCTGTGTTTCCTACATACATGGAACAAAAGCTGCATAAGGAAAAGCTGCTTGGCTCACGGGCTTTTAGAAGAAGAAAACTTTACAAAGTTATGAACAGGTTCGAATTCTGGTAGTTTCAGGAAAGCTATGCCCCCCTTTGGCCCTTTGTTTAATCACGTTTTCAACATTTCCTAAATTTTGTGGTGGTTACATTATTTCGGAAGAGCAATAAAACCTAACAAATCCAGACAGTTACTAACACAAACTGAATTTTGGAATCCTAGACGTAGACAATCTCAAATTAGCTAGCAGAGTTTTGAGTGGATAATGAAAAATATAATGCAGCTAGAGGGTGGCCAAAAAAAGAGGGTAAACAATAGGCAGACCCAGCCCACACGACCGATCCCACCCGGTTATCACAGCATTTGCTATCAAGCTTGATGAGGTGGCGGCTAGAGAACTCACAATAACGATAAGCGATCTGGCAGCAATAGCAACAAGGTAATGACACCAATTTCCTTGAAAGGAAATAAATTATATTGACATCATTTCCATTCCCTAATCAGATTTTAATCAGAGTTGAAACCCAACAAGAACCACAAATCAGGGTTTATGTGCCTGAACCCTGATTTGTGGCTCTTGTTGGGTTTCAACCCTAGCCTACCCAGATCGCTTGGGACTGAAAGGCTATGTTGTTGTTGTAATGACTGAAACTATGCATTTCAGGAACAAATTGTCAGAATAAACAGCTCTGCACAGTAGCACTTAACGAAAACTGTCACTTTCTTAACAAGCTCTGCACTGTAGCACTTAACAAAAATGTCACTTTCTAAACGAACCTGATCAATAACACTTCCATTGGTATCTCGGATAAGGGGTCGATAGTCTCCAAGGAAGAACTGTAAGAGTAAGAGTACACAGTCAGAACAACAAAAAAATGCATAAAAAGATGGCAGCTTCCTCATTGGAATGTTTTTTTATCTAGTACAGTCATGTAACTATATGCAATGAATTGATGATTTTGTGAAATATCTACCAAACTAGGAATTTATACAGACCCGAACTGAACTGAAAGAACCAATATGTCCATTATTCATCAAACAAATCACATCATCACTGGGCCCCATAAATGCGATAGTTGAATAACAACTTGTGTACCTGATCATATTTTGCGTCCTTCTGGGACTCTCCTTGCCCAGTACCAATAATGAATATTTGCCCAATTTCATCCGATAAAATAAGTGATGTGCCATCCCTAGATCATCCAGCATATCATAAAGAGAACATGACAGAATTCATTGACATTATTTTACCAATCCAAAAGAAATAATCACAACTGCAAATCAAATCTCAAATATCTCATACTCCAATCCTATTAAGCAGTGTTTTTAAGGGTCTCCTAGGAGACAAGACGGTGGTGGCTCGCGTCGCCTAAGGAGTCGCCTTAACCCGCCTTAGCCTGCCTAGACATCACCTAGGCGATAAGGTGGTGGTGGCTCACCTCACCTTGCCTTAACGCTTTAAAAACCATGCTATTAATAGCTGGGGACATGTACTACAAGGATAACTTCTATAGGATAGGATTCCTAAATTTTTCCGCACTAGATTTAAATAGAGAAATAACATGACACCTCAAAGGATAGAGAATGAGAATGGCAATTCCCTTGTACTCTTTTGCTACAATAATTCTAGATGGTTCCGAAGTGAGCTGAAAAAGTTGTGCATCTTAGTATCTTTAATAACAATTTGCAATGCTGGCCAGTGTGGGCATGAAATAGGTTGTCAAATTGGAATTCTTCTAGGGAGGACCACTCTCAGCTTCAACAAGGCCTTTGCATTTATATTGCAGTCCTTGATGAAGCAACTAGATTATTTATACTCGAATTATCAAACATTGGATACCTAATGTGTTGCAACAAAACAGTTGTGGAACAAAAGACCAGAACTACTTGTGGTTAGGAGTTGAGAGGCAGAAACATCAAGATTTTGTTTCCACATCAAGCAACAACAGACGTTTCAAAAGCGCCACATGCAGTTACAAAAGAATTTTAGCTAGTTCACAAAAAAAATATTAACTAATCAAATTAACTGTTGTGCAATGGAGAAACTATGTTAAATGACTAAATGAGTCACTATTTGTTCACGGTTATCATGATGAGTAAAATAATATCTGGATCACTAGTATGAAACCATGCTATTTCTAAATCTTAAAGTATGTACAAATATGAAAAAGTAAAAAATTAGTGGGGGTCAGGGGAGTAGCTGCACGACATGGTGAACCATACATCTCATGGTATTGCCAGTAAATGTTAAGGATACAGTAAATAAAAATCAGTTCATCAATAAACACAAGGATTAAAATGGGATAAAAAAACAAAGCTTGTGAAGAAAGTCTACAATTACACTTACGGAGAGAACTTCCCATCAACTAGTTTAAAATGCCCTGTTTCGTAAATCTGCACGGGTTTTCCTTCCCATATCTGGTGTAGAAAATTTGGATTAGATTTCTCAGGTAAGGATACTGTGAGAAAATAAAGGCATCTTGTTTTTCTTCTTTACATAGAAACAAAGGCATCTAGTTAGGAGCATACATCCCAGATGATTGTCTTTCCATCATACCCAGCACTCATAGCTATACGAGGGTTGAACGGATGCACATCAAGAACAAATGTCTGTTAAGAAAAAAAAGTTGATCAAATTAAAAAGGATAACATTTCTGCAAGTTATAAATTCTGAGTAAGGAGTTGGATAACAATATAAAGATGAAATGTGCAAGAACAGAAATAATGACACTGAATCAAGATGCTATAGATGTTTATTATTAAAAAAGTTTGATAGACATAAGAATAAAGGTATAGAAGCATGCACGTTTTATGGTACTACAACACCAGCTATCCTCAAATGATCATCACAAAATATAGTCTGTTGCCAATCTTGACAAATATAGTCTGTTGCCAAAACAAATAATGATCTGCAACTCAACACAGTTTGCCCAAAAAAAGGGAAAAGGTATAAAAAACCTAAAATCTATCATCTACGAAGTCACCATCCACAAGTTTTTCTGCTCCTCTTATGTATAATCATCATTACAATGCTCTTGGCAGAACACTCAAGGCAATAATAGTAACATAATGAACATCCCTTCAAACAAGGGAAATAAATAACATAGGAATAGCACCTTGATGGGCTAACTACTGAGTTATCAGTAGACTGAATGCGCAAGCACAATATATCATTCACAAAATGAAAGCGCAATGCACATAATGCATGAAATATGCTTACTGATTCCTTATGGCCGATCAGTGAATGCACCAAGCTACCATCAGAAGCATTCCATACACAAATTCTGCAATCTGCAAAACATAAAACATACAAGGAAGATGAATAGGCAGGATTAATAGTTCAACTATTTAAAATAAGAATAAGAGAATGACTGATGCTCCTAAAAATAAATTTCGAACGATTGCTAGGTTGATGCTTTGAACATGAGGGTGGAATAGAGCTAAATGGTTATTTGTAATTACTGATATAAAAAATATTAACTAACACAATCAAAAAATTTGTAACCATGATTACATGCTGACATAGTACTAGTTAGAGGAATTACAAAATAATATCACTAAGGAAATCTATGCTCTTCAAAGTATGTTCAACTAAGTACTGGTGGGGCTGTTTATTGCTAGAAAAATGGTTGACAATCAGACAAACTAGGTGTAATCATGCAACCTACTCTTGATTTGTTGTGAATGAAATCGACAAAAAATTTCTTTTTGGTGTCGAGTTCTTCATATGCTATTAAGCAACTACGAGGTGGTTAGCTTAAAAAGGTAAAAAAAATATGAATACCAAGATGACAATTAAACCATTCAAATGGCAGTACATACAAATATTTCTGAAAAATAAACAAAATGTTGTTTCAATATGGTTGCAGTGCGAACATATGAAACAGTAGACCAAATGTACCCATGATAGCAGCAAGCACAAAGCGATTGTCCAGACTCCAAACAATCATATTGACACCACGAGGAGTTGGTTGGTATCTTTGACGAGGACCACCTCGAGGTGGTTGAGGAGCCATTGGAGGTGGGGGAACTTTAAGATGGTACGCACGTGTCCAGCGTCCAACCTTTCCCTGGATGAATGCGGGAACAAATTATACAGGAAACTATTTTGAACACATATCTAGCATACAGCAAAGGCATTGATAATGTACAGTCGCACAAGATGGCAAGCCGATAATGAGCTTAGTGATCATATAGGGTAATATCGTTACAGCTGGCTGCTGCATCAGTTATTTTATATACTAGCCATTACTACATCCTCTAGTGATTAAACCATGAATAAGATGAAGGAATACGCAGAGGGGCTGAATTATAAAATATGATGGGCAGCTTTTCAAAAGGTGGTCATAGAACCAATAGCAATAACTTTATTGGGCAGCTATGCATGTAATCAAGGAAAATATTCACGCAAACAAAGTTTTCAGGGGAAAGAAATTGGAAGATCCAGGATGCATTAGCTTACATGTGACCTCCGAGATCGTGGAACCCATATAATCGCACTGCCATCACGTGAACAGGTAACGATGTTATGCGTGAACCTACCAAAAAAGAGATCAACTTAGCTCATGTAATTGTTGAAGACAAAAACAGAATATTTTGACAGGATTGGAGACAAAAATGACATATTTTCAGCATGGGTGAACAACTAAGAACTGATTACACTACCATGAGAGTAAGACCATTTGAAAGGAGTAATCAAATCATGATTACACACAAAATACTTACCAGGAATTTCTGAACTTAAGGTTATTTTCTTCCTTAGAGATATGACCAGAATCAGATGAAAAAGATCTTGATGCCACTGCACATCCACTAAACTGGACATAGTTTACATCATTTTCATGCCCAGATAATAGATCCATCTCATGATTCGGTTGGTCATGTTCCTCAGAAGAACTCTTGCAAGCATTCCATACCTGAAATAATCATTTCTGATGAAAAGGCCAATTTTCACCATAGTTAAAATCAGAAGTTGAAAAGTAAAGGTGACAAGAAAAACACACCCTTGCAAAGGTGTCTGAGCTGCCAGTGACAAACACGGTCCCATTAGCATTGAACGCACAACATAGGATTTGGTGATTTGTTGGCTGAACTTGAGCAGCACTAGAAGATGCATCACCGCTCTTCCCTGGCATCAACACCATGAAGATTGGATTATCCAGAAATAGGTATTACTAAAGCACTATAAATGCTTCAATGAACTAACCGGTGGCAACATCTGGGGGCTTTGGTGTATATATTCGTGGAGGTTGTTGGGAGTATCTAGCATCCCAAATCCTGCACGTCCCATCATCTGATGACCTGCCAACAAATATTATTTGATAACTTCAGAGAGCACATAACTGAAAATAGCAAGCAAAGCCCTAGTTATGTGCAGTGAAGTACTACAACATGCCAAACGGTGAGGTTATATCATAGCCATGGTTTTTTTATGCGACCGAAACCGCAATTTATACCGCGGTAACTGTTAATACCGCCGCGGCACGGTAGCGGTTTGTAGCGGTTTGAACCACTAGGGTTTTGAAAAGTTCAAATTTAAAAAAAAGAAAAAATCCCCAAAAAATCCTAATAAATCCTTCATGTTGCGACGATGCTAATGGTGTCAAATTTTTTCAAAAATTCTTTCATTTAGCATATTTTACGATAATTAGAAGTTAAATCAAAAAAGAAAAAGAAAAAAAACCCGCCGGCCCATTAAGGCCCACATCAGCCCATCGGCTTCTATTTGAAACCGTAACGGTTTTTATTCAAACCGCAGCGGTAAAAATAGAAAAAACCGCGGTTAGCCGCTTGAAACCGTTAGCATATTTTCCTGTCAACGGTTTAGTTGAAACCGTAACGGTTTTTATTCAAACCGCAGCGGTAAAAATAGAAAAAACCGCGGTTAGCCGCTGGAAACCGTTTCTATAGGCCATTTTGATTTGGAATTTGAATTCGAGCGGTTTCAAGCGGTAAACCGTTTATACCGCTCGGTAAACCGCTACCGCCGGTGGGCGGTTTAAATATACCGGTCGCATAAAAAAACCCTGATCATAGCACAAATAATATAAAAGACACAAGCACATTTTGAATACACCTTACATGTGTCAAACAATCAAAATTTAAGATGACAACGAAAATTAGTCCAAGCTTGCATAGGAAACACCTAATAAACGCAGTGCAGCAAATCTTTTAATTCGGAAACAGCACAACTACCTATGAAGGCAATCCCCAGAAATTAATTACGCTAAGATCATAGAGAATGTAAGATCAGTAGGTTGCATAAATGGAAGCCCATTCACTGTTAAACAAAAAAAATACTAGAATATGGCTTTGCCATATGTATTGCCTCCAACACATGTATTATCAAGAAATAGGTAAAATGGTTCCAGGAAGAAAAGGGAACAAGTGTGTTTAACTGCACAAATTCATTCAAATTCTTTAACTTGGCAATCTAGCTTTATAATTTCTTCAATTAAGTGTCAGCCTCAGTCAAAAACGAAAACTACAGCAGATTAAATACAGTTGTTATGTCATACAGTGGTACCAAATACTTTCACGCAGTACCAAATACAAGAACCAACGAAGTGGCACAAATTATATTATCGGGGAAAATAAAGAAAAAGGGGCACTCACGACAACAGCTGGAAAGCAGCACCTGGCCTTGGACTAAATGCAATAGCAGTAACTGCTCCCGTATGCCCCTTGAGCACTGAGACTGGCATTCCATCAGGCATACGCCACTGCATCAGTAAAAGCAGACGTTGAAGACAAAAGAAATATTGTTATGGCCAAGAAAGAATGTTATTACAGCTTACATAGGAAGAATGAAAACTCCCAAACTTACCACTCTAATAATGAAATCATTAGATGAAGATGCCACCACAGCATTATTGGAACTCACAGCAAGATCAGTAATATCACCCTTGATTTGGAAAATGGAACAGAACAAGTGGGGTTAAGTTATCAATGGAATGTCAAGAGTTTATATATATGCGACAAAGACACAGTAATAAGTAAAACTTACTTCATGGCCCCGGCAACTAGCCAGACAGAAAGCTGTTTCCATCGCCCATATTTTCACTAGGCGGTCATCAGAACCGGTAATAACATAACGCCCCGTGCGGTCAAAGGTAGCTGCAGAAACAGGATTACTATAAAAGCAATACAGCACATAAAAAAGATGTATTGACGGTAAAGTAAGATGGTTTAAGGAACCAAAGACAACAAGGCAGCAGCTAAATTTGTCAAAGATAGTACGGAGGAAAATAAGGTCTTCTGGAACAGAATGAACAGCATACATAAAACTGAATGAACAGCTAAATGTCAACCAGCCACAGGAATTTTCTAACAAGTACAGCAGGCCTTAACACTCAGCTGATACATGACATAACAAAATACATGTTGGATTGCACCCTAACTCTACAAGCCTGCCCCAAAAAAGTAAGCCACAGCTTTTTCTTGGGGAGTGGTTAATTGCTGCCACACCTTAGGGGCTGCTTGGTTGCTTTGACAAGCTTGCCTCGCCTCGCTTTGGACCAGCAAGCTTGCCTTGCCAGCAGCGGAGAGCCGATTCGGCTCTCTTGCAGCAGCAAGCAAAAACTTGCTAGCACAAGTCCCAGAGCAACGAAGCAAAGAAATCAAACACACTAGTTCTTGCCTAGCCTGGCAAAGCAAGCGGCGGCAAGGCTTCCAAGCGCCCCCTTTACTCTCCTTAACTTCCTGGCCACTGGGCATACACTCAAGTTTCTTGACTAACTTTGCCTAAGGTTGGGTTGCCATTTTTCTTGCCTCGAAAGTGTGGCAAGTTAGCTACCTTAGTGAAGAATGTGGAGCAGAGTTAGTTTTTAACCGAAATACCAAATGTGCCCTTAGTTCAAATATTGAGAACTAACCATATTTTTAAAGCATATAGAACTCAGAGAGCAAGAAAATTTGACTAACCACAATACACAGCATTCTGATGTCCCCTCAATCTCTTTATGATTTGCATCTTTTCAACAAGGGTAGATGGCTTTGCGATAGCATAGCATGACGCACGTACAGAGGGAGCTCGACGGTGCTTAGTAAAACCACCAATCTCTCTCAAACCTAGACCATGGACTTGATCAGCCTGTATGTGCGGCCAACGAAGATAGCTTGGCATCCTGGGAGTTTCCTTATCTTGCCTCTCAGCTGAAGAATTCGAAAAGTGCAGAAACATGTTACAGTATTAACATGGAAAAATAGGGAGTAAATCAAATGGCTAAAGCTTGAAACATAAAATTGCATATACAAATGATCTATAAGAATTTAAAAACGAAAAAAAATAATGCACCGAACAGAATGATACACATACATGCAAGAAGCGAAAAGGAGTTGGAGCCAAGAAGTGTTGGAACATCAGCAGCATTTGGAGAAACTCCTCCAATCAAGTTATGTGGGTGACATGAATTAACCATCAGTTGCTTTAATAGCTTTACCAAGTGGTCTTTACCAACATGTGGGTATCTACAACAAGAAAATGCTCAATGTTATGTAAGCATTTAGAAGCAGAAGCAAATGGAATACAACAATTCTGTGAAGGTTGAAAGTATATTTCATGTCTGTTCACTCATTTAACTAAATTAATATGCTTTCTACTTTTCGAGATAACAATCATTTCAAATTCAAAAGGTTAATCAGTTAAGACTAGACAGACAAGCTATGCAGAACACAATAAACTTTGACTCTTAATTTCTATCATACGCACATGCGCATTATCATGCCAGAAGACTACCCTTCCACGAGCAGGACTATGCTAAATGTCTAATATACTTTCCTGTTGGTAGTGGTGATGTTAAGTTCACAGGAAAAGTATAGCAATGAAATCATAACCGTAAGTACTTTCAAATGTCAAACCAATGGTAAAACTTGTTTTACAATAACATTTACAGCAAGTTAGGCTAATTGTTGGTTCAAGGTTACATTATTGATTCATAAAATGGCATGCCTTATAAAAATGGAGGGAGTGTCTCCAACTCTCCACGCTAATTGCAGAATCAATCAAGAGTCTCTCACCTCCACAAGAAAATAACAGAATCAAATTAATTAGATAGCAGAATAACACATTCGTACCTCTCAGCTAACTTTGCATAACCCAAAGGGAGTGATATGCCATCATCATTTTCTTCCCCACTATGGAAACCACCACGTGAATACCAACCATGGTATCTTCTAGGTAGAAGTTGGTGCTCCAGGAGTTCATTGCAAAGTTCTCCAAAGGTCCGTTTAAACGGACCATGAGACAAAAAATGCATAATGAGAAAGTAAACTTCTCTCATATCAATATCAACACCATCCATGGATGCGACATCAGCTGACATCTCTGAATTCAAAGGATTAACCTTCTCCAATTCCTTACTTGGAAAATCCAGAGGAGCCAAACTAATGGAGGCTGCATTACGGGAAAGTTGGTGCTTTCTAAAAGACATGCCTGCTGGACCACCTCGATCTGGAAATATAAAGAATAAGTATACACTATAAATTTGGAAATCCAGTATAAACATAAAAATACAGAAATTTAAAAACAAAACAGGACAGACAGAAGCTAGCTGACAACCATAAGATTATGCAAGGAAAAAGAATAAATTCTCGAATGAATCTCAAGTCCTATATACTGAAGTGCTATGGCAGAATCATAGTAAAATAATTGCAGTGCGTTGTACACGGGCAAGCAAAAATCTATCCTTTGGTTGAAATTCACAAACCTAACAAAGTTGTTAGTGTTACTGTACCTACATAAAGAAAAAACCCTAAACCATGAAGCAAAAGCACATCCTGTATAAAACTGGACCGCATCAGCCCATGCATCGTAGAAATATCGCCAAACGCCAGCATCTACAACATCACCAAATGCAGGGAACCAATCACTAATAAGTTATGTTATATACATACATTCGACCAAACTTTTGCACCATGCAGTTTAACAAACAGATCTTTGCATGCCAGCTCACCAGTTATCATACAAAACTATTCCAAGCCACTTCAATTCCCATCACTTAAACCCTACAATTCACGGCATTCACAAAACCCCAGATCCAATACTCAGGCCACTCAATCATGTGCATGCATGAAAGTCCAAGGATTATCAGTCCATGAAGCCCTTGTCCAAATTAACCCTAAACCCTATCAGTCCATGAAGGCCTTGTCCAAATTATCACAGGGGGCAACCCACATAAGCAGACAAATCCTAAACCCTAGCAATAAACCCACAAATTTAACTCAATTATTTATCAATACTAGGGTTCTTAAGCATTTCCGTAGGAACCACACAACTTGAATCGCTACATCCTCCAAGTGAAATTGGACACATTAACAGGCTCAAATCTACCAATCTAGCTGAAAATTCTGCAAAACCTATACGGCATAGGCTAAAGCGGCATGAGGTAGCCCGTAATTCAAGGCAGGGAGGACCAGGGAGAGGGAGAGAGAGGGCTACCTCCCAGTCGGCGAGCCCTCAGGCGACGCGGCTGCGGCGGCACAGAGGCATGCGAGATACGGAGGGCGCCGCCTCCGGCACGAAGAGGACACCTCCAGCGGCGGAGGGAGGTCGGAGGTGGTGTTCCGGTCGCCCCACCGGCACATGCGAGCCCTAGGCACAGTGGTGGCCTGGTGGGGGAGGAGGCTAGAGAGAGACGGGGGAGACGAGACGGTGCTGTTGCTTCGCGGGTGTGCGAATGTGTGATCCGGATAGTAGGCCGATAGGGGTAGCCTCACGGGCTAACGGGTATTTTAACGTAACGGGTCAATGGTTCAGCGGGCTTGTGTTTATAGGAGTAGATCCAAAATCCAAAGCGCAGCGGCGAGAGGTGCCGCAAAAATCCGACCAGCCACCCCCGGTGACCACCTGGAACGAATTCCGCACAGCCCAAATCGAAGCACACGGCGGTGGCGATCCTCGACCGGGCAGGTCGCAAGACCATGAAACCATTGAGAACAGTGAAAGAAGAGGAAGACAAACACCTACCGCCGATCTACACCGCCCGACGGAGCCGCTCTCGCGCGGCCGACGACCAGCGGAGCAGCCGGAGAGCGCGACGGCAGCGGCGAGGCGAACCGCTAGAACGGCGACGAGACGATGCCCAGGGAGCGACGACGCTGCGTGACCCAGATCGAGATTCGATAGCCGCCGAGCAGCGGCGAGAAGAGTGGACGGGAGGGCACAGGCCAACGAAACGAACGCTCCCACTGGGCCGAAAGACGTCTATCGGCCCACAAGGCGGATACAACAGGAGGATTTGTTTAACAATTAGCCCATGGAAGTTCCTTGTTACGGTAGTCCTCCGATTCGTTTTATTTATTTATATATTTTTCTTTTTTGAAATAAAAGGCTGCCACATTGTAGAAGAAGAAGTAAAGTTCTCATTTCCGACAAGCAAACCGAACTAGCTTTAGGCCAAAATTCCTGTCTGTAACGTCAAAGTATAATGATCCGGAGGTAGTATTATTTAACTATTAACAGCTCAATCTGCTCGGTCACTTACTCACTGCCCAATAAGAAGAGTAGCTCCGACGTAAACTAATTAACCCCTCATTATTCCACTCAAAAAATTAATCGGCATCACATATTCACATTTTGCTACAGAAATGAATCAACTCCGGTCAGTTCGTCATAGGGCCTGTCAAGCAAGGACTACCTAGATGGCTAGATCTTATTACAAATGTATATATAAATCGTTCCAAATTGAAGTAGATTGCACCGCTATAGGGTTAGAGAATTGTTATTGGGCGTGGATAACCTTAACTTCGGCATATGCCTGTAGATGGATGATCAGGTGGAGCAGACGACACGACACTAGTGGAAGACGACGACAAGTAGTAGGTGATTGCGTAGGAACTTAACCTACATGATTACGGAGTGAGATCAACACGAGAAAAAGGGCACAACGCTGGGCTGGACGACGGAGACAATATAGTAATTCTTGTTGACGTATCTATACTGTAAGAGTTGAGCAAATTGAAAACATTTCTCACTTAAGGAAAAACATACTTACCTCTCACAAGAGCTCCATGTCAGGCGACCCACCCAAAATGAAACGACGAAAGACGAAAGTAAGAAATCGCGAGATCTAAAATGTTTCTCAAAAAACACTGTTTTTTCTCACCCACGCCGTCCATACCCGCCCGCGCGTACCCACCCCAACCCGCCTCCGCCAATCACGGCGTTTCAGCCTCCTTTTCCATCCCTCCTCCTTCCGCACCCATCTCCTCCACCTCCACCCATCTCCTCTCTCTCCCCCGACGGCCTCCTCCTCACTCCGCCGTGGTGGGCCGGCCTCCGCGGCGCCTTCATCCTGTGCCGCGGTAGAGGGGCGGCGGCGACCCCGGCGAGCCTCCATGGAGCAGTGCGGCCTCTAGGGGGCGGGGCGGCATCCGGGAGTAGCGGGACTCCCTCGATCCGGCGGCGGCCCGGCTTCCTCGAACTGGCGATGCTGGCCCTCTTCCTCCCCAGCGAGACTGTGCGGCGGCGGAGGATCCAGGATCAGCGCCCGAACCTCACCTCCAGCAACAGCGCTGCCGCGCCCTCACCCACACCCACACCGCCGTCTCCTTCCCACCCCCGTGCCGGCATCGACACCTTCGCCCACACCCGCGCCGCCGTCGACTACAACCCCCACCCACGATACGTCGGGGATTTCAAATCGTACTGCTCCTTCTCGCCCGCTGCCGGCCGTGCCTCCTTCGTTCATGAGATCTCCCAAATTGCTCCTCGTGCTCCCTTCCTCTGCTGTCTGTTCCGCCGCCGCCTCACTCTTTGCCTCGCATGTCAGACTCAGAGTAGGGGGCCGAGGATGACGACCACCACGCTCCCCTGCACCACCGTCGCAAGCATCAACCTCGAGCCGCCCTCCAATCCTAATCCTAGGCACCGCTGCAAGCCGTCTGAAATTAAATCACAAGGGCGCACCGATGAGCTGGGTAGCGTCCATGCGTTCATCTCCTGTGTCTCTATAGGCTGAGACCTCTCTTCCGTGTGCCATCAGTTAAATCCCCCATCGTGGTGAGTTCTATGCTGCTTTGTTGCGTACGCCCATAGCAAATCTCAGATTCTTCAATTTTTTTGTTTTCTGTTGTCAGATTTGATCCTTGCAGCTCCGCCGGATGGGTATGACCTCGATCCAGGTTTGTGGTGGTTAGGATTGTGATGGTTATGCAGTGAAGATCTCATATGCTTCACTGCTCTTGGAGTTCCTGATAGCCTGATAGGTAAGATCTCCTATGCATTGGTCAGTAGGCATTGCTATTGTTCAGTTCATTCTCATCCAAGTTTGGAAATTCATCGTAAGAAAATCCGTCTGAATCAGTTGAACTGGCTGCAATAGAAATAGGTCATACACTTCCATGAGGTAACTTTTTGGTGGAACATGATTCTATATTGTCATGGACCATTGCTGGATTTTTGGGTGATTAACAGAAAAAGTCTTCTTATCGCTATGGATAGCTTGTCTATCTAATTCAGTAGCTTACTTTCAATTCTTTTTACTGATGCAATTTCAGCAATGCTCCCAGGATGGTGAAGAAAATTTTCTCTCGCTCTGGTCAACAGTCAATACTCATTTTGTACAGAGCTACCTCTCATCATGAGGCCTTCAGTTTCTGAGTTACAGAGCTACCTCTAAACAATCAATACTTGTTTGGTAAGCAATTTCCATACTGCTTTAGTTTTTATAAGCAATCTGGGTTGGAATTGCATTGCCATGCTGCATTACTACTCTAGGAGTTCTCCTTCCATAGTTTGATTGATTGTCGTGTGAGCAGTATCATCAAAGCCTATATGACTGAACTGCATCATATCAATGCCTATATTATTAGCTCAAGATGAATTGTGCATCCCTAATCTTTGTACTTACATTTCTTTTTTTTCGAAATGTGTAATGATTTTTTAAAAGCCCGTAGTAACGCAACAGCACGATAATATCTCTATTAGGCTTTTGTTATTTAGTCTGGGTGCATTCTTTTCTGTTCCTCCTAATTATAGTGGTAACTATAGGTGCTAACGGTTTATTGAACTTTGACGGGACGTGTGAACTGCAAGAAAAATGGAGTTTCCAACTGTCGTAGACATGGAAATATTATAGTGTAGCAAACATCAACACCATTGCATATGAATTTTTTATGGATTTCCGGCACCTGAATGCAATATAATCCGATGCTTGCTAATAAGGAATCGCCACATTTTGTTTTACTATGACTTTTCATGTTCTAACAGCAATGGTGCACCAGCCACCAAGCCATCTACTGAAGAGAACGACAGTGGATCAAAATTATTTGCAAGTTTGGTAAGTTGTTTTTCCCTCATACAACTATATTGTTTCCTGACTTACTGTCCCCTTCAGCTTCTGGTTTTGCTCCAACAATTTCTATCCGAAAAATCATTCACTAAAGTAACATATGTACAGATTTGGTGAAAAAGCATTCATTGAAGGTTTTTTTAATTGTGCAGCATTCCTACCTATCAAGGCTAATTTAGTGCCATAGTATGTTTTCATGATGCATCATAGCTAATTACACTTTGTTTTATTATGCCCGCTCAGTTTGTACAGGAAGTTGAACGAGCGGCCTTTGCTTTATTATGCCTGCTCAGTTTGTACAGGAAGTTGAACGATTGGCCTTCTATGCTGAATTTCATTGGCTCCTGTGCCGAATCTCAATTTGTACTGAAAATTGGTACATTGGCTCCTGTGCCGAATTACATATTATAGGTAACGTGATTCACATATTAAAGGCATTATGCTTGGCAACGACGGTGTATTGATTCGATATCTTGGTTGAAATGAGCTGCCAAAAAACTGTATTAGCCTTCTTTGTTGCCTGGTTTGGAGTTTTCAACAATTTTGAGTTGCCTGATATACCTGTTTGCTTCTACCAAAGCTACTTCCTTTTGAAAACTTAATCATGGTTACCCCATATTCATTTTGTTTTATGCATCTGACCATATTAATTCAGTTTTGTGCATCTGTTTTGTGCATCTGCAGCTGAAGCATATGACCATAACTCTTTACTGATAAGTTAGGTAGATATGTTTTGTCAATTTTTTTTATTTTTTTTAAAACATGCACACCAGTATGCTTCTGTTTTACCTATTCAACGGAGAAGAAAAAAGGGTCTAGCTTTAGCTTTATTACTGGGAAAGGCAAATGTCCTCACCTCTTCACAGTATAGTATGTTGAACTACTTGAATTAGATTTATCGCCGGCCTGAAAAATAAGATGAAGAAATTAACAGTTCACTCAAAGTTGAAAGGAGACGACACTAAGGATCTACATGATGTTAGATGGGCAGGGGTGCAATTCTGTTTGCAAAAATAAGTAATCACTGTTTTATTTTTTTAATATGTTGATGTCATTAACTCTAAATCATGGTCCTGGAAAATCATTTCTTGTGCTGAAGTTGTTCCTCTTGCTTCACTGTTATGTGCAGGCCTTTTTTCTGAATTAAGGATTTGTTCTGCAATAATTACCTTATGTAGGGAGGAAAATGGTGTCATCTATGATCTACACCCCATATAAGGTTAGTTCTTCACTCTTCTAATTGTTTTGCGTATTGCTAAATAACAACAGTACTTGTTCGTGCAAATTTGATGTGGTCTGCATCCCAAATATGGCCTTCAGACTTAGGTAATCAGCATACTTAGGTAAGTCAGGTAATCACATTTGGTAAACTTAGGTAATATAGACTTGAGAACGATTGGGCTTTTGTAATGTCAATAAGGTCTACTTGTGCATGTGAAATGGTTTGGGGATATAAAAAGGCTAGACTGGAGTTCATAGGACTAGAATTATGAGTGTGAAACCAATTTCTTCTGAATGTTTTGCCATTATAAAGTCATGACTTGCTCTTCAGATAAACATGTACTTTTTATTTGAGCCAACTGCTGACAAATATAGTAAGAACATGGCAGTCGTATCCATGCGTTTCAGCAGGACACAGAATCGAGGTCTCTTTGTTGTAGAACATGTGGCTTTGTAGTCTGTAATATGGAATTTCTTACTTCCAATAAATTTTTTTTCAAAAATATGATTTAGCTAGCATCTCTGAGAACGTCTTGAGTGCTAAATTCATGTCTAGGATTTTGCAGGCATACTGTTCAGTACATGCACTAGAATTTCTACTACAAGTATTCGTCTGGATAAAAGGGTGTTGTGGAATGTGTGAGTTAGACTTAGGTGGTAGGTGATTATCATGCAGAAGCTTGGTCCGATAATGTGTTGTTGCAGTTCGAATAATCAATGCTAGGACTACAACTGTATCAGAATTAGGTGCAGCAGATTGGCAGTTGGTTCTGCAGTTGACCGATGGTGATTTAGCTAGCTCTGCAGCTTCATGATAAACCGCACAACATGGTAGTTGGTTTTGGGAACAATTGATTTCAATGTAGTAAGCACGCAGTTTCTTTGAATAGTCAGTTTCTCTGATATTTCTGTTATCTGTTTCAGCAAGTTGTGCTGTTGCTAAATTTGTATATATGGGTACCAGGGAGGGCAAAACCAGTAATCATCGACCTTGGGTTGTTGTACTATACAATCAACAGAAGTTGGACGATTTCTGGGTCACAAAGAGTAGTAGTATCACAACTGTACTGCATCCAAGCTCTACTGGTAAATACATTCACTTTCCTGATGTTCTTACATGAGCTTCCTAACCTTAAGTTCTCTCTTCTTTTGTTCCGCACCTTCACAAATGTTCATTATTTTTCACTTGCTGACCTTGGTGTGTTAATTTTGATCGAGTATCAGCTAAGATGTTGGTACTTCTGCCAGCATCTTTTGTGATTGTGAAAATATATCTATAATACAAAAGACATCTATAATACATTATTGCACTTCGGAAGTCTTTTACTTTTTTACTATTGGCCTGAATCAATGAGCCTGAAGGCCTGACCTATGCAACAGTCATTGAAATTCTTCTCAAGCTGAAGAGACTCACAAATGGGCATATGTAATCTTACTCTTCGACGTGCTGGATGGCCACTGGCAAGTGGAGCCATCGGCAGGTGCTGCATTGTGTGCTAGATGGCCATGGAGCCTTCAGATGGTGGGCCACAAGATGCCATGCTGAACTGTACATGTTGTGTTTAGATGTGAAGAGGGGAGCATGTTTCATAAGTGCAGAGCTGAGAGTAGGCATCCAGTGGATGTAAGAGTTGGTGAATTGATATGGTGAATTGATGAAGTGGAATTGTTTTCAAACATACGACATTTCAATTGTAAAGTAATTCTTCTGATGTTAGTTATGTATGATTCATCAAAGTATATGCTATGTGAAATTAAGATTCTGAATTTAACAGTAGTTCTTGTGGTATTGTACAAAAAAATGCATGATTAAGGCAATCAATACCATTTATATTTGATTTTACTATCTCCTGTTTACCTTTGCTATATCAGTTTTGTATTTTTTAATCCCAGTATTCTCTGTTAAATACTTAAAAAATGTTTCATAAACTTAATTTTAATTTCACATTGATGAGAAGTTTTTTTCTTTGTAGTGATCTTTGAGATTGACAAGTCACTCCAAAGCTTGTTGTCGGCGGAAGAGTGCCGCATTGTCGCGATGGAGCGAGCGGCCTAGGTGTCCGCCATGCGGCATGTCCCCCGGCTGCTCCACCCGTCCTCCATCTTTAGACAGGTAATCCCACATCCGTTGTATATCCCTCCATCCATCATGTTCTGCCGATGCCTCCAGGCCAGCCATAAGCGCATCAGGTACTGTCCTTTAGGGGGTTGGGCATGCCCTGCAGCGAAGTACTTGCAATCTTCAATGGCCGACAGCTCAGGAGCTCCATCAAGTCGCGGAGTAGGAAAAAACTATTCGGCGACAGAGATTCAGTATCAACAGGTTAAGTGCATACCGAGTATTTGACGATATGTCACTTTGGCATGGTAGTTCAATTTGTCTCCTTGGTGACTGACTACATGCTGCTTCTGTGGTTCATTTATGCTTTCCCTATGGTTATTTAATAGATTTAGAGATTCATGGTCATTCATGAGAAATATGAGGTCTATTTTTATCATCAGCATGGACCGAAGTGACCGTAATTCCTGAACTAATCACAACTTCTAGCTGTATGAAAATAATTAAGAGAATCTACATGTAGTTTGGCTTAATATTTGTTTATTTTCTAGGTTCCTCATATTTTGTACATTTCGTGGCTCAGTACACTCTTATTAGTTCAAACATACTTCATAATTATTAGGTAATTACTGCAAAGATTGGTTCAAAATCCAAGTCTGGTATGAGAATGGGAAGGTTTGCTCATCTGCAAGGATTGGTATGAGAATGGAAGGTTTGCTCATCCGCAAGGATTGTTTTCCTGTCTGACTTATTCACATGTCCTCTCTAATTGTAGTTATATGTGCAGGTTCGTTTATAAACATGTTTGGAATACATGTACAGTCAATCATGATGATATTATCTCTTTGTAATGTCAAGAGGTGCTTTCTCTGGTGGTGTCTTGTGTACTCAGAAGTGCTTTTCTCTTTAGTTCTCTCTGTTGATCTTGATCTTATATGCATGTGAAATACATGATGCAGTTAGTTCTCTGATTAGATAGCTTTAGATGTCATCAATATAATTTTCTTAATGTATGACTATCAACTGAAACTTGTAAACTGATACTTGTAAACTAATACTCGTAAACTGATACTTGTAAGAGACTTGTGATTCAGTTTCTTTAACAATATTATTTGAGGTGGATTTCTTTATCCTGATTCCTGAATAAATTATTAAACCATATGATTATACTGTTGTATCAATTATTCCTGATGCAGTGATAGGATGAAGTAGTTTCATTTGGAGCTTGAACACTGTGAGCTAGAGGAATCCTTATTAAGCTGAAGAATTCAGTTGAGTGAAAGTCACAAGAATACATGGTTGTTTGAGCTTCCAACATTCGGATGATGACAAATCTAATTGTTGTGGATGGCTACAAGCCTACAAGTGCACATTCTATCTTAGAGTAGAATAGCTACCAGTAATTTTTTGCATCTAAGGACTAAAGCATCATGAATCACAATGATAATTGGAGAGTTTTGATTGTTATTTTTTTTCTTGTCCATCACAAACAGATCTAACAATAAATATGTTGAAGCATAGGAGCAATTTTTTTTTACGAAGCACTTTATATATATTAAGCAGTCATATTACAAAACGAACCTTCAAAGAAGGTCGTATTACAAAAAGGTCCTTGGACCAGAGCAACATCGAGAACACCGAGACTCAGGCGAGGAAGAGCACGCCGGCGGTGAGCTGTGGTATCGCCGGAGGCGAGAACAGCAAGGTGGATGAACTGCGCCATGCGTCGGTTGATGAGGGGGCGACCGAGTCGGGCCACACCGAACGGCCGACGGATCTGGAAGCTTCTCGTCACCGGCGGTAAATGGAGCTCGAAGTCGAATCCCCGGTGGAGGCGGGTTCTTCTGGCCTACTCTCGGTGGGAATGGGCTCAGGCGGCCATGGATCTGCTGTAGAAGAGGCTGCTTGGACGGGGTGGCGACGAGGGGCGGCGGAGATGGCGAGTCGATGTCGGGCAGATCTCGGGGTCGAGGCGGAAGACGCGGCGGTGGTGAAGTGGAGGCGGGGACGAGATCTGCCGGAGGAGCGGTATTATTTAGTCTCACCTCAAAGGAGTTGGCGACGACCTCGAAGTAATCGTGGCAGAGCACGGCGACGGCGATGAAGGCGACGACGAGCTTCAGGGAGGAAGCCATACGGCCTATACTACAACGAGTTTTACTACGACGAGCTAGATCTAGACTACTAGGAGCTGGGGCCCCGCTCCCTACCCGCTGCGGCGAGGCGAGCTCGCCGGAGCCGGGAGGGAGGGGGCCAGGAGGAGGCGGCGGAAGGGTCTTCTCGGAGCCTTCGAGGAGAAGGAACGAGCGGGGGAGGGTTGGTCCGGAGCAAAATTAATGTGCCCGCACAATTCAAGTTCGAATGCTGCTGCCAATAGACTGCTTGTGGAACGGGGCTCCAGCTCCAACGACGTTCCTGCTTAAATCAAATTAATATTGATTGATTGGTCGGTATAGTCTATTTTAACATCTGTTGATAAACACTGCAAAGTCTCAACTGCTATTGTAGATAAAAGAAGGCATGGACATAATGCAGCAAGTATCATCGCACTATATTATTTGTTTAAACAGTGTAGTAGACCCCTTTTTTTTGAAAAAAATGTAGCAGGCTGAATGGATGTATATAAAAGAAAATATCAACTCTTTAACTCAAATATTAGGTTCTCCTTATTATCATGCGATTCAAATTTGATTAAAAAATGCAAACATATTATATCTACATAAACATCTTGTTGTACTTCTTTTTAATATCACGTGCGTGTCGCACGTGCTCTTCCACTAGTGAGAACAAGAAAGTAATAAAGGACGAAAAAGACGGAAAATTGAAAATATAAATTGTTATAGGTGAGAATTACCATTTTTAAAATTTGATATATTTGATTTTAAAGATGGCATACATTATTTCTTAATTAAAAACAACAGCACGTTTAACTACTGCCTTATTTAATTCTATGGTGTAAATATATATTAAATGAATGATATTCTGGTTTTGTTGCAACCGTTAAGTTTTCTCCATAGACGACAACAGTATTTTTATGGCCTATAATGAGATGAAATAACATCACTAAATGTTTAAAAGAGACATTTCATGAACTATTCATTACCTATGTCTCCAAAAGAGAGTGCTAATGGATAGAAGTGCTAAACTTTACCAAAATATATAGGTTCCATATCCATTAAGAGTTTTTTTTTTACAACAATATCCATTAAGAGTTAAGATGCACTGCTAGTGTGCAGCGCACAATATCCAGACAAAGCAAATGAACATATATAGGTTCCGATCAAAGCCAAAATGCATGGGAGAGTTACATGCATGCAGCCATGCGGATATGCAGAGTAGCGCCATGCAGATGCGTGCAGGTGCAGCAAACAAACCCACTATGGTCGCTCCAAAGAGACTACGCCAGTGCAAGAAACCTAGATATTTTGAACCTTTCTATGAGCCTAGAAAACAAGCGAAAGTTCCACACCGCCACTGTTAAACAAAATCAGCGTTTTTTAACTGACAATACCATTCTGATTTTTGCAGAGTTTTCTCTGTTTTTTTTTAAGACAGCGAGCAGCGACCTCGCCAGTGGATTTCACGGCAGCTTGACTTATTCTCTCCCTACGTCCAATTCTTCTTCAGATTCCATGCTTCCACAATTTTGCGCAATCATTTGCTGGTGTACTTTTAAAAAGTAGCAGTACATACCCCAATGCTGATATCACAGCACTTTTCGCTATTTGTGACTCGTCTTTTTTTTTTTGAACAGGCAGCACTTACATTAATTAATTTAAAAGTTCATTACAAAGCAAAGTCTGAATCGATTCTGGGACTTCGTCTAACCAAACTGAACTGCTAGTTGTCTGCTCAACCGACCTAGCGAGGATATGAGCTGCCTGATTACAACAACGACTATTATAGACAAAAGAAAATTCTTCCAAATTGGCTGCCATCTTCTTGATGTCTTGGACAATTGCCCCTACGTGTGACCTGTCCATCCCTTTTGCCCTGAGCTTACGCACAAGGTTTAAACAGTCTGAAGCAATAATCACTTTCTTCCAGCTTTGATCAAAGATGAACTTTAATGCACAACGGACAGCCAAAGCTTCTGCTAGTTCTGGTTCAGTGATCCTCTCAATACCTTGACTAGTTGCAGCCAAGAATCTTCCATTATGGTCCCGGATCACACAACCAACTCCCATTTTTCCTGAATCTGCGAATATTGCTGCATCTACATTTGCTTTAACCCAATCTTCCGGCGGTGGAACCCATTTTTGGCTGAAAGAATTGGATTCACACCTGTTGGAAACATTGGGCACACTATCAGAAAGCAAAAACATCTGGATGTAAGCTTTTGATTTGTCAGCAATTCGATGAGGGTGTATAATATTTTCCCCATTCCTAACCGCGTTTCTATTCTCCCAAATATGCCAGATAATTATAGTAAAAGAAGTTGCCTCCTCATCAGATGCATTTGCCAAGTAATCAAACAACCATTGCTTTGGGGAAACAAAGGATTTAAGTTTACGTTTAATACCACACCAATTCTTCATTTCTCGCCAAATCTCCGTCACATATTGACATTTTAGAATTGCATGAACCACCGTCTCCACCTGTCCACAATAACAGCATGCATCAGAGGCAGGAATGTGTCGATAGAAAAGTTGTTGTCCGGTAGGTAAACAGTCATGGGCCAACCTCCACAAAACTATTTTCATCTTCCCTGGGGCATTTATCTTCCAGATGTGTTTCCAGTCTTTCATAACTTGTGTAATATTTGAGGTTCCTCCCTTCCCATTAGTACTGAAAAACAAATGAAACTTCTCAGATTTTGCAAAGATGTATGCTGATTTAACAGTAAATATACCTTCTTTGTTGGGCTCCCATGACACAAAATCTTCACATGTATTATGACTCAGAGGAATTTTTAGTATCATATCAGCAGTTTCCTCAGAGTAGCATGCTCGTACTAAATCCTCATTCCATTGTTTGTTCTCTTCATCAATTAGAAAATTCACTTTAAGATCTTCTGGGATATGAATAATTGGTTGGGCAAACTGGTGAAGTACACCTGGTATCCAGTGATCTCGAGTTATAGAAATTGTCTTGCCATTGCCCACTCTCCATAAAGCCCCACTAATCAAAAGTTTCTTACCATACATTAAGCTTTTCCAAGTGTATGAAGCAGTACGGGTGCTGCCTGCCTCCCAGAAAGTGGAGTTAGGATAGTATCTACCTTTAAGCACCTTTGCACATAAAGAATCAGGCACAGTTAGTAAGCGCCAACATTGCTTTGCTAAAAGGGCTTGATTAAATAATTCCATATCCCTAAAACCCATTCCTCCCAATGCTTTTGGTGCAGTCAACCAATCCCAAGAACGCCAATGCAATTTCTTCTTTCCATTCTCAAAGCCCCACCAATGATTTGATACAGTCGATCTCATTCTGTCACAAATACCAATTGGTATCTGGAAGCAGCTCATGACATATATAGGAATAGCTTGGACAACTGATTTAAGCATTACTTCCTTCCCAGCTCTAGATAATGGCTTATCACTCCATCCATGAGCTCTTTTCCACATTTTCTCTGAAAGGAAACCAAATGTGCTAATTGTTGATTTTTTAATAGATGTTGGCATACCTAAGTATGTGGACTGCAAAGTTTCATTATATATGTTCAACTCATGCATTACTCTCTCCTTGATAGCTTCAGGGCATCGGTTCCCAAAAAAGATGGATGACTTTTGTAGATTAATTCTTTGTCCGGACCCTTCACTGTATTGTTGGAGCACCGATTTCAATGTTGAAACACTTTTCACATCTCCCCTTGTAAAAAAGATACTATCATCTGCGAATAAGAGATGAGATACTGGTGGCCCTGTTCTTCCATTCCTTAGTCCTTTCAGAGAGCCTTCCCTCTCTTTCTCTTTTAGTAAGCATGACAGTCCTTCAGCACACAAGAGGAACAAATATGGACTTATTGGATCTCCTTGGCGAAGACCTCTGGTTGGGTAGAAGGTTTCAGTTAACTCTCCATTAATCCGAATAGCATAGCGCACTGAAGAAACACACCGCATTACACTAGAAATCCATGATTCATGGAAGCCCAACTTTTGTAACACTCTCCGTAAATAATCCCATTCCACTCTGTCATAAGCTTTCATCATATCAATTTTCAAGGCAAAGAAAGGTGTCTTTGATTGCTGCCTCTTTATTGTATGCAAACATTCATATGCAATTAAGACATTGTCAGTAATTAGCCTTGTTGGCACAAATGCACTTTGCTCTTCAGAAACTATTTCTGAAAGAAAACCCTTTAATCGATTTGCTAGGACTTTTGATGCTATTTTGTAAATAACATTGCATAGGCTGATTGGTCTGAAATTGGTTAGGAGATCTGGTTTCGAGACCTTTGGAATGAGGACAATTGTTGTATCACATAGCCCTTCTGGGATTGAATCTCCCATTAGAAAACTCCTTACTGCCTGACAAATTTCTTTTTGTAATAAATCCCAATGTCGTTGATAAAATAGAGCTGGAAAACCATCTGGGCCTGGGGCTTTTGTTGGACCCATTTGGAATAGTGCATCTTTAATCTCTTCATCAGTATACGGTTTACATAGTTCTTCATTGATGCTCTGACTCACCTTGGTTGAAATAGCACCGAGGATGGCCTCGATATTGGTATTTGGTTCAGATGAAAATAAATTCATGTAAAAGTCCCTAGCCATAGTCTTAATATCTTCCTGATCTTCACATTTTGTGCCATCTTCTTTTAATAAATATTTTATCCTGTTAGTCCTCCTGCGGGCTGATGCTCTTGCATGAAAGAAAGCAGTGTTCCGATCTCCCTCTCGGAGCCAATCCACTCTTGAGTGTTGTCGAGTCATGATTTCCTCTCTTTCAAACAGCTCACAGAGCTTTTGTTCGATATATCTACCTTCCTGTAAATGATCTGTTGTGGTACTTGAGGAATTTAACCTCGACAAACGACTCTGAAGTTATATCCCAGAACATAGTTAATTCAGATTCATCACTCAAATACATGTGAGCTAATGTCATTGAAATGACCGAAGGAATGAACCAATTTATGCATACACCAGCCCAAGGAATTCCACTATAGTACAAGTTAGATGATGACTACACTTCTGCATTCTCATTGTTTATCTTTCTGAACGTGTGCATAACAGTTAGTTTACAGAGAGTAACTGTTTTTTTTACAAACTTGTCAATCTATCTTGTCAGTAGTTGCTCACTTTCGTTGTCGCTAGATGTGTAAAAAGAATTGTAACGGATATAAACATTTCTCTAAAGTCACACACATGACACATTATACGATCTTGATGAAAACTGAATGCTTGAGCATTTGTTGTCTCCAAGAATTGAAATGCAAAATGAGTCTGAGCCATCAACCACTAGCTTTCTTGTGTCTTGGGCTCTCGGCATCACTCGTAAAAGCTATATCGTATATTTCGTTGTATGTGCCAACAAAGTGGACTTCAAGACCTTCTTTTACATTGGAAGCAAGCTCGTCGAAGTCCCTTCTGTTTGCTGATGGGAATATGATTGTCTTTACCCCACTTCTCCTGGCAGCGATAGTTTTCTCCTTCACCTGTTGGGGAGACGGTAGCTATTTATAATGGAATTAACAAACATAATATCATTTGCAGAGTAGGTTGCAAACAATGTATATATGCATGTGAATAGTTCAGAGTTTTTTAATTCTCAAAAAAAAAGTTCAGAGTTTTTTATGGGTGGGAATGCTGTAAGTGATGTTATTGGGTAACAGATACTTATTTCAAAAGCTCACAGTTTCCCCTTTTTTTGTGAATGAGCTCACGATGGGATATTTAGGTCATATACATTCAAAAAGTCTAGAACCAGGAAGGAAGCATTCATGAAATCAATAATTGCTTTTACTAGAAACATAAGTACGCCTGATTTCGAAAGACAATCAGGACAGTGCATGTATAGACTGTAAATTCCAACCAAGATCAGGTAAAGTAAAAGTGTGAAACCATACCCCACCAATTGGCAGAACTCGTCCAGTCAGAGTGACTTCACCGGTCATCGCTAAGTCTGTCTTGACAGACTTCCCCATGGCTAAGGACAACATAGATGTAACCATCGTGCATCCAGCGCTTGGCCCATCCTTTGGGGTTGCCCCTGCAGGAACGTGCAAATGCAGCTTAGACTTTGCAAAAAAGGAATTATTTGGTTCCTTCTCTAGTAATACAGCTCTGCAAACTGTATGTGCAATTTGAGCGCTCTCTTTCATGACATCTCCAAGTTGGCCTGTCACCACAAGTGCACCCTTGCCTTCACTTTCCTCTACTTTTGCTGTCTCAATATACAAGGTAGAACCACCCATGGAATTTCAAGCTAAACCCATTACAACTCCAACAGGAGTCTGATCGTATAGACGCTCTGCTTGGAATACAGGCTTCCCAACGAAATCACCCAGATTTGATGCATTGACAACAACTTTCTCCACAGGTATGTCTATAAGTGCTTCCGTAGTTCTCTGTACGCTTCCATTGGCCTACAAAAAGAAACAGAAAACAATCAAATGACTGCTAGTTAAGACACGTCAATCTACAATTTGAATTGTCCGTGCTTTATTTACTGGACATCTTAGACAAGATAATCAGCCACAAATGTGAAGCTGTAACATCTGGCATGGTCCATCACTAACAAAATCATTACCATGACTGTCAATAATAGCTCTACTAGAACCATATCAATAGTTCCAAGTGGACAGTCCATCAAGAGGTTGACATGAGTGTCACAAGACAAAATAAAATAAAATGCATGAAGCTTCTGTGTCCAATTAGGAAGCCAGCCATCGGCACACGACATTGTACACATTCAAGTGCACAAGGGCCTAGCATAGCCATTGCACATTTACCAGAATAGAATGCAATATTTTAGTTTATCTGAAGGAAAAATCACATCAAAGCTTGCCAGATTACCTCTGATGTGCTAGAAGTATTAAATACTTTATCTGTCTCTTCTAAAGTTTTTTCTGTTGGGGCTTCATTTGAATGCTCATTGTGGCCAACAGCTGATTCTGTTGTTAAAGGAATTACATTTGTATTCTCAAGAGAAGAATCATCTTTGGCAACAGATTTCTTGGAATTCTCATCTTCTACTTTTGTTGCAACATCAAAACTAGCTGGCTCTTCATTTGCTTCCACTATTGTGATATCTCGAGGTGGCTCATTTGACAACCCTTGACGAACAAGCTTCAAAGCTATCTGCAAAGGTCGAATCAGGGATGAAAAATTAAAAGAGCTGATCACTGGTCAATGAAAAGGATGCAAAACAAGGGCATGTACTGATAGACTATCATTATTATTTGCTCTTTCAGTTTCAGAGAATTACATTTAAAGTGAATTCTAGGTGCCATGTACCAAGAATGGGAGATATGTTTACAGATGCCTACAGTCTTTCATACCAGCATTACAGTAACTCCCTTGAATGAACTATAAGTTAAAATGCATGCATGAGCCAATCTAACTAGAAATGCTTAAAGTAGTGGCACCATTTAAGCTGTGAACATTATGTACACTAAGTTTTTTTTTTCTCTTTTTAGTAGTGTTATGCACACAGCTTCGCAATATTGGACTGTAGAATAGACAATCTTGGTCATGGATCAAGACCCTCGTGATTTATAGCTTCCATGTTGTCTAACTCAGTAACTCTGCTACCCCTCCCCAAATGTTATGGATTTATGGTGGTGTTCATAACAAATCAAACAATACAGAGATGAAAAAACAGCCATGTATGCTATAAATTAACTAAGCTTAGATATGGATAATAAAAGTAGTGTTGGCCTCTATGAGTCTAACTCCTTAGCAGCTTCGATATGTAGTTTGACATTGTTCTCTGTATCCCCACTTGCTTCAGTCATAGTGGATGGTTCCTAGCAAGCAACTGGTAGGGGGTCTTTGGAATGATTGAAGTGGTGAGTAATTATTTTTAAGCACAAAGGGAACTGTTGGTGTATATATGTGTGAGTGGCTCATATGGCCTGTGCACAGCCCATAGAGGCCCATGGATAGCTAACTATATACCCACCCTTCTAGGGTTGGAGGAATACACACTGAATTATTTCCTCCTACATGGTATCAGACTGGTTCTTCTTCCTCTCCTAGCTGCCGCCGCCGGAGCCACCATGGCTGGCCGGACGCAGCTGCCTCCCCTCTTCTCCTTCCCTTCCTACGCCGGCGTGCCCCTCCCCTCCTCCTCCGGGCCCGCCGTGCCTCCCGCCGTCGCCCCAGGCGCGGGCGCGGCCGCCGCGGGCGCGGGCGCGGCCCCGGCGCGCGCGGCCGGCGCGAGCGCGACCCGCGCGGGGGCGGATGCGGCCCTGGCGCGCACGGCCAGCGCGAGCGCGACCCGCGCGGGCGCGGATGCGGCCCTGGCGCGCGCGTTCTCCTCTGCTCTGCTCGGCTCCGCCTCTTTCTCTTCGGATTGCTGCCAATCTTGGAGCTCCCCTGCGCCGCCCCTTCACGCCGGAGTGCCAGAGCTCCGCGCGGCTGCTCTGCTGCCGGCTGGAGCGTCAGCTGCCGCCGCCACTGCCGCCGCTGCCCTCGGCGCTGCCCTGGCTGCAGCCCGTCGTGCACGCGCAGCAGGCGCCCCATCCTCTGCTCCCCCTTTGGCCACCGCCGCATCTGCTGCTGCAGGGTATCCCGGCGCGGTGCCCCTCACGCTGCCTCTCCCGGCGGGGGCTGCTGTTGGCGCGGGTGGACCGATTCGCCCCGCCCGCCGCCGACATAGCTGCCCGACCTCCTCTCCCTACGACACCACCTGTGTCCGAGCCGAGCCTCGGCGCCCCTGCTGGCCTACCGCGCCCCCTCCTCTGTCGGGCGCCACAGCCACCGCGGCCCCTCCTGGTGCCGCCGCTCCTCCTCTGGCCGGTGTGCTGGCCTCCGCAGCTGCTCCTCCTATGGCTCGCGGTGCAGCCTGCTCGTGGCACTTTCCTGTGGTCGCCGGCGCTCCTGCTCTCTATGGCGCCTCTACTACATCCGGCATCTCGGCTCCCTCCCGCGCGGCCTGTGCATGGCCTGCTGCGGGCCCACTTCGTCACTGCGCATCTGCACCTCCTTCTGCTCCTGTCGATGTGCCTTGGCCATTCTTCAGTGGCCCACGGTCAGGACACATCGCGATGCACCCTCCTAGCCAGCCGACGGCCATGTTCGCTGGCACCGCTTCCCAGTGTTGGATTCCACCCACCCCGCCTACGCCTGCCAGATGGATCCCGACTCCGCCGGCACTGGCTCTCAGTGCCCTAGGGTCGGCACCCCCTGTCGGCACAGTCGGCACCGACTGGATTGCTGACTCGGGGGCTTCCTTCCACACCACACCTGACGTTGGAGCCCTCTCTTCCGTCCACCCCCACACCCCTCCTACCCTTCTTCTGTCATGGTTGGTGATGGGACGTGTCTTCCTGTCACCTCTGTGGGCTCTGCTTCCGGTCCCTTTCGTCTCTCCAACATCCTTGTTGCTCCTAAGATAGTTCACCCTCTTCTTTCCATTCGCCAATTCACCACCGAAAACTCCTGTTCTGTCGATTTCGACCCCTCTGGGCTTACTGTCACGGATTTGGTTTCCCGACGTCCTCTTCTCCGTTGTGACAGTACGGGGCCCCTATACACCCTCTGTCTCCCTACTTCTGTTGCTCCACACTCTGTGTCCACTGCTTTCGCCACGACTCCTTCTACTACTACTTGGCACCGCCGACTTGGTCACCCCGGTCGCGACGCTTTGGCTCAGCTCAGTCACACTGCCCATCTTCCTTGCACTCGGCCGTCTGATGAGCATCTCTGCCATGCGTGCCAGTTGGGTCGTCATGTTCGACTTCCTTTTTCTTCCTCCTCTTCGCGTGCGACGCATGCTTTTGATCTTGTTCACTGTGATCTGTGGACTTCTCCAGTTTCTAGTATTTCTGGTTGCAAGTACTATCTGGTCGTGGTCGATGATTTCTCTCACTACTCTTGGACTTTCCCCTTGCGTGCCAAGTCTGAGACGTTTCCCACCCTCCTCCACTTCTTTGCCTGGGTGTCCACGCAGTTCGGCCTCACCATCAAGGCCGTCCAGTGTGACAACGGGCGTGAGTTCGACAACCACACCTCTCGTTCCTTTTTCCTCTCTCGAGGTGTCCAGCTCCGCATGTCTTGTCCGTATACCTCTCCCCAGAACGGCAAGGCTGAGCGCATGATTCGGACCACGAACGATGTCATGCGCACCCTCCTGATCCAGGCATCTCTGCCTCCGCGCTTCTGGGCTGAATGTCTCAACACTTCCACCTACTTGATTAACCGCCTTCCTTCTACTGCCTCCCCAGCTCCCACCCCTCACCAGGCTCTCTTTGGTACCCCTCCCAGCTACGACCACCTCCGTGTCTTCGGGTGCGCTTGTTACCCTAACACCGCTGCCACTGCTCCTCACAAGCTGGCGCCCCGCTCCACTCGTTGTGTGTTTCTCGGTTACTCCCCTGACCACAAGGGGTACCGTTGCTTTGACCTCACCTCTCGCCGAGTCCTCATCTCCCGACACGTTGTGTTCGACAAGTCGGATTTCCCCTACTCCACCTCCTCTACACCTTCTCCAGACCCTGAGCTAGCGTCTCTGTTTCCTGACCCGGTGGTTCAACCACCTCTGTCTCTCTTTCCCTTTCCCGCAGGTTTCCCTGGTGCACCCCTGCCTACGGTGCCCCCTCCCTCGCCGCACGTGGCCCCGACACCTCCTGCTACACCACGTGTAGCCCCGGTGCCCCTGCCTGCGCCACCACCACGTGTGGCCCCGGTGCCCCTGCCTCCGCCACACGCGGCCCCGGCGCCCTCTGCTGCACCCACCACCGTCCCGGTGCCTCCTGTCGCGCCACGCGCGGCCCCGCCACCTCCTGCACGCTACGCCGAGCCAGTGCAGGTGTATCGACGCCGTCCGGTGCCTCCACAGCCGCTGGCTTCTCCGGCTCCTCCACCGGCGGTGCCCGTGGACTATGTGCCTCCTGTGCGCTATGTTTACGGGCGCCGCTCCACGGCTCCGCCTCCTCCACCACTGTCACCGGAGTCGTCTCCGCCTCCTCCACCGGCGCCCACACCGCCTCCGCCGCCACCACCGCCGCCTCCACCACGTCGCTCTCAGGTGGAGTCGGCTGTGTACCACCCGCCGGTCATCCATCGGGATCCTCGCCACACCCATCCCATGGTGACCCGGCAGGCGGCCGGGGTTCTTCGGCCGCGGGCTCTCTCCGCCACCGAGGGGGAGCCGCGGCTTTCTCCGATCCCGACGTCGATTCGTGAGGCTCTGGCAGATCCGAACTGGCGTCGTGCAATGGAAGAGGAGTACGGAGCTCTTCTTGCTAACCAGACTTGGGACCTTGTGCCGCGTCCGTCGGGTTGCAATGTGGTGACCGGTAAGTGGATTTGGACAATCAAGCGCCGTGCTGATGGTACTCTTGAGCGCTACAAGGCGCGTTGGGTCCTTCGGGGGTTCACTCAGCGTCCTAGTGTGGACTACGACGAGACTTTCAGTCCAGTGGTGAAGCCTGCTACAGTGCGCACTGTTCTCTCTTTGGCTCTCTCTCGGTCTTGGCCCGTGCACCAGCTCGATGTCAAGAATGCATTTCTTCATGGCTCTCTGACAGAGACAGTCTACTGCAGCCAGCCAGCAGGGTTTGTGGACTCTAGTTGTCCGGATTTGGTCTGCCGGTTGAACAAGTCTCTCTATGGTTTGAAGCAGGCTCCTCGAGCATGGTACTCTCGGTTTGCCACCTTCTTGCTGACACTGGGGTTTGTTGAGGCCAAGTCAGATACTTCGTTGTTCATATATCACCATGTTGATGGGGTTGCCTACCTCCTCCTCTACGTTGATGACATTGTTCTGACTGCCTCTAGTCCACAGCTGCTTCAGCGGATTATCTCCTCCCTTCAGCAGGAGTTTGCCATGAAGGATCTGGGCCAGCTTCACCACTTCTTGGGCGTGACTGTTGAGCCCCGTCAGACTGGTCTTCTCCTTCACCAGCGTCAGTATGCCCTGGATATCCTGGATCGTGCCGGGATGACTGATTGCAAGCCTTGCTCCACTCCTGTCGACACTCAGGCGAAGCTGTCTGCTACTCTGGGTGATCCTGTGGCTGATCCTACTGTTTATAGGAGTCTTGCTGGAGCCTTGCAGTACCTAACTTTCACTCGGCCGGATCTCACCTACGCTGTCCAGCAGATCTGCCTCCATATGCATGATCCACGGGAGTCACACCTTGCTGCGCTGAAGCGCCTTCTTCGCTACATCCGAGGTACTGTTGACTACGGCTTGGTCCTCCACCGGTCTCCGTCTGCTGAGCTGGTAGTCTACACTGACGCTGACTGGGCGGGGTGCCCCGACACGCGCCGCTCTACCTCAGGCTATGCCGTCTTCCTCGGCGGCAACCTAATCTCCTGGTCGTCCAAGCGACAGCCGGTTGTCTCCCGCTCGAGTGCTGAGGCGGAGTACCGGGCTGTTGCTAACGGCGTGGCTGAGGCGTCCTGGCTCCGCCAACTCTTGGCTGAGCTTCACAGCCCGCTCACCAAGAGCACGCTCGTCTACTGCGACAACGTCAGCGCCGTGTACCTCTCCACCAACCCGGTTCAGCATCAGCGGACGAAGCACGTGGAGATTGACTTGCATTTCGTTCGTGACCGGGTGGCTATCGGCGATGTTCGGGTTCTCCATGTACCGACCACCTCCCAGTTTGCTGACATCTTCACCAAGGGTCTTCCCTCCTCGACCTTCTCGGAGTTTCGGTCCAGCCTCAACGTAGCCAGTGGCTAGTTGTGGCTGCGGGGGGCCTTGTGTGTGAGTTTCTTTCTTTGTTGGTCAGTCTTGTACACCGCTGCGCCGGTAGTCCAGACTGCGGGGGGGTGTTGGTGTATATATGTGTGAGTGGCCCATATGGCCTGTGTACAGCCCATAGAGGCCCATGAATAGCTAACTATATACCCACCCTTCTAGGGTTGGAGGAATACACACTGAATTATTTCCTCCTACAGGAACAGTGTGCTCAAATGAAAAGCCAGCTAGACTCCACAAAAACATCTATATTTTTTAAATCTCAGCAGGAGCTTTCTCTAATTTACCTAGATTGGGATATCCAGGAGCATACAGTTCTGGAGACAGAAAATAGCAATGAAATGAAAGTATGTGTGAGCTACAAGCTTACAGAGGGTCATTTTCTGTATACAGTAGCTAAAAGCACACAAAACATGATGCCTTACGGAGGGTCATTTTCTGTATACAGTACATAGCACACCAAAACATATGATGCCCTAGAAAGAAGTTTTCGGGCTAACAAATTTATACGAGATTCATGTCACTAGCTGGTGAGTAGCACTACATAATAAACTGAGCTGTTAAACAAGATCTCTCCATTCTTTTAAAAACTAGACTAGAATAAGCATCACTTACCTTCCGGTAAATCTTTTCAATATGCTTTTGAAGGTTCCGCACACCAGCTTCCCGGCAATAGTTTTCAATTAGAGCAAGAAGAGCATCATCTGTGACCTCAACCTGAAAATGTAAACTATCAGTACATGAGAAAATACAAGGCAGGGAAAGTTTTTAAAGTGTATTAGTAATCTGTTAAGAGTATTTTAACTAGAAAAACTTGACAGCGAGGGAGAGGTTCCCGCGGGCTTTGTCCAAAAGTAGATGCCTCACTTTGAACCTGAGCCAGATGGGAGTTTCAATGGCTCTGGGAGTAGTAAATGCTAAATGGCCCAATGGCTCTCCTGAAAATGATATTTTTTTAATAATAAAGTAATAAACCTCACATACCTGTCATGCAGGCAATTTTCCCTATTGGCTACGGTTTTGGAGATTGCTACAAAGGGAGGACATTCAGATAGCATGTCACACATTGGAGATAGTGGCTATGGAGGTCTTCAACAAGAGTTGGTGGTACTTTTGTTGGATCCTACCATTATTCAAAAATGAACCTTGTAATAATGAATTGGGGTTGTATCCACTGAACAATGCAAAAAGACTGGAACACCTTTTCCATTATCTAAAAAAAACAGGGGGGCAATGGCTTAAATTTTGATAAAGTGGATTGCTTAACTGAATGAGGAATATTTGTATTGATTCGGATAGATGATAGTGCCTCGTTCCTAAACCTGTTTCCATTTGCTCACAATATGCTAGTTGGATATAATAAGATTGGTCTATTACAAAGGCATCCTTGCTATTTACGATAATAAAGGACCTTTGTTGCATTGACTGTATAAAAGCCTGTTACTTGTGCTTCGTGTTAGACTGGGTCTCTGTGAAACCTTCGTAAAATACTGAGCAGATCAATATTTTTATGTTGATACATTTTTCTAGGGCTTTCAGTTTTCTCGAAAGAATCTTTGGGATGCAGCATGTACCTGCTTAGCCTTGATGCCAGAAGCCTCCCTTGTGTACTTTTCCAGGTAGTCCCTAGCAATATGCATCTTCTCATCAGTAATATATCCGGCAATAGAAATTATCTCCATCCTGTCCAGTAGAGGGCTGGGTATCATCTCTATGACATTTGCAGTGCAAACAAACAGAACCTAATTTCTCCAAAAGGCAGATGTCAGACTATAATAAAATAACTCAATTATTGCAAACATTAAATGGAAACTCTTGAGATAAAAATTCTCAAAAGAAGAATAAGAAGTTTAAATTTAATAAACCATGGAAATAAGGTTATAACTGCTCGTGGAGGCTTAATAAACATATTGCAGAATAGCAACCAAAGAAAATGCATACCAATGGCAATATGGCGTAATGGTACAGTTCCAGCAGCATGCAGTAAGTTACATCCAGTAAGTATAATCAAGAGTGTATAATAGAGGCAAATTATGAATTTATGATAGCCCTATTCCTTTTTACACTATGTGCTGGTTTACATATACACCACCTTGAAGAATGGTGTTTAAAGAATTGCCACTACGCAGATTATAATCCGTTCCTTATTCAACACCAAAGGTTGGAACCTTCATATTTCACAATATGGTCAGCCTTTTGTCCCTCTCTGCCTTGTCCTTTCTTCACTCATTGGCCAAGGAGGCTGCTGATGAAAGCTACCCCTTAATAACAACCAGATCCAAGTGAAGCGATCTGAATCACAACCAGTCTTCAGCAAAAAGCCTCAATGAGTAATCTAATGGTTACAGGAAACGAAGAGGGTGTAGGAAGTAGGAACTAAGCGAGCCTTCAGGCTTGGCCTGTTCATTTTATGGGCTGGATTAGGCTTCAGGCTATGAAGAACCTCATCTTGAAAAGCCAGGTCCGAGCTTGGAGGCTAGCACCAACCTGAAATTATTATTTTTAGTCTAGTTGCTTCTGTTTTTAGGGCATAACTATACCTAACAAGGAGCAGTGTTGTCGATGTGGGAGCAGGGATGTAGAAGGTGAGAGGCCAAATCATCGACGAAGGTTTAACAAGATGGATGCAAACATTGGAGTGGCAACAGATAAATTATTATCAGTATAGGGGGAAATCACTAAGAGTGGCACACACCTAAATATCTCTTTGATGAAATGATACACAGCTCTTAATTGCTGTTGAGAAAAAAAATAGTGACCACGACAAACTGAGCTGCTACGAATGTAAACACAACTATAACAATTCACACCTGGATTAAGAGAGGATAACTTAAGGGAGTATTGGCCCAACCTTGGATAGGTCAATAGGGACATCAAGATAGTGATCAAGAAAGTTAGCATTCTGTTCAGGATCAAGAAGTTCCAATAGTGCACTAGATGGATCACCTGAATGCCCTCTCCCTAGCTGGAAGCAGGAAAGAACACAATCAGTACAGGTAGTGTACAATAGTCCAAATTACTAAATGGAACATGAAAGTTGCCCTGTGAACTAGATCTGGCACACCACAGAACATCAAGTCAGAGATAATGGTACTGAAGTCACTAATATGAAATAACAATAGCAACTAGAAAGTCACAGATGAGCATGAATACCTTGTCAATTTCATCTATCAGAACTAGAGGATTTGCTGTCTTGACTGATTTCAAACATTGCACCATCTTCCCTGGCATTGCTCCAACATACGTCCGCCGATGACCCTAATGTGGTTTGAGAATTTCACTCGTGTTACAATCATGACCTGATAAAAGACTTGACATGAATATATGCTGTAACACACCTTGATTTCTGCTACATCAGCCAAACCTCCAACAGAGAATCTGTAGAACTTCCGGTTTAATGCACGTGCAATTGAACGTCCGATGCTAGTTTTACCAACTCCAGGTGGCCCAGAAAGGCATATAATCTTGCCTGCAGTAAACGACAGATGAGACAAAAATTCAAGGACCGGGCTACCTACAAATTTGATCTCGAATTAAAAGGAATCAGGGGGGTAATACAGATGCCTTGAGCTCCAAATTCTCGAACAGGGCACATACACATAGCATTTGGGAACAAAGTGCTAACTTTTCTTAATTGGCTTTTTAAAGATCACATAACTAAAAAATGGCAAAAACTGTTGAAAAATGCTCAAATGTAAGATAAACATTTCCAGCAAGGACCAGATAAGACAAGACAGCTATGTAATTGTCACAACTAAGAATATAAGTAGCATAAATTTTAATAATTGTATAAAGGATGTCAATGAATGCACGGATAATAATAACAGTTTAAATCATAATAAGATGGAATCCACAGTGGGGGTCTCCCCCGCTGTACAGTTTTTTTTTTTTAAGATGGAATGGTCAGACCTTGTGAACTTCCTCTCAACTTTCCAACTGCTATGAATTCCAATATTCTTTCTTTGACATCGGCTAGACCGTAGTGATCTTCATCAAGGATACGTTGAGCGTGGTGGACATCAAAGTTTTCATCACTGCCATAGATGGAGAAAATAACACATAACGACAAATCTAACAATCTAATAGGTTAAATAAAGAAAAAAACGAACCTGTAATCTCCCCAAGGCAATACTGTTAGCCAGTCCAAATAATTGCGGGTCACACTAAACTCACTGGAGCTAGCTTCTAACAACTGGAGCTTAGTGAGCTCCTCTTCAATGACTTGCAAGACATGAGGAGGGCACTTATCTTTTTTTTCTTCAATCCTTTTCCTAAATTTTTCTGCAACATAAAAAATGGCAAGTCGATTTTGAGTTGGCACAACAAAGAAATGGCATTTTTTTAAGAACAAACCTGATAATGCTGTTTTATCATCAGTCTCCAATCCTAACTCCTGCATACATCAGGCACTCGTAATAAGGAAGAAGCAATAAAATTTTATCAAACTAGAAGAAAATAAATTCACGACAAACAAAATGAAATCAACCAAAAACATAACAACAATGAAGATCAGGCCAGGTATCATCTAACATGAATGTGGAATAATCTAATTAGCATAGTAAGATACATTCATGAGCCAAGGTGCCATGAGAGAATTCAAAAGAAGATAACACAGAATAATCTAAGCATAGTATGATATATTCATGAACCAAGATGCCATGAGAGAATTCAAAAGATATACAGTTCATTTTTTCGAACAATAGATATACAATTCATTTTTTTCGAGCAATAGATATACAGTTCATCATAAACTCTTGATGCGAGCTGTATATGAACAATCTGAACGAAAACAATGACTGCACTACCTTCTTAATTGCTTTAAGTAGCTCATTCAACAAGTAGCGGCGCTGCTCTCCAGTTACTTTTTCTTCAATTGTTTTTGCTATGGATTCCTGAGTCAACATTTACAGAGGCATCACTAAAAATAAAGAAGGCACAAATATGATTTCTGTGTCTACTAGATCAAAATTATCAATTACCTGCAACTTACTAATCTCTAACTCCCTCTTTACTAACTCAAGGGTCAACTTCAACCGTTTGCATACCTGTTCCACAGTGAATTGGTTGAATTTTGAATAACAACATGGCAAAAGAAAAGGACGCCAGGAAGGTAATAGATGCTCCCTCCGTTCCAAAATGTAGGTTGTTTTGGCACGGAAGGAGTATTCATTAATAAGTCACTAAATAGTCATTCTGAACTGTTACAGAGATGACATAAAGAATATTGTTTATCTGCAAGCATAAATCTGAGTCCACTATCCACATTTTAAAATGGACCCAGAGAAAGAGGATGGGGTGACTTTTGGCAATTGTGTATGGGCACGTTATGAAGCAACGTGAGATATAAAAAACATTAACAGAAGAAAAGGGAGCCTCTAGGAGAGCCCTTACGTCTAACTCTTCAAGAACTTCCTGGCAAAGCAACTTGTTGGCACCTGAAATAGCAGCACCAAAGTCTGCTAGTCTTGGGTAGTTGAAGTCACCCATATGCTGGAGGGAAAACATAATCACAATGAAGAAGTCAGCCTAACATTTAAATGTATTTGAATAAACAATGCATATACAAAGATCGTACAATCCACAAATTAAAGAAGGGAACTATGCCAGATAGACCATTGTTCTATTTTAATAATATCCATGCCAATCAATTTTTTACAATTAACCCTTTTGGCCATGCCATTGCCGTGGCTGCAAAACGAGGCAGGGGGGTGATTTCCCCACAAAATCCCACCCCAATCCAAGTGATTCGGAGAGGGGCCAACCAGGAAGGACAAATAGGGTGCACTCAGGTGTCAGGTCGGCGTGGCCTGGTGGGGAGGTACAAAGGGAGGGAGAGGAAGGAGAGGGGAGACATTCGGTGCGACCAAAAGGGTTAGTTTACAATTTTTGGTTTGGCACGAGTTATTATTAAAATATTAGATAAAAAACGGTTCAAACATTTTCTAATGGCACACCACAACAACAACAACATAGCCTTTTTTCCCCAACAATGACAAGCAATAAAACAAAAAATAACAACAGAAGAAACAATGAAAAACAAAAACAAATTAGCACTTAACCAGTGTCACTGCCACAGTGCCACATACTATAAACGAATGATATCACAATGGTATACCACGGCAAAAACACGAACTTTTCGGTTCTGTGAATAAATAGCATATGTACATACAAACAAACTAAAAGGACTTAAATTAGCACTAAAGAAAGGTAGGTTTAGAAAGCAAGGCAACCTGAGTATAGGTTTGAACTTGATCCTTCCATAGGGAGCTTATCTTGAGAACATCTCTTAAAGTTGATATAACTTCAAAAGACGTTGCCTTTATGACATCATCATCCTTATCATAAGGCATTTCCTGCAGAATGATGCTAGTTATGATTTATGAAGTAATAATAACTGAAGGATTTTCGAAACTGCATAACATCACATAGAGTTGGTGTCAAAAGGTACCATACAGCAATTACAGATTTCACAAAATATATGCAGCTTAGCGAGGCACGAGAGCAGGAATAGGGAGTGAACTTAATGAGATAATCTGTTAACAATGCTGTAAGTTGCAAAATATATTTAGATGGGAAGCAGCTAATTTTTCTCCATCTAGAATAGGAACAGGAGTTTTTTTTTACAAAGAAAAAATACAATTCATTTCCTTCAGCCTCCAAGAAAACAAACATGAAGATGTTTCTCATTGTCCAAGTTGGAGTTTACATAATATATTTTCAAAACTATCATAACTAAATCCTAATTGGGAAGGCAAAATAGGGTTGCTAGGGAGGGAGGGAGATAGGGAGAGCAAGGGGGTGCCCTAGCACACTTATGCTATAAGTACTGATGTGTACACACCCAAATATGCTGCACACAATAGTTAAACTGTTATATGTTTTTTTTGTATTTTTCAGCCGCCTCTGTTAAATAGAAGATATTAATTGGCTCGCTTCATTTTCTGTATTTATGTCACTGTTGCCAAGGTTTGATGGGTTTTCAGATATGTACATTGGCAATTTGTTGAAGATGGAGAAACTATAATAACTATGGTATGTACCTTTAGATGATCAACTTTGACTGTAAGTGGGTCCTCTGCAACCTGTAAAGTTTAGTTTTTATTAACATAAAACGGTAAAACAAAGAGGTAGAAATGAATAGGACGCGATGAGGGTCTGACCATCTCAGTTATCCGTACACGATGGTGACCAAGAAGCACCACCAGATTTCCTTGAATTCTTTTTATCTAAAGAAGCAGTGAAAAGCACATTTCAAAATCAACAGAGCAAAAGATGCTAATATGCTACTCACAAGCTTTTCAAAACAAGTACCTGGGCAAGCGTGCCAACATCATGAAGACGCTTCAATAATTCTTTTCCTTTCAAATCATGAATGCTATTATCTGATTCTGAACTGGCCACGGTATTAGGGTTGGTATCTTCATCATCCTTGACAAGAAAGGCCCCAGCATATGGACCAGATCTTTTGCTGTTTTCCACTAAAGCTTGCAACAGCTTTGGGTCCTGAGGAAAATAAAGTGCTGTATTACCAGTAGGAAGTCACGAAAAACATAAAATATAGGAGAGGTATGTGATATATGTAAAAATGATCTGTACGATACCTTTACATAGATTGACATGTGAAATCCTGGAAATAGTGGTCTCTGTAGCAGAGGCAAAGCTATGACCTATTTGGCAACACCACAATAATAGAATGAGAAGACAACATGACTAACACAACAGCAGCAACAAAAAAACAATCCATGCAATCCATGTTTCTGAAGTGGATTCCTATTTTGCTATAAAAAACTATACAATAACAAAGCCTTTCAAACCCAATTGGTAGGTTACAAATGAAACCCGACAAAAGCCACCAATAAAGAGAATAAAAAGATCTTGTGAAAAGAACTTATGAAACCAACTTGATAACTCAAGATTTAAGAAAGTACTTGCATTTACTGGTAAAAATAGGCCACAAAAAGAACTTATGAAATCAACTTGATAACTCAAGGTTCAAGAAAGTACTGGCATTTACTGGTAAAAATAGGCCACAAATTATGTACTGGGTGAAAAAGAAAATCTTATGGCACCAAACTCAGGAAATGTTGGGCATTATCTGAAAATAAAAGGCAGGCCATGAATTATACTGGGCAAGTCATGGCACGATGTGGCAAAAAAAAATGACATAAAATTTTTTATCTATTTTTGACCTTTCCATTGAGGGACAGCATCAAATCATTTTCTATCTATTTCACCTGTACTGTGAAAATGGGAGCACTGACCACTTACAGTCACTTTTTTTTGAACGAACCGCACAAGGTGGTGCGTGTTTCATTGGTATAGAAGAAAAGAAAACAGTCACTTGAAAACACTATCATGTGATCATGTCATAGCCTCTGGAACATGTAAGTGAATTTCTGATTTTCGCAGTCTAGAATAGAGCTTAAACAACTTAAAAAGAACGAACCTTTGAATTTAGCTAATAAACTAAAGCAGCACATCATACGGAGTATACATTACGCGAATAAGACATTTAAGCATATTGTTAGGACTTAGGTGGTAGGTGCTAATCAAGTGGAAGTTGAATCAATATGCACACATCCTACAAGAACTACCTTCCAAACATCAGCAAAACACATGAACAATGCACACATCCAGTGCGGCATATGCTATCACTGTACCCGAAAATTATTTCCAAAAATTCAATGTTCCTGTTCAAAGTACCACAAGCGATTCAAATTTCATGAAACAACGAGTTTCGAAAAATCAACCCACTGAGGTGAGTTCACGAAATTGTTTAGGAGAATTCAAACTTCAAGTCCTTGTCAGATAACTGGAACTAGTGGATAAATTAGTTTAGACTGCAGAGAACAACTCAATGCTGATCCAATTGTAAAGAGGGCGCGCACCGTGTGGCAGTCCTCGGGACGAAAGGCAGAGGGCACGATCGCGGAGGAGGCATTCCCCTTGTCCTCCTCCCCGCCCGCAGCCTCTGCGTCCTCCGCCGCTTCCGAGCCGCTGTCGCTGGCGGGGTCGGAGAAGAAGCACGCCATCCTCTCCGGCACCGGGACTGGACCGCACCGCAGCGCCCTGAAAAGCGGCGACCTCACCCCAGCACCCACCACCGCAACCCTCGTCGCAGCAGTCACCGCCGGCTGCCTCTTGGCGGCGAGCCGCGCCGGGAACCCCGCGGTGGCCGAGGCGCGCGGCATTGGGCTTGGGGGTGGAAAGGGTCTGGAGGAAGGCAATGCGGGCAATGCCTGCCTGACGGGTGACGACGGCGCGCTGATTTGCACGATCACAATTTGTCTTCTTCAGGTGGTTTAGCTTAGCTGCTTGTGTTCAAAAAAAAAAACTCGTAAAACCCGTTTCTGAGTGTCCCTTTATTCGCGTGGAAAAGCATATGCCTTTGCATTATTATACAGAACAATTTTGTTTTTTATTTTTCAAGACTCTAGGGGTACATTTTCTTGTACTAAAATTTGTTAGTATACATATTATTGTTAAATGTTGATTCTGTATATTTTTCTTTTAGATTTGCAATGTTCATTTTTACCCGTGTTATCATTCAGAAAGCAGAACAAAAGCTCCATCAGCGCGTACATGCATCTGTGCCCTTTGTTTCAGAATTTGTCAGTACATACAATTGAAAGGTTCAAATGCACCATCGGTGCAAGGGAACTCTGATCCTTTGGACAACCAACAAAGCAAGGGAGGTTTGGAAGAGAAGCAAAAGATAAAGGTTTTTCATACCTTGCCCTTTGTTCAAGTTTGAGAAAGACAACTAAGATTCTTCTATGCTCTATGCTGCTTTCTCAGTTCTCACAGACATTACAAGAAACCATGCACTCAAAATAGTATAAAGAAATATATTATAGTTTCAAAATTCAAATGTACTTGTGCCGTCGCCGGAGGATCCTCCTTTTCGCTGATAGAACTTAGAAGTATAGATATGCTGTGTTTGAAACTTGCAACTGCAAGTGGAACTCAACAGGACGATGGCTAGTCCAGGTCCAAAGTGTTTTCGCGTGGGTGATGGGCCTGGACCGAAAGACCCCATAAATTCGTGTCTTTGCATTTTCTGCGTTCGAGACTCGAGAGCATATCCCGTTCTATCGCGGGTTACAATGCTACCGTGCTACTCCCTCCGTTCCAAATTATAAATTGTTTTAGATTTATTAAATTCATAGATGATGTTGTGCATTTAGACCTAGTTTGGTAGAGCTAAAAAAACAGCTCTTGCAGCTGTTTTGGACCCACAACGTGAAGTGCTTCGAGAGTTGTACTAGCCTAAACGAGTTGCGGATCAGCATTGGACGTTGCACCCACAACTAGTCGGGCCGGGCCGGGCCGGACCGAAATGTGTTCTCCCCTTCGTATACCAACCAGTGGGCCCACTCTAGTCTCCAGTCAGACCCGACTTTGGAAATTAGGCCTCGTCGACTAAACGTTGAAATGAAAAGATAGAATTGGTGATATGTTTTCCCGAGTTGTGTTGGGTGTGCCTTCGATATTTTTTCACCAAATCGTATGAACAAAATTAGAAACTTTTGCTATTTTCGTCATGTAGTTTGCTGAAAATCTATTTGTACCATTTGATTTGATGATTTTTTTTTACAATTTTCTGGACTGACTGATATTAAAACCATATATGAAATGCAACACTAGCATCTGCTACCCACCTCCCCCACAATGTAGCCATAGCCATAGTGTACATGGGACTTGTTCCAAACAAATGTTAACCTAACAGGTAAGGTAATAAATCTCTGTATAATTCTAAAAAAAGATAATAAATCTCCGTATTATTTAATATACTAGAAGTTGTGCTTCCTCCTTCACTGCCAGCATGACGTATTTTCCAAAAGCTCGCCGATAATTACTTTAGATGATGTTCTCGCACGACGAAGGGAGATACTGCACTTCAATTGGGGGAAGCTTTATTACATCAAACTAGGGAATCTCACCCGCGCGTTGCTGCGGGAATTAAGAAAAATGCAATGATCGTAAGAGAGAATTTCGGCAACCTCGCGTGTCTGATCATAAGAGAGAATTTCGGCGACCTCGGTAACCTCGTCGCCGCCGTTGGTAATTCTTTGATCTAGGTTTGAACACCACGCGCGTTGCTGCGGCCCTAAACCCTAGAGTAATCGGTGTTACCATGTGTTAGCATGATGACATACTAAAGTCACGGTGGTATTTCACCAAAATTCACCTAGCTTTATTTGCAGTTTGCACGATTTCTCTTACAATAACATATCTCTCTTACAATAACATTTCCCTTTCACGGATTGTCAGCGTCCAAAAGGAACTTTAGAAACCATAACTTACACTTTTTTTAAGCGTAGTTTAGGGGTGGTGCCGGGCCTACTCACGTGTTGAATAGCTATTTAGTATAAAAATGGATATATTTCATGATGTCAAATGAAAAAAAAATCCGATCGTTATGTTTTTGCTAGGACTATCTACGCTGCTATTCCTTTATATTCCTCAATTCACTGCGCGTTGCCGCGAGTATGTAGGAGAAATCTATGAGTTAGAATATTACTATCACCCTCCTATTCTTTTTCTTTCTTCTTTTTCCTTTTCCTTTTCCTTTTTTTCATTTTTTTTTATTTTTCACTTTACTCTATACCAACTACCATCGGTGGGGCCTATTTGTCATTTTATCAAAATATATTTATATGAGATCTTGTTCTGAAGGATTTATTAAAAGGAATCCAATGGTGTAATCAGAATTTAATTTGGTTTTTTGATTTTTGAGTTATAATATTTTTTAGCTAGTTCAAACAATGGGGTCCACCACTGGATGTCATGGTCTTAGTGGGGCTGTTGAGGTGGTATGTTTGAGAGAACTCCCTAGCGGGGAGCTCCTATACAAGAGTTATAGATATGTTTAATTTAGCAGTGGTCAACTTTATACAGTGCGTCATGATAAGTTTGGTACAGATCGAGCAGCATTATTGCTCTACGGGGTGAAGTGTATCAAATCACCTCTGCTTTCATGGAACCAATAAATTGCAGGAAAATTGAAAGATCCAGTGGACACCCTCTTCCGTAATTTTCCCCCCAAAGTCAGCCAGCACCAAGAAAGTTTGACTATTCACAGGGCACAACGACAATATAAAGTTCGATGTGATCATATAACAGGACGGATTTACTAGTTTGCTCCAACATGTTTGCATGTATTGAATTTTGAAATGTTTTTTTTTTTTTTGCATAACTCACCTTTGGTAGCCAGCACTAGGATCAACCAAAAAAAGACATGCTCTGCATGCGCAAATACACTATGCAGCAACATGATTACGTAGCAAGCACTCGGCACTACTAGCTTTACTGATCTTTGGTCAGGTAAGAAAGTGACAGATAAATTGTTGGACCTCATGTGTGTTTGATTTCCCTGAATATATGAGCAAACTTTGGCAGCCCTGCCACGGCACAATGCGCCTAGTAATCGAGAGTGACACATACTGTTTTTGCATTTCCCCTGCGGGTAAAGTTACTGGCTTACGCGTTGCCGTCAGTTTTTAATGCTCTCGTGACGCCTTGCTCCAAGAGAAGCAACTTGTGCATCTGAACCCCATCACCATACTCCCCATAGGATATTCGTTCAGACCTTGCTGCATACGCACCAGGCACCACTTGGTTTGGCAAATCATTTGTCAAGAAAATGCAGAGGCCACCTGTCCTGAGGGCGTGTACTCCGTGTGTACATCGACCTGAAAACTTAGTCAGAGATTCACAATTCAATTAGTAGCATCATCAGCTACAATATTAGTTAATTCGCTCTGTTACTTCTTGTCTTTTGTTCTGTTTGTTGCTTCGGAGAAGGTAAATCGGCCAATCCGAGCTTCTGGTCGGTGGACGGCGAAGTCGTCGATGGAAGCCTCTTTCCTTGCTCCCTGGCAGCTTGTAGGACTGCAGACACTTTGTGGTGACGCGGCACTACTGTCTGCTAGTGCACTTTTAATCAGACTTCAGACAAAGAGCAAAAGAGAACACCTTGTAAAGAATCAGTGCCCCCTGAATCCGATGCTCCTCGCTGCTGTCATTGCATGAAGTTGTTTAATGTCTCTCGGATGGTTACCTACGGCTGAAAAAACTCTCATAAGATCTTTGACTCTTTGAGGCGTAAAATATCTCAAATATGTTGACATCATGCGTGACATTGTAATTGAACCCAGTTTTTGTTCTGTTGTCGGGAAGTTTCATGCGCAGTTCCTCGGCATCTTGGGAAATTTCACTGCCTCCAGCTGTACGGTTAAACCAACAATGGCCTCTCAGCTTACCAATGGAGGTGATTAGGTCTCTGGCAGTAAGGACAAAATAGCAGCTCTTTAGTTTAACCAAGCTAGCTAGTTGATGCACACGTAATTGCACTAGGTGATACGGAGTACTTTAGTGCACGTATGCGTCCTCAGTCCTCAGCTCCCCCCGTTAAATTTGCACCCTTCGCCATCCTCAGGCCTCCCCCGCTTTCATCTCCTGCAGTCTTCTCTCATCCCTAGTCCCTAGTTGAGAGCTGTGTTCTTGGTTCATTGGAAGCTGGTACCTGGCAAGGCGCGCCATGCCTCCTCCTCACCCGGGATGCCTCACTTCAGCTAGCTAAGATACCTTCAGTTGCTCGTTCCCCTCAAGTTAATTCTGTAATCTCTGCTCTCGTTCCTTCCCCGAGCTCCCGCGTCCATGTCGATCACCGAGGTTAGCCACCACTTCTGCTACCTCCACTCCCTCTCCATCGTGCTGCTCTACTTCCTCTACGTCATCTCCTGATCGGCCTCCCCTGACGTTCCGAACAAAGCTTTGGTTTGATTCATAATCGAAGCTTTTTGTTCGTTGCAAGATATACTCCTAGTCAATAATTAGCTCTTGGTCCTGTTCCATGATCCTGTTCTGTTCTTCTCCCGGGCCTCTCCTGCTTTGCTGCTAAGTTCCGTGCCTCTCCTAGCCCATACTCCTACACCGATCATTCAACTAGGAGCGGCACTGTTCCAAGCACGCAAGTTTTTCATTTCCTTCCGTAGCAAGATGGTTCCAGCGGCGGCGGCGCCGCAGCAGGGGGTGGTGCGCCGCGCCGCGGCGGCGGCCACCGAGGAGGAGCGGCGGCGCAACCGCATGACCTCGAATCGGCTGTCGGCGCGCAAGTCCCGCATGAAGCGGCAGCAGCACGTGGACGACCTGGAGGCGGAGGCGGAGCGCCTGCGGGGCGAGAACGAGGCGATGCGCGCCGGCGTCGGCGGGGTCCTGCGGCAGGGACGCGCGCTGGAGCAGGAGAACCGCGTGCTCGCGGCGCACGCGCGCCAGCTGTGCGCCGCGCTCCTGCTGGCGAACTCCCAGCTCCGCCTGCTCGGCTGCGTGGCCGGCGTGCCGCTCGACGTGCCGGGCGTGCCCGACCACCTCGTGCAGCTGTACGGCGGCCCGCAGCAGATGCCGGTCACGCCTCTGGCGCCGTCTCCGCCGTCCCTTCAACTGCCGCTGGACCTGGAGATCCAGATGCTGTTGCAGCCCGACGTCATGGACACCATCGGTGCGCTCGAGTTCTGAGGTGCGCGAGCGCAACCGTATCATTCATTGCATTGCGTGACGTGTGAATGCTGTACTGTGTGCTGTGTGTTGTAGTACAGTATGTGTGACAGTGTGATCGATCGAGCCCCAGTTTGGTTTTGCTTGTATCATTGTATGCTTTGTCATTTGTCATGTGAGCTGCTAGCCTGCTACCGTGGTGTATAGTTAAGGTGTGTTGTTAACGTCGTCGAGGAATAAAGAACGTATGTTGTGCTGTAACTGTAAGTTGTGTGCTATGTAACGTGCAGGAACTAGCTGAAGTGATATATTTGTGGAGTTACATTGAACAAAACATATAGCTCATCCAGGTGTAACAGATGTTCCATTCACTTAAATTTCTTAGTTATTGGATCTGACATCGGCAGCTCAGATCAGCTTTGTCTCTCTACCTTATTCATCTTCCCTCCTCCGCTCCCCAATAACCTCTCGACCCGACTCTCCCGCTCCTTCTTCCACCTTCTGTTGCCGCCCACTATCCGCTGCCTAGACCCTCCCCATCCCTCCAGCACGGGCAGGCTAGGTCCCGTCGGAGCTCCGCGCGTAGCCACCACCGCCATCACCATCATCTCCCGCCCCGACACTGCCCCAACCACCGTCCGGTCGGTCGCGCCCGCCATATCTGTCGGGTCGACCCTTTCTTTAAGGGTGGCGGTGAGCACCCACCTCGAGTAACCCTGAACTCCAAACCTCGCTGGAATCTCATTGAGTGGAGTAGGTGAAGAAAGAGGGGTGTGGACGAAGACAAATTTGGGTGAGGATGAGCTATATTTCGCTCAAATGAGATTTAGTTTTTTCAGAAAGTATCTATAGCTCACACGTGTGAAATAGAGCCTCTTCTCATACAAATTTTTGAGCCATTGTATCTCTGATAAACGGTCTAGATCTAGATCCTTTCTCCATCACCACTTTCTCTCTCCACCTTATCTCTTTACCCTCCCCACCTTTTATTCTTCCCTTTCTCATCCCGATCCCGCACCCGCCCACTACCGTCTGCCACCCCGTCGCACGCCGGAGAAAGAGCCCGGTTGACCCTCGCCCGCCCACGTTAACCCGCCTCCAGCCACTTGTAGAGAAAGAGCCTTTGGTACACCTCTTTAGTCTCGGTTCAGTTTTGGAGCCGTGACTAAAGGAGTTGCGTCGACGTGGCCACAATTACCATGAGTGCTCACCCCGAATCCCTAACCTCGAAACTCTAACCCGAACCCTAATCTCGCCGGAGTTGGAGAAGAAAAGGATGGACGTGAAGAAAATTTTTGTGTGAGAAGGAGCTCCAAATCACTCAAGTGAAATATAACTTTCCCTTTCTTAAAAAAAAAAGATTGCAACAACCTTGCTTCTCCATCAGGGCTTGACCGAGACGTTAACATTCGTTGCAAAAACAAACGCTGCGTCGTTGCCAGCCTGACACACACGGTGATGCAGACGACAATAAAATTTCCTCCACGACGCACCCCTATGCTGCCGAGGCATTGAACTGGACGGTAGTAGAGACACTCGCGCGCGCTGACTAGACGTCGACGCGCACCCCATCGGCCATCGCCCATGGACCATGCATGTTGTCCATGCACGAAACTAAAAGCTTTGCGAGAGACAGCGGCAGAGAGAGACGTACCGCTAGTAGCTAGATTTCCGTCGCCCGTGGATGATTTCCCTGGTTGTAGCGTCTTGGTGGTACGTGACGACGGCGACCGTCCTCTCTTGCAGCAGGCGTGTACATCAAAATCGATGTCGACCATGGCTGAGTTCAATCGAGTCGAGTTGGAAAAGGACGACCTGCTCGGCGGTCCCGGGCCCGGGTTCAATTCGTTTGGTTCTTTTCCCTGGCACGCCACGACGCGATCGCACGACGGCGAAAACTATGATCATCTAAAGAAACCTACTGCGGTCCGCCGCTAGGCAGATACTCCCTCCGTTGACTTTTTTCTGCAACTTTTACCATTCGTCTTATTCAAAAAATTGTGCAAGTACAATTTATTTTGTTTGCTATATGTTTTAATGTTGTATGTATTTTAAGCTTGATTTATCGTTTTACATGTTTGCGATAATTTTTTGAATAAGACAAATGGTCAAAGTTGCAAGAAAAAATCAACATCGATAAGTATCTTAAAACGGGGGGAGTATTTTTTTTCTGAAGCGAAGTCATACGTGCACAGAAACGCAAATGCTGGTTGTTGTTTTCAGAAACTAAAAGTGAAGAAAAGCAAAACAAGCGTAACAATCCTGCGCGTTTTACCAGCTGATGAGTGTTGCTTTCGATTCTAAAATGTAAGTCATTTTTAAATTCTAAATCAAATTTATTTTACTGTGATCAAATGATTAACAAATACAATAATAATAACATCAAATTATATTTTATTACTACCACTACAAAATATATCTGGATATTTCAACTATTTGGTACCATCGAATTTAATACATTTTTCTATAAACTTGATGAAAATTACAAAAAAAAAATAACTTACAATAATCCTAAATTGATTAGTCAACAGCTAAGATTTACCACGTCCCTTAAAATAGCCAGCAAAGTTGGAGAATAAGAAAAATTATTATCAGAGAGAAAGAGCTTCTAGAATGAAAATCCACCTTGGCTGCTCTGCCACCACACAATTGGCGAGGAAGGATAAGATGAGAAACATCATAAAAAGGAGTAAAGGACACCAGCCCAAGTGCCCAACCCAACCAAAACCTTCCGTGCTTCACTCTGTCGCCACCTCCAAAGACCAAGAGTTCCCAAATCGCCAAGCCATGGCCGCCATAGCCGCTTTCCCGGCTCCAAGAAGCCTCCAGCAGGCCCCGGCTCAGTTGCAGCTCCGCCAGAACGCCGTGTCGTTCGTCGCGCGGCCGGTTCGCGCGCACCGCCGGCTGATGGCCGTGGTGGCCAGCTCACCGGCGACGCCGCCGGACCTCGCCAGCAAGGTGTCCGAGAGCATCGAGCATGCGAAGGAGGCGTGCGCGGATGATCCGGTGAGCGGCGAGTGCGCGGCGGCCTGGGACGAGGTGGAGGAGCTCAGCGCGGCCGCCAGCCACGCCCGCGACCGGCAGAAGGGCGCCGACCCGCTCGAGGAGTACTGCAAGGACAACCCCGAGACCGACGAGTGCCGCATGTACGAGGACTGAGCCAGGCGAGGCTCTTCCTGGCTGCCGCCATCGCTGTCACGTGATCTAGCTAAGCTAGCTTGGTTGGCGTGATGGCAACATGAAGACATGAGTGCATGTATGATGGACCTGCTCCTTCGTCTCCTGGAGCGTTTGAGTTTGGTTTCTTCGTTTAATCTGGCTTGGTTTGCAATAAAGCAGGGTTTGTTATTCACAAGACATATTTAGGATTAGAAGTTCCTACTGTAATCCCAAAGCAGCATAGTAATTTATTTCCGGGTATGCTTCTGGAACATGATTTTACTCTGTGCCATGCTGTGAAGGATCACAGATTTAGCGTCTTTTTAAGGCCACGGATTTGACTGTAATAGCTTACTTAGTAAGAATAAATTGCCTTCTTTTGTACAAGAAAGAAATTGCTTTCTTTTGGATCACGAATTTAACAGTCATCTCTCATGTTTCATTTGGTGCAAATTAGTTCCTTAACTAATTAATTTGGTGTATTTATCAATCCCACCTTATAGTTTAGCAATAATTTCATAAAATCTACTAACAATTTATGTCACATAATCAACATTCATTTGATTAATCAGTAATCTCTACCTAGAGATGCAATATAGTACTCCCTCCGTCCCTTTTTGTTGGTCGCCAAAGAACAGTGATTCCCCTTACAGATACGCTTTCCTAGCGACCAACAATAAGGGACGGAGTATGTCCAAACAATACTGGAGGGCCCTGTTGTATTGTGTTGAGGCTGACATGGTGTTTGGATCTCAAATGGCAACAATATTTCAACTCTTTATTTCAGTTGACAAAGATACAGGAGGCAGGTGAAATGAAACCGATACAGGGGGGGAATACAGTACATGCTTGGATCTGAGACGCTCTGAGACCGCAGCGCCATTTATTTCGTTCGAGTATAAGTTGCCAGTTAGGACTGAGAATAGCTCATTTCCCAGAAACCAACTTCCAGTTCGAGCACCCGGATGAATGCCTCTTCAGCGTTCTTGACAGCATCAGCTGGTGCATTTGCCAATCTGCGATCTGCGATTCTCTGCAGAGACTGGCAGTACTGTTTGAACTCAGCGCTGCCCCATCTCTGGCAGGTGCCCAGGAGCTCTGGTGGCGTCTTATTACCTTCTTCTATACAGAAACTGAAGCTGTCCTGGTACACAGTTTCAATTATCCAGAAGGTAGTCACAGCAACAGCATAGCTAATTTCTGGCGCTGCAAAGCTTTGAAGAAACCTGATGATAAGGTTAATGTCAGTTACAGATCTTTGGTCAAGCTATTGTGTGGGAAACTCTACGAATGTTGGACCGAGATGAACCTGTGGTACTCTATATTGGATTTGAGGGGTGAAACACTTGCTAGATCAACACCCCATCTGGCAGCTTCATTCTTGAACCAAGATAGTTCATCACTGAGAGAAGCTACTCCACCCAAGATAATTTCCATGTCCATGCTGTCTTCTTGTTTACAACACTTGAGCAGTACACTAGCTACAAATGCGACAAATTCTCTCACAAACAGGTAATCCTGGCTCTGAATATGGAAAAGAAGTAAGGTTGTTTATTTACACTGTTGATACTGGTAGCAAAAAAAATTTTTAAGCAAATCACCAGGATATAATTAACCAACACCAAACCCAGTTATTATAAAACCAGCCATAAAATCCATTACAGATTTATAATAAGGTATCTGAATTTCACTTGAACTATTGAAAAGGCACACCACATTGAGATCAGATAACCCTACAAAATTCTAGGTGTTAAAATGAAACACAGAGCATATTTCACTATGTAAATCTTCAAATTTCAGTGTTCCTGTTTCTTTCTTCAGGCTAAATAAGTTCGTCAGTTTTTGGTAAAGCTGTAACAGACTTTGTTACAATCACAAAGTAATAGGAATCAACATAGAACCAAACATTTACATATGTTTCTTTCTTCACTTCTGTGTATGTATCCTATACAAAAGCAAAAGAATATGCACCTACTGGGAGATCTATGTCAAGAAGAACCGAATTCAAATCATTAAAGGGGAGCAATCCCTTGGAAGGGATTTTAATAGCTGCAACAGCACCTAGAAGCAGAGCCCAAGATCAAACAGAGTACCCAACTTTCATTATATTATACTACGCTCAATGAAACAAGGAGTCAAGTTGATTTTTACCCGGTTTCCTGAGCATGATCATTGATTGCTTTTGTTATGGTGGGCCGGCGCAACAAGAAAAGTGGCTAAGTGCTGCCGCAGGGATAAAGTTAGATTGGTTTCAGGATTTGTTAGATAGATTTGTTAGTTTGAGATTCCAGGGATTTGTTAGCGAAGTTGTTAGGATTGGCCTATAAAGGCAAACTGTTTTGGTTAATGAAGGATTAGCTGGAGATTGAGTTATCTCTCCGCCTCCCCTGTTCCCTGTGTGCTCGCCTTCCCTCTGAGACGCCGGCGCCAGCATGGCGTCTCTTCCCCGCCACCGCCGGGAACCAAAGGCCCGACCTCCCATCTCTCATAGCTACTTCCTACGCCACAACCACAGCCTTAACAATCTGGTATCAGCCTTGTCAGCCCCAATGGCCGAGAACACCACTGCTGCCAGTACCTCCCCCGCCGCACCGCCTGCCTCCTCCGCTGCCCCCAACCCATCCTCCTCCGCTCCACCAGCGTCGTCCGCCGCGCTTGCGACCTCCACCCCGCCGGCCACATCCGTTCCGGTGGCCGCCATCGACACCCTCACCACCGCCATCTACGGGCTGCAGCGCCGGATGGGTCAGGTCGCCGCCCGCATCTCTGATCTGGAGGGCCGCGCGCCTGCGGACGTTGGCGGCTCCGCGTCGCCCCTGTACGGCATGCCCAGCTACGGCGTCCTGCCGCTGGTGCCGGCCACCTCCTCCACCATCGTCCACACGGCGGTGATTAGCCGCCCGGTGCCCATCCACCAGATCAACTTCCCCCATTCACCGTCGCCAATTCCGGGCTTCCCCGAGCAGTCCCACAGCCTTAACAGCTTCACACTTTCACAACTGAACAATGTCAATTGTCAGAGTCAATTGTTTTCAGAAGTTAATTCTGTCAATTGTCAGAAACAATTCAATAATGACATCAATATTAGACTGTTTTGTCCTTTGAAAACACAAGATTTTCACACAGACAGACTCACAGTACCTATAAAGATCTTTCGACTTCACTCTTTCATGTTCCATTTTAAGTTCACAGATTGTTCGAATTTTTTTTTAAAAGTTCACAGGTGTTCTAAAGCCACTTCTGACAACAAATTGTCCATCACCACTTTTAAGCAAACACCTATGCCAACTGACCACTCAAATCTATAGCCCTACTCCGTACACACTAATTTTCGTTATCTAGTAGCAACTCGAGACTCCACTACACATACAGGAACAACTTGATGTGCGAAGTTCCATGCCCCGAGCCCGAAGCCCCCGAGTCAAGAATCAGACACGACAATTTTCTCGCAGTTGGAGGCGTCACACGACGAGAACCACACAAGTTTAAACTGCATCTGTTGACGCCGGCACATTCAGGGACTTACCAGCCAGCGCTTGAAGGCGGACAAGTCGATGGTGCCGTCGCGGATGGAGACGGTGAACGGATGCCGCGTGGCCCGGTCGTACATCTGCCGATGCTTCTCCATCCATGCCGCCGTCGTGCTCGCCTCGACCCCGCCGCCGTCCATCCCCGCCGTCTGGGACCCGGTTGCTGTGTCTTGCCGAACCCCAAGTCCGCCGCTCACTCTCCCTGGGGGTGGGGCCGTGAGGGCTCTCACGCTTTGACCACAGAGAAAATTGCAGCCGAGTCCCTCGAAATTTCGTACCCTTACGTTTCAGTCCCCTTCAAAAGCATGTCACATTCTACCATGTCCCCACCTGTCTCCAGCCCGCTACTGATTTGTGGCTCCACCGCTACCATGTCCCTACCTGTCAGTTAGGAAGACAACGCGGACCAGACTCCACACGCGGCGGCAGCGAAGCCCCGAGCTCCGCCCAGCCTCCCCTTCCTCGCTTTCACCTTCCTTCCCTCTGCCTCCGGTGGAAAGAGGGAACGGGAGATCAGGCCTACGGGAGCTTGGTCCAGGTGAGATCCCAGCGGCGTTCCATCCGGACGGCGGTGGGGCGAAGATGTTGGACATACAGAAGCGGCGCGTGTGGCTGATGCTCTTCATCACGGGCGTCCTCGCGCTCAGCATGACCGGTTAGTTTTCCTGTTGCGGAATCTTTTCTCTCCCGTGCAATTTTACCTGTTAGTTTCCGGCTGGCTCTGGATTCCGGTTAGGTTCGTCGATTGTTGGGGAGTAGTTGGTTTTTGGCGAGGGAACGCGAATTTACCTGATTTTAATTCGAGTAGTGACGCGTTTAGGTTCGTCGATCTGTAGTTTATACCTTAAGGGGTATTTCTGATTTCAGAAAGTAATTACGCATTTATTTGCCTGGATTAGATTGATGTTGATGGTGGAATTCTCCTTCCATTTTTGCTAAGTTCTTCGTTGCTGTTCTTATGATTGTGGAGGCAAAGTTGCAAATAAAAGACGTGTATAGTTATTCACAAAGTCTCAAAGTCATAAATTTGCAGGAAGATGTGATTGGGTTTGCTTGTAATACATTTTGCTGTAACACAGTAGAAAGTTATAAATTTGTCATAGAGTAACAGCTCTTTACTATTGTTTTTGTTTTATTAGTTGGGTTGACTATTTGTTAGCATGGACTAATGTGCGATAATACAATTCCATCCATACATTTTACATGTCTGAACCTTGCAATATGAGCAAATAGTCACTGAGCCTCTGACGTAGCATCATGGCAACACTTATGTTGATTATTTTGAAGGTATCAACGTGTTGGTATATGCTAATTGCTGAATTTACTTTTATGGTGTTTCATAATGCATAGGCACCAGGTTTATATGCTTTAGTCATAGGCTCATAGCCACTCGGCCAAAGAGCAATGCTCAGTTTTGGGCCTCTCTGAAGCCTAAATGAAGCTGTTTCCAGAATTCCATCATAATTAAAAATTAAACCACCGTGTTTCTGATTTCATTGCCCCAAATGCTATTGGTGGATTTGAGACCTCTCAATTACTACAAATATATGACTTACCATCATAATATGTTTATAACAGCAAATGGTATAATTATTTATACAGCTGATTGCAAGGATAAAAAGTAAAATTGGAACAACGGAAACTGTAGAAGTGCAGAAGTTGTAGCCATAGTTGAAACTATGAAAAACTCCAGTAGTTCTGATTTTGATTCAGAGAAGCTGGGACTTGGAACTTACATATATTCTACAGGGCAATAGCCAGAACTTCTACCTGTTCAAACAAGGTGTCCAAGTGAATCAATAATAAGATAACCGGTGTGCTTCCAGTTTTACAAGTTTGCCTGATATCAGCTGCTTACTGAACAGCACATGCTTATTGACTAGCATTAGCTAATGGATACAAACACTCATTTTATATGCATGAGCCAAACAAACAAACTGAATAACTAGGAGTGACGATACATTGTGTTCACAGTGTAAAATTAAGCATTGATGATTGGCAATTAACTTGACTGTAAATTCTACTGCATATGACAGAGTGATTAGCTGCACTAGTCTGGTAATCTGTTTTATATAATAGCACTAGTCGGGTTTCGCCATACTCCTACTACCAGCCTGGTTAAAGATAACTCTTAGCAAACCAGGTCGAGTTTTTATTTAAAGATAACTCTGGCTAAGAAGCGGTGCTTGCACATTTCCATAGCCACATTTAAATACAACAGTCTGATAGTCCAATATTGCAAACTATTGGTTCCGTTTTAAATATCTAAACTTAACTTCTTGTAGATAAAAAGCAAAGTTATCTCCTGAAATGATCCCATTCACTTCTAATTTACAGCTGAGAAGTTCAGGGAACTTGTTGGAAAAGAAGCTGCATCAAAGAGTGGTCAGTTCACATTCATGAACTGCTTTGACATGGGCTCTGGCAGCCTTGCATGCACTGCGAAGGAGGGTGTCAAGTTGTATGTCAACAACCTTCGAACTGCACACCTGGAAAGGGTGCGGCAGCATGCCATGGAGAAAGCATTAGCCGATGCGGTGACAGAAGGCCTAACACCTGCTGAGGCAGCCAAGCAAGCTCAGAAGGTTAGTGCAAAAGCGGCAAAAGTGGCTGCTCGTCAAGCCAATCGGATATTGGGGCCAATAATTTCTTCTGGCTGGGACTTCTTCGAAGCAATGTACTTCGGTGGAAGCATGACGGAAGGTTTTCTTCGGGGCACTGGCACCTTGTTTGGAACTTATGCGGGTGGCTTCCATGGTGAGGAGAGGTTTGGAAAACTTGGATATCTTGTGGGAAGCCAACTAGGAAGCTGGGGTGGAGGAAGAATTGGACTGATGATTTATGATATCATAAGCGGCCTGAAATATATACTTCTGTCTATCCAACCTGAGAACGAATCACCGTCATATGCTTCAGAAGATGGTTCAGAATACATGGATAGTTATACAAGCCATGAAAGAGAGGAATCGACATACTATGAAGCATCTGAGGAGAAGCAGGAAGAATCAAAATGGTTCGGTTTGTTCTGAAACTGCAAACCGAAGTGTGTTGTGTTATCCTGGAGCCATGAAAGCAATCAGATTGTTTTTGTTATACTTGTCTGGATGCTTAGCGTCATTTTGTATGGTCGAATAGATTAGGTATGATTCTTCTTTGTAATTTTGTTTTGACTACTGTATATACAATTACACATAGAAACATGTGCATGCAGTAAGGCTGTGCAGAATGCGCCACAAATAGCAGCATTACTTAACCACTTACAGGGAAGTTATTAGCATTATCTTGTAATAAAAAAATGTTTGGGTAGACGGCTCTTTAGTCTCTTGATGTTTCACTGGTGATATTGTCTGGCAATTGTTTCTAATTCTTCTTTTTTTTTGTTAAATTGATATTACGATCTAGGAAATGGTACTGATATCTGGTCAGCTTTTCTGTTCCTAAAGACTAGAAGAGTTCTGATTTTCTGAAGGGTGTGCTAACTGAAATTCTTGACTTTGTGCGACAGAAGCGTAGCTCCAACTCCAAGCCGCCAAATTTATTTGCAATGTTTTCAAGGAATTATTTACAAAATTTGCCCCATAAGTTGCACCACATGCCATTAGCTGCAACAAACCGCCACGTGAGCCATGGTCGGCAGTCGGCACTCGGCAGAGCAGGTGGATTTCCAACCAATCGTTCGGCCGCTGCTCATCCCAATGCTCGCTACATCCCGCAGACCCGCACGACTGGATCTCACTAGCTGGAAGAGAAACGGGAAGGGAAAAAAGGAAAAGGAAAAGGAGGAGAAGGAAACGGTCCTTCTCGCTCGCCATGTATAAAATTTTGTAAATGATACCAAAGTTCATTCTTATATTTTTGCAAGGTGGCCCGATAGGGGAGTGGCGACATGATGACTCAAGACGAAAAGTTTTGCCATCGAGTGCCAAAGATACCAAAGTAAAAGGTACCGGTATCTACGAGCTATAGAAAGCAAATGAAACAAATCTTCGCTTGCTAAGGCGCCGTAAACGTCAAATTCTGTTCAGTAAAATAAGTTGTTAAGCCTACTTGAAAATTGAAATTCGAGATTTACTTGACAGGTAAGGCATTTTTTTTTGATGAAATTTGTGTATGTCCAGTGTTTTAAGCAAGATGATTTGTTGAAGAGAAGAGCACAAATATCTTTCAGCCTATCCCCACCACCCGGAACACAAAGGCAGCAGCATCGCCCCGTCTTTTCCAATGCCACTATCCCCTGCTCGTTCGTAGTAGTATAACAATACGGAATCGAGACCCGAGCAAATCATGACCTCCATCTCCATCCTGCACAGGGCCTGCCTCCGCCTCGCTCTGCTGCCGCTCCCTCCTCTGCGTGCTCGCGCCGCCGCACTCCGCACTCTCCATCCTCCGCGGCGGCATCTCCACCTGCCCCGCCGGAGCGCCATGAGCTCCGCCGCGTCCAGGCTGTCCCACATCGCCGCCGCCACCGCCGGTGGCAACGCGGACGGGGAGTCCAGTGAGCCGCCGCCGGCCGGGCCCGCCGCGGCCCAGGAAGACGATGGTACGTGCCCGCTCGCTTCGTTTACTCGGAACGATCGCTGCGTCGGCTGTTGCGTCGTGTATCTGTGGACTGTGGATTTTGGTGGATTCACTGGGTTAGCGGGGACGAGATTGGAGCTCTGGTTGACTTCTGCGTCTTGATTGGTCGATTGGCTCGCGAGAAGATTTGCTGTGATTAGGATTGATCGTGATCGGATTGTACGTATGTAGATAGATTATTAGACCAGTATGGCTTGTTATGGTGAAGATCACGTTATCTATTCTTACGTTTTCCTCTCTTTGTAAAACTATCCCAGATTTTAACATATTCAAGTTTTCTTAATGTAGTTTAGCAGATGTCTAGACAGTGTATCTGTTCAAAGTATCTAGATTGGCACACTATACTTCAGTTCAAATTGCCTATAATCTTGTTCACCATTCTGACTCTGTAGTTGTTTTGTGAACCTACTTGAATAGTGTACAACTGTACATTGCCCCCGGGCTTTGATAGCATGAATGCAATAGCTCTAGTACCCGGGAGCCAAATGGGGTCAGATATTTTCTTCAGGGGCAGTGATGTAGACAGTTGAAGTAAGAGATTATTCCTTATTTGGCCCTCAAAAACTTACTCATGCCTTTCTTGGCCCTGAAAAACTTTTTCTTCCCTATTTAGCCCTCACTTCAAGTTTCATTCCCTATTTGACCCCGCCATCCATTCTGTTAGCTAACAGCGTTAAGAGCTACTTGAAAAGACAATTTTGCCCCTCATGTATAAATGAACGAGAAGGGCTTTTGCTCCATATGCAGTGATATTTGGTACCCAGATTTTTGTCCAATTTTAAATTGTTACACATACATGATAAATATTACTCAAATATTATGTTGACTTTTTTTTTCATGTACAGAAGCATGATAATATCATAAAAGTGTTGAGCATGCAAATTTGACCTGTACAGTAGCCGAACTAAAAATACATGAGGCAAATTTGAGCTAAGCACATAAGTTCACAAACTGCTTACAATAAGATTCACAAATATCATACAATAGGTTCACACATAAAATAAGTGAGATCTCAAAATAAGTTCACAACCAGCTTACAACATGGTTCACAAGCAGCTTAGAACAAGGTTCACAAACAGCTTACAATAGGTTCACACATAAATCAAGTTCACAAAGTTCACACAGTGATAGCAAGTTTCACATATACATAAAGAGAGACAAAGTTCACTCATAAGCTCAGCCTTCTTTTGCTCCTTGTGCTCATTGCGGGGCTACCAGGATCCATTCTTTTGCTTCTTGTGCCCATTGCAGGGCTGTCAAGTGGCGCCATGGGAATGGTTGTCTGCTTTTTAGTAGGCTCCTTCCTTTTAGTCTTTTGCTTGACAGGAGGGCCATCGACCTGTGGCAACTCAATGGAGAGGGGCTCGGGTTGATTTGAACCGGATCTTGATCTGTGTACAGCAAGCAAATAAAAAATGATGCCATTTGTTGATATGTGTATAGCAAATATATACAACAACCAATTTTAACCTTTTTGATCCAGAATTGGAGTTGCAATTTTTTCCCTTTCTCTTGCATGTAGTCTCCAAGCTGCAAATTTGAGAACTGAAGGCATTATAAAATGTAAGATACTTCAAATACAGTCAAATAGGGAATAAATTGAGAATCCTACCTTTTGGATGGTAGAGAACTAGAACTGGACTGCTTATCTTTTTCCTGAGGCTTGCTAGTGATTTCCAAGCTACTGCTACTAAATTGGGAAAAGAAAGATAATTAATGACTGATAGTAGAAATCATGGGAATAAGGTCGGCTAACCTTGGTGGTGGAAAAGACATGCGGGCTGCTGGTGCATCATCCTCGAAAGGCACAATAAATGACTCTGCAGTTTTCTTTGCCTTCTTCTTTGGTGGACCTCTACATAATAAAAGATAACAATGTAGTTAGCATACATAATGCTTGCTGTCCAAAGAAAAAAGATGAGTGAAATAGCAGAATTTTACTACCTCATAGCCTTAAAAGCAGCAATATCATCTGGGTTACCCTTCTTGCAGGTGGGCCAATGATGCCCATATTCTGAACATATGGGACACTGGTGTTTCCCTTTTGTTTTTGTTTTCTCGCTGCACCCTTTATACCTCTCAATTTTAGGCCTACCGGCTGTTGGTTTCAATAGAGGTGGATGCATGAAAAATCCATGATTAGACTTTGGCCAATGGCGTTTGTCAGTCATAGCTGGGATTAGGTCTGCATATGCTGCTCTAAATTTGTCAACTGAGTAATACATGTCCACATATTTCTCTAGAGGAGCATCAGTAAGCGATGTGACAAATGCTATGGCATGTTTGCAAGGAATGCCAGAAACTTGCCATTGTCTACAAGAACATGTCTTGTCAAGCAAGTTGACCACAAACCTAAAACCACTACCCCCCAATGCTGTAACTTCAGCAACATTTTCTGAGCATTCAGCCACCTCCAAGTTTAATTCTCTACTCTTTTCAAATAGCTTCTTCATTATATGGGGCAGAATTAGACCATCTAACTTTCTTGATATTTTTCTCCTTTGGTTCCACTTGATCATAAGCATTTGCCTTAGCTTATCCATGAAGTCATCCAGGTTCAAGGACTTGTGGTGCTTAATTCAATTGTTAAAGCACTCTGCCAAGTTGTTGGTTACGTAGTCCACCTTGCAAATGGTTGAGAATTGGCTCCTTGTCCACAACCTTGTGTGAGTCTTTCTAAGATAATTTGTTGCAGCTGGCTTTGCTTGCTCCATTGCAGCCCAATGCTTCTCAAACAAATATGGATTCCATGAGTAGGATGCTGCCCAAAGGTGGTCATCAAAAACTTTGCCACGATACTTTTTCTTAAAATTTGAGACCAAGTGAAACATACATTCCCTATGTTCTGCCTCTGGAAATACTTCAGATACCCCATGCATTATTGCCTGCCCAGCATCTGTGGATATGGCTAAACCCCTTGGTGATCCTATGGCTTCTTTGACTCTATTCATGAACCAACTCCAGTTTTCATTTGTCTCAGAATCAAAAACCCCAAAACAAACAGGAAACAACCAATTATGACCATCAACAGCTGAAGCACTAGCTAATTGTCCCCTAAACTTGCCTGTCAGGAAGGTGCTATCTATGGCCAAATAAGGTCTGCAACCACTCATGAACCCATCAATGCAAGGTTTCAAGGCAAAGAAAAATCTCTTGAATCTAATCTTTCCACTTACGTTGTGATGGTCTATCACTACTAGGCTGCCAGGGCAAGTACTCTCAACTTGTGCTTTAAACCGAAACAAATTGTTAAAACTGCTGTCCCAATCACCATAAATTTGTCTGAATGCTAGCTCTTTACCCATCCACACCCTCTTGTAGTGAACACTCACCTTGTAGTGTTCTTTGATCTTCTTTTGCAGATCCCTTGCACGAAGACTACCATCAGCAATGAGCCAATCCTTCACTTTAGAACATACCCAATGCTTAGTGGCATTCTTCACCTTCTTCTTCCTTCTTGTACTAAAGCAAGAATGAGGACTTTCGTTCTTCTTCACCTGCAAAATATGAACATCAATCATTAGCTAATGCAAAACAAAAGACAATAAATCAGCAAAGGAAAAGACAAGAAATCAGCAAAAGAAATTACCACTACAGTGCATAAATCATCTTTTACAGATGCATGCAGCCTCCATTTGCAGTTATCTTCATCTTTTTTGAACAATATGCCGTGAATCTATATGGTGCACTCTTCTTTGTGTTAAAATCAAACTCATGTTTGATTGCATGTGTTTGCAGTGCCAGCTTAAACTCGGCCATATTTGGATATGTGGATCCAACAGTCATTGGAGGGTCTTCTTTATCATATTCCAGATGTGAAATTTCCTCAACCACCTCTTGGTCAGACTCTAATTCAGACCCAGACTCAATCTCCACCTCACTCCCATCTTCACTCAAATCGTCACCCTCATCCTCAGAAAAAAAATCCTTGTCCTTCTCCTCGGCCACAACTTCAACAGGTGCTTGAACAGGTTCCTTCTCTAAGTACATGACCTCCTCATCAACACCTACATGCTCATTTTCTGGTAATGGGTTGCAAAGATAACTATCCTCCTCATCTTGTCCATTACTTTTGCTCACCCCACTAGGCCACTCTTGGAAAGGCTGAAACGGCTCAGATGGATCACAATATGAAATAAACATGTCCACAACCTTTGCCTTGGAGTGTTTCTCAAACATAGACATCAACTCTTGGTCAGATACTACTTCTGGAAAGGTTTTCATAACATAATCATAGTACTGAACATGTGCAACTTCCAAATAACCTGGCGGGTACTTGTTTACTATCTCCTCAACTAAATCCTTGTAATTTGTCAAGTCAGAATCAATAACCATATCAAATGTCCAACATATCATATCCTTTCTAACTTTTTTCTTGTTGCCAAACAGTCTAATGTTCAGGGTAAATGTTGAATTTGGATCCATCCTGTACATATGAAACCAACATTGCTACTCAAATGTCGAATTTAGATGCATCAAACAACAATCTAATGTGCAGTGTAAATCGCCATGAAGAGATGGATGTGACTCACCCTTCAAGCACTGCTTGGCGAGAGGCGCTTGCTGCTACAGGCTCGGGGTCGTCACCGTCGCGGCCCATGCCCGGCTCCCGCGCTTGGCCGTCTTCCCGCACCCGCGCTTGGCCGCCACCGCCGGCGGGCTCCCGCGCCCGGCCGTGGCCGCCACCGCCGGCGGGCTCCCGCGCCAAGCCGTGCCCGTGCGCTAGGCCCGCGCCGAGTGGGGTCGCGGAAACCGCTGCCTCTGCGCCACCCGGATCTCCGTCGCCCCCGACGTCCTCCATTACGCGCGGCCCGCGCCCAGCTTCTCACTCGCCGCCGCCGGCACTGCTAGGGTTAGGGTGCCTCGTTTTTTTTTCACTGCGCGTGCGTGGTGCTTCGTCGATTTGGGAGGGGCGGCGTCGGTCTCTGATACTACCGCAGGCAGTTCGTTTAGCCCAGGGGTATTTTTGTCCAACCGCAGAAAAACTAACAAGTTGGATATGGTTTTTGACGGTAGAAGCTAACAGAATGGATGGCGGGGTCAAATAGGGAATGAAACTTGAAGTGAGGGCCAAATAGGGAAGAAAAAGTTTTTCAGGGCCAAGAAAGGCATGAGTAAGTTTTTGAGGGCCAAATAAGGAATAATCTCTTGAAGTAATCATGATAATAAACAGTCTATTCAATTGACTGTATATATTCTTGCCATTTATACATGGTTTCTGTTTTGTGTGCATGTTAAGATCATATCCATTGATGTTTGAGCATATTTATCCTGGACTTGATTCCACAAGAAACCATAAGGTAGAAATGTACAGTGAACCTGTCATGTTTGCATACCATGCAGGCATTTCATCAGGGGATATGGGCTACCGCCTTCCTCCAAAAGAAATACAGGACATTGTTGATGCACCGCCACTTCCTGTCTTGTCATTTTCGCCAAACAAAGATAAAATTCTGTTCCTGAAGCGTCGAGCGCTGCCACCACTATCGGATCTTGCAAAGCCTGAGGAGAAGCTTGCTGGTCTAAGGATTGATGGCAATTCTAATACTAGGAGTAGAATGTAAGTACTTAAAAGCTTTGATCAAATTTTAAGTGCTTTCCCTATTTTCTTTCATTCACGACAAGTTTTTTTTTTTTGCCACATTTTGTAAATTTCCACCACTGTAAATCTGATATATCTAATTTGTAGGTCTTTCTACACTGGAATAGGTATCCATAAGCTGTTGGATGATGGGACTTTGGGCCCAGAGAAAGAGGTATATGGATACCCAGTAGGTGCAAGGATAAATTTTGTCACCTGGTAATATTCTATATTTCAATCAAGTTTTCTTCTTGAACGACACAGGAGTATATTTTCAATTAAGTGACTTCGATAGTTTTTTCTTTACTTTTGACCATTTCACAAATAAATTATGTTTCTGTTATGGATTGCTTAAATCACAATTTTATGTACTGAACCTTGTGAATAGGTCACAAGACGGCCGCCATATATCCTTCACTGTTCGAGTTGATGAGGTGATTGGTTGTCTTGGGCTCTTGGCTTTAAAAAGTTATCAGACAAAGTTGATGTATCTGAATAGTTACTTATCGGGACTGTTTTTCAAATAGGAGGACAACAAAAGCGGCAAGCTGAGGGTGTGGATTGCTGACGTGGAATCTGGAGAAGCAAGGCCACTTTTTAAATCACCTGATATATACCTAAATGCTATTTTTGACAGGTGAACATGAATTTCTATGCTAGTGCATTCCTTGTTCTTGCTTGCACCTAATGCTCTTTCTGCTATTGTTGCAGCTTCGTATGGGTTAATAATAGTACACTGCTAGTCTGCACTATTCCTGTGACACGTGGTGCTCTACCACAGAAGCCATCAGTTCCATCTGGTCCGAAAATTCAGTCTAACGAGACAAAGAACGTAGTCCAAGTGAGAACCTTCCAAGATCTGTTGAAAGATGAACATGATGCTGATCTATTTGATTACTATGCAACTTCACAACTTGTGTTAGCCTCTTTGGATGGAACGGTGAAGCCAATTGGCCCTCCAGCTGTATATACATCCATTGATCCATCACCAGATGATAAATACCTAATGGTTTCTTCCATCCACCGTCCATATTCCTACATTGTACCTTGTGGGAGATTTCCAAAGAAAGTTGAATTGTGGACTGTAGATGGTATGTTTATTAGGGAACTTTGTGATTTGCCCCTGGCTGAGGACATTCCAATTACAATGAGCAGTGTGCGCAAGGGAAAACGTTCAATCAATTGGAGGGCAGACAAACCTTCAACTCTGTATTGGTAGGTAGAGTAACATTCTGAGCACAACCTATTAAAATTTGCATTGATATTTTTTCATTTATTTGCTGGTAAGTTTCTCATGTAATTTTATACTGAGCCTAGCTGCATAAGGTTGCCTTAGTGATAACAGAATGATAAGAGTTCACTTGAGTTATGTATTAAGTAATTACATAGGAATTTGAAGCTGTCAGGCCATCCAAGGGATTCCCGATTCTAAGTACAGGGCTATTTTAATTAGTGTAGACTCACAATCAAAGTTGTAATTACTATATTTACTTATGGTCTTAATCTGATTTGATCTGAACTAAAATTTGATAGTTCCCGCCTATTCTAACTTATTCTGTTGGCAATTGGAGCTGCCCAGCAGCTGCCCAGGTGAGTTCTCAACTCCCCAATTACCCAGCTAGAGGTAGAAGAAGGAGAGGGGGGGAGAGCTCAGCACACACACACGCCACACCCCTGGTGCACAAGTGCTTTCTTGCTGAACTCCTTTGCTTTGCAGCTGCTCCATTTCTTTTGTAGAGCCCAAAGTCAACTCTAAGTACATACTACAATGAGTACAACTACCTAAATACAAGTACACCTACTGCTGCTATGTACAAGACCTTAGAGGGGCATGCTTGCCCTGGATACAATGAGTGTTGCTGCCTTATACGGCTGGGCAGGGGCACTTGAGGAGCTTTACCAGCTCCATTGACTTTAGCTAATGAGGAGATTAGGGAGAGGCTGAACAATTACTCAACATATTCTACATAGCTTATCTTCCAAATGTCAGTTCACATATAGATATTAGTTTTATTCATACATACATGAAAAATCAATGCCTGTGAGCTGTGACACATTTTTCCATACTAAATGACTTCTGTGTCCAATATATGGGTACATACTTGTTTTCGGTGTCAAATAGTACAATACATATATTAAGTAGATTCTGTATAATACACCATTCTATGATCTGGACTTCGACTACCTTGAAACCAAATAATTTATGTTATTTTTGTTGATACATAGGTCTAACCTAGTGATTGTTCATCTAAAGGATAGGTTGCTAGGCTAGATGCATCAGCTAAGCAAAAAAAGAAATGACTAGCCATGACTCAGAACCATGAAAACAGGGAGTTTGTCTATGAGAAGGCACAAATTTGGTAGTCATAACTTTTCTTGTCTTTCTGTAATTAGTTCTAACTATGTCTGATAGATGTGGTTTTAATTATGGCATACATTTTGTGACATTGGTGTATTTGCTTTAAATTAACAACCCAATTTTACTCTAAATTGATTTATGATAAACATGATTTGGTGTCAACAATACCATTGCCAACCCAGTGTTGCACATGCTCACATTAAAAGAGCACCAACAGAGATTTTGTTTTCCTATCTCAATTTGCCCAGATGGTCAGTCTTGAGGTTGTTTTGTTGAAGTGTGGTACGGGTAATTATCAGGTCTCTTATGTATAAATTGCTCTTAGGGTTTCATTAATATTTTTCAGATGATATATGGTATTCATGGACAACATTTACTTGAGAGTTAGGCACGACTCAATTTGTCAAGAGGTGTTGCACACATGTTTACATGAGTTTGTCCTTTGTCCTAGTTCATTTTACTTTACCCTTATTTTGTTCAGGGTGGAGACACAAGATGGTGGAGATGCCAAAATAGAAGTTTCACCTCGTGACATAGTTTACATGGAAAATGCTGAGCCCATAAATGGTGAACAGCCAGAGATTCTGCATAAACTGGACCTTCGATATGCGTGCGTCCTTCAAACTATCCATTAACCTACTCGGATCACTAAGCTTTTCTTCACTGCCTTTGCCACAGTATTTCTAACGTGAAACTATAAATGAATAAATAGCTCTCAATCTAAAAAAGGTGAAAGGTACAATAATTCAAATGTTAATGTGCTTGACGCTTGTAAACAAGATGGCATGTTTGTTACACAATCCCTTGGCTACCTTTTTCTTAGTAACTGATTCTTCTATTTTGTTGCCTCTTGGATTTTCATTATGTTGTTGCAGAGGCACCTCTTGGTGTGATGAATCTCTTGCTTTAATGTATGAATCTTGGTATAAAACTCGGAAAACAAGAACATGGGTGCTTTCTCCTGATAAAAAAGATGTCAGCCCACGCATTTTATTTGACCGATCATCAGAAGACGTATACTCTGATCCCGGGTCCCCAATGTTGCGAAGAACTGACATGGGAACATATGTCATTGCAAAGATCAAGAAGCAAGACGGAAGTACTTACGTCTTGTTGAATGGGATGGGCGCCACTCCAGAAGGGAATGTTCCATTCCTCGATTTGTTTGATATGTATGTGTCTGTTGACTCATATTCTGTATTTCTACTGTACAATCATACCGATATATGCCACACGTCACTTACAATTGCTTCTTCTTTTGCAGAAATACAGGAAGTAAAGAGCGGATATGGGAGAGTGACAAGGAAAAATATTATGAAACTGTTGTTGCACTGATGTCAGACAAAACTGATGGGGAACTGTCCCTTGACCAATTAAAGATACTTACATCAAAAGAATCAAAAACAGAGAACACACAATATTACTTACAGACTTGGCCAGAAAAGAAGCAAGTAAAGATCACAAATTTTCCGCACCCATATCCTCAGCTTGCTTCCTTGTACAAGGAAATGATAAGATACCAGCGGAAGGACGGAGTCCAACTTACAGCAAATTTATATCTGCCCCCAGGTTATGATCCATCAAAAGATGGACCTTTGCCATGTCTAGTTTGGTCCTACCCTGGCGAATTTAAAAGCAAAGATGCTGCTGGGCAAGTCCGTGGTTCCCCTAACGAATTTCCAGGGATTGGTGCTACATCCCCTCTTCTCTGGTTGGCTAGAGGGTATTTTTCTCTTCTTGCTATTCATGACAATAGAATACACATACAACATATGTACACTTATTTAGCCTTTCAAAAATTTTGAAGTCATTCTTTTTTTCAATATAGATGTCTTGCAAATATGTTTCTTTCTCACACACTCAACACCATGGTCTGCAGGTTTGCCATTTTGTCGGGTCCGACAATCCCCATTATTGGTGAAGGTGACGAAGAGGCCAATGACAGGTATATTTGATACTTACAGATCTATTCCATTTCCTTCTGCAGTATTAGAAAATTTTGAACTATGACATTGTAACATATATATTTATTGTTTCAATATTGCAAACTATATGTAGATATGTGGAACAACTAGTTGCAAGTGCAGAGGCTGCTGTTGAGGAAGTTGTTAAAAGAGGGGTAAGCTTTTTCAATCTCATTCTATGTATAAGTGATATTTTTACAGAATGAGTTTGTGGCAGTCAGAGGATCTACTTGCGAGTGAATTTCATGGTTCACTTTGTAAAGTTCATTCATACATGGAGTCATTCCATTATGCAAATATACTTCAATTATTTTTCTATCATGTTCATTGACTTGCAAGAGTTGACATGGTGTATATTGCTTTGCATTTCTTTAGGTGGCTCATCCTGATAAAATTGCTGTTGGTGGTCATTCTTATGGTGCATTCATGACAGCTAATCTCTTAGCTCACGCTTCTCATCTTTTCTGCTGCGGGATTGCTCGTTCTGGAGCTTACAACAGGACTCTAACTCCATTTGGTTTTCAGGTACAAACAAATGCTGGGTGTTGCCAATTTGCAGAATAATTCATGTCTCTTTATTAACAACATGCATCTTTTTGCAGAATGAGGATAGGACACTCTGGGAGGCAACAAGCACCTACGTTGAAATGAGCCCTTTTATGTCAGCAAACAAAATCAAGAAACCAATCCTGCTCATCCATGGAGAGCAGGACAACAATTCTGGGACATTGACGATGCAGGTCAACTTTTCACTGTCCACTACTTGCTGTCTTATACAGTATGATAGTTTTCTCGAGCAGTTTTACCACTAATTCAAATAACATGTGCATAGCTGACCTTAGCAAACAGCAATAATATTGTTTTCCATGCTGAAGTAGTATGAGTGACCAAAACCTGTATCAGTAGAGGTAGGCTAATATAAAGCAAATGTCACCAAGTCCTAAAAACTTCTTTTATTTGTTTTTCTAGGTTATCAGTTTTGTTTTTTGCATTTGTGAAATTAGGCCTGCTTGATTTTTAGTGTCTTAACTAGTACTCCAGTAAACTAAAATGATACATTCACTTTTGATTGTCTTGTAAATTCATTTTAAGGAAAATATCTGAATGCTGTTATTATTTAGTACAGTATTTATTCTTTTATACTGGTTAATGAATGTTAGTAGTCTGCATTGTTTACGTATCAGTTGGGTGTTAACTAATTTGTATTTCTATTTTATGCTACAGTCAGACCGATTCTTCAATGCCTTGAAAGGGCATGGTGCGCTGTCTCGTTTGGTGATACTTCCTTTTGAGAGCCACGGGTACTCTGCAAGGGAGAGTATTATGCACGTCCTCTGGGAGACTGATAGGTGGCTGCAGAACTACTGCGTAAACAGTGCTAGCAAGGCTGACTCAGATTCAGTTACTGACAGCGAAAACAAAACACTGTCAGCCAGTGGCGGCAGTGCACCTCGAGAAGATGTGAGCCCTGAGGGATCCTCATATCTACCACGCTCACTTCTGTGGTAACTTCTCTTTGATTGTTGCTTTTCTTATCCAGGAAAAACTTTATGATGCATGCTTAAAAGCCTGACAAATATGTATCCTTGAGTGAAGAAGATGACTATTTACTATCTTGATTTCTTACAGATCAACTTTCTTCAGTTGGCGTGAAACTATCTCAGGACAGCAGGCCCAAAGAGAAAATAAGTGCCAGAGCTGTTGCCCATCGTCTTCGACAAGGCACGGCTTGATTGACATTATATTCGATCAATTTCTGCATAAGGTGATCGTGTTAAATATGCAGTGCCTACAAATTACAAAATGTAGGAAAGGCATAATCATTGGTGGATATTGCGCCCGGGTATATTTCGGATCCATATTTACCCAATTGGTAGAGGCCAACGGCATAGAACTGTAGTAATTCTTAACGATTAATAACTCTGTACAGGAATGCAGTCTGGTTGTGATCCCATATCTTGCACTCGGCGGAAAACTGCTGTTTGCAGTTTGACAGCCAACCAAAGCAAAAGCGGAGTTTTGGCTCCCAAGCGTTTGCGTCGTTGCATTTCAGTACTTCCTCCGTTTAAAATTATAGTTTGTTTAAATTTTGTAATTCCAAATTTGACCAGTTGTCTTATTCAAAGAAATTATGCAAAATATCATTTTTTGGCTTGGTATACTAATAAAATACCTTCAAAAATGATTAAAAGATGAGCGATCAAACTTGAGATTAAAAGAGTCAAATGATCTATAATTTGGAACGGATGGACTATAATTTGGAACGGATGGAATGGAACGGTAAACACAAGTCTTAGGCAGCGGACAGTTTGAGCCGTTGTGTAGATTTGGCGGTGCTTTGTCGTGACTATATGTTGTTTTAGCTACAGATAGATTGGGCATGTTTGGATGTAGTGGTTAGTGGAGCAAATTAACACAAAACTAATACTTTGGAGCCAAACATGTGTGTGAGTTGGGACTAACACCCGAAAATACTATCATCCAGGTGATATTTGCATTAGTTTTGGTGGGCACCGCTCAAATTTACTCCACTTTTTCCCTCTCTCTCCGCACGTGATCCACCCTGCGCCCCCATCCACTCGCCTCCCCCCGCGCCACCATCCACTTGACCCTGCATCAACGACTGCCGCCGCCCCTGCCCCGATCCACCCCCTCCGCTCGGCGGTCTCCCGTATGTGGAAGATGAACGGGAATGGCGACGTCGGCCAACTAGTCGGTCGCAGTAGGGGCTCCGGCCTCCCTCCCCAGTCCCCTCTTCGCGTTGGAAAAGTAGCTTTAAATGCAAACTAACACATGGATCCAAACACAGTTGGTGTTGGTTTGTTACGAGTTAGTTGGGGGTGCTAAAAACTATCACTAACACTAACACCTACAATCCAAACACGGTCATTGTTTGTCACGCTAGGGGTGGGCCTACCTATTGGTCAGAGGAGAAAGGCCGCGTAGGGGGCTGCTGTCGGTAAGGTTAGGGTTCGGGATTTTTGGTTGCCAAAGTGGAGATTGCAATGACCTTTTGCTATAGAGGGAGGGCATTTGGGGGCAGCGATTAATCGGACCGACGGAGGAAGCGGGGAGTGATGGCGAGCTCTCCGACACAATTATGCTATAGAGGGAGGGCATGGGGTGGGGGCGATAAGTCGGACCAACGGAGGAAGCGGGGGAGTGATGACGAGCTCTCCGACAGAACTATGTTAGGATTGTGGTGGTTGACGATGCTAAATCCGACGGCGGGAGCTGTTGTCGGAGATGGGCTGGAGGGCGGCAGTGGGTGATGGGGGGGGGGCTATTCGGTCGATGGATGGGAGGAAGAAGATGGGAGCACTATCGTGGACCTTGAGTGATGGTTGGAAATCCACATGGTGCGACACTGACCTAATTTATTGAACCCTGTGATGCTTTAATGATTTAGTGATGTGCATTGATCTACTGTATGATTCTATGAACAGCACATTCCTCACTGAAAAGTCAAAAAACACTATTTCGAGAGAGATTAGCCGAGTGCAAAGAAGCCTTTTCTTTTATACGATGCTAAACTGTCCAAATTTTCTTACAAAATGATTTTTCTGGAACGTAGAGGATGGATTGGGTTTCGAGGGCCGGCCGATTCGTGTTTTGCCTCCTCTTAACATGATGTTGACGGGTTAAATGACCCACTTTGGGTCTTTGGCAAGAAACAAGCAAAGCGCTGTCAACACTTGCATGGCGTGATGTGGGCGTGTTGAAAACCCGGACAGGGTTCCCCCCGGTGCGTGTGCTACTCGTTAACACAGGCATTGAGGCATGAAACCGGCCATTGGCCGTGGAAGCGTGAAACGCGCCAGGCTTTGGAGCTTCGAACTTTTCAACCTCTTTCCAAGCATGTAATTGGATGGCTCATTGCGTTTTTCTTGTCAATTCTCGCAATATTTTTTGAAGTACCGATCGACGACCACACGCTTCCACTATTTCTAAAAATTATAATTTCATTCAAAGCTAGCACGTCAGCCGGAGTTGCCAACACTTTGCATGCCGCATCGACTGCCGTGTCGCCCCTATATACACACTCGTACACGTTCCATTCCTCATCAAGCAGCACACGAGCAGAAGAGCACTTGCCGCTTTTGAGCTCAAGACACCATCAGCCGCGGCGTCGTCTCTTGCTCAGCTTCTCAGCTGCAATTTTATCCACTACCGCTGACATGGAGGCCCAGAACGTGGAGGTTGCTGCCCTGGTGCAGAAGATCACCGGCCTCCACGCCGCCATCGCCAAGCTGCCGTCGCTGAGCCCGTCCCCCAAGGTCGACGCGCTCTTCACCGACCTCGTCAGGGCTTGCGTCCCGCCAAGCCCCGTCGACGTGACCAAGCTCGATCCCGAGGCCCAGAGGATGCGGGAGGAGCTCATCCGCCTCTGCTCCGACGCCGAGGGCCACCTGGAGGCGCACTACTCCGACATGCTCAACGCCTTTGACAACCCGCTCGACCACCTTGGCCGCTTCCCGTACTACAGCAACTACATCAACCTGAGCAAGCTGGAGTACGACCTCCTGGTCCGCCACATCCCCGACATTGCGCCTTCCCGGGTCGCGTTCATTGGGTCGGGGCCCTTGCCGTTCAGCTCCCTCGTTCTCGCGGCGCGCCACCTGCCCAACACGGTGTTCGACAACTATGATCGGAGCGGCGACGCCAACGACCGCGCCCGGAAGCTGGTCCGTGCGGACAAGGACTTGAACGCGCGCATGTCCTTCCACACGACCGACGTCGCCAACCTCACCGACGAGCTTGGCAAGTACGACGTGGTCTTCCTGGCCGCGCTCGTCGGCATGGCGGCGGAGGACAAGGCCAAGGTGGTCGCGCACCTTGGCAGGCACATGGCCGACGGCGCGGCCCTCGTCGTGCGGAGCGCGCACGGGGCTCGTGGGTTCCTCTACCCCATCGTCGATCCCGAGGACATCCGCCGCGGTGGGTTCGACGTGCTGACCGTGTTCCACCCGGACGATGAGGTGATCAACTCTGTGATCGTCGCTCGCAAGATCGATGCCAATGCGAGCATGGAGGTGGCTGCTCTCGTCCAAAAGATGACTGGTCTCCACGCTGCCATCACCAAGTTGCCATCGCTGAGCCCGTCCCCAGAAGTCGACAGGCTTTTCACCGAGCTCGTCATGGCCTGTGTCCCGCCGAGCCCCGTCGACGTGACCAAGCTTGCCCCGGCCGCGCAGAAGATGAGAGAGGAGCTCATCCGCCTCTGCTCCGACGCAGAGGGCCACTTGGAGGCTCACTACTCCGACATGCTTAACACCTTCGACAGCCCGCTTGACCACCTCGACCGCTTCCCGTACTACAGCAACTACATCAATCTGAGCAAGCTGGAGTACGACCTCCTGGTTCGCTACATCCCGGACATTGCTCCTTCCCGGGTCGCCTTCGTCGGATCTGGCCCCCTGCCCTTCAGCTCACTCGTGCTCGCCGCGCGCCACCTGCCCAACACGGTGTTCGACAACTATGATCGGAGCGGCGACGCCAACGACCGCGCCCGGAAGCTGGTTCGCGCGAACAAGGACTTGAACGCGCGCATGTCCTTCCACACTGCCGACGTCGCTAACCTGACCGACGAGCTTGGCAAGTACGATGTGGTCTTCCTGGCCGCGCTCGTCGGCATGGCGTCCGAGGACAAGGCCAAGGTGGTCGCACACCTTGGCAGGCACATGGCCAACGGCGCGGCCCTCGTCGTGCGGAGCGCGCATGGGGCTCGTGGGTTCCTTTACCCCATTGTCGATGTCGAGGACATCCGCCGCGGTGGGTTCGACGTGCTGACCGTGTACCACCCGGACGATGAGGTGATCAACTCTGTGATCGTTGCTCGCAAGATCGACGCCAATGAGAACATGGAGGTTGCTGCTCTCGTCCAAAAGATGACCGGCCTCCACGCCGCCATCAGCAAGTTGCCATCGCTGAGCCCGTCCCCCGACGTCGACAGGCTGTTCACCGAGCTTGTCATGGCCTGCGTCCCGCCGAGCCCTGTCGACGTGACCAAGCTTGCCCCGGCCGCGCAGAAGATGAGAGAGGAACTCATCCGCCTCTGCTCCGACGCCGAGGGACACCTGGAGGCTCACTACTCCGACATGCTCAACGCCTTCGACAACCCGCTCGACCACCTCGGCCGCTTCCCCTACTTCAGCAACTACATTAACCTGAGCAAGCTGGAGTACGACCTCCTGGTCCGCTACATCCCGGGCCTCGCGCCTTCCCGCGTCGCCTTCGTCGGGTCAGGCCCCCTGCCCTTCAGCTCACTCGTGCTCGCCGCGCGGCACCTGCCCAACACGACTTTCGACAACTACGACCGGTGCGCCGCCGCCAACGACCGCGCACGAAAGCTTGTCCGCGCGGACGAGGACCTGCGCAAGCGGATGTCCTTCCACACCGTCGACGTCGCCAACCTCACCGACGAGCTCGGCAAGTACGATGTCGTCTTCCTAGCCGCTCTCGTCGGCATGGCGGCCGAGGACAAGGCCAAGGTGGTGGCGCATCTCGGCAAGCACATGGCCGACGGCGCGGCCCTCGTCGCGCGGAGCGCGCACGGGGCACGCGGGTTCCTGTACCCCATCGTCGACCCCGAGGACATCCGCCGCGGCGGGTTCGACGTGCGGGCGGTGTACCACCCGGACGACGAGGTGATCAACTCCGTCATCATCGCGCGCAAGGTTGGCGCCCACGCGAACGGGCTCCAGAACGGGCAGCACTCGAACGCGCGCGGCGCGGTGCCGATCGTGAGCCCGCCGTGCAAGTGCTGCAAGATGGAGGCGAGCGCGCTCCAGAAGAGGGAGGAAATGGCGGCCAAGGAGCTGTCCATTTGATGCGGCGCAACGAGGAGCTGTGCGCGGTAATAACAACTCGCTAGTCGCTATTCGATCGCTTTGATTTTCGTGATATCGTGCTACCGTCGCGTGCGTGTACTTTCTTCTTCTTTTCTGAGTACTTATGTGTCCGATGTGAAAGGCATCGATGATGATGATAATAATGTGGACACCAAAGAATACGATGTGTTTGTAAGTTTGTCATCGACGATAAAAGAATTTTCCTTCCCTAAACGGAAGTAGTTTGTTGGTTCAATGTGCATTCTACAACATTTTGCATGGTCGTTGAGGTTCTCACTAGTATATGGACCTTGCGAAAGTAGTATACATTTGCTTTGGATTTGTGCTAATATGCATAGAAACTCTGTCAACATTAAGAAAAAACACGTTGATTGGCCAGCATCTGAGTCCCCATGCATGTTTACTCCATGATATCAAAGATCATTCTCAAATTCTTTCTAAATGCCTAACCCCCATCCATTCAGCCACTTTAAAGCACTTGATTGGCTACCTTTTCTGTACATCTTTTAAACGATGCATTCATGTCTGATTCGCTCCATGATTTGATGATATATGCCAACCACATATTTAAAGGATGGACTTGATGATGATGAGGATGCCACGCATCTTTATACATTAAAAAAACACGTTGCGGGTTACATGTTGGGGCACATAAATCACCACTTGCCCACTTGTTTGTGTATGCTTGCGTTTTCATAGAGCTTATAGTAATCGTAGCTCGCCATTAGGGTGTAGATTATTTGTTCCATGGAGCCGTCACTGGGCCAATTCTGTGAGACCACAAGAACAAAGGTGGGCTGACAAATAGTGCATTAAGGGGATACATTCTGCTACTGGCTAGGGCCCAGGGCACATTCCACTCCTGGCGTCGGCACGCAGCACGTTAACGTTAAAGCCGTGTCAGTCCTATGATTTCACATGCTTTCTGCCGCCACTGCCGGTGCCAGCCGCCGCCGCCGCCGCCGGGCGTAGCTTTCTGTCTGGCAAATCCGTCGCGCCACCACCACGGTGCACGCTCTCGTGCGTGCTTCCCGGCTCACATCGCATGACGATGCCATCCAAATCTATCTCACGGATCGACGAAACAGCTGCCGGCCGGCCGGCCGCGCTAATAGTGACAAACCCAAAAGATTCCTCCGTTCCCAAGCCACGCTCGCGTGCCGCTCGCCAAATACCCACCTAAACCACACCTAAACCGCTCGTTTTGTATTTAGCATGTTGCTCCTTTTCTACACTAAACAAAGCATCTCGAGCGCGTAATCCGAACCGTTTAGTCAAAACAAACGAAGCAGAAACCTCCTCCTCCTCCCTGCGTCTTCGCTGTCTCGCACGCACCGGCCGCCTCCGCCCTCCGCTCCTCCGCATCTCGCCATGTGCGGTGGTGGGTGCTGCGGCCGTCAAACCGGCCCGGACGACGGGAGTCCCGACGGAGGCCGCCGCCGGGGGTTCTGCGGGCCCGCGCTCGCCGCGCTGGCCCTGGCGGCCGCCGCGGCGGTCGCGTTCCTGGAGGGCACGTCCGGCGGGGTGTACTACGCGGGCGAGGGGTGGATGCACGAGTGCGCCAAATGGGACGCCGAGGGCGGCCGGTTCCTGGCGTCCACTTTCTTCGGCGCCGGCATCGCGGAGGTGCGCGGCGGCGGGGCGGTGGAGGAGCGCGTGGTCCTGGCGGACCCTGACGCGGCGGGGAGGGTCGCGCTGGGGCTCGCCGTCGACGCGCCCAGGCGCCGCCTGCTCCTGGTCTACGCCGACCGCCTGCCGCGGTTCGGGTACGCCGCGCTGGCCGCCTACGACCTTGGCTCCTGGCGCCGCCTCTTCCTCACCCGACTCGACGTGCCAGGTGCGTCTCCTCTCCTCTCCCGGCGGCACGATTTGCCATGTTTGCTAATTACTACTCTTGGGCCGGAGGGAGCCGCCGCCCCCGGAGGTCACTGACCTGTGGACCTCAGTTTGCGCCGCCGCCGGAACGAGTCCGGTAGGATCGTATCTATATCTGAGTATTTTTGGCCCGGCCCGTGAAATGCTCAGGTCTAATCGTATCGTGTAGATTTGCCTGAATGTTTCATGGCAAACATTAAATTCTGTCTCGACTTCCATGAATGATGCTCGCAGTTACAATCCGTACAGCGCACTACGGTTAGGGAGTTCCACTATCAGTAACGTGTAGTGGAAAAATTAAGAACAGTATTATTCGAACACATGATTTTTTGTTCAGTCAGTTTTCACCCAGTATACTGAGATGCTAAATTTTCTCCGGTGGACAAAAAAAAGTCCAAGAACGCATCAGTACGTTTTTTCCACCACATGAATGAATGGCTCGCGTTTCCAATATTCCTATACTCCTGCGTCCTGGCACGCCTGCGACCTTCTAGAGAACTCCTGCGAAATTCACAATTTTCAAACATGGCTGAAGTATTTGCAGTGGAAATACTGCTAGAACTAAATTAAAGGTCGTCGTCAATTTTCGTACTATCTGATACTGTGCGCGTGAAATTCATATAACTGATTCTGAAGGTGTAAAAATGGGAATGCCTATTTATGCATAAAGAAAAGTCCTGTATACATCTTCCTCCACAATTCATCGAGTTGTTCTGCATGGATGTGCTTCTGTCGTTGTGAGCACTTCTTGTTGCTTTTTCCCCCTTTATATATATAAATCTTTCTTGCACGTCCCACTTCGGTAATTCTTCCCTAATGAAAGTTTGGTTATTTGATTGATCCAGGCAGCACGCATTGAAGCTGCTTTCACACTGACAGACCTTCACGACCGAACATATTAAGTACGATGTGCCGTATGTGTACCCAGCTTATCAACCCATCGCTATTGGTTCGCAGGCGAGTCTACGTTCCCCGACGACGTCACGTCCGACGAGGATGGCAACGCCTACGTGACCGACGCCGCCATGGGGAGCAAGATCTGGAAGGTGAGCCCGGACGGCGCGCTGCTCGGCGTCATCAGGAACGCCACGTTCACGCAGCGGCCCGGGGCGCGGCACAACCTCATCGGCCTGAACGGCATCGTGCACCACCCGAACGGCTACCTCCTCGTCGTCCACACCTCCGGCGGCGACCTCTTCAAGGTCGACCTGAAGGCGGAGACGGTGCGCGTCGTGAAGGTGCAGGGGTCGCTGAGGAGAGGGGACGGGCTGGAGCTGCTCTCCGCGACGAGGCTGGTGGTCGCCGGCATGCCGAGCCGGCTTGTGGATAGCTCCGACGACTGGGAAACCGCGAGGGTCACCGGGCAGTACGTCGGGCCGATCCACCGGGTCGGATCGTCGGCGACGGTGAAGGAGGGGGACGTGTACATCAACCACATCTTCGGGTTCGGGCTCGGCAAGAAGAAGACGCACGTCCTTGCAAAGGCGGTGTTCACGCCGTTGGCCGCAGCGAGCTGACGGCCGCCGGCGCGCCTGCGCAGTTGTGAGATAGGCTCTCGCTGCTTGCTTAAGCGGCGGTTCATAGTAACAGATTATACTCCGGATGATGTAGATGCCCAAACTTTTTCTGACGACAAATTTGTTTGCTGCTGGAAGCTGCTACAGGGTTGTTCTGTATGCAATTATATGCATCATGCAAGGGAGGCATCGGATCGTTTCTTTGGTCAATTATGAGTTTTGATGCCTCGGTGGTAACTGACATCGATCCGTAAGAAGGGCAGGGCTCTTCCATAAAAAACGGGTGAATTCTTCCGTTCACGATGCTCGTCGGCATGTAGAAATAAAGGCGCTATAAGGCGTACATCAGATGCAGGCGTGCTGCAATTGCTTCCGAAATGCTTCATTTCTGTGGCCCTCTTCTTCTCTTTTTATCTTCAGAGTTCAGACTTCAGACAACTGTTCTCCACTGTTCTCATTGACGGGTTCTCAAGGTTGACGTATTAACATCGCGATGCACTGGGTGGAAATTAGGATCAGGAAATCAGCCATTCAAAAGATCACTTGAGGTTTTCATCACCCCTGATCCCCAGTCAGAATATGTCATTTCCCTTGCATCTTGACTATCGCGTTAAGCACAATCCTACTCATGTAGTGTTTAATTTGTCAAATTTGTATGAATAAATAGTACTTTGAGATTGAAAATTGTGAAAAAATGCATGTTAAAACGCGTATTGTGAGAACATGTGACTCGATGGGACGGATGAAGTGAATTGGAGTTTGGAAAACAGGCCTGACATCAATGTCTCGTGGCTGGTGCTATTCGGCCGGCTGGTGGCTGATGTTGATTTGTTAGAAAAGTATCACTGACTGATTGAAGTGCCGCTGAGTGGCTGGTGGCCACCAGCCAGTAGTTAGTGGTGATTTATTATGAGAAAAAAAGTACTGCTGACTTGTGTCTAATAACGTAATAATCTAGATGAACAGGGCCAAATGTCCTACCACTCGTGAGTAATTAATCTAAAAAAAGTCATGCTAACTTGCCAGCGCAGCACCCGAAGTTCGCGTTCATCACGTCACCGACTCCCCCCCACAGGCCCACACGATCCACGGCGGACTTCGGTGACTCGCCATTGCCGTGCAAGCTGCACCTGCCTCCCCCCGCCCTTCCCAGCCGCCCGCACAGACCAATGGAGAGGCAGAGGAGCCCCGCTTCCTGCTCCAGCTCGTACCACTGCCACCTGATGAGCCCGAAGAGCCTCCTCCTCGTCTCCCTCGCCTCCTTATCCCTTCTCTCCTGCTTCCTCTTGGCCCTCCGCCAGGGCCGCCCGCTCCACCTTCCCTTGGCGTTCGCCGCTGCCCCCGCTCCGGTTCTTGTGGGTGGTGGGGGTTACTGGGGCAATCAAGCGGCAGCGGAGGTCGAAGAGGCAGTTGCTGGGCTCCGAAGAGAGGATTCGGTTGCGGAGGGAGACCGCCGCGCTGGTCCCGGAGACTTGTCGGTGCGGGGCGTGGGATCGGTAACGGAGGCGCAAGAAACAGCCTCTGGAGGTGAAAATGGTGGAGCATCCTCGGATGGTGAGGTTTCGGAAGGGCAAGAGGTTGGGGAAGCTCGAAATCACTCTCTTGGGGGCTTGGATTCGGCTGAGGAGGTGAAAGAAGCTACTGCTCAAGGCAGTGCTGGCGAGAGGCTGGATAAAGCGAAAGATTTGATTTCAGGGAGGCCAAACTTAGCTAAGGAAAAGAATCTTAGCAACGAAACTCTTGGTTCGGCAGCTTCATCAGCAGAGAAATTGGAGGTAACGGGGTCTTCGCGAGATGTCAGTTTCTCTACTCAAGCTTCAGGTCCTGCAATGGGGACGAGAGGCGAATTCTTGCGAGGTGGCCATGATGATGATGGGCGCAATTCCTATGTACATGGAGCTTATGCTTCTCAGGGAAGGGGGCACTGGGAAAGCTCAAAAAATTCAACGTTGGGGAACAACCCAGGAGCAGCTCCAATCAATCCAGATGGGCAACCAAGGGCCAAGAGCACCATGGATTATGTGCAAAGCAATGTGGCACAGTGTGACGTGTCTGACGGGAGCTGGGTGTTCGACGAAAGCTATCCACTCTATGAGAGCAATTCATGTCCATTTATAGATGAAGGGTTCAGCTGCCAAACTAATGGAAGAATGGATCAAAAGTATATGAAGATGAGGTGGCAGCCTAAGCATTGCAATGTCCCAAGGTGTTGCTATGCTAGTACTGTATTTGCTCACTTCATCCATTGCCTATGAGTTAGGAAATGGTAATAGAAAGGTGCTATTCATTAACTTCATGCGGTAATTTTAGGTTCAATGCAAGGAAAATGCTTGAGATGCTGCGAGGAAAGCGACTAGTATTTGTTGGAGACTCTATTAACAGGAATCAATGGGAATCCATGATGTGCTTGCTAAGAACGGCAGTCCCAGATCCTTCAAGGATTCGTGAAACTCGTGGCCGCAAGATTACTAAAGAAAAAGGGTATTACAACTTCAAGTTCCTGGTTCGTATGATATATAAATAATGTAGAACTGATCCGTTCAATGTCTAGACTATCATGTACTCCCTCTGTCCCAAATTACTTGTCGTATTAGCTTTTCTAGATACACTCCTTTTGTTATGCACCTAGATATATATCTAGATACATAACAAAAGGAATATATTTAGAAAATCCAAAACGACAAGTAATTTGGAATGGAGGGGAGTAATAGTCATCTCATTATCATTGGTTGCAGGACTATAATTGCAGTGTGGAGTATCATACGACACACTTCTTGGTGCATGAAACCAAGGCAAGAATTGGCCAAAAACACACAATGACACTACAGATCGATACCATAGACCAGAGCTCATCAAGATGGAAAGGTGCTGATGTGCTTGTGTTCAACTCTGCTCATTGGTGGTCACATCATAAAACAAATGCTGGGTGAGTGTTGACTAATGTTATTCACTGTGTGGAACGCAGTTCTCATTTTAAATGAAATAATAAAAGAAATGCAATATTTGATATTTTTTCCTGTAACCTTGCTGAGAAACAATGGCCTGTTCATGTAATTATGTTGATATGATCTAATTCCTAGCATATGATGGTTGATTACAAATTGATTGCAGACTGAATTTCTATCAAGAAGGGGATCATGTTCATCCCCATCTTGAAGCCTCTGCAGCTTTCCAAAGAGCTCTAATCACATGGGCATTATGGATCGATCGCTACATTGATCCACGACAAACTCGAGTGTTCTTCCGAAGCTCATCCCCATCACATTTCAGGTTTTGTCCTCTACTGTTCAATCTAGCACTATCAATTTCAGAGCTGCTGGCTTGCTTGGGTCTCCTCTATGCAATGCAGCATACTTATGTAACATTTATCACTGATTTCAGCGGAGAATGGAATTCAGGGGGACACTGCAGAGAGAACACGCTAGCCCCTACAGACAGCCGTGTGTGGCCAATGCCGGAGATAAACGTGATGCTTGAACAGGTCTCAAAGCATATGAAGACTCCTCTGACAATTCTGAACATTACTGATCTATCCAGGCTAAGGACCGATGGCCACCCATCTGTTTTCCGCCGGAAGGGGGTGGATTTAACAGCATCCAGCGCCCAGGATTGCAGCCATTGGTGCCTCCCTGGAGTGCCAGATACATGGAATGAGCTGCTGTTCTACCATCTATTGTCCTCAAAAGAAAAAGCTGTGACAAGCTAGTGACTGAACAATCGGTCCCGTTTCTTTCTCTTTTACTTAGGCTATTTTTTTTCTGTAAATGTAATTTGATTGTGAAAGGAGGGCGTAGGGATGTACTCCCTCAGTTCCAAATTATACGCCGTTTTAACTTTATAGATTTATAGATTTTGTTATGAACTTAGAACCCTATGTTTAGATGCATAACGATATTTATGCATTTAAAAAAGTCAAAACGACTTAGGAATTGAGGGAGTATATGATTGCCTGTTTTCTCCAGCTGATTATATGCCGGGCTCCAAAAATGTTCCTTTCAGCCAATGGTAATACAGTATGCTCATCATGGAAACACAAAGTTCCCTCTTGTCTGAACTTTAGCTTTAGTCCATCCAAATATAGCATGAATTAGGAAAGGCTCGATCATATGGTTTTACAAATGGTCATTGCTCAACAACTACCAGCTTTCAGGTCCACCACATTTTGATCATTTGAGATGCAGCTAATTCATACTCCGTATTTCAAAACCATGAGCCATTGAGTGGGCTACCTGGGTGTTAGAAAAGCATGAGCTGATGAGCCCATCATGAGGCTCGTCTAAAAAAATGGACCACCTGCTTCTCTTGGATATCCAAAAAGGCCCACTTAAAAAGAGGTCATCCCATGAAACACTCTACACGGGTCAGATACCTAAAAAGAAGAAGAAGAAAACACGGGTCAGAGCTGAACATTATTCAGGTACGGTTACGCTAACCCCCACTTACTCCACGACCACGACACCCCCAAAGTCCCCGCTCCGTTTCCGTTACACCGGCCCCCACTCCTCGCCGGTGCCTAGTCGCCTTCGCCCTCCCCGCCGCTCCTCCTATAACCACACCAGCCGCGCCAGCCGTTGCTTCCTGCCCCACGGCCGCGGACCGTAGCACGGAGCAATGGAGAGGCAGAGGAGCTCCTCCTCGTCGTCTTCCTCTTCCTCTTCCTCCTCGTACTACCTCGTAAGTCCCAAGAGCCTCCTCCTCCTCTCCTTCGCCTCCTCGTCGCTCCTCTTCTCGTTCCTCTTCGCGCTCTTCGCCCTCCGCCACGGCCGACCGCTTCCATTCGCTTCCGCCCCCATCAGCCGCAATGCCTCCGCTGTGGACATTGAGCGGGTGCCGGCTCTTGGGGGTTCCGTGGGCGGCGCGGGGGTGGTGGAGGTCGACGAGGCGGTTCGCGGGAGGCGGGACAGGGATTGGGTAGCTGAGGGAACCCGCCGCGTGGGCGCCGGAGACCTATCGCCGGCTCCGGTCGTGGGCTCGGGTTCGGCGATAGAGGTGAAAGGAGAGGTTACTGGAGGAGGAAATGGTGGAGCACCCGCGAATGGTGAGGTTTTGGAGGGCCAAGAGATTGCGGAAGCTGGAAATTACTCGTCGATTGGAGCCTTGGGCTTGGCTATAGATTCTCAAGAAGAAGCTGTTCGTGTCGGCGTAGATGGCGAGAAATTGGAGCAATATTCAACAGTGTCCGCGAAGCCGAACCCCGCCGAAGGCAAGAATCTTAGCAAAAAGGCAGAGACGCCGTTAGATGTTGGCAATGCTTCTACTTCCATGGAACTAACTGCAACAGCAGAGAAATTGGAGGGAGCAGAGTCTGTGAGAGCTGTCAATTTCTCCATGGAAGCATCAGGTACTGCAATGGTGGTGAGGGGCGGATCCTTGCAAGATGGTTATGTGGTGAATGAACACAGTTCCTCTGTGCAAGCAGCTTATGCTTATCAACGAGGGGAGCAGCGGGAAAGCTCAGATCATTCAGCTGGGAAGAACAACTCCGTGGCAGCTCCAGCCAATCCTGTTAAGCAAGATCCTAATCTGACTGAGGAAGCCGTTGCAAGCAAAATGGATTCCTCGCGAATCGATGCAGAACATTGTGATGTTTATGACGGAATTTGGGTGTTTGATGAGACCTATCCACTTTACACGAGTGATTCCTGCCCTTTTATAGATGAAGGATTCAGCTGTGGAGCAAATGGTAGAATGGATGACAGCTACATGAAGTGGAGGTGGCAGCCTAAGAATTGCAATATCCCGAGGTGCTTGTTTGTGTACTTGTATTAGTGCATTTGCTCAGTCCTCTGTTTGCTTAGGAGTTTGAAGGTATCTCTATGAGTTTGCTATTTGCTAACTTCATGCGACAAAACTTAGGTTCGATGCTAGGAGAATGCTTGAGATGCTGCGAGGAAAGCGGCTAGTGTTTATTGGGGACTCCATAAATAGGAACCAGTGGGAATCCATGATGTGCTTGCTGAGAATGGCAGTTTCAGATCCTGCTAGGATTCATGAAACTCGTGGCCGGAAGATCACTAAAGAGAAAGGAGATTACAACTTCAAGTTCTTGGTAAGTATGATCTATATCTGATGTAGGACTAGTGCATTCATCAATGTCTAGGCTTGTAGTTGTAGATACTAGATAGTAATCATCTTGGTTACTTGGTATGGTTGTTATAGGACTACAACTGCAGTGTGGAATTTCATGTGACACATTTCTTGGTGCACGAAGGCAAGGCAAGAATCGGCCAGAAGCGCACAAAGACACTACGGATCGATACCATTGATCGGAGCTCATCAAGATGGAAAGGTGCTGATGTGCTTGTGTTTAACACTGCCCATTGGTGGTCACATCACAAAACAAAAGCTGGGTGAGTATTGACTAATGTGAATGACAGTCACTTCAGACGGACAAAATTCTTATTTGAAATCAACCGTGAAACAAATAAAACCATTGATATTCTTAGTTCGTGCAAGATCTAGAGCTTGCAAAGAAACAGTAACTAGATCATGTTATTAAGCATCTTGTTGTTAAAACTATTTTGCAGAGTGAATTATTATCAAGAGGGGGATCATGTTCACCCCCATCTTGATGCCTCTACCGCTTACCAAAGAGCACTAACCACTTGGGCATCATGGGTTGATCGTTACATCAATCCACGGCAAGCTCGAGTGTTTTTCCGAAACACCTCCCCATCACATTTCAGGTATGGCCCTTGAATGTTCAACCTAACACAAGCAATTTCAGAGTTGCTGCAGTCTCCTCTGTGCAAGCAGGTCAATGCAACAATTTGTGGTTAATTTCAGCGGAGGAGAGTGGAATTCAGGGGGACATTGCAGAGAGAGCACGGTGCCCCTTAATGATACGCATGCAAGGCCGGTACCTGAGAGGAACGTGATCCTGGAACAAGTCACAAAGCAAATGAAGACTCCTGTGACAATTCTGAACATTACCAATCTATCTGGGATCAGGATAGACGGTCACCCATCTGTGTATGGCCGGAAGGCGGTAGGTTTGACAGCATCAAGCGTTCAGGATTGCAGCCATTGGTGCCTCCCCGGAGTTCCGGATGCATGGAATGAGCTGTTATTCTTCCATTTAGTGTCGTCACAAGAAAAAAGGATGTAACAAGTTAGTGACTCAATTAATATTTGTTTGGTTGGGTCTTTATTCTTGTATGTAAATGTAAATTTGATTTGAAGAGCGAGCACAAATGTGGCTCGTCAAAATATAGATTCCGTCTTATCAAAATATAGATTTAAAAAGCCATGGCTATAGCCATCTCGGCTATTAGCCTCTAGTGTCTACAGTTTGAAACAATCGTCTACAGTTTGAAACAATTGGAAGCCTGCTATCAGCTATCACTTAAGGTTTTCAACTTCCAACCTAAAGTCCATGAATGTTTATCAAACTTTTCGCCAACACACCAAGGTGGTCACATTCCAACATAAAGTCCACAATGTTGATTTTCTTTTTCTTTTCTCAAACTTGATGTCTGAGAGCTTATTAATGAAGGAATATAAAATATGTTTATCTACCGATGAAGCCCTTGTATAATGATCTAGGACTACATCATGTATTAATTGAAGTACTGATTTACACTAGATTGTATACGGGACCACTCTTCAACTATCGAGCAACTTTGTGTGCTCGATGGTGAGAGACAGATGCTTCGTCCTTCTTTGATCCTTCTGGTCTCCTAGCCCAGGCCGGAGCCTGGTCGGGCCCGTACCGGTAATCATAGAAGAGCTCCTCGCTAGCCTCAATATGTTCCTTTGCATAGATACCAACCCGATGGTCGCCAGCCACCAGCATCACCTGGAAAGTAATATGAAGTTAAAACCAGCAACATAAAGAATTACTAGAAAGTAACAATTGCAATTCTTACCTTTGCATAGCAGTTGGGGTTAGACGAGTGATTTGCAAACTTCAATTTGTCCCCCTTGCGGTAAGCATCCAATACAAACTGCATGGGTGTATTGAATTAAAACTTACTGCTCTGAACTAAACGAATAATCAAATCCAATGGAACAGAGAGGAGGGACAAGGGGCACCTGGTCATTTAAATCAAATAGAAATGACGAGTTTGCCCGATCATATATCTTGCCACGCTTGTCAGCTTCCTTGTGAGAGATCAATTCACCAGTATATTCTCCAAGATAATCATTTTTACTTACAGGATTCTGCATAATGCAAGGGGAAAAAGAATAAACTATAGCTGGAATACGACGGTACGTATCATACTAAAAGGTTCTCTGAGTTATCTGACCTTAATGAATGCACCCCAACCTGCAATATCGGATCTTCCTAGCAAAATCTGATCCATGATCAACAATTTACACAGTTAAGGATAGTAGAGCAAAATGATGCAGAGAAACAATAAGACCCTGAGTACACTCTGTCTCACCCTCTGCTGTTGTTTCAAAAGGAGCTTCATATTTCCACACTGATAACCATCACCTCCTGCAAGTGGCTCACCAAGTGTACCATCTCCACAGCTGAAGAAAATAAATATCAGGTTATGTATGATACAAATCAGAACAAGATAAGCAGTTAACAAAATTTAAGTTTCTCCAGTCTTGACAAAATTTAAAGTTTCTTGAGTCTTGACCCTGTTGTGTGATAATTTCAACGTCTTCATGGACACATAAAGGTCAGTTGTTAAAAAGACCAGTGCTGATTACCTCACCCAGCAGTTCCTGCAAACATCCGGATCACATTCACGACTGGCGGCAAAACAGGGGCACTGTCTGCTTCTGCATTGACTTTTTGCACAATGGCAGCCTCTAAACTTGTTTTTGCAGCTCTTTGAACACCTGTTGATTAAATAATCATCACTAATGAGAATTCAGAAATGAAATCAGTATCCATTTTTTCTTTATATTTTCATTAGTAAGAACAAAATTGGTGTCAGAATAATCATCAGTAATGAGAATTCAGAAACGAAATCAGTATCCATTTTTTTTCTTTATATTTCATTAGTAAGGACATATGTACAGTTGATGTCAGCTGATACTAATCACTGGGCAGGAGTAAATGAACAACATAGTTCTGCTCAATAGAAACGGGAAATTAAGCGTAACTTCGAACATACCCACAGTACTTTTCACAGCAAGTTCCATTTTCCACACAAGGGCAATCTTTGCCACACATTTGCTGGCACCCACATGGGTTATATTGTGTGTACCATTGCTTCCCATCACCAATTCTTTTTCTAACAGTTGGATGCCCTGCAGACTTCCAAGTGTATTTCAGCTTTCTATTTCGGCCCCTCCGACGATAGATTCTTGTTCTGGTAGCCATGTCTTGCTCCTAGAAGACATGGACAAATAATCAAGTTACTAGCGTAACAATGCGAACAGAAAAACAAAGTTTGATTCTTTTTTAGTGAAAAGCTGAAAACATCCCTACTGTGATAGGAATACATGAACTGTTAAATTTATAAAAGCATAAAAGGACTGCACAGAGGCTTAAAGACAACAAAAGATAAGGAAATAGTACAAAACGAATAGGAAACCAAGGGTAGCAAACCATCTAAGGAAAGACTCCCAGCTGGTTATCTATTTGCCTTTTACTTGTCAGTTTTGACTGTGCAGTAGTAGCGAGGCTATATCTTAGTCATTTCACTTGTGGAGGCAGGGTCTTAAAGCTGACCTCCAGCATGGTGGTAACCAGAGTTATCAGACCCAGACCACCAGGGTGGTTTAACCAGGGGAAATTTATAACTGGATAACAAACAAACCTCATATCTCCACAGAAACTGGAGAAACCAAATCTGGATTTTGAGAACAGGAATCTGTCCAGCCCAAGCAGATGCTTAATAAAAGCATCAGGAGATGGGGTTCAAAGCAAGCACTTTCAGATTGATTGGCAAGCCTATTAAGCAACTTATGCAGTTATGAGTTCAACAGGGAATAACAATCTGTAAGATATTTTGTTTGAGAGAGAATACAATCTGGACATGCACCTGTGGTTATTGGCTAGCTCTTTTTTTCTCATTTGTTCGACTATTATTATATAAAAAATAAAACTCACTTTTCAACTAGTGATCCTTTAGATCTGATAACATGGGTGGTCAGGCATGATTCCATGTTTGACCGTTTTATGTCAATGTATGAACTAACAATTCCTTGGTTTTTCTCCTGTTGGATCAACAATGTTTCTCAAAAAAAGTGTAACAAATCATTTATTCTGATAAAATGCTCTAATTTGCAAGCTTTAACCACCGAAAAGCTGAAACCACGGTGCCACCTAACAGGAGCTGGTTATTATTACCAATTCTAATACCTTGAAACTTGAATTGTCTTACAAAATATATTACCATCAAAACCGTGAAATAACTAACAGTCACAGTATGTGATAACTCTAGCAAATCATAACAACCAACTTGCAACAGCATAGTAATAGTCTGAATTCGGAACAATATGGCCACAAACACTTTACATACTTCAACCTTTCTAATTAGAGAGCATACCAAATGGTGAGATAAAGCACCAAAAGCTAACAGTGCATGTCATCACGTACCATGTGCATGTAGTCTTGTTCAGTTTCTGCAAAGTCACCCAAGGTGGATTTACTTGGTCTCTTTGCCATCGATGCACCATTGTTGTACATGTAGTTGGCCACTTCCATGCAAGTCTTGAGGCCAGATAGTAGGTTTCTCGCTATGAGACAACTGTGACCAATGCAAACAAAGGTCATAAGACTAAGGGACTAAATTATAATAACCCTGACAAAAATGACACTAAAAGAAAATAAAATATTTTGATACACCATATAGTTACCTATTCTTTCCAAATATCTCTATGCCCTTTAAGTATAGATCTCTCTCCAAGGGTCTCCAACAAGAAAGAGTGTGCTCCATGAAATTCTTAGTTGAAGTTAATTTATTACTGTCTCTTCCCACATTTTCAGTAGTACTAGTTGTGCTTCCCCGCCAGATATCTTTGCTTGATGACTTCTTAGTGGGCTCATCAAGGATTCGTAGTTTATCTCCTCCAGATTCTCTAGACTCTAGTCTTGTGTCACGAATCTCCGGAATGGAAAGTTTATTCAGTATATTGCTAGCAAAAGAAACATCAGAAGTGAAAACCTTCTGCCTTTTGCCAGGAGAACGCTCCCTATACCTGGGTCCATGTTTTGAAATCGTGTGCTTCCCTAAACTACTGAGAGGCAAATCAGAGGATACATTTTCTGTTTCAGAGGTATCTGCGGAAGGCGGTGTAGTACTTTTTTCAGCACTCCTGGAAGGAACTATTTTTGATCCGCTAGTTCCAACAAATGTCATGGACTTAATATTGTCTTCCTCTCGGTTTGAATCTTCAGATTCAGACAAGATGTTAACATCAACTTTGTGTGAGGTAGTTCTTGATTCCATAGTATATGTTGCACAGCCACCTAGACCATCATAATGTGTATCTTGAAATCCTTCTCTCCTCTGGGGAAACTAAAATTAAAATTAGCCTGGCGCACAATGAAGTAATTGTTGCAAGTCTTTATAAAAACATACAAGCTCCATGGAACAAATGTACTAAAAGTTGAAGAGGTACTAGATTCGATCAATGGGTGTATTTAAAGCACATTATGTCAATGTCAAACTGACAGTTCTCAGAATCGTCCATAGGGGATAGGGATACAAGTTTCAATGCAAATTTGAGGATTACCAAACGGAAAATGTTACTCCCTTCAGTTGACAACACTTGTTCTAGAGTTGGGCACAAGAACTAACGAGGTAGATAAAATCACTAGCTTGCCCTAAATTAATCTTCTCTAAAGTGTGTATATATGGGGGAAGGAGTTAGTTAATGATGCGATTACAAAAGGGTGCGACTGGAAAAATAGGTCAAACATGTCTAGAAGTTAAAGACGGCTAAAACAAGAAGTATTTTGAACCAGAGGGAATAGTCAATATGGTAGAAAATTTCATGAGACATACTCGAAGGTAGCACTGATCACCACATGGCTTCTTGTTTTCATCAGGTTCAAAGCTGTATGGTTGCTTCTCACACTGACAAGCAAAATATTTCCAAATACTTAGGAGGGGGGAAATAGAAATTGCAAATGCAAATGTAAATGGTCAATTACTTACTGGGAATACCAGATTTTGAGAACAACCATGGAGACGGCAGTCGAAAACCTGAGTGAAATAAACATACCGAGTAAATCTCAGCCTTGCAAGTTTAGTTGAACCAATTGGCAAAACATAAATTTGGCAACAGGGAGTAAAAGCAATAGAAGACCAGAAATTGAACGATACCAAGCATCTGCGGCAGAAGAGGTTATCAAAAGAATCTAGAATGGCATCCATAGTTTTGTCAAGAGAAAGTTGCCTCTGTATCTTATCAGAAGTTCCAGAGTGCTTCTCATTTTTCTCAAATAGGACTTCAGATCTTTCCTGTCATTTTGAGGAAGGATAAGGTCAATATAACATTTTGGTCATCTTAATTAAAATAAAAACTATTGTAGCGTATGCAAGTAACATATATGGTTTACAATTGAATTTACTAACTTAAAAATCTTAATAAAAGGTAGACAACCTCAATTTCTGACGGAGTTGCCCTAATAAACTGGGAGAGAACATTTACAACTTCTCGGTTTAACCCATGCTCTTGACTAGCTTTCCTGTAGCAGATATACACAATCAGATAAACATGAATCCATATAGAAAAATAAAGTTCAACTTCATATTCCGTTGTGCAAAAGTAACTAAACTCTATGTTTAGACACCATAGGAACTGTTCAGTAAAGCTTGTAGGCTTTGCCCCACTAGCACCATTTTAAATATACTGCATAACACTATGGGGTATGTATGGTACCCAAGGCAACAAACAAGAGGATAATCATGCAGGTCGTGCAACTAACTGTATAAACCAGTTGCAACCAATCTCCTCACGCACAACACAGCTGATTTCTTGTACGAATGTAGTTACATGGCTCTGGTATGTGATACCTTTTAGATCTCAGTCATCTTACCTTAATCTTAGAACCCTAGGGAAAAAAACTAAGAACATATTTCAAATTTTGAAAAATTTGAAATTTTAGTTGTTGGAATATGTTATCATATACATTTTGTGCAAGGTTATTACCATATCAACTGATCTTCTCCCCCAGTGAAGAAGTGTTTCTCTTCCTCTGGTTCTGGAATATCTTCGTCACTGTCGCTGCAGATGAGAGCCTCATCTCCGGCTGAATCATAGTAAATTCTTCTCCTACCAACTGACTGATCATCGGCCATTCTTTGGTTTCTGCGCTGTGTTGTTTAAATGAGAGTAAAATATCAAAGGTAAAAAATATACAATACTTATTTTGACAAGTGTATCAACAACATTGCATGCACATAGGGTAAACTACTGATGGAATTAATCAAGCAGATATACTCAGGTGGATTTGCATGAACCATCAGCCATGCAGTCAAATCTTCTTAGAACAATTGTGAATATCACAAAATAGTGCCCTTGGTGATCTCATTTATAAAGCATACGAACAAAAAGAATACCATTATCTAAGACGTCATATTTGCGATAGTAAACATATATTATATATGAATATCGCAGATGCTCCTGCTCCTGCAGTTCCCAAAGCAAAACTGGGTATGGACAGTTGCTCTTTTGTCCAAAATTTATATTTTACTGTACGACTAAATTACTCCCAGTTTAGTTTTGAGGATCATAGAAGCACATGCATCATCGACTATGCAATCGATAATCTCATCGTGAGATCAACTTGGCACATGAACCCATTAGCGCCAAGAACAATTGCAAGGCAGCTTAATGATATGTAATCAAAAGGGGGGAACAGCACTGTACTTGTCCAGGAAGATCCAAGTGGTGTACGGAGGGATCCTCTCAACCAACGGCAGCTTCACGAACCGTAGGACTGTTCTCTGTGCGGCACCGCCGGAGCCGGAGCTAGAGCCGGAGAGCACAAGGGTCCCGGCCACCGGGTTCTCCTCCTGCACGTACACCACATCCCTGTCCCCCATCCCGTTCACCAGGTCCCACCCAGCTGGCCTGGACTGAAACTCCGCCGCGCGCTGCGACAGCGCGTTGCCGCCCTCGGTGCCCCTCGAAGCCACCTCCGTCGCCGCCGCAACGTCGAACAGCGCGCAGGTGCGCCTCTGCAGCTTCTTCCTGTTTGCCTCCAGCTTGTCCTGCAAAGAGGAGAAAACACCCAATCCACCGATTGAGCAATCCAAACCCGCAGCTCCTCGAGAAATTTCAGCAACGTGATCGGGTCGGGCGCGGGCGCTCACCTTGATGTCCGCGAGGCGCTTGGATTGGATTTGCCGTACCAGCTGCGTCAGCTTCCCTTGGATCGCGACTACGGAGGCGGAGGCGTCGTCCATGCCCATCCCCTGATCCGACCGCTGCAGGGGACCAAAAACAGGGGTAACATCAAGTGGAAGAGATCGAGATCAATCGGATTGGGAGATCGGGCCGGCGAACCCGAGGCGCGTGGAATCGAGAGGCCGCGCTCACCTGGGAGCGCTGGGAGGAGGAATCGGAGGCCTTCGACGACGACGCCATGGCGGGCGGTGGCGCGAGCGGCCTGCGACGCCACCCCTCGCCTCCGTCTCCACTCCCACTCCTCGCGCTACAGGACTCCTCTCTGTTCTGTTCAGCCCCGGTCGCACGCGGCTCTTGCGAAGCAGTAAAAAGACGGGTCCGGCGCGACGCGGGCACATGTCGGTGACAAGTGGGGGAGAACCGAAGGGTGGGCCCAACTGTCAGAAGCAGGTGGTGTACTGCGGACGCGTCGCGCGCAGTTTCAAGCGCGGGGCGTTCACATCACGTGGCTCCGCGGTGGACTAGCTGACGGTGACGGCTGCCGGTTCGGGCGTTTCGCGCGTCACGCGCGGCGCGGGTGCCCCCATATGATTGCAATTTTGCAACAGAAAGTAGAATTTTCATTTGGCGATTTAATTCAATTTAATTTAAAATTAATCTATCTATCTATAACACTATATAGGTGAGACCCACTAAACATCATGGATAGACTTCTCTCAATATGCAAGCTGTCCACATTACCATCCACTAGAATAATGAATTTATGTATTCTACCGATTTTCTGCGGCTAATAGTAATCATGTATGTATTATGTTAGTCTTTGCGAGTATCATGTTACAAATTTCCAAGTAGTTCTCTCTCAATAAAATGTATGTGTTTTCATCTACATTATTGTATGAAAAAAAATGTTGTGATGCAATCATTTTAGTTTCTACTTTCAAATTGCATCTTCAAGTTTTATAAAAATTCCCGCAGCAACGCGCAGGGTATCACCTAATTCTAAATATCTTTGTAAGCATTTGGGTGGCCATGGAGAAAAGTACCAATGCGACACCTGGATTCCGTGTGGCGCGCACTGGAGCTAGCTGACGTGAACAGGTCAACCGTATCGATGGAACTTGAAAGTGTGTTGCTGTAATTTGTCCTCCTGATTCGAAATATCTTTCCCATAACATTTAACCATTCATCTTTTTTAAATTTCAATATAGAATTATATCGTAAATCGTTTATATAAAGGAACACAATCATGTGTTTTATGATAGCACATGAAATTCGGAACCTATTGAACGCACATTTGAAATGACATTTTTGTTGCGTTAAACCTACGGTGGACAAATCATTCAGTGCACTTTTGACAAATATTATTGACGAAAAAAATACGGGGAACGAATGCTTGAGCATGTATGGCACACCAAATATCCGGTCGCGACTCGCGAAGCAAACGTTTGGGTCCGTCTATACCTCACTCACGTAATTCTGGGTCTCTCCTCACACGAATTTTTGCAACTTTTTACACTCCAGATCTATTATTCTTACTCCTACCCTCCCTCAAACTTATCCCTTTCCCATCTATCTCTCTTTCTCTCTCCTCCCTATCCTCTCCCACGCGGACCGCGACCCCCGACCCGTCGTCTTCGTTGCGCCGCCGCCCCCATCCGCCTCCCCGCTGCCCAGCCCCTCCACCTCCCCGGCCGGCGCCGGCGGACCCGCCCCGCCCCCCAGTCCCTACCCTGCCGCCTCGTGCCGCTGTCGCCGTCTTCTTCAGCTCCGACCGCACCGCCGCCGTGGAGCCCCCGCCCCGACCTGGCCCCAACCGCCAGCCTCCCCCGCCCGGGCCGGCAGCGCCCTCGCCGCCCGGCGAACCACCACCTCCGCCGAGCCGGCCTGCCGCCGCCGGCCCTCCCTCCATGGCCGGCGGTGAGCAGCAGCCCCCGGAAACCCCGAACCCTAACCCCCGGAACCCTAACCCGAACCCTAACCTCGCCGGAATCTCGCCGGAGTTGGAGAAGATGGATGGATGAAGAGAGATGGAGGTGAGAAAAAATTTGTGTGAGGAGGTGGTCTGTTTTACCGAAGAAACAGATAGCTTTACCTAAATGATTGGTCTCACCTAGCGGCTAGCGCCTAGCGCGGCATGTCAGGATTCAGACACTACCGTTTGTGTGGTGTGCCCATAAAACACCAAATCTCTTCTTTAAGGATTGTTTCCTGCCCTGCTTGTTTTGGTACGTCAACCTAAATCTTAAAGAATTCGTTCATGGTGCAGAACCGGAGCAAAATCGTGCAAAACCGGAGTCCCAACTAAAGAACCGGTTCGAACCGAACGGAAAGAAAAAGAACCGGACCGCGCACCCGCTTGTACCGCGTGCGCCGAACCGTGCGGAAAGGAAAAAACACCGAGACCGCCTCCGCCTATACCACGTGCGAAGGTGAAAAAATATCAAGCAAGCCACCCAGGGGAAAAAAAGGGAAAGCACCACAACGTCGTGCTTTGTGGAAAATCGGTTGTCAAGTAGGGAAAACATGTTTTATTAAAAACACATCTTTTTTGCTTGTTTGTGGTTGTATCTATTTTGTCCTTAGCAATCACTTATTTTTAAATAAAAAGATGTAAAAAGTAATGAGTAAAAAGTAAAGTCAAAATTCTATTGATAATAATTCATTAAGTGTTATAAAAATATAGTAGAAAAATAAGATAGTAAATGAGGTTAGAAAATATATATCTATACTTAATGCTAATGTTAAACTGTCATTGTTTCTTCCCACCATCATCGTCATATTGCGAAAATGTTCTTCACCTTCTTCATAATCAACTCACATGTCATTGACAGGTGTGCCCTCAAGCAACAATACATTAACATTTGATGTGTTATATGCCACTAATAGTTAGAGTTATCTTGGTCTATTAATGCCGGAGAGACATGTCGGTAGCGGGGATGACATCGTGGCCGAGGAAGACGATGGAGGGTGAAATCAGGGTGTCGCGAGCGTAATGGTGAGGCAAGAGGCGTGAGGGTGACGTTGAGGATGGCGCAAACAACAGTGGGTGAGGTCAGTTTGTGGCGAGCGTGTGATGAAAATGGGGACACACCGAGGAAGGTAAAGTCGGGCAAATGACAGTGAGGTTCGTGAGGCACATACAACAGTGGCGCGAGGTTAGGATGATGCAGGTGCAACATGGATGACGGTGAGGTGAGGGAGGTGCGAGGGTGGCGTGGTGACGTTGTGGTCGGGGTGAACAACAGGAGGTAAGGTCAGGATGGCGCAAGTGCGGCGTCAACATATAGGCTGGTGAGACGGAGATGACGGCTCGATCTGGGCGAATGATGGCGAGGCTGGAGAGGCATGAACGATGGTAGGATGGGTCAGGTGGTGCACACACAATGAGAACGAAGGTGTGGTTGGAGAAGGCGAGATGTTGTTGGGCTGACCACGGAGAGGTAGTAGCAGACGACACGAGGTTCGGGAGGTGCGGAGGACGGCAGGTGAGGTTAGGATGACGCGGGTGGCACTGTGACGACACGACCGTGATGAACGATGATGAAGTGAGAAGTGTTTTCTCATTGCAACACACGTACATTGTTGCTTTTCCAAAGTAAAGCCAACAAATGTAAACTTTTCCTAAATAGCATCATAATGCTTCTTTAGCTTTTGTTTTGATTTTAAAACCGAACATTTCTAAATACGTTTGTTTTTTAGGTTCAGACTTTAGAAAATCAGAACATCTCTAGCAGTTTGGCAAACCAACTTGACACCTATATATTTTGGGGATAATAAGAAAAAAGATCCAACAGTTTGGCAAACTAACTTGGTAAAAATAGAAAGTAGGGAAAAGGAAAACTCCTCTCCGCATCGAGATATTTCAAAAATTAACCCCTAAGTTCGCACGTCTCACTTCATATCACCCTGAGTTCGCACGCCTTTCGAAATATAACCCTCATCACGCGAACTTCTTTGATTTGAGGGTTTTTGACCCTTTTATCAGATTTTAGATTTTTTTTTTGCTTTTGCCTCTCCAAACCATGTGAACAGACATTTTTGCCCCTGCTCTTCTCCCTCCCTCCACCACTGATGCGTGGGACGCACAGCCTGGGTCATCTTCAATCAATGGACAGAGAGCTGCTGCCCCCCACCTCGACGCTCGTCGAGGGCCGGCCGGCGCTAGCCGCCTCTACCCATTCCCGTGGCCGGCACTCTTTCACGGGGGCCGACGGCGCCCTCCCGGCAGCGGCGTTCTTGGGGATCGTGGTGGATCGCCGCAGTGGCCTCCTCCGTCGGCCTCCCTCCACCGGCAACGCTTCACGACCCTCCGCTGTCGGGCTCCTGTCCGCCTCCGACTCCCATGGTCGCGACCGCCGGGAGGGGCGCCACTGGCTCGCCTAGAGGAAACGGGCTCCAGGAGTAGGAGTGGCATCGCCAGGGGCAGGGTCGCTCGAGGTTGCGCCGCTGGCTGTGGGTAGCGCTGGCGGCCCAGGCGCCGGGGGCAAACGGCTCCTGGAGCAGGGGCCACCGCCAGGGGTCGCACCGCCAACCGATAATATCGCCGCTGTGGGCAGGGCTGCTTGCTGTCGGTCGCGACGTTGGAGGTCTCCGAAGGGGAAGGGGTGCTTGCCGCTGCCTTTAGCGAGGCAGACGGGAGACGGTCTGAGGTTGAAGATGACTCGACTCTGGGTTCCACACGTCAGTTGTCGAGGGAGGAAATAATAGGGATAAGGCAGAGTAAAATTGTCCTTTCACTTGGGTTGGAAAAGGAATTGGTAAAAGAAAAATTCGGAATGGTGAAAAATGATCGAAAGCCCCTAATCGAAGAAGTTTGCGTGCAGAGAGTTATATTTCGGAAGGCTTATGCAATGAGGGTTATATCAGGTGAGACTTGCAAACTTATGGTTAAATTTCAAAATATCTCCTCTGCATCGGCGTGACACAAGTCAGGTGAGAGGGTGAAAAAAGGAAATAAAAAATAAAAATGATTCCTGAAACAAATGTATAAGAGAGAAAAAATAACTTGGCAAGTTAAAAATAATAAATTGTTATATATATATACACACTTTAACTTCGCACAAATCTTGAAGAAGCTCTAAGAAAAAAAAAGAACACATTCTTAAAGATGCTGTGAGGAAAAAATCAAATTTTTTTATATTTTTTTCTTTGATTTTCGAAAAATAAATAGACGAATCAAAAAATTTGAGAAATATACATCTGCCGCCGTACCCCACGGCGGGCACTGGCCAGATTCCTGGCGCCGTGCCCCACGGCGGCAGCGTCACCCCTATATAAGGGGGCGACAGCTGCCGCCACCGCTCCCTCCCTCCCTCTCTCTCCTCTAAATCTTCGGCTTTCAACCCTTCGGAACACTTTTGACTGAAGTATGTTTCTAAATTTAGTTTAGTTTAGTTAGTGTAGTTAGTTTAGTTAACTTAGTTTAGTTAGTTTAGTTAACTTAGTTTAGTTTAGTTTAGAAATTTCAAAAATTTTAGAAATAGTTATAATTCAAATAATTAGATTATATTAATATAAGAGTATTAAAAAATTATTTTAATTAACATAATTCGTTTAAATTGGTTTCAAACTTCTAGAAAATGGTTATAATTCACATAATTAGATTAAATTGATATAAAATTCTGTAGAAAATATTTTTAATTCACATAATTCGTTTTAATTCATTTAAAATTCCTAGAAAATGGTTATAATTCCGCCTGTTGGGACTCAGCCGACACAGCCAGTGGGCGGAGCGACCCCGGCGGCCGGCGGAGCGACACCGGCTGGTGCAGGGTCGTCGTTGGCGGGCGGAGGGACACCGGCCGGCGGAGGGACACCGGATGCTGCAGGCTCGTCGCAGGCGGCCATGGCGACACCATCTCCCGACCAGCTCGGACCGCGGGTGGTCAGGGCACTTGACTCCTGGACGTACGACCGGGACCACACCTGGGCTGGCGCTAGAGCTGTTAGGCCGAAGAGGCACCGACGCATTTAGATGTAGTAGTATTTTTATCATGATTTTGTATAAACTATTTGCATCTACTCGTTGATTATGATATGATCTTGTGATTATGCTTACACTTATCAGTTTGTTGTTTTTAAAAAGGTTAAAAGTGTTTTAAAAATGAAAAATTTTAAAAAAAATAAAAATGGCCTTACCGCCACGTGGCACGGCGGTAGGGGCCTGCCGCCGTGGCGCAGGGCGGCAGGGTCCTGGCGCCGTGCCGCGCGGCCCTGCCGCCAGAGGTGCTCTCCTGCCGCCGTACCCCACGGCGGCAGGGACTTAACGCCGTGGGGCGTGGCGGCAGGGATGCTGCCGCCGTGCGACACGGCGGCAGGTGGTGTACGGCAGATGTATATTTCTCGAAATTTTTGGTTCGTCCATTTATTTTTCGAAAATCAAAGAAAAAAATATATATTAAAAAATTCAAAAAAAATCTGCAAATGCAATACATTTCATGCTACGAAACTGTAGGATCATTGGCCCAACGTGTTCGAGCCCAGTAGCCCGCTCGCCCAACCAACCTTTTGTTTTTCCGACCGAATTCGCCCACGACCCTCAGACCAATAGTAACCCTCCACGTATACCCATCCACATCATCTCTCACCTCATCCGTCACCGACAAATGGGCCCAAATTACTCGCATGCCCCACGACGCGATCCATAGACCAACTCACGCCTCCATTAATATCGCCCACGCGCTTCCACTACCTCTCGTTCTCTCTCCTCTTCGATTCCCAATTCGAAGGCTTCCCAACCTGCGCCGGTAGGCGGCGGCGGCGGCGTGTAGAGGGTCCCTGAGGGCGGCAGCGATGGCGGCCACGGCGAAGTACAATCGGAGCAACCCGGCGGTGAAGCGGATCCTGCAGGAGGTTAAGGAGATGCAGTCCAACCCCTCCCCCGACTTCATGGCCCTACCCCTCGAGGTCCCAATCTCAACCACATCGCTGACCTTATCCTGCGGATTGTCCCGATCTGATCTTATCCAGCCTTAATCGAACGTCAAATCGATTGTTGTCCTCGTATTGTGTTTTTTTTTGTGTTTTAGGGTCTCGACAAATTCGTTGACTGAGTTTTACATACATTTTTTTATCTAGATCTGTCAGTTTTAAAAATTTTACTTGATATTGTGTGATCAGATAGCCATAGAATTCTGTTTGGTCCTTGACGTTGTGGCAATAGAGGGAATGTAGATATTTGTACATTCTGAGCATGTGGAGTTAAAGTGGGGATCAAGTGTTGTATTTTTTTTTTACATTTTATGTTCGAATTAGGAGATTATAAATATATCAATTTCTTTGGCATTTATAAGTTACTTATTATATAATGTAATTGCTTTGAGCAGGAAGACATCTTCGAGTGGCAATTTGCTATCCTTGGCCCTCGAGACAGCGAGTTTGAGGGTGGAATCTACCATGGCAGGATCCAGCTGCCTTCTGACTATCCATTCAAGCCACCTTCCTTCATGCTGCTCACGGTATGTAATATTACTCGGTGTTATTCTTCTGCTATCTCACCATTTTTGCGGCTGTTGCTAATCTTCTGCCTTTTAATCTACTATGTGACATGTTGCAGCCAAGCGGACGCTTTGAGATTCAGAAGAAGATTTGTTTGAGCATATCCAATTATCACCCCGAGCACTGGCAACCATCATGGAGTGGTGAGTAGCCCTTAGGCATTTTTTTAAATGACTGCTGAAGTGTTGTTGCAGGTTCACCCAAGGACCACTCTGATAAGCTGAAAAGCACCATTATTCATAGTCCACTCTGATATAGTCTTGTGGGCTATACGAGCATGGTGCAAAAGAAATTACTTTGTTTTTCTTTTGGTCTTTGGAATTTCCATGTGGCAAGTACCCACTATGGCTAGGCCAAAAGTAAACACGCATTTCTTCATTCTTAAGATTCTGTTTGTGAGCATGGAAGTTTGTAACATAAGGCCAAGTGTGTACCTGTCTCAACACTACAGTGGAGGTTTCATAGGCTTTTCTTTGCTCTTGTATGCATTTGAATATTTTTTGTGCTCACAAGTTAAGGCAAACAGAGCAGTAATTTGCTACTCTTTCATTTGTTCGCACCATTTTTTTCATAGTGCACATGCATATGTGCAGTATACGAGCATGGTGCAAAAGGAAATGGTTCTTTGGTTCTTTAAGGAATTGTCCTGTGGTGAGTATTTATCCACATGACCAGGCCAAAGGAGGAACATTTACTTTCTATGCGTGGTCATGTGCTATGTTTACTTAGTCGGGAGCTAAATGTATGTTGGAGTGTGCTGTAAATTCCTTGAATTAGTATAACACTGATTGGGAAAATTATACAAGGTCTTTTTTTTTAACATTTGATTTGCAATTGTGTTTAGTTTCATTATACTTGCATTCCAGTTGTAATGAGTTTCTTTGTTAAGTAGAGAAATAGGCCAATATTGTGAAATATGTTTGAATCATGCATGCTTGTTTGTAGATGGTTTTTGTTTCACAGGGTGTGGCTGCTAAACTAAACAATTCTTTTTGCAGTGCGCACAGCGCTAGTAGCCCTGATTGCATTCATGCCAACAAACCCTGGTGGGGCATTAGGCTCACTGGACTACAAAAAGGAAGATAGACAAGCACTTGCTATAAAATCACGTGAAGCACCACCAAAATTTGGTTCCCCGGAACGTCAGAAACTAATTGATGAGGTAAATTCCCACCCCAACCACAGGCTAAAAAATGCATGCCATTTTTGTATATTTGACAATTACAATGTACTTTTATAACTACAGATCCATGAGCAAATGCTCAGTAAGGCTCCTCCTGTTCCCCAAGCTCTACCGAATGGGCCAAACGAGGAGTCTAACCAATTACCTGCAGTTGACTCTTTTGGTGAGCATGGAGACAAGGTGGATGAAGGTGGGTCTGTGTCAGGCTCGTTGAGTGACCTTGCTGAGCCTCAACCTGCGGTGGGTGTTGCAGAAAACGCTGCTGAACCCCCAGTAGCTGAAGTTACTAACCCTCATCTGCCTGAAGCTAGCCACAGAGAAAACATTCCAAGAGTTCCCTTGGCGCTGCAGAATCCTGTTGTTGCAATCCAGAAGCCAAAGCATGACAAGCTGTTAACCTTAGCTGCATTTGGGCTGACTCTGGCTATTATGGCCCTCGTGATCAAGAAGTTCCTGAAAATCAATGGCCTGGCAGGTTTCATTGATGGCAAGTTCTGAGGCATAGAAGAGATGCCTCATTCCTCGTCTGAGTGGTTATGCTATGTGCTCCTATAATGTAACCCCGTAAGGTTTGTAAATGGCTGTTGTCTAGTTATAGATAAATCAAAGTGGGATCATGTTATGTTACCCCATTGTATGTAGGACACTGGATACTGATGGAAAATTGCAGAGGCTTTGCATCATCAGTTAGTGCATACTGTGCTGTGGCTTGTTTTTAGTTTGCATTTTGTTTGGCTGGCTCGGTGATCCATTTGGTTTCGAAGAGAAGGCATCTCGTATTCTCAACTGTCGTTTTGGCTTTTCTAGTCACATTCCTTTTCTATGCAGCTAGATGTAGATACATAATAAAAAGAATACATCTTAAAAAAAAGTAAAAACAACAAGTATTATGAAGGGAAAAGTCTACCGTCTCGCATAGGTTACTAATAAGTAACGGTATGTATCACACCGCCCCCCCCCCCCCCAACTTTTTAAAACGGTCAAATTACCTCTAAAATATTTTTGAAAAATATAAATCACAAAAAAATCATAAAATAAAAAATTCAATTGTGTTAAACTTCAAATGAGTAAATCTACATAGTGAATATATAATATGATACGCTTTAGTATATATTTTTTTTGTTGTAGTTTTAGATCTATGTTTTTCTTCGTAGCTGTAAAAAAATGTACTAAAACATATCACATATCATATTATATGTTCATTATATAGATCTACTCATTTGGAGTCTAGCACAATTGGATTTTTCATTTTATATTTTATGATTTTTTTTATTTACTATGATTTTAAAAAATTGCTTTAGGGAGTATTTGACTGGTTTTTAAAAGTTCAAGGGGTGATATATATCATTTCATAGGTTGGGGGTTACGTAGTCCACCCCTCATAGGTTGGGGGTGATGTAGATTTTTTCATATTATGAAACGGAGGGAGTAGTTCCGTATTGCTTGTGCATTTCTACGAGATGTGCAAGGTACTTGGCTTAAATAAGCCTGCCAAACCACAATGCTGGCCAAAAAAGTTGTACCCCCAGACCCCAGTTACCAACGCCACAGCTGGCTGTTATTATGCAGAAGCAGGGCAAAAGGGACCATTAAGCTAAAAAATTGAATACCGTAGATATCTAACCGCAGATCTTGTTTAATACAGCAACATTATGGGCATCCTAACAGTAGATCTTGTTTCATATAGTAACAACTTTTGCATCATCAGGATGCAAACTTTGCGACATAATCTAGCCAGGCTAATAGAAACAACGCATTGGAAGCTTAGTTCTAGCAGATAACAAAAATGTTTGACAGGTCTAGCACATCATGGCTTTCATGGCTAACTGGAAGCTGGAAGTGGTTGAAGGGCCTTGAGGGGATTCATAATTACTCCATCAATGAGGCCATACTCTTTTGCTTCTTTCGCGCTCATGAAGTAATCACGATCAGTATCTACGTTGATCTTATCCAGGGGCTGCCCAGTGTGGTATGCCAGGTATCCATTCAAGTTAGCCTTGTGGTGCAGCATCTCATTAGCCTGAAGAATAATCAGAAACTAAAAGGTCAGCAGCTGTAAAACCAGGAAATATTTAACAGGCGTAACTGTGAAGCAGCTAGGTGCCTAGGTAGGAAAGAAGAGAAGTATGGGCATCAACCCACAACGTGAGTTTACCTGTATTTCAAGATCAGTCTCTTGTCCTTGGGCTCCTCCAAGAGGTTGATGGATCATTATTCTTGAGTTAGGTAAGCTGTACCGCTTTCCTGTATTGCATTCACCAGTTATATGACTTGTACACCAAAGCATGGATGTTGTTTGCAATGCAAATAAATATTGTATTAGCAATCACAACTGTTACCTTTGGTCCCAGCACTAAGTAGAAAAGCTCCCATACTGCCAAAAAGAATTATAATAAAGGCAGAAAGGAGTGTGTAAGAATCTTAACATGGTAATGCAAAATAACATCATGTCACATGTAACATTTGAAGTTAAGCCCAATAACAAGACATGGTCAAATAATACCAGCAATGAATAATAAACATATTTGCACCGACCACCCTAAAGCTGAAACACAGTATAGGTCTCCACTATATCGAAGACATTATTCTATACTTAAATCTAGTTATTCCACTTAATAATAGGAGCTGTAATCCATACATTTTAAAATAATCCTAGTCCACGACAGGATAATGCACTCCTAAATTTGTTTACCACAGAATACCAAAATTAGAGTTGATTTTAAGTTCACACATTTCTGTGGTGATAATTACAGAGTATGCTCACTACAAAAGGTCGATTTGCAGAATAATATAATCTCAACAAAGGAAAGGATGCAAAAAGAAGCAGATCGCTGCTTTCAACATCCATTGGGAGTTACAATCATACAATTTGAGAATCCAATCAGCTTATCAGCTTAACTGAAAATAAAGTTCAGAAAACTCAGTCCATGTAATGTAAGTTTTATTTGCAGTAAAGCATAGACATGCCATAAACATTCTAGTTATCACAACCCAAAATTCCAGACCAGGCAGGTTATACTAAATTGAACATTCCAGGTACCACAAACACAAGAGTGAAGAGACTAGATGTGCTTCGTGCATTTTAGAACAAATGTTACACAGGGGGAAAATGTACAGAATCACATTGGTATCCAGACTTTGAGTAATCAAACATAAATGTAAAGATCATATAGCACGCAAATGTGAATCAATTGCTGATCATTCAAAAGAAATATAGATTTGGTACCTTGCAGCTAGTCCGATACAAACAGTGGAAACATCTGGCCTGATATGCTTCATTGTATCAAATATAGCCATTCCTAAGGGGAAACAAAAATATATTTATGATTTAACTGAAGCAACTGGTGCAAGCATGACATATTTATGGTAACAAATGTGTAAGATGAGCTATTACCAGCAGTCACTGACCCTCCTGGTGAATTGACATACATAATGATATCCTACATGAAAATCAACAAGAATCAAGCGGTAGATGGAAGCAGGAAACCATATTTGAATATATAATGCTAGATGAAATGACCAATTTGCTTCATTTACAGGTTCAATGGTCACAATTGTTTAACTCAAATCCAAACCAACCTAGGTTGGTAGAAGCACCAAAGAAAATCACAAAAGCACTAGGCATAGCAAACTAAGTATATTGGTGGTTTGCTTTTCGGTATCGACAAACAAAGGTTCATTTCAGCACAAGCACACTCTATTCACATGGGAATTAGAGCAGAAAACAATTTTCCCCTTCGTTTTCACCTTAGTGGGATCGATGGCGTCAAGATACAGCAGCTGTGCAACAATAATGTTAGCCATATCATCCTCCACAGGGCCACCGCACCGGATAATCCTCTGCACGAACACATACAGTCACAAGGACCATACAATTACATTCCAGTAGTAAGTAAAAAAACCCTCCTAGTTGAGTCTAAACACTTGCACAGAATATAGTACTCTCGTACATGCTGGAAAAGCTGGCTGACGACGCTCTGGAACCGCTCCATCACCATCGGCGACGGCCCACGCTCCTGCCCCGCGGCGTACTCCACCACCAAATCATCCCTGCGACACGGACACAATAAGCATCAGAAACCCCACGGCCCTAACAAAACCCATTCCAAGCACAACGCGCAAAGCTCATGACAATTTCCACCTGATCGACCAAATCCCGCGCCTCTGGGCAGCCCCGTACGCCCCCGCGCCCCCGGAGACGGCGGCCGCCACGCCGCGAGCGCACCTCCTGTTCCTGCGAGACGCGGATGGAGACGGGTTAGTGCTGGCAGAGAGGTTGGGAGGAGGAGGGGGCCAGGGGGGAGGGAGAGGGGAACCTGAGGAGAGGCAAGGATCTGGGGGCTGGGTTGGGGTTGGGGTTCGGGCGGAGGAGTGGGGCGGTCAGCGAGGAGGAAGAGGCGGCGGTCGCCATGGATGGGGGTCGGAGCTCAAGTGGGGTTTTGGGCGGAGGGGGCTTTGGTTTGGTAGCTCCTCTCTTATCCGCGAGGCGAGAGTGGCAAGAGAGGAGACGAAGGGAGGAAATGTGGAATCACTGGGGAAGTGAGAGTATGGGCTTAGAGATCTGGACTTCGACTTTTCGGCCTCGCTCTACTTGGGGTGGAGGCCTCTTAAGATTTTGGGATTTTAGGCTTGGGGATGGAAACCGCGAGGTCACTGAAGCACTGCAATTTCTGTGTGAATTTATCATTTCAGTAGAGAGTAGATTCAGAAATGAAGTACAGCAGTAGTAAATATCATGAGTAAGCAATAAGCCTATGGATCCATTGAAGCAGTTAGATCAAAGGTAGTGGCATAGGTTTCATGTCAACAACTACTCTATTTTCTTGATTTGTTGGACCAGTACGGAAAACCTCTGCCGTATTTATACTACAATGGTACTGGTTTTCCCCCCGCTGTGGCTGTGTACTTCACGGCATAGCGGCAAAATAAAAAATAAAAAACCATAACAGAACAGAACATTAGTGACAAACATAACCATTCAGTATTCTCTACATCTCAGTGTCTGAACAAACAAGAGTGCTCGCAGGCTTACAGCTACAGAGGTACATAACTACGGATGATCATAGATAAGCTTACACTACAGCCATTTGGTACATATAGATACATAAATACATATGCTACTACTATTTAAACCACGCTACAGATAGCTAGGCCCGGAGTGGCCAAGAGGCCAAGTGTTACATTAGATAACCTAGTGCACTATGCTTTTGGCCCTCATGGAGAAGGGTGGTTAGGTGCTCCGCAAGGCATCACAGCTCTGGCTGGGTGCGATAGGCAGCCTTCAGGAAGTTATCGAAGGGGCTGGCGGGTGGAAGCTTCACCATGGAACATGGTTCTGATGACACACGGTGGATGCTCTCGAAACCACAAGAATTTACCTGGACAAATGCAGATTGTGTAAGAATAAGATACAGGATGACAGCATTCTTGGAGATATGCTGAGGTCTGAGGATGTGTCGAAATGTCGATCTCCATACCTTGGGAATGATGGAATGATGGGCAGTAGGAAGACTTGGCATCGGGTTGTCTGGAGTTGATTCGTGGCCACTGACAAGCCAGCTTGATAGCTTCTTCCTCGTGCCCAATCCAAGGGCTTCGCATTGACTAGTCATTGTGCCATATGGGAGGGGTGAGGTTGAAACAGATGCACCTGCAACCTGGCCAGCAACATGTAGCGCCTGATAACAGAGAGAGATTCAGTAACAGTTACAAAAATTCAAGAAACAAACAATTACAATAGTTGACTTTGTCTGTATATAATAATATACTACTGCGATGGCATGATAAGAGGAAGAAAGGGCGAGCAATATAGTTTTTGTTCGTAAATGAATATTTAAAAACGGAGTGAGTATAAAATATACAATGATGTCTACTTGCCAAGACTTCACAAAACTAGTGCAACTGTGAACTAGCAGAGAATCAAGTAAGCTGAACTAGAAGTACTTACTGATTCCAGCAATTGACCAACACCTAAAACATGTGGAACAGACTGTGGCAGAGTGATCTTTGAGATGGAGCTAGCTGTGTTCGTAATTGGTGATTCATGCAAGCCGCAATCTACTGAAGAGGTTCTTGAACATTCCTGCAATGAAAAGGACCTGTGAGGTGATTTAAAAGCAAATTTTCATTATGGAAAGAGTGATAAGAAAAATGGAACATTGTGTCATTAGACTTATGCGAGTGCCTTATCCAAATCATAGCCAACCTACCTCATCAAAAGAAAGGGATTCATCAGAAAATGCCTGCACGTTGAAGTTAGCCCAGTCAAGTGCTGAATTCGACCCGAACAAAGGCATTTCTTCAGGTGTGAACATCTCAGTGAGCTCCTTTACTAGTACATCCTTGTCCATCTGCAAATGCAATTCTAATTAAGGAAAATCTATGGCAAATTGAGGGGAGAGAGAATGGTAAATTGGCTTCATCTTCAACAGCATGCAACCCAGTAAGACAATAACATCCGAACAGCTAACATATGGGAAAATCACACCACTCATGTATAAGACTAACCTCAGTGACACTAGAAAGTGCAGAAGCAATAACATCAAGCACTCTCTGATCATTCGTCCCTACTTTCGTCCTGCAGTCAGAAAGTATGGATTTGGCAACCTCCTGGTCGCTTTCAGAACTGTAGCTGTCTATATCTGATTGCAACTTTACATAGAGCTGCAAGTCTTCACCAATTCTCAGGTAAGGGTCGACCTGCAAAACATTCAATAACACATTTTCAATAATCAGAAATGTATAAGGGGATGCATTTCTATTTGCTATATAGCACAGAAGCAGAAGCTGTACTAATAGCTGGGAAATGGCAACGAAGAGCATGCCAAAACTTTAAAGAGAAATACAGTATGAAATACTTAGCATGAGAGGGCATAATATCTTATTATTTTCTGCACCAGAACTTACTTTGGAAGATGTAAAACACCTTAGCAAGTCTGACAGTTCAGTGATGTGACAAACTTTTCCAGTAAATGCCAGCATACTCGTTGATAAGATAAATATAGAGCGTTGGCAAGAAGCAGGCAGAACTCCTGGACGGATAAACAAAGGCATGTGACCTTCCATGAAACAAATACAAAGGGTAAAGAAAACCATAAATTTCCAGGAGCAGCTCATACCACCCGGAGTTAAAGCAATACTTCGCAGGGACAGTGGCAATTGGAAAAACTGGATGATATTACTGTTGCTTGAATTCTGCAGCATCAAGAATATTATAAATAACTTAGTTGTAACAATGAGGATTCTGGAAATAAATGAAAGGATGCTTACTGCAGTTCGGAAAAGGGTCACTGAGAAGCCTAGTGACTATTATAAAAAAAAATTGCTACCCAAAAATATTAACGGAGAAGATAAATTACAACTGTGTCCATTGAACTATTTTATACTATTAGTGAAACTCCAAAAGGATAAGATTCTTACGATGAATTTGTACCTTAAGGCGGGAAGAAAGAACTGTGAGGCTGTATGAATGACCAATCGCCTCATAATTAAAAGGAGTATTATCTGTTTGATTGGCCTGAACCCAGAATGCAGACAGCAATTGGTTGGTTTGGTCTTCAGTTAACAAGGCTATATTGGCCTCCTGAAACATTTGAGGAAAAAGCTGGTTATAAACCTTAATGAAAACAGCTGACAGAGTGACGGCAAAGGGGAAAATGTGTAAGATAGTTAAAAAGAAACAAAGTATGGCCACTTTAATCAAGTATAGATGCCCTTTGTTAGGGGTGTCGACAAGATACCTGTACAGGGTTGCTTAGCTTTGCGTATCTTTCAATGAAAGAGAAAACCAACTTTGAGAAATAAGCTGAATTTTTCCGTGACCAAACATGTTTGTGATCCTCTTCATGTGTGCTCCTTTCCTTCACATCATCATTGATGATATTTCGAGGCTTATCTGAACTCAAACTCTCCTTTTCTCTCCTTAGCTTCTCCAGTAGAGCGGTAGCAGAAGCAAATACAGATGTACTCCGAGACTGCTTTTTTGTTTCATATAGGTACTCTGACTCGCTCCTTAGATGGCTTGATCCTCGGACAATAATAGCGGAAAACATGTGGTGTGCTCCCACACGAGTGTCAATATCAGGATGCACCATGGCCTTCAGGATCTGCTGGAGGAGTGCTTCTGGAAAGACCTACAAACAAGAAAACAGAAATGAATACCAAAAAAATTGTAAGAAGCAGGATTTTGTGAGGATAGGAAAGAAGATTATGCTGGGAGCCAGGAAGGGGATATCATTTGATTCATAGTAAACTATATACACAGTTACAAACTTTTAGGGGTATGAAGACAAATAACCCTATTCAGGTTTTATTCTGAGACATATGAAGTATCTTAAATAATTGGATAACGAGAGATGATAGCTTAAATTCAGAGCAGTCAACTCACCATAGGAGCATTTGATGATACTGATGTCAACGAGATTGTGTGTGAAAGGATCAGCAAACTTCCAAGTGTTGGTCTGGCGACTGTTGGTATTGAAGGCAAATTCTCCAATGTTATTGCCATCATATCGTAGAGTGGCCGCACATCATTAATCTATTATAAATTCAAGAACAATAGTAAATAACCAATGGGCAAATTGTAAGCATAGAAATGGGAAGTGCCAATATCAGGAAAGAAATAGAGCAGAATAAGCAGGACATACTCCTCTAACGACTTCCATAAGACAGTCCTCCAAGAAATTCTGAAGAGATTCATTCAAATTCAGCTCTTCAACACTGCCTGACTCCACAGCCTCTAGTGTTTTCCTTAAGTGCTTGCACAAGTCAGCTGCTACTACAAGTTCAGCAGTAATCCCTCGGGATCGAAGCTGCCGTGCCAAGGATGTTGCTGTCTGGATAATATCTGATTTTGTCTGAGGATCATGTGAAACATTTTTGTGATCTAAATGCCGGATGACAGCAGTTAAAATCAATTTCTCGTTGCCTGCAAGAGAATAACACATAAGCAAGCAGAGATAATACCATGAAAACAGAATAGGTAGGAAATGGAGGTTGTATGATGCAAATAAGAATGTAGTAAATATAATGTGATGGACAATGTGGATATGCTCCACACCTTCCTTGAAGACCTATTTGTAACGAGACAGATAACCCATTCTAAATAATAGGTTGCCACTATGTAAGAGAAAACTAGAAACATACTCCAAAGGACCAGGATAAAGAAATATAAAATTCATGTAAAAAAATGCTTGAAAGCAAGTCCATACAGAGCAGTGTTTCTTGTTTGGTATGCAGGCACTAGGCAATTATATTTTTTGAAAAAAAAAGTCATTTAGAGAATAAACAACATGCCTGAAATCTTCTCCGGATAAGCCATATCAGACAAAACAAGCAAAGCCAATCCATGTCGGGGGGCCCACTCTTTTTTCTTATCAAAGTATGAAAGCATAGGATCTAGGATGCGTCGCATAGTTGTACTCTCTTTGGCCAACTCCGCAAGCTTCTGCACACAAATATGTGACCATACTTGTGGAGACTCGCGCTCCACCCTGCATTTCCATTTTAGAAAATCATGATGTATTAAGTACATTGTACTAGGCCAAATGAAATGAAGTAGAATGAATAACTTCACATATATACATGGGATATTATTCGCAAGGTAAGCAATGCTATCATGGTTAAATTCATAGCTCAGATAACGGATAGATAGTTGTTCGAAAAAAATAACGGATAGATAAAAGAAAAATGACCCTGAATTATTATTTATACTACTATGATGTTCTTCCTACAGCTCTTTTGGACATCTGGTACTTAACAGATACAAGATTATATTAGACAAATCAACAAGCCATAGTGTAAGGTTGGAATTGATCTACAGCTGTGTGTGTGTGTGTGTGTTTTTTATGTAATACAGCTGTGTGTTAATATCTCCACATCTAACACGTCTATACTATACACTTCAAAAGATATTATATTACACCCAAAAAAAACACAAAATAACATCTAGAGAGCTTAAACATGCTCTCAGATCTACAGCTTCATGTTATCAGGTCTCCACATCTAACACGTCTATACACTTCAAAAGATATTATATTACACCAAAAAAATCAGGTAACATCTAGAGAGCGTAAACATGCTCTCAGATCTCCACTTGCAATAGTTGGGGAACATTGAACCATTCAACAGAGGAGAGAAAAGGCACACTGTTGCTTGAGAGGTATATAAGACTAAGAAACAGACCATGGTGCAGGAAGAACTCACATGGCGTGCAGGTGCACACAAGCAACAGCACACATTTTCAGCACAAAGTTTATGAAAGGAAGATATAGACGCATTCTTAATGATAACCTACCTGGTAAGGGCTGAGGAATTCCTTGCTGGACGCAACCTAATGGTTGTACTGCTGATATTCACATCATTACCACCACCCAATCCAGGTCTACCCTCACATCTTGCTATTTCATCAACCCAATTATGCTGTGCTGCATGTCTGTCATCACCACCACCAGTAGATTCCTCCGCCCTATAATTTTCCAAGACCGATTGCACTACCTGCCAAATCCACAGAAAGTTAAATCATGAACTACCATCATTGCATTGAACTCGGAAGGACACAAAGCAATGTCATTCAAGAACCACTGAAAAAGTTTCAAATTCTATTTGATGAAGCAGCCAAAAGTCCATTTGGCAGAAAAATCGAGAAAGAAGAGCATCAGCAGCAAAGTTGGCCAATTTAGATTTCCACATTTGGCACTAAATCAACTTAGCATGTACTAATAGTAGTTTGTGCTAAAGAATAATTTCCTAATTTCTATGTGGATCAATTATAGCTTCCATAGAAAAGGAGAAAAGGCTGAACCTGTTCGATTTTTACAATGTCATATGCTATAATCACTTGGGCGAGGGTTAAGAAAGAAACAAGAAACAACAAAAGAACACGGTAAGATAATAATTTCTGTGTATAAAACAAGAAAAACAAAGCTATATTTCACACAACATTAAATGGTTGATAGAACATCATGCAGAACTGCAGATAAAGCAACTCAACCATGGGACTGACACAAAGCAAGTCTAATTAGACAAGCTGATTATTGCTAAGAATGAAATAACCTCGTGCGATCAAGCATGCTAATAAATTGCAAACAGAAGCAATTTGGAACTCATGTAAACTAGTTTGATTTCCTTTCGTACTGCACAAGAAATGACATCAGGATTAATGCTATAAAAAAAACGGCAGTGCTTAGTACTTACCTCATCAAAATCAGCAAATATGTATGAATGCTCCCTCATAAACCAGATCTGTACAAATTTTACAGTAGTCGCTTGAACTTCCAAACAAAATTGCTAGAAACCATCAAGAAGAAAAAGGAGAAAGATGGTGGAGGAAGTGAAAAGCAAATTTTGTATTACCATTGCTGACAAACACTGCAAACTTGCTGCCCTCAGAAGCCTGTGCTCCTCTCCTTGTTGACGTGAAAGTCCGCATACTTTGCGAACCAAGCTTTCAATGTTGCGTGCATATGTGTTGTCTACCTGATAATATGCCAAAGAAAATGAATCCTAACACATACCTAAAAAAATCGATCAAGAATATGAACATTTGTAGCACCGGACATATTCTAATTGTCAATACCCCACCTGGCTGTTGATAAAGTTTGCTAAAGTTTGACACCCGAGGATGTGAATGTTCTCTTGCTTGCTTTCCAGAAGCTCAGTAAGGACATTCACTAGGCTGATGGCAAAATATGCCCTGCACCAACAAACGTGGACAGTAGCATGACACAAAAATTCTGCCGCGAAAAACTCATGGGAAGCTATTAACATTGCAGTAAATGGCACATAAGTAGTGGCCAAGAACTTTGTAAACTCACATTTGCTCCTTACAAATGGAGAGTAGCTTGCTGTAAGCTTCGGTGATGATTCTGACAAAGCTCACATGAGCCGCACGCAGCTCCTTGTGAGTCCTCTGTTCTAGAAACTTGGCAATCTGACAGACAAGCAGTGAAGGGGAAACAAACAATGATTAACCACATCCTTCAAAGGAATCTTGTAGCAGCACATCACAAAATGGCGACATCACATGCCTTTGGTATGCGGAGGGGGTTCTTCGCGGCATACTCACAGAGCTTCATAATTTTCCTCTCATTCGGAGCACCATCCTTCAAAAGAAAAAAAAAAGTGAAATAGTAAGCAACATCAGTACACTTGACTGCTAACTTCAGTATGGGTACTAATGCCGTCTACAAATCAACACGCTGGAATCTACATTTTATCCACAGAATTCAGGAGAGACAGAATACGACACACTTGACAGGGAAATATTCCTCAGAGCATTTTATAAGGAAGGTAGTTGCCAACTACTTGCAGATCCAAAATAGTCAAGTACTAGAACAATGCGTCGAGTGACTGCAGCAAACAACTGAAACGAGAAGAGAACCAAGAGGGCGCTACTCACTGGCGTCTTGGGGAATATCTCGGCGAGCAGCTTCTTGTAGCGCTTGACGGGGCGGCGGGAGCTCGGGCGCAGCGCGGGGCAGCACACGCACATGCTCTCGCAGGACGGCAGGAGCTTCGCCGATAGGAACCCCATCTCTCCCGCCGGACCCGCGGGAACGCCGCAGCAGCCCCGCGTAGATCTCACCCCCGCCTCTCTGCCCGCAGAACGCGCGCCCGGACTCCGCTTGCCTGCTGCAGCAACGGTATCGCAGACCGGCCACCCAACTCCGCCTCCGCCTCCGCCTCCGCCGCCGCCGACCAAACCCCAAACCCAACCCGTGGAGACGCCCCCAAACCCCAACCTGGAGAAGCGCTACGGGACCGACGGGTGGGAGGGGGAATTTGGGTTGCCCGGGACCGGGAAGGGAGGGGAGGGGATGGTTGCGAGGACAGGCAGCGAGGAGAGAGGCACCACGTGAGTGAGAGAGAGGCCTCGCCTCGGTGGCAGCGCCAATTGCAGCAGCCTTTCCCCTGTGTACCTCGCGCGGAGCGACGAGCGCTTTCCTGGCGCCACTGGAGCAGACAGCAGAGGGCTTCGCCAGTTCGCCCCTCCCTGTGCCCACGCGGCCACGCCACGGACTTGCGAGCTGTCACGGACGCGACGCGACGACAGGGACTTTGCGTTTTGAACGTTGAGTGCGCCTGCCTCCGCAAGTCCAGAGCTTGCTCGCCACAAACGTCTTCTTCCATGGAAAGTGGAAACTGGAGGTGGGGGAGAGTATAATTGAAGAACGGAATCAGAAAGAAATTAGCGGAGGGGTTCTATCTGAGAGAATCTTCTCATAACAAGTATTGGAAAATTGCCGTTGTTCATTTATTAGATTAAGACGTCGTTGATGCAACCTAGGACTTGGGTAGTTGTTAATTAGGTGCCGGTCGCTCCAGGTTTGGTGCGCCCTAGATGATGCCACGCCTAATCATGTTGGTCAGTGTTTTGTCAGGGCATTGGATTCTTTTTTAGTAGCTGGGGTTTCTTTAATGGGAACATATCAGGTGGAAACCAACCATTCCGTGCAAACTATGGAAATTTCAATCTAAGCCACATGATGTTGATCCAAGGGAAGACTTATGGAAGGTGGGAGGAGTGATGTGCAAAACTCATGAGAGGTGGGAGGGATGATTTGCAAATGCACTTTTGCAAATCACTCCTCCCACCTCCTATGAGCCCTCCTTTGGATCAACATCGTGTGGATCAGATTGAAGTTTCTATAGTTTGCACAGAGAGGTTGGTTTCCACTTAATACGTTCCCTTCTTTAATACGGCCATAAGTACACTCGTTGGACTAAATGGGTCACCTCTTTTTTCATTCAGCAATATGATATGAGCAAACATGAAATAACTAGTAGGGTTTTATATACACGGTGTTTGACTAAATGCAGGCTATCAAGAGTTCAAGACTAAATGCACGGGAGACATAAACAAAGTAGTACAGGGGTCAGTCTCATCGTAAACAAAATCTCATTCCACGGACCTTTTAGGCTTTTTACCGTTAGAAGAAGAATTGAAAGTTCAGGAACCTAGGGACTTGTCACAATCTTTTTAAGTATGTGTTGCATTTTGAAAGTGAATTTTAAAACGAAAGAGAAGTTCGGTAAGTGGGTGTATTAATAGGATACCATGGTGGTTGTGGTTGTCCAAGAACTACTCTCGATAAAGCTAGTGATTGCCTAGATTAAACGTCAACTTAGTAGGTCACTTGATCAAATTCCGAAGTAAAACATAAAATCTGTTCAGCTTCTCTGTTTGCGCAGCGCTTCTACTTCTTTGTGTAGTATTTTCCCACGTTACAAATCTGTCGTACAAATGAGCAAAAGCCGTTATATGGGAACTTAGCATAGACGGGGCGGGGCCCCTTTTGTCTGTACTAAGGTCCACCCTAATCACACTATACGATACAAGCAAGTCTTGCATGCAATCCTTCATTATAAAGACTAAAAGCATTCCAAAAAGGTTGAGAGGGACTGGAGAAGATTGAGGTGAATTTAATCCCTTCCCGACCTCTCACACAACCAGCCCCCCCCCCCCCCCACCCCCACCCACACACACACGCAAAACGAACATGCCCGAAGTGATCTCAAAGACTCATTTATAGCTAAAAATACACCGTGATTATAGCCGGCTACTATCCCATTCTCATTAGGAGTTTTCGTTCTCGATAAATGGGGGTGTAACAAAACAAGAGCGATCATGACTGTAAAGTTATGAAAAGAGAGGGGAAACAATTTTCATCTAAATGAAAACTTGATTCACATGATTTTTAGTAAATTGAAAACTCTTTAACATATCCATTTGGAGCTATTATTATTATTATTATTATTATTATTATTATTATTATTATTATTATTATACAATCTTGTGCCCAATAACGACTATACGTCATGCGTAAACTAAATAATAAGTCTGCACACAAAGCAAAAATACAATCTTGTATTGTAAAGGCTATTTCACTAAGGTTCATTTCCAATCTAGATTTTTTTTTGAGAAAGTCATTTCCAATCTAGATGTACTAGTACCTTACAAATTACAAGTCGCATTAATCTGCTTAGCAGCGGTGGGCCGTCTTTGTGAAACTGCAATTGAGAACGTCTAGGAAATCCGATTCCTATAAACAAACCACGGCAAAGAGGTCCGGGCCCTGGGTATATCAACATCAGGCCTCATCCAATAATCACGCAACGGGCGCATCGTCTGGTCCGATCCAGCCACGGCCTACACGGCCCACACACCACCCGGGAACGGACGAGTCGGTGGCCCAACCAAGCCGAGCGGCGCCAATTCTCCGCTGCCATCGTCTCCTTCCTCCACCACCCCCGTGTCCTCGGCGCCTCGCAAACCCTAGAACCGTCCCGCCGTCGGCGCCATGTCGAAGCGTCCGAAGCTTGGGGGGTTCAGCATCCCGCGGCCGACCACCTACAACTTCGAGCGCTCGCAGCCCGTACCAAGGCTATACCGTCCCACAGACGACCCGGACCTCGACGACATCGCCTTCTCCGACGACGCTCCCACAGACGCCCCCGCCGCCGCCGTGGCAGCCAGCACGGCGCAGGATGCGGAAGAGATCGACCCGCTGGACGCCTTCATGGCGGAGATCCAGGAGGAGATCCGCGCTCCGCCCCCGCCACCGAAACCCGAGGCGCTTCGCCGCGCAGACTCTGACGATGACGAGGATGACCCCGTCGAGAGCTTCCTGCGGGCCAAGAAAGACGCCGGTCTCACGCTCGCTGCCGACGCTATGCACGCCGGTTACGACTCCGATGAGGAGGTCTACGCCGCTGCCAAGGCCGTCGACGCCGGTATGATGGAATACGATTCTGACGACAACCCCATAGTCGTGGACAAGAAGAAAATCGAGCCCATACCAGCACTCGACCACTCGACCATCGAGTACGACGCCTTCACCAAAGATTTCTACGAAGAGAAGCCGTCAATTTCAGGTGAAGCACTCTGCACCTTGCATTCTTTTCTAAACCTATGTGATACTGTACTAATAGTTCCGCACATGTTATGTTGGCTGTTAATTAGCTGTTCTTTAAAGTTTACACGGTCGAGCTACTTAAATCTGACCTTGACTAATATTCAACGAGTGCTATGACTTCGTACTTGGCTTAGTAAAATATGCGACAAACCAAGCATAAGTAAGTTCGATTGGATGCTCTGTTCCATGATGCAATCTGAACTTCTGCTGTCTTAAGACGGAAATGAAGCCATGCACTTTTCCAAGACCACTGTCGTTTTGATCATGTGTTTATAGCGCTATGCTAGAGATTGAATTTATGTAGCCTTTCTTAAGGAAAAAATTTGTAGTGAGACTATTACTTTCATGTGCCCAACTCATTACAATCAGAGATCAAATGCTTCATGTCACTTGCATGTTTGTTCAATTAGGAATCAAAGGCCCCATAACACCTGCTTGTAGCGGTGTTATCTGATTTATTTCCCTTTAAGTACATTACCATCCTTCAAATTTTATGCAATCATTTGCTGGACCCCATGATGCAATGCAATGCATTACGTTTTTTTAAGAACAGGATGTTATGTTGCTACCGGTTTACCGCCTTGGACTGAAGCTAACCTCTCACCGGTTAGTGAAGGCACTTACTAGTGTTTCAAGTATATAGTGCTTGTGTATCTCAGTTACAAGATTTCTTGCCAGATTATTTAATTATAGCCGTAATCAAATAAATGATAGATGTTCTTACTGCCCATCAGCTTATGACACAGTTATCCTGTAACTAGATTAAAATGGAGGACGGGTTACTGGCCATTTTCATATGCGGGGTAAAGTAGAAAAAAATCTGCAGAGCCTTGCACTGTATGTGTTCAGGACAAAGTTTTTATTTCCCTAATTCAGCACCAAACTTCGATTTCTGTATACCACCCCAAAGGAGCAAATTTCAATTGGATGTGCTTGTTTTGTTTCATGTTCTTCCTTGGTTCCTTCCTAAATTTGTATTTAGTTAAGAACTAAGTTAATGCAACTGGAGCCTTGCAAGCTTTTTTCTTCATGATTGATGTGGTGACTACCATGCACAGATTGTTGTTTCTCATTCTTTAATGATCTAAGTTACGATTACGATGTATTGATCTTTCTTTTTTTTCTTCTAGGTATGAGTGACCAAGAGGTGGCAGATTATATGAAAAGTTTGGCAATTAGGGTTTCTGGTTTTGATGTGCCAAGGCCAATAAAAAACTTTGAGGATTGTGGGTTTCCTGTACCATTAATGAATGCTATTGCCAAGCAGGCTTATGAAAAACCAACAACAATTCAGTGCCAGGCTTTCCCTATCGTACTTTCAGGCAGAGATATCATTGGAATTGCGAAAACTGGTTCAGGCAAAACTGCAGCTTTTGTACTCCCTATGATTGTTCATATTATGGATCAGCCTGAGCTTGAGAAAGAAGAAGGACCGATAGGAGTGATTTGTGCTCCAACAAGAGAATTGGCACATCAGATATATCTCGAAGCTAAGAAGTTTGCAAAGCCTTACAACCTTCGAGTTGCTGCTGTATATGGTGGGGTTTCCAAGTTTGACCAGTTTAAAGAACTAAAAGCAGGCTGTGAAATAGTCATTGCAACCCCAGGGAGATTAATAGACTTGCTGAAGATGAAGGCATTGAAAATGTTCAGGGCAACTTATCTGGTCCTTGATGAAGCTGATCGCATGTTTGATCTTGGATTTGAACCACAAATAAGATCTATTGTTGGTCAAATTCGACCAGACCGACAAACTTTACTTTTTTCTGCAACAATGCCATACAAAGTGGAGCGTTTGGCAAGAGAAATATTGACTGATCCTATTAGAGTTACAGTTGGTCAAGTTGGCAGTGCTAATGAAGACATTAAACAAGTTGTCAACGTACTCCCTTCTGATGCTGAGAAAATGCCTTGGCTTTTGGAGAAATTACCTGGAATGATTGATGATGGAGACGTTCTTGTATTCGCGTCTAAGAAGGCTAGAGTGGATGAGGTAGAGAAAGAGTTGAATCAGAGAGGATTCAGGATTGCAGCACTTCATGGTGACAAGGATCAAGCTTCTCGTATGGAGACCCTTCAGAAGTTTAAATCTGGGACATACCATGTTCTGGTTGCAACTGATGTTGCTGCACGAGGTCTTGACATCAAGTCAATTAAAACAGTTGTTAACTTTGATATTGCGAAAGAGATGGATATGCATATTCATCGAATTGGAAGAACTGGTCGTGCTGGTGATAAAGATGGCACTGCATACACTTTGATTACACAGAAGGAGGCACGCTTTGCTGGTGAATTGGTTCACAGTTTGATAACTGCTGGTCAGGATGTGCCCAATGAACTTATGGATCTAGCTATGAAGGTTAGTTATCTTACCAATGACTTTTTGTTTTTTTTGTGTTGGCATTACATAGTAAGCTAGGACTTCATGGAATTCTAGCTGAATACTTCATGCAAATTGAATGTTTGGAGTAATGTAAATATTATCTTGTTAATTTAGGTAGTCACTCTTGCAATTAACATAATCCCATTTTCTGAAGCAATTGTGATTTGAATTCCAGGATGGAAGATTTAGAGCAAAACGGGACTCCAGGAAAGGTAGGTCGTCTTTATTTATTTACAGTGTAGGAAGCAGGTGATCTTGATGAGTCTTTATGGAAACATACTCACAAGCTGTTATGCTGGTCAGGTGGTAAGAAAGGTGGCAAAGGAAAAGGTGGTGGCGGGGGTGCTGGGCGCGGTCGTGGTGTGCGTGGAGTTGATTTTGGCCTCGGCATAGGTTACAATTCTGGGTCTGGTTCACAAGTACCTCCTCCAAGAACTGCTGCTGTCAATTCATTGAAGACTGGGATGATGCAGCAATTTAAGAGCAGCTTTGTGTCTGGATCTTCCAATGCTCCAAGCAGCAGTGCACCTTCCTTTGTAAGGCCAGCACTTCGCGGTTTTGTGTCTGGCGGGACCATAGGAGGAGACACAAGGCCAGCACAATCAGCCCCCTCCTTTGTCCCTGCATCCCAGCCAGCGCAGTTGGCCCCCTCCTTCGTCCCTGCACCCCGGCCTGCAGGAAATAGTAGTAGCAATGAAATGGGGAACCAAAATTCAGAAAGGTAGGTAACTCAGCACATCTTGCACCGTTACAGAATCATTTCTTGCCTGTGGATACATCTGTTTGTTATGGTTCAATATCCAGTGTTCTGAGTCAAAGTTTTGCTTGCATTGCAGTTCACGAGATCGATCCAGGGAAAGAAAACGGCCATCAGGTTGGGATCGCTAGCCCCTGCTAGCCAGTGTACTGAATTGTGTTTTCTTTTCCACTGTATTGAAGCATATTGATGTAAACTGTAGATTACATGATGTGAATTTGTGAGTGATAAGTGTTGTTTTAAGTTTTTCCTCTTATCTTTCGTCCAACAATTGTTGTATCTGGCCGTTAAGCCACACAGTTTTCCCTAGCTGCGATCATCAAACCGCAAGGATACTTGTACTTTCTTTCTTTAGGTGAACAGCAAACCCAAGGAATCAACAAAAAAAGTGGTTGGGTGATCTATCCATGATCCAAAAGCTTTATCTGCACAATTACTCTCACCAAAATACTGCACGTATATTCTCTCTCGTCAATTTTTTTTATCTCCATAGTCTATACGTAACCGGTCCTACGGTACGGTAGCGGTACCCGCCGGTTCCCAACCGGTCCAATTCAAAATTTTTAAATTTGAATTCAAAAAATTAAAAAAAGTTTTAAAAATACTTCAAGGTGTGTAATGGTCTCAAAAATTTGCAAATATTAGTTCATTTAGTATTTTTTGCAGGCGTTAGAAGTTCAACCAAAAAAAGAAAAAGAACAAAAATTGGGTCGGTTGAACTTCTAATGCCCGCGAAAAATACTAAATGCACTAATATTTGCAAATTTTTGACACCATTAGATTTTACGCACCTTGAACTATTTTTAGAAACTTTTCTTTTTATTTTCAATTTTTTAATTTAAATTTGAAAACATGTCAAATTCTTCATTGATTCGCAACCGACCGGCTAACCGGTGTAACCGGACGGGCTAACCGGTCTGACCGGCCCGACTAATGAACGATTAGCGTCACAACCGGTCTGACCGCCCTGGCTAACCGGTGTAACTGACCGGTCAACCGGTCGTTACCGTTTGCACTAGTGTTTCAACTTGAAAATTTGAATTCAACCGATTTTTACCGGTAACCGCTCCTACTAGTCCGGTTAACCGCTACCGGTGGGCGGTGGAAGCCGGTCCCGGAACAATAAGAAAAAACCTGATAGAAGTACGATATATTGCTATACCTACACGTCTCTATTTTTCAATGGTCAAGTAATCACTGATTCACTGGATTCTAAGTTATGCATACTTTTATATATTTATGCACGTCACGTTGCAACGTAAAAATATAATATCCAAAATATAAAAAATTTATAGTTATAGTATTAATGTAAAAAAAATGCATAGCATCTTATAGTTTTAATATTAGAAAATATGTATAAAAAAGACTACATCGTTTGACTTTGGAAATATAATCTTCCGTTCCAATATCAATATTTTATACAACATTAACTATGAAACATGCAGAAATAATATTTACAACATCTAACTATTGTAACATATCTTCTGTTATTTGATTTAAAAAAAAAATCAAACATCACTTCCGCAGCGTTACCGATTTACGTAAGTTTTACGGACATGAAACGATTTTATAAACTTTGCAGCCCGCAAACAGAAAAGTGTAGTGGAACCTCGTGGAATCATGATGATCAGTGGCATAGTGGTGGCCGGTTACCAGTCAATTTTCCCAGAAATAGCAGTGTTCGCAACGACAACCGAAGGCGGTGACATCCGCCCGGTTTGGCGCGGTGCTGCAAAATCGCAATGCACCCCGGCACGGCAGTGTTCACTTTTCACTTTTTTCGGGCAACATTTTTTCTTTAGAATTCGGGGAATATATCCTTGCGCGCGCGCGCCACTGGTCATTTTCTGTTTTCTTTTTCGAGTTCCCGCCGTGCCCCGGGAGACCACGCGGGATTCACGTTCACCTGACGCGCGGGCCTGTCCCCGGCTGGCGGTCTCTGGGGCCACTTCCCGTCTCTCTGCACAGCTTGCTGCCCACCGCCCACGGCCTTTTTGGAGTTTGGAGTTCCCCAGTCCCCACGCCGATCAGAACCCACCCAACTCGCGGCGGAGGCGAAGCACGCGAGGGCGGAGGAGGAAGAGCGCGGGGCGCGGGGGGTCAGCGATGCCGAGGATCCCGGCGGCCGAGCGGCCGCGGCTGACGCTCGAGGACTACATCGTCTTCTTCACCACCCGCGGCGGCACGGGCCTCAGCCTCCACCAACTCAACGAGGTCCCTACTCCCTCTCTCTCTCTCGTCGCAGATCAGCCCGTGTCCCGTTCGTGCGGCGTGCACTGAGCTTTTTTTTTTCTGCCCCCCTTCTCGTCGCAGATCATCTACATGCACGCGTTCGCCAGGCTCCACCACCTTCCGAAGGTACACACCTCCCCCTCTCCCTTCATCCACCCTCATCGCCTCCAATTGAGCCTTCGATTTTGAGGGGGTTTCTGATCACTGACGCCTCCCGCGGCCCCACGACGGCAGCCGGCGATGGTGGACGCGCTCAGGTCGGTGGACCTCATGCGCCCGCGCCGCTCCACCGTGCCCCTCAACGCCGCCGCGCCGTCTCCGAGCGCCGCCCCGGCCGCGGCCGCCGCGCTCTCGGTGGACGAGGCCACGCGCGACATTGAGGACCTCGGCTGGCGCGAGTGCCCCGTTGGCTCCCTCCTCTCCGTTCGCGCCGGGGTGCGGTCGCTCGACGACGCCGCGGCCGCAACCCCCGTGCCCATCTCCGTCATCGCCCCCGGCTCCACGGAGCGCATCTCCCCGCCGAGCCTGCTCAGCTCCGCCATCGCCCCCGGCTCAACGGAGCGCATCTCCCCGCCTAGCCTGCTCAGCGCCTCCTCGCCCCCGCCCCCAGTGCCGCCGACAGCAGCCAGGAAGAAGCGCTCCCTGACGGGCATGGGGAAGGCCGCGACCAAGGTGAGGCGGCGGCGCATGGTGGAGCTGCTCACGCTCCCGTCCGTCGAGATGGCCACCTCCGCCTAGCGGCGCCGTCCCCCTCAAGCTCTCTGCTCACCGGCCGTCTACCGGCGAGGTGGCACCGGCATCTGCTTGATTTCTTCTTCTGATCATCACTTCATCGGTGCTACAACATTAGCTCAAGTTTCTGAAGAAACCTTGTTCCGTCCTTTTGGTAGAAATGGCTCGAATGAGTTATGTAAATTATGGTGGTGGTGATGGGGAATCGGCGGTGTGAAGGACCAATGCTAATTTAATCTCGTTCTGTTGAAAGGAATTGTTATCTGTAAATTATGTTGGTGTTGAGGGATCGGCGTGAATGATCAAAGTCAAGTTGTTTAGCCGATGACGTTGCAAGATGCTTTTTTCCAGCGAGCAGTTCTCGCTTCTGGTAATGCAGTACTGCGTGGTTTGCTTTTTGAATCCCGGTGCGGTGGACCGCACTACAGAGAGCAGTAGCAAAGCAAAGCAAGCAACACGCTGCGAGCGACGAGTTGGGAAACGGCATTGAAGTCCTCCCGCCGCTGCCGGGACTCAGATCCGGTGCCTTTGCTTCGGCAAGGCACCGTGCATCTTTGCTGTCTGATCGAAAAAGATAAGAACAACAGCGTAGCGAAAACACTGTCGATGACACTGTAGCGGAAATACTGTTCGTAACCTGTTCAATTGATACTGTAGCATGAGGCACTGTTCATATGATCTGGCCGCTGGTTTCCAATCGGATGGTCTGGAGATGATCCAAAGGTACACGGTACCTTGCTGAAGCAAAGGCACCGGATCTGAGTCCCCGCTGCCGGTCCTGTCGTCTCTTTCCTTCTCCCCGTCTACCATTTTCTCGCAAGTGTACTGTCGACTCGCTTGTGCACCGAGAAAGCAAAGAGCAGTGAAGGCAAAGCCGAGAGGAACGACGCCATGAACGCGCTTTCGGCGAGAACCGGAGGGGGAAATGGTTTCCGACGGGCGATCCATTGTCCATGTGTCCACAGTCCACATGTCGAACGGTGAATCGATGGCGCGTCCCGTACGGAGAGGGCTGCCGCGTGCCGCGCCTCGGCCTCCCGCATCGCATGTGAAGTGTCGGCGTGTCGCGTATCCGCACTGGCGAAAGGGTGGACACGCTCTGGAGTCTGGCCGCTCTGGCGAAAGCAAAGCTCCTCTGCCCCCGTCCGGTGCACGGGCAGGCGTCAGGCATCGAGCACCACCGGGAGGAGTTGGTCACGCGCGACTCGATCCAACGACCAGCGTCGTTTCCGGTTTGCGTGGTCCGACGATCCTGGCCGTCCAGAAGAAGCCAGCAGGGGGCTAGGGCGCTAGGCTAGCCGACAGGCCTACGCTTTCGCCTGCTCCTCGCGGCTCCTTGTGCAGCTAGCCTTTGCCGTTGCTTGCATCGCAGACGGAATCTGCGGTTCGGCACTTCAGCTGTTTTTTTTTTTTTTTTTGAAAAGAGCACTTCAGCTGTTCTGCATTGCGGAAAGGAGGGAGGAGACACGACCGGAAACTATCAAGGCGGAGGAGCAAGGTCGGGGGAGAGGAAGAGGCTAGAACGGCAAGGAAGGCGGCGACCAGCGAGGAAGATGAAGGGGAAGCCGTTGACGCTGGAGAAGTACCACCGCTTCTTCCTCGACCCGTGGGGCACCAAGATCAACATCGATCAACTCAACCAGGTACGTACCGTCAAATATAATCTTTCTCCCTCCCTCCCTTTCCCTCTCATCCGATTTTCTTCTCCCAATTTCTCATCAATCTCCTGGGTTCCTGCGTGCATATTGATTTTCAGCACCCTAGCATTTCCTCTTCGTTGAACTCGATCGGTTCCTAACTCCCCATTATTTATTTATTTATTTATTTATTCCATCTTTTAAAACAAATTGCAACGTGCGTTTATCGCAGATCCTGCTCATACATGGCTTCATCAAGATCCACCACGGGAAAAAGGTAACCGCGCGCCAACCAAAACCTCCATTAACCCCCCTGTTCTTCGTTGTTTCTTTGTGGCTGATGCTCATGGAGCTGTTCGTGCGAGGGGGGCCTCCGAGCAGGACAGGATCATGGAGTGCCTGGTGGGGCAGGTGGACCTGCTGCCGCCGCGCCGCTCCACACTGCACCCCGAGGCGCTGTCCGCCGCGTCCCCGCCTTCCGCGGCCGCCATCACCGCGGCGCAGGCCAGGGACGACGTCGAGGCGATCGGGTGGGTCGAGTGCCCCATCGGCAGCGTCGCCACGTTCGGCGCGCGGAGCGCCGACGCGCCAGGGCCGGTGGAGCGCGTGCCCCGGCCCGCCGACTTCGTCCTCGCCGGGCGCCGCCCGCGGTCCAACCGGACGCGCCGCTCCGCCTACGGGCCGCCCGGCGACGTCGCCGCGTCCAAGAAGGTGAAGGCGGGCGCGCCACGGAACAAGGCCAACGTGATCGTGAAAGAGGAGCGGGAGCCGGACACGTCGTCGCTGCCGCCGCAGCCGCCACCACCACCGCTGTCGATGCGGTCTCCCACTCCACCTCCACCGTCTTCCCCGCCCCCGCCGCCGCCTCCACCACAGGATGCGGCGCCGCGGCGCTCGCCACCGTGCAGGCCAAAGCCTACGTTGGCGCCGATCCCCGCGCCACCAGTCTGGGGCACGCCCACGGTGCTGCCGAATCCTTCGCAGCTGTTCTGGGGCTTGCCGCTGCCCACACTGCCAGGGCCAGCGCCGGGATGGAGCCCACATACGGTTCCGACGTCTTACCCGGCGCCGTTCTGGGGCGCGCCCAGTGCGCTGCCGCCGCTGCCGTCGCATGTGTTTTGGCGCTGGCCGCCCACCCCGGCGCCAACAGCGCACCCGCCGATGCAACTGCTGCGACCACCGCCTTCCGCACCGCTACACCGGCCACAACCGAATCTGCAGGGGCAGCGGCCGCCTCCTGCGCTGCCTCAGACACCACCGCCTCCCATGCACCAGCACCAGCCACCGCCGCATTTCCACGGGCAGCATCCGCCACCTGCTCTCCTTCAGACACCACCACCTCCCATGCAGGTGGGCCGCCCACCGCCGCACTTCCACGGGCAGCATCCACTGCCTGCTCTCCTCCAGACACCACCACCTCCAATGCAGATGCACCGCCCGCCTCCGCATTTGCAGGCGCAGCATCCACTGCTTGGTCTCCCTCAGACACCATCACCTCCCATGCTGGTGCACCGCCCGCCACTGCATTTGCAGGGGCAGTAGCCACCTCCTGCGCTGCCTCAGACAGCACCACCCTCCAGGAGTGTCCTGGGGCACGGTGCCCAATTGGGTGTTTGCTAAGCTTGAGATATCAGACTCGTGGACGGTGAATTGAAGATAATCAGGTTACTTTTTGTTTGAACTCTGAAATGTTACCAGCTGTTTGTGAGTGAATTGTGGCTTCTGTTTTCTGCTCCTCGACTGCTAGTTTTACCACTGGTGTAAATTTGAAGCGTCATATTGTCAAATTGGATTAAATGTAGTTGTGGCAAATTAGCAATTAGTATTCGCTTATCTAAAAATGGGTTTAACATTCTCTCACTCTTGAGATTCTTCAGCTTGTGTTATCCGGGCTTCTCCATCTTATAGATCCTTTTTTTTTGGAGCTAGTATCGTAAGGTGATTGAAGTAATGACATTAGCATTTGGAAGAATAACTTATATTTCATTCAGTAGAAAATTATGTAGACACATAGTCTAATTTATGTACAGGGCTAAACTTCTACTAGGAACAGAAGGTGACAGAACTACGTACATGTGGTGGCGATAACAATTAACAGGTGATTGCTAGATGGCAGAGGCAGGAGTATCATTCTCTTCTTGCAGTAATGGCATTGGCATCAGTGGGTTTAACCGGTCGGAGTGGAACAAATTGATCTGAAAAATTTACGGGACAGGAAGAAGTGGAAGAGGCTTCCTGGGCAGCCGCTGATTCCTCCTCTGAGAAACAACTCCCCTTGGATCAGAACCCTCAAGCACCGCATCCAGCTCCACTGGATCAAGGCCCAGCCTCTTTTTTATGAAGCCGTCCAAGTCAAAATCACTTCCTAGAGTCACTGCTGCTTCGCTGCTGCTGCTATTGGCGTCATTGCTAGAGAAGCCAGAGGTACCTCCAGTTGATGAAGGTTCTGAAGACTCAGCTGCAGAACTCCTGGTGGTAGGAGTCGGTTCTGTTGTGCTTTTAACAGTGTCCTGCCTTCCCGGCCCAGATGGCTGGTCTAGGTTTAAGAGCTTCTTCACGCTGTCTAGGGCAGGGTCAATGATGTCAAGGAAGCCCATGACCCAGGAGGCATCATCCACAACTTCGATACGCTGTCAGAATGTGCAATGATCAGTGGCACAGTTAAGATCCTCACACAGAGTGACAAAGATAGCTTGAATTGTTGTCACCTATGTTGTCTATGGTCGACACGGAGAAAAAGATCTTGTGTGGAGAATTAGATATAATGCAAAACATGAACAGGCAAAGGTGTTGCTCCATAGGCATCTATAACTAACTTACTAACCTGTTGAAAGTATAGGTTCCGAATTTCTTCAGCTCGAACTGGATCCCCCTGTTCCTCCTCTAGTGCTGCCCATGTCATCCATGTCACCTCACTTTGAGAGTTTATGCTCAGCGAAGATCTCAACAATCTTCTGGCAGCAGTGTAGTTACCAGCACGCTGTTCTAGAACTCCCCAAGCCTACAAAAGCAGGCAGCAACTATTATGGGGTAGAAAATGGAGCACTGACCCGTTACAGTTCTGAAATCAGCACCCAAAACTTCAGTTTGCTGCAACAACAGCGATTTGAGACCGGTTAAGTGTATAAAGTTGCAGCAAACTAAATGCTACACTAATACAAGCATTAATATCTGACAACCATGATACACTAGTTCATCAAGCACTATGAAACTTCTGCACTCAAATGTCGTTGCTGACAGTTTAGCAAGTATCAGACTCTTGAGTGATATGCTTTACCTGGAGACAGCGAGCTGCACATTCATTCGTTGAATTGACCGACAAAGCTCTTTGATAGAGGGCCCTTGCTGTTCTTGCATTTCCTTCTTTCCACTCCATCCACCCCCAAGCCTACAACATGATCTATGTGTCACTGCTAAGTTCCAGATATATCTTAAATAAAATGGCTTTCATATGTAAACCACAACAATGCATATGTACTAGAAAGTGGAAAAAGTACAAAACTGATTCTTATCATTTGAGGGAACTTATAACCATTTAGCTGTATATATCAGATGCACCATGTGCATACTTAAAGATGTAAGACTTTTCACTGAGAAATTTTATTCACATAGTTATTGCTGGGGATATTAAGGCTCAGAGTTTAAGTGAATGTACATTGAAAAAATTCATAAGTTCAACAGAAGGAACAAAAATACTGTAAAATTATAAAGTGGGAGCTGCATATTCACATAACCTTCCCACTCCCTGAATTGTTGGATTGCATGTATTCATTTGCGACTGGGAAGATAAACAACTACAGCACTTGTAATTTGCAACTCTAGCAGTAAGAAGTTTTTTTTTAAAAAAAACATATAGTGGTAAGAAGTGCGAGAAGTGATATCACTATCATAAACAGAAAATAATTGTAAATCCATGCAAAACATCAGGTAGGAATAAACAGATAAATGTTTTTTTTAAAAAAACTGTTTCTGAAAGGAAACTTCATGAAAGTTACATTGTCAGATAAAAGAGATAGGTGCAGAAAGTTCTTACTATCCAAACTGGCTGATGCCTTGGATCAATCTGAGAAGCTTTTCTGAATAATACACGAGCAACATTTGCTGATGAAGAGTTGTATTCCAGCAGTGCAAGGGACTGGAGAATTACAGAGTCCCTAGGGTTTACAGCATGCCCAATCTTGAGCAACTTCCTTGCCCTGTCAATGTTACCTTCATTTGCCTCAAATAATGCCCATACATGCCATGAAAACCGATTTTTTGGACTAGCCTGGACAGCTTTCTGCAACATGGAAATCGAAGATAATATTACATTGGAAAATTTAAGAAAAAACATTACACATGTGAGAAACCATCACATTCATATGTTAATAAAGGGCATCAAAGAAACAATTCAGTATAAATTGAACAAATTAATCTCACAGCATTATATTCATAGTTGAGAATAGAGAGAGCTATTAAAGTTTTGACGGAGAAAATTTGAATTGACAGTAATTCCGCTTCTACTTTACACTTCTTCTAAATACACATGAACATAAGGAGATGGTCAGTTGTACTCCCTCCGTTTCAGTTTGCAAGTCGTTTTGGCTTTTCTATATTCATAGGTTTTGTTATGCATCTAGAATTCTAGATATATATTGTGTATATATACATAGGAAAAACTATGTATCCAGAAAAGACTTACAATTTGAAATGGGCGGAGAATTTTGGAATGTACAAAATCACACCAATAAAATCATAAGTGATAACATGGTTATTATTCTATAAAGGGAAAATAAACTATTACCTCGAAGAGCTTTCTGGCCATAGTATCGTTTCCTGCACGCATTTCAACCTGAGCCCACGCCTACTAGAAAGTTTCCGGACATAAATGCACAGTTTGGAAGAGAAGGCAGCTCTGCAGTTACTTTTTGCAAAGAAATAAAAGAATAATTATGAAGCAAATACTTACTAGCCAGCTTGCACAACTTTTTGGATTGGATTTAGTAGCTTGTTGAAACAAAGTCCGTGCTTGTTCAAAACGCTCTGCTTTAGCTTCAAGCAAAGCAAGAGTTTGATAGATATATTCATTTCCTCCACAATATTTTAGAGCTTTCCCAAGTAGGTTCCGTGCCTTTTTAATGTTTCCTTGCTTTATTTCTAAAATTGCCCACCCATGCCAAGCAGCAATGTGCTTTGCATCAGCCACAGTAGCAGCATCAAATAGCTCCCGTGCCCTCCGAATATTTCCACCCTTGCTTTCTAGGACTGCCCAACACTGCTCAGCAGTAAAAAAGGGTAAATGATGAATTCTACATGGCCTAATTCTGTGGTTTATTCTTAAATGGCTAAATCATAGGTGCATGGAACATAAATGGTTATGGTTGTAAAGGCACAAATTGGCCTCACCTTGTTGATCTGGATAGTATTCCTGTTGTATATAATTCAGTCACAAGGAACAAATGATTTCTTAAGAATAAATAAAACAACACTGATATGAGACCCACTGTTGTCCCTATGAACAAAATACAGTGTGTGCATTGTAATGCACTGTACTTTTCGTCTATTTGGAGGAAAAGCAGACAAGCAGTTAACCTGCAACTGCAAGGAATGCAATGCACTGTACTGAAGCCTAAACGCTCAAAACCACCCATAGCTGGACTAAGTGCAAATCAACATAATCATACATTTAAGGTTATCTCAATAGCAATATCCCAAATGTGAAGGATACAAGAGGATGCCATACTAGGAAAAACTCGACATCTCGCACGGTACTCTATAACTACAAAGTGGTGAAGTGATCGTGTGCGAACCTGCCAAATGTATGGGTTTTCGCCTTGCGTCGCCTGGCATCCCCTTTCATACACCGCTCTAGCTTTGTCATACCTCGACTGCTTGCTGTAAAGCTTCCCCAGTGCCACATATGGACGTCCGTCTTCAGGCCAGAAAGAGATACACTGATCGACAAACAGAGCATCCAATACGTCAGCTCATAACAACCAGGCAGCTTTATACCACGTACAAATCCTCAATTAGAGAACACAAATGCACTTATGGGCATCTTCTAGTTTAATCTCGCCATGATTCGCTAGGTAGAAACCTTGTGTTCGTGTATGAAATCCCAGAGCGCAATACTACAATTCTCTACGTGCGCACCTTGTCGAGGAGCTTCTCTGCTTCGGCGAACTCAAACTTCCGCGTGTGCACCTTGACGCGGTAGAGCCAGAGCTCGAGGTTGATGGGCAGCGGCCGCTCGCCGGCCGCGGCGGCGAGCTCCCCATCCGTCGCCGGTTCGAATAGCGGCACCTTCTTCGCGATCTCCGCGAGGCCCCTGTCGAACGCCCCGCCCATCGCCTCCCTATCGAAGCGGCCCCCATCCCGTTCGGGCCCGCCTGCCGCGGCCGCGCCAGCAGCCGCTGCAGCCGCGCGCGCGCGGCGGAGGCGGAGGGAGAAGTAGGACGACGACAAAGCTGCCGCCGCCGAGCCGTGTGGCTTCGTGCCGGGGCTCGGGAAGTGCGGGGGCGGCGTGGAGGGAGACAGGAGCCGCATCGCCATGGATGCGTGCGCCGCGGCGAGCTCAATCGGAGTAGTCTGGCTGTAGCGAACTGACCGAGAGCGGGGACGCGCGGGGCCTTTGAGAGGGAAGGAGACGAGGGGGTTTGGATTTGACGCGACTGCCCTCGCGGATGCGGTGCCGTTAGTGCCGTACGGGGCGTTGGAGGGGCAGAAGCGGGATGGCGGGATGGGGGCGCGGCTGGAGGCTGGAGGCGCGCCACGTCGGCGCGGGGTTCGGATCACCGCCGCGGGCAGCGGGCTACTGTCACTTGGGCACTTGGCGTGCGTGAAATCTGGGCGGCGGCGTGCGTGACCTGTGCCGGCGCGCGTCGATATTTTGTCTGCGCGAGTGGCGTGTTTTCACTTGCCCCTCCTCTAGCACAGCTGCACACTCTTCTCCACGTCTCTCCTACTCTCGAGCGGTCGTGTGCCGCCTTCTCCTCGCAATCTGCCCTGTTGGTAACTTATCAGCTACTGATCAGCAACACTTTCCTCTAAAACAAACCAGTCATCAGTACTTTTCTCTCAAAATAAATCAGCACCAGTCAAATAAATAGGCTGTCGCTCGCGTGTCTCGTCTCCTAGGGAGAGGCCAAGTATCCGTCTCTTTTTAAGACAGGAATTAATCGAGTAAGCTTGAGCAGAAAATAGAATATCTCGAAACCATGGAGTCTGTCAATAAAACTACTAATCTAGCACAGCAAAATCCCCAACCTAATGTTGACAGTACGGTCGAGCTGATCGAATTAACATACGAAACTCTATGGAAGCAAAAGCATATTATAAAAACAATCAGATAGGCAAAAAAGAGGAGGCAGCAGCAGCAGCAGCGTTCATCCGAGAATAAGTGTCATTTTCGTATCTCGGTCAGAGCATAAAGTGACAGTTGCTGTTGAACCAAGAAATCTAGGGTTGACCTCACTCGAGGTCAGAGCATAAAGTGATACATTGTTCTGACAGCTATACAATACAGCAAAACCGCAGACAGATCTGACCTCCAAAAAACACAGAAATATTTGCCTGCATAAGTGTAAGCTTAAGAAACCCAGGGGATAGTAAATCACACCCAATGGTGAAAGCACCCCAGTACAATAGCATTACATTGTGAAGTATGATTGCCTTGTGAAACTTATTACTATGAACCTATGAAAGATACTATACTATAAAAATAACATCAAGTGAATGGTTCCTGTATTTTTTGTTTCCCTAGCCCAACCATCGGAATAAACAAAAGTAACAATATAAGAATTTGAGCATCATAAGCAGGAACATCTTGGTGAAGAAACCATCATGGACAAGCTCTCCAGATATTTCCAGCATCTAACTACCACCACCCCAACGCCTTTTCCTCACAGGTCGCTGATTCTGGATATGATCCGTACTACATGCTACAGCCGATAGCTCTTTCTTGTCACCATCATCTTTTTTTGGAGCAATAGCCACTTTGAACCTTTCCCTTCTTTTTTGCATCTTTTCCATTATCTCAAGTATGCGTTTATCGCATTCTCTTGTAGCTCCGTTGGTGCAGACAGCATCTTCTGCCATCGCATCATTCACCTGAGGCTGCTCTGCTGAACTCATTTCAATAACTGATTTCAGTACAACTTTTCTTCGTTTAAGCTTGCTTGTAGAAATGACATCCTGATGGTCCTGTTCAATCAGTTCTCCCTCCTCAATCTGCCCATCTTCATTTTGCTGATTTTGGTGCGCTGATTTCTTCAGATTCTGATTGCCCAAGTGATGGTAGCCCAGACTCTGTTTCCGCGCATTCTGATGTACATGCTGCTGTTTGGAACTGTGCAAATCCTTGGCCACAGGAAGACAGCCCTTTTGGTCATCTTCAATTACACGCCTTAACTCATTGCCTCGCCTCTCAAACTGCAAAAAGATGACAGTATAGCATTGAGGAATAGAAGTCCAGTCCATCTGGAGAATATGTGCAAGGATATGGTACAAACTACTATTTTGCACCAAAATAGTAAATACAAAGAAACAATGCAACAAATACATGCATTTGTGTGCCACCCTAGAATAAGCAACTGTGCTGTGAAGTTTTAGAATTACTCATCAAAATGAAAGGCTGTAGGAGAACCAAACAACAGAAACACAAAGAAAATATGCAAGGCATTGCCTCGCTCAGTGTGGGAGTTCTCCAATACAGCCAAGTTGATGTAAAGATATTGAAAAGCAAGCATGCATAACAAACTGCAAACCTTTCCGGTAGTTATCCACTTTTCCTGCCTAAAATCTGATGAGTAAGTTTTTTTTTTTAAAAATAAGTAGCCAGGTAACAGATAAAAACTTGGCATGTCTATGGACACAGATTAATCTCACAATTCACTCTGTATACTACACTAAGAACCAAGAGGCTGTAAAAGTTCAAATATATGGTAACACATGAGTGTTTGTTGCTGAAAATAGTGCCAAAATATGCTTACTAAACATATTGATTAGCCAAAGAAGTTTCTGACATTGATAACATATTGGTTAGCCAGATAAGTTTATGAGTTCTGTTGTTTGTTGGGGTGGAATATCTTGATGCTAGCCTTAGACATATCCACTTGCCTTTCAAAACCATCGTAACGTTTCTCGCTCGGGAAAAGAAAAATGGTCATCTGAGTTGAATACGGACATATGCTTTCAGAACTTGATAAAGCAAAAAACTAAATCTATTTTTGATGGCTCTTTGACCTAGATCATTTCTATGGCATAAAAACTAGGAAACTAAGCAGCATAAGGTGGCCCATAAAATCTCCTCTCGTTTTTTCAGTGAGCATCTCAGTTGTTAACAGCTCAATCTTGCTACACATCTTCATGTTCATTGAAAACACAGGTGAGATGTTCTTTAAATAACATATATGATTAGTTTGACAGAACTCTTCATTATAATTGAAATACCTAAGCGTGAACGAATTGCAGGTAAGTAAATATAAGCGGCAGGTAGACATAAATGAAACAAAGGCAGTATACACTAGTGCACAATCATAAAATAATGGGTTACAACAAATTATAAGCTTTACAAGAAAAGAAAAAAGTAAAGTTAAGCAGTATAGAAACCATCAAGAGATGATATCACATAGCACTAACCCAAGCTACTATTTTTCTCGAACTACGCAGGAGAGCTGTGTGTTAAGCTACTATTGAGCGTACTATTAAAGGTGCACACGCTATAATGGAATAAGAATCAATAAACAGTACATCGATAAGGCTAGCAACAATCTGGGGATGTTATTAATCAAATAAATTGGTGACTATAGCCATATTACAAGGGAATATATTGAATGTACAAGAACAATCAAATAGAAAGGGATAGTCCAAAGAAAAACTAATGTACAGCACAAGTTTAAAAGTTTTGGTCAACTTGCTGAATGCCTGAACAATGAATGTTAATTGAACATTGGACAACATTAGAGTCATCGAGTCAACCGTATATCAAGTAAAAATGTCACTATAAAGTGGTTAAAAATAGAGAAATTCTGAAGAATAAATATCTTAAATCTCCCAGTGTGACTGAAAAAACTTCAGATGAGATGTTACTTAAAAGATCTTGATAAATGGAACAATATAATAGGTTTTTAAATACTAGAATAATTAACCTAGCAGTTCCATTTGAACAAGCGGTCCTGAACTAAAATCCAAGACCTTGTTACAATTTAGAAACAAATGAAGCTAAAAGTTTGTAGTTACTGAAGCTCACGAAATCAATAGCTAGAATGAAAGTACAAAAGGTAGATAACTCAAATGTGAAAATAAGCAGAAAGATAGGTACACTGTGTATCTTATGATGCAAGTAGTGGCAGAACATCTGCAGCAGCAATGAAAAGGTAACACAAACCAAAAGTCTGTAGCATAGAAAAATAGTTCATCCCAAATATGAGATGGTCATACAGGAGCTCACCTATGCTATCACACCAACCCCACTCCTGGGGCGGAGAGGAGCTACTAATCATAATTTGCATTTTTTTAGGTTTCAAGTTAGAAACAAAATGTTTGATTTGTGTGAGACAAGGTTCAAATTTCAAACATGGTTACAAATGTGTTGCCCATGTGACAAAGTCCTCTACTATTTTAGGCTGCATTAACAAAACTATCCTCAAAAGCATTTGTAAGTTTAGGGTGTTAAATATCCAGCTTTGCAAGTGAGGGCATTATTTGGAATTTTCAAAAGTTCATGGGTCTAAGCTTGACTTATTCCTTGGGATACGAGGCATTAATTGTGAAGGAATAAGTCCATTATAACCCTTGAACTCTTCTAAAGTTCAATAAACACCCTTATCTACAAATCATTCACTTAACACCCATCAACTACCAAACCAGAACCACCCACCACCTGATCCAAAGGCACCACACGGTTTAGCTAACATGGTTGACCTTGCCCACACGACCACAAAGGCAGAAATAAGTAACCAGATGGAAGATGAAGCCAAGAGGAGAAATTGGACTTTCAGCACAATATTTTCTTTTATTCAGAGTAAAATGCATTGGGGGGTCTTTAAACTAGTTGAGGTGTGTTGATCAGGTCCATCAACTCCTAAAGTGCAGATTGAGCACATTAAACTATTTAACTGTGTCACCGGAGGTCAAAAACACCTTTGACTCATGTTAACTGACTACGTGGATGGTGGACCGCCACGCAGGAACCAGGTTGACCTGTGTTGAGTGCAAAATAGTTGACTCCATTGGAAGCCAAAACCACGTGTGGACCTAATCGACACACCTCAACTAGGTTAAGGACCCCTGATGCATTTTACTCTTTCTTTTATTATATGCATTTGTTCCCATAAGTTTAGTATTACTATGTTATAATGTTATCCAAATCCTCTCCCTATCTTCACACTCTCCTAAACCTCGTGCATCCTATTCCTCCCCCTACTGTGTATTTGTTTAGGACAGTTTGGAGTGAGACATGAGAGGAGGGCACTTTGTTGTAAGATACTATACAGCATGATAGCATCAAAGCACTTCCTCGTAAAACATTGACCATTACTCCATTACAGACTGTCAGGGCTATGTTTTTCTTTGACAGGCTTTCAAGAATACAACCAGATGGTAGGAGGAAGAACTCAACTCCAGGCAGCAAAAACACATTAAGGAAGTAGTTTATTTGTCCCTAAGACACATTGCACAGCAAACAGTTCAACAAAAACTAGAGCCATAACACCATATCACATCACATGTTAGTTCAGTATTATGTAGAAATATAAACACAAAAACTTGCACATAAATCCACATAGGTGTATTCAACACTAAATTTAGCCTCTTAAACACCACGAAGAGCTGTTATGGACTATAGTTTGTTATGCACTACAATAAGAATTAGTAGTGCATATGCAGTCATGTAAATAGGTACAAGCAAGAGAGGACTTGCTCTAGCCTCTGGGACTAGTTTAGGGGCTGAAAAGATGCTATGGATAAGTCCCTAGTGCAGACTGCAGAGTGGTTGCTAGCTGCAGGTTCCAATGCAGCATTTAAGTTTGTATCCCTTCTTTCATAAAAAAAATGTATCCCTTTGTTTGCAATTGTCAAAAAGATAAAAATGTAACATATATCTAATGAGATAAGATTTTACTATGGATTAACTGAATGCTTTTAAACCAAGAAATAACGAATGTTTCCATGTATAGAGTTGCATGCACCAACCAGTTCAACCCAAAAGCTTAAGCTGATGAGGAAAGGTGGACAATTCACTTATACTCCAACACTCCCCCTCACGTGCAGGCTCCCTAAGGCCGCATACGTGGATATTGGAGTGGGCTGTAATTACTTTAATTAACGCGCCCGCCAGGACTCGAACTCGAGACCTCTGGCTCTGATACCATATAGAGTTGCATGCACCAACCAGTTCAACCCAAAAGCTTAAGCTGATGAGGAAAGGTGGACAATTCACTTATACTCCAACACCATGGATGATGGATGCATTAGTTTTCAATTTGTATCATAGACATGCTTTAATTTGATTGATGCGGAATGCCACAAAGAACAAATATTTCATGGTCAATGATGACCCCTTTAGGTAAATGTTCAATACTTGAGTTAAGTAAGATCTGAACTATCAATAATTAAGTAAGATCTGAACTACTCCTAGCGTAAATAAAGAACTCACCTACACGATTAAGCACCAGCATACTGCTTAAGCACTAAGCAGTGAGTTAGCAGCTTGCTTACCACATTTTAGAAGATTTCTACGAACTAATAGATAACCTAATGATTATCATGTGACTTGTATAAGACAATCTACACAGTAAAGATGGACAAAAAAGTTGAACTTAATGCAAGTCAAAGGAGATTTTTACACTGACAGAGCCTTTTAGTCCCGACTCCGAAGCAAGTTTAGGGTAGTCTAGAGACAAAATCCAACAAAAGCCACACAAACCAAACTTATTATAATATAAAAGTAGCAATATAGGGGCTGTTTGGTTGCCGGCTATTAAATGCCACGGCTACAGTGCACTCACCACGAAACAGTGTTTTCTGAGGCGGAGGATTTGAGCGCCGCAGGCCTGTGGTGAGCCACACCATGGCGTGGCAATCTGTGGCGGCCAACCAAGCATCCTCATAGTATTTGCAATAACAGAAGCAGCAAAAGAACTTGACCTGTAGGTCTATAGTCCTGATGCATGCATGGATTGCTAAGTTCCAAGCACTCCTATAATCCTATTAATAATTCTTTGGACATGTTTCACAGCAAGAATCCCACAGCTCTTATCGACACAAAGAAGTTTATTTGTCAATAAAAAATGTCAACATACCACAACACTAGAGTACTGGACCAATTTGGACAAAGGCTAGCATTGTGGGAGTTTACTTAGCTCTGACAGAAAAATATTAACTATTCTTTGCCGGCATTTGAAGATGGATTTGAAATGCAACCAAACCATGTTGTGTCCCAACAAAATAAAACAGATTAAATTAGAATTTCCAAATGTTGATCAGAAGTGCTTTAATGTTGACCTAAAAAAAAGAAGTGCTTTAATGTTATCCAAAATGCATGTTTAAGAAAACAGGGGTCATGGTTAACAATGCCCAGTTAATCAATACTCCACTAATCCTCATACTGATTTATGATCTGTGCAATTTACCAAAAAGCGTGACTAAATTTTCTGTCATGTGCATTTGTGTGCTAGTAGAACATATCATTATATATTGCCAGGAATAAGAATGTAAAGTGCAAGATTGATAAAAAAAAACTGATATGTACACTTTTATTGGATTTTTTCTCCTCAAAATTTACCTTTATTTTCCTATCACTCAAGAGGATGTTATCAGAGTTCTTCAGCTCATGTCTTCTCCCAATACAAATTTTTGAAACAGTATTACTATTTCTCATATCACCAGAATTACAAATGACTTTTGTATCAATTTCATCTGTAAATTTATGCTGCCTCAAAGCATAAATCCTTCTATCATTCACTACAGATTGATCACGCATCACTCTTCTTCCTTTCAGGAGTGACAAATCAGCAAGACTTTTTTGGTTCATGGAACCCAGGTCAGCATGAAGCTTCCTCTTAATTGGCAGAATAAAACGATCAGCTTCAGCAGTGTCACTGCACAAAGAAGATCGAGGAATGCTGTCATTGTTCTTTAGATGATACCCATCACGATGATAATGTACCATTTTAGCATTGTGGATTCTTTTGTTATCGATACATCTGTTTCTTGAGTTTTGAAAAGGGAGGCCAGCAGCAGGCCAGTCCCTCTCAGAATTCTTTCGGCTAGGATACAGCTTAAGATGGTTAGCATGTCTGAAATGCTCATCATTGCTTTTGGCAAATCTTCCTTTGTCTCTGTATCTGCCTCTGACCTCAGGACTCAGCCGTTCGCAAAATTTGTAGTCAGTGTAATGGGCAAATTCACCATCCACACTATTGTCGTGCATGACTCTTCTCTTTTCCTGATAATACCTTTCTCTGTCCATCTGTCCATCATCAGCATCAGACATATCAGCATTTAGCATTGATTGGTATGCATGGTCATGAGGTTGCCGCCACTCCATGGTTGAAGAGAAGCACTTCTCAACATCCTCTCCATCATTGATTTCATGTGAAGAAGATCGCCTATGGTGATGATTAGACTCGTTGCTAAAGTAATGCTTGTCAGTTTTCACACCTACTCTTTCCATATGAGAATAATTTTGCTTCTCAAAAATTTGATTGTGACGTGCATTGTGATAGTTGGTCCTCAGGGAAGATGAACTAGATCTTCTCTTCTCATACTCCCTACCATACCTACTAGGGTATCTATCTGTTGATTTTTCTTTTTCAACAAAGATAGCATGCTTTCCGCCGTCTACATTTTGTCTCTTCCGTTCTTTCCTCCCATTACGTCCAGATTTCACAAGGTCGTGATCAATATTGCAGTCAACGAAAAAATTACCTGCCTTGCCTCGTCCAACCAAAGGAGCTTCACCCCTCCCAAAAAGTTTACTTGCCTTGTGATTTCTATCATCAGCAGGAGAAGGGGTATAACTACGACTGCGACTTTCGCTGTTTTCTCTATCTGACTTACTTGAATGGCGGTAAAAGTCAGATTTGACATGCTCATCCTGAAGTTTGGTGTCTTCAAAGAAGTCCCTGGAATCTGAATGTCTATTGGCTCTCTTGAAATAGAAATCTTCTTTTGATTCCCCAGAAAGCGTATCAGAATAATCAGGACTAGAAGATTGGGCCCTTGCACAAGATGAATCTCTTCTATCCAGTTTGCTGCCACTAAACTCTGAGGAATCTCCATCGCATTCCTTCTCAACCACCCTTTCTACCACAAAGCTAGAGCCCTTCAATCTTCTGTCGCCAGGATGATAAATGGGCATTCTGCATGCAGTGAGAAGACAATCAGCTCAGGAATCAACTCGAGAAACACATAGTAGCCATCCTCAAAATGACCCTTCAACTAGGCATACCTTTCAGTAGTCACGCACTTATGATTTAACTTTGAGCTGTCATCCGAAGTGGACTGACTTGAGGGTGAGAGCGTCATGTTTACCTGATCAAGGAGATTAACTTGTTAGGATATAGCCAGAAGATATTGATGAACCATACAAAGACTTTGATGAAACACACTTGAATCACAACATCCGAATCCCTTTGTATTGGACGCCATAAGTCTGCTGACGGAACACGCTCATGTGCACTACCTTCAACATGGATTGCTCTACCCATTGGCTAGATTTGGAAAACTAAGTTAGCTCTGAAAGATTACACATAAACATATGCTGATTCAAATACACTAAAAATTGACTTCATATTACCTTGGCAACACTATTTCTTCCTTCAAATCCAGAATAATTTCCTGCCTTTGGCATTGCTTTGACAGATTTCTGTTCGTACGATTCCTGAATACATAGATCATAAGGCTTTGCTCAACACAAAAAATTGTAAGCATCCAAGGTTTATTTATGGCTTACTTGATCCAATCCTGATGTTTCATTTGCAAGTGATCTGATCCCTAACCTTAATTGCTTCTGCACAAAAACATTTAGTGATGTAAATTTGACAGCTTAGAAACTGGTGTAATGATGTACAAATGTCAACAGGAAATAAAATGACCAAAGTACCATGCTGCACCAATATTTTCTCCAGCCTTCTTCATCCAGATTAAAATTGAAGTAATCAGTAAGATCCACTCCTTGTTGTCTCCAAGGCTTCTGTTGCAATCCTTCAATGTCTATGTCAAAAATTGTGCTGAAATAATATAATGCAGTGTTAGGATCACAGATCAGCACACAAGATAGTGCATCTTCATTATGACTTTACAACAGGAAGCCATATAGACAGGGCAGCCAATTTATGCAGCTTTGAATGACTAAAAACTCAACAAGTGGCAGGAATATCTTTTTTTCTCCCATTTGATGCCTATAATAACAAAAAGGTCACTACCATGTATATAAATCTATATTAATTACGTGTTTTTGTATTCATGTGAGAAGGAACAGCACCTGTTTCTTGGCAAGAATAAATTATAATCACGTTGGAACACATGCTGGCGACCTCGATCCACTTGCCCCATGATAGGTAATGTCATTTTCTCAACAAGTCCCTTGCACTGGAGGCCACTAACCTGGAACAACGCAGTCGAACATACATCATTAAAGTAAACAACTGCCAAAACACTGGAACAGAGAGCCAACGTGTATCTGCACAGAAGAAACTGGAACAGAGAGCCAATTCGACTTATAGCTCACAAGAGGTGTGCATAGGAATGGCAGAAACCCACATAATTCATGGAATGTACCCTGAATAAACTGCCTCTACAGTTTTCCAGTTCCAAATCCACTACAGCACCAATAAGAATCCTTATACTGCCAATTATCCAGCCAATTCACTGCATACCGTTGCCCAGCCGCCTTCGTCAACAGATGAACCCTTCATCCGGCTGCCTGAATCCTCCCCATCCTCACCCTCAGCCACACACCCCTCGCCGCGGCACACAGGAGGCGGCGCGCCGGCGTCCTCATTGAGGACGATGTGGAGGCCATCATCGCTCTCCTCGTCGCTGCTGCTGTAGCCCGCGGTCCCGTCCCCCAAATCCACCGCCTCGTTCGCGTCGGCCTCCGGTACCTCCCCCTCGCCGTCAGTGGCCGGGTCGGAGTCCCTCGCATTGGAGCCGCCGCTCTCCCCCGCAGCAGCAAGTGCGGCAGTGACCTGCTCGTCGAGGTCCGCGTAAAGGTCCTCGACGCCGTCGTCGTCCGCTGACACGGTGGCGGCGGCGGCGGCGGCCTCCTCCACTGGGTCGGCCATGGGGCGGCGGCGCAGCAGAGGGAACACGAGCGAGATACTACTACTAACTACTAAGCCATAGGTGGCGCTGATGCAGGTTGCGCAAAAACCTTTGGAACGCCGCTACCCAGAAACAGAAAGCCTTAAACCCTAGAACGCAAGAGGGTGCCGCAGTGGTCGGTCACTGGTTCCGTGGTTCGCAATGGAACCTCCGCTGCAGCTACTCGTTCGGATATTTTGCCCTCAAAAAAAAAACTCGTTCGGATATTTTTCATCAGGCTCTGGCAACGTGCTACGGCATTCTGCTTCTGCAGAATTTTTAAAACTGAATGTATCAGAAGCATTGGGTTTTTAAAATTTTACACCAGACTTGAGCTCAATTTAGTTGATTGCTTGTTAAATTACTGAGAGGTACTTCCAAAAACTGCTACTTCACGGCCAACTGATAAATGAGCGCTGGGAAAGATTCTTCGGCTTTCCTTGACATGGAGCATTTACTTGACATGGCTATGATTATGAATGGCAGCAGTAGCCCAGAGTTGAAAACTTGACATGGAGCATTTACAGAAATTGTTTCTTACAATCAAAATCGGCAGTCTGTAATTTTGTACTGTGTATGCTTCCAATGTATCCTACACTAGACCCCAGCAAGTTCAGAACTACAATGCAGCAGAATCTATCAACTCCGAATCATGAAAACTTGAAAAGGATCCTACACATACAGATGGAATGGTATCACTTGCAGCCTCCGGTAATCTCAAGTCCAATCAATGGCGCTCTTCAGCAAACTGGATCTGTTCAAGTGGCGTAAATTGTGCAGTGCTCCTATTCTTAGAGACCCGGTAGCCCACAAAGATAGACAGGCAAATGGCTACCACCGAAAGGAGCAGAGCAAAGCCGGTCGCAGCATCCCAAGAGCGATTAGGAGCAGGGCGGTAATATGTAGCTTCTGAAGAAGGCTGTATATCCAAAATCAACCAGTTGCAGCTGGCTGAATAATGCTCGGAATCGCTCCATTCTTTGCCGTCCATTGGGTACCAGAAGGCTACAGCCATATTGCTGGGCTGGCCTATTGTGAACTGTGCATCCTGCATCACCAAAGGCACATTTAATACCATATTTTGTCAAGTAAATGATGCTATAGAACTTCAAGTAGTTTGTATAATGGAGAAAGGGGTATCAAATTTGTCAGTTCACAGGCTTAAAATAGATACGGGTGCATTGCCCCATGACCAGTATTCCACGAACAAGTGATGACATACATACCCAGTTTAAGCCATACAACTAGGAAATCACCCAATTATGTATTGTCTACCCAAAAAATGTGTTTAAGTGTAGTTTATGCAAACTACAGATTTGTGAGATTAACTGAAACATGACTAGTACATGTGTTAACTGAAGCCCCAATAGCTACTCCCCCCCCCCCCCTTTTTTTGCCACTATAACTATGTATCCATGAGTAGCTGGTGTTCGTGCTGTGGTGCCTTGAATGTAATGTAATAGTAGATAAGTACCTGCTGAAATTGATCCATTGTTCTTAAGGGTCTCGAGAACTCAAAATAATATGTGCCCTTATCATCTTGTTTCCCATAAGGATCATCGTCAACAACAAAGCCTGGAAGAAGATTTCACATAATAATGAGATGATAAAGTTTAACTTGGACATATTTTTCTTCTGGTCAACATTTATATAGTAACAAATAAAAATATACTGATGAGTTGCTCATTATTAAGTTACGTAGTTGTTAGCAGACAGAAACAAGGATATTAAGAAGATGAAAGCGTGCAATCTCAGGTTCTCTACGCTCAGAAGATGGTCTCCACATGTTGTGTGCTTTTGAATCCAATAACAAGCCAAGAAAAGATCAAAAAGAAGAAGAGTCTGATAGTATTACCTGAATGGACGGTCAGTGAACTGTGCCACCAAGCCCCGTGCCAATCATTTTGAGCATTTGAATTGTTCTCTGAAATAAGAATTGCCCAAAACAAAGTTCAATCACAAAAGGTTCATACAAAAAACAATCAAACATGCAATCCACGTACAATAATTTTTTTTAATTTTATAAGTATGCGTACCTTTAGGGCCCAGTCCATCAAGATATCGGCAATGTGGATTCCATGCATATAGATCAACAAGGTGACCAAATCTAAATAAATGATTTTTTTTAGCAGTAAGTATCTACATCATACAATACACAACCAACATTTGACACGTAGGATAGAGTTACCTGTCGCCTCCATTCCCAGCAGCATAATCTATGTGATTGCCACCATAAAGACGTCCAGGAATAGCATTTCCAATTTCAAAGTGCATAATGTCAACCTCATGACCTCTACAACTTTTACTTGTGCAAGAACCTGGCATATCTTTGCATCCTCCCATCTAAATAGTCGAATGGTATCATGTTCGATACACATGACGATAGCCAGTAAGAATAGGGATGAAAGCGGATCGGATCGGATAATACCTTTACCACATCCACATCCATATTTTTTTGTCGGATGTGGAGCGGAGCGGATATTACACGGATGCGGTTACGGATGCGGATTTTTTCGGATGTCGGATATGGTGCGGAGTCGGAGCGGTGTCGGAGCGGATGCGGATTAATATAGTCGGATAATACATGCTTATATTCAGCTTCGAATGGTGATCAATATTTTTGAAAGTGAAGCCGTAAAGTAGCAACATAATACGGAAAATACTCTTTATGGTTCGCTAATAATGAAAGTAATCTTCACAATCGAGAATGACACTTCACATGCAAGGCAGTCGTCCGACCGTCGGTGCCGTGGTGTCGGTACCGATGCGTGACAAATGATGCTCTATGCAAGACTATGACTAGGGTTTTTGATGTACGTGCACACACTATATATATGGCCAAAATTTTGTGGGCTAAAAATTTTTGTATAGGTAAAAGATCATAGTGTAATGAGTCGTATTAGGCTGCCATAGTAGTCGGATATCCTATTATAGACCTCGGATTATCCGCATTCAATTATCGGATAATCCATATCCGTCGGATATCGCTAACACCATAGCCTAATCCGCATCCGCACACAATCGGATTCGGATTATCCACATCCGCATGGATATCAAAAATTCTTCTCCATATTCGCATAATTCGGATACGGATCGGATCGGATGCGGAAATTATCCACACCACTTTCATCCCTAAGTAAGAAGCAGTTCCAAAAAAACGAGATGCAAAAAGGAGCTCATCAAACATAACAAGAAACAAGCAAAATGCATGAGTCAACTGCAACACCTGTAATGCTTAACAGCTAGGAGCAATTCAAACTTACATTGTAGTATGTGGCATCATCTCCAACTTGGAACATCAGAGCAACAGAAGGGCACTTGCTACTTTTCCTGTGTTGATCACAAGTCAACAAAAAGCACAGGTTACTTGATGCAGAGCTATATAGTTCAAACTAGAGGCGGGAGGCTAATATGTACTAAGAATCAAATCATTTTCACAAAGCACAATCAATCAAATCAAACCAGCAACATGCCCTTAAAGAAGACCAAGGCAAATAGGGGAAATGTCATGCCAAGGCACAATCGATCCAAGTAAAACAGCATCAGGCCTTAAACAACTAAAGAAGACCAAGGCAATTAGAAAACTGCAGTGATACTACCATTTATTAATAGAACAGTTGATATCATGTACAAATCTTTAGGCTCCCATCAAATGGCAGGGTTGAAGATCACAAAGAAATAAATCGATATGGGCTAGTGCAGCAAAACAAAACAGCAGACTGGCTGCCCAACTCCTTCAATCCAGTATGATGTCTCTCTGGACTAAAAGAGTGAAAATAAAGAGCACTACAGCTTCCACTAACATTCTACCCGCACTAGTACAGACATAAGACAAAAAGAAGGTGAAAATACCCTTTACTGTAAGCATAAGCCCCATCAACCTGCAGCATGAAGAAGACGTTGACGCCATCATGCACAGCCTGCACAAGCCCACTCCAAAAGTTAAGCAAAAGTACCATTTCGCAGACATCAAGGTTCCAAAGTGTCAACACACAAATCAACTCTTCAGTTGAAAATCGAATCGGATCATCAAGCTACTCCAGATAAAGATTTTACTACGCCAAACAGTCAAATGCTACAGCGTAAGATCGAAGTCCATGATTCGGCTCATCAATCACCATTTCCGTTTCGACAACACAGCCAGTTCTAAATCCAATTTGCGATCACCCTAAGATTCACATGTTTTCCTATGGGGAAGAGGGAGACAGATAGAAGATAGCCTGGAAGAGACCGAACCTTGACGGCAACCTTGCCGCCGGAGTAGGCCTTGTCTTCGTCTGGGTCGAGCGCCGGCAGCAGCTCGAACTCCGAGGCCTCCACGCCGTCCCAGTCGCCGCTGTGCCCGTCCACGGTCACCTCCCCGGGGCGGAACTCAGCGAGCACACGCCCGCTGCCGCCGGAGCACGTGGGCGCCTCGCCGTGGTGCTCGTGCGCGGCTGCGGCCGCAAGGAGGGCCGCCGCGGCGACCAGGACAGCAAGGAGCCTCATCGTGCGGGGGACGCGCGGATCGAAGATTCGTGGTCGAGGCAGAGAGAGCCTCGAAATTGGACAAGTCAGCCACACGGCGGCGGCGGCGTGGAGACCGAGGCGTCGTCCGTCGCCGGTCTGGTTGGGGCTTGGAACCTTCGCCTCTGCCCGTGAACGGCAGGAGTTGACGAGATTACCCCTGTGCCTTCGCGGTGCTCCATGGGCGCGGGAGGGTTGCTCTGGGATTTTGGAGGAGCGGACCGGAGAGGCGGAGAACACGATTTATTTTTTTTTTTTTGAGTAGGTGTTTGACTGCCCTGCGGAGCGAAGGCGTGACTCGAAGTGCTAAACGTACGTTACTGTATTGTGAAAACGTAAATAGAGTAAAGACCAAAGTTCTGGTCTCCTACTCTCCTGTAAAACCGTTACCAGTATAAAATGAGGATACCTGACACAGAGTTGTAAAGATACTCTCCAAAGCATGCTTTATGTACCATGGATGATTAAAGATAATTACTATGGCACCGATTTAAGAAGTAACACATATACATGGCAAAGTATCATGTGGAAAACAACTGGTAATACATTAATTTGAAGCTATGGAAACCTCTCCAGAAAAACATTGAGTTGACAAGAAGCCGGATCATGGTCGATACAATCTTTTTTTCTTTGAACGAATGGTCGGTACAATCTTTCGAATTGAGAAAATGTAAGTGAGAGGTGCAAGGTGTAGACGTAAATTTTTTTGGTGCAGTGGCTCCTTCAATAGGCAATGTGCGCTTGGCAGAGCTCCCAAAGCTCATTCTCTATTGATTCTAGCAGGAGCTCTGTCAAACAGTTTTTTAGAGAGAAGTGTCTCTATTGATTATGTGAAGTGATTCTCTAAAATGAACTAAAAGTAAAAGGTTAAGAGCTGGAAAAAGGTAGTTTCTCTTGATTATGTGAAGTGATTCTTCATCTTGAGTTTAAGAGTTTATGCTGAAGAAATAAGAATATAAAAAATCACTTTCAGCCACAAAATTACTTCAGAGATTCATCTCTCGTAAAGAATCAGAATAAGATGGAGTTCTAGCAGAAGGTGGTGCTCAGCCTAGCTTCATAGTTTATATGTGAATTTTGGAGTAAAAAGGCTAATTTTATATGAGAATACATGGGCTCAGCAGTAGCACCGTTGTAGTAGGCTCGTGAGTTTCTTCGGTAGTCCGAGCCCAGTTTAGACACCATTTGGCTCTACCCCTTTACCTGGATTCTGTACATAAAAACTCACTCCCTTTATTCGAACTACCCTGCTTTTTAAGTTCTCTGTCTATCCAAAAGATTATTATTCGTTCTCCTTTTTGTACGAGCGTTGCACATGAGTTTACATTGTTTTTGCATTTCAACTTTTCAAGTACTATGCCTATAGTTACGGTTACTGTTTTATAACTATAAATTCAGGATTTGACAATGCTCCAAAGGTGGGGTTGCAGCCATTTCGATGACATCCGCAGCCTGAAGAGCAACAGTTGATGGTGGCCCCTGTGTTGATGTCTAATCAATCGCGCATCCAAGGCGCAGATCAATCGCCGAGCTCACCTCCTCTCTCCTCTAGACTAGATGAGCTTCTACCGTTTTGCGGGCACTGTCAACGGCTGTCCGTCGTTTATAGCACTGTCAATTATGATCACAACCAAAAAATGTGCACGGAAACGACCATCGCACTGTAATTAGCGATAAGCTCGTGAGACGTGTGTCACGAAGAAATATCCGGATGGCTAATAAATCACTATAGAAAATGCTCGCTCTATATCCTTTGGAAAAGAAAGAACGAAGAAACCTCATGTACTTGTGATAAGGCAGACGAATCTCTAGATGAGATTCTACCGTTTTGCGGGTACTGTCAACTATGATCACAACAAAAAAATTGTGCACGGAAACGACCATCGCACTGTAATTAGCGATAAGCTCGTGAGACGTGTGTCACACTAGCCATGCATGGAGCGGGCGCGGAGCGAAGAAATATCCGGATGGCTAATAAATCACTATAGAGAATGCTCGCTCTATATCCTTTGGAAAAGAAAGAAAGAAAGAAACCTCATGTTCTTGTGATTGGCCGCCGTCGTTATCGTTTTACACGACAAAGCCTCCGAGTACTCCACAACCCATACAGAACCCAGATCTCGTGACTTGCAGCGCGCTATCCCGCACGCAAAAGCTACGTATGCACATCATCGTTCGATTCCGCGGCTGCTGTGTCCACTCCTGTGTGCCTGTGTGGAGGAGGTGGCAGGGGCGCGACCGCGCGAGATCTCTCTCTCTGTCTCGGTGCCATACCCGCCCGCGCAGGGGCCGGGACCGCGAGCGGCGAGCCCACGCGACGGGGCGTCGGGCGATGGGACGGCCGCGGCCCGGCTGAAAAGTCTCTGCGGAGGCGGGGGATGCGCAGTGCCGGCTCAACCGCCGTATATTCTCGTCGCAAAGGGGGGCAGGCAGCAGCCGGCAGCGCCACGCCCGCCACGTACGGCCGGGGGCCGGCCGACAGCGAGAGGCGCCACATGGGCCGCGGCGCAGCGATTGGCCCGGCCGCGCGGCCGCACGTGGGGCGCGCAGAGGCCCCGGGCCCGGTGACGGTGAGGGGGGTAGCCGTCAACGTCGCGCGAGGACGTCCGGGTCGGAGACACGCGCGGGGCGGCGGTGGTTGCCGCCTCGCGGACGCGCGAGTCGCCGTCGCCGCTTTCGTCCGTCCTGCCGCTGCCCCGGGCCGGTCTCTCCGGCTCCGCCTGCTCTCCCTTTCCCCAAAGCAAAGCGAAGCAAAGCAATCCTGGTGCGGCCTGTACTTCGCCAATGAATGCGCAGTGGTTATCCCGTTCGCGAAACCGACTACGGCGACTAGCTGTCAGATTGGGTTCTGGTTTGGACGTGTCACGACGGGCGGCGGTGGCCACTCCACTCCTGCGTGCCGTCGGAATAATAATATGGGTGGGCTTGTAACGGTTTCGCGCAACTGGCAAACGCAGCGTGGATGAGACGGCAACTTTTCTCCGTTCATCTCTCACATCGAGTCACATTTTTCTCTCACAACATGCGGTTCAATACGGTAAATGGGCCCTGGAGCGGTAAAAGTCGAGACGTTTGATTCGATCAATTGCTACAGACAAGAATCCCAGCATGCGCGCAATCAAGGTACTAAATAGCGTTTAGCGGTATGGTAGCGGATTAGTGTCGGTGTAGCGGATCGCAGATAGCGGGTGCTAAGTCCAAATAGCGAAGTGCAAGAAATAGTCACAATTTTAGTGCATTAACATCAAATTTACATGAAAAAAATAAAGTTTTAAGTTAGTCAATTACATTTCACGACAAGAATCACAAAAAATAGATATATTTATTATTTAGGGATACATATTAATATTAAATTATCATATCAATAAATAAAGAATTCATTTATCAATCCATAATTCTTGTACAATACCTAAATAATTAATCAAAATATTATTGTTACCGTTTAACTCGTATTCATATATCATTTGAACCATAAATGTAGCAAATAGCGGCTTAACACAAGCAATAGCGGCTACAATAGCGGGCAATAGCGGCCGCTAAGTTCAAACATGCTATTTTGGGTCCGCTACCTTATAGCGGTAGCGGTGGGGTACCGCTACCGCTATAGCGGCCGCTATTGCGGACGTTACGAACGCTATTTAGTACCTTGCGCGCAATGCTCTGTGTGGTATAATGATAAAAACTTGATCACTGACCCAGTGGATAAGAAAACTACCGAACATCAGTTTCACTAACGAGAGGATTTTTTAAACCAACCTCATAATCCGCTCTAATGAGGAATTGGACTTAGATCTCCTGCATGCGACCATACCTCAATCTCTCTGACCAACTGGACTAGAGGAACTTTGGTGACCTAGGGCGTGAGGGCGAGACCACTGTCAACAGCAGTAATCGTTGGCAACATCCGGTCGTTCGAGACCGGAGGGCGATCATGACCATGCCCAAACCCAGTAGGGGCAACACGATCGTACAACCGAGACTGACCTAGCGAAGTGGGGGGTGACGAGGCCGTAAGCAATCATTGGCACGACGCCGAAGACCGACAATTCTCGAAGCTAGAACTTGGTACATTGTCAGATGGTGCATAGGGGGGAGCAAAGACAATGTTTGTTTGTGTATACTTTGGCCATGTTAGTTTGGCTTATCAGTCACCAGCCTGTAATACTTTTATCTCAGAATAAATTAGCACCAGTTATCCGCCACCACCCAAACGAACACGCTGTTTATTCGTTTCCTCCGTCTCAGAAGAGCGGGAGCCGATGATTGAAGGCAACAAACAATGTATGAATTGATCTAGAAAGACGGATGAAGTTGCATCTGATGGGTGATGTTAGTTGATAGAATCTCAGAATTAATGTGTCAGATAAATTGCGGGGCTGTTTGGTTCACAGTCACACTTTGCCACGCCACATATGTGCTCGCCGTAGAAGATCGGCTGGTGTTTGGTACTTGAAAAGCTGCGTCACGCCACAGTGCATGTAGTGTTTTTTAACTTGCTTCTCACCACAGAGTTGTGGCGCCGGTTTTCACCGCCTCAGGTGCGGCACGCCACAGTGTGGCGTGGTAAATGAAGGCCGGGAACCAAGCACCCCTGCATCTCACCCAAATTTATGTGCCAATGTTGATCCGTGTTTCTTAAACAATATTTAACAAAAAGATAAAAAGGTAATTTTCTGTTTCCTCGCTAAAAGGTACTCTCTCTATCATATATGACATTTATAACAAATAAATTAGTTAAAAACAAATAAATTTATTTGTTGGTGATATATTTAAAGATGAAGGTAGTATATATATAATAAAAAGAGAAAAAACTTGGAGGGTGAAACCGTGAAAGTATCCAACCACAGTCCACAGCCACTTCAGCTGGAGCTCGTCGTCGTCCCCAGCAATCCAAACCTGAACCCTGCCCCGATCCCCCCACTACCCATCCCTTTCTCAGCCATGCCGTCGTCATCGCCTCATCGCCTTGCTCTTGCGCGTAAATATCCGTCCTCCACTCTACCTGCCCCCACATCTCTTTTTTTTTATCCTCGTGACTCAAACACTCCAACAAGCGCAGCGCAGCCCGGAGCGGCGAAGCAATCGGACGAACCCGGGCGAGCGCACGAGGCCGCCTAATCCAGAGCCCCCAGGCCGTTCCCCCCTCGCCATGGCGTCGGGCAGCCGCGCCACGCCCACGCGCTCCCCCTCCTCCGCGCGGCCCGCGGCGCCGCGTCATGCGCACCACCACCACCACCACTCGCAGTCGTCGGGCGGGAGCACGTCCCGCGCGGGCGGGGGAGGTGGAGGGGGAGGAGGTGGCGGCGGGGGCGGTGCGGCCACGGAGTCGGTCTCCAAGGCCGTGGCTCAGTACAACCTGGACGCGCGCCTCCACGCGGTGTTCGAGCAGTCGGGCGCCTCGGGCCGCAGCTTCGACTACTCCCAGTCGCTGCGCGCGCCGCCCACGCCGCCCTCCGAGCAGCAGATGGCCGCCTACCTCTCCCACATCCAGCGCGGCGGCCACATCCAGCCCTTCGGCTGCACTCTCGCCGTCGCCGATGACTCCTCCTTCCGCCTCCTCGCCTTCTCCGAGAACCTCGCCGACCTGCTGGACCTGTCGCCGCACCACTCCGTCCCCTCGCTCGACTCCGCGGCGCCGCCCCCTGTCTCCCTGGGTGCCGACGCGCGCCTCCTCTTCTCCCCCTCGTCCGCGGTCCTCTTGGAGCGCGCCTTCGCCGCGCGCGAGGTCTCGCTGCTCAATCCGCTATGGATCCACTCCAGGGTCTCTTCCAAGCCGTTCTACGCCATCCTCCACCGCATCGACATCGGCGTCGTCATCGACCTCGAGCCCGCCCGCACCGAGGACCCCGCGCTCTCCATCGCCGGTGCAGTCCAGTCACAGAAGCTCGCGGTCCGCGCCATCTCCCGCCTTCAGGCGCTACCCGGCGGGGACGTCAAGCTGCTCTGCGACACTGTCGTGGAGCACGTCCGCGAGCTCACGGGTTACGATCGTGTCATGGTGTACAGATTCCATGAAGACGAGCACGGGGAAGTTGTTGCCGAGTGCCGGCGTGATAACCTTGAGCCGTACCTCGGGTTGCATTATCCCGCCACAGATATCCCCCAGGCGTCCCGCTTCCTGTTCCGGCAGAACCGGGTGCGAATGATTGCCGATTGTCATGCCACGCCGGTGAGAGTCATTCAAGATCCTGGGTTGTCACAGCCTCTGTGTTTGGTTGGCTCTACGCTGCGCGCCCCACACGAGTGCCATGCGCAGTACATGGCGAACATGGGTTCCATTGCATCACTTGTTATGGCGGTCATCATTAGCAGTGGTGGTGACGATGAGCAAACAACACGCGGCGGCATCTCATCGGCAATGAAGTTGTGGGGGTTGGTTGTGTGCCACCATACATCACCACGGTTTATCCCTTTTCCATTAAGGTATGCTTGTGAGTTTCTCATGCAGGCCTTTGGGCTGCAACTCAACATGGAGTTGCAGCTTGCACACCAGCTGTCCGAGAAGCACATTTTGCGAACACAAACACTGTTGTGTGACATGTTACTTCGTGATTCACCAACTGGCATTGTCACACAGAGCCCTAGCATCATGGACCTTGTGAAGTGCGATGGGGCTGCACTTTATTATCATGGGAAGTACTATCCAATGGGTGTCACTCCCACTGAGTCTCAAATTAAGGATATCATCGAGTGGTTGACAGTGTGTCATGGGGACTCGACAGGGCTCAGCACAGATAGCCTGGCTGATGCAGGCTACCATGGTGCTGCTGCATTAGGTGATGCCGTGTGTGGAATGGCAGTAGCCTATATTACGCCAAGTGATTACTTGTTTTGGTTCCGGTCACACACAGCTAAGGAAATCAAATGGGGTGGTGCGAAGCATCACCCAGAGGATAAGGATGATGGTCAGAGGATGCACCCACGGACATCATTCAAGGCATTTCTTGAAGTAGTTAAAAGCAGAAGCCTACCATGGGAGAATGCAGAAATGGACGCAATACATTCCTTGCAGCTCATATTGCGCGACTCCTTCAGAGATGTTGCAGAGGGCACTAGCAACTCGAAAGCCATTATCAATGGACAAGTTCAGGTTGGTGAGCTGGAATTGCGGGGTATAAATGAGCTTAGCTCCGTAGCAAGAGAGATGGTGCGGTTGATAGAGACAGCCACAGTCCCTATATTTGCAGTAGATACTGATGGGTGTATAAATGGTTGGAATGCAAAGATTGCCGAGTTGACAGGCCTTTCAGTTGAGGAGGCTATGGGAAAATCACTGGTAAATGATCTTATCTTTAAGGAATCTGAGGAGATAGTCGAAAAGCTACTCTCGCGAGCTTTAAGAGGTATATCTCATTGTCTTTCTTATATAATTGCTACCACTTTTATGATATGTTTCTGGGAATTGCCCAGTGTGGTCAAGGAAAAGATCATCTCTATTTGTTGTAATCTCTTGACGTATATACCATAACAGAAGTGTACGAATGTGATGTACATATTTTCTTGACCAAGTATCGAAACATATGAAATATAATTATACATACTCCTTGAAAATAGATGTACTCAGTTTGTTAGGCTTTACTTATTTTAGTGCATAGCATGTAGAAAATGGGGGCCACCTAGAGACTTATCATTAAATCTTCTCAATCATTTTCACTGAAGCATCTTAGAACCATTGCTTACTGCTTAGAACACGTGAAAAGTTAGTGCGTCAACTTTCCCTGATTTATGAACTTGCTGCTCATACAGGTGAGGAAGACAAAAATGTCGAGATAAAGCTGAAGACATTTGGGCCAGAGCAATCAAATGGACCAATATTTGTTATTGTCAATGCTTGTTCTAGTAGAGATTACACAAAAAATATTGTTGGTGTCTGTTTTGTTGGACAAGATGTCACTGGACAAAAGGTGGTCATGGATAAATTTGTCAACATACAAGGGGATTACAAAGCTATTGTACACAATCCAAATCCTCTGATACCCCCAATTTTTGCGTCAGATGAGAATACTTGTTGTTCAGAATGGAACACGGCCATGGAAAAACTTACAGGATGGTCAAGAAGTGAAGTTGTTGGTAAACTTCTTATCGGGGAGGTATTTGGAAATATTTGTCGACTTAAGGGCCCAGATGCGTTGACAAAGTTCATGGTTGTCCTTCACAATGCTATAGGAGGAGAGGATTATGAGAAGTTCCCTTTTTCATTTTTTGATAAGAATGGAAAGTATGTGCAGGCCTTATTGACTGCCAACACAAGGAGCAAAATGGATGGCAAGTCCATTGGGGCCTTTTGTTTCTTGCAGATTGCAAGCGCCGAATTACAGCAAGCCTTTGAGATTCAGAGACAGCAAGAAAAGAAGTGTTATGCAAGGATGAAAGAATTGGCCTATATTTGCCAGGAGATAAAGAATCCTCTTAGTGGTATCCGATTTACCAACTCTCTGTTGCAGATGACTGATTTAGATGATGACCAGAGGCAGTTCCTTGAAACTAGCTCTGCTTGTGAGAAACAGATGTCCAAGATTGTAAAGGACGCCAGTCTCCAAAGTATTGAGGACGGGTAAGCATTCTAATCTTACCCTTTTCACTCACATGCTCTAATATTTGCATTGAATGAATATATTTGATTCATTTATGTTTATTTAACCAGTGCCCAAGAGTAACCATATCTGAGTATCAGTGGCACTAATCTTGTCTGTAGACTGTAGAGGTACAAAATCATAATAGGAATCAGAGAAGTTCATCAGTCATCAGACTCACAGTTATGTTCTGCTGTCTTTACAGCTTCTTTGTGTAAATGTCCCTCACGCCTAACATTGCCAACAATAGATTAAGATTATTATTTTTTTACCCTTCATTCCTTTAAGACGCTTTTGTATTATCGTTCGTGGCATCTGTGAACTGCTTCTCTTGCTTTGGCAACTATCTGAAAATATCTAAGATCAGCAATCATTTCATGGTAGAACAATATATACTGTAGTTATACTGCAATGATGAAGGCAGTCCAGATTGCTTACTTCAAAAGCAGCATAGGTGTTCATGAAAACCATCTTTTATTTTAAACTAAGTACCAACTTACTGAATGGTGATGTGATGCGTTTCTGGCTATATGTCATTATGGCTGTTATTACTAACTAGATGTTGACAGAATATGGCTACTCAACCAATACAAAGTCAGACTTTCATGGTTTGTACAGTTTCGAAAGGAACTGGTGAAACTGGTATCATTTTGCCTTTTTTTAGGGTAGTGTGAATAATATAGCAGTGCATGCACTAATTACTATGATACTGAACGAGTCAAGATTATATTAAAAAGGCTAATTTATTATAGAAAAAATTTGGAGGGGTGACCTTTTATATATATAGGCAAGGCGGCTTGATATACAAAGAATAATGTGTACATATGGCATATGTACAACACAAGGCTGTACATGTCTAATAGGTGCACACTTCGGTTTTCTGCTTACCAATATTCGTACTGATTGCCAGGGATTGTGAACCTTTGCACTTTAAATGTCATATCATTGGTTAGATTTGGAATTGTCTTATGAACTGATAGCCTTACAACCCTTACCATATTCTAGGGAACCTCACCAAACTTGAAGCATCTTTGTCTAAAATGCCTTTGGCCCTGTTTGGGGGCAGCTTCTCCAGCTTTTGCTTCTCCCAGAAGCTCCTAAAGCTACAAGCTCCCCCAAACGGGGTAGCTTCTCCCACCAGCGAAAAGCTGCAAAAGCTGCAATTGCACTGCAACCCAGAAGTTGGTGAGGACGTGCTTCCCGAGCTTTTGGCCGTCTGCCTCCTTCCTCCCATTCTTTTTACTCGCCCCCATCCCCACGCGCGGCCGTCATCGTCCTCCCCTCTGGCCACCGCCGCCCTCCCTTTCGCGCCGACTGTCGCCGCCCCTCTCCTCTGCGCCCGCCCCCGTCGTCCTTCCCTCTGTTCGGGTCCCCGCTGCACATCCGCTTCGTGCAACCCTCGGGTTCCTCTCCACAACAACCAGCGCCACCCGCCCAAGCTCCCATCCCCACTACCGGCGCCGCCACGAGCTCCGCCTCTCCCCTGACGGCCGGCGCCGCCACGAGCTCGGCCTCTCCCCCGACGGTTGGCGCCGCCACGAGCTCCCCTCCCCACGACCGGCGCCGCCCCGATCTCCTCTCCCCCGACGGCTGGCGCCGCCCCGAGCTCCGCTTCCCCATCGATGCCCTGCAGATCCGCCCGCCCTGAGCTCCATTCCTACTGTTGTTGCACAAAAGCTGATGTCCAAGAAGCTGTGCCAAACAGACCTACTACGCTTCTCTGAAAATCAGCTTTTTGGGCCAGCGGAGGAGCTTCTCCAGGAAGTAGCTTTTGGAAAAGCTACCGCTCCCCCAAACAGGGCCTTTGCCTGTAGTCTTGTTTGATGAGCTCCGTAACTTATTTGGAGATGATTTCGTTTGCCTGCACAAAATTCAGAATCCATTTTGATTGACTTACACTTGATCAGCTCCATCCATCTTATCTACGTATGATGAGTGTGCATTGCTTTTACCTGAGAAAGTCATTAACTTAAGGCAGGCGCAAAAACAACTGCTTGTCGTTTTGCAAAGTCCAAACAGAAACTTAACAAGATAGCAGTTAGAAGCTAATTACACTATCACATAGTTTTATTGCTGCGTTATTTGCTTGCTTTAAATTCTTCGTAACCGAAGGCACTCTTTTACATTGCTATTAAGTTTTAACTGCTATTACTATTAGCATTTCCACAATCGGTTAGCTGAGATATTACTGATTTTGTTTCTCTTTATGTAACAGCTCTTTGGTGCTTGAGAATGGTGAATTTTCTCTTGGAAGTGTCATGAATGCTGTTGTCAGCCAAGCAATGATATTGTTGAGAGAGAGGGATATACAGCTTATTCGGGATATCCCTGATGAAATCAGGGATGCGTCAGCATATGGTGATCAGTATAGAATTCAACAAGTTTTGTCTGAATTCTTGCTAAGCATGGCGCAGTTTGCTCCAACAGAAAATGGCTGGGTAGAAATTCAAGTCAGACCAAATGTAAAACAAAATTCTGACGGAACAAGTACAGCGCTTTTCATGTTCAGGTTAGCTGCGTACTCTTTGATTGTAAATTTATCATAAATGATTTCCGCCCTTCATGAATGGGTTTCTTCAAGGAATTTGGTAGGAAATAAGTAACACGATTACTTCAATTCTTAGCTGGTTGGTTGCATGTGGTGTGGTAGCTTTCTTCAAATATACAGCTGTGATAGATTCGACTGAATTTTCTTGTTTGTATCATGCATTCATGCGGTGTTTTTTCCCTTACGTTGACTCAGTTGCATCAACTTAAAGTTGCATCCAGTGCTCTAGATCACATCTAGTTTGCACAGAACCAAAAGAACGGGAAAATTTATCTTTGTTGAGGTATTATCCAACTGACTCTTTTGAAGAGGTTTTGCTATTTGGCTTGTTCTTTTGGTGGTCTTTTTTTTCAAATAATTTTTGGTGGTCTTTTAGATACTGAAGTTGCTACCTTACCTCTTGAAGTTCAAAACTGTCCCATAAAATCGTGTCGTTTCTTAGATGAATTTTTGTGTACTGACTCAGCTTGGGCAAAAGTGGTTGCCTTTTCTTTAACTCATGTTATTTCAACATTGTACATTTGTTAGATGATTTGACTGGAACACTACCTTCCAAATGTCAACAACAATGAAAAATTGAATGCCTCCAATGGGACTTGGGAGCACTAATAAATTGATCTAAGTAATTTTCTTTTTAACTTTGTATTTCTGTAGGTTTGCCTGTCCTGGCGAGGGCCTCCCCCCTGACATTGTACAGGATATGTTCAGCAATTCTCGCTGGTCAACCCATGAAGGCATTGGACTAAGTACATGCAGGAAGATTCTCAAATTGATGGGTGGTGAAGTCCAATATATTAGGGAGTCCGAGCGGAGTTTCTTCCTCATCATGCTCGAGCTGCCCCAACCTCAGCCAGCAGCTAGGAGAGCAATCAGTTGATACGTGAAGCTCAGTGCTGACCTTACCCAACTGCTCGGTCAACTAGGTGACCTGAGCTCCCCTGATAAGAAGGAACCTAATCTACGAGAAGCCTGGAAACCAATACGACTCGGATGAAGCACATCAGAGCTGCCAGGGTAAGCCCTGGGATTCTCGGTGTCTTTGAAGAGGCTGTTTCCAGTGCGCCACTTTTTTTAAGTCCGGATGTCCAAAGATCAGAGTTCATGCAGGCTAGTAATGTATGCAGGCGGCAAATGTGGCACTTAGGAGGGTAGACCCATGACCAGCTCCACGTAGTACAGAAGTTGTTATTAGCTTGTATGTACATAATCTGTCGTGTACTATGCATAAGGTGCGGTATCATCTCAGCTCCCACGGTTGTATTTTGCAGGGCCTTCCAGGTGTACTGCACTTAATCGAGCATTTGGTTTCCTTGGAATGTTTGCATTCTCATAAAAGAGCATATACTTGAAACCTCGAATTCATCCGTTGTGGAACTTGTGCTGTTTAAACTGGTCAACACTCCTTGGAGGCGTCTGTGCAATATCGTGCCAGGCACCGAAAGCGCGCAGACAGGTTGCAGGGGAATGGTCATGTAGTTTTTTTCCCCTTTGATTCTATGGCTATGGTCTGGTTGTACCTTGGTAGTATGTTCTGTTTTCGTTTCGTTGATCTTTTACCTTGAGAGTGGTTTTAAGGGATTGAACTTAGAGGTGGTGTTAAGAGTTAGTCTAAAGTTTCTTTTGTGCTTAAACTGTAAAACTGGAAACCCCAATTACAGGACGACCGAATGCAAAAGCTCGGTTAAGCTTTCGAATATAGCTGGGCTATGCCTTTGAAAAAAGGTTGCACGCGAATGCCGAGCGGGAATGGCGTTTTCTTAGAAGGAACATCTCAAAGCATTACAACGGTCCTTTTACAAACAGGATATCAAAGAAAAGAAAATTATAAAGAAGTTCAAAATTCCTGTTCATCTTCTTCAAAGCCTTCAGAGATCCGTTCGTTACCACCGTCGAATCCGCTCCCCAATCGTCGGCGGGCACCAGAGCCAATCTCCACGAGGTGGAGGACGCAGATGAGGGCTTACTGCTAGGCGAATAAAGTCGAGTACACTGCCTCCGAGACGCATCGGTCAACTCCGGTACCCACGACGCATCCTTTGTATCCACCGCCGGCAACCCGAGCAAAGCTCAGATTTCCACCAAAAATCATCTTTCTCAAGATTAACAGGGTCAACAACATCATCACCTGACGAAGACGACAATGCACCGACCCTCGACTCCTGGACATGTCTCCCCACCATCTTCGTTGACGTCAGAGTAGATGTAGATCGCCATCGGAGAACGGAACAAACTAGAAGAAATTATTCCTCTACAACGTTGTCGCTTTCGCATCGCCGGCGCCGCCAATAAAACTAAGCCGCAGAGGAGCTACACTCCACCAGTAAAACCTAACTCCACCGTCGAGCATCGGCGGTCAGCAAATCCTATACCTAGAGGGACTCGTTAGGACTCGATCTACGTGAACTCCGCTCATCTTGCCACCGGCTATAAGGACGGGGATAAGGGAGAACGGGGGCCCGGCGGCGGGAATGGCGTATTTTGGGAACCCGGGGCAGCGGCAGCCGTTCCGTTCCGAGGCTGCCGCCGCTCTGCGAAGATTGCCGGCCCCATCCCATTCAGGCATCGATCGTGCATCCTACAGCCATTTCTTTTTGCCGCCCTTGGACTCAACTACGTGCGAAATGAGCTAGTGATGGCCGGAGAAATCAAGAGTTGCTGCAGTGATGAAATGGCGGGACGCTCGCAGATCGATCGATCGATCGATCATTGAATGGAGGAATGGACATGCACCTATCGTGTCCATGCATATATGCATATGGCACATTGGCACTAGCATACACGTACTGGTACACACTGTACTCGAGTAGGAGTATACTGTACACTTGATGACTATTTGCGCGTTCATCATCGTCGTCCTTCGTATATCAAGCAAACTATGCAATGGTTTTGCGGCAGCTGCATGTGGCGAGATTAAATGCTGTTGCGTCAGCGTGTATAGGCCTAGGCCTAGGCCCGGGCCCGGCACACGGCGGCGCACCTTTTTCTCTGTGTGCAGCTCCTGCCTCGCTGCTTCCATGCAGTGGTCTGGTTGACACTTAGGGTCTGTTTGGGAGAGCTCCGGCTCCGGCTCTACGAGCGGCTCTAGGCAGAGCTCTCCCAAACGGTGAAAATGGCACCGGCTTCGGGTGTGGAGCTGGTGCCGGAGCCCCTGGCGGCTTCCGAAGGGGAGGCGGAGCCACGTTTTCGTGGCTCCATCCGGCTCCGCCCCCCTTTTCCCACCTTTGCCCCCCAGTCGACCACCATGGCTGAGGACCAGGAGCTGAGGAGGGAGGTGTAGGGGCCGGCCGGAGCGAGGCGCTGCGGGGCCGGCCGGGCAGAGGCGCGGCGCGGCGCAGCCGGCCGGAGCGGCGCGGCTGGGTGGGGCGGGGCGTGGCGGGGCCGGCTGGAGCGGGGCGGGGCGCGGTGGGGCGGCGCCGGGAGCTCGGGGCGGCACGGGGCGGAGGGGCGCCGGGAGCGCGGGGCGGAGGGGCGCCGGGAGCCACGAGGAAGAAGGCGTTGGATGCCTGGATGGATAAGGAGAGAGAATGGGAGGGGGAAAGGAAAGGAAAGAAAATGAAGGGGAAGAAAAGGAGAGGAAAGAATAAAAAGGAAAAAGAAATGAAAAAAATAAAAGAAAGGCAATTTAGAAAAATTATAACTTTTTGGTATGAACTCGGATGGAGATAAAATTTATACGAAAATTGTAGCTTTCGACGAGATCTACAACTTTGTAGTTTAAAGTATTTTCATTTGAAGTCGTCTTTGGGCTCAAAAAGTCGATATTCGGTCCAGATCTCAGTTTACGGTATCCAGATCTGGATAGTATATCGACATTTTAAGCACGAAGATGACTTTAAATAAAAAAAATTTGAACTACAAAGTTGTAGATCTCGTCGAAAGCTACAATTTTCATATAAACTTTATCTCTATCCGAGTTCATACCAAAAAGTTATGATTTTTTAAAAGAAACTGTCCTTGACGCCACGGTAACGGCGGCAGGAACCGCTACAGTACCCCCGCGGGGTTACTGTAGCAACCGCCGTGCTAAATGGCGGTAAGACTCCCCACTGCCGTTTCAGGTGGCGGTAGGTCCCTACCGCCATTTACAGTGGCGGTTGGAGGTTATATTTGCCAATCTTGAGATCCGTGGTATATTTTTGAAAAATTGCCAGAAAAAAAATATAGAAAAAAAAGTGCCCTCGAATCTCATTGATGGCGGTGGGCTCGGCCTACTCGTGTTTGGGTCCAGCCAGAGCACGCACCTTTCCGATCTCATCAACTTGCAATCGGCGTGTTTCAAATCCGTGTGTTTCCAGGACAGTTATATATTCAGAGAAGTTACACAATGGAGATGAATTTTTCATCTCCAATGTGTAACTTAAGATATTTCTTCTGTATAGGTTTATCTATATTATTATTGAAGACTCCTTTTGAAATATCTAAATTAAGCTACGTAGAATCGTAGGTGGATACTTTAGAAAAAGAAAGAAATTGTAGAAATTCTCACAAAAATGCAAGACATCCGGCCATCAATCGTTAGACTCAAACAATCATAACCATGAGATCTATTATATATTTTTTTAAAATTACTCATATATGCCATTATGAAAATACCCTAAAGTTATATCTAAATTACGGAAAGCAAGTGCAGTTGAGTCACTAACAGCAGTGACCCAAACTGCCCATACACACTACTGCAGAGGAGCCCCGTCAAAATTACCCACCTCTGTCATTATAAAAATAGTCTAAAGTAAAATTTAAATGTATTCTCCATACCTATAGGTTTTTTTCAACCTCTCTCGTTATAAAAATATTTAAATCTATATAAAAAATTACCCATATTTGTTATTATAAAAATATTCTAAAATACAATCTAAACATATATTTTGTATCTATAGGTTTTCAACCTCTCCTGTTATAAAAAGATTTTAAACTATATATCTATTTTACTATTACTATTCATCAGTTGGTGTAATGAAAAACAAAAGTATACATGCAAATGAGTTGGCTTATAATTTGTTAAATTATATTCTTTGTGCATGTCCTATTAAGCAAGGAATATGTAAAACTGCAATTCAGTAGCCCGTGCGGATGCACGGGTTGATATACCAGTTTATTTAATTATCACTTGATGGTTAGTTGTATAATCACGTTAGTAAAACCCTACTGCTATCTACCATGAAGGACGAGGATTTTCAAATTTTTAAAAGAGTGTTCAACTATCTGTATAAAAACAGTTAACCACGCTCTTCCTTATTCATTAAATTGATGCAGTATCATCATTTTACATGACAGACCATTATTAATTAAAAACGAAACTATCATTAAAAGTAACATGGTGAGTATGTAAGATTATAGTAATGCGCCCGTCGCCTGGCTACAGTTCAAACCGCACAGGTGCTGGCGTGCTGCGCTAAGCGAACTATCATGGCTAAAGGCCCTGCAAGGCTGCAAACAGACTGCTCGTAAGCCATACACACAGATCATTTCTGGCTACCTACAATTTTCTCACCTACGATCTACACGGTTAGCTGTACATAAGCGGGCAGGCTGCAGGCATCTAGCAGCCGTTACCGGCAGAGAAAGTGAACTTACGGCTCCGCACAACGTTGTTTTTGGAAATCCGGCCCGTAATGCAAAAGCGGCAAGCCGGCAAAGTCAACCGTACCAGCAGCTCACTTACGGCTCAGCACAACTGCACAAGCACGCACTTACCGTGCGCCGGCCGGCCGTGCGTGCAACTGCCACTGTCACTGATACTGCCGGGTAGAAATACGATCACGAGCTCACGGCAGGAGAGCTTTCCCTTTCCTCTCTGTCTCTGCTCCCTGGAGCCCCCTCTGTTTTGTTACCTCGGCGGTCGGCGCACCGCGCGCGCACAGGCACAGGCACAGGCACAGGCACAGCTAGCTAAAGACCGCAGCGACCGCGCGCGCGCGTCTGCGGCGTACGAACGAAAAAGCGCCGCGGGCTGATGGCCTGATGGGCGTACCGCAATTCCACCACCTCCGACATTGTAACGTGCATCTGCCCTCCCTCGCGCGCACCGGCGCACCCCGCTCGATCCCGCTCGTCATCAGTTGGTTGAGCACTTGAGCGGCCGTCGCCCGCCCAGCCAAGCGCGTGAACATAAATGCACCGGCACGGCGGCGCCCCCTGTTCCTCAGCTTCTCCGCGCACCGACTGCTCAAGCTCACCAGAGTCCAGAGAGCCACAGCTCACCAACCACATGAACTGGCTCGCCGCGAACGCCCATGCATGCTCGTGCTCCATCTTCCTTCCCGTGCTCGATCAGCGCGTCTCACTCTCATCTCGTTAGCTTCTGGCTGCCTTTGGAAGCTGCGGCCGTGACAGTTGAGACGACGACGTGACTTTCCAAGTTTTGATAAGCTAGCCTGGTCTCCAACCACCTGCATTGACTCACGTACACATGCAGCCTGCTACCTTTCTCCTCCGCTGCCCACTCGCTCCGCTCGATCCATCATCGGCGGGTCACCGCTATATAAGCACGCGGCGTCCTTCGCTCCGAGCATCACAGTTCACATCTGCAGCGCAGCAGCTCCATTTGCTTCAGAGTGTCTCATGGGGAGGACGGCGATGCGTGTGCGGGGCTCGGCGTTTGCGGCATTGGCCGTGGCGCTGGTTCTCGGGGTGGCCGTGGAGGCGAGGTTCCTTGAGACCCAGAACTTGGGCGGTGGCGGCGGTTTTGGTGGAGGTGCTGGGCTTGGTGGTGGTGCTGGGCTTGGAGGAGGAGGTGGTGCGGGTGGTGGGCTTGGCGGAGGGCTCGGTCATGGTGGAGGGCTCGGCGGTGGGTTTGGAGGAGGAAAAGGTGGAGGTATAGGCGTGGGCAGCGGCCTTGGCGGAGGAGGTGGTTTTGACGGTGGAGGCGGAACGGGTGGTGGGCTTGGACACGGCGGCGGCCTTGGTGGTGGAGCAGGGGGCGGCTTTGGTAGTGGTGGTGGACTAGGTGGTGGAGCTGGAAGTGGTCTTGGTCTTGGCGGAGGAGGTGGCCTCGGCGGGGGTGCTGGAGGAGGGCTTGGAGGTGGTGCTGGCGGGGGGTGGCGGTCTAGGTGGTGGTGCTGGAGGTGGTTTGGGTGGAGGTGGCGGCCTTGGTGGCGGTGCTGGGGGTGGAGCTGGAGGTGGTCTTGGTGGAGGCAGCGGTCTCGGCGGTGGTGCTGGTAGTGGAATGGGAGGTGGAGCTGGAGGTGGTCTTGGGGGAGGTAGCGGTCTTGGAGGCGGTGCTGGCGGAGGTGGCGGTTTTGGAGGTGGTGCTGGTGGCAGCTCTGGATTAGGTGGCGGCTTCGGGGGAGGCAAAGGTTTTGGCGGAGGTAGTGGTGGAGGGTTCGGTGCTGGTGGTGGAGCAGGAGGTGGTGCTGGAGGAGGGTTCGGTGGTGGTGCCGGAGGTGGTGGTGGTTTGGGCGGAGGAGGCGGTGCCGGAGGAGGGTTTGGCGGTGGAGGCGGTGGAGGTTTTGGTGGTGGCATCGGTGGTGGTCACTGGTGATGTATCATCGCATGGACAATTAAGATCACATGATCCAAGCTTATGTTTGTATGTTTAATTGAACTTTACAGTCTTTGTTACTGTGCATTTGGAATTGTTTATTCATCATCTAAGTAAAGGAATAAAGATCAGTTCTTCTACTTGTGATTATATACTTCTCGTGTTGTGGAGGCTGATGTCTAGTGTCCATGTGCAAGTTGCCTTTTCCGGTGTTCCAGACAGATGCTCTGAGGAATGACATGATCCAAACTGCACATACCAATTCAGATTCCACAGTGCTGCAGCATTTTTTCTTGTCAGGAATGGCATATGGTCTTAATTTGTCATTCGTTAGACATGCCGGCATATCCGAGGTAGCGATGTATGTACTCTGTACTGTTTTATGGGGTACCTATACGTGCATGAAGAGTAAACTCTGCTTTGATCTACAAAAGTGTGTCACCACTCAACAACTGTCGGTCCGAGTAAGCTGCTATACTCCGTAGAGCACTACCAGACAGAGCAGCATGCAGTCCTTCAGCGTACCTACAGTTGATACTTCATAGGCTGAACTGAGCGCATTAATTAAGGTTATAAACGTGTCCCATTGTGCTCCAGTATATTCCCAATCGGCAATTTAGACACGCCATGTCACAATCGCTTCTCGTGCATGTTCTTTGTTTTTGTGTGACCGACATCGAGTCGACTGATCCCGAACTGATTTGAGCTCAGTTTTGTCGCTGGCCTTCTGCAAGCAGACGCGCGAACGAGAACAAAATGCCTAACCCTCGAATCCGTGCTGCATTCAGACCGTCCGGCGAGCGTCGGTGCTCGCCGCTTTTACCGACCGGTGATGGGCGGGTGGCAACTTCGTGGCGCGACCGATCGAGCAGCTGACACCGGAATGACAGGGGCGGTGCCTTTGGAACATCTCACATGGCAGCCGTATCAGGCCATTCTTGACGCAACTGCTTACCGATCGGAGTGTTCCTCTGCACACGCAGGACTCCGATCGGTTGTCGTCGCTTGTTAGATGGCAACACGAGCATCTGCCTGGTTACTGCCCTGCTACCTGGTGCTACACAGCTCTCGATCGATCTCGACTCTCGAGCCATACATGTCGCCATCGCCATGAGATCGATGGAAATGGGAATTAAGTGCGCTAAGGCTAATAGAAAACGCCCGCTGCCGGCTGTAAGGCCATGCGGTGGTGGTGGACCCCACTAATATTTAATGTACTTAGAGGGCAGTAGCCAATAGCACATGTGAAAGTGCATCTAGACCCCTAAGTGGATTTTGGTGAATTGAATGACAAAATAATTAAAGGACTAATGTATTTGTCTAAGATTTGAGCAAGTTTTATTTAGATATTCATGAGTAATTATTGGAGTATTTATTTGAGAATGAATATTATATGGCTCACATTGGAGAAGACAAATATATATAGATGATCCTAATGATTGTGTGACAAATACCAAGCAATAAAGGAAGATAAATATTGGGATAATTTGAGAAGGTCAATTCATGGTCTCCCATACTAGACATAGCTTGATTAAAATTACAAGGATTATAAAAGAGAAGATGATAATTCTCTAAGTCAAGTGCAAAGCTTCATGTGGTAATTGAGAAAGGACACAAGGATGAGTGTACACGTTATGGTTCTTAATTGGAAGCTTGCATATTCGTTGTCAATCAAGATCTAGCATTTGAAGCGGGATTTCAAATGAAGTTTAATTATGGATGAAGCAAAGTGGAATTCAAAGTGAGTTGGGTAAGTGATGAAGAGATCAACCGAGATGTTTAGGGCAAGGGACTAAGCAATCTTTGGGGTCGTAGCTAAGCCGCCATTAGTGTTTTGCTAAGGTGAAGTTCTAGCATCCGTGGGGTCTTCAAGTATCATATCCAAAGACTTATCGAGGGAAGCAATGCAACTCATCAACATGTTATGATTGGCAATAAGGAGTGACTTATAGATCCAAGTATGCATTCCTATGCTAGATGAAAAGATCCTAAGTCACTAGCTCAAGTATGGACGTGCTCAAATCAAAGACTAAGTTGAAAGCCCTCAAGTGGATATTGCTCAAGTATGACAAGATTGAAGACATTCAAGCTTAAGAGATTTATAAGGTGTTTTTATTTATTCTTGAGTATAGGTATGCCGTACTATCAAGAGGGATGCAACATTAGCAAGTTGACCAAGTCAAAGTGCTCATTAGTTGACCTAAGTGAGATCTAGCCTTGAGAGTCTTAGAGTGTGCTAACAAACCCTCCTAACCTAACCTGAGCCACTTCATCTCTTTGGTGGAGTGTTAGGATCATAGAAAGGGTTTTGGGGGTGCCTCGGGCCTGACCGGTCAGGGGCACCGGTCTGACCGGTACCGCTAGCCCAACGGCTAGTTTTTCAAACACCGGTCTGACCGGTGTGAGGCATCGGTCTGACCGGTGCCGCCCGAGGGCTAACTAGTTTTCTCCTTTGAGGGGTATAAATACCCCAAGCCTTCTTCAGTTGAAGGTTGTTGTTTCTAGTGGTGGTGCTGAGGTCCTAAGCCAATTCTTGTAAGCCCTAAGTCTTAGTGGCTCTCCCCAACCATCTCTTTGTGAGGTTTGTGGATTCAAGCCGCATCCTTTGTGTTGGGTTGAGAGAGTGAGCTCAAGAGAGACTTTGTGAGCTAACAAGAGCATTCCCATAGCTTGAGCACTTCGGTTTCGCGTCTACAAGTTTTGAAGCATTTGTTACTCTTGGATGTTTGCCTCCTAGACGGCAAGGTGTCGCCGGCTAGCTCCCAAAGTTGTGGTGAGCAGCGGGAAGTTTGTGAGGGATGTGATCTTGCCTCTTCGTGAAAAAGATCGCCTTAGTGGAAAGGAGGAAAGTGGTTGAAAGAGACCCGGCCTGTTGTGGGAATTCTCCCTTACAAGTTCCTCAACGGAGACGTAGCCATTCCTTAGTGGGCAGTGAACTTCGGGAAACAAATCCTTGTATCTTTGTGTGGTTTGCCTCTCTAAGTTTTTTCTAGCATATTTGATTTGCTTCCGCTTCGATCTACTTGGGTGTGCTACTTGTGTGTGCAGGGGTCATTACCTTGCTTGTGATCATCTACAAAAGCTACTCATCAAGTTTGGTTCGTGCTAGAAGTCAAGAGGAGCTTGAAGTTGTTTTTGCAGGTGCTCTGTGCTACACCAGTCTGACCGGTGCCTCCTGTGAAGCCCAGTGCGCGACCGGTCTGCCCAGTCACCACCACCGGTCTGACCGGTGGACACTGGCAGCTCAAGTTTTCGGGCACAAAAAGTTTAAAGACGGTCGTCGCGCCTATTCACCCCCCTCTAGGCGACATCAAGATCCTTTCAACATGCCGCTCAGCAGCGGCGGATCCAGCGGTGGGTCGGGGGGGCTCCAACCCCCCTACCACCCTGGATCCTATGATAATCCTCCATGTTTTCCATGAAAATTTTGAGAAGAAAGAAGGAGAAGGGGGAAGAAGAAGAAGGGAGGAAGAAGAACAACAAGAGCCCCTTACCACTCAATCCTGTAATCGCCACTGCCGCTCAGCCTCTTCGCTCGCTCGAGCGGGCGTTCGCTCAGTCGCCCGCTGGTTCTCTGTTCTGCATTCTCTCTCTTCCACATAGGATCTCAGCCTGCTGTTAGGTCCTTATAATACTTGCTCTTAGGCAAACCTGGCTCTGGTGGCTGCGTAGAACACAAATGCAAGTAAAAATGTAAAGCTGCTGCTGCCTGCTGGTTTCTTTTACTCGCACCTTTTAATTTGCATGGAGATCATCAATTTGAACACTACTTTTAGCAAGTACTCCCTCCGTATCTAAATATTTGTCCTCCTTGACTTTTTTCACAACTTTGACCATTCGTTTTATTCAAAAAAATTATGCAAGTATTATTTACTTTGCTTGCTACATACTTTAGTATTGTAGGTATTTTAAGCTTAACTTATCATTTTACACACTTGCGATAATTTTTTGAATAAGACAAATGGTCAGAGTTAGAAGAAAAAGTCAACGGCGACAAGTATTTCGATACGGATGGAGTATTAGAAAAACTGAAGTAGCTATAATATGTTGTTTTAAGTGGTGAATCATTGGTTTTATAAGTGATGATTTTTTTTCTTAGATCGAGTGGTGGAAGGTTGTAAATATCAACTACGGTTTCTAAGAACAGAATAATTAAGCAAGAATGAATGTGGTGAAAAATGTATCATGATAACAGAGAGCTATTATCACAAAGAAAAAATGTCCCTTTTACAAAGATTTTTTTTGGGAGGATTTTACAAAGAATTTTATGAAAGTATAGTGATATGCAAACAGATATATGTTTGTCACACTTTCCAGATAAGCCTATTAATTGATTATTGATAGTGGCGTATGTGATAAGATTATTCATATAGATATCATAAAAAACAAGAGAAATTTTAATCTCCGTTTCTCTCCTTGTTCTAAGAGCAACTCCAAGAGTTTGCCAAATTTTACTTGGCAAATCTTATGTTTTGCCAACTTGTAAAAAGATATGCCAAGTAAAAAAATAGTCCATCTCCAACAGTTTGGCATAATCCACTTGCCAAATCCAGTTCTAACTTACATCAGGAACCCTGAGAGAGAAACAAAATTATGTTTCTACAATTCCACCTCTTGAAAACTTAAATCAGGAATCCTGAGAAAAAACAAAATTATTTTTATACCCTTCCACCTCTTCTAGTACGGGAGGATGCGCCGCGGATTGCTGCGCGCATATATGCGCGCGGAGTCGTTTTTTCCCAACTTAGGATAAATGACAACCTGAGATAGAGAATTGTTGGAGAAGATTTTTTCTGTTTTTTGCCAAAAAAATAACAATGACAACTTGGGATGGGGAACTGTTGGAGTTGCTCTAAGTACCTAAGTACCTGCATGGGGCACGGCAACGTTGATCGGCAGCGATAATAATTAACAGAGATCACGTACATGGATTTAGCACAAAGCACACATGAAATGGCGGCAGAGCAAAATCGATGCTCCATTTCCACGCTAATATGCGATGCGAATGATAAACTGCATGTCTGCATGCATGTATATTGAACTACTTACTGATCGGTCGTCGTACCCCGTTCAGAACCTTCCGATCACTTTGCGCTATTTCCCGTTGGAACTTGGCGCGTCCCTCGCCGCTCGCCTGTTCACCGCTTCCGCACACCGATCATGCGTCCCTGCCCCCCGATCCCTCCGACAGCCCAAGTCGCTCCGGCATGTGCGCGGGTGGTTGCGCCGTCGCCTCCCCACAGCGCGTGGACATAAATGCAGCTCAATCTGTACGTTCTCATCTCCCCGTCGACGTGCAGGGGGACGGGCGCACGTCGCTGCATCGACCAGCAGCGCCGGTGCCGCACCGCGCGGCGCGCCACACACCCGTCACGGTCAGTGGCGGCGAGCGAGAAGACTTCAGCGGCCGCGCGCCCGCGGTGAACTGGGCCCGCCCGTCCCGTCCCCCCTGCTCCCCCGTCCGCGCGCTGGTGCCTGCCCGCTCACCACCTGGCTGTCCTGAAAGCTGAGACGCGAGGCCGTGCGCGCGCGCAACCACCCGCATTTACTGGGTAGGCGACTAGGCGCCACTCTGCCCCGCTATATAAGCGCACCGATCGCGCTCGGTCCTCTTCGTCCACCTCCAGAGAGAAGCTCAGCAGCAGCGTCACCACTCACCACTAGCTAGTGAGTGAGGTCTCTCTGCTTGGCCCGACATGGGGAGGGCGCCGAGGGGTGTGTGGAGCGTGGCGCTTCTGGGGCTGGCCGTCGCGGTGGTTCTTGCGGTGGCAGCCGAGGCGCGGTCCTTGGAGAAGCAGAGCTTGTGCGGTGGTGGGTGTGGACTTGGTGGCGGAGGAGGGTATGGCGGTGGCGGCGGTGTTGGGCTTGGTGGTGGCCTTGGCCACGGTGGAGGGCTTGGAGTTGGGTTTGGAGGAGGGAAAGGTGGTGGGTTCGGCGGGGGTGCGGGCGGTGGAGGCGGCCTCGGTGGCGGCGGTGGATTAGGTGGTGGTGAAGGTGGAGGCGGAGGGCTTGGTGGTGGTTATGGCGGCGGTGCCGGTGGAGGAGCTGGCGGCGGCGGCGGTCTTGGCGGAGGCTCCGGTGGAGGCGGTGGTCTTGGTGGCGGCGGCGGTTCTGGTGGAGGTGGCGGGCTTGGTGGTGGCTCCGGTGGAGGCGGAGGTCTTGGTGGTGGTGCCGGGGGAGGTGGTGGACTTGGCGGTGGAGGAGGAGCTGGGGCTGGCGGTGGCTACGGCGGAGGAGCCGGTGGAGGCACTGGCGGTGGATACGGTGGAGGAGCTGGTGCAGGAGGCGGCTCCGGTGGCGGCTATGGCGGAGGTGCCGGTGCAGGAGGAGGCTATGGTGGAGGAGCTGGTGGAGGCAGCGGCGGTGGATATGGCGGAGGCGCGGGTGCAGGAGGTGGCGCCGGAGGCGGCTACGGTGGAGGAGCTGGCGGTGGTGCCGGTGGTGGCTACGGCGGAGGTGCTGGCGGTGGCGCGGGTGGAGGCTACGGCGGCGGTGCTGGCGCGGGTGGTGGCCTTGGCTCTGGCGGCGGTGGAGGTTATGGTGGCGGCGCCGGAGGTGGCATCGGTGGCGGTGTCTGATTCGGCCTCTGACATGCATGGCCAGCGCATGCAAGTGTTCTACGCACACCCATTGACGGTCAGGTGTGGAGTCAAGCATGCATGCCAACATGTGTCTGCTATACGCGACCTATACCGATCAGCAATCCGATCATACTCTCCCTGCGAAATAAACAGAACAATATAGCTAGCGTTAATGTGCCTAGTCGATGGTAAATGTATACGGTATATATACACACTGTTCAGCGGCAAAGTGAATGGATTACTTTGCATATATATGTACTATCGTGTATTTCGTCGAAATAAACAAATTATTACAGCTACGGACACATGGAGTTCATGCTTGTTTGCCTGCTGTATGTTTGTACTGCAAAGTGGCAAGCCCCGTTGCAAATGTTAGCCAGATGAATGCATGTGATGGTGCGCCTGGACACAACCAGAAAAAGGTAATTTCCCTTGTTAAAAGCAATGCATAAATTGAGGAGAATCATCAGTTTAATAAGATCTCTGTCGGTGTCCTACCACAACTTTCACAAGTAATCGACCGTTCCAGTCTCTATCAGAATTTAGCATTAGGGATGCACTCGACAGCAGCATATGGGAGAAGAGTACTACTAGTTCTTCCCCAACACGGCAACACCTGTGCGTGTACCTCCAATTCTCCGTTCAGCACGATCGTTACGCAGTGACAGTGAGTAGTGAGAGCCGACGAGCGAGACCACGGCACGGCACGCTCTTTGACAAAACTCCACTACCATCACAATCCTGTGCTTGACCGTCACCGGACAAGCACGATCATATCGACCGTTAGCCGGACTTCCAGAGCCCATGGGCTTACTAGTTCGGCCTCTCGAAGAAGAAGAACCTTACTTGTACGCAGGGCATAGCAAAATATTTTTTTTCCTTTCTCATCGGGCCGTCTGAAATTCTGAACCAAGACAGATCCAAATTGGCGTTGGCATCTTCTGTTCAAATTGCTCTTCTGAACCACTCACTAGTCACTAGCCGGTGGTGATGATCTCTCTTATCTGCTCGACACTTTGACCCGCTACCAACGTGTTGTGTGACTGTGGAGCAGGGTGAGCAGGGGATCTCTTGGAACGGGACATGTTTTGCTTTGAGATAGCCGCTCAAAAAGGCAAAACTTGTTGCCTTTTTCTAACGCTGAAAACATGTTCCTTAGCGATGCAGATTCTAGCAAGCGCAGATGGAAGCGATCTGTTTGATCTGTTTCGAGAACATGGTCATAATATCCATTCTCTACCAACTTCAGGCCATGCACGGCCGCACACTATGCAGTCCATTTTCAGGAGCCTGATCCTAGTATAATGCGACGCACGAAATGCAGAAACCGATCGGTCTCTCGCTCGCAGAAGCCCCTGAATTATGTCACCGTGTCCCCGCGTTAAGAGCTCACGGGCACCTGATGAAGGCTTGAGAGATCGGCAACCAATCAATATAATGATGATGCCGGATGGGAGAGTCCATAACAAGTTCATGTGAAAACAATGTCATGTGAATTTTTATGTATGCTGCTCGCAATAACCTTCTCAGGTCACACAATCTTTCCTCCCCGTCAGTCTTTGTTTCTTGGCCGCTTTCTTTGCCTCTCAATTAGTTCCATCTTCAATCCTCGGTCTGTCATCTGCTCGTAATACGTTGTATTTAGTGAGCTAATTGGTACTACTTGCAAGCATCAATCAAGCCCTATTTCTTCCTGTTTGTTTTGTTCTATTCTCTCGGTTGTTATTTTCTGCAGTCCCTTAGATTCTGTTTCCAGCTACAAAAGTAGGCAAGCTCTCTTCCCTCTCCATCAAACTTCTCCACCACAACCACCTCACAAACTCTCAAACAGTAACCAGTAGGACCAAAGTGTGGTAGCAACTTTCAAGGCTTCCAGAGCAACACTGAACAGTAGCTGTACTGCTCGGCAAGACGTTGCTTGTCTGATTGTCTCCCCTCACCTGAGATCTCCCGGGGTGCGTGACATTCCTGCCTCGTCAATGTGCCCTCCGCGCGAGCGGCGGCCCAGAGCGGCAGCTCATTTCATCCTTCTGGCCTGCCTCGCCGTGCTCGCGCCTACTAGTCGCGTCGCCGGCGGTGACATGCCGGCGACCTTCATCTTCGGCGACTCGCTCGTCGACGCCGGCAACAACAACTACATCGCCACCCTGTCCAAGGCGAATTACCCCCCGAACGGCATCGACTTCCTCGGTCACCAGCCCACCGGCCGGTACACCAACGGCCGGACCATCGTCGACATTCTTGGTGACAGGAGTCTCTTTGCCTGAGCTTCACTGTTACATTGCTTCCACTGCATTTTTATCGCCCCCTCGTTTTTGGGGTTGTTTCAGGGGAAGAGATGGGGCTGGGAGGGTTCGTGCTGCCGTACATGTCCCCGGAGACCACCGGCGACGCCGTGATGAGGGGCGTCAACTACGCGTCCGGCGGCGGAGGCATCCTCAACCAAACCGGCAGTATCTTCGTCAGTACAGTACACGGCCTCCACCATTTCTGTTGTGTCAAATCGTTGTGCTAAACTGCTAATCTACGAGTACTGAGTACTACTTGTCTGTATCTTATCCCAATGCTTATCTTGTTCTCGCGTAAGTTGCGATCATCGCCTCTGCATGAGTCAGTTCCCCCCAGAAACTTCTCTTTTGCATGAACACAACACAGAGCTAACAAATCGCTGGCCGCATGCCCTGCATTGCCCGCACACGGTAATGACTTGCCATGACCACGAGTGACAAGTTGAGCTTTTACAGAGAAGTTGCACTGTAAATAAAGTACAGTATCATTTTTACTGTTCCACTGTCCCCTAAGATGACTTGCCATGAGTGACAAGTTGAGCTTTTTACAGAGAAGAAACAATTCGAATGGAGACAGTGTGGCCAACGCAAGCTGTTGCTGATATCTGTTTTGCGTGTCTTGGACAGGGCGGTCGCCTGAACTTGGACGCCCAGATCGACAACTACGCCAACAGCCGGCACGACCTGATCGCGCGGCACGGGGAGGTGGCGGCGGTGAGCCTCCTGCGTGGCGCGCTCTTCTCGGTCACCATGGGCTCCAACGACTTCATCAACAACTACCTCACGCCCATCCTCTCCGTGCCGGAGCGCGCCTCGACGCCGCCGGCCGCCTTCATCGGCGCCATGATCGCCAAGTACCGCCAGCAGCTCACGGTAGGTCGCCAAAACACCCCCCCGCCGGCTCGAAGTTAGCTGCCGCGAGCGAGTTGCAAAGCAGCGCGCGTGCTTTAACACTCGTGTGCGGCGTCGCAGAGGCTGTACCTCCTGGACGCCCGCAAGGTCGTGGTGGCGAACGTGGGCCCGATCGGCTGCATCCCGTACCAGAGGGAGGCGAGCCCGTCGGGCGGCGCCGCCTGCGCCGAGTTCCCGAACCAGCTGGCGCGGTCCTTCAACCGGCGGCTCAGGGCCCTGGTGGACGAGCTGGGCGCCGCGCTCCCTGGCTCCCGCTTCGTCTACGCCGATGTCTACCGCATCGTCTTCGACATCATCGCCAACTACACGTCCCACGGTAGGCGCCACACCATGCCGTGAAAGATCAATCTCTCGTTAATTTGGAGGGCTGGGAAGGGGAAAATGCTGTGAGATCATCGTGATCTTATCGATGCCGATGCTGCTCCCGTTCGTGCAGGGTTCGAGGTGGCGGACTCGGCGTGCTGCTACGTGGGCGGGCGGTTCGGCGGGCTGGTGCCGTGCGGGCCGACGTCGCGGTACTGCGCCGACAGGTCCAAGTACGTGTTCTGGGACCCCTACCACCCCAGCGACGCCGCCAACGCGCTCATCGCACGCCGGATCCTCGACGGCGGCCCAGCGGACATCTCGCCGGTCAACGTGCGCCAGCTGATCATGGCCTGAAGCCCTGAACTGAATCGATCGATCCCCGGCTCTGTGTTTAGCTAGCTGCTCGTTCAGATCAGAATCGTTTTATAGTCCAAGAGATTAGTTCGGGGCTAAATTGGCCTCGTGCACTCGTGCTTAGCTAGGTAAGATGGATGGATGATCTCTCGTGCGTGACGCCGCGACGGTGTTCTTTTTGTTTGTTCTCTTCTCTTTTTTTTTCCTCCGTTCGACTTTCTTTTATGAACTCGGTTTCTTTTCTCATATTTTTCCCATACAACAAATTTTCTGTAAAAATTTACACGTATAACTTTTTTGTCTCATAATAAAATTATCATACAAATCTGTTGAAGGCTTGTCGAACGTCGCTAACATGAAGACGTGCACACAATATTTTTCTCATATTACTCCGGACTTTTCTTGTTGCAACGTGAACTCGTGACATGTTTAGTGCTCAGAACAAAATAAACGTGAACCGTATGGGCGTATGCATGGGGCGCATCGGATGAGATTGGGTGCGACAAAAAAGGTGTTACGATCCATGCCGTCGAGGACATCGGCCTCAGATCATTTTGCTGAAGCCAGAAAAGCTAGAAGCCTGTGCAGCAAAAAGAAACTGGTTATCCGAAGCAAGATGTCTCTGTCCCAAGACCCAACTCCCAACTGCGCTTCTCAGTTTTACCGGCAAAACGTCAGGCTCACATGTCACAGCTGCTCGAATACGTGCCACGTCACCATCGTTATCAGAATTCGCTAGTCGCATACGCAAGCTGACTCCGGTAGCTCTCTCTGAGTGGTGGGCCCTGGATGTCGTCGGCTCTACGGCGCAGCGTGGATCCATCTGCTCGCCCCCCAGGCCAGGCAAGTCAAAAGGGGGCCGCTTGCGGTTGCGGCCTTGCGGGAGCACACCGACCCGAGACGCTAACCACAAACCCAATCAGACCCGATGGGCGCCGCACCGCCGGACTCTGGCGACCTCATCGTGGTGAAGCCGGCGAGGCCGGGGTCCGCCGTCGCGGTGGTGATCATCAACCGTCCCGCGGCGCTGAACGCGCTGACGAAGCCCATGATGGTCTCCCTGGCTGCCGCGTTCCGGCGGCTGGGCGCCGACGACGCCGTGGCGGCCGTCGTGCTCGCGGGCCGCGGCCGCGCGTTCTGCTCCGGGGTGGACCTGACTGCGGCGGAGGAGGTGTTCAAGGGCGACGTCAAGGACGTCGCCACCGACCCCGTCGCGCAGATGGAGCTCTGCCGCAAGCCCATCGTCGGCGCCATCGCGGGGTTCGCCGTCACCGCCGGATTCGAGATCGCCCTCGCCTGCGACATCCTCGTCGCCGGACGCTCCGCCAAGTTCCTCGACACCCACGCCAAGTGCGTCAATTGTTCTACACTTGATTCTACAACTTTGCTACTCTTACGACTATAGGATTGCAATTAAGACTATTTGAGGCACTCTTGCTAGTTTGCTCGATTATTTTTCAATTGGGCGGTAATTAAAAAGAAATCTGTGTTTGGAAATGGGAATGATATGGAATTGGTAGGGAAATCAAAAGGTTTCAGTGTTTTCGTTTCGTAATGATAGAGTATAACATGATTGTCTGGATATAGTTCCAAACAAAAGACATAGTATTGCACTTCTCAGAAAGTGAGACTTTGATATTAGAGATTTTGCATTCCTTGGCCAGAGGATGCACTGAAACAGTGCTCCTGCTCTCCACTATCATCATTCATCAGTCAATACCTTCTCATGCTCCAATTCATGCCATCGCAATCAAACTTGTTCACTTCATTCACCTGTTGTTCTCTAATCTATCTGATCATGTGATGTAGGTTTGGGATATTTCCCTCCTGGGGTCTTTCACAGAAGCTTTCTCGCGTCATTGGGCCGAATAGAGCACGGGAAGTGTCGCTAACCTGCATGCCAGTTACTGCTGAAATGGCAGAGAGGTGGGGGCTTGTTAATCATGTAGTGGATGACAATGAGGTGCTGAATAGGGCAATAGAGGTTGCCGAGGCTATTGCAAGGAACAACCGTAACTTAGTTTTGTTATACAAATCGGTTATAAATGATGGGTTTCAGCTGGACTTGAAACATGCTCAAGCACTTGAAAAGGTTCGAACTTGCACACTGCGTGGTACATTTTACTTACATGCTGCTTAACGTTTCTATGGTCAAATTATTGTCTTTAGCTGATATTGTGTGGTATTTTAACCACGATTCATATATGTCAGTGGAAATATATGGGTGGCTCTATAAGAAATGCTCATATAATATTCTCAAGGACTTTAGTAATGGACACTTTAAATATCTTTTGGTGATATTGAGCAAATATTTAGCTGAACATGTGCTCAATATCAATTTTCACTATATAGAAATTAATTGAGATTCTTATATTGTTTTGTCTGTCAATTTGAGCTATATTCAGACATTCATGTGTCTCATATCTTTAGGTTCCAATTTTCAGGAAAGAGGTCACAAGTATTACAGTGGCATGACAAAGGAGCAATTCGCGAAAATGCAGAAATTCATTCAGGGCCGGAGTTCTAAACCACAATCAAAGCTGTAGCTTTTCAACGCCATGTACGGTATACAGCAGCTAATATGTGTTCTGTAGTTTGAAAAATAAAGGTGTGACGTTGTGACAATACGCAGAGGCTGTCTGCTCATGTATTATAGAAAGAGCTGCTTTCTTTTACACTAATTATGCTGCTAATAAAAAGGTCAGTAACTGTTGCTAGGATCTGTTGTAACTTCCCCCTCCCATGTATTGCATGTGGTTTGATGGAAAATGGTGTAGCAAGCTGGCTGGCCCTGATAAATTGTAGAACGATCTTTTTTTATTGGTTTGGAAACCTCTGCAAATCTGTAATAATGGTGTCAGGGGGTAAGAAAGTGCAACAGAGAACAAAGTTGGTAACACACAATTCTCTCCGACAATCAACAGCTTGTCCATTTCATGAATGGACCTGACTTGGACCATCCTCCGGATTGGAGGATCAAACCATACACTCAGTTGGCTACTGCAGCAATTCAAGACACCACAACTTTGATCAGAAGACTCAAAAGAGATCAAAATCAAATGGCTGATCTCCTAGCTAAACAGGCCCTTAGGGCAGGGTTGATGCATCAGCCGTGCAATGTTGTTTGCTCTCATGAGCCTCACATGAATGAGTGCCTCCTCAGTTTGGCGCTCAATGTTGTAACCATTAACTCTGCAATGGTGCTTTCAGCTTCATGCTGTTAATCAATAAAGTTTCATTGTCAAAAAAAAAAAAAAGTTGGTAACACACATTACTTGGCAAAGTTCCAACAAAGCAGACAAGCCCAGTCTGAGATGCTGAATCTCCTTGTCACGATATATATATATAGTGGGTCCTTGTTCCGACTTAACGACCTTGTAATAGGAGACTACTAGACTGTAGACTCAAACAGGCTCATGCCTGAACACGTCAAGCAAAATCAACAATGGCTATACTCCTGAACCTGGAGTATAACTAGATCAGCAGCAGCAAGCCAGCAATCAGCTCCTGTAGATCGCTAGTATAATGTATCTATTATCACCAGATCTGCAACAATTAGTTTAGTCCCAATCAACACGTTCCAAATTCCAAATACCCAATTATACGGTTATATACCTATGTAAAAAGATGATTTTACTCTTTTTTTTCAACGCAACGAATCGGTTTATCCGAAAGAAAGCGGAAGGATGAAAAATTAACGCGCTTGAGCTTGGCAAAGATCCACAGTCCACACGAGTCAAACATCACTAATCTCAAAGCAACGCCCACGCCGAGGGACGGCGAGACAACGCACTCGCCGTGGACCGTGGTGCCGCCGCGCTGCCCCGTCCGTCTCCCCTCCTTCGCCGTCCCCGCCACCGCTCTCTCCAGTAGACTGCGACGGCGAAGCTTCGAGAAACCCTGGCCTAGGGTTTCTCCGCACCCGCCATCCGTGATGGGGTCTCCCATCTTCCTCCGCCTCCTCCTCCTCCTGGCGGCCGCCGCGGCCGTGTCGTCGGCCCCGCGGCGGGAGGCGTTCCGCCGGGACCCCGGGCACCCGCACTGGCACCACGGCGCCTTCCACGATGTCGAAGAGAGCATCCGCGCGGACGTCCGCCGCATGCTCCACACCCGCGCAGAGGTACTCCCCGTCTCTTCTCCTGCCTCGTCGCCTCCCCCACTGAACCTCTCCGCCCGGCACACATGGTGTTCGTATACCAGTGCGATCCGCTATGGCTGCTCGTTTTGATTAGAGTCGAGCTGATTCGGAGCACGATCTTCCATTTTTAGACTGCCTGCGTGTGGGATCTGCCTTAGGATTTCGATTTCCTTCCCCTTCGAGATCAGCAGCTACGTGATGAAGTGTGCAGTGCCAATTTGCCCCCCCCCCCCTCCCCTTTTCACGCATATACAAGTATAATTACACCCAAGAGCATCATGTGACTGTAAGTGAGCTCACCTTATGAATTGTGGCTGGAATGGGGGATGTCAGATCAAATTGGTTCACCCTAAGCCTGATGGTGCAATCGAGCTGTTGTTGCAGTTATGCTAGTTCCTTTACAGCGACAAACAACACCAAATGTAGTGTAATCTAAACCACAATCGTTCAGTGCTGTTTTTCTCCCTTTTTGATCCGAACATGCAAAGCTTTTGCTTTTTATTTGGGTTTCCAATGCTTATTTAACACATCGGGAATGTTCTTCAGGTTCCGTTTCAAGTGCCTCTCGAGGTTAATGTCGTTCTAATTGGTTTCAATGGCGATGGAGGGTATAGATACTCGTTGGATGGGCACAAGCTTGAAGAATTCCTAAAAATGGGTTTCCCACTTCACAGGCCGTCTTGCTTCGAGACAGGGGAGCCTATTGATATCGAACATCATATTATGTACAATGTTATAGCGGTAATGCTTCATTTCAGATAACAGTGATTTTCTTTATACAATTGTGTTATCCTATATTCCTATTGTCATCAAGCACTATGAAATCACTTCCCTAGGCTGGACAACCAGAGCTGATTTCTCTTGAGAAGTCACTGAAGGAGGCAATGCAACCTGCAGGAACTGCGAGAGATGTAAGCAAACGTATATTATTTTCCTATGCAGCAATCATTAACTGTTGATCAGATCATAATCGGCACAACAGACTCTAACTATTTTGTCTCTCAGAGTGAATATGGCAGGGAATTGCCTCTGTATGAGCTTGAAGCGACTACAGTGGAGCCGATATTTCAGAGGCTATACTCATTCATTTTTGACATGGAGCCTGGTTCTCCTGCAAATGAGATGGATAGACCTGTTCCTGTTGCAATATTTGTTGTTAATTTTGATAAGGTAAACCCTGGTCCTTGCCCCTTTTATTTGTATTGACTGGTTCCTTTGTACTCTGAGTCTGATACCTGCACGCAAATTCTAAGTTCTAAATTATAGTTAGCACGGTTCTTCAAGGCAGCAATATAGGGGTCAGGATGTAATCATTGGTTTCATCTGCCTGTACATTTATATGAAACAGTACGTGAGAAATTGAGAACCTTGTTGAAATATTAGCAACAGCTCTTCTTGGGTATTTATAAGAAAAAAACATACAACCACTGGGAATTTTTTATTCTTAACAAGAGATGAAACTCTCACATTTTACACCTTCAAGTCTATGGTAATTTCCTTCACTAAAACTAGTTTGTTCTCCTGAAAGGACATTTAGATGGTCCTTACAGCTTCCAACATTTATGAAGCATCCAGATATGAACCTAATATGTTGATCAGAGCTCCACAATCCTTACATTTACTAAGGATAAAACTAGTGCTCCCAATCTTCATCTTCCTGTCTTCTGTTTTGGAGAATCATAGCTAATATTGCACATATTTTCCTTGGCAGGTTAGAATGGATCCTCGAAACAAAGAAAATAATCTCGATAGCTTAATGTACGGTACAATTGGTGGACTAACAGAACAAGAGCTAAAAAAACAAGAAGCAGAATACATCTACCGCTACCGTTACAATGGTGGTGGAGCAACTCAAGTTTGGCTGAGTTCTGGAAGGTGATAGTTGTTCTAATCTGCTGCTATTTTGTTATAACTTACAAGTTACAGGGAAGCTCCTCTGCTTCTCTATCAAGAAGACACATTTTCATTCACAACTAGAAGTGAAGTAAATTACACAGAAGCTCCTCTGCTTCTTATATAGCTCTGCCATATTGTACCGTTAATCATTGCACTTTGGAGTTGTTTTCTTTTATGATGCATTACAAGTTCTCGAGCAGTTGGAGTTGAGTTATATGTGCACTAACCCCCCATTGTGCTGGCCTCTGCAGATTTGTTGTAATAGATATTTCAGCGGGCCCTTGTACATATGGGAAAATAGAAACCGAAGAAGGCAGTGTCAGTTATAGATCAATGCCACGGCTATCACAAATAATCTTTCCAAGAGGACTTGCTGCCCCAAGTGCTAGTTCAACACAAGATATTTTCATTGGGCAGCTTGGAGGTTTAATTTCAACTACAATTGAGCATGTGATAGCTCCTGATATAAGGTATTTTCAGAAAGTAGTAATATTATGCTTCAAGTTTCTTCGTTATTTGGTATATATATTGAGTAAAATGATCAAAATATATTATCTTGAACTGAAGAGGCAATCGCAACAAGCAACTGGTTGTCTGTAGTGTTCACTTTTCAGCGTTCTTATTGAAAATAGGTGATAGTACGAAGTACCTAAGAAACTGGGTATTATGTTTCAACAGCTTATCACCTATCCTATTGAAGTACATATCAGCATCTCACTTTTTGTTTTGTGCTGTCCAGCAATGTGGCTAACTTTGCAAATTGCAAACAAGGATAACAAATGAACAAGTTATAGATGAATCACAACTTATGCCAATTCAAGGCATTCACGATTATGTTGGCCATGTGATGCATGATGTGTAGCTTAATCTATGTTTGAGAGTTTAGGCTTCTCACAAACTGAGCGATAGTTCAGTGGTGTGGCAGGTCGTTGTTGTGCCCACCGGCCAGGGTTCGAACCCTGGTATTTGCACACACACACCAAAAAAAAAAAAAACTCCCTCGCTGTGCTCGCTGGCTTGGGTTGCTGGTGGGTCGCCGGCCCAGGTTCTTGACCGGGGTCATATGGTCCCTTAATGCAATGCCGTGGGCCGCGGTGATGGTTCTTCCCCACCGGTCAAGTTGTTTGAGTTTAGGCTTATATTTTTCTTAATTATTCTAATGCCACCTTTTTTCTCATAATCCAGGTTTGAAACTGTCGACATGGCAGTGAGGTTGCTTATACCTATTATAGTGCTACAGAACCACAATAGGTATAACATTCTTCAAGAAGGTCATAACTACAGTATAGATGTTCAAGCTATAGAAAGGGAGGTTAGTTTACTTCTCTTACATGAGTTTTATGTTTCTGAAGCTACATATGATTTAATGCCCTTGCTGGTTTGTATGTTCATTCATTTACTAGTGAAAACTTTCAGAATGTTTGTTTTCGAACACCATACATTTATTTAAAAATGATACTGTGCAAAACATAGATTCCTCTTTAGTTTTTAGGAATAATTTTGAATTTGGAGGAATTTCCAGTGCAAAAAATAAGCAACAACACCATTCCTTGTACTAGAGGGAATCTTGTACTCCCTCTGTTCCAAATTACTGTCATTTTGGCTTTCTAGATACATTCATTTTGTTATGCACCTATATATATTTATGTCTAGATACACAACAAAAGGAATGTATCTAGAAAAGACAAAACGACAAGTAATTAGGAACGGAGGGAGTAAAAGTTGGGCAAGGAAAAGACCCTAAGTATTTACCATGTACATGTACGACTTCGAATAACCCATCCTCAACAGTGAAAACTGATGCTAGCCAAACTTTCCCAATCTGTTTAAATTCCAGCATAGATTACAATCAATCATTATTGCTGCTTCATGATCCATAATGCCAATACTTCATCTTTATCGCATTAAGGCTGCCTACAAGGAGTAAATTTTTTTTGGAAAACACTACTGATCGTTTTCGTTCTAACTTCCATATGCCCATGATCTTTTAGTAGAGTTTAGATTAAATAATATCAGTTTGTATTATGGCTGCTATCTTGTTAAAAGTGACCAGATTATAGGCCAATCTGTTAAATTAATGTAGCAGAGAATCTGTCTGAAGAATATATATTAATCTATTTTCTCTCAACTTGTGACCTAGATTATTACATTCCATTATGCATCCACCAAAGTTTCTTAAAAATCCACATTTTTCAGGTTAAAAAGATGGTCCACCCTGGGCAGGAGGTAATAATAATTTCTGGTTCACATGCGCTGCACCAACATGAAAAGTTAGCTGTTGCAGTTTCCAAAGCAACGCGTAGCCATTCTCTTCATGAAACAAAGAGTGATGGTCGATTTCATGTCCGCACCAAAACATACTTGGATGGAGCAATACTTAAAGAGGTTTGTTGGATTTCAGCTTCATTGAAATGCTTGTGCTTGAATTGTGGTCTACAATTGTAATTATTGGTAGCTTAACAGACCTGCAGGTTCTGTATTTTTTTATGTATGTTTAAATGAAATGGACACTTGTGGCAATCTTCATGTATCTCCGTTACTGAAACACTTCCTCTAATTTTGATACTTCAAATTTATTAATATCTAAATGGGAATTTTGCACGCAGAGAAGTACTAGAATTCACCTGATCTATTGTCCATCTGTCATATAGCTATTTAATCATACCATAAGGATAACAATCATAATTGTATGATTGATTTTCCAACTGTAATGGAAAAAATGATGGAACCAAATCAAGTGCAAAATAGCAGACATGTTCGCACTAAATGTAAAAGGCAATGATATGTGTTACCGAGCTTTCTTAAAGTGAAACATAAAATAGTTTGAAGAAGACGGTACATGGTAGGAGACTCATAAAGATGGATTGAAATGTCTTGTTTTCTTCAATTTCAAATTCAGCATTCTAATGATGCGCTCTTAATGGTACAGGAAATGGAGCGTTCTGCGGATGTGCTGTCTGCTGGTTTATTAGAAGTTGCAAACCCTTCTCTCTCAAGTAGATTCTTCCTGAAGCAGGTGCATAATATGTTGTGTGTGAAATATACTGCAAGCTAGCATCTGTTTCATGATTCCAATACTTTATATTTTATCCTTCTATTGATATGCGTGGTGTTATGGACTTTCAATTGTGTCTTTTTGGTATCGACTACAGCATTGGACCGATGGAGAAGATGATGTAAAAGATTCTATTAAGCACAAGCCCCTGTGGGAATCTTACATGCCCAGAAATAAGAAAGAAAGGAGAGAGACTGGAAAGAAGAAGCATGGAAGTATGTACAGAACTTATGGGACCAGAGTGATCCCAGTGTAAGCTTCACTTGCACAGGCTCCCTCCCTCCGTCCTTTCTGCCCCCTCTCTAGCAGCTCATGGTCACAAGTGTAGAAAAAACAATCTATCATGTGGCTCACAATTTTAAGTCTGGCAATAATCTAAAATTTGACCTTTTTTCAATACCATCAGTTTTGTATTGTCATTGGCCGATGTTGATGCTGAACTTCTCATGGAAGAGGAAAGTCTTGTTTGGACAAGTAAAGATGTTGTTATTGTGCTTGAGCATAAGAATGAAAGGATTCCTCTGAGGTATGGACTGTCAGACGGATATTCTAAGGATTCTTCTACTTACTGCATGTTTCAGGTTGCTCCTATCTTTACATCATTCCCTTTGATGTTGCAGCTATGTGTCAGAAACAACTCGGCAATTTGCTCTTCCATCTCTCGCACAGCGCCACATCTTGGCTGGTTTGGCTTCCGCAGTTGGAGGTCTTAGTGCACCATATGAAAGGGCATCACGTATTCATGAGAGACCTATAGTGAACTGGCTGTGGGCTGCAGGTTGTCATCCTTTTGGACCATTCTCAAACTCCTCCCAAATCAGTCAAGTTCTTCAGGATGTGGCACTGGTAATGTTATCAGCAATAATTTTCCATTTCCATGCAATGAGATGAGTATGTCGACATGGGGGCTCAGTACAACAGCTGTAAGCTGTTCGTGCTTCCTTTGGTTTGCACAATGCATTAGGAAAGCAAACTGATAAAAAAATGAGGCCAAACTAGGTGCCTATTGCTTGTATCCCAGTTTTGCCAGTTTCTAACGTTTTTTCCTCATTACTGATTTGGTGATATGTAACGTGTCCATATCATGCTTGCAGCATAATTTTTTATCTGTTTATATTTTAGTGAAATAAATTTGGTTTCTTCTGTGCGTTTACATCCATTTTGTAACCCATGTTTTATTGTGTAGAGGACTACAATTTATGCTCAAGTTGATGCTGCTCTTCACAAAATAAGAGACACATCAGAGGTCCTACATGCGATTTAGCTTTCTTTATTGTCTTATTTTCCCCAGATGCACATAAAGTATAGCTGCTGTGTGTGGTTCGGTGCAGGTTGTTCAATCTTTTGCATCAGAGCATCTTAAGACACCATTAGGAGAACCTGTGAAAGGTAATAAAAACAAGTCCACCACTGAGTTATGGGTAGAGAAATTCTATAAGAAGGTAACCACTGTGCCGGAGCCTTTCCCTCATGATCTTGTTGAACGGTTAGAAGAGTACCTGGATGTAAGTATTTGTTTCATACATTGCATTAGTGTACTTCACGATGGAAGATGTATGTTGTGATTTTACTCCCCAATCTTTGGTTCCCCTTTGTAGAAACTTGAAGAGCAACTTGTGGACTTGTCTTCCTTGTTGTATGACCACCGTCTGGCAGATGCGTATAAAAACAGTACCGACATCCTGCAAAGCACTATATTTACACAACAGTATGTTTATACAGAGATGCTAGATTTTTACCTTGTTTTCTCTGTTATTTTAGAAACTCACTGTTTTATCTGTTTCATTTGAATGCTACTTTTGACCCATTTTTTTGGACAGGTACGTTGAACGTGTTTTGATTAACGAGAGAGACAGGATGAAATGCTGTAGCATTGAATATAGTCATCCAAAGCAGACATCCCAGGCTTTTGTTTATGGAGGGATACTTCTGGCTGGATTTCTTGTGTATTCACTGGTTATTTTCTTCTCTTCGCCAGTTCGCTAATTGGTGTTGTGGATTATTTTTGGTGACTAAGAGATATTCGATGATCATTAGTTAAATTTACGCCTGTGGTAGGCTAGGTTTGCCTGGGTTGCCAAGACTGTCAATCTGAAATGGTCTGACCCGTGTTGGATACAGAAGAGGCCTGAAGAGCCCCCGGCACAGTTTTGACATTTGAGTACTACATTTTTTTGATACACAAGCAGTTGGGCAGCCCAATATATGTAAGTGACTGACAATTATTCGTGATAATTCAATAGTGGATTTCACATTAGAGCTGGTTTGCGTCTTGTCTGCAACTTGTTAGTGTACAAAGTAATGCCCACAGAAAACCAATTGGTTAATAAAACCCTGAGCCTCATGAACTTGTCTCACTTATTTTTTGCCATGTGAAAACCTTCAGCTTGCGAGCACGATTTGAACATTAAAATCCGTTCTTGGTGACCGTTTTTCATGTACCTTGGAAATATATGGTTGTGAGACTGTTGGGTATTTGAATAATTGAATGATGTATTAAATCCTTTGCTTGGTATAAAATCGACATATAATGCCAAATAAAAATTACAGAATTAGGACAAAAAAATGGAATCAGGCTGTATAGAAAACCAAATGAAGCACGAGCGCTATCCTCTGTACCAATGGGAGATCAGGCAGCGTCCAGAGCAATCATCTGTTCCAATGGCAGTGCTCCCTGACGTCTCGGAACAGGCAGGCGAGGAGGTGCCGGTCGTAGTCCATGGTCGTGTACTGCACGACGTGGTTGAAGTATGCCACGGCGTCGTCGTCGGCCAGCATGCAGTGCATGATCCCGCAACGGCGGAGCACCTCCAGGTCCCTCCGCGAGTTCACCAGCGACCCGACCAGCGCCACGAACCCCGTCACCAGGTTGCCCCCGTCCAGCTGCCGCGCCGCGCGCCCGCCGCCCTGCTCGAACGCCACCAGGTTCGCGAGCAGCACCTTGGCGCCCTCGTCGATCACGAACGCCGGTATGTGCAGCACACCGTACCGGAAGCTCGCGTCGAACACGTCCCGCGGGGCCGCCTTCCGCTTGAACGTCACGCCGGCCTCCTCCATCTTCGCCGCCGGCGGGATCATCGACGTCAGGCGGCCTTTCCTGCTGCCGCTGGCGCCCGCCTCGCCGGAGCGCGGGGAAGGGATCGTCGCCGGCTGCTTCCAGATGGCCAGCGACGCGGCGCTGGCGTCCCCGATGGTGTTGCGGCCGCCCTTGTCGCTGTCCGCGGCTGGGTTCCGGACGTTGCACTCGTAGTGCAGGTGCAGCAGGTGGTGGATGGTCCTGTCGCTGGGCGGCCGGATGGGGCGGCTCGACTGCAGGTCGCCGGCGAAGGCCTTGCAGAAGATGTCCAGGAGCGCGTCGCGCCCGGCGCCGTCGTCCTCGCCGGCGAAGGCGACGCCGTGCAGCTTCTCGACGACGAAGAAGGGTATCTGGTTGTCCAGCAGGAGGGCGTCGTGGTACATGTGGTGCCACGCCCACTTGGCTCCGCCCGGCGCGGCGAGCTGCCCCTCGCTCTTCCTGAGGAAGAACTCAAGCAGGAAGCAGCCGTCCAGCACCAGCAGCTCCGCGAACTCGTCGGCGCCCAGGCCGAACCCCTCCGCGTAGCACCGGCGCGCCTCGGCCTCGACCTCGCGCGCGGCGCGCATGCAGGCGCCCAGGAGGCCGCCGGCGGCGGCCTTCTTATTGTCGCACCGCGACAGGAAGTCGCGGAGCAGGCGCCACTTGTGCTGCTGCGCGGCGCCCAGGCCGGCGCGGCCGTGGTAGTAGGGGCCGACGGACACGACCTTGGGCTCGTACAGGTCGCGGTGCCGCTCGCGCACAGCCGCCGGGAGGCGGAGGATGGTGTAGGGGTCGTCGCCCAGGGGCGCCGCCGCGTCCACGCGCCGCTGCATGGCCTCCACCTGCGCGTCGTCGTGGTAGAAGAAGCCGTTCTCCTCGCCCGCGTCGCGGTCTCCCCTCGCGCGCTCCATGGCGAACGACACCGAGCACCGCGGGAACGCGCACGCCCGGAGACGCGGATTTTGAAGGAAAGGAAGGACCGTCACTTGATCGGCCACCTGACTTTGATCGGTTGCTTCGACGACAAGGCGTCGCGGACTCGCGCAGTCGCGCGCGCGGCGATGGCCTCGAAAGTTGACCTGATCCGGCGGCACCGTCTCTCTGGTAATGTGTGTACGCCAATATTCCTCTGGGGTGCGTTTGCCGGGTACGTACGCAGATTGGTTGACGCTAATGTACGCGAGAAAGTTGCTGCTGTCTGCACTAGGTCGACGGAGTTAGGTGCCGTGTTTTTTCACCGATATAAATTTTTACCTGCCACATATCACAAAAGCCAGTTTGTATATCGAAATTTATATGTATTCTTAATCTGTTCACAACGGTGTCCATTCTTCCTTGCAACTGTTTAGAGTATATCTAAGAGTCTTTATAAAATTTACTTTCTAAATCATCATTTTGAGAGCTATTTGCATAAAAATTGTTTTTTTTATCTTTTCACTTTCCAACAACTTTTTTATTTTTTAGGCGCACTCTAGAGAGCAATTCTCGTCTTCTGTATTTGACTAGCGAAAAATCCGGAATAGAAGATGGCTATATTTAGATGAACATTTAGATAAGCTGTTGGAATACATTTTTCACTAAAATCTTTATTTCTACCATTTAGAAAGAATATATAGTCTTTTAGAGATGCTCTTAGTTCAGCAAATTATTTGCTATGCGATTGGTAAGCAGTGACAATTTGCTAAAAACTTGTCGTATTAGACCACATGCATAGAGGGAACAGTACGCTTCAATGTGACAAATAAAAATGGATTTCATATGATTAAAATGGCTTACAGCGCTGTTCCAGTTCGCGTTTGACAGAGATACTCATCAGTCCCCATCCACAACACTTGCGAGCTCAGCGAGAGAGGCCATGGAAAATACTAGAAAATACTTTTAAAACCAGTTGCTGCTGGAGGCATGGACGCGGTCTAGGCGAGCACACGGCAGATGGCAACTGCTTAGCAAAGCAAGAAAGAAAACGTAGAAAAGCACAATGCGCTCGGTCCGCCCCGGCACGTCGTAAGCATTCCGGCATTTTCCAAGCCCCGGGGCGGAGTTTTCCACTGCTTGCGACGGCTGGCACGTACGCGCGTGGGCGTGGCTCGGACTGGGTCGCACGTCGAGCGTGGAGACTGCAAGCGAGGCGTGTCATCTTGTAGACGATCATGCTCTGCACTTCTGTGGAGTTGGAGGTGTACAAGGACAGATGCTCTCGTGTTTGCAGTTTGCACACAGCTTTTCATAGAATGATTTTTTTCTGGATGGAATGCGTGCTTTCATAGAATGAATTATTTTTTGCTGGATGGAATGCGTGCTTTCATTCAATGTTGCTTGGACACACCTTGTTAATGGAAAATGTTTTTTTGGACCTTCTTGGATGGAGGAAAGGAACCAGTTGGGTCGAAAATCCTGTCGGCCTCCGACAGCCCATATGCAATATAGCGAGTTAGCCCATATATGATTCGAGATTTTTCTTTTATATTTTTTTCTTCAATTTTACGAAAATAAATAGTCGGATTCAACATTGACAGAAATAGCCTCGAACCGCCGTTTGAAACAGCGGTTGGATTTCTGCCGCCGTTTGAAATGGCGGTAGGAACCTACCGCTGTCTCAAACGGCGGTAAGGACCTGCCGCCGTTCAACTGGCGGTAGGATTGCAACAGTGGCGGCAGGACCGGTTTGGATGGCGGCAGGCTGGCAGGTAGCTACCGCCAGTTGAAACGGCGGATTCTTTAAGCCTACCGCCGATTCAAAAGGCGGTATGTGTTGTTTTTGGTTTTTTTTCTTTTTTCTTTTTGGTTTTTTGGTTTTTTGGTTTTTGTTTTATCTCAATACTATAAATGCGAAATAACAGGAAACTGAATACGAAAATACATAAAATAATTAGAACAAACAAAGTAATGTACACAACAAGTGTCCAAAAACAAATCTAAATACGACCGCGCTTCGTCGGTCGTGGCGGGCCCTAGTGCTCCTCCTCCTCGCCGCTGCCGCCGCCCTCTGTGCAGCCCTCGTGTGGTGGGTCGGGTACGTGAGGGGGTCGCGTGGATGGCGATCGCGTCCATCGACCGCCGGCTCGGGGGCGGTGTCGCTAAGGGAGCACCTGAGCCCGACGGGACAGCCCCCCTCCGGTCGCTGCCTGTGGAGTCGCCGAGCCCGACGGGACGGCCCCCCTCCGGTCGCTGCCTGTGGAGTCGCCGAGCTCGACGGGACGACCCCCTCTCCGGTCGTTCCCTCTGGAGTAGCCGAGCCCGACGGGACGGGCCCCCCTCCGGTCGCCCGCGCCTCCGCCTCCACCGACGCTGCCGCCGCCAACGCCTCGCCTGCACGCTGTGCCGAGTCGTGGAAGTCCTCCATCATCGCGCGCTGCTGCTCCTGCGTCTGCTGCGTCGGCTGGGTCACGGGCGGAGCTCCTGTCAGCTGTGTACCACCGATCTCGTCGGCGGTGCCGCCCAACAAGTCGGCCAACTGAAACTCCAACGGTGGTGTGGTAGTCATCCGAAGTAGGTGGCTCAAACACTGGCTGCTGCTGAACAAGTGAAGCTCCTGCCCACGACGAAAGCCCCGGCCCCGTAGGTATCGGTGGTCTCTCTATAAAAATATTAGTCAGTCATGGACCAATAAAATATGACGTGGTCTCTCTAGATAATATAACTAGGAAAAAAGCATATATCTGTGGCGTAGAAAGCACTCGGTCGCGGCAGGTACGGAGCGGACGCAGTAGGCGCGAACGGTGGACGTGTCGAGGACGAGGGTGCCTGGTACGAAGCTGAGGTGGAGGCACAGCTGCTGGAGGAGGAGGGGTGGCGAGGAAGGAAGTAACCCTCGTCGCCACGGAAGTTCACTGCGTGCATGATCCGCTGGCTCAGGCCCACCATCTTCTGCAGCTCTGTCCGTATCCCGTCCAACGTCATGTGGTACATCGTCGAGCCCACGTGCTGGGCCAGGTGGTACATCTCCCGAGCTGTGTCGTACTGTCAAGATCGGACAGATTGTTAGTATTTCTAGGAATTTCCAAAATATTTCTACAATTTCTAAATTATTTCTATAATTTCTAAATTATTTTTAGGAATTTCCAAAGTATTTCTACAATTTCCAAAGTATTTCTACGAATTTCTAAAGTATTTCTAGGAATTTCTAAAGAATTTCTACAATTTCCAAAGTATTTCTAGGAATTTCTAAAGTATTTCTATAATTTCTAAACTGTTTCTAAAATTTCTAAACTATTTCTAGATTTTTCTAAACTATATCTATAATTTCTATAATATTTCTAGATTTTTCTAAACTATTTCAATAATTTCTGGGATTTCTAAACTATTTCTAAGATTTCTAAACTATTTCTACCTTATTTAAACTAAATATACGAGGAAAATATTGGAAACATACTTGATGAACACCGAAGAAGGCCACCGAGCGCGGCCCAGCCACCGATTCATACCGCCAAATCATATGGCGGTAGGTCCCCAACGGTCGGTCAACTGTCGTTTCATGCCTGGCCAGCGGGCCACGTGGGGATCTTCCAACCGCCGTTTGAACTGGCGGTTGGCAGGTCCTTACCGCCGTTTGAAACGGCGGTTCGTGGCTATTTCTACCAATGTTGAATCCGACTATTTATTTTCGTAAAATCGAAGAAATAAAATTAAAAAATTCATGATTCGAAGGCGCAGTTAGCGAGATGTTAATATTTGTTTAGCGGCGCGGTTCGTACAATTTGCTCTGCTTTTTCTAGGTGGGTGATCTTCTGGTCAATAATTTCTTTCAAGAGAGCTCTTTTCAAGAGAAAAATAAGATAAATTTAAACCTAGTTCATTTTTTATAGGAAACAAACATAAATAGACACTGCACAAGTGGTTCAAACGGAAAATTAGGCAATCTTCTAGTTTAGATTAATTCCAATGGAATTCAATAAAATCCAGGTCGGAAATTTTCCTAACACATGTTTATGAGTTGATTTAATTCAGGTCGGAAATTTTCCTAACACATGTTTATGAGTTGATTTAATTCAGTGCAATTCAATCTAATATTCAGATCAGGTTTGTTCCACGTTCCACTTGAATCCGTTGATTTTAACAAACATTTGGTCACGTTGGCTTCGCAGACTAAGCTTAGGAAATGTAGGCATCAATGACGCAGCCTGCGACGATGGCATCAGGCTGCCCGGATGATGAACCACCCGACAGTTCTTCCTCACGTGATTTAAAACGATCGAAGAGGAGAAAGGATCACTAAAAATCAAAAAAGGAGGAAGACGCGGCAGGAAATTGCTGTTCGAGATGGTCTACAAGAATGGCTACAATATGCACATCCTCCTCCACTACCCACCTCGGTTTAAAAACTGATGTTAATTTGATGGAATATGGGAAGCTCGGTAAGCGGATAACCCATTGAAGAAAGGGCAAGCCGACCAGAAAACTTCCTCGTTAATTTGGCTACAGCCGAATCGGCAAAATCGAGACACGGGTAATGAAGTTGAGCCCTAATCTTGGTACAATGCAGCCTTCTTCAAGGATTTATCCAGAATAAAACAATCTACAAGTTGAGCGAACTGATAGGAATGTCAGACGATGCTTTCTAGGCAAGTGCATCTCCATCAAAACGCAGCGAATATCACTGCTCGGAGCCCAGTGCATTTCATCATCCATATAATCAGAAAACGGAAAACAACTACGTCAGAGCAATCGAAGTGGGGTTAGACAGGGAGATCGAATCTGTGGCCCTCAGGGATCATGCTTGTAATTTTTCATCAAGAAAGAAAGATTTCAGGTCTCAAAGATTGTGCCATCACGGGACTCACAGAAGAACTGAATCGAGCACAAAAATCTAAACAGCAAAAAAAAAGAGTCGAAAACCAGTAGAAGAAACTTATTTTGCGGGCGTATCTTGGAGAATATAATTCGCTGCGCCTCACGGTGAGAAGTAGGCGAAGCGACTCAAGATCTCCGGCAATCTAGCCCCTCTGGAAAATTCGAGCCCCGGAGAGAAAAACTGAGGGATCGACTCATCAAGGGGCTCGAGTCTGGTAGGATTTTTCTTGAATCAAGCAAGTTCGCGTAATAAGGAAACAAGGAAAAAAAATTACTGCTCCGATTTCTTCTTACCCTTGGCGGCGCTGCGGTGGGGAGTTCTGGTCTCGCATCGATGGATTTATAGCACTTGAGGTTACGGTGGCTAGGGTTTTCGGGGGTCTTATCTTCACGGGCCGTATGGCACACTGTCTGGGCTGGTGGTTTTTGTTCGCCGATGTTGATCTCGCATCAGTTAGGCCCAGTTTAGTTATAATTCTGAAACAAAAAAAAGGCCCAGTTTGTTGGTGTGGTCGACGACGTACGCAAAACCCTTGTATTTGTACTTTTGTAGGTTTCCATTAGTCCAGCAGTAAGATTAGTTAATTGTGCACTTACGATTTATACTTCTAATCGTAAATTATGCTACGTGTTGGCCAGGGCCGTGCCGGCATAAATTGAGGCCCTGTACGAAACTATGATGATCATGAATCGTGTGGCGCTCTATCCCTTAAACCATTTGATTCTGGTCGTAGGAGCTTAGAAGGTCTCAACTGTTTTTTTTTGTTGTTGTTGCTGCTGCCTCGACGGTTGGAGTGCTCAGCCATTCAAACACACTCTCACCCGTCACTCAGATGCGGATGGGATAGACGAACTAATCGGACGATTGGGGAGATGAGGGCACGAGGGTGCTGCGTCAGTGATCTGCCTGGCGCGATACCAGATGAAAAAAGAAGATATGCATTAGGTTGTGAGAGAATCGGCAGCCTTCGCACAGTAGACTCCGGAGATAAGCAAAGACACGAACCACTCGTAGATAAGTATTAGCTTGTTGACATTGTACTCTACATGGTTGATATGTAGGTTGCTTGGTAAAGCTGATAAGTTGATTGGTAAAGTAAAAAGAAAAATGAGGCCCCAAATTAAAATTTGGGGCCCTGTTCACACGCACCGGCAGCACGCTCTTGCGCACGGGCCTGGTGTTGGCGCGAAAATAGGATGGCACTCCCGCGCGTAGCACACGTGACTCCCCGGTCTGTAGCGGGGCGTGCCAGCCAATCTGACCTATTGATTGACAATGGAAAAGTAAGTCAAATAATAAGAGATCGGCTAGAAAATCGATGGATCTTCGATGATGTGCGTATCTGCAGATCGGCCGCTCTGTTAACCACTTGCCTCGTTCCCATCGGCCGATTGCACTGTTCTCCCATCGTCATGTCTTGCTATAATTTCTTGTTTTCATTTTTTGACCCGTTTCCAAAAAACGGTGTCAACACTACCCATTTCGTAACGTTTCTAAAAAGGATGACCATAAAGATTTGGTGATGTGGAGTTACCATCAGGGGCGGAGCTAAGGCATGTTTGCTATTATCAGTTGACATCGATGGTTTTTAGAAGATCAATGGGAAAGTATTGTTATACAGTGGAGTAATAAGGCTCTAACACATGGTCATCCGAAGGCATGTGCACTTAGTCACTGGCTGGTCATCCTAAGTTCATCTCGAATTAGGCACTTTGCACTGAAACGGCCCCCCGGGCCGAAGACGATGCCAATGCATTCGGAATGAATTGGATTTACATGCTTCTAAAAAACCTTAGATTTGCATGAAACAAATAGATGTTATTCTTGCTAGGTTGTACCGTTAGGACATGTAACTCGTCGCCGTCGTCGTCCGTTTGTTGCTCTGTCCGTCTGCGTCTGGGGAACGTACGTCCGGCCACGCTCTCTGCCAACCATGTGAACATGTCCCACACCGCCGTCGGTGAGCCAGGCGGCGACAATACAGACCGTGCCAAAGTCGATTTGGACCCGGTCGGACGGTGGTCGTCTCGTAGCGGACGTCGGACGGCTCGTGAGCGTGGCGACAGTCTCCTAGCAAATGGCGGGCGTGGATCACTCGCTCGTCGAGTCGTCGTCCGGCTCCGGCGTCCGCCAAGAGACCACGCTGCCACGTCGCGTCCTTCTCGTCCATGCATGCCTAAGCAGCATATGCGCGGCGCGGGGCGGGGCACCCGGACGTGTGCTTATTCTCTCACAGTAACTGCGAGCAAGAGTCGATGTTGATAGATCCCCGGCGTGAAATGGAAGCAGCTTTTTCCTCCACCGACTCAGTGATGGAGCAAAAAGGGAAAAAAAGAAAAGGAGCAGATTTGGAGCATCACACACTCCGCTTCCACAGAAAATCAAACAGTTAATGGCCCTGCTTGGTTCTCTGGTGTCAGCGTTAGTGCTGGTGTTAGTCTTTTGCACCCCCAACTAACACCTAACAAACTAACACCTTGGATGCTTGATGCATGTGTTACTTTTGCATATAATGCTACTTTTGCAATCATTGAAGGATCCAGAGGGAGAGAGAAAAAAGAGTAAAAGGGGTGGGGTCCACCAGAACTAACACCAATTACCACCTCTTGAGGATGCTAGTTTTTTTTTATTATTTGGAACTAACACCAAACTAACACATATGCTTGGATTTTTTGTGTTAGTTTAGAAACCTTCAACCAAGCATGCCTTGCGTCGAGGCTGTCATCAGATTCGAAACAGGAAAAATCAAATGATGCGATATCCTTTTCAAACGTAAGGCGGCGACGTGGCCACGCGACTTTTATTTTATTGTTAACGAGCACACGTGCTGGCGCTCGCTGTTAGTTTAGGCCGCCTGTTTTTTTTCATCGAAAGCAACAGCAGCGCGCTCGCAGCAGCGCCCGGGAACGGTCTCAGAAAATTTGCTGGGACGGTGCCGGTGCGGTGGTATCCCCCCTGCGATTGACGCCACCGAAGATCTCAGCACGGCGTCGGAAGACGGCTGACCTCGAGACGTCACCCTACACGTCATCCCGTTTGGCCCGGTCCAACCCCGCGGGACCCCGGCCCCCTCCCCGTCAAGTGTCAAGCGAAGCAGCTCCTTGCGCCGCAAGCTCTCTCCAGATCTCGCGCGGTCAAGCCAGCCAATCACCGAATTAAGCATCTCCCTGCCGCGTTGAGATGTCAGCGCTTCCCGAAACACCCCGTCCACCACTCCGCCCTGCACCGGACTCTCGGACGCCAGGGCAAAAGCATCCGACCCCACGGCGTCAGCGTAATGAAGCCTGCTTTAACACTTGACAGCTCGTTCGTTCCCTGGACCGGGTTCACGAGCAACGTCCTCGATGACGAGACAGTCCACCCCCCTCACGTCTATAAATGGCGGCCTTGCCTCCGCTGGGATTGGAATAGCAATAGCACAAGCCGCAATTAGCCCCCGGCCTCCGCGAAAGCAGCGCGCGCCTTTGGATCCAGGGCACTAGACTGTTCCCGAGTTCTCGACTTCTCCCCACCCCCCACCTCGCGCCTCCAGCTTCTCCTCGCGCCGCGGCAGGCGAGACCATGTGCCCCACGGGGAGGTACCTGGGCCTCGACATCTCCGCCGTCGCGGGCGCCGCCGGCGACCTGAGGCCGGCGTTCGACGTCCTGGACGCGGACCGGGACGGCCGCATCAGCCGGGAGGACCTCAAGTCCTTCTACGCCGCCGCGGGGACCACCGCCGGCGAGCGGTTCGACGACGACGACCTCGCGGCCATGATCGCGGCCGCCGACGCCGACCGCGACGGCTTCGTGCAGTACGACGAGTTCGAGCGCCTGCTGGCCGGCCGCGCCACGCACGCCTCTGCCGCCGCCGCCGCGGGGAGCCGGTCCGCGATGGAGGACGCGTTCCGGCTCATGGACCGGGACGGGGACGGCAAGGTCGGGTTCGAGGACCTCAAGGCGTACCTCGGGTGGGCCGGGATGCCCGCGGCCGACGAGGAGGTACGCGCCATGATCCGCGTCGCCGGCGGAGGGGACGGAGACGAGGGCGTCGGGCTCGAGGCACTCGCCAGAGTGCTCGCCGTCTGACTTGGCATCGCACTCTGAAAACTCCGAACTGATTGCAGATCACTGTGCGTTAATTTTCCGTGATTCTTTTTGGCGTTGGGTTTGGTTGGTGACACCGAGGGATGGGACGGGATTGGTCTGTGGTTGGTTCACGAGGGCCTTGAGCGGCTGAGCCGTGTGCGTGTTTGTATTGTACCTGCCCCCTTTCCCTGAAAAAATGAAAAGTTCTGCCCATTGAGATGTTTTCAATATTCGCTTTTTCTCGTCGAAATGATAAGGCTCTTGCTGGACGGAAATTTCTGTGAAAGATTCCTACTTCAGTTTGAAAGCCACCCGTTTATTTTTCTTTCGAGGAAAAGTAAGGTCTGAAACAGGGTTAAATTCAAATGTAACTGTGACAGATTTTGATTTTTTTTTACACACTCCTGACATTACAAAACAATATCCAGCCCTTCTAGATCCTTTTTCTTTTGGTCCTCGATCCTTTTTCTTAATTAACTTTTTGTTGGCGGTCTGCTAGGGTGATTGAGATGTGAATGTGATGGACCTGCAGTTCTCTGTTCTCCAGGACCGCGACTCCGCGAGGCTTGGCTATCTGTTCGGCAAGCCGTTTACACTGATTTGTGCATTGAGAAAAAATATTGCACAAAATCATGTGAGAAGCAATATTAAAAAATTGTTCGAAAAAAAGAAATATTAAAAAGAAGTAAATATGTAAATCAGAGAAGCCGAATGATCTTTTAGGAGTATGATCCTAATCGATCCAGGCGGAGCCAACGGTGAGTAGGAGGGGATGGAGCCCTTCCTTCTGGGGCAGCTCTATGAAAGCATTTCCGACGAGACTCTTTATTTTCAACTCTCTTTAAAAAGATTCCACTCCATATTAAGCATCTCGTTTCGACGGATTATCCATTCCCACTTCACACATTGCCGTATAGGTCACACGCGTCATCCTACACTTGTAAGCCAGTTTGGCTAACGAGGGGGCAATTTGAAGAGCCGGATGGTTTGACGAGTTGGATGGCTAGTCTGTTGGAGAGCTATTTAATGTTGAGTAGCTAAAATTTAGCTTGACAAACCATTTAGTGTTGTCGGGGACAGCCATAGGGGTCCCCTAACTATGGGAAAGATTACCCTTCCTAAAAAATTGACACAAAACCACAAAAAACACTCCCCAAACCGGTCACAGCCCGAATACGAATAAAGCCCACGGCCCAGCAACCTCCATGGCCCATTAAACCGCTATCCCCGACCGCCCTCGAGCGAACCTCCGCCTCGCTCGAGGGTCGGACGCCGCGAGGCAAAACCCCGCCTCGCTCGAGGGGTCCAGCCCCCTCGAGCGAGTCTCCGCCTCGCTCGAGACCACCCCTCGACCCGTGGCGCCTCACCTGCTCCCCTCGACCGGAGCATTAAAATGCCCTGACACGCTGCGGGCGCCCGGGTCAAAAGATGAATCCCCACCACGTCGATCTCCTGACACCGCCTGGGAATCTGATCCCGGCGCTGTTCAAGCAACCCGCCACTGTGCGGCCATCCCCGGCGCTGTACAGGTCCTGTGCGGGATGGCCGGTGTCATTCTTCGACACTGTACCACCCGCTCCCGTCCTTTCTCCCCGCCATGCCCCTCGAAAAGGGATGGCAACACCCTCGAGGGGCGTACGGCCGCCGCCCTGACGCACGCCCATGACGGTGCCGTGGCGCAGGGTAGGCAGGGCACGTTCCCTCTGTCACCTCCGGCGCTGTGCGGCCATCCCCAGCCCTGTGCCGCCATCCCGGGCACTGTGGAACCATCCCCGGTGCTGTGGAGCCCTGTTCCGATGGGACACCACCACGCCGGCCCCTGTGTGGCATGGGCGCTCCCACCATCGAGGCCATCGAAAGGGCATGGGGCACCCTCGAAAGGCGTATGGACTGCTAGTGGGCGCACACACTGACCGGCGCCGCCGTACGAGCGGCGTGCGCCGCGTCCCCTCCACCAACTCCGGCGCCGCCCGGCCATCCCGGGCGCTGTGCAACTGACCCGGGGGCTGTGCGGCCATCCCCAGCGCTGTGCGGACAGCCCGTCGCTGTGGAACCATGCCCGACGCTGTGGAGCCCCATTCCGATGGGGCGCCACCACGCCGAGCCCTGTGCAGCACAGGCGCTCTCGTCAGCGAGACCCTCGAATTGATGTACGGACGGCAGCCAGACATGAACGCCGGATGAACTACCCTCGAAGCTGCTCCCCGGCGAGTACAAAGCTGCCACGACGCCTGCAAGTACTAAGAGTCTTCAGGACACCGTCAGATCACAAGCGCTGTATACCAGTACTTTGATACTGTGCAAAACCCCATGCGGCACGTTTTGTAAGCCGCCTCCCCTTGGTCTATAAAAGGAGGAGGTGGTCGCCCGGCCGCAAGGGGGGACGATCTGCATCACTTCTCACCCACGCTCACTCGCTCGCTCATTCCCTTGATATTGGCACTCTGCCTCAATCATCTAGCAGGGACTTGGAGGCTTTTCCCCCTCTCCCGCCTAGCTTGTAGCCCCCCTCTACAGGCACCACGGTGCATTGCAATACAGCGCTCAAGCGTAACCTGCTGGACGTACGGCCCCACGGCCGGAACCAGGATAAACCCGTGTCCCCGCATTGCTTAGCACCGGCCATCGAGAGACCGATCACAGCGCATTTTACTAGTTAGTGTCGGGACTAATCTCAACACCGACAGTTGGCGCGCCAGGTAGGGGGCACGCGCTGTGATCGACCCCTCACCAGAAGTCTCGATGGTGATTCGCACCGAGATGACGTCCCAGAGGTACGCCATGGGCAGCTCGGACCCTTTCCCTGCCGGATTCGAAATCCGGTTCGGGAGCCTGAACTTTCAGGCTACGGGGAACGGCTACCACATGCGCCTTAGCAATCGGGATGAACTCCACCCGTGGCGGTCGACCGGGTCGGGCCCGATCCCCGCCACGCCGACGACCGACGTCCTGGCGCCGGAACCCACGACGGCGGTAGCTTCGACGTCTCGACGCCGCAAATGCCCGGGTCAGTGCTCGCGTCAGGCGCGCACGGAGCGGCGCCGGGCAGCACGCGACGCGGCCCGGAGTGACGCACCACCGCCGAGCGACACGACGGCGCACCCTGCAGGGGAGCGCGCGGCCACGGGGCCGCAGTTCCCCCACAGGATGCGCAACTCCGCCGCAACGTACGCCTCATCCGCCAGCACCGACATGGCCGCATACGAGGATCTCCCGGGCCATCACCTGCTGTCAACCCGGAACCTCATCGCCACCACCAACGACGAGTCGTACCAAGGCTCGGCTAGCGAACTGCCGCCCGCGACCTCGCATGGCTACGCGGAGTGGGACTTCTCCGGCGTACCAGACCCTGTAGCGTTCCGGCAGTTCCTTGACACCGCGGACTATTGGTTCGGTTGCTCTGACGACTCCAGCGAAGGGAGCTACGATCCCACACGCGAGTGCTTCGTTGTCGTCATCAACGAGCACACTGACGGCGCAAACGGAGCAGGCGACGGGTATGCGGCCCAGCATCCAGAGCCAAACTTGCCACCGGCCCCACCAGCGGGCAATGCGGATATTAATGCGCAGCTGGCCCAGGCGCGCGAGCTCGAGGCGAAGCTCGCAGAGGAGTACCGGCAGGTGCGGCTCTTGCGCGCTACCATCGCGGGGGAGGCCTCGGCGCACGGCGAACGCGCCCGAGAAGCTGGGAGGCAAGCCCGCGAGCGCATCAACACCGACTTCAACGTCGATGACCCGCACACGCCACCGCGAGCCAGCCAAAAGCTCGTCGTGACAGCGACACTGCTTCGAGCCATGCCCGAGCCATTAACGCCCGAGGCGCGCAACCTACGCCGCGAGGCGCAGGCCCTCATCGAGCAGGCGGCCGTGCAGCAAGCTGAGAGCTCTGCATCCCGCATGCGCAACCAGTCCAGTGCGCGAGGCGGCAACAGCGCACAGGACCAAGAAGCGTCCGTCCACGCGGACGGCGCGGCAGGACAGCCAGCGAACCGGGGCAGGACGCCTGTCAGGGAGCGGATCCTCGACACGCACGGCCATGCCCGAGATGGTGATGCTCGCAACGTCCTGAACGCCAAGAGAAAGGGCGACGCGGAGGCAAGAACAGCAGCAGGCTACCACCCTCGACGTGGTGGTCGCTACGACAGCCGGGAGGACCGCTCACCGACGCCGGAACCCCCGGGGACCCGCGTGTTCAGCCGGGAGATCCGCACGACGAACTTCCCCCAGCGCTTCCGCCAGCCCACCACCATCACCAAATACACGGGGGGAACGGACCCTCGAGTCTGGCTCAACGACTACCGCCTGGCTTGCCAGTTGGGCGGCGCCACCAGCGATGCGGTGATCATCCGCAACCTACCGCTACACCTTGCGGATTCAGCCCGGACGTGGCTCGAACACATGCCGGCCAGTCAAATCCACGGCTGGGATGACCTGGTCCGCACGTTCGTGGGAAACTTCCAGGGCACGTACGTGCGCCCCGGGAACTCCTAGGACCTGCGGGGGTGCACCTAGAAATCCGGCGAGTCGCTCCGGGACTTCATACGGTGCTTTTCCAAGCGCTGTACCGAGCTCCCGAGCGTTGCTCAGTCGGAAATCGTGCATGCCTTCCTTGAGGGCACGACCTGCCGGGACCTCGTGCGCGAGCTCGGGAGGAGTCCGCCGGTCGACTCCAACGAGCTGTTCGACATCGCCACCAGCTTCGCTTCTGGAGAAGAGGCGGTGGGGACAATTTTCGAGGGTAAGAAAGGCAAGCGCGTGGACGACGCGCCCGCGGAGGGCCGCAAGTCCAAGGAACCCGCGAAGAAGCAGAAGCGGGCAAAAAGGGCAAGAAGCCCCCGCGTGACGCGCGCGCGCAGGGACGCGGCGAGGATGACGACGAAGCCCTCGCAGTCGACCCTGCACGTATGGGTCCTCGAGGCCCCCCTCGAGGCCCCGACGTGTTTGACGACATGCTGAAGAAGCCCTGCCCGTACCACAAGACCCCGGTCAACCACACCCTCGAGCAATGCGACATGCTCAAGAAGTACTATAGCCGCGTCGCCGCGAAGGAGGACAAGGCCAAGAAGGATGGGGGTGACGGAGGCGCCGACAGTTTCCCCGCGGTGGAGAACGTCTTCCTCATCTTTGGGGGGCCGACGGTGGATATGTCCACCAGCCGACGCAAGCACGAGCGGCATGAAGTTCTCACCGCCGAGAAGGCCCCTCCTTCCTTCCTCGACTGGTCGGAGGAGGCCATCACCTTCAGCCGCAAGGACCACCTGAACCGCATCCCCAACTCGGGCCAGTACCCGTTGGTCGTCGACCCCATCATCGGTAATTCACGATTCTCCAAGGTGCTGATGGACGGCGGCAGCAGCCTCAACATCCTGTACGCACATACCCTGCGATTGATGGGGATCGATCTGGATCAGCTGCGGCCCAGCACGACGCCGTTCCATGGCGTCGCGCCAGGCAAGCGCGTCCACCCCCTCGGGCAGATCGATCTACCGGTTTGGTTCGGCACGCCGGACAATTTCCGCAAGGAGACCCTCACCTTCGAGGTGGTGGGGTTTCGGGGCGCGTACCATGCCATCATCGGGCGTCCGTGCTACACCAAATTCATGGTGGTCCCGAACTACACCTACCTCAAGATGAAGATGCCGGGGCCAAAAGGCGTCATCACCGTGGGCTCATCTATCAAGCACGCATTCGACTGCGACGTCGAGTGCGACGAGCACGTCGAGGCGCTCGCATTGGACGAGTCGCTCGTCGCGGATATGGAGAAGCTGGCCAACGTGGGCCTTGACTCCCCCACGAAACACGCGGGCAGCTTCGAGGCTGCCTAGCAGACCAAGGAAGTACCCCTCTACGCCGCTGCCCCCGAGGGCAAGGTGTTGAGGATCAGTTCCACCCTCGACCCGAAATAGGAAGTGGTGCTCGTCGACTTTCTCCGCGCCAACGCAAACATCTTCGCGTGGAGCCCCTCGGACATGCCAGGCATTCCGAGGGAGGTCGCCGAGCACTCCCTTGACATCCTACCTCACTCCAGAGCTGTGCAACAGCGCCTGCGACGCTTTGACGAAGAAAGGCGCCGGGCGATTGGAGTGGAGCTGCGAAGGCTCCTGGAGGCCGGATTCATCAAGGAGGTGTTCCACCCCGAGTGGCTTGCTAACCCCGTATTAGTTAAGAAAAAGAATGGGAAGTGGCGGATGTGTGTAGATTACACCAGGCTAAATAAAGCATGTCCTAAAGTTCCTTTTCCTTTGCCACGAATCGATCAAATTGTGGATTCCACTTTGGGATGCGAGCTCTTGTGTTTCCTTGATGCCTAGTCGGGTTACCACCAAATAAAGATGAGGGAGTCCGACCAACTCGCGACTTCTTTCATCACGCCGTTCGGCATGTTTTGCTACGTGACGATGCCATTTGGTCTTCGAAACGCTGGGGCTACGTCCCAGCGTTGTATGCAACACGTTTTCGGGGATCACATCGGGCGGACTGTTGAGGCATACGTAGATGACATTGTCGTCAAAACCAGGAAGGCGGACGACCTGGTTAACGATCTGCGTGTTACGTTCGATTGCTTGCGGGCCAACGGGGTCAAGTTGAATCCCGAAAAATGCGTCTTTGGGGTGCCGCGTGGCATGCTATTGGGTTTCATAGTCTCCCAGCGGGGCATCGAGCCCAACCCCGAGAAGGTCTCAGCCCTCGAGCGGATGGGGCCAATTCGAGACCTAAAGGGGGTGCAGAAGGTATTGGGTTGTCTGGCCACTTTGAGCCGCTTCATCTCACGTCTCGGCGAGAAAGGCCTGCCCCTCTACCGACTCCTAAAGAAGCACGAGCGCTTTTCTTGGACCGTCGAGGCCCAGGAAGCCCTTGACAAGCTGAAAACAACACTTGCACACGCACCGATCCTCACGCCGCCTCAAGATGGCGAACCTCTGTATCTTTACGTCGCGGCAACCACCCAGGTGGTCAGCGCGGTCATTGTGGTGGAGAGAACAGAGGAGGGCCACGCCCTACCAGTCCAAAGGCCAGTATACTACATCAGCGAGGTGCTATGCGAGACCAAAGCGCGATACCCTCAAATCCAGAAGCTGCTTTACACGGTGGTACTCGCGCGGCGCAAGCTGCGGCATTACTTCGAGACCCACCCGGTCACTGTGGTATCATCGTTCCCTCTAGGGGAGATAATCCGCAACCCGGATGCCTCAGGTAGAATCGCGAAGTTGTCCGTGGAACTAATGGGGGAAACTCTCACCTACGCACCGCGCAAGGCGATCAAATCCCAAATCCTTGCGGACTTCATCGCTGAATGGATAGACACTCAATTGCCCCCATTATAGATCCAAGCTGAGTGTTGGACCCTCTACTTCGACGGGTCGGTGATGAAAACCGGAGCGGGCGCGGGCCTGCTTTTCATTTCGCCCCTCGAAAAGCATATGAGGTATGTGGTGTGCTTGCACTTCCCCGCGTCAAACAACATGGCGGAGTACGAAGCACTCCTTTGTGGCCTCCGAATCACCATCGAGACCGGTATCAAACGCCTCGACGTCAGGGGAGATTCACAGCTTGTGATCGATCAAGTGATGAAGAACGCGAGCTGCCACGACGAGAAGATGGAATCGTACTGCAGCGCCGTGCGTGCACTCGAGGACAAGTTCTACGGCATCGAGCTCAACCACGTCCCCCGCAAGTACAATGAGGAGGCGGACGAGCTGGCAAAGATTGCCTCGGGGCGAATCACCATTCCTCCGAATGTCTTTTCGCGCGACCTTGCCAAGCCCTCCGTCGATCTTAGCAAAGCCTCGCCGAGTCCGGAAGAACCCTCGGGGGCTCCCTCGAATCTAGCGGGTGCGGAACCCATGGAGGAGGACCCCTCGAACGAGGAATTCGTACTCTCTTTACTCGAGGGATACGGGGCTGACGAAGCCGATGCCATGGAAATCGATACGGCCCTCCCCGTGGAAGACTGGCGAAGTAAGTACCTCGCCTGGATTGATCGAGGGGAGCTACCCTCGGATCGGATCGGACCGAGGCGAGGCGCATCGCCAGAAAGGCCAAGTCATTCACCGTGATTGGCGGCGAGCTGTACAAGTGCGCTGCATCAGGGATCCTACAACGGTGCATCCCCGTCCCTGAAGGTCACGAGTTGGTACGGGATATCCATGCAGGCGTATGCGGCCACCACGCAGCGCCGCGCACCCTCGTGGGCAATGCGTTCCGCCAGGGCTTCTATTGGCCTACGGCGGTCGCCGACGCTAACGAAGTCGTGCGCACCTGTGAAGGATGCCAGTTCTACGCCCGCAAGACCCACCTCCAGGCTCACGCCCTCCAGACCATACCCATTACGTGGTCGTTCGCCGTGTGGGGGTTAGACATCATCGGGCCCCTGCGGAAGGCGCCCGGGGGCTACACGCATCTGTTGGTCGCAATCGACAAGTTTTTGAAGTGGGTCGAGGCACGCCCCATTACCAACCTCAGATCTAAACAAGCCGTGTCATTCTTCACCGACATCGTCCACAGATTCGGGGTGCCGAACTCCATCATTACCGACAAAGGCACCCAATTCACTGGCAGGAAATTCCTGGAGTTCTGCGACAACTACCACATCTGCGTGGATTGGGCGGCTGTCACGCACCCGCAGACCAACGGCCAAGTGGAGCGCGTCAATGGCATGATTCTACAAGGCCTCAAGCCTAGGATCTTTGACAGACTGAGCAAGTTTGATCGAAATTGGATTCAAGAGCTACCGTCGGTCATTTGGAGTCTCAGGACCACCCCGAGCAGAGCCACGAGATTCACGCCGTTCTTCCTCGTCTATGGCGCGGAGGCCGTCCTCCCCAGAGACCTGGAATACGGATCGCCCAGGCTCAGGGCCTATCAAGAAAACTCGAACCAGCGAGCTCGCGAAGACTCGTTGGACCAAGTAGATGAAGCCCGCGATGTAGCGATGATGCACTCGGGAAGATACCAGCAAGCACTCCGGTGGTACCAAGCCCAGAAAATCCGACGCCGTGACTTCAGCGAGGGCGACCTAGTGCTGAGGCTACGACAGGACAATTGAGGCCGACACAAGCTATCACCGCCTTGGGAAGGGCCCTACGTCGTCGTCGAGGTGCTCAAGCCCGGCACATACAAGCTTGCGAACGACCAGGGCGAAGTCTTCACCAACGCTTGGAACATCCAACAGCTACGTAGCTTTTACCCTTAGAAAGTTCCAAGTCGATTTGTGCATATCCGACGTCTCAGTCGGTTGTATTTACGTTAAGATTGTGAATAAAGTCAAGGGTGACTCGGCTTTCCCCTGAAAGCCAAGTCCCCCTCGGGGGCTACTACGGGGGGCACCCCCCCTAAACGGTCTCATTTTTTCGCAAAAATCTTTCTTCCAAAAATGCTAAGTATGTCCCAACCCGGGAGCTTGGACAGAAAGAAGCAGGGCGCGAGTGGCCAAAAGGTAAAGACAGGTGAGTTAAGGACGGCCCACGCCTCCAGCAGGATACGGCTTCTCCTCCTCACCACTTTACCTTCAGGCTGCTCGCGAAAATGATCGATCCCAACTGAAATTTGCCTAAGCAACGGGAAAGGACATAACGGCATAAACGAAACGAGTCGTACTTAACTTACAAACATCAAAAGTGAACTGTCTTGTTACAAAAGCCACCTGACTCAAATTCTAACCACAATCTAAGGGCCTCAGAGCCCGACTACTTTCAGGGCTCGAGGGGACCCGCGGGAGGAGCGTTCGGGAAGAGGTCCTCCTCAAAGGCATCGGCGAGGTCCGCAGCAGCGTTCGCGACAGCAGCGTCGAGGCGGTTCACGGCGGCCTGCGCCCCATCATCGTCAAGATCATCCGCGACGATGTAGCCCGTGGCCAGCGCCGCAAGGTCAACAACGTAGTGCGACTGCACCACGCCGAGGGTCTTCTGGATGCCGAGGCGGAGGGCGCCCTTCATGCGCTCGGCGACGCGACCGCCCAGAGCCCGAAGGCGACTCGCCACCGAGCTCCCCGACAGACCTGTACCCTCGTCAATGCTCTGGCACGCTTCGAGGGCCGCCTGCTCCAGAAGTCCCAAATCCTGCTGGGATGAGTTGTAGGCCGTCTGGAGCACTCCCACCTGCGTCGCTGACTCTCCCAGGGCTTTCCGCAAACCTGAGAGGAAAAAGGGTAAGTCGAGAGCGGATCTCGGCAAACCTGATCAGCAAACAAAGGGCCGGGGGCGGTAACTCACCCTCAACCTGCTTTCTCTCCTTCTCGAGATCCGTACGCATGACTTCGGCTTCCTGCTGCAGGTGCCGGACCGAAGTGTCCCTCTCCGCGCCGGCAGTCCTCAAGGCCTCGACGGCGACATCCCCCAGGACCAGCTCCCCGGTGAGCCGCTCGATCTCCGCCTCTCGGAGTTGAAGCGCAGCCCTGGCCCCCGTCAGCGCGGTACGCTCCAGGTGGAGCTGGGACTGTGCCTCCTCCCGCGCCGAGCGTTCCCGCTGGAGGGCGGACCGAGCGTCCTCGAGCGCGGCTCGCTCCTGCTGGAGCTGAGTCTCCACCTGTGCCCGCGCGCTGCGCTCCTGTTGGAGTCGATCCTTCGCCCCGGCGAGCGCCGTGACCTTCTCCTACAGGGCAGCACCCAGCTTCTCGACCTCCTGGGCCTTCTGCTCAGCCTGGGTCTGCCAGGACCGCGCCCCCTCAAGGGTCGTGCGATCCTGCAGGAGTTGAGCCTGCGCCTCGGCAAGGGCTGTCTCCTGCGCCAGCGAGGTCTGTGCCTCGACCAGGGCGTCACGTGCCCTCTGCAGCTCGCCGCTTGCCATCGACAGCACCCCCTCCTTCTCCTGGAGTGCGGCCTTCACCTCCTCAACCTCCCTGGCTTTTTCCGCCGCCAAGGTACGCTGGTCGGTGTAGGCGTCCTCCACGCCCATGAGCCTGTACTCCAGCCAACCGTTGTCCTCCCGCAAGGCCTCCACCATGGCATCCAGGGACTCGTACTGTTCCCGGTACCAATCGAGGTCAGAGCTCAGCTCGGCGATGCGGTTGAGCCTCTCGCTCGCCTGGCCCTGCAGCTCCTGCGGGCAGTAATGGGAAGGCAAGGAAGGGGATAAGTCAGAAACGCTCAAACAAGAAAGGCGGGGGAGCAAGTGACGGTCAGACGGAGGTTCTTACCTGAAAGAGTTGGAGCGACCTGCCTCTGTGGAGCCGGAGCGCCTCGGTCAGAGCAGTATTGAGAGAGGCGCCGTGAGCACGGAATTCCTGCCACAGCGCCCTCTCAGCCCTCGCCTCCTCGATCAGACTCCCCGGCACCCCGGGGAGACGGAGCCTTCGCTCCCACTGCGGCGCGTCACCTTCGGACGCCGGGGGCGCGGCACCGGATGTCGACGCCCCGGCACCAGGCGCCGGCTGCTGCGGCATCACGCAGCCGTCGGACCGCACCACCAGTACCCCGGGCGCGGGCCCGGGGGCTGATCCGACCGCTACCCCCGTCAGACCCCCGCTGGGGGTGCAACCACCATCAGCAGGGGCCTCGGCCGCCCCGCGGCCCCCGACCCCTTGGCTCGCCGTGCGAGCCCGCTCTCGCCCTTGCCAAGCACCACGGGTCACCGTCGCTTCCTCCGCCGCAGCTTCCTCCCACTGCCGTGGCCTCGTGGCCGCGGCCGTGGCACGCGACGCCTCACCCGTCGCCATTGTGCCCGCCGCCGCCAGCGGCGTCCTCTCCGAGCGGAGCCCCGTCACCCGCGGCCCCCCAGCTTGAGCGCCTTAACAGGCGCGAGGGCGGGAGTGGCGGGCGACTGTGACGTCCCAGGTTTTTAATTAACCCTAATTGTTGGTCAAAGCAGCTGACTATGGTCAAATCATGGTCAACCTGGGCCATCACCTTGAAAACCTCCCTAAACCCCCTTAACACTCACCCTCGAGCACCTTAGGCAAGTCAACTTGAGCCACATTGGTCAAAACCCTAGCTAAGGGGGACAAACCCCTTGATGTCAATATGACATTCTGGAACTTTGGCCACGTTCTCCAAATTTTGTCTAAACACTCAAAATTCTACCAATATGAAAGTTGTGTAGAATTGTGAGGGACACATTTCGTCTTCAGAGTGGCATTTGAAATTCGGAGGAGAAATAGCTCAAAAACTCAAGTCAACCCTGTCGGCCACTGTTCACCAGGGTCGAGATTTTCTTCAGGTTGGCACCTGATTTTCTCCATCAATTCGAGATCAATTTGAGCTCGGTTAGGGCCTACTGTGTAGAGCATTGATCCAACTACAGGAGTTCTATTCATAGGTTCTGGAGTTTATGTTTGAGATTTAAAGTTTGAAGCATGCAAACATGGGCAGTTCAATTTGAATCCAGGCCGTCGGCGCCAGAGCGCGCGCACGCGCGCCAGCGCGTCGCGCCCGCGTCGCCACGCGGCATCTCGGCGTCCGGGCCCCCCCGCCGCCTGCCGGACGGCCGCGCCCCTAAGGCCGACGCCATCATTGGCTTCCTACGCCCCGAGCCGCCTGGGAAAGCGTTCCCACTCGCGCCCGCGCTCACCCGTGCTCCCGGCCGGACCCCCGCCGCACCTCCCGCCGGCGAGCCCTGTGCGCCTCGGCCGTTGCGCGCCGCGCCTTAATTCCCCCGCCCTTCCTTCGAGACGACGCCCGCGCGCCCCCTCGGTCGCGCCCGCGCCTATAAAAGGGCAGCCCGAGCCTCCCCGCGCGCGCACACCGCACCGCCGCCCGCCATTGCCGCCGCCGCGGTGAAGTCGCCCGTCCGCCCTTCGCCGCCGCCGACCAAGCTACTCTACTCCTCCCCTAGGACCTATAGAAGCTTCCACGGCCATTTGTTCGCGTGCTTTTCGCCTCCTCTCACCGGAATCCGAGCCGAGGCGGGAGCGCCGCCGCGGCCTCGCCGCCGCCGCTCGCCGGAGCCGTCTCCGACCAAACCGCCGCCGCCAATCGAACCCCGGTGAGCCCAATCGCACCTCTGTGCCGCTTGTTCATCTCCTCCGGCCGCCGTTCGCCACTGGTGAGCTCACCCCGCCGCCGGAGGGCACATTTGTGAAATCCGAGGGTATAGTTGAGAACCCGGGGACCTAGATGTAAAGTTTTGAAACTTAGTTTTCTAGCAGTTTAGTCCAGTGACTTAGGAAAATCCTAGAAATTCGTAGAAAAATCAGAAAAATGCAAAACTAATTTTGTTGGGTTCAGTGAGACTAGACCTACAACTTTTGCAAAGCATAACCATAGTTTTGACTTATGGATTTTGAATGAAAAATTAAATTCAGTTTGACATCATTTTGTTGTAGTTCAAAATCTAGAAGGGCTATGGAGCTAAACTTTGGATATGTTGCTAGTTATGTCATTTGTTGGGTCTGGGAAAAAATTTGCACAAAGTTACTATGTAGATCTTTTTATATGAATTACTTTGTATTTATTCTATTTCTATCTTATTAATTTTTGTAGCAAGATTTAAATTGATTTTCATGGTCAACTTGTGGCTATGTTCATGTTATGTCTAGATGCAACTTTCCTGTTTTTATCATGAATTTACCTCTACTAGAAATATTTAGTCTTGATTTATGCGTAGATTTACATTTAAATGCATAGTTTAAATTTCAAATGCATTTGTGATGAGTATTTTGGTTTCTTAGACTTGCTTTAGGCCAGGGATGTTGTAGGAAAGAGTTAGGGTGCGGGAGCTCTTTATTTAATTATTTATGCTTTCTCATAATTTATATAGCTAGGAAATGTCATTTTTGGATGTGTAGGTTTTATAGCTCCTTAAATGTCAAACCTTGGACCAGGGGTATGTATGGGTCCTTAGGACCAGTAATGTACCCTTAGCTCTGTTTTTATAATTTATGTTGTTGTGAAAAGTGGAAATCCATTTAAGCCTTCTATTAAGTTTAATTAGAAAAATCACCTTTTACTTCCTTAATAATTTTATTAAATTGTTGTGCGGCTTAATTAGGGTCTATGACTTCACCCTTGCTGTTTTGTGAATATAAAGTAATTTATTTGCATAAATATGTACAGTCACTATTAAAAAGACTAAAATAATAAACCTTCATACATAATAACCTTAATGGAAGAATTAGTAATTAAATGTTTGTTAAGGTGAATATGGCCAACAAGAGTTGGATAAAATAATTAATCCCTCACTCCACCTGAACCTTGCATTGCATACCGTGTAGAACTCCCTGACGGTAACTACGCTCTCGTGCCGAAAGCTGAGGAAGGAGGAGCTGACGCGGAGCTGCAGTACGTGGAAGTGAGCGAGGGCACCGAGGACCCTCAGGCTAACTGTGCTGACGAAGGCAAGCCCCGGTGCATTGTCCCCTGTGTTTTTGAAAAGTTACATAACTATCTATGGATGTTTGTGCATTTACGTTCAGGAGTTGAATGGAACCCTAGATGCATGATCCCTAGGTACCTATGCCTTTAATAGTATGATAGGTCGGTAGCTGCTATGCTATAGGACCGTTACAAGTCGAGTGATACTTGGCACTCGCGAGAATAGGTTCTTATGTTGGAATCATAAGATCGTTATAAATGATTTGCTCATGTGGTAAGAGCATGGGATGTGGGCTCCGGTCCAATGGCTTTCGTGGGGTAAGTATTTGAACGTACTAAGCACTTGTCGGAAATGGGTACGGTAAGCCTAGTATCTTAACGACGCGGTGAAGGATCTTACTATTACTCATCTTGGGATGCGTCTCACGGCTAGCTACCGGTGGTGCATGGTGATTCTAGGTGCCTTGCGGGGTATACCAGATAGTCTGTACTAAAGATTGTGAGATTCGATCCTGATCCGAAGAGTTTTGGGAACCGCCTGGTGGTTGTCCTCGCGGGGGCACCCTACCGTGTGTTTAGGTCTACCTTGCAAGGTTTAAATCAATCGATTGTCGGCCTCTCACCGTTATCTGAGACTACTTATCCTACTGGCCATGAGATCCCTAATGATGGAAGTTGATGAATATTTATGCTTGATTAATTGTATTGCACAACTTATGCTTGCAATAGCTTGCTAACTTAGAAAAGAATAATCAACTAGAACTTGTGCTAAAATCTTGAAAGTAAGGACATACTCTTTGTTGCTTTTCAGCAAAAGAAACCCCAATGGCCAAAAAGCCTTTCATGTCTAGAGTTGGTGATGTAGCTGTCACCGACGGGTAAGTCTTGCTGAGTATTAGTATACTCAGCCTTGCTGTAATCTGTTGTTCCAGGTAATGCTTTCAGTGATGTGTGGCCTGGAGAGATCCCGCCTGGCTGGGAGCTAGAGTGGGTGGAAGACGATGAATGAAGGCATCATGGTAGGCCTCCTATGATGCTCCTCACGTCGTTTAGTTTAATTCCGCTGTTTTCAAAACTCTGAACTTTGTTTTCATGCCAAAGACTTCGGTTTGTAATAATTAAACCCTTCGGGGTAGATTTGGATGTTAATTATGTGTTGTACTCTGGACTCGCCTTCGCGTGAGTTTTAATGCATATATGTTGATCTTTGTTGCTATGTAAGTGATTTTACCGGGCGTTAACCCGGCAACTAACGACAGGATGATACTTTATTATTGCTTAATGACCAAAGTGGATTGGTTTAGGCGATAGTACGGTATTTTCCTGGGCGGGTTGTCACAGCTGGTATCAGAGCAATTATATGCACTAGAGCTTAATTAGCAACTTTAATCACTGGTTTTTGAATAAAATTTGCCAAGATTGTTTGGATTTGCAAAATACGTTGGTCCGTTAAGGATGAATTAGACCGAGAGGCCCTAGAGGGAATTTTTGGGTTCTTTCAGGTGGCTTATTAATCTATGGTTTATTTTGCTAACTTCCAGCACATTTTATTCCTGTCAGAACTTACTTTCTGCACAACCATACTAGGTCATCACGTTTTGCCATACGTGGTGGTACCACAGGGAAGTCCTGTGAGGGATGGATGGGACCTATTCTAATGGGAACCCACGTCGCGTCTGTGTCTCATCACGTTTTGCTATACGTGGTGGTGCCACATGGAAGTCATGTGAGGGATGGATGGGACCTAATCCAAAGGGAACCCACCGTCGCATCTGTGTCTCGCCACGTTTTGCCATACGTGGACGTTCCGCATTGTGAATATGCGAGGCAAGGATCCGCTTCATTCGAAAAGGAGCGTATCTGAGGTTGGACGCTGTCCATGCAGCGGCTTGACGCATGGATACCGTTTCTATAAGTGAACGGTACTGTATGTGGACGCTTCCGTGACGTGCTGGCACGGAAGGTTCTTTTCTGCAGGTACATAACAGCGCTTCGTTAGTCGCTAAGTGAGTACCGAATAGTTCTCGACTAGTTATTATAGGGAGAGACGAATAAAAGCCTTGCCACCGGCACTAACTGCGATTTTTGGCTTGATCGCCGTGTGAGGACGAGTAGGTTGTCTTGCATCATGTTAAAAATTGAAAACAACTTAAAAATGGACCCAAAACACAAAGTGTATGCTCTCTAAGGGAATATTTTGCTAGTGTGTGGTTTTTGTGTTATAGCTTTACCTCTCATGTATAGGTGTTATGCTGTCCAAAAATCTGTATGCCTGCTAGTTTGAATTTTTGCACCATGTTCTAAAAATGTTTAGACTAGTGGACCTTTACCAAAGTTGCTCCATATCTAATCTAGTTTTTGTTCGCAAAAATTCATGGTCATAGCTTGGGTAGATCTTGAGTTGTACCCTTTTTAGTGAACCTAGGTCCTGCTGTTTTTCAGGGAACAGAGCCTTGAACTTTGCATCTTTCGACCTTGTTCCTAAATGATCTAGCTCAACCTTTGAATACCAAAATTGTGCATAAAAACCTTACGGAGTAGCTGGTAAAATTTGAGAATTTTTGGGGTTCTAGTTTTTGAGTTCTGAATTTTTATTCACAGCTGCCAGATTTTGCACCATTTGACATGTTGCTCTCTTTTGAGTCCTGACATGCGTTACATCTTTTGTACAGATGGCTGCCCCCGTGTTTCTCGAGTACGACACTGACGGTACGATCCGTACCAACGGGTTGCACTGGGAGGGTTTTCCACTCCTTGCGTGGGAAGCACTCAGCGCTGCTGGCTACACCGTTCCACCGGTCTACGAGGTGGCCGAGTTTGAGAGCCTAGGCGTTCCCCGTTGTAGGGTGACCATCACCGTGCCGCTTCACCCGGTCCACCTCAAGTGGTTCGACTTGAGCTTTGTGTACTGGGGTTTTCGTGGGCACGAGTCCGTTGAGTCAGCCGCCCTCCGGGTGTTGAAGGACTTTTGCGGCCACAACCCGACAGTGGTAGCCCTCTCACCGTTTGGGTTGTTTCCAGCAGTGAGCCCGCACGACCCAGCGTGGCTGGACCGTGTGGACCACCTTCAAGAGCTACTTTTGCTAGCAGAGCCACTGGACGTCACGAGGATGCTGACCCGTTGCCTCGACGTCTTGTTCACACTTCAGGGGCTGCGCTACACCACCGCGTCGATTGTCACACCCAGTTTTTAAGGCAAAACCGAATGCATAGATCACGTGTGCGCCAGGATCAAGTTACACACACGCAATGACATTGTGAATACCAAAATCAGTGCCACACGAATAAAGAGTTATTACATGACCAAAGTCTTAAACGAAACATAAATAACGAGTTCTCGCAGCGGATAAAGATGTCTCCACAGGCAGCTGACTGAAGACACGCACACCTAGAACTCCTGGAAGTCACCGGGGTAGTCTTCAAATCTCTCCCAGTCTGAGCAGCAATCCGAGTATTGTAGATACAAGAAAATAGACAAGCGTGAGCACGTGCCGTACTCAGCAAGGGGAAAACACATAACATGCATGGCCATATGGTGTTTGGCTAGGGTTCAAGCAGTTTAGCATTTTAGTTGGTCAAGTTTTATTAGCAGCATATTTACTAAAGAGTGTAAGTTTATACCAACCCACAATTAATAAAACATAAGCATCATAAAGATAGAACAACGATTTAACATTTAAGTTCCATAACTTAGTCATGTGAGGGTTCAGTCCGCTCTTGACCGTGAGCACGGCTAACTAGTTAGTTTTACACTCTGCAGGGGTTGTACACTTTCACCACAAGCAGCGTAAAAGCTTCGAAGAACTTTGAACCCAACCATGCGGTGTTTGCAAGGCACCATACCACACTACCGAGGTGTGGTTGCATAGGGACGCTACAAGGCCTTTACAAAGGTTCCCTAGCAAGTTGTGACCCACAAGGTCCGGATCAGTTAGCAAGGTATAAAGTCCCCTAGCAGGTCAATACCCCACCATAGAAAGAACTCACCCAACCCCCTGCTAGAGCGAGTCCATACCCCGCAGTACCGCCGATCCCTTGTCCTTATCAGGTAAGATCACCCCAAGCTAAAGTTCCTAATTACTAAGCCAAGACCATTGCCCGTTAGTTCTTGTGGTTGTACTGTTTTCCTGGGTGGTTCTCCATGTTCCGATTAACATAGCAAAGGGTGGTCTTGCAATTAAAATAACATAAAACGGAACATAGAACATAAAAGTATCCAAGTTGATTAATACCATCCCAGTTAAGCATGCTAAGCCATTGCTACCATCAAGTTTAATTCAATAACCCGGTTACAAGGCAAAGGTTATAAAGACTAGGCAAGATCCTTAGTAGGTTCCCGTCAAAGTTAATGCAAGCAAAAGTAAATACAATGAATTAAATGCATGTTATATAGGACAAGTGGGTATGCATCAAGGGAGACTTGCCTTCAACAAGACTCTGCTGCTCAAACTCTGGCGCGTCTTGATCTTCAAAGCCTTCGAACGCTTCACTCTCTACGCTCCACAACATTCACATACAAGCATACAACAAGAATAAATGAGAAACAATCATCAAACAGTACTAACAGAACAAAACAGAGGCATAAAACTAATCTACGCTTCGAGACGATCGCGTGGACATAAAGAATGCTAAAAACGGAGCTACAACGACCAAGATATGCACTAACGAAGGTACAGGGACTGAACTGTAAAGAAACTAAAGGTTCAGGGCTAAAACAGGAAGAAAAGGACTAAACCGCAAGGAAACTTCCACTGCGGAAGGACCTATTTATAAAAAGGAAAAGCTCAGGGGGTTTTCTGCAAAAAGACGGGGTCATGCCGGTTTGACCGGTATTGACTCGGGTTGGATCTAATCCAGCCCGTTGGATCTTGATCCAACGGCCGGCGGCGGCTGCTGCGCAAGCGGTGGCGGTCAGATTGATCAGGACCGTCAGATCTTGATCTGACGGCTGCGGACGCATGCGAGCGCCCGGCCGGCGGCGAGCGGCGGCGGACGGCGGCGAACTCGCCGGTGCGGCACGGGATCGAGCTAGGGAGCTCGGTTTCGCGCGCGGGTCACACCGGGATGAAGCGCGCGAGGCGGCGAACTCATCTAGGGCGGCGCGGTCGGCTAGGACGCGGCGGAGACGGCGCGCGGCACGGCGAGGCGGAGCGGTGCGGCGGTGCAACTCCGGCGAGCCCTCCTCGGCGACTCGATGCACGGGGACGACAACAAGCGGCACCGGGGAGCTTCTCACCTCCTTGCGCAGCTCCGGGACGGCTTCTCGACGGCGGAGCAGCAACGGCGGCGGAGAACAGCGGCGGCGGCGTTCTAGGGTTCTGGCGGGCTCGGGCGGCGGTGCTCAGGGGCGGCTAGGGTTTTGGCTAGCCCGGCCAGGAGGTGGCGGCGGCCTTAAATAGGCCAGGGGCTCGGCCTTGGCGTGCGGGCCAAGACGTGGAGGCGACGCGGGACGCGGTCGGATGCGGCCGGGACTCGAGCTCGAGTCCGGCTCGGGGACGAGCGCGGGGAGGTGGATGACAGGTGGGGTCACCCTGTCAGCGGCTGCGGGCGCGGGATGGGCCGGCGCAGGCTGCTGGCGGAGCTGGGCTACGGCCTGGTGGGCTGGCGGGGTGGAGCGGCGAGCTGAGCAGGGAAGATCAAGGGGCGGCAGGGGACTTTGGGTCACTGGGCTGCATGCGAAAATGGGCCAGAAGTGAGGAAGGGGGAGAATGGAAAAGAAGAAGGTTTTTGATATTTTGAAAAGGGATTCAACCAAATGAAATTCAAATTCAAATTTGAATTCCATCAAACAAACTCAATGCACCAGCATGTATGCAACAAACATCAAGCCATTAATTAATTTTAGAAAAACAAATAATGTTTTGGTTTTTTTTCCTACACTATATTCCCTGTAAAGAAAATAAATGTTGGGAAAATTTTAAAATTAAGGGAAAATCGTTGTTACATTTCCTTTCCTATTCACATCCTGAAATTTGGAAATTTCAGGGTGTGACATCGATAGTCAGCCAGCGTTTGGAGTCGGCTCGGCTGGCCTGGCACAGTCTCTCAGCAGCTTACCAGCAGCAGAGTTTCACGCTCTTCCAAACCCAGCAGGAGAATGACTGGCTTCGTACCAGGAGGTTCCAGTTGGAGCTGGAGCGAGGAGACCACCTACAGAGGATCCTCGACCTGGAGGCGCAGACCACTACCCTCCAGGAGGACGTGGACGTTAGGGACATCGAGAGGTTGACGTTGTTGCAGAACATCGTCGAGATGCAGCAGCAGGTTGAGGAGGCTGAGGTACAGGTGGCAGCTCTGCAGGCCATCGTGGCTCTGCAGCCACCACCCCCAGTGGAGGCACCACCAGAGGAGCAGCAGGGTCAGTCTGGGCTCGACCAGGAGAGTCAGGCCGGACCACCGCCACCGACCCCACCTGCTTCACCTGCCGCTAGCGATGTTTCAATCGGCAACTAGGTTGCCGTAGTGTGGTAGTAGGGTTTCCATACTCCGTGTGTAGCCGTTGGTTGGTTTTTGTGGTAGGCTAACATAGGAGTAATCTTTTGTGCAGCTCAACTACTTTGTAATCCCTGATGTATGTGGGGATCCCCAAAACTTGGCATCCGTGTAATGCTTGGTTGAACATCGTTTCTGCGGTGTTTGTTGTAAAGAAAGCGGTTAAGCTGTTGTGGTCAGATTCAAGTCCTGTGTTGAATACCAAACTTGTTCGGAATTTTATGACTATCACGCTCGCAAAATTTCAGCACTTGTGTACTTTTCTATTGAGAATTATGCAATTTTTACTCCAGTTCGGGCTGCTGTCCTAACAACTAGGCCGAATCTTGGGAAGGAAATTTTTCGAGCTAGTGAACGTCAAAATCTTTTCATGCGTTGAATACCAAAGTTGGGCGAAATATTATGATGACCGCACTCACCAAAATTCAGCATGTTTGCATGAGGGTAATGAGAGTTATGGAAAGTTCGGTGGGTGACAGCCTGCTGCCAAGACAGCTAGGCGAATTTTCGCAATTCGAATTCCTCGGGCGTACAACTTGGAAATTCGCTGCGGAATTGAATACCAACTTTGATGTGCATGGAATCTTACATCTTTTGACCCGAATTGGAAGGATTTTCGGTGACTAAGCTGTTGGATACGAAAATGTTCTTATGACGTGTTGCTGCAATTTTCGAGAAATTGCGCGAATGAGCTTGGCATGCATATGTCACACTTGTCATTTCTTTCTAAGCAAGATTATGACTATGTGTCTAATAAAGGCTCGCATTTTCAGATGGTGGGACCGACGCGCAGCTCTCCCAACGGCTTTGGAGCATCAGGCAGTGGTGAACTACCACCCCCACCGCCCATGACGCCGTCGGAGGCATTCATGGCCACTCAGACCGAGGTGCTGCGCCAGATCCTACAGACGCAGCAACAGATCGCCCAGCAGCTGAACCAGAGGCTGCCCCATGGGGCAAATCATGAGGGGCCAAATCATGTCACCACCTACACTCAGTTCATCGGGATGAAGCCCCCGACCTTCACCAAGGCGGAAGACCCCCTTGAAGCTGAGGCGTGGATCAAGGCCATTGAGGCCAAGTTCTCTGCCTTTGTGCTGCCATGCTCAGAGGAAAACAAGGCCAACTTCGCAGCTCTGCAACTGCGGGGTGAAGCCTTAATGTGGTGGGATCATTTCAAGACCATGCAGCAGGGGCATGCGGTCACTTGGAATGAATTCAAACAAGCTTTCAGAAACCATCACATTCCCAAGGGACTCATAGATAGGAAGATGAGGGAACTGCTGGCCCTCAGGCAGGGAACCGGCACTGTGTATCACTATGCACAAAAGTTCAATAGCCTTTGCCAGTATGGTGGGCATCAAGTGGATACCGATGCAAAGAAGATGGAGAGGTTCCGTGATGGCCTGGATGGTGAGTTGTACGAACGGCTGAACTTGATCGAGCCCAACAACTTCCATGAGTTGGTGAACAAGGCTATATCCCAAGAGGATGCTATGAAGAAGGCCCAGAGAGACAAAAAGAGACAGGCTGGTTTTGCTTCGGGCAGCGGAACTAACAAAAAGTTTCGCTTTGTGAAGAAGAATGTTCCTAACCCCTCCCAGCAATCTTCAACTGGACGCTGGACGATGAAGCCTTCACAGAGCAAGCCTTCAGGGAACTTCCAGTTCTGCAACACTCAGCAGCAGACTCCCAAGCCTAATACACCCCCACGTAATGCCGGTGAACACCGTTGTTACAATTGCGGACAGCCCGGGCATTATATAAGTGAATGCCCAAAGCCGAGGCAGAGTAAGCCCAATCAGCAGAATCAAGGTTCAGGGACCAAGCCGGTCAACCCAGCCAAGAAGCCGATGGTGCAAGTCCGTCAAGGCAAGCTGAACTTCACCACCATGAGTGATATTCCAGAAGGAGCTTCAGTGCTTACGGGTACATTCTCTATCAATGACACCCCCGTTAAGATATTGTTCGATTCTGGAGCCACTCATAGTTTTATTAGTGGAAGCTTGGTAGAAAAATTAGGTTTAAGTGGTTCACATGTTAAGGAGGCTTTTACAATTGTCACTCCGGGTGGAAAAATCTCTTCTCACACCGTAGCTTTCAGAGTGCCATTGCAATTGGGGAGTAAGACTGTTCAATCAAACCTCATTGTCATAGGCTTAGAGGGTATGTATGTTATCTTGGGTATGGATTGGATGACCCGTCATAAGGTGGTTCTAGATATCTCGGGTAGAGTTGTAGCAATCAATTCACCTACCATCGGGCACACCACCTTGTACCTACCTTTCAAGGACGGTGCAGACCCTTGTGCCTATGTGACAATTACTTCTCGTCTTGATGAAATTCCAGTAGTTTGTGAGTATCCCGATGTCTTTCCCGATGAGTTGCCTGGCATGCCACCAGACCGAGATGTCGAGTTTGTGATTGAACTCCAACCGGGCACTGCGCCCATTTCCAAACGACCTTATCATATGCCTCCCAAAGAGCTAGCTGTACTGAAAAATCAACTCCAGGAATTGTTAGACAAGGGCTACATCCTCCCAAGTTCTTCTCCTTGGGGTTGTCCCGCACTCTTTGTCAAGAAGAAAGAAGGTAGTTTGAGGTTATGTGTTGACTACAGACCTCTCAATGCGGTAACCATCAAGAACAAATATCCCCTTCCCCGCATTGATGTTCTTTTTGATCAGTTGGCTGGAGCCAAAGTTTTCTCCAAGATCGATCTTCGTTCTGGTTATCATCAAATCAAAATTCGACCGTGTGACATTCCCGAAACTGCCTTCTCCACTCGTTATGGTCTCTATGAGTTTTTGGTGATGTCGTTTGGTCTCACAAATGCCCCAGTCTACTTCATGTATCTCATGAACTCCGTATTCATGATGGAGCTTGATAAATTCGTAGTGGTCTTTATTGATGATATTCTGATCTATTCCAAAAATGAAAAGGAACATGCCGAACACCTTCGAATTGTTCTACAGCGTTTGAGAGATCACAAGCTTTATGCTAAGTTCTCCAAATGCGAATTCTGGTTGGATAGTGTGAAATTCTTAGGGCACACTATTTCCAAAGAGGGAATATCCGTAGATCCTAGCAAAGTGCAAGAGGTGATGGATTGGAAACCACCCAAATCCGTGCACCAAATTCGCAGTTTCTTAGGTTTGGCGGGATATTATCGCCGATTCATTCTGGACTTCTCCAGGATCGCCAAACCTATGACTGAACTGCTCAAGAAAGGGGTAAAGTTCGTGTGGAGTGAAGCCTGTGAGTAATCCTTTCATGCGTTAAGGCAACACTTAACTTCCACCCCAGTGCTAGTACAACCGGATAATTCCAAATCATTTGAAGTTTTCTGTGATGCGTCAGGCACTGGCCTCGGCTGCGTTCTTATGCAAGAAGGCCGAGTCATTGCCTATGCCTCACAGGCACTTCGACCCCATGAAATCAATTATCCCACCCATGATCTAGAGCTAGCAGCGGTTGTTCACGCCCTCAAGATTTGGAGACACTACCTAATGGGCAATCGTTGCAATATCTTCACCGATCACAAAAGTCTCAAATATATCTTCACCCAATCAGACTTAAATATGAGACAAAGAAGACGGCTCGAGCTGATTAAGGATTATGATCTAGAAGTGCACTATCACCCCGGCAAAGCCAATGTGGTTGCGGATGCTCTTAGTCGCAAGGTTCACTGCAATCATGTAGAGGTGGCGCCGTATAGTGACACTTTATGTGAAGACATGAGGAAACTTAAGTTGGAAGTTGTAGAACAAGGGAATCTTTATGCCATAGCTGCAGAATCTAATCTTTACGATAGGATTGTTACTGCTCAACGCAATGATGAGGGCGTACAACAAATAAAGCAGAAATTAGCAGAAGGAGATCCCAAGTACGCTTGTTTTCAGAAGGATGCAAAAGATGTGATATGGTTTGGGAAGCGCCTTGTGATTCCTGCTGACCCGGACCTTAAGAAAGAAATCTTTGACGAAGCTCATCTTTCCAAATTCTCTATCCACCCCGGAAGTACCAAAATGTATCAAGATTTGAAGGAGAATTTCTGGTGGTCCAATATGAAAGTCGACATAGCAAAGTATGTGTCAGAGTGTGATACTTGCCATAGAATGAAAGCACGTCATTTGAAATCGGCAGGTGTACTCCAACCCTTGTCGATACCTACGTGGAAATGGGATGACATAAGTATGGACTTCATTGTGGGTTTACCCCTGACTGCTAGAAAGAAAGATTCCATCTGGGTTATCGTGGACAGACTCACGAAGACTGCCCACTTCATTGCAGTTCATACCACTTATTCAGTGCAACAATATGCGGAGTTATATATGGATCAAATAGTCCGCTTGCATGGAATTCCGAAGACCATAATTTCTGATCGAGGAACTCAATTTGTAGCTCGTATCTGGGGGCAATTGCATGAATGTTTAGGGACCAAATTGATCCGTAGTTCCAGCTATCATCCGCAGACCGATGGTCAGACGGAAAGAGTAAATCAAATTGTAGAAGACATGCTCCGGGCAAGCATATTGCATTTTGATAAGAGTTGGGACAAGTGCCTGTCCTTGGCAGAGTTCTCATATAACAACAGTTATCAGGCTAGTTTGAAGATGGCACCGTTTGACACTCTGTATGGACGGAGATGTCGTACCCCTTTGAATTGGTCAGAAGCTGGGGAAAGAACACTCTTTGGCCCCGACTTAGTCAAAGACGCTGAGGCAAAGGTGCAAGTGATCAGGGAGAATTTGAAGTTAGCTCAAATGAGGCAAAAGAGCTATCACGATAGAGGAACGGCACCCCGCCAGTTTGAAGTTGGTGATTATGTCTACCTAAAGGTTTCACCGACCAAAGGTGTGCAACAGTTCGGTGTTAAAGGAAAGTTAGCGCCACGCTACATCGGACCTTATGAAGTCATTGAAGTGTGTGGGCCCATGGCTTATCGCATCCGACTTCCGAAGCGGTTCTCCGCAGTCTACAATATATTTCATGTGACCCAATTGAAGAAAGGCGTGCCTGTGCCTGAAACCGAAGTGATCACGGAAGCAAATGCTTGGATTGAGCCGGATTTCTCGCTCATCGAGCATCCTATGAGGGTGTCAGACCGAAAAGAGAGGAAGACCCGAAGGCACACCGTGAAGATGTCCAAGATACAATGGAGTCATCATACGGAAGAAGAAGCAACTTGGGAAACAGAAGAGTATCTCAACACCAAGTACCCGGGTTTTCTGCAATCTCGAAACCGTGAGTTTCTCCAACCTACCTTGTGTTTCTTGAATCGAATCTCGGGACGAGATTCCATTTAAGGGGGGTAGGCTGTGACGTCCCAGGTTTTTAATTAACCCTAATTGTTGGTCAAAGTTGCTGACTATGGTCAAATCATGGTCAACCTGGGCCATCACCTTGAAAACCTCCCTAAACCCCCTTAACACTCACCCTCGAGCACCTTAGGCAAGTCAACTTGAGCCACATTGGTCAAAACCCTAGCTAAGGGGGACAAACCCCTTGATGTCAATATGACATTCTGGAACTTTGGCCACGTTCTCCAAATTTTGTCTAAACACTCAAAATTCTACCAATATGAAAGTTGTGTAGAATTGTGAGGGACACATTTCGTCTTCAGAGTGGCATTTGAAATTCGGAAGAGAAATAGCTCAAAAACTCAAGTCAACCCTGTCGGCCACTGTTCACCAGGGTTGAGATTTTCTTCAGGTTGGCACCTGATTTTCTCCATCAATTCGAGATCAATTTGAGCTCGGTTAGGGCCTATTGTGTAGAGCATTGATCCAACTACAGGAGTTCTATTCATAGGTTCTAGAGTTTATGTTTGAGATTTAAAGTTTGAAGCATGCAAACATGGGCAGTTCAATTTGAATCCAGGCCATCGGCGCCAGAGCGCGCGCACGCGCGCCGGCGCGTCGCGCCCGCGTCGCCACGCGGCGTCTCGGCGTCCGGGCCCCCCCCCCGCCGCCTGCCGGACGGCCGCGCCCCCAAGGCCGACGCCATCATTGGCTTCCTGCGCCCCGAGCCGCCTGGGAAAGCGTTCCCACTCGCGCCGGCGCTCGCCCGTGCTCCCGGCCGGACCCCCGCCGCGCCTCCCGCCGGCGAGCCCTGTGCGCCTCGGCCGTTGCGCACCGCGCCTTAATTCCCCCGCTCTTCCTTCGAGACGACGCCCGCGCGCCCCCTCGGTCACGCCCGCGCCTATAAAAGGGCAGCTCGAGCCTCCCCGTGCGCGCACACCGCACCGCCGCCCGCCATTGCCACCGCCGCGGTGAAGTCGCCCGTCCGCCCTTCGCCGCCGCCGACCAAGCTACTCTACTCCTCCCCTAGGACCTATAGAAGCTTCCACGGCCATTTGTTCGCGTGCTTTTCGCCTCCTCTCGCCGGAATCCGAGCCGAGGCGGGAGCGCCGCCGCGGCCTCACCGCCGCCGCTCGCCGGAGCCGTCTCCGACCAAACCGCCGCCGCCAATCGAACCCCGGTGAGCCCAATCGCACCTCTGTGCCGCTTGTTCATCTCCTCCGGCCGCCGTTCACCACCGGCGAGCTCACCCCGCCGCCGGAGGGCACATTTGTGAAAGCCGAGGGTATAGTTGAGAACCCGGGGACCTAGATGCAAAGTTTTGAAACTTAGTTTTCTAGCAGTTTAGTCCAGTGACTTAGGAAAATCCTAAAAATTCGTAGAAAAATCAGAAAAATGCAAAACTAATTTTGTTGGGTTCTGTGAGACTAGTCCTACAACTTTTGCAAAGCATGACCATAGTTTTGACTTATGGATTTTGAATGAAAATTTAAATTCAGTTTGACATCATTTTGTTGTAGTTCAAAATCTAGAGGGGCTATGGAGCTAAACTTTGGATATGTTGCTAGTTATGTCATTTGTAGGGTCTGGGCAAAAATTTGCACAAAGTTAATACGTAGATCTTTTTATATGAATTACTTTGTATTTATTCTATTTCTATCTTATTGATTTTTGTAGCAATATTTAAATTGATTTTTGTGCTCAACTTGTGGCTATGTTCATGTTATGCCTAGATGCAGCTTTCCTGATTTTATCATGAATTTACCTCTGCTAGAAATATTTAGTCTTGATTTATGCTTAGATTTACATTTAAATGCATAGTTTAAATTTCAAATGCATTTGTGAGGAGTATTCTAGTTTCTTAGACTTGTTTTAGGCCAGGGATGTTGTAGGAAAGAGTTAGGGTGCAGGAGCTCTTTATTTAATTATTTATGCTTTCTCATAATTTATATAGCTAGGAAATGTCATTTTTGGATGTGTAGGTTTTATAGCTCCTTAAATGTTAAACCTTGGACCAGGGGTATGTATGGGTCCTTAGGACCAGTAATGTACCCTTAGCTCTGTTTTTATAATTTATGTTGTTGTGAAAAGTGGAAATCCATTTAAGCCTTCTATTAAGTTTAATTGGAAAAATCACCTTTTACTTCCTTAATAATTTTATTAAATTGTTGTGTGGCTTAATTAGGGTCTATGAATTCACCCTTGCTGTTTTGTGAATATAAAGTAATTTATTTGTATAAATATGTACACAGTCACCATTAAAAAGACTAAAATAATAAATCTTCATACATAATAACCTTAATGGAAGAATTAGTAATTAAATGTTTGTTAAGGTGAATATGGTCAACATGAGTTGGATAAAATAATTAATCCCTCACTCCACCTGAACCTTGCATTGCATGACGTGTACAATTTTTCAGAGATTATCAACAATATGAAGCAAACAACCAAGGCATGCTAGAGGTCAAGCCACGCAATGAGAATCAAGAATATTTAGCTCATTCGTCAAACTACAAAACCTTGACTCATCGAGAGGTTTAGTGAAGATATCGGCTAGTTGTTTGTCGGTGCTCACATGACTTAGAGCGATATCTCCTTTGGCTTCGTGGTCTCTCAAGAAGTGATGATGGATGTCTATATGTTTTGTGTGAGAATGGCTTACGGGGTTGTTTGCAAGCTTTATGACACTTTCATTGTCACACAAAAGTGGGATATGGGTAAAGTGACATCCGTAATCTTTTAAGGTTTGCTTCATCCAAAGTAGTTGAGCACAACACGCGCCGGCTGCAACATACTCGGCCTCGGCGGTGGAAAGGGCTACTGAGTTTTGCTTTTTAGAACTCCAAGACACTAGAGACCTATCAAGAAATTGGCAAGTCCCCGATGTACTCTTTCTATGTACCTTGCAACCGGCATAATCGGAATCCGAATAGCCAAGTAGATCGAAAGTGGAGCCCTTAGGATACCACAAGCCAAGGTTAGGGGTATGCACTAGATATCTCAAGATTCTCTTTACGGCCATGAGATGGCACTCTTTCGGGTTAGCTTGAAATCTAGCACACATGCACACACTAAGCATAATATCCGGCCTAGATGCTCATAAGTAAAGAAGAGTACCGATCATGGAGCGATATACCTTTTGGTCCACGGATTTCCCTTCTTCATTGAGGTCCATGTGTCCATTGGTAGGCATTGGGGTCTTGATGGGCTTTGCCTTGTCCATGTCAAACTTCTTAAGCATGTCCCTTGTGTACTTGGTTTGACATATGAACGTCCCTTCCTTTGCTAGTTTGATTTGAAATCCAAGAAAGAACTTGAGCTCACCCATCATGGACATTTCAAACCTCTTTGTCATCACCCTACTAAACTCTTCACAAAAAGTTTCATTAGTACTACCAAATATTATGTCATCGACATATATTTGGCACACAAAGATATGACCATCAACTTTTCTAGTAAAGAGAGTAGCATCGGCTTTGCCTATCTCAAAGCCTTGCTTGAGCAAGAAATCCTTAAGGCATTCATACCATGCTCTTGGTGCTTGCTTGAGCCCATAGAGCGCCTTACGGAGTTTGTAGACATGATTAGGATGCTTGAGATCTTCAAAACCCGGTGGTTGCTCAACATAGACTTCTTCGGAGAGTGGTCCATTGAGGAATGCACTCTTGACATCCATTTGATATAGCTTGAAGTCATGATGGGCAGCGAAAGCGAGTAGAAACCGTATTGCTTCAAGTCTTGCCACCGGTGCATATGTTTCTCCAAAGTCTAGTCCTTCAACTTGAGTGTACCCTTGAGCGACCAATCTTGCTTTGTTCCTAATCACAATGCCAAACTCATCTTGCTTGTTTCTAAAGACCCATTTGGTGCCAATGATGTTCGTCTTTGGTCTTTCCACCAACTCCCACACTTGATTTCTTTCAAAGTTGTTCAACTCCTCTTGCATAGCCACCACAAAATCCGGATCCTCAAGAGCTTGCTCTACCTTGATAGGTTCAAGAGAGGAAACAAACGAGTAAAATGCGCAAAAATTCTTAAGGCGAGATCGTGTTGTTACCCCTCTCCTTATACTCCCAAGGATATTGTCAACGGGATGATCCCGTTGTATAACTTGATGTACACGAGGATGTGATAGTCCAAGAGGTTGGTGTAGAGGTTGGTCTTCATCATCTTCATCAGCTTGAGGCTCAGATGTACTTGCTTGAGCAGCCCCTTGCTGATTAGATTGCTGGTTCACAGTGTCTTGTGGTGCTGAGTTTCCAGATCCCGGAACCTCCAGAGAATTTCCCGGAGGTTGAGTTCCAGTGCCAGTTCCCGGAACCTCCGAAGATTTTCTTGGAACCTCCGAAGTCTGCACATCTGCTGAACCAGTGACTTCAGGCCCTTCGAGTGGTGTTGAAGCTTGGAGTTGATCCTCATCTTCCTCTTGTGCTTCAACTGGTCTAACATCACCTATGGCCAATTGCTTGATTGCTTCACAAGATGGCTTCTCATTACCTACAACATTTAAGTCAACTTGCTCCACTTGAGAGCCATTAGAATCATCAAAAGTCAAATTTACCGTGACTTCAATCCTCCCGGTGGTTAGATTGAAGACTCGGTAAGCATGCTCATTTGGACCATAACCAAGAAGAAATCCTTCGTCAACCTTTGGTGCAAACTTAGAAGTTCGGGGCCTCTTGTTTAGAATGAAACATTTGCACCAAAACACTCTAAAGTAAGACACCTTAGGCTTTTTACCGGTGATAAGCTCATAGGAGGTCTTCTTGTGAAACTTGTGAAGATAGAGGCGGTTGATAGCATGGCAAGCCGTGTTGATGGCTTCGGCCCAAAAGATGTCTTGAGTCTTGTACTCGTCCAACATGGTTCTTGCCATCTCAATAAGAGTCCGGTTCTTCCTCTCAACCACCCCATTTTGTTAAGGGGTATAAGGAGCTGAAAATTCATGCTTGATGCCCTCTTCATCAAGAAATTCTTCAACATTGGTGTTCCGGAATTCCGAGCCATTATCACTTCTTACTTTCTTGATGGGTAGCTCGAACTCCCTTTGTGTTCTTCTTATAAAGGTCTTCACCTTCCCTTGTACTTCACTCTTGTCAAACACAAGGAACACCCACGTGAAGCGAGAATAATCATCAACAATAACCAAGTCATATTTGTTACCGCCAATACTTATGTAGGCCACCGGTCCAAATAGATCCATGTGAATGAGCTCCAATGGGCTTGATGTAGTGAGAATGCTATTTGGTGGGTGAGGTGCTCCTACTTGCTTTCCGGCTTGGCATGCTTTACATATCCTATCTTTCTCAAAATGCACATTTGTTAGTCCAAGGATGTGTTCATCTTTCAAAAGTTTGGCCAAGTTCATCATGCCAACATGGGCTAGTCGGCGATGCCATAGCCAACCCATGCTAGATTTTGCCACTAAACAAGTCTTGGGAGAAACCTTACTTTTGTTGAGATCAACTAGGTAAAGCCTCCCCCTCAAGCGACCCGTAAGGACAATAGAGGAATCCTCCCTTCTTATGATGGACACACCCTTATCCGAAAAGTGACAATCAAAACCGATCTCACTAAGTTGTGAAACGGATAATAGATTGTAACCCAACGGATCAACATGAAGAACATTTGTAATTGAATATTTTTGAGAGATAGGGATATCACCTACACCGATGACTTCTCCTTTTGTATCCCCTCCATAAGCAATAGTTTCTCTTGGTCCTTCCAAATAGAGGTAGGATGAGAACATACTCTTTTCTCCAGTCATATTATGTGTACATCCGCTATCAAGCACCCAACTTGATCCACCGGAGGAGTATGCCTACAAAACAATTTAGTTCCTTCTTTTAGGTCCCCAATTTGACTTGGGGCCTTCAACGTTAGCAACCAAAATTTTAGGAACCCATAGTGACCTTTTCACATATATGTTAGACTCATTTCCAACATACGTGGCAACAACTTTACCAAGATTGTTGCGTCTCAACACATAGCTAGGGGGTATGTCTCTAGATGCATGAGCCTTGTTCTTGTTGAGGGACAAGTTCCTCCTAGGTATGATTGGATGGTTCTGAACCTGCAAACGAGTGTTAGATGCCTTGGAAGCTTGCTGAGGTTGAGTCTTGCCTTTCTTCTTGGTTCTGTCTTTGCAGACTCCGGAACCTCCGAGAATTTTCTCGGAACCTCCGAGTTCTGCTGTCTGTGTGGCTCGAGGCTTCCAGACTCCGGAACCTTCGGGCTTTGAGCTCGGAACCTCCGGGGTCTGGGTAAACAGAAACCCAGTACTCTTGAATTCTAGGCACTCTTTTTCCTTGATGATCTTTCTTTCATTTGTCTTGCCACCTTCAACATAGCCAAAACCTGGTTTCTCAGTTTTCTTCAACATCTTTCTCTTGGAGAACTTTCCCTTCTTGTTCTCTTCACTCATGCATCCTCTAGCTATGATTGAGTTTAACCTAGCAATTTCCTTTTTCATAGCTTCCATGTTAGCAAGATTAGTAGCATAGGATTCAAGATCAACATTGAAGCATTTATCACAGCCCTTGCTAGTAGAAGCACTAGAGTCACCCTTTACCTTCGAAGGATGTGAGGTGCTACTCCAAAGGAGACTATATTGCTCCTCAAGCTCTTCATTCCTCGACTTGAGAGAATTACATTGAGCTTGAGAGGCAGCAAGGTCTTCCTTGAGAGTAGCTATGACGCTCTCCGCTTGGCTTACTTCCAAACGCAAAGCCTCAAGCTCACTTCTTTCGGATGCAAGAATGTCTTGGTTTTTCTCTAGTTCCACTATCAACCTAGCCATAAAATCTTTAGATTGCTCATCCATCTTACTAACAAGTTGGTTTGCTTCCTCATCACTAGATTCATCACTAGAGTCCATTTCCGACTCATCACTAGGTGGAGGAGAGGGTTTTGAGCTAGTTTTTACCTTCTCACCCTTGGCCATGAAGCAATGAATGGATGAGCTCTCTTCATCATCGGTCAAGTTGTTGAACAACCTTGAGGTAGAAGGGAGCTTCTTGATAGCCACGGTTGCAACCTTTTTTCCTTCTCCTTCACTAGAGCTCTCATCTCCGGAGTTCCATTCATGACCGATATGAGCTTCTCCACCATAGTTTCTTCTCTTGTGATGTGGTTTTTGATCTTTCTTGTAGCTTCCCTTGCCTTTGTCATTCTTGTTTTCTCTCTTCTCATTTGGGCAATCCGCTATGAAGTGCTCGGTGCTTCCTGTAGCAAGTTCTCTTTTTCTTGTTGGGGAACCTTCTCTTAGCAAATTTGTAACCTTGCTTCTTCAAGCCTCTTTTGTATGTCTTCATGAACAAAGCCATATCCCCAATCTCAACATGAGAGCTTTCATCTTCATCTTCACTTGAGTCACTTGTAGAGCTCTCTACTTCCACTTTCTTTGATTTTGACTTGGAGGGCTTGGATGAAGTAGAGTGCTTCGATGAGGTAGTAGGCTTGCTTGACTTGTTAGAATGGAGAGCAACCTCTTTGACCTTCAAGTTGTTCAACTTGGATTCTAGCTCACCAATTTTCTTCATATGTTGGATTTCCTTGTCCATAAGCTCATGAGTAAGAATTCTCCCAAGAACATCATTTGGAGAGAACTCCTCAAATCTCTTCTTCTCTCTAATCAAGGTGACTAGAGTAGGATTTTTTGGAGCAAAGGCCTCTAACATCACCTTCACAACAAAGTGGTCATCCAACTCATCACCACCTAAGCCTCTTATCTTCCCAACTATGACCATTAACCTATCAAATATCTCTTGTGGCCCTTCTCCATCAAAGATAGTGAATCTATTAAGTTCGGCCATCAATATGTTGATCTTGGATTTCTTGACCTTGTCAACACCCTCATGAGCAATGTGGAGGATGTCCCAAATCTCTTTGGCAATCTCTAGTCCACTAACACGATTGTACTCTTGGGCATTCAAGGCACTAAGGAGTATGCTTGTAGCTTGAGCATTTCTCTTAATGTTGCGACGATCACGTGGTGTGAGGTTTTCAAAGTCTTCGGGATCATCAAAACCTACACACATAATATTCCACAACTCCAAACTCAAACCGGTTAGATAAGCTTTCATCATATGCTTCCATTTAGCAAAGTTGGTCTCATCAAATTGGGGCAACTTGCCAACGGGTATAGTGATATCATCCTTAGATTTAGTCTCCAAAGAATCATAGTTAAAGGATACTCTTCTATAATCATCCTTGGACTTGGCCTTGGGCTTTGGCTTGGGCTTGAGTGTTCTCTTGGGAATTCTTGTGCCGTAGTACTCGTCATCCCCATCTCCATTCTTACTAGATGAAGATGATGATGAGGATGATGAAGATGGTGATGGAGATGGTGAAGGTGTTCTCTTTCTTCTCTTCTTTTCTTCTTTCTTCCTTTTCTTCTTCTTTTCTTGCTTGCTGTCCTCTTTCTTCTTTTCTTCTTCTTTCTCTTTCTTCTTGTCCTCTTTCTTACTTTTCTTGCCATTGTTCTTGGAGCTTTCTTTGACAGCCTTCTTGAGCTTGTCAAACTTCTCTTGGGCTGAGGTGTTGCCTACCTCCGAGGCATCACCTTCAACTTCACTTGGCAAATCTTCAAATTCCTCCTCCTCTTGCTTGTCATCTTCACTTGCCATATCCTCACACGGTTAAGTGTTTGCAAGGATAACCTGCTCTGATACCAATTGAAAGGATCGAGGCAATATGGCCTAGAGGGGGGGTGAATAGGCCTGCACACAAATTTAAACTTTTTCTACAGAAAGACTGTCAGGGTCCGGAACTTCTGAGATTATTTCCGGAACCTCCGAACAAGGCAGCCTCCGAGAATAATCTCAGAACTTCCGAGAACTGTTAGAACAGAGCAAATATGAAATAAGCTGCGGATTACTGGATGAACAACAGATATACCAAAATCTAGGAGATACTTAGGACCTAGCAAGAAGATTTCTAACCAAAGTACCGGCTAGGAAGCTACCACGAAGTAGATCGGAGACAAACCCTAATAGATCTAGTCAAGAACAAGCATGAACATGGACAAGCAAGAATATAAATCACAACACACACGAGACAAGGATTTATCCCGTGGTTCAGCTCGCCACAAAGGCTTGCCTACGTCCACGTTGTTGAGGAAGCCACAAAGGCTAAGGACCACAAAGATCCACTTCTCTCTCTCACCTATCACTTTGGGTAATAGGTGGAGACTTTCCACTAGATTCACAAAGGGTAATACAAACAGCTTGGAGCTTCCACAATCGGGTTGGAGAGCTTCCAAGAACCTCTATCCGTCTAGGAGCAAGGCTCCAAGAGTAAAAGATCCACCAAACTTGCTAGGACTTCTCCAAGTGCTCAAGAACAAGGAATGGAAGGTTTTGCTCACAATCTCACTTCAATTTCCACTCTCAATCAATGCTAGGCAAGGATTTGGAAGAGAGTAGGTTAGAAGTCAATGCAAGGTGAGAGGATGGAGCTTGAATGCGTCACAGTTCGGGAATAAGGAGAGAATGACCGTTGGGGGACCAGGGAGTATAAATACTCCCAGATCCAGAACCGTAACGGTCAGATTTCAAAGTCCGGAACCTCCGAGAAAAATCCCGGAACTTCCGAACCCTGAAACCTCTGCTGACTGAAGCCCGTACGGTCGGAACCTCCGAGAATAAACTCGAAACCTCCGAACTAGAAAACAACAGGGGCAAAACAGCAGCAGGTCTCTCTCCTCAAGGAATGGGTTAGGATTAGGATAGATGTTCTATGAGCACTTGAATCCACCCTAACTCACCATTAGTATCCCTCTTGATAGTACGGATTGTCCTGTACTCAAATTCAAAAGATAAAATAAATAAACTTCTCCAAAGAGCATAGGTATCCTTCTTCATGTAATTGAGGGGTCTCCTTTTTTTCTTTTGCACCTGTAAAACATTCTTGTACTGCACAATAAACTCAAAGGCTCATTAGCTCTTTAATTGTGTGGTCAACATCACCAAAACCCTCATAGGGCTTGATTGCACTTACACTTACGTGTGCGGAACGGCGTTAACCCTGCCCGGGACGAGTCCTGGGGGGTTCGCTCACTGCCCTCGATGGAGCGGGGGAATGTGACTTTTGTCAGACACGTCCGGGAGGTGTAGCCGTGCGATGAGCCCCCGAGCCCGGGCCCACACGGGGCGATCAGGGTAAACTCTTCGACTTATTTGCGCGCCCTTCGCCGCCCTTCCGCAGGGGGGAGGGGTGAGGTGATCCATGCTTCCCATCGAACGGGCCGCGAGCCATGGATCCCTCGTTGAGCTGTTGACGGTTAATTCAAGTGGACATTCGTGCCCCGTTCGATAAGGGTCGGCTCGTGGTCCGGAGACACGTCCATGAGAGCACTTTACGTGGGTATGCTAGGCAGGGCACGGTCCCGTTCGATTAGGGCCGAGGGCGCGAAAGCTCTCCCTCGATGGGATCCCTCGACTAGCTGCCCTCGTTCGGCCTTGAACACGAACTATGGGGCACCCTCGAACCTTCGAGTTCGAGGACCGGCTCGATTGCGCGCGCCCTGGTCGTCCCTGACTCTGTTAATCTGAGGCGTCTGTTCGAACCCGTCGGGGGTCAGGCTCCGTACCTCTGATTAGTAGGGCCTTTGCGGGGTGGCACCGGGTGCCCCCGTCTTAGTCGATCTGTGGCACTCACCGAACTGTCATCGAGTTGAGCTTCGAGCCACTGATCAGTAAATCCCCTGATCGAGGGGCATCTGCGGTGCCCACCGTTCCCTCTGCGGGCTGGGCTTCGAGCCGCTGATCAGTATAGCCGTGCAGGCCAGTGAATCCCCAGATCGAGGGGCATCTGCGGCGCCCACCGTTCCCTCTGCGGGCTGGGCTTCGAGCCGCTGATCAGTATAGCCGTGCAGGCCAGTGAATCCCCAGATCGAGGGACCAGCCCTCGAGTTCTCGGCTCTGGCTTTACGGGGGGCTATCCTTACGCGAGAAGGAACCCCCGTTTTTAATGAACGATCGACGTGGCGTGGGTCGTGCGGAGTGGGCACTCTTTTTCAGGCGGTGCGACGTGGGCGACGTGGGGAGGCGATGGGACGGGGCGCTGCGTCCTCTGGGTTACTGCGCGGTAATCATGACGCGTGCGCGTGGGTGCGGCCGTTTTGGCACGGCGGGGCCCGGTCGTCAGCGACGCGGGGTGTCGCCCGCATTAACTGCCGCCGCGCGCGGTGTTCCCGGGGACTCCACCCCTTCCGATTCTATAAAATGCGGGGAGAACAGGGGAGGAACTCCTTACCTCTGCCATTCACACGCATTCCCCACACTTCATCTTCCTCTGCGCCGTGCGTCTCGCCGCCCCGGATCCGTCCGCGCCCTTCCGATTCTCGTAGCCACCCACGCTCCTCCGCCTTCCCCGTCATGCTTTGATTCGAGTGCTGGACGCGTTCCCGTGGCCCCGGTCGACGGTGGCTCGGCGGTCGCTGGAGGCGCTGGTGCTCGGCGGTCAGTTGACGCCGGCCGGCGACGGCCCGAATCCGGCGTGGATGGTCCCGCCGCCGTCGGACAAGGAGCCGAATCCTCCGCCGGGCTACGTCGTCAGCTTCCTGTGGCTGCACAAACGCGGCTTCAACGCCCCCGCGAGCAAGTTTATGCGGGGGCTATGCCATCATTACAGGGTGGAGCTCCACAACTTCGCCCCCAACGCCATCTCGCAGGCGGCCTCTTTCGTCGCCGTCTGCGAGGGATTCTTGGGAATCCCGGCGCATTGGGACCTGTGGGTCCATCTCTTCCGCGGCGAGCTCCACACACTCGCCACGGGGGAGAAGAAGACACACCGAGCGGTTCGCGCCGGCGGCCTCACACTCTCGGTGCGTGACCTCCGGAGGGAACTGTACCTGCCGTGCACGATGACGTCGAACAACTCCGATTGGGAGAAGGGGTGGTTCTACCTCTGCAACGACGGCGCCGGCCTTCCGCCGTACACCGTGAAGGTGCTGAAGGAGAGGCCCGGCTCGTGGACATACGGGGTGTCACCCCTGGCGAGGCAGAGGAGGCTCGAGCCTCTCACCAATGACATAAGCCAGTTGGCGGACGCTGGGCTGACGGTGGCGTCCGTCATCGCCAACTTCCATCACCGGTGGATCATCCCCCTCATGGAGAGGGAACTCCTCATCTTCGAGATGAGCGAGGCGGCCAACCCCGTGTCCTTGGCGCGTTCGCGGTTGCTGGAGGAGCCACTCGCCCGAGGGTACGCGGCCACGCGGGCGAGGCGCGCGGTGAACCTCAAGGTAGTGCGGAACAGCGACGACGACCTGTGGTCGTTTGCGATGCTCCCCGACGCTGGCCAGGTGAGTACCGTCTCTTCACCTTTTGCTCTCTTTATCTCCGTGTTTGGCCTAACGGTGGCTGCTGGCGACAGGGGGTGGGCGTTAATGTCACCACGTCGGATCCGCCGACGCCTCGGTCGCAGACCGACAACCGCGTCAGGCAGCAGAGGGAGCAGGACCGGGCAGCCCGGGCGAAGGAGAAGAGAATCAGGAGGCAGGAGCGCCTCGATAGGTACAACGAGGATTACCGGCTGCGGGAGCAGCAGGGCCTCTCCCCTCCGCCAGAGCCGGTGAACTCGTCTTCGGACGAGGAAGAGAGCGAGGGGGAGCGGACCACCTCTGATAGGTGGGAACCTGCGCCGCCCCCGTCACTAGGGGTCGAGAGGGTCGCCACGGAGCCCACCCCTGAGGCGGGCGCGGTGCCGCCCGTCGGAGGATCGCCGCCGAGGGCGTCGACAGGCGCTGAGGCGGCGCCTCCCGAGACCTCGAGGAAGCGCAAGCGGGGTTTCTCCAGTTTAAGATGCGTTACGTTCCTCCCCCGTGTTCTTGATATCATGACGCGGTCACTCACATTTCCTCTTTCCCGTTGACAGGGCGTCGCTGTGACAACCCGCCCAGGAAAATACCGTACTATCGCCTAAACCAATCCACTTTGGTCATTAAGCAATAATAAAGTATCATCCTGTCGTTAGTTACCGGGTTAATACCCGGTAAAATCACTTACATAGCAACAAGGATCGACATATATGCATTAAAACTCACGCGAAGGCGAGTCCAGAGTACAACACATAATTTGTTAAATGCGAAATTCATGTAATTCGGTTCTTTTGGTTGATTTGGTTAACCAAGAGTAGGAACCGAACTCTTTCTAGTTATTTTGGTTCCTCAATATCTCGAACTGAATAGGGAACTGATTTTTTCGGTTCCAGTTCTTTCCGTTTTGATTCCGCTTCATTTTTTTTAGTTTTTAGTTTTTTGTTAATTTTTCCCGGACCTACCCACAACATTATCAACCCGTCATGTTGCTTCCCATCTCGTCGTTGAGGGCACCCATGTCTGCACCTCGACTCCATGAACAATTTACATTGCCACCCTTCATGTCGTCAGCTCGCCTCCTTCCTGCTGTCGTCATTGTGACGCCGTCGGGTTAGCAACACCCGCGAGCTCCGCCACCGGCCACGTCCTCCGCCGACCCACTTGGCGTTACCGTGACGTATTCCTGACACAATTCGATTCGCTCTAGCTTGTGCGCTGCAACCTCCGGATCTCTAAGACTTCTTACATAAAACATTTGCCAAATAAGGAGCTCTGCATTCCAATTTCATTTAGATATTGTTTGGATTTTTGTAATTGAATTTTATTATAATAATATTCATAATCTAGACTAATAATATTCATAATCTAGACACGAATTATTAATAGACAATATTTTGACCTTGTTAATTATTAGTTGTACAGTAGAAACATAGCATGAGGATCTCAATTTCCACCTCCCACCCTATGAGATTAAAATAGATTTGTATCTAAACTTTGAAAAGTTGTGAAATGCTACATATTCAAAGTCCTTTCAAAATGAAGGATCCAAACGGGATGGTAAAAATAGAGTTTAGTACTACAACATCACAAGACATAAACGCTTTGCATGGATTCTCTACTTACATGACCACCCGACAAGGGTTATAATTAGTACTCTGTATATTGCAAGGAACGCATGATCAACTAGGAATTAATGTGTATTGGACCGATGAATTACAATGCACGTAGTCAAACAAGGGGAAATATTCAGTGAAAACCACCATCTCGGTGGAAACCATTCTAAAATTCATACCTAGAAGTTTTCAAAAAAAATTTGAAACGATGCACATCCATTGTGTATTAACTATTTATAGATTTACTTTATTGCAAAAGTGGAGATGCAAACTCAATGTACAAAAATTCATACGAAAATGACAATTTTCGAGTGCAAGTGCACTACAAAATTTCTGAGCATGTGTATCCCAATGTATATGGACTTGAATTTTGTCATTTTCATATGAATTCTTATATAATGAGTTTGCATCTCAACTTTTGCAACAAAGTACATATATGAATAAATAGCATACGTGCATCGTTTCAGATTTTTCAGAGACTTTTAAATGTATTATTTAGAGCGGTTTTCACGTTTCTACTGAATATGTGGTGTGCACCGAATATTTCCCGTCAAATAATGGAGACAATTTTTCTTTCCCTCGAAGGAATGAATCAATGTTAGCAAGTTTGACTTAGCGCACGTTGAACCTCCCATCCGTTGACATTGCTTTGCAATCAACATCTCATGCTCCATGACCGTTTTTTTTTGTCACTTAAAAAAGCACATACTGTAGTATAACTATCGATACACGTGTAGTATTGCCTATACAGTATACTCTGCCGCTAAATCATGTACGCAACCTAAGGCAGGCATGAAATAACTCGCACACAACATATTAGTGAAGAATTCAGACACTCTTAGACAGGAATATCCCTTGCTGCCCTGAGCCCCCGACGGTCCTCGGCCTCGCTCTACTCCCTCCGTTCTTTTATATAAACATACCTAAGGTTTAAATTTTTGTCAAAATATAAGCATTTCTAAAGATAGGACAAAATTAAATATTGTTTGTTGAGTTTGAACCTTTAGAATATTTATATAAAGGAAGGGAGGGAGTAGTATTTTACTTCCCATGCATTTCAAATAAAAACATCTCGGCATGGTTTTTTCTGACAGTTGCTCGCATTTCTTATTTGCGGTTCACCTGAAACATCAAACATCTTTGCCAACTGCTCGCATTTTGTGTGATCGGCGTTGATAACGGCAAAGATAAGGCCACACGGGGCCAACGTGTCCGCCACATGCATGACCAGCGCGAGCAGCAGCCGCGGACCCGCGTCCAGTCCGTCCACGGGCGGACGGGCCCACCCATCCGCTCCACTCGTGCGTGCGCCGCAGCGGCGCAACCACGAGTCCACGAGCCGTCCCTCCCACTCCACAAAAAAACATCGCCCCGCCACGGCACGCTCCCGACGCGGCGAGCAGCCCCATGGCGCGGCACCTCGCGCCTTCGTCTGGAAGCCTCCACCGCCTCCTCGCGTCCCGCCACTACCCGCCCGCCTCCCAGGCGCCGCCTCCACGCCCGCTCCTCCTCCCCAAGCCTCTATCTGCCGCTGCGCAGCTCCCGCGACGGAGGCGGCGCGGTGTCGTTGTCGCCGCCTCCGCGCCGTCCCCCTCTTCTCCGGGGACGGAGGTGGCGGAGGGGTCGGCATGGGGGAAGGTCTCCGCCGTGCTCTTCGACATGGACGGCGTGCTCTGCAACAGCGAGGAGCCCTCGCGCCAGGCCGGCGTCGACGTCTTCGCCGAGATGGGCGTCGAGGTCACCGTGGATGACTTCGTCCCCTTCATGGGCACCGGTTAGTGGTAAACTACCTGGAGGTTCTAGTATCAATGGCTATTAACCAATGACGCCCCCCGCATTGTTTTCTCCCTTACTCGATTATCCACGACTCGCGACGGTAGCATCCTATGCTCGCATCCCCTACATTTCCGTGCTTCTTAAAGCTGTGTATGACTGTGTTCTGCTTGACTGGAATGCTCCTGCATAGCACTGCCGTGATCCTACCGTAACTGCCTAACTGGAATAGTTGCTACTAGCTGCCTAGCTCGACTGGCACGTCCAAACTATTTATGCAACTCTAAACATATTGGTGTGTCAGAATGCTTGTCGCGTCCCACTGCGCTTATGGTCACATGCTTGCATCAGAATAGTTATGTTGCTATTTTTGAATCCTAGAAAGTTTTGCTATTGTTGAATCCTAGAAAGTTCTGCAGCTCCCAAGTTAATTAATATTTTAAGTTCCATAATTTGGGGATCCTGATACCATCATTTCCTCTGATCCTAGATAGCAGTAGTGGTTGCTAGTTTGTGCCTTTGTGGCATGTTCATAATAATCATCATGAGCTGTCATGCCTTAACTGCCTACCTTTCCATAGTCGGATGACCCTATGAGAAAAAAAATCATGTTGTCCACCCATCATATTATTGCAAATTCTTAAGTACAAAAATTCATCCAAACCTCTCCTGCATGTTTGGCGGAAAAAAGTGTATCTGAACCTTCATATTTTTTCTGATACTGTGCTCTCAATGGGGATATATTGGTTTAGGTGAGGCGAATTTCCTTGGAGGTGTCGCAAGAGTAAAAGGAGTAAAAGGTTTCAATCCTGAAAGTGCCAAGAAGAGATTCTTTGAGATATATCTTGACAAGGTTAGATTATCAATGCAACCTCTTTTATCAAATTGTTTATCAGAATTGGATCACAGCATAGTCAACAACTTTGTTTTTGTCTACAGTATGCAAAACCAAATTCTGGCATTGGATTTCCTGGGGCGTTGGAGCTCATCATGGAGGTATTACAGCAAAATTAATAAAATATTTTTAGTCTAGTAAGTAGCAACGCTAAAAGGCTTGCTTTGTCCACACAGTGCAAAAATGCTGGTCTTAAGATTGCTGTTGCATCCAGCGCTGATAGGATTAAGGTGGATGCAAATCTGGCTGCTGCTGGTTTGCCTGTGTCTTTGTAAGTGTTTTGTTCTGAATTGAATCACAAGAGTTAATGACATAATTGTGTTCACTTTCCAAATATGACCTTTCTTTACCTCTCTTACAATTTATTCTTGATGTATCTTTGATATGTGGCCATATTAGTGTTTAGCCAACATAGTCCATGGTTGGTCACCTGTTCTGACATATTTTATTTGTATCCTCTCATGATGCCATTCTTTGGGATACATTATTTTTCAGTATGTTATTATTATGCCTCTCATGATGCTAGTACAAAATGTAATTTGTTTTATACTTGCACAGACGTGGTGTGTGTGAGATGGCTATGTTTACCCTTCAATCAGTGACTCTTAATAAATTAATTAGAGTAGATGATATAGATTGGGTTTAAATGGTAAACACTGTCAGGGAGGAAGGAGGATCTGGATAGTGACGCCTTGGTGGTAGAAAGCCCAATTGAAAGAGGGAGATAGTGGAAAAAGGAAACTCAGGGAGGGGAGGCACAAGGCTGATGAAGCACATGAGGGAGTAGCGGGAATGTTACTTTCATTGCTCATTGCCTAACCAAATAGATGCACGGCTGCCTCTTACTTGGCAGCATCCCTAATAGCCCAATTAACAAACACTATCTCTAAGCAACCTGCAAACTAATCAATCTTCATGTGGCTAACAAGCTATCCGCATGCACCTATAACAACTCACTAACAGATGCATCTAATAGCTAGCTATCTAATTGCAGAATGCAATGCATGTGCAGCTGCTGCATACACAGGCCCTAGGCCATAACAGTAGATGGCATCATAGGAAATGAAAAGGCAAGGCAATTAATGAAGGTAGAATAAGAGAAGGATGGGAATGTTAGGGGACGTGAGTAGAGCTTAGTGGGCCTGGGCAGCCCATTAGTGGGACCCTCTCTATATAAGGAGGGGAGGTGTATGAGTTTAGGCAAGCAAGAATCGGACAGACTCTTGCCCGGCCGTGGGTGAACAGCCCCGCGGCCGGAGCCCCTGCCTTCCCCGTGCACCCAGCGATCCCCTTCTCCCTTCCCCCAAGCTGCACCATAACAATTTGGCATCAGAGCCATGTTCTTCCCCTGCGCCGCCGAACGCCCACCCTCCCACCCTCGCTCGTGCCGCAGCCTCAGCGATGCCAGGCCTTGATTTCGACGCCGCCGCGCAACTCGTGGGCGAGCTCTCCCAGCAGATGGCGTTCCTTTGGGCGCGTCTAGAGGCTGTGGAGGCTAGGATGCCGCCTTTGCTCCCCTGCGGCGGGCCAGAGAAGGAGCTGGTGGCCACCACTGCAGCCTTCGCCGACGCCCAGCAAATCCAAGACGAAGGAGAAGAGCAGTGGCGGCAGATCGACGCCAAAGACAAGAAGCAGATCGAGCGGTTGGTGGAACCCGCAACAGAGGAGGCGGAGGAGATGCTTACCCGTCAGGCGTCGTCGGCGGTCCGGCGTTCCTCAGCCGCCGCGGTTAGGGTGTCCTCGCACTCATCCGTCGTCGCGGCTGGTCGCCAAAAGGGTGGCCTCCGCGATCCGCCGCCGGGGCGCGCGCGACGCGGTCGGTCGCCGAGGGACTACAACCGCGGGCCGCCGTTCGGAGACGCACCGCACTGGCCGCGCGGCCGTCCTCGCGGGTGGCCTACGAGAGGTCGCCTCTGCAATCCGCCGCCAGGCTACGCAAGGCCGCTCCCATGGACCGCCTCCGCGATGCCTTGTCCCCGCCGACGGTCGCCGCGAGGGCACATACGCTTGCGGCAGGGGCGCACTCTTCCGGCGGCGTGGTGTGGTCCGTGGACGACGGCGACAGTTCCATTCGACCCAGGCGGTTGGCGCGACGGCCGCCGAGGAACCGCTCCTGCAGCGGTTTGATGCGGCAGGCGGCGCGCCCCTCCGCGGAACTGCTGCTCCTCGGAACTCCTCCTGGAGTGTGGTTGGTTGGCCAGTTGGGACGGCGGCCACCTTTCCCCTCGTCCAACTCCAGGCAGCGAAGGCCTTAGGGTTTGGATAATGGGCCTAAGTGGGCTTCAACTCTTATCAGGCCACAACAGTCATATGGCACCGCGAAGCCCATTTGCAAGGTTGGCTGCAATTCTTCTCAGGTTAAAGCAGGTCGTGAAACCCATTGGCAGCTTGTGACGGGATCAGGCGAAGGCTTCCAGGAGTCTAAATAAATAATTTGAGTCCATTTTAGTTTGCAAGTAACTAATTGAGCCGAGATGTAAAAGGCTCGTTTTTAGGTGTTAGGTTTGTCTTTAGTCGAGTCTTCGTTGTGAGTTTGTTAGGTTGCATAGGTTGCAGCTCGAGGACGAGCTGCTTGTCGAGGAGGGGTGTAGTGTTAGAGGGCGTGAGTAGAGCTTAGTGGGTCTGGGCAGCCCATTAGTGGGACCCTCTCTATATAAGGAGAGGGGGTGCCTGTGTTTTAGGCAAGCAAGAATCAGAAGAATCTTGCCCGGCCGTGGGTGAACAGCCCCGCGGCCGGAGCCCCTGCCTTCCCCGTGCACCCAGCGATCCCCTTCTCCCTTCCCCCAAGCTGCACCATAACAGGGAAAGTGCTGCCAAAGTGTAGAGTGTATTGCACTAGGTATAAAATGACTTACATTTTGGATTGGGGTTAGTTGATATTATAGATCTCTCATATGCTTGTCTAATTCTCTTGGAGCCTAATTCGATCTTCCTACATTATGGGTTTAAACTGAATGCAAGAAGTAGCTATGGATTTATTTTTGTCATTGGACAGACCCAAAGCCCAAAGAATTATGAACGCAGCAACTGAACTTTGTTGCTATTATGATATTGTTTACCTCTGGTAGACTTGAGCTGAACCACAACTGGTAGAATTCAATATACCACCTATAAATTCAGAGAATTCGGAAGATTTGCGGTTGTGCACATTTTAATCTTTCCACCACTTGTTATGTGGTGCTGATGGATCCATTTTGAGTTTCAGATTTGATGCCATAGTTTCTGCTGATGCATTTGAAAATTTGAAGCCTTCTCCGGACATATTCCTGGCAGCATCAAAGAACTTAGGTGTTGACACACGTGAGGTAAATTATCTTGTAAATCAGAATGGATAGTGGGCGACACCTTTATGAAAAAATAAAAAATCCAGACACGTAAAAATCTAGTGGTGTGAAGGACTGTAGTTATCCTGTTGCAATTAGCTAATGCCTCTGGTTAATACGTTTGAATGCTTGCGGCTATTCTACAACATTAGCAGTCATACCTAGATTATGTTGCAGCTCTGTTCCTAGCTGTCTTAGTGCTAGTATAGTCTCAAACTTGTGCAAGCAGTGCCTGGTGGACACTTAGAGTGTGTCATGCTGTACCAAACTCTCATATGTGTTCTGTTTTGTTGTCAGACATGAGGAAAACCAAAGTTATCATTCTAAGTGCTGATATGGAAATATTTAATATCCATTCCTTCTATCATATTTTATTTGTTTGGATAACCTTTTTTTTTGCCAGTGCATTGTGATAGAAGATGCTCTTGCTGGTGTTCAAGCTGCAAAAGCTGCAGAAATGAGGTGTGTATTGGATGTTTTCCCTTTTGTCAGAAATATGCCTGCTTATTTTGATCATAAAGCTCAGGTTCTAGCAGTTTGACTCTTAACAAAATCTTTATAATTGTTACTGCAATGCAAGTGCTTAAAGTTCTGCATTGTTTCACATCCTAAGTTACCTTGATGTGCCAGTTACTTCCATGAAATTTCATCCACATCCTTATTAGTCAGGATGCAGTTTAGTACTCATGAAAAATATTCATTTACAGTACTTTGGTGCCCCTTTTGTTGCTCCCATGTACAGTTTATTCCCTCTTTTAATATATATTTTTACAGTGGGGGCCTCCCCAGCTGTACAGTTCAAAAAAAATTATTCATTTAAATAGTTCTTCCGGTCACCCATCTTGCAGGTGTATCGCTGTGACGACTACTCTAGAGGAAGATGTGTTACAAGAAGGCAGTCCCTCACTCATAAGAAAGAACATCGGAGATGTTTCAATTAACGACATATTGTATGGTGGTTCTAATGCTCGCCACAGTATGTAGTTCAAGCAAAATAAATTTTCGTGATTTCGCCCAATAACATATCTCTTGTATGAAAATTTGGGAATAAAAACTTTTGGATCTTCTTGCGCAAAACCCATCACATTGGTTTTGACTGGCTCATATCATATGCTACTTTTCTGAATTCTGGTTGAAACTTGTGGGTGTCCGTGTAGCCAAACTGATCTGGCCTGAATATATGTTGTAAATTGGTTATTTCATTGATAACGGAGTTTATATACATCTCCTGTTGGTTGTACAAGAGTACTTGGTGCTGATTAGAAGACAATTAATGCAGATGAAGGGGCAGAAAGTTCTGGGAATATTAGTTCCATAGGAAATGCTTCACCTGAGAATCTGAATGGGGCAACTGATGCTGGAGTATCTGGCACAAAAAGTTCTCCAACCTCAAAACCTGAAGGGTAAGGTCAGTTTCTTCCAAAAGGAAAGGCTTAAATAGCTCTTGAGACTTGATTTCACTGTTTCCAATGCGCACTTACATCCTGTCTTATTTGAAATATCTTTCTGGGAATATGCTCTCCACACTAAAAAATCCTTACCGAATAATTACCATTCAAGCTGCTATCTTTCCTTTGCATAGCGTTGTTTCCATGTTCCAAGAAATGTAGTAGTGTTGTTCGAATATCTAAGTTACTATGTAGTCATGACTTTTTGAAAAGCATAATTTATGTAGTAAAGAATCCTGCAGGCTGTTGGGTTCTCGACGGGAAATATTGAGATACGGAAGTCTGGGAATAGCCGTTTCCTGTCTTTTTGTGGCAGTAAGAAATTGGAAGGTACAGTTGTTACACATCCAACTTGTTTCATGGTTCTTTTCTTGCAGGTACAGTTGTTACACATCCAACTTGTTTCATGGTTCTTTTCTTGCCTCAGTTGATCCGTTAACATGTATATTTATGGTGCTTATTTATAGCTTTGGAATTTTACACAATTGTACGTGTAAATAAGTATTAGATTACATGCAAGTTCCATGTGGGAAAACACAGGGATAAGCAAAAATTGGGGCAGATCTTTTGGGGATTCCAAAATACAGTATGGTTACTATCCTCCATTATTGTCTGGTTGTACTTGTACCACTAGGGTTAGACTTTTTATTGCGACCAGTGTACAGTTCGTAGTGGGCTAAAATGGTGAATACAGCTACCACTTAAGCTGCATATAACTTTTCATTGCACACTTGCATGGCACTCGAAAAGAGACTGCATTTGTTAGAAGTGTGATCATTTTGCCTTTGTTTTGGTTTCAGTCTGGTCCTCACTTGAAGTTCCAGTGGATTCTGGGTTTGACCTTTGTGGCACAGTTACTTGTATCACTCCATTTAAAGTAGTTGTCGTTTGAGAAAACTGATGCTGTAACCATTGCATTCTTTCCTGGTAACAATGTGCACATGTTAAGTGACTGAAGTTGCATCGTTTAACATGCATATTAATTTTGTCATCCTGGATCTGTGTGCATAGGGTAATTGGGCTATTCTGAAATTGAGTAATTATCTACAAAACGATCTTGATCTGTCTTGATTTTGTATTGAATGAAACCAAATGATAGCATCTTCAGGAATAAATTGAGGGTCTATGCTAACATTTTGTATTTTTGTACTAGGTGTTTCTACATTAGATAAACCATATTTATCTTCTAGCATGTGATTATGTGATAGCCCATAGCCTCTGGCAAAGATCACCGAGACGTGAGAAGTCAAATGGCGGTTACTTGAGGAGGAATGATTCTTCCTTAGTCCTTATCCTCATTGTTTACTGAATTGGCTTGATATTGCTCATCGTCTCCAATTACATTAGAAATGGTTTACAATCAGAACTCTACCCTGACCGGGGCATCCCACACATGCCTCATGTGTTCTCGCCATGGAAGACACCTTCTGTGATTCTGCTTTCTTGTTATTCACCTCACTTCATTGGGGCTCTAATATTCATTTTTTGTCACCTGTATGGTTGTCCCCACTTTGTATCACTGACTATAGGGCCAGCCTGGCTTTTTTTACTGAAAGGCCAGCCCGGCTATCAGTAGGACTTTGGAGTTTTCTGTGGAATATCTTATTTAATAAGAATGTGCCTGTTTCATAGGTTGTGAATCTTAAATACTACTAGAACTGATGAACATGGTCATCGTTTCATAGAAGAATACTACATTTATGCGAATGGATTTTAACGACTTAGCACTACTGATAATGGAGTGATTAGATGCGAGGGTCCACTTTTAAATTTTGTGCTAAATTAACACTAGTTTTTGGTTATTCTCATGAATTTTTACACGTTAGTTTCTACAATTTGCATTGAAGGCTGAGTTTCCATGTCAGTGTTTTGCATCTTTTGCTCTTGTCATCACTCTTGTTGGTACCTCTAACTAGATTGAGACTAATTGTCAAAAAATCATTTTTAATTTATGCAGGCAATGCAGTTTGCATCTCCCAAAGGGCTGCTGAATTTTTTCACGGGTGGAAGTAGTTCGATTTTTGTTAATAATGAAGGTAAGAAATCCAGATCGAGGAGGATTTTACAGGTTCATGATTGCAAACAACTTGAAGTGTCAGTTTTTTTTAGAATTGGGAATATATTGATATTCCAGCCTTTGCATACAAAAAGATGCATATAGCTATCATTATAACTGACAACTTGAAGTGTTAGTTAATTTGAAAGGATCATTCCAGTTGGAATTTGGTGCGAGCTAAAAGTAAATAACAAGCCTAACACAATGCCCTAACACAATGCTAGTGTTTAAAAATTGCCAAAATCCGCATAGAAGGTGCTGGACAGCTGATCGGTTGGCTAAACGTGGCCTTCCCCACCCTGAGCAGTGTCCCCTTTGCTGTCAGAAGGATGACTCTTCTTTTTCTATTAATACAATGTTACGCAGCTCTCCTGTGTGTTCGAGAAAAATAGTGTTTAAAAATTGCCAGCCAGTTCACCTGGGTGCTAACAGTCTAGCACCCTCCCGCCTACCTAATTTTTGCCTAGACGGCCTAGCTGGTTGCCTAGCTCACCTGATTGCCGCCTAGGTGCCAGGTGAAACCCAACTGCCCAATGTTATTATGCAATTCCAAATTCCATCTTGCTTAACTGATCCACTGTGGGCTGTAAGGCTGGGCCTGCAAGGTAATTCTTGGGACTGATTCCTTTGGCATATCTAGAGAGATGATTGAAACCTAGCTTGTAAATATTTGGTTCCCAAGCATCTGCTCATCTCTTGTACCTTTGCATGGCATTTTTTGTTATCCTTTGATGGGTTGGACTGCAAGCCCTCTCTCCGCAGCCAGATAATTTCTCCTTTGATTAGTGGTGTTCTAGGGTGGAAACTTTGGTTGATGGTTAGGCTTGAGAAGGTCTCAACTCCACCATCTTAGGAGCTTGGACGATGTGGAAGCATCTTGATCGTTGTGTGTTTGATGGTTCCTCTCCCAACATAGCTGAAGCCTTGTCACACGCTAGGGAGGAACTTTATTTCTGGAGTTTGCCAGGGTTAAGTGTATTTAATTTCTCTTTGCCCTTGTGCCAGACAGTGGTCGGGAGGAGTTCTTGCTCCTCTGATTTTGTTAGTGGTCGTTTCTTTGTTTTTACAATGCCACACATGTATTCTCAGCTCTATGTGGGGTGAGTTGGTGTGAGGGTTGTTACCCCTTTCTCTTCTCCTGATTATAATGATATGCAGCTCTCCTGTTGCGGCGGATAATTAGGGGATGTATCAAGAGTATATTAATAACACCTAGGTTCGCCCTCCCTTGGAGGCTTAGAGGCTCTGAACTCTTTAGGATTATCTTTCTACTTAATCAATCACAATGTCCCGACTCAATACTTATAGAGCCGGCCTAACAAACTTGGCTAACAATCTTCCTCTAACAGACTTGGCTAACAATCTACCAACTAACTGAATCTAGATACAAGAGATATCCTAGCCACTAGTAGATGCCGTGGACTCTTTCTTCTTGCGCCGGCTCTGGAACTTGGCGCCGAAGAATGTCCACAACATCTCCTCAGTGACTTAAATTAGTTATGTCGACTCATCTTACCATCTGCTTGCAGGAGAATCACTGTCATCAAGAGCTCAACAAATAAAGAAGTATTTGGCTGATTTTGAATCAGGGTTGGTAACCGATTAATGCATTATCATCTATTTTCAAGGCCTGTAAGACTTGGATTTGCTCATTGTACCAATGCTGTTCTTTTGCAGCTAGACACTAATGTTCTTTAAAATTTTATCACAGGGGTTCTGCCACATATGTTCCTGAGTTTCCAAGAAAGCTTGACTGGTTGAATACGGCTCCACTTCAATTTGGAAGAGTAATTAAGAACTCATTTTAGGTTATTATTGTTGGAATATAAGTGAATTGCCCACCGTTCCTCATCAACTTAAGCTTTTGGGTTGAATTGGTTGGTCATGCAACTCAATATGGTATCAGAGTCAGAGGTCTCGAGTTCGAATCCTGGCGGGCGTGTTAATTAAAATAATTACAGCCCACTCCAATATCCATGTATGTGGCCTGGGGAGCTTGCACGTGAGGGGGAGTGTTGGAGTATAAGTGAATTGCCCACCTTTCCTCATCAGCTTAAGCTTTTGGGTTAAATTGGTTGGTGCATGCAACTCAATAATTATTGTAGCTGCAATTTTGTAACCCTACCAGCTGCATCTCCCTGGTTTTGGATTTGAACTATGAGGATCTTGCATGTATCACAATTGGACTGCCTATATTGTAACTGACATAGCCCAAAAGTTCTAGCTGACAGCCTTCTAACATTTGTGAAGAAATTGCAGTCAAAGACAGTTATACTGATGATACTCTTTGTGGTCAGGATGCTCCATTTCTGATGCTTAACTCATGCATATAAAGTTTTAGTGAACATTTATTAGATTCAACTGCATATACGTATACCGATCATACATTCATACCCCAATACCTGAAACAACATCAAGCACAATCTCTAGGTGCATGATTACACCCAAAAAAAAGTTCACAGCACCTGTTCACTTATTCAACTTGAAATGTAATCGACTAAGCATCTCAGCTATTTAGGATAGCTCCCTGACTCATGCAACATAGAAAGCTGTTCCAGGTGGTACAGGTACACTCATAAGCTTTGTAGTGGTAATTGGTAAATATGATTTTTACCTCGCTGAAGAGAATATTTTTTCATGAAGGACTAAAACATGATGTATGACTACAATTTTAACCTTGAGATTCTTTATCTGCTGCAAATTTTAAGTCTGGGAAACTATTATTCAACACTTTTTTTTGAACCAAACTATGATTCAACACTTAGTTATTGTTGTGTAAATTTGTGATGCAGGATTTAAAAGGAAAGGTGGTACTGCTGGATTTTTGGACCTATTGCTGCATCAACTGCATGCATGTCTTGCCAGACCTGGAATTTGTAGAGAAGAAGTATAAAGATAAACCTGTGAGCATTTGTTTTCTCTTCACATATTGGGTCCTGTTATGGGCAGCCTAAGGTACTCTAGCTGACTTGGTTAGGGGGCTGAATGGCACCTCCCTGGGTCCTGGGTTCGAAACGCCTGGCCCAGGTCGGGCTACGGTGGGTTCGGGGGTTTTCTCGACCCGCATGGGAAGGTCTTCTTCTTAGCAAAATGCCTGGTGGCTGTCTTAACCCCCGCAGGTTGAGTTTTTTTTTTTTAGTATTCTTGGGCAACAAAAGTCCCTTTGGGTGGAACTAACAAATGATCTCTAAGCTATGAGTTTAGTAGTTCAGAAGTACAACAACCAGAGTATTTTGTTGTTGTAGACCTTGGCATATACTTCCTCTGTTCCAAATTGCAGGCCGTTTTGGCTTTTCTAGATTCATAAGTTTTGCTATGCATCTAGACATAATGTATATTAGATACGTGGCAAAACCTATGAATCTAAAAAAGCTAAAACGACCTACATTTAGGAACCGAGGGTTCCATGTACTCTGTTATTTGCCATGGTTATTTTTTCCATTTTCTACTTTACTTCGATCATATGGTTGTTCATTTTCCTGAAACTTTAATGTTCACTTCAATGCCATAGCACAGAACTTCTGATCTCGATTGTAAATTTGTATTGAATTTGAACTCAGCACTATGGCAAAAAAAAAAAAACAACTTATGAAGTGGGTAGTAGATCGCATGCCAGATGCAGCTAGCCTTATTTTAACTTCTTAGTTCTACAATTAGTAACATGTTCTGTTTGGAATGGGACAAGCCATTATTGTTCCTATGATGGCTGCATTATATAATCAAATGCAAGACTCTTTTTTGTCTAACGCGTCTGAAGATGGCAATATACTGGAACTTCACATATATGTTGCTTGATTTTGTGCAGTTCACTGTTGTTGGTGTGCACTCTGCCAAATTTGATAATGAAAAAGATCTTGATGCTATTCGTAATGCTGTTCTTCGCTACAACATTACTCACCCGGTATGAAAACAATGTACCTTCTGAAATTTTAAATAAGTACAATCATTTCGTGTCCCTACTCAATTTGCATAATGTGTATTTGCTCTGGTACCTGCTTTTTTTTTGTTTCACGTTAACATGTACTCCATATCAGAATACACCTATCAACTACCTTTTGCATCGGCATTTTCATATGGCTGGAGAACCTTTATTGTGTTGCTTACTTTTTTATTCTTAACTTACCTGAGATGTTATCATTTTGAAGGTTGTAAATGATGGTGACATGTATTTATGGAGAGAACTAGGTGTGAACTCTTGGCCTACATTTGTTCTTATTGGGCCCAATGGAAAGGTTCTAGCACAGATATCAGGTGAAGGTCATAGAAAGGTACCGAGGCATTTCTCTTGTAAGAGAATCACGGTGTGCTAACATAATTTCTTAAAGGGACAATTGTGTTTTTACCCTCACTCTGAATTCTAATTGTGATTTTAACCTCATTTTTTCAACTTTATGATTTTACCCTCACTTTTTCAAATCGATGTGTGACGTTGCCCCTACTGGCAGTGGCGTAGCCAACGCCGGGGGGGGGGGGAGCCCCCCCCCTACTATTTTTGGAGCAAACAATGAAGGATGAGGAGCCGGAGGTGGAAGAAGCACTGGGAGGGCCCCCCTGGAGCTCGATCCTGGCTTCGCCATTGCCTACTGGGGGTAAAATCACAATAAAAAAATACTATGATTTTACCCCTAGTAGGGGCAAACTGAGGCTTCACACTGAATGGTTGTCTTAAAAATGTTTGTCTTTGCATCCTTAAGATCATTTTTCCTGAACGGTTGAACCCGGATTTCATTACTCATCATAACGAAATTACAGTGTCTGCTTCGCCGGGTCTTTACCACTCCAAGTACTACCATACACTTTTTAGGTGACTTACAACATCTAGGCTTTAACCAACTAAAAAAGAAAGAAAACCAACAAAAAACACAGCTTAGAACTAGAATATGTAGAACTACTCCAATAAACAACCCCCAAATTGACACAAGGTATTCCTAGCGGTTCGGTGATCAGTAATCCAGCACTGTAAGTTTGATATTAAAGGTGTCCAGTTTGTTATCATTGTTTTCCTATTTTCAAAGCTTCAAACCCTTGATGTTTGCAAACTGTTGTTGGCTTAGTAAAACTTAGAGACTTTGTCAATATGGTGTATAATAGATAATAGGTTAGTCATGTACAGTCTTATTTTTGAATTATTTGGTGCTACGGAACTGGATCGACCTACTTATCCTCAACAATTTCTTATGGCTCTACATAATATACGAGATACCAGTGCATGCTTGTTGTCCAATAATCCTCTACTGTGACGTGCTGCGAGGAACATTTTAATTGCTTATCCTCCTTACTGAGTCGTTCCCTTCAAAAGTTGGCTTGAACGCATAAAATTATTTCAATGACTTTTGCGTAAACTATTTCATATTACTTAAATTGAATGGCGGTGCTCTTGCCCCCGTAAAGAGAAAAAAATGAAATAAAACATGAGTTACCCATCTGGCTTCACTATTTCAGCCTTGTTATTGTCCATATATATTCATGCCGAATGTTCATAGTTATATCCAGTACAATATATTTATTCATGCTCTTTTCAGGATCTTGATGATGTAGTTGGTGCAGCACTTGAGTTTTATGAAGAGAGGAAATTATTACTGAATGATCCCCTTCCCTTGGCATTGGAGAAGGACAAGGATAGTCGTTTACTAACTTCACCTCTAAAATTTCCTGGGAAACTTGCAGTTGATGTAGAAAACAATCGATTATTTATATCAGACAGTAATTATAATCGAATTGTGAGTACTGTTCGTGTTCGTTCAGGTTTCTATCAATATGACAACATCAGCTAGACTAATTTGCTAACATAAAGTTGATTTGTTTTTAACTAATATAACCTTTCCCACCTCCTCTCTTATGCAATTTAGGTGGTGACCAACTTGGAAGGGCAATTCATATGCCAAATTGGGAGTTCTGAGGAAGGACTGCTTGATGGCTCATTTGATGCTGCCCTATTTAACCGCCCTCAGGTGAGGAAACACAACTACTGTTGCCTGTACAAATCAATAAATGTCAGAAGGAAGTTAGGAACTTAGCCTAGCTCAGTTGGTGTCTTGTTGGTCTACACTCACACCACAGGTTCAGGTTCTCTTCAACTCAAACTTGGGTGCCTATTTCTTCATTAAAACCACCCTAATTCCCTCCAAGTTCCGATTGCATTTTTTTTGGTTCAGAAACACAATACGAGTGCTCATTTTTTTAGATAAACTTGTCTTTAGTAGACATATAGACACTATCCCTCAATGGAGGGCATTGCCATGTCTTGAGTGAGCATATCCCAGCTGATGCACTTTTTCTTGTGCGTAAATTATTTTTGAAAAAAAAAGATCCTCTCTATCTGAACTTCATTTTGTTGTCTCTGTTATGTCATACAACTTATATCCCTTGCCACCTATTTCAGGGTCTTGCTTACAATTCCAAAAAGAATATCTTATATGTTGCAGACACTGAGAACCATGCACTGCGGTAAGTACCTTGACTGAATTCTGTTAGGTCACTCAGTTTCTGTTAACTTGCAAAATGACATAGCAGTAGCTTTTGCAATCTCAGCAGTCAAATCTTATGATTGTAGGTATATACAGAGAGCTGTATGCCATTGTGCAGTTTCATTTGATTCTCTACTCTTGTGTAACTTGGTAGTTGTGTTGAAACTTGTTTACATAATTCAACTAGTGCCATCCACAGTTTTTAGAGTGTGTTATCATAGGACTAAAAAACACACCCAGGGTAACTAACTTTAGGACTAAGGAGATATGTTAAGGAGGTTAAGAGGCTTTGTTGAGTACTTGGGTGTATCAGGTATTCAGGTGTCTTGTTTTCATTTGTAAATAAACATTCAGTTTTCATTGGTTAGCTGATTTTTCAAACCTAAGTACTGATAATTCTGTTCTATTAGAAACTATTTTTTACAAACATGAGAATTTTGTTTGACAATAGTCTACAAGTCTGTAGTTTCTTTTGTCCCAAGTCCAAACCCCAAACCATGATAAGGAATAAAGATACACGACATCAAGAAGTATTAAGTTTTTTATGTATAGTTGATTATTTGCCAGTGTAGAGTTTTCTTATCTTTTCTGATTTTGGTACTGATTGCTCGACCTCTTCTCTTTTCACTTCATGCCACCTGATTATGTCAGAAGGACCCTACTTTTCATAAAGGAAACAGTCCATTTTACTCCCCTCACCTATCCACTTTGCCCGCTTAACCTCCCGAACAAAATTTTGGCTCACTTTACTCCCCTGAGCTATTTCACTTGGTCCAATCTACCCCCTAATTAAATTTCCCCTTTATGTTTCTTTGTGTACGAGTTGAATTTCGAGTTTAAACTTTATGGGCAGATACAAAACATGATACCTTATGTTAAACAATTATACTAAAACATGATACCTTATGTTAAACAATTATACTAAAACATGACACCTTATGTTAAACAATTATACTAATATTTTTTCATGTTTAAGTGGACAAAGTGGATAGGCGAGGGGAGTAAAATGGACTATTTTCTTTCATAAATAAACAAAAGAAATGCAAATGCTTCAAATGGAACAAACTGTGTTTTTGTCTCTGTTAAGCCATGGTCCTTCGTTGTTATTCTTTTTAGCAATTGTTCCTTTGATATTTTGGTTAGCATAGGTACGTGTGTGTTCAGATCAATATTGTGTTCAATTGCCTCATCTTAATGCCTTTTTATCATTACAGAGAGATTAACTTTGTGGACGAGACTGTGAGAACACTAGCTGGAAATGGGACTAAAGGTTCCGATTACAAAGGAGGTGGTCAAGGAACTGATCAGGCATGGCTTGACTTTGTTTTCCTGCTGCAATTCTGGAGCCATAATATAAAAAAAATGAGCACATTATTTTCATGCAACTCTCATGAGGCACATAGTCAGTTGCTTAACGCTGTTTGATTTAGCCTCAAGTGTAATTAATGGCTTTTAGAGAAACAAGAACTTTAGGTAAAAACTATGCTAAGATCATTGACATTACATTGTTCAGTCTAAAAGTTGATTCTCGTACAAGTGAACCAAAAGAGTGAGAGCCAAAGATCTGTCATAGCCCACCACAATATTGGCGACCCCATAAAGATATGAAATTTAGCCCTGTGGGCTTATAATTAAATTCTGTTCTCCAGATTCATAAAACACTTGCAGGTATTCTGGTACAAATATTCGCATATGCCTTACATGGTTCAGACGCATGATTCATCGACCAATTTATTTAAAAGATATATAACACGTTTTACAAGTAAAGTAACCTAAAATTTGAGTAGCCTGTGCCTAGGAACATGGGCTGTAGAATTTATGTTCCTCGACACTTTGTTCTTTTTTTTTCTCGAACACGCAGGAGAGCTGCGTATCTTTATATTAGAAGAAGAAATGGACCCAAGTACAAAACAACAATCCTCGACACTTTGTTCTCACTAAGTATAGATGTATTTCATCTACAGTATCCATTGTTTTATTTCCAGCAGCTACTCTAGTGCACCCTTGCTGCATTTTTGAATCACATGGCCCATCTTTCATACTATCTAGCCAAAAAAAAAAAATTATGAATAGATGCATATGGCAAAAGGTAATGTTTCCAGACAGGACCACAGCTTTGATCCAAATAGGACATGGTAGATGGCAGCTTGCTCAACTGACTGAGTTTTTGAGAATCATCATCATTCTTATTTATCTCCTCATATTATATATTTGAAGAAGAGGCAAGTGACCATGCAGGTAAGTAATGAACCATGCAGAAACGTACTCTGCTATTTTTTATTTTTTTTGCAAATCCATAGCAAAATTTTCACAAAAAAAAAATCAAAACTTCAAAGTATGTTTTTTATAATTTCCATTGGATTCAATATTTGTGGCATGTTCTGTTGGAGTATAAGTGAATTGCCCACATTTCTTCATCAGCTTAAGCTTTTGGGTTGAGCTTGTTGGTGCATGCAACTCAATATGGTATTAGAGTCAGAGGTCTCGAGTTCGAGTCATGTCGGGTGTGTTAATTAAAATAATTACAGCACACTCCAATATCCACGTATGCGGCCTGGGGGCCTGCACGTGAGGGGGGGGGGGAGTATAAGTGAATTGTCCACCTTTCCTCATCAGCTTAAGCTTTTGGGTTGAACTGGTTGGTGCATGCAACTCAATATTTTCACCAGAGTTGCACCCATCATTAGTTCAACACTACCAAATTTATGACGTCATACTTCCTGTTGGAGTATGTGTGTGTTGGCCCATGTGGCCTGGCCCATATATGAGGCCCATGTAATGTCTACTATATATCCCACTCTCTAGGGTGGAGAAGAACAAGGGGGATTACATTCTAACATGGTATCATTCGCCTAGGGTTTTCCTGGGAGCTCTCCTGCCCACGGCCGCCGCCGCCTAGGGTTTCCCCTCCCTGCGCAGCCGCCGCTTCCTTCCTCTCCCGAGCTCCCCTCCTTCCGCTGCCTGAGGCGCCCCCGGGGAGATCGCCCATGTCGATCTCCGCCGGGGGCCGCAACCTCCTCTGATCCACACCCAGCCCCCCCGTGTCGCGTCCAAGCACAGCAGCAGGGGACCTACCTCGCCGTCGTCGCCAGGATCTGCCACAAGAACCGCCGTTCTCGTCGCCCCCGCCGGCGCGTCCCCATCTACTCCTCCAGCGCCGCCACCACCGCTGCCCTTGCGCGCGAACCCGCTGCTGCGGAGGAGATCGGGGGGTGTAAATCGCCGCCGCAGCCACGGGCACACGACCGGCGGCCGCGCCGCCCCTCCCTCGCCGGTCCAGCCGCGCCGCTGGATCCGCTGGGGTGGCGGCCCGATTGCGCCGCCCTTGTCGTCGTCGTCGGGCTGCAGCACTTGGCCACCACACCTCCACCACGCTGCTCCACCGCCGTCGCCGGCGGGCTGCATCGCCGTGGGGGGCCCGCCCCTCACCCCCGCCCCTCTCCTTCGCGCTCGTTGGCCTGCTCCTCTCCTTCGTCCCTCAGCGCCGCCGCTGCGGGAGAGGCGGGGAAGCCGGCTCACCGCGCCACAGGAGCGAGGCGCCGCTCGGGTCGCACGCCTCTGTGCCTCCCTCCTCTGCTTTTCTCTGTGGCTGTCCGTGACCGCCACAGGAGATGATAAGGAAGGGAGGTGCATCTGCTAGGTGCACCCGAGCATGTACCCGCGGGTCCTGCTGCTGCTGCTGCTGTCTTTTCTCTTCGGTTTTTCCCGATCAGAGATCGGATTGCGTCGCCCTGCCGCTCGTCTTCACTCGTCGTCGACACTCCCGAAGGACGCTATTCGTGGTCAAGCCATCTACCGGCGTCGCCGCCTCTTCAGGCGGTGGTGCCACTTGCCGCCGGTCATCGTCGAGCAGGCGCTCGATCCGCCTCCGCACCTCCAGCCGTCCTCGCGCGGACACCGCAGCCGATGTCGCTGAACGAAGACGTCGTCGCCACCCCTGCTCTGAGCGCGACAGCAGCTGCTCTGCGTCGTCGCCACCCGTCCTGAGCGTGACCTGCGCGACAGCTGCTGCAAGCTGCGCCGTCGCCACCCCTGTCCTGAGCGTGACAACTGCAGTCTGTGTCGTCTACCGTCGCCATCCGCCGCCACCGTCCTGCTGCTGTCTTCGGCGAGTTACTGCTGAGTTTGTGGATTCGAGCACCTTGACGACGCTTCGACCCGCGCCCCCTCCACGGCTTCGACCACGACCACCTCGACTTCGGCTACCGCGGCACTAAAGGGCTATTATCTGCATAAGTCTCCAGTCGAAACTTTCGCACCGGTGTTCCGACTGCGGGGGGGATTTGTCCCCGAGTGTACTTTCGTTCGTTCGTGTCCAGTCTTGAAACTCCGTTGTGACGGTAGTTCAGACTGCGGGGGGGTGTTGGAGTATGTGTGTGTTGGCCCATGTGGCCTGGCCCATATATGAGGCCCATGTAATGTCTACTATATATCCCACTCTCTAGGGTGGAGAAGAACAAGGGGGATTACATTCTAACACTTCCCATTAATAGACAAAGTAAGCTTGACTTGAAAGTGTTTTTGTAGGTCCTAAATTCGCCATGGGATGTCTGCTATGATGCCTCACAGGAGACTGTTTATATTGCGATGGCCGGGCAGCACCAGATCTGGAAGCATAACATACGTGATGGTGTGACCAAAGTTCTTAGTGGTGATGGCTATGAGAGAAATTTAAATGGCTCAAGGTAGCAAATTTTCTGGCATTATCTGTCAGAAAAGATTCAAATATGCTGTGACCTGTGATCATACAATGCAGGCTGCCCATGGAGCATGTGACTAGTAATTGCTTAAGCCATGTTTGTAGACAAGTACCAAGAGTTTTAAGCCACGTTTAATTGTTTTTGTATGCCAATTACTATGAAAGTAGAAGTAGAATAACTGTTCTGGGTTTTAGCGTACATATTTGCTTCTCATATGTTAGCAGCCATTAGCCCTGCACATCCTTGTGTTTCATTTGGTCATAGATGTTCTGGTTGCATTTTCTTCTGAAAATTTTAATTTATGTTGCAGTTCCACCAGCACATCGTTCGCACAGCCTTCTGGGATTTCATTAGCTCCTGGTATTCATTGTCGAGTCCTTTTTTTTCTGTCCTGTCTGTGATCACAGCACCAAGCATGAGACTCATAAGAATTATTCTCACAGAATTGCAGGAGTTATTTGTTGCTGATAGTGAAAGCAGTTCCATTCGAGCTGTTAATCTGAAGACAGGAGGCTCAAGATTGCTAGCTGGGGGAGATCCAGTATTTGCAGAAAATCTGTTTAGGGTATTCCTCTATTGACACTAAAGATATATGGCTAGTTACCGCAACTCCGCAAGTCTGCAACACTAAGCTACCGAACATTTTTTTATCAAACTCTTCTGTTCTGTTCAGTTTGGAGATTATGATGGGACTGGCTCAGATGCACTACTCCAACATCCCTTGGGTGTTGTTTATGCCAGTGACAATCAAGTATATGTAGCCGATTCTTACAATCACAAGGTAATCGCTTGTTCAGACACATAATCATCTACTTCCTATTTTAAGTATAAGATATGTGTTGCTAAGTTGGCATTGTGGTCAAATGTTTAGGGTTTCCCATGTGCTCTCTACTTATATAATATATACACAACCTAGTGGAATAAAGTTTGTGTCTGTAGTCTGTAGATATTCTCCCTATCCTGTTCTTCTGATATTGTTCAAAGCGTAGTTTGTTCTCTCTTTTTTCCTTGGCCTCTGGTTCCTCCGAACTATTCTACCCCTCCCCCAGCTCCATCCTATCCTGTTTCCTTCCACTGTTCCTCCAATTGTGTGAGTCATGCTTCACCTTCTGAAACATCACCTTCAGCTCAATCTCCTACTACATTACCACATGCTGTGTTTCACCTGCAACTCCTGATATTTTTCCAATTAGTCTTCTCCGCACTTTTCCCTTTGCTGTTTCAGTCAGCAGTGCTGATACTTGTTATGATGATCTACCGCTCATTTTGACATTCAGGTTTGACATTGGTAAGCGTATGGTAGGGTCCATAATGATGCAATATTCAGCACTACCCTCTTTGTATGTAGGCTAAGAGTTCATGGACTAACTTTGGCAGTTTTCTCCTATTCTTCTAGCAGTTCTATCCTGAGCCGGACCAGCTGACAAAGATAATGTGATAATTACAGTCAGAGGGTGCCAGGGTGTGGGTAGCCCTTTTTTTCTCGAACATGCTTACACGCAGGAGAGCTGCGTATCAATATATTAAGAAGAAAAGAGGGTATAAGAAACCCAAGGTACAGCTAGGTTTTTAAGAAAAAAACCTAAGCAGAAAAAACCACTACTACTAACTAGACAACTATTCACGGTTTAAGCCAAACCCATTCAAACCGCCAAACCAATCCAGACCAAACCATGGTAGCAGGTTCAACTGCTGGTTTTGTTTAGCCAATAAACAGTCAAACCCATCATAAGTAACACTGGGGATTCAGCCCCATCCTGACAGGAGTGGGTCCGTTCTTCCCAAGTGGCGAAGGATCAGAGCTTCTTCCTGAGCCACTGCTGACATCCTTGTGCTGCTGGTGGAGTGGTGGTGCCTGCCTGAAGCATTGGAGCTCCGGCTTAAACCCCTGGTGACGCTATAAGTAGTGCGTCGTTTCTCTCTGATGTGCGCTGCTTGTTCTTGGGGAAAGTGTGGGGAGCAAAGATCCGTGAGGATCGGAGAATGCTATAGGCGAGATCAAGGTAGGCGTTGCGTGGCATGACATTGTGATATGCCGTATTTGAATCATTGCCAGTATAATCCCACTTAAACCACTGAGACCAAACTGCAAAACCAGACTCTTCCGCGTTGGATTGGTTTTTGATACCAAACTGGCTAAAACCCTGAATGAACAGGGCTACTGCTATGGTCAGGAACTATCATGGTCTTCCACCACCCATAATAAATACATAAGCTTTTAAATACCAACAGTACGTGTGGTTTGTTTTAGTTCCAGTTGTGCATTTGATGATGGAGCAGTTCTGTGCCTGCAAAACCTGTTGTTATAATAATAAATTGTATCATGTGCCTTTTGTTTTTGCCGAGTCATCCTCATTTTTGTTTTCTTGTCTTAATCTGAAATGGCAGATAAAACGGCTAGATCCTGTCACAAGAAAAGTTACGACTGTTGCTGGTACTGGACGTGCAGGATACAAGGATGGTCCAGGCTTGTCTGCTCAAGTGAGCTTAATACTATAGGACAATTCTGTTCTCTCTTATATTGATTTGTGTAATAACCATTGTGCAAATCATTTTAAATTGTGATGCTGCATTATACTAGTGATGTGCTGTAGATTGATAAAGGGTGTTGCTTTCTTTTACTATTTCTGACAAACAGGTAGTTTTTACTAGGAACTGCTTGATCCCGATTGTTTTGAAATTTCTGAATGCAGCTTTCTGAGCCAGCAGGACTTGTTGAAGTTGGAGAAGGTAATTTTGTTTAATTCATTCATTTTCAAGTGGTTTCTCTTGAAATAAACTGAGTCATGAGCTGTGAGTTACTAAAACTGCTATACAAAGTCAACCTGATATCATGTATTTATAGCATAATCTTTTTCCTATAATTGATTTATTGAATTTGGCAACTAAAGAGCTCGTCAGAATTTTTCCCCTGTCACGACCCTGACTTGCCCTTTACGATTAATCATTCACATTCTCTCTCTATGAACTACCCTAAACAAAGTCCGGTTAGTAAAGCAGATAGAAACTTTACATCACCTCTAAGAGACCAAATATACAAGGTGACACAAATCCGAGCAGCTTTTGCTGAATATGTAAATTCACAAGCAAAAAAGAAAGATGACCCAGGTCTTCAATACTGAAATTACTGCTTAAATACATTTCTCTATATTCTATATTGAAATTTTTTTGTCCTCATCATTACCCTTGTGTTCCATTACTGACCACACTGTTGATATGTTACAGGAAGGCTTCTTGTAGCAGATACAAATAACAGCGCGATCAGGTATATAACCCTTAGTGAGAAAGGTGCAGAGGTGAGAACGCTAGATTTGATTGGAGTGCAACCGCCATCACCAAAACCGAAGACATTGAAACGCCTAAGACGGCGGTTATCAGTAGACACAGATGTTATTAATGTTGATGGTGGTTCTTCAATGGAAGGATTCTTGTCTCTTGCAATTACAGTACCTGATGGTTACCATTTCTCCAAGGTCAATAATATCCAGAGGATTTTGTTTTTATTATCGTGCTTTGCAAGCTTACATTATTGTTGATAGGCACTAGTGAATGTGGCACGACATTCAAACAGTAACATTCTTTATTTGATTGTTTATATTAAGATTAAATTTATTTATTTTTTGCTGAGGTGTAGGAAGCTCGCAGTAAATTTGATGTGGAAACAGAGCCATCTAAGGCAATCGAGATTGAACCAGCAAATGGTTTTCTAAACTCCGAAGGGCTGGCATCACTGAAGTTCAAAAGGATGTCATCAGTGTCGTCAATGGGGAGGATAAACTGCAAGGTAGCGACATGAAATCAACAACAAAATTATTTAATTTGTTTAATAGTTAGCTCTTTGGCATATCATGAAATCCAATTTGGTCTTTTATTAGTTAACAATATACTGTGGTGTTGGTATTACAATTGTGTCACTGATTATGTTCTATTATGTCTTGTAGGTCTACTACTGTAAAGAAGATGAAGTTTGTCTTTATCAATCCATTGCTTTCGATGTCAAATTCCATGAGGGGGCGGAGCCCAGTCCAACACAAATTACTCTATCCTATTTTGTGACGCCAAGAGATAATTCAGGTGGTGCGCAATTAATAGCGGGTAGAAAGAATGCCAAGGTATAGTCAGGTTCATGTTGGTAATTTCACATGTGTCGATTATCAAGTCACATGATTTAAATGTATATGTTTTTCAATTTGGCTCCGGGCCCACAATGCTAAGTGGGGCTTTTTGGAGGCCAAAGTTCCAGCTTAACTCCCCTTGTACGTTGCATAGCTGACATGCTGCTTGTAAAACCCAGCTGCATTGTTTTTGTAAATCCCAGCTGTTTGGTTGGCTCGTGGCTTATGGTAGAAAAATATTGCTATTGCTAGCTGAATGGTAGCTGATGCCTGATTCTGATTTGTTGTGAAAGAAAAGTGTTAATGGCTAATAGCCAGGCGAACAAAACTAAATAGATTATGTTGGTGTTGAGATTAGCCCCGACACTAACTAGTAAAATACGCTGTGATCAGTCTCTCGATGGCGGGTGCTAAGCAATGCAAGGACACGATTTTATCCTGGTTCCGGCCGTGGGGCCGTACGTCCAGCAGGTTGCGCGTGTGCGCTGTATTGCGATGCACCAGGGGTGTCTGTAGTGGGGGGCTACAAGCGTGGCGGGAGAGGAGAGTCCTCCAAGTCCCTGCTAGATGATTGAGGCGAAGTGCCAATATCGAGCAGGTGTGTGTGAGTGGGGGGTGGTTGAAAAACGATGCCCGCGGCTGGGCGGTCGCCTCCTCCTTTTATAGGCCAAGGGGAGGCGGCTTACAGACGTGCCGCATGGTAGTTTGCACAGTGACGCGGTGCCGGCGTGCAGTGCTTGCGGTTTGATGGATGTCCTGGCGAATCTCGGTCCCCGTGGGCGTCGTGGTGGCTTCCGTACTTGCTTGAGGGTTGCTTCGAGGGTGATCTGGTCGGCATTCGCGCCTGGTTGCTGTCTGTGCGTTGATTCGAGGGTCTCGCTGACGGGAGCGCTTGGGCTGTACAGGGGCTGGTGTGGTAGCGTCCCGTCGGAACAGGGCTCCACACTGCCGGGCGTGGCTCCACAATGCCGGGGATAGCCGCACCGGGGAGGAGGTGACGGAAAAGACGTGCTCCGCTCATCCCGCGTCACTGCGCCGTCCTGGTCGTGCGCTTGGTCGTCGTTCGTACGTCTCTCGAGGGTGCCCCCATGCCCTTTCGAGGGGCGTAGCGTGGGGGGAGGACGGGAGCAGATGGCACAACGTTGGGGAATGACCCGGCCTCTTCGCACAGCGAGCAAACAGTGTCCACATAGTGCCCGGGAAGGTGGCACAGGGGCGGCATGGCCGCACAGTGCCGGGGGCGGATTCCCGGGCGGTGTCAGAGGGTCGGCGTGGCGGGGATTCGGCCTTTGACTGCGGCGCCCTTGACGGGACGGGGCATTTAATGTCTTGGTCGGGAGAATTGGTTGAACATCCCCCGAGTCGTGGGGTGGGAGTCTCGAGCGAGGCGGAGACCTACTCGAGGGGTGCTGATCCTCGAGCGAGGCGGAGATCTGCTCGAGGGGTGTCCGACCCTCGAGCGAGGCTGGGGTTTGCCCGCGTGATGCCTGACCCTCGAGCGAAGCGGAAGTTCGCTCGAGGGCGGCTGGAGCGTTCGCGTGGTGGGCTGTGAAGGCCGTTGGGCCGCAGCAGGCCGTGGGTTTTGTTCATGCCTTGGCTGGGGTTGATTTGGGAAGTATGTTCTTGACGATTTTTATTATTTTCGGAAAGGGTGATTTCCCCCATAGTTAGGGGACCCCTTATGGCCGTCCCCGACAGTAGCCCCCGAGCCTTTGTGGGAATAGTTAGATGATTCCGCAAAGGCTGAGGCTTGTGTTAGGACCTTCTTCCCTTCTGGATGTGCGTAACGCTCCGTGGGGGCGCGCTAGCGCACCCGCGGGTGTAGCCCCCGAAGCCTTGGAGGAGCGCGCGCGCTCGTGCAAGGTTTTTACACTGAGCTGCCAGTCCGTAGAGCGTTTGTTTCAGCCGGCCTCGGCGGTGTTTCAGCCGGCTTCGGCGATCTCACGCGTGCGGAGCGGCATTGACCACGTCTGGGATGAATCCTAGAGGGTTCGCTCACTGCCTCCGAGGGGGGAAGCGGCTTCTTTCAGACACATCCAGAAGGTGTAGCCGTGCGACGAGCCCCCGAGCCCGGGCCCGTATGGGGGCGATCGGGGCGAACTCTTCGACTTATTCGTGCGCCCCTCGCCTCCCTTCCGCAGGGAGGAGGGGTGAGGCAGTCCATGCTTCCCATCGAACGGGCCGCGAGTCACGGACGCTTCGTTGAGCTGCTAACGGGTAATTCAAGTGGACGTCCGTGCCCCGTTCGATAAGGGTCAGCTCGTGGTCCGGGGACACGTCCATGGGAGCACTTTACGTGGGTGTGCTAGGCAGGGCTCGGTCCCATTCGATGGGAACCGAGGGCGCGGAAGCTCTCCCTCGATGGGATCCCTCGACTAGCTGCCTTCGTTTGGTCTTGAATACGAACTATGGGGCGCCCCAAACTCTCGAGTTCGGGGATAGGCTCGATCGCGCACGCCCTGGTCGTCCCTGACTCTGTTGATCTGAAACGCCTGTTCGAACCTTCCGCAGGCCAGGACTCGGATTCCTGATCAGTAAGGGCCTCGCGGGGCGCGCTTGCGCGACCCCGTCTTTGGTCGACCTGTGGCGCTCGTCACACCCCCATTGTGCCGAGCTTCGAACCACCGGCCAGTTGTGCCTCGTTAGGAGGCGCATCTGTGGTGCCCATGGGACCTTTTGCGGGCTGAGCTTCGAACCACTGATCAGTAAAAATTTCGGGGCGAGGCGCCAGGCGCTCCCAAACCGCGCTTTCGAGGGCCATCTCGAGCAAGCACGTTCGAAGCTGCCCCTGACCCCTCGAGCCGTCCGTTAGGGGCTCGTCGAGGGGTCAGGCCTCTATCCCCTGTTCGTTGGGACCCACGGGAGTTCCTTCTCTTGAAAGGATTCCCCCTCCCTTCGTTTTCGGTTGTGGACTCGGCTCAACCACGCGCGTGGGGCCGTGCCCCACGTGGCGTTCCGGGATAGCATCGCGCACGCCTTTTCAGGCGACGTGGGGGAACTGCGCGGCGGTTGGCATTTTTACCGCGCCGTAATGATGGCACCCGCGCGTGCGCGTGGTGATTTCGGGACAGTGGGGTCCGGGCGACGTCCATCGCATTAACTGTGACCGCGCGTCCCGGCCCCCGTCCGTTCGATCCCCCGCCCCCTTTCATTATAAAAAACAACGGGTGGAGAGGAGTTTTACCTTAGCCATTCTCACTCGTATTGCGCTCGCCTTCTCCTTCCTCTCGCCTCCCGAGCTCGCGCTTTCTCACAGTCTCCGCCTCTGCGTTCCTCTTCCACTCCACGTTCGCCATGGTTGAGTATCTGGAGGTCGGGCCGTGGGGTCGCTCCAATGTGGATGCGCATCTCCTTGAAGGGCTCGTCGCCGGTGGGCAACTGACGGCCAACACAGACCCGAGCAGGCCGGCGTGGATCGTTCCGCCGGCGCTACATCAAGAGCCGCAGCCCCCGGCGGGGTATGTAGTGAGCCTCGTTCGCTTGCACGAGCGGGGATTTAATGCTCCCGCCGACCGGTTCATGCGGGGGCTGTGCTACCACTACGGCGTGGAGCTGCACAACTTCTCCCCCAACACCATCTCGCAGGCGGCGACTTTCGTGGGCGTCTATGAGGGCTTCCTGGGCGTCCCCGTATCATGGGACTTGTGGCTCCACCTGTTCCGGGGCGAGCTCTTCACGTAGGCGGCCGGCGGCAAGGGTCGGCGCCGACCCGTCCGCGCCGGCGGACTCACGATCGCGCTGCGGGGGAAGGGGTCAGCGTATACCCGCCCTGCACCATGACGAGCAACAATGCGGAGTGGGACAGGGGGTGGTTCTACCTCCGCAACGATGGCGACAGCCTTCCGCCTTACACCGGCAAGGTTCTGGACCACCGCCCGTTCCACTGGGGACCGGGGGTGTCGGACCCCACGCGGAGGGCGAAGCTGGCGCCCTTCCTGAAGGCGCTGAAGACTTTGACCGACGCGGGGTTGACCGCGGCGGTCGTCCTCGCGCAGTGCCACCGGCGGCGGGTGGTGCCCCTCATGGAGAGGGCGCTCCCCATTTACGGGATGGCGGAGGGCGCGGACCCCGACGTGCTGGCGCGGTCGCGGCTGTTGGCCGAGCCCCTTGCCCCGGTATACGCGGCTCAAAGGGCGAGGCGCGCGGTGGACACCAGGAAGATGGTGTGCGACCCCGACGAGGTGTTGTGGTCGCCCCGGATGCGGCCCGACGACGGGGCCATTGATTTGGTAAGAAATTTCTGTCGATTTTGCAAACTTCAATATCGATTTTGACTTCGACGGCTAATTTTCGGCGTTTGCGGTGGTGGCAGCCGGAGATGGAGACGAGCGCCTATGGCTCGGATCCCCCCACGCCCAATTCACATGCTGCTAACCGCGAGAAGCAGCGGGAGGTGAAGGCGAAGGCTGACGCCGATAGGGCGAAGAAGAAGAGGCGCGAGGAGCGCCGCCAGGCGCACAACCTGGAGTGGGTGTAGCGGGAGAAAGAAGGTCTCTCCCCCCTCCGACCCCAGAGGATACAAGCAGCGGCAGCGACGGCGGCGTCGACTGGGCCGAGCTGGAGGAGGATGAAGAGGAGGAAGTGCCCTCGACCTCAGGGGCCAAGGGCAAGGAGGCGGCTGTTCAGCCCGCGCCGTCGCCGGCGCGGGCCCGCGCCGTACCAGCCTCAGAGGCGGGCGCAGCATCAGCTGGTGAGGGCGCCGCGACGGGGAGCGCGCCCGGCGCTGGGGGCTCGCCGCTCACGCAGGCCTCGAGGAAGCGCAAGCGTCAGGTGTCATCCCGACGGTAAGTGTCGTATCGTGTTTATCTTGTCTAATTTCATTCGGTCGAGACCCTGATTTCCCCTTTTCCTTTCTCCCAGCCGCGCCGGCGGCCCCGTCGCACCGGAGCTAGCGCCGACCAAGGCACTGAGGTTGGAGGCGCGCGACACGGTCCGCACGACGCGTCCTCGCTCGGCGAGGACGTCGTGGCCGACGGTGGTGGCGGCGTCGTCCTCTCAGTTGGTAGCGTCGCGAGACGTCCCACGAGGGGAGGAGCGGGCCCGTGCGGCCGCGTCGAGGGCAGGAGGTGGTTCGAGGGGCGGAACCCCTCGAATGAGTGGTGCGGGAGAGGTTCCGCCCGCGGCGGATGTGACCGTCCCGCGGGACGGGACCCTGGTGGAAGATGACGGACTATGGGGGGAGGCCTCGCTCGAGCACGCGTCCGGAGCGCCATCGCAGGGGGTCGGCCCGCAGGGAGCCGGCGCGTCGTCGTCGCGTGCGCGCGACTACGATGAGTTCCCTGGTGATTGGTGCACCGGGCTGGACCACCCCTATGTCCCCTGGGACACAGTGGAGCGCTCGCACGCAGAGTTTCTCAACTGGAGGGAATTCCTCGAGGCGGGATCTCATGTGCAGGACCTGCTTAGCGAGGCCGCGAAGTTTCACAAAGAAGTGGCGGCGCCACTGTTCCGGGTTCGTGCACTAATCCCGTGGCCCCGCTCCCCCCTTTGTTCTCCTTTTTCCCTTTCTTGGCTATGTCTTGTCTGAGTCTTTCTCTGTTTTGTTTGTTGTTTGTTTTTTTGGCAGCGGTTGTGGGGCGACGCGGGGGACAAAATTTCCTTCCTCGCCAGGCTCCACACCCTTCACGAGACGGCGTGCCGGGAGAATGAGCATCTGGGCCTGGCGATGGAGTGTCTCCTCGACGAAATGCTCGAGACGAAGGCGAGCCTCGAGTCGAAGAAGGGCGAGCTGCGCTGTGCGGAGGAAGAACGCGACACCCTCCGCACCGCGGCGGAGCAGAAGGCCAAGGAGGCCGAGCAGCTCGGCGCCGCGTTGCAGGGCAAAGAGGAGGAACTCCAGTAGGGGCGCGCGGCGCTGAGCGAGGCGCAGTCCCAGCTCGCGCTGAAGGACGCTGCCCTTGTCGAGGCGCAAGCCGCGCCGAGCGCGAGCGCATGTCGCTGGAGGACGTGCAGGTGCGCCTCGCTCAGGCGGAGCAGAAAGCCCAGGAGGCTGAGGGGCTTGCCGCCGCTCTGAGGGAGAAGGGTGACGCGCTGGCGACGGTGGAGGGCCAGCTCGCCGAGGAGCGCACTGCCCGTGAGGGGGCGCAGTCTCAGCTCACGCTGAAGGACGCGGCTCTCGCCGAGGCTCAGGCTCAACTTGAGCGGGAGCGGAAGGCGCTTGAGGAGGCGCGGGCCCAGCTCTCTCAGGCTGCAGAAAAAGCCCGGGAGATCGAGCAGACGGGCACCGCTCTCCAGGAGGCCCAGTCCCAGCTTCAGCTCGCGCGCGAGGAGCTCGGGGGAGTGAGGGACACGCTTCAGCAGCGCGAGGCCTCAATCTCCCAGCTCCAGCGGGACGTCGACGCCGCGCGGGCCGCGCTCGAGACCGAGAAGAAGCGAGCTGAGGGTAAGTCTCGTCCTTTAACCGCCTTGGTTCTTCGTTGCGCTCTTTCGAGGCTTGATGTTCGTTTTGGTGTCGCAGAGCTGCAGAAGAGCGCGGCGGACCCTTCAGGGGAGATGCAATCCCTCCAGGTCGCCTACAACGAAGCTCAGGGTGAGCTTAAGGCCCTGGAGGCCGCTGCCCTCGAAGTGTGCCGCGAGCTCGAGGGAGTTGAGGGTGAAGCCTCGGGTAGCTTGATAGCGAGCCGCCTGCGGTCCCTGGGCGGCCGGGTCACTGAGCGCCTGCGCGGTGCTCTTCGACTCGGTGTCCAGAAGACCTTGGCGCTGACCTCGATCCACTACGTCCTCGACTTCGGTCTGCTGCGGGACGACTACGTCCTCCCTGAAGACGTCGTGGGTGAGGATGCCGAGCTTGAAGCGGTGAGGAGGGTTGATGCGTCCATGGCGGAGCCCGCCGCAGCCCTTGCCGATATGTTCGAGGTGGACCTGTTCCCCGACGCCGCTGAGGGTGAAGCCGCCGCTGCTCCAAGCCCCCGTGCTCCCTGAGGACTCGGGTTTCGAGGCCCGTCAATATTTTGTTAGAGATTTGGATAAGTGTCGGTCGTTTGTATAAACAATGCTTTGTGCTGTGCATGAGTTTATTTGTGAGTTTTATCTTGTATGTTATCATGTTTTCCTCGGGCCTTTCGGGGGAATTTCGACCAAGAAGTTAGCGCTCACGAGCCAACTTAGCCGTAGGGTAGCGAGGGGGATGCTTATCCTCTCGGAGGCGTCAGCGGTCCCGCGGCCCGGGCGGCCCTGGACTTAGTTAGTTCGCACTTGGCCTCTGTTCTCCCGAATGTTCGAGGCGTAATGTTTTAACATTTTTTCGGAAAAAAGGTGTTTTTGCGAAAAAGAATCGGGACACTCCGGGGGGAACCCCCCGTCGTAGCCCCCGAGGGGGACTTGGTTTCTATCGAGGCCCTGGTCGAGGGTAAAACCGAGTCGCCCTTTTTATTTAAGATTTCGAATGCGAGATATACAAAAGAAACTTGGAAGTCTAAGGGTAGAAGCGACGTAGCTGTTGTATGTTCCAAGCGTTGGTGAGGACTTCGCCCTTTTCATTTGCCAGCTTGTACGTGCCAGGCTTAAGCACTTCGACGACGACGTAGGGCCCTTCCCATGGCGGCGACAGCTTGTGTCGGCCCCGGTTGTCTTGTCGTAGCCTTAGCACCAGGTCGCCCTCACTGAAGTTCCGACGTCGAATCTTTTGGGCTTGGTATCGCCGGAGTGATTGCTGGTACCTTGCCGAGTGCATCATTGCCACGTCGCGGGCCTCGTCCACTTGGTCCAACGAGTCTTCGCGAGCCCGCTGGTTCAAGCTTTCTTGATAGGCCCTGAGCCTGGGGGATCCGTACTCCAAATCCGTGGGGAGGACGGCCTCCGCACCATAGACAAGGAAGAACGGTGTGAATCCCGTAGCTCTGCTCGGGGTGGTTCTAAGGCTCCAAATGACCGACGGTAGCTCTTGAATCCATTTTCGACCAAACTTGCTCAGTCTGTCGAAGATCCTGGGCTTGAGGCCTTGTAGAATCATGCCGTTGGCGCGCTCCACCTGGCCGTTGGTCTGTGGGTGTGCAACGGCTGCCCAATCCACGCGGATGTGGTAATCGTCGCAGAACTCTAGGAACTTCTTGCCGGTAAACTGGGTATCGTTGTCGGTGATGATGGAGTTTGGCACCCCGAACCTGTGGGCAATGTCGGTAAAGAACGATACGGCCTGTTCGGATCTGAGGTTGGTAATGGGGCGTGCCTCGATCCATTTTCAAAAACTTGTCGATTGCGACCAACAGATGCGTGTAGCCCCCGGGTGCCTTCCGCAGGGGCCCGACGATGTCTAATCCCCACACGGCGAATGGCCATGTAATGGGTATGGTCTGGAGGGCGTGAGCCGGGAGGTGCGTCTTGCGGGCATAGAATTGGCATCCTTCGCAGGTGCGCACGACCTCGTTGGCGTCGGCGACCGCCGTGGGCCAGTAGAAGCCTTGGCGGAACGCGTTGCCCACGAGGGTGCGCGGCGCCGCGTGATGGCCGCATACGCCCGCGTGGATGTCCCGGATCAACTCACGGCCTTCGGGGATGGGGATGCACCGTTGTAGAATTCCTGATGCACCGCGCTTGTACAGTTCGCCGCTAATCACGGTGAACGACTTAGCCCTTCTGGCGATGCGCCTCGCTTCGGTTCGATCCGAGGGTAGCTCCCCTCGATCGATCCAGGCGAGGTACTTGCTCCGCCAGTCCTCCGCAGGAAGGGCCTTGTCGATTTCCATAGCCTCGGCTTCGTCAACCCCGTACCTGTGACAACCCGCCCAGGAAAATACCATACTATCGCCTAAACCAATCCACTTTGGCCATTAAGCGACAGTAAAGTACCATCCCGTCGTTGGTTGCCGGGTCAAAATCTGGTAAATCACTTGGAAATCACACAGAGGATCGAACATATGCATTAAAACTCACACGAAGGCGAGTCCAAAGTACAAACACGAATTAAATCCAATTGTACCCCTAAGGGTTAATTATTACCAACCATTGTTCATGACATGATGAGTAAATGTTCAGAGTTCGAAAACAGTGAAATAGTAAACTAGCGAAACGATAAACATCACAGGAGGCCGTCCGTGATGCCCTCACTCGTCGTCATCCACCCATTACAGCTCCCAGCCGGGTGGAATCTCACCAGGCCAAACAACACCTGCAGCAACATTTTAAAGCAAGGTTGAGTATACTAATACTCATCAAGACTTAACCGTCGGGTGATAACTACATCACCAAACTCTAGACATGAGAGGCTTTTTGGCCGGTGGAGTTCTTTTGCTGAAAAGCAACAAAGAGTATGTCCTTACTTTCAATATTTTAGCTCAAGTTCTAGTTGATTACCATTTCTAAGTGAGCCAACTATTACAATCAAGAATTGTACAATACAATTAATTCAAGCAGTAATATTCACAAAGTTCCATCATTAAGGGATATCATGGGCAGTTGATTAAGCAGTCTCGGATAACGGTGAGAGACCGACAATCGATTGATTTATAACCTTGCAAGGTAAACCTAAACACACGGAAGAATGCATACCCCAAGAATCCAAACAAAAATGAAACGGGGTATACACCGACCAGACGGTTCCCATCTTTCTCCGGGTCGGGATCAGACCTACAATCCTCGGTACAAGGCTTACTGGAACGTCACGCCGGACCGTCCAGACTCGCACAGGTACCCCACTGTTGCAGGCAGGGGGACACATCAGGTGTCCTAGTGGTAGTAGGGAAAAGTTCCCTTACCGTGTCCATCAGGTACTAGGTTTACCGGTCCCATTCCCGGCAAGTGCTTAGTACGTTCAAAAGCTTAGCCCACGAAAGTCACTGGACCGGAGCCCAAATCCCATGCTCTTACCACATGAGCAATCCATTTATGAAGATCGCATGATTCCAACATAGGGACCTGTTCTCGCGAGTGACGAACATCACTCGACTTGTACCGGTCCTATAGCATAGCAGCTATCGACCTAGCATACTAGTAAAAGAGCATAGGTACCTAGGGATCATGCATCTAGGGTTTCAATTCAACTCCTGAAACGTAAATGCACAAACATAACAAAGGTAATGGCATAATTTTAAAAGGAGGGTTAATGATCCGGGGCTTGCCTTCGTCGGCAAGGTTGGTCTTGGGCCCTTCTGGATTTTGGTTCAGGTCTTGAGCTACGTCCACGTGCTGCAGCTCACCGTCAGCACCTTCGTCTCCTCCTTCCGACACAAGCGTACAGCTACCGTCGGGAAGATTTACACGAGGATGCAAATGCAAGATTTAATTGACGGTTTTCATTTAACTAATTACCAAACAACATATGACAACCATGAAAAGTATGGTTGGCCATATTCACCTTGACAAACACACATTTGGTATATTCTTTCTATTAAAGTAAGGTTAGGTGGTGATTTATCATTTATTCTTTTTGATAGTGACTGTGTACATATTTATGTAAATAAATTAATTTAAATTTCACAAACAGCAAGGGTGGTGACACTTAGCTTCTTAGCAAGATTAACATCACATACATGAGGTCACTAGGTGTGTGTTGGTGATTTTCCAATTTAACTTAATATTAAGCTTTAATTGGCCTCCACTGTTTTTATGCATAAAATAATTTCATAACATTCAGTGGGAGTGTTCCTGAAGCACTATAGCTCTAAACAAAACCACTGAACACACATGCACACTTATGAGAACTATAAATTAATTATATCACAAAAGACAAAATCTAGCTACCAAAACAAGATAAATACATATAAAAATAAATAAGCATCAAATGGATTCCAACTTTCTCACACAAGGCCTCTGGTCCAAATCTAAGCTAGGAATGCAACATATACACCTAGAGCTACTATAGATCTTGAGTTATGCAATTACATTTAAAACTAAGCATATTTCAAGAATAAATATTTCTGACAGATATAAAATCATGATTAATTCACCAGAGGTGCATTTAGGCATAACAAGATCACATGCAGAAGTTGAGCACAAAAATCTATTTATTTTTAGCTACAAAAATCATTTGGGCAGATTCATCATAAATACAAAACAATTCATAATAAAAGATCTACACAACAAGTTTGTGCAATTTTTGGTACAGAAGCTAGGCATGGCATAACACACCACATATCCAAAATTCAGCTAAAGAGCACTTGTAGATTTTGAACTACAGCAAATCTAGGTTTAACTGATTTCTATTTTTCATGCAAAAACTACCACTCAAAAGTAGGGTCATGCTTTGTGAAAGTTGTAGATTTGCTCACAAGGAAACCAACAAAATTGGTTTGGCATTCTTCTGATTTTTCTTTGATTTTCTACAAATTTTACAAGAATCAGCCAAAAGCATACACTATTCAAGAATCTAGTTTTCAAACAGGCCCCTGGAAGTTTTCAAAGCCTTACAGATATACCCTTGCTTTGCATCTAAGACCCTAGAAAGATTGATGACCTTGCAATGCGGTCTTTGACCATGGCCGGCGGCGCGGGCTGCCGAATTCCGGCGCGCTCGCCGGTGCTCGCGGCCGGGCAAGGGCGGGGAAGTGGTCCCTGCTCCCCCAGGGCTCGATTCCGTGGCTCGGCTGGGTCGGGGAAGGGGTCGGCGAGGGGGCTCGGCGGCGCTTAGCGGCGGCGGCCGCTGCGGCTGGAAAACCGGCGAGGAGCGGGGCGGAGCTGGCCAACACGTGAGTGCTAGAGCTCGAGTGTGATGTGTGGGAGGTGCTGGAGTGGTCAGGCGGCAAGGTCTGCGACAGGGAAGCGGAGCTCGGCTCGCGGGCTCCAATGGCGGGGCGGCGGCGAGCTCACGCGCGCGAGGAGAAGCAGCAGCACCCCTTTATAGGCGACGAGCAGTGTGTGGGGCATTCACGCCTCGCCTCGAAGCAACGAGGGAAAAAGGACGGGGGCCCCGGCCGCGGTGGGGCGCGTGCAGCGCCTGACCGGCGGAGGGCGCGGGAGGGGCACGGCGCGGGCATGGCCGGTGGCGACGCGTGGCGAAAACGCGGCTCCCGAGGAATGGGGTCGAGCGCGGGGTGTGAGAAAACGGGCGCAGGAGCCTCGGAATGCGCGGGACGGCCGGGGGCCCAGACGCCGAGGCTACGCATGCGCCACACGGCGGTGCGCGCGGGGGCGCGGCGCCCTGGAGCGCGGGCTGCCGGCGACGCCACCGTTTTCATTTGATTTAGCCCTGTTTGAATGCCTCAAACCCCAAAAACAGGAATAGAAGTTCAAATTCGGCCAATAGCAAAGTTGTAGAGGAGCTATAGGAGAGTAACTTTTGCAAAGGCCGACCTATGTTTTGATCAATGGTTTGAGCATGAACTGCAGGCAAAGTTGTTATTTTTCATGGCGCTGATGAATAGTGTTTAGCTGCAGTTGACCGAGTTTTTCACCAATTTCCACTCCAAATCTCAAATGCCGCCAATTATGAAAAGTGTGTCCCTCGAAGAGACGAACAACTTTTATATTGGCCGATTTTGAAGTGTTTAAGTGAAAACTTGAGAACGCGGCAAAAGTTCCAGCGGGGGTTCAAAGACATTGGGGTTCGACTAGGGTTTTGACCAAGGGTTGACCACAAGGGTGTGTTGACTTGATTAAGAGGGGCATTAGTGATTGCTGGCTAGGTTTTCGAGGTGATGACCCAGGTTGACCATGGTTTGACCGAAGTCAACGGGTTTGACTCGGTTGATTAAGTCATTAGCACTAATGATGCTAATGAAAAACCTGGGGCGTCACAGTACCCCTCAAGCAGGGAGAGTACAAATTCCTCGTTCGAGGGGTCCTCGTCCATGGGTTCCACACCCGCAGGCCTCGAGGGAGCCCCCGAGGGTTCTTCTGGATTCAGGAGGGCTTTGCTAAGGTCGACGGAAGGCTTGGCGAGGTCGCGGGCAAAGATGTTCGGAGGGACAGTGATCCGCCCTGACGCGATCTTCGCTAGCTCGTCCGCCTCCTCGTTGTACTTGCGCGGGATGTGGTTGAGCTCGATGCCGTAGAATTTGTCTTCGAGTGCGCGCACGACATTGCAGTACGCCTCCATCTTCTCGTCGTGGCAGCTTGCGTTCTTCATGACTTCATCGATGACCAGCTGCGAATCTCCCCTGACATCGAGGCGCTTGACGCCGGTTTCGATGGCGATCCGGAGGCCGCTGGGGAGGGCCTCGTACTCCGCCATGTTATTTGATGCAGGGAAGTGCAAGCGTACCGCGTACCTCATGTGTTCTCCGAGGGGTGAAATGAAGAGCAGGCCCGCGCCCGCACCAGTTTTCATCACAGACCCGTCGAAGTAGAGGGTCCAACACTCAGCTTGGATTGGCAATGGGGGCAGCTGAGTGTCTGTCCATTCAGCGACGAAGTCCGCCAAGACCTGAGACTTGATCGCCTTGCGCAGCGCGTAAGTGAGGGTTTCACCCATGAGCTCCACGGACCACTTCGCGATTCTACCCGAGGCGTCCGGGTTGCGAACTATCTCTCCCAATGGGAATGACGAGACCACAGTGACTGGATGGGCCTCGAAGTAGTGCCGCAACTTGCGTCGTGCGAGCACCACCGTATAGAGCAGCTTCTGGATCTGCGGATATCGCGCTTTGGTTTCGGACAATACCTCGCTGATGTAGTATACCGGTCTCCGGATCGGTGCGTGTGCAAGCGTCGCTTTCAGCTTGTCGAGGGCTTCCTGGGCCTCGACGGTCCAGGAAAAGCGTTCGTGCTTTTTCAAGAGTCGGTAGAGGGGCAAGCCCTTCTCGCCGAGGCGCGAGATGAAGCGGCTCAGAGCCGCCAGGCAACCCAAAACCTTCTGCACCCCCTTCAAGTCCCGTATTGGCCCCATCCGATCAAGGGCCGAAACCTTTTCGGGGTTGGGCTCGATGCCCCGCTGGGAGACAATGAAACCCAACAACATGCCGCGCGGCACCCCGAAGACGCATTTTTCGGGGTTTAACTTGACCCCGTTCGCCCGTAGGCAGTCGAATGTTACGCGTAAATCGTTAACCAGGTCGTCCGCCTTCCTGGTCTTGACGACAATGTCATCTACGTATGCCTCCACGGTCCGCCCGATGTGGTCCCCGAAAATGTGTTGCATACATCGCTGGTATGTAGCCCCGGCGTTCCGAAGACCAAATGGCATTGTTACGTAGCAAAACATGCCGAAAGGTGTGATGAAAGAAGTCGCGAGCTGGTCGGACTCTTTCATCTTTATTTGGTGGTAACCCGAATAGGCATCAAGGAAACATAGGAGCTCGCACCCCGCGGTAGAATCTACAATTTGATCGATCTGTGGCAAAGGAAAGGGAGCCTTGGGACATGCTTTATTTAACCCGGTGTAATCTACACACATCCGCCACTTCCCATTCTTTTTCTTAACTAGTACGGGATTAGCTAGCCACGTGGGATGGAACACTTCCTTGATGAATCCGGCCTCCAGGAGCCTCCGCAGCTCCACTCCAATCGCCCGGCGCCTCTCTTCGTCAAAGCGTCGCAGGCGCTGTTGCACAGCTCTGGAGTGAGGTAGGATGTCAAGGGAGTGCTCGGCGACCTCCCTCGGAATGCCCGGCATGTCCGAGGGGCTCCACGCGAAGATATCTGCGTTGGCGCGGAGAAAGTCGACGAGCACCACTTCCTATTTCGGGTCGAGGGTAGAACTGACCCTCAACGCCTTGCCCTCAGGGGCAGCAGCGTCGAGGGGCACCTCCTTGGTCTGCTCGGCAGCCTCGAAACTGCCCGCGTGCTTGGTGGGGGAGTCGAGGCCCTCGTTGGCCAGCTTCTCCATGTCCGCAACAAGTGATTCGTCTAACGCGAGCGCCTCGACGTGCTCGACGCACTCGACATCGCAGTCGAACGCGTGCTCGATTGATGTGCCCACCGTGATGACGCCTTTTGGCCCCGGCATCTTCATCTTGAGGTACGTGTAGTTCGGGACCACCATGAATTTGGCGTAGCACAAACGCCCAAGAATGGCGTGGTACGCGCCCCGAAACGCCACTACCTCGAAGGTGAGGGTTTCCTTGCGGAAGTTGTCCGGCGTGCCGAACCAGACTGGCAGGTCGATCTGCCCGAGGGGCTGGACGCGCTTGCCCGGCGCGACGCCATCGAACGGCGTCGTGCTGGGCCGCAGCTTATCCAGACCGATCCCCATCAGTCGCAGAGTGTGGGCATACAGGATGTTGAGGCTGCTGCCGCCATCCATCAGCACCTTGGAGAATCGCGAGTTGCCGATGACGGGGTCGACGACCAACAGGTATTGGCCCGGATTGGGGATGCGGTTCGGGTGGTCTTTGCGGCTGAAGGTGATGGCTTCCTCCGACCAGTCGAGGAAGGAGGGAGGGGCCTTCTCAGCGGCGAGGACTTCGTGCCGCTCGTGCTTGCGCTGGCTGGTGGACATGTCCACCGTCGGTCCTCCGAAGATGAGGAAGACGTTCTCCACGGTGGGGAAACTGTCAGTGCCTCCATCACCCCCATCCTTCTTGGCCTCGTCCTCCTTCGTGGCGACGCAGCTGTAGTACTTCTTGAGCATGTCGCATTGCTCAAGGGTGTGGCTGACTGGGGTCTTGTGGTACGGGCAGGGCTTTTTCAGCATGTCGTCGAACACGCCAGGGCCTCGAGGGGGGCCTCGAGGACCCTTTCGTGCAGGGTCGACCGCGAGGGCCTCGTCATCGTCCTCGCCGCGTCCCTGCGCGCGCGCGTCGCGCTGCGGCTTCTTGCCCTTCTTGCCCCGCTTCTGCTTCTTCGCGGGATCCTTGGACTTGCTGCCCTCTACGGGCGCGTCGTCCACGCGTTTGCCTTTCTTGCCGTCGAAGATCGCCCCCACTGCCTCTTCTCCAGAGGCGAAGCTGGTGGCGATGTCGAATAGCTCGTTGGAGTCGACCGGCGGGCTCCTCCCAAGCTCGCGCACGAGGTCCCGGCAGGTCGTGCCCTCGAGGAAGGCGTGCACGATCTCGGACTGGGCGACACTTGGAAGCTCGGTGCAGCGCTTGGAGAAGCGCCGTATGAAGTCCCGGAGGGACTCACCGGGTTTCTAGGTGCACCCTCGCAAGTCCCAGGAATTCCCGGGGCGCACATACGTGCCCTGGAAGTTTCCTACGAACGTGCGGACTAGGTCGTCCCAACCGTGAATCTGACTGGCCGGCAGATGCTCGAGCCACGTTCGGGCTGAGTCCGCATGGTGTAGCGGCAGGTTGCGGATGATCACGACGTCGTTGGTGGCGCCGCCCAGCTGGCAAGCCCGGCGGTAGTCGTTGAGCCATACTCGAGGGTCCGTCTCCCCCGTGTACTTGGTGATGGTCGTGGGCTGGCGGAAGCGCTGGGGGATGTTCGCCGTGCGGATCTCCCGGCTGAACACGCGGGTCCCCGGGGGTTCCGGTGTCGGAGAGCGATCTTCCCGGCTGTCGTAGCGACCACCACGTCGAGGGTGGTAGCCTGCTGCCGTTCGTGCCTCCGCGTCGCCCCTCCTTTTGGCGTTCAGGACGTTGCGAGCGTCCCCGTCCTGGGCCTGGCCGCGCGTGTCGAGGATCCGCTCCCTGACAGGCGTCCTGCCCAGGTTCGCCGGCTGTCCCGCCGCGCCTCCTACGTGGCCAGATGCCTCTTGGTCCTGTGCACCGCTGCCGCCCCGCACACTGGACTGGTTGCGCATGCGGGACACGGAACTCTCGGCCTGCTGCACGGCATCCTGCTCGATGAGGGCCTGCGCCTCGCGGTGTTGATGGCTCGGGCATGGCTCGGAGCAAAGTTGCCGCCGTGACGAGCTTTTGGCTGGCTCGGGGTGGCGTGTGCGGATCATCGACGTTAAAGTCGGTGTTGATGCGTTCGCGGGCTTGCCTCCCCGCTTCTCGGGCGCGTTCGCCGCGCGCCGAGGCTTCCCCCGCGATGGTGGCGCGTAAGAGCCGCACCTGCCGGTACTCCTCTGCGAGCTTAGCCTCGAGCTCGCGTGCCTGGGCCAGCTGCGCAGCTATGTCTGCGTTGCCCGCCGGCGGAGCCGGCGGCGGGTTTGGCTCCGGGTCTTGGGGCGCATCTCCGTCGCCCGCCCCGTCTGCTCCGTCGGCGTGTTCGTTGATGGCGACTACGAAGCACTCGCGTGCGGGATCGTCGCTGGAGTCGTCGGAGCAACCGAACCAGTAGTCCGCGGCGTCGAGAAACCGCCGGAACATCACAGGGTCCGGCACGCCGGAGAAGTCCCACTCTGCGTACCCGTGCGAGGTTGCGGGTGGCAGCTCGCTGGCCGAGCCGTGGTACGACTCGTCGTTGGTGGTGGCGATGAGGTTCCGGATTGACAGCAGGTGGTGGCCCGGGAGGTCTTCATACGCGGCCACGTCGGTGCTGACAGACGAGGCGTATGTCGCGGCGGAGTTGCGCATCCCATGGGGGAACTGTGGCCCCGTGGTCGCGTGTTCCCCTACAGGAAGTGCCACCGTATCAGTTGGCGGCGGTGCGTCCCTCCGTGCCGCGGCGCGTGCTGCCCGGCGCCGCTCCATGCGCGCCTGGCGCGAGCGCTGACCTGAGCGCCTGCGGCGTTGGGACGTCGAGGCGGCCGCTGCTGCTGCCGGTGCTGGTGTCGTGGCGTCTGGTGCCGGTGTGGCGGGTATCGGGCCTGGCCCGGTCGACCGCCAAGGGTGGAGCTCATCCCGGTTGGTGAGGCGCATGTGGTAGCCGTTCCCCGTGGCCTGAAAGTTCAGGCTCCCGAACCGGATTTCGAATCCGGCTGGGAAGGGGTCGGAGCTGCCCATGGCGTACCTTTGGGACGTCATCTCGGTGCGAATCACCATCGAGACTGCTGGTGAGGAGTCGATCACAACGCGAGAACCCCTACCTGGCGCGCCAACTGTCGGTGTTGAGATTAGCCCCGACACTAACTAGTAAAATACGCTGTGATCAGTCTCTCGATGGCGGGTGCTAAGCAATGCAAGGACACGATTTTATCCTGGTTCCGGCCGTGGGGCCGTACGTCCAGCAGGTTGCGCGTGTGCGCTGTATTGCGATGCACCGGGGGTGCCTGTAGAGGGGGGCTACAAGCGTGGCGGGAGAGGAGGAGTCCTCCAAGTCCCTGCTAGATGATTGAGGCGAAGTGCCAATATCGAGCGGGTGTGTGTGAGTGGGGGGGTGGTTGAAAAACGATGCCCGCAGCTGGGCGGTCGCCTCCTCCTTTTATAGGCCAAGGGGAGGCGGCTTACAGACGTGCCGCATGGTAGTTTGCACAGTGACGCGGTACCGGCGTGCAGTGCTTGCGGTTTGATGGATGTCCTGGCGAATCTCGGTCCCCGTGGGCGTCGTGGTGGCTTCCGTACTTGCTTGAGGGCAGCTTCGAGGGTGATCTGGTCGGCATTCGCGCCTGGTTGCTGTCCGTGCGTTGATTCGAGGGTCTCGCTGACGGGAGCGCTTGGGCTGTACAGGGGCTGGTGTGGCGGCGTCCCGTCGGAACAGGGCTCCACACCGCCGGGCGTGGCTCCACAGTGCCGGGGATGGCCGCACCGGGGAGGAGGTGACGGAAAAGACGTGCTCCGCTCATCCCGCGTCACCGCGCCGTCCTGGTCGTGCGCTTGGTCGTCGTTCGTACGCCTCTCGAGGGTGCCCCCATGCCCTTTCGAGGGGCGCAGCGTGGGGGAAGGATGGGAGCAGGTGGCACAGCATTGGGGAATGACCCGGCCTCTCCGCACAGCGATCAAACAGTGTCCGCATAGTGCTCGTACAGTGCTCGGGAAGGTGGCATAGGGGCGGCATGGCCGCACAGTGCCGGGGGCGGATTCCCGGGCGGTGTCAGAGGGTCAGCATGGCGGGGATTCGGCCTTTGACTGCGGCGCCCTTGACGGGATGGGGCATTTAATGTCTTGGTCGGGAGAATTGGTTGAACATCCCCCGAGCCGTGGGGTGGGAGTCTCGAGCGAGGCGGAGGCCTACTCGAGGGGTGCTGATCGTCGAGCGAGGCGGAGATCTGCTCGAGGGGTGTCCGACCCTCGAACGAGGCTGGGGTTTGCCCGCGTGATGCCCGACCCTCGAGCGAAGCGGAAGTTCGCTCGAGGGCGGCTGGAGCGTTCACGTGGTGGGCCGTGAAGGCCGTTGGGCCGCAACAGGCCGTGGGTTTTGTTCGTGCCTTGGCTGGGGTTGATTTGGGAAGTGTGTTCTTGACGATTTTTATTATTTTCGGAAAGGGTGATTTCCCCCATAGTTAGGGGACCCCTTATGGCCGTCCCCGACAGATTAATACATTATCATTCCTTGATTGCTTGGAACACCGAATCGAGTCCATTTGTTGGAATCATGTTAACTCTAATCATTGATGAATGTTTGGTTGCATTGAACAATTTGATTCCAAGCAAAGGGTGGTGGTGCCCTTCATGCAGGGGCGGACCCAGCTGAGGTGTACAACCAATATTTTTAGGATGTGTTTCTAGACAATTTATGTCTATTTGAATCTGTTGACACTCAAATTTGGCAAAAGCCGACTCAGGCCAGGCAGGCCGGTCAGACCGGGTCCCCAGGGCGGTCTGACCGGGGTGCCCTGTAGCCAGTCCGGCACGAGACCGCCAAGCGGTCTAACCGCCCCTAGGGGGCGGTCTAACCGGGTCACCCCGAGTTTGAGTAGAATTAGGAGTTTGGCTTGATTCTGAGTTGTAAAGCGTTGTTTGCAGGGCAAGTCCTCCCACCCTATAAATATAAAGGGCCGTGGCCGATTGAGAGCTATCATCCAATCGTCATTATCAATTTTATCTTATTTTCTCCAAACCCTAACTTTTCCAACCCCTATTGCTCTCCTCCTTCGTCTCCACGGCGGTTGAGGGAGTTCTGAGTGGCCTGCCGATCTCAGGACAACCCTAGGCGCACTATTCCCGACGGGGTCCCTCCCGGAGCAGCGAATCTAGGTTTTCGACGTTCCTCCTGTCCAAGGCGGTTAGACCGGCCCCCAGGCGATTAGACCGGCCCGTGCTAGGAGGGTCGGCGAGGTGATTTCGAACGACCGCGTGAGCTAGCGCACATGTGTGTTCGACCAGAAAAAGCGTCAACACACTTTTGGCGACTCCGCTGGGGATAGATCTGGTTTTCATAACCGATCTTTCGATCTTTGCATGGGAGTACGTTGCGATCTTGACAAGAACAACGTGATCATGGTGAATATCGAGGAACTCAGTGAGGAAGACCAGAGGAAGTATTCAGAGCTTCAAGAATACATCAAGCAGCAGTTTCTCTCTAGCGCCAAGAAGGATCGTTCAGGCAAGGTGACAATCGCTCAAGATTTCGAGTTGCCGGCGATCAAGCTGAACAAAGACAAGGTTGAGGTAATACCCACTGTAAGTCAAACACCTCCCGTTGATCTAGTTACGCAATTATCTACTATTTTTGATAGATTTAAATGTGCGTTTAACGATCAGAATAGTTTGGTTGCTAGTGTTGTTACTCGCCTTGAAAAAATAGTGGATAAGCAACCTTTTCCTGTCAACACCATGGAGTTGCAGCAGCCCAAGGTTCTGGTTCGGCCGCATCAAGCCGAAGCTACCAAAGGAAAGAATGTGATAGTCGGGGAAGCTAAGCCCGATTTGAGGGGAAAAGAGTTGACAAGAGAAGTGACATATGAAAAGACCCCTGATGGCAGAGAGACTTTCAAGATCACTGTCAAAGCTTCTGGACATGGGGGGCAAGGATCGTCCACGCCGTCTGGTCAACAAACAATCGAGCCTGTCCTGGACAGGGCGGTTAGACCGGGGGTACAGGGCGGTCAGACCGCCCCTGCACATGGACGCCCAAAGATGCTTATTCCGAAGCGGCCGGAGATTGAGAATTGGAAGCTCAACGTGGCCAAGAATCAGGGGAGTGTTCCAAAGCCAAAGGTCACGTTTGATATGTTATTTGACAAGTATTCCAAACAAAAGGCCGTTACAAGTGATCGGCCATTAAAAAAAGGATGAGATCACCTCCACATCAAGAGAGGCCATCATCGCCTCCCAGGGCAGCTGTCAGGTTCAGGGGTGAATCATCTCAGAGGCAACACTTTACTCCAGCTTGGGCTCCTTCAAGTTCAAATCTGCCTCGTCCGATCTACGACGACAATGGAGTGATGTGGGTGCCATATCAACAATCCTTCCATCCTGGATGGGGAGGACCGAGGAGATCAGCGCTGGATCGAATCTCAAGGCATACACAAGATCGCTGGACTCCACGACAGTTCGGGCAGGGTCATCAGGCCGACCCGGTTAGACCGCCCCCTACAGGCGGTCAGACCGCCCTGCCTAGGAAAGTGCAACTTCCTCCGAAAAAGGTGTACAAGCCCAAGATCAGAGAGGAGGAGGTTCAGAAGATGGACATCGACCCAGAGAGGACTACAAATCTTTATATCATTCAGATTGGGATGATGGACGTTCCCATTGAGAAAAGTGGCAAAGGACCGGTTGTGCTAAACAATCAGGTTGTGACACTTACTCAAAAGGGATCTGTTGCTGCAAATGATCATGAGGCTAGCGGAAGCAAGTCTCGTCCGGAATACTTCTTGCCAAGGTGGTGCCCTCCCAGTTTGACTCATACTCAAAGGAGGAAGCTCCAACGACTGAGGCTACGGGAGAAGAGGAAGAAGGAACTGGAGAAGCAGAGGGACGAGGTCTTCAACAGCTACAGGCCCATGGTGCCGCACGGGAAAGAGTGGAGAGTCAAGACGGCGCCCCAGACAGAGGCGGTCAAACCGCCAGAGGGGGCGGTTCAACCGCCCAAGGCGGTCAGACCGTCCGACCAGGCGGTCAGACTGGATTCTCCAGAAACGCCGCCCGGTTTCGCCTCTTTAGTCTCCATGACTTGTGATGACGAGTTGTCGTCGGTCCCTACTCCAGAGGACGATGAGGAGCTTGTGGATTACAGTTCTTCTCTAGAGCGGATGAACCTTGAGATTAATGTGGTTCATTTGTTTGTTGATGGTTCGGTGCCTACGGAGGAGGACTTCGCTCATCTTGACTTTGGGCTAAAGGATGCTGTATTTCAGAAGCCCAAAGACGCTGATAATCATCTAAAGGCTTTGTACATGAAGGGTCACATCAATGGGAAGCCTATCTCTCGGATGCTGGTGGATGGAGGTGTGATTGTCAACTTGATGCCGTATTCTCTGTTCAAGAAGCTTGGAGGTTCAGATGAGGAGTTGATCAAGACCAACATGACCGTCAGCGGATTTGGAGGAGGTAAGCCGATAGGAGCTAAAGGCGTGATCTCCATGGAGCTCACTATTGGAAGCAAGACGCTCGCCACGGCTTTCTTCGTCGCTGAAACACAAGGTAACTTCAGCCTTACCTTGGTCGTGATTGGATTCATGCAAATAAATGTGTTCCTTCTACCTTGCACCAAATGTTAATACAATGGATAGATGATGAGGTAGAAGTAGTGCATGGTGACAATTCTGCTTGTGTAGCTGTAGCTGATAGTCATTCTATAGGTGTGCATGATGATGTAAAATGTCTATCTGGTTTAGATTTATCTAATTATGAGTTTGTAAGCTGTTCCAATGATGGCTTCATACCTGCTGTAATAAAGCCGTTTGATAATCGGCTAAATCACTTTATGTAACTCAATAAGTTCAACAAAAGAGTGGTTGCAGCAGATGATTGATCACTATCGGGCGCATAAGACCGATACATGTGAAGCTATTCAGGATCTTGATGATTTGGGCAAGTTAGGACAAGGGTTTACGTCGGCCGATCCTCTTGAGGAGGTAGACATTGGTGATGGCACTGTACCTAGGCCGACATTTGTAAACAAGAATCTTGATCCTACCTTTAAGCTTGAGTTAATAAAATTGTTAAAGGAGTATGTCGACTGCTTTGCTTGGAATTATAATGAGATGTCTGGTTTAAGTCGCGATTTAGTAGAATATCATTTGCCTATTAAACCTGGTTTTAAGCCTTATAAACAGTCTCGTAGGAATTTTAATCCTGACATTTATGACTGAGTGAAAGAAGAAATCAATCGGTTGCTGGATGCTAAGTTTATTAGGCCTTGTCGATATGCTGATTGGATCTCTAATATTGTGCATGTTGAGAAAAAAGGAACAAAGAAACTTCGTGTTTGCATTGACTTTAGAGATCTTAATAAACCTACTCCTAAAGACGAATATCCTATGCCTATAGCCGACTTTCTTGTTAATTCTACATCTGGACATAGAGTGCTTAGCTTTCTTGATGGTAATTAATGTTGGTTACAATCAAATCTTTATGGCCGAAGAGGATATCTCCAAAACGACTTTCATATGTCCAGGATTTGTAGGCTTGTTTGAGTGGATAGTCATGACTTTTGGTTTGAAAAATGCTGGTGCTACATATCAAAGGGCTATGAACTTGATTTTTCATGACTTGCTTGGTATTATCGTAGAAGTCTATATCGATGATATTGTTGTTAAATCGGCTGGTTTAGATTCTCATTTAGCCGATTTGAGACTTGCATTTGAAAAAATGCGTCGGTATGGTTTAAAAATGAATCCACTCAAATGTGCTTTTGGAGTGTCGGCTGGCAAGTTTTTGGGTTTCATTGTGCATGAGAAAGGTGGAGATTGATCCTAAAAAGATTGAGTCAATTAAAAAGGTTCAAGCTCCTACTTGTAAAAAAGAGTTGCAGATATTCTTGGGCAAGGTTACCTACTTGAGGCGGTTCATTTGTAACTTGTCTGAGAAGGTTGATGCTTTTACTCCTTTACTTCGGTTGAAAAGTGGAGCTGAGTTCACTTGGGGGGCAAAACAACAAGAGGTTTTTGATGAGATTAAGAGTTACTTGACTTCACCGCCTGTTCTTCAAGCACCTAAGAGTAGTGTTCCTTTTCGGCTTTATATTGTGGCGGAGCCAAGTGTGATTGGAGCTGTTTTGACTCAAGAGACCGATGGCAAGGAGTATGTTGTTGCTTATGAAAGTAGAAGATTATTAGACGCCGAGACGAGGTACACTTTCATTGAAAAGTTATGCTTATCTTTATATTATGCTTGTACCAAGTTAAGGCATTATTTATTATCTAGTACTTGTTATGTTGCATGCCAAACCGACATAATTAAATACATGTTGCAAAAACCTATTCTAAGTGGTAGAGTCGGCAAATGGGCTTATGCTCTTGTTGAATATGATTTGCATTGTGAACCAATAAAATCAATGAGAGGACAAATTGTAGCCGACTTTATTGTTGAATATAGAATTGATAAGCAACTTGATTTAGATGTCGGTTATGTAACTTTTACCCCATGGAAATTGCATTTTGTTGGACCAGCTTGTAGGAGTGGTTGTGGTGTTGGGATCATTATTATTTCACCTAATGGAGTTATTTTTGAAGCCCTTAGCCGGTTGGATCATAAATGTACTAATAATCAAATTGAGTATGAAGCTCTCTTGTTTGGTTTGCAAATTTTACATGACATGGGAGTGAAACATGTAGAAGCTTATGGTGATTCTTTGCTGGTGGTACAACAAGTATCCAATGTATGTCAATGTCTAAATGGTTCTTTAAATGCTTATCTTGATAAATGTTTAGACATCATATCTTGTATGGATGAATTTGTGATTTATCATGTGCCACGAGAGGAGAATCCGAAGGCTAACGCTCTGGCTCAGCAAGCATCTGGTTATAGTGTCCAGAAAAGAAATTTTCAGGAACGAAAACCGATGTTTAGCGAAGCCGAGGGTTACATTCTGGAGGAGCCGGTTCAACCGCCCCCTCCTGCCGGTCAGACCGGGACCCCCGGTCAGACCGCCCCCTCGGGCCAGTCAGACCGCCCCTCGGGGGGCAACCCCACTCCGGTCACTGTTTCTTCCAAAACTATTGAGGACGAAGTGGAGGATTGGAGAACATCTCTGATTAAATATTTGCAGGATCCTAAAGGTATAAGTGATAGAAAAGTCCGACGGTGGGCGCTTAAGTTATTTTGGATAATGATGAGTTATATCGTCGGACGGCGGATGATTTGCTTCTAAAGTGCTTAGGTCCTGATCAAGCAAGATTGGCTATGGCAGAGGTTCATGAAGGAGTTTGTGGTACTCATCAATCGGCTCCCAAGATGAAGTGGCTCCTTAGGAGGGCTTGCTTTTATTGGCCTACTATGATAGCCGATTGTTTTAGGTACTACAAAGGGTGTGAAGAGTGTCAAAAGCACGGAGATGTTCAGCTAGTGTCTGCTGCGTTGATGCATCCGATTATCAAGCCTTGGCCTTTCAGAGGTTGGGGATTAGATTTCATTGGCAAGATACATCCTCCGTCGACTAAAGGGCATTGCTTTGTGATTGTGGCTACTGATTACTTTACCAAGTGGACTGAAGCAATCCCTCTGAAGAACATGACACACAAGGAGGTAATTGGGTTTATTACGGAGCATATCATACATAGGTTTGGTATTCCGCAGACTTTAACTACGGATCAAGGTACTTCATTCGTGGCTAAAGAGGTGCGTGATTTTGTTAATTCCTATGGTATTAAGTTGCTCAATTCATCTCCATATTATGCTCAAGCTAATGGTCAAGCCGAGTCTAGCAATAAAACTTTAGTTAAGCTCATTAAGAAGAAGATAGAAGACAATCCTAAAAAATGGCATGAGGTATTATCTGAAGCTTTGTGGGCTCATTGTATTTCTAAACATGGTGCTACTAAAGTTACTCCTTTTGAGCTTGTGTATGGTCAAGAGGCCGTTTTGCCCGTTGAGGTGAATCTGGGCGCATATAGACTTGCAAAGCAAAATAATCTTAATGTTGATACATATTATGCTTTGATGATGGATAACATTGATGAAGTGACCGATAAGCGATTGGAGGCTTTGGAAGCAATTGAGAAGGACAAAATGCGAGTTGCTAGAGCATATAACAAAAAGGTAAAAGCTAAGTCTTTTCAAGTAGGGGATTTGGTTTGGAAGACTATTCTACATATAGGATCCAAGAGCAACAAGTTTGGTAAATGATCTCCAAGTTGGGAAGGTCCATACAAGATTGTGAGGGTTTGCTCCGGAAATTCCTATATGGTGGAATCATTGCAAGGACAACAGCTGCCCAAGGCGCTCAATGGAAGATATTTGAAGAAGTTCTACCCAAGTGTATGGCAAGATGCTTGAAGATGGCCGGTTTCTATGAAAATCGCCCTTAGCATAAAAATGGCCGACAACAGTTGTGTCGTCCTTAGAATTATTTTTTAGCACGCAAGCTTTACTAAAAAACAGGGGGGCATGTGTTGACACTCAAATTTGGCAAAAGCCGACTCAGGCCAGGCAGGCCGGTCAGACCGGGTCCCCAGGGCGGTCTGACCGGGGTGCCCTGTAGCCAGTCCGGCACGAGACCGCCAGGCGATCTAACCGCCCCTAGGGGGCGGTCTAACCGGGTCACCCCGAGTTTGAGTAGAATTAGGAGTTTGGCTTGATTCCGAGTTGTAAATGGTTGTTTGCAGGGCAAGTCCTCCCCCCTATAAATATAAAGGGTCGTGACCGATTAAGAGCTATCATCCAATCGTCATTATCAATTTTATCTTATTTTCTCCAAACCTTAACTTTTCCAACCCCTATTGCTCTCCTCCTTCGTCTCCACGGCGATTGAGGGAGTTCTGAGTGGCCTGCCGATCTCAGGACAACCCTAGGCGCACTGTTCCCGACGGGGTCCCTCCCAGAGCAGTGAATCTAGATTTTCGGCGTTCCTCCTGTCCAAGGCGGTTAGACCGGCCCCCAGGCGGTTAGACCGGCCCGTGCTAGGAGGTTCGGCGAGGTGATTTCCAATGACCGCGCGAGCTAGCGCACACGTGTGTTTGACCAGAAAAAGCGTCAACAGAACCCTAACAAGAGATGCAGGCGTTGTTGGGCCTGCTGCCTCACGTTCCATCTGCGAGACGTCCTGACCGGTCCGTCACTACCCGCCGTGCATCGGCGCCTAACCACGGAGTGCGTCCGCTGATCTGACGGAGAGGCACGTCGACGGGGCGGTGGCCGTGGACGCGGCGCCACGATTGTTGCACTGCCTGCACAGTCGGCCCTGGCGACGGCCGGCGCAGATCTGACACCATCGCGGGCCCTGTCCACTGGCAGGGACAAATATTTGAGCATCGAAATGATTTTAAATGAAAAATGTTTGAATCACAAAATTGTAGATCTTGACAATATCTACAACTTTGGTATAAATTTTATGAGTTCATACGAAAAAGTTTTTAATTTCTGAGAGTAGACTGGTTCAAGGATGCTAAAGCACCCGACGGGGTTACACCGTTTCATATGGCAGTAGGTATCCATGTTGGAGTGCGGTTATGCATTGCTTCAGCAATGAAAAACAACTCATCACGTCAGGAAAAGTCCACGCAGCGCACCAGACTTCCTCCGTCCTCCGCATTGTTAGTTGAAGTCGTGCATGCAAAACAGGACGAAACATATGCCATCATCCTACATGTAAAATTATTTTGAAACTAAAAACCTATAAATATTAAACCGAGTACCAAATTAAATTATGATTGCACCATTAGATTTCTGACAATAAAAATTTCGAAACAAGATCCCACTTGACTATATTTTAAGAAACTTTATTTATTTATATTTTTAAATTAAGGTTATATATTTTGTGCAATACATAACTGTAGAACAAAATTTACAAACTACCAGAAAAAATATTTGTACATATCGAACAAATTATATGAACTGCCGGGACAAATATGTATACGTGTTAAACAAATTATACAGAACAAATTATATGAACTAACAGAACAAATTATAGTGGAGGAACAAATATTTACAGCATGGGAAATAAATATTTAAAAGAGAAAAACAAATATGTAAAGATAAATGAATCACGGAGCATTAAATCAATCAAACGAAACGATTTTCACTGAGCGAGAACAAATTTTCACTGATGTGGAATAAATATTCACTTATTCACTAAGGTAGAACAAATATTCATTGAGTCGAAATAATTTGAAGTAGAATTTTTTCATTGAGGTGAAACAAATATTTACCCAAGCAAAAATAAATAGTAACTCAGGAGGGAAAATTTATTGAAAGAAAATAAATATTCACTGAATAAATATAAAAAGAAAAGAAATAAAAAATAAAAAAAGATGGAAATAGAAATAAATAAATAAGAAAGAATAAATAAAATAGAAACAAGAAAAATGAAAATGAAAGAAGCATAAAATGAAAGAAATAGAAAAATAAAAAAACAGAAGAAATAAAACTAAAATGGAAAGAAAAATAAAAAAGAAGAAAAAAAGCGACGCGGCGCGATGGAATGCTGTACATATAGCGCAATGGAACGCACATATAGTTTCAAACGGTGATTTTATTTTTATTCGGATATATATTTTTGAAAAATGTAAAAAAAATCTTCGCGGGCCTTACACAGCTACAAAACCAACAAGCCCAGCTTCTCCTAAACAACCCAGCCCAAGGAAAAACCCTACCACACCCCTCGCCTTATAACCTCTCCTATCCTAGGGTTACTTCCCGTCACTCCATCCCCTCCCCAACCACAGCACCCGGCGGCGGCGGCGGCGGCGGAGATGACGACGAGCCTGAAGAAGAACCGGAAGAAGCGCGGTCACGTGTCTGCGGGGCACGGTCGCATCGGCAAGCACCGGAAGCATCCGGGAGGTCGCGGTAACGCCGGTGGCATGCACCACCACCGGATCCTCTTCGACAAGTACCACCCGGGCTACTTCGGCAAGGTCGGCATGCGCTACTTCCACAAGCTCCGCAACAGGTTCTACTGCCCGTCGGTCAACGTCGAGAGGCTCTGGTCCATGGTGCCCGCTGACAAGGCCGCGGAGGCTGGAGGAGACAAGGCCCCGCTGGTGGACGTCACGCAGTTCGGCTACTTCAAGGTCCTCGGCAAGGGGATGCTGCCGCCCAAGCCCATCGTCGTCAAGGCCAAGCTCATCTCCAAGGTCGCCGAGAAGAAGATCAAGGCCGCCGGCGGCGCCGTCGTGCTCACCGCATAGGTCTTTTTACATCTTGTTTCATCTTATTGTCTGCGCTAAGAGAACTTTTAAATTTGTTGTGGATCCTGCGTTGTGAGACAGCGTCACATAAGTTTTGATACCCCGTTTGTGCACTTAGTAACGAATGCCAGTTCATTTCCTTGAGATGTTTGAGATATATCACTGCTTGTGCTTGAGATCTCTTACTGCTGAGGCTTGCCATTGACATAGTTTTTCGTAGAATAGCTATTGGTTCTTTCTCCTGGTCTGAGGCTGTTGTATGTTGATTTGTCCTTTATTGTAGTGACAATATCTTTAGCCCTTGTTTGTTCCTTCAGCATGTTTGTGAGCCTCTAAATATGTCTAAGTCTTCTTCCATGAATATGGTATGTTGTTGCATTCTATCACTGCCCCAAAATCCTATATGTAAGTGCATGGTTGTCAGTTGCTCACTTGGCTTTCTTCATTCCTTATTTGTTTCAGCATTGCTTCAAGTTGATTTTGTCACCTGTTGGGCTTGGTTTTTATGTAACTATTGTAGGCGTAATGTAGTTTCTTGTAGAATCGCTAAACTTTCTGCTAGTTCTGCAACTGTTGCCCATAGATTAGTATTGGCCTTATGTCGTGGTTGGACTTTGATTTATATTAGAACATTGTCTGGCTTAGTATTTCTGAAAGATGTCAAGTAAAATGTTTCACACTAGAGAAGTGTATTTAGGATAATCCTGGTTTTCCCTGCTACATTACGACAGTACCCCATATCCTATAGGGTCTGAATTCAGGGTTACCTGATGATGCTTATGTTTTCTGAGCTTGATGTATTTAACTGGCCCGTATGTAGTAAAACAATGTTTATTATCAATGCATACTTTCTGTCGGATTGCTACAGCTATGTGTCAAGGTCTATGCTAGTGAAAAATCTTGGGGTTGTATTTTGACCTTCAACTTACTAATGTTTTGAATCCATCGTCTTGATAAGATACTGTTTCGTATGTTCTTTGTTTTATTCATCTGTAGCCCTTGCAGCACTTAAATGTATCACACTGAATGGTTGAGCTTAATTTTATATATGGATCCTTCTTTTGCGGAAACCCTAGCCATTGAGTTCAAGCAGGTTGTGGATTAATTCCTGGGGATCTAAATATATCTAATATTTAAAAGCAAATAACTGTTGACATTAAAGTTCAGGTTCTCGGTGCAAAGTACAAGGATAATTTATTAGACAATTGATATGTGTGATGTTAATGATCTCATGTTACATGCTTAATCTACCACAAAACCTCTTGTCCTGTAGATGATTGCTCATTTTAATTTTTAGCATTTTGTATTTTTGTAACCATGTATTATTTCTTTTCAACATGTCAACCACGTCAGTGCTATATTGATCTTCACTAATTAAGTGACTAAGGATTTGATCTAAGCATAAGATTCTTTTGGTGCTGATTTAACCTTTTGTAGTTCAATATTCTTGGGACCTGTTATATATGAGTTTTGCATGCCCATTGTGGTTGTGAAGGATCTTGTTTGTTTTAACTTCTTTAAGATATCCCAGTGTCTTCATCTGTTAATCTGATAATGTTGTCATATCTCCAGGTGACGAAACCCCAAAAGGAGGAAGCACATGCTCATCACTAAGGATGATGGGGTCGGGGATGCAATCCGATGCAAGGATGTCATAAATTGGCATTGTACCTGTTCTCCATACTTGCATTTGGTTTATGATTTGTGGACCTCATTTGGCTTAGTTTATTGTAGTTTTGAAGCCTTTGTTTAAGTTGAGCAATGAGGATATGGTAGTTTAGCGTGCCCCCTGCTGGTCACCTGGTTTGTTGAAGACCTTGCAATGGGTCGTTTCTGCTTAGCGAATAGCGATGACAGGTTCTTATATGTTATACATGCATTTGGTTTCCTCGTGGTGCTACCTGGCTATTGTAGTGCTACCGTGTGATTTGTTGTAGAATGTAGCTAGCCTGCCGGCTTGAAGTTTAATGTAAGTTGTCGCAAGCGTTTCTGGCCTTTTAGGAAGGTAAGGGCAAGGCGCCAATCTTATGGTGAGGTGTCGCTGAAGCACGCCTGTTGCGGTGTTTTTTTTTTCGTTTTCGTTTTTTTGATCGTGGTCTTCCCGTCGCGGTGTTTTTTTTTCTTTTTCGTTTTTTTGCTCGCGTTTTTTTTTTTTTGCTTCGGTTGACCGCGCGTTTTTTTTCTTTTTCGTTTTTTCTGCGCGGACATTTTTTTTCTTTTTTTCCTTTTTCGTTTTTTTCTTTTTCGGTTCGTTTTTTCTTTTTTCTTACTGTTTCCGCTTTTTTTCCTTCGGTTGGGCAACGCGCGGACTTTTTTTTTCTTTTTCGTTTTTTCTTTTTCTTTTCTTATAGTTTCGGCTTTTTTTCACACCAATAAAATAAAAAATTCTATCAATCACAAGTTTTGAACCTCAGACCTTCAATTAAACAAGACAGTTAGCAACTATTGCACCACACAATACTTTGTGACTACATAGAGTTACAGTTTATTTTAAGCTGTTTTTTATTTTTTTTCTTTTCTCTCTTTCTAGTTTTTATTTTTATTTTTATTCCCTTAGTTTATTTATTTATTCTGATACTTTATCTATTTGTTCAAGATGACATATAAACTTGTTCGGACTATACTAGAATCTTGTTCTGACAGTTGTTCTTAATTGTTCTGATATTTTATTTTGTTTGTTCGAGAAGACATATAAAATTGTTTTTACTATAATAATAAGTTGTTCTAGCTATATAATACAGTGTTCTGACTATAATAATAACTTGTTCGTCTATAATAATAACTTGTTCCGACTTTTTTTCTGATTTTTTCTGACACTATATTTGTTCTACGTATAATAGAATTTTGTTCTGACAGTTGTTCTCATTTGTTCTGACATTTTATTTATTTTGTTCTGTCTTTAATAGAATATATAACATTAATTAAAAAATACGAATAAAAAAAGTTTTTCAAAATATAGTCAAGTGAGATCTTGTTTCAAAGTTTTTATTGTCAGAAATCTAATGGTGCAATCAGAATTTAATTTTGATGTTTGGTTTGTGATTTATAGATTTTTTAAACTTCAAATAACTTTAGATGACGATGACATAATTACTTTTGACTTTTTTACATGCATGCATTTACCCACTCTACGCTTTTGTTTCCCGGCTTTTCTTCAGCGACAAGAAGTCTTTGTCGCTGAAGTGATGTCTAAGAGCGCCCGGGCAAGGAGCTCAGCAAAAACAGAAAGAACAGCGTGGTGGTTCTTTTGAGTGCTGAACACGCTAACCCATCTTGCTGATACCGTTGTGACGTTGTTGGCCCGAATTGCAGCATTAAACAAGGTGATGCGACATTGCTAATCCTGAAGCTTTGACAAGTGCAGAATTGGGTGCTTGTATATACTCTGTTTTGGTTAGATGCCAGTTGAAATTCTCCAAAAGCTCGTGCTTTGAGTTGGAGAATGTAAGATGGTTCCAGATTTATTGCATTTTTCTGGTATGCTCACCGGCAAATTCGGCAAGCCTGATCAGTTTACGGTTACGAAGGATCAAAATGAACAGATCACGGGAAATCCCACAATTTAACGTAATTCAGCAATCCAATTTAACGTAATTCAGCGAGATGGACTTGATAGGTCAAGTTCCGAGTCGAACAGGCCTTCATACCATTGTTAACATGAAAAATCATTGCTCCATGGAACAGGGCGATGTGTCTTCTGACTTGTGCCCTTTTTGTTTGATGTTCAATTTTCTCTTAATAGTAATGTACACTTGTTAATCCTAATTTGACAACATATCAACCATGCTACCCGTTTCTGCTCCACTCACTTTACAAAGTGTGCTGCTCGCACTCTTGATAACAGAAGACCGCATCACATCTTTTTTCCCAGAGCGGAGAACCAGATGTGAAAAATTACACAGGTTTAGTTTCAATTTGATGTGGAAAAATTTATAGAGGATGCTTGCAGTAAATTTGATGTGGAAACAGAGCCATCTAATGCAATCGAGATTGAGCTAGGAAATGGTTTCTAAACTCCAAAGGGCTGGTTTCTACCATGTTCGTCTCAGCCAACAGTACTTTTCTCTCAGAACAAACCAGCCAGTAGTATTTTTCTCTCAAAACAAATCAGCACCAGCAACTAGCTCAGAACAAATCAACACAAGCAACCAACCACTAGCCAAATGAACCGGGTGTGACCGTGTGGGAAGGATAAATTGCAAGGTAGTAACATGAAATCAACACTGAAATTATTTAATTTGTTTGATAATAGATACACACCACCTTAGTATATTCAAACTCGTGTCAATTTGAATCAAGATGTGACCAATGACTAAGTTAAGCCTATAAAAGTATAAGAATGTTGTAATACATATGGAGCATTGGATAGGAGCAGTGGTGACCTCAAGGTAGCAGGTTTAAACAAAATTGAAATGCTTTGATGATCCTTTCAGTTTATTATAGCATGGTCCTTTACTTTCCCTGCTAGGAAAATAGTCAAATGCATATTGTCCTCTTCATATGGTCATTCTGAATTTGTGTGTGTGTGTGTGTCGCTGAGTTAGCATGTGGAGGCTAAACCATGTGTCATTGGTATCCCAGGTCTATAGGAGCTCTTTGGCGTATCATGAAATCCATTTTGTTCTTTTATTAGTTAACACTATATACTATATTGTGGTGTTGCTATTACAATTGTGTCGCTCGATCATTATGCTCTATTGTGCCTTGTAGGTCTAGTACTGTACAAGAAGATGAAGTTTGCCTTTATCAATCCATTGTTTTTTTATGTCAAATTACATGAGCGGCAGCCCAGTCCAACACAAATTACTTATCCTATTCTGTGACGCCAAGAGATAATTCAGGTGGTGCGCAATTAGTTGCGGGTTGAAAATGCCAAGGTATAGTCAGGTTCATGTTGGTAATTTTACTTGTGTCGTATTGATTATAAATTCACGTGGTTTAAATGTATATATATTTCAAATTAAATGTATATATTTTTCAATTTGGCTCCGGACCCACAATGTTAAGCGGGGTTTTTGGGCCGAAGTTCCAGCTAACTCCCATTGTACGTTGTAATGTTGTATAGCTGACATGCTGCTTGTAGAACCCATCTGCATTTGTTTTTGCAAATCCTATGTCTCCCTCTGCTGGGCAACAAAAATAATATATTAGTATATTGTAGTTCCTTGGTTGCTTGGAAGTTGGAACACCGAATGGAGTCCATTTGTTGGAATTATGTTAACTCTAATCATTGATAAATGTTTGGTGGCATTGAACAATTTGATTCCAAGCAAAGGGTGGTGGTGCCCTGCATGTGACCCAAAATACTGCCTGCGTGCCTAAACTTCCGTAGCACAAAATCACTGACAGATTGCAATTTTGCAAACCATCCTACTGATCTGTTGCACATCCGGCTTAACCAAATAGCAAAAAGAAAACACTTCGGAAATCATTGGATCAGTTCCCAAATGATTAGAGCAGACGTGTCGTAAGAACTCGTTGTGTGGTCGTGGTAGCATGCACGGCATAATCTTCTCAATAAAAATGAGGATGCAGTTTCTCAGCTTATAACCTGTCAGTTTTGTTTGTTAGGAGACACAAAAACATAACTGCCCTATCCTTTTTCAACCAACACCTTAACACCTAGAGTGCTAGCTCCCTGAATTTGGGATGATTTCTGTTGCTGATTCGTGATTGATTGTCTGTCATCATCGATTCATCGTGGTCCGTGGCCACAGCATCGCGTAAGGGACAGTTGGAAAGCATGGAATCCCATGATTTTTTTGCCCCCGGTGATGACTCGTATTGGAGGATGGTGTGCTGCACTGCTGCTGCGCTGGGCTGGCGAAAAGCAATCCCCAGTTCTTTTGCGATTACTCAACTCACAGTTTCAGAAGGCAGCTCAACGTTTTTGTTGACCTTTTATGTCACTATAATACCATTTGACACCTGCGTTTTTTTTTTTTTGTATCCTCCGACTCCAATCATCTTCCAAATGATTACGGTGACAGACCAACAGGCTCGGGGCGGATTGGAATCCGCTGATTTAGTTCAATTTTTGTGGGTGGGACTCATGACTAGACCAATGGTCAAATTGTTTATGCATTGTCACCCTCAGAACCCATGAATTAGGCCATATACTAGCTTCCATGTGTTTCAGCAGTGTCCTGGGCCTCACTTCTGCCATTTCACAAAGCAGTTTCTGTTTCAGGCTATCATGTTTCTGGCTTTCTGCATGAGCAGCATTTTCGCTGTCTTCTCTATTGGGAGTGAATAATCACCGGATAACGCCGGTGCCCTGTGGCTTCCATTAGCTGGTTGTTGATAAGCCTACCAAGCACCAACCTCATCGTTCCATGACGAACCACACAGCCTGAGCCTGATGACCAGCTCACACGAACTCTTGCGCGACCTGCAAAAGATCGTCAGCGCCCAGCTAACATCCATCCGTCGACTCGTTGAGCACGCTCGACAGATACGTTCACGGACCAGGCGCAGCCGGTGACCAGGGCCTGTTGAGCGCTGCCAAATTTGTCAGGACCAGTCCTGTTGAGCGAGATCTGTTCATCCACATGGCTCGATGGCATCTGGCCGGCGGCCCTTCCGGAGCCGAGAGAGTTGAAAGCCGGTAGCGTTTGTGCCCTACCTCGTGTGCAGTGGCAGGCAGGCTGTGCTGCTACAGCCCAGACTGAGGATGCCACAACCCAGAGCCTTTAGTTGGGAGGGAAGGGCCACGGCTGTGCAAAGCAGGGTTCAGTGGTTCACTGCTCTGTTAACAGGGGGTCTTGTTGCGTTGGTCGCATGGCAGAGCTTCAGAGAGCCGGCTTTGGCGCGCTTGGGCGCTCACCGAGTCACCGTCGCCGTCACTCGCTTGGTTCCGATCCGAGCCGCGTGTTTGCAACTCGAAAAATCAATTATCTATTTATCCATGAGATCCATGGACCATGAGGGTGAGGGGGTCGAAGTTGCATGACGCAGCCTGCCTGCCTGAAGCACGTGAGGAAGGAGTATATGATAGGGAGAACGAATGTGGCGTCACCTGTCACCCATCATGGATCTATCTATCTGCTATACCCAAGAGGCTGCTGCGGTCATTTCTGGACCAGACAAGGATGATCCCGGGGCTCCCGGCTCCGGCAGAAGATTGACGAATTGCACAGTACTCCTACTCTGCTGCGAGTGTTAAGCGTGGATCTACAGTTCTACACACAGTGACAATGACCGTGGGTTTTTCTTCCCGTTTTACTTGACGCGAAATGGGCATTGCTTCTGGGATATACTCCACAGCGCAAAGAAAAGATTCCCACTGCTCCCTCCCGTTTCTTCTCAAGACGAGCGGCGGACGGGGTACGTACGTGCAGGGGCAGCCACCCAAACCCACGCAAAACAGGCGCCGGCAGCCCGGCACTGACTGCCACACGACCCGAGAGAGAGGATGAGAGAGTGCCTCCACGTCCACGGCTCCACCGCCACCCCACCACACCAGCCAGAGTTTTATCCTGTACGTACTGATGAGATGAGATGAGAGCACCGGCCGCATCGGGCAGCGGAATCTGCAGCAAACATGGGCTGTCGTCCTCGTCCGCGCGGGCGGAGAGGGGGCAGGGCGCGTCTCTGCGTGCTCGCTCTCCCTCACTCTCCTCCTTCGGGCTGGCACACAGCCGCTGCTGCCGCCAGCCGGCACGCCTTTTTAGTAGCTTCCACGCGTAAAAGGAAGGGGAGGCCCTGCCCGCCAATCATGCCGGCCGGGCTGCTGCGCGCGGCCCAGAGGAGGCAGGGGCTCTCGCCTCGCCCTCCCGCTCCCGCGCCCCTGCCCCTCCAGGGGAGAGACACCTGCCTTTTCCCCGGACGCGACACCGGCCACCGGACCGGACACGCACCACGGCTCCGCACGGCATCGTCGGCATGGCGTCGCATCGCCGTGGCCGGAACGCAGCGGCGCCTTTTGCCGCTCACCACGGCACGGGGCTCGGGCTCTTCCCAGGCGGCTGATGAGAGAGGGAATCAGATCGATGAAACGATCATGGCGTCAGGGATCACGCGCGCGGACCGATCGCGCTGCGCCCACGCCTACGTGAGGGCACGTTTGGGCGTCAGGGAGGGGGCGCCATGGTGAGGTGTGAGGTTCAATTCAATTCAAAACGAACGCGGCAGGAGCAGGATCAGGACAGGACCATCCGGCGCGGCCGGCGACGCATTTGTGTGTGGTTCTCGTGCCCATCGGCCGATCTCCGTTTCGGATCGCAGAGGGGATACGCCGGTGCACGATATGCAAAGGCCGGTGCACGCCGGATCTGTACCCTCGATCCTATGAGGTAGACCGCCGGTGGTCCTCTGGTTATGTGTGGTCGCGTACGCTCGAACAGGGCTTCTTCTGATGAAAAGGAGAAGGAAAAAACCGAGAAACGCTCAATCCAGATGCTGCGAACGTAATACGACAAATGAGCAATTCACATGTGCTCAATTCTTATATATTATATAATATGTAGGCTAGCATATAGATAACGATGTCAATGTAGCGTTCGTAAGCCAAGTTTCTCACGAGTCGTGTGTACATTTTTTTATTTAACGACAGGCAACGTGCCTACCAACAATGAATCGCACACCCCGCGCATGTGACTGACCTGACAATTTTCGTGGCGCCACGTGTATGTACGTATTGCAGCGCAACCACATCACGATCGGCCCGCGCCCTGGTAGATGCCACCACACCCGCAGGCAAGTCAGGCAACCAGAAGTACATCGACCGAGCTGGACCTGGCCGGCCGGTCGAGCTAGCTAGGGCGCGCCTGGTGTCGATCTGGTGGACGGGCTCGTCGCCTAGCCCGAGTACAGCGCCACCGGAGCGAGAGCGACGGCAACAACCGGCCCCGGCGCCCGAAATTTGGCGCGGCGCCTGGCACCGGCTGGCTGTACTGCCTCCTCCGCTGCCGAGAGTCCGAGAACGATTCCAATCCAAACACCCACCCCCACACGACGCGCGCATCTGAAACTGAGGTGGGCTTTGGCACTCTCGATGCCGAACTGGGTGCGCGCGCGCGCCACGTGCCCATGTGCGTGCCTCGCGTTGCGTCTACGCTCGATGCATGTGGTTCCTGCATGCTATGCTACATTGGCGACGGATCATGGCCGGACCGCTCGCTTGCGCTCGCTGTGTATCATGGCAACGTTGAGGCCTTGCTCCACGATCGTCGTCGTCCATACCTGATCCAACCAACAATCGAGTGCCTTGGTTCCGTATGTTACCACTGTATCTTTATCAGGTTCCCAATCGTTTTATTCTTTCTTACATGTGCATTGCATGCCTGTACCTCGTCTCATCGAGCAGTACTGTACGTACGTAAGTAGGAGTACTCCGTTGGTTGCTGAATGAAGGATCGAGAGGATACAGGCAGCAGCAGCATCTCCGCGTTTCAGCGTGACGTCCTGGCATCTATAGCGGGAGTGATGAGGCAGTGACGCCCATGTGGCTCCCCATTAAGAAGCAAATGGTATTTAATTAGCCGATTGGTCCTGCAGAGAACCACGGAAGGCAACTCATCAGCGTGATGTTTGATGATTCCCTGCTCGACCCATAATGCTAAAACGATGCTACCAGTGCATTATTAGCACCAGCGTCCTTATCTTAATTACTACTATCGCAGATTCATACTCCTGTACGATGTTAAAACTGAATTTGGTGTCAGTGCGTGAGTGATTTAAATCTACACCTCTCCTGCGCCAGTTTGCTTTGCTGCCGATCGATCCGAGTTGCTCCACGCACGCATGCGTAGTACGGCGGAGGATGACGCGATGTGCGAAACAAACAAACAAACAATTAGAGGAGTAGCAGCTGTTAGGAAGCGAGGGAGCAGGCATGCGTGCAGCCTAGTAGTATACCAATTAACGGGGGTAGCCCTAGGCTTTGGGATTAATAAAAACACGCGCGCGCGGCCCTGCAGAGCAGAGAGGAGGTTGTGCAAAGGCGCTCGCTCGGATCACGACGGGGCTACGGGCGTACTGTAGTACGAGCGGCTGGCTTTCACCTAGTTTACGCCTGCCGAGGCAGCCGGGGCATTTGACTTGGCGCGGCCATTAAAAGGTTGGGCAGCCGCCTCATAAAACGGGGACGGGCATCCCGTCTCGTCTTTTACACGGCCAAGCAACGTCGATCCTGATACTCACACAACATGGAACGCACATGGCCCGCCTGATACTCCCTCCCTCCCGGCCTTTTCTCTCAGGCTTCATGCATGGGTCAAATACATCTTTCGCCCAGTACGCGTGTAAAAGAAAAATTTACAGCTCTCGATTAATAATAATAACTGGTTGCTTGCTACTCGTAGTAAGAGCGACTGCCAACGTCACGTGGCGCGCCGCGAAATCCTACGCGCATGTGTGGCCATGTGACTGACCAGCTCTGGGGTTTCAGCTAAACGACAGGGCCTCAGCAGATCAGCTGGCAAAACACAGCAGATTACCGAGGATAAGCACGGCCTACTGCCTACTGTATCTGTATGTGAGTGAGAGATTAAGCAAAACGGCCGCGGGAAACAATCTGAGCAACAGGAGGCACGAATGATTCAGCCCAGTTGCCCGCGCGCGGGCGGGGCAGGGGGTTGCTTGCGCCGAGCGACGTCCTGGCATGTGACCCGCCGCCCCGGGGCTCCATCCATTGATCCCTGTCATGTTACCCCCCCAGCGGCCAGCGCGTCGGATTGATCGGCGCCCGCGGCCGTGCCGGCGCGCCCATGAGGAGGAACATGGCGCCACATGCTACGCTACTACGCTAGCGCCGGCTACCCCTTTCGTCCCCGTCCCCAGCAAAGCAGAGCAGAGCCGGCGTGTGCTGCGCTGCCCCCCCTAATCATGGCCAAAGGCGCCGTAGCACTAGCATCGGATCACTCGCCGGGCTCCTCCCTAAACTACTCATCGCATACGCACAAACTAGCGTGAGAGCCACCGAGCCGGCGATGGCCACCGCGCACCCCGCATTTTTTTTGTAAACCCGCCCAAAAAAATGCGAAGCCTATCTAGAGCTAGCCCCCTCCGCGCCGCTTTGATATTCTCTGATCTCTGGATCACAGACCGGATCGGTAGCTGATTCACGCTACGGCGGTGTGGGCACCGAGTTTTGTCAGGCACGGTAGCTTAGCTTAGGCTCACAATCGAGAGGTTGTGACAGGAACTGACGACGCATCGGCGGTAAGCCTTGTCACTTCCGTAGCGGCCCCGAGTAGCGTGGGCGGCTTCTCGATGATGGGGGCATGAAAACGAAGTGTACCATTCGATCGGCACACGCTGTTCTTGGCACGGGACCAACCATAACACGAGCTACCTTGTTGGAACCGGCCGGGTCTGAAGAAGAAAGGGGGGGCGTTTTTTTACTGTACAAAAATAGAGAGAACCCCTGAGACTGAGAGTGCTTTGCGCGGCAATTGCCATGTGCGAAAAGGTTCAGGCTCTTGGAAAGTCAACCAATCTGTGGAGTACTGTACAGCAAGCGTATACGGTATACATACTGTCACTGAATAATGATGTGCGTGCCCAATCTGACGGGATACCACGCGATACGGTAGCCGCCGTACACGGTATTGCCACTGCCGTTCAGAGTTTCACGCTAGCCAGGAGGAGCCTAGGAGGGCTAGGACAGTGGACAGTGGTCACTTCTCACTTGCGTGCACTTGCTCTCGAGCACAGGACAGGGCCACCATGTCCATGCGATCCCTACACCTCCGGGCGTGACCACACTGGGCCACAAAGTCCAAGCCCAGTGGACCTCATAATTAGCAGCTCATACCCAGTGTCACACATGCAAAATGGATTAGACCACAAGGAAAGAAAAAAAAACAGTAGGGATTGTTTTTTTTTAAAATGCATATGCCTACGCACTTATTGTTAACACATCAGCGCAAAAGAGAGGCGGCAGAAAATCCAAGCGGATCACAGGAGGGAGGCGCGAGGCCGAGCAGTGGAGCACCATCGGCGTCGCCATTTGCCAGTGCCGCACCCCCTCCTTTATATTCCCCACGCCTCCCACCCTCTTTCTCCTCCCCATTTCCCACCGCATCCCTTACGGCCATACCACCACCACCACCCCTCGCGCCGCCTCCTTCCCTCCCCCCTGTCCTGCCTGAGGCGGGCGCAAAGCCAGTTTCTTGGATCGCGCACAGCTCGTTCTCCGTGGCTCCCGATCCATCGGGTTTTCGTCTTCAACCAAGAATTGTTGGCGCGCGCACTGGCAATGGCATCCACGTCGAGCTCAACGCCCGCGCCGGAGGTGGGGGAGAGGGGGCGGAAGCGGAAGCGCGCAGCCGGGGAGGAGCCCGCGGCGGCGGAGGCGCAGCCGTCCAAGTGGCGGAAGCGGCGCGAGCACGAGCTCTACTCGTCCAAGCTCATCGAGGCGATCCGCCTCGTGCGGGCAGGACAGTCCGCGGCGGGCCCGCCTCGCGGGAGGGCCGTGCGCGAGGCAGCTGACCGCGCGCTCGCCGTCGCGGCACGCGGCCGCACGCACTGGAGCCGCGCCATCCTCGCCTCACGCCGCCGCCGCCTCCAGGCCGCACGCCGCGCGCGCCTCCGCGCCCCCGCGTCCCCGTCCTCGCGCCACGGCGCCGCCACCTCGGCCTCCACCTCCGCGCCGGGGCAGGGCTCCAGCACGCCGCCCCTGGCGAGGAAAGCCAAGGTGCTGGGCCGGCTGGTGCCCGGCTGCCGGAAGCTGCCGTTCTCGACGCTCCTCGAGGAGACAACCGACTACATCGCGGCCCTGCAGATGCAGATCCGCGTCATGACAGCGGTCGCCGAGGCGCTGTCCGCAATCTCTGCCACTTCCTCCTCCAACTCCGGCGCCGGCTCTTCCTCCTCGCCGGCGTGACCGAAGCTCCATGATTCGTGCATTCGCTGTAAATTTTTCCCTCTTTTTTCCCCTCCCACGAATTTTTCCTCGGGATTAGTTAACCTCTAGCTCTCCCTCTCTCCCCACCTAGTTTTCCCTTGTCGTCTTGTCTCCCTCATTTGGGCGAGTGGTTGTGTGATGGTGAAGAAGATGACGATGGCGTCCCAGTGATTAACCCGTGCTGTAAAATGGGGGTTGAAGAAGCCGTAGGTAACAGTGGTTTTGTTTGTCTCCCCTCCCCCTTCTTCCACCTCAGGATTCTTTTGTAGGTTGGTTTGTTGGTCTCTTCTCCGATGAATGTTCATTCAGATCACATCGTGTGCGGTGTAATGGTGCATTCTTTCATGTGACTTAATAACATCCTGTAGCGTAATCCTCTGCTGTGCTAGTAAATTCTGCAGTTCTTCAGTGCTCGTATCATCTCATAATTACTCGTCTGTACTTCGGAGAAACCTGAAATGATGCTCGATTTGCGCTTTGGTGGTCGAGGGCGGCGAGCCTTTCATGACTCGGCCGCGATCCCAAGTTGGACTATTTTTTGAAATAAAATAAACAGGACTAATCCATACAGGTTTCCACGGGCCCGAATCTCTCAAAATCTCCAAATTTCCGGCCACATTCGCCAAATTTTGGACGGAAAAATGAGAGATTTGGATAGAAAAATTCGCCAGAGCTGTACAAACAGAACGCCCTAATTTCCGTAGACGATAGTAGACCCGAGACGGACGGAGAGGATTGGCGACCGCGGAAAAAAAGAAAAAAACAAAAAAGATCTGAGCGGGGGTGCGGTACGCGATTGTTTATTTCGAACTGGCCGGTCGTACCAGGCAGGCCTCGCATGGAACGTGAAATGTTGCGACGCGAGGGGATTAAATGGCACGTGGCCGATCTGAGCGGGCACGCCCGGCTGGGACCCGCGTGCAGTCACTGACCGTGGGCCCGACCCTCGCATCTCTCATCGCATGCAGTTAAAAACATCTCGCGGACAGCGCCGGCGACGGGGGCGGCGGCCCCACCGTCCACAGCGCTCGTCCGATCCTACGGTCTCTTTCCTTTTCTTCACGCGCGTCGCGGTCGCCGCCGGCCCACCGCGACGGGGGGAGCTCGCTGGGCTCGGCCCGGCTCCCCTCCGGCGCGCGAGGGAAAGTACGACGCTGCCCCCCGCGCTACGCGACAGTGAAGGAACTCCAGGAAGGGTGGGAGGAGCGTCGCGGGGCGCCGGTGCACTCACCACCGTCGCGGCGGCCGACGGACGTGGACGAGCAGGCTGAGCTGGCCCATAATGCTGAGCGGGCCCGGGGCGCCGCGGCGCCGGGGTGGCGAGGGCCTCCACGTGGTCCGTACGGGTGGCGGGGCACGGGTGGGGAGGGGCGGTGGCGACGTGGCCGTTGTATGATTGGCGCGTCGCCATCCTCCGGCGCAGGTAGGGCGTGCCCGCTGCCGCTGCCATGCTAGGCTGTGCGCGCCACGCGGCTACTACGTGACAGGGCCCGTATGCGCCCGGCCGGCCCGCTCCATCGATATCATGATTCCCCGCGCCATGCGGTGGTGTACGCGCACCACCACCGATCGATCAATGCCCGCCGTGTACTGTGTACTGGAGCGCCATGCGCCTAGCTACTCTACTGCCTCTGTCGACTCTACGCCCCGTGCGCGCTGTGTGTGACTGCGTAGGATACTAGGATGGATCATGCGTCCTCTCGTGCTCGTGCGCGTGCTCGTGCTGTGCCATCCATGCCGTTTAAGCTCGGGCCCGGCCTGATGAGCTGAAGGCCGTCGTCCTCTTTTAGCTGGCCACTGCTGCTGCAGACCTTGCAGTGCAAGCTCGCACGCTTGCTGCCTGTCGCGTCCAATCCACAGTTCCAAGGTCAGGTGACGGCACGAGGTCCGTCTAATAACTTCTAGGTAGAGTGATTTTGACAACAGAAAACCAGCCGGAAGGTCGCCGATTATGGTAAGGTGGGACGGTGGTTGTTGTTTTTTCCCTGAAAGATATGGTAAGGTGGTCGTTAATTCCCTTCCTTGCGGGCTCCGGGCGTTCTCCGTCGTGTTGGACGTACGAAAGGACAGTGTGTATCGGTGGTGGCCGGCGCCGGAGCCGGCGCAGCCTTTGCTGAGGACTTGTTGTCTGTAGTAGCCTAGATTTGTTGTTCATTAGTGGTATGCTGCTGTGTACGCCAGCACGCGCTCTGAAAGCCTGCCCGTCCTGGTTTCATGTGTGATGCTCATGTTCTCTTCTCTCCCCCGGCCCTCTCTCTGTCTGGCATGGCCTGCCATCATCAACGTGGGACTGGGCGACCTCCTGGAGAGTCAGAAGGTGAGGTAGCTTTGTTCGGAGGCCTTGGTGAGACTGCCAGGCAAAAAAATAAAGACTACCAAAACATACGGACTTGCTCAAAACAAAAAACTCTTGAAAGTTGAAAATCACGACGAAAAAAACTCTCAAGCCGAGGCCATAGCGTACGTGCACGTTAGGCAGGCGATCCGGACCGAGTGACGCCTGCCTGCCTGACTGAACTTGGCCGACAACGCACGACCGATGCTCGCGTTAGACTGCCGTCGCTTCAGGACAGCCAACGGAGTAACCGGCGCGGCCGCTTTATTTGTTTGCCCGCCTCTCCGGGCGGGACCCGCGGCCGAGCCCTGCGACGCCACGAGCCATGTGGGATGCCTGGCCACCAAGCCCGTCGTGGTCCCGTGCACGCCCCCCCCCCCCCCCCCCCCCGCCCCGCCCTGTTGCTCTGCGTTCCATCCCCTTTTCCATCGGCTCGCCGTGGTGGCTTCGCTTCCGTTTCCCTCTCTCGCTGTCGCTGCACGTTGGCCCGGCGGCCTTCCTGATCCACCACCACCCCGCCGCTCTGTTGAATCGAACGAACGAACTCCCTTTCCTTCGCCGTTCGCTTTTTTTGCCAGAGGACCGGCGGAACCGAAACGGAAGCAGTCGTGGAGGAGCCCTAGCCTAGCCCACCACGTGGGCGGATAATGCCCGGGCCCACCGCTGCCCAACTATAAAATCTTTGCGGGGTGGCTTTTTCGCGGCTGACGTGGCGCGCCTTCCCTCATGCGCTGCGGCGCAAGGTCTCTCCCTCTGGCGTCTTCGTTGGAGCCACCGGCCGCGACATCTTCCATCAACCTCCCTCCTTGGCGCCCCTGCGTGCGTGTGCGTTCTGAGACGCGCATGGCGGCCGGCGGGGGCCATGCGAGCGAGAGCGAGCAACCGAATCTTGGCGCTGAGGGCTTGATTACGGGCCACGTAGCTATTAATTCAGGGTGGTATTGATGGGTGGAGAATTATTATTGTGCTGTTGTTCAGATCTGGGTTTTGATCACGGCGATATCCGTCTGGGATTGTCGTCCGTGCCCTCGCATCAATTGTGTAGGCAGCTGCCGCCTGCCGGAGCGGATCCTCGTCCACACAACATCGTGCATACGACACGGGGACAGATATGCCTGTCACGCTGGCCATCGCCTGCATGCCGCTCTGTATAAACACATGCTTGCGCATACGTACCCCCATCTGAAAAACCGATCGAGCTGTTGTTCACCCGCGACATGCCAGGGCGCACACACGTTACATGTTGGCCAGAGCCGGCCGGGCACGCACGTGAAACCGACCGATCGATCCATCGAGTACGGGCGCCACCAACATGCCCCCTCGACCCCGCCGTTCCGGCGAGAACGACCGCGCACGCACGCACGGAGACGGGGGCGTCGTCGACTCGTCGTACGCGCGTGGCCGCGGCTCGTTCCCTCCTTTGGTCGACCGCGGGGCGCGAGAGGGGGACGGGGTGGTAAGCGACGCGACGCGGGGGCGGAGGCGTAATCATGGTGTTTCACCGGCCGGGCGATCTGGAGCGACCGGGCGATGGCGTCGGCGACGTACGCGCGCTTTTGCCACGATGCCGGACCCGGAGACTGAGAGTGTGGAGAAGGGAGCGCCGCCTCAGCCCCCGCCGCGGTCTCCATCTCCACATGCGTGCGAGGGATGCACACGGCACGGCGGCAGGCAAAGGAAGCCCGACGAAACCGACGTCCACTGATTGGGTTTTCCGAGAGCTGGGCCGCACCACACCGATCGATCGATCCAACCGTGCGATACGCACGGCCAGCTGGCGGCCAAGCGCGCTGTCCGTCAGGTGTCAGCGTTAATGAAGGAGCCGGAGCCGTTAATGAACTGAACGAGACTCTTTCCTTCTCGAGGGAACACGGAGCTCCGGCGAGCTTTCGTGGTACTTTTGGCTGGGTCAGTGAGAAATAAAAGCGTCGGGCATCACTCTGAAAAAATCGTAGAAAGGTAATTGATGGAGCATTTGCGATCTCTGCATCGCTTGAGCGAGCTATCTGCGACAGGACGATTGTGATCCAATCCAATCCAATCGGTGCAGGTAATTGATTAATTCCATGTGGAGTGCAGCCCATTTTCAGTCGCCACCCCTGCTTTAAGACAACAGGGAGAGACGACTCAGAGCATGAGCATCTCGGTTCCCCCACCTGGGCTGCCCGCCGTCGTGTGCCGCCCCTCGGACGGGATAGGCGCACCACCGCTGATCGGACATCAGAGAGCTCGCGCGCGCGTCAACTTGCCGGAAAAAGGGCTCCAGCAGGCACCAGGAACCGTGAGACGCGTCACGCATATTTCAGCATGTGGGTGTTAGCAGCAGTGGGATCGAGGTGAAGTAATGGGGATAGGGAAGACGAACAGCAGGGGAATTGAGAGGAAGCCAGCAGGAAAGCTCAAGAGTTCACATATCTGTTTTACAATTCGATGCCTTCCTCTCCACTCCTTGCTCCTACTTATCTCTCAAGATTTCAGTATTACTATTACATGGGCTTCGACCATTCAGGCCCAGCAACCTGTACATTGGGCCTTCTGTTGCGTGTGCCTCTTCTCGGGAATTTTTTTATTATATATATATATATATATTTTTTCACGATTTTTCGAAAATATATAGCGGATTCAAAAATTTGCAAAAGTAGCCTCCAACCGCCGTAGTAAATGGCCCTACCGCCATTTCCCGTAGCTGCAGGGACAGCTTGTCTTCAAAAAATCATAACTTTTTGGTTTGAACTCGGATGAGGATAAAATTTATACGAAAATTGTAGCTTTCGACGAGATCTACAACTTTGTAGTTCAAACTTTTTTCATTTGAAGTCATCTTTGGACTCAAAAAATCGATATACTATCCAGATCTTCTTTGGACTCAAAAAATCGATATACTATCTGAGATCTGGATAGTATATCGATTTTTTGAGTCCAAAGATGACTTCAAATGAAAAAAGTTTGAACTACAAAGTTGTAGATCTCATTGAAAACTACAATTTTCGTATATTTATCCTCATCCGAGTTCATACCAAAAAGTTATGATTTTTTGAACAGAAGCTGTCCCTGCCGCCACGGGAAACGGCGGTAGAAAACGCTACATTACCCGCGTCGGGGTACTGTAGCAACCGCCAGTTGAAGTGGCGGTAGGAGTGCTGCAGTATCATGCCGTCGTTCCCGGTGGCGGTAGGTCCCTACCGCCATTTATCATGACGGTTGGAGGCTACTTTTGCAAATTTTTGAATCCGCCATATATTTTCAAAAAATTGTGAAAAAATAAATATATTAAAAAAAAAATCCCAGCTCCTGTTGTCCATCATCATGCAGAGTGTCATACGCAGTGGTACTAACAGTGGGATATGCTGGCTGGCCGTGGCCGCTGCCACGCTTGCGGTCGGTGTTTTTTTTTCCCTGTTTTGAAATAAACGGTTGGGTCGGTTACAAAGGTTGCGATTGATTGGCCTGGCCCCGCCCTCGGCGCGCACATGCGAGGCCCGGCGGCCGGCCGGCCGGGACGCTGTCAACTTGGTGGGTAGGGCCCCTGCTCGGCTTGTCGATTCCGCTTGTCGGCGCACGGGGACAGGCGGACAAGCGAATGTTTGAAGCAATGCGCCCGATGTGGGAAGGAGACCGTAAGGCGACGGCGAAGGGCAAGCGGGTGGAGCCTTGGCCCGTATTGGACTCTGCCCGTCACCTATGGGACGGACGGACGCCATGAAAGCTAGACCGCTTTCTCCTCCATCAGACTGCCTTCAAAATCGCAAGCAAAGAAACTTTGCTTCTTTCAGGGCACTGCGCCACAAAAGGCACCAAGGACGTACCGTGTGTATAACAGGCATGCGTTTTTTGAGGTAAAAATATCGTGAACATAACACTGCCATGTCGATCTTTGAAACGTAGAAAGCATAATTTAAGGTAAAATAATAAATTGCACGCGAAATAAAAAGACTTGTTTTTTCTAAAATGTAAAGTAAGATAGCAACTTTCTTTTTAAAAAAAGTAAGATAGGAACCCTTCGAATAAGAAGAAGGGAAATTGAACGAAACTAACTTTTTTTTGTTGGCGCTAATGTCCTTTTCTTCCCCTTTTACTGGATGCGTTGCATGTTTCTAGCTGGATACTTGATGGCCACTGTTCCCTTTTTTTTCATTAAGTAAGCAAACATCATGAGTGTCATGAACAAGAACAATACAAGTACGCAATCATCACAGTAGGTAGACGGCATGCATGCACATGACATCCACGGAGGAATCATACTGGCATGAGCTTTTCCCCGTGATTGATCCTGATCATTGGAGCGCCTTGCCAGAAATGTCAACACAGATAGGGCAGGGTTTCTTACGTGCCACGACGCCATGCGTATCATACTTACCAAGTCAAACCAACAGGTGGCTAAAAAGAAAACCAATATTTTGACGCAAAGATGAGGGAGAATTATTGCTCACAAAAAAAAATGATGTGAATCTGAAAGCAACCAATTGAGTCGCCCTATCGTCGTTATTATTATACTGACATTATTCTAAGTCTCTTGCATGTATATAGCAGACATTGTTCAGAATACTAATCAAATTTTAAAAAATCAAATTTATACTGTCAGTAAGAATAGATAAGCAACGTAGCACTTCACAAAATTAGTTTAAGGACACACTCGAGAATGCAGTATATATACAAAGTCACTACATGCATGACTGTCAGTGAAATAGGGTAAAAATGATGAGCCCGTTCGACTGACTTATCTCGGCTTATGCTCATGTGTACGGCTGATTTGTTGAATATATATAGCAGACATTGTTCAAAATACTAATAAAAAAAACATTAAGAATAGATAGGCAACGTAGCACTTCACAAAATTAGTTTAAGGGCACACTGGAGAATGCAGCAGTATACAGTCACTACATGCATGACCGTCGGTGAAATTGGGTAGAAATGTTGAGCCCCGTTCGACTGACTTATCTCGGCTTATACTGATGTGTACGACTTATTTGTTGTGAGACAAAAAATACTACGTAAGAAGTCGAAATAAATCGAGAATAAACCAACCGAACATACTCGTTGTTGTTCTTAGAAGAGCGACGTGTTTGACAATTTGCGTTGACCATACACGACTGAGGGAGGAAAGCTCCACCTCCACTGCTGCCTCCACGTCCTAGTGTATAATAGCAGACGCACGGGATGGGAACATGGGGTAAATGTATTCAAAAAGAGTATAAACAATGGCACTTAAAGAAGTGAGAGCACCAGATTTTTTTTGTGAATTAAAAGAACACGAGATCAAGTGATGAGCAGGGTGCCACGACGCCAACAGGGGAAAAAGAGAGCTCCTCCAACCGGACTGCGTGCATGTGCAGCTGATACGCGGAGAGTGGACGGGCACGAGCTGGGGATCAGATATTCAGACTGTGCTCGAAAAGACACGCGAAATGGGCAGAGGAGCCATGCAACCTTGCCGGCCGGGGGTTCTTCTCGGAGCGGGGTCTGTGGCCTGACACTGGCCGGCCGCACACGCTAGCAAGGAGCCGGATCAGGGTCAAAGCCACTGCACGTCCTGCTTGCAGATGTAGAGCAATCAGCAATGCGAGCTCCCTGCCGATCTCTGCTTCCGGCGGGGCGCACGGACAGCTCACGAGAATTGCATCAACGTCGACATCGTCACCGGATGCATGCATGCGTGCGCGCAGCGGCGTGGTTTCCTAGATCACTCGAGAAATGACACGCATGCAGCCATGCATGTAAACTTCTGAGGCCTGCCGGCCGCCGGTGGGTGTTCATCATCCCTCCTCTCTGGGCTCTGGGCTCTGGCTCTGGCTCCATCTCCATTCTCCATGTCAATGTCCATGTGGGTACAGCCAGCCACACACACCCTCCAACTGAACACTGTACAACCTATACTGTTTGTATTCGACTACTGTTCGCCTTGCCAGCCCGACTCCAATCACCTGGCGAGCCACACCTTTCCGATGGGTTGCCATCCTGTACGTGACGGAGGACGTCACAACCCTAGGCACCGCACATACGGAGAGTACCAAACAAACCCAACAACCTTCTACAAAGAGTATGGTGTAGACTACAGATCGAGTATGTCGCCGTGGGCGTCAAACTGTCACATCTTTCGCGCTCTCGACGCGTACGAGCTGACGAGGCTAGAGGAGAGGGGAGCGCTCGACGGCACATGGCCGCGGGCAGAGGCCAGGACAGGACTGGGGAGGGCGCGGCGATCGAATCCGGCGGGCTACGCGCGGCGCCCCATACCATGTACCAAAATGGCAAAGCGAATGGACTCGCTACCGTGCTTGTATCAGGAACCTATCGTTGATGGATCGAGGCGGCGGCGGCGGCCATGCACGCACGCCCCATGTCGTGCCTTTGCCTTTCCTTTGCACTGGATCGCTCGTACTCGTACATCACATGCTCGCAGCATGCATGCACGGTGAGCCACCACCACCCCCTGCAATTTTAATTGAAGGTGTTTCCGCCAGGCGCTTCCATGATTGGCCTGGTGAACCGGCCGGGCGCCGGCCCGCCCGCGCCCACGACGGTACGAGACGTACACCACGAGTGCGCATGCATGGATGATGGATCCATCCATCTCCTCCCCTCTCCCTGCGCATGCACGCGACGAGTACGGGCGCGCGCGCACGCCTTCTCCCGTGCCCCTGCCGCCTGCTACCCCCGCCCGTGCCTGACGCGCGCAGGCATGTGGCGTACCCGCCGAGCCGTGGCCGTGCATGCTGCCGCGGATCGGAGAGCCCCGGCCGAGCAAGCCAACGGGCGCTGGATCGGTGGCAGCGGCAGCGAGCAGCGAGCGCATGTGGCCTGTCGACCGGCCGGCCGGCCGGCGAGCCCGGTGGCGCTGGATCGGCTTTGGTCTCGCGCGCTGTGGAGTCTCGTGCGCGCGGGGCTCTTTCTGCCTGGAGCACCTGGACCACCAATAATGGACGGAGGCGGGCGGGCGGGCGGGCGCGCGGGCGAAGGAGGAGGAGGCCAGTGCATGCCCAGTGGTGGTGTCCATCCACGAGCTGCGCGCCTGCGCTGGCGACTTTGCACGGCGTCGGCACATGCGTGTACGTGTTGCGGCTGGCGCTCCACGCACGACCCGCTCGGTACGTATTGGGAGCGCGCTTTTGATGCTGGGGCCCCGGCCCGGCGTCGCGCTGAAAGAGTACGGCGGCAGCTGCTCGTTGTCGTGGTCGATCGTAGGCTCGATCGTAGCTGGTGGATTTTGCTGTCAGCGGTGCAAGCTGGGTCGGGCTCCCGGCCCTAGCTGTAGCATAACCGGCCATGAAGCCCAACACTGTTTGAGACCAAAACGTACACAGAGACCAACTGTTCTAGCTGTCGGTTCTCTATTATATAGGCTCTTTTCCCCCCTTCTTCGTCTGACTCTTTCGATATGTTGTCGTGGGATAAATCCGCACAGCAAAAGAGGCTCGAGAGGGACAAGGAGGAAAAAACAGAAAGCATCAAGGTCACCCGTTCGCTATTCTGCCGTCGTCTGACGCTCAGCTCGACCGACAAAGGTTCGAGCGTGCCAGCAGGCGGCAGCACACGGACCAGCGCGCGTCTCCTCTCCCAAATCTCTTGACCGACGATCGGACGGAACGCGAAACGGCCTGCCGGCTCGTGTGGCCGTGTCACTACCGCCCCCGGCCGTCGATCTCGAAACGAGACCCGCGCGCCCGGCCCTCCCCAAGGCCAGATTCCCCTTTCCGGAACAGGGCTTTACACATGAGAAAAGTTGCCTGCGCAGCGCGCACGCGACGCTGTCACTTTGCAAAAACGGTGTGCGTGAGCGTGCCGATCGATGGCGACTGAGATAGCTCAGCTCAGCTCAGCCTCATCACTCATCAGATCAGGTAAAGCTAGCGGCCGGCCACGTACGTCCCCGCGAAAAGGAGCTGATGAGGAGGCCTGAGGGGGCACCACCAGAGCGCACGCACGCACGCACTAGCTGCCTGCCCCTGAGTTGATCGATCGGGACGCGCACGTTAGGCCCATGCATGCCCCCCCTGCATCCTGTCGAGCGTCGACGTGTTCAGCCAGCCCCGTGCACATCTAGGAGGAGTGTACTGATTGTCTCCGGTTCGTTTGTGGTTAAACATAAAGTGGAGATGCAGGTTTTTGCCCCCCTTCAATTCGTTCCCTTCTTTCAGATCGGAAACGAGGGAAACGATAACAAACGAGGGAAAAGATTCCGTGTCATTTTCAGGCGGAGCAGTGCAGAGATTGACGGCGTTGCGGTCTGGGCCATTGGCGCCAGACACGATGAACTAGTTGGGTGTCAGGGTCACTGGGTCACTCACTCGCCAGAGTAATCCCTACTGAGTAGCCTTCGTCACTGCTCATGCATCTGAACTTGGGGACGGGACCGACAGCGTCGTCTTTGTGCGCTGTTGCTGGAGTGTGCTAGTTCAGAAATGACATGTGGGACTGACCTGTGCATGTGGTAAGAACGTAAGTGTAAGATTATTACAGTGCAATAAGGAGACGTTTGACGGTGTCAGCGTCATGCTCGTGCATTTCAACCTTCAGAATGGTGCTATACTGAAGATAGTCAGTGCATTACGCTCTTGATTAGAGATTCTACTTTGGTGGCCGGCCCTCAATAATTTGATTGAAGGCTAATGATGGTTAGGCCGGCCTAATGCTCCTCTGTCTCCTCCCTTGACAAACACTATGGGCTGGAGGACACGATACGTGCGGGCCACTCCAACGCTCTCTTTGCGGTTCGCAGCTAAGCCATGGATGCATGCAGGCACGTGGGGACATGATTCAAAAGCTACAATTGTTTGTTTGATTCCCCCTAATGAACTACAGTACTATATAACTAAACCACGAGGGAGATGAACCCCAACACCTCCTTATCCTAGCAGTGATCTGTGAGAATCTAGGTGCTCATTATTTATATATAAATATGCATGCATCTCTTTTGTGCTTGTTTACACCGGCATTGATAAGCTTGCACGCGCGTGTACAGGCGTCATTGGAGCATAATGATAGCCACTTAATCGCGGTTTCTTGCAGGGAAGCATAGGCCGCCGCCCCCCCCCCCCCCCCCCCCATGATGATATATCACATTGAGAGTAACATGCATTGAGCATTAGTGTATTTTGGGAGTCTGCATATGCGCTATCTCATTAGAAATGTGACGACGTCGTTTCGAGAAAAAGAAATGTCACGTCGTTAAAAAAATGTTTCAAGTACATGCAGTGTGTAGTTTCAGTTATAAAACCTTTTCCATGCTGAATTCATTTTATGGCAAAACCCCGCAATAAGCTTGACACAGTAGTTGTGCTGAAACTACACACTGCATGTACTTGAAAGTTCCGTTTAGCAGTACTATATACTTGACACAATAAGCTTTAATTTGTTTAGTTAAAGACAAGCACTTGACACAATAAGCTTTGTTTAGTTAAAGACCAGCACGTTGACAGACCAATATAGTTGTGCTGGATCACATTTTCAATTCTCCAAGTTAAGAAGGAAAAGAGCCTCATTGAACTTTCACAAAACCCCCCGCTAGTATATAATTAAAGTGATTGCCAGACGTTAATCATTGATTAGTGTCCTTAATCTAGAGCTTGCCAGATGGTTAGCATGAACGTGTCACCCGACGCATATATCTAATAATAATGGAACGGCCAAAGTTCGCCGGCTAACCAATCAGCCCCCGCCCGGCTCTGGTTCCAAAGGGAGTAAGCTGAAAATGCACTACACTACACACATGCACATGAGCAAGCTGGAATGATGGTGCCATGGCTGATTGATCAGAGGTTAGGAGTCCCTCTCCCAAGCCTTTCCTAATATCTTGCTAAAATATGCAGATTGCTGAAGGGTACGGGCAACAGAAAGTTGCATACGGCGGAATAATCCAGGGTGTTGCAATGACAAAAGGGCATGCATGCAAGCTATAGGGTAGGCGAGCGACATCTCATAGCTACGCACACTGCACGACGCCTTCGTTCTCATGCAACACACAAGGGAATGAAGGGGATCCGCCGATATAATAGCGACGGGTGCATCTGCTGCAGCTGGCGTTCCGGTTTGTTGGACGGCAATGGCATATCGTGCATGTGGCTGCATGTGCTCGCGTTGCAACGCGCGCCAACGCCAAATCCAACAGGCCACACCCATGCACGCACAAACACGCGCGCGCCCTACCTATTCCGTCGCTGCTGATTGATCTGTCTATCAACCCTAGCCACCAAAAGCGTATGTGAGCGTTGTATGCGTACGTGGAACGCGAGCAACCATCCATGGATGCGTCGCGCCTACCAACACATGCATATACGTACACGTCTGCGTGCTCGACCGGCCAGCCGGCCGGCGGCATGCATGATGGGGCATGGCAACGCAAACTTTCCGCGAAGCCGCCGGCGGGGCGGCGCGGCAATATAGAATCTCACCGCGCTGCGCGGCTGCGCTTGCATCGGCGGCCGTGTCGCGCCAACCGCAGCAACGGCGCCATTAGAATAGGCCGCGCGCGCGCCCTTTTGCGGGTGGTTCGCGGTGACGGTTCGGACATGCGCATCTGGAGCCGCACCGGCACCGGCATGATTGGGCGCTAGCCCATGTTCGCGCGATCATATCCCTATCCATCCATGGTGTAAACAACAAAGATTGCGGCTATATATGCGTGCACACTCATTGCATTTGCCCGGGTGACGAGCCTTTTTCTCCCGTGGAAGACCACTTGCTGATCATGCATCCGACGACGATCCTTCTCATCACAGCTATCTAGTAGCTTGGGCGTCGATCGATCCCTCCTCGATCCCATTCGGCGGCGATCGGAGGCCAAGGCGAAGGAGCTCACGGCCAGTCGAGGATGAGAGGAGATAGTAGGAGCAAGAAGGCGACGACACGGACGCCGCCGGCGCCGGCGATCGGCGAGAGGGATATCCTGGAGGACGCTAGGATGGTGAAGCAGGTGAGGGAGCTGCGGAGGCTGGTGCCGACGGCCTGCCGCGAGCCGTGCGGGCTCGGCGAGCTGTTCCAGGACGCCGCTACCTACATCGAGGACCTGCAGGTGCAAGTCAAGGTGATGCGGATGCTGCTCGACAAGCTCTCCGACGAGTGAGGAAATGCTCTCGCTCTCGCGCTTGCGCTTCCACAAGCGGGGGTTGTCAGTTGTGTCGTCATTGTAGTACATGTCCATATGGTTCGATCGGGTCATCGACAAGATCATCCTACTACACTATATTCCAATTAATTCAATTCATACCATTTGTTTGATTCTTGCATGTTAAATCTGCTGGATATGTCATTTGATTCATTATTACTCGTATGGATTTTTTTAGTTTCTCATAAGTGTATACTACCTGCTTGCTGTGGAAGTGTAAAATATAAGCACATTCATGTTTTACTCCGTACTTCTGTCCAGTGTATTTATCAGAATATAAGAAAGAAATGACAAAAAAAATCCCGTCTAATTAAAACGCGTGGTTTAATTTTTTTATTCTGTAGTATCTAGTTATAATTAATCCATGGGAGAAAAGGCGAAGGACGTGATTATTTTTTCCATCTCTGGCTCTAGGGATGGAACCAAAACATCCGAATTGTGTAATAGATTGATACTTTTAGATCACAATAAAATAAATTTGGTGCTAATTTTTTATGCATTATAACCAGCTAATTACTGGAAAAAATAAAAAAAATTAGCTACAATTTTTTTATAGATTATTTGCTTTCGATAGAGAAAAAGGTGAAAAAACATCCGTATCCGAATCTGAATAGATATCCGAGTTTCTTTTCATCATTTGATTAAAATATAGCACACATTTGGGGTTTATTTTGTATGAATCTTAACAAGCACAATGCCAAGAACAAGAATATAAATTTTGGATACAAAATATTATGCCTAATTTAGCTAAAATCAAAAAAGAACGGCTAAAAAATGATATCCGAATTGGTATCCGGATCCATCCCTATCTCGCTCATGTTGCTCAAGTACAGAGCCTAGTCGTTGCCATCTTAAACGAGGCTGACCCTGTTTTAATCTTCCGACATCCCTGCCGTTCCCCAAAACAGATCAAGTGTCGTGTCAAAGAAAAAAGATCAAGAGCCCATTTGGCAACAATTGGCTCATTTTAAACTAGAAACCTTTAAACTATCACATTTTTTTGAGCTGACTAAACGGAGAGGGTTCTCCATTTAGGCTTAAATGGAGAGCTCTTCGATGTTACTTTCTGCGACACAAGAGTTACTTCTCTCAATAGAAAAAAGCACATAGGAGAAAGTAACTTTTAGTCATACATGGAGAGCCCTCCCAGGTTACTTCCTGCGGCACAAAGTTACTTCTCTCAACAGAAAAGAAGCACACAAACAGGAGGAAGTAACTTTGTGTCACGGGAAGTAACTTTGTGTCGCATGAAGTAACTTTGTGTCGCGGGAAGTAACTTTTATGTCACAAGAAGTAACCTCGGAGGACTCTCCATTTAAGCTTAAATGGAGAGGCCTCTCCATTTAGATTTTGCGTTTTTTTTTAGAATTTTTATACTACTAGGATCGTGCCCGTGCGTTGCTACGGGCTCATATCATGTTCAAATAGATAACAATTATCATAGAGTAAATTACATTCTTAACGTAACTCGAAAACAAGATGCTATTTTGGTTGACAATTTTTTCTCCACAATCTTGACTTTCATACATCTTCAAATTTGAACAAGCAAGCAGGGTTGCCCTATACTCCCAATCATTTTCTGTAGCAATTTCTAAAGATGTCTTTACAATCACCAGTGAGCTGATGATCATCATAGTCTAAGAAGCTTCAAGTATAGAGAACCTATTCATACTACAGTGCAACACCAAAGCACATGGTGTATAACTAATCCGACTCTTCTTGCACATGACCTGTTGTTTTTAGAGCTTTGAAAGTTGTATCATTACGAGTGCAAAATATGTTGTTTGGAAATCTGGATCCACGGTGACTACATCCTGCACCACGTTTTTAAGACGAAACCGGGGTTCCCTGCTCAGTGCCCGTCTGGGTATTCCATCTCCACTATGTGGTGCAGCAGTATCATGTCCTGAATTACAAGAGCGTTAGTTAACCAAGGGATGGCTATTGATTTGTTTTCATCCATTTTTCGAGCATGAAGTAATGCAGTACAAAATTCGGTGGTAGAACAGAGTTTGAAAAGACTGAATCATATTCATTATTAAATTGGCTACCTACTGCAAACTAAGGGATCATGAGTGTATTTATGTATTTGAGTTGTCCCTGATAAATTTATATACTTGAATAAGCCAACTGCAAATAATAAGTCAGTAATCCGATCAATGCCTCTTTTCTGTTGATTCCTATTAATGACAATATAAATGTAAGTTTAATCTCATATGATTTAATTAAGTGAGATATTAGAACATATAGAGATTTAAGAGTTACATGCAATTCAACACATGAGACATGAGGAAGACATGCAGTGAGATAGTATGGAGGCTCACCTGCTCATTCTGGCCATAGGCCATCCTCTGTTCCATTGATCAAGAGATGGCAATCAGGTCGAAACAAAGCATTTCCAGCCTTTGTAGTTTCCAATGACATGTTAAAGACCACACCGTTTTAATTGACCGCACTATATAATCCAATGATATGTGTACAAGGCACCCACATCAAATAATCAAAACAAGGAAATGTCCTAGGTCGAGACTCGAACAGTAAAAAAATTTAACCATTTTAAGAATCACCTCTATTGCAAGTAGCATGCATGAATATAGACCCACATGCTTCATACTATCGTTCCATTTTCCTTGAGCTGAATATTGTTCCATTATTTATAACTAAATAAAACCACAAGTAAACACCACAAATACACAACCATAACCAAGAATGGATGATGAGAAATCATCAGTGCAAAATCTGAGTGAATGTCGCAAAGCAACACATTATGTTAAGGTTTTAGCTTGCACTAAGGGTAGATTACATAATAGCCATATTGCAATTTTTTTTCAAATCTTAACGCAGGGACTTACAAACTTGCAGTCATTATTGAGAAAGCTCACAGCTTTTGATATCTGGTGAAGCCCCCATGCAAAGTACTCGTCCCTGCACCATTATTTATTAGCCACCGTGGCATGTAGTTCAATGAAAATAAATAAACAAATCACAGGGTGAATCAAAATATATTGATAAAATGTCAGAAACTACAAGATTTTTCTTAGTGAATGAATATTTTGATGAACACAAAAGTACAAGAAGATCATGGTACCTCTAGGTGCCACCAAGATTCAGTTCCTTGAGCTTTTCGGAAAGTGGCATGACAGGCTCTGTTACAATATAAATTGTGTGCTTCATGGAAGGTCCATCAGGAACTTCCGCTTCAGTACTGTGTAAAAAAGGACAAGATATTTGGATGCCGCACCTGTAGTAACCACAACAGCAGTATACTGACTGAGCAGATATTGGGAAACAAAGCAGAAAACTTTCCAAAGAAAAAAATTGTATATTTCAGAGGTGTTCCTTCCGATGAAAGCAAGACAACAGAAATGATGCGATATGTTGTGGACAAAACAGCACAGAGAAGTGATGATAAAATATCACGAGAATCTTTTTCTTCTTTTTTGGCACAAATTACCACCTTCTATTTGGTCCAGAATATTTAAGGGATTGTCCAGATTTTCAGTAAAACAAGGTTTTATTGCTGCCCAGATTTTTTAAGCCTCGACATTTTGCCACAACACACGACAGACTGCACCATAAGTCTCAATCTCAACTCTAAAATCTAAAGCATTATAGATCATTAAAACCCCAATGAATAAAGTTATTAGCTTACCGTTCGTAATCTCTTAACACCATTGCGACCAGCAACCAAGTGTTTGTCCTGAGGGTTGCTCCCTGACAGAGAAAAAATTGACACAGGCGATCCATCATCCTGGAGAAGACAAGGCAAAAATACTGTTGGCAAGGGCATACATATCTAACAAAAATTAAGATAAAATAACCCTTTGGTGAAAAAAGAATAACAGCGTAAGAAATCAGAACTGCACCAAAAAAATCAATATTAACGGTAGACCTAGGATGTACAGTAAAACTCTCTCTCTCTCTATCAACTGCTCATCATCACCAGAATCATAGTATGACACACGATCCCTATACTTCTGCATATTTGACAATATAAAAACCATTACTAAGATTGCAAGAAAAAAAGCTTCAATAGCCAGATGCATTTTTGTCAATTCTTTTTATGCATACCTCTCCAGTAAAGTGTTGATATGTCCATTAACCTAGGTAATTTGTAATGTAATTAGATAGCCTCTTTGAAAACAACAGTTTTCTCTATGTAATTTGTAATGTTACATAACACCCAAAATACATTCCTCATGAAAAAGTGGTCAAAAGTCACAAGTGCAGTTCCAAATATTGTTTCTAAGCCAGCACCATGACACAGGATAATGTCTTCCATGTTTCTTCATTATAAGAATGCAACCAGAAATGAAATATATTTACCAATAATTAACATATATGCTCAGGTGATGCTGGCATAGAAAGAAAGAGATGGATACGGAATTTTCTAACAGAGATGCTCAGAGGACTGGAAGCCTCAAAGAAAACCATTATTGTGAGAAATGAGGATAAAAGAAAAGAACTTAAAAATGAATGATTTAGGTAGGAGGGACAAAACACACCTTGGTACAAAGTGCGATAATATTAGTATCTGTTTGCTGCCAGTTTTCACTTCTTCAATAGTGTAAAATTCTTCCCATTGAACTTGTCGAAGTAAAGAGCAAGAGCTCTGTCATAATTTATCAGGTCTGAAAGCCATTATGTGGAGAAACAGACAGCTGCCAACCTGTCTAGAACTTTGATAGACAAAAGAAAAATAGAAATGTGGGCCAAGTGAGTTCAACAAAAGGATAATCAAATGAGGCCAATTGACTTTAAACTGATAGAAGGAATTACAAACCGCATGTTGGTCAGAACATCAATCAACAATTGGGTACAATCTCTTTTCTTCTACTTTTGATGATCCATTCTGGTTTTTTCCTAGCGGTGTCACTCTGATTTAATGCCACTTTCAGATGTTAGACAATTTCAATGTTACTACAATTGGGTACTACTTAATCACCAAAGCTCAATTGTCAGGCAAAAGAATAACTAAAACAAAGAGTGATACTTGCTGGCACTTAACAGAGGCAAGGAGTAAATTCATGCATATTGCTTGGTGAATCCCAGGAAAGATGCAAACAATTCAGTTCCAAAAAATAATAGCAACCAAGGAATTTAAGGATGCCATCCACATTAACCACTAAAGAATAATTGATGATTTACCAGAAAAAGAAAAGATCATGGAAATAACCCGAATAGCACATGGCCTATAACTGAATACACTTGTTGCTTCAAACATCAGCATTTAGGACTGTATAAGCTCACTGGTTCGAAGAGTGCTTCAATGCAAGCTTCAACCCGCCATCCTTGAGCATTCCCTTACTAATCTGGATGACACCCAAACTATTTTTCTCTACCTCGAACCGAATCATCTGAAGCCAAGTATACTGAATATTTGCCGGTCCCCACACAACTCTACCCTAGGCTCAGGAATTTTGTTTTTCTTGTTAAGGGGGGCAAGAGTATCATGTTTGTGGTAAATGCAGGTTACCTTTCCCTTCTCCAAGCCGTGGCTGCCCGAGGCTCCTTGCCCTATGCATCCAGAGTCTACGAACTCGCACGACTGTTGATAGGATCCACAGGAACACCTTTGGAGAGCAGCAGCCTCGCAGCATCATGGTGACCTGGAGGCAGAGAGATCGATACACATCATCAGAGTTCAGAGACTCCAAATCAAACGCAAACAGAGCACCTCCAGAAGTCAATGACCAAATCAAACAAAGATATCCCCGCCAAGATGGATCGACGGACGCACCGAACTCCGTGACGTTGTTCAGCGGAGTGTACCCCTTGTCGTCGCGCGTCGTCGGGTCGCAGCCGCGGGCGAGAAGGTACTGAAGGATAGGGATGGCGTCGATCTCGGCCTCGGTGGCGATGAGGATGAACCACGAGTCCATGACCGCTTACGTAGCGCATATGAACAAGAATTTTGGGGGAAAAGAAGAGAAAAACATCGGTGCGGATCCGCGCTCCGGCCAGCAGTGCCCTATTGCTCGTGCAGGCCCTCATGACGCTGATGGTCGACCTGGCGTTGCCACCGGCCCACCGCACCCTCGCGCGTTGCCGTTGCCACGATCCCACAGCCCGGCCGCTGCCGATGTCGCCTGGCGAGCGGGCAAAGGCGATTGCGGGATAGAGACGGGAGGAGAGGCGCGGCGGCGTGTCCCCGGCGTTGCTGCGGCGGTGGCGGCGTCCACCCGACGGCGGTACCAGGGAGAGGGAAAAAAGGGAGAGGGGAAAACGGGAGAGGGCGGTAGATCCACAGAGGCAGGGGATGGGCGTGGGCCTGGTGGAAGCGATGCAGACGAGAGAGGATGAGGCGGCGGAAGGGTTGCGGCGTAGAGCGGTGGCGGCGCCTGCGGGACGACGCGCGGGGGAGCGGTGCCGTGGTTCGGGGCGAGCCGCGTTCCTGGCCGGGCTCGGAGGTGATGACGACATGCGGAGGTGAGGGGTGTGGCGGCGGATCAGATTGGATGGGAGGTAATGTCGCGAGGAGGCGGATGCGCGGATGAGTGGGCCCATTCTCTGACGCACGAGGACGGACGCGCGAGCGGAAGGCAGGACACCGCAGGGCGGACGCGCGGGCGGAGATGAGGAATGACGTACCAGGTTTTTTTCTCCACTTCATACTTTTTAGGAGTAGAGATCACAGCTTTTTTTTTGAGAAACCGGGCTTCTATTCATATGTATTTCATAAAGTTTACACACCACAGCTTACAAAGAAACTCTTGAAGAAAACAAAAATTACAGCACAATCCTTGCAAGCTCATCCTCCCGGTTGTCTTCGTCACCGGCGGTCGGAGCAACTGGAAGCTTGAGGCCGACCTCCTTCCCGACGAATGAACAAAGGTTTTTGTTGGCACCATGAGCAGTATGTCAAAAACTTCAACATACTTTGTGACCGCTGAACGTCCAGGCCAAAAGAGATGGCCGTCGGCCATCACATCGCCGAGGCACAAGGAATCTGACGCCTCATGAGCCACCAGCAGTTCCCGCGCACCAGACGACGGCAGACCCAGAAGGGTAAAGAAACCACCATAGCAGGTGGTAGATAAGAACCAACCCTGTTTCATGACGAGTCGGTAGACATACCTCCCGTGGTCTTCGTCGAAAGAGCCAGCCTCGCCAGCACCGTCGCCGAAGAAGAGGGAGGGACAAAAGACGAGGTCGACCAGATCCAGAGAACACACATCTCTGGAACCAGCGAACTCGTACTCCCTCCTGATGCAATCGCCTCCAACGAAGTCGGGGAAGCCGGCGCAACTGTCGGAGCCGTCCTCCGCACACCCACGCCGTCGCCCGTTGGAGACATCACCCAGGAAGAAGAACCCAGTCCGTACCGTCGGAATGGGTAAACCTAACCCTAACTTATTGAAGCTAAGCCCAAAAAGACTAGGTATGCACAAATCCTCCGACGATTCATCCAGCCGTCCTCCTCGTCCGACGCCAGCGAGGGCGACGAAGACGAGGACGGTGGCGAATCGGCGGGGGAACACGAACTCGCCCCCGGTCGCCGCTCTCACCTGTAGCTCTCTGGAAGGGACGAGAAAGGAGACCAGCCGATGATTATGGACTTTGCTCCTCTCGTTTCGCTGCTGCTTCTCGTTTCTTTCTTTAGGAGTAGAGATCACAGCTGCGCGGACCGGATCTGCAGCCCACGGAAGGGGTGGGCCTGGGCCGGGAGAAGCGAAGGGTGGATTGTCAGCACAAGTCGGCGAGTCCAACAAGCTTCAACGAACTATCCTCGCTCGCTCTGTCTCGCTCTCGCCCCCATTCTCTCGCCTTCTCCTTTCCGCCGCCTCTCTCTCTCTCTCCGTTTCTCTCCGCGCAAACCCCTAGCCCTAGTGAAGGCTAGGGTTTAGCGGCCAAACCACCGCGGCGCCGATGGATGTCGACTCGGACCCCGTTGCCACGAGCAAGCCTACCCAGATGGACCTCGAGGAACAGGTACGCCGCCGCCGTCTCCCCGCTCCGCGCTTCATGATTTTTCCCCTTTCGCAATTTGGAATTTGGATTTACGGCCATGGTATTGACTGTTCTGTGCCGTTGCTGTCGAGCATGTGCAGACGGACGCCAAGGGGAAGGGGAAGGCAGAGGAGGGGAGCATGAAGAGCGAGGAGCTCGCGGACTCCATTGGGGGCCTCTCCATTGGCCCGGGGCGCACCAATTTCAAGAAGAAGCCCGTGATCATCATTGTCATCGGCATGGCGGGTGCGTCGAATTCGCTCGCCCGTTGTTTAATTGAAGTTTTAGTAGCATGGATTGTGGAACGGGCCTGTGATAAATCGCTCTAGCGACCTGAGAGCTAACTGTTTTGGTTCTCGTGCAGGGACGGGGAAGACGACCTTGATGCACCGGCTGGTGTGCGATATGCAAGCCTCAGACAAGAGGGGCTATGTCGTCAACCTCGACCCTGCGGTGATGACACTGCCATTCGGGGCCAACATTGACATCCGCGACACAGTGCTATATAAGGATGTGATGAAGGAGTACGGCCTTGGTCCCAATGGTGGCATCCTCACCTCGCTCAACTTATTTGCCACCAAGTTTGATGAGGTTGGGTGCTATAATCTATTTCTCTATCTCACAAACACATACTATTCTATCAGTAGGTTTTTGTTATTAGATGGATTTTCATTGTCCTGTGCTGTTTCTCAACCAGTCCATTTTGCAGTTCTCTATGTTATCTTTCTAGTACTATAAGTTGAAGAGTTTTGAGGTGGAAACTTGTAGTACCTGATCATCATCAGTCCTGTTTGTCGTTTTGTTTGCCTGTCTTTGTATGGTCAAACTATATTTTGTCACTTGTAACGGAAAGAGGGATACATGATTTGAAAATTTTGAACTTGTCAGGTGAAAAAGAGTAAGTATTTAAACATATAATCTATGGTGAACAGGATAAATAATAGTTTTGAACAAATAATTTTTTACATGTATTTGAAGAGCTAAATAATAATTTGTCAGCTATGCAGCTTTGCAAATCAATGTATAGTTCGGAGGTGCACTTGAACTCTTGGTTAATATTTCGACTTGCCGATCAGACATAGATCTCCTAGAATCAGGAAAGTGATTACTTAGCGGTAGTAACAAGAATGTTGTGCACTGCTAAGATTCTACAGAAGAAAACATGATCTGGGATCAAAGACATAGAGCTGATTGCTTTGCGGAGTTTTGTTCTTATTCTCTCTTAAATGTGCTAAATAATGCATGTAGATGATATGTCTACTTTTGCCATCCCATGCTAACTTCCATAGAAATTGTGCTCAACTCATCCTACATAGGAGTGCTGGGAAATTTATCTGATACTGTGCTGAGTAATTGAACTTATATATATTTATATATTGTTCCTTTTGTCATTTGTGGTGTATGAGAAATGCATTTTCCTGCTACCTTTGTTTTATCCAGCTAACATGACGTTTGATATTCATGCGTAGGTTGTATCTGTCATTGAAAGACGTGCAGATCAACTGGATTATGTACTGGTGGACACTCCTGGGCAGATTGAGATCTTCACTTGGTCGGCTTCGGGAGCTATCATTACTGAAGCTTTTGCATCAACATTTCCAACAGTCGTTGCATATGTTGTTGATACACCCAGATCAACAAGCCCCGTTACTTTTATGAGCAATATGCTTTATGCCTGCAGTATTCTCTACAAAACTCGCCTCCCTCTAGTCCTGACATTCAACAAGGTTGATGTCGCCAAGCACGAGTTTGCAATCGAAGTATGTATACCTTTATGACAATATAGTTTCCTAAGTTGTTGATTCTACCCCCATTTACATCTGCCATACATTCACATCATGCTAAAATTATGCTTTACGTGCTGTTCAATCGCTCTCTTTTTACTTAGCTAAATTTTCTTGCTGTGAAGTATGTGTATGTTTATCGTACTGTACATCTCACCAGTTTGGCATTTCACAATCTGGCATTAATATCTTATTATTGCACCAGTGGATGCAAGACTTTGAGGCGTTTCAGACAGCTTTGGAATCGGACAAGTCTTATTCCGCAACATATACCCGAAGCCTCTCTCTTGTTCTTGACGAATTCTACAAGAATCTGCGCTCCGTTGGAGTATCTGCAGTGTCTGGTAGTGGAGTCAATACATTTTATGAAGCTATAGAAGCAAGCGCCAAGGAATATATGGAAACCTACAGGTCTTGTTTCCTAAGATGAGAGAAAAAATCTGTCTGCCTGCCCATACTTGGAAACTTGTTACTAATTGGTGTTTGAAAAATTTCAGGGCTGATCTTGACAAGAGGATTGCTGAAAAGGAAAGATTGGAGGAAGAGCGCAGGAAAGAGAACATGGAAAAATTGCAGAGAGATATGATGAAATCCAAAGGGCAAACTGTGGTTCTCAGCACTGGTTTGAAGGACAAAAAGCCCGCTTCAGACATGATGGATGATGATGAGGATGAAGATGAGGAATTTGAGGACGAATTCGAAAAGTTTGTGGTTGATGAAGATGAAGAAGATGAAGGAGAAGATGAGGAAGTGGCTCATTTTGGCTTTTGAGGTATTATAATATTGCTCCATTAAATTTGAGTTTTACCTAATGTAGTCAGTTGTTTTGGAGCCTTTGGAAAGACAGTAGTTAATGCCTACACATGAATCTTCATTATATGTGAATGTGCATTTCAGGCACTAACCTAGCCAGCATATATTTGTGTTTGTTACTTGACCAGGAGGCATATTATACAGTACATTATTAACACTAACCATATGTATTATCGGAAATTTTCAAGTATCTCACAATGCATTGGTAGTCTAAGGCCAGAGATATGGTATCAGTATCATTCCTCGTACCAGCTGCTTTCACATTCTTCAATTCCAATCTGATGTTGTAAGCTTTGTCTTGGCAGGCTGACCAATCAGTAACTTGGTGGCGCACCGGATAACCCATTGATTTCCAGCGCTTGTTTACCCAACTTGCGAAAAACTGTCGATATCCATAGGTGGTTGACTCTGCTATTACTATGTAAATCAAATGTAGCACTTGTTTAAACTTTAAAACTCATATCTCGGTGCTTGCAGTGCGTGCCATATTTTTGGGTTATTATATTGAATTGGATCGTATTTTGGGTGAGGTGACTCTAACGAAAGTTTTTTATCCCGCGAGCCGCAATGAGCCTGAAATCCAAGCTTCTTGATATACTCCGTATATGTACAAACCTGGAAGCTATCGACAAAATCTGGAACTTTTTTTTATTTTATAATTTTATTTTCTTTACGACTTTGCAAAAATAACGTATCTCTAAAAATTTATCAAAAATAGCATTTCAACCGCCAATGGAATAGAGGTACTGTAAGGAGTTACCACCATTTCATTTGGCGGTTTGTAAAAGAAAAACGACCCGCCATTTGGTGGTAACCCACAACACAAATTCCAAAAAGCATAACTATTTCATATGAACTCGGTTGGACATAATCTTTATACCAAAGCTGTAGATCTCGATGTGATCTTCAACTTCGTAGTTCAAATTTTTTTAATGTGAAATTATCTTTGTGCTCAAATAATCCTAATAAGTTTCAGACCTGAAATTTGAATGTTCAGATTTGAAACTTACTTCGATTGTTTGAGCATGAAGATGATTTTAAATGAAAAAAGATTTTGAACTACAAAGTTGCAGATCTCGACGATATTTACGACTTTGGTATAAAGTTTATCTCCATGCAATTATATATTTTTTTTTGAAATTTGTGTTGTGAGTTACCGTCATTTCAAATGACATTTTCTTTTTGACAAGCCACTAAATTAAATGGTGATAAGTAGTTATCGCCATTTCATTTAGCTACCTACCATTTAATTTTGAGAGACACCATTATTTTTGCAAAATTGAAAAAATTAAAATAAAAAATTCACAATATTTGAGATAGTTTTTTAGCGAGGAAAGCCCATTCCTCCATAAACATGCGAAAGCGAAAGCCCACCCAGCAGGGAGCGGCCCAACGACCACACCTACTTGTTGCCAGCCTCTCTCGAGTGAGAGAGTAGTCCTCGCCCCCGCAACCTCATCAGAGAGACTCCCCCTACCACCGCAAGGCGACGACGGCGAGATGTTCCTGCGGCGGATCCTGACCGGCGGGGGCGGCCTGACGGCGCTGCGCGCGGCACGCGCCATTAAGGAGACGACGGGTATCGTGGGCCTCGATGTGGTGCCCAACGCGCGGGAGGTGCTCATCGGGCTCTACACGCGCACGCTCAAGGAGATCGAATCCGTCCCCAAGGACGAGGGCTACCGCAAGGCCGTCGAGTCCTTCACCAAGCACCGCCTCCAGATCTGCCAGGAGGAGGATGATTGGAAGCGCATCGAGGACCGAATCGGATGCGGACAGGTCGAGGAGCTCATCGAGGAGGCCGAGGACGAGCTCAAGCTCATCGCCAAAATGATTGGTATGTGATTCTTAGCTACCTAACCATTTCTCCGCACTTGATTCCTATTTTGTGGTTTACTGATCCGTAGCCAGCAGTTAGGATAATTGATGTATTTGATGCAATAGGTTTTACTTGTGTGTTTGGTGGATTCAGTGATTTGGGGAAATAGGGACATCAATAATACAACGATTAATGCATGGTTAGCTCATTTAGGACCAATGCTATCGTTTTGATAATAGTTGGTGGTAGGATTGGATTTTTTGGGTAGTCATCGGAATTATATATAGATGAAAGGTTGGTTTGAGGTTGTATTATGCAGTTATGCCCCCAAGAACTTTCTATGACATTGTTCATTTAGTGTTTACGGCTCTAACAAAATGAGAGTGAGCTTTTTATGCACTGATCAACATTTGAAAATACTACTCATCTCTGGAGTATGTCCTGTGGGTTTCTGGTGTAATGGTCCATGCTGCATCTGGAAATCACGAAATTGATGCTTATAATGCCTGTTTTCCTCCCATTAGAAATCATTTGTGGTATATCGCTAAGTTGATTGTACAGTTTTATTAAAAAAAGTTGATCGTACAACATCTACCTCTTCTTTTGTGTTAGTTCTGATGAAAATGTCTGTGTACCATGTTATCTTTTTGTGAAAAATGTGGGTAGTTCTGATGAAAGTCAGTGTGCTATGTTATCTTTTGCGAAAAATGTAGGAAGAAAATTCAATATGTTTAGTTAGTCTGTCCATGTTTCTGAGTTAGTAAAGTATAACTGAGTTAAACCCCAAATACTATGTGTGCCTTTTAATCTTATTTGTTATCCTCGTGTTACCATATTAGCTTACTAGCAAGAACGCAAATCTAACAGTGCGTTCATATATGCTTTGTCCACAGCTGGAGAATTTTAAATTTATGTCAGTATGATAAATGAAAAACAAACTTTTTAGTTGCAAATGTTCTGTTGAGTGCATGGATTGGAGGGTCTTATGTTCAATTTATAGCTTGCCAACTTACTTATTGTTACTAGTATAATGCTAGGTGGCTATCACTGGTTTACTTGTCTTGTACGTCTGATGCTGCATTGCAGCACTCTTTATCTGCATAATGGTGTTCTAGGATTTCAGTTCCAGCATACATGTTTGCGTGCGTATTGTGGGCTGATACAAAACTTTATGCTTCAATTTCGTTTAATGTGGTTTTGCATTGCAAATGAATGGCAGAATGGGATCCCTGGGGTGTTCCTGAGGACTATGAATGCGAGGTGATTGAAGATGACACCCCGATTCCCAAGCATGTTCCTCAGCACCGGCCTGTTGCTCTCCCTGAGGAGTTCTTCAAGACCCTAGATGCTGTCAAATCTGACCCCGCTCTGCAGGGCGATGCTCCTCCTCAAGTGAAGGCATAAAGATGTGTGCTCTTCACGATTGTGGCATTTCACATTTTCCTGCGTTGAGTAGAGACTAGTTTCTTGTGTCATTTGCCAGTAATGTGCTTGTTGTTCCAAGCGGAATAAATTTCTGGTGAATACTCAGTGGCTTGACACAGTAATTTTTTTGTCCTTGTTGAATACTTAATACCCCCAAACAGTGTCTACTTTGATGTTAAATCTGTGATGACGAAATATCGAATGCTAGTTGGGCTCAGACTCGGTGTCGTGTGGGAGACCCCCTGCACTTCTCACATGGTGATTGTTTTTAAGTGTTGCATTCAAACTTCACATTCGTGCTGAAGGAGTGGAGGCTGGAAGGAATTTTGCATTCGTGCTGAAGGAGTGGAGGCTGAAAACTGGAAAGGCAGCACAAAGGTGCTTCAGTATCAGTAATACGAAGAACGCACTCCAAGATCACCAAATTGAACATCATAGATCCATAGCTATGTGCTGAAAACTTATGTTCGAAAATAACCCATTGATTAAATAACCAAGCACTTCTGAGCTAAACACGCCTAATCTTGCCACCGGTAACAGCCAGCATCTAGTTAACTTAGCTGGAGTCTGGAATTCTGGATGTCTTTGTACACCAAAAAAGCACAGAATCGTCGTGTTGGAAGTTTGCTTCTCGACCTCTCTTTCCCCAAGCTACAGTAGGGACAGGCGATTTCGAGGGAGCTTCCTTCTTCCCCCGTCGATCCGCGGCCCCCTCCTCTCCGGCGGCCTCCGGGCGGCGGAGTGGGTAGGGGAGCCCGGCACCTTGGCGTGAGGGACCTGTATAGCTGTAGTTTTACATCTACTAGCTTGTATCTACCGGTGATGGCGTGCAGGTCGTCGTCTTTGGTGATCTTTCTCCTGTGCTTCTCCGGCGGCGGCAGCGGCGGTGTCGGTGTCATCTCCGGCGAGGGACGCAGGAGCCCCTTCCTCCTCCTTGCGGTCTCTGTTGGCGTCGCCGGTGGCGTCGTCATCCCTGGAGTGCAGGGTGCGAGGTTAGATCTCCTCTACCTTCTAGCGTGCGGGGTGGAGTTGTGGTCTTCCCCCTTGTTGGGGTCTTTGTCTGGTTGGTCACCGGCCTTGTCGTCGGCTGTCCCGGACTCCCTTTCCGGCGTGTCGGCGTCGGATTCGGTTCCTCCGTCGTCCATGGTGTGGAGATCGCCGACGTTCGTTCAGTGGAGGAAGATGCGTCCTAGCGGGTCTGGGGCGCTGGATCTTGCGGCAGACCAAAAGTTTGGAGTCTCCGGCGATGGCGACGGGTGGATTTGGCTCCGATCTGAGCAGGCGGAGCTGCTCATCGGAGAAGATGCTGTCAAGGACCTCGTTGTAATTTCTACTTCTTTCAGGGTCCTTTATGTAACAGGGGATGTACTGTGCTTCATTAATATAATCTACCCCGTTTCGCAAAAAAAAAAAAAAGCACAGAATCACAGCAACAAACGGCACATAACGATGTTCTACCCTATCCAGGCTATCAGTTCCACAAAATATACCTTCCCAAGTCACGCAACCAAACCATAAGTTCCTCGCAGCTCCCACGCAAAAACGCAGGCATTTCAGACACCACACTGGCACACTGTCAGTTCGCGGCAGATTTAGCCAGGTGCAGAAGGCCGTTCACGATCTCCATCTTGCTGTCGAGCTGCACCTTCTGCTCCACGCTGCCATAGTTCCAGTAGAAGCTGGGCTCTCCATACCCAAACCCAAACCCAGAGCCGTAGTTGTAGATCGGCAGAGGCTGAGCCAGCGGGAGCTGGGGCGGCTGCGGCTGCTGGAGGTTGGGGAGGAAATACGGCGGCAGGCTGTTGCTCGACTGCTGGGACAGGGAGAACGAAGGAGGAGCGCTGAGAGCAGCATGGCATTCTGCCTCTGGAGCTGGCTTCTCATTCAGCCGCCTTCCAGGGCCAAGGATGGGGATCTCACGTTGAGCGATTTCTCGCAGGTTGTACCGGCTGGGCTCGAAGTTGGTGACGGCGTTCTCGCCCCTGAACTTCAGTGCCGCGATGTCGTACGCCTCTGCAGCCTCTTCTTCTGTTGCTGGAAGGAGCAGGATTCATGTTAGTCCAGACTCCAGATGAGTCATGGCTGGCTAGAACAATCACTCTAAAAAATAACCGTTGCATAATGAAACATGTATATTATCTCCAAAGGAGGCTAAGAATATGACCACAGAATTACAGGCTCTGACATGAAAGCCTAAATTCATTCAGTAATCTTGCTGGTACAAGGAGACGTCAGAATTACAGGCTCTTACCGAAAGTCCCAAGATACAGGTCCTTGTTGCCTGCAACACGGCCAATTCTTGCCTGCCAGCGTCCATGTTGGTGGTGTCTGACAGAACAAATCAAGGAAGTGAAGCAGATTAACACTGGCAACGAATACATCAATTGGTTTGCTCCTGTAACTGAAATTACCTTGTTACTCCTCTGTAGATTGATGCACCTCTAGAAAAGCCACTGCTATTCCTGATGATTGACACCATAAATTTTTAAGCATACATATACAAACAGAACATCTTGGGTTGCAGTAGCATGAAGTTACAAAAATACCTCCTCAGTGAGGATACAACATCTTGCCTGCCCATGTTCTGCATCTCCTCAATCTCTTTGATGTAGTTTTCTCTCTAAAAAGAGAGAAGTTCCATTCAGTTATATTATGAGCAAAGATAACAGTACATGTACAAAATTCTTTGTGCGGTATGGAGAATAGACCATAGCTGAGTTCACCATAAAGGCAATATGTAACCACACATTTCTCATTTGCAGCCAGAATAATTAAGTTCAATACAGAACAAGAAAATTCTCATAGGAATGTAATATTAGTACATAATATGGTAAATATAATCATAATGTAGCTAAAGAATTGATTGATTTTCATAGTGCAAACAAGAAATCTATGATCTTCAGTATGAAAAATGAAAATTGAAAACATGATGGATTTCAAATATGCTCAGGAGAGCACATATATTCGTAACAATAGCTACAAATATTATGTGCACACCCGAACTGAACCCTGATGTTTGATTCTTTGTAATTTATTGCTCCTGTTTATTACTGAAAAAATCTTAAGTGTTCAGAAATGGAGAGAATGACAGTACTTACAGGGAAATTGGTAGTAGCATTTAAACCCCAGTACTTCAGAGCAGCAATATCATATGCCCTAGCAGCTTTATCTTCTTTGTCATAGCCACCTGCACAACATTTTCAGCCTATAACATATTAACATTACGCTGAAAAGGTACATTTAAACAAAAAGGGAAGTAACTGTTCATACCCAAGTAAACTGCAGAAGATCCGCACATATAATCGTCATAATCAGTGAAGACATGAGAAGCACAGTTAGTTAGAACCAAAACAGAAGAGAAAAGGCTCAGTTGCAAAGAAAAAAAGGTAGGAGTAGGAACTACACTTTGCTTGTAGCAAGAATTATTACTTATGAGCAAAACATTCACTAGACATAGTGCCTAACCTCCTCTAGCTGAATTGGTTAGATGGAGTAGGTGGCACTCCCTCAGTCCTGGGTTCGACTCCCCGTGGGAGCGAATTTCAGGTTAGCGTTAAAAAAATCCCCTCGTCTATCCCACACCAAAGCATATGGCAAGGACCGGCCTATCTCACGAGCAACAGGCCCCCATGTATGAGTGGGGTAGGGGTTTAAAAAAAAAGATATTGTATCATGTAGGCAAGCAGATTCACAGCATGCAACGCCAGCGGTCAACACCCTTGCAAATCACAGTCCATGGTGTTACTGTGTTAGTGTGTGCTTTGCAAGATTGAAACACAAATGAGCTGTAGCATCAAGCTTGAGGCCAATACTATCGAAACGGACGTGCGCTGGGTTTGCTAGTAGTTCAAGCATATACCAATGGAATTGATTGCCATCATCTAGGTTCATGGCATTGAGCGTAACCCTTAACCTACGTAGAACAGTTGCAGTACATGTGATGTTCTAGCTAAGTACTTCCACATGCCTAATTGGCTATCATCCAACAAGGACAAACTCTCCTGATGAAGATCAACAGCCACACAAGAAAACAACTCCTAACTGAAAGGGGAAAAACACGTCTCTGCAGCGTTGCTGAGCTGTTGGCACTCTAGCTAGAAGTGGTAGCGTTACAAAATTCCTCAAGACACTTCCAAATTCAAAGTTGAAAAACCTCTCACCCCTACGTCAGGCGAAAACAACAGACAAAACCTGCTCGTTCAAGCAGTGTGTGCTGTGTGCATGCTATCCAACAAGAACACCAACTGAAAAAACACGTCACTGCGGGTGTCGCTGGTCCGTTGGCGCTCTAGCTAGCGCTGTCCTAGCATTTTACAAATTCAAAACCCGACCCACGTACGGCATGCCAAAACAAAATGGGAAACTTGGCGTCGAAGGAAGAAACGAACCGATCCAGCCAGGACGCCGCTGCATGAGCCAAAAACAAAAAAAGTGAAAAAGCAAAAGCTGGGCACACTGCCACCTCTCTGGCTCTGACCCGGGCGAACTGAACTGGCACATACTCGATCGCCCATGGCGGGTTATTTACCAAGCAGATGAACCAGCTTTCCAGGTTAAACTCGAGCACAGGTAATCCTTGGTTTATTAGCCAAAGGAATCACCTAGACTAGGTCATTAGGGCCCTCCTGATCTTCTGTACAGTACGTCCTACACGGTCAAGTCTAAAAAGGTGAGGCCCCGGCCCCGCAGAGAATCCGGGAACTGCGGCGGGCAGGGTGGTCCGGTCTCCCTTGGTCATCATGGTTTTTGCCTCGCAGAGATGCTCATCACCTCACCCCCTTTCCCGAACGGCGGCGTCCCATCGAAATCCTCTTCGCCCCGTACACAAAAGATCCCCACAACAGAACAAGGGAAATCCCGTCCCGTCCCGTCACAGCATCACCCCGGCTACGGTACTCGGCAGTCGACGCGTAACCTTAAACATTTTACAATTTTACAGAGAGGCTTTTACTAGAGCGAGGCAGGAACGAGGATTTGTGGTTGGCTGACGATGACGACGGGGGGTTAATTAATTTACCTTGGCGCCCCTTGCGCTTCTGCCCTTCCTTCCTGCACGTGTTGTCCCAGAGGTGCGCCTCGTATCGCCCCGTCCACCTGTGCCTGCGCCCACACGCGCACAACACGTGCGGCGGCGGTTAGTCACGTGACACTCGTTAATCACACTCCCTAACCACGCTTACTCGCGCTAAGCAAGCACGCCGGCCTCGCGACCGGCGCGCGTACCTGGTCACACCGCGGTAGATGGAGGTCCGGCTTGAGGTGTTGTGCATCAGCGGCAGCGCCGGGGACGGCGGCGCGGGGGCGGGCGCCGGGGAGCCGCCGCCGTCCGCGGCGACGGCGGTCGCGACCTCCCACGAAGCCGGCGCTGGCGCGGGCGCGGGCGCGGACTGGCGCGCGAGCGAGAAGGAGCCGGCGCCGACCGCGTGGACGGCCGTCGTGATGATCTCAGACGAGGCCGGCGCCGCCTGGGCTCCGACGAGGCCCTCGGCGGAGCAACTCCCGCCGCAGCCGCTCGCCCCGGGGCACAAGGGCAGCAGGAGTAGGGTCTGGTCAGCGGCAGCCTCGCCGAGGAGAGCGGCGTCGGCGGCAAGGAGGTCCTCGTCCGTGAAGCCGTCGTCGAAGGGGAGGAGCAGCGGGTCCGGCAGGGCCCCCGCCCCCATGGCTGGCGGCCCGTAGCCGAGCCGCCGCCCGAGCGAGATGGCGCCGTTCGTCGTCGGCGACATCGCCAGGGATCAAGCCGCCTCACCCCCGCCCAGGTGGGTTTTCCTCTCTCGCCCGCCCCTCTCGGCGGGGAAGAGGAGAGGAGAGAAACAAACGCGGAGCCGGGGGAAGAGGGCGGCGGGGAAGCACGCGGAAGAAGTGGCGGAGAGGCGGAGGAAAAGAGGGGTGGAGTGGACGGGCGGGTATTTATAAGCGCGCGGTTGAAAATGATGGGGGCAGGGGCATAGGAGATCAGGCGCTTCTCCGCTGGTCTTGAGGTGCCTGGAGGAGTGGAGCCACCGAGCCAGACAGAAAGAAGAAGAAGCTGGGGGAATGGAAGGAAGCCGGGGGTGGTGGTGGGGTAGGTAGGTGATCGGGGGCGGGCACTGCCAGCGCTGGGCCCAGGTCTTCCGCACTGCTGTGCTGGGATGTTTTGGCGGCGAGTGGCGCAGTCCGGTGACCATCCTTTTCCTGTTTACGAATTCGAACTGTTGTGGGGCGGTTTCAGTTTGAATATCTGAAAGGAATTGGCCGGAAAAAGCAGCGAGAAAAAGGATCAGGACTCTGCGTATGTCACAATTCAAAAATGAAGCTGTTGCAACAGAAAGTCTAAAATATGCACGTACGAGTATATAGAGAGAGAGGCGGATTGCTTTTGCCTTACAAGTGAGGAAAAATGTTTGGTGTTGTTCTTGGTCAAATTTTGAGGCGGAGAGCACGAGAGAATATCTAAGTTCAAATTACATGTCGACAAACATACAACTCAAGTCTTATGGTCGTTCCGTGACTTTTTGTCACGTGTTAATTTGTCGTACTTTCTAAGTTTATTAGCGTTACTATAGTGTATTTATGGCACCACGCGGCTATTTTGGCTGAATGTATCTAAGAATATTTGACCATAGACGGCTGGTTAATTAGTTGTCAAAACTAGGAGCACGTAGCACAAAAGCAACTTTTGGATGACTACAAGTGTTTTGCTTTGTGATGTGCTACATTACGATACTTCGTTTATCTTATCTCTCCAGTGATATGTTACATTGCTTTAAGTTTTTAGTAGTTGTGAGATATCATAGTGCTTAGCCATTCTTGTGACTCTAAAAGTGCAGGTTTTAGGACTAAACACAATTTTGTTGACTTACTGTTTTTTTCTCAATGTGTGCACTAAACTTATGTATTTGGCACATTCTCGAACGGACATTATGTAAAAGAAAATTGTTAAAATAACAGAATGCTACGGAATATCATACTAGTATACTCCGTACATCATAGTAGAGGATTTCGTCGTACCAATGTACAAGCCTTATGTTACTTTATTTAAAGGATTGACATGAGCTCTGTTGACGGCTGATTGAGCTGCTCGGTTACTCCCCACTTCCAGCAGAGCTAAAAAAGCCTTGGGAGGTTTTTCGTCATGGCACCGTCTTTGTCCGTTTGGATCGTTTGAATGTTTGATTGAGTACTGGCTATGGCTAGCTTTTGTTGGGCTACTGGATGGAGATCGGCAATTCCGCAGAGTCGTCTTGGCGAGCCGCGCGCTCGCACGCACGAGAGGAGCGCGGGACCAGGAAGCACGCGCGGTGGCGCGGGGTCCGGGGAAGAAGAGGTCATGGTAGGGTACGTGACGTTGCCCCGCCCCCGCGCGCAGGCGTCGCCCTCGGGTGTCAAGCGGTAGTGAGTGGAGTAGTTAGAGCAACTCCAGCAGATGGAGTAAATTTCATCCCCTATATAAAGTTATTGGGGGTGGAGTAAAAATATTTTCATCCCTAAAACACAATTTGCTCCAGCAGTTTCCTTATTCTCCTTCCCAACTCGTGGGTCCCACCACACCACGTAATCCTCTCCTTCCCCTCCCCAAATCTTCGATCTTTGGAACGCATTTGCCTGTCCACACCTACAGGAGGCGGTCGGGCTGCCGGAATCGCCGGATGGCGGAAGGAGATCAGAAATCACGGCCTTGGCGGGCGGCGCGGTGGAGGCGGAGAGGTCGGCGAGGAGCGGCTCGCAAGAGCAAGTTTCGACCCGACCCCACCGACCGCCGGCCGGATCCCCAACCTCCCTGGCCGCCGCCTCGATGAAACAACGAGGATCCCGCCGCCGCCTCCGCAAGAGCAAGTTCAAGCAAGGGGAAACAGCGACGCCGACGCGCGCTGCCCCCCGCTGGAGATCCGTGTGCACATGGTGGCCTGCACCAGGAGCTGTGCAGCTGGTACTTGACCTCGCCGGAGAGTGCAGCCTCGATGTCGAAGACCCCTTTGGCGCTCTGCCTCCGGAACACCTTGACGCCGGCGCTCCCGAGCATGACGTTCACGGCGTCGGCACCGCCGGAGACGCGGAACACGGCGGTCTTCCTCGCCGGCAGGACGTAGCCCGGCGCGGCGACGTCGACGCGGTCGAAGCGCTGGCTGTCGAAGAGGTAGTCGGCCTCGAGGGAGCGGAAGGTGGCGCCCATGGCCCAGTTCGGGTTGCGCACGGCGAGCGTGAGCGTGAGGTTGTAGGAGATGGCGGACGCCTGCGTGGCGAGTGCGAAGCGGGACAGCGAGGCGTCCTCGACCTCGAACCGGGGCTGCCCGGCGTGGCCGTAGCTGAGGACGACGATGACGGCGACGGCGGCGATGATGACGAGCCCGACGAAGAAGCCGCACGTGCAGCGGCGGTACTCGCGGAAGCAGGCGCGGCACTCGTAGTCGTCGCACATGGTGGCTTGTGCCGTCGGAGATCTTCCGCTGGAGATCCGGCCGGCGGGGCAGAGCATCAACGTCTCCGTCAACATCCGGGTCCCGCATCACCTCCTTCTCGGCGCGTCGTCGTCGGGCTCCCGCGCAGCCTTCCTGGCCAGGAACGCCGGCATCCCGGTCGCCTGCCGGAGGTGGTCCGCGCAGCCTTCCTGGCCAGGAACGCCGGCATCCCTGTCGAGGCGGGCGCAACGGGCGACCGGGGAGGCGAGGAGGAAGACGGCGGCGGGAGCGGGGCCCGTGCGGCACAGCGAAGGGAGCGGGCCAGGACCTTGGAGTCGCGGAGGCGGCCGCCGCGGCGGGGCGGGGCGAGCGGGGGAGGTATGGAGGCAGGAGGGAGGGGGGAGCGAGTGGGTCCCACTGATAGGGGGTGGAGGAGAAGTTCCCTAGAGGGGATGGAGAGGGTTTTTTAGTCATGGAGAAAAAAGAGACTATAATGAATCTGTCGGAGAAGATTTCATCCCCTATATGACTATTTTTTTTGCTATTGGAGAGAGGATAGGGAAGCTGCTCAAGTTGCTCTTACTACTCCCTCCGTCCCAAAATATAAGGTCCTGAAGAGTTCAAACTCAAGAAATAACAGTAGGAGGAAATGACCTCTATACCCCTTCTTTTACATTACGAACCAACTATTCACCTACTCACCAACCTTATTCAATTTTGTCCTATCCTTCCAAAATCTTATATTTTGATACAAAATTTGAACCCTCTGCTCTTATGTTTCGGGACGGAGGGAGTACTCCGTAGGCGTGATGATGCCGCCTCGCCTCGTCGCGTCTCGCGTCCCTTCGGTGCGGAGGGCCGGAGGCGGCCGCGGCCGCGGGACAGCAGGCGCGTGACGTGCCGCTCGCTCGGACGGCGCAGGCTGCGCTGCCGCACGGACGCGACGCGACTGATTGACGTGCCAGATCGTACCATGACGTGTGTGTGACCATGGATATCCATTCGTCGGTTCGGTGGCTTGGGTTGCTCCGTGGGACGCAGCGCCGCACCCACTGGTCCCCGCCGAGACGGGGGAGTCCCCGGTGGTCAATGGGCCACTCGAGTGGACTCTGGTTGTGAATTGGCCCCGGCCAGCGCCGCTCCGGCCGCTGCGCTGGCCCTGGTCTGCCTCTGGCCTAGTACTCCTGGATACGCATGTGGTCTCTTCTTGTCAGGGATACGGGGCAGCGGAGCGGGCAGGGGCGCCGCGCTGGGATACGAATGTGATCTCTTCTTGTCACGGACAGGGACGTCAAACACAACAGAAGAATGTGAGCGCTGCAGAAAGCCGATCCGCGCGCATTGTTCCCTGAGCTATGAACCAAGATTCTACCTTGAAGTAGCTATGGGTTCAATCCTACCTCCATTCGGTACTGTGCTTTTACCGAGATCCGTGTCACATGGCAAGCGGACAGAATTACATCGCGTCATGTATTTTGTACGATGAATCTGTTGTGTATGTGTACATATTTCATATACCACATAAATGTAACCACCTACTCGTCTCTCTCCTTGATCTAATCCATTTGAATCTCGCCCCCCCCCTCTCCCCTCCGGACGTCTCTCTCCTCCCACCTCCCCACCCTCTGTCTCCACGGCGGAGGTCCCCTTTTGCTCCAACTAATGAACATTTCTGTCCAATCACGTGTCCTGTACTACAACTTTATCAGTAATCGAGAAGAACAATGGGACACAAAAACCTGACCGTGTGCCAGGTACGACGGCGAAAAAATGAATTACAAACGCAATACAGACGGACAGGACAAAAACACACGAGGATAGAGGAAGATAGACGCCCCGGATTCTTGCCCTTGCAACTTCACGGAGTAGCACAACATTTTCGCTGAGCTATCCCTGCTAGTCTGCTACCCTGCACAACGAAGCTAGGAACACCTCCAAAGTTTGCCAAATTGCCACTATTCATCTGTAAACGTATTGTTCTCTCCCTTTATACACGTGGTCAGCAAATTGTTACTCCCTCCATATCGAAATATTTGTCGCTATTGACTTTTTCTTCCAACTTTGACCATTTGTCTTATTCTAAAAATTATCGCAAATGTGTAAAAAGATAAGTCAAGCTTAGTATCTACGATATTAAAGCATGTAGGAAGCAAAGTAAATGATACTTTCATAATTTTTTGAATAAGACGAATGGTCAAAGTTGTGAAAAAAAAAGTTAATAACGACAAATATTTCGATACGGAGGGGGTATTATTCATCAGTCACAAGAAAAGCTATTTGCCGAACAAAGGAAGCAGTTACTGGATCGTGTGTTCGTGTGACCATGCCTGCCATCCTCGGAGACCTTGGACATGGAACAAGGAACAAGCTACCATGGAGACCGAAGCATGTCGCGTTAGGGCCTTGCTCGTGTCATACGAGCAATTGTACACGGAAGAAGAAGATGCCTGTTCGGTAATTGCCACTTTGCCAGTGCAGTAGTGAAGCGATCATCCTGTGTACTGGTTTGTACCTTGTACCACTAGGAAGAAAATCTTTTCCCGAACAGGGTGACCAGGGGAGTTGTTTTCAAATGATGACAAGTTGGTTGCATCAGTTGCAAAGGAATTTGTGCGTCCAAGTTCAAGGCCTATGGTTAATCATCTTTTCTTCGTGAACTGAGAAGATTAACAGAACTTTGGCAAATAAAAACCAGTGATCTTTGGTAGCAAATTCTAATGCCTTGGTCGGAGTATGTATTAGGCATCCCACTGCCTCAGCACTTCCCTTGGCAATGGCCCTTGCCTGTGCTGGTGAGTCTCGACCTGTCAAGCATGCTATGCTTACGGAAACCAGAAACTGGATGTATAAGGTTGACAGTTTGATATGTTTTTAGTAAATGTGAATTCTCAAAACTTAATATTACTATGTTCCACGAGGCTACTGGGTTGCTTCACTTTGGTATTTCACAAGAGAACTACTACTGCCCACAGTGCAAGGCATCATCCTGTTAGCTTTCCATTAGGATACAAGTACATGTCCCATACTGGTCTTGCTTCATAGGTACGCATCCAAAATTATGTTGCTCACAACTTCGCTCATAGTCCAGAAATGCATAGGTCATAACCAAGGAGACAAGCTTACAAAATTTCCGCAGGCACCCAAATGGGCGCCAAACTTTGGCAAAAATTGGTTCAGTCACAAACCAATACTCCAATATTGCTTTTCGACAACTTGAATAAAATACAGATAAGGTTGGCCACAATTTCATCAAGATTTGACTAGACTTAATGCTTGGGCACACAATTTTTCTTCCTCAAAATCATGAACTCATGATCATTACAATGAATTCTTTTGGGTCAGGACAGACAAAAGTTTTTTTCCTGCCACCCTACAGCAGCTAAAGTGGATCAAACCGATCCAAAACACTTTCATATTGACCTAGAATGGATAGCTACCATTCACAACACCTTCCATATTGACATCCACATCTCCCCCTACCCAGCAGCATCTCTAACAACAGGTAGATTTACACATTTTTGCTGCTGGGTACAAACATTACACCTACAGTGTACATACAGCTATATGGTGCGGTACCTCCCTGCTACTTGTATACCAATTGCTATGCTGTGTACATGAATATACATGTACCTGTGCAAGCCTCAGAACAGGAATAAGTTGCTCGGATGCCACTATTTTGTGCTGGATGCTTGAAGAAAAATCCAGATCTCAACATCCAGCTCCACGAAAAAACTTCCATGTTCCTTGTGCCAGAGGCATGAACAAGCCCCTACATCTAAAAGGACAGTCAAAACTTCTGAGTTCTGATGTTGAAAACCCCTCAACATCGGCTTCTCACTGTTCTCATATCCACAAACGAAGCTTGCGGGCATATGACATTGGAGCCCTAGCTGACTGCATTGTAGCTCTGCTTCATTAGTTGGTGCACCATCATATGTGGCGGCAGCTTCTCTGAGTAAACTGAGTGATCAAAAACACTTTTAGGCAGCTGGGGAGGCCCAACAATGGACATTGTGATATCCGAATGGGCACATTTTTCCTTTCCATAGATGTTATTAAAAACACTTTTCATGAAGTCTTCTTTGAGAGAACTTGTGCATATTTGAATACTCCTTCTGTACATAAGACCCCAGAAGAATACAACATTTGGCTCATTGATGGTATGATCAACTTGCTCCGATGGATCTGGGTCACAGAAAACACCAAGACTCTCCAGCTGCAGAGCATCAGTTAGGAGAGTTCAAGATCAGTATTAACACAACCCAGAAATGTGAAGAGCAAAAGCACACATGCTTAAGAACAGGTAAACCTTGAGAATAAGGTTGCGGAATCGTGATTTCACCCATCCAACCCAGTCACGTAATTCTTCAGCCATCGGAGCAGAGAGAACTATGCGGAGAAAGCATTTGTATCTTGCACCATACGGAAACGGTGCAAAGAGCCAACTCCAATCAAAATCAGTAGTTCTGGTATCCTGTACAAATGAGATAATATCAATCTGCCACTCAGGGAGAACATGCAAGCCATCTACATTGCATCAATAACAGAGGCGAGTGATATGAAAACTGTTTAAATACATTTAGCACAAGGACTTGTAGCATAATAGTTAAATGATGAGGATGTGTGTGCATGGAGTCGTTATGTCCACCCGGGGATGCACGAAGCTCACATGTGCAGGAAATGGCATTATTCTGAGCTTTCAATTTCTCAGTGGAAACAAAATAAGTTAATTTCTTTCCTATTAAGAGAAAATGTATAGGTGGCCACACAAAAGAAAAAAAGGAAATTAACAATTTAAAAGAACCAACCTGAGAAACAATCTGTTCAGATCTAAATTACTTGGGAGCTTGTAACAAAGTGCTACAGAGGAAATAACTTGGGATCTCAACCAATTTTAAATATGTAATACGGCAATTCAGCAAAAAAGGAAAAAGGAGGAGGGATTGAAATACTTGATGATATGGCAACTCACTCCTCAACTCCAAAACGTATGTATTCTAGTAATTCATATATTGAATTCCAGCATGGTGTGATAGTGGAAATATAAGAGAGAGGACATTAATAATTAAATAAAACCCTAGAAAGAATAGTTATACCTTGGTCAAAGCATAACCACGCCGAAGTTCTTCTTTAATTTTGCTGAAAGTACTTTCTGTCATACTAGAGGCGCAAAATTCTTGTGGAATACAGGGCAACATTATGGGCATGAGAGAGCACCCATCAGGACCCCGACAAAGAGATGGCAGTTCAAGCAAACTCACTGGGAGAGGCCAAGGCCAATGAACAAAAATATCAAAGAACAAAGATAACAGGCTATTTATACTAGCATTTTGATATCTGCGACAAACATATGCGGCAAGAATCGCCAAATGGATTCCAGCGAAGAATCCAAGCAGCTGAAAATACCATGAGGCAATCATTAACAGCACAGTAGTTGAAAATAAAAGACAACATCATAAGCAATTGTAGACAAATCACCCACATGGCAATGAAGTCCTCTTTTTCTTGCCCATAGTTTAAGACACCGCAGCAGATATTGAAACTTCTGCATTGATTTACCCCATAAAGGAAAAAAATTAGAACCGGAGACATGGTAGCAAGAAAGGTTTGAAGAACTCATAAAAAGTATAGCAGAGTCTAACAGTAATAGGAAGCATGGTGGCTTTAAAAAACTCATAAAAAGTATAATATAACAGAGTCTACCCAAACTGAAATACAAAAACACGCTAGGCAATACCAAACTGAGGAATATAACCAAATGCATATAAGGAACAGAGTGATACAATGGGAGACAACATTAGGTCTGAGATAAAAAAAAAGGCGCAGAGTGCAAATGAAGAAGGATAACAGAATGTGAATAAATATAATTAGGTTATTGTAGACCTTCATATTAGGAACCAATTGAATGATTTGTCTATTAACACGAACTCCAGATAGACATTTCCAGCTTGTCCCATCAACATTCTCTAGCACACAGGGATCAAATGCATGAATAGCCTGCATTGTGTACAGCCGGTGAGAACTTAAAACAAGCACCAGATATCATGTGCAATATCTCTTGTCTACAAACTGACCAATAGTTAAATAACTGCAAACTAATAGTAAAATTCACATACAGATCAGAGAAGATGGAGTCATTGTGTAGTATAAGCATAAGGACAGTAAAAGTAGCTTTCACAAATGTTATCATACTTTACTCAATTAAATGAAAGACCCAGACCATGCTGACATAAACGTAGTAATGTACAACTCATTAAACTGTTGGACTGACATTTCTTGGAGGGAAACCTAGTTCTTCATAATTTTTAAAAAAAACTATACAGCAGGGGAGGCCTCCGCTGGGGTAAGATATATTAATGAGGTAAATAAAACTGTACAAGGACAAACGTCCAAAGGGCACCTCAGTGCCCTAAAAGGAAAAAAAAACAGACTTCAGAAAGACCTCAAAGGAGGCTAAGAGCTATGGCTAAAACTAAAAATATACATTTGTGACCCATGAGAGGAAATCCTGTTTTTTTTTTCCTTTCCTCGTTGATTCTGTGAGCTTGAGTCTTGCCTCATGTGCATAATTAGACGTAGCTTTCAAAAGATATTACATATGCCTAACTATATGCTACCACAAGTTATAGCAATCAATATAGCATGACCAAAATGAAAGGATAGTGTCACAGGACAGGCAGAGAAAAGATGTTCTGAGAAAACAAGAAATACAAATTCCATGAAATGACCAAATGTAACACATGCAATATAAGATAGTAAACAAACACCGGAAGACCGCGATGCTTACCTCTGCTGCATTGATCACTGGGAGTTGGACATAAGGAAAATCGACTAATATTCCGTTGAATTTAAAACGCATCAATGGAACCTTAGCTCCTTCAATTGAATGCAATTCTGATACTTCTGGCCTCCCTTCAAGCATGTGTCGCAAGACAACAAAAAAATGATGCTGCAAATCAACACATGAACACTTTTCTGAGCAAATTTCAAAATTAGTTAGCAAAAACAAACACAAATTTGATACTCACTTGCAGTGATGCAATATAGGGGCCGACACAGAGAACATCAATATCAGATTCAGGTCCATATGCCTTCAAAGTAGAAAACTTTGTGTCAAGGTTTGTTAGATAAGATGAAGAAAATTCAAAGGGATAATAACAGAAACAATACTATAACTCAAATTATAATCCTTCTATTAACCGCCCAGCTGATTTACATTGATCCCTGACTTACTTGTCTAGATTAAACTTATGTTAAGGCTTTCAAAGCATGCAGTTTATATAAGCTTATGCATGCATTAACCATAGAAAAAGACTTCAATAAGCAATATCCCATACTCCTTCCAAGTCATACAAATGTCATTTTGGTTTATACACAATCAACTTTTTTAAACATTGCCAGCTTTATATTTTTTAACATTGAGATTCAATATTTGCAAACAATATGAGTAGACTGTGTTAAAAATTATCATAGTATACTTTCTATGTTTTATATTATATACATATTACAACGCAGTTTCTTTGTAATATGTATGACCAGTAGCATTCTCCTCTTAAATCACAACTACACATTTTGATTGCAATACAGATCATTGGCCTTCTATCAATTGTATAAGAGAATTGCAATCAGACAGATTGATCCACCAGATCAGTAACTCGGCAAGCCCAGAAAACAAACAAAAGAAAAAACAGAGGAGCTAAATGGTTCTCAATTTGCTTCACTAAAACAGTATCAAAGTCGTTATAATTAGCAGATTTATCAATGCAAGAGATGCTCTTTACCAAAAAGATCATGGCACTTATGCAAGTATGCAACTCCAACTGCAAATTGCATAGGAGAGACAACTTGTGGAGTGATATTGTATGAAACTAACAGTACCGTGTGTCTAGCTGAGCAATTCAAAAAGTTTAAATGATCAACTTCAGACACATACCAAGCAATTGAAGATTATCTTATCAATTTCGGTAACTATAAATATCCTTGAATAGAACATTGTACACAAAAGATAAGTAAATGCAACACAGACACCACAGATCATTCTAAATCAATGCCATGACCAAATATATCGAGTGGATGTCACATCATCATAAAAAAATTCAAGAAGCTGTGCACAAATTTGGCATCATCGCTTACCCCCAAGGCATAGGAGCCAAAGGTCAACACCGCAGCTGATGTTATCCAGTGTTGTTTCCCCTGCTCGTACGCCACCCTCTTTGCCCAATCCATCACTATCTGCAACAACCAACACCAGATTGAAACATCAATTCTAGCCAACATTGCAAGGAGAAACATTTATGCCCAAAACCCTAACCCCCCAAATACCTTTCCGAGTTCGTGTACCACCCGCTCCCTCCTCCGCTCGTCCTCCAGCGAAGGCACAATCCCCGCGTCAGAAATGAACTGACCTCGTAAAACGCCAGTCCCCAAAAAATCAACCACGAATCCAACCTGAATTACACGATAAGGGAAAGCCGTGCCTGCGAGCTTTAAGCTGCGGCGCTCACCTTGAGGAGGGAGCGGCTCCGGCACTCGTCCATGTGCAAGATGGCCTCGCGAGTCAGCGGTATGGGGATCGGGCGCGGCAGGAGCACCCCGGGGGGCGGGGGACCCGGGAGGTACATCCCCGACGTCGGCGGGATCGGCGGTGGAGGCGGCGGGCCCATGAGCAGTACGGGCGCTAGGGTTTGGACCTCGGCCTTGCGGGCCGCCGGCGGGGGCGCGTAGGAGGCGGTCGCCGGCGGCGATTCGCCGCCGCGTCGTTGGGTGGGTGCCGGACGCGGAGACGACGTGAAGCCGGTGAAGGAGAGCTTCACCTTTTGAAATTGTTTAAGGCAGCGTTGGGGTTTTGAAGGAGATGGAACGGGATTGAAGAAGGGGAGAAACGGGGACAGCGACAGGAGGACTGCTGGGACAGGGTGGCATTTATACACAGTAGCGACGGCCGACGGCTGGGTTGTTCGGCCCGGCCGGGAGGGAGGAGCCGAGCGTGCGGCGCGTGGTAGCTGGCAAAGAAGGGAAGGTCGCGGTGCTCACCTGGAATTGTGGCCCCCGTGAGTTTTTTTTCTAAAATTGTTCGCTTCAACGCTGTCGGTACATTAGAGTATTGTGTGTATTGTTGTTGTTTATAGTATACTAGTCTAAAAGCTTCAAAGGTGTTGTTAGTTATTAGTATCATCGTATGGAGTGGAGATGCGATCGGGAACTCTTTTCTTTGTCTCGTTTTCAACCAAAATCTTTTTATGTTGAATTGAATTGAACGATTGCTTTTTTCTTAAGAAGGAGCAATGTTATGATGTCATACAAAGAAATCGACAAGTTTGTAAATAAATCTAGTAAGGAACAAAGATATAAGTGCCTCCTTGTCCCTATACCCTAGTTTGGAACACCTAACCTTAACCAAATATGTTTTTGCTATTGAAGGATTAAAATAATGATTGACAAAACCAGTGTCGTCAACTAAGACTGAAACTATCTTAACATATGTTGCATATTTAAGAAAGAGTGTAAATTCAAAGGATCTCATGCACTTTATTTTTTCCCTTCATTTTTCTCTCTCGTTCCCTTGTTTGTTTCCTTTATTTATTCCTTGTATTTTTGCAAATCTTTTACCTCGCCAGCTAAGGAGACCGGCTTTTCACCTTCTACTATCTTATATAGTTTTAAGTTTACTATTTTCCCTAGCTCCCTCATAACACTTTGGACTAACATGTCATTTCTTTCATTTTACAAGCAACACTTTTACCCTAGTCCTTTTATTCTATCTATCTATCTATCTATCTATGTGTCTGTCTATCTGTAAATCTATTCTTTTTTTTCTTTTTTTTTCTGGAATACGCAGGAGAGCTGCGTGTCGTTGTATTAAGAAGACAAGATTGTTTTGTTACAACGCGGGCCAACCGGACGCACGCACACGGGATTACAACTCTAGGGGATTATACGGCAAAAAGACAACCTAAACCCTTATAGGGACAACCACTAGACTCCACACACAGAGCCAATGTTATTGACCTGCCTGGTCGCGGCCAGGAGGTCCGCGTCAGAGAGAGCACGTGCTGCTGGGAAGAGGTCCCGAAAAGCGGCTAAGTCCTCCTTGTCGACCGGTCCAGTGAAAACCTCGGCGAGGCCCTCGTCGGCAGCGGTGGTTGCGTTGCCCGCAACCTCTGGGGCCTCAGTAGGACGCGTGCCCAGCTTGCCCAGCTTGCGCATGAGCAGCACCTCACCCTTCTTGGAGGCGCGCACAGAGGAGGTCGCGGTCTGCTTGGCGAGCCTGCTACTCCGGCGAGTCGCCGAGGCGGCGGAAGGGGATGGCGCCGTCGGCAGGGTTGCGAGCGGTGCCTGCAGTGCCAGGCGGACGCTAGCCAGGAAGGCTGAGGTGTTGGCCTTGGCAGCTTCGAGGTCAACGACGTCGTCGGGCTGAATCCTTGTCCACTTTGATGGGGTTGCGGCCTGTCCCTGACGAGTCCTCCTTGGCGGCTTGGGTGGGCGAGATGCAGAGCTCGGTACGAGTTCAGCGACCGCGTCGGGAGGGGCCGACTCGCTGAACGTACTAGACTCAACTCGGCTTGGGTGAGCCTCTCCCCTGGCTTCCGGGTCCTGGGTGGCAAATGGCGGGGTGGAGTCGGTGGTTGGGGCAAGGGGCTGCAGGGCGGCACCGGCCGAGGGCCGTGCCGCGTCGCTGCGCGGTCGTCGCCGGTAGGTCTTGAGCGGCGTTGTGGTAGTGGCAGCGTGCGGCGTGATCTTCTTTGGAGATGGCACTTGAGCTTCAGACAACATCGGGTCCTGAGGAGGAACCGGCGTGGTGTGGCGGGATGGGAGTTGGGATTTGAAGGGAACGAGCTCGAAGCGGACCGGCCCGCTGGCCATGTCAACATCCACCTCGATCGCCTCCGCTTGGCCAACATCCACATCGATCGCCTCCACCGCTGTCGAGGATGGAGACGCCCGCGGAGTCGTAGGAGCCGCATCGGTCCGCTGGGTGGAGACGAAGACCAGGAATCACTCCGGCATCAAGCGATGGACAGAGAGGTTGGCGTCGTGGGTGTTGGGGAGCGCGGTGGCGATGGCATGACGGGCGGCCTCGATGGGGCGAAGCAGAGGGTGCCCGAGCGGGAGCTCGTCGTCGGAGACCGGCCTCTGGTCCTCCGTCGACTGTCCAGCCAGCACGACCGGTTCTGGGCGCGGCGGCTCGCTGGGCGGACCGGTGTCAGGGCACCAAGCTGCGCAGGTGGAGGCGTGCCCGCGACCTGTCCGACAAGAAGGTGGTGGCCGTGTCGAGGGGGCGGGCCCGCGGGTCTCTCGACCCCCGGAGGACGCAGGACAGGCCGAGCTGCGCGGCCGCTTGCAATCTCGAGCAAGGTGGCCGAAACCATGGCAGCGGAAGCAGCGACACGGACGCGCGCATGTCGCCACCCTGTGCTTGAATGACAGGCAGTTGAGGCAGCGCCCGACGAATGCAGCGTGGATACGGAGAGGGACAGATGGAGTCTGTCGTTCCCGCTGCGCCCGGCGCTGACGGCGCCTGCGACTCGACCGCTTGCCGCAAACCTCGGTGAAGCCGTCGGTGTCGACACGCTGGGGGCTGGCCTCCCGTCCAGCTCGAACCACAACGGAGCAGACGCGACGAGTGGCCGGGCGCGGGCCGCCGTGGGTCTCAGGCCGAAGAGGGAGCCCGAGGATCAGCCGCGTCTGGCCGCGGTGCCGTTGCCGGTGGCGGCCAGAGGGAACGTCGACGTGTGGCCCGAGGCGGTCGTGGACCGACCGATGGGCCTGGGCGGAGTGGCGGGACGTCGCGGGCGCCGCTTGCGCTGGCGCTGCCCGCAGCAGCACGTCGCGGTAGGAGGCGCGGGTGGACGAGCAACGAAGCGGAGAGACTTCACCGTCGGAGTCGTCGGGCGACAGTGTGTCGTCGCGCCACCGGAGTCGCTTCCCCCGTCCGCCGGAGATGCCACTCGGGAAGAAAGGCGCCGCGTCGGGGGAGAGGGCGGCGGGTGGGGTGGTCACCGGCGCCGGAGTGACGTAGGACGAGGGACGGTCGTGGGGACCTGGAGAGAGAGGGCGCGGCGGAGGGTACGAGGAGCCAGCGGCGGAGGCAGTGGCAGGCGCGGGAGAGGTCCCGGACCCGCCTGCTAGGGTTTTGGCCGCCATGGGAGGGGTGGGGAGAGGAGGAGGAGAAGGAGGAAGAGGAGGAGGAGGAGGGGCGGCAGGCGGGTGCCGGCCGACGGGCCAAGGCGGCCGCCGGAGTCGGGCGGCCGCCGGCGAGGGGCCGAGGCGGAAGGAGCTAGCCTCCGGGGCGGATAGGCGTTCTCCCCGATCTCCCTGCACGCGGAGCAAGGGCGGCCATGGATGGGATGGATGAAGAGGGCGCGGGGAGAGGAGCGCGGATCTGTAGTTTGTAGGGGCGGAGGAGGGCGGAGCTAGGAGATCCGCCGGCGGCGCTCAGGTGTGCGGGGCCTCGCCGAGTCAAAGCATCGGTCGCTCCAAATCAGTGTATATCCAAAGTATGAAACTCTGAAAAATGGAATCCAGCCTATCTTCTATATACTATTTGTTATTTATTTATTATTTATATATACTTTAAAGATCCAAAATTATTGAAAATTTTCTCACCTAGAGTTACAAACTCACATAGGCCCCACTTTACATGTCAAGGAAGGGGTGGATCTTTTAGAAGAGATAAAAACAACGTTTTAGAATATGGTTCTGCCTTTTCATCTTTTCAATTTTTTTTCACCGTACGTGGAAACTCTTACCTCCCTGTGTGCGTACCCACGCCCCTACTCTCCGCAATTTTCATGTCACACGCTCTCACCTTCTAGGAAAACAAATTGACCCTTCTGTCGCTTTCCTTGTGCCGCAGGCCTCGACGTCGTACCCATAGCGTGCCCATCCGTTGTTCACATCGCAAGCAAGTGATAGAAACATTCTCGCTCCAGTAACAAAATGGATGGATGGAAACGTGGAAGTTTGGTGGTGGGTGGATTGGATAAAACTAGAATCACTCCGAGATCACTCAACAAGATCAACTAGCACCGGAGATTACTCGACGGGTTTCTCAATTAGGATAACTCGGAGATTACTCGACGAGATCGACTAGCACCGGAGGTTACTTCACGGATTTCACAAGGAAGAGCAGTGCTCAATTCTCAAATCATATCATATTCATCAACTCTCTGATTAATATTTTTAGACTCTAAGATACATATGACACTTGGAAAATAAAGATATAATGAAACAACTGAAGAGTCTTGGAGTTTCGCGCAGCTTCCTGGCAGTTTTCACACCTTCCACTAAAATCATCATAACTCTTGACTCGGAAGTCGGAAAGATGAGTCGTTTGTTGGGTTGGAAACTTAACTCACAGAACTTTCCAATGATGTATCATATGAATGCTGAAACCCACTAGAGAAACACCAGAAATGCTCGAAACATAGAGATGTTCCTGCACTTGTGTAATCCACGACCATTTGATGTAACCGGTGACGGGTTACGTCTTCTTATGGGCACATCATCCTCCCCTGGTTGAAAAGAACTCGTCCTCGAGTTCAAATTAATGAATTCCAAGAAAATCTTGAACAGGTGACACCAGCTCTCCATGAAACGAATAATATGCTGGTGGTGTAACCCAGTTAACACCTTTGCATTAGAATCAAATCCTATGGTCTGTATATGATCTTGCCAATATTTTTCTCATTTTATTCTCTCTTAGCTTGTGACCAAAATCATAGCTGATATTGTTAAACACTTCAAAATTAATGGCATAATAGGGAGATGCTTCAAGATGAAAGGACAAAAATGTCGTATTCTCACCACTTTGAAAGAAACCATCCAATATGTTTCCTTCAACAGATTCAATAGGATCAAAATCAATGGATGCATCTTCCTCCTCATCATAAATCGGTGGCACTTAGTAACACCACTTCTTGGAGATACCATATGAATCATAAGATGCCAAACCACATATCTTGCAACAATTATAGTCCAAAGAACTTTCTTTATGATGTAAACCAAGGATATCAAGTCAATCAAAATCAGTATTGAAGAGGGGAGAAACTAGGGGTAATTATCTTAGCCCCTAAATCCTCAAAATTACGAAGGTTAATGATGGACCGCATCCGTGAAGGCCCAACATCAGCAACCAGCAAGCCAGGCCCAGCCTCCCTTTCTCAAGGACAGCGGTCTGGCACTGACGAGGGCCTAGATTAGGACCCCTTAAACGGCAAGCTAATCACTCTTGAGGTAGAGTCATCTGTCACCATTGACAACGTCAAGGCTAAGATCCAGGACAGGGAGGACTACAGATCCTTGTCAAGACTGTCACTGGCAAGACGCCGTGTCTCCGACCAGTAGGTGGCTTCCCCGACAAGTCTCCGCCTCACACGACAAGCTTCCGTCCCGCACGAGGAGTCTCCGCCTCGCATGAGGAGTCTCCGCCTCGCCTCTGACAACTTGCTCGCCCGACAAGTCTCCGCCTCGCACGAGGAGTCTCCGCCCCGCCTCCGACTACTCGCTCGCACGAGTAGTTTCCGTCTCCAACTAAGACGGGGCCCACACGAACGTGGCGCTGCCCCGGCGCTCTAGCTTCCCCGCAGCGACACGCAAGGCTCCAGTTCCCCACGCCATGCAAACACCCCAGCTGGCGGCACGCGCGGACGGCCGACTCTGACAGGAGCCGTAATGCGGCACTGTTTGCTCACACGACACCCAACACGCCGTCCCGTCCGACCTCTGCAGCACGCCAACCCCGTCAGAAGCACTCAAGTGCCCACTACAAGCGGCGCCTGTCTACATTTAGGCCCTAACGTGGCGGGCCTAATGCACACTCAGGCGGGTTGAGTCACCTACGAAAGAGCTCGGAGGAGGCACCAGGTACTCGGAGTGTACAGTGTTTTCTGGACACGCGGCGGCCTTAAGCTCTACTACGACTCAGCTCCCCTTCAATGCCCCCTGGCGGACATTGACGTACGAAAAGACCTCCCAGTTTGATAGCACTGTAGCACTCATTTGTATTCCCCTTTTACCCCTTACATTTGCGTCTATAAAAGGGAGAGGAGGGCAACCGTCATAGGGGCTGACGAACCGATCACTCAGCACCCCACAGGGACTTGGGCTCGACACCCTCTCCCGACTAGTTTGTAACCCCTACTACAAACACTCCTGGCATAAGAACACAGCAGCTCGACACTGGACGTAGGGAATTACTCCTCGGAGGCCCGAACCAGTCTAAAACCTCTGTGTCTCCTGTGCTAACCATTCGGGTCGGACACACAGTCCGATACAAATTTACTGCCGGCGGTAGAGAACCCCGACAGGCACCATCTGCAGGGCCACCTCCGACTTAGGCGGCCACCCCGGCTACCTCGACGGGCGGCTCCGCCTCGCACGACCTAAGGTTCCTTCCGCTGCAATCCCTCGGCAAGGGCCCCCAGGGGGAGAGTCGCAACGTGGCGTAAGCTGCCCCGCGCCGTCCGGTACGTGCAGGAGCAGCAGGGCAAGCGGATCTTCCTTGTCAGAAGGTCAGGCCATGATGAGATTTTCTCCGGTGTGGGAAGCAGACTGCCCCGGCGTCCCATCACCTGGATGTTGAACAGTGGCAAAGGACACACGAATCCTTCGCCTGCAAGACATCAAACAACGAGACCCGACCCGGCGGGCATCAGAGGGAAGGTCGAGGCTTGCACGAGAAGCCTCGACCTAACAAGACTGGCGCGGCCATAAGTCGGGAGAAGCCACCTTGGAACGGGAGCCGCGGCTACGCCGCCCTACGGAGGCTACCGCGGCTAGCACAGCGTACGGCGCCAACGGGAGACGAAGGCCCACGGCGTGACATTGTTCCGGCACTGTTGCTGCACTGTAGCAGGACGCTGTTTTACCATCTTAACCCTTGTACACTAGCCCTCCTTGAACTATAAAAGGGGAGGCTGGCACCGTAAACAGCATGACGAACAAGACCAACAGGAAAAACAACACACCACAACACCCAACGAGCACTCGTAGCTCACAACCACATCCAGAGACTTGGGACACTCTCCCTCTCTCGACCTAAGCTTGTACCCCCTACTACAAGCCCCCGTGGGCATATAGAACATCCATTCGAACTGGACGTAGGGCATCCCCGCGGTGCCTGAACCAGTATAATCCTGGTGTCTCTAAGCCTAACCATCCGGATCATACGCACGAACATACCAAAATTTACTAGCCGGCGGTATCAAACCCCGACAGTTGGCGCGCCAGGTAGGGGCACTTCATGTGTCACGACGCCAACAAGGGTCCGGATGGCCCATTCTGACGAACAGCCGGTGCGCACCACCGTGCTGCGCTTTGGCTCCCTGGACTTCATCTTCGATGGTCCGGTCGAGTCGTCCTCTGGGGCCGTGTTCTCACGGTCCCAGCCCGACGCACCCGTGTCTCCCCAGGGCCAGCCGCCTGAGGAGCCGCGGGCAGCGAAGTCTTCCGCCGACCGGGTCTGGGACCTGGTCGGCCGCAACATGGCGATTGCTCTAGGGCCTAACCCGTCTCAGGAGCTCTTCCGCTTTGCGGCGTTCGCCGCCTCCTTGCTTGTGTTCGGTTTGCAGGAGGAGGAGACGTTGTCCTGGGACGAGTTCAAGCTCTGCTACGACTCTGTGTACCCCGAGGGGCAGGCGTGGCTTCCCTGCAGCGGGACAACTGCTCCCGTCGCCACGGGAGACGCACGCCTGGTCCCCTCGAAGGCATCTCAGGCAAGCTGCGATGAGGTCGAGAGCGCGCCTCCCTGCAAGAAGGCGCCGACGCCCCACAACCCGAGGCGCGAGTGTTTCGCCCTCCAGCAGCAGGCCGACGCGGTCCACTCCACCAATTCTGACGAGAGCTCCGCGGAAGGTGAGCCCACTTCGCCCGACGCCTCCGCTAGCGAGGAATCCCCGCAAGACGAGGGTGACCGCGAACGGCAGCGTGCTCGTCTCGACGAGCTCGACGAGGCTCAGAAGGCGCTCGAGGAAGGACAGGCAAGGCTCCACCACGTGCTCGGCGCGGAGGCCACGGCAACACTCGCACGCGAGCGCGCAGAAGAAGTACGTCGCTGCATCATCGGCGACGTTCACGGGACTCCTGTCACCAAACGGGCCTCCCAGAACCTCGCTGCAGCGGCCGTGCTCCTCCGGGCCGGCCCCGAGCCGACGACCCTGAAAGAAAAGAAGCTCCGCCAGCACCTCCAGACGCTCCTCAACGCTGCCACCGAGCAGTAGGCGGAAAGTTCGGTGTCCCGACGGCGCGAGGCACGGGCTCCAGCCCAGGAGCGCTCGGTTCACCGTGGGTCCTCATGCCCATCGGGGCAGCCGGACCGCGCGGAGAGCGTGCACTCGCCGGCCGGCCGCAGGGTCGACCCCGACCACGGAGCCCGAGGCGCATCCTCGGCGCGTGGAAGGACAATGACCAGAGACGGGTCGGACGACGAACGCCGGCCGCGAAGGGAGTACAGCCGGAGGCGCGAGGGCCGCTATGACAGCAGTGAAGACCGAAGCAGTAGCCCGATGCCTAACCCCCGAGGTCTGCGGGCTTTCGGCGTCAACGTTCTCGCCGCAGCACCACCAGCTCGATATCGTGCTCTGACCACCGTCGCGAAGTATGATGGGGAAACCAACCCGAGCGTATGGCTCGAGGACTACCGCCTCGCCTGCCACAACGGCGGGGCGGCCAGCGATCTGTTTATCATCAAGAGCATCCCACTGTACCTTACCGACTCGGCACGTACCTGGCTCGAGCACCTCCCCCAGGGGAGGATCAACAGCTGGGCCCAGCTCCGGGATGCCTTCATAGGGCACTTCCAGGGCACCTACGCCCGATCCAGCAACGCCTGCGAGCTTCACCATTGTCGGCAAAAGAAGGGCGAGAGTCTCCGTGACTACATACGCCGCTTCTCCAAGCGTTGCGCCCAGCTCCCTGACACGGCCGACAACCAGGTCATCACAGTCTTCCTAGAGATGGCACCACATGTGAGACCCTTGTCCACCGGATAGGGCGAGTCAAGCCGAAAACCATCCGGAAGCTCCTTGACCTGGCCACTGACCACACCGACGGGGAGGAGGCCGTCGCTTTTAGCAAAAGGAAGCCCGAGGAGGAACAGGGCGAGGCTCCGGCTACCCATCCGGAGAAGAAAAAGAAGAAAGAGCGCAAGCTCCGCAGCAACAACCTGGTAGCGGCGGCCGACAAGCGACCGCCCAAGCCAAAGGCTGGTCCCCCGAGGGATTGAAAGGATCTTTTGATGCCTAGAGGGGGGTGAATAGGATCACTTTTAAAAATTCCTGCACAAACTTAGCAGCGGATCAAATGTCGGGTCACCCTAACTCTATGTTCGGGTCACCCGCGGGGCGGGTCACCCTAACTAGTAGGCAGGGTCACCCTGAGGCAGGAAAACAAAAATGATTTGCTCAAGAGTTAAGCGAATTTACCGAAATCCTTTGAATCAAAAGTTCACTATGGTGGATAGGAACAACCTGCACAAGATGATATAACAAGCAACAACACAAATATAGAGATCGATCCAAAACAAGCTTCTAGGGTAATAAACGCGAATCGATGAACCAAAGCCGCCACAAGTGCTTCTTGAGATAAACAAGCGAAGAGCTCTCACAAAGGGGCTTAATCTCACACCTCAAAGGTCTCTCACACCGAAACCCTAGGAGTAATCTTTGCTAGGAGTGCTTGGAAGGGAGTTGGGAGAGAGGGAAGTGTTGACGGTTCAAAACCGTGCTCAAGTTCACCGCAAGCGTACGGGTGACTTGGTGCCTTTTTCACCAAGGAGGGTCCTCCCTAGATTTGTCAATCCAAGGATCGGAAGCAAACTCCTAAGGCTATCCATCTAATCTAATGATCTAACCTATCATGAAGCATTGATTGCATAAAGGTAACATACAAACGCGAAGGGATGTATGGATCTCATCCACCTAGCCATAAAGGTAAACACCAAAGGGTAACCCTGGCCTATCGTCTTCTTGTTGCCGTTCCGGCCAAGGTGACAAACCAATCTAAATCTATACTATGATAAGGAGTACACTCGATATGGTGTAACCCGATATGGAGTGGTCCGATACACGTTCATTCGCCGCTTTCTCCTCCACCGTACTGTCACTACGCAAGGATATTCATCACCGAACGACAACCTCGGTCCGTGCACTACAACGATGTATCCGCAAGAGATAGACTAACCACCACGATTAGACCTATTCCTACTAAAAACATATGCTAGCTACACATATGGATAAAACACTCATCGATGTAGATCAAAGTAGGACAAGATATGATTACATCACCATTGAATGTTGAAGGTACAAATGACTTGACGAATTCAAGTCGTGGCTCCGGAACTCCACCATGGCTTCACCACGCAGGGCCAACCATGGCGGCTAGGGCATGGCCTAGGCCATCTCCTAGGCAACTCGAGGACTTGCGGCGGTCGTCGGCTTCCTCCCGGTGCTTCTCCTTCGTGTCGGAGGCTCTCTGATGAATGGATGGATGTGGCGGCCGATGGAGGCAGAGGCAATTTATTGAGGAGCATCTAGGTCAAAGGGCGTCGCGAACCGGCACGAAAACGGGCTGGGCCGGCCGACCTAGGCCGACCGGCCTAGGCCCGTTTCGGCCCGGTTCGGCCCCGGTTCGCTCCCCGATGCTTCTCGATCAATTGTTGACTTGCTCCCTTATGCATGTGGGCCCTTGACGTCGTCTTATCCACGGTTTAGATAGAGCTCCTTGTCGCTCAAGCTTCAACATCTTCTGTTCAGGTCCTTGGAGTTTTACGGCTTCATGCTTCGGTCCCTGGGCCATTTGGAGTCATGTTCATGATGTGTCTTGACTTGTGCCGGGCTTCATGATCTTCTCTTGAAGTGCTTGATGAACTTATCCCGAAAGTCTCCTCTTTAACGTTATTTTCCTGCATAAACAATAAACTCCAAAATCGACATGCAAGAGTGAACTTGATACCTCCGGGGGATTAGTACCATTAGTTAGAATATCAAATACGTGCAAATGTTGACGGTAAACTCATAGCTAGGTGTACCAAAATCGACCGTCAACATACCCCCATGCTTAAACCTTGCTCGTCCTCGAGCAAGTCCAAGATCTTTGCTTAACCTAGAAATCAGCATTGCCCTTCAATGTCTTCCCTGCACTTAGTTATACACAACGAGACATATTGCTCTCTCAAGTATTTAGTATTTAAGGTTCAAGTTTTGACCGGCTACTTCATTATGGAAGATAGACTATTATTATTAAAGAACATGCCACAATAAACAAATATAGTGCTCTCAAACTTAAGCAAACTTCAAACCTTTACCTTGTTGCATCGTGAAGAGTTTTCAAAAAGTTGCACATCTAACATAAGTGAGATTCTCTTGCAAAAGCTCATGGGAACACTCATCTCGTCAAGTCACTCAAGCCTACACTAGATTATTCTCAACCTATTCTACTCATATATGAAAGTGGAAAGCTTATGTGGAGCTTGGTAGGTAAAAACAATCCTAGCAAAACATTATACTTGAAATATTGTCAAACTAAGAGAGAGATCTATTGGAATTACCGAGACTAGTCAAAAAGGCCATGGAAAATAAATGTTGGGAAGAGAGAGAGATGGAACACACACATTTAGAAAGGTGAACATGTGCAAGTGGCAAATGGGTGATCCCGAGACACAGATGAAGTTCTCGTTATCAGATTGCACATGATTGGAAAAGATTGAGTATGGACTTGTCTTCAAAGCTCTCTAAGATTTTAATGAAAGCGAAAAAGAACCGAGGAGCATTTTTATTTTTCTCTTTTTCTCTTTTTTGTTTTTTTTCTTTTATTATTTTTTTCTTTCTTCTTCTTTTTTTAGATCATCATTTTTATGCTCCTCCGAACTTTTAAGCAACATAGTACTTGCTATAGCAGTCCTCCCCCATGCTTAAATGATTGCTCGTCCTCAAGCATAGAAGTAAGGGGACCTATGGCTGCTAGAGAAGTACAAAATCCTTGTATTCCTTTATAAATCTTTTGAAATCTTCAAGGGCATCCTCCATGTCGAAACTCGCATGATCTTGATTGCATTGATGAGTCCCTCCATACGTTATATGTCTTAAAATCTTGCCAGAAAATCTTCAGAAAATTCGTCGAAAGATCATCCATACTCAATTTGGGTTGTGGTCAAGGAGGTAATCACAAAAAGATGTTTTGGGTTTAGGGTGGATGCCCAGCGAAGTTTGTGAAATTTCCAATGTAGAAACTCACAATGCATGGACAAAAATGACTAGCATGAAAAAGATACGCAAAGGAATGACGAGCTTCTTAGTCTCGTACCACAGAAATCAATCCTAATCCAACTCATCAAGATATAAGTTTGCAAACTAAGGGTAACATCATGACAGTACTTGTATGAGTATAGGCTTTGGTAGGTAGAGCCTTGCAAGAGATTCACAAATGTAGATAGCATAATAATTTTAAATAAAACAAGTACAAGGCATAGGTCATCGGTAAATCTAAATCAAAGAGCAACATAAAGCATGTGGGTCTAAAAATTAGTCATTTAATCTCCACAAATGAAAGAGCCAGTATTTAATCAATTGAAGTTCCTTTGAGAGAGAGCAAATAGTCATGTCATATAAAACAAATCCAAGGAGGGTCCTCCCTAGATTTGTCAATCCAAGGATCGGAAGCAAACTCCTAAGGCTATCCATCTAATCTAATGATCTAACCTATCATGAAGCATTGATTGCATAAAGGTAACATACAAATGCGAAGGGATGTATGGATCTCATCCACCTAGCCATAAAGGTAAACACCAAAGGGTAACCCTAGCCTATCGTCTTATTGTTGCCGTTCCGGCCAAGGTGACAAACCAATCTAAACCTATACTATGATAAGGAGTACACTCGATATGATGTAACCCGATAAGGAGTGGTCTGATACATGTTCATTCGCCGCTTTCTGCTCCACCGTACTGTCACTACGCAAGGATATTCATCACCGAACGACAACCTCGGTCCGTGCACTACAACGATGTATCCGCAAGAGATAGACTAACCACCACGATTAGACCTATTCCTACTAAAAACATATGCTAGCTACACATATGGATAAAACACTCATCGATGTAGATCAAAGTAGGACAAGATATGATTACATCACCATTGAATGTTGAAGGTACAAATGACTTGACGAATTCAAGTCGTGGCTCCAGAACTCCACCATGGATTCACCACGCAGGGCCAACCATGGCGGCTAGGGCATGGCCTAGGCCATCTCCTAGACAACTCGAGGACTTGCGGTGGCCGTCGGCTTCCTCCCGGTGCTTCTCCTTCGTGTCGGCGGCTCTCTGATGAATGGATGGATGTGGCGGCCGACGGAGGCAGAGGCAATTTATTGAGGAGCATCTAGGTCAAAGGGCGTCGCGAACCGGCATGAAAACGGGCTGGGCCGGCCGTCCTGGGCCGACCGGCCTGGGCCCGTTTCGGCCCCGGTTCGCTCCCCGACGCTTCTCGGTCAATTGTTGACTTGCTCCCTTATGCATGTGGGCCCTTGACGTCGTCTTATCCACGGTTTAGATAGAGCTCCTTGTCGCGCAAGCTTCAGCATCTTCTGTTCAGGTCCTTGGAGTTTTATGGCTTCATGCTTCGGTCCCTGGGCCATTTGGAGTCATGTTCATGATGTGTCTTGACTTGTGCCGGGCTTCATGATCTTCTCTTGAAGTGCTTGATGAACTTATCCCGAAAGTCTCCTCTTTAATGTTATTTTCCTGCGTAAATAATAAACTCCAAAATCGACATGCAAGAGTGAACTTGATACCTCTGGGGGGTTAGTACCATTAGTTAGAATATCAAATACGTGCAAATGTTGACGGTAAACTCATAGCTAGGTGTACCAAAATCGACCGTCAACAGGAAGCAAGCTTGGGAGGTGTTTCAATGGAGGAGAAGGCGGAACCCTAGAAAGGAGGGAGAAGGGGTATAAATACCACTTGCCCCGAACTAGCTGTTATGGGCTTGCTGCGACCTGTTAGGGTCACCCGCCCATAGGGGTCGGGTCACCCACCCCTACTCAATGCAAAACGGGTCACCCTGACCCCAGAGGGCGGGTCACCCTGCCACGCAGGGTCACCCTAACACACAGGGTCAGGGTCACCCGCCCCACACAGGACAGCTAAGAGAATGTGTTCGTGAGTGCGATGTGTCTCTCATAGGTTGTTAGATCTCCTCAAAAGCACTTGTGACAAACCTAGATCAATCAACCACGTCCCTCTTTATAGTACGGTGTTTCCTAAACTCAAATTCGAACCGAAAATTAAATTAAACCACTATTTGAGCACCAACACCAATAATAGAAAATTGAGGGGTCATCCATTGTTGTTCACATTTCTTTTCTTTTATCCCTGCACACATCTCATTGAAAACATCAAATACCCAAATTGTGATTGTCATTATCACCAAAATAATTAGAGGCCTAGATGCACTTTCAATCTCCCCCTTTTTGGTGATTGATGACAACCATAATTTGAGCTCACAAGAGAGGAATAAAATACAAGAATTGTGTCCAATTATTTAGATAGAAGCTCCCCCTAAATATGTGCTTCTTCAACTTGAATGGCCACAAATGCCAATTGCACATATTTAGAATAAGCTCCCCCCTAAAACATTGCATACAACACATGGTGCATAAGTGTGATAAGCAATATACCGTGATGCATATGACAAGATATATCACAACAATAAAGTGAGAAATAACAAGTCATCAACCAACACATGCATCACACATAATAATTAAGGTTCGTACATCACACTAACATAATAGAGTGCCACAAATAGGTCTTACAAATTAAAAGGTCTCACATGGCACACATCATGCATCACACCAAACATAGTTCATTACATGTCCATAAGCTAATACAAGAATAGATAGATAGTGAGGGGCTTCCATCCTTCAAATTCACTCCCCCTTTGGCAACAAGCACCAAAAAGGGAGCTACTCGGCGTTGTCGTCGTCCTCCTCCTCATCACCATCGTGCTCACTACCACCATAGTCGTCTTCTTCGCCTTCATCCTCATCCACAGGAACCAAAGAGCCAAAATCTTCCCATGGATTAGCAATCAGAGAAGGAGGATCAAAGACCCTAGGCTCACGGAGAGGAGAGTAAGGAATGTTTGCGTTGGCACAAAGCTCATTCTGGCGCTTCTCAATCCTGTGGTACTGCTCAGCATGCCATTTCCTATCCCTTTCTCGCTCCCTAGCATTTTGCCTTCCCATGTTGAAACAAGCAAACATGCCTCTAGCAAGATAGTCCAATTTGCCTTTCTTATCCTTTGGAACACCATGAGAGTGAGAAGGGCCTTCAACCGGTAAAGGTCCATAAGAGTAACTCTGAGATGAAGCTTGAGGAGCTTGTGAAGAAGAGGGACTGGCATCACTTAGTCCTTCCACGGGATAGTCACCCGGAAGGTTTCCTCTGGGTTCAAGACCTGTGCTATGCTTACCAAGGTGAAAAGACTCATTGAGCTTCCCTTTTGGAGTATTGTACGGCTTATGCTCAATGTCAGCCTGGAGGTTGAGTTTTGTCACATGCTTGACAAGATGGAAGATATAAGGAGCATAGTGACATGCGGAGCCCTTGTGAGAACACTCAATGATTTCACTCCATAGAAAGTGACATGCATTGAATTGCGGTTGAGATGGTGCCATTTGAAACAACAAATTCCTTGCATATTTGGAGATTTTATCCGAGTTCCCACCCCTAGGACAAAGAGTGTTCCGGAAGAGAAGATAGAACAACTTATAGTATGGCGTGAGTCCACTAGGATGTCCATAAATGGTAGCTCCATAAGCCCGGTCATACATGAATCTCATTTTGCTAACAGCTAGTTCATCATCATCATGTAGGCAAACATGATTGTTGAATGTGTTGTTATCTTTAGCACCACGAAGACGGAAGAGCATAGCAAACTCACTCAAGGTGATAGAGAATTTCTTGCCCCTAAGAGAAAAGTGCATGGTGCTTGCATTATCATCAACATATAGGGTGGCATAGAATTGAGCAACGACCTCTTCATTCCAATCACATGATAACCGCATAAGATAGGATAAGCCAAACTCACAGCAACGAGTGTAAACAGCTTGAGCGATATTTCCAAGAGGAAGTGTCAAATCATGCAAGTGTTGCCAATCTATCCACCTCATTTCCGTGGTAATGCGTTTCTTAGTGAGGATCACGGATTCATACCAATCAGCTTGGTGAGCACGCCAAAAACGATCATCACAAAAGAAATTTCTTGGAAGTGCCCACGGATCTTGGAATCGGAAGGGCTTGATGTCATTTGTGTGCTTCGAGTAGTCAACCAACTTGGGATCTTTTCTAGTGCGTGCCGGAGGATGAACGGGAACCAACGTCTTCTCATAGATAGAGAGGTCAATATCATCATCATAGTGGTCTCCTTCATCCCCAGTGCTTGCTTTCTTTGTTCTTGCACCAATTTTAGGACCACTAGTGGTTCTTTTCTTTAGCATTGGGTTGCCACTTTCACCTCGACCACGACTTTGAGCACGAGCAGGGGAATCTTGAGGCATGGTCCTCTTGGAGTGAACATTAATATGATAGTCATCATCGGAGGCACGATCTTGTTCTTCACTTGAGGAGGATTGGTTGTCCCGAACTACCTTTCCCTTGCCTTCGGCTTTTTCTCTACCCATTTGAGTAAGATGTACAAGAGTTACTTTAGATGGAGTGCTCGGATCAAAGGTAAAGGGGCATACAGACCCCGGGCGGGTCACCCTGCCAGAGAGGGCGGGTCACTCGACGGAGGCGGGATGAACCCTAATCAAGCATACCGAGAGATTGAGTTCATGAATCGAAACAAGATTATAGGTATGAGTTCTAGGATACTAGATGAAGATTTTGGCCAAGGGAAATCTCCTAGAACGAACTACATTGAGAGATCGGGAAAAAGGGATTTGAAATTGAAATACCTTCAATTTTCCCGTGCAAAGATTTTCCGGAAGTTCTGTGGGAAGGAGCTCTGGATGAATCGAAGAGAATCACGAGCTCAAGAATCAGCACTAGCTCCACGAACCGGTGCCTGAAAAGGGGTGGTGGCGCTGGCCACGCAGCCTGCGGCACCCCTGATATGCCGCTGTGCTGACCAAGCAACAGGCCGCAGCCCCCTGACAGGAGCGGCGCAACACGAAGCGCGAGGGGGAGGAGGCGCGGTCCGCTTCGCGCAGACGACGGCCCCGCGGCGCTGGGTGCGGCGCGACTCGCGAGGGACGCGCGACCTGGTGAATCTGCGAGGTGAGCAGGCGTGATGCCGCGGTTGGCGCGGCACAGGAAGGCCCGACGGTTTTGATTTGTTTTTTTTGTCTTCCGCGTCGCAATACGAACCAGAGGAGAGCGCGGAAGAAAGAAAAAAAAACTACGGCGCGAGATAGGAGCCGCCGGCTGAGGGTTTTTTTTCCGTCACGAGTGGACCGAGGGTGACTCGGTAAAGGATGGTGGGTGACCCGCCGGCATCCAGTGGCAAACCGGGTGACCCCGCGAAGAGGAGATGGGTGACCCACTGATTATCAGAGATGAACCGGGTGACCCTTCCTTTAGGTGTGGGTGACCCAGGGTACTTAGAAAACTTCTCCTTGACACTTTGAGATTGAGATTTGAGATTTTGATAGAGATTTTGATGGAGATGCCTATGGACAAATAATAAACTCTTGACGACAAGTGGCTAGCAGCAAATAATCATACAAAACCATAGCCACTTGAATCAAGATTTGATCTATAAGATCTCAAAATCCAAATCTTTTGACAAACTCACACAAAGAGAAAAAAATAAAATGTTTTCAACCTATCTAGGCAACAATCAAGAATGTGCAATAAGTCAAGCCAAGTTACGAGAATCCAAGATATTTAGCTCACTTCTCAAAGCACAAAACCTTTGCTCATCTAGAGGCTCAGTGAAGATATCGGCAAGTTGCCTCTCGGTGCTCACTTGACTTAGAGCAATACCTCCCTTAGCCTCATGGTCCCTTAAGAAATGATGTCGAATATCTATGTGCTTTGTTCTAGAGTGTTGGACCGGATTGTTTGCTAGCTTGATGGCACTCTCATTGTCACATAAGAGTGGAATCTTACTAAACTCACAACCGTAATCACTCAACATTTGCTTCATCCACAAGAGTTGTGCACAACAAGCACCGGCCGCCATATACTCGGCTTCGGCCGTGAATAAAGCAACCGAATTTTGCTTCTTTGAGCTCCACGACACCAAAGACCTACCAAGAAATTGGCAAGTCCCGGTAGTACTATTTCGATCTACCTTGCAACCGGCATAGTCCGAATCGGAATAGCCAAGTAAATCAAAAGTGGAGCCCTTGGGATACCATAAGCCAATGTTAGGAGTATGTACCAAATATCTAAAGATTCTCTTAACGGCCATTAGATGACACTCCTTAGGATTGGCTTGAAATCTTGCACACATGCACACACTAAGCATTATATCGGGCCTAGATGCACAAAGATAAAGGAGGGAGCCAATCATGGAGCGAAATACCTTTTGGTCGACCGACTTCCCTTCTTCATTGAGATCAAGATGTCCATTCAATGCCATGGGAGTCTTGATGGGCTTGGAGTCAGCCATGTCAAACCTCTTAAGCATATCCTTCACATACTTGGTTTGACACAAGAAAGTCCCTTCCTTCAATTGCTTGATTTGAAAACCAAGGAAGAACTTCAATTCACCCATCATGGACATCTCAAACCTCTTGGTCATGATCCTACTAAACTCTTCACAAAATTTATCATTAGTAGACCCAAAGATAATATCATCAACATAAATTTGACAAATAAAGATATCTTTTCCAATTCTTTGAATGAAGAGAGTAGAATCGGCTTTGCCTATCTCAAAACCGTTCTTGAGAAGAAAATTCTTAAGACATTCATATCATGCTCTAGGAGCTTGGTTAAGCCCATAGAGCGCCTTATGGAGCTTGTACACATGGTTTGGGAATTTTGGATCTTCAAAGCCCGGTGGTTGCTCAACATAAACTTCTTCTTGGAGAGGTCCATTCAAGAATGCACTCTTCACATCTATTTGATGAAGCTTGAAATCATGATGAGTAGCATAGGCCAAAAGGATACGAATTGACTCAAGCCTTGCTACCGGAGCATAAGTCTCTCCAAAGTCCAAGCCTTCAACTTGATTGTAGCCTTTGCCCACGAGCCTTGCCTTGTTCTTTGTGACAACACCAAATTCATCTTGCTTGTTCCTAAAAACCCATTTGGTGCCGATCACATTTTGCTTGGGTCTTGGCACCAACTCCCAAATTTCATTTCTCTTGAAGTTGTTCAACTCTTCCTCCATGGCAATGATCCAATCCAGGTCCTCAAGAGGTTGTTCCACACTAAGAGGTTCCAAAGAGGAAACAAACGAGTAAAATGCACAAAAAATTGACAATCTTGAGCGAGTTGTTACCCCTCTTTGGATACTCCCAAGTATGTTGTCGACGGGATGATCCCGTTGAACCATTTGATGTACTCTTGGGTGTGGTGCTTTAGATTGACGTTGAATGGGTCCATCATCATCATCTTCACCTTGTGGAGCTTCTTCTTGAGCTTCACCACCTTGTTCTCCCCCTTGATCAAAGCCCCGTCCATGATCGTCACCATGAACTTGACTTTCTTCTTGATGAACTTGAGAACTTGGTGGTTCCACTCTTGTTGATGATGATGGATCTTGATTGCTTGTGTCAACCGGAGCTTGAACTTGAACCTCACGAGGCATCACTTCACCGGTCCCCATTCTAAAGATTGATACACTTGGGGGTTCTTTATCATCTACAAGGTTTTTACTAACTTGCTCTCTTTGAGAGCCGTTGGATTCATCAAATTTCACGTCTACCGTGGTCTCAACACAACTGGTGGTTTTGTTGAAAACACGATAGTCATGTTCGTTAGTACCATAACCAATAAGAAAACCTTCATCAACCTTGGGTGCAAACTTTGAGGCTTTGGGTTTCTTGTTAAGTATGAAACACTTACACCCAAAGACCCTAAAGTAGTGCACACTAGGCTTCTTACCGGTGATGATCTCGTAGGGTGTCTTGTTCAAGTACTTGTGGAGGTAGAGGCGGTTGGCGGCATGGCATGCGGTGTTGATGGCTTCCGCCCAAAATGAGTCTGGAGTCTTGTACTCATCAAGCATTGTTCTTGCCGCTTCAATCAACGTACGGTTCTTCCTCTCTACAATGCCATTTTGTTGAGGTGTGTATGGAGCAGATAGTTCATGCTTGATGCCTTGTTCATCGAGGAACTCTTCAACTTGAGTGTTCCTAAACTCCGAGCCGTTGTCACTTCTTATGTTCTTGACCTTGAGCTCGAACTCATTTTGAACTCTTCTAATGAACTTCTTGACCACTCCCTTTGCTTCACTTTTATCTTGCAAAAAGAATACCCAAGTGAAATGGGAAAAGTCATCAACAATTACTAGACCATATTTGTTACCACCGATGCTTATGTAGGCAATTGGTCCAAACAAGTCCATGTGTAGTAGCTTCAACGGTCTTGATGAAGATAGGATGTTCTTGGCGGGATGATGCGCTCCAACTTGCTTCCCGGCTTGACAAGCACTACACAACCTATCTTTCTCAAAAACAACATTTGTTAGTCCTAGGATGTGCTCGTCTTTTTGAAGTTTGGCCAAGTTCCTCATGCCAACATGGGCTAGTCGGCGATGCCATAGCCAACCCAAGTCGGATTTTGCCACTAAGCAAGCCTGAGGGTCCACCTTCACTTTTGTCAAATCCACATAGTAAAGCTTTCCCCGTAGATGACCCGCAAAGACAATAGAGGAATCCTCCCTTCTAGAGATGGTCACACCCTCATGGGTAAAGAGACAATTGTAGTCTTTCTCACAAAGTTGTGAAACCGACAACAAGTTGTATCCTAACCCTTGAACATGATAAACATCTTCAATTGAATTAGTTGTTGAGATAGCAATTTTACCTAGACCAACAACATCTCCTTGACCATTGTCTCCGTAGATGATAGTTTCCGTAGGGGTATCATAATGATCAAGGGATGCAAATAAGCCTTCATCTCCGGTCATATGATTAGTGGCACCACTATCAATTAACCAAGCGCTTCCACCGGAGGAGTAGGCCTACAAAATAAGTTTAAGCTTTTGGTTTAGGTACCCAAAAAGATTTGGGTCCTTGGAGGTTAGAAGCATAAACTTTTGGAACCCACACACTCTTCCTCATAGTCTTCTTTGTGTAGGCCCCAACATACTTGACCACCATTTTACCATTGTGGTCCAAGGTCACAACATAGTCACAGGTGTAGTTGGGAGAGGGCTTGTGTTCAACCACATTCTCCGATGCCTTTGATGGAGAATTAACCCCACCATTTCCTTTTGTGGTGTTCACAACCTTTGGCTTGTCCTTTGTTGTGGTAGAGGTGGTGATTCCATGGGCAATGTCCATAATAGTGTTGAGGTAGCCTCCCTTGTTTCACAAGGGGATCTCATGCTCTTTCACCACCACCCTACCATTGACCTTGTTGTTCTTGTAGTGTCCAAGTCCTTGCTTGTCAACTATCTTAGGTATGGACTTGGCACCGTTCTTGCCTTGAGTGATCAACATGTTCAACCGAGCTATTTCCTTGTCTTTGCTCTTGATTATCTCTTCAAGCCTTGCATGATTAGTCTTGAGACCATTTATATCAACATTAGAGCAAATTGAACAACCTTTGCTAGTGGAGGCATTAGAGTCAAGTGTTGCCTTAGGATTGGCTTTGGAGCTTTCCCAAAGAGCACTATAGTTTGCTTCAAGATTTTTATGTTTATCCGACAAGCGTGAGAAGCTTGTTTGAAGCTCACTATGAGTGGCCTTTAGGGAAGCTAAATATTCATTTGCCAAGGTGTAATCCTTTGACATCCTCTTGTTGGAGTCATTGGCCAAAGACAAGTCCGTGGTCAACTTCTCTACCTTAGCCGCTTCTTCGGCAAGGCGTCTCTCTAGAGCAAGGTTTCTTTCCTTCTCAAGGATAAGCAAGTCTTCTTGATCATGGAGAGATGCTTTCTTTTTCTCTAATTTCTCCAAAAGTCTTTTTATTTCCTTATAGCCCTTTTTGCTAAATTGTTTTATCATGTTAGCCTCATTTTCTTCTTCATTGTCAAGATCATCTATGTCACTAGGTGTGGATGAAGAAAAGGTGAGAGAGGATGAGGTGGTCGATTCTTGTACCTTGCTCCCCCTTGCCATGAGGCAAAAGTGAGAGTGGTCCTCATCGTCGGAGAAGTTGTTGAAGAGGCGCGGTGAAGATGATCCTTGTGCCATGGCAATGGTTGCCATGCCTTGCTTCTTTGGCTCTTCATCTTCATCAACTTGAGTCCCATTGTTGACCCACGTGAGCACGACCTTGATACTTGTTCTTGTATTCTTTGCTCTTCTCCTTGTACTTCTTCTCTTCCTCATTCTTGTTCTTGTTCTTGGGACACTCGGCAATGAAGTGTCCATACTCTCCACACTCATAGCATTTGCGTTGAGACTTCTTCTTCCTTTCATCACCGCCTTTCCTTGATGCCCTTGACTTCAAGAATTTCTTGTACTTTCTTATGGCAAAGGCGGTTTCTTCATCCGTGCTTCCTTCTTCACTTGTTTCTTCATTCTTCGTCTTGGAAGTCTTTTGCTTTACGTCCACCGCTTCACTAGAGCTAGCATTGAGGGCTAATCTCTTGTTCACCTTCAAGCTTAGCGACTTCTCCACATCTTGGTCAACTAGCTCTTGATGCAAGATCTCTCCAAGAAGTTGATTGGGGGTCATCTTGTAGTAGTTTGGATCTCTTCTTATCATGGTTGCTAGGTTTGTGTTCTTCGGGGTGAAAGCTCTTAGCAACTTCTTTGTGACCTTGGAGTCTTCCCAATCATCACTTTCTAGTGCTCTAATGTCCGAGACAAGGAGCATGAGTCTATCATACATTTCTCTCACGGTTATTCCATCCTTCATGATGAATAGCTCAAGCTCTCCGTTGATCAAATCAATCTTCCCTTGTCTCACATGCTCGGTCCCCTCATGTGCTTCCTTAAGTGTGTCCCAAATCACCTTGGCAATTTGGATATTCCGAACCTTGTTGAATTCTTGAGCACACAAGGATCCCGTGATGACTCTTGTTGCTTGCACGTTGCGGTGAAGGTCTTGCTCATGCTCAATTGTTAGGGCTTCTCCTTCGGCGGAGATTGTTACACCTACACACACAATCTTCCAAAGAGAAGGGTGAAGCCCGTAAAGGTGCATTTGCATATCATAAGCCCATTTGGGATAGTCTTTCTCATCGAAATAGGGAGGCTTTCCCAAATGTACAGAATAGAATTTTTCATTAGGATGGTTGCCCAGAAATTGTGCGTAGTTGTGGGGCACTTCGTAGTAGCCGGAGTGAGTGTACTTGGCTTGCACCTTCTTGATCATCTTCTTGAGGAGCTTCTTGGCCATCTTCTTGGCCTTCCTTCTTTTCTTTGCCGCTTTCTTGGCCGCATCATCACCATCCTTGGCATCTTCATCACTCGAGTCGGAGTCGGAGTTGGAGTCGGAAGATGAGTCATCGGAGCTCTCGACGTTAGATTGTGTACGGCTTGGAGCCTTCCCGGTGAGGTCACCTTCTTGGGCTGCTGTTGACGGTGAATTTCCGTCAACCTAGTCATGAGTTTACCTTCGGTGTTGGCATTAATTTAATATCCAAACTAACGATCCTAACCCTTATCATATGTCATGTTCGCACTCGCATGTGGTATTTGGAGTTTATTGTTTACGCAGGGTTTTAACGCTAAAAGGGAGACTTCCCGGGAAAGTTCATCAAGCACTTTGTGAGAAGATCATGAAGCCCGGCACAAGTCAAGACACGAAGTGAACATGACTCCAAGTGGCCCAAGGACCGAAGCGTGAAGCCGTGAAACTCCGAGGACCTCGACAGAAAATGCTGAAGCTTGCGTGACAAGGAGCCCTATCCAAACCGCGGAGAAACTGACGCCAAGGGCCCACATGCAGGAAGTGGAAAGTTCTAGAAGACACGAGAAGCAATCGGGAGGAAGCTGGGGCCGAACTGGGCCGAAACGGGCCCAGGCCGGCCGGCCCATGCCGGCCGGCCCAGCCCATTCCGGGCCCGGTTCGGCGCCCCCTTTGACCTAGATGCCCCTCGGACTATTTATAGTCCCCCTGCCAAGAGCCACGCATCAATTCATTCGTCATCCGCCGCCGAGGAGTAGAGAAGCTAGAGGGACACCATCTCGGAGAGGAGGGTCGTGCTAGTTGTCTAGGGTTTCCCTAGCCGACGTGGGAACCTTGCATGGAAGACCACGTCGGAGCTCCGGAGCAAGGATCAAGATCGAGGTAGGATCCCGGTGGTGATCTTGTTCATGTAATCATTCATGGTGAAGTTTTATAGTGAATCCGATTTCTAGCGATCAAGTGCCTTCTCGATGATTTTGTTCTCCCTTGGTTTTGCTTCTTCCCCAATCTATACTTAAGATAGATTGCATAGGGTGCTCTTGTAGCCGCGGTGGCTAGAGGTGCATACCGGACCGACCAAGTGTTTTCAACTTGTTCTTCTCGAACTCGCCCTAGGCTAACCCGCACGAATATGAGTGCGTTGTGATAGAACGGTGGCTCCAAAAGGCGGGCGTCTTCGGAATCGGATCAGAGGCCACGGTTTAAAGATGCTTTTAATGAGATTCACTTTTCTATCTTCATCTATCTTGTTTGGAGATACAACATACGCATGATCTAGACTCTCTAGATCGGTTATCTCTTTACTTTCTCTTGCTACCTCTTTAGTAGATTAGATTAGATTAGATTAGATGTGTTTTCTCGATGATCTCTTAGATTAGATGCAACTTGGTTCTTCAAAAGGAGTTTCTTTGCTTTACTAGATTGAATCCTTGTGTTGCACATTGTTCCACAGATTCGATACCTTGGGTTCTCACACTTAAGGGAAGAAGGGTGGTCCCTTGACTACGACGGGGGATTTGTCCGTTTGCAAATCCAAACGAACTTTGATACGACAATCAACCGTCAACAAGCCCTTTTTTCTGGCGCCGTTGCCGGGGAACAAGCAATCAAGATCCAATCTAGTATCGTTTTTTTGAATATTTTTCAGTTTTCTTTTGATTTTTCTTTTGCATCTCTTAACTTTGATCGTCCTCAAAAAGAAAAAAATCAATCTAATCTAGGTTTTGATTAACCCTAATTTTTCTTTTTAGATTTTTGTTTTATTGCTAACCCTAACCGGAGATGGTTGGCTACCTCTCCAAGAAACCCAAAACTTTTTGTGGATGATCCAGGAAAACTTTACAGGCAAAGGAGACGTGCAACACAAGCTAAAGGATTGGAAACCCTAGATCCAAAAGCGGAGGCCGAAGGATCGTCGGAATCTCCAAGGGAATCACCACCTCCAAGTCCAAAGAAAGATCAACCTCAACCGCCACCGATGGGAGAATAATCGCAACCGAAGCGCAAGATCGAGCTATGCACCCCGGACATGGGAGATCCACCTATCATAAACCTTCAAGACGCCGGAAGGCCGTTCAAGATCAAGGTCTCAACTATCCGCATGGTGCAACACTCGCCTTTCACCGGTAAAGAGGATCCGAACCTTCACCTCCAAGCATTTGTTCAACTATGTCAAACTTTCGATGAGGATGGGGTGACTCAAGATCAAATGAGGGCAAGGCTTTTTCCGTTTTCTCTACTTGGAAAAGCTTTGCGTTGGTTCCACACTCTACCGGCGGAGTTGAAACAAGATTGGGAAGCGTTGATGAAGAACTTCATGAAGGAATTTTATTCGCCGACCAAGACTCCGAGTTTGCACAACAAGGTTGATACGTTTGTTCAATTTCCCACGGAGACGATCGAAGAAGCTTCGGAGCGTTTCAATGAATACATGCGAGCCGAATTCCTTGAGTGGCATATCGGTTTACTTATGAGGAGGATGGAGAAGTTGGAGATAGAGAGAGAAGCTCAAGACCTAAAGGCTGCCGAAGCAAGATCCACATGCGAGGAGTGTGAGGAGTACGGCCATGTCCAAGGTAAACCCCGATTTAATGCAAGTTCGTCCATTCAAAATTTGGTTCCTCTTTGTACACAATTGAAGGACTTCATGGACGAGCAAGCTAAGTTCAACAAGGACACCGTCACTAAGTTCAAGGCTATGGAGAAAATATTGGAGAATATAGATGGTAAGGTGACAGAGGTCGGAAGCTCTATCCGTCAAGTGTTCAACATGATGAAGATGCTAGAGACGCAAGTGGGACAACTTGCCGGGCGCCCGATGGGTAACGAAGGAAGATTGCCGGGACGACCCCAAGGTCCCGAGACGGCAAAGGCTACTCAAGCTCGTTCGGGAAAGGAGATGGAGATCACTACCGAAGACCCGAAGTTTGAGATGTCGAGCCAATACATGAAGATGCCTCCACGCTACTGCCGAGACATGCTTGCCAACAAGCACGAGATGACATTATGCGACCTTGAAGCAAGTGTGGGAGTCATGCCAAGAGACGTGTTCGAGAAGCTATGCCTACCGGAGCTCAAGTCTATGGCCATGTGTCTAGAGTTGGGAGACAACTCTATTCGCTATCCCGTGGGAATCGCCGAAGATGCAACCGCAAAAGTTGGAGAGATCAAGTTCAACATCTACGGCGAGGGAAGTGCATTCAAGTTTCAACCACGTTTCGAGGTATGCAACACGTTTAATGTTAAATATGTTCCACCTCATTGTCGCTTTATCAAGGAAGAGCCAAAGAGGAAGGAAGAGCCGGAGAAGAAGGAAACGAAGATCAAGGAAGTTGTTGCATCCATCAAGACCAAAGAACAAAGCCAGCCTGTGAAGACCAAAAAATGACTAAGCCGAAGAATAAGCCCGCGCCCAAGATGGTGCGGAAGTGGGTACCCAAGATTGCAACGCCCACAAAAAGCGTTGATCCGAAGTGAAGAAGAGAAGAAGTCTGGCTATGGACTATAAACAAAGCGCTAGGCGGGAGGCAACCCGTTCGTCGAGTCAACAATAATCTACCGGGAGGACAACCCGATCAAGAATAAAAGCTACCGGGAGGGCAACCCGAAAATTTCCGAATTCCAAGTAAGTTGGTCATAGAATTTGCTACGCAAGACATTTTATTAATTCTTAAGTGGTTGAACAAGTTTTTAGAGAACCTTTTATTTGCTTAGTCATTATATTTGAAGTTTTCTATCTTAAACCGATGACATGAGCCATCCCATGTTTTGTTTGCCTCTTTTTGAGAAACTAGAACAAAAAATTCAGACCCTATTTGAGCCTTCCATCCTCTCCATGATGGTAGGTTCAGTTTTGTTTTGCATTTAAAAACACACGAGTAGAGCCTCGCTAAGTTCTTTAATGTTTTTAAATCATTTGACGCATGCTAAGACTCGTGTGAACCTAAGGAATTCGATTTTTGGTTTCATCTAGCTTAACATCTACTGGTTTCTCTAGAGCTAGAGTTTTTCCAAACCCCATTGTTTTTATTTATTCAAAATCTCTCTCTCATGTTTGGCCAAACTTAGAACCTAAACCCATAACCCCAAGGTCAAGCCGGAGGACCTTGCTATCAATTAATGAAAGCAAACGATCCCGGTGCAACCAAAATAAAGGTAGTCGGAAAGTTTTCGACTTACAAATTGTTTTTGATGTTTAAAAACTCCTCTTAAAATATATTTGGACTCATTGTTAAATCTGAGTTAATCTTTAATTTATGAAATTTAGAGGAGTATTAGCATCTAAACATGATCAAAGGAAGGTTTTGAGGTTTATTTAACACCTTGTGCTCAATGATGCATCACGGGAAGTTTGTTTTCATCATAAAGACGAAGGATCAACCATGGGAGGAAGAGTGAAGGAAGGAAGAAGAAATAGTGCTTCCAATTCGGTTTGATTTTTCCTTCTCCTTTCCTTTATTTTTCAGTTATGTGCAAACTTGTGTGTGCGTAGCATCTTTAGTTTTTATTCATTTTCAGCATGTGTGTGGTAGTAGTAGCCTTTTATTTTCCATCACCATGAATAAATTTCACCATCGTTTTATGATAATTAATATGGATGGAAAATTGTGCCAAGTTGATATATGATGACCGTTGCCTATATGCTTATCTTTGTACTTGTTTTATGCATGATTAAGCTAATGCTCTCTTTAATGCAAATCTGAAATTAATTTAAATGCTAGCTTAATCCTTTGCGGAGGTTATGATAAAGATAAGACCCATAGTTTTCTTTTCATGCTCTCAATTTTGGATGGGTTAAAGATGATTTATTTTTATTCTTAAAAGTAATGCTAACCTTGTCATTAATACCCCTTGCATATTGCTCTACCTATCCAAAGCCTTATACTTATTTGAGTGCAAAAACTTAGTATATACAAGATTTAATTTTGGGTGAATTAATTCAGGGCTTGATTTCTCTGGCCTGAGACTAAGAAGCTGGTCATTCCGTTTTTGCGTATCTATCTTAATGCTAGCCTCTTCTATCTGTGCATTGTAAGTTTCCACATCGGAAATTTTGCAAACCTCACCGGATATCCACCCAAAAACCCAATACATCTTTTTGTGTTTATCTCCTTGACCACAACCCAACATTTGAGTATGGATGAACATTTCAAGGAAGACCACAAGAATGAATGTGCCAAGGATTGAAGTATGATTTTGGGAGACCTCCAAGACGACATGAAGGTTGCATGAAGGATCCCTAGAAGATTTCAAGTGTTTCCTTCCAGGAAAACATAGGACTTTTAGTACCTACCTTGGCACACAAAATTTTCCACCTCTTTGCCCGAGGATATGCAATCGTCTAAGCATGGGGGGGAGTTGCCAAGGAGGTAGGTACAATGTAATCTAGAGTTCAAGGGGAGTAAAAAAAAGAGAAGGAAAGAAAAAGAAAAAGTATGAAAGAAAGAAAGAAAAAAAGAGAGAAGAAAAAAAATGTGTAAAAGGAAAGAGAGAAAGAAAAAAATATAATAAAGCTCCCCGGCTCTCTAGATGCATTAGGAGTTTGAAGAGGATTCAAGATCAAGACCCATACTCATCTTTCCAACCATGTGCAATCCGATAACGAGGACTTTGTTTGTGCCTCGGGATCACTCTTTGCCATTTGCACATGTCCACTTGTCTCAAAAAGTGTGTGTTCATCTCTCCCCCCTCCTTGTAACATTATTTTTCCAATGACCTTTTTGACGAGTCTCGGTAAGACCATGAGAAGCTTGTCTTGTTTTGATAATATCTCGATTATAATATCTTGGTAGGACTAAACTTTTCCCAAAAGCTCCATATAAAGCCTACCACTTATATATATTTTTGAGAGGGGAAAGGAGTAGAACAAATAGGCTTGAGAGACAAGATGATATGAGAGTTCATGAGCAAGATGCAAGGTGGTTTAAATTTTTGAACTTGGTTTAGCTCTTTTCTTCATCTTGCTCTACACTTTAAAAATTCTGAGATTCATTTAAATTTTGGGGGCATGTCTAATTACTTGTGGGAAGAGCTTAATTGATATCCACCCTCCGTAGGGATGAAGGCTAGTATGTTATGGAACTTTAACACATATAAATTAAAAGAGCATTATGTTTTCTCGTGTATGATCAAGTGCAGGGTTTAAATAATGAAAGTTAACCTTGATATCCATCGAAGGCTTACTCGAGGACGAGCAAGGTTTAAGCATGGGGGAGATGTTGACGGTGAATTTCCGTCAACCTAGTCATGAGTTTACCTTCGGTGTTGGCATTAATTTAATATCCAAACTAACGATCCTAACCCTCATCATATGTCATGTTCGCACTCGCATGTGGTATTTGGAGTTTATTGTTTACGCAGGGTTTTAACGCTAAAAGGGAGACTTCCCGGGAAAGTTCATCAAGCACTTTGTGAGAAGATCATGAAGCCCGACACAAGTCAAGACACGAAGTGAACATGACTCCAAGTGGCCCAAGGACCGAAGCGTGAAGCCGTGAAACTCCGAGGACCTGGACAGAAAATGCTGAAGCTTGCGCGACAAGGAGCCCTATCCAAACCGCGGAGAAACTGACGCCAAAGGCCCACATGCAGGAAGTGGAAAGTTCCAGAAGACACGAGAAGCAACCGGGAGGAAGCTGGGGCCGAACTGGGCCGAAACGGGCCCAGGCCGACCGGCCCAGCCCATTCCGGGCCCGGTTCGGCACCCCCTTTGACCTAGACGCCCCTCGGACTATTTATAGTCCCCCTGCCAAGAGCCACGCATCAATTCATTCGTCATCCGCCGCCGAGGAGCAGAGAAGCTAGAGGGACACCATCTCAGAGAGGAGGGTCGTGCTAGTTGTCTAGGGTTTCCCTAGCCGACGTGGGAACCTTGCATGGAAGACCACGTCGGAGCTCCGGAGCAAGGATCAAGATCGAGGTAGGATCCCGGTGGTGATCTTGTTCATGTAATCATTCATGGTGAAGTTTTATAGTGAATCCGATTTCTAGCGATCAAGTGCCTTCTCGATGATTTTGTTCTCCCTTGGTTTTGCTTCTTCCCCAATCTATACTTAAGATAGATTGCATAGGGTGCTCTTGTAGCCGCGGTGGCTAGAGGTGCATACCGGACCGACCAAGTGTTTTCAACTTGTTCTTCTCGAACTCGCCCTAGGCTAACCCGCACGAATAGGAGTGCGTTGTGACAGAACGGTGGCTCCAAAAGGCGGGCGTCTTCGGAATCGGATCGGAGGCCACGGTTTAAAGATGCTTTTAATGAGATTCGCTTTTCTATCTTCATCTATCTTGTTTGGAGCTACAACATACGCATGATCTAGACTCTCTAGATCGGTTATCTTTTTGCTTTCTCTTGCTACCTCTTTAGTAGATTAGATTAGATTAGATTAGATGTGTTTTCTCGATGATCTCTTAGATTAGATGCAACTTGGTTCTTCAAAAGGAGTTTCTTTGCTTTACTAGATTGAATCCTTGCGTTGCACATTGTTCCACGGATTCGATACCTTGGGTTCTCACACTTAAGGGAAGAAGGGTCCCTTGACTACGATGAGGGATTTGTCCGTTTGCAAATCCAAACGAACTTTGATACGATAATCAACCGTCAACAGCTGCCTTAAGCTCTCTTTCTTGAGCTTCCTTGGCGGCGATCTCTCCGGGGGTTTGGTTGTCTCCACTCCCCGACATCTTGGTCCCTTAGCGGTTAAGCCTAAATCAAGGGATTAGGCTCTGATACCAATTGAAAGGATCTTGTGATGCCTAGATGGGGGGTGAATAGGATCACTTTTAAAAATTCCTGCACAAACTTAGCAGCGGATCAAATGTCGGGTCACCCTAACTCTACGTTCGGGTCACCCGCGGGGCGGGTCACCCTGAGGCAGGAAAACGAAAATGATTTGCTCAAGAGTTAAGCAAATTTACCGAAATCCTTTGAATCAAAAGTTCACTATGGTGGATAGGAACAACCTGCACAAGATGATATAACAAGCAACAACACAAATATAGAGATCGATCCAAAACAAGCTTCTAGGGTAACAAACGCGAATCGATGAACCAAAGCCGCCACAAGTGCTTCTTGAGATGAACAAGCGAAGAGCTCTCACAAAGGGGCTTAATCTCACACCTCAAAGGTCTCTCACACCCAAACCCTAGGAGTAATCTTTGCTAGGAGTGCTTGGAAGGGAGTTGGGAGAGAGGGAAGCAAGCTTGGGAGGTGTTTCAATGGAGGAGAAGGCGGATGTAACACCCCAGGTTTTTAATTAACACTAATGACTAGTCAAGCCCTTTGACTTTGGTCAAATCTTGGTCAACCTGGGTCATCACCTCGAAAACCTAGCCAACAATCACCCATGACCATCTTAAGCAAGTCAACACCCCTTGGCATGGTCAAAACCCTAGTCAAAGTGGTCAAACCCCTTAGTGCCCACACCCTGTCCTAGAACTTTGGCCATGTTCTCCAAATTTTGTTTAAACACTCTAAAATCGGCCAATATAAAAGTTGTGCAGAATTTCATGGGACACATTTCATCTTCAGGGTGGCATTTCAAATTCGAAGAGGAAATAGTTCAAAAATCCAAGTCAAACCCAGTTCCACTATTCACTGGCGCCATGAAAGACAGCAACTTTGCCTGCAGTTCATGCTCAAACCATTGCTCAAAATGAAACGAACCGGGTTTCCGAAGACGGGAACCCGATCCATGCACCTCTGTGATAGTCCTAGGAGGCTATCACGTGCAAAACCCTGTCTCAGAAAGTAAAGCAAAGTACCGTACAACAAGAATAAATAATTGATGGTCCACATATTATTAGAATAATTAAGCATCTGAGTACATCATTTCAGCACATGCCGGGTACAAGTCCAACAGGACTGAATCAAGCAGAGTAAACATCTACACAGCGGCTCTCATGTAGCGAAGTAGACTCCATATCCGCAGGCAACTCGAGTGTAGGGCGAGCATCAGTCCTCCCATCCGTCGTCCTCAAAGTCGTAGTCCGGCTCCTGGTCTGAAAGTCCGTCATCTACTCGATAAGCGAGTAGGTCATGTCAGCTTCCCAACAAAGAGCATAAGCAAGAGAGAATAATTCTACTATGCATGAGTAATCCTATTTATGGCTGTAGAATGTTAAGCAAGCAGCGGTAGCAACATCAAGGTAAGCAGAAGAGCAGAGAGGTATCCATCTCCGAAGAGATCCACACCTCCGAGGACAACGCCTCCGGGGTCAACGCCCCAACAAGGAAAGAAGCACCAAATACTGGATCTCAACCAAGATACAGCATCCCACACTCATCTGCGACGTGGGGTCACCAACTCCTATCCCCACGTCTCAACGGCACGAAGCCGGGCTCACAACACATAGGGGAGAGAAAGCAGCACAAGAAAAGACTAGCCAGAGTAACAGACCCGTGGGCTGTCCATACCAGTGGACACGGACTATAGCTATAGGTTTAACACTCTGTAGAGGTTGTACAACTGGACCCGCCGGATAGGGCAGAAACAGATGCCTCCGTTCCACATCCCTACCTAACGACCGGAGACCTAGCAGTGGGTGGCACTCTCCTACCTCTCCAAGCCTGACTCGTCCTGAACTGGGGCGCGAAACTTGCCAGCAGGGCCTCAGAGCTGTGAGACCATCCCCGGAGGAGCCGGGGCGACGTCTACTCGGGGGGTATAACCCGTCCCCCTCACATGACCACACCGGTCCGCCTACAGGCTGGATGCCATCCACCAACTAGTTCTCGGACCGAACCCCGCCCATAACAAGGCGAGCGGTTTGCACGAAAATAGCCCAAAGATCATGGTTAAACTGTCGATCGGTCCTTAATTGTAGGAGCAAGCACTCACCAACTCCAACCGTCCGACACGCCGCTAGGGCGAGAGGCCAGGTCGCATCTCCCCTAGACAGGCGTTCACAAGTAACCAAGGTGGCTCGCTCCCGCGGTAACACGTCAAGGATACACACTCACCCAAAACACACGCAAGAGTTCCGAGGTATCCCAACCTCGGTCCAAACCTGAGATCCATCCATAACTACGGGTAAAATATATGGATGGTGAAGTGCCGGGAACTAGCTAGGGGTCTGTAGCTAGTTCCGAAAGTAGGTATTCCAAGGACAAGATAATCAATTCCAAGGCACGGCTAATCAATTGTCTATGCAATTTCAAAACATGCATCAAAAGTAATTAAGCACTAGCAACTAAAGCAAGCATGGGATCTATATGGTTGGGAGTGACATGACACCTGGCTGGCGTCCGAAGTCCTGATCTGGGTTGTAGTCGGGGTCGTAGGCCTCCTCCTGGTTGTGGCTCGGGTCTGTGCAGCACGAGATACGAGACACTAAGATACCGACAAACAACTAGGCAATAAATCCAAAGAAACCTAATTTTAGAAGATTCAAATAGAACCATACTACCTACAAACAGCACCGTCTCATTTTTAGAAAAATATAGAAACTGGTTTCATATTTTTCGGAGTTATAAATAATTAGTTATGAATTTTCAAAGATTAAAGGATTTATAAAATAATTTCCAAAATCATTTTTAAAACAGAAAAGGATTTTTATATTTTGAAAATAGGGATGACGTCAGCATGCCGTCAGGGTGACGTCAGCATGACGTCAGCCACAGGGTTAGTGGGCCTTAATGGGCCGAAAGTGTTAGTGGGTCGAATACGGCCCATTGGACTCAGCCTTTTGGGCCAAAAGGGCAAAGTCTGACGGATCACCCTGAACAAAAATTTAGAGTTCACCGGAAAAAGAAAAAGGGCTGCCGCTGGGCCGTAATGGGCTACGGCCCAAGCAGCTTTCTTAGAGTTAGAAGTGAGCAAGTCTGGCTTTGCTCCTTGAACTGATCTGGGGTTCACCCCGTTGTTGCCAGAGTGCGGTGCCCGTCGGCGCAGAGCGTTGTGATGCCGGCGAGCAGCGTTCGGCGGCGGGGGCGTCCCCGGTGTGTGTGCGAACAAAAGCTAGGAACTGCTAGGGTCCGGTGGTCCTACCGGCGCAGTCACGGCCCTGAGGTCGGCCTCTTGCCTGCGCACGAATCGACCCGAAGGCGCTCTCGGCGCGGCGACAGAGCGGTGCCTCAGCGAGGTAGCGGCGGTGCTGCGGCCTTGCAGGGGAAGGTTCGTGATCAGCCTGGTGTGTGCGTGCGGAAAGCAAGCAGGCGCGAACCACAAGGCATCACCGCACTCAGGAGCCCGGAGCGGGGGTGTCCGGACATCCAGAGCGGCGGCGCGGCTGCGGCGCAGCCATGACGAAGCAAAGCGGCGGCAACGCAAACGAGATCAAACAACACAGCACTGCGGGGTGTAGCATCTGGGGGTGCTTACCCAAGCGCACGCGCGTCCCGACCTGGCCTGGCCACGACATGGCCGGCCGATGCACGCGGGTGCCCAGCGTACCGAGACTGCGGCGCGGCGCAGCGGCAGCAACGGCGTAGCGTCCCTGCAGAGAAACCACGGCACGAAGGCCGGCCACAGATGCACAAACTTGCCACAACAGTGAACGGCGAGGCTCGACGTGGCGTTGGGGTTTGCCACGACGACACCCTCGCGAATCAGCACGGCACGACGGCCGGCGTGCGCGACGCAGGGGCGCGCTTCCCAAACATCACAGGAAGGACCAAGGGAAGAAGGGGAGAGCCAGGCCGGCAAGGTGCTCACGATGGGGCGAAGGTGAAGACGTAGCAGTGAAGACCGCGGCGGTGAAGGTGTTGACGACGACGACGACGACGGCGAAGCCCGGCGGCGACGCGTTCAGCTCCTCTGCTCCGGTCCCGTGCTCCCGCGGACAGCCCTCCTCCGGTCACGAGCGGCTTCAGCGGGTACGGCTTCGACTCCCGGGTGATGACGCGACGGCGACACGCCTCCCTTCTCCTCCCCTCCCCTTCTCTCCTCCGTTTCCCCCTTCCTTCTTCTTCCGGCGGTGGAACAGAGGACCAAAGGGGAGAAACCCCAATTGAGTGTTGCCTTGCAACAGGGGTCTCCCTCGGGGGTTTAAAAGCTGGCGCACATCGAGGTGAGGGGCAGAAGCATCACGGCGGGGCTCCAATTGGCTCATGGAGGCGCGGTAGTGACGTGGCGGCACGGGAGAGGCTGGCGAGCGCGCGGCCGCGTCGCTGAGCAAGGGTAGAAAGGGAAAATCCCTGGGGAAAATGCGTGCGCGGGCGCCTGGCTCAGCGTCCGTGCCAGCTGCCCGGTCGGGGGCTTGTCCCCCTGGCCCGGTGCGGTGCGGGCGCGCGTGGCGGCGTGGAAAAGCAGGCGTAGCGCGGCGTAGAAGAAGAAGAACAGGGGAGGTGCGGAGTGATGCTGGGCCGCGGTGATGGGCTGGCTGCTGGGCTTGAGGAAAGGAAGGCCAGGGTTTTAAGCGGGCTCGGGCTAAGAGATGGAGGTGGTCCGATAGACTTCAGAAGAGGTTAGCTGGCCCAACAGATAAAAAGGTTTTTGAATTTAGTTTTGAATTTAGTTTAAACTATAGATTTGAATTTGAATAGTTTCAAATTCAAAACACACTCAATAAAATCCAAATAAAATCCATAAACTCCAAATCACATACTTTACCATAATTTGAAAATATATTTTTATATTTTTGGTTTTATTTATTTAGGAATTTAGGAAGTGAGGCTAGAGAGGGTTTAAATATGGTGACACATCATCAACAAATGAAAAGTTCAAATTTTCTCACATTTTCATAACTTAATTTTCTGGGTTGTTACATTCTCCCCCACCACCGGGAATCTCGTCCTCGAGATTTATGCTCCATCCTCTCCCTCGAACAAGTGAGGGAACTCTCTCCTGAGGTCGGCTTCCTTCTCCCAGGTTGCTTCTCGCTCCATGTGGTGACTCCACAACACTTTGCAGTAAGGAATTGTGGTCCTCCTGGTTTCCTTTGTTGTTCTGTCCAAGATCTTCTCGGGGTACTCTGCATACTCCAGGGTGTTCTGCAGGTCGAGTATCTCCACCGGGACTTGCTTTGCTTCCACTTCCTTCTCACTCTTCTTCAACTGTGACACGTGGAACACAGGGTGTACAGCGGACATCTCTGCTGGTAGTGCGAGCCTGTAAGCGAGCTTCCCAACTCTCTGAGTGATCTGGTACGGTCCCACGTACCTCGGGGCAAGCTTTCCTTTTACGGCAAACCTCTTGGTTCCTCTCATCGGTGACACCTTCAGGTAGACAAAGTCTCCTCTGCTGAACGACAAGTCTCTCCGGCGACGGTCGGCGTAACTCTTCTGTCTGCTCTGAGCAATCTTTAGGTTCTCCTTGACTTTCTCTACTTTCTCCTCAGCCTCCTCGAGAATGTCCGAACCAAAGATCATCCTCTCTCCTACCTCTGACCACATCAGGGGTGTTCTGCACTTCCTCCCGTAAAGGGCCTCGAACGGTGACATTTTGAGACTTGCTTGGAAGCTGTTGTTGTACGAGAACACTGCAAAGGCCAAACTGCTCTCCCAATCTGTGCCGTAGGTCAAAGCGCAAGCTCTCAGCATATCTTCCAACACTTGGTTTACTCTCTCAGTCTGTCCATCGGTCTGTGGGTGGTAAGCCGTGCTGTAACTGAGTGTGGTTCCCATTCTTGCGTGGAAGCTCTTCCAGAACCTGGCCACAAACTGGGACCCTCTGTCTAACACTATGCTCCTCGGAGCTCCGTGTAGTCTGAGAATGTGATCCACGTACAGGTTTGCCAACTGATCTGTTGTATTCGTAGCTTTGACTGGCACAAAGTGTGACACCTTGGTCAAGCGGTCTACTATGACCCACACCGAATCATGTCCTTTCCGTGTCCTGGGTAGTCCCACCACAAAGTCCATGGAAATGTCATCCCACTTCCACTGAGGAATATCCAATGGTTTCAACAGACCTGCAGGCCTCTGGTGCTCGATCTTCACTCTGCTGCAAGTGTCACAACAAGCCACGTAGTAGGCTATGTCCTTCTTCATATCCTTCCACCAGAACCTCTGCTTCAAGTCTTGGTACATCTTTGTGCTCCCTGGGTGAATGGAGTACCTTGAATCATGGGCTTCTTTCAGTATCTGCTCCCGGAGTTCCTTGTTCTGTGGGACACAGATCCGGTCTTTCAACCACACGGTTCCCTGTTCATCGACCTGGTAATCCTCAGCTTTTCCTTCCAACATCAGTTCTCGAAGTGCTCCAATCTCCTTGCAATCTTTCTGAGCTTCCCGAATTCTGCCTTCCAAGTCATAGGACACTTGCAGTGTGTTGAGCTATCCTTGCTCCACAATCTCAACCTGAAGCTGCTCTAGCTCGTCGTGAAGTGCTGGCTGCTCCTGCCTCACCATCAAGTTGTTGCAATAGGACTTTCTGCTCAGTGCATCTGCCACAACATTTGCCTTGCCAGGGTGGTAGTGAATCTCCAAGTCGTAGTCCTTGATCAGCTCTAGCCACCTCCTCTGCCTCATGTTCAACTCCGACTGAGTGAAGAAGTACTTCAGACTCTTGTGATCGGTGTACAACTCACACTTGTTGCTGATCAAGTAGTGCCTCCAAATCTTCAGAGCGTGAACGACTGCTGCTAGCTCCAAGTCGTGAGTGGGGTAGTTCTCCTCGTGCTTCTTAAGCTGCCTCGACACGTAAGCAACAACCTTGCCCTCTTGCATCAGCACACAACCCAATCCTTGCTTCGAGGCATCACAGTACACCACGAAGTCCTTCTTGATATCTGGTAGGGTAAGAATTGGAGCTGTCGTGAGCCTCTTCTTCAACTCCTAGAAACTCCTCTCACAGGCCTCTGACCACACGAACTTCTTGTCGTTCTTCAACAGCTCTATCATTGGCTTCGCTATCTTGGAGAAGTTTTCTATGAACCTCCTGTAGTATCCTGCCAACCCGAGAAAGCTCCGAATATCTGTCACTGTGAGTGGCTGCTCCCACTTGGTAACTACCTCTACTTTTGAAGGGTCAACCGCAACTCCCTCTACTGACAACACGTGTCCCAAGAAAGCAACTTCCTCCATCCAGAACTCACACTTGCTGAACTTTGCGTACAACTTCTGCTGTCTCAGCCTTTCCATCACAATCCGAAGGTGTTCCTCGTGCTCCTCTGTTGTCTCTGAGAAGATCAGAATGTCATCTATGAACACCACTACGAACTTGTCCAGCTCTTCCATGAAGACCTTGTTCATCATGTTCATGAAGTAGGCAGGTGCGTTGGTCAGTCCGAAGGAAACCACTACAAACTCGTACAAGCCGTACCGAGTCGTGAAAGCTGTCTTCGGGATATCCTGGTCCCGAATTTTCATCTGGTAGTAGCCTGACCTCAAGTCAATCTTGGAAAAGAACTTTGCCTTCCGCAGCCTGTCTAGCAAATCGTCAATCCTGGGCAAAGGGTACCGGTTCTTGATCGTCATCGAGTTGAGTGTCCGGTAGTCCACACACATCCTCTTGGTGCCATCCTTCTTGTCCACAAACAGAACTGGCGAACCCCAAGGTGAAGCACTCGGCCGAATAAACCCTTGCTCTTGTAGTTTCTTGAATTGCTTCTTCAGCTCATCTAGTTCATCCGCGGACATCCTGTACGGGCTCTTGGCCACGGGTCTAGCTCCTGGCATCAGCTCAATCACGAACTCAATATCCCTGTCTGGTGGTAACTCGGTCAACTCCTCTGGAAACACGTCGGGGTACTCCCTCACCACCGGGATTTCCTCCAAATCCTTTCCTTTCATGTTGCACAACATCGGCGTCGACCTCTGGCCCTGTGGCTTGATCAACACTCTGACTCCACTGGGGTGCTCCAACTGCACGTACACTGGGTTGCAATTCACCAATCCTTTGTGCTGAGCTAACCACTCCATCCCAAGTATCACGTCGATCCCGGTCGACTCCAGAACGGTCAGGTCTGCCACGAACAACTGCTTCTCGAACACCATGTTCACTCCTCTACACTCCAGTGTACTCCGCTTCTCACCTAGCGGGGAGCTGGTAACTATAGGCCGTGGTCTGAGCTTAGTTGGTAATGACCTTTCCTTTACAAACTTAGTAGAGATGTATGAAAACTGAGCACCGGTATCAAACAGAACGGTAGCCATAACTGAATCGACTAAAAACTCACCGAGAGCCACGTCTGGCGTTGCAGCTGCCTCATCTGCGGTCAGGTGGTTCAGTCTGCCTCGAGTTGGTGGGGGTGCGCTCTTCTGCTGGTTCTGTTGAGACTGTCCTCCTGGAACTGGTGCCTTCGCCGGTGTCTGGTACTGGGTGTTCCTGCTCTGACCTCCCTGTTGAAACTTCTGCGGGCACACGTTGGACTTGTGGCCTAGCTGACGGCAGTGGTAGCAAGTGACCTGTGAGCTGTCATAAGCTGGCGGCTGCTGCGGCCTGGGCTTCCACTGGCTCGAACCTCCACTACCTCCAGGGTGTCCTCTGCTCTGCTGAGTGAACTGAGTCTGCGGCTGCTGAGGGTAAGGACGCTGTCTCTGCTGTGAGTACTGTGGCGGAGCGGACCTCTGTCGCTGGTGTGACCCTGGGTACCCTGCACGTTCTGCACGATGTCTCTTCTCTCCGTGGACCTCCACGTAGTCCAGTCTCAACTTCTCCACAACCAAGGCCTTGCCCACCAGGGCGTGAAGAGTGTCACAGTCGTGAGCTGCCAAGTGGTGCACCATCCCTCTGTGGAGTCCCTTGCGGTACCAGTACATCTTCTTTTTCTCAGTGTTGGAGTCGTCTGGGGCGTACCGCATCAGCTCCTGGAACCGGTTCGTGTACTCCTGCACTGTCATCGATCCCATCTTCAAGTGCCTGAACTCGTCTGCCTTCCTGTCCATCACAGCCTCTGGGATGTGGAACGCTCTGAAAGCCTCCACAAACTCCTCCCACGTGATGCGGGTAGGGTCCGCGTGTGAGTCACAGTAACTGTCCCACCAAGCTCCTGTCGTACCGACCAGCTGGTGCGCGGCGACGTACACACACTCCTTCTCTGAAAGGTCGGTGAGCTCCAACTTCTTCTCAATCTCCCTCAACCAGTTGTCTGCCACAAGTGGGTCTGGAGAGTTGTCAAAGGTAGGTGGACGCAGCTTGGTGAAACCTTCCACTCTCTTCTGCAAGCTCTCTGGCTGGTTCCTGACGTTCCTCCGGTTGTTGTTGTTCTGAACCACAGCATCGGCGATCATCTGCATCAGCTGGGTCTGAAGCGCCATCACGGCTGCTAGGTTGGGCGGTGGTGCCGGCTGCTCGGGCTCCTGCTCAGGCTCAGGCTCAGCCTCCCCCTCGAGCTCCTCCTCGGGGTCAGCTGGTGCTCGGCCTCCTCCTTGGTCTCCTCGACCTCCTCGCCCGCCGCGGCGTCCACCACGGCGTCCGCCACGTGGTGCACGGCCTCCACGGCGGCCACGACCTCGACCTCCAGCGGGGAGAGGGACGTCCTCCTGCTCGGCGTCCTCCCTGGCTGCCTCCTCGAAACGGCGTAGGAGCCATCCCAACCTCCTTGCCACCGACATCTATTTTAAGAGTTCGAGATCGTGAGAAACGAGTTGTCGGAAATTAACTTTAAGGTACTTAAGCATATAAGGAGTATCTAGCTAACAACAAACAATTTCACACAAACATATAAGAAGCATGAAAACCAGTAAAAGATCGATAACTCCAATCACTCATGTAAGATCACCATACAAAAGGTGTGTATCTCGAGGTCTACTCCACAACCTTCGAGATTACACAGCAGCATGAGAACTACATCACGATACATAAGAGGTGGTCAACTAAACATGAACATCATGAAGAACTCTATCCTAGCTGACTACAGGATCATCCCCTCAAGGTGCCTGCTCCTGAACAGTAGCTGGAGAGTATGGTGGTGACACGGTCTTCGGACTGGGCGGAACTGAGTAGAACGGCGGGTCGTTCACTCCTGGGTAGTCTGGTATCTCAATCTCTGGTAGGCTGAAGTAGCCTGCCAAGCTCCTCAAAGCTCTGCTCATCTCTGGGTGTCTGAACTGCCTCGTGGGTAAGGTCGCTGTGACGGAAGTAGAGTAGGGGGTAGCTCAAACGTCTCTGTCCTCACCCTGGGCCTCTTCTGCAGTGGTAGCATCCCAGCCAACTCCCTGTACTCTGTCACTCGTCGTAGGTCGGAGTCCCTCCAAGCTGAGCTGGTCCTGCTGGCTGTATCCTGTGCCTCGTACACTCTGCCTCCCAAGTACCAGAGGTGGTTGTAGTTCTGAGTCAGCCTCTCTTCGTGTTCCCACAACCGCAGCTGGTAGTCGGTGCAAGCTGCTCCAAGAGACTCTACCAAGTACTCTCTCTCCCACAGCTTCAACCTCTCCTCTCTGGTCACTGCCTCTGACTCCCGCAAGGCGGTCTGTGTCTCCTCTAGTCTGGCTCTCAGCGTGGCGATCCCAAGTGCATCTCTCTCTGTGCTGGCTCTGGCGGCCACGAGTCCCCACTCTGTGATCTGGATGTTCCTCCTGTGCGCTTCGTTGAGAAGGTACACCAATTGACTGTTCTCTCTCTCCAGCTGGGCGTTCCGTCCCAAGGTGTCGTCCCACTTCTGTCGCAGAAACACGATCTCTGAATCTGCCCAGTAGAGTGCCTGGTCCTGAGCTTGAATGAACTTGCTGGCCAACTGGTTCTTCTCATCCTTGCCCTTTGTGTTCTCCTCAGTGTAAGCTGCCTCGTCTGTGTGCCACCTGCTGTGGTCGTACAGTGCTGTCGGAAGAACCTCGAAGGGTGTACCCTTCAACCTCTGCTCCAACTGTCGACACACTTTCTTCAGCGCGAGTCTGGCACAACACTGGTGAGCCTCCAGGGTAGAGTTGTCGAAGTACGTGACTCTGACCTCCTCGAACTCTGGCACGCGTGGGTCAGCCGATATCTTCAAGGTCAGCTCCGTCGGCGACTGGTCCATGACGGCTGTGGTGCGTCCCTCGTAGTACACCTCACTTGTCTCCACTCCTGCGGTCTCCAAACAGTTCTTGAGGATCTTGCAGAACCCTCTGGCCCACTGGCCATCGGTCTTGAGGGGGATCCACGTCAGTTGGTCCATCTGCACGTTGTTAGGGATGTTAGTAAAAGTTAGTCTTGTTAATCAAGGTAGTATATAGTAAAGTGCAAGGTATTTATATAAAGTTTCATGGATTGCATATAAAGCACAAGGTGTTCGGGCTTTCCTATACTATCGTCCGTTCCTAGGCTCGTCCTACAGTCAAGTATGGCTCTGATACCAACTGAAACGAACCGGGTTTCCGAAGACGGGAACCCGAAACCTGCACCTCTGTGATAGTCCCAGGAGGCTATCACGTGCAAAACCCTGTCTCAGAAAGTAAAGCAAAGTACCGTACAACAAGAATAAATACTTGATGGTCCACATATTATTATAATAATTAAGCATCTGAGTACATCATTTCGGCACATGCCGGGTACAAGTCCAACAGGACTGAATCAAGCAGAGTAAACATCTACGCAGCGGCTCTCATGTAGCGAAGTAGACTCCATATCCGCAGGCAACTCGAGTGTAGGGCGAGCATCAGTCCTCCCATCCGTCGTCCTCAAAGTCGTAGTCCGGCTCCTGGTCTGAAAGTCCGTCATCTACTCGATAAGCGAGTAGGTCATGTCAGCTTCCCAACAAAGAGCATAAGCAAGAGAGAATAATTCTACTATGCATGAGTAATCCTATTTATGGCTGTAGAATGTTAAGCAAGCAGCGGTAGCAACATCAAGGTAAGCAGAAGAGCAGAGAGGTATCCATCTCCGAAGAGATCCACACCTCCGAGGACAATGCCTCCGGGGTCAACGCCCCAACAAGGAAAGAAGCACCAAATACTGGATCTCAACCAAGATACAGCATCCCACACTCATCTGTGACGTGGGGTCACCAACTCCTATCCCCACGTCTCAACGGCACGAAGCCGGGCTCACAACACATAGGGGAGAGAAAGCAGCACAAGAAAAGACTAGCCAGAGTAACAGACCCGTGGGCTGTCCATACCAGTGGACACGGACTATAGCTATAGGTTTAACACTCTGTAGAGGTTGTACAACTGGACCCGCCGGATAGGGCAGAAACGGATGCCTCCGTTCCACATCCCTACCTAACGACCGGAGACCTAGCAGTGGGTGGCACTCTCCTGCCTCTCCAAGCCTGACTCGTCCTGAACTGGGGCGCGAAACTTGCCAGTAGGGCCTCAGAGCTGTGAAACCATCCCCGGAGAAGCCGGGGCGACGTCTACTCGGGGGGTATAACCCGTCCCCCTCACACGACCACACCGGTCCGCCTACAGGCTGGATGCCATCCACCAACTAGTTCTCGGACCGAACCCCGCCCATAACAAGGAGAGCGGTTTGCACGAAAATAGCCCAAAGATCATGGTTAAACTGTCGATCGGTCCTTAATTGCAGGAGCAAGCACTCACCAACTCCAACCGTCCGACACGCCGCTAGGGTGAGAGGCCAGGTCGCATCTCCCCTAGACAGGCGTTCACAAGTAACCAAGGCGGCTCGCTCCCGCGGTAACACGTCAAGGATACACACTCACCTAAAACACACGCAAGAGTTCCGAGGTATCCCAACCTCGGTCCAAACCTGAGATCCATCCATAACTACAGGTAAAATATATGGATGGTGAAGTGCCGGGAACTAGCTAGGGATCTGTAGCTAGTTCCGAAAGTAGGTATTCCAAGGACAAGATAATCAATTCCAAGGCACGGCTAATCAATTGTCTATGCAATTTCAAAACATGCATCAAAAGTAATTAAGCACTAGCAACTAAAGCAAGCATGGGATCTATATGGTTGGGAGTGACATGACACCTGGCTGGTGTCTGAAGTCCTGATCTGGGATGTAGTCGGGGTCGTAGGCCTCCTCCTGGTTGTGGCTCGGGTCTGTGCAGCACGAGATACGAGACACTAAGATACTGACAAACAACTAGGCAATAAATCCCAAGAAACCTAATTTTAGAAGATTCAAATAGAACCATACTACCTACAAACAGAACCGTCTCATTTTTAGAAAAATATAGAAACTGGTTTCATATTTTTCGGAGTTATAAATAATTAGTTATGAATTTTCAAAGATTAAAGGATTTATAAAATAATTTCCAAAATCATTTTTAAAACAGAAAAGGATTTTTATATTTTGAAAATAGGGATGACGTCAGCATGCCGTCAGGGTGACGTCAGCCACAGGGTTAGTGGGCCTTAATGGGCCGAAAGTGTTAGTGGGCCGAATACGGCCCATTGGACTCAGCCTTTTGGGCCAAAAGGGCAAAGTCCGACGGATCACCCTGAACAAAAATTTAGAGTTCGCCGGAAAAAGAAAAAGGGCTGCCGCTGGGCCGTAATGGGTTACGGCCCAAGCAGCTTTCTTAGAGTTAGAAGTGAGCAAGTCTGGCTTTGCTCCTTGAACTGATCTGGGGTTCACCCCGTTGTTGCCAGAGTGCGGTGCCCGTCGGCGCAGAGCGTTGCGATGCCGGCGAGCAGCGTTCGGCGGCGGGGGCATCCCCGGTGTGTGTGCGAACGAAAGCTAGGAACTGCTAGGGTCTGGTGGTCCTACCGGCGCAGTCACGGCCCTGAGGTCGGCCTCTTGCCTGCGCACGAATCGACCCGGCGGCGCTCTCGGCGCGACGTCGTGACGACGCGGCGACAGAGCGGTGCCTCAGCGAGGCAGCGGCGGTGCAGCGGCCTTGCAGGGGAAGGTTCGTGATCAGCCTGGTGTGTGCGTGCGGAAAGCAAGCAGGCGCGAACCACAAGGCATCACCGCACTCAGGAGCCCGGAGCGGGGGTGTCCGGACATCCAGAGCGGCGGCGCGGCGGCGGCGCAGCCATGACGAAGCAAAGCGGCGGCGACGCAAACGAGATCAAACAACACAGCACTGTGGGGCGTAGCATCTGGGGGTGCTTACCCAAGCGCACGCGCATCCCGGCCTGGCCTGGCCACGACATGGCCGGCCGATGCACGCGGGTGCCCAGCGTACCGAGACTGCGGCGCGGCGCAGCGGCAGCAATGGCGTAGCGTCCCTGCAGAGAAACCACGGCACGAAGGCCGGCCACAGATGCACAAACTCGCCACAACAGTGAACGGCAAGGCTCGACGTGGCGTTGGGGTTTGCCACGACGACGCCCTCGCGAATCAGCACGGCACGACGGCCGACGTGCGCGACGCAGGGGCGCGCTTCCCAAACATCACAGGAAGGACCAAGGGAAGAAGGGGAGAGCCAGGCCGGCGAGGTGCTCACGATGGGGCGAAGGTGAAGACGTAGCAGTGAAGACCGCGGCGGTGAAGGTGTTGACGACGACGGCGAAGCCCGGCGGCGACGCGTTCAGCTCCTCTGCTCCGGTCCCGTGCTCCCACGGACAGCCCTCCTCCGGTCACGAGCGGCTTCAGCGGGTACGGCTTCGACTCCCGGGTGATGACGCGACGGCGACGCGCCTCCCTTCTCCTCCCCTCCCCTTCTCTCCTCCGTTTCCCCCTTCCTTCTTCTTCCGGCGGTGGAACAGAGGACCAAAGGGGAGAAACCCCAATTGAGTGTTGCCTTGCAACAGGGGTCTCCCTCGGGTGTTTAAAAGCTGGCGCACGTCGAGGTGAGGGGCAGAAGCATCACGGCGGGGCTCCTATTGGCTCATGGAGGCGCGGTGGTGACGTGGCGGCGCGGGAGAGGCTGGCGAGCGCGCGGCCGCGTCGCTGAGCAAGGGTAGAAAGGGAAAATCCCTGGGGAAAATGCGTGCGCGGGCGCCTGGCTCGGCGTCCGTGCCAGCTGCCCGGTCGGGGGCTTGTCCCCCTGGCCCGGTGCGGTGCGGGCGCACGCGGCGGCGTGGAAAAGTAGGCGCAGCGCGGCGCAGAAGAAGAAGAACAGGGGAGGTGCGGAGCGATGCTGGGCCGCGGTGATGGGCTGGCTGCTGGGCTTGAGGAAAGGAAGGCCGGGGTTTTAAGCGGGCTCGGGCTGAGAGATGGAGGAGGTCCGATAGACTTCAGAAGAGGTTAGCTGGCCCAACAGATAAAAGGGTTTTTGAATTTAGTTTTGAATTTAGTTTAAACTATAGATTTGAATTTGAATAGTTTCAAATTCAAAACACACTCAATAGAATCCAAATAAAATCCATGAACTCCAAATCACATACTTTACCATAATTTGAAAATATATTTTTATATTTTTGGTTTTATTTATTTAGGAATTTAGGAAGTGAGGCTAGAGAGGGTTTAAATATGGTGACACATCATCAACAAATTGTTCTCCTATAACCCCTCTACGACTTTGCTTTTTGGCGGTTTTGAAGTTGTATTTGAAAATTCAAGTTTGAATCGGTCAAACGTGTGCAAATGCCATTTTGAACTGGGACATCGCGCCCTGGACCGCGCCCACGCCGCCACGCGGCGGCCGGCGTACGCCGCCCAGCCCTCGGCTGCCGGACCCTCCCCCCGCCGGTTCGCTGCCGCCCGAGGTGAGCCATCATCACCACCCGCGCGCCGCCCGAGCAAATCCCCCTGGGGAAACGTCCCGCCGCGCGTGGCACCTCCGCCAGCCCCTGGCCGGGACCCCCGCCGCGCCGCCCGCCGGCAATTCCCCTGCGTAGGCGTCTGCCGCGCCCGGTCCCCCTTCTTCTCCTTCTCTACGTTCGAGGCGAAGCCTCCGTGCTTCCACACGCGCTCGTCCGCTTATAAAAGCAGCCCCCTCTCCTCCCGCGTGCGTGCACCCATCCGCCGCCCGCCATTGCCGCCGCCGCCGCGAGCTCGCTTCTCCGCCAGCTCCCGCCGCCGGCCAAGCCCTTGAGCACCTCCTCTAGGTCCCAGTAGAGATTCCCCCGCCGCTTGCTGCCTCACATTGCCCCTTTCCTCGCCAGAATCTGTGCCGAGGCGGGTGCGCCGCCGCGACCTCGCCGCCGCCGCTCGCCGGAGCCACCTCCGGCCAAGCCACCGCCACCAATCGGCTCGTGGTGAGTCCAATCGCACCCTCCCGTCATTTGTTCACCTCCTCCGGCCGTGCTTCGCCGCCGGCGAGCTCACCCCGCCGCCGGAGGGTATGGTTGTGAATTCCCAGGGACTGGTCAGCAATGATCTTAGTCTTAGTTTTCTTGCAACTAGGTCCAGCACCTTAGGAAAATCATAGAAATTCGTAGAAAAAACAGAAAAATGCAAACCCAAATTTGTTGGTTTCAGTGAGACGAGATCTACAACTTCTGCAAAGCATAACCATATTTTTGACTCATTAATTTTGAATGAAAATTCAAGCTCAGTTTGACACACATTTGCTGTAGTTCAAAATCTAGAGAAGCTATGGAGCTAAATTTTGGATATGTTGCTAGATATGTCATTTGTAGGCTCTGGACAAAAATTTGCATAAAGTTGATGAGGAGATCTTTTAATATGATTTACTTTGCATTTATACTATTTCTGCCTTAAGGATTTTTGTAGCAAAATATAAATAGATTTTTGTGCTCAACTTTTGGTTATGCTCATGAAATAACTAGATTCACTTTTCCTGCATTTACCATAATTTTATCTCTGTCAGAGGTGTTTATTCTTGATTTATGCTTAGATTTACATTTAAATGCCTAGTTCAAATTTTGAAATAGCTCTTGATGTGTTTGTTAGTTTCCTAGGCTTGTTTAGGGTCAGAGATGATGTAGGAGTGAGTTTGGCTCCAGAAGTGCTTTATTTATTTATTTATGCTTTTCTCATATTTTGGTAGCTAGGAAATGTTATTTTTGGTAGAATTGTTGTGTGGCTCATTTAAATATGAATCTTTGATCAGAGGCCTTGTTTAGGTAAATAGAGCTTAAATTGCACCTCCCACTATTTTTATAATTTATTTTGTAACTAAAAACTTTGGAATCCAAATAAGCTTCACAATAGGTTTAAAAGGGGAAAATTTCCATTGCTCGCTTAATGACCTTGATAAAATGTTGAGGAGCATGTTTAGGAGCTGAGGATCAACCCTTGCTGATTTGTGAAATTAAATGGCTTCATTTGCTTAAATATGTACACAGTCACTATCAAAAAGATTAAATAATAAACCCCCACATGTCATGTCCTTAATAGAAAGAAATGCTAATTAAATGTTTGTCAAGGTGAATATGGCCAATCTTGCACTTCAGGTTTATATGTGTGCCTAGCATTTTGTTTAATTCAATCCACCTCATTAAATCTTGCATATGCATCCCGTGTAGAACTTCCCGACGGTAACTACTCGCTCGTGCCGGAAGCCGAGGAAGGAGGAGCTGACGCGGAGCTGCAGTACGTGGAGGTGAACCAGGACACCGAGGACCCCAGGCCGACTTTGCTGATGAAGGCAAGCCCTGGTGCATTAACCTAAGTGTTTTTGGAAATTTATGCAACTATCTATGGACGTTTGTGCATTTACGTTCAGGAGTTGGAATGAAACCCTAGATCATGATCCCTAGGTACCTTTGTCCTTTACTAGTATGTTAGGTAGATAGCTGCTATGCTATAGGACCGGTACAAGTCGAGTGATTCTTGTCACTCGCGAGAATAGGCTCTTATGTTGGAATCATAAGATCTTTATAAATGGATTGCTCATGTGGTAAGAGCATGGGATCTGGACTTCGGTTCAATGGCTTTCGTGGGTTAAGTGTTTGAAAGTACTAAGCACTTGTCGGGAATGGGACCGATAAGCCTAGTACCTTGATGAGACGGTAAGGGATTTTACCATCACTAATCTTGGGATGCGTCCCACGGCTAGCTACCGGTGGTGCATGTGTGAGGCTGGACGCTAGAGTGAGGCGTACCAGATAGCCTTGTACCAAAGACTGTGATCTTTTATCCTGAACCGAGGATTTTTTAGAACCGCCTGGTTGGTGGACTCTTGGTGAGTACACTCTTTCATGTGTTTAGGTCCACCTCGCAACGTTATAAATCAATCGGTTGTCGGCCTCTCACCATTATCTGAGACTACTTATCCAACTGGCCATGATATCCCTTAATGATGGAACTTCGTGAATATTTATGTTGATTAATTGAATTGCACAACTTATGCTTGCAATAGCTTGCTCATTTAGAAAAGAGTAATCAACTAGAAGCTGAGCTAAAATATTGAAAGTAAAGACATACTCTTTGTTGCTTTTCAGCAAAAGAACCCCACTGGCCAAAAAACCTCTCATGTCTAGAGTTTGGTGATGTAGTTGTCACCCGACGGGTAAGACTTGCTGAGTATTAGTATACTCAGCCTTGCTATAATTTTATTGATTTCAGGTAATGCTTTTAGTGATGTGTGGCCTGGAGAGATCCCACCTGGCTGGGAGCTGGAGTGGGTGGAGGACGACGAGTGAAGGCATCATGGCAGGCCTCCTGTGATGCTCATCGCACCGCTTAGTTAATTTCCACTGTTTTCGAACTCTGAAACTCGTGTGTCATTTCAAGCACCTCGGTTTGTAATAATTAAACCCTTCAGGGCAGATTTGGATTAATTCGTGTATTGTACTCTGGACTCACCTTCGCGTGAGTTTTAATGTGTATTGTCGATCCTTTGTTGCTATGTAAGTGATTTCACCGGGCTTGGCCCGGCAACTAACGACAGGATGATACTTTATTATTGCTTAATGACCAAAGTGGATTGGTTTAGGCGATAGTACGGTATTTTTCCGGGCGGGTTGTCACAGCGGAACCCTAGAAAGGAGGGAGAAGGGGTATAAATACCACTTGCCCCGAACTAGCCGTTATGGGCTTGCTGCGACCTGTTAGTGTCACCCGCCCCTACTTAGTGGCAAAACGGGTCACCCTGACCCCAGAGGGCGGGTCACCCTGCCACGCAGGGTCACCCTAACACACAGGGTTAGGGTCACCCGCCCCACACAGGACAGCTAAGAGAATGTGTTCGTGAGTGCGATGTGTCTCTCATAGGTTGTTAGATCTCCTCAAAAGCACTTGTGACAAACCTAGATCAATCAACCACGTCCCTCTTTATAGTACGGTGTTTCCTAAACTCAAATTCGAACCGAAAATTAAATTAAACCACCATTTGAGCTCCAACACCAATAATAGAAAATTGAGGGGTCATCCATTGTTGTTCACATTTCTTTTCTTTTATCCCTACACACATCTCATTGAAAACATCAAATACCCAAATTGTGATTTTCATTATCACCAAAATAATTAGAGGCCTAGATGCACTTTCAGGGATCACTTCGAGAAGATGCTTGAGGCACCTTGTCCCTACCATGAGAGTCCGGTCAAGCACGCCATGAAGGATTGCAACCTCATGAAGAGATACCTCGGCCGGAAGAACAAGCCGCAGGACGCGGCCAACGCCGGCGCCGCCAAGAACGTCAAGCACGACGAATTCCCCAAGGAAGATGGCGCCGTCATGATGATCTTTGGTGGGACACCCGCTCGCCCTCCGAGGCACAAGCATAAGCGCATCCTACAGGAGATCTACCACACCGAGCCGGTCGTGCCTTCATACCTCCGGTGGTCCAAGACGGCCGTCACGTACGATCGGGCGGACCACCCCGACAACGTTCCACAACCGGAGGCTTACCCCCTCGTGGTGACACCGCTCTTCGGCACCAAGCGGGTGCACAAGGTGCTCATGAACGGGAGGAACGGCCTCAACATCGTCTACATGTCCACCCTCGACAGCATAGGGATCCAGTGATCTCAGCTCCGCCCGTCATGAACCCCGTTTCACGGAGTCGTTCCCGGGATGGAGCCAGTCCCACTCGGACAGATCGACCTACCGGTCACCTTCAGCGACGAGGGAAATTTCCGTAAGGAGACGCTCACCTTCGAGGTGGTCGGCTTCCCGGGAACGTACCACGCGATCCTCGGGAGGCCGGCGTACACGAAGTTCATGGCGGTCCCCAACTACACCTACCTCATGCTGAAGATGCCCGGGCCCAAGAGAGTGATCACCATCGACACCAAGTTCCAACACGCCTACGAGTGCGACGCTAAGTGCTTCCAGTTCGCAGAGGCCCTCATCCGCTTCGAGAAGATGGCCGCAGGAACTTCGGCTGCGAACCCCGACAATGACATCACGATGGTCGAGTCGACCTAGATATGCTTATGATGAATAAAAGTGCCCGCGCTTTTACCGTCTTTTCTCATCATAACTACAACTTTTGCCAAAAAGTTCTTTTGATGTGGGCGATCCTAAGCAACAAACCGTTTTAGGGTCTCTGACCTAAAACCCTTCGTTCCTCGGGGGCTCCATCCAGGGGCGCAATGCCCCCCTTAAAACAAAAAGTCTTTTTTCCGAAAAAGCTTTTTCGAGAAACACTCCGCTAACTCGAAGGGTGAGAGGAAAGGAACCCACAACCATCTGTCTACGCTCGGCCGTGTACTGACGCCCCCGCGGCTATATGTGCAAGGTTCCACGAGCTACGTCCGGGATGGTTAGGTCAATCTTCCCACGCCTTTTAAGTTCGGTGGCAGATGTTACCTCGGCTTCTCTTTTTCTTGAAAAGTAGCTCAATGCCCGACCTACCCGAACTCCCCAAAGGTAGCTTTGGGCCTAAAGGGAACCCCAACGCGACTACGCCCGGTCAACGCTCTCAAGTCCCTACGCTCCGGCAGCTACGGGACAGGGCAAGACCAGCAACGTCCTAAGGGCAACCTCATCGGCCTAAAAACCCCAAGCCTCCCGACGAGAGGAAAGGAAAAGGAATCAAGTGTCAAACTTAAAAGAAAAAGGCCCTCCACTTAAGGAAGAAACCTGCAGGTTATTTATAGCAGTAAGCCACTAGTGGTACTAAACTGTTTTCTCCTGATCAGTGCTCGTCATCGAGCCATCCCAGGTCCTCCATAGCAGCGTCGGCCACCCTCCCGACGAACTCAACACACCCCGCCTGACGGGGCCCAATATTATGGGTACCCAATGACAGCGATTACGAGCGACTATCACGGCCACGATGGCCCCCGGGGTATTTTTGGTGGCTTTCTGGATTTAATTTCATGAAGGAAAACGGCCCCAAATCAAGTGGTATTCCGGAAATTATTTTTGTGAGGGAAAACGACCACAAATCATGGCCATGACCTCACATGCTTGCCAGCCATGCAACACCCGACTAGTTGGAAGTCCTCCCGAGATGTTTGGGCTCTACACTACCCATGCACGCACCAAGTGTCAAGGGCAATCACACATGGCAACAGCAGCCAGCAGGAACCAAGGGCGCTGGGACCCGCTGCATGGGAAAAGACCTCCCCCTTTACAGCTGTTGTACATGCACAGCCTCTCTCTCTTTTTCTCTCTCTTCACTAATGTAGCCTGCCCCCCCCCCTTGTCTGATAAAGGGGAGAGCAAGGGTCCTCTCGTGGGGAGAGAGCTCTTTTACTTTGACTTCTTCCTTCTCCTTCCAGGAGGACCACTCCCTTTCTTCTTCTACCTCCAGCCAGCCATGGCTTCTACAGATTACAGAGACTTGGGAACTCGTCCCTCTCTCGCCCATTTGTACCCCTACTACAAATCAGCGTAAATAATACAGCAGCACGAACTGGACGTAGGGTGTTACTCTCCGGAGGCCCGAACCAGTATAAATCATGCGTACTCCCATTTGCGCAATCGTCCGAAACCCGGCACGCAATCCGAGAAATTTACTGGCCGGCGGTTAGAGAACCCCGATAGTTGGCGCGCCAGGTAGGGGCCTTTGCGTGTCACGACGTTTTTTGCAGGTCTCGGACGGCCAACTACGACGACAGCGGCACCAGCGATGACGGCTGGGGCAGAAACCACTCGGACGAATGATTAGCAAAGCGGACTCACAGCTGCGAACACCGACGGCCCGAGCCGCAGCGTTTTCCGGTGCAGGACCAGCACCGACACGGAGCTCGCCTTTCCCTTGCCTTCCCACATGGCGGACCGGTGTCCTACTCCCTCTACTTCACCGCTAACGGCAACGCAGCGTGGCGCCCGCCGCCTCCTTCTACCTCGGTGCGGCCGGGCGCGGCGCTCCGCTCCCTCCACCTGAGCACGCGGCCTCATTTCGGCGCTCCTCCCTCCATTTCGGGGCAGCCCGGGCGCGGCGCGTCTTCCTCTGCTTCAGGGCGGCCCGGGCGCGGTGCGCCCCCTTCAACCACGGGACGGCCAGGCGCGGCGTTCCGCCCCCTCCACCTCTGTGCAGTCCCTCCATCCGCTTCGATTAATAATCCACACCAGTAACTGTAAAATCGTTTGCTCGTGATCTCATCTTCTCTCAGATGCTTTCTATTTTGTTAGAGATGTTTAATTTCGTGATTGATTGATGCAGCTTCGAGCTTTACCCCGATGGTCAGGAACGAGCCCTCCAAGATCGTAGCAGCGTCCTCGGTCCTCCCTGCGGAGCCGGAGAAGACCTTCGCGGCTCCGTGTCTCCTGCCCCTTCTCCTCCACGGTGTCGACAGCGCTCCATCCTCTCATCCACAGCATCGGAGAGAGGTCCCTGACTCCCGGTCTTCCTTTTCTCCGGGCACAGACGGCCGCCACCTCCGGGGCAGCGGGATGGATGGAGCGAGGCTGTGGCAGCGGACCCCGGCGGCCGGGCGAGCTCGCTTCCGCATCTCCTCCCATGTGGCGATCTGTCCTCCCCTCGGGAGATGCGCTTCTTCTTCTGTTTTCTTTTTTACAGGACTTGCGCTCGAGCATCATGGTGAGCCACGGGACCACTCGTGCGAACGAAACTACTTGGAGGACGGGTTTCTCGTGCGAGGCGGAAAATCCTCGTGCGAGTCATTCCACTCAGGGATGGACACGAATCTACTCGAGCAAGGCGCCCCTAGTCGGAGGCGGAGAGTACTCGTGCGAGGCGGAGACATCTCGGAGCCTTCTCGGAGAGGCGCCCCTTCTCGTGCGAGGCGGAGGAGAGGCGCCCCTTCTCGTGCGAGGCGGAGACTTCTCGGAGCCTTCTCGGAGAGGCGCCCCTTCTCGTGCGAGGCGGAGACTTCTCGGAGCCTTCTCGGAGAGGCGTCCCTTCTCGTGCGAGGCGGAAACTTCCCGGAGAAACAAGTCAGAGGCACCCTCGGAGGAACGAGTCGGAGGCGGAAAGTACTAGTGCGAGGCGGAAGGAAGTCGTGCGAACGAGCCTGCTCAGAGAAACTGCCCGGGAACGGAAAAATGAGTCGTGCAGATGGAGTTCTCGCTCGGGAACATCGCCTTTCTGACCTAAAAACATGATTTTCTTGTCAGTACCTAAGTTCTTGTGTCTAGGTAACGAACTGCAGCAACGGCCGGCCGCCACCCAGATCAGGACAAAGCCGTCTCGAGCAACGCGACGGATGGCGGCAAGCCGAGACCGACCGCTGCGTGACTGCTCGTCGTCGTACCCCATCCTTCTTCGCATACCTCGCCGCGGCGACCCAGCTCGCACCTTCATCGCTCACGAGCGCACCCCGACCGACCGCGGTGCCGCCATCAACAACAACGATCAATGGTGCTGGCAGCCATCTGGCAACTGCCTCGAACGAACACGTGACGTCTCCCGCACGAAACCAATGACGACTCCGGCAAATCGTCAACCGCCTCGGCAGCCATCCGCTCGACCGCCACGGACAACACGAAACTCGTGGGCTTGTCAGGATGGGCCCGGGAACGACATGCCGACTCCCCCGACGCGAACATAAATCGAGCTAAGCATACTTCTAGCACCACCGTTTTTCCAGCTATAACACACCCCGGCACACGTAGCCGGGACACATCAGCGCACTTTCTTTTTCCTCTCTCATACAAGTCGCTAAAAGTACTCGGGGAGCACACGCCTTAAAACGTGAAACCTCGACCCCACGCCTACACTTCCCACGCGTGCACGTGGCCTGCTCCCTGCACTACGGATGCTGCTGTCGGGGGTCAGGTGCTTAAACGCCATAGGATAACTGCCCGAGGAAATTAAATAGACTTAAAAGAGTTGGAATTAGAAATCTCGTTGTGCGCTGTCAAGTGTTGTTTCTTTTGAATTAGTATTTTTCGCGCCACATACTGCTGTCCTCCGATTTTCTTCTACAGAAACAGGCCCGCAGACTCGGCCCTCGCGCTCGGGGGCTGGGAGACGACGACTACTACCTGGCCCCCGCGCTCGGGGGCTAGACGACTACTGCTCGGCCCTCGCGCTCGGGGGCTTTGCGACAACTACTTGACCGTCGCGACGACGGCATCGCACTCTTCCGATGGCCCCAGCGGCCCCTCGCGGCTCTGCACCTCGACAGCTGCTCCTGGACACCCGAGCGAAGGGCGACGAGGGATGGGCCCCAGCGGCCAGAACTCAGGCGCACGAGCGCCATGGGCATCCTGAACTGCGTTCGAGTCTTGATGAAGAATGAGGTCATGGTTTTTCCCCCGACGGAAAGGCCACGAGCCGCCGAGTCCAACCGAACGGGCTCGGTAACTAGATGACTTCACCATCAGGAATCTGAGGTCGATCACCAGCTGATCCGTTCGGAACCCGTCGAATGGGATTCCGAGGCTTCACTTGAGCTCACCCGCACGCAGCTCACGGGGTACCGAGGCTCAGCTAGCGAGGCAAGCTTCGACGTCACCCAGCCCCTCCTTCCTATCAAAAAGGATGCGCAGGGGAGACGCAACGAAAAGGGAAACTGACTCCCTGACTGGTGCCACACGTCGTGCGAGGTTGCCAGAAATTCATCTTCCTCCCGCAAGCTCGGTGCGACGACGCCTCCGATGAAACAATGTTCGGCTCCAAAATCGTTAACCCCGCGAGCAAGTCTCCAACTCCCCCGTGGGCTCGGGGGCTACACCCGGTGGGAGCGCTCACGCGCACCCACCGTACAAACGACGATCTACCTCTCCACTGCGACGACTGAACCTGGGAACGAGTCCGCAACTCCCTCCCAGGCTCGGAGGCTACTGACGGGACCCAATATTATGGGTACCCAATGACAGCGATTACGAGCGACTATCACGGCCACGATGGTCCTCGGGGTATTTTTGGTGGCTTTCTGGATTTAATTTCATGAAGGAAAACAGCCCCAAATCAAGTGGTATTCCGGGAATTATTTTTGTGAGGGAAAACGGCCACAAATCATGACCATGACCTCACATGCTTGCCAGCCATGCAACACCCGACTAGTTGGAAGTCCTCCCGAGAAGTTTGGGCTCTACACTACCCATGCATGCACCAAGTGTCAAGGGCAATCACACATGGCAACAGCAGCCAGCAGGAACCAAGGGCGCTGGGACCCTCTGCATGGGAAAAGACCTCCCCCTTTACAGCTGTGTCCATGCACAGTCTCTCTCTCTCTTTTTCTCTCTCTTCACTAATGTAGCCTGCCCCCCTTGTCTGATAAAGGGGAGAGCAAGGGTCCTCTCATGGGGAGAGAGCTCTTTTACTTTGACTTCTTCCTTCTCCTTCCAGGAGGAGCACTCCCTTTCTTCTTCTACCTCCAGCCAGCCATGGCTTCTACAGATTACAGAGACTTGGGAACTCGTCCCTCTCTCGCCCATTTGTACCCCTACTACAAATCAGTGCAAATGATACAGTGGCACGAACTGGACGTAGGGTGTTACTCTCCGGAGGCCCGAACCAGTATAAATCCTGCGTACTCTCATTTGCGCAATCGTCCGAGGCCCGGCACGCAATCCGAGAAATTTGCTGGCCGGCGGTTAGAGAACCCCGACACCGCCAGGATTTGGGGGTAACGGTGGTCTTCATACCCGGGAGCCCATCCCTCTTCGAGCAGCTCACAGTCCAGGTTGGGGTAGTGCGAAGGGAACATGGCCACGGCTCGGCGAACCAACTGCCGAGCCATAGCCAAGCCCTGTCCGCGCGTGACGCCACCGACCATCCCGACGCGTTCGACCAGGGACGGCCCTTCGTCAACACCGATGCCCTCCAGAAGCTCCACGATGGCTTGGGTAAGAGCCCGGTGAGTTTCTTCCCATTGCAGGAGAGTCGCCCGGGCCGTGGCTGCAGCCGAGGACGACAGCTTGAGCGATGCAGCCCTCTCTGCGGAAAAGAAACGGGTGAGAAACACACTAACAAAAGGTGCCAACGGGACGAGATGCAACCATAACTCACCCGTCAAGCCATCGGCAAGCAGCGACACAAGCGCTGTCAGCTCCTCCTGCTTGGTGATGGCCTCATTCATCCAGGCGGCGTCGGCCGCCTGCCGATTTCGCAACGAGTGCAGCTCTGCACAAGTAGCTGCAACAACAGCAATCTGGAGTAAGCGTATCAGCCAACAGGTACAAGCGCCCAATCCGTAAGGGCCCACATCGGAGCGCCAGCTTACCGGTCAGCTCCCTATCGCGATCGGTGGCAACCGCCAGCAGCTGCCTCCGCTCGGTGACGGCGACACCAAGCTTGTCCCGCAAGGAGGCATCCTGCTCCCAGACAGCCTCCCGGGCACGAGCAGAGCCTGCCGCGGCAGCGGTCAGCTCAGCCACCCGTGCCTCCAGCTCGGCTTGCTTTCGAGCCACCTCCTGAGCGAAGGCATCAGAGGCAGGTCGCGCGTCCTCCACTTGACGCTGGGCTTCGGCCAGCCTCACCGCGCCCGTCGCCCTCTCCTCCTCGACGGCCGCCAATCGCTCCGCCGATGATGAGCGAAGTGACACCAGCTCCACCTCTTTCCGTCCCACCTCCGCCTGAAGAGCTCCGATCGCTCCCCAGAGCTCGGCCTGCTGGCAGATGAACTGGGACCTGGCGTCACTGCGCGCCACTAACCCCTGTCCAAGAAGCAACTCAAAAAAGAGCAACAATGAGAAAAGTCAAGCAGGATCAAGCGAGAGGAAGGACGTGAGGCAAGAGACACACCATGGCAGCAGCGGCCACCTCCTCGGCCGAGGTCGCCTGGCGACGGATCGCGCGTCTAAGCCGCTCGGTCGAGGTGTGCTCCTCTTCGTCGTCGATGACGAGCAGCACCCGACCCGGGTCATCGCGGGCGGCAACTTGCAGCCTGCGGCGGACGGCCCCGCCACTGGAAACAGGCACCAATGCCCCCCGGAACTCATCCGGCACACCAGCGCCAGAGCCAGGGCGAGAGTATGACGCAACGGCGGGAGAAGCGTCGGAGGGCAGCACGAACACCGCGTCCTCCGCGTTCTCTCCCCCGGTCGACAGGTCGCCCTCCTCCTGGCGGGGAACCCCGGCGTCGAGCCCCTCACTCTGGGCTTCAAAGGTCGGGAGGACCCCCGCGGCAGGCGAAGCCACAACCGAGTCCTCCGGCGCAGACGTCGTTGGGTCTGCCTCAGCAGCGGCCGCGCCCTCAGAAGTGCCAAGAGGCGGGGCACTAGACGTACCGACTCCTGAGGCGCACCCGTCATTGGCGGCGCGCAGATCAACCTCCGGGGGCTCGGGCCCCCCGACGGTAGCTATGCCCGACACCGCCACGTGGTCGCTAGCCGCGGCGCTCGAGATCTGCTGTCGCAGCTCCGCCTCGAACGCCGCAAGCACTTCTGCCGATGGCGGGGCGCTGGACGTCGTAACGCCAAGCTGGCGGAAGCCGTCGCTCTTCCGCGATGCCTCCCCGGCACCCTGACCGGCAAAGCTTTTCTCCTCCGGCAGCACCACAGGAGGAGCTTCGGAAGCCATCTGCGCCGCCGCCGGCGCCGACGCCGGCGCGACGACCTTCCGCACCACGCGACGGAGAGACTTCTCCGGCGCCGGCACGAGCGTTCGTCCGCTGGAGAGCGTCCTGAGAAGACAGAAAGCTCAATACCAGAGCCTTTAAGCAATCATACACCAGGGGAAAAATTGAAGCTCACCTCGTCGCAAGGACCCGAGCCTTCTTAGGCTCCGACGACGGCGGCCAAACCAAAGACCGTTTGCCGCACGACGCGGCAGGGCGGTCACTCCGAGGAGAAATCGCCTCCTCGTCCCGTCGCCGCTCAGACGCGGCCCCTGCGGCCGCGGATGGGAGAGACAGTGAGGAGCGCGCCTCCTCAGCCAGCGACGTCGGCGTGGGAGGTCGATGCGTTAGGCGCTCCCGCGAGGATGATCGTGATGCGGGAGAGGCCGAGCCGCGTTTCCTATCCTCCCGGGACGGGACGCCGCGACCGGCCGTCGCTCCATGGTCAGCCCGACTAGGCCGCTCCGACGGTGAATCACGGGGGCGGTCCCCGTGGCGGTCACATCAGGAGGAGGGGTGTGGCGCCCTTTCACGGGCACCATCCCCTCCCCGGCGCACCTCAGAAGGCCCCTGAGTGACGATGCTGGCCACCATCGGCCGCGGAGGGGCCCCCGCGGTCGACGACGAGTAGCCCTCGGTCGGCTCCCCTGCCCAGAGCACCGCGGCCACAACAGCCCCCTCCTCCTCGTCATCCTCATCGGAGGAACCAGGGGGAGACTCACGATCCTCGTCAGAGGAAACGTCCTCATCTCCAGCTCGCCTCCGCCGCGCCCGGGCGTCGTTGCGGTTGCGCTTGGCGACCTCCGCCGCCTTCCACGCCTCATGGAGGTCCTTCCGCCTCTTGAGACTGGCCGCGGCGATGCGGTTACGCGACTTCTCCTCCGGCAGTGGGGCACGGGCCAGCGTAACGGGCCAGCTCCCAGCCTGCAGAAACGGCATGTCAACCGCAAAAGAGGGGAAAGAGGATGGGGCAGGATTGAACGGAGAAATCAGAGGCAAACTCACCAAGACTACCGTGCCCGCGTCCGGGAGCATGGGAAGCAAGTCGGCCGGCGGCCACTCGGGGCCACCGGGGACGGCCTACCGCACCCGCCTCCGGACCTCGCCCACCGAGGGTAAGGGGTCGGCGGTCACGGTCCCGGTAAACGGGGCCCATTCGGCGATCATCTCGAACAAGCGAAGGGGGCGCCGCCGCAACGACACGATCCCCCTCGCTAGGTAGCCGCCAATCACGGCCGCGAGATCAACGTTGTGCCCCTGCAGTACCTTGAGCGCCTCAAGACACCCAGAGAGCAGTTTCTGGTGGTCCTTCTTCGGAGGCCCGTCCGACCAGGCCTCCGGGGTCACATCGTAGTAGCCGCTAGTATATGCCGGCAGCGAGCACTCGATGTCGTTCTTCAGGTAGAACCACTCCGAGTGCCAACCGCTGTTCGAGCTGGTGAGGGGGCCGGCTAGGTACTCGGAAGACCTGTTCCATTTCAATCGAAGGGCGGCGCACCCGATCGTCGCCGGCCTCCCCTCATCCTTCAAGCAGACGAACCCGAAGAAATAGCGGAAGAGGTGCCAATGCGCCTCCACCCCAAGATACCCCTCACACAGCGCCTCAAACGCAGCTAGATGTTGGACGCTGTTGGGGTTGAGGTGCTGGAGCTCGAGGCCGTAGGTCCGCAGGACGGTGCGGATGAACCGTCCTGCCGGCACCGAAAACCCGCGCTCGTGGAAGGCGACGAATGAGACCACATACCCCGGCGGGAGCTGTGGGAAATCCTCAAGCTTGGGCTTGATCCACTCCCGCGCATCGGTCAGGCGCGGGAGCAGCCCCGCGTCGGCGAGACCGGTCAACTTCGCAAGAGAGACGGTGGAGCGTTGCCAGTTCGACATCGCCGCGCGCGGAGAAGACTGGAGATGACGGTGGAAGACTTGAATCTGCTAAACGGGCGGCGCGTTGGGTCGGACGGCGTGTGCACGAGAAGGAAAGAATGAAAGGGAAGAATGAGATCGCAATCAACCTCCGCTTTCCCAACTTAAATGGGGGAACGCGGGCCGGTTGGGGGCAATTCACTGCTCGGGCCCACTCGGGAGGAGCAGAGGAGCGTCCCGCCCAAGTTCTCTCTCTCTCTCTCTATCTCGTACGCGAATCCTGCCAGGCCTGACACCCCGGAAAAAGCGGCCTCCGCCCCAGACGGCGTTCGGCACGACGGCGACCGGGGTCGGCTGACAAGACGACACAGGGGATCACGTCAGAGAAGAGGATTCCCCCAACAAGGCGCCCGACCTACCATCGCGGTAAAAACAGTGAAAAAGATGCCCCCAGCTCCGAGCCAAGGCGCGGCCGTGTGTCCCGACCTAAGTACGCGCCCGGGCTAGACTGAGAGGCGGGCGGATTCGTACGACAAGACATCGTCAAAGAGGACTGGAGTGGCTCGTTGCAGCCATCCGTCGCCCACACGAGCAAAACAAGACGACAAGACAGGTACGATTTAGAAGGCCCACGGCCAAGTTTCATTACACAAAAAAAAAGAAGATACAAGGGGGAGGTGCCGGTCACGAAGGATCAGCACCCGCCCTGAGGCACACGCCTCACTCCGCCGGAGGGTGGGCCTGACCGGGGGAGTCCGCCCCCTCGGAGCCACCCTCCGACTCACTGGACTCGATCGGGACGGCCGCACCCCAGGTCGCCGCGGCAGGCCCCCGGTTCTCAAGGAGGGCGTCGATGTCCACCGACGGGAGGATGGCGTCAGCGTTGGCGTTGAAGTACAAAGACGACTCCTGGCGCCTCCGCGGCCTCGTCCCCCGTGGGAACCCCACGGGGATCTGGCCGATGAACCGGTCTGGGTCCTGAAGGTTCGCGGCGGCAAGACCGTACGTCGCCCCCTGGTGCACCCCCGCGGTAACCACCGTGTGGACGCGGTTAGGGAGCGCACGAAGCCGGTCGTGCAGCATCGTCGGCTCCAGCCGCACCGCCGTCACGGCAATGCTGGCAGCGGCGTGGAGGTGGCCGTGGACGAGACGTTGCTCGGCGAGCTCCCGCCGTGCCAGCTCCGCCTCCGCGGCGCGCAGGTGTGTGACCTCCTCCTAACCTGCACAACACCGGAAAAGGGTGTCACCAACCACGGCGGCAATGCAACGAAAGAAGAATGAGGACGAGACCAAGCGACTCACCGGCAACCAGGGCGAGAGCATCCGCCTTGGCGTCCTGCGCCGCCTTGAGGTCCCGCTCGGCCCCCTCGAAGGCGGCCCTGAAGGCGGTGGCGGCCTGCTGCGCGATGTCCAGTTCGCTCTCCTACAGCATGATGCGCTGCCGCGCATCATTCAGCTGGGCCTGGAGATGGGCAGCGAGGTTAGCCCAGAGAGGGGTGTCGTCCACGACGGCCGCCGGAGGTGCGGCCGGCACGGACGGGCCTGCGCCGGAGCCTGGTGCCGGCGGGGCCGGAGGGACCACAGTGCCAGCCGCGCCGCGGGCCTCGATCCAACGCGCCACCAGCGCATCATCGCCCGCGGCCTCCTCCTGCACCGCCTGACGAAGCGGGGGCGGTGCCCTCCCCGACGAGTCAAGTGAACCTTCTGCCGAGCGCTTCTCACCGGCCATCTGAGAGTTAGGGGTCTGGGAGAACGAGGTCTCTGGCGGGGATGAGGAGCGAGGAAGCAAAGAGACAGCGCGAGCGGGAGGAAGAAGAAGACGAGAGGTGCGTTCGCTCCGAGCCTTCCCCGGGGTTTTATAGCCGTGCGGCGCCCTGTGCGCAGCGGTTACCCGGAGGCGAGGAGGCGCTCTCTCTCGCTCTTCGCCTTCTCTCTCCCTCTCCCTCTCTCTGCTCTTCAACTCCCCATCACTCCGCCAGTCTCAGGGCACGATGCCCACCAACCTTGGGGAACCCCAAGGGTTTTCCCCCGACTTAAAGGATGAAGGCAAACCGTCCGGCGGGATTCAAAACAGGCGTCAAAATTAAAAGGACAAGGGGACAGCTGCATTAATACGAGGCCCTGAGTTCTAAGGTACAAGAAGGCGGCCTATCGGACCGTGAACAAGTATCGTAACATAAAACACCGCCGGCATGGCGGTGTTGCGTTTCCCGGCAGGTCAGAGTTGGAGGAGCACCTCGCTGGACTCCCGCTAACATCAGACGCGGCCGGGGATTCCCTGCGGGGACCAGGGAGGCGGCCGACACCTCCACCGCGACTACGAAGACCCAGGAAGAAGACCAAGTTCCTGGGGCCGCTCCCGAACAAGCTGCCGACGAAGCATCGCTCCTCAGGGAGCAGCCTCATCAGAGAAGCTTGTTCAGGGACGACTTGGTGTCCTGCTGCTCCGACAGCACTCAGGGAAGCAACCCTGGGTGTTCCACGACATGCAGCAGAAACCGACGGCGGTGGCACGGACGCGGAGCGGTGGCTCATGTCGGCGTCCCCTCCCCTAGCACTCGACCCCCATGTCGCCGCGGGGGCTCGAGACGTAGGGCAGGAGAGGGCTGCCAAGAGCATGCCTCCCCGTTCGCTGAACTCCCACCAACATCAGAGGCTTGAAGGATGGCACTACACTCAGGGAGACGAACCCCCCACGACGGGAGAAGTAGCTGCTTTCTTTCTGTAACGACCTGGCCTGGGATAACGGCTAAGACCCACTCTTCCTTGGAATGGGCCACAACTACCTGTTAACCTCTTGCGCTTTCGTCCTCGCTTCGCGCAAAAAGGTTCGAACCGGGTTAACAGGCTTCCCTGGCTCAGCTATTTAAGCTGGTCTGATCTCCCTCGGTTACCGGCAGTATCCCGAGTTGCTACAGTGTCCCGAAATGAACAGTGTCCTCAGTTCTACAGTAGTCGGAGCTCCTTTTATAGGGCGGCACCAGCCCAACCACGCGAGGACTACAGCCGGCTCGGTTTTAGCTTATGAAACAAGCTAAAATGGCCACCCACCCCGCCAGGCGGTGTATTGAAGGCCCGCTGAGCCTTGCCGTCACATCGGCAGAGGCCGGCCACAGTGCCCCGTGACGCCGGGTCAAATCCCCCGTCCAGCCACGTCGGCCTCAAAAGGCGAGCCGGTACTCGCGGTGGCTAAAATAAACACCCCGCGGCAGAGCCTCTGGCTCTACCATGGGCTCGGGGGCTACACCCGGTGGGTGCGCTCGCGTGCCCAAACCGAAGTGAAGAACAGAAGAAGAAGCTCAACATCTATGATCCTAAGGGAGAAATCCACTCTTTCCCCCTTAGGCTCGGGGGCTACTGAAGAGGGGAGAAACTAGGGATAATTATTTTAGCCCCTAAATCCCCAAAATTACGAAGGCTAATGATGGTCCGCATCCGTGAAGGCCCAACATCGGCAACCAGCAAGCCACGCCCAGCCTCCCTTTCTCAAGGACATCGGTCTGGCACCATCTGCAGGGCCACCTCCGACTTAGGCGGCCACCCCGGCTACCTCGACAAGTGGCTCCGCCTCGCACGACCTAAGGTTCCTTCCGTTGCCATCCCTCGGCAGGGGCCCCCCAGGGGGAGAGCCGCAACGTGGCGCAAGCTGCCCTGCGCCGCCCGGGACGTGCAAGAGCAGCAGGGCAATCGGATCTGCCTTGTCAGAAGGTTAGGCCATGATGAGATTTTCTCCGGCGTGGGAAGCAGACTGCCCCGGCGTGCCATCACCTGGATATTGAACAGTGGCAAAGGACACACGAATCCTTCGCCTGCAAAATATCGAGCAACAAGACCTGACCCAGCGGGCATCAGAGGGAAGGTCGAGGCTTGCACGAGAAGCCTCGACCTAACAAGACTGGCGCGGCCATAAGTCGGGAGAAGCCACCTTGGAACGGGAGCCGCGGCTACGCCGCCCTACGGAGGCTACCGCGGCTAGTACAGCGTACGGCCCCAACGGGAGACAAAGGCCCACAGCGTGACACTGTTCCAGCACTGTTCTTGCACTGTTGCTGCACTGTAGCAGGACGTCATTTTACCATCTTAACCCTTGTATACCAGCTCTCCTTGAACTATAAAAGGGGAGGCTGGCACCGTAAACAGCACGACGAACAAGACCACCAGGAAACACAACACACCACAACACCCATCGAGCACTCGTAGCTCACAACCACATCCAGAGACTTGGGGACACTCTCCCTCTCTCGACCTAAGCTTGCACCCCCTACAACAAGCCCCCGTGGGCATATAGAACATCCATTCGAACTGGACGTAGGGCATCCCCGCGGTGACTGAACCAATATAATCCCGGTGTCTCTAAGCCCAACCATCCGGATCAGACGCACAAACATACCAAAATTTACTTACCGGCGATATCAAACCCCGACAAGTACCTTCATGATCAGTAGCATGATGAGCTACTTGACATCCGAAAACAGCACAACTAGCAGCAGCGCCAGTAGCAGCTTGATGACCATCATCTGCGTAACTAGCAACGACTTGACCAATGAGAGACATGGGTACCCATGGGTCCCCACCGACCAGGATCTCAGCTGTCCCCGACAGGCGGGCCCGACCTACCAGAAGACCCGCCGACCTGTCAGTGGGCCCTGCCCGACCTGACATGTGGGCCCAAGGTCATGAAGACAACTTGGAGTACAAGACAAGACATTCCAGCTCGGATAAGCTTTCCCTATTGTAACCAACTAAGATATATGGAAACCGGCTTGTAACCCAAGGCACGCCAGTCAATATAAGGCGGCCTGGGGCGCCCCTCAAGGGCACGTCGACAGCGCCCTCCTCGGGGGCAGCTCTCTCTCGCATAATACCACCACCAAACTGGACGTAGGGTTTTACTCTCCGGAGGTCCGAACCAGTATAAATCGTCGTGTCCCTCGTGTCTCACCGGGATTTCCTTGCCCGTCCTACGTGCAACCATCTACGCTCTTAGTTCCCTGATCCCTCCATTAACCTACAACTGCTTGGGTCGCCCCCTTGCGGATCTGTCCAGGTCTCACCCCCTGACAGTTGGCGCGCCAGGTAGGGGTGATCGGGAGCTCTTCGTGCAGCGTGATGGCAGTCCGCTCCGGCGACCTCTTCGGCGACGACACGAAGGATATCTCCGCAACGACCTACTCGCTGCCACTCTCCGATCTAATCGCGAGATTGACGTCTTCGTTCTGCGGACGGCGCGCCAAACTTTTTCGGCGTCCGCCCACCCAGCCGACGAGATGCATCTATGTGCGGGAGACGGTCATCTGTACCGCAATAGCCGTCGTCGACATGATTCCTGTGATCATTATTGCTGCGACGCTGCCCTAGGCGGTCAAGCCGCAACCCAGGAGTACACGACGTCAGCTTGGACGGCGACACGACTACACGCTGGCCTGATCGATCTGCACCTGCACGAGGCCAAGCAAAACCAATCTGCAAGGATCAGAGCTACGTAAAACAGGGAAGATTTAATTTCATCTCCTATTCAACTCTCGATACAATTTTCTTCATTGTTTTTCTTTTCAATCTACGTGAGGTCTGCATGTGGCCTTTATCCTTTTTCTATGTCAGCTACGTGATGGCGGCGGCCAACACAAATCCTTTATCTACTGTTGTTTAGAACAAGCCACGCGGTCAACACAAATCCATCTAGAAGAACAACACGGACAGGGAATTTCTTTATTTCCTTTTTTTCCCATATTCAATCTTTTGTTTGGCCAGCATGGTCCTTATTCTAATCTGCTATTTTGCTCTACGTGATGCATGCAAGGTCTCCCGTAGGGCACCTCGCCATTTACCGAACACCCGACGACAAATCAGCAGTACGTCTCGACGACTCGGCAGCACGCAGACGTCTCGATCGGCGCTAGGCTCTGGCCGCGGCCGCCGCGACGGAACAGGCGACTTTCGTCGAGCCGGGAGTTCAGGAATCGATCTACGTCAGCAACGAAGATGGTGCCGACTCCATGTCCGTCTCGGTCGAGTTCATGCACGTCCACGTGCACGACATGGCCGGCAGTCTCCCGCCTCGACAAGACCACTACGGCATGCATCGCTACTCCGGCAGCCTACATTGCCTCCACGTCGCGTCGCCAGGCTACCTCGACAGCTCGTCACAGCGACCTGCTACATCAACGCCGATGACCTCTTCGACGTCTTCACAGCTCGGCGCAGCTTTGGCTCTTCCGACCTTCAACGACTCATCACCACGTCGACCTCGGCCACGGCGACGCACAAGCTAAGTGTTATTTGCAATTAAATATTTTACGGCTTCCGTATATTTTCGTCGATCGTCTCGGATTCTCCGTGTCTCCGTGACTTTCGCCGACCTGCTTTACATGTTTTTTCCTGCTTTATTTTCCCTCCCCCTTCGACACGCTCGGGGGCTTGGTATAGCCGACCTCGATACGCTCGGGGGCTTGGCAATGCCAATCTAAAGGTTGCCAGACCTGAGGGACTTAATTAACTTCTGTGCGTTCTCCCTTTAAATGTCTTTTACTTATTATGCGCATTCTTAAGTCGTGTGGTTGCGAGACCTTGGGTCCAAGGCCTCCCTCCGCTCGCCGGCTGCACCTAAGCCTCCACGCTGAGCCGTGCAGTCGGTAAGCCGTTCCTCCACTGAGTTGGGTTAGCGGAGGGGACACATTTTGCAACTTCATAGCATTTGAGTTCGCATAATTTGCGCCTGGCGCGATGAGGGGAATGCTTTCTCAAACAAAACTAATTGCAAGCATGTCTTTGGCCCAGGCCAAATTTTCTTCACATTTGTGCAGATAAATACACCGTCTTTGCATCTACTTTGTTTCACAGGGCTAGCTCCTTGTCCAGCTTTCGGAGTACTTCTGACCTATGGACGTGCCTCCTGTTGCCTAGCGGACCTCTCTGGCTCACGGCGGGAGGCGATTCGGCGCTTCCACGACTCATCCAGCTTCCACGCTCGGGGGCTGGTCGCCGTCTTTAGGTCTTCGGACCTCTAGGCGGCTCTGTCGTCGCCCTTGTGTAGGTCTTCGGACCTCCCGGTGGCTCCGTCGTCGCCCTTCTGTAGGTCTTCGGACCTCTCGGCGGCTCCGTCGTCGCCCTTCTGTAGGTCTTCGGACCTCCCGGCGGCTCCGTCGTCGCCCTTCTGTAGGTCTTCGGACCTCTAGGCGGCTCCGTCGTCGCCCTCTGTAGGTCTACGGACCTCCCGGCGCCTCCGTCGTCGTCCTCTGTAGGTCGCTAGACCTCCCGGTGTCTCCGTCGTCCACTTCAGAAGGCTGTAGGTTCTCTTTCTCTTCTAGAGCATCAAACCGGCCATTCTGATCGCTTTACTATTTGGGGGCTACTACACGAGTGCGTCTTACGACGCCCTCTTCTTCTACGTCGCATCGACCTACTGGAAGCCTGCTTCCACTACTCCTCTGCTCGACCTACCTACGGTTGGCATTACGACCTTTCTGAAGGTCGCAGAAGCTACTTTGTGTTACCTGACCCAGGTCAGGTCGGCGGCTCTTCAAGATCGACGTCTTGCCTTCACTTCGACCTTCTGGACTTACATTCCAGGAGCTCGATGTTTGACTTCGTGCGCGCATTGGAGGGGTTTTTCTTTTTTAGATCCCCGTGCACCCTACGCGACCTCAGCGGTGCCATGCCTTCGCTTCGACGTGACCTCGTCTCGGCCGCTACGCCTACACGTCGATCGGGGACTTGAGAGACATGGGTACCCATGGGTCCCCACCGACCAGGGTCTCAGCTGTCCCCGACAGGCGAGCCCGACCTACCAGAAGACCCGCCGACCTATCAGTGGGCCCTGCCCGACCTGACATGTGGGCCCAAGGTCATGAAGACAACTTAGAGTACAAGACAAGACATTCCAGTTCGGATAAGCTTTCCCTATTGTAACCAACTAGGATAGATGGAAACCGGCTTGTAACCCAAGGCACGCCAGTCAATATAAGGCGGCCTGGGGCGCCCCTCAAGGGCACGTCAACAGCGCCCTCCTCGGGGGCAGCTCTCTCTCGCATAATACCACCACCAAACTGGACGTAGAGTTTTACTCTCCGGAGGCCCGAACCAGTATAAATCGCCGTGTCCCTCGTGTCTCGCTGGGATTTCCGTGCCCGTCCTACATGCAACCATCTACGCTCTTAGTTCCCTGATCCCTCCATTAACCTACAACCGCTTGGGTCGCCCCCTTGCGGATCTGTCCAGGTCTCACCCCCTGACAACCAATGACCCCTTGATGAGGTACTACACGACCAGCAGCCTCAAGACGCTCGAGGCGTTCTTGTACTTTGTGAATTTCTTTTTGCAGATCTTCCAAAACCACATGGCAATGTAATTGCCGGATATCACTTGAAGATGTTGACGACCAACCATCAACCTTCAAATCTCTATTACGAATGATAGAATGCTTGAAGCATGAAATAATGGCTCTGATTACCAAATGGTAGGAACACTCTCGCTCGAGTAACAAAATGGATGGATGGAAACGCGGAAGTTTGGTGGTGGGTGGATTGGATAAAACTAGAATCACTCGGAGATCACTCAACAAAATCAACTAGCACCGGAGATTATTCGACGGGTTTCTCAACTAGGATAACTCGGAGATTACTCGACGAGACCGACTAACACCAGAGGTTAATCCACGGATATCACAAGGAAGAGCAGCGCTTATTTCTCAAATCATAACATACTCAGCAACTCTCTAATTAATATTTTTGGACTCTAAGATACATATGACTCTTGGGAAATAAAGATATAATGAAGCAACTAAAGAGTCTTGGAGTTTAGCGCAACTTCGTGGTAGCCTGCACACCTTCCACTAAAATCATCACAACTCTTGACTCGGAAGTTGAAAATATGCGTCGTTTGTTGGGTTGGAAACTTAACATAGAACTTTCCAATGATGTATCATATGAATGCTGAAACCCACTAGAGAAATACCAGCAATGCTCGAAACATAGAGATGTCCATGCACTTGTGTAAGCCACGACCATTTGATGTAACCGGTGACAGGTTACGTCTTCTTATGGGCACATCAACAAGCCTGCAGAAGGAACAACAAATAGAGCATTTCCAACAGTTTGCCAAATTTTACTTGTCAAATGTTGTGTTTTGCCAACTTCAAAAAAGATATGCCAAGTAGAAAAAGAGTTCATCTCCAACCGCTTAACATATTTCACTTGCCAAACCTAGATCTAACTTACATCAGGAAGACAGGAACCCTTATAGAGAAGCAAAATTATGTTTATGCTCTTCCACCTCTTGAAAACTTAGATCGGGAACCCTTCTCTGTTTTTTATTTCTTTTTCACCTTCCCACTTGTCTAGAAACAACTATGCCAACCGCGAGCCGCACACGTATATTTATGCGCTGGAGGTTGGTTTTTTCCCAAGTTGCAAAAATTGTCAAGTCTTTTACCAAAATGTTGGAGGAGTATTTTTAACGTTTTTTTTCAAAAAAATCAAAACTGTCAACTCGATTTGGCAAACTGCTAGAGATGCTCTGAGCAAGTTCAATTCCTTCACCGGGCACATGCAAATAGATTTCCACGCTTCCGATTGCTACAGGGACATGGCAAACCGAGCGTGAAGAAAGGGTGATGTTTTTCTTACTGGAAAAAACATGAAGAGTAATGAGTTTTGGGCTGAATTTCTAGGGTGGTCCTGTAGTTCCACCCCTGCCTGCGACGGTGTCTTTCTAGCAACACTTCAGCACTCGGCGCATTGAACAACGTTTCTTGGCGAGATCGCCTACCTCGCCTCCTTCCAATTTTTCTGCTTTTCCAACGTTGCTCATGGATTGAATTGAAACACAATTCCGAGCTCAGGCGGTTTAATTCTGCCCGCACAACACAACATGTTCCTCCGCCGCCGTGCCTCGAGCCCTCGACTCCAGCAGCCTTCCGCGAGAGCACTGTCAACGACCATGCAGATAGATGTCGCCGTCATGTCTATGCTCCGAATGAATGTCTGATTAGTCCTGAAATAATCAGAAACAAGATTTGGTTAATGATTAGGCAAATAGAGCAAGATGGTAGCCCACAAGCATAACCAAACCCGAGTCTGAATCAGACGTGAGGTCAAGTGGAAAGTTTGGTTGGTCTCATCTCATCATTTGATAACACAAAGAAAGAGTTTGGGTGGGATTCTCACTTGTTTTCGCTGGTAAGCCTTTAATAATCATAACCAAACAGAGTTCACCTGTGTTATGTAAAAAGACCTGTTTAATAATTTTTTAAAACATGTGCATGTCACACATGAGCTAGTAATTCTAAAAAAATATGTGACAAACTAGCATCAATGGTACAAAAGAAGCTCATGCCTAGGCACGAGCCCTTGTAACCCTCGCAAGGGAGGAAGCCAAAGGTGTGTTTAATTCGACGAATTTTATGAAAAGAATTTTATGGGAACTAAAACAAGGTTTATTAGGAGGACTAAACATAAACTAATTACAAAACTAATTAATTACACGAATGGACGGAAATTGTGAGACGAATCCATTTTCCTAATGAATCCGTCATTAGAGATTGCTTACTCACGACCTTGTCTAATCATGATATAATTAGGCTCGCTCGCACATGGATTTTCACATTAATCCACATTTAATACTTCAAATTGGTGTTCGAGGATTAATGTGATGGGTGGTTGAAGAATATTTTGAGGACTAACGGGACCTTCTTTGGGAGGTCACAAGTAAAGGAAGCTAACTGCTTCTTGGGAGGATGCTGCTCCACCATTAAGTGTGCATGTCACATGATTCTTATAACAAGGGTTGAAGGTTCTCTCAAACTTTATGGTTCACCTTTTGCCATGAAGTAAGAAAGCAATGGAACTCAAGTTGCCACTTGTATCAGTTCAACTTACAATAATAGTTTACTTGCAACACGATCATTGAGTAAGGTAGGCGAGACTGTATAATTCCACGAAGTACACCGCCTTTGTTATTCCCCTCTAAGTCAATGTTGCAAATCGCGGGCTATAGAGTTTAGCAAGGTCCTTCTGGAAAAGCTATAAGAGCTATTGTGCAACTATAGCGGAAGCTATAGCCTTTAGCGGTATGAAAAAAAGTAGCAAAATTTATATCTAAGCATTATTAATTTCATAAATTTCAGCTCATATTATATATATTAGTGAAAGCATAAGTAAATCAGTCGTGATTCAGAAGATAGTCATAAATCATAACTCATAGTTCGTAAATCTAGAGTATATCTCAAGTATATAAGTTCGTAGCTCAACCATAGCGGTGTTAGCGGTGTTAGGCTATTGAATTTAGTAGTTATTTCATGATATAGCGGAGTTAGCGGCATTAGCGGTAAAATATGCAATATCGTAGCGACACCTGTCTCAAAAAGTTACAGTGGAGCTACATCGAAGCTATAGAGAGCTATTTGCATCAATGCTCTAAACTATGCATTTATGTTTCAAAGTACAAACTCATTCTAAAGCGTGGATTTATTAAGTAGGGGTGTGATTGCAAAACACACGTCAAAGTTTTTTTTGAAGTGGTAGAAGAAAAGTTAGAGCACTCGAGTAGCACCTAAAAAGTTCATGTTCAAGGTGAATTAAACGAGTTTGTTATAAAAAATAGGTAGAGGTTCTCCCTACTAACTTGGTAAAAGACTTTCATAATCATTATAACGAAATGTTTTAAAAACATTATTATGAAATGAAGAGGTACAATTTTCCATTGCCACTCTTAATGTCTTGCTTATTCTTTCTCCCAAGGTCAAGCACAATATTTTGGATACATTTAACTTTGTCCATATCAAGGTAATACAAGAATCAAAGGGGCATGACTAGAAGTGATTAAGCAATACCCTAAAATGTATTGTACATTTATATTTCTAGGTCTTTGATAAGCTCCTTGGTGATTTTCAAATCACGTTAAAAAAGTGATTTTAAAGATAAGAAATCTTCAAATGTGACGCCGGCCTCGCGGCGACTATATGTCACTTCAACGACATATCTGCGTTTCTAGCGCCGACAAATTAACTTTGCACGGATGTACATGGGCCGTAGAACCGAGCTTGTAACAAGCATGACGTGGCCCACGAGAGCAAAATGACTTGCACAGAGGGACTCCAGCGACACAAGACTACAAGAAGGTACATATGATCTTTTCCTTTCTTTTGTTTTGTGCATTTTTTATTTTCTCTTTATTTTTATTTTCTTTATATTTCACTTTTTATTTTTTCGCTCTCTTCACCTTTTTTCTACTTTTCTTTTTATGTTTACTTTTCCATCTATTCATTTTATTAACATTATTTTTCTTTCGTGTTTTCCTCTTTCATTTTTTATTTCTCGTGTCGAGTTTCTTCCATATTAAGTTCTATATATTATGTTTAATTTTTTCTTTGTTTTCCTTCTTTCTTCACTTCTTCTTTATAATTCCTCGTTTTGCTTTTCTATATGTCGGTTTCTTGTATTTTATTTTTTCTATTCTCCTCAAGATATGAGGTGTTTACTAGTTTTTGTTTTTATATCGTAGGTATAAGAATATTTATTTTTCTTTCTCTTTACATATTTATTCGGCCTCTACAAATATTTATTCTAACAGTTCATATAATTTGTTCGGTACATATAAATATTTTGTTCTGATAGTTTGTAAAATTATTCGTTACGCATACATATTTGTTCCGGTAGTTCATATAGTTTGTTCGGTACGTACTGGTAGTTCATAAAATGTGTTCGACATGTATACATATTTGTTCCGCCAGTTTATATAATTTGTTCGACAAAAATGTTTTGTTCTGGTAGTTTGCAGAATTTGTTCGACGTGTATACATATTTGTTCCGGCAATTCGTATAATTTGTCCGGTACGCACAAATATTTTGTTCGGTAGTTTGTAAATTTTGTTATACGGTTATGTATCGCACAAATTATATAACCTGAATGAAAAATACAAATAAAAAAGTTTGTGAAAATATAGTCAAGTGAGATCTTGTTTTGAAGTTTTAATTGTGAGAAATGCAATGATGTAATCGAAATTTAATTTTGATACTCGGTTTAATAATGTTTTTCTTTTATTTTCAAACTTTATCTTTATTTCCTTTGTTTCCATTTTCCTTTTCTTATCTCTTTGTTTTATTTTCTTTCTCTAGCCTTTTTATTTTTCATTCTTTTCTTTTGTGTTTTATTTCTTAACTTTTTTATTCCACTTTTTCTTTTTTCCTCTCCTTTGTTATTTTTTCCACGCTATTTTGTTTTATATTCATTATGTTTCATATTATTTTTTCTCTCTTATATTATTTTTTATGCTCCATGATTCATTTTTCTTATATATTTATTTTTTCTATTTAAATACTTATTCTTTCTGAAAATATTTGTTTAATACCAACTAAGTATGCGAGGTGTTCTATATTTTACATCGATTTATTGTCTTTCGTTTTATTCTGCATATAATAGTGACTTTTCTAATTAATATTTATTCTGCCACTTTATTTTCGTTATTCAGATGTCGTACAAACTTTTTCTGGTTATAATAAGATCTTGTTCTAACCGTTGTTCTAATTTGTTCTAACACTTTACTTTGTTTGTTCAAGATGACATACTAACTTATTCGGCTATACTAATAAGTTGTTCTAGCTATAATAATATCTTGTTTTAGCTATAATAATAATAATAATATGTTTTGTCTATAATAATAACTTGTTCTGACCCTTCCTCTGATTTGTTTTGACACTACATTTGTTTTGTTCGAGATGACATACAGATTTGTTATGCATATAACACTAACTTGTTCCGAATAGTTTACGGTTAATATTTATTCTGACACTTTATTTGTTTGTTTATGATGACATACAAACTTGTTCAGGCTATAATAGGATCTTATTCTCATAATTGTTCTCATTTGTTATGACACTTCATTTATTTGATCGAGATGACCTACAAAGTTGTTTTGACTATAATAATATGTTGTTCTGAACGTTATTCTAATATGTTTGGACCCTTCATTTATTTGTTCGAGATGATATACAAACTTGTTCTCCATATAACAATGCCTTGTTCGGCACGTACAAAAGTTTTGTTCTGGTAGTTTATAGAATTTGTTCGACGCCTATACATATTTGTTCCGGAAGTTCATATAATTTGTTCGGTACATACAAATATTTTGTTATGGTACTTTGTAAATTTTGTTCTACGTATTGCACAAAATATATAACCTTAATTTAAAAAATACAAATAAAAAATGTTTGTCAAAATATAGTCAAGTGAGAGCTTGTTTCAAATTTTTTATTGTCTAGCTGCTTGTGATTTATAAATTTTTTTAATTTCAATTCCTATTGTATGTGGCTCACATCATTGTTATTGGGAAAGCACATAAGCTGCATGTATGCAGAGGATAAGAGCCTCATAGACCACTCATGGAGACCGGCAACCACGCATGCCTACCTGAGACCATCTGCACCCTGGAGGAAAGGGATACAGGTTTTTCACCGGCAGCGGGGACTGGGAAACCCACGCCATTTCCCAGTCCCCCTCCCGTATCCTTCAGATACGAAGGGATACGGGAGCTCCTCCAGGGGCTGACGCGGGCCCCACGCACGCCAACCCCCACTCTCGCGCCCACACTCGGAAGTGACGAAGACCAGGGGAGGGAGGAGGGAGCAGCTCGTGCCGCCGACTCGCCGCCCGCCGCCGCAGTCCGCCTCCTCGGCGGGAGAGGAGACGGCCTCCGCCGCCCGCCGCCGCAGTCCGCCTCCTCGGCGGAAGAGGAGACGACCTCCGCCGCCCTTACGAGGCCCGCCGTCGGGGCGGCCCTGCTCCTCCCCCGCGGCAGTCGTGCCCTGCGCCCCTACCTCGCCCTCGCACCGGCGGAGAAGCTGCGGCCGCGCAGCAGAAGAGAGATCCGCCGGGGATCCACGCCGGCGCCATGGCCACCGATCCGCCCGTCCCCAGCTCGACTCCACCGCCGGTGCTCGAGGAGGAGGTGCCGCCATGGGGCCGTGCTCGGATCTCGACTCGAGGGGCCGCCCTGCCCCGTCCCCCCACCGCCACGCCGCAGCCCCGCCTTCGGCCGGCCATGGAGCCGCGAGCAGGGGATCCTAAAAAGAGGGAGGGGATCCGCGCCGGCTCTGCCGCGTGCCCGGCTCCGCGCGTCGAGGGGGAGGAGGCCGGCGCCGAGCCGCGGCCGCCGGGAGTAGGGGAGGAGGCCGGCGCGGGCGTCCTGCGCCACGCCGCCGAGCTCCGCCTTCTCGGGAAGGGGAAGCCGGCCATCGCGGATCGACCTCGCGTCCGCCGGTGCGGGCTCGATTCCGCTCGGATCTCGCGCGCGTGACCTCCGCTGCCGGATTCATGGCCGCCGTCGCGGCGAGGAAGGGGGGGAGGACGACGCGCCGGCGGTAGGAGGCGGAGCGAGGCGAGAGAGGGGGCGGCGGAACGAGCGAGGTGAGCCGGGGGCAAGAGAGAGAGGGGCGCAGACGGGTGGGAGGAGGGAGGGGATAAAAAAACCCGTGTGGGCCCAGTAGTTGGGATGGAGGAGGGATATAAAGGATGACGAGTGCGGAAGAATGAGATATAAAGGAAGGAATCTCGCTGACTAGGCGGGAATATTCTGTTTTGAATGAGATGATAAAGGATGACGAGTGTGGATGGTCTGAGCCAGCAACCAGCACGCACATACAGCGACGACGTCGTCCCGCGGGCGAGCGGCCCGAGTGAGTGCATGACGCTCTGCTATTCTGTCGCCCAAGCGACATGTAGGGGCTGTTTGGTGTCCCGCACGGGACCGTGCAAGCATCCCCGCGTGCAGGGATTGGTAGTTTGGTTGCCTGCACGTACCTCCGAGCCAGACTCTCCGCGTGCAAATCCCTCCCCGCGGCCAGGCTCCCCAGCTACGCCCGAATCGACCTTCTCTGCCGGGCCTGGCTGGCTGGGTGCGGCTGTTTCTCTCCTAATGACAGTATTAGTGCATGATTAGTGAATATCAAGTGATATTAAGATGTTTTAAAGATAATTAACACATTGTTAGATAAAATAAGTACTTTAGAAGTGTATTTTCGTAAAATAAAAATGCTATTTATAAATTTATAATATTTTTGTCTCATGCAACCAATCTTCGTACAGACAACCAAACAACATCTCTTCTCAACCAGACTGAGTAGATACAACTAACCAAACACGATACATTGTATGCACTCAGCCCGTCCCAGGTGAGCCTGACTTGTTGGTGCGATGCAGACCCGAGCCGTGCAGGACACCAAACAGGCCCGTAGCCGCGCCCGCCAGGCCCGCCACTACCGGCCTCCCTGGCGCCCGGCCCGAACGAATTACCCAATCAAATCAACAATACCCAGCTCTTAAACCCTCCTCTCTCTGCACCAATCCCCTCTCCCTTTCCTCACCCCGTACGCCCCCACCGGCCCACCCGCAGCCACCCCTCGCCGTATCCTTCCGCCGCCCCTAGGGTTTAACCGCGCACAACATCCGCCGCACCTTGCGAAGCATGTCGGCGCCGCCGTTGCTCAAGCCCCCGGCAACCGCCGCCGCGGCCTCTCCCCGCGCGACCGCCGCCCCGAGGGCCACCGGGCTCCGCATCGCCTGTGCCCGCCCGACCCGGCGCCTTCAGTGCTCAGCCCCCGCTGCCGTCGCCGGAGGTTCCGCCGAGGTGACGAGGCGCAGCTTCCCGTAGAATTCCCCAACTCCCGCTATTGACCGGCGTTGATTGCTTGGGACTTACGGGTCATGTCGTGCTGTTCTGTTGGTCAGATGGATGATTCTGCCCCGGGCTGGGCGGAGAGGTCGCTGGAGGAGCTAGGAAGCTTGCCGGACAACGATACGTTCTGCCTGATGGCGCTTTCGCCGCTGGATGGGCGGTACGATCGCTTCATCAGGGACCTGATGCCCTTCTTCAGCGAGTTCGGACTCATCAGATACCGTGTTTTAATCGAGGTACCCGGTGTTTAAGTTATGACAGTTCTCCTATCATACAGTATATCTGCACCCCATCTTCACTCGAAAGTGTGCTGCCGGTGTTATTGTCAATGTTGCTCATCTGAGCTGCCTTGTCCTGCAGGTCAAGTGGCTACTGAAACTTTCTCAAATTCCTGAGATAACTGAGGTGCCTCCGTTCAGTGAGGAGGCCCAGATCTTCTTGAATGGGATTATCCAGGATTTTTGCATTGATGATGCAAAAGAAGTAAAGAAAATCGAGAAAATAACCAACCATGATGTGAAAGCTGTTGAGTACTTTCTGAAGCAGAGATGCAGCTCAAATCCAGAGATTGCAAAGGTGTGATGGCCTTCAGGTTCAACTAGGATTTTAACAGGTGTAGGGATATATTCGTGGTTAGCCTTAAAGCTGAGTGATATTTTGAACTTCTTCCCAGGTATCGGAGTTCTTCCATTTTGGATGTACCTCTGAAGATATCAACAATCTGTCACATGCATTGGCTCTGAAAGAGGGGGTCAATGGAGTTATGTTCCCTACCATGATCAACATATGCAAAGCATTGTGTTCCCTGGCAACACAAAATGCAGCCTACCCTATGTTGTCCCGAACTCATGGGCAGGTATGAAGATACCTTCACGGTATTTTAAATATACTTATACAGTTATACTGTCGAGCAACGATAACCAGGTTTCTTTGTACCCTGATTTTGCGTATAACCTTCTCATAGAGAGCTCTCAGATACCAACATAGCTTAGGAAATTAAAAAATTAGTATACTATTTGGTCGAATAATCTTCAAACTTTTCACTTACATTGTAGAGTTTGGGGGAATCATATGTCTAAGTAAAAATTCTGTTCTTCAGTAATTCACATTGTAGAGTTTGGCTCAGTAATTCTTTCAGTGCAACAGCCAACCCAATTGCTTTGCTTGATTTCTTGTTACTTTCCAGTTCCTTTCTTAAATCATTTTCAATTCTTGCGTGTAGCCAGCATCACCAACAACGGTGGGAAAGGAGATGGCAAACTTCGTAGCCAGATTGAATGCTATAGGGAAGAGTTTTTCAGAGGTGAAGATACTAGGGAAATTTGCTGGTGCTGTTGGTAATTACAATGCTCATGTGGTTGCATATCCAGAAGTTGACTGGCCTAAGGTTGCAGAAGAGTTTGTTAGGTCCTTGGGTTTGCAGTTTAACCCCTATGTTACCCAGGTGATCTATTCCTTGTTTTGGCATTCAGCTGCTTCTCATTTCCTTCTCTGGTCTTGAATGTTCTTGCACAGTTAGGACTTAGGAACTTTTCCCCATTATTTACATTATATTTCTCAAATGCTATAGTAATCATAACCATCAATGTTGTTCTGATGCAGTGTTATCCTTTTTGCAGATTGAGCCACACGATTACATATCAAAGCTTTTCAATCTATTCTCCCAGTTCAACAATGTGTTGATTGATTTTGACAGAGATATGTGGTCCTATATATCACTAGGCTACTTCAAGCAGGTAAACTGTAGAGGGTTGACTGTGAGGGAATTGCCTTTGTACTGCAAGGGGGAAAACAGTGATGCGATTGATTTATATCTTCCATTTTGACTTATATATCTTCCAAATTCTGTTGTCAGATACCAAAAGCTGGTGAAGTTGGTTCTTCCACTATGCCTCATAAAATCAACCCCATTGATTTTGAAAACAGTGAGGGTAACTTATCTTTGGCAAATGGTACTTTATCTGCTATAAGCATGAAGCTGGCGATATCCAGGATGCAGGTATTTCTTGCCTTATTCTACCCTTCAATTTTGAGTTTTCCAACCTGAGGTGTCAGAATGAAAATCCAAGGCTTGTGTTGCTGACATCAATGCAAGGTTGGAACTAACCCTTTGTGTTTGATCTCAATAGCATCTTCTGTACTAATGAACTATATCATTGACAGCGTGATCTGACAGACTCGACTGTTTTGAGAAACTTGGGTGTGGGATTAGGTCATTCTCTATTGGCTTACAAAGCTACGATGCGTGGAATTGGCAAAGTTCAGGTACGTGGTCCAGAGCTTGTCCTTTGTCACATCATATTTGATATTGCTGTACCTTGGATATTGTTATTCTATACCTTCAGTTTATCATTATCAAGTGCTTAGGATGCTTGATGCTCAAGCAGATAGACCCACCTCACCGCTTGCTATTTTCATAAGTCTTGGTCTGACAAGAAAGCACACACTGTAGGTTAGTGGATACTGGAGACTGCTAGGTGCTTACCCAACTGTTATTTACACCACTCAAGTTCATGATAACTGACTTAATAGGATAAGAATGTTCCTTTGTTCAGTGCTCAACTGCACATACTTGCATTTCGGACCATTGCATGGGCTTATCAGAAGTTTACTCTCATTTGCCATTAACCTGGGATAAACTTGGTTGAACTTACATGCACTTTTAAGTAACAATGATCAAGCCAGAACTTTATGTGCTGAATTGGCTGTCTACACAGGTGAATGAATCCCGTTTAGCTGAAGACCTGGAGCAAACTTGGGAGGTCCTCGCCGAGCCAATACAGACTGTAAGGCATTCTGTATTGTTATTTTTGTTCTTCCCTTGAATTTGGTTTCGGTTCACATCACAATGGTCAATCCTGTGCTTTGATTGAGTAGTTACACTGGAACACTAAGAAGTTTGGATGTTGAGTTGCTATTAGTTTGTCAAAAGTGCTTATTGTGCTATTGTCTTGATATTAGCTTGACTGCATTTCAGTCCATTGCACTTTTAGATGCATCTTGTGCTCAGATAATTTCAACTCTCAAGGACAGATTGATTGTCATTTCCCCATCATATTATCATGTTTCTGTTATCTATCTTTTTAGGTGATGCGGAGATATGGGATTCCTGAACCTTATGAGAAGCTTAAGGAACTGACTAGAGGGCAAGCTGTCACCAAGGATAGCATGCAACAGTTCATTGATGGTCTAGACATACCAGAGGAGGTTCGATCAGAACTTTCGAAGCTAACACCGCATTCTTATACTGGACTAGCAGAGGAATTGGCCAAAGACATTGAGAAATTCGTTGATCTAGAATCAGGATTCAAGATCAAGTGAGTTTCCACTAAAGAATAAGGATGATCTTAGTTTTTTCTTTTGGCACTGACGGTGCAAAATAACAGACGGGTACTCTACAGAGAACACTCTGATGTGTTGTGGCCTCGGGATTGTCAGCCACGTTAATTTACCTGATTCTCATTTAAAATAATTTTCGGTACATGTAAAGTGCGGCTCATGGAATTATGCCAGCTGTATCCTGAGGGGAAATTATCAAGCTATAAAAATGCTTGATCCATTTTTATCAATAATCTGTTGTTTTGCAGCACTCCCAAGTTGATATGGGCTCTGGCTTCTGGAAACTTTGCCAAAATGCGGTGCATGTTGTGTTGCTTCTATTCAGCAACGAAAACTGTACGTAGGGAAGACACGAAAGCAAACGGTTTTCTTTTGTTTATTGATATGAACCGAAAATTTTGGGCAACTCAGCTCGAGGCCCACCTTGGATGAAAATCGCTCGTGTCGTTTCATAGCTGCATTTTTGGCAACGCTATCGCTGTCAATTTTCGAAAGCATCGAGATGTAGCAAAAGCAAACTTCGATATAGTTAATTAATTAAATAGCCTCTCAGATTCTAAACACATCTCCCCGATTCGTGATTCGCATGTAATTTGCAAAGCAAACAATGCTCGATGGCGACAGAAAAGGAGCTTTACGAAGTTACGAGCCACACATTCGGAATTGACACTAGAGAGAGGCTGTGACCCTGAGACGAGACGGGGTTTGTTCATCCTTATCCGGGGCCCGTTCAGCACTAGACGTGGTAATGGATTTTGGAAAATCCAAATCCAATTGGATTTTTTCCTTTTGGACTTCGTTGGATTGGATTACTTTGGATGTGGATGTCCACATGCTAAATTAAATTGGATGTCCAATCAGTATTGGATGTCCAAGCAGGAGCTTTTAATTCTAATGTCCGGCTCTGGACGTGGGTCCCGCATATAGATTTGGCTTCACCGATTTGCACGAAGTAGCGGACTGTCATATTAAGGCATCTCACCAAACCAAATTTTGGTCAAATCCGCTAAAATTTTATAGTGTGAACGCGAGATTTTAATTCTAGGGTCCGGCCCTGGATGTGGGTCCCACATATAGATTTGGCTTCACCGATTTCCACTTAGTAGCGGACTGTTATATTAAGGCATCTCACCAAATTTCGGTCAAATCCGCTAAAATTTTATAGTGTGAACGCGAGCTTTTAATTCTAGGGTCCGGCTCTGGACGTGGGTCCCACATATAGATTTGGCTTCACCGATTTGCACTGAGTAGCGGACTGTCATGTTAAGTCATCTCACCAAATTTCGGTCAAATCCGCTAAAATTCTATAGTGTGAACGTGAGCTTTTAATTCTAGGGTCCGGCTCTGGACATGTGTCCCACATATAGATTTATCTGAGTAGTCAACCTGGTGGTGGTTGGATTATATTGTTGGATATTGGAATTTGAGTGAGTGAATTGGATTGGATTGGATGTGAGTTTTATAATTTAAGATCTTACTGGATTTTTCTTCTTTGGATGTTGATCCATTCCCACGTATATTCAGCACCCAGTCACCCACTACCAGTCTACCAGCTTCCAAGAGTGAGCGGTTTTTTTGCTGCACGGCACGGAAGACAGCGGGGGTCAATCCTTTCGTGCGTTCTACTCGCCGGAGGCAAACACGCAGCCGTGGACCGTGGTGGCTGCTGCCTCAGTCTCTGGACTCTGGTAGCGGCCTAGCGGGGTCCGGGTCCGGCGTTCCAGCCGACGCGCGAGGCGAGCACGTAGCAAGCGACGGCACGCCCGGTCCGGCGCGGTGGGGGGCGTTTCGGTTGGGAGCATATGAATCGGCTGCTTCCGGCTGGCAGCTGGGCGTTGTTCCTGTGCTCGTACAGGCTTGGGCGATGATGATTTTGGCAGGGACGCCGAAGGCGACACGCGCAGCCGTTTGTCTCCTTGCAGCTACGTGTGGCACTGTGGCCGTGGTCCTGCTGTTGCGCTGAGGTTTCTCGTTTGTGACGGGACCGGGATTGTGAATTCACATGGGGATCAAATCATCGGACATACCGGAATTCAGACTTCTCACCAACAAAAGAGTCGCGGACCACCTGATGCCTTGTTTAATTCGGCAAATTATTTTCAACGTGACGAGTGAGCAGTGATAATTTGCTAGCAACTTGTTACATTAAACCACGTACAGTGAACAATACGTTTTGATGTGATAGATAAATAGTGACAATTTGTCAAACTAAACAAAATCTGAATTGCAGTCAGAAATTCAGAATACTCCTTGCAAAGATGGAAGATCAAGAAACCGCAGTTCCGTGTGCGTTGCAATTGCACGACCAAAGGAACAACACGTTGCAGTTGCGCGACCAAAAGGATCAACCACAGGTCCACAGACCACAACCACTCAACCAGCCTCCTCGCAGAAATTTGGGCTAATAACCGAGAGTCTTAGACACGACCGGATTGACATTTTTAGAAAAATCTGCTAGAAAAATCTGCCGCACAAATCAACGCATAATACTTCCCTCTATGAACAGATCTGTAGAATATGTTCTTGCACCAGGAGCAGGATAGGACCGAACAGCAGCACTAGCCACACTAGCACGTGACTTGTACAATCGTGCTACAACCTACCAAGCGTACAATACAATGCCTCCGGAGTAGGGGTATGATATTTTGAGACCCAAACGCAACTGAAGCCATTGACCCGGTGGATTCAGAAACCGAGATATTTTCCGGCAACACAAAGCCGCCTCCGTTCCCACCCCCAGTTATCCCACAACCACACCCTCCAATTTCTTGATACAGCGGCGCATTCTGCTCGTAGTCTGGATCCGAAAATGGCGCACAACCGACAGGCAAATCAAATCACAAGCACATCCTAGTTACCATTGCAGTAAGTAACATAGCTAATCCATCTATATACCTAGGAAAGCTAATTCATCACAATCACAAAGTAGTAAAAACGAAGGAATCTGACGGAGGAACCTGTTCACACTGGCGGCAGCTTGGTCGCACCGCGAAGCTCGCCTCTCAGAGCGTGCAGCCGCAGCAGAGGAAGAAGCAGCACATCATGGAGACGAGCGCGACGGACTCGACGGCCGTGACGACGCCCCAGAGCGCGGCGTCCACCACGAGCGGCACGTCCCGCACCAGCTCGGGCCACCGCCGCGCCGCCGCCGCGCCGAGCTGCTCGGGGCTCGGCCACTGCACCTGCCACCACTCCTGGACGCGGAGCCGGAGGTGCGCGGGCGGCGAGGGGAGCAGCGCGGCCAGGCCGGGCAGGCCCAGGTCCGGCGGCCACCGGAGCATGGACACCAGGCTTCCCCCCATGGGGGCGGGGCCGAGGGCCGCGGCCGGCCGCGCGCGCGGGCGGCGCCTTGCTCCTTGCTCCGCCCGCTGGCTTGGGTAGGTCCCCTCCCCTCGCCTCTCGGTCCCGGTCCCGGTCCCGGGCGCGGTGCGTCGGTGTCGGGTCGGCCGTCGGCCGGTCGCTGTGGCAGAGCGGGCGTTTTTGTTGAGTGGCTCGAGGCGTGTTGGGTTGTCTGGTTGGTTTGGTTTGACAGTTTGTTTTGACTCTTGGGGCCGAATTTTTTTTAACCATTTTGCAAAATTATACGACCGTTTGAAAATTTATCAGATTTGGCAATCAACCGCCGTGCGCCACGGCGGTTGGCGGCCGGCCACGGCGGTTGGGCCTAACCGCCGTGGGCCACGACGGCTGGTGTCATTTTAAGTTTTTTATAAAACTTTATTAAATCTAGTAGAAAATTAATAAGGTAAATTCAGGACACGATCTCGAACCTAATGTCTACCGTACCGCCGCGGTTGCTTTTGTTTTTTAACTTTATGACAAAGAAAACTAGGTTGTAATAAAGAAAAACAAAGTGACATACTACAAAATAGTCATGATCACATATAACAGTGCTCCTGTACAAACAATATGCGACCTAATCTAGCATCGCCTGGTCCTCTTGAGCAGCATGTCAGCTCGGGCTGCGGCGTACGTCTGCTCGCGAGGGTACGTCAACGGGTCACGTGGGTGGATCTGCCGACGCCTAGCATCACCAGTCGGCTGCGGTGTCGCCATCGCCGCCGCCGACCCTGCAACCTCGTGGGACGACCCTGGCAGCCCCCTGGAGACTGCTGTGCCCCACCGCTCGCGCCTGGCAGCTGCGAGCCTCCTGGAGACGACTGCGGCCCACCGCTCGCGCCTGGAGACGGCTGCGGCCCACCGCTCGCGCCTGGCAGCTGCGATGTAACATCCCAGAAATTTTGAACATTTTGCCAAGTGTGAATTTTCACAAAAATTTAAAACTTTTTGTTTGAACATATGTGCTACCAAATTTAATCCCAATTTGCTAGCTTCTCATCTTAAATCCATATAATGTAAAACCATATAAAAATTATTTTAAAATTATAGTATAAATGTGATTTGGATTTTATGGATTTTATTTGGATTTTATTTGAGTGTATTATGAATTTGAAAGTATTCAAATTCAAACTATGGTTTAAACCCTAAAATTCAAAACTATTTCAAACCCTTCCAGCTAACAGGGCCTGCTAACATCCTTCCAAGTCTGATCGGCGTCCCTCATCTCTTGACCCATGCACGCCGATCACCCCGGCCCTTTTCTTCCCAAACCAGCCCATCAGCCCAGCTCGCCCCCTTTCTTTTCTTTCGCACCGAAGCCCTGTGCTTCTTCCTCGCGGAGTCGCACCACGCCGCGCACGCACGCGCCTGGCCGCATCGCCCCGCCCTGCTGGCACGCACGTCGAGGGGTGGCCCGCACGTCGAGGCTGGCCCCGCACGCTCTCACACCCCTGAATCACTCCTTTGCCATCGCGTTTTCCCCTGCGACAAGTCTTGCAGTGCCGTCCGCGGCACGCCTTCACCGCCACGCCAGAGAGGGGACAGCCATGGCTCACGCGGTTTCCCTGTCTCCTTGACCCCGCGCACCCTCAAAACCCCAGCGGCCTTCACCAATTTGGCTTCCTTGCCATTTGGGGAATTCCTCCCCAACCTCTGTTCCGCCGCCGGGGAAAGTGAGAAGGGGAAAGAGGGGAAGAGAAGGGGGGAGGAGGGAGAAGAGAGGCGCGTCGCCGTCGCACCGTCACCCGGAAGCAGAAGCCGCACCTCCTGGAGCCGGATGAGTTGCGAGGAGGGCCGTCCACTAGCGGGCGGAGACCGAAGCAGAGGAGCTCGCCGCGTCGCCGCCGTGAACTTCACCACCGCGGACTCCACGGCTACGTCTACATCGCCGACCCTCGGTGAGCCAGACCGCACCTCCTCTTCTTCTTCACCCGTGGGAGCGTGCCCCTGCGCCACGCCACGCCGGTCCTTGAGCCGTGCGTCTTCACGAGTCCGCCACCGCGTCGCACCCCAGCGCCGCGCCGGTCCTCGCCGTCTTGTCATGTTTCGTCTGCACCGCGTGGCCGTCCTTATCCTGCCTGAGAACCCGGCCTTCGTGCCGTGAATCTTCTGCAGGGACGGATCCGCCGCCGCTGACCGCCTAGCGCCGCGGCCTTGGCTCGCCAAGTGCCCGCGCACGCCGGCCGACCGAGTCGCGGCCAAGGAAGGCCTTGCGCTCGCGATCGTGCCCGGGCCAGCACACCCACGTGATGGCCGCACCGCGCTGTGCTTTTGTTGCCACTTGTGCACACGCCGTTCATGCTTCCCACCGTGCACCGCTGTTTTCTTGCCGCCGTTGTCACCGCCGCGTCGTGCTCTGCGCACGGCCGTGCTGCGCAAACACGCACGCGTGAGCCAAGGGCAGTCACCGCGTCTATGCGTGCGCGCACGCCTTTGTGACCGAGCCCCGCACACCCTAGCGCAGGGACAGAGTCAGCTCCAGCCGAGGCCGCTGCTGTCGCCGCGCCACCTCCGGAACGCGCCGAGAGCGCCGCCGCGTCACCCCCGCGCCGGCCAAGGAACCCCACCCCAGGGGCTGGGGCTGCGCCAAGGTGACCGCGTGCACCTAGAGATCACCGAGCCTCGCTTGCTTGAACGCCCGAGCAGTCACCGTCGTCAAACGCTGTCCGCCGTCGCCGCCGGACTCGTGCCGGTGCAAGCCGACGCGCGAACGCGCGGCGAGGAGCGCCTTCGCGCCCCAGCAGTCTTCAGGGTGACTCGCCGGACTACTCTGGTGGGAACCTGAGAGAGTGTTGGGCCGGCTAACCCAGAAAGGCCCAGCTCGGCCCCTTTTCCTTTTTAACCAGTGAACCCAGCTTTTTGTTCGGGGAGAACTGCTGGACTTGATCGTTGTGGCCCAATAGGCTAAGTCCAATGGGCCGATTTCGGCCCACTGCCACTTTTGGCCCACTAACGGCCCATCAACTGTGACGCTGACGTCACGACGACGTCATGCTGACGTCATCCCTATTTTCAAAATATAAAAATCCTTTTCTGTTTATAAATGAATTTTGGAAATTATTTTATAAACCCTATAATCTTCGAAAATTCATAACTAATTATTTGCAACTCCGAAAAATATGAAACCAGTTTCTATATTTTTCTAAAAATGAGACGGTGCTGTTTGTAGGTAGTTTGGTTCTGGTTGAATCTTCTAAAATTGGGTTTCTTTGGATTTATTGCATAGTTGTTTGTCGGTATCTTAGTGTCTTGTATCTCGTGCTGCACAGACCCGAGCAACGACCAAGAGGAGGCCTACGATCCCGACTACTACCCAGACCAGGACTTCGGACGCCAGCCAGGTGTCATGTCACTCCCAACCATATAGTTCACATGCATGCTTTAGTTGCTAGTGCTTAATTACTTTTGATGCATGTTTTAAAATTGCATAGACAATTGATTAGCCGTGCCTTGGAATTGTTTACCTTGTCCTTGGAATACCTACTTTTGGAACTAGCTACAGACCCCTAGCTAGTTCCCGGCACTACTCTATCCATATATTTTACCCGTAGATATGGATGGATCTCAGGTTTGGACCGAGGTTGGGATACTTCGGAACTCTTGCGTGTGTTTTGGGTGAGTGTGTATCCTTGACGTGTTACCGCGGGAGCGAGCCGCTTTGGTTACTTGTGAACGCCTGTCTAGGGGAGATGCGACCTGGCCTCTCGCCCTAGCGGCGTGTCGGACGGATGGAGTTGGTGAGTGCTTGCTCCCGCAATTAAGGACCGATCGTCTGTGTGACCTTGATCTTTGGGCTATTTTCGTACAAACCGTTCGCTCACGTATGGGCGGGGTTCGGTCCGAGAACTAGTTGGTGGTTGGCTCTCAGCTTGTAGGCGGACCGGTGTGGTCGTGTGAGGGGGACGGGTTATACCCCCCGAGTAGACGTCACCCCGGCTCCTCCGGGGATGGTTTCACAGCTCCGAGGCCCTGCTGGCAAGTTTCGCGCCCCAGTTCAGGACGAGTCAGGCTCGGAGCGGCAGGAGAGTGCCACCCACTGCTAGGTCTCCGGCCGTTAGGTAGGGATGTGGAACGGCGGCCACCGTCTCTGCCCTATCCGGCGGGTCCAGTTGTACAACCTCTGCAGAGTGTTAAACCTATAGCTATAGTTCGTGTCCACTGGTATGGACAGCCCTTTCGATCTCTCACCTGGCTAGTCTCTTCTTGTGCTGCTTTCTCTCCCCTGTGTGTTGTGAGCCCGGCTTCGTGCCGTTGAGACGTGGGGATAGGAGTTGGTGACCCCACGTCGCAGATGAGTGTGGGATGCTGTATCTTGGTTGAGATCCAGTATTTGATGTTTCTTTCCTTGTTGGGGCGTTGACCCCGGAGGCTTTGTCCTCGGAGGTGTGGATCTCTTCGGAGATGGATACCTCTCGGCTATTCTGCTTACCACCGCTGCTTGCTTAACCTTCTACAGCCATAAATAGGATTACTCATGCATAGTAGAACTATTCTCTCTTGCTTATGCTCTTTGTTGGGAAGCTGACATGACCTACTCGCTTATCGAGTAGATGACGGGTTTTCAGAGCAGGAGCCGGACTACGACTTCGAGCACGATGGATGGGAGGATTGAGGCTTGCCCTACACTCGAGTTGCCTGCGGATATGGAGTCTACTTCGCTACATGAGAGCCGCTGCGTAGATGTTTACTCTGCTTGATTCAGTCCGGTTGGACTTGTACCCGGCATGTGCCGAAATGATGTACTCAGATGTTTATTTATAATATTATGTGGACCTTCATGTATTTACTCTTGTTGTACGGTTTTCGCTTTACCTTCTGAGATAGGGATTTGCACGTAATAGCCTCCTGGGACTATCACAGAGGTGCAGGGATCGGGTTCCCTTCTTTGGAAACCCGGTTCGTTTCAGTTGGTATCAGAGCCGTATTGACTGTAGGACGAGCCCTAGCAATGGCCGATAGTTTAGGACAGCCTAAACATCCTTGATTGAGTATATACTCCTTGAATTCTATATAAACCCCTTGAATTATACTATTACATTCTTGACTTCTCACTAACTAACTTACTTACTAACGATCCCTCTACGTGTTTGCTGACCTTTGGAGAACAACGGTTGTTGCTTGATCAAGACCAAGCCATACTAAGGAAGGATGCCCCGTACAAGCCAAAGGCAACTACTGTAAAGGCAGTGATGAAGATCGGGTACTGGAAAAAGATGGAGATGACTCTACAGGACTTAACTGGACTATCCCCTGTTGAACCCTCAATACCAGTTTACACCGTCACAGTTGCCCTACATTGGAATTCAGACTACCGAAGATGGAATAGGAAGCCACCTTGATGCACCATGAAGTCTACGTACCAGAGAAGCAACAAGAACCATATGCACTCTTCCCTTTTTGCTCAGGATGTAGCTGGGATTACGCCACTTTGAAGATAACGAGGAGTTAAGATTCTAATTCCACGTGCGCCCACATAAGGAACTGGTTACCTACTATATGGATGTGGCACACGTAAACTTGGTTGCAGGAGTCGAGACCTCTTGAGATGCTCATAGCTCAGCATTTGGATAAAGACCCATCGACTGGAAACTACACGAATAGTCGAGTCGCCAAGGACTAAGATAACACAACGAGCTGTAGACACATGAGGCAAAGAGTGGATTGAACGAATATGATCACCCTAGAAGCAAGCATCACCTACTTGGAGTAAGGATTTGTTAAGTTTACCATATGGAATTCCCCATTGACGAGAAGTGTGAAATTTGGATGCTTGGATTTGAATCTCCCTAACTGACCAGAGTTGACGATAGATTAAGATGAACAGATGAGAAACAAGGGGCATGGATGAAACGATAAACATAGAGCACCCCCATTGTAAGGACAATGCCACGAGAACCATGGACGAAGAAGAGTAGTCCAACTAAGATGGAGTATCAAAATTGGAAGAATTGGACAAGAAGCTATGGACTATGAACGAGGAGATTTTAGCTTCCTACCACAAGACCCCCCTGCACCTCTCAGGCTACATATGGAACCCGACAGTCGAAAGGATGATTTCAATAATTGGACCCTAACCCGGCGGATCATGAAGGAAGCAATAGCTACAGGATACAACCTCAGTACTATACGAGTCAAATGGATAACAATAAGACTTGAGACTCGAATAGGAATATGGAATACAATTTACCGGTTTCCAACCAAGCCAACACGGCGAAGAATTTCGTCAGCCTGCTTCAGGAAGTTCAACACCGAGACATCAGATGGAATGTATCCTTTCAAGTGATGTAACCCTAACCTTAGAGAAATCCCACAAGTGCCCACGACATACTAGAATGTTTTCTTCCTGGTGTATTCTCGAAGGTCTTTGGAGTCAGCCTCGGGATACACATTGGTTTGGTGTATTGCTTGAGTGGTTGGATCTTTATGGTCTTATGGTTGTTATGCCTCTTCATGATTGTGTGAAATTGTATTGTGTGCTCATGCTTGCTAGATGATTAGATGACTCCTTTAGAAGCCATAGCTTCCCATCTTACAAGATCAAAAGCTTGAAGAATGAAGACCAACGTGTCGAGCAAACTGCAAGACCAACCTTCAGAGGAAGAGAAGAATTTCTCGCAACCTCGAAAGCTCAGAAGTGCATGTACCTCTATGGAAGAATATATTGGTTAAGAGCAGTTCAGAACCCTAAGATGTCAATGACGTATTTTGGATGACTTGAGTCGATCCCACTTTTGGAATAAGCCATCAATAAAGAAGCTCTACTCGACACCATATGTTGAATTAGTGGGGAGAAGAACTACTTCAGCAACTACTGGACACAGATTACCTGTTCAACCTCGCAGTTGGAACCTACCTATTGGAAAATAAGTCAGAACAGTTTGCTAAGCATACAAGAGTAAGGTAGATGTGACTTCCACGTGAAGATCCATCCCAAGAAATTGGAAACAGATTGACTAGTGTGAGATTTCGGATGAGAAGAGTCACTCACACAGTCGAGGGTGCTACAGATGACCCCTCATAACATGGACTACCAGGAATGGGAAGTAACCATTCATAGTGCGTACGACCATGAGCTAATTGGGTACGTCGGATGTTGCTAGCCCTCTGGCAAGAATCGTCGGAGACGAGTTAAAACCAACAGATGAATTACTATAAGAATGGCACCCAAAGAGTGGTAGAGATTACTGGACACTCAGAGAAGTTCCAGAAGATGAGAAATCGCCCTGGAATATGAGGAACATTGATTAACCACACAAGACCCTATGATGGAATACAAGTACTGCAACAGGGTCAACTATTTGGATGAGCTTATATAAGAAACAGAGGCATTTCCTAAGCCTCGAGATGACTGTGGAAGGAAAAAGGAAGTTATGATCACCCAAGAGCAGCTAGTTGCTGAGAGTGCACGCCACAAGACGTGCGACTGCACTGATGTTTTGGAAAGACTAGCATATCTACTTATGGATCAAGAGATAATATTTTATATCTTCAACATATCCGAGATAGATATAGTTTCAAGAAGATTTCTTGGATAAACTAGGGAAACCTAGAGAATATACGAAAACATGGATGAAGAAAAGGTATTAGCGAGACCCAACTTTTGCTTAGCGTACTTCTTTTGGTTGAGCAGTCGAATTTTGGACAGAGAGGGTAATACACTTAGAGGTACGCTGAGGAATACAAGAGCTTCGGTATATGGCAACCAATTGGATAAGAGCTTGCTATATGGATACCAACTATTTACTTGCCGCAAGATAGGCTCAGAAAAATCGCCGGAATTGCATACCTTTGCTAGGCATAATGAATACGACTCCCTCATATGGGAAGAAGTGGGAGATTCGTGCCTAATTGGATTAAAAGATACATAATGGACGCCCAGAGAATGAGGCTGAGTTCATACGGGATAATTTTTGGAATAAACTTAACGGTTAAGAAGGATGTAACCTCAAGGGAGAGGATTGGAAAAAGATGAGACTAACACGCTTCAAACTGCTCTAAGTTCATCGAGCTTGTGAAACACGGCTAGAAGAGATAGATTAAAGGAAGCTCTGGCCTACGACTGGAACTTCTCGTGGACATGGACTAGAGTAAAGATCTTGTAGATTTGTGGACTAATCTTAACAACTTGCTTAAGGATGATAACGAGAGAGGACATCAACATCGTGAAGACAAACCGAAGTGAAGACCCTCACCACCCCCGGTACGAGCTTAATCTCGGGGACGAGATTCTTGTGAGGGGGGAGGAATGTAACATCCCAGAAATTTTGAACATTTTGCCAAGTGTGAATTTTCACAAAAATTTAAAACTTTTTGTTTGAACATATGTGCTACCAAATTTAATCCCAATTTGCTAGCTTCTCATCTTAAATCCATATAATGTAAAACCATATAAAAATTATTTTAAAATTATAGTATAAATGTGATTTGGATTTTATGGATTTTATTTGGATTTTATTTGAGTGTGTCATGAATTTGAAAGTATTCAAATTCAAACTATGGTTTAAACCCTAAAATTCAAAACTATTTCAAACCCTTCCAGCTAACAGGGCCTGCTAACATCCTTCCAAGTCTGATCGGCGTCCCTCATCTCTTGACCCATGCACGCCGATCACCCCAGCCCTTTTCTTCCCAAACCAGCCTAGCTCGCCCCCTTTCTTTTCTTTCGCACCGAAGCCCTGTGCTTCTTCCTCGCGGAGTCGCACCGCTCCGCCGCACCACACCGCGCACGCACGCGCCTGGCCGCATCGCCCCGCCCTGCTGGCACGCACGTCGAGGGGTGGCCCGCACGTCGAGGCTGGCCCCACACGCTCTCACACCCCTGAATCACTTCTTTGCCATCGTGTTTTCCCCCGTGCCAAGTCTTGCAGTGCCGTGCCGCGGCACACCTTCACCGCCACGCCAGAGAGGGGACAGCCATGGCCCACGCGGTTTCCCTGTCTCCGTGACCCCGCGCACCCTCAAAACCCCAGCGGCCTTCACCAATTTGGCTTCCTCGCCATTTGGGGAATTCCTCCCCAACCTCTGTTCCGTCGTCGGGGAAAGTGAGAAGGGGAAAGAGGGGAAGAGAAGGGGGGAGGAGGGAGAAGAAAGGCGCGCCGCCGTCGCGCCGTCACCCGGAAGCAGAAGCCGCACCCCCCGGAGCCGGACGAGTTGCGAGGAGGGCCGTCCACGAGCGGGCGGAGACCGAAGCAGAGGAGCTCGCCGCGTCGCCGCCTTCACCACGCCGTTGCCGCCGTGAACTTCACCACCGCGGACTCCACGGCTACGTCTACATCACCGACCCTCGGTGAGACAGACCGCACCTCCTCTTCTTCTTCACCCGTGGGAGCGTGCCCCTGCGCCACGCCACGCCGGTCCTTGAGCCGTGCGTCTTCGCGAGTCCGCCGCCGCGTCGCACCCCAGCGCCGCGCCGGTCCTCGCCGTCTTGTCATGTTTCGTCTGCACCGCGTGGCCGTCCTTATCTTGCCTGAGAACCCGGCCTTCGTGCCATGAATCTTCTGCAGGGATGGATCCGCCGCCGTTGACCGCCTAGCGCCGCGGCCTTGGCTCGCCAAGTGCCCGCGCACGCCGGCCGACCGAGTCGCGGTCAAGGAAGGCCTTGCGCTCGCGATCGTGCCCGGGCCAGCACACCCACGTGATGGCCGCACCGCGCTGTGCTTTTGTTGCCACTTGTGCACACGCCGTTCATGCTTCCCACCGTGCACCGCTGTTTTCTTGCCGCCGTTGTCACCGCCGCGTCGTGCTCTGCGCACGGCCGTGCTGCGCAAACACGCACGCGTGAGCCAAGGGCAGTCACCGTGTCTATGTGTGCGCGCACGCCTTTGTGACCGAGCCCCGCACACCCTAGCGTAGGGACAGAGTCAGCTCCAGCCGAGGCCGCTGCTGTCGCCGCGCCACCTCCGGAACGCGCCGAGAGCGCCGCCGCGTCACCCCCGCACCGGCCAAGGAACCCCACCCCAGGGGCTGGGGCTGCGCCAAGGTGACCGCGTGCACCTAGAGATCACCGAGCCTCGCTTGCTTGAACACCCGAGCAGTCGTCGTCATCAAACGCTGTCCGCCGTCGCCGCCGGACTCGTGCCGGTGCGAGCCGACGCGTGAACGCGCAGCGAGGAGCGCCTTCGCGCCCCAGCAGTCTTCAGGGTGACTCGCCGGACTACTCTGGTGGGAACCTGAGAGAGTGATGGGCCGGCTAACCCAGAAAGGCCCAGCTCGGCCCCTTTTCCTTTTTAACTAGTGAACCCAGCTTTTTGTTCGGGGAGAACTGCTGGACTTGATCGTTGTGGCCCAATGGTGTCACACCTGATTTTCCGAAGAAAACCAAATGCATCTCATATGTGCGCCAGGATCAAGTTTACACACATATGATAGACGTCATGAGTGAAATATCCATAAACAGCAATAAAAATGTACAAGAGTTAAACCATTACATTATCTCTTTATTACACTCAGACGTTAGACTCGAAGGTCTTTACACGAACAACGATAACTATGAAGATGCGACTCCATCTTCATCTTCCACAGGCACATGACTGGGGGCACGCAAGCCTCAGAACTCATCGTAGTCGCTGAAGTACTCTTCTCCAGTGTTCTCCTCTGAACAGCGGGTAAGCAAGGGTGAGCACACTTATGGTTGGAGCTCAGCAAGTGGGGGAAGATGCAAGGCTATCAAGGATAGGCTAAGGTTTACAGCGGTTAGCATTTTAATGTTGGTCAAGTTTTATTAGCAAGCACCTAGTTACTAGATGTAAGTTTATACCAACCCACTTAAGCATTTAGGAAAGCATCTCATCTCAAAACCACAAGAACCACGATTTATTTCCATCTTTATGTTTGATTATCATGTGAGGGTCCAGGCCGCTCTTGACCGTGAGCACGGCTGATCGATCAGTTTTAACTCTGCAGAGGTTGTACACTTTCACCACAGCTCGCGTAAAAGTTCCGAAGAACTTTGAACCCAACCACGCATGTGCTGATCAGGCACAATACCACACTTCCAAGGTGTGATTGCATAGGGACGCTACGAAGCCTTTACAAAGGTATGCAGAAGACCAACAACCCGCGACAGTTACAGCAGCGGAGTGGACCATAACCCTCCCTAGTGGACAGCACCTTAGCAAAGGCTGCGGCCAAGAGGACCGGGCTATACCCCTTCAACTCCGGCCCCCTGTGCTCCTTTGGGATAAGGCTGTCAGATAATTCCACACTCCTAATTAATTGGCTAAGCCAGAGCCATATGGACTGTGGTTGCACTATTTTCCTGGGTGGTTCTCCATGTTCCGATTAAACCATATGATCTTGTTATTAATCATAAGCACACACACATATATCACCAAAGTTATCATGATCAGCATTTATCATATAGCAAAAGATTCATTTTAACCATCCCAAGTTATAGCAACTAAGCATTTCTACCCAAAACATTTATTTAAAAGGGTTGTTCAAGGTGATGAGGGTAAAATTCTAATCATGTCCTTAAAAAGGTAATTTCCCATTAAGTTTATGCAATACAACATTTAAAAGTAAACTTAGTTATCATGCAAGTTGTGTGGGACAAAAATAGAATATGCAGGGGGAGAAGTCCACTTGCCTTCCTTGCTTAAACACTGGGATTCTTCTTCTTCAAACACTTGCTCTTGATCCACTTTAACTGGCTGCTCACTTGAAACTGGCACGATGTCTACGAGCACACAAGAAAGCATACAATAAACAAAACAATACACCAAGCATGAAAAGCTTAAAGAGAGAACAAGGGTTGGCTCAAGGAACGCGAACACAAGAGCACTAGGAACTATCGGGAGATTTGGATGATCACATACAAGAGCTAGCTATGTGCTAGGTATATTTTAATTAAGTAAAATCATGTGCATAGGTTATTTCAGAGAAATACCCTATTTATAATTAAGCAAGTTATATTTGTATTTAAAAGACGATGTAAACCTCATCCAATTTTATTTATAAATATTCAAGTATGATTTATGCAAATTAAACATTTAATTTAAAAGAAGCATGTAAAAGCATCTAAGCGTTTATCTTTATATTTCGAGTTGTACTAAACAAATTATAACTCAAAAACATATTTATGTTCATATTAATCAAGTTAACATTTAATTAAGAAAACTCGGGATATAGCCTATGTTGCTTTTATTTGGAAAGCAAATTGCATAAACATTAATCAATTTAAATTTGATTATGAAAACCGAGGTATGCATCTAATTAGCTTTTAATTAAAAGAATTATTCAAATAGTATTAATCATATTAACTTTCTTATGAAAACACGTGTTAAACTCTAATTAGATTTTAATTATAAAAGCATGTGTATAAGGATTTAATCATATTTAACATTTAAACAAATCATAAAACAAAGAACATGTTCAACATTGGTCCTAACACGTAGTTTGAGTTGATATGAACCTAACGCAACTTGAAACGGTGGAAACGGAGCTAAAACGCAAAAGATACAGCCAAAACAAGGTTCTAAAACTGACGGGCTTGAAAAGACGGTCGCATGGACACCAAGAACGCTTAAAACGGATAAAAGACGGAAAAGATATGGCTAAAACAAGGTTCAGGGGCTTTTCTGTGAAGAAACAGGGCTTCCAGGGACCTAACTGCAAGAAACCAGGGGCTAAAACATAATTATACATATAAACAGAGGGGTTTATATGCAAAAAGGAGTGAAAAGGACCTCTGGTGAAGGAATCTAAAGGAATCAGGGGCTTAAACATAAAAACAGGAACCTATATGAAAGGATCTTTAATAGGTGGAAGGACCGGCTTGTAAAAAGGAAAAGAACAGGGGCTTAAGCGCAAAACTGCGGCTGACGGGCCGAGGAGTGCTGACGCGGCACCACGTGGCGCGCATTGATTCGCTGGAAGGGTGACGTGGTGCTGACGTCGCCCGTGGACCGGGCGGTGGACTTGGTCCACGGGTGCATGGTGGACCGGGGCCAAGGGGGTATACCCCGATCTAATCTGGGCCGTTGATCGCGGATCGATCGGCTGGTAGAAAAGCAAAAGCTTAAGGGCCTATGCGCAAAGAAAAGGACCTAAAAGAAATGATTTCTACTGGTGTGAGGATATGGTTGTGATTTTGAAAAGGAAAGGGGCCTTTTTGCAAAGTGGCAGCGGCAACCCTGGGTTGACCGGTACCTGGTCCTTTTGACCGGGGCTGGGACTGATCCAAGCCGTGGATCCTGGATCGTGCGGCCACGGTCGCACGCAAGCGAAAGGCGGCGGCGCACGGCCGGCTGGCAGCGGCGCCGAGCGGGGAGCTCGCCGGAGTCGGCCGGAAAAGGGCTCCCGGCCACGGTTTTGCACACGGATTGCACCTACACGCTGCTGGGAAGATGGCGAAGCTAACCAAGGGCTCGGAACGGTGGTTTGAGCGACGGCCGGAGCGTCTCGTCCAAGGGGGCGGACGGCGATCGGCCGGCGTGCGGCGGGGTGAGCTACGGCTCGGGATAAAAGGAAAAGGAGGCGGGGAGGGCTTGCTCACCACACGAAGAAGGTTCGGCGAAGGAACGGGCGGCGGGGAGGCAGTGACGGAAGAGATCGACGCCGGCGGCCGGAAGTAGGAGGCGATGATCGACGCCGGCGATCCGAGCTCGGGCGGCGGCGGATCTCTGGTACGGCTCGGTTGGCGTGGAAAGGAAGGGCTCCGGGTCTTCAGGCGGGCGGCACGTGCGACGAGGAGGAAGAGGAGGACCCGAGGAGGCGTACACCGGCGGCGGAGAGCTTCGGGCGGTGGATGAAGGTTGAAGACGACGAGCGGCGGAGCTTCGGGTGCAACTCGTTCCGGCGATAGAAGGAGACGTCCTGGGACAATATGGTCACAGGTGAGCGTCGTGCACGAAAGGGGAAGACAGAGAGAGGCGGGAAAGGGACTTCACCGGCGGCGAGAAGCTTCGGCGGCCAACAATGGCCGGCGACCAGAAATTTCTTGCGGCGGCGTGCACGTGAGAGGAGAGGATGCAGGGCATGCACGGGCGAGGGAAAGGGGCGCGCAAGGACTCGTGCTCGTGTTTTATAGGCCAAGAGAAGGGGAGAGGGGCGATGGCCGGGGTAATGGCCATCAATGGCTGAAGGGGGCGCCGGCGGCTTCGATTCGAATTCAAGGGGCGCCTTGAAGGGGGGTAACAGAAGGAAATTAAGGAGAGAGGCGGCTCCGGTGCTTCGGTGCGCCTTTATGGAGAGGTTTGAAGGAGGGGGGAAAAAGGGCGCGCGGCAGGGAAACGGCCGGGCGGCGGCGCAAGACGCGGAACAGGGGAGGGACGGAGGTGGGGGACGGAGCTGCCAGGCGGGCCCGGGATGTCAGCGGCTGGAGAGAGAGGTGGAGGCGGAGCTGGGCCGGTGCTGGCTGTTGGGCTGCGCGAGCTAGCTGGGCCGGCGGAGAAAAGAAAGGCCGGCGGCCTGATCTGCGTCCTGGGCTGAAAGAAGAAGAGGGAGGCCAACTGGGCTGAAAGGAAAGAGAGAAAGAGAGAGGGGGAGAGCTGGGCTGCTGGCTGTCTGGGCCGAAAGGGAAGGTTGGGCCGCGAGCGGGGAGAGGGAAGGGAGGCCGGCGGCCTGCGGGCTTGAGAAAAAAAAACGGGCCGGGGAAAAGAGGAAGGGCCGGCTGGGCCAAAAAAAGAGAGAAGGGGAGGGAGAGGGGTTTTGGGAGGTTTTCTCTTTTTTTTTCAAAGCTTTTCTTTTTAAACCTTTTCAACTTTTCAAACCTTAAACTCTTTTCAAAACTCTTTCAAAATTTTCAAATCATTTTAAAAACTTTTAAAACTTCACATCATCACATAAAAACACCATGCAAACAAAAGATGATGCACAAGCACTTATTGCTTCTAAAATTACTCAAAAGTGATATTTAAATATTTTAGAGCCAAATTTATTTGATAAATTATTATTTCCTTAGAAAACAAAAACTAAAACACCATGTTGCTACATTATTTTAGTGATGGAAATTTAGGGTGTTACAAATGGGCTAAGTCCAATGAGCCGATTTCGGCCCACTGCCACTTTTGGCCCACTAACGGCCCATCAACTATGACGCTGACGTCACGACGACGTCATGCTGACGTCATCCCTATTTTCAAAATATAAAAATCCTTTTCTGTTTATAAATGAATTTTGGAAATTATTTTATAAATCCTATAATCTTCGAAAATTCATAACTAATTATTTGCAACTCCGAAAAATATGAAACCAGTTTCTATATTTTTCTAAAAATGAGACAGTGCTGTTTGTAGGTAGTTTGGTTCTGGTTGAATCTTCTAAAATTGGGTTTCTTTGGATTTATTGCATAGTTGTTTGTCGGTATCTTAGTGTCTCGTATCTCGTGCTGCACAGACCCGAGCAACGACCAGGAGGAGGCCTACGACCCCGACTACTACCCAGACCAGGACTTCAGACGCCAGCCAGGTGTCATGTCACTCCCAACCATATAGTTCCCATGCATGCTTTAGTTGCTAGTGCTTAATTACTTTTGATGCATGTTTTAAAATTGCATAGACAATTGATTAGCCGTGCCTTGGAATTGTTTACCTTGTCCTTGGAATACCTACTTTCGGAACTAGCTACAGACCCCTAGCTAGTTCCCGGCACTACTCTATCCATATATTTTACCCGTAGATATGGATGGATCTCAGGTTTGGACCGAGGTTGGGATACTTCGGAACTCTTGCGTGTGTTTTGGGTGAGTGTGTATCCTTGACGTGTTACCGCGGGAGCGAGCCGCTTTGGTTACTTGTGAATGCCTGTCTAGGGGAGAAGCGACCTGGCCTCTCGCCCTAGCGGCGTGTCGGACGGATGGAGTTGGTGAGTGCTTGCTCCCGCAATTAATGACCGATCGTCTGTGTGACCTTGATCTTTGGGCTATTTTCGTACAAACCGTTCGCTCACGTATGGGCGGGGTTCGGTCCGAGAACTAGTTGGTGGTTGGCTCTCAGCTTGTAGGCGGACCGGTGTGGTCGTGTGAGGGGGACGGGTTATACCCCCCGAGTAGACGTCGCCCCGGCTCCTCCGGGGATGGTTTCACAGCTCCGAGACCCTGCTGGTAAGTTTCGCGCCCCAGTTCAGGACGAGTCAGGCTCGGAGAGGCAGGAGAGTGCCACCCACTGCTAAGTCTCCGGCCGTTAGGTAGGGATGTGGAACGGCGGCCACCGTCTCTGCCCTATCCGGCGGGTCCAGTTGTACAACCTCTGCAGAGTGTTAAACCTATAGCTATAGTTCGTGTCCACTGGTATGGACAGCCCTTTCGATCTCTCACCTGGCTAGTCTCTTCTTGTGCTGCTTTCTCTCCCCTGTGTGTTGTGAGCCCGACTTCGTGCCGTTGAGACGTGGGGATAGGAGTTGGTGACCCCACGTCGCAGATGAGTGTGGGATGCTATATCTTGGTTGAGATCCAGTATTTGGTGTTTCTTTCCTTGTTGGGGCGTTGACCCCGGAGGCTTTGTCCTCGGAGGTGTGGATCTCTTCGGAGATGGATACCTCTCGGCTATTCTGCTTACCTTGATGTTGCTACCGCTGCTTGCTTAACCTTCTACAGCCATAAATAGGATTACTCATGCATAGTAGAACTATTCTCTCTTGCTTATGCTCTTTGTTGGGAAGCTGACATGACCTACTCGCTTATCGAGTAGATGACGGGTTTTCAGAGCAGGAGCCGGACTACGACTTCGAGCAGGATGGATGGAAGGATTGAGGCTTGCCCTACACTCGAGTTGCCAGCGGATATGGAGTCTACTTCGCTACATGAGAGCCGCTGCGTAGATGTTTACTCTGCTTGATTCAGTCCGGTTGGACTTGTACCCGGCATGTGCCGAAATGATGTACTCAGATGTTTATTTATAATATTATGTGGACCTTCATGTATTTACTCTTGTTGTACGGTTTTCGCTTTACCTTCTGAGACAGGGATTTGCACGTGATAGCCTCCTGGGACTATCACAGAGGTGCAGGGATCGGGTTCCCTTCTTTGGAAACCCGGTTCGTTTCATGCGAGGCTCCTGGCTGCGCCCCACCGGTCGCTCCTGGAAGCTGCGACCCTCCTGGCTGCGTCCCTGCTCCCTCCTGAGTCCACGTGGGTGGCGCGCCTCCAAGCTGCGACCCTGCGAGCTCGTCCTGCGACTGCAAACCCTGCAACCAGTCGAAGTCGATGCCCAAGTCGTCGAAGCCGGACCCGGACGCTCCGGCCTGGTCCCCTAGGGTGGAGTCAGGAGTGTCGACGCTGCAGTCGTAAACTGGAAGAAATAGTATTATTAAATCACGTATCCTAATTAATACAATCTAGTATTTGTATATGATTCGACATAGAGTAGTGGTCATTACCTGACGGAAGAGCAGCGCCAAGGGACGAGGAAGGAACCGGTGCTGCTGCTCGTGCTGCTGCTGCTGCTAGTACTGGTGCTGGTCCAGGTGCGGGTCCTCGTGGTGCCGGTCCTGGCCCTCCTGGTGCTGGTGCACGTGTAGGTGCAGGACCTCTGAGAGAAGGCCCCCCTAGCGGAGACATCCTCAAGGGAGGATGCGCCGGAGGGCGCGCCGGGTAGAAAGCCGCCTGGTAGGGTGGCCGTGACGAGGACGACGGTGCCGCGTGGGAACGACCAGTCGAGGCGGAGCTGGAGGACGACTGGGGGTACCGTGGAAACAGTGGTAGAGCCAGGTTGCCGCGATAGTTGACCGCGGCAAGGAACCTCGTGGTGATGGCACTCATCCTGTGGAACGTCTCCTGGATCTCCTGGTGTGACATCTGGTTCAGCCTCGCCATCGACTCCTCTACAATACGTGAAAGGTCCGCAATCACGTCGAACTGCAAAAGAAATTATTAGTAAATGGTAGAATGTAAAGTACCATAAGGAAAAGGCAGTGAATTTTCAAACTCACCGCGGCGTCGTAGTGCTGATCCCGTCGCACCGGGTACGCGGCACTAGAAATGAGCGCCCTCGCCGCGTCTGGAACCGGCGGTGGTGGCTGTGGTGGGACGTACATCACACGCAACCGAGTCCTTGGGGTGTACCACTGGATGTACGCCTCCCACGCCGTGTCGTCGTGGGGCCGGTCCTCCGTGACGACGTTCTGCGGCGCGGTAGCCCAACCGTCCACGTACGGCTGCACCCTCTGAACCCAAGAAACACGGCCCGCAACTCCCCTCCGCGACCACCTACGACGAATTAAACATATTTGTCAGCGGCTGAAATCTTCGAACGCTGAATTAAATTTAAAAATTAACGAGAACTCACCTATGGTGGGCGCTAGGAACAGTGTGCACCACAGGCACAGGCCACTCCTGGTAGCGGCCGAACTGCCTCAGCACCCTGTGGACGGCGTACTCCTCCACGTACATGTCGAACAGCAACGGCGTCCTCGTCATCCAGTAGTGCTGGTCTCGGAAGCACAAAGACGAGAGCCCCTGTGGTGCGCGGGCCGCGACAGCCTCCTCTGAGTAGGGCGTCCACCTGACGTCCGCGTCCGTGAGAGCGTCGAACTGCCCGACGAAGTCCTTGTACGCCCTCTTCGTCTGGTCGTGGGCATACGAGGTCTGCATACAAACCAAATTTGGATTGAACAAACTAGACAAAATGGAAAGACAAATTGAAAGTGAAAGGTAAGAAATTACCTTCCGAAGGCACCACAACGAGCCCATGGTGAACCGGTAGCGCGGGTCGTGGCCCTCTGGCAGGGGCTCGTACGCGTAGAGGGAAACGACTGGCCGACCAATCGCAAACCACTCGTGGCACTAGAGCTGAAGAAGGAGAGGACAACCGAGAAGGATCGGCTCCGCCGAACGACCCTTCAACACCCCCGAGCACAGGCCCCTGTACGCGCTCGCAAGAACAGAGTTGCCCCAACTGATCTGGGGCACGGCGTCCAAGGGCGCGTCGGCGATCCTCCGAGCGTAGGGGATCAGGTACCTCCACCGCGTCACCCTGCGAACTGCAGAACAACACGAACCCAAACAGCCACAACAAGTACGCCTCGAAGAACCTGTCGACTGTCTCCTGCTCGGCGTCATCTGCTAGGTAATCAGCCTGCACAAGCAAAATCAAACGTTAGTTATAGTGTCTCCATATCTTCAAAAACGAAGAGAAATATGAGGTAAAGGTACGTACGCTAAACTGCTGCAACCAAGTCAAGGTGGGTCTGTGAGGGTTCGCGAACTCCTGGTACGGGGCGGGGGCGCGATCGTTCCGAGGAATGTTCGCGAACCGAGCGAGGAACTCCGTACGCCACTCAGCGGAGATGTCCGCAGGCCCCAGCGGCTCGCCCTCACAAGGAAGGCCCATCAACAGCGACGTGTCCTGAAGAGTCACCGTCATCTCGCCGACAGTGAAGTGGAACGTGTGGGTCTCCGGCCTCCAGTGGTCCAGAAGCACGCTAAGGAGGGAGAAGTCGAACTGGAAGCGTGTCATGCGATCCTTCCGAGGAATCGCATCACGCTGGCTGTCCACCTGGACTAACCGCGCTACAGGCAGGAGTCCTGCAGCGTGTAGCCTAAAACAAATAACGTAATTTATTAGTTACAACAAAAGGATAAATGAAGGTACAAACAATAACATAGCATCAGTTCACGTACTTGGGAACCCAAAGGTCGTGGATCGGCAGCAACGTGCGCGTAGTGCGGGAACGCACGTGTCCAACATCCTCTCCGAGGACGGCGGACAGGAAGGAGCGGTGCTTGCGGTCGATCTCCCTGTCCAGCAACTGAGGCGTCACGTACGCCTCAACCTCAGCACGAGCAACCTGAGCCTGAGCCTCAGCCTGAGCCTGAGCCTGAGTCTGACCCATAGCTGCAGCTGCATACAAATATTAAATATACAATTAAAAAACCAGATAAGTAATTTTCTACAATTTCTAAACGAGATAAATTAATTTTCTAGATTTTCTAAACAAATAAAAGTATTTTCTACAATTTCTAAAACAGATAAACTCATTTTCTACATTTTCTAAACAAACTAAAGTAATTTCGATAATTTCTACAATATCTAAAACAGATAAATTAGTTTTCCAGAATTTCTAAACGAATTAAAGTATTTTCTACAATTTCTAAACGAGATAAATTAATTTTCTAGATTTTCTAAACAAATAAAAGTATTTTCTACAATTTCTAAAACAGATAAACTAATTTTCTACATTTTCTAAACAAACTAAAGTAATTTCAATAATTTCTACAATATCTACAACAGATAAATTAGTTTTCTAGCATTTCTAAACGAATTAAAGTATTTTCTACAATTTCTAAACGATATAAACTAATTTTCTATCTTTTCTACACATGCTAAAGTAATTTCTACAATTTCTAGAACTGATAAACTAATTTTCTATATTTTCTAAACTAGAAAACTAATTTTCTAATTCTAAACTAATTAAATTAACTAATTCCTAAATTTTCTAATCTATAAACTAATTAAATTAACTAAAAAAAAGAGAGAGAAAACTTACCTGGGACGGCGGCCGGAGAGGCGGGAGGGAGCGGCGGCAGGGGTGGGGGGACGGCGGCCGCCGTCGCCCTTTATAGGCGCGGCTGCCGCCGTCCCTTACGGCGGTATGTTCCTACCGCCGTGGGTCACGGCGGGCGCAGCTCTTACCGCCGTGGGCCACGGCGGTAGGTTGCCGCGGGCCCCGCTTCCTGCAGCGGACCGTTGGCGGCCATCTTACCGCCGTGGCCCACGGCGGCCGCCGTTGCGCACGGCGGTTGATTGCCAAATCTGATAAATTTTCAAACGATCGTATAATTTTGCAAAATAATTAAAAAAATATATAAAAAAATCCTTGGGGCCGGTCTGATGGGCTGATGGCGGTGTACGTGTCGCCTGGCCCGGTGTGTGTGCGTGGCGCGGCCGGGTCACATGGTGTTGGGCCGGCACGGAGGGCTTGTGGCCCCTAGGCCTGCAGGGCCCGTAATTGAGTCGGTCCGTGGACTGATGCCGCGTGAACTTTGTGTGTCGGGTTTTCATAGTTAAAGCAAGTGAAGTGCGAGTATGTTCTAAAAAAAGTGAAGTGCGAGTGTAAATGGAAGACATGCTAAAAAGTTTGTTTTTGCAAAGAATCAGCAATTGTTTTACATTTGGTTGTATTGTATAGGATACTTGCAAATTTCAGTGGAACAAGCTCTTACATGCTTAAATAAAGGATCAAGCAACACTCACCTAGACAGCAGTTTATACATACTCAAGGAGGAGAAATTTCAATATTTGAGTCTTAATTCGCACATCTTTCACATTTTGACACCTACACGCGCACAGTAGTCGGAAGTCGGAACCCCGCCTTCCTGTCTCCAAGAACCCGCTTTCGTACCGTCCTCGCTCAGCCTCACGCTCTCGCCGACCTAGGGTGCGTTTGGTAGGGCTTCTCCAGCAGCTCCGGGAGCTGTTTTGGACGGAGCCCTACCAAACGGCCTCCAGAAACGGCTCCGCGGGAGAAGCACCTCGGGAACTCCGACTCTGGAGCGGGGAGGTCGGGGTAGAGCTGAAAAAACCAGCTCCCCCGCAGCTCCAGCGACTCCTCCCCTCCTTTTGCCAGGCGTGCCCCCGGCGGTTGCAGGGGCGCGGGAAGGAGTCCGGCGGTTGGGCGCGGGAAGGAGGTGACCGGCGGCGTACCTGACACGGGCGGCGCCGCGGAGGAGGCCGCCGGCGATGGAGACGGACGGCGACGGCTCTGGATGCCGGCGGCAGAGTTGGATGCCTGCCCGCTCCCGCGCCAAGTGGTCGCCGGCGCCTGTTGCTCGATCCCGCGCGCCACCGGCTCCGCGCTACGCCGGAGGCCCACCACGCTCCTGCGCGGCTCTCGTCGTGCCCCTCCTCCTCCTCCGCTGCCCCAGATCGAGGGGCCTGCCGTCGTGCCTCGCAGCCGCCGCGAGCAGGGGATGGGTGGAGGATGCAGTGGAGATCCCCTGCGAGGGGAGGGGCTCAGGCGCGTAGGGGCGGATGGGAGAAGGGGCAAGCGCCACCGGAGCTCCATCCTCGACGCCGGGGCGCCCGGGCGCGCCAGCCGCCGTGGACGTCGGCCTGGGGAGGCGGAGGAGCAGAGGGGATTTCAGAGCATAGACGGAAAGAATGGAGAAGCAGAGGAGCAGTGGGGATCCCGAAGCAGAGGAGGGAGGCTGGGGGCCTGGGGCGCGGCGCGGTGGAGGCTGGGCCGCCGCCGGGGGTGGTGGGAGCGGACGGCCGATGGCGGAGAGCTCGTGAGCTCCCTGGGTTGGGATCGGATGATTGGGGATAAGGTAGGATAAGGAGAGAAAAAAGAATAAAAAGGAAGGGGAAAAGGAAAAAACAATAGAAAAGGCAAAGGGAAAATAAAAAAGGAAATACTAAAAAAGAAAATAGAAGGGTAGTATAGACATTTCATCTTCTTATCCACGTTACACAGTCAGGAGAAGCTGTTTTGTCAAAGGTTTTCCTGAAACAGATTCAACTCCTCTACAGAATCCGCTCCACCAGCACAACCACAGCCGGAGGTGCCACAGTCGCAGCCGGAGCCCTGCCAAACGAACCCTAGTATTTGTCTGTGCAATTCCCAAATATAAATCGAACGACCCTTCCAGAACCAAGCTAGGGTTTCGCCTCCCCGCGCCCTCCCGCCTCCTCCTCCCGGCCCACCCGCTCGACAGCAGCGCCGCTCTCGCCGCCGCCGCCATGGGGACGGAGCGGAAGCGGAAGGTGAGCCTATTCGACGTGGTCGACGAGACCTCGGTCTCCGCCAAGCTCGGCCGCGCCGCCACCAACGGCGCCGCCGCCGCCGCGGCGGGCGGGGCCAACCCCACCATCAACCGGTGGAACGGGCGTCCATACACGGCGCGGTACTTCGAGATCCTCGAGAAGCGCCTCACGCTCCCCGTGTGGCAGCAGAAGGAAGAGTTCCTCCGCGTCCTCCGCGACAACCAGACCCTCATCCTCGTCGGAGAAACGGGAAGCGGGAAGACCACTCAGGTACGGCAATCCGTGCTCCAGTACCCGGACGCCTTTGATGTTCCTATTTACTGTTTGCTAGATAGGTGTTACACTAGAGATTATCTACCTTTGCTTTGGTAAATTTGTTGGATATATGTATCAGTAATTGTTTCTGCAACTGAAGTCAGGCTATTGCTCGTTTTGTTCTTGCGGTTGACTTTGTTATTGTCATGTTTGTCTGTCATCCTTGCCTGTTAGGTGTGATGATTGATGTGTTATGTTGAACATTTCCCCTAATTAGTTGTTGAGATTACTGAATGGTTAATTTCTTTATTTTTATTGTTTCTTGTTAAGCTTAGGTGATAGATACTCTAGAGGCTTTTCACTTTTGGGCAAGTAAAATTGGTCAGGTTTATTTGCGTCCACATGTATAACAGAGGCAAGGCTATCCTTGTTATCAATTATCATAAGTTCACTATAGCTTCATTTGTTCTTGTTACTGTTATGGTGATTGTGGTGTTTGTCTGTCATTCTTGCTAGTTAGTTGTGATGATTGAATCGTGTTACGTTGAACAGATCCCCCAATTTGTACTTGAGGCTGAAGGCCTGGGTAACCGTTCCATGGTTGCCTGCACTCAGCCGCGGAGGGTCGCAGCAATGTCTGTCTCTAGGCGTGTGGCCGAGGAGATGGATGTTACTATTGGAGAGGAAGTGGGTTACAGCATCCGGTTTGAGGATTGCAGCAGCCACAAAACTGTTCTCAAGTAAGTCTTTTGAGTCTTAATGTTTCATTGAAGAACATAATTAGATGCACTATCCTTTTGGCAGATTGATATGGAGTGTATGTTTCTTTCTTTTTTAGGTATTCTGATCTAATCCTGTTGTGTTGAACACTATTGCTTCCTATCAGATATTTGACAGATGGTATGCTTCTGAGAGAAGCAATGGCAGACCCACTTTTAGAGAGGTACAAGGTGATCGTTCTTGATGAAGCTCATGAGAGAACATTGGCAACAGATGTTCTGTTTGGGCTTCTGAAGGAGGTTCTAAAAAATAGACCGGATTTGAAGCTTGTTGTTATGAGTGCTACCCTTGAAGCAGAGAAATTTCAGGGTTACTTCAGTGGTGCACCATTGATGAAGGTACCAGGGAGGCTTCACCCAGTTGAGATCTTCTATACTCAAGAACCAGAAAGGGACTACCTAGAGGCTGCTATCAGGACAGTTGTGCAAATACACATGTGTGAACCTGCTGGTGATATCCTTGTATTCCTTACTGGAGAAGAGGAGATTGAGGATGCCTGTCGTAAAATTAACAAGGAAATTAATAACATGGGAGATCAGGTTGGCCCAGTTAAAGTTGTTCCTTTGTATTCTACGCTGCCTCCAGCCATGCAGCAAAAGATTTTCGAACCTGCTCCTGCCCCATTAAAGGAAGGAGGACCCCCTGGCAGGAAAATTGTTGTGTCCACAAACATTGCTGAGACATCCTTAACTATAGATGGTATAGTTTATGTGATAGACCCAGGGTTTTCCAAACAGAAAGTTTACAACCCAAGGATAAGGGTGGAATCCCTCTTGGTGTCACCAATTTCCAAGGCAAGTGCTCATCAGAGAGCTGGTCGTGCTGGAAGAACGCAGCCTGGGAAGTGTTTCAGGCTATACACAGAGAAGAGTTTTAATGAGGATTTGCAACCACAGACTTACCCAGAAATTCTTAGGTCGAACCTGGCAAATACGGTTCTTACCTTGAAGAAACTAGGAATTGATGATTTGGTACATTTTGACTTTATGGATCCTCCAGCACCGGAAACTCTTATGAGGGCCTTAGAAGTTTTGAACTACTTGGGGGCACTCGATGATGAAGGTAACCTAACACAGTTAGGCGAGATGATGAGCGAATTTCCCCTGGATCCACAAATGTCAAAGATGCTTGTCATCAGTCCAAAGTACAACTGTTCAAATGAGATCCTATCAATTTCTGCCATGCTATCAGGTATGTCAACTGTAGGTCACCAAATGGCATTTCTACAAATGAATTATCATGTGTATCTCTTTATCTGTACTACTTTGCTTGTCAATTCTGTGCAAGCAAAGTGCCATGTTTCTAGCATGTGAGTTTGCATGCTGACTACTGCATGTGAGCTTATCATCATTGTTTTTGTGCAACATTTATAAGCTGTCATCAGCGACTGTTATTCACCTGGCTTCTTGAGCTATTGGTCGAAATGATCATTAGACTGGTGCAGATAGTTGCTGTTTGTTGAGTGCGTCTCGCCCTTTTGCATCTGCTGACTACCGTGGACTTCGTCTGTTATTATCATATTCTTTCTCTAGTACCCAATTGCTTCCTCCGGCCTAGGGAGGCTCAAAAGGCTGCTGATGAGGCGAAGGCTCGATTTGGCCATATTGATGGGGACCATCTGACGCTTCTGAACGTATACCATGCATACAAGCAAAACAGTAAGTTCACAATCCTCATTCAGTTAGGGATCTGAGTATCAATCTAGTTGTTTTGGCTAATTCTATCATGCGTACAAAATGAACGACCACCTGCAACCCTACCTCTGGTGGACATGTGACTAGCTTTTTCTTGTTGTAACATTTTTTTGTTGTCAATGCAGATGAAGATCCCCAGTGGTGTTACGAGAACTTCATCAATTCCAGAGCACTTAAATCTGCAGACAATGTCAGACAACAGCTTGTTCGCATCATGACTAGATTCAACCTCAAGATGTGCAGCACGGACTTCAATAGTCGTGAGTACTATGTCAATATCAGGAAAGCAATGCTTTCAGGATATTTCATGCAGGTCGCTCACCTGGAGCGGACTGGGCATTACCTGACTGTAAAAGATAACCAGGTTTGTATATTTCATGTTCAAAGATAAGTTCCATCGTAACCTTTCTTGCTCAGGATGTAGCATTGCAGTCTTGTAACTCTTCCTTCCTCACCAGGTTGTCCATCTTCATCCCTCAAACTGTATGGACCATAAGCCGGAATGGGTCATCTACAATGAATACGTCCTGACCACCAGGAATTTCATCCGCACTGTCACTGATATCCGTGGGGAATGGTAAGTTTATACTACCTGAATAAAGCTATGTTGGTGTTTAATCATTTGAATGATGTCTTGATGGTTGTTTTGTGCCTTATTCACAGGTTGGTTGATATCGCCCCACACTATTATGATCTGAGCAATTTCCCGTCATGCGAGGCGAAGCGTGTTCTCGAGAGGCTGTATAACAAGCGGGAAAGGGAAAGGGCCACAAACAGAGGCTGCAGTTGATGCTTCTTTTTTGGCCCCCATGCTCGTAGTTGTGCTGCCAGGGAAGGGCCTGAGCCTTCTAGGGTTCTACCCAAGTGAAGACTTGGTCATCCCCCTGATACACGTTGCCGTCTGGGCACTTCCATCATAGGCAGCAGCTGATTCAGCCCATTTCATCAGCTTGGTGATTATCTTTTAAACATAAATCAAATGTTGCTGATGCAACTGTGTAACGGTTGTCAAGATAACATCTTTGCTTTTCTTGCTTTAAATAGAATGGTAGTTCAGATATTTGTGTATCGATCTCCTTATTTGTATGGACAAGACAATTTTCTTATCTGTGCCATTTTGCACCGGTTTCAACTAAAACCTGCTGATATACGTTCGTAGTTTAGCTAGTTAGCAGCTCAAATTACCAAGTGCCAAATAGGACTACTAATAAAATGTAGCATACCATGAGGCTGCCAATAGGTGGATTGAGTGCAAACGAACTGCCGATTGGAGGATTGAGTGCAAACCAACTGCCAATAGGTTAGCCAAACGTTGTCGTAGGTTTGGAAGTGACCTTTTCTTCACCCTTGTGTTGACAAGTAGAGCTAAGGCGCCATTCACCTTTCTTTCCTTTTCTTTTTGTGACAAAGCCCAAACAACACGGCATGGGGTCCACAATTCCGATTGCTTCTATTAACATGAGCATACAGAAATCAACTAGCCGAACTTCTCATTACCATTATGCCCACTACACAAAAATAGGAAACATCATCTGATTTCCACAGCCGACATATGCATCTCAGCAGCTATACAGGGACATATCTTCTTTTAATCAAATCTCCTTCTTGGGGTTGCTTCACTCATATGTTACACTCTTCAAGATCTTCTGTTCTCGCGCAGCTCGATTACTTTTCACCAAACGAACTCAGGTAAAACCTTACTCTCCAGTGAAAGAAATGGCAGCTTTCTGGGTAGTGCATGACGTGTCACCTTGAATTTGCTCACAACTGAACTGGCCTAGTCGTTGAACTAGAACACATGGAAATGAAAGAGAAAAGAAAAAGGAAATTCCTAGAATCCTGCTAGGCCAACTAGAACAAATGATACAAAGTATAGTGCAACTGAAATGGCAATTCCTGCCACAAAATTATATGAGAGGCGCTTATTGTCACGACTAGGTACAAATGCCACCTTCAAGGTATTAGTCAATTCGAAGAGCCTATGGGAAACCTGTGGGAATACATGAGAACATAAGTTGCTGCATACTGATGTCTTCAATATCTTACATAGGGAAGATCTACATACCGCAACATATATAGCAGTAGTGAGCATGAAATTGAGCAATGGGTAATTTGGGATTATTGCCAAGAGCCACTTCGGTTGCCCATTGGGCACCCTTGATCTGAAGTTATTTAAAGTTAGCAAGACAATGTCAATCAAAAAAAAAATCTGGAGTGAACTTTTTCCCAGTTGCGTAAATGTAAGAACCAAACAGCATGTGGGTATACCTGAGCCAGATGTGGAACTGGGATATGTATGTCTCTAGTGTAATCTTTCCAAGCCATCTAGAAAAAGGCAAATAAACAAAAAGATGAGTTACATATTCCCACATCATGGACTCATGATGTAGTTCAATCATAAAGGTAAAATGCATTACAAGAATTTGTTACTTACGCAAATAGTGTGAGAGAGAAGCTCCTGAATTCTTGAGTAAAGTTGCGTAGGCATATGTAGACACTTTTTGAGTACAAGTGCAAAACAACCAGGGAACAAATCAGATTTTGCACACTTATAAGATACAAACAAAATATATTAGAAAGGTGCGCATACGTTATGGGGATCCAGGATGTATAGGGATGTAACTTGTTGTATGTAATCTTATCCAGCTTATAAATGTATTCGTACCACAAATAACCAGCCTGTGTTCAACATGTGGCATGTGTTATAAAAAGTAAGATATTTTAAAAAATGATTTTATGGCAGTTGTTTGATCAGTACCGTCAAAGACACCGTAACTATTGAGCCTTTAATATAGAGTTTGGTTCTCAGTTCAGTTTCTTCCAGCTTCTCCATCCACTTTTCAACCTGAGGCAGAAAAGATTTTATCAATGCTTTTCATCCTAAACACAACTTTATTTTGCTCTCTTTCAAACAATTCTGAGGATACCTCTAAGCTCTTTGAATATAAAGAAACAGAACAGCTACAATACATAGAAGAAAATATGGTTGAATACATACAGTTGGGTGGTAATACGCATATATCATCCCCACGATCCAAATGTAGCGATCCAGTCCAGATCGGAATTGCCACTCATGCAACCGGGGGAGATCTGGTTTAGAAGGATCGGTATAGCCTGCACACAAAGAGCAAATGGTACCGTTCATCTTTTGGAAGGAAAGACACGTGATATTCACAGCAGAAAAAGTTTTGCAAGGACACTGACCTAGAAGAAATGTAAATGGGCTCCATACTATGTCAAATACACCTGGAACTTCCCATACAAGGATAACTACCAAGAAGCAAGCAACAAATTTCATTGCCATCACCGATCTAATCTCATTGTGTTTGTTTAGGATTCCAAGAGCGCCATAAACCATTAGGGTGAAAAGGGTGTGCATAGGGCAAATATAATAGAGTGTATAGTCATTGTTCAGGATAATGCAGCAGAATATAACAAAGAAATTGAGGCGCCACATCATCTGTTAAAGGTGTAACTATATTAGATTGTTAGGAAAACTCCAACATGAAGAATCAGGAACAAGTGGGGTGTAAAAATGCACCTGAGCAAATCGTCCAAGACTGAAATCCTTCCTCACATAATAATAAGAGAAGTTGCCAAATCCAGTCATCCAAACATATGCAGCAATAAACACACGGATTGCATTGTAGATTTCTTTAGCATTGAAGTAGTGGTACATCAAGAATAGAACCTGGAAATTAGACAAAGTAATGCTGAAACTGTTGCAGTGTTGCTAGTACTAGCCTACTAGGGCAGAAGTTGAACCCAGTACATTACTGTCCATATAAGGAAATTCCTGAGCAAATTATCTAAGATTTAGGGCAGAGAAATGCAGGGGCAGGTGTAGGCATGGTTGTTGGCATCAGTTGACAACGATGGTTTTTAGAAATCAGTGGGAAATTAGTGTTATGCACTATTGACACCGGTCTAAAACGGTGTTGACACCGGCGCCGTTCTAAGCTAGCTCCGCCCTTGGAGAAATGAACCATCACAAGGTAGTGTAGTGGAAAAGTTAGCATGTCAAAATGTTTTGGTGCTAGGACAGGTCAAAACCCCATTTTGACAATAACAGATGCTAATGACCAAGTTTTTTGCACTTTGCAACTCAAGAGAGGTCCATATACCATGAAAGCATCACGAACGTTATGGCAGCTTTACATGTTAGTGGTGCCAGATAAGAGTAGATCCTTATAACTTCATACATATACATCTTTTCTGTTGCTCTGATGTATCAATGATCACACATGAACTATTGAACTGTAGCTATTCACCCAACTATGTTTCTGGGGATAGAATAAGATGAATATGTTTCTGTGAAACCAGGAAAGACCACAGAAGAAAGATAAAGAGTATGATAAGTACCTGCATCCAACCCTTCCATTCTTCGGTTTGATGCCTATTCAAGTACAATATAGATTTTCCTGTCAATGCAGACTTGTCTTGATGAACTTTAAAGGAAGTCATAGCTGCTACAATAATAAGAAGAAAGTAGAGGAAAAGGAACAGATCCCGGCTGTAGTTCTGCAAATACAACATACCGATAAAAAGGATTAGTGCGTTAAAACATATCAGCACTACACAGTATATAATAACACACGATGCCTGCAATTTCCATGCAACAAATCTGAATAAGTAGCAAATTTGAAAAACTCTAGCAAATGTTAAGTATGTCATTTAGGCACATTGCCAAACTTTGTGTAACAATTACTAGCACAATAATACCTTAGCAGACTCTCCGAGTAAGTCTGTTCGATCACATATGTAAAAATAAAGTAGATACCCTCCAAACTCAGATCTGAAAGAATCATTGCAACTCAGTTAGCAGAATAGTGCAACTGTGGAAGCATGGATGAATGTAGCAACTGTAGCTTACATTGCCCTCAGTGTTAAACGATTCTCCAGAAGAAGAATCTGGTCCATGAAGAAAAGTCTGTCGCGAACAAAAAAATGTCAGAGACTCAATGTCTTTTAAGCCATGATATCTTAACACATCTATTCAATATCTATCGAGAAATTCTAATTCAAAGAGAACCTGAGGATTTGTGATGTGAAGGAAGCATAAGCTGGCTTTGCAGCTACAACTTGACCACCCTCTTCCAGCAGAAGTGTCTGATCTTCTTCTTTTACTGAACTGTTATCCATTACTGCTAAATTGACATCCGAGTGTCTACTGACAAAAATGAAGAGGCATAAATTCCAATAAGACTCCTTATAGAAGGCTGTTGTAATCCCATTCAAAGCAACATGCGTGTCTCTCACAAAAAAGTATGAAGTCTTCTTAAAAAAAGCAACATGGGTGCAATAGGCGTTCCAAGACAGACCAACATAATTCAGAACCCACCGCAAGAGACGGATATCTAAGGCTATGTCTTGTAACAGAAGCAGAGTTCTTCATTGACAACAGAGAAAAGAATATATAACATTGACACACATCATTTAGCAGACAGAAATTGAAGGTTCTCAGGACCAAAGCAACATCTGCTTACGTTTTAATAGAAGCAGCATTCTTCCTATGAAAGAGAACCTCAGCATATGCCCAGGCTGCGAAAACCCAAAGAAACCCCAGAATAGCAGAAACCTACATGGAGTGCAAAGCAAGTTAGCTTAGTTCCAGAGATGGAAGTCCCACATAAAAAACACATCATGTTGCAGGAACTTAATGGTTGCTAAAAGGTCCAAGATCTCCAGATCCACTGACTATGTATGGAAGAAATTTGCAGATTCTCCAACATTTAAACCCTAAACCCGGTATTTACTGATTTTCCATTTGGTGGTGCTACTACAAGGATTGTTACCTGACCAAACACTATTTGATCCACACAACACACACACAACAAAAGGTCACAAATGCTAATCCACAATGGCTCCAGTGATTTCCTTGTCTCAGAACATCACCATATCCTAACACTTGCATTAGCCATAACTTGCACCGACTGAGCAAGGGCAGCCAGCACCCAACAGTATTTCAACAATCACAGCATTCCTCAAATTGGGCAATTACCCCGTAAGACCAGCATATGATTCAAATCAACCAATCTGGGCGAGAAATTCCACGCGTACTGCATCTCCAGACTCCAGCGCTTCTCTGTGATCACCAAAGCCCAAAACCCAGCTCGCGATTCAGCGTCGCGACCGCGTACGAACCCACACCCGACCGTTCATTCTCCTGCTCCCCGACCCCCAAATCCACACCCACCCACCTCAGCAACCCCGCCCCAATCGCCTCCAAACAACGCCAATCTCAAAACTGCGGCAGCAGGAAATGCACGACCCGGCGCGTGCCGGAACAAATCGATGAGGCGCGAGTTTAGGGCTCACCGGGCCGGGTGTGACGGAGGTCGAGGCTGTAGCCACGGCGAGTCCGCCCGCGGACGCGACGGCCTCCGCCATTTCTCTACTGCATCCGCCGGCCGGGCCTCTCCGCTCGGATCCAAACCCGAGCGAGCGAGCGCCGCGAACACGGGTACGGAAATTAGAAGGTGGGTGAGAGAGAGAAAAAGAAAAATCAAGCGCGGGTTTTCTCGAGAGGAAAGGGCTCTAGCCGGTTTAAAGCACGACCGGGTTGTGTTGTGCGCGTGGGTACGAGGGAATGGGAGCCCCGCGGAGACTGCCACGTGGGTCCAGCTGCCGATCTCTGTAGGCGCCGCGGTCACTGACGATGGGACAGGGAGGAAGCTCCCCGGGCTGCGGGGCCTGCAGCCGGGTGGGTCTTGGAAGTGACCCTGTAACTAAAAAGGAGATTGCTTCAGAAAAAAACTAAAAGGCACAGTAAGGTTAGGTAGATTTAGGTGAGAAATTAGAAAATTGTTTTTCACTCCTTTCCGAGTACTAGAAATGAGATACCAACACTAGTCCAAAATTTAGAATACATGGATAAATAAATTATAAGATTTACGAAATGACATGCGCCCTGTTCGTTTGGCTTATCAGCCACCAGTAATTTTCTCTTAAAACAAACCAGTCACCAGCAACTAACCAACAGTACTTTTCTCTCAGAACAAATCAGCACCAACCACCAGCCAAACGAACAGGCTCATGGTTGCCCTGTCGGTCGTCTGGAACTCTGGATCTTGGCACGTCGTGCTTGGTGCTTGCGGTAGCTCTGCTTTTCTTATTTCTCTCGCGTTTACTTGTGTTTGCGTTCTCGATTACATATCTCCATCTCTACGTACCCTGGATTTCGATGCGCTGAAAGTAATTAATAATGTCTCGCTAAGCGGAGAGCATCAGATTCTGCAGACAGATCTTTCCACTGTCAGTATGTTCATGTCGACAGCTATTCATAAACAAAGTGCGTGGAGTCAGGAATGTTCAGAGATCCCGAGGCTTGGAGTCGGAATGCGTTCGGCATCTGATCAAGGCAATACATCGACAGCAACAGCCACCTTTTCTTGTGCGTGGAAAGTGGACGTAAGAGTCATTGTTTGGTGGTGCGCGTCCTCCTAACACGGCAGCATCAGGTCGCTTCGCAAGTAAAATTTGCAGCTAACCAACCTTAGTTCAGCCTGCACTCACAAATACAGATATGATGTTTATTTAATGGTAAGCGATATGTTGATGTCAGTGAGGGTGTGGGATACGTACGTTGATTGCAGCAAACGACTTCGTTGGCCGTAGCCGTCCCTCCCATCTCAGCCTTTCTGGTGCTTCGCAGAGCTTGAAAAGGCAGTGCCACTATCCAAAACATCAGATCGTAATTGTGCCGAAGACATATGACAGTCCTCGGCAGTGAATCCAACCGTAATCTCTCCAAGACTCCAAAAGTACGAAGGTGTGTTATAAGGCTGACTGTAACTTTGCACGGTCGTAAATGTAAGCTCATTAAATAATAGACACGGTCTATTTTGTACTTCGACTAGTAATATTTATAAAACTTACAACCAAGGAGTTATGAATTATGAAAGATTTCCAGTAATGATCTCAGGTACCAAGTTTTTTTTACAACAAACATCTATATTAGAGCTTAAACAGCCACATTACAAGGAAGTACTTGAAGAGGACGAAAATTACAGCAAGGTCCACATACCATTACATCCAGAAGAACAACAGTGTGTTCGACAATGACTAACTCGCCGGCGAGAGGCAGCAAAGGCATCAGAGTTGCTTGCACCCAAATGGAGGACCGCGCTGCGCGACGGTTGAAGGAGGAGCGACGAGGCCAAGAAATCCACACCGGGCGACCAAAGATTGGATGGTTCACCGTCGTCGGAGTTCAAAGAAAGGCCACCAAGTCGCAGCCGAAGTGAAGGCGAGATCATCGGAACAACCACCGATTTGTTGTTGCTGGAGCGTTGAGGAGCTACTGAAGAGGTAGGGTGGAGGCTCTGCTACCAAGTTTAGGTTGTGGATCCATACAAAATGTTGGCTTCTCACCGTTAAAGGTTAAAAGACTTGACTTGGAACGATCCAAGTGGACTCTTATATCCAAGGAATATACTAGCAGCCAACTCCTCACAGTTTTCATTATGAGAGGAGAACCGAATCCCGACTTCGAAAACCTCCGAATCCGACTTCACTGGCGAGGGGATTTTTTTAATCCAGTTGTGTAAATTCGTTCCAACGAGAAATTGAATCCAGACTTCGTTAACCAAGCGCTTAATCAGGTCATCACATAGCGACCAAAGGTGGCTGGCATATCCAGCCGCCGCCAGCCGGCCCAGTCCACCAACTCGAAACTGCGCGCGCTTCGCCACCGCCCTCTCGCTCGCCGTAGCCGCGGTGCCGGCCGCCCGCTGCTGATCATGCTCACGGTGTCCCTCCTGGACGCGCACCTCTCCCGCTGCCACTCCGCGCGGCACCTCCTCCAAATCCACGCGCAGTTCCTCGCCTCGGGCCTCCTCGCCGACGCCTTCGCTGCCAGCCGCCTCCTCCTCTTCACCACCTCCGCCCCCGCCGGCCGCCTCCTCCCGCGCCCGCTCGACCACTCCCTGTGTCTCCTCCGCCTCGTGCGCAGCCCCAACTCCTTCTCCTGCAACATCGTCCTCAAAGCCGCCCTGCGCCACGGCCTCCCCCACCTCTGCCTCCCGATCTACGCGTCCATGCCCGCGCTTCCCGACGCCTACACGCACCCGCTCCTCGCTGCCGCCTGCGCCGCTAGGGGCCACGTGGTGGAAGGACGGCAGGTCCACTCCTGCTCCGTCAGGCACGGGTTCGTCGACAATGTTTACCTCAGGAACGCGCTGGTGCACATGTACTCTGCCTGCGGCTGCGTCGCGGACGCGCGCAGGGTGTTCGACGAGGGGCCCGTCCGGGACGCCGTTTCCTGGAACACGATCCTTGCCGCGTACGTGCGCGCCGGGGACGTCGAGCAGGCGATCGGGGTGTTTGCCAGGATGCCAGAGAGGAGCGCAGCGGCAGTGAGTTCGATGGTTGCAATGTTCGGGAGGAGTGGGATGGTGGACGAGGCGAAGAGGATGTTTTACGGGGCAGACCGTAGGGATGCTTTCACATGGACAGCTATGGTCTCTTGCTTTGAGCGGAATGGCCAGTTCGTGGAAGCATTGAGTGTGTTCTCGGATATGCGTGCGGAGGGGTGGCCTGTGGATGAGGCGGTGATGGTCAGTGTCATTTCTGCGTGCGCAGGGTCAGAGGTAAGTCGAAATGGAGAGTTGTGCCATGGAATGGTTTTCAGAGCTGGGCTTGGTTCGCGGTTGAACGTCCAGAATGCACTTATTCACATGTACTCGAGTTGTCTGGATGTTACTGCAGCACGGAGATTGTTTGACGGTGGTGAGAGTCTGGACCACTTCTCCTGGAACTCAATGATTGCTGGCTATCTGAAGAATGGCCTTGTAGAGGATGCAAAGGCGTTATTCAGTGTGATGCCCGACAAGGATAACGTTTCTTGGAGTACAATGATATCTGGTTGTGTGCAAAATAACCAGTCATCTGACGCGCTCTCGGTTTTTGGCAACATGAAAGCCCATGGAATTAGACCTGATGAGGTTACCCTAGTGAGTGTCATCTCTGCTTGTACTAATCTGTCTGCTTTGGAGCAAGGAAAGTCAGTGCATGAATACATTTGTGAATACCAATATGACATCACCATTGTACTTGGGACTAGCCTCATTGACATGTACATGAAATGTGGATCCTTGGATGCGGCACTAGAAGTCTTTGACATGGTACAAGAGAAAGGAACGCCTTGCTGGAATGCTGTCATTGTGGGACTGGCCATGAATGGCCTTGTTGCAAAATCCCTTGACATGTTTTCAGAGATGGAAGCCTCTGGCACTGCTGTCCCCAATGAGATAACCTTCACTGGGGTTTTGAGTGCTTGCAGACATGCTGGCCTAGTTGAGGAGGGCCGCCAGTTCTTTAAGTTGATGCAGAACAAGTACCAGATTGTACCAAACATCAGACACTATGGATGTATGGTCGATCTCCTTGGACGAGCTGGATATGTCAAAGAGGCTGAGGATCTGATTCAGAGCATGCCCATGTCACCTGATGTTCCAGCATGGGGTGCATTGCTTGGTGCATGTTGGAAACATGGTGATAGTGAGGTTGGGGAAAGGGTTGGGAGGAAGCTTGTTGAGCTGGATCCTCATCATGATGGGTTCCAAACTATGTTATCCAACATATATGCTTCAGAGGGGATGTGGCAGTGCGTAAAGGACCTAAGGGGTTCTTCGAAGCAATATGTAGCAAAAACTGCGGGCTACAGTGTGGTTGAATCATCACATTCTTCATAAGGTTGCAACCTGTGATGCCATTATAGAAACTAGAAAGAGTAATGCATAGAGTGTGGGTTTAAGTTGACGTATTACATAGCCATAATGTGATCCTTACTTATCTGCTTACCTTGTGTTCTAGCAATTGCCTGTGTTCTCAGATCTTGCCATCCAATTTATGATTCCTCTTTCTGCTGTTGCAGATACAACTAACACGATTTTTGTTATCACAATAATCGCAAGGTTTATCTTGCAATGAGTGAGGTGCAACACAGTTCATTCAGAGGCGATTTTAGCAGAAAAAAAGGTACGCTCAACCTAATTACTTTCTGTTCAGGCTGAGGGGATTAGGAAGCAACTAAGAAAAAGGTATGCACAACTGAGAGTATTAGGAAGCAGAAAAAAGGTACGCACAAGCAGAAAAACAATATAGTACCAAGAAATCAAGGAATGTTCAATTAGGAAGGGGATAGATTCAAAGGGATTCAATATGTAAGTTGTGGTTGGCTCCTATGTCGTCAATTTCTCAAAAGTAGAAATATTTTGGTCTATCCTTATGAGAATTACAAATTTCAGTACAAAATATATGGAGTTTTGAGTACATAAATAATGATCAAAATTAAAAGATTTTTTAAACTGTTTACTAGAATATATAAAACATATTAGACAACAATAAAAATGAAGCCTCTGAATCCCAAGCCTTGAGGAATGAGAGGTCCCTGCTGTTGGGTTGGGTTGGGGTGGGGGGGGGCTCTGAATTTTTTTTATATTTTTTCCTTCGATTTTTCAAAAATAAATGCTCGAAACCAAATTTGTCGAAACTATACACCTGCCGCCGGCTATTTAATGCCATGCCACTCGACGTTTAGCCATAGCGCCAACAGTCGGGGAGCGCGGCTGCACTGCCAGTGGGCTTGGGACCCTAGCGCCATGTGGCACGGCGTTTGGGATCCAACCGCCATGTGGCACGACACTAGGGTTCCAATCGTCATAAGGCACGACATTAGGTCCTAGCGCCGTGCCACACGACGACAACCTCCGTTAGACTACGTGCGTCCTGAGTTATTCGAGGAGGCGGTGGAGCAGAAGCACCGCTCCTATCGGTCACCCGTTCCCGGAGAGTCGCTTAGCACTCTACGTGCTAGGACTTCCCGCGTGTTGATGCCCATAGACCAGCTCTGGATCCCAAGTACGTAAATCATTTTTTAAATTACTTATATTTGTTTACAATAGTATTTGTATTAAGTAAATTGTATTTTGTTGGATTTTGTGTTTCAGACTACGCGCAGCAGGACTTGTTGACGCGAAAATAGGACGTCACCTCCGCGCGCAGCACACGTGACTCCCCGGCCTGTAGCGAGGCGTGCCAGCCAATCTGACCTGTTGATTGACAATGAAAAAATATTAGGGATCGGCTAGAGAACCGATGGCCTTTTAGCGACGTGTGTACCAGTCTATCGGCCGATACGAGTAAAGCGAGATCGGCTGGCTCGAGAGCGACCGAAGCGCGAGGGTGTGGATACGAGATCGGCTGGGATCGGCCGATCGTGACGTCAGCACTCGAGCAAGTCGGAATCGGCTATTGTATCAGAAGCCGATAGGATCTAGATCGAGTGGGGTAAATTGATGATAATAGCTAAAACTACAAGAATTGGTACGAAAACTTGCAAATCCAGCTAATACCGATAAGGGGTGAATAAAGAACTAGACGAAACCTCAGCTATGCGCCCGGAGGTTAAAGCCTAGGGTTATTCGGTAAAACGGTACTCACAAGCTTGCCGGAGATCCATTGATGCAGCCCGACGAACTTGAAGAACGGCGTTGTAGAAAAGAGAAAAAACGCAATGGCGAAGTCGCCGAAAAGTAGATGCTGTAAAGTAGATGCTGTAAATTGTAAAGGGTTTGCCCGGAGGCGGTTTGTTTGATATTGGTGTGTACACTTTTCCCGACCGCGCAGGGTCGCTATTTATGTCCTGAGGACAACCTGATTCCTAGCCGATTACGGCACTGTTTACTTGCATCTAAAGAAAACAAATAATACTGAAAATAGAAAAGGACTCTAGGAGTCAAAATTTCCTAAAAACTGACTCTTTGACCCGTTGCTAATCGTGGATTGACCCGCCTCCACCGTGCTTTCCTTCTGGCGTATCTCCTTGATTACCGCCTTCTTTCTTTCCATCGGCCGATCCTTCGGTTGACCATCGGCCGATTGGTTGACTTGCCAGTCTGTTGATAGAGCTGAACTCCTCTGACCATCGACGAGTCCTGTTGACCACCCCTCTCTCTTCAATCGGCCGATTGCACTCTGTTTTCATCGGTTGTTTCTCCTTATCCCTTTTGACCTGTTTTTCCAAAAAACGGTGTCAACACATGCCCCCCAGTTTCGGAGTAAATATCTTTTGCTCCAAAATCTACTCAAATCCGGTATCCTCTTTGATTCAAAGTCGGCTGCAAGATCCAAACAAATCTTCGGGGCCATAAATACAACTGCCTCAGCTTTCTTTTTCCCCAAATCTCGCTATTCCAACAGCTCAAGCTTCCGGACGACGAACCCTAAGCCGCTGAGCTCCTGCTGATTCATGGCGTCTTCAAGCTCCGCCAGAGGTTCTCATTCTGCCCCTGCGCCTCCGAAGGCGTTGCTTTCTTCAGTTCCTCTGGTATTTCCTCTGTTCCTTTGCCTTTATTTGCTCCTAAATGCCGCCGCTTCGTCTTGTCTGAAGTCCAGACTTTATTTCATTTATTTCCTCAGGAACTTAGATCCAATCTCACCATTCCTGTCAATGATAAGCCCGAGCTTACTTTTCTTGGACCAATGGGTGATGTTGACCCCACTGAGATGATCAACCTCGAAACCGGCCGAATTCCTTTTAAACATGCTTCTTTGGACTTGGCCGATTGGGATGGTTGCTTTAGGTCTTGGACGGGGTACGCCAAAGGGTGGAGAAACTGGTATCGTAGGGTATCTGCTAAAAACAGAGGTTTCTGGGAGAAGTATAAGATCAATCAATGCATTACCCTGTCTTTGTCTGATATGTCTCGGAATGAGTCTCTCCTGATAGCCGCCTCTTATTTTTGGTCTGATGCGCTTAACGCCTTCTTATTTGGTCACGGGCCAATGACTCCAACTTTGGCTGATGTTCTTCTGTTAACTGGTCTGGACATTTCTTCCTCGAATGCCCTCTTCAGCTGCCGCGATCTCAAACTTTCTCATCGTTTGAAAACTAAGAATGTGGGCGGCTGGTCAGGATATATTTCTGAGCACATGAAAGAAGGCACCGTAACTGACAGAGAACATGTGGCTTTTCTGAACATGTGGCTTGAGAAATTCGTCTGCTGTGGCAAATCCTTTGGCCCCACCTCCAATTATCAGATCGTGGCCAAACGGTTAGCTATCGGGTCCTCCATCCCTCTTGGCAAATATCTTTTGGGGGCAGTGTACCATCTTCTCCATCAAGTGGCAGTTAGCCTGTCAACCAATTCCCCAGTAGGTACTCCGGGAGGCCCTTGGTGGTTTATCAACATGTGGTTGAATCTTCACCTCCGAGATAGATTGGAACAGAATATTTTTGACATGCGTTTTCCAGAAGATCAGCCAGATGGTGTTCCGATTGTTAAGCGCCGATGTATGAACTTTGGAGAAGCGGTCTCTGCATTTCCAGGGCATAAGAAGACTTCATCCCGTATAGCAGAACATTTCAGGAGTTTCTATCTCGATTTTACTCCAGATTCCATTATCTGGTTCACATATAGGGATGATAATACCAATTTTGAGACCATTTTCAGTTTCGACGATCTTCATGAGGATGATGAAAACAGGATGATCTTTGTAGAGATGATCAAACCAGGACTTCTTCCATCCTGCGTTTTTGGGAAAGATTCCTCGGCCACTTATGAATTTTACAATCCTTCAGTGAGTGCTCGCCAGCTGGGGTTTGGTCAACTATCGATTGGTCTCTACTTCTCCGATCTGATCAAACCACGGGAGGTTATCCCTAGTGGTACTCATTACCGACGTCTGCTGGATTTAGTCCCCGACTTTTCCACTATTGACCTTGATTCCTGGAGATTCTCCGGTTTTGCTTCTCCTCTTTTCAATATCTGCTGAGCAGAATGGTATGATCATCTCTTCTGTGTTTCTCCAAGGATCTATTGTGAGAAGCTGGACCCTGCATATCATGCATCGACTGACGAGGTAATTACCTTTTGATCAGTTTATGTCTTTGCTTGATTGTGTTACTGACTGCTGTATCCTTTTTTCAGCCTGAAACTACAGAGCCTCCTGCTATCAGTAAAAGTGGCAAGCCGATTCAATATTGGCCACCAAGGCGAGCCCTGTATATCGGCTACAATGCTCCTTCGATCTCTTCAGTCATGCAGGGTCTCAAAATCAATCCAGCTCCGGACAATCTACCTCTGTCGACTCTTAAGAGGAAGGGCGTGACTAGTAAAGTTCTCTCCCGTAGAACAAAGAAGAAAATTGACACTAAGGTTGTCAATGCCTCGGATATGGCCAGAGTATTGGCAAGTGCTTTCAAGGTACTGACTTTCAGTTTTTTCCTTTTCCTTTTGCATTTTTGATTGATCATCTTGCTCTTCTGTCTAGTCTTCAAGTCAATCAACGCAAACTAGTACTGTTGGTTCTGATCAAGGTTCAGTTCTGGAGCCAATTCAAGAAGTTCCAGTCGATGATACCTTGGTTGAGCCATCTGAGCAACTTGAACCAGATGAAGTCATAGAGAATCAAATTCAGAGTCCGACTGCTTCTCCAATCAAGGTAATGGAAACTTGCTCATTCGTAGTCTTCTTGCATATCCTTGATTAATCTGTTTTTGTGTACAGTCTTCAGGATTGATTGGCCAGACAGAACAAGCCACTATTGCTGACCTCGGCCAGGACAAGACTTCGGAGATGACTCAGGAGAATTCGGTTGATGACATTCTGATTTCGTCGACTGAACAATCTGAAACTCAAAAGGTTGGTGTCTCAGATGCTTCTGTTGATCAACTTCAGCGTTCCCCTGAACGGGTTGATCTTCAAACTGAGCAACCAGTCGATGTAGTATTTTCACTACTTGTCTTCTCATTCTCCCTATCTTCGACTCCTTGTCTTTGTTCCAGGATATTGCTGAGATGCCGATCGAGATTCATGACAGGTCCTTGGATGACCTTCAGCAGGATACCGGTGATCAATCACAGCCGCCGGTTATTGAGGTTCCTGAATCAGCGTCGGCTGAAAACCCAATTGTTCAGACGCAGGCAACCTCTTCTGCTGCAGAGGTAAACTTCTTGATCTTCTCAGATTTCTTCTTCAATCCTTTTGCTCACTTTTGCTCTCTCTACAGGCTCCACCAACCTTGCCTTTTGTCTTTTAGAGTGCATCGGCAGCTGCTCTCTCAGATGATGTAAAAGCTAAGCTGACTGAGGTGCTTCCACTACTGAACCAAGACATCGGCCAACTCGTACAAGATGCCGAGCCGATCAGGACCATCTTCAAGCAAATTCAAGGCCAGTTGCCCAGAGATCTCAAAGTGAAGATGCTTCAAGTTGCTTTCATCGAAAATCGACAGCTCATAGTCCAGGAAGCCCAAGATCGGCTAGATGAGAGGAGGCGTCAAGATCAACTTACTCAAGACAGGGAGAAGCTGGCCAGTAGTATGGCCGATCTTGACAACAGAATTGAATTCCTGACTTCTTCTCGTTCTGATATTGTCAGCAGCATTGATTGTCTGAAGAGGCGCCGTGTTGATTTGATGAAAGAACTCGGTCAGGTTGAGCAAGACTTGGCAGCTGAAGAGCAGAAGTTTGCAGATCTCCCAGGTACCATAGTTACCATGCAAGAGCGGAGAGATTCCATTGCACAGCAAGCCCAAGTTCTTCGTGAACAAGAGCAGCTGATTCTTGGTTCGGCCGATGCTGATCGTCGGGAGATAGAAGCGGTCGACCAGCTGTGCCTGGACCTCATTAATGCTATCCATCTTTTGGGCATAGTTTAATTTTTTATTTGTATTTTCCCTGAACTGTGATTGGCCTTTACTGGCCAACTTCCAACGCTTGGCACTTATTGTTTTGACCGAACGTTTTAATCGGCCTTTATATATCGCAAGATCTCTTTTGCCCTTGGAACTGTTACCTTTCTTTTGCAATGGCTTCCTCTTCTTCTTCCTCCTCTGTGAATCAGGTTGGTACTCTTTTATTCTTTCATTCTTCATGATTCTTTCCCTGAGGTTTCCTCTTCTCTCAGTCCCCAAATCGTGATATCGTGGAAAGAATCGTGTCAAGCATCAATGCCTTTGGTGTAAATCGGCCAACCCAACCATCCAGGCAAGAACGTGGTCTCCGTCTGGTGATTGCCAATGATGAGAAGAAGCTGGAAGTTCTCGAGGCCAGGAGGACGGCTCTTCTTCAAGAACTGGATCGTGTAGGCGAAGAAATAGTCCAGGTTAAGGCAGAGTTAGACAAAGCAACGAGTCTTCTTTAATCCCTGATGTACTATCAGTCGATGCAATCGGCTTTTATGAATGAAATCACTATCCTTTGATTGGCATTGATGGATGAATTATTTCTTGGTGATGAAATTTCCACCCATATTTGTAGGTGTTCCTTTATGATTTGGCTTGGCTTTCCTGCTATAAAAATGTCGCTTGCTTCTCATGCGGCACCACAATCTTCTGACTATGAACCAGATCATCTTCCATTAGGAATAAGAGGTAGGCCTCCTCCGGAGTGCTTTCAGGAAAATGCATCCATCCCCATTCCTTGGCAAGTTTCTCCTTGAAATATTCTTGCACCCAGATAACACATCGAAACTTGTCGTTGTTGCTGGAAATGTTGAGGGAGGGGAATCCTGATAGCCTCCTCTTCTGGAGTACAGAGTGGGGCCACATATTGTTATTCAATCCATCTTCAAAGTCAGCCCCTGATTTTCGGGAAACGCATCACTGCATGACTGTCCATTGCTCAGTTTGAGACTTTCACGGGGAAACTGTTCTTGCTTTGACTGCATTGGATGCCCCTCGTTTCCCCTTTTTCAATTCCCTCTTGTAGTTATCTCTTCCGCCATCTGGGACTATAAATAGGCCTGAAGCTCGATGGAGAAAAACCCACACTCGTCGGCCATGGCGCAGCCAACTCAAATAGATTATAGACTCTTGTTGTATGACTGTTCCCTTTTCTCTCTTTCTTCATAGCTAGAAGAATTCTTGTGAAGTGGTGTAACGACCCCTCTTCTTCTTTGCCTCCTTTCGAAAATCCAGGAGGCACTATAGCCAGAAGAATCCTTGCGAGGATCTGGCTTTAGGAGAAGGAAACAGGTAGGGTGTCTTGCTGCACATTTATCAGAGGAAGAGCGTGCCAAAAGAACGGCCATCTTGGTCATCAACTCGGGCTCCTCTCGGCAGAAAATTACAGATTCGGGTGAAGATCTTAGTCTTTCGTTTCCTCTTCGCGATGTCCTTCTCTCACTCATCGATTCAATATCCTCATCACACTGGAGATAGGACCGCTTTGTAATCTTTTGAGAACACATGTAATCTTCAGATCTGAGTTGTAATATCATTATTGTAATCCAAAATAGAAGAGATGAACATGCATTTATTCTGAGGGCGATATATGTATCGGCCACAACCGAATATATAATTGTACATCGGCTTTTACATTTTTTTTAACTAAAGGCGATTCTTTACAAATATTGGCTATTCTACTAGAAACGATTACATTTGCAATCGGCTATAGCTCGAAACTCAATCGGCCGATAGGCTCGATACGACAATCGGCTTACATAACTGTTCGTATACTTGGGCGATCAATCCATCGGCTTTTGTGATTCCGTGCCCAAGCTTTCCTTTATCTTCAATGAACTGATCTTGTCATCAGAGCCGACTGCTTGAACCGGCTTTAGTCCAAAATCGAACATTTTGAGATACTTGGTATCCCATGCCTTTCCAGATATGCAGCTCACTCGATCATAGGTCCATCCTTGTGCTTCCGTAGCTGCCACTGTCAAGGAGGTTTCTCCTTGGACCACCTCCACTGAATCTCCGATCATCCACCTCCTTGGACCACCTCCACTGAATCTCCGATCCATTGGATAATGCATTGATGCATTGTAGACGGTATGCAGCAGTTGGCATGTATCCAATCCCGACCCAGCAGTAGATTATAAGATCCCCTCCCTTTAATGACAAAGAAAGCGGTTGGAAGGGTCTTACTGCCGATGGTGAGCTCCACGCAGATTGCTCCTTGAGCCGGAGAGACGTTGCCTTCGAAGTCCACCAGCATCATGTCGGTTTGAGTCAAATCTTCATCAGATTTCCCAATCTTGCACAGCATGGTGTACGGCATCAGGTTGACTGCTGCTCCTCCATCTACTAGCATTCTGGTGACTGGCTTCCCATTGACAAAGCCTTTGAGAAACAATACCTTCAAATGTTGTCTTTTCTCATCTTCTGGCTTCTCAAAGATAGCTTGTGTAGGTTCCAGTGTTAACTGAGCCATGCCACGTTCTTCATCGGAAACGTCCGAATCAGTAGGAGTCATGAACTTTTTTGGTAGAAGGACAACCATATTTATATCAGCTTGTGGTTTATCATCCTTCCCATCATCGGCCTTAGGCTTTGGACGCCATACTTTAGACCGAACCTTCTTCTTGTCCAGCACGTGTCTCTCTGCTTCTTCTTGCTGCTCTAGCTGGTGTAGGCGCTGGACTCTCCTCTTCTGGGACTTGGTCAAGCCATCTTGACACCATTGGGGATTAGGCTTCTTGTATGTTTGGCTTGATCCTTCATCGTCCAATTGTATGGTGCGTCGACGCTCAGGAGCTCGGCACATAATATCTTCATCAGGGACCAGAGAATCGGCCATCTCTTTCAGCCGATCGTTTGACCTTTCGTTGACTCGACCTCCCAGCCGATCATGAACGCTGGCCTTGCCCCCCAGCCGATCGTAGACGCTAGCCTTGCCCCCCAGCCGTTGATGAACTGGGATCCGTTGATTGCTGAATTCAAGGTGATCCCTAGCTGTAGGCCTTCTGTCGTCGAAGCAACCCCTCTTGGAGGAGTTGCTATTGTTGTAAGCCCCATTGCACTCTGGACAATTTTCTGCCGTCGATAACTTGATTCCTTCTTCCCAGCAGTACTTGAAGAACGGACATCTCCAATGTCCTTCATTGCGTCGAGCCCATTCTTCTTTTTCTCTTGCTTTCACCTGCCGACGCTGGAACTTGTTGATCAGCATCTGAGACGTGACAGGTCGGCGTGGCTTCAGGGTTTCTTCAAGTAGCAACCCTTTTCCTTTGACATCAACAGCGGTTGCTTGCACCTTGGGATCGACAACTCCTTTATTTTGAGCCGATTCAGACGTCAGCAGCTTAACACGTGATGTGTCTTTGCCAGACACCTCAACTGTATTAGTTGGGAAAGGGTGCTGATCAATCTTCATCGGCTTTTCAGCTTTGGCAGGGGTTTCAAACTTGAGTTTCCCTTGCTCAATAGCTGACCGGATCTGCTGTCTGAAGACCTTGCAATCGTTGGTGTCACGAGACGTTGCATTATGCCACTTGCAATACTTCATTCTCTTGAGCTCTTCTGCAGATGGTATGGTGTGGAACTGGGAGAGCTTGATCTGCCCTTGCTGAAGCAACAGATCAAATATCTTATCGGCCTTAGTGACATCATAGCCGAATTTCTCGGGTTCCTTCTTACCAAAGGGACAGGAAACTGTCTTCTTGCCTTTGATCCACTCTGCGAGCCATATCATGTTATCTTCGTCTTCTGAGTCAGAGTAATCCACATAAGACACCTTCTTCTGAAAGTTCCTTCTAGGCTCATAGGATTTTGCAGTCTCTTGACTCATCCTGCTGACCAATTGGCTGAGACTCTCGAAGTCATGTGATGCATATTTTTCCCTCAAGGTTGGCAAGAGACCTTGGAATGCCAACTCAGCCAATTGCTTGTCTCCCAGGTTCAGACTATAGCATTTGTTTCTGACTTCTCTGAATCTTTGAACAGATCCAGCGATTGTTTCATCGTTCCTTTGCTTGAGCCTGGTCAAATCATTAATCTTCATCTCATGGATGCCAGAGAAGAAATAATTGTGAAACTGTTGCTCTAAATCGGACCACTTAATAATGGAGTTGGCTGGGAGCGAAGTGAACCACGAAAAGGCTGGTCCTGAGAGAGATGAAGAGAATAATCGTATCCTGAGTGCATCAACATTCCCTGCTTCTCCACATTGTATGATGAATCGAGTAATGTGCTCCTTCGTGGACGTATCATCTTGTCCAGAAAACTTGGTGAAGTCTGGCACTTTGAACCTTGGAGGGAACGGTATCTGATCGTAGCCAGATGGATACGGTGTCCTGTACATGCAGGATTGCTGCTTGGGTTTTATCCCATATTGCTTCTGCAGCATCTCTGAAAAGTGGTCAATCAATTCCTGCTTCACGTGAGACTTCAACTCAGCAGATACTTGTTCGATTACTTGCATCTCAGCCGATGGAGTCTCTGGAGGTTGATCTTCCGAGGTTCTTGGTTGTGGATTTGGTGCCATTAATGTTCTTGCTCCAGAAGAACCTTGCGCATTTGATTGACTTGTAACAGGTGGAATTTGTCCGATCGGCTGACTAGCCGATGGGACTGGCTGATGCAAGTTCAACTGTCCTGAGATAGCCAATTGATTTAGGAGCATTTGCAACACCTGTGTAGGATCCACCTGTGGTACTGCTGGCTGCCCTGTCACCCCTTGGTTGATCGGCTGCTGAGGCGATGATCTTGTATGAGCCACTGTATTAGCCGGGGTTAAGACAGGCTGCATTGACGTTGACTGTTGAAGTGGGGCAGTCTGCACAGGCATCCCTAGCATCGGCTGCTGAGCCGATTTCTGAGGTTGAACAGGAGCTTTTCTTTCTGTTGGTATGACCATATGAGCATGAGCTGGACTGATCATGACTCTTTCAAAAGCCTTACTCCCGTGATTGAAGTAGACGAATTCTACTCCCTCCTTGGTCATATGCACAGTCCCTGGAGTACCCCCAAACATAGCTTGATAAGATTGTGGGTACTTCACTTCTGGAATTTCCTCAGGCTGAGGTTAAAAGAAATTTAAGATATTAGTCTCAAAATGATCCCGAGGCAAATCCCATCCTGCAAGCTTTCCGTCCTTATCTCTCATTGTGGGATATCTCTGGTGAGGGTTCTGCACTGAGAAAGTCTGGTCTTGGACGCTAGACTGTGTAGAGTGAGTCTGAACCACTGGCATTGTGACAGCAGGGTCTTTGGACTTATCTCCAACACTCTGACTCTGAATCAGTTGGGAATCCGATGAAGAGACAGGGGCAGTTGCATTGATCTGTGGAGACGGTAAAACCCCTACTGTTGGATCATCAATCGGCAAGGAAGCCGATTGGTCTTTTTGGAACACTGGAGGAGTTCGATTTGGTTGGAAGTATGCAGGTCTCAGGTATCCTCCTTCTGCTCCTTTCTTGAGTGTTTCAGTCAGACAATTCTGAATGGTATTGGCGAGAACCTTAGCTTGATCAATCATTGTCTGATGCATCGCCTTATTCATCATGTCTTGAAACCCTTCGGGATCGGCTGAGAAGGTGACTTGCTTAGGTGTTGGCAAAGGATTCTTCTTGAAGACACCACCTTTAGTCTGACCATATGATGCTAGGCAAAGCTCTTCATAATGCTTCATGTGAGTTTCGAACTCAGCTTTGTCTGCATCTTTCAGCTGATCCTTAGTGATTGGTTGAGCATTGCTTGGATCAATCTCGAAAGTACCACTCTTTGTGTTCTTCGACATTGTTAACTTTTTTGTGTCCCACTGGGCGTCCCAAAAGTGTGTTGACGCGAAAATAGGACGTCACCTCCGCGCGCAGCACACGTGACTCCCCGGTCTGTAGCGAGGCGTGCCAGCCAATCTGACCTGTTGATTGACAATGAAAAAATATTAGGGATCGGCTAGAGAACCGATGACCTTTTAGCGACACGTGTACCAACCTATCGGCCGATACGAGTAAAGCGGGATCGGCCGGCTCGAGAGCGATCGAAGCGCGAGGGTGTGGATAAGAGATCGGCTGGGATCGGCCGATCGTGACGTCAGCACTCGAGCAAGTCGGAATCGGCTATTGTATCAGAAGCCGATAGGATCTAGATCGAGTGGGGTAAATTGATGATAATAGCTAAAACCACAAGAATTGGTACGAAAACTTACAGATCTAGCTAATACCGGTAAGGGGTGAATAAAGAACTAGACGAAACCTCAGCGATGCGCCCGGAGGTTAAAGCCTAGGGTTATTCGGTAAAACGGTACTCACAAGCTTGCCGGAGATCCATTGATGCAGCCCGACGAACTTGAAGAACGACGTTGTAGAAAAGAGAAAAAACGCAATGGCGAAGTCGTCGAAAAGTAGATGCTGTAAATTGTAAAGAGTTTGCCCGGAGGCAGTTTGTTTGATATTGGTGTATACACTTTTTCCCGACCGCGCAGGGTCGCTTTTTATGTCCTGAGGACAACCCGACTCCTAGCCGATTACGGTACTGTTTACTTGCATCTAAAGAAAACAAACACTACTAAAAATAGAAAAGGACTCTAGGAGTCAAAATTTCCTAAAAACTGACTCTTTGACCCATTGCTAATCGTAGATTGACCCGCCTCCACCGTGCTTTCCTTCTGGCATATCTCCTTGATTACCGCCTTCTTTCTTTCCATCGGCCGATCGTTCGGTTGACCATCGGCCGATTGGTTGACTTGCCAGTCTGTTGATAGAGTTGAACTCCTTTGACCATCGGCGAGTCCTGTTGACCACCCCTCTCTCTCTCTTCAATCGGCTGATTGCACTCTGTTTTCATCGGCTGTTTCTCCTTACCCCTTTTGACCTGTTTTCCCAAAAAAACGGTGTCAACAGGACTACTGCCTCTCACGCGGTTAGTCGAGGGGCTCAGGTTCCTGTGGCGCAGCGCGTGACACGACTCCAGTACGACTCCTCTCTGGTTGCAACGTTTCTGGACCGGTGGTGGCCAGAGACGCACACGTTCCACCTGCCTGTCGGCGAGATGACAGTGACTCTGCAGGACGTGGGGCTGTTGTTCGGCACACGTACATGTAACGACCTTTTGCTTTCCACGGTATATTTACTTCTGTGCTTTTTAACTAATACGCGAAGTTGTTATGTGTTATTGTAATCTTAACATAATCGTACAGAGCGGCCTCCGATCTATCTGATGGGACTCGCTACTTTCGCGTGGACTTGACCGACATATACGGTGCCACCCGCAGAAGCAAATGATCCTTCCTCGTCCACTGCACCTATTTTGCAGTTAGTTGACGTCCTTAACTAATACAGTAATGCTATTATTTAAATACGATATGTGCTTAACTAATACTATTCGTTGCAGCTTACGACCCGAGAGGCACTCGTGACTCCGCCCTAGATGACGACATGATGGGGTTCGATGAGTGCAGGCTCGACGAGTATTTCATGAGCCCTGAGGTGATTGGAGGATCACAGTTACCAGATGCGTCACTCCATGGGACGCAGCACTCCATGGGACGCAGCAGATACAGGTGGCCGCCTCCCGACGATGATCGACGTCGGACCATCAGGCCACGTGACCCCCTCACGTACGACCAGGACCACACAAGGCTTGGTGCTCGAGCACTTAGGCCGAAGGGGGGCAGGAGGATTTAGATTTAGTTCTGTATTTTGTGCCAACAGTACTTGATCATGATCATGTATAAACTTTTTTCATTAACTCGTTGTTCTATTTTAATCAGTTTTTTTATATGCAACTAGTTGCTCTATTTTAATTTCTTTTTTATATGATTGCTCTATTTTAATTTTTTAAAATATGAAAATTATCGATCAACCGCCGTACCATAGGGCGGTTGGCCCTAACCGCCACTCACCCGTTGGGAACCGCCATAGACGGCGGCTTTCTGCCTTATGACGCGGCGTTTGGACCCTAACGCCATGTGGCACAGCGGTTAGGTCCCTGCTACCGCACGATATGGCGTTTGAGTTCTGCCGTCTGTCACACAGCGGCATGTGTATAGTTTCGGCAAATTTGGTTGCGAGCATTTATTTTTGAAAACCGAAGAAAAAATATATAAAAAATCAGGGCTGTGAGAGGTTTGATGGGCCAACGTTAAAGCCCAGCCATCATATCATATGGAGGGGAAAGAATTTTTTTATATATATTTTTAAATCATTTTGCAAAATTATACTATCGTTCGAAAATTTATCAGTTTTGACAACCAACCGCCATGACCCACGGCGTTTTCAGGTCCAACCGCCGTGGGCCACGGCGGTTGGGCAAACGCCGTGGGCCACGGAGGTTGGGCAAACGCCGTGGGCCACGGAGGTAGCAGACGGCGGTTGCAGGAGCCCCACGGCGGCAGGCGGCCGCCTTGCAACCGCCGTGGGCCATGGCGGTTGCATGTGCCCAACCGCCGTGGGCCACGGCGGTTGGTTTTTTTTAATTTAGCAGAGAAAACACACACATTTGCAATAGCATGTACGGTGCTTATACAACCCTAACAAAGCGCCTTACGTACTGATAACATGCCTTAGGGAATTTAGAAATTTCATTACAACATTCCTAATTAATCTAGTTGTACGAGAACTGCCCGGAGAACATAGAGCCACCGGAGTGTTGCGACGGCATGTAGTACCCAGGTGGGGGTGGAGGTGGTGAAGGTGCAGGGGACCAATCTTTCGGAGGGGGCTGTTCTTCTTGTGGCATTCACAAGTGCAGGTCGAGCATTTGCAGCACCGGTCGTCTACTGCGCTAGACAATGGATCTGGAGAAGCCAGTGCCTCCGACAGCTCCCGCTTCAGTTGTAGATGGCGACGTCCTCGAGGTAGTCGATGTACTGTTGATAGGGATCAATAGCTGGTGGATCCACCCATTGAGAGAAACCGCAGTTCTCTGATTGGGTGGAGTACTGCAAAAGGCAAGAAAACCTTAGCAAACCAAAGAAAGATGATGAGGAAATTTGTGAACATTGCTTACCTATGTATATGGGCAGTGCCAGAAGTGACGACCGGAGTTGTTCCATCCCTGGTACACTTGCATCACGCAAAACTCACCGTGTGAACACCTAGGCCACAACACCGTTTGCTTTGGTGCGTAGCTTCTAACATCACGCATCGATCTGAAGCCACTCTTGCCTTTCAGTGGGAAATTGGCTTCGAAATCTTCTGATTGCTGATGTCACAACTCAGAACCGAAACCGTGTTCATCCCCACTCCAGGAAGCCATTGTTCAATGCTGTGAGAAGAAGACAATGGAGTGAATGGTGGTATATATAGAAGGTGGCTGGCAGGGTGGTGGGCCCTTCGATCTGTGGGAAGGGAAACGAAGCAGTGACTCGGAGAAAACACACCCTAGTACTAGGGCACTGTCGCTTTGTGGGCCAGACGATCCGTGTGAGGGGAACACGTCAATGACTCAGAGGAAACACAACGACTCTGCATATTACAGTCACTGTAACGAAACACACGTAACGGATAAAACACACTCTAATGCTGTTCGATTAAAGTTCTTAACGATACAAACCGAGAACCCTAGTTGACGAAGTCATGAAATCCGAAATTATTTGATACAGTCCGACTAATAGTACTCTAGGTCTACTGAGTGCAGCGGGGGTATTTCCCCTTCCTGATGGCATCCGGCCCAGCTGCCTTGGCCCGGCGAGCCCTTTCTCTCTTCCTCTCCCTATCGGCTTCACGGGCCTGGGCCGCTTCACGTTCTCTCATCTCCTGACGATGGCGCATTTCCTTCTGCTCTTCCTTCTTTTTCTCCTCTCTCTTTTCCCACTCAACCATGCGGAACCACCTCTCCCTTGCATCACGGGCTTCTCCCTCGACGTAACTCTTGTCGAAGTCGGACTGCTCGGTATCTAGCCATTGCATTAAATCACAAAGAGGAGGTGGAGTCTTTTTCCAAACACATGTCAGCAAATATTAAATCACAAATGACAAATGAATAATTGAGAATCGTAGTAAGTCCTTACTTTGGCTCTTAGGTTGCGGTCGAATGACTGGATCGGGTCGTGCGCATAGTTAGCGCACATGAAGAACCTCATCCCGTAGGCGTACCCTAAAACCTTGCACCTAACAAGCTTGCAATTGTCACCGCAGAAGCACATAGGAGTGTCGATCCCCTATGGCACCTCGACATTGTCCTTTCTCTTCGTGAGGAACTCCAAGTCCAACTCAGGACCTGAGGATGTCATTGCAAACCTGCAAAACAAGATTAGAACAATCAGAGGCAAAAAATAATACAACTGAATCAGCATAAATTATTACAAATAGAGGATAGAACAATGACCAGCAAAATAATACAAATAGAAGTTCAATTATTACAATACAGTACCATGTGTAAGTTCGTACAAGAAATAATAGTTCAAATATTACAAATTCAGAAATTAAATGCCCTAACATAACAAGCAACTATGATCATCTGAATCCTGCGTTGGTCCTACGCCCACGTCCACGTCCGCGTCCACGTCCGGATGGGGGTTGGGATGGTCCTGAAGTTGCTGATGTGCCCACACTGGCCGTAGGTGGTGCGTTGCAAGCATAACTTGTGGCTGTGCACCTCTTGTACGTGTGACCCGTGTTGTGGCACTTGTAGCACATCACTACCGGAGCTCCGGCTTCTGCTTCGTCCGTGTTGTTCCTAATTCTCTTCTTCTTCCGTCTTCCAACACCTTGGCACAACTGAGGATCTGGATTTGGTATGTGCACAACATTTTCTTTGGGGTTCTCAGTAAAAGTACCCTGCACGAGGTAGCTCTGAATTGTTCGGTTCCAAATGTTCCGAACAGTTTCCTTGGCGTAGTACCATGGCACGTACCTATGGTAGCTGAATTGTTGCAGCTCATAGCATACGGCGATCACATGTGAGCAGGGGGTGTGTAGTAGCTGCGGCTTCCGGCATGTACATCTGCATATTTGGTTGCCAAGTCTAGCAACTTGATGCGCCTTTTCACGGGAAGGGCCTAGGCGCATTTTCCCTTTGCACTCAACCTCATAGCTTCACATAATTTCATTGTCATCAGACTGGTGCCATGGCTGCGCTGTGACCGTGTGTTTAAGTGCTTTATCCTGACTCTCTTCTCCTTCCCAACCCTCACTCTCTTTTTTTCCGAATTTTTATGACATTTCCGGACTAATTTTCGGCTTTTATAGAGGAGAGGAGATCTACCGCCGTAAGCCACGGCGGCAGCGCAGCCCTTACCGCCGTGGGCTACGGCGGTTGGACCTGCCGCCGTAGCGCACGGCGAATAGGCCTCAACCGCCGTGCGCTACGGCGGCTGACCTTCACGCCCGTGGGGGCCCGCGGCTGTTGGCCCAACCGCCGTGGCCCACGGCGGTTTCTGGTCAAACCGCCGTGGCCCACGGCGGTTTCAGGTCCAATCGCCGTGGGCCACACGGCGTTTGGTTGTCAAAACTGATAAATTTTGAAACGATCGTATAATTTTGCAAAATGATTAAAAAAATATATAAACAAAAATCGAGAGGAAACCCAATGGGGACCGACATATATAGAATAGCCAAATTAAATTAGGACTATATCTAGCCTAAAGTAATCTGAGTAGGCTGCAGAGGACTTGAAAATCCCATCAATCGCGGGGCGTTGGCAGAGCCCAGCTGCCCCACCAACCAGCTGAGCTAGCGATCGTCCTCTTCAACGTCCTTCCACTTTTAGATTGGGAGAAGATACACATACGCCCGACTCAGAAGTGACAAACATGATGACTTTCACATGTCCTAAAAAAATTAGGAGAGTGGATTAGAAGTTGTCGCATAAGATTTTGTTCTCATCTTACTGAAAAGTAAGTAATATGAAGAGATTTAGGAACTCTTGAAGATGCTAAGATCAATGATTTCAAGATGGCATAGGAGGATAGCTTCTATCATTTTCCAATGTAAACCCAAGCCATAAAGATTAAACACTGGAGCAATGCTTTCAGCCTCGAGACATTAGACATCAAAATTGAACCTTTTTAATTTTATTTTACATGGAAAGCAGACTTTTAGTGTTGCATCAGAGGCTGAAAGTTGTTGGGTCAAGATTTCTCCATGCCTTACTATTTTTTTTTCAAATCAGAAGTTCACGAATCAATTTGATGGTTTTGTATTAATCTTTAGAGTTGTAGAATTTTACTAGAAAAAACGATTCATATAACATGGTATTTCATTAAAAATGTTGAAATCGGAGTACAAGTTCATTTTCCAATGTAAATTTCTTGCCCCAACATCTCGGACGGCAGCACAGATCTAAAGATTAGAACTTGTTGCCTCCAACCGAGGGAGCCCCGCACGGCCACACAAACCCATGGAGGCGTCGCTGACCGCCGCCGCCGCGAATCCGCCTCCGATTCACCAAACCGAGCCCATTCCCACCCCCTCGGCGGCTCCAATTCGGAACCTCCGAGATCCGGACCTCCGGTCCGCGGGCATGCCTGGCCGCGGCCTCCGCATCCACTCCCCCGGCGCCGGGAGGCGGCCTGTACTCGGCGGCGACCTACGAGCTGACGGCGGAGAACGTCGACCGCGTCCTGGACGACGTGCGCCCGTACCTCATCTCTGACGGCGGCAACGTCACCGTCGTGTCCGTCGAGGATGGCGTCATCTCCCTCAAGCTCGAAGGTAAATTGATTTTCTAGGCCTTGTGACGCATCTTTTGTCAATTCCATTGGCGAGATCAAAATCTTGTAGCGGTAGTCACGGTTTTCGTTGCATCAGGGGCATGCGGCAGCTGCCCCAGCTCGACAACGACGATGAATATGGGCATCGAGCGCGTGCTTAAGGAGAAGTTCGGCGATGCTTTCAAGGAAATCCGTCAGGTGGTCGACGGGGATCAACCGCCGGCGGAGACTACGCCCGAGGTTGGTGAACGAACTCTAACCGCATAGACATCGCACCCTTGTAGAGTATGTAAGCACTCAATGGCAAGCGATTCATTGGCGCTGCAGGCGGTGAACCGGCACCTGGACATACTGCGGCCGGCGATTGCGAACTACGGGGGGACCGTGGATGTGCTGGCCGTTGACGGCGAGGACTGCCTGGTTAAGTACGACGGGCCGGAGTCCATCGGGAGCGGCATCAAGGCTGCCATCAAAGAGAAATTCCCGGACATCACCAACGTGGTGCTCACTCAGTAGAACGATGACTAAACACTATGCACAACGCAACAGATGGCAAATAAGGAGATGAAATCATTAGAATTCAGACACATATAAATGGAATCACCATACGTCTAGTTTGCAAGATGTTTGCTGTGCTTGTATTGAAAACTTGAAATGCAGCTCCTTGTGCAGCTCCTTGTCTTCCCCCAGTCTTCTTCTGTTGGTTGTATGCTCTTGGGGCTTTTGTCAGCGGTCGCTAGCCTCTGCTGTTCGTCAACGAGCATCCTCTTTTGGCGTCTCTGGTCCGTCGGCGCTCTCCCTGGTGTTGTCATCAAATCAAATGTCGGGTGTTGCATTGTTCCCTTATTCCCCCCAGGGCTTCCTTCCCTTGGATGGCGTTGGATGGCGGTTCATAGAGCCCGGATATGTCGGGAAAGGTGTTACCATCGGCTTCAAGGGTGATCGTCGTTTCCAGTGAACTTTGGTTTGCGTGCCCTCCTCCACTCTTAGGCCAGTCTCAGTGCAGATGTCATGAACACGATTACCTAGAGTGACACATCATCTAAAAACATTTGAAAAAATAATGAAACACCTCACTCTCAATGCATAATTTCATCTATTATTGTCTTCTAGGTTGCATGCAAGACACAAGTTGTCTAGGTAACTGTGTATAGGGGTGTCATCCTCATGAAACTCATTTTACCTCTCTCTTCATTAATACACTGCCACATCATCAAAAGTGCTCACATGACAGCCTATTTAATGTCTATGAAACCCCCACTGAGACTGGCCTTAGTCCCCATCCCGTTGGGCGGTCCCTCAGATGGAGGGTGTCAGACAACCGGGCGGCGTAGCTACGAGGGGTGGTGTGGGGCGCAATGGCCTTGTGATCATTTGGCGACCATGCTGTTCGACAGAAGTGCTAATAGGTGTTCAGTATGGGCCTCTTGTTGTCTTCTTTTCTCTCTTATGTTCCTGTTGCATTGTGCTTGCAACTCGTGGTGTAATTTTCTTGTACTCTTGTGCTGAACTACACTAGCAGTTGTTGTAATATGTGGTTTGCCACAATTTTAATGAAAATTCAGGCTGACATCTTGCCCGCCGTAGCACCTTAAAAAAAACTTGAAATGCAGCAGCGCTGTCAATGTGCGGGTGTTTGCCTCTCGTCACCTGAATTCAGTTGGTTCAGAATTTCCTACGATCTGAACGTACTATCGACTTCCAAGTGTCGTTTGCAGTACGAGCCCCTTGAAGAACCAGACAGTTTAGTAAATGTCAGAAGCATTTTCCCCTTTCTTGCAGTTCCTACTGTTCTCAATTTTTTCTACAACGTTTGTTTGTACCAAGCTGCTAAAAAAACGTTTGTTTGTAGGGAAAAGTCTTCATAGCCGTAAAAAATGTACTAAAACACACCATATTATATGTTCATTGTATAGATCTACTTATTTTGAGTTCAACACAATTGAATCTTCCATTTTACGACTTTTCTGTGATTTACTATGATTTTTTTAAATTAATTTAGGAGGTAATTTGATTGGTTTTTGAAAATCAGGGGTGATATACATCCATAGGTAGGGATGGAACCAAAACATCCGAATTGTGTAATAGATTGATACTTTTAGATCACAATAAAATAAATTTGGTGCTAATTTTTTATGCATTATAACCAGCTAATTACTGGAAAAAATAAAAAAAAATTAGCTATAATTTTTTATGGATTATTTGCTTTCGATAGAGAAAAAGGTGAAAAAACATCCGTATCTGAATCCGAATAGATATCCGAGTTTCTTTTCATCATTTGATTAAAATATAGCACACATTTGGGGTTTATTTTGTATGAATCTTAACAAGCACAATGCCAAGAACAAGAATATAAATTTTGGATATAAAATATTATGTCTAATTTAGCTAAAATAAAAAAAGAACGGCTAAAAAATGATATCCGAATTGGTATCCGGTTCCATCCCTATCCATAGGTTAGGGGTTATGTAGTCCACCTATACTATACTATATAGGATAGGACAGTAGCAAATAAAGACGCCCGCCCGGCACATGGTAAGCATTCATTTTTGCAGATACTAGGCCGGTTGTGCACTTCAGAAAGCCCAACATATTTGGGCCGCATCTCTTGATACATTGTGCTGATCCATCTCAGAAAGCCCAATAGCTATCCGTTCTGTACTTTCTTCTTCTACTGTACCCCACCCACCAGGTGGTACAACAGCTGTGTGACGCTCTGTCTGTCACGCACGCCATGACCATGATACTCCTCTCTCCTACGGAATAGTCGTGTCACTGTAGCAGCAGAGCACGGCTCGTTGGTCCGTCCTTCCTTCCTAGCGACCGGGTCGATCACCGAAGGTCCGAAACGAAGCATCAAGCAATCCAGCATCATCCCACCACATCGACACGTGTCCCCCCTCCTCCGCTATTTGTTTAATCCGTCCGAAGACGGCGAACACGCGAGCGGCAAACTGATCGAACACCGTGCATGCAACCTCCCCTCGTGCTCCGATCGCCGGAATAATAAACGGCAACCAGTCCGGCGTTGGACTCCGGCCGCCGCTGCGCGGATCTCGCGAGCCGCCGCTGCTCAGCTCAGCTCAGCTCAGCTCGTTATTTGACGAGCCCAAGCCAGATTCTTAGCTCGGCAATTCTAACGAGCTGGTTTGAGCAGCTCGCGAGATAAAGAAACCCAAACGATGTGTAGCTGCAGGCCAGCAGACACGAGAGTCCATGACTATAAAGGCAGAGCGAGCTAGCCTAATAGTAATCAAATAGTCTAGTGCATCGCTCGTTACAATACCTGATTATGACTGTCCGATCCGATAAATTCGACCCTTTGAGGGCCTGTTTGGAACGGAGGAATGTAAAACAAAGGAATCGTAGGAATAAAGGATGAGTGAAATGAGAAAACAGAGGAATGAAAAACACAGGAATGAGATAAGAACATGTGTTTGGAATGTAGGAATACTGTGCCATGGATGGGAAGATAATTTGGGTTGGATAAAATAATTTCAACACGTTAACAGCAAATTAACCAACACACGTCAATGAGATGAATATGACTGTTTGGAATTGACGAAGGACTTGAAATACATGATCATATTATGGAAAGGATGAAAAAAATCCACGAAAGATCCTATTTTTCCTCAATTAGAATTACACTAATGAGTCTCTTTCTATTATTTTTCTTTTTTTTATCCCTTTGTATCCGGTCTCCAGACCTCCACCTCTTCTTATTTTCTAGTATCTCTCCTCATCTTCTATCTTCTATCCATTCTCATCAATCAATGATAGTCCGAGACCTCCTGCGACCCACATCGAGCCGCCGTCGCACGGCTCTGGCGGCCGCACGACTTCTCTGCCGGGGGGTTCGAGCTCCACGCAGCCGGCGGCTCGGGGTCTGCACCGGCCTTCTCCACCAAGGGGCCGAGCTCCGCACCCACCTTCTCTGCGGGCGGCTCGAGGTCCGCGCCGGCCTTCTTCGTCGGGGGCCCGAGCACAGCGCCAGCGACGAGGAAGAACTTCAGGTAGCAGTGCTCATGCCTAATCGTTCCTTGTCAAGCACAAATGGTACAGATGCCGCGTGCTTCAACCACAGACTGAGAAAACAAGGGATGGAAGTGGAGTTTTTCATTCCTATGGAATCGTATGGTGGCTACAGTATTCCAGAGGAAGGAGATGCATCCGTTCCTTCGTTCCTGACGCAGGCTCAGGAAGGATTTCCAGAGGAATCGATTCCTCCGAAGTTCCTACGATATTCCTGCGATCCAGACGGGGCCTGAAAAAAAATGGGATCCGACTCGATCCGACCGTGCGACGGGTCACGCGCGGGTCAAAATTTTCGCTCGAACCAAAAATAATTCGACGCAACCAGATCCAACCAGAAAAGTACACATAAAAAAATCTGAATCCGACCTGACCCAACCGTGCGGCGGGTTAGGTGCAGGCCAAACTTTTGACCAGGCAACTCGATACGACCTGATCCGAACTATGATTAGGAGTGTAGTCCCTCATGCGTTGTTCGAGCTGACGCGTCAACCCCCTGGCCACGAAGAAGATCAGCACTGCAAGACAACACCTTCCTCTCAAAATTCCCTCTGCTTCTCCTCTTACGCTGCATGCTCCTCTGTCCTTTTTCTTACCTTCTTTCACGATACGTGTTTCTCCTATAACTACTAGGTCCGTGACGAGGGTCTGGATTAGGTCCCCTTAAACAGTGAGATAATTACTCTTAAGATAGAGTCATCTGAAACCATTGACAATGTGAAGGTCAAGATCCAGCGTAAGGTGAGCCACAAATCCCTGTCAAGACCTTCACTGGCAAGACGCCTTGTCTCCGACCAGTGGGAAGCTCCCCCGACAAGTCCCCGACTGAGGGATGGCTTCTCCGACAAGTCTCCGCCTCGCACGAGGAGTCTCCGCCTCGCACGAGGAACCTCCGCTTCGCCTCCGACAACCTACTCGCTCGCACGAGGAGTTTCCGCCTCGCACGAGGAGTCTCCGCCTCGCACGAGGAGCCTCCGCTTCGCCTCAGACAACCTAATCGCTCGCACGAGCAGTTTCCGTCTCCAACCAAGACACGACCCACACGAACGTGGCGCCACCCCGACGCGCGAGCGCCCCCGCAACGATGCGTGGAGGCGCCAGTTCCCCACGCCTTGCAAATTCACCAGCTGGCGGCACGCGCGGGCGGCCGGCTCTGACAAGAGCCGTAATGCGGCATTGTTCGGCCGCGCGGCCCCCGACGCGCCGTCCCGTCCGACTCTGCGGCACGCTAACTCCGTCAGAAGCACTCGAGTGCCTCCTATAATTAGTGCTGGCCTACGGTTAGGCCTTAACGTGGCGGACTCATCCCATACACAGGCGGGTCGAGTCAGCACCAAAGAACTCGGAGGAAGCGCCAGGTGCCCGGAATGAACAGCGCCGCCTGGCCACGCGGCGGCCTCGAGCACCAACACAGCTCAGCCCCCCTTCAATGCTTCCTGGCAGACGGCGACGTGCGAGAAGACCTCCCGGCTGCGTGGGACTGTAGCATTTACTCGTTTTCCCCTTTTGCCCCTCCCCTTTGCGTCTATAAAAGGGAGAGGAGGGCAACCGTCACAAGGGCGGACGAACCGAACTCTCACACCCCAGGGACTTGGGCTCGACACCCTCTCCCGACAAGTTTGTAACCCCTACTACAGACATCCCGAGCGCAAGAACACGACAGCTCGATACTGGACGTAGGGTATTACTCCTCGGAGGCCCGAACCAGTCTAAATCCCGGCGTCTCTCGCGCTAACCATCCGGGTCGGACACACGATTCGATACAAATTTACTGATCGGCGGTAGAGAACCCCGACAGTTGGCGCGCCAGGTAGGGGCACATCGTGTGTCTCGCCGAACTTCACCACGATCCGGATGGAGGGCCGCGGAGTTTCGCTAACTCCCGGGGCCACCATGCTCTTCGGCTCCCTTGGCTTCGTCTACATCGGGCCGGCGGAGTCCGTCGTCGGGCGCACCTTCGCCCGACCTGCTCACCCCAACGCCTTGACGGGGGCGGCGGGGTGCGCAGCTTTCGTCCGAGGCTTCTCGGGCGAAGCGATCATGGCCATGTTGGGGCCAAACCCAACGCAGGAGCGTTTTAGGCTCGCCGCCTACTACCTCACCGACCTTGCCTTCCAGGCCAGCGGAGCCGAGCCGCTCGCCTGGGGCGAGTTCATGGAGCGGTACACCACCATGTACCCCCATGGACAGCAAGGCCTCCCGGACGACCCGGTGACGGCATACGTGGACGCACTGCGAGCGTCCTACACCGCCCCGGGCTCTACAACAGCCCGACGGGCACCACCAGCACCCGCACACGACTTCAGGCGCGAGTGTTTCGTCTGTGTGGCGTCGAGCTCTACCAGCTCCACCGACGCGGAACCGGCACCGCGCCGCCGCACCACAGACGCCCAACGCCGGGCGCGCCTCGACGAGCTCGTCGAGGCCAAACGCCAGCTCAACGAGGAGCTAGATAACCTCCACCAGGAACTCGGGGAGGACCGCGGGCCGCGCAACCCGCAACCAGTCCTGCAGCCAGTCCCGGTGTAGGAACAACACCGTGAAGGAGAGGGCGAGCGGCAGGAGCGCCGACAAGCCGCCGAGCAGTCCAGAGCCCGCGCTCCGACACCGCCGGCTCGAGGACACGCACGCGACAACCGCAGACGCGTCAACGAGGACGCCAACATCGATGGCGACGCACCGCCACTCTTCAGGCGGGCGTCTCAAAATCTGGCAGCTGCTGCCATGCTGCTGCGTGGCCGCCCAGAGGCGGCCACCCCCGAGGAGAGGAGGGTGTGACAGCAGCTCAAAGCCCTCCTCGAGATGGCGGCGGTGCAACAGGCGGAAAGCTCCGCGTCACGCCAGCGGTCGGCGCGTGACGGGAGAGTGGCACCCTCCGCGCACCGCCAGAATACATCTCCCTCGCGGCATCGGAGCCGCGGAGAGGAAGCCGGAGGATCGGCGGTCAAGCAACGCCTCGGACCCAATCGCGACGCCCGCGACACCATCGAGGCTCGACGCCGAGCCGCCAGCGTCGACAACTACGATTGCGGTGACGATCGCGACCACCGCGACGAGCGCCGCCCGCGCCGACAAGATGACCGGAGGCGTGGAGGGCGCTACGATAGCGATGACGACCGTGATCACAGCTGGTCACCGGACCAGAGGGGCCTGCGCGCCTTCGGACAGAAGGTGCGGGACGCGAGGTTCCCCTCGCGCTTCCGAGCTCCGACAAACATCCCCAGGTTCGACGGGGAGACCAACCCAAGCGTGTGGTTGGAGGACTATCGGTTCGCGTGTCACGCGGGTGGAGCGACGGACGACCTGTTCATCATAAAGAACCTGCCGCTCTACCTCGGTGACTCCGCGCGAACCTGGCTCGAGCACCTGCCTCGTGGCAGGATCAACGACTGGAAGGAGTTGCGCCGAACTTTCGTTGGCAACTTCCAGGGCACGTACGCCCGCCCCGGCAAGCAGTGGGAGCTGCGTAATTGCAAGCAGCAGCCGGGGGAAAGTCTGCGCGACTACATCCGGCGTTTCTCCAAGTGTTGTACCGAGCTCCCCGGCGCAACGGACAACGACGCCAGCAAGGCGTTCCAAAACGGCACGACCTGCACCACCCTCATCCATCGACTAGGGCGCCGGACCCCCCGAACTACTCGGGAGCTCCTCGACATCGCGACCAACCACGCAGACGGCGAGGAGGCGGTCGCGGCGACTCTAAACACCCCCCAGGGCAAGGGAAAATAGGTCGTGGACCACGGTGAGGGGCCGTCCTCGCACCCCAAAAAGAAGAAGAAGAGCGACAAGTGTCGCCGTGACGACAACTTGGTCGCGGCGGTCGAGCGCAAGGCCTCACGCCCCAAGGGCAACCCAACCAAGGCCGGTCCCCCCAAGGACCACTTCGAGAGGCTCTTGGAGGCACCGTGCACCCACCACGAGGTGCCCGTCAAGCATGCGCTCAAGGTCTGTCTTCTGGTGAAGAACTACGTCAACGGCACGCTCAAGACGACGCAGAGGCCCAGTACCCGGGCGAGGACGAGGCGGTCCATATGATCTTCGGCGGGTCCCCGGCGCGACCCTCAAGGCGCTAGGAAAAGCTAATACGACGCGGGGTCTAGAACACTTAATCCGTGACGCCGTCGTACCTCAAGTGGTCGGAGGTTCCGATCACCTTCGACCGCAAGGACCACCCCGACCGTGTGCCACAGCCGGGATGCTATCCACTAGTGGTAGCTCCCTTGTTCAGGTCCAAGCGGATCCACAAGGTCCTGATGGATGGAGGGAACGACATCAATGTGCTCTACGCGTCGACGCTCGACGACATGGGCATACCGCGATCCCAGCTACGGCCATCGACCACGCCGTTCTACGGGGTCATCCCCGGAATGGAGGCACTCCCTATCGGGCAGATTGATCTGCCCGTCACGTTCGGGACGTTGCAGAACTTCCGCACAGAAACCCTTACCTTCGAAGTGGTGGGATTCCCGGGGACGTACCACGCCATCCTCGGGAGGCCGGCCTACGCGAAGTCTATGGCCGTGCCAAACTATACGTATCTCAAGTTGAAGATTCCCGCTCCGAAGGGGATCATCACGGTGGGGACTACGTTCCAGCGCGCATTCGAGTGCGACGCTGAGTGCTTCCAGTTCGCTGAGGCACTGATCTGGTCCGAGAGGCTCCTCGCCGAGCCTCCCTCCGAGGACCGGGAGATCCCCGAGTCATCCAAGCGAGCGGCCTGCTCTTTCGAGCCCGCCAAGGACGTCAAGGATGCGGCTGTCTCCGACGATGGCTGTACGCTCCGTATCGGGACGGCGCTCGATCCTAATTAGGAAAGCGCGCTCGTCGACTTTCTCAAAGTGAACCTCGACGTGTTCGCATGGAAACCCTCCGACATGAAGGGGATCCCGAGAGAGGTTGCCGAGCACAAACTAAACATCAAGCCAGGATCAAAACCGGTGAAACAGCGCCTCCGCCGCTTCAACGACGAGAAGTGCAAGGCGATCGGCGAGGAGATCAAGAAGCTCCTCAGTTCAGGGTTCATCCGAGAAGTATTCCACCCCGAGTGGCTTGCTAACCCTGTACTTGTAAAGAAGAAGAATAAGAAATGGAGGATGTGTGTTGACTATACGGGCCTTAACAAGGCATGTCCCAAGGACCCGTTTCCTTTGCCTCGCATAGATCAGGTAGTCGATTCGACAGCTGGGTGCGAAACCCTCTGTTTTCTCGATGCGTACTCCGTGTACCACCAGATAGCGATGTGCATAGTGGATCAACTTGCGACCTCATTCATCACTCCGTTCGACGCTTACTGTTATAAGACGATGCCCTTCGGGCTCAAAAACGCGGGCGCCACGTTCCAAAGATGCATCGACGCGTCTTTGGAGATCTCATAGGGCGAATCATCGAGGCGTACGTTGATGATATCGTGGTCAAGTCGAAAAAGACCGGCGATTTGGTCCCAGACCTCACGGAGGTATTCGCGAAGCTGAGAGAACACGAGGTGAAGCTTAACCCCGAGAAATGCGTTTTCGGGGTCCCGAGGGGTATGCTCCTCGGCTTTGTCGTGTCGGAACGCGGCATTGAAGCTAACCCCGAGAAGATTTCGGCCATCACGAATATGGGACCGATCCAAAATCTAAAAGGCGTACAACGCGTCACGGGCTGCCTCGCGGCTCTCAGCCGTTTCATCACGCGTCTCGGAGAGCGCAACCTGCCGCTGTATCGACTAATGAAGAAGTCCGACCACTTCGCGTGGACACCCGAGGCTCAGGAAGCACTCGATTCCCTGAAGATCCTCCTGAAAAGCCCACCGAATCTCACGGCTACGGCGCCGGAAGAACTGATGCTTCTATACATCGCCGCAACAACCCAGGTGGTCAGTGCAGCCTTGGTGGTGGAACGAGAAGAGCCCGGGGAGTCACTCAAGGTGCAGCGCCTGGTCTATTTTGTGAGTGAGGTACTTTCCTATTCAAAAACTCGCTATTCGCAAATGCAAAAGCTGGTGTACGCTGTCCTGATCACCAAGCACAAGCTCCGTCACTACTTCGACGCGCACCCCATCATGGTGGTATCCAAGTACCCGCTCGGTGAAGTGATCCAGATCCCCAAAGCCGAAGGGAGAATAGCCAAGTGGGCGCTCGAGCTGATGGGGCAAAACATTTCATACGCACCACGCAGTGCCATCAAGTCGCAGGTGCTGGCGGACTTCATAGCTGAGTGGACGGAAATCCAAACACCGCCGGCACCCATCGAGCACGAGATGTGGACAATGTACTTCGATGGCTCGGTCATGAAAGAAGGAGCGGGAGTAGGCCTTGTCTTCATCTCGCCTCTGGGCGTGCACATGGAGTACATGGTTCGACTACACTTCCCCGCTTTGAACAACGTCGCCGAGTACGAAGCACTCATCAATGGCCTCCGAATCGCGATCGAGCTCGGAATCCACCATCTTGAGATCAGAGGAGACTCAGAGCTTGTCGTGGATCAAGTCGTGAAAGAGAAAAATTGTGTAGATCCCAAGATGGTGGCATACTGTTGGGCCGTGTGCAAGTTGGAAGACAAGTTTCACGGTCTCGAGCTTCATCATGTTCTGCGCGACTACAACAAGGCCGCGGACGTCCTCGCCAAGACCGCATCAAGCCGCAAGCCGGTGCCACACGGCGTGTTTGCGAGCGACCAACACACGCCGTCCGTTCGTGCCGAAGGGGAGCGCCCACAGGAGCTCGGGGAACCAGAAGTCATGGAGATCGACCAACAACCCGAGCAGAACCTCGAAGATCCGGACTGGCGTTTCCCTATCCTTGAGTGGCTTGTCGAAGGGAAGCCCCCCTCCGACCAGACGGAGGCACGCCGCATCGCACGGCAAGCTAAAGTTTTCGTCCTCATCGAGGGTGCGCTCTACAAGCGGGGTGCAGCAGGTATACTCATGCGTTGCATCTTGAGAGATCAGGGCAAGGAGCTACTCCGAGAGATCCACGCTGGAACGTGCGGACATCATGCCGGTCCGAGAACTCTTGTCGGGAAGGCTTTCCGACAAGGGTTTTACTGGCCCACCGCGGTGGCGGACTCCAAGGACATCGTACGGCGTTGCGAGGGGTGCCAGTTTTACGCTCGACAAACCCATCTCCCGGCGCAAGCGCTTCAGACCATTCTGATTACATGGCCATTTGCTGTGTGGCACCTCGACATGGTGGGGCCGCTCCGACAAGCGCCCGGGGGCTTCACACATCTGCTCGTGACGTCGACAAGTTCTCCAAGTGGATCGAGGCTCGGCCCATTGTGAAGGTCCGCTCCGAGGAGGCCGTAGCGTTCTTCACCGACATCATATATCGCTTCGGCATACCGAACACGATCATCACCGACAACGGCACCCAGTTCACGGGAAAGAAATTCCTTAACTTCTGCAACGACAACAACATTCGTGTGGACTGGTCCGCCGTGGCGCACCTGAAGACGAACGGGCAAGTCGAGAGGGCGAACGGCATGCTTCTGCAGGGATTAAAGCCTCGCATCTTCAAGCGTCTCGAGAAGTTCCGAGCGAGATGGGTAGCCAAGCTGCCATCTGTTCTCTGGAGCCTGCGCACCACGCCTAGTCGAGCAACCGGCTTCACGCCGTTCTTCATGGTGCACGGGTCGAAAGCTGTGCTCCCTACGGACATTGACTACGGTAGTCCCAGGGTGCGAGCATACACCGAGGAGGGCAACCAGGTCGCGCTCGAGGACGCCATTGACCAGCTTGACGAGGCGCGCGACGTAGCGCTGCTACACTCGGCGAGATACCAGCAAGCCTTGCGATGCTACCACGAGCGCAACGTGCGTAGCCGCGAGTTCCAAGTCGGCGACCTGGTGCTCCGACGAGTCCAAGGAAGCAAGGATCGACACAAGCTCGCCCCCCATGGGAGGGGCCGTTCATCATCGATCAAGTGCTCTGACCGGGAACATTCAAGATCCGATACGAGGACGGCCGAATCGTCTCCAACGCTTGGAACATAGAACACCTGCGACCGTTTTATCCTTGAGTAATGTTTCCCGCTCATATCTTATGAATCAATGAATAAATGCCGCATGCTTTGTTCATACGTTTGCGAGTTCATAAGCTCCTGTGTTGCCATGTTCTTTATACATTGCCACGCTTCCGAAGGCTGAGCGGTAAGCGTCTCTGCACCTGTGCAGAAACGCTCTCCGCTCGGGAGCTACCCAGGGCACAATGCCCTCCTTTCGATTTTCCGTTTTGAAAACAAAAATCGACAACTATGTCGTGACTGATCGCACGTGCGAGAAGTTTTTTGGCGGAACGCTCGGCTTTGCGAAAAGTGAAGATGGCAGTCTGCGCGGGGTTTGGCGCTGCTGCTCGTTCAAAGCTCCTAGCACCTACGCCTCCGCGACTACGGTGCGAAGACTTGCGAGCACGGTCCAGGTCCACAGGCTTCCGTCCGACCTCTTTCAAGGAGCGCTCGGGTAACCGCTCGGGTCCCAACTCAAAACAATTTTGACGAAAAACACGCGAGTTACTTTTCAAATTCTCCCGAGTACTCGGGGGCTGCGAACACATGACACCTTTTAGTGACTTGGGTTGGCCAGGTTTTCCGACTCTTACGCCCCTGCGGCTCCAGAGTGAAGCTCGGTCAGCTTGGGTTCCTAAGTTCTGCTACTCGTTTTCGGAGTCGTCCCCTAGTGCTCGAGAACGATTTGAGCTGTAACAAATTTGAACGAGTTTTCAACGAGATAAAACTGTTCAAGGCGTCATACACACGATTTGTTCTTAACCGCCTACAAATAAACATGATACATCTAATGTGAAGGCCTGGAGTCGTCTCGGACTTCTGGTGTGTCTTGTGGAATCAGGTCCAGGTCCTTCATCGCGACGTTGGCGATGGCGCGGGCGAAGGCAGCGCAATCTTCTTCGAGCTGGTCGCAGTGGTCGTCGGAGCTACCAGGGGCCCAGCCGCCGCTCAGCGCTGTGCGGTCCAACCCCTGGTAGTGCGAGTCGAACATGGCGAGCACCCGGTGCACCACCTTCCGAGCAGTCGACAGTTCCCGCTCCTTGACTACTTCCGGGAGGCGCTCAACCTGCTTCGCCAGTGTGTCGGGGAGCATCAGTCCGACGAACACACCGAGCTCCGACAAGACCTGGCCAAGAAGCTTTCCGAGCTTGGTGTGTTCTAGGATGCTCTGACGGCGTGACGTCTCTGACTCGCGCCGGGCGTTCTTGACCTCTTCAAGCTCCGACCTGACCTGCTCCTGAGCCTTCCGGGACTGCTCAAGCTCGGCCTTGACATCTGGAGAGACGGATATAGCGCAGCCAAGCGAAAAGGAAAGCAGGGCAAGGTCGAGGAGACTTACTCTCGAGCTGCTCCGACAACCGCTTGATCGACTCGTCCTTGTCGATGATCCTGAGCTCGACGGTGTTCACCTCTTTTGACTTCTCCGTGAGCTTCACGGTCATCGCGGCCCGAGCCGTACGCAGCCCTGTGTCCGCAAGAAGACGAGTCAACACCAACGAAAACTGATGAAAAGAAAGAAACCCGCAGCTGGAGGCGTTCGGTGCCCACTCACCATCGACATCCTGCACCAGCTGGGAGTTGGCGTCCCGCAGCCGGGTCACCTCGTCGGTGACGTCCTGGAGCTTGTTGGCCACCTCGGAGAACTGCTTGTTGGCCATCCTGAGGTCCGCACCGGCGGTCGCCAAGTCTTGCTCCAGCTCTGCCACCTTCGACTCGAGCGCCGCCTTCTCTCGGGCGGCGGCCTCAGTGGCAGCGGCAGCGGTTGTGGCCTTCACGGCGGCCTCGTTGGCTGTCGTCATGGCAGCTCGCAGCTCCACGGCCGTCGCCTCCGCTTGAGCCTACCTTGCCTCCAGAGACTCCCGCTCCGTGACGACAGCGGCGGTGGCGGCCTGCGCGGCTGTGGCGCGGTCCTCCGCGGACTTCACGACGGCCTCGAGCGCGGCCCTCGACGACGCCTCGTTCGCCACCGCCCCGGCAGCGGCCAGACGAGCAACAGCCAGTTGCATCTCCAGCTGAAACCGCTCCGCCCAGAGCTCCTCGATGGTGCGCGATTTCTTTGCACCGCACTCCACGAGCGTCTGTTCCAAACATGAAGTCAACAACTGCAATGCCTACGAGAACCAAGAGAACAAGGAAGGGGTCAGGATTCAAAAGGACTTACCGCCGTCGCGGGGAGGATTAGCTCGTCGAACGCGCGCTGCGCCCACCCAAGACCTCGCTCGAGGCGGCGGCGGGCCGCGACCTCCTCGTCCTCGTTCTCAAATGCGTCCGCCTCGCGGGCTCTGGCCCATGTGGAGTGCACGAGATCGGTGATCCGTGCTTCTCCTTCTGCCAGCCCTGACGACAGCCCCGCGCCCGAGGAGAGACGACCGCCCGCGCTTTCCTCGACCTCCTGGATCTCTGGGAAGGCGCCGCCCAATGCGCCAGCGGTGGCAGCGTATTCTTGTGGGTCTGGACAGGGCGGGCTCGTGGTGGGTGCTGCTTCAGCAATGGGGACGGTGAGCGGAGGTGACGGCAGCTCCGCCGCACTCGCAGCGGGCACCTCCACGACCGCAGCAGGAGACGAGGACGCAGCGACGGCTAGCTCCACCTCGACCGCACCAACTGCGGATTCTTCAGGGTTGGCCTTGGCTCCCTCGACCGCGGTTGAGTGCTCGAGGACCTCGGCTGTTCCGGCCAAGATCGGCTCCGGCCGCTCCACCTCGGCACCTCCAAGCACGAGCTCCTGGTCGCCGGGCTCAGCCGCTCCGGCCATGGTCGCAGCCGCGAGCACGGCCGTCCCAGGAGCCTCGGCCCCCGACTCCTCCGGGTCCGTCAGGAATCGCTCCAGCTCGGCCTCGAAGCTGGACGGATCGCCGCCCGAGAAGTTGGGGTCATCAAGGTCGATGATCTCCCGAGGCCGGGCAGACACATCGGCAGCCGCCGGAGCCTCCACCGCCCGCCTGCGACGCCGCAGCAACGGTAGCCCCGGCCGTCGTCGGCGTCTCGGTCTCGTGCCCGCCGGCAGACGGCGCCGAGAGCGCATTCTTCTCGGGAGACGACGCCAGAGCATCGCTGCCTTCCACGGTGGCCGCGATAGGGGGCTCGGTCGCCGCCAGGGGATTGTTCTCCTCGGAGGCTGTCAGCCCCCCGGCCGAGCCTCCGGTTTCCAACACCAGCGGAGGCGCCGCCGTCTCGACAGCTTCGGTCGCAGCAGTGGGCCCGCTTCCGGCCTCCCCCGCCGACGACGCGACGGGGGGAGATGTTGGGCGGGGCCCGGGCTGAGGGTTCCGCGCGCCCAGCACTGCGCGCTTCAGCGGCGCAAGGCTGAGCACGCCGGTGTCCGCGCGGCTGAGACAAGAGCAAGATAGAAGTAAGGAGCGGGCGAAGACGAGGAACAATGAAACAATAAGGAATAGCGTGCGAACGCTTACATGGTGGACCTGACGCGGGCCCGCTTGACAGGCCTGTCCGATGGGCCGACTCGGGGGCTGGCCTTTTGGCCCCCGCCGGCTCGGAAACCGGCCCTCGACGCTTCGCCGGCTCGGGAGTTAGCTTCTCGCCCGCCGACGATTTGGGGGCAGCATTCGGATCCCCCGACGGCTCGGGGGCTGCCTTCCTGTCCTCCGTCGCGTTGGAGGCCGGGCCCCGACTTCCGCCAGCGGAGAGGGGAACTTGCACGGCCGGGGCTCCGCCGCCCCGGATGACCAAGGATTGAAGGCGCCGCGGGGGAGCGCTCGAACTTCCCCCTTGCGGCGCGCTCGACGTGGACGACGGCGTGGTCGGCCTCGCCTTGGGCGACGACCGCCCCTTCGAGGAGTCCGGGTCCCGCCTCGGGGCATCCTCGGAGGAGTGGCGGGAGGAAGAATCTCGGCCCGCCGACCGCTTGGATGGATCGTCCCGGCGCGGAGGATCCCTCTGCCCCTCGGAGGCACGTGAACCACCAGGGGCCGCCTGAGAGTGGGTCACCCTCTAATCTTCTTGGGCGGGGCGGACCTCCGAATGCGAGCCGGAACCCGCACCCTTCTCACGGGCGACTGGCTCCGACCGCCGCTCCAAGGTAACCTCCACGGCCTGGCGCGGTGAAGATAGGGGCGACCCGGACATGCCACTCCAATCGACGTCCGCGCTCGGCTCATCTCCACTCCACGGCGGCGGCGGCGATGGATCTTCATTGGAGGAGACGTCGGTCTCCCCCGTCTTACGACGCTTGATGCGGCGGTCGTTCTGATCGCGCTTTGCAATCTCCCTCTCCTTGTACTGGGCCTTGCGCTCGGCCCTCCGCCTCTCCGCAGCCGCTCTGTTGTGGTTGAGAATTACGTCCTGCGGGAGAGGGGGCTTCGCGGGGACAAGGTGGGAGCACCTCAGCTAAAAATAAAGGAAGCGAAAGAAATTAGCAACAGTCGAAAGTCTCCGAGGAGATCCGAATCAAATGAAGATCTCGAACTTGTCGGAAGAAGAAAATACTCACAAGTTTTTCAGTCCCCTCGTTGGGGAGCATGGGCAGAAGCTGTGACGGCGGCCACGAGTACGACGCCCGCCCGATGGCCACCGACACCCGACGCTGGATCTCGTCCAACGAGGGCGGCTCGGGCGCAGTCACAGACCCCGCGAAGGGGGCCCTGCTCGCCGTCATCTCGTAGATGCGAAGGGGCCGCCTCCGGAGCGGAACGATCCCCCGCGCGTGGTACTGCCCGATGACAGCCACCAAGTTGACCCCGGCATTACGGAGCCGGGTCAACACCACCTAGTGCTCCTTCATCAGCCTCTCCTGCTCGACCGTCGGAGGCCCGTCGCTCCAATTCCGCGGCACCTTGGCGAACGAGGAGCCGGTGAACTCCGGCAGCACGTGGTCGGGGTCGTTCTTAAGGTATAACCAGCCCTTGTGCCATCCGCTGTTGGAGCTCGTCAACGAGAAGGGGATGTACGCGTCGCCACGGCCTTGCTTCATCCGGAGATTGGCGCACCCGGTCGTCGTCGGAAGTGGGCCGTCCTTCAGGCAGGCGAATTTGAAGAAGTACTTGAAGAGGTGCCAATGGGCGCCGATGCCCAAGTACCCCTCGCACAGCGCCTCGAACGCCGCCATCTGCTGGATGCTGTTCGGGTTGAGATGCTGGAGCTGCAGCCCATACCCGAAGAGCACCGCGCGGATGAATCGTCCGGCGGGGACGGAGAACCCACGCTCGTGGAACGCCACGAACGAGACGACATAGCCCTTTGGAGGGCGCGGCACGGTCTCGTCCTTAGGCACTCTCCACTCCTCGGCGTCGGTGAGCGCGGGCAGCTGACCAGCGGCGACGAGACGGCAGAGGACCGAGCGGGCCACGCTGGAACGCGACCAATTCGACATGGCGACGGAAAGCTCTCACGCGTGGCGCGGGTGAAGGAGGCAGCGGCACTGAGGGCGTGAAGCGCAAAGGGAGCGAGCGGCGATGGTGATGGAGAAGGCTGGGAAGCGAAAATATTCAAGTCCCAAGCCGGCGCACGGTTAAAAGGGAAGGGGCGTGGCCGCCGGCCTTTAATGTCGGTCTCACCACGCCGCGAAGACGCCTGCACGAACGCGTGCGCCCCGGGGTAACTGACACCCGCACGCGTGACGTTTCGACACTCGGTGGGCCCGAGAATCTGAATCGGCTGTGCGCTATCTCGTCAAACCGTCACATCCACCACGTCGACCACGACCTCCACAACGGACACGTCGCCCACGACCACTACGACCATCTCGACCAAAGACCTCGGAACGATGACAACATCTTTGGAGATTAAAAACCCCACAAGCGAGTCTACAACTCACTCGTGGGCTCGGGGGCTACATCCGGCGGATGCGTTCGCGCGCACCCACCGGAAAAACCAAGAACAAAGATCATCACGACGCCTTTCATCTGAGCCTGTGGGCGAGTCCTTGACTCCCTCCCAGGCTCGGGGGCTACTGACGAGGGCCTGGATTAGGCCCCCCTTAAACGGCGAGATAATTACTCTCAAGATAGAGTCATCTGACAGCATTGACAATGTGAAGGCCAAGATCCAGTGTAAGGAGAGCCACAGATCCCTGTCAAGACCTTCACTGGCAAGACGCCTTGTCTCCGACCAGTGGGAAGCTCCCCCGACAAGTCCCCGACTGAGGGGTGGCTTCTCCGACAAGTCTCCGCCTCGCACGAGGAGTCTCCACCCCGCACGAGGAGTCTCCGCCTCGCACGAGGAACCTCCGCTTCGGCTCCGACAACCTACTCGCTCGCACGAGGAGTCTCCGCCGCGCGCGAGGAGTCTCCGCCTCGCACGAGGAGTCTCCGCTTCACCTCCGACAACCTACTCGCTCGCACGAGCAGTTTCCGTCTCCGACCAAGACACGGCCCACACGAACGTGGCGCCACCCCGACGCGCGAGCGCCCCCGCAATGACGCGTGGAGGCGCCAGTTCCCCACGCCATGCAAATTCACCAGCTGGCGGTACGCGCGGGCGGCCGGTTCTAACAAGAGCCGTAATGCGGCACTGTTCGGCCGCGCGGCCCCCAACGCGCCGTCCCTTCCGACTCTGCGGCATGCCAACTCCGTCAGAAGCACTCGAGTGCCTCCTATAATTAGTGCTGGCCTACGGTTAGGCCTTAACGTGGCGGACTCATCCCATACACAGGCGGGTCGAGTCAGCACCAAAGAACTCGGAGGAAGCGCCAGGTGCCCGGAATGAACAGCGCCGCCTGGCCACGCGGCGGCCTCGAGCACCAACACAGCTCAGCCCCCCTTCAATGCTTCCTGGCAGACGGCGACGTGCGAGAAGACCTCCCGGCTGTGTGGGACTGTAGCATTTACTCGTTTTCCCCTTTTGCCCCTCCCCTTGCGTCTATAAAAGGGAGAGGAGGGCAACCGTCACAAGGGCGGACGAACCGAACTCTCACACCTCAGGGATTTGGGCTCGACACCCTCTCCCGACAAGTTTGTAACCCCTACTATAGACATCCCTAGCGCAAGAACACGGCAGCTCGATACTGGACGTAGGGTATTACTCCTCGGAGGCCCGAACCAGTCTAAATCCCGGCGTCTCTCGCACTAACCATCCGGGTCGGACACACGATTCGATACAAATTTACTGATCGGCGGTAGAGAACCCCGACAGTCCGGTGGGGTAAGACCGCCCACAGGTTTTCATTAAGAAGAATGAACCTTCTCCGGGCTTAGAAAACCCCTGAACCTCGGTTTCACCGGCAAGGGGATTTTTTTTAAAACCAGCTCCATAATTCGCTCCAATGAGTAATCGAACCTGGGTCTCTTGGTTACGACCATACCTCAACTCCTCTAACTAAGTAGACTAGAGGGGCTTTGGTACGTGTTTCTCCTATTGGTGTTGTGAATTAGAAGGTCATTTCCGATTTCAGTAGAAGTGAGCAGACGTGGTTTGATTCAGGAAATACTTTGTCTCATAAAAAGTATAATCCTAACTTTTGAAAAAAAATCACACAAAGAATGCAATTCTAGAAAATAGATCTAATTATCTTCCTAATTAAGTGGTCAGATCTGATTTGCATACCAAAAGTTAATGTATTTGGCAAACAAATAAGGACATTGGAGTCATTTCAATCCTCCATTATAATCTATAAAAAAAATTAAAATTACACCCTTTTATGGGATGGAGGGATTACACTACAATGGTTGCATTACTACGTTTCTCTCGGGTCCGTCCGATCGCGAGATGAAACAGCCCAACAACTCGATCGACTTTCGACGGCTCGTTAAGTTTATGGAGCCGGCTGAGTCGAGGCTCAGGCCCCGAAGCCGGCGGGTCCAGGTCAACCAAGGCCCCGAGACCTGTTCCGAGCTCTGACCGACCGACGCTCGGTCCTCGGAGGCCGAGACGAGGCGGCGGCGCCCAGGCGGTGGACTGGCCCGGTGGCCTCCACCACTCACTCACCCCCGCCCGTGCGTGCTGCGAGGTGCGGGCGGGCGGGGTGGCCGAGCAAGCGGCAGGCAGCGCACGTGAAGTTCCACGCGCCCGCGCCTGGGGATTCCGGCAAAATATTTCCTGGGAACGGCGCTCGGATCCGCTCATTCATCACGGCGGTAAACACAGGAAAATTACCCATCAAAATCGGGGGTATTTCGCGTGGCGCGCATGAAGCGGACGTGACGCCGCGAGTTTCTAGCTGTTGTGATGTTTACGGCCCGGGGCAGGGGCAGGAGAGGGGGCGTCGTCCTCCGAGCGCTGTCAAGCTCAAGCGGGAAGGATGTGACCGGCGGCGCTAGTTTCCTGTGTGTTTACCGCCGTGATCCCCTGGGACCCGACCCGCCGAGTGGACGCGACGCGATTGCACTGCACGCCGCCGTAGCAGCCAGCAGTGCAACCGGATGTTGCAAACGGAGCCGGTACCGGTACCAAGGCCAGAGAGCTGCACAAGCCGTGTCAAGACCCAACCGCAAGTCCACAAGCAATAAATCCTGCAAGGCTCCCAACTCAGCTGGAGTACAGTAGTACACACTACTCACAAGCAGGCACGTATAGACTGGAGCCTACGGAGTAGAGCAGTACTAGTACTCCTAGACCACAACCAGCTACGCATCGATCTCTTGAAAAGCCTGAAGATCGATCAAATCCGCCCCTTAACTCCCCAAAGATTTCCTGACCCCAAATCTCCATCTGCTGCAGCTTCTGCGTACACACGCTGCCACGTCTCCATGTTCGGCCCCTGAGCCGTCTCTCTCGCAGTCTTGCTCTCTCTCCCCTCGGCCTTTTTATTCACCGCAGCACCTGTGCTTTACCACACACACAGGCACACCCCCTTTCCTCACAAAGCTGACCAACATTTTCAGTTGGGAGAAGCTGGGCGTTTCTCCCCTTGGCGCTATCGATTGGTGAGCGAACTCTTCCATCTCCCTTCCTCGTTCTGAGCTTCACAGGCTACTTTCTTCCAGTTTGTGTGTGCACTGCTAACGTTTGATGCCACTTTCCTGCAGCGTTTTCTCGCAAGCCAGCCCAATGGAAGGCACGATGGAGCTCGCGGTAAGCTCATCAACAGATTCCCTTGTATGTGGTAGCCTCCTTGTCCGCGTGTCTGATCGTGCACTTACAGTGATGTTCTTTGCTGTTGTCTTGCTGTCTTCAGATGGAGATGGAGAGGAGGAGCACTCCGACAACCAAGCAGCCTCGTGAGCTAGAGGTGTTCACATGCCATGGAAACCCAAGAGCGCGTACACCTTGGCCGCCCGGAGCACTGGTTCAGATGGTTCATGTCTAGCACTAGTTCGGTGTTATCCTGATTGAGCTTTTCATTCGATCCGTCATCCTCATTCTTCTTCATATTCTCAACGTCGTAATTGTTGGTGTCTTCCAAGATCAAGTCTTGAAGTCTTCTTGACCTTGCAAGACCTTTTCTTGACCTTGTAAGACCCAACGTTGCGATATTTCTTTTCTTCGACTCAATCTTATCTACCTCGCATCTTCATCCTCATTCTTCTTTCCTTCTTCTGTCTATCCCTCTTGAGCTGTGTTCCGAAGTTTAGTAACTGGATTTTGATATTCTATGGTATATTGATCTCCCGTGAGGAGTGAATGGTGTGGAGCTAGCTTCTCATATAGTGTGTACTGCTGCGGGCTCATTGTGTAAAATCATCCCTTCAACTGTATATTTTGCTGTAGAGTGCAGTAGATGAGACACACAAAAGCATGTTCCTGTTGCGCAATGATGCTCAGGCATGTGAAATAGGCTCCCGTTTGTAAGCTAGCTTCGTATGTATCCTATCAGTGGAATAAGTAGGCCGTCTGCTGCTTGAGACATTTTGGATCCATTTGCTTTTTTACTACCGGGGGAACGGCTCATTTTTGTACTGAGACACGATGCAAGATTAATGTGTTGTCATTTCGTTCTGTTATGCTGTTACAGAAGTACTACTAGTTCAGTTGACAATGCTACAACAGCACAGCCTAGTTCAAGGTCCCGCCACCTCTCCTTCGTTCTCTCACGCATTTCATCATCGTGGTATTGGATGCAAGGAATTCAAATTAAGGCTGCAAGTACGAGTTAGTGAGGCTAATTAACTTTGCCGTTTGCTTTTTAATTAGACCTGCTGAGGTCTGTTAAGTTTTGAATGGCTAGAGCTCGTGACAAAACAGCTCCAAGAGTGAATACCATGTTATGATGATAAGAAGTGGGTATATATCCGTGATAAGAAGTGAATAGATAGCTCCAAGAGTAGTACAATCCTGACCTAGCAGAATAGTTCCGGTTAGTAGTCTGAAAGATGAAAAGGAGAACATTTTGAGGCCTTCTTTAGTTGGCTAAATTTTCCAACTTTTTCTCCACTCTCTTTCCAACACATCACATTAAATACGTCAAAAGACATATGTTCGGAGTATTAAATATAGGTAAAAAAATAACTAATTATACAGTTTTGATGTACTTTGCGACACGAATCTTTTGAGCTTAGTTAGGCTATGGTAGGATAATATTTATCACAAACAAACGAAACGTGCTACAGTGTACTACAGGAGTTCGAAACGTTAAAAAAGCAAATTTTTCACCGAACTAAACAAGGCCTGAGTTAGATTCCAGGATAGAAATCATTGCAAGTGTCAATCGTAGCTCACGATCGAGCTGTCAGACTGAGTAAATAGAGTACTTTACATCACACTCATTCTTAACGAAGGTTCAACGTTAACTGAAGCATGATCACGGGCCATCCTTACCCTCTACTGTAGAAGCATATGTCACACACACAGAGAGTGATACAGCCATATTATTGCACGTACAAAAACATAAGAGTCAAGAGAACAGCACATGCTGATCGTATGATCAAAGGTACTCCTACCCCTTCTAAAATTGACCAATTTAAGCTCTAAAAAGCTTATACTGTTTTGTTCGAGCTAAGCAGGGAGATCTGAAAATTGTCCTAGCTAGGAGCAGCACTACAGGTGAAATATTTGTTCTGAAACTAGGAGGACGGAGATAACTTGGATGTGTAGCCTAAGCAAGAACAAGGAGCACTCTAGGCCAGCAATTAGGGAGGGGACAAACACCAACACTTGCTGGACATGTCTTTAGGAAAAGAAGGGGCAAAAGGTTGCTCCACAAGGCGTAGAGAGTCAATTCATAAATCATTGGTAGCACTGACCTCCATTGGAAATGGGAACGCAGAGCAAAATGCCAAAAAGCATCTCTTTTAGTTACAATACATACTCATGGCAATATGTTATCAGTAAACAAAGCAAATACTGATGCAATACATCTTCCACTGTAACACTGCAGTACGTACAGGTCCATTCAAGCCTGTTAATCTGTTATCATATAGTGGCAGGCCATGTAGGCACGTACGTCTATTTGGCAGGCACTTACACACAATCCTCTGTGTACAGTAAATTAAATGAGCCATTCAAAGGCATCAAATGGAGCAACCTACCCTTCACCACTGCACAACACAATGCAAGCATGCATGAATTCGAATCACTGGGCAGGAGCAGGATTTAGGGAGGCGGCAGAATGCCCTAACACTAACCAGGCTTTATGGCCTGCATGGACTGATCTACTCGCTGGTTTTTGGGCCTTGTTTAGTTGGTGGAAAAATTTGCCTTTTCAACGTTCCGAACTCCTGTAGCACACTGTAGCACGTTTCGTTTGTTTGTGGTAAATATTATCCTACCATGGCCTAACTAGGCTCAAAAGATTCGTGTCGCGAAGTACATCAAAACTGTATAATTAGTTATTTTTTACCTATATTTAATACTCCGAACATATGTCTTTTGACGTATTTAATGTGATGTGATGGAGAGAGAGTGGAGAAAACGTTAGAATTTTTAGCAAACTAAACAAGGCCCGGGTTGGTGCTCTCCACATGGGCGAGCTGAGCAGCGAGCGAGCTCGCGTTGCACGGCAAGAGATAGCCAGGGACAGTGCAGTGGGAGCTCAAAGCCTAGCTATACCGGAATGGAATATCATCGCCTTATTAGGCCTCGCTTTCCTTTGTGGATGCCACCAAACCCTGTCCGGAGACCAGAATTCAGGCGAAATTTTGGTGAAAAGAATGTGGAGGGGAACAAAAGGAGAGGAAAGGCGCTCCTTGTGCACACAACAAACGCGACAAGACAAAAGGGAGCCGGGGGCTCCGTTGGTACATACAACTAGCGGCGCACCAGATCGAGTGTGGACACACATGCTATTGTCGAGGTGCAAAAGAGGTTTTTCATAGTCACCATGTGAAGGAACTAGGATATAATAGAATGCTCCCCACGTTCATCATCAAAATCACTAGTCTTTTGATATTTGGGTTGCTTCAGGAATTGTTAAGGCCTGAATACAAATTAAACCTATGCAAATTAAATGTCCTTAGACTATCTCCAACAATCAATACCCACACACGATACACATTTACTAGTTTGAGTCACCCACAGTCAGATCGAGAGAACCCAAATTCCTTTCGCCTCCGACAGCAGCAACCCATTCCATTCGTTTCTGCCGTCCCTACCTCCCTGTCAATCGCGGGCCCACCTCGTCTCGCTAGCCGCGCAGTGCGTCGCGAGGAGAGAAGCAACGCACTTTTGCCTTCTGTTTCACCAAGCAAGCAAAATGGATCGCTGGTTTGGGTGTGTTGATGGACCGGGGTTTGGGTACCTAAAAATACTGTGCACTATGCAGTATAGGTTTGGGTTGCCGAATGCTTTCTCTCTTGGAGATAGTCTAGTACTTCTGGAAGTCAATTTGCATAGGTTCATTGAGCCCTCTATCCGTGAGGGCATTGCAGAACTACTCCGCCTCAAGTATGAATGGATATTTCAAGTAAAGGAAAATGAATGAACAAGCATTAGCAGGCATGGACATGGTTTTAGAATGATATATACTTGCTCTACCAGAAGATCAGATAGATTGATGGGGCAAGAGATAACGATGTGACACCCAAGAAACTCTCTACTCTTTTGTATTACTCCGTATTTCCCCTTGTACGAGTACAATTCTACCATTCACAACGCTTTTGAGATGGACATTTATGAGGCGCCCACCACCTCCATCTGTCCCCTCCAGAGTGAAAGAGAAAAAAAAACAATATCCCCCCTATACGCACGCCCGGTCACACTTCCACACAGGGCCACAGGGGGTATAGTTTTGTCCTTCAATGGTCAATTCCCCTCGTCTCTACTACAGGATGCAGCATTTTAAGCTGCAGCATCATCTGCATTGTGCCTCAGCACCGTCTCGTGGCTGGCATGCATGCATGCAGCATGCTTGCAAAGTTGCAAAGACTCGGCCAGTCCTTTTCAGCTCAGAAGTTAGGGGTGAGTGGACAAAATGGATTCAATTCCAAATAGTGAAGCGAAACGGCCCGGTGCACAACAGCACAAGCAATAGATGGGCAGGAAGGAAGGAATCCATGCCATGTCCAGAAACAGTGGCGAGAACAGAAGCAGCAACGAGCAAAGAGAAATGGCATTGATGAAGCATGCAAAGGCTGTGCTGCGTGTTACTGCTGCAGCAACCCGACTAGTCGAAATCTAAATGCGCGCATGCATGCGTTCGAGCGGCTCGAGTTAAATGGCTCCATATCTCTTTGCATCTTCCTTGAAAAGAGAAACTTTTTCTTGCCACACAGGTAGGAGTGGTAGCCTTTCTCTTGCCAGTAGAAATCAATAAGGTAGGTGCACAGCATGAATTGCTTCGACTGGAGTACAAGAATCCCAAGAAATTTGAAGTGTGCAAGTCAATTCAAGACTGATTATGTACCTGACTGATAATTTCAAGCAGGAAACTTTGAATCCTTGATGCAACCTGGAGACCAGAAGTTTCTTTCTGTCAGTTTCAGCATAGCACTATAATTATCTACTATTAACTTTATTGAAAAAATGGATTTAGCTAGCACAAGCCAGCCTCTCAATGAACATAATAGCTGTTGCTACTTGCAAGTCGTTGTTCCTGTTAGAGTTTTCATTTTGATCTGTAGTTGATACACTAACCTTTTTTTTAAAGCTTTGATACACTAACCTTGTGTGCCCATTCTCCAGCAATGGCAATTTTTACCAGCCCAAGTGTATTGCTTTTGTTCAGAGAGAACTCTGATGTCCATCGTATATTTTCTTGAAATATGAAAGCTCGTCTGCTCTGGGCCACCGGATTTACCTGAAGTCTGCAGGACAAGGCAGTGACACATCATGAAATAACCATAAATAGGCAGCTTATAATAATAGTAATTGCACCATAAATACTGCAGTTCCTAGAGCTGCTGCCATTCGATCAAAAACACCACTCGTCAAGCCAAAGATCTCTCCTGGATCTCATTCGTGCTGCGTGGGAGAGACCTCGCAGTTCCAGGGGACGGACGGCCTCTGCCTGCGGCCTGGTGATGTTTACAAGACGCGAAGCGGCAGGCTGGAGAAGCAGGGTAGCACCTGTGCCGCCCACTGCGCAGTGAAAACCCTATCGCTACTAGGCAAAAGGCACATGATTGTGTCCTGAACTTCTGATCAACAAACAGTAACAAAACACCTACTCCCTCCGGTTTCACATTAGAAGTCGTTTAGGACAGCGACACGGTCACCAAAGCACAACTTTGACTTCTCTTTTTTATAAAAATATTTATTGGAAAGTTATATATGTATATTCTTACGAAAGTAATTTTCAAGACAAATCTATTTATATGATTTTCACATTTTCAAACTTAACGACTTAAAAGTTATTCATGTTTTATATTCCTAATGTTTGACTCAAACCTTGTCCAAAACGACTTCTAATAGGGAACCGGAGGGAGTACACAATAAGTTGGCATTAAAACTTGGCCAGGCAGACACAGTGGTCACCATCGTCAAGTCAGTTCTCCCAGAAGTTAAATGCTCTGTATATATGTGCATCAGAACAGAAATTCAAACACAGCAGAGATAAAATTTCACCCACAGGAGCCAGAGGGTGCATGCATGGAGCAATCAGTGTAAAAATCAATTCCAAATCTTGAGCTGACCCTGAAGGAAAACCTCACGAGTCGTGATCACTGTTTGCTGCTAGATCTTGCTGGACAGTCATCCACAGAGCATGTCTTGCACTTCACGTGCCCAGACCAGGTTCAGTCCTCTGAACTGACCCTGAAAACCAAATAAAAAGGACCAGCAACGTCGGGAGACAAGACCAAGACTGTTAGAGATCTGTATAGTACATTTGTGACAGCTGGTGATATTTACATGCTGTCTGCTTACAACAAACTACCAATCAACTTGGGTTGACTGGCAGAATACATGAGATTGATTTAAGTAAAATGTACTACACACAGCAGTGTATACTCTTGTATAAATGGATCAACCACAAACTCGCCAAAATAACCGGCATCGGTGTTCAGTGGTCATCCTGCTGAAGTAACTGCTAACTAGTGGAAACTTCTGTGACAAACAATTCCACAAAGTTGAAGGAGCGGTGCAGTTCTTGGGGTCCAGGACAACCGTGGAATTACACAAGGACCTGTGACTTGGCAGCACGACGTGAGCATTTGATGCGGGCACTCTTGTTCAGGCTGCAAGCACAACCTTCCAGCAGCTCGAAGTCTTCATCACATATTAGTATGGATGCCATCTCAGGGCAGTCCAATAGCATCTTAGAGCTAAGATATCCAGCAATGGTCCAAGTCTGATATAGACGTGATTGTTTCCCAATAAACCTTCCTGTCCTGGTGTCGTAATACTCCGGCCACTTGTCATCTGAGAGCCTCTTTTCTGCCACTTCAACTGCCCTCCGTGCTAAGTCACGCCTACCCATCTTGATACAAGCTAGGGTGAACTGAACAGTGAAGACAAATTATTAAACATCAATCTAAGAAAAATTAAGGAACCATCAAAGATAGGGCACGATAAGTTCCAAAAGTCCGGCCATAGCTTAGATGTACCTGCCATAACAAAGTAGGCCAAGATCCACCATTATGATACGACCAGGGCCTGCAAATAAAGGCAATGCAATGCAACTTGGTTAACGCTTCGGGACCATGCTTTTGGTGAAGGTTTCGCATCATGGGGGCCAAAAGAGTAAAGTTTGCTATTGGTTTAAGAGAGGAGGTGCTATTTCACCAAATTCAATTTCGTTTGAATTTGTGTGTGCCCATAGCAATGTATGGGCTAACCTAGCATACAGAAAAAGAAAATTAAAAGGCTAGAAAAAGTTCAGTTGCTCACGTGTTTTTGGGATCACTGCCAGTGATGATACGCCATTCCTCGTACTCTAGTGCAGGGTAGCATATTTTGAGAGGCATATTGGCCACTATGTCATCCCATTTGGCTTCAATGAGATTCAGAATACCCTCTGCTTGCCTTTGGGTAGCAAGAGATGAGACAATCGACCAGAGATTCCCAAGAGAGAAAAACCTAAAATCCATGTGAGCTGGCTGCAGATTGCCTATAAGGTAACCACCTTTCACCGGAATCCAGTCCGCAAGCCAAGAAGGAATTTGCTCCGGGTAGATGTTGAACTTGTTGATAGCATCATGGGAGTACTCCTCAGTCTTGTAACGATAAATCTCGTTTATCTTCTTCATATCGACCCAATAATACTCTCTGATGTGAAATGACAGAGCACTGAGCCTATTGTTAATAGCACGGATCAAGTTCTTTGATCCATCATTTACACTGATCATTTCTCGAGCACAGCGCAAAGCAGAATAGAATAGAGCCTGTGAGATAGAAGCTGTAAGATTCCTGATGACAATTATCTCTCATATACACTGATTTTTATCTAGTATGAAGCCCCATATATGCAAACTTCAAAGAAACTTCAAGGTATGAATAGAGACTAGATAGCAAATAACAGTCAACAAAGTCAAATTGACTACGTAAAATTATGGTAATTCAAACACCAGTCAGCGAAATCAAACTGGGACTGGTTAGCAAAATAAATCTAGGTTTAAACATCATGCAAAACTACTTAAATATATGGTAGCTCAGACATCGATTGACGAACGGCGTAATAACAAGAGAGCATTGATTTGTCCTTAGAGCCAGGCCGACCACAACATTATACAAAGCTACCTAATCTAATTGAGAACATTAAGAATAAGGATCAACCAGCTTGCCTGGATCTCAAGAGGATGCCCATGGATTCCCATCCGCCGATCAATCATACATGATCCATCTGTTACTAGCAATGTGGGAAACATGTCAAATCCATCAGACAAGCACAAATTCAGTATTAGCCTGATGCCTGTTTGCACATCAACCCTTTCCTGCAGAGTGTAATCTCCAGTAATTTTGCCATATGCCCTCAACAGTATTATCCACCAAAGACCTTACAAACAGAGAGTTTGATATTTAAAAAATAAACAAAAACCAATCTTCAGGACTATAATGCGACTCCATAGAAATACTCACCAGAGTCAACTGGTGCTACACGTCCAATGGCTGATTCGCCAAAATCAGGGTCAAGAATCTCCTCAAATGCTTCACTGTTTCCATCTAAAGGCACAGATCTAACTTTGAAACTAGCAGGCATCAATCCCTGACCAGGGCTATAGCAATCCACGGTCTTCTCCCAACTCTGATAGATACGGGGGGAAGCAAACCATTACATTTCCTTCCAAATACTAACTATACATTCAAAGTGAGCTAAAACATTCAAAAGCTAGTAGTATGCTGTGAAGAGACTTGTTAAATGCAGCGTCTGAAGCTACCCAATAAACAACCAAAAAAGTACCCCAACTCTGGAGGACCAGTGAAGCTAGGATTTTTGTATAGGTCAAGTTAAAGATTCCAGCAGAAAAGTTCAAGTTACCCCTTCATTTTCAAACAATAGACAGTTCCAATAAAACATGCATCTAATTCCGATAACACCATTTCATACTGTAGAGAAGTGAGGCAGGATGCAGCTAAGGGCAAGTACAACGGAGAGACGGCACCCGTCTTTTTGCTCAGTCCGATGCGAAATCAGCTCATTAACTGAAGAAAGAGAGAGGAGCCGGCGTCTCGTTCATCTACGGCAGACGCTCGTGCTCCGATGCAAATTGCCTGTTCCTGTCGCGTGTTGTAGCAGCTGCTGCGGGTCGCCGATGGCGGCATGGATCCGCTGCGCACGGCGCGAGCGCGCGCGATGCCCTCCCCCGTGCGCCAAAGAAGCCTGCCATATTTCTCTCCAGTCTCCACCGTGCTCATCCTCCTCAAATAAATCCCCACGGCCCTCAATCTCGCGGCAACCAAACCCTACCAGGAAACACCACGAAGCAGCTGGAGAAGAATGGGGCAGCGGCGGCACGAGAAATGCTCAAGGCAGATACGTCTCAACAGCGGAGAGCTGCGGACGGGCTAGGCCACCGTGTCGGCGGCGCGGGCCGGAAAGCTTCAGCGTATATAAATACTTATTATTTTACGAGTCACGTGAATTGTTTGAATGTATTGTGCATTCTCTCACGTATGCAACAAAATGGCTACAAAGATCAAGTATGCACTAGATTACCATGATTTGTATGTTAAAGGATGAATTAAACAACTTGCAGACAGCCAAATAGACAGCTCATTGTACAAGTTGTCTGTTTAAACTGTCTGTTTGTGTCAAATAGACAACAGTTGTCTACACTGTTGTACTTGCCCTAATGCAAAGACTCAAGTACTCAACAAATTGATGGGGACATGGCATCACAAGGCGGGATATGTTGCTCTATTGGGTGGGTTGGGTGCTGCTCAAGGTAAATGGTATGAAGGATCAACAGATCAGAATTGGGGTGATGAGCTATCAGATTGCTCAGTTGATCAAGCAAAGGGATTGCGTGATTACATCTTCTATCAATTCTAAATAATCAACAGGCATCAATATTGCGTGATTACATCTTCTATCAATTCTAAATAATCAACAGGCCTCAATATTCATATGATAATGTTGATTTTTCCACGGAGGAAATAACTTAGCTAATCAAATGAAACAGAAACATCAAAGATGACCAGCACTGAATGGTAAACTGATATACAATCTTTCTAAGCAGTACCACTTTATGGCAGATCATACCAACATAAGAATGCTTCTATGGTTCACAATGTGGGCTATTCTGAAAACATCATATTTTGCAGTTACCCCTGTAATGTTTTCCTATGCACTACATATGAATGCAAACTTAAAGTTCATAGCTGATGCAAAAGTCCCAAAGTGGTCCAGTTTTTTTGTAATATCTAAAAACTGTGCATTATAAATTAGTTCAACTGTTCACACAAACTTCACACATGAGCACAAGGGCAATAATAGTGGCACAGGGTAATAATTCAATGCAAAAAAAAATACATAAAAAAATACAGAGAAAACAAAAATAGTGCTCAAATTAGCTTAGTCTGAAAGAATCATGGACAGCTGTCAAACTAAGTTTAGAGGGGGGAAATGATATTAAAGCAACTGCAACAATATAAGATCATAATATCATATACTGGAGGCGAATTTATGAATGGAATGGATTTTGTCATAAAAAGTGCATTACTTCAGTTTGGTAAAACACATACACATGCATTAGTAGAAAATGCTAAGAGTATTATAAAACATTCAAATCCCTAAAAATTGGAAGGATCCAAAGTGCAATCCTACTAACAGAGTTTCTGAGGTCTGAGCAAATACAATAAGATCAAATTGAAGGCACACTGTATTTTTTCCCTTCTGTAATCTAGATTCAGCATTTGAAACCTCTTGGCAGCTGCTGGAAAGGCCACAGTGAGGAATCAGTGGTGGACAACGGGACGGGGGGGGGGGGGGTGCTACATAAAATAATTTTAAACTCCCTACTAAGCTTGGGAAGATGGTGGGCTGAAGCATGAATTAGCGCAGCTGCATGGGTCTTATCAGCTCTAGCTAAGTTTCTATTGATATGTCTATATATGAAGGCTACATAGAGCTAACCCTTACCAGATTGTACTGAATTCTATTATTCCGCTGCAACTAATCCGTAGCTAGGTGAGAAAATAATTGTCTGTTTCTTAATCTGTCTTCAATTAACAGATAGCAAATACACTTATTAATGTCATGTAAGCAATAAAGACATGACCAATGCTATAACTAACATAAAAAGAAGTTGCTTCTTCAAAATTTAGTGCCTACGCATATGATTTTTTACTGAACATGTTTGCCCCCCACCCCTATGTATAATTTCTGGTTCCGACACTGAGGAATCCATGCATATTCCAACTGAAAACAGTATTCCAGCATTTTGCAAAATTGTGGGACTAGACGTCTAGACCTAGGTGGGAATTGCTCAGGAAACTTTTCACCTACCCAACCACACAAGTCCAAATACTCTGATGTCGTCAATTATCAAATTTGAAGGAAGAGGGTCTCAATCCAAGAGACTGTATGACTAAAATGAATGAATGCTCTCCAGACTCCAGAGACTGAAAGTTTCAGACTATTTTGGTTATTGTATCAAATAATCCTGGACAATTGGACACTAACTTCACCTCAACTACATTTCAGTTTAAACATGGGCAGCATAGCACTACACCAGGAATGAAGAACCTCCCATTATTTGGAGGTTTCGCACGACTCACCTGGAGCTGCAAGGTGTGGAGCAGGAAGTTCTTCACAATGTCGCTCTCTCCCTTCAGGAGGAAGGCGATGGCCGATGGCACGAAGTCCCTGATGAACACCTGGTCGTAATTGAGCATCTGACTGGTGGACGGGTCGTTAGCGGCCACCGTCCCCACGGCACTGCCGCAGTAGTTGACGACCGCGCGTCCGAGCAGCCACCACGCCTCCTTCTCCTCCGGGGACTCCTCCCTGCTCTTCACCGCCTCCACCCCCGCCTTAAGCCCCTCGAGCTCCACCTCCTGGCAAGCCAGCGTCGCCTGCTCGTGCGCCGCCTCGGACGCGGCGGCCTCCTCCGGCGGCGGCGGGCTGCTCGGGGGCTCATCCTCGATCGGGGGCGACTCCAGCGGCGGCGCCGAGGGCGACAGCGTGGCGGCGCGGAAGGGGTCGAAGGGCGGCGGCTTGTAGTGGTCGCCCGACGAGGACGCGCCGGCGTCCACCGTCGTGGAGAGGAGGCAGCGCGCGGCCGCGGCGAGCGGGGAGGCCGCGGTGGAGGAGAAGCGGCGGCGCGAGAGCGAGAGGCATAGCAGCGCGTGGCGCTGCGCGCCGCGGCGGAGGTGCGAGATGGCGGCGGCCGCCATTGGTGGAGCCGGCGTCGGCGCCCGTCCGGTTATGGATTGCGGAGGAAGAAAAGGTTCCGCTGCGATCGGGTTCGGGATCGGAGAATTTCGGGACGAACAAGGAAAGGAAGGGACGGGAAGGAAATTGAGGCCGCCGCTCGATTCGATCGCGGGCTCAAAGCCGGAGTAGAAATTAGTAACAGCAGTTGGAAGGGGGATTAACGACAGACAAAGGTAGTTTTTGGTTTGGGAAAGTGCAAATTATAGACTGCTGCGGCATCGTACGGCGCAGGGCGTGCCACGTTCGTGGTGGCGGTAAATTTTTAAGCTTTGGAAAGGCCGGGGGATGTGGCGGGGGTGATTCACGTGGAGGAGATTTTTCTTGCCCGTTTGGGAAGGAGAAGCCGAGAAGGGAATTCGCGTTGGAATTGCCGACCAAAAGTGCACATAGCTGGTGTTAAAACTAAGGGGCTGTTTGGTCTGGGGCCACACCCCGCCTCGCCAACGACGCTCCCGCCACGGAACAGCGATTTTCGTGGCAGGCGAAACGTCCGCCGCGAGAGTGTGGCGAGATGCACAGGACCGTGGCAACTTGTGGCCAACAACCAAACATCCCCTAAAAATACATGGCTATAAGCTACTCATATGGTACTTACAACGTTTGAACAAAGAGGTGTTTGGATTCATGGGACTAAATTTAGTCTATTTGAGAGGCTAAAGTTTCAAGCACCCCTGACTAAAGAGGGGCTAAAACCAGTACTGAGACTAAAACTTTTTAGTAAGGGGAATCCTACTAAACTTTGTTTTAGCTCTCTCTCTCCATTTAACCTCATAGAAATAGCATGCCCCATCTATTGGCGGGAGAGGGAGAAAAGGGAGAGAGGGAGAGAGATAATTAATACTCATTTACTACATTTTAGTCTCTTTAGGATTTGGATCCAAGCATAGGTGAGACTAGCAACTTTTAGACTGACTAGTTTTAGAGGGTGTTTGGATCCATGGGTGACTAGAGACTAATTTTAGTCACCAAAGTGACTAAACCTCCAAACACCCCGACTAAAGGGTGACTAAAACTAGTTTAGTCTCTAGTCACCCCTCACCCAACTTCTACCGACTAAAATCCCCTCTCTTACCTAATTAATTACTCCTCCCATTAATTCCGTGGACCCAATAAGAGATAGGAGAGGAGAGAGAAAGGAGGGAGAAAGAACAATTTAATGTTAAGAACCATTAATGCTGACTAATTTATTCACCATCCAAACAGGGGCTGACTAAAAAGTTTTAGTCTGACTAAACTCTAGTCAGGTGACTAAAGGGATCCAAACACTCTCTTAGTCATGGGACTAAAAGGTATCCAAGCACCCTCAAATGTATGGATATAGATCTTGTTCAATGTAATAACTAAATAAACAAGATCTAACTAAAAGTAAAACTAAAACTAAAAGATCTACAGGCTACACAAGAGTACTTACAATTATTCATCCATATAGATCTTGTTTATTTAGTTATTACATTGAAAAGATTTTATTACACCCCTCATATGGAATGTTTGAACAAATGCATGAAGTATTAAATATGGAAAAAAATTAATTACATAAATTGTTCACACGAATCTATTAAGTCCAATTAGTCTATGATTTGGACAAATTTTGTGCTACAGTAAATATGTGATAATGATGAATTAATTAGCTTAAAATTTTGTTTCATGATTTCCGATTGATTTCTGAAATTAATTGATTTATTAGTATTTGAACACCCCTTCCGAAATATTCAATGTGATACTGCAAAATTTTTTACCAACGAACTAAACAATCCCATAGTGATCTCTACCGGCGTCACAAATTCAGATTGCTCATAACGAAGAGGAGCATGAGACAGCAAGGAATAGGAATAGGAAGGCTTGAAATTTAGCATCGAAAACGCTGAAGCTCTCGAAAAGTTGAAGCACATAACAAGAAATCACGAGAGACAAAGGTAATTAATCTGCTGAACTGGGTTAAAAAAATGACACAAGTCATAAATTGCGTGTCCGCAGTCCAGGAGGCCTCCGGAGCAAATAATAATAATAATAATAAGGAGAAAAAACACTAAAACAGGCTAAGATGAATGACTACCACAGATAATTGCAGCTGCCCACAGCCCACCGTTGCTAGGCCGCTGTGGGCCTCAAAGCACGCGCTCAGGAGGAGCGCGAACACACACATGAACATGGTCCTTTTTGCCAGGCCTAACCCATACAAACTCTTGTGAGTTTAAACGAGGAAAAATGTGTTTCACTTTTTATTTTTTTAAATTACACAGTACAACGCAAACGTTCACAACGCAAACGCTCACAACACGCACGTACACTCATCTCTATGAACACATGTACGCAAATACTACCCCTATGAGCACCTCCGAAGGACTGAGCATTCAACACATCTGGAGATTCTTGTGGTCATCATTAGTTGCTTTTTGGCAAAACAAACCCACTAGCCAAAAGCTTTGCATGTCTATAGGTAATTATTTTTAGACGGGTAAGTCTTGCTAAGTATTAGTATACCCAGCCTTGCTAAATGTTGTTTTCAGGTGAGGTTGTTTGGCCTGGAGAGATTCCTCCTGGTTGGGAGCTGCAGTGTGTGTCGGATGACGAGTGATGACATCACAGATGACCTCCCATGATGTTATCCAGGCGTTTAGTTTAATTTAAGGTTGTTGGAGTGAGTGGAAATGCAGAGGAGTGCAATACACATTAAAGATCACATTCATGCTATACTAGTGCTTAAGTGCTCATCCAAAGGCTTTGCACATGCTTAGAGTGTGTAGTGCTAGCATATTTAGTGTTGAGTGAGAAGTAAGGTGTGCCTATCTTATGAGGTGATTCTCAAATGGATCAAGTTGTACAAGGTGCGCCGGAAGCCTTGGGGCCTTAGTGGCTCTCCAGCAAAGTCTTCGACCCTCCGGCTTGGTGTGGAGAGGCGAGGACGCTTTGTGCGGGGGACGTGGAGACCCCCTCCCTTGGTGGAGAAGCTCATTAGTGGAGGCGACATCAAGGTGACTAAGGGAGCTTGACGAGTGCCTTCGTGGTGAGTCTTTGTGGCAAGTAAAGTGATGCTCTTGGGATGGACTTGGTGACCGAGAAGTAATACTCTTGTACAGAGTGCTTCAGCAACGTGGACTAGTGATGGCTTAGTACCTACCGATACCACGGGATAAATCGCGTAGCGAGAGTTTGCTTCCTCTCATCCCTCTTTACGTTTCCGCATTACTTTCTTACAATCCTTGTTTGCCCTTACTTTTGTAGAATAGTATCTTGTTAGGATTGGCTATACGTCGAAAAACTTGTTTGGGACGAGAATTCCACACTAGATCAACCAAGATTGCACATCTAAATAGAAATGATCTAGTTTACTTTACGCAAAGTAGTTGAAATCATATGTTAAGATTTTAAGTTGCCTAATTCACTCTCTCTCCCCCTCCTAAGCTACGAGCATCTGATTCCTTACAATATGACAAAAAAAAATTATACATGATTCCAACATTGCATGCTGATTTGTCGGTATTGTCTGAGCACACGCTACTTGCTCCTTGCACCGAGAAATAGACGCACGTCTACTAATGACGCTATACTTATGTGTTTGTAGACTATATCGTGTGTTGAAATGTAGTTACTACTAACTTGGATTAGATGCCCCGCGTGCTGATATGGTGTCCGTAATTTCCGGAGCGTCTGAGCGGGCGACGCGGAAAGTGATCGCTCCCCCGACCTCGACCTAGATTTCGCCGCCACGGTGATCTGGGTCTCTGCTTCGCCGGTGACCTTTCGGAACCGGTGCCCTTGCCCCGCCCACCGACTGCCAGTCGGCGGCGGCCACCGCAAATCGCCGGTTAGCCGTCAGGCGCCGTCGACCACATATTTCCCGCTAGGGGTTCTGCGCCGCTTAGGATCCTAGGTCGGGACTGCTCTGGTGTGCGGCATACTTGCTGTAGATCGCACATCCTTTTTTCCATCTCGCTCCTCTGGCCATGGCCTCGGACGGGGATGGACGGCCAGTTAACCCGGATGACAAGGTCGCTGAGATGTTGAGCCACCTGAATCTGACTGCTGAGGAAGAAGAGGTGGTGGGGCTCAGCGACGATGAGGAGGAGGCGCCAAACCCTAAAGTGGAGTGGGCGCTTCTTGGTAAGGTGCTTTCGCCTACAACGGTGCATGGCGCAGCGATCTATGGAGCGATGAGGCCGGCGTGGGGCAATCCCGCCGGCTTGAAGATCAGATCGATTGGTGCGAAAGGAGATAACCTGTTCGTGGCGGAGTTTGAGTTCAAGCAAGATATGGAGAGAGCCCTAGGCGGATCTCCGTGGCTGGTGGGCAAGCATGCGGTGATCCTTCGGGACTACGATGAAAATCTAAAACCTTCGGAGATCCGCTTCGATAGCATGGAAATTTGGGCACGGATAATCGATCTCCCACTTGGCTGGATGAACAAGGCCCGCGGCGAGAGGGTTATGAGTCTGATTGGAGAGGTTAAGAAAATGGATGTGGATAGGGATGGCAAAGCCAGCGGCCCGTTCCTTCGTGCTCGGGTTTCCATGGCGGTCACCAAACCTATACGTAGGGGTGTTATGCTGAAGACCAAGAAGGATGCAGCGGCTAAATGGTTCGACATTGAGTATGAAAAGCTTCCGTTTTTCTGCGCGGCATGTGGTATTATGGGGCACTCACATCTGGAGTGCGATAAACCACTAATCCGAGACGAGGAGGGGAAGCTACCATATGACGTGAAGCTTAGGGTTTTTGACCCGAAGAGGAAGAAGATGCAAAGTTTCTCTGAGGCAGCGGCTGAAACTTTTGGAAGTACTACCTCGTCGACCTCAAAACAGCCTGTTGGGTCGACGAGTCGGTCTGGGGACAAACGGGCTGCTGATAAGCAAGCTGACCTTGGGGGTGGGGAGGAAGTAGAGGTCTCCTCACCGTTGAAGCAGCCAAGTGGACAACCACGGGGGATGGAGAAGCAGGCCCAGGGGAACAAAAATGCTACTCGCGAGCTGTTCCAGGCCAAAAAGGATGATAAACCCCGAGCTCCAAGGAAGAGGAAGTCTAAGACGGCAAGTCCTACTCCCTCACAGACGCCAGACCTGAATATGCCGGTGACAGGTGACCTTGTGATAGTGCCAGTGGGGTTTGTGTCGTCTAGGGTGAGTCGGCTGCATGGTGGTGGGGAGGAAATGGTGACTACTCCTGCTGCGACTTCGGATGAGCTGACGAAGAAGCAGAAGAGAACAAGCTCTCAATCAAATGCAGGATCGGCGACGGCTGTCGAGAACAGCCCCCACCGGGCACAATGAAAATCTTATGTTTGAACTGTCGGGGACTTGGGCGTCCCGAGGCAGTTCAAGAGCTTCGTAGCCTATGTGAGCTACATCGCCGGTGGGTGGTCTTTCTGTCGGAAACTCGTTACTTTGATGATAGAGTGGATGGTTTGGTGCGATCACTTGGTTTGGAGGGAGGTGTTGGTGTTGGTGTTGGTACTCACGGAAGAGGGGGTGGTTTGGCCCTTCTTTGGAGTCGTGAGGTTGCTGTGAAACTCGAAAGCTATGATAAACTCCATATCGATGTGACTGTGTAGTTGGCAGCAAGTACATCGACACCATGGAGGTTTACGGGTGTCTATGGGGAATCAAAACGGGAACTCAGGCATAGGAGTTGGGAACTCCTGAAACTTTTGAAATCCCGGAGCACACTGCCTTGGTTATGCGCAGGTGATTTTAATGAGTGCCTGTTTGCAAGTGAGCAGATTGGGGGGCAGCCGAGATTGGAGAGGCAGATGGACGGCTTCCGTGATGCGGTGTCTGTGTGTGGCTTTACGGATCTTGGTTTTTTTGGCCTGCCCTATACTTGGGATAACCGACAACCGGATGGACGTAATGTGAAAGTTCGGTTGGATAGGGGTTTAGCTACAGCTGATTTTCTGAATCTCTTCAATAGTTCCAAGGTATGGCATGTGCAAACGACAGAATCAGATCATTGTTGCCTAGTTTTAGAATGTTTGCATACAACGCAGAGGAGGAGCAGGAAGAAGCGTCTGTTCCGTTACGAGAATATGTGGAGGCGAGATGCTACATATGTCCAGATGGTAGAGTCGGCCTGGAGTGCCCAGGATAACCCTGCCTGTCTAAACCAGCTCGCTGTGAACATTGGTGAGGTGTCGAGGGTGATGCAAGACTGGGAAAAATCCTTCTTTGGCTCGGTCCGGCAGGAACTAGCGAGGATGCGTGGGGAACTGGAATCTATCCGGCGTCAGTCGCTACACTCTGGCCCCTCAAGACAGGAGCGTCATCTTATGGCAAAAATGTCAGAACTTTTGTCTAGAGAAGAATGCATGGAGAAGCAACGGTCCAGAATTGAATGGCTCAAAGATGGTGACCGCAACACAGGCTTTTTCCAAGCAAAATCGAAGGAGAGAGCCAGGAGCAATCGTATCACGGCTCTAAAAATAGAGGATGACTCTGTGGCCTCTACCCAGGAGGAATTGGAGGTGACGGCCATGGAGTTTTATACCCAACTTTTTACACGGCAGGAGATGCTTGATCCAGGACCGATCCTTGACTGTGTTCCTGCTAAAGTCACTGCGGATATGAATGACTCCCTAATGAGGCCGTTTACAGCAGAAGAAGTACGGGAGGCACTGTTCATGATGGGGGCTAATAAGGTGCCTGATCCGGATGGCCTAACTGCGGGATTCTATCAGTTCCACTGGGAAGCTTTGGGCCCGAGTGTCACAGGAGCAGTGTTGGACTTCTTGAATGGAGGGGTAATGCCGGATTCTATCAATGGTACTACTATTGTGCTTATCCCAAAAGTCAAGAACCCTCAAGAAATGAAGCAATTTAGGCCAATTTCACTATGCAATGTGGTCCATAAAATATGTTCCAAAGTCTTGGCCAATAGATTGAGGTTTTGTCTGGATGATATAATTTCTGAGGAACAAAGCGCCTTTGTTCCTGGGCGCCTAATTACAGACAACGTCTTGATTGCCTATGAGTGCACACATTACCTGAAGCGAAGAAAGGGAAAAATTGGGGCGTGTGCAATTAAGCTAGACATGGCTAAGGCTTATGATTGAGTTGAGTGGGCGTATCTCAATGATATCATGCTGAAATTGGGTTTTCATGCGACGTTCGTTGCACTGATCATGAGGTGTGTGACGTCTGTTTCTTTTTCAGTTAAAGTTAATGGGAATTTGTCTTCTATCCTCAGACCTTCTAGGGGAATTCGGCAGGGGAACCCTATTTCCCCATATCTTTTTCTCCTTTGTGCTGAAGGGCTTTCATGTCTACTGAAATCGGTTGGTCCAATGCATCTCTCCAGGGGTGTTCGTGTGGGGATCCATGCTCCCTGGGTTTCGCATCTTCTTTTTGCGGATGATTGCATCGTCTTTTCAGAAGCTTCGCAAAGAGGGGCTACTCGTTTACAGGAGATCCTGGAGACCTATAGCCGGGGGTCGGGACAGATGGTGAATAGAGAAAAATCAGCAGTTTTCTTTAGTTCAAACTGTGGGGAGCAAGTGAAGCAAGATGTCAGACAAGTGCTGCACATTGATACAGAAGCCTTGTCTGATAAATACTTGGGGCTGCCAACTGCGGTTGGGAGATCATCTACTGAGGCTTTTGAATTTATGCCAACAAGGATTCGGAATCTAGTTGGTACATGGAGTGGAAGGGAAGCTAGCAGTGCTGGGCGCGAAGTGCTTCTCAAATCAGTGGCCCAAGCAGTCCCTACCTACTCAATGAGCTACTTTCTACTATCTAAGGCGACTTGCAAAAAGATGAGATCAACAATCTCAAACTACTGGTGGGGGAGTTCAGCTGATAGTAGACGCATTCACTGGCTGAAATGGGATTGTTTAACTCAGCATAAATCTGTGGGGGGAATAGGATTTCGAGATCTAAACCTTTTTAACAAGGCAATGCTGGGCAAGCAAGGGTGGCGTTTGGTAACCCGCCCGGACAGCTTATGTGCGCGTGTGCTGAAAGGTCGGTATTACCATGATAGTGATATGTTGCACAGCACTAGGAGAAAACATGCTAGCCATACCTGGAGGGCTATTCTTGCAGGAAGGGAAGTCCTGGAAAAAGGTTTGATCAAAAGAATTGGGGATGGTGGTCAGACTAGTATTTGGGATGACAGGTGGATACCTGCACATTTTGATGCTAGACCGATCACTCCAAGAGATGGCCAAGCTGTTACTTTAGTGGCTGATTTGTTGACAGATTCAGGGGTCTGGAATGAGGAACTCATTAGAGGGATTTTCTTCCCGATCGATGCAGATGCAATTCTCAAGATTCCTGTAAATCAAGTTTTTGAAGACTGTTGGGCATGGGAGCCTGAGAAGCACGGTCACTACTCTGTCAAAACGGCCTATCGAAAGCTCTATGCGATGAGTGGCCGTGGAGATGGGAATTCGCCAAGCAGCTCAGGGGATGAGTCCTGGAAAAAGGTCTGGAAATTGAGCGTGCCTCCGAAAGTTCAACATTTTTGGTGGAGAGTGCTGCATGAGTTCCTCCCAGCAAAAGAGATTTTACACCGGAGACATGTTGAACCGACATTATTCTGTGAATTATGTGGTGCTGACAGAGAGTCTATTAAACATGTCTTGACAGAATGCACGATAGCGAGGCTGTTTTGGAATGAGGTGAAGAGATGCACAGCTATGAAATTGCCAAATCTTCACCTAGATTCATGGGCAAGTGATCTGCTGAATGACCGTTTTTGCAAGGAAAGAGGGCGAGCCATTTTCATCATTGGTATGTACTCTCTTTGGATGCAGCGAAATAAACGTCGACATGGAGAGCCTCAGCAACCTGTCCATGTTGCTGTTCGCTGGTCGCTGGATTTAGCCTTTGATTTATGGACGGCGAAAGGGCTGCTGCAACCCATGAGAGGAAAGTCCCAGGTACAGCGATGGAAGGCTCCACCGTCAGGATGGTACAAATGCAACACTGATGGAGCCTTTTATTCAGATCAAGGGACTGGTGCGTCGGGTGTTGCTCTTAGAGACGACACAGGTCTTTTTGTTGGTGGGCAGGCTAAATGGTACCCCAATGGTCTTGATGCACTGACCCTAGAAGCTCTGGCCTGCCGGGATGGCGCCGTTTATGCTAGAGACAGAGGGGTGCACCGGCTCATTCTGGAATCAGACTGTCAGGAGTATGTGAATCTCTGGAATGAGAGAGACCATCAGCGCTCAAGAATAGCTCCAATCATTAGAGAAACCCGGGTTATTAGCTCTAGTTTCATTGATTTTTCAGTGGCCTTTGTTAGCCGCTCCTGTAATAGCGTAGCCCATACTCTAGCAAAACAAGTTTCAGGTGTTGACAGGTCGGACGAGTGGCAATCAGCTCCTGCCTGTGTAGAACACCTGATAGCTTCAGATTGTAATTCTCCTTGATGAATGAATGAATGTCCAAGTCGCAAAAAAAATACTAACTTGGATTAGATATTGTAATTTGTGGTCGTATTTATAATATGGTTCTACATATTATTTTATCTCTATTAGTCTCGCTTAAATGAGTAAAGTGCAACTCCGGTCCATAAACTTTCAATGTTGTGTCATTCTGGTCCATAAACTTCTAAAGTGTGTCATTGTTGTACATAAACTCAATTCGGGTCTCTAATCAGTCCATTAACGGGTTGATTGCACCGAATGGCTATTGTATATTGCAACTGAAACCCTGTCTTTTTTGTCGATTGATTTTTCATCCTTCCCATGTGTCAGTGCTGTGGTTTCACGCATCCGCCCTAATCGCGCCGCCATCACCGGCCGCGAGACGTCCACCATCCGCGCGTAGGAGTCGCGCCCCAACGCTAATCGCCGGCTGCCGCAGACGCGTGTCGCGTGATGCAGGGCCTTGCCGAGCCTTGTTCGACGCAGCGCTAGGCAGACGTGCCGTCACCGCGGATCTAGGGTTTAGGGCGGACGCGTGAAAACCACGACACTGACACGTGGGGAGGATGAAAAATCAAGAGACAGAGTTTCAGTTGCAAATATACAATAGTCATTTGGTACAACAGACCTGTTAATGGACTGATTAGAGACCCGGAAAAAGTTTAGGTACAACAATGGCACACTTTAAAAGTTTATGGACTGGAGGTGCACTTTACTCAAAAAATAACGAGTGTATTTGATTAGAAGGAAATGTCTTAAGTAAAAATAATATTGATTTTCTAGCAAATGTATGTTAGGCCAAGAAATATATAATAACAAATACTAAAAATAATATTGACTTTCTAGTCCCAACATAAAACGGACGGAAAATCATCACTTCTGAGAGTTGTCTAGTGACCCGCGGCGACTTTCGACCATCACTTTGCAGTTTCCACTCCTTGACAGTCTGACTCTGAGTTCAAGCGAAGTGATGTATAAATGGTCTCTCAAAAGCATGAAAACGAGTGACGTAGACGTACTGAATAATAATGCAAGGTCACCTACTACTAGAGAATCGCACATATACCTGAGCATTTTTAGCCCGGTCCGGCCCGTGTCAAGACCGCCCACGAATCTTACTGGACGGGCGTGGGCAGAGATCTTGAAGCCCGCGAAAATTTTTTTTGGCCCGAGCCAGGCCCGAAATGCTGTTTTTAGTTATTTTACACTATAAAATGCGCAGGCGGCCTGCCCAAGCCCGGGCCCGGCCCGAGCCCGGCCCGAAAACTGAGGCCCGACACGTCCCATGGGACGGTCATAGGCAGGATTTTCTCAGCTCGAAAAACCCGGGTTTTTTTCGGCCCGGCCCGGCTCGTGAAATGCTCAGGTCTAATCGCACATATATCCCAGCCCCGTTTTTTGATTTGTACCGGGTATTTTTAACCCCGGTACAAATAACTACATTTGTACCGGTTGGTGGCTCTCACAGAGGTTCGGCGGGGCCTGACACAACCCAACCGGTACAAATGCCTCACATTTGTACCGGCCCGTGTCTTGACCTGGTACAAATGTGCAACGGCTATATTTCCTTCTTCTTCCCCCCTGCCCGAACCCCTTCCTCACTCTTCTTCTTCCTCTCTCCAACTCGAGCTCCCCCTCCCCAATGGCGCCCTAGTGAGCTTTTGCCCGATTTGCGACGATTTCTCCACGATTTCACTCATTGAAGTGGTGTAGAGGTTAGTTACTTCATCCCTCCTTGATATACGGTTGCCGTTTTATGTTTTACGCTTTTTACTTAAAGTATTCATGAAATGTTTTAATGAGCTAAGAATGATGATTTTTTTATTTAAATCCATATTTGTCTATGTTCTAATAGAAAGAAGGTGTCATGATAGAGGTACGAGACGTTGTATATGTAGATAGATTTTTTTTCAATTTATTTATTTATATTTTTATCATTAGAAAATTAGTTTACTCAATAGAAAATTTATTTTCCTCATTAGAAAATTAGTTTACTCAATAGAAAATTTATTTTCCTCATTAGAAAATTAGTTTCCTTATTAGAAAATTAGTTTGCATCATTAGAAAATTGATATAATTTTGCCGAATTATATAATGTGCATTTTACATGAGCACTTGTTGCAAGATAATGATATATTTTGTCTGGTTTCCTTTTATAGATGGATCGACAATGGATGTACTCGGACAAGAGGATCTCGTCGAATTACATTAAGGGCTGAGTGGATTTCTACAAGTGGCTGAATCCAATAAGCCCTCGTTTGGTTTCATTATGTGTCCGTGCAAAAAATGCAAAAATGAAAAGGATTACTCATCAATAAAGAGTCTTCACGATCACCTATTCAAATGGGGATTCATGCCAAACTATTTTGTATGGACAAAACATGGCGAAAGAGGGGTTATAATGGAAGATGACGAAGAAGAAGATGACACTATTCCTGACTGGTCTCAAGGTGGTGCCTTTGCAGATGAAACAATGGGAGAGGATTATGAAGAAATGGGAGAGAATCAAGGACCAGATGATGCTCTCGGTGAGGTGTTGCGAGAGGCAAAGGAAAATTGCGGGGAAAAGGTGAAGGAGGCAAAGAAATTTGAACATATGTTAGAAGATCACAAAAAACCGTTGTACCCAGATTGTAAAGAGGGGCCCAAGAAGTTGGGTAGCACATTAGAAATGCTGCAATGGAAGGCTAGTAACGGGATTTCTGACACGGCTTTTGATGAGTTATTGTTGATCGTGAAGGACATGCTTCCCGAGGGGAACGAATTGCCGGCGTCAACGTACGAAGCTAAAAGGGTTGTTTGTCCTCTGGGCTTGGAGGTAAAAAAGATACATACGTGCCCTAATGACTGTATCCTGTACCGAGGTAAAGAATACGAGAAATTAGAGACATGTCACGTGTGCGAAGCACAACGTTATAAGATCTCACGAGATGATCCTTGTAATGTTGAGGGGGTGAAGAAGAAGAAGAAGAAGATTCCTGCGAAGGTGGTGTGGTATTTTCCAGTGATACCACGGCTGAAGTGTCTATTCAGGTGCAAGCCCAATGCAAAGATGATGCGTTGGCACAAAGAGCGTGTACCAGATGACAAGATTAGGCGCCCCGCTGATGGGTCGCAGTGGAGAACCATTGATAGAGAATTACCTGAGTTCGCAAAGGAAGCGAGGAACATTCGGTTTGGTTTAAGTACGGATGGATTCAATCCATTCGGTGAATTTAGTAGTGGTCATAGCACTTGGCATGTTACCTTATGTATGTTCAACCTTCCTCCCTGGATGTGCATGAAGCGGAAGTTCATCATGATGCCAATTATCATCCAAGGCCCAAAGCAGCCAGGAAATGACATCGATGTGTACCTAAGACTGTTGATTGATGAGCTTAAAACATTATGAGTGAAAGAATGTGTACCTGTGTGGGATGAGGAGGAGAAAAAGACGTTTGATCTACGAACATTGGTGTTCGTAACCATCAACGATTGGCCGACACTTGGTAACCTATCAGAACAAACAACCAAGGGATTCCAAGCATGCACACACTGTTTAGATGATACTTGCAACATGTATCTAAAACACAGTAAAAAGGTTGTGTATTTGGGCCATCGTCGATTTCTTCCTCCTAAGCACCCGTTAAGAGAAGAAGAAATAAAGCATTTTGAATGTGTTCGAGAAAAACGTAAGAAGCCCTTGCACCGTGATGGTAAACTTGTATTTTCTATGGTCAAAGATTTGAAGGTAGTGTATGGGAAGGGTTCTGGTAGCCAATCTATTCCAAAAGACAAGGATGGACATACAGCTATGTGGAAGAAGAAGTCAATATTTTGGGAACTACCTTATTGGGAAATCCTTGAGGTTCACAACGTAATTGATGTGATGCATGTCATGAAGAACTTTTGTTTGAACTTGCTTGGCCATCTAGGTGTATACGGAATGTCAAAAGATACAATTGAATCACGTCGAGATCTTAAATTGATGAAACAACGAGATGGTCTGCATCCGGAAAAGAGAGGTAAAGGAAATAATTACTTGACCCCTGCTAGTTACACCCTAAGCAAGGAAGAGAAGAAGAAGATGTTTGATTGCTTGAATAGTATCAAGGTCCTGACGGGATACTCCTCAAATATACAGCGACTAATAAATTACAAAGAGAAAAAATTCACAAAATTGAAGGCTCATGACTGTCACATGTTGATGACACAATTGCTGCCTGTTGCACTAAGGCGTATTCTACCAGAGAATGTGAGATTGGCAATCATCAAGGTATGTGCATTCCTCAACCAGATCTCTCAGAAGGCAATCCATCCAGACAAGCTAGTGCAGATGCAGAAAGATGTCATGCAATGCCTCGTCAGCTTTGAGATGATCTTTCCACCCTCTTTCTTTACCATCATGACCCACCTTCTTGTCCATCTTGTTGAAGAGATTTTGATCCTCGGGCTTGTGTATTTACACAACATGTTCCCTTCTGAGCGGTTGATGTCTGGTTTTAAGAAGTATGTCCGTAATCGTGCCCGTCCTGAAGTAAGCATTGCAAAGGGATATGCTACAGAGGAGGTTATTGAGTTTTGTGTTGACTTTATTGATGAGCTTGCTCCGATTGGACTCCCTGTATCACACCATGAGGGGAGACTCAGGGGAAAGGGCACACTAGGAAAGAAATCTCGAATGGATATGGATGAAACGTTATATCATAAAGCACATGCCACTGTCCTACAACAATCATCTCTAGTGGCTCCATAAAGGGAGGAGCACAAGTCTATTGTACGGGCCTCAAACAAAGGGAAGACAGAGGCCTGGATTACCCGTCATCATGTTGATAACTTCGGAACTTGGTTGCGGAAAAAAATGATTGGTGATAAAAATATTGAAGAGCAACTACAATGGTTGGCTAGAGGTCCATCTATCACAGTGCTTACATTCCAAGGGTACGAGATAAATGGTTACACATTCTACACTAAAGCCCAAGATGAAAAGAGCACAAACCAAAACAGCGGTGTCCGTATAGATGCAATAATAGACGACAATGGAGAACTGGAAACATATTATGATGTCATTCAAGAGATATGGGAACTTGACGATGGACCTCTAAAAATCCCCCTTTTTAGTGTCAGTGGGTAAAAAATACTGCAGGAGGTGTCATGACAGACAAATATGGGATGACAATAGTGGATCTCAATAAGATTGGATACAAAGACGAACCATTCGTGCTAGCCAATGATGTGACTTAAGTTTTCTACGTGAAAGACATGTCAAGCATACCGCAAATAAAGAAGGCTGATGATAAGAAGATTACTGATAATGAGCCAAAGCGTCACATAGTTCTACCGGGAAAAAGAAAAATAGTTGGAGTTGAGGACAAGACTGACATTTCAGAAGATTATGATCAGTTCGATGATATTCCTCCATTTTTAGTGAACGTTGACCCAAGCATCCAGTTAGCCAAAGAGGACACTCCATACTTACGTCGCGATCACAACCAAGGGACATTTGTGAAGAGGAAGATTGTTAACGTTCCCTTAGACGATGCAGATGTATAATAAGTTTCATCCCTTTGTGATCATGTAACCAAGGAACTATTTTCAGTAGTCAATCATTTTATCTGGCCCTAATCCTCCCATTAAATAGTAATCATATCAATTTTTGTAGCTTCATTAAATATATATAATAAATAAACTACTCAATTAAAATGAAACAAAACGAAATGCACATATTCAACTAGGTTAACAAGTGCCTAGGCACTGTATACTATTCAGTACTCAATTTTTGTAACTATATATCTTAATAAAAATAGTAACCATATCAATTTTTGTAACTTCAATAAATATAAAATAATAATTCTACGTACAAATATACTCGAGCAAGACCAAATCATGATTACCATATTAATAACACTAGATGTTCTACTTAAGAAGGATTTTGCATGAACAGAAAAAATTTATTTGTAATTGTTGCAGTGAAGGAAAAAATAATGCCTATTAGAACATATTACTTGTTGATAATAATAAAGTTGTCATTTTGATTGTGAAGTGTATTTTTTGCATAGTATATATGAAAAGTAAGAATACTAAGATTTTTCTGCTATTTTTTGTGTTGTATAAAATTTATAATAAATAAACTAGAAATTTAGGATATTTTAAGTAAATTAAAAGGGAAAACAATGAAAAACATATTTGTACCGGGCCTCCTCTTGCCCCGGTACAAATGTGTTTTTCGTTATGGCGCGAAAGGAAAAGCACATTTCTACCGGGCAAGAGGAGGCCCGGTACAAATGTGAGCATTTGTACCGGGGCATAGCTGGCCCCGGTACAAATTAGATTCTTCACTACAAAATTCATGTCTTCACTAGAACATTAGTTACTTCATTAGAAAATAATTGTTATTTATTCTTGTTATTTAGTGACAATGGATCCAATAGCGGAGCAGCAACGCGAAGAGGCATTGTTAATGGACATAATTGCTAACAATCATGGTTCCAACAATCCGGTTAATGAACAAGATCAGCACGAGGCTGACAGCTACCTGAACATGTCTGGTGATGGCATCGATGCGGAAGAGCAAATAATTGCCGAGACAAGAAACGATGGGCAACCATCAGAGGTATAATTAGTACAAACTAGTATCACGTTATGCTTTAAGTTTAATTACTAATTAATAGGAGCAATTAGTTAATAGTCCTTAATTTCCCAGGAACCGTCATCGAGCAGCAAAAAGGCTCGTGGGATACGCGATTCGAATAAGAAGCTAGAGGGTCGTTTCATCATCACAGATGTTTCTGACGAAGGCATGCCATTAGCTCCACATGACAATGTCGTCAAGTTGACCAACCACATTGCGGCTCTTGTCAGGGATCACATCCCAATAAGCTTTCGATATTGGAAAGGATCCGAAGCTGTAGCTGAAGTTCAAAATGAAGACGAAGAGGCACAAGAAAATGCACAACAATATGTGGTCCCGGACACAGAGAAGAACATGATTTGGGCCGAGGTGCAATTACACTTCTCATTTCCAGAAGGTACAAATCTGGCAAATGTGCGGACTTGGGCATTGCAGAAGGGTGCAATAGCCTTTCAGTCGTACAAGAAGCGGCTGAACAAAGACTACATCAAGAAGGGACTTGCACCCGATTTCACAAAGAAAGGACTTGCAAAGTTGCGAGATCACTGGGATTCATTTATGCAGTACAAGCAATCGCAAGAAGCCGCCAAGATGATTGAAACCAACACCATCAATGCATCTAAAAAGTGAGAATTTCATAAGCTTGGGTCTGGAGGTTACAAGGTGGGTATGCCCAAATGGGATAAGATGGAATATGATTGTATTGCACGTGGACTCATACCGGCAACTATAGATTGGCCCGAACAAGCAAGGACTTATTATTATGCACATGGTGGTACGATCAATCCTGAAGATGGAACATTAGTACCGAGCGATCAAATAAGAGAGATTGCGGCAAGACTTGTTGAATTGATCCGCATGACTGCTGAAGGAACATTTGTGCCTGATCGAGAGAGAGACGAACTTAGTGCTGCAATAGGCACTAAAGAACACGGTGGACGTTGCCGAGGCAAAGGTGCAGTTCCATGGAAACTCACATGGCGTGAGGAAATTGACTCTTATAAAAGTCGGAGAAGGTCTAAGGAGCAGCAAGAACGACAACTAAGAGAGTTGCAAGATCGCGTAATCAGAACCGAGGCAAGAATGGAGCAAATCATTGACGAGCGTGTGGCTCTTGCTCTTAGCAAACAATCATCTCATCATCAAGGTCCTAATGATGAAATGAGCCCATCTGCTAAGGGGAAAAGCAGCGTCGCTTCAACAGAACATGCACCAACAGCCACAGAAGCAGCAGCAGCACCAGCGGTTGAAGCAGCAAACCCAGGCTCACCGGAAAATCGGCCACACTGGCCCGTGGATGACATCACCGTGAGGTCAGCGTGTGAGCTTCTCGATGTTTGCAGAAACAAGAAGCTTGTGGTGGCTCATGGCGTCGCTGAGAAAACTGTAGAAGGGGATAGCATCACGGGCCACCATCATGGAATTGAATATTATGCCAGAGTTTTTGTGGACCGAGTGCTCGATGGTTGGGCTGACCTGGAGCTGGAGGTACCGGGGCCTAATGGAGAAGAGTTTCTTCAAGATGCTGTGCATACTTGGATTTTTTGGCCCAAAGCTCTCATAAGGATTACGCAAAAGCCACCTTCTCCTCCAGCTGACTCACCTACATCACCAGCCACCATGTCTGAACGCGACGATCAACTACTGCATTCGCCAGCTGCAAGGGCAGAGCGCAGCATGAGTCCTGTAGGTGCCAGAGATCCAAGCGAGAGTCCACCACCTTCTCCACCTCCAGCACATGTTAAGGGCAAGGGCAAGCGACAAGCTCCTCCTCCTCCAAAGAAGGAGAAGAAACCCAAGCAGAAGAAGCCTCCACCTTATGACAAGACAGAGGAGGAACTTGACGAGACAGTTGAGGAAGAATTGAATAGACAGATATTCAAAGCTCTGAAGCCTCCAGTTGAGAAACTAATTGACCGAGTCAAATTTCATCGTTTCATGAGAAAAATGAAGGAGGAAAGAAGAAAAAAACCAGATGATCTTCCCAAGCCATTGAGTAACTACGACCGGCAAGTACTCAAGACTCAACGTGGGAAGAAGAAAACTTCATCTAAAGTTCCACAACTTGGTACCCAGTCGAAACAATCTATCCCCGACCTCAAGGTGCTTCCAACATTTGACCAGCAAGTGTCTGAATTTAACAAAGACACAGGTCTGACTGAAGCTCAAATTCGAGGGGAGGATGCAATCCCAACTCATGAAGGGACATATAGGGAAACTAGACCACTTACACCATATGAGCAACAATTGCTTGATTTTGCCAAATCATCGGGTCTGACTACAGCACAACTTCTAGGGGAGGAGGAAATTGCAAAGCATAAAGGGACAAATAGACCGGAGTATGTGCCTGGGCGTAAGCTTGTGTAGCCGCGATTGCTCCGGTATCTTCCAACGAGGATGCATGAATTGCACAAGTGGCACATGTTCCAAGCTGCCGGCGGGATGGATCATTATTTCCGTGGGCATCAGGTCTTCACTATTCCAATGAAGGAATTTTGGTTCCTATTCAATACGGATGCACTTGACATCTCATTCGTCAGTTGCTGGGTTCTGTAAGTGTTTATTCTACTATAAGTTAAAAATCAATGCTCTAGTCACTTTATCCCATATCTAAACTTCTATATTTTTTGTGTCATACAGTTTTGAGATGCAACGGACCAGGAGGAAAGGAATCATGAGTGTGGGCTACATGGATCCTTTGACGATAACTCAGAACACTCTCAAACTTAATGAGAGGGAAACACTTAATCACATCATCAACTATCTAGACAAACACCAGGACAAGGCTTGCATAGAGCTGCCATACAACTTCGGGTGAACAACGTGTATCTCATCTCCTTGTCTTTTTCAAAAATTACATTGCATATTTTAAGAAACTAATACTTCTCTGCATCTATGGACAGCTTCCACTGGATTCTCTTTAGTTTTTGTATGACGCGAAGCAAGATCTTTGTCTTCGACTCTTTGTACAAGACTACAGATAAAAGTAGATATCAAGATGTCGTAGAGTTGATTAAAACTGCATGGACTTGTCTTTGTGATAAGTACCCCAGAAAGTTCCACCAAAACCTTTATGTTCACTATGAATGGACAGCACGTGTCTTTGCTTAGTCTTCAATTCTTACATTACAATAAAAAAATATTTCATGACTTGGTTTTCCCATATGTGCAGGTCATGACACAGCCTTCTGGCACCAATCTATGTGGATATTATGTGTGCGAGTTCATGCACCGTCTTACAGCCTGCGCTGATGGTGGCAAATTCGAAGAGAAGGTGCGTGCACACACAATTGCGACTACCTGTAGTTCTTATTGTTCATATTCTCCGATTCGGTTCTTATTCTTTTGTTCATATTCTTTGGTAGATTTCCAGCATCAAGGAAACATTTCTCGAGACAGAACAAATCCGATTGATACAAGAACAATTATGTGGATTTCTTCTAGACGAGGTTATTAGTCCAGGGGGAGAGTTTTATGCTGGCTTATCATCCATTCTTAGTATAGGAGCAACGACCGGGGAAGGGACAAGTCAGAACATGAAGGAAGCATCTGGAAGCAAAGACAAAGGCCAAGCATCTGGAAGCAAAAATTAAACTCTGCTAACATTTCGTCCAATGTATATTATTAATCTTAATTTCAGGGGGCACAAAATGCTAATGTATAATATTATTTCTAAAGTTCTTCAATTTCAGGATTTGAGATGATATATTCTACATGCATTCATATATATTTATTGTATAATATTAGAGATAATATTATACAAATAAATATATACGGATGTATGTAGAATATTATCTCAAATATAATATTTTATATGCCACACGACTTTATATTACAGCGTATTACGATTAGTATTAGTACTTTAAGCAAATACTTTAGAAAAAAGAAAAACATAAAAAACATAAAACAAAAAAAACAATCATTTGCCCCCCTGCCACGTCGGAGGGTGCAAGTTGCATGCCAGTGGCCTTCGGGTGACGATGCATCGTGCAAGCTTCGCGCGGGTCGGCGCCGCCGCTAATGCCCCGGTGCCAACTGCCGAGGCTAAGCTAGTCGTTCGTCCTCGCGAGCACACGTGTATCTCGGTGCCAAAAAACTAAAAGCAAGCGTGCATGCAGGAAGGATGACGGGATGAGGCAGGTAGGATATCTGCATGGTTCGTTCGTCTGCGGCGACTGTGCGCGGCTCCTGAATTGCAAATCGCGGTGGAAAGCGGGGAAGAAACTGGTGGTGAGACAAGACTAGTAGCTGGGAATGCTAGATAGTGGCTGAGCTTGTCAGGCCCGTGACTTCAAGCGCACACGTACAGTGCTTATGGAACCCAGCCGAACCGAGATATCGCAGCTCGTGGCCTGCCCCGGAAGCTGCTCCGAAGCTGCCTAGCTGCTCCGAACTTCAAAGTGTGCCGGTGTGTGGGTGCCAGTGGAGTCGGCAGCTCACGGCGAGCAGATCGACGAGTCGCAGCGGATACAACACAATGCGCGAGAGGGATCAGTGGGATCACGAAGAATACGGTGGTCCGTCACATGGCATGCCTCATGCATGGTGTGGTAACGTTGTACTCTGTACTCTGGCCTACGTGAGGAACGAATAAGATTGCGGAGACGATCTGAAACCCGTACTGAACGTCCGCGTCACCCATGGTATGTTTGCGGCATGTTTGTTTGGCTGGTGGTTGGTTGCTGGTACTATTGATTTGTTCTGAGAGAAAAATACTGCTGACTGATGGATTATTTGTTATGAGAGAAAAGTACTACTAGTTGGTGGTTGACAAAGCCAGATGAACATAGCGCTCTGTACTGCTAGCTACTAGATTAATATCAGTAGGACGACCACCATCCACTCTTCAGTACTCCCTCCGGTTTGGTATGAAGTCATTTAGGACAATAACACGGTCTCCAGAGTACAACTTTCACTTCTTATTTTTATAAAAAAATTTATTAAATACTAACATATGTATAATTTTATGAAAGTATTTTGCAAGACAAATCTATTCATGTGGTTTTCACATTTCCAAACTTAACGACTTAAAAGTTATTGGCACATGCTTTATATTCTCAATGTTTGACTCAAACCTTGTCTGAAACGACTTTATTTACCAAACCGGAGGGTGTACATTGTATTTCTGTCTTCATCAATAGTGGTATGTCATTTATTCAAAAAAAGTGGTATATCTATATACTTTGCTGTGTTTCTTTCTAATTAAGGAGAAAAAACGAATTGATATCTGCAGATCTATCACTGAAAGTATAGATAGAGCATACCAACCACATGAGAAATACTGCGTATATCTAGCTTATCCGGTGGTGCCTTCTTTTTTCAAGGAAACAATATCCAAATGTACGTAACCTGCCACCAATAAGAATGTCGTGCCACCCAGCATGAACATATCTGGATAGTGGATAATACACCCATAAGGCAAGTTTAAGGTAAGTTTGTATAAGACCCGAGTACACAACACGTGCCGGTTTGACCGCCGGATCGCGATCGCTCGCGTGCCGCAGGGCCAAGAGAAAAACTCGTGATCAGGAGAGATCCGCGACCTGCAACTTGCTCCCATGAATTGTCGATTTCACAACCTCACAGCGACCTTCATCTATCGGCACCCGCGATGGATCGATCGATCCGCTGCGGAGACAGCAAGCCTTGGACTTTTCTCCTGCGCTTTCCGCAAGTCTTTCAGTTTGAGCGGGGAGGCCGCAGACCTCTTTTCGTTGACAAGCCGGGCCGGCAGCGCCGCCTGCGCTTTTCTGCTGGTGGAGGCGGCAGCGATGGCCACGCCCCGGCAGGCCGGCTGAGCCAGCCAGCCAGCCGTGACGCTATGAAACTGGCTAGAAACCCCAGGGCCTGAATGGGAGATCAGGTCTAGATGATGGCGAAATGTATGGTGCGGAAACACTACTAGCCCTATTTGACACGGAGGTTCACACACACACACATACCGGCCTGCCGGCTACTGGTAGAGGGCTAGGCCCGGCGCGGTCTCAGTTTAATTAGCCAGGACGATTCGATCTCGTGAAAATATTTGGCCCCGAGCTGATAGCGATTAGACAGATAAGATCATGCGCGTTCTTTGTTTAGTGCTTCGCATGATTGGAACGGCTGAAAATTTTGATCGATCTTTTTAATTAAATCCGGTAGCGCGGATTAATATCTGGTGCATGCATGCGCTTTTTTCTGCTTTCTGATGTCATTACACCATTCACATCATCGATCAGTAGGCTGCCTGCTAGTGACTAAAGTGCATTTACCACTGATGCCACCATAAGCCAATCAAAATCCTGTGTTTAGGAATGAAGAGGGGACTTTTTTTTCAGTTACCATTTGTTTGGCTCTCTTTCGGTCACCCGGAAGCGAACCCTATCTTTATTTGTTTGCCTCATGCAGTTTTTCGTCCAATCCTATGTATACTAGCCAAGGTAGCTAGTCTTAATATGCCAGCCGTTTTCAGAGTTTGTGGACGCAAATTGAGTGGCGCGATCTTGGTTAGATTATAGAGTCTGTTCGGCAGATCTTCTGCTAATTTATACTACGGATCTATTTTGAGAGAAAAATAGTGTACAATGATTTGTACAGTTGATTTGTTCTGAGAGAAAAATACTGCATAAGAAGTTGAAAGAAGAGAAACTCAGCTGAAAGAAGAGAAACTCATAGTATATGGCTCCTTTTTTTTCTCGAATACGCAGGAGAGCTGCGTATCATTGTATTAAGCAGAAAAATTAGTTTGTTACAACAGCGCGTGGTCGACCGACGCACGCCAAATCACCCACTAGATATTACAGAAAGTGTGACCTAGGGTGGACACAAGAACACAATGGAACTACCACTCGCTAAACGGGCAACCTAAGTGTGGAGGATGCAGCTCAGATAATGAGCACTTCCTCCCGAGCCTTGCTGGCATTTGCCTTCCGCGAGGGGAAAGCATCCAGGACCTTATCGGCGAGTCCACCTGACAGGCCGGAGCTGAAGGCACTGTTGAGAGCAGTCGCTGCCATGTCGAAGCGCCGCATGAGAAGAACTTCTCCACGGCGGGCGATTGGGATTTTCGCTAGCTTGTTGTTGGCGAGCCTTGAACTGCTGCGCTTGGGGGCCACCGATGGGACCGGCGGCACCGTCCGACGAGTTGGGGCCGCGAGAAGGGGGAGGCCGGCTTCTTCTGGATCGCTCGTGGTCGTGGTTGCAACCAGCAGAGATCACGGGTTCTAGTCGCTGATTTATTTATTCTGTTTGTTTTGTAAGATCCAAATACTCGCAGAAATCAACCACAGATCTAACATGGCCACTTGATGGAGCAGCGATATGTATGTAAGTGGGAACCGGGCTCTTGCTCATTAGCTAGAGAGTCAAGGCGGCGACAGACTTGTTGAGCTAGCTAGTAGTACGCAACAGTCGTCTTAAAGACGATCCTGTTGGACGCATAATACAAGGATCAAATTAAAGCAAAGCCGGTAAGATAACCGAATCTTACAAAGCGTGCAGACGTCACAGTAATCTCCCTGCACTGAAAAGCATTAGCAGGCACGCGGTCAAAAGTCCTCACCGGAAGATATATGTACAGTAGAGTACACAGGTACAGGCAGTGCTAGACTGCAAGTGCAAGAGCTACAGTACTATACAGCGGCGTAGTTCAGCCGGTTCAGCCGACGAGCACCACTAGCGGCGGCGGCCACCGGGCGGACGCGGAACAGGAGCACTTGGCGTCCGATGTTGGCGTCCACGAGAGAGACCCGGACGAAACGAAGCGGAAGCGGCGGGCGGCGGCACGGTCAGTAGGAACACCCTGGGCGGCAAAATCCCCCGCCACGCGCCGAGTGTGAAAGAGCGCAACGAGAAAAGGGAAAGGGCGCCCCATGCATATCGGCACGAGGGTCTTGCGCGAGTCCGCTCCAGGTCTCTCCACCGGGGGGCGTCGTTGACCCGTTCACACGACGGCTTGCCCACCCAGTTGTGGCCTTCTCGGCCCGCGTCGCCTCGGCCCCGCCCGCTTGCTGGCTGCGCTTGACCCGTCGTGCGAGCGTGACCGACGTGGCTCGCTTCGCGCGAGGGCCCCGCCCCACCGCCGGCCTCGTCGTCGTCGTGCTCGCCAGCTGATATATCCATTTCCATCATCATCACCGCGGCGGCGGGCGGCGGCGGCGCGTATCTTCGGGTCCCCGTATCTATCCACCGCGCTCGCGTACTCATCCCGCGCCGTGATACCGATACCGTAGTGTAGTGCTCCCCTGCCTCCTTAACGGCATCAGGGAGGCACTGGAGCACAGGGGGGGGGAAGGGAAATATCGCGCTTTTTCCCAGGGCGACGCCGCCGCCTTCACGACGTTTTCCCTTCTTTTGTTTCCTCTCACGGAAAAGGACGGGGGAAAATCAAAATACTACGGTGTGAAAATAGAAAAACGTGGCTCCTGTCCTGGCTGGGTGAGTGCTGCTGGCCCCTGAAAGAGATGTCCAAGCCGTAGGTAGATACAATTGCCCGCCCGGCCCCGCCTCTTTTCACTTGCGCAGCGCGCTTTTCCTATCCATCATTGGATGGATCATCCAACTCATGAGCCGGCCGATCCCGGGTCCCGCGCGCACCGCACCGCAGGCATGCAGGTGTTCGCATCGTTGTTGGTTGCTGTTATTGCTGCAGCAGTAACACGCTCGCGCAGTCGCGCCTCGTCGATCACATAATACTACACGCGCGTGCCCCGCCCCCAGGTCGCTAGTGCTGCGATTTTAAACCATATCTCACCGGCATCCACTTCGAATTCATTGCCCTTTTGCTCTGCTAACCAATGATCTGCTTCCCCAGTTGCTAATACTAATGCATGCTAACTTGACAGTGTGCTCCGCGACTGCGATCGAGCCCATCGTCTCTCACTCACTATCCACACGTCAGCGCCAGGCTGCCCGCCCCTGAAATTCGCAATCCCACATCCATGTCGGCATATAAACAAATTAAATCGGATCGTCTCAGTCGCCGTCGCCATCGGTATAATCATCATGATGATAACTAAACCAACCACGATGCAACAGAAACCGAAAGGAGACGAAGAGGGGGACTTAATCGATCGCCACTGAGACTGCTGATCGAGAGGCGCGCAGCATGAGGATCACAATTAGCGGCGAGAATTTGGCGCGTACTACGTATGCTGGAGTAGTACTTGTAGACGACTTGGACTTGACGTTTTGCTTCGCTTTTGTGGGCTTGTTGTTTACCGCTTCTAGAAGCTGTACAATTCCAGTATCGAGTCCAGTAACTTCGTTGCCTCAAAAAGGAGTACATCAGCAACTTTCGCTTCAGAATCTTCAGATAGTTCAGTAACTTCAGTTCCATATATATTTATGTATTTACTCAAAAAAGAATGAGTAAAATTAGACGGGCCACCACGTACAAACACTTGACACTCACACTACAACAGCTACGTTTTTTTTTTTTTGCGTATATACCCTAGCCGCTAGGGGATTTAGACAAGAAAAAAATTAACAAGAAACGGGGTAGAAGAACTGGAGTGGAATAGTCCCAGAGGGCATGGAGGCCAAGAACAGCATCTTGATTCTTGAGCCGAACAAAGATTAGTCGTCGCGTCGTCGTCGTCTTCTATTCCTCCAAATAATCTCTCTCCTTCTTCTAATCCGTTTCTCAGCTAGCTCTGCTCTGCGCTGGGCGTCCCCGGCGGTTGATCGATCGTACTCCAACGCGGCAACGCGCAGGCGGTGTCCACCGCCGATGCCGTGGAGCGCCATGCCGCCGTGCTGGCTTCATCAGTTCACACGCCCTGCGCCTGCGTGTACCACAAGTTGTCGTCCATGCTCCAGATGCTCTCCACGTCGAAGCTGCCGATCTCGAAGTCCGCGACGCCGAGCTCCGGGAGCTCCGACGACGCCCACGTCTCCCCGACCAGGCACGGCTGCTGCTGCTGCTGCTGCGTCTGCTGTTGGTGACCGGCCAGCAGGACGGTGTCGTGATGCATGGCCACGGCGGCAGCGCTGGAGGCGTCGCAGGCAGTGGTGAACCACTCCGCTCCACCCACGGGCGCGAGCCATGGCTGCGCCCCCGCGCCGGAGTCCGAGGACGGAGAGGACGACCCGGCCGTGGTGCTCGACAGCTCCGGGACGGCGTGGGGGTTGTTCAGCAGCTGGTGGTCGCCGGTGGCCGAGTAGTACTCCGCTGGCCAGCAGGCGTCGGCGGGCAGCTCGTCAGGCGACGCGTAGATGCCGTCGTCGGCGCCGTGCTGCCACGACGACGACAGGGGCGTGTCCGCGGCGCCGGGCTGCGGCTGCGCCGCCCCGGCGGCGGCGGCCTGGATGCGCTCGACGAGGCGTGGCATCCAGAGGTAGCGCATGACGTCCTTGAACTGCTGGCTGTTGACGTCGCACTTGAGCTGCTTGGCGTGCTTCTGCACGCGCGTGCGCCAGTAGTTCTTGATCTCGTTGTCGGTGCGGCCGGGGAGGTGCTGCGCGATCTTGGACCAGCGGTTGCCCCAGCGCGAGTGCAGCTCGAGGATGAGCAGCTGCTCCTGCGGCGTGATGTTGCCACGCCGGAGGTCCGGGCGGAGGTAGTTGAGCCACCGGAGGCGGCAGCTCTTGCCGGTGCGCTTCAGCCCTGCATGAGAGGGAACACACAAAGATTAATCATCCACACGTCACATCATCACGCCATTGCTGCCCAGTAGTAATTAGTTATATGCAGATGAGACATGGGAGTGTGTATGTGATGACAAGATGCATGATGTAATGGAAGGGGAGTAACTAAATATCCCTATGTCCGGGAATGATGCTAACCACTAAAAATTCTCTCCCTTTCTCACTCACTGTAGGCGGCTCTTGCTGTGTTAGCTGGATGGCAGCTAGGCCCCTAGTAGGCTCCTAGCTAAGCAGCTATCTGTTTCCATATTAGCATGTACTAGATGCAAAGTGACATCCTTGTCAAGCCTCAGGCTTTGTACGGCAACGCGGAGATGAGGAGGCGATAGGCGAGCATCTGGTGGTGCTCGGTGGGTGATGTGATGGAGCCCATGAATTATTGGAGATGCAAGTTTTGACAAGTAATCGATCCGTAATCGGATCCGACATGGAGTATGTATCCCACCTGCTGATCGGGCGAGCGAATTCCAGCGGCCCTCGCCGTGCGAGGCGACGTAGTTGACCAGGAGGAGGTCCTCCTCGACCGTCCACGGCCCGCGGCGGAGCTCGCCAGCCATCACCTCCTCCTCGCTGCTCGCGTCTCTCTCGCGCGCCGTGTCCATCAGGTTCTCGATCTCTCTCCCTCGAGAAATCAACCCCTTGACACTTGATTCTCTCTCAGCGCTGATCGTCGATCGATCAACTGAGCAGGATATCGCTGCAGCTCGTGTGCGAGCTGGCCGGACCAGTGTGTGGGTGGTGGTGGTAGGATTGGAGTCCGAAGAGAGCTAGGTGTCAGCTGCTCTGCTGGGAGAGGAGGAAGGCGGGAGAAGGAAGAAGAAGAGTTGGATGATGAAGTGGGCGGGAGAGGAGGGGGGACGGGGCTTATATAGACGGAGCCGGGGAGGTAGGCTGCTGGTGGTGGACTTGGGAAAGAAAGAGGCATGTGGGGGAGCACGCCGCAACCAGGGAGATTAGTTTATCCCTTTTGATTTCTTTCCCTTTTAAAGCCAAAAGTTTAGGTGGTGCTTGGTAATCAGGGGGGATTAAGACATTTCCGATTGGGTGGCGTGGCCGATTAATTACTGGGATTAGCGGCTAATTAATCGATGGATCAGCCCGCGTACGTACGTACACGGGGTTGGGCCCAGGGGAGTTTGACTGGTTGACTCCATGGATTGCTCGTTGCTCCATCCCCCTGGCACCTGCTAGCTCACTCGCACTCGCTCTCGCAACGCGCACCACCGAGGCCGAGAGCTCGCCGGGCACGCGCTCGCCGCGCGCGAGCGATGTGGACCTGGCTTGAAAAAAAAGCAGGGGCTAGCTACTGATTCGAGAGTAGAAAATACGAGCCAGCTATACAGCTCGTGTGGATGCATGTAATGGGGCAGCTCCCCGGTGCACATCGGCTGCATGCTCAACTCAGGTGGGGATATCATCGGTGGGTTTTGATTTCGAGCACATGGAAAAGCAAGCCAAATTCAGCACGTACGAATGTTGGCGCACCGCAGCTTGGATGATGAGAAGTATATGCCCTCAGCACGTTTACATATATAGTTCTTGTGTAGTGGTGATCCTTTTGTGCTTTGCTGCTTTTGCTGTGGTTTTATTGGAACAACTATTGTCCTAGATTAACTTGCCTTCCTATGAATGACACCGGTGGCCCAAGAACTGGTGCTCGCTGGAAAACATGGAAGAAAGTCGTAATTGAATTCCCCCCGGAAATGTTTGGTACTTGTTCGTTTCAAAACCACCGCCATTTTTGAGTTCTCAGCCCCCTCCTCTCTCGGTCAAATGCTAAACAAAAAAAGATCCCCAACAGATGCTATGAAGAGATCCACGTATACACCGCCAGAGGATAGCTGTTTGATCGCCGGGACAGCGATCGATCTGCTGCCTCCTCCCCCCATCAGTACACTGCATGCCATTGTCCACGCACACGGCGCACTGTCCAATCCGCACACCTGGCGGCAGGGCTCCCGGTCTCCGCCGCGCCGTGTGAATCTACCCCGCGATAGCTACCCCCCGTGCAGTCGTCTACGGAGGTGTGTGTACTACTGTATGCAAGCAAACCACGAGCGTACAGCATGGTCGGTCTACGAACAGCGGCAGCAACAGCGCCGACAGAAACCGCCCGAGAGGCTTGACATTTTTGCTCGGGTTTTAGCCCCGACACAGCACCGCCGGTCGCCGAGAGATCGATCGCCCTCGCACGGTCGCACCTCGCTAACCGGTCACCAGCCAGCCTGCGTGCGTGCGTGCAGGCAGGCTAGTACTCCACTGCACGGCAAGAAACGACAGACCGATCGAACTACCAATCTTGTCACATTACGAACACCAAAGGCGAACGCTGCACAATTATTGCCCCCCCCCCCCCCCCCCTCTCTCTCTTTTGTTGCTTTTTTTGGAAAAGAAGCAGACGTCGATATGCTCCCTGTGGTCGTCTCCCAAACTGCGCAAGTGGGGGTGTGTTATTAATTGGCCGGAGTCGCCCCAAATTATTATTAGACGGAATTTTGCACAAGTCAACTCCCTGAGTGATCGAGTGAGTTGAAACAGCGCTGCAAAGTCCTCTGCTGAATTCGCTGTGTGAAATAATTTAATTTAAAAACCGCCGATGCAAGTTGACGCAAATGTATAAGCATGAAAAAAATATTGGCTGCAGAGATGAGAATGAGATGGTGAGGCCGGGCCGGCGGTGTGGTCAGATTCCACGCCGGGGTTGAAAATCTCGGCACTTCGGCTGGATTCTTATGCGCCGGTTTTCAACACATGCCGGAGGGTACTCATTATTTCTTCTGCAGCTTGGTACTTGTCTATTACTAATCCGTATGGTTTATTACTCGATTTGATGCTTCAGTTCTCTGCTCTGATGACAGCCTGCTGCTGCAGTATTGTATCGTTGATCTGGATTATTTGGAGTCGTCCAGGCAGGCTGCTCTTAATCAGTTCGTCAGCGCCGCAGTAGTTGCTCTGGATTTTGGATTTGTGCGTGATGATCTGAATTGGGATTATGTATTGGAAGGTTTAAACAAACCGGATGCGGTCAGAGGGAGTCCACGGTTTGGTTGGATTCGTGGCCAGCTTGGCCGGGTTTGCGTAGTTGCGGAGCTGTGCTAACTTGTTGGCTAGCGTCGTGCAAGTGAAGGTCAAAGTGTTAGCTGAGTTGGACGTGCGTGCCCGTTGACTCCCAACTGCGGTTGCAGCTAGCCACTTGCAGTTGCAGCTCGATCGCTGTCTTCATGCGAGATCAATCACAGAGGCATACAACATCCCGTGACCCTTGATCAGTACACTGAATGTTGCGTATTTTGCAGATTGTTCTAATTGTATCATTGTACATACAATCCCCTTTGGAAGTAACTCTGTTCGGCTTCTATTCTTTCGGCTTCTGACACAATTTTTTTAATCTCAGAACAAATTTGTCGTGCAAATCAGTATGCAGTACTTTTCTCTCAGAACAAATCTGCCCAACATCATGTTCTCCAATTATATGTTTCTTTCACATAAAAACCGTAGCACCCAAGATCCACAGTGTCTTCGTACCACACACGAGCCCATTAGGACGATCCGAGTTCTAAACTCAGCATTATTGCACCAATTAATTTAGGCCTTGTTTAGTTCGGTGAGAAAGTTGCAAAACTTACTGTAGCAATTATAAATTAAAGATTAGGACGACTAAACATGATCTAATTTTAAAACTAAATAAACTAATGGGCGTGAATGAAATCGCGAGACGAATCTATTAAACCTAAGTAATACATCATTAGAGATTGTTTACTGTAGCATGACATTGTCTAATCATAGCCTAATTAGGTTCAATAGATTTGTCTCACAACTTCACCCGAGGTTATGGAATGAGTTTTGTCATTAATTCACATTTAATACTTCTAAATAAATAGTGTACGTATATTCGATGTGATTATGAACCAAACAGCTTTAGAGTACACAAACACACATTTAGTGTTGGAAACCCTTTGAACTATAATGCTAATAAATTTATTAAAAATATTTGCTAAAATAAATATACTTATTAGTCAAAGTTTTCGACATTCTGGTTTAGGTATACGGCACGCCAGCCTGTGTTTAGTGACTGATGTACGTGAAGAGTACTTCTTCGCAAATTGCAATGTGATAATTCGATCGCACGCTTCTAATTCCTATTAGACCGACCGTGTGAAAATCCTTTCATTATCGGTCGATCGCCTACCCGCGCAACAGTACCCTTTCCAGCCTGCCCGTGGTGGTGCGTGGCAACGTACTCCTACGTAGTACGGGCGCAGGAAGAACTCCACTACCAGCCGCGAACCGGGACGTGACACCAACATCCCCACCACCGCGATGCACGGAAGCGCGGAAACCCACCCGTGTCCGATCCGAGGGGTAGCAGGTCTCCCGTGCCCCCGCGCGGTGGGGCCGGGGTACGTGGTTTTGAGCTCTTTTTTGGCTCCAGCGTTCGGAAACCGCGCGCGCGCCGGCGGGGTGGTCATCGTTCCAGTCCGCCGCTCCGGCGTCGTGGCACGTTTTGCTGATGGGATCGATGGTGGTTTGGATCGTGGTTTTTGTTCGCTATCTGGCTTCGATTCGTAGGACGACGCGGACGGAGATGCATTATGATGGAGTGATGGGTGGGTTTCCACGACTTGACGTGGATAAGCACGCAGTACATACGGGTAGTAATAAGAGGCGGAGGACCGACCGTCCACACGCTGTGCGCACGATGGTGAAACATTGGTTTCATCTGCACGTACGTATAAGGGTCACGTGCAAAGTCTGCGTGGGAGGAGAAAGTAAAGCGTCAGTTAATCATTGTGCTTGCGTTAGTGTGGTTAGTTAAATCACACCTGAAATGATTATCACCGTGCCTAAGTTCTCTAATAATTCTGTCTGGAGTGCTAGTTAGTGCTTCGATGCTCTCCTGGAGCAAATGTGTTTTCTCTAAATAAAAGTCATCCTAATTAAGGCCAAGACACGCTGCGCCTAAGTTCTCTACTTCTGTTGGACTGATAGGAAGAATATTGTTCGACTGTTAGATCGAATAGTGTTGTGTGAGAGGAAATAATTAAGCCGAGATAAGCCGAGCTAAGATAAACCGAATAGGCTCATAGAATTCTACATGAATTAAACGGTTAAAAAAACTCACGACGACACGCAAAGCCAATAATGAAGCGATGGTACGCAATGTATATAGTGGTTTTTGGGATAGGCATACACGATGAAGCGCTCAAGATGCCAGTGGTGCATAGTTGTCAAAATTTCGATTTTGTCATACAAATTTATGATTTTAAGATAAGAGTTAAAGGAACCGAATTCTATGATTCGAGTAGAATCTACATTTATTTCTACGAGCTTTGTTATGGTACTTATGATAGTGCCAGAACGTACTGGGTAGTACATTGTGTTAAGATTTTTCCACCAGCTAATTTTATAGAAAATAAATAAATAAAATTAGTTGTTGTGCTCACCAAATTAGTACTTCTTGGTACTACCATTGCTAGATTTCATCAGATGGATGTTTGCGAGAGTGAGTATAGTGAACTACTGAATTGTCTTAAGTATTAAACAAAACAACCGGAAGGATGCTAGTGAGTATCCGTAAATTTGATCTCACCAAATATCCCTCACAAACACTCACTAAAAATATATATATCCGTACTTTCAATGGATGCAACAAATACATCTACATTCCATTAATCGCTATATATAATGTTCACAGCTTTAAACTTTTTAATTTGCTGCTAAAAAAAATAAGGAGTGTATGTGCTTCACGCATGGCCTTTCCTTTGCACAACCTAGCTAGCTCTTGTTCCATCGACAAGGAGGCAGCTCTTGTCTCCTAATAGCCCTCCAAAGAGGGGCAATGGCGATAGAATAGGACAGGGGAAGCTATTACAAATAAAGCACTCCTACCACCATATCAAAAACCTTTTCATATCAATCGCGATGCACGTTTTCGAATCCAAGTACTAGCTCGCAAAAAAGGCGCACCATGCACACGCAAACAAAAAAAAAGGATGATCGTGGCCTCGTATAAATCAGACACGATCACGTCGGCGATGAGTAAAATAGGGATGGTTGCATGGCTTTCTATCGCCGTTGCAAATATTCTAGTGCAACAAAACGCTAATGGCTGAGTGGGAGACACATAGGTTTAGTGTGTGATGTGTGAGTAGAAAAGTGAAGGCATAAGCGTGTTGATGTTCGATCAGGGGAGCACTAGAGATGTGGGTCAGTATTTGTAGGCTTCAAAGGGCTCAGGGTGCAAAAGCTATCAGTATAATAACTTGTTTCAGGTAGTTTCGGCCAAGTACTTTACGTGTTCCAATCCTGGAGGCGGCTGATCAAGACAAAGTAGTTACACTGACACTGTCACATGGAGATGTTATAATACTAGAACATCTCTAGGAAAATGGGCATATAATAACTTGTTAGTTTTTCATAATGGCGATAGATGGGTAATTTAGACAAAGGTAGGTAATTACCTATTTCATAATTTTATTCTAATGACAAAGATAGGTAATTCATTTGCAGTTATTTTGGACCTTTAATTTGGGCCGGGGTTACTTGATGGACAACTCTTATTAATTTCAAGCACTCGAAAGTTTCTAATAAAACAATTTAGATACAATTGTTTTGATTGATTTCAAGTTCCCAACTAATGACGGTCACGTGTTTAGTTTTTTAAGAATAATTATGATTTATCATTCTTTCTAGCTCATTAACTATGTGAGAATTAACGTGGAGAGGAACACAAGATCGAGACCAAGAGTAAGAATGTGTGCATTTCTTTTTTTTAAAAAACACATATAGATGTTCGCATCATGATTAATAAGCTAGCTAGGTGCAAAAAAAGCCCAAATCGGGGCACTACATACATAGCTAGGTATTGCTTTATGGATGCTGAAATAAGGTTGATAGAAACAAAAAGAAATCTAGATGAAAGGAACATCCCCGGGCTTAAGGACAGCTCAAGAATATGTCCCTTAAAGCAAACACTACTTGTTTGATATGCTTAACATCAAATAGGACAATAGCTTTTAGAAAAGAGCCTCTATATGGGCATCAAGATGGCTGTTTTGCCCATGTCCCAAGTTGACGTATAGTGAAACACCAACAAAGCTGATCATCATAGCCCTTTCTTTTCTTTCCTTTTTCTCTCTTTGTTTCGCTAGCTAGGTTCTTGATTTGAGCATTTTATATCATTGCGGTGAAACTAACCAACCGCGTTCCCCGCGTCTATCGGTACCAAATATATATGCAACGACTTTGTTGAAATCTAGAAGTTACATATATATCAAAGTCAGTATAGAACATATTCCAAGCTTTACAAGCACTGCTTTGGTGATGTGGAAATGGACTTGCGCTTTGTTTTGTGCACACTTGAGCACAATTGTTTAGAGCCTTGTGCCAGAATCATCAGAGCATCGGACAAAAGAATTACTAAACGGAAGAATAAGAGAGCATGGTGTAGTGACTTTTCTGCTGCTGTCTGCGTACTAAATTCCTCCATCAAGCTGTCTTACCTTTAACAATCACAAAGCATGGAACTTGCTGTTCCTAGCTACTTTCCACCAACGTGTCCTACCACTGTTGGTTCCGATGGTAACTAAAGCAAGCATAGAAAATAAGGGCTTCTCTTATCATGAGTACCAAGCCCAGATAAACAAGAAAAAGTTTTGCAACATGTGGTTGGGTTGGCCGTGCTTTGGATGCAAGCATCTGGATGGTTCTTTTCCCCAAGCAAATGAATTAAACTGCTTGAGTGAGGTGTATAATGATTGAGGATTCTATAGTAATCTTATCACGTTAACTGGCAAAAGAAAGTTTGTGTAGGTACAAAAGTATTATGATTATTCAGCTATAGGAAATTAAAGTACTAATCTGAGATGATTGTTTAAACAAATCCGTATGCAAAGGTCTACTAAATGCGGCAAACATAGAAAGTACTGGGCGGTCCGTATGCTGCAAGTGTGATTAAAGAACTCCAATTGGGACATATGTTTTGTGATGGTAGTGTCCATCGTATATACAATAATACAACACTGTGAACAATAATCACTACGTACATGACGACAAATCAACACGACATATAAAATAATACTGGAATCAAAGAGGTGGTTATTAGCATGGTGACAAAAAGTTTTATAAAGGTCTTCCCCTAAACAAGCCTTTTGATGAACTCTTCAATTGACATTGTATTGAAGAATTCATATCCAAACAAAATGTAAATTACTATACACGAGTTAACTTTAAATAGTTCTAGCTGAATGTGACGTAGATATTATTTCATCGATAAGTGCTGCACCTTAGCGAGGAACATCCGGATCTCAGGATCTGGATGAATGCACACTACGATTCACATCATTATTACACACGCACACCGAAATTGAATTCTACTAAGCTAAACATCATTATATATTAGAGTTACCAAATGCACAGTTGAATTCTTATTATTATGCTATATAGGCAAGTGTGGGTTTCCCCTAACCTGGTGAGATAATTAACTAAAATAGATCGGAGCCATATGTAGCCAACAATGCCCTAGGAAAAGGATATCACCAATACAAAAGTTCCCCTGCACTAGTTGTCAAACTAGCTTGATTATCATTCTATCCGCATAACTGAAAATTACAGCCTTTTAACAAAGTTACCAACTGCCAAAGGATATTTTGCATCCACCTACAAGGTAACCGATATTGTTGTTTTATACTAGGCGTCAACTTCACCGTAGAAAGAGATGCATGCATGATCCATATAGTACAGTAGTACCAGTAATTTTCAGCACCAAAACCTAGTTGATTCCCTATCATGAGCACCACATCTAGCTTGCTTCTTAAATAATTTATAGTTAGGGCTTTAATAGATGCTATATGCATGCTAATGCTCCTCAATAATTTAGGGCTCACAATGCGTACTAGGCTAATGCTTGCCACGCCATTGCCGAGTTCACCTGTGCCGCTTCTTAGTACGATTTGCCTCTAAAAAAATTCTGCCAACAAGTGCCCAAGTATATGTGTCGTCTGCAAATGGCTGACATGGTCCCTACTCTCGAATCAAAATAAGTGATCGCTGATCATCACCAAGCAATATGAGAAATTATTATTAGGATTTTAATGGCAACGAGTGACTAGGTCTATGAATTCTAGAAGCGCACTGTTCTCATGGTGCGCGCGCGTGCAGCGGACGGACAACGACGACGACGATCAAAGCCTCGTCGAACGCGTGAGCACTCGCGCCGGCCGGTCGAGACGCCGGCGGCTACGCGCGCGTGTGAACGTTTCTTTACGCGACGTTTGAACGTGTCAAAGTGTGTTTCGTCCGCGAGTCTCTAACCAGTGGAGCCCACACCGGAAACAAAAGAAGGCCCCACTTGGCAGCCACATTCATAATATCAGTTTCTCTCTGCAGCTTTTTTTTTTACGGACGGTGAAAGGTTCTGCTTTCCCGAATTTTTATTAGAAAAATAGAGTTGACCCAATTTATAAGGAAAATCGGGTCCGAAAACCATATAACTCTGGTCGATCGACCGCACAACTAGTGGAGCACAGAACCCCGAACGACTCCGGTCCGCAGACCATACAACTAGGCACTTCGGTGGGTTGGATTGGGACCTCAACACGCACCGCTCAACTCAACAACTCATCGGTCGGATTGGGACATCGACACGATCAACTCAAACAACTTCAAAGGATCGGTCCAGTCAGATTGGAACATCGACCCGGGTCTCTACAACTCTGTTCCGCCGTCGACACGAGCCACCATACACAGCCAAGAACCAAGACCTCTCTTCTCCCCCGCTCAAAGGAGAAACTACTGCCTACTCTCTTTTTTTTTCTTTTTTTCTCCACAAAGAAACGAAAGGAAGAAGCACTCTCACCCGACACAACGCGAAGCACAAGCCGGAGGACCCAAGCAGCAGTCTCCTGCCGAGGAAGCTCAACGTCACCTCCAGGAAGGGCACGGCGCCGGGGGTTTAGGGTTTAGGGTTTTCTCTCCATGTCTTCATTCTTTTGTTCGATGGTGAGCGCTTCATTGGGGGCACTCAATTTTCGCATTAAGCATATAAAGTTAGAAACTACAGTATTTAAGTAGGGAATTTATCTAGTGAGAACTACAATCTTCGTGAAAACCCGTGCAAACAACAACAAAAAAAAAGTCATCTAAATACAAGGTTGCACATGATATTTTGCAAGGTTGTGTATCATCATATCATCTACACGTGTGATTTTTTTTGTGAATTTAGACGACTTTTTCGTCGTGGTTTGCACGAATTTTTACGAAGGTTGTAGTTTTCATCTAATATGTTGTCCTTTTCGTGGTGAAAAATGTCTCACCACAAAATAAGCAAATGAACATAGGACAAACTCATCACGTTGCTCATCTTCATCAAATGTGGCGCACCATAACTATGCTAAAATTTAGTAAGAGACAAAAAATATGCCCTGATCATGAGAAGTCCAAAGTGTTTTCCAGCGCTGCTAGCGCCCAGATGTCCGATGGAAATTTTCTCATCGCACATTCCATTGCAACACTGGACATGTGTGAAAAAACCAATTAAGTTGTTTGACTCTCAGATAGAAAATTCTCGCCGCAACATGAATATTATGTTTCATGCAACATTCACCGTGAAACATGCAAGACTAATGAATGCAACGTCGAAGATCAACTATTAAAACATATGTTGGAGCATCCGATTTTTTTCTCTCGTCCGGACGTCTGTATCTTAACATTTTTGTTAGTTTAAACGTGTCAACGACTAGAATGATAAGACACATACTCCCTACAACAAAAAAACATGTCGTCTAGGATTGTTCTAAGTTAAAATTGATCGATATTATAGAAAAAACTGTATATATTTATGATATGAAATACATATTGATATGTGAAATAAGTACCATTAGATTTATTATGAGATATATTTTTACAATATACCTATTTGATATCATACATATTGATATTTTTTTTCTACAAGTTCGGTCGAAGTGTGAAATTTTGATGTAAGACAAACCTAAAATGACAGTTTTTTTGGATGGAGGGAGTATTCAACTAACCGGCCCCACATCCAATTTATGTGTTGCAGATGTTGAACATTTTCAGCGTGTAGTACTACGGATGCAAGAACTCTCCACTGATTTTTTTTAGATTAAGGATGCAAGAACTCTCCACTGATTATGCGCGTAATGGAGAACCAACGTCGGCTAATGCAGTGTTAGTTGTCTGCTAATTGCTCGCTGGTTCAGAGCCGAGGCGTCTTTGACCAGACCTGCTTTGCGCTAAGTATACTGCCACTAGCGGCACTAATCTTTAGACCTTCAAATGCGTAGCGTCATGAGCGACTCGACCCTTGTTTTAATACTCGTCGGCGTCGGCGTCGTCGCACGTACTCCTACTACCAACCTGACGCAGCTTTCGGACCGGACGGCGGGCCCGCAGCTTGGACCTGCAGACCCTGGTCGATCGAAATTTCTAAGTCCCAAGAGACCACCGGTCAAACGCAAGCGGTTATCCAAAGCCACGAGGGTCAAAATTAATCGATGCCATGTTGGACCCTTTTCTTTTTCTAATTTTTTTGGGCGTTCATGCATGGAGACAGGGACAAATGTTAGGGCTGCGTGCGGGGCCCACAGTGAGCACTGTCACAGGGGCGGAAGTGCTGACTTTGGGACGGGTAGGAGGAGAGTTAGGTGCCAGCATAGCTTAGCTGTGAGATGAGCTGATGGACGATGGTGCTGCAAAGTACAAAACACGGCTGACGCTTTGGTTTTCTTTTGCTTGATTTTGATGCTCAATCATGCGCCGGTTTTAAGCTCTCTCGAGAGTGTTTGTGTCAATGCAAGTGGGTCAAGAAAAATGGAGGCATGTTGGAAGCATGCATGGGTTTCTAGAAGGTCGTCAGGTCGGAATTCCGCAAGATAACCAACCAAGTGCAGTGCCTCTACTTCAGCGGCTCAATCTCAGCTTCTGCTGAGTACTCATCAGCTGTTGTAGAATTTTTGACCGGAAAGAATTGTTGAAATAAATGGACCCTAAATCATTTATTTTAATAATTAAAGAATTAAAGCCTATTGTTTTAATTCTACGGAGAATAAAAGTGAATAATACCGTAAGGATATTTGAGGAGACTTTTACTCGACTTAATAGGTATATACAAAACGTACACCACTTGTAAAGTTGAAAAAGGAGACTGACGAGCCACGCGCGCGCTCTCGCTCGCCTCGCCGAGCCGAGGCCGTGACGAGGCGAGCGGACGTGATGTGTTGCGGGGCGGAAGCTATCCCAGATCTAGATCTGGGCGTCTCCTCGGCCACATTCCCATCGCCTTTTGCCGTTGAAGGAATAATCCTCCCGCAGGCATCCGGGTTCGATGAACCGCGTCCCAAATCTAGATCTAGACGCCTCCCCGTAGGCCCTCATCGGCCTATATAAGGACGCCCCCTCCTCCTCTTCATTTGCGAATTCACAATCAGATACTCCTGTTCAGGAGATCTCTCCCTTCTCCCTCTTTGTTTTGCCGCGTTCCGCATTCCCATCGCTTGCACCGCGCGCACGGTACCGGCGAGAGCAGGCCTCAGGAACCTCGACCGCTGCTGATGATCCTGCTCGGGATAGGCGGGCGATAAGGTTTTTGGGGAGCGTTTGACGCGACTGCTCGCTCCCTATACGACTACTTCGACTACTTCCTGATCTGGGCGCCTCCTCGGCCGCATTCCCATCGCCTTTTGCCGTTGAAGGAATAATCCTCCCGCAGGCGTCCGGGTTCGATGAACCGTGTCCCAAATCTAGATCTAGACGCCTCCCCGTAGGCCCTCATTGGCCTATATAAGGACGCCCCCTCCTCCTCTTCATTTGCGAATTCACAATCAGATACTCCTGTTCAGGAGATCTCTCCCTTCTCCCTCTTTGTTTTGCCGCGTTCCACATTCCCATCGCTTGCACCGCGCGCACGGTACCGGCGAGAGCAGGCCTTCGGAACCTCGACCGCTGCTGATGATCCTGCTCGGGATAGGCGGGCGATAAGGTTTTTGGGGAGCGTTTGACGCGACTGCTCGCTCCCTATACGAATACTTCGACTACTTCCTAAAGGCCATCCGATATCTGCACTGCGATCATCTTCCTGCATCGAATTCGTACGACTACACCGACTGAGATTCTCCTGCGGTTAGCCAAATGGTTAACCCAGAGAATAACGACGCATCGGGTGACGCCGTCACCGCCCCGTCTTTGGGTACTTTCTAATTGTCTTATCGTTCATGTTTAATTGTCATTTAATCATGAACATGTTTATGTTCAATAGTTGTTTAAACATGAACACTTGCACGTGCTATTTTGCACACATGATAATTCTTTTGTTGAAATATCTATTTAATCATGGAATTAAAATATGTTGTTTAATCACCTATTATCTAACAAGAATCACCCAGCAACTCAGTAATGAGTCGCATACAATAGGAGGCAAGCGAGTGGATAATGGCACGAGCAAAGCATCTGGCTACGGTTTTGAGTAGATCTTAGTTTCCATAGCGTGTGAATATTTACAGATATTAGCGTTGTGTTGAGTTTTATGTCTTTTACTTGTAATCTCCTATCGGGGCTCTTTTTTTTAATACAATAGGCAGCTCTCCTGCCGGTTCGTTTCAAAACTGTTGTAGAGTAATCATGGCGTTTGTTGGCACGCTTCTACTCAGGTCTTCAGTTTTGTTTTTCTCTATAGAGAAAATGATGCCCGCAGAGGAAGAAAAACTAGCTAGATTCTTAAATATATGCTGGATCTGTAACATCTGTTTGCTATGCATTTTGTCTTTTTATATGGGCCGGCCATAATCACACAATATTAATTTTTTAATTAGGAAGTTCATTGCCATGATAATCGTACTTCTGCAATAATTACTGTGACCACTAGAAAAATTACTACCATGGTCAAACTGGAGACCGCCATGTCGGTTTGAAATGGACATCCTGATCGGGCACAGAAGATTTACATGTTGAATGTTAACGATTTCGTTGAAATCGATTGATGTCCACATTTTTTGGAGTGATTGAAGCAGAAGATTTACAGGTTGAATATGCCTTGGAGATTTCGCTGAAATTGATTTGACTCGCAAGAACATTCCATTTGTTTTCTCAGTTGGGACAAAACCTAGGCATCAGGCTGATGAGACTAGTCCTCTTCAGGCCAATCAAAGTATACCGAAGAAGGTAAAAAATTCTAGAAGTGTCAAGTTACAAAGACTAGCTAGCTAGTACTAAAACACTAGCAAACAATTATTAGTCGCAGTTTCGTTTGATTAGTGGGTTAGAGGGAATGCTATTAACTCAGTTCTCTTCGCTTGGGTGAGGTGATCATGCTTTGACCGTATAACATGCTGCGTATATCGACCGGTATATGCAATGCCAGGCCCAACTGATGGCATCACTCTGGTCAAACTCGACAGTGCATACAACAAAGCTACGATAACTGACTGGCGATTAAGAATCACCCGGCCAATGTTCAACGGCATGAAATGTATAGCAGCAGTTATTTAGATACATTATCTCAGGATGAGAAGGGATGTGAGGATTATATTAAGTTTCTTCGACCTACCCCGGCCCTATCAATGCAATCTCTAAGCAAAATACTGACGCCATTATATTCCCCTTCCATTCCTTGGAAGCATTCAGAAAAGTTTGCGAACGCAGCCTGGAGGGTCAAATCTTCTCTCCCGACGTAAGGTTCTATTTTTTTCCAAGGGCGTTGAATTAAGTGATTTTTCTATCCTTCTTTTTTATGTAAAAATTTAAGTAAGAGTTTCTCAGTCGTTTTTTTCTAGAATACGCGTGAGAGCTGTGTATCATTGTATTAAGAGGAAAGATTACAACACGCGGTTGTAGCACGCGCCCAGCTCAAGAGCAGATATTACAATGACGCACAACCGAGATCGAACCGGGGACACACTGGACGACTACTCGCTAAACAAACAACCTAAGTGTGTGGCTCCCGCACTAATCCAATTTTCGCCTTCTTGCCTGATGGTGCGGAGCAGAAGATGCGGTGGGGTTTCCGTCCCCCCCCGAAGACGCGCGCGTTTCGCTCTTTCCACGCCTGCCAAGTGATAAGGGAAAATAGTGTATCGAACCCCTTCCACTTGCTTCTTGGTATCTGCCGTCGCAGGTACTCCCATCAGCACTGGAGGTTCCATGGCTGCTGCGGTTGCAGGTTAAAGGCGTCAAGGTTTTGCAGGATTAGCCACCATACTAAAGATGGCAACAGGCACAAACCCGCTAGGTTTTGCCATCCCAAACCCATGGCCGCGAAAACAAAACTCGCCCATTAAAAAACCCATGACCCGTGACGGGTTTAATTTTGTGACCAAATCCATACACATCGGGTTAACGGGTACCCACGGGTCGCCCGTGGGTGCCAAATCAAACAACAAAATTGGCATATACATATATATATGTTCACAATTCAACAAGAAAAAATCATATACATGTATATCTTCACAATTTAAAACATATGCATGCATTATTGATGTAAATTAATGAAAGTATAGTATTAGCTATCCAATCATAACACCGCATGTTAACAAAAACACTTTATATGAGTGACATAAAACATAGTATAGATCATTTAACAAATTAAACTCATGATAAGAAATAGTACATGCATATAAGAATTGGGGTTTAGCCATTAAAATTGAGGTGTGAGCTAAGAATGTTGCTTTATTTGGTGATATATAGTCGGGTCTAAAAAACCCATGGGTTCACAAGTTCGGGTTTTATGTTCCCCAAATGCCCAACCCACTTGGTCTCATTTTTTTGCCTATTAGTAGACCCACGGGTATAAAAATTAACCCACACCCGTGTCCTAATGGAGTAAAAACCCATCGTGTTTCGGACACCCATTGCCATCGCTAACCATACCTGCTGGGAATAGGAACACTGGAAGAGTTTCTCCGTCAGAAGAAGCATATACCATCTGATTGTATGGTGAAGTTATACATCGGAAGCTGAAACTTTTAAGTCTGGATGGGGTTAAGCTCTTTTGTACAGTTGCATAAGGATTGTTGGAGATGGAGTTGCACATTCTATTCCACTAGGACGCAAATGGCCACGCAAAGTGTAGGCTGAACAAACATGCATGAAGAAGAAAAATTAATGTTAGCATGATCTACCTTGATGCATATGTTGCGTCAATTATGCGTAGCACTGAGCTAGCTAGGATGGGCTCGATGCCTCGTATCAGAAATATCATCACACACCCCGCTAAAGTGCGATAACCTCAACCTTCTGAGGTGCCCAACTGCACGCACGACGAGAGATCGAGGAACACGGCCATCAATCATCACCCTCCAATCACACAGCACTACAAGTGCAAGCTTTATTTCTACCAAGAAAGAGAGATATATAGATAGAGCCAGCTGCGTGCTAGTGTTCCTTGATCAAACGCCGAGCACGCAAATGCGATTCTGAGCATAGCTATCGAACAGTTAACATCACTAATTAGGCGTCTCAAGAGCTCCGGCCGTCAACAGTTTGATACGCTCGCTTTTGTCGCGCAACATGTACAGATATCTGTAAAAGTGCACGCGTACAAATATCTCCCGAAGTGACATACTATACCACTGCATGAACGCACGCATGTACACAAAAATATCTTCATACTGGCCTCTTAGTGCAGCGGCAGAGTGAACAGGATAAAAATGGGCAGCTGAACACTAGCTAGCAGCCGGTGTCTCACTTGAGCAGCTAAAGATCGAGCTAGCCCCCCTGCACTGCATGCCGCGCGCGCGCGCTGTGCCTTATCCGCTCACGCGAAATCCGGCCGGTTGCCGTCACTCATGACACAACGGATCAAGCCCTTGTCACTAGCACGCAGCAGCTAATTAGGGTTCAGTTCAGTATCGGACAAGCTGCTAGGATGCAAAGCCGCCGGCCGATCAAAAGCATCAGAGAGATAGATGCAACAGGGGACCTATCTATCTACCTACTACTATAAAGCCGGGGCACGATTGCTCGGCCGAGCCACGTACGAAAAGCAGTGGCCGGATCGGAGAGAGGAATATATTAACGTCGCGGGAAAGTTGGCCCGGGCGCGCGCGGGTGATGGGTACAGAGCACATCGACCACGCAGCCGGCGATGCCCGGCCGGCCCCGGCATCGATCGGCATGTAGAGGCAGCTGCTAGGTTGCCCGCCCGGGGCTTTTGCACTGCACTGGGGATAAGACATGCGTGTGCGTCGCCGTCGTGTGCTTGTTGCCGCTGTCGCCGCCTGGGCCTGGCCTCTCGACCAGGCTCTACCTGCAGGCAAGAAAGCGGAGGGCGACCGCGCGCGAAGGCCTGGGCCGGCCGGCTGCGCAAGCGCCGCGGCACGCACGGGGGCACGCAGTGCACGTAGGCGTCAATCCCCAGCGCTTTATTTTCCGGGGGCGCAACGCACAAAAGAGCCCCCCATGCGGCCATGCATATCTTGATGCACCACCAGTCCACCACTAGCTAGTGTCAGTGTGTCACTACGGCCAGGCCGGAGCTATCACTACCATCACTGGCACTACACAAGAAGCTACTAGCTAGTAGTGTTATGCTAGCTGCTACTGCCGCCACTGTTCGTTCACCTATGGCTGAGACTAGAAGCCGCCGGCCGCATCCGCATGCACAGCGTAGTGGAGCGCCCAGCAAAGTGAAGAGGCACACACGCTCTGGGGCACGCAGCGGAACCGTGTCCCGATCCTCCTGCGCTCGCTCGCTCTCGCTTGCTCGTGTCGCTCTCGTGCGCCATGCACTAGCGAAATCGCGCCGTGTGCGTGGCCGGGCACTATAGTGCACTACTGCACTCTAGCTAGCTAGCCCCCGTACCACCTCTGCCGGCGGCTCGATCGATCGCGGCGGATCTCGGCTGGGATTGCTCAGGACCACGCCCAACTGAAACGTTCTGCCGCAACTTGCAGAGCGGACGCGCGGTCGTGCTCTCGCGTACGCGGGGGCGCGTGGCCGCGTTGCGATCAGCTAGCGAGCGAGCCGTCGTACGCCGACCCGCGCACGGACGTGTACGGTGTGATCTGACGGATCACCCTGCCGATCGAATCGATCCAGTCGCTTGCGCGCCTCTCGATCCACCCACCCGTGCACGCGCCGCGCCCCGCCCCGGTAGTGCACGACGCGTCATCAGGTCAACGCGAGAAAGCGAGGCGGCACGGCACGTTCCATCTGCCGATCGAAGCTGCTGCTAGCTACTTGGCAGCCACGGCACATGCGGGTCATCTTCCTCATCTCTGCTGCATACGTACGCGTACGTGCTCGGTCGATCGACGATCTCCAATTCTCCATGTGTGGAACGAGAGCCTCAATCGTGCTCGATCGATGGAACTCGATCCATCGTGGGTCCTCACCAACTTATTACCTATACGTAACTTGCGTGGCTTGCGTACGGACGCGCGCGTCCATGTCTTGGCTCGCGTGTCACGTCTACCGCGCCACAACCACAAGTGTAGCTAGCGCGCCGCCGCCGGGTGCGCGTCGTCGTGGTGCTCGATCGATCGTCGTCTCCGGCCAAGACTAGAAACAACCCGCGGCATTGCCGCACTTGGGCTTTTTCTAGCCAGTGTGAATAGCGGTATATATATATTTGTCGATGGTATTTTGCTAAAAGAGATATGTCGATGGCATGATTAAGAAACTTAGAATTTGACATTTTAGCTTGCTAGAAAATATTGAGAAAGATGGATGAAGGGGGTGCAGGGGTGAAATTGATCTGATGGGTGGCTATCAGTCTCAGATCGTGACGGCTCCTCTGTAATCTCGTGCAATTTACCACCTCTCTCGAGTCTCGCTTGCATCTGTGGTCAAACCTGCGGGCACTTGAAGGTGATTGTGCTGTAGGCTCCTGGTACAGTGTGTCCGTTGGTTGTCATAACTGATTATACTTAGAGAACGATGAATACTAGTATTGCTTCATCATGTCAGAAATTGTGAATACGTAGATGTTAGGAATTAATGTACGATATTCTACATTTTTCAGACAGTTTTAGTGTATAATCCTTAAGCGCATGAATCTGCAAGCTATAAAAGTAAATTGAAGTGCTGGAAATTGGAAGCCTACATATGTAGAGAACACCCATTATTATGAGATAAACAGATTAGAAGAATAACACAGTGTACGCATTTCTCCACATATATTGGACAAGTTGCATCTTTCAACGCACATTTCTCTGTTGTTACAAATATCAGCTTGTATGATCCCAAGGCAACAAAAGTATTGGAAGTAAAAATCTTTTTACACTTAGAGTCGAGCAGGAAATTAGAAGCTTTTAACAATGATCTAATATTGATTATTTTGCTCAGAAAAATGGGGAAAATAGTGACATTCAAAACCTAGTAAATGCAAAAACCAATATGGGAAGTTCAGAGATAGTTTGAACAGATCATTGTTATAAATTAGGATGCGACTTGTGCTAAGGAATCCATCGGGTGTTCTGATTTCTACAAAATTGATAAGATGCCGCAGAAAGTTGGAGGTAGTGAAACAAATTGTCTATTAGGTTACTGATGAGATGACCGAGAAACGTTATGCATACGGACCAAATAGCTGTTCATAACTGCTGCAATTGCATTGCAAACTAAAACATGAAACATGTCTGGTTGGTTATACTACTTTATGTCTTTTGTGTATTTATACTTGGAGTGACTCAATGTTGTTATCAGAAGGGTTAAAATAGATGGGAACATGTTGTGTAGGAGGGAAAGGTCCTTTACCTCGGAGTGGACAGTAAACCTAGGTGGGGCTGCAACACAAACCAGACAATGTTCCTATTTAAAAATGGTGCATCTAGATAAAAATGTAATGCAGAACATCAATAAGTTTCTTTTGGGAGTATTCTTAGCCCCGAAAGAAGGCAGATTACATTAGAACATGACTCATTGGATCTCAAACTCTACGGTAATAATATGCTACTTTTCAGTAAATGCATCTTTAGAACTTGTTCTAAGCTGTAATCAGTTAATAATTCGTGTGGAGTGTAGGTACTACCTTAGGTGTCATATATATAACTTTTAGAATGGGCCATTGCTATTTCCTTAAAAAAAGCAGTCTAGATCTTCGAATACAAAACAAAAATATATATTCTGTTTGCTTCGAAAAAATATAAGTTGTGGGACTATCTTATATACTCTTTCATTCTTTCTTTTTTTGCCCCACCGCTTGCATTTTGATGGATTACAGACATGTCACTCCAAATTGAGCAGATGTTTCTGCTCTACTCTGACTCAGGGACGCATGGCCCCTCATCCATCGTTTGAATCGAGCCACTGCTATAATTGAATCAAGCTACAAACGCAATATAAAGTAGTGGTACAATGTCAGCACTTGAAGATCACCAGGCTGCTGCTGTAGAGGAGGTGGTGTAGGAGGCCTCTGCTGTAGGCGTGCGAGCACAGCCGCACGCACGCTACAAGCGCAACAAGCAGTAGGCCAAAGCCCCGCAGTGCTGTTGCAGCCCTGCAGACTTGCAGGAGCCCACGCCAGAGAGCAGGCAGATGCGGAGCTGGCGATATTGGAATTACAGTGTTTCGGATGGGCATGTCATCGAACACCATGGGGGAGTCCCTGGAGTAGCTGTAGCGGGCAACAACGAGCCACGCCGGATCCCGGCGCACGCGCGACGTTGAGTTGGAACGACGACTGGAGCAGGCACGGCTGGGCAGAGCGATGAGGAGAAAAGAGATGGGCTGGCGGCAAGATGACTCGGTGAAGGAAGCACAGGCTCCCCTGGAGATCCCGCGTCTAGAGCAACGGGGCGGGCAGCGTGAGGACCGAGGAGCCGCCGGGGCGGAGATCGACTGCGAGTCTGCGACGACGGGAGCCTCCTTGGGTGCGGCGAGGCAACAGGATCATCACGTGGTGTAGAAGTAGAAAGGGTGGTAAGGGACCATGGAAGGGAGGTGGCGAGCGACGACGAATCCGGCGGCGGTACCCGGCGAATTGAAGGCCGTGCGAGGTGAGGGACTGAGGGACCAGGCGGCGGCCGGTGGCCGTGCAACCGGAGGAAGGAGATGGCAGCGAGTGCTGCGCTGGGCAGAGCGAGTTCTAGAGGATTCGCGAGTGCCCGGTTCGCGGCTTAACGGGTGAGGTCCGCGCGAAGCCCGATCGAACGGTTCATATCCCGAGCTCGCTGGATCCAATGGCTCGCGATTTAACAGGCGACGTGGACCGCTTCCCTGGCCTCGATATTGGCCAGGTTTCGTAGGTTAAGACTAGAAACACCGTTGCGGCGTTGCCGCACTGACCTTTGGTGGGCTTTGCTTGCAGTTGTCTTAATTGTACAGCTGAATTTGGAGGGAAATTTTAATGTAAAGCATTCTGAAGTGTTTGAAGTGATGCTCTTTGTATCAATTTTATGTATATTTGCCGAACATGTCATTGCAAAAGGAAAATGAAGTCCGCTTCAATATCAAAAGTCATGCTTTTATACATGCCTAGGCTGTACGACTGTAATGCCAATATCTTCATTATGTTCATTGTTGAAGATAAAGTCTTTTGTGCGTCCAGAAAATAACTAATAATGACGGTGATCTCGAAATGCAGGGAAAAAATAGAGGGAAGCAGATTGCATTCACACAGTGAAGGACTAATAAACTTGATACTCGTGAGATGTAATTTTCTGAAGTGCAGTTTCATATATATAGATAGATATATAAATATATGACAGGCAAACTTGTTGTTCTTAAATATCACACCAAGTACCAAAAGAAGAGTGGCATAATATATACACCAAAATGAGAGCTAGTACATAGTAAAGGATGCAAGGCAGCGTTGAAATAGCAAAAGAAAGCTGCAGGTTTGGACCCCAAAGTGGTAGCTGCTGCAAACTATTTTAATTATTTTGACATAGCAAAAGAAGATAGCATTGTGACATTGTCATAGGCATGCATGTTGTCTGCAAAAAAATAGAATAGATAAAAAACAAACTTTGTAGCATTGTGTCTCTAAGCTGCATAGGATAGTGTGTGAATCACATAAAGGCAGTGGAAGTTTGAATATAATGTTTAGGTATGTATAAACTATAAATGTTGAAGTACCTGTTATAAGCTATTACTTGGTTGGTGACTACATATCAGATTTCTTGCCTTTCTTACTCTCCAGCTTTTTGTTGTCATCTTCAGTGTCATAAAAACAGTGTGTAGTAGCAATGATGTTTACCTTGATCTAGCTTCTGTTATCAGCTCCCTGTTTTCTGGTCTTTTTTTTTTGCCTGCATCAGGGGCGGAGGCAGACCATTGAGCCGCCGATGTCAGGCCTCTTGAGGACTGATGTCAAGTCCTTTAATGTCTAGTGTTAAACAATGATTTGACACTGATTTTAAGGGATTTTATCGATGTCAGCTGACAACAATCAAAGGCTTTGGCTCCGCCACTGGCCTGCATGGTATATACATAAAACATTAGCAATGACAGTAATTGTTATATTTAAACCTACAGAAGCAAAAATTATATACAAGTTGTATATTTCTTAAAATGATTTTCCCTGGATTATATGTTCTGACTATAGATCTGGATTATATGTTAAACCTTTGGCACATTTATTTTTTCTAATGTCTGGATTTACAGGATATGGACATATTTTATAGCACTCAGGTTATGTCTAGATTAAAGAATACTTTTCTAATTTGAAAGTGACCCTACATTGTGTACTAAATGTCTATTAGTTTTTTTTATGATTAACACAACAAGTGCAGAATGGGTAACAGGTACGTAATTTATTAAGGTGTGGTCATTAGCAGTACATGTATTCAGATATCTATTGTCGAACCATTGCAGTGTACATTTAGACTCACGGATGTGGTGGTTGTAATTATCTGTATATGTGGTCTTCCATCACATAGATTGGCCATCACCAAATTATTGCACATTAAGCTATCTCTGTCAATCGAAATAATTAAGCTAGCATAATGGAATACATGGTAACGTTGAGATTAGAAGGATGATGTGACATGACTACCTGTGCTAATAATGATAGAAATTAAGCTTCACAGATGTGGCTGTGCAGCTAGCTATTATGTTAAGCCAACTGTTCAGTTGTATTGGTCATGCACCATCAATGGCTGTCATAAACTCATAATCAACAGTGGATAACACGAATTGACAGGACAATGCACCGAGCTATCTTCTTGCGCGCGCCTTACCCTGCACAGCATCTCAATATTTCTTCCCAACACACGTACGTTGAGTTCGAGGCCAGGAGCATATATATATATATACACATCTCGACAACACCAAAAGGTTGAAAGAAAGATTACAGGTGGTGCTGAGAAAATTGCAAGAAAGCGAAGCGAATACTTAGGAGATGAGAAAATTGAGTAGTATATAGCAGCTGAGGGTCAAGACGGTTGTGCTGCGGTCTCATCGCCAAGTCTCACCGCAAACAAAATGTTTCAGATCGCAAATGAGGAGATGAGATCGATGAGGTGCCGAGATCCAGAGCCAGTGCGAGATTACATACCCTAGTGGATGCTCCACCAGCTACCTGTGCTCCGGGTTGCAGGATGCGGCACTGCGCCACAGAGCGGATCAATTTCGACGGAAGGGACAACCGAAGGAAGGGGCGACGGGAGTGGAAGGGACAACAATGGTTTTGACGGTCCTGGGGAAGCGGCAGGGGCGGCGGTGTTTTTTATTTTTTTATCAGGCTGTGTCTCTAGCTGTTTCTCGAGTGCCGTAGAAACCGATCGAATCGTGGAACGGACGGTCATTTTTAATCAGCACCGCATCCTATGCATCCAACCCAGATCGTACGGTGTATATAAAATTATCTGTCGTGGCCCTATCAGGAGCCCTGGGAATAACCCAGCTTTCGTATGTTAAAGATCGTATATGTTAAAGATAAGATGTGGCGGCTCGATCGCTGGCGCGGGTTTGTGGGGCGCGTGCGTGCGGAGTACGCGCGCGTCGCCTCGCCTAGTTATCATCCGGATATCCATCTACCGATCCGGCTGTATCTGTACCCGGTCAGTGGAGGCAGAAAGCCATCGACGGCGACGGGTCCCGCCCGGCCCGGCCGCCGTATGCTGTTTGACATTTGAGTTCAAAAGGCTTTTTTTTAGCAGCAGATGATTCATTACACCAAAGCAGGATTACAATCGGTCTCGATAATCCCTACTAACATACTAGGGAAATTGTCGGACCACAAACACTCCGGAATAGACGCCGAGGTCAGCTTTGCACACATATTAGCCGCCTCATTGCCCTCACGGTTTACAAAAGAGACTTTAAAGCCACTAAAAGACCTACTTAATTCCTTAATCTCATGCCAAAGACCGGCGATAGAGCTCCTTTCACCAGCTTCCGTCTGAAGGAGACTCGCCAGCTCCTTATTATCAAGTTCCAGCACAATCTTTTCATAGCCACCAGACTGTGCTAGGCGCACTCCATCTCTTGCTGCCAGCGCTTCCGCCGAAAGGACATCAACAACATATTCATACCGTTTCGACGACGCCACCATTAGACTTCCATTCTCGTCTCTGATCACAACACCACTGGAGCCCGAGTGTGATGCAAGGATAAAGGAAGCATCTGTGTTCACCTTCTTCCAGCCTGCGACCGGCTTCTTCCAAGCTCCTTTCTGTCGCGGGTGATGTGGCTCCGGCCTATGTTTCAGGCAAATGAGATCTTCAATCATGGATGCAACGTGCCTCGCCGCTGCTCCAGGATTCCATCTGCTACGTCCGTGCTTACGTGCATTCCTGCCATTCCACAACGACCAAGCGCCACAAATGATCAAGGCCGCTTCCTCCATAGAGCATAAATCCCTTGTCAGTAGGTCTCTAGCCCATGACGTCGGATGCAAACGTGGGGGCTTACACCCTGTAATCTCCTTGACCGCCCTCCAAAAATGAATGGCGTGTGTACACTGGAATACCATATGGAACAAAGATTCTCCAGGCTCCCCACAAGCTTCACAATTATCCTCCTTTGCCACATGTCTTCTCAACAGCTCCTTCTTGGACGGAAGAAAATTTTGTAGCACCCGCCACCAGAAAATACGGACTTTAGGTGGTACATTCAACTTCTATACTCTCTTCCACCAAGTCTGATCAGCTGAAACACTGGCCTCATTCAATTGAAACGCCTCCTTTTGGTCACTTTCCTGCTTCAGCATTCTATAGCAGGAGCGGACCGAGTACATGCCGTTTCTCTCAAAAGCCCATGCTAGCAGATCCTCTTGCATCCATTGTCCTAGTTTCAGCATAAGAATTTCATCTACATCCCCAACACAGAAACATTCTCGGACCTTCTGTTCATCCCAACACCGCGATCCAGGAACAAAGAGATCACTCACCTTCTCAACCTGCACATCTGGATTGCGAACTAAAGGCTTCATAGTGTGTGTACCCGCGATCCACTTATCTGACCAGATATTGATTGTGTCGCCCGGACCAATTCTTTTTATTAGACCTTTCATCAACGCCTGGCGACCAAACAAAATTGCACGCCAAGTTTCTGAGCTCTCCTTTCTCCTTGATGCTTCCAGGAAGCTGCATGACGGGTAGTATTTACCCTTTAAAACCCTGGCACATAAGGACTCCGGTCTTGATAACAGTCGCCACCCTTGCTTTCCCAACATGGCCTGGTTGAACATTGGTAAATCCCGAAAGCCCATACCTCCATCCCCTTTTGCCCTCGAGAGCTTCGACCATCACTGCCAGTGAATTTTGTGGTTATCAATCGAACTTCCCCACCAATAGTTAGAGATGTATTGCTTCATCTTTTTGCAGGTAGGAGCTGGCAGCCTGAAGCAGCTCATCGGATACGTCGGTACAGCTTGTGCATTGGCCTTAATAAGTACTTCTCGACCTGCACAGCTAAGCAATTGGCCGCCCCAGCCATTGATAAATCCTCGGATTCTATCTGATATATAGTCAAAGGAGCCATCAGACACCTTTCCAACAGCTGTAGGAAGGCCCAAGTATCTTTCCCCCAATGCTTCAGTTGATATATCAAGGGCATTGTGCACTTCCTGCTTGAGTTCCTGGCCACAATTGTCACTAAAAAACACTGCAGATTTATTTTTGTTAACCAACTGGCCGGAACCCCTGTTGTAAAGATCCAGAACCTCTGATATCCTGTCCGCCCCCCTTTTAGAAGCCTGTGTGAAGATCAGACAATCATCGGCAAAAAGGAGATGAGAAATCCAAGGAGCACTCCGACTTATCCTAATGCCCCTGGATATAAATTGCGGACCCCTCGCCTTAAGCATGCAGGTTAAACCTTCCGAGCACAGCAGGAACAAATATGGAGAGATTGGATCCCCTTGTCTTATTCCTCGTGTAGGTTTGAACATAGGTGAGAGAGAACCATTCACCCTAACTGAGAAAGAAACTGACGTAACACATTTCATCACCAAGTTACACCAGCTCACAGGAAAGCCCAAAGCAGTCATGACATGATGTAGGTAGCTCCACTCCACCCTATCATAAGCTTTAGCCATATCCAATTTGATAGCACAAGCACCAGAATTTCCTTTTTTGTTCCTCAGATAGTGTATGCATTCATACGCAATGAGAATATTACCAGTGATTAGCCTTCCTGGCACAAAGGCACTTTGTTCCTCCGCAATAATATCATCCAAAATTAGCCGTAGCCTATTAGCCAATACTTTCGAGCACAATTTATAAATGACATTGCATAAAGAGATCGGCCGGAATTGAGTTAACTCTTGTGGACTAGCAACCTTCGGAATTAAGACCAGGATGGTTTGGTTGATTACCTCAGGCATGTCTCCTCCATTAAGAAAACCAAGCACTGCCGAAAGCACCGAGTTCTTCACTAAAGGCCAATGTTTTTGGAAAAACCCAGCCGTAAATCCATCAGCCCCCGGCGCTTTGCTTGCGCCCATCTGAAATAAGGTCTTTTCCACTTCCTCAGCTGTATAAGTCTGTTCAAGCAGCTCACTCATCTGGGTCGTCACCTTTTGTGGGATATACTGGCAGACAAGATCCGGTTGGAGGTTCTCCTGGGCTGTAAATAGCGCCTTGTAAAACTCCGACGCCATCATTTCCAACCCTTCTTGCTCCGTCTCCTCAGACCCGTCTGCTCTCCTCAGCACACGAATACGGTTTGTACGTGCACGAGCCTTAGCCTTGGCTTGAAAAAAACCAGTATTCTTGTCACCAGATTTAAGCCACTCCGTTCTAGATCGTTGGCGTTCCATCTCTTCTTCTCTTGCCAATGTCTCCGCCAGTTCTCTCATGAGGTAACGCTCACGATCTGTAGGTCCACGGTATAACGTGTGACTCCTTTCCTTCTCTATTTCTTCTCTCAAAGATCGCAGCTTCTGGCGAACTGATCCAAAAACATCCCTGTCCCATGCACTTAGTCTGATAAAGATAGAAGATTCCCTTCTCCTATGCCTGGATCCCAAGACTGGTTCACAAAATCCACATAATCTTCATGCCTTTGCCACATGTTTTCATATTTAAAATTTTTACCTCGACGTTTCCCCCTTCTGCCATTAACAGCACCTTCCCTGACATCGATAAGCACAGCTGCATGATCAGAGAAGACTGTTGGGATATTTGTGACCGACGTGGCTCCCATCTTGTTCAGAAAACCATGGTCACCAAGTGCTCGGTCGAGACGAACCTTCACATTGTGATCACCATCTTGTCTATTGTCCCATGTAAACTGGACGCCACTAAAACGCAAATCCAAAAGACCACAGTCTGCTACAGCTTCCTGAAAGGCAGCAATCTGCCATTGTTCCCTCTCATTCAAACCGAAGTGCTCCTCCGCCTGTAGCACCTCGTTAAAATCCCCAACACATAACCATGGGAGATCAAGCTGGGCACGAAGAAAACGCAGTAGGTACCAGCTGTTCTTCCGTAGTTCCCTCTTTGGCTCCCCATAGAAGCCAGTGAAACGCCATTGTTTTGTGCTGAGCATGTCACTAGAGAGGATTACATCAATGTGTGAACGAGACTTACTTTGCAGCGCCACCACAACATCCCTCCTCCAGAACAAAGCTAAGCCACCGCTCAAACCATTTGCCGGAACCACTTCACCATTAGGGAAACCTAATGCGCGACGTAGCTCCGTCATCCTATCCTCCGACATCCTTGTCTCCATTAAGAACACCACCGCAGGCTTCCGCGTCTCTATTAGGAGACGCAACTCCTGAACTGCCGCAGCCCGCCCACAACCACGGCAGTTCACGCTTAGGCAATTCATTGTGCCCGGCGGGGGCTGCCCTCCGCAGCCGCCGCCGATCGCGCATTAGTTTGAACACTTTGGTTCTTCGGTAGTTCCTCCGAATTCCTACCTCCTCCATTGCCAGTTTCCATCAACTTTGATAAACAAGCTTGCACTGTTCCTGCTGGAACCAATGTTTCACCGGTTTGGGCTGTTGGTTCAGACACAGACATATCCTCTTCCTGACCCTTTGTTCTACGTTTCTTGGCATAGTACCTCCGAGATACAATTGGCTGTTGCAGCTGTTCACCCATCAGAGCCTGGCAATTTTCACCTGTCCTTGATCCCTTCATAGGTTCCTTCACCTCCTTCTCTGGGTTCTTTCTCTTCTGTGGAGATAGTGTAACTTTTGCACCCACATCAGTATTATCCTTTGGTCCCGCCCTGCGTTGCTGGACAGGGATCGAGGATGAGGCATTCACATCAGCCAAGTTTGCACTGTCGACGCTGCCCCCAGTTGGTCCCGGTTGACGCTGCTGTCCAGAGTTTGAGGATGAAGTCTTCCCAAAAGTCTCAGCCGCCGCCTGTGCTAGGCTCTGAACTTTCTTCTTTTTTTCCTCCGGTGCTCTCAAAGCAACATCATAAGGTAGTTTACCGAGAGCATTCCTTGGTGCCGGGGTTGCACAAGTAAGGTCACCATGTCCCATCACCCCACATGAGTGGCAGAAAAAAGGAAGTTTTTCATACTGTAAATCATACCACTCCGGAGGCTTTTCCTTGTCAGTCTTGAGAAGAACACCCCTCCTGAGGGGTTTGGCGAGATCAATTCCCACCCTTGCTCTGAGAAAGGCGCCACTTGCTTTCCCTTCCTCATCAACATCCAGTTTCTTGACTTCGCCCACAAGGTTCATTGCTCTCATGCCTCGGCGAGCATTCATCCAACCCAGTGGTAAATTCAGAACACGAACCCAGAGATCTATTTTGTTAAAGACAATTTGCCCTGGAACTAGCCTGTCATCATAGTCACGAAGGATCACAGCATGCTTACCAACAAGCCATGGAGGTCCGTCCAGCGCTCTTTCCATAGCGAACTTGTCGCCGAACTCGGCGATGAAAAGATTGTTCTCCTTCTCCCCAATCGAGCGAATCTTCAAGCCACACGGGTTGCCCCATGCAGGCGTCATGGCCCCCTTGATCGTGGTTGCGTGTACAATCGACGGGGATAGAACCTTCCCCACGACTGCCCATTGTGTCACCGCCGGCGTGGCTTCATCTTCGTCATCACTGAAAGCGGCAAACTCCCCCTCCTCCTCCGTAAGGTGCATCCTCATCATCATCTCTGCCACTCCAGGATCAGCACCTGGACTCACACCAGTATTGTCCTGGCGAGTGTCCCGGTCTCCACCTGATCCCGCAGACATCGTAGGGAATCATATGGAGAAAAGAAGTGTCACGCGATACAAGTCACGGACAAAAGTGATCCCAAAACTAGGGTTCCTAAGCGGCAATGTCCCTAGGGGAAAAATTTTTGGTCGCCGGCGCCAGGAACGGCTAACCGGCGATATGGCGTGGCGCCGGAGATCGAAGACCACCAGCGATGCAGGCAGAAAACGCCGGAGTTAGGACACTCTGCCAGAGTTGGAATCGCGTTGAAAGATTGGAGTTCAAAAGGCTTGGTCGACCACGAAATCAAATAAAGGTCCAATGCAAAAAGGAACCCGTTTCTATCTCGCAGCTATAGCGCGAGGACTTCGTGTGCGTGCGTTGCTCAACTCGAGCGATCGATCGGCCATTCGGCCTCTCGAGATCCCGATGATCAGGTTCGCAACACGTATTACGTACCACGTGTACGTCTGGCTGGCCGCACCGGTTTCACCTCGCCGGAATTCGGCAGCGGGACTGACTCTTTTCACCCTTAACTTTTCGAGTCTTCTCGATCTGCTAATCAATTCGCTATTGTGCATGCTGAAACGGAGCGAGAAAGGGACGAAAAGAGCGCGCAGTTCAAAAGTGTTCAGAGACTGAGATATATTAGTACTTGCAAAGGCCACCGTATCCCATCATTGTATAAACACAAAAAAACTTGTACATGCCCTTTCGCATGGTGCATTGTACTGTCATGTTATGCCATGCTACCTAATCCTCCTGAGCTGCCGGTCAACGTACACGCTCCACTACTTGTCAAATGCCAATTATTAAGCGAGCGATCGAACAGTGAGCTAGCAGCATTAGCCATCCACCAGCCAGTAGGCAGGGACAGGCTAGCTAGATACAGTAGATACCTCCCTGTTCACGGTCAGACATGCACCACGTAGCTGCTACTAGTAGCTGACAGCACAGTGACCCGTGAAGCACAGAAGAAGCCAAGAGCGCCAAGCAACAACGCGTCTAGCTAGCTATACGTGCTGTCGTGCTGACTACCGAGCTGTTACGTACATGAAGAATCTCAGCTGGGACCGTGGTCGCGGATGGACGGTCGCAGCTTCACCTTCAGCTCGTCCTCACGGCCGATCGATCCATCGACGACAGCTACATTGCGTTGCGGAGCTCAACGTAGAGACACGCTTTCGCTCCGTCGTGCCACAGCTACAAGTTGCGGTCGACGACGGGAGAGGCTTATCCGCGGCCGGCCAGCGGCGACGTCGAATCCCAATTTCCAATCCGCACTCACGGCGGCCGGCGGGGAGACTGATCGGCGACCGCACCGGCGGGCGATCGATCGAGCCACCCGGCCGGTCGACGTGCATGAACTGTAGGTCCACCTGAAGATACCATACCGGGGAGAATGCACTTTGGAGCAACTGGGATTTTTCGTTTGCAGTGGGTACAAGGGTTCAGAAAAAATGTGTCAAGCTAGCACCGGGAAAGGGACGGGCGCGCACTAGCTTAGCTGCTGACTCTCTCCCTGTCCCTGCTGCCCTGCTAGTTTGGTAGCCGCTCGTCAGGTCTTTCAGCGGACGCCTACATGCGCGTGATCGAGGAGGGATCAGCAAAGTTAATTGACCTCGATCCCCCGGTAATCCAATGAACATAATCCAAATTTCTCACAATGTGAAAGCCTTTTTGGAGGAAATTATTCAGAGTTGACATGTGCTCGGAGGGAGAAAATAAAGGAGGGGCGTGCATTTGATATATGTTTGGTATGTAAAAATAGTGGAGGGCGCTATCAGTGAAATCAGTAAGGTTTGGCAGCTTGATATGGTTGAACAAAAGGGCAAGGCCAAGGCGAGGAGCACAGTTGTGTTGTACAAGCAAACTGTTTTTAAAACCCTTTCTCCTCTGTCTTTCGAGTGGCCATGAGGGACAGCAGCTGCCTTTCTCCAGGCGCAACTGACTTTATAAAAAATAAATAAAAAGAAGTTTATCCAGTGTCAACTGTCAACCTGCGAAGCTGCAAAAAGTAGCTTTGCCCCCTCGTTTCTTTTGGGTACTGTTTCGGTGAGGCTGCATGAACATTTCTATGGACATCTGTTGTTGTGGCACTGTGTTGAAGGGGCTGTAGGCAATTCAAACAAGTTTAACCACTCCTAGTTGCCAAGTGTTCCATAACCATCCGCTCCACCACAGTGCACCAGCAAAATTGGATTGGAACTTTGGCTTCCGTACGCTGATTTGCAGTTGACACATCTTTTGCCTTGGTTTTGAGTAAAACGTGGTGCCTAATTCAGAACCCTTTGCGTGTTCCCGAACGAATACGGATGAAGTATACAAATATATAAGCTCACGGCCAAACTATACTTTTGGGGTCCTGCAGGATTTGGATAGCTTCACATGAGAGGTAAATTACATTTCTTCTCGGCGTCAGAGAACCTTCTTACATTGCCAAATTTCCTACACATGGGGACATGCACAACTGAAAAGGGGGAAAACGATCTGAACAGAACAGGCCTTTTGTCATGCCTTCGCTCAAAGAAAAATGTGTATGATAAACAGCCATCACATCTTCCAAATCTGATGCATTCTGTCTACCGCTTCTATTCATCCGTGGATTCTTCTGCCGGATCCTCTGACAATGGTCCTAGGATTCCCTCTGAACTGAGGGTCAAACCACTCTGAAGAGGCAATGCAGGAAGACGATTTAGTAACACGCGTAGTGATTCACTCTCACAGTTGAAGTTAGATGAAATGAGTTTTGACATGTTGTGTTATCATAACAAGGGGGTGCTAGCAATACCTCTGGCTGGAATCTCAACATGTCAGCACGAGCCATTGCCTCTGCTTGAGCAATTCTCTGCCTGAATATCTGAGCCATCTCATCGGCCTGATTCGAGCCAAAGAAACCATGTCAGTTTGTTAGCCAAAGCATACACAGCAAATGTGAAAATGTTATTTATTTTTACACTTACCTTTTCAAAAACAAGCTTGGGATTGCGGATCATGTCGCCAGGTGTTGGCTCAAGCTTCTTTGTAGAAAGGCTGACACGGCCTCTTTCACGGTCATGGCTCAGTATCATCACCTGAAAGCCACACAACGCATTGATCTTAGCTATATGTAGTATGGTATGGATATAAAATAATTCCCATGTACCACAACAGGTGTACCTTGAGGGTATCTCCTGGTTGCAGAACTGTCGAGATATCGGCAACACGGTCATGACTAATCTGGCTGACATGGAGAAGGCCATTGATTCCGCCAATATCAATGAAAGCACCATAAGGTTTTAGGCTCTCAACAGTTCCCAAGACAACTGAACCAATACCAAGCTGGGCCTGACTGTCAGCCAGTGCCTTGCGATTGCTGAGAACAAGCCTGCCTTGTTCCTCATCAACCTCTACAAACTTCAGAGGCAGTTCTTTGCCAAGCAGCTCTTCCGCAGTTGTTTTCTTTTCAAAATCAAACAAAACTTTATTAAACAACAAACTGTAAAGTTCAGCCACAGCAAAGTATCAAATGTAAAACTATGATAAGTACACGAAGCACAGTTCATGGTTGGCAATAAAACATATTATTTAAGGAACTTTTGTATAAAGGTCGAGAACCAACCGATGACACTTGGGAAAATGGAACAAATCCCTTAAGCCCTTCCACAAGAGCTACTACACCTCCTTTGTTTCCGCCTATCACCTGGAAGCATGATTGACATGAAAAGCAAATGAATAACACTGAAGAAACTAGGGTAACCCAGCAAAGCTAACAAATGACATCAAGGTTGCCTCAAGGAGTCAAGGGTGATCATCCATATAGTTATATCAACACTATAGGAAATAGACAACACAGGGGCAAACAAACTCGCACAAACAGCAATAACCTGCATAAATTATTACACATAGAAAGCACGAGGTAATGGTAAATTGTCACATGAACTATATCTAGCTACTAATATATCTGCAATTGATAGGGGAAATTAACAGGAAAAATATTGGAAAAGTCAATGGCAGTATATTTCAGAGTGACTATGGACCACAAGATATATAACTGCGCTCTATTTTTTTAAGGAACAATGGCTGGTGCTCTTAAAGTAGGCATTCAAAGGGACAAAATCTGATTGGTTCGTGTTCAACATAAACAAGGGCAAAGAGGAGGTCATGATTAAAAAAATAACCTGGCACCCACAACAACAAGCCATCTAAGCAGCAGCAAAGAAAAATAGTAAGAATAGAAAAGGAAGAAGGTGAAGAGAAAAAAAGCCTGCTTCAATATAATGTTTACTCACTCTACCCGTGGCGACAACATCTTCAGCCTGAAGTTGCCGGCACCTTTCCCATGCAAGTTCTTGTTGAATTGATTGCAAACTCAGAATCAAAGTTTCATCGCTAGGATTCTCATCAATTATCATGAATTCTTCAACTAAACCAGGGCGAATGCCCGCATCTTCAACATTATCAATATCAAGAAGGCATGCCTCATCCAAAGGCAAGAAAGCAGTAGACTTTGATTGGATGTCAATATATGCACCATTCGAGGTGGTCATGAATACTGTTCCTTTAATCTGAAATCCACAAGCATGTAAAAGATTTTAGATACTAAGATCATGAAAATGCGCCGGAATGCAACATTGGCGCATTTTGGGGGGTTGCAAGAGCAAATAGCAGTGGCATTAATACATTGAGAATGGATAATACTACAGAACCACAAATCCACATAGAAAATTTAGGGACTAATGCAAATCCGGTGATAGCCAAGTTAAGATTAGATTCAGCATTTAAATTTGTAACACATAATAGGTTGATAATCCATTTTTGAAACATTGGCGTGTATACATCTAAACATCTAATTTGAAACGAAGTATAAGAAAAACCAACAGCAACCTCAATTACTGAAATCAACATTCAGCAGGTCCAGCACTATAGCAGGGACTCTAGCCACTCACGCTACGGGTGCAGCAGCCACCAAGTTTCCTCCGGAAGATGACCAGGCTTAGAGATAATTCCACAAGACATTATGCTAGGTTATTTACTTAAGCATTAATTTGTAGTTAAAATTACGGTTATTTTAAAGAGTATAGGTTCTGTAAGATATTGTTAGGGTCTATCTTATAGATAAGTCAGTTTGACATAGAATGAAGCAAGAAGCTACTAGTTAACCAATACCTCCATTCCCCTCTGCTGTCACATTAAAACAAGACAAATAGATTGCAAGGTCTGGGTCCAGGACCTAATTTCACCCGCCGACAGCTATAATTCGAGCCAACTTAGGGAACAGAAGCTTGGAAGTTAATCCAAGTTGTGCTCATCAATAAATTCTAATTGATTCTACAAGCTTCTGTTTGTTATCGGGTATAAGAACGATACTAGACTAATTTCTTCTATAAATAAATTGACTAACAACAGATAGAGCGATTACTGATTACTACTATATTATTCCAGTATGCTCCAATCAGTTACCACACCACAGCCCAAAAACTGTAATTCATACAGGAGAAGTGAGAAATATAGCACTGTCCAAGTAAGTTGAAAATTGAACTCTGAAGACAGGCGACAGACTAGCATTCACCTCCATTTTCGCACCAACGGCAAGGCTATTGTGACTTAATTTTTCATACAGCTATTGACAATGTCTAAGTGCAAAGAACGAACAGCTTTTTATCCACACCAGTGAATACTGAATAAGCAGTGACAATGGAGCAGGGGATGGGGCGAGGGATTACAAGGGAGCCGATCTCGGTGTCGATGTCGGTGGACTCCACGGCGGTGTCGAGGTCCTCGGGGGAGAAGGAGATGCCCTCCATGGGCGCGGTGCGGCACCGCTCGGAGGCCTCGTCGAACTGCTGGCGCATCCGCTCCCGCTCCCGCTCCTCCTTGGTCAGCGCGTACGTCCCGCACACCAGCGCCGACGGCGGCCGTCTCGGCGCCGCGGGGCGGCGGCGCGAGCGCGACGCCCCGGAGATAGGCGGGCACGGGAGGCCCGCGACGTGCTGTGCCAGGGAGGCCATCCTCTTCCGCTCGCTCCTTGGGCGCCCCGCTTGTCCGGTGTGTTCGGGCGAGGGGGGGTAACGGGATGGTGCTGCTGCCGCTGTGTGTGTTATCCGGTGGCGCTGGGGAGGGGTTTAGGATAGGAGCGGAGATGGTTGGTTTTGGGCCAGGCCAGGTCAGAAACCCAAAACATTTGGCACTTGTAGTTTGTACCCCCTCAGGCTTCGGCGTCTCAGATAGTTTCAGATTCTTTTTTTTTCGAATCTCAGCGTTTCAGATATGCAGATTCTGCCTATACCATATGCTTTGCAGGAAAACAGTGGATTTTAAGTGCCATCAAGCACTGGGTTGGATCTTTTTTGAAGCGAGATTTGTGCAAATCGATGTAGATTTTTTATTTACTGTTTTTGTATGGGCTTATAATAGGCCAGTTTTTTTTAGGTTATAATGGGTCAGTTCTTTTTTTAGCAAGCATAAAGCTTTTTCATTTAGTGGATAGGTCATTGAGCAACTCCAACAGTTTGGCAAACCAACTTGACATCCATCTAATTTTGGCAACACAAGAAAAATTGGCCTCCAACAGTTTGGCAAACCAACTTGGCAAAAATAGAAACTTGGCAAAACTCACCTCCCCACGCACATATATACGCGCGCGGATCGTGGTTGCCATCGTGGTTTCCCTGTAGGTGGGAGGGTGAAAAAAGAAATAAAGAATTGAGAAGGATTCCTGATGTAAGTTTTCAAGAGGAGGAAGGGCATAAACATAATTTTGTTTCTCTCAGAATTCCTGATGTAAATCAGATCTGGGTTTGGCAAGTGAATTATGCCAAATTGTTGGAGATGAACTCTTTTTTTATTTGGCATATCTTTTTAGAAATTGGCAAAACACAAGATTTGTCAAGTAAAATTTGGCAAACTCTTGGAGATGCTCAACCCCGGAGGATAGCCTCCCGCAGCCACGGCGGAGTATAACCTAGCCAAGAATGCAACGGAGGAGATTGAGGCTATCTTTGCACATGCGCGCGCCACTTCATTCGCCTCCCGTCGTGGCAAGAGTTTGCCAAATTTTACTTGGCAAATCTTGTGTTTTGTCAACTTCTAAAAAAGATATGCCAAGTAAAAAAAGAGTTCATCTCCAACAATTTGGCATAATTCACTTGCCAAACTCAGACCTAACTTACATCAGGAATCCTGAGAGAAACAAAATTTGTTTATGCCCTTCCACCTCTTGAAAACTTACATCAGGAATCATTTTCTATTCTTTATTTCTTTTTTCACCCTCCCACATACAGGGAAACGCCGATGGCAACCACGATCCGCGCGCGCATATATGCACGCGGGGAGGTGAGTTTTGCCAAGTTTCTATTTTTGTCAAGTTGGTTTGCCAAACTGTTGGAGGCTAATTTTTTTTGTTTTGCCAAAATTAGATGGATGCCAAGTTGGTTTGCCAAACTGTTGGAGTTGCTCTAACTATAAAAATCAACTAACAAAGAAGAAAACTCTTTAACTTCATGCCAAATACCAGCTATCGGGCTTCCGTATCCCTTAGCAGAACGTAGGAGACTCGCCACCGAAATGTTGTCCATCTCCAAACTGACTTGCAGTGCCCCTATTCTCCACTTCTAACTTCAAACCATATTGCTAGCTTATTTCCTTTTAACAGTCCGGATCTAGCGGTGGGGCGGGTGGGGCTCAAGCCCCCCTACCGCCATAAAGTCCATTGAAAGATGAAGTGAGAAGAAGGAAGAAGAGGAAAAAAGAGGGGAGAGGAAGGAGAATAGAGGCCGGAGGAAGGAGAAGAGGAACGAGCCCCTTCATCCCTCCATTCTTACCTCCGTTCTTGTTGCTGTGGTATGTTCATTTAAGCGACCCACACCTTCGTCCTTAAAAAAAATAAGTTGTTCTCTAATTCAAACTTTGTCTCTAAAAAATAAGTTACTATATTTAATTTGCTATGTGCGCATACAACAGTCAGTTAACATCATATATGACGAATAATAGAGGAGCAATCAGGTTTTTTTATTAATCTGTCCTGACGTAGGTGACTTGTTTTTTTTTTTGCATGGTGGGAGCTTAGCCAACAAACAGTAATACTTGTCTCATAATGTTCAGAAAAAAGTATTGTATCGAACGCAATAATGCGCGTGGAGTCTTCAACAACAGAAGCAAACCACATGTCCATGTATTACCCAGACAATCATTACCACCGCCCCTCGTTTTTATCCTCTAATTTCTCCTCGTCGCTGCTCAGTGCTTCCCCCATGCTTTTTTTACAGGAATTCCCCTCCATGCCTGTTGCACTTTAGAATGTCCAATCTCTACTTCTGAGATCCACCGACTAGCCAATAATATTGCAGCGTCCTACACTCTTCGTGATCATGCAAGCGAGAGGCCACATTGTTGGGCTTAGTCAACTCCATCACTCCAACTCTACCTCGCCTAGCACGTCCAACCATTATGGTTCTTCCTCAACTTGCTCCCCGTCAAGATGTCCCTGCAAAGCTGACCACGGAAGTGGCTTATGATGTCTAGGATTGTGATATTGCGTGCACATCTGAGAAGGTGGGGGTGGGGCAACCCCCTCCCCCACCCACCACTTCACACCTGGGTTCCCTCCTAAGCATCATTTTTTCATTCTGCCTCCTCTCTGGAAACTTACTCTACTCTTTGTCAATCAATATGCAACACATGATTTAGCGTCATTGCAAAAAAAACACATTACTTTGAGGATTTTTTTATTTTTGATGTTGTAGAAACCGATTTAAAATGTTGTCGTCGTTGTCTACAAATGTTTCGGTCAAATATTTGTTCAATTGGTGATTTTAAGATGTTTCGGCGATTAAATCGCAATTGATGATTTTGAGATGTTGCAATCTCAATGGTTGATTTTTTAGATGTTGGTACATGTGGTTTTGTTGGATTAGCTTGTTTAATGTTGCAATAGGTTTTTGAGATGTTGCGGTAATGATATTTGAATGTTGCAATATCATTGATTTCTTATGTGAGCTCATAGTGAGCCACCACACAACCTTTCTCTTAACATGTTAAAATATTGTTGCAAGAAACATGTTAAGATATTGTGGCACAAATTTTCATCATAGATTATGATATGTACTATAAACTATTTTTGTTCATTTTCTATGATGTTGTAACATTTGTCTTTTAATATTGAAGGTACATTTTTGAAATGTTGTGACGTACAATCGGAGCATTCCAATGGATATTTTTTAAAAAAAATAAAATATACTTCCTCCTCTAAGATATCACATCTGTTAGCTAAAAATGAACTAACCACTCAAAAATTGTGCTGTAACAAAAAATCATAACAATTGTTATTTAAAATGAAAATATTTCAATTGCAAAAATTTTCTAAAATAGAGAATTGTTTGATTATATAAAATAAAATAGTCTAGTTGCTGACCATACCCATGTGCAAAACTAGTATCCTACTTCTCAAATTGGTATAAAAATTGGCAGAACCAAACTTCTCCGTGTGATCGATTTCATATTTAGAATCGGTCGCCTGGCAGAAAAATTGCTTCATGAAAGTCATATGCGCGGATCACTCTATGCTTGGTCGTCGGTACTAGTTCCTCGACCATCAATGGTCTACGCCTCTGTGTCAAACTCTTACTCTTCGATTGTATCTCGTCGCTTCTCTTTCAACTATATCTAGGCATGTAGAAATTTGCCGATCTCGTCACACTGTACCTTAATCACCCCCTTCCCTAGGCTTCACGAGCACATACTTGGCATTGTCACCATGGAGACATCATGTTCGCTGAAATCTCCATGCTTGAAATCCCTACCATTGTTGGAAGTGTGTCGAACCAGTTACTTTTGTGTTCTAAAATGCAATACGTTTTAATTTTGTTATAAAACACAGTTCTAAAGAGCCTGCTATTGCCTCGTTATATATAGCTCCGCTTTAGCTTTTTTAGAAAGCTGGCGTTACACTATTGTTAATTGTTCTGCTATGACTGTTAAGTATACTTTAGCTATGCTTGTTGACACCAAAACTTGGCGCAATGACACACCGCTATTTGGCTTACTCGTGAAACTTATCTAGCACCGCTAATCCTATTTTCTACTATGTGGGTTGATGATGCTTTATTTTCTCCACACTAAAACCCCAAAAGCTCATTTGTTGCTAAAAAACAATGATAGGATGCGAAATCCTAGCTGTAATTAATTTTGAAGTGACAGACATGAAGACATGTTGTCATGTAGTCCTGGACATGCTTAGTATTCATAAAATTTTCTTACATCCATGTTTCTGTGCATGATTAATTGAAGATTTTCTTATCTATATTAGACCGCTAAATGAAATAGCTTCAGCTATACCCCCCCCCTATATCTTTTTATAGCTTTTGAAAGATGCCACCGCTAAATGAGTTAGCCCGCTATTTAAACCATATAAATCAAACTTCTTTGCACTTGATGAAGTTTATAGAATAATGCATTGACCAGTATATATTAAATTAGTCCCGTTAAATCCATCATAAATATATTTTGATAGTATATCTAATCAAATTATAGATGTTACCGCATTTTTATAAAGATTTGATTAAAATTGGAAAAGTTTGACTTGGACAAAAATTATAGGACTATAATTATGTGATGCGATAAGTACATGCTCCGAGCGAGGATGGTGTAGCATTTTAATATACCAGTTAAATTAAATGAACAAAATATGGTTAGTGGGGGATCTTGGGAGCATCTTCGCACTCTTTAATTGCCTTCAATCGTTGGCTTACCGCGAATTATGCTCGACTAGGCTAATCGGCCACGGATAAGTGTAGCCATAGTATAGACTATAGAGCATGACCCCCTCGCTAAGCAAAAGAAAATCAAATCAGGATCATTATTAATTACCTAATCAGTCGCCAATCAGCTACTAACCGTAAATAAACAAGATTCCTTGGTACCACGACCACCACACGAGAGTGAGGATGAAGAACCACACTTCTCGCGTGCTTCCTCATGGAAATTATCCATTTAAACACTACTGCCAAGTGCCAACCTACCGCGAAAAAACAAGAGAAAGCTCAAGCAGCAAATACAGGAGTATTATACAAGCCCTCAACGGCTCAATGCAAGCCACAAATAAACCACTGACCAGTGCCTCCAAATCACAAACAAAGCTATACTAGCTCGTAGCCGACTGCCCGAGAACTAATTAACGAAAGGCGGAAGCCTCTGCAACGAGATGGCTCCCGAGCTGGCCGCAAACATGACCGCCAAGGCCGCCGCCGCGGCGGTGAAGCCCGCGACCAGGGCGTACGTGACGTTCCTGGCCGGCGACGGCGACTACTGGAACTCTGGAAGGGCGTCGTGGGTCTGGCCAAGGGCCTGCGCAAGGTCGGCTCTGCGTACCCGCTGGTGGCGGCAGTGCTGCCCGACGTGCCGGAGTCCCACCGCCACATCCTCGTCTCGCAGAGTCGCAGGGCTGCATCGTCCGAGAGATCGAGCCCGTGTACCCGCCCGAAAACCAGACGAAGTTTGGCAAGGACTACTTCGTCATCAACTACTCTAAGCTCCGCATCTGGGAGGTAATGCTTTTGGTTGCAGCCTTGCAGGCAACATTTGATTCATGTATAGAATAGTTCGAGCTGGATGGTTGTACGAGTCATCAACTACGCTACTATAGTACGAGTGATGAATCATATGGTTTAAGAAAATTGGTTAAATCACGGCATTCACAACCATCCATGCTAGCTTGTATCACTCGATGAATGCAACCAAACACACGATAACTGTACTAATCCTCGATTTTGTTGATTCGTGCAGTTTGTGGAATACGAGAGGATGGTGTACCTAGACGCGGACATTCAGGTGTTCGAGAACACCGACGAGCTGTTCGAGCTCAAGAAGGGCTACTTGTACGCAGTGATGGATTGCTTCTGTGAGGAGGAGTGGAGACACACCTCGCAGTACAAGACCGGTTACTGCCAGCTAGGGCTGGACAAAATGCTCGGTGCTCGTTAGCTCGCTCGGCTCGCGGCCGGCTCGGCTCGTTGTTGTTTCCTAACGAGCCGAGCACAACTTTTTGCTCGTTAGTTTAACGAGCGAGCTCGAACCGGCTCGCGAGCAACTCGCGAGCTTAACGAGCTGAACATCCCTAGCAGATGAGTAGAAGGCCCAACAGCCCAATATCGATGCTTAGCCCACTAAAAAACCTAATCCCCCTCCTCCTGTTACCCCAGGCACGAGGCCCTCACGCGGCCACGCCGTTCTCCTGCTCCCTCGCGGCCTCGCGCGTCACGCGGTCGCCCCCGCTCTTTCTACTCCCTGCGACCCTGCCTCCCTCGCGCCGCCACCCTCCATCTACGACGTCCCTCACCGGCCTCCTTTGTCCCTCGCCGGCCGGCCAGCTCGCCTCCCTCGATCTCCGGCCTCCCGGCGACAGGGCCCCAGGCTGCGGTCGGATCTAACGCCATGGCCCATGGGTGGCGAGGAGCGCGAGCAGCTCCAGGTACGGCCGCTGATGCCCAGCTCCAGGCCGCACGGGCGCCGACGTCTCCCCACGAAGATGCTCAACGATTCTCATCTTCTTGATTTGGTTCTTTTATTCGTATTCTATTTGTTTTTCGCATGAATTCGTCTAGTCTCCTTGAAATGACGATTAGTTTGAGGATCTTGTGATTCAGAGATAGTTCCATTCGAAATTGAGGATTTGGTTTCAATTTGTCAAACTATATTGAATTTCATCTGTTGATTTGATGTGTGATGGACGGGCTCGCGAGCTGGCCGAGCTGGCTCGCGAGCCGGACCGAGCCGAGCCGAGCCGGCATTTCTGCTCGCTAAGTTATCGAGCCGAGCTAGCTCGTTTACATAACGAGCTGCAGCGAGCCGAGCCGAGCCGGCTCGTTATCCAGCCCTACTGCCAGCAGTGCCCGGACAAGGTGCCGTGGCCGACCGCCGAGCTTGGCCCGGCTCCGTGAGGTTTTTTACGGTACACAATACGACCTGTACGACCGGTTGAAATGTACCGTAAAAAACCTCTACGTGCTGAATGAACGTCCTTTCTTGTTGGTTGAATTTTGCAGGACTTTCTGAACATGTTCTTCAGGGAGAAGTACAAGCCGATCCCGCTCGTCTACAACCTCGTGATGGCGATGCTATGGAGGCATCCCGAGAACGTGCAGCTGGAGAAGGTGAAGACCGTGCACTACTGCGCGGCGGGATCGAAGCCATGGATGTACACAGGTAAGACTAACTCCAACAGCAGACCCATTCGGTGACCCAAACCCAAAATGCCTTCGGCACAGTACTTTGCCTCCCAAAGAACACCCTCTAACAGCCGACCCAAAACGACGACCCATTTTGGGTACCAGCAGCAATGAAAGGCAAAAATGGATCGCTCGAGAGAGGATGCAAACTTCTGCCGCGGCAAGAAGCGAGGACTGAGGTCGAGGCGGTGCTCTGGCGAGCGCGCCGCCCTTCCTTGCTACTCCCTCAACGGCCGTCGGCGCAGGACCTGCGCCGACGCGACGACTTGAGCCTCCGACGAGCTCACCGACAGGGTGGAGCTTCCCATGGCCGGCGGGGTGGAGCCAGAGAGAGGGCACTGGCGTGGCAGCAGGGGAAGAGGCGCATCGTGTGATTGCCGGCAAGGAGGAGGGCGGCGTGGAGGAGGAGGATGCGCTCGAGCCCGCGGTGGCACTTCCAGGCTGGTCTGCGGTGGCTCCATGGATGACGACAGCGAGGTAGGGCCCGGGTGAGGATAAGATTTGCGTCGGCTGTTGGAGTTGATAAGATTTGGGTGCGGGGAGTTTTTCCTGTGCGCGACCTTTTTTGCTGAAATAGGTTTCGTTTTTGGGTACTGACTGTTGGAGATAGTCTAAGCAGGCGAACATGGAGCGGGAGAACATCAAGATGCTTGTCCACAAGTGGTGGGACATCTACAACGACAAGACTCTGGACTTCAAGGTTCTGGTATCCACAGACGGTGACGAGGTGGAGGCCGTGGTCACGAAGCTGCTCCGCGCGGAGACGGCGGAGGCTGACAAGTTTGTCACCGCGCCCTCGGCCGCCTGATCCCGTTGCTTCCCACCGGTACCACCGTATATGATGCATTACACGTTGTGCCAATATATGATACACAAAAGTTATAACCAAAATTTAAATAAATAGGTCGATGATATATAATCATCCATATTTGAACTTGTGCAAAACGATCAAACTAAAAAATGTGCCTCTGCTAGGTGTCTATGCCCCTTATTTTGGAAGGGTCTCCAAATCTCTCCCTATCTTCCGTTCATGATGGGTCAAAAAAAATCTATTTGTCCATGCATAGACCTCACCCACAGACCCTCTCTCCTTCTCACCGACGTCACTCATGCTACCCTCCGCCACTAGTCCACTACTACTAGCGATGCAACTGGTGTCATCATTGGGTCAACCAGTGCCCAACCCACAAAACCCAATTGGAAAAGTATGGATATTGGGTTGACCCAAAATAAAAGCACATGGAACCCAAAAATTATTGGGTTACCCAAAAAACACTACTCTGCTTCGAAAAGACTGAAACACATCAGAATAAGCTCCTCTCCTTTAGGATAAGATGGGAAACGAAATTTGACTAAATTTAAATTTCACTCTGTGCAAATTATCTAGAGTTCGCAGGATCCACCACGCCAAATTACAATACAAAAACAATTAAAGTTTTAAATCATCTTCTGTTTCTGAAATTGAAAGACCAAACCAAAATGCATCTCTGAACTAATCTGAACAAGGCTTCAACATTTGGATCAGAGTACAACGCAGCAATTAAATTCACAACTAGTGGAACCTGGATCTCCACCTGCTCCATGATCAAGCGCTCCGCAACAACATCAACCAAGCAGGGGTCTCGTTCAGATCTCCGTCAAGCGCAGGTGCTCCTGCCTCTTGGTCTCTTCGTCTTCATCGACCTGGGGGCGCGCGTGTGAGGGGCTAGAGTTGAGCGCTGGATGGTGGGTCGGGAGTGGTGCGGGCAGAGCGGAGCCGCTGTGGACGACGGGCGGTGCGAACGGCAAAGCCATGCCACCGTCGCTTGAGCAGATTGGGTTACCCAACAACCCAGGTTGTCTGGAACTATTTGACACTAGAGTTCAATGGGTTGGCAAAGTGGGTAATTACACTAGAATTTGTGTTTTGGGTATTGGGTCATCGGGTCGACCCAGCAAAACTTGCATCCTTAACTACTACTGATCATTGCCACAATACCGGTGACCGCATCCACAAGCGAGATCCGAGATCGTTCACCACTCTCTGGTAAGCTGAGCTTACTGGCTTCTCCTACCTCTTTTGGTTTTATATACTTTTCTATAGTTGTTTCAAGAGTAAATTGGATCCATTATAGTACAATAACATATTAGGTGGGAGCAGATTAGTTCAGCAACTTATAAAATACTTAAGTTAGTGCAATAACTTACACTAGATGGAGCATTCCACAAGTTGTTTATTTTTTGTCATCCGCAAATCAGATATTTTGATCCCTCAACTATCACATCTGTTTATTTTTGCTTCCTCGACTGTTTTGGAGGGTGCTTTCGCATAATGTGACTGGCCGTAAAACCGGGTATATAGTGTCTCTCAACTACAAGACCCGTTTATTTGCGGTCCCTCAATTGTTTTGGTAGGTGATCTTCGCATGATGTGATGCTGAGTCCCACATGCCAAGTACATGTGGTGGTGGATCCCACGTGTCATGCGACTTTCTTCTCCCCTCTCCTCTTGCTCTGTCACACGAGCCCGTCGTGCCGCCTCACTTCGCGTGCTCTATCACATGAGCTCACCGCCGCCCTGCTCGTCTTTCTCCACCGCATGAGCTCGCGCGCCGCTTCGCTCCTCTTGCTCCGCCGCTGCAATGCCGCTCGATTCCGTCGGATCTGTTGCAGGGTCCGCCATGACGAAGGTGAGATCGAGTTCTAATCCTCATGGCCGAGCTCCTTCAAGCACCATGGGAGGGTGGCGTTGGTGAATCGACGAGGTTGCACTTCCCACTGGCTAGCCGTCGCTAGTATCGACGATCTTGGAGCTCCGTTGTTCCTTGGCCCGTTCGGCTGGCTTATCTCGGCTTATGTTGATGTGTACGATTGATTTGTTGTGAAAGGAAAATATTGCGCAAGAAGTCAAAATAAGTCGAGAATAGACCAACCGAACATGCTCCTGGTTTGGGATGGAGAGATAGAGAGAAAGCAATGCAGATATGAGGGGGAGGAGGAATGAGAAAGGGGAGAAGATAATCACGTGGCATGGGTCCCACCGCCCACATGTACCTGACGTGTGGAACCCAACGTCACGTCATGCGAAAACCACCCTCCAAAACAGCCAAGGGACTAAAGATAAACAGATTTGATAGTCGAGGGATCCAGATACCTAGTTTTGCGCAGTCACGTCGTGCGAAACCACCCTCAAAACAGGCGAGAGATAAAAATAAACAGATTTGATAGTTGAGGGACCCCAGATACCTGGTTTTACAGATAAGGGACGAAAGTCGGACTTTGACAATATATGAGGAACGTCGAGAGGACTTTTTCCTTCTATTTTCCAACCATAAGGGCCATAAGGCCCACTTTGCCTTTACCTTTTTCGTGTACGTGATCAACTGATCATGGGCCAAATGTTGCTTCGTTTGGTTTGTGTACCAGGTTTACAGTCTATGAGTCTTTATTTCTTTGAATGCCAGATTTTTTTTAACAAAAAACATACTTACTGCGAAGTTTTGTATATGCCAGATTGTTTCGGTCCGATTGAACTTCTTCCTCCTTTTACATCTTGGGCTTCGAAATTGCTTTGGCCCATCCTCGTGCTCTGTTTCGCGTTTTCTGTTTCATTTCTCTTTCTTTTTTTAATCCTTTTTTATCTTTTTACTTCACATCTAATCCGTCGTTTTCGTTTCCTGATTTAACGAATTTAAAACGTCAATCCCACGACTCGGGTACATATTTTGACAAAATTTTACCGTATTAGATTTGCTGGTTCGCAGCTTCTACGATTTTAAAATCAGTTTGATGCACGCCGTGACGGCGAGAAATACTGAATCAGATACGCAATTTCCGTATCCGATTATACTGGCAGAAGTGTTATTCGATGGCTCGATGCCACTATGTACGGAACCTGCTCATTAATTCTTTGCACAAGTACTAGAGGCACTCCGACTGCCCACGCCTCCAAGCGTGTGAAGTGACACAGTGCCAGCTGCGTCGTCGACATGGGCTGGAAGTTAACAAAATGGCAGTGACGAAATATAAACTCGTCAGAGATTGATTGAAAAGATTAACACGCCTTTTCTGGTTACTACAAAATGACATGGATTACGTGCCGCCTCTTTGTCCGTTGAAAATTTCGAGCAAGGGCTAAACAAAATTAGCTGGGAGTAGTACAGTAGACGATCTATGTGCCCTTGCTGCATTGGACGCAAGTCACCGTCCATGCGCAGTCACTGTAACGACCCGCCTCCCGGAGGCCGGGCTCACCTACGCCTGGTAGCTCTCTAGGACCCCAAGAATGTCCCCACAGACCAACACATATCTTTTCTGCACTCTTTGTCCTCACTCATGCGCACCCGGGAAGGACTTCCTGGTCGGTCAGCCAAGCACGTTTAACTTTGGAGTTTTTTGTGATGGGCTTCCGGAAAAGAAGTTGCAACTTATTGGTATGAGTATCCTTATCAATCCTATTAAGCCTTGGGTCGGGATGTCACACACACCCCCCTTAGAAGATCGACGTCCTCGTCGATCAACCCCAAGCCAGGAACGGGGAGGCGGGGCCACCTACACCTGGTAGCTCTCTAGGACCCCAAGAATGTCCCCACAGACTAACACATATCTTTTCTGCACACTTTGTCCTCACTCATGCGCACCCGGGAAGGACTTCCCGGTCGGTCAGCCAAGCACGTTTAACTTTGGAGTTTTTTGTGATGGGCTTCCGGAAAAGAAGTTGCAACTTATTGGTATGAGTATCCTTATCAATCCTATTAAGCCTTGGGTCGGGATGTCACATACACCCCCCTTAGAAGATCGACGTCCTCGTCGATCAACCCCAAGCCAGGAACGTCCTCTCTTGGCCACGTCCGTGGATCCAGTGCCAGCGCATGTGCCATGCTATGTGACCACTCAGGGCCCACACCAGCTATGCACACCATGCCTGCGCAACTGCGACCGCACACGGCCGTGAAACCGCGAGAGTCGTCTCTGATACCAATTGTAACGACCCGCCTCCCCGAGGCCGGGCCCACCTACGCCTGGTAGCTCTCTAGGACCCCAAGAATGTCCCCACAGACCAACATATGTCTTTTCTGCACACTTTGTCCTCACTCATGCGCACCCGGGAAGGACTTCCCGGTCGGTCACCCATCGCTCCAAGCCAAGCACGCTTAACTTTGGAGTTTTTTTTTGATGGGCTTCCGGAAAAGAAGTTGCAACTTATTGATATGAGTATCTTATCAATCGTATTAAACCTCGGGTCGGGATGTCACAGTCACGGCGGTACGTGTCGTTGGTTGTCGCCTCGTCGGCACGAAAGCTCCCACAAGCCCGCGCAACCGAAAAGTCAAGAACGAACCCCCCGACCGGGCACGGACGAATGGCTCGCTGCCATGTCCCGACCGACCGCGCGAGAACAACCGGCCAACCAACCGCCGTAACTGCTCCGGAGCCGCCACGGAGAGCGACGCGACGCGAGCGAGCGAAAAGTAAAAGGCCCCACGACGACCACGAACCGGCCAATGTGCTGGCGTTTGCCCAAGCGGCGGGAACGCGCCCGGCCGACCCGCCGGCCGGGCCTCAGCTCCCGCCTCCCGCGCGCGGCGACCGCGACCGACGACGCCGCGCCCACGCCGAGCAGCACGCACGTATCGGCATCACGTACGTACTACCCGCGCGCGCGCGGCCCAGGCGGCCACACGTAGTACGTGAGACGAGCGAGCGAGGGCGAGCGCCGTCGGCGGCGGCTGAGATCGCAAGCAAGCCGCCGGCCGGCCGCGCGGGCGCGTGCGCGTCGCGGTCCGTCAAGGTCGGCCACCGGCCACCGCCAGCGCGGGTAAACCGGGAGAGCGACTGGTACGTGTGTTGTTATCAGGATAACCAGCTGACCAGCGACCACCCGGCGGCCTGTGCGCGCACGCACGCCCGCGTCGCGCTCCCGTCTGCAGGGACACGGTGGCGCGCGGTGCAACGACGGGCGCCGGGGCCGTTGGGACTTGGGAGGGTTGGTACAGCACCGATCGAGGTGACTGGCGCTTATTGGTCAGGTTAAGATAGCGCAAGTAAACTGCCATTATCCATTCCCAGGTACTACTAGAAGAAGTGGTACAAGGCTGGTGACGCCATGGCGAAACCTAGGCAGGTTCTTTGGCTGACCGTTGAACGTCTCGAATCGATGTGCCCACTAGCGTATAATACTCGCACATTGTTCGTCGATAATACTAGCTCCGTACGTGCTTACCGCTCGCCGATCCAAGCGTGGCTATTGATTTTTGAACACTGTTTATCCAAAACAATATCCGGATAAACTAGTACTACGCGGTGTCTACTCGTAATTAATCAACTCGGAGTAGAATACGACATTTTTTTTAAAAAAGAAATTGATTCCTCTGAAACAACACACAGTAATTCTCAGCATTAAAGCTGATAAATAAACAGGAAAAGAAGCACACACATAATAGGAAAAATCAAAAGCAGAGTCTATTATTGCTTCTCTATCTATTTTTGACAAAAATATCCAAAGCGACAACCTCTAGTGCTTTGCTTGCCGAACGTATGATCTCTCTTGTGTCCTTACGCTGCAGTAGGGACCAAAACCGCAGCTAATATGCTCCTCTGAAAATAGCTTGCATAAAAGAATGAAATTGCTTGTTCTGAAAATCAAGTCGTTAAGTGTACACCAAATAGCCCGCATAACGGCTACAACCCCAACAAAGATCAATTTTTTAAACTTATTTTGTATGCTTGTTAACCAATGTTTAAGCATATGTGTTACTGATCTAGGCGGGGTTAGCCCAGTAGCTACATGAACAACTCTCCATATAGTCTTAGCATGTTGGCAATCGAAGAAAAGATGTTTAATTGTTTCATTACAATCACACAAACAACACTTTTGACTTCCAGCCCAATTCCTCTTAGCTAAACTATCCTTTGTTAAAATTACACTCTGCTGGACATACCATAGGAAAATCTTTATTTTTAGAGGAAATCTTAGATTCCAAATAAATTTATTCGTGAAGGGAGTACCCTGGTTCATCAAATATTGATGCATAGACTGGACTGTAAAACATCCATGTCGATGTAAGGCTCAGGTAAGAGTATCTCCCTCTTGTGAAAGTTGTTGTAAGGATACTTTTGCTACTAGGTTGTGCCAATAAGTTACTGTTAGAGCTCTTCGAAAAGAGATATTCAGTGGATTTTGGTTCATAACATTTACCACTATACTATAAGGATAAGGGCAGTCCCAATGGCCGATTTGTTGAAACAGATTCCAAAAAGAGTTATTGCTAATAGAAATCATCCCTTCCAACCCATAGTTTCCATACCAATCATTGTACAGTGAAAAAATTAAATGTACTATGGAAATAAGACAGATCCTCTGTGGCAAAATTTTCTCTCCCTCCTTATTCCCCTCTGATTTCTTTCCTTCCCCATCTCTTCCTTCCTTATCCAGACCGCCGAACCTGCCAAGTCCGGAGAGCCGAGCTCCCTGAGGCAGCAGCTGGCATCGAACAACTTGACGGTGAGCACGCTGCCGCCATGGTGGCGGAGGACCAGGGGCCACCCCGGGGTGATGCCACAAGCGGCGGCGAACTCCGGCCACCCTCGCCGCAGGAACGCGCCGTCGGCGTCCTGCGCGACCTCGACGCGCCGGACCTTCACCTTCTCGTCGGATGGGGCGACGACGCGGGCCTCCCCGGCGCCAATCTCTCCGGCCAGCTCGTCGGGGATGCGCTGCAAAAAAGCGCAAGATCAATCAGTTTCCACGGCCGGAGTCATGACTTGCCGGCGCGCGACGCGACGGAGAAAGCGCTGGCCTTTACCAGTGTATCGCAGGAGAAAGGCAGCAGGACCCGTAGGTGCTTGCGGCCGACGGCGTCGCGGTTGCCAAACGACGCCATGGATGGGGGCTTACTCTGTCGGCTTCGGTAAATTGCAGGCAAAAGCAAGTTGTGCACTGCGGATTGCAGAGGGACTCGCGCGCCTGGCCGACGGCGCAGGAGCTCGCGCGCCCGGCCGACGACCGCTGGCACCTCGTCGTCCTCGCCCGCCACGCCGCCCCAAGCCCCCAACCGCCGGAGCCGCGGCAGCCTGAGCTTGCTCGCCAGGCGCGCGGTGGCCGGGGCGCGCCCGCCTCGCCGCGGCGTCCGGAGCTCGCCGGCAGGGGCGCGGCAGCCCGAGGTTGCCCGCCAGGCGCGCGGTGGCCGGGGACGCGCCCCCCTGGCGCCGCGGACGGATCTCGCCGGCAGGGGCGCGCTCGCGGTGGCCGGGGGCGCGCGACGGCCGATTTAGGGGCAGCAGAGGAGCGCGGCAATGCGAGGACGCGGGAGCGAGCGCGCGCGGGGGGAGGGAAGGGGGCGGCGGCGTACGGGATCAACTCGCCGTCGCTGGAAAATGTGCCGTTTCTCCCCAGTGCGGCGGGAGCCGTTTCTATCTGCATCGATACTTCCTGAGGAGGAATCCGTTTCTATGTTTTTCCTCTCTCTCTTCTTAAATTCCTTTCCCACATCAGCAAAAAAGATGAGTTGTCCACAAAATTAATGCACATAAAAATCATATTAAATTCCCCATTGGGACTGCCCTAATGAACTATATTAAAAAGGCTAGGGAATAGCTCTTTAAAGAGGTTTAGAGCCCACCCAAGTATCCTCCCAAAATATGATATGTGAACCATCTTTTATCTTAAATATCCCACATCTCAGAAAGTCCCCACATCTCAGAAAGTCTTCCTGACTTTTAATAGACATTTCAAAAAATGTGAATCTCCAGATTTAATCTGAACCTGGGTGAAACATTTTGCACTTAAATACTTATTTCTAAGTAAGGTATGCCAAATACCTTCTTCATTAAGTAATTTAAAAGTCTATTTATTATGAAGGCATTTGTTTTTAATGTAGAGATCTGTTATTCCTATACCTCCTTGCTCTTTAGGAGGACATACATGTTCCACTTGGCAAGACGAGAGCAGAATATGACATGCTCAGTTGTTTTTTTTTTTTTTGCCTTAGCCTAACCTTGTTGCTTACTAGTTTTTTTTAAGAACGCTGCTTACTAGTATTATGGCCACAGCTTGTGTTATCTTTGCTAGTTTACTTGGCTTTTCTTATGGCCACAACTCGAAGTAATTCTTTTTTTTTTCTAGATTAGCTAGCTTGTGGACTCAAAATAAAGCGGGCACAGATTCGTCAAGTGAATTTCTGGTGGTCTTTGGCACTTGTAGTTTTTTTTTTAGAATTGTAGGTAGGAGTATTCGTTTTCAAATAGATGGTTGTGGTTGCAATGAGAACAATGGTGAGAGATCGAAAGGAAGCACTGCGACTCGCGGTGCTCCGCGAAAGCGGTGACCGTAACTGAACCTTCATGCTCCATCTATCGCTTCGCTTGGTCAGCGTCAGCAGGCGCACGAACAGAACGTACCATTTCCGGGACGGCAAAGCTCGCATAAAACGTCCACCCCCGAGAATGCGGGAACCATCCAGGAAGCTGCGGCGCCGGTCCACGTGTCACCACACCGGCCAGGAGAAAGGTACGTTGGACCCCACCAAGGCCCACCTCAGCTCTCGGCGAGACGGCAGCCGCTCGTCTCGCACTCTCGTTGGATCGCAGGCCATAGCGCCTTCCTGAACCTACGGATCTTGGGACGGTGCGCCGTTCGATCAGATCGGACGGACGGCGATGCGTCTTGACTTGGAGATCGTCTCCGGGAGTCTCGTTGCTCGTTGGGACCCCATGTTGAGGCCGGAATACAATACAGGGTTCCGGAACCATCCGGCGTCTTCGAGCTTTTTACACGCTGCCACCGTGGCACGATGGAGTAGGGACATGAGGTCACGAGAGGTGCGTGAGAAGTGCGAGCTGTGAGAAAGAACGGCTGATGTGGATGCTCAAGAGACAACGTGGCACATCGTGAGGACGAACGAGAGGTCATCTTTTCAGCCGCGAGGCGGCACATCTTTTGCTCTTTGAACTGTACCCGGGGTACTAGCGCTGCTGTCACGCAGCACAGACCGTCTGACCGTCTCGATCACAAATTCTGGCAGCGCCAACCGACAAAGATGAAGCAGGGTAGCACGAGCTACAACTGTTTTACAGAAACGGAAATGGAAAACTTGATGAGAATAGAGACCGCCATTCATTTCGCTTGCTATCAAGAGAGCTAAAAGAAACCTTTGCTCACGTCAAGAAAAAAAAAAGGAAAAGGATGCACGATATCAGAGTATATTCACAGAATGGATATCTACTATCTAAGTAAGGATATGCTTAATTATCGTGATACTGCGCACTATTTGTTTCTCCTTTTCAAGTTCAGATGTCAAATGAGATCTAAGGTGGGGCGTCACTGAAACCCAAATTAAAAAACGTTCCCTGATTCGACGACAAGGAATATAGTAGTACTAATTAAATCCACAAATCAGGAAACCAAGGTATGTAAAAAAAGGATTATCCATTGGCATTAATCCGTAGCCCTTTTTACCGCACGTAATTTTTGATTTGGCTAGAATCAATTGGCCAAGTATATCCACAATAAAGTGTTGCCATGAATATTATTATATGCAAGTAAAAGCAGGATCACACGACAAAAATAAGGATAGTGAAAGCAGGATCATGGAAGGATAATAAATTTACAAATCAACCACCCCCATTAGAGAGAAGGATTTCGCTCTGGAAGGGAAATGGTAAGGTTGAACAAACGGCAGCCCGGGCCACCACTCCAGAGAGCCCGAGGAAGGAACGCCGTAAACAATTCCGCCCGTTTCTGGCGTCTTCCTCGTGGAATTCCCGAAACTGCCCCACCGAGAAGGTTCCGTCCACGGCGCGGTGGCCGTCCGATCACTACGCGACGCAACACGTACGCCTCAGATCCCACAGCCCCTGTGCCCCGTAACCGACGCAGACGGGGCCATTTCGCCCCCCGGTTATCTATTTAAACCCTCGCCAACCCACCGCCGAAAACCCCAAGCCAAAGCTGAAGCAATCCAAGCAAACAACGAAGAGCTTAATCCACACACAAATCAACCACTGTCCACTAACCAGCCTCCAGATCTCCCACCCAACAGAGCTCGCGCTCGCAGCTCCCGAGAACCGAACCCTCTGCGACGAGATGGCTCCCGAGCTGGCCGGCAAGATGACCGCCAAGGCCGCCGCCGCGGCGGTGAAGCCTGCGACCAGGGCGTACGTGACGTTCCTGGCCGGCGACGGCGACTACTGGAAGGGCGTCGTGGGTCTGGCCAAGGGCCTGCGCAAGGTGGGCTCGGCTTACCCGCTGGTGGTGGCCGTGCTGCCCGACGTGCCGGAGTCCCACCGCCGCATCCTGATCTCGCAGGGCTGCATCGTCCGCGAGATCGAGCCCGTGTACCCGCCTGAGAACCAGACGCAGTTCGCCATGGCCTACTACGTCATTAACTACTCCAAGCTCCGCATCTGGGAGGTAACGAAATGAACTGATCCATGAACAGGCTGCTTGGCCGTTCTCACGCTTAATTTTTCTGCTGTACAATAATCAATGATGTGCTCGGTCACTGACGCATATATTTCGCTTGGTTATTGGCGCAGTTCGTGGAGTACGAGCGGATGGTGTACCTGGACGCTGACATCCAGGTGTTCGAGAACATCGACGAGCTGTTCGAGCTCGAGAAGGGCAGCTTCTACGCGGTGATGGACTGCTTCTGCGAGAAGACGTGGAGCCACACCCCGCAGTACAAGGTCGGCTACTGCCAGCAGTGCCCCGACAAGGTCGCGTGGCCGACCGCCGAGCTCGGCCCTCCGCCGGCGCTCTACTTCAACGCCGGCATGTTCGTGCACGAGCCCAGCATGGCCACCGCCAAGGCTCTGCTCGACACCCTCCGCGTGACTCCACCCACCCCCTTCGCAGAGCAGGTAAGCGATCGATCCGTGGCACGGCGCTGGTGTAATAATCTCTTGATTTCTCAGTAGCATACGCGTGCTCACCGACCGTTGCTCCCTGTCTCTTGATGAACTCCGCAGGACTTCCTGAACATGTTCTTCAGGGAACAGTACAAGCCGATCCCGAACGTGTACAACCTGGTGCTGGCGATGCTGTGGAGGCACCCCGAGAACGTGCAGCTGGAGAAGGTGAAGGCCGTGCACTACTGCGCGGCGGGGTCGAAGCCGTGGAGGTACACGGGCAAGGAGGCCAACATGGACAGGGAGGACATCAAGACGCTGGTGAAGAAGTGGTGGGACATCTACAACGACGAGACCCTCGACTTCAAGGGCCTCCCCGCCGCCGACGCCGACGAGGTGGAGGCCGTGGCCAAGAAGCCGATCCGCGCGGCGCTGGCGGAGGCCGGCACGGTGAAGTACGTCACGGCGCCCTCGGCCGCGTGATCCCCGCGGCTTCTTCGTTCTTCCCACGCCCACCGGTGGCACGCCGTGCGCTGTCGCTGGCGTACGTGGTCACCACTAGGGACTTCAGAACATAAGAAAAATCTTACTATGAGGTCTTTTTTTATTTCGCATTTGTTTTTTTGATTAGGGTGTCTAATTTCCGATCAGTTCCGTCCACTGTGAGTGTGTATTGTTGAGCTTACTGTACCATTCCAAGGTGTAAGGATTGGTCAGGATCGGGGTTTGTGAATACTACGCCCTTTGGTCCCAGCTTTGAGTATTTGTCCTGTACTGGGGGGTTATCTGTATTTTGTTTGGTAAATTATGATATATATATAATAGCAAGCCGCGAAATTATGAGCAATCTTTCCTGTGTCGCTGTGATTCTGTCAGATCTGATGTCGCTTGCATGTCTGGTGGTTGATGCTCCGGTCGCTTCTTTTTTTTTAAACCCCTTTTTCTTTTTCGGACCTCCGTTTTGGCGCGCGCCGCGCGGGGCCAACTGCTCTGAATTCCATTGCAGATTCGTGCGACGCACGGCCGATTTCTTTTTGCGCTGAGAGTTCCTCCTGACGTTTCTGGACAGTGAATTCCATTGCTCCTGACGTTTGTGTCTTGGATGCATACAGTATGAATTTGGAGTGTGACGTAGGTCATGGCTCCGGCATTATGCTGCGGCGCCCTTTGCGAGCATCCGATGGCCCCGCGGCGGATGCCGGAGGCGCCCATGTTTTTCTTGTTTGCGCTTGCGCGGCGGTCGTCGACGTCTCTCGATGTTTCTCCCGCTCCGGCGGGGAGCGTAGAGCACGAGCGCGTTGCTTTCGGGCTGGTGGGGCCGGGAGAGCAGCAGGACTGGAGGTGGGGCCCTTATTTTAAGTGCACGCACAGTAGGCTGGGCCCGTGATGCTGTTGGTCACGACTCCGTGGGACCGACCGTGCGTGTGTGGTGTGGAGTCACGGGCCCAGGCTACTGTACGTCACCGCGCATCCGCGGGACCGTTGCCGCGCATTCGTCGGGTGCCCCAGGAAACCGAATTAAAATGGGTGTGGAAATTCCTTTGCTGTATAGTGTAGTAGGGGTGTTGATGATCTAAGCTTTTAACCTAAATCTACAGCGCAGATAAATAGTCAAACGTGAAGTTTTTCCTGTGCATTACGGGGAAGAAAGCGACCAACATCTACTCCAACACAAGTACTCCTACTACACAACAGGAGCGGACTCCGACGCATATGCATCAAATCGGCAGCGTACACGTGTCTCCACTCGCCCGTTTACCTGGCGCGTTGGTAAGTGAAGTCCCTCGGTCAAGTGCCACCTACAGTACACGCGGATGTATAGTATTCTGGAATCCAGGAAAGTCCGACATGAACGGATGACAAATTATCCAAAAACCATAAGGTCGGATTTGACCTCGTCGGCTCTCGGTGAATAGAGGTTGCAGCTGCCGCCTGCCATAGGCAAAGGCAAAGCGTCCTCCGTCCTTCCGGTCTTCCGGTTCTGCGGTCGCGCCAATGCGCCATACACCGACGTGCACACGTACTACGCGCCGCCGTCCTCTCGTACGTCGACACTGTCACACTGCACGTACACTGGTCGGCGTTTGCGGCGGGTTTAATTGGCCCGCAGCGTATCAGCTATCAGGATATAACTGGATAAGGCTACACATGTTTGTGTATGTGTCCACACCGGCCGGTGTACGTGCAACGTACCAGTGTCGCGCTCGTCCCGTCGTCTAGTCTGGTGTCTTTTGTCCGCGTCGTGTGCATCCGGATGACTTGCGTGAAGTTTAGTTTACAAGACAACTCCACCTGATCGACGACACATACTCCCTCCGGTTTGGTATAAGAAGTCGTTTAAGACAGCGACACGGTCTCCAAAACACAACTTTGACATCTCTTTTCTATGAAAATATTTATTTAAAAGTTATATATGTACACTTTTATGAAAATGATTTTCGAAACAAATCTATTGATATGATTGTCACATTTTTAAACTCAATAACTTAAAAGTTATTCATCATTTATATTCTCAATGTTTGACCCAAATCTTATCCAAAACGACTTCTTTTATCAAACTGGAGGGAGTATATATATATCTCCGGGTCCCCATATAGAAGGGAGGACACTTGACCGAACGGGACACCGGGGTCCGGAGGATCGATTGAACAGTAGACACGTACTCTACCCAAAGCTGTACAGTAGTAGAGAGGTGGCGCTGCCTGTGCGGAGGCGTGTACAAGCGCCTGGCCCCGCATGGTTCCTCGCCCGGCGGCACGTGATCGGTGTGTGACATGGCGGGCATCCTGCTGCCGTGGAGTAGGCGGATTGGCTGGGGCCTCCCGTCCTGGACGCGCACGCGCCCATGCCCGAGGGGGGCATGCGGAGGCGGAGCCACGCGCGCACCATGCACGGTGGCGGCTGGCACCCGGAAGCAAAGCACTGGACGCCGGGTGCGTGCGGCGGACACCTGCTGATTGCTGCTACTGGCTTCTTCCGGCTCGTGACCCGACACCACCGGCTCGTCCTCCGCGTCCCAGCGTGCTGTCGGAAGTCAATACTACACGACCGGTGCATTCCACGTAGCTATCGTTCTGTCGCGACACATTTCCGTCGGTTATCGCGCGCAACCGTACCATTGCATGGCAAAGATATTTTGTCGCTAGTAGCTATCGCTTTAGGTAGCGTGTTATGTGATCATGAACAGTGATTGGATAAGAACACCGGACCTCACATAAGATCAGTGTTCTGGCAGGGGACACGCGATCGATGAAAACAAATGACATGCTAACCACAGGTGATTCTGATCGTAGAGCGGTTGAGACAAGCCAATCCCAGTTGATGTCAGACAGAGAGGACAGATTAAAGAAACATGTGCCGGTCCTAATCAAAGGACGCATGCATTTTGAAGGTTGCAGTAGTTAACTAAGCTCTTCATCGCGCACATGTTTCTGATTTCTGAAGGCTTTAGCTAGCTAACTACCCGGCCGTTTGCTGTTTTATACTATTGACCTGTTGATGACAAATTACACTGCATAGTAGTATAGTACTCCATCGTTAGGCGTTTAGCAGCAACTACTTATTAGCCTACCAAAAGTTAATTGGGGACGTTTAGATGGTGCTCCATCGTAGTCCTAATTTTGAGAGGTCACGTGCACGAGGCTAGCTAGCTTGTAGAAGCTGGACCGGAACGTGGCACAAATGATGTCCAAGGACTAAGAAAAATTACGTGTGATAATCACACAAACTAGGTGATACCCCGTGCGTTGCCGCGGGAATTTTTAAACAAAATTTTAAGGTGAAATGTGAAAGTAGAAACATCAAAACGATTACATCGCGATATTCATCTGTAAACAATATTATACTAGGATCATGTCCGTGCGTTGCTACGGGCAAAACATCACAGCCTTATACAACACCCAATTTAAAAAAAAATCCATAGAAATGCTTAATGTAAAATCATGGTCAAATCTAAAATTTATGTGTTAAGTTTCTTCATTTGACAATTCTATGCAATAACTAAATCCTAGTGCATTTCGATCTCTAAGGACATTATATGACTAACATATATATATATATGCTTTGAATAATTAATATTAGTTCAAGATGATGTGATTTTGGCACAACTCAGCTTATGAGGAAAACCAACTTTTATGCCAAAATAAACACAAACTCTGCTCTGGTTCTTTTTCCCAACAGACCATACAACAATCTCCTCTTCATCTTGGCATCAACAATGGTTCCTTCTCCCAACAGACAATACAACAATCTCCTCTCCTCTATCTTGGCATCAACAATGGTTCCTTCTCCCAACAGACCACACAACAATCTCCTCTCCTCCATCTTGGCATCAACAAATATTGATCTGGACAAAAGAAATAAAATAAACAAAAAACTGTCGAAGAAGAAGGAATGGACAAACTGCAAACCTTTCATGAAAATATTCATGCAATTTATTTAATTATCGACCCATTGAGAAAATGCTAGTTACATATGGCATCATTAAAACTTCGAATAAAATTCTTTGCAATGTGTATCCACTAAACATTTTATATTTTTGACAAACGTATGCTGGTATGCTGGTGTGTTAGTAGATTAAACAAACCTGCAGGCATTAATCAAATTGGAGCTTCAAGCCACATTTGCGATGCAGTCATAGATGGTAAGCTCTGTGGCTCAGGAGAGGATGCCAGCAGAATTGATTCACTAAAAAAATGAAACACATACCAACACTGTTTCATAAAAGGATGTATTTCCGTCATATAAAGAAAGAATATACATTTCTTGAAATAACAGTGACCAAAGAAGTTACCATTTCGAGTTGACGGTAACAATGACCATGACATGTAAAATCGACAGAAACCAAGAGTGTACATAGAGCTCCCTGCTCTTTACCAAACTTTAATGCGCATCTGTTTGAAGCAATAAGGAACAACCATTTCAGGATAGAGAGAAGGTCAGGCATCACATAGCATCTTGGTAAACCTCAAAAGTGAATAAATAAACCAGTACTCACTTATTTCTAGTTTGAACAACATTCACTAATAAATCTACAGTGCAAAAACTCAAGTGAATAATTTTGGGGATTAGAAACTTGCGTCAAAGCTCACTTACTTTTCATACAAAATGAAAGATTTAACTAAAAGCAATCTGATGCAACATAAAAATGAGACTGTTGTAATTAAAAAGTTGATTCTAATAATTTATGCTAACTTGATTCTTTGACTTACCTGTCCCGAAAGTAGATTTTTTTTTTCTCGAGCACATCAGACTTCCTCTCCAAATCTCACTGGAATAGCAAGAAGAATAGACAAATATCAACTCAATGGTGACCATATCATGCTTCATATTAACCCATTTATTAGCCAAGTCACTAAACCTGCAGTGCTCCACACAGCTGTTGCTCATCTAGAAGATACTTTGATTGAGAGATTTCATTTCATAAAAAAAGTCTAAAGCAAGTCACAGTTCAAGCCAGACCTCCATCATCCTTCAGTATCATCTTTGCCAACAAATTGAAGCCAGTATTTTCCAACATTGGAACCATATCAGCTTCATCTGTGATGACAACAATATTTTAGTACAAAGAGCAAGCGATAGGGATATCATCATAAAAGAAAGCTAAGAGTCATAGCATTTAGAGGCATATTTACACAAGCTTTAATAAACAGACCTCTAAGCAACTCTTGACAGAGCACTCTCCTTCATAGCTTCTTAGTTTTGTTCCCTTCCGATGCTATGCAGTATAACTATGCAATCCGCAAAAGGAATCAGCATTGGGGCATCCACCCGTCCCAACTTGGGGATGGCGTGAAGCTCCTCCTGGAGGAGGCAGTAAATGCCTGGATGGGCTGCCTGACTCCATTGCCATCACGGATACGTCAATATAATAGAGGTCAAGGTCAGGCGGTAGCGCAATGCCATTTCAAGAATCAACGGATGGAGGTAGAGGCCTTTGGAGAATACCAAGGTTACTGTTGCGGAAGAAGTGATGCCTCCAGCAGCGAGACAACTGTGCTGCCCCTCGGCTTCTTCATGTCATGTTGCCACCTTCAACCAGGCCGTCGGCACCACCACACTGCCGCTAGGATGGCAGCACGACGGCTATCTCCACCTGCAAAGAAGATAGGAGAGATTAATGGGGGCAAGACGGCTTCGTGCTTGTGGGAGTGTGGTAGGGGATCACTGGGTCGTGTACTGGGATACCTGTTTCTCCATCGTCGCATCGAGGCCGTCCTCCCTCGTAGATGGCGCCGCGGTGTTCGTGGCGGGGTAGGCGCTCGAGATGACGGCGGCGTCGATGTCCACCAGAGACGGCTGCGGCGACGTCCATGGACATTGGGGGCGATCGACGACGCATCTCAGACGGTCGAGGGCGTCGCGGAGGAGACACGGAGGAGCTGTAGGGCCCTCCGCACGAACGCCTTTCTCCCTCCCCGCGCGGAGGAGGCGACGAAGATGCGGATTGGGGAGGCGGCGGCGGAATCGGGTCTAGGGTTTGAGGGGGATAGTGGAGGGTCGAGGTGACGGATTCGATGCCGCGAGAGGGGGCAGCGACGCGGGGGGTGCGCACAACGTGGATGCCGCGGGGACTAAACGGCGGCGGCGCAGGAGGAGGACGGGGGACGGCGGCGGCGCGGGAGGGGAGCGGCGTGCGGAGGGGGGACGCGAGGGTGGCGTGTGAATGGGGAGCGATTGGCCGTGAGGGCGTGAGAGCTGGGGGCAAAATTGGAATGCACGGACGCGCGGGAGCGGACGCACGAGCGGAAGAAAGTAGGAACAGATTTTTGTCTCCACTTCGTATTTTTAGGAGTAGAGATATGAAAGTATGTTAATTTTGTTGAGAGAGAACCATTTTTAATTGATTGATCCTACATGTATTTTACTGTGAGAATTTTATGGCGTGCTACTCGCAAATACAACATGCTATTAGTCACAGAAAATCGACGAAGACATAAATATATGGTTTGGTGGATGTTGACATGGCTTAGTTGATGTTGACATGACTTATAGTGGATAATGACATGACGTGTAGTGGGTTATGACGTGACGCGTTGAGAGGCAAGATAAAGGGGCAATGCTAATTTATGGGCGCCCGGACGATTCGTTGCATACGGTCGATTACCAACTGCAGCACGTGGATCCACTGCTAGCCTGCCACGCGTCCGCAACTGTCTCCCACCCCCACGCGTGCTCCTGATTTATCCTGACCACGCGGTCTCCGTAGGAACTTAAAGTTTTGGAAACAATGTTCGGAAGCAAAAAGAAAAAAAGAAAACAAAAAGGAAAAAGAGAAACTTCAACCAAAACTTTGTGGACAAATTTTTTGGCAGAAAAAATTCGACAACAAAATTTAAATCAAAAGCTTTTGGATCAAAACTTATGAAACAAATTTTCAAGAAAAATATTTAGTAGCAAAACTTTTTGACGAAAACCTTATGAACAAATTATTGGAAAAAATTATGGGGAAAACTTTTGGATCAAAACCTTATGAAGAAACAAATCTGGGAAAAATATTTGGTAGCAAAACTTGTGAAACAAAACTTTTTGACGAAAAACTTATGAACAAAATTATTGGAAAAATTATGGGGAAAACTTTTGGATCAAAACCTTTATGCACAAAATTATCAGAAAAAAATCTGGGAAAAGAAGAAAACAAATCATGGAAGGGCGCACAGGGCATCCTCGATCCGGCCTGCCGGCGCGGGACCAGCGCCGCCCCTGCCTCCACCGCGAGCTCTCGCACGGGGAGCTCTCGCCGGGGCTGCTGCCGCTCGCCGCATGCTCCGGCGCGGGAGCTCGCTGGTCGCCTCGCTGCTCGTCGCGTGCTCCATCGTAGGGAGCTACCAGGCGTCCAAGCCGCCCTCACCGTGTGCTCCGAGGTGGGGAGCTCGCCGGTCTCCTCATGGCTCGCCGCATGCTCCGCGCGTGGGAACCGGGAAGCTGAGCTCACCCGATCTGGATCGACGGAGAAGAGGGAGTCAAGAGATACGATTGTTTTGGGGACCCACCACGTGAACGGAAGAAAAGCAGAGAGAGAGTTACTCCGTAGAGAAGCGACCGTGCGGACGGAAGGTTTAGGCCGATTGTAACTTCAATATTATGGCAAGAGAAATCGTTAGTGGGTACCAATTATATAGTTTATATAGATCAGAGGATCACGCTACCGTAATTTTCCCTTAGCAACGAACCTCGATCGCAAAAGGACCTTTTTAACGATTTTTTTAAAAGGAAATCGCTAAAAGGACATCGCGCACATGCATGTTTCTGATCTCTGAAGACGAAGCTAAGTAGCTAACTACCCGGCCGTTTGCTGTTTTATACGATTGACCTGTTGATGAAAAATTACACTGCATAGTAGTATAGTACTCCATCGTTAGGCGTTCAGCAGCAACTACTTATTAGCCTACCAAAAGTTTTTTTTTACAACTTGCATATATTATATTAAGCAGGCAGGTTTATATAAAAGTCCTCCGAAAAAGACTGGATTACAACTAGGTCCATTGACCAAACGAGAACAGCAGAAATAACGACAACTGAAACGACGACGAGCTCGCCGGGGAACGACAGTAGGGGCGCCAAAGGCGCATATAGCCAGGAGGAGTACCGTGCAAAGCATCGGTTGTAGGTGGTTCGACGGAGCCGTAGAGGCATGCACCAGGCGACCGAAGGTTGAGCAAGTTGCCGTCGCCGGAGGTAGAAGTAGAAGCTTCATGTCAAGATCCATGGTGGAACGAGGTCGTCGAGGCATCGTCGGTTGAAGATCTGCTCCTTTAACGTCAAGGTCAACCGGATCTGAGCCTGCTCTGTGGAGGTGGTGGATGGTGGCGAGTCGAGGAAGTCCAATCATCTCCGCGCGTTCAACAACGTCAAACTCAAGACGAGTGCGTCGGAACAACCGCAGAAGCATTTGGAGCCCAAGACAGCGCCAACACCAGCAGCGTCGATGGCGAGGCTTCTTCGTGCGTTCAACGACAGCCCAACCGCTTCAGCCCAGAGGGAAGCGTGGCCAGCGGAACAACCGCAAAGAAGCGACACAGAAACTGTGGAATCGCCGGCGACAGAGGGGTGGAAGGCGAAGGGGGGAAAACAAGGGAGACTTGCTCGGATTCGTCAAAGCAGGGGAAGAAGGAGGTAGATCCGAGCAAGGGAAAAGGGGAGGGAGAGATTTTATTTATCCATACCTTGGCCGAATCTTCCCCAACGGCGAGAGCGGCTGAAGAGGCCGCGACGACGACGAGGGAAAGCACGGCCAGGGAGCCTCCATCATGAGCTCCTACTACATCTATAGTTCTAATAGGGAAGGTGGCTCCTTTCCCAACTCGCACCGGCGCAAGTGCCGGAGCTAGAAGGGAAGGGGCCAACGGGGATGGGAGCGGCGACTGTGGCGGCGGTGCGGTGGGAGTTGGCTGGCGGAGGGAGGATTTGGCGGCGGCGGCGGCGAGATGTGAAGAGCGGTGGAGAAGAGGAAGAGGAGAAGAGAAACACGGGAATATGCCCGGTACTACAGAGAGCTCCCCAGCCTACCAAAAGTTAATTGGGGACGTTTGGATGGTGCTCCATCGTAGTCCCAAATTTGAGAGGTTACGTGCACGAGGCTAGCTAGCTTGTACAAGCTGGACCGGAACGTGGCACAAATGATGTCCAAGGACTAAGAAAAATTACGTGTGATAATCACACAAATCAGAGGACCACGCTTCTGTAATTTTCCCTTAGCAACGAACCTCGATCGCAAAAGGACTTTTTTTAACGATTTAAAAAAAAAGAAATCGCAAAACGGACATTCGTTATCTGCAGCTCTGCACACGTTCTCTATACTGTTAAGTATACAAGGGCATACGGCTCCAACATTTTTGCTAGCATATACTACCTCCATTTCAAATTACTCCTTGTTATTTTGCCTTTCTAGATGCATTTTTTATTATATACGTAGGTGCATAGAAAATTGAATGCATCTAGAAAAGAAAAAAGAGAGAGATGGAGGGAGTAGTGAGTAACCAACTTGCTCCCGACATATTCCCGCATGCGTGTCATGCGTCGATGGAGTCGTTGTGGATCGGAGGACCCGGATTCTCAGTGCGCGCGTACGTAGCACAGGGTCGTAGTACGTTGGGACTACTCGTCGAGAGTGACAGGATGGCCATATAATATCTCGGATTGTTCACATTGACAAATCGACGTGTGATGCACCATAACTGACCTTAACTACGTCTACGTGGGGAGGGAACGAAGAGATCCGCCGTATCTTGCCCGCATTGCATGCTGGTGTGGGTTGGTTTCGTGTTGAATGGATAAACCTCTTGCATTGGTTTCATTGGATCCCGAGATCGATGGAGTCGTTTTCACGTTCCGATCACCGGTCCAGCGCGACCAACAACGAACGCTCCGGCGACCGCCGCCGGCCACAGCCGTAGCGGCCAAGCTGATTAGCCGATCGAGGCAACAATGACCTCGACGTACTGATCTTAATTAACCCCCCGTAAAAAGTCTATTCGAACTTTAATTTGGCGTGTAACGAACTAGACTTTTACGAGCTGATCGAGAGGGGCGTACGTGCACGTGCACGTAATGGATTGGTCTTCGGTCGGCGTCACCGGCTGGCCGGTACGTCGGGCCGGGCCAGTCCCGGGGACGGCGACACGGCGGAGCGTCGGTGTGGGCGCCGGCCGGGCGTGCGAACAACAGGGCTGATGGCACTTTCGACGCGTATACGTCGATCTATCGGTGGTCGGCGCCTGCGGTGTACGTGGCTGTACATGTACGTATTGAAAAATGGTGGTTTATTACGAGCAGGCACCGTTGCCAATGCCATCCTTGTATACGTCGATCGGTCGACTCTGATCGAGCGGCATCATGCGCGCGGGGGCGCGCTTCACGGAATCACGCGTGTATGCACTTGGCCCGTCAAGTTCGGGTAGGAGCAGTGGCGAATCTAGGAAATCAAGGAAGGGGGGCTCATTTATCTTCTTCTTCCTTTCTCCTCTCTTTCTCTCCTTCTTCCTTCTCTTTTTCCTCCTCTTCTTCCTTATTCATGGCTAAAATTTTTAGAAAGCTTCAAGGGAATTCAATGGAGTGCCCGGGGGTGGGGGGGGGGGCCCGCCCCACGCTGGATCCACCCCTGGGTAGGAGTGCCTTGCCGTGCCTGCCCGACGCGAGCGCGGGCTGGTCGGTGCGCGTCGAGGATGATGCACTTTTTAGTTGGTTTATTTTATTTTTAATGTAGTATTTTTCTCTTAAAATAAATCTATCATACATATCAGCATAAGCATAAGTCGACAGAAGACAATCAAACAGCCTTGATGTTGTGTTTCCTTTTCCATGCTAGAATAGGATGATGATGATTGCACGTAGTGACGTAGACTTCCCGTGGGCCGTGGATATAGGCCGAAACTTGATGCGGCTAGCGGCTCAGATATATTCTTTTGTGGGCTGAAATTGATTACTGCTGATGTTTTTTTGGGTAGAAAACTTCGGGCGCGGGCTAACATCTCGCATCTTTTTTCGATTTATATAATCTATCTAAAAAGAATAATGAAGCGCACCTCACAAGTCCCTTTTAAGTTTTAGTGCATCTCACACATTTTCGTTGTGAATTCTGTGGGAACGATGTTGTATTTGGTAAATATCAATAAAAGTTAAAAAAAAAACCTTTTAGATACTATTTTGGGAAACATATTGAGTGAAATGCAGATGACTAATAGGAGCTCCTAAATCCTAATCCTACTTGTCCCTCTTTGAAGATCACGGCTCTTCATTTCTTCACTTTACATAGATGATCGTTTAATTTACGAATTGACTTGTTAATGAGCTATTGTACTTGCATTGATTTCTCTTCTCTTAGGGCCTGTCCAGCCCTCAGCCCCTCGCATTACTCGCAGCCTCACAGGTTAGAAAACTCACTGAGAATCTGACTGGAGACGTGGTCGTCTGCTGCCCGCGGGTTTCAACTTTCAATTTCCGAGCCACGTCGAACACTGGGCCAGCCACCAACCGCGGCCCAACTACCGCCTTCCTCGGCCCGCCACAACGCTCTTCTTCTCTCTCCACGACCACCAACCAAACCAACCCTGCTCCTCCGGCCACCGCGCGACGAGAGTCCCCCAGCCCCGATGGCGCCAACGGTGGAGATCAACCACCTCTCCTTCACCTACCCGGGCATCGATGGTCGCCCGCCGCCCGGCGCGCCGCCGCTTATCGAGGACGTCTGCTTCTTCCTCGACGCCGGCCAACGATGCCTTCTCCTCGGCTCCAACGGCGCAGGTAACCCCAACTACCCGCGTTTCTCGACCGTCCCTCTCCTCCGCTTCTCTCGGCCGCCCCGGTGTTGATTGGGCGCGGCGGCGGCTTTGTTGTCCGTGTGGTAGGCAAGACGACGATACTGAAGATACTGGGCGGGAAGCACATGGTGGATCCGAGCATGGTGCGGGTCCTGGGCAGGTCCGCCTTCCACGACACGGCGCTCACCTCCTCCGGCGACCTCTGCTACCTTGGCGGTGAGGTGAGCTGGCGGTTTCAGAAATTCATCTCCTGTTGCAATTTCGGTCATGGATGTGTAATGGGCTTTGCCCAATTTTGCCGTCAGACGTTCCATTGAATCTAACCTGTGTCGAATTGTGGTGCAGTGGAGACGTGATGTGGCCTTTGCCGGCTTCCAGGTGAATATTCAGATGGATATATCGGCAGAAAAGATGCTTTTTGGTGTTGCTGGTGTTGATCCAAAGAGGAGAGACGAGCTTATCAAGGCAGGTTAACTCGCAAAACCTGTAAAAGAATCGTGGATATAGCACATTTTTCTCATGGAGCAGCGCCTTGCGCCCATGTCATTTTTTTAGATACCATTTTTCTAGAAAAATGCGCTTTCATACTTCTAGCTTGGTAAGTTTTGATACAGTTTAATGCTAATACTAATACTGATTAGTTCTAGTTCTTGACTACCTTAGAGCATCTCCTAGAGCGTCTAAAAAAATGGAGTAAAAAATGCTAATTTTGGAACCTTGCCAAAAAAACTATTGGGACTAAATATAAGCGTCTCCACCAACAGTTCTAAAAAATTGCTGCCCAATATAAATTTAATTGCGGCCATGCCATCATTCATTACATTACCATATCCTGTATTTCTTTGGGTGGAACTACTGAATGCCGCTGCTTCTGGATCCTTGACAAAGCTTGCCGATATGTAAAAAGACAAATCGCCTGAAGCCACCTAGACCTACAAATACAAGATCATGTTGACCACAACCTGTTTCTCATGAAAAAGGAGATGCAGTTTACTACTTAATTTCCATCGGATTGAGAGGCACAAGAAAAATAACGACGCTCTAATTATTGATTGATTTCTTGTCTCCCATAAAAAAATAGTGACACAGGCCTTGGCCACGCAAAATAAACGCGACCGTTGCTGAATAATCGGGATTGGGCATGCTAGCCATAGGGACAAATATAGCTCTATTTGCCATCAGTTTTGGACACGCCAATAAATTGGGCATCTGTTTGGGCTACTGTTGGAGTTATCTTTTTCTCTTTCCTTCCAAAAACTAATGTTTGGGACATAATTTTGGGTACTTTTTGGAGATGCTCTTATTACCCGATAGATGTTTATTCAGTCTAAAATTTGTGATCTGTATAATGGCTGTTTGCCATCTGGGAATGAAATTCTGTTGTTTTGAATCTAGTGCGTCTCTCATGGTCAGAATGGTCACGTTTTTCTCACTGGTCGTTACAAACTTCAGCACATTTTTTTTTGTTGCTATTTGTGTATTGGTTTGCTTCTCAAATGCTTGTCATTTTGGGTTCGACACGTTTTTTTTCTCTCATACAGGTGTGAATAAGCATCAATCTATCTGATTGCATGATGCATTCATACTTCTGATGTAGTTGCAGGGGGGCTTTACAGATTGGAAGCACCCATTTGCGAATGCAAACTCTGTCCTGGGTATCCAACAGAAAAGTTCTTAATATTCATGTTACCTTTGTAAACCTATGGGGAAATCACTTAACTTTAGTAAGCTGAACGTACTTAAGCAATGAGGTTACATGACATCGCACTTCAGTGTCGTTGATAATTTGGTGACATCGCACTTCTGTGTCAATGATAATCTGGGAAAATCATTCTTGACTTCTTTGGAGGGTGTATTGATTCATATTTCAATAGACCTAAACTTTAGCAAAGCCAATGGTGTCCTTGGGAAGGGCTTATTTTGATCATATTCCCTTCTGCCTTGTTTCAGATTTTAGACATCGACCTTGCCTGGCGTTTGCACAAGGCATCTGATGGTCAGAGGAGACGAGTCCAGATTTGCATGGGACTTCTTAAGCCGTTCAAGGTCTGCTTTCATTTCCATCATAGGGATTGATCATGTTGTCGTCCACACCATGAGATTTTAATAAAGGAAAAAAAGCGCATTGCAGGTTCTCCTTCTTGATGAGATCACAGTTGACCTAGATGTATTGGCAAGATCAAATCTGTTAACATATCTGAAGAAGGAATGTGATGAAAGAGGTGCAACAATAATCTACGCCACACATATATTTGATGGTCTTGATGATTGGCCAACACACATTGTAAGCTCCCCTGTATTTCATTCTTTATAAAGTAATTCTTGCAGAGTTATGGAAATAATGATAATTATTGTTGTTGTATTTCAGGTTTACATTGCTCATGGGAAGCTGCAGTTAGCACTGCCTTTGGAAAAGGTGAAAGAAATGAGCCAGTTATCTCTCATGGTAAGTAGCATCCATCAATATGAAACATAATATGTTTCAGCATAGCATGGTCATTCATCAGATTTATGTTTTCATTTCAGAGAACTGTGGAGAGCTGGTTGAGGAAAGAAAGGGACGAGGACAGGAGGAGGAGAAAGGAGCGAAAGGAGAAAGGGCTCCCAGAATTCGACAAAGCTGTTGAGGGTAGCCGGGTTATAGGTGATCCAGCAAAGAGCGCCGCAAGAGTCGTAAACAATGGTTGGGCAGCAGGACGGCTCACCTCAACAATCGCAGGAGAGGAGAACTTCGTTTTCAGCTCTAACAGTGTTCTTAGACAATGATATTGTTTTGTAATTTGCTCTTTGTTTATTTAAAATGGTTAATAACAGTCTTATAGATCCAATGGATACACCATGGGAGCTTTGACACTCGCAACGAAATTTGTGGCAGTAAAGTATAATGTTGATTTCTTTGTACTTGGATTTGCACTTCTGTATGTATATGTAACAGTATATAGTTGGATTCCACAATAATGCAGGCTCAATTTTTTTGAGTTCATAATTTATTTTTTACAAATGATATATGTTTTTTATTTTACCTTTATCAATTTAATTTGCTACCTATTGTTCTTTAACATGAGTTACATGCACCGATCAATTTAACCTAAAAACCAAAACCGATAAGCAGAAAAACTTAGAAACATTTAAAAAGTAGATACGCATCTGACACCTGCAATTCTACGACGAGGCATCCGTCAGTAAAGGCCGACTTCCTGTTGCTTGTCCCTGTCGCCCCGCCGGCCAGCCGACATGCGCCTCCCGCCCGTCCGCTTCCTTCCGTCGAGCGCGGCGCCCGCCGTGGTGGATGCAAACGCGCGCATCGCCCGGCTGGCGCGCGCGGGGAACATGGAGGGCGCCCGCGCCGCGTTCGAGGCCATGCCGCTCCGTACTACCGCTTCCTACAACGCCCTCCTCGCCGGCTATTTCCGCAATAACCTCCCCGACGCCGCGCTCCGAGTCTTCCACCGCATGCCCTCGCGGGACCTCGCCTCCTACAACGCGCTCATCTCCGGGCTCTCCCTGCGCCGCCACACTCTCCCTGATGCCGCCACGGCGCTCGCCACCATTCCCTACCCGCCCTCGGTCGTCTCCTTCACATCCCTCCTGCGCGGGTACGTGCGCCACGGCCTCCTAGCCGATGCCATCCGGCTGTTCCGACAGATGCCGGAGCGCAACCACATTACATACACGGTGTTGCTTGGCGGCTTTCTCGACGCCGGCCGTGTCGACGAGGCCCGCGAGCTGTTTGATGAAATGCCTAAGAAGGATGTTGTTGCGTGGACCGCCATGCTATCTGGTTACTGCCAGGCTGGCCGGATAGCTGAGGCGCGCGCTCTGTTTGATGAAATGCCAAAGAGGAACGTTGTGTCATGGACTGCCATGGTCTCCGGCTACGCTCAGAATGGGCAGGTAAACCTTGCTCGGAAGCTGTTCGAGGTGATGCCTGAGCGCAATGAGGTGTCGTGGACTGCAATGCTATTTGGGTATATACAGGCTGGGCGTGTAGAGGATGCTGAGGAGCTGTTTAATGCGATGCCGGAGCACCCATTGCCGGCCTGCAATGCAATGATAGTTGGGTTTGGGCAGCGGGGGATGGTGGATGCTGCCAAGGCAGTCTTTGATAGGATGTGCGAGAGGGATGATGGATCGTGGAGTGCAATCATCAAAGCATATGAGCAGAATGAATTCTTGATGGAGGCACTGTCAACCTTCCGCAAGATGTTGCATGATGGCATTCGCCCAAACTACCCATCAGTCATCAGCATCCTCACGGTATGTGCAGCACTGGCTGTTCTTGATTATGGGAGGGAGGTGCATGCTGCGATGCTGAGGTGTTCCTTTGACAAGGATGTCTTTGCTGTGTCAGCATTAATCACAATGTACATCAAATGTGGGAATTTGCATAAGGCCAAGAAGGTTTTCAACATGTTTGAGCCCAAAGACATTGTGATGTGGAACTCGATGATAACTGGTTATGCTCAACATGGGTTGGGGGAGGAAGCACTCCACATATTTGATGATATGAGGTTGGCCGGAATGGTGCCTGATGGAATTACGTATATTGGGGCCCTTACAGCATGTAGCTACACAGGAAAAGTTAAAGAGGGGAGGGATATTTTTAATTCTATGGATACAAATTCTTCTGTCAGACCTGGAGCAGCGCATTATTCTTGCATGGTCGATTTGCTTGGTCGAGCAGGACTTGTGGAGGAAGCACTGGATTTCATTAATACCATGCCAGTTGAACCAGATGCTGTCATCTGGGGAGCTTTGATGGGAGCATGTAGAATGCACAAGAATGCTGAGATTGCTGAGGTTGCTGCTAAGAAGCTCTTAGAGCTAGAGCCTGGAAATGCTGGGCCATATGTCTTGCTCTCTCACATTTATACATCCATTGGGAGGTGGGAAGACGCTTCTGAGATGCGAAAATTTATTAGCTCAAGGCAGTTGAACAAGTCTCCTGGCTGCAGTTGGATAGAATACGACAAAAGGGTGCATCTCTTCACATCTGGTGAAGTGTCAGCACATCCTGAGCATTCTATTATCCTTAAAATGCTGGAGAAGTTAGATGGATTGCTCATGGAATCTGGATACTCAGCTGATGGGAGCTTCGTGCTTCATGATGTAGACGAGGAGCAAAAAACTCATAGCTTGCGGTATCACAGTGAGAGGCAGGCTGTGGCATATGGACTATTGAAAGTTCCGGAAGGAATGCCCATTCGTGTCATGAAGAACCTCAGAGTTTGTGGTGATTGCCACTCTGCGATAAAATTGATTGCAAAGATAACTTCTCGGGAAATCATATTGAGAGATGCAAATAGATTCCATCACTTCAAAGATGGGTTTTGCTCATGCAGGGACTATTGGTGAGGTGAATGATGCAGTATATTTTTGCTCCACATCAACTCTTTGATGGCCCTTTCATTAGGTAAATCTCAGTATATTAAGATGCTCTCCATTGGTCTTCCAAAGCATAAATTTAATTGTCGATAAATGCTTCCCTTTTTAGATAATGATAATGATGATAAGCTACGCCAACAAAAGGTATCACTGTGCCTTGTTTAGTGATATCTTGATAATTTAGGGAACACATTTGGGATTCAATTTCCACTGAACAGGATGTACATACAGTATGAGCACATGCTCAACTATAATTATATGATGCAGGCTGCTGCACAAAACAACTTGCATCTTAGAGATCAGACTAATGTGAACAAGCAACTAGATATATACTTGTTATCCTCACAATATCTATAACTGTGAATCATGTTCTGCAGAGCCTCTGGTTTCGACATGGGAAATTGATCATTTGAATTGATACAGTCTAACAGAAAGCTATGAGGTGAAAATTTATCTACTTAGTTCCATATTTCGCTTGGAATGTTACGTGTGCACATATTTAAGTTCATATTTCTCATTTTACATTAAAACTTTAGATCTGAAGATACAATTATCCCTTATGATCACCTCTCACCAAGTTCTTGGAATAGTCACAAAATGAGAGTACACACGTTTGAAGGGTTATCTCATCAGAAGATTACTTGCAGAGATTGTGCATGGAGATTCAGTTACATTCTTTGAGACATTATTCTGCTGAGGTAAACCAAATAGCTTTCTACTTAAAAGATGTAACGGTGTTGAGTTGTATCTGGTCGCACCAAAACTTTCCAACAATGCAATCCAACTCTAGAATTATTCTTGTGCTATATGTAAATATATAAAGTTTCAGATTAAAAAAATATAAGCTGGGTTTTATGAGCCAAAACTAGTTAGTCTGGTCTTTGCTGTCGAATAATTTGCACCAGATTTTATTTTGAAAGCCAAAGTCATTGTGTTGATTTATGAACTGCAGGTACCAGTATGAATGAGGCATAGTTTTATGCTATCTACAGCATTCATGGTCCTCATTCATGAATCTAAGCAGCACACTGGCTATGATAACATAATTGAAGTTATGTTTGTCATTTGAAAGTTGACTTTGATTTGAATAAAATTTCAATTGTTATAATGGTAACCAGCATAAAAGTATTTGCTGACGATTGTTTGAAAGGGGAAGATTGAAGGGCCTAGTCCCAAGGATGGCTGCAATCGCAATAAAGTGAGCCTGTAATATCAAAAACCTACAACTATTTTGACACATGTTGCAGAGAGCCACAACTTTTGGTGCTCATTATAGAAACCAATATTTATTTCAATACATTGTTGCGAAAAGCTAAAACTTTCTCACTATGGATCACCCGTGACCTCTGTCACTCCATGGGCCATGGCATACATCAGTGGACCCATGATGCCAGCCTTTTTATAAGACGCGTAGAGCATGTTTTTTTTATTAAGCAGGGAGAGTGCAGAGTATCATGGTGCCAGCCTCTACCTTGGTCGTAAGACTCGCGGTCGGCACGCTAATTCGTGGGCTCCGCTGAAGGCGCCGGGGGGGGGGGGGGCGCGGCTGGGGGTGGGGTGCGGTCTTTTTTTTCCTTTCTTTTTTTGTTTCTTTCTTTTTATTATTCTTTCCTTTTTCTTTTCTATTCCTTTTTCCTTTTTTGTTTTTCTTTTTTATTCATAAACTCTTTTTCTGTTTTTCTTTTCCTTTTTATTTCTTTTCTAATATTATTTTTTCTGTTTCAATTTTTTCTTTCTTTCTTTTAATTCTTCTTTTTTTATTCTACTTCTTATTTCACTTTTATTTCTCTTTTCTTTTTATTTATTCATTTTTTTACTTTCTACTTTTTTTTGTTTCTGTTTCCATTTTTTATATTCTTTCCTTTTTAATATTTTTCCTCCATCAATATTTTTATTGTTCGAGATGAGATGTAAATTTGTTCTCGCTAGAATAATAAGTTGTTCTGGCTATAAATATCTTGTTCGAGCTATAATAACAACTTGTTCTGACCCTTGTTCTGACACTACATTTATTTTTGTTCGAGATGACACACAAAATTGTTCTGACTATAATAGGATTTCGTTCTAACAGTTGTTCTCATTTGTTGTGACACTTTTTTTTTGTTCGAGATGACATACAAATTTGTTCTGGCTATAAAATAAGTTGTTCTGTCTATAATAATAACATGTGTCTGACCCTTGTTCTGATTTGTTCTGACACCACATTTGTTGTTCGGGATGACATATAAACTTGTTCTGACAGTTGTTCTCGTTTGTTCTGGCACTTCATTCGTTTTGTTCTAGCGATAACAGAATATATAGCCGTAATTAAAAAATACGAATAAAAAAAAGTTTGTCAAAATATAGTCAAGTGGGATTTTGTTTCAAAGTTTTTATTGTCAGAAATCCAATGGTGCAATCAGAATTTAATTTTGATGTTTGGTTTGTGATTTATAGATTTTTTTAGTTTCAATCAATGTTGCATGTGGCTGATGTCATCAATTTTGTTTTCTTTTGCATGCATGCACTCCAACCTCCGCGGCCTTCAGCGATAGGCTGCTATTTTGTCGCTGAAGCGACATTCCCCCATTTCCACAATCCGCGTCTTGGGTGCTAGGTCTTGCCGCTGCTCAGCGATGGATGATCATGTCGTCGTCCCGCGCCATCGCGACGCTATCAAGTCATCCAGAACTAGAAGAAGCCTTCCCGCGGCGCTGCTTCCCTTTCCTCACTCAAAATCTGCCGGCCGCGGCCGGCATGCCCCTCGTCGTCTGTTCTGACCTTCTGCATAAGATTATCTCCACACGCACGCGGACACGCCAGCCGAACTGCCCCGCCCGGCGCCCGCCCATGGAGAGAGAATTTTAGTAACTTCAGAGAGATCCGAGACTCAACTCGAGACGTGTCAAAAGCATGACGTCGTGATTGCACCCACTTTTGGTTCGGTGTTAGCAGATGACGATTCAAAAACGAAGTGACCAAGCTTATTTCCAGAGCCAGAGAATGTCTTGCACGGTCCTTCTCCGTTGCTAAGCAAGTGGGCAATTATTTAGGTGCATTTTTTCAGCACGAGTGCACGCGACGGTCTCTCGGTCCGGTTCCGGTACGAGAGCAGTACTACTGGTACTAGCTGATTGGCTTTAATTTTTGGCGGGTTTTGACACGCGCACGTATGAGCCACAAGAATGCACTCCCGGCCCGCCGCCTCGGCATGACACATGAAAAAACTCCGTTCTGCTAGTGGTCGCGCGTCTTCATTTGTGACCCGCGCGGCCGTACGCGCGCGCTCGAGATGTTTGAACAAGGATTAAGATACTATTAACCGGACGATCGACAATTCAACATGGCACAAAAAACTCCAAACACGAGTTGATGCAACATTGCAATCTAACAGCAGTACAAACCCCATGAGTCCTATATATATGAGAAGGCTATACTAGCACATCCTCGTACAACGACGCAAGTGCATCACACCTAATTAAGCATAAGCATCAGCAGCTAAGTAGCTAGCTAGCACCTAGCACCAATCACTCGATCGATGAAAATGCACAAGCTAACCCTCCTGCTCGCGCTGCTCGCGGCGGCGCTGGCCGTCTCATGCAGCGACGCCGCCGCAGGCGGCGGCGGCGGGGCCATCATCCGGACGCAGCTCACCCGCGCCGACGCCGGCCGCGGCCTGACCCGGCGCCAGCAGCTGCGGCGCATGGCGCTGCGCAGCAAGGCCCGCGCTGCGCGGTTGCTCTCCCTCTCCGGCTCATCGTCGTCGTCCGCCAGCGCCTCAGCGGTTCCCGGGAAGGGCCAGCCGCTCGGCACGGAGTACCTGATCAGCTTCGCGATCGGCACGCCGCCGCAGCCCGTGCAGGTGACGCTCGACACCGGCAGCGACCTCGTGTGGACGCAGTGCCAGCCGTGCCCGTCCTGCTACGCCCAGGCGCTGCCCTACTACGACCCCAACCTCTCCGCCACGTCGGCGGAGATCGCCTGCGACGCCCCGGCGTGCCAGCAGCTGGACCTGTCGTCGTGCGGGACCCACAAGTGGGGTAACCGGACCTGCGTCTACACCTACTTCTACGGCGACAAGTCGGTGACCAACGGCCGACTCGACGCGGACACGTTCACGTTCGACGACGACGGCGACGCGACCATCGTGCCCGGCCTCGCCTTCGGGTGCGGCCTCTTCAACAACGGGCTCTTCAGCTCCAACGCGACCGGCGGCGGCATCGCCGGCTTCGGCCGCGGCGCCCTGTCCCTGCCGTCGCAGCTTAAGGCCGACAACTTCTCCTACTGCTTCACCAACATAACGGGGTCGACGCCCAGCCCCGTCCTGCTCGGCCTGCCGGCGAACCTCTACGGCGACGCCAGTAGTGGCGGCGGCGCCGTGCAGACCACCCCGCTCATCCAGAGCTCCGCCAACCCAACTTTCTACTACCTCAAGATGAAGGGAATCAGAGTCGGATCGACGAGGCTGCCGGTGCCGGAGTCCGCCTTCGCGCTGAAGGGCAACGGGAGCGGCGGGACGATCATCGACTCCGGCACCTCCGTGACGCAGCTGCCGCCGCTTGTCTACGGGCTCCTCCACGACGCGTTCGTCGCCCAGGTGGACCTGCCCGTGACGAACGACGAGCCTCTGTGCTTCGCGGTGCCGTCGTCGTCGAGGAAGAAGCACCAGTTGCCTAAGCTGGAGCTGGAGTTCGAGGGCGCGACGCTGGACCTGCCGCGGGAGAACTACGTGTTCGAGATCGAGGAGGGCGGCCAGAGCAACATGTGCATTGCAGTGGCGTCGTCCGGCGGGGACTTGACCATCATAGGCAACTACCAGCAGCAGAACCTTCACGTACTCTACGACCTTGCCGATAACAAGCTGTCATTCGTCCCTGCTCACTGCGACAAGGTTTAGACTCGACCGCGCTGTCCCCGGTGTGGCCGGTGCACGTACTGCTGTTCGCGTCATGGTTGGATTTTCCTCTTTTTTTCCCTTCATTTTTTACGTGGTGAATAATGATGTAATTGGATGACATACACAGATTTAGGGTCACCCAAGTTAGTTTTCATAATACAGATTTGCTTCGTATATAATACAGATTTGCTCTTTCGTTATATTAGGCGCGGCGGCCAGCTAGTATTATGTTTTGCCTCAAATTTGTAACACGCCGAACCTGTTTTGACTTCGGGTTGGACATGTTTATTTCAGCTTACCGATTGTAACAACCACCTACAAGCCAAAACAAACCAGATCCTAAGTTATGGCTTATGAGTGTAACTCTTTTTTTTTTCAAAGAACAAACGGGCCGAGCACGCCTAACCAGCGTTCACATTACCGCCACAGTAGCGATTTTTTTTACCGAGAAAATCAGACCGGTTAACCGGTGTTACCGGGCGGTTAACCGGAAGGACCGGTTTTGGTTGGTTCTTTAGTTTCGGTTAGGAGCGGTTAACTGGACGATTTTGCTACCGGACCGGTATTAGCGAAAACCGCGGAATTCCGAGCGGTCACGAACGGTAATTAAAACCATACGCCCAACCAAACCTTTCATTGATCAAGAGTTCAAGACCAAACCCAGGGAGCCGAAGCGGCAGCCCTGCTTATCAGCCACCAGTCAGAGGTACTTTTCTCTCAGAACAAATCAGCACCAGACATCAGCCACCAGGCAGCCAGCGGTAACAAATCAGCATCAGCCACCAACAAACTTTTACGACACAGCTTAGCTAGCATTCCGACTTATGAGTAAACACCTAAAGTATCTTCACAAAAATAATGCAAGGAAAAAAATCTCTCTAATTAGTGCAGATAAACCAAAAGGTAAACACTAAAGCTCTGTTTGGAAGTTTTCAAAAAAAAATTTGCTAGCTTAAGCTTATTGGGCCAGGTTGTTTGGATTCTTGGGTTAAATCCTTCTAAACGACTACCTGAGTATTTTTGGACTTTGCTCACTTTTAGAGCTTTATTTACCAACTCTTGGCTGGTTAATGGCTAAACCACTTTTTAAGCTTCAATAAAAATTTAAAGTTTAGCAACACTTTAGCTGGACCGATTTGGATTCAAAGTGGCAAAATTTGGCCAACTAAATTTTAGCAAGGAGATCCAAATAGGGCCTTAAACTATCTTCATCACCTAAATAATGCAAGAAAAAAAAATTAGCGTTTTCAGAAAGAGAGACCTTATTGCAAATTTGTAAACGCTGATTCCCTCTTGACGAAATAGTACGTGATGACTTCAACTTATGTATGTTTTCCAATAATGCACAACTGAGTTAATATTTACTTCAACTAGTTGCAAATGCCAAGTCAAGAGCCGTGTTCAAGGAAGCTCTACCTGCTCCGGTGCTTGCTTTTTCTATCACACGTCTTCTCTTCTTCCTACTTATGTTTGCAAGTAGATAGCTATTTTTCGCTGCAAAGGTCGTCTGGAAGCTGGACTGGTTCATTTGAATCAATTTGGCGAATTTAGACTAGTATACGCGCCAAGAAGAATCCCCGTGTGGAAACAAAGGACCTGCGTTGAGTACTACCCTGGCCTAGCATATTCACAACTTAATCAGAAGACGTCAGACAAACTTGAATTACAGTTGACGACGACTTACTATTTCTAACGCGCATATATGTCACATAAATATAACACATAATGGAGTAGATATTCACATCAAGCAGCCGATCAAGTGATCAACATGCCGAAGCTAGCACTCCTGCTCGCGCTGCTTGCGGCGACGGCCATCTCCTGCGCCGCTTCGGCCGTCAGGATGCAGCTCATCCACACTGATGCCGGACGCGGCTTGACACCCCGTGAGCTGCTGCAGCGCATGGCGCTGCGGAGCAGAGCACGCGCCGCCCGAATCCTCGCCGAAGCAGCCGGCGCCCAGGTGACCCCAGGGGAGATCGCCGGCGCTGTCCCCGACACGGAGTACCTGGTGCACTTCGCCATCGGCACGCCGCCGCAACCCGTGCAGCTGACGCTCGACACGGGCAGCGACCTCGTCTGGACGCAATGCCGACCGTGCCAGTCCTGCTTCGACCAGGCCCTGCCCCACTTCGACGCGTCCCTCTCCTCGACATTCGCCGGCGAGCTCGCCTGCAGCTCCTCGGCGTGTCAGGCCCTACCGATTACGTCGTGCAGCACCGATAGCTCCTCATCGGGCAACGAGACTTGCGACTACACCTACTCTTACGGCGACGGCTCGGTGACGATGGGCCTCCTCGTCGTGGACACGTTCACGTTTGCCGCTGACGACGCCGCCGCCGCCGCCGGAAGCACGACCACGGCCATGGCATTCGGCTGTGGTCTCAACAACACCGGGATCTTCAAGTCCAACGAGACCGGCATCGCTGGCTTCGGCCGCGGCACCCTGTCCCTGCCGTCGCAGCTCAAGGCCGACAACTTCTCCTACTGCTTCACCGCCATTAAGGGGACGGCACCCAGCCCCGTCCAGCTCGGCCTGCCGGCGAACCTTTTCAGCAGCGACCCCGGCGCCATCCAGACCATCGCGCTCATCCAGAACCCTGCTCGCCCATCCTTATACTACCTCCCGCTGCGGGGCATCACCGTCGGGTCGACGCGGTTGCCGATCCCGGAGTCCACGTTCGCGATCACCGCGAACGGGACGGGTGGCACCATCATCGACTCCGGCACCGGCATGACGTCGCTGCCCCACGACGTGTACGCGCTCGTGCTCGACGCGTTCGTCGGCCAGGCGAGCCTGCCCGTGCTCAACGCGACGTCGACGTCGGTGTCCCAGCTCTGCTTCACGGTGCCGGCGGCGGGCGCGAGGCCAGACGTGCCGAAGCTGGTGCTGGAGTTTGAGGGCGCGACGCTGGACCTGCCGCGGGAGAACTACATGTTCGAGATCGAGGCCGCCTCGGGCGTCAGCGCCACCTGCCTTGCCGTCAACGATGGCGGCGGTGACATGACCATCATAGGCAACTACCAGCAGCAGAACATGCACGTCGTCCACGACCTGGCCAATAACAAGCTATCCTTCGTCCCTGCTCAGTGCGACCAGGTTTAAACTCAGCTTGATCACGTTGTCCTGCCCCATGATGGACGTTGTAATTACGTCTCTTTTTCTTAAAGCCAACCTCGACCAGCACCATCCGTACCGACTCGGAGACTCGAACCTGATAAGTGGATACTGGAAAGGTTCCACCACAAGATACCTAACCGACTAAATTATGTGTATGATTTAACCATCTAAATTATGTGCATGGATGTATAAATATGTTGTGAAAGAACAATAACGGGACACCTGATCCTCTGTTGTGAAGGAACATGTGATACCTATACATTTCCTGCAGTGAAGTTTATTTGATGTTTCGAACAAGGGAAGCGACCTGTTTCCTGTTCTTCCCTGCCTGAACGGTCGAAGCTAAATGACTGGAAGTAGTGCTACAGCCCATGAAAGAAACTAGTTTTTCCATTTCTCCTTCAAAGTCGTTGATCAGGCCGGTTACAGAAGGCACTACGATACAATACAACAGCAGAAAAATTGGAATGGCATCCTGTGCCAGATATCAACTCACCAGTCGTCATCCCATCGCACCCCATGTTTAGCAGCAAGGTAGTAAGCATTGATAGGCCCTCTACCCCCAGCCTCATAGAGCTCGGGGGTAACTTTGTTCTGATCAATCTCATGGATTATCGGAGTCAGCACGTTCCACGCAGCAGCCAGTTCGTCGCTGCGCATGAATAGATGACTGTCTCCATCCAGCACATCCAGGAGAAGATGCTCATATGAATCTGGAACCTCGGTGTCATACCTACACAAGAAGAAAATCATAGTTTAGTGCAAGTTCTCTAGAATAGATCATAAGGTGATCCAAGAGATATTCATACTTATCACGGTAAAGCAGGTTGAGTTCTGAAGCATCCAATTGGAGCCCAAGCCCTGGAACCTTGTTGTTGACTTTCAACAGGATTGCTTCTTCAGGTTGATCGCGTAGAACAAGCTCATTTGTGTCAAGATCTATGTCATGGCCAAAACGTTCACGGTAGATATTACCAGGGACATGGCGAAACTGAATTCGAATCTCAGCTCTGAAGGAAATAAATTATTAGAGACCTTCAGTCATGCTTGATCGATTTGTCAGGTGATATTGTTTTTTCTATAAGAAAATGGTAATATTGCAATAGTTATCAATAAGGTGCTCAGTATAGGGTGGACTACTGAAGAAGCGAAAGATAGTTGATAGAACAGTGCATGTTATGCTTGCATGTGAATTAATTTCTGATTCTACCTTTTGAGATTTATTAAGGGTGTAAAAAGGAAATAAGTTCATAATAACACAATACTACAATATAGTGACTGAAATCAGAAATTAACTATTGACACATTTGCTAATTGAAGTTATGGAACTCATTGGGTGTACCTATTCTTCATAAGCCCCATGCCTGTCTTGATCAAAAATGGCACCCCATCCCAGCGTGCATTGTCAATGTACATAGCAGCAGCAAAATAGGTTGGTGTCATGGATTTTGTATATCTGTCAACTTTACCAGAGGTGTCTTTGAGTTGACCAAGAACAACATCCTCAAGGTCCACTTTACGAATTGATCTCAGCACCTTCACCTAAATAGATAAAGTTCGTATGATTCTGTAACAAATGACAGCATTTTCTAACCTCTACAACAAATTTTAAAAGGATTATATCGCCTTACCTTTTCATTTCGGATGTCCTCTCCATCAAGACTGACCGGTGGTTCCATGGCAAATAGCGCTATTGTTTGAAGAATGTGACTGTGAACTATGTCACGAATTATCCCATAATTTCCAAAGTACCTGCAAGTGGGTATGACTGTAAATTAAATGATCCAAAATTACAATCCCAAAATATGAATATATTCAATAAAGAAAACGAAGATAGGCTAAAGCCCTGTTGAAGACACTTGTAAAGATAAATGAGCTAATCATGCAGAGAACCAGTATTAAAGAGTACATCTTATTATACCACGAATGATTTGCAACATTCAAGAATGGTAAGAGCAATGCCATAGCATTAAAGATAAAGGATATGCTAAACTGACCCAGTAATGAGTTAATCATGCAGAGACCCAGAATAAAAGAGTACATCTTATTATACCACGAATGGTTTGCAACATTCAAGAATGGTAAGAGCAATGTCATAGCATTAACTCACCTCCCTTGTATTTCAGTTGCTGTTTCTTCAGAAAAAATGACCTGTACCAATTCACATGCATTGCTACAAGTCAATGTATATACAAAATGATAAAGTATATGCTAACTGAGGCACTGAGCCTTGAAGTTGTACCTGCACATTCCGTATGTAGGTTCGGCTCCACAAAGGTTCAAACACCAAATTAGAAAATCTCAAGACAGTAAGATTTTCTATCAGATCCTTCCCCAAAAGGTGATCAATTCTATGGGTGACAGACATGAAGCAATAACAACTTGTCAAGCTCTTCGAACATTGCAGTTAAGCAAAACAATCACAAGCATTGTAATTTGACAATATATTCATTCAAAAAAAATGAGAAGAAGACAGCTAAGATTGGAAGGATAAAAGATGGAAATCATAGTACCTGTAAATTTGCTTTTCCTCAAATCTTGACAAAAGAGATTGTGTTACTTGGCCTGAGGACAAACCAGTAAAGCCAAATGGTTTCTCAATAATTATCCTATTCCAGCCTCGCTTAGTTTGGGCACTGTCAGCCAGTGGCAATGCTACATCAAGAAGTGCCTCTTGGGGTACAGCAAGGTAGAATATTCTGTTTGCTGCATGAGTATGCTGTGAAACCAAAATGGAGATTGATGAAACTTTATAAACTAAATATCAAGTTCAAATATCAAACACGAAATTCTCCAAAAGATTCAAGAACTGTTATGAGAAATTCTACCTCTATCTGTGCCATCCTTGAATTTAATCTAGCCATCCCATCAATGTTGTCATATCCAGCATCTATATAATACGTCCTTTTAAGGAACTCATTTAACTTGTCACCACAGTTTTCCCTGCATTCACAATAACATTAGGATCCATTATTATTAGTTAGGCAAAGCTTATTTGCAGCAATGAAATTATGCCATGATAACAGAATTGCATCCTGACGTCGAAATATATTGGGGGGTATATTAAAAAAACTATGGAAAACAAAAATATCAGCATGGTGCATAAATCATTGATTTAAAAATTTTGGAATATTGTTTAAAAAACTTGGGAAGCAAAACGATTTTGCTTACAAGTCAGACATCCAAGCTGAAGCATTAATAATCAGGATTGGCAGATATATTGGAAACTTGGGAAGGAAGTATACCAGTATATTCATAAATTTGGAAGAAGAAAAATAACATTGGTGTCAAGTGCCAACATAAGCATTAACCAACAGGTGATTTGGTTCAAAAATATATGTTGCAGATTAAAAGATTGGTTTGGCTATATAATTATTATATGATTTCAAAGACAAAAGGGGATATTGTAGATACAAATTTCAGTGCTGATGTTTTGTCAACGTGTTTTGTCAACGCGGCAGCATGAAAAAAGGGATTATCGTATCAAAAGAACATACTGGTGATCAACTCGGCAGGTCAAATTGGCTTCAATCATAGATCTTAAACCTTCATCTGTCATTTTCTTCCTAGAATATCCAAATATGCCTACACTCTGCAGTATGAAAATAATGAAAATGAAAGGTGTAGCAGATCAATGGCACTCATACATACAAGTTACAGCGGGACTGTAAATTCAATTTCCAGTAGCAGAAGCTGATATGTTCATACCCGAGGAAGAAAACCACTGTAAAACAGAGCAAATAGTGCCGGGAAAACTTTACTTCTTGCCAGCTCACCAGTAGCTCCAATTACAGCAATGCAAAGAGAAGGCTCACTGTCGGAATGGTCATTAGACAAAGCATATTCTTCCTCTTGCACAGGAGAACGGGTTTCAGAGGGGTTGGATCCCAGATCCATCGGATTTTTCTGAACAGTTGAACTGTCCAAAATATCAGAGCTTATACTGGCCATTTCACCTCCAGAATCTGCATAAAGGGGGGAACAATAAGCTGCACATGAAGGCATAAAGACAAAAGAAAATGGCCAACAAGAAATTTGCAATAATAATAGTAAGGATTTGAGGGAGAAATTCTTGAGCATCCTTTTTATTGACGATGCTAATGCAAACTGAATGTTACTGTCAAAGGTATGAAGCAAACCAGTGTCAGCAGCGCTGAGGGGAACCATAAGGCATTACGACAATAATAACAATTATGGTAAGCACATCTGCACACATGAAAGTAATGGAACAAAAGACGACTGATTTCATAATACCAACCATAAGCAAGATGCATGCTCCGATGAGTTCTCTTTTCGGTCAGCGATGCAGCCTCCAAGTAATCATGAATTTTATCATTCCCTCGAGCATCTGTATTTCTTTGAAGTTGCCAACCATGCATTTTTAATGCCTTTTGGAGCTTCAGCTTTGCAGCAACCCAGCACCTCAACCCACAAGCTTGCATTCTGAACCTGGAAGCAGGTGCTGCAACCTACGCACAGAAGCATCAAGTGTCACAATCAGCAGATGAGTTGTCAATGTGTAAAATATCAAATAAATCAGATTGATATAATTTTGTGTCGGCCACGAAATGTGAAACGACATCTTCAAGACATCAACTGATCAATGGTCGGGAAAGGATGATAGATCTTTATTCAGGCACTGCACAGAATATTCAAAATATAGCATTTCCACCAACATATAATCATTCTTGAGTTATGGATTGATGCAACGTGATTTCGGTCAACCAAGGTCGTCCAGCTTATATCAAATCAGAGCCCCTTTTTATGAGCATGTTCTGTAGAATATGCCGAGAATGTTGACACGTCAGTCCAATGTGCCACTGAACTGGAACGATGTCCCACAAAAAGGAAAACAGCATCAACTGGAACCTGTGATGAAAACGCGATCAGCTTATCATCTCTAATTTGCGTCCATCCAGAGCAAGATGGCCAGAAAGGTTAACAAGGATCACGCGCTCGCACGGGCGAACTAAAGCCTCGCCAACCACCCCCGGTCGATACAAGAGGCAACTCCGCGACTGGCACGTATCGCTCCAGAACGCCACCACGCCAGCGCCCAGCGAATCGGCCGAGGCATTTCGTCGAGCGGGTTACGCGCACGGCGTCGGAGGGAAAGAAAACAAGCTTCTTCAAGCTTTCAACCCGCCACCAACCAGGCAAGGCAACCGTATTACCGTACCACGAGCGAACGAAGCGGGTACTCACCGGAGTGAAGCGCAGGCTCGACAGCGAGGGCTGGAACTGGAAGGACGCCACCGGTGTTGCCGGCGCTGCCGCGGCGAGCCCTGCCATCTTTCAACGCAGCTTGGTCCTGCTCCTGCAGCGCTTGTCTGTCCCCTGGTTGGAACGCGTGGGCGTCTGGAATGCGGAAGGAAAGGAGGACTATTGCTCGTGGCAGCTTGTGAGGGGTGAAGTGGATAGCGACAGTGGAAGCTGTACCTGTACTAGTATCAGCTTTTAGCTTTCGCCGCCGACCCGCCGTATGTCTAGCGACACGAGTACTGCCACGTCACACGTTGGGTGGTGAATTTTTTTGGGCTAGCCCCGTGGATGCTTTACCAGAATTTAAATAAATTCAAACAAAAGTACTGGAATCCAGAATCCTGCCATATCAAATGCACAGGCACTACATGTTTGAGCAAAAATGTGAATTTTGCGGGAAAATGAAACTCGTGAAGGAATCATTTATCGTTTACAGAATCCTCTGCCAAAATGTTCACTAATGGAACTGACATAGAATTCATCCACCAAATGTGTAGCAAATTTTACCTTCATATGGAGACATGGAGTTCGAAGTCTGATATTATTGTGTCGATCCTTCCTCTCTTTTTTTTCTCTTTTCTTTTTGCTCTGGGCACAACTGCACAAGGACTTCAAGTTCAACCTAATATTCAAAGTGGGATGCTGCTCTTGCTGCTGGTCCAAACAAAAATAGACGCTGGATATTCTTCCAGCCTTTTATGTACTTCTATTTATTGCTAATACAATTGTACAATCTGTCAATCATAAATTCATGATAACTTACAAGTTACTCCAAGCTTTACCCTAACTTGTACAACACTGAACCACAATCTGAGACCAGAAGATGTTAATACAACTTGTACAGTGTGGAGTGAACCTCCAGTCATCTGCAAATGTGTAGGAAGTTTGCAGCCAGCAGTCCCACACTCACAGATCAGTTTATGTAGTAGCAGACACCCACGCTGGCGATGTTACTCCCGTGGCCTAGCAAGCCAAAGAGAACTCAGGGCCCGCAAACGTGAGAAGTAGTCATGGATCGCAAGGAGCGCCCGAGCAGCTTGTCGGATCGTCAGAATGCGTTGCATTTGATGCAAGGTCTGCTGTCGTAGATTATCAGCCTAACATAAATAAAACATGTTCCCTTCAGAGCTAGAAACATCAAGAGCAGTACAGATTGATCAAAAGTAGGGTAAATATGTCAAATCAACAATCAAGTGCCTTGGTTTCTTCCCTAAAATTTGTGGAATTCTAGCAAACATCTTAATTGATCAGTAAATTTGTTCCAATTATTCTTTTATCTATCAAAAGCAATAACAGCAACAGAAAAACTGCATTTTTGGCAGGGTTAGGATTTCAGAAAGTTTACCTGACGAAGGAAATTCTCAAGGGTGCCAAGTTTGCCCATGGCCATAGCCATTTGACCCATATAGTTTGCCACGTTCCCGGAGGATCCTGATGGACCAAGGGACCCAGCCAACGTTTCTGCCAAAGATTGCTGCAATGCTTCCATTCCTTGCGACAATGCATCCTCCGCCTGCTGGGACGATTGTTGGAGATTGGATAGCCCCATCAATTGCTGCTCCGTTAGTGGCTCAAGCTGATTCACAAGGAGCTGCAATTTCACAACAGTGTAAGGAATAGCCAAACAGTTCAGTTTGCAGCAGAAGCACCATTGAATGGCACAATAATTAAAAAATCACGCCCTACTAAAGAAAATACTCCTGCAATAGGTTTTAAACCCTTCCAAACACAATTAGAGTTGTTTTGGCATCTACACAAGCATGTGTTAGATTAAAATTAGAGTTCTGTTACAGAGAGTTATAAATTGATAAAAGACACTTAATTGGGGTGATCTTGAGCTGCAAGTCGTCGATATATTAGACGATACTTTGTGATTCTATATATGTGACAATATTTAGCGACATTGCCAAAAAAAATGGCACAATATGAAAGTAATTGTACTGATATGTGGTAAACAAGGACCCTTTATATATTGCTTGGGGTTGGAGGGGGGCCATTGAGAGGCACGGGTTCTAGAACGACTGAACGAGCTATATTTGCAATCAAAGCCAGGTGTAATATAATTCTATCTATATCATATGCATGCACCTTTAGAAGCTCAGACGAACGGAAACCCCCAAGCCACAAGAAGCACCTTTCAGCAGGTGTTTTCCACATGCCTGAAAGTATATGGAACACATCAGCCTTCGCAGCAACGCCCTTCAGCCTGAATATCTCATCATAATGTGCCATTATCCCATCCACGATAAGACGGAGGTCACTATCACTTCCATGAGCATTTACTGCAGTCCTCAGCTCATTTATCTGCTTATTTTGCTCCTCTTGCCATCGAGAATACTCTAAATCAAAGGTCATAGCTCCTGCAAAGAGATTACTTTTTCAGTTGTACTCCTATGAAGCACTTGGGGTATACAATGATGTAAGGTTGCAAAAGCAATTAGCGAAAGCATGTTTGTGCGTGTGCGTGTGCATGAGAGGGAGGGAACTTACCATTTCCACTCATAGCATGAGTTTGGTCTCCAGAGCTGGATATGAAGATTCCCTGCAATGTAATATCCACGTAGCAAATTTAATTGAAACCATGGAGGCATACCAGTAAAATTGCACTCCAGTATCAACCAAATAAACTCACCTGTTGTCGAGCTTTCTGGAGCTCTTGCTCTAGGCTTGCAAGTTTTAGCTTACTGCTCTCAAGCTGTTGTACATATGCCTTCGAAAACAACAGGTAGTGTTAGAAAAGGGCTTATAGGAACCCAAAAGTGAACAAAGAAAAAAGCTTGAGGATACACTTCAATTTACACAATCAGTTGCTTATGTTTAAATTGTAATTTTTCAAAGTTGGTCAATGATTAAGAAAGAAACAAGGAGTGCCTTGGTGGTTACTCTTTTTTTTTCTCAAAGCAAGGGTACCTTCTATATTTATGCAATTTCCAATAATATCATGAAACAAGAAAAGAAAATTGTCAGATCACAAGTACTAAATCACACACACTTGCTGACTTGCAGGTTATCCAACTATCCAAGTAGCTGCAATACAGTGTGGTACTAGGTCCCTGATGACCAACATCAAAATCATCCGTACTACAGTATTACAAACAGTGGCGGATGTCAGGAATTGGGCTAACATCTCTCTGCCTGATCCATTACAATTTACAACCCAGCATCTTTGCTGTGTGCAATCATAGAAAAAATCAATATGGAGTTTTCATGTTCTACAAAGTCATTCTTCTTCTACGTGGAATTGTTTTGTGTGGAAGATTTACGACAATGTGCAAATGTTGACACAGTGGTAAAATAAATACAATACAGATTTTACTGAGTGGGAATCTTTTTCAATACAGCACACACAAATTCCTATAGTTTAAAGTCGGTTTTAGATACCTATATAGGTGTCAATACTCAGAGAGGTGATTTATCAATCAAAAACCAAATTATGAGCTTGCTAATTAACAAGGTAACGATCGGAAGAATATTAGGGCGTGTGGTGACAGGGGCAGGCTGAAGCTCAAGTAGAATGGACTGTGACTTCACCCCTAGTGACAACTAGGCAGATCCACTTCACAGTCCTGACTCACACATGCACACATACATGCATGCATCAGTGAGGTGTGCACACAGACACACTGCACCAAAATACAGGAACAGCTCCCAGATGTGCACAGCGCAGCACAGGCATGGTACTAGTACCTTTTTTCTCAGTCGACTTTTTCTTGCTGCCTCACGATTTTGGGCAAGCCGTCGTAAAACCTACAGAACAGAAAATTCATTTTCTAGAGACCATCACAGAAAAATGGTAAGAACACTGAAAAGACACAGAAGAAAGAATGGATAATTTAATACCTTTTGGTCCATAGGTTTGTCAGATCTGTCAGACCGATCAGATGAATTAGAAGCCATGACAATAGCTCCACTCTGTCCGTTTTCTAACTGTAAAAGTTGGTTAAGAAAAATTACAGAGATACAATGTTTAAGCATGAAACTATAAGGTAGGAAGCTGACATGCAGCAGTATACAGATGATGGGGGTTTCTTTATGTTGGCAGTCAGGATCATAGACGATGGAACAAGTAAAATATACCGACTTCAGAATGACATGAGCACTTTGTATAGGAGTAAAGTTGAAAATTTGTAAGATAATCTGACAAAATAGGAGATCATCCATTATGCCTCCAAGGTCCCAATTTCAAACACAAAGGGTTCCATTCAACTAGTAATCAATTTTCTTGGCAAAATTCACAAAGTAGATGTACTTAGTGTGAAAAAATGTCGCAATGTCAACTAATGATTGCAAACACAAAACAAATTTAGCAAACTTGGAGCTATATGAAAGCGACTTGGTGGCAAACAGTAATACAGAATCAGTAACACATGAAACAGATAAACTAGAGAGAACAGTTGGGAAATACAAGGAAAAGCCCTGTTTTTTAGGGATTTAGTGTGCCTCAATCACCAAGGGTATTTACCAATTCAGAGTACCATTTCTTATTTTCGTCAAAGTTTGCATTTCACGATACTTTCTAGTGCACACTTTAAGACTTCCCACTTATAATCAAAACAATAGATTAACATCAGGTTTGCCAAATTTAAAAGTTAATATAATCTGTTATTTATTTGTTAAGACATAAGAGCGTGTAAGTACAATGTTTGCAGATGGTTAAACAGTCCAATTCTTCACATCCAATTAGGCTATAAGAAAGACCAGAGTTGAAGCACAGTGGCAACATTATGTTAACTTCTCCTAAAATAATTTGGATGGAGAAAAGAGGAGTTACCCTTTGGTTTTTATCGTCAGTGTCTACAACAGTCGAGGTGTCAGTCCTTGAACTAGCATCTGCCATGCCGGGTTTTCACCAGCTCCTAAGAATGAGACAACAAATTGCTTTGTTGTCCCCTTTTTGTTTTTCTTTTAAGACAGAATGATAAGCAGCCTGCAGTTGGCACATCCACCCACCCGGCAGAACAGCAAACTATCCACCACAAGAAACAAGTTTCCAGGTACATCAGCAACATAATAAAGGATATACAGCTAGAAATGACAAAAATGGTAGTCCAACTAAGCACTGGCATATTCATACCTTTACCAAAAACAGCAACAGGTCAGAGTTAACTGCATGTTCTGAACCTGGAAACATCAAACAAAAGACATTTAGCTGTGGTTCATAAAGGAAACTCAAGGTAATATGCCAGCTCCAGCTCCTGTCCATAGACAGCTCGTAATTCCAAAAGAACAACTAGTACAGCTCCACACCACTAAGACGTAAGGAATCGCAAGGCAGCAAGGATAGTTTTGTCTTAGTGCCAACGTTAATTACTAAGCTTATTCCTAAATTTCCCAGCTCATACCCCAGCTTGAGAGCTGTGCTGACGACTGCACACACGAGTCCAGGAATCTATGAGTTACCCAACCATTGGTTATACAAAATCTGAAAGTGATAATAAATTAGGGAAAGCATAGAAAACACGTCAAGAGAAAAAGGTTTGTCTTAACTCTTGAGTGGAGGGGCGGCTGATGGAGGAGCTCGAGCAGCTCACGCTGGTTTAAAGGAGATCGGCTAGAAGCCGACTAGGCAGCTTTTACTAGCTCGTAAAGCGAATTCGAGGTAATCCTTCATTCCTTCCCAGATGCTATCTTGCCTTAATAGCAGCGGGAAGCTCCAACGCAAGTACGCAACGAGGACAGCACGACACCACTGTGGCTGTGGCACAGGGGACGACGCAGACGTGGGGCATGGGGATTCAATCATTCAATTCCAAATTGTTTCAGAAAGAATAAGTGCGCGCACACCGCGGCGACCACCAGGTCGTCCTGTGCTATCGACTGATATTGATCTTTGGCGCTGAAACCTGATTGAACTATGGATAGATTATATCACTAGGGCACTACAACTCTCAGACAACAAATCCGCAACTAACATAACAGGGGGAAGGAGTGAAAATTTCGATTTGACTGCACACAATTCCTTCATCAGCAAACAAAAGGAGCTCTTGAGCAAGCTAGGGTTACTAACCGAAACGAAGAAATCGAACCAGGTCCGGGTGGATCTCCACTCCGCGCAAGTCCAGTACCGGCAGAGAGGCGAGGAGCAGGAAGGCAGCTGCTCTCGACGAGAGACGACTTTTTGTGGGAAAAAGGCGCTTGCTTTAGTACCACCGGTCGCCGGCGGTGAGGTAGCCGATGATGAGGCGCCAAGAGTTGCGAGGAGGAGGCGAAGAACAGGGAGTTTTAGGTTGAGAAAGGGATGGAATTGAGGGAGATATCAGAGAAGAAGAGTAGTGGGGAGGAGGTGGAAGAAGGGTGCACGGGGATTTCTCACGCACAGGCACAGTGAATCGGCAAAGCCGCCACCGCTCCGTGACATCACACCGTGGACTCACACAATGGAGGTTGGAGGGGGAGAAAAGGCTTTGCAGGCCGCCAGCATCTCTCTTGGCCTTCGCTTGCTGCTTTGACAAACACTTCTTTTTGTCCTGCTGCAGTAGTTGGTATTGGTAGTACTCCCTGCGGCAAAGAAAAATGGAATATAATAATCTGGAAACAGTTTCGGTAGCCGACCGAATGGTCATCAGGCGACTTCAAACAAAAAGTCCCTCTCCATCTACTACGCAAAAGGGTCACTTGATTGTCCTTTTGGAATTTGAAGCCAAACAAAAAGTGTTCGTCCGAGTTCAAAACGGATGCAACTTGAGTGACCATACTCCATCGAAGTTAACAGCTGAGATTTGGTGAAATGTAATATGTAAAATAATTTAGATCAGAAATCCCATCAGGGGGTGTAGCTCATATGGTAGAGCGCTCGCTTCGCATGCGAGAGGCACGGGGTTCGATTCCCCGCACCTCCACATTTTTGCCCTCTTGCGCTCCATATTTCCAGGGTTTTCCCTCTTTTTTTGGGGGGGGGCCGTCCCTCCTCCAACGCACAACGATGAGCAGGCCGCTCCGGCCCGTCAGGCAGCGTCCTAAAACAATGGGCCTGTTCAGTTCTAAAAAAAAAACAATTGGCCTGTCTAGTTCCAGATTCCCGGCCGGCAGCGAGATAGTGGGCTGGAAGAATGAAAATACTTCGTCGTTTTTCCTGCTTATTATCCGGGAATCTATACATCTTCCGGAAGGTAGAAATGAAGTGGCGGAATTGCCGAATTCGTCCTCCAACTATCAACGAAAGCTCGATTTCGTCCCTCGACTATGAAAACGGCCAATTTAGTCCCTAAACTATCAAAATCGGGCCAATTTCATCCCTGCACACACGCCGTTCCGTCCATGCGCAGGCACGCCGTTCGCAGTCCACGCGCACATGTCATCACAATATGTGGGTCCCACATGTACACACCCCTCTTGCCGTCCTTGCGACACCGCTCGCCATCCTTCGCCGCCGCTCACCCTTGCATGGCTGCCGCTCGCCTCAGCGTCATCTTCCGAAGCTGCTGCCGCAAGCTGCTTGCTTCGGGACGTCACCAGCGAAACGATGCGGAGCAGGCCGGCGGCGGCTGGGGGTTCTGCTTGGTGGAGCTCGCCTGACTGTCGAGCCGACGACGGCGAGAGCGGAGAAGGCGCGGGTCAGCCTGGCGAAGCTCCTCGCCGTGGCTTCTTGCTCCAAGCAATGGTGCTGGAGATCACCGTCCTGTGGAACACATGTGAGCCGGCAACAACGCGGCGAGGTGGTGGCGGCTCGCGGCACACGGCGGCTGGGCCGTCGGGGGAACTTCAATCCCCGGCCCTGTAGGCCATGGCTAGCGGTGAGGAATGGCTGAGGTGGTGCTGGAGTAGCGAGGGAGCTTCAAGTGGAGGCGATTTGGTTTTGGTGGAGAGCGTAGTGAATATTCGACGGTGGAGCTCTGCTCTGCTTTTCTTGTCTCGGCGAGCGAAGGCTGTGCAAGGCAAGGTAGCAGGATGCGGAGGCCACGACCACCCCGTGCTCAGTGAGGAAGAAAGGGGCACAGTGGTGCGTGCAGGAGGCTAGCACCCGAGGCGCCCTGCCAGCGAGGTGCCTGCAGCGGCCTGCGAGGCAGCCTGCAGCGGCGCAGCGCAGCAGGTGCTCGTGGCCTGCCGGTAAGGCCGCCTTTTGACCATATCGCACTCGCATGAATGGGCGTCGTGGCCGCCGCCGCCCGCCCGCCACCTCCGGCCCACCGGCCCGCCACCGGAGCAAGTACTCTGTACCCCTCCGCTGTCTAGCCGAGCTCCAGGGCAGCGCTAAAATCATGGCCCAGATCCGGTCAGAGTTGACCCGACAGCACCAAAGGGCCTCAAATCGTCCACCCCTGGACCTGGAGCACCATCGAGTAACGCCCGTCGACCTGACGGCGGTGCTCGACGACGGAGAGGAAAGAGAGAGAGGAGAGGAAGGAGATGGTGTGTACAGGTGGGCCCCACATATTGCGGCGGCTTGTTGCGCGTGGACAGCAAACAGCGTGCATGCGCATGGATGGAATGGCGAACGGCGTGTGTGCAGGGACGAAATCGGACCAATTTAGATAGTTCAGAGACTGAATTGGCCGTTTTCATAGTTGAGGGACTGGATTGAGCTTTCGGTGATAGTTGAAGGACGAAATCGGCTATTCCGCCAAATGAAGTTATCTATAAATGTTTCAAGATTCGTGCGTACGATATCACCCATCGGATGAGCTTCTTCTTCATCTCACCATCTCCTCCCAGTTGCTTTTCCCATTCGCGCCGCCGAGCGCGCGCTCACACGGGAAGACGAGGAGGGTGGGCGATGGGGGGAGCGGCCGGCGGCGAGGCCGGGGTTGTGGTCGAGGCGGCGGCGGGTTAGGGTTCGGGGTTGCAGTTGCGGGATGGGAGATCCGCTAGAGAAGAGGAAGGGGCGGACGGTGGGGGGAACGGTCGGCGGCGAGGTCGCCGCCGGCCGGGGTGGTGGTGGAGGCGACGGCACTTAGGGTTAGGGTTCGGGTTTGGGTTTTCGGGGAGCTCTGTTGTCCTGCGGACCTAGAAATGCAGGGGGTGGGTGCGCCGGAGGACCGGCGGCGGTGGCGGTTCGGCCAGCGGCGGAGGGCAAGGCAGCACGGGAGCGCCGCCGGCCGGGCAGGGCAAGATGGCCGGTGGGCCGGTGACCGGCGGCGGGGGCGCGAGATGCATTCAGGTTAGGAAGGGCAGGTCGAGGGGGCGGTGGGTGGCTGGGAGGGTGGCGCGACAGCTGCCGGCCAGGGCTGGTGGAGGAGACGGCGGGGGTGGCGGCCGATTGGGAAGAAGAACAGGGAATACGGCGGGAGGAAGATGATAACTAGTGATGAGCCTTATTGGGCGTGCGATATCTAGGTTCCCATCTTCCGGAAGGGAGATAGGAGCCCCCTTATTATCCCATCAAATCCTGCTGTGCTCAAAAAAGAAAAAAAATCTAGAGGATCCTCTGCTAGAAGCTTCCCTCATTAATCCACTACTACTATCTATCTGTTAGATGATAGGCAATATTTCGGTATATTTTAATTCCATAATTAAATAGACATTTCAATATTACGGTGAGTGAAACAATCCATGTGCAAGTGTTTATGTTTAAACAACAATTAAATATAAATATATTCATGATTATACAACTAATAAACATTAATACTAGTTTAAGAATGTACCCCGTGGAAGGTAGGGTGACGGAGTCACCCGACTTTCCGCTATCACTCGGATCAGTCATACTGATCGTAAAGTGACTTCAATCGATGTAGCCGTATTATGTCGATGCAGGTAGATGATCGCAGTGAAGACACGGCTGTAGATGAAGTAGTCGTTCGGAGTCGATGTAGAGGAAGTAGTCGTTCGTAGTCGACATAGAGGAAGTAGTCGTATGGGAGCGAGCAGTCGCGTGAAGACGCTCCCCAAAAACCTTATCGCCCGCCTATCCCGAGCAAGATCTCAGCAGCAGGTAAGAACTCTGGTGAAGAACACACTGAAAGAACTGTAGGTAAGAAATTACCATACCCCGATGTTCCTCCACCCTCGCTAACAACCATGTTCGCTGTCTTTGGAGCCTTACGATGTTTACGATCCGGGCACTTTGCAGCAAAGTGATCCGGACTGCCACAAGTATAGCAAGCACCCCCGGCTTTCTCTTCTTCTTATTAGGCCCGTCGGCTTCCTTAGCCTTAGGCGGGTTTTGTGAAGGCTTCTTCCTCTTGTTCTGATTATTCTGGAACTTGGGATTGCCCCTCTGCACAAAGTTTGCGCTTGAGGAGCCGGCTATTGTCTTTCCACGTGTGTCCTTTGCTCTCGCCTTCTCTTCAACATCAAGAGTCGCAAAAAGGTCATCAAAAGTGAATTCCTTTCTCTTGTGTTTTAGAGAGGTAGCAAAATCCCTCCAAGAATGTGGCAGCTTAGTGATAATTGCTCCTGCCACAAACTTGTCGGGCAACACACATGGGGCCTCTTTGCTATAGTTTTCAAGCTCTTTAGCCAGCGCCTATACTTCATGGGTCTGTTCCACCATAGAACGGTCTTCAACCATCCTGTAGTCTAGGAACTGTTCCATTACGTACAGCTCTCTGCCGGCATCAGAAGCTCCGTACTGAGCCTCAAGAGCATCCCAAATGTCCTTCCCCGTCTTTCTCTGGAGATAGGTGTCCACCAGGTTATCAACCAGAACGCTGATGACGGCACCCCGGAACAGATTATCATCTGAATTGAACTTTTCCTCTGAGACATCCTCGGGAGCTTTTCCGGTGATGACGTACATCACGTTCATGGCGGTGAGCCACAGGGTGGCCAACTCACGCCACCTCTTAAAGTTTAAACCATCAAAAGGCTTTGGTTTAATTGCATTTGCAAAGCTAGTTGCACCAAACATATTCTTATCAACATGATTAGGTTTTTGGATTGTTAGATGATAGGCAATATTTTGGTATATTTTAATTCCAAAATTAAATAAACATTTCAGTATTACGGTGAGTGAAACAATCCATGTGCAAGTGTTTATGTTTAAACAACAATTAAACATAAATATATTTATGATTATACAACTAATAAACATGAATACTAGTTTAAGAATGTACCCCGTGGAAGGTAGGGTGACGGAGTCACCCGACTTTCCGCTATCACTCGGATCAGTCATACTGATCGTAAAGTGACCTCAATCGATGTAGCCGTACTAAGTCGATGCAGGTAGATGATCGCAGTGAAGACCCGGCTGTAGATGAAGTAGTCGTTCGGAGTCGATGTAGAGGAAGTAGTCGTTCGTAGTCGACATAGAGGAAGTAGTCGTACGGGAGCGAGCAGTCGCGTGAAGACGCTCCCCAAAAACCTTATCGCCCGCCTATCTCGAGTAGGATCTCAGCAGCAGGACGAGGTTCCGGAGGCTCTGCTCTCGCCGGTACCGTGCGCGCGGTGCAGGAGATGGGAATGCGAAAAGAAAGCAGCAAACAGAGGGAGAGGTCTCCTGAACAGGAATACCTTAGTGTGAATTGGCAACCTGAGCAGGAGGAGGAGGACGACTTATATAGGTGAGCAGGCGCGAGGGGGGAGGAACCTGGACGTCACGGTTAATGCGCCTCAGGCAGTAACGGTCGCGGTTCAGGGCGCTGTCGTTAAGGTCTAGTAATGGTCGCGGTTTAAGACGCCATCATTCCTCTCCAACAGCCAACAGCAAAAAGATGCTCCCGCCCCGCAACACATCACGTCCGTCCGCACCGCTCGACACGTCACGCCCACGGCCTCGGCCTCGGCGAGGCGAGCGAGCGCGCGCGCACACGTGTGGCACGCCTATCTCTTTTATTCAACTTCACAAGAGGTGTACCGAAAAGCTACCTCATAAGTTGGATGAGAGACTCCTCAAATACCCATACGGTATTTCTCTCTTTTCCCTAGCATTAAGTAAATGGGCTTTAATTCTTTTATTATTATAATAAATGGCTCTATGTCCATTTATTCTAACACTGTCAGATTCCGATCCTCAGTTCCTCACCGGCGAAATACAACCACGCACCACCATTTTTCACCGCTCAAAAAGCTAATAATAAAGCTCGCGTCGCCTCTCCGGTCAGCCCCAACACACATCCATCACGCATCCACTAGCCAACAGTGACGCGTGCCATACGATGCTCGCTGTTCTCTCTACCTCTCTGTCTGGCCCCAGCGACAACATCACTCAACCGGCTCAACTGCCCCCACTAGCTATTCGTTCGTTCGTTCGGTTCAAAAGAGCGAGGGATTATTCCTTCGTCCGCGAGGCATGGACGACGACCACCACCTCATCGGCCTCTAGAAGGTCAGCCTGCGTACCGTACGAATGTACGATACAGTATAGAAATTAAAGGCGTTCGTGACAGGGACGGGTTAGTTTAGGGCGTTCGTAACAGTTTTCTCCGCGGATTCATCAACAGCTGCGCCCGCCAGCGCGAGAACGGAGAGTGGGGGCGGCGACATCATCCACGATCATCGCTAACTTTATGCATGCATGCATATGTCTTGATTTGGTTCGAATCGATCGATCGTTCGTCGGGAGTTGAAGACTGAGGTTGACAACAATAATCTGGTCAGGGGAAGAGACATTTCCCGCTGGTCTCAAGCGTCGAACGGTTCTTGACCAACCGTACGTGGACTGTCGACTAGTAGCTGCGTGCTGCTGGCAGGCAGCATGCATGGTATACGTTGCCGTTGCAGGGGACGAGATGTGCCAACAATACTAGCAGCAGCGAACGCAACGAACGAACAAGAGCATGAGCATCCACATCGATGTGGACGAAGGAGACCGGCAGATTGGGGTGCAATGCAATCTGTCGCTGCGGTTTGGCCGCTCTTCAGATCGACAGGAAGATATCGTGTGCGAGCCGAGGTCAGCCACCCTCGCTGGCGTAGGCGCGTACGGAGTACTGATTTGTGGCTCCAGGTCGTCTGCCCTTCGTGCGCACCAAGCGACTAAAAATAGCTTGTTAGGGTGTGCTACTACTGATCTTTCGGAGAAATTCACTGGATCACACCGACACGCTGCTCGGTCGATCGCTTCCTTTCTGAGCAAGGTACGGTAGTACACCTGCATCAAAAAAAATGTGCTGCTCGATCTACGTGTGCGTGTGTGAAAACTGAAGTTCTCTAGAAAAGAGATAAGGGAAGGAAGAAAATGCGTTCCTTGTGAATTATACTGCCATCGAGTGACTTTTGAATCAGGTTCTCGAACCCTGTAAGATTCGGACAGATCATCATCGAAATCAGGTTACTAGCAATCAATCTTGACCGGTTGACTTAGGGGTGTTTGTTTCCGCGTATTTCTGGCTTATAAGTGGAAATAAGGTGTTAATCTCGGCAGACACTTTATTTATTTTCACCGATTACCGCTTCCTTGTGGTAAGCCGCTTGTGATTTGAACTACGAGAAGCGAGAAAATCTTCGTTTAGATTATAACCTAAGCAATGGATACTCTCCTTGATAATCTTGGTCGGGGTTTAGCTTGGGCGCCGATCTAGACCAAGAGAGCCGTCTCTTTCAACTTCCCTCATTTGTTCACCTCCGTCAATTAGCTCCGCGTATAATCTACTACTCCCCCTGTCCCAAATTATAGATTGTTATGATATTTCTAGAGACATGTATGTTATTATGCATCTAGTCATATGGTATATCTATGTGCACAATAAATTCTATGAATATAAAAAATCAAAATGGCGTGTAGTTTAGGTCAATTGGAGTACTAATCATTCTAAATTAAAGGTCATTTTTACATTTTTTGGGGTCCATATGTGTTTGAATACAAACACTTGTGAACCTATAAAAACAAAGAGACCTTTTATTTGAAGCAGTGGTTTGGCGCACTTTGCCTCGGGTTATTTCCACGCGTGATTGATATTTTGATCACTGATTGATCGGATCAAGTGAATAAAACAGTAAAAAAATATGGCTTCATCTTTGAAGTTATCATCAGTTCAACGAGCGCCGTTCAAAGACGGTGCCCGACCCCGAGCAGCGAACTGCTCTGACCCTCCAGGTGATTTTATCTCTACTTCTAAAAAATATGAAGTGGAGACAAAAATCTATTCCTATTTTTTCACGAGGCAGTCGCGCGTCCGCCCTCCACCCCCACGCGTCCGCCTCCCCTCGCCCTATCCTCGCACACCCGTTCTCCCATTTTGGCCGTACGATTCATCTTCCCTCGTACCCACCGTCCGCTCCCTACCGCATCACGCGCCGCCCTCGCTCCACCTTCCCCTCCCGCGTCTCCCTCCTCCACACTCCACCACCCCTACACCGAGATTGCCGCCCTTCTCCACCCAAACCCTAACGCTAGGCCTTTCTCCTCTTCCCTGATGCGGCGATGACATAGAAGGTGCAGGCAGCGGCGCAGTCGACGGCAACCACAACGAGGTGCAAGATGAGCAGCTCCTCGCTTCCCTCCGCCCACACCTCACTCCCTCCATCCGCCAGTAGGGGGAGGATTAGGGAGAATCGAATCCTTTGTGGTCGGGTAAACCCTAGCCGCCGCCGAAATTTGTAGCCCCAATCCGTGGTCGAAATTTGGGGCTCAATTCCACCACCTGCTGGGTCAGACCCCCCTCGACGGGCAAGATGTTCTGCGACCTGCCGTAGTCAGCGGTCGGCCTGCTCGCCATGCTCCTCGCGGTCGACCCGTCCATCCGCGGCACCGACGGGCAGTCCGTGCTGAGCGGTGTGCGTACATGACCACTGCCTGGTTGCTTCAGTTCGTCACCACATTTTAACACCCCCTTACCGTTGCTGTTGCAGTTCTTCAGCTCCTCGCCGTTGTTGTCCGACTACTGAAGCTCCCTGTCGTGTACAAGGACGAGGTGGTCGACCATGCTGCTTCAAAGTGAGAATTATGGACTCGAGAAGCTAGACTGTTGGCTGTTTGCAGGGCACTTTGTGGTTGGCTCATGACTCAATTCTCTGATCTTTTGTTTCATGTAGGCCGAAGGGGAGACAGCCTTCACATATACACAACGACAGCAAGCTGAAGAATGAGGAGGAATCATTCAGAGATCAACACCGGATCTCCCAACAAAGAGGTACAACGCAGATTCACATCATTTTAGGTATTTTTACTAGGATCTTGAACTCTTTCATGTGAAATTCCTTTTTGTTAATTGATCAGTAAATATGATTCTTGTTTGTGCTATTCCTACTCTAAATGCTGGCTGTATTTGGGCTACATTGGTCATATATGTGTAGGAGGATAAAGTAAACGACGCTGTGAATCCATGCCAAGAATCACATCCATGATGATTTACCTCTTTTCATGATGATGATTTACTTCGACATGGGGTCGTCATTCACATGCCCTCTCTAATTGTTTTTATATGTGCAGGTTGCTGAGAATCCACTTCAACATTTGTGTGGCCCTGAGAGATTGTGAACTTTGATGCTTCTTAGGTAATTAATATTCACTTCCCTGTCTGTATTTGCTAACCCGTGCTTGATTCATCTTGGCAAGTATAAGTACTCGATGAGCGCTTTCACATGCCTTTTCCTAAGATACATAAATCTGCAAATTTAGATTCCTACTATCTGAAAATAGAGTGATATGTCTTGTAAATAAATAAACTTTAGAGGTCAATAACTATCTTTCTTCTAAGACATAATGAGATCAGTGTAGCCTAAGAAAGTTTGCGTTTTCCCCATGTGAAACATCATTTTAAGTACACTCTTTCAGAACCACTACACATTATTTATTTAGGTATAGATCAGCACCACTACTGTTTGTGCAGCCAAAATGGTCTCAGAAATTCACTATCCCTTATAAAAGATCATGGCTATCGTGGCACTCCCATGGAGTGCAGGTGGAGATGATGCAATTATGTGTAATACAAAATGTGTTTTTAGCGACTAATTTCACTCCAGCAGCCCTTGACATGACATGGTTGACATACACACCTGGCACCTGGAAATATAGAACTATGTCAATTTGAATTCAGAGGTTTTATATAACACTTTGGGCCTATTTGTTTCAACAGTATGACATTCATAAGCTCTAAATTATGGATAAGACTATTGGCCTATTTTTCATGTGAAACATGTTTGCCTGCAATTCAGTTTCATGGAGTTTTGCAATTTGGTATATATGAAAGAGAGGTAAGCTGGAGCTCAACCCTTTGTTTTCTTGTGTCGTTGCTTTGTTCTACAACTTCACAGAAGCTCGAGCCATTCCTTGTGCAACAGGCACATATCTACGGCTTGAGCCTGACTTGTGTCGTAGCACTGCATTCTCTCTAATTCCGGTGGTAGAGCAATAGCTGGCAAGCAAAGTTTTTTTCTGGAGCTACGTGCTTCTCTGTTCTGTGTGCTTTGAGTGTTGCCGCCCACCTCGCTTATTTTTCTGGATTTTGAGTGTTTTCCATGATGGCAACAACCCAAGCATTTGGTTGATCTTCAGTTCGTAGAAGCGCAGCAGCTGCAGATTGGTGAAGGCAGCTTTTTGTTTGTGGTAAGGACATGCTTTATCTTTTTTCATATTACTCCCTTATTATACTTTACTATAGATTGCCATTTATCCGATTTAAGCTGTTCATTTTTCTAATTATGGTAACATGTTCTTTACAACCACATGATTGTGCTATTAGGGTAGTGAGGTCAGAGGAGTTAATTTGTACATAACTCTGTTGTTGGTGTGGTGACACAATTACTTGGGAAATATTTTTTTTCAGATCTTGTTTAGGGGAATGTAAGTCATGCATAATTATGATTTATGAGTTATGGATCACTTGGATAGTAGTAAAATCTTAGAGCTGATAATTCACAAGGTGATGCAAATATTTTGATAGCTTATAAAATCTACCGAATTTCACAAGATCCACTCTGGGTATTTTTGATAATTATGCCCTCCCACTGGTATTACAATGTGTTTTGATCTGTACTATTTGATAGTAAGTAAACATTATTGAAATGTAGTGCTGCTAGCTACAAAACTCTTAATAACACATTTAGTACTGGTATTACATCCTCTGATTTCTAAATTTCTGCTTTATGATTTACTTTAGGCCCCACTTTGATTTGTTAATCACTATAACCTTTTGATGATACAGAGTTGTAGGATGCTTCAAATTTGAGTGCAGTAGTTTGAACAGACCATGGCCACACTTGAGATAAAGACCTGCTAAGTGCAATAGTTTGAACTGAACCTGGCCAGTGCTCATATCCGATGATCATCGATGATCAATGCATCCAGCATTTGCAATCAAAATAGTGTCCTAATCTACAATTCTATAGTTCCTTTAATTGGTGACCTGTGGCTAGCTATGAGCTTATATCTAATTTGGTGCATATTCGATTGTGAATTCCTAAGTTTTAATTAGGCGTACAGAACCATATTCAGTGTTCATTCTGATTCTTGTGGTGACGAGCAAAGCACTTTGAGCACTGTGTTACTAGGTACACTGTAAGTTGGCTGCTTGTTCATCCGTATGATGAAAAATAATGTGTATGGATATAATATGTTTTTGTCGGTGGCAACTCACAGTAATATTTGTGATTATTTTTGTATTATTATTGTGAGTGCTCCTATATTGCAATATAAAATTTATTGCCCGTAGCAACGCACGGGCATGATCCTAGTTTTAGTAGAATTGGAGATGTTGGTGGTTAAGCAATACTCCAATAAAAAACTGAGTTCCTCGTTAATCAAATCGCTTAGTCTCCGACTGACGAAGCTCCTTGACAGCCATATTATTAGCAGTTAATTATCAAAGCGTCACGTGGCCCCCCGCCCCAGTTGATGAAGAAGAAATGGACAAAACACGCGCTCATATTTGAAAAAGTTACATACATAGTATTTTTTTTATTTAGGAACAAGAACAGGTGGTACGGTACCTAGCGCCTTCGATCTCCGCAAGCGCAAGCAATGGATACGACCTGAATTCTAACGAGTTCAGCCAACCACGGCGGCGGGCAGTGAGGAGTTTTTTTCCCTCACAAGTCCGGGCAAAGATCTCAACAGGGTGATTCCGTGATCGTGTGGGCAGAGACCGGACCGGAGAATGAGAATCCGTCCAGTGCTGCAGTATATAGCTCCAGCTCCAGGGTACAGATACCATCCAATCAGGCAATATCAAACACTGCAACTTAACAGTGACGGGAGACGGCACTAGCTAGTCCTGCGCACGAGGCCAAGTGGGGGAGGGTCGATCGGGAGGCCGCTACATATACACTGTCCCCAGTCCTGATCTCTCCGGAGCTTTTAGCCGCGCGGGACAGGGACCGCGCCTTGACTAACAGTGGAAAATGCCCTGCCGTGATCCCCGTCGATCGCAACGGGGCAGGGTCGTTGCAATGCAAGATCAGGCCCAGATCAATGCGGTCAATTCGAACTTAACCAAATTCCTCATCCCACCTGTCACAAAATTCCCAAGTGGCATGGCCTTCTCGTGCCTGTCTCTCTCTCTCTACCTCTGCCGCCGCTTTTGCCTTCCGCCCTGTTCCAACCGTGGCTTCCTGCCTGCAGTTACATCGGTCGCCAGCTACGTACGATCCGTGCGGCTGATTGCCTTAACGGAACGGAATGATGAAAGACGGTGACGTCATCTGTCTGCGCACATCCTATTACCGGCGTATTACCACGCCTCCTGTACTTCCTGTATGTACACTCAATAATCTAGTACGTCTACGGCACTGTTACGTTGCGTTGCGTCGCGTCGCGTCCGTCCAAACGCGCGCGTCGCTGTGCGGGCGGGCGACTTTTAATTTTTGGCTCGACGTAGCACGCGCAATTTACCATTGATTGATGACGAGGGATCGAGGAGAGTTCTGCTGGAGCTTCCGTACGTCTTCTTCGTGTGCCGAATCACGAGCGCATGAATTGAACTTGCGTTGCATGTTGACACCATTCAAATTTCAGCAGGGGATGGTCGTCTTCGGGCGAGCGTTTTTTTGACCTCGCGTGCAGGATCGGAGCTAGGGAGTGGGGACACAGCAGCACCAGAAACTGCTTCGCAGGTACGTACATGCTTAACCTAGCAACAGTGACACGAGATATGTGGCAATGGAGACGCAATCTTGGACCGGAAAAATATTTGTCAATTCATCTTACGTATCATAAACAGTATCTAGCTATTTGGATTTATATATGCGCAGGGCCGGATATGAATCACGCATACGAGCCAAACTAGCAGCTAGTAGCCCGGGCCTACGCAAATCGAAATTGCTCAGATCTATCTTTTTTTTCATTTTCCAGACGATATCAATACTCTGTAATTTATCAAATTTATTATTATAGATTTTACTTAACTAATTGATATTAAGGTTCCTTGCGGTGAAATCTATCCATCAAGATTCGAGTTCAGCACTAGCGACAGTGGTGACTCGTCAATCTCGAGTATTTGCCGGCTCAATATATATTTCGGAGGTACTCATAGCAGTAAAGTTGCGTGTGAGATGACAGTGGTGACTTCGTCAATCTCGAGCATTTGCCGGCTCGGTCTTTCAGATGTACTCATAGCGGTAGAGTTGCATGTGAAGCGACAGTGGTGACTTCGTCAATCTCGAGTATTTGTCGGATCGGTCTTTCGGAGGTACTGTGCGAGTGTTCATAGGTGCGTGATGTCTACGTCTGCATTGTGTGATTAGTTAAAAAACTAATTGATACTTTGTTTTGTATATCACGTTCATAATTTTCACTATGAAAATTATAAAAAAAAGTTTTCATATTAATTTTTATAAAAGTTGTTTGAATCTCAAATTTTGCGACAATGCACATCTAGTTTGGTACTATTAGTGTGCAGAGTTTCAAAAAATTTGAAAACTTCTAAGTGTGACATGAAAGATTATTTCGATAAGCTCCGCAGTCGCTTATACTAGCGGCATTTTCACTCCGGTTGCTAATTGGTCATACTGCTCCATCGTCCGGTCTGTTGGATCGGAGCATGTCGTCAGCCAGTGCATCTGCTGGATCGACCGACTGACATTTTCGATTCCAAACCGAACTCTCTTTCCGTTTAGCCTTTTGGGTACTCATACGACCATCATTTGCCTTATATATATATATGCACTGATGCGTTGAATCTGATCAGGTCATAAATGTAGCTGGCCGGGTAGTACGTGCCTACATGAAGACAAATATTATTGGTCTTCCATAGTTCCATGTACGTTAATTATAAGGTACAGGTAGCGTAGCACATGGTGTTTGACCTAAACATAGCACATTATTATGGGAGATTAGGACGTAGTTATTTTAGTACCATGCGACCGATGACTAAAGTGCACGCCGGTAGTAAAACTGCCACATGTGCAGATGGAACATGGTCTCTCTCTGAAGATGGTAAGGTTGACATGGTTACATATATATGCATCTTCGACAACATCAATAACGTACTGCACTCCTGCAAATCAAATTGTGAAGTTTCGGAGAACTAGTGTGTGAACACACAGTGATACTGGTCAGAGAGCGCATCTATACGGAGGAGTACACGCTTAATTAGTGCATTCACCTCCAACAGACCCGGCCGCCAGAGTCAGACAAACCGGGTAGCGCTTCCGTCCCATTTTTTTCGCAGCGCGCTTTAGATCGACAGGCACAGCAGCGCAGGAACGTACTCCATCCTCGCGTCCATGCGTGTCGTCGATGCACACACGGCTACTGCAGCTGTGTACACGCCCGATTCATCAGTTTATTTCCAGATTGCATGCGAGGAAAAATCGCACCGCGCGCGCGGGTACGTTAAGTCATCCCGACACACTGTTTCTTCCATGTGTGTGATGTGAACGTTCGCCGGTGAGGGATCACACGCAGTGACGCAGCAACGACACGTATCGATCATCGCCTCGGGACATGGATGGATACGATCATCATCGATGTCGTTGCCGGTCGCCAACCTCCGATCGAGCAGGCTCCTCCGCCGCGCATGCATGTCAACATCTCCTGCGGCCCTTTCTTCCAGGAACCTTCTCCTCTGGCTATCTCCATCCAGGTCGTCGATCTCACCAACTCTCGCGATCCAAGCTGAGCGAGAACGCGAAGCAAGAAGCCGTCACGCCCGATGACCGTACCGCCACCACACAGAGGGAGATAGGGAAAAAAAAGTGAGGATCAAATCAAAACCCCCATGTGCCCCAATTCATTCTCCCTTCCCGGAAAAAAAAACTCTGCAGATTCCGGGAACCTGCCGCCCGGACCCGGACCAATATCCACCGCCGCGGCCGGAGCACTGATCTCGTCAGGAACAAAAGCTATCACCCCCGATCCCCTAATCGTTCCATCTTGCGGCGCCACGCAGCCTATATAAAGCGCGGGCAAACTCCCCCACCTCATCTCATCTCATCTCACTCCAGACTTCCAGTCTTCCAGAGAGCCAGCTGCTGCGGCTAAGTTTGATTTGAACCGGCAGCTTAATTTGATTCAGCGATCTCGGCTGTTGGAGCTAGCTGGTTGTTGTGGGAACACGCGTAGACCAACGTAAGCTCAACGGATAGCTAGTTGAGAGCTTTGAGATCATGGACAGCAAGCTGGGCGTGCAGCACAACGGCAGCATCTCCAAGCCGCCGGTGCACCACCACCACAACCACCACGGCGGCAAGAGGGGCGGCGCGGGGAGGCAGCATCAGGGCGGAGGCGGCGGCGGGAAGAAGCAGGGGATCAAGGTGGTGTACATCTCCAGCCCCATGAAGCTCACCGCCAGCGCCGAGGAGTTCCGCGCCGTCGTGCAGGAGCTCACCGGCCGGGACTCCAACGTCGCCGACCACGACCTCGCCGGCGGGGCCTACTACGCCGCCGCCGGCGCGCTGCCGTCGTCGTCGTCGTCCTCCTCCTCCACCTCGTCCTACTCGTCGTTCGGCCGCGTGTCCCCGACGGGGGCCGGCGCGCGCGCTCTGTCGTCGCCGACGATGGCCACGGGGGCGAGCGTCGGCGCGGGAGGGGCGGCCGAGTACGGCGCCGCGATGATGGCCGCGCCGCCGCCGTTCCAGAGCATGTACGATCAAACGGCCGGGAGCCTGCTCTACGGCCAGGACTTCTGGTAGGGGAAACGTACGGGATCCTATTATTATTTCTCCCCTTTGCAAGATTGAGATTTCACATGTGACATGCCTATGAACACATATGTCGAGCACGCCCGACCGTCCGTATATATGCAGCTAGCGTGTATTTCCATAAGGTTTCTGCGTGCACGCACATGTGCTTTCATGTTCTTGGATCGTCGCATCATCGGCGGATCGATCGGTGATCTTGTACTTGGTATATATGTTGATACTAGCTAGCTAGATGTATCTATAAGATTATTTTTGCCTTTTCGAATTATTGGATCTTCATTTCTCTGCTCTCCATTCTTGACTACTTCATAGTTCAATGGTTTTAATATCGTGCAGCCAAGTGCCATAGTATGCATGAGCCATTGGCATGCAGCAGCATATCTTCTGTATTTTCCTAATTTTTTTAACCAGTAAACTCTTATCTGTGTGTGTATCCTACTGGTGGAGTATAGTATGCATCTGTGCCTTCCAAAGGCATAGATTAGCTAGCACACAGCAGTTAGCAGCGACAGATCGTACAGTATATTTCCAAACAATTTCTTCTGATCTTAGACACGTACGTGTTGTAAGTGTCTGCGTTGTACTGTATAAATCTAAAAAAAAGACACATATAATCCTTCCATCTCTAAATAAATGTCGCAAATACTGACACTTGTTTTTAAGGATGAAGGAAGTGAAGTGGCAGTGAACCTCATGGTAAGCTATTGTCTCGAATAAGTGCATCTCCTCATAGCAAGATATATACAAAGGCGTTTGACCGTCTCTAGCTAAATATACCATATATAGACGGTTGAACCCTCACCAAATCGTGGTGAAAGGGAGCTCGGACAGCCATGGCGGTGGCATTTGACGCGCGAGAGAGGGGAGCGGAAGACGAAGCCTCACACTAGACTCCACCCTGATGCTAAGGATTATCACACTAGACTTCACATAGCGCGTAGCACTTGTAAATCTTAACTTTCCAACTTCTCAAATAAATTCAGATTTTTTGAACTTCCAGCGCTTTCTAGAAGCTGCACCATAAATTCGATATTTATTTAAACTTCTAGTTTTGTATGCTTTAAAACTGCCAAAAAGTTTAAATAACCGTGTCCTTGACCTTTGGAGTTGACGAGGGCCTGTATTAGGACCCCTTAAGCGGCGAGATAATTACCCTCGAGGTAGAGTCATCTGACACTATTGACAATGTCAAGGCTAAGATCCAGGACAAGAGGACTACGAACCCTTGTCAGGACCATCACTGGCAAGACGCCTCGTCTCCGACTAGTTGGAGGCATCTCCGAGAAGTCTCCGCTTCGCACGACAACTCTCCGCCTTGCACGACAAGTCCCTACTTCGTACGACAAGTTTTCGCCTCGCACAAGGAGACCCCGCCTCGTACGAGGAGTCTCCGCCTCGCATGAGGACTTTCCGCCTCGTCTCCGACAACTTCGCTCGTATGAGAAGACTCCGCCTCCGACTACTCGTTCGCATGAGAAGTTTCCGCCTCCGACTATGGCAGGCCCCGCACACGGAGGTCGGAGCGGGGGAACCAGGGCCCACACTAACGTGGCGCTGCCCCGACGCTCGGGCTCCCCCGCGACGACACGCAACGCACCAGTTCCCTGCGCCATGCAAACGCTCCAGCTGGCGGCGCGCGCGGGCGGCCGGCTCTGACAAGGGCCGTAATGCGGCACTGTTCAGCCGCGCGACCCCCGACGCGCCGTCCTGTCGAACCCTGCGGCATGCCAACCCCGTCAGAGGCACTCAAGTACTCCCTATAAGCAGCGCCTACCTACATTTAGGACCTAACGTGGCGGGCTTAGCTCACGCTCAGGCGGGTTGAGTCATCACGGAAGAACTCGGAGGAAGCGCCAAGCGTTCGGAATGAACAGCGCCACCCGGACACGCGGCGGCCCCGAGCTCCACAAAAGCTCAGCTCTCCTTCAATGCCTCCTGGCCAACATCAACACACGAAAAGACCTCCAGGTTCTACGACACTGTAGCACTTACTTGTATTCCCCTTTTTGCCCCTCGCCCTTGCGTCTATAAAAGGGAGAGGAGGGCAACCGTCACAGGGGCTAAAAAAACCGAACACTCACACCCCAGGGACTTGGGCTCGATACCCTCTCCCAACCAGTTTGTAACCCATACTACAAACATCCCTAGCGTAAGAACACGGTAGCTCGAAACTGGACGTAGGGTATTACTCCTCGGAGGCCCGAACCAGCCTAAACCTCGGTGTCTCTCGTGCTAACCATCCGGGTCGGACACACGGTCCGATATAAATTTACTGCTCGACGGTAGAGAATCCCGACAGTTGGCGCGCCAGGTAGGGGCACATCGTGTGTCTCGCCGAACTTCACCAACGATCCGGATGGAGGGCTGCGGGGTTTGGCTAACTCCCGGGACCACCGTGCTTTTCGGCTCCCTCGGCTTCGTCTACACCGGGCCGGCGGAGTACGTCGTCGGGCGCACCTTCGCCCGACCTGCTCACCCCAACGCCTTGACGGCGGCGGCGGGGCGCGCAGCTTTCGTCCGAGGCTTCTCGGGCGAAACGACCATGGCCATGTTGGGGCCAAACCCAACACAGGAGCGTTTTAGGCTCGCCGCCTACTACCTCATCGACCTTGCCTTCCAGGCCAGCGGGGTCGAGCCGCTGGCCTGGGGTGAGTTCATGGAGCGGTACACCGCCATGTACCCCCGTGGAAAGCAGGGCCTCCCGGACCACCCGGTGACGACCTACGTGGACGCGCTGCGGGCGTCCTACACCGCCCCGGGCTCCGCGATAGCCCGACGGGCATCACCAGCGCCCGCGCGCGATTTCACGCGCGAGTGCTTTGTCTGCGTGGTGTCGAGCCCAACCAGCTCCACTGACGCGGAACCAGCACCGCGCAGCCGCGCCACGGACGCCCAACGCCGGGCGCGCCGCGACGAACTCGCCGAGGCCAGGCGCCAGCTCGATGAGGAGCTGGCCAATCTTCACCAAGAGCTCGGGGAGGAGCGCGGGCCACGCAATCCGCCACCAGCCCCGCATCAAGTCCCGGTGCGGGACCAGCGCCGTGAGGGAGACGGCGAGCAGCAGGAGTGCCGCCCGGCCGCCGAGCAGTCCAGGGCCCGCGCCCCGACACCGCTGGTTCGTGGACACGCACGTGACAACAACCGATGCGTCAACGAGGACGCCAATATCGATGGCGACGGCCCGCCACTCTTCAGGCGAGCGTCGCAGAACTTGGCCGCTGCTGCCATGCTTCTGCGCGGCTGCCCCGAGGTGGCCACCCCCGAGGAGAGGAGGGTGCGGCAGCAGCTCAAAGCCCTCCTCGAGACGGTAGCGGCGCAGCAGGCGGAAAGTTCCGCGTCAAGCTAGCGGTCGGCGCGCGATGGGAGAGCAGCACCCTCCGTGCACCGCCAGAACCCATCCCCCTCGCGGCATCGGAGCCGCGGAGAGGAAGCCGGTGGCTCAGCGGTCAAGCAACGCCTCAGACCCAATCGCGACGCCCGTGACACCATCGAGGCTCGTCGCCGAGCCGCCAGCGTCGACAACTACGGCTACAGCGACGACCGCGATCACCGTGACGAGCGCCGCCCGCGCCGACAGGACGACCGGAGGCATGGAGGGCGCTACGATAGCGACGACGACCGTGATCGCAGCTGGTCGCCGGACCAGAGGGGCCCGCGCGCCTTCGGACAGAAGGTGCGAGACGCGAAGTTCCCCTCGCGCTTCCGAGCTCCGACAAACATCCCCAGGTACGACAGGGAGACCAACCCAAGCGTGTGGTTGGAGGACTATCGGCTCGCGTGTCACGCGGGTGGAGCGACGGACGACCTGTTCATCATCAAGAACCTGCCGCTCTACCTCGGCGACTCCGCGCGAACCTGGCTCGAGCACCTGCCTTGTGGCAGGATCAACGACTGGACGGAGTTGCGCCGAACTTTCGTCGGCAACTTCCAGGGCACGTACGCCCACCCCCGCAAGCAGTGGGAGTTGCGCAATTCCAAGCAGCAGCCGGGGGAAAGTCTGCGCGACTACATCCGGCGCTTCTCCAAGCGTTGCACCGAGCTCCCCGGTGCGACGGACAACGACGCCATCTCGGCGTTCCAAAATGGCACGACCTGCACCACCCTCATCCATCGCCTAGGACGCCGGACTCCCCGAACTACTTGGGAACTCCTCGACATCGCGACCAACCACGCGGACGGCGAGGAGGCGGTCGCGGCGACTCTCAACACCCCTCAGGGCAAGGGGAAGCAGGTCGTGGACCACGACGAGGGGCCGTCCTCGCGCTTCAAAAAGAAAAAGAAGAACGACAAGCGTCGCCGTGACGATAACCTTGTCGCGGCGGTCGAGCGCAAGGCCACGCGACCCAAGAGCAACCCACCAAAGGCCGATCCCCCGAAGGACTACTTCGAGAAGCTCTTGGAGGCGCCGTGTACCCACCACGAGGTGCCTGTTAAGCACGCGCTCAAGGACTATCGTTTGATGAAGAACTACGTCAACGGCACGCTCAAGCCAAGGGCGGCAGATCCACAGAAGAAGGTTGCGCCCCTCCCCGACGACAACGACGACGCGGGAGCTCAGTACCCGGGTGAGGACGGGGCGGCCCACATGATCTTCGGTGGGTCCCCGGCGCGACCCTCAAGGTGCCAAGAGAAGCTCATACGGCGTGGCGTCTACAACACTGAATCCGCGACGCCGTCATACCTCAAGTGGTCGGAGGTTCCGATCACCTTCGACCGCAAGGACCACCCCGACCGCGTGCCGCAGCCGGGATGCTACCCACTAGTGGTAGCTTCCTTGTTCAGGACCAAGCGGATCCACAAGGTCTTGATGGATGGAGGGAGCGGCATCAACGTGCTCTACGCGTCGACGCTCGACGACATGGGCATCCCGCGGTCCCAGCTGCGGCCATCGACAACACCATTCCATGGGGTCGTTCCTGGAATGGAGGCACTCCCAATCGGGCAGATCGATCTGCCCGTCACGTTTGGGATGTTGCAAAACTTCCGCACGGAAACCCTCACCTTCGAAGTGGTGGGGTTCTCGGGGACGTACCACGCCATCCTCGGGAGGCCGGCCTACGCGAAGTTTATGGCCGTGCCCAATTATACATACCTCAAGCTGAAGATTCCCGCTCCGAAGGGGGTCATCACGGTGGGGACTACGTACCGGCACACGTTCGAATGTGATGCTGAGTGCTTTCAGTTCGCTGAAGCGCTCATCCGGTCCGAGAGGCTTCACGCCCAGCCTCCATCCAAGGACCAAGACATCCCCGAGTCGTCCAAGCAAGCGGCCTGCTCTTTCGAGCCTGCCAAGGACGTCAAGGATGCAGCTATCTCCGATGATGGCCTGTTGACGGTGCAAAACCGTGCTCAAGTTCACAGCAAGCGTACGGGTGACTTGGTGCCTTTTTCACCAAGGAGGGTCCTCCCTAGATTTGTCAATCCAAGGATCGGAAGCAAACTCCTAAGGCTATCCATCTAATCTAATGATCTAACCTATCATGAAGTGTTGATTGCATAAAGGGGTTAGCATACAAACATGGTAGATTGTATGGATCTCATCCACCTAGCCATAAAGGTAAACACCAAAGGGTAACCCAAGCCTATCGTCTTCTTGTTGCCGTTCCGGCCAAGGTGACAAACCAATCTAAACATATACTATGATAAGGAGTACACTCGATATGGAGTAACCCGATATGGAGTGGTCCGATACACGTTCATTCGCCGCTTTCTCCTCCACCGTACTGTCACTACGCAAGGATATTCATCACCGAACGACAACCTCGGTCCGTGCACTACAACGATGTATCCGCAAGAGATAGACTAACCACCACGATTAGACCTATTCCTAATAAAATCATATGCTAGCTACACATATGGATAAAACACTCAACGATGTAGATCAAAGTAGGACAAGATATGATTACATCACCATCGAATGTTGAAGGTACAAATGACTTGACGAATTCAAGTCGTGGCTCCGGAACTCCACCATGGCTTCACCACGCAGGGCCAACCATGGCGGCTAGGGCATGGCCTAAGCCATCTCCTAGGCAACTCGAGGACTTGCGGCGGCCATCGGCTTCCTCCCGGTGCTTCTCCTTCGTGTCGGTGGCTCTCTGATGAATGGATGGATGTGGCGGACGACGGAGGCAGAGGCAATTTATAGAGGAGCACCTAGGTCAAAGGGCGTCGCGAACCGCCACAAAAAGGGCTGGGCCGGCCGGCCTGGGCCGATCGGCCTGGGCCCGTTTTGGCCCGGTTCGGCCCCGATTCGCTCCCCGACGCTTCTCGGTCAATTGTTGACTTGCTCCCTTATGCATGTGGGCCCTTGACGTCGTCTTCTCCACGGTTTAGATAGAGCTCCTTGTCACGCAAGCTTCAGCATCTTCTGTTCAGGTCCCTGGAGTTTTACGGCTTCATGCTTCGGTCCCTGGGCCATTTGGAGTCATGTTCATCATGTGTCTTGACTTGTGCCGGGCTTCATGATCTTCTCTTGAAGTGCTTGATGAACTTATCCCGAAAGTCTCCTCTTTAACGTTAGTTTCCTGCGTAAACAATAAACTCCAAAATTGACATGCGAGAGTGAACTTGATACCTCCGGGGGGTTAGTACTATTAGTTAGAATATCAAATAAGTGCAAATGTTGACGGTAAACTCATAGCTAGGTGTACCAAAATCGACCGTCAACATACCCCCATGCTTAAACCTTGCTCGTCCTCGAGCAAGTCCAAGATCTTTGCTTAACCTGGAAATCAGCGTTGCCCTTCAATGTCTTCCCTGCACTTAGTTATACACAACAAGACATATTGCTCTCTCAAGTATTTAGCATTTAAGATTCAAGTTTTGACCGGCTAATTCATCATGGAAGATAGACTATCATTAAAGAACATGCCACAATAAAACAAATATAGCGCTCTCCAACTTAAGCAAACTTCAAACCTTTACCTTGTTGCATCGTGAAGAGTTTTCAAAAAGTTGCACATCTAACATAAGTGAGGTTCTCTTGCAAAAACTCATGGAAACACTGATCTCGTCAAGTCACTCAAGCCTACACTAGATTATTCTCAACCTATTCTACTTATATATGAAAGTGGAAAGCTTATGTGGAGCTTGGTAGGTAAAAACAATCCTAGCAAAACATTATACTTGAAATATTATCAAACTAAGAGAGATATCTATTGGAATTACCGAGATTAGTCAAAAAGGTCATGGAAAATAAATGTTGGAAAGAGAGAGAGAGATGGGACACACGCATTTAGAAAGGTGGACATGTGCAAGTGGCAAATGGGTGATCCCGAGACACGAATGAAGTTCTCGTTATCGGATTGCACATGGTTGGAAAAGATTGAGTACGGACTTGTCTTCAAAGCTCTCTAAGATTTAAATGAAGCTAAAAAGAACCGAGGAGCATTTTTATTTTTTTCTCTTTTTTTTGTTTTTTTCTTTTCTTATTAATTTTTTCTTTCTTCTTCTTCTTTTTTCCTTCATTCATTTTTTTCTTCTCTCTTTTTTTATTCATCATATTTTTTTATGCTCCTCCGAACTTTTAAGCAACATAGTACTTGCTATAGCAGTCCTCCCCCATGCTTAAATGATTGCTCGTCCTCGAGCATAGAAGTGAGGGGACCTATGGCTGCTAAAGAAGTACAAAATCCTTGTATTCCTTTATAAATCTTTTGAAATCTTCAAGGGCATCCTCCATGTCGAAACTCCGCATGACTTTGATGAGTCCCTCCATATGTTATATGTCTTGAAATCTTGCCAGAAAATCATCAGAAAATTCACCGAAAGATCATCCATACTCAATTTGGGTTGTGGTTAAGGAGGTAATCACAAAAAGATGTTTTGGGTTTAGGGTGGATGCCCAGCGAAGTTTGTGAAATTTCCAATGTAGAAACTCACAATGCATGAACAAAAATGGCTATCATGAAAAAGATACGCAAAGGAATGACCAGCTTCTTAGTCTCGTACCACAAAAATCAATCCTAATCCAACTCATCAAGATATAAGTTTGCAAACTAAGGGTTACATCATGAAAGTACTTGTATGTGTATAGGCTTTGGTAGGTAGAGCCTTGCAAGAGATTCACAAATGTAGATAGCATAATGATTTTAAATAAAACAAGAGCAAGGCATAGGTCATCGGTAAACTTAAATCAAAGAGCAACATAAAGTATGTGGGTCTTAAAAATTAGTCATTTAACCTCCACAAATGAAAAAACCGGTATTTAATCAATTTAAGTTCCTTTTAATAGAGAGCAAAAAGTCATATCATATAAAACATCATGCAAGTAAAACAAGACGGCAACTTTCATCACTTTTCCATAAGCAAGACATACGAATGATATCATCGTGGTAAGCTCAAAAGAGATGGTGATTCATTTATTGAAAAAATAAAACTAACAAACCTAGGTTGTCCTCCCAGTAGCCATGTTATTGATCGAGAGATAAATACAAAGGTTGTTTATGGTTGAAAGCATATATGTGCAAGCATTTAGAAGGTGATAAACAAAGATAAAGTTAAGGGCGAGTTACCGTCCTTTTCGATGCTCGTAATGAAGTGCAGCGTGGCCTCCCCCATGCTTAAGCATTGTGCTTAGCATGGAAAAAGAATAATGAGCATCTTGTGGTGAAGGTGATCCTTGTACTCCACGTGGCCTTGCCCTTTTCGTCCCTCAAATCCTCCCCCATGCTTAGCATGTTGCTAAGTGTGGAAGAACTTGAATCGCTCATAATTCCCTATTGCCATGTGTTTGAAAATCATCTTCACTCTTGTTTGCCTTTGTTGCTCAGTTGTCCTTCAACTTCTTCTTATTATCATCAAATCATGATTCCAATCCTTCATCATATCGTTATCACCGACTTCCATCCCGTCCTTGTCGCTGCCTCATCTTCCACAGATTTTCTTTTACTTCCTGAACAGAACATATACTAAAACACCCCTCCAAGTTGAAGTTCATGAAATTATCTTTCCAACGAGCCATCATTCGCATGAAACGGGTTCCGAACAAGAGAGTTGTGTCTATTTTACTCCGGCGATGCAATCTGTCCAAAGCTGATTTCAGATGCGCAACGCTCAATGTTTCTGCCATATCTCCTTGTACGGGTCTTCAAAATTGATGATTCTTGATGCGTTGGAAAGAAAGTTTGAAGGAGCTTCTGAATATTAACTTTTATTCCATTGTACATCTCTTAACATGTGCTCAAACTTTGATGGAAACAGCGACTTCCCTATCAAGCCTTGTAGATGTCTAACGACCTTTATTGCAATTGGTCAATAACTCATGGGAACACTTCGTCATGCCTGCAAAACAAATCAAATGCACATTCTACCCCCGAGGTGATGGTCGGGAGTAGAAATAATTGCCAACAAACCAAATACATCCCTAAGATCTTAACTTGTGGCATAGCTTACCTAGTAAAAAGAAAAAGAAGAACCTAATGGGTGTACGTGCGTGTAGGTGAAAAATGCAAATGAAAGGAAGGGATATAAACAAAATAATGTTTACACCAAATTCTAAGCTCCATGCTTACAAAGTGGTTGCCAAACTTTCCATTCCTACAAAGATTTATTAACCAAGGTCAAAACACCATGTTCATCCCAAGATTAATAATTCTTTAAAGTGCAAGAGAAGTAGGGCGCATTGCAAAATTTATAAACCAACCAATGCAACGTGAAAGCAAGGTTTACAAAACTGAATGATGGTGGTCTCCAATCATGTCTAAACACCACGTTTACACAAGATTACAAAAGAAAATGCCACGCGTGAAGCATTATCATGGAAATAAAGCATTCATCAAAAAGTTTCGCAAAGAAACCAAGCTAACCTATGCATGATCGAACAAAGGGGTTGATGCAAAATGCAAATGCAAAGGGGTTAGTAGAAAGGGTTAGCAATGTTTGAAAAAGGCTTTCGATGTTGTTCCTCAGGAGAGGTAGAGTCTTGTCAACAAAAGTTTTATCAAAAGACCTAAAACATGCTAACAAGGTTTTAAGGTAAGGCTTGTGGGTATCCTATATTTTTGGCTTAAGATAATAATTTTGAAAAGATAAGTCGGGTGAAGAAATTCTATCTAAGGTGGTTTTGAAAAAGAAGAAAAGAAAACAAGGGTTAGATTTTCGGATGAAAAACAAACCTACGGTTTTAGGATTACTAAAGGTATGAGGGGTTTTCCTAAGGGTTTAGGATGAGGCTAGTCAAAAATTTTAATTAGAAAGGGATAGAGATAGACTTTGTCGACTTGACATAAGTCGATCCCCCCTTTTGTTGGCTTGGTTTATAGGAGTGGTTTGATAGGAAGGTTTAGGCAAAGATGAGATTTTTTTTCACAAAAAGGGTTTTAAATATGGTATGCATCATGTAACAAAATGCAAGGGTGGAGAACAATGTGGAATGAAGTGCAACATGATATGAATGAATAAAATGACATGACATGATATGGTGGTGATCTAAACCAAAAGCAAAGTTAGCCTAAGTTAACTAGCCACAAGTTTAGAAAAAAGGATCATGCTTCATATTTCTCTCTAAAAAGACACAAATAAAAAGACTCTAAACACTAATAAGCATACATAAAAGGGGTCTACAAGTTTTCCAAAAATCAAGTAGCAAAGTGCTCACTCAATATCTATTAAAGCATACATGTGGTTGTGACATTTATTAGAGCAATGGTACGATGTTACTTGAAGTTTTCAAATGAAGGGCACAATGTAGACCGTCATAGTTTATATAGATATATAAAAAGATCGGGTTGCCTCCCGCAAAGCGCTTCATTTTAAGTCATAGAGCTCGACTTTCTCACGTACCTTTTCATCGTCGTGAAGCCATGGTTCTTTGTGCGAGAATCCAAAGTATCCATGCAGCTTGATGTTGCCTTGTGAAATTGGCCGTGGTTCGCTTCCAACATCATCATGTGTTGAGTGGTGCCTCTTGTGTCTTCATTCATCAATGCTCCGGAGGGTTTTGTTTCTGTCCTTAGCTTCTGAATTTCATCATGTATGTGTTGTGGAACCGTTGCCCCATCTTCTCTTTATTGTCATCATGTCCATCTCCTCTATCTTGTCGCCATCGCCTTGTTGCTGCCTCTTCTTCATGGATTTACCCCTGCATACAGAACAGAACATATACTAAAATATAGTTCTATTGAAAAATTTATAAAATTACCTTTCCAACGGGTACTCATTCGTCTTAATCGGAGTCCGAATGAGGGAGCTATGGCTGTTTCACTTCAGTATTGCTTGCTGTCCAGAATTTCAGCACGTGCAACCTTCGGTGATTCGGCCATATCCGCTTGTAGGAACCTCCGATTGTCTTGCCGCTTGATTCGTTAGAACGTGGACTTCATGGGGCTTCTGAAAATCCAAATTTATCTAATGCTTTCTGCCGAGGCTCATGCAAATATCATGATGACATCGTTATCCTTTCGTCCATCGATCCGGAGATGTAAGCGCGGTCTTTATCTTGAAGTCTTTTAGGGCACCATGTCACGCATCCCTTGACTTCAAATAAATCATTACCATCACTGCATGAGCATGATGGTAATGGAATCCTTCTCCATCGTGCTTGACATGGTCGTTTCCGAAACCTATAGTTTAACAAACAATCCTCCAAAAGACATTAGTCTAAAAACTTAATCGACCCATAGACATACCTTGTTCATCTTCGTTTGCTTTGGGTGGGGGCTCAATAGCGGATGTTGGGCCACTAACCAAGGTTAGCACCTACCACTAAAGAGCAATTCTTTGCGTAGCCATCAACTTGGTTGAGCGAGGTTGGACTTGTTGAAGTCCGAATGTTGAAAACTTCTCGATCGCTTTGTGTCTAGGGTTTTACCTGCATTCAAGGACACAAACAAGAAACACAGGGTATATGCAATAATAAAATTAGGGTTAGTTAAAAAAAGAAAGATAGATCGCCCTAGGGTTCGAGTTGCTGATCCCCGGCAACGGCTCCAGAAAAAGGGACTTGTTGACGGTGCAAAACCGTGCTCAAGTTCACCGCAAGCGTACGGGTGACTTGGTGCCTTTTTCACCAAGGAGGGTCCTCCCTAGATTTGTCAATCCAAGGATCGGAAGCAAACTCCTAAGGCTATCCATCTAATCTAATGATCTAACCTATCATGAAGTGTTGAATGTGTCGGTGTTAGGATTAGTCCCGACACTAACTAGTAAGTTACGCTGTGATCAGCTTCTCGATGGTCGGTGCAAATGACAACACAGGGGACACGAGTTTATCCTGGTTCCGACCGCGGGGTCGTACGTCCAGCAGATTGGCGTGTGCGCGCTGTATTGACTCGCACCGGTGGTGCCTGTAGAGGGGGGCTACAAGTAAGGCGGGAGAGGAGGAGAGGCCTCCAAGTCACTGCTAAGTGATTGAGGCAAAGTGCCAATATCGATGGGAACGAGTATGCGAGTGAGAGTGAGTGTGAAGCGATGATCTCGTCCCCCGGCGGCCGGGCGACCGCCTCCTCCTTTTATAGACCAAGGGGAGGCGGCTTACAAACGTGCCGCTCGGGGTTTTACACAGTATCGTGGTACTGGCACACAATGTTTGCGATTTGATGGCGTCCTGACATCTCAACACTTGCCGGTGTCGTGGTGGCTATATGCTGGTCTGGGAAAAGCTTCGAGGGTAGCTTGCTCGACGTGCACGTCTGACTGCCGTTCGTGCACCCGTTCGAGGGTCTTGCTGACGAGGGCACCCGGCGCTGTACAGGGGCCGGCACGGCGGCGTCCCATCGAAGCATGGCCGCACAGCACCGGGGATGGCAGCATAGCGCGCGGGATGGCAGCATAGCGCCCGGGATGGTGCCACAGGGTCAGGGATGTCCGCACAACGCTGGTGCTGATCGCACGGACCCTGGGCGAGTCGCACAGCGCCCGGGATGGCCGGGCGACGCCACAGCTAGCGGAGGGGACGCGGCGCACGTCGCTCGTACGGCGGCGCCGGTCAGTGTGCGCACTAAGTCGCTGCCCGTACACCCTTCGAGGATGATCCATGCTCTTTCGAGGGCCTCGATGGCGGGAGCGCCCATGCCGTACAGGGGCCGGCGTGGTGGCGTCCCATCGTAACAGGGCTCCACAGCGCCGGGGATGGCTCCACAGCGCTGGGGATGGCTGCACAGCGCTGGGGATGGCTGCACAGCACCGGGAGGTGACGGAGGTGACGCGCCTCGCTGGCCTTGCGCCACGGCGTCGCCCCAGGCGGGCGGGGAATTGGGGGCCGTACCCCTCTCGAGGGTGCCGCCGTCCTCTTTCGAGGGGCGCGACGTGGAGGAGGTACGGGAGTAGGCGGCACAGTGTCACAGAATGACACCAGCCATACCGCACGGCACCCGCACAGCGCCGGGGATGGCTGCACAGTGCGGGTTGGCCGAACAACGTCGGGATCTGATTCCCAGGCGGTGTCAGAGGGCCGGCGTGGCGTGGATTTGCCTTTGACCCGGGCTCCCGCGACGTGCCAGAGCATTTAATGCTCCGGTCGTGGGAGCAGGCACGGTGTCGCGGATCAGAGGAGACCTCGAGCGAGGCGTAAACACGCTCGAGGGGCGTCAAGCCCTCGAGCCAGGCGGACACTCGCCCGAGGGGGCGTCAGGCCCTCGAGCGAGGCGGAAGATTCGCGGCGCAGCGCCCGGCCCTCGAGCAGGTCGGAGGTTTGCTCGAGGAGCGTCGGGGGTCGACTGTTCGTTGGGCCGGTGAGGCTTTTTGGGCCTTGGGCCCTGCCCTGGGCCGCTGTCGTGCGTGGTGTGGTTTGCTCGTTCGCTTTCGTTATTTTTCGAAAAAAGGGGTGATTTCCCCCATTATTAGGGGACCCCCGTGGCTGTCCCCGACAGATTGCATAAAGGGGTTAGCATACAAACATGGTAGATTGTATGGATCTCATCCACCTAGCCATAAAGGTAAACACCAAAGGGTAACCCAAGCCTATCGTCTTCTTGTTGCCGTTCCGGCCAAGGTGACAAACCAATCTAAACCTATACTATGATAAGGAGTACACTCGATATGGAGTAACCCGATATGGAGTAGTCCGATACACGTTCGTTCGCCGCTTTCTCCTCCACCGTACTGTCAGTACTCAAGGATATTCATCACCGAACGACAACCTCGGTCCGTGCACTACAACGATGTATCCGCAAGAGATAGACTAACCACCACAATTAGACCTATTCCTACTAAAATCATACGTTAGCTACACATATGGATAAAACACTCAACGATGTAGATCAAAGTAGGACAAGATATGATTACATCACCATCGAATGTTGAAGGTACAAATGACTTGACGAATTCAAGTCGTGGCTCCGGAACTCCACCATGGCTTCACCACGCAGGGCCAACCATGGCGGCTAGGGCATGGCCTAAGCCATCTCCTAGGCAACTCGAGGACTTGCGGCGGCCATCGGCTTCCTCCCGGTGCTTCTGCTTCGTGTCGGCGGCTCTCTGATGAATGGATGGATGTGGCGGCCGACGGAGGCAGAGGCAATTTATAGAGGAGCACCTAGGTCAAAGGGCGTCGCGAACCACCACAAAAAGGGGCTGGGCCGGCCGGCCTAGGCCGACCGTCCTGGGCCCGGTTCGGCCCCGGTTCGCTCCCCGACGCTTCTCGATCAATTGTTGACTTGCTCCCTTATGCATGTGGGCCCTTGACGTCGTCTTCTCCACGGTTTAGATAGAGCTCCTTGTCGCACAAGCTTCAGCATCTTCTATTCAGGTCCCTGGAGTTTTACGGCTTCATGCTTCGGTCCCTGGGCCATTGGGAGTCATGTTCATCATGTGTCTTGACTTGTGCCGGGCTTCATGATCTTCTCTTGAAGTGCTTGATGAACTTATCCCGAAAGTCTCCTCTTTAACGTTAGTTTCCTGCGTAAACAATAAACTCCAAAATCGACATGCGAGAGTGAACTTGATACCTCCGGAGGGTTAGTACCATTAGTTAGAATATCAAATAAGTGCAAATGTTGACGGTAAACTCATAGCTAGGTGTACCAAAATCGACCGTCAACATGGCCGCACGCTCCGTATCGAGACAGCGCTCGATCCTAAATAGGAAAGGGCGCTCGTCGACTTCCTCAAAGCGAACCTCGACGTGTTCGCATGGAAACCCTCCGACATGAAGGGGATCCCGAGAGAGGTTGCCGAGCACAAACTGAACATCAAGCCGGGATCGAAACCGGTGAAACAACGCCTCCGCCGCTTCAACGACGAGAGGTGCAAGGCGATCGGCGAGGAGATCAAGAAGCTCCTTAGTTCAGGGTTCATCCGAGAAGTATTCCACCCCGAGTGGCTTGCTAACCCTGTACTTGTAAAGAAGAAAAATAAGAAATGGAGGATGTGTGTTGACTATACGGGCCTTAACAAGGCATGTCCCAAGGATCCATTTCCTTTGCCTCGCATAGATCAGGTAGTCGACACGACAGCTGGGTGCGAAACCCTCTGTTTTCTCGATGCGTACTCCGGGTACCACCAGATAGCGATGTGCATAGCGGACCAACTCGCAACCTCATTCATCACTCCGTTCGGCACCTATTGCTACAAGACGATGCCCTTCGGGCTCAAAAACGCGGGCGCCACGTTCCAGAGATGCATGCGACGCGTCTTTGGAGATCTCATAGGACGAATCATCGAGGCGTACGTCGATGATATCGTGGTCAAGTCGAAAAAGACCGGCGATCTGGTCCCAGACCTCACGGAGGTGTTCGCGAAGCTGAGAGAACACGGGGTGAAACTTAATCCCGAGAAATGCGTTTTCGGGGTCCCGATGGGTATGCTCCTCGGCTTTGTCGTGTCGGAGCGCGGCATTGAAGCTAATCCCGAGAAGATCTCGGCCATCACGAATATGGGACCGATCCAAAATCTAAAGGGCGTACAGCGCGTCACGAGCTGTCTCGCGGCTCTCAGCCGTTTCATAGCTAGACTCGGAGAGCGTAGCCTGCCGCTATATCGGTTAATGAAGAAGTCCGACCACTTCGCATGGACACCCGAGGCTCAGGAAGCGCTCGATTCCCTCAAGAATCTCCTGAAAAGCCCACCGATACTCACGGCCCCGGCGTCGGAAGAGCCAATGCTTCTGTACATTGCCGCGACAACCCAGGTGGTTAGTTGTAACACCCCAGGTGTTTAATTAGTGCTAAGTACCTTCTTAACTAGGTCAACCATCATTAGTGTGGTCAAAACCCTAGTCAACGTGGTCAAATCCCCTAGTGCCCTTGAACCTGTTCCGGAACTTTTGCCACGTTCTCCAAATTTCGTTTAAACACTCAAAAATCGGCCAATATAGAAGTTGTGTAGTTTTTCATGGGACACATTTTTGCTTTTGGGTGGACATTCAAATTTTGAGTGGAAGGCATGCAAAAACTCGGTCAACGCCAACATCTGCATTGTTCATGCTCAAACAGTTGATCACAACATAGGTCGACCTGTACAAAAATTGTTCTCCTATAGCTCCTCTACAACTTTGCTTTTTGAACTTGCATTCAAAAAAATGGAGATTCACTTCGTTGAAGTAGGGCAAATGGAATTTCAAACTGGCACCTGGCGCTCTGGACCGCGCCCTCGCGCAGCGCGTCGCGCCCGCACCGCCACGTGGCAGCCGGCGTACGCCGCTGAGCCTCAGCGTCCAGACCCCCCCCCCCGCCGGTCCGCTGCCTCCCGAGGCACGACATCATCATTGGCTCCCGCCGCCCGAGCAAATCACCCTGGGGACGCGTTCCCCCGAGCGTGGCATGCCCGCGAGCACCACGGCCGGGCCCCTGCCGCGCCGCCCACCGGCCGCTTGCCTGCGCAAGCTCTGCCAGCGCCCGGGCCCCCTTCCCTTCCTCCTTTTCCTTCGACGAGAAGCCTCCATGCTCCCCGCCTCGCTCCACCGCTTATAAAAGCGAGCCCCTTCCTCCTCGTGCGCATACACGTCTCCGCCGAGCCGCCATTGCCACCGCCGCCGCGAGCTCGCTCCTCCGCTAGCTCCCGCCGCCGGCCAGACCCTCGAACCTCTCCTCTAGGTCCTAGTTGAGCTTCCACCGCCACACATGGACTAGCTCCGTCCCCACATTCGCCGGAAAACGAGCCGAGGCGGCCGCGCCGCCGCCGCTCGCCGGAGCCACCTCCGGCCACGCCGCCACCACCAATCGAACCACGGTGAGCTCAATCACGCATTAGTGCCACTTGTTGCCCTGCTTCGGCCGCCGTTCACCGCCAGAAGGGCACGGTTGTGATTTCCAAGGACTGATCTGTGAATAAGGGACTAGTTTGTAACGATCTTAATCTTAGTTTTCTTCCAACTAGGTCCAGCACATTAGAAAAATCGTAGAAAATCATAGAAAATCAGAAAAATGTAAACCCAATTTTGTTGGTTTCATTTTGACTAGATCTACAACTTCTGCAAAGCATGACCATACTTTTGACTGCTAGATTTTGAATGAAAATTCAAATTCAGTTTGACATGCTTTTGCTGTAGTTCAAAATCTAGATGCACTATGGAGCTGAATTTTGAATATGTTGCTAGATATCTCATGTGTAGGCTCTGGACCAAAAATTGCACAAAGTTACTAAGCAGATCTTTTAATATGATTTATTTTGCATTTATGCTATTTCTGTCTTAATGATTTTTGTAGCTATATTTATATAGATTTTTGTGCTCAACTTCTGTCTATGATCATGAAATGACTAGATTCACCTTTTCTGCATTTATCATGATTTTTTATCTGTCAGAAGTATTTATTCTTGTTTTATGCTTCGATTTAAATATAAATGCCTAGTTCAATATCTAGAGCAACTCTTGATGTGTTGGTTGCTTTCCTAGCCTTGTTTTAAGTCAGAGATGATGTGGGAGGGTGTTTGGCTCCAGAAGTGGTTTATTTATTTTTATATGCATTTCTCATATTGGTGGTAGCTAGAAATTGACATTTTTGGGATAATTAGTTTGTAGCCCCTCCAATTGTGAAACCTTGCTCAGTGGCTTTGTTTAGGTATATAGAGCCTCAGATGCATCACCCACTGTTTTTATGAATTAATTTGTGGTTAAAAGCTTTGGAATCAAAATAAGCTCCATACTAGGTTTAAATGGGAAAAACCACCCCTACCACACTTGGTGACCTTTGTATGTGTTGTGTAGCATGAGTAGGAGCTGAGAACCACCCTTGCTGTTTTTGTGAATTTGATTTGATTTATTTGATTAAATATGTACACAGTCACTATCAAAGAGAATAAATCATAAAGCACCACATGTCATGCCTTTAATAGAAAGAATATAATAAATCTATGTTTGTCAAGGTGAATATGGCCAATCATACACTCTATGTTTGTATATGTTGCAAGGCATTGTGTTTAATTAATTCCACCCCTTTAAGTCTTGCATCTGCATCCCGTGTAGAACTTCCCGACGGTAACTACTCGCTCATGCTGGAAGCTGAGGGAGGAGGTTCTGACGCGGAGCTGCACTTCGTGGAGGTGAACCAGGACACCGAGGAGCCCCAGGCTAGCGTTGCCGACAAAGGCAAGCACCGGAGCACTAACCTAAGTATTTTTGGAAATTATGCAGCTATCTATGAATGTCTGTGCATTTACGTTCAGGAGTTGAAATGAAGCCCTAGATGCATGATCCCTAGGTACCTATGTCCTACTAGTATGCTAGGTCGATAGCTGCTATGCTATAGGACCGGTACAAGTCGAGTGATGTTCGTCACTCGCGAGAATAGGCTCTTATGTTGGAATCATAAGATCCTTATAAATGGATTGCTCATGTGGTAAGAGCATGGGATTTGGGCTCCGGTCCAATGGCTTCGTGGGTTAAGTGTTTGAACGTATTAAGCACTTGTCGGGAATGGGACCGGTAAGCCTAGTACCTTAACGAGGCGGTGAGGGATCTTACTATTACTAATCTTGAGATGCGTCTCACGGCTAGCTACCGGTGGTTCATGTGTGATTCTGGGCGCCAGTGTGAGGCGTGCCAGATAGCCTTGTACCAAAGACTGTAAGATTCGATCCTGAGCTGAAGAGTTTTGGGAACCGCCTGGTTGGTGAACTCTTTGTGAGGACACTCTTCCGTGTGTTTAGGTTCACCTTGCAAGGTTATAAATCAATCGGTTGTCGGCCTCTCACCGTTATCTGAGACTACTTATCCAACTGGCCACGATATCCCTTATGATGGAATATTGTCAATATTGATGTTTGAATAATTGTATTGCACAACTTATGCTTGCAATAGCTTACTCATTTGGAAAAGAGTAATCAAATAGAACCTGAGCTAAAATATTGAAAGTAAGGACATACTCTTTGTTGCTTTTCAGTAAAAGAACCCACTGGCCAAAAAGCCTCTCATGTCTAGAGTTTGGTGATGTAGTTATCACCCGACGGGTAAGACTTGCTGAGTATTAGTATACTCAGCCTTGCTTTAATTTTGTTGATTTCAGGTAATGCTTTGAGTGATGTGTGGCCTGGAGAGATTCCACCCGGCTGGGAGCTGGAATGGGTGGATGACGACGAGTGAAGGCATCATGGATGGCCTCCTGTGATGCTTATCGTATCGCTTAGTTGATTTTCGCTGTTTTCAAACTCTGAACCTCTTTTACCATGTCAAGTACTTCGGTTTGTAATAATTAAACCCTTCGGGGCAGATTTGGATTTAATCTATGTATTGTACTCTGGACTCGCCTTCGTGTGAGTTTTAATGCATATTGTCGATCCTTTGTTGCTATGTAAGTGATATTACCGGGCTTGACCCGGCAACTTACGACGAGATGATACTTTATTATTGCTTAATGACCAAAGTGGATTGGTTTAGGCAATAGTACGATACTTTCTCGGGCGGGTTGTCACATTAGTGCTGCGTTGGTGGTGGAGCGAGAAGAGCCCGGAAGGTCACTTAAGGTACAGCGCCCGGTCTATTTTGTGAGCGAGGTACTCTCCGACTCGAAAACCCGCTACTCGCAAATGCAAAAGCTAGTATATGCTGTCTTGATCACCAAGTGTAAGCTTCGCCACTACTTCGACGCGCATCCTATCACGGTCGTATCCAAGTATCCGCTCGGAGAAGTGATTCAGAACCCCTAGGCCGAGGGAAGGATAGCCAAGTGGGCTCTCGAATTGATGGGGCAAAACATATCCTACGCACCGCGCAGTGCCATCAAGTCACAGGTGTTGGCGGACTTTGTCACCGAGTGGACGGAAATTCAGACCCCGCCAGCACCCTTCGAGCATGAGACCTAGATAATGTACTTCGACGGCTCCGTCATGAAGGAGGGAGCGGGAGTAGGCCTTGTCTTCATCTCGCCCCTGGGCGTGCGCATGGAGTACATGGTTCGACTATACTTCCCCGCCTCCAACAATGTCGCCGAGTACGAAGCGCTCGTCAACGGCCTTCGAATCGCAATCGAGCTCGGAATCCGCCATCTTGAGATCAGAGGGGACTCAGAGCTTGTTGTGGAACAAGTCATGAAGGAGAAAAACTATGTGGATCCGAAGATGGCGGCATACTGTCAGGCTGTGCGTGAGTTGGAGGACAAGTTTCACGGGCTCGAGCTCCATCATGTACTGCGCGACTACAACAAGGCCACGGACGTCCTCACCAAGACTGCATCAAGCCGCAAGCTAGTACCGCATGGTGTGTTCGCGAGCGACCAGCACGCGCCGTCCGTGCAGGTCGAGGGGGAACGCCCGCAAGAGTAGGAGGGGCCGGAGGTCATGGAGATCGACCAGCCACCCGACCTGAACCTTGAGGATCCAGATTGGTATTTTCCCATCCTCGAGTGGCTTGTCGAAGGGAAGCTGCCTTCCGACCAGACGGAGGCGCGTCGTATCACCCGACGAGCCAAGGCTTTCGTCCTCATCGAAGGCGAGCTCTACAAGCGAGGCATGGCAGGCGTACTCATGCGCTGCATATTGAGAGATCAAGGCAAGGAGCTACTTCAAGAAATCCACGTCGGAACATGCGGACATCACGCCGGTCCGAGAACTCTTGTCGGGAAAGCTTTCCGACAAGGGTTTTACTGGCCCACAGCGGTAGCGCACTCCAAGGATATCGTGCGGCGCTGCGAGGGATGCCAGTTCTATGCTCGACAAACTCACCTCCCGGCGCAGGCGCTTCAGACCATCCCCATCACATGGCCATTTGCCGTGTGGAACCTCGACATGGTGGGACCGCTCCGACAAGCACCTGGGGGCTTCACGCATCTGCTCGTGGCCGTCGACAAGTTCTCCAAGTGGATCGAGGCTCGACCCATCGTGAAGGTCCGCTCCGAGGAGGCCGTAACGTTCTTCACCGACATCATCTATCGCTTCGGCATACCAAATACAATCATCACCGACAATGGCACCCAGTTCACGGGGAAAAAGTTCCTCAATTTCTGCGACGACAACCACATCCGAGTGGACTGGACTACCGTGGCGCACCCGAAGACCAATAAACAAGTCGAAAGAGCCAATGGTATGATCCTGTAGGGGTTAAAACCCCGAATCTTCAAACGCCTCGAGAAGTTCTGAGCTAGATGGGTGACAGAGCTGCCATCTGTTCTCTGGAGCTTGCGCACCACGCCTTGTTGAGCTACTGGCTTCACACCTTTCTTCATGGTGCACGGGTCGGAAGCCGTGCTCCCCACGGACATCGACTATGGAAGCCCGAGGGTCCGCGCATACACCGAGGAAGGGAACCAGGTTGCTCTCGAAGACGCCATCGACCAGCTCGACGAGGCGCGCGACGTAGCACTGGTACACTCAGCAAGATACCAGCAAGCCTTGCGGCGCTACCACGAGTGCAATGTGCATAGCCGCGAGTTCCAGGTCGGCGACCTGGTGCTCCGACAAGTCCAAGGCAGCAAAGATCGACACAAGCTCGCGCCCCCATGGGAGGGGCCTTTCGTCATCGATCAAGTGCTCCGACCGGGAACATTCAAGATCCGATATGAGGACGGCAGGGTCATCTCCAACGCATGGAACATAGAACACCTGCGGCCGTTTTACCCTTGAGTAATGTTTCCTGTTTATATCTTATGAATCAATGAATAAATGCCGCATACTTTTGTTCATACATCTATGAGTTCATAAGCTTCTGCGTTGCCATGTTTTTTATGTGCTGCAACGTTTTCCAAAGGTTGAGCGGTGAGCGTCCCTACACCTATGTAGAAACGCTCACCGCTCGGGGGCTACCCGGGGCACGATGCCCTCCTTTCGTTTTTCTGTTTTTAAAACAAAACCCATCGACAACTATGTCGTAACTGATCGCACACGCGAGAAGTTTTTTGGCGGAATGCTCAGGCTTGCGAAAGGTGAAGATGGCAATCTGCGCGGGGCTTGGCGTTGCTGCTTGTTCAAAGCTTCTAGCACCTACGCCTCCACGGCTACGGTGCGAAGACTTGCGAGCATAGTCCAGGTCCACAGGCTTCCATCCGACCTCTTTCGAAAAGCGCTCGGGTAACCGCTCGGGCTCCGACCTAAAACGATTTTAACGAAAAACACGCGAGTTACTTTTCAAATTTTCTCAAGTACTCTGGGGCTGCGAACACGTGGCACCATTTAATGGCTTGGGTTGACCGAGCTTTCCAACTCCTACGCCCCCGCGGCTCCAGAGTGAAGCTCGATCAGCTTGCGTCCCTAAGTTCTGCTACTCGTTTCCGCAGTCGTCCCCTAGTGCTCGAGAGCGTTTGAGCTGTAACACATCTGGACAAGTTTTCAACGAAATAAAACTGTTTGAGGCTTTATACATACGAATTGTTCTTAATTGCCTACAAAATAGCATGATACATCTAATGAGATGGCCTGGAGTCATCTTCAGCTTCTGGTGTGTCTTGGGGAATCAGGTCCAGGTCCTTCATTGCGACGTCGGCCATGGCGCGGGCAAAGGCAGCACAGTCCTCTTCGAGCTGGTCGTAGTGGTCGTCAGAACAGCCGGGCGCCCAGCCGCCGCTCAGTGCTGTGCGGTCCAGCCCTTGGTAGTGCGAGTCGAACATGGCAAGCACCCGGTGCACCACCTTCCGAGCAATTGACAGTTCTCGCTCTTTGACCACTTCTGGGAGGCACTCAACTTGTCTCGCGAGCGTGCCAGGAAGCATCGGTCCAAGGGGAACGCTGAGCTCCAACAAGATCTGGCCAACAAGCCGTCCGAACTTGGCGTGTTCCAGGATGTTCTGCTGGCGTGATGCCTCTGACTCGCGTCGGACGTTCTTGACCCCCTCGAGTTCGGTCCTGACCTGTTCCTGAGCATTTCGGGACTCCTCAAGCTCGGTCTTGACCTCTGAAGAAGGACGAGAAGTTACAATAATAGATACAACGCAGCCAAGCAAGCGGAAAAGCGAGGCAGGGTCAAGAGGACTTACTCTCAAGCTGCCCCGACAACCTCTTGATCGCCCCGACCTTCTCAATGATCCTGAGCTCGGCATCATTCACCTCTTTCGCCTTCTCCGTGAGCTTTACGCTCATCACGGCGCGAGCCATGCACAGCCCTGCACCCGCGAGAAGGCGCATCAACACCGACGAAAACCGATGAAAAGAAAGAAGCCTGCAGCAACCAGAGGTGTTCAAAGTCCACTCACCGTCGACATCCTGCTCCAACTTGGTGTTGGCGTCCCGGAGCCGGGTCACCTCGTCGGTGGCGTCCTGGAGCTTGGTGGTCAGGTCGGAGAACTGCTTGTTGGCCGTCCTGAGGTCCACACCGGCGGCCACCAAATCTTGCTCCAGCTCAGCCACCTTCGACTCGAGCGCCGTCTTCTCTTGGGCGGCGGCCTCAGTGGCAGCGGTAGCAATTGTGGCCTTCTCGGCGGCCTCATTGGCGGTCGTCACGGCAGCTCGCAGCTCCGCGGCCGTCGCCTCCGCCTGGGCCAGCTTTGCCTCGAGAGACTCCCGCTCCGTCACAGCAACAGCCGCGGCTGCCTGTGCGGCCGTGGCGCAGTCCTCCGCGGACTTCACGGCGGCCTCGAGCGCGGCCGTCGACGACGCCTCGTTCGCCACCGCATCGGCGGTGGCCAGACGAGCAACTGCCAGCTGCACCTCCAGCTGGAATCGCTCCGCCCGGAGCTCCTCGATGGTGCACGCTTTCTTTGCGCCGCACTCTACGAGCGTCTGTTCCAGGCGTGAAGTCATCAACTGCAATACTTACGAGAGCGGGGAAAACAAGGTCAAGATCTAGATTCAAAGGGACTCACCGTCGTCGCGGGGAGGATGAGCTCGTCGAATGCTCGCTGCGCCTACCCGAGGCCTCGCTCGAGGAGGTGGCGAGCCGCGACCTCCTCATCTTCGTCATCGAGCGCGTCCGCCTCGCGGGCTGCGGCCCACGTGGAGCGCACGAGATCAGCGACCCTCCGCCGGCTCCGACAACAGCCCTGTGCCCGAGAAGAGGCGGCTGCCCGAGCTTTCCTCGACCTCTTGGATCTTCAGGGAGGCACCGCCCGTTGTGCCCACAGGGACAACGTGTTCTTGCGGGTCTGGGCGGGGCGGGCTTGCGGTGGGCGCTGCTTCGACGACAGGGACGGCGAGCCGAGGCGACGGCAACTCCGGCGCGCTCGCGACGGACGTCTCCACGACCGCGGCAGGGGACGAGGATGCGGTGGTGGCCAGCTCTACCTCGGCCGCACCGGCCGCAGATTCCTCGAGGTTGACCTCAGTTGCCGCAACCATGGTTGAGGTTTCGAGGGCCCCAGCTGCTCCAACCAGAATCGGCTCCGGCCGCTCTGCCTCGGCCGCTTCGAGCACGAGCTCCTTGTCACCGGGCTCGGCCGCTCCGACCACGGCCGCGGCCTCGAGCGCAGCTGTTCCGGACGCCTCGGCCCCAGACTCTTCCGGGTCCGCCAGGAACCGCTCCAGCTCGGCCCCAAAGACGGACGGGTCGCCGCTCGAGAAGTTGGGGTCATCAAGGTCAATGATCTCCTGAGGCCTGGTAGACACATCAGCAGCTGCCGGCGCCTCCATCGCACCTCCATCCACCTGCGGCGCCTCGGGCACGGTTACGGCTGCTTCGACCGTCGTAGGCGTCTCGGTCTCATTCCCGCCGGCCGACGGTGCCGAGAGCATGTTCTTCTCGGAGGCCGCCAACGAGGCGTCGTCACCTTCGACGGTGGCAGCGACTGGGGGCTCGATCGCCGCCGGGGACACGTTCTCCTCGGAGGTTGTTTATCTCCTGGCCGAGCCGCCGGCTTCCGATGTCGGCGGAGGCACCGCTGTCTCGACAGTTTCGGCCGCCACGGTGGATCCGCTCCCGGCTTGCGCCGCCAGCGTTGGGGCAGAGGGAGATAACGGACGGGGTCCGGGCTGAGGGTCACGCGCACCCAGCGCTGCGGGTTTCTGCGGTGCGAGGCTGAGCATGCTCGTGTCGGCACGGCTGAGATAAGAATAGAATAGAAATAAGAAGCGAGCGAAGATGAAGAACAGTAGAACGATAAAGAATAGCGCACAAATGCTTACATGGAAGACCTAATGCGGGCCCGCTAGACAGGCCTGTCTGACGGGCCCGACTCGGGGGCTGGCCTTTTGGCCCCCGCCGGCTCAGAGGCCGGATCTTGACGCTCTGCCGGCTCGGGGGCTTGCCTCTCGCCCCCCGACGACTTGGGGGCAGAACTCTGGTTCCCCGACGACTCGGGGGCTGCCTTTTTGCCCTCCGCTGCGCCGGAGGTTTGCCTCCGGTTCCCGCCCGCGGAGAGGTGGACCTGCACGGCCGGGGCTCCGCCGCCCCGAATAACCAAAGATTGAAGACGCCGTGAGGGAGTACTCGTACTTCCCCCCTACGGTGCGCTCAGTGTGGACGACGGCGGGGTTGACCTCGCCTTGGGAGACGACCGCCTCTTCGAGGAGTCCGGGTCCCGTCGCGGGGCATCGTCGGAGGAGTGGCGAGAGGAAGAATCGCGGCCCGCCGTCCGCTTGGGTGGATCGTCCCGACGCGGAGGATCCCTCCGCCCCTCGGAGGCATGGGAACCGCCAAGGGCCGCCTGAGAGCGGGTTACCCTCTGATCCTCTCGGGCGGGGCGGACCTCCGGATGCGAGCCGGAACTCGCACCCTTCTCGCGGGCGACCGGCTCCGACCGCAGCTTCGAGCTAACCTCCGCGGCCTGGCGCGGTGAGGATAGAGGCGACCCGGACAGGCCGCTCCAATCGATGTCCGCGCTCGGATCGTCGCCGCTCCATTGTGGTGGCGGTGAGGGGTCCTCGTCCGAGGAGACGTTGGCCTCCCTTGTTTTACGGTGCTTGGCGTGGCGGTCGTTCCGCTCGCGTTTCGCGATCTCCGCGTCTTTGTGCCGGGCCTTGCGCTCGCCCCTCCGCCTCTCCCCGGTGGCCCTGGCGCGATTGAGGATCGCATCCTGCGGGAGAGGGGGCTTCGCGGAGACGAGATGGGAGCACTTCAGCTAAAAGCGAAGGAAGCAGAGGAGGTCAGCAACAATCGAAAACCTTCGAAGAGATCCAAATCAGAATAAGGACTCGAACTAGTCGGAAAACATGTCGAAGGAAGAAAACACTCACAAGTTTTTCAGTCCCCTCGTTGGGGAGCATGGGCAAGAGTTGTGACGGCGGCCACGAGTACGACGCCTTCCCAATGGCCACCGCCACGCTGCGCTGGACCTCATCCGGGGAAGGCGGCTCTGGCGCTGTCACGATCCCCGCGAAAGGGGCCCTGCTGGCTGTCATCTCGCAGATACGAAGAGGCCACCTCCGGAGCGGGACGATCCCCCGCGTATGGTACTGGCCGATGACGGCCGCCAAGTCAACCCCGGCATTGCGGAGCCGGGTCAGCACCGCCCAATGCTCCTTGAGCAGCTTCTCTCGTTCCGCCGTTGGAGGTCCGTCGCTCCAACTCCTTGGCGCCTTGGCGAAGGAGACTCCGGTGAACTCCGGGAGCGCGAGGTCGGGGTCGTTCTTGAGGTAGAACCAACCCATGTGCCACCCGCTATTGGAGCTCGTCAACGCGAAGGGGATGTACGCGTCGCCCCTGCCCTGCTTCATCCGGAGGTTGGCGCAACCGATTGTCGCAGGAAGCGAGCCGTCCTTCAGGCAGACAAACTTGAAGAAGTACTTGAAGAGGTGCCAGTAGGCACCGACCCCCAAGTACCCCTCGCACAACACCTCGAACGCCGCCATCTGCTAGATGCTGTTCGGGTTGAGGTGCTGGAGCTGCAGCCCGTACTCGAAGAGCACGGCGCGAATGAACCGCCTGGCGGGGATGGAGAAGCCGCGCTCGTGGAACGCCACGAACGAGACGACATAGCCCTTCGGCGGGCGTGGCACGGATTCGTCCTTGGGTACCCTCCACTCTTCGGCGTCGGTCAGCGCGGGGAGCTGCCCGGCGGCGACGAGGTGGTGAAGCATCGTGCGGGACACATTGAAGCGCGACCAGTTTGACATGGCGACGGCAAGCTCTCGCACACGGTGCGGATGAAAGAGGCGGCGACGCTGTAGGCGTGAAGCACAAAGGGAGCGGGCGGCGATGGCAATGGCGAAGGCTGGGAAGCAAATGGTTCGAATCCTAAGCCGGCGCACAGTTAATAAGGAGAGGGCGTGGCTGCCGGCCTTAAATGCTGGCCCCACCACGCCAGAAAGACGCCTGCACGAGCGCGCGCGCCTCGGGGTAACTGACACCCGTCTGCGCGACGCTTCGACGCCTGATGGGCCCGGGAATCTGAACCAACTGCGCGCTATCTCTTCAAACCGTCACATCCGCCACGTCGGCCACGACCTCCACGACGGACACGTCGCCTACAACCATCACGACCGTCTCAACCTAAGATCCCGGGACAATAGCAACATTTATGAAGAATAAAACCCCACAAGCGAGTCTACAACTCACTCGTGGGCTACATCCGACGGATGCGCTCGCGCGCACCCACCGGGAGAACCAAGACAAAGGACCATCACGGCACCTCTCATCTGAGCCTGTGAGCGAGTCTATGACTCCCACTCCAGGCTCGGGGGCTACTGACGAGGGCCTGGATTAGGGCCCCTTAAGCGGCGAGATAATTACCCTCGAGGTGGAGTCATCTGACACCATTGACAATGTCAAGGCTAAGATCCAGGACAAGAGGACTACAAACCCTTGTCAGGACCATCACTGGCAAGACGCCTCATCTCCGACTAGTTGGAGGCATCTCCGAGAAGTCTCCGCTTCGTACGACAACTCTCCGCCTCGCACGAGGAATCGCCGCCTCGTACGACAAGTCCCCACTTTGTACGACAAGTTTTCGCCTCGCACGACAAGTCTCCGCCTCGCACGAGGAGTCTCCGCCTCGCACGAGGACTTTCCGCCTCGTCTTCGACAACTTCGCTCGTATGAGAAGACTCCGCCTCCGACTACTCGTTCGCACGAGAAGTTTCCGCCTCCGACTATGGCAGGCCCCGCACATAGAGGTCGGAGCGGGGGAACCAGGGCCCACACTAACGTGGCGCTGCCCCGACGCTCGGGCTCCCCCGCGGCGACACGTAACGCACCAGTTCCCCGCGCCATGCAAACGCTCCAGCTGGCGGCGCGCGCGGGCGGCCGGCTCTGACAAGGGCCGTAATGCGGCACTGTTCGGCCGCGCGACCCCCGACGCGCCGTCCCGTCGAACCCTGCGGCACGCCAACCCCGTCAGATGCACTCAAGTACTCCCTATAAGCAGCGCCTACCTACATTTAGGCCCTAACGTGGCGGGCTTAGCTCACGCTCAGGCGGGTTGAGTCATCACGGAAGAACTCGGAGGAAGCGCCAAGCGTTCGGAATGAACAGCACCACCCGGACACGCGGCGGCCCCGAGCTCCACAAAAGCTCAACTCTCCTTCAATGCCTCCTGGCCAACATCAACGCACGAAAAGACCTCCCGGTTCTACGACACTATAGCAATTACTTGTGTCTATAAAAGGGAGAGGAGGGCAACCGTCACAGGGGCTAAAAAAACCGAACACTCACACCCTAGGGACTTGGGCTCGATACCCTCTCCCGACCAGTTTGTAACCCCTACTACAAACATCTCTAGCGCAAGAACACGGTAGCTCGAAACTGGACGTAGGGTATTACTCCTCGGATGCCCGAACCAGCTTAAACCTCGATGTCTCTCACGCTAACCATCCGGGTCGGACACACAGTCCAATACAAATTTACTGCCCGGCGGTAGAGAACCCCGACAGGAGTAACCCTCTTTTTCATTCGGTCAGAATTCAGAAGTATGCGCGACCATTTTTATTATTTTTTTAAAAAGGAACACGATGGGTTTAGTTCGGTCTAACTGGGTGCAGAGAACGTGGCCCATGTTACGTTGGATTCTCTCGCTGCTAACGATAGAATCCGGCCCACCTTGTACGACACAATTATTAGAACTCGTGAAGAAGCTAAACTGGAGCTGATTTCTGCTCCATTTAGAGTCTTAAGTGCGGAGTTTATTGTATGAGAATTGCTCCGGTAGACCCTTCCACGTGATTAGCACGGAAATTAAAGCAGCCACGTCATAAATCTTGATTTAATCCCGGATGGGTATTGTTTGGGCCCGACCCTACCCGTGCCCAAATCGATGCTCCAGTCCAGTCCAGTGGACTGTTATGCACCGCAGCCCAGGCCGCCCCACTCCCCTCTCGTTTTTCTTCCCCCGACCCCTAACTTCTCTGTGAGGCCGTCTTGGCGGCGGCGGCTCAGGACCGGCGGCGGCGGCGAGCGCAGGTGGAGGCCGGATCTGACGGAACCCGCCGGCGGCGTGCGGAGGCGGATGGGGCGAAGGAGGTGTTGAGGACGGCTCGGGTGGCCATCTCTTCCGCGGCGATGCAGGTCCGGCGAAGGTAAGTTCCTGGAGGGACTGGCTGAGGCCGCCGGCGGCGTGCGCAGGTCATTGTCTCGATCTTGCCTCCAGCATGTCCAGCCAGGTCTCCCTGCTATTCAACTGTTTGTTGCCTCGATTCATCGATATGTCGACTTGATCACTTCTCGTGACCGTCGATCTGGATGAAATTAAATGCCGTCTCTGTTTATCATCATAATCATCATCATCAGACAACACCCGAATCAGCAGAAAGTCATGATAAAAAGCCGCATTATAGAAATATCAAATAATTAAGGAGGAGACATCTTCTTCTGTCGCGTGTGCGTACTTCAGATCTGTGCACAAATCGTTCTAGAAATCGATATTATATTATATCATCCAGCCACTCCTAGGCCAAGATAATAATGAGGTTATTCAACACTCTCTAATTAGGTGTAAGAATAGATGGCTTTGTTTTTGTTGACTGAAACCAGACTGATTGGACTGTCCTTCTGTTGATTTTCTGCGGGCACCTTTTTTTTTGCGAATATGCGGAAAACATTTGACATGTTGGAAACTTATGCTTGTGCTTATACCACAGCTTAGCTTTGCATTTCTTGTGCAGTACAGTTAGCAGCTGGAAGCCATGATTATTACTATATATATAACTCATGTAGTGCTAATCTTGCAGCTCCGCAATGCTATAGCTAGTTCTATGCAGTTTTTGCTTTGTTTTGGCAGTTAATTGGGTCGTCTACATAAATTTGACATTGAATTAGGTTTTGATTCTACCACATGAACAAATGAAATAGAGAGGAACAAAAATTATAAACCAACGAATTGTGAATACCTTTAACAAATGATAATTAAATGTCTAGGTAAACTAGGTCTGGTTCATGCTTGAGATCCCAGATACACAATCATGTATGCGATTGATTACATTTGCCCATCATTCAAGCCAGCAACCATATATAGTAACCAATGTAATCTTTTAATAACAATGTAGGTCCTCTTAATTGGCCAAAACTGAAATAGTTGACTACTATATTATATTTCAGTGGGTATTCATTACTATTAAGATTCCTTGGGTGCTTCATCATCATCCATGAACGCTTCAACTTGTTCTTTCACCTTTTTAGCCTGGTTTGCCTGACATAGAATAAGGTCTGTAGCCACTTGTTTTCTGATCTTGTCTATATCCCCCTGTAATTGTCAGTTCATATTAAGTTACATAGTTACATATGGATGTCCATAAGAAAATAAATTGTAGATCCTGACCTGTGAAAACTTTTTAAGAAGTCTTGAGCCATTCCAGAGTTCCATGTATTTAATAATAAAATGTCCACATGAGTTACTGCATAGAAAAAATACATATAAGAGAGGAATAATGTGCACCCAAAATAAGCATCAATAATTGTTTGACATACCCATCTTCCTGCTTTGGTATATTTTCTTCGGTCTGACGGGCCAATCTGCTACATTTGTAGGTGCCTTTGGGTACATTCCCTGCAATGGCAACAATTCCATTTTTCTACAAAACAAAAGGTACATAGCAGGTGAGCACTAACTAATTGAAATCTCCGTACAAATTCAGCAACGGAAAATAATAGATGTTTGCATACCAGATTGTTAATTTCAGTCTCGTACATCTCAAGTTCCCAAAGTGAGTCCAGAATATGAAACTCTTGCATCTTATTCATAATTACTACTACCATCCAATGTTGTATTAGCGGACCTCGTTTGATATGAAATGGCATAAAGACCTACAATGGTAATGGAAATTAGTTGCATACTTTTATTGTATTTCAGTAAACTTTATTGTTGAGTAAACTGCAATGTACCTTATCATAAGAAAATATTATGCTGCCAATCTCCCGAAGAAACATTTGTGATATTGAATTGTCATATCTTTGTGCGTTATAGTCACATGCTGTAAGACTGTAGAATGAAGGGCATAGAAACCTACTGTCACGAAATCGAGGTTGTAGAATGCTCGATGTGTAAGCATCGATAACCTGCCAAAATATCATTTCAATGACATTCATTTGTAGAGATGCAAAACAATATGACTTGAGCACTCCTATATCCATGATTGACAACGGCAGCAATAAATTTGTAGAGATCACAAACAGACTTAACTCTTTGGAAAGGGTAACTGCAGGCATGGCAAAGGACCCACGCTTGGTGAGATGTCTAGAGGTATTGCACACGCCATGCAAAGTGACCCAAACATACTAAGTTTTGGTTTACAATTTTGTCCCCATGTGTAATCTGTGCTCTTTTTGACTATCAGGGAGAATATGGCGTTACGCCACAAAGGGAAGGTCCATCAATGGATGAAGCAACTGAGACTCAAAAGAAAAGGAAAACCAAAAAGTAGTGCCAATCCATATTTTTGCTCCATATTTGGTCATGTTCTAGTTAGATATTCATAATCAGGTGATAGTTAGATATTTGGTCTAGTTCGATATTTGGTTAGTTCAAAGGATATGGTTTCAAACTTCAAAGGATGGTCTCATGTAATTAGTTCAGAGGGTGATGCAACTTATCTATTTACTCTCTCTAAATTCAGTGTTTGTTTACTGTTCTGGTCATGTTCTTTTCCAATTACAAAAATGTTCTTTTCCAATTAGTGCGTCATGGTGGGACATTAGTCTCAGGAAAACTGTCAGGTGCTTGCAGAGTGATCTCGTTGCTCTGGAGATGCATTACCTTTGAATTACATGCAGATTGTTAAATTGGGAATTGATCAATTCATTACAAAACGATTTGGAGTTTCAGTCAGGACAGGCAGTAGTTGAATGTGTTTTGGCAGGCTCTCTTGGTGGTTTGGGAGCAGTACATTTTTTATTCTTCCTCTGAATGAGTGGGCTTATTTTCCAGTTGAGCCACAATTGTATATTTTCACAAATTATGTTTGCTTGGTGCTAGCAGGAAGTTATGTTTGCTTGGTTCAAGCTTTGTTTCCACGGTCACATTTCCCAACTGCTTTTATTTGTCTGACGAAAAGGGGGGCACTACTGGTCAAAGAGCACAATCAGGAAAAAATGTTAACACTAGCGCCATGATATTACAAGATTGTCAAACCATAATAATTTGCTCTGCAACTTTAACAGAATATAGTTCCCTCAGAAGGTAACCCAGAAAAAAAAGTTGTGCCCAGATATCAAACGCTTACAATGGCAGCCAAGTACATTTCACAGGTCAGGAGATCTTATTGCTTCATGCATGCTCTAGTCCAGAGAAACACCGTCCGAGGGCAGGTTTCACAGTGCCCTGCTCTACAAACGAGAAAATTTCAGATGCTTGCTGGTCGGTTCTTGAGCCGTCAAACTTCAAAGTCCGAGGGGAGAGTTTCTTCAAGTAAGGAGGAGTGGCAGTGCTGTAAACACAATTCTGACAATATCATACGTGCTTGTGCCTGACTGAACCTGTGAAATTCCTGCAGAGACAAGCGGAAGTGTTATCACTTATCAGTTTGGTAGTTTGCTTGATCACTAGTACTTTCTAACTACTGCCTGTTAAATGGTCGGTTTTGATTTCAGAGCCTGAAATCTTTTTCGGTGCAGTTGCCTACCTATCCTGCTACCGTGTTCGGCGATAACGACGGTGATGGGATAAGCCTAGTTCTGTATTTCAAGCTATCTGACAGCTTCGACAAGGAGATCTCTCCTCAATTGCAGGACAACATCAAGGTAGATTTACTTGCACTGACAAGTTAAGCTACATTTCAGTTACCTTTGGCAAACCCTGATGACTTGTAGCTCAGCACAGCTGAGAGGAAGCTTGTGCAGACCTACAACCAGAAGCATGTGCTATCTCGCCCACAACACAAATTCTACAAGGTAACACACTACATTTCCTAACTACTTTATCAACAAAACATGTGCTGAAATCTGTGTCCTCCAATATTACTGAAACACCAACTGTTCTAGAAAAAAATCCTGTGTGTCATCATTGATAATTCAGGGTCCAAAATACAGAAAAAGAATCCTATGCTGATTCCAGAACATTGTCGGGCTCTATAAACGATCTCATTCACAAAAAGCAACGGAAGGAAGCATATCTCACCTCTTGGAAAATATCACGACACTCCATTGAGATTGCAGGTTCTCACATGCAAATCACATCCAATCAGGTCTGGTCCTACAAAATAGATATGATTCAGTCACATAAAAGAAAAGAATAAAGCATCAAAACATAAAAGGTATTATATTTGGCTTACTCTCAATGGACACTTCCTCTTATTATGACCGCCTTTGCGGCAAGTACTGCACAAATTCATGGGTAACTAGCATAATCAACCAATCAGTACAAAAATTGAAACTGTCAATTCCCATATGGACTTATGCAGCCAGCCAATACATCATCTTCAAGCATCACAAATTACCAACCACTATAATGTTTTACCTCTAATGGTGGGTTTTGATCCGATGGCATGTTATCATCTTCAGAACTGACATCCTCATTGACCTCCAGATGGAAGTCCAATTGCTCTTCATGTTCAACTTCTATATTGATATCCATTAGAATTACACTCCTGAAGACCAAAAACAAATTTAACTTTATCACACTAGAGCTACAGAGACGACCTTTTTTAAGGCTTGTTCTAGAACAATTGATAAATTCAAATGGAAACTGAAATTGTAAGTTCAATTTCATACTAATCCAAAAACTGTATCCAACTCTTTCAGTGCATTGCCAATGATTAGCACATCATTACTGGAAACAATAAACTCCAACACCTTTGTGTGCTCTTTTATGATTGCAACCATATGAAAATTTTCTTTAGTTTTACTCGAACAGATGAGAAATTTTAAACCTAATAATTTCAATGTGCTACAACAAAGAGACAATTGTTGGTTCTGTTACTCACACGTTGAATGTTTGTTTCTCAACATGGTCAGACTACACAGCAAGGGCCTTTATCTTTGCAGTGAAATATTGTTGGTTCTGTTACACTGATAAAATGGGAAAGTGTAAGCAAGGACCGACAAAGAGCATGAATAATACGGAAAAAAACAAAGAAAAGCTGGAAATTAGACATGTGATCGAATCACTACAATGAATTTGAGAAGAGAGATCAATCGACACAGATAGAGCTTCCCGTGAGCTGGTTGATCCCCCCTCCTATATAATCATTCATGTTCTCGAAAACAAGCCATTCAATTCAATTCTATAGAGATTTCATATGGTTTAAATCAAGGCCTAGGTGCTAGCTGCCTTCGTTGCCGATTAAATCAGATCCATATGAAGAGCAAAAGATAAAATCTTTGGAATGAATGAGGGAAGGGTACGGGATGCATACCCGTGGGACACCTAGATGTGCTGCCGCCCTTGCTCCGGTCGGCCTCATGGCGTCGCAGGTGACGGATTTGGGAGAGTTGGCCGCCGCAGACGCCGCCGTCCAAACCGACTCCGGGACGGGAATCACAGGCCCACGGATCAGGGAAGGGTCGCCACCAATGCCGCAGCCGCCACTGTCGAGATGGACTCCGGCCCTCCGGGAATCGCAGGTACAACAATCAGGGAGATGTGGTGTGCCCGCCCATTGCCGCAGCCAATGCTGTGGAGATGAACTCCCGCCCTCTGGGAATCGCTGTGGAGATGAACTCCGGCCCTCTGGGAATCGCCCTTGCCGCTGCCTCCGCCACCACATGAGCCGCCGGCGGCGGCCTCGGAGATAAATGGCGACGGGAGTACAGGACTAGCGGAAGCAAAATTGATTCGCGAGGGATGCCTGGGCTGCGGTGTAGATAAGTCCAGCGGACTGGACGGGGATCGGATTTGGGCACGGGTAGGGTCGGGCCCAAACCCTACCCATCCGGAATTAAATCAGGATTAACGACGTGGCCGCTTTAATTTTCGTGCTAATCACATGGGAGGGTCTACCGGAGCAAAACTCTTATTGTATAGTTACCTAGATTGTGAATTAAATAATTGTGCTACAGGAGTTTCATGATGATGACACTACTCTCTTCTCTTTCCTCATAGATATATTGACACATAAACAAAATTGGTGATGTGGCATCATAATTAATGCTCATGAAATCTTCAATGAAACTCTCATTAGAGACTGGCCTTACAAACAAAAAATGACGCATATATTTATAATTCCATTTATAAATTGAGCATACTTCCTACAGGCTCCAACTTTGATTGCAACGTCGCTCTATTCTTTGATATTCATTTGACCCTTCGCGATTATCACACAGATGGTGGCTCTCACCGATTAGTTATCAATCATTTTGTCTGGCTCTGCACTGATGCCTGATGGTGATTTAACTGCTTGAATAGTCTGTTCCACTGCCCATAGATTCCGAAACATCTATCTGCTGGCGCTTAACAGGGAAGGAAGCAATTGTCAGTTGATTTTTTCTTCACATAAACGTTCCAAGACAACTGAAATGCTACGGGGAAGTCGAAACATATAGCTATTCCGATGGAATTCGGCAGCCAATTTTATAGTAATAAAACCTCAAAATAAATTAATAATGATACGTGGGGCATCCGCAGTGCTGGTGCGCACCATCCTGACCCCCACCATCGAACGCTGGTTGAGTTCGCTGCATGCAGTGTCAGCAACGGTTGGTGAGGCCCACCAGCGATTAAAGAAAAAAAAATCTCACGGACCTTGGCCTCCTCGCGCGAACTGCAGGAGACTTCCAACCATTACTTTATTCATTCCAGCAGCCACGGTGCGGCGCGTCTGCAAGCGCCGAATGCTGCCTCTGACAGCTACGGTTCGGATGCCACTATGGTCATGGTTCGTTTTTTTGCATCCCACGGTTCGCTTTTGGAGTACACTGTGGGTGCCCGAGCACATGGCTGCGAATCTGCGATTGGCGCAAATAATTCAAGACTTGGGGGAGAATTAGGTGGGCAAGATGTGGATTGCACGTCATATCTAGCGGCATCTATATGTTAAGGCACAGCACCGTGGACAGCAGTTGAGCTGTGCCATTTATGGTCACAAAACAACAAATAATAGGGAGTATAAAATGCAGAAACAACCATTGCTCATTGGCGTTGCTAGAAATTATGGCCGGTTTGTTTAAGCTTCTCGGGCTAGCTTTTCTGACTTCTCGGGCTAACTTCAATTGTTGGATTGGCTTTCGTAAAGCTGAAAAGCTAGTTTCTGAGGAAATGAAATGAAAGCCGAAAAGCTGGTTGAGAGAAGTTCTTTACTTATGATGTGTTGAGAAGATAAAATTTTATTAAAAAAATTAATAGCAAAAGATCAATGGCTAACAAGCCAAAACCCAGAAAGCTAACTTTCTAGACCATTGCTTAAGCAAGAAATGGTGGCCTCATGGTCAATTACTGGCAATAGCACGTGCAAAATTCCTGGTCATTAGCAAACAAAAAGGTACATATGTCATCGCCTCTTATCTCCGAATTCTCTTAATTCAGTTACTTGGTTATCTTTTCTGCCAACCATTTTGTAATGGGCCTAGAAGTGCATGCGTTCAGTTAATCAAGAAACTAATAATTGATAAGAACAACACCACGAGTATCTAATATTTTCTTTCTAAAAATATGAATTTTATAACTTCTGAAAATATTGGAGTAAATAAAAATATTATTTTCAAGAATTTCTAATAATCCAATTCTAAAATAAAAAGACAAATTAGTATCAGGAATCCTATATTTTTTTCTAAATTATTCTAACCACTTTTATATATCCTTTCTCTTTGGTATATTTGCTCCAGGAACCCTTTTCTACTCTTTATTCTTTCCATGCCCTACCACTTTTAGATTAGACATGACTCGAAAGCATGTAACTTTACACGAAACATGGTGATTTTTCCCAAATTTTAAAAGATTAGGAGGGTGGGTTATGAGTTTTTAGAGAAGCATTTTTTTTTCTCATGCTAAAAGTCAAATATTAGAAAGAAATTTGGGAATCTCTGGGAGATACTCGTCCCAGTTGATGAAAATTTTTCTTAAGGTCTCTCGGTTATCTCTAAAGTACCTTTAATATCTCCTGTCACTAAAAGATGACATTTAGATAAGTGAAATGACAAAAGGTCGAATAGGTCAAAACTAAGTGTTAGGTCACTCCATCTTGATTGGCTCAATGTAACACAATCTGATTAGTGAAAGTAACAAATCTCATTACACATGTTTGGTTTGCAATGTTTTATAATCAAGTGACATTGCGATCAAATCTCCTACATATAATTCACTGTCGAGCAAGCCATATCCACTTATTCCAATTCAGCTTTCCAGTATACTACCTCTGTTTTTCTTTATATCTTTGGCCGTGTTTGTTTTAGAGGGTCTAAAAATTAGTCCTAAGGAATCTTTAATGCATGGAGTACTAAATAGAATTTATTTGCAAAACCTTTTTACAGATAAGTGTAACTTTGCGCGACGAATCTAATGAGTCTACTTAATCCATGATTTGATACAGTAATGCTACAGTAACCGTTCTCTAATCATGTGGTCAAAGACCTCATTAGATTCATCTCGTGAATTAGCCCAGAGGTTGTGAAGTTAGTTTTGTAAACTGACTTGATTTAATACTTCTAATTAATGGTCAAACATGTGAACAGTGCGGGGCTAATTTTTTAGCCCCCAAACCAAACACGGCCTTTATATGATGTCGGCTAGCTTATATTTGAACTAATGGACGTCAACTAAATAAGAACAAAGGGAGTATTTATACAAGCTTGTTATCCCTTCTCCCTGGATACAACACTCACACCGTATTACGTTATCAAAAAAAGAGAATAATCACTCATTCCACTGCTAAAAACAATGTAATCCAATTCCTTTACGTTCACTGTCTTATCACGGACTAAAACTACCTTAGATTCCTTTAAAGATTCTCGAACACGAGGATTATCAACATAACACGTCAGATTTGACAGCTAAAGTCGAGCCATCGCGAAGAGGCTGTCGATGACGCGCGCGATTGCAAGTTTGCAACCACTGATGCCGGGTTTCGGTTCCCAGGAGCTTGCACCCGACCCAGATTCCCCTACCCCCAACGTGCGAGCCGTGACCCGGCACGAGTCCACGTCACCCACACATCAACACGAGCGCGCGCCTTGCTCCCCAACACCAAATCCTCCTGCACCACAGAGCAACAGGATAGCGTGGGACCCGCGAGGCAGCGATCGTTAGCCCACGAGCACCGCGTGCACGTGTGGCGCCACGCTTCCCGGGCGCCGGGCAGTGGCACGCGCTTAATTACCAGCAAAGTGGAAGGCCGTATTAAAAAGAGCCCCACGCAGCCCCCGTCTTCTCTTCTTCTTCTCCCCTTCCCAGCGGCACCAGGCCCGCCCTGGTGGCATCTCCGTAATTTCGCCGCCTCTTCGCCGCCGCGGGGGGTGGGAGGAGGAGGCATGGGCAACGCCAGCGGCCGTGAGGAGGACGCCGCGGCCGTCGACGGCGACGGCGACGGCGCCGACGTGGAGGACGGCGGCGGCGACTCGTCGGTCCGCTCGTCGGAGCGCGGCTTCCCGCCGTACGGCAGCGGGGGAGCCAACCACGTGCCGCGCGCGTGCTCGGTGGGCGTCGTCGGTGGCGGAGGTGGCGCGGGATCGCCGCCAGGGAGCCCCGGCCGCTCGCTCTCGCCGCGGATGTTCGTGCCCCAGGTCAGATCACGAGATCCCGCGCCGCTTTCTCTGTTTGCTTGCTCGGTAGGTTGATCCGTAGTTCGCTTTCCGATGCTTGTTTCGCTCGGGATGTGGTCGGGCGTGGTCGAGGTGCCCCTGATTTGGTTGGTTGGGCTAGGGTCCAATGCGAGGAGTTGTCACGATCTGGTGGTGGCTGGAATGGCTGGATATCATTCAAATTCGCTTCTGTTGGATACCATCCATCTTGTGGATGAACCGTCTGATCTCTGAATCTATTAGTTGATGTGTGTGTGCATTTTCGTGAAGTTATGTGCATGATTTTGGTATTTAGTTGCCCATCTATAATAGTTTAAGTAGTAGTTTGTCTTAGCAACGCACCGAAACAAAAAATTTTTTGGCACCTATCAGATCATGGCCAACTTCGATTGGACGTTCGTTAGCAGTAGATGGTATTTAGTTGATGATATTAGACTGTCAGACAGCCTGTTGCGGAACAGGGAGCAACCAGTGGATGCGAGTTGCTGATTGGTTATAGTGATAGAGTGACTATTTCATGATTCACACTAGATTCTCTGAGTCTGAGCATCTATTAGATGGTTTAATGGTGATGTGAGAAGTTAGCGTTTGTAACTAGTTTATTCTGTGGCCCCTTCTTTTCATCATGTATGTCCATCAGCAATTAATCATTTCTAAGGAACAGGAAGTCAGGTCTCTGGTGCATACTGACATTGATATATACCTGCCTCGTCTTATGAACAAGAATTTAAGTTTCAATTAAAGCTAGTTTCAGATAAGTACAGTCAATGGAACTTTTGTTCAAGTCTGGTGCTTTTCAAATTTATTTTGATAGTTTAGCACAATCATATCAAGATTCAGGTTCAATAACTCTTGTTTGAAAACTCCATAATGATCTGTTCAAATAAGACATAGCTTTGTACTATTCTAGTACTATTATTACTGCTAAAGTTGGATTGATATTACAGTCACTGTGCTTCTCTATTCTTGTTAGAGGTCACACATTTGTTGTTTCCTAAGAGGATTATGAAATCCGTACCCTTTCTGAACCAATATCTATGTTGCAGTTCATGGGACTTTGTTTGCACGGTATGCTGACATCTAATGTAATGCAGCATCACATCAAAATTCTGCTCATACCTTCCCAGTTTATATTTTACTTGAATAAGTTAGTCTGAAAACACTGGGGCAAGATAACTTAATTTGCTACTACTCGCCGCATTCATTGCTCCATTTATGATCTGTCCTCTGATGTTGGCATGATTGATAAGTAGAAATGGTGCAATTTGTTGTTTCGTTTTCAGCAGTGTCTTGATTTTTTAAATGGTGTTGTTTATTTTGAACTCTGAACCACATGAAGAACTGGTGGTGTAAGGATAGATGAATGGAAAATAAACTGTGAGGTTTAACTTGTTAGGGCTTCAAAGATAACTAGCAATCGTATCCGCTTATGGTAATTGTCGCAAGATGACATCAAACTTCTATGATAAAAGGCAAATGACATTAAGCATAGGGCTTAAGAGCTGCGTAATATGGTATTTCTCATTACCAGTATGTATTTACAATTGCAGATTTTGAAACCATCCTCTTTTTTTGGTAGCGCAATACTTAGCTATGAGAAACAGGAAAGATCAATTAGATGTGGATATGGTGCAACTTGTGTATTATGCATATAGGGATTCAGTGGAAAACTGAAAAAACATCCATATAAATATACATGGTAATTTATTCCCAAAACTGCTTCAAGTAATAGTGACAAGTTTTTTTCTTTTCATAATGTGCTTTGAGCTCCGTGGTTAGAACTTCTAAGGGCCCCCAACGGTTTGGACTTGAGTAGGTTTAAAAAGGACACGCTACCTTGTCAAGAATGACGCTTGGCAGAATATATGACCCACGCTCCTTTAGGCTCTTTAAATTCCATGGGTGGCGTAGCTACCAAGATCAATGCATTTTTTAGGGTGAGATCAATGCAGTTAATTATGTCTCTCCTAGAAGTTGGTTAGCGATTTCACCTTTTGTTCTAGGATTATTCTTTTTTGCGGGCCATTTGTGGCACGCAGGGAGAGCCTGAGCTGCTGCTGCAGGCTTTGAAAAGGGAATTGATCGTGAGTTGGAACCTGTTCTTTACATGACACCTCTTTACTTTGGCAACAAAATGTCATACAAGTGCTATGTCACTAAAAAAATTACGGTGTTCGTGTGTGTGCAAGCGCGCGTGCACATTTTTAGTTGTGGACTAATCAATTTCTGCAGCAATCAAATTTGCATAACTTAAGTATTGTAACTGTAAGCAACTGAACTACCCATATACCTTAAATACTGTAATATGCACCAGAAATGTGCCTACAGGACAGTTGAATAGTTGATGATCTTTCATATGATACCACTCAGCTATTATGTGACTTTTTCTGGGAGTTGGAGCTGGTCTTTTGGTAGCATCACAATAGGATTACAGTACACAAATTTGAGTGTTAAGGCTAATGCCAAAAAAAAAAAAACACAGAGAGAGAGAGCCTGATGCATGCAATCTTTCATGCGCATCTTCACAGCAGTTGAACTGGCACGGTAGACTCACTTTTATTATTCTGATTGTAGTGCCATACCACTCACTCTAAACTTCAGAGCATAGTGATTTTTGTGCGATAGAAGCCCAAAAGCAAGAATTTTTCTTAATATCTCATTGGTCATTGCTGTCTTCCTTTTGTAACTTATTTAGAACTGGTGAAGTTTCTTTGATCTTGTTTTCTTTATGGAAAATTGATTTACTCTTCTTTTTTTTTTTTTGAAATGGCTGCTTGTTTTTCCTCTCATAATGCAAGATTTCTTTCGGCAGCAACTTGTTTTGCAAGAATGTAATACATAGCATCTAAGCATCATCTTTTGTAATACAGATTCCAATACAATGGTTTGTGTGATCTCAACTATTTTGAGGGAACTGGATGTGTTCTATTAGTTTTTGTTGTCCTGCACCTCTCAGTGATAATGTGTTTGGATCTTGCAGGATGAAAATTGAATTATTACTAATAGAGGAATAGCCTGCTGTTGTTGTTGTAGAGGAAAACCCCATCAATACAGTGATTAAATATAATGGTAAAATGTGATATTTTTTATGGCCTAGGATTTAGTTGAACAACTTTCTTGTCTACCATCTTTTAGTATGTACTTACCTCCTTTGTCCCCACCTCAGTTGGTCCATTATAGGTCTAACATATAGTGTGTACTGTATAATAAGCCATGTGTCATCTGTTTCTTATGTGAAGTAGGAGCATTGCCAGTATATTGATTAGGCATGTTACTCCTGTATTGCAGACCCCTGTACCTCCACTACAAAGAGCTGCTGATGTAACCCCAGTATTCAACCAGATACTGATGAATGAACAAGAAGAATACGATGGGCCCCCTCCAAAGGAAATTCCCGCTTTGATTGTGTGGACCCTTGGAGGAAATAATGTATATGTTGAAGGATCATGGGATAACTGGAAATCAAGGTACAATAGTTTATTTATAATCCCTTTGAGTAGGACTGTAGCTTCAGAAATTGTTCTTGTATATTAATTGATTTAAGCAGAATTGTAACTTCAGACTTGCAAACTTAATCCTGGGGTTGTCCATTTATAAATGTTGCAGAAAAGCCATGCAAAAATCTGGGAAAGATCACTCTCTTTTGCTGGTGCTCCCATCTGGAGTTTACCGGTACAGATTTGTTGTAGATGGAGAAAGGAAATGTCTTCCTGATCTTCCCTGTGAAACTGATGCCATGGGCAACGCAGTTAACCTTCTTGATGTTAATGTGAGAATTCTTTCCTTCCTTATCTTTTTTCTTTTATTTCTTTCTTCTTTTTTCTTTTATTTCTTTTGTTTCTTTCTTCTTCAGAAAAAAAAAGTGGGTGAAATTTACCACACCAAGCATGGCAATGCTACCATCCATTTACATTTTTTGTCTTCCCTCACAAAAGGAAGACGAATGTAATTTTGGTCTTAGGCTAACTCAGGCTTCGGAATTTTATCCCTTTAAGAGCTGTGATATATAGTTTTCTGGAAGGAATAACACTTGGAAGCCCCTTTGTCTCTTGTTAATTATTCCTTAACACCCTTGTGCATGCAGGACTTTGTCCCTGAAAGCGTCGAGAGCGTGGCAGAATTTGAGCCGCCTCCATCTCCAGACTCTAGCTATAGTTTTCAGGCACCTGAGGACAAGGACTTTGCAAAGGAGCCTCCTGCTCTTCCTTCCCAACTCCATCTCGGTGTTCTTAACTCACAGAACTCAGAAGAAAACTGTGCGCGGCCGCAGCACATAGTCCTCAACCACCTCTTCATCGAAAAGGGCTGGGGCGCCCACCCGCTGGTGGCACTCGGTCTAACCCACAGGTTCGAGTCCAAATATGTAACCGTCGTCCTGTACAAGCCCATCGAACGATAACAATAGCCCGCACTTGAAGAGTGGAAGTTAATGCTTTGACAACTCACTGCGAGAGCAGTGATGAGCAATGCAGAGGTGATACATGCTTGTAAAAGCTGTTGAGGTTCAGGAGTATTGTTTCCATTGCCTTGGACGGCTTGCAGAACCTCTGGTTAATGTTGTACATGCTGCACTATCAGGATGTTGGCCTCCTGGTTTGTTATCCTGTTATTACAGAGAGCCAAGGCGCCCTCAGTTCCTACATGTCCGCCTGTCGGCATTGCTCCCCGCCCCCAGGGATGAAATGTGTGTAGAGGTGTCACTGAAAACCGTGGAAATCCACAGAAGTTAGGTCCCAGAGATAGAACATGTGATTCCTAGATTTTTGTTTGTCTTTGACTGGTGAAAGACGGTGTTGTTATGTAATAAGATCAGAGGAATTTACAGGATGGCATACTTTCTGTTTCGTTGTCTGCGCTAGCGTTTTCATGCAAGAATTCAGTAATTTACCGTGCCATTCATGTACCGAACTGATTGGGATTTGCCTAATCATTTGCTGCAGAGCTCAAAAACACTATGGGTGCGTTTGGTTCGCTGTTTCTGGGCCAACCAGGCCCACGGGGTGCAGGCGAGCGGCGTTTGATTGCCTGCACCGCCCCCAGAGCCAGGCTCTCCAGATGCATTTTCCCCCCTCTTGCCTGCATCCCCAGAAACGCCAGAAACGGCCGTTTCTGCAGAGCCAGGCTCGGCTCATGCAGCTGTTTCTCTCACTAATGATGTATTAGTGTATAATTAGTAAATATCAAGTGATATTAATGTATTTTATGGATAATTAAGACATGGTTAGATAAAATAAGTCCTTTAAAACTGTATTTGTACAAAATAAAAATTATAATCATAATTTTTTAATATTTTTTATCTCATGCGACTTATCTCGTACAAGCAACCAAACGTCTGCTCTCTCTAGGCTGGCTCTGGATGTCCACGCAACCAAACAACGACACTCTGCATGCTCAGAGCCTGGCCGGAGGGATGCAGGCCAGGAAAACAGAGAAGGGAACCAAACGCACCCTATAGTTCTTGTAAGATACTGGGTGAGAACAGGAGCAAAGGGGTGTCGTTCTCGCTTCTCGCGGCATCCACGTGAGGTGTGCGGCGCGCCAATTCCCTCGCTCCGCTACACGGGAATGTTTTTATTGGAAAAAATCTGAATTACTCCTTGTGTATAATCAAAGTCTGGATAATTCTTTGAAGTACTTATCTTGATTCCATTCACCTCTAAACTACACTATTCGGTTCAATTTACCCCTTAACACAAATTTGTCCTTTTTTTTCTCCATGAGCAAGTAGAGTGTTAAGTTCAAATTTTGTAAGATGATAACTGACAACATAAGACATGCTAAAAATATTTATCATAAATTTTTCATCACTATTTTAATAGGGTAATATGATTAATAATCAAATTTGTCATTAAGATAGAAATTTATTTAAAAATAATGATACAAAATTCATAACATATTGTTCTAATATAGATTACAATGTCCACTACCAACTTGCAAAGTACCAAATAAAAATTCAACTTGTATATGGAGAAACAAAAATGACAAATTTCATTATCGAATAAGTTGAACCAAATAGCTAAGTTTAGGAGGTAAATTGAACCAAAATATAGTTTATGAGGTTATCTAGACTCTCGTTATACTTAAGAGTAGTAATTTAGATTTTTTTTAATTTTTAGGATTTTGCAAAAATAAGTGTGACTAACAAAATTTTGCAAAAACGGTGGTTTTCTCGGACGGTTTCTCCAAAAACTGCTAGATGAACCGACAATTTATTGTGCTGATCGGTTTTAGCAATAAATCACTGGTTGAACCGGTGTCGGTGGTAACTCCCAACATATTTTTCAAAAAAGTCATAACTATTTTGTATGAACTCAGATCATGATAAATTTATACATTTTTCATTTGAAATCATCTTCGTCATCAAATAATCGACATAATATTCAGATTTGAATTTTATATTTTAATCTGAACATTATGTCACCTATTTGAACATGAAGATGATTCCATGTTTGAACTACAAATTGTAGATCTTGTCAAGATCTACATTTTTTATAAAGCTTATCTTCATACGAGTTCATATCAAGAAGTTATAACGTTTTGAAAATTTGTCATCAAGAGAAGCGAATTTCTCCAATTCATTAAATCTGAACATTGTGTCGATTATTTGAGCGCGAAGATGATTCAAAACAAAAAAAAATATTGGAACTACAAAGTTGTATGTCTCGTTGATATCTATAATTTTTCAATGAAGCTTATCTCCATCTAAGCTCAAATGAAAAATATGCCGCGAAGTTACCGTCCGTTTATTGTGAAAAACCGGTTGCTACAATAAACCACCGTTTCATTCGACGGTTTTTGGAGAAATCGCCGTATGAAATGCGGTAGCCAAAACCACCTGCTGTAGTTTCATCCGACGGTTGAGGATTATTTTTTAAATTTTGTTGGACACAATTATTTTGGCAAAATCGTAAATCGCTACATGGAGAGTGTCAGAGCAGTATTGCAGCTTTGCCAGGCCCTGTTTAGATTCGTAAATTTGCACTACAAATACATCATATCGAACTATTCACCGATCACACCGAGTCTCATCTTCTCTCGTAGCATATGCCTCAATTTGCATATTTTTTCACAACTTTTCACCCTAATTGCATTTGTGAAAAAAATGCACAACTCTAAACAAGCCGTGACAGTTGCTGCGGCTCTGCGCGATTGCCTGGGACCCTGGGTGGCTGGGTGCCTGAGCTGCTGAGCCAGGGCCTGAGCCAGTCAGTGGCTGGCCGGCCGGGCGGGCGGTGGCTGGCCGCACGCCCGTCCGTGATGCCTGTCTCCTCCGGTCCTCCCACGCTTCTCCCCTCTGTGACTCTGTCTCGAGCACGCCGAGGCGGGCAGGCAACGCAGCCGTCTCACCCTCTCACTCACTCCCATGCCAGTCCAGTCCAGTGCTGACTCCCCTCCCCACCATCTCTTTCGCAATGATTCGGTCCAGTGTGGCGCAATCAACAACTCTCTCGTACTCGATCCGTCGGCCGGGCCCCCCTGTGCGCGCGCGCGTGTGGTGGCGTCGGTCGACCGGCCGGGCCCTACAGTACAGAGACCCGGACGAGGGGCAGCTTACGGATTGATCAAGCGAGATCTTACGGCCCGTGCGTCCTGAGCGCGCACTTTCGCCAACGGAACCAATCGATGCCATTCGGTGCAATTCCGCGCGTCCTCCTCCTCCATTGGAAAGCTGGCCGCGCCATCGCTTCCGCCGCCGCTGCTGGAAATGGGTCGGGAGCGGAGAACCTCCGAGAGCGAGAAGGGGAGCTAGGAAGCAGCGCAGCCTCGACGGCGGCCCTACAGTAACGGTCACCGAAAAGCTAGCAAGTAACTTTACCATCTAGAGTACTACCATTTGCTTGACCAAGCGCGGTAAGAAGACGAGCTACGAAGCAGGGGAACGGACCGGGAATCATTACGCTGCTGGCCCCCGGCACGTCCGTTCCGCTGACCCGGCCGTCGCCGCCGAGAGGTAGCGGACGGCGCAGGCACCCCCCCCCCCCCCCGTGCCACGGCAGTGCGTGAAAAGCGTCGAAGCGCGCGAGGAATAACGGCCGGCGGGAGCACCGTCAGGCTGCTGGCGCGGCCGTCGCCGCCGAGCGCTAGCGGACAGCGAGCTTGTACGTGCCGTCGCGGACGTGCGCCCCGGTCACAAAACTCGCTGGTTCCCCCGCGGATCGAGAGCCCGATCGACGGACGGTACATGGCACGGCGAGCCCTGTGAGCCTATGACGACGTGCACGCGCACGCTCCGACCCCGACGCGCGCGGTACCCGTTGTGGTGTGCGCAGGGATATATACGCACGAACAGCGCCCCCTGCCCCCCCGGCCAGAGGACTAGACGTCGACGACGACGGCCAGAGCCTGTGTAGGCTCTGTCCGCGGCGGCGTTGTTGCGTGCGTGTGCGCGTAGCGCGCGGGAAGGTGCTGCGGCCGGGGGCCGCCGCCACGTGGGGTGTCCCCTGAGGCGCAGCGCCTAGGATTCGACCTCGGAGTGATGGATGGATGGATGCGAACGCGCGGGGGGGCCTTTTCTTTTTCCTTCTGCACGGCCTCTTTTTGCTTTTGCCCGCTGGATCAACGATCCCACCGTTCTGGCAATCGCATTCTCCCCCGGTTAATTGCCGCGCTCTGCTCTCTGGTGCTGGGCTAGTAGAGGCTACTGCGTCTTTTCTCTCTCTCTCTCCGGCAATCACAGTCATAAACACAACACAGCACATGATCAAAGCTAGCTGATCTGATCCGCATCGTTAGCAAAAGGTAGCAACCAGCATGTGATCGCAGAAAAAAAGGGCGCTGAAGTAGCATGGAAGCTATCTGCTTGCTCTCGCGATTCCCGAGACGTCGGTTACTATCCGGAAGCAGACGGAATACGTGACCTCAGATCCAGGTGTAAACTTGAAGCTAAAGCAACAACGAACGAAAGGAAAAAAGAGTCGCTGGAAACTCGATCGCAGTCTCGCGGAACACTAACGATCAGTGCCTACCTTTTACCACGTGCACGCACCTGCCCAGAGCCCCTAACACCACATATATATGCTTCCCAAACAACAACATCACTGACGACCACACACGTAATCCTAATTAATCCAAGTTGATGATTGCGACAATTATTCCTTAATCCCCAGTGGTGGTAGGCCGCCGGCTACTTCACTGCATGGCCCTCTAGCGCAGGCGCGCAGCAGCCCAGAGCCCAGAGCTGAACCTTTTTTTTCCCCCAAGCACGCGGCTAGCGGCCACCGCAGCGCGCGCAGCCAGGGCGTGCAGTTCAACTCGGATCCTGGCCTCCCCCACCACCACAGCCTTGCCGTACTCGCCTCTCGCCTCGCGCGCCAAGCACGCGCGCTAGCGACCGAAGGCCAAATTGGTTTTGCGCCAAAGGTCGCGCGAGATCAAACCCTAAACTGCCCCTCGCCACTGTTGCTGGCGCGGCCGTGGAGAAAGGGGTGGCGCGGTCATTGCGCGCTCCACGCGCCTACTCCTACTCGGCTCCAATTATATTGCCGCGGCACGCCCCCACACGCCCGTGTCCCGCTGCTCCCGCTTCACTGAACAAGCGGCTCAGGGGACGCAGAGCCGATGCAGCCGCCGCAGCAGCAGCCGGAGCCCGCCCACCGGCGGGCGTCGTCGTCCGCGTGCTCCACGGCGCCGAGGCGGGGCATTGGGTGCATGGCCGGTCTCCTCCGCCTCATCTCCCCGTACCACCGCAGCCACCACCGGAAGCGCCTCACCGCCAAGCACAATGCAGCGGCGCAGGCCTCGGCGTCGTCGCTGCCGTCCTCGCCGACCAAGAAGAAGGCGGTGGCGGTGGCGGCAGCGGCGCCGTCACCCGCGCCTTCTCCAGTGAAGCCGACACAGCAACAGCCTCCGGCCGCGGTCCGGCGGCGACGGTCCTGCGACGCGCCGCGGAGCCCGACGATCGCGCCGGAGCACCGGCGCTCCAGCTGCGACAGCCCCCGGCCGCCGCCGCCGGCCATCGTGGCGCGGCTCATGGGCCTGGAGGAGTCCGCGCCGCCCTCGCCCGCCGCCGCCGCCGCGGCGCGGCCGATCGTCGTCCCGACCCGCCCGCCACCTCCGCCCCCAGCGCCGGAGACGGCCGCGGAGAAGCGGCGGAAGCTGCTGGGCGCGCTGGAGAAGTGCGACGAGGACCTCAAGACGCTGCGGCGGATCATCGCGGCCGTCCGCGCCGCCGAGATGCGCGCGGCCGCCGCGTGCGACGCCGCCCCTGCTGCAGCGGCGTCGCCGCCAGCAGGCACTAAGTGCGCCGCCAAGTGGATGGTCAGCCGCGACGAGAATTCGCCGTCCCCGTCCCCGCCGACGCCGACGTCGCACCATCACAAGCCACGCGCCGGCGAGCAGCAGCAGCAGCAGCACCCCAGCCCGGACTCGGTGCTGGACGCCATCAGCTCCCCGAGATTCCCATGCAGGAAGCGGCCGTCTCCGTGCACGGATCACGACGCGGGCGGCAAGGCCGGTAACGGCGCCGCGGCCCCCACCGCCGTCCGATCGAAGATCGTCAAACCCTCCCGCACCCTTGTTTTCACCGGTACGTACGCCACACACCTGTCACGATCAACAACACACACTCGCAGCGCGCTGATCGATCGATCAAAAGCGCATGTACATCTAGCAGCGATGATGCCTACGCGCAGTACTGTCACGTCAAATCCGTGACAAATTCTCTTTTTTCTCGCGTCATGTATACGTGCAGGCGGCGACAACTGCAAGATCAAGACCTGCGACGAGTCCACGTTGCAGCTACACGCCGTCGGTTACCCCGTTCCACTGGTGGTGGGCATGCCGAGGGCGGCCAGAGCGGAGAGCTGGCGGCACCACCGGCGGCGGTGGGAGCTGGAGGCCGCGGCGGCGGGGCGGGTGATCAGCCGCGCGACGGCGGAGAGCGTCGGGGAGGCAATAATGTGGGGGCCGCCGCAGCAGGGCGACGGTGGGGAGCAGCGCCGCGAGCGGGGGAGGGTCGCGGCCGCGCTGGAGCGCGCCATGGTGGAGGACCTCGTGGCCGAGCTCCTCACCGACCTGCTCGCGCAGTCCGGCCGCGGGCACGGCAGCGGCGGCGGGTGCAGGAAGAGATTGTGCTTCTGATGCCGAGCGAGCGGGGACGAACTCTCGCTCGCGTTGTCGTCTTCTTGGGGGTTTCTTTTGTCGCGTGCGTCGCATGTGCTTGAATTGGGGGCAGGTCAAGAAGGTCAGAGGTGTGAATTAAACTGCCGCCGCTGCTGCTGCTGCTTCTGCCATGGATGGCAGTCAGTCGCTACGCTACAGCTCGCCTGGGGTAGCTAGCTACCCCCACCTGAGATCGGTTAATGCTGATGATCACGGTAGCATTAAAAGAGCCGATTCGCCGCGGCGTCAGTTGTAGGTGGAGTGATCAATAAAACTATAAAAGCGAGTGAATGAGTGATGGCAAGCAGCTGTTGAGTACTTGCATGTTGCATGCGTACTACATACATACTGTACTCAACGACCAACAGTGTCGCTTGGTTGTGATCGTTCTGATCTGAGAAGAGTGAAGACGGGCTAACGCGATTGACTGATGCCGACACCACCACCTCCTCTGGGTACAGTAGTGAAAAAAGAGGCATTATATGCCTCGTTTATTCACTCTAATTTCGGTTGCGTTGCTAGTGGAGGTTCTGTAATTTGCTTTACGACAGAGAGTGATAGCGTGAGATGGCGCAGGATGGCCGGTGGGCAGCCGGAGTAATAGGAACGAGGAACGCGTGGAAGTTAGCACGCACGCAGCGCAGGGCTAGGGAGGTCAGATCAGGCCAGACGATTGAAAATCCTCTGTGCCTAGCTAGCCCTACTGCTGCTGCGGCGCCCGTCCTCCCTCCTCTCCTCCGGCCATGGCTTTCGCAATAACTTTGCGCGCTGTCCTCCGATTCAGGGACCGGCTTCTTTTACGGCGCCGCTGCCCGCCAAAAACAGATGCTGGCAGCGCATGCGCGCGAGCGTACTCCTCCCTAGCTACCACGCGGAGGAGTTTTGGCCGCACACCGGACACTGTCGCGGATTTTTTTTCTTATTTTAACCCTTTTTAATCTAATTTTTTAACAGTAACGCCTGCTCAACTAAATTTCCAAGAAGTAGCCCTTTTGGTCGCGTCAAGCCTCGTGGCACGACTAATAGTTGAGTCACGCCACATGAGGTGGCGCGACTAATGTACACGGTGGCACCAAGAAAAGTCACAGCTGACGTGGAGACCATAGTCGTGCCACGTGAGGGTACGTGGCGTGACCCGATCGATCTGCTTCAAATGGGTTGGGAGTTCCAGATCTCATTTAGCCGTGTTTCATTCATCAGTTTAATTAGCAAATGAACTCCTAAATTTGTAAAATTCGAGGTGTATGATCTATAGAGTGTATACGTTCCATTTTAACTTTGCACTCCAAATCGTGGTGTACAAAATGATAAATCTATTTTTGAAATAGGCTAAGTGTTATTGGATCAACACATCAAATGTGCCAAGTCTGAAAACTGAGTCAACTAGTCAACTTCGGACCTACTAAAATTTTACATTAAGACCTTGGATAACTTTGGACTACAGGTGAATTTAGATGTTCATAGAGAATTTTGGATAAGCTGTTGTTCAAAAAAATCAAAGAATTCAAATTTTAAAGAAGTCTTAAAGTTGGAAAGTTGTGTTGTTTTCCAACTTTAAGCCTCTTTTTTACTATGAATTCTTTACTTTTGGTGACAAACAACTTATCCAAAATACTCTATGAACATCAAAATTCACTTGTAGTCTAAAATTATCCAAGGTCATAGTGTAAAATTTCTCAAAAAGTAGGTCCGAAGTTGACTAGTTGACTCAGTTTTCGGACTTAGAACATTTGATGCATTGATCCAATAACACTTAGCCTATTTCAAAAATAGATTTCTCATTTTGTACACCACGATTTGGAGTGCAAATAGTTAAAATGGAACATATACACTCTATAGATCATACACCTCGAATTTTATAAATTTAGGAGTTCATTTGCTAATTAAAATGATGAATGAAATACAGCTAAATGAGACCTGGAACTCCCAGCCCACGAAGCAGATCGATCCGGTCCCGCCACGTACCGGCGCCGTGTGGCGCGACTCTGGCCTCCACGTCAGCTGTGAATTTTCCTGATGCCACCGTGTACATTAGTCGTGCCACCTTATATGGCGTGACTCAACTATTAAGTCGCCACGAGGTTTGGCGCGACCAAAAGGGCTACTTGTTGGAAATTTAGTTAGGGTGGGGTTATTATTAAAAAATTAGATTAAAAATGGTTAAAATTTAAAAAAATTCCACTGTCGCGCCGTGCAACAACAACCGAACACGGCGATCACGCACAAATGCACAATTTATGCTACCGCGTGCCGCTGGCTGCTCTGCTCCGCGCGAGCACTGCTGGAGTGCTGGAGCGCTCCCGTTCGGTTGTGTGGACCGGACGTCGATCGAATGATTGTTGCAGTGCAGGGACGCCGCAGACCAGGGGAAAAGGGAAAGCGCCATGCGCGCCGCTCACAGCGCATCGGCGCGTGGTCACACAGTCTCGCAGCAGGGACGACGAGGGACAGATCGTTCACGCATCTCAGCGAGGAGGTGGTGACCCCAGCCGAATCACCATGTGAGTCTGTGACTGCATGCTCCATGACTCCGTGAGCGTGCAAGAGGGCTCCCTGTATTCTTGATTTCTTGTTCTCTCTCCCGACGATTCTTACGTAGCGACGACATGCCTTCAGCTAAAACGAAAAAAAGCCGTGACTATTGATCAGTGGTAATGTGGATTGTGGAACTCTCTTTAGTTGTTTAGTGAGTAGTAGCTGGTCTCGAATTTCGATCGCCACGATCCGACGGCCCAACGAAAGGAAGGGATAAACTGACACACTATATGAGCAAAAGCAAAGGTTCGTGATGATTAGTAGCAGCAGCCAAAAAAAGCACGACCGAGATCTAGGTTTATCTTCTATGGTCCTGGGTCATGGATCCCGAAGAAACGTTTATTCAAAGAAGTCGTATAGAAGAATCAAAGAAATGGAAAGCCAAAAGGGGTCCCAGCCCAGTCCAGGGCTCCTCCCGAGATAGCTAGATCCGGGCCCATTACGGAACGCAGAAGCTGGACAGGATCATAGGAACAGGGCCCACATTCACTTTCACAAAAGAAAGCTTCATTGCAATTTTTTTTACTGCCACAATGCCATGAGCCCGAGACACTTTTTTTTTTTGAAGTTAAGAGCCCCTGGAATTTTTTATATATATATATATTTAAAACATTTTGCAAAATTATACGACCGTTTCGAAATTTATCAGATTTGATCACCAAACGCCGTGGGTCACGGCGGTTGGAGTCTAACCGCCGTGGGCCCCACGGCGCTAAGGCCAACCGCCGTCTGGGCCTTGCAACCGCCGTCTCCAACCACCGTGGGCCACGACGGTTGGTTTTTTTTTTTGTAAATTTTGTAAACGACCTCAAATAGAGAAACTGCAAACATGAAAGTTGTGTGTCTCGAAAAGTTATGAAACTTTGTAGTTTACAACTTTTTCATTTGATACCGTTTAGAGCCTTAACAAAACAATTTATACTCGGTTAGGTATAATATGAGGAGAAAAGAAACTGAGTATGGACACATGTGATTGTGTAGTGTAGTGGCAAGGGAGGCTTCGCGCGAAGCCAGAGGTTGGGGGTTCAAATCCCACGGAGCGCGTAGCGTCGCGATTTTGCGTGAAAAATGCCGCGACTTGCGGCGGGTGACTGGTCAGTGAGTCCTACACTAAAAATAAATTTTTTTGCTATTTATTTCGATCATTTTAACGCAGTTTTCGAACTTTTGGCCCGGCGCAGGCGACCTGCCGCCGTGGCGCACGGCGGCTAGGTCTCAACCGCCGTGGGCCACGGCGGCTTGCCTTCCCGCCCGTTGGGCCCGCGGCCGTTGGCCCAACCGCCGTGCGCCACGACGGTCGGCCGCCGTGACGCCGCCGTGACGCACGGCGGTTGGTGGTCAAATCTGATAAATTTTCAAACGGTCGTATAATTTTGCAAAATGATTAGAAAAATTCTAAAAAAAATTTCGAGCCCGTGACACTGGCCACAGGCACTTTCATCGAGTGAGCTTGGTGGCGTCAGCAGGAGCCTTCGGCACCCGGACCAGAAGAGAAGAGGTCTCACCTTGACCAGATCCCAAGCTTCCTTCCTGGTGCGCCACGAGAAGCAAATCCAAATCATCGCAGGCTTTTTGCAAAGCTTAAAGCAAGCAGGCGAGCTAGCCGATGATGATGGCGCCGACCGCTGCCTTCGTCTTCCCCAAAGCATCAAGGCGGAAGCCTTCAGGTCTCAAGACTGCACTCCCTCTGAAAAAAGTTAAAGAAGAAATTTACTCCACGGGCCTTTCATCCTTCTAGCCTACATATGCTGATATGCCAACCTAACGTTCACTTCCAGCCAAGCCTAGCATAATAAAGCCATAAACTAAAGAGGAGAAGAACAGCAACCAAAAGCCCAGCTGCTTGTACTGTGTTCTTCATTGATGTTCGCATACGCTGCTCGTTTAAAGGCCATGACAGGGGACATGATGTCAAGTTTGCCCTAGGGCCCTTGAAATTGTAGAGCCGGCCCTGCCAGGCTTGAAGGACTACCTGCTAAGAAAAAACAAAACACAATATATATGGCCGGTACTCAGTCAAGTTTAGTTGTCAATGTGATTTGTTTAAATCATGGCGGCCAACAGTTTACACATGTATCAATTATATTGGCTATATTACATAGGGCTGCGATAGTAGATGTGTGCAGTGTCTAAATGTAAATCAAGCAGGTGAAACATATAATTGACCCTAAGGTCTGCTTTGATTGGTTCCACTTATAATGGAATGGCACTTAGTTAACACTAACAAATGCCCTTTTGACAGTACCCATAAGCCAACAATTCATCCGCGAAATTGAAATCAACTATAGATTACTTCTACACAAGTGTAACTGGGAAATGGACCTATGGCCTATGGGTATAGAAAGAAAACCAGCAAACACAAGCATGAAGCAAGACTTGTCAAACTACCTGCAAATGGTTGTCATGGTTTCATTTATGAACACCAGTGTTATTTCCATAAATGGCACCGAGCTACATAGGCATTGCAAAGGAACAGCAGAATTAACATAGCAGTTTCACTGAAAGAATAAAGCTAGCCTTCCTAAAGGCTGTAAACAAAATCTCAACAGTTAACAGCATTCATCCAAATCAAAATAAAACAGATCTAAAAAAATCAAAATAAAACAAAGGGGCACGCTCGCAGCATCTGTGCAACAAAGAGAACAGAACTTGAGTTTCTGGCAGTCTACTCAACTTGCTGGTTGCCTTTCTTAAAAAAAATTTTTAAAAAAAACACCTTGCTGGTTGCCAGAGCAACAGGACACCTACAAGGCTACAAGGAATGCCACATACTCTTTACTGCATCAATATGAAATTGTCATTGCAGTAACAAAACATAGCTGCAGTGAGTTTAACAATTTCACTGCTCATCTGCTAATGACTCCGAGAACAAGGGTACATAAGGAAGATAGGGATCTGCGCTATCATGTCCGAGATTGCGAATAACACGAACTTCCTTGCGGTCCATTTCATATGCCATCAGTGTATTGTCCGATCCATAAACAAAGTAAATCAAGTTGCATTCTGGATGAAATGTAATCACTGTGTAGTCCAGATCAAAACGTTGAATATTCTTCTGTCCAAACAGAAACAGCGTTCTGACAGAATGCTTCAGTGTCCATTCATGAGTACCATGGTCTTCAAGGGTCCAGATCGACAATTTTGAGTAATCAGTTGCATCAGCACTAAGAAAACACAGGCGACCCTGAGTAAGATGGTGCAACCAAAATCATCTTCAGCTGGCACAGGAATCGACCTCCATGTTTTGCCCTCCATGTCCACCACCACTATCCCATGAGCGTACGTGAGCATATGCATAAAGCCATTAAGAAACACACTTCTCGCACTTTGATAGAGCATACGATCAGTGCCCCATTCATTTTCCTTAAAGCTCCATGCTCCAGTTTTAGATGAATAGATCTCCACCCCTATGACGTAGTCACCATCGTCCACCACATACAAAACCACATGGAAGTGCGAGGAGATTGCCGGATCAAACCCCAAGCGGGCGGTGCGAGCCTCGCCACTGGGCCAGCTGCCATCCGGCAACATCACCCACTTCTTGGTCGCGGGGTTGCACACAGCATAATGGAACGGTGGAAGCCCATCGCTCTTGTACGGGCCAGGCACAAGGCAACGACAGAGGAGGAGGCCATTGCAGGAATCCAAAAGCAATACTTCGTCACGGGGTACGGGCAAGAAGGAGAAGTCGGGGAAGATGAACGGCGCGCCTTTTCCGGTGACGTTGGTGAAGTGGTGCGCACTGCTGGGGTAGCGCTCGCCGTTCCAGCTGTCGTAGAGGAAGCCGACGAGGGTGTGGGGTAGCTTCTTGCGGTGGGCGGGGTCGGAGATGAGGTTGCGCCAGGACCGGGAGACGCACTTGAAGCGGCACAGGGAGCGGACGGGGACGCGGCGGAGGATCTCCACGAGGAGATCGTCCGTGAGGCTGGCCAGCGGGTTCCTCTGGGACTCCTCCATCTCGTGGAGTTCGGATCCCCGCCGTGAGGATGAGATCGCCCTGCCGTGCAACTGCAAGTTGGATCACAGCCAGGATTATTGTAATCTGATGAGTTGTGAGTAGAATAAGAAGTTGTGTTGTGTCAAAATTGGTGAAACCGGGAGAGATTAGCTTGCCTTTGGATCTGACGGAGCGCGGCCGAGGACGGAAGCGGAGGCCGACGCGGCGGCGGCGGCGGCGGCGGCGGCCAACCAAGAGGGAATGGGATCTGGGAGGGTGCACTACGCTGGGTTGGGTTGCCGTTTGACTCGAATAGACGATATCATTTTCAGTTGCCGCGGGCCACTGGGCTGGTGGACTCTTGAGGTTAGATGGGCTACGGAATCGCCCAAAGGCCCACGGCCTATCGAATAAACGCGGTACGCGCGCGGGTGATGGGCCCCGCGGGCTAGCGTGGATTAAACTAAAGGAAATTGAATAAAATGGAAAAAACAAAAAGGCAGGCACTCCGCGTCCCAACCGCGTCCGGGGTAGTACGGTAATCTCCTGCGCTTGGAATGCTTGGAAGTCCTGGGCTGCTAGTTTCCCTGTCCCACATGGCTGCATGTTCCGAAAAAGTTCGCGAACCTACCCTTGACGAGTTGACGTGACGCTGGCTGGTGCCTTGCTAGTACAAACTCCGGTCTTCGTAGGAATATTTTACAAAGTGATTATGGGATTTTTTTTTGAGAATGTGAGTAGTATTGCCGCACACTTGCACCGGCCAGTTACACCTCCACGATGAGTAGGGATGCAAGTGGATACAAATAGTGTTTTAGCTGGTTAATTATGTGATGTTATCTTAGTTCATTTTATAAATTTTTTGGGTTGATCTAATGACTTATTACATTTCCAACTTGCATCCCTAACGATGAGTTTGTTTGAGCAAACTGATGGATGCAAATTCTACATCCCTTTTCATTTTCAATGTACTATTTTGATATGATATGGGTATTAGTTCCTTTTTCAATGCATTGTTATTATATTGTTTGCTAATAGCAAAATCACACCCCAAGAGTTGAAAATAATATTACATCTATATCAGCAAACTTGAATGTAATTGATGGGATATTTCGAAAAAAAAAGGAGTAAAAAAGTTCCAACCAACACGAATAGACGATATCATTTTCAGTTGCATGGAAAATGAAATATGTTCGCCATGTTAAGTCAGGGGGCCGTGCGAGAACCCAAATAGCATTTTCTAGTGATGTGCTACACGTAATCAATAGCAACACAGCACGTTGCCGTCGAATCAAACTTAAACACTCTTTATCAAGATTTCAACCAAAATACGACGTTTTAGTAGAATCTTAGTACATCGTTAAGTTTTTAACACGAAACAGCAGCCTTTCAATAATGCATGGATCATGATTCGTAGGTCGTAGCACGATGTATCAACATGCACGCAACGCACGCACGATCACGACGTTGACAACATGTCTTGGCTCCCGCGAAAACGCTCATAAACAAACAGCCAAACCTCTCCGAATGCCCTCACACACTCCAGATCATCGCATCGCCGGTCGTGCCTGGCGATGGAGCGAGCCCATGCCAGGCCGGGCCACGTCGCGATCAGCGACCGTTTTTTCTGTGTTATCGCCGCGCCTCGCACACTGGCATCGTGTCACTCCAGCCTGGGCCAAGGGGCAGCGGCATGATGATTGATTAACCAGAGAGAGCTAGAGAGAGAGGCCGCGAGGCCAGGCAAGGGCAGTCTGGGGAATTCGCGCGCGCGGCGTTAACGGGGGGAGGGCGTGGACGGCGGAACGGGGCCGACGGGGCGCGTGCGCGTATAAATCCCGGTAAAATTCCCCCTCGACGCGAGGCCTCAAATCGCTCCCTGCCCACCGGTCGCCCCCCTCCCTAATCTCTCCGGCCAGCCCAGCCCGACCACCCGCTCGTCGCCTCGCTCGCCGCGCGGAGAGAGAAGCGCCCGTCCCCCGGAGACCATGGCGGACCAGCTCACCGACGACCAGATCGCCGAGTTCAAGGAGGCGTTCAGCCTCTTCGACAAGGACGGCGACGGTAAGCTTAACACGCCTCTCCCCCTGTCGCTCTCCCGGACGTCTCCTTCCTCGTTGCCTGCCGCCCGTGATCTGTGTATCTAGCATGTTAGTAGTCTTTAAGCTGCGGAAGAGCTTGTCTGTTTTCCATGTCCCGTTAGAAACCCCCATGGATTACGTACGCCATCCTTGTTCGTGGTCTGGGTGCAGAATGTTCAAAAGGAATTCCTGCCCGGTCGTGCGTGTGTGCCTAAAATTTCACCCCGTCCAGAGCAGAGCAACCGTAGCAAGATTCTACCGAGCGATGAATCCGTGGCGTCGTGGTGTGTGATACGTCTGCGCCGCACGACGGCACGATTCTGCGTGGATGACGAGATCTCACGCGATTCATAGAACTCAGGCTCTGCGTAAAGCGCCGTAGGGATCCAGATTCCAGATCGGCGTGGTTGCTCGTGGCCTCGTGCCCTCGTTTTGGATCCAGATGTGGCGAAGCAGTTAGGCTACAGATCCGGCACTTTGCCGTGGACCGGGTCAGCCTTGGTGTCGTTTTATTTGTAGGCGGTAGGTACTTCTTCGTCCAGATCGGTCGGTTATGTTGGGGTTGGTTTGGTCATCGGAGGCAGGGGGCACATGAGACCTGGGTGTACCATTTCAATGCCCACCGCCTCACTTCTCAGTTTTGACTGACCTTATGCGTTCCTGTACGGTTTTACCTGAATTTTTTTCACTGGGCCGAATTAATTAACCGTGTGATGATTTTCCCTCAGATTAGTAGTGTAGGCTGTTTTTTTTTTTTTTTGCATAGAGGTGATAATGTCATCGGCCCGATCAGATTTTGGTTCGGTAATGTGTTGCTTAATGTTTTGGGCTAATATTATAACTACATTATTTTGCGTAAATCACCATGTTTTTTGGCGTGACGATTGTGACGGATGTATGGTACTCAGCATGTAGCCATGTAGGTATGAGGTACATTAGAAGAAACCCATTTAATAAGGATTGGCTTCTAATATTATCAATAAAATCTTGTTTACTTGAGTCAAACACTCATTTTGAATTATAGTATATCTTACAGTATGTCACCATGTTCTTGGCATGACGATTGTGAAGTACACTTGAAGAAACCCATTCAATAAGGATTAACTTCTAATATCAAGAACATGTTATTTACTTGAGTCAAAACCTGATTTTGAATTATATCTTAGGAGGCACTCTAAAATTATATCTTATACTTTGGTAGCACCTTCCAAGGTTGGAGCTGACCATCAACCTTTTAAACAGTTAGCTACATCTATGTCCAATGATTTTGAATTAGTGTTGTCCTTTTTTGGAAAGATGTTTATTGCTGCTGGCCTGCTTGCTTTGCTTGTGCTGTCATTTTGAGCAAAAATGTGTTCACTATTTCAGGCTGGTTAATCATTGACTTCTTAACGCTTCATTGCTATATAAATTGATCTGAAATTGTTCTCTGCTGTGCATTCGAACAGGTTGCATCACAACCAAGGAGCTGGGAACTGTCATGCGCTCCTTGGGTCAGAACCCCACCGAGGCTGAGCTCCAGGACATGATTAATGAGGTCGACGCCGATGGCAACGGCACCATCGACTTCCCGGAGTTCCTCAACCTCATGGCCCGCAAGATGAAGGACACCGACTCCGAGGAGGAGCTCAAGGAAGCGTTCAGGGTGTTCGACAAGGACCAGAACGGCTTCATCTCCGCCGCGGAGCTCCGCCACGTGATGACCAACCTTGGCGAGAAGCTGACCGACGAGGAGGTCGATGAGATGATCCGCGAGGCGGACGTCGATGGCGACGGCCAGATCAACTACGAGGAGTTCGTCAAGGTGATGATGGCCAAGTGAGGCCGTGCCGATGTGGTACAATACTACCCCAGCCGGAAGGAGGAAACCGTGCATTCCGTATTAGTAAGGCAAGCAGCTCTTGTTTCCTTAGACTTCCTCCCTGAAGAAACCGTACTAGCTGTAGCTGCTGAACATTTGAGTCCCTCTGCTGCCACCACCCCTACCTGCCCCCAGTGTGTCGTCGAACCCCTTGCTTCCTGTGTGAATCTGTACGGCTTTGCTTGTTCTTCTGGACCCTGATTGCGGTTGAATCCAGTTTGTAGTTCTATTTGTTCATCAAACCTGCTCTCGACTCCATTGGTGCCAATGAACAGGCAGTTGGTTTCCATCTATCTCGTGGTGGTGTTGTCAGGATCGTGCCTTGTGGGGTCAGGTCGTGTATGTTCTTGAAGTGCCATGCGGCCGCCGGCCGGTACCATTTATCTTTAGCATGCATGTTTTTTCGATGGCTGTTGCGAGTTGCGACCTTCATTGTTGATCATGGCTGTGGGGCGTTTATCGCTGCAGAAAATGCAGAACAGGGGCCGGGCCGAGTTGAGTGATCGCGTTGGTTGACAACCGACGCCGACTGGGATTTCTCCAGGCCGGGCCGTGGCACGCTTCAGACTTCAGAGCGAGGTGAACTCATCGCACACTCCAAAATTTCGACATTTCACAGTTCAAGCTACAGCAGATATTTTCAGTTTCACCTCCTCAACTGCCATTCCTCCATCTCACAAACAGAGTTTCAAGGGTGCTACCATTCAGCGTACACTGCACATACCAGGACACAAAGCTAACTGTGTTCAACTCATACATCTAGAAGTAATGTTTATTTGAAGTAACAAACCACAGAACAAATTTAAGGGGGGCTAAACTTGAAGCCTTGACCTAACAATAGGTACTCCCTTACACCGTCTGTTGTACCTCATCACTACAGCCTTGATTGTGCCTCCTGCATCCCATTCCCATCTAACATCCAGACCATATAATGAACTAAAAACGCGCCAGTGAGCTCATCCGCAACAGCCTCCAAGACGGTTGTTTCATCGGAGCTTACTCGCCATCGACAAATGAACCAAAGAACTTGCTTGCAAAACCGACTCTGCAATGGACACCGATCATCCGGAAGAGAAGCTATGTACAAGGAAAGCCAGCGCCGGCCTGTGGAAGTTCAGAGGCCAGTTCATGCCGCCGCGCTGTTGCCCTCGGCCTCGCTGTCGCACTTCCACACAACATCCTTCAGTTGCGTCGACAGACTTCTGTAGAACTGTTGTACAGCACCGTTAATCTGGGTACTGACTCTGACTCAATGCCTCGGCTTAAAGAGAAACGCATAGATAATTGCTCGAGACTAGTACCTTTTGAAACTCCAGAGTATCCCCCTTTGCTTTCTTGAGCTCAACCACGTGAAGGGACGGGGCTATTTGAAAAACCTAAAGGTTGCCATACAAAAATAAAGTCTGAATTTGTGTTTGTTCTTCAATGTTTTAAAATGTTTTGTCACTGTTATCTTTTCACTTACCTCAGTTGCAACATTTAGATTGCCTTTTCTACCTGCTTTTGGATTCTCCATCCGCATCTGAAAAGAAGAAACACCCAAACTTCTCAGCACTTGATGTGTAGAAAGATAGTGGTAAGAGTTGAAAGTAGAAAGCGAAGTTTTTATATATACTGTAATCAACAGTAGTACCTTGTATTTTTTCTTCTGAATGTCGAATCCAAGTGGCTTTGCAGCTTCTTCTATCTTTGTAATTATTTCTTTTGGAGGAAACTGTGACGTAAATCTTGTCTCTCTTTTATACTCCTGTAAAAAACAGAAGTAAGATAACTGTAGATGTAGCTTCTGAAATATATTTTTTATAGCAGGTAATAAAATATGGAACCTAACATTAACAAGTTAAGAAGACAGCAGAATCATATCTGACCTTCTTTGCCTCAAAAAAATTCTCCAGATTCAGTCCCTGATTTAGTGAAATCAGTTCAAATGCATTCATTGTGGTTGGCTGATCTTCAGTTTCCTCTTTCACATGCCGATCCTGGTAAACAAATCAATCATGCACAGTTAGTATCTAATTCCAACCACAAAAGGCTTAATATTTATTGGTCCATTCGACTCACTTCTGAGTCTCCAAAAGCAGCGTCAACGTCATCCAAGCTAGTTTGATATTTCTCGTCAAAAACAGGAGGCTTGTATCCCTTTTTGAACCAGGGATCTTCCAGTATCTGAGCAATGGTGATCCGCTGGTGAAAATCCAAAAACAATAAAAAGGCACGTAAGTTGAGATTCAAGAAATACTTCTCCGAAATTGAAATATTGATGAAAAGACTCAGTAAATAAAACTGTTCAAAGATCTGAAAGAGGGTGGGAATAACATTTTTAGTGCTAAAGGTCCGTGTACATATCATAGGCACAGTAGATGTATAATTGATATTGCCACTTGAGCTTCATTCTTATAGTTTCATAAATAATTAGCTGATTATGATCATTTTCAACAACTATGTGTCTATGCTATAAAGTTATATAATCCTTACAGTTGTAGGATTGGGATCGAGAATTCTGGTAATCAGGTTCTTAGCTCCAGCCGAAAACCAAGAGGGGCAGGTAAACTGAGCTTCAGAGATCTGTAATTGCAAGAAAGGGAGTATTAAGAGATAATAAACAACAATAGCATCTTCGTTCTATTTTTGTTGCCTATTATTCATTGATGTTACCTTTTTGTATAGGGCAATGATGTTCTCATCCTCGAAAGGTAAATAACCAGCAAGAAGGACAAAGAGGATTACTCCACAAGACCAAATATCTGCAGTTGCACCATCATAGCCTCCATCTTCTATCACCTATAAAGACCCAATAGAAAAGTTATTTAAACAAACTTGTTTAATACTAGGGCCATTGAGACACGGTTTTCTATGATAAGAAGAACATGTTACCTCAGGAGCAACATAGTTGGGAGTTCCACATGTTGTATGAAGCAGACCGTCAGCCTTTAAAACCAAAAAGTAACAATAGTATTAGAGTGTAAGAAATGAAATGCAGTAAAAAAGGGACAAGATGCAAGATCTATTGAAAATTTATCAGAGCTAATATATTTGAATGATACCTTCACTTGTTCAGTTAAAGCACTTAAACCGAAGTCAGATACTTTGAGATTTCCAGCAGCATCAAGAAGCAAATTCTCTAACTGCAAATACAGGTTAAGCATATATGTCACTTTTATGCACTTCTGTGATTTATTATAGAAGAACTATGACAAGAAAACTAAGACCTCACCTTCAAGTCTCTGTGATACACTCCCCGACTGTGGCAATAGTCAACTGCATTTATCAGTTGCTGAAAATATTTCCGTGCTTTGTCCTCTTTCAACCTTCCATCGGTAGCCTAATTGTGAAGTGGTTAGTCTCATGTAGGACAAAGGCATTTCAAATGAATGATATGGAGTCACTTACAATGATTTCAAAAAGCTCTCCGCCAGTAACATATTCCATAACGATGAAAATTCTTGCTTTACTTCCCATCACCTGAGGTGGAAGGCATAATTGCAGCCAAATTGTATCAGATTATAGGCATGGAAAAAAAATCATATTTTCAGTGTAGAAACAAACATATTCTAAGAAAGATGTAGTGATATGTCATGATTCACTTATAGGTTTTTGGATCTTACCTCAAACAGTCGAACAACATTAGGATGCCTTACTAACTTCATAGTGCAAATTTCACGCTTAATCTGCATTAAATTCAGGATGGTATCAGCATAGAGATATCAAGTACATAATGCCAATCTGCTTACAAAATGCATGCAGCAAGAAACATTCATAGAGAGCATATTAAACAATACACGTTTGATTTCATCATGAATTGCTCTAGCATACCAAGTTATTTGTTCCACAACTATGTGGTTAGAAAGTAAAACTAACAGTAAAGTTAATTAAGGACACCGAGATTGAACAGGGCACTGAACTACTAGAGTGTACAAACTGAAAACATTGTATTCAATCTGCACAAAATTCAGACTACAACTGGACACAACACAAGGCACCAGGAGAACATACTTAGTTGGTAGTATGACTTCAAATGAAGACCACCATGTGGATATATCTCGATGGCATGTATATATGTAGATATAGAATCGTTTCTTAATTGGAGTTTCATCTTCCTATGCTCCCATGCTGACACGTCAACATCCAAGGAAGAAAATTCATTCTCCACGTTGTTCCTTTTGATACAAAGATGCAAGTGATGGCAGTGAATTTTGACAAAAGCAAACCACATGTTGCGTCTTTCGAATGTCAGAAATGTTGAATGTGGCAGACTAAACTTATTACCACTTAGAAAAGTCATATACGGTTTATATAGGGGGCATAAGACTTTTTAGTTTCGGTACTTATAATTAACTGAAGTTTGATCTATTAATCATGATATGGACAGACAGAAGGTATGACAAGAAACTAGTAAGTGGTCTTATAAAGGAATTGCCTGGTACTGACCTGTTCGACTAATCTGTGCCTCTGAACCTTCTCCTTGTCAAGAATTTTGATGGCAACAGGCTCCCCATTTTCAGTGTTCTTAGCAAACCGGACCTTTGCAAATGCTCCTTCCCCGATGGTGCGTCCGAGCTCATACTTTCCAACACGGCGCTTCACCTTTGGTGACAATGCAGCTCTCTTAGCCCTATACATCTTACAACAAGCGAAGGTTCCTTTGAACCTTCAAGCTATTAATCGAACACCTGCAATTGTTCAGTTACCAATCCTTGAATTAGTACCCTGAAAGATGAGCCATTCAAATACACGAGCGACAAGCTCTGGTGAGAAAAGAAGGGAAAAGAGAACACACGAGAAAACGAGGGAAACGAGAGGTTATGTGGACGCACTTATAAGTTGAGCCTACAGATTTTAATTTCGAGTGAATCTTATGCTGAATTTCGTAAAGACGCGAGACAACAGAGCACGTTCTGTTGCTATATCATCTTCCTGTATGAAGAACTTACTTTACTCAACAGTATGCCCTGTATACGCACAAAATTTCTTGCAGATGAGCATAGAGCGCAAGCTCTCTTAGCCCTATACATCTTACAACAAGCGAAGGTTCCTTTGAACCTTCAAGCTATTATTCGAACACCTGCCCTGTATACGCACAAGCTCAAGAGACAGCTCTGAAAGAAATGGACAGGGGGTGAAAAATACGGGAAAAATTAAACGGCAGGTGGGGCATTGAATCAAAAATGAATTCAAGGAAGTTGGAATGAAAGCACTGAGGGCCCCTTTCAACATACAACAGAGATAATTAAAAAATGACTGGAACTCGTTCCCCCCACAAAAAAAAAAAGACTGGAACGGTTACCAAAGTTGGGTCTTTTGTTTCCGGAGGCAGTTCTTGTGTTCTATCCCAGAAACCAAAAAAGGAGAATCAAATCCTAGTTTCTTTACGTTTTTCACAAACACTACCGGACCTGATCTAAACCATAAAAAAATGACCAGACAGCTCCAAACCAGAATGATTTGATCCGTTTTGAGTTTTGACCGATAAAAAAAGGGTGGGTAAGCCAAACGCTTGCGACCAGAAGGAAACAACCCCACGTTGCTGGATGATATCCATACCAATCCGAGCAAAAGCCTAAAATTCAGCCCAAAAGGCACTTTACAGATGTGCGTGCTGCTGAAACAAATCAAGAGAAACAGGGAAAACGAGATGCTCGCGTGGAACTACTAAAGTTCACGGATGAGTCGGAAACATCAAAGGCCGCCAAAAGGGAAATGCACATCGTTCCCCGGACGACCCAAATGCCAAAACAAGCGGCGTTGCAATTCGCAGAAGGCCTACTCATATTTGCCCCCGAAACCCAAAAGGAGTTATCAGAATCGGAGCTTAAAAGATACCCCCAAATGCAAAATTCCCGCAGCGCAAAGCCACACAAGAAAACGGATTCGGGGCTGATGAGGCACCGAAGCTCCTCACCTTCCAGCGCTGGGCGAAGGCTGATCGGCAGATGAGAGGAGGTGGCAAGAACTGAAGGAGAGCGAGAGCCAGGTCGAGGACGAAGGTGTTCTTCTGGGGGGCGAAACGAAGAGGGAGGTGGTGCTATAAAGGCAAAGCGGTGGGGTGCGCTGCGCTGCGGTTTTGTGGCAAACGGCCTAGGCCAAGACGGGGACTTGCAGAGGGCGGGGCGCGGCTCCGGCTCCGGGCAGCGAAAGTTTGTTTGATTGCATTTGCGGATTTGCCACTTCACTGACCCTTTTCAGGTCCCAAGGGCTGCATGGTTTGCGTCCTGTCCCGGGACTTTTGGGCCACTTATATTCCTTTTTGTGTTGATTGAAAAATGGAGCAATATAATCTTACAGACGGATTTTCTGATATTGACAGTCTGGCACAGCAAAGAGTAGGGGTGCAGGTTCCTCGACCTAAACGGGTGATCTAGAGAGACGGCAATGCTACAGGTGAGACAAATGAATGGCGCACCGAATGGAGTTCCTCCGTTCCAAATTGTGAATTGTTTTGATTTTTATAGATATATACCATTTGCTATGCTGTTAAATATAATTAATGTATGTCTATGCATATCACATATACTAACTTGAAAACGGAGGGAGCAGAAAGTTTACATTAATTAAGAAACGGACGCACCTTCTATACAGCCAGCAGTAATCTTATCGTGTTTCGCTTTCTCCAACATGCGTGCGCACTCCCGTACATTCTAAATCATGGCATTAATAGTCGGTCAACTGTAAAATTAAAATTCGCTAAACAAACGACACATTCCTTCTTGAGCTAAAGTAAAACAACCTAACCTTTTCCCCCAACCAGCGTGTCTGAGCCCTTTTCACCTGCTACCAATGTGTTTTCAGTCGAACTGGATGCAGAAAGCTTCATTATTTATCTCAGAAGTCGCCACTCAAAGTTTTAAGGATCCACCTGTTTAGTGTGGAGATGGAGACAGTACTATATTCCAATTTCCAGCTGGCCGCACTGCTGTCTCCTAGTAACTAAAAAAGAATCGTGAAACGAGCTCTTGTCGCGGGCAACAATTTTATTTCCTGAAAGCATGCCAGCAAAAAAAAAAAAAAAACTTGTGATGTTCTTCTTCTTTTTCAGCAAATGCTCGAAATGGTCACTCCTGTGCTGCGTGCCGGTGTCCTGCTCCGTGCTGCGATGGATTTCTGGGCGCGCCGGGACGCGAGAGCAGAAGCTGGTGAGAACCACATGGTGACGCTGTAGGCCGATTGGTTTGGTATTTTTTGCGAATAATGATTGATTTGGTATTTGGATCGGATGGATGGGAGATCATGGCTCCTTTCGGGAAAGATTGCGTGCACCAACTGGTTGGATCGACAAGACACCCAACGCTGGGAGCACGGACGGATATGATGCTCATGGTCGACGTGGGAGGAACGAGGGAATGTCTCTGGTGTGTGTCATTGCGTGAACGAGCAAGTCAAGTGCTAACTAACATTCTAAACCTTAGTTTTTTCTTTGGAAATATAAGGAGAAAAAGTTCCAGCATTCTGCACGAGGCTTTTATTCAAAAGAATATGAGGAAATAACGAGTAGATATTTGTATGGTTTGTCCATCTATGGAGGAGATTTTTTTTTTTTTTGCTAGGAAAGAAAGGGAGTAAAAAAGAAGAATTTTGCCTGGAGCAGCAGAGACATTCACACGAGGAGAAGAGAAACAGTAGCATGAAACCCAAAGATCCTTTCAGTGCGGACGTGCGGTAAAACTGGCCGGACGACGGGATAACCACAAACCGGGTGTGGAGCCTGCACGCAGGCACACGCATTCAGCGCCATTCATCGGTCTCGGCAGCATCGCCGTCCGAAGATGCCCGCTTTGGACCGGGGGCGGCGGCCACATGGGAGTGGTGCTTTTGTTCCTTAGCGGCTGGAGACGACGCCGCAAAAGTTCGCGGGGGAGCGCATGCGCTTGCAGGCTGTTGGTGTTCCGTCCCCGTCCCCCCCTGGAGAAAGGGGTCTCGAGCACACAACGTGCGAGGACATCATGACCGTGCCGGTTCTGTACGTGTCCAGGTGTGCTCTCTTTTTTTCTCGAATACGCGCGCAGCGTATCATTGTATTAAATAGAAGAAGAAATTGTTACAACGTTCGGTTACAACCCAAATGGAACGGATTCCACATGGACACAAGCCGGCAAACCAGCTGAATACAACCCGAAAGATAAACTCCAACCTGACCTACTCACATTGCACACAACCTAAGCGACTGGCTTTAAGCGTAGCCCTCCGTCGACGCTCCATCCCACGAAAGGAGAGCTCCTACTCTTACCCTTCAACATCGGGAATATATCCTGCATTGCGTCCATGTAGTGCGACGGAGGTGCTTCGTGAAAGAGTTTCTCCACCGCTTGCTCAGCCGAAGCCGCCAAAGGTACAGGCGCACCAACCTCACCGAGACGACGCCTCAGGAGCACCGCACCTCGTTGTGCCGGCTTGACGGCTGAGAGAGGGTCCAAGGCTTGACGATGGCTTCGCCTAAGACCATATGCCTCAGACGAAGGCAGCTGGGGAGGCGCGTCGACGAGGACGGGGTCGACCCGGCGGCGTCGAGGCGGCTTATCCAGAAGCGGCGGCGTAATATCCTTCGTAACTTTGCTGATGAAGTCCTCCAAGGTCACCGGAGCCACCACCTGCAGTGCTACAGCGGGGCGGGGCGGAGTGAATCCCGGAGGTGAGTTGTCATCATCCGCCGCCGAGACTGCATCTGGCAGCAAGCGAACACCTGTCGCGGAAGTGGAGTCCACCGCCGGGGTCGCCTGACCCCCCCTCACTGCGGTTGTAGCCTCCAGCTCGAGCATATCCTCCTGGCGCTCCTGGCCCACAGTATCGTCGAGGCACAAGGCGTTGTTGATGGGGTAGACGGGTAGTGGGCTGCGAGGGCAATCATCCGTCGCGGAGACCAAGTCAACCGCCAGGATCGCCACCACAGGGAGAGAGTCCCTCCCGTCCTCAACAAAGGCAACAGCGAACTCGAGAAGCATTGGATCCAGCTCCCTCTGAGGTCGGTCCTCACCGCTTCGCTCCACAAAGCAGCACTCCAATTCCGGCACCGAAGCATCCGAACCTGTCGATGTGCTGGTTCTGCGGGAGCGTCGTTCCCCATCAGCGCCCTTGCTAGCCACAACGGCACCCCTGCTGGCAGTGACAGCCGCCGCCTGGACACGCTGAGACCCGCGCCCACGTCGAGGCGGCGCGCCCTCACCCGTGGTACCAGCAGCCGCACGACCAAGAGACACATGCCGAGAGCACCCGTGGTTGTTGGAGCCTAGCCGAGGGCGTCGACAGTCCCGCGCGAGGTGGCGAAACCCACGGCAGCGGAGGCATCGTCGAGGGAGACGACAGGTGGCGACACGGTGGTTGTAGGAGAGGCAGTTGAGGCAGCGGTCCGCCAACTCGGGAGGGATGCGCCGAGTTGCCTGTCGGGCCCTGACCTCGGCCTCCACACGACGCAATCGATGCCGCGAGGCACGCGACATGACCTCCTGGAAGCCATCTTTGTCGACGCGGAGGTGGCGACGGGCCTCCCACAGTGGAGGGGAAGCTCGGACCACCGCCACCGGAGAAGGACGGGCCTCTCCGCACGGAGCTGATGCCTGAAGCGGGGGAGGCAGGCAACGTTTGCGGGCGCGGCGCGAAGGACGGCGTCGGCCACGGCGTTTCGTCGCCGGTGTGGGGGAAGCCGGCAGGTGGTCGTCCGTCGGAGCTGCCGACGCAGGACGTGGGGAGGAGGGGCGCTGAACAACAGCGTCGCGGTAGCTGGCCGGACGTGGAGACGGAGAGGAGGGCGTCGGCGAGAACTCGTAGTCGACACAGTCCAGCTCCGCCTCGCCATCCTCGTCCCCCAAGAGATCTCCGCGGCGGCCCGTGAAGGACTCACCTGGGTAGAAGGGGCGCGCCGTTGGGGAGGGGGGAGGTGAGCGCCGCCCAGCTCCCAGAGGTGGCGGAGAGGTAGGTCCAGGCACCGCAGGGAGGGGAACGGAGGTGGAAGGGCTGCCGGCGGCCGCTGGCGTGTGGAGGGGGGTGCTCACCGCCACAGGGGTAGCGGCATGAGCAGAGAGGGGGCCCTCGTCATCGAGGAGGTCGTCGTCGTCCTCCTCAAACCCGCGGAGCTCCGGCATGGCAGCGCGACAGGGGAGGCGGCGGGGCGGCGGCCGGCGTCAATCTCCTCGCACACCGCACGAGGGGAGACGAGACCAGGCCGGATGGAGAGAGGGCGCCGAGGGGATACCGGATCTGGGCTTGGAAGAGGAGGGGGACGCCGGAGCCGGGAGATCCGGCGGCGGCGGCGGCGCACGGTCGGGGTCGCGGGCTCGTCTCACATCGCGCAAGGGTGTTTCCAAAGTGTTGCAAAAGTGCAGGTGTGCTCTCTCTAGCAACTGTATGTACACACGCGCGCGCCTAAAAAAACCAACCCCTTTTTTTGTTCGCTGACCCGAAGGTTGCCGACGACCATGGCCATTCGTGCAAGCAAGATCTCCTTGGTTTCTTTAAGCTATACAATAGTAGTATACGCGACCGGTGAAATAAACTTGCCACTACGGTATTTTATTTGTTGTTGTTGTTTTTGTTACCAGACGACGCATCGCATGCATTGCATGCTACCTTTATGATTTCTTGTCCTTGTCATGCAATGCCCTGCTATACGTTCTGGAAGTGCACAAGTGTAAAGCTGTTGGGTGCACTCGACGTCGTCGCGACCTCATCATGGCACTACTAGTAGCAGTTGGGTTGAGTTGAACTAATCCTTTATTCCTTTTGCTGATGCCTGATTGGTTCGATAGGAATGTGTGTTGTGGAGCCATGGAATTCTCGAGGTGCCGCGCGAGGCAGATAGATGTACTACAGGGAGGGCTGACGGGATCGATCGGGCCACGTCAGGTAGTCCCGTCCACGGGTTGAGCACTAGAGGAAGCTTCCTCGCAGCTGCGCGCGGGAGCAGGGAGGGAATTTGCCGAAAGCGGCACCTCCTCCTCCTCCCTTTTGGTCGCCAAATAAAATCTGCTCCAGAGGATTTTTTTTTAAAAAAAAATGGTCACCAGATGTTTTCAGATGAATGTGGTTGGTGCTCGATTTACTAGTGGCATTTTGTGTGTTACTCCGACACTCCGTACGTCTTTTGGAACGAGTGAATGGTTTGCTCACGTCTTGCATATTTACCACGGAGAAATATCAGGCGCAGCTAGCTCAGCCGTTTCATCGCCGCTGTGAAATTGCTCGGTCCACAGACGAGAGATCCTTTGCGATCGCATCCGGTTCGGAAATCTAGCGGAGGGCGATCGCGAGCCATCTGGCCACTGGCTGGCGCGCCCTCGCAGCTCTGATCATGCAACCTCTCATCGTTCAACCTCCAGCAGCTTGATCGCGCTCCCGACGGCGATGGGTGGCTTCTTGTAATACGGGGACAAGCCATTTCACGCCGGCGGCTTCGCCACGCCGCCGGGCAGGCAGGACATCACCGAACACGGCGAGGCTGCCGCGATGAGGTCGATCGGGTCGGCAACTCGGCATCGATCACGGCAGGGCGAGACGACGGGCACCAATTCGGGCACGCAACGGCAACGCAAACCCCCGCGCGCGACGTCACGATTAGGCTGTACAGTACGTCGTCTAGACAGCGCCACGGCGGGGAAGCGGCCGCGCCATGTCTGCAGTAAACCTTTTTTGCGTGGCCGGAACCGGGCCCGGCCAGCGTGCCAGCTGGCGGCGGCCAGCGAGACGGTGTCGTGTAGCCACTAGCCAGAGACCGTGCCGACCGGCGACCGCCCGACCTCCTCAGGTAGGACATAGGAGGAGTACGGCGCCGCGCGCACGTCGCTGTCGCCCCGGATCGGGCGGGACCGGGACGGCGAGGGACGAAGCTTCCTCGCAGCTTCGTCCGGGGACCCCGGCCGGGGAGGCGGGGATGGGTTGGCTGGCTCTACGGGAAAGCGGGCGGTCCAGTCTGTCCAGCAGCAGGGGGCGCCTGGCCCCTGGGCGCGCCGTTCACTTCCGTGGCTTGGCGCGGGGCGGAGGAGACGAAAGGGCGAAAGGCTATCGTCTGGCGCGGGGTTTGGTTGGTTCGGAGTACGGCGAGAGCCCGACGCCTCATCTGATTTTTCGGGGTTGTCTCGGCGCGGACGCGGGCCGTGCTTATCGACAACACAGCTCCGGCGGCGCGAGACCGGGCTCCGGGGGCAGGGAACGTTACGTGCTGCGTGCCATGCCACGGCGATATTTTAGGCCTCACATTTCAGTCACTGTGCAGAGTAGAATTCGCGTTTGAGTTTCCTGCGCCTCGTCGGTCGCCACGGGAGTCTCCAGCGACGGCTCGTAGCACCAGTGCTACGTAGTACTACGACGCGGACGTGGCTGCATGCCGCGCCCTTTTCAGCCGCGCATGCGAATCACAGCGGCACACGGGTGATAATAACTGATAAGATCGAGCGGCACGCCGGCACCGCGTACGTATCGTATCGACCAGGCCGGATAGGGCAGATTCGCATGCACAAGTCAGAGTACCCTGACCCAGTAAACAATCAGGGCCCCCTAAAAAAAGAGAGTAAATAATCAGGAGTAGTAGTGTACCCTATCATATTTGTACGACACAACTTGCTAAATGACATGGTAGTGCTTCTGCCGATCTTTTTTTTAAAGTAGTAAGTAGTGTATACTGCTCTCTTCCGTAGTACTGAAAAAAGAAGAAGGGAAAAACATAAATACGTTTTCTTTTTTGAAACAAATAAATACTTTTTTTCTCGTGGCCCTCGTTTACCCTGTTGAATGGAATAAAGAAGTGGTGCTGATGCCATGGCCCATGGCATATGCTACAGTTGGGGAATGACATTGTTCTGGATTCCTGATCGACGAGCGTGGCGCGCAGCTTTCTGCACGTCTTGCTCTGGATCACCATAACGCTCGTCTTGTTTCTATTGGCGAATTTACACTTTGAATCCGTTATATCGAACTATTCACTTTATCATCTCTATACACACGACACGATGCAGCAACTTTCTATTCAAAACCATTATTCTAAATTTCCAATCCAAAATTTTCAATCATAAAGAACCCGGGGATGCGAGCTGACATAACATGACCACTAGCTTGTACGGTTCGGGAACCCCATTCGTCCCCTGCATTGGGCCGGCATCACTAGCCATGTTCCCGCCGCTGTCAAAGCTATCTGTGCTGGTCCTGTGAATAGTCTTCAGATATGTTATTTCTTGAATTTGAATGCTATAAATGCTTACACTCGGGGAGAAGGAATGTGTTGAAGTGAGATGATTAATATGAGGTGAAATATTTATGAAAAGACAAATAAATAATTAAATAAATTGCAAACATGTATGTAGCTAAGTGGTTACAAGAGTCTCGATAGCATCTCAAGCCATGCGTTCGACTTTTCTTGGGAGCAAATTTCGCAGGATTTAACGACGTTGTGTTTTTCAGTGGTAGGCAACGTTCTTGTCAACAATGAGACGTCTGTGATATCTTCGTCAATCTTGAGATGTGCCGGATCAGTCTTCGAAGATACTCCTATGGGTAGGATTTACGCGCGTGCATTCATAGAGGTGAGTGTGTTGTGAGTGTCTTCGTTGTATTGTGTAATTCGAAAAAATAGTTAAATAATTTGAAAATGCTGTTTTAGATTCCTTTTCCACGGTTTCGTCGTGTGGACTAGTGACGCCTTGAGGATAGCTATACCACCCAAACTGCAACCCCCTCTAAAAACTTAACAGAAAGTGTACGCAATAATATTCCTACCGACTCTTGCGATCTTGACCGTACCCTGTTTCGTATCGAATCCATCATGTGTGGTTATTTGTCTGCTTCCGAGTTCAGAGATGGCTCCATGATTCCAAATCTCCCTGACGCACATTTTCTCCTAACATATTCCCTATCTACATTCCTGCGACTGCTAGTTCTACATTTTGTCTGACGAGCACTATATCTTCATATATTTTTTCCCCTTGCCATACCTGTCCAATTAACATGCCAGTACTATTTTATCTGCCTCCGCCGCAACTGCATGCTAATCAGACTGTCTGACGACGCAATGGCAACTCTGATCAACAAACCAACGATTACAAGCAGGTCAGTCTCTAGAAAACATCTTTCACAGGCCGTCAGGTCCACGCCGCAATGCAATCGCAACCTCCGAGGCACATATCGTCAACGTTAGATTACAAGAAGAATAGTAGGATGCCTCTACTGCTAGTACGATTACAAGAAGTCTCTACATGCTAGTACGATTTAGATTACATGGTCGTGTGCTGGTGTGGGGTCTTGCACGTCCATGTGTTGACGACTTCTTTTATTAGGGCCCCTTGGCATGGCTTTGTTGGACTGTTATGACATTCTAGTAATTGGCTGATGTGGATCTATCACCAGAAAAGGAATAAGACAGTGCCTCGAAGATAGAGAACATAAGGACTAGCATTTCTTTTAGAGGGGCCAACATTACTCATGCCGATGCAGCTAGATAGTGGGCTGGGCCAGTCAGAGTGCAATGTGTGGCTCCTGTCTTTTGTCATGGGCCCACATGCCAAGCAGAAAAGAGACATGTAAGGCCAGTCTCGGTGGGGATTTCATGGACATTAAATAGACTGCCATGTAAGCACTTTTGATGATGTAGTAGTGTATTAATGAAGGGAGATGTAAAATGAGTTTCATGAGGATGAAACCCTCCTTACACAGTTAACTAGACAACTTGTGTCTTGCATACAACCTAGAAAACAACAATAGATGGAACTATGCATTGAGAGGGAGATGTTTCATTATAGTTTTAAATGTTTTTAGATGATGTGTCACTCTAGGTAATCGTGTTCATGACATCTCCACTGAGACTGGCCTAACATGGACCTAGACCCATCAAAACGGGCCCATCCGAAAGGACGTTGAAAACTTATTATTTGCAACCTTTTTCAGGTAATAACTAACTGAACACTCAAACCATCATCCTTAGGCTACCCCCCAGCATTATTTTGTGATCCCCATTGATCGTGATTCTTCTCTGCCGGTTTTCAGGGCCACCCCGGACATATCAAGGGCCCAGAGCGAATGTTACATTTAGGCACTAAAGCTAAACATGAATATAATAAATGATATTACGAGGTCGTATTAAATTAAACATTTCATACTTTGGTTAAAAATGAAAAGAGTACGTTCTTTTTGAAATGCATGAGGCTGAAAAACTATACTTTTATGAAAGTACACTCAGAAGAATTTAGATGAATTTGTGTAACACTAAAACCTTACCCCAAATCTTTTCACACAAAATCAAAAAATAAAAAGAAGGATAAGAAAAGGTTGCAATTGATTGTCATACTTCAGAATAGTTTGCACTATTAAAAAAAGCCAGACTGGCATCTCCATTTATCATGGATAATGATATCCTAGATACTTCCACCAATCTGGTGCAACAATAATGTAGGCTACAAATCAACTCTGGGAAGCCAGATATCTTGGCTAGAACAGTTATTTACAAGTTTCTGGACAATCTAAGCGAAGCCAGATACAAGAAATGCAGACCAAACAGACTTCAAGGTGAGATTAATATTTCTTGGATCAGCTTCGAACATTCATCTTGTCTTGTTTAAGAAGATGAAATGAAAAGCTCTAACTGCACAAAAGATGGTGGATAGTAATTCAAGAATACTCTATTCCTTCTTGGTCTTCTTTTCATCTGCTTCTTGCTCCTCGATCTTCTTGGGTTTAGTTAAGAAGGTCACCACCCATACTCCAAACAGGGTTGCTTGGAGGGGTGCCAGCCAATATACCAGTAGGTGGTCAAATGTTGTATGATCCCCTCGAGCATATGCCCAAGCAAAAGCCTACAAGCACATACCAGAACAAGTAATCAGGACATCGGATATGGATTGCTAATTTTTTTAAGAGCTACATGAACTAAGGCAATTATGAATGTCAGCTATAATAGGAGCAAACATCTAACATGGAGCCAGTTGGCATAAGCTACAATGACTGCCATATAGCCTTTTTACAGCACAAACCTTTCCTATGTCCTTTGTACTAACAAATAAAAGAATGCACCCAAAACAATCTTATAAGGTGTGCCATCATATAAACTCTGTTAGACTGCAGTGCCTAAGCTTGATATCAGCTTGAATCATCCACCTGGCAAGTACAAAACTGCATGATAGCTGTCTTGTGCACAATCAATGACACATGCTTATTGCAGTGACACAAGGGTATAACAGTATGTGGACAAGGAGGGTGTGTGAACCCACAACAAACTTTATGCCTGTAGTTTTTGAATAGTTTCAGTTTGGTTCGTGTGGAAGCAAATCTCCTGAATCAGAGATGAAATTCCAAAAGTTGCCATCCTTCAAATTCGACAAATCTCAAAACAATCAGAGATGAACTAAGTAAACATTGTCGCCATACTTTTTCTCTAGGTCTAAAAGGTTTTGGCCTGCAATAGGCCCCATAAATGAAATTCAGGTGGGGACGCTCTCCCCCTGGTTGACCATCAAAAAAGAAAATTTCTAAAAGTTTATTTGTGTCAGACATGAGTCGTGCCTGTGTTGAAAGACTTACAGATGCAGGGTTCATAATCCCTCCTGTTATGTCCGAGCTAAGGATATGGATTGTATTCTTCCATATGCTCGTGATCCATGTCTTCATAAAGAAACTTTTCATCTCCTTTTTCTTAATAGTCGCTGATACCATAACAACCATGAAAGTTGCTAATCCTTCAGCTAACGCTCCATGATGAACACCAACACTTAAGCGGGCTCCCTTACCCACATTAGGGAAAGTAAACTGAATGAGATTCACTCCCAGAACCGCCCCAATCACCTGATAACCATGAAGAGAACAACAAATATTCGATCAACAAACACATAAATCAATGTACCCATAACAATTAATAACCGAAATAAAAGGGAAATGATCATCTACAGTATCTCTGTGCATCATGACAAAGTGACAAGCATTAGAACTTATAGCATCATGCATACTGCCTGTCGTATGAATGTAATAAATTAGCATATGCCCACAAGGTAACCAAACCATGGTGGGTTATATATCAGTTACTAGTATACCAGACAGCCATAGAGGATAATCAGTAATTTTGGTACCTATAGATGCGATCAACCAAATTACTATACGCGGTTTTAAGCTTCACAAATGGACATCACGGATTGAAGGCCAAATCCAGGGGATAGAATTACGAGTTAACGACAGACATCGTGTGCGGGAGCATTACCTGGGCAGGGATTCGTACGAAGGCTGTAAACAGGTATACAGCGGGTCCGCCGTGGGAGGCGACGGCGGCGGCAAGGGCGGTGAGCGGATTGTAGGAGGCGCCGCCCGTGGTGGCCTCAAGCCAGGCGAAGATGAACATGTACACGAGGGAGAGCGAGACCTTCACCGCCTCGGCCTCGGGCCGGCCCCCGAAGCCGAGCGGGCCGTAGACGAGCAGCTTCACCAGCGCGCCCGCGCACACCCACGCCGCCGCCAGCGCCAGGTCGCCCGCCACCAGCCACGGCCGGATGCGGGCGCGCGACGGCGGTGGCGGGGCCGGGGACATGGCGGCGGTTGGGGTCGGGGAGAATGGCAGGGGTACGGTCGTGCCCGCGCGCGGCTGGAGAGGGAATCTTCTGGCCGGGATTAGTTAGGGGCGATCGAGTTTTTGGAGGTTGCTTAATGCATTTTAGACTTTTAGCCCTCGTTGGAATTGGAATTTTAAATTGGGAAGCAAGACAAGATTCCCAAATCCATGTGATTAAGGATAGCGGTAACTTGATGACAGGGAAACCACTGCTACTACATCTTTGTCGTCACGTGCATTGTGCACATCAGGCCATCAGCAGTACGCGTTGTTCTGTCTCTAAACGGCTGTAGCGTACTGTTTCCGTCTCAAAATAAATGTATATCTAGTTTTTTTCAATGTTGTTTTTTAAAATTAAACTAAATATAGACAAAATAATATCAATAATTATATCTTCAAATAACTTTATCATAAAACTATATTTCACAACTAATCTAATGATACTTTTATATGTATGTGTATGTTGAAGAATGGGCAAAATGAAGTCCAGCTTCTTTTTTCTAAAAACCGCCTGGTACGCCTTGCTGTGTCTTGACTCTTGAAGGGAGCAGGCAAAATGAGGTCCGGAAAGGAAAAGTCAGAATGAGAAAACTGCAAAAGGGGAAAAAATTCCGTTGCCGGGACTCGAACCCGGGTCTCTCGGGTGAGAGCCGAGTATCCTAACCAGCTAGACTACAACGGATGTGTGAGAGGTGCGATTGTAAAATCTATAAAATAGATATTAGTCCTTTGCATCAAACTTCAGTCCTGTGCGCCGGGTGTGTGATAGTAAACCATGTGCAGATAATCCATTCATACATCGTGCAAACCATTTATTCACATATATTATATTATAATTTCTATTGGAGCCATGGAGGACCCTTATCGTGGCCTCATCATAGACAGTAATCACGCGCTTGAATGCATCGCCTGTCTCGAGTCCAGGAGGAGATCAAATGAGGTGAGAGAGTACGAATCCAGAACAACACCCATTTGCTCACCCGCGTTGGTTATAGGGCTTGCCGCCGGAACCACCTATAGCACAGAAGTTCAGACATCACAAATGTTACACCAAATCCGAGGTGTAATCAGACATCATTTGCAGTAAGTTTGCAATGCATTGAATCAAGTCAGGTGCATCAAACCTTGTCTGGCTGCTCAAAGGAGTTTTCGTCCCGCAGCCAACCAGAGGTAAGAACCGTCTTGATGGATCCAAATATCTGGATATTAGTTTCCAGTCCAGTTACAGATATGTTAAGGTTAACTGCTTTGCTCCCAAAATTTACAACCTGCAAAAGAATTATATTTTTTTGGCCTGGTTAACCTTCATTTTCATTTGCTAAGCTAAATTTCTGATGAGAAAAATAAATCACCTTGATTTTCAGGTAAGTATTCCCATCTTGTGAATTATTCCAAGTGATAGCAGATGTGGCCAGTTGATCATAGTTTGACAGTTGAATTGTGGAGGGATGAAGTGCCGCGCCACTTGAATCTTTGAAGAAGTGTAGCATCCAGTAATTTGGACATCCATAGTGCTGCCATGAGTTAAAGACTATGGCATCTGGGCTCCACCTATCAATTAAATGTTGGTCAATAATCAAGCAGAAACACATTTACCATGCAGAAGTAAATATCTACAATTACCTTCGGTCATTATCATTTACGAAGAGTGGGGCACAACTTGCCATTTCAACCACGTCGCTGCATCAAAACCATTGCAAAACAGACAAGTCTGTAACATAATCTACATCACCCAGGAGCCAAACCAGAAATAGCATTAAAAAAAACCTGTTTCTTTCTAATCCGATGAGAAATGCAGCTTCAGCTAAAGCAGCAATCAGTGTTCCTCGGCCAGCATCATTTCCAGTCACAGCATATTCACTAACAATTGCCTGTGATTTACACAGGGCATTACTGACCAGTTGTAAGGATGACAATTGATGTATCAGTTGCAAAGCAGGTACCTTGGGTCCACTGCGGGCTGTATTATCAAACATTCTAGATTTGGAAAACATATCACCTGATGAGGTATAGACCTGCAACATAGCAGACGTCAGATTCTATTGGGAAAAATATTATCCAAATGAAGACCAAGTGAAGCAGTCATTACATGAACATCATACAAATCAGCTGGGTTGACTGGTGAAATAGCAGATCTGTCACAGCTTGATATGATTTTGATGTCTGGGTAGGATGCTTTTATTGCAGAATAGAACTTCACGTAGTTATCTACAAAATGGGATAAATATTGGTTTTATTGGCATAACAATAAAATGAAGCTGAAGAAATCCTAAGTTGCTTAAAATGAGAATGTTGTTGTGAAGCAAGACAGGAAGAAAATGGAATTCTGAAAAAAACCTTTGTAATAGTATTTAGAACATTCTTGATTCCCTATTGAAACGTAATAAAGCTGAAAGGGCTCTGGATGTCCCATTGCTGCACGAACAGAACCCCATGTAGTCTGGGGGTCTCCCCTGGCAAACTCAATACCATTAACAACATCCTGCAACATGGCAAGCATGGAGAAATTTGAACGAAAATGAAATGTCTATTAAGTAATTGATGTTATTCAAATATACTATTGAAATGGAACCGTTACTCTAGGAAACTTCATCTCTTATGTATGTGTGACACTTCTGATCAGCATAACCAGGAAGTTGCAGAAATCATTAAGAACATATGCATTATATCCTTCTAGACATTGGAGCCTCAAGTCCATGCCAACATTTGGCTTTCTTTTTTCTCATTTCCAGCATATTTAGACATGAAACTCAACCGCTACCTGAATAGTGCTTGTGTTGCAAATTGTAAGTACATTATGCTATTCCAAAGTTAACGCAGACAAAAATGAAAATTAATCACGTATGAATTTAATAGCCTACCCCAACTTGCTTGGGACAAAAGGCTATGTTGTTGTTGATGAATTTAGTCACTCATCCAACAGTCCTACGCTAGACAACACACTTATAATGTTAGTAGTATGGGACTAAGGGTGCAGAACCATAAATCGGAGTCCATTGGTTCGCATTATGATCTGATCATCTGTAGCATATTAATTTCACAGATTTTGTTAAACTTGTGTTTGTTTTTTTCTTGTTGCCATTGGTTATTTCCTAAGACAACCCATTGATAAATAAATTAAATTAATGGATAACTTTCCCAACATGTTTTTTATCACCAGATGTTAAATTAAGGAAAAGGAGTGCATAGGTAAACCCATCATAAAAAAACATCTTCAGCTTAATCCTGAGAAAACTTACTAAGAGAAGAGTTCAATACAGATTAATGGACTTTGTGAATTGAAGAGTTTATACAACTTCAGTTCATTCATCACTTTTTGGGACTAAATTATCATTCTAATATTCAAAATTCAGGAACAAACCTTTACAAAAGCAGCTATTGTTGCAGATGGAACTTCTTCATTTAAGCTGGCCCCTGTCACATTGAAAAGAATTACCAGTCAAGGGTAAGTCATCTCTAAAAATATGTAATGTTTTTGTGACACCTTCTACACTTTCTTGATAAGTTTATAGCAATTACCATCATTGACCACCCAAACTGGGCAAGCACCAAGGTCTTCTGCTAGCTACATCAATGAAATAGAACTCTCAGAATTAACAGAGGTAGTGTCTGGACTTATGTGAACTTTCAGTTCAGACAAGTAGCAGTGTGATGCTCACTTGGAGGAACTCAAAAAATCCAAGTCCATCATCCGTCCAGTAGGCCCAAGCATCATTGAAATGGCCGGGTCTTTCTTCCCATGGTCCAACAGTTTCACCCCAGCGGAATGCATTTACAAGATAGTTCCCCATTACATAGTTGCCACCTAAAAGCAACATAATGTGCTGTGAGTTCCCATCAACCTCACTAAAGTACTAGCCCAGAAAGGAGATCATAATTCATTCTAAGTTAACCATTCTTGATTTATCTGTATAACTAAAACACAAACATAAAAGATTGCATGAAGGTATACAAATTGATGTATCCTATATTCAGTAAAAGAGGTCTCAAAAAAATATTCAGTAAAAGTGTGATATTACATGCAGTATTCAACAAGTGATACTACATCTAGGGAATTTTCTTCCTTTAGCTCTCTTAAAATTTTCTTGCACAATCACAGAAAGTTGTTCCTCGTGTGCATGGGAGATATATAAATTCTTCATCAAATCAGAGTAACAAACCAATTTTGGTAAATAATTATAGTTGCTAAGCATGTCTTTTTAACACATCATTTTTTTAGAAAGATAATATAAGGCATATCTTTTCAACATATCAGCATCCAATTGTTGCACAAAGAGTATGTTACTCTGACTTAGCAAGGTGTTATATTTTACAATAAGCACATAAATAAATGACTGTCAATGGCAGAAGATTCAAGAGTATGTGCAAGGTATATGCATCTAATTTTGACCAGACTACTAGTCATATGCTCATATAATCAGCAAGTATACTTGCCCAGTATTCACAATATTTTCATAGATTTGTCTGGTCTTATCGTCAAATGAATCCAGGCTCTTTCCTCACAGGCTAGGTTATGCTAAGACATACTACCATCACCTCTACATATGAAAAATCTCAGAAGTGAGATAAAATGCTAAGTGACAAACCTGGAAACTTTAGAAATCGAGGCTTCAGATTTGCGAGCATAGAGGCAAGATCTTTACGAAAACCATGCCCCTGAGAGATAAAATGATAAATAAGGGTCACTATCAAATCAAGAAATGGAAAGTCCTTGACACCTTAGTCAACTACGGATTGTATATTTTAGCTTTCTTCTGCTTAAACTATTTTGTAATGTAAATTAAGATTACATTAGAAAACATACGATAGTCTTGCTTATAGGAAGGTCCTTGAACTTCTAAAACATGACCACACAATACAATTTCAATTATGATGCTGCAACATGTATCTAAAAACATTAGAGTGGAACTATTATAACTGCATGGTTGCACCATGGCCATGAATGGAAGGCATAGTTTGATAAAGATCAGCAAACACTTCCTGAACCAAGAATAATTCTTTCTGGCAATACAAATTAAAGTTACCGAAAATTATGGCTCAGACTTCAGGTTATGATGCTTTTCATACGTGACTAGACAGTTCACACATAAAATAGCTGTAATTATAAAATGGCATGTAGTATATTGTTGTGCTTTTGACATACTACTATTTAGGTTTTGCAAAGGAAATGTATGGAGGAATTATACATCATGTTCCTTGAAACATCAAAAGAATAAAAATGAACTTGGAAATTAAATTACCATGTAAGTGTCTGCTGGCATAAGTGATACTTGATCAAACCAAATTATGCCACTTTTGGTGGTCGTAAGCTGAAGTCTCGAATTAGTATTTCTATCATTTGATTCTAAATCAAATTCAACCTTCGTCCACTCAACAAAATCTTCTTTGTCACCCCTATAATTTATATTGCACATGATTTTATTTCATCAAAAAGGGCAAATGAAGTATTCTTGATACATTGAACCTAGAGATATTGCTTACGTGATGGTATGAGAAGCTAGATTTTGAAGACCATCCGAACTTGTTAAGGAGACTGTCAACTGCACCGCCTCTGACGATCTAATGTACATGGTAGCTTTATAAACCTTTGTTCTTTCAATGTTCTGCAACAAATGTAGCAAAAATATTTCTTAATATTACACTGGAGATATGATGTGGATTTATCAAGTCTCAAAGGGGGCAGAAATGCACATGAATTGTATCCAGATTGGTTCAGATATTAGTACTGTGAATATAGAGGATCTTAATACCTCGCGAAAAAATTACAGACGGTCTTAACAAGTAATCTAAAAAACACCCAACTGAGGCTTCCTAGCAAAGATATACAAAAGGAAGATGGAAAACTATGAATCATGTAAAGGTCATTACCATGCCCCAGTAACCAGGATTGTAGATTCCAACACCTCCTGATGGGCAGCTACTAGCTTCACAAAGTACTTCCATTCGAAGTGCAATTGGGTTACCAGCGAAACAGGATGAACGATCTGTTGCCACGATAATATTGGATTCATCCCCAATAATCAACCATGGGTCAATGTTTGAAGGAGTATTAGCACCACCAGCTTCAAAACCTGTAACATAAAAGAAACTTGTAAGGAGCCAGGAACTTGACATCTTATTCCTTATGATCTACAAACAAATCTTTGCTACAAAAAAAGTTGCAAATGATTGTTACTTTGTTAGCTCCTATGGTGGAGAACTAGATATATTGGACAGAATGAGATCTGAGCAAATAGTAGCTCTGCTTATAACTATCTATACAGACAATAATCACCAGTACGGCTACAGCAAACAAAGATCATTGTCGCCATCGTGAGTTATTTTCCTGACAGACATAAGTTACAGATACGTGTGTACAACTCTGATGATAAAACATTAAAATTGCATGCAAACGAAAGATAAAAGGGGGATCAAATGATGAACAAGACATTCTTCAGGCAGAGTGCCAGTTAACCTTAGATACAGAATCCCATTACCTCTGTTGCTTACAAGCTCTGCCCACAATCCACCAGCTCCAGCATGGTTGATCTCCTACAAGTACAACCAAGATACCAAGAATTATTCGTCACCTTCGAAGTAAAACAAATAAACAGCTTCTAACGCTAGTTTACAGGTTCATTTTTATGATATGAAAAGTTGGAAGGAATGGAATGATAGAGAAACAGTTTATATTTACTAGTGTAACCACAGGTTAAGTTTTCTGTGTGGTTATAATAGTTTATAGCAAAAGTAAACACCAGTTGAACTCCTGAGTAGACATGCATGAATATGTGATATCCTTACTCAGCCAGTATGTTATGTGAGTTGAAGACTTGAAGTTGATTGTGTACGGCCATTTAGCACCAATACAGATAGTTAACTGTTTTAGACAAGTGCACCAGAGTTCATTAAGTTGGCCTATTAAAATCCAACATTACAAAAGCATTGGCATCTCTGAACAAGGCACATTATTGGTAGGGCAAAGGTGCTGACTTACGACAGATCGCTACAATAAAAGCATAAAACCAATGTATGAACATCAATCAAACATATCCCGCAAAAAAAACATCAATCAAACATCACACTCACCTCAAAAAAGATGCCAAACATATTTCCAGGGATCGCCTGAGCATTATGAGGTGAAGCATCCACACTCAACTGAGCAGTTTGAGCTGCCACAGATCCAATGTAAAGTATCTGACACAAGCCACAGACAAGAACCAGCACATGGAACAACCAGCAAAACGAACAGACGCTTGGGATGCCCATTGCTTCTTGTTACAGCCGAGAGCAGATTACTAGCTCAATGTAATCCCTCTATGCCCAACTACTCATGCTCCAACCCAGCAACGTTTTATCAAACTGCAAGGATTTAAAACAGCAATTGGCTCAGAGCAAAGGTGCATGAGTAGAAGTGAAGTCAAAATAAAACGATGAGAGAAGAAGATAGCAACATCATATATATGTAATCCTGTCTGAAGATTACTTCCCAGAGTTGCACTCCTGTCGCGGGCAAGCAACACAAAAGTGTCGTTTTCTCCTTATCCATCCAGGAAAGCAATACATTGTATGGTACACTGTCTGCATTTCATGTTAACTAGTTTTCTATGTGTAATACCCTCTTTATGTGCCTTTGGAGAAATTTGTTTGAATCTTCTGTATAAATGAGTTTATCGGTAGAATCTCCCATTGAGAGCCCCACCCACCCAGCTCTAACGCGGGTGCCCGAAAGTCGTCGTCTCCTAATCCATCTATGAAAGCCATAGTCATACCACGTACAGCACAACACCATCTACATTTCACTGTTACTTGTTTTCTCTTGCCTAGAAATATGCAAAATCTCGCTTTCGTAAATGTATATATCTACCAATGCTAATTCTGCAACAGTAACACCAACTGGGAGCTGTTCTCATGCCACATTTAGCTGGGTTATAATTTATAAACGGCAAACTACTGCAGCGAATGTTTAACCCCCAGCATGGAACAGACCAGAATCAAACAGCACAACCCGATTCAGAGAGTTTGCCAGAAAGGGGCAGACCAAGCGTGGGGGCGAGGAGGGTTTCAATTCAACCGAACCCCTAACAATTATGGAAAACAATAAAGCAACTGCTCTACTCCCTGCACGCGGAAACGAAAATTCGCAACAAACTGGACAAGAAAGAAAAGTTAAAAACTGAGGGGCCGCCACAGCGAAGGGGCGGATTGCTGCAGAACGAAACTAGTAGGGTATAGGTTTCCTTACCGAGCGAAGCGTCCTCAGCCTCTGCGGAGAGGGTACGGGCTGGGACGACGAAACGGGCGGCGATTGATCGGCGGCCTCGCTTGTCGCCTTCGGCCGGCGGGCAGTAGGCAGCAGGGGACTGACTGTGGGGGAGAAGAAACGAAGAGGATGATGATTCGTCAGAACTAGGAGGGACCGACGTGGCAGTGACATATATACATGCCAACATTTCTCGTTTTCCGGTTGTGTGGGGCCACGGAGCCGGTAGATTTATTTAATGCGTAGTTTGCGTACAGTCAAGGCCTTGTTTAGGTGGTTGAAAAATTTACCTTTTTAACTGCTGGAACTCCTGTACTATACTGTAGCATGTTTCGTTTGTTTGTGGTAAATATTATCCTACTATGACCTAATTAGGTTCAAAAGATTCGTGTCGCAAAGGACATCTAAACTGTGTAACTAGTTATTTTTTCACCTATATTTAATACTCTGAACATGTCTTTTGACGTATTTAATGTGATGTGATGGAGAGAGTGGAGAAAAAGTTAGAAATTTTAACCAACTAAACAAGACCTAATCATCCCCAAACGGATGAGAGAGATTAAAAATGAGGCCCATCTGCAATCATTCGTTGTGGAGCTGTTTTTCTTTTCGGGTAAACGTTGCGGAGCTATTGGATTGGAGCCTTGGAGGTAATGGTCATCCTATTGGAGCTGTTCTTAGATATGAAATGATGACCGTATCAAAAACTCAAGAACATCTAGCACTCATCAATCAATTATTTTTATACTTGAGTGTTAAAAGAAGTCACCACGTTCGTCGAGAGGGTCTAGAAATTCCTACGTTAATCCAAAAAAGAGAAGAATACACACCGTTGGATTTTATGAAGATCTAACGGTCTCAATTAATAATAAAATACTCCATATCAAAGTCACAACATAACTAATAAAATACATTACATGGAGTTAAGGTTTCCTGTATATAGAGTCCACATGAGAACCAATGCTAAAAAAAAGTCCACATGGGAACTCATGTTTCCATAAGAGATTTACCACACACGTACATGTCCGAACTTGGGAAAAAAGGATCAACGCAATAAATAAGGTCTCAGCGTAATAAATAGATAGGTGCCCGATTAGCAAATTTTAAACAATAAACAATAGTTTATATTTGGGTATATACATAGGATTTGGCCAACAAGAAAAAGATAGATCTCGATCGTCATATAATATAGATTTAACGAAGTCTCTGCCACCCGTTGTCGCTATTCTTATTCTCATTAGCTGACTAGGACCGTAAATATTAGCCTAGAAGATCATGTACAAACTATTTTTTACTATAATATAATGAAATGGCAAAGGACCTGCCCGAGCTTGCTCGATTAATTCAAAAAAACTACATTAAAGAAAAAGACAAATTCAAAATTAAAAGGAAAACCAAGACTCTAATATGCAGATGGAGTACCCTGAGTAAGAATGAAAGTGGTGTGGATAATTTCCGCATCCGATCCAATCCGAATCTAAATCATGTGAATATAGAGAAGAGTTTTTGATATCTAAGCAGATGTGGATAATCTGAATCCGATTGTGTGCAGATGCGGATTAGGATATGGTGTTAGTGATATCTGACGGATATGGATTATCTGATAATTGAATTCAGATAATCCGAGGCCTATAATAGGATATCCGACTACTATGACATCCCAATACAGCCCATACACTATGACCTTTTAAGTTTTACCTATACACAATTTTTTAGCTCACAAAATCTTAGCCATATATAGTGTGTGCACGTGCATAAAAACCTTAGCCGCAAACCTGCGCAAAGCATCATTTGTCACCATTTGAAACTGAATACAAGCATGTATTATCCGACTATATTAATCCACATCCGCTCCGACACCGATTCGACTCCGCACCATATCCGACATCCGTGTAATATCCGCTCCGCTCCACATCTGACAAAAAAATATGGATGTGGATGTGGTAAAGATATTATCCGATCTGATCCATTTTCATCCCTAACCCTGAGTTCAACAAAAAGTCCATCTCACCCTCCCGTGGTGGAATAAAAATTTGGAACTAAAGATGAAAAGATATATACAATTCTAATATACGGAATATAGTACATTGAGTTTAAACATTAAAATTCCTTATAGTATACGTCTCGACCTTATTGGAAGTTATTTTACAATATGGTAGGGATGTTAGGATTAAGGACACGCGTAGTACGCTTGCCGGCGGCTCTCCTTGCCTCACCTGTTTGCCCGACTCAGTAAGAAAACTCTTCCCGATGCAGGAGATTGTCGAATCAACGCCGCAACTGCCGAAATGAGCTCTGCCGTCATCAAATCCAGACACACCAGAACAAAATCAAGCTCTACCATCGCGGAATCAAACTCTTTAGCCACCTAATCAACCTCTGTTGTCAATTTGACCTCTGTTGTTGTCGCGTCGAACTCCACCACAGCCGGATCGACCTTCGTTGGTGTCGAATCAAGCTACGACGTGCTAGATCGAGTTATAAAATCCTTGTGATGTAGTAGACTATTGAATCGATACTGCATCTGTCGAAACAAAGATTTGTTGTCGTAAAATCTAGGTGCATGAGAACCAAATCAAACTCTACCGACGTGGAATCAAACTCTTCAACTACTGAATTGACCTCCGCTGGCCAACATCGTCAATTTGACCTTCGATGTCGTCGATTCGACCTCCAATGCTGCCGAATTAACCTCCACCATGGTCGGATGGACCTCCACAACTATCGATCGAGCAACTATGACACTGCTAGATCGAGCTACGAGGCTACCAACGGCAAGGAAAGCAAGCGCTCCCATGGGAGCCACCTTGCTTTGCCTGGCAACACGAGGCAACAGACAAGGCGAGCAAGCGGCAACAAGCATACCAAGCATGCCGTAAATCTCTTAAATTTTTTTGAGATAGGCAGTGAAAGATACAGCATGGGCAGAAGGCTAGGGAGAGGAAATGCTTGATTCTAGCACATACAAACCTACGACCATAATAAAGACAAAAAAATTCGGATGCCAGAAGAGATGATAAGATAAGAAAGTTTTGATGAGCAACGCACGTAGGTTTGTATAGTAGTAATTTGACAAAGATGATGTAGGTTTGTATAGCAGTAATTTGACAAATATGATGTTAAGTATGGTTTGACATCGATCATATGGGGTTTGGAGACAATGACAACGCAAAAGCAAGACAATGGCTTTCCAGATAGTGACCAACCAACGTGATACGATTACTTTGGTCAGAGAAGAACTGAGGTAGCAGACAACAATGATGGACAAAGCAGGTAGTCATAAATGGCTACAACAAATTGGCAAAATACTCGAAAAACATGAAGGTGCAACAGAAAGCGAGGATAACAAAAGAAAACAAAAGCATTATGATATGGACAAATATTGTGATACAACCGAGAAGCTAGCATGATGTGCTGAGAAATCTAAGCTGCCCAATGAAAATATCTATCTTGCACAATATACATGAGGAAGATAAATTGAATGATCAATATGATGTCACCATTTAGGATAGGCCTCCTCTGTAGTAGAGGGACTTTGTGTCCCTAGAACATGGGTTTTCTTGCGAATATGCCACCTGTTAGTGACATAAGGTCCTCGGCAATAACTAAAGAGGAACAATTTCCTGACCGCATATATCTATAAGCATAGTAAGATTTCAAACAAGAACGAAAGTGATGAGATCAAGTTGGTTTGTTTTATATTTTCTAGAGGTCCTCTGCAGTAACTAAAGAGGAACAAATTCCCGACCGCACATATATATCTATAAGCATAGTAAGACTCCAAGCAAGAATGAAAGTGATGAGATCAAATTGGTTTGTCGTATATTTTCTAATCTTTTGAAAATAGTTGGAATTAGATAGGTATGTGATGCATGAAGAACCAAATAGCATAATGAACATGATGATGAACACATGCACGCGCACAATGAATAATGGCACCTTTATTGAAGTTCAGTAATTATCATGGAAACTATAAAGGTATTGTCAAACATAATTGTTTCATTTTAGAAGGCATGAGGTATATTCAACAACGATCAAGGAGATATCATTTCAAGCAATAAATAATTGTCCTAGGAGACATGATATAGTATGTATATATAAGAAACATTATATGTATTTATCGAGATCGCAAGTTAGGATAGAGAGAGCCGACCACCATGCACCATCAACGAAGAAGGGGCCATGAGAGTAGAAAGAATAAAAAAGAAAGGGGCGTCGACCGTCATTCGTGAGGAAGAAGGGACTTTCGAACGGGAGGAAGAAGGTACCATTGGATGGGAAGAAGAATGGTAGTGCAAGTTAAAAAGAGAGGGGACTTGCGCTATCGTTGCCTGAACTCACCCCAGACCGAGGAAGCTTCAAGATCGCCTACACCGACAACTAGCGCTACCACCAAGTACGATGAGCTCGCCGGAGGAGTTGGATCTGCGCATCATGAAGTGGAGCACCCAGACTCTGCGTGAGGTCAACACTTGAGCCAAACTCAGGAGCCGCGGAATCAACGAGGTAGAATTCGATCATCGAGAGTGGGGGAGCGAGAGGCTCTGTCAGTTGAGGTGGGGACTAAGTGATGAGAGGGTGAACATCAGTCCAATACAGAGCTATAGAGCTTGGAACTGTATGCAGGTGTGCTGCGGAGCATCGGATGGCATTCATTGTTGGGTCAATTTCCATCCAGCAATTAAAACACCCACCAAATAGCAGAATTCAAGTGTATCAATACGAGTTTCGAATTTCGAGCTCCAATATCTATAGCGGTGTTAGTGAATTCAAATGAATAACGATGAATAACGAATTAAGAGAGATAAAGAAATATGCAATACTAATATAATATTTTTAAAATATATATAGTTTATCAAATCTAGCCGCGCTATTAGCGCGGGTCAACTTGCTAGTTCTTTGGACTCCGATGTTTAACCCAAAACACACACAAAAAAAATCTGGAAAAATCAAAGGAAAAGGTGAAAACCGATTTCTGGCTGGCCCTGGCAGGCTCGGGCTTGCGACAAAGTTTTGAATGTCTCTCTGAAACTAGTATGGATTTAAACTTCAAGAACACTACACCAATAACAGCACGATTATGCTTGCACGCTTTCTGCAGAGTTACACATCATGAATCCTGCGATTGCAATCACCTCGTGTCACTATTCAGTATCGGCATGCTCGCACGGCGTGCGTGTAGAACTTGCAATAATGCAGCCATTGAGGCATCGATCGATTTTTCATTCACCAGGGGACGACTCCTCTTCGTCGTCTTCACCAGCGTCCAAGGGCCTGAAAAACTTGCCGTCGAGCAGGTACATGCCGGCGGCGAGGCGCACGGCCCAGACGTCCTTGGGCTTCCGCGCCATGATCCTGCTTAACCGACGAAGTCGCACGAACGTCAGCGCCACGACGCACGTTTTGTTTTCTGGTCGAGTACCATGATTAGGAGTATATATACATCACGTACCTTCCGACGTCGCCGGGCTTGACCTGGCCGCCGTTGTGCCGGAGCGACGGCACCGACGCCGCGGTCTTGAGCATCACGGGCGCCTCCAGGATGACGATCGGCGATCCCACCTTGAGCTTCGATTTCGTGTCGCTCGCTGGTGCAGCGCCGCCGTTCGGCGCGCACTGGACGGCGACGCCGGTGGAGGGACGCCGGCGCACGAGAGAAGCGGGGACTCGCGCTGGCGAGCAGACGTAGGGTGAAGGCACAGCAGCAGTTGCTGCCGCGAGCAACTGATGTGCCATCCCGCCGCAGATACAGAGGCAGGCAGGTGCTCAACGTACCCTATGCAGCTAGCTGCTAGTTCAGTAGTTCTTGTGTTGCCGATCCTCCGTTGTTACTCCTTGCTCATCCGTGAGCGCGATGCTGGATTTGAGGGTTATGCTCCAACGTTTGGCTTGAAGCTTGATGGATGGAGTAATCTCTGGTTTGACTTTGGACTGAGCACTCCTTGTAGAAATGGACAAATGGTACTGTGGTGTGGTGGCAGGGTTATCGAGGACGGTGCTTTCAGAACGGCTGAGAAGTGAGCGGTTGTCGTGTGTGCTCTGTTGGCTCTTGCTCTCTCCTTATCTGTTCCTTCGTCAGCCTCATCTGAAACTTGTGTAAATCTGACCACTGGAGGAGACGTCCCGGTACAAAGGTGCACCGTCTCAGTTTCTGTACCGCCATTTCATGAACTTCTTTCCTGCAGAAATCCACGCTGACCGCGCGCCTAGAATTCACTTGACACGGCCCATGTTTCTAGAGAACATTTCTTATTTGACCTTAGTAAAAATGTTTTTTTATTAAATGAAACATCCTTATCCAACACTAGGTTGGCCTTATTAGATTGTCAAGTTTCCATTATTTACTCATCACATTGGATGTTTGGAGGTTAATTAGAAGTATTAAATGTAGATTAATGACAAAGTTCAGTTTATAACCCTCGGGTGCATTCGCGAGGATTCATCTCGTGATTTCCGGTTCATCTGTGTGATCAGTTTTATAATTTCATCATGTTTAGTCCTAATTAGCATTTGAAAAATCGATGTGACATTTTCGATAAGTTTCTTCACCCAACAAGGTCAAAGTTTTATTTCTTATTCGACACTACAATATGTTCTGCTATTTAGCTCCGGTGAAAGGTAATCTCCTCCAAAACAACATCCCAATCATCTTTGAAAATCATGTTTTGAATAGTGATAGAACATAACGAGAAGACCTCATTTTGAATAAGACCGGATAAGTAGCACTTAATAAACCTTAAAACTAAAAATCACCAAATTAGACCATTTTGACGAGTACATGAATGTTCAGGGCATAATTTTTCCTAAAAATATTTATATAACTAATAACCCAATTATGGGATTAAGTAATTTATAAACTTATTTAATTTTTTAATAACATTTTAAAAAATACAAATGTCTCCTTGTCACTTAATAATTTTATAAATCGCATCACACCCACAACATAAATATTAGGTATTTCTAGAATTTTTAGGAAAGATTTTTATGCCCCAAAAAAATTGAATATTTAAAAGTAGAATAATTTGGTGAATTTTAGTTTAAAGATGTCAAGTGCTATATTTTTACTTTTATGCAAAATATGTTCATCTCCATCTGTTGTATTACTAAAAAAAAGTTTCATAATTTTTGGAGGTGACTGAATATCATTTGGGTCAAGAAAATATGAAGGGAGAATTCGTGCGTTACCGTTCATGTGAGTCAAAACCGAAGGAATATATGTCGGGCACATTTTTCAGTAGAAAACACCGTCTTTACTAAGGATCAAATAAGTAAATTTCTCTTGTTTCTATCGCCGGAGCAGCTGACAACGGCAATTGTTGATCGATCAGTATCCCTTGCTGAAAGCGATGTACATACGTGCAGTGCTTACGTAGTTGCGTTGCATTGCTTGAAAATCAGAGGTAGCAAGTTTCATGGCGTTCGGGGGGTTGCGCTGATGCCTGAACGTCACGAGCTCCACACTGGTGTCTCTGAGTCTGAGAGCCAGGCTTATTGTGATCCCTATCCGCGGGCAGGGTGGTTCAATAGACAATTAATTGTTACCTTGACGGCCTTTTTTGCTGCAAAAATGACAGTTACAGCCTCAGTCCTCAGAGGTTCAGTCCTAAAAGACGAGCGTGTATTTGGTGTCGGCACTTGCAATGTGAACGGGGGCAGGTGGTTTAGCGGAAGTCGTAAGTGTAAAGAAATGGGCACAATCACTATCCCAAAGAGGATCAAATTAGAAGGCAGCTTTTTGTTCTTTTCGATCAGCATTTTCCCTCATCTTTTCAACACCTATAGAAAGTCTCTTTACCATAAAGCACATGAATACAAAGACCAGGTCACACGCCAGAGGAAGTGAGTGGAGCGCGAATTTTTAGCGCTTCGTTGAACTCGTAAAATCTCTCCAAAGTATCGAGAATTATCTGCCGTCACTGTTACGTCGTGGACGTGTTGCAAGAAGAGGGGAAGAACAGAGATTTTTGTGTTCAAAACAGCTGGTGGCGATGCAATAACGCGAAACAACGGCCTCTCACCTGTAACAGGGATAAAACTCTTTTACGAACGCCATTTTTCTGTACATGATGGGAGGGATACATTCAGATTCAACGGCAAGACTACTGCGATCGCCTGGTTATCTGACTACACTACACCCATGGAGGCCTAAACCATCCATGGTCACACCCATCGAATGATCATCCACGCAGCAGCTGCAGCTGCTGCTGCACATGCACGAGCTCGCCTCGGAAGGACTAGGGATCACCAGTTCATCACGACGTTTCCATTCCATTGGGCAGCCAGGCTCAGACGACCTCGTTCTTCTTCCCGTACATGACGTTCCACGAGTCCAGCGTCGGGAACAGCTGCTGCTGCTCCGCCGCGACGGGCGTGGGCGTCGTCGTCGTGTACACTGCGGCGGCGTGCGCCGCGGGGTCCGCCTGAAGGAACTGCTCGACGCCGAGCTGCGGCAGGAGAAGGCCGAGGCCGAATCCGAAGCCGTCCTCCTCCTGCTGCTGCTGCAGGTCGGCCTCGTCGGCGCCCGTGACGCGCTGCACCATGGCGCGGAAGGTGGCGGCGTCGGTGCTGATGTACGTGGTGGGCGCGCGCTTGGACGGCCGCGGACGCCTCCGCTTCCCCGCGCCCCCGCCCGCCGGCCCCAGCCTGCACCTTGCGGACGACGACGGCGACGGCGCCGCGCTACCCATCGGCGGCGGAGGATGGCCCCCGAAGCCGTGCAGCACCGCCGCCGCGGGCGGTGGTGCTGCCGCCTCGGCGGACGGCGGGGCCGCGTCGGAGAGGGAGAAGTGGAGCGCGCGGGCGATGGCGGCGTCGGCGAAGGAGCGGGACAGCAGCGCGCTCTGCGGCGCCACGCCGACGCAGGAGATGGCGGCGTCCATGGCGAGCGTCCGTCCGTCCGTCCTTGGCTCGGCGCTGCGTGTCGAGCTCGGGGTCTCGGGTTCGCAAGCTGCAGGCAGGCGGTGGCGACTTCCGGGAGTGGGAACGGGAGGACTGGAGTGTGCGAGCGAGCGGCACGCGGGTCGGGTGCTATAAAGGGGGGCGGCTGGTCTGCGGGGAGGGCGGCGAGCGGAGCCGGTGACGCAGCGTCAGCTGCGTGGTGGGGGCGCCCGGGCAGGCAGGTGGCGAGACGCCGAGACGCCCATGGGATGGCGTCGGAATCGGGCACATGGACGCGGACGGACGGATGGGGCGCGCGCACCGCGCAGGCCAGGCGGTGGCCGGTGCGTCGTCACAGCGGGCGGCCAACGGCTGGGGGCGCAGGAGGAGGGCGGCAGCGGGATGTGGACGTGCGTGATGGCATCATGGTCGCGTCGCTCTGGGGCAGCGTGCGCGTGCTTCCGTCTGATCTCTGATGAATGGACTCGGACCGAACTGTTGTCTGGTGTCGCCGCCGATCGTGCTGGTAGGTCGCCGTGCGTACGTCCTCGCGACCAGAACTCCGGTTTTTGTCAAACGTCTAGAGAATGGCGACTGGGGCGAGTCCCACCGCGACGGGTATACTACTGCTACCTACACATACCACTTGACACATAACGTCAAATCCATTTAATTACCACTTAACACATAAACGTCAAATCCATTTAAAATCAAGATATTCACTTGGAAAATAATACAATTTTAACTAAAGACAACGTGAGCAAGAGGAATTGGGTGGGTAACCCAACCTGTTTGTTTTACAATCACAATGAAATAGCCGACCATCTTTTTTTCCAATGTACCGTAGCCAAATGCATTTGGGGGATTGTGGGAGTTTGCCTTGGAACAAATACAATTCCAGAGAACATTCAATAGTACAAGATACGGATACAAAATATCTCTTCCAATAGGAAAACTTTTCACCACTTTGGCTTCTCTGCAATCTGTTGGGCCATCGGAAATGCAGAAATAAAGCTTCTTTTGATGGGAAGAGGATTAAATACCCATCTGAAATCATTATACATGCTTGTGCCTTTATGTATTATTGAGCTGGGTTACTCACAGAGGAAGACCAGTCCCAGGTGGCAGCTGGAGTGGAGACGACGCTCAAGATTGCCTACAGACTGTTGTCATACCATGTCAAGCCCTCAGGAGTCCAGAGGCTACCGGTGCCACAAGACGACCCTGCTGAAGACGACGAAGAGGTCTGATGCTGCATGGATGCGCGAGGGATGAAATTATCGATAACCTAGGATCGTTTTGCTGAAGTGCTAAAACCCCTGAGAACTTGTAATAATCTGTGATGGTTAAATCACTAGTCGCTCGATCTGCTATTTTGATCCCTGAGAGACCTGGGGACAAACTTTAGGAACCTGTCTAGCTTGAGACAGGTTGGGTAGTTTGCCTGCTGAGGTTTCTGCTTCCCCCTCCCCTCTCATTTCTGTATGGCTACTCTGTGAATTTTCATTCTTGGTAATGGAAATGGGGGCAGATCCCTTGAGTCGAAAAAAACATGTAACGTCGGTAAATTCTAGAAAATTTTGAGAAAAAAAATATAAGTGTAAGGATTTAAACACCGGTGGGTAGTGTTCTACTAAATCGTCGTACCATTAGACTACAGGCAATTCACCATTTCGGTCCAGCTCTTGAACAGAGCAGCGGGCGCTGTATACTGCTCAGTACCGTACTACTCCCTCCGTTTCAAAATACTTGTCGCTGTTGACTTTTCTTTGCAACTTTAACCATTCATCTTATTCAAAAAATTATCGCAAACATGTAAAACGATAAGTCAAGCTTAAAATACATACAACATTAAAACATATAGTAAACAAAAATAAATTGTACTTGCACAATTTTTTGAATAAGACGAATGGTCAAAGTTGTAGAAAAAAGTCAATGGCGACAAGTTTTTTGAAACGGAGGGAGTACAACTTAACAAGGGAGAAATCAAGTCAGGAATGTGAGTCACTACTCACTACTCACGTAGAGTTTCTTTTGCTAGTAGTTTGAGACCAACGTATACGGAGACAAACGAAACCGACCGTGTTCAGTACGTTTATCCCTGCTGTCGGTCGCAAAAGAAAAAAAACAAGTGCAAAGTGCACGCCAAGGGGCGAGTTCGTTCAAAGTTCAAACACGATCTAGAAGCGATCTTCCCTGTGTGCGTCCTTTTGGAAAACTTGTCGTGCGTTTCTGGTCGCCTTTTCGAGATGCCCCTCGTCACCCCTCTCTCCATCGCCAACAAGTGCGCGCGCCCTCTTTTTCTGCCTCTGAACATGATACCCAGTAATAGCCTGAGTCACTGCGAGCGTGACAAGAGAACCTTCTGCGACGTTGTGTTAGAGTGTTAGCTTCAAGTGTTTTCCAATAGGCACCCTTTTTTGATTGGTGGTCAGTGAAGAGAGGAATGAATATTATGTGCCTTTCATGCATCTGATCTTGTAAATCATGTAATGCGTTATGCATCCTCGACGAAGTAAAGCATATATCCATTACAAATCTAGAAGGGAAAAGAAATGCAAAGCATCGCACAAAGGCCGAAGCTTTTGCTGCCCCGCTACAAGCTGAGACTGGGTCAGTGCCTCCTGTTGAGTCGTCGTGCGTGGCGTCAGTTGGCACGCACAAGCAAGGGGGCAAAATCCGCAAATGGATCGTGGATATATGCTTGCTTCGGTTGCACTGAAAACTCTGGAGCGTGTTCAACTGCATGCGGCATATGCCCGTGTCTTTCGAATTCCATTTCCATCCACAGAATTTGCAACCTTGAGGCAACGAGCTGGATGCGCCAGAGTTTTACACGTCCGCCCGCAAACTGTTTAGGAACCAGAACAACAGGTCTAAAGGTTCCTGATTTCTGTCATCGTTGACGTTTGAAGAGCAGCCCAACTGCTCCATGGTCCATGCATATGATAGGCCAACTCACTAGATCGTACCTTCCGTACTGCAATTGCTGCGACTTGCGATATGCTTCCTGGATTCCTTTTGGACTAGAGCTTATTAGGCGATAGGCATGCCAATGATATGGTAGCATCACGACTCATAACTCTAATTCTCAAGGGTTCATTTACATCCAACATTATTCCAACTGATTTTAGCTTAAGGAACACACACAGAAGAAAGCCAATCAGTCACTTATTCTACTGTAGAACATGGAGTACTAGTAGTTTGGGGTGACACTGTTAGTTCTTGCGGATCAACTAGGTGTAGATCTGTTGGGTATTCACTTCGCAGTGTTGTAAATCATGGTGTTCTGGTGATGAACCAGAGGGAACTCGAGAGGGAGAGGAGAGGGATCAGAGAGAATCACCGTTGGGATTAGGAAGTAGAGGATGATCTCGTCGGTGCAGATGGAGTCCGGCGACGCAGTACAGTGCCGTGGAGATCCTCGGTGAAGCGCAGTGGCGACCGACGGCAGCTGCGGCGCTTCCCGCCGCTCACAGCTCCCCCTGATCGGTGGGCAGGGAGGTGGGCGCGAGTGGGCTGACTCTCACAGGGTACTGTTCGTCGTGGCCCCCCACCTCCCTTATATGGTGCTGCGCGACGGGGGCCCGCAACCCCAGTGGGTGGGCTCCCCCGATCAGGGAACCAAGTCAAGGGCCCAGTTGGCCCACCCTTTGGGCCAACTGGTGGAGATCAACACTAACATTCTCCCCCTTGATCTCACCTTATGTTTCTTAACCTTCGGTTGACAACCACTTCATCACAAATAAATATACCGAGCATGGGTCATCATAATTGTAATCACAATCAGATTAATCAGCCACAATACACTTATCTATTTTGAAAGGATCTTAACTTGGGCCCTCAGTAATCCAGAAATCATAGGCTCTACCATAAAACCCATGTCGACTGTGTGTTCTCTCAACACACTGGGTGGTAAACCTTTGGTAAGCGGATCCGCAAGTACTCACTTAGTACTCATATGCTCTATTCTTTCAAGAATGATTCTGGATTTTCTCATTTGCAACATACAACTCATTTTCAATGTGTTTGGCAGTACACTTGATATGTTGCCCTTGGAGAGAAAATACTTGAATGGTATATTGCTGTTGTCTACCATTATCAACTCCGGTTAAAGATTTCTTCAACCATTTAGCATGTTCTGTAGCCTCATATCATGCTAAACTTTGGGTATGCATAACCCATGATATCACAACTATTTTGCTTTAGAGCTTTTCCACAATAAAACTCCAAGCTCGAGTGTTAGTTACTACTGTGGGCTTCACTAAACATCTCGCCAAAACTTTAGTTCTTTTTACTCACAACCTTTTGTGAGTACCTGCTCGTTTCACACTTACATTTACTCACAACGTTTTGAGAATACGTGTTTTTTTCTTACTTAGCATGAGGCTTACAACACTTTGCTAGATTGCAAAGTCTTTCTTTAATTCCATTCCAGTGATCTATAGCTGGATTGGACTTCTGCCAAAAATATCTCGGATACTTAAGCTATGTCAGGGTAAATTTCTTCTTGAGCATTGAGTCTGCTTCCAACAGCTGAAGCACATGGAACCACTTTCATTCGATCGATCTTATATTGGTTCCAGGAATACTAAAATTCCAAAACTATTACCCCTGACTTCATATGAACAGGCATAGGCTGACTCGCAGGCATACTATGTTTCTTTAGAATTCTTCTCTAAGTATGCTCTTTGCAATAATCATAATACCCCTTTACTTATATCTCAGTGAACTTCAATTCCTTGAACGAATGATGCTTCACTGAGATATACAAACTTGTAAGATTTGAGGACAATAACTTCCTTGTCTGCAATAGCAAACTAACATCACTACTAGAGAATAGGATGTCATCAACATACATGGTGAGGAAAAACATGTTTCCAATTTCTTAAACTTTGCATAAAAGCAATTGTCCTCGTGATTCCTACTAAAACCCAAAAACTTACTTCGGGCAGCATCTTATATGTTCTTTTCCTTCCATGACAAAACCTTTTGGGTCATGTCGTGTAAATATCCTAACATCCTTTATTGAAGAACATCGCCTTCATATTATGATTCTGAAGAATCCCCACATGAGAAAATGTCTCATTGTAACTTATTTCTTTTCTTGCATGAAGCCTTTTGACATAAGTCGTGCATCATGTTTATTCTCATTATCTTTGGAGTCACATGTAATTTTGTAGACCCATTACAGTCCACTGTTTTGACTCCATTAACAACTTCTTCTAAGTGCCAAAACAATATTGGTACTCATAGATCTCATTTCATTTTCCAAGACTTCTCATATGCGACAATTGTAACTATCGAATCCTGAAGGACAGGTTCCTCTTTTGCTTCTTGTCGCTGCGAGAGGTACTAGACATGCCATGCTCCCCCATATGTGTGGCAATAAGTTTTCACAAGTGAAACAACAACACTAGCACCACAATGTCAGGCATTGTTGGTGTAGTTACAACATGTAGTGAGAAAAAAAAAGCTTCTCAAAACAAATTTCTCAAGATACCACACTTTTTCTCATCATTTCATTCTCTTGATGGATTTAGGTCTCCGTGTACCATGCTCCCTCAGATTGTTCCATCTTTAGTAAAGACAACGTATCATTAAACTTTCTTATTTTGGTTTGATCTGTCTTGATCAGTACAAATACCGAGCGCCTACGCTATCTTCCTATCGGAAATATGAAAAATCCAGGAATTTAGCTGTTTCTTTCTTAGGGGTGTCGAATATTATGACCGTTGAACTCCCCGTGACGGTCACAATTACTTAATAGATCATATCTTTTCTTTCAATGCATACTATGCATTTCCTTCAGTATAGGGATAATCTCTCCCCCTCGAAATATGGCATAAACTTCAATGCCATAATTTTGAAACTTAAACAAAACATTTTGTGAACGAGGAGTTTTTCTTAACTTTCTTCATTCACACGATTGTGTCATGCAAACAAAGTTATTTCTTAATTTATATGGGAGCACTTTATTCCTCGTTTCACTTCAATATCTTAACAGAGTACATTATTTTCTATACTTCTGCAAGTTAAACTCGCATATCTACTTACATAATGACTTGTATACAACTTCCTTTTGTCCTTTTACTTCATTTCAAAAATGACTCCTTCTTCTTAGCCACACTACACATTTAAAATATGTGTCTTCCACCATTACTTACTTCATGACAAGCAACTTATTTAGAGTGCTCGCATGCATTTGCATAGAGTCAATTAATCAACTCCACACCTTTATATTTAGAAATAGTGTGGCTTTGGGATTTCTCCCCGTTTGACATCAACCCTTGATTGCTTAATGACCATTACACTATGGAAGTGAACGATCAATTCTGAACTATCTCAAACTTCTCTTGCAATGCAAGATATACTTAAAGAAAATGAGGGTTGTCTCACTTCATCTTGCTACTACATTAATTCTACATCACCTTTGGACAGAAACTAGAATTAATGCATGAACTCATTACAATCTGTTTATAACATTGCCATTAACAACTTTGGTTGGAAAATGACAATATCATAAATAAATTCTTAAAAATAGACTCCTGATGAGGACACCACTGTACTAGCTTACCCCGCCATGCAGGTATGGACTTAAACTTTTCCCCGTCATGTGAGTGACCTCTATAAATACTTAAAAAATTGGCTTGTATTCACTCAGTAAATCCAGAAATAAATCTGGACCTTCTGCAATACAAAACTTCAACAGACGTGAGTCAGTTAAACATGTGTTACATTCAGCCATTCTTCATTTGATCAATGTCCACAAATACATTCTGTCAGACCATTATTTAGAGAGAACACAATCCCTCGTGTAATGATCTTCTTTCTGTTGGAGTCATCATTAACTTCTCCTGTTAATACAGGATAATTCCTTCAAACTTCTCCTGTCATGCAGGATCAACTAGCATAAGCATTATGCTCAACTTCTCCCGTCATGCGGGATATCCTCTCAGGACACCGGAAGTGTTTGCAAAATTCTCTTAATACTCTGTTATACACATGTTTAATTTAACTTTGGTCAAAATTAAACATGCATCTTTTCTTATCGCAATTCACATCATACTGTTTACAATAACGTAAAATTTAGTCATGACGTATAAAGGGTTCACTTAAACTTCATTTTCTGATTAAATTTTCCCTTTGGTTCCAACATAATCAGAAAATTAATTGACTTATTAACAGCTGAAATTGTTCATGAGAGAAAATTGAACTCATTTTGGCATAAAAAATTTCCAAACTTTGCTTAACTTAAATCTGTCCATTCACTTACCCCAGCAATGAAGCCGAGTGATCTCATTCTTTGACATAAAACAACGTTCACATCTTTTCTCTCAGATAAATATTGTATGCATTAACTTAACTTTGGTCAAAATTAAAACATACAACATTCTTCTACATTAATTCTACATCACCTTTGGGCAGAAATAGAACTAATGCATGATATATAATACTGCTATCATCAACTTTGGTCAGAAGACAACAATATCATAATAAACTTTCAAGTCTTAATAAGAACATAATCTTTATCACAGTGGAATCATGAAAACATGATAAAATCTACTTTTCAGAAGCACTTGATAAACTTTCCTTCATCAAGAGCGCATCTTGATCTTTATCTTCTCTCTGAAAATTGATCACTTTGATACAAAATTTATCAGAGATACAAACTTCAAACTTAAACTCATAAATAAAATTATAATATTGTTATCATCAACTTTGGTCAGAAAACAACAATATCATAATTAACTTTAAAGAAATGCCTTTCTACCCCTCTAATTGAATTAGAGGATAAAACTTCACTTTGCAGCGGAAACTTGACATAAATGACTTTAGTATCAGAGACATTTCTTATTCTCATCTACTCTCTAAACAATTTACCACAACGGTTCAAAATTGAGCGGAGATAAAATTCTATACTTAATATATCAAAACTTCCTTCTGAAATTAACAATAACAATGCACAGGAGTCACTGTGTAGTTACTGTGCTTTCGGTCCACACGAGAAAATGGCCCACGGCCTAATTCCGCACGTGCACTTGGGCTCTTAGCCCAGCAGCCAAGCACTTGGTCACCCCCCCCCCCAGGACCCACACTGCACTAGACAAATGGATAGCGTCAGATATCACTCAACTGTTGCACACGTTATGAAAGCAAGCAAATCAAGAGGAGGCTTAGGTATGGTCGCAACTAGGAGACCCGGGTTCGATTCCTCGTTAGAGTGAATTTACGTGATTGGTTTCACAAAATCCCCTTACCGATGAATCCAGAGTTCGGGATTTTCTAGGTCGGGATTTAGGTTCACTTCTCTTATGAAAATTTTGGGGCGGTCTTAACTCCACTGACTTAGGGGGTTTTCTATATGAAAGCAAGCAATATCTGATTCCAAATAGCGTTCTACCATGACTAGGTTTACTAAAAAAGGAAAATTCCGGAGCAATAAGTTGTGTCGAGGGGAATCAAGTTATGTGTGGATGGGTTTTATTAACCCACTTTTAACACCGAAATGAAAAATAAGATCTTACTATACACTCCCTCCATTCCAAATTCCAAATTGTTTTGATTTTTCTAGATACGTAATTTTTTTATTTATCTAGACATAAGTATATATCTAGCTGCGTATCAAAAAGTTATGTACCTAGAAAGTTGAAACGAATAGTAACTTAGAATGGAGAGAATATTTGCATTTTAAAGAAAAAGTAAGTTATGTGAATGGGTTCTGGTACGGTGTTTTTCCTCTTCAGTTTTAACCTATGTGTACATGATGTTTACCCTTGATGAGGACATGATGATATCAGTGTGTGGTAATCAACCACTGCCACGGCATTTCTGTTTACTTGGATTTGCAGGCACGTCAAGCTAGGCAGCACCCATTAGAATACACCTCATGTGATACTCCCCACTTTGACTTGCTGCGTCTAGCTAGCTAGTCCACTTGGTCCTTTCTGTTGAATTGTGACTGGGACTCTGGGAGCTTGGGGGTAGTAATCTAATCCAAAGCCCAATACAATAGTAGTGCATATAATATGCGTGCTAAAGCCACCAAACACGATGATGATCAGTAGTATATATGATTTAAAAAGTCATTTCATCCTTTTGTGAGCAATAAGAAATATGGGTAGGTTTGGATGATATCTCATTGTCTTTGATTTGCTTAAGAGCATCCTAACCTCATTCCCTAGCTAGTGCCTAGGTCAATAATTGATACCACCTAACATTACGGACAGGAAGCTGGCTGGTTCTTTCCTCCAACAGATAGTGGCAAGTCTTTTGGGGAAAAAAACAGACAGTGGCAACGATTCAACAACGCAAAATAGTCATGTTAGTCCTTGAACTTTGCAGTAAGGGTCAATTTCATCCCTCAACTTTCGGATTAGTCAGTTTAGTCCCTCAACTTTCAATTTTTGGTCAAACTCATCCATATGCTTATATAGGGCTCCATAGAGTAAATATATGGCCAGTACTCAAACTTGTGTTGTTGTGTCATGCCGGTCCATGAACTCACAAATTGTGTCACTGAGGTCCCTAAACACTGTTCAGGTCTCACTGCAGGTCCAAATGGGTCCAGACCCGTGATCCGCGACGACTGGCATACTTACGTGGCACTCGTCTCCCTCCTCGTGCGGCTCCGTTCCGCCCCCTCTTCCTCGCCCTTCGGCGGCTCCCTGCTCTGCCCATCGCCTCTCCTCCTTCTGGTGGTGCAGTAGGAGAACCTCGCAATTTGCCCGAGCTCCTCCTCGAACCGCCATGGCGAGCTCCTCCTCGAGCTAGAGCTTGGCGACTGCGGAGCTCCTCGCGCTAGAGGAGCAGGAGAGCCTGGATCCGCGGTCGCGATCGCTTAAGTCAGGGACAGAGGAGGTGAGGCGCTCGCTGGCGGGATCTCGGAGGAGGCTAAGGTGGCTCCCCGCGCCAGCGTCAAGCTCATTGTCATCTAGTGGCATTGGAGTCCATGGCTGGCCTTCGCGGAGTACATGGTCGTGCGTAATGTGGGACGCGGCACGATGACGGCAGCTCCCCTTCCCCGCGGTGATAGCTCCTCCAGCGGCGGCTCCTCCCCTGCCCCACAGCAGCTCCCCTACTCAACCGGCTCCGCGTCGGCTCCCTTCCTCCCATGTGCCGACGGCTAGGCGAGGCGGGGCACGGCGACACGGTCCTCCTCCGCCTCCACCCGCACTCCTTCCTTCCTCGGCAAGCACAACGACAGCGGCTCGGGTTCATTCCTCTCCCCTCTGCCTCAGCAGCGCGACGACGCTCGATTCGCGGCGCGGCCTTCCTCCTCGGCCCTCTCCCTCCCCAGCGAGCCTATGCGGCGGCGGCAACGGGATAGCACGGGCGGCCGCGGAGGAGCCCCGCGTCGTGCCGACCCGTCATCCCTGGGGGGCAGCCACGTTTGCGCCGCCCACGCCACGTCAATGTCCACATTGGCATACCATGTCAACACGAATGACTTTGTAACACCCGATTGGACTTTGGTGAGACCCGAACATCGTTTAGAGACCTCGGTGACACTTTATGAGTCAGTGGATCGACATGACACAGCAGCACAAGTTTGAGGACCGACCATGCATTTTACTCGGGCTCCATATATTAACATGAAACTAATGTAAAAGGTCTTTTTTACCCTTGAAGTTTTATATATACTAAAAGTAAATATATGTTTGAGTACATACAATTTATCTATCAGGTACACTTTTTAGAAACTATATTTGGTGTTAGTTAAAAAATATATATTGTTGTGTGTATGCACTTATATGTTTGGCCTACATGAGCTAAGAGTAAAAGGGGCATTTTGCATTTGTCTTATGCTAATATAGGGCACCATATCAACACAAGGACAGATTTGACCCAAAAATGAAAGTTTGGTGATTAAATTGACCAATTTGAAAGTTCAAGGACAAAGTTGACTCTGAGTGCAAAGTTCATGGACCAAAATTGCTATTTGGCCATTCAACAACGAACAAGAACTTAAAAAAAATAAAAATAAAAATTGCATGACGGTACTTGATGTTTCAGATTTCAAATTTAAACTTTGAGTAAAATACACCTGAGGTCCATCAACTTGTGAGGGTGTGTCACTTAGGTCCATCAACTTTGAAAATGCATTTCTGGGTCTATAAACTTGTTGAGTCGTTTATCACAGGTCCATAACTGTTCACATATGCTTCTACTGGTGACATGACATGATGATTTGGCTCAAGAAATATCTCCTAGTTGAGGCATTTCAACAAGTAGGTTACATATGGACGACAGAGACTTGACATTCCATGAGCTGAATGACGGTAGACTCTTCCTATGTATGGCAGACACCACACGGGAGGAGGGTTTTGCCGTTTAGCTCCGGAATATCAAACATGTGTCACTCATAAGTTGCTCGATGAAATGTCTCATTTAGGATATGCTTCTTCGAGCCAGTCATCATGGCATGTCAGCAGTAGAAGCATATGTGATAGTTATGGATCTGCGGTGAACAACTCAACAAGTTTATGGACCCAGAAATACGTTTTCAAAGTTAATGGACCTAAGTGACACATCCATACAAGTTGATGGAACTCTGGTGCATTTTACTCTTAAACTTTTGTTGTCCTTGGTGCTAAACTCTGCTTGCTGCTTCATTTACATGCACATACAGAGTATATCTACCTGGCCTTGATATTCTAACGTACACAGAATCTTCTCCATAGTTGCTACTCCGTATAAGTTTCCCATACATATCTATCATATCGCTGCTTTCATGCCGCAAAGCACGCCAAGCAAGCATCATTCTCCCATAAACAACATGTGACGTGGTACTAACAAACAGCAGATGTGACTTCTGACCCGATATTGCTCGAGCGAGAGATCGTCTTCTCGGTTCCACCACCGATGGCTTCCGGGTCGGAGTTGGACGCTCCCCTTCCTTCGGTTGCGGCTACGGTTCAGGCAAGTTTGACGGCTCCGGATGAGCCAACCTGCGGTGACGACGTCGTGCCCGGCTCGCCTGCTTCCTCTGAAGATCGCCTCGACTGCTTCCTGGACGCGATTCAGAAGAAGCCCACCTCTCCCCTCCTCGCGCCCCCAGCCCGCCCGACGGTGCAGCCGGCCCCATCCGAAGCCCCCAAGCGCAGCAGCTCAAGACTTGCCAACAACAAGCTCGCCGTGATTCCGATCGCCCGCCGTGGCGAGGTTCTTCTCATGCGCCAGTTCGACATGGCGGCCGGTGAGCTCGACGGCGTCTTCAAGGCCGGCCTATCAGGTGGCTACGCCGACAAGGTACTGGACGTTTTCCCTTTGCGGAAGGCGAGTGCCAGTACGACTCGGAAGGGAGTGCTCACCGTCTGAGCCGCATTCCCCTGTAGCACCTTGGTTGACTGCTCAGCAAGTAATAGTAGCGGGAATGCGTTCCTGTCCACCCCAGGTCACACCTTCTTGTAATATCTAGTGGGTGAGTTTGGCGTGCGCCTTACCGGTCACGCGCTGTTGTAACAAACAATTTCATCTCCTTAATACAATGATACGCAGCTCTCCTGCGTATTCGAGAAAAAAAAAATCAGTTAGCTAAAGCCAGAAGGCTAAGCAAGTGTATTTACGTGTTACAGGCACAGCACAGTACTTGTCTATTGGCTGCAGGACTGATGAAGGCTATATATATATATATATATAAATATATATATATATATATATATATATATATATAGAGGGAGAGTTTCCTCGTTGGCCGGCCACGGAATAGCTTATTCTGTGGCCAGACCACCTACCGAACCAGGTTCATGCGTCTGGTGGCGTCCGTTGCAGGTGCGAGCTGCTGAAACACACATTAACTACGATGATTAAGGTAATTAAACACAAAGATTTGGTAGTTAATTCGTGGTAATTAGTTGACGAGAATTTTGAGTTTACCGTTTGTGGTGTGCATGCATCTAATGGTCTGGGTTACCATAATATACGTGACCAAGCAAGGTTTCTGTACACGTGCTTGCATGTGTACGTGATTCTTTTTCATATAGTATCCAATTGTCTTGCATATATTCTAGTAAATAATTTTCCAAATTAAAATCTGGTAAATAAATTAACTTAGTTACAAAGAGCAGATGTCATATAGATTTATTAAATCACGTCCAAATGCACAATATAGATTCTAGTAAATTCGTTCCAAATGAATAGTATAGATCCTAGTAAATCATTATAAAACATTCTTGTAAATCGTATTCCCTTCATATGTGAAACGGAAAGTTAGTTCTAAAAAAACATAGGTAATCACAGTTTGCTTAGCACTAATATATGGTAACTAAAGCGTAAAAGTGGTACCACCTCGTAAATTTACTAGTTATTTTTTCCGTAAATTTACTAGTTACTAAAAAAGTGTCCATGCTTACTCCCTCGTAAATGTAAATCCTCATAACTGTTATTTACAACAATTTGGTTAATGATTACTAGACTCCATGACCTTTATACACCATTTTATTCTTATAGTAATCTTGCAAATGATTTACAACAATGTATGCCCTCATCCATGAATTACTAGAATCCATGCATATCACCCTTGTTAATCTGACAACCGTAGGAATTTTATAAATGAGTTACTAGATTCTATGAAGTACAGTAATTTTGTATGTATCTAATTTTGGTTTAAAAGGTGCAGCAAACAAGCGAACTCTACTGGTAAGAATTACAGTAATTCTGTACACCTTTAAAGCGTTGTTTTTTTTACCAATAGTAAAAAAAATGCAAGTGTAACATAAAACCAGACATTTGTACGCTGCATGTGCAGTAGCCAGTAGGTGTACATGCGGCATGCAACCAGGCAATGATTATGGATTGGCTAGCAGCATTGACTATGGCTAATTAAGGCGCCAACGACTAATAATTACCAGGACGTGTTAATGACACCTTGGAAAAAGGCATTCAGACAGTGAGGTGACCGGCCACAGAATAACTATTCTGTGGCCGGCTATAGAGTATGAGTTACCTATATATATATATATATATAGTGGCACTATGACTATGACTTGTCCAGTTTATTGTTCATAGGTCAACCAATTAGGCAGACCGTGCCCAACCATGGCCAACCTGCATCCCTATCCTACCCGTGCTGATTCTGAAGTCCCTGATGTACATGCGCTTACTTGCTTAGGTACGTTGGCAGTGATGTCATGTTGAGGAGGTGCTTCATGCAAACAATGATCGCCCACGATATGCCAAATAAAATCACAAGAAGAGTAGGCATATTACAGCGCAAATCTTTTTCTTTTTCATGGGGAAAATGCGAAAGGCGAAAGACCTGTACCTGTAACATCCATCCTCAAACTAATGGGTTAGTTAATTCTCAAAAAAAAACTAATGGGTTAGTTAGTTTGACATTCTTCAATTGGGCCATAATGGGAAAAATAGGCCACATTGGGCCGGAAAGCGACAGAGGCCCAAAAACTCAATTATTTCTTCTTCCATTTTCTGGTGTATGATGCAACCAAAAAAAACTCGAGTCCTCGAGAGCTGGCAGCTCCCCTTTTATCACAGATTCTCAGCTGACCTGCAGCTGGATACACTACTGTCATTTTTAGTTATACCTAGTAGTACACGGCTACATGATCGAGGAAAAATGTCTCGCGTATGCAAGTCACTGCTGCTGATACGCTTTGTTCCAAGCCTTCGACCGCGACTACTGCTCCCCGGGCGACAGGAACACGAAGACAACGCCGCCCAACCCGGCCGCCGCAACGTCCGCCGCCGTAAGCCTGTAGCAACCTCGGCCCTACTAGCCGTACTAGCCATGTGCGGCGGGGTTCGCCCAGGCATAAATCCACCCGTTGGTGTCCCCTCCCCCATCGGCCACCATCGCGGGCTAACGACCGGCGGCGGACGGACCAGAAGAGCTGGACGGACGGATACCTTGCTTTACCTGCACTGCAGCCAGCCCTGTCCCGTGCGGGCTGGTCCTGGACTCCTGGTCCTGGTCCGTCAGCATGGCCACCGGCCACGGCACGGCCCGTTGGGCGTCGCTGCAGTGCCCGGCAGCCGGCCATGGCATGTGCAATTAAGCACATCCACGCGCTGCCATGCCCCGCCACCACGCGCAGGGCAGCACAGGGGTGCGGTGCTTGCTGTTGCCTTCGCCAACCTCACCGGCCGCGGCCGGCGAGCAGTGCAGAGCACCCACGGCCACGGGTGGGCGTTAAATCATCGCCGTCTTTTTTACCTGCCGGCACCGGTCCCTTTTACGATCGAGGGAGGAGGGCCCGAGGCCGAAAGGCGACCGTCTTTGGTGTACGCCGGGCTGTATTTGTCCCCCTTTTTCAATTTTCATTCATGAATGGTTCCATCAATGAACGCCGTGGAGTTTACGAACGCGGGGGGAGGCGGCGTTCTGCCCTACGCCCCTACACACAGGCCTGGCGATCGGCAAATCAAGTCGCCATCACCACCTCCTAGAAGTAGAGCGAGCGGGGCGAGCTGTCACCTGGACCTGGACCTTCCTTTTTCCATCATTGAGCGTGTGCAAAAGCCGATCCCCGGCCGCAGATCTCCACGCCCGTGCCACCAAAAATATTGTACCCGCACGCACAACCCACCCCACCACACCGGTCTCGGCAGATCCACCAAAAGCTGCGGCCCTACGATCGATACAGGCGCGCACCAAAGAGAGAAAAAGGGCGCCGGGGGCACCTCACCTCCCGCACCGCACGCGGCGGTCCCTCGGTCGCCAGAGATCGATAATTCCCCGCCCCCGCGAGTGGCGCGCAGTTTGCCCCCCACTCCATTCCCTCTGCAGGGGAGCTCAAGACCTCAACTTCAACTCGGCCGGCGCGGCAGTTTTTTGCCGTGCTCGTGCGGACGCGCGCGCACTTCTGGAACCGGACCGGGGGGCGCCGCCCGCCTTAATCGAGCGAGCCATTACGATTTACGAAGGTGGCCGGGCCAAGACCCAAGAGTAAGACACCCTCTGGCCTCCGCTGCTGCCGAGAATGGGGGCGCTACTCGCTGTCGCCGGAGAATGCTGCGTGTGCATCAATGAGTGGGGTGTGGCAGGGTAGCTACAGGGGGGCGTGGTAGGTGATGCGTGTACGAGTACTCCGTATTGAAGATTGCGGGGCAGTGCACTCGAGTTCAAGTTCCATTTTTGGTTGGTAGCTCACCGCACTTGCTCCACGGTCACTCGAGTGCAAGTTCCCGTGCGGCAATGAACTGCTGACTACGACGGTCTCCAGGGGATGCTGCAGCAAGCGGCGGTACATCCCAACTGCCGCTCCGTTGCGCGCGCCCCACTCTCTCTCTCTCCTAGTCTTCGCCAGCAGCCGGCCCGCAGCGGATCCAGCGAGGAGCGGCGTCCCCGCCGGCGACAGTGTGCTCGCCGCCGCCTCCGTCCCCGCCGTCGGCGACGGTGTGCTCACCGCCCTCTCCCTCCCCAAGCCCGGATCTGGCGACGTGAGGTGGATCCAGGGCCAGCGGCGAGGCGGATCCAGGCGCGGAAGCCAACGACCCGGCTCGATGCAGCAGCTGCTGGGCGACGCCTACTGGAGGCGCCCCTCCCCTCCTTTGCCTGCATCGTCTCTCTCCTTTCTTCAAACGGGAATGCAGATGAGGAAAACCCTTGAGACAGTCTAACCAAGGAACCGCATCCCCTCGCCCAAATCGTTGTTATGCGAGAAAGAGAGAGAAGTCGTCCGTGCCGCAAAAGAGCCAACCTTCCAGCGGTCTTGCGCATCATCCCAGACAGTTGGCTCCTACGCGGGCCGAGGGAGACCGCCGCACCCTAGAGCGTCGCCGTCAGGCTGAGGAAGACCGCCGCACGCATATCCGCAGGGGCGCCGCCGCAACGGGCCTTGCACTGAGGAGCGCTGCCGCACGGGTCGAAGAAGGCCGCCACGTCCTGGAGGTGCGCAGCGGTCTCCCGGAGCAGATCCGGTGGGTGGTGGGTCTGCCCTGCCTCCCTCGCATGCAAATCGGGTGCCAGTGGCTCTCCCCACTGGTGGATCGAGCGACAACACGACGTTGACCCATAGGAGATGGTGGGATTCAACGACGACCTCAAGCTCCTCCTTCGCCGTCCACGCCGCCAGATCTGGGCCTAGGGAGGGGAGACGGAGGATGCCACCGACCGGATCTACGTCGGGGTGGCGCGCTCCTGTAGGCCGCCGTTGCAAGCCATCGTCGGGGAGGCCGTCACCTCCTCCATCGCTGTGCCCAAGCCGCCTCTGCCGCTACTCTCTGTCGGCCCGGTCGAGCTTTGGGGGGGGAGCGAGGTCGTCGCCGGCCGTATCTGCTGCCGTCGAGCGAGGAAGCCGAGACGACAGCGGAGGAGACGGAGGGATTGCGGCCATGGCGCTGTCGCGGAGGTGGGCGAGGCAGGGGCGATGGGTGGATCAGGAGGGAGGAAGGGAGGAGGGCGGCGGTTGGAAAAACAAGATGAAGAAAGGAGGGAAAATCCCTACAAACGGGAATGGGAGGGCATCACATGCAAAATGAAGATGCGGTTGCGGTCTATGTTGCGGAGTTAAAATGACCACCAATACCTCATTTTGCAGTTGCGGCATGGGAAGCCGCACCTGCTGGACATAGTCTAATGCCAGCCTCAAAACAAATAAAATACTACTACGATGGTCAATGACCTGTCGTGATTGCGCCCATCGTCACCCTGTGCTTATTATCGTAATCATCTGTCTGCTTATGACACCGGCTGCCCCAGCTACCTGCGTCCCACACTCCCACTCCCACTCCCACTCCCACTTGCCCGCGCGCATCATTGCTACCACGAGGCACCACCGCACCACTGATCTGACCTCCCCGCACTACCAGCGGTTTGTTCGTCCACGTTATCACGGACAAGGAGCCGAGGTGTCACCAGCGACTCCGAGTACAGATCGAGAACGACGGCCACACATCATCTCTCCTAGAAACCCCACGAGGGAACGCTCTCATTCCTAGTGTCGCCATTTCTTCGCCGGACCACGTCACTGACGACCGCTCACCGATCGAGCAACCCTGTAGAGGCTGAACTTACCACTGCCTCGGATCGGGCGGCGGCGACAGTCGCAGCATCCAGCCGGCGGCAGGGGGGAGGGCCTGCCGTGCCGCCCCTGCCCGTGCGAGGCGTCGGCGTCGGCACAGCCGCAAGCGAACAAGAGCGGTGGATCAGCGCCACCGCGCCGGGCGCAAGGGAACAAAACAAAAGGCGGCACGGAGAAGCGAACAAGCAGGCTGCCTCCAGAAGGACCCTCCCCGCCTCCACTGTAGCGGATCCGAGTGGCCTACGGGGAAAAGAAAACGACCGCCGAATCGTGCGCGAAGACGACGAAGGCCAAGGTGTCTCCATTTTTCTCTGCTATTAAGCTCGTGCTCCGTCCTATTATGTGACCACTGTCCTGACCTGACCATCATGTTTCTTTTTCCCTCTAAACAAAGCATGGGAGATCTACGCGCAGCGCAGAGTAATAACACCGTGCCAGCGCCTCAATTTTGTCCGGTCCATCCGGCTGTATTCCTGCCCACTTCAGCTCACCGGAGTTGGTCGATTTACTATCGCTGCGGAAGCGACCAAACCCGCGAAATAAACCCCCGTGTCCGTCGTCGGAAGCGAGCGCGAGATCAGCAGCAGTCAGCCACACGGCGGCAGAGGCGTGAAGGATCAACAGTGGAGACTGTGGAGGCTGGAAAAAGCGGTGACGAGTAGTAGTAGCTTGGGGAGTTGGGGTGGTTCATGCTTCATGGCGTGGCGTCAAGGACAGGCGCGGGACCGAGGAGACCGCGGCCGCGCGCGCCGGCAGCCGTCGTGGCATCGTCGCGCTCGCCTGCTTCCCATCACAGGCCAGAGGCCACACATGACACATCCTGCACTGCACTGCTGTGCTGCTGCTAGCCTGCTCTACCAGCGCATCCCCCAGTCCAGCTGGCAGCTCATGGCAGTGTCGCCTGTAGCTGCACAAAAGTGGGAAAGGGGATTAACACCTGACGCCATTTCCCCTCGCGGTCTCGCCTCTAATCATGGCGGCATGAGTGCTACTCTTCACACGCTCAACAGTTTAGAATCTCAAATCATAGGACCCATCACGACAAAAAGGTGGCTGGCACTGGGCTACTACCCCTGCTAATTGCGCAAAAGGAGTGTGAAGCTGTGTAGAGTGCTTTTGTTGGAGCAAGATATTGGGGTGTTTGGATGGAAGGGTAAATGGGGCAAATGAGGCAAATTTATCCCAAATTTACCTCTAAGGTGTCAAACATGTGGGGTAAATGTGGTGGGGTAAATGTTTTGCTCCCTTAATTCCATTTACCCCTAAAAGGTAGCAAATTGGAGCAAAATTGTGGTGGACCCCAGCCCTCTCTCTAATACACATCCACATTTACCCCTCAATCCAAACACCTCAAGGAGCAAATTTATTAGAAGCAAATGAAAGGGATAAAACATTTGCCTTGAAGTAAACATTTATCCTTTGCATCCAAACAGACCCATTGTTAGCACCAGTGGCTAAACAATACTCTACTACTGTTATCTCGGATAAGAGTAGTAGGCTCGCTCTCGCTCGTGTACAAAAGGTACTAGGGCTGGACGCCAAGCCAAAAGCTCGCGAGCCGGCTCAGCTCGATCGCAGCTCGGCTCGACTCAGCTCAGCTCGATCGATTTTGCAACAAGTCAAGCAGATGTTTTTGCTCGTTTCACTAGCGAGCTGGCTCGAGCTAGCTCGCGAGCAGCTCCCGAGCCAACCGAGCTAGAACGCCTAGGCCCTAGAGTCAAACACAGGAAGGCGATAAGCCAGCAGTCCAACAGGCAGCACTCATAAATCCACTCGTCGTCTCGTCCGCTCCCCCAAATTCCCTATTAATTTCCAAGTTGCAACAGGATGAGGTCAAAGCTACTAGAGTGCAGCCGTGCAGGCTTGCAGTTTGCAGCCTTAGTTGTTTTTCATATATCATATATGTAATTAGTATATTGTTGATGAGTTATGACGTGTACGTTATGCATTTTGGAGAGGTCAAAAATTTATGATTACTATATTTTTTTGTGTTTCATGTATATATTGAGGTGCTGTTCTCATTTCAAATTTACATCTGACTCGCAAGTTTAATGAACTGACTCGAGCTATTAACAAGCCGAGCTGAGCTGGCGTTTTTGCTCGAATTGTTAACGAGCCTAGTTAAAGTAACGAGTCAGACCGAGCTGAGCCGAGCTGGCTCGGCGTCCGGCCCTAAAAGGTACCTTTGCGAAGTAAAGCCACGCTGCCTCGTTTTATTAATTTCGGATTTCTGATCTCCGTCCCAAAAGGAATTCGGCAACTTTTTTTCGGCCTGCACGGTCGCGCTTTTCGGTTGAGACAGTGCCAGTGAAACGCCTCGAATCATGTGTAGTAGTAAAAGGAACGCGGTCAGCCCTTTTCCAGCTGCCCTCCCTCCCCAGTCTCCACCTCACTCCTCCCTTTCTGCTCTTCCTTCTCCCAATCTCCCTCCCCCCACCTTCCTCCCTCTGCATTCCACCCGGACAGTGGTCTCGCGCATCGCACTGCCAGTACCACCACTTCCCACTACTCCATCGGTCCATCCACACTCTCACCCACTCGGCCACTCCCCACACACACGCCATTGCTGCTGCTGCTCCTCGTCGTACCCCCAAATGGAGCGGCAGCAGCCTGCATTCCGCTCGTACCTCCCTGGAGCGCATTCGCTCCAGCATTGACACGGGGGGAAGCTCCAGCGCGTCGCCGCCGAGCGGCAGTCTCGCAGCCCCCCCCCCCCCGCCACACACACACCTTCCCTGCCGGATCCTCCACCCGCCGGCCGCCCGCCGCCGCCGCCGAGACTCTGTCAGCGTAGACGGGGTGGGGATCCGCCGAGGCCCATCTCGTGTCGTTGGTTAGTAATCCTTTGGACGAAGCAGTTAGTGCAGTTCCATTTCTTTCCTTGGATGACAAAATTCCAACTTGCTCTGCGCACATTTGCAGCGGTACCCGTTTTGTTGATGCATCGGTTCTTCCTTATTGCTCTCTTCTTGCGCCGGCGTCCTCGCTCGCATCGTTTATCACCGTTCCAAGGAGCTTAAACCCTACCGGCTTCATCTCAAGCTCAGCATTCTGAAATTTTTATCCCATTTGCATGAACATTGCTTCAATTGCCTGGCTGCAAAGAAGGCTCTAGCAATGCGGCTCATCTTCTTGTGCCTCTCGATCTGGGCCGCCGCCTCTGCGGTGGCTGGTTCAGACACGGAGGCACTGCTGGAATTCGGCAGAGGCATCCGGCAAGACCCGTCCCGCCGTGAGGCTGCTGGCACTCCCTGGAACCCCACGAGCGCGCTGGACGCTGACGGCTGCCCCGTCGATTGGCACGGCGTGCAGTGCAGCGGCGGCCAGATTCTTTCTATTGCGCTTGACGGCATTGGCCTCGTTGGGAATGCTACCCTGTCGGCGCTTGCGAGGATGCCGATGCTCCAGAACCTGTCCTTGTCAAACAACAAGCTGGAGGGGTTCTTGCCGCGTGAGCTGGGGTCGATGGCGTCGTTGCAGCTGCTGGATCTGTCCAACAACAGGTTCTCAGGTCCAATTCCTCCCGAATTGACTAAGCTGGCTGGTTTGGGGCATCTGAATCTCTCTTCCAACGATTTTCATGGTGCATTGCCATTGGGTTTCCGGAACTTGAGGAAATTGAAGTATTTGGACCTTCGTGGCAATGGCTTCACCGGCAGATTGGACGACATTTTTGTGCAGCTGCAGAGCCCAGTCCATGTTGATTTGAGCTGCAACCAGTTCTCAGGGCCCTTGACATCAATCTCTGACAACTCATCTATGGCTAGCACGCTTCAGTACTTGAATGTTAGCCACAATGTGCTGTCAGGGGCATTATTTGACAGTGATCCGATGCCTTTGTTAGATAGCCTTGAGGTGTTTGATGCAAGTTTCAATATGCTCAGTGGCAATATTCCACAATTTAACTTTGTCATCTCCCTCAAGGTGTTGCGACTGCAGAACAACAATTTTTCGGGGTCCATCCCAGAAGCACTCTTTCGGGAGACCTCTATGGTGCTGACTGAACTGGACCTTAGCTGCAACCAATTTAGAGGTCAGATATTTTTCTACTCTTATTCTCATGCTTATATTAAATATTGCATTCATCTTGCTTTTATGCATGCATCTTTCTCCACAATATATACTAATGCTTGAACCAGCATATTATAATGAGATGCATGGAAAAGGTAGGCACTATGAAAACAACGGGTTTTCTTCGTTACTCTGCCAGCATCTTGTTTTTTCCCCATAGACAATGTGTGTGGCTTCTTTTGTGAGCTGACAGTGCATACGATTTTAAATGGTGTGGATCAGTTGAAACACCTAATTCGTAGGAAGGGAAAATTGCTCATTTCCTTCTTCCGACTGTGCACGGAAGTTGCTAACTACTACAGGCTAATGTTATATTAATCACCATTATATTCCAAAAATACATCTTTTGTCACTTATTGTTCAATTCTGAGACTATCAATGTGCACAGCTAAAGCAATGATGTTCTGCTAGTTGCCTCATATTTTATATTATTCCTCTTTGATTAACAACAGCAAGCAAAGAGAATAATATTTGCTGATCAAGTTTGGCCCTTTCCATATATGTCATACTAAACCAAAATAGGGAAAGTGGCAATAGGAAATTTAAGTTCTTAACAATGCTTTTATCTGTGGTAGCTTGTTGATCACAATTTTTTAGAACTATCAGTTTGAGGTTTCAAGAAGTAATTCGATGTTTGTAAGATTAGTAAACCTTCTCATTTAAAATGAGAATTGAATCAAATCCTAAAACATCTATTGTACATATACTATGCATGCTATGTCTTGAACCATTCTATTTCTGTAAAATGTATTGCATTTTAGCAATCGTGGAACTGATTGCCTCTAGTTTCTGTCCCTTCTTTCGCTTACGCAGGTCCAATTAGACGTGTGACATCAACGAATTTGAAGTACCTGAACCTGTCATACAATAGTCTCGAGGGAAGTTTGCCAATCACATTTGGAAGTTGTTCAATCGTTGATCTGAGTGGAAACATGCTGTCTGGGAACTTATCGGTTGCGCGAACATGGGGAAATTATCTCCAGATGATTGATTTGAGCTCAAATAGATTAATAGGAACTTGGCCAAATGAGACAACCCAGTTTTTGAGGCTGACATCATTGAGGATTTCGAACAACTTGCTAGCAGGAGAACTGCCAATTGTCCTTGGAACCTATCCAGAGTTGATTTCCATTGATCTCAGTCTCAATCAACTACATGGACCTTTACCTGGAAATCTGTTTACGGCAGTTAAGTTGACCTTTCTAAATCTTTCAAGCAATAGCTTTGAAGGCAATCTCCCCCTTCCGAATTCTGATGCCAAGAACTCGACTTCTATAGACCTGTCCATTTTTCCTGTGCGAACTTCAAACCTCTCATTTGTTGATCTTTCAAACAATTCTTTGAATGGCTCACTGCCAACAGGCATTGGTGGATTAAGTGCGTTGACACTGCTGAACCTTCGTCGAAACAACTTTACTGGCCAAATCCCAAGAGCAATCACCAAGCTTAAGAATTTGCTATACATTGACCTATCAAGCAACCATTTCAATGGTAGCATACCGGATGGCCTCCCTGATGAACTTGTTGAGTTTAATCTCTCCTACAATAACCTGTCTGGCTCTGTTCCGAGTAATTTACTTAAATTCCCAGATTCATCCTTCCATCCAGGGAATGAATTACTCGTTCTTCCCCGCTCTAAATCACTAAATGGCTCTGACAAATCAGATGGGGGAAGACACGGCATGAAGCGTGGAATTCTATATGCATTGATTGTATGTGTTGTTGTGTTTGTTACTGGAATTATTGTGCTTTTGCTTGTTCATTGGAAGATCAGTAGCTGGAAGCGTAGTGAAAAAGGTACTGACCAAGGTAAACAGCATGTAACTCAAGGTCAGAGTGCTCAGAGAAGTGCAGAAACTTCAACAACTGATATGCATGATGTATCATTGGGATCTTCGCCTACTGCACAGTCTGGAGCTGTTTCATTGCCTGGCAGGGAAAGACATCATGAATCCCAAGATGTGCCAGTTGGTGCTGCTTATTTCAATGAGCCAATTGGTAGTAGCTCAGCCCTTAAAGACAGCGCCACATCATCAATACCTTCTTTGTCATCATCACCACCTGATGCGCGCACCCAACATCATCACTCTATCCTTAGAGTGCACTCTCCTGACAAACTGATTGGGGATTTACATCTCTTTGACAATTCAGTTGTGTTCACAGCAGAGGAGCTCTCTCGCGCCCCTGCTGAGATAATTGGCAGGAGCTGCCATGGGACATCCTACAAGGCTACACTTGACAATGGGTACATGCTGACAGTGAAGTGGCTGAAGGAAGGCTTTGCTAAGAGTAAGAAAGAATTTTCCCGTGAAATAAAAAAGCTTGGTAGTGTCAAACATCCCAATCTTGTCCCCCTGCGAGGCTACTACTGGGGCCCAAAAGAGCACGAGAGGATCATCATATCGGATTATGTAGATGCCACATCTCTGTCTACCTACCTGTCTGGTAAGATGGTTTCTTCACTTCTTGTGCTCATCAATTTCTTTCAGCTGCCATCCTGAATATTTTCTAATGAATATTTTGATCTTTCCAGAATTTGAAGAGCGGAAACTCCCACCTCTGTCAGTAGGCCAGCGGCTGAACATTGCAACCGACGTTGCCCGCTGTCTAGATTACCTGCACAATGAGCGTGTTATCCCACACGGCAACATTAAGTCATCGAATGTCCTGATACAGAACTCCGCTCCATCTGCTCTGGTAACCGACTACAGCCTTCACAGGCTGATGACTCCGACTGGCATGGCCGAGCAGGTCCTCAACGCTGGTGCCCTAGGATACTCCCCACCTGAGTTTTCAAGCACCAGCAAGCCATGCCCATCTCTGAAGAGCGATGTGTATGCTTTTGGTGTCATTCTGCTCGAGCTGCTGACAGGGAAGATTGCTGGTGAGATCATCTGCGTGAACGACGGCGTGGTTGATCTGACGGACTGGGTGAGGATGCTGGCACTGGAGGAGCGTGTCTCGGAGTGCTACGACCGGCACATTGTGGAAGCTGGGAGCTCAGATGGCGCCCCGAAGGTGCTGGATGACATGCTGCGCATCGCAATCCGATGTATCCGGTCTGCGTCGGAGAGGCCGGAGATCCGGACGGTGTTCGAGGACCTCTCGTCCCTGTCGTCGTGACCGGAGGGGTTCTTGGTAGTGTACATCTCGTACTTACATCAGCTTGTGGAAACCCGGAGAGGGGTATACTAACAATTGATTAGGATTTTGTGGTGATGTGTGTAGTAGTGTCCTTGAGCATTCGTTGTTTGGGTTGCTCTTCCTGGGCATAGTTGATTCGTTTTTAGTTATAGTCCACATTTTTTAGCAGTAGATGGTTGTGAGAATAAGTTTGTGCACTGTGATTTCAGACATCAGAAAGGAAGAAATGAACAAAGATGTAGGTATTTGTTGTTCGATCTGCTGCTGCAGCATTTGTAATTGATCAGGCAGCAACTTTTTTGTGACGATAATAGTATAGTTTCTGGTAACAATGATGAGTCTTTAGCTCGAGGAATAAGGGCAGATTATCCTGGTGTTGCTTGATGCTTCCATGTATTTGGTTCCTGCAAAGATGCGCGCGGCAGATTCCTGCTTCACAAATAAACAATGCCTTCAAGAGAAACTTTGGGGCAAAGAACATATGCTTGGACGTATTGTGATCTCACGATTTCAGGATAATCTGACCATTACTCAATTCGTTTTATCCCTACTAGAACACGCCATTCTCACGGCAGAGAAGCCCTCAAAAACCTCTCAAACCCCTCTGCCATCATCCCATCAACCCTCCTTTCCTAATTCCAACTCTCCAATCCGCCCCGCACCACCCGCCGGCCGCCGCTACCAGGCAACAGCCTACCCTCCACCAGGCAGGCACCATCCCCTTCCCCTCTCCTTCCAGAACCTTCTCGATGCTTCTCTCCCGAAGGTTCTCCTGCGCCCTCGCCCGCGCCCCATCCCTCGTCCGGGGCCGGCCCCTCCCGCCGCGCGCCACCCCGGTCAGCCCTCCGGCGTCCCGGCCGCCACCCGGCCGCCTCATGTTCTCTTCCTCCGCTGGGTGGCAGCAAGCCTCCCGCCCCCCTCCTCCGCCGCCGCCGCCCCCTCACCCCGGCGCCGAGAAGGTCCTAATGAACACGCTGACGCTGTGCCTTTCTGCTCCTATCTCCATGACCTAACGCGTCCTGAGGTGTTCGTTTGCTGCGCCACTGCAGGATCAGCTGTTCCGGGGACTGGAGGCGGCGCTGGGCACCACGTTCAGCTCCGAGCCGCTGGCGCCGCCGCCGCAGCCGATGATCCTCGTCATCAGCGGACCTAGCGGTGTCGGCAAGGACGCCGTCATCAAGGTGATACCCTGCGCCGCAGTGTTGACTCATGTCTGGTTTAATCTTTTGGTTTTACAATGCCGGATTGGGGTTTGCTCTCCAGAGGCTCCAAGAGGACAGGGAAGGGATGCATTTCGTTGTGACCGCGACAAGCAGGGGGAAGCGCCCAGGTGAAGTTGATGGGAAAGACTATCACTTCATCACAAAGGAGGAATTCCTAACGATGATTGAGAGGGATGAGTTGCTTGAGTACGCTCTTGTTTATGGGGAGTACAAAGGGATCCCCAAGCAACAGGTATGGTGTTCTGGTTGTTTGTTTACACCAGAATTATAGTTTTGCCTTCAAAATTGTACATGGCCATGTTAGATAAGTGGAGTTTAGGACAACTGGACAAGGGATACCTAATGATTAATGATTGCAACATTGACAACGGTTTGCATATGCACACATGCATTTATGTTTATTCAATATGAGAGACCGGATATATTATCATTGCTGAAAATCATGCATACACTCTAGAGCAAGAGGTAAGAGTATCAGTGGTGAAGCTAAATTTGTTTGTCAAAGTTATTGTAGCCTTGTAGTTGTAGGCTCAAGTGACGAAATAAATAAACAAATATAGACCCTTGAATTGTGCAATGCAAAAGTTCAATGTATCCAAATTCTAGAAGACACACAATTGATGGTTCGACTTCAGAAGCTATCATATGGGCATTCCCTTTTCCAAAGCAGAGCTGCAAAAGAATAGAAATGTAACTCATATAGAAAATTTTAGTTGCAAATATTTGTCGCCTTTAACTTCCAGATATACAGTATTTGTGTAAAATGTTTTTAAACAAGTTTTCAACTTGTTAAATTATCTAACCGGTGCCTTACTAGGTTGGTCTAATGGTTAACAACTGAATATGTATAGAGAGTTAGTCACAGGATATCTTTGAACTGGTGTAGGTTCAAATCTTTGTCTTACCCCAGCTCTGCACCTTGAAGCAAAGAACATGGCTCTCTCCACATTATTTGCAAAACAGGTAGCTCAGACTGTAGTTGCAATAGTTTTGTATCTTTGTAAATTATAGTTCTCATATTTGCTACGCATATCAAGTCAATTTGAGCTATGGGGTACATCTATGATTTAGTATTTGTTGAAAAACACTATCATACAATGATTTCAACATGCCACCGTCCTTGTAAACATTACAATCTGAATGTTTGTGAATAAATTGCTTTAATCCAGAGGTAAGTTCTATTCTGCCATTTTTGTTTGTCTTTGTAAACTGGTTGATTGAACCTCCTCTGATGCTTGATTGGAGGTTCAAATTCCCATCATCGAACAGATTATCACTTTAGTTAATTTCTGCACATTCTGTCTTTCACATTTCACGGCCCAGCACGCTGATAATCTACAGTATGTGCTTTGTTTGATTTCACTTCAGCATCATTTATGCTTCATTGAAAGAATCTTTAAGCATATGTTGACATTCATTCACCAAACCTAAGGAAATCAGTTATGAGCGGAATGTACTGAATGAATAGATTTATCCACATTAGCAGAACCTAACAAATTGTGTCTTGGTGTTTTTGAATAAAATACCATATATGTGTGAAGGAGTGGTCTACCTACACAAACTTGAAACTTCTAATACATATTACTTTTGGCATCCAGATTCGTGACTACATGGCTAAAGGTTGTGACATTGTCTTGAGAGTGGACATTCAAGGAGCAGCAACTTTGAGAGAGATACTTGGTGAATCTGCTGTTTTCATATTTTTAGTTGCAGAGAGTGAAGAGGCACTTGTTAAAAGGCTGATCCACCGTAAAACAGAAACATCAGATATGCTTCTTGTCAGAATTGCAACAGCCAGGGAGGAGGTGAGACGTATGCATAATTTTGACTATGTGGTTGTAAATGCTGAAGGGAAGCTTGAGGAGGCTGTTAAGCAGGTGGAGTCTATCATTGATGCTGAGAAGGCTAAAATTCACAAGCGGCATGTCAATATCTAAGCTAAAGCTCATGTGACCTATGGCTAATATATTCATCTATTTGAAGGGAAATTGTCTGTACGACTTAATCTGTCCAAGTTTGCTCAAGTGTGAAGGGAATTCATTACAAGAATTTGACTAAGTTCAGGTTTGAGTAGTCAGAAAGTTCAATGGATTGCGGAGTCATGGGAATAAAACATGTTATCTTAAGCAGATTCTGTTGTGATAGTTTCCAGGATGTATATTCAATTTACTATTTCATTATTTGTCTCTACTGTTTTTTTTCCCTTGACGGAAGGAGTCTAAAGGTTGTAGCAAACTCCTAGTTCTAATGGAAGGGCTGTAACAAACTAGCAGTTCCGGCTGAAATCTTAAATGATGTTTCCCCCCTTTCTGCCTGTCTGCCTGGGCATGTACAAGTGTCCTAAATGGCAAAGTTGACAGTTTGACTGCAATAAAATTTACTTTGTAATTTCCAATGCTAGAATTGACCTTCGTGCAGTCTGCGCTTTGTATAACAGTAATTAGGGGTATACAAAACCCACCAGCCCAAAAAGGATGAGGAAAACATACACCATTCTTGTTCTGCTGCTTCTTTATTTGAATTCATGATCAGTGTATTTTCCCTCCTCTAGTTGGGTCTGGATTGACTGGTTTGTTTGACACATGATTTCTGTCATGAACGTTATTGATTCCTTCACGTTTTTTGTCATGAACGCTATTGATTATTCACAGTATTTACTGGTCAATTCCTGAAAGGAGCTTGGTCTGTAGCAGTAAGACTTGTTAATCCGAAGACTGTAAGGTGCTGAAACTGCTGCTGACCTTGTGATTCTGTTGCAAAACCTATTTAGGCCCTGTTTTACGGCCTTTTCCTGATACGCCCAGAAAACTCGTGGGCGGAAGGAGGCCGTATTAGACCGACACCGCAGAGAGGCCCTTGGGCTCACAACAACTTTCGGCCCACGGCGACCCGACAAACTATTTGCGCAGGCCCCGGTTGCGGCTAGCTTACGTTACGGCGTTACGCGCAGCGTTTTTCGCCGTCTGCCGCGTGCCGGGGCTCGGCTTTTGCGCTGCCACTCGCTGTCGCTGGGGCTCCCCTGGGCCGCGGAATGAGATCCTCTACCATCACACGGCTTGGTGGCAGAGTGCAGTCACGAGCATCAGGTCCGTCCGCTCGCATCCTACGGCGCAACCCTGTCGATGCTAAACTCCCAGGCTGCACGCTACAGATGAACTGGCCCAACACAGCCCACAACAGCGCCGCTCTTTCTTTCTTGTCGATGCAGATCGGCAGCGGGCGGCGTTGTCATCACGGGCGCCTACAATCCCGAGCTCCTCTGCGCCGCGGCCATCCCCGTCGCACCTGGGACGCATGGCTCGTCGGTGCCCTGGGACGCATGGCTCGTCAGCAGGCTGTGAGCGGAGGTGCGTGCGGCTGCCAGAGGTCTCCCGCCGCCCGTGGCTGCTGGGAATTCCTCGGTGGTGCTTTTGAGATGTCTCGTACTCTCATGAGATAATATGCATACATGAGAGTATGAGACATCTTCAACTCCATTACATTTGCTTTCAAATTGACAAGATTGAGTAATCACACTTCACAAAACAAGGCAAGGTAGACCTATCCGAGAAGCGCGATTAAATTCTGATGATAGCACAAGTCAAGGTAGCAGACCAGCGCAAGGCAAAGTCAAGCAGAAAGCAGCCGGCCTTCCCATTCGAGAAGTGCAGTTCTTGATTCGCGGCCTCGACCGCTCGTCGTCCGGTTGGCGTTGCAGCCTCCGCAATGCAGATTCCATGGCCTCGATGGTCGGCGGTGTCGCGGCTTGGACGCTCAGCGGCGTAGACATTGGAGGCGGCCGCAGCGTGCGGGAGCCTCGGGTGGTTTCCGCCGACGTGCTCCACGGCGCAGACGAGTCCGGGATTGTAGGCGCCGGACGATGGCGCCGCCGGCTGTCGGTCTGCATCGAGAAGAAAGGAAGAGCGACGCTGTTGTGGGCTGTGTTGGGCCAGTTCATCTGTAGCGTTTGGGCTGGTAGTTTAGCATCGATAGTGTTGCGCCGTAGGATGCGAGCGGACGGACCTGATGCCGTGACTGCACTCTGCCCTCAAGCCGTGTGATGGTAGAGGATCTCGTTCCGCCCTGGCCGCGCCCGGTTGCCGCCCGCCGTCCCAGACCAACCCTTCCAAGCTTCCAAGTTCCACCCCCCGCGAGCGAAGTCCGCCGAGTCAACAACAACATCCGGCACCGGCAGCACCTACCCCCGCCTCCTCCCAAAACCCAGCTAGCATCGCGGCGAACCCTAATGGCGGCGATGGGGTTCGCGGAGGCCCTGCAGGCCTACACGGGCCTCACGCCCGGTGCCGCCGCCACCATCCTCGCCCTCATGCTCGCGACCTACCTCCTCGTCTCCTCCCTCTTCGTCGCCCCCGCCGCCCCCTCCCCCGCGGCGCCTCCCAAGCAGCAGCGGGAGGAGGAGGAGGATGAGAAGGGAAAGGAGGAGCAGCAGCAGCAGGAGGCGCCGATGCCGTTCGTCTATCCGGACCCCGTCGAGGTCGGCGAGGTCACGCTCGAGCAGCTCAGGGCGTACGACGGCAAGGACCCCGCCAAGCAGATCCTCATGGCCATCCGCGGCCAGGTCTACGACGTCTCGCGCGGGAGGTGAGGATTTTGCACTCGCCTCTACTTCCGAATTACCGTTGCGGACTCATGTGCTGTGACCATTGAACTGATCTTGCTCCCGTAAAACACATCTAGCTGAAACCGTTGAGTGGAGACAATCCATGTTGGAGTGGTGATAGCTGATCTTTAACTATTGCGTGCTGTAAGTAGGTTTAAATTTGCTAAACTGATGCTGTGGAATGTGGATAGTACACTTCATTCAGAAAACTGTTGGGGCACTATGACAGATAACATAGGCTGATAGGCATTACCTTGTTAATGGGAGGGGAAGTGTTGTGGACGGGGACATTTGATAATTATGGAGTCTGGACACTACTTAGACCTGGGACTTTTTTGTTTAAAAGTAGATTGTGTGCTTGTGCACACGTTCAAATGGTTTGGCAGCCAGCACATGTGGCACAGATACTATAGTCAATGACCAGTAACTCGAGATGCAGTATTTAGATGTTTCATTCATGTTTTGTTATGGAATGGCCTATAGCATACGGCCATACGCCGGATTCCTTTATCATTGTACTCGTATCGCATACATTCATCTGATGGAAAATTTCTAGCTATACAATGAGTGTTGTTCTGACAGATACTAGTTTGACTTCATGTAGAGAAACCAAATTTGTCAAAATAAAACTTAGGTGTTATGCTTACCTTGTCTTCTCAAACTACTTTTTGGAGCTCTGAAGTTAAACTCCTTGTTTATTTAAGCGCTACCAACTTTTTGTAACTTGTAACTATTTGTTGAAGTTTTCATCTGGACTCGATGTAGATAAGCCCAACTGAATTTTTTTACTTGAAACACTGCTATATTTAGTAGTAGAATATATCGTATTTCCCAACGCTCTATAAACTACTATGGACCTATGGTCTTGTGCTCTTGTATATAATTAAGCTGTATCCTTTTTTCTTAATATTCTGATTTCGGTGCCAATATTTTCTTTCTGATTGCTTTATGCTGGTTCTTCAGCTAGTCATTTATTTGATAAGTGATCATAATGTATCATGTGCTATCTCTCCTTGGTTAGTAATATAAAGATCAAGTTGAAACCCTGCCATATTTGATATGTACTGTAATTTCTGTCTCTGTATCCATTTCTATGATTTCTTGCTGCAACTAATCAGCTCTACCATTTCTGTTTTCCTTATCTCCCCCAGTATTTATGTTTCTGATTGATTTCTGCACCTTGTTTCCTTAGCTAGACATTTGATTGTTTTATAAGTGATCACATTTTATCTACATCCCTCCTTCTTTAGCTCCACATTTGTCTAGGAAGTAGTATATAGTTTGTGGAATCATGTACTACTGTAGTTTAGTCAGTATTGTTTATCCTGTGGTCTGCAATCAGTAGTGTCTATAGCTACTGCCGACTACTCTTAATGCCTTGCTTGTTTAACTATTTGTTCATCTTGCTAGTCTGCTGTTTCAACAGGCAACAAGCATATTCTTCTTTGCTGAGACTGTCTAGATTCTGGAACTCATACGATAGTTTTTTATTTGGGTGTTCCTTTGCTCCATATACTGCCAAAGGATTAGGTACATAGGTCTGAGCCCTTCAAATAATCTTCGGCAAAATGTGTCTGTTTGGACTCTGATTCTTAGATGTAACTTGGTACCTGTGCAATGTATTGTATGTCTGTGACTAGTTGCTCAATACTATGGATGCTAGTATAGGATGTTGCTATACAGAACATGTGCATCCTACTTACACATGACATTTGAAATATGATCTGTTTGTCTACCACTTTGTGCATAAACATAAAGTTTGCCATGATATCATATTATGCTATGCCGGTATGCCTTTGAGCAGTAGGCTTCTGTTGCAATAAGATGCTGCCTGTGTTATTATGGGTGCATAATTTGGTTTATTGCGTGCTCATGATTGTGTTCCCTGATATTTTCTCCTCAGGCTCTTTTATGGCCCTCAGGGACCGTACTCCTTGTTTGCCGGGAGGGATGCAACCCGGGCCCTGGCATTGATGTCATTTGACCCTAATGACCTCACCGGAGATTTGGACGGCCTAAGCCCCGATGAGCTGGAGGTGTTGCAAGATTGGGAGGAGAAATTCAAGGAGAGGTACCCCAGGGTGGGTCACCTTGCCGGTCATGACGCAGCCGGCAGCACCCAGAACGTCACCCAGCCTGACCACGGGGAAGTGGACGCCTAACTCCATCGCTGGTTTGTCTCGTCCCTGGTTTTCTTCTTACTGGATCCCCGGCGGTAGATCTGATGCGCTCGCTTGTATGTATGTGTGACTAATGTACCTGCCCTGCCCGCTATATTTTGGTGCCTAGTGGAATAGGGAGAAGCTTTTGAGTGGCGAAAATAACCCGAGGCTTGAGGAAGGAAACAGCCCATGTTCAGGTCATGTGTATATCAGTGCGTGATTTGTGTCATGATTTGAGGCTCTTTTTTTTTTGTGTTTGATGTAACAAACAGTGATCCTGCTGTCAGCTAAAGCACCATGATTTGCCAACCCACACATATAGCCTGATTACTTTTTTTCCTCCGCCTTGTCGGGGAAAAGCAGCATCTGCATCATGTCCGTTCTTTTATCGGATTCTTCGCTTGGTTGATTGCTTGAGCTGGCTCCTTTTTCGGCCCCCAGCTCGCAGCCTCGCAGCGGCATTGCGCATCAAACTTTGCCTGGCCCTTATGTTCTGTGGCAGCAGCGAGTTCGTTCGTTTCTTTTGATAATCTTGCAATCTTGATCCCTTGCGACCGTCCGGAGAAGGGACGTGTCTCCCCCCGTGTCTCCTCTCCTCCACCCTCGCTCACCTTGGCGGAGGCGACCTTGGCGGAGGCGTAGCAGAGGCGAAGCCCTGGGGCAGGGTAGCAGGGAGCGCACGTCTGCTCACATGGCGTGTCCCGGGGAGCACGCGCTCCCTTCCCTTCCGACTGCACGTAGTACGTGCACAGTCCTTGATAAGGCACCACACGCAGCAGCCGCTATCCGTCTATCCGTGGCCGAGCTCGCGTCATGTGGCGGCACCGCTCGGTCCGATCTGGAGGGCCACCCCCTCGCCATAATCCACGACGCTGCGCTGCCGATGTCGTGGGCGCCACCACCGGCTCCCGCTCGGCTCAACCACCCGTCCTCTGCTCTTCCCCTGTTCCTGCCCCGCCCGAGCGGCGATGGAGTCGAGGAGGACCAGCCGACCAGCCTCTGCTGGGGGGCCGACCCGGAAATTTACGCCGACCTAGGCTATACCAGCCGCGATCTCTTCCGGTGAACCATCTCATCTCGAGACCTACTGATCTACTCCCAGCTCCGGCTTGGTAGGATCTCATCCGGCTTGGGTAGATGGATCGGAGAGCGTGTTGAATTAGGAGGGCCGGGCCACCAGGTCCCGGCGCAGGGTTCTCACTGTTGCCGCAAAATATCATCGTGGCAGGCGCCGGATGGCTCGCATCAATGCCTCTGCCCTCTACTGCTCTACATCTACACCGCGCGTCCCGTCTGGGGTATAGCAGGATCTGGCGGCATGGTTGTGACACCGACGTCGTAGATGATGAATACCTGACTACCCGTGCGCGGTTGGTTCATCGAAAACGGACGCTGCATTTTGCTTTGCTACCTCCGGATTTGTCCTAGAAAAATCGTGTGTCGTTTTGCACGAGCCTCTGGTCCATACCCTTCATGACAATGCCGCGGTGTACCATACATACCACGGTTCGCAGAGAGGGAGGCCGGAGGAGGACGGAGGACGGAGAAAAGAGCTATCCTATCGCCTGTCAGATCGGGTTCCCTATCCTATCGCCTTCCTCCCTCCGTCTTTGTTGCTATCGTTTTCTTGCTGAGGTTTCTTCAATACTTACGAAAAAATAAATGGCTGTCGATTGTTTAGAAAAACACAATAAAGAGCATACTAGTTTATATGATAATAAAATACAGTATTTTTATAGCTCATGGTTTAGGCGAGATCCGCATTGTCATTTCTCATCAGTACTACTAGATCCAAATTCAATGCTCGCTCGGCCATCTTGCACGGACGGACGGACGGGCTGATTGCATGACTGGTTGTTTTCGACGACATAATGCATCAAAGTGCACTCTGGAGAGCCCTCGAGACGCTATCCCCATACCACCACCACCCAACGGCGGACGAAAGCAACGCACGTCCTCGATCTCCCCCGATTGGAGAACGCATTCCACGTTCGGACGTTCTCTAGAAATCGGAAAACAAATCCACACACCCTCAGCTCTCAGCCCCAATGAGTCATCTTTATATCGTGAGCACGCTACGGATCGGAGGACCGGGTCTGATTGGCTTGGATTCCCGTCCGTCCGTCCGTCCGTGATGGAGAGTCGACAGCCGCGCCTTTTCGCTGGTCTTTAGGTGCGAGCAGCGGCGGAGGCAGCGGTGGGGCGAGGGGCTGGAGCCCCCCCTACCGCCGACGCCCCCCCCCCCCCCCTCCGCGAAGCCTCCCCTGAGCCCCCCTAGGCCGGAGGTGGAAGAAGAAGAGGGGATGGGGGGCTGGAGGAAGAAGACGGCAGCGGGAGCCCTCCCTGAGCTCCGGCGCTGGCTTCGCCACTGGGTGCGAGAACCCATCACCACCACGTACCGTTTTCTTCCTTCCTCGCCGCTGGCTCTGCGAGACACACATCACCTCTGATCCATGCATTGAACATCAACGCATGCACGCGAATCCGTTTCAACAAATCTGTTATAGAAAAGCCAGGCACACCGCTCCTCGATGGGTTTTTTTTTTTTGTTTTGTTGGCTGGCTGGTGTTGTGTGTGTTAGCACTTAGCACGAGTACGGACAGTTGATGGCTAATCATGGATGGAGTTCTCTATACACATCATGATGCATACAGTAGCACATACACAGCAAGTAGAGAGAGTGGTGTGTATATAATGTATGCATGCATGATGGTTCCCAATCAAATGATCAATCATCGTATGATGATGAGGAGGACGACCGTGCATATGGTGTACAACTCACCCGAGCTAGCTACCGCATTATTTGGCGGTTGGAGTTGTTCGTCCTCGCTCGCTCGGACATGCCGGTGCAGCGCTGGCCACGGGAGAGCAGAGCAGAGCACGGGCGCAGGCGCGGGCGCGGCCTGCCCCGTGCGCGCAGGTGCACGCACAACGCGATGCAGGGATATTTTATCTTGTTGCTCGAGAGTGGATGGGGCTAGAGATTTCCAGGTGATAAATCTGAGCAACCCGTTTCCTGACGACAGCGAAGAACTGAACTGCCTGTACTTGTTCTGTTGGTTACACGGGTCGAATCGGAATTGAAACGCGAGGGGGTAATAGAGTGTAAGTGTACACCGGTAGATTTGAATTGGCACCAGAGGTTTTCCCGCGCTCTGGCCAGCCACGACGCCGCCCACGACGCGCACTGCGCACGTCGCGCGTGGCCGCGCGCACGAGCTTGGCAGTTTCTGCCTCTAAGCTGTACATGTATAAAACACTCAAGATCAACACGATTCAGATTGTTGGCTCAATTCTCCTCTTCTACATGGTATCAGTAGTTTAGGTCTTTTCCACCTCCCTCGCCGCTGCCGCCCGTGCGTAACCCTGCCGCGGCGGCGAGCCATTCTCCGCTGCTCCTCCCCTTCCCACCATGGACGCCATGGATAACCCGTTGTTCGCTGGCGACATCTCCGACGCCGCGTCCTCTGACTCCTCCTCCGCCTCTTCTGATGGCGGCACGTCCTCCGAGCCGCTCGTTCAGCCGCCATCCGCCACCGTGCTGCAGACTGTGAACATCAAGAACCACATCCCCGTGGAACTCGATCTCACTGACTCCAACTACACCGAGTGGCGCAGCTTCTTCAACACGGTCGTCGGGAAGTTCGGCCTCAAGGCCCACCTTACGTCTCCACCTTCCTCCGCCAACCGCCATGATCCCGACTGGGTCATGGTCGACCAGTGCATCCTCAGCTGGATGTACAACACCATCTCCAAGGACGTCCGCGCCATCGTTCGTGTTCCCAAGGCGACGGCGTACAAGGTGTGGAGCTCGATCCAGTCGCAGTTCCGCGACCACGAGCTTCATCGCGCCGTCTACCTGGAGGCCGAGCTCCGCAGCCTGGTACAAGGTGACATGGACATCGCCACGTACACCGGCCATCTCAAGCGCCTCGCCGACGGTCTTCGCGATCTCGGCCAGCCGGTGCGCGACACATCGCAGGTGATCGACATGCTTCGCGGTCTCTCCCCGAAGTACCGTCACGCCGTGCCCGTCATCGCTGATAGGAAACCGCCGCACACCTTCCTCTCTGCGCGCTCCTACCTGCTGCTGGAAGAGAAATACGACAAGGAGAACGCGCTGACCGCCGCTCAGCACGCCCTCGTCGCCGCCGACGGCGCCCGCCCTCCCGCCCCGGCCCCCACGTCGTTCCAGGGCGCACCGCGTCCTAGCCAGCAGGCCACTGGATCCAACTCGCGTCCCAACAACCGTGGCAAAGGCAAGGGCCGCGGCAAGGGCTCCAACAACTCCGGCTCCAGCAACCCCGGCAACCGTCCGCCCGCTACCTGGGTCCCCGGCTTCAACCCATGGACCAGCATGGTCCAGGCGTGGTCCATGCCGTTCCGTGTTCCGGGCTCGGGCGTGCTCGGACCGCGGCCAGGCGCTCCCCAACAGGCGTTCTACGGCGCGCCGGCACCAACTCCGCCGCCTCCTCCGGCTCCTGCGCAGGGCGACGTGTGGAACCAGCACGCTCTCCTGGCTGCTCTTGCTTCGGCGAGCGTGCCACCCGGCGGCCCTCAACCTGCCGAGTGGTACTTCGACACTGGGGCCACGTCGCACATGGCCTCCGGCTCTGGTAATCTGACAAACGCCCGCCCCCTTTCTTCTTCTTCATCAATCATCATCGGTAATGGCACAACCATGCCAGTCACACACACTGCCTGCTCTTCTATCCTAGGAACACCGTTTCACCTAAACAACATCTTGGTTTCCCCTCTCTTGTCAAGAATTTGATTTCTGTTCGCGCTTTCACCCGTGATAACAACGTCTCTGTTGAATTTGATCCCTTTGGTTTTTCAATCAAGGATCTTCCCACTCAGATGGAGATGCTGCGATGTAACAGCGCGGGCTCCCTGTATCCGTTCCGGCCACCGTCTGCTCAAGCTTTGCTGTCAAGCTCTTCCACTTCGGCTAATCTGTGGCACCAACGCTTGGGACACCCCGGTCGCAACACCTTCAATCGTACCGTTCGTCAGTTTGAGTTTCAGTGTACAAAAACCATAGATCACTCTTGTTGTTCTTGTCAATTAGGGAAACACACTCGCCTTCCTTTTCAGACTTCAGAGTCTGTTGCTTTTGTTCCTTTTCAGTTAGTTCATGGCGATGTATGGACATCACCGGTTTCTAGTAACACCGGTTTTAAGTATTATCTAGTGCTTATTGATGCTTGCACTCACTATGTTTGGACCTTCCCACTACGTGCTAAATCTGAAGTCTCACAGTGTCTGCTACACTTCCATGCTTACATACTGACACAATTCCAATTGCCACTCATCGCTTTTCAAACCGACAACGGCAAAGAGTTTGACAATACTGTTGTCCGTCAGCATTTTGACGCGCATGGGATCTCTTTCCGATTATCCTGTCCATATACTTCTGCTCAAAATGGAAAGGCCGAACGCATCATTCGCACTCTGAACGATTGTGTACGTAGCCTTCTTGTTCATGCTCACATGCCATTCTCCTACTGGGCCGAAGCTCTCGTCACTGCTACTCACCTCTTGAACCGGCGCTCCTGCCATGCCACTGCGCCGCTCACCCCTTTGAGAGACTCCTCGGAGCTCCACCTTCTTACGGCCATCTACGCGTGTTTGGCTGCTTGTGTTATCCCAATCAAACGGCAACTGCAGCTCACAAACTCGCACCGTGCTCCACCCCTTGCGTTCTGTTGAGCTATCCCTCTGATCACCGCGGCTACCGATGTCTCGATCTGGACACTCGCCGCGTCATCACGTCGCGCCATGTCGTGTTCGACGAATCTGTCTTTCCCTTCCGCGACGCAAATCCCTCAGCCCCTCCGCTGTCCGCGCGCTCTCGTCCGTCAGACAGCGACGATGAGCCCGTTCTTGTCCCGGCAGCTCCTGCTTAGCGCCGCCGAGTCGTGATGCCGACCCCGCACACGGTCACAAGCACGGCGTCCCCACGTTCCTCTGGATCGCCATCACCATGCCCTGCAGGCTCACCGTGCACCACGCCTACGCCTACGCCGGATTCCGCAGTGCCGGCTGCAACCCCATCCCCTATACATGCTCCGGCTGTCGAGACACCACCGACGGCGTTGCCACCTTCTGTTCCTGCGCCGCCACCTCCCGTTCCTGCGCCGCAACCTCCTGCTGGTCACCACATGGTCACCAGATCGCGCGCCGGCATCATCAAGCCCAACCCACGCTATGCCATGACGACCACCGCCACAACGGCGATCTCTCCGATCCCCAAGTCTGCGCGCGCGGCACTACAGGATCCAAACTGGCGCAGCGCTATGGAGGCAGAATTCCGCGCCTTGCAGGACAACCGCACCTGGCGCCTCGTGGAACGCCCGGCCGGCGCTCACACCATCACCGGGAAGTGGGTGTTCAAGTATAAGTTTAACCCCGACGGCACCCTCGAGCGCTACAAGGCCCGGTGGGTCGTCCGCGGCTTCAACCAACAGCACGGCATCGACTTCCAGGAGACCTTCACGCCTGTGGTCAAGCCGGCGACAATCCGGACCGTGCTGGCTATCGCGGCGTCGAAACGGTGGCCTACGTGCCAGCTCGATGTCTCGAACGCGTTCCTTCACGGGACGCTCGACGAACAGGTATTCTGCCAGCAGCCTACCGGCTTCGTCGACGCCGATCAACCGCACACTGTCTGCCTCCTCGACAAATCCTTGTACGGTCTTCGACAGGCGCCTCGCGCGTGGTTCACGCGCTTCGCCACCTTGTCGTCAAGCTGGGCTTCACGGCCACTCGCTCGGACTCCTCCCTCTTCGTCCTGCGGCGCGGCAACGACGTCGCCTATCTACTCCTCTACGTCGACGACATGGTACTGACGGCATCGAGCACCGCACTTCTTCAACGGATCGTCGAGGACCTACGCGGCGAGTTCGCCGTCAAGGACATGGGCGACCTACGCTTCTTCCTCGGCATCGACGTCCAGCGCTCCGACAGCGGGTTCTATCTCTCTCAGGCGCGCTACGCCGAGCAGATCCTGGAGCGCGACGGGATGGCGTACTGCAAGGCCGCCTCCACACCAATCGACTGCAACGGCAAGTTGCCCTCTGACGGGCCGCCCATTGACGACGCCAAGTCATACCGCAGCATCGCCGGCGCTCTGCAGTATCTGACTATCACACGGCCCGACCTCGCCTTCGTCGTGCAACAGGCGTGCCTCTACATGCACGATCCTCGACAGCATCACTAGGCCCAGCTCAAGAGGATTCTACGCTACGTTCGCGGGACGACGTCGCACGGGCTTCTGCTTCGCGCTTCACCGGCGCTCGACGTCACGGCGTACTCCGACGCCGACTGGGGTGGCTGCCCCGCAACGCGCCGTTCCACGTCGGGATTCTGCGTGTTCCTCGGCGACTCCATCGTCTCCTGGTCGTCGAAACGGCAGCCTACCGTCTCCAGGTCCAGCGCGGAGGCCGAGTACCGCGGCGTCGCCAATGCAGCTGCCGAGTGCATCTGGCTCCGGCAACTCCTCGGCGAGCTTCACCTCCCCATTCAAAAGGCCACGGTGGTGTTCTGCGACAACGTCTCGGCCGTCTACATGTCCCGGAACCCCGTCCACCACAAGCGCACGAAGCACATCGAGCTCGACATCCACTTCGTGCGGGAACGTGTTCAAGCCGGCAAGCTCCGCGTTCTTCACGTGCCGACGGACGAGCAGTACGTGAACATCATGACCAAGGGCCTCACGACGCGCACGTTTGAAGCCTTCCGAGCCAGTCTTTGTGTCCACGCGATGACTCTTCCGACTGCGGGAGGGTAATAGAGTGTAAGTGTACACCGGTAGATTTGAATTGGCACCAGAGGTTTTCCCGCGCTCTGGCCAGCCACGACGCCGCCCACGACGCGCACCGCGCACGTCGCGCGTGGCCGCGCGCACGAGCTTGGCAGTTTCTGCCTCTAAGTTGTACATGTATAAAACACTCAAGATCAACACGATTCAGATTGTTGGCTCAATTCTCCTCTTCTATAGGGGGCACGAATTGGAAGAAGGACCATATGATGGCACCGTAAAGCGAATGTCCTGGCGGCCTCGATCACCTTTTTGGTCACGGCCCGTCGTCCGGTAGGCGGTAGGAGGTTGTTTGGTTGGTCTCTACCGGTGCCGAGGTGCGGTGCGGTGCAGGGGGGAAAAGGCACAGCCTGTACGTGCGCCGTGGCACCCTACCTCGTCCTGAAATGGCTGGCAAGGCAGTTGCACTCCGTCGTGACTCCTGAAACCTTCTTCTTCTTCTTTCTTTTCCAATAAACTCTGCGTAAAAAGACGTAGCAGTACGTACTAGATCACTTTTGAGAGGCAAGCTCGTCAGATGAGACTGCTCTTGAGTCACTAACGATGTGGGTCTGATCTCACCTGTCAATGACTCAATTACTCTCCCTCGTGTGCGTGTGTTCGAATTGGCTCGCGTTGTAAAATATTTTCAATCTTCTTAATACAAAGATACGCAGCGTTCCTACATATTCCTGGAGAAAAAAAGACTCAATTACTCTCCATAGTACTGCAAAGTTTTTATGTATACTCATCGGCGCAAAAAGGGCTTGTAGCTGCTGTTCTTAGGACGCTTTATTTGCTGGGGGGAGGGAAAAAATTAAAAGGCCTTACCCGTCCTGGAAAAGGGAATATAGAGTATAGGTAAAGGACCTCGCGCCCATCATCTTGTTCAGTGCAGCGCGAACAAACAACTCGATGAGGGGTTTTGGTTAGGGGATACGAACGAATGATTAGTGGGAGAGGCGCTTTATCCCGGGGAAAAGGCTGTACATTCGATCTCATAGATCTTGTTGTCGCCCTCCCTCACCTTTTGCAACTAAAAGGCAGTCTCTCGTTGTTCTGGAATCAGAAGCATATGGAGAGATATTTGCTCGATTTTCCTTGAAAATCTGCTAATTTTGACTCTTTTAAAGTTGAGAATGCCTTGTATTCTTGAGGGCTAGGTGAAGGAAGCAACATAATACCTCTAGTAATCGTCTGTGAAGACGCAATGGCAAGTAATGACGAGGTACTAATTGCTGGTCACTGACAGCCGAGAGTGCCGTTGCCCAGATTCTGCAGGAGCAGGATCGACTCTGATCGAGTGAGACGAGGAGGAGGATTAAACTAATCTCCTAGGACCAGGAGAGCTACAGAGATGGGGAGGAACGGTAGAAAAGAATTAGGAATTAATCCATCGTCTCTCTCCTCCCTAACGGTATGATTAGGGAGAGAGGGCACCCCCGACAGCGAGCCATGGATGGACTTAACAAACGGTCGCTCTCCTCCCCCGCCTTTATAAGCGCCTCTGCCGCGCCTTCACTCGCCACCACCACCATCCCCTTCCTCCTACCTCACCTACTCCTCCTCTTCCTCCTCATCCACCGCTCCGCTCCGCCCGCCGCAAGAATCCAAGGCAGGCAGGAAGGATGATGCAGTCCAGGCACCGGATCTTCGCGGAGGACCTGCTCCTCGCCGCGGAGGGGGAGGACCACTTCGACCGTGTCCCGGACTCGCTCGTGCTCATCATCTTCAACAAGCTGGCCGACGCGCGCTCGCTGGGCCGCTGCTCCGCGGTGTCGCGCCGCTTCAACGCGCTCGTCCCGCTCGTCGACGACGCCTGCCTCCGCATCGACCGCGTCATCCCCGCCGACGGCGCCGACGGCGGCGCCGACACGCAGGGGCTGGCCGGGGCGCCGCGCCCGCGCGCCGTGCTCTCGCACCTCCTCAAGGCCATGCTCAGCGCCATGCTCAAGCCCTTCGCGCACTGCGACGCCAAGTCCGGCGCGCACGGAGGCGGCAAGCACGCGCAGCTGCAGCAGCAGCACCACTCGCCGGCGCAGGTGCTCAAGAACTTTAGCAGCATCCGGAACCTCCGCATGGAGCTACCCGTCTCCGACGTCGGCACCGACGACGGCGTCATCCTCAAGTGGAAGGCCGTGTTCGGCACCACGCTCCAGAGCTGCATCATCCTCGGCGGCACCAAGGTGGAACGCGCTGCCGCCGGCACCCACACCCCTATTGCCGCCGCCGCCACCACCACCGACTACGACGGCGCGGGCGACGACAGCGGCAGCATCCCGGAGTCCTTCTACACCGACGGCGGCCTCAAGCTGCGCGTGGTCTGGACCATCAGCTCCCTCATCGCCGCGGCCACCAGGCACTACCTCCTCCGCGAGATCGTCAAGGAGCACCCCACACTGGAGCAGGTCGCGCTCACGGACGCGCACGGCCAGGGCACGCTCAGCATGGGGCGTGACCAGCTCAAGGAGTTCAGGGAGAAGCCGCTCGCCGCGGCCGCCGCCGCCAACCGCACGCAGGTGCCCGCCTGCAACATGAAGCTCCGCTACGCGCCGCTGCTGGAGCTCTCCGACGGCACGAGGATCCACGGCGCCACGCTCGTGGTCATCAAGCCCGTCGGTGAGACCGGCGGCATCGGGGGCGGCAGGAAGGAGCTCGACGACTTCGTCGCGGACACCTTCGACGGGCCCTTCAGGGAGGCCGTCGGCGTGCTCAGCAAGCGCCGCACCTACCTGCTCGAGATGAACGGTTTCTAGTCTCAACTAAGGCTCCTTGTCCTGCGCGCACCTGCAACGGCCAGAGCAAAATCTCCATGGCAATGGGCAATGGCAACTAGGTTGCTCTGCTCGCCTCAGCTCGGCCCTGCTCAGAGATCGGTGGCATACCGAGGTGTTCCTCCTTGTTAACAATCAACGCGGGTGCCCCCCTCGATCTCTCGTTACTGCCTTGGTATCCTTGTGCCACAATAATCGAATGGAGCCCGGCAGCACCGGCAGCCAGCTTCACTACATTTTGGTGCTATGATGAATGGATGAATCAGTGGATGGAATGAAGCAATCACATTTCCAATCAAGTGTTGTCCAAAGTGTACTGTAAATTGTCTAAGATGAAATCATGATTTCAATCAATGCATTGGATGAAGCATTCCCATTTTCGATCAGAGTACTCTGAAATTCTTGAATTGGATTGCAGTTTCATGGTGAATGGAATTGTTTATATACTTTGGGGTGAAAGAAAAACGAGTTTAGTAAGGAATTGAGGGATATTGGCCAATGAATCATCTGTGCTCTAGGATATGCATCACTTTTCTTCTGTCCCGTTCTCTAAATTCCAAAATGCTGGATAAACTGACAGGTCCATTCTTGGTCCTGGATGCCTTTTGTGGCTTGTTTCTTGCTTCACCTATGTATGGTGTGAACAAGCACGGAGTAACCATGAAGTTTTGCGCCCTTTGCTACATTTTGGGGACTATGAAGTGGCCAGTTTTGCTCCCTTTGCCACATTCGCATTTCTGAATTGAGTTTAACTGAATGAAATCCACAGATTTTTAACAATATGTGCTGGTGTTCCTATCCAACTGCAGAACTGCCTTGGCAGCCACATGGCTGATGTTTATCGCCACTTCGCCAGGTATATACAGTCTTCGTGGAATGCTTCCTCCTTGCACGCTCCTCCTGGGAACATTACCGGGTATAACACCAACTTGCAATTACTTAGTATTAGGAATTCAAGATAAGCTTTCTTAATCCACACTTCAATACAGTAAGCGCAAATCGGACATCATTTGGGATCGGCTTTCGTAATCTATACAGCACATTCCGTGCTGCATCTACACGGCAGGCAAAAGTTTATTCAGGGTCGCATACTGTATAATCCACTCCGCTCCATTATTGATCCTCTCAAGAAGAGATGAAGGCGATGTCAGAATGGAATGCTGGGGAGGAGAAGGCGGTTGAGATGCCCTTATCTGGACTGTCTCACTAATGCTGGAAACATGTGAAATTCTCGCCCCCCAATTCCCTGTCAATTCGCTGCCCTACCAACGGCTATCAGCAGCGGTGTCATTGACTTGGACATCATCTTAGCATGCCGGAACCGGATAAAGAAACATGCATTCCCTGGCCCTGCTGAGTTTGCACGGATCATTCCTGAGGTGTCTGAGGTAGATGGCATGTGTGCGGCAATTAGAGAGGGGATTAGCCACTCCAACACATGCCTCCAGCTATTTGATTCCGTAGGTTATCAGGTTGAGGTTGTGTGCTCCTCGCTCGCTCGCCAACTACTGCAGGATTGGGGTGCAGAACAGAAGAAGACTCCGTCCGATTTCGCGTTAGGTGAATGATCAACTGTTATCGTAGCAGAAATTGCTTCTCCGGTCACCATTTCGGTTTCTTGGTGCCTATGCGATGGGAGCAGCTACTACGATCCTGTTCTTGAATATTCCAGCGTGTTCAGTAGGAGAGGAGCTGGTAGAGGACTGCGACAAGAGAGAGTACACTCCCTTTTTTTCATTTCGGTTTGATAAAAAAAATTCCATATTGCAATTGATTAGGGCACTGATGGGTGTGCTGTTCCTTGGCTGATAGGGGGAAGATTAGTGTTGCTCGAGTGCGGGGCAGACGAAAAGGAGAGGGTGGCCCTTGGACGGTGGTTGGGTTAACGGCCACAGCCCCTTTGCTGATGTCCGGCGCCCTTCTGATGTGATCGCTGATAGCGTCCGATTCATGGGTAGTGACAAGACTGCCGCTTCTTCGAATCGGCTCGGAGATCAGTCAGGATCGGGATCAGACGGCGCCACCACCACAAAACGGGCAAAAGTGTTGGAGCCAATCGAGATTGATTCGGGAGACGCTCACTAGCAGATCAGGTTCGGAAGGTACTACTACTACATGCTCTCTTTTCCCTTTTAGAATAATCGACGTATTTGGTTCAGACCAAAACATGCTCGAGAGAATGTAAATGCCTGTTTGGGATCTTGGTAATTCGGTGCAAATGTTTCTTCCCATAAAAGATATTTTTTGCAACTCTTTGCAGGCACCAAGCATCAGCATCACGAATGTGGAGATTTATTACCAGCTCAATGGCAACGAAAAGGATTCTCTGGTTGACGAAGAATGAACATATATCTATCTATCCGATCAACTAGGTGTTGAGCTGAAATCTCCTCTGGCATTCTGCTGGATCCAAGGCAATGGAGCCTCAACGGTCGTCTTGGGGCGTTCGTTCATGTGACGACGACGACGATCCGAGCGTTATCCGGACATGTTCGTTCATCAGGGCCTCCTCATCTCTCCTCAAGTGTCAACGCCTACTTTTTCTAATGAGAAAATAAAACAGTACGCCTGCTTGCATTGGTAGGCAGCAGGACGAGGGAATAATATCAGTCCATAATGGCTATTAAACTAGCCATTATATTAATATTAGGCCGCCATATGCCTGTAAAGTATTGTGCTTACTCCCTAATAATCAATGAATGCGCTAAACAAATGCGAAGCCGTATCTTGACAGTGCAAACAGTACAGCGTGCACGGAGTAGCATCTGCTGGTGATGGTGCGGCGTCAATGCTCTCCTCTTTACCGTTGCGCAGGGGTTGTTGCTTCGTTGAAACGTCCGGGTGAGCATACCTTGGGGATGAATCAAGCTAGAGGTTTGGGTCTTGTTATCTTTAGTTGCAAGAGTCGTTCTTCTACGTGCCTTTTTGTGAGAGCGGGGAAAAAAGTTTCGCTGAAGAGTGAAGGCATGAGCAATGCAGGGGCAGAAAAAGGAGGGAGATGGGGTCAACAGGGAAGAACACAAGACAAGATACTACTACTACTCGGCAATGCAATGACAACAAGTGTGTGGCTGCTGAAAAGTTCAGAGGATGCAGGGGGGAAACGTCAAGTGATTTCGTCTCCGTTTCCCAATGTTCTGTTGGGATTCTTTTTTTTCCTTTCGTCAGATTTTGATTCCCCGTTCTGAAAGTTCCACCACCAAGAACAAAAGTGAGGTCTCATTGATTCATATGCAAGAAACAAATTGTCCATAAAATTATTTCGTTTCTGAAAGTTCCACCTCCAAGAACAATTGTTTAACCACGCTTGATTCATATATATGCATCATTTTGGTCCACGAACATTGTTCTCTAGAAATAAGATCAACAAGTCCAAATTATAGTTCCCTAGTCTAAGATTAGTAGCTCCTACTTTCTAGTCTAAGAGGAATGGATAAACCCTACATATTTGTCTGTTAACCTGTCCTGATTGATATCAACTTGTCCTCTATATCTACACTAGGATTGAAGGAGGAACATTAGCAAGGAAAGGGAATATCGAATGAACCATCTTGTCCACTAACGGGGACAAGGTCATGGCCCACAACAGCAATTCCCGGGCCTTGTTGCCCTTCTTTAAATTCTTCATTCAAGCTTTCTCTCAAAGGGACATTACCCATTTCTAAATGTCTCTCTCGCACAACCATAGATGATATTTAAACACCAGATGTTGCTGTCAAGGGAAAGGGGCTCCTCTTCTTGAGAACCAATTTGCTTTAGCCTCTGTGCAGTGGGGGGCAAAGGAACCAATTTGCATTGTAGATGGGGGGAATTCTCAAATGGAGGCATTCAGCACACACATCACCCATCACCCATCTTAAGACCATACGAAAGTTTATAAGATATGGAACCATGTACTGAAATGTAGTCAATTCACGAAATATCCGCTAACTTCACAAGAATACTAGTGGTATATATTAGGTGTTGGGTTCCACACGCACCCGTCAACTCGTCTAAAGCTCGAGGCGAGCACTCCCCTTCGCATCAAAGTTTGCCACTACTAGCTGGACTTGTGACGTGCACTATAAACGGTTGATATCACATGACAACGAGTTGCATTGATTTCGCAGCAACTAATAACTTTATCTAAAAGCTTGAATTTGCTTGGATTAACGAGGGGAAGATGGTCATGACACCCTCAATTGCACACTTCGTCCCTATTCAGCCACGTACCACCGTACCGGAACCCAAGAGGTGAAGATCACACATCGACCGTGAGAAACTGTCAACGGCACTGGACCATACATTACCCCTATCACTCCATCACTAGTAGAAGAACGCCTCGATCTCATTTACGTACATCCGAGTCACCGACGACGGCTGTGCAGACGCCAAAGTGTATTAACATGACACTCTCACTCGATCTTATTGCCATCCACGACTTGCATCCATCACGAAGCAATAACCCTGTCAGTGTCAGCGAAAGGAGAGAGAGGAAGAAACCTATCCCCGTCCTCTGCACAACGGAGGATCGAGTAGCACGTACGTAGCGGCATCCATGCCACAAGCCGCCGCCGCCGCGGCGCCCGTGCCGTGCTCTCGTGTGGTCGTATCTCCAGAGCTTATCGCCCGGCCGGCGTCGGCCGTTTCCCCATCGTTCTACAATGCAAGGGTGATGGATGAAGCGGCCGACACGTCCCTTCCGTTGGAATTGGAAACATTGTGACGGCCAGAGACACCCTTGCGCCCCCGTCGACTCGAGCAATCAATGTGCCTTCTTCTCCCGCCGCTGAACTGAAGGTTCAAAAGGCCAATCGCCACAAGCCCACAAGCATACACTGAACTGAGCAGTCGATCGACGATGTCCGGAAACATCCCTTGGCACTGTGGGCGTGACCGGGACATCTCACCTACGCCGACGGGGCCCCGGCCTCGCCGGAGCTACTACTCTAGCTTGAGCCCATCCGCTGTGGCTGTGGTGCTCGGCCCCGACAGATCACCTCGACTGGCAAGGCATCATTGATGGGCAGGGCAGACCGGCCGACGGCGATAATATTCCTCCTGTCCGGGCATTCCTCGGCCGGGCACATCAGCACATTCCACTCTTCCGTTCCTCTCCACTCGCTCGCTGCCACGGCCGACGGGCACCATCGCGAGCGGACCCCTGCCTGCTGGTCTGTCTGTCCACGGCATCTCTAGTCTCCTCCTTTCGGGTTGGGCGATCGATCGATCGCCCATCATCTATCTCCCCTCCCCCCCACGGCCGCGTCGATTGGATTGGTGGAGGAAAGGCCGTCGACGACGACGCTCCGCCCGGTAACGTCGCCGTCGGGCGCCCACGTGAAAAGGGCAGCCGCGGTGCGGAACGGCGTGCGGGGAGGGAGGCAGACACCCTGGGCGTATGGTGACGGGCCGGCGGGGGTTGACGACGCCGCCGCCGGGTGACGAGCGCCCCGGCTAACGACCCGGCCGCGCGCTTGGTTACCAACCAAGCGGCAGGCGCGGCGGCAACGTGGGCAGCCGCGCGCGGCCGCTGCGTGCCGGCGGGAATAGTTTCGGCGTCATCCAAATCCAAGGGAGTAAATGCTGGAGACTGACACGAGCAAAAAAGGGATACGCGGCCGGGAGCAGAATCACAGATTTTAACAGCGCTCTCCGACCATGTCGCCGCCGTAGGCTTCACAAATTTTAAAAGCATTGGTTGGCAGTGATGCAGCTGATTACACGTCGTCAGATCAAGAACGGTGGTAAACTGCCGACCTCTCTGCACCAACGAAAGAAATGGGAAGCTCTAGGTCTGAACAAGTTAGTAAGTCTTCGAGTGATTACAGATGTGTTACAGCTGAACAAAATTCCTCCATAATTATCATGGCCAAACAACTTTTTTGAGGCATGAGTCAACTCGATTTTACTATGGTCCTATCGACTATGTGCTATAAATAGGAATTATCCAAGCTTTCCGAGCTCCATCTTCTTCTTGATGGCGCGATGACCGTGGTACACGAAAGAATCGATGATGCCAGCAACGGTGAAAATACCTGAATCCAAGAGTGTAGATGAACAATGGGTTTAGCAGTCTGATTCCACTTCTCATATGATTATTTATGCTGGGAAGCACACAAATAGCTTCAAGTTAATTTGGCAAACCTCCAACAATAGCGCATATGTTTGTCAGAAAGTGAAGAAGCGATGTATTTTCTTCAGTGAAATCAACCTGTCGAAGCAGCAGTCAGACAAACAAGTGAATTTAACACAGAGGACGACTGATACCTGTAATCTTCGCATGTTATCTAAAAGAGACCAACATGATAAGAAATCTGGAGTGTCAATTCTAAGAAATAAATGCAGTGCATGCTTTTTAAGAGATTGAATGTCAAAAGTTGCAGGCTATCATGGATGAACCACTCTGAACAAAAATGAAAAAGAAAAGGGAAAAGGAAAAGAAAACGAAAAGAAATGCTAGTCTGACTAAATAAAATAACAGGGATATCCTTCATCACCTTAATTGGTGAAAATTCGTAGAAGAAATATACACCAGGTGGAGGCCTAGGATAGCCAATTGCCTCTCTGAAGTGCTCTGTCACAGAAAACTGCAAAAGAAAACGAATAATCAGTCAAGAACTTAGGTTTCAGAAGTAGAACTAGCTGCAGGTCATGCTATTTACCTGATTTGAGTAAATCTTCCGTCCCCTAATATCCGTGTAGATTGTAGGAACAACCTGTACAAAAGAGATGGTTAGCAAGTTCAAGCTGGCAGGAAAAATATCGCTTCATGCTCCCAACAGCTTAAATATAAGAAGTCCTATTAGAGAACATCACTGGTAGTTACCAAAATTTACCTTCACAAAATATTGGTACATCCCTGTTAACCCATTGGAGTTATCCTGTGTCCACACAACTCTGAAATACTCAGGAAAATCAGACCAGGGAAAAAGTTGTAGAGCACAAAGTGAAATGCAGATTATGATCTGAAATGCAGTCGAAGTTCCAAAGCATACCCATCAAGAGGATTGACAACACCTGGGAACTCTTCCCCAAAGGACAGTTTGTTTATCTTGTGGCTTATCTGTCATCAGAAAAGTAGGCAATGGACGATTATCAGTTTATGGTTATGAACAATAGTATAATTATTATAATTGCTTCGATAAGGATAAGACAATTTAATTCTACATTGTAAGTTTCTGGTTGGAGGTTCAACAGATCTTGCAGGAAGTTGAATGACTGATCCAAGCTTTTCCCAGGGGCAAAGTGAAAGTTGCCAGCTACTTTATTCACGTTTACAAATCCATGGATGTTACAACCTTCCCCTTGTTCATCTTTTAACCTTTGTACGAAGCCCTCTCTCTTGCACTGGAATGTGAAGAAACTAACTGGTTAGGACCACAAGAAGTAAAACCAAAAACATCTATGTGAATCAGTTGCATGCATCAAATAAGTAGGCTAACAGTAATTTCTTAGATGATGAAGGGCAGCCTACATAACATAAATCAGATACATTGTAAACATAAGTCAACTCAAGCTCTAACACAAGGTCCATCAAATACTTTTAATCATTATAACAACTATGACTTAATAAACACAAGGGCTCCCTTTGTACCAGATAACCCGACTCAGGATTAAGGACTCAAGGACCATTGGCCCAATCATGCATCACAATAGAGTTCTACATATGGGTTTTGTTAAGACACATTTGAATGATGATTGCGCTATTTTCATAAGACTGGCCGAAATTAATATAGCACAGAGTACCTGATCAATTGATTCTACATTGGTGAGAGCCCACCCTTTCTTCCGATAGGCATCACGGACTTCTTCACAGGAGTTGCAACACTGATCATCCGACTGGTGAAGTTGCAGATGCAAATATTAGTCTTATTAGAGAATGGCAGAATGCAATAAAATTCTAAAGGAGAAACTTGGTGGTGTTTATTGACTGTTGAAATAACAGAAAGACCATAGACATATCAGACCAATGTGAAAACATTGCATATATAAAAATAAGTAGTATTAATCTAACAATGTCAGGGATGTATACCTCCTCAGAACCATAACAAGATCCACAGTAAACCTCATTGTGGTCAAGCCTACCACCGTGCTTCTGTAATGGTCTTTCAATCTATATGAGAGAAACCAGGATGGGGGAAGGAGTTAGTTCTCAAGGAAGAATATCATCCTGGTAAAGAAATTTGTTGTTATTCCACATTTGACAATTAGTGAAGGAATCGATCTTAATGAAATGACACAGAGCTCTCCTGTGTAGTTTGAGACAGAACAATTAATGAAGGAAGATGGCAAAGTCTTCATGCCACCACCAAGTTTGAAATCACTGTTATACAATTATGAAAATAGCGCTTTTACAGTGGTTTCCAACATGTAATATGAAGTTAGGACTGCAGTATAAGCAGATCGGTCCACCAGTCAGATCAACAGTTCATTAATAAATATTAGTAGTTTTTCTCAATCACAATTGTTAATAGTTTGTATTTGTTAGCATAGAAAAGCTCACTGGAAAAATATATTTGGACATTGCTAATTTAATGATAAACAAAACAAGGATCGTTGAACGCTGCTATAAATAAAACCAGCAAAGAAAAAGGTAATGATAAAAAGGAACAGATACTGCACAATTTGATACTAGAAGCCCTGGTACTTGCTAAAAGCATGTCCAATTTGCTAAAACCAGAACCTACTTCACTCATATGCTAGTTTATGTTAAAAGTAGAATGATATACCTTAGGGGCCCCAACCCCATCTTTTCTTGATTCAATCACAGTACCAAGATGATCAATTCTTTTCTTTATTATGTCGTGTTTCTGCAAATCAGATGTTTAGCTCATCAGGAAACACAGAAAAGCTCGAGAAACAATTTAGTAGATGTAAAACAAAGAACAAAAGAGGAAACTGGAGTGCACATACTATATCATAATGTTGCTCTCCACTGACATCCATTGTATCAACAGCAACTAGAGAACAAGGAAGGGCCGGGAATGTAACATCGAACTGCAAAAGCGATCATGTACATTAACAACCCAAAAGAAAAGCAGCATCTTTTCACTTACAGCAAAAATGACATATATATTCCGGACTGGGCGCCCCAAATTAGTAATTTACTCTCAATTAGCTGCCTACCAATTGTTATTCCACATTTGAGCTGTATAAACTCTACCAATATTTTGTTCACTACATGCCAAGTTCTGATGACAATCTGAGGTCTAAACTTAAAGCAAATAATTCCAAAATTTACACAGCTAATAGTTCATAGACTAATTGAAGTTGATGAAAGATGACAAAGAACATGAAATTTTAGCATACCTAAATTTCTATAGTTTGCTTTCTAAATATTGTAACTGCTACTAGAAAGTACAAGAAGGTTGGAAGATTCGCGAGGGGGAAAAGCATTCGCACTAACGTTGATATGAAGTCTTTCCCCTCTTGAGGTATCAACAGTGAGCTTACTCTCTGTAGCAGAATATAGATAGAGCCCTACAAGAAAGTTATCATATCAGTAAGTTAAAATACACATGAACTATTATCTAGATAAAGAAGCCAAGGAACAAGCCCAATTGCGAGAGAAAGTACTTGCAGCATCTAACAAGTAAAAACATCTTTTGATTTAGCATGAAAAGGTAGTACATGCCAGTTATAACACATATGTACAGGTAAAGGTGATCATGCATGGCACCATATAACAATGGTATGCCTATAAGCAATCATGCTTACAAAAAGAAAGGCAGTAGAAACTTAGCATCGAGCACAAACACCAAAATGAGGTATTAATCCCAAGATCTTATGAAACTTAGTGTGGAACTCCACAATCTCTATTTCTATGGATGAAGAAATAACTTCACAGTACTAAATGCACAGAAAATCTAACACGCCATGAGTGTTAAATTCACACTAAATTAAAACCAAATCATTGATTTAAAGCATAGACACTGAAATAGGATATTCACTTATTCAGTCCTCTGTTGACAACAAATAGGATAAAGCAAAGACACTGAAATAAAACCACCATGATGCTGCCGCCAAATCAATACATTTCACACCGTCCTTTATTATGCCAATGCCTTCGGATTAACCTCTGTACCCTAATCTCAATACATATTAACAGGGCCGCGAATTTTAACCAACTGCTGCTTCGAATTCATGCAAATAGTATGAAAAGGCGAACAATTAATTCCACCACAAACTACCGGCTGTTACGCACCCGAACGCGTTCAATTATAATAAGAACGCTAAATCACCGAGATGGTACGGCGCGATCAAACTGCGCCGCAGCTAGGTAGAGCGAAATTTAAAGGGATCTGAGGCGAAGACGTCGAAGGAGAGAGAAACGAAGGGGGATGGTACGTACGGATCTCGGAGAAGAAGAGGAGGAGGATGGCGAGGGAGGAGAGGATGGTGATGAGGCCGCCGGAGAGGGTGCGGCTGTAGAAGTCCTCGTTCACCTTCGGGTAGGCGTCCAGGTTCCGCAGCTTGCTCCATAGCTCCATCGCTTGAGCTCACGCCGCCGGCGAGACCGCCGGAAACCTGGGACGAGGTAGAGATCTACGTCGTCGGAGTCGGCGTGGCCGCCGCGAGAAATGAGGAGGGTATATCTGGAATTTGTCGGACGGAGGAGGGGGAGCTATTTTGTTCGGTTGGATTCATGTTGGCCTGTTGGGCCCACTGGAAAGTGTAACGAGACAGGAGTGGAAGAACTCGCATTTTTTTTTCTTCTATGGCTACAGGATTGGCCACTAATCCTCCACCAGAGACATATCATAATTAACAACCGAAGTTGTGAAAATAAAGTAGAATGAATGCAGTAGATTTTGAGATGAGATTATATAAGTTGTGAAAATAAAGTAGAATGAATGCAGTAGATTTTGAGATTATATTTTGATTCTGCAAAGCCAATTTATTATACATATACTCCCTTTGTGCACAAAGCTAAGTTGCAAAAAAACAAATAAACTTATACGTAATTTCTATATTTATGTTCTGGTAAGAGCAAACCCGTTCTAAGTTACTCTGTTAACCAAAGATTCAGGAAGAATCGCGGGTTATGTATAAATATGACTATATTTTCAGTGATTTACTATGTTCAATCAATCGAGTACAAATGCACAATCAGCTACAATCTCCAGAACTCCAGCACAGACTTGGATGCACATTTGCTATTTCAATCCTAAGAGTTGCTTGCTGCACATTTTTTTCCACGGTCCATTCATGCATGCATCAGTTTCAGCGAGCTTCAACCTGATGGAAAATACAGTTGGATTGATGTCAGGTGCAGCCATGGCAGCGAATGCCAACCTTGGAGTCCTGGATTGTTAAGACAATGCCAACAGACTGGTCTTGCAACTTTCTCTCTCTGGACACTGCATGTCAATGAAAAGGGCGGATCTCTGTCACATGAAATAGCAAATACTAAAGATAGGTCATATTAACTTGCAAGCAGATGTAAGCTCTTAGGAATTATCTTTTTGATATACAAAGTCAGTGTTAGTCTTCAAACACCTGGCAGTCTGGCACCCTTCGCGCCCTTAAGTCCTTCATTTCCTCCTAATGGTACAGAACTTGTGTACAAACACTTCCACCAAATTTCTTTTCATTGGCGGCCAGAGACAAATCTACATATTCCGTATTGATCATGTAACATGCTTCTATTTTGACATTATGTGGCCAAAAAATTATCACTAGTGTAAATCTTCTCTTCCCCATCAGTTCAGAACAAGGTCATTCCACGAATGATGCAAATCGTGCTATGGCAGGAGTCTGATGATTCATGGAACTATTCAGTCCAAGGGAGGTGCCCAGAGAAAGGCACTGGTCCACAATATGAGAACAAACTCTTCAACTCCGGGCAGCCATCAGGGTATGGAATGGTCCGGTGAAATGGGTCCCTCTTGAGCCTCTTCACGTGGAGAGAGCCTAAGCAACCATAGGGATCTTCCAGGAACTGAGCCCTCACAGCGGCTTCACCTTTCAGAGCAGCATCTCTCGCGGCAGGTGTTGCTGGGGTACCTGAGAAGAAAAATCTTCCTTCTGGAAATCCAAGCGCTGTTCTGTGCAATTGCGCAAACCGTTCCTCCTTGAAATCATAGCTTACAACCTAAGCAACAAATGTTTAGAGGTGCTGATTAGTGAATAGCATCCGTCAGAATTCACAGAGTTTGGATTGAAGTTCACAAGGAAAAAAATCATTTCCAATTACAGTAACAAACATGAAGGTGAAAAAGGCCTTTTGCTAGACTTGTTTAACAAGGAGAGAAGCTTACGGTTATGTTTTGTGGATATCTTCCAGTGAGTTCTCTGAAACGGCAAACACTGAACAGGAGGTTTTCAAAACTATCTCGGGCATGCTCCTCAGTGAGTGCCCGGCTCCTTACACTCTCATCATTCCCTGTGCAGATACATAGAAACTTTGAGAATCTTACAAAGGATAGCTAGAAACTCAAACTTGGGGGCATGCCAAGGGAGATTATAATACACTAAGGTGACAGATGAGAAAGTAAAATGTACTATACCAATTTCAGGGAACATTAGCTTGTTCATATTCTGACTATCCATTCTCAGATATAATCCATGTATTATTTTTTGAAATAATAAATCCATGCATTATACTTCTCACCATAAACAGGCAATTCAACTTTTCATGCGGTACTAAGGTATGGCATCCAATAGAAAACAAGTGGCTTAAAACCATCATTTTAACTCTACATTCTCAACTCCAAAATCAATTCATGCTTCAACATACATGTTGCACTAACACAAGCATTGCATTTTCTTAGAGTAACTCAGTGCTCACTGGTCAGAAGTAATTTCACATCATGGCCAAATAGACCATTGGACCTTGACATGCCATAAATAAAGGGTGATATGATTAGATTAACCAAAGACACATAAACTAAACAAAACATGTTCAAACATATTCACCGCCACTGATCTTACCAAAGCGCATGAAACAAGAAATGCTCAGATAGAGCAAAACTCACCGAACCAGCCTTTCGACTCCGCAATAGCCCAATAGCTCTGTGCCTCACTCCTTGGTCCAGCATCCTTCCTCGTCTCACCACCACTGAACAACAGCAGCGCACCCTCGTCCCTCGAAGTGATGTCCACGCCCTCCTTGATGTGCGCCAGGAACGTGGCCGCCTGACCTGGGTGCTTCTGGTACGGCTCCAAAAACCAGGAATCCTCGCGGTCAGTCTTGCCGCAGCTCGAACTCGTGTAAATCGAATGCCCAGCCACCATGACGAGGTTCCGGAGGTTCGGGAACGGATACTCCCCAACCTCACTCGACCACGCGCCGCCGCTCCTCATCGTCCTGAACCGGCTCTCATACACGGACAGGAGGATCAGGACGCTGAGGCCGAATGACAGCAAGATGAGGGCGACGGCCACGGGGTGCGCCTCGTAGAAGTAGCGGATCCTCATCACGATCGAGGCCTCCAGGTTCTTAGGCTTGCGGCCCTTGCGGTGAACCCCGGACTCGAGGTCGAAGTCGACGCCTCTGGGGTAGCGGAAGGACTTGGGGCTACCCGGACCGAATCCCTGGCTGCTGCTCATGGCGCTCAAGAACTCGGCCTCTCGGTATCACGCGGGCAGCGCATCAAGCTGCCCTCTCCGAGATCTAAAGCTCGGGCTCGAGAATATGCAGGTACAGATACGATGCTGTCTGGTACAAAATCAAGATCCGCGGGTGTCGTGCGAGCCACGTGAGTAACGGGAGGCAGACGAGAAATGGGGCGCCAGTTAGCTCAATCGCGCATCAAATCGTGAGGTTGTTCCAGTGACCTTGGAAGTAAAGATCCTACCTTTGAGGTGCCACCGGGAACAAATCCGTGAGCAGCCGCGCGCCGGGCCGGATGGATGGTGGTCGGCGCCGAGGGGGCAAGATGCGGCAGGACAATCTGGTGGCCAGGCGGCGCTACTGGGAGAGGCGGATGCCGGCGTTGCTCGGGCGTCTGCTGTCTCCTCTGCCACTCCGCGCGCGGGACGGGGTTGACGTCTACGGCTGACTTTGGTCATGTGGGTGCTTGATACTTTTTAGAGGGTGTTTGGATCTCTTTAGTCACCTGACTAGAGTGACTTAAACTTTTTAGTCGGTCCCTGTTTGGATGATGACTAAAATTAGTCAGTATTAATTGTTCTTAACATTAAATTGTTCTTTCTCCTTCCTTTCTCTCTCATCTCATATCTCTTGTTGGGTCCACGGAATTAATGGGAGGAGCAATTAATTAGGTAAGAGAGGGGATTTTAGTCAGTAGAAGTTGAGTGAGGGGTGACTAGAGACTAAACTAGTTTTAGTCACTCTTTAGTCAGGGGTGTTTGGAGGTTTAGTCACTTTGGTGACTAAAATTAGTCTCTAGTCATCCATGGATCCAAACACCCTCTTAGTCCCACGACTAAAACTAGTCAGGCTAAAAGTTACTAGTCTCACCTATGCTTGGATCCAAATCAAAGAGACTAAAATGTAGTAAATGAGTATTAATTATCTCTCCCTCTCTCCCTTTTCTCCCTCTCCCGCCAATAGATGGGGCATGCTACAGATTTCTATGAGGTTAAATGAAAAGAGAGCTAAAACAAAGTTTAGTAGGGGTTCCCCTTACTAAAACGTTTTAGTCTCAAAACTAGTTTTAGCCCCTCTTTAGTCAGGGGTGCTTGGAACTTTAGCCTCTCAAATAGACTAAGAGGGTGCTTGAATAACTTTTAGTCCCATGACTAAAACTAGTCAGGCTAAAAGTTGCTAGTCTCACTTATGCTTGGATCCAAATCCTAAAGAGACTAAAATGTAGTAAATGAGCATTAATTATCTCTCTCTCCCTTTTCTCCCTCTCCCGTCAATAGATGAGGCATGCTACAGATTTCTATGAGGTTAAATGAAGAGAGAGAGCTAAAACAAAATTTAGTAGGGGTTCCTCTTACTAAAAAGTTTTAGTCTCAAGACTAGTTTTATCTCCTCTTTAGTCAGGGGTACTTGGAACTTTAGCCTCTCAGATAGACTCCCATGCATCCAAACACCCCCTAATTTTAATCCTCGTGGATCCAAGCACCCCCATGTCTCACGAGGAGGCTCTTGACATTTGCTCATCGCCCTCAAGAACTCGGATCCAGGGTTCGGTCTTTAAAGATTCCAGCAATTGGAGTCCCCCCAAATCTATTCCTGCTGAAGTTCGAATGGATCTCCAGTTCTCAATTTGTATGTTGCCTGCCGAAGAATGGTGATTTGCCAGCAGAATCCCAAATTCAATTTTTCCTACTGGCTGCCAAAGAACATGGAAACGCTGAAACGCCTAACGCCATCAGAGGAAGACACATTTTAGTACGCTCCAATTCAGATCATACTCCCTCTGTTATTAAATATTTAAAGACAGAGGTGGTACTAGATTGCATTTGAACTCCAAAAGCATCCAAACAGCATGAAAAGAGCCCATTTCAGGTCTCATCGTCCCGAGTTCCGCAAACCAAAATAGTCCCTGGCGTATCAGTCTCCTTGTTGAAGTTCTGGTGCTCATGTATCAGTCTCCTTGTTGAAGTTCTGGTGCTCATGCTGCTTTTTTTCGTGGCCTATCATGATCTCACCTGTTCATTTATGTAACCGGTAGCAAGTATCAACATCGATAACAGGTAATGAAAAAATACAAAAAGGAAATGAGTAATGATCGATCAACGACGCGTCTTGCGTCCTTCAGGCTTCAGCGCGTTCATAGCACAAAACCATAGCTCGAACTACATATCGTTACAAGCACAGCATTCATTGTTCTATCATACTGCAGAGATGAGAACAATGGCAGAAGTTTGATTACCATAGGATGAATGTACAATTATATTCCCAACTTTGATTACCACCATCTCACATTTACAACCGCAGACTTAAGGCGGTGCAGCGCTAGCCGGTAATCTACAATTTTGTTTCCTAGGCTTTATCTTGCAACTTAAAAAATGGTAAAAGTAATTATGCCTATTATTTCAACAAACATGTACACCCAGACGATTTAATTACCCGTCTCTAAATGACTAGTTATGTTCTGTTCCAGAAATTAGAGCCACTGTTCTGACTGCATCAAATCTACTTCCACTTCTCATAATTTGTCTTTGCCTCATCGATTTTATCTTTCAGAGTCATATACCCCTGCAACGAAACCTCTGAAAAGATTTCGAGCTTCCCTAGGAACATCTCCAAACTTGATTGTAAATCCATAGGGGGGTCACTCCTGTGGATGTCCCCCGAGTGGCCATTTAACCTACCACTATGTGATAATGAGAAGGTCAACTTTGAACTACCACGCCGCTTCTCTTGGTGTGGCATAGAACGGTTTATATCTGTGGCAAGACCTTTAATAGCATCCTCCAAATCCTTGGTGGGTAAGTTATCCAATAAGTTTATCCAGCTCTCGCAGGTTTTAAATATGGGTGCGACAGCATACTTTGTTATTGGATCAGTTTCAACCTTTTTCTTCCTGGAACTCTTCCTCTTCCTCTGCAGTGACTTCACACACTTGAGTAGCCATGAATTTAGGCTATTCAAATATGCTCTGTGGGAAGAAATCCATTTATGGAAGTTCGAACATAATGTGCTTAGCTCAACCTGGAGAAGTAGAGTTGCCTGTAACTGTGATTCTGACCGAATTGAGACCTTCATGCTGCCACTGTTGCATACTAGCTTAATAATCTCATGCTGATTCCGGTGACACTCAAGCATTGTTGTCCACATGCGAGTTAAGCTGAAAATGAGACAAATAATGTATTCATTCAATACAGATATACCATAAAGAAGACTGAAAAGTGCATTGCATTAGCGCACTACATAAATGTTAAACACAAGTTACGTACAGCAGAGTTGCAGGCATCATTACATTATTTTCTTTTGATATTTCTGGAATATAAACAGTAAGTAATTAATTAATTACCCACCATGTAATTATACTAGTAAATGTAGACCTGAATAACCAGGACCAGGCCAGAGCCCCATTTTCATTCAGGTCAATAATTACTTGTCATTTATTAAATTAGACCTGAACAACACTAGGACCAGGCCAGTTTCATTCATGCCACATAGTGAGACTTATATATTTGTTGGGTTCAGGCCATGGCCTAAGTGTCTGAATCAGTTTTCCAAAAAAGGTCACAATTATTGGGGTGGGGGGCAAAAGGATAATCAGGTCTACATTAAGGTGCATATTGAATTGTAGTTCAGTCCAAACTGAAGGGATAAATGTACCTTCCAATCAATTCTTCTAGCTGTGGCTGAAGCTCTTTGTCCCTTAGATCCTCTATGTTCTTCGAAATCATGTCTATTCTCTGAATGGCCACTAAAATTCTGGAGTGCAAATCCTTCACAACAGCACGAGTTTTGTCAATACTCATTTGGCTTTCTCCTCTTGATTCCTGGTGTCGAAGTTGCCTACATTTCTCATCATATTGCCTGCAAATTACACTGCTTGCCTGAAAGAATAGGGGGAAAAAGCTGTGGAATCAATATATTTCGGCTATGTAATGCAATGTACAACGGTTATCTTACTGGAACAAGAAATTATGTTGAAATTTTGATTATGCATTTCACTATACAAGGTATGGGGTAATGTACACTACATAACGTAGTCGTATCACTCTGTAAAGTGGCAGGCTTCCAGGGCAGTCGCAGCCCTTTAGTACAAATACATGATAGACATTAGTATGATCTATTTGTGCACCTTCTAGTCATCCTAAATTTGTAATCTTAAGTCACTGAACAAATAGCTGAAAAGAGGTCTTTTACCTTAACTTCGTCATAAAGCTTTCTCTCCCATGCATACAACCTGTCCAGTGTGGACGCATGACTGCCAGCATTCATGTATACACCACTAAAGATATTTCCAGTGAGACCATCAGTGTCATCTTTTGTTGTTGTCCCAAGAGGAATTCTCGATGAAGAAGAAAGTGAAGACATTGATCTATGCCAGGTAAGGTACTTCACTTCAGCCTGAGGAGGAGCTGCATTACAATATGAGGCATTTATATGTCATGGTGAACAAGAATACAAGCTCTGCTGCTGATTACACAAGGTATAAGTGAACACACCCCCTCAAAACTTGAATTAGTTGTTTTAACTTCAACCATACCATACTTTAGAACAATGAGTGACTACATGGCGATGACTCAATGAGATTGATATGTTCCCAAAACTACCTCAAACATATTGGTGCAATTAATGACCAAAGCTATATGCCAGGGTGACAAAAAGATTGCATAGTAGGGTTAAAATAACACTTCTTTGCACTACAATTTACAAGTACTTGTGTTGTACGAAGAGAAAAGGGAAGAAACTGTAGTAATTACTAGTTAAGAGTAAAATAACTTACGCTGAGGAACAGGGACATCCTCCCTGAAACAAGCAAATAACTTTGCAAAAAAACCCGATGCTGTTGATCCAGGTGCTGCATAAAAGTATCAAGATAAAGCCAATAGTAAGTAACTAGAACAGATGGCATGACAAAAACAATGGCAGCTAGCTCAAGTTTTAGTTATGGTAACAAATAAACAGGGAAATTTCATATCACTATGTGCATGCATCACAAAACCTTTCCAGTTTCCATCTCCATTTGAAGAAAAACTTAGATGCATGTGTTACGGAATAGTAGTGTAAATCTACTAAGAGATAAACCTTTTTCTTCTGGTAGTAAAGGGCGGAAATTGACTTTATCTGCTTCGAGCATCCTCGGAACTTCTTTTCCAGAATCAGATGCCTTGATAAATAAGATCTCAATCTCCTTCATGCATGAGTTTAAATCCCTCACCACATTCCTAACATCACGAAAAGGTTCCTTAGATTTCCCATTCATAGGAAGAGCAGGAGTCGGAGTTGAAATTTCTTTCACAGGGCTCGCCACAGGAGTCCCGTCACTTTCATACACGCTAATGTCCACATTGTCCAGTACCCTCTTGTCATCTTTTGGTCTTACAGTCTGAGAATCAACTCCTGTGTCATCTTTTAACCTTTCAGCCTGAGGGTCAACTCTTGTGCCATCTTTGGATCTTTCAGGCTGAGAATCAAGTCTCATGTTATCTTTTGGTCCTTCAGCCTCAGAATCAACTCCTGTGCCATGTTTGGATCTTTCAGCCTGAGAATCAAGTATCATGCCATCTTTTGGTGTTTCAGCCTGATAATCAACTCCCATGCCATCTTTCGGTCTTGCGGTCTGAGAAGCAATCGTTTCCGAAGTTAACTCATCCATAGGATGCTGTACAGGTGACTGAGCTGTTGCAGTGTATCCAACAGGCATGTCATTGCGATTCTTGAACATACGTACTAAAGATTCAGACGTTGGATTGTCAAAATCATCTTCTGACAATGCAAGATCATCCTCTCCACCATTCATAGTAGAATTATCAGCATCTTTGAGATCTGGAGCTTTCTCCTCTCCCAAGCGCCGCATAAAATCAGAATGAGCAGGAGACTTCTCCAATTCCTCTTCAAGCTCTGGGATTCCCTCCTTCTCACGAAGACGCCTAATATCATCAGCATTTTCAAAGTCATGGGCAAGTTCCTTCTCATCATGAAATGATATCTGGTTCTCAACAGGTTGAAAAAGGCCAAAGTAGTCCCATGGTGGTGTCCCGGGAGGAGCTTCAAAGGTGGAACTGTCATCCAGATCATGGATAGCTTTTCTACGCACAGGGGATGATGTTTCCAGAGTGGCTCTTACAGGTTCAACCAACTTCTCCTTAACAGTTGTCACTGAGCTCCCTCCAGCTTTCATATGGTTGACATGGAAACGTCCTGAAGACAAAGGTGATGGAACTGGAGAAAAAGAGTCACTAGCATGATGTGAAAGGGCTGGGGAAGGATTCATCGATTTGTGCCTCATGGTAGGAAGCTCTGGAGTGGCAGATGTTGATGTGAACAGGGACGAATCTGTTGGTATTTCAGGCTCTATGAATTTTCTCAGAGAAAATCCTGTGTGCCTAAGCGACTGAATATAAGCGAAATGAGCAGCTGCGAAAGCACATCTTCCATCAAGAGCTTCTCTGACAAATCGTTTTCTTTCCTGGCACAAGACAAGAGCTTTGTCATCTTCGCTCTTTGACCGTGAACCCATTGTCAAATGCACACCCTCAGTGACTAACAAAAATTACAGCATGCACAGACACATCCATGCACAGTAGCTGGTACTGAGGGAAGCTGTTCCACAAGGGAGATCACCAAAGCAGTATAATTTTGTTCCTGCACTGAAGTATTAAAAGTTTTTTGCTATTAGATTGTCTCCTAGAAATGAGTAAAGGTAAAGCTGGTATGGAAGGAAATTAAGCTGATGTTTCCCCAGAAATTTTGTATACACATTAAAGTCCATTATAAGGAAAATGGAAGTTTGCAGGTGTGAATGTTGTAAAGTTAACTTTGATGTAAAATGAAAAAAACAGTTACATCAGAATTTAAGAACACAATAATCTGCAGTTCTATATCATAAACAAGTGCAATGGCAAACATTGACAAATCCTCCCATCTCAAAAGTGGCCACAATTCTACATTTTCTTAATGCCGACTGGCTTATAATGCACCCATGGTTGGAAAGAAATTTGGAAGGTGAAACTCACATAATGGAAAACGGCTTCCTAGACCATACGGATACATAACGGAAAACGGCTTCCTAGACCATACTAATACGTAACGGAAAGCTGGCTAAATAGGGACATACTAAAAACAAAACAAACAACCAGGTGTTCCATTTTTGGAAATTCCCTGGGTTGACTCTAACTTAAAACGTAATCCACGGAGAAATCCCAAGTGCTATAACGGACAATCTCATCCACCGCACAGATCAATGGTACGCCAAGTGTACTCACTCCAACCTCAGCACACCACTAACGGCAAACACGTTTGGCCGTATTCAGAAACCTTAAATTCCTCACCCGAATCCTTCAGCGGCAACGGCCTAATCTCAACAGAGATAATTCCAAGCACACTAAATTCTCCGACAAGCGTTGCAGAAACCAACCCTCAAGATATCAGGACTACGCAAGCTCAGATTGGACCAAGGGCTCCAGTTACGAAGTACCAACCTAGAACCACATCCACAACTGCTGGAGCTTCACCAGCGATCCAGAGGGTGAGTGAAGCTGATTCAGATACTGCAGTGCCCACTGCACAATTGCGCGAATTTCTCGCGCGGGAACCAAAATTCCACCCCCATTCTCCACCGATGCCCTAACATAGCATCCACCGATACCCTAACTGGCTGGACGCATCAGTATTACCCAGCAAATCAGCAAACGAAAGCCTTCAACGCGTACTACCATCCCAAACGAAGAACCCACCATCCGACAGCAGAAAGATCCGGTTTTCCTCTCACAACCACCACCACGAACTCGACTCATTCACCCCCCTCAAGCCGCCCACCGCGGCAGAGCGCGCAGCCGCGCACCGCAATTCGACTAGAAACGCCGAGCGACCGGAAAGGCCGAACCTTTGAGAGTCCGGTAGAGAGAGAGAGAGTAATCACCTCGCTGGGCCCGCGTAGAGCTTGACGCTGGGGAGGCGGGTAGACTCGGGGATGACGAAGAAGAAGATCGCCGCAAGGCCAGCCGTTTCTCGTCGGGATGGGGTGGCGAGGACGGGGCGGGGCGGGGAGGGAGGAGGGTCAGTAGATAGAGAGGAGAAGCTTCGAAGACGGTGGGGGGGTGCCGACTGCCTGCGAGCGAACACTAGCGGAAGGGGGCGCACTGGCGCAGGCGCGGCGGCAGATGGATGGAGCGGGATGCGTGTGCGCGTGTGGGGCTTGGGGATTCGTGTCCCGGGCTGCGGACTTGTTGCGGAGACCGGGAGGAGGGGTGGGGTTGTGTGGCTCGGGGGCGGTCAGGTCGAGGTCACCGACGCGCGGGGCCCTCTCGCGGGCCGTGTTGGCTGTGGGAGCGGCGGTGTGCGTCAGCGCGAGGTGGCTAGCCGCCGCCCGCCCGCGTGGCCGGCCCCGGCCGAGCCGAAAGGCGGAGCGCGGCTGGCGTTTTGTTGGCGTCTTCCCCGTTTTGCCTCCTTCCCTGTTCTTTTCGCGTGTTCTCTTCCGGCGGCAAGTGTGTGGCCGTGTGGGCTGCCATTTGCGCCCCACTAGCGGCTACTGCCCTCGCGATCTCTCCAGCCAGTCTCGTTTCAGTATTTGTTCGGGTCTGCGCGGCGCGGTGGTCCGCAGGGAGAGAAAGGAGAAGTTTGCGTTTGGCTTTGGAGATTGTGGGTGACGATGCACGAACGTTTCACCGTTGGCGGCTACTGGTTGGCGGTAAACCGGGTTACGGTAGGGGGAGAAAATTACTTTATACAAATAGTACGTCGCAATCTCCACAGGCTTTTTGGATCGATATCCAGCAACTGCAGGAGCACTGACTCCCATGGGCCATGGGGATGCACCGTGTCACGTGTGCACAGTGCTCGTGGCGACACTGCACTGCAGCGTTTTTGTTGCATCCCGGCACGGATTCTGAACTCGGGCCTTGTTTAGTTGGCTAAAATTTATAACTTTTTCTCCAGTCTCTCTCCATCACATCACATTAAATACGTTAAAAGACATATGTTCGGAGTATTAAATAGGGAAAAGTCCGATTTACAATCTTGAACTAGCGCACAAGTCTGGTTTTCAACCTTAAACTACAAAACCAGACATAAAAGGCCATCCAACTATCAAAACCGTGCAAGTTTCAACCTTTGAGCGGTTTTGGAGGTGGTTTTCCATTTTGTGAAAATGTTAAAAAAATGGTTTCATCTAAAAAATCATAACTAATTCATTTTAAATCAGAAAAATATGGAACTTATACCCAAAGTTTTATAAAAATGTCACCTATCTATTGGTGCACTATTTGGAGTTTTTTTAAATATTATATGTTCAAGTTTCTAGTTTTTATTGCTTTTTCTAAGAATACTAGGAATATGAATTATAAGATGCAGATGACTCCAAATAGTTCACCAATAGATAGGTGACATTTTTATAAAACTTTGGGAATAAGTTCCATATTTTTCTGATTTAAAATGAATTAGTTATGATTTTTTAGATGAAACTATTTTTTTAACAGTTTTACAAAATGGAAAATCACCTCCAAAACCGCTCAAAGGTTGAAACTTGCACGGTTTTGATAGTTAGATGGCCTTTTATGTCTGGTTTTGTAGTTTAAGGTTGAAAATCAGACTTGTGCGCTAGTTCAAGGTTGTAAATCGGATTTTTCCCTATTAAATATAGGTAAAAAAATAACTAATTACACAGTTTGGATGTCCTTTGCGACACGAATCTTTTGAGTCTAGTTAGACCATGGTAGGATAATATTTACCACAAACAAACGAAACGTGCTACAGGAGTTTCAGGAGTTAAAAAGGCAAATTTTTCAACCAACTAAACAAGGCCCGAATGAAATCGGGAGGCTTGCCAATTATAAACCGTCTATTTGTAAAATAAAAAGGCATGTAACTTTGAAACAAAGGAACATGCCGTCCAGACTCCAGATAGTGCGATAGTTGTTTGCTGATGCACCAGCTTAATGGCTAAGCCATGATTATCGGTTCGCAGCATTTCATGCATACTCCAGTCGATATCTATCTTGGCAAACCGTTTTGTCACAAATGGATGGGTTTCTGTCACGGCACGATGACTTGTGAGTTTGTGACCCTCGTAGGTTGCAAAACTGCTAGTCAACGTGGCAGGTTGGACCCGATCTCTCCCTTTTCCCCCTCTTCATTCAGGATGAAGGGCAGCTTCGACTTGTGCCGCTAGTATGTATCCCCCCCTTGCAGCTGTTGTTCTAGAACTGCGTAGGCAGCAGCACGCCACTTCTTGCTGTCCCTCGACCCTGACTCCGATTGGCTGCAACGAAATCAAAACAACCCTGACGAGGTCGTGACATCCGAACGATCTTATACCATACTCAGGACGAATAGGTTTCGTCCGAGCAACAACCAAACAATTGCCCAGGAGCTAGCTATACGCAAAGCACCAAACCAACCACCTATGGACCTGGTTACCCAATGCTACGCAGCTAGCATGGCTTTGGTGTGTGCGCGCGATCACTGCCAATTGACCATGCATTCCTGCGCGCGCGATTCGTCTATCGGCTCGTCGCGTGCCCGCGGCCGCCGATCGATGGTTCGTACCACCGGCGATGGCGACGCCGCACCAACAGGTGGGGCGCGGGCGTGGCTACAGGAAGGATATCCGCGGAGCGGCGTTGTATATGGATCGATTGGTGCGCGACCTGTGATCCCAGAGCAAAAGGCGCCATAGCTAGCTAGGCGAGATTCCCTCACAGGGGTGTGGTGGATGCGGACAGCGCCAGCGGCTGGTGTTACTTGTCACCCGAGCCGCTTTCCGCGCGCCCGAAAGCTACTTTCCTTCGGGCGTAAGGCACCTAGCTCTCACACGTTGAGTATAGCTTTAATTGATTTTTAGAGCGAAAACCATATTGCTCTCACACGGCACCTAGCTCTGTTGGTGCGTTAAAAACTCTGTAGGGATTTTCTTTTCTTTTTCGGCCGAGCAGAAAAAAAAAATGATGGTGCTTGCTGGTTTCCGTTAGGACATGCATGTCGATCGTATATGCACATGGCATCACGTACTACGCCTACGCGTGTTCCTTCTTTCCCCCCACGTCAGGATCGGAAAGAACATCTCCAGACTGGACCACGCTGCGCGTTTGTTTACTGCTCAAAAGTGTACACAACTCCAAGATCGAAATGTGCCACACAAAAGAAGCCGCCGTCTTGTTGCATCTTAGCAATTGCTGACTCGGCGTAAGGCCGTGACCACGTGGATCTGACGTACCCCGGGCACCCATCGGGAGGAAAAGAAGGGGGGGAAAAAAAGCTTCCCGTACCTTTCTCTTCTTCTTCTTTTAACGATACACCTCGCGTACTTTTCAGATGCGACGAACGCCACGCATCCGTTGGAGAAAGGCGAAGGCGTGTCGACGACGACGACCTCGACCTGGCAAGTGTTCTGAATCCTCCTCCTGCCCATCCTCCTCTCCTCTGCACCGGAACCTACTCGAACCACGCATGCACATGCACGATTTGCTTCTACGAGTTTCCCAAAAGGCGCCGGGGTTCATGTGGCCGGTCTCCACTGTCGACTTGAGCAAATGCACCGGCCGGAGCTGCGTCACCGCCGCGCTGGAGCGTATACATGGGGAATCGGGATCTTGTCCAGTTGCCCCGCGAAAACAAAAACTGCAGCCTGGAACACGGGGCGGTGAAGCAAGAGGGTTTAAAATTAAACCCACGCCAAGGCCAAGACAGCGAGAATAGCGGCAGTGTGTAGTGAATAAAATCTTCGCGGGGAATAGCTACCAACCCTGTCACGATCCCAAATTGTGATTATCATATCATATGACCTCGTTGCTATTGACAGATCAATCTGGGCGTGCGTGCTCCCCGGGATACTGTGTTAATTAGTGTGTGCTGATGGCGACTAGAAGCAGCGCGCTTTCAGCGCTACAAGCAAGCCAGGCCTCATTTGTTTCCTCTCTTATAAGTGGTTTATCAGTGGACAAAGCGAAGCTTGCCTTATGATTCTCACTCATGTTAAACTGCTTCAGAGATTTGAACAACGAGAAGTGAAAAGGTGAGAAGCGAGAAAATCTTCGCTAGATTACAATCCAAACGTGCCTAGGAGCACCAGCTGCATGGCAATTTTGTTCTCAACCGCCAGAGCTAAGTTAACGAGAAAAGTTGTTAACCAGTCAATTTTGGGGCTCTTTACGCAGCACTATTCTGCTAGCACTCGGTGCGTCAGTGCGTGGGCGGACATGCACATCAACGAAAGAAAGTCGAATTACTTTTTTATAAAAAATACAGAAATTCGAATTGTTTGTTTAAAGACTGAGAATCATATGCCATCACCTTCACCCCTCAAGGCACAACACAACGTCCTTTTTCTCCTTTTACATTTTGTCCTTTTATCCCCGTTTTTTAATGCCCCAAATGGGATCCCAATAGCAAAGAATCCAAGGACGTTGACGAGCTGACAGCATCGATTCGATTCCATGTGTACGCGCAAGAATGTTCCCCGCACCACGTCGTTGGCACGAGATGTTTTATTCTTCGTGGAGGGGACGCCATTTCCCCTTCTTTATTATTCCCTGACGATGCTTCATTTTCCTCAAGCGACGAATTCCCCTCCGTCAATAACCAGAACTAATTACGACTTCATCAATCTCAAGAATTTGTCGGCTCAGTATTTCGAAGGTGCTTATTGAGATTGAGTTGTGTGTGTATGTTAGTAGGGGTGAGTAGGCTGGATGAAAAACTCGTGGCTCGCAAACTCGCTCGAACTCGCTTGTTAGTGACTCGGCTCGACTCGACCTGTTAAGATTTTTAAATGAGTTGAGCTAAGGTTTCATCTCGGTCGTATTACGAGCCAGCTCGAGCTGACTCGCAAGCTGGTCGCTAGCAAAAACAAGCCAACCTTACTTCAAGGCCTAGCAAAATACTGTGATGAAGTGTCAAGTGTTGTTGCCTGGAGTGTTTTAATTTCCTATTGGATTAACTTAACATTGATGATTTATTAAATGTTCGAATAGATTATATGTGCTTCGTTTCTTATCTCTTTTTTTTGAAAGTTATATAGAATATAGACCAATATATATTTATAGTATATCTCGATAGGAAAAATCCAATCTACTCCCGGGTGTAATTACTCTCACGTTCAAAAAACCACTTTCTGTATGTGCAACTTGTGATATATGTTATTTCCTATACAGAAACGGGATTATGTTCACAAACTATGTGTTTCTCATATATAAAAAGAGGGTATGTCCACGTACCACTTGTATGTGTACATACTTATTTTCGAAACCTCAAGTATGCAAATATACCTTATAATTTGTGAGATACAATTATGGGAGTAGAAAAAACTCCTCCATATCTCAATATGTGATCAATAATCCAATTTTTTATGCTCTGGTTCACGAGCTAACGAGCTGGCTCGAGCTTTTAAACGAGCCGAGTCGAGCTCAGCTTTTAGCTCAGTACCTTAACGAGGTATAATGAGCCGAGTCAAAACGAGTCGAGTTATAACAAGCCGAGCCACTAACGAGTCGAGTTGGCTCGATATCCACCCCTGTGCGTGTATGTGAGTGTGTGCGTGTGATTTGCAAACTCCAGTTGTTCTCATGCCTTAGTTTAATTTTTTTTTAAATATCATGTCTAAGCTACAACAAGTGACTGAGAGACAACTGGTGCAATAGTGCATTTTTTTTACAACGGCAAACTTTAAATATCAAGCAGCTAAGTTACAGAAAGGTCCTCCAAAGAAGACCGAATTACAACAAGGTATAAAGATCAGATAAGCATAACAGAAGCATCTGATGCATTGATGATGATGAACTCATCGACGATGGGCCGTAGGGGCGCTGATGGTGCATACACCCAGATGGATGGACCGTGCAAATCGAAAGTTGAAGGTGGAACGACTGAGTCGGTGGAGAAGATCATTCCATGCGATCGAAGGGTAAGTAGTATGTCGTCGTTGGAGGTAGAAGATGATGCTTGAAGTCAAATTCCTGATGATGGTGAAGTCGTCGAGCCAACGTTGGATGACAAGTTGCCTGGTAGGAGCTTGGATCTGCAATAACGATGGTTGCTTGGTGGATGGCAGGGCGGAGTGGATCGGCGGTGGTGGCGGGTCCGAGAAGGGCAGATCTCAAAGGCGATGCGGGAGAGGCAGAGTAGACGGAGCGAACAATACGAATTGACAAGGTGAGGGAATCGGATGGAAGATCCGCACTGAAGTGAAAGGGGCGAGGGGATGAAGTGCAATTGTATTGGTGCAGAGTGCAAACAGCTGGTATGGGCAGAGTGCGATTTGTATTGGTGCAAAGTGCAAACAGAAGGTATGGGCGTGCAGTCAGCCCAATTGGCCCACGTCCGAATAAGACCCCATTGTCGTCTAAGGCCAAGTTGTTCGTGAGCCGCGAGTGCATAAAGCGGGCCGTGGCTTGTTTCTCGGTGCAGGCTGCAGCTGTAATGGGCCTTGGGCTATCCAAATACCTTTTCTCGATCTTTTGATTATTTTCGGACTTCGACATTTCCCCCATGGAACTGCACAAACCTAGCAAACTCTGAAAAACGAACAAACTTAACTGCAGCTCCCTTTGACAAAACCTCATATTTTTGGGAGCTGAATTTTCGTGTGTGTGTTTCCACGTGATCCTATAAAAAGAACGCTCATGTACTACTTTTCTTTACACACGCAAAAACTGCAGAAGATCGGGAACTAATTCCTTTCTTCTAAAGGGGGCTTGCAAAGTTTATCTAATTGATTGATTGAACTTATAAACACACCTCCCATCACTCTGCAGCACCTGAGGAGAATCATTTCCATGTAAAGGTAAGAAATAAAGCGAACTGGTAATCTCCACTTGTGGTGACGACTCGAGACTTTGAGTACAGCTGCAAGCACTTGGGCGCTGGTCACGTAATTACTCCCTTCATACTCATAAAATATGTTGTTTTGGACAAGATTTCAGTCAAACATTAGGAATATAAATCACCAATAATTTTTAAGTTGTTGAGTTTGAAAATGTGAAAACTACATGAATAGATTTGTCTTACAAAATACTTTCATAAAAATATAATTATGTTAATTTTTAACAAATACTTTTATAAGAATAAGAAGTCAAAGTTATATATTAGAGACCGTGTCGCTGTCTTAAACGACATGTTTTATGAGTACGGAGGGAATACCTGTAACTAATCCGCTAAAGCCATTTCCCTCGCGCTCCAGCACTTTTTCCGGCCGGCCGCGTGGCAAACCGGCATCTATGGGCGCCAGCAGGAAGATCACAGCGGTATCTCCGTGTCCCATCCCATCCCAAGTTCAAGACTGCTCCAGGAAACATTCAAGGCTGCTGCCCGTTTTTAGCTCTGACTAGCCAGCGGCGGCGGCCGCGCCCTCTTTTAAAATATTTGATTGAATTCGGTAATCGCTTTTGCAAAATAAATAAATAAACCTAACTATTAGTAGACCGCTGCAAATGTGGACTCCGGCACTTCTTTTTTGGTGCAGAGAACGTAAGAAATAAAGATGCGCGTCTTAGTTTTGTGCGCTCGTCTTTCATAGTTTCATCATCTCATCGTGTGTTGTCTTTTTTCTAAGACGGTGATTTTTTGTTACTTTTTTTTTGTCGCTGGCCGATGGGGCCGTGCTAAGCCAAGACTTGCGCCTAATAAAACAGGGTCAATTTCTTAAAGGCCGTCGACCTGACTCGATCGCTCTGTTTGCGCCACCTCGACACCAACTGTAGCGTGTCGTTTATTCTGACCGCAACACAAGCGGGGGGTCAGTTTTAACAAAGACTAATGAATCAAAAGGTGCTTTTCAGATAAGCAAAGACCCAACCCCAATGGTAACGACGCGACGTAGTCGTATATGTTTATCATCATGCCACTGCCATACGAAAAATTTGGTCACGGCTCTATATAACAAGATAAAAAAAAGCCATTTCTTTTTCCAAAAGGCTATACTCGTTGAACGGCTTGGCGCTATCGTACGCATCCAAACTTGGCCGTCTGCTTCGTGGTTTGACGTTTGGCCGTATAGCTCGTGCCGGCACGGCAAGCACAGTAGCATTTTCCACGAGTATCATTACCGTCGGCCACGCATACAAGGCACCAAATAACTTATTAGTGTTATAATATCCTTTTGACAAACTAGTAAGGTGCACGTGCGACACGCACGTGTTTTAGAAAAGAAGAAATAAAATTTGTATGAAAAATCTAATAAAAAATATTTTATATATAGCATAGATAGAACATACTGTACAACACCATCACCCCTACTTTTACCTCCTATGATTTCAAATTTTTCACGACCAGATGTCATGGGTTGTATATGTCGTACTAATTTCATTTTCTGTTTCTTTCCCGTCAACTCGGTCTTCCTCGGACACCTCTTCAGTCATTGACACCCCTCCTCTTCCGACCCCTCCTCGTCTTCTTGCTAGCAGCGGCACTGCCCCTCTCTGCACCGACCACCGTGACGCTGTCGACGGCAGCAGTGCCAAGAGTGAGGCTGCGGCGAGCCGGCGACGAGCACGGCTAGTGCCAATGTGAAAGAAATAACTTTGGTGCTTGATTGCATCGATTTTGTTATGTGACTACCTTTGAAATGAGCATAGTGCCTTTTTCAATTGACCACAGCTGTACCGGGTTAGGTATATATAGCATGGTAAGTTTGAAATTTTCTTTTAACAAGACCATTCCGTATTTCATACTCTCCTAAAAGAAGTTGATCATAAGGAACAAAGAAGCAGAAAATATATAAATGATTAAATTCTAATCCTTAAACGGTGGCAAGCCCCATGAGCTAGGATTGAAATCCAGAAGTGAACCAAGAACTTGGTCAGCTTCTTTGTGATGTGAAACATCCAACCTTGCATCTGGTAACATCACTACATGCCTGCAAAAAGAATAAAAATCTAAGTCTGCTATCAAAAGGTGCAGAATATGCATGACAAGAAACGAAGACTTACATTCCTATAGTTTTTGCTACTGTAACACATAATGGTGCATCTTCAAAAACCAAGCAATTATTGGGTTCTACATCACACTGACAGAGCACAATGCAATTCCATCAGGGCTTAAATACATTCACTTGATGGAACAACCAAATGGAATAATGAAATTTGTATACCTCAAATCTCCTCATGGGAGCCAGGAAAATATCATGAGATGGCTTGCTAGCCTTCACATCTGGATCACCCCCCCCCCCGACAATATGATGCATCAGGGAGAATATTTCCTGGTGGTTTGTGCCTTTAGTGCAAAGTGATGTTTATGGGTTTTGAAAGCCAGAGCAAACAAAAGATCATGCCTGGAATTATTTTAATCCTAGTTCATATAAGTAATAAGTATATGAGCACTCTTGAATGACCACTGTACAATACGAAGCTAAAAAATAGATCATAACATGTCAAGAAATTACCCTGTTGCAACAGCTAGTGGTATCCCATTAGAATAGAGGTGATGGATCAGGCATACTACACCTGCAATAAACATATCATACATCAAGCAGCATATGCAAAACCATGTACACATATAATTTGGTATGCTTTATTAGGGGCATTACTACAATTTGAAATAACAACACAAAGGAGCTAAAAGACACTCAAAGTTTTATAGTAATAAATTAGTGCGAAAATATCAAAATTTAATTTATTGCAGAAATTATAACAAGTGTTGCCTAAAATCCAGTGTGCACCCATAAACGAACAGGTCATTTCCATAAAGGAACTCATTTTGTATGGTTTTGTCAGAAGAGAAAAAATTGAAAAAATTACTCTAGGACATTAGACTATTAGACGATGGCATAAACACAGAAAAAATGTTTTTACTTTCTTCTTTACCTGCACCGGTTGATGCTTGTTCTTATTTTAGATGTCTCTTTTATAGAACAAATTTGCTGGGCCAAGCAAATTACAATGACAGAGTACTTCTGTGGTCATGTAGCCATGCCAAATTGGTAATGCATAAATCATCCCAGACACAGATAAGTTTGAGAGATAATCTTCCTCACCTGGCATGGGAACACAAGTGGGCAAGAGCTCCTCGAAGAACTGCTCTAGTTTGAGCAGGCCGGTGAGGCCGCACTCTTCGGACAAGATGCGTGTGGACTCGGCCGTAGTCTTGCCCATCATCTTTGGCCTTGACAGACCAATCGAACACCTTTCCGTACCTCACCAGGATCTTTTCCTGCACCGCTGTGTTGAACCCCTCCGTATCTGCATCGGAGAATTCATCATGAGATTGGGAGAAGAACACCAGCGAGGACCCTTCTGCTGAACAAGAAACAGGGAAGGAAGCAGAGTAGAAAAGGTACCGAGGAGGAGGTCGTCCATGTCGAAAATGACGTGCGAGATTGCGGCCGGCGGAGCTCCATCGCCGGCAATTCGAGGCCTCCTCCCCCACGCGTGCAGCCGGCACAACCCTATTGCACCGGGCTTCGAGCTCTGCGGGCCTCGATCTCCACCAGCGTGGCCAGCCTCGCAAGCAGAGCAGCACCAACAGAGGCGGCTGGTGTGGGGCGCGGAGTAGAGGCCATGGCGGATGGAACGCGAGCGCGGAGCAGGCGCTCCCACACGTCGGCCTTGGCCCTCCTCCGACCGCGGTGGGGAGGCGGACGACGGTGCCCTTCCTCCGGACCTCTCTGCCCTCATTCTTCCGCTACGATCTGCTTCTTTGGGCATAGCAGGTGCAACGTCGCCTTGTAGCCCTTGTCGACTGCCAGCAGCGGGGAGGGTGGTGGGAGGGGCGGACCGGCGGAGCCGCGGTGGGCAGGGCGGCGGCCGACGACAGGAGTCAACGTGGGGACGGCGCGGTGGGAAAAAAAGTCGAATCGTTTTTTGACCGCGGTGTGGGGTTCGGGTGCTTGAGTAGGTGGGCCCAACGCGGGTACCACAGGCGGGTATGGATGGGGATGGGTGAGAAAAATCGTCCCTTTTTGGCAGAAACGCTCTCCAAAATGCGTTTTTTCGGTACTTCTATAGTCCTTCCACCCTATCCACTCTCAAAAACATATGACGAGTGGGTCCGACGTGAGGGGTACTGTGGGTCCGATTTGGGTGAGAAAATTTTCAATTGTCTTCGCTCCTTATAGTATAGATAAGTAATAATCTGATTAATCTGGCCTATAGGAGGCTAGCTTAAGCACGAGGCATAGTGCTAATTTGAGGGCCAATAATTAATGGCACGGCTCAAGTCATCGACGATGCTGAATCGGAGATCCGTCAGCGACTCCCAGTCGATGGCCGTGGCGCCGGTGTTTTCTTCAGCTCCGTCGTCCACGACGATCCCTCGAGACTCCGACGACGAGCTGTCGTGGGAGTTCTCTGTCGACTGCCCGTTGGCGACGGCCACTCCTACTGCAGTCATCATCGTCTGGCTCGCCGGCGGCAGCGGCGGCGGTGGTGGTAGCACCTGATGCTGTTGCTAGCAGTGGACGGCGGCTTGTTCGACGCCGCCGCCAGTCAGGTTGAGCGGCCGGCGGTCGAAGGACCTCAGCGTGCCGGTGCTGATGTACACGCGGCACACGCTGAACTCGTTCCGCAGCTGCAAACATCATCATTCAGTGGTGACCATAATCATTAGTACGTATTAATTAATTACAATTACCATCATAAATGCGCAACCAAATCGCATGCAGCCAGCAGTAGCACGCGTACATACCCTGACGGGCGCTCCTGCAGCTAGCAGCGGCGGCGCGCCATCGGCGGCGGCGATGGTGCGGTTGTCGTCGGCGGCGACCTTGTACTCGTTCATCTTCCAGCGCGTCTTGTTGCCCGTGGGCGCGCGGCCCTCGTAGAAGACCATGATGCGCTTCTCCCCGATGACGCGTTTGGCCGGCGCGGAGTAGACGTAGGACGGCGACCCCGTGGCCTTCCAGTAGCCCGACGGCGTGGTGCGCGTGGGCCGGCCATCGTGGAGCTCCCGCTCCGCCCACGGGCAGAAGAAGAACCACTTCTCCTTGTCGCCCATGTTCGCCGCTCCGGCCATCGCTGCACGCATGCACAGATCATCGATCGTGTGATGATTCGATCGAGGGACGAAGGAGATCGATGAACGAACTACGACGACTAACCCTGGAGCTCGGAGGGATGGTAGGCGTAGATGTCGACGACGAGGATGGAGTGGTCAACTTGTGGCCTGGTGCCAGCGAGGCGGTGGCGGAGGTAGAAGCTCAGCAGCTCCTCCTCCGTCGGGTAGAACCGGTACCCCGGCGGGAGCGCCGGATCACTACTGCCATCGCGGTGGGCAGGACGGCGGCCGGCGATAGGAGTCAACGTGGGACGGCACAGTGGGAAAAGAAGTCGAATCATTTTTTTACCGCGGCGTGGGGTTCGGGTGCTTGAGTAGGTGGGCCCGACACGGGTACCACAGGCGGGTATGGAGGGGGTGGGTCAGAAAAATCGTCCCTTTTTGACAGAAACGCTCTCCAAATTGCGTTTTTTGGTACTTCTATAGTCCTTCCACCTTATCCACTCCCAAAAACATATGACGGGTGGGTCCGATGTGAGGGGTACGGTGGGTCCGATTTGGGTGAGAAAAGTTTTCAATTGTCTTCGCTCCTTATAGTATAGATAAATACTACTGGTATAGTTTTATATTTCAGCTCTGGGAGATAAGTACAGTAAAATGGCATGGTATTCCAATGCAAAGCTTTTCTTTAATTAAGCGATTCCAATGTTAGGTTCCAGTTCCTCTCATGCCAGCGTAACTTTCTTTTTTTAATCCATACTAGTACTTGACTTCATCTTTAGTGCTACTTAATTATATATATACATCTACCAGTAACCATTTCATGGGGAACTCATCGTCAGTTTGGTTTAATTACAAGAATTTTTGGTGAATGGTTTTGCGTGTGCGGAGTGCGGACGGGGCACGCCGGCAGCTGCATGTCACGTACTCGGCCGGATGGGAGTAGGCAGCAAGCAGGCCAGAATTATGCGCATTTTTCTATCGCCGGGGTCTCTTGGCCCGCAGTTGTTAATCGTGTAGTTCATTGTGGCCACACTTCTATGCTTGTTTTTTCTCCCGTTTTATCAGGGACCGCCGCCGCATAGTTTAGTCCGTAAACCAACTGCACTAGAGCGGCGCGTAGTATATTTTATACCTGCAAGTCAATGAATAAGCCAAGATCTGGATTGCTGAAGCTCGAGTGCATTGCATCTCATGCCCCCACTTGGGCCACCCCCACCAACCGGCCAATCAGGAGGCGATACCCGTCACCTTTCTAGAAGGGCCCGTTATAAAATGGGCTAGCGTGTCCCAGTCTTCCTCTATCGTTTTTTATTTCGGGATAGACTGACTGACTGGTGTTCAACTTCAAAGTATTTTGTATAGATGTATATATATAAATATAGTAAATCTCAATGGAAGAGAAGAGTAGGACTAACTGCTCTCCTCCGGATAATAATCAAATGCGGACTTGTCTAATCTCGGTCTGTTCGCTTGGCTGGTTGCTGGTGGCTGGTGCTGGTTTGTTCTGAGAGAAAAGTACTACTGGCTGGTTGCTGGTGACTGATTTTTTCTGAAAGAAAAGTAATGCTGGCTGGTGGCTGATAAGCCAGACAAACAGGACGCCCTAGCAGCGGGGGGCTTGTGGTAGAAAGTCAGACCTCTCTCTGGCTGGCTGCCCCTGCTTAAACGGAGTCTTATGCAGTGATGAGCCGCAATAAACAAAGTCATCTGGTGCCTGTTAGCCTGTCCCCTCCCATTTTTCTTCTCTGACTTCGCTGGCCCCGGAGCTAGGGTTTCATGTGCGTCCGCCGATCCACCCATCATCAACTCTTATTAATTGATTATCTCCATGGACGTCATTTTCACAGCACAGAATAATACTAACAGATTGGTGCGTTCCTTCCCGTCGACATTTCTTCCACCTCTCTCTCTCTCTTTTTACAGCTCCTGCATTCTTTCTTCTTCTTCTTCTTTTACCGCGTCATGGAAGCCACTCGATTCACGCATCTAAACCACTAGGCTTATCGTCGTGGACTCGTGTGAAGCACGGCGGCGCGCGGCCTATCGGGTCTGCCTGCCTCCCAACTGCAGGATTAGGCAGGCGGTTAGTATAAATTAACTAAGCGGGGCTTAATGGTCCGGTGACCGGGCGCCCGGCCGGCGACCCAATCGCCGGTGGCCGGGGTTAGTTTTAACTAAGACCCAGTGGGGGCGGGTAAACATCACAGCTGAGCTCACGTCCATCACCCCGGGGAGTCATAAAAAAATTCGGCGGAAAGCAAAGCAAGGCAAAGCACGGAGAGATTCCTTCCCGCCCCAACTTGGCCCCGCGGCATGTGCAGGTCTTTTTAAAAAAAAACCCCGGCCGCGATGATCCTCTGCTCTCTCTCTTCTCTTCTTCCCTCGGGACGCGCGGTGGTAGGTATCGTATCAGCTGGGAGGGAGAGAGTAGGGGGCTGAAAATTTGTCTTTTCAACGTTTCAAACTCCTGTAGCACACTGTAGCACGTTTCGTTTGTTTGTGATAAATATTGTCCAATCATAGACTAACTAGGCTCAAAAGATTCGGCTCGTGATGTACAACAGAACTGTGTGATCAGTTAATTTTTTTACTTACATTTACTGCTCCGAACATATGTCTTTTGGTGTATTTAATGTGATGAAGAGAGTTGAAAATTTAACAAAAATTTTGCAAATTTTCAGCCAACTAAACACCCCCTAGGAGAGACTACTGGGAGGAGCAGTAGTCCCAGTCTACGTACTCGCCCTCCTTCCCAAGCAACGAGACGATTCCTCTGACCTCCGCCAGGGAAAAGCATCAATCAGGTCAAGCTCTCCCAACTAGTTACTCTTTTTTTTTTGCCTTTTCTTTTGTTTGTTTATCATGCGCCACCACCTCAACATCCATTTCGGAAGCAGGGTTTTGAACAGGTCCGGCCGGGGAAAAAAGATGTAAATATATAAATCTCCCGAGTTCCGATCAGCTGGAAGGGCTTACTACTATTTTCTTTAGCCCAAGTTGCGAGATCGATGACAGTGCTTAAGGGCAATAAACAAAGGCGCGTGACACATCACCCGAGGCCACTTGTAGGCCGCTCCGGCTCCCGGCAGTGCTGCGTTGGGGGCTCCAGGCTCAGCAAGAAGGCGCAGGGAAATTTCTCAGGGTCAGGTCGCACCCCCCCCCGTCGGTGCGCGGGGGCACGTGACAGCGATACGCCCGGAGGCCAAGATAATCTTTGCATCGTTCTTGGTCCCAGTTTTATATGGCCGCAATGCCTCAATTATTAAGGAGTTCTCTCGCGCCCTCTCTCTCTCTCCCTCTGTGATGTGTTGTTAATAAGCTGTTAAGCTGCGGAGCTAAAAAGGGGTGTTCGTCAGCTACCCTGGTGAGGCTGGTCAAGTACGCTTCCGAATTAAAAGCGATCTGGCCTAGCCTTGCCCTGCCCTGCTTGCTCTCCATCCCCGGCCGGCCGCGTCCCCTCCGCCCTCCCACCCTCCCTCCCCCCCGCATTTCTCGATTCCTTCTCCACCCCACCGGGCGCAATGTCTCCGGCGCCGAGCTCGCATCAGCCGCAGATGAATTCGAGGTGAGCTGCCGTGTCTTCTGGGGTTATCTTTTTTGCTGTTGCGCCGCGCGCGGTTCAATTCGCCTGATTTGCGTTCCCTTTCCGTTTGTGGGTGGTGGTGGGTGGGGGGGGATGGAATCTTGGCAGGAAGGAGAAGCGCATGAGGAAGGTGGACACCTTCGCGCCGCACAACGACGGGCACCAATGGAGGAAGTACGGCGAGAAGAAGATCAACAACACCAACTTCCCCAGGTCCGGACCGGATGGACATCCCTCAATCTTCTCTGCTCATGGTTTCGTCCTCGATTCTTTTTGGGAAAAGAAAGTTCCCTGCATCTGCGTGTGCTCTGGGAAATCTACCCTGACCGGCAAAGAATCCACCTTTATTAGCCAACCTTCTTTGACTTTTGCTCACATTCACCGCATCCGAACCGGCCATACCGTAACATGCAGACAAATTTCAAGAAATGTTTCAAGCCAAAAGAACAGCTGGATCTTTTCGTGTTCATCTCACTCACCAGCTCTTGATTTTCTCCTCGTGTTTGTTTGCTGCAGGTACTACTACAGATGCACCTACAAGGACAACATGAACTGCCCGGCGACGAAGCAGGTGCAGCAGAAGGACCACAGCGACCCGCCATTGTACGCGGTCACCTACTACAACGAGCACTCGTGCAACAGCGCCTTCCTCCCGCTCTCCCCCTCCGAGTTCCAGCTCCAGACCTCCTCGGGAAAGGCCGTCTCCATCTGCTTCGACTCGTCGTCCGGGCCGGCGGGGCAAGAACCGCCGTCCGCGGGGGCGGCGGCGGCGGCGGCCACCAATGCCAGCGGCAGCTCGCCCTCCTCCAGCGCCGCGGCGCGGCGAGGCACGCCCCCGGAGATCAGCAACCCACCCGTGCCGCGGCGCTCGGAGACGTACCCGTGGGGCGCCGGCGCCGTGGAGCAGAAGCCGGCGTCCTGCAGCACCGAGTGCCACGACGCGTTCGCGGCTGGCGCCGGCGCGGTGCCGGAGGAGGTGGTAGATGCAGGCAGATTTGGGTCCATCAGGTTCTTCCATTTTTTGTAAATTGATCAGTGGAAGGCAACTGATTTTACTCCAAGAAACTAATATGATACAGATGTCTTTTTTCTTTTTGTTCCTTTACGTGCCCAAGAGTACTAGAGATTCGCATGTTACTTTTGTTTCATTGGTTCAAAAAATTCGAAATACCACTGCTAATTTAAATGCAAAAGTTTATTTCTGCAAGCCGTGCCACAGTTGTGTTGTGGTAACTAACGTATATTCAGGTCTTATTTGGATAGAGTGAAAAATCCCTGCTCCCAGCGAAATCATTGAAGTGCGATTACAATCTGAAGTCTGAACACACAAGATGAAAAAGGGTGCCGAATTAGACAGACGCAGCATGGCCACAAACAATTATTTTTGCATAGGTGATGATGCAAAGTTTCTGCGTGTATAAAAAGACATGCAAAGGCCAACCCTTCGAGAATATCTGAATATGACCTTGAACATGGACGAGCACAGTCTTATCTTCCTCCAAGCCATATATTTTGTGATCTGCCTCTGTAGTAGCATGAATGAGGGATTATTTCGAAAAAAAAAAGCATGAGTGAGATCAAAAATATTGTGACCATCACAGGCAGGGCCATCAGTAATTCAGGACGCCCAGTTCCAGGAGAGAAGGAAATGAAGAAATTACAAGAACAGATTAGCGGGAAAGAAAAATGGTGCAAATATATTACATTCCTCAAGTTCTTCAGGCGTCAAACACAGCTTAGGCTTTACAAACCTATGTTAAAATAGGAAAAGGGATATCAGATGAAATGAAATGCAAAAGGTTTGCATGTCCACAGTCTGAAGTCACCACAGCATCAACAAATTGCTAACTCCATCCAACCTCCTGTGTTCTTGCTTCCTCCAGCCGTATTTTACTGCCTTTTTCATTTATTTTATTTTATTTTTAGACCATTTTATTTTTCTTTATTTATCCCAAGTTAGTTTTTTCTTTGGGCTAGACCCTGATCAGGCCAACGAAGCACACAGTTAGGAGAGCCCAGCCCCCCTAGAGTAAGCAGACGTTAGTCAGCCTTTCAGTTTCAGTCTTCAAATGTTTTATTAAGCAGGAATGTAACTTCAAAATTATTAAGCAGGAATGACATTGCCGGTCAAGTCGATGAAAATTCTTGTCAAGTTGCATTGGATTGTTTGTCTAAAAAAAGAGTGGCATTGGATTGTAGAGACGCTAGCCAAACTTAAGCACTTTTTACCAATAATTGTTTCAATACTCCTAATAAACCTTAAAAGGGGACCCAAAAGTTTCACTCCGCGAACTAAACATGCCCTTAAGCTAGGAACATCGCAGGTGACAATGCCCACACGGCCACACAGATTGGTGTCCATCCCTGAAGAGATGTATTTTTAGGTTAACTGAAGTTCTTTTTCCAAGCATTCCAGTGTAGCAATGTTTTCCCAACTCATTTGTTTTAAAAATAAAAACCAACTGGAAAGTGCAATGGAGGCTCAAGAATCAGAGGGAAGATAGAATGATGCATCATCCATATTCAGAGGACTGAAGAAAATCACAGCATCAACAAATGCTAATTGCATTCAATCTCCAGTGACCAATCAGCGTTTAACTGCAAAATATCCAAATTCCCAAAACAAGAGCTGAAACATACATGTAAGTGTTACTGCTGCCCTATCACTGTTACAAGCCGCGCGTCAGGATCGTGCTGCTGCAGCTGCACCAATCATGTCTCCAGACTCAGAGTCGTCTTTGAATTCCACATCGGTGAAACCCAAAGTTCTCGCCAAGCACCGCACAAGGTGGTCATGGATGACCTCGTCGGCCGGGAGCTCCACTCCGTCCCCCACCTCCCGCCGCAGCGACGTGACCTCTTTGCCGGCGATGCCGCATGGCACGATGTGGTCGAAGTAGCCGAGATCGGGGTCGATGTTGAAGGCTAGCCCGTGCCACGTGAACCTGGACGAGATCCTGACCCCGATGGCGCCGATCTTGCGGTCCTCGACCCACACGCCGGTCTCCCCGGGGTCGCCGGGCCGCGCGGACACGCCGTGGAGCGCCGCCACCTGGATCATCGCGGACTCGAGCCCCTCGACGTACCTCCGCGCGCCGAGCCCCAGGGGGCGGAGGGAGACGATAGGGTACAGCACGGCCTGCCGCGGGCCGTGGAAGGTGACGTCGCCGCCCCGCTCCGTGTGGTGGAGCTCGGCGCCCAGGGCGCGCAGCTCGGACTCCGGGGCGAGCAGGTTGCGCTCGGCCTTCTCGCGACGCTTGCCGAGGGTGTAGGTCGGCGGGTGCTGCAGCGAAAGCACGAGGTCACCGACGCGCCCGGCCTTGCGGTCCGCAACGAGACGCTCCTGGAGCTGAAGGGCGTCGCCGTACCTGACCACCCCGAGCCTCCACGCCTCAAGGACTCTCCGCGCGACACTGCTCATCTTCCTCGCCGTCGGTGGGGAGGGGCGAGACGGAGCTGGGGGAAAGACGCTGAGACGGAGAGCTGGGGGACACGAAGTGATGGGCCACGGCCCACGGCCCACTGGCTGAAGACGGACGCCGAAGGAAGGGGTCTCCTCCTCCCTGAAGACCTGACCGGTTGAACTCGACCCACCCGAATCAAGCCGGTGGCGCCGCCGCCGCATCGCTGCTGCCCTGTGTGCTCCCCGCCGATTGCTGGGCCGCTTCCCTGAGCTTGCTCCGATTGGATTGGCAACCCGGTTCCTCGCTCGCCGGTCGCAAGGATGGCGGCAGCGGCCTTTATGGAGCGGGCACTCGAGCAGGTACTGCTGCTAACCCTGCTCATCTTGCAACTGGAGCACACGTATGATTTTACCTCCGTGTGCTTAGCTTCAGCTGATTGATTTGTGTAGGCGAAGTTCGCGCTTGATAACCTCGAGGTCCCTGTAGGGTACGCGTTTGTTTCGCTTCATCCGTCGTAGTCGTTTCCTAATTCCTTGCATGCTAACTGCATGGTTGTCCTTCTGCTTACTTGGTACAACACATGCCTGATGCTAGATGTGTGATTGTTGAGGATGGGAAGGTGATTTCTTCTGGTAGCAACAGGACGAATGCCACTCGAAATGTACGTATCCTCTTCTCATTTTTGCTGCAGCCTGGAGATGTCTGCTTGAAAGGTGTTTCGTGTTCTGTTGCCTATGCCATTACCTTGTGAATGTTCGTACCACCAGGCTACCAGACATGCTGAGATGGAAGCCATCGATTTGCTGCTTCAGGAGTGGCAGAGGATGGGTCTTGACCAGGCGCAGGTTGCTGAGAAATTCTCAGGATGCGACCTCTATGTCACGTGTGAACCCTGTATAATGTGTGCAACAGCATTGTCGATACTTGGTATGAATTCATAAGTGTTTCAGTCGTATATCTTCTCCTGTATAAGCTATTTTGTTGTGTAAGACTTGCGTTTTTAGTTTGTTTCACTTTACTTGGTTAGGAATAAGAGAAGTATACTTCGGTTGTGCCAATGATAAATTTGGAGGGTGTGGATCAGTCATGTCGCTGCACAAGGGCTCTACTTCTTCAGATGATTTGTCAGGGTAAGCAAATGGCAACATGGAATACCATGCTCAAAAAGATATATACATGGAACAACATGCTTGAAAAGCTTTATATAATCATTAGAGCATGTGAATTTTGTGCTCTCAATTTTGCTGGTATTTCAGTGTAGTGTTAATTTTAATGCAACATGAACTTGCTTGATCTTTTGATTTTTGTACTTGTGATGCATGATTTTATGGCACCAACAAAGTGTATGGCCAACATCATGTTTGTTTTGCTAGGAGCTACCCCCCTAAACCAAAAGGTTTCAAATGCACTGGAGGGATCATGGCTGACGAGGCAGTCGCCCTTTTTAGGTGTTTCTATGAGCAGGGAAACCCGAATGGTATGTTCTTTTGCATGTACCTATAATACAATATTTTCTAGAATTATTGTTGTGCATAGACTTCTCGTGCGGGTCCTAAGTTAAAATATCTGTGTTGCTTAATTTAGATTCTGCCCAGTTTGGCCTCATGATTTTTGCTGGCCTTGTTACACAATTAGTATGATTCATTTTCTTAAGCATCTCATGATCATGCAGAGAATTGAGTGCCATAGCTCATAGGTGTTATTGTGTTAAAAAGTAGATATAGAAACCTTTCTGATGCCTCATAGAAAGCATGGTCAGCCTCTCCAAGTCTCCATTTTTGTATATTTGATGAGTCTTCCGTGTTGGCATACAACAAACAAAAACTTCTTTTCAGATCATTTAACCTTCAATATTATGATAACTTTTTTCTCCTGTCTACAAATTTCAGCACCAAGGCCTCACAGACCAGTACGAATACCTCAACAATAACTACAAGCATAATGTGGAGGATCTGAGGAGCCCAGGCATTTCGTGCTGGCAACAGTGACTGTAAAATTAATTTACAGTCTATTGGCAGATTTGCACGGCAGATTCGTTATGCTAGAAAAATATTGTGTGCTGATTTGCATAGCAGATTTGCGTAAGAGAAAAATACTGCAGAAGAAGCGGAAACAAGAGAAGCCGAACGGAGCAGGATTCATGACATAGCTTAGTGTTCAGCATGTCTGCTATTATTAATGGATACTGTCTTTTGTAGTCTGAATGAGCAATGACATTTGTTGATTGCTGACACCCTGCAAAGTTTGGCACTTCCAAAAAAACATTTTTAAAACAGAAGCTTATGGGCCTATCCAAAATCCAATATTATGCAGCAAGAGATCGTGTGATTATTTGTAACCTTGAAAGAATATTTCGATCTGATGTATGTACAAGATACAATGCCATCTTGTTCAGTTGGTTCATTAAACAGTATTCATTTTGTGGAAAATGGTTTTCAGATACAATTTTATGCTTAATCCTTTGATAGTTGTGCAACTTGAGAGCAGAAACTAAGTTTTGATTCCAGTAGAACAAGTTCAAGATTTGTGCTACTCTTCCAGGAGCATGGAATCAGTAGTTGCCCTTTGTACCGGTTCCTGAAGGCTTCATGCATCCTCTGGGTTGTCATTACACGCAACAGTGCAATACAATGAGATATGTATAATTGTATTTGGCTAAATGAGTTCCCTATAAGCTGTGGTTCAGTGTTCACAAGCACATGAACTCATGTAAGGAGCAGTATATGCTAGTAGCCTAGTACTATCTTTGTACGAAAAGGGAGATAACATCTATTTCAAAATCAAGTCCTATTTATTCTGCGCAAATTTACTCCATGCCGAATTGCTTCATCGACTGAGGGCTGCAGATGATGTCAAATTGCTTGCCAATACTGTCCTGCAATATTGAAATCTCACCCTCCCGAAGCAGTATCTCGCTTTCCTTAAGCAATATATCCTCATTAAGTGATGTAATCTTCTGCTTCAACGAAGCAACTTCATTTTGATAGCCATTGACAGTTCTTCTCAGCTGTTCTGATTCCTGCCAGGAGACATCCCTTTCATCGCTTACAGTTTTGAGCATGCACCGAAGAGCAGTCAGCTCCTTAGAGGAATCCTGGTAATCCTGCTCGATCTGGCTAATTGTCCCATCTTTCTTCGAAACCTGCAATGTGCAAAGTCAAAACCAAAGATGACACTGGAATCATGGGCACAAGTACGATATTAACAGAACCAAGTTAAAGAACATAGATAGCAACATTTGACTATCCACCTTTAGAAGGATATGAATGAAGATAGAAACAACATGCGTTAGGATTATTTTTAGATGATATTTAGCTGAGGACCTAGTCAGAATGATAAATTGTGCGCATACTGACATGACCTAAAATCCATTTGTCGAGGGAGAAATATTGTTTAAAAAATGCTTTTCAGGGGCAGGATCACCTGAACTTCCAAATGCTTGAACTTGTGCGTAACACAACGTAGTTCATCTTGAACTCTCTGGATCTCATTTTGCAGTACATCTTGAATCCTAAGTGAAGCTGCTAGATCTGACTGCAGTTGCTCAATGTCCAGTTCCTTGGACAGTAGCTTCTCCTTTAGTACTCTACTGATCATAGCTTCTTCTCTTAGCTTAATTTCAATGCCATCCTACATAACAAAATACAAAAAACGTGGATTATTTTAGCTTCTAATAATGGCTTAAGTTGCCCAAGTTATAATTTTGTCTCGACAACTTAGCTCCATGCTCAGGAAACGTCTTTTCATATTGTACAAAACAAACACACGCACACAGGATTAGTTCATTACAATATGATTACAAGAAAATGTTATCATATTCTTCAAATTAAAGTCATAATACCACTAACAACATCTAAAGAGATTAAGATATAAAGATCAAAATATTATTTTTAAACATAAGAAACTCAAAGTTAGGTCATACCCTGGATAATTTTTCTTGTCCCAGAAGACAACCTCCAGCACTTTGTCCAGTCTCTTCTTTGTTTTGCTTCTCCATCAACAGAGATTTGATTGTATGCAGCCTCTGTTTTACATTCTCAATTCCCCCTTTCATGCTCTGGTACTTCAGAGTGTGCTCAATGGCTACTAATGCATCGACATCATTGCTGTTCTCCCTACTCTTTGATTTGATCAATTCCAACAACTTGGCACAAAGTTGGCTAGCATCATCAAGCAATGAAAAAGCTTGTGTCTGCAAACAGTCCACTCTAGCATGAAGCTCTTGGTCAAGACGAATTGTGGCAAAAGTTGCTCCACCTTCACTCCTTCGTAGACGATTTAAAATCCCTACATTCTCTTGCCTAAGAGATTCCATCTCAAGGGTACAGGACTGAATTTCTTTTCTCAGATTTTGCTCAACCCCAGTAAGTCTGTTAAGTTCCATTTGCATCCTGTTTGTTATATCACTATTTCCAGCAGCTCTCTTTTCTAATTCAGTGCTGAATCCTTGTCTTAGGCCAGTTATTGTTTTCTCCTGTTCGTTGGATGCCCTTTGTAATCTTGCAATAATTTTGTGTAATGCCTTATTGTCCTCCTCTCTGTCTCTTAAAAATTCTCGGATTTTGTCCCTTTCCTCCGTAGTTTGAGCAAGGTTATCATGTGATTCTACTAAGAATTTGTGAAGATTGTCACTGTCATCTTTTATTTTCTGTAACTCATTGTCCAGATGCTTGTTTTGCAGCTCTAGACTTTTAATCCTACTAGTTGCATCAACTTTGTACGATTCAAGTGAAGTAATTTCTCTCTGAAATGACACATTTTGCTCTGCAAGCTCTCTTACTCTTTCCCTTAGTCTTTGTTCTTCAGATTGAAATCTCTCCAGCTTGACTGACCAATCATTTGACCTTCTATCCAATTCCCCCTCCAATGTACTCTGTATGTCGATCTTCTCCTTTTCCAGCCTTCTAGTTCTAGTTGCTAATTCTAACTTGGATCTCTTGTACTCTTCTCTGGATGCAAATCTTTCAGTAAGACGTGCCTTAATCTGAGAAGATAATTCAGATGCCAACTTTTTTCTATCTTCAGTGAGATCATGAATGAGTTGCAACATTTGAGTTGAATCCAACTTGTTGTCCCTGAGTGCTTTAAGATTACTGTTTTTTACTGGAGGAACCATAAAGCATGCATCAACTTCTTTAGCTCTTTGAAGCAACTTTTCATCAATGTCTTGTTCCAAGCTGAAATCATGAACACCATGAGACTCATGGCAACTAACATCAGTGGCAAAATATCTTGAGGTAGCACTGGCAACATGATCCTCATAGATATCTTGCTCCGATTGGCTTGTTTGTGATCTGGACTCTTCAAAATCTGAAAGCCTCTCAGAAGATACTTTAAAATGTCTTGTATCATGGCTACCTCCATGACACGTAGATGCAACCTTGCGGGTGCTGTTGGTCCCCTCCGCAAGTTGGGAGTGCCAGGCATCATCTACATCAATGTTGGAGGGGCTTTCAATAATCTCTTTACACAATTTCGGTGAAGATGGTGCCGTAGAATGTGGCCGTGGTGGCCGTCCCTGTCCCAAATAAGGAGCTGTAGATCGGATGGGGAATTTCTGGTTGTGTTTCTCATTTAGTCTGGTGACCTCTTGCTCACCATCGATATACAGATCTAACGCCTCATTCTTATTGAATAAATCGGTAAACCTAGCAGACCTGGATTTTAATGCAACAGGAGAACTAACAAGGGAGTGTCCTTTTGAGCATGACTGGCATCTTGAGTGAGATGAGTCTGTTTCATGGAATCCATGTGAATTTGGCACCTTTGTTGTGTATTCTCTTCTGCTGGGGTGTTTTTCTGGAGACCATGTGTAGCACCTGTAGATAATGACCTTTGTTAGTAATATTTTCAGGCATGCCAAATAGAATATCATCTATGTGAGGTGCTCTGGCTATTATCATAACATAATAGGGACTGTTGAAGAAGATTTTATAATGATAAGTTATAGAACACATAAATAAACTAAAAGAACAAGTTGAGAGTTGCTGCAAATACTGTCCGCAACAAAGAAAAGAAGATGTAGAGTGTTAATTATGAACTTAAAAGCGAATAAATTATCATAAAGAGCGGGTCTGCTAGATATTAGTAACTCGAACTAGCGATAATTGTAGATAGCACTACAAGTACAAACCGATAGCTCTGCTACAGTGTGATGATGTTATCACAAAATTCAGTTGACATAAGTACATAACAAATATAAGTTGCAAACAAATGGTCAAACAGCTAAAAAAACCTATAAATGGTGTTTTAGCTCTTTTATTTTTCCTTTTTGTTTCCAAGTGCATCCATTTGTATAATAGTGAAGTTCCAATATTTGAACTGCTAGTATAGCTGAAATGTGAACTTAAGTTACTTACTCCACTTCACCGAAATGACCAGGCGCATCAGAATCATTAGACATAGAACATGGAATGTCATGTGAGTAACTCATCATCCGTTCATCCAGGGAACGATCAATGGCCGATGATGAAAGTGAAAAGGACCTCCTGAGCTGTGGATGGGACGATTCCTCATTCCTCGATGCACGGTGCCGGCTTCTTGATCGGAATGGCCGTGCGCCAGGAGATCGGGAAGCGCTGCTGGTGCCACCTTCATCAACTTTGTTCTCATCCATGGCATCATTTGCCGGTGCTGCTTTGCCATTGCCGGCACTACTTGTGAACGAGCGGAATGGGAAGAATCTTCTCATATTCCAGCACCAGGATGACTCGCGCTCTGTTGCACGGAGAAAATAATATTGTTTCACTGTTTCAGCATAAAACAACAACCATAACTGAAGAAACTGAAAAGGTGGACATGCTCAAGATTAAAGCACGGAATCCATGGGGGAAAATAAAATAAAATATACTTGGGGCGGACCCCCGACTGAAAAGGTGCGTGGCATGAGTGTTGGGGGTTTAGTTGAACTCTCAGATTTTCGAAAATATTCTGCGCCTGAACTTGAATCCCGGGTCCTGTGGCGTCAACTTAGAAAGACCTTGGGCGACTGAAGAACTAGAGCCTAATCCAACCGGGTCAGAACAATGGCCGGAAGAATTAGATGTTCAGATCGCTATTCGGCTATTGCTACTCCACTGAGCAGTAAATAAATTCCGTACAAACTAATGGAGTGATAAGAAGATTTGCATTCCCTTTCTCGCTGCGGTTGAAACATCTCCGTAACATAATCCCCTCTAAGAAAAATCATCAAAGCGAGTTAGGTCTTCTTACCAACAGAAGAAATGAATCCCAGGCGGCCAGGTCCGGATGGTGCTCCGCTCCGCCCCGATCCAGCACCAGTGGAGTTGGGAGTGGCAGCGGGGGAGTGGGAGGACGAGGAGGGCGCGGGAAGAGTTCCGTCTAGCTGGATCGCCTTGCTGGCTTGCTCTCTGTTGCGGCCGGAAGAATGGAGGAGGATGGATTGGATGGAGGCGGATTCGGCGGCGAGGGGACCGACGCTTTGAGTTTCGGTGCTGGGCCGTGCCACGTTTGTTGCTCTACTGGGCCGACAGCTATGGCTAGACCCAAAGCCCAATATTGAATTTGTTCACAGCTTTGAAAGAAAATTTGTTATTAATATTTTTCATGTCTTATCATGTACGGGGTATATGCGTACTCTTTTCATATTGACCTTCAAAGCATAACTTTGGCTAATAAATACTTGTATTATAAAAATATTTAGAAATATATTTAAAGAGTACGAATAATACCATTTCACATTCTAAACTTAACACGCGTTCTAAACATAACATATAAAAAATATTTACAGTCAAAATTTTAAAAAATATCAGCACCGTACTTTTTGACTGAAAACAACCTCAAAACGACTAGGCGAGCCCTACTCCTATAAAAATAAATATCAGCACCGTACTTTTTTAACAAATGTCAAAATCTCATCTCAGAGTTCAAAAGATCAAAGGACTGAGGGAAATTATATTTACACGTCATTTGCCGTCCCGAGAACAGCAGTACATCATTCATTATTGTAAATCTTCAAATCCTGCAAATTAAAAGAAATTAAAAACTTTACACCAACGTTCCGAAATGACACAAGGAAGACGTCGGCGCCGTGTGAGAGTACGACGCCCGAAACTCCACAAGGCCAAAACCTGCAGACGCAGCAGCAGCCAGCAGCGCAGCGCAGGAGACTCACGAGTCACGAAGACTTGTCCGCCTGATCGGCGTCGGGCGCCGTCCCCTGCGCCTCGTCGTCGTGCTTGTTGGCGTGGTCTGCGGTGCGGCGGCGAGGTTGGAGGCGGCGTGGCGGTGGTGCTTGCAGCGGAAGGAGCCCGGGTGCGTGGTGGGCGCGCACACGCAGGAGGCCCTGCCGCCGCCGCCGTAGGCCGCGAGCGAGTCGTTGGACCACGACTTGCGCATGCCCCGCAGCCTGGGCGGCGCCGCCGGGTGCCCGCACCGGTACGCCCGCCGCTCGCTGTCCGTCATCACCGGGCTGCTGTCGCCGCCGTCCATCGCTCTGTGTATCTCCTTGGGCCCTGGCGATCGAAGTTCGCAGAGCGCATACATGTGAGCAAAAATTTCAGGAGGAAAAAAAAGGAAAAAGCGCGAGGCATGCTCGTGATTCCTTCCTTTCCTCGTAAGGAAAATAGCAACCGCGAGCTCCTCCGCTCTGAATTTCTCATTTCACTTGGAAAAGAAGAGGGATAAACGTAAAACATGCCGGTCTAGCTTGATGCTCGTACCTTAGATCTGCAGTTTCAAAGCACAGCTGCGCAGCGCAGGGAAAGGTGGAGACTTTTTGGCTTTCCGCTGAACTCTTTGGAACCTGGGAGCTGGGAGGAGATGGCCGGTTTAATAGGCGCGAAGAGACGCGCGGCGGGGCACGTCGGCGCGGTGGGTGTCGACTCGTCGAACACGGAGAATAAAAGATGTACGCCGCTTCAACTCAACCAGGTCGTCGCGTTGGCCAAATAATATTATTGTTTTCGTCTTGCAGGTCTCTGGTATGTCTTGTTGTTCTCAACCGGTGTATCTGTTATATTTTCTTCTTGAGACCTGATCTATCATCTATGTGATGTATTTTTTTTAAAAACAATAAGTTCTCCATTTGTAACACTGCAGATACAACAAAAACTAAAAAGTATGTAGTCTTGGTTTTATACAGCAAGGTGAATGCAAATGCAGAGAAGCAGAGTCCAACGGTGAGACATGCAACTTTCTGAATGTTGGAAGTGGTGCAGTTCGAATCCATTGCATATATGTGTTTCTATTCCATTGCAAACCAAATAAGGGAGAGTATGCCCGCAAAAAAGAAGAATAAGGGAGAGTATTTTCTTTGGTGGTCTGAATTCTGAAATTCTGAGCACTTATTTGTAGAGAAATAATCAAAAGAAAGATTGGATATATGTAAGCACTATCCTGAGAGCTCTCAAGCTGAGAAATATTTTTACGGCTAAACCCATCAAATAACTTACCAATACTAACTACATCACTGTAATAACCACATTTCAAATTCTCTCATCAGAGTCGTCTCTTGTACAATAAGTAATCCTAGAAAGAATATCCTCAATTGAACAGTTGGAAGTAATCTCTTTACAATTTTAAAGTTGATGTAAATACGTAATGGTATATTGGGTAAGCATTAGCACTATCTGTTTTAGGATTCTGAGGTCAATCAATTTCCAGAACGTAATGATCCCTACTTATCTTTAAAAAATGTGGTAGCAACAATGGCAGGGCAACAGATATAAACCTCAATATTTTGTCATTTATCCATATCTTATTCAGATGGTAAAATTTCATTTTGAATGATAAAATTCAATCTATTTCAATGTATACGTGACACAGGGACTTGGTTCACCCTTCTTCATGTTTATCACCCCTCCGATACATAGGTGCCGCCTTTCAGTTGCCACCAAGGCTGAAAGCAGCTCAGGATCGGCACAAGCAGGAAGAATAGAAATGATAAACTCCTTTCGCTGGTATAAGTGTATAACCTTTGCTATTGTCAGCTCTTTGTTATTATGATATAAGCAAAATCAAACATGATAAGGTGACCCATAAAATAGTAGAAACGCTTTGCTGGAATTGGAGTAAGATTAACTTTAAAAATACTAAGACAGTTTAGATCCATGATTAGAGAAAAGGAAGTGATTTCGATTGTATACATCAATATATGTCCTTTCCATCTGCTGTTGAACCTATGTAGAAAGCATAAGTGATTGAAGGCACTGATAAAGCATGAGATCCAATCCAATGAATTTTTAAAGTGTGATTTTTTTTATAACTTTTCATTTTCACTTTGACATTTTAGCAAACGTCTTGTGTGCATCGAAGCTTAGAAGTAAACACATCCACATTGTAGATTTGACGCATGAGAAACCAAGTATTCCTTGATTTATAAGCTATTATAGCAAGGAAGTCACAGGCTAAAATATCAGTTTCAAGGAATTTAATTCATTCAAACAGGAGTTGATGTTTCCTCACCAGTGCATCAGGGTGTGTTTTTTAGATAATGGATAATTAAATCCGGTCTCTACGTCCGAGGATGTACACAGCCACTTATTACAGAGTTCAAACAAAAGTCAAACAGAGCAGACAGGCAGCTACGGGCAACATGCCCCCACCTAAGGTAAACGATAAAAATTATTCCATCCTTCATTGGCAAACTGTAGAGCAATGACTTCCAATCTCCTGCTCATAGCGATGAGGATGTCCTTGGCCTGCTCCTTACGCTGCAACTGGGCCCAGAAGCGTAACCAGTAAGCTCCCCTGAAAATAACCTGCAGAATCGAATTAAACTTCGTCTTTTTGAAAACTATATCGTTCCTGCATTTCCAAATAGCCCAGCAGACGGCTGCGACACCGACCCAAATCAGTTGCTTAAAATCTTTATGTTGATTATTAAGCCAGTTACCAAACATATGGTTAACAGATCTAGGTTGGCTCAAATTAGTCGCATAGAAAATAAACCTCCAAATCATCTTAGCTAAGGGGCAATCTATAAAGAGGTGCTGTATAGTTTCATTCAAATTACAGCAGACACACTTCTGACTCCCTTTCCAATTTTTCTTCGCAAGGTTGTCTTTCGTCAAAACGACGCCCTTCTGAAGAAGCCAGAGAAAAATCTTGATTTTAAGAGGTATTTTCCACTTCCAGATCTTCCTATGCTGAAACGGTGGATGAGTATCTAAAGCATCAAGATACATTGATCAGACAGTGAAAACGCCGTTTTTCGTCAGCGGCCATTTAAAATAATCTTTACCATCCACCAGAACAACATTAGAGACCCGAGCTACTAGGTGAAGCCACTGTCTTAGGTTATTGTCCACTAGAGACCGCCTAAAGGATATATTTAGAGGTATAGAGGACATGACCTTAGAAATCGTTACCTTTCTATTCCGCGCAATATGGTATAAGGAAGGGTAAGTATCCTTGAGCGGCTTATCGCCTAACCAGGTATCCTCTCAAAATCTAGTGCTGGTTCCATCATTAATATTGAAACAGCTTTTAGAAAGAACCTCATCTTTAATATGCATGAGGCCTCTCCAAAAGTGAGAGTCATTTGGTTTGGCAGATACTTGCGTCAGGGTCTTGGTTCTCAAATATTTATTCGTTAGCAAAGATTGCCAGGTCCCTTCGGTGTTCAAGAGGTTAACTAACCATTTGGCCAAAAGGCATTTGTTTTGAAGCTGTAAATCCAAGATCCCGAGGCCACCCTGATCCTTTGGCCGGCACAAGATGTCCCATCTGGCAAGCCTGTACTTGTGTTTTTGATTAGAGCCTTGCCAGAAAAATCTTGATCTGAAATGATCTAGTTTTTTAAGAACTCCCTTAGGGATCTCAAAGAAGGACATCATGAACATAGGAAGGCTACTTAACACCGCGTTAAGCAGAACCAACCTCCCCCCATAGGATAGGTATTTTGCTTTCCAACAAGAGAGTTTTTGCTGAAAGCGCTCTTCAACTTTACTCCATTCAGAATTGAGGAGTTGTCTATGGTGCATCGGGATACCTAAATACCTGAACGGGTAAGCCCCCGAATTACATCCAAAGAGAGAAGTATAGAAAGGCTCCATCTCTTTGGCCGCACCATAGCAGAAGATTTCACTCTTGTGGAAATTAATCTTCAGCCCCGAAAGCTGCTCAAAAGCGCACAAAAGGAGCTTAAGATTTTTTGCTTGCTCAAGGTCATGGTCTAGAAAGATAATGGTGTCGTCTGCATATTGCAAAATCGATAGGCCATCATCGACTAGATGGGGTATCACACCTCTAACTTGTCCAGCCACCTTCGCTCGATTAATAAGTAGAGCTAGCATGTCTGCGACAATATTAAACAAGATAGGTGACATAGGATCACCTTGTCTTAGCCCCCTTTTCGTTTGGAAGTATGGGCCAATGTCATCATTAACCTTGATTCCCACACTCCCTCCCGTTACCATGTTTTGAATCCATCTGCACCATTTAGGTGAGAAGCCTTTCATGCGTAAAGTCTGCTGGAGAAATGACCATTTAACCTTATCATAGGCCTTTTCAAAGTCAATCTTAAAAATAACTCCATTAGATTTTTTGGTATGAAGTTCATAGATGGTCTCGTGTAGAATAACAACACCTTCCATAATATTCCTACCAGGCATGAAGGCAGTTTGAGTTTGGCTCACCACAGTCTTTGCCACTTTATTCAGCCTGTTAGTTCCAACTTTTGTAAAGATCTTGAAACTAACGTTGAGGACACAAATGGGTCTATATTGCTGAATCTTAGTGGCGTTCTCAATTTTTGGAATTAAAGTAATGATCCCAAAATTGAGGCTAAAGAGATCTAGAGTCTCCTTGTGGAACTCATGAAATAGAGCCATAAGGTCCTCTTTGATCACCCCCCAAAAGACTTGGTAGAATTCAGCCGGGAAACCATCTGGTCCAGGAGCCTTATTATGCTCCATTTGGAAGATTGCCTCTCTCACCTCATTTTCAGTGAAGTCGGCAATGAGGCTTTCATTTTCCTCAGGAGATACTTGTGGGATATCACTAATCTGATCCTCCATTAAAGCGATCTCCGTCTGTTCTGGGGTCCCAAACAGATTTTTGTAATAATTAGTATTGTGTCTTTTGAGGTTGTCAACGCTAACAACAACGCCTTGGTCATCTTCAAGTCTATAAATATGTTGTTTCCGGTGCTTGCCATTGGCCACAAGGTGAAAAAACCTTGTATTAGCATCACCTTCCAAGAGCGTTTTGACTTTAGCCCTCTCATACCACTTAAGCTCCTCCTCCCTCAAAAGGGAGACTAAACGCTCTTTAAGATAGTGCTTTAAATTGATCTCCTGATCAGTGAGCATATCGTTTTCTGCCTTTTTATTAATATTGTGCAGAAGAGCTAGGAGAGTTTTTTTCTCTTTTTTATAAGAGCCAGCCGTGTTAGACGCCCACCCTCTAAGATATTGTCTGAGTCTACGGATCTTGGATTGCCACCGCTCTAGTGGACAAGATCCCGAGTCCTCTGATCACCAAATATTTGCAACCATGTCATAGAAACCCTCCCGTAGGAGCCATCCCCTTTCAAATCTAAAGGGTCTGGTTACGGACTGGTGAGTGGAAGCGCCTGTGGAAACAACTAGGGGAGTATGATCTGAAATGTTTTGATCTCTAGCTTCAACCCTGGTCAGAGGGAAATGAGCTTCCCATTCTGTACTGGCTAAAACTCGATCAAGTTTTTCGTAGGTCGAATTATCCCCGGAACCCGCCCAAGTGTATTGGCGTCCTGTCATGACAATTTCCCTAAGATCAAGGGACTCAATAACAACATTAAAAAGGGATGGCCATTTGTGATCAAAGACTCCACTGCTTTTGTCCTCGGGCCTTCGCATAATATTAAAATCCCCACCAATGAGAAAAGGAAGGTTCTCCTTAGAGCAGGTATTAGCGATTTCGGCTAGAAAAGCACCTTTGTTTTGTAATTGTGCCGGTCCATAAATAGAATATAGGACAAATTTAAAGTCAGTTGGCTTGTATCTAAGGGTGAATTTCACATAGAAACCCCCCTCATCAATGGCACCAATATCAAATGCACCTAGATCTACCCCTAGCAAGATGCCACCTGATCTACCATGGGGTGCCATAGCATGCCAGAGAAAATCACGTCCAGCACAAAGATTTTTGAGGACATGATCGGGAAAGGACTCGCGACCAGTTTCAGAGAGAGCAATAAAATTAATCTGCTCCTCTTTAACTAGTTCAGCCAAAAATCTGTGTTTAGCCAAGTCTGCAAGACCTCTGCTATTCCAGAATACCCCTTTCATTTTATAATAATCTTTGAAGGAGTTTTTGGCTTTTTGGGAAGTTTGCCTTTTCTTGGATTTTTGACATTATTATATTTTTTCTTACGACTGATAGGAGAGAGATCTAGTATATGATCATTCTCTGCATCAAGCAAGCTCTCATTAAAATTTCCACAAGCGTGGTTGAGAACTTCCTCCAGTCTTTCTTCCCTTTCGTCATCACTTAATAGATTCGTAGCTTTTACTTTATTATTTTTATTTGCGCTAAGAACTACTCTATCTACCTCTAAGTTTTTAATAAAAGCAACATCTGAGGTAGCTAAGTTGATGCCTATCCTACCAAGGTTTGAAATAAAATGGGAATCTGAAAAGCTAGAAAAGGAATTACCTTCGAGGTTCTTTTTCTTTGCCAGTCGTTCCGTCTTGCATAGGATATGTTCGTCCGCCTTTCCCGCATTCTTGCTGCTTCGGCGAAGTGTCTTAGGTGCGCCCACCTCAGGAGGAGTAGGAGTAGGCGCCACCACCAGTGGTACCGGCAGCACGGGCGCAGTGAGGTTGTCCACCTCACTCAGTGGCTCCCCCACAGTAAGTGGGGCGGCCCCCTCAAAGGTAGCAGTGGCATCAACCGCGGCCACCTCCTTTGTGCGTGCATTGGAGAGGGAATCATCCCCTCCAGCGGCGGCATCGGGGGACGGCACCTCCTCCGAGACCGCTGCGATCACCTCTCCCGTAGCGTCTGTCTCCCCCTCTCCAGCGTGGAGGGGGACAGAAACCACCGCAGGGTCCCCCGCAGTGAATAGCGGGGCGGTCGCCACCAGAGTCCCTGCATCCTGTACCGAAGATAGAGGGGGCGTAGGCGCAATACCCCCCTCCACCTGAACGGGGTGAGCCTCCGGGTAGCTGAAGAGCGTTCCACCTACTGAAGCAAGGGCACAAGATTTCCCAGGGTCCTGTTCAAACTCATCAGAGAAAAAACAGTGAGGGTTAATAGGAGGTGTCACCCTGGCATTGTACAACCTCCGCTCTTCATCAGTCAACGGGCTGTAGGATTTCCACCCCACAGAATCCTTCTCTAACATGACCTTGATGCTAATCTCATCCAATAGCTGCTCAAATGCCATATCCAGTGCCTCTTGGATCATAGTAGCCTGCCTGTGAGATTTCCCGCTCTGGGGAGCAGATGGCTGGGGGTTTGCAAAAGAAGACTCCTTGTCACCACCCTGTGGGTCCAGAGAGGGGTTAGCATCCCTCATCGTCCGATCCCCATCCGCGTCATTACCCTTCTCATCATCTGTGAGCAGGTCGTCATCATCATCCTGATCTGCAACTTTCAACACCTCCTCATCGGGCTTGAAAAAAAGGCGGTACATGCAACCCTTCACACAAACATCAGCGAATTTTGGGATTTTTTTGATGTCCAAAACTGCTACAAGGATTCGTACCTCCCCAGTACGCCGTAAGTGGTGAACATCCACCTTCTGAGTAGCTCCGATCATAGTACCAACAGCCCACAAAGGAAGGAAAGAGCGAAGTGCTCGCGGTACCTTGGTGACAGTCACCCAAACCTGATCCAGGACTTTAATTGGCTGAACATCATCAACAAATTCTTCAATCGAAAAGGTACCTTCCTTATTTTTTGTCGTGATTGTTCCAACGGCCACCATACGGGTCAGCTCCTCCTTGCTTGGAAAGGGCACAATAAAGCACTTGTGCCCCTCTTCTTGTGCTTCCCAGCGCCAAGGGACCGGAATGATCCGTGCTAGCGTAGCCAGTAGCAGCTGTTTGGAGACATCACCAGTCTCCACCTTGATGAGGGCGGCGACAGGAGAGAAATCCGTTGAGACAATGTCATGCTCGTTTGCTGCTTGAATATGGAAAAATCCTCCATTGTCATCTGATGCGGCACAATATGCAACAGACGGCTTCGGACCACGGAGAAGAGGGCACTGGTTGGTGTAATGGTCATCCGTGCAAATCACACACTCCACAGTGCGTTTCCGCTTCCCTTTTCCTCCATCTGCTGTCGCAATTTCCGTCTTTGACACGGCATCAGGGGCGTTGGGGACAGTGTCGTCGCCACGACCACGACGTGGCTGCTCCTGCTCAGCACCAGACCCCTGCGCTCCTCCACCAGCAGCGTTGTCACGAGCACCGCGACCGCGACCACGGCCCAGCCCGGCACCCCGCACAGACGCACCGCGCTCTCCCGCCGGCTTGCGGTCGCCGTCGCCCAAAGGTTGGGCAACCGCCCCACGGCCTCGCGGCACCCCGCGGCCACGCACCTGGTCAGCCCGGTCGCCGGCGGCCTGAGGTTGGGCAGCAGCGCCCCGGCCTTCCAGTCCCCTGCAGCGGAACCGTCCCCTCCCCGCCATCAGAGCGTCGCGGTAGGGCGTGGTGGAGAGGAGATGCAGCGGGACTGTTGCGTTGACAAGGCGTCGGCGGCGTCCGGGAGTCGAAGGGGTTCCTGGCGGCGGCGTACTCGATGGAACCGGAGGTGTATGCGAAGGCAAAAAGGTCCACGTCCCAGACATCGACTCGGTTAGGGCGCCAGCCTGCTGGTGGGCCTGGATTGGAACGCGGTGCACCCGGTTTTCCAATTTTTGAACCGGCGTCGGAACCGGATCGGGGACCGCATCTGTCGCTGCGGCGGCGCCACGCCCCCCTGCAGACCGGAACGCCGGTGGCAGGAAGTCCCCAAGGGTCGCCGGCGGGGATAACCTTGCGGGTGGCAAAGGGCCCTTCCACAAAGATTTCCAAGGTGGCTTCGCCCGGCGTGGCGGCGTAGCCGGACTCCGGCGTGGCGGCGTAGCTGGACTCCGCGCCGACGGCAGCACCGTAGTGGATGGCGCAACCCCGGCAGGGGCCCTTTGCGGTGGCACCGGCGAAGACGACACCGTAGGATGGAGCGCCTCTGCGTCGCCGAGGTCCTCGCACTCCGAATCGGAATCCGAGTCCCAGAACCGCCCGGACGAAGGGCGAAGAGCGGCGGCCGAGGTGAGCATCTCCGCCAAAGTCTTGAATGGATCATGCAAAGGCGGATGAAGATCCCTCGCCGTGATGCGCAGCAACTTGGCTCGAGTAGAAGGAGCGATTGTCACCGGCATGACCCATCGGCGAGGAGGGTCGTGGCGATGAACTCGGCGGCAGGAATCCCCCCGGCGGCGATGAGCGCAGCGGTGAGGATCGCGGTGGCGAGGAGCGCGGTGGCTAGACAGCGGTGACGGCCTCGCATTAGTGTGTGTATGTGTGGTTGTAGCAACAAATGACGAGCACTTGAAGTTAGCGTACCTGGACGATCTCTGCACGTGCGGTGGCCAAGTCCAATGTCTTGGCATCGATGTATGCCACCTTGTCGGCCATGTCGGCTAGGCACAGTTGGCACGCGCCGAGAAGGAGTACAGTATAGGGGCTGCGCCGTCGCCGATCTCGCATCTACGGGTGCGTGCAACGAGGCATTCATGCACAAGTCGCACACTGCCGCTACGCCAGCGCACACACCGTAATGTAGTTTTTTAACCCTGCGGCAGTGATCGAAGAGTGCCCCGAGACATCCAGAAGCTCCCTATTGACATCCAGTAGCAGCTCATATGGCGCAGCATGAGCCCCTTTGATCTTCGCGCACCTTGAGGCTCTTGCTCGAGCTTAGCCTCCCCCGTGCGGCCAGAAGTCACCAGTCACCACACACCGTTGTCAAATCGTCATCGGGGACTTACAGAGGGAGACAAGGTGAGCTCCTGGCGCCGGGGAAGCAGAGTGGCGACAACTTTTTTCACTCCTCTCCGCCCCGCGATGCCGTCCTAGAACCACCTTACCGCCAAGGCCTAGGCAGCCGCCGCGGCTCATCGCCGTCGCGGTGGGCGGAAGACGACAAGTGGTGTAGCTTGGCATCGGCAGGGCGACCGGCGACGAGCAGATGAAGGTGCGGGCGGGTGCCGGGGCAGCGCCGCGGCGGTGCCGGAGGAGGATTGCTCGGCAGGACGAATGCTCTGGAAACGCCTGTTACCGTGCCCTTTTTGATGGTCTGATCAAGATCCGACGGTAGAGATTTGTAGACGACGTGGCCCAATGAGATGGCCGAGCTTGGACCCAGGATTCAGTATTTAGAGATTTGCTAATCTAAACAAGACCATTAATACTTGTACCCAGGGTTAACAAAACTGGTGGGAACCGGACCGGTTCGGCCGGGAACCGGTCGAACCGGTCCGGCCCAGTTTCTAAATCGTCCGGTTTTCTGACCCTAATAATCGAACCTAGCAAATCGGTCCTCTCGGTATACCGCTCGGTTAGACCGGTTTACCGTTCCGGTTTTTCCAGTTTTGAAAACCGTGATTTTCTGGTTCTTTTAACCCTGCTTGTACCAACTCTACCTACTAACAACCCCGGCGAGATAGATAACCAGTAGTACCCAGGGTTCAGAAAACCGTAACCGACCCGGTTAGCTAGCCCTAAAAAACCGGTCCGGCTAACCGGTAAAACCGGCCGGTAAACTAAAAAGAGCGGTTTGCTAGGGTTTGCTAGGTTCGGTAAGAGAGCGGTAACCGAGCTTTTTTGCTACCGAGCCAGACCGGTTTGACCGGTTACCGTGGTAAACCAGTCGATTACCAACGGTTTTGTGAACCCTGGTAGTACCTCCTGTGAATCTTGCTCAAGAAAAAGGCAAACCACACCGCAGGCGCGACTTGTTGGCCAAGAGCTTCCAAAACAGCTCTTGAAGCTGTTTTTGTTGGAGCTGCACCAAACATCTCCAAATGTTAAGTGCTTCTACTAGCCTAAATGTGAGAGGTGGAGCTGTTTTGTTGGCCAACAGGTGGAGCTAGAGGAGCTTAAAAAAACTAGCTCCCTGACGAGGGCCTGGATTAGGGCCCCTTAAGCGGCAAGACAATCACTCTCGAGGTGGAGTCATCTGACACCATTGACAACGTCAAGGCTAAAATCCATGACAGGGAGGACTACAGATCCTTGTCAAGACCGTCACTGGCAAGACGCCTTGTCTCCGACCAGTAGGTGGCTTCCCCGACAAGTCTCCGCCTCGCACGACAAGTTTCCGTCCCGCCCGAGGAGTCTCCGCCTCGCACGACAAGTTCCTGCTCCGCACGAGGAGTCTCCGCCTCGCCTGAGCAGTCTCCGCCTCGTACGACAAGTTTCCGCCTCGCCTCCGACAACTTGCTCGCACGAGGAGTCTCCGCCTCCGACTACTCATTCGCACGAGTAGTTTCCGTCTCCGACTAAGACGAGGCCCACGCATGAAGGCCGGAGCGGGGGATCAGGGGCCCCACACGAACGTGGCGCTGCCCCGACGCTCGAGCTCCCCCGCAGCGACACGCAAGGCACCAGTTCTCTACGCCATGCAAACACCCCAGCTGGCGGCACGCGCGGACGGCCGGCTCTGACAGGAGCCGTAATGCTGCACTGTTTGCTCACGCGGCTCCCAACGCGCCGTCCCGTCCGACCTCTGCAGCACGCCAACCCCGTCAGAAGCACTCAAGCACCCACTACAGGCGGTGCCTATCTACATTTAGGCCCTAAAGTGGCGGGCCTAATGCGCACTAAGGCGGGTTGAGTCACCCACGAAAGAGCTCGGAGGAGGCGCCAGGTACTCGAAGTGAATAGCGCCACTTGGACACGCGGTGGCCCCAAGCTCTACTACAACTCAGCCCCCCTTCAATGCCCCCTGGCGGACATTGACGTATGAAAAGACCTCCCAGTTCTACAACACTGTAGCGCATATTAGTATTCCTCTTTTACCCCTCACCCTTGCGGTTATAAAAGGGAGAGGAAGGCAACCGTCATAGAGGCTGACGAACCGATCAACCAGCACCTCACAGGGACTTGGGCTCGACACCCTCTCCCGACTAGTTTGTAACCCCTACTACAAACACTCCTGGCATAAGAACACAGCAGCTCGACACTGGACGTAGGGTATTACTCCTCGGAGGCCCGAACCAGCCTAAAACCCTGTGTCTCTCGTGCTAACCATCCAGGTCGGACACACGATCCGATACAAATTTACTGCCAGCGGTAGAGAACCCCAACAGTTGGTGCGCTAGGTAGGGGCACATCATGTGTCTCGCCGAACTTCACCAACGACCTGGATGGAGGGCCGCGGGGTTGCGCTAACTCCCGGGGCCACGATGCTCTTCGGCTCCCTCGGCTTCATCTATACCGGGCCGGCGGAGACCGTCGTCGGGCGTATCTTTGCCCGACCTGCTCACCCCAACTCCTTGACTGCGGTGGCGGGGCGCGCAGCTTTCGTCCGAGGCTTCTCGGGCGAGACGATCATGGCCATGTTGGGGCCAAACCCAACACAGGAGCGTTTTAGGCTCACCGCCTACTACCTCACCGACCTCGCCTTCCAGGCCAGCGGGTCCGAGCTGCTGACCTGGGGCGAATTCATGGAGCGGTACACCGCCATGTGCCCCCGTGGACAACAAGGCCTCCCGGACGACCTGGTGACGACCTACGTGAACGCGTTGCGAGTGTCCACCTCCGCCCCAGGCTCCGCGACGGCCCGACGAGCACCACCAGCGCCCGCGCACGACTTCACGCGTGAGTGTTTCGTTTGCGTGGCACAGAGCTCTAGCAGCTCCACCGACGCGGAACCAGCACCGCGCCGTCGCGCCATAGACGCCCAGCGCCGGGCGCGCCTTGACGAACTCGCCGAGGCCAGGCGTCAGCTCGACGAGGAGCTGGCCAACCTCCACCAAGAACTGGGGAGGAGCAGGGGCCGCGTGACCCCCAACGCGCCCCACGACGTGAGGAGGAGCGGCCACGCAACCCGCAACCAGCCCCGCAGCAAGTCCCAGTACAGGAACAGCGCTGCGGGGGGAACGACGAGCGGCAGGAGCGCCACCAAGACGCCGCGCGGTCCAAGGCCTGCGCCCCAACACCTCCGGCTCGTGCCCACCCGCGTGACGACAACCGCCGCGTCAACGAGGACACCAACGTCGATGGTGACGGCCCGCCGCTCTTCAAGCGCGCGTCGCAGAACTTGGCAGCTGCAGCCATGCATCTGCGCGGCTGCCCCGAGGCGGCCACCCCTGAGGAGAGAAGGGTGCGACAGCAATTCAAAGACCTCCTCGAGACGGCAGCAGCACAGCAGGCGGAAAGCTCTGCGTCCCGCCAGCGGTCGGCACAAGATGCGAGGGCGGCACAGTCCGTGCACCGCCAGAACCCATCTCCTTCACGGCACCGGAGCCGCGGTGAGGAGGCCGGTGGCTCAACGATCAAGCAACGTCTCGGGCCCAACCGCGACGCCCACGACACCATCGAAGCTCGCCGCCGAGCTGCCGGTGACGACGGCTACGACCACAGCTACGACGACGGCCGCCACCACCGTGACGAGCGCCGCACGTGCCAGCGGGACGACCGAAAGGGCGGTGGGCGCTACGACAGCGACGATGACCGGGACCGCAGCTGATCGCCCAACCAGAGGGGACCACGCGCCTTTGGGCAGGGGGTACGCGACGCGCAGTTCCCCCCACGGTTCCGGGCTCCGACAAACATCCCCAGATACGACGGGGAGACCAACCCTAGTGTGTGGTTGGAGGATTACAGGCTCACGTGTCACGCGGGGGAAGCGACGGACGACCTTTTCATCATCAAGAACCTGCCACTCTACCTCGGCGACTCCGCGCGAACCTGGCTCGAGCACCTGCCCCATGGCAGGATCAATGACTGGACGGAGCTGCGCCGAACCTTCGTCGGCAACTTCCAGGGCACGTATGCCCGCCCCGGCAAGCAGTGGGAGCTGCGCAACTGCAAGCAGAAGCCGGGGGAAAGTCTGCGCGACTACATCCGACGCTTCTCCAAGCGCTGCACCGAGCTCCCTGGTGCGACGGACAACGACGTCATCTTGACGTTCCAAAATGGCACGACCTGGACCACCCTCATCCACCGTCTAGGGCGGAGGACCCCCCGAACTACTCGGGAGCTCCTCGACATCGCGACCAACCACGCGGACGGTGAGGAAGCAGTCGCGGCCACCCTCAATACCCCTCAGGGCAAGGGGAAACAGGTCGTGGACGAGGGTGAGGGGCCCTCCACGCGCTTTAAGAAGAAGAAGAAGAACGACAACCTCGTCACGGCGGTCGAGCGCAAGGCCACGCGTCCCAAGAGCACTCCGCCCAAGGCCGGTCCCCCGAAGGACCACTTCGAGAAGCTCCTGGAGGCGCCATGCACCCACCACGAGGTGCCCGTCAAGCATGCGCTCAAGGACTGCCGCTTGATGAAGAATTACGTCAACGACACGCTCAAGCCCAAGGCAGCAGACCCGCAGAAGAAGGCAGCGCCTCTCCCCGACAATGACGACGATGACGTGGGGGCTCAGTACCCGGGCGAGGACGGGGCGGTCCACATGATCTTCGGCGGGTCCCCGGCGCGACCCTCAAGGCGCCAAGAGAAGCTGATCCGGCGTGGGGTCTACAACACCGAGACCGCGACGTCCTCGTACCTCAAGTGGTCGGAGGTTCCGATCACCTTCGACCGCAAGGACCACCCCGACCGCGTGCCGCAGCCGGGATGCTACCCACTCGTGGTAGCTCCCTTGTTCAAGACCAAGCGGATCCACAAGGTCTTGATGGATGGAGGGAGCGGCATCAACGTGCTCTACGTGTCGACGCTCGACGACATGGGCATCCCGCAGTCCCAGCTGCGGCCGTCAACTACACCATTCCATGGGGTCGTCCCTGGAATGGAGGCGCTCCAAATCGGGCAGATCGATCTGCCTGTCACGTTTGGGACATTGCAGAACTTCCGCACGAAAACCCTCACCTTCGAAGTGGTGGGGTTCTCGGGGACGTACCACGCCATCCTCAGGAGGCCGGCGTACGCGAAGTTTATGGCCGTGCCCAACTATACGTACCTCAAGCTGAAGATCCCCACTCCGAAGGGGATCATCACTATTGATGGTGTATATGCGTATCAAACTTCGTTTGGACTTGCAAGCGGACAAGTCCTCCGTCGCAGTCAAGGGACCCTTCTTCCCTCAAGTGTGAACCCAAGGTATCGAATCCGTGGAACAAATGTGTGATGCAAGAACCAATCTAATAAAGCCGAGAACACTTAGATCTTCAAGGGAAACTCTTATGCATCTAATCTAAAGAACATCATAAAAACGAATCTAATCTATGAAAACCGGAGGTAGCAAGAGATAGAGAGGGATAGGTAGAACCAATCTAGAGAGATTGGATCAAGCTCTTGTTGAAGTTCCAAGCAAAGAAGAATAACCAAATCGAATCTCATAAAAAGCTTCTTTAAATCGCGTCTTCCCGTCCAACTCCAAAGACGCCCACCTTTTGGAGCCACCGTTCTGTCACAACACACTCCTATTCGTGCGGGTTAGCCTAGGGCGAGTCCAATGGACAAGTTGAAATCTCTTGGAAGGTCAGGTATGCATCTCTAGCCACCACGGCTACAAGAACACCCTCTATGATCTATCTCGAGAATAGATCTTAAAGTAAGAAAAGCCAATCGAAATCAAAGTCGTAGAAGAAGCACTTGATCGCTAGAAATCGGATTGCAACTTGATAATTCAACATCATAAACGATACATGGACAAGATCACCACCGGGATCCTACCTTGATCTTGCTCCTAGCTCTTGGAACTCCGACGTGGTCTTCCTTGCAAGGTTCCCACGTCGGCTAGGGAAACCCTAGACAACTAGCTCGACCCTCTCCTCTCCGAGATGGTGTCCCTCTCTTCTCTGCTCCTCGGCAGTGAATGGCGAATGAGTTGATGCGTGGCTCTTGGCAGCGGGACTATAAATAGTCTGAGGATCGTCTAGGTCAAAGGGGGGCACGAATGGGCCCTGAAATGGGCTGGGCCGGCCGGCCTGGGCCCATTTCAGCCCACTTTGTGGCCTCCTTCGTGGGCGATGCTTCCCGTGTCTTCTAGAAGTTTCTCCCTTCTGCATGTGGGCCCTTGATGTCAGTTTCTCCGCGGTTTGGATAGAGCTCCTTGTCCCGCAAGTTCAGCATTTTCTGTTCAGGTCCTCAGAGTTTTTCGTCTTCACGGGTTGGTCCTTGGGCTTCTTGGAGTCATGTTCACTTCATTGCTTGACTTGTGCCGGGCTTCATGGTCTTCTCACGAGGTGCTTGATGAACTTTACCCGAAAGTCTTGCTTTCAACACGAAATTCCTGCATAAACATCAAACTCCAAAACCGACATGCACGAACGAACTTGTTATATCAAGGAGGTTAGTACCAATGGATATGATATAAAATTGATGCCAACGCCAAAGGTAAACTCATGGCTAGGTGACGGAAATTCACCGTCAACATCTCCCCCATGCTTAAACCTTGCTCGTCCTCGAGTAAGCCTTCGATGGATATCAGCGTTGCCCTTCATTGCTCAAACCCTGTACTTGATCATACACGAGAAAACATAATACTCTGAAAAATTTAATTTGTTAGAGTTACATATTGTACTAGCCTTCATCCCTACGGAGGGTGGATATTAATTAAGCTCTTCCCACAAGCATTAAACATGCTCCCAAAATTCAAAATGGATCTCAGAAATTTTGAAATAAAGAACAAGATGAAAAAGAGCTAAACCAAGTTCAAAAATTTAAACCACCTTGCATCTTGCTCATGAACTCTCATCTCATCTTGTCTCTCAAGCCTATTTCTTCTACTCCCTTCACAACATATATACATGTGGTAGGCTTTATATGGAGCTTTTTAGGAAAGTTTAGTCCTACCAAGATATTATAAATGAGATGTTGTCAAATCAAGACAAGCTTCTCATGGTCTTACCGAGACTTGTCAAAAAAGTCATTGGAAAATAATGTTATATCAAGGAGGGGGAGAGAAAAATACACACGCTTTGAGATAGGTGGACATGTGCAAATGGCAAAGAATGATCCCGAGGCACAAAGAAGTCCTCGTTATCGGATTGCACATGGTTGGAAAGATGAGTTTGGATCTTAATCTTGAAACCTTCCGAAATTCCTAATGCATTTAGAGAACCGAGACTCATATTTTTTCTCATACATATTTTTTTTCTTTTTTCTTTTTTTTTCTTTTCTTTATACACCTTTTTTTATTTGCTCCCCTTGAACTCTAAATTGCATTGTACCTACCTCCTCCCCCATGCTTAGATGTTTGCTCGTCCTCGGGCAAAGAGGTGATAGAGATAAGGTAGGTACTAGAAATATTTTTCCTTTTGGAAAGATACTTGAAATCTTCAATTTTGGCACCATTTTGCGATCTTTCACGAGTTGACGATCCATTCTCAATGATAGGTTGTGGTCAAGGAGGTAAACACAAAAGATGACATTTTGGTTTTAAGGGTGGATATCCGACGAGGTTTGTGAAATCTCCGATGTGGGGATACACAATGCACGGATAGAAAGGCTAGCAAAGAGATAGATACGCAAAAACGGAATGACCAACTTCTTAGTCTCGAGCCAGAGAAATCAAGGCCTGAAATAATTCACCCAAAAATAAACCTTGTATACTAAGTTTTTGCACACAAATATATATATGGCTCTGGATAGGTAGAGCAACATGCAAGAGGTATTTATGACAAGGTTAGCATTACTTTTAAGAACAAAAATAAATTATTTTTAACCCATCTAAAACTTGAGAGCATATAAAAGACTATGTGTCTTATTTTTATCATAACCTCCGCAAAAGATTAAGCTAGCATTTAGATAAATTTTAGATTTGCATTTTAAGAGAGCATTGGCTTAATCATGCATAAAACAAGTACAAAGATAAACAAAGCGGCAACTATCATCATATATCAACATGGCACAAACTTTTTATCTTTGCCAAAGGTAAAAACAAGGTGGTGATTTTATTCATGATGAAAATAAAAACTGACACACATACTGAAAATTAAATAAAAACTGAAAACACTATGCATACATAGGCGCATACAAGCTGAAAATTAAAGAAAAGGGAAAAGGAAAAATTAAACAAAAGCTCCTCCTCTCTCTAATCTTCCGCCGGTGGTTGATATTGATAATCTTGATTGTTATACCCTTGCTCATAATAGGATTGCACCGCTCCTCCTATGAATTGCTCCGGCGGTGCTAGGTGAAGACGTCCAAGCTCAAAGGCGATGTTTGCATTTCCTTCACCCATTTGGTTTGCATTGGTTTGGATGGCTGCGATATTTTGCATGTTTCTTGCAGCGTATCCTCCAATGATGGCCACACTTTGTTGTGGTTGAGGGAGGTGTGCATATTATTCCGCAAAGGCTATGTTGGGTACCGCAAAATTTGGTGGGGGCATGGCTGCACCACTCCCCCATGCTTGCATTGGTACACCACCGTAGTATCTCGGTGGCACCGGAATTCCTCCATATGGTGGCACATATTGTGGCGCACCTTCTTCTTGGGCTGCAGAAGAACCTTCTTCTATAATCCTTCCTCTCTTATTTTTCTTCGCCGGCACAAGAAGTCCTTCCTCTAACCAATCTTCTTTCCCCTCAAGAAAAAGTCTTAATCTTGCATCCGGTAGGGGCAAATTCACTTTGGCCAATTTGAAGCCTCCTCTCTCATCTCCACTTATATATTTGCCTTGCTTCAAATAATCAAATCCTAGGGAAGTCCCGACTAGGAGATGCTCCGGGTTTCTTGGAATTCCCGGTCTCAAAGAGATAGCCAACATGGAGAGGTAGCACCCCGAACCAATATCTCCCGATCCCGATGTTGCTTCACAACACCACCGGTTGATCATAAGGTGAGTGGGGTCGATTGGCTGCCCGGCAATCAAAGCCGAGTGAAGCCAATTCAACTCCATGTTGGTTATCTTGGTCTCTTTCATTCTCCCCCAAAATCCTCTTGCTCATCCATGAGTGAAACACTTGGATGATGGGGTTCCGGATACTATTTCTTTGCCAGTTAGCTTCTCCCGTGATCATTCTCAAAAAACTTTCCAATGTGCCTCCATGCACATCCACTTGCTCTGGGGCTCCCTTTTGAAAACCGAGTAGCTCCCTAATATATTCATAGGGAACCACTTACTCATCTCTTTCCTAACGAAATGAGAGACTTGACACTCCTTCATCAAGTATAGGCGCCATGGTCATGAGAATTTCCAAGGTGAATTCCTTGTGGGTGTTTGCCGACACTCCGTTGGAGAATTGCACCCAACCTAGGTGTCCCAACATGTAATAAATATCCGTATGAAAACCCAACACTTGGAGAGCCGGGTCGTCGAGGTCGACGTTTGCCACAAGCCTCTTCTCAAGGCGAGTGAGCTTCTCCTCCTCCTCCTCCTCCGTCTTGATAATAAACCCATACTTGGAATATCGCGGAGTGTATGGAGGTGGAGCGGATGATCGCGTCAAGCGGCGAGGTCGGACGGGCGGCTCCTCCGTGCGTCCTTGCGGTTCAGTGAACCGCATAGACGAGCTTCTTGTGGCCCTCATACCACCGAGGAGAAGAGTGTCATTCCTCCTCGGCGGTGCCGTGACCTCCTCCATACTCCGAGGAGACGCGGAGACCGAGTGCCTCCACGAAGAGCTTGTCGATGATGGCTTGGACGACGATGATCCCTTCTTCTTGGTGAAAAGACTTGTAGTTTTCTTCCACAAGGTTGCTGCACTCTCCCTCACAATTATATACCCGGGGTTTTCAACTGGTAACAAGGCACACAAAAATTATTTGGAGTATGGACTTTGAGTAGATTTAGGATGGATTTTGTTGGACGAAACAAAACTCGAAGTGGGAAGCTATGTCTAAGGTGGTTCTGGACTAAGAGCTCATGAACACGAACAAGGAACTGGACGAGTGCCTTACCTGCCGAAGGAGAGCACCAGGGGGTATAAAAAGGGGTGAGGCCGGTCGGCCTGGGCCGACCGGCCTAGGTGGCCTGCTGCTCCACTTGGCTTGATTTTTCTCCAGTGCACTCCATCCTCCTTTGTTGCTTTGTGACCGCGTGCTCCACAAGGTTGCACCGCCCAAATGTTCTCGTCCACTCCTTTACTTGCATGATTGATCCTTCCACTTGATTGTTTTTGCTTTGAGTCACTTCCATGCTCCTTTACCTCACATGCCTCCATGAGATTCTTGCAAAACAAATCTTTGGCTACCCCCCATGCTTGTCCTTTTCATGTGGTTTGATGATAAATGTTGGAGGGGCATCCCGTGATGCATCATGGTACATATGTAGTTAAGTTAACTCAAATGCCTCCCTCTAAGCATGTTTTAATGCTAAGCACTCCTCTAATTTTGAAAAATAAAATTAAACTCAGAGCTTGCAATGAGTTCAAATATAATTAGAGGAGTTTTTAGGTATTAAAAACAAATGTGAGTCGAAAATGTTTTTCGACTACTTTTATTTTGGTCGCACCGGTATATTTTACTTCCATTAGTTGAGAGCAAGCTTTTCCCGGCTTGATCATGGGGGCATAGGTTTAGGTTCTGATTTTGGTTAAGAGTGAGAGAGATTTTGAATGAAATAAAATTAAATGAGGCTTAGAAAAATTCTAACTCTAGAGAAACCAAGGATATGAATTTTTAAACCAACCAAAAGTTAAGTTTCTAGGTTCACGCGAGTCCTACCATGCACTGAAATTTAAATAATATCTAGGTACATGGCGTGGCTCTACTCGTGTGTTTTTAGCATGTAAAACAAGTCAACCATAACATCATGAAGAGGATGAAAGGTTGAGGTAGGTTCTGAATTTTTTTTGGTTTTGGTTTCTCGAAAATAAGCAAATAACTCATAGGATGGCTCATGTAAAGGGTTTGTGATCCAAATAAAACATCCAATCAAAATTTATAACTCTAAACATTATCCAACCACTTTAAGTCTATGAATGTCTTGCGTAGCAAAATTTTAAAACTAACTTACTTGAAAGACTCGAAAAATCTTGATCGGGTTGTCCTCCCAGTAGCTTATTCTTGACTCGATGAAACGGGTTGCCTCCCGCCTAGCGCTTCGTTTATAGTCCATGGCTAGACTTCTTCACTTGATTACTTCAGATCAACACTCTTTGTGGGCGTTGCAATCTTGGGTACCCACTTCCGCACCATCTTTGGTGCAGACTCATTCTCCGGCTTAGTCATCTTTTTGGTCTTCACAGGCGGCTTTTGTTCCTTGATCTTGACGGATGCGACAACTTCCTTGATTTCCTTTGCTTCCTTCTTCTCCGGCTCTTCCATCTTCCTTGGCTCTTCCTTACTTACGCGACGATGAGGCGGAATATATTTAACTTTGATCATATTGCATACCTCGAAGCGTGGTCGAAACTTGAAGGAACTTCTCTCGCCATTGATGTCGAACTTGATCTCCCCCTTCCCGACATAGATGGTAGCTCCCACGGTCTTGAGAAAAGGCCTCCCAAGGATGAGTGGCGGCTTCTCCCTCTCTCCCATCTCGAGCATCACGAAGTCAACGGGGATGAAGTGGTGTCCGACCTTCACGGGCACATCCACGGCGATGCTCAAAGGGTAGCGAATGAAGTTGTCACCCAACTCCAAGCACATGGCCGTAGGCTCTAGCTCTGGTAGGCGTAGCTTCTCGAACACATCTCTTGGCATGACGCTCACACTTGCTCCAAGGTCGCATAATGCCTTCTTGAACTTGAATGAACCAACGGAACATGGAATTGTCGGGCATCCGGGGTCTCCTTGCTTCTCTAGTCCATTTGCAATAGTAGCGCTACATTGTTCGGACATCTTGACATGATCCACCCCGAGTGCTGCTATCTCATACTTGTTTGCAAGTATATCTTTGAAGTAGCGAGAATATGTAGGAACTTGAAGGGCGTCCAATAGCGGCATGTTGATGCTCAACCTACGCACAACCTCCACAAACTTCTCAAAATGATTATCAAGTTTACCTCAGAAGTAGCGTGGCTTGAGTTGCGGTATCTTCGTGTCTTCTCCCGGCATCTCAAACTCGGGCTCTTCGGTGATGATCTCGGTAACCTTCTCCTTAGCAAATTCCTCCGCCTCGGTAGATGGTTTAGGCTTTCTAGCTCCCGCAGAATGCTCCGGATCTTCGGTCTCCTTCCCCGAACAAGTTTGAATGGCATTCGCCGTCTCGGGACCTTGAGGTTGCCCCGAAAGCTTCCCTTCATTAGCGGATAAGCGCCCGACAAGTTGTCCCACTTGTGTCTCGAGCATCTTCATCATGTTGAGCACTTGATGGTTGGAGCTTCCGACCTCCGTCACCTTGCTATCGATGTTCTCCAACACCTTGTCTATGGCCTTGAACTTAGTGATGGTGTCCTTGTTGATCTTAGCTTGCTCGTCCATGAAGTCCTTCAATTGCATATGAAGAGGAACCGAATTCGGAATGGATGAGCTTGCATTAAATTAAGGTCTACCTTGCCCATAGCGGAAGTTAGGCAAATCTCCCTTCCTTATGTAGTCGAGCATCTTGGCTTCCTCCGGGCAATCTTTCTGGACATGGCCATATTCTCCGCACTCTTCACATGTGGATCTTGCTTCGGCAGCCTTTAAATCTTGAGCTTCTTTCTTCTCTATCTCCATCTTCTCCAGCCTCCGCATAAGCGAGTCGATCTTGCCTTCGAGTAGATCTTCCTTCTCCACTTGCAAGACTCCTTTGATGTTCCCTATGGGTTGAACCGGAAGTAAGCATCCGGATGACGCCCATGTGTCATTGTCCGCGACCTTCTTGAATAGAGTGAAAGCTTGGGTCGGCATAAGCTCGATGATGGATCCTCCCGCCGATGCATCGATGATTGTCCTTGAAGCCATGGTAAGTCCTTGATAGAACTTTTGAACGAGATCTTCCTTCGGGAACTTGTGATGTGGAACCGCCCAAGTGTACTCATTGAAATGCTCGAATGCTTCCGATATGGTCTCCATAGGATATTGAGCAAAGGTAGCAATCTTATTGCGGAAGCTTTGAGTCTTACCCGGTGAGTAGTATTCCTTCATGAAAGCTCTCATCAAGGCATCCCAATTTTGCACCGTTTCCGCCGGTTGAGTGTAGAACCATTGCAAAGCCTTTTCGAGTAGTGAGAACGGAAAGAGCCTTGCCCTCATTTGGTTTTGAGTCACCCCCTCCATGTTGAATGTTTGACAAAGTTGAATGAACGATTGGAGGTGAAGGTTTGGATCCTCTTTACCGGTGAAGGGTGAATGTTGCACCATGCGGATTGTTGAGGTCTTGATCTCGAATGGCCTTCCGATCTCCGTGAGGTTCAAGATTGGTAGGTCGATGATGTCTGGGGTGCATAGCTTCCCGATCTTGCGCTCCGGCTGCGGTTGTTCTCCCATCGGTTGCGGTGGAAGTTGATTCTCCCCAGGGCTTGGAGGTGGTGATTCCTTTGGAGACTCCGACGATCCTTCGGCCTTCGCTTTTGGATCTGCAAATTCCAGCTTTTTAGCTTGTGCTTCACGTCTCCTTAGCCTGTAAAGTTTTTCTGGATCATCCACAAAATTTTCGGGTTTGTTGGAGAAGTAGCCGTCCATCTCCTGTTAAGGTTAGCAATAAACAAAATATATACAAAAACAAAAATAAAAACAAATCTAAGAAAACTAGGGTTAGTCAAACTAGATTAGATTGATTTTTGAGGATGATTAAAAGTTAGTAGATGCAAAAAGAAAAACCAAAATAAAACTGAAAATATTCACAAAAAGTAATAAAAGATCGAATCTTGATCACTTGTTCCCCGGCAACGGCGCCAGAAAAAGGGGCTTGTTGACGGTGTACATGTGTATCAAACTTCGTTTGGACTTGCAATCGGACAAGTCCTCCGTCGTAGTCAAGGGACCCTTCTTCCCTCAAGTGTGAACCCAAGGTATCGAATTCGTGGAACAAATGTGTGATGCAAGAACCAATCTAATAAAGCCGAGAACACTGAGATCTTCAAGGGAAACTCTTATGCATCTAATCTAAAGAACATCATAAAAACGAATATAATCTATGAAAACCAGAGGTAGCAAGAGATAGAGAGGGATAGGTAAAACCAATCTAGAGAGATTGGATCAAGCTCTTGTTGAAGTTCCAAGCAAAGAAGAATAACCAAATCGAATCTCATAAAAAGCTTCTTTAAATCGCGGCTTCCCGTCCAACTCCGAAGACGCCCACCTTTTAGAGCCACCGTTCTGTCACAACGCACTCCTATTCATGCGGGTTAGCCTAGGGCGAGTCCAATGGACAAGTTGAAATCTCTTGGAAGGTCAGGTATGCATCTCTAGCCACCACGGCTACAAGAACACCCTCTATGATCTATCTCGAGAATAGATCTTAAAGTAAGAAAAGCCAATCGAAATCAAAGTCGTAGAAGAAGCACTTGATCGTTAGAAATCGGATTGCAACTTGATAATTCAACATCATAAACGATACATGGATAAGATCACCACCGGGATCCTACCTTGATCTTTCTCCTAGCTCTTGGAACTCCGACGTGGTCTTCCTTGCAAGGTTCCCACGTCAGTTAGGGAAACCCTAGACAACTAGCTCGACCCTCTCCTCTCCGAGATGGTGTCCCTCTCTTCTCTGCTCCTCGGCGGCGAATGGCGAATGAGTTGATGCGTGGCTCTTGGCAGGGGGGCTATAAATAGTTCGAGGATCGTCTAGGTCAAAAGGGGGCACGAATGGGCCACAAAATGGGCTGGGTCGGCCGGCCTGGGCCCATTTCGGCCCACTTTGTGGCCTCCTTCGTGGACGATGCTTCCCGTGTCTTCTAGAAGTTTCTCCCTTCTGCATGTGGGCCCTTGACATCAGTTTTTCCGCGGTTTGGATAGAGCTCCTTGTCCCGCAAGATTCAACATTTTCTGTTCAGGTCCTCGGAGTTTTCCGTCTTCACGGGTTGGTCCTTGGGCTTCTTGGAGTCATGTTCACTTCATTGCTTGACTTGTGCCGGGCTTCATGGTCTTCTCACGAGGTGCTTGATGAACTTTACCCGGAAGTCTTGCTTTCAACGCTAAATTCCTGCATAAACATCAAACTCCAAAACCGACATGCACGAACGAACTTGTTATATCAAGGAGGTTAGTACCAATGGATAAGACATAAAATTGATGCCAACACCAAAGGTAAACTCATGGCTAGGTTGACGGAAATTCACCGTCAACAATCACGGTGGGGACTACGTTCCAGCACGCATTCGAATGTGATGCTGAGTGCTTTCAGTTCGCTGAAGCACTCATCCGGTCCAAGAGGCTCCACGCCGAGCCTCCCTCCGAGGACCAAGACATCCCCGAGTCGTCCAAGCGAGCGGCCTGCTCTTTCGAGCCCGCCAAGGGCGTCAAGGATGCAGCCGTCTCCGATGATGGCCGCATGCTCCGTATCGGGACGACGCTCGATCCTAAATAGGAAAGCACGCTCGTCGACTTCCTCAAAGCGAACCTCGACGTGTTCACGTGGAAACCCTTCGACATGAAGGGGATCCCGAGAGAGGTTGCCGAGCACAATTGAACATCAAGCCAGGATCGAAGCCGGTAAAACAACGCCTATGCCGCTTCAACGACGAGAAGTGCAAGGCGATTGTCGAGGAGATCAAGAAGCTCCTTAGTTCAGGGTTCATCCGAGGAGTATTCCACCCCGAGTGGCTTGCTAACCCTGTACTTGTAAAGAAGAAGAATAAGAAATGGAGGATGTGTGTTGACTATACGGGCCTCAACAAGGCATGTCCCAAGGACCCGTTCCCTTTGCCTCGCATAGATCAGGTAGTCGATTCGACAGCTGGGTGCGAAACCCTCTGTTTCCTCGATGCGTACTCTGGGTACCACCAGATAGCGATGTGCATAGCGGACCAACTCGCGACCTCATTCATCACTCCATTTGGCGCCTACTGCTACAAGACGATGCCCTTCGGGCTCAAAAATGCGGGCGCCACGTTCCAGAGATGCATGCGACGCGTCTTTGGAGATCTTATAGGGCGAATCATCGAGGCGTATGTCGATGACATTGTGGTCAAGTCAAAAAAGACCGGCGATCTGGTCCCAGACCTCACGGAAGTGTTCGCGAAGCTGAGAGAACACGGGGTGAAGCTTAACCCCGAGAAGTGCGTTTTCGGGGTTCCGAGGGGTATGCTCCTCGGCTTTGTCGTGTCAGAACGCGGCATTGAAGCTAATCCCGAGAAGATCTCAGCCATCACTAACATGGGACCGATCTAGAATCTAAAGGGTGTGCAGCGCGTCACGGGCTATCTCGCGGCTCTCAGCCGCTTCATTGCTCGACTCAGAGAGCGCAGCCTGCCACTGTACCGCCTGATGAAGAAGTCCGACCACTTCACATGGACGCCCGAAGCTCAGGAAGCGCTTGACTCGCTCAAGAATCTCCTGAAGAGCCCACCAATACTCACGGCTCCGGCGCCGGAAGAACAGATGCTTTTGTACATTGCCGTGACAACCCAGGTGGTCAGCGTTGTGTTGGTGGTCGAACGAGAAGAGCCCGGGAGGTCGCTCAAGGTTCAGCGCCCGGTTTATTTTGTGAGCGAGGTGCTCTCCGACTCGAAAACCCGCTACTCACAAATGCAAAAGCTGGTATATGCTGTCTTGATCACCAAGCGCAAGATTCGCCACTACTTCGACACGCATCCTATCACGGTCGTATACAAGTATCCACTCGGAGAAGTGATTCAGAACCCCGAGGCCGAGGGGAGGATAGCCAAGTGGGCGCTCGAGCTGATGGGACAAAACATATCGTACGCCCCGCGAAGTGCCATCAAGTCGCAGGTGCTGGCGGATTTTGTCGCTGAGTGGACGGAGATCCAAACTCCTCCGGCTCCCATCGAGCACGAGACCTGGATAATGTATTTCGATGGCTCGGTCATGAAGGAAGGAGCGGGAGTAGGCCTTGTCTTCATCTCGCCCCTGGGCGTGCGTATGGAGTACATGGTCCGACTACATTTCCCCGCCTCCAACAATGTCGCCGAGTACGAGGCGCTCATCAACGGCCTTCAAATCGCGATCGAGCTTGGAATCCGCCGTCTCGAGATCAGAGGAGACTCAAAGCTTGTCGTGGATCAAGTCATGAAAGAGAAAAATTGTGTTGATCCGAAGATAGCGGTGTATTGTCGGGCCGTGCGCGAGTTGGAGGACAAGTTCCACAGGCTCGAGCTTCATCATGTGCTGCGCGACTACAACAAGGCCGTGGACGTCCTTGCCAAGGCAGCATCAAGCCGTAAGCCAGTGTCGCATGGTGTGTTCGCAAGCGATCAGCACGCGCCATCCGTGCGGGTCGAGGGGGAGCAGCCACAAGAGCATGAGAGGCCGAAAGTCATGGAGATCGACCAGCCACCCGAGTCGAACCTCGAAGATCCAGATTGGCGTTTCCTCATCCTCGAATGGCTTGTCGAAGAGAAGCTGCCTTCCGACCAGATGGAGGCGCGTCGCATCGCGCGGCGAGCCAAGGCGTTCGTTCTCATCGAGGGCGAACTCTACAAGCGAGGCGCGGCGGGCATACTCATGCGCTGCATCTTGAGGGATCAAGGCAAGGAGCTACTTTAGGAGATCCACGCCGGAACATGCGGACATCACGCCGGTCCGAGAACTCTTGTCGGGAAAGCTTTCCGACAAGGGTTTTACTGGCCCACAGCAGTGGCGGACTCCAAGGATATTGTACGGCGCTGCGACGGATGCCAGTTCTACGCTCGACAAACCTACCTCCCGGCGCATGCGTTTCAGACCATCCCCATCACATGGCCCTTTGCTGTGTGGAACCTGGACATGCTGGGGCCGCTCCGACAAGCGCCCGGGGGCTTCACGCATCTACTCGTGGCCGTCGACAAGTTCTCCAAGTGGATCGAGGCTCGACCCATCGTAAAGGTCCGCTCCGAGGAGGTCGTAGCGTTCTTCACCGACATCATTTATCGCTTTGGCATCCCAAATACGATCATCACCGACAATGGCACCTAGTTCATGGGGAAGAAATTCCTCAATTTCTGCAACGACAACAACATTCGTGTGGACTGGTCTGCCGTGGCGCATCCGAAGATGAACGGACAAGTCGAGAGGGCCAATGGCATGCTGTTGCAAGGACTGAAGCCCCGTACCTTCAAGCGGCTCGAGAAGTTCCAGGCAAGATGGGTGGCCGAGCTGCCGTCTGTTCTTTGGAGCCTGCGCACCACGCCTAGTCGAGCCACCGGCTTCACGCCGTTCTTCATGGTTCACGGGTCGGAGGCTGTTCTCCCCACGGACATCGACTACGGCAGCCCGAGGGTACGAGCATACACCGAGGAGGGCAACCAAGTCGCGCTTGAAGACGCAATCGACCAGCTCGATGAGGCGCGCGACGTGGTACTTGTGACAGAACCACCCAAATTAACTCTGTATTATCGCATAAACCACTCCTTTTGGTCATTACGCAATAACACAGAGTTAACTTGTCATCTCTGCCGGGTCAAGCCCGGTAAATCACTTATAACAAAGGATCGACGATTTATTGCATCAATTCTCATGAAAGGTTATTTAATTACAAACCGAGCCTTTTGCATAAAAGTAAATGGTCCGGAGTTTAAAAATACAGCGGAAATAAAACCAAACGATAAAAGGTAGCATTATAGGAGGCCATCCATAATACCAACAAACATCGTCTTCTTCCCCTCCCAAACCTCACCAGAAAAGAACAACAAAAGCAAGGCTGAGTATTCTAATACTCAGCAAGACTTAACCGTCGGGTGATGGAAAATCACCGACTCTCTAGACATGCAAAGCTTTTTGGCTAGTGGATTATTTTGCTGAAAAGCAACAAAGAGTATGTCCTTACTTTCAAAATTTTAGCTCAAATTCTAGTTGATTAACCATTACTAGGTAAGCATCTACAACAAACATAAGTTGTGCAATACAATTGATCAAGCATCCATATTTATTCTCAATTCCATCATAAAGGGAAATAGATTGTATAGTTAAGCAGTCTCAGATAACGGTGAGAGGCCGACGATCGATCGATTAATAACCTTGCAAGGTGGACCTAAACACACGGAAAAGTGCACACTCCCTGTGTGCACCCACCAGACCGTTCCCAGCTATCCTCAGTTCGGGATCAAATTCTATAGTCTTTGGTACATGCTATCCGGTCACGGTACAATACACCCCGCTCGGAGTTCACTCCTGCACCACATTTACTACAGGCATGGGGACTCTTCCCAAGATTAGTGGACCGAGTTCCCTTACCGGATCCGGAAGGTACTAGGCTTACCAGTCCCATTTCTGGCAAATGTTTAGTACGTTCAAAACCTTAACCATTGACACCTATTGACCGGAGCCGATCCCAAGCTCTTACCACATGAGCATATCAGTTTAAATCTTATGATTCCAACATAAGAAACCTATAGCTCGCGAGTGAAGGATTTCACTCGACTTTTACCGTGTCCTTAAAGCATGGCAACTAACGACCTATCATGCTAGTATAAGAACATAGGAACCTAGGATCATGCAACTATGGTTTCAATTCAACTCCTGAAACTTAAATGCACAAACATAACATATATATTGGCAGGAAGTTAAAATCATAGGATTATGCTCCGGTGCTTGCCTTTCAAGCAGATGTTAGTTCTAACTAGGCCTTGGGCCCTTCCAAACTTTGGTTTGGGTCTTGTGGTACTCCACGACGTCCACTTGTCCCTCGAACGGTCATTCGCCTTGTTCCGGGATGATCTCGTAGCTACTGACAGGAAATTCTACACGAGATGCATATGCATAAGTTTTTGTTGTCTAGCTTAAACAAGATTTCACTTTTGAAACTTAACGATAAACACGAGGTTTATGGGTGACCACATTCACCTAGATATGATATTCAACATACTCTTCCTCTATTAGAGAAAGGGTGTGTGCGGGTGATTTTTATTCCTCATTTGATGGTGATTGTGTACACATTTAAGATAATCAATTTATTTTACTTCACCAAGGTAAGGGTGCTGTTTAGGGCGTGTCTTGGTGAAGCCCATGTATTTAAAATTTGAGTTGCACAAGAATGATCTTGGTTTTCCTTTTTAAAATTTCTTACTTATGTTGCATTACTTGTGAATTTTTATTCTGGCAGGTACATAAACCTTCTGGTGATGAAAACTTGCAGACATGTACATTATGCTATAGCAAGGCTGCTGCCCAAAAATTGCATCAAAAGGAATTATGAGCAAGGCATGAAAATTACAACAACAAGCAACTACTAGAAGTAGGATTAAATCATACGAAAAGATTAAAGCATGTAACTGAGCTGAACTTTTTACTACAACATTATGGAAACACATCTAGTTCTTACACCAAAAATAAGATTATAACATGCAGTAGATTTTGCTTAATAAAAAACTACTCGATTTAGCAACAAGCATTTAATTGAGCAAGGTAAACATGTCAAAAGCTACTAACTATTTACCAATGGTGAAGCTAGTGACCCTAAAGCTACTGCAAAAAGATGAGTAACATTTGATTAACAGATTAATTTAACTAAATCTAAAACAGAGGCATTGCTGAAAGCCAACATTAATTCATAACTAAAGATATACAAGACAAATTGGTGCCATTTTTTCACACAAGATCATACATGGCAATACTAGCAACATATCCAAAATTCACTTACAGATAATTTATAGAATTTGAATTATTTCAAATCTAAGCAAACTGATGATTTCAAAACAATTCAAAATCTACACCGAATTTTGCAAACTTCCTTTGGAGAAAAGTTGCTCCTGGTCATAAGGATCACAACAAAATTGAGTTTGCATTTTTAAGATTTTCCTGTGATTTATGGCGTATTTACAAGATTCTGCGTTTTGGATCTAGATCTGAAAATTGATTCTTTGCAAACACGTCCCTAGTTCTTACAGACAGGTCCTTAGACGAAAACTGCAATCACAAATGAGTCCCTAGCGCCATGGCCGGCGGACAGAGCTCGATTCCGGTGAGGGGAGGGCTCGGTCCGACCGGGAAAGGGCAGGGAGGCACGAGTGATCACCTATCGTTCGATTCCGAGGGTTGGTTGGGGCGGAGGAGTGGCCGACGAGGGGGCTTGGCGACGCCCGAGATTTGAGGCCGCGGGAGCTTCTACTCCGGTGAACTGGTCGGCAGAGGAGGCCAGCTCGTGGCCTGGGAAGTTGCAGTGGGGTCCTAGGATGGCTCGGGTGTGCTCAGATGGCGGTGTAGAGGCGCTGGGTGGGGAGCTCGAAGTGCGCCACGGCAATGGCGGCCAGTAGCGGCTCGATGCCCCTGCGTGAGGCGCGGAAAGGAGAAACAGTTGGGGCACCACACCTCTATAGGTGGCCTGGGCTTGCTCTCCACTCCAAGGCAACGTCGGGTTGAGGAGCACGCGAGGAACGGACGGCGCTGGCACGCCAGGACAGGGCGGCGGCGGCGGCGCACAGCGTGCCGGCGTGTGGACAACGGGATTCCCGGAGGGGATAAGGACGCGGGACGTGATGCGCACGGCACGAGGTGATGGCGTGAGTGGGGTCCACAGCAAATGATGTGAACATCGATGACGAACGCCAGGAGCCGGCTCGGCGCGGCGCGATGCGCGACACGCGGGTTCGGCGCGGGAGCGCGCTCCAGGGCGCCAAGCCCTGTTTTCCATTCGGGGAGGGGCTGTTTGACCAGGTCAAACTCAAAATTTTTGAACCAAACTTGAAAATCTCCAAATACAGAAGTTGTAAACCAACTAACCAGCTCCAACTTTTACAAAGGGTGACATATAGAAAAGTGTTTAGATTAGCCAGAATCGAACGCCAAAGATCCTGTTTTTCTCGACTTGGTCAAGATGAGGTCCTGAGCTTTGACTGAGTTTTTGGAGTGTTTCCACTTCCAATTTCAAATGCCACTAATTTGATGAAATGTGTTCCCGGGATAACGAACAACTTTCTTATTGGCATAATTTGAAGTGCTTATGCGAAATTTTGAGAACGCGCTAGATTACTGCAGTGAGGTCTAGGGTTCTATGGTTTGACTGGGGTTTTTGGGGGTTTGACCCATGGTTGGGTATTTGACAAAGTAACCATGTTTGTGAACATGCTTAGCTCCATTAATTAAGATGGTTACTATTCCTTAAAAATCTGAGGTGTTACAGCACTCTTGCACTCAGCACGGTACCAACAAGCCTTGCGGTGCTACCACGAGCTCAACGTGCGTAGCCGCGAGTTCCAGGTCGGAGACCTGGTCCTCCGACGAGTCCAAGGCAGCAAGGATCGGCACAAGCTTGCGCCCCCATGGGAGGGGCCGTTCATCATCGATCAAGTGCTCCGACCCGGGACGTTCAAGATCCGATACGAGGACGGAAGGGTCGTCTCCAACGCGTGGAACATAGAACACCTGCGGCCATTTTACCCTTGAGTAATGTTCCCCGTTTTATCTCATGAATCAATGAATAAATGTCGCATGCCTTTGTTCATACATCCATGAGTTCATAAGCTTTCACGTTTGGCATCTCCTTTGTGTGCTGCAATGTTTCTTAAGGCTGAGCGGCGAGCGTCCCTGCACCCATGCAGAAACGCTCACCGCTCGGGGGCTACCCAGGGCACGATGCCCTCCTTTTGTTTTTCCGTTTTTAAAACAAAACTCATTGACAACTATGTCGCAACCAATCGCACGCGCGAGAGGTTTTTTGGTGGTACGCTCAAACTTGCGAAAGGAAAAGATGGCGATCTGTGCGTGGCTGGGCGCTGTCGTTCGTTCAAAGCTCCTAGCACCTACGCCTCCATGGCTACAGTGCGAAGACTTGCGAGCACAGGCCAAGCCCACAGGTCTCCATCTGGCCTCTTTCAAAAGTTCTCGGGTAACCGCTCGGGCCCCGACCTAAAACGACTTTGATGAAAAATACGCGAGTTACTTTTCAAATTTATCCGAGTGCTCGGGGGTTGCGAACACGTGGCATCGTTTAGTGGCTTGGGTTGGCCGGGCTTTCCGACTCCTACGCCCCCGTGGCTCCAGAGTGAAGCTCGGTCAGCTTGAGTTCCTAAGTTTTGCAACTTGGTTCCGCGGTCGTCCCCTAGTACTCGGGAACGTTTTGGCAGTAACATATCTGGACAAGTTTTTAGCGATATAAACCTGTTCCGTGGCAATATACACACAAGCTTGTTCTTAATTGCCCATGACATAGCATGATACATCTAATTTGAAGGCCTGGAGTTGTCTTGGACTTCTGGTGCGTCTTGTGGAATCAGGTCCAGGTCCTTCATCACCACGTCAGCCATGGAGCGGGCGAAGGCAGCGCAGTCCTCCTCAAGCTTGTCGCAGTGGTCGTCGGAGCAGCCTGGGGCCCAGCCACCGCTCAGTGCCATGCGGTCCAGCCCCTGGTAGTGCGAGTCGAACATGGTGAGCACCCGGTGCACCACCTTCCGAGCAGTTGACAGCCCACGCTCCTTGACCACGCCCGGGAGGCGCCCGATCTGGTCCATGAACACTCCAGGATGGCTCAGGTCGATGGGGACGCCGACATCCGACAAGCTCCGGCCAATAGACCGACCAAACTTGCCGCGGTCAAGGACGTCCTTCTCGCGCAACACCTCTGACTCGCGCAGGGCCCTCTTGGACTCCTCGAGCTCGGTCCTAGTGTCTTGTTGAGCCTTCCGGGACTCTTCAACCTCAGCCTTGACCTTTGAAGATGGACAACGAGTTATAAAGACAGTTGCGACGCGGGAAAGCAAGAAGAAAAACAAATATAAAGCCAAGGGAACGTGCTCTCAAGCAGCTCTGACAACCTCTTGTCCGCGCCGCCCATCTCGAGGATCTTCAGCTCGGCGTTGTTCACCTTCTTCACCTCTTCCGCGAGCCGCGCGGCCATCGCGGCGCGAGCCACGCGCAGCCCTGCCCCCATGAGGAGATAAGTCAACACTGTTAAAAACCGATAAGAAGGAAGAAGCCTGCAGCAACCAGAGGCGTCCAAGTGTACTCACCATCGGCGTCTTGCTCCAATTTGGCGTTGGCATCTCGGAGCCGGGTCCCCTCGTCGGTGGCGTCCTGGAGCTTGGCGGTCAGGTCGGAGACCTACTTGTTGGCCGTCCTGAGGTCCACCCCGGCGTTGGCCAAGTCCTGCTCCAGCTCGGCCACTTTCGACTCGAGCGCCGTCTTCTCCTGGGCGGCGGCCTTAGCGGCAGCGGCGGCAGCTGTGGCCTTCTCGGCGGCCTCATTGGCGGTCGTCGTGGCAGCTCGCAGCTCCGCGGCTGTCGCCTCCGCTTGGGCCAGCTTCACCTCGAGGGACTCCCGATCCGTCGCAGCGGCAGCCGCGGCTGACTGCGCAGCCGTGGCGTGATCCTCCGCAGACTTCACGGCAGCCTCGAGCGCGGCCCCCAACGACACCTCGTTCGCCACCGCACCGGCGACGGCCAGACGAGCGACCGCCATCTGCATCTCCAGCTGAAATCGCTCCGCCCGGAGCTCTTCGATGGTGCGTGCTTTCTTGGCGCCGCACTCTACGAGCGTCTGTTCCAGGCGGGGAGTCATCAACCGCAACATTTGCGAACACAGGGAAAACAAGACCAAGGATTGGACTCAATGAGACTCACTGTCATAGCGGGGAGAATAAGCTCGTCGAACGCCCGCTGCGCCCACCCGAGGCCTTGTTCGAGGCGGTGGCGGGCTGCGACCTCCTCGTCCTCGTCCTCATGCGGGTCCGCTTCACAGGCCGCCGTCCACGTGGAGCATATGAGGTCGGAGATCCGCACTCCTCCCTCCGCCGACTCCGTCAATAGCCCTGTGCCCGAGAAGAAGCGGCCGCCTGAGCTCTCCCCGACCTCCTGGATCTCTGAGGAGGCACCACCCATTGCACCCGCAGGAACAACGCGCTCTTGTGGGTTGGGACGAGGCGGGCTTGCGATGGATGCTGCTTCAACATCAGGGGCGGCGAGCCGGGGCGACGTCAGCTCTCGCGCACTCACGACGGGAGCCTCCATGACCACAGCGGGGGTTGGGGAGGCAGCGGCGGCCAACTCCGCCACGGGCTCCTCGAGATTGGCCTCGGCCGTCCCGCCCACGGCTGTGGTCTCGAGGGCCCCGGCCGCTCCGACCAAGATCGACCCCGACCGCTCCGTCTCGGCCACTTCAACCACGGGATCATTGGGGCCGGACCCGGCCGCTTCGACCGCGGCTGCGGCCTCGAGGGCGGACGTCCCGGGCGCCTCGACCGCTGGCTCCTCCGGTCCTGCCAGGCACTGCTCTAGCTCGGCCTCGAAGGCGGCCATGTCGCCACCCGAAGGGTTAGAGCCCCCAAGATCGGCGATCTCCTGAGGCTGGGCCGGCGCCTCGGGAGCCGCCGGCACCTCCATTGCGTCTCCGCCCGCCTGCGAGGTGGCAGGCACGGTTGCCTCAACCACCGTCGGCGTCCCGGTCTCGATCCCGCCGACCGGCAGCGCTGGGGGCACGGTCTCCCCGGAAGCCGCCAACGGGGCATCGCCGCCCTCGACGGCGGGCGCCACCGGGGGCTCAATCACCGCCGGGGGCTCGTTCACCTTGGAGGCTGCTTGCCCCCCAACCAAGCCGCCGGTTTCTGACACCAGCGGAGGAGCCGCCATCCCGACGACCTCGGCCACCGCGGCGGACCCGCTCCCGGCCTGCGCTGTCGACGATGTAGTAGGAGGAGATGCCGGGCGGGGCCCGGACTGAGGATCACACGCACTTAGCGCCGCGTGTTTCTGCGGCGCGAGTTTGAGCACGCCGGTGTCGGCGCGGCTGAGACAAAAGCAGAAGTAAGGAGCGGGCGAAGATAAAGAACGCTAAAACGACAAGGCACAGCGCACAGGTACTTACATGAAGGACCTCATGCGGGCCCGCTTAACGGGCCTATCTGATGCGCCCGACTCGGGGGCTGGCCTCTTGGCCCCCGCCGGGTCGGGGGTTGGCTGTTGGCTCCCCGACGACCTGGGGGCCGCTCTCTGGCTCCCCGACGACTCGGGGGCTGCCTTCTTGCCCTCCGCCGCGCCGGCGGATGGTTTTCGACCACCACCCGTGGTGAGGGGGACTTGCACGGCCGGGGCCCCGCCACCCCGGATCACCAAAGATTGGAGGCACCGTGGGGGAGTGCTTGAACTTCCTCCCTGTGGCGCGCCCTGCGCAGACGTTGGCGGCGTCGACCTCGCCTTCGGTGGCGACCGCCTCCTCGAGGAGTCTGGCTCCCAACGCGGCGCATCACTGGAGGAACGGCGGGAGGAGGAATCGTGGCCCGCCGACCGCCTGGGCGGGTCGTCCCGCCGCGGAGCATCCCGCCGCTCCCCAGGAGCTTGGTGGCCACCAGCGACCATCTGGGGGCGGGATGCTCCCCGATCTCCTTGGGTGGGATAAGCTTCCGGACGCCCGCTGGAGCTCGCGCCCTGCTCGGAGGCGGCCAGCACCGTCCGCTGCCTTGAGCTGACCTCTGCGGTCTGGCGCGGAGAAGATCTGGATGACCCGAACAAGGCGCTCCAGTCGATGTCCGCGCTCGGATCATCGCCACTCCACGACGGCAATGGCGACGGATCTTCATTCGAGGAGACGGCGGTCTCCCCTGTTTTGCGGCGCTTGGCGCGGCGGTCGTTCCGCTCACGCTTTGCAATCTCTGCCTCTTTGTGCTTGGCTTTGCGCTCGGTCCTCCGCCTCTCCGCAGCAACCCTGGAGCGGTTGAGGATTACGTCCTGCGGAAGGGGAGGCTTCGCGGGGATGAGATCGGCGCACTTCAACTGGGGACAAGGAGGCTAAAGAAATCATCACAACCATCAAAATCTCCGAGAAGAAATATTTGACACAACCCCCGGGCCGGCCAGAAAACTAGTCGGAAGGAGAGAAGCACTTACAAGTTTTTCGGTCCCCTCGTTGGGGAGCATGGGCAGAAGCTGTGGAGGCGGCCACGAGTACGACGCCCGCCCGATGGCCACCGCCACCCGACGCTGGATCTCGTCCAACGAAGGCGGCTCGGGCGCTGTCACGGACCCCACGAAGGGGGCCCTGTTCGTCGTCATCTCGTAGATACGAAGGGGCCGCCTCCGGAGCGGAACGACCCCCCGCGCGTGGTTCTGCCCGATGACGGCCACCAAATCAACCCCGGCTTCGCAGAGCCGGGCCAGCACTGCCCAATACTACTTGAGCAGCTTCTCCTGCTCCGTTGTCGGAGGCCCGTCGCTCCAATTCCGCGACGCCTTGGTGATGGAGGTGCTGGTGAACTCCGGCATCGCGTGGTCAGGGTCGTTCTTGAGGTAGAACCAACCCTTGTGCCACCCGCTGTTGGAGCTCGTCAGCGTGAAGGGGATGTACGCATCACCCCTGCCCTGCTTCATCCGGAGGTTGGCGCACCCAATCGTCGCCGGAAGTGGGCCGTCCTTCAGGCAGGCGAACTTGAAGAAGTACTTGAAGAGGTGCCAGTGGGCACCGACTCCCAAGTATCCCCCGCACAACACCTCGAACGCCGCCATCTACTGGACGTTGTTCGGGTTGAGGTGCTGGAGTTGCAGCCCATACTCGAAGAGCACCGCGCGGATGAACCGCCCGGCGGGGACGGAGAAGCCACGCTCGTAGAACGCCACGAACGAGACGACATAGCCCTTTGGTGGGCGCGGCACGGACTCGTTCTTGGGCACCCTCCACTCCTCAGCATCAGTGAGCGCAGGTAGCTGCTCGGCGGTGACAAGGCGGCGGAGAGTCGAGCGGGACACGCTGGAGCGAGGCCAGTTCGACATGGCGCCGGCGAATCCTTGGGCGCGGTGCGAATGGAAGAGGCGGCGGCGCTGCGGGCGTGAAGAGCGGAGAGGCAGGCGGCGCTTTGCAACGGGGAAGATTGAGAAGCAAATGATTCGAATCCTAACCGGCGTACGGTTAATAAGGAGAAGGCGTGGATGCCGGCCTTAAATGTTGGCCCCACCACACCGGAAAGCCGCCCACTCAGCGCGTGCGTCCCGAAGCAACAGGCGCCTGGCAACGCGACGGTTCGACGCCTGGTGGGCCCAGGAATCTGAATCGACTATACGCCGTCTTTTCAACTTGTCATATCTGTCACGCCTGCCACGTCCACCACAACTGCCACGTCCCCCGCAACCGCCACGATCGCCTCGACCGAAGATTTCGAAGCGGCAACGGCATTTTCGAGATTAAAACCCCACAAGCGAGTCTACAACTCACTGGTGGGCTCGGGGGCTACATCCGGCGGATGCGCTCGCGCGCACCCACCGGGAAAAACCAAAGGAAAAACTACCCCGACACTTCTCCTCTGAGCCTGTGAGCGAGTCCCTGACTCCCACCCAGGCTCGGGGGCTACTGACGAGGGCCTGGATTAGGGCCCCTTAAGCGGCAAGACAATCACTCTTGAGGTGGAGTCATCTGGCACCATTGACAACGTCAAGGCTAAGATCCAGGACAGGGAGGACTACAGATCCTTGTCAAGACCGTCACTGGCAAGACGCCTTATCTCCGATCAGTAGGTGGCTTCCCCGACAAGTCTCCGCCTCGCACGACAAGTTTCCGTCCCGCACGAGGAGTCTCCGCCTCGCCCGAGGAGTCTCCGCCCCGCACGAGGAGTCTCCGCCTCGTACGACAAGTTTCCGCCTCGCCTCCGACAACTTGCTCGCATGAGGAGTCTCCGCCTCCGACTACTCGTTCGCACGAGTAGTTTCCGTCTCCGACTAAGACGGGGCCCACGCATGAAGGTCAGAGCGGGGGATCAGGGGCCCACACGAACGTGGCGCTGCCCCGACGCTCGAGCTCCGCCGCAGCGACACGCAAGGCACCAGTTCCCCACGCCATGCAAACACCCCAGCTGGCGGCACGCGCGGACGGCCGTCTCTGACAGGAGCCGTAATGCTGCACTGTTTGCTCACGCGGCCCCCAACGTGCCGTCCCGTCCGACCTCTGCAGCACGCCAACCCCGTCAGAAGTACTCAAGCACCCACTACAGGCGGCGCCTATCTACATTTAGGCCCTAACGTGGCGGGCCTAATGCGCACTAAGGCGGGTTGAGTCACCCACGAAAGAGCTCGGAGGAGGCGCCAGGTGCTCGAAGTGAACAGCGCCACTTGGACACGCGGCGGCCCCAAGCTCTGCTACAACTCAGCCCCCCTTCAATGCCCCCTGGCGGACATTGACATACGAAAAGACCTCCCAGTTCTACAGCACTGTAGCGCATATTAGTATTCCTCTTTTACCCCTCACCCTTGCGGTTATAAAAGGGAGAGGAGGGCAACCGTCATAGAGGCTGACGAACCGATCAACCAGCACCTCAGAGGGACTTAGGCTCGACACCCTCTCCCGACTAGTTTGTAACACTCCTGGCATAAGAACACAACAGCTCGACACTGGACGTAGGGTATTACTCCTCGGAGGCCCGAACCAGCCTAAAACCTCTGTGTCTCCCGTGCTAACCATCCAGGTCGGACACACGATCCGATACAAATTTACTGCCGACGGTAGAGAACCCCGACACTCCCCCTACTCCAGCTCTGGCTCCTCCATCTAGAGGAGTGGTGCCAAACAGGGCCTTCATCGCGGCTTTGGGCTTCTGATACCACTGTCTGAAAAGTTCATGCAAAATGCATACTTCCTTTGTTCTAAAAAACATCTCGTTTTAGAATTTTTAAAATAAATTATTAAAATGATAAAATGACATAGGGAGTAAATTAAAATGGTTATTTCAAGATCTCACCTGGGTGGTCTCCACTAGTGCGGTGCCTTGTGCTGCAAACAACGCCGGTATTTCAGCTATGGCTCTCGCCTGCATTGCTTGCATACTCGTATACTACTATCTAGCAACGTTTTTGCACCCAAATGCTATATGTGTCTGTAGGTTCTTGTAGATTGGGTGTGCTCGCTGCAGCTACTTTTGGCTACATCTGCGCTGCAAAACAGCGTTGGTATGTAGATTCTTGATTTGTGGTTGTGTGTCCTGTCATCTGAACCGCGGTTCATGCATCAGATACCGGCTCCTGCAAAGAAAACTCGCATACGACCTTGGAATGACCTCGCCACTACAAAGTACACTCCAATGTCAAGCGCAGTGATAGTACCCTGTCCCTGTACAAATTAGCGGAGTTCGTATCTACGGGCATGATTTAAATCGCGTGACACCTTGGCACTCACTTTTTACGCTAACCAAGGGCGAACACGGCTCCACTACGAATCTGTTTTGTACACAGGTCAGCGTAATCCGTGGGTTGGCGAAAGATGACCAAAATGCCATGGGCGTGCCGCGTGACGCACCTGCTCCACTACAACCGTGGAGAAAGCTTCGAACAAGGGTAAAACGGTAACTGACAGAGAAAGCGAGGGTTTCTTCGGGTTCTTTCGGGGCTTGGGTGCTTTATCCAGGAACACTTCCGGCGGCGACCACTTGGTGCCCGGGGAGGCGATCGATCCGTACCATGTCGTCGGAGAAGGAGGCGGCACTCGCCGCCGTGCCCAACGACAGCCCCACCATGTGAGCCCCTGCCCTCTTCTTTCTCGCGAATACACAAGAGAACTGCTCTTCTTTGTTTGTATTAAGAAGGGGAAATTTTGGTCCGAATGCAAGCTATACGACGGCCCCGTTAGTTTTGGAGAGCCCCTACCCTTTCTCCGCGCTTTTGTTCCAAGAACTCCACTGATTTCTAGATACCAAAGTATTTCGGCGCTAGAGCTGCCTCGTCTGTCACTTGAGACTTGGTAGATTGCTGATTTGGATAGTTTGAATCTCAAATGTCATCAGTTCTCTCTCCAGTTTGGAATAAGTTGGGGCCCGTAGATTTAGTCTCGGTAAACGGGGCTTGATTTGGCCCGTAGTTGCTTTTGAATTATGTGAGGCCAGTTGTTTCTCTCTAGGAACACCTGCTGAATTCATCAGCTTTTTCTTAAGAACTAAAATGGTGCAGAAAAGGAAATGTCGAGTTCAATGAGATATGGTGCTTCCAATTGAAGCCACCAGTTGTGTTGTAGTCGCAAATTGAATTCTTGGTAACGAAAATCTAGGGAATGCAATGAATGGGTCGAATATTTATATACATTGCTGAGCAAAGGTTTTTGAGTATTACTTTCTGAATCTTTTTGCATCTGCAGATTTGACAAGATCATCAAAAAGGAAATACCATCTACTGTGGTTTATGAAGATGAGAAGGTATTTTGTAGTATTTCTTTTCTCTATATTCAATTAGTTTGCAAGCACTATGATAACTCTATTGCCTGCTTTTATTGATTATGTGCTTAGGTAGTCCTGATATTACTGTAATGACATCTGATGAGCATGTGATGTTTGCAATTGTGAGAGAAGGTTGTTGTCAACTAGTGTTAAAATGCTTTAGATGCCCATGTGTTGAATTTATATGCTGCAAATATAGTTATTGTCTATGAATGTAGCCAAGAAATTAGATATGTAATTGGGCTAGCCCACAAACCAGCATATAGGTGTAAGTAAGTGGGTTGCTGGCTAGCCACTTGCATCCCTACAAACGATCCCTTTTAACTTGTGATATGATGCAATAAGAATATTCCATTATTAGGAGGACTATGCACATATGCTTTAGAAAAAAATGATGATTGCATTTTGCTAATAAACTAGAGCAGTAGGTAACTGATAGGTCCTTGCTACACTGAACTCATTAAGCAGCATTGTCTCGTTGTTGTTTGAATCTTTCAGCTGCTTCTGAAACTTTGGAGCTTTAACTCTTTCAAAGTAGAAACCATTCTATTGCGAGGAAAAGCTGTGATTATGATATTTACGTGTTGTTTAGTTACCTGGGCTTTCTCACTTCTATAGAAATCACTTTATTTGGATGAGAACAAGCAACAGGGTTCTGTACACAGTAGCAATGCATTTCACAGAATACGGATGTTTAATGGTGTCTCAGTATGTCAGTTGTCATATTAGCTAGTATATGTAATGAAATTGATCTGAGGATTCTCTTTAGGGGTCTCACAGTGGTAGGGGAATCATCATTCCATTTTTTCAGCAACTACTGTACAGTGGATTACTAAATTACAAGTTTCGAGTGAACTGAGTGTTCAGTTGAATTCTGCTCTTTCTCTTTTGCTCAAGATTGTAAATTACTTGTTTGTAATATCTGTACTGCTCATATCTTATGTTTTGGTTACAGGTCTTGGCTTTCAGAGACATAAACCCTCAAGCCCCAACACACATCTTAATCATTCCCAAAGTCAAGGATGGATTAACTGGCCTTTCGAAGGTAGATTTTAGTATTTATCAGTTATCTGCTTTCCGTTAATTTAAGCCAAACATTTTACTATGTGATGTACATTACTCCAGTTTCCTAAAATCTGTAATCTTAAAAAGTCAAAAGAAATGCCCCTTATCTGTGCCATCTCCCCACTTCCCAGGCAGAAGAGAGGCATGTTGAGATACTTGGCTATCTCCTCTATGTTGCCAAAGTAATTGCAAAGCAGGAAGGACTGGAAGATGGCTACCGTATTGTCATCAATGATGGCCCTAAAGGATGTACGTGCAACTGACTGTATGCCCTTGAAACAGCTCTCTGTTTGACCATTCCCCCATTAACCGCTCGATTGCCTTCCATTGCAGGTCAATCTGTTTACCACATCCACGTTCATCTCCTTGGAGGCAGGCAGATGAACTGGCCCGCCGGCTAAAGAATCTCTTGTTGATCAGTCTCAATGGCAAGGATTGACGCTTCGTCTCTATTGAATAATTTCTGTAATTCCCATAAGATTTAGCGTGCTGAACTTGTGCTAAGTTTGCGGAATTACTGTAACCATCCTGCTGTGACTTATGTAAAAGAAACTTGGATGTTGGAATCATGGATTGGCTTGCCCTTGTTGATCAGCTCATTAAAATTGTCTTTGCACTCGTTGATCTGCGCTCAATGTTAACACAAGTTCCAGTACTTTTTTTTTTGTTCTGTAGCCTTCATTGCCTTACTTTTATGCTCGTAGCCCGGATGATGTGCCTTAAAACTTGACGAGTGGGACAGAACGATGAAGTTTGTTGTAAGAATGTTGGTGTCTTTTTTTAAAGAATCTTCTTGGTTACAGAACTCTGTATACTGGACCACTTGGGCCAGAAGACAAAAGCTTTGGACATGAGGCTCGGCCCGAAGGGAAGATATTTTGTCAGTTTTGGATTGTGGCGAGGGAAGGACGGCCTCAAGCTCACCTCCCTGACCTGCTTGCTCTTCTTCCTTCGCCCAGGATCGAACACCACCGCAGCGAGTCGCAGTAGCTTGAAACCGCCATGGCCATGGGGCTTCCAAGCCTCCGCTGCTGCCACCTTCCCGCGCGAGGCTCGCTCCCTCCCCTCGGCCCCGCCCTCCCACGCAGGCCCCTCCCGCGGACCTCGGCTCTCCGCTACTCCTCCCTCCAAGCCCAAGGTAATTTTGTCCATCCACCATTGCTAATTTACTCCTTTCTGGTCTTCTGGATGCGTCCTTAGTTCGGAGAAACGAATGCCGAGCGATTGGCACACAGAACGTCTCCGTGTCGTGGCTCTTTTTGCTGGTACTGATCCTGTGACCTGCCACCGACAGCTGGGGACAGTGTTGGGGAGGAGGTCCTGCGCATGTTCCTTGAGGAGAGGCAGCTGCACGGCGATTTCGTCACGAAAATCTCTGACATGGTCTGGAGGAGGAACGACGCAAATGTTGACGCGGTACAGGTGACCGCGGTCCAAGGGAGTGCTGCGGATGTTGCTCAGCCTGGAGATGTAAGTTCAGCTAATCTGGACGTCTGTTCTTCTACTTTAACAAAGAGTAACTGACACAGATTTGGGATGTAGGTCCAGGAAGGTGTTGAGGATGAGGGAGTGTTAAGGCTAGCGGCAACCAGAGATTGGGTGTCCGGTGACAGCAGCCTGCCTGTGACCAAGAGGCGTTCTGCTAAGGTCTGACACCCTTTGATATGGGGGTTGCTATTCATTGCTTTGTATCGTGAGAGTGTTATTAGTGCAGTAAGTGATAGCTGATGGAGAAATGAGAGATGGTTTTGCAAATGATGGCAGGATAGGCAGAATGAGAGCGACAAAAGGAAGGAGCTGAACCTTTTGAAATATGAAGCAGTATGGTTCCTTCCTAGCATTATTTTTTTAGTCTTCCAGGCATTGATTAAAATGGTGATTACATATCCATCTATGCCCTTGAATTTCTTGCAGCTCAAGGATGAATTGTTGCTCTTGACCACAGGAATTGGAGCTGCATGTAGTTTGTACTGTCTCCTGGTCTTTTCTCTCAAGGTAGATCAAGTTTTTAAACCATGTGGTTGATATGTGTAACAAAAGAAGCAAGCAAAGTAACTATAGTCTATATGCTATAATTTAAATGTTTCTGTGCCTGATTATGCATATAAGAAACTAATTGATATGATTAACCCAAAAACAACAACTTGGTTTATGACGACATGTTGTAGCTTGAATATGTGTTGCCATAACTACCAACTGGGTTATATGGGCAATCAGGCATCACACAGTTTGCCATTTGCATATTCTGGAACAGTGGACCTTGTGCCATATTCATGTTAGTCTTTGGATCATGAACCCAGCCAATATAAGGGGATGCACCAAACAAACAAATTGACGTGTAAAACTTTTCTCTGTATCAATGGTTTTTTTTAAATTATTTGTGAATGGTCTCAGCACTTAATGTCCATCCAGCCACCTAGCTAAGTCCGGCTCTGAACCCCCGTGTGATTCCTTGACTACCAAAAGCTTAATTGAATAAAACAATGGATATGTATCCCACATTGACCATAAACAAAATACTTCTGACTCTGCCTTCACCTAGAGTGATTTTATGTCAATAAATGGAAAGTAATTTAACTGTGCCTAAATGTTGGTATTGAGTAATTGATGTGACTGAACCTTGCTTGATCTTCTTATTGAACAGACTGCTGTCAGTTATGCTTTTGGGGTTGGTTTCAGGTAAGCATGCCCTTCACAACTTCAGGAGGTGTTTTTTCTCATAATATCTAAGGAAGTTTCAACAAGTTTTCCAACTCTTCTGAAACTAGTCATTCTTATGTTGAACAGTTGCTTGTATCTTCAACTTCTGTGTCGGCACACAGATAACCTGTCAAAGGAAGATATTCCAGAAGTTTTTCTAAAGAAGAAAGTGAAGAAGTAGGTTTTAAGATTCAGATATGCTGTCAGTGGCAGTCTGTACCTCATTATTTGGTTCCTGACATTCTGATTGTTTAAATAACTATCCTATTTGTGCAAATGCTAGAATCGGCATTACAAGTGAAGATTTGAAGAACACGATAGAGAAGACATTGGGTGGTGCTGGAGTAGCTCTTTCATCCCCAAGGCTTGTGATTCCTGCTGTGATTTTTGGATTGTCAGCTTTATCGGATCATTTCCAAAATAGCTTTTTCAATTTTGAGGTGAGTGCACTGGTCTGCTATTGTACTAGATTTCATTTAGTTGGCAGACCATGCCAGCTATATCTTAGCCTTGAGTACACATATATGTCAGTACCTGTTTTCTCCTGTTAATGACTATGTTTATCACTCCCTCCCATTTTAAATATACGACATTTAGGGTAAATTAAATCATCGCATATTTGAAAATTGTTGGGATTGTATAGCAAGGACTATTATTATCCTTAATCCTGGTCCTCGTCCAAACTCTAGAATTTCTTCCACAAACTTATCCTGAATGACTAGCTCTCTTTACGCAGGTTCTTCCAGGGATGATGGGTTTCCTCGCATACAAGGCTGCAGCTTTGGTTCAAGTTTACCGAGATAATGAGGACCTCCTGTTGATACTTCCTGAAGACGATGATGCCGACAGCAACAATGCTTAAAGCTTACAAGTTAGAGGTTCTGTTAACCTAGTTGTTGATAAAAGCAGATCGGTGTACCAAATAAAGTTTGGAATAAAATTTATCACACCAGTGTATGCTGAAATCCGCTTGCTTTGACTACTTTTTTTTGGAGGAGCAGATTAGTATGACACAACTGAAATATATAAGGACGGCACTGTTTTTTTTTACCCCTTGGGAGATCATACAGCGCAACTGTTTATCTGTTACACTCTTGCAATCATAGGTTGCAGAAGTCAAAGGATCAGTTGGAAGGCAATACTACTGCAACAACTACATGGTAGGAGTAGAATGGTTTGCAGAATTGCAGCAATACCTAATCCATGCTGCAGTTGGGGACTGCATAGGAGAGTTCTTGCATACTAGCTGAGCATTACCAACAGGGCTGTTACAAGTTGAACGAACCCTACAGCCAGGCCAGTTCACCACCACTACTACTGCTACTATTGACATGATCAGAAGTTGGCCGAGTTAATCCGCCTTAGCTGGAGTTGATTCTTCACCTCCTGTTGCGGCACGTACTGCACCACCGGCTCTGGCGCCTGCAGCAAACACAAAAGCAACTACTGCTTCAGTCCCTGAACTGCAAAATTTTCTCACTGGACAGTGGACATTATCATACACACATATGGAGCATCGAAGTATGAGACAAAATCCAGATCTCAACGGGCAAATGTCTATATGATCTAGTTCATCATTCCCGGAGAAGTCAAGATGAAAACAGTTCCTCAGCGCGTCAAAGCATGCAATTTCGATTGTGATGCATGTCTATAAAGAATCCGTCCCTCGTACCGCCTTGGACAAAAGACAGCAGCTGCGGGAAAGGTTAGCACACCATTCTCTAAATCACACCTGTTATTAAGTACTACTATACCATACCGGTATGGCGATACACGAACATATAGAGGTTTATATCTGTTGGTGAATGTCTGTTTGGTTGGGTCCTCTTGCTATTTTTCTAGGCAACGATGCCAGGGTCTCACACCTCCAAAGCGCAGAGTAGGACACAGATCTCACCTTTCGGAGAGCTTGTCACTCGCAGAATACATGCTGTCTTCAGATTGCATGACACGGGGCATAGAAAGGAGCACAGCACTACTACGAGGACCAGCAAAGAAAAATAAAAAACACGGTTCGAGATAGATGTGAAGATTTCATGGATGGATACTACTCCAATGGGCATGCAAGGAGTAGTAAAGTTTTCACATCTGATCTAGCTGAATCCAATGGGCAAAAACTATTACTTGCTGACTGTAAGCTAGTGAAGTTGAGCTGTCAGACAATGCCGTCAACTTTTCCAGACTTGTTTAGTTCCATTACAAAGTATTATCCACCCATCACATCAAATGTTTAGACGCTAATTAGAAGTATTAAATATAGATTAATGACAAAATTCATTCCATAACCTTCGGATTAAATCTCGAGACGAATCTATTCCACTGCAGTAAACATATGCTAATTTTGTCTCGTGAGTTTTAAAATTAGTTTTTTTTTCAAGTATCCGAACACCCCTCGACATACCATCCCATGTAACAATGCAAAGTTTTTTCACCAAGGAACTAAAAAAGTGGGGCCCAGATGGAATAAGGTTAGACTAAAGAAACCTATCTTCAGTAACTGTAGTTGATGCCGGTCCAACGAGAGCACATTGATCACTACCTGTCGCATAATAAAACTGTGCTGCAACAGTAAGAGGGATAGGAGCAGTTGATCGTCCACGATGCTGCCCTTTGCAGCGATGTCAGTCCAATGAGCGCGCACACAAACACGGAAACACCAGTTGCATCAGAAAACTCTGCGATGGCAGCTGGATGCTAGTAATGGATGCCCATCCATCCAACAATGCCATCCGCAGATGCCTAAGCTAAGCACTCTCGGTTTAACAGAAAGGATGTTTTCTTTCAAGTGCTGGTACTACTCCGTACTCCATAATAAGCGAGGTCTAGCAAAGCAGAGAGGAGAATATATTTTTTTCCCCACACCGTACATGAAGATCTGAAAGTCTGGGACGGTGGAACCCCAGTTGACGGGACAACAATTTGTGGTCCAGCGCATCAATCAGAAATGGTAGCAGACAGAGGGAGGAGAGAGCCAATCGCGCATGGACAGCGGAAAAACACGGGCAGTACCTGGCTCGTCGCAACGCGCAGCGCAATACATACAGGAGGATCGGAAAAAAGAGGAGAAAGCAATTACGCGGCAAAAGATTGGGCCGACGCGATATCTCGGCTCGTGGTGCCCGTGGGCTCCTAGTTTTGGCCATGATGCCGAGCAAGAGCCGGGGGGAAAAGCGTCTTCTTGTCGTGTATTACAGGTTTCTTAGCAGCTTCAAAGGTTTATAGGGTAACAAAAGAAAGGCAAACTCAAGGGGGCCTACATCCTGGTGTCCCTGATTTGGATGGATTTCGGATTAAGTGAGAGAAAGCGAAGCGATTTGCTGCATTCGCCGTGCCGAGGTTCTGTCACATTTGTCATTTTGCGCTAATATTATTGTTGAACAAAAGGTATTGACCCTTTTAGTCAACTCGTCCCACTTGGGAGTGCTACAAGCTATTCCTATGTAGAAGGAGCATTTCGATTTTTGCAGCTACAGAAGCAGGAAAAAAGGCAAGCCGGATTCATCATATCGTCCCAAAATATGTAGATTCTTCTTCTTTTTCAGAGAGAGATGGTAAGGTAAAGTATGTACGATTCAAATGGTGTAGTGAAATTTGCTAGTATTGTTGGATTTGTGTACGATACATACCTTGTGCCCCCGGAGCCGCTCGTTCTCCTCCTCCAGCTGCGAGATCTTGTTCTCCAGCTCGTTGGTGTACGCCTGCGTCCCCATCCGAACACAAATGCAAGCACCACAGATTTTTTTTTTATATGAGTATATGACTTGCGGCGGCGTGGCACGAACACGTAAAGGGGCAAGAACACGTAGGCACCTGCTTCCGAGCGCGCGACCTCGCCGCCGACTCCCGGTTCTTGATCATCCGCTTCTTGCGCCGGTCGTTCGACCTCTCCGCCACGCCGCGCTCGGGGCCGGCCCTGTTCCCGCCGGCCGCCGACGCCGCCGCCGCGCCGCTCTCGTAGTACAGCGCGTCGAGCACCGGCCCGGTGCCCACGCCGAGCGGCCGCGGCACGGGGCGCCCGACGGCCGGGTGGTGGTGGTGGTGGTGGTGGCCCAGCTGCGGCGGCGGCGCCGGGGCCGGCTGGTACAGCTGGTGCGCCCCCCAGCCACGGGCGGCGGCGCCGGGCGCGCTGGTGCCGGCCCTGGACAGGAAGTCCTCGAGCGTCATCTGGGCCCGCGGGCAGGCCCCGCCCGCGGCGCCCTGGATGTCCCGCCACACCTCGTCGACCGTCTTCCGCCCCGCGCGGAGGAGGTCGTCCAGGTTGACGCCGTGCAGCTGGCCGTCCGCCTCGCCGAACGTGAGGCTGCACACGGAGCCCTGACGCGACAGGGCCGCCCCGCCGCCGCCGCCGGCGGCCCCGCTGCCGTGGGACGACATTGCCTTGGCTCCCATCCACCAGCTTCCCTACTCCCGCGCGCGATCGTCACACGGGCACCTGCAGTCAAATGCGAGCACGCGCGCGATCAACACCGCAAAGGCCGCGCCTCGATCTCGTCGCGGAAAAGAATCAAAGATCGACGCGATAAAGCAGATGGCACTGACAGGAATCCCTGACGACGGCGCATGGCAGGAACGGGAGAATCTTGCAGCGAGGCCTGCGAGGAGGAGGGGGAAGGGAGCAGGGAGAGGGAGGCGCGCGCGCACACACGACGAATCGCAGAGAGGCCCCGCCAATGGAAGCGGGAGGCGGCCGGGTGTGGGCGCAGCTCTGGGTAGCTCAGCTGGGTGTGCTTTCCCTAGTTGGGGAGGCAGGTGGAAGAAGCAGAGGGGAGACAGGGATTTAGGATTCCACAAAGGGGGAGGTGGGCTTGGGCCAATGAGGGCAGACAGGCGATGCCTGGGAAGAAGAATCCAAAAAGGGCGAGGTGTGAGGTGAGAAGAGGGAGGCGGGAGTGAGGAGCAGCAGCCAGCCGAGCCGAGGAGGAGCGAGGCAAAGGAGGACGAGAGGAGCGAGGGAGGTGAGTGAAAACTGAGGGTGTCTTTGGCACAGCTTCACCGGCAGCTTCACAAGCTGTTTTGGGTGAAGCTGTGCCAAACGGTCCATGAAAACAGCTTCACTCCCGAATCACTTCGTGACCTCCCGTGAATCCCGCTCTCTGGCGCGGTTCCGCTCGGGCGAAGCTGCAAAAGGGCAGCTTCCCCCCGCTGCGCCTTGCTCTTTCCCAAGCCTACCCCGGGTGGGAGGGCCCACGGGCGGCCGGTGGCCCCCGACGGCTGCGAGCACGGGCGGCCCCCGACGCGGGGAGGAGATGGCCAGGAGGGAGCAGAGGCGGAAGGGGTGGAGGCGCGACCGAGGGAGCTCGACGGCGGACCGCAGCGGCGCGGCGCATAGGAGCAGGAGGAGGCCGGCAGGGAGCTGGAGGCGGCGGGCCGGCGGAGGCACCGGGCTGGCACAGCCGCTGGAGGCGACGCAGGCAGCGTGCCGGCAGAGGCGGCGGGCCGGTGCACCGACAGGGGAGACGGCGGACCGGCTCAGGCGGCTGTGCGTGCGAACGGGGATGGGGGCAGGGGCAAGGTGGAACGAGATAAGGGATAAGGTGAGAGGAAAAGGAGAAAAAAAGAAGATGATGGAAAAGGGAAAAGTAATAGGAAAGAGAAAAGGAAAATATAAAAGGAAATAGAAAAAAAGAAATGAGGGAAGGGTATTATAGGTATTTCACCCTCTTATCCATGTGACACAGCCAGGAAAAGCTATTTTGCTAAACGTTTCTCTAAAACTGATTCAGCTTCATCAGCGAATCCGCTTCACCAGCACAGCCGCAGCTGAAGCTGCTACGGCCACAGCCACAGTCACAGTCGTGCTAAACGCACCCTGAAAAGAGGAGGGGCCTGGCTTTTCAGCAGGGCGAGGCCAAGGTTCCTGACTTTTCTCTAAATGATAAGGTTCAATGGACTTCTCTAAATGTAATAGGGCTGTTTATCTAATAATATATATCTGTGTGCTGTTATAAAAAAAAAAAGGTTCCTGGCTTTTCAGTGCCACGCTTTGCTGCCGGAATTTCATTCGAGGTGCGTGGTGCAGCGTGTGTGGCAGACTGAGGAACAGGGACCGGTCACCGTGAGGGCCCCACGTGACCAGTCCCTTCCGTCGTACGGACACGAATCTTGTACTACTCGCAAAGACAGCAGGAAAACAGATGCTCAGCTCAGCCATGAAGAAACGGTCAGACGGTTGCACGAGACAGCAACCTCTACAGGCTTTTCTTTTCTTTTTAAATGGAGTACAAGATTTTATTGAATCAAGGAAACGTCCCTATCATAAGAGAAGAATAGAGAGAATATCACATAAAAACATCAACAAGTTGTTTACATTTTTTTTTCAAAAACTCTATATCCATCAATAATTACATAAAGATGACACATGCAATAAGTTATTAGAGTAATGTTTATAAAACTTACTCCAGTGTTCATCTCACAACAAATCAATCTTTCTGTAAAAACTGCTTTAACATCTGCCGAACAGACTTATGATTTCTCTCTCTCTTTTTACTCTATACGTACACGGCTTGCATATTTATCACCGGTGTCGATGCACTTGCATATAATATTCTTGAAGAATGGTTTACCATCCACAACTTATCAAGGTATGTTTTTCAGCTTTTTAATTCGGCTACTATAGTCTATAAGTGTAAGTTTCAAAAAAATAGTCTATAAGTGCAGTTTAACATACCTTTTCAACCCCCTATTTTCACCAAATAGGCTTTTTTAAAAAGGAAACCTAACAGATTTTATTTCATAAACAAAAAAACTAATGTACTTTGTGCATTTGTAAATTCTATTTGCAGTCAACAACCTGTAAACTAAGGGATACAAACAGTCCTCAGCTTTCTATTAGCCAGCTTTTTAAAAAAAATATAAATTTCGCTCAAAGTTTGAACCAGCTCGCACTAGTGTGCCCTCTTCGTACCGAGAGAATAATGTGATACTAGGGCCTTGTTTAGTTTGCTAAAAATTCTAACGTTTTCTCCACTCTCTCTCCATCACATCACATTAAATACGTCAAAAGACATAAGTTCGGAGTATTAAATATAGGTAAAAAATAACTAATTACACAGTTTTGATGTACTTCGCGACACGAATCTTTTGAGCCTAGTTAGGTCATGGTAGGATAATATTTACCACAAACAAACGAAAGTGCTACAGTGTGCTACAGGAGTTCAAAATGTTGAAAAGACAAATTTTCCCACGAACTAAACAAGGCCTAGGTGCATTATTAGGCCTTGGTGTTGTTTTCTATTAAGAGAAAAGGTAGCGCGAATGATAAAAAACAGACAGATAATTTAAGCGTAGGAGTTACTAAATTTTCAGAACCTAGCAGCATTGCGGGCAGTCGGCATGGATTCCCTTGGGCCTCTTTTACCAATTGTAGACGTGCTAGTGGCCTCGCTGCAAGGCTTTTGGCAAATGATGGAGATCGTGAGCATCCCTTACTTTTTTTGGTCACCACAGAATCACATTATTAAAGCCTAATTCCATCCACCACCAACATACAGTATAGAGCTGGAAGGTTTAAATATGGGCAGTTCTCTTTATCCCGACAACATGACTTTACGTTATTTTTTTTCATTTTTTTAATTATAGATGATTACTAGTGCCGAGAATCAATCGTGGTGTTTAAAAACTAGAAGTCACTAACCACTCTAGTGTGGATGCGCGCATTTGAATTTAAAAAAACGGTGGTAAAATGATCATATTCATTTTTACATGTAACATGTGAGGGTGAAGTGTGCAGTCCGCGCTCTACAACACTCTTTGACCGTTGATATAAAAAAACCATTTGGATTGATTATACTTAAAATAGTATATTTGGATTTCTGTAAAAGAAAAGTATCATAATATAGTAGTAGTAACTTTACACATATTTATTAACTTTCACATAATAGCAATCACACTGAGATCTGTCACTCCGTGTACATCGTACCGTACCATATCACCGATGCAGAATCTCCCTCGGTCCTTCAATGTGCAGATCTTTGCTTGATTCTTTTGATCCATGCCCGATGCTAACAATTCTGGATCTCTTTTAGTTCCTCTAATTCACTTTTCATCCGTCCCATCTTCACCATTTGTCAACTGAACTAAATATCTTTTGACGACTTTTCACTATTTATCCGTCACATTCTCACCAAATTCAACCGAAGCAAACACCTTCTGACAACTTCCAGCTATTCACACATCACATCCTCACCACTTTTCATCGAAATAAACATCCTTGTGCAAAGTGAAGCTTTTCCATGAGACAGGAGTGACGGGCAACTGTTTATTGACATCAGAATTCCTATAGGTTGGCTATCAATGAGACAGGAGTATATGGATTCCGGTACATGAAGATGAGCTCATCATTTCCCAGCCATTCTTCAAAACAATAGCCAAAGCACATTGTGAAAAGTTAAAAAAATAATGGAAACTAACAGAATGGTACTCGCTCCGATTTTAAATATTCATTTTAGGTTTCATGGCAGGCAAACATTTTTAACATTAACCATTAAGTTACAATTTTTTTAGATCCACAATGTAAGATAGATGTTACTATATATATATATATATATATATATATATATATATATATATATATATATATATATATATATATATATATATATATATCCTTGAAAGGGCCTTTGTTTATTTGACGTGTTATATTTTTTTAGAAAATATAACCAAATTTCATATTGGAGACTGCGTTAATGTCCTAAACGACATGTATATGAATTGAGGGAAGTATAATCTTTCTACTGCATGCAGATATGTGGAGTAGTAAAGACAGTTTTTAAATTGAAGGGAGTACAAAAAACTTCATTGCATAGTGGTATCTCATTTATTGAGAACAACCCAACTTTGTGATCCATGATACTGTTCAAAAAGTCATTTCCACTTATTGGTGTGCCATGTATGTTTAGATGACTTGTGCACTTCATATTTATAGAAATATACATTGCATCTTACAGTTACTTGTAAGGGGCAAATACTACGAAGGAATTGGAGTGTCCTAGGGGAGGCACTTCATATTTATAGAAATATATATTGCATGTTATAATTATGTTGCAAGTGGCTGAACTGGGCAACTGACTAACTGCTTTTCTAAAACTACCACACTTGGGGTGCGTTTGGCAGGGCTCCGGCTGTGGCTGTGGCAGCTCCGGCTGTAGCTGTGATGGTGGAGCGGATTCTGTAGAGGAGCAGAATCTATTTTAGGAAAACGTTTGGCAAAACAGCTTCTCCTGACTGTGTAAAATGGATAAGATGATGAAATGTCTATAATGCCATTCTCTTTTCTTTTTCTATTTCTTTTTTCCTCCTATTTTCCTTTTCCTTTTATTTTTTTCCTTCTCTTTTTTTCTCCTTTTTATTTTTCCCTTCCCTTATCTCCACCGTACCCCTCCCGTATCCATTCGCACGTCGTTGTCGTCGTCTCCAATCTCCACCGCATGCCACGACTCCTGGCCGGCGCAGGACGACGAGGCTCCACGAGCTCGCGCGGCAGAGGCGCATGCGAGTGCCTGCAGCCACCGGCGACCACTCCCCTACCGGCACTCTCCCCCGCCAGCGTCCTCCCCCATCGGCGCTCTCCCCCGGCGTACTCTCCCCGCCGGTGCTCTTCCCCGCGCCGCCACCTTAGGCTCACCTCCCCTGTGCGGGTCGCGGATCTCCACCGCCAGAGCACTCCCCGTCGTCCTCGCTGCGGGCGCGGGAGCTCCTCTGCGCCGCGCCACCGTCTCGAGTCTCGACCAGGTAGGTACACGGGGCGATGTCAATTTTGTTGTTATTCTCGCAAAGTGGAGGGCCAGTTTGGTAACTTTAAGGGCGGGTGTCAGGTGCTTCGGGGCGGATGCTGTTTTGCCAGCCCCTTTGGCACGGATTCGCCAAAAAGTGCTCCCGGAGCCGGAGGAGAATCCGTGCCAAACGGACCCTTGGTAAGTGGTAGAGACGTCAGACGAGACGAGAGCCACTCGAGGTAGAAGGCGAGACTCCAATGTCTATACCTGATCATGGGTCGGGTCGTGTCGGGTTCGGGTCGGGCCATGTCGGGTCGAAAATCATGACCCGCACCCGACCCGTCACACGTGTGGGTCGGGTCGGGTCGGGTTTCGGGTTTTTAGTTATAATTTTCGGGTTGAGTCGGGTTGGGTCGGGTTATTTTTTGAGTTCGGGTGAAAATTTCGGCCCGCGCCCAATCCGTCGCACGATCGGGTCGGGTCAGGTTTTTTTCAGGTGGGTCGGGTCGGGTTTATTGGGTCGGGCAGCCCATGATCAGGTATCAAATGTTGCACCAGGAGGAGCACTAAGACAAGATAAAGTTGAATTTCTCCTTCGAAAAATGAATAAAGTTAAAGGTAAATGACATACAGGACGACTGATGGTGCTGTAATGCACGATCTGCATGAGACAAAGAAAACGCGCACATAATTGTGTGTTTTTTTTAAATTACACAGTGCAACGCAGACGCTCCACGCATGCACACTCACCTTTATGAACACATGTACGCAAACCTTACCTCTATGAGCATCTCCGAAGGATTGAGCACCCGACAGATATAGAGATTCCCGAAGTGCATCATTGATGTCTCGTCGTCGACGGGAACGCCATTTACCACTTAACGCACAACACAGGTAAATCCTGAGAAAATCTCAGAAAAAAGTGTGAGCACCAAGATTCGAACACTAGTGGGTAGCGTCCCATTGAACAGTCCTATCATCATTGTGCTAAGAAGACTAATTAAGCCTCATGTAGTCTAATACTGCCTTCGTTTTGTAATAGATGACGTTTCAGATCAGTCACTTATTATAGCTTGCTTCTAGTTTAAAGTCTGGTCAGAAACATCATATATTATGGACTAGAGGGAGTACTTTTTAACAACAAAGATCGTTTATTTTCTTTTTTTTATGAACACATGCATGCATTACTCTACTTTTATGAGCACTTCTAGGAGACTGAGTTAACAAATCTTAACCCCTAAACCGCATGTGCCTTGCCCCAGCGTCACCCTGAGGGTGGCATGGGCGGCACCCCCTGCCGTCGGCGCCAATTCCCTCCGCTCCTCCATCGTTGGTCCCCCTCTCTTCACACCTCCGTCACCTCGTCGGAGGTCGGAGGGAGTGGGGATCCATCTCCCACATTATAGATCGAGATTAGGTTAGAGTTAAAGTTTTTCTATGTCACGTTTTGTGGTATGGGAAATTTGTTTTCTCCTCCTCTCCGGCAACAACGATGAGATAGGGAGGCTTGGGTCTCTCCATGACGGTTTCGATGAAGGAGGTGACAACGACATCTACATCGTCAACAACTTTCTTGGGGCGACGACATGGAGAATTAGGTTTCCGGATGGCGACACTGAGGGGGAATGGTGCCGTCGTCATGGGATAATTTTCTATGGACACTTCTCTTTGTTTTGTGAAACTAAGTCTGTCTCTGATGATTAGTTTTGGATCATATAGGTTGGGATCCGTCTCTCTTCTTCATCGATGGCGGAAAGGGGAAGAAGAAAGACACAAGAAGGAAGAAGATTGTGCTTGTTCCAACCTACAGGGATGTTGGTTGCCATTCTTTGGGCATGTGTTATCGGCCTGCTTGCTGAGCGTATGCCTGTGCGGTTTTCTATTTGAGTTTTTACATGGGTTTGAGATTGAGATTTGAAGCTGTTTAGAGCGTGAGTATTTTGAAAGTGTTGTTTGTAACTTGATAATGTACTCAACTTTAATACAATACAATTCTTTCTTTGATAAAAAATTGACAAATCTTAAGATTAATGAAGTTATCACTAGCATTTCATTGTCGACAAGTACATCACCTACCACTATCGAAAATGCAACACGGATAATTCGTAGAATAAAATCAAACAAAATACAAGAACCCTTTGTCAAGTCGAGGACACGAAAAGTTGAATCCAAAATAAGAGCATATCCAAGAAACTCTCTATATTTTTTCTAAATGGTAAAACAGAGATTTCAGAGAAAAAATGTCTTCTAACAACTTATCTAAATGGTCATCCAAATATAGCTATCTTCTATTCCGGAATTTTCGCTAGTCAAATGTAGAAGACAAGAATAACTCTCTAGAGTGCGCATGAGAAATAGAAAAGCTGTTGGAAAATGAAAAGATATAGAAAACGATTTTTATGCAAATGGCTCTCTTAATTATGATTTAAAGAGTAAAATTTAGAAAGACTCTTAGAGTCTCTTAACAGGTTTCACCATAAGAAAACTAACGAGCTATAAAGTAGGCTCGGTTTGCGGAATCTTCTATTTGGTCACACAAGGAAACGAAGAATAACGATTGAATGTTTTATAGTTGGGTTATACTCCTACATGCTTTTCGTAGAATTGAGAAGTGGAGCAAACGTAACGTATTTGACACTGGATATACCCGCCAGAATGCCACTAATTCCTTTGATTTGCTTGTGAATATAATACAGACGTGATGATATTGCTACTTGCAAGTTCTTTCCTTTAAGAAGAAAGTAGCAACTCATTTTGTTCTGTTCGGCCCATTAACAGATCCCCAGATCGTCGTGAGGCCATGTGTTCGCTTTGATATATACTTTGACGTATTGCTGCCTGATCTTGCTTGCTTCGCACACTTTGACACTCCAGCAGTCCAGCTGAAAGGTACACTATGTCTGATTCGCAAGTACATTACCTCCTGGTGATCGACTAATTGTACTGTTTGTGCCTCTGTTGCATCGTATGAATCGTTCACGGTAAACCTAGATAGTGAGATAGATGAACTGATGAACAACCGAAACTATTTCATGACCTGTTAGGCTGTTACAGTCTGACAGAATAGAGCTTTAATACTAAACGAGACTGTACGATGGATGCACGCACTGAAAGATCGAAATCGCTGCCAAGAAACCTAAAGCTACAGATTGCATGCATATGTTTCAAGCAAGTGCAGATGGGAGAAGGCGCTATCTAGCAGCAGCAAACGCTTCAGTCAGGGCATCATCACTGACTCCGAGTAGTACTAGTTCCGGCCGGCAGCCTCAACATTCATCGACACACCTACCTACCACGGCAACCAGCCTTCGAACCTCGCCTCCACCGGCTTCGACCGCGTATCTCCGATGACGCCGACATGACGCGGTTGCTCCATCGCTGCAGCTTCAGGCAACCCGCTCTCCAGCTCCAAGCCCGTGCACGGATCTTCCGCCCTCGCGATCACGTTCTCGACGGTCCCGGCATTCCACATCGCCGGTTTGCAGGGCGGCGGCCGGGGGCGCAACACCACGGGGCACGCGAACGTGTCTACTATCACCAGGATGCGCACGCCGGCGCCGCCGACGCGCGGGTCGGCGCAGGCCGCGGCCACGCGCGCGGAGATCTCCCTGCTGGCGGCGACCACGGCGCCGCGGTCGAACGGGTGGCCGACGAGCGGGATCACGTCTTCAGCGAGCGCCCGCCCGACGCGGTCGGGCTCGCGCAGTTCGCGGGACGGCCGCCTACGGAGGGCGATGTCCTCCGAGACCTTCTGGACGATCCGCGTTCCGAGTGGGCCGACGGCGGGGAAGTGCCTCCGGATGACCACCCGGACGTCCGCCGTCAGCGCCCGGGGCGGCCCCCGGGCCGAGCGTTTTCGGCGTCCGGCGCGGCGGGTCGAAGACGGGAAGAAAGAAAAGGCGATCTGGAGGCGGCTGGCGAGGCGAACGGAGGGAACGCGCGCCGCAGCGGCCATGGATGGCTTGGTCTCGTATCGCAGGTTCTTCACTTGAGCGCTTTGGATGGACGAGAGGTGCGCCTCGATATTTAAAGCGGGGGCGTGATGGGTGCATGGCACTCTCCTTCTTCGAGTCGGTTATCCGGTTCCGTTACGAAATCGAAGCGCACGCGCTCAGTCGGATTGAGGAACAGGAGCTCGACACAGACACGGACTCGGACTCGGACTCGGAAATGGAGCTGGGCAGAAAGTCCAAAAGAAAATGAAAGAAATCGAGAAGGAAAAAAAAGCTGTTGGTCAGATATATGAGACACCAGCCCAACTAAGTCGGCCCGTAACTCTAGATCTGGCCCATGAAAGTAAGCCCCATGCTAATTCGTCTTGCCTGTCTGTGCAAGAAGCCCATGCGAATTAGGGGCGGCTGACTAGCCGAGTCAATCTACAGCTGCCTGCCTTTGCACCGAAGGTTCTTCTCCCCCGCAGGTTCCTTTCCCCTGTCCGTCTCCTCTGCTGTTTTCTTTTTTATTTCTCCTCGCGTTTAAAGCTCCGAGGCCGAATCGCCCTCCCAAGTCCCAACTCCAACCAACCAAAGTCGTCTGTCCGCAGGCACCGAATTCCCCCCACCGCAGGACAGCTTCTACTCCTCCGCGCGGCCTTCCTTGCCGCAGCAGAGTACCTCCGGAAACGGGGACCCCGGTGAGTCTCTTCGATTCGATGTTTCTGTTGAGCTTACCATGTTTTCCGATTTCACGCGTGGTTCCTCTGTCGAAGCTTTCGAGGTTTGCACGGGTTAGGTAGTTCAAGCGAATCGTTAGGCTTCGAACTTAGGGGAGAAGCTTCTTTGGATTGCTGCATTCTGAAGGGGAAATTTGGTGGGGTGTTTTGTAGGGTTATGTTGCCCTGTGGGCTGTGTAGATTCTCTAGTTACGCTCAAATTTAGTTTCGAACCTTACTGTTTAGGTGTTGTGAGTCTCAGAACTATATTTAGATGTTTGAACCTCACGCTCAACAGAATTTCTCGCAAGGCGGCCTAGGAAATTGAAATAAAAATGTTGAAAAACTTCAGACATGGTGATGCTTTGGTTTTTGGTACCTTGAATTCTGCGTGTAAACTGCTTTGTTGGTTATTCCTGAAATGTAACAGCAAGTGTTTTGTGCTGTTTCACAAACAATGAAGGCTTATGATTGGATGGTTGTGCTTCAATGCATCAAGTGTTTTGTGCTAGCAACTGTTGCTATCGCTACACTGCATTTGATAATTGCTGATCCTGATTGTGTTCTGTAATATTTATCCAGCACAAACTTCTAGTTTGAGCAGGTAGTACTACTTCATGTCAATAAGCAATCTGAGGAGGCGGCTCCATCATGGAGATGTCGATGGAAGGAAAAATGAGCATGTTGACATATCCAGTGCTGATGCTCTCAACGAACCTCTACTTGGCACCAGTCATGACAACAGTGGATCAGAGGTTAGTTCTTTCTGTTTATAGTTTCGTGAAACATTTCCGCAACTTTTCTAGTTTTCATGGATGAATGCAGAGTTCCATATTGTTGACCAATGCATTGCTTTTTTGGGCTTGCAATAGGTTTATGATCCTAGAAGGCAGGACTTGTGGGATGATGATAGAAAGAAGGAGCAGCTGCACTGGTCGTTTCTTTTCTCAAATCTGATTGCACAGTGGGCACAATGGTTGGGTAATGCTCTCATTTAAACCAGCATATTTATCTATTGTGTTGTTACTTATGAATTTCAGCCTTTTCAGTGTCCTGATTTGTAGAACTTATGATGGAAGTTATTAGTCCTTCTGTCTTCCTTGGCCAATAACAACTCTTAGTCTTCACACTCTAGGCCAATATGCCTATGTTTATGTATTCGCTATTTATGCATTTCTGGTTCTGATTCAATCAAGCTGGTACTCTCTAGTAGTCATTGGGTTAAGTTGGATCCTAACCTTTTCTACATCTCCATTTATGAGGGGGGGGGGGGGGGGGGCTTCCGTGACCTTTCTTGGCCAGGTTCTTGTTGAGCTCTTAGTGAAACACGTGGGGGCGGTCTTTCCTCCACCGGCTGACTTTTTAAACTTGATGTCCTAATCGTCTAATTCACTGGCCTAGTATGTAAACCATCATGTCGCACCTGCACCTCCTTGACTCCCGAAAGGATAATTTTCTTCTCATGTGTTTGAATCCTTTGTTGTTGGCTGTCAAAGTGTAATTGTCTGAATGGATGCACGTATATTTGCTTTGTTTTGTGCTTGCAAATCTAGAACTTATCTCAGTTTGTGCTGTGACGAAATAGAAGAATGATGGATGTAGTGCTTCAGTCCCCCTCTCACTGTTTGCTTTGCCATCATTTTCAAAGTACTGCAAAAACATTCTTTGTTTGCTCTATTATTGGGGAACCTACAGGCTACAGCAAAGCATTTTAACAAAGTTGAAATTGACTTGGGAGAAGAATCATTACCATCCCAAGAAATACCTTTTAATAACTTGGAAGTCCAGTGTCCGATTCTTTAATTTTACTGTGTTACCTATTCAGAAATCATGGATTATACATATCCATATGATATAGCAGTGTTGAGACATGAATTTTCGGCAATGTAGTGAGCCCATTTTTCTTGTGTTGAGACATATGAACTATAACCTTTAATGCTTTTATGATACTGATACCTTTTTTTATGTTTTCTTTGCAGCGAATATTATTGTAGGCTCAGGATCAATTTTTGGCAGGTTATTTCCCTTCTCCTTGGATAACCAAATTGATCCAGTATATCTTAGCCCTTTGCAGGTAAGGTCTAGAGGAAATGTATGGAATAATGTTGCGTCAGTTAGTTGAGTACTTAGTGACATTTCTTTTCCAGGAAGAACGGCTGAATACCCTGAGACGCAGATTGCAAATCCCGTTTGATGGCTCACGTATTGAACATCAAGTACGTATAGCCTATGTGTACCATTTTCTATGTTGGTATCTCCATTCAGGGAAGTAACTGATCTGCGTCTCTGTTATTAGGATGCCTTGAGACAGCTGTGGCGTTTAGCCTACCCTGCTCGCGAGATTCCTCCTCTGAAATCAGAATTATGGAAGGAGATGGGTTGGCAAGGCACTGATCCATCTACTGATTTCAGGTTTCCTATTAAATAGTTTGATCATTTAAGTACCAGGATATGGTCGATTTTGTAGTTAAACTCATATAATACTGACTATGTCTATGCAGGGGTGGTGGACTCATATCATTGGAGAACCTTATCTTTTTCGCAAAGAACTACCCTGTAAAGATCTTAGCCATATAAGACTTGCTCCTCTCTTTCTGATTTGCTTGATTTTGAATCATTCATTAGTGCATACATACTGGTGCAGAAATCCTTTCAAATGCTTCTGAACAAAGTGCAAGGTCAGAGATCAGATTGGGAGTACCCTTTTGCTGTTGCCGGTATCAATATTTCATTCATGCTGATCCAGATGTTGGATCTTCAGTCAAGTAATAATCCATTTACGAATCCTCTTTACACGAAATTAGAGTTGTTTGTATATGCTGATCTTTATGATGTCCAATTTGCGCAGCCATTCCATCCTCAAAGTCTGGAATTCGATTCCTTGAACTGCTCGGACGAGATGAGAATGCATTTGATCACCTCTACTGTGTGGCCTTTCAGATGCTTGATGCTCAGTGGCTTGTGAAACGTGCCTCATATATGGAATTCAATGTAAGCATTTTGCCCTGTTTCAGTCGGTTGATCGTTGTCTATAATTTTTCTAAGACAACTGCATTTACTTGTTTTCTTTTGTAACACCAGGAAGTCATGAAATCTACAAGAACTCAGTTGGAGCGCGAACTGATTCTAGAGGACGTGCTGGCGGTGAAGGACTTGCCGTCGTACACTATGCTGGACAAATAAAGTTAAAATCAGATGTTGCATTTGGACGCTGGAGAACGGACTATATCGAGAGCCTTGTTTGAGGCCTTGTCTATGCTTCCTTCGTAGTTGTAGTACATATTTTGAAATTATTGTTGTTCCTTTTGGACGTGCTACTTGGAGGAAATGAACAACCAATTTAATACATATATGCTTTATTTATTTTTTTTGAACCATGGAACCTTTGCTGGTCCTCAGTTATTTTACTTTAAATAAATGCTATAAACAGAGCCTGTTTGTTTTTATTTGAATGCACATGACATCGTTCGGCAGACAAATCTCTCTCTCTCTCTCTCTCTCTCTCTCTCTCTCTCGCAAACGAGGAATGAAGCTCAGCCACATATGACGGTGGCACCATGAACAACAGAGGTGTGATAGTTACTTCAACGAACAACAGAGGTGCATGATAGTAACATAAGCAACAACTACTTAAATCGAACAGCAGAGGTGCATAGGCATAACACATCGATAAATTTCAGAGCATCGATCACAACAAGTACTACTAGCGGAGATGCAAGATAATACGAGCAATATCAAATTCAGAAGATCGATCACAAGTACTGGCGGCAGAGGTGTATTACACAGACAATAGTTACTTAAACGAATATCAGAGAAGCATAACCATAACACAACCGTAGAATCCAAATGATCGATTCTACTACTAACCAAGTGACACTAAGATATGTGAACTTAGATAGATCGTAGGCCCTTCATGTTCGGCTTCTAGAGTCCAGAGATCGGTCCTTATTGTTGAGTCGATCTTGGATCCTTTGAAGCTTCCTCATTACCGGCCTACACATCCCGTGTAGCATCTGTAATGAACATCATGGTAGAAGCAAGGTCTTGCAAGTAAGAACTCTAGCTAGTAATCCGCTATTCATCCCAACAAATCAAAAGACTAAAGAGCACATCATAGGATATGCATACATGCTCCGTCGGGTTGTCAGGCATGCTATCCATCTTCATGCCAAACTGGGACAGAAGTCTCTGTATGACCACACGATCAACGGTTGTTAGATCAGACGATTTTGCTCCCTTTACCCTGCACGATCTCCCCATAGCACTAACTTGTCTTTACCTAAAGCTTCATGAATATCTGTTTTCCGGCGTATACCTCAACGGATGGACTCTGTCTCTGCGCACTTGGAAAGCCTCGCGTACTCTGCTATGAGAGTGTTAACATTGTGGACGCCGAGTAGAGAGGGGGTTCTTCTTGAGGAGACCGATCGTGTCGTTGATGCACCGCAGCATAATCTCGTGAGCAGAAATCAACATGTCTTTACCTGAAATCAACATGAAGAAATACAGCGAATCATATAACTAAACATTATTGTTTTAGAGAAAACGTGAATATAATAGAGAAAATGTGAGACATTGACAAATCGTTTAGGCCCAAAACTGTCGCCTGAGAAGGAAGAGCCCCACCAAAATCCCCCATTTCCACTAGGCCCAAAATTAACCCACGCCTGAGCCCATGAAATCCCCAAGTCTACACAATTCGTCTGTAGCCCAAACAACCCAATCAAGAATCAACATGAAGACAATTGTAGGCCGAAATAACTGATTTTTCAGGAAAAAAACTCTCATAGCCCAAGAAAACACAAGCATTTACATGATCAGTATGCTAACAGTTTAGATCTGACTAAAAAGATTATCAACCCCGAAGCTCAATATACATGTACATGCACGCACAGGTACCACACAATATATCCGTTGAGGCTGGATCTCAAAAAAATAAAAATTCCTAAGGATGTTTCTCTTTTCTTTCTTCGATTTGCATGGTAGCACAAAACAATAAGTTAAAGACATAACAGGAAGCACACATGATGAAATACATGCACCAAGAAAGAACCAAGCTCATTGATAGATCTACTGGAACCAAGCTCATTGAGAGATCTACTGGAACCATCTACATGTGTGCAATGGATACAAGCTTTACCTACGTGTAATCCCAGTCCTCCACCCAGTCCGGCGGGACCGAAGGAGCGGGCTTGGTGAAGTCAATCCAACCCGGAGACGAGCCACCGACACTGGAGTTGGCGCACCACGTCTTCTTGCAGGTAGAAGCCATCAACATCTTGGAGCACAACACATCTCATCCGCTGCAAGACAGGTGTGAGCTCGATCGGAGGAGGGTGTTGCCACGGTGGTGAGAAGGCGCCAGGGTGCACGCGCCTGGAAGAGGATGTACTCGTAGTTCAAGATGGGATCGCACCAGATTTGGGGTTTTTGGAGTGCGCGCGTGGGTGTGGGTAGGTGAGAGGTGAGAGTGGGAGGGAGTGGGAGCAACACAGCTAGGTCTTAGATGACAAGCTAGGGTTTCAGTGGAGAAAACTCCAAAACAGTGGGACAGCACATGCTAAATCACTTCTGCTTTTCTTGATGGAGGAGGTATGTGAAGCCATAAAACAATTATATATCAGCTATGAACCCTCGAAAATTGTCTGTTGATTTGAATCACATAGCAATATAACACCGCATAATATCTCATGTGGAGAAAGGCATAGCAAGGTGGCCCTTCGATGAAGTTGATCAGATTGGAGGATGAGATATGAGAAAACAATGAACAATTTGACATGATGGTGTGGTACTGTATCGGCTAGATCTAACTACCAAACTACATTGCATGCCTGTATTTGTGATCACTATTTGCTCTGATCTATCCAATATTTTAGTTAATTGGCTTAGGTATACCATGTGATCATTATATATGTGTGGTGTAGCTGTCAGTGACGTACGCATGATTATACAGATGAGTGTACATACACTCTTCATTTTGTTCCTACATTTATATTATCCTATAATAATTTTTAACTTGTTATATACATAAAAACATAATATTCGTATGTTTTTGCAAATTGTGTTTATTTAAATACATTTTAATTTCTGTCTAAAATAAATGTTCCAGGGGTCATCATATATTTTGAGAGGTCGCGGTAAATAACTTTATTGATAAAGAAATTGTTGGTTCGCTGAAAATTTAGATCACAATGTAGTTGCACTAGCCAAATAACAAAAATAACTAGTGCTTTTATAATATCTTATTTAAAATGTTCACTTTCTTTTTATGTAGCGGTGATATTTTTGTTAAAAATCTTTTATCTAGAACCATCATTAAACAATCTTTAAATTATTTTATATTATCTTGAAAGATGTATATACCCATTGATTTCAATGATATTTTAAAAGCATTCTTCACAAAGTAAAAATAGTTTTGAGGTAAAGCCACGTATTATGATGTTAAGGCAGTACTTTAGAAAAAGTAAGACTAAATATTTATATCACATTCAAACTATCCGTGCTCACTGCTTGTCTTACTGTTGTTTCCATCTATTGATGTCATCTCCTCCATGCACTGTTCGTGCTTGTTGCAGTACCTCGTGCACATCGTCTCACAGCGACTGCCCATGCTCGTTGCGAGTGCTATTTTCTACCCCGTCCATGATCATGTCTTATCAATGTTGTATATCTCTGCAGCCGTGCAGCGTGCTACTAGTGCTTACTCTTCACCTACCGACTTTGGGGAAAAGATGAAAAAATAACATTTAAAAAATGTTGATCTTTGCTTTGATTTTTTTGAATTTGTTATATTCATATGTAGTTTAAAGAAAATAATGAGTGTGCTACTAATAGAGATGTTGATTATATTATTTTTGAATGTTAGTCTAACTTTTAAAGTGGTGAAATTTAGCAAGTTGAAATATTATTTTTTTTAGATTTTTAGGCTAATATAATTGATTGATTTTAAAATTACGGAATTCTTTATGTTCCCACCGCGCTACGTTACACTGATACATCGAGCAGGTGTTGTATTCCATATTTGATACGCGCTCGATATGTATCATAAATTATCCGAATTAATACCAATATCTTATGTTCAACTCATGGTTTTGATGTTGAGGTATGTGGTGTTAAATAGGAAAAATGACATTGATAATGCGTAAGATTTTTTCAAAATAGCCCTTTGTGAAAACTATTTTTACAAATGGACCCCTGGGAAACTATTTCTGAAAATGGAACTGAAGCTCGGCCCCAGGGGTACGAGGGCCGAGGTAAAACAGCTCGGCCCTAAGGGCTCTAGCGCCGACCTCCGCCACGTTAGTGCCGAGCTGGCGCCTCCTGCCTGCGTGGCAGGGAGCTCAGCCCTCAAACCTTTAGCGCTGAGCCACAGACCTTGGCGCCGCCGCCTCTGGCGCCGACGTCTGGGGACTTAACCCCGACTGAGTCCCCTTCTTCCTCCTCCCTCCCTCCATTCTTCCACGCCTGAAACGCTAGGCGGCGGCGAAACCCTAGAAACCCTAGGCGGCGGCTGCGACTTGGAGACCGTGCGGTGGCGAGGAAACCGGGGTGACGTGCGGCGACGAGGAGACCGCACTCGATGCAGCCAGCCGGCTGCGGCCCCCGAAACCCTAACTTGGGCGCGAGGTGGGGGCGGTGGCAGCGGCCTGTTGACGATCGATTTTGGTATACCTAGCTATGAGTTTACCGTCAACATTTGCACGTATTTGATCTACTAACTAATGGTACTAACCCCCTTGATATAACAAGTTCGCACTCGCATGTGGTTTTTGTAGTATGTTGTTTACACAGGATTTAACCGCTTAAAGGAGCACTTTCGGGTAAAGTTCATCAAGAACTTTATTAGAAGATCATGAAGCCTGTCACAAGTCAAGACATGAAGTGAACACGACTCCAAATGGCCCAAGGACCCAAGCATGAAACCGTAAAACTCCAGGGACCTGAACAGAAGATGTAGGAACTTGCGCGACAAGTACCCTTATCTAAACCGCGGAGAAGATGACGTCAAGGACCCACATGCAGAAGGGTGCAAATCAACAATTGGATGAGAAGCTTCGGGGAGCGAACCGGGCTGAAACGGGCCCAGGCCGACCGACCCAGCCCTTTTTCGTGGCGGTTCGGCCTCCCCTTTGACCTAGATGCTCTTCGGTTGATGAATAGCTTCTACCCCGAAGGGCCGCCGTATCCATTCACCAGAGAGCCGCCAAATCGAAGGAGACACACCGAAGGAAGCCAACGGCCTCCGCAAGTCCTCAAGTTGCCTAGGAGATGGCCTAGGCCATGCCCTAGCCGTCATAGTTGGCCCTGCGTGGTGAAGCCATGGTGGAGTTCCGGAGCCATGCCTTGAATCCATCAAGACAATTGCACACTCTACATTCAATGGTGATATAAATCATGTCTTTTCCTTACTTTGATCTACTTCGATGTGTGTTTATTCATATGTGTAGCTAGCATATGCTCTTAGTAGGAATAGAGTAATCATGGTGGTTAGTCTATCTCTTGAGGATACATCGTAGTAGTGCATGGACCGGTGAATGCACCTAGTGTCGTTCGGTGATGAATATCTTCGCGTAGTGACAGTACGAGGGAGGAGAAAGTGCCGAGCAAACGTGTAATGTTGAGTAGGATCGATGGCGAGTACCATGGGAGCCGGTGCACAGCCTATCAAGAGGAGGAGCTATGAGTAGGAGCGCTTGGTAGGGCGTTTGAGGTAAAGCTTTGGGGGAACCTTAGTCGTCAACACGCACCTTGCAAGGGCGTCCATGGGAAAGTTCTTAGAGACGACTCTTTATCAGGGCGGCCGGTGGAGGAGACTGAGAGAGAGGGGGACGCTTTGAGAGGAAGGAATGCGACTATCCTTGCAGTTCTCTCTTTGGAAACTTCATATGAGTTTATGTCTGAAGAAGAGGTGCCAGCCCTGGGAAAAGCTCAGTCACACCGCGGCAGTTCCAAGAAGTTGGTTCTCCTTGTGATTCATTGGAAGAGATCCATCAGGCTCAAAGCCTCCTGTCGCAGGGGAAACAGATTGTCTTCGACGATTTGGCCGGTGGAGATTCATTGGCGGAGCTGTTGTTTAGGTGTGGTAATCTTGAAATTGACCCACATGTGCTCCAATCATGTCAAGGCGTCTCATACATATACCTAGCTGCTAGCTGCTAGCTGCTTGCTCGTATTTAGTTGGGAACAGGATCGGATTGACCCGGCTTTTGGCCAGTTCCAAAAATTTCACCAACACCCGTCACGCCAATCTCCGGAACACTAATTAGAAGTATTAAATAAAGATTAATGACAAAATATATTTTCTTACCTTAATTTTCGAGACGAATCATTAAATGTAGATTAATGACAAAACTCATTCCACAACTCTTACCTTAATTTTCGAGACGAATCGATTAATGACAAAACTCATTCCACAACCGCTACCTTAATTTTCGAGACGGATCTAATAAGCCTAATTATGTCATGATTAGACAACATCGTGCTACAGTAATCAATCTCTAAGGGCATGTACAACGCCAATTAATACCCCGTCGCTCGTCGGTGAGCTGTCCGGGAGCCGATCATTTTGCGAAAAAGGCCCCCGCTACCTCCTACCGACGGCTCCCCCGTCGCCTCAGGACTCGACGGGGTCGTCCGTTCCCAGAGGCGGAATAGACGCACGTCGCCGCGTTGTACAGGTTGTCGCCTCCCAGCGCCGCGGCGGCGGGATCCCGCGCGCCTCCTCCCCCGCCAAAACTCAGCTGGGCGGCAGAACTGGCCTCCTCCCCGCCAAAAGCTCCCCTCCACAGCGCGCTAAGAGCTCCCCTCGCCGCATCTGCTTTCCCCTCCTCGCTGCCTCACTCTTCTCGCCGCTGCGCTCTTCTCGCCGGAGTAGGTTGCGGGGAGATGTCGTCAGCCGGCGCATCACAGAGGAATAACGGGTCGACACCTTCGACATTGGGTGCGGCAGCGACGGCCCCATGCCAAACACCCAAACCCTAGGTCGCGGCGGCGGCGGCAGGTCGTGCTGGGCCTCGACGGGCTGCTCCGCTCCGGCCTCCGTGAGCGCCGCCGCGGGCCGCTCCGCCCGGCCGCTGGAGCCGCAGGCTGCCTCGCCGCATGGGCTGCCAACGGAGCTGCAGGCCGCAAGAACACATTTTTCTGTGTCTCACCTCGCACGGCAGTCGGCACCTGCACTTCTGCCTTCTGGCCAGTGCTAGCGACAAGAGGATAGGGTCGCATTTTTTTCTTGGTGGTTGTTTATACTATGAATTGCTAATGTGGGTCGGATGAAGCTATTCCCGGCTGTTACTATGTTTTTTTTCTTATTTCTTCGGTGTTAGAACCCGTGTGTCTGGATGGATGTTACTCTGTTCTCTTTGTGTTAGCAATATCTGAAAGTACTGTGGGGGCGTGAATGGATCCATGTGTTAGTGTTAGTTTGGGGCAAACTAACACAAAAGATCCATGCATAGGTGTTAGTTTGGAGTAACACCTCAAAAAAACTAACACCTCCAAGAGGTGGTAATTGGTGTTAGTTTTGGTGGACCCCACACAACAGCAGCCAGCGGCGGATGCAGGATGGAGGACAAGCGGGGGCTGAAACAATGGAGATGTTGATTTTCACGAAGATTTAATGGTGATTTAAGACTTTTGCTATAGTGATTAGTGAAGAAACTAGGGTCATTAGGGGGGCTGGAGCCCCCCTAGACCCACCGGTAGATTCACCACTGACAGCAGCTAGCTTGTGTTATTTGTGTGTGGATGCAGCAACTTGTGTTATTTGTGTGTGGATGCATTCTGATGGTGTGGCTAGTGGCCACACGGAGGGCAACAAGGTCTCCTTCAGCCCAAATCGCACACATGAGACAGATTTGGATTCTCCAATGATTGCAAAAGTAGCATGACATGCAAAGTAACACATGCATCCATGCATCCAAGGTGTTAGTTTGTTATGTGTTAGTTGGGGGTGCAAAAAACTACCACTACCACTAACACTAACACCTTGCATCCATTCATGCCTTGTGTGATACAAATACATTGGCTGGAGCTTTACTGCTAGATCCACAACACACACAATTTACTACTTGGAATGTTCTCTGATGTATACATGATGTATTTTCAGACTACAACTGACGTGAGCATCTAACTATCAGCTTGTACATCAATGTCAGTTTAAAATTCTATGCGTGACATAAATTTTGTATCGATGGCAGGAGGCTCAGGCTTAGGCTCAGGCTGAGGCTCAGGCTCAGGCTGCTCGTGCTGAGGTTGACGCGTACGTGACGCCAGAGTTGTTGGATACGGAGGTCGACCGCAGGCACCGCTCGTTCCTGTCCGCCGTCCTCGGAGAGGATATTGGACATATGCGTTCTCGCACTACACGCTCGTTGTTGCCGATCCACGACCTTTGGGTTCCCAAGTATGTGAACTGATGCTATGTTATTGTTTGTACCTTCATTTATCGTTTTGTTGTAACTAATAAATTTACCTTATTTAATTCAGGCTACGCGCTGCAGGACTACTGCCTGTAGCGCGGTTAGTCGAGGGGGACAGACTGCGGGACGTGATTCCTCGGAAGGATCGCATGACACGGTTCCAGTACGACTTCTCCCTCCTCAGCGCGCTTCTGGACCACTGGAGGCCGGAGACGCACACGTTCCACTTCACCGTCGGCGAGATGACGCTGACTCTTCAGGACACGTCCCTGTTGATGGGCCTTCCTTGTGCGGGCGAGCCGCTGGGGGCTGTGGACATCTCCGATGAGTGGCGTACTGAGTTCCTCACTCGGCTCGCGAACGTTCCTCGGAACGATCGCGCCCCCGCCCCGTACCAGGAGTTCACGCCCCGCACCATAGGGCCTCTCATCTTTGTGCTTCCGAGACTAGCACTACTGGATGACGAGGACGTCGTTGCTGTTCGACATGTACATGGAGGAGTACGCCGTCCACAGGGTACTGAGGCAGTTCGGCCTCTACCAGGAGTCGCCTGTGCCTGTGGTGCACACTGTTCCTAACGCCCACCATAGGTGAGTTCTCGTCAATTTTTAAATTTAATTCAGCATTCGAAGATTTTAGCCGCTGACAAATATGTTTAATTCGTCGTAGGTGGTCTCGGAGGGGAGTTTCGGGGCGTGTTTCTTGGGTTCAGAGAGTGCAGACGTACGTGGACGGTTGGGCTACCGCGTCGCAGAACCTCGTCACGGAGGACCGGCCCCACAACGACACGGCGTGGGAGGCGTACATCCAGTGGTACACCCCGAGGACTCGGACGCGTGTGATGTACGTTCCACCACAGCCACCAGCGCCGGTTCCGGACGCGGCGAGGGCGATCGTTCCTACTGTCCCGTACCCGGTGCGACGGGATCAGCACTACGACGCGGCGGTGAGTTTGAAAATGCAACTAATTTTTCTTATGGTACTTAACATTCTAACATTTACTAATAATTTCTTTTGCAGTTCGACGTGATTGCGGACCTTTCACGTTTTATAGGGGAGTCGAAGGCGAGGCTGAACCTCATGTCACACCAGGAGATCGAGCAGACGCGGGATAGGATGCAGGCCATCACCACGAGGTTCCTTGCCGCGGTCAACTACTGCGGCAACCCGGCTCTACCCCTGTTTCCACGGTACCCCCAGTCGTCCTCCGGCTCCGCCTCGACTGGTCGTTCCTACCAGGCACCGTCGTCCTCGTCACGGCCAGCCTACCCAGCCACTTTCTACACGTCGTCGTTTGCGCCACGCCCTCCGGTGCATCCTCCCTGGAGGATGTCTCCTCTAGGGGGCCCGTCTCCCAGAGGTCCTGCACCTGCACCAGCACCAGCACCAGGAGGACCTGCAGCAGCAGCAGCACGAGCAGCACCACTAGTACCACCGACACACGTTCCTTCCTCGTCCACTGGCGTTGTTCTTCCGTCAGGTAATGACCACAACTCTATCTCGAACCATATACAAATACTAGATTCTATTAATTATGATACGTGATTTAATAATACTATTTGTTCCAGCTTACGTCGGCAGCGGTGACACTCCTGACTCCACCCTAGAGGACCAGTCGGGAGGGTTCGAGGACTTCAACTTGGACATGTTCGACTTCTTGCTCGGTGTGCCACCGCAGGACGAGCTCGGAGGGTCGCAGCTAGGAGGCGCGCCACCCACGTAGACACAGGAGGGAGCAGGGACGCAGCCAGGAGGGTCGCAGCTGCCAGGCGCGAGCGGTGGGACGCAGCCAGGAGGGTCGCAGCTGCCAGGCGCGAGCGGTGGGGCGCAGCCGTCTCCAGGAGGGTTGCCAGGGTCGTCCCACGAGGTTGCAGGGTCGGCGGCGGTGATGGCGACACTGCAGGCCACTGCTGATGCTAGGCGTCGGCAGATCCACCCACGTGACCCGTTCACGTACCCTCGCGAGCAGACGCACGCCGCAGTCCGAGCAGACAGGCTGCACAAGAAGACCAGACGATGCTAGATTAGGTCGCATATTGTTTATACAGCAGCACTCTTATCTGTGATCATGACTATTTTTTATTATGTCACTTTGCTTTTCGTTATTACCACCTAGTTTTCTTTGTCATAAAGTTAAAAAAACAAAAAATAAATCATTAAGTTAAAAAAATAACCCGCCGAAAAGCAACCGCGGCAGTAGGCGGTAGGTTCGAGATAGAGTATTATTAAATCACGTAGTATTAAAGTCGAAAAGCAACCGTCGTGAACCACGGCGGTAGGTCCAACCGCCGTGGCGGACGGCGGATGCCGCGCTTATATAAAGGGCGACGGCACCAGCCGTCCTGCTTGACCCTGCCGCCGCCTCCCTCTCCCCACGGGCTGCTCCTCCCTCTTAGGTAAGTTTCATTTCTTTATTTATTTTATGTAATTAGTTAAATTAGTTTAGAATAGTGTAATTAGTTAAATTAGTTTTGATTTTGTGTACCAGTAACTAGAGATGTCTACTACTGCCGCCGGAGGGGGTGAGGATGGTAATGTTGGTGGTGATCGTGATTCCTCATACCACAAGGGGAAAAACACAAATGCGTCATCTGATCCGAAGAAAATGAGCACGCTCGAAAGAGGCATGCTTCGATATATACAAGGAAAAACTGCAGATGCCATTACAAGAGGAGAGGAACCTCCTTTGGATGCTCTTTATGCTCCACCAGACATGCATCATTATTTGCAAAAAAAACTGCAGATGTCATTGCAAGAGGAGAGGAACCTCCTTGGGGTGGTCTTTATACTCTGGGTGGTCTTTATGCTCCACCAGCAGACCCGTGTGTTGCTAATCCACCAGCTAAAAAAGCTACCAAGAAAGATAAACCTTCGTCGTCACATCGCAAGAATGACTGAAGTTTGTCATTTTGTATGATGTTGTAGTCTTTCCTGCAGTGCTGTAATATTTGAACTGGATCCTATTGTCATTGTGTTGTAATAATCGAACCAGCATTCCTTAATTTCCCGTTTTTAACTTTCCTACTGGATTTATTAATAAAGTTAAAAAAATATAATGAGCGTAACCGCCGTGGAGGCCCCCTAACCGCCGTGGACGCCCACTAATCGCCGTGGGCCACGGCGGTAGCAAGGTAACCGCCGTGGCGTACGGCGGCTGAGACTAACCGCCGTACGCCACGGCGGTTACCTTGCTACCGCCGTGGCCCACGGCGGTTGGTGTATAGTTTGATAAATTTCAAAACGGTCATATAAATTTGCAAATTAGAAAAAAAAATATATAAAAATTCATGAATGTGAGATCTTTGAACTGTTAGAACTATTCAATAACATAAGTTGTCATGTGCACTGATATTTTAAAGTTAACTGATTTTATTGGAGGCGAAACTATTGAAGGGCTCATGCAGCAAACTATTGTAATTGTTCCCCCATATGTTGGTTGATCTTCCTCCCTGAACTTGAATAGTTTTTGTGTTGCATTGGATGCCTTGCTAACAGATTGAACTGATATGGTACTCTTGTTCAAATCTGAATGCTACCTTGTTATGCCAATTCTGGAATTGCTATATTACTTAATTTATGAACAGTCAGTTGCAATCTTCAAACATGTCAAATTGTTCGATTTTCTTTGTCCATTGGCTCTGAAAATATAATGCAATCCTTGTGGTTTAGTGGTTCATCGGCAACAGTTATTTGTCCATCGGTTTGCATTAGTTTGTGCCCTTCACGCTGAAATGTCAGTTAACTATTGATGGTCAGTTTTTTTTTGGTGCGCCAGTTTTTTCGGTGCGCCACTATCTGAATGTGAATAGGCAATGTGAATGGTGAACGTGAATGGTACTGTGTCCTTATCAATATAAAATGGAGGCCACACAGTGGTATACACAAATGCATTTGTAGTTGATCTTAAGCTCCATACAAAGCATTAAACAGCTTACAGACGACCTTTGTGTCTGTGGATTGTATGAGCTGTCTGAACACCTATCTATATGCTAAAGTCGAGGTTCCGCAGATTACCCCCATTTGTGGGCTGTACATGTCCTAATGACGGATTAATTAGACTTAATGGATTCGTCTCGCAATTTCCAATATAAAATGGATTAATTACCCCCGTTTTGAAACTGACTTTATTTAATTCTCTTAATTAGTAGTCAAAGTTGCATTTAATAGGGGGTGAAAAAATTTTCACCCCCTACCAAACACGGCCCAGATATACCAAAGCACAAAATTTTCAATATAGTTAACTTATCATTAAGCACAAGAATTTATAACATCGTTTCTTGTTGTTGGCAGATATGAGTTGAAAATACAGGTGTTCTGGCTAGTGATGCATCTAGGCTGATTTTCTGTAAGGTGGTCACATGTGATTAGTCAAGTATTTATTTGTTGGGTACCAAGTGCTTAATTATGGGTAATCAAATTGATGTGTTTCTACATAGATAATGTGGTTGAGACCCTACCTTATCTTTCCTGTGTTTGAACATGATGTGGAAGGCATTAGCCATTTTTTCATGTACTGGTGGATAGTTTCAAAAACATTGCACATAAGCTCCATGTGGTGATGAGTTTGTCCCCTGGCTTTGGATCTGAATCTTTCAATCTGTTGTTGACTTCTTTAAAGTTTGTTTTCATGGTCGTTCTTCGTATGACAGTTATAAAATTTGTATTTATGTTCTTGTATCTCAGTTTGAGAGTAATATTATTTATATGAACTTTAATTTCTAGCTCTTGTTTGAGGCTGGATATGGTATATGTCAGCTTTGAGCTCCAATTTCATTCTTTGTTTTAAAATTTCAATGCATCATGCATGGTGGTTCACTCTCAGTTTGCTGTCTTTGGTTATTGTTGTTTGCATATTTTATTCAAAAGTAAACACAAAGTCTAGACAAACCGGTATGCAGCAAAGCCTTGAGGCTAGAAACTAGCTAGACCAACGTGGCCTGTAAATCACCGGACCCCAAACAGCTATTTCCAAAGGTGAAAAGAAACACATGTATTCTTTGTGCACAAGGTTTTACACCTGTAAACCAATTACAGGTTCAAAAAATTACTAGACCGCCAAACAAGCCCTTAGTAGTTTGTGATTTGGTATTTCGTTTCTTTGTAAGCACAGCGACCGCTGGGAACCGCTGCTACGTTTGGGTGATGCGATGCTGCTGCACAAATTGAACTACCGCATTCTACCATCCTGCCGCCCCACTGTCCCCGTGTATGCGTAATATTCTGCTCAGATTACTCCCAAAAGCAGAGCTTCTCATTAGTAAACATTTACTAGAGGTTACAAAGGCACTGGGAAATTTGACTTGTCGAAAAGCATGGGAAAAGAAAAAGGAAAACTTAAAGCACGAAGCTCTGCTAGAGACTAGGAGTACTACTACTAGTGACAGCTTATTATTTGCCCATGCAGGGACGGCGTCTCGGGAGGCCGGTGCCCAGGCCACGTAGCGCCCGGTCGCGCGCCACGTACGCGGGCTCACATCTTGCCGTGGCGGTGCGCGCAGGTGGAGCCGGCGCACCCCTCCACGCACTTCTCCACGCACCGGTCCACCCGCTCCGCCGCGCGCTCCCGGAGCGCCCGGTCCTTCTCCTCGAAGTACACCGACGCCGCCTTCTCCGCGGCGCGCTCCTTGGCCGCGCGCTCGTCGTCGCCGCCAAGCCGCACCCCGTGCGGCTGCTCCGGCGCCGCTCCGTTGCCGCCGCCCAGCGTCAGCTTCTCCTTGATCGCGCCCGTCACGTTCCCGAGCGCGCCCAACAGGCCTGGCCCTGTCTGCCCCCTGCTGCACGCGCATAAGAATTAACACATAGTACAAATCATCACACGGTCAAGTGTCAATCAATCGTACGTGATCGAAGACCAGTGTGTGTAAATAAAGAAGCGAACAATGATCATCGAAACGGCACGTACCTGTCGGCGTCGTGGGCGCCGGCGGCCGTCTCCCTGGCCCTATCGGCGGCGGTCTGCGCGGCGCCCCTGCTAGCGTCGGTGTACTCGCCGGCCTTCTGCTTGGTCACGTCCTTCGCCTCCCTCGCCCTGTTGGCGGTGTAGTCCTTCGTCTCCTGGGCCTTCTGCCTCGTCGCCTCCGCGGTCTCGCTCGTCTTGTGCGCCACGGCATCCTTGGTCTCGCGCGCCTTCTCGGCCGCCGCGTCCTTGTACTCCCCGAGCTTGTTCTTGGTCGCCTCCGCGGTCTCGCTCGTCTTGTGCGCCACGGCGTCCTTGGTCTCCCGCGCCTTCTCCACGGCGGCGTCCTTGTACTCCCCGAGCTTGTTCTTGGTCGCCTCCGCGGTCTCGCTCGTCTTGTGCGCCACGGTGTCCTTGGTCTCCCGGGCCTTCTCGGCGGTGTAGTCCCGGTACTCGCCGAGCTTTTCGCCCGTGGCCTGCGCCGTCTGCGTCGTCTTTTCGGCGGCCGTGTCCTTGGCGCCGCCGAAGGTACGGCCCACGGCGCTGACGAAGGACTTGGCGCCCTCCTGCACGCTCCCCAGGATGCCGCCACCGCCGCCAGCAGCTGCACCGGAGACGTCGCGGTCGGCGCGGGATCGCGCGATCTCGTCCGCCGCAGACCGGGCGTTCTTCTCCGCCTGCACCAGGTGCTCGTCCCGCGCCCGCGCGAGCTCCTCCACGGCGCGCCGCGCGTCGGCCTCGGCGCGCGCCTCGCGGGTGTCCTGCTGCCTCGACGCCATTACGATGGTCTTCTTCTCTCTCTACTTCTCTCGGAACGCGCTGTTTGCTTCTTTTCCGGTGGCCTGAGCTACAGAGCTAGCTAGTGTGTTCGAAGTGTCGCAGCACACGAAGTGAGGTGAGGTCGTGGAAGCGGTGAAGCGCGTATATACTCCGGGGCGAGAAATGAGAGGGCGACACGTACCCCCCTGGGGTGGACACGTGTGACTCGTATGGGAAGACAGGGAACAGTGACACGTATGTGATCGGCGTGTTGCGTCGGACGCCAGAGCGACGCGTGTGCCACTTTGGCTCCGTTGCCGATGCCTTTGCCGCTTGCTAGTTGCTAGCGTCTCTAGACGTTCTCGACCTTTCTTCTCTTCTTCATGTTTCAGGGCTCCGTATACGGCTACCGTGGGTAAGAGTTGCAACTTATAGTTCACCAAAGTCTATCAGTTTACTTCCCAAAATTTTCACTAACAACCCGTCACATCAATCTTCTTTCCACTAATTCGGAGTATTAAATGTAGATTAATGACAAAACTCATTCCACGACACTTACCTTAATTTTCGAGACGAATCTAACGAGCCTAATTATGTCATGATTAGACAATGTCGTGCTACAGTAATCAATCTCTAATGACGGATTAATTAGACTTAATGGATTCGTCTCGCAATTTCCTGTTCATTCGTGTAGATTATTTACGTTCAATACTCTAATAGACCTTGAAAGGGGACCCAAAAGTTTCTAGCCATCACATCTCATGATTATTAAATAAAAAATATTGCAACATTTTTATGTTACAACATTTTTCGAACAACAAGTTGAATCAACATTTTCCAAAATTTTAGAAAAATGTTCCAATAACAATTCAACATTTTTTTTACCTCTTCTTCCTCCCGGGGCCGGCGACACCTTGGCGCGCGGCGGCTAGCCGGCAGTGCACCAACACGCCGGCCGCAGCGCTACGACACTTGGCGAGCTCGCGCGCAGGGTGGCCAGCTTGCTCTGGCCAGCGGCGGGCACGTGCACACGCGAGGGGTCGACGGCAGTCGCGACAGCGGAGCTCGCCGGGCGCTGCGTGGAGCTCAGGGTGGCGCGGGTCGCGCGGAGATGGTGGCGGCGACCGGTCACGGGTGGTGGTGGCCATGAGTGTGTGCTGCTGCTGCTGCTAGGGTTAGATGTAGATCCAATGGTTGTTGTTGATTGCATGAATCGCAAACATTGGAAGTTGCATTGCCTTACTAATTTTCGGAAGATATATAGGATTTTCCGAGGGAGGCAAGGCAATCCATCTTCTGTTGGATTTCATCTGGAATTCTGGATTGGACCTGCTCACCGTTTAAAAAGGCCGAGTTAATTTAAAGTCGGTTAGATAGATGATGAGCCTTATTGAGCTAAAACTTCAGGGCCAACCTAAATCGAATGGGAAAAAGTCCATATTACCTCCCTTAACTTCTGTTTAAATTTTCTTTTCCTCTCTAAATTAGAAAACTGTTTGTTTGTGCTCCTCGAACTATTGAAACCAGTCCGTAGGCCATTTTCAAAGTAGTTTTTATCAGTCATGAGGGAGGTAAATTGAACTTTCATGATAGTTCAGGAAGCTCAATTAGACATTAGAAAAAATATAAAAATAATTTTTATTCTTTTATTTACTTTTTTTTGTTGAATTTCACTCCACTCATAGTTGGGACCTACTAATTCGTTGTATCTACAGCAAATTTAGATGGACTCTAACGAGCTAATTTTCACTATTTTTGTTTGTAATTTTCGTCTTATTCTATACACGTGTTATTTCTACCTACTCAAGATATTCATCAATCTAGTAGAATGACAACAGACTCGTGTATAGGGAACTAGATTAGCTTACCTACCTATCTAATTTATTATAGAAATTTTGGGATCCGCGATTGGACATGGAAAACATAAATACTTTTTCTTGGTTAAAGGAACAAACGATTCGATCGATTTCCGTATTGATTATGAAAACCCACGGGAAGCAACTGGACGAATTGCCCATGATTGTACATGGAAAATAGAAATACTTTTTGTGGTCTGATGACTCTCTTTTTTGAGATGTGTGAAGTCGGTATTTTTTCATTATCTAAAAACACGAAAGGAAGGAGGAATAGAAATGAATAACTATGATATTTTTGACTTAAAACAAACTTTCTATGATTTTTATAACATTAAATATCATTTTTACTATGTGTAAATATACATTTATTTCAGAAAAAATATTTGGATTTTTAAAAAAATATTTCTATAATTTTTATAAAGTCTCATGAACCTCTATGAACTATTATGGAAGTTCAACTTACCCCTCTCATGGCTGACATGGCGTCACGTAAGTCAGCTAACGTGCCGCCACGTCAGCAAAACCGCTTTGGAAACCACTTAGGGAGGTAAATCAACCGGTTTCAATAGTTCGAGGAGCCTAAAAATCTGGTTTTCTAGTTTAGGTTGGAAAAGTAAACTAACACAGAAATTGAGGGAGCTAATATGGACTTTTTCCAAACGAATGATGATCGGCCTGCTGATACCAACCAGCTCAGCTGAGTGAGATTCTAGATCTAAAAGCTAGAACTCAAGGACCACGCCCTTTTGACACTTGACACCGCCAGGTGGTTGCGAAATAATCCGAGCTGCGGTGCCAGTTCAAACCCAACAGCGCCAACGCCCCCATGACCCCATCCATCTTCTGAGATCTGCGCACCTAACAGGGAATCGATCTGCCGCGCTTGGTATAGCTGTTGAACCACCCGATCTCACGCGTTCCGCCCAGCCGGCCTTTTGGCCAGATCAGTAGATCCATCCAACTATCCCTGGTTTTTCTACCACTAGGCACTAGTAGCTGTGTTTTGTGTTTTCCTGGCTTCGAGACAGACCAGAATTTACGTTCCGGCCACAGCGAGGTGCTGGACAGTTTGCTCTGTGAATGCGAGCGGTGGAAGAGCCGAAGAAGACGGCACGCGTTGCCGCGTTTCGCCCTAGTTTATGGTGAAGCAAGGTACTCTGGGTCTCTCGGACGACGGAATGTGCTCGGTTGAGTAGATTACGGAGTAGATCGGTGCTCAATTGCTGTTTTCCATGATGTTGGCAAGTTCCTTGCGTGTCCACTTCCACATCGGTGTAGTTTGGTGAAGACCAATGTTTTAAAATCAAACATGGAAGTACGGAGACCATTCCTTTTTTCGGAGAAAAGGGATCTAGAAAAGGGGGCAATCGGCTCCTTGTGCCATGGCGCTGTACCAAAAAAAAAAAACATCACGGATGATTTGGTTTAGGGGCATAACTGTCACTGTTTATAAATTTTAAGCCGTTGCAGCGACCACTACCAGCGTACAGGTCACCCTGTCGTCCTCGCACAGCCTGTTCGTTTGGCTGGTGGCTGATGGCTGGTGTTGGTTTGTTCTGAGAGAAAAGTACTGCTGACTGATTGCTGGTGACTGGTTTGTTCTGAGAGAAAAGTACTGCTGACTGGTGGCTGATAAGCCAAGCGAACAGGGCGGGTCATCCACACTCATCCCATTCCCAGTTTTCCCATCGCCCTATTCGCCCGGTTCGAAACGCAAGGAACCAAGCGCAACCCAACGCCCAGCTGCAGACAGGCAGAGCGCCACTCCCACGCCTTGGCCTCGCTTCTGCTGCTGGTTCCTCCGCTGCAACTCTTCACTCGCGGGAGTCCCCCGGAGCCCGCTGCGAGATCGCCGGCCGGGCCCCGCGCTCGCTCGATACGGAGGGGAGGAAGAGCGGCGACGGGCGCCGCGGCAATCCACAGGCTCAAGTTCTCCGACCCGAAGCTCCGCAAGTGCGAATGGCGGCCGCGTCCAGGAAGGAGGAGGAGAGGAACGAGCGGATCGTGCGGGGGCTCCTCAAGCTGCCGCCCAACCGCAGATGCGTCAACTGCAACGGACTCGTAAGCGCTCTCCGTTACCCCGTCATTTCCGCGTGGCCCGTGGCTTTGTTTTTGATCCGTGACGGTGCTCGATGTTTTTACTCATGTACGTCTCTGTGTTTTCTGGGTGTGTGTGGCGATGTGACTCTGATCCAGGGGCCGCAGTACGTGTGCACCAGCTTCTGGACCTTCGTCTGCGTCTCCTGCAGCGGCATCCAGTGAGTGCTGCATCGCCTTCTCTCCCCTCCTGTCACTTTGATTCCGCGCATGTGTGATCATCCGTGCCTCCTGTTATTCATCAAGTTTTGTTGGATTGGATTGGGTTTCCAATGTGTCGCCTACCCAAACTAGCGATGCATTCACTTTGATTCTGAAAATCTGAAGAAGGATTGACTAAGCTAGCTAGTTTTGTATTCGGGCATGCTCATGTAATCATGTTCTGATCTCTTCTGTTATCCTAACACATCGATGCACTTGTAGCCGTGAGTTCACGCACCGTGTGAAATCAGTCTCCATGTCCACGTTCAGCACGCAAGAGGTCGAGGCTCTCCAGAAGGGTGGGAACCAGGTGAAACCATCTGCTGAGTTTGTTGTTCTGCTGTTTGCGGCAAGGGGACGCCGTTTTGGTTTTTTGTGTTAACTCTTCAACTGATTGATGCAGCGAGCCAGAGAATCCTTCCTGAAGGACTTTGATACCCAGAAAATGAAGCTACCTGATAGCACGTAAAGAAAAATTCAGTCACTATTATCTGTTTTGGTAATACATACCATTATACCAAGCAAATAAACTAAAACCTATTGTTGCAGCAACATTGGCAATCTTAGGGAATTCATAAAAGCTGTTTATGTGGAGAGAAGGTATGTGGGTGGGAGGTTTTCTGAAAGGCCTCCAAGAGATAAACAGGTAAATTTTGTTGGGTCTTAGAAGCCCTAATTGTTATATATCCTGCCTGAAATTTATCCTTTATTATCAGTCTGGCATTTTTACTATCAGTGGCTTCAGCAAGCCTACTGCTATATAATTAGATATCACTGAATAGTGAATACATATACAGATGTATTTGTAATTAAATCTCATTTATGTTTTATTCATTAAGTAAAGCCTTCTTATAATGTACATATTTTGTAGCAATGCATCTTTCTGAAGTAATATTCCATCTTGCAGAACGAAAAGGTCCATGAAGAAGAACATAGAAAGGCAAGCTCCTACCATTCATTTTCACAGAGCCCACCTTATGATTACCAGTATGAAGAGCAACACAATGGGAAACAATCTGCATTCCTAAGTAGGAAGCCTGGTTCAGATCGAGGGCTTCAGGGCAAGATTTCTGTATTTGCTTACAATTCGCATAGCCTGCATGAGAGAAGGTTTGAGGACGGATTTGCTGGTGAGAGTTGTGGATCGAGGACTTCTAACTGCTCAGGCTCAAGCACGAATGATACAGTTAGAACTGCACCGCAATCACCTAATTTTCCTGATAATGGACGTTTCAGCCCACCTGTGTTAAAAGATCAATCAAATCAACAGAGTTCTTATGGACTCACCAGTTCACAGGTGGGTGGAGATGTATTTCTTGAAAAACGTATGAGCTCTTTTATGGTACACAATACTAGGCTATACTAGTGTTCGGAAAGGACTAGTATTAAATGTCCGATGGTCAAGATTAATTGTATACTTCTAAAACTCCCTATGTGGTATGGTAGTATACATGAGTAGTATAGTTGTATAGGTAGTGCATGGGTATCATGGTGAAAGAACACAAAATGGCATCATTATAATATTTTTTTGACACTAGCATAAAGTCTACAAGATATTTCCATTTGGAATCTCACTTTTTAAAATGTACTCCCTCTGTTCCAAATTTGTAGGGTGTTTTAGCTTTTCTAGGTGAGTAGATATTATTGTGCATCTATACATACGCCATTTTCCAGGTGCATAGCAAAAACTATGGATCTAGAAAGCTAAAATGACCTACAATTTGGAACCGATGGAGTAATAATTACTAAATTAACCATAATAATAGATAGTTAGATCTTCTCTATACTACATACCATTAAGTGGTAGCATTGTGCACCATAAAAGGAGCTCAAATGTATACTTTCATTTCTTATCACATTAAATAAATAAACCAATCTCTCTTGCAGAGAACTGTATCAGCAGGAAACATAGATTCAGTCTCTCTTAAGTCAGGCAAATCAAGCTTGTTTGATTTGATTTTTGAGGATGATAATGTTCAAAGGACTCAGAAGCCCACAAACTCTGCTGCACCAAGTTTCATAGCCTTTTCTGATGCTATTAGTGCCCCAAATCAAGATCTCTTTAATTCCACAGCTGCTCAGAAAAACCATGTAACTAACTTGGATCAACCTCTAGACCTATTTGCAAATAGGCCTACCGAAACTCCATCTGCTGATAAAGCAATACCAGCAGCTCCGTCAATGGACAATGCTGGGTGGGCTACATTTGATACACCTCCAGAACAAAAGCAACCTTCAGTTACTGGGCTTTCTTATGTTGCTGCCACAAGCAATGATAAAAAGACTCTGAGTCGAGATTTGTTTTCTTTTGAACCAAATAATGAGCCAACATGTTTTGAGAGCTGTAAGGATAATGCTTCAGTTACCAATAAATCTACCTCTACATCTCTTGATACAGGCAATGCTCAGGTGAGGAACATTTTTTTTGTTAATCTAGAAGTTTGCTCTTTCTATATATGTTTTTTGTCATTATGTGTTCGCAATAAATGGTATTGAAGTGTGCTCCTTTTAAGGCATCACACGTCCTTGGAATATTTGAAATAATTTTCTTTTTATGAAATAGCTGATGGCATTATGTAGTTCTGCTATAAGCTTAGTGTTGTGCTTCAAATCTTATGCTTCAATTTTCAATTTCCTCTTCTATGACAGCCTTGGAGCACTTTTGAGGTCTCCAGTACTAGTACCCAGTACACTGTCAAGGGAGATCTATCATTGATGACTTCTAAATTGCAAGATTCTGGACCAATTGATGAAAATAGTTCTCAGGTGGGTAAATAACGAATTTCATTAATGAGTTAGTTATTTTCTGGATTTTTAAAATGTTTTTAGGTTATTTGTTCTAACTCAATGTGGTGGTTGTTTATTCGTAGCTCTGGCATTCATTTGATGATGTTAATGGGGTCGTTTCTCATGATCAACTATGTGCTCAGCAGCGAATTGATGAGCACAGTAATGTTGTAAACATTTCCCTTTCAACCAGCAATCCATTTATGTGCTCTGTTGCTTCAAAGGTATACCATTTCCCTGATTCCCTCTGTCTTTTTTTGTGTGATTCAATTATTCAGCACTAAAGATGTTTCCTTCCATTTAGGGATCTCAAGATGATGACCCTGCTAAAGTATTCATGGACGGATTATCACCTAATATATTGTTTTCTGCTTCCACAGAGCCATCTATGGTATCTGCCATTCCTTTAATTATATGGTTTTCAGTAGTTCCTATGTCATTTAGCTTTTTGTATACAGTTCCTCTCACAATTAGATTTTGGCCTTACAGATTACCTCTTATTTGCAGGAAGGAGGCTCTACTGAGCATGTGCCATTAAATCCATTTGAGCTTCCATTTGACACTCATTCAGGGACTCCTGATCTGGTAATGCCATTTCTTCCTTCCATGAATGGAGTATATGCTTACCTTCCATGAATTGGTTTCTCTAGAGTCACGCCCCCTGTAACCAGTAGAATCTTGCAAACTGTACAATATGCCAATATACCCTAAAGCATTTCGCTGTTGTATAACATTATAAATGCTATGCTTGGTAGAATATGCAAATCAGTAATTGTCCGGAACACTATTGATATTAAACTAAGCCGGTGGGGTTAAGACCGTCCCACGGTTTTCATTAAGAGAAAGGAACCTAATCCCGGCTTAGAAAATCCACCGGTTCCATAAATTCGTTCCATCGAGGAATCGGACCCGGGTCTCCTGGTTGCGAACTTGCGACCATACCTCAGCCCCCTCTAACCAACTAGGTTAGAACACTGTTGATATTGTTTCATGAAGGCAGGAAGTCATGTCATAGTCATGTGACTTCAGCTCAATTGCTCAAACAGCTTATTATCAGAGGTCTGATAGTATAGAAATTAATAAAAAGTGTGAGTCAATCATACAACATCTCAATTGGTGGTGGCTCTTGAAGATACTGTCAATTTTCAGAGTTGTATTTTACTTGTACTAGTCATGTCTGATCAGTACACATAAGCAGATTAGCTGTGACCGGTCCTACTCCGGCAGTCTGTATCCAGTGATGGCCAACACGGCCAACTTGCCACCATATCCTGGACTACACTTGCTTTCAGTTTCCTGACATGCAACATCTTTTGCAGTTCATGGACGTAAGTTCATTGCAAGAGGCCTTGCCGAATCCAGATGTACCAGCTTTCCTTGATGTTTTGCCTGAAACATGGTTCTCCAGCAATTCTTCTCGTGCCTTCGTTCCATCAGCATCATATGGTATGCTTTCCGTGACAGCATCTATCAATTGATCATCTTTCTACTGTTCACACCACAGCCACCAAGTATATGACTGTAAAACCCTGTGCATGTTCAGGTGGGCTACCGTGCCTTATTGAGCAGGCCCCAAACTCTCCGCTGCGGTAAATTACTCTGCCCTGCCGCCTGCTTCAGTATGATCCATCGATCGTTATTCAGGCTACTTACTGATCGAGATCTGCTTTGTTGATTCAGGAACATACCAGTAGGCACTGTATCTACAGGAAATCCTTTTGCGTAGAGGATGGCGATGGAGACGCTAATCCGCGTCATGATCATGTCGCTTTTAGTTCGATGAACTTTAGAGCTAGGTAGGATGCTAGGCATTTTGTGAGAACCCGGATGAAGGTCTAGTGGTGGTGCACAGTTCAAGGTGATAATTTTAAGGTTTGTGCTGGAGTGCTGGTGCATGGAATGTGTATATTCTTTGTCCACTTCATTTCATGTACTCAAAATGAAGGGGCTGGCTCATTGTTCCAACTTCGTCAGAGGGCGATTCACACCAGACGTTGGCCGGGCGTCCTGGTACATCTCTCTTTCTGATAGTTACGATTACTTGATTAGGATGGCTTCATCCAAACTACTCAGGTACTCCTGCGGATATGCTTGAAAAATATCTGCAGCATTGGCAAGTTGGCAACCCTGTCGTGGCGGGCTGGCGGCCGAGGTGTGTCGGCGGCATGGCTGGCTAGAGCAACTAGACAGGACGACGGTACGTTGGGGCCGCGATGTGTGCCATCCGCCCATCAACGCAGTCTTGTACAAATGCGTCTTTCCCCCCATTTCGAATAGGACTTCATCTGTTGCCTCTCAAACTGTTCTGTTTTGCACAGCCTTCGTAAGAGGTGGACGGAGTGCTTGATTTGAATGTGAATTGCCCGTTTTCACGAGAGTTCTTTTGTTTATTTTCAGCTATTGAGTTTATAAGTCTCTTGCAAGCTTGAAACAACTCTGTGTCTTCCGTGCAAACGTACCCTGGCTCTCAGATAGAGGTGCCTTCAAGAGCCTGTTGGGCAGATTTTTAAATGATTTTTGCTGATTTGTAAGGTTGGTTTGTTGTGAGAGAAAGTTAATTTGTTGTGAGAGAGAAAAATATACTAAGTTAAAAATGGAAACACTGAAGAGTACGACTAATGTAAGATCATTTATAATTGATAAAAGTTCGATACAGTTCCAATTCAGGAATCGATTTGGTGAAAAAAAGAGTGCTAACTTAAAAATTGAACGTTTGCACATCAAAGGGGAGAGGATGTTTACTACCAGTACTTCTGTACACCGTATAATTACTAAAAGCTCCTCTAATACATTTGAACCGTGCTAAGAGCGTAAATTACAGCTTAACGGCACCGTGCAGTGCCAGTGCGCACGCACAAGCGAGAAAAGAAGAAAAAAAAAATCAACACCTGCCAACGACGACACTACCGGGACTGCTGCGCCGCCGCACGGCGCATCCTGCTGCCCCACGTCTCCCCCGCGGCGCGGCCGCGGCGCTCCGCCGCGCGCCACTGCAGCCCGGCGAGCTGCGCCTCCCAGTCCGCGAACCCCGCGCGCCGCGCCGCCGCGCGGTAGCCGGCCGCGTCGCCGCCGCCGCAGCGGAGCTGGATGTCGTAGCCGCGCCTGCGCTCCGGGTCGGAGAGCACCTCGTAGGCCTCCCGCGCCGCCATGAACCGGTCGGCGCCGCCGGGGCACGCGTCCGGGTGCCACCGCCGCGCGGCGCGCCGGTACGCCGCCTTGATCTCCTCGGGCCCCGCCGTCTCCTCCACCGCCAGCACCTCGTACATCGACGCCGCCACCGCCGACGACGACGGAGCGGACACCGCCGCGGCCGACACCCGCACCCGCGTCCGACGCTGGCACCTGGCCCCGCCAAAATGATAGCCCGCGCCCACGGCCACGGGCTTCGCGCTCACCGAGTTCATCCTCCCCCCCTTCCAAATCCGCTGCCGACCTCAACGGCTCGACCCAACCGAACCGAGAGACGACCCAGAAAGTGATGTGTTTTGCGACGCGTAAGCTAGCTGCTACTCCTACGGATGAAGCGAAAGCAGTCGCGTCTCCCGCTGCCTCTGCGATCTTGGTTGGCGTCGAAAGGCCGCGGACCTGGCGTTTAAATAGCGGGGAGAGCACGCGTGAGCGAGCGGCCAGGTCGGGAGGTCTGCTCTGTTCTGGAAGGGGCAGCGGGGTCGGTGGGTGTTGAGGCGGGCGGGACCGCGGCGGCGGGAGGGATAAGCGAATTGCGTCATCGCCCACGGAGAGAGCGCGCGGGTTTATTTTGTTTGACGCGCGCGCGGCTAATTTGCACCACCGGTTTATCGTGATTTATTACTGTTTGTGCCGCGGTTTGTTTGGTTGGAGTTGTTCTCTGCTCGATCTGGATCTGGATGTTCGTTCTAGAGGGACACTGACGTGCTGCGCCCTTTCTAGATTTTTGCTTTCTTTTTTTTTTTGCAAATCTAGATTTTTGCTTTTTTTTTTGTCTGTCGAGATTTGCTCGTTGACTAGCTCGATGACTTGTGCAGGGCGCTCGATGGTAGCGTGATTTGTTTTGTTCTTGCCACCATATCGTGCCGATGCGGGCGTGCTTCCTTCCAGTTCAACCGGGAGAAAATTGCACGGGAGATGAGTCGTCGGCTCGTCGCTCATCAGTGATGTTTCTTTCATTTCTTTTTACGAATACATACCAGATTGTTGTGTCTATTTCATTACAAATGTTCATTTTTAGAGTACGAGTACGACTACGTGTTCATTTTAATAAAAACGTTAGGTTTCTATAATTTGAAACACGAAAGTATTAAGAGGTTTAATTAGAAATCTCTATAAACCTATGATTTCTTGAAAGGGACTTGTAGGATGGACAATGGCCCACAGCTGCTGTTTGTTTTTTTTTTAATTGGATGCAGGAGAGGGGGGTTACAAACTTGCTAGTGGCATAACGTGCGAAAAGGCAACACATGAGAAACATTAACAGAGCCAGATTGTCTCTATCAAACACTATGAACAATGTTGTCGTCGATTGTTATTTCAAACAGTATCTACGCATCGATCTCTCTTTGTAGCGGGTGGTGTAGGTCAGTTGGTGATCGATCTCAAAGCTACATGACAATCCTTCAGGCTCAAAGCCTCCCTCGGACTAGAGGCAATCTGCTAGTGGAGGTGTTCCGTAAACTGAGACCCGGGCTTCTAGGTATGTAGAAGACGACAGATCTAGCATGTAGTGAGAGTGGTTGCTTGATAGAGATCATGTTTTGCTCCATGCATGGCTACTAAGATTATTTTATTATCATCATATTTCAAAAAATCTAGAATCACGTAATATGCTAGTGATAGAGTGATAGAAGAGGATGGAAGGGAGATATCCATTGCTGCTTATGTGCGTGGGAGGGTACAAACAGTGAATCATTTTTTTTTTCGGTTGTTCTATGGCACAGTTTGCCTGGTGCTGTGTCCATAGTATCTTTGAGTTGTCGAATTCCCCTCAATCTTGGAATGATCTGCGAGGGAGCTGATCTTCTATTAATTTCGAATTCCCCATAGACTTCATTTGTTTATTTTTGCAGGCATGGCTTGGGCTTTATGGAAATCTTGCAATATAATGGTAATTGAAAAGAACTTTCCATCAAACCTGTTGGTTATAATTCGTTCTGGTGTCTTGTTTGTGCAGAAATGGTCTTTCACTTTTGAAGGATTCTGACCAAGAGCTGATCGCGAAGATTGTTGACAAGATTCAGGTGTGGCTGAGCGGCTACAGGCTGAGCGAGATGGTGGATACGAACATCGTTGAACTTTGAAGTTCTCATGCTGTAATAGGACAGAGTCCTTTCCAGTTTATGTGCTGAATTGTTGGCAACTTTGTTGTTGCTGGCCACCTTTGTATCAAACCCTTATGGCTTTCTATACAAGCAGAGGCAATCTTTTTTTAAAAAGAGTGATTGTTGAATACAGTGATGACCTTGGTGAGGACCGAATACCGATGGAGACCATTTTGTTAGGGAATGTACAACCCAGAACCTCGACCTTAGAGCCTGTTCGTTTGGTTGGGGCTGGTGCTGATTTGTTCTGAGAGAAAAGTACTGCTGGCTGGTTGTTGGTGATTGGTTTGTTCTGAGAGAAAAGTACTGCTGGCTGGTGGCTGATAAGCCAAACGAACAGGGCGTTAGTATACAAACAGATGTATAGATAGCTCACACAGCCCACAGAGAGACCATTTGTAAGCTATTTAATGCTTTGCATGTAGATTAAGTTCAACTATAAATATATTTTTTTATACCGTTGTATGGCTCGATTAGATCCTTCTTGAATTGTCTATGTGTTGATCTAGCTTTAGCTTTGATAGCCGAATTTCTATTAATTACCCCTTTTCATCCTATCACTAATAGCAACTCATCCGATCACAAGTCCATATCCTCGCTTGGATCGTACACTCGTATAGACCAATCCGGACCGCGCGCACAACACAAATAGCACACACCGGCAATAGCAGTCACAGCAACACACGCATATCACGCCTCCTACCTTCTCTCGGTCGGTGGACATAGAAAAGCTCCACCTCGCTCAGAGCAAGCCTAGCAGCAAAGCCAGCTGCATGTTGCTTTCTTCCCTCCGTGCCAGGAGCCACCACTCTCTCTGCTCCTTTTCCCCACATAGGGAAAATAGCTTCTCCTCACTTTGCAGCTTTCTCCACCTCCTACCATTTCGCCAAACATTTTGACGCAAGACTCCGTAAAAAGTAGTTAGCGCCTAGCATACGGGTGACTACGGTCACTGTAGAGTCAACGGGGATATCGGACAGGGATGATACACTGGTGTCTGGTGGACGGGGCCGCGGAATCGGACAACAGGTGGCATGCACCGTCAGTTCGGTCGCAACCAGTGCTACTCCAATAATTAATTTTCCACTTGGTATATGACTAATTAGTTGCTCACCGCGCACGGATCGGACGTGGGTTTTCTTTGGATCTGTGTGTGTGTGTGAACACACACACTCCACGTATCTATCTAGATGCATGCACGACCTCCTCTTGTTTCTAGCTAGGGAGATACTACTACTGTAGACAGACACACATACCTTGCCAGCCTAGATGATCGGGATGCCGGACCGCTAGTACAGAAAAAAAACCCCTTCTAGATCGATCGATTATTAGACCGGCCGGTGTGACTGCTGCGGCATGCATATGGGTGCGTGGCTAGCTTTGGCTCGACAGAGAATTCGGTGACGGCCGGCCTGACGGGGAGAGGACGTACCCCCGCCACGGCGAAAACGACGTGCTTCTAGACGGGAGGGTCTCGTCCGTCCACGGACGGTCGCTGTTCTTCTGCTACTAACGAGAAACTGACGTGCCGCGCGCGCGCGGGTAACCAAGGTAGCGATGGAACCAAAACATCCGAATTGTGTAATAGATTGGTATTTTTAGATCACAATAAAATAAATTTGGTGCTAATTTTTTATGCATTATAACCAGCTAATTACTGGAAAAAATAAAAAAATTAGCTATAATTTTTTTATGGATTATTTGCTTTCGATAGAGAAAAAGGTGAAAAAACATCCGTATCCGAATCCGAATAGATATCCGAATTTCTTTTCATCATTTGATCAAAATATAGTGCACATTTGAGATTTATTTTGTATGAATCTTAACAAGTACAATACCAAGAACAAGAATATAAATTTTGGATACAAAATATTATGCCTACTTTAACTAAAATAAAAAAAAACGACTAAAAAATGATATCCGAATTGATATCCGGTTCCTTCCCTAACCCAAGCGGCCAAGCTCAAACCCACATCAGTCGATCGATTTGTTTCAGCGCGGTTTTTTCTGCGCGCGTTTCGTTTCCATTCGTGCGCGGTCAGCGTGTTAGTTTCAGCAGTCAGCAGGGCTACTGTGCACCGGTCGCCTCTTAATTCGTGGCTGGCAGCAGTGCTGCCCTGATCGATGGCGTTTTGTGATGGATCGATCGACGTGAAGCTAGAGCGATCAGGAAGCATAACAGGTAACGAAATTCAACGGTTCATCTGATCACGGTACAAGGACGGCACTAGCTAATGACTCACTTGCTTGCTTTGTAGTACTCCCCTTTTCACCAAAGGTCCTTTAACTTACTTGGTTGGAGGGGTTGAGGAATGATCGCAACTAGGAGATTATGATTCGATTATTTGTTAGAGCGAATTTACGGAACTAGTTAAAAACAATCCCTCACTGTTGAAGTTGGAGTTCGGAGATTTTCTAAGTCGGAATTATATTCCTTTATCTTTGTTAAAACAATATGGTGGTCTTAACCCTACTAGCTTAGTTTATGAGTACTCCCTTTTCCCTTTTCTACGTTGCTTTTTACTCCATCAGCAATCTCTGCTTACAACAACTATACACGTGGGCGTGTAACATCATCCCATTAGGACTTACTCCCTTCGTCCTCTAAAAAGTGCAATCCTAACTTTTGAAAAAAAATCACACAAAGAATGCAATCCTAAAAAATAAATCTAGTTATCTTCCTAATTAAGTGGTCAGATCTGATTTGCATCGCAAAACTTACTGCATTTGACAAACAAATAAGGATATTAGAGTCTTTTCATTTCTCCACTAATATGTCCTTAAAAAACTAAAATTGCATTCTTTTATGGGACGGAGGGAGTAGTAGAGTATCGATGATTGACATTAGGCTGGTCGCACTGGGGTGCGGTAAAAGCAACTGCACAGGACACGGTGGCGTTTAGGGTAGGCTTTTGGCGTTTTTCCTGCTGCACCGGTGGACGCCAAATAGACCTGAGCATTTCACGGGCCGGACCGGATTCGGGCCGGGCCGAAAAAAAACCCGGGTTTTTCGGGTCGAGAAAATCCTGCCCATGACCGTCCCATGGGACGTGTCGGGCCTCAGTTTTCGGGCCGGGCTCGGGCCGGGCCCGGGCTTGGGCGGGCCGCCCGCGCATTTTATAGTGTAAAGTAACTAAAAACAGCATTTCGGGCCGGGCTCGGGCCAAAAAAAATTTTCGCGGGCTTCAAGATCTCTGCCCACGCCCGTCCAGTAAGGTCCGTGGGCGGGCCTGGCGCGGGCCGGGCCTGGGCCGAGCCAGCGGGCCGGGTCGGGCCGGGCCAAAAATGCTCAGGTATAACGCCAAAGCCAACGGCATGTCCCGTTCGCCCCCAACCTGCGCCAAATCCAGCGCTTTACAGGGCGTGCGCTACGTGCTGCAGCGGCCCCACCTCGTGTCGCCGTTGGTGCTGCGCGCCATCACAGTTGGGAGTCGCAGAGAGCTCCGCCGGCGCGCTCGTCACCAGGTTTCTCCGCCGCCGGCCCTGCCTCGCCCCTTGCCTCGTCACCGAGCAGATCTCGCCGCGCTACGCCGTCGAGGAGTGGCGGACGGACGGCCAGGCGAGCCGCAGGGAGGGAGGGAGAGCGAAGAGACCGCCGGAGGAAAGGGGCGGCGGACGCTGATTTGGCCGGCCGCGCCACGCCGCAGTGCCCCACCTCCCCCGTCGGGGATCTCGAGGACGGGCCACCGCGGATGCCTGGTCGATCTGCCACAGAGAGGAAGCCACGGGCGTCGTCGACGGGCCCCTACTCCTTCTTCGAGCGCAGCCTCCTCCTCTCCTCTTCAGCCGCCGCGCCCCTGCCTCCGGCTAGCGCCGCGCGGCCCGCGCTCCCTGCCTCGCCGGAGACATGGGAGGGAGAGGAAGGAGCCCGCGCGGGGGAGACCGGGCCGCTCACCGTCGGGTAGCAGAGGCGCCGGAGGCCGTCGCCGCCGCCCCACGAGGCCAGTCGAGCTCGAACGGGAACGGGGTCGTGAGGGGCCGGCGACCGGCGGAACGGAGCCCGCGCGGGGGAGACCGGGTCGCTCGCCGCCGGTACCTCGCCGCTGGATCCGACCGCCGCCACCTCGCCACCGCGAGGACCCTCTTCGTCGAGCGCCCACCGACGGAGTCACCGAGTCAGCACAGAGGAGAGAGGAAAGGGAGCAGGCTACGACGCAGGATCCAGCCGAGGCCGCGCGGCCTGAGGTCGTGCTCGTCCGCCGCCCATCTTCAGGGCTGCCGGCGAGGGCGGGGGCAGCCGGATCTCGGCGCCGCGCGGTGGGCCGTGGGGAGGGGAGGGGAGGGGGGTGCGAGCGGAGCGACGGACTGACCGAGGGGAGAAGAGAGAGAGAGTAGCAGGGGAAGGGAGGCCGGTGTGGGGATAAAAAAATTGATGAGTGGGGTCCGCATCGGGTAGTTGGTGTGGAGTATGAGAAATAGGAGATGACGGGTACGGGGAATTTAATACTGTACTGCAAAATCTTGATGACCAGGCAGGATATTCTCTTTCGGCGAATGTAAATGGAGTATGACGAGTGTGACCAGCCTTATTGCGCTAGACATCACGCTAGGTTTGCATGCATGGAGAGTAACCACACGGCGTCGTCGTCCGTTCAGCGCCGTCACGTCATGGACAAGCCGAGGCCGGCCGTGTATTTCTTGACAAAACCATATTGAAGACTTGGAGTACTGTAAGAGCGATCAGATGCCATCGACCTCGACACGCTACTCGCATATTATTCTTCCGCGACGGTGACAAATTTTTGTTAACAACTAGTGTATGTAATGTTTAAAAGTGATATGGACACATTTACATTTCGAAGAACAATCATTACCAGCAGTAAAACCGCATAAGGTCTGTTGTGACCTTTTTTCCGATTGATGAGCAATAGTCTGGTAGCAATCGATATATGATATATCTTTAGAGAAATCGCTGATCAAATTACGATTCTAAACATTTTTTTCTTACAAAAATCGTGATACACACCTAAAAATGAATGGGTGTATAGTACTGTCCTTCTGATAAAAATTTGCATGTATTATGTATATCAAGCACATATGTTATTAGGCGTTCAATCAAAGGGAAACATGAATCAGCTGTGTTATCACGTTGTTTAGCATCAACGCTTTCAACGACTGTACAAGGTACAATTGATTCGCCTGGAAGAGGAGTAGTATATACACAAGCTCACAGTCATAGCCTCATATGTGTGTTTATCTAAGTTGCGTGTGCACCCACTAATTGATTCGTGCATGCTAATCTTCGGTTCTGAATTGTAAATAATTATTTTTGTTATTTATGTATAATTTTTGTTATGTACCTAAATAACGCGTATGTCTAGATATATAATAATATCTATAAATTTTAAAAAATAAAATAATCTACAATTTGGAAGGAATGGAGTAGTACACACAAGGAGTGCTCCCTTCCAAACTACAATACAAACGTCCAGTGACGGGTGAGCTTATCCTCCCGCCTCCCGGGGAGTAGTGGCGAAGGCACATTGATGCTTGGGTATTCCCAAGAATACCCAACTTTTTCTACAAAACATCAAGTACACTTCAAAGTATACACATACACATACAACTTTGGAGCTTAAATCATAGTTTCTTAAGTTGTAAAGCTCTTCTAAGGTCGCTATGGTACCCCCGACCATCTGCCCCATGCACTTCGGTGATTGTCTCCTCCCATGCACTCCGGCGGCCGTCTCCTTCCGTGACGAGGAAATACCCAACTCTGAAATCCTGGCTCCACCACTGCCGGGAGCCATGAAAATGTTTATGGAAAAGTGGAGAACTAACCAACAAGGAGAAAGGATCAAGTGCTACTACTAGCTAGCTGGACCTTTGCAGCGCAATTTACATGGAAAGCCCAGAAATTGAGTTGGTGGCGGCTCATGAAGCCACTCGTCTCCGGACTCCATGGCGTCGCCAGGCTCCGTCGCGTTAGCGGGCCAGGCGTCCAACTATTCACTGGACGGCGGCGGCGGAGGAGTCGAAACGAAGCAGACGGACGACGCGTCCCAAGGCGAGCGCTGCTGTGGGGGTGATTTGCAAAAAAAAAAACGAGATTACCAAGTCTAATTGCGGAGGGTTATTTGCAAAATTGTCAAATGCCCATTGTCGGGGTTCTCTACCGCCGGACAGTAAATTTGTATCGATCGTGTGTCCGACCCGGATGGTTAGCACAAGAGACACCGGGATTTAGACTGGTTCGGGCATCCGAGGAGTAATACCCTACGTCCAGTATCGAGCTGCCGTGTTCTCGCGCTAGGGTTGTTTGTAGTAGGGGTTACAAACTGGTCGGGAGAGGGTGTCGAGCCCAAGTCCCTGGGGTGTGAGAGTTTGGTTCGTCAGCCCTTGTGACGATTGCCCTCCTCTTCCTTTTATAGACGCAAGGGAGAGGGGCAAAAGAGGGGAAACAAAATAGAAGCTACAGTGCCAGCCGCTGGGATGTCTTCTCGTACGTCGCTGTCCGTCAGGGAGTATTGAAGGCGGTTGAGCTGTATTGTCGTTGAGGCCGCCGCGTGTCTGAGCGGGGCTGTTTATTTTGGACACCTGGCGCCTCCTCCGAGCACTTTTGTGCTGACTCAACCCGTCTGAGTACGGGATGAGCTCGCCACGTTAGGGCCTAACCGTAGGCCAACGCTAAACGTAGGAGGCACTATAGTGCCTCGGTCGGAGTTGGCGTGCTGCAGGGCCGGATGGGACGGCGTGTTGAGGGCTGTGCGGCCGAACAGTGCCGCATTAAGACTCTCGTTAGAGCCGACCGCCCGCGCATGCCGCCAGCTGGTGTGCTTGCATGACATGGGGAACTGGCGCCCCACGCGTTGTAGCGGGGGAGTCCGTGCGCCGGGGCGGCGCCACGTTGCGTGGACCGCGTCTTGGTCGAAGACGGAAACTACTCGTGCGAACGAGCAGGTTGTCGGAGGCGAGGCAGAGACTCCTCGTGCGAGGCGGAGACTCCTCGTGCGAGGCGGAGACTTGTCGGAGAAGCTTTCTCTAGTAGGAGACTTGTCGAGGAAGCTCCCAACTAGTCGGAAACAAGACGTCTTGCCAGTGATGGTCTTGACAGGGGTTCGCAGTCCTCCTTATCTTGAATCTTGGCCTTCACATTGTCAATGGTGTCAGAAGACTCCACCTCAAGAGTGATTATGTCGCCGTCAAAGGGGGTCCTAATCTGGGCCCTCGTCAGTAGCCCCCGAGCTTGAGAGGGAGTCAAGGACTCGCACACAGGCTCAGACGAAAGGCGTCGCGACGATCTTTGCTCTTGATCTTCTCGGTGGGTGCGCGCGAGCACATCCGCCGGATGTAGCCCCCGAGCCCACGAGTGAGTTGTAGACTTGCTTGTGGGGTTTTGATTTTCAGTGGCATTGATGTGGTTCGAGGATCTTTAACCGATGTGGTTGTGGCGGTCGTGGGCGTCGTGGAGGTCGTGGCCGACGTGGCTGATGAGACGGTTTGAAAAGACGGAGTGGGGGCGCTTCAAATACCTGGGCCCAGCGAGGATCGAGGCATCACGCAAGCGGGCGTCAGTTACATCGGGGTGCGTGCGCATGGGCAAGCGTCTTTTCGGCGTGGCGGGCCCAGCATTTAAGGCCGGTGGCCGCGCCCCTTGCTTTTTAACTACGCGTCGGCTGAGAGTTTGGAACTTTTACTCTCCTGCCTTTTCTTCTGCCCTCGCCGTCTGCCTCCTTCGTCTCTCACGCCCACAGCGCCGCCGCCCCTTTCGCCGAAGCCGAACGCGAGAGCTCGCCGTCGCCATGTCGAATTGGTCGCGCTCCAACATGTCTCCCTCGATGCTGCACCGCCTCGTCACCGCCGGGCAGCTCCCTCCGCTCACCGATGCTGTAGAGTGGAAGGTGCCCGAGGATGAGTCCGTGCCACGCCTACCGAGGGGCTATGTCGTCTCGTTCGTGGCGTTCCACGAGCGCGGCTTCTCCATCCCCGCCGGGCGGTTCATCCGGGCGGTCCTCTACGAGTACGGGCTCCAGCTCCAGCACCTCAACCCGAACAGTGTCCAACAGATGGCGGCATTCGAGGCGCTGTGCGAGGGGTTACTTGGGGATCGGTGCCCACTGGCACCTCTTCAAGTACTTCTTCATGTTCGCATGCTTGAAGGACGGCCCCCTCGTGGCGACCATCGGCTGTGACAACCTTCGGATGAAGCAAGGTTGGGGCAGCAAGTACGTTCCCTTCTTGCTGACTAGCTCCAACAGCGGTTGGCACAAAGGGTGATTCTATCTCAAGAACGACCCCGAGCACGCGCTGCCGGAGTTCACCGGAAACTCCATCGCCCAGTCGCCGAGAAACTGGACCGACGGACCTCCGAAGGCGGAGCAGGAGAAGTTGCTCAAGGAGCACTGGGCGGCGCTGGCCCACCTCCGTGAGGCCGGAGTCGACCTGGCCGCCGTCATTGGCCAGTACCACGCCCGAGGGGTCGTCCCGCTCCGGAGGCGGCCTCTTCGTCTTTGCAAGATGACGGCCAAGAGGGCCCCTTGGACAGGGACCGTGACCGCGCCCGAGCCGCCGTCACTGGACGAGATCCAGCGCCGCGTGTCGGTGGCCATCGGGAAGGCGACCTACGTGTGGCCGCCGTCGCGGCTCCTGCCGATGCTCCCCAACGAGGGAACTGAAAAGCTCGTAAGTGGTTTCTTCCTCCGATAAGGGTTCCGACTAGTTCGGTGTCTTCATTTGATTTGGATCTTCTCGGAAATTTCTTGATGGTCGTTGACTCCCTTTGCTCCGTTCTCTTCCAGCTGAGGAGCTCCCATCTCGTGCCCACGAAGGCGCCTCTCCCACAGGAGGCGATCTTCAAGCGCAACCAGGCGGCCGCGAACAGGCGGAGGGCCAAGCGCAAGGAGCGGCATAAGGAGAAGGAGACCGCCAAGCGCGATCGGAACGACAATCGCATCAAGCGCCGCAAGGCGGGGGAGCGCAACGTCTCCTCCAATGAAGATCTGTCGTTGTCGCCGCCGTGGAGTGGGGACGAGCCAAGCGTGGAGGTCGACTGGAGCGGCATATCCAGGTCGCCCCTTCTTTCGCCGCGCCGGGCGGCGGAGGTGAGCTCGTCGCGGTGGTCGGAGCCGAGCACCCGCGAGAAAGGTGCGGGTTCCAGCTCGCAGCCGGGGGCCCGCCCCGAGAAGATCAGAGGGTGACCCGCTCGCAGGCGGCCCCTGGCGGTTCACGCGTCTCTGAGGGTGGAGGGATCCCCTACGCTGGGACGATCTGCCCAGGCGGCCGGCGGGGCAAGAGCCTTCCCCGCGCCACCTCTTCGACAACTCCGACCGTCCGGACTCGAACTCTCTGAGGAGGCGTTCGTCGTCCAAGGCGAGGTCGACCCCGCCGGCATCTGTACCGGCCGCGCCGCAGGGAGGGGACACGAGTACCTCCCAGCGGTGCCTCCAATCTCTCGTCATCCGCGGCGGCGGCGCCCCGGTCGTGCAAGTTCCCCTCTCCTCGTGGGAGTCAGGGGCCGACCTCCGGCGCGGCGGAGGCCGGGAGGACAGCCCCCGAGCCGCCGAGGGATCGAATCGCTGATCCCAAGCCGTCGGGGGATCGAAGCGCCGCCCCCAAGCCGTCGGGGGATCGAAGCGTCACTCCCAAGTCGTCGGGGGGCGACAAACCGGTTCCCGCACCAGCGGAGCGTCGGGAGCCAGCTTCCGAGCTAGCGGGGGCCAAAAGGCCAGTCCCGGAGTCGGGCCCATCGGATAGGCCTGTGAAGCGGGTTCGCGTCCGGTCCGCCATGTAAGTTCTCGCTCGCTGCTCCTCATCGTTTTGCTGTTCTTCATCCTCGCCTTGCTTCTTATCTTCAATTCGGACTTGTCTCAGCCGCGCCGACACCGGCGTGCTTAGCCTTGCGCCGCAGAAACGCGCAGTGCTGGGCGCGCGCGACCCGCAGTCCGAGCCCCGTCCGTTGCCTCCCTACGCCGAACCGTTGGCGGAGCAGGCCAGGAGCGGGATGGTCGTGGCGACCGAGGTCGTCGAGCTAGCGGCGCCTGCGCCGGCGTCGGACGCTGGCAACTTGGCCGAGGGGCGCGTGGCCCCTGAAGCGATCGTCATCCAGGCGGTGACCGAGCCGCTGGTCGGGGCAACCGCGGGAGATGGCGATGCTGCGAGGGGGTCCTCGGAGAAGATCATGCCCCCGCCGCCATCGGCTGGTGGTGACGAGGTCGAGGTGTCGGCGGCGGCGGAAGCTTCGGCGCCTGCAGCGTCGCAGGCGGGCGGGGACGCGGTGGAAGTGCCGGCAGCCGACGCCACGGCTGCCCACCCTTAGGAGATCATCGATCTTGACGGGCCCGACCTCCCGGGCAACGACACGGCTATCTTCGAGGCCGCGCTGGAGCGGTTGCTGTCGGAGCCGGAGGAGTCGGGGGTTGAGGCCTCCGAGTCTGCCGCGCCTGAGGTTGCGGCCACAACTGGAGCAGCGGAGCCCATCGATAAGGAGCCCGCGCTCGATGCGGCCGCGACGGAGCAGCCGGAGCCGAGCCTGGTCGGAGCTGCCGGGGCTCCCGAAGCCCCAGCCACGTTGGAGGCGACCGAGGTGGTTCTCGGGGATCCTGCGGCCGACGCAGAGCTGACTTACGCCGCGTCTTCGTCCCTCGCCATGGTCGCGGGATCGACTGCAGCGAGTGCGCCGGAGTCATCGTCACCCCGGCCTGCCGCCCCTACCGCCGAAGCGGCGCCCGTCGCAAGCCCGACTCGCCCAGCCCCACAGGAACACGATGTTCCTGGGAGCGCTGTGGGAGCCGCCTCCCCGGAGATCCAGGAGGTCGGGGAGGGCTTGGGTGCAGGTCTGCTGCCGGAGTGCGAGGAGGATGACGTGCGGATCACCGACCTCGTCCGCTCCACGTGGGCGGCCGCTTACGAGGCGGACGCGTCCGACGACGAAGACGAGGAGTCCGCGGCCTGCCGCAGCCTCGAGCGGGGTCTCGGGTGGGCGCGTCGTGCATCGACGAGCTCATCCTTCCTGCGACCACGGTAAGTCCTTTCGATCCGGGAGCTTATTCTTCTCTTTTCTGTTCTTGCAAATCTTGTGATTGATGTCCTCTTGCCCGGAACAGGCGCTCGCGGAGTTCGGCAGAAGGAGAGCGTGCACCATCGATGAGCTCCGAGCGGAGAGGACCCAATTGGAGATGCAGCTGGTGGTCGCTCGTGTGGCCGCCGCCGAGGCGGTGGCGAGTGAGGCGTCATCGAGGGCCACGCTCGAGGCCACCATGAAGTCCGCGGAAGACCGCGCCACGGCCGCACAAGCCGCGGCTGCCAGCGCTGCGACGGAGCGGGAATCCTTGAGGCGAGGTAGGCCCAGGCGGAGGCGAAGATCGAGGAGTTGCGGGCCGTCGCGACGACTGCCAATGATGCCGCCGAGAAGGCCGCAGCCGCCGCTTCCGCCGCCGAGACTGCCGCGCAGAACGCCGCTCAGACTGCCGCCCAGAAGAAGGCGACGCTTGAATCGAAGGTGGCGGAGCTAGAGCAAGACTTGGGCGCCGCCAGAGCGGACCTCCAGACGGCCAAGAAGCAATTTTCCAAGGTGGTGAACAAGCTCCAGGACGCCACCGACGAGGCGAGCCGGCTCCGGGATGCTAACTCCAACTTGGCGCAGGATGTTGACGGTGAGTGGGCCTCGAACACTTCCAGCTGCTATTTTCTTTCTTTCCATCGATTTTTGTCAGCGTTGATTTGTCTTCTCGTGGTCTCAGGGATGCGCACGTACCGCGCTGCGATGACCGTGAAGCTCACGGAAAAAATGCAGGAGGTGAATGCAGCCGAGCTCAAGATCCTCGAGAAGGACGACTCGATCAAGCGGCTGTCGGAGCGGCTTGAGAGTAATTTTCTTCGATCCTGCCTCGCTCTTCTCTTGACTAGGTCGCGCCATGTTCGCTCATCACAACTTGTTGATCTTTTGCAGAGACCAAGACCGAGCTCGAGCAGTCCCGGATGGCCCGGGAACAGGTCGCGGCTGAGCTTGAGCAAGCCAAGAACGCCCGGCGCGAGTCGGAGACGTCCCGCAAGGCGAGCATCCTAGAGCACGCCAAGCTTGGGAGAGCTATCGGCGTGGTCTTGTCGGGGCTCGGTGTTCCCGTCGGGCCGATGCTCCCCGACACGCTTCTAGAAGAGGTCAGGCGCCTCCCGGAGGTGATCAGGGAGCGAGAGTTGTCGACTGCTCGAAGGGTGGTGCACCGGGTGCTCGCCATGTTCGACTCGCACTATCAAGGGCTGGACCGCATGGCGCTGAGCGGCGGCTGGGCCCCTGGTAGCTCCGACGTGTACTGCGATCAATTGGAGGAAGACTGCGCCTCCTTTGCCCGCGACATGGCCGACACCGCCACGAAGGACCTGGACCTGATACCAAGAGACACACCAGAAGACCAAAAGAGCTCCAGACCTTCACTTTAGATGTATCATATTTAGATGCAGGCAATTAGGAACAGTTCGCATATGTAACATTATGAACAACTTTATGTTATCGAGAACTTGTTCAAAGAAGTTACGGCTCGAACGTTCCTGAGCACCCAGGGACGACCACAGCAACGTGTAGCAGAACTTAGGAATTATGAGATGACTAAGCTCCACTCTGGAGCCGCGGGGGCGTAGGAGTCGGAGAGCCCAGCCATCTCATACCGCTAAGGGGTGCCACGCGTTCGTAGCCCCCGAGTACTCGGGGAAACTCGAAAAGTAACTCGCGAGATTTGTCATCGAAAACATTTTAGACCGGAGTCTGGGCGGTTGCTCGAGCTCTTTTGAAAAGAGGTCGGATGGAAACCTGTGGACTCGGACTGTGCTCGCAAGCCTTCGCACTGTAGCCACAGAGGCGTAGGTGCTAGGAGCGTTGAATGAGCAGCAGCGCCAAGCCCCACACAGGTCGCCATCTTTACTTCTCGCAAGGTTGAGCCTTCCGCCAAAAAACCTCTCGCACGTGCGATTGGTCGCAACATAGTTGTCGATTTTTGCTTTGAAAAAAACGTAGAAAACGAAAGGAAGGCATCGTGCCCTGGGTAGCCCCCGAGCGGAGAGCGTTTCTGTGCAGGCATAGAGATGCTCACCGCTCAGCCTTTAGAGAAGTTGCAACATATCGAAGCATGGCAACCGAGAAGTTTATGAACTTATAGAGATATGAACAAAGCATGCGGCATTTATTCACTGATTTATAAGATATGAACATTTACTCAAGGGTAAAATGGCGGCAGATGCTCGATGTTCCACGCGTTGGAGACGACTCGACCGTCCTCGTATCGGATCTTGAACATCTCGGGTCGTAGCACTTGGTCGACGATGAACGACCCCTCCCACGGGGGCGAGAGCTTGTGGCGATCTTTGCTGCCTTGAACTTGTCGGAGGACCAGGTCCCCGACCTGGAACTCGCGGATGCACACGTTGCGCTCATGGTAGCACCGCAAGGCTTGCTGGTACTTGGCGGAGTGTAGCAGTGCCACGTCGCGCGCCTCGTCGAGCTGGTCGATCGCGTCCTCGAGCACGACTTGATTGCCTTCCTTGGTATAAGCCCGCACTCTGGGACTGCCGTAGTCGATGTCCGTGGGAAGGACTGCTTCCGACCCGTGCATCATGAAGAACGGCGTGAAGCCGGTTGCTCGACAAGGCGTGGTGCGCAGACTCCAGAGAACGGATGGTAGCTCGGCCACCCATCTTGCTCGGAACTTCTCGAGGCGCTTGAAGATGCGAGGCTTCAAGCCGTGCAATATCATGCCGTTCTCCCTCTCGACCTGTGTTGACGGCTGTTAAGTGCTTACTTTAGCCGTCAATTTACTCATGAATAAAGGAGCAAGAGGTATTTCTTACACGCATTTTAGTTAAGAATAATGTAGTTCCACTTGTCCTTGGAGATTATGTGATTGCAGAAAAATAAGCTTAAAAGAAGTGGCAAACTCACCTTCTATGATTCATGCCACGTCACCTCAAGGAGTGGCTACCACCTCAGGTGCCATGCCTGCAAGCTAAGCCACCTCAGGTGCCACGCATGCACGCCATGTCACCAATCCAAGAGAGGCAAGCCCCGACGAATCAGAGTGTGACACGTGGACTTCACATGGATCCATGGGCCCACCAGAGCGCCTAAACTATCTCAAGAACATGTGTACACCGGGGACCGACTTAAGGGCCCACAGGACAGCCACCCCGAGGAAGCACACGCCGAGTGGGGCCCACCTGGGATCGGCCGAACCGACCTTGGGTCGGTTGATCCTGGGCTTCCACATGGCGCTTGTCCATTGGTCCGAGAGGCCATCCCCGGGGTGTTTCACTCCTTCTTGCGCCGGTACTTTGGCCTATAAATACAAGGGGAGGGGGTTCATTTCTTACCAACACATCTTACTCCTCCTCTCTCACTTTTGGTTTCTAAGGCTAGGAGGTAGGCTAGAGTAGTTCTACTTCAGGTTCCAAGTCTACTTTGGGATCTAGGTATGAGTCCTCTTGTATCTTTATTTTATTGTATGACTTTGATCTACTTCAGTTATTCAGCTATTTCATATAAAGTTGTGCTTGTATACATGGGTGATTTGTTCATGTGTTCTTCGCTCGTTCATCATTTAGAGGCTCCTGTTCTTAATGAACAAGGCCTTTCGATCCAGTTGACGAGTGACTTATACATGTTTTCGGTGTTTGTTCATAAGTTAGAGGCTCGTGTTCATCACGAACACGACCCTTTGATCTTGTTGAATAGACATAGGAAAGCACAAATCCGTTTGTGTACTTAGCTTAGTTTGATCTAGTTAGATCCCATGCTCGTGTTGTATGAAGTTCGTGCTCAAGCTACGGTACTCGGTGTAATTGGCCGGTTTATCTGGTGGCTCTGACCTGGGTCACAATAGCCCGGGCTGGTCAGGGTCCTGCTAACAACGTAAGTGTGGTGCTTGGGTTGCGTAGCTACGTTGCTTATGAGTGTATCCCACGGTTTGTCTTGGGGTAGGCCACGGTGGTGACAACCGTTGGACCCTTCTGGAATCCCCCACGTTCGGATACGCTGTAGGAGTCTAAAGTCTAACAACCAGAGTCATGCGTAAGCGATGCGGGAGGTTAGCTCCTCGTTTGTACCTGGGTGCTTGAGCCAGCGATCATGCGATGCTAGTGTGTGTCTAACTCGTCTGACTAACTTTGCATGTTTAGTACCTTAGAACCTAGAACTAACTCGTATGTTGCCTCCTAAGCCTAGGACCTTTAGAGAGAGTGTGTCTGTGTGTTCACACTACCATCTTATCTATCATATCTTACCCCTGTACTTGAGTGTCTGGTTCGTTCCCGTCTATGATTTATACTCCTTGCAATAGTGTTGAACTTGTTAATCTGCCCAGCCTTCCTTGGATTCGATACCCTTTAGAATACTCCTTTGGGGAAATGCTACAATGGTACTTCTGTGCGCTTGCGGACTCTTGTAATCGTTAGGATTACCATTTGGATATTTCTGGCATCGTTGCTAGGAACTCATAACTTAGCATCGAGGTTAAGAAATACCAACAAGCATTTCTGGCGCCGTTGCCGGGGAAGGCTAAGGATAACATGTCAACACTTTGCAATGTTTATAATCATGACAGGAATAAAATAGTTCTCAATGCAGGCTAACTTTGAATGTCTTCTTTGTCTATTGATGATGAAGGCATGTAGTGTATGACTGGTTTCGACTTACCGCCGAATTTCACTGAAGATCCTGAGTCACTCGTAAGGAGAGCTCGAACTCATTTCGGTTCTCCCCAGCGACGTACGGAAGTCGACTCAGCTTCCTTGGTGCCATCTACATCAACTCCTATGGCCAATCATGAGAAGACTCTTCGCGAATACTCTGCTCCCTCTGCTGATCAGGTGCCTACTGGCCCCGAGATCAACACCGGGAATGGAAACTTCGAGATCAAGACTGGCCTGATTACGATGGTACAGGCTAGCCCATTCTATGGCAAGCCTAATGAAGACGTGAGCGCCCACTTGCAACAGTTCCTGGAGCTGTGCAGTACCTTCACTATACGAGGAGTGGAGGAAGATGCCATTCGTCTGCGGCTGTTTCCATTCTCACTCCTGGGAAAGGCGAAGCAGTGGTTCTATGCGAACCGTGCAGATATTGACACCTGGGCAAAGTGCTCAGCAGCATTCCTTGCGAAGTTCTTTCCGTTGGGCAGGACCAATGCCCTCCGGGGGAGAATTTCAAGCTTTCAGCAAGCAGCAAATGAAACCATTCCAGAAGCTTGGGAGAGGCTTCAGGAGTACATCCTGTCTTGTCCCCATCATGGGATGGACAACTGGCTTATTCTGCAGAGTTTCTATAATGGGCTGACTCCGACAGCCCGAGGCCATATTGATGTTGCTGCTGGAGGGGCTTTCTTCTCTCTCACTATCGCTGAAGCTACTAAACTTATTGAGAAGATGGTCTCCAACCAAGGGTGGAGTAATGATCGACTCCAGCCACGTCAGAGGGGTACACATACCGTCAAGGAAGCGGATATGCTGCACGCCAAGATGGACCTACTCATGAAGAGAATGGATGCTCTCACCAGCGAGAAGGCTGCCATGGCCATCACTACTCAAGCTATGGATGCTCGCATGACCTGCGAAGTCTGTGGTGATACTGGGCATTCAGAGAATTATTGCCCCGCTACCCAGGAGGATGTGATGTACATGAACGGCAACAACAATGGTTATCATCCACAAGGAGGTCAAACGTGGAATCAATCACGCCCTTACTATCAGGGAGGTAATTAAGGTAATGCTTACAATCCCAACCAACCTTCCCTAAAAGATCTGGTTTTCGGGCAAGCTAAGATTAATGAAGGTTTTAATAAGAAAACAACTGCCTATGATAAGGATTTGGAAAGCCTTAATGTTAAAATTGATAGTCTTTCTTCTGCTCTTAAGAACCAGCTGAGCTTTAACAAAATGATAGAAACCCAGTTGGCTCAGTTAGCTGCTTTGGTTCCCTCTGCTGAAGATGGGAAGATCCCGGGGCAACCCGTATCTTCTTGTGAAAATGTTTGTGTAGTGTCCACAAGATGGGGTAAGCCATCTGGGAGGGCACGAGCTGCTGACTATGCAGGGAGACCCATACAGCAGGTTCTCGATCCATGGGAATCTTCAGCAATTGTGCACAGGAAGGACCCTGGTTATCCGGCTATCACTTGCACAATATACTACCAGAAGTTTAGGAATGCTCTCTGTAACCTTGGCGCGAGTGTCAACCTCATGTCCAAGGCTACATTCGAAAGATTGGGATATCCTGCTCTTACCCCAACCTCGAGGATAGTTCAACTTGCTGATGCATCGATCCGGTATCCGTAGGGGATTGTGGAGAGTCTACTGGTATTTGTCCAAGGTTCTTGCATCTTCGCGGATTTCGTGGTCCTTGATATGTAAGATGATGCGGAAATGCCACTCATTCTTGGGAGGCCGTTCCTAAGTGACGCTCGGGCAAGGATCAATGTGGAAAATGGGACCATCCGTTTCCACATTGGGAAGAAGAACTTGATGTTCCGATTTCGACCAACAGAAGAGCAATGCTATTCAGTGCAAGGAAATGATGAGCAAACCTGGGGGTGGACGGAACCACAACCCCAGCTCACACAACCTCTGACCGCACCAAGAAAATCAAGGAAAACACGGAAGGTGTGGCGGCAGGTACGGAGATCACACCCCTCTACTTCTCGGGAGTGGGGTGATGAGTGGAACTGATCACCGAGAAAAGTCCCGCTCTCGGACTTAAGAAGATGAGTCCTTTCGCCAAAAGGTAAAATTGGTGAGTTATCTCATATTTCCCTTCCAAAATTTAATTTAATTTTTCCCGATGCATGTTTGAATTTTTCATCCTTGCATTTGCATGCTAGAATGTTTTCTAGCCAAATTTCCCTTTTTAAATAAAAATTCTGAAAATAAAATTTTGGGTTGGAAAATCCTTGAAAATTCATTCGAGCAAGTTTCCGGGCAAACTTGGACCGAGACACCTAGGCAGGCCCCCATGTGACCGTTAGAGAGCCGTTGCAAAAAGTTGGAAGCAGACGGACCCGAGGTGGGTTCGGCCGACCCCACAGGTCGGACGACCCAGCCCAACGGCTACCTCGGCCCTCCTTCCTCCAACGGCTCCTAACCGTTGCACACGGCCCATGTCTCGGTGCCCGGCTTCAATGCCTATAAATACCATGGGGTTTGAGGGGTGTCTTCACCCATTGCAACACTCTCTCCCTCTCTTGTTCTTGCTCTCTGGTTTTCGTGGATTTCTCGCTCGAGATTGAGGTGCCAAGTATTCTCTCCAAGTGCTGCTGAAATATTGATCATTGGTGGAGCAAACTCGGTAAGAATTTCGTTCGGTTTCACTAACCCATCACCGAGTTGCTCGTGTCGTCCGATAGTTGTGCAAGATGAGTTGGGCCTCCAGCGCATTTCGGAAGTTGACTCGCTCACGCCGTTCACGCGATGGGGGGAGCTCGTCTCGTCACTCCGAAGCTGCACTAAGCCCAATGTCAACCGACCGTGAAGAAGAAGGAGAAGAAGAGCTACCCACGCCACAGGCCGATGAAGTGTACGCCGTCGACGCCGCCTTCATCGACTTGAGGAGTGATCGCGAGAGACAAGCCTACGCTCTCATCAAGGACCGAGTCTTCGCCAACACCAAGGAGTTCGACCCGGACCATCTCGAGAAAATAGGTACGGACTCTGAGTTCGATTCCATTTGGCAAGCTCTAGGATGGGAGGATTTTGTCCCAGTTCAGGAGGTTGGTTCTAGACCTACCACCATCCAATTTCTCTGCACTCTTCAAGAGGATGCATCTGGTATTTCATTTCGATTTCATGGAGTTCCGTATCGAGTTTCGTGGAAAAATCTTAGTCACACCCTCAGTTTTCATCATCGCTGCGCTATTTCTCTTGAGCAGGCTTACGCTGGTTTTAATCGTGAGAGTTTTTGGGAAGAGATCTCTGGTCGTCCTGTTCGCGGCAAGTTGATACCTAGGTGCAACGATATCTTGCATCCCACTCTCCGACTGTGGCACAAGTGGCTTGACGTCACTCTCTTTCCAAGGGATGATGTGCGGCCCGTGCGCACTGACGAGATGATGATCTTATATGCCGCGGTCAGACGGATCAAGATCTCCCCTATGCAAGCTATGATTCGGCAGTGGTTAACAAATTTTAAGATGACGGGTTCTATTGAGTGTACGTCTCTGATTTCTCGCATCGTCACGAATCTTGGGATTACGCAAGGGCCCAACGTGCCTTCCATTGCTAATCCCCGAACTCAGATTGACGAGGCTTATTTGACTCAGGGGCATATTCTTAAGAAGGGTCCGGACGATTCTTTGGTTTTCTTTTACCTGGGCCATACCAACCAGATCCAGTTACCTAACCCGGACTTCAGGTTGTACGGCCAGGGGCCACTGACCGTTCTCTCGAGGAACCTTGTCGTTCTAGTGTCTCTGGTGACAGGGTAACTAGGAGTGCGTCGAGGAGAGCAGCCGGAGCACAACAGCCGCCACCACAGCCGTCTTCGCAGCTGTCGCCTCAGCCATAGCCTCAGCCTACCACACCTCCGTCTGGTACATGGACCTCTACCGAGTACATGCCTGGGGTTACTCCCGGATATGCTCCCGGTTGGGACCAGCCCATGTACCAGCAGGTTGCGAGTAGCTCGGCTTGGGCTAGCGCAGGCAGTGGCGAGTGGGCCGTCCCTGCTGGTACTGCCTACGGAGACGCGACATCTTTGTCGTCCGGATTGCGCTCGTCATCTCGTGGGGCCACCCTCACTCAACAGATGAGCGAGCTCAACATCCGAGTTGGGGACATGGAGGAGACCATGCACCAGCACATCGAGTCCACTCGGGACTGGTAGCGGATGTCTGGTGAGAGACTCCACGCCATCGAGCTGGCACAGCAGCAGCAGCTGGAGGAGCAGAGGGCCTACTACCGGTGGGTGGTATTTCCCCCTCCACAGTAGTGACCCTGAAGCTAGCTTGGGGGAGGACCCCCACTCTGAGGTAACTTGTATCTTTATTTTCAGAATCTCATATGCTAAAAACACATAAAAATCTGAAAAATTAAAAAGACCAAAAATATTTATTTGCTTTCTTAAATTAGTTTGCTTTCATATGCGCGGTAAGAATGCTTTCTGTCCTTCATGGTCGAAATGATGAATAATTGCTCTGTTTATTCCTTTTGTATGCCTCACTACAGCTTAGTACCATATCTAAGTTTTGAGTTTGTTGACTTGTACGATCAAACCTTAGCTTGAAACTTGTGAGTAGCAAAAAGCATGACCTTTGCCTAGGTTGTTGTGAGGTATGATATGGTATAATAGGGTTGCTATGACCCTGTGCTAAGTGATGTTGATATTCGGAGTTTTCTTTCGAAAAATGATAAAATGATAAGTTCCTCAATGATGAGAAATTCCTATCCAAAGCCATATGTAGATCCTAGTTGTTGTTAGCCTCCACATATGCTGCATGTTTTCTTCATTGAGTCTTGTCGAATTGCTGTGACCCTCGGCGAGAAACTTGTCATACTCCCATGATCAAGATCACGTACACAGCCACTATATGCTAAACTTCTACACCAGAAGTTGGCACCCATCATTTCATCCATCCCCCATCCATTCCACTAATAAAACTCCGCGCATTGTTTCATGATTACTCCCTCTCCAAAAATATTCAGCAAGGACTATGGGCAATGCGAAAAAAAGAGAGCACATGCTCTAGAGCATGAAAAAAAAGAAGAAAAAAAGAGAGAAAAAGAAAGAATAAAGAGACATAGCCCAAGTCTCAAAAAAAATCTCAAAAGGAGAGGAGAGAATCATATACAAAAAGGAGTTCTTCATCCATCCACCATATACACACACATGCACATCTTGATCAGGCTGTATGACTTGTTACTCCCAAGGATCTGGTTTTCGACTCGACAATACATGAGAAACAGGTATGCCATATGTTTTCCCTACCTACAGCCCCACATATCAGCTTATTAGAAGTAGGTGGAGAAAGAAGACAAATCAATGCCTTGGTGAGGAATCATACACACTGAGCGATCCGAGAGTATCATTCGAGGAACTTTGATTTCTTTGCGAAAATTTGCAAAACCTCCGGATTGACAACTGATCAAGGTACTTGTGATTAGTAATTCCTATACAACCGTTCTATCTTTCAACCGCTCAAGGCACGTGAAGCTACAAGCCCCATAGCAATCAAGCATAAGGTAAGATCAATGCCAACTCATTCAATCCTCGATAGAGTACCTAGTTGTATGCTTGTCATAAACTAGGAATACAACATCGTAGCAACTCCTGATCAACCAACCTAAGTCCTAAGTATCTTGCTCGGGACGAGCAAGAGGCTAGCTTGGGGGAGTTGTTGACGGCTGTTAAGTGCTTACTTTAGCCGTCAATTTACTCATGATTAAAGGAGCAAGAGGCATTTCTTACACGCATTTTAGTTAAGAATAATGTAGTTCCACTTGTCCTTGGAGATTATGTTATTGTGAAGGACCGATTAGGCGAACCAGAGAGGGGGGGAGTGAATGAGAGCCGATAAAAATTCTTCTCGAAGGAGATGAGAACTCCAACAAGACGAACACGGCTTCCAAATCGCGTCTCCGACTCAACTACACAAGTTGGCCAAGACCACGCAGCCACTGGAGTGCTACTGGTCCTAGGAGCCAACACACAACCCTCCGAGCCAGAACTCACCAAAACACACAGCGGAAACTTGCACGGCTTGCTGCCTGTGCTACACCAGTCAGACCGATGACCTGCGCCGGTCAGACCGGTGGACAGCGCCGGTCAGGCTGGTGGCTACAGCAGCCGCACAGCAAACGTTCCAGGAAGCCTCAGTGACTCCTCTAGGCCCTGGAACAAAAACCACCTCCGAAACACAACCTGGAAGGAAGAAGAACTCCTCACAAAACCTAGCAAAACAACTCCAAACACGCCAAGAACTGACCAGCAGTACCACGGGACAAAACCACACGGACAAGGCTATTCCCCGAGACAAATCCCACCAAGGGCTAGCACCGGTCAGACCGGTCAAGAGCACCGGTCAGACCGGTCGCGCCTGGGCAGCTCAGGATGAACAGCGCCCGCGAGTCAACTCCTCCAAATCCAACTCCCGATCTCCCGATTCGCTCCACGGATTCGCACAAGACTTTGGGGATAGTAGGAACACCTCATGGGAACTCCATAGCCAAGATTTGGTCCACCAAAACTTGTTGAATCAAGAGGAATCGAAGGATTTCCGCCAAGAACACCACGAACCCTAGAACCACGAAAACCCCAAAATTGAGCCCCTTTACTCACGGATTTGGGAGGGGAATCAAAGGGAAAAGAACCACGAGGGGTTCATGCAAACATCCCCCACCAAATCCCAAAGAGAAAGGTCTCAAAACCGCCACAAGAAATTCGCCAAGAAAAGCCTCCGAAAATCACCAAAAAGGAGAAACGGGAAAGACACAACCAAGCCTTGAGGAACCACGCCGAATCATCTATACATACCAAAGAGGTTCATACAAGGTCTAGCTTGCCGCCCGATCATCCTTCCCTCTCACAAGATCTCACCATGAAGCTCTCAAGCTAGTCCTACGAAAATCCTAAGGAAAATAGGAAGGAAAATAGGAAAACCAAATGAGCTAGGGTTCCAAGAGATGGCTGCCATCCTCTCACCCCTTGGGTTATATGGAGGCAACCGAAAGACTAAAATACCCTTACTAGCTAACTAGGGATACATGCCCCTCAAGGGCGAAATCGGAAATCTTTGTCTTCGCACCATCGGACGGATGCCCAGCGACCGCAAACTTGCTTAGCCTCGACGCAAGCCTTGCGATCCCGACGCGTGTCCTCCGCTTCGAAGATTCCGGACCGCGTCGTCGCACACCGGTCAGACCGGTGCTCCTCACCGGTCAGACCGGTCAGACCCACCGGTCAGACCGGTCTGGAGCTGCTGCACCTCCGTCTTCGGTTCTTCGGTCTTGGCTTTGTGGATCAACCAAGGAACCCAGTGGTTTTCTGGTGAACCACTGGAAACCCCGCGAACTCGGTGTAGCCTCCGCCAATCACCACTCATGACTCGGCTCCCACGTAGTCCCGGCTCGACCTTGGTTTTGAGGCTCAACCAAGAAACCGTCCATGACTTCATCTTGCCGTTCTTGCCACCATGCGGCCCGCACTTGACCCCGCTGGCCACCGGGTCCCTCGAACCAAGCCTACTTGTCTTCTCCACACCTGGAGGCCTCACCGGCAACGACCTTTCGCGCTTGTTCTTCACCTGCACCTGCACCAGTCAAGCCGCAACCTGCACCTGCAATACTTACCCAAGAATCAGTCCACACCACGTTGTCAATCACTCATCACACCAGGAAGCGACCATCCACCGGTCCTCGAACCACACCTGGCTCTCAGATTGCAGGAAAATAAGCATAAAAGAAGTGGCAAACTCACCTTCTATGATTCATGCCACGTCACCTCAAGGAGTGGCTGCCACCTCAGGTGCCATGCCAGCAAGCTAAGCCACCTCAGGTGCCACGCATGCACGCCATGTCACCAATCCAAGAGAGGCAAGCCCCGACGAATCAGAGCGTGACACGTGGACTTCACATGGATCCATGGGCCCACCAGAGCGCCTAAACTGTCTCAAGAACACATGTACACCGGGGACCGACTTAAGGACCCACAGGACAGCCACCCCGAGGAAGCACACCCCGAGTGGGGCCCACCTGGGATCGGCCGACCCTAGGATCGGCCGAACCGACCTTGGGTCGGTTGATCCTGGGCTTCCACGTGGCGCTTGTCCATTGGTCCTAGAGGCCATCCCCGGGGTGTTTCACTCCTTCTTGCGCCGGTGCTCTGGCCTATAAATAGAAGGGGAGGGGGTTCATTTCTTACCAACACATCTTACTCCTCCTCTCTCATTTTTGGTTTCTAAGGCTAGGAGGTAGGCTAGAGTAGTTCTACTTCAGGTTCCAAGTCTACTTTGGGATCTAGGTATGAGTCCTCTTGTATCTTTATTTTATTGTATGACTTTGATCTACTTCAGTTATTCAGCTATTTCATATAAAGTTGTGCTTGTATACATGGGTGATTTGTTCATGTGTTCTTCGCTCGTTCATCATTTAGAGGCTCCTGTTCTTAATGAACAAGGCCTTTCGATCCAGTTGACGAGTGACTTATACATGTTTTCGGTGTTTGTTCATAAGTTAGAGGCTCGTGTTCATCACAAACACGACCCTTTGATCTTGTTGAATAGACATAGGAAAGCACAAATCCGTTTGTGTACTTAGCCTAGTTTGATCTAGTTAGATCCCATGCTCGTGTTGTATGAAGTTCGTGCTCAAGCTACGGTACTCGGTGTAATTGGCCGGTTTATCTGGCGGCTCTGACCTGGGTCACAATAGCCCGGGCCGGTCAGGGTCCTGCTAACAACGTAAGCGTGGTGTTTGGGTTGCGTAGCTACGTTGCTTACGAGTGTATCCCACAGTTTGTCTTGGGGTAGGCCGCGGTGGTGACAACTGTTGGACCCTTCTGGAATCCCCCACGTTCGAATACGCTGTAGGAGTCTAAAGTCTAACAACCAGAGTCGTGCATAAGCGATGCGGGAGGTTAGCTCCCCGTTTGTACCTGGGTGCTTGAGCCAGCGATCATGCGATGCTAGTGTGTGTCTAACTCGTCTGACTAACTTTGCATGTTTAGTACCTTAGAACCTAGAACTAACTTGTATGTTGCCTCCTAAGCCTAGGACCTTTAGAGAGAGTGTGTCTGTGTGTTCACACTACCATCTTATCTATCATATCTTACCCCTGTACTTGAGTGTCTGGTTCGTTCCCGTCTATGATTTATACTCCTTGCAATAGTGTTGAACTTGTTAATCCGCCCAGCCTTCCTTGGATTCGATACCCTTTGGAATACTCCTTTGGGAAATGCTACAATGGTACTTCCGTGCGCTTGCGGACTCTTGTAATCATTAGGATTACCATTTGGATATTTCTGGCATCGTTGCTAGGAACTCATAACTTAGCATCGATGTTAAGAAATACCAACAAGCATTTCTGGCACCATTGCCGGGGAAGGCTAAGGATAACATGTCAACACTTTGCAATGTTTATAATCATGACAGGAATAAAACAGTTCTCAATGCAGGCTAAATTTGAATGTCTTCTTTGTCTATTGATGATGAAGACATGTAGTGTATGACTGGTTTCGACTTACCGCCGAATTTCACTGAAGATCCTGAGTCACTCGTAAGGAGAGCTCGAACTCATTTCGGTTCTCCCCAGCGCGTACGTACGGAAGTCGACCCAGTTTCCTTGGTGCCATCTACATCAACTCCTATGGCCAATCAAGAGAAGACTCTTCGCGAATACTCTGCTCCCTCTGCTGATCAGGTGCCTACTGGCCCCGAGATCAACACCGAGCCGTCGAAGTACATTGTCCATGTCTCGTGCTCGATGGGTGCCGGCGGAGTTTGGATCTCCGTCCACTCTGCGACAAAGTCTGCCAGCACTTGTGACTTGATGGCACTGCGAGGTGCATACGAGATGTTCTGCCCCATCAGCTCGAGTGCCCACTTGGCTATCCTTTCTTCAGCCTCGGGGTTCTGGATCACCTCTCCAAGCGGATATTTGGACACCACCGTGATAGGGTGTGCGTCGAAGTAGTGGCGGAGTTTGCGCTTGGTCATCAAGACAGCATACACGAGCTTTTGCATTTGTAAGTAGCGAGTCTTCGAGTCGGAAAGTACCTCGCTCACGAAGTAGACCGGACACTGCACCTTGAGTGACCTCCCAGGTTCTTCTCGTTCAACCACCAGCGCAGCACTGACCACTTGTGTTGTCGCAGCGATGTATAGGAGCATCGGTTCTTCAGGCACCGGAGCCGTGAGGATCGGTGGACTCTTTAGCAGGTTCTTGAGGGAGTCGAGCGCTTCCTGAGCCTCGGGAGTCCACGCAAAGTGGTCGGACTTCTTCATTAGGTGGTACAACGGCAGGCTGCGCTCTCCGAGTCGCGCTATGAAACAGCTAAGAGCTGCGAGGCAGCCCGTGACGCGCCGCACGCCTTTTAGATTTTGGATCGGCGCCATGTCCGTGATAGCCGAGATCTTCTCGGGGTTAGCTTCAATGCCGCGTTCCGACATGACAAAGCTGAGGAGCATGCCCCTCGGGACCCCAAAAACGCACTTCTCGGGGTTAAGCTTCACCCCGTGCTCTCTCAGCTTCGCGAACACCTCCGTGAGGTCTAGGACTAGATCGCCGGTTTTTTCGATTTGACCACGATATCATCGACGTACGCCTCGATGATGCGTCCTATGAGATCTCCGAAGACACGTCGCATGCATCTTTGGAACGTGGCACCCGCGTTTTTGAGCCCGAAGGGCATCATCTTGTAAAAGTAGGCGCCGAACGGAGTCATGAACGAAGTTGCGAGTTGGTCCGCTATGCACATCGCTATCTGGTGGTACCCGGAGTACGCATCGAGAAAACAGAGGGTTTCGCACCCAGCTGTCGAATCGACTACCTGATCTATGCGAGGCAAAGGAAACGGATCCTTGGGACATACTTTGTTAAGGCCCGTGTAGTCAACACACATCCTCCATTTCTTATTCTTCTTCTTTACAAGTACAGGGTTAGCAAGCCACTCAGGGTGGAATACTTCTCGGATGAACCCTGAACTAAGGAGCTTCTTGATCTCCTCGCCAATCGCCATGCACTTCTCGTCGTTGAAGCGGCGGAGGCGTTGCTTCACCGGTTTCGATCCCGGCTTGATGTTCAGTTTGTGCTTGGCAACCTCTCTCGGGATTCCCTTCATGTCGGAGGGTTCCCATGCGAACACATCGAGGTTCGCTTTGAGGAAGTCGACAAGCGCGCTTTCCTATTTAGGATCGAGCGCCGTCCCGATACGGAGCGTACGGCCATCGTCGGAGACGGCCGCATCCTTGACGTCCTTGGCGGGCTCGAAAGAGCAGGCCGCTCGCTTGGACGATTCGGGGATTTCTTGGTCCTCGGAGGGAGGCTCGGCGTGGAGCCTCTTGGACCGGATTAGTGCCTCCGCAAATTGGAAGCATTCAGCGTCGCACTCGAATGCGCGCTGGAACGTAGTCCCCACTGTGATGATCCCCCTCGAATCGGGAATCTTCAGCTTGAGGTACGTATAGTTGGGCACGGCCATGAACTTCGTGTAAGATGGCCTCCCGAGGATGGCGTGGTACGTCCCCGAGAACCCCACCACTTCGAAGGTGAGGGTTTCTGTGCGAAAGTTTTGCAGGGTCCCAAACGTGACGGGCAGATCGATCTACCCGATTAGGAGTGCTTCCATTCCAGGGACGACCCCATGGAACGGCGCGGTCGAAGGTCGGAGCTTGGACCGTGGGATGCCCATATCGTCGAGCGTCGATGCGTAGAGTACGTTAATGCCACTCCCTCCGTCCATGAGGACCTTGTGGATCCGTTTGGACTTGAACAGGGGCGCCACCACTAGTGGGTAGGCCCCCGATTGCGGCACTCGGTCCGGATGGTCCTTGCGGTCAAAGGTTATCGGAACCTCCGACCACTTTAGGTAGGACGACGTCGAGGACTCGACGTTGTAGACCCCAAGTCGGATCAGCTTCTCTTGGCGTCTTGAGGGTCGCGCCGGGGACCCGCTGAAGATCATGTGCACTGCCCCATCCTCGCCTGGGTACTGAGCCCCCGCATCGTCGTCGTCATTGTCGGGGAGAGGCGCCGCCTTCTTCTGCGGATCCGCCACCTTGGGCTTGAGCGTGCCGTTGACGTAGTTCTTCATCAAGCGGCAGTCCTTGAGCGCGTGCTTGACGGGGACCTCGTGGTGGGTGCATGGCGCCTCCAACAGCCTCTCGAAGTGGTCCTTCAGGGGACCGGCCTTGGTCGGGTTGCTTTTGGGGCGCGAAGCCTTGCGCTCGACCGCCGCGACCAAGTTGTCGTCACGATGACGCTTGTCGCTCTTCTTCTTCTTCTTCTTGTGGTGCGAGGACAGCCCCTCGCCATGGTCCACGACCTGTTTCCCCTTGCCCTGAGGGGTGTTGAGTGTCGCCGCGACCACCTCCTCGCCGTCCGCATGGTTGCTCGCGATGTCGAGGAGCTCCCGAGTAGTTCGGGGCATGCGGCGCCCTAGTCGGTGGATGAGGGAGGTGCAGGTCGTGCCGTTCTGGAACGCCGAGATGGCGTCGTTGTCCGTCGCGCCAGGGAGCTCGGTGCAACGCTTGGAGAAGTGCCGGATGTAGTCACGCAGGCTCTCCCCCGGCTGCTGCTTGCAGTTGCGCAGCTCCCACTGCTTGCCGGGACGGGCGTACGTGCCCTGGAAGTTGCCGATGAAGACTCGGTGCAGGTCCGTCCACTCGTTGATCTTGCCACGGGGCAAGTGCTCGAGCCATGTCCGCGCGGAGTCGCCGAGGTAGAGCGGCAGATTCTTGATGATGAAGAGGTCGTCTGTCGCTCCGTCCGCGTGGCACGCGAGCCGGTTGTCCTCCAGCCACACGCTGGGGTTGGTGTCCCCGTCGTATCTGGGGACGTTGGTCGGAGCTCGGAAGCGTGAGGGGAACGTCGCGTCCCGCACGCCCTGCCCGAAAGCCCGCGGACCCCTCTGATTCGGCGACCAGCTGCGGTCGCGGTCGTCGTCGTTGTCGTAGTGTCGTCCGCGCCCCCGGTCGTCGTGTCGGCGGGAGCGGTGCTCGTCACGGTGGTTGCGGTTGTCGCCGTTGCCGTAGTTATCGACGCTGGCGGTCCGTCGGCGAGCCTCGATGGTGCCCCGGGCGTCGCAGTTGGGCCCGAGACGTTCCTTGACTGCCGACTCCGCAGCCCCGGCCCCATCCCTGCGGCCCTGATGTCGCGAGGGTGACGGATTTTGGCGATGCGCGGAGGGTGCCACCCCCCCGGTCGCGCGCCGACTACTGGCGGGAGGCAGAGCTCTCCACCTGCTGTGCCGCTGCCGCCTCGAGTAGCGCCTTGAGCTGCTGGCGCACTCGTCTCTCCTCGGAGGTCGCCGCCTCCGGGCAGCCGCGCAGCAGCATGGTCGCAGCGGCCAGGTTCTGCGACACCCGCCTGAAGAGCGGCGGGGCGTCACCGTCGGCGTTGACGTTCGCGCCCTCGTTGGCGCGTCAGTTGTTGTCGCGTGCATGTCCCCGAGCCGGCGGCGTCGGGGCGCGGGCTCTGGACTGCTCGACGGCAGGGCGACGGTCCTGCCGCTCGCCGTCTCCTTCGCGGCGTTGCTCCCGCACCGGGACCCACTGCGGGTCCGGCTGCAGGTTGCGGGGTCGGTCCTCCCCGAGCTCTCGGTGGAGGTTGGCCAGCTCCTCGTCAAGCTGGCGCCTGGCATCGGCAAGTTCGTCGAGACGCGCCCTACGTTGGGCGTCCGTACCGCGATGACATGGTGCCGGCTCCGGGTCGGTGGAGCTGCTCGAGTCTGGCGCCACGCAGACGAAGCACTCACGCGTGAAGTCACGCGCGGGCGCTGGAGGTGTCCTCCGGGCTGTTGCGGAGCCCGGGGCGACGTAGGATGCTCGCAGCTCGTTCACGTAGGCCGTCACCGGGTCGTCCGGGAGGCCTTGCTGTCTACGGGGGTACATGGCAGTGTACCGCTCCATGAACTCCCCCTAGGCGAGCGGCTCGGCTCCGCTGGCCTGGAAGGCGAGGTCGATGAGGTAGTAGGCGGCGAGCCTAAACGCTCGTGCGTCGGGTTTGGCCCCAATATGGCCATGATCGTCTCGTCCGAGAAGCCCCGGATGAACGTCGCGCGCCCCGCTGCTCCCGTCAGGGCGTTGGGGCGGGCTGGTCGGGCGAAGGTACGCCCGACGACGGACTCCGCCGGCCCGGTGTAGACGAAGCCGAGGGAGCCGAAACCCATGGTGGCCCCGGGGGTTAGCGAAACTCCGCGGCCCTCCATCCGAGTCGTTGGTGAAGTTCGGCGAGGCACACGATGTGTCCCTACCTGGCGCGCTAACTGTCGGGGTTCTCTACCGCCGGACAGTAAATTTGTATCGATCGTGTGTCCGACCCGGATGGTTAGCACAAGAGACACCGGGATTTAGACTGGTTCGGGCCTCCGAGGAGTAATACCCTACGTCCAGTATCGAGCTGCCGTATTCTCGCGCTAGGGTTGTTTGTAGTAGGGGTTACAAACTGGTCGGGAGAGGGTGTCGAACCCAAGTCCCTGGGGTGTGAGAGTTTGGTTCGTCAGTCCTTGTGACGGTTGCCCTCCTCTTCCTTTTATAGACGCAAGGGAGAGGGGCAAAAGAGGGAAACAAAATAGAAGCTACAGTGCCAGCCGCTGGGATGTCTTCTCATACGTCACTGTCCGTCAGGGAGTATTGAAGGCGGCTGAGCTGCATTGTCGTTGAGGCCGCCGCGTGTCTGAGCGGGGCTGTTTATTTTGGACACCTGACGTCTCCTCCGAGCACTTTGGTGCTGACTCAACCCGTCTGAGTACGGGATGAGCTCGCCACGTTAGGGTCTAACCGTAGGCCAGCGCTAAACGTAGGAAGCACTCGAGTGCCTCGGTCGGAGTTGGCGTGCTGCAGGGGCGGATGGGACGGCGTGTTGAGGGCTGTGCGGCCGAACAGTGCCGCATTAAGGCTCTCGTCAGAGCCGACCGCCCGCGCGTGCCGCCAGCTGGTGTGCTTGCATGGCATGGGGAACTGGCGCCCCACGCGTCGTAGTGGGGGAGTCCGTGCGCCGGGGCGGCGCCACGTTGCGTGGACCGCGTCTTGGTCGGAGACGGAAACTGCTCGTGCGAACGAGCAGGTTGTCGGAGGCGAGGCGGAGACTCCTCGTGCGAGGCGGAGACTTGTCGTGCAAAGCGGAGACTTGTCGGAGAAGCTTTCTCTAGTAGGAGACTTGTCGAGGAAGCTCCCAACTAGTCGGAAATAAGACGTCTTGCCGGTGATGGTCTTGACAGGGGTTCGCAGTCCTCCTTATCTTGAATCTTGGCCTTCACATTGCCAATGGTGTCAGAAGACTCCACCTCAAGAGTGATTATCCCGCCGTCAAAGAGGGTCCTAATCTGGACCCTCGTCACCCATCTAGAGGTCTTGATTGAAGTTTTCATAGTTTAAATAAGATGACTGGTTTTTATAGGATAGGCTGCCCTAACAGTGGTTGCATATGGTGCTTCAAATACCCCCCTCCCCCACCCCCCCCGGGGTTTGTTACAAGAACTGAAGAATGTGCACGGGAGCGCAGGATACTCTCTCCCATGTTAACAAGAAAGTGTCATGCTTTGAATCCGGATAGCGTAGAAGTTTCTGCAACTTACGGAATTCGACGCTCTAGCAATCCATCGCGAAAAGCTTGTTTTTTTCCTACTTCTGAGTGTGCACAAAAACATTTATAGCATGGTAGTTTCCATTTCAACTAAATTTTGCATTTGTGGTTATTTTATAGTTTTTAAGGTTTGGATTAAATTACTTTTGCTTTTCTAGCTTAGGATAAAGCTTCTCCAAAACAGCACAAGGGAAGGGTTCTGGAGTGGTATTCCAAGTTGAGGACAAAGTATTTCCAGTGTTGTAGTTGAGGGATGAAAATTAAATTATTGTAATTGTCAAGGGATGTAAAATAGAATAAAATAGGCGATCTCTGCGCATTGTTGCAAGATTTGAGAGGACTTTTCGACAACAATACGACACATGAATAGTTTAAGTTTAATAGTGACACCCCACATGTTGCAGCGGAAATTTTTTAAAGCAAAATTTTAAGGTGAACTTTGAACGTACAAAAGTAAGGTGATCGCAAGACGACCTTCTATTGCAAATGACATTATATATGAAAATATGTTCATTTTATTTATAGAGAATTGCTCTTAAATTATTGATTCTTTATGTATTCTACTGTGAATTTTTGTAGCGTAATTTTCGCGAAGGTTTATAAATTGTATGCATGGATGTTATTAGTCATAGAAAATCGTTAGGTGACATAATTAAACAATCGTAGTAGATGATGATATGACGCTGATGTGGATAACTTACATTCAAGAGGAATGAAGTTATAATTCTTAGGGGATGCATTTATATAAGTTATATAGATTGTGCATACTTGTGATTTTGTTGCTTCTCAATTTCTTTTTAATTCCATTATCTCACCGTCCCACTGACGGTAGGCCCCACAAGCCCTGAGAAAAGAAACCCTCCCAAAACCCAAAAACGAGGTAGCGGCCCTTGGAGAAAGGAAACCCTCCACAAGACCACAAGTCGGCCCAGTCGGGCAGATAGGAGAAGAAAAGGAAGCAGGCAGAGGGGTTTGGTGAAAAAGGCCCCGCCGCTCTCCGTCGCGAGGTTGGAGACGACACGAACACGAGGCCAGAGCCGAGCCGAGCGCCCCAAACCCAAACCCCAGAACCCCCGACCTAGGGTTCAGCCGCCATGGGATCCGCCGCCTCCGCTGCTGTGCCGCCGCCGCCTCCCCCAGCGCAGGCCCTGGCGGGCGCGCCGCCGTATGGGCCCGGGCTCGCTGGGATCCTCCCGCCGAAGCCGGAGGGCGAGGAGAAGAAGGTGGAGAAGGTTGACTACCTCAACCTCCCCTGCCCTGTGCCCTTCGAGGAGATCCAGCGCGAGGCCCTCAGTTCGTCCCCTTATCCCTCCAGCTTTTTACCTCCTTAACAAGCTAGTGCGTGTGATGTGCTGCTGTCGCTGCTGCTGTGGCATTGGGTAATTTCTCGTTGGTATGCGCGTGCTGTCGTTTTGTTGGTGGCCCGTGATAGAATTTGTTGCCTGGATGCTATTGAATTGCTTGGCACGGACCGATTGCTAGGTTACTGCTTTATATATAATGTCTGCTGGCTTTGCTGTTGGATCTGAAGTGTGTGGTGCTTCAGTGCTTTGTTGATTGCCATTGTTGTGCTGTGTGCGCCTTACGAATTGTGCGGTGCTTCAGTGCTGTTTATTGCTATTTTTTTGCACATTGTTGATGTGTGTGGCTTAAAAACCGTGTTGTGCTTTAGTGCTTTGCTGTGGCAGTGCATTAGCTGCTGCTGTAGATGCATTTTCTGCTCCAAGGCATTATGTTGTATGCTGCTTAGACACTGTGGGAGTTGGTCGCTCATTCCACGAACTCCACTATACTTGCCGTTTGCTTAACAATTCATCTAACAGTTCTATCTTGTTACAAAATTGCAGATACCCACAGACACCATACCTCACCCTTAATAAAAGCTCATGCAAGGATTAACCTATGATTTATTGACTTGTTCCAGTTTCTCATCTTACCTGTCGAGTTTGTGATGCAAAGCCCTAAAAATTTTAAGACAAAACTTGATAGTCTATATGGCCTTCTGGTATACTAACCACAACAAAAGTATGCTGGTAAGCAGTTGGGCATAGGTAGCACAATTTATGTGAATGACGATCCTTTTTTTTTTGGCAGTTTCCAGACTGCTTTGCTGTTTAGTTCTTGCAATAGGTTTTGCACGTATCTTTAGCATCTAAGATCTCTTTGCACTTCTTAGATTCAGATGTGGTAGGCAACACAGTTATGGCTGAAGTAGTAGGCATTCCTGTGGTCCTACTCACACTACTTTGTATATTTGACATTATGTCTCAGCTTACTTTGATAGCTGATAAGTATAGCTACAAATACAGTTCAATCCTGCAATCCCCCATTTTGTTATTCGTAGTCTCAACAAAATCTTAATAAATCATTTGTTTCTTAAATATTTTGTCAAGTTCAATTTTTAATGTAGTCTGCATGAAATGTTGTTCTTAAGTGTATTAGAAAGAGATAACCTGCGCTACATATCATGGTTGAGTGGAGTGATTGAACGTATTTGATAAATAATAGAATGTCATTTAATTTACGCATGTTCATTATATCTGCCGTCCACTCGTCAAGTTAACCCTTTAGTTAGCTTTGTTAACCGTAGGATCAATGCTCTGTATAGTTTGTATAATTTTATTGTTTGATCAAGTACACAATAGGAATCATGTAATGTTGTTATAGTCCAATTGATTGTTTTGTCTTGGTGCATACACACCGCTGCATTTTTTTTCCCTGTAGTATTGCTTTCGTGAGCTCTGCTAAAGTGCTCATTTTACAGTGTCTTTGAAGCCTGAACTCTTCGAAGGATTGAGGTTTGACTTTACAAAAGGGTTGAATCAAAAGTTCTCTCTCAGCCACAGGTGAGATTATCACATAAATTTTGGCAAATGTCGTATTTTATTTTTGTCCAGTTATTCTAACAGCTTCCACAGTGTTTTAATGGGCTCCATGGAAGTTCCAAACCAGTCAACTGAAACAATTAAAGTTCCAACTGCACATTATGAGTTTGGTGCCAATTTTTTAGATCCAAAGGTTTGTCCCATGGCATTCAATATTATTGTGGCACCTATCATGTTGATTTTCTTAACTCATTTTGCTACTGTGTATGAAACTATCTGTAGTTAATGCTCATTGGGAGGGTGATGACCGATGGAAGGCTTAATGCTCGTGTGAAATGTGATTTAACAGAAAATCTTACGTTGAAAGTAAATGCACAGGTAGATGGATCAAAGAGCTTAGGTTCACTGGTTAATCCTTTCTGTTGTTGATGATATGTTTCCTTTATTTTTACTGATTGTTACTATATTCCCAGCTTACTCAAGAGGCGCATTACTCCCAAGGGATGTTTAACTTTGACTACAAGGTTAGTATCCCTGACAATGCTTCTTCAGTCAGTTCCACTTGTACAAACATTTGTGGTCAATTACTTTATTAGTGTATGTATTGGTAATAAATTATTTTGTTCCTAGTTTCTCATACATGTGATCCTTGTATCAACTCTTCACTTATTTGTATAGGGAAGTGACTATCGAGCACAATTCCAAATTGGAAACAATGCATTCTATGGTGCAAATTATATTCAGGTAAAGACTTTGGCAATGCAGTTTGCTTTTAAGTTTCGACTCCCATCATAGTGTTCTTGGTGTTAATAAAAAAGAAGAAAAAGATTCTTTGGTTGTTTAACTGCCACACAAAATTCACTGGCCTTGATTTAACTCCTTTATTCATCTTTGTGCTCATATGTTCGAGTCTTACATACTAGTATCGTTGTGCATTAATTTGATTGCTTAGTTGATTACCTTACATTTTTATTATCCTCATAATGTGGATGCTAAGAATCAATTCAGTCTGCGTTGTGGGTATTTGAACCTTGTGTTTGTTTTCAAAACTTGAATACAAACATTACTTTCTTACAAAATTTTGTTGCTAGTTCAATGCCAAATTCAAGGTAACTTGGGCAAAGTAAATTTTGTGTATTTGGCTGTTTGCTACTGAAATTAGGTTATTGTCCTACAGTTCAACTTTTCAACGCTATCAAAGTTGCGTGTGGCATGTTGGTTTTGTACTTTGCTAAGTGTCAATTATTGATTGGATAACTCTTATATGCCAGATTCCTCTGTATTGAAGTTTGGGCATTTTCTTCTCTACTTTAAATTAGCTAGACTTATTATGGTTATCAACATCGATTGATCATTTCTAAGCTTTTTCTGACAATGGAACCTTAACTTTCAGAGTGTTACTCCAAATCTATCGCTAGGAACTGAAATGTTCTGGCTTGGTCACCAAAGGAAGTCTGGAATTGGTTTTGCCTCTCGCTATAATACGGATAAAATGGTAAGGAGCTGGAACGATTATTTATATTTTGCTTGTTCGTTTTGCAACAAGGGATGAACTGGTTATTGACTTGTAGTATGTTCCAATTGACTTAAGCTTTAATCACAAAGTTTCGTTTACCCCTCTCCTCATGTTTGATCAGTGTCTACTTTGTGCGTATTTCAAAGTTTGTGAGATCTTTGAAGCTTTATTTATGAACAACTAGAAGCCTTTTCTCGAAGTTACATGTTTAATACAACAATCACTTGTCCATTGTCATCGTGTTGCTGCACACAAGAAGAACAATGGCATAATTATTGGTTATTTTTAGTTTCAACATTGCTATTGGTGTCATGTCTGGAGACATTCAGTTCCAAGACCTACCTGAAATTTGTGTAACAAATAGCTATGATCATTGATGGATTCGATGTCTAGGAATTCCCTTCCCCGGACCCCACCTTGTGTGGGAACTTTCAGCACTGGGTATATACCCTTTTTATTGATGTATCTGATGGTTTTGTCCAAAGGACTTGTAAACATGTACTAGGTTCTTGTCAGATGTTGAGCTTATGTCGTAGCATTGTAGGCATAGTATGGTATGATCTGTCTTAACGCTATCTTTTGAAGATTTTGTTGGAGCTCGCCAATAGACTATCACTGTATTACTGATCTATTGGAATTACTTTGGGGGAAATCACATAGTTACAATGAAATTCAATCAAATTCTTGAAGACAAATAAGTAAAAGAAGATTCTGTTCTCAAAAAGTATTGATTGGCTAGCTGAGGTCTATTCCTTTGCATACACTAGGTCGTACTTGAATTTCATTTTTGGCTAGTGCAGATAGCAGGCCCACATGTCAGTTAATGTTTTTTAGAACAAACTAAAGGATGGGGCACACTATGCCTGCAGTAGAACTCATTTTTCTACCTAAATTTAAATGTGTTTTAAAAAAAATTAGCCTGTTTAACAATTTGCGATAATTACTGATACACTGGGAATACGTTTAACACTGAGTATGAGTAGGTTCGATGTCCACCTTTCCTCAATAGCTTAGCTTTTTGTGAATTGGTTGGAAAATGAAACTCAACATTGTCTGGGATCTAACATATAAGAACACCATTTTCTCATTGCTTAGCTCATTAAGCTTTACCTAAGTGGCTTTAAAGCCTTAGAGCTCACACTTGTGTTGCACATAGGGACCTGAGTTTCTTTTAAGAATGCAACATAATCACAGTAATCACTGTTTTATCTTAAACATTTCAGTTGGGTACTCTACAAGTCGCAAGCACCGGAATAGTTGCCTTAAGTTATGTTCAGAAAGTTTCTGAGAAGGTTGGGACATCCACCATGACAACAGAACGCTTTCGGCGCTGTGTTGACTTTATTCTAAGTTTACACTTATTTGCAGGTTTCCCTCGCATCTGACTTCATGTATAACCACATGTCAAAAGACGTAACTACCAGCTTTGGTTACGATTACTTTCTTAGGCAGGTCAGTGTTTAAACACTTCTTACGTTCCATGCCAGATAACATTTCATTAGCTATTGAGTTCCTCCAAGTAGTGTATGTCTTCACCAGTTTGTTTTTATCAATGAATATGCATGAACAGTATCAATTCACAAGGATGTCATATGATATCCTTGTATCCTTCTGTTTTTCCTTATAGTTCCTTTCTCACAATTTTTCGGAAATAAATTCTGCTGCAGTGCCGCCTAAGAGGCAAAATCGACTCAAATGGTGTTGTTGCTGCTTACTTGGAGGAGAGATTGAACATGGGTGTCAACTTCCTTCTTTCTGCTGAGGTAAGAATGACATAATGACTCGCAATCACTTCCAGCAAATTTGTTTTCTCGCACTTGTGGAATCGACAAGAAACAAATGTCCAAGGTTTATTGAAATATTTATCTACATTACAATGTTGTGGTGCAGATTGACCATTGTAAGAAGAATTACAAGTTTGGTTTTGGAATGACCATAGGAGAGTAATTATGCTAAAAACAATGGCTGCGGGTGCACCTGAGATGATTACACAGTTGGCTTTGCATTGGATTTCTTCAGGTCTCAATTTTGAGTGAGCAGGTTCTTGCCCTTGTGCCTTGGGAAAATACGAGTAATCACTTGCAACTTTACAGAGTTTCTCTTTTTGCGTATTGGTGGTTGGGAATTTTCAGCTGCTTGATGATGTGAGCATGGTGCCATGATTCTTTGTTCATCTTGATGGAACTAGTCACCACCAGCCCTCTATGCTAGGCCTGCCCTGTACTACCATCTTACGGTTCTGCCATTTTGCACGAGCCACTGGTTCAGCCATGCTAAGTCAGAGCTACTAACAGCATGTTGTTATTATCGTGCTAATGGTGTTATGATTTCTTTTCGTTCATTGATGCTACAGTTTTTTTTTGTCGAGTTGTTGTGGCTAACATTTTATTTCAATCTTTGCATCATCATCATCATACAAAACTATATAAGATCTCTCCACTAAGGAGTTCTCTCGACCCTCAGCGCGTCACTTCACCATCCACTATGCCTTCTCTCATCATGCAAGGTGTTCATATCACTATCTACTAAAATCATCAATTTATTTCTACTATCAATTTTCTACGGTTAATAACATTCATGTATGCAATGTGTTGTTTGTAGTAGAATGTGGTGAAGTAATCACTTTAGTTTCTACTTTCAAATTTTATCTTTAAAATTTGTTGAAATTCCCGCAGCAACGCATGGGGTATCACCTAGTAGTTTATAATATATGAGCCACCCACATTTTTATCCCATGGTTTTTGTATTTGCTCCGCTAAATATATGATATTTATGAACAAATCAGCCTGTACTAAACATACTTTCAAATTTTATTTTTAAAATTTGTTGAAATTCCCGCAGCAACGCATGGGGTATCACCTAGTAGTTTATAATATATGAGCCACCCCATTTTTATCCCATGGTTTTTGTATTTGCTCCGCTAAATATATGATATTTATGAACAAATCAGCCTGTACTAAACATCATATATTAAAATAAAGGAGTATATGATCGAGCGGTCGAGCCACGCAACCTGTGCTGCCAACAAGAAAACAGTTTTACCTATGTTTCACTACAAAAATCTAACTAATCATGCTAAATGCAGTTCACGAGATGCCGGTCGCTTTGTAGCTTTGTGAAATTAGTAGTATTAAATTAGTAGTATTACGTTTGTGGTTACGCTACTGTGTTTTGTGAAGCTATTCATCTTATGAGATATCCGATCGTTTCAGTCACTCATAGTTACTTGAATTTGTGTAGAACAATAGAACTTCGAACTAGTGACAAAATCAGCTTTGGAACGTACTGTACAATGGAACAATAGTAGTAATATTTTACAATCAAGTATCCGTCCAAATGGCTATAATTGCATGACAGCGAAGAAGCAGCGTGGCCAATTCGGTGCATCGCCGATTAGGACTGCATCAATCAAAATGCCATTTTCTTACATGCTAATCGCAAATTAGTCCTCTACACACTCAGACGCGCGCTGCTCGGTCGCCCCCGCTCGGGCGACGCGGGCGGCGACCTCGACCCCTCGCCGCCGAGCACCTCCCTCCCTCCTCTCCTCTCCCCTGCCGCCGCCGGAGAGGCCCGCCGGGAACCCGTGCGGGCCTCCAGGACGGTGGCGGCGGGGCATCTCCGGTCGACGGCGCCGTTTCCGGGGCGGCGGAGCGGCGCGCCGCTACCTGTCGGCCATGGCGGCGGCGGCGGCGGTGCGGGTGTAGATCCGCCCCCCTACGGCCGGATCCGGTCCTCCCCGGCGCGGATCTACGGCGGGCGGCCTTCAATTGACGGCGACAGTGCGGGACGCGGTGGTGCCGGCGTGGTGGCCGACGGCCATGGCGGCGGCTCGGCAGCGCCCCACGCGCGCGGCCCTGTTGCTGTCGGGGCGGCGGGGGCCTCCGCGGCGCCCTGGCCACCAGGGGTGACGCCGCGTCCTGCTCGCGCGGGCACGGCTCCCCGCGGCTGGCTGGGGCGGCCCGGCGGCCTTGGCCTCTTGCCGCCCTGGCTGGTGACGAGGGCATGCGGCGGCGTGTGGCCGGCGACGACGGCGTCCGGCCGGCGACGACGGCGTCATGCGGCGTTCCAGTGGTGGCATGGTGCTGCGGCTGGGCTGCGTTACGGGCCGCCATGAAGCGCTGCTGCGGTGCCGGGAAGGCGCGGCACCAACGCGACGCCACGGTGGCGTGGTGTCTGGGCGCGGGTACGACGACAGAAGAGCAAGGCTTCGGCGGCGGCGGGACGTGTGGTGCTGTTTCAGAGGAGTCCCTCGGTTGGACAGCCGCGGCGGCTGTGCCGGCCTGCTACTCCGAACGCGTGCGGCAGGGTTCAATGCTTCGGGTGAAAACCTTCGCCAGACTCGCTCTGGCGGAACGGCGGCGGCGCCTTCGGGCGTCGCTCACCCTGTTGAGGGCGTCGTTCTTGAAGCTGCAAACCCTGCTTCACTTTGTCCCTGGGTGAAAACCCAGTCCAGTCACTGGACGAGCGATGGCGGCGCCTGCGGGCGTCGTAACCTCCTTGGAGGCGTCGTCTCTAGGGACACTGTTCGTTTGTGGCATGGTCAGCATACTGCTATTTGCTGCTTCGACCGTTAGTGACAAATCTGGAGCAGAGCAGGGGACATGGGGGTTGACTTCCTCTCCTGAAGACGTCTCCCTCGCTGGTGATCGGAGGTCATCATTTGGTTTTCGTTCGGCTACTCGCAGCGTACCGTGGCGCTTGGTATTGCTTAGCAATCACCAGTGCGGTGTGGGACAGCGTCGTACGACGGCGCTTGTGGCAACGACAACTAGTGCTGACTTGGCCGGCAGCGGGTCGCGGCGGTTGCTTCAGCATGGCTGAACCACCCGGTGCGGCACAACGTCGTGAGACGGTGCCGACGACAACTCTCGGTCTCCTGGCTTGGTGGTGGCTTCTTGCGAGGGGGAGGCAACGTGATGATTTCGGACCCGGCGGTGCTCTGGTGGCTTGATTGAGTTCTCGGGGGGCGGTGCACCTCTTCCTTCTTCCTGGCGGCTATTCTTGGAACGAGTCCGGAGCGTGGAGCTGTGTGGCGGGTTTGGAGGCCCCTGCGCACAGATGAGAGGCGTGCTGAGTAGCGGGTTGGAGGTCCCCGCGCACGCGTGAGAGGCGTCCAACGGCGGAAGTGGCGAGGCCCCCGTGCGTTGGGTTGCTTCGGACTCGGTGCTTTCATGTCGTCTGGCGGTCGGTTTTGGGTGCGGCAACATTGTGGCGTTGGGTCCTGCACAGCGGTGGCTCTGTCGGTGTGGTGGTGTCTGTCTCCCGGCTCCTCTATCAAGCGTTGGATCACTTCTGAGGTTTCGATGCCCACTAGGGTGCGGCTGTAGGTGGAAGCTGCGGCTCTGCCTTGTCTCTTTTTCGTCGTTGTGAGTAGTGTGTGGCCGTGGTTGATGTCCCAATCCAATCGGTCACTGAGTATAGTTGAGCGGTAACCCGTGTTGATGTCCTAATCCAACCGGACGGCTTTGTTTCTTTTTCTTTTTGTTTTCCTGCCTATGATCTCCCAGGATCATAGTCTTGTATTTTTCTTCTATATCAATGAAACACGCACTATCTTGTGCGGTTCGTTCAAAAAAAAATCGCAAATTAGTCAGCTGGAAGCCTTCGCACAAGCGAGCTCCCACATCTTTGCCCGATCCTTTTGTATGTTTCACATGGACTGAATTCTTGATTGCTCCATTAACTTTGCTAATTTGGATCTGCTCATCGTCTTCAATTACTACAATGTTTATTCGTACGGTTTCGTGTCGTACCGCAGCCGTTGGCCGTTTGGCAAGAACGCCATGGCCCCTCCAGTCGTGAGACACCCCAGCAAGCAGCTGGCGCCTGGCGGTTGCCCACAAGCTACCACTACTTAACCACACATCCCCGTCACCCGCTCGGCCTACACGCACGCACACAGGAGCACAAACGGACACACAGGCGCGCACTGAGCACTGAGCTCCCCCAACCCCACATGTCAAACAGAGCACCCTCCGGACACCAGGAATCTCAGGAACCGGCGGCGGCGGCGGCGGCGACGCCACGGCCGCGATGGTGATGACGTTGCCACCCGCGGCGCTCGTGCTCCTGGCCCTCCTCGCAGCCGCGCTGGCGCCGGGCGCGCGGGCGCAGATTTCGGCGGCGCCCCTGGGCGCCCCCGCGCCGTCGTCGCCGTCGCTTGACTGCGCGGGCGCGCTGCGCAGCCTGGCGCCGTGCCTGACGTACGTGGAGCGCCGCAGCGCGCTGACGCGGCCCGACAAGGGCTGCTGCGGCGCGCTCGCGGCCGTCGTGGGCGGCGCCGACGCCGCCTGCCTGTGCGGGTTCCTCGCGGGCTACGGCGGCGTCCGCGTGGACCCCGTGCGCGCGCTCGCGCTGCCCACCATCTGCCGCGTCGACGCGCCGCCGCCGAGGCTATGCGCCGCGCTCGGGATGCCCGTCGCCGAGCCGCCGGGCGGCGGGGCCGCCGCGCCGATGGAGTCAGGTGCGTACCCGCCGCGTGTGGTCGACGCAACGCCCCTTTTCTCGATGCGCTTGCGTTCTGCTGCAATGCCGGCTATCATGGTGGGACTTCGCGTTCGCCACCAACCAATTAAACAACTCTAAAAGCGATTGTACTTAGGAAATCATCGTGTCAACGCGCTGTTTTTTTTAAGTTTGCCTAGATTCTGTCTCGGGTACCTGAAAACTCAAATGTCTCCTGCAAATTTCACTTGCTAGATCATCCAGCCACACCAGTCCGGAATTCAGACCTTAGTATAAACACCACTCCATCGAGTATAGTACTTATTTGTATAGTACTTCTGTACTAGTATACAATGCAAAATCTTGGAAGAAGATCCAGTATAGTATAAACAGTGAACACTTAAAAGAAACAGTTAAAATCTGCTTGATTTGATCAACCCGCTCGGGTCCTGACAAAAGTGTCGGCACTGACAAACTCTCCTGGCACGGCAGGGTCCGACGTGCCGACGACCACTCCGGCGGCGGCGGCGGCCGCGAGCGCCGGCCTTTCGACGCACCGACGACTGTTCCTGGTGGTGCCCCCACACTTGTGTCTCGCCATCCTCTCCATGCTGCTGCTGCTGCTTCTCCAGCCGTAACTCCCGCATACCGTACGTATACGCCGCTCGCGGCGCATTTGTACAGGTGTATAAATGTACACACGCGTTTCGTTGTCGCCAGTCGCCACCGATGGAATCAATTCGGCTTCCCCCTCCGTCCGTCCGTCCATTCAACCAACGCCGCGCATCGCGTTGTCGTGAAGACGCCTTTCGCCAGCACAGTGCGCCCAGACCCCCCCTGGGCAGGCAACACATCAGTCAAAATCAGCCAGGGCCGAAGGACGGCCACCGGGCCACGTCCCGTCCGACTCGCATGCCGCAAAAGCGCCGCCGCGGACGCGTGAAATCGTTGAAAGGCGGCGGTCTCGTCTCCACGACGACGCGTGAGCCGGCGCCCACCGCTGTCGCACGGGCCGCGCGTGATCCTTGGCCCTCCGGTGGCGAGATCACTACTGGAATAGTTGCTGCAGCAGCACTAGCGCACTAGCACGGTAAGCGTGATGTGCCACGCCAATTGCCAGGGGCCGGGGCCCAGGGAGCGAGCGATAAGCGATGTGGCATGTGTGCTGGGTACGGCATACGCTGCTGGTGCCGTCGAGTGACCTGGCTCCCTTGGCCGTGGCTCTCCCCGGCCGGCCGGTGGCGGTGGGGCTCGCCGGCGGGTGGATTATCGTTGTCGAGCTTGAGGCTAATGAGCTGGCTAAATTCGTCGTTCTGCTCCAGTTGATTGATTGCCATGCTTGTTTGTTCCGGCCTTTTTTTGTGTGGTAGAAGAAAATTAAAGCAGGCCGTCCGTCGGACCGTTTGGCTGCATGGGCCCGGTCGGAGTTGAAGAAGAAATGCGGGCATAAAATGATCACGAAGGCCCGTTATTCTACGTTCCATGGCCGGAACTTATGGGTGCGTTCGAATGCCTGGCCCAGCTCAGGCTGGCCCATGAGCCAGGCTGGAGCCAGACGCGCCAGGCCCATCAGGTGAAGGGATTTTGTTTGGGTTTTCTGCATCTAAGGATGCTGGTTGGGTCGAGTTCATGTTCGTTGGCTGGGTCAAAGGTGGGACCCCATAACCAACTCAAACTGCCATCAAAAGATGGCGTTCGGTGGCCTGTACCGGGGTCAGGTACCCTCACCTCGCGCAAACAAGGGTGAAGGATCCCACCCTGCTTTCAGAGTTGCGGAATGGGAAAAAAGAAACGGATACCTCTTACAAAAGATTATAGCCATAATTAAGGGGGGTCATCAGTATATATTTACAACAAATTTATATGTTAACACATTTAAAAAAAATTGGTGATACAACAGAAGGTAATTGTAGTATGTGGAACGGCATAAAGATTTCAAGAAAGGCAATGGTCCTCAAACAGGGACCTCCAAACACCATTGGTAGCAATACATAGAGACCAACATGAAAAAAAATTGGTTAGAAGGCAACAAAAATCTTTTAAAAAATGTGTGCTTCTGATGTAGTTTGGTACTTGCCTGACAATTTGGATATTTGCACCATCTTGGAGCATGTGTGCTAAGCACATATCATCACCTTTTAGTGAAATGAATAGGGCGTCAGTGTATAGTTCCCACATGTATTACGAGGTAGGACGAGACGATGTTGCAAATGACAACAGACAACATCACCGGCAAGGTCGTCATCGCCCTCGCTCGTAATCACCGTGGAGAAATGTACTATCATCATTCGCACAGAGAAAGACATGAAACACAAAAAATGTCTCAGTTCTAGGGAAATACTTGCCTACGAAACAGACACCTCCAAGCACCATCTTGGAGCATGTATCCTAAGTACCATATCATCACCTTGTAGAGAAATGAATAGGGCGTCAGTGTATAGTTCCCACATGTATTGCGAGGTAGGACGAGACGATATTGCAAATGACAACAGACGACATCACTGGCAAGGTCGTCATCGCCCTCGCTCGCAATCACCGTGGAGAAATGTACTATCATCATTCGCACAGAGAAAGACATGAAACACAAAACATGGCTCAGTTGTAGGGAAGTACTTGCCTACGAAATTGGATACAAGCAGGAGTTGCCTACTGGTGAGACAGTCAGGGCAAGCCCTGACTGCCTCACCAGCAGCTAACACCTGGGTGGATCCAGGCCTTGTGCTAAATCGTTAGTCTGCATCCGTAATCATCATCGCCATTGAGCAAGACATGAAAACTGAAGGAACAAAAGCCACAAATGTAAGAGATATGTCATTGAGACGTCAGAAGGGTTAGGTTGCCAAGGTCCTGTTCAGCAAGGTCGAGTGCATGTTGCCAAATCTACAAGGTTGCAAAATAGGCAAGGTCCACATCGAGCTCGCTGAATAGTTTGTGTTGGCAACTTATCCCATCATCATCCGCAAAACGAAGAAGATATTCAAATCTCACCATTCAATAGGCTGCAACAAGCAGGGGCAAGTCTGCAAAACCAATCCGCAACAAAAGGTGTCAAACTGCAATGCAACGAGTAAGGCAAGAGGTCAGATAAGCAATGTGTTGGGTCAGAGCTATAAACAACAGAAGCTCTTCATTCCCAAAATTCAATACACGAGTCAATAAGCACTTAAATTGTAAGCAAATAGCAAAGACATATGTGCAAAGAGAAGCTTCAGAACAAGTGCATCACAGACAGATGAGTGAGTTTGGTGACAGGCCTCAGATTTATAAGTTATATCAGCCACAAATCAGTCAAAAGAGGGTGGCTCTAAAGTAGCGGTGAATCGGAAGAACAAGAACAGACACCGAAGAGACAAAAACGAAAAGGCGAAGAAAAGAGAGATAGCCACTTCGTCATAGCCAACACATTGTCATCCTCACTGGCCAAAGAACAAAGCAAAGCAAGGAGGGAGAGGGGGGTTGGACAAAGCAGCATGAGCAACAACTGTTAGCTATAAGCAAGGCATAGCATGAAATATGACAAATATTAAAGACAACCAAAGAGAACCAAGTCAGATTGAGAAAACTGCATAATAATTTGCTGAATAAACAAGGCACTTAAGAAATGATGAAGAACAACAATAAACATGGCAATCAGACATTTCAAAAGAAGCATGAGAATGGCAATAAGACTTTTCAATAGAAACATGAAACATGGCAATAAGACTTTTCAAAAGAAGCATGAAACATGGCATATGAAACATAATAAAATGACTTCAGCATCACAGGCATAATGACTTCAGCATACTGATAAGGACACGCCTACGCTGTCCAAGAATTTTTCCCAATCTTTCACGGTACAAATTTATATGAATAATTCAAGTGTATATATATCAACTTGCTGGAACTCGCACCAGGGTCCAGGATACTAGTATTGAGAATTTCAGGAAATAAACAATACTAAGCCTCACGTCAAAACTAGTATTGATCGGCACCTCAATAAGTGACGACCACGATGAACCAGCAGAACAATATTTAAAGGAGAAATACTCTCAGAACGTAACAGTTCAGATCAAACAATCCTTCCAATAAATCAATCACCAACAGCAGTCGTAGCAATAACAAAGATAGAGGGATCAGCTTACAGTCGATGATGTCCAAACCCTAGATAATTTCTTCCACCCGCGGCTGCGACGAACCACGGTCAGAAGAATGGGATCCCGACAGGAATCCGAGGCGTGTCCAAGCCGCAGGAGCTTGATTACGCGCTCGACACAATCCGAGAAGGATCGGCAAGGTAGACTGGAGAGGGCTGCCGCCGCTCTTGCTCGAGTCAGAGAAACCCTTGACGAGGAGTAACTCCGAATAAAATCCAATCTAATCTGTCTTACAAGGAGCGGACCACTCCCTCATATATGCACGCAGGCACAAGCTAATTAAACGGACTTGGCGTCAAGGCCACCAACATGTTTCGGCCCAGGATGGACACGCTAGAACATGACCAACTAATGGAGCCCAGAAAATATTAAACTAATGCAGCCACAATACTAATGACCTTATTTGGAGACTACTTTTAAATAAACAAATAATTCCACGACGCACATGGATTGGACAGCTGAGAAAAAAACACAGGGTGCTCAGGTTGGAGCGCCCTTCATATCCTCCAGCGTACAGCCTATAGTATTTGGCAGATTATCATTCCTCTTAAACAACGGTGCATCTCCAAAATATATCTTTGATAATAATCCAGTAGCCGTAAATAAATAATCCTTCTTCCTATATTTTCCATCACATATAAAAGCACCAAACTGAAAGGGAATATTTTTCATAGTGTCACCTTCTATATGACTCGAATCCTTGCACTTCTTTTCAAAAGTAACCAATGGAGTAATTTGAGGAGCCATGGGCTCATCATCCTCTCCCTCTTGAAATAAAGTTGTTGTCGACTTTGACATGATTTTAGAAACTTCTTTTCCAAACTTTGCCGGGCCATTAATCGAAAGCTCAGATTGCACAGTAGCATCAATAATTTTGTTATAACTCTTGATAGAAAAAGGAAAAGAGCCAAACATACAAAAATTATTTGGAGGCCTATCTGCAGGTTTGATGGTCACATCATCCTCATCACTAAATAAAGCCTTCTTTGAACTATATATATTTTCAGCCACTTCTTTCCTGGGATCAACATTTCCCTTTGAGATCTTGCTTGCTGTAGTTTGAGAATCCTTCAAATTATTTTTAGAAAGAAAAACTAGAGATGTGACATAGGCATCATCCTCGTCCTCAATATTTTCTGACTCCAAAATATTAGATGTAGAACCAGTCTGAACATGAAAATTATTTGCATCATTGTAGCTAATTTCAGAATCACTAGCTACAGGTTTTGGAGAACAGGTACTCACATCATTCTCTCCCTCTTGAAACAAAGCCGTCCGCGGCTTTGGGCTAATTTCCAACGCCTGTTTCTTTTCTTTTCTTTTTTTTGGTGCGACCCTTTCTTTTCTTTTCTTTTTTTTTGGTGCGGCTTTTCCTTTTTCAGTACCTTTGCCTCTTTCTATTCTCTTTTTTTTAATACCAGAGAGTGTGGCAAAACAATGACTACAATGAATTAATCTTAGGCACAACTTATGGCACTCTTTGCTAGTTTAACGACACCAGCAACAAATATGTGATGTTAGAAAAAAAAATATGGGAACCAATCTATCACGCGTCACTAGCAGACTTGACACTAAAGAACAAGAACAAGACTCAGACACGACGAACACAACGACACAACGAGGGACTAAAATTCAGAAAAGCAATCTAAAAAGAAAAATTGCGAGGCACAAATGGTTGTAGGATAGCGAAAACAATGATAAACAAATATTTTTGTAGGGCAATTTTTGGAGTTTTAGGACAAAGGCACAAACTAAACAAACATGGGGATATAAACTACTGCGAACCTGACGGTAAACCTGTCTCTGAATACCACTTTATGTGAACTAGGATGCCCGATCTTCCGTCAGGTGAAGGATAACTCGTTTTGGGCGGAGCGCAACACACCAATCCGACTTCAAGTCAGCAAACTCGAACCCCGCAATCTTAGCACCACGACTCCTCTGGTTATCAATCGTGTCACAATCCGGTTGACCTCGCCAAGAAGGCTAATGCCTCCCTGCGAAACGAAGAACACAAGCAAGAACTCGAAAGAACGCAGCTCTCAATATGAAGTGACACTGCAGATGAATGATTAAGCACGATAGTTGGGGTTCTACAAACCGATAGACGGCGAAACTGTTCTCGACAGATTAATCTAAGCAAAACCGATAGTTTGCTAGGTTGCTCACGGTGCTTTCCATTGATTTGTGGTTATGGCTTACAATTTTGACATATACCTTGAGTTTGTACCAACTCTATATGCAACAACTTCTTCATCCGGGTACTATGAGTGGGAGGATGCTATAATAAACTGTTATATGATTGGTGAATTGCCATTAACCCAGCTGGCAAATTTGGCAAAACAAGGTTTCTCTCTTCCTGTGTCATTATGGTTCCGAAGAATGCAGAGGGAACATGGTGATGACTATTGCACTTCTTGGTATGAGATGAAGGAGGTCTTACGACGACAGTTTGCTCCTCCCCTTGTGCTAGAAAAGAATATATTATCAATTAGTAGGAGTTCTTATGATCCATGGTCTGAATCTATTAATGCTATTTTCGACAAAATTTTCTCAACCTATCCAGTTGATAGTTCCAAAGAAATACAAGAAAAGGATTCTCAGTCATTTGTAATGAGTGAAGTGCCTGACCAGCCAGTTATACATGAGAGTGTTGATTTCTCTTTAGCATCTGGGTTGCATCCTATTGCTTCTTGTGGTACTCAATCTGATACCGAAATTGCTGATACAAATGATCCAGAGCAGAGAAGTATTGATCGAGGTGATGTTATTTCTTCTTCTCTTGAGAAGAAGGTAGTGAGATCTCATTGTGATGTTAGTACTGACCCTCAGGTTGGTGGTATCGGTGATGCCTCAACTGGATTGTCGATGCTGGCACGTGAAGTGCAATGGGATGGCACTGTTGTTGATGTGAAGGGGCAGCGCTCTAGTATATTTCAGTCCGAGTGCCAAATTCAAGCCAAGGTATGCAAATTAATTATTGATGGGGGCAGTTTTGCTAATGTTGTCAGTTCAGATTTGGTAAATGCATTATCTTTGTCTACATGGAGGCTGCCAATGCCTCGTTATATACAATGGATGAATCAAAGTGGTACACTAAAAATTACTCACAGGGCAAGAGTTAAATTTTCCGTCGGAAATTATATTGATATTGTGGATTGTGATGTCGCACCGATGAGTGCTTGCCATTTGTTATTGGGTCGGCCATGGCAGTTTGATCTTGATGCTACTCAAAGTGGCCGCTCCAATAATTATTCGTTTGTGCACAAGGGAATTCATCATGTGCTCAAACCAATGACGGAGTCTGTTATAAAGGCAGTTGTGTTTCCTCCTGTCAAGAAGACAAAACAGGCGTTAAAAATTAGCCCAAAGCCGCGGACGGCTTTGTTTCAAGAGGGAGAGAATGATGTGAATATTTCTGCTCTTGCTGTAGCTAGCAAGTCTGTGGTCCATGACAAGAGTGCAGAAAAGGTCTCCGACATCAATGCTCAATTGAATCAGTCTTCAGATATAGCCATCATGGGGAATTCTTCTATGATTATTAATTCTTTGGATCAATCGTGTGATGCTAACAAATCTCCTATACAGTTTGGCTCTGTTTCTAATTTCGTGGGACACCACAACAAGAAGGATAAAAATATAAAGGTTACAAAGATGAAGAAGCCAGTTGAGCATATGCCAAAGCCGAGGACGGCTTTGTTTCAAGGGAGAGAGAATGATGAGACCAAGGTTCCTCAAGTTAATTCAAATATTGATGCCAAAATTATATTTGGTAATTCAAATATTGAACCTGATAATTTTCTAAAGGACCCTCAATTTATTAAGTTCGGCGCATTTTCTGTTGAGTTGAAGAGTGTCGAGGTGAAGGAAGGTGGAGGCGTAGCTGCAGATGTTACTATTCCACATGGTATAATTTTCAATGGATCTGGTTTGCATAGTGGAAATAAAATGAATAATGGAATGAGCCATGCACGAATGCTTCAGGTTGGTTGGACGAGTTGCTGATCCGATGGAGCAAATAATATGGTAATTAGCAATATTAGCCGCATTATTTTGGTATGTTTCCTTCTGAATGAAGTCCTAGCTAGCTACGTACGTGAGGGCCTGCTGCCTTTCTTTGGGTCCGAGTCCACCAGGCCTGCGTGCCTATATGTCAGGGCATCATCCCTTGTACGGGGGGTTTTTGGGATTTTATTCGGAGTTATTTCTCGTCAAGGGTTTCTCCGACTCGAGCAAGAGCCACGGCAGCCCTCTCCAGTCTACCTTGCCGATCCTTCTCGGATTGTGTCGAGCGCGTAATCGAGCCCCTGCGGCTTGGACACGCCCGGAATCCCATTCTTCTGATCGTGGTTCGTCGCAGCCGCGGGTGGAAGAAATTATCTAGGGTTTTGGATTGCATCTATTGTAAGCCAATCCCTCTTATCATTGCTCTTGATTATCTGTAGTTGATCAAAAATATTTATCTTGCCCTTGTGGATTATCATATTATCTTGTTTGGTCAACTATCTTTGCCGTGAATTGCTACTTGGTATTCTCGTGAAGCTGCTGCTGTGATTGGTTGAGAAGTTAAATTAAACTGATTTGATTTGCCGTGAGGACAAGATTGCTTCTATTATTTAATCAAGTACCTACAATACCTGCTGTTCTGGTTGTGAAATTAATCCCCATTCGCTGCTGCTTGTGTTAATTCCTTTGGCCGAGATTGCATTTGGGAGAATAGATAATTAACTTGGTTGTGCCGTGAAAGATTGGGACAATTCTTGGACAGCGTTGGCGTTTCCTTATCAGGTGGTATCACATACACCATCACAGGCATAATGACTTCAGCATCACAGGCATATATATGAGTACTTACCATGCAGTTCAACATGAACCATCACAGGCATAATAGCTGTCATACTTGCATAATATTACAATACCAGGCAGCAAGTTCAGGAATTAAGTTCATCACAATACTTACCATGCAGCTGCGAAAGACTAGATTAGTTCGTCGAAATTAGCCACCCCCTGTCGTGAGACCAAAATAAACCACAAAAGAGGCCAAGTGCAAGTGAGGCTACACCCTAGCAGGTCAGACCTATCTATATAGAGATCTGTGCAAAAGAAGTGAGTAGATGTGCTCAATATTTTCCCTGAGCTGTGGGGCCACAACCACTACATTAGATGTAGTAGTGCTTGGCCAGCCAGGTCCTGAGCCAGTGCGGTGGTTCTCGGACATTTTGACAAAGGCATTCTCCTGAGCCTTGTTGTCCAGCAGGTGGGAGAATGCAGCTATGAGAGCCTCTTCAGAGAACCCAGGGGTGAGCATAACAGCGTGGTAAAGATTAGGATGAACCTGCTCGGGCCCAGTCACCAAAAGTGCATTGACGACGTTGTTCACCGCATCAGTCATATTGGTCAGCACAAGTACCTCATCCAGAGACAGGACAACCCTCTTCCTCTTCTGTCCAGTGCAAGCAGCAGGGGCCCTTGAAGCCTCAGTGGTGGCAGTTGGCTTGTGGAACGTTTTCTCCTGCACCTGCTGATCAGTCTTGGTGGAAGACAGGTCCACCATAGGCTTCTTCTCCATGGTGTCAGGAAACCCAAAGAACACCCCAAGGGGCTCTCCACTGCCATGTGATAAGGAAACACCAACGCTGTCCAAGAATTGTCCCAATCTTTCACGGCACAACCAAGTTAATTATCTATTCTCCCAAATGCAATCTCGGCCAAAGGAATTAACACAAGCAGCAGCGAATGGGGATTAATTTCACAACCAGAGCAACAGGTATTGTAGGTACTTGATTAAATAATAGAAGCAATCTTGTCCTCACGGCAAATCAAATCAGTTTAATTTAACTTCTCAACCAATCACAGCAGCAGCTTCACGAGAATACCAAGTAGCAATTCACGGCAAAGATAGTTGACCAAACAAGATAATATGATAATCCACGAGGGCAAGATAAATCTTTTTGATCAACTACAGATAATCAAGAGCAATGATAGGAGGGATTGGCTTACAATAGATGCAATCCAAAACCCTAGATAATTTCTTCCACCCGCGGCTACGACGAATCACGATCAGGAGAATGGGATTCCGGTAGGAATCCGAGGCGTGTCCAAGCCGCAGGGGCTCGATTACGCGCTCGACACAATCCGAGAAGGATCGGTAAGGTAGACTGGAGAGGGCTGCCGCGACTCTTCGAGTCGGAGAAACCCTTGACGAGGAATAATTCCGAATAAAATCCCAAAAACCCCCCGTACAAGGGATGATGCCCTGACATATAGGCACGCAGGCCTGGTGGACTCGGACCCAAAGAAAGGCAGCAGGCCCTCACGTACGTAGCTAGCTAGGACTTCATTCAGAAGGAAATATACCAAAATAATGCGGCTAACATTGCTAATTACCATATTATTTGCTCCATCGGATCAGCAACTCGTCCAACCAACCTGAAGCATTCGTGCATGGCTCATTCCATTATTCATTTTATTTCCACTATGCAAACCAGCTCCATTGAAAATTATACCACGTGGAATAGTAACATCTGCAGCTACGCCTCCACCTTCCTTCACCTCGACACTCTTCAACTCAACAGAAAATGCGCCGAACTTAATAAATTGAGGGTCCTTTAGAAAATTATCAGGTTCAATATTTGAATTACCAAATATAATTTTGGCATCAATATTTGAATTAACTTGAGGAACCTTGGTCTCATCACATGTGCCCACTTCCCAGTTGCCATGCCACTACCAAAGATGGTCTCCATCTGCTCATAGTGCTCAATGGGCTTGTTCAGCAGCTCTGCGTCCTTGGGATGGTCCTGCATCACCACCAAAAGCAAATGAACACAAACATTAGTACTTGTATGCATGGATAACAAACAATAAACAGAGAATAGAACTACAAAGCACATCTGACACACCTTGCAGTGCCCGAGGTAGTGGTCCTGATTAAGAGAGATGCTACAAGTGAGGCCATCCCAAAGTGCACCACTGAGATCCCTAAGCTTGCAAATCCTAGCCCACCGCTGCCTCCACTTGCGCAGATGGTTGTAAACCTGAGTCTCGGTGACATCCTCGCCAGTGTACTCCCTAAGAGCAGCAACTACTTTGTTGATGTGCACCTCCTTGAAGCCCTTGTCATCCCTCACACCGCCGCCAATCAGGTCACACATGCGGCACAGCACAAAGCCAGAGGTGGCACTAGTCCACCTCATGGGAGGGCGAGCCGCACCACCACCACCAGCCCCTCCCTCCTGCACCACACCACTGTCACCACCAGCACCCTGCCCCTGACCAACCGGAGCACCACCGACAAGAACACCAGCACCGACATCCCCACAGCAGCAGCAGGCAGACCACCAGCACCCACAGCAGCCTCAGCAGCCGCATCCAGAGACGAGGAGGAAACATCAACACCATGATCACCAAGCAGCTGACCAACAAAAGCAAACCCAGCAGCAGAAGCACCAAAGAAGATGTTCTCCTCAGCCATAGGCCTATGACACCAAGAGGAGTCATTCCACCAAACAGTTTAAATACAGGACATCACATGTATGCATTGCAGCCCTTTGGATACCCCGAGTAACAGATGCAGAAAAAGGCAACAAAAAACATCAAATGAAGAAGCCAAATGGATTAACGAAATTCCAGTGGTCTCAGCCAGTTCCAAACACAGCAACATCACAGTGACACCATGGTTCCTTACACTTACCAACTTAGTTAACAGACTACACCCTAGCAGATCCCTTGTCCCGCCACATAGCTGCCGCCCAGTCATCCCTCTGTGCACCCCATGATCTAACTTCCTGAGGTGTTGCTTGCTAAGAGCCTAGGGCAGTAGGTTGAGATGAAGTAGGTTGGGATGCAGTAGGTTGGGATGTAGTAGGTTCACTAAAGTCCTCTCCAGGGACTAGGTTATCAATCCCATAACCCGAAATCCAATTATGCAGTATGCAACAAGCAAGCACAATTTTCACCTGTGAGGGATAGAGATGGAAGGGTTTGTTGTCTAACATCCTAAACCTACCCTTCAGTGCCCCAAAAGCCCGTTCAACTGTTGTGCGGAGCGAAGAGTGCCTCAAGTTGAAGAGCTCTTTTGCGTTGGCAGGAGTCCGCCTACCATCAAACTCCGACATGTAGTACCTAGTGGCCCGGTACGGAGGGAGGAATCCTGGCTTGAGTGCGTAGCCAGCATCAACAAGGTAGAATTTCCCTACAACATGAGTGTAGTGTGTTTACAGGAGGGTGTGAGGTGGTTTAGTATGCATATATGTGCAAAGTGTGAACATTGTACCTTGTGGAACCCGTAGCCCATCTTCCCGCTCTAACGCATCAGCTAAGACCAACGCATCATGAGCAGATCCCTCCCACCCAGCCAGTACATAGGTAAATCTCATGTCAAAATCAACAACAGCCAAGACATTCTGTATTGTGGTGCCCTTGCGGCCTCTGAAAGCAACCTGCATGTGGTAGGGCACCCTGACAAGGATGTGCGTTCCATCTATAGCTCCAATACAATCCTAAAATAGTGAACATGAGTTCATAACCATGTCAGGTGTTTCCTAATATGAAGTCTATCAAGACTGACACATGATTGAATTAAGGTACAAGTACCTTGAAGTATGGGTAGCACCTTTGGCTGCCAAGGATTTTAGGGTAGGTACCACCCTCTGGGGCTCTTATCATCTCACATCTAAGCTCCCCAATGGCATGAAGCACTTATGCAAAGTACCTGGACACAGTGTCTATGGATCTCCTAAAGGTGTGGTGGATGACCCTGAATCTTTGATTGTGACCTACAATATGGAGGAACATAGCGACCTGTTCCTCGATAGTAGAATGCAAGCTGTCCTCTAAAAGGTGTCGCTCACGAAACAGTTGACATAAGTTGAAAAAAGGAGCCTTGCGCATTCTAAGCATGCTGACTGACTCAATATCAATGCAGTTGTAGATCAAGTCTAGACTAATCTGCCTCTCAGCATCTACAATAGCCCTAGGAACCCAACCAGAATCACTCTCGACATCCCCAACTTGACAAACAGAAACCACCCTCCTAAGTCTTGACATGTACACGATGCATACAACAACAAGTGCAGCTGCTTCATAAGCCATCCGGTTAACCAAGTCCATCTACATCACATCACAGTAACAGATAAAGTTCAGAGTAAGTCTGCTGTACTCGAAATGCAAAGCATCCTACGGTGTCACATCAACAGCACAAGTTTGGAAAAACTTGAGATCATCGCCTTGGCTGCTATTAAATTAGCCTCTCAAAGGCTCCTCCAAACATCATCGACCACAGACAGAAACCAAGGGTTCAGAAATGGAACACAAACATCATCGACAAAAGGCTCCTGCCTGGAAAGCCTTCACATATACACATGCAACAAGAGGAGAACGATTATTACATGTCAAACAACGAAGAACCTGCCCTGATGATAGATTGACCCATGTAGTGCCACCACACCAGGCATTACAGGACCCAAGCGATATGGAAAAATCGCTCTACCCAGACCGCTCTGGTGGATTTTTATTGGCGTTGCTTACATGGTTCAACCATCATTAGGGCAAGAACAAGGATAGCTTACATGGTTCAACCATCATTAGGGCAAGAACAAGGATAACCTACCGTAACTAGCTAAAGAAGAACGATTATTACATGTCAAACAACGAAGAACCTACCCTGATGATAGATTGACCCATGTAGTGCCACCACACCGGGCATTACAGGACCCAAGCGATATGGAAAAATCGCTCTGCCCAGACCGCTCTTGTGGATTTTTGTTGGCGTTGCTTACATGGTTCAACCATCATTAGGGCAAGAACAAGGATAACATACTGTATCTAGGCAAAGAAACATGCACATTCAGAGAGGATCTCCTAGTAATCGTATAGAATGAAACCATAAATGGACTGTGCATCCACTGTGAGACAATAACAGTGACAGTAACCAACTGTGCTTAACCAAACAAACATGCGGATCCAGCGAGGATCTCCCAGTAACCGAACAATAAGTAAATCGGGAACCTCATCCCATAGGATTCCACCCAACTAATCGTGTAAGATAAAATAGAAAATACCACAACAACAATGTAGATCCGCACAAATATCATGCACAAACAGTGTAGATCGGGAAGAATATCATGAACATTCAGTGTCGATCCGCAAGAATATCACGCGCAAACAGTGTAGATCCGCAACAACATCATGCACAAACAGTGTAGATCCGCAAGAATATCATGCACAAACAACCATTTCCTCAAGAAACCAAAAAGTACTCAACGAAAACAGCACATACGGGAACCTACCCCATCACACTGAACCAGATCGAGCACGGGTAGGGCAAGAAGGAGCGGATCTGAGACATACCTAGGCGAAGACGAAGCCAACCGTCGTGGGGAAGAGGAGCAGGTACCGCGTGCGGTGGGAGCGGAGCCTCGACTGCAGAAGAAGGACGACGAGGTACAACGGTGTGACGTCGGGGAAGAAGATGTTCGTCGGCACGTCGGTGTAGAGGAGGAAGCAGATCTACACGGTGACGAAGAAGAAGACCAACTCCACTGCTCCGGCTCGACGAAGACCCCACGCGCACCGATGAGGACACACCGGCGAGTGGGAACGGCTCCGGCACTCACCATGGTCGCCTCCTCAGCAGCCGCAGCACCACCACACGCGGTGCCGCCGCCAAGTCGTCGAGTTCACAAGAGAGAGGAGAGGAAAGGACTGGGGATTGAAACGGGAGAGGCGGCTGCGAAATGGGGGAGGAGGCGACGCGGCGGGGGGAGGTCCCCTCTTATACCGGGGCGCAGCGGGGGCGGTAACCCTAGCGGGCCAAAAAAAATGGCGCCAGCACTGGGCTGCCTCCCGCGCTTCCCCGCGTCTGCGGCCTCGCGCGCCCGCGCTAGCCTGGCTCGACAAAAATGACTTCTCGCGGCGCTGCTCGACGTGCAGGCAGGCGGAGGCCTTTTGCAGCACGCGGGCCTGGCTCCGTGGGCCGGCCAGGCCACCGAACGGGCCTCCCTGCACCGCGCGGGCCTGGCTAGGGGGCCGGCCAGGCATTCGAACGCGCCCTATATCATCCATCTTGCGGACTAGCCTGTTCGGCTAGCCTATTTGGCTAGCCCACTCGTAGTCGTTCGGCTGCCCTAAAACGGCTGCGCTCGTCATCCGCCGCCCCTCCTTGTCTCCTCTCCGTCTCCGTCTCGCAGTGGCTCATCTCCCTCACGCTCTCACCCTCTCACCGCGACTGTCGTTCCCGCCACCTCCGTGCCCGGCGTCGGCCTCCCTCCGTCCTCTCTGCTGCCTCCTGCCCCAGATCCAGACTGGGGAGGGATGTTCCTCGCCGACGCTCGTCCATTAGGCCCCAACGCGTCCACGAACTTTACGGCTACCTCAAAGCTGTAAGAGCACACCTGCTCCCCTTTCTTTCAAACGTAGCAAATGTGTTATTTACTTATTTTCTTACATATGGAGCCGCCTTTTGACATGCCATTCGTTGCACTACTAGGAAACAATGTGGCCATCCTTGTTCCAATGCTAGTGAACTGTGACAACAACCTAGGCCGTGAAGGCAACGGCCTTATTTGGGAGAAAATGGAGAAGTTGAATACCATATGGGAGAAAGCAAGCACGGCAGTTTAGGAAAAGATCCAGTTGTGCCAGAGGTTGGCAGCAGAGTGTGGTGTCACAGCGGAGGCGGAGCCTGACCTGTTCAGGGGGCTTGTGCAGCTAATCAAGAGTGAGAACATGATGGATAGCTTCATCTGTAGCACACCGACAGGAAGGCGGTTCACCATGAGCTATCATATACCTCCAAGGGTCTAGAGCTGCAACCTTGTCTTATTTTGGCTACTAATTAGACTGTTAGGTAGAAATAATTGCTGCCTACTCCACTTAAGCTAGTTTGACTATGTTTATGAGTGCATTTGTTCTGCGAGAGGTCTTTGAGCAGTAGTACTTGAAGTTATTTGATGAAGTTGTATTATGTCTGAACATGTTGTGAAATTGCAAGTGTTGTTTGTGTGATATCGTAACTATTTTGCTGTGTGATTTTGCAAGTATTGTGCCCTGTAATGTTGCAAATATTGAGGTTTGTTCTATTGCAAAGGAGCTTACTAATTTCCTTATTGTTTTCCTCATGTTGTAGGGAGCTGCACAACTAGGAAGCACAACAGAAGTAGGAGCAGGTGAACCAGGGCTGCCACAACAAGCACTTCAGTTACTACCTCGGATTCGCGGTAGAGGGTGGACTCCTGAGTTTCGAGAATTTGTGTCTGGTGCAATTGTGGATATCGCCCACCTGATCCAAGCCAACAACCTGATAATGTTGCAAATGGCTGAGCATATAGACAAGCAACTGAGTAGAGGTCCGTACAGAGAAATAGAAGGACTCAGTGGGGTGGAATGGGTGCAGTCAAGGCTACGGAAACCATCTAAGTGTTACGACTTTTTTAGGATGCCTCCCGCTCTGTTTCTGCAGCTTCATGATCTCCTGGTCACACAGTATGGCCTCACATCCAACTCCAAGTCAACCTCCATTGAGGCTCTAGGGATCTTCTTATGAATGGTTGGAGGCCCAGAATCATTTAGGCAAGCTGAGGACAGATTTGAGAGGTCACTAGTGACAATCAACCACCTGTTTGATAAAGTGTTGACAGTTGTAGTCAAGCTCGTTGCGGACGCCATCAAGCCCTCAGATCTAGAATTCAGGGAATTGCACCCACGGCTGAGGAATGGTAGGTCTATCCTTACTTCAATGATTGCATAGGTGCATGGATGGGACCCATATCGAGTGTATAGTGCCTACTTCGGAGATGCTGCCTTACTTGTGCCGGAAGGGCACAACCACACAAAATGTATTGGCCATCTGTGACTTTGACATGAGGTTCACATTCATTTTTCCTGGGTGGCCTGGGTCAGCACATGACATGCGAGTATTTGAAGACGCAACAACGAGCCACTCTACCTACTTCCCACATCCACCTGCAGGTACATGTCAACCAGCACCGCAATGCCTCTTTCTTTGCAACTGCTGTTACTGATGCCTCTTTCTTAGCAACTGGTGTTAGTGATGCCTCTTTGATTGTAACTGTTGTTACTGATGCAAATGTTAACTGTTTGGTCAGGAAAGTTTTACTAGTTGACTCGGGGTACTCCAATCGGATTGGATACCTATCGTCGTACAAAGGAAGCAGATATCATGTGCCAGAGTTTATTGGCAGCCCTCCACCAGATGGTATGGAGGAAACATTCAACTATGCTCACTCCTCTCTTAGGAATGTAATCGAAAGATCATTTGGAGTTTTGAAAATGAAGTGGCACATCCTGAATAAGGTCCCTAGTTATGCACCTCGTAAGCAAAGCAAAATCATACTTGCATGTTGTGCGCTTCATAACTTCATTAGGTCCAGTGGCATAAAGGATAAGCACTTTGACAGATGTGAAAGTGGTGAGAACTTTGTGACGAGGGAAGGTACCGAAGAGCACGATGAGGAAGAAGTTGTGTCTGATAATTATCAGGTCATGAATGCGTTTCGTGAGTCCATTGCACTTGCTTTGCTTCACTGTTCAACTACTTAACTGGATGTACTGTGATGGACTGACTGCCAAGTGGTGCAAATCTTGTGATTTGCAATCTATTGTTGTAAGGAGTAAAGATTGGACTTAACTATGTTGTTGTGAATGGTTTTGTAATTGAATGTCCCTTATTTTGTGATGGTACTGTTATTATGTTCATATGGCTTGTGGGGTGGCGCCAAGTGTGAAAAAATGGTCTTGTTGCTGCCTTTGCAAAATTTGAATTAGAATTATTGGACCATTGGCTGATGCAAATGCTGGCTGCAATGGTGCCTGGTTGGCAACAACAGATGGCTGGACATGGCTGTCTGCCGGCAGCAGCTCCACCCAGCCAGTTCATAGCAGCCGAACAAGCTACATCGGTACTCTCAATGTTTGAGATCCATGTAACAAAGTGCGTTAGATCTAATACATACCTGTCGGGGTTCTCTACCGCCGGACAGTAAATTTGTATCGATCGTGTGCCGGGCTCGGATGGTTAGCACAGGAGACAACGGGATTTATACTGGTTCGGGCCTCCGAGGAGTAATACCCTACATCCAGTGTTGAGCTGCTGTGTTCCCACGCTAGGGTTGTTTGTAGTAGGGGTTACAAACTGGTCGGGAGAGGGTGTCGAGCCCAAGTCCCTGAGTATGGGTGTTTGGTTCGTCAGATAGCCAGCCCCCACGACAGTTGCCCTCCTCTCCCTTTTATAGATGCAAGGGGGAGGGGCAAAAAGGGGGAAAGAAAGAAAAGCTACAGTGTCGGCCATTGGGATGTCTTCTCGCGCGTCGCTGTCCGCCAGGATGCATTGAAGTGGAGCCGCGCTATGTTGTCGTGGAGGCCGCCGCATGGCCGGGCGGGGCTATTCACTTTGGGACGCCTGGTGCTTCCTCTGAATAGCTTGGTGGCGACTCAACACGCCCGTGCATGAGATGAGCCCACCACGTTAAGGCCTAATTGTAGGCCTGCGCTAGTCGTAGGGGGCACTCGAGTGCCTCGGGTGGAGTTTGTGTGCTGCAGGGCCGGACGTGACGGCGATTTGACGGCTGCGCGGCTGATTAGAGCCGCATTAAGGCTTCTGTCAGGGCCAGCTGCCCGCGCGGGTTGCCAGCTGGTGGGTTTGCATGGCATGGGGAACCAGCGTCCCACGCGTCGTAGCGGGAGAGTTCACGTGCCGGGGTCGCGCCACGTGGTACGGCTTGTGTCCTGGTCGGAGGCGGATAGTGCTCGTGCGAACGAGCAACTTATCATGCGAGGCGGAGACTTGTCGTGCGAGGCGGAGACTGGTCGTGCGAGGCGGAGACTTGTCGTGCGAGGTGGAGACTTGTCGGAGGGGGTTCCTCTAGTAGGGAACTTGTCGGGGAAGCTCCCAACTAATCGGGAACAAGACGTCTTGCCAGTGATGGTCTTGACCGGGGTCCTCAGTCCTCCTCGTCTTGAACCTTGGCCTTCACGTTGTCAATCTTAGCCTTCACATTGTCAATGGTGTCAGAAGACTCCACCTCAAGAGTGATTATCTCGCCGTCAAAGGGGGCCCTAATCTGGGCCCTCGTCAGTAGCCCCCGAGCCTGAGAGGGAGTTAAGGACTCGCACACAGGCTCAGTCGGAAAGGCTTTGCGTTGGTCTTTGTTCTTGATCGTCCCGGTGGGTGCGCGCGAGCGCATCCGCCGGATGTAGCCCCCGAGCCCACAAGTGAGTTGTAGACTCGCTCGTGGGGTTTTAAGCTTCAGTAGTGTTGTTGTGGCCTTAGATTGTTCTGTTGAGGCAGTCGTGGCAGTCGTGGGCGACGTGGGTGACGTGGGCGATGTGGACGGCGCGGGCGTCACGGCCGATGTGGCGGATGAGACGGTTTGAAAGGATGGGGCGGGGACGGTTCAGGCTTCTGGGCCCAGCGAGAATTGAGGCGTCACGCGGGCGAGCGCCCGTCACGCCGGGGCACACGCGCGCGGGCGAGCGTTTCTTCCACGTGGTGGGCCCGAACAGCGTCCAGAAGATGGCGGCGTTCGAGGCGCTGTGTGAGGGGTACTTGGGAATCATTGCCCGTTAGCACCTTTTCAAGTACTTCTTCATGTTCGCGTGCCTGAAGGACGGCTCCAAGGTGGTGACGATTGGCTGCGCCAACCTTCAGATGAAGCAAGGCCGGGGTGACAAGTACCTTCCTTCCTCGTTGACCAGCTCGAACAGCGGCTGGCACAAGGGGTGGTTCTACATCAGGAACGACCCCGAGCACGCGCTACCGGCGTTCACCGGGAACTCCATCGGGCAGTCGCCGAGGTGTTGGTCTGATGGTCCCCCGAAGGCGGAGCAGGAGAAGATGTTCAAGGAGCATTCTGGCCCGCCTTCGCGAGGCCAAGGTCGACCTGGCTGCTGTCATCGGCCAGTACCATGCCCGGGGGGTCGTCCCGAGATGACCGCCAGCAGGGCCCCTTGGGAAGAGACCGTGACTGCGCCTGAGCTCCCGTCGCTGAACGAGATCCAGCACCACGTGGCGTTGGCCATCGAGAAGTCAACCTTCGTGTGGCCGCCGGCGCGGCTTCTCCCAAGGCTCCCCCACGAGGGGACAGAGAAATTTGTAAGTGGTTTCTTCTTTCGACTAGTTCTTCAATCAGTTTGGTATTTTCAATCGTTTTTTATCTTCTCGGAAGTTCTCGACGACCATTGACCCCCTCTCTCCTTGCTCTTCCAGTTGAAGTGCTCTCACCTCGTGCCCGCGAAGGCGCCTCTCCCGGAGGAGGCGATCTTCAAACGCAACCAGGCGGCCGCGGAAAAGCGGAGGGCCGAGCGTAAGAGGCAGCACAAGGAGAAAGAGATCGCCAAGCGCGATTGGAATGACGACCGCATCAAGCGGTGCAAGGCGGGGGAGCGCAACGTCTCCTCCAATGAAGACCCGTCGTCGACACCGTCGTGGAGCGGGGATGTGCCAAGTGCGGCAGTTGACTGGAGCGACATGTCCAGGTCGCCCTCACCCTCGCCTTCACCACGCCGGGCGACGGAGGCGAGCTCATCGCGGCGGCCAGAGCCAGCTGCCCGTGAGAGGGGTGCGGGTTCAAGCTCGCAGCCGGGGGCCCGCACCGCCCGAGAGGATCAGAGGGTGACCCGCTCTCAGGCGGCTCCTGTCGGCTGGCGCGCCCCCGAGGGGCGGGAGGATCCTCCACGCCGGGAAGATCCGCCCAAGGGACCGGCGGAGCCCGAGCCTGCCCCCCACCATCTTTACGACGGCTCCGACCGCCCGGACTCGGACTCCTTGAAGAGGCGTTCGTCGTCCAGGGTGAGGTCTGGCATGCTGACGTCCGAGCCAAGCGCGCCGCAGGGAGGGGACACGAGCGTCCCCCCGCGGCGCCTCCAATCTTTGATAATCCGGGGCGGCGGAGCCCCGGCCGTGCAAGTTCCCCTCTCCGCCGGTGCGAGTCAAGGGCCGGCCTCTGACATGGTAGAGGTCGGACGGACAGCCCCCGAGCCACCAAGGGAGCGATGCGCCGCCCTCGAGTCGGAGGGGAGAGGTGGGCCAGCCCCCGAGTCGGCGGAGCGCCGGGGGTTGGCCTCCGAGTCTGCCGGGGCCAAGCGATCAGCCCCCGAGCCAGGCTCGTCGGACAGGCCAGTGAAACGGGCCCGCATCCGCTCTAGCATGTAAGCTCTTGCCCGCTATCCTTTGTCGTTCTTGAATCTTTCATCTTGTTTATTTCTCGATCTTGGTTCGTGTTTGCCTCAGTCGCGCCGACACCAGCGTGCTCAGCCTTGCGCCCCTGAAGCGCGCAGCGCTGGGTGCACGCGGTTCGCGGTCCGAGCCCCACTCGCTGCCCCCTTACACCGAGCCGTTGGACGGGTAGGCCCAGAGCGGGCTGACCGTGGCCACCGAGGTGGTTGAGCCGGCGGCGCCACCGCCTCCATCGGGTGTCGACAACTCGAGCGGGGAGCAGACAGCTCCAGAAGCGGTCGTGACCCAGACGGCGACAGGGCCGCTGGTCGTAGCCACCTCGAGAGGTGGGGATGTTGTGGCGGCGTCCACCGAGCAGATCGCGCCCCCGCCACCACCGGCCAGGGGACATGAAATCGAGGCGGCGGCGGAAACTCCAGTGTCCGCGGCGGCGCAGGCAGGTGGGAACGTGGCGGAGGCGTCGATGACCGACGCCATGTCCACCAGCACCCTCGAGATCATTGATGTTGACGCTCCCAACCTGCCGAGCAATGACCGAGACATTTACAAGGCCGTGCTGGAGCGCATGCTGGGCGAGACGGAGGGGTCGGAGGTCATGGCCCCTGAGTCTGCTGCACCCGCGGCCGAAGCCTCGGCCGGTGAGGGGTCGCGACTGACGCAACCGCAGCAGGACAGCCGGTAGCGGGCCCGACAGGAGTTGTCGGGGCTCCCGAGTCTTCAGCCGCAGCGGAGCCGACCGAGGAGGGCCTCGGGGATCCCGCTGTCAGGGCGGAGCTGATCCCCGCTGCATCCTCACCTTCGGCCGCGGTCGCGGATTCGGCTGCAGCAAGCGCACCAGAGCCGCCGTCTCTTCAGCTCGCTGCCCTTGTCGACGAGGCGGCGCCCGCGGTGAGCCCGACCCTCCCGGCCTCGCAAGGACATGAAGCCCCTGAGAGCGCGGTGAGGGCCGCCTCCCCAGAGATCCAAGAGGTCGGGGAAGGCTCTAGCGCGGGCCTGTTTCTGGAGCTTGAGGAGGGTGGTGCTCGGATCTCCGATCTCGTGCGCTCCTCGTGGACAGCCACCTACGAGGCGAGGGCATCCGACGACGAGGACGAGGAGTCCGAGGCGTGCCGCAGCCTCGAGCGGGGTCTCGGGTGGGCACGCCGCGTGTTCGACGAGCTCATCCTTCCCGCGACGACGGTAAGCCCCTTCGAACCGGGAGTTTGGTTTTGTCTTCCATGTTTTCGTGAATCTTATAATCTGTATCTTCTTGCCCGGTGCAGACACTTGCGAGGTGCGGCAGGAGGAAGACGTGCACCATTGGCGAGCTCCAAGCGGAGAAGACCCAGCTAGAGATGCAGCTGGTGGTTGCTCGTCTAGCTGCCGCTGGAGCGGTGGCGAGTGAGGCGTCGACGAGGGCCACGCTCGAGTCCGCCGTGAAGTCTGCGGAAGACCGCGCCACGGCCGTGGAAGGCCGCGCCACGACTGCAGAGACCGCGGCTACCAGGGCGGCGACGGAGCGGGAGTCCTTGGAGATGAGGTTGGCCCAGGCAGAGGCGAAGGTTGAGGAGTTGCGGGCCACCGTGGCAACCGCTAACGACGCCGCCGACAAGGCCACAGCCGCCGTCGCCGCGTCCGAGACTGCTGCCCAGGCTGCCGCCCAGGTGGCCACCCAGGAAAAAGCGGCGCTTGAGTCGAAGGTGGCAGAACTGGGGGAGGAGCTGGTCGCGGCAAGAGCGGACCTCAGGACGGCCAATCGCCAGTTCACTGAGGTGACCAACAAGCTCCAGGAGGTCACCGAGGAGGCGACCCTGCTCCGCGAGGACAACTCCAAGTTGTCGCAGGATGTCAATGGTAAGGATTGAGACCTCCAGCTGCACACTCCTTCTCCTCTTGTTTTCTTCTTGGCCGGTGTTGATTCATCTTCTCGGGGTGTCAGGGCTGTGCGTATATCGTGTCGAGATGACCGCGAAGCTCGCAGAGAAGACGCAGGAGCTGAACGCCGCCGCGCTCCAGAACCTCGAGAAGGACAGCTCGATCAAGCGGCTGTCGGAGCAACTTGAGAGTAAGCCCTTCGCTTCGATCCTGATCTCGCCTTTCATTCGAGCTGGTGGTGACATGTTTGTTGACTTTGACTTGTCGACTTTCTCAGAATCCAGGGCCGAGCTCGAGCAGTCTCAGATGGCTCGGGTGCAGGTCGCGGTCGAGTTGGAGCAGGCCAGGAACGCCCGGCACGAATCGGAGAAGTCCCGCAAGGTGAACATCGAAGACCTCACCAAGCTCGCGAGGGCCATTGGCGTGGTCATGACTGGGCTTGGCGTTCCCTTCGGGCCGATGCTTCTCGACCGGCTTCTCGAAGAGGTCGGACGCCTCCCGGAGATGATCAGGGAGCGGGAGTTGTCGACAGCTCGGAGGGCGGTGCACCGGGTGCTCGCCATGTTCGAGTCGCACTACCAGGGGTTGGACCGCATGGCTCTCAGCGGCGGCTGGGCCCCTGGCATCTCCGACACTCAGTGCGACGAGCTTGAGGACGACTGCGCCGCCTTCGCCCGCGACATGGCCGATGTCGCCTTGAAGGACCTGGACCTGCTACCAAGAGACGCACCAGAAGACCCAGAAAGCTCCAGGCCTTTACTTTAGATGTATCATTCCTAGGTGCATGTAATTTAAGAACAGTTCGCATGTGTTACACCATGAAACAGTATTATGCTGGCGAGAACTTGTTCAAAAATTTGTTATGGCTCGAACGCTCCCAAGCACCTAGGGTCGACCACTACAACGTGTAGTAGACCTTAGGAATTCGAAATGACCAAGCTCTACTCTGGAGCCGCGGGGGCGTAGGAGTCGTGAAGCCCGGCCCTCTCGAACCACTAAGGGGTGCCATACGTTCGCAGCCCCCGAGTACTTAGGGAGTTCGAGAAGTAACTCACGAGATTTGTTGTGAAAATCGTTTTAGACCGGAGTCTGGGCGGTTGCTCGAACGCTTTTGAAAAGAGGTCGGATGAAGGCCAGAGGACTTGAGCTGTGCTCGCAAGTCTTCGCACCGTAGCCGCGGAGGCGTAGGCACTAGGAGCTTTGAACGAGCAGCAGCGTCGCACCCCACGCAGGCCATCGTCTCTACTTCTCGCAAGATCGAGCCTCCCGCCGAAAAAACCATTCGCCCGTGCGATCGGTTGCGACATAGGAGTCAGATTTTGTTTCGAAAAATCATGAAAAATGGGAGGAGGGCATCGTGCCCTGGGTAGCCCCCGAGCGGGGAGCGTTCCGGCACGGGTGCGGGGACGCTCGCCGCTCAGCCTGTAGAAAAGTTGCAGCATACAGAAACATGGCAACCGAGAAGTTTTTCGAACTTATAGACATTTGAATAAAGCATGCGGCATTTATTCATTGATGTATAAGATTTAAACAGTTACTCAAGGGTAAAAAGGCCGCAGATGTTCGATGTTCCACGCGTTGGAGATGACCCGCCCGTCATCGTACCGGATCTTGTATGTTCCGGGTCGGAGCACCTGGTCGACGACGAATGGCCCCTCCCAAGGGGGCAAGAGTTTGTGTCAGTCCTTGCTGCCTTGAACTCGTCGGAGGACCAAGTCTCTGACTTGGAACTCGCGAGGGCGCACGTTGCGCTCGTGATAGCGTCGTAGAGCTTGTTGGTACTTAGCGCAGCGTAGGAGTGCCACATCACGCGCCTCATCGAGCTGGTCGATTGCATCCTCAAGCGCGATCTGGTTGCCTTCCTCGGTGTAAGCTCGTACTCGTGGACTGCCGTAGTCGATGTCCGTTGGTAGGACCGCTTCCGACCCGTGCACCATGAAGAAAGGCGTGAAGCCAGTCGCCCGACACGGTGTGATGCGCATGCTCCATAGCACGGACGGCAGCTTGGCTACCCATCTTGCTCGGAACTTCTCGAGGCGCTTGAAGATGCAAGGTTTTAACCCTTGCAGGATCATGCCGTTCGCTCTCTCGACTTGCCCGTTTGTCTTTGGGTGCGCCACGGCAGACCAGTCCACGCGAATGTTGTTGTCATCGCAGAAGTTGAGGAATTTCTTCCCCGTGAACTAGGTGCCGTTGTCGGTGATGATCGTGTTGGGTATACCGAAGCGGTAGATGATGTCGGTGAAGAATGCGACGGCTTCCTCGGAGCGGACGTTCACAATAGGTCGGGCTTTAATCCACTTGGAGAACTTGTCGACCGCGATGAGGAGGTGCGTGAAGCCCCTGGGTGCTTGTCGGAGTGGCCCCACCATGTCGAGGTGCCACACAGCGAAAGGCCATGTGATGGGGATGGTTTAAAGCGCTTACGCTGGGAGGTGAGTTTGTCGAGCGTAGAACTGGCACCCCTCGCAACGGCGCACGATGTCCTTGGAATCCGCCACCACCGTAGGCCAATAGAACCCTTGTCGGAAAGCTTTCCCGACAAGAGTCCTTGGACCAGCATGATGGCCGCACGTGCCGGCGTGGATCTCGCGAAGTAGCTCCCTTCCTTGATCTCCGAGGATGCACCGCATGAGTATGCCAGCCGCGCCCCTTTTGTAGAGCCCACCTTCGATGAGGACGAACGCTTTGGCTCGACGTGCGATGCGGTGTGCCTCTGTCTGGTCGGAGGGCAGCTTCCCTTCGACAAGCCACTCGAGGATGGGAAAGCGCCAATCCGGGTCTTCGAGGTTCGGCTCGGGCGGCTGGTCGATCTCCATGACTTCTGGTCCTTCAGCCTCTGGTGGCTTCTCCCCTTCAGCTCGTACAGAGGGCGCATGTTGGTCGCTCGCGAAGACCCCGTGTGGTACCGGCTTGCGACTTGATGCAGTCTTGGTGAGGACGTCAGTGGCTTTGTTGTAGTCGCGCAGCACGTGATGAAGCTCTAGCCCATGGAACTTGCCTTCGAGCTCATGAACAGCCTGGCAGTAAGCCGCCATCTTCGGGTCAACGCAATTTTTCTCCTTCATGACTTGATCCACGACGAGCTCTGAATCTCCTCTGATCTCGAGACGACGGATCCCGAGCTCGACCGCTATTCAGAGGCCGTTGATGAGCGCTTCATACTCGGCGACGTTGTTGGAGGCCGAGAAATGTAGTCGGACCATGTACTCCATGTGCACACCCAGAGGTGAGATGAAGACAAGGCCTACACCTGCTCCTTCCTTCATGACCGAGCCGTCAAAGTACATAGTCCACGTCTCGTGCTCGATTGGCGCCGGGGGAGTCTGGATCTCCGTCCACTCAGCAACGAAGTCTGCCACGACTTGGGACTTGATGGCACTGCGGGGTGCGTACGAGATGTTCTGCCCCATCAGCTCGAGTGCCCACTTGGCTATCCTTCCCTCGGCCTCAGGGTTCTGGATGACTTCTCCGAGCGGGTACTTGGACACCACAGCGATGGGGTGTGCATCGAAGTAATTTCGGAGCTTGCGCTTGGTCATCAAGACAGCGTACACGAGTTTCTGCATCTGCGAGTAGCGAGTCTTGGAGTCGGACAATACCTCACTCACAAAGTACACAGGGCGCTGCACCTTAAGTGATCTTCCGGGCTCTTCTCTCTCGACCACCAGCGCAGCACTGACCACCTGAGTCGTCGCGACGATGTACAAGAGCATCGGTTCTTTAGGTGTCGGAGCCGTGAGGATCGGTGGACTCTTTAGCATATTCTTGAGGGAGTCAAGCGCTTCCTGAGCCTCGGGGGTCCACGCGAAGTGGTCGGACTTCTTCATCAAGCGGTACAACGGCAGGCTGCGCTCTCCGAGTCGTGCTATGAAACGACTCAGAGCCGCGAGGTAGCCCGTAACACACTGTACGCCCTTCAAGTTCTGGATTGGCCCCATGTCTGTGATGGCCGAGATCTTCTCGGGATTAGCCTCAATGCCGCGTTCCGACACGACAAAGCCCAGGAGCATGCCCCTCGAAACCCCGAAAATGCACTTCTCGAGGTTCAGCTTTACCCCGTGTTCTCTCAGTTTCGTGAACACCTCCGTGAGGTCTGGGACCAGATCACCGGTCTTCTTCGATTTGACTACGATGTCGTCGACGTATGCCTCGATGATGCATCCTATAAGTTCCCCGAAGACGCGTCGCATGCATCTTTGGAACATAGCGCCCGCATTTTTGAGCCCGAACGGCATCGTCTTGTAACAGTAAGCGCCGAACAGAGTGATGAACGAGGTTGCGAGTTGGTCCGCTATGCACATCGCTATCTGGTGGTACCCGGAGTACGCATCGAGAAAACAGAGGGTTTCGCACCCAGCTGTCGAATCGACTACCTGATCTATGCGAGGCAAAGGAAATGGATCCTTGGGACATGCCTTGTTAAGGCCCATGTAGTCAACACACATGCTCCATTTCTTATTCTTCTTCTTTACAAGTACAGGGTTAGCAAGCCACTCGGGGTGGAATACTTCTCGGATGAACCCTGAACTAAGGAGCTTCTTGATCTCCTCGCCGATCGCCTTGCACTTCTCGTCGTTGAAGTGGCGAAGGCGTTGCTTTACCGGTTTCGATCCCGGCTTGATGTTCAACTTGTGCTCGGTAATTTCTCTCGGGATCCCCTTCATGTCGGAAGGTTTCCATGCGAACACATCGAGGTTCGCTTTGAGGAAATCGATGAGCGCGCTTTCCTATTTAGGATCGAGCGCCGTCCCGATACAGAGCGTACGGCCATCGTCGGAGACAGCCGCATCCTTGACGTCCTTGGCGGGCTCGAAAGAGTAGGCCACTCGCTTGGACGACTCGGGGGTATCCTGGTCCTCGGATGGAGGCTCGGTGCGGAGCCTCTCAGACCGGATTAGCGCCTCCGCAAATTGGAAGCACTCAGCGTCGCACTCGAATGCGCGCTGGTACGTGGTCCCTACTCTGATGATCCCCTTCGGGCCGGGAATCTTCAGCTTCAGGTACGTATAGTTGGGCACGGCCATGAACTTCACGTACGCTGGCCTCCCGAGGTTCGCGTGGTACGTCCCCGAGAACCCCACCACTTCGAAGGTGAGGATTTCTATGCGAAAGTTTTGCAGGTCCCCGAATGTGACAGGCAGATCGATCTGCCCGATCGAGAGAGCCTCCATCCCAGGGACGACCCCGTGGAACGGTGCGGTCGACGGCCGCAGCTTAGATCGCGGGATGCCCATGTCGTCAAGCGTTGACGCGTAGAGCACGTTGATCCCGCTCCCCCCGTCCATAAGGACCTTGTGGACTCGCTTGGACCTGAACAGGGGAGCTACCACTAGTGGGTAAGCTCCCGGCTGTGGTACGCGGTTGGGGTGATCCTTGCGGTCGAAGGTTATCGGAACCTCCGACCACTTCAGGTAGGATGGTGTCGGGGACTCGGCGTTGTAGACTTCGCACCGGATCAGCTTCTCTCGCCGCCTTGAGGGTCACGCCGGGGACCCACCGAAAATCATGTGGACTGCGCCATCCTCGCCCGGGTACTGAGCCCCCGCGTCGTCGTCGTCGTTGTCGGGAGGTGGCGCGGCCTTCTTCGGTGGATCCGCCGCCCTTGGCTTGAGGGTGTCGTTGACGTAGTTCTTGATCAGACGGCAGTCCTTGAGCGCGTGCTTCACGGGCACCTCGTGGTGTGGGCACGGCGCGTCGAGGAGCTTCTCGAAGTGGTCCTTGGGAAGACCAGCCGTGGCCGGGTTGCCCTTTGGGCGCGACGCCTTGCGCTCGACCGCCGCGACCAAGTTGTCGCCGCGACGGCGCTTGTCGTTCTTCTTCTTCTTCCTGAAGCGCGAGGACGTCCCCTCGCCATGGTCCACGACTTGTTCCCCCTTTCCCTAGGGAGTGTTGAGGGTAGCCGCCACTGCCTCCTCGCCATCCGCATGGTTGCTCACGATGTCGAGGAGCTCCCGCGTGGATCGGGGCATGCGGCGCCCGAGTCGATGGATGAGGGAGGTGCAGGTCGTGCCGTTCTGGAACGCCGAGATGGCGTCGTTGTCCATCGCACCGGGAAGCTCGGTGCAACACTTGGAGAAGCGTCGGATGTACTCGCGCAGGCTCTCCCCCGGCTTCTGCTTGCAGTTGCGCAGCTCCCACTGCTTACCGGGGCGAGTGTATGTGCCTTGGAAGTTGCCGACGAAGACCCGACGTAGGTCGGTCCAGTCGTTGATCTTGTCGCGGGGCAGATGCTCGAGCCACGTCCGCGTGGAGTCCCCGAGGTAGAGCGGCAGGTTCTTGATGATGAAGAGGTCGTCTGTCGCTCCCCCCGCGTGGCATGCGAGCCGGTAGTCCTCCAGCCACACGCTGGGGTTGGTGTCCCCATCGTACCTAGGAACGTTGGTCGGAGCCCGGAAACGTGAGGGGAACCTCGCATCCCGTACGCCCTGGCCGAAAGCTCGCGGGCCACTCTGGTTCGGCGACCAGCTGTGGTCACGGTCGTCGTCGCTGTCGTAGCATCGTCCACGTCCTTAGTCGTCGTGGTGGCGCGAGCGGTGCTCGTCGCGGTGGTCACGGTCGTCGCGGTCGCGGTGGTTATCGACGCTCGCAGCCCGTCGGCGAGCCTCGATGGTGTCCCGGGCGTCGCGGTTGGGCCCGAGCCGGCTCTTGACCGCCGATGCTGCGGCCCGGCCCCGCCTCCACGATCCTGATTCCGGGAGGGGGCGGGTTCGGGCGATGCGCGGAAGGCGCCGTGCCCCGGTCACGTTCCGACCGCTGGCGTGAGGCGGAGTTGTTGAGTTGTTGACGCACTCGTCTTTCCTCGAAGGTTGCTGCCTCCGGGCAGCCGCGCGCAGCATGGCTGCAGCAGCTAGGTTCTGCGACGCCCGCCTAAAGAGCGGCGGGGCGTCACCGTTGGGGTTGGCGTTGGCGTTGACGTTCGCACCTTCATTGGCGCGTCGGTCATTGTCGCGTGTGCGTCCTCGAGCCGGCGGCGTCGGGGCGCGGGCTCGGGGTTGTTCGGCAGCAGGACGGTGCTCCTGCCGCTCGCCGTTTCCCTCACGGCGTTGCTCCTGAACTGGGACCAACTGCGGGGCCGGCAACGGAGCGGGTTGCCGGTTGCGGGGCTCGTGGTCCTCCCCGAGCTCCCGGTGGAGGTTGGCCAGCTCGTCGTCAAGCTGGCGCCTTGCCTCGGCGAGCTCGTCGGGGTACGCCCTGCGTTGGGCGTTGGTGGCGCGGTGGCGCGGTGCTGGCTCTGGGTTGGTGGAGCTGCTCGAGGCCAACGCCACGCAAACGAAGCACTCGCGCTACGGGCCGTCAAAGTGCCGGAGGTGATGCGGGTCGCTCGTAGGTCGTTGACGTAGGCCGTCACCGGGTCGTTCGGGAGGCCTGGCTGTCCACGGGGGTACATGGCGGTGTACCGCTCCATGAACTCCCCCCAGGCGAGTGGCTCGGCTCCGCTGGCCTGGAAGGCGAGGTCAGTGAGGTAGTAGGCGGCGAGCCTAAAACGCTCCTGTGTTGGGTTTGGCCCCAACATGGCCATGATCGTCTCGTCCGAGAAACCTCGGATGAACGCCGCGCGTCCCGCTGCCCCCGTCAGGATGTTGGGACGGGCCGGCCGGTCGAAGGTGCGCCCGGCGACGGGCTCCGCCGGCCCGGTGTAGACGAAGCCGAGGGAGCCGAAGCGGATTGTGGCCGCAGGGGTTAGCGAAACCCTGCGGCCCTCCATCCGAGTCGTTGATGAAGTTCGTCGAGACACACGATGTGCCCCTACCTGGCGCGCCAACTGCCGGGGTTCTCTACCGCCGGACAATAAATTTGTATCGATCGTGTGCCGGGCTCGGATGGTTAGCGCAGGAGACAACGGGATTTATACTGGTTCGGGCCTCCGAGGAGTAATACCCTACGTCCAGTGTCGAGCTGCCGTGTTCCCACGCTAGGGCTGTTTGTAGTAGGGGTTACAAACTGGTCGGGAGAGGGTGTCGAGCCCAAGTCCCTGAGTATGGGTGTTCGGTTCGTCAGATAGCCAGCCCCCACGACGGTTGCCCTCCTCTCCCTTTTATAGATGCAAGGGGGAGGGGCAAAAAGGGGGAAAGAAAGAAAAGCTACAGTGTCGGCCATTGGGATGTCTTCTCGCGCGTCGCTATCCGCCAGGATGCATTGAAGTGGAGCCGCGCTATGTTGTCGTGGAGGCCGCCGCGTGGCCGGGCGGGGCTGTTCACTTTGGGACGCCTGGTGCTTCCTCCGAGTAGTTTGGTGGCGACTCAACACGCCCGTGCATGAGATGAGCCCGCCACGTTAAGGCCTAATTGTAGGCCTGCGCTCGTCGTAGGGGGCACTCGAGTGCCTCGGGTGGAGTTTGCGTGCTGCAGGGCCGGACGTGACGGCGATTTGACGACTGCGCGGCTGATCAGAGCCGCATTAAGGCTTCTGTCGGGGCCACCTGCCCGCGCGGGTTGCCAGTTGGTGGGCTTGCATGGCATGGGGAACCAGCGTCCCACGCGTCGTAGCGGGAGAGTTCACGTGCCGGGGTCGCGCCACGTGGTACGGCTTGTGTCCTGGTCGGAGGCGGAGAGTGCTCGTGCGAGGCGGAGACTTGTCGTGCGAGGCGGAGACTTGTCGGAGGGGGTTTCTCTAGTAGGTAACTTGTCGGGGAAGCTCCCAACTAATCGGGAACAAGACGTCTTGCCAGTGATGGTCTTGACCGGGGTCCTCAGTTCTCCTCGTCTTGAATCTTGGCCTTCACGTTGTCAATCTTAGCCTTCACATTGTCAATGGTGTCAGAAGACTCCACCTCAAGAGTGATTATCTTGCCGTCAAAGGGGGCCCTAATCTGGGCCCTCGTCAGCACCTTAATTCTACTCCTTCCTCATCCGACCTTCGGTTAGGTGATGCATATTGTTAGTTGTTTATTACTCCTAATGCAAACAATAATAGTATGTCATATAGTTTTAGCAAACATTCAAGAAAATATGTCGAATCATCTTCTTGCGCATTTAGGGCACATACAACGGTCGTCCCCACGCCGTCTATGTAGCGGTAATTTTTCAGAAAACCCCTCCCGCGCGCCTGCAGACGACCACGTCGTCCCTTTGTGAGAGGACGACGGGGGCGCGTGCTCCAAAGTGAAAACGATGCCTCCAGCACCGTTGTACGCCGGGCATCGTTGATTCTCAGTGGTGGCGGGATTTGCCGCAGGCAGCCCCTCTGCGCGGGAGATGGTGCCCGAATTCTTCGAGTTCGCGCCATTTTCCCCCTCATATACCTCAATCCCCCAGCTTGCAATCCATTCTAACCCTAAATCCATCTGCAGCAAGATGAGGCGTGAGGAGAGGGAGGCAGCGGCGGCGGCGCGAGATTTGCTCAAGGTAGTTGCGACGAGGGAGAGGAAGTCTTCGGCGGCGCGGGGACGGAAGGGGCGGCCGTGGCAAAGGAGACGACGCCGACGGGGGCAAAGCGGACGGCGCCGGCGGAGGACAAGAGGACGGCGCCGCCGGGGCCAACGTGGACGGCGCTGGCAGGGGCGACGGCGTCAGCGCCCCCACCTTCAGAAGGTACCGCCGGCGCATTCCAATCCCCTGCATACTTCACCGGCGCTTCCACCTTCTGTTCCCAGTTTCCTTTGAGGCTGCCATTGCTGCTAGTATGAATGGAGGTTTGTGGACCCAAAGCATTGGTGGCAGTCCAAATGGTCATCCATCGATGCGTCATCAAGCTTTTGATCCATCAACATGGTAACAAATTAGTCTCAATTTCTCTAATTTTGCACTGATCAGAGCATAGATAGCTGTCTGTGATGGATAGTATTTGTGAATTTTCTGTGATGGATAAGTGTCTGTGATAAGTTTTTTTTTTGCATTAGAGAATTCAGGCCAACAAAAAAAGGAAGTTACAAGACAGCTTTTTTTTTACTAAACGTTACAAGCAACCTGTAGGTTAAGATTTAGGGGACCTCATCCAGCAGGAAAAAATGTATTCTTTACACTCCATTGCTTTGCTTCATAAAAATTTATCCCTTAAAGTCCCAAGTTCTATTAATAATACCACTGACAATCGTGAAATAAGAATTGCTTGTCCAACTAGATTCCTACTAAGAGAAGTTCCCAGTTCATGAGACAGCTGAAATTTGAGGAAGATAAAGAAAAATGACAACCCCCTGCTCATCATAGATAGTTGTCTGTGATGGATAGTATTTGTGAATTTTCTTAGTCTCAGTTTCTCTCTCAAATACACCAGGAGAAATTGTAGCAGATAGCTTCTAAGTTTTCCTTTGTGCATGCAGCTAACATTCTCCTTTGTTTGCATACGCCATCACTTAGCTTGTTGACATTTCAGGCAAATCACAAATGTGATATTAAATAGAAATGCTTACAGAATAGCCTACACAAAATGTCTCTGAAATTTTTGTAGCATTCTGTCACAACACAGTTTGGCTTTCATATTGTTTTTCACATTATACTTTTTATATCACAACAAAACTGTAACCAGTTTGGCTGCCTGCCTTTTCCTGGTCAGTAAACTCAAAATTAGTTCATTCAAAAGATATTAATTGATTAACCATAACTAATAAATTTAAGCTCATATTTAAGCTATGATGCATCTGTGAAAATGGAAGGAGAGGTGAAGACTGAACCTGGAAGATATATAGCTCTATTCATTCATGATGCATAAGACTAACAGATTTGTCACTGCCATTGGCCTTTTGATTACACCGGTATCCATAAAAGTTACAGGCTATGCATTGCTTCAATCACAAGTGATTCAACCACCTGCAATTCACTGTCATTTGCATCCAAGTCTGTGCTTGTTGCATGGAGGTCTTGTGAACTGAATGATTTATCTAGTGAACCAAATGATCTCTGAAGTGAACTCTGTGAATGGTCTTGAGATGTTTAGATGTCATTTGTCCAATCTTACTGTCAGCTTGCCAATATTAATTCTGTCAACTTGTGTGTACCTTTTGATTATGAAATAAAACTGTGATTTTTTTGTCAGCTTCTAAATTTTTCTGGGCATGGTATTATAATTGACAGGGACAATGATCCAACACCACCTGGTGGATTCACAAATTTAATCAACAACCAGCCTCAAGGATCTCAAAATCATCATTTAGTTGGGGGGCCTTCTTATTTTGCACCATTCAAGCCACCACGACCTTTTGACACTTCACCATCACCTCATTCATAACCAGTAAATGTTGATAGTGAGGATGAAGTTGTTAGGACTGAGAAACGCATCATGTGGACACAAGATGAAGATGTTAGGCTGGTGAGTTCATTTAGTTTGTTTTTTGTCCAGTTATCATTGAATTTCATTCGTAGTGATTTAATACTTTCCATAAACTTGTAGATGAGATCTTGGTTGCTTAATTTGACAGACTCATCCCAAGGAGCAGATAGGAAGAACGAGCACTATTGGGATGATGTCATTAGGACATACAACGAGACAACTCCAGGCAATAGGAAAAGAAATCTTAAGCAAGCCAAGGACAGGTGGCACAAGATTAATAGATGGACTGACCTATTAAATGATGCTTGGATTAAGGCTCAAAGAATTTTCACTAGTGGATACAATGAGCAAATGTGACTTGAGAAGGCTCATGTCTTCTACATAGAAGACAACAAGAAGCTCAAACTCACCACTTTTGTGTTGATGGATGTGTGGAAACTTGTAAGACATGAAGCAAAGTGGATAGGATACAACAAGGGCTTGAAACAAGCACGCAAAAGAAAGAGTTCAGATAAGGATGATGAAGAAGAAGACATGGACAACAATGCGGACCTAGAGGATGTGGAAGAAATCCCTAAGCCAATAGGGCAAAAGGCAGCTAAGAAGGCATTATTTGAAAAGAAAGCTACAAATGCCAACAAGAAGGCCATTGATCTGATAGACCTTGAGGAGATGAACACATTTGGTAAAATTCAAGCTGATGAACATGCAAACCGGCTGAAGGGCATGAGCAGGTACTGTAGGCTGTTCCTGAAGATGCACATCAACAGGTACTGCAGGCTGTTCCTGAAGATGGGCATGAGCAGGAACTGCATGCTGCTCCTGAAGATGGGCATGAACATCTTGTCGAGCCTGTTCCTGCAGATGGGCATGAACAGGTACATCATATTTCTATTATTCCTTCCTATTTTACTCTCTTTTATTCTATCTCAGTTTCTTTTACTTTTATGGTTCAGGAAGAGGATATTGAAGCTTTAGAGATCGACCCTGCAGATGTATATACCCTTGATGATTGAGTTGTCTGAAAAATTGAATTCATTTCGAAGGAGAATTGGTGACAAATTGAAGGCCAAATTTGAAGCTGCATCGTCTGAACCACCAAGTCGTCGCCAACGTCAAAGTGGACCTCGGAGGTATATACCTAGAAATAGAGAAGCTGGTCATGATGATCTTGTTGCTAACTACTTCTCTGCCAATCCTATATACACTGATGAGATGTTTCGGAGAAGGTTTCGAATGAACAGACCATTGTTCCTTCGAATTGTTGAGGCTCTTAGTGATTGGGATCCATTTTTTACACAAAGAGTGGATGCAACTGGAAGAGATGGCCACTCGCCTCTCCAAAAGTGCACCGCTGCCATTCGAATGCTAGCATATGGTTCGCCAGCTGACCAATTGGATGAGGTTTTGAAGATTGCTGCTAGCACGACTTTGGAGTGTTTGGGGAAATTTGCCAAAGGGGTGATTGAATGTTTTGGTCCAGAGTATCTGCGCCCTCCTAGAGCTGATGAACTAGAGAAAATCTTGCTAGAAAATGAGTCTCGTGGCTTCCCGGGACATGCCGGAAGTGTTGATTGTATGCATTGGCCGTGGCATAATTGCCCTAAAGGTTGGGCTGGTCAGTTTACTAGTGGTAACAAAAAAGTTCCTACTATGATCCTTGAAGCGGTTGCATCACGTGACCTTCGCATATGGCATGTGTTTTTTGGTACTGCTGGGGCCTATAATGATATAAATGTGCTGAATAAGTCTCCACTATTCATTAATGCGATAAAAGGAGAAGCTCCAAGAGTTCAATTTGTTGTAAATGGGAACCAATATGACACGGCGTACTATCTTGCTGACAGAATTTATCCTGAGTGGGCAGCCTTTGTGAAGTCAATATCAAAGCCACAAACGGAGAAACACAAATTATATGCGCAATGTCAAGAAGGGGCAAGGAAGGATGTTGAGTGTGCATTTGGTGTGTTGCAATCCAGATTTGATATTGTACATCGTCCAGCACGAATGTGGAAGCGGGGTGATGTTGTTAACATAATGGAAGCTTGTGTCATCCTCCACTAGTTGAAGATGAAAAAGACTTAGTTAAAATTCCATTGGATTTAAATAAGAACCCGAGTGCAACTATTGTCCTACCACCGGAAGTGAGTACAAATAGTAATCCTAATCCATGTTTCGCGGAGGTACTTGCTAGAAACTCGGCTATACGGGCTACTTCTACACATAAGCAACTCAAGATGGATTTAGTTGAGCACATATGGCAGCGTTATGGGCCTAAAAAAAGTTAAATCTACATTGTAATGGTATTGCAACTTTACTATACTATATCATATATTCGAAGTGCCTATTTATATAAATATATATCACATTAATGGTTTTAAACATTAATGATTTTAAAAATATTTTATGTGAATTAATTCAATATCATGCATTATATCTCAATTGAGCATCAAAATGACTACAAAGATCAAATGTGCACATGATCACCATGATTTATGTGTCAAAAGATGAATTAAATGTCTTGCAGACAGACAAACAGACGAACTATTGTACAAGTTGTCTATTTAGCTGTCTGTGTGTGTCAAATAGACAGCAGCCGTCTACACCGTTGTACATGCCCTTATTGCAGAGGCTTGATGTATTTTTATTTTTTTTTGAAAAAATATATAGAAGATATACTTAAGGCATTCACATCAAAGAATTGTCTCTGGGTTTAAGGGTTGGCTGTCATTGGCCGCGACCAAGTCACAGCCCTTCTCCCGTTCACATATAAGAGCAGCTCAGGTTCAGAAAAGTTGTTCTCATAATCTCATATACTCCATCTCAAATTGCTACTCGTAGTAACTTTTCTAGGTACATACCATTCATTACCAAAGATATGAGAACAACTCCAATCGCCTCTCCATATCACACTAGCTAGTGATTTAGCTAGCCAATTAACTTTTCTAAGGGAGGAAGGTCGAACATACTAGAAAAAAATCTCCCTCTTCATATCAAATGTCTTTCACTATCGTGTGGACCCCACTCCTTCTCCTTTGCTCTGCATAGCGTGCACCGCTCCTCCTTCCTGCTCCTGTGCAGTGCTCTCCATGGCGGCAGCCCACTGCTCCAGGTCGGAGCCCGACCTCCTCGCCGCCATACGCGAGGCTCCGGATTGATTCGCCGCCGCTGTCGATGCGTCGTCTCTGCAGCCTATAGCGTGGCCGCGACGATCGATTCGTCGCCTACGCCTGCAGCGCTGCTGTCGTTGCCGATTCACCGCAACCGCCCTCGATTCACTGCCGCTTGCGCCGCGCCACCGCTGGCTCCGGCAGCGGTCGCCGCTCGTCACCACACTGGGCTCGTTGTGTTGTCCGGATTTACCTCCTCCGTCTCTGCAATAGCACTCGGCAAGGTCCCAGCGCTGCGGCTGGCGTTGAGCAGAGCGGTCATCGCGTCTCCATTCGACTCGAATGCAGCGGCGACGCCGACTCCCGCCTGCCACTGACAAGCTCCCGAAGGCGGCTGCCTCCTTCCGGTGACTGAACCTTGGCCGCCGATTTGTCGTCGCCGTCGCCTCCAGCGACGTCGCTGCTACCGATTCCATCCCCGCGGCCGCGGTACCTGCTTCGTGCTCAAGGCTGCGGCACCTACTTCCTGCTCGCGCGGGAAGAGGAGGGGGAGGGCCGCCGGAGGTTGCGGGGAGTTTTTGCGAGCGGCTCCGCGAGGAGGATATTGCGAGTTGTATACCGAGTGAGGAAGATAGCTAGTCTGTTGGATCCTAATTTTTGATATTTTTCTAAAAGTTTAGCTAGACCGTTGGATTTGCTCTAAGAAATAGTATAACTTACAAAGTCAAACGAACAGTCATGTGATTTTCAACCTCTAGTAACTTTGATCATCCTCTTACCGAAGCTCACCGCCCTGTTCGTCTGGCTTATCAACAACTAGCCAGCAATACTTTTCTCTCAAAACAAACTAGTCACCCGCAATCAGAAAACAATATTTTTCTCTCAGAACAAATCAGCACTAGCCACCAGCCAAACGAACAGGAAAAACTGGGTCTGATCTCAAAGGCTCCAGCTCGAGTTTTCCAACATGTACTATTGCCAGGTGGGTCGGGGGGGGGGGTGTGTGTGTGTCTGTGTCACACTCTGAAATTTCCCAATTTCAGGACGTGAATAGAAAGAATAATTAAATAATGATTTTCTCATAATTTTAAAATTTTTCCAACCTTTATTTTTCTTTACAGGAAATCTAGTATAGGAAAAAGTCATTGTTTGATTTTCTGAATTAAATAAATTGGTTCGATGTGAGTGTTGAATTCATGCCGATGCATCTTGGTGTTTGTTGAGTGCAAAAAGGCTTCAAAATACGTTTAGGTGCTGATCAAAATCTTCTGAGAATTTTCCAGCTTTTTCTGGGGTTTATTCTCTTTCCTCGAGCTATTTCTATTTATTAGAAGGCTCTAAAATTCTTTTCATGAGCTCCAAATATTTTATTTGGATTGTTCGTATCTCAATCTATCTCTCGGAATTTTCCTGGATTTTTGGGATTTTCTGGATATTTTTCGTGCTTCTAAACATTTTCTAGGTTTTTCTGGAAATTTGTTTCGCACTGAAAAATTCAGAAAAAAAAACCAACAAAACCTATCCTATTGATCTGGGCTGAGCCCGCTCCCGCAAGCCCAACCCAGCCGCGGCCCGTCGAGGCCCATCCGAGCCCATCGGCCCCCATGGCCAGCGCCGCAGGCCAGGCGCCGCCGCCGGCCCTCATAGGCGTGCGTGCCACGCGCGCCCTAGGGCTGCGTGCCTACTTAAGGCGAGGCCCCGCGCCCGCGCGCCCCTTCTCATGCCCCGCCGCCTCGCCACCCCTGCGCAGTGCCGCGCCGAAGCCGTGAAGCCCGAAGGTCGCCGCCGGTGTTGCCGTCGCCGATTCGCCGGCCGCGTTGCCCGTCCGACGGAGCCGACCCCGCCACACGCTTCCTCGTGCCGGGCGGAGCCGTCGCCTCCAGGAGGTCTGCAGCACGGAGCAGCACACCCGCCGGCCAACTTCTTCACTTCCGCGCCGCCGGGACGTCGCCGCCCATGCACACCCGGGCTGCAGGCCACCGTTCCCGCCTCTAGCAGCCGCCAAGACGAACGCCGCCGCATGGAGCCCGAGCGGTCCGCTGTGCGCCACAGCTGGCCTTCGTCGCCTTCGCCGGCCGGCCAGGAGCTCCCCGGGGCCAAGCTGAATCCGCCCCGGAGTCGTGCGCCGTTGCCTTGCATGCTCGCCGGCCAGAGCCGTGTGTCGTCTCCTCCTTCTCCTTGTGCCGAACCAGGAGCTCTTCCGGAACGGGCCAGCACTCCCACGAGGATCACGACATCGAGCCACACGTTTGCCGCGCGTCGTCATCGGCATCTCGTCGCCGGAGCTCCATCGGCATCGGCACAAGACCCGAGCTGGTCGTTGTGTCGTCCGTCGCCCCTGCTGGAATCAGGAACACCTCAGGAGTTGCCAGGGACGTTCGTCAGGGCAAGCAAGCACCCCACCAGTTCTGTCCGGTCGCTGTTTCCTTGCCGGAGCACCAGCACCCCAACGAATAGAGCCGAGCACCGTCGTGCTGATCTGCTCCCTGGAGCCTTCTCCTCTAGCGAGGTACATATCAGTGAGATCCCCATCCTCTCCTCTTTCCGCTTTTCTATCTCCCGTCAATGTCTGAGCATCATACTCCATTCTAGCACATCTCCAGTTTGCTTCTGTACTTCAGCCAAGGAGAAACGACATTGCTGTTCGTTCTGCTGTAGCTGAGGTCCTGCAGTTTTGTGATGAAGTTTTCATTCTTTCCATCCGTGCAGCATTAGTGTCTCCCAATTCATCACGTCTGTTGAGGACTGCACGTTGTCATTTGTCCGAGGACCTGAAGCTGCAGCCATGTTTGGAGTCTCAACGTTTCTGTAGCAAGCTAGTGCTGGCGCCCCTTCCTCTTCAGCTTTCAGTTCCATGCCGTTCACCTCAGTCACCGCGTCAGAGGTGAGAATAAGCCCATGCTGGTTTACTCCTGTAATCTGTTTTGCGTTCTCACTAGCATGTTATATCTATTTATCACACTGACCACCACATGTTCAGTAGTTTAATCCTTGTTGACCTCGCAATGCTTATAGATTTTCCTCTGTTGTCATGCACTCGTGATCATGAATTAAATCTTGCCAATGTCCTTTGATCTGCTGTCCATCGTCACTCCACCGTCGACCAACACGCACAGCAGCACAGCATTCTACACACATGTTAGCACCCTCTTCAATCCACACTTGCATGCATGTGTTTGCCACAACCAAGTACACGCTAGAAAGCAAGCCCTCAATACAAATCATCTTCATGGTGGTCTGATTATCTTGCAATAGCTCTCTGAACATGCATGCATGCCACTGTTCCAAGCAAAACCACCACACGTTGCATGCAGTTTGGATACAAACCAATATTCTTTTTCTTGCGAACTCCAATAATTTAATCATTGTGGACATCATCTTGCTACCAGCCATGTGCGTGCATGTACTTTCTTTAGACAAGTATACAGAAGCTAATAAACTTATAGGTCCACTACGTTCAGTTCTTACCTTGCTTGATGTCAGCATTACATCACGCTGATGTCATATACGTCCTGAAATAATTATCATGTAATTCCACAAATGTCTATCTTACAATCTAAACCTCTGAAAATCTTGTAATATCTGCCCGAATCTTGTGTCTTGCCAGTCTTCTCTGCTAGACCCTGTAGTTTATAGTTGATCAATTAGGTCCTGGCCTTCACCACTGCAGCTTCAATCCGGCCGCTACAGTTCGTCCTCGTCTGTGGTGAGCACGCCCAATGCATCCCTTTGATCTCCTCTCCCTTTTCCCGGCCTCGGTCGTAGTCCATCAGCGCCGGAACGCCATCAATTTTGGCCGGCCAATAGCTCTGTTCGTCGGCCATGGTGTTCAGGAAGCCATCGTCACCCACTGTGAAGAGATAAGGCATGGCAGTTTTGCCATTTGGTCCTAGTGGTATTCCCAAATCAAAGCACTATAGCCTGTCTCTTCCGATGTTTACCTATAACCCCCTAGAAAGATCCCATGTTTTCACATAAATCCCACCTCGTTCTTTTTCTGGTTAGCCCCCTGTCCTTTAGCCTTTTTGCGAGCACTATTTATAGTGTCTTGTAAATCTTCCTTGTTGATCCCTGTCACCTTCGGTTAATCTTGTTTAGGTCCCTGCAGCCTTGTTTAACGCATAGATCTAACGTTATAGCTCCGTTTAATGTCGTTCTTGTTGCGTTAGTTTCATAACAAATCAAAGTACGCGTTAGGAGCAATGTTAATCATGTCCTTTGTTTTGTAATTTGAAGAAAATAATAAATATGAGTAAGTATAGATATACATGCTTTTCTAATTAAAATCTAATTAGAGTTTACACCGTGTTTTCATACTAATGTTAATTTGATTAATGCTTATTTGAATAAATCTTTTAATTAAAATCTAACTAGGGTTATACCTCAGCTTTCATAATCAAATTTAACTTGATTAAAATTTATGCAATTTGCTTTCTAATAAAAGCAACATAGGCTATATCTCGAGTTTTCATAATTAAATGTTAACTTGATTAATATGAACATAAATATGTTTTTGAGTTATAATTTGATTAGTTCAACTCGAAATATAAAGATATACGTTTAGATGCTTCACATGCTTTTTTTAAATTAAATGTTTAATTTGCATTAGTTATACTTGAATATTTGTAAATAAAATTGAACTAAGTTATACACCGTTCCTTTTATATAAATATAACTTGCTTAATTATAAATAGGGTATTTCTCTGAAATAACCTATGCACATCTTTATTGAATTAAAATATACCAAGCACATAGCCTTGTGTGATACGATCTAAATCTCCCGATAGTCCCGAGTGTTTTTGCGTTCGCGGTCCTTGAGCCAACCCTTGTTCTTTCTTTAAAGCCTTTTCTTGATTGGTGTATTGTCTTAGTTGTTCTTGTTTGTCTGCTTTGCATGTTTGTGCCCGATGTTTGCTTCGAGTAGAAGATCGAGCTATTGATCGGAAGTTCGGAAGTTTCAAGAGAGCAAGAGCGGAAGAGCATAAGAGTAGCTTTGTGTTGAGAAAGGCAAGTGCACTTCTCCCTCTGCATATTCCTCTTTGTCCTAAATAATTGCATGATAACTAAGTTTACATTTAGATGTTGTATTGCATAACTTGATGGGAAATCACCTTTTTAAGGACATGACTAGATTTTACCCCTTTACCTTGAATAACCCGGTTTTAATGAAATGTTTTGGGATAGATTGCTTAGTTGCTTAACTTGGGATGGTTAAAATGAATTTTATAAAATGTTGATCATGATAACTTTGGTGATATATATGTGTGTGTACTTAATTACAAGATAATATGATTTAATTGGAACATGGAGAACCACCCAGGAAAACAGTGCAACCACAGTCCATATGGCTCTAGCTTAGCCAATTAATTAGGTGTGTGATTGTACTGGTGACCTTATCCGAAAGGAACACAGGGGGCTCGGGGTTGCAGGGGTATAGTCCGGTCCTCTTGGCCGCAGCCTTTGCTAAGGTGCTGTCCACTAGGGAGGGTTATGGTCCGCCCTGAGCTGTAACTGTCGTGGGTTGTTGGTCTTCTGCATATCTTTGTAAAGGCTTCGTAGCGTCCCTATGCAATCACACCTCGGAAGTGTGGTATGATGCTTGGCCAACATCGCATGGTTGGGTTCAAAGTTCTTCGGAACTTTTACGCGAGCTGTGGTGAAAGTGTACAACCTCTGCAGAGTTAAAACTGATCGATCAGCCGTGCTCACGGTCAAGAGCGGCCTGGACCCTCACATGATAATCAAACATAAAGATGGAATTAAATCGTGGTTTTCATATGGTTTTGAAATGAGATGCTTTTCTAAATGCTAATTTTGGGTTGGTATAAACTTACATCTAGTAAATAGGTGCTTGCTAATAAAAATTTGACTAACATTAAAAATACTAACTGCTACAAAACCTTAGCCTATCCTTGATAACCTTGCATCTTCTCCCACTTGCTGAGCTCCAACCATAAGTGTGCTCACCCTTGCTAAACCGCTGTTCAGAGAAGAAGAAGAAGGTGTATGATGTCCAGAAGATGGTGCTAGGCGTACGCAACCCCCAGTCGATTGTCTGTGAAGTTTGGAGCTTTTGTTTCCCAGGATTCCGCTGTAAATCTCTGATAATCTCTCTTTCTTTACGTGATATTGTTTCTGTTATTCACTATGATGTCACTATATGTATGAAACTAGATCCTAGCATACATATAGGTAGCACTTGGTTTTCCTCGGAAAATCGGGTGTGACAGAGTGGTATCAGAGCTGTATCGACTGTAGGACGTAAGCCTAGTTAGCAATGGTCGTTCCCTAAGGCTTCCTTTGATCAAAAATTCATCACTACCCTTGACTTGAGCTCTATGATGAATATTCTCACTACTTGACCATTCCCATTTCCTAAACCCCCTTGATAACTCACCTTTCCGACTTACTCCTTTTCATTTGCGCTTCATTGTTTTGTAAATGTTAAACTCTCTAACCTTGTCTATTTATTTTCTCTCCCCGTTGATATCTTGATCTTGCACTCATTTTCTGTTCAATGATCTTACCCTCTCATCCCTTCTTTCCCTTACCTCATGTTTCTTCTTTCTTGCCTCTTTATTATTTTAACTTAACTTTTTTCTGTATCCATCTTGCTTATCACATCTCTCCTTGCTTTTCAAACAATGCTATACTTTGGATTCTCTCCGTTGACTTTTGATTTCAAAGTCTCCTTTCTAATTCAAAATTCTTAGTTGATCCATGCCATGTACCCTGAAGCAAGCCTGCCCAGGTCACCTAAACAAAGGAGCTATCAACTCATCACCTGAGGTCAAGCCGCGATGACTGAAGAATGTGTGCCTATGCCTAGGAGAATTCCCTTTGACTTTGTTAACAACGTTTAGCACCGTTTCTGTATGATGAGTGGTGGAATTGTGTGTTTGCATGATGATGCTTGGTTTTATGACCTTGATTGATTCGTCTCTTTGTTATGATTGTTGGTGTATTGTGGGTCTCCTACCTACAATGACATCAGATGCCTAGTTGGGTTTTTCTTTTGGATCTCCCACATCCTTGTTATCTCTCTTTCTTCTCTACCTGATCCAATGAAGGACTTCAGAAGAAGAAATTGAAGCATGCACCAATACCAACAAGCAAATGCTACTACCACCATCGTCATTTCGAAGTGAGGAAGTTGAAGAAAAGAAGACCTCACTCTACTTTTCTTCCCACCTTGTGCTTGCTATTATCCCATCTAGCTCACTCTAATGAGGACCCCCAACGACCAAGAAAGATGAATATTGAAGATCCTACACACGGGCGACAAAAGAGGATGACAGTCTACATACCTCAATGGTAATATTCTTGTTCATCTCTCTTATCCTTGTTTCTTCTTTCTTCGAATCTCGGGACGAGATTCTGCTTAAGGGGTAGATTTGTCACACTATGAAATTTCCCAATTTCAGGATGTGAATAGAAAGAATAATTAAATAATGATTTTCTCATAATTTTAAAAATTTTCCAACCTTTATTTTTCTTTACAGGAAATCTAGTATAGGAAAAAGTCATTGTTTGATTTTCTGAATTAAATAAATTGGTTCGATGTGAGTGTTGCATTCATGCCGATGCATCTTGGTGTTTGTTGAGTGCAAAAAGGCTTCAAAATACGTTTAGGTGCTGACCAAATCCTCCTGAGAATTTTTCCAGCTTTTTCTAGGGTTTATTCTCTTTCCTCGAGCTATTTCTATTTATTAGAAGGCTCTAAAATTCTTTTCATGAGCTCCAAATATTTTATTTGGATTGTTCGTGTCTCAATCTATCTCTGAGAATTTTCCTGGATTTTTGGGATTTTCTGGATATTTTTCGTGCTTCTAAACATTTTCTAGGTTTTTCTGGAAATTTGTTTCGCACTGAAAAATTCAGAAAAAAAAACCAACAAAACCTATCCTATTGATCTGGGCTGAGCCCGCTCCCGCAAGCCCAACCCAGCCGCGGCCCGTCGAGGCCCATCCGAGCCCATCGGCCCCCATGGCCAGCGCCGCAGGCCAGGCGCCGCCGCCGGCCCTCATAGGCGTGCGTGCCACGCGCGCCCTAGGGCTGCGTGCCTACTTAAGGCGAGGCCCCGCGCCCGCGCGCCCCTTCTCATGCCCCGCCGCCTCGCCACCCCTGCGCAGTGCCGCGCCGAAGCCGTGAAGCCCGAAGGTCGCCGCCGGTGTTGCCGTCGCCGATTCGCCGGCCGCGTTGCCCGTCCGACGGAGCCGACCCCGCCACACGCTTCCTCGTGCCGGGCGGAGCCGTCGCCTCCAGGAGGTCTGCAGCACGGAGCAGCACACCCGCCGGCCAACTTCTTCACTTCCGCGCCGCCGGGACGTCGCCGCCCATGCACACCCGGGCTGCAGGCCACCGTTCCCGCCTCTAGCAGCCGCCAAGACGAACGCCGCCGCATGGAGCCCGAGCGGTCCGCTGTGCGCCACAGCTGGCCTTCGTCGCCTTCGCCGGCCGGCCAGGAGCTCCCCGGGGCCAAGCTGAATCCGCCCCGGAGTCGTGCGCCGTTGCCTTGCATGCTCGCCGGCCAGAGCCGTGTGTCGTCTCCTCCTTCTCCTTGTGCCGAACCAGGAGCTCTTCCGGAACGGGCCAGCACTCCCACGAGGATCACGACATCGAGCCACACGTTTGCCGCGCGTCGTCATCGGCATCTCGTCGCCGGAGCTCCATCGGCATCGGCACAAGACCCGAGCTGGTCGTTGTGTCGTCCGTCGCCCCTGCTGGAATCAGGAACACCTCAGGAGTTGCCAGGGACGTTCGTCAGGGCAAGCAAGCACCCCACCAGTTCTGTCCGGTCGCTGTTTCCTTGCCGGAGCACCAGCACCCCAACGAATAGAGCCGAGCACCGTCGTGCTGATCTGCTCCCTGGAGCCTTCTCCTCTAGCGAGGTACATATCAGTGAGATCCCCATCCTCTCCTCTTTCCGCTTTTCTATCTCCCGTCAATGTCTGAGCATCATACTCCATTCTAGCACATCTCCAGTTTGCTTCTGTACTTCAGCCAAGGAGAAACGACATTGCTGTTCGTTCTGCTGTAGCTGAGGTCCTGCAGTTTTGTGATGAAGTTTTCATTCTTTCCATCCGTGCAGCATTAGTGTCTCCCAATTCATCACGTCTGTTGAGGACTGCACGTTGTCATTTGTCCGAGGACCTGAAGCTGCAGCCATGTTTGGAGTCTCAACGTTTCTGTAGCAAGCTAGTGCTGGCGCCCCTTCCTCTTCAGCTTTCAGTTCCATGCCGTTCACCTCAGTCACCGCGTCAGAGGTGAGAATAAGCCCATGCTGGTTTACTCCTGTAATCTGTTTTGCGTTCTCACTAGCATGTTATATCTATTTATCACACTGACCACCACATGTTCAGTAGTTTAATCCTTGTTGACCTCGCAATGCTTATAGATTTTCCTCTGTTGTCATGCACTCGTGATCATGAATTAAATCTTGCCAATGTCCTTTGATCTGCTGTCCATCGTCACTCCACCGTCGACCAACACGCACAGCAGCACAGCATTCTACACACATGTTAGCACCCTCTTCAATCCACACTTGCATGCATGTGTTTGCCACAACCAAGTACACGCTAGAAAGCAAGCCCTCAATACAAATCATCTTCATGGTGGTCTGATTATCTTGCAATAGCTCTCTGAACATGCATGCATGCCACTGTTCCAAGCAAAACCACCACACGTTGCATGCAGTTTGGATACAAACCAATATTCTTTTTCTTGCGAACTCCAATAATTTAATCATTGTGGACATCATCTTGCTACCAGCCATGTGCGTGCATGTACTTTCTTTAGACAAGTATACAGAAGCTAATAAACTTATAGGTCCACTACGTTCAGTTCTTACCTTGCTTGATGTCAGCATTACATCACGCTGATGTCATATACGTCCTGAAATAATTATCATGTAATTCCACAAATGTCTATCTTACAATCTAAACCTCTGAAAATCTTGTAATATCTGCCCGAATCTTGTGTCTTGCCAGTCTTCTCTGCTAGACCCTGTAGTTTATAGTTGATCAATTAGGTCCTGGCCTTCACCACTGCAGCTTCAATCCGGCCGCTACAGTTCGTCCTCGTCTGTGGTGAGCACGCCCAATGCATCCCTTTGATCTCCTCTCCCTTTTCCCGGCCTCGGTCGTAGTCCATCAGCGCCGGAACGCCATCAATTTTGGCCGGCCAATAGCTCTGTTCGTCGGCCATGGTGTTCAGGAAGCCATCGTCACCCACTGTGAAGAGATAAGGCATGGCAGTTTTGCCATTTGGTCCTAGTGGTATTCCCAAATCAAAGCACTATAGCCTGTCTCTTCCGATGTTTACCTATAACCCCCTAGAAAGATCCCATGTTTTCACATAAATCCCACCTCGTTCTTTTTCTGGTTAGCCCCCTGTCCTTTAGCCTTTTTGCGAGCACTATTTATAGTGTCTTGTAAATCTTCCTTGTTGATCCCTGTCACCTTCGGTTAATCTTGTTTAGGTCCCTGCAGCCTTGTTTAACGCATAGATCTAACGTTATAGCTCCGTTTAATGTCGTTCTTGTTGCGTTAGTTTCATAACAAATCAAAGTACGCGTTAGGAGCAATGTTAATCATGTCCTTTGTTTTGTAATTTGAAGAAAATAATAAATATGAGTAAGTATAGATATACATGCTTTTCTAATTAAAATCTAATTAGAGTTTACACCGTGTTTTCATACTAATGTTAATTTGATTAATGCTTATTTGAATAAATCTTTTAATTAAAATCTAACTAGGGTTATACCTCAGCTTTCATAATCAAATTTAACTTGATTAAAATTTATGCAATTTGCTTTCTAATAAAAGCAACATAGGCTATATCTCGAGTTTTCATAATTAAATGTTAACTTGATTAATATGAACATAAATATGTTTTTGAGTTATAATTTGATTAGTTCAACTCGAAATATAAAGATATACGTTTAGATGCTTCACATGCTTTTTTTAAATTAAATGTTTAATTTGCATTAGTTATACTTGAATATTTGTAAATAAAATTGAACTAAGTTATACACCGTTCCTTTTATATAAATATAACTTGCTTAATTATAAATAGGGTATTTCTCTGAAATAACCTATGCACATCTTTATTGAATTAAAATATACCAAGCACATAGCCTTGTGTGATATGATCTAAATCTCCCGATAGTCCCGAGTGTTTTTGCGTTCGCGGTCCTTGAGCCAACCCTTGTTCTTTCTTTAAAGCCTTTTCTTGATTGGTGTATTGTCTTAGTTGTTCTTGTTTGTCTGCTTTGCATGTTTGTGCCCGATGTTTGCTTCGAGTAGAAGATCGAGCTGTTGATCGGAAGTTCGGAAGTTTCAACAGAGCAAGAGCGGAAGAGCATAAGAGTAGCTTTGTGTTGAGAAAGGCAAGTGGACTTCTCCCTCTGCATATTCCTCTTTGTCCTAAATAATTGCATGATAACTAAGTTTACATTTAGATGTTGTATTGCATAACTTGATGGGAAATCACCTTTTTAAGGACATGACTATATTTTACCCCTTTACCTTGAATAACCCGGTTTTAATGAAATGTTTTGGGATAGATTGCTTAGTTGCTTAACTTGGGATGGTTAAAATGAATTTTATAAAATGTTGATCATGATAACTTTGGTGATATATATGTGTGTGCTTAATTACAAAATAATATGATTTAATTGGAACATGGACAACCACCCAGAAAAACAGTGCAACCACAGTCCATATGGCTCTGGCTTAGCCAATTAATTAGGTGTGTGATTGTACTGGTGACCTTATCCGAAAGGAACACAGGGGGCTCGGGGTTGCAGGGGTATAGCCCGGTCCTCTTGGCCGCAGTCTTTGCTAAGGTGTTGTCTACTAGAGAGGGTTATGGTCCGCCCTGAGCTGTAACTGTCGTGGGTTGTTGGTCTTCTGCATATCTTTGTAAAGGCTTCATAGCGTCCCTATGCAATCACACCTCGGAAGTGTGGTATGATGCTTGGCCAGCATCGCATGGTTGGGTTCAAAGTTCTTCGGAACTTTTACGCGAGCTGTGGTGAAAGTGTAAAACCTATGCAGAGTTAAAACTGATCGATCAGCCGTGCTCACGGTCAAGAGCGGCCTGGACCCTCACATGATAATCAAACATAAAGATGGAATTAAATCGTGGTTTTCATATGGTTTTGAAATGAGATGCTTTTCTAAATGCTAATTTTGGGTTGGTATAAACTTACATCTAGTAAATAGGTGCTTGCTAATAAAAATTTGACTAACATTAAAAATGCTAACTGCTGCAAAACCTTAGCCTATCCTTGATAGCCTTGCATCTTCCCCCACTTGCTGAGCTCCAACCATAAGTGTGCTCACCCTTGCTAAACCGCTGTTCAGAGAAGAAGAAGAAGGTGTATGATGTCCAGAAGATGGTGCTAGGCGTACGCAACCCCCAGTCGATTGTCTGTGAAGTTTGGAGCTTTTGTTTCTCAGGATTCCGCTGTAAATCTCTGATAATCTCTCTTTCTTTACGTGATATTGTTTCTGTTATTCACTATGATGTCACTATATGTATGAAACTAGATCCTGACATACATATAGGTAGCACTTGGTTTTCCTCGGAAAATCGGGTGTGACAGTCTGGGAACCCCGGTACTCTCCAAATCTCTTTAATATATATGTAGTCCCTCCTAATTTAGCTTAATTTGACAATTAGTAACTTTAAGTATCAACTGCAACCATCGAAAGATACTTCTAGCTATGAAACTTACGAAGTTAGTAGTACAAATGGAAGATGAATTCTCATGAGATTGTTTGGTACTTTATAATGAGAAGGAATTGGCTGCATCAATTAGTATTTTTTTTAACAATGCATCAATTAGTATTGAAGTCTATGATCTCGCTACTGCTAGTCGTAGAGGTAATTTTAAGTTGATATCTATGTAATTTTGGTTTGTTTAAGATTGGTGAAACATACCACTGTTATATATCTCTAAAATCATATATATACGACATTACCGTTTGTTCTTTATTTTCTACGGGAATTGGCTCCGCCCCTGGGTGGGTCGACACAGTGATAAGAAATCAGTGTGCTTTGCTCGAAATCGACCCACATCACCCGATTGGCTCCTACGGGGATTGGGGACTCTCTGGGTATGACAAATCTTGTGATGAGATGTCAAGCTTCTGCTCCATGCTTACTTGCTTATGTTGACGTGATCAATGGCCAGTGCCGAAAATTGCTGTGTTTGCCCACGAGGGATGAAAAGGAGGCGGGGTAAAGCGAAGTTTTTTTTTTAAAAGAAAGGGCAGGAGTACTGTCATGTCACTTAAGGTGGAGTAGAAAACTAAAGTTTACAAGGTTGTTGTGATTAAATAAAAGAGCAAAAACTCGACTCAAGTGAAGAACTAACATTAAAACAAATATTAATGCTACCGTTCAGGCGTCCGGAAGCATCGGACGGGGCCGAAAAAATATCTACCGCATGGGACCCATTATCACCACAGCCACACAAATCTTTCTCCAACGTTTCTTCGTTCTATCATTCGGACGTTTGAGACCACGAGCATCTTCCCGTGCAAGCAGCTGCTGCGTGGCCGCCAGAGCCCAGAGCTCCACCGTGCACGGCCTGGGGAGTGCGGCGGGCACAGGGTTCCTCTCGGCGCACGGGCATGCTAACCGCAGAGCTCGCCGGCGACGTCGGCGGCTGCTTCGTCGTCGTCCTGGCGCGAGCGGGCGCGGGCCTCCTCCCGATGCAGGAGCCTGCTGGCCATGGAGCTCGCCGCTGATGCGAGATGCTCCCCCATGCTGCTCCGTCGTCGGCCTGGCGCGAGCGTGCGCGGGGCTCCTCCCGGTGCAGGAGCCTGCTGGCCACGGAGCTCGCCGCCGATGCGAGCTGCTCCTCCCCGCGGCCAGGGCGCAGGCCGCCGGAGGAGACCCCGCGGCTAGGGGTGAGGCGCCGCTCTCAACACCCCCGGATGGAGCTCGTCGACGGGTAGTCGACACCAAGGAGGACGTGCGCCGCATCCTGGGCGCGGTGGGCACCGAGGTGGAGGAGGACCGGCTGGACCTTCTGTTCGCGCAGCTGGAGGGCAAGGACGTCACTGAGCTCCTCGCCGCGGGGAGGGAGCAGCTCGCCTACACGCCGTCCGGGGCCGCCGCCGCTGTCGCCGGCTTCGAGGCGCCAGCAGCCGCCGCCGGCGCCGCCGGGGTCGAGGCCAAGGAGGAGGATAATGAGGAGGAGGACAAATAGATGTTGCATCCGCGTTCTCGACATGTTGCGAGCGTCCCATGCGAATGTTTCAAAAGTAGATCTAAATATTTTTTATGTTGCAAACATTAAATTTTAATGTTGCGGATGTTGAGTTTCAATGTTGCAGACAAGGTTACAAAAAGCGCTATTACGCGCTCGCTTCGGCGCGCTGACGCGCTGAGCGGAGGGGTAGCGCGTCGCTTTGGGGGTATAAGCGGTACCTAGGCGGTTGTTTGCTCCTGAAGAATTAAAGATTATGCAGTTTCATTGCTTGACTCCTATGGTCCCCTACCCTCGGCTCAGCATTTTCTTCTGCTTCTTTTGTTCCTACCTATGCTCCGCTGCTTTCTCTGCGCTCAACCCATTGACCATACATTCAACAAGCTCAGGCATAAGATGCAAAATCAATTCATCTGCAATGAAATTGAGAGTATAGGAGAGCAGCAGACTACATGGGTAATCAATTTTTTACGTTCAATTTGAGGTGGCGGTGCTTGAGGAGGGGTCGGATTTGTGGCTCCTGGTGGAAGGAGCCGCCAAGGAGGCATGGACGAAGGTCGAGAAACGTAAGAGATCCGGCCGGATGAGAGGCGTAGGGGGAGATAGATATTTTATTAGAGTAATTGGGCCTCATCTTCATAAATTATATACTACACAAAAGGCTCATGTGACGTTGATGATGAGCAAAATGAATGAATGACCACATGAGCATGCTGGGCTGTAGATTGCTGGTACGTGACATGGGTTATCACGTGGATTTTTAATATTGTTTTGTTTAATTAACCTTTGTAACACAAACGCTTAAGCACGCTTAGAAACGCTTAAGCTCGCTTAAGCTCTAGGCGAAGGATCACCGCTCGCTTAGCGCCTAACGCTTTTTATAACCTTGGTTGCAGACATGTGATGTTGGGATTTGTGTCGATGAGGAGGGTGAGGAGAGCTCCTGATGTTGGATGTTGCACGCAACACGGGTCGCAACATGGGAGGAGGGAAGAAAGACTCCTGATGTTGGATGTTGCACGTAATCGCGTTCGCAACATGCTCGCAACACGTTCACAACACACTCGCAATATATACTCGGTGGACTTTAAATCTAACGGCTGACGATTGAACATCTTAGGATCCGACGGCTGCGGACCCGTCCGATGGCTAGCGCGGATCGGACGTCCGGGCGCTAGCAGTGGCGTAAAACAAAAAGACAGACACTAAAGCGAAGTTTATCGCCGCCCCTCTTGCGGCGCGTCTTATCCCCGGCACGCTCTCCTCCCTCCTGCGCCCCACACGCTCGTCGTCCTCCGTCGTTTCCATTCCACCCCGCTCCCCGCTCCCATCTCGCTCAGGCCAAAAACCTGTCGCCGCCTCGCCACCTTCCGTTTCACTCCGCTCCGGCCGCCCGCGCGCAATCCACGCGGGCTCTCGGCTCGCCGTTGGGATTCTCCCCCGCCGCTCGTCCGATGGCGCCGCAGCTGCAGATCTTCTCCGGGCCACGGCTCCAGCAGCAGATGCCCCCGTGGCCGCGCTCCGCCGACTCATCGCGGCCGCGGCTCCTGCGCATCTTCCCCACGCGACGCCCCTGCAACGTCGCGGTCCGCGTGGTCGCGGACGCCGGCCCGGCACTGGCGCCGGACGCGGTGGGGATAGAGTTCCTGACGGAGGAGCAGCAGGAGGACGTGGACGAGAGGGAGAGGCTCAGGCGGATGCGGATATCGCAGGCGAACAAGGGTAACACGCCGTGGAACAAGGGAAGGAAGCACAGCCCAGGTATACTTCTCTCTACTTTTCCTGTGCTTAAGTTGTTTCGAAAATGTTGTCTGAATATTGCTGCAACCATGTCTCAACGGGCATAATGGATGGATTCGCCGAGGTGTCGTAGGTTAGCTGGAAGAAATGCAGTGTAAATTTCATAACTGAAGCCGTAGTACATTGGATTAGAGTAGGAGCCAAGTAAAATAAAATACAGAGGCTGCTAAGTTAATTAATGGATTATTACACTTTGTGAAAACGTTGTGCCTTATTTAATTGAATTCAATGTGCAGAGACGCTTCAGCGGATTCGTGAGAGAACCAGGATTGCGATGCAGGACCCCAAGGTGAAGTCATGTAAGAATTATTGTTATTATTCATGTGGTCTGCTGTACTTACTATTTGTCATGCTGTTACTTAGGAGATTGTTAGTTGTGCATTTGAGCTTACTGATTAATAAACTTAAGGTTGTAAATAAACAATCAAACAAATCTACCCTCCTTAATAGGTTCTATGAAGCATATGAGTCCTCTTATTGGTAAATGATGTCTCTACCTGACACTATATGTTGTCAGCCTAGTCCTTGTAACTGTGCTACGTGGGTGACTGAACAAGAGATACAATGAACCTTTCAAAAATTAAAGAGTAATGTTTACATGAACATAGGATTAAGGTTAACATATGTTGATTTGTGTTCATCAAACATTAAACTTTTTGAGTGGGAGGAGGTAGCATATGGTGGTGAAACTGTGGTTCTGATTCAGGTTTGGCTTGTGACAACACTGGTGGTTGTTTCAGTGACCTGATAGTGAATTTATGGGGCCACGCCATTTTACAATACGCTGGGTGAAGTAAATGGGAGCCTAGAACCACGATGCATCATGTGTAGTCTGAAAGGAATCGGTGCTCATATAGACTAAAAGGAGGAGGGGGTGAATTATGCAACTTAAGAACCTTATCCTACAACTTCCACTATTTTGCTCAAAACATAAGCTAGATCATGTTCTTCTAGTGTTTGCACCAAAATCCAAAGAGTTTTGCAACCTAGGGCCAACCCTAGCAAGATACTAGTCAAGTTATAAGTATGAAATGTGGAAACATAAAGGAGTGGGTTAGGGAATATGTGAATTCGGCACGATGATTTATCCTGTGGTATTGGTGGGCCAATACCACCCCTAATCCATGTCGGAGCTCCACCAAGCATATGCTCCCCGGACACCAAGGTGAGGTCCCCAAGTAAAGGTCTTTGGTGGCTTGGATATGTTCTTGATGTGTCTTGATCCCTAATGGAATCCTACACACTCCAACTCCAAATGTTGAGTAAAGGGGGCTCGAAATAACCCAAACAACTAATGGAGCCTTTGCTTCACCGACTAGTAAAAGCCAATAGCCACCAGATGATCCAATGGTTACATTGGGGTGGCATCAGATCATTCAATGCCCCTCTTTTTCCCCAAGTAGCCATTCGACCCCCTCCCGTAAATTACTTCCACATTTTATGCTTTGTTGCGTTGGATCATCCGGTGCTTAAGAGATTCTTCAAATTGTCTCGAACCATCTCTGCACGTTTATCCGATGTAAACTACGATTCTCACATTTGTATACTGTCAGCACCTCTGGTGCCTCTTCTTTTCTTCTCTTCAGACACTGCTCAATCCCATTAATCCGACGCTCACAAAACAGGGCCCGTTGGATCTTCCAGGACTTGAACTTCTTCTGCAGTAGCACTGTTCCTTTATTCGGCACTTCCTCCAATGGTTATCGGATGTTCGGGTGCACTAGGGTTTCCATGCTTTGTACCATCTCATCCGATGCAAAGCTCCGATGCCCTAGCGAATATTTCTGTGATGTACAATTTCTTAAATTGAGTACCACCATTTGGATGCCATGACTCGGATACCATAGAATAATTCCAAGTCCTTTTTACCATGGCTCCATCACATGGTTTGGATATTGCTATGATTTGTATTCCATCTTTGGGACCTAAAAGTGCCTACAAAGCACGTGATTGACAAACCATTAGTTCCAATGACCATTTTGTCACTAAATCACCAAAATCACAAGTAATGGCCTAATGGGGGGTTGGGGCATGTTTCTGGCATAGTCCATTAGGGCCCATGCGATGGAGGAAGGATCAGCACTGGAAAGCCCTATGCCTGGCGCACTGTTCATGCATACTGTTAGGCCTCCAATGGCTGGCTTTTAAGGTACCTCATAAATTTTGTAAGCCAATAAACAGTGCCAAACAGTAGCAAAATGGAGAGGCAGGCGTGGAGTGAAGCAGCTATCTCGCTCACGTCCCGAGACACTCCCTCTCTCAGCTAAAGTCCCTGTGCCGATTTTTTCACTGTGGATTCACTGTAGCTATGAGCTGAGGTGACTTTAACCATTAAGTAGGGCCTTAGCGTGAATAGCACCACATGTTACTGCTTATGCTGATCCCATGATCAGATTGAAGTGTCTGTCATCTATTCCCTTATTCTAGGGATATGTTTCTTAAAGGTCCTGTCATCCCCTCTATATAAAGATGAGTTTGCGTATGTTTCCTTTTGCAATTGGTACATTCATACTATATAAATGAATATGCATATCTGTAAATTGTTATTTTGTACCAGTCTCATTGTGTTCTTCCTAACTATGGTGCATCCTTGTTCTGAATTTATTTTAGTAAAGCACTTGTATTTATTTTCATGTTGACTCCGAAACGTCAATTTTAACTTGTGTGACTTTTCTATGCCATTAACTGTTAGGACCTCTTTAACTAGGATGGTCTATTTCTTTTTACACAGAGCTAGCACAAATTAACTGGCATGCTCTTTACAAATAACATATGGCGCTCTCATAGAAAAAATCCACAAACCAAAGAATTGACCTGTTTCGTCATCATTTTTTAATTGTCCGTCTTATTTGCAGAGTTAATTTGTAAAGTTGTCCAGATATTTAGTGTTTGAATTCTTCAAGAAGATATAATTCCATATTATCTCTCTATTTTAGTTTAACATTAGTGATTACATCCATGAATTTGTCAACCATATTCTGCAGGTTAAGAAAAAACTGATGAACCTGGGACATGCACAGAGGTAATTCACAATTTACTGATCTGTTTATTCAGTAAAATGAAATGAATGCACTACTGTCTGTGTTTAATCTCAAAATTATGAGGAAACACTTTTCTCCTAATAAGAACATCTTGTCCTAATCTAATATAGTCTTTAATTTACTAAGTGCTTGAATTCCATATGAGTCTTTGGAACATCTCAACCATGTTGTTCCTTTCACGGGAAGTTAGGAAATGTACAAATATGGCAATGCTAGGGTGAACAATTAGTCATGTGATCGAATTGGTTAAATTCTCATCAGTTCTATATTTCTCGAGAAATTTGTTTTTTCATTTGAAGGTGAGCTAGAATTCAATGAATAATACATGATTTTCAAGCTAAACTGTCCTCGTTTTGTATTAAAGATAGAAGATAGAAAGAAACCCGGTCCCTTACAAGTGATCACTCTAGCTCACCTAGGAGGATAACAAGATTGCAGAGCAAGCAAAAGAAAATAATCACCTAAATAAAAAAGAAACGATCGAACCTAGGCAAATTAAGTTAACCCAACACTACAACCACGCCCTAACTCCTGAAGCTTCATAACCCCGGTCCCCGGCTAGTTCCCAGAGTCCCAACTCCTTATTAAAGAAGAGTGCATGATCTCTTAAAGCATTCAATGTTAGAGCTTTACGCTTGTAATAAAATGTTCTAATACTTGTTTGACCATTTTCCTAAAACTTGTTCTCATCAAACATACTGGTGTGTGCATCCCTAGTTATTGATGTTTGTACTTGATACAGTGAGGAGACACTTGTTCTCATCAAACATACTGGTGTGTGCATCCCTAGTTATTGATTCTTGTACAGTTGTACTTGATACAGTGAGGAGACACGAGTAAAGATATCAGAGGGAGTGAGGCGAGGTTGGAGTTTGCGTCTACAGAGATTAATGGTGCAGGATGGCTGCTTTGTGGAGTGGAGGGACATGGTAGCTGATGCGGCTAGAAAGGGCTTTGCTGGTGGAGTTGGCCTCCAATGGAATTCATATAAAATCATCGCTGATCAAATGCGGCAAGAGTGGTTGGAGAATCACCAGAAAAGGAAATCAATGCCAAGGCCAAGAGGAGGAGGTAACAGACGAGCACCAAAAACTCCTGAGCAGAGGAGGAAAATTGCAGAAGCCATTGCTGCAAAGTGGTTGGATCAAGTAAGAGCCCTAAAATGCATTTTCATATAATTCCTTTTAAAATGATTTTGATGCCATATGGACCTCTTTATTTCTCATTCCACATGCATCAGCAATAGAAGTTTGATGACTATTTTCATTGGCACGAACATTTGAGATATCTTTTAACTTTTGAGTGCTCTCTCCCTCTAGGAATATCGTGAACGTGTTTGTAGTGGAATTGCTAGCTACCATGGATCATCTACCGGCACTAGAACACCAAGAAAACCAAGACCTGCTGTAGAACCAGGTGTAAAGAGAGAGACTACGAAAAAAAAATATTTGCAAGCCAGAGAGGATTCTCACGTAAAGGGGGCAACTGTTAAGAGAAAGAAAAGTGCAACTCCCTACAAAGATCCGATGGCAGGTGAAAAATTGGAGATGTTATCAAAGATTCGAGCTCAAAGGGCAGCACTGGAAATAGAAAAGAAAGAAGCTATTAAAAGGGCCAGGTATGCCTCTTTATTTCAAAATGGGAATGCAAGACATGCTCTTTATTAGTTTTGGTAGCAGAAAAAGAGCTTGTAGCTTTTATTCGTCATTACGCACCATGCATGTTCCTTTAGTTCTTGAAAACCTAATGTGCTTCTTAGTGGGAAATATTACTATATGCCATTTCATTCTTGTCTGTTTCATTTTCTCTGTTTCCTGAAAACTAACTGCTGCATAAATTCTTTAATGCAAGGTCACTGATTGCAGAAGCAGAAAAGGCTGCTGATGCTCTGGAAACTGCTGCAGCGATGAGCCCTTTTGCTCAAGCATCACTTATAGAAGCTAGAAAGCTTGTTACAGAGGCAAGAGTATCACTTGAATGTGTTGATCTTGAAGGGCCTCCAGAAAATGCTTCTGATGCTATGTCAGAGGATTCAGCTTTATTGGACCACGACCGCAGACTGGAGACACCGAATGAAAGCAATGTGTTGGAGCAAGAGAATAGACCTGTAAATGGGATAAAATTTCCGCCAACCAATGTTAATGGCATTGGTTTCCATTTCGATGAATCTGCATTCACTGGAATAAAACAACTTTATCAGAGGATAGAGAATTCCATGGAAAGAGCTTTTCTTCTTCCTTCAGCTTCATCAAAGATTAAAGGTGTGAATGGAGATTTCGGAATAATAGATTTTCAAGTTAGGCAATCATTGGTCAATGATATGGCAAATCATGACTGCATTGCAGCTGAATCAACAGATCCTCCAGGGACACTGGGAGAAGATGCTCCCAGACCTGCAGAAAATGCCGAAACAAGAGAAGATTGTACTCCGCGGACACAGGAAGAAGAAACACCTTCATCTGAAGAAAAGGATAAGATAAGATGGGTTCGTGGAAGGCTGGTTAAAGTAAAAAATGAATATGAGGATCCTGAAATCTAGCACTTGGCAAATTCTGGCTATGATACCACTGCTAGGCAATTGAGTTTGCTTGCTTCCGTATTTTGTATGCCATTCATATGCTCAATTCGGTATAAACAATCTGCCTGCTCGAAGGAACCAAAGTGTAAACAACTAAACGTATTGGCATGGACAGGACGGGAGTGGTCTTGAGGCACTTATTGGTTTGCGTATACGCAAGAGTGAGCTTTTCACGTTCACATTTGTAATTAGTAGTTGGTAGCTAGATCTTTTTCTACCATATGTTGTATTCCGATCCATTCGTTCCAACTTATTGATTACTTTAGCTGTGCTAATTCAAACTTTAACTTTGACTACCTTTATTCAAAAATATATTTACAAAAAAAAATATGCAGTAGTTTCTTTTTTTGTTTGATACATTGCTTACATGATGTTGTGCTTCATGAAGTATCATTTAATTTCTTTGAGTTACAAAAGATGTAATTCAGTTGGGTTTTCAGAGTTCAAACTTTTAGATTTGGCATGGGCGGTTTGGCCTCCATGGTACCACATCCTTCCAAAAAACAAAAAGTAGTGAGGTACCACATCCTTTGATTCATTCTGGCTGTTTGGGGTACTTATCTCCTGTGTTATGTTTCCTTGTGCTATAATCATCTTCATGTTTTATTCGAACCAGCTTTCATTAGTGCTTGGACTTCTCGGTCACTTTTCTGGTTTATGGCGGAGTTAAAGCTAAATGGTTGATGTTAGATTTAATTAATCTAAAGGTAGGTAATATTTGTTTGGTGGTTTCATTATTCCCCATCAGCCATCTAATAGCATTCAGAATCAGAGTTGCTCTTTTTTTTTTGTGTGACATAGAATCAGAGTTGCTCTTGTCCTCGATTTGCTGCATATTCTATGATGTTTTATGAATGCCTAAGACTGACTCTAGCAGCTTTTGCAACCCTTGCCGCATCTTCATTTTGCAGCAGCAGTGGTTACTGTAGCGGTTGCTGCGGCTTCTGCAGCGCTTGCTGCAAAATGCAGCAGCCCTCCGCCATCGCGCAATCCCGGGGACACTGCATCCCAACCGCCCCGCTGCTCCCTCTCTCTCCCTGTCCTGGACTCCTCCGCCCGCCCTTGCTCCCCGTGCGCGGCAGCGCCGCTGCTCCCCATCCCCGCCGGCGCCGCTGCTCCCCATCCATGCCGGTGCCGCTGCTCCTCGCTGCTCCCCATCCTCGCCGCTGCTCCCCATCCACGGCCGCCGCTGCTCCCCATCCTCGATCCGGCGCGCTCCTGATCCGGCGACCCCGCGAGGCGGGAGGCGGAGAAGCCGGAGCAGAGGCAGGTGGGAGCCGGAGGGCGGAGCGGACCCGGCCTCTCCGCCCGCGGCTCGGGCTGGCGAGGCCCCTTCTTCTCCGCCTCGCTCCTCCCCAAGCCGGCGGCGACCTCGAGGTCCACGGCCGGACTGGAGGAGGAGGAGGCCGAGCCGCCGCGCTGCTGGATCCCGCAGTGGCTCCACGCGCACTGCCGAATCCGCCGTGGCCGGTGCACCGCGGTGAGGGAGCTGGCCGACCAGGCGTCGTCCTCCCGCGTGGATTCGATCGCCGCCACACGGAGCATCGGAGCCGCCGTACGGCCGGTGCATCGGAGTCGCTGCACGGCTGGTGGGGGAGGAGAGAGGGGGACGCCCGCTGGATACGGCCGGGGAAACGCGGATCCATGGCCTCCCGACCCAGCCGCTCGCCAGAGAGGAAGGTGACCCACGGCGAAGCTTGCTTCTTCCGAATCCTTCCCCGGCCTCTGACCGCTCGCGGGAGGCAACTGCCGCGAGGCGATGCGCGAGGGGAGCGCTCCACTGCTGGAGGTCGTGCTCCTTTGCGCGACGAAGACATCTGCATACTGCTGTTTTTTGCAGATGCGCGACGGTAATCTCCTGAAGACAGTCTAAGTGATGAAATGCACTAGCTCAGAGCAGCGAAACTCTCTGCCTTTTTGTGTGTACAACGCTGTTTGATTAATATCTGTGGTTGCATTATACGTTTTCCAACCTTAAAGATTCCTTTGACGATTTGATTGCCTAACACTTTCGACCGAAAGGAATGAATTGCAAAATTCCAATACATGTTTTTCTTTGTAGCCGGTGAAAGTATGCCTTAATGCTGTGACATTTATAACTTTGTGAAGTTCTGGTACAGTGGATATTAATTCTCAGGCAAGTACATGTGGTGATGCGGACGCGGAATGTGATCGTTGACTACCCCTGATGCTCACAAGGTACTAGAAATTTCATATTCGACTTGTATACTGTTAACACTTTCTTAGATTAAACTCATGGACGTAATCATTCCATTGATCAAACCTCATGGACGCTGAATGGCAATCAATTTTACACTGTCCATTGTTCAATCATTCCTCTGGTGATTTGTATCATAATTTTTAGTTTGGATTGCTACTTTGGATACAAACCCCAAGATTATCAAAGAATACCATTTATAACCCATGGAAACACTAATCCTTTGCATGATAATGTATACAGAATCAGCCAGTGTAGCTAACATTGTTATCTCTGAATGACATTCCAGTGTCTGTCTGTAGTTTACAGCCATTTTCACCGCGAACTTGGACCAGGCCAGTTGGCGCTGTGGTCGAGACTCAGACAGGCACACATGGCTCTCTCGAGGGAGCACGATGAGCACGTGCCGGAGCGCACCCTTCCCCGTACCTGCTGTAGGGCCCACGGGCAAGTGCACATGGCAACAACTAGCAAGACGAACGATTTTTTACTAGTGAATACAATTGTCCATTTCTTGTGGAGTTGTGGTTCCACATTTCTCCCGAGTTGCAATGCAGATGTACAAAACCATTTTTCTTACGAGTGTAGTACAGCAAATGATGCTTTTTGTCGGTGTAAAAAATGCAGTACAGAGTGTCATTTCTTTGTCCCTCTCCTTCTTTTTAAAAAAGATACCCCAACAAGCTAGTCCACTCATTCTTGCTCCTGACTTGGGTGTTGCATTCGCGCATTGTCCAAATGCGTGCATGAACCGACCAAAACTGCCACTCACAAACAAGCTCCATCGATCGAGTCATCACCCAATCAGCTGCTACTAGCAAAGACGCACGGCGGGGACACGGGATCTCCGCTAGATCATCCGCAACACACACACAAACCCCACTAACCGAGGCTCATCTGATCGAGCACCGAACGGCGAACGTAGACGAGCTCACGAGCCACGGAAACACGATTAAGACAGCAAATTGGAATCCCCATGCGCGAGGGCCGAGCTCTACAAATTTTAAACCCCATCTCTGGGAATCCACGCTACGAGACGGGCCTCCCACTCCGACCGACACAGCGGCTGCCTGATCCGCGGGGAGCAGCGCGGATGCCAACGCCAAGTGGCCATTGGCAACCGCCGGCCGGCCGGCGCCTTCACCTAGCTTGCCGCTCCGTGCAGCGCGCGCCCGACCCCCGCCCGGCAGTTGTTCAGAGAACCTGCCTGCACACTTGGCCCTGCTCCGATCCTTTTGGGCAGGATCGCGGCAACCGGCATGTGAATTTTTATCTCGGAGCAGTGGATAGCAATCCAAGGGAGTTTCTCCCCACTTGGGGCGACGCGACGAGGAAGAAGATGCCCCCTGATTGCCGGGTAGCAACAACACTCATCTTCAAGCAGGCAGGCAGGCAGAGGCAGCCTTCTTGTCATGCGAATGGGCATGGCATGACCTTTCAGGAACCCCAATGGTTCACCTCGGCAAAACCTTGCATTGTTGTTTGCGAAGAGGGCAAGCAGAAGCTTGTTGACATGAGGACCAAGCTAAACTTTTTTTTTTTCGAATTACACATTACATCAGAGATACAACGCATGCACACTCATCTCTATGAACACACACGCAAACTCTACCCCTAGGAGCATCTTCAAAGACTGGACCGGCAAATCCTCAAGATTGACGAAATCACCAATAGATATTACTAAAAAAAATTAAAGATGGAGGGCCTTAATTTGAAATAGATTATTTAGCAAATAACTTGTAATGTATTGAAAAAACATATTGCAGCATAAGCTGTGCACTTGGAAATAATCATGATATGTCCCTATCATCACTGTCCTTAGTCTCTGCCCAGCAAGCAGAGTTTCTAGTTGACTTCCTATGTGTGTCTTTTTTTCCTATTTAACTAATCAATTCTAGAAGAAGAGGAAACACGTTTTTACATACAACTATATAACATTCATGATATGAGGAAAAACAGAGGGGAAACGAAGAACGCCTAGGTTCACCTTTGTTTATAGGATAATCTATCCAGGTGCAGAGTTCCACCACCAATCGCTCTATACTATTCAACATACATACTGCAATGTATTCTTTGGATGTTTGTAGTTTATAATTATGCGTAACATTACAATATTGGAAAATTTTATTTTACTCTCCTCGTCTATTTACTTTATCCACATAACTCCCTAAGCAAAATTTGGACTCCTTTAACTCTCCAAACTATTTCATTTGGTTCATTCTACCCCTAATTAGATTTCTTTTTTTTCTTTGCATACAAGTTGAGTTTTAATATTGCCAGATGACTTATAACATGGTGCTCTATATTAGAAAAAAAAATGTTGCCAATATTCATGATTTTTTTTACAGTTTTGTGTATCTAAGATCATTTTTGTTTAAATATTTCTAACCTATGAAAATAACCATGAAACAATATTAGTATATTTCATGGTTAAAATAATAACAAATAAAAATTTGTGGATCCCACTAATTTAGTACTTCCTGATACTTCCCCGTAGGAACTTCTCGGTACTTCCTCAGACTTCCACCGTTAGATTTCGTCGGATGGACGGCTCATAAAATAAACAATCACTCTAAAATTTCTCTAAGACATAATGTTTTGTATCTGCTGGCAAAATTTGAACTCAAAATCAACTCATACACAAAGAAACAAAAAGATAAATTGAATTACACGGTCGATTTTTTTTTTACTTTGAGTTTGTGCTAACCACGTCTGCATGCGGTCTAATTAGAGAGTAGATATGACAAACCGTAATAGTAAAGGAGAGTAAGATGAACAGTGTAAGAGTTTAAGCGGATAAAGTCATGTACCATTATTTTCTTGACCGAAGTCATCAGGGGAAACCCTTATATGTTTTTTTATAAATTTTATTTTTGCCCCGTTTAATTTCTCCCAAAGGGAGTTGAACCCATGTTTGATGGATGCTACTCAGATGCTTTTAACCACTAGGCTAGATGCCCTTTTGCAGCACATAACATTAGATGGACTCCATCAAGCCATTGCAAAATGGGATAGGCATTGGTTCATATGCAATGTGCACAGAGACCGGCTCGGGCAGGCAAAAAAACTTCGTCTCCAACAGTAGGTAGGCAAAAAAAACTGCCTCTCCCGTCCGTCCCTCGCTCTCCTTCGGTATGTGTCGCTCCCTCCCCTTCATCTCCAGTCGGAGTCATGCCCTCCCACCATCTCCCGCCAACGCTGCCCTTCTCCTCCTCTTCCGTCGGCACCTCTGGTCCCCGAACCTCACCAGAGCAGCAGCCATGGCCGACTACGACCTCGGCGGCGTCAAGGAGAACCCCGCCGCCCCCCTTCCCTCGCTCCAGCTGCTGGCGGCGCGCCACCCCTTACCTCTCCTCCATCTGTCACCGACGCCGCCCCTTCCCCTCCTCCCGTCGGCGGCCGTGGCCGTGCATCCGACGCGGAGGGGAGAAGTTGGGAGCGGGGTCAGCGAGGACGCGCGCCACGGCGGTTTCCTTCTTCCGGGCTGCCACACGGTCCTCCTCCCCAGATGGCTGCCGCCTGCACCTTCCCTCCCGCCGGCGCCTGCACCTTCCTCCCGCAAAATCGATCTCTGCAGGCACCCGATTGGAGCTCGTCCGTCACCGGTTGGAGCTTCTCTGCCGCCGATTCGAGCTCCGCCACCCGACCTCCGACCCGCCGGATCGAGCTCCTTCGCGCCGCTCAGCTCCGCCACACCCCTCCACCACGCGTTGCTCGCCCAACGCGCACGCCATTTGCCTTTGAGGAGAGAGGGAGTGTATTTTTGCATCTCCTCTCTCCTCCTAAGGCAGTTTGCCTCCCCTTTTACATCACCTCTTGGAGAGATGCAATGCATGCACGGTAGGGTGCGGTGATGCATTTTGCATTTGCTTGACATGATGCCTCTTATCTGTTGAACTCAGTCTTACAGACGCGTAATAGCAACATAAATAGTGTACTATAGTCATCAGTAATATCTTTTTGTTATCCTGGTAATATCGATTCAATTACAATACAAACAATTTTTTCCTGTGATATTATATGTGTCCGCGCCAAATAGATGGTTGCCTTTTTTTCTCCCCCAAAAAAAAGTCTATTTCCCTCTCTGACTTTGTTTAGATGGCTAAAAACTAGCACAAGTAACGGTTCCAACTCCTGTAGCACTCCTGTAGCACGTTTCGTTTATTTGTGGTAAATATTATCCTACCATGGGGTAATTAGGCTCAAACGATTCCTCTCGTGATGTACAACAGAACTGTGTGATTAGTAATTTTTTATCTACATTTACTGCTCCGAACATATGTCTTTTGGTGTATTTAATGTGATGTGATGGAGAGAGAGTTGAAAAAATAGCAAATTTTTGGCAAAAAATTTGCCAACTAAACCAGGCCTCTATGTGATTAATGTGAACACGTCCCCCTGACCCTGAGAATTAACGTCTCCAGTTAGCGATAGCAAACTTTCTGAATAATGGAGGCGCCGCCACACTGACAAGCATTAGTAGGCGCCATTCGATCTTTGCGTTGAACGGTTCAAAGCCTCAACCCGGTTCCACGGACCCACACGACAGCTCTTCTGACAGCGATTTTTGTTTGGCTGCCTAGAGAAAAGCTAGGTTTCAAACAGAAAAGAAAATGCCACGTTATTCTTAGTTTCGGCAAAATGGAAAGTGACGCGAAATGACGTGTGCTCCTGCTGCCGACACACACCACCCAGCCAAAAGCTTTCAGAGCTCGGCATCGCGGAGCAGTGGAAAAAAGGGCCACCAGAGACGACGCCCGGGAAGGGGAAAGCGCCGAGGCTGCTGGTCCACCCCGGCCGCGAGTGCGGGGCGCGGGCGTGGGGCTGCCTGCGGCCGCGCGGCGTGTTGTCTCTTGTCTGTCCCTCCTCTCCTCCCAGCACCAAACCAAGGAAGGGGAGGGAGCCAGGGTTCATGAAACCGACCGGTTAACTGGTGGGGCGATTTGCTAGGTGCGGTCAGATCCTGATTAACCGGCGGTTTTAGCTACCGGACCGGCCTAGTAACACCATTTACCACGGGAACCGACCAGGTTGCAAACGTTATCAACCGTTGCTGTTGTCGTATTGATAATCTTATCTAACCGGTCAAATTTCGTGTCTGTCGAGTTAATGATTGTTCGTGTTAACGTTTCGATCCAACCAAACGAGCATAATTTATTTATTTATTATTTTTTTCTTATGAACTATAGTTTTTGCTATATCCATAAAACCTTGCACTATCTTGTGGGGTTAACTATTTCACCACATAGGTTAGATCAGTTGTTACATCGGTGACACCACCAGTACCGTCAGTCCCACAGCGTTGGCCACGAAATCGTCCACTTTGTAGACCATGACCATGAATTGACAGAGATCTCTATTTTCGCACGTGACGGTGGTGGTGCTGGTGCTAGTGGTAGTGCCGTAGTGGTGGTAAAACTGCGACAGCGACTGAAAGGTACCAGTAGACAGTAGTAGTAAACTCTAGGACTCTAGTAGGAGCCCACACGCGCACCAGCTCTGGTAAACTTTTTTCACGAGCCAATGCAAGCCGTGCGTCATTCTCATCTTTTGCGCGACTGATGAGAAAATCTAGCGGCAGAGGTGTGCGCCTGAGATTTGACAATGTCTCTTTGTCGCGATCACCTGATAAAATTACATTATCCCTTCACATGCGAGAGATGATGGAGTATCTCACAAAAAAGTTATTTAAAAAAACAAAAAAGTTAAGCTGTGACCTCAGAGTCTCAGGACCCCGGAGAAACGTCAAGAACATTTTGACGAACCCGATACACCGTTCCAAAAGGAATTTTAGTTCACAAAACCCTGTGGAGAAGAGATAGAGCCCCCATGAAATTCTAGCTATAGCATCCCACCATTTTTTGCTACCGGGGTAACACCGTTGCTTTCTACGGATCGGAGTAGCAGTAGCAAATTGTTCGGGGAATCAAGGTTAAGTTCATGCATCGATCCTAGAAAGCTTGTGCCTGAAATCGAAGCAAGCGATTGGAGAGCACACTGCTATCGGCCTATCGCGCCATGCATCCCCTTTGCTGTACCCCACTTGTTTACTTGCTGCATGTAGGCAGGCAAAAGTCGAGTGAGATGGAATCAAGCGATCAAATTGGTGAGGAGGCATTACCTAACTGACGGGGCAAGGCAATAGATCCCAGCAGCTTAGATTTGCAGCCACTACTTTGGGTCAGGTGGTGCCGTCAGTCGGGGACCGAGGGAAGCTGCAGATTTCGGAGCACGCATGAGATTGTGAGAGAAAGAACATGGATGCAGCTGAGTAGCAGGGCCACATGCTCTGGATGCAGTGCATGCAGTCGTGCTAGTTTTGATGAAACAAAAGAGGTCCAAATAATTGGTCCATGCTTAAAGAATGGAGGATAACAGTGCACAAGCTGCAAATGTGAAAGGTAACTTTGTGAGCTGGATTTCGCTCTAAATTGTTTTTCTCTTCGGTTGAGATGTTTGGAAAACCAGAAATATATATCTGTGCCGATCCACTTATGGTAGCACCTAGTGTAGCTTAGATATAGAGTATGTATGTACTAGTCAAGGGCGATACTCGATGCCGGTCTTTTGAAAATCTGTGAGCGCGTGTGAGGGGGTGTGAGCGCGTCGCCGGCTGAGCGCCGCCGGCGTTCCCTGCCCAGTGACCGGTCCTTCGCCGGCCTCACCGGCACTGGCTAATGGATCATGCCAGTGACCATTGCTCCTTCGGTTCGATCCAAATTTCGCAGCATCACGGCGAGGGACAATCTTCACTCACAACCACTTGATCCAAGGTGGAGGAAGACAATGACGGAGGTGTTGATGCTTACATCGGCTGCAAATCTCCGTCCTTCTCGCGGCAGGTTCTGGGACTCTGACTCCGATTCGGAGGACGAGGATCTTAGCCAACCGAGGATTTCATCGCCGGCGCCGCAGCCAGCGGCGTCGACTTGGTTCGTGCCGCTCCAGGAGCCGGCGCGAGCTACTCAGATGGCGCAACTCCATCCTACTCCACCGCGTCGATCAAAGCCGCCATGGAGGTCAGTGTGGAAGGGTCCCCTACCACCTGCAAGGGCTTCGCCGGTGGTGACTATCGGCGATTTCCTCCTGCCGGCGATGCAGGCGACCGAGGGAGCGGACGCCGCGGCGATGGAGGGGGCCGTCCGGGATCCTGATCTGTTGTTTCCGGTTTTCCAATCTTCAAATGCGCTGGATCCTCGTGGCCCATCAGGAAACAGGGACATGCAGCCACGCAGGACACGGACACTTTCCTTCCACGCAGGATCCGAAGCCTCCGCGGTCGACTCGCCCTTTTGCAGCGACAGCGCCGCCGCCGCTAGGTAATCCTGGCCGCCGCCGACGCCTAGTGAACACCACCGTGCCACAGCACCTCCTCTCAACAACTCCCTACCGCGACGCCCTGATGGCAGGGAGGGGACGTTGGTTCCGCCGGAGAGGCCAGGGGCAAAGCCGAGGTCCCCATACCGGGGGTCGCGACACCGCGGAAGCAGGCGCCGGCGGACAAGATGCACCCGGCCGTGGTCGCGGTACGGCGCCGCGTGGTCGTGGGGCTCAGGCCCAGGCCGCTGCTGTCGGCGGAGAGCGTCAGGCGGCGGCTGAACGAGGTGCAGCGCGAGCAGCTGGGCCGGGACGTGGTCGCGGACGCGGCTACCGGGATGCTGCTGGTCGACAGCGTGGCGAGAAGCAGGTGGCTGGCGCTGAGGCTGCTGCTGCCCCCGTCGCTTCTGATGTTCAAGCAGCGGCTGATGGCGGAAAAGGGAAGCGCAAGCGCACTGTGGAATGCGTTATCTGTACAGATGATCATTTCACCAACCAGTGTCCACTTCTCCGTGGCCCGAAGCCGTCGGTCGCGTACTGTGCAGCTTCAGATGATAATGGAGGGTTTTTTCCAAATTCAAGCAGCTAATGTCAATGACATAATCTCTACAGATTTCTCCCCAGTTGCTGCTCTCATCAAAGTGGAGACTGGTGAGGTATCCAAACAGCTGCTCTTGGCTACGCTAGCGCGGATCATCCCTGTCCCTTGGCGATGGGAAGCACAAGAAGAGGGGCACAAGTGTTTCATTGTGCCTTTTCCTAGTAAGGAGGAGTTGACCCGTATGGCTGCTATTGGAACCATCACAACAAGGAATAAGGAAGGTACTTTTTTGATAGAAGAATATGTTGATGATGTTCAACCTATCAAAGTCTTGGACCAAATTTGGGTGACTGTCACCAAGGTACCACGAGCGCTTCGCTCTTTCCTTCCGCTGTGGGCTGTTGGTACTATGATCGGGGCTACCCAAAAGGTGGATGTGTACCATCTACGGCGTACAGGGGAGGTACGCATTCTTGTAGCGGTTTTGGATACCAAAAATATTCCGAAATTCGCTGATGTTTGTGTGAAGGGATGTATGTACCGCCTCTTTTTCAAGCCCGACGAGGAAGTCATAAAAGAGGCTAATGAGGAGGATGACGAGGACTTGCTCACTGATGATGAGGCTGGAAAAGATGCTGACGGGGATAGGGAAATGGGGGATGCTAATCCCTCCCCAAAACCTCAGGGTGGTGACAAAGAAAAAAATACTACTGCTAACACTATGCCTTCTGCATCCCAGAGCGGTCAGTCTCACAAACAGGCAACTCTAATCCAAGAGGCGCTGGACATGGCATGTGAGCAACTTTTTGATGAGATTAGCATCAAGGTCATGGTGGAAAAGGATTCTGAGGGTTTGAAACACTATAGTCCGTTGACCGGAGAAGAGCGGAGGATGTACAATACCATGGTGGCTCCTCCGATTAACCCTCACCCTATTTTTTTCTGATGTTTTGGAACAGGATATAGGGATTTCTTCTCTTGCCGATGATGCTCATCTCTCGTCGGTGGGCGGTACTCCGCGTTTCGTCTACACGGAGGTGTCGACGCCCGTTCAGGAGGAGGGGGCCCTTGCAGCCGCCCCTCTTCTCTCTTCGGGAGGGGACGCAGGGCCTCCAGTGGGGGGCACCCCGCGGCCTCTTTCGGCCCTCGCTGTGGGAGCTCCTGCTGCTACGGACGGGAGGAGTGATCCGCTCCCCACTGCAACAGAGGAGGAGGCTGTGGCCGCTTCGGAGGCGGCGCTCATCATTGAAGGAGTGACCCATGCTACCACAGCAGGGGGAGATGATTCCCTCACCACTGCAGACTTAGAGGTGGCTGTGACCTCTGAAGGAGGATCGTCCCTTGCAGCAGCAGCGGGGGACGGTCTTCATGCGGAGGAGGACGACGCCGCTGCCACCGCTGTGGGGAAGGACCCCAGGACCGCGGTGGGGGAGTCCCCTATGGAGGTGGAGGATCACACAGCACCCATGCTGGATGCCAGTGCGGCATTGCTGCCGTTGGCGCCTACTACTGCTTCGGTGGTGAGTGTGCCTAGAGTGGAGCTAGCCCAGGCGACACTCCGTCGGAGCAGCAGGAATGCGGGAAAGGCTGATGAACATACCCTACTCAAGACGGAACGTTTGGCAAAGAAAAAGAACCTCGAAGGTAACTCCTTTTCTAGCTTTTCGGATTCTCGCATTATTTCAAACCTTGGTAGGGTAGGCATCAACTTAGCTTCCTCAGATGTTGTCACTATAAAAAATTTAGAGGTGGATAGATTAGTTCTGAGTGCTAATAAACATACTAAAACAAACACTACTGATCTAATAAGTGATGACGAAAGGGAAGAACGACTGGAGGCAGTTCTCAACCATGCTTGTGGAAATTTAAATGAGAGCTTGCTTGATACAGAGAATGGTCATATTATAGATCTCTCTCCGATCCGTCGTAAGAAAAAATATAATAATGCCAAAAATCCAAGAAAAGGCAAACTTCCCAAAAAGCCAAAAACCCCTTCAAAGATTATTATAAAATGAAAGGGGTATTCTGGAATAGCAGAGGTCTTGCAAACTTGGCTAAACACAGATTTTTGGGTGAACTAGTTAAAGAGGAGCAGATTAATTTTATAGCTCTCTCCGAAACTGGTCGCGAATCCTTTCCCGATTATGTCCTCAAAAATTTATGTGCTGGACGTGATTTTCTTTGGCACGCTATGGCACCCCACGGTAGATCAGGGGGGATCTTGCTGGGGGTTGATCTCAGTGTGTTTGATATTGGTGCCATCGACGAGGGGGATTTCTATGTGAAATTCACTCTAAGATACAAGTCAGATGACTTTAATTTTGTCCTCTATTCTATTTATGGACCGGCCCAATTACAAAATAAAGGAGCTTTTCTCTCTGAACTCGCTAATACCTGCTCAAAGGAGACCCTTCTGTATATCATTGGTGGGGATTTTAATATTATGAGAAAGCCCGAAGACAAGAGCAGTGGAGACTTTGATCACAAATGGCCATCCCTTTTTAATGCTGTCATTGAGTCCCTTGATCTTAGGGAAATTGACATGACAGGCCGCCAATATACCTGGGCGGGATCGGGGGACAATCCGACTTACGAAAAACTAGATAGAGTTTTAGTTAGTACGGAGTGGGAAAATAAATTCCCTTTAACTATGGTCGAATCGAGAGATCGGAACATCTCAGATCATACTCCGCTTGTGGTCTCCACAGGTGCTTCCACTCACCAATCCACAACCAGACCTTTTAGATTCGAAAGGGGATGGTTGCTGAGGGATGGTTTTTATGAGATGGTGGCAAATATTTGGCAATCAGATAACTATGGATCTTGTCCACTAGAGCGGTGGCAATCCAAGATCCGCAGGCTAAGACAACATCTTAGAGGCTGGGCGTCAAATATTGCGGGGTCATATAAAAAAGAGAAAAAAAATATCCTAGCTCTTCTGCATAATCTTGATAAAAAGGCAGAAGTTGATATGCTGTCTGATCAGGAGATCAATTTAAAACATTATCTTAAAGAGCGTCTGGTCTCTCTTTTGAGGGAGGAGGAGCTTAAGTGGTATGAGAGGGCTAAAGTCAAAACTCTTTTAGAAGGAGATGCTAATACTAGGTTTTTTCACCTGGTTGCCAATGGCAAACACCGTAAACAACATATTTATAGGCTTGAGGATGACCAAGGTGTTGTTGTTAGTGTTGACAGTCTAAAAGGTTATATCACCAATTACTATAAAAATCTTTTTGGGTCCCCAGAACAGACAGAGGTAACCTTGATGGAAGATCAAATTCTAGATATTCCACAAGTAACCTCTAAGGAAAATGATATCCTTACTGCCGGTTTCACTGAGTCTGAAGTGCGAGAGGCAATCTTCCAAATGGAGCATAATAAGGCTCCTGGACCAGATAGTTTCCCGGCTGAATTCTATCAAGTGTTTTGGGGGGTGATAAAAGAGGACCTTTTGGCCCTCTTTAATGAGTTCCACAAGGAAACTCTAGATCTCTTTAGCCTCAATTTTGGGATCATTACTTTAATCCCAAAAATTGAGAATGCAACTAAAATTCAGCAATATAGACTCATTTGTGTCCTCAACGTTAGTTTCAAGATTTTTACTAAAGTTGGAACTAACAGGCTAAATAAAGTGGCCAAGACTGTGGTGAGCCCAACACAAACTGCCTTCATGCCTGGTAGAAATATTATGGAGGGTGTTGTTATCCTACATGAGACCATCCATGAACTTCATACCAAAAAAGCTAATGGAGTCATTTTTAAGATTGACTTTGAAAAGGCCTATGATAAAGTTAAGTGGTCCTTTCTACAACAAACTCTTCGCATGAAAGGTTTCTCACCTAAATGGTGCAGATGGGTTCAAAACATGGTTACGGGAGGGAGTGTGGGAGTCAAAGTTAATGATGACATTGACCCATACTTCCAAACGAAACGAGACCTCATACAAGGTGACCCTATGTCACCCATCTTATTTAACATCGTCGCTGATATGCTAGCTCTGCTTATTAATAGAGCGAAAGCGGATGTACAAATAAGAGGGGTTATACCACATCTAGTGGATGATGGTTTGTCTATTTTACAATATGCAGACGACACTATTATCTTTCTGGACCATGACCTAGAGCAAGCAAAAAATCTTAAGCTCCTGTTATATGCTTTCGAGCAGTTATCTGGACTAAAGATCAATTTCCATAAAAGTGAGATCTTCTGCTATGGTGCAGCCAAAGATATGGAGTCATACTATACTTCTCTCTTTGGTTGTAATTCAGGGGCTTACCCTTTCAGGTATTTAGGTATCCCTATGCACCATAGACAACTCCTAAATTCTGAATGTAGTAAAGTTGAAGAACGCTTTGAGCAAAAGCTATCATGTTGGAAAGCAAAGTACCTTTCCTATGGGGGGAGATTGGTGCTGCTTAACTCTGTTTTAAGTAGTCTTCCAATGTTCATGATGTCTTTCTTTGAGATTCCTAAGGGAGTTCTTAAAAATCTGGATCATTTCAGATCAAGATTTTTCTGGCAAGGCTCTACTACAAAACATAAGTACAGGCTTGCTAGATGGGACATCTTGTGCCGCCCCAAGGATCAGGGTGGTCTTGGGATCTTGAATTTACAACTTCAAAACAAATGTCTATTGGCTAAATGGTTAGTTAACCTTCTGAACACCAATGGGACATGGCAATCTTTGCTAAGGAATAAATATTTGAGAACCAAGACCCTGACACAGGTTTCATCCAAACCAAATGACTCGCATTTTTGGAGAGGCTTCATGCGTATTAAAGATGAGGTTCTTGCTAAAGGTTCTTTTCTTATTAAAGATGGAACCAACACAAGGTTTTGGGATGATACTTGGATAGATGATAAGCCTCTCAAGGATAGTTACCCGTCCCTTTATAATATAGCACGGGATCGACAGGTTACGGCTTCTAAAGTAATGTCTTCTATCCCTCTTAATATAACCTTTAGACAATCGTTGGTGGATAATAATCTAAGACAATGGCTTCACCTAGTAGCCCGAGTCTCTAATGTTGTTTTGGTGGAGGGTAATGATTATTTTAAGTGGTTGCTGACAAAAAATGGACTTTTTACTGTCCGGTCGATGTATCTTGATTCTATAGATATCAATCCACCTTTTCAGCATAAGAAGATCTGGAAATGGAAATTACCTCTAAAAATCAAGATTTTTCTTTGGTTTCTTCAAAAAGGTGTCGTTTTGACTAAAGACAACCTTGCGAAGAAAAATTGGAAAAGGAGTCAGAAGTGCGTGTGTTGTAATATGAACGAAACGATACAGCACCTCTTTATAGATTGCCCTTTAGCAAAGATGATGTGGAGGTTTATTTTCTATGCTACTAATCTGAACCAACCTCGATCTGTTAACCAAATGTTTGCTAATTGGCTCAATAATCAAAATAAGAAGTCTAAGCAACTGATTTGGGTTGGTGTTGCTGCCTTTTGCTGGGCTATTTGGAAATGCAGAAATGATTTAGTCTTTAAAAAGACGAAGTTTATTTCGATTTTGCAGGTTATTTTCAGGGGAGCTTATTGGTTACGCTTTTGGGCCCAGTTGCAGCGTGATGAGCAGGCTAAGGAATCCCTCATTGCTGTTAGCAGGAAACTAGAAGTCATTGCTCTACAGATTACCAATGGAGGATGTAATAATTTTTTCCGTTTACTTTAGCATGGTGCACTTTGCCCGTTTTGCTACCCGTATACTTTTTGTTGACGTTGGGTTGCCCGTTGTAATAATTGGCTGTGTACATCTACGGATGTAGAGACCGGATTTAATTATCCATTATTAAAAAAATGTATGTACTAGTCATAAGTCTGAACGTAGTATTGCACTGTAGCTCCGATAGCATGGGTTCACTGGACAGTTGTTATCCACAAATCTAGGTTGATGTGCTTGTTCATCTGTGATGTTGTTGTCTCTGACCACGCAAGTGGGCGGCGACTGAAATCTTGACAGACCAGTCATCAGCAAAGCTTGCATAGCTCCACGGCGTATGTCTTCCCTGGTGAGGTCGATAGGGAATTGAGGATTATTTTTCTCTGAGAAGTGAGGATCTTCCATGCCTCCCTGGAGCTTTTTGGTGCCCATCAGCAGTACAGCATCATGGCCAAAGAGATGAGGCAGGCGGCCAGGCGCAGGCAAGGCCGCTCCATGATTGACGAGGTCACGAGGACGAGATCGCCTGAAGGTGAAGCAGTGAGATCGGCAGGGCGCAGAGACGTGTGCTCCTCCGAGCCCATCCGGGTCCACGAGGCGGCGTCGTCCAACCCCCCGTAGCACGGTAGCACCATGACACGTACTGTTAGGGCAGACCACTGCCAACCAAAACCGGGGTTGACTGCAGCTGTTTCTGCTCCAGAAAATTGCTGGTTTTCCGGTAGAGCTAGCTGCTCATCTCCGCACGTACTGGGAGTACCACGCGAGAGGTTTGACAAAAACAAAATTTTTAAAAAAATTCCAGCATGCACAATCATGTTGCTGATGAACCCACACAGTTCAGGGTCAACACACAGCCATCGGAATCATACGTATCTCCTGTGCCCTCCCGCTGATATCTTCCAGAAAATTGGCTTCACCAGCGCATCACGCACGGGGGGTCTACTTCAGCTAATTACATTGAACTACATATTAGGCTAAGGCAGGACGCAAATAATGCAGCACTGCACGTCTTTGGAACGCAGCGTTGTTCCCTGTTGCTGTCGGTGTCTCGCCGTGCAAGTTTGACCCTCTCATCTCTTCGCATTTCCCTGGCCTGGGTACTCCTACTGCTGCTGCTATACCGTTCGTCGTTGACGAGGCAAATGTTTATCCCCTCCAAACGTCAACCCGTTTATTAGCGTCAGTACTTCGTAACATCTCAACCGTCAGTACCACAATAGTCTCGATTTATTTATTTATTTATTTATTTTTCCTTTAAGAGTGATCGAAGGCAAGCATTTCCAGCAAGGCACAGTGCCCAGTTCACTGCGAGTCTGCGACTGCCCCAATCTGCCATTCGCACAATCATCGTATCCTTGCTGCGACGGAATTTAACCGTTCCTAGTACTGCAGCCTTTTACCACACGGCGCGGGCCAGCGGTGGGTGGGCAGTGGGCACTGGGGGCAGGCTGCTGCTGCTGCCTGGTGCTGGGACCGGCCGGGACAGCCACACATGTGGCCAGCGGCAGGGGAGCACGATGAGCACGTGCCCGGGCGGAGTGGAGCGCACGGCGGGGCGGCCCGGTGCCCGCTCTCGCCTGCGTACGTACTACGTGGACGGCCCGGATCGGTGTCCGCCGCGGCACGGCCGGCGGCCACAGCTCCCGCCGGTCCCCCGCAACCGCAAGCGGCGTGGGCAAGGCTGGCACGGGCGGATCGAGCGCTTTGACGACGAGGACAGGAGGAGGGCGGCCATTGGCTGCAAGCTCATTGGCAGGATGCGCAGCCCACATGAACGACCTTTTAATCCGGATGGTAGTATAATAAACCTGATCAAAACAATCATTTTGAATTAGCACTCCTGGTACATCGCTCACGAGTCTTCGTACACGTGTACGTGCTCCAGCTCTGTCAGATTTATATTTGTACAGTCCCTTGTCGTAGGTGATGCTTTTCTGTCACTAGAGACCACGTGTCAGAATAAAATCAGTACATCACACGCAGGTAACGCATTGCGAGATCTGGAGCAGGGAGACTCTACCGCCTAGTCACTTGGATCACAACCTATAACCATCTCCGCCATCTCTGATTAATCTGCAGCTCTGCACTAACGAATCAACACCCAACAAAGAGTCACGCCTCCTACACAGCACATATGTAAAGCTATCACTCGGGCAGACACGCAGAGTGCCCCCAGGCAGAACTCGCAACTGATGGGAGTCGCGTGCAACCCTGTTCGACCCTTGCCGGCTCGCAGCGTCAGAAATCCACCCACCGATCTCCGATCACCTAGTTGCTGCTAGTGCTAGCACAGTACTCCTAGTACTACTACTTTACTAGCGATGTTTGTTTGCTCCGTCGCCTGTTTGCTGATGCTCGCTCCTCGCTGGCACGTGTTTATCATTTTTCCGAGCATCCTTTCGGACGTTCTTGTTCGATTGACACTGAATTGAAGCGGCACCAAAATTCAGATTTGGCAGCGGGCGGAACATAGGCCGTGTGGCGACAGATTCTCGCTACGACGATACTGGCCGTCCACTCGCATTTAACTTCCGTTGTTTGCCACCATTTCAATGCCTTTGAAAGTGCAGAAACGCCACCCAGATCATCTCAATTACGGTTGGAATTTAATCAAGACAAAGAAACTGGAATCTGATCCGGTGAGAATAGTCGAACCCAGTGAATTCAGCGGGCGTTGACCCGTCTATAGATAGACCTGGTAACTACTTTTGATTGTCGTCAGTGGTTGGTTACTACGACGCGTTAACCCTGAGCTTCCGTCGGGGGTGAGGTGGTCGCGAAAGCTGGGCGGGTAGCGTCCAACGCGTGTGTTGTGAGGTGGGCGTGGGCGTGCGTGTAAAGGCCGCACGGGGCCAAGGCGCGTGGGGCCCACGCAGCGGGACACGTGGCCCCAGCCCATAAGGCAGCACGTGGCCGTGCTGCAGCAGCGATCGTCGCCGCTGCTGCTGCGGCGGCGGCGGCGGCGGGCGGGTGCGACGGACGGATTTCAGGGCCGTCAAACTAAACCGGATTTCATCATCAGGAGAAAAGGAACGCTTCGTTCCCCAGGGCCTTGCCTGACCGTTTTACCCCCGGGTGTGGTGTGGACGTGTGGTGGCTCAACGCGCAGAGGGATCCTTGATCCTTCACGGCTTCACGGACACTGACAACGGGCGGGTGGATCCGCAAGGTTCAGACAGAAGTCTAGCATCGATTTGGGAATGTTTTTCAGCTGTTTCCATTCGGCAATCGCCATGAACGTGGGATGCAATTTTCATCGTCTCTTATGGATGGCAAAAGAACAGAACGGGGGGTGGCTGGCTTGCTTCTTTTGTTCGGACTTCGGAGGCATGGCAACCGTTCCTAGTGTGGCAACTCTGTCCTGTCCTTGGTAGCAGGGAGCCTTCTTTGGCAACGGCAATCCTCCATCTCCCATCATTTGGCTGCTCGTGTGTGCTTTCCCCTCTGGGAAAATTGGATCCATGACATCGAAAAATCCACGTTTTAGAAATCTATCATCGAAACATTGTGGTACACTTTAATACCACCGAAAGATCCCTCCGTTTAGATATCTACCACTCCGTGACCTCTTCCGTCTATACGCGTCTTCTCCGTCTATTTATCCGTTTCCCTTCCCTGTGCGGTCTCCCCACCGAACCGGCCGCCGCTCCTTCCTCTCCGCGCAGGCGTTGACCCTCCCTCCCTCCTCACGCCGGCATCCTCTGCGCTCGTCGCCGTGCGCGGTCGAACTCCTCGCCGACGTCGCAGCTACATCTCTTCCCACGCCGTCCGCCAGGCGCTGGTCCCTCCCTCTCTTCCCTGCGAGCTGCGCAGGTCGCCGCCCTCTCCAGTGCGTGCGCAAGCGTGGATGCCACCACTGCGCTCCTCACCATCTCCACTTCCCTGGCCGCGTGAGAGCAGCTTGTGTCCGTGATGGGCCTCTTCGATGTGCTCACAGTCGCACACTCCGCATGGATGCTCCGCACCACGCCGCCGCCGCCGCGTGTTTGATGCCGGCAACGACAGCAAAGCCCATGGACGGCAAGGACGGCGTCGGCGCCGCGTGCTGCTTCGTGTTCTCGTCCCAGACCATGCTCCTGGCCGGCGAGATCGGAGGCTTGGCCGGCGCGGTGGTTGGCCTTGTGGCCACACAACGCTTGGTGCTGCTAGTGAGATGGTCAACGCTGGCCTTGTGGCCGTACAATGCTTGGTGCGGCACAACGTCGGCACAATGCTTGGTGGCTTGGTGCTGCTAGTGAGATGGTAACAGGTCACACCGCCGAGTGCTTCCGCTTCGCCTACCACTCGGCCTCCCGCCCCATCAACGCCTCCTCCTCGCTGCTCGTCATCGCCGCCGTGGGCGCATCGGCCACCGCCGCGAATCCGCGATGACCTCATCCGATAGTCTGGTACTCGTCGGCGTAGGGACAGCATCACTGCCGCTCAAGAACTGTTGTCGTGGGCGTAGAAGAGGCCGGCGGCTGTTGCAGGGAAGGGAGGGGAGGACCAGCGCCTAGCAGCCGGCGCGGGAAGAGATGTAGCTGCGGCGCCGGCGAGGAGCTGAACTGCGCGCGGCGGCGGGCGCAGAGGATGCCGGCGTGAGGAGAGAAGGAGGGTCAACGCCCGTGTGGGGAGAGAGGAAGGAGCGGCGACCGGTTCGGTGGGGAGACCGCACAGGGAAGGGAAACGGATCGAGGTACGAAGGAGACGCGTATGGACGGAAGAGCTCACGGAGTGGTAGATATCTGAACGGAGGGATCTTTCGCTGGTATTAAAGTGTACCACAACGTTTCGATGATAAATTTCTAAAACATGGATTTTTCGATGTCATGGATCCAATTTTACCTTCCCCTCTCTCTCTACCGTCGCTTTAACAACGCCCGCGGCCTATGTTTCATTTCTGGATACAAAATGTTGTGATCTGTAAGTCAGCCAAAGCTTAGGTGTACGTATTAAATAAGTACATTAATTTTTTTCCGCTACAAGCGATGGTCGTCGCTACGAGAGTGAAGGTTGGTGGGTGTCGCGGTATGGCTCTGTTTTTTTCTGTCACCGTTTGAGTTTAAGTTGAGTTTGACGTGTGCTGATGCCTCAATCCAATCAGTCAATGATGTGTTAGCGGTCTTGGATCGTGTGCGATAGCGTGTTACAACATGTGTTGATGATCCAATCTGCCGATCTTTAAGTTGTTTTTTAATTGTTTTACCTAGTCTTAGTTTCACAATTTTTTTATCAATAATTTTGCACCTGTTCGTTAAAATAAATTAACCTATACACGAAGAAAAGACATTAAGCTCGGATATATAGAGCCGTGTGAAAATGAGCAGGATATTGGGAGGAAAATCCTGTGCGCGTAGCATGCGCAGCGTGCGCGCCCCCGCGCATCGCTCTTCGTCCGGGATCGGACGGCGCGCGAGAAGGACAACGGCAACACGAGAGGGGCAGCGGCAGCACAGAAACGGCAGCGGAATCACGGGAAGAGCAGCGGAATTACGGAGAGGGCAGCGGCAGGTCCACCGGGCAGCAGCAGTAGGCAGGGGCCCGTGCGGCGCACACCCTATTTTTTTTCCAGATATTGAGCTCGGATATATATATAGCTCCGCGAAGCTGCGACCCAGAGGGCAAAGAGGTAACTTTCCCCGTCGCCCGGTGGTACTCCGGTAGTCTCCACTCTCCTTCGTTAGCGCCTTTGTCCGGTTGCTCCTCCACGCCGCTGTCCGATCCTCCTCGGACCCCGCCACACCGGCGGGGGGCCGGGGGACCCCGCGCGTCACAGGCAGACACGCGCCACCACCTGCCAATTTCTTTTCACCCCGTGCTGGCCGGTAAAAGCGCCGTCACGCGGGTGATTAAGGGGAGGAGCAGAAATGTTTAACCTTTCTTCGTCCCGGAGACTTGCGGTGGCGGCTCGCGACTGGATGGATGATTAGTTTTAACAGGGGGATTATAAAAGAGGCGCGGTCGCTGTTGTGGGCAAGCACACCACCACCAGGCACCCACTTGCCTAGTATTATTACTTTGCGGCAGAGGCCTCTCGCCCCCGTTCTTATCTCCACTCGTGCCGCCTCCCCCTCCCCCCTTCCCTTCCCTTTCTTTCTCCTCCCTCCCTCTTGCTGCTCCTCCCCTCGCACCACCTCCTCCCAGGTCATGGCAAAGCTGGAGCCGCAGAGAAAATAGTAGCGGCAAGTGGGGAGATAGACTGGGAGCTAGGTGAGCTCTTCCTGCCTGCGCTTTCCCTTCCTGTTCCCTGTTCTTGGTTGTGTGTGTGCGCTCATGCTTCATGTCGCCGGTCCCTGTTCTTCTTCGTCGATCTTCTCCTTCTTCTCCATGCTGCTCTTTCGATTGGTATCTGTTTGTGCTGTTGGAGGGTGGTTGATTGAGTACCTGATAGGGTCATGATTGGTTTCTGCGGGATCTTTCGCTCTAGATTTTTTTTCAGGTAGCTCCTCACGGTGGCCAATTCGCGTTTGAGTTCTGCTTTGATCCTTCCTCTCGTTCCTGATGTTTTTTTTTTGTCCTTGTGCGTAAAAGGCGCGGTAGAGGTCCAAGGCTGCTGCTGCCTAGGATGACGTCGCGGTTCCCGTCCAAAAACCTGAGTTTCGTACATCTCTGTTGAATTGTTTTTTGTTTCTTTGAGTTTTGCTTGGATCTCAATACATGTTCTTTGTCGAAGGAGCTCGTTCTAGGAAATGTGTAGCAGCCGGGTATGATGGATACACTTTGTTCCTCGTCCGGGAAAAAATATCCTTTTTTTTTTGCTATTAATCTTCGGAGGTGGGAAATTTTATGGTTTTTTTTGTTTCATTTTGCTTCTTGATTTCTTTTTTCTCTCTTGGTGACCTTGATTCCCTTTGTTAAGCACATGGGTACATGTTCTTGTTCCCAACTGTCCATACCTGCTTGGCTGGGTAAAAACAAATGATTTATCTTATTTTATCTGAAAAGGTTTCCTCCCCTGCTTTTTCATCCTTTTCTCTCCCCCCTCGTGATTCAATCAGAGCGTTACTTGGTAGTACGTTTCAACATGCTTTGTGATGAAAAGGAAAAAAAATGGAAACTTTACATGCTTCTTCCTATGAATCGCCTTGCGAGAAGTAGTTATTTGGTTGACCTATTTATGGGCGTATGCTTTCATGCTTGAATTCTTTGCTTGTAATTTCTTTTTTCATGCTGTGTAATCTGTTCATTTATGTGGAAACAATAAGGATCATCCTATCTATAGTCCCTGTTAGTCGTTAGCCGGATCGATTTCAGAAGAAGGATTACCGGGGAAGTCTCCATGTGTTGTTTTGATCGGATCAAGGCCCTAGTCTGTTTCACCAAACACATGCTAGGTTGCTAACTTTGGCCTCCCGGCTGTTGCTTCAATAGGCAAGCTTGCTTTTTCCTGCCACATGATTGTCTCCTAGCTGTGTAGATCTATGTTGCCAAAGCAACAAGTCCTCTGTTAAGTGTCACTACTAATAGCAGTTACTTATTGCTAATCGTGTAATTACCAAATCAAGATGTTACAAAAAGAAGCTTCACCCAGCCATAGTAATTACGTTTTTAGTACTGACACGCAATCGTGTTGCACATGTTTTCCTTCTTGGCACCTAATTACTCGTAGTAACACGGTGATTTCCCTCTTAACAATCAGCAGTTGACGTGTTCATCTTGCTTGCTGCTCCTGTGCAGGTGAATAGGCGAATACTACAAGTAGCAGTACAAGAAAGAAAGTCTACCTGCCTGTGACTGCTAGTGAGTTTGCTTGTGCCGCCGGAGTTTGTTGAGGCCACGATGATGGGAGGTGGGCTGATGATGGATCAGGGCATGGTGTTCTCCGGCGGCGTCCACAATTTCGTGGATCTCCTGCAGCAGAACGGCGACAAGAACCTCGGCTTTGGGTCGCTGATGCCGCAAACGTCATCAGGCGACCAGTGCGTGATGGGCGAGGGTGATCTCGTGGACCCGCCGCCGGAGAGCTTCCCGGATGCCGGGGAGGACGACAGCGACGATGATGTCGAGGACATCGAAGAACTGGAGCGCCGCATGTGGCGCGACCGTATGAAGCTGAAGCGGCTCAGGGAGCTGCAGCAGAGCCGTGGCAAGGACCAGGCTGCGGGCAGTGGTGTGGGGGATGGATCATCCAAGCCAAGGCAGTCGCAGGAGCAGGCGCGGCGCAAGAAGATGTCCCGCGCGCAGGACGGCATCCTCAAGTACATGCTCAAGATGATGGAGGTGTGCCGAGCGCAGGGGTTCGTGTACGGGATCATCCCGGAGAAGGGCAAGCCTGTGAGCGGCGCCTCAGACAACCTCCGTGCTTGGTGGAAGGAGAAGGTCCGGTTTGACCGGAACGGCCCAGCAGCCATCGCCAAGTACCAGGCTGACAACGCCGTCCCGGGCACCGAGAACGAGCTCATCTCCGGCACCGCCAGCCCGCACTCCCTGCAGGAGCTGCAGGACACCACGCTCGGCTCGCTGCTCTCGGCCCTGATGCAGCACTGCGATCCCCCACAGCGGCGCTACCCGCTGGAGAAGGGTGTGCCGCCGCCGTGGTGGCCCACCGGTGAGGAGGAGTGGTGGCCAGAGCTTGGCATGCCCAAGGACCAGAGCCCGCCCCCCTACAAGAAGCCCCATGACCTCAAGAAGGCCTGGAAGGTGAGTGTGCTCACCGCTGTCATCAAGCACATGTCGCCGGACATTGAGAAGATCCGCCGCCTAGTCCGCCAGTCCAAGTGCCTCCAGGACAAGATGACAGCCAAGGAGATCTCCACATGGCTGTCGGTTGTCAAGCAGGAAGAGGAGCTGTACCTGAAGCTGCACCCCGGCGCACGCCCGCCGGCACCTACGGGCGGCATCGCGAGCGCCATATCGTTCAACGCCAGCTCAAGCGAGTACGACGTGGACATTGTTGACGAGTGCAAGGGTGATGAAGCCGGTAACCAGAAGACGGCTGTGGCTGATCCAACCGCGTTGAACCTTGGCGTGGCAATCCTAAGCGACAAGTTCCTCATGCCAACGCCAATGAAAGAGGAGACTGCTGAGGTTGAGTTCATCCAGAAGAGGAACGCACCCTGCTCTGCGGAGCCAGAGCTGATGCTGAACAACCGCGTGTACACCTGCAACAACGTCCAGTGCCCGCACAGCGACTACAGCTATGGGTTCCTTGATCGGAACTCACGCAACAGCCACCAGTACACCTGCAAGTACAACGATCCTCTCCCCCAGAGCACGGAGAACAAGCCGCAGCCACCCCAGCCCCCAGTGTCACAAGCCTTCCAGGGGGTTTTCAATCAACCTAACCAGGAGCTGAACAATCTGGATTTCAGCCTGCCTATGGACGGCCAGAGGTCCATCGCCGAGCTGATGAACATGTATGACAACAACTTCATGACGAACAAGAACATGAGCAGCGACAGTGTCAACATCATAGAGAGGCCTAATGCACTGCCCCAGAGGATGCAGATGGATGATGGTTTCTTTGGACAGGGTAATGGTGTTTTCGATGATGTCAATAGCATGATGCAGCAACCACAGCAGGCGCCGGTGCAGCAGCAGCAGCAGCCGCCACCACCACAGCAGCAGTTCTTCATCCGCGACGACACTCCCTTTGTGAGTCAGATGGGTGACATCACCGGCACATCAGAGTTCAGGTTTGGTTCTAGTTTCAACATGTCTAGCACCGTCGACTACCCAGGTGCGGCGCAGCAGAAGAGCGATGGCCCCAATTGGTACTACTGAAGAATAAAATTGTAGGGCTTAAAATTGTCTCTGTAAGCTTTGGATTTCTCCATGGTGCTCCTTGGCTTCCATGGGGCAGAGGTCTCCTAAGTCTATAGGTCTTTGTCATATAGGTTTTGCAGTAGCTGCAAGAAGGCTGGAACTTGGAAGTTGGAACTGGTTTATACTTGTATGTCCGTCCAGCCATAAACCTCTTATGGAAACTTAATGCTATCTCTAGTTTAATTTGTTAGCTTCAATGCTGTTCATATGTCTGGCTGTTAAAAGTGTTTGTGCTTGTTTGTGTATGTGATGCTGTACCTGTTATCTGGTGTCTGAATCAAGTGTTTCTTGAGTGATTCTGCTGAAGACCTCTGCATCCTCACTGGTGGTCTTCACCAAAACTAAGATGAATTGAACGGTTCGATTTAGATATTTTATCCAGGTTTCGGGCATCCACATGTCGGTATGGAATTGTGAAGAAACTCCTACCTAACATGTGCAAAGTTTTCCGGTCGTCATGCCTTGAATTTCTGGCAAGACGGTAAATGCAGACAGATGCTTTTGTTCCTGTCATATTAGGCTGGAATTTCACCTGAATTCCACACGAGATTGATGTTGATACATCCAAACATACTCCCTCCGTCCCGCAAATACTGTTTATGTAGCTTTCAAAATTTGTCCCACAAAAAGTGTTCTTTTAGCTCGTATTAATGCTCTTCTCATTAAACTAACATCAAGTAGCAAGAAAATATTGCATTGAGAAACACATGGAGCTAATGAAATGCTTATTTGATGTCTTTTTTCAAGTTCCAATGCATGATTAATTAAGGTCAACAAGGTCATTTGTCACAACTACTAGCATGTTCTAAATTTTCTAAACGAACAGTCTTTGTGAGACGGAGGGATTATTGCCGATCCATTAGATCTTTGAATTTGCCCACTGAAATATCATCTGTTGCTTCAGTTACAATTCTTTGAAAGAAAAAGATTAGCACCGATGCTTTTCTTTTCACATGTGCTTTCAGCATCCTTTTGCTTTGCCCAAAGCCGGGTCAACGCGAAGTGGAAACCCTAAGGAAAGTTAGGCCGCCCAAGCCGTTTCGAGTGTTTTGGTGCTCGCTCAAGAAACCCGATTGCTTTCCCTTGTTTGATCGCAAGAGCTCCATCTCCCTTTATTGCTCTCTTGGTGGCACCTGTCATCGTCCGTGGACCCATCTTATCCTCAGCTTGTTTTGTGAAGCTGGCGTGACCTGTGAGCACACCTCCTCACATGCTCGCTGCCGGGTGCTGGGCCGGGGACGGGGGCGAGCCCCTACCATATCACGGAAGGGATGGGGATGGAGATGGTGATGGTGATTGGAATGGCGATGGGGACGGCTCGCTCGCTGGACAGCAATTGCGGGGTTTGGTTTCCATGGCGGCGGATCCAAGCGTTTGGATCCGCAGCCGTGCCTGGGAGGCTGGGACTTCTGCATAAAATTTCAGTTTTGATCCCGTGCGGAATTTCTGAGAAATTTGACCAGAGCTATGTTCATTGGGATCATGTCCATTTCTGACGAGGCGTCCAGGTTCTTGGGATGGATCATGGTGAAAGACTCCGGGGGAAAGGGTGGTGAGTAGCGTCAGTTCTAAGCTAATGTGATTTATGATTTATGAGGCCACCAAATCTGGGCCCTGCCGGCTGCAAAATCCTTCTTGAGATCTACCTAATCTGCTCCTAAAGAAACCCTTCAATATTTTTAAGCTATAAAAATCTGCACCATAATATAATTGGAAAAAAAACAGGTGGCTGATGTGACTTGCGATGGTCAAATTGTCCCTTTGATATTCGCAAGGCCACCCTAGCAGCTAATCTATACTACTTTCCCCAACCTAATGTATTGTTTTCAAGGCTTGAACTCTACACACCATTTCTTAATGCGTTTTACCCTTTTTTTTGGTCTATTGCTGAGCAAAGCCTAACCATGATGGTGATAGGAAGGATCAAACCAGAGGAATAAGCCAGCACTGCTCTCTAACTAACCAATATTCTGAAGCAAATAAAATACATGCTTTAGGCGCACGTTTCTTTATTAACCAGGATGACTTCTTCTTTTTTTCCAATTCTCTGGACCTGTCGAACGAACGAAAGAGCAGGTCTCCGTGACATCAAAGAGGCGAGACAGCAACCTTGGCCCCAATGATAGTTCGAGTCGTCCAATCTTCGGTAGTTCGCGAAGTGAAACTTTTGGTCCCTTTCAAAGTCTATTAGGAATATTAAACGTAGATTATTTATAAAAATAATTACAGGAATGGACCGAAAATTGCGAGATGAATCTATTAAGTCTAATTAATCTGTCATTAGAGATTAGTTACTGTAGCACGACGTTGTCTAATCATGACATAATTAGGTTCGTTAGATTCGTCTCGAAAATTAAGGTAGGAGTCGTGGGATGGATTTTGTCATTAATCTACATTTAATACTCCGAATTAGTGGAAAGAAGATTGATATGACGGGTTGTTAGTGAATATTTGGAGAACTAAACTGGGCCTAACAAAACTGGCCAAATGGGGGTGTTAAAGAAGTAGAGAATCAGTTGATCGAAAACGTGTGTCGTCGGGGTCTCGATCGGGGATGCCAAATTGATCGGTCGACCCGTATCCATTGCCGGAGGAGAACGGTCTCCGCTTCGGTCATGGGCAGGCACGCCTAAGTAACAATTAACAAACGCGCGCGCGAGATCAGCTGAATCCGGCCATGACGCCTTGCTTAATGCTCTTTTTTTTGTGATGGAATGGATGATGCGCGTGATGGCATGGCGCGCCAGTGTGGTGCGCGCGCCGGCGCCACAGCCCACGCTGGAGTCTGGACGTGGAAGCTCGCTAGCGACTGGCCATCACCGGCCACTGTGGGCGCGTTCGGTAGCCGGCCTCACCGGGTAGCCAGGCCTGCGGGGTGCAACCGGCCTTGTTCGGTAGCCTGGACGGCCTCTCGAGCCAGGCTGAAGGCGTGCAAAATTGGTCCGCCAGCCTGCATCCCAGGAAACGCCCGAGGGGTCGTTCCTCGCGGTGCAGGCCCGAGCGGCTGATTCACCTCACCCCGGTGCTCTACCTCGTCGCCTACCGCGCACCACGTCTCGGCGCTGGAAACTTCTCCGAGGGCCGCGTGCTCCGCCCTCCGCCACCTTACCGTCGACATTCCCGGCCACCAGGTCCCGCCCCTTGCCCCACCCCTTCTTTCTACCCGCTCCCGGACTCGTCCCCGCCCATGGCGCTCGCGACTTCCTGCTCCACCGCCTGCTCTGATGGCTCCTCCACCGTCCCCAGCCGTGCCTCCCCCGGCCCTGGCGCCCACCTCCGCCGGCTCGTGGCTCATGGATTCTCCATGCCGGAGGGTGGAGAGGACAAAGCTCGAGCTCCAAGCATCAATGGCGGATGAGAATTTAATTCCCCATGGTAGGGCCATGGAAACGGGCAGCGAGTGGTTGAGGATGAAGGTCTGGAGGTGGGCGAGCCGTGCGCAGCGGCGATTTGACTTTTGTGGAGAAGCAATGACAAATTTCGCCGGAGAAGATTGAGATTGAAAGTTGGGAGGCATTATGGGCGAACGGGAATTCCACTGTCTGAAGGAAGAAGTGAAGATCATGCAGCAGCCGGCGGCGGCGGCGGTGTGCGCGCAGCACGCGTCGCGAGCGTGCACGACATGCGGCATGTCGCGGCGGCGGCGGCGTCCGCGCAGCAGTCTCCGCGCAGCACTGCCGCGCGCGCCAGGCGACAGGCGACGGTGATGGCGTGCGCGTCCCCACCAGCTCAACTCTTGCGGAGGAGGCACGGCCACCGTCACGCGGAGGAGGCGGCCCGCGGGGGGTGACGCGGAGGAGCGGCAGCGCCGCCGCCGGCAGAGAGGAAGGAGCAGGGGAGGGAGGCGAGGTAGAAGAGGGGGCGGGGTAAGCCTACCCTAGACCATGTGCAAGGTAAACGGATCCTTTCATGCAGCCCAACAAACATCTTCTTGGCCCAAGAGATGCAATTTCACCAATCAAAGAATCTGCACCTAGCGAGCCCAGCCCATCCGGCTCCAGCCTGGCTCGCCGGCCTGGTTGAGCCAGGCTCGGCTACCGAACGCGCCCTGTGTCTCGAGGCCAGGTGCAGCGTACGATGGCGAGGTGGACATCTGGAACCGTTTGATCGGGCTAGGGGTACAGTGCGCAAGGACGGCGAGGGGACGGGACGTAGGAGGAGCTACTGCTGCTGCTAGTGGTAGGGTTCGTTATCCGAAATTCCGAATCGGTAACTGGACGAGGAGGATTGTCGATTGTTTTTTTGAGAAACTTTAGGATTTTACTACTTTTGGTTCGAATTTTACCTGGATTCTCAGGGTTTTCGTCGTCCAAAACGCAGCAGCTGCTGGTGAGTCTGCAGGGAAGCATTTTGCACGCGCGCGGGGGTGGAGGTGTGACTGGGTTGGCCGCCTACCAGGCTGCGATGGTGAGAGAGTGATGAGAGACGCCGTCGGAGTGGGGCAGGGCAGTGGGCAGCATCGCGGCCGAGACGAGACGAGACCTGGGAGCCGAGAGCTCGAGACGACGGGTGAGGGGTGACCCACGCAACGGGACGTCCGCGTCCGCGGCCGCTGGCGTCCAGCGGTCCAGCCTGGCTGGATTCGACGGCGTCGCATCGCGCTTGGCCCCGGCAAGATCGGTTTCTCTGGTAGACAGAACCCGCCGGAGATGGGTTCGATCGTCGGCGCGGTGAGCCTGGAACCGGGATCGATCGGTGTCTTTGCCAGATCGGCACTGTTCCTGTACACACGACGGCACGGATGATGGGTGCCACCGCGCGCGCGGCATGGGCCTCACCGACCACACAAGGAGTTGTTGCTGGGCGGGATCCGGAAGAGAGAGGTCGGCCTGGCTGGCCCAACGCACGCGTTGCGGTTGGGAGATGTTAGCAGCAGGGTAGTAGGGATAGGATTGCAGAATAGAATCAGAGGAAGGAAGTCAGGGATCGAGAGAAGAAGCAGAGGAACAGAGGGGAAGCGACAGCAGCCGTGAGGAAGAAGAAGCACAGTATATTCTGTTGTATTCATAATCGATGCCTCTACACGCTTCCTCAGCCAGATTAAGTATCAGCTATCCTGGGCTAAGTCGACTCGGGCCTTTACATGGCTTCGTCAAGCCCAACACATGTGCTCGCAGGCCCAATACATACTCCAGTCTAGCAGCCCATTATAGCAACCGAGTGCCGGGTCCTAACATTCCCCCCTTCTTAAAGAGTAGCTTGCCTCCAAGCTGCTTGAACATGTCGATCACCACCTTGTTGAAGATGAAATAGCTTCTAAGGTGCAACGACAATCTCAAGGATCATCGACAACTTGATGGTAAAACTGGATCAGACAGAGTGATAACCTCCAAAAGCTGATGATCATGAAGGGCTCTTGTTTGTTCTTCGGTTGAAAACCCATGCCAAGAGGAGTATAACCATCCAGAGAATAAGAGCCACTAAAGTGTTGATGGGACTGCTGCTGAACCAAAAACATAAAAGCCAAGCCTTGTAGCACATTTGTCTGATCTGGAACAGTATGCCCAAGCAAGAGTACATGAATTGGAATCCTTCCATTATAAGACAGCCACCATATTGATTTTGATATTTGTGAGTATAACAGTTGGTCAGATTGCACTAAATCCTTGCACATTAGAGACTTATCTGAAATGCATTGCGCAATTGTTTGCCCAGTAAAGGATGGCCAGGGTACTCTGAGCTGTAAGTTCATTGGGAAGAACAAATTCAGAATTATTTTGTCACAATATTCAGGAAGTTCGAGGTCACCGCCTGGATCCCAAAGTGATAGTTGCTGGCTGAATAGAGCTGCAGAGTTGATCTTGACACCAAGGTCATCTCTGAAAAATAGCAACTGCACAAAGACACTCCACCCTGTCACATCTTGTATCTGAACAACTTCTGGTGCTGCTAGTATCATAATGACAACAGAATTGACTATCAATTTGCAGCTCTGGGAAGGAAAATTTGACAGGACTGCAAAGGAAGTAGGCAATTGTCCTTTATTCCAAATGGTTAGCTGCTGATTCACTCTGATGCTACAGGATTGCACACTACTGAGTTGTTGCTGTTGACCCAAAATTGACACATGTTGCTGAACAGGTGCTAACAGCTAAGACAACCATGTGAATAACCACTGATCTGGCTCCTGAAGATAAGTGCATAATAGCCAAGAAACTTCTGTGAGCGAAACCAACTTAAAAGAATTATCATTATGTTTGGTCTGCCAACTGAGAGATTCCACCGCAGATTGCTGCATTAGGTAACCAGACAAGAAATGCAACTGCAATATCGTAGTGGTACTAAGCCCTAAACAAACACCCTTCCCCTGTAGAGTATACCAATCCTGATCTGGACAATAAGAACTACATGCTTGATCTGGTGGTTTCCAAGGAACTTGGCACTGTACTTCATGACAATCTAACCATGTCTGTATCTCTGAAATAGTCCACAACACCAATAGTGATTTCAAGTGCAAACCGGCTGCATAAGAACAGGAAGATGGCCAAGCAATCTCCCACTGTATCCAAATCTGCAGCCCAACAGCTAAACAACAAATAAAGGACTGTCCTGATCTGAAGCAGGGTTGAGCAGTGATAATTGTTGCTACTTGAATTATTCTGCTACTCATGCAATTAAAAGCAATAATCTGACCAGCCAAGTTGGCCAATGCAGTTGTGGCTGATCAATTCCATTGACTGCATAATCAAGGTACACCACTGACAGGACGACAACTAGTGTGAACTGATGGATTCTGCTCTTTCCTCGATCAAACACACAACTAGAAGTATAGCCCCTCAACATGGAAGTGTCAGCTATGTACTCAGTTGTATGCTGCCCACTCAGTCCAAGTAAACTCATCATGTAGGTGCTCGCTGAAAAACTCAACTTAAGTGACAGCAGGGTGTCTATTGGCACAACAACTCCATGCCAATCAAAGGATGGCCAGGCTATTGGCCTTAGCCGAATACCATCATTTTGCATGTCCCACAGTGTAGGTGGAGGCCATGGTTTCCTTGACAGCCCCCAATCCAAGCAATCATTGAATGGTGGCCACAAAATTACTGAGTACCCATCAATTTTCCCTTCAAACACCCTCTTAGCATCATCTAATTGTGTGGGCAAATAGGGCAACACTACACCAACTGAATCTGCAGAGGTGAAATTGACAGTACACCTTTGATGCTTCACATTCACGAGCGAGTAGCATCTGGTGAGCAGGATGGTGGACGACGCCTCGACTGCACCGCAAGCCACCACGACTGGGAAGCATGCCGACGCATCAGACTGTGCGTGTAGACGGGTCATCGGTGTAGCAGAGGGGGCGCGTCATGCTCGGCGCGGTGGAACTTGCCGCAGCCGTCGAAGCCGAGGCACATGCAGATGCGCTCCCGGGCGTCGAGGACGAGGTGGGCGCGGTGGACGATGTCGCGGTTGCTGAAGCCGACGCACACGCAGATGAGGTTTCCGCAGGCGTCGAGGCCGATGCACGCGCAGACGACCTCGCCGTGGACGTCGAGGACGAGGCGCGCGGGGAGGAGCTCGCCACGGGCGTCGAGGCTGAGGAGAGTGTGGTGGAGCTCGACGCGGACGCGAAGTAGCGACGACGTTGTCACTGAGGCATTTGGTCGAACACTTTGAAGGAGTGGTGCTGGTGATGGCATCCTTGACATCGAGGTGCTGCTCCAAGGCACGCTCGCTGCCGTCGCTGACGAAGATGATGACGCTGGCCTCCTTGCTGTCCCAGGGCTTCTCGCCAGCATCGACATGGAGAACGGCGAGGGGGACGGTCGGCATGTCGGGGTCGATGGAGGCGAGGCAGCTGTCGATGCGGATCGGCTCGGCCGACTCGAGGTCGCACAGCCGACCCCAGTTGTCGGCGACGATGGGTGGAGTCGAGGTGGAGGTGGTGCTCGGCGTGATGCTGACGGGAAGCTCGGGTGCGGACGCGGTGACGACGGAGGAGGCGGCGGTGAAGGGCGCAGCTGTGAGCGCGAGTGTGGAGTCCCCTTCATCTGCATCTCGAGCTGCCGGAGTTGGCAACCCCCACTTGATGTGCAGCTGGCAACAACCATCGTAGATGTTGCGGCCATGCAATTCCCCATACGCATCTGATGCAGCCTCCAGCGAATCGAACACCACAATCGCCATCACAACATCAGTGCCCCCGATCACCAGGATCTGCTCCACCATTCCTCCAAACCGACCAAACACTTGACTAAGAACAGAATTAGTGATAGGATAGCAAACCCTGTGAATGGTGACCTCCAGGACGCGATTTGGTGACCTCCACTCATAGAAATCACTCTTGGCCATTTCAACAAACAGGTTGCAGGCGGTGGAGTGGTGGTGGTCGGAGTTTATGAGATTCAGATGAATTTGTGGTAGGAGAAGGGAAAACCAGAGAGGGTTGGCCACAAAATGAGAGATCAACACGTGGGAATGAACCTGGCCACGACGAATCGCGCTCACCAAGCAATCCCACGAACTGATTCGATAGGGAACGAAGGGGACAGACTTAGATCGACGAGCACACACCCAGGATCGGTGTCTCTGATACCAAATGTTGGCAGCAGGGTAGTAGGGATAGGATTGGAGAATAGAATCAGAGGAAGGAAGCCAGGGATCGAGAGAAGAAGCAGAGGAACAGAGGGGAAGCGACAGCAACCGTGAGGAAGAAGAAGCACAGTATATTCTGTTGTATTCATAATCGATGCCTCTACACGCTTCCTCAGCCAGATTAAGTATCAGCTATCTTGGGCTAAGTCGACTTGGGCCTTTACATGGCTTCGTCAAGCCCAACACATGAGCTCGCAGGCCCAATACATACTCCAGTCTAGCAGCCCATTATAGCAACCGAGTGCCGGGTCCTAACAGGAGACTGCAGTCGTGTAGCGTGTGCGAGCGGAATTTTTTTTATATTTTTTAATCATTTTGCAAAATTATACGACCGTTTCAAAATTTATCAGTTTTGACAACCAACCGCCGTGGGCCACGGCGGTTGCAGACGACGGTTGTAGGAGCCCCACGGCGGCAGGCAGCCGCCTTGCAACCGCCGTGGGCCATGGCGGTTGCATGTGCCCAACCGCCGTGGGCCATGGCGGTTGGTATTTTTTTTTGAAAATTTAGCAGAGAAAACACACATTTGCAATGGTATGTACGGTGCTAGTACTACCCTAATGAAGCGCCTTACGTACTGATAACATGCCTTAGGGAATTTAGAAATTTCATTACAACATTCGTAATGAATCTAGTTGTACGAGAACTGCCCGGAGAGCATAAAGCCACCGGAGTGTTGCGACGGCATGTAGTACCCAGGTGGGGGTGGAGGTGGTGAAGGTGCAGTGGACCAATCTTTCGGAGGGGGGCTGTTCTTCTTGTGGGCGTACCCCAGAACCTTGCACCTAACAAGCTTGCAATTGTCACTGCAGAAGCACATAGGAGTGTCGATCCCCTGTGGCACCTCGACATTGTCCTTCCTCTTCGTGAGGAACTCCAAGTCCAACTCAGGACCTGAGGAGGCCATTGCAAACCTGCAAAACAAGATTAGAACAATCAGAGGCAAAAAAATAATACAACTGAATCGGCATAAATTATTAAAAAAAGTAATTAGTGAAATCAGTGAAATACCTGCAATGAAGCGAAGAAGCAGCAGAGCTTCACTGCTCTGCACCCTCCACCTACCATCTTCTCCTTCTCAACCCTAACCCTACAAACAGGACTTTTTTAATACTACAGATCTAAAGAAACGCATTGAATCACAAATTACGCTTTCTAAGTATAGGTGTTAAAAGGGTTGAAATCGACGAAATACTTACCAATGAAGCGAAGAACCGGCAGAGCTTCGCTGCTCTGCCCCCTCACTCTCTTCTCCTTCCCAACCCTCTCTTTCTTTTTTTCCGAATTTTTATGACATTTCCGGGCTAATTTTCGGCTTTTATAGGGCAGAGGACATGGTAGTCCTCAATGGTGCCCTCAGCAGGGGGAGCGACGCCCCAAGGGCGCCGCCACCATTGCCACCGATAGTGGAGGCTTTCGCCCGGAAAACCACTCCTGGCGCACACTCTCCACCAAAGACAGAGGCCTGCATCCCCTTCAACCACGACACCTCCTACCGGAAGAAGTCCGGCACAGCCCAAGGCACCACCACGGTGCCGCCAGCGAGCACCCGTCGACTCCCGACCCCACCACCAGAGCGGCGTCGGACCAGTATCACTGCCGAGGAGGAGAAGAGGAGCACCAATAAGCTGAAGACGTCGCTGCCTGCACGCAGGACACCTCCGGGCCCACCCGCATCCAGCCGCAGGCACAGAACCGGCAGGCCTCGGGGGTCCCGACCGCCGCCGCTGGTGCCACAGCACCGGCCAGAGCCGCCGCCGGCCACCACCCTGCACCCTCCTATGTCGACTGTCGCCGCCGTCAACACGCCGACCACTGCCGCCACCGGAGCCCCGCGCCAGCCACGGCCGCCGCTCCCAACAGACACACCGGCCGCCGCCCCCGCCACCCACCGGCGTGCGCCCCCGTCGCGCGACCTCCAGATCCGGCCGGGACGACGCCAGATCTGGAGGCCCAAGCCTCCGCCGCCGCTCAGGACGCCGGCGAGGGAAAGCGGCCGAGCCCATCCCGATCTCGACGCCGGAGCAGCCGAGGCCACCAAAGCCGGAGCCGCCAAGGCCTCCCGCCACCGGAGCCATCGCGCCGCCGCCACCTCCAAGCCCCGGACCGCCGCCGCCGCACAGCCTGCGAATCCCGCCGCCCGCGCGAGACCCGCGAGCCGCCAGGGGGAGGAGAGCCTCGCCACCGCCTTCCCTGGGGGCCGCGCGGAATCCCGACGGACGCCCCTCTGGCGGCGGCGAGCTAGAGGAGGGAGGGAGGGAGGCTGGTGAGTGGCGGCTAGGGTTTCCCCGAGTCACCTGCGGGGGGGGGGGGGGCGACGCGGGGAGCGGGTCCGGCTTTGTGATGTGAGGTGTTCGTTGGTTGGAGTCGTCATATGCAACTTGCTGTTGCCTGTTTGCACAGGCTGCAGCCGCTGTCCAGGCAGAAGGCGGGATTCTTATGCGTCGCTTCAGCGACAAATTCACGAACTGTCGCTGAAGCGGCGCCGCGTGGGAGGGCGGGGGTCTTTCTTTTTTTTATTTCTTTTTTCTATTTCTTTCTTTTCCTTTTTTATTTCTTTCTTTTCTTTTTTCATTTCTTTTCCTTTTCTATTTTTCTTGTTTCTTTTTTATTTCTTTTTCTTGTTTCTTTTTTATTTCTTGTTTCTTTTTCTTTATTTATTTCTATTTCTATTTTATTTTTTCGATTTTTTTATTTCTTGTTTCTTTTTATATGTATTTTTCTCTTGGTGAATATTTGTTTCCTTTTTCAATGAATTTTTCCACTGAGTGAATATTTGTTTGTTTCTTTCTCTAATTTTATTTTCTTTTCATTATTTTTTCCTCTTACATAATTTAGTTGGTTTTATTTTTTTCTTCCATTATCTTCTTTCATGTTTTCCTTTTTCCCTATTCTTTATGATTTTTCTTTTTTCTTCTTTCATGTTTTTTCATATATTCATTTTTCTCTCCTTCTCTATTTTTCAGTTTTCCCTTTTTCATTATTTTTCTCTATTCATTTTATTTTCTCTTTCTTCTCGTTATTTATTCATATATTTAATTATTTATTTAATTATTTATTTTCACCCCCTTCACTTTTTCATGTTTTTATTTTTCCTATTCTTTATGATTTTTCTCTTTTACATATCTGTTCGTCTTTTGTAAATATCTGTTCGGCTATAATAGGATCTTGTTCTGACAGTTGTTCTCATTTGTTCCGACACTTTATTTTGTTTGTTCGAGATGACATACAAACTTGTTCCGGTTATAATAATAAGTTGTTCTTGCTATAATAATATTTTGTTCGGACTATAATAATAACTTGTTCTCTCTATAATAACAACTTGTTCTGACCTTTGTTCTGATTTGTTCTGACACTGTATTTATTTTTGTTCGAGATGACATACAAACTTGTTCTGACTGTACTAGGATTTTGTTCTAACAGTTGTTCTCATTTGTTCTGACACTTTTTTTTGTTCGAGATGACATACAAACTTGTTCTGGCTATAATAATAAGTTGTTCTGGCTATAATAATAAGTTGTTCTGGCTATAGTAATATCTTGTTCTGTCTATAATAATAGCATGTGTCTGACCCTTGTTATGATTTGTTCTGACACCACATTTGTTGTTCGGGATGACATATAAACTTGTTCTGACAGTTGTTCTCGTTTGTTCTGGCACTTCATTCGTTTTGTTCTAGCGATAACAGAATATATAACCGTAATTAAAAAATACGAATAAAACAGTTTGTCAAAATATAGTCAAGTGAGATCTTGTTTCGAAGTTTCTATTGTCAGAAATCCAATGGTGCAATCGGAATTTAATTTTGATGTTTGGTTTGTGATTTATAGATTTTTTTTAAATTTTAATCAATATTGCATGTGACTGATGTTATCAATTTTGTTTTCTTTTACATGCATGCACTCCAACCTCCGGGCCTTCGGCGACAAGATGCGGACAGCCAAGAGCGCCCGGCAGAAGGGCCTCCTGTCAACTTTTTTTTTTTGCCCCATCATCAGTACGAAGCATGTGAGGCATCGCCGTGCAGTGCAAAGTTGACAGGTTGCTGCGTCGCATCTGCGTCTTGCAGCTCAACGACATTACTGGCAGTGGCAAGGAAAGAAGCAAGAGAAATGCGTCGCAGCCCGAGAAAGTGGGCTCCTACGTAACATCTTGGCCCAATCAGAGAGTAGGCCTTAATCCGGCCTGCTTACCACTTGCACTAGTAGCTCTTTGGCCCTTTTCTAAAAAAAAAGCAAAGGAGAGAGAGAGAAGAAGCTTTGAGGTTTCCTGCTTACTACTGTATGTACTTGTTTGGCGAAAGGCGTACGCACGATTATCTTTTCGAGGAAATGGAAACGAGATGCTTATCCTTTCTCGTTAAAACCTTATAAAAAGAAATTGCGGTGTCTTTTGCCTGGTTGCTGGCCACGGCTGCGCTGGACTGTCAATAACTCTGCAGGGGTCACCAAGAACCTTGTAGCCAACTGCACAGGTCTCTGAACAAACACTAAAGAGTTCATGCATCCTGCAAGTACATGTGCTGTTCCATCATGGGTCCCGCACAGTGTGCAGGCACTCGACCAGTTTCCTTTTTGGAAGATTGTCCACTACCCGGGCCAATTATTTGCACCGCCAGCCAGGAAAAAGTTGTTGCATTTCATTGGATTCCAGCTTTTCCAAATTTGATTCTGGAATTTGTATAGGAGAAAAAGAATGCTGACCTTAGATTGTAGCTCTGATGATCGACACGCTGACGGTTATTAAACTGCCGCAGGTATGAACCAGGCCTGAAGTGAAACATGCAGCAGACACGATCATACAGGTGCCTGTTGAACACCCATATATGCTCTGCTAAAACTTTCATGAGTTTAGACTTCTAGTTACTGACAATCCAAAATACCTGATAAAAATGGTGTGTACAGAGTAACAATTCATAAAGAACGGACACTACGCCTCTGACTGATTGGTGCTCCTCCTTAGCGTTGTAATTAGGCTCTCCGCCGCTGCGTAGCGCCCTGCTCTCCTCCCCTGGCTCTCGAGCCTCCCCTGTTTTCTGCCGCCTTTGTTGAACTTTGTACCCGGTTTGGGTTTTCGTTGGGAATGAAATCTTCAGGTGGGCCTCTGGCCCCCGTTGCCTTCTAAAAAAAAATCATAAAGAGGTGGAAACAGGAGGAATCTCTATCTCTACATACCGAATCCTGGGTCCAAGCTCGGGCACCCGACAGCGCCACGTCACCCGTTAGCCCGCGAACCATTGGATCCAGCAAAATCGTGATACTGGCCGTTAGATCGAGATGGGCGCGGGTCTATGGTCTACCGCCCGGTAACGTGTGAAGCCGGCGCTCGCGAATCCTCGCGAACCCCGACGCTCCGCATCTCCGCCTACCTCGCCGTCGTCGTTCTCTGCCCCTCCTCCCGCACCTCCCTCACCTGCGGCCGGCCCCACCGGCCTCGTCCGCGCTCCCCGGGCCACCAATTGAGCCCGCCATGGCCTCCTTCCCACCACCGCCCGTGCCATAGGTCGACCACATCCAGCAGCACGGGGTGCTATAGCAGCGCTACTGGGCCTCCGCGCATCGCCTGCCACGCCACCCTTCGCTTGCAGCGCTGCTCACCGCCCTCCGTCCGCGTGGTGGTACAGGAAACCAAGGCAAGATGCTGCTCCCAGGACTACAGAGCCTGTCCTGCGCGGCGAGCACCACTGAGAAGAGCGCTCAGCGTGAAGCCCACTGCTCGTGATTTCCCTTAGCCTGCTGCGCCGGCAGCCACGCTCGCTTGCAGCGCCGTCCATCGCTCTCTACCTCACGTCTTCTCAACTCACAAAGGCGGCCACTGCTGTAGATTTGTACCAGTACTGTTTCTGTGATAATGGAAAGGGCAAAGGAGGCAAGGGTCACAAGGAGAGCCATTAGTTGCGGCTATTATGCTTGACCGGGTGGAGAGAAATTGACATCGATTGAAAGGATAAACAGTTTTTCTGTCCTGTTGCTCCTACGTTCCTACCAGCGGCAGAGATGTAAGTGCTGAGAAATTCAGTACATTTACCATTATTTCCCCCATTGATTTGATTAGCTAATGAGTTCTAAATTTATGCATACTATATAAAGTGCACATCATAAGATTTATTATTTACCAATATTTCCTCTATTGATTCAATCAATCAGCTAATGAGATCTAAATTTCTGCACACTACATAAAGTGCAGTATAAGATTTATGTGTTTCATTTTGAGTACATGCACATTTACAAGTTTTAGAATGTAAAATGTTCAATTTCTAAAAAGAAGTAACTGTTATCTCCTCTGCAAGACACGGCTAAATATTGCACTTCATGTTTCACAGGTATGCGTAGCATGTATGGCTACAGTCCTATAGCTGGGATTAATTTAATAACACTATCTTACACTACCTTGGCATTCTGCTACCTCTGAATCATGCCAAAAAATTAACAGATTGTTTTATCAAGGGAAAATGACACAATGACCACCTTACTTCCTGATAATAACCTACTACTTGTTGAGGATGCGGAGCACATAATTTTGTTCAATAATCCATGGCCAAATGCTGCTTATTGTACATGCCCTGTCACTTTTGGCCTAACATTTCAAGGAGCATCAATATGTTATACAGTAACATCCTGAGTTCTCTGTTTCTCTTATGTCAATTGGCTTTGCGAAGAAACTATAGGATCTTGGAGGCCTTAGCTTTAGGCGAAGATGAGATGCCAGATATAAAGGATAAGATCCTGCCTGATGAAGAAAGCTTGGCTAGGTTTTTTTTTTCATTTGTCTTTTGTCCATGCTAAATAGGACACCAAAATATCAAATGGAAAATGATATACTTCGTGCTTACATAAACTAATGCATGTATCCCCTACAAAAGCAATATATATGTTCACTTGCCATTCTTAGTGAATTTAAGGCTTCAGTCCATGGTGAAATTATGATCAAAAGGAGTAGTGAAAGCTTTTCGTATTAAGAAAAAACTGAAGGTATACATATTCATCATCATTGCAAATAGAATTTGATGTATGCAATTTCAAAATGCTTTACTTGATATGTGTGTAATCTATTCCTCACAGCAGTGTGAGTACTTAAGCATATTAGAACATGATTGAATGTCTATCACTACTTGCTTTGAAAGAGGTGTTATCAGAAACTATGTTGTACTGTGGAGCCATAACGGCTCTAAGCAATGAGATTGCTCAACAGAAAGCTACAAGCAAAACTGCAAGCATCGAAAATTAAACTGGCAATCAAGCTGGGCGCGGCAACACCGCGCTAGAGCTTTCTAGTACATTCAAGGATCCAATACATTCAGTTCAGAGGAAATTATCAATACATTACATTGTCAGGAACATCATATTCTATACATTCGCAATCAAATTCAGTAGCACAATGTCACAGTGGCATCAAATAATAGTCAAAGCTCCACATATTTTCCAACAAAAAAATTAAAGGAGATTATACATGTTATTCTAAGAGCAAACTTCAGATATATCCATACATCTCACAGTAACAGATCGGAAACTGCAACAGTCGATGCTAATGCAGCAACTGAGCTTCTACGAAAATTGACATCATGAAAGGGTACAGGAGGCATGCAAATTCACAAAGGATAATGAGAAATTATTTAGAGAACAGAAATGAAAATTATAATGGCAACTGCTAGGACAGGCACACTAAGGACACGAAATTAGTACTAGCTCGAAAGAGAATCAGCAACAATAATTTGAAGAGCAAAATGATGACCATCATATGTCACATCAATTAATAAATTGAATCCTTGGATCACGAATCCGTTGTACTCTCTCAGCACCTTCTCGTCAGTACCGACTCCAGGGCATCGCATCACTTACAGTCAATTGAGAGATGTTTCTTGGCAATATGTACCCGAATTTATTTTCAGATTCGAAGCACCATGATTTTTCAGAAGATGAAGGGGAATCCATGTTGCATATGCTGCAAGATCATCACATTACTGAAATCCTTAAATTTCTGCGGGACTGCAATGTCTCCATGGAAAATTGAGCATGCCTGGGGCAAGAAACTATCTCAACAGACTCCAGAAATGAGAGCTTCTCTACCCAAGAAGGAAGTCTTTTTCCAGGGTAATTGTGAATGCGTAAATGCTTGAGATTAGTATGTGGACAGAGTGCCTCAATGACTCTCTCACTTTTCTCTATGTCCAGCTGCTGCTCATCCTTGCAGGTGCCATCACTCCACTTCAGCATTAGTTTGTGCAAATATTCCTTCACAATCAAATTGGCCTCCTTGGAACCATCATCACTTGCGGCTTCCAAATTAAGAATACAAAGCTCTCCACGGATCTTCAAGTTCTTCAACTCACTAAGGTTGCACTTGCCACCACCATCCCTGGATACCACAACAAATCTAGAAAGAGTCTGAAGAGACTGTAACTTGTCAATGCCACTTGGCATGGACCTGAAAGCAGTAACTCTATCCCAATCTAGATGTAAGCAGAGGTGCCGCATGTTAACTAAGCGGCTCATGCCTTCAGGCAAATCCATGAGCCAGTAGCAGTACCTGAGGTCAAGTGTCTGCAAATTGAATAGGTTGCAGACTGTTTCTGGAAGAGTCTTTATCAGAGTATTCCGAAGGTTGAGGTATCTGAGGTGTATAGAGCACCCAACAGAATCTGGCAATACTTCAAGCTCAGTGTAACTCAGATCCAGTGCACGTAGACAGGTTAAGTTTGAGAAAAGTGCTGATGGAACCTGATTTGAGGGTAGTTTCATAGTAGGACATAATTTCAGGAGCCTCAACTTTTGATAGTGATAAATCCTGTCAAATGAAAGAGGCTCATCATTCAGGCATAATATAGTTGCATAGCGAACCAACTCAGGATGCTCAGGAACCTGAGAATCATCAGGGCTGAGAGTCAGAGATTCATATTTAGAAACTCGCCATGCTAGATCAAGCATCAAATTCGGCACTCTGAACTTCTGGTGATTAGAGAGGTTGCGGGAAATTTCAAAGAGTGACCTCCATAGGAGCTCATCAAACCATCCACCTGCTTCCATCTCAACCCTTTTCCTTCCATTGCTCTTAATAAGACCATCTGCCATCCAGAGTCTAACCAGCTCATCCTTATCAAATTCAAGACCAGGAGGATACATAGAACATAAGGCAAAACACTGTTTGAGATGATATGGCAAGTGTTGATAACTTATCTGCAAACTTGCCAAGATAATGTCTGTATTTCTGTCATCTTCAAGAAGCTGCATTTCACTTAATATGCTTTCCCATTGTTCTCTCTGTCCATTAGTGTCAGACAAAAGCACCCCAAGAGACTTGGCTGCTAACGGCGAACCTCGGCAGTTTGCACCAACCCTCTGTCCAATCAACTCCAGATCATGGTGATCGTTGCTGCTCCACCCGGAGAATGCATAAGCTTTAACAATTTCCCAGCATTCATCATCTTGCAAACCCTCTAATTGGATGCTGTTACGACTGTTGGACATCATCCTAGAAACCCTTTCGTGTTGAGTAGTGATCAGAAGTTTGCTTCCTTCATCCCCAGCAATCAGTGAAGGCCTTAGCGATTCCCAGAACTGAAATCCTTCCGCCCAAAGGTTATCTATCACCAGCAAGAACTTCCTTTTGCGCAGGTGCTCACGCAGCCGTTGCTGCAATATGTCCAGACTTAGAAGTTCGCATTTCTGCCTGGTCACAGCTTCGATGATTGTCCTGGTGGCAACCCTCACATCACACCTATCTGGTAACCACACCCAAAACCTGTTGCTTTCTGTGAAAATTTTCCCTACCTCCGGGTCGCTGTAGACCAACCTTGCCAATGCTGTCTTGCCAATCCCTGCCATTCCCCAGAGGGAAATCACAGGGAGGTCCGTACCAGCACTCTCAGAAACAAGAGCACTGATGATCTTCGTCTTCTGGTCCGCGCGGCCTATGTGTCTCTCGTCGCCATGCGCGGCGGCTTCGAGAAACCTTTGGCGCTGCTGCATCGGCGGAGCCGTCCGCCTCCCATCCCCGGGACGCAACCTAAGGCTCCTCTTGCCCTTGTCGATCTCGTCGAGGCGTTCGGTGATCTTGGCGATCCAGGCATCCAGCTCCCAGCGCTGCCGCAGACCAAGGTTGACGTTGAGCCAGAGCCTCTTCCGCTTACGCGACGTCTCCGCGGCAGCCATCCTAGACACGGCGGCCATGGTGGTGAGGCGGTCAAGCAGGGCGTCGACGTCGTAGGCCGTGGCCCTGAGCTCCTGGAGCCAGAGCTTCACGGAGTCGTCGCCGATGAAGCGGCGCTGCTCGGCGTCGGTGAGCACCGCGCGGATGCGCTTTTCCGTACGGCGCAGCTTCTCGGCCTCCTCCTCGACGTTCCACAGGCGGAGCCCCGTGGAGTAGACGGTTTCGACGACCGCGCCGCCGATCTTTTCCCAGCAGCCGAGCGCGGAGGAGATCTTCTTGAGCAGATCCATGGGCGATGGACGAAGGAGAGGCAGTCCGGGAGGGGGGGAACAAATTCTGCGCGGTGCAGACACTGCAGAGAACCGGCGCTTCTTCCTTCTTGTAGTGTGGCCGCTGGTTCTTGGCTCGGAATTGCGTGGCAAGTTCACTTGTCGCTTCCGGGAAGGTTCTTGACAATGTCGACGATGGGGGAGGAGGTGGGCAAATGAGACAGCAGCAGCCTGCTCCTCTCGGGCAAACGATCGAACGCCTTGCAAGGCGGAGATCGGATGGAGTTGGGCGTTAACCTTACCAGGTCAACGGCGACTTGAACAATGAACAGGCCAACAGCAGCGCGCGAGTAGAGCGGCCGACTGGCAGTGTGGCTGGCAGCCGCGAGGCGCCTCGTCCAAAAATTATTGTGTCCGACTGCGTGTCGGGTGAGTTGGAGGTCACCGATCGCCTCAGGGCTGCCGTGCAAGCAGCGTGTCCGTTCCGGTTCGTGCGCTTGCAGAGTTGCATGTCCCAGGAGCAGAGGCGGCCATCGCGCAAATTTGCAGCATCCAGCAAATCAGACTTGAAGGAGCGATCGAGGTCAAAAGATGGATTGTAATTGTTGTCTATGTTCAGTAGGTTTAAAAGTGATTTCTACTGATTTATTTGTTGATTTGTCGTGGAGGAAAGATACTACTACTCCCTCCGGTTCCCTATTACAAGTCGTTTTGGACAAGTTTGGGTCAAACAATAGGAATATAAATCATGAATAACTTTTAAGTCGTTGAGTTTGAAAATGTGAAAATCATATAAATAGATTTGTCTTGAAAATTACTTTCATAAGAATATACTTATATAACTTTCTAATAAATACTTTTATAGAAAAGAGAAGTCAAAGTTGTGTTTTTGATGACCGTGTCGCTGTCCTAAACGACTTCTAATACGGAACCGGAGGGAGTACATTCGTTTGCTAATATATGACGTTGGATAGTTCATTTTGAACTAACCAATGTCATGTATTAAAAGTCGGAGAGAGTACGTAAGAAGTCGAAACACTATGCAATAAGTGGTCGATTTCAGAAGGTCATCAAACTCATGTTTCCTGTGCAGCTGGCCACCGCCTTCACCTTGGACTTTTTGTCATTGTCACCGCGGCGCTCGTCGACCTGAGGGTCGTCATCCGTAGACAATTTCCAGTCTTCGGGCAATTCGGCGGCACCGAATCACCGAGAAGGTCGCCGCGGACATCGTCCTCCATAAGCGCCCGTCGTGCAGGCTGCGTGCGTTGAGGACAAGGTGATCCTGCTGCTGGCGCACCCCTTCGATCGTCGTGTCATGGTCGCGATGACAGTGGAGATATGGGTGTGGGCACCGTCTATGACGACCCGCGCAATTGACACCCTCACGTGCCTTGTGGTGTTCCATCCTCCTCCCCCTCGCAAGCCGGTGCCGCAAGTTATCAATGCGTCGGGGAACCTCGTCGCCGAAACTGTGACCCATTGCATGGATTTCGAGACCGGCAGCCAAAATCAGTGATGAAGGAGGACGAAATTTGAAGGGTTGTGCACCATGATAGGATGGATTGGCAGCTTCTCCATCTTTCGATGAAGAAGAACTAATAGTTGTGGATTTTTAAGTTGTCAGGAGTTGATCTACTGCACCTCTGGTCATAGAAACGTAACAATTCTTCTAGTCTTGACATTTAGTAAAAATGTGATGCTCTTTTTAAGTTGTTGATCATTTAAACAATCTTCCAACAAAATCAGATCAACATTCGTTGGGTTTGCACATGATTTTTCCATTGAGACTTTCAAAGAGCCAACGAGAACCAGATGCAAACCAATATGACCATTCACGAGGGTGGAAAATGCCCTGTACGTATCCCGAGTAACCAATATTATATACTTTGCGATGCGTGCATTTGGATTGGAAAACACACATCCTGGTTGAGTTCAACCCCCAGATCCGATCATCCGACCGCCTCGATCGGGACTGGGAGCCACCCTACCGAGCCCAGCCAGGCCGCCGCACGGCCACAGCCCACAGGCCGCAGCCACCGCCTCGTCGGGCTGACCCATCACCCACCGCCCGCGTTCCCTCAGATCCCCAGATCCCCCCACCCCGGCCATGGCAGCCGTGCGCCTCCGCCCGCGTCGCCACTGCTAGCGCCATGGTCGCCGCCGCCGCCGCCTCCTGCCGGAGCCCGCTCACCTGGCTCTTCGCGCTCGCCGCCGCGCTCTTCTTCGCCTCCTGGTACCTTCTCCTCGACTCCGCGGCGGGCCGGCCGGCCGCCGGCCGCCCCTACCTCGGCGGCGCCGGGCTGCGCCCCGGCCCCGGGAGGAAATGTGACCCAGCGGGGGCGCTGCTGCGGGTCTTCATGTACGACCTGCCCCCCGAGTTCCACTTCGGCCTGCTTGACTGGAAGCCACCCGGTTTCGGCGGCGGCGTATGGCCCGACGTCAGGGGTGGCGGTGGCGGCGTGCCGGAGTACCCGGGGGGCCTCAACCTGCAGCACAGCATCGAGTACTGGCTCACCCTCGACCTCCTCGCCTCCGAGCAGGGCGCGCCCACGCCCTGCGCCGCGGTGCGTGTCCCCCGGGCAGCCGACGCCGACGTCGTCTTCGTGCCCTTCTTCGCCTCGCTCAGCTTCAATCGTCACTCCCGGGTGGTGCCTCCTGCGCGGGACAGCGAGGACCGCGCGCTCCAGCGGAGGCTCCTCGAGCTCCTCGCCGCGCGGCCCGAGTGGAGGAGGGCCGGCGGCCGGGACCACGTCGTGCTCGCGCACCACCCCAACGGGATGCTCGACGCCCGCTACAGGCTCTGGCCCTGCGTCTTCGTGCTCTGCGACTTCGGGAGGTACCCGCGCAGTGTCGCCAACCTCGACAAGGACGTCATTGCGCCGTACCGGCACGTCGTCGCCAACTTCGCCAACGACACCGCCGGCTACGACTATCGGCCGACGCTTCTCTACTTCCAAGGCGCCATCTACAGGAAGGATGTGAGTACCTTGCTACATATACTCATGTTTTTTTGAAGTAACATATACTCATCATGTAATTGAATCTTTGTTGGGTTACTTGTTCCTAATTTAATAGTCTCACCATGTCTCTTTTGCATAAACAACATTGTTGCCCATGTGTTCTTCCCCTAAACAGAATTGAGCGTGCTTGCCATGTGGCGTGCACACGCCTTTTCATTCTGTACCACCTAGGAATGGCTGATATGGCCCTTCCCCTCCGTGTGCCACTAACCTCAAGTTGCACTAGTTCTGGCTGTAAAGAGGGGGCCACATTCAAAAATCGATTGTTGCTTTGCAAATTGGAATGTTAGAATATATAACAATCCATCAACAAATTCAGTAATGCTCCTTAACAAATTCAAAAATAGAATCTGCTAGGTAGTAATCAACATTGTGATTTATGCATCTGCAAACATTTTCATTGACAGTCAAAGTATGATTTAGCGATCAGGATATAGGGTATATTAGTTGACCTAAGATGAGGTTCTGAGAATAGATGAACTATGGAAAATGTGGCATTTCACATAACTGTTGTGCTCTTCTACTCACATTCACTGAACAATGTTGCAGGGTGGATCCATCAGGCAGGAACTGTATTACCTTCTGAAAGATGAGAAAGATGTACATTTCTCATTTGGAAGCGTAGCTGGTAACGGGATTGAGCAAGCCACGCAGGGGATGCGGGCTTCTAAATTCTGCCTCAACATTGCAGGCGACACGCCGTCCTCCAATCGCCTTTTTGACTCGATAGTCAGTCACTGTGTTCCAGTCATCATCAGTGATGAGATTGAGCTCCCATTCGAGGATGTCCTCGACTACTCCAAGTTCAGTGTCATAGTCCGTGGTGTGGACGCGGTCAAGAAGGGATTTCTAATGAACCTGATCACAGGGATCAGCCGTGAAGAGTGGACGCGCATGTGGAACAGGTTGAAGAAAGTAGAAAAGCACTTTGAGTACCAGTACCCGTCTCAGATCGATGATGCTGTCCAGATGATCTGGAAGACCATTGCTCGAAAGGTGCCCTCAATCCGACTGAAGATCAACAGATTGCGAAGGTTTTCTTGGTTTGAAACTAACAAGACAGATGAGAGCCCACCTCACTCTTCTTCTTGGTTACAGAATCAGGCTCCTTGATTTTGAATTAGAAAATTCAAGTTCGCGGGGTTTCAATCCTGTGGAAAAAGACTGAACCTGAACCGCTGGATGGAGACAAATGTTACGGCTGCTGAGTTTAACTGGTTAAAGTTGATAGATGTTAGAATCACAGGATTTACACGTCCCATGGCTTATCATTTTTCTTCCAAATTATTCTTTACTTACAATTCAGCTAAAATGTCATCGGCCGCAGAGTAGGGCCAATAAGTTTTGTATGACAAGCTGTATATTCTAGGGAGTAGCAGATTTGTTGATATATGAGGCAATTAATTGGAAACTTACTTGAACTCGGAACTGCAGACTACTTGAATTCGTAGTGCTCTACTACTGGATCCCGTTGATGCTGCCGCCACATGCACCAGCACCATGAGAAGGAGGCGGCGCGGTTCTCACTGCGTTGTGGGCCTCGTTTCCCTCTCTCTCGGCAATCCAGTAATCCACAGCCACACCTAATCCTCGTCAGCGCCCAGCCGCCAACACGAATGACTACTGATCAGTAATCACCAATCAGGCCCCCAAAACCCACGCCCTGTTCGCTTGGCTTATCAGCCACCAGTACTTTTCTCTCAGAATAAACCAGCAACCAGTCAGCAGTACTTTTCTCTCAGAACAAACCAGCACCAGCCATCAGCCAAACGAACAGGCTGCCAGTTTCGTTTATGCCCATGGGCCATGGCGCATTGGCACGGTTTTTCCATAAATGTAGGATTTGTAGAGGATGAATTTCTTGTACATTATTTGAAACCTAAATTTGGGATCCTTTGAAATAAAGAGCTATGAAGGGCGTTACAATTTATTTAAGCAGGACTTGCATAATACATACTCCTATCATCCACTGCAGCAGCAACTTACAGTTTGTAGGTAGTTTTTCAAATCGGACGGCATGAATTGTTTGGAGGAAACTGAAACACAGGCGCACGCACATGATGGATCATAGCTTTACTTGCAATTGCATATACATGGGGAGTAACCAAAGCTTTCCCACACGAGCAATGCTCAACAGTACACTGACCGAAACGTTTCAGAATTCTGGTGAGTGATATTGTCTGATCCTAGCATTTAAAATGCTTACAGAAAAAGGTTAGAATCTGCAGACACAGCACTTGTCTGATCAACACACACACCTCTCACGGTGGATTCACAGTTTATTGTATGAATCAATATCGGGGGAAATGTATATGCAGTGCAGTTCAGACACGGACACCATATTCAGATATTTTGTTGATTCTTTCCTGCAAGGCATATCTCTGGTTCTTCAAATCGGAGGCCATGGAAGCCACCTGAAGGGATAAAAAGAAGCAATGTACTTTAATCAGCACTTCATGCAACAGAGAATATTCCATGCACTAATAATTGTGTACTCGCCTCTGCTCGCAGCTCCAGAGATTGCCTAGTTGGAATGGTTCTTAGTCTATCCATCAGACCTACAGCCAGAAAAAAATAGATATGCAGTTATAAGATGTAGAAGGTTGCATAGCTGATTTTGTGTAGTCAGGAGGTTTCAAATAAGTTGCAAAATAACTAACAATCCAAATAACTAGAAACATAATTAATACCTGCAGCTGTGGATTCTGCCTTGTATATGGAACCTATAAGAGATTGGATCTGCTTCCCAGTAGATCTGGAGAGAGTCACAAGCATAAATTTATAATATGTTGGTGAGTGGTGATGGTGACAAACCATATTATTCAATGAAACAGCAATAGAGACATGTGAAATACCTCAAATCAGTGTGTCCACGCTGCAGATCACTTTCACCAACGGCTACTTTGTCAAGAGTGTATTTCGATTCTTTCTTCAAGTTCGCAATAGATGTTTTGTACTCCATCATACTTTCCTCAGCATCATTCAGTAAATCCTGGCAACATTGCGGGTGTGAACATCAGATGCACTCATATATCCATGAAAGAATAGAAAATTTGTCTCCCTTGGTTCTTGTAATTATGATCTGATTGGACCGACAAAAGTCGCATTCATGACTATAAAGACAAAATACATTCAATCAGGATGAGAGAAGAACGCATCAATTCATCACTTAAGGAGCTGCGGAATTTTGGAATTGCACATCAATCTAATGAATTTGCATGTGTGAACAAAAGTTTCAAAATTAATATAATACATTTATAAGGATTATACCTTCTCAGTCTTGAAACGGCCAAAGGTATTGCGATATAAAAATCTCCGAGGACCTGATGCCAAAATCCATCAGTATCAATATTTGAGACCCAACAAAAAAAAGTATGCAAATCATTGGCAAACTGATGGCACCTTTGTGTAATTATTTGAGGCTACTCACAGAAAATACTATACATACAGACATATAGTGTTACAAAAATGATTTTTCATAAGTTCAATGTCTGTTAGTAATTGCTGTTCATAAAGCATCTTTTGGCTTGTACCTTTATCAATGATCATGATTTGGCTTTCAAGTGGTATGTCTGCTTGGTAATTTCATTAAAGTTTTGTCCAAAGAAAGTTAAACTCTTTGATTCTACCATTTGCCAAGGTCAGACAAGGAACTAGCCAACTGAGTCTGAGATAGCAAATAAGATAGTGCCAGATACACCTGATCGGTCTTGACTTGTTCTTGGACCAAACCCACTTTACCTCCAATGGAGTGATAAACGTGTACTCCCTCCGGTTTAGTAAATGAAGTCGTTTTGGACAAGTTTGAGTCAAACATTGGGAATATAAATCATGAATAACATTTAAGTTGTTGAGTTTGGAAATGTGAAAACTACATGAATAGATTTTTGTCTTGCAAAATACTTTCATAAAAGTATACATATGTTAGTTTTTTATAAATAATTTTATAAAAATAAGAAGTCAAAGTTGTACTTTGGAGACTGTGTCGCTGTCCTAAACGACTTCATTTACCAAACCGGAGGGAGTACATAATAGCCCGACTACTCGAGTGTATTCACAATTCTCTGGTAACTAAGCTATAATAAATCAGCCTAGGAGGCCCATACAGTATCAGCATTGTAGACAGTTAAATCAACGAAACATGTCAATGGATAAGGCAAAGAAATAGAGCTTGGCGGCAAAATTTGATTGCTTCAGGATAAATCACAGTATATTATGCTGTTACAAACACTAACAGTAACAAGCAGTTACATATTGCAACTACAATTGAAGCCAACATTCTCACAGTGACCGATAACGCATCTAATCCTTAAGGTGTTGCAATTTTTTTATCTCAAATAAAATAGTCTCAACATTCAAAAAATGATGTTCTAGAATCCATTCTAGGAAAGACCAAAAGTCCAAAACTTAATCACTAGAGGTTCATGTCAGAGACAGTATCAATATCTATGTAACCCTCCTTTTTCACTCCAGAATAATGATTGGGTGCTAAGCTTTATAGTTTTCTTTAGTCATTTGTCCTTGTCCGTGTATGGATGTATCCCCAAACAAGTTCAAAAGTTCAAGCCCTCAACAGGAAAACTGGGATGCTACAACTACGCGGTAGTACACTTCCAAACCTCAAATATTGTGAGGAAGTGCTACAAAAATTCCTCTGAGATAGCTAACAGGAGACATTCGATACCAATTAAAGCGTGATTCCTGCAGCTAAAAATTTATTCCAAAGTCACTTAATCCATGATAAAAAGAATATAATAGTTCCAATCAAATAGCGAATAACACAAACGCTAAATTCTCTGAAGGATGGTACCTGGAGTTAGCTCCAGAGAACAATGCACCAGTTCAATGCTCTGAAAATTAGCATCTTTTACCAATGATACATCCTTTTCTCTCTACCGCTCTTTATGTTAGAGACTAGCATAGACATAGTACTATTGTAGTAGTGCCCGAACATCCATGGTCCATGTGTGACCATGACCACTGACCAGGGTGCCAAACTAGGATGACAAAAATGGCACCTTGTTGTTGTCTGGTTTCAGTATTTGCTAGACCATGTTATTATCATTTAATATATAACAGTAATACAGTATCGATCCCCATTTTCCATTCAACCTCCTACTTGAAACACGAAATAAAACTCTGGCATTTTCCACATAAGGTGTTTGTTAAAAACTATTAGATACAAACATACACAGACCCCTCAAAACTCACCATAGAGAGCCCACTAGAACATGACCTATAAACAGCTATTTACTGCTACTTTTACAATTTTTCGAGAAATGCGCGAATGAGAACCTATTTGGGCCTTAGATCAACGATCTGACGTCTTTCCTTTCGGGATAATTCGGTAATTCATGAACCATATGCAGGAACACAACAAACAAATAACAATAAGGTTCCAAATGAAAACCAGGCGTATACCTCTGAACAAAATGAATCCTGCAACAGTGGCACATCCAATTGCCTCCACCTGATGCTCTTTCACAAGGACCAGAGCATCCACAATAGTTCCTAGGATGAAAATAAGACCAAATAGCAATTTCAGAATGACCCTAAAGGAGTAGTGCATTGTGGGATATATATATAAATCTCACCTTTAGTGGTCTCCACAACCGCATTCTCATAAACTTTGTATTGTGACCACAGCCCTGGTGTGAGACTCTACATATGCAAACATGAAGAATGTAACACCAAAAGAATAAAAGCGTGGATCTAAGGACAAATGCAAATTTCTTCTTCATTAATCCAACAAAACATAAGATAGATACTTGTGGGGCTTTTCAGATAATACAGATAAAGGACGCATCAATGGATAGGTTCTATACTTCTATGATTTCTCACTGTGAATGGAATGGGATTAACTTGGTAAAAAAAAAAGCTCTAGAATGCCCAAAAACATAACAGCAGTTCTAACGTGTATGAAACAGACCCGTAATGCTAAAGACAGATCAGTTCGACCAAAATAAACGATACCTAATACCGCATCTGAGATGAAGAAGGGTGACCATGAACACGAATCCATCAACGACTGGTTTCCGAGATCGGAACTTTTCCTAAAGGGGTAACCAGGATGGGATCCAGACCTGGAGCTTGCGGAGAGGCCACGGGGAGGTGGAGCCGGCTTCGCCGCCTTGCGCCGGGGTGCGGCCGGGATCCGGCGACGCCATCGACTAGGCTGCTGCTCGTTCTATGGCGACCGAGACGAGCTCCTCGCCGGTCTCTCTCTCTCTCTCTCTCCGCCGGGATTCTTGCCTCGTGCTTGTTCTGGGCCAGTTTCTAATTTGCCCATTCCTATGTGGCTATGCCCCGTTTTAGATGGGCCGGCCAAAGAGAGGTTTGTTTAGGTGGCCCAAGGACAAATGGTTTTCCCCATTCAGCAGTCAGCAGCAGCAGTCCTGCGAGCAAGCCTGCAGCCGTATGTAGCAGTAGCTACAGTAGCTGAAGCTGTAAGCCTAACCAGCCTGCAGCCTCATGCAATATAAGAAATTTTTTATATATTTTTATGTTTTAACCCCTTAATAAAATAATTTCTAGAACTGAACCATGAAAAAACTATTTCCAAATGTGACCCATGGATCTCGCGCCACTGAAGCTGGCGCGTGTGTTGGTCAGTCAAAAACCGATTTGCAAATGACGTGGCGTTATGTAACGTGTCAGACCTCCTTGCGCGGACATGTTGCTTTACTACGGTGGGACCCACTGAAAACAAGAAAACTCACCTACGTACTCCGTATTTCTTCTCCCTCGGTCCCCCTCTCTTACCGTCTCTCTGTCTCCTCTCTCTCCGGACGGCAGCAACCCCCTCCTCTTCTCTCCGGCGGTCCCTCCCCTTCTATCAGGCCGGCCCCTCCTCTCCCTCGCGCTTGAATCAGAGGAGGTTGTGATGGCCGGTGGAGGTCGCCGTGGCCGGTGGAGAAGCTCGAGGCTTCTAGCCCACCGACACTGGACCCCGTGGGCAGCACGGCTGGAATTCGCGGCGAGCGCGGACGTGTGCGCCCGTGCGGTGGTGCGCCGGATCAGGCACGCCTGGCTGTGGGTGCCCAACTTGGTGCACGAGGTCCAGTGGGTGGCTAACCGGCTGCACGTCGGATTTGATTCTCGATGTGTACCGCCTGGCGTTGCATCTGCAGCAGAGGGACATCTGCTGGATGCTGAACCCGTACGTCCAAGGCGCCCAAGGGGAAGGGCTGTTCAGGGTACAATGGCAACATGTCCGTGTCAGGAGGTCTAGCGCGTTATGTAACGCTACGCCACATCATCGTCATGTCATTTGCAACTGGTTTTTTGCGCGCCAACGTCCATGTCGTGTGTCTGACCAACACACGCACCAGCTTCGATGGCGTGAGATTCATGGGTTAGGTTTGGAATTAGTTTTTCCCCGGTCTAGTTCTAAAAATTGTTTTATAAAAGGGTCATAATATGAAAAATACAAGTTTTTCACTGGAAAATTCTTTTTTGGCATTGAGTATCAGCCGATCAACTGGATTTGCAGCAGCTGCTGCTTGAGCTACAGGCGAGCAAGGGCAGTCGGGTTGTATAACTGCAGCCAGTGAAAAAGCACAATCGAGCTGCACGACCTCTGTCGCGCGTCACAATGGTGAAACCTAGGGCCGGATTCTTGGGGAGGAAACTGGGAATGAGATCATTTGCAGCTACTCCCTCTGGTGCAGTTTCAGTAGAGCCAAGCCCACTTGTCATCCACTCAACTGCAGAGGTTAAACTGCAGAGGAACTCTTTCCGAAGACTGAGCCGCGTGTGCAAGGTCAGAGGTGGGCGGCACTAGTGCGTCAGCGAGATAGCCTTTGGTCGTGCACTTTAGTGGGCGGTGGGGTAGGAGTCGAGCGTAGCTAGGATGGCAGGCACCGACGGTGGTCAGGCTGTCCGCCCAGGTCCGTCTCCTAGGAGTCGCACCGGGTGTCCTATCGGGGGAATTTATTCCCCATGCAGACGCATAGACGCACAGTTGTGCGGTGGTCGAGCGGCCAGGTGTAACCCTCCCAGAAATCTGCACCTGCGCATGTCGCACGAAAGTGTGGTGTGTGTTGTAAAAAAAAATCTTCTCGTCTGCCCCATGCCAAAGCACTGGTCTAAGACCAACCTAATCTCATATGAGCTATGATGCCGCTGTGTGCGCGTGGGGTCGGGATTCGGAAATTTTCTCAACATGTTTGAAAATCTTCTTTCTTAATACAATGTTCGTGGGTGGTCTTACCCCCTGTAGTTTGAGTATTTTTAGTGGGCGGTGGGGTGACAAGATGTGTTAGGATGGTGGATGAGTGGGGCTATGGACCTATGGTAACCACAATCTGAATAACCTTCTAAATATTTTGTTCAACTAACTTATCTCAAACCATACTGTTTACTTCACTTTATTCTTCTTACAATTTATTTTTTTCCTCGGTACCCATGTTAATTTCCGTAAGCTATCGGTGGGCATTACAATGTATGTAAAAAAATTACAATTTTTTCATTATTATTTAAAATGTATCTAAAATGAGTTATGATGTCTACTATCATTTCACAAAGATCTAACTTAAGATTTCACTTGAACCAAATGATAAATTGTATTAATAGGTAAATGAATCAAATGACATAGTTTATCTGCTGAACTAGACCATGAAAAAATTTAAAAGGTTATCCGGATTTGTACCAGAGGCAAGTAATTGGAACAATAATTTAGACTTTCCAACAAATATACTACTCCCTCCATCCCAGAATAAGTGTCGTTTTCGCTTCCCGAGAAACAACTTTGACTAACTATATAAAAATATATTAATATTTATGGTATAAAATAATATCATTAGATAGATATTGGAATCTAATTTTTTATAAAAAAATTTCGAGACACAAATGTTACATGTATTTTCTACAAATCAGTCAAACTTGTTGTACGAAAACCAATAACGACACTCTTTTAGAGACGTTGGGAGTACACTCCAGCTAATAGAGATTTTTTTAAACAAACACACACGCGCTACGGGCTGCCACAAGGAGCTAAGCAGTTGAGCTCACGCAACTCACAGTCACAGCTGTTAGTGGTGTACTAAAAATAGTAAAATGTATTTATGAATAAAAGAATTTGGTTAGCCAAACAATTGCAATATCGTAGTTTTTTCCCTAGCAATATCTCGATGCATGGTGATGGCGGAATTGTCGATGTTGGGCTAAAGGCAAAGAGCTGCAATGAATAAAAGATTTTTGAGGCAACGACAACGTGGTGGGACTAACGATGGAAGAACGAGCTCGACGTGTTCCGCTCCTTCCACCTCTCAACTGTGATCATGGCATTCTCAAACTATTATACCTCCGGTCACATATATACGTATGACGTTTAGACCGAAACAGCCTTTGCAAAATCAACTAGCGCATCGGTCAGAACGGCAAATATATCCGAACGAAGGGAATACTACGTATGTACAGATAATCTGAAATTTGTTACGCGGAGACATCGTTACTGGATTTTAGAGGTGGCGTGTAATTTGACGTGAATAAATTTTCGTTGATACCCACTAATTAGGAAATGTAGCGGACAACTTTGCTACGCGGAAAATTGTTACTGGAGTAGTATGGTGCAAACCATGCCGTTATTTACGGAGTGAGAAATAAACTCAAGAATAATACGTACGTGGATTGAACAAACTTTTTTATCTCAGCCGATGACAGGCATTTGAGTGTCCACTGGCCTTTTGCGGTCACAAGGTTCTTAATTTAATGGAACCTGTTCTACTAATCAAACAAAAAAATGGTTTGGATATCCGTCATCTGTCGCAGCAACTCTCTAGTTCTACTAGTTGATCAGATCAGCCGTGATCGTATAGGCTAATCTGATCAACAAAAAAATAACATCACAAAGTCCGTCTCGGATACGCCAAAGGAAATTTGTACACCATCTCCATCCCCGCTTAAAGTCTCTGTCTTCGGTTTGGCCGTATTGCATTCCACGACTTGATCCTTGTTGCGGCCCACGACAGCAACAGAAATACATAGAAAATTTTCAGGCTTCAGAGTCTCCGCGGATCGAGCTCTCCGTTTTTTTCAATAAAATAGCGTCTTGTAGCCAATTATGTTTTTTACAGTTTCCCACGGCAATATCGAAAACAAGCAGTGTCCTGTAGCAAAATTTCCCTATAACAAACTCTTCGTTGGCCAGGCGAGACGACGCTGCGTCCGGGGTGGTACAGAACAAGAAGCGGTTGATGTGGAACAAGAAACGGCCAATTATCCCAAGGCGCGCCCACGAGTTTTTTAGTAATTAAATACCCGGGTCGCGTTGCGTGCGCCGTCGTCGTCCTCGCTTGCTCGGTCGTCGCCGCCGCCCCCGGTCCGGGATAAATCGGTTTCCTTGCGGTTCTAGATCCTTCTCCTCGCTCGTCTTTCCGCTGGTTGCTTGCTGACTTGCTCTGGTTCCCTGATCGAGGTCAGGCTTGGTGATCGCGTAGGAGAAGCAGAGGCGGAGGCTGGTAACGTCCTATCCATGACTTCTTCTTCTTTTTCTCTCCAGTGATGATGAATCACCATCTGGGTTTAGTTTAGATCGCTTGTTCAGTTCGGTAACAAGAATACTGCTCTGGTTTCGTCAAGGTGGTCTGATAGAATTCTGATCTTGGGTGCAGTTCTTGATCAAGAACGCGGAGCATACTGGGCGCCGGAAAAGGGGAGACATGGACGAGGAATCCGGCGCGGCTTCCAGGTACTTCTGCCACATGTGCTCGCTGATCATACGGCCCGAGCTGGGCATCGAGGAGGTGAAGTGCCCCCACTGCCACACCGGCTTCGTCGAGGAGATGGCCGGCGACCCGCGAGCCGGCGGCGACGCGGCCACCCGAGGCCATGCTGCGATCGTGAACGCCCCGGACGCCGCGTTGGAGCGGGAGGTCTCGCTCTGGGCGCCCGTGCTCATGGACTATCTCGCCGGCGCCGCCTCCTCCGGCCGCCACGGCCTCGACGCTGGCGGCGGAAGCGGGGGAGGGGACCTCGCGGCTTTCGCGCGGAGGCAGTACCGCAACATCGCCCTCCTGCAGCTGCTCAACGCGCTCCAGGAGGGTGACGCCGCCGACGCGGGGCGCGAGCGGGTCGTCCTCGTCAGCCCCTCGGACGCGCGCGCCATGCTCATGGGGCAAGAACGAGGGGCTGGCGCCGGCGCCGCCGCGCTGGGCCCCGGCGGGCTGACGCTCGGAGACCTGTTCCTGGGCCCCGGGCTTGACCTGCTGCTGGAGTACCTGGCCGAGACCGACCCGAGCCGGCAGGGCACGCCGCCGGCCAGGAAGGAGGCCGTGGCGGCGCTGCCGACGGTCCGGGCGCGCGAGTCCTTCACCTGCCCCGTGTGCCTGGAAGAGGTCGCGGCCGGCGGCGAGGCGAGGGAGATGCCGTGCAAGCACCGGTTCCACGACCCGTGCATCGTGCCGTGGCTGGAGATGCACAGCTCCTGCCCCGTGTGTAGGCACCAGCTGCCCACGGAGGACGCGGCTGAGCCGGCCGGCGGCGGCAGGCGCGCTGCCGACGATCCCAGCGGCAACGCGCGCGGCGGTGGCGACGGGGGAAGCAGCAGCGGCAGGAGGCACTGGTTCTCGTGGCCCTTTGGCAGGCTGTTCTCGCAAAGATCGAACGGGAGCTCCTCCTCGTCGTCGTCGTCGTGATGGTAATTGACAGTAAAAAAAAATCTTTTGTAGAAGTTCGTTCTTAGTTTCCAGTACAATTCTACGTGATAATTGGGTCACTGGTCAAGTGGTCATTGTAAAAAACTGCATTTGTTCTTGGATTGAATTGCACTAGTTCTGCTGCTCATATTGCATCTATGATCTATCAACTGTGTCAAAGCAATGCAGTGCCACCTTTCTGTCAGTATAAAATTGTATTTCCATGTTGTCAGGTATCATGCTCTGTCAGAACTTACGAGCAACAATCTCTAAACGCGTTAGATCATAATCTAAACCTTTCTTCTATCTATTAGTATCGTACTTTTTATTTCGTTTCAGAAATGTAGATCATTATCGAGAAAAAGAAAATGATTGGCTGATTCCATGTGCTAACACTTTGGTCAACACGGTGTGTGATCTGGCGAAATGTACACCGGGACAAGAACAAGAATACCTGTCCTGCGTTGATTGGTTCGGTGAGTTTATTCTTTCTGGTTTGTTCTCGTATGATTTGGAAGCTTCAGTAGCGACTTTGAGCTATATACGTCTCCATCCTTCCATAGTAGTTGTCCTCTTCGCCATATTTCACTAAGCTGGCATGAAATTGCACGTGGAAATGTAAAAAAGACGTCCTTACAAAAAAAAAGAGGTTAACATGTTGAATCATCAGATCATTCTGCATAGGGTCCATCACTAAAAAAACATGTGAATTAAGATCAACTGCTCACGGACAGACGGCAACGAAACAACTTGATGAACAGAGGTGGCAGCACAAACTCTGCAAAACATAACCATCGGATAGAATTTTGGTTTGAGGAACCACCTCACCCTCCCTAGATGAGATGATACATGTTGAGTTGATCCTATACAATTTGATGGGAGTATTAGCTTGTGAGGGATGAGATGGTGAGGAATCACCTCATTTCACTCCTCAAACCAAACAAAAATAGTGCTCATTCCTCAAACAAACACCCTCTTAAAAGACCGAATCAACAGGAAACAGAACACATTATCATATAACTTGTGTATTATTTAGAGTTTTCAAACTTATCAAAATCCTCAGCAAACGCGTGGCATAGTTTCCTGCAAAAGACTCCATCCTTTTCGTTCCTAAAAGACAATCTCCGAAGCTCAAGACATGCAATTGAGCTAACAAAATGATACTAACAAGGGTCCAATCACAGCCTAACAAAATTTGCCCTCATAAACACCCACCCCACACCAACACTAAGTGACTGTCAAGATCTTGATGACAGATGATGCGCCAATACGATGCAATGCGACAACTGAATCTCCACACTTGCAGATCTTGAGCTTCTTCGCATGATCTATGGCAAAGTTGATGGCTTCCTCAGTCGCCTCAGTATCAGATGCCTTTGCGGTAGCAGCACTCAGCATCGGGATCAGGCCCCTAACAATCATGCTGTGCCTGGCAGGGCGCTCGTCGCTGCAAGTCCAGTTGAAATTATTATCTGTCTTCATTTCTGGAACCACAGCGGATGTCACCGGCATGGCTGGTCTGTACTTTGCCACGAGCCTTGCAGTTGTACCTCCCCTTGTGAGAACCAAAATGAGTGATGCATTGGTGATATTGGCAGTTCGAACTGCTGATGATGCCAAACTCTCAAGTGGACTCATAGGGATTGGGGCCGCATTAATAATTAACTTGAAAACTGCTCCGTAGTCTGTATGTGACTCTGCTTGCAAGCAAATTCTAGACATTGTCTGCACTGCTAGTTCCGGATATGCCCCAGCTGCAGTCTCACCACTAAGCATCACACAATCAGTGCCATCCAGGACAGCATTAGCAACATCTGTCGCTTCTGCACGTGTAGGGCGAGGAGATTTGATCATAGACTCCAGCATCTGGGTTGCGGTAACAACAGGCTTTCCTTGCAGATTGCATTTGAAGATCATCACTTTCTGTGCATAGAATATCTTCTCGATAGGTATCTCCATTCCCAAATCCCCTCTGGCAACCATGAAAGCATCTGAGTTTGCAAGAATCTCATCAAAATTGGCAACACCTTCTTGATTCTCAACCTGACAGAGAGCAGAGATATCAATTGCATAAGCAAACAATCCACAGCACAAGACAAACAAGGAATGCAAGTTTCATCGAGAGATGAGCATACCTTGGACATAAGCAGGATTGACTTGGCATGCTCACCAAGCACACTTCGGACCATCTGAAGATCTGATCCTTTGCGAACGAAGGACAGAGCAATCATGTCTATTTTGTTAGGTACACCCCACTTCAAGATATCCTCTTTGTCCTTTTCTGTTAAAGTTGGAAGATCCACGATAACCCCAGGTAAGTTGACGTTTTTTCTCTCCCCAAGGAGGGCAGAGTTCTCGCAGCGGCAACGGACCAAGCCTTGTGCAGGATCACATGAAAGCACCGTGAGTGTAATGGTGCCATCGGCACATAGTATAGTGCTCCCAGGCTTCAGGTCTTCCGCAATCTTTTTGTAGCTCATTGAGATCATATTTTCACCACCTTTTATGGAATAATTAGTGGTTATTGTGATCTCTTTGCCCTGTGTCAGCTTAACAGGCTTGCCATCTTCCAAAAATCCTGTGCGGATCTCTGGTCCCTGTACAAACAGGCAAATTATAAGGTTCAACACACAAACAAGCTTGCACAGTAAGCGTTTGAAATCTAAGTCCATTGTTCACTTTGTACACTGTTCCACAAGATACACTTAGTTTGTCAGGTATAATAACATACATGAATTGCTTGCACAAATCTGGAAAAGCAGTATGTTGCAGAAGCTAATCATTCAAAACTACAAAGATAATTAATCCACGTCTAATAATCATCATAAAAAAGTAATGCATTTTGCATCAATCATGTAATTTAATTAAAACAAAGTATATGTACATCAATGACATCTAGCACGATGTGTATTTACCACACAAATTATGTGCTACATTTACCAAGTACACAAAAAATTCCAGGCCAAGATTTGTGCTAGGCAAATAGACAGCATCTAACAGTTCAGGTTAGTAAGTGCCATTACATCAACATCAAGATACCTTACAAAACATCTGAATGAGATAATGCATGTTATATACTCCTCCATCCTTTAATATATGAGGTTGGTTAGCTAAAAAATAAACTAACCAACATCATATAATAGGGAACAGTGATGGCCAATTGACAAGGAAGTCTACTATCTAATTAGTAGAGAACATTCGATTACTGAAATCAGGAAAAAGAGAATAATGTAGGTCAAGACAGTTACAATAACTAGGACCACATCTTAACATGATCAACATTTTGCAGTGCCAATCACCTCCATGAGTATACTAAGAGAAGTGAAGTAATAACTACATTAACTGAAACATCTGGCCTTTTGTAGATCAGAACAGGTCAGTTTACAAACAACACGTTAACAATGACTAATCAATGTTGAAAGCAACAGCATATAGGGTGTAAGAACTTAAAAAATATATAAGAGAATTGTATGGCTATAAAAACTAGAGCGTTAATTTGTTAAGAAGGAATCAAAGTTAATGATCGGCAGTCTGCCGGCTTTACGTTAAAAAAAGGAATCAAAGATCGCAATGCAAAACTACCACGTAAGAGTTGTGTTGCCAAAGACTGATAGATCCAACGATCCAGTAGACCATACAAATACCAATTCACATGCCAACTGAAGGACCTCTAGGTACTCGAGCTATCAACTAGAGTAGCTTAATTTAGAATCTCATCCCCATTTCACACGAGGCTTTATACGACTCCCTTGTAAGGCACGAGGACAATGTATGCACAAACTAAGTCCTCATATATAAGGTGTACATTTTGGAGACACGCGACAAATGTCAACCACATTTGCATATCTAATCCCCTAACTAGGGTCCACCTTGATTTACATAAAGAAAGTAATTAACTAAAAACAAATTTATATGTTCGCAGCCCATTGAAAACATATCCCGGTCTGCCCGTCTACAAATAATTAAATCACAGTCCCCAGCTGCCCCAATAAACGTACTACCAGAGGCCTAATCGTCTCATCGTGACAATGCACAACAGCAAAGTCAAATCAAATGACAAAAATATAAAACTAATGAACTTCCAAGATCCTACTTTTGGCAGGGCGGATTACCAACAAGTGAAAATTTTGCCGTTCATTTTTTTTTTAGAATTATCATCTTCTCCCGTTCATAATCTAAACTAGTTCACGTGTGAAGCACGACATATTCGCAAATTAACAGAAGAGAACAACACTGAGATCGGATCAAGCGCCTACAACGGAAACCTAAACGGTGCAGTAAAAAAAGAAGACGGGCAAAATAAACGACGGCGCGTGAAGGCGTCGAGAGGGAGCGGACCTTGGTGTCGAGCATGACGGCGCAGAGGAGGCCGGTGAGTTCCATGGCCTTGCGGAGGTTGTCGAGGGTCTCCTGGTGGTACTCGTGGGAGCCGTGGGAGAAGTTGAAGCGCGCGACGCACATGCCGGCGCGCAGCAGGCGCGCGCACATCTCCACGGAGCGCGAGGCCGGGCCGAGGGTGCAGACGATCTTGGTCTTGGGCCGGCGCCACCATATCTCCTCCGGTCCCGCGGCGACGCGATCCACGTCCGCCATTGCGGTACGGTGGGGAAGGAGAGCCGCCTAGGGTTACGCGATCGAGCCGGGTGGGAGGACGCGCGCGGCTGATCAGGCGGCGAGGAGAGGCTAGGAGGAGTAGAGGCGAGGCGGATGGGTCGGAGGGGGAGGAGGGGAGCGAATATATGAAGGGTGGCCCGGGCGAGGGGGTGCGCCGTACTCGTCGTGGGCTCTTCCGCCGTTCGGCTAGGGTATTTTTTGGCATTAACGTTCGTGTATGGCAACTTGAAAATTAGTATGGTATAATAGTATTTGGATTTTTGATGAAAATAGGGGTTTTACTTTTCTTGAAGAAAGGGTTTGGGCTGCTTCATTTTTTCTTGTTCAGAATGTTATATGTGCAGATAATTAAATGGTGTAGTAGTCCTACTAGTAAAGATTAAATTTTTTTACTGATTCCACGGTTTCTGGCGAATTTCTATGAAAGAATATTAGATGGGGAAAAAATCAAACAAAGGTTGAGTGGCTGCGAAAATCCACTGAATACAACATATCACGACTCTGTTGTGGTACTTCTATATCATAAAATTACTCATATCATGCGCAACATTGTTCATGCAGATGAATCCAATCGAAGTCATAAGAGAAACTTGTATTTTGTATGGACAGAAATATTGTTGTTTAGTGGATGTTGTGTCTTGTGTATAATCCCTCTCTTTGCTTAAGTGCTTGTGCGTTAATAAGCTCGGTTCTTGCGCGATGTGTTTGGGGACGTCCAATATGGCCACGTGACCGAGTACGAAGGGGCTTCTGTTGAGATTCGTCGTTGAACGTTGGAAAAACTGGTTGGTTGATGGTCAGATTTGTTTGGTTGGCCCGCCCATACAACAAGCACGGTTTGCCCTGCGTTCCGCGTTGATGGGGGTGTGGTAGAGCCGTGTCGTCCGACTCGTCCCTGGTCCTGGGCCCAGCCATGAGCCATGGCTTCGCTATTCGGCTTGGGGTTTCCCGCTGCGAGCCTCCAACAATCTTTTAGGCGTGCACGCATTGCCATTCTGCTACCCGGGAATCGGACTTTTTGACACGTACAATTGGAGTAGGAGGACTAGCTAGCGGCGGACTGGAGAGTGGAGATGCGTGGGTTCATCCGGCAATGGTAGATTGGTTGTGCTGGAACGCCGGTGGAGTTCAAGCCTGCCTGTGAAGTGGAACGATGCATGCGTGGCCCCTCGCCCGAGGGGTCGGGTCGAGTCAACAGAAGCTGTGGTGGAGTGGAAAGGTGCGCGGGCGGGCGGCGATGCAAGGTGGGCACAGCCTTTCCCGTGTCCTGTCCTGTCTCTCCACTCTCCAGCCAGCCGTGCAGTACCCGGCAGAAGCAATGCATGGATCGTAGCGCCGTGGATGCTGCCGCCGTTTCATCCATCAGACCATCACCCGATGCATGCAATGCAACAAACGCTGCGCCTGCCTCTCTCTCCTCCAGTTGCCTGCCCTGCGCGGCCCACCCGACTCTAGCCGCCGCCGTCCCGTCGTCTGCGCGGGTCGCGGCGCGGGCCATGCATATGCAACACGGCCCATTTACATGGGCTGCTGGGACCAATCATGCTTGTTGGGCTCCTCTTGCTCGGCTAGCCAGCGCACCAGTGCAGCGTTGGTTGGTTGGTTGGTTTACTTCATCAGTCATCACAATTCACATCCTCAAAGCCTCCGGCGACCTCTAATCTCCAAAGCTACGTAACAATGTCAACCCACCCATGAACATCACATGATCGAAAACTTTCTCTCCTTTTGTCCTCGAGAAAGGGATGATCGGAACTTCTGCCAACGAAAGCGTGGAGCACCAGCATCTTTCCTGACAAGGACAGAAACCAAAATCACCAAAGGGTCACCACAGCAAATACAATCCATCATCAGCAGGGCTCTCCTCACGCAAAACAAGCGAGAAACACGTATCAGCTGGCATCGTTTCGAGTCCTCCATCAACGATTGGACCGGATGGGTTTATATATACATATATATAGCAAGTAACGAGCACCGCGCAGACTACTCTTACAGCACCAATGACATATACCCACACGTGTTCATGCCTGATCAGTCACGAGGCCGCGGAGAGCAGCACAACCAGGTCACGGAACATCAGGCAGGAGAGGTCGACACAGGCGATATATTCCTCCTCATCTTTGCCCCCCTCCTCCAAAAAAAGCGCCGCCGGATTCCTCCTCCCTCCAGCTTTGTCAACATCGCTTTTCGTTATTCCCCTTCGTTCCTGTTGCGGGATCGCGTGCCCGCGCCTGCCTGCCTGTGAAAACGATGATTGTCAAGAGAGAGCTTAAGGAGAAAGCCGGAGCATACGATTCCGAGCACTTAGCAAGCAACAGCTGAATGTAATCCCCGCGCAAAAGATAAAGCTCAAAGTTCTCCTCCCCCTCCCCCCTTGGCTACCCTTTCGCCGGATTCAGCACCAAAGATAAAGCTACGGCTAGAAAGAGCTTATTCCAATGTTCTAATGCACGGCGGTCTCAGTTTGTGCTCCTGATGATCGGCCATCATTGAACACAATTCCCCGGCCAATGGCCTGTGGAATCATGCACAGAGCGATCTCGGTTTTGGAGCGACGGAAATGCACCAGCATGTCTCGCTTGAACAGGAATGGGGGGTACATATATCATATCAGGAGGACGGTTTTCTTGTCCTAATTCCTAATGGATGGAACAAGGGAACTAGTGGTCTGTAAGTGCAAGTGCATGGATTCCCTGAAACAACTTCAGAGAAGACTGGTTGATCCACAAAATGGCAACAAGCAAACACCGCAAAATTTTCTTTAAAAAAAACACCGCAAAATAGCAAAACACACAAAGCACGATGCTACTGGCTTGGACCACTCTTACCAGTTGCTTTTTGAACAAATGCCTGCCGAAGCTTTTATTTTTGCAAGGCCTCAGAGGATCTGGACACAATTCATTGTATTTGATTTACCAGGGCAATACTGATTTCTGAGGTATATTTGTGACTTATGATAACTAGAACAAATGGAATCATGGCAAAGATTAACTGGACCATTCCCTTCAACGGAAAAGCTGAACTACAGATAAATCAACTGGATGGGGTGCTTACAGGCTGAAAAATACAGGACCTCCCAAGTTATATAAAAAGCACTCCATATAAGATAATGGTAATCGCCACCTATTCAGCTATCCCAGATGACAGGACTTCATGGCAGTTAGAGGTATCAAACATTGAACCTGAGACTGTTCAGTTGAAGTATGGAAGACGAATAAACAAGACTAACTATATCGGTTTGGATAGGCATGCTTATACAAAGCTAAAGCAACAAAGAGCAGTGAAATAAAGGAACTAACCGTCATTTTTAAGCCCCTACTTTCTGCGTCTTATGTACAACAGGCAGCAACCAAACTCAGAAGACTCCTCCATACAGATGCACAGCCCATTAGATTCGCCTATCCACTTTTCCTTTTCCCTGATAGCCGAACAAGTACAAAACTTACATGAGGAGACAAAAGGGAACCATATGCTTATTCCAATATTCCATGCTTTGCTTTTTGCGCAGTCCCAAGGAAGGCATCACTAATGGAATGAGTTCCTTTCACTTTATTTATATGCAAAAACTTTAGCGAATTCTTCTTCTGGATGCATCTGGTCAAAAAGAAATTTAAACTTTGCTCTAGTATGAATGATAAAAAAATTTCTCTAATCAACTATATACCATGCTTGTATACACTGAATGCCTACATTTGGCACAGCATCTGTGGTTGCAAAACATACAAAATCCTAATCGATGTCGACCATGCACAGATGTCTCCCTTTGATTTCATAATACAAGTGCAGTGGAGAGCGGAATTAATTCTGAATGTGTAAGATAATGGTCCAAGAATATAGTAGCCCTACAAGCTCAAAGACAGCATTACAAACTACATATCAAAAGTTCTTCGTGAGAACAAGGTTCCCATTTTATCTGCAAGAAGAATAAACTTAACAATATGTGTGCCTGTAACCCCCCCTCCCTTTGTGCCACTTAAAGCAATATCAACCATATTTGTTAGTGTCGGAATCAGAATGCAAATGTGTTTGCGGAATTGGCAAATAAAAAGATAGGTGCGCATAGGGTCCACAGGTACCTTAAGGAATAAGGATAATATCTCTATACCTCTTTTCAGTTGCTGCGAAGATTGGGTCAGGCTTGAGTGTGTGTTCCAACGATTCGAAATTCTCTTCTCACTTGCCTTCCTTATAAAACCAGTCTCTGCATAACATTTTGGCATGGCTAGTCCTAGTTTGTTAGAGCAAACTCCCAAAGAATATAACTCCACTGTGCAATAAAACCCCCTCAGTTCACCAAAAACGAAGGTCTCATAGACTGCAAGAGTCAGTTCTTAACAGGATTGTGGAGCCTGCAACCATATATCAGTACAAAATAGAATTGACGAGGTATGAGATGTGTGATGTTTGTGTTATTTGGTTTGCTCAAACAAAAGAAAAAAAGGAGGAAGTTTCTCCTCGTAGGTCCTAACCTTTAAGGCTGCAATATCTTCATGCCAGATGTATCATCATCAACAACAGCTCCAGAGTCACAACCATTTCCTGTCTCCTAGGCAGACATTCCCTCCAGAAAGACATTTGCTTCTGCAAGGAGGGAGTATTCCAGCAGAGCCAGGGCTTGTGCTTTCGACTGATGCTAAGCCTAGGTTAAAATGGACACCTGAGCTACATGAGCGCTTTGTGGATGCGGTGAATCAACTTGGTGGACCTGACAGTAAGTATATGCTTAAACCCTCTGTCATACAAGCTAACACAAGGAAGATTACCATCTAATCTGTAATAATACTGCAGAAGCTACACCAAAGACAATCATGAGACTCATGGGTGTCCCTGGACTAACACTATATCACCTTAAGAGTCATCTTCAGGTAGACATGGAATTCCTAGTATAGTGTTTTACCTTGTACATGCCTTGTGGCAAGAAACTAAGTTGATTTGTCTTTTACTAGAAATACAGGCTAAGCAAAAATGTTCACACCCAAGCTAATGGTGGAAATGCAAAAAATAGTAAGTATAACATTCTCAGATTACCTAGCAGTTATCAGCCTCCTATAAAGCTTTGTACTGAACGTTCTTTCTGCTCTTCAGTGGTTGGCTGCACCATGGCAATGGAGAAGCCACCTGAAGGAAATGGTTCACCAGCTAGCCACCTAAACCTCGGAACCCAGACAAACAAGTAAGAGATGAATAAATGTTTGCTTCAGCATGTTTGCAGAAGGTAACATGGTTTTGCAATTTATCAGATCTGTGCCCATAGGTGAAGCCCTTCAGATGCAAATAGAAGTACAGCGCCGACTACACGAGCAACTAGAGGTACGGAAGCATAAGAAAATAAATCATATCACCATCTGAATAACCACTTCTACATTCCTTATAAATACATAAACATTTATATTTTGTTAGCTGATGCATCAGTAGGAGATATATAGAGTTGAACTTTAGAGTAGGTTGTGTGGCGGAAAATATAGTAAAATGGATCCAAAACCAGAATTTAGATATATACTAGAACCCTCGTCGAATGAGAGTTTGTTTTGCAACGGAAGAATATGATACAAAGAGTATCCAAATAATTAAACTTCAGGGACACACTCAAGACATGTATAATGGCCACGGGCCAACAAAACTACGTCACAATCACCATTCCGTTAATAAAATTATTACTTATAATTGCTCTGATCACCTCAATTCTTTTAGCTAAGAACTAATTTCATGTATTTCCTATATTACTAAAACATCTAAGGGTAAAAGGAGTATGTGATGTACGCATATATTCTGCTCCAGAGCATCCACAAAGCTTGTCCTGCCGTGATGAATTAGCTCATTTATCTTGTCATGGTCATCTAGGGTCTAAGGAGATGAGTCTTGTTGTGCATTTGAATGAACCCAATTTAAACAAGAACATGTAAGAATCAAGAAAAGTTCAGAAAAGCTGGCCTACTGTAAATTCAGAATTTATTCTTTCCCTGTATCAAGCTGCCTTACACATAACGATGCCTTTCAACAGGTACAAAGACATTTGCAACTCCGCATTGAAGCACAAGGGAAGTACCTACAATCTGTGCTAGAAAAGGCACAGGAAACACTTGCAAAGCAGAATGCAGGATCGGTTGGCCTAGAAACTGCGAAGATGCAACTGTCAGAATTAGTCTCAAAGGTATCTACAGAATGCCTCCAGCATGCATTTACAGGCTTCGAGGAGATGGAAGGTTCACAAATGGCACAAGGGCACACCTTGCAACTTGGTGATGGATCAGTTGACAGCTGCTTAACTGCTTGTGATGGCTCGCAAAAAGATCAAGATATCTTGTCAATTAGCCTTTCTGCTCACAGAGGAAAGGAAATAGCAGGCATGGCCTTTGATCTACAAGCAAAAGAAAGAGGAAGTGAGGATTTGTTTCTTGACAAGCTAAGCAGGACACCTCCAAGCCACCAAGAGAGGCGTGAGAGAGACAGTTTTATAATGGCAGCAAAATTGGACCTGAATATCAATGACGCAAATGATGGGCCTCAGAACTGCAAGAAATTTGACTTGAATGGGTTCAACTGGACCTAGGAAGAGTTAGCAAAAGACCTTGAGGATTGAATTTAACTTGATTCGTCAAGAGTGACAAGCCTTATAAGTTTTGGCCCCCTTTGCCAAGCTAGTAGCAACGAGACAAGAGGAAGTGAAATTGAATGAGTTCTTCACTCAGCGGCATTGACGTGTCCTCCATGGCAGGACCTAGGTGATACTCGGACCATCGGTGCTCTCCACCACCGCAATTCACTAAAATAAGTGATGAAGTTAACAATAAGTAGGGCATGCAGATTGGTAGTGTATGAGAGAATTGGGTCTTCTTCTCATATTCCTTATTATGACTGTACAACATAGAAATACAACGATTTTTGTTGCAAACCGCATCACTGATTAGCGGTTCGGACTGACCATGCCAAGGAACCGGTTCATTTTCTGTTCATTTTCCCCCGTATCAGCACGGCGTCATGCCCAGACGAGGCCGACCATGTCGACTTCTAACGGATCTACGAGATTGCCCTCGATAAAAAACAGCAATCCCCCGATTAAAAGGAACCGAAGAATATATCTAGCATCCGCTGATGTGCAAAGAAATCGTACCTCCAGATTCATCTGGGTGGTGGCGGCCGATGGTTACTTGCGGTCTTGCGGAAGAAGCACCTTCTCATCTGGTAATAAAAGTCGCCGCTTCGGCGCTATCCCTAAAAAACACAGCGAGAATGTTAAGTTTTTACTCACTCGCAATGTATTCGCTAAGAGTCTGTTCGCACAGTGTTGTATGAGAAGACATAAGTCGAAATACTTCCTTTGATTTGGTAAATGAAGTCGTTTCGAATAAAAAAAATTAAGTCAAACATGAAAAATATAAATTATGAATAACTTTTAAGTCATCGAGTTTGTAAATGTGAAAACTACATAAATATATTTATCTTGCAAAATACTTTCATAAAAGTATACGTACTCCCTCCGGTTCACTATTAGGGCAGTTCCAATGCTAGAAACCAGTCACGATATCCAAGAGACATACATCATCAAAATTCATCTATAGAAACTACATCTCCCCAATGGTGATTTCTTCATGCAATAAATGTCAGCTTTCTCTCTCCCTTATCTCATTCTTCCTCCCCGTCCCCCGCACTCATCCTCCATGCCATGTGCTCATCCCGAGCGGCGCAGCAACACGGTGGCCCCTGCTCCTCCCCCTGCGGCGACAGGGCGAGGGTGGCCCCTGCTCCTCCCCCTACCACGGCGGGGCGAGGGTGACCCTTGCTTCTCCCTCTGCTCCGGCCTGCGGCGGCGGGGCGAGGGTGGCCCTGCTCCTCCCCCTGGTCCGGCTTGCCGCCGCGGCGCGAGGTGAGGTGCGGCGGGCCGGTGAGCGTGCGGACGAGGCTCACGCGGCGGCACAGACGACGCGAGTAGCCGCGGCGGCGAGGCTCGCACAGGGTCGGCGCGGACGGGCGGAGCCAGCGCCGCGGGCGAGGCGCGGCGGGCCGGTGAGCGCGCTGGCGGACGCAGCGACCGACGAGCGGGCGAGGCGCAGCGGCCGACGAGCCGCCAGGGAACGCGCGCGAGGATCTCCCGTGGCCTTCGCGCGGCGGCCGGCGAGCGCAGGCCGGGCCCGACGACGTAGAAACCACCCAGTTTCTTCCCCATGCGAAAACTGCGATTTCTTCGTGCCTCGTTGCGAGGGTGGAAATCGTTTCCTGGTGAAGAAACGGTTTCTCCGTTTTCTCTTCTTTCTCTTCGTTGATTAGCCTGCCGCATTTAATTTTTACTTACGTGGCTGGGAGTTAATGAAGATGGAAACCACATTTATGGCCGCGTTGGGACTGCCCTCAGAAGTCGTTTTGGACAAGGTTTGAGTCAAACATTGATAATATAAATCATGAATAACTTTTAAGTCGTTGAGTTTGGAAATGTGAACATCATATAAATAGATTTGTCTTGAAAATTACTTTCATAAGAATATACATATATAACTTTCTAATAAATATTTTTATAGGAAAGAGAAGTTAAAGTTGTGCTTTAGTGACCGTGTCGCTGTCCTAAACGACTTCTAATACGAAACCGGAGGGAGTATGTTAGTTTTAAATAGATATTTTTATAAAAATAAGAAGTTAAAATTGTACTTTGGAGATCGTGTCGCTGTTCTAAACGACTTCATTTACCAAACCGAAGGGCGTATGGCAAGATAAGCCGAGTCGAGATAAACTGAACAACTCTAATTTGCAACGGAACACGAATATGATTCTTTTAGGTGAACCATATCTGCTAGCGCCCGGACGTCCGTTCCGGGCGCTAGTCATAGGACGGATCCGCAGCCGTCGGATTTTAAGATGTTCGGTCATCAGCCGTCGGATCGTAAAGTCTAACGAGCAATGTTGCGAGCCCTTTGCGAGCCATGTTGCGAGCATGTTGCGTGTAACATCCAAACATCAGCGGGCCTCCTCCCTCCTCCCCCCAAGTTGCGATCATGTTGCGACTATATTGCGACCATGTTGCGACCCGTGTGCGTGCAACATCCAACATCAGGAGCTCTCCTCTCGTCCTCCTCCACACAAAACCCAACATCACATGTCTTCAACATTGAAACCCAACATCCGTAGCATTAAAATTTAATATTTGCAACACCCAACATCACATGTCTGCAACATCGAGACTCAACATCTGCAGCATCAAAAATTAATGTTTGCAACATCAAAAAATTTAGATATAATTTTGGAATATTCACACAGAACACTCGCAACATGTCGAGAACCCAGATGCAATTTATGCACAACGATTTGCAACATAAACGAGAACCGATTGCATCATGAAGGCGACCGATTGCAACATGCCAAAAACATTGTTACGACACCGGTATATAACGATTGCAACATCAAAAAATAATGCATCGAGGGGAGGAAGGGCCGTCCACTCCTGAAGACCAGGAAGACACCGAGGGGCTCGACCCCCGGGGCGGCTGAGGCACGACCTCCTGGTCACCGCGCAGACCACGGGGGAGCACCGTTTTAGGGGCTCGCCCGCTGCTGGGGAGTCGCTGTTGATGGGGAGGTCACCCGTGTTTGAGAGTGCGCGCGCGGGGGGGGGGAGACGAGGGATGACGCCGCTGTGGGGAGATCCTCATCGGTGGCCGTCCAATCTTTCGTTGAAAATGCAACATCCATGTAACACACTTGAAACATGTGTATCAAACATATGCAACATTGCAACATCCAAACCTCTTTTTTGCAATATCAAACTGTAACATTTGCAACATTCGTATGCAACATCCGGAACATGAGAAATCAAAGCTTGCAACATGCAGCAAAGTATGAGGAAAAACACTACAAAGGTGAGGAGGAGGATGGAGAGCCGCCGGGCCGGCCTGGGAGCTCGCTCGTGCCGTTGATAGCTCGTCCGCCCCTCCTCACCAGGGAGAGCTCGACCACCGCTCCTCTCGTGCCACTGGCCGCGGGGAGCGGCGGCCCGCCTCCGGCGAGCTCCCGCGCCCGGCGAGCTCCCGCATTCATGGCGCGCTCGGCCCGGCCGGCCCTGGCCACGCCCGTCGCTGGCCGCAGGGGAGCTATGGCCGATGCAGCTCGCCCTCGCTGCAGGGGGCGATGGCCCGACTGAAGAGTATCTTGGCCCCCTAAGTGGATTTTGGTGATTTAATGACACACGATTAAGTGGCTAATGATTTATCAAGTGTATGAGCAGGAATTAAAATTGTATGGTGGCATCATGTGTTATTCATCGACTATGCAAAAAGGAAGTGATGCTACAAAGGGCTCATATGAAGGCTTATTTATTTTATATTTTGAATTTGAGTCCTAGGAACGTCGTACTATAAAGAGGGACAGGAAATGTATCTTCCAAGAGTTGAAAAGGTGCTCTAGTTGTCAAAACAAAACCTATGAGAGACACCTTTGCACTAACACGTTCACGGGGTTAACTTTTTGGGTGTTGACCTTGGAAGGTCGGAATCTCCGGGGTTTTCCCGGAGTCTCCGGACTTCCCGGAGTTTCCGGGCCTTTCCTGAAGTTTCCGGGTCTTAGAGCTGTAACGGCTCTTTTCAGTGTGAGGGGATATAAAAGCCCCCTCCACCCTTTCCTCTCACTTGCTCTTGCCCATTTCGACCTGCAACACTCAGAACTCAGTCTCTCCCCTTGGCTTTGGTTTGGAGAGATTTGTTGGGGATTCAAGAAGGGATTGAGAGCAAGAGCTTGGAGAGTGCTAGTGAGCTGATTTCCCATCTCTATAGCACCTCGTTCTTCGCTTGGTTGGCACATTTCGTGTTTGTTACTCTTGGAGCCTTGAGCTCCTATCCGGCTAGGCGTTGCCTGGGAGCATCCAAAGGTTTGTGGCTGCCCAAGGAAGTTTGTATCACCCCGAAATTGAGTAAGTAACTCTAGCTCGATCTTTGCGGTCGCTAGAGGGAGGGAACTGACATAGGTGTAAAGGTCCACCCTTTGTGGGTTCCTCAACGGAGACGTAGACCTCAAGGTGTGAGGTTGAACTCCGGTAAAAAATCCTTGTGTCTCTTTGTGACTATTGCTCTTGTTGTATGCTTGTATATCTCTTGAGCTCATTTCTAGGGTTTGGTGCCGATCTACTCCGTGTCGAGGTTTCTGCAGGTTCTAGGTGGAGAAACAGGCTTGTCTCATCCCATTGCATAACCTATTTTTGTAGATCTATGTTTGAGCAAGTTTGATTTCAGTCGATTTAAATCCCCTTTCGCAGGCCCGGACAATCCGGACATTTTCCTGGATTCTCTAGATTTCCCGGAGTATCCGGAAACTCCGAACCTGGTCTAACAGCTGGTTGAAAAGTGTGTAAATTTCAGATTCGACTATTCACCCCCCTCTAGTCGACATCTTGATCCTTTCACCGACTGTGGGAGGGAAATGGCGCCTTGCGCCCGGCCGCGGGGGAGCAGCGGCCCGACCGCGCCGCTGACCCGGCGAGTTCCCGCGCCCTACCGAACCCCTGGCCATGGACTGCTGCGCGGAGCGGCGAAGCGCACCTCCATGGCTACCGGGAGAGAGAGGAAAGGGAGGAGGAGGGGAGCGGCGGCCGACGACGGGGCGGCTCGGCAGGGTCAGGGAGGAGGGCGCACGGCGGCGTGCGGTGTCCGACGTCCTCGGCGACGGGAGGCGGAGGATGGGCCGGAGAGGGGGGCGGCGGCCGCACACGCGGTAGGGACGAGGCGGCGGCGGCCGCGCACGGGGTAGCGCGGAGCGAGGCGAGGAGGCGCGGAGATAAGATTCCGGACGGTTTTTTTTTGACTCGAAGAGATTGCGGATGGTTGGTGGGGAAGGCGTCATCGGACGTCCTAGCTATAGCATTACTGATGCAACATGTCAAGAACACGGATGCAACATGTTCACAATGATTGCAACATGAATGACAAACAATTGTAACATGAAGGCGACCAATTGCAACATGTAGCCGTAAGATCAAAACACTATAGCCGTCAGATCTAAGCACTTTAGCAAAAAAATCTCGTCGCAACATCGAGTCATGTAGCGTGCAACATGGAGAAGAATTTCGCAACATTCAAAAACAATTCGTCCGACTCTCGTTGCAACATCAAGTCACCCGTCGCAACATCGAGTCGTGTAGTGTGCAACATGGAGAAGAATTTCGCAACATTCAAAACAATCCGTCCGACGCATCGGACGTCAGGACCGTAGCTCTACCGTATTACAAACTCCATCAAGGATTCATATACCAACATGCTTCGTGAACGAACTTCACATTGGTGGAAGAGTTTCTCCTTGCTTGAATATCTTTGATGACCGCTTCATAGGGTCCCAGTTCTTCACCATGGATACTCCTGACCACATTAAAGCAATCCGTAGCCAGCCGAATCATACTCAGATTCGAGTTGCTAGCCAGCGCAAGACCTTCACAACATGCAATCGCCTCGACCGACTCAGCATCCATTAGCCGCCCCTCCGCCACCAATGACGACGATGACCCTAAGAAGTTGCCATTACCATCCCTTGCCACCGCAGCCGCCGCCACAGCCGCCCTATTTGGTATTTTTGGCTAACGTTGCATCAACGTTTATCTTCATGAGACAAACAAGTGGACCAATCCAACTTGGGCTAGCCTCTTGTGTTTGTCTCCTCTCTGGATTAACTGACGTGAGCGTTCTCAGCCCATCCAAAAGGCTCTAAAAGATGTTCTCATAAATGACTTTGCGCTTAGCATGCCATATAGCTCAAAGACGTACCACCACTCGCGTGACCTCATGGTGATTTAGAGACTGCATCACCACCATAAGCCACGTCCGCGCATTAACTTCCTGAATCTGGCATAGGAACTCCAGTAGCTCGGAACACTGATATAGTGATACTCCCTCCGTTTCAAAATACTTGTTGCTGTTGACTTTTTTTTTGCAACTTTGACCATTCGTCTTATTCCAAAAATTATCGCAAACATGTAAAACGATAAGTCAAGCTTAAAATACATACAACATTAAAACATATAGCAAACAAAATAAATTGTACTTGCACAATTTTTTGAATAAGACGAATGATTAAAGTTGCAGAAAAAAGTCAATAGCGACAAATATGTTGAAACGGAGGGAGTATGATTTTTTTTAGGGGTCGATGTAGTGATATGATGATAAAGGGCTTTTGCTTGTGGAATCAAAGGCCGTGATGCGGCCCGTGTAGCTGAAATTGCAGCACTGCGGCCCATCAAACTATCAGCACTTGGTCGTTTTACCTGCTTCTTCTTGTAATTCTAAAAAAAAAAAATCTGCTTCTTCTTAGTCCTTTCGTTCGTTCACGTCCCCTCAGATCATCAGATGATGCGTCAAATTCCACAGTTCCACCGACAAATAACGTGACGGTCGGTCGGTCGGTCGACAGTTATATGTTACGATGAATGAACTAAACTTGTCTGCACGGTGCACACGATCTGATCAACTGGATGCGCAAGGAAAAACCTAGTGTTATGCATGCCGACCTGGCCAGAGAAGAGCCCATGCGGCGGCCGTGCCAAGTGATCCTCGATGCCGCCGCGCGTGTTGCTGCAATGCAAGCGCGACCAAATCAGTATAAGTCACCAACTAACTAGTTAATTTTTTCTCTCATAATGAATCAGCATCAGCCGTCAACGACCAGCCAGTCAGACAGTCAGTCGCTCAAGGATTCGGCTGCCTAATTCTGCACTCTCGTCACAGATCACCTGGCGCTAGCTCCCCAATTTTTTCCGAGTGCTACTCCGCATAGAGTAATCCTACATGCTTGACTATAGGGTTCGCGTCGTGATCGAGTCCGTACGCAAGCTGCTCTTATCCCCGCCCTTTTTCTGCTATCATATCAGCATCTCTTTCTATCCACACTCTGCTTGCCCGAGTCGTAAAGCATTTCACTTTATGATTCACTAACCACTAGTGTGCTGGTATGTTATTACTTATTAGTACTGGAGTAGTGTCAGTTCGTGGGGGAGGTGAGATTGACGAACAACTAATATAATGTTGGTGGCAACTTGTTTTGAAGTGTAATTGTGCTTTGCTCTCATTTTTTCAACTTTGTGAATTTGTCCTCGACTATTCACAAAAATGTGTCTTACATTTTTTTTAATAGCCTATAGATAAATCAAACATTTGTAGTATCCATATTAAAGAAATGAGTGCCTTAGACAAACTGTCAAAAAATAAACATTCATGCAAGACCTATTTTTTAAGAATAAAAGTCCATTGGCATGGCAATAAAAATTCACATCTAGGACATTATTTTGACCAAAGACTTATTAATTTTTGAACAACTGCAGTACCCTTTTTGAACAACTGCAGTACCAACATGCTAATATGGCTCGTGGAGTTTCAACCTCACGCAGACAGTTGGGTAGAAATCCTGATCACCCATCATCCACACTCGCACACAGTCACACGCACACCATAGGTTTGGTTGTACTTTCTCAGTTTTAAATTATAAATCATGTTGTCTTCTTTCAGTTTTAAATTGTAAACCTAGAAAAGCTAAAACAATCAAAAATTAAATCTAGGACAAAAAGGGAGTAGTACTGTCTGTGTATCGCCATTGGATGCGAAAATTACGTACGTGTTGGACGGATTGCCATTCTTCGCTGCAGTTCTCCACGTTTTCAATCAGGCATGGGCGAAGAATAACTTGCTACAGCTAGCGAGATGGTGTGCACACAATGCTGCCAAGGACACGGACGAATGCGTTTACTGGTCCTCAGTTCAACACACACAGCAGAGCGTGATCATCAGTAGTATAGTCTTAAATAATTTGACTCGCCGCGCCTCGCGGACGCCTTTGTCTCGAACCACGCCAAACTCGAGACCGGGGGACGGAAAACGGAAGGGACGCGCCGATCGCTCGATCGGGACGTGCCAGCAGAAGCGCAGAACCGGACACCCGCCGACATCTCCCCATCAGCAGGCAGCAGCAGCCTACGTTCACAGTCTACGCCCCCCAAAAAACCGTGTAAGAATGGGCGCTTTCCGGGGAAGATGACGAGGGGGGCGACGCCGACGCGCTTTTCTCCCCGATAGGCTACATGGGGCGGTGGGGGGCGGCACGGCAGGTGCCGCCGGCCGGCTCCAGGCGCGCTAGCTTGACACGTCGTGCCCCGGTACAGCTAGGTAGCCAAAGCCCAGGAACCTCTGCACGAGCGAGCGGCCGGCCATTATTCTTGCTCTCTGCTGCAAGAAGCAATGTTCAGTGCATCATAACCTTCGCTGCATGTTATGGCGTTATGCATGTCTGATATGGTGTAGTATATGATGGCCGGCGTTCAGTGCTGTGATGAGAATTTTAGCTTTCTTTTCGTCATGCGACGAATCGGCCGTGTGTGTGTGTGTGTGTGCAGGCACACGATGCGTCTATGTTTTGTCTCCCGGCCGCATGTGGGCTCATGTGCATTAGGCATGTGCTCGGTGCTGCGTCTTGACACCTAGAAGCCGGGCGCGGCTTTAAGAGATCCAGAGATGCTAAAAAGTGGAGCATGATGATGTTTCGGCCGATTTAATTATAGATATTGTAAGTACTGTGGTAGGGAGAAGAACATATACGGAGTATATATATAGGAGCGCTAAACGACGACTAAGCTTCGTGGAAAGTGGAAACTGATACACTAGTACAAAAACGAAAATGTTTAATGAAACAAAGTATGTACTGTGTGTTTTTTGTAAGCGATGTGGCCGCTTTTATAATTAAGGTGCAAACATGCTAACAATAATACCCTGTCTTGACAATAATGGGGAATGGCATTGGAAATTTTCAAAATGGTTGTTTCAAACAATCAATGAGTCATGCTGAAGGTTTCATTTCAAATATATACAAATTAAATCGAGAAACAAAAAGGAAGATGAAGAGTTCATAAAATTCAATTTGTTTCCACGGATCAAGCCCAGCTCACATATTTCTCACAAAAAAAAAAATCACAGCTCACATACTATACATTACCCATATAATGCATATATGAAAGAACCCACAGAGAAGAGAGAAGACAAAAAACTTGCCAATAAGATCATATTTTAAACCTCCATTTGGCCTTACATTAAGGACGACAGACATTCCAAGCGCGTCCATGCCGACATATATAGCATTACATCACAATTTATAAACCAGTACCATGCAAGGTGCAACTGTCTAGCTAAAAAGAATACATATATAGCTCGACTGTCAAGATTCACGCATGCATGCACATGCCTTTTGTAACTCATAATCCAATTGTGAAAATCGACCGCCCACGCTTTCATATGTTTTAAGGACATACAGCAGGTACTTTCTTGAGGTGCAATATACACATATATTTCTATCTTCTCTTCTCTCGATGGATGACGAATGATGGAATCATATATTTGCTTGCAAACGTCCCGTCTGCTGATCCATTATAAGAAACTGCATCCCATCTGATCCAATGAATATCGAGTAGAGAGACTGTTCTACAATCTAGCTACACGCAGTTTTAAGTTGGCCTCGCGACCTGTGTGGATCAACAAACAAATAATTTCTGTAAGATATTACATGATGTACAAAACAATGATAATAGCGTACGTGTTCATGTACCGTGTTTCAGAAAAGGAAGTGCACGAATAAATTAAATGATACTCCTATATGACTAAGAAAGAAAACAATGATTACCAGCAATGGAATGGAAATGTCGTCTGTTTCAACTATATATCTCATATACAACATATATGCATGCAGGCATGCATATGCGTGCATTTATACGAAGTACACACTAATTAATCTGCACCAGAATATCTAAGAAGGCTTTGTTGGGTGGATAAAATACCACTGGTTATCAGTAGATGCAATGGGATGTACAGATGAGAGGCAATAGATACATGGAAGCTTACCAAGAAATAGCTTTCGCCCATTTGCAAGCTCTGCGTTAGAATTCCATAGTCGTTGACTGGGAGGAAGGCACCGGTAGAGTGAACGAGCATCACGTCCTGGCCAAACATGGCTCGTAAGTCTATTGGACCCCTGGGAACGTCCATTGGGACTCCGTTGATGAACACCGTGATCGTCGCTGGAATTTTTGCAGCCAATCAGCCAATCAATCCACACAGCTATAGCCAGTTCGTTGAGAATCCACTCAGAAATTAAAATTATACTATACCGGCATCTCTCAGAATGAATATCTAGCCGCTCTCATTGACGACAATATTAAAAAAATTGGATGCGGAGGGAGGTGCCAAACGAACTTCTTAATTTGACAAAGTTAATTATTTGGTCGTCGTTGCTATATAGGAGTACCCCAACACAATCTCCTCACGTTTATTACGCTTAAGTTATTTTGGCTCCAGGCAATTTTCTACTGAGGAGCAAACGTAACTAAGGCTACCACACAATGCTTGAAAAATATGGTCCATCAGCATGCATATGCAGATATGCTAACCTAGCTAGTAGCTACAAGTAATCTGAACTTGTGCTGAACTGCTGATTGATTATACTAGAACATGTACGTAGCTAGGGAACAAGTTACCATTCCATATATCTAGGGTTAAAGCATATGCTTCGTGGCACAAGCTGATTATTTCACCAGCATTTGTAGTTTAACTTGTTACTACGTTGTTCAACATATAGGCATATCAAATATGCAGTTAGATTATTGCACTCAAAAAGCTTAATCCCATGCATGTGTCACATGGAACGATCGAGGGCTGCATGCATGTATATGTTTAGTACATGAGTGTGAATATGTTCATGCATAGTGTAGTAGTTTTATTTCTAGCTTACAGTTAGAACCATCGATTTAATAATTTCTAAAAAAGGAGAAAAGAACAGTCACGCGTATGCATACACAATATGGTGACCGGAGAGTGTATATATATATGTATCATGTGGTATGATCTTATGCACCGGTAGACTGGAAGGTAACCGAACGATACTTGAGGAACTGAAGAACAAGAACCAATGCAATAATTAACTAGTAACGAAGACCAAAATAAAAGTATGCGTCCAAAAGATCCAAGCTAGATCTCCTAGAATTCTGCATCGACTCATAATTACTTCAATACCAACAAAATTGTAGTGATGAAATAATATCAACATTATTTTTACACCACAAACAATTAATTCCCTAATTCTCGGTAGATTGATTCCTATGCACTGCAGCAAAAACCGCACATGAACCTATTTGTGGTCAAAATGTTTTTATGATGCTTCAAAATTGAAGATTTTTGGATGAAAAGGAGCGAGACAATAAACCAAGAAATTCTTCACCATGAGAAAACGCGAGACAATGAGCTAAGAAATTCTTCACCTTGAGAAACACATGCATGAAATAGATGAACCAACCGATCCAAAGATTCGAAAGCAAGAACCCTCACAGCAATTGAGCTAGATCATCAGTTACTGACCTGAAGGTGATTGGCATGAGTAATACTGCTGCTGGTGTCCGGCGGTGCTCGGCGCCATGGAGGACGAGGCGGCGACTGGGCTTTCCGCGAACCCCATCTGCCGCGAGATGGCGAAGAGATCGTCGCTGCCGCCGCCGCTGTCCACGTCGCCCATCAGCCCGGACGCCAGCGGCGACGAAGCGCCGCACGACGCCTGGAAGTACCCAGCGCCGGTTCCGGGCATCCCCGGACCGAGCGCGAACAGCCCCAGCGACGAGCCTCCCGTGCTTCCGGACGACGAGGAGGAGCTCGCCTGCTGCTCATACTGGCAGGCGTTCCCACCCATGGCCAAGGGGTATTGTACGGCGCCTGCAGACGGAAGGCCCATGGTGGTGGGGCTAGCCGCTGGAGAGCTCTGGGCGGCGGAGGAGGCTGCTGCTGCTGCCGCTGCCGCCGCCGCGGCCTGCATCTGGCGCTGGCGGCGGCGCGAGCGGGAGCGGCGGTTCTGGAACCAGTAGAAGACGTTGGCATCGCCGACGGCGCCGAAGCGCTCAAGGAGCTTGCGGATGCGGACGGTCTCATCCTTGGGCGGGTTGACCATGCCGCTGTTGAAGATGGACTCGAGGATCAGTATCTGCTCCGGCTTCGGCGTCCACCGCGACCGCACCGGCTCCCCGCCGGTGCCCCGGCCCCCGCTGCCGCTGCCGCCGCCGCTGCCGCGCTCCTCCGGGCTTCCGCCGGACGACTGCCTGTCCGGGCTGTTGCTGCTCCCCTCCATCGATCGATCCAGCTGGTTAGGCGAACGCAGAGCGTTGGTTGTTTGGAATCTTTGGCTCTGGAAGGTTGTTGGTGTGCGCGACACACGACTAACACACACACACACTACGTGTGAATTGAAAGCAGGGCAGTACTCCGTAGGTTTGTGGTCTCGATCGAGAGAGAGAGAGAAGTGGGTAGCTTGAGGGAGAGGCACCCAATTTAGGAGACAACCACACTGGCACACTCATGTCCTTGTTGAGTGGCCTGTACTTATAGGAGGGGCATCCGGGCAGGCTAGGAGATAGGGAAGAATGTCCTGGAGAAGTTACTGAGCCTAATCTACTGTGGAGATCGAGTAGCGCAAGATTTTTTTTTTACTGCAAGGCTGCCTTTGTAAAAGAACTCCAACTGTTCGTTACCAGAACAGGAGCCAGGAGGAGTGCTTTGCTAGTGTTGGTTAGGTGCCAACCAGCTTAATGAATTCATTTCTACTTGTCTGATAGGCATGATGCCCAGTAATTAAACACTGTCCATACGCTTTTTGCTAATAAAAATGCTGAGGAACATTGTTTGACATTCCCATATCGTCCTTTACCTCAAGAAATACCACTAGTTGACACTTTTGGGAGGTGAATAATTATGTACTATGAACATTCCATGTGAAGCTTTCTTGGTGTTGTGTTGCTATGGAAATTCCTTGCTTTTGCAAGGGTACTGACTGGTGGAGAACCCACTGGCATGTCTGCTGCAGATATATACTTACTACTCAGAATTTGATCGCATAAATCGTTCGATGTAGCGTGATGGAACTATATATAGAGCTAATTGTGCTCTTAGCTAGGAGTACTTGCGAGGTGATATATAAATGGATTAGACCTTAGTTTAGGAAAGACCGGGAGAGAGTAGGTGGCATGATGACTAAGATGCCCATTGATTACTATTGGCTGGTTTTATGGGATAGTGCAATGCTTATAGTGATAGCAACATATATTGTCAGGGAAGAATCTGTACGTATACCTGGTGCTTTGTATCCGACCCTCAATTGTTCCTGACTAGCTATTTAATTATCCCTCATCTAAGCCTGCAAATATTGTAGATGCATAATTGCTTGTTCAGGTATTACCTTGGTGCATCATCTATTTACATTTGCCATTCCAATATATATAGATGATTTTATCTCTAGCTAGTAACTCTCTCCTCAGCCATTATTACTAGCTTCAAATACAACTCTTATTACTAGCTTGAGAAACGAATTCCGTATATACTTGCAAGTTGTAATAACTATTATTATTATTGATTAGTGTCCTTTTAAACTCTCACGATACATGTAGAAAAAAGAAATTTTTGAAATTTTCAAAAAAAAAAGAAATATCATGTGCACTAGCTTTCTGAAAAAAAGCATCTATTAACCCCCAATATGTATCTCAATTATTCACATCTATTATTATTATTATAAAAAGGATATCAATTTTAAATATCTATATAATTAAACATTTTGTTAGAATAAGAGAGCAATTTTGATTAGTTATGGTATATCTCAAGATTGAAAAAAAGCACCATATATAAGCGCACTGGCCTCGCTATTGATGAGCATATCACTTTCTACTAAAATTATAATTAGACATAAGTGTCACTCAAAACTCTAATTTGGGTGAGCATGTTCCATGTCAGAGAATCTAGTAGCCAACTGAGCTAGCTCAATATAATCCAAAGCTTCTAGGACTTCTATATCTTCAATTTACTATCTCGTACATGCAGATGCACAGGATGATGGACTGTATAAGGTCAGTCTTAGTGTACAGTTCTATTGCACACAGTTACCTATATTGAAAACTAGCTAGGTAATTGTGTCACAAAAGTTTCACGGTGATTAAACTTCTCATACCAGTCTCAATGGAGGTTTCATGAAGAGTTTCATGACATTAAATATTATCGCGAACGTGTTGATGAGGGAACGATAGAGTTTCATGGAATGTGAGGGAGTTTAAGTTCATCCTCATAAAACTCCATTGGCATAATTATCTACTTTTCTATCTAGGTAATTGTGCAATGAAACTGTGCACTAAGACTAGCCTCATATGTGATGAAACTCTCCATTTTCTTTCATAAATACATTGCCAAATCAACAAAATTGGTGATGTAGCATGAAAATTAATGCTCATGAAACCATCAATGTAACTCCCATTGAGATTGATCTAATAAATTTCAACTTATTTTTGTAGACATACACGGCATTTATATAGTTATTATGTAGGTACCCATGTTTCATGGCATGACAGATTAGGTTCCTCTCCAATCAAATGGTGAGTTGCATCGATCAACATCAGAAAAAGAGCTCGGTTCGTGGCCATCAATTCACACAACCAATATGTAAACAAATAGGAGCAGGCCTAGGCATCCGTGATTGCATTCCTCCGATGATGACGATAGAAAGTGAAGAGCACCTCAGTTGCCACTATCATCGCCAAATTGTCTTGTCCTAGTTTGTGGGCAAACCAATTATTAACAGCGAGTAGTACGCTATATTAAAAGAGAGTGATCCAACCACGCCACTTGTTAACAAGGTGTTAGACGTCGCTGTTATGATCGATCGAGCATTATTATAGCTTTACCAAAACCTATCTTTACTATTGTACGTTGTACAAAGTTGACAAAGGCAAAAATAAATTGGGTGTGATCCTTTGTGTTATTTTCCATATTGGTTATGAAAATAGTAGTAAAAAAAGTATGTTGTTATGTTCTGTCAGTGTGGCCCTGCATGCGTGCCAAACTGCCAGAGGATGCAAGTGAGGATTATTGCCAAACAAAAATGACAATGTTGTAAACTGGTGTTGGGACATGTTTGGATTGTTGGGGTAAACTTATTACCGTAAATTTGCCCCAATTTGACACTTTTGAGGGGCAACTAAAATTTAGAGGGGCTACACATTTTCTCAACCCTATTTACCTTACATGTTGTGTTTGCATTGACATCTTTGGGGCAACTTTAGGATAAATTTGCCCCTTTAGTCCCATTTGTCCAAACATGCCCCTGAACTGTTTTTTCTGTCCAAACATGCCCCTGAACTGTTTTTTCTGTCCTAAGCGCAATGCATTAGTAAAAAAATGCGTTGTTATTTGTTGAAAGCAACAATAGAAATATTCCTTCAATTTGGAATATTTTACATCAATCACAACATGGACCAACTGTACGTTGTGTCATTGTCACCGTCCAGAAGGCAGAAGTTATGCTGCAGGTCGTACTTCAAGATAAAGTATTTGTCTACGAAATGATGCAAAATAAACAAATTTCAAGCAGGAAGGCCCAAGCTTTCAGGTGTTGGTCTACGAAAATCAGTACTATATATTAGTAATTTAGTACTATGGTTTAAGGGCTTAAGGCTACTCAAGTATACTAACTGCTGGATATGAATCCAACATAGCAAAAATCTAGCTTCAGTGTGTCACCATAATATATTCTCATCGTGTTAGGGAAAGTGACCTCTCTCTTTCCCCCTCACATTCTTTAGGGTAGATGCTCCTACCAGTCACCGGCCCGGCCCCAAAGAGAGTCCAAATCACATGTGGTGTTAGAAGGCATGAGGGGACAGATGGGTCCCACAATTTGGCTTGCCTTGACCTTATTAGGAATGGTGCTGGGTCCCTGCATGCTTTTTCTTTCTTGTAGGCGATATCTCTCCAGCTCCCTCCTTGGCCTCCATCCTCATACTGACCAAGTTTTTTTTTTGGAGGGGGGGGGGGGGGGGGGTTAAGAAATGGCGAGGCTTGATCAGTCAAATTCGAATTTCACAAACTTTTATCCGTTGTTTGGTTTGTTGCGAATTCTAGTCCATGTCATGTGCCATAATTCTGTATAAACCAAACTGTTCTGAATATTCTGTAACAAGATTTTGCAAATATGCTGGATTGGGCCTCTCTGGCTTTCAGGAGGAATACTCAGATGGAAGCCTCAGATGGCACATAGGACATGGTCGCCTATGCGAGATATCATTATGGACGATGGATTCTTTGTTTAAGCACATCTCAAGCATCAACCGTCGCCGCGACATCTGGTGAAACGATACAATCATTGCTTAATAGCGTAATCATGTCCTAGATCGGTTAGAAAACTCGCAGTTGTTGACTATACAGAGTCTATAAAAAATCAGGGAGAGCAGAATCATTTTCTTAACAGAACAACTTATTGATTTGTTCAGAAAATAAGAATGCATTATGTTGGTTTTGATCATTGGTGCACGCAAGTATATACAGTGGGGGGGTTTTTTTTTGTCCTAGGGTTGATGACGAATATTATATTATTGTCCTTTAGCCGGTATGTAACCGCTAGTGAAAAATATACTCCAGCCGGAGCATGATGAGCCAAAGCCAACAGAAGCCTAGAGGATCGTGGGGCCCAACCCAAGCACAGTGGATCGTCAGAGCCTGTGTGGTCCCCACCGTCTGAGTGACTAGGGCTGACGTGGTCTGGAGTGGACGTGACCGTACCCTGGCCGACCCTGGCAGTAGCAGGCGGAAGGGCCAGTTCCTGCAGGCGGCAGCAGCTAGCTGGGCAACGCGGCGAAGGCATCGATCGACGGAGGAGAATAGGAGATCCCCAATTCCCCACCCTCGAGGCCTCGACCCATTCCGCCACCGCCGTCCACGTTCGTTCTCTTCTCGCCGCGTTAGAAGAGTAGTAAAAGAGATTCCGATGGCGATCGACCGCGAGCGAGGTAGACGACAAGGGCGCAGCGGCGTGCGCATGCGGGTTGGCCTCCCGGGTCGGTCGCAGCGACGCAGCAGGGACGACGCCAGGCCAGGGAAAGCGACGACAGTGCGGCAGGCAGGCCCAGAAATGCTGTGGCGCGCCCGCGACGACGCGGGTCCGCCGGGGGGCACCGCGTCACGCCCTGTCGCCACCCCGCGCCCCCGCCCTTTGTTTCCCTGCCGCTTCCGAGAGCGCGCGCGCGCGCGCCGACCGACCCCTCCTCCTGTCCGCACGTCGTAGCTTTCCGCCGACCCCCGCGCGGCCTCTCGTCCGCTTGCTTCGACCTCGATCGGCCGGTTAGCTGATGACGCGGTTGCCGGGTTGCGCGAGGCGCCGCCGATCGAGGCCGCCGCGACGTGGGATCGGTTCCGGCAAAAGTGAAAAAGTTACTGGCGGCGGCTGGCCGCGCGCGGCGCCGAGAATTTGACCACCGCGTTCGTACTCGTCGGCTGGGATTCTCATGTAGATCGATCCATGTGGCATGTGGTTGGGATCCCGATGCTCGCCGGCATCAATCATGCGTGCGCATGCGCGCGCCAGCCAGAGCCGGCACGTCCCATCCATCCCCGCCCCCCGCTGCACCTTGGTTGCTTCCTGCACTGCACGGATTTTTACTCCAGCGGCCGGGCAGCGGCTGGTGGTAGATGGGGAGGTCTCCCTCCTGAGTCCTGCTGGCGTGACGGCACACATGACGCTTGAACGTACTGTAGCGCTACATGCCGGCACTACTTTTCCTGAAACGTTTCCGAGAACCTGGACTGTCGCTTTCCGGTACGATGGTGATCAAAGGTGATGCAGGAGGAAGAAGTTGCACGCAGCCGCAGGCGGTGCCAACGTGCCTTTTTCACTAGACAACATCCATTCCCCTCGAACCATGCATGTATTTGTTTTCCCTTTCCTAGTTTGACTTGCTTGAGACGACATGCTTGGTAGCAAGACGCATGTTGCTAAACTTTTATGTCGAGGTGTGAACGGAATCCTTCACTGTGACGCGATATTGGTAAATACCTCTGCCACACCTTGTTTGTCTGGTTCATCAGTCACCAACCAGCAGTATTTTTTTCTTACATCAAATCAACACTATGCACCGACCACCAACCAGTTAACGGTATTTTTCTCTCTCACAACAAATGAGCATCGTCCATCAACCATCAACCACACGATCGGGCAGGGTAATGGGACTCCAAGTCCAAGACACCAAGAGGATTTTGTGGTAGGGCAGTAAAATTAGTTGCATTTTAGCTCTGTTTGCAAAAGAAAAAGATTTAAAATTCAGTGGGTGTCCCAAAACCGAAACTGTGCTGCCAAATCAAACAACGCTTGCCACAGCAGTCAAATCTCTCTACCAAATTAAGGTACAGTGCGACAAAGTGTGAGCATCAACCAACCCACTGTACTTAATTTACCCCCCAAGCTCTTGGTGTGCTTGCTTCGCCGTGCGTTATTCTTTGTAAACAAGATTATCCTGTTGCTCAACATGTAGTACGGTGCATAGCGTGACGCCGTGACCGCTGCGCTGCGCGGCTGGTGATGGAGAGAGGATCATTGGTCAATCAGACTGCTAGCTCGCTTATATTTTACGGTTCCTTTTTTCTCTTGCAATGCTTTGTTATCTTAATTTTTTTTCTGCGTATCTTCATATATATTCTGATGCAACGTGCTGCTCACATGAGTCAATCAGAGAACACAAAATTATTATAAGTTACTGCGTGCAAGGAGACACGTACGCAAGTCCTTTGTCAATGAACTCACATTCTTACAGTTCCAAATTCTCTGGTGCATGCATGACCGACGGCCCAAATTAAAAGTTCGGCCGCGCAGGGTGGACAAACCGACCGCGACCTGGACAGGAATTCCATCGCGTGTACTACTCGTTCCTGCTGCTCACTGTCCCGAGCACGTCCTAACCAAACCAATGATGCAAACATGCCTAACACACTTTGACCTTCCTCGCTGGCCGGGCTCCTAAAGTTGTCACTGGATCCAGTGACGACGGATTCTTGCTCGAAAAGCTGGATAGGTTAACCTAACGTAATAATGATCTATCATACTCACCAACACAGCCCTAGAAACGGGGGCACGAGGTAGGCCTCAACGATCGAGATGCATGATGCGCCATTATCGATCACTACGGGAAAATCGACTTTTGCCGTGCGTGAAACTTTTGCTGGGCATGGTGCGGTCATCCCCAGCGTTGTGGAGCCATCCCCAGCGCTGTGTAGCCCTGTTACGATGGGACGCCACCACGCCGGCCCCTGTACGGCATGAGCGCTCCCGCCATCGAGGCTCTCGAAAGAGCATGGATCATCCTCGAAGGGTGTACGGGCAACGACTTGGTCCGCACACTGACCGGCGCCGCCGTACGAGCAACGTGCGCCGCGTCCCCTCCGCTAGCTGCGGCGCCGCCCGGCCATCCCGGGCGCTGTGCGACTGGCCCAGGGTCCGTGCGATCAGCACCAGCGCTGTGCGGACATCCCTGGCCCTGTGGCACCATCCCGGGCGCTATGCTGCCATCCCCGGTGCTATGCGGCCATGCTCCGATGGGACGCCGCCACGCCGGGCCCTGTACAGCGCCGGGTGCCCTCGTCAGCAAGACCCTCGAACGGGTGCACGAACGGCAGTCAGACGTGCACGCCGAGCGAGCTACCCTCGAAGCTTTTCCCCGACCAGCATATAGCCACCACGACACCGGCAAGTGTTGAGACGTCAGGACGCCATCAAATCGCAAACACTGTGTGCCAGTACCACAATACTGTGTAAAACCCCGTGCGGCACGTTTGTAAGCCGCCTCCCCTTGGTCTATAAAAGGAGGAGGCGGTCGCCCGCCCGCCGGGGGACGAGATCACTACACACCCACACCCGCGCTCACTCGCATACTCGCTCCCTGATATTGGCACTTTGCCTCAATCACTTAGCAGAGACTTGGAGGCCTCTCCTCCTCTCCCGCCTTGCTTGTAGCCCCCCTCTACAGGCACCACCGGTGCGAGTCAATACAGCGCGCACGCGCCAATCTGCTGGACGTACGACCCCGCGGTCGGAACCAGGATAAACTCGTGTCCCCTGTGTTGTCATTTGCACCGACCATCGAGAAACTGATCACAGCGTAACTTACTAGTTAGTGTCGGGACTAATCCTAACACCGACAATTATTTCCCTCTTCTAAAAAAAAGTGGGTTTACTAGGATTTATGTGAAGCCATACTATTTAGTGCTACCAACTTTTTGTGCTGCAGGTTCTAGAGCTTGGACATTATTGGAAGTGGCACATAGTTAGATTTACCTAGAAAAATTGTTCAAAATTTTGTATTTTGCTAGTCAACAATTCATATTGAATGACAGTTTGTGGTAAAATTTACAGTATGCCAGCTGGATCGCCGGGATTTTTTTTTGAATGGGGGTTAATTACAAGTCAGATGCGCTCAACTCAACTGCACGCATAAAAATATATTGTTGTAATGCAGATGTAAAAGGCAAACTAAATCAATACAAGTTTTAAAAACATCGTCGTCACTTATCTAAAGTACGTACTTATCCTTAATTATGATGTACTAGTAGTACTACAATACAGTAATACACAAACAAAGGGATCTGATTACATTGACTGAGTATTGTTCTTTCTCAAAGGAGCTTCATGTAGATGGTACAGCAAGTGCATATTTGACGTGGACTTTCCGCGAGCAATGAGGTGAGTGAAATACGACAGAGTTGAAGAACAATGGAGCATGAGTCAGTGTAACTTTTGGCTCCTTGTCGGGATCAACTTTTCACATTCCTACTGATTGTGCACTGTATAAATAATGTCAATAGTGTTCTTATTATTTATTAATCAAAATAAAGCTTGCTTTATCTAAAAAGATATAATGTTGATAGCACCCGTGTGCAGTTCCATGTTAACAACTAAAAGGAAAGGAGATCGAATACCATGGAAAATTATATATAAACCTTTTGGCTATAAAATAAAGGAGAGTGGGGGGTGTTGGATCCTATTAACGCAACCATCACAACCATGTGCTTTTTATCATTATTCCGCATAAGCGCCCTATTCATGTGAGTACTTTTTTGCATAAATGTGAAAATTGACTGCCTTAATTTATCTATTCTGGAAGTAGAAGAAAATTGATTCTAACTTTAATGCGTTTGAAGTTGAAGATCTATGCTCTAGCCCCATTTTCCTTCTTCGCGGACACTTACTATGCATGTTGTCACAATACTAAAGCACTTGCAAAAAATGCTCCGCGGAACACATCATCCCTTATGCCATGGTGAGTCTTGTTTAAGCCTCAGAGGTGCCATGTGTCCTTATTAGCACCAAAGACGACGATGACCATAGTCTTGGAAGGACATAGAAGGTAGGGAGAAGAAGTGCAAGGAAATGTATTTAGTTTATTTAAAAACTAAATAATGAAAATATATTTCACAACGGCTCTAATTATGCTCGTTTGATATAACAAATAACTTTGTTCTTTATAAACTCAATCAATGCAAACTTAGTACTCTAGTCAATTGCCCCCATCCTAAAAACTTAGCAAATGTTAGTTAAATGGACAATGATTGTTACTAATAAAATAATTCTTTTTCCATTTTGTCGTTAAGCTTGACGTGGCTATGGTATGGGATTTGCTTTAGCAAGCACTAACAACAAAGTGTTTTTTTTCTTTTATACTACAATACATAAGTGCATGAACACTAGTTTCCTCGTCACCCAACAAGCCCCACACTGCACGCGGCCAAGAGAATGCCACAAACAAAGAACATACTTGCGTGCATGGATGTATAATACTAGGAACTTTTCAACCAAACAGAGACGGCTAGCGTCATCGTTTTTTGTTTCCTCCTAGAAACTTGCATGTACACTAACTAAAGTAAGTACTCCGTACATTATAATTCTAGTATTCATCGATGGCACATCATTGTGCAGGTACGGTGCAGAGTAAAACGAACGAACACGTCGGAAAGTTGGTTAAAAAGCGTACGAACCAGTGAGGATGGAGTACTTGATCTTCTTGGTGTTCCTTGCTTCATTATATTGGTACCTGCTGCATCAATCATATTTGTAATGCAAGTGAATGGGCGCTACAGAGCGAATTGGCTTATGGTAGGATGATCTAATAGGACACTATCCATCAGAGTTCAATCCTGGTGCACGCACCTTTTTCTGATATTCTCCCAAGATTTACCTGCGTTATATATTAAGTGGTAAGCGGCATTCTCGTTGACACCTCGACTTCAGGAATCTCCAGATCTGTCGGGTGCTCAGTCCTCCGGATGTGATCGACAACGAGGCGTCAATAGTGACTTCGAGCCGGATGCTCAGTCCTTCAGAGGTACTCATAGAGGTAAGGTTTGCGTACGTGCATTCATATGTGTTGTGATCATCTGCGTTGTATGGTGTATTTCTTTAAAAAAAAAAGAATGAGCGCTGCAGAATGAGGTGCTGAATCGATGTCTCGTCCATGTCCGACACATAACGATGCGCGGACAAATCATCATCTGCGCTGCGGAGAGTGGGGGACCATGGGAAAAAATAGCTTGATACGCCAGGGAAAGTTGCCCGGCGCCGGCCAGAGTGCGCGGCGCCCTGAAATTCCCTGCTCCGCCGATCGATACTCCACACCAGCTGCGTGCCTGCGTGCGTCCCAAAAGCCAAACCAGCGGCTGCATGTGCGTGATGTCCATGCAGACATGCAGATGATAGTTTATTCGGAGTCCGTTTCAGCAGCAAATGATCCGGCGATACACGCATCGACCCGCGGTTCTTCCTTCCGGAGCCTGCCTGACTTCACGAGGAAGCTAAGTGCGCGGGCATTTCTTGATGTCTCTGTGCAGCTGCAATCATGCTGCGTTGGACTTGGACGTGTGTTTTGTTTTGTCCTCAGAGACGACAGGGCAAAAGTGGGTGCATGCCGAAGGTCTCTGAAGAAGTTACCGGAACGGAAAAGGGCACGCACAGATGCACTGAAGGAGTAACAAGAACAGGCCCAAAAAAGGGAGACTCGGAAGAGAACGACTTGTACATCTCTGTCTCAGAACGAACCGTGTAGAGGGGGAGTCGAGACTGGTAAAGCCGAGACCGTGCGAGTTGGGCTGTCGGCCGAGTGTGCCGCGATCACGTCTGGATCGGCAGCGCAGCACCAGCAGCTAGAGCGAGGCGATCGAGATCGATCTGTTCCCTTCCCCCGGAAGCAGGGCATGCGGACAGAGCATGCTGCCCTCGAATCGTGGGTGCGAGCTACGGCTAGCCGAAGCAGCTCGGTTCATTCGCGCACGGCGTGGCTGCGGCATGGTCAGCAGTATCTGCGCTAGCTTGACCCCTGTGCCCATGCTCGCCAAATCGTGTGGAACAGCCGGCCTCTCTATTGGCCGGCCGCGCGCGACTCCGGGTGTGCAAACTCTCCGTGTCAGTGGTTCGGCAGCCGGTGTTCGCTGTGCAGCCTGCTGCCTGCGGTAGTGCTGCCGACCGGCCCGCCGTAGGGGTATGCGGCTAACTTGTAAAAGTGTAGGTTGTTGCAAGCAGCATCCAGTCCAGGGAGAGTATGGTATGGGTACGTGGAAATCCCTGCCGCCAGTACAAGATGATGGTATGAGGCTCTTATCTTATCCATGAATAGTAGTGCTGGAATAGTCGTCGATACTACTCCTTTAATTTATAGGTATATTATCTTATCATTTTTTTATAAAAAGAAAATAAAAACAGGATGGATATTTGAAAGAGATATGTGTGTAAGAGGGTAAGTTATTAGAGGAGTTAAATGCATCGGAGGTACATCAACTTGTAAGCGTCACTTGAATCCATCAACTCCGAAAGTGCATTAATTTTGACATTCCCCGAGCTGAACGGTGGTAGCCTCCTCCTGTGCGGTGTCTCTGCTATTCTTAAGTGCTCTTTTGAGCTTTGTCGGCAAAGTTGTGGTGCTGGTCTCGCCAACAATCTACTCTATGAAATGCCTCAATTAAGAGGTGCTTCTTTGAGCCAATTTATCATGTCAAGTCAGCACTAGAAGCATACGTGGACCGGTATGGAGATGTGGTGAATGACTCAACAAGTTTACATACCCAAAAATGCACTTTTGAAGTTGATGAATCTAAGTGACACCCATTGCAAGTTGATGGGTCTACAAGTACAACGCATTTTACTCTTATTAGAGCTATACCTTTGTCCAAGAATACATTAGATTTTTTTTCATTTTTGCTCATTTATTATTTTCGCATAAAGTATATCAGTTTTACAACTACAAAACCAATAAAATATATATAGTATGGTTCAACTATTTCAAAAAAACTAAACTTGGAAAGACTTTTATGGACCTAACTACTCTACATATATAGCAAGACTCTCTTTTCGAAAACTTGTCTGTATAAGCATTTCATCACGGCGAAGTATAAGATATTTAAGGAATATATAGCGACCTCACTCAAACCAGGTTACTACTCCTGCTTTTAATTTTATTAAGTGATCATCAAACGGAGTATATACTACATACATCATAGATATGCTTATAATTTTATCAAGTGATCATCAAAGAATACAGAAGTTTGACTTTTCCAAAAAATTGGACATGCCTTGTATTCTTAAAACCGAAGGCCAACGGCTTCCCTTTTCATTATTCAGTTGGCATCAGGGCTGGTGAAAGTGGCCCGGCCGTGCAACCTCAGCGTTCCATCCAATCCATTGCACGTTAAAGATCCAGTGCGGCGGTGTACCTGTACAGACGAACCTGCAAGTCCATGCGTGGAAACTGCACGGCTGCCTGGTCCCTGTCTTACTGAGCCGTGAACATCGCTACTGCTGAGAGCAACCTTTCAAGTACCATTCGTTCCCACGTGCTCTGTTAGCTGTCGGTGCCCTCGACTGAGAATGTTTAGTACTCCCTGTCATGTTTTCCTGGCAGAGGATTAGTTACATGCTTTGCTAAAGCCATATGAGGAGACTCAAAACCACCAATGTTCAAATCAGCAAACCGTAACCTCACCAGGGTCACGTACTGACTACGGACACTGCTCGCAGATTCCCCTGTCTGCGGGAGCCTGTGATCCAACAGCACCTGCACAGTACTAGCTCGACGAGCACGTCAACGTCCACCCCCCAATGCAAGAGATCACCGGAGCACACCGCACCTGCGGAGCGGAACCCCCTCAACGTCTGACGTCTCGGCACTGGCAGGCGGACCTACTGACAGCCTGTGCCCGGCGCCGGCGCGCGACACTGCCAGGGGCCAGGGCCCCCGGGGGGGGGGGGGGGCGGTGATCGACGCCGATGCTGCCACTTCCTGCCCCGGCGGGCGGCCTACAGACGTTACAGTACGTGCACCGGCGACAAGCCACGAAAGGGAACCGGCCGGTTCCGCCGGGCGGCGCGGCAGGCCGGCCTCGGTGCCAACTTGCCGGCGGATCACGTACGCAAGTGGCCTCGACTCGATCCCGCTAGCTAGCGGCGCGCGGTTGGCAGGGCGAGAGGCGGCGAGAGATCGAGCCTGCCGGCTCCCGCGGCGGGACTTGGGACATGGGACGACAGCGGCGGGGACACCCCGGGACAGTTCCAGGTAGCAGTGGGTTCCGGGCGTGTCACCACGGCACGGGACACCGCGGCACGACGCGACCCGCGCTTTTTCCGCCGTGGCCTCCCTCACCCGCAACCGGCTGGCTGCTGCCCTCGTGGGCTCGTGCCCCCGATCCATTTCTTTACGAGCAGCTAGCTACGTAGGACTCCTGTGAGTCTACTCCAACACCCCGGTGGTGTCATGTCGCTCGAGTCTCAATCTGTGTCGCGGCCTTTGCAGCTGGCGGCCGAGTCCTTTTTCTGGCCGTGCTCCACTACACGTCTCTCTGTGCGCGTGGACTGTGGTGATGCCATAAACAAATGTGGAAGATGCCAGAGTTTGGAAGCTTGGGGCACCGGTCGGTCACCCTACAGCTGCCCATGCTTTCGACTTTGACGTGAATGCGAGTGTGTGTAGCTTCAAAGTTCACGTCTGTGGGCAGGCTCAGTTTTAGCACGCAAGGATGGAGCGTGCACTTAAAAAATTTGGAACATAAACCTGCAAAATTTGAAATTTCGATACCACTGATCTTCAACTTGACCTGAATGAATGTGCGTGGGGCGAAATTTACCACGTTGCTGGAAAATTAAGAGGGATGCAAATAAGGTGGCATCTGGCCCGATCCAGCAATCGAGGAATGCAGCAAGCTCTGAGGGTTCCAGGCCCGCCGCAGCGCGAGGCGGCCCATTTGATCCGTGTTGCAGCGAGTATATATACTTAGCTGATTCATACATAGTACGCAAGGCTTGTGACCGTGAGGTTTGTTTTACCAAAGGCAAAGTCTTTCAAGAGAGTCATGCTACTTGTTTTACCACACAAGTAGTTAGATTCCCCCGACCTGTCGCGCTTGACGGCGTCCCATGTCGGGAGACCCACAATGACGCCCTCCTGCACCATGAACCCAAAGTCATTCATTCACCAAAGAAACGGCTTGGCGAGCTTTGCAAATCCGACGAATGATGCAAATTTCTATGAAATAATCACGACAGCTGATACAATCACAACAAGCAACTGTGCAATTGAAGGACGAAATGGTAGCATCAATTCATCAAAGCGGAATGCCGTGTGCAAATGCAGCCTAACATTGTAATCTTCAGTTAACAGCAGGGAAATTCAGGGGGGGAATACCACATGACGCCATCGCAGGGCAAAGCAGCCACCAGTCCACCACTAACGTACATTGTTACAAAAGGCAACGTGTTAGCGACAGAAAGAACTAAGATTTAAGACGTGGGCACAAAAACATCGCATTCAACCTTGTTCATCTCGAATTAAGCTTGCCGCCCAGGAGCAAAACCTATGGCTTCTTTCTTTCCATTCATCATCACCAAATCAATATAATAATAACTCAAAACTGGCTGTTCCTCAAATCTTTGGTAGAGTTCCTTTCCGTGGACACTTCAGGACCTAAACTATGACGATAATACATAATGCTGCCCCCAAACTAGATACAGCATCCAGAAAAATTGATATAGGCCATGAACTGCTGAGAGCAATTATTCCAAAAAGCTGGTGCAGGCGATTATTAGTTATTACAGCAGCATGTGGATCCAACTATCCAAGATAGCCTGACCTGACCGGTTTGCTTCCATGGTTTTCATGAAGGCATTGAAAATGGACTTATGGTAGAAGGTATCCTCCATTTTCTTTAAAATCTCCTCCACAGCTTCAAATCTCAAACCGCATCACAAAATCAGACAAGCAATAATTTGACCCAAGTTGTAAGCATCATAGCAAGAGTATCCAGGTCTTGAGCCTCAAAAATTTTCTCTGTACATACAGATGCTCGAGTAGCCTAACAAGAGTATCAACAAAATTGGTACCTTTACCTAGGGCGAGATTGATAGCTTCCTTAACAACTGCAGGGTAGTAAGCAGGAATATGCAGCTCCTCGATATATTGTTGCACTTCATCCAAAATACCCTTACCAAAATACTCCTTGGGAGCAGTGTCTGCTATATCAGGGGTAGGGACAATTGCTGGAGTTGCACTTAAAATGGTTTTTGAGATGGTGTGGTTTGCATTGGTGTTGGACCAGCAGCAAAGCTGGAAGGACGTGATGGTGGACCACCAGTTTCCAAAAGTGCACTCATGCCAATCAGTGCCGCTGCACAGCCTTGACAAGGAAGCCTAGAGTTAATAGATGATGCCTTGTGAACTGTTGACGGCTTATTAAGCAACAAAGTCTGGTTGCGAAGTGAGTTGCCTCTTGGCATTGATCTAAACACAGAACTTCCAAGTTATCATTACCTAACCCATGCACTCCAGTCGTCTTTCTTGATTCTGCGAAGGGGCCTGTAGCACCCCAAGTCCTGGGTTCAAATCCTCGTGGGAGCGAATTTCAGGGTAAAAAAAGCCACTCGCTGGTTCCCTTAGTCGACATGGGTGAACTGACCTGTGGTGGCCAGGTCCTCTCGTGTAAGGGTATGTCATGTGGGTTAGGCCTCAAAGCACAGATCAAAGCTCGAACCACAGGGGGTGGCATCTGGCATCCCATATTACCATGTATGAGGGGGGCCGGGCTCTGGTTGAGCTCTTCTTAATGTATATCATGGGGCGGTCTTTCTCCACTGGTCGAGTTTTTGACAAAGGCATTCCAGGCACCATACCTCCAGTTCCTGGCAGATTCATTGGAAATGCTCCTGGTGAACTACGAACATTCCTAATGACTGCTGCTGCTCCAGGTCATAAACCAAGATTCTTTTCAGCCTCGGTGAATTCCACCTATTGTCTTGGCCTTAATCTGAAAGTCATAAACAGCACAGATCTCAGAATAATTTTACAAGATAACTGAAAGTGGAAATACAATACTGTCACTATGCCTTTTGACCATTCTACAACATATGGTTGGCAACAATATGACAGCCGTTTATGAGCATTCAAAATCTGGTATCAAGCATTAACTTAAAAGTGGCATATCAAAATAACTGAACCTAAGCACACTTGTGATCAGTATCACTGAAAATCCAATGAACGTAGGGTAGCAAAACCATAGTTGAGTGATTTTATTTACCTCCTCCCGTCGAGGCATCGTGATACGTACCATGCATATACCATAACAATGTGATGAACTATTTTCTCAGTAACCCTTTTTTGCTCGAGTAGCCCACTAACTAATCAGATGTTCTATGTTTGGTTGACAACAGTTCATTGTCCCTTGTCTCCGTCTCTTGGTCAGGACCAGTTTAATTTTGCAATCTCAGCTCTTCGGCCACTGGCACCTTCATAGGCTTCCTGACGATCATTCTACGATTCAATGTGACTTCTTTACCAGCATGGGAGCTTGTCATTCAGATCAGAACAAAGTTGAGCATATATCGGACAGAAGGTAGGCTCAAAATTTTCCGTCTCAGATATTAGAGACATAACATCCTGAATCAAAAGCACAAGTTTTAAAATTTCAGAAAACAGACAGCAATAAAAGGACAAGGGCGAATCCAGAGCTGAAAGTTTTTTCACAAGGTAAGGCAATTTTTAGGCAGAATGAAACAAACCTCCAACATATCAGCAGTAGTGATTCTGGCTCCTATTAGTTGACCCTTGAGTAGATCAAGTTCTTTGGTGAAATTTTGTTCACTATACTGCACAATTAAGAGCAAATAAACAACAATGGACAAAGTAGAACTGGAAAAGTTTTATTTGATAGATAAGACCAATAAACACCACACTTAAATAATTAATAAAAAGGCATAATCATTATATTACTCAAACAATGCACTGAAACGGAAACATAAACTTGTTAGTATGTGTGCATTACTTATATAGAATTAAAAAGGATGAATAAATCGCATTGTTATGTCACTAATTGGAAGGCTCAAAAGGTGAGAATAAGAAGCAGAGAAACAGGATGCACTTAAAATCCCAATATATCGCCGATCCATTTGGATCAGGTACTCCAGCATTGTTTGTAGGTTGGTAGTCTGAATTACAGTTGTCCGTAAATGTAATCATACTCAACCCAGTGATTTTACCTCTAGTTAAGGAAACGTCAAAAAAGAATGTTCAACAAAATGATAATCAAAGGACTACTCAAAGCATCAGATACGAATAAAAATTCAGAAAATTGAGAAAAGGATTGGTATTAGAAAGCAGGTGTGACCTTGTTGATAGTTTTGACACCACCAAGTACAATAAAATAGAGCAATATGGCAATGAGCCAATGACAACACCATGATCTGGAGGTCATACCAGCTAGGTACTGATATTGTTGTTCCACTAGCTACTGCTGTACTATTCGCTATGTATTATTGACCGCTCTTGCATTCTGCTGGTTTAAATGCTACAAGTTAATTTAAATAAAAAAATGAACAGCAGAATTCAGATAAATGAAAAACATATTTCTACACCACTGCAAAAGCACCTTTCACACATTCACTACTTCAAAGAAAGAACATTTCTTGTACTACAAAATTTGATAAACTTTATTTGCAGTTCAGACCATGCACGAATAATCTCCCAATTATTTATTTAATATACAAACTAAGTCGCTATAATTTCACTTGTATTCCGCATTCCAACCCATGTGTGTTATGAACATGGTGAATTGGACCATCGAGTGGTGAAATATGTGGCATTTGCTGCCCAGGCACATCCTAAGATTGGCTTTTAGCTATTGGATGCCAAAAGATTGGTGAACTAAGTTTGACGGCAAACCATGCACAAGCAGGACTATAGAAGCTTTCCGATATGTAGCAATTAGACGATATATACGTAATCATATCTTTTGTAATGGGCAAACATATCCAAATGCCTCCAAGAATCACATCTCGTCTTTTAGGATATTGTCCCAAGAACACTTGCATCTACAGAAAAAGTCCAGGTAAAGAAAAGAGATCAGAATACATTGATTTGTTTTGACTGCTTAGTTCACATTTAGCATATGGTGCGAAGTTGCATTTCAAGCTTACCAATAATTTAGTTACAAGATGCACACAAGGAAGAATTCTATACCATCTGGTCCATTGAAACTATGATCCACCACAAGGAAACAAGATGTGCTTTGATAGAGGGACGAGCAGTAAAAAACATAGCTACAATGAATAGTGTGACTGATTATTCATTCTCTATTTTTTTCCTACGACAATTAATTAATGGCTCGAAATGGCATCATCCAGGTGGACACCACATTGACCATGCTAGCCTCCTGTTGTAAAATGTCAAAACTAAAAGATACTCTACCAGAGCCAGTCAATGGAAAACAGGGGAAACAAAATGGAAAATCTGATGACTGTACCCTCCATCATGTAACCACAGAATCTCAGGTATTTAAATGTATGACCATTGACCAATAATATCAGACCAGTCCTTAAGCCTTGTTTCAGCTTCCTTCATCTTCTAAAGCACACACAAGTGGTCATCTCATTGTCCACGGCAAGTAGCTGACAAGATGCAACAAAATCCAGCCCGTCCTGATAACACCTCAATTTTCCTCCAAGCTTGCCACCAGAAAATTTCCTCCCATGGAACAGCGAGGTGCTGGATGGTTCAGACAACCACACAAGGCTGCATATGCCAACAGGTGCAAACTACCACCCTAAACGCTTCTGTCACAACAAGCATACTCTTCAACTGGTTATGCACAAATAGTACATCTGAAGATGCGCTTCTTCAAATCATGCCTATCTTGACCTCCCGAAGCTGCCCATTCAAAAAACTATGCAGCTCCAAAACCACCAGTGGATGAGTGTTTGAGCTATTTTGCTCCAAAATCACTTTGCTCATTTTCTTTGCAGCTCAACTTAAGCCTTGTCGCCAAGTCATCCAAGATGGCATATATCTCCTGGTTCTCAGGTCGCTTCTCCCTAGCTCTGAAGTCATTAATGATCTCATTTAAGTTTACCAGACGATATCCAGGGCTGAAACTCCCATGTCTCTCTTTCATGGTAGCCTTCACTCTGTGGGCTTCTTCCCATCTCCCTGCAGCAGCATACACACTACAAAGCAGTGCATAGTGAGCATTGTTGTTTGGTTCTAGCTCAATTAATCTGAGAGCAATTCGTTCCCCCATTCCCCATTCGCCACGGAATCGGCACAGCCCAAGCAAACCCCCCAATGCCCGTGCCTTAAGATCCTCAGGGACACTCTGCAAGAGGCCCTCAGCTTCTTCCAGAAGCCCAACACTCCCATATAGATTGGCCATGCACCAGTAGTGCGCAAATGTTGGCTTGAGCTTGTACTTGGTGCTCATTTGCTCAAAATATGCCTTCCCATCATCCAAGAGGCCTAAACGGGCACAGGCACAGAGAACACCAATAAAAGTAACTCCATCTGGCTGCACCTTCCCTGAAAAGGATGTCCAGGTATTAGATACATGATAAAAGTTGAAAAATGCAAATGTAGCAGTATGCTGCAGTCTAAAAAACTAATCTTGGAAATCTGAACCCACCAGATCCAATCATCTGATGGAACAGTTTGATCCCATCACCAGGTTGACCATACACACAATGTCCAATGATCATTGCATTCCAGCATACCAGATTCCTTATGCCGAGGCGATCAAACACCTTCCTCGCAGCCCCGACCCGCCGACACTTGCTATACATATCCACCAATGCAGTCCAAACTAACAGGTTATCATCCTCAAAACGGCGCAAAAATGTGCAGTGCACCTCCCTCCCAGCCCCAATCCTCCCTAACCTAGCACATGCCGTGGCTGCCCCAACCATGGTTGTCGCTGTCCCCCTCACTCCTACCTTTGCCATCCATCGGACCACCTCCAGCGCCTGCTCAGGCCGCTTTGCCTTCACATATCCATTAATCATGACGTTCCATGACACTACATTTCTCAGGAGCATTTGGTCGAACACCTGGCGCGCGGCATCAATGCCACCCGCTGTGCCAGCGAAGGCCGTCATCAGGGTGTTGCAGGACGCGATGTCCCTGAACGGCATTTCGTCGAACAGGTGGCGGGCGGACGGGAGGCGGCCAGCGGCAGCGTAGAAGTGGAGGAGTGCGTTGGCAGCGTGGGGCGGCGGCGAGAAGAGGAGGCCGCGTCGGAGTAGCTGCGCGTGGAGGGTGAGCGCAGATGGAATGTGGAGCCTCGGGGAGGCCGCGGATGCTGCTGCGGAGAGAAGAGGCGGGAAGGAGAAGCGATCGGGGAAGAGCGGGTGGTGGGAGCGGAGGAGTGCAGCGAAGAGGGAGAGCAGGGCGGAGAAGGGGATGCGCGGGGCGAGGGCGCGGAGTGCGGCGTCGAGGGAGAAGAGAGGAAGCGGAGGGGGCAGGTGGCGAAGGAGGAGTCGGAGGAGGTGGCCGGGCGGCGAGGCGGCGGAGCAGGCGGAAGCGGTGAGGAGGAGGCCGGCGGGGACGGGGTGGCCGAGGAGGAGGCCGCGGCGAAGAAGGAAGGCGTGAGCGCAGAGGACGGCGGAGTGGGTACGGAGAGTGCGGCGGAGGAAGTGGTGGAGGTCGTCGAAGTTGGTGGCGGCGGCGGCGGAATGGGGGGAGGTGGAGGTGGCCGCCATCAGGGAAGACCACAGGCCGGCGGCGCCACGGGGTTTAGGCGTCTTCAGGCCCCGTGTCGCTGGCCGGTAGGCCCGCGATGCGGGCTGAATTCTCACCCCTAGATCTGCCACCGATGGGATCTAACCATATAGAAACTTTAAAAAAGAAACTAACTAAGACTTTGGAACTGAGAACTCAAATTCAAATTTATCGTACCAGATTCAAATTATACTTTGTTCATGAATGCCAAAGATCATGTTAAGGAGACGATTGTAAATGATGTTTGTGTCAAGCATGAGCTAAACTGACGGTAGAGGAACGAGGTGGGGCGTACATTTGAGAGCAACTATGAGATGCGGAGAGACCAATGCGATTGATAAGAAGATGGACCAAATACATGTTGCCACCATTGTCTAAATCATATCTAGAAACCATGGTGATATCTAGACATGGTGATGAATACATTTGGAAAGGAGATGTGAGATGCTCTAAAAAACTTCATGATGGTGAAGAGCATGTTAAGCATGCATGAGTGTGAACCTTTCAAAGGGAACTAAATGATGTAAACCCTTCAAAGGGAACTAAATGCTATGTACACAAGGGGTTCACAGTTGGAGTGGTAAAGGCCACTGGCTGAGGGTTCCCACTCAGGGTTCAAATCCTAGGTGCAACACCACTTCTTTGAAATTTGCGCTGCAGGGTACTCTCCTACAGTTTTCTTTAAAAAAATACTATGTACACCATTGAATCTGTAAAGATTAATGATTTTATTTTAAATGTTACCATGATCACAAACATGATATGCTCCCTCTAAAGGAAAGTAAAGGACACAATTGTAGTAGAGAAAAAAACCTTTGCAATATGTGCATTGTAATACGCTCCTACCCCTTTTGAGCAGTCGATAACTATCAAACAATAATATGAAGATGTGAGTGATGGAGACTATCGAGAAGTCCTTAGGTAAGATGGCGTCATGACAAGGAGGGAAGTCATAGCTATTGGTTGAACACTCGTGTTCACATATGTAGAGTGAGGTCGGTCTCACTAGATAGATTTATTGTGCATACTAAGATTGAGAATTAAGTGATTGTGGCAGTGAAGTGTCATGAGAATGAAAACTCCTCTCGTGTCTCATGAAAATGTCATCATAAATGATAACGCCAAGTCAGCAAAATTACCGATGAGGCATAGAATTTAATGGTCATGAAACTCCGTTGAGACTGACCTAAGAGGATAAAGATGTTGAAAAGAAGCTCGGTGACGACAAGGATCCCCAGTGAAATTTGTAGTGAAGTCGGTCACTTCGATGATAAGTCATAAGTGTAATGGGCCCGGTTGCAGAACATTCTATTACACATGATTTGGTGCCAAGATAAAGTTTTGTTTTGACGATATAGTAATAATTTGTTGACCTAAAAGCAAACGCAAGTGATAATTATATAGTATGATACACCACGTTAGCAAATGATCTTGTATGCTTTTGTGCATTTTCTAATTTTTTGAACCTTATGGAAGTATACAAGCTGAACGGCGTGAACCTACCCTCTCCAAACACACATACACATCCTATGCGCAAGCTAAGGTCTACATTTTTTTGAACAAATTCGAGGGGGAGGGGGGATCCCCACCCACTTATATTCATTGATCGAAAGGTTTCTTGTTACAACAGATGACCTGGGGCCTCTTTTAGGATCGAACAGGTGAGAAAAAGGAGTTACAAGAATTACACGAGGAGAGAAAAGTAAAAAGGAGAAGAGGAGAGGAGTTACAGTCACAGTCTATTGTTCAGGAATTCATAGCAATAGTCCCATTGCGGTGCATTCTTTTTTAATCTTCGCCGCCATGTTTGCATGTCAACGATCACACGGCGGATAATTTCCTTTGATGTCGAGCTTTGGTGGTCGAAGATGAGAGCGTTGCGGGATTTCCAAGTGTGCCAGAGGAGTAGGAGAAAGACGTCAGTGTGTACAGTCGCTGGAAGTTCTTTGCCAAGAAGCCAGGGCTGCCTGAATTCCTCCCCCTGCGGCATTATATTGAGAAGTTCCCAAACGACGGTAGCATTGGGGCATTCCAGGAAGATGTGGGTAGTAGTCTCAAGGATCCCAGGACATTGTTTGCAATAGGATTCCTCGAGCTTGCGAATGTTACGGTTGCACATCGAGGCCTTGCTATTAAGCTTGTTGTGGTGCAACAACCAACCGAAGAATTTTACTTTGGTAGGGATCTTAGTGCGCCAGAGACGGAGTGCATGCGGGTCAGGTTGCTCTTCAGCTTGTAGAGCAAGAATCACTTCCTTCGAGCAAAAGCGGGCGCTAGGACGGTGAGTGAGGAAGTGGCAGTCTGGTGACTCCGTTAGTGTCACCTGAAGAAGGCAGTCCTCCACCATCCTTTTCTCTTCCATCACGCATTGGGCGAGATGTGGCATGAGCTACGCATCAAGAGTGGAGGCCATGACCTCATGGACCGAGCGGTGCGGGTGGACACAATGGGGGTACACAGCCGAGAAGGTGTTGGCCAGGTTGGTATTGAGCTCCTCATGCACAAGTCTTGAGATGTAGGAGTCGTCAGCAAGTAGCTCAAGCGGCCCGGGGTGTTGGTTGAGGAACCAGGTCTTCCAAGGGAGAGTCTCTGGTTCATGCAGCTTGTGAACAAGTTTCAGAATGATTCCGTGATTTTGGTGGTCTAAGCGTCTGACGCCGAGGCCTCCATTCTCCTTGCCTGGCACAGGCGTTCCCAAGCAATGAGGCACTAAGACCCGTTGCATTTTTCCTCTCCTGTCTAGAGAAACGCGCGTCAGCGGGTATCCAGAGTAGTAATCACTACACGAGGCATAAGAGTTGAGGACATGTGGTAGACGGCGAGGCTGCTAAGAACGGCGTTTACCAGGATCAAGCGGCCGCCTGAACTCAGTAGTCGAGCTTTCCATCCGGCAAGGTACCAGCCGAATTTGGAGATGAGCGGGTTGAAATCAGCGACTCTGAGTTTGTTTGGGTAAAGGTGGACACCTCACAGCCTAAAATCCTAGCCATAGTTGTAGCAGTGTCCGTATCGATGTGGATGGGGACAAAAGTTGATTTGTGGTAGTTGATTGACAGGCCTGTTGCCAAACAGAAATTGTGAAGGATCGTTTTGAGGGCTGTGATAGAATGCACATCTCCTTTGGTGAGGATCAAGGTGTCATCAGCGTATTGCAGAACAGGGCAAGGAAGTGATGGATCTATAGGGTGGCCGAGGGTTCCGTCGCGTGAGGCCTACTAAATAAGACGCTGCAAGACATCCGCCACAATGATGAACACGTAGGGCAAGAGGGGGTCGCCTTGCCGCATGCCTTTTTTACATTGAAACCATCTTCCTGGAACGCCATTTAGCATAACAACGGTTTTGCCAGTGGTGAGAATGTGGGAAACCCAGTTACGCCATCTCTCATCAAACCCTCTACTGACAAGGATCCTGTCAAGACTATCCCAAGAAACAGAGTCAAAAGCTTTTTTAAAATAAAGTTTCAGCACTGCCGTGGGGATTTTACGTTTGTAACAGTAGCTGAGCAAATCCGTTGCGTATACAAAGTTCTCAGCGATGTGGCGCCCGTGAACGAAGCCTGTCTGGTCATCATCAACGATGGAAGGTATTGCAGCTTTCAATCTGTTTGTCATAACTTTGGAGAAGAGTTTCATAGGGCAATTTTGGAGGGAGATTGGCCTGAAACTCCTAGGTTCGCCTACACCTTCATGTTTTGGTAGAAGAACTAAGTGGGCTCTATTCAACCCATCAAGGTCGAGGCGCCCAGCCTGGAAGTTGGTGAAAAGCTGCAGGATGCTGGGCTTGAGAATAGGCCAAAAGGCTTTGTAGAACGAAGGGCCAAAACCAGCAGGGCCGGGGCTAGCATTCCGGTCCATTACAAACAGAGCTTCAGTGATTTCATCAATAGAGAAAGGTCTACTACATTCTACACTCAAATGCTTGGTTTGAACTCTGAAGATTTGAAGAGGTGATTTTGGAGGACACCAATTTTTAACATGTTTTGAGGCTGGTGGATACTTCCACCGTTCCACGGATGCTGGTGGTACTTGGGCAGTTGGGGTTCTGCAGACAAACCAACCGGTCCCAGGCCCGTTCGCGTGCCTTTCCCGTGCTCGATTGTGAACTGACGGCCATACACAAATCGCAAAGAAGGACCTGCCACAGACGACGCTTTGTGTTCACGCTTTGCCGGTTCGTTCCAAATCCCAGGGTTGAAGGCGAATTCTTTTCGGAGCATTCATTCACTGACAAAGGCCAAAGGACGGTACATTTCCCATGGTGCTTGGGAACATGGACAGTCGCCGAGTCATTATGCAGAAGACGAGGCGAACGATCCTACTAGTAGTGTTCGACTAGTATAAAAGCACTGTAGTCTGTACTAGATTGATAAGGTTCGCTTGTGTTTCCAAACAACGAAGGCGAAAAGTTCTGCTTGGAGCGCCGAAGCACGCGACCTACTCAGGGCAGTTGCCATGGCTTACACGTTCATGATCCGCTGCCGCGCGTCCGACGACCTCAGCCTCGCAATCGTTGACGGCGAGCCCGTCTTAACCAAGGCCGACGCCGGCGACCAACGTCAGGTGCAAGGCGTCCTTAGCTCCGTTATTTTCTGTGGTTTCGACTTTCAACTTGCACGAAGCCGCATCTCTCTGCTTGACTCCTGCATTGTTCATTTGTTCTAATGTTTCCACGTGCGATATTTGCATTGTCTGGTGGAATGTAGTTGTGGCTCAAGGACACGAGGTACGGCGCCGGACTCAGCGACGAGGCAGGCTCACCGGCGTTCGCTCTGGTCAACAAAGCCACCGGAGAAGCGCTGAAGCACTCCTTTGGCCACTCTTCCCCGGTGAGCCATCTTCATAGATTTCGTTTCGCCGCCATTTCTCCGAACTTGCGGGATGACTGCCGCAACTGAAATGTAGGTCCGAGCAATCAAGTTTTACCCGGCGGGGTACGTGGACGAGTCGGTCCTGTGGGCCGAGAGCGAGGAGGACCTCGGCGACGGCTTCAGGCGCATACACATGATCAACAACATGGACTACATCTTCGACGTGGAGTAGGCCATTCCCGATCTCGGTGGCGCGCGCGACGGCACGCGCCTGATCCTCTTTCGCTGGAACGGCGGCCACAACCAGCATTGGCGGATCGCCCTGCGCCGTGGCCCCGAGGCGCCAGGGCCGGAGCTGCCGCCGCCAGAGCACGCGCGGCCGCCGGTCCGGATCCTGTGCCAGAGCGGCCAGGGCCTGAGCCTCACTGTTCGTGACGGCGCTGCCGTCCTCGCCCGCGCAGACAGGGAGGACGAGCGGCAGGTCGTGCGCGCGCGCCTCCTCTGCTCACACCGCTCACGCTTTGTTCGGTTCCTGCAGCGGTCGTCATCGTGCCGTTGCTAATCACACGACATTGTTTCCTTCTCGTGCAGTGTTGGGTGCGGAGCTTCCGCAACATCGGCTACGTGACGGACGACGATTGTCACCGGGCGTTCGCGCTCGTGAATCGGGCCACCGGGAAGGCCCTGGGTCACTGCCGCCGCGGCGACGAGCTGGTACTTCCGCTTTCTTTTCCCCGTTCCATCTGCGAACAAAAAAACGCTTGGATTGGATCTTTCCATTGCATGTAACGCGACCCTTGGTGCTCACGTTTGTGCGCGGCAGGATTACCTCGTCGGCCACAAGCCGGATTCTGTGGCTGTGTCGCTGCTGTGGACGCAGAGCGACGATCTAGGCGAGGAGTACCACAGCGTCCGCACCGTGAGCGACGTCGGCCTCGTCCTTGACGCGGCGAGCGGCGTTCCTGAGGCTGGCGGCGCGCATGACGGCACAGCCATTATAGTCTTCCCGTGGAACGGCGGCTGCAACCAGAAATGGAAGATGCTTCCGTTCTACTGATTGATGACTTGCGAGTTCAGGAGCAGGAGGTGTGTGGCTGATTGAGGCGCACTTGCCAGCTGAGGCGTTTCTTCATGTAGGGTTCACGTTGCAACCTGTGGCAGTGATCCTCGAATTGGAAAAGGTTTTTTCTTAAGGAAAAGCTATTAAAAAAGTTGCACTGTCAGTGACTATCGTATGGAACTGAGGTTTTTTAGGTGCATTTTATGTGTTTCAGATAATATTTATCACGGCTTACATGGCGATGTATTGTGACGTTGCAGCACATACTCCTGCAACTACTGTCGAACCTGTAATTTTGTCGCTTCAATGATGCACCTACCCGGATTAGACTTAACGCAAAAAAAAAAAAAAGTACCCGAGTACACCAAAAATGTTGCAGAAAACTAAGTGGCGGTCAGGAAGAACTTAAATAATAAAAATGCGGTAAACTCTGAATACTTGGTCTTTGATGTTACACTTCAAGTTTGCTTCACTCTTGTTGAAATAAAAAAAATCCCTTAGGTGGTCTGGACTTTTTTAGGGCTAAGGACCTAAGGTGTGGTCTGGACTGTGGACATTGAGAATTTGAGATAGTAGTAATACAGTATATTACACTCTTGCTTTGAGTAATCAAAATGGATTCTATTGCCATGGAGGTATTTTTTTATATATTAAACCATGGAGGTATCTTCTGGGTGACATAACAGCACTAAGAATCAAACTGTTGAGATGCGTACACATTTGAGAAGAGTGACACGGACAAGCTCACATTTTCCTTCTAGTTGGCTATACAAAATTTGAGCACACCTAATACTTGATTGGATTATAGTCTCAATCAGCCTCACATTCTAGACAATGATGTTGCATGGATCAGCTGCATCTTGGGACAGAGACGGGAAGAAATTTCCCAGCTGCATCTTGTACCCGTTCTGTCCATATCATATTATCCAATCATTTGTTCAAACTTTTAACTGAACCACCGTTATAATGCTTTTATAATTGATTCAACGAGATTACTGAACTAAAATAAAGCGCTGCATGAAAGTCTGAAACTAACAGATAAGGCTGCAACAAAGCTTGTACGGTTGCTAAATTTGTACAGTTGACTCTAGTGAATGTGTACTGTATATACCATCATAAGCCATGCGGACCGGTTTCTATTTTGTACAATTAACTCCTGTATGATTTCCTTTTCATGTAAATCAACAAAAATTGGCTGGTGGATACACACAATGGATACAAGGGACCTATCCTTTGGATAGTTGGCAAGGGAGCAAGCATCAAGAAAGCTTGCCCACTGCTGAAAGAATTGCCTATACACAACAAAAAGAACCAGAGCTATCCTATTTGAATGAACAAAAGATCACCGAGTAATCCCCTACTCTAAGCTCTACTTACAGAACTCATCTGAACTTCCGGATGGGTTGCATCATGGGTATCTTGTGACTTCTCCATTTCTCTTGCAATTTGAATGTCACTAGGGGTGAAATACTCACTGAAGGCCTTTGCGGCAAAATGAGGAATCATCCCGACTACGGTTACCGCAAGCAGCAATGCCCAGAACAACCCAGTTCCCATCACCTTATAGATTGCCCTGTCATACAATTTACAGAATCAGCAACCATGCAGCCATTTATCTCATAAATAGACAAGTGTTAAGAATGGGTGCATACCAGAAACCAGGCAAGGTCGGTATGGAGTCTAGGATCATGACGCAAATCCATGTCGCGACAATGCTACCCCATATTGCTGCATGTGTGATCCAATTCCATCTGATGACATCCATTGCCAGGTGAATGTTAACAAGAATGACAACAGATAGTGTCCAGAGGTCTCCAAGGCTGGAACTGTCAATTGCACTCTTCCTATATGCAAGGTAAGGGATGAAGAAACATGCAACACTCTGCCAGATGGAGTCCATCATGATGAAGATGAACAGCCTCAGATTGTAATTCTCCTCACGCTGTCCTGGGCCATATAGCTGGGGATATTTCAGCAATGTCCGACGACCGAGATCCTTGTCGAGAATGGCAACAACAATAGTAGGGACAGCAGTGTATATCACAGAGTATAGCACGCTGCTCCACTCAGTTATTGCTGTTGTCAGGGTGAATCCAGTGTAAAGTACATACCTGCAATGGTTAATGAATTAATGTTTGTTCCTTATGCGGACTGCACCAAGTCGCTAATTATGGACATGTGCTTACCAGAATAGTACAAAGACAAAAGTAGCATTTCTGTAAAAGTTATATAAGATCATGTATGCCATCCTCTGGTAGTTCCAATGGCCATGAACCAACAATAGAGGAACTAAAAATCTGAATTGCCCCATTGCGAAATCTGAGGCCATGACAGCTTGCCTTCCCTCTTGTCCGCTGATGCCGATGCCAACGTCAGCCATTTGAATCATGGATACATCATTTGCACCTGAAAACATGTTTATTTTCAGATTTTTGACAAAATAAAGGATACCTGAGGTTCTGAACTAGAATATAAGAATTTTATCCATACCATCTCCAATAGCTAGAGTCATGTCACTCGTTCTCTTCTTTATGAGATCAACAATACCAGCCTTCTGTAGGGGAGCTACCCGACAGCAAAGGACGACATCACAAGCTATTGCGATTTCAAAGAGCTGCAAAACCGAAAATTCATGAGTTGCTGCCGATAGAATTTTATAAGTTCACAGACTCTAGTATGATAGTATACCTTCTCATCCCAATCCGCATCAAATATATAGACAAGGCTGTTTCCATCAATAATCAAAGCAAGGGGCACTCTAAGTTGTGGGTCTGCTGAGAATGATTGGTATTTGCTAACCATGGCCATCGCATCATCCAGACTCTTTCTGCATGAATCTCTTGAGCGACTGTTGATTACAATCTGTACCATGTCCCTTGTCAAAAGCTTGCAGGAATAGCCAATGGAGATGGCAGTTTCTTGCTTGTCACCTGTTAGCACCCAGACCTTGATCCCTGCTTGCCTCAGTTTCTCAATTGCTTCAGGTACTCCATCTTGCAGCTTGTCCTCAATACCAGACGCTCCCAATAGGCGCAAGTTCCTCTCGATGTCAGCAGCCACGCCACGTAGTAGGTTTCCTCTTCCTAGTAGTGCGGTGCTAGCCTTTCCATAAGCCATTTGCCACTCCTGAAACTCTTCTTGGCTAAGTTCCCGCATGCCAATGACAAGAGTTCGCAGGCCTAATGATGAATATGAATGGAGATGCTTCTCAGTTGCTTGGACAATATCTGAATCCACTGTTTTGTCAATGACTCCAAACATTGAACTATCTGCTCCTTTTACAAACAGCTTGACAGACTTATCAGGGCAGCCAATTATAACAGACATCCTCTTGCGGTCACTGTCAAATTCATGAAGCCCAAGAACATCATATCTGCAAATCCAGTCCAGTAAAAGGCGATTAATTAAGAAAATGTTCAAGGAAACAGGAAAGGCGAGAGCAACACAAAACATGCCTGTGAAAGATGCTACTTCTCTGCATTACAGTACAACTCAAGAAAAATGGGAGTCAATCAATAGCAATCAAGGAACCGCACAAATTGAGGTAAAGTAGTTGAGACAGTTTTTCAGCTGCTCCAGTGCTACGAAACACCACCAAAAAGAGCATGCAAGCAACAGCCACAAACAACCAAAGTTTGAAGTTTGAACTACTAAAAGACAGAACCCAACAAAAAGCTCTACGGCTGCCATGAGAGTAAAAAAAACTGCATGTCTCGTTGTCCCAATTTCTATAGCTGTTAATCTTTTATATATTGGCGCTCCACCTAAAGCGTCAATCAGTGCCTACGTTATTACCACAAGAAGAATGTCTCGATTAATAATACCTCTGCTTCTCACCAAGGACATCGATCACAATGTGCCCTGATGTTCGTTCCACTAGCACAAAGCCATAAGCCGCGGCGGCAGAGACCAATGCCTGCTCATCCGGTGACTCGCCCTGGTAATCGATCACCTTCTTCCTAGGGTCCGGGCCATCGGTGACCATGGGGACAATGGTGTTGCACGTTGCCAGGGCGAGAAAGAAATCTCGGGTCTGCTTCCCTTGCTCGGTATGACCCCCATCCTTGATTAACTTCACCAGCTCCCAGTCGGTGTTCACCGATATCTTTGGCGCCCAAACACGATCACCCTCTGCTATGAATCAAAAACCCATCAATTGCCAACAATGGGTGTCCTAATCAAAAGAATTGACGGGGATAAGGGAGAAACTATCCTACCAGCAGGTCGCTGCCGTGCGATGTCACTGTAATCGACACCGTCAATGCTCGCGCATCGGAACTCCATCTTGTTCTGCGTGAGCGTGCCCGTCTTATCAGAGAAGATGCACTTAATTTGGCCTAGATCCTCGTTGATGTTGAGAGCCCGGCACTGGAACCTCGAGTTGGACGACTCGTCGAACAGCCTGGTGTCCCGGATCATGAAGTAGGCCTGGCCGAGCCTGACGAGCTCCATGGAGATGTAGAGCGAGATGGGTATCATGATCTGGAACACGATGACCGCCATGAGGAAGATGAACACGATCTGAGCCGCTATGCCGTAGTAATTGTAGTTCTCGTAGTCATTGTTCTTGTCCCGCTTCAGGTAGTCCTTCTTGTGGAAGAACTGCGCGAGCTCGAGCTCCTCCTCGTGGGTGCGCAGCCAGACGCCGGAGAGCGTGGCGACGAGCGTGCAGAGCACGATGAGGATGGCGGAGAGTAAGAGCGTCTCGCGGTTCATCTGTGTCTCGAGGTGGCTGCGCTTCTTGGGTGCGCCGGCGTTGTTGAGCATGGCCTTGGTCTCCCGGCCCGCGTACACCACCACGCCGACGGCCCAGGCAGTGTTCTTGAGCTCGCAGCCGCGCAGCACGATGTTGGACGGGCCGAGCGGTATCCGGCGGTTCTCCCCCTCGAGCTCGAGGTTGGCCTGGAAGCCGTAGATGTTCCGGCTGGGGCGCTCGCAGCGGATGACAGCGCCGGCGAGCCGGTCGGGCGGCGTGGACAGGGTCTCTTGCTTGGCGTAGCGGGTCTTGAGGTTGGACTCGCCGTCAAGGTTGAGCGTCTGCACGTACGCCACGCCGGTGGGTTCGCTGGTGGCGAGGAGGACCATGTCCGCGGGGAGCGACTCGTCGGAGACGACCCGGACGACGTCGCCGACGCGGACGTCCTTCCACTTGGTCGGGAGGAAGTGGGCGCCGCCGGGAGAGAGGACGGCGGCGAGGCGGCCGTTCTCGGCGCGGTCGGAGCGGTGGCGCCGCCAGTCCTCGTACGCGTCCTTGACGGCGGTGACGATGAGGACGAAGGCGAGCGGCATGACGGAGGCCCCGCGCCCGAAGACGGCGAGCTGGGGCAGCTGGTTGAGCACGGCGATGACGAGGAAGTAGACGTAGGCGAGGCGGTGGAACTGCTCGAAGAGGTTCCGCGGCAGGAAGGTGAGCGGCGAGTACTTGGCGGTGCGCACGGCGTTGCCCGCGAAGTCGAGGCGCTCGTTGGTGCGCTCGGCGTCGCCCACGCGCACCACCCGCGCGTCCTCGTCCCCTAGCTCCTTCTGCGACGCCGACATGTGCCGGGACGACCCGTGGTCCTCGGCCATGGCTGGCGGGGTCGTACGAGGGAGGCGGGCCGACTGGCCGGCGCGGAGTCAGACGACAGTGCGTCCCGAACCTCCGGCTCCCGCGTTCCCGGGCATGGCACCCCCGGCGCGCGCGCCAAGGTCAGGTTTCGAACGGCGGGCGGTTCGGGGTCGATCGACGCTCGCCGCGTGCGGGCTGAGAGAACAGGGAAGAACAGGGGAGGGGGGAAACGAGCAGAGCAGAGGACGAGTTGGGTTTTGGGAGGCAGAGCAAGCGCGGGTGGTTGGCCGAGGTGGACGCCTGGGAGTAACTAGAGCATTAAAAGATTGGATTCACCAGGCCCCGTCTCGCGCAGGCAGGCCTGGGAGGAGGAAGCGAAGCGCAGACGGAAAGAGAGAGGGAAAGAAATGGAAGGCGAGATGGTTTGGCCATGGCGCTTAAAATCTGGCAGGGGGGAGTTGGTGAGGACGACGGCACCGTCCGTATGAGGGGAGGAGAGAGACGGGCCTTCGGAGTAGACTTTCGTGTGTGCTCCGCTCGCCTTGCCTCGCCAGCGTTGGTTTTGCGTTCTCTGAACGACCGAGGAATCCGTTGCGGAAATCATTAATCAGAGCCAAAGAATATCCATTGTTTTCAATTTCTTTGACCGATTTCCTCGCTAAACGGCTTAACTAATCGCGGAGAAATGGAGCTGCCGGCGGCGCATCAGCAGCGCAACGCGGTTCAGTGATGGACGGGAGCGGGCAGCCCCGGCGGCCTCCGTGCGGTGGCGGGACGGGCGGCGAGGGGGTTTCGCTTTCGCCCGGCCAGTAAAGAAAAGCCTTTGTTTCGGCCGGTTTGGTACCAGTGGGGTGGCGCACCGGCGCCGGCCGGCGAAGCTCGTGGGCGGAGATCTTGAAGCTTCCGATCCAAAAAGGCCAGAGGATTGTGTGATGCTTTCTTTTTTGGGTGCGGGTGGGCCCGAATCAGTTAAACTGAGGTCTATCTGCATGCTGGAATTGCTGATGCGCTTGCGCGCTGCCCTTTAATCTCTCTTTTTTTCCTGGCTGGAGAAAAAGGTTTCGCGTCATATTCAGCAAAGCTTCCCTTCATGGTTAAGGTTCAGTACCAAGGGCACTCTTCCTGGCTGCTATATGATTGTGTATCTTTTTTAACGGCTTTTGATTTAGGCCATATGGGTTATATGCCGCGTTATAATTGGTAGAGAAAGTTTTACAACTTTTTCTTTTGTTTCTTTATCTAATCTAATGCTACTGCAATTATTGGTTTTTAATATGCATTTAGTCTCCTTTTCAACATATACACCACTGTATCATTTAATATGCATAAATTACTAATGTCATGCCGTTAGCTGGGGTTCATCGGATTTTTTTTTACAAAAAAAAGAAAAGAAACTCAACTCGGTTTCTTATTACTAGAAGACGAAAAAAATAAGACAGATCATTACTTGCACGGCAATCACAATGGTGTACTATTACTATGAAAACAGGATCTCTGACTGGCTGACTTTGCTGTGCCCTCACGTACTTCTTCCTCCCACAATTTTGAATTCGAAATCACGTCAAGGCTCGCAACCACGCTAGAAAATAAACCACAAGCTGGTGTTTAATACGTATCCGATCGACGCACATATTTTAGCCGCAGAGAATCTTGTCAGGGAGCCCCCGCTCTCCTAACCCAAACAGTATGACAAATTGACACTGCCCCACGCACAAACCTTCCGTTTGAGCCGCCGGGTCAACGTCGGGACAAGCGGCTCGGGCATGGAGCAGTTGACATCCAAGCCGCCTCCCCTCAACGACGACCGAGATGAAATGAAGCTTTTCCCTCCCATAACCATAAACTACACACCATTTGCGCCGCGACGGGTCATCCCATCCCGCGTCTGCTTCTAGAAATTGGATCACGCGTGACGATCGTGCTTGCGTGGTCGCGCGCCACAGCTGGACTCGAGCAGGAGCACCCTGCCCAGTCCCATGCCATGACTCCGACGCAAACGCCTAGTAAAAAGCTAGCGAATCCTTGCCCCTTCGTGCATGTTTCTGTAGCTTTTTTATTAATATAAAAAAAAGAAATGAAAGGAATTCGGCCTGATGGCGCGCGAGGTTTCAGACGTTCAGGTGTAACCATCACGTAGGATGACCAAAACTTTGGGTATGGGCGTAGGGCCACGGGGGGCGGCCGGCATCAATTCCTCACACTGGCAAGTACTCCACTGTGCGGACTTGAAGAATCCGTGAAAAAAAGAGCGGAGATGCCAGCCGAACTGGAGGGGCACTGTGCTGTCCTTGGTGGCGTGAGTTTCAGAGCTTTTGGAGGCGTGAATTGACCACGCCATATCGCACAGTGGATAGATTTGATAAAAAAAGAAATACTACCGCGTGTCAGCAACACGAGCTGCTTTTGTGCTTGGATTTTGATCTGTCTGTCCCGTGGGTGTGGATGCAACCATGGACGAGTTCCTCCTGGTCTCGTCCTTTCCCTGTTTTTCACCTGATTGGGTTGGTTCTGCACCTCTTTTCCAGGAAATGGGCTTGGAATGAAAACTAGTTTTGACGTAAAACTGGGTTCTATGATAGCAACAGGTTGGGCTTGTAGAAATTTCCTGCTCAAAACGGTTTCTGTTTCAAGCGAACAGTGTTGATTGTTGATCGCTACCAGTGCTACTTACGTCGGAGAATTGTTTTTATGTTTGCTTTTTTTGGCGTTAAGTTCGGGTTGGGTTTCTTGGCAAGGGACCTGGAGGATGTTGACGAGAAGAAAGATCCTTCGTGGAATAATACATATCTTCTTCCCCCGCGCGTTAAGTTGTCCAGAATTGACCAGCAGAGAAAAAAAAATAGAGCGAAAAGACAAATAACCTCGTGCTGAAGATATGATCAAGAGGAAGGATCTCTTGGAATCTTGCGCGGTGGCTGCTGGGCAGCACTAGTTTAATTAAATCCAAGTCAAACCTGCTAAACAAAGTACCGGCCGCCTGGAGCCCTGGACTAGCTAACTGACGATCGAACGAACCAAGGTGCAGCGAAAAGTTATACGCACATGCGCCGTCACCAAAGATAGGCTTGTAGTAACGACTTGCACGGTTACATTGCACAACCGAAACTTGACCTTGTTAATTATTTCTCCTTGTTAATCCACGGGGTTGACATGCAACGGCGCTGGTGCGGCCGGGAGACTAATCGGGGGTCGGGCGGGTAAAAAGTAAAAACCATGGCGGGCCTGGTGAATGGAGACGACGACTCGGCGGAACCCCTACGGCCTCCATCCTACACGGCACGCCAACAGGGGCAACACGATGCGACCTGGTCTCGTTTGTTTGATCCCCCAGGCAGAGGCAGCACACCGGGCGCAACCGTCTCGAGACCCGGCCGGCCGGCCATGCGCCCATGCCCCGGCCCGGACCCCCTGCACGCGCGGCGTCGAGCGCTGGGGCGCGCGTGCCATTTGGCGCCCGGCGGCCGGGGGGCGCAGGCCGGGGCCGGTCGAGCCGCCGGCGGCGTCCCGCGTCCGTGTCCGGGTGGGTCGGGTTGGTTGGTGGCCTACCAGACCGCCAGATGGGTCCTGGACACCTGGGCAGCAACAGGGGGACGGACGGGGAATTTTTGGAAGCCTCGTGGGCACCGTCCGGTCAGGTCTGTTCGGGCACGGCTGGCGAGCAGGGGCCCCGCGGATCTGGCATTCTGGCTTGTGGAGCACGGCCGCACGGCCGTCTGGTTCCCGTCCAGCGCCAGCCCGCACAGGTCAAATCCTGGCTGCGCCTCCCTCCCCAAAGAGGCGAGAAGCCGTCGTCCCTGGTGGCCCGACGCCGCGCTGGGTTTGACTTGTTCGTCATCACAAGCTTTTCACTCGTTGGGCGGCGACGATGGGTTACGGCCTTATACGGGTCTAAAGCTGAGGGTACTTCAGAATCGTGATCGTGGGAGCAATACGTGGAGCACGGGCGCACGCACCACATGCGCACGCCACACGAACCCCGTGCGTGCTGCGTTGGGTGCGCCAGAGGCCCACATGTAAGCCGGTAGAAGGCTCGGGAGCCAAAGCCCCCGCGCGCGCACACGTCGGTCTCTTTGCGTTTATAGTCCTTGCACATGTCCATTAAATGACGACTTCTAGACGGGCTGGATGATGATGATTTCGTGCTCGTTTCAGGTTTTTCCATCGCAATTGAATTGAATTGTCGAAAGGGGTGGCCTGCGACGGCGAGGGCGCGACCCGTCAAAATCCAGCGCACACCGTCGCCGCTCGCCTAAAACGTGCCGAGGCGCCCGCTGTACGAGCGAGATGTACGTAGCGCTGGACGAAATTCGAGCCGAGCTTAGCTCACCTTTTAGCTCGGTACGAGTTATAACAAGCCGAGTCAACACGAGCTGAGTTATAACAAGCTGAGCCACTAACAAACTAAACTGACTCGATATCCACCCCTATGTGCGAAGCAGAAACTGTGCATGCCCACAACGTCTAATGCTCAGAGAGGTTCCAATTTATAGAGGAGTTTGGATAGGATAGCAAGAGATTTCTGGAGTTTGTAATCGCTTTCAGACTCAGCGGCATCAGGAACAGACAAGGTGAGAGCTAAAAATGGATGGGTACTAAGGCTAGTCTCAGTGGGGTTTCACAGAGAGTTTCGTGATATTAAATTTACTGGCGTGACAAAGAGAAAATGTGAGAGTTTCATGAGATATGAGAAGAGTTTCACCCTCATAAAACGTCACTGGCACAGTTACCTAGTTTTTTATCTAGGTAACTGTGTACATAAAACTTGCACTGAATCTGGTCTAAGACAGTTTGGTCGTTTTGTTCTGTCTGCCTCGGATAATAAGGCAGGGTAACATCTGATTGCTGATGCGGTGATGGCCGATGATTTTGGATGCGCGCGAGAAGGCGAGATGAACCAACCGTGCCCTAGAGAGAGAGAAAGGGCCCGGGGACCAACCGAGTTCTAATTCGGTGATGGGCTGATGGCGGCCTTGAGCCACGGCAGAACCTATATGCTGTACCAACCAGCAACAATACAATTAACACTGGTTTTGCGTGCCATCATGCTAAAATGATTTTCAGCGGAGGAGCACAGTCCTCTGGCCTGAAAAAACGTGGTCCGAAGACTCACCAGGGACACAAAAAGGTGCGTATCTGCCGGTGTACTAGCCTGGCTGCTGGTACGCACCATCAAGGAAACCCTAACGAACCAACCAACAAGTAATCAGCATAGCGTAGCAGCCCTGCGCGTGCGTAGCTCGCGTCAGGTTGGCCTTTTTTTTTAGCGAAAAGTGGAGCAGTTGATGTGGAGCCTGCTTTCCGCTGATCGCAGACGCCGAGAGAGTGGAAAACGAATGCATCAGGCCGGAGGACGGGCCCCTGAGATTTGGTGCCACTATTGACGAAACATGTTCCTCCCATGTTTGTTTCCCGCTTGTCTCGAGCGATCTACTCTTATCTGCGTAGGCGTAGCTATCAATCCCGTCGCGTCCGCCGCCCAGTTATGCACTATACTAGCCTTTGTTTATCCGCAGCAACATAGGATTAAACAAAGAGAGAGGGTGCGCATTCACCAACGGAATGGCAATGCAATCAACTCGTAAACACACAAGGCAACAAAGCAACGCAAACAAAACAATGCACCCATCACAGCAGCAAAACAAACAGGGCAGCAGCCAACGAACCGAAGCAAAGCAAGAATTTGCAGACGATGACCCCAACGGGCCGGGCGGACGTACCTCTGCCTGGTGCCGAAGACGTCGACGACGATGTGGCCGGAGGTGCGCTCCACGAGCGTGAACCCGTACGCCGCCGCCGCGTACACCAGCGCCTGCTCGTCGGGGGACTCGCCCTGGTACTCCAGCAGCATCTCGTCGTCGGCGATGGGCACGATGGTGTTGCAGGTCGCCAGCGTCAGGAAGAACTCGCGGGCGCGGTCGGCGGTCGCGCCGGCGCCGTCCCTCAGCAGGGACACCAGCTTGGGGTCCGTCTCGACCGCTGTCTTCGGCCGCAGGATCACGCCGTCCTCGCCTGCACCATGCGCCGGAGACACGTAAGGCTCGGCTCAGATCTAATCTGGAGCGTTGCTGACACTGAGAAAATGTTAGATCGCATTGCTGATGATCTTCCATGTTCCTCCCTCGCCCCAATCAACAGAGCGAATGCGAGGTGCTTAGTGCTTACGCACCAAGCAGCCTGACGTAATCACTTGGTTTGGTAATTTCTTCCCTGTCGATCGTGTCAGGCTGTGAGACCAGAAAACAACCGAATGGTGACGATTCATCGCTACCGACACCGAGGATCCCTAAAGAATGTTAGACAGGTATTGGATTTGTTGAGCAGGTCTGGTAATTCTTATCCGACAGGGATGTTAGGCCAAGGCATCAGTGATTCTAGAATAATCGTGATCGCGCGCAGGGTTGAACTGTCGGAGCCTTACGTTGCACAGGGACGTTTAAGGATGAGGCCTGTTCTCTCTGCTCTGCGCGACTACAAGATGTGCCAAAAGTTACAGCAATCTCAGTTTCAAGAAGACTGCCGCGCAGGGACGTTTTTTTCTGTGGGGTCTTCCGTCTTTGAACAGGCGAAAAGTTTGTTCAGAAGTCTGCACGATTTTGTCTGTGCCCTATATACCAGATACCACGGATAAAAGACGGCGCGCACTGGAAATGACTACTTTCTTTTCAAAAGAAAATGACATTACGGTAGTATAATCAGTTTCTGGGTCAGCGTCGTCAGAACTCAGAACCCTAAAATTCCTGCAGATTTCCAACCTCGTGCGCTCGAAATGGAGCACGCCGAGCGGGTGACAATGTTAGCATCGCAGCAGACACATGTTTGATGTGCTAAAACTGTTCGCCGCAAGTGACTAGTCAACCGAACCGAATGATGAACATTTATCCAACTGAAGAGCTGGGTGGCTGGAACCTGCTTACCGATCACGGAATGCTCGTCGCCGGCGATGCCGTCGCCGGCGCTGAAGTCGGCGCCGTGCACGCTGGCGCACCGGAACTCCATCCGGTTCTCGGTGAGCGTGCCGGTCTTGTCGGAGAACACGTACTTGATCTGGCCCAGGTCCTCGTTGATGTTGAGCGCGCGGCACTGGAACTTGGCCTGGCGCTTCTCGTCGAGCATGTGGCGGTCCTGCACCATGAAGAAGGCCTGCCCGACCCTCACGAGCTCCATGGAGATGTAGAGCGCGATGGGGATCATCACCTGGAACTGGATCACCGACATCATGAACGTGAACGCCACCTCCGCGCCCATCCCGTACCACTTGTGCTTGGCGTCCGTGTCCCTAGACTTGCGGAAGAACGGGATCGTGGCGAGATTGTCGCTGTGGTCGCCGAGCCAGATGCCCGCCAGGAGCGCCACGACGAAGCAGAGGAGGAACAGGACGACGGCGAGCATGATGGTCTCGCGGTTCATGTGCGTCTCCAGCCGGCTGCGCTTGGACGGCGCGCCGGAGCTGTTGAGCATGACCTTGGTGTCACGGCCGGTGTACACGGCGACGCCGACGGCCCAGGCCGTGTTCTTGAGCTCGCAGCCGCGGAGCACGATGTTGGAGGGGCCGAGCGAGACGGCGCGGCGGCCGTCGAGGTCGACCGTGGCGAGGAAGCCGTAGATGTTGCGGTTGGGCCGCTCGCACTTGATCACCCCCGCGAGCGCCTCCGGCGGCGTGGGCATGGTCTCCTGCTTGGCGTACCGCGTCTTGAGGTTGGACTCGCCGTCGAGGTTGATGGTCTGCACGTACGCCACCCCCGTGGGGTCGCTCGTCGACAGCAGCACCATGTCGCACGGCAGCGTCTCGTTGGCCGCCACGCGCAGCACCTCGCCCACCTGAATCTCCTTCCACCGCTTCGGCCGGAACACGCCGCCCACCAGAACCGAGGCCTCGCGGTTGTTCTCGTTCTTGTCGGACCGGTGCCGCCGCCAGTCCTCGTACGCGTCCTTCACCGCCGTCACGCCGAGCACGAACGCCAGCGGCAGGACGGACACGGCTGGGGCGAGCACGCCGAGCTGCGGCACCATGTTGAGCGCCACCAGGACGAGGAAGTACAGGTAGGCCACCCGGTGGAACTGCTCGTAGAGGTTGCGCGGGAGGAAGGTGAGGACGGAGTACTTGGTGGTGTGGATGGAGTTGCCGGGTAGCCCGGCCGGCGGCGCGTTCGTGCGGTCGGCGTCGTTGATGTACACGAACCGGGCGTCCTCGTCGCGGAGGTCGCGCTGCGAGCCGGCGCGCTCGGAGGCGGACCGCCTGGTGGACACCCGCCCGAGGCCCGCGGGGGTCCCGGACGCGGACCTAGACCCGGAGCGCTGGAACTGGAAGTTCTCGAACGAGGACGTGTTGGACCCCGACCTGAGGTTGGCAGCGAAGGTGACCGACGGCGAGTCGGCCAGGAGCGACCGCAGCGATCGCGTCCGCTTGACCGAGTTCGCGGGTGAGTGCTTCAGTATCGGCGACGGCAACGGGTCCGGCAGCCGGGCGGGCACGACGCCGTCCATGGTCGCTTCTTCATCCGCGTGTTGCGAAGGAGGCAGAGGCGGCAGGGGCGGAGTGGACGGCGGCAGCAATGGCCGTTCCGGTCGCATCGCTGGTGTTGCTCGTGGTTTGTACTCGCCGCCAGCTAAGCAAGCGCGGCGCGCGGATGAGGTTGGGATCAGCGAGGCGCCGAACAAGAAGGGATCATCGACCGATTCTGTCCCGGCAGGAGTTTACGAGGGAAGAAGCGGCCAAGTTTTTGGAGTGGTCGCTTGGTCGCTTGCAGGGGGTGGGCGGGGTGTTCCAAGGGGGAGAGCTCAAGGCTCAAGCGCGATGACGCTCTGTTGCTTGCGGGAGCGGGAGAAGAGAGCTCGGTGCCGCGAAGTGGATGTCTTGCGGTTGCAGCAGAGAGCGAGCAGGCGGGAGAGGGTGTGCAATTCTGGTAGATCGCGATGTGGGGGCCCCAAAAAAAAAAGAGTCAGTGGATGGCTGGCGGGCGCACGAATTGGACCGGAAGGCGTCAGCGTTTGATTTCGCGCCGGCCCTGGCTGCGCGTGGACACGGTTCGCAGGCACACGGCATCTGAAACAGTAAACAAGGGGCGTGGACGTGTCCGTCACGGCCTAGTAGAAATTGAAACAACAATGGTGGTACCGATGTTGTCTAGAACAAGAACAGTGTGAGTTTGCCATTCTACTGCATACTGCGCGGCTTATCCCACGCAATCTCGCTTCCCCTTTGGATTGGTGGCAGGAAAAGACAACATTGTCATGTGTTGATACTGAAGCTATTCACTGAAAATCTGTGATAAGAACAAAGTGTTAATAGTAAACTATTTTTTTACCAACTGGATAGAGTGTACTTCGATGTCGTTGCACACTGTCTAAGTGCTGTCATGCAAAACTACTGGAAGAAAACACCATGGACAATGGACAAAATTACAATCTGTTTTTTTTTTTGAACGTACAAAACTACAATTTATAAACAAAGGACCTCCTTTTGTCTAAAATGACATGGACGTTATCAAAAAAGCACCAAACCTCTTTTGCCGAAAAAAGGGATTTGAATTTGATATCACGGCTTAAAAGTACTCCCCTTGTCAGTAGTATATGTTTTTATTTGATTTTGATGGATCCATTATAATATTGATCAGTAGGTCAAATTTCTGTTCAGAAGAGACTTCCGATATTGAGAACAATATGAAGTGATTTAAGCGCAGAGAAGACAAGATATGTCCTGGTAATTCGGAGTCGAGAGCCATTTCAGTTAGATGGTGGCACCATCATTTCGATGGGTGCACTTGGTCCACCGTCCACGGACCATTCCAATGTCAGCATGGCTTCTAGAGCCTCAGAAAATTGCCCTGATACGGAAGTTTCTGAATCATGGCTTAGGTCAGCAGAAAAACGCCGGTGGCAGCACCACGACAACATGTGCAAATTCTCCCCCCGGAGAGAGTCAACCGGCGGCATCAAGGTCAGGCAGGCTAATGATTCAAAGTAATACAGCAGGACTCGATTCATTAGTTCGCCCGGAATTCTCGCTTCTAGAGAACGGGTCGTTCTAGACGGGTTACTGGTCTTGGAACATGATCCGTTTCCTTTCCAGTTTTCGTTCAGGACGAGCTACTGTTTATAGAAATGCCTAAATGTCAGAATTGCAAAATTATGTAGAAAGCACGTGCGCTTCTGCGTCATCTCAGTTCTCAGATTTGGATGACCTAAATCAACCTAGCAATAGGCCAATTCCACTCGTCTCGTTCCTGCTGTGGGCTAGCCTTGGGCTGCAGGCTGGTTTCACCTATTACCCACCCCGGTTCCGGTGTGCCTGAAGGAAGAAGAAGCAGGCCACAGAAATGGGCCGTAAGGCCGAATTTGTCTTGTGTAGGCTTTCCATAAGAAACATCCTTGCAAGTATTTCAATAAAGGATTATATTGGGCTGATTTGTGTTGAAGATTTGTTCTGAGAGAAAATACTACATGCTGATTTGTACGATAGATTTATTCTGAGAGAGAAATTCTGCAGAAGAAGCTCAGAAATGACAAGCCGAACACTCTCACATGCTATTTGGAATGACTACTGTCGGGGTTCTCTACCGCCGACAGTAAATTTGTATCGAATCGTGTGTCGGACCCGGATGGTTAGCACAGGAGACACAGGGAATTATACTGGTTCGGGCCTCCGAGGAGTAATACCCTACGTCCAGTGTCGAGCTGTTGTGTTCTTATGCCTGGAGTGTTTGTAGTAGGGGTTACAAACTGGTCGGGAGAGGGTGTCGAGCCCAAGTCCCTGTGGAGTGTTGGATGATCGGTTCGTCAGCCCCTATCACGGTTGCCCTCCTCTCCCTTTTATAAACGCAAGGGTGAAGGGCAGAAGGGGAATACAAATATGTGCTACAGTGCTATAGAGTTGGGAGGTCTTTTCCCACGTCGATGTCAGTCAGGCGGCATTGAAGGGGGCTGAGCTGTGGTGGAGCTTGCGGTCGCCGCGTGTCCAGGTGGCACTGTACATTCCGAGTACCTGGCGTCTCCTCCGAGCTCTTTCGTGGATGACTCAACCCCCTTGAGTGTGTATTAGTGAAGAGGGAAAAAACCGGGGGTAATCATCTTAACCCCTAAACCCCAAATCAGGAAGACTAATGGTAGGCCACATCAGCAGAGGCCCAACACCGACTGCCAGCAAGGCCAGACCCAGCTCTTTTCCTTTAAAGAATAGCAGCTTGGCCCCCCATCGCTGGGCCACCTCCGACTCAAGCAACCAACCCGGTTACCTCGGCGGGAGGCTCCGCCTCGCACGACATAAGGCTCCTCCCGCCGTAATCCGATGCCCGGGCCCCCCCGGGGCGGAACGCAACGTGGCGGAAGCTGCCCCGCACCGCACGGGGCGTGCGACTGCAGCGGAGCACGCAGATCTGCTCTATCAGAGGCTCAGGTAATGATGAGATTTTCTCCGACGTGGCAGGCTAGCGATGAAAACGGACGGAAACGGGCGGGATAAACCCTTTCCCATTTCCGCTCCCGCATTTTATCACCGGAAACGGGGCCGGGTCAGAAACAATCGGGAATGGGAGCGGGAGCGGGATAAGTGGGTGTGCGGAAACGAACCAATACAGGCGGAAAATCAATGGAAACGGGCGGGAATGGAGAACTAAAGTCGGGATAGCACACATCAGTGCCCATATCAAAGCACTAGTGTTTACCGTTTACTCATGGAGGGTAGATATAGGATAGGGATAGGAAAATGGTAGGAATCGAGGTACATCACCTCTCTACCCCATACGAACAGACGAACAGTAAAACATTGGAATGGTCTTTCGCAAGCTCAGGAAAACATAGGAATCTCTACAGAGTCCAGACCCAGTCAACGAACTTTATCCTCTTCCACACGCAGGGCGGAGACGCGAGCTCGCCAGTCGCTCCTGCTCCACGCGGAGCTCGCCGCGGGGGCGTCATCAGCGTCCGCTCGGTGCCCGGAGTTCGCTGGCTGCCCCTGCGCCGCCCCAAGGTCGCCGACTACCTCAGCACCGCCCGGAGACACAAGCTCGTCGGTGATCCCAAGCTCCACCATGGAAGGTTCGTCTTGAGCTTGGTAGCCCAGAGACGGAGCTCCGCCGCCGCCAATCCCGACCTCGGCGTGCAAGCGTCGCACGCAGGCGCCCGAGCTCGACGGCGTTCCCAGGTCCCCACCGGAGCTCGAAGCCAGCCACATCGAGGTCGGCGTGCGCGGAGTTGGAGAGGAGGGACGCGTTCGGGGCATTGGTGCCTGGCGGTGGCGGCGGCGATGCGTGGTGGCGGAGGCGGAGTGGCGGTGGTGCGTGTGTGCGCGCTACGCAGTGCGCCTCGCCTGGATCGACTGGCGGCGGCGGGCGACGCGCTGACTGCTTGCCTAATCGAGTGGTGGACTGGTGGTAGGTTTAGGTGTGGTATGGGCTGTTGGGTTGGGCCGACGCAAGGGTGTTGCATGTTGGGCTTTTTCCGAGTTACAATTATGCGGGTCAAATACGGGATACACCCGGCCGTATACGGGATCCCGATGATACGGGCGGGGTGGAGGCTTCCCCGTTTCGATCCCGCTCCCGAGCAACCCCGTCCCGCACACCGTCCCGTTTCTGGATTTTTCCGAAAATGCGAAAACGGCCGGGTAAAATGTGGAACACGGGTCGGGTCGGGGCGGGATTTAACCCGTCCGTTTTCATCGCTATGGCAGGCGGACTGCCCCGACGTCCCATCACCTGATACTGAAAGTGGCCAAGGACACACGAATCCTTCACCTGCAAGACATCGAACAACGTGACCCGACCCATCAAGCATCAGAGGGGAGGTCGAGGCTTGCACGAGAAGCCTCGACCTAGCAAGACCAGTAGGCTCCTGGGTCGGAAAGAAGCCACCTCGGGACGGAGGCCGAAGCTACGCCGCCCTATGAAGGCTACCGATGCTAGGACAGTGTACGGCGCCAACGGGAGACGAAAGCCCACAGTGTTGCACTGTACCGGCACTGTTGCAGCACTGTAGCAGAACGGGTTTTTACCATCTTAACCTTTGTACGCCGGCCCTCCTTGAACTATAAAAGGGGAGGTTGGCATCACGAAACCAAGATAGACGAATTCGGATATGCAAACCAGCTTAGACGAACTGGGCAAGACGAAAAACAACACACCACACTCACTGAGCACTAGCTGCTCTCACTCACATACAGAGACTTGGGACCTCTTCCCTCTCTCGACCTAAGCTTGTATCCCCTACTACAAGCCCCCCTGTGGGCATATAGAACACTTTCCCGAACTGGACGTAGGGCATCCCCTCGGTGCCTGAACCAGTATAATCCCGGTGTCTCTAAGCCCAACCATCCGGATCAGATGCACGATTCTAACCAAAAATTTCTTGGCGGCGGCATCAAACCCCGACAGTTGGCGCGCCAGGTAGGGGCACTTTGTGTGTCACGACGACAAACAAGGGTCCGGATGGCCCATTCCGACGAGCAGCCGGTGCGCACCACCGTGCTGCGTTTCGGCTCCCTGGACTTCGTCTTCGATGGTCCAGTCGAGTCGCCCGCTGGGGCCGTGTTCTCGCGTTCCCAGCCCGACGCGCCTGCGCTACCTCAGGACCAGCCGCCTGAGGAGCCGCAGGCGGTGAAGTCTGCCGCTGACCGGGTTTGGGACCTGGTCGGCCGCAACATGGCAGTCGCCTTAGGCCCGAATCCGTCCCAGGAGCTCTTCCGCTTTGCGGCGTTCGCCACCTCCATGCTCGTGTTCGGGCTGCAAGAGGAGGAGACACTGACCTGGGACGAGTTCAGGCTCTGCTACGACTCCGTGTACCCTGAGGGGCAGGCGTGGCTCCCCTGCGGCGAGGTGAAAGCTCCCGCCGCCACGGGAGACGCACGACCAGTTCCCTCGGGGGCTTCTCAGGCGAGCTGCGACGAGGCCGAGAGCGCGCCTCCCGGCGAGAAGGCGCCGCCGCCCCACGACCTGAGGCGCGAGTGTTTCGTCCTCCAGCAGCAGCCCGACACGGTCCACTCCGACAACTCCGACGACAGCTCCGCGGAAGGTGAGCCCACATCACCTGACGTTTCCGCTAGCGGCGAACCTCTGCAGGACGAGTGCGACTGCGAGCGACAACAAGCCCACCTCGACTAGCTGGACGAGGCTCAGAAGGCTCTCGAGGACGAGCAGGCGAGGCTCCACCACGCGCTCGGCAAGGAGGCCGCGGTAACACCCGCGCGCGAGCACGCGCAAGAGGTATGCTATTGCATCATCGACGACGTTCACGGGACTCCCGTCGCCAAACGGGCCTCCCAGAACCTCGCCGCGGCGGCCGTACTCCTCCGGGCTGGCCCCGAGCCTACGACCCCGGAGGAAAAGAAGCTCCGTCAGCACCTCCAGATGCTCCTTAACGTGGCTGCCGAACAACAGGCGGAAAGTTCGGCGTCCCGGCGCCGCGACGCGCGGGCCCCGAACAAAGAGCGCTCAGTTCACCGCGGGTCCTCGTGCCCAACAGGGCAGCTGAACCGCGCGGAGAGCGTACGCTCGCCCGCCGGCTGCAGGGCCGACTCCAACCACGGGGCCCGAGGCGCATCCTCGGCGCGTGGGAGGATGATGACTCGAGGTGGGTCAGACGGCGAACGCCGGCCGCGAAGGAAGTACAGCCGGAGGCGCGGGGGGCCGCTACGACAGCAGTGAGGATCGAAGTCGGAGTCCGACGCCTGACCCCCAAGGTCCGCGGGCTTTCGGCACCAACATCCTCGCTGCAGCCCCCCCAGCTCGGTATCGTGCTCCAACCACCGTCACGAAGTACGATGGGGAGACCAACCCGAGCGTATGGCTTGAGGACTATCGCCTTGCCTGTCACAACGGCGGCGCAACCAGCGATCTGTTCATCATCAAGAGCATCCCACTGTACCTCGCTGACTCGGCGCGTACCTGGCTCGAGCACCTCCCTCGAGGGAGGATCAACAGCTGGGCCCAGCTCCGGGACGCCTTCATAGGGCACTTCCAGGGTACCTACGCACGGCCCGGCAATGCGTACGAACTTCGCCATTGCCGGCAAAAGAAGGGTGAAAGTCTCCATGACTACATTCGCTGCTTCTACAAGCGTTGCGCTGAGCTCCCCAACACGGCCGGCAACCAGGTCATCACCGCTTTCCAAGATGGTACCACGTGTGAGACCCTTGTCCATCGGATAGGGCGAGTCAAGCCGAAAACCATCCGCAAGCTCCTTGACCTGGCCACTGACCACGCCGACGGGGAGGAAGCCGTCGCTTTCAGCAAGAGGAAGCCCGAGGAAGAGCAGGGTGAGGCTCCGGCCACTCGCCCGGAGAAGAAGAAGAAAGAGCGCAAGCTCCGCAACAACAACCTGGTGGCGGCGGCCGACAAGCGACCGTCCAAACCAAAGGCTGGTCCCCCGAGGGATCACTTCGAGAAGATGCTTGAGGCACCTTGTCCTTACCACGAGACCTCGGTCAAGCACGCCATGAAGGACTGCAACCTCATGAAGAGATACCTCAGAGGGAAGAACAAGCCGCAAGACGCGGCCGACACCGGCGCTACCAAGAACGCCGAGCGCGACAATTTCCCCAAGGAAGATGGTGCTGTCATGATGATTTTCGGCGGGACATCTGCTCGCCCTCCGAGGTGTAAGCATAAGCGCATCCTGTATGAGATCTACCACACCGAGCCGGTCGTGCCTTCGTACCTCCGATTGTCCGAGACGGCCGTCACGTACGACCGGGCGGATCACCCCGACCACATTCCACAGCCGGGGGCTTACCGCCTCGTGGTGGCACCGCTCTTCGGCACCAAGCGGGTGCACAAGGTGCTCATGGACGGGGGAAGCGGCCTCAACATCATCTACATGTCCACCCTCGACAGCATGGGAATCCAATGGTCTCAGCTCCGCCCGTCTTCGACCCCATTCCACGGAGTCGTTCCCGGGATGGAGGCGGTCCTGTTTGGACAAATCAACCTACCGGTCACCTTCGGCGACGTGGGGAATTTCCGCAAGGAAACACTCACCTTCGAGGTTGTCGGCTTCCTGGGAATGTATCACGCGATCCTCGGGAGGCCGGCATACGCGAAGTTCATGGCGGTACCCAACTACACCTACCTCAAGCTGAAGATGCCTGGACCCAAGGGAGTCATCACCATCGACACTAAGTACCAACACGCTTTCGAGTGCGATGCTGAGTGCTTCCAGTTCGCAGAGGCCCTCATCCGCTCCGAGAGGATGGCCGCAGGAACTTCGGTTGGGAATCCCAACAACGACATCACGATGGTCGAATCGACCTAGACCAGCTACGTTGTCTCTACTCTTGCAATAGTACCATGTACTGTTTTATGGTTATGATGAATAAAAGTGCCCACCCTTTTTCCGTTTTTCCATCATAAGCGCGACTTTTGTCAAAAAGGTCTCCTGATGCGAGTAATCCTAAGCAACAAACCATTTCACGGTCCTCGACCTAAAATCCTTCGTTGCTCGGGGGCTCCATCCAGGGGAAACGTGCCCCTCGAAAAACAAAAAGTCTTTTTTCCAAAAAAGCTTTCTTCGAGAAACACTCCGCTAGCTCAAAGAGCGAAAAGGAAGGAACCCGCAACCATCTGTCTACGCTCGGCCGAGTACTGACGCCCCCGCGGCTATACGTGTAAGGTTCCACGAGCTACGTCTGGGATGGTTAGGTCGATCTCCTCGCACCTCTGAAAGTTCGGTGGCAGGTGTTACCTCGACGACTCTTTTCTTAAAAAGTAACTCGATAGCCGACCTACCCGACCCTTCCGAAGATAGCTCGTGGGCTTTGGACCTACGGGGTACCCCGACGCGACCACGCCCGGTTGACGCTCTCGAGTCCCTACGCTTCGGTAGCTACGGGACGGAGCAAGACCAGCAACATCCTAAGGGAAACCCTATTGGCTCGGAGACCCCTAGCCTCCTAACGAAAGGGAAAGGAAAAGGGATCGAGTGTCAAACTTAAAAAGAAAAAAGTCCCTCTGCTTAAGGAGGAAACCTGCAACTTATTCATGACAGTAAGCCGCCGGTGCTACTAAACTGTTTTCTCCTGATCAGTGCTAGTCACCGAGCCATCCCAGGTCCTCCATGGCAGCATCGGCTACCTTTCCGGCGAACCCAACACACCCCACTGAGATCTGGGGGTAACGGTGGTCCTCATACCCGGGGGCCCACCCCTCTCCGAGCAGCTCGCGGTCCAGGTCGGGATAGTGCGAAAGGAACATGGCCACGACTCGGTGAACCAACTGCCGAGCCATAGCCACACCCCGCGCGCACGTGACGCCACTGACCATCCCGAGGCGTTCGACTAGGGACGACCCTTCATCAACACCGATGCCCTCCAGAAGCTCCACGACGGCTTGGGTAAGAGCCCGGTGAGTTTCTTCCCGTTGCAGGAGAGTCGCCCGGGCCGCGGCCGCAGCCGGGGATGACAGCTTGAGCGCGGCAGCCCTCTCTGCGGAAGAATAAAAGAATGAGAAAGGCGCCAACAGAAGGCGCCAGCGGGACAAGTTGCAACCACGACTTACCCGTCAAGCCGTCAGCAAGCAACAACACAAGTGCCGTCAACTCCTCCTGCTTGGTGATGGCCTCGTTCATCCAGGCGGCGTCGGCCGCCCGCCGATCTCGCAACGCCTGCAGCTCCGCGCAAGCAGCTACAGCGACAAACAATCGTGGGTAAGCACGCTAACCTGCAGTTTGACCACCCAATCCAAAAGAGCCCGTCCCGGGTCACCAGCTTACCGGTCAGCTCCCTGTCGTGATCGGTGGTGACTGCCAACAGTTGCCTCCACTCAGCGACGGCAGCATCAAGTTGGCCCTGCAGGGAGCTGTTCCGCTCCTGGGCGGACTCCAGGGCGCGGGCAGAGCCTGCCGCGGTAGCGGTAAGCTCGGCCACCCACGTCTCCAGCTCGGCCTGTTTTCGAGCCGCCTCGCCAACAAAGGTGTCGAAGGAAGCCTGAGCACTCTCCGCCTGACGCTGGGCCTCGGCCAGCCTCATCGCCGACGTCGCCCTCTCCTCCTCGACGGCCGCCAGATGCTCCGCTGATGATGCACGAAGCGAAGCTAGCTCCGCCTCCTTCCGTCCCACCTCCGCCTGAAGAGCTTCGATCGCCCTCCAGACCTCAGCCTGCTGGCAGATGAACTGGGACCGGGCATCGCAGCGCGCCGCGAACCCCTGTCCAAGAAGCAACTCAAGAAAGAACAACAATGAGAAAAGTCAAGCGTGGTCAAGCGAGAAGGAAGGCGTAGGGCAAGGGACGTACCATGGCGGCGGCGGCCACTTCCTCGGCTGAGGCTGCCTGACGGCGGATCGCGCGTCTGAGCTGTTCTTACGAGGCGTGCTCCTCCTCGTCGTCAATGACGAGCAGCACTCGGTCCGGGTTATCGCGAGCGACCACCTACAACCTGCGGCGGAAGGCCTCACCACCGGAAACAGACACCAACGCCCCCCAGGGCTCATCCGGCGCGTCGGAGCCAGGTTGGGAGGATGGCGCAACGGCGGGTGCCGAGCCGGAGAGCGGTACGATCCCCGCGACCTCCACGTTCCCCCCCTCGTTCGGCTGGTCGCCCTCCTCCTGGTGGGGAATCCCGTCGTCAAGCCTCGCTCTGGGCTTCAGAGGTCGGGAGGACTCCCGCGGCAGGCGTGGCCATCACCGGATCCTCCGGCGTGGACGCCGTCGGAACCGCTTCGGCAGCGGTTGCACGTGCCGCGACCTCCGAGGGCTCCGGCCCCCCGACGGAAGTGATGCCTGACGCCGCCGCCTGTTCGCCTGCCGCGAAGACCGAGAGCTGCTGCCGCAGCTCCACTTCAAACGCCGCCAGCATCTCCGCGGATGGCGAAACGCTGGACGTAGTGACACCAAGCTGACGGAAGCCATCGCTCTTCCGCGACGCCTCCCCGGCACCCCGACCGGCAGAGTTTTTCTCCTCAGGCACCACCACGGGAGGAGTCTCGGGAACCGCCTGCGTCGTCTCCACCGTCGGCGCGGCGATCTTCCGCACTGCGCGACGGAGAGACTTCTCCGGCGCCGGTGCGGGCGTCCGCCCGCCCGGGAGCGCCCTGCAAAAGTAGAGAGCTTGGCGTCAGGGTCTCCAACCGATCGAACAATCAGGGGGAAATCAAAGCTCACCTCGTCGCAAGGACCCGAGCTCTCTTCGGTTTCGATGACGGTGGCCAGAACGAAGACCGTTTGCCGCATACCGTGGCTGGGCGGTCATTCCGAGGAGAAATCGCATCCTCATCTCGACGTCGCTCGGAGGCGGCCCCCGCGGCCGCGAGTGGCAGAGACAGCGAGGAGCGCTCCTCCTCGGCCAACGACGTCGGCGTGGGGGGACGGAGCGTCTGGCGCTCCCGCGGAGACGACCGCAGCACGGGGGATGCCGAGCCGCGGCTCCTCTCCTCTCGGGATGGGTCGCCGCGACTGGGCGCCGCCCCGCGGTCGGCCCGCCCAGATCTCCCCAGCGGAGAGTCACGGACGCGGTCCCCATGACGGTCACTCTGGGAGGAAGGGCACGGCGTCCTGTCACGGGCGCCATCCCCACCCTGACGCACCTCGTCGGGCCCCTGCGTAGCACCGCCAGCCACCGACGGACGCGGCGGAACCCCGAGGTTGACGACGAGCAACCCTCCGTCATTTCTCCAGCCAAGCGGACGGTGGCCACGGCCGTCTCCTCTTCTTCGTCGTCCTCATCAGAGGAACCAGGCGGGGGCTCACGTCCTCATTAGAGGAAACATCCTCATCACCAGTGCGCCTTTTTCTGGCGCCGTTGCCGGGGATCGGCAACTCGAACCCTAGGGTGATCTACCTTTCTATTTTACTAACCCTAACTTTTATCATTGCATATACGCTTGCTTTCTTGTTTGTGTCCTTGAAAGTAGGTGAAAAGCTAGACATAAAACTTGGACTTCGAGAAGTCCACCATCCGATCCGACAAGACGAACGCGACATGAAGATTCACTCTTTAGTGGTAGGTGCTAACTTTTGTTAGTGGCCCATCATCCGCTATCGAGCCCACACCCTACACAAGAGCACGTGAACAAGGTAAGTCAATGTGTCAATTAAAATTTTGAGACTAATGTTTTGTGGAGAATCATTTGTTCGAGCAATAGGCATTAGAAGCAATCACAGTGCCCCCGAGATTACGATATCAAGCTCGTCAATATCTTTGAAGTTTCTGTTCGCATCAAGTTTTGCACAGCCTCATGGGAAGAACAACTGAATATATTTAGATATTTAGAATCTCCACGAAGTTACGCTTCCAACGAGTCAAGAATCAAGTCAATCGGAGGTTCCTACAAGCGGATATGGCCGAATCACCGATGATTGCACGTCCTGATTTGGACAGCAAGCAAAGCTGAAGTGAAAGAGCCATAACTCCCTCATATGGACTCCGATTAAGATGGATGAGTACCCGTTGGAAAGATAATTTTATAAATTTTTCAATAGAATTATATTTTGGTATATGTTCTGTTATGAATACAGAGGAAAATCCACGAGGAAGAGGCAGCAGCAACACGATGAGAACAAGAGAGTGGAGATGAGGACGACAACAACGAAGAGAAGTTTGGGCAATGCTTCCACTAAACCACACATGAAGAAATTTAGAGGCTTGGAAAAAAACAAAGACCCCTGGAGCATTGGCAAATGAAGACACATGTTGGTGACATCCGACGCAAGGAGTTGTTTGGAGTAAACCACGAAGGATTTCACACAAAGGACAACATCCAATGGCGCGGACACTTTGGGCTCTCACACGAAGGCTCATGGAGTTATATGAAGACAATTAAGAGATGTGTGAGCCCACAAATGAAGAGGAGTGATCCTATATAAAGTGAGCTTGACGACATGTGGCACGAAGGGAGAGATTGAAGAAGTCTACGCGAGCCACCTCCGATCATCAAGGATCGTTCGTTTTCAACTCCGAAGGACCACTCACAATGAAAAGCTCAAAGGCTAAGGTACACATTAAACTCTCAAGGTACTTTTGGATATGATAACTTTCTTTTGATATATTCATGTTCATATCCAATTGTATGATTTGATTCTATGCCTTGCACCTTTGATGATTGATAGGCTAGAATTTCTTGAGTATGATAAAGAGGCTTTGTTATGCTTAAACTTTGTTAATTTGCATGCCTAATGAACCCATGCCTAATGAGAGCCTTAGCGCTGAGCAAGATACTTATGCTACCTTTAATCACATTTTGTTCATCCAATTTACATTGTGGTTAAGGTTTCACAAATTTTCAATACGTTTTGCAAATCCTAGACTTGCTTTGTGCTTGGTCAAGCTCGTGACATTAAAAGAGTGTGTGTCGGGAGAAAACCCGAGTTTCACTAACTATGCAGGTCATTAATCTTAATCAAGAGGAGAGAAGCCATGCCCAAAGAATTTGCAAGCTCGTGTGTCGCCACCACCGAACCTCGAAGACGACGTCGCTGTTTTCATCAGTTTTGAACACCTGATCAGATATGTAGAAGAAGGAAGAAGTTGAAAATCAGAAGCTCCATCAAGTGCAATTCCAATGCCTTCGAGATCGATGAATTTGAAGACCCGTACAAGGAGATATGGCAAAAATATTAGGCGTTGCGCAGTATGAAATCGGATTTGGACAAATTGCAGCGTTGGAGTAAGACGGGCGTAACTTACTCGATCGGAGTCCGTTGGGGGTCAACAAAGACTTGATGGAAAGACAATTTTATGCGGCACGCATTGGAGAAGTTGTTTGCTACATGGTCTGATCTGGAAAGAGAGGAGAATTCATGAAAAGAGAGGCAGCGACGAAGAACAAAGGAAAAGGAGGGTATGATGATGCAAGAGACGATCGGGCAAGCCTCTTATCAAGCAAAATGATCGTTTCAAGTATGGAGAGTGGATCAAAGCTGCATGGACATCTTCAAATTTTACATGAAGGACCATGGCTTCACGACCACGAGGAGGTACGTAAGAAAGTCGAGCTCTATGACTTTAAAAGAAGCGCTTTGCGGGAGGCAACCCGTTTTCTTTTGTTTATGTTTATATATAAATATTATGACTGTCTACATTGTGACCTTAAACTGAAACATCAAGTAACGTTGTACCATTGCTCTAATAAATACCACAACACCATATTGTTTGATTTAATTGCTATTGAGGGAGCACTTTGTTATTTGATCTTGAAAAGCTTGTAGACCCTTTTGTGTGCCTATTAGTGTTTCGAATCTTTTTCTTTTGTATCTTTTTAGAGAGAAATATGAAGTTGGCACCATCCTTTAATTCTAACCTTGTGGCTAGTTAATTTAGGCTAACTTTTGTTTTTGTTTTAGACAACCAACATATCATGTTGTTTTGTTCATCCATGTTATATTGCATTGCATGTTGTGTTGATCTAACTTTTTGTCCAACCAACCTAAGCCTTCTCATAGCCCCCACCAAAAACCATAGCCAATGGAGGTAGGATTGCTTGTATTGACCGTTTGCCGTCACCATCCAGATTGGCAAAGTCTATCCCTATCCTCTTTTCTAACTAAAAACTTTGACTAGCTTCCCCATAAAATCCTTAGGAAAACCTTTCACACCTTTAGCCATCCTAAAATCATAGGTTTGTTTTTCATTAAAAGACTCGTAGCACCACCTTAGTTAGAATTTCTATACTTGACTTCCTCTCTTCAAAATTCTTGTTTGAGCCACAAATGTAGGATACCCATAACCTACCCTTAAACCTTGTTAGTTTGGTTGATTGATTCTTTTCAATGGGTGACTTCCTTGTTGATAATGCTTACTTCATATGAAGTGTGAGATCAAGCTTTGTCCTTTGCTTATTATAGACCACATTGAAAGTGTTTTTCAAACCTTGCTAATATTTGTTTGTGCTAACTTTTTGCATTTGCATTTTGCATCCATCTCTTTGTCATCATCCACTTTATGTTAGCTTGGGACTTTTTGTGAAGCTTTATGATGAATGCTTTTATACCTATGTTAATGCTTCATATGGCGATATGGGCATTTTTCTTTTTGCAATCTTGTGTAAACATGGTGTTTACACATGATTGGAGACCCACATCATTCAGTTTTATATACCTTGCTATCATATTGCATTGGATTGTTTATAAACTTTGCAATGCGCCCTACTTATCTTACACCATGAAGAGTTCTTAATCTTGGGATAAGCATGGTGTTTTGACCTTGGTTAATAAATCTTTTTGGCAATGGAGAAGTTTGGCAACCACTTTGTAAGCATGAAGCTTAGAATTTGGTGTAAACATTGTTTTGTTTTTATACCATCCCATCATTTGCACGCACTCTTGCACACACGTACACCTATTAGGTTCTTAATTTTTCTTTCACTAGCTTAACTATGCCACAAGTAAAGATCTTAGGGGATGTCTTTGGTTTGTTAGCATAGAGTGATTATTCCCGACCGTCACCTCGGGGGTGCTTTGTGCTTTAGAGTTGTTTTGTAGGCATGACGAATCGCTCCCATGAGTTAGCGGTAAAAGATGGAAATAAGATCATCAACACCTCCAAAATCCCAGAAGAAACACCGCTGTCCTCATCAAGATTAGGCATATGTTCAGAGATGTACAAAAGAGAAAAAAAATTAGATATTCAGGAGCTCCGCTAAGTCTTCTTTCCAACGCATCGAGATTCAACATTTTAGGAGACCCGTGCAAGGAGCTACAACCAAATCATTGGGCGTCACACGTTCTGAAATCAGCCCGGGACAGTTTGCATTGATGGAGTAAAAAGGGAGTAACTCTCTTGTTCGGAGTCCGATTGGGGTGAATGACCACTTGTTGGAAAGATAATTTCAATAACTTTACAATGGAGCAATGGTTCAGTGCATGTTCTGTTCTGGAAGTTGAAGAAAAGTTCGTGGAAGTTGAAGTAGCGATAAAGGACAACATGGAAGGGGGTGAAGACGAGTTGAGAAACAATTGGGACTAAGACTTGTGACAAAGGGTCGACGTTGAAGGACGATCAAGGCAACAAAAGTGAAGAGTACGATGATGATCTCCACATATGGCGGTAGGACTTCAATAATTAAAAGATGGTTCATCATCTTCCATGCCTAGCAACATGCTAAGCATGGGGGAGGACTTGGTGGACATAAGAAGACCGCATGGAGAACAAAGATCACGGTTGCCACGAGATGCTAATTTTCTTCTTTCATGTTAAGCACAATGCTTAAGCATGGGGGAGGCCACGCTACACTTCAAGTATCAAAGGACGGTAACAATTCTTCAACCCTCTTTTGTTCTTGTCTTTCTATATGTCTGCATATATGTATGTGCTTTCCACAACCTTAGATACAACCTTCGTATATCTCTCTTTAGAATAACATGGCTACTAGGAGTACAACCTAGATTTGTTTTTGTTTTCAATAATAATCACCATTACCTTGTGCTCACTAAGATGATATCTTGTATGCTCTTACTTATGGATAGATGATGATCGTTGCCACCTTGCTCATTCTTGTGCTTGGTTTGTATATGATTAAGCTAGTGCTCTCTTTAAATATGATCTGAAAATTAAATTAATGCTAGCCTAATCTTTTGTGGAGGTTATGATAACTTGAGACCCACAGTATTTTTCGTTGCTCTCACTTTTGAATGAGTCAAAGATTATTTATTTTTGTTCTTAAAAGATATGATAACCTTGTCTTTGATACCACTTGCATTTTGCTCAACCTATCCAGAGCCTTATATTCATTGAGTGCAAAAACCTTAGTATACAAGATTTATTTTTGGGTGCATTGATTCAAGGCTTGATTTCTCTGGCTCAAGACTAAGAAGCTGGTCATTCCTTTTTGCGTATCTATCTTTATGCTAGCCTTTTCTATCCATGCATTGTGAGTTTCCACATCGGGAATTTCACAAACCCGCCGGATATCCACCCACAAACCCAAAATATCTTTTTGTATATACCCCTTGACCACAACCCAAAACTTTGAGTATGGATGAATATTTCGAAAAAGATTACAAGGAAGGTGCCGTCAAGTGCAGCAAGATTTTGGGAGACCTCCATAAAAGGATCCCTAGAAGGTTTCAAGTATCTCTCCTCAAGAAAATACAAGAATTTCAGCACTTACCTTGGCACAATCATCACCTCTTTGCTCCGAGTCGAGCAACGTCTAAGCATGGGGGGGTTGCCAAGGAAGTACTAGTGTAGTCTAGAGTTCAAGAGGAGTAAAAAAAGAAAGAGAAAAAAGTGATGAAAGAAAAAATATATATAATGATGAGAAAAGGAAGAAAAGAAAAAAAAGAGTGAAGAAAAAATATAATAAAGCTCCCTGGTTCTACATTTGGAAATTTCAAAAGGATTTCAAGATCAAGACCCATACTCATCTTTCCAACCATGTGCAATCCGATAACGAGGACTTCGCTTGTGCCTCGGGATCACCCTTTGCCATTTGCACATGTCCATCTATCTAAAAAGTGTGTGTTTTCTCTTCCCCCTCCGCGGAACATTATTTTCCAATGATCTTTTTGACGAGTCTTGGTAAGTCCATAAAAAGCTTGTCTTGTTTTGATAATATCTCAACTATAATATCTTGGTAGGACTAAACTTCCCCATAGCTCCTTATAAAGCCTTCTACCAAATATTTGAGAGAGGAAAGGAGTAGAACAAGTAGGCTTGAGAGAGAAGATGAGATGAGAGTTCATGAGCAAGATGCAAGGAGGTTTATTATTGATCTTGGTAAAGTAATTTTTCTTCATCGCCCTCTTTATTTTTCAAAATTTTGAGATTTGTTTAAAAATTGAGGGCATGATTAATTACTTGTGGAAAGAGCTTAAATGATATCTACCCTCCATATAGATAAAAGCTAGCTACATTATGGAACTTTAACAAATATAAACTTGAAGAGCATTATGTTTTCTCATGTATGACCAAGTGCAGGGTATGAACATTGAAAGGCATTACTGACATCCATTAAAGGCTTACTCGAGGACGAGCAAGGTTTAAGCATGGGGGTATGTTGACGGTCGATTTCCGTCAACCAAGAACACTTGTTACACTTTGGTTTGAACTCTGAATTATAACTAACCCGCCACTAGGCATACTAATGATGTAACAAGTTCACACTTGTGAAACGAACCGGGTTTCCAAAGACGGGAACCCGATCCCTGCACCTCTGTGACAGTCCCAGGAGGCTATCACGTGCAAATCCCTGTCTCAGAAAGTAAAGCAAAGTACCGTACAACAAGAATAAATACTTGAAGGTTCATATAATATTATAATAATTAAGCATCTGATTACATCATTTCGGCACATGCCGGGTACAAGTCCAACAGGACTGAATCAAGCAGAGTAAACATCTACGCAGCGGCTCTCATGTAGCGAAGTAGACACCATATCCGCAGGCAACTCGAGTGTAGGGCGAGCATCAGTCCTCCCATCCGTCGTCCTCAAAGTCGTAGTCCGGCTCCTGGTCTGAAAGTCCGTCATCTACTCGATAAGCGAGTAGGTCATGTCAGCTTCCCAACAAAGAGCATAAGCAAGAGAGAATAATTCTACTATGCATGAGTAATCCTAATTATGGCTGTAGAAGGTTAAGCAAGCAGCGGTAGCAACATCAAGGTAAGCAGAAAAGCCGAGAGGTATCCATCTCCGAAGAGATCCACACCTCCGAGGACAACGCCTTCGGGGTCAACACCCCAACAAGGAAAGAAGCACCAAATACTGGATCTCAACCAAGATACAGCATCCCACACTCATCTGCGACGTGGGGTCACCAGCTCCTATCCCCACGTCTCAACGACATGAAGCCGGGCTCACAACACACAGGGGAGAGAAAGCAGCACAAGAAGAGACTAGCCAGATGAGAGATCGTAAGGGCTGTCCATACCAGTGGACACGGACTATAGCTATAGGTTTAACACTCTGCAGAGGTTGTACAACTGGACCCGCCGAGTAGAGCAGAATCGGATGCCTCCGATCCACCTCTCTACCTAACGGCCGGAGACCTAGCAGTGGATGGCACTCTCCTGCCTCTCCGAGCCTGACTCGTCCTGACTGGGGCGCGAAACTTGCCAGCAGGGCCTCGAAGCTGTGAAACCATCCCCGGAGGAGCCGGGGCGACGTCTACTCAGGGGGTATAACCCGCCCCCCTCACACGACCACACCGGTCCGCCTACAGGCTTGATGCCATCCACCTACTAGTTCTCGGACCGAACCCCGCCCATAACAAGGCGAACGGTTTGTACGAAAATAGCCCAAAGATCAAGGTCACACAGACGATCGGTCCTTAATTGCGGGAGCAAGCACTCACTAACTCCATCCGTCCGACACGCCGCTAGGGCGGGAGGCCAGGTCGTATCTCCTCTAGATAGGCGTTCACAAGTAACCAAAGCGGCTCGCTCCCGCGGTAACACGTCAAGGATATACACTCACCCAAAACACACGCAAGAGTTCCGAGGTATCCCAACCTCGGTCCAAACCTGAGATCCATCCATAACTAAGGGTAAAATATATGGATGGAGTAGTACCGGGAACTAGCTAGGGGTCTGTAGCTAGTTCCGAAAGTAGGTGTTCCAAGGACAAGGTAAACAATTTCAAGGCACGGCTAATCAATTGTCTATGCAATTTCAAAACATGCATCAAAAGTAATTAAGCACTAGCAACTAAAGCAAGCATAGGATCTATATGGTTGGGAGTGACATGACACCTGGCTGGCGTCCGAAGTCTTGGTCTGGGCAGTAGTCGGGGTCCTAGGCCTCCTCCTGGTCGTTGCTCGGGTCTGTGCAGCACGAGATACGAGACACTAAGATACCGACAAACAACTATGCAATAAATCCAAAGAAATCCAATTTTAGAAGATCCAAACAGAACCATACTACCTACAAACAGCACCGTCTCATTTTTAGAAAAATATAGAAACTGGTTTCATATTTTTCAGAGTTATAAATAATTAGTTACGAATTTTTGAAGATTATAGGATTTATAAAATAATTTCCAAAATTCATTTATAAACTGAAAAGGATTTTTATAATTTGAAAATAGGGATGACGTCAGCATGATGTCATTGTGACGTCAGCGTCACAGGTTAGTGGGCCTTGATGGACCGAAAGGGTTAGTGGGCCGGATTCAGCCCAATGGACTTAGCCTTTTGGGCCCAAAAGAGCAAAGTCCGAGGGGAGCCCCTCAACTAAATTCCCGGGATGCAAGGGAAGAAGAAAAAGAAAAAGAGGCCGACGCTTGGGCCGTAATGGGCTACGGCCCATACCCGGTCTCCCTATCACTGCCTAGAAAAGAAGTCTGGTTGTGCCCCTTGGATTAACCTGGGGCGCGAAGGTGCTCCTCGCCACGCGTTCGCGCGTCGGCGCGCCCTGGCATGGACATGGCGGCGGCGGCGCGTGGCGTTCAACGGCGGCGATGGTTCCGGCGTCCAAGCAAGCAGTCCCCAGTGACCCTTAGGTGCACGTGGTTACTCCGGCGCGGCCGCAGCCCCTGAGGTGGAGCTTCCGGTCGAACGCGATGCACGACGCGACGGTGCGCCCGACGCAGAGCGACGGCGATCGCGCGGCGCGGCGTGGTTCGCATAAGCGCAAGCAGGAGAATGCAGCGCCGCAGCTGAGCACCTGGGTGTGCTCATCTGGTACGCTTGCACGCGTGCACATGCCTAGCATGAGCGTTTCAGAGCGACATGGCGCGCGGAATTCTGGCGTTCCAGGCCGCGGCATCGGTGCGAAGGAGCAGGGCGTGAAGCGGCGGCGATGCATACAAGATCAAAGGCGCAGCACAGCGGGGCGTAACATCTGGGGGTGCTTACCCAAGCGCACGCGCGTCCTGGCCTGGCCTGGCCACGACATGGCCGGCTGACGCTCGCGGGCGCCCGGCGTACCGAGTCCGCGGTGCGGCGCAGCGGCAGTAGCGGCGCATCGTCCCTGCAAGCAGCATCACGGCACGAAGGCCGGTTCCCAGGCATGTGCAAAAGATGGCGAGAGCCGCGCGTTGCTGGGGTGCATCGCGGCAGCGAGCTCGCAGAAGATTCACGGCACGAAGGCCGGCGGCGCGGCGCAGGGGCGCGCTCCCACACATCACAGGAAGGACCAAGGGAGAAGGGAAGAGACAGGCCGGCGCGGTGCTCACGGTGGGGCGAAGGTGCAGACGTAGCAGTGAAGACTGTGGCGGTGAAGAGGTGGCGGTGATGTCCTCGGCGGCGGTCCTTGCTCTGCTCTGGCTTCTGCTCGCACGCGGACGGCTTCCTCCGGTCCACGGGCGGCTCCGGCTCCCTTGTCCTTGGCTTCGTCTTCACGGCGCGGTGGAGGAGCACCTCCAACCCCTTCTCTTCCTCCCTTCTCCTCCTCCTTCCACTCCTGTCCTCTCTCGGCGGCGGACAGGGGACCAAAGGGGGAAAACCCCAAATGCGAGTTGCCTTGCAACAGGGGTCTCGCCTGGGGGTTTAAAAGCTTGCGCACATCGAGGCGGAGGGCAAAAGCATCACGGCTGGGCGCCCATTGGCTCGCGGAGGCGCGGCGGTGACGTGGCTGTGCGGGATAGGCTGGCAAGCGCGCAGACACGTCGCTGGGCAGGGGCAAAAGGGGAAAAGGCCCGGGTGGCGCGCGGGCGCGGTTGCCTGGCTCGGCGTCCGTGCCACGGGCGCGGTTGGGGGCTTGTCCCCTGACCGGGGTGGCGCTCACGCGCGCGGGCGGCGGCGCGGTGCGGTGCGAGACGCGTTGGCGTGGAGGAGAAGAAGAACAGGAGAGGTTCGCTCGTTGGGCTGGATGGGCCGGCCTCGGCTGAGAGGAAGAAGGCCGGGTGCGAGAGCGTGCGCGGGCTGAGAGCTGGAGGGGCTTGGATAGACTTTAGCAGAAGTTAGCTGGCCCACCAGTTAGAAGGGTTTTTGAATATAGTTTTGAATTTAGTTTAAACCATATATTTGAATTTGAATACTTTCAAATTCACAACACACACAAATAAAAAACCAAATAAAATCCATGAACTCCAAATCACATACTTTACCATATTTTGAAAATATATTTTTATATATTTAGTTTTATTTATTTAGGAATTTAGAAAGGGAGGCTAGAGGGGGTTTAAATGTGGTGACACATCATCAATAAAAGAAAAGTTCAAATTTTCTCACATTTTCATAACTTAATTTTCTGGGTTGTTACAACTTGCATGTGGTTTTTGGAGTTTATTGTTTATGCAGGAAATCAACGTTAAAGAGGAGACTTTCGGGATAAGTTCATCAAGCACTTTATGAGAGGGTCATGAAGCCCGTCACAAGTCAAGACATGAAGTGAACACAACTCCAAATGACCCAAGGACCGAAGCATCAACACGTAAAACTCCGGGGACTAGGAGGTCTACCAACGAGATCAACTCAGCCCGAGAGATATTCTCGCAGCCCAGAACAACATGATCTTTCGGTGCAGATTCGGAGACTTAAACGGCCTCTAATGGCAAAAGTTTGACTACCAAAGTTGTGGGCCTCGACGATAGCTTCGATTTGGACATATGAAAGGCCCAATTCGGGTCAAGGAGCTAGGAGATATGGCCCCCGAAATGCCAGCTGCGCAGACAAGTCCGAAATCAGATAGATTATCATCTGAGGCTGTTTTGGGCATCTTATCATCGTTTCTAAGGAAAGCAATTGAATACCAAAGTTGAAGATAATTTCGTGGCACACAACCTGGACACTGAATTTGCATTATTCAGAGTTCGGACGTGGGAGATATGGCGCCGGCAAGGAAGGGCTGCGAATCACGAAAATCTGGACGAGGCTGATTTTATGGAAACCAAGTTTGCTTCTCTCCCAAGGAGGATCTCGTGCAAGGCAAGTTGGAGCACGCCCCAAGGCCTCCCCAAGGGCATAAATACAACCCCCTAGGCGCCCCAAGATGGTGACCCATTCATATCCATTCATCACAACTCGGCGAAACCTAGAAGCAAGCACCGGAGGGAGACGACGACCGCCGCGAGTCCTCGAAGTTGTCTAGGAGATGGCCTAGGCCGACCCTAGCCGCCATGGCCGCCTTGCGTGGTTGTGCCATGGTGGAGTTCCGGAGCTAGTTGAGGTCATCAATGGTATGTACTCGGTGGTGATGATACAAACGGATCTATTATTATGTGAGCAATATTAATCTTGTCATCTGATCTTTTAAGCGATTCCATGTCTCCGTTCATGCTTTCTACCTATTGTGAATATGCTTATTCCTTAGTCTAATGCATGGTTAGACTACTTAGCATACTTTATGTAATCATGGTGATTAGATCTAGTATGTGGATCCTTCATGATTTGTAGACACGTTCACTTGGACGTGCCCCTAGACTCCCCGCATGAATAGGGGCGCGTCGTGACAGGATGAAGGTTTCGAAAGGCGGATGTTTTCGGGAGGAAGACCGGAGGTAGGAGTTTAAGGATGCTATTAGATGAGATGCATGATTTGTTGCTCGTTTGTCGGAACTACAACTAGAAGGCGATAGGCTTAGTTGTCCCCCTTGGTGGCGCTTTACCTTGCCTATGTTTGTGAATGTGATCAACCTTGTGCTATCATATACATATCTCTTAGGTTTATCTTTGTATGCAATCAACGCTTAATGTTAGGTTAGTTTGGCTAGACAAGGTAGAGAACCTTAGCGGTTTGCTTCCGATCCTTGGATTGACAAACCTTGGGGACCCTCCTTGGTGAAAAAGGCACCAAGTCACCCGTACGCTTGCGGTGAACTTCAACACGGTTTTGAACCGTCAACAACTCCCGCACGTCAGTCAGGCGTGGGAGCAGCCCTGCATCTGCAAGACCGGTTAGCTTCGCGAGATAGACGGTGGAGCGCTGCCAGTTCCACATCACCACGCGCGGAGAAGGCTGGGGACGGCGGCAGGAGACTTGAATCTGCTGAGTCGGCGGTGCGCTGGGTCGGATCGCGGGTGCGCGAGGAGAAAGAGACGGAATGGAAGGATGAGATGGCAATCAACCCCCGCCTTCCCGACTTAAATGGGGAAACACGGGCCAGTTGGGGGCAATTCACTGCTCGGGCCCACTTGTGGGTGACAGGGGAGCGTCCCGCCCAAGCTCTCTCTCTCTCTCCCTCTCCCTCTTCCTTTTTCCTCCGTATACGCGAATCCTGCCAGGTCTGACGTCCTAGGAAAAGGAACCTCCGCCCCGGGCGACGTTCAGCACGCTGACCGGGGTCGGTTGACAGGACAGTACGAGGGATCGCGTTAGAAGAGAAGGATTCCCCGACCTAACGCAATGCGCCCGACCTATCGTCACGGAAAAAAGGTAAAAGGCGTGCCCCAGCTCTGAGCCAGGGAGCAGCAATGTGCCTCGACCTAAGCACACGTTCCGGCCAGACGGCGGGATGGGCAGATCCAATCGCCAAGACGTCGTCAACAAGGTCCGGAATGACTCGTTGCAGCCATCCATCGCCCGTACTAGCAAAAACGAGCCAACGACAAAGCAAAGGTGCGAATTAAAAGGCCTACAACCAAATTTCATTAAAAAAAGATACAAGAAGGAGACACCGATCATGAAGGATCAACACCCGCTTCGAGGCATACGCCTCACTTCGCCGGGGGGTCTGCCTGACCGGGGGAGTTCGCCTCCTCGGAGTCGCCCTCCGACTCGCTGGACTCGTCGAGGACGGTCGCGCCCCAAGTCACTACCGCAGGCCCCCGGTTCTCGAGGAGGGCGTCGATGTCCACCGACGGGAGGATGGCATCGGCGTTGGCGTTGAAGCACAACGCCGACTCCTGACGCCTCCGCGGCCTCATTCCCCGGGGCCACCCCACGGGGACCGTGCCGATGGAGCGGTCCAGGTCCTGGAGGTTCGCGGCGGGAAGACCGTACGTCGCCCCTTGGTGCACCCCAGTGGTGACCGCCGCACGGACGCGACCCGGGAGTGCGTGGAGCTGGTCGTGCAGCAGTATCGGCTCCAGCCGCACCGCCGTCACGGCGACGCTGGCGGCGTCGCGGAGGTGGCCGTAGGCGACGCGAAGCTCCTCGAGCTCTTTCCTCGCCTTTTCCGCCTCCGTGGCGTGCAGGCCCGCAAGCTCCTCCGGACCTGCCCAGCGCCAAAAGAAGGGTGTCACGGACAACAACGACAATGCAACGAAATAGGAATGAAGATAGGGCCAAGGGGCTCACCCATCGCTCGGGCGTGCACATGGTCCGTGGCGTCCTGCGCCGCCTTGAGTTCCCGCTCGGCCCCCTCGAAGGCGGCCCTGAAGGTGGTGGCTGCCTGCTGTGCGAGCTCCAGCTCGCTTTCCAGCAACCCGATGCGCTGCTGCGCACCGTCCAGCTGGGCCTGGAGCTCAGCGGCAGGGTCAGCCCCGGCAGGGACCCCACCCTCGGCGGCCACCGGAGGAACGGCCGGCACGGACGGGCCCACACCGGCGTCCGGGGCTGTGAACATCCCAGCACCGGCCACGTCGAGGGCCCTGATCCAGCACCCCATCGGCGCACCGTCACCCGCGGCCTCCTGCTGCGCCGCCCGACGGAGCGCGGTGGCGCCCTCGCCGACGAGTCGAGCGAACCCTCAGCCGAACGCTTCTCACCGGCCATGCGAGCGTCGGGGGTCTCTTGGGAGGACGAGGCTTCCGGTTGGAGTGAGGGGTGAGGAGGCAGGAAGGCAGTGCGAGCGGGAGGAAGAAGGAAGACAAGAGGTGCGTTCGCTCCGAGCCTTCCCCGGGTTTTATAGCCGTGCGGCGCCCCGTGCGCAGCAGTTAACCGGAGACAAGGGGGCACTCTCTCTTGCTCTTCGCCTTCTCTCTCTCCCTCTCTGCTCTTCGACTCCCCATCACTCCGCCGGCCTCGGGCCACGATGCCCACCAACCTTGAGAAACCCCAAGGGTTTTCCCCCAACCTAATGGACGAAGATGAATCACTTGGCGGGATTCGAAACGACCGTCAAATACACGGAGCGGGCATCAACAATAAGAGGACAAGGGGACAACTGCATTTATGTGAAGCCCTGAGTTCTAAGGTACAAGAAGGCGGCCAGACGGGCCATGAACAAGTATCATAACATAAAACACCGCCGACATGGCGGTGTTGCGCTTCCCGGTAGGTCAGAGTTGGGGGAGCACCTCGCTGAGCTCCCACAAACATCTGACACGGCCGGAGACTCGCTGCGGGGACCAGGGAGATGGCCGGCGCCTCCACCGTGACTACCAAGATCCAGGAAGAAGACCAAGTTCCTGGGGCCACACCCGAACAAGCTGCCAACGAAGCATCGCTCCTACTGGAGCAGCCTCATCAGAGAAGCTTGTTCGGGGCTAACTTGGTGGCCTGCTGCTTCGACAGCACTCAAGGAAGCGACCCCAGGTGTGCAGCAACAAGCAGCAGGAAGCAGCGGCGGTGACGTGGATGCGGAGCGGCGGCTCACCTCGGCGCCCCTCCCCTAGCACTCGACCCCCATGTCGCCGCGGGGACTCGAGACGCAGGGCAGGACAGGGTTGCCAAGAGCAAGCCTCCCCGTTCGCTGAACTCCCACCAACATCAGGAGGCTTGAAGGACTGCACTACACTCAGGGGGACGAACCCCCCACGACCGGAGAAGTAGCTGCTTTCTTTCCCTCTCCATATGGCAACCATGGAGTCTCACCGGGGCGAAGTGGAGCTCCTTTTATAGGGCAGCAACAGCCCAACCACGCGAGGGGCACGGTGGATGCGGCTTAGCTTACAAAACAAGCTAAAACGGCCACCCACCCCGCCAGGTGACGCATTGAAGACTCACAGAGCCTCGCCGTCACATCAGCAGAGGCCAGCCACAGTTCCCCGTGAGGCTGGGTCAAATCCACTGTCCGGCCACGTCGGCCTCAAAAGGCGAGCCAGTACTCGCGGTGGCTAAAAAATCACCCCGTGGCAGAGTCCTCGACTCTACCACGGGCTCGGGGGCTACACTCGGCGAGTGCGCTCGCGCGCCCTCACCGGACTGAGGAAGAAAAACAAAAACTCAACCTCTCTAATCCTAAGGGGGAAATCCGTTTTCCCCCTTAGGCTCGGGGGCTACTGAAGAGGGGAAAAATCGGGGGTAATCATCTTAACCCCTAAACCCCAAATCAGGAAGACTAATGGTGAGTCGTGTCAGCAGAGGCCCAACATCGACTGCCGGCAAGGCCAGGCCCAGCTCTTTTCCTTTAAAGAATAGCAGCTCGGTCCCCCATCGCAGGGCCACCTCCAACTCAAGCAACCAACCCGGTTACCTCGGCGGGAGGCTCTGCCTCGCATGACCTAAGGCTCCTTCCGCCGTAATCCGACGCCCGGGGGGCCCCCAGGGCGGAACGCAACGTGGCGGAAGCTACCCCGCGCCGCACGAGACGTGCGGCTGCAGCGGAGCACGCGGATCTGCTCTGTCAGAGGCTCCGGTAATGATGAGATTTTCCCCGGTGTGGCAGGCGGACTGCCCCGGCATCCCATCACCTGATACTGAACAGTGGCCAAGGACACACGAATCCTTCGCCTGCAAGACATCGAACAACGTGACCCAACCCATCAAGCATCAGAGGGGAGGTCGAGGCTTGCACGAGAAGCCCCGACCTAGCAAGACCAGCAGGCTCTTGGGTCGGAAAGAAGCCGCCTCGGGACGGAGGCCGAAGCTATGCCGCCCTACGAAGGCTACCGATGCTAGGACAGTGTACGGCGCCAACGGGAGACGAAAGCCGACGGCGTTGCACTGTTCCGGCACTGTTGCAGCACTGTAGCAGAACGGGTTTTTACCATCTTAACCTTTGTACGCCGGCCCTCCTTGAACTATAAAAGGGGAGGTTGGCATCACGAAACCAAGATAGACGAATTCGGATATGCAAACCAGCATAGACGAACTGGGCAAGACGAGAAACAACACACCACACTCACCGAGCACCAGCTGCTCTCACTCACATACAGAGACTTGGGACCTCTTCCCTCTCTTAACCTAAGCTTGTATCCCCTACTACAAGCCCCCCTGTGGGCATATAGAACACTTTCCCGAACTGGACTTAGGGCATCCCCTCGGTGCCTGAACCAGTATAATCCCGGTGTCTCTAAGCCCAACCATCCGGATCAAACGCACGATTCTAACTAAAAATTACTTGTTGGCAGTATCAAACCCCGACACTGTGAGATCGTTAGTGTCTTGGCTTGGAGATTCTACTTCCTTATTAAGAATTTTAGCTCTGAGTGTAGGAGACTAAGAACGTCTTCCCTTAGGGTTAACACATGTGGTGCTTCTCTGTTACCTAATAGTAATGGCAAGGCACTTCCATGGGATCTTTCAAGTACTATTTATTATGAACTGCTACATCCAAAAAAATTACCAACTCAGATAGGGATTGCATCACTTTTATTGGACAGCAATACTTAGATTGGTGTTTACCCGTTTCTGTGGTTCTTGACAGTTTGGTTTGTGGTTTCTTTTATCAGTCTAGAAAAATCAAAACTATCCTGATATTTTTGGACACTAACTTTGCTCATGGTCACTTGGAAGGCTATGTGGGATCTGGGCAGGCATGCTATGTGAGATTGCGCTCTTGAGTTGATTTTGCTCGCGATCATTTGGGAGGCAGGTTTGCAGACTGAAGTAAGTGGGCAGCTCATGACTGAAACTTCATAGAATGTTTGATCATAAATGCTTTCCATCAGTATAGAAGCAGACCTTGTTGTTTGAATACTATGCTCCTTTCTTTGTCTTCTTAGAATTAGTGGCTGACTAACTTACAAGATGTTGTCAAAAAAAACTTACGAGATTGATTTTCATTTTTGTTGTGTTTAATAAAATTTATTCATATACATCTTTTGCTTCCAATCTCTTTTCCATGGCTAAACTAATTGAAAAGCTTATTGTGGGATTAACTGGATATTGTGGTTCTCTGACCAATCTGCCCGTTGGGTTTGAAAATTGTGGTTTCTACTTTCCTCAACTTTCCATTCTATAGTATAGATAATCATGGATAACCATGTTGCAAAATAGAGATATTCATATGTTACAGATAGCACTTTCAAGCTAGGAGATTATTTTATATTGCTTTTGCATTTTTACCAAAAATATATCCAGATCAATGCTTATTTTATTCCTATAATTTTATTATGAAATGGATGGATCAGTGGTTGGTTTATTAAAATGGTCAAAAGGAACAACCTTGATCAATCATTGTTCTTTACTTATTCATTTTGGCTTTTGTTCAAGGACAGGTGCAAGCTTCTAAACAGATTGTGTTTGGTCGACTAGCACAAATGGAAAGTGCAATACAACCGAAGTAGGAAAACTGGTTCATGTAGTGTGACACAGATGTGAAAATACTTTGCCTTTTTTTCTTTTACGGAGTTGATGCTCAGGTTCAGTATTATTTATTAGCTATGTGTTGTACTGAACTAACTGCTTGTTTGAAGAAAAAATGTGCATGGATAAAAAGACTGCTATCAAATATAGTTTATGTTGACACTTTTACATATTGCAAGGACTGACCAATGCATGGAGAAGCAATTGTTCAACAGTTAAATGGTTTATTTTGTCCATTACAATGTGCAAGTGCATTTGTTGCTGGGAGCAAATTAGATTTCCTCCTCCCTGTGGTTGAAAAGTTCGGATGTTACGTGTTGCAATATATCATCTGTTTGTATGATCGGAATCAAAGTGAACCATCTAACACATGTATCATTCCATTTTGGCAACGAAACAGACTACTACTCATAAAGTTGAAGCTTTCATATGCATTGAAGAGTGGATTCATAGTTAAACTATGAATATATAAATTGTTGTGTTCAAAATTTTCAGAAAGCTAGGTTTCTTGATTATTGAATGTGAATTTGCACCTTCATTTTATAAACATAAATTCTATTTATTATGATTTTTAGACACGTGTGTGTCGCACGTGTATTTTACTAGTGTCAAAAATTACAAATGTATCTGCAAATGAGTTATGATGTCTACTATCATTTCACAAAGATCTAACTTAAGATTTCACCTGAACCAGATGATAAATTGTATTAATAGGTAAGATGAATCAAATGACATAATTAATAGGTAAGATTTCACGTAGCAGAAGCTGCCCCGCGCCGCACGGGACGTGCAGCTGCAGCGGAGCACGCGGATCTGCTCTGTCAGAGGCTCAGGTAATGATGAGATTTTCCCCGGCGTGGCAGGCGGACTGCCCCGGCGTCCCATCATCTGATACTGAATAGTGGCCAAGGACACGCGAATCCTTCGCCTGCAAGACATCGAACAACGTGACCCGACCCATCAAGCATCAGAGGGAAGGTCGAGGCTTGCACGAGAAGCCCCGACCTAGCAAGACCAGCAAGCCCCTGGGTCGGAAAGAAGCCGCCTCGGGATGGAGGCCGAAGCTACGCCGCCCTACGAGGGCTACCGATGCTAGGACAGTGTACGGCGCCAACGGGAGACGAAGGCCCACGGCGTTGCACTATTTCGGCACTGTTGCAGCACTGTAGCAGAACGGGTTTTTACCATCTTGACCTTTGTACGCCGGCCCTCCTTGAACTATAAAGGGGGAGGTTGGCATCACGAATAGGATATGCGAGCACAGACTTACAAACTCAGCATGACAAAAAGCATCACTCCACACTCACCGAGCACCAGCTGCTCTCACCCACATACAGAGACTTGGGACTTCTTCCCTCTCTCGACCTAAGCTTGTATCCCCTACTACAAGCCCCCCTGTAGGCATATAGAACACTTTCCCGAACTGGACGTAGGGCATCCCCTCGGTGCCTGAACCAGTATAATCCCGGTGTCTCTAAGCCCAACCATCCGGATCAGACGTACGATTCTAACCAAAAATTACTTGCCGACGGTATCAAACCCCGACAATTAGGCCCGCCACGTTACGGCCTAAATGTAGACAGGCGCCGCCCGTAGTAGGGTAATTGAGTGCTTGCTCTGACGGGGTTGGCGTGCTGCAAAGGCCGGATGGGACGGCGCGTTGGAGGCTGCGCGGGCGAACAGTGCGTTGTTACGGCGCCTGTCAGAGCTGGCCGCCCGCGCGTGCCGCCAGCTGAGGTGTTTGCACGGCGTGGAGAACTGGAGCCTTGCGTGTCGTTGCGGGGGAGCTCGAGCGTTGGGGGCAGCGCCACGTTCGTGTGGGGCCCCAGATCCCGCACTCCGACCTCCACGTGTGGGCCCCGCCTTAGTCGGAGACGGAAACTACTCGTGCGAACGAGTAGTCGGAGGCAGAGACTCCTCGTGCGAGCAGGTTGTCGGAGGCGTGACAGAAAGTCCTCGTGCAAGGCGGAGACTCCTCGTGCGGGACGAAAACTTGTCGTGCGAGGCGGAGACTCCTCGTGCGGGACGGAAACTTGTCGTGCGAGGCGGAGACTGGTCGTGCGAGGCGGAAACTTGTCGAGAAAGCCACCTACTAGTCGGAGGTGAGGTGTCTTGCCAGTGAGGCTCTTGACGAAGATCTACATCCTTCTCTGTCCTGGATCTTAGCCTTGACGCTGTCATTGGTGTCAGATGACTCCATCTCTAAGGTAATTATCTTGCCATTTAAGAGACCCTAACCCAGACCCTCGTCAACTACAAATATCCGAGCGATTTTCGTTTTTTCATCCCTTAGAGTTTCAGAACGTTCCGTGTAGTAGTGCTAGGGGGGCTAGGAAATGGTTGCTGCTGATAGCAAAATCAGCCGAATAATGATGTGCCGATGTGGAAGAAAATATTGTCCGGAAAAGTTAGCTGCAACGGTCGAAATTCGGAAAACAGTAGGTCATACATGCACATATATTACATAAGAGTAACTCACTAGGCGCAACAATATGCGGCCTAGGAAAAGCAAAGAGAGAGAGAAGGAGATAACAAAACAGAGGGACAGGCTGGCTATTGCCAGGGAGAAGAACACCGGCCGGCTGTTACGGTCAACTAAAATACTGACCGGCCATTTTGTAGTCATTACTCAAAACAAAACAACACATTCAATCTGCTAATAAATATAGAATCAAGCTATGTAAAATTTTGCCGGTTAACAAAAATTGAAGAGAGACAAAAGGAACAGTCAATTTGCTAATGAATATCACTAGAAAATTGAGCGGAAAATGAAGACAACAGACAATGAAAACAAAAAAGAATAGACCCTGAAAGAGAGTACACATGCTAAATAAAAAAAAATAAATGAAACGGATTCCGGTGAACTAAAAAGAAATGGGGGAAATGATAAGTGAAAATAACACACACGCCTACAGATCAGTAACAAGTACACGAATATTTAAGCTTCATAGTTTCATAAAAAAAACTAGGTCCACATAACATGTTTAGCTCCTTTTATAGGATCCATATCAAACTAATCCGTTGATTTTGTACAATCCTCTACATGCTAACGGGCGGTATTTCGAGACAACGGCCATACGCACGCTAGGTTGAAAAATTCAATGGGCCTTAGCTGGTGGGTACAAGGGCAGCTTTCGTGTTGGGCCAGCATGGCAAGAGGCTGTGGTAGGATTTTTTATTCAAATTTTTTACATTTTTGCAAAAATAACTGTGCTTAACAAAAATTCGCAAAAAATAGCCCTCAACCGCCGAATGAAACGGCGACCCATTTTAGCAAATTTTAAATATGAACGTTATGTCGATTATTCGAGTACGAAAATGATTTTAAACGAAAAATGTTTCAACTACAAAGTTGTTAGCCTTGTTGAGATCTCCAATTTTTGTATAAATGTTATCATCATCTGAGTTCATATGAAGAGGTTGTCATTTTATAAAATATGTTGTCAACATAAGCGAATCTGAACATACTATAGCAATTATTTGAGCACGAAAATGATTCAAAATAAAAAAAATATTTGAACTACAAAGTATGAGATCTCATCGAGATCTACTATTTCGTATAAAGCTTATCTCCATCCGAATTTATATGAAAAAATTGTAATTTTTAAAAATATATCAGGGAGTTAGTTACCGCCGGTTCAAACGAGTACAATAAAGTGTCGCTTCATCCGGTGGTTGAGGGTTGTTTTTTAATTTTTTAAGCACAATTGTTCTTGCAGACTCATAAGAAAATAAAATTCAAAATTAAACAAATCCTTCTTGTGGCCACACGCATCGGGGGGAAATCGTTTGACGCAGCAAAGCAAAAATTAGAATTCAATATATTTGCCCCAGTTTGGTTCTCAAAGGAATAGTTAATTGCCTTTATGAATAAAGTTAGCAGTAGCACCCAATGGTTCATCTTTACTTTTTTAGTGTCTATAGTTCACACCGGTGAAACGAAGGTTTGTCTCATATGAGTGCCTCAGATCCATCAATTCTCTTTCCACCTTATCCTCCCCTCCTCCTTTCCCTCACCTGCGCGACCTACGCCCTTCGTTTTCCTCTCCCATGGATCCTCCCGCAACTGTCGCGCCGCCCAGGTTGCCACCAACCCCGCTCATGTCGGCCTGCCTCGAGCCCCTCCCGTCGCCGCCTCCCCCCTACACCCACCCTGCAACCCCTGAGCACCTAACCCAAACCTTAACCTCGCCGGAGTTATCGTCGGAGTTGGAGAAGAAGGTGAGATGGGTGAAGATGGATGTGAAGAAAAATTTGTGTGAGGAGAGTCTTTAAAATCACTCAGATAAGATATAAATTTTTTTGTTTGCTTTAGAGGTATTAGTGAATCATTTGAAGGGCAACATTTTACTTACCACATCAACTTCCATTATGAACATAAATAAGTTACGAGTACCTTAAGTTAGCAAAGAGCCAAAGATGCAACACAAAAAACTATTATGCGGCCGATCTGTTTTTTTTTTTTAATGGCGATCTGTATTTTTGGACTCTGGAGAATCGATGAACAGCCAACCACAAAGCTCCTTCCGTCCTCTTTAGCCTTCGTCCTCTCCTTTTTACCAGATGTCCAGATGGATATAAAGCAAAGAAATCTGAGAGCGATGTGCCCACATGTGTCCCCGCACGGCCGCACTGGCGGAGAGCTGCTGAGCACATCGACGGTCGCCTGCAAACTTGAGACTCACGAGAACACTTCATCAGCAGCCAGCACACACGCAGCGAGGCGTGTGAGGCGCGCAGGGGCGGAGCTGTACCACCCCCATCCACGACCACAAACCAGCTCGCGCGCCTCTCGAACCTTCAGGAGGGTGGTCACACGTGGCCGGCCAAAACCGCCGCCAGTCCCGCCGGCAGGTGTGTGAGGAGCTCCGCCGCCGTAGGCGCGCGAGCTCGGTCCCCTGCCCTGCCCATCACCTGTCCCGCCGTGCCCATGGCCCGTTGGCCCCCGGGGAGGGGAGGCGGCGGGACCGATCGTCCGAACGCGGCGGGGACCGTTGCGAGCCGACGAGGGCCGGGGGTGTACGTGGCGGCTGGCGGCGGTAGTTCAACGGCGCCGCAGTGAGCCGTCGTCGCTCGCGTCCCACCTCTCGGGTGTCCTGCCCTACAGTCTACAGACGTGGGGGCCCTGCGCGCGCGTTGCGTCGTCGATTTTTGGTTTGGGTTTTGACGTGGCGGCCATGCGCGCGCCTCGCCGATCGCAAACAAGATCAGGACCAGCAGTTTGATACTTACGTGGGAGTACGCGCGTAGGGTGTGGTACTGTGGTTACTGGGAGTTTGGGTCTTCGTCCCATGCCGTCGCTCTCGCTCCTCCGCCCGTGCATCAAAACTCGATATTTCTTTCCTTAATCGTGCGAGGAGGAGCCACAAATTGGTAGCTTTCCCTTAAATTTATCGATGTTTCTGATTCCTCGGAAGGGGTAAATACGGATAAAACCAATTCGAGTGGATTCAGATTAAAGCGACGCCGAAAGTGTGGCATTCCGCGGCGCGCCATGTCGTGGCTTCGCCAAGATATTCCGGCGACGAGACAAAGCCGAAACCTCCGGAAGTGCACCTGTCGTGACGAGAGCGTTGGGGCAAGAGGGGAAAGCGAAGTCCTAGTCCCAACTCTTCCAAGCCTCCAGCCATACCCTGGTGTTTTGATGCAACATCTCCTCCTTTTCAGCTCTCAGATGATTGATCTTTTTTTTGAGTTAAGGAGCTTCATTAATTGGGTAGGGAGTTGTTACAATCTACTAAGACCAGTTCACGGATTGCGCTTGGGGGGTTTATATGCCACTCCCCTACAGTTTGATCACGTGAGACTTGTCTTGTACAGAAATGAGCTACCCTATTACACGAACGATGTACATGAGCAAAGGTAAACTCATCGAAGCTCCTGCTAATGTTCCGGATATCCCAGAGGACTAAACTGACTGCAGAGCGTTGCTCTTCCAGTGTTGCCCAAAGCTTAATTATGTCCAAGCAGTCTGTTTCCAAGGCTATTTTGCGAACTCCTATTTGTTGCGCCAAAAGAAGTCCATCCTTGCAAGCCATGGCTTCCATCAACAGGGGATTAGATGTCCTATTAAACCAAGCTGCTCGCCCTGCAATGAAGCGGCCATCATGATCACGTAGTACTACCCCTGTTGCTCCAGTTCTGTCAAACTCATAGAACGCACCATCTGCATTGCATTTGCACCATCCATGCACTGGTCGTCTCCATTTCTCTGTCCTCTTCAGTTAGTACTCGTTCCTTTTCTGGATGTAGCAGATGCCACAGATCAAATGCAGTATCACTAGCCCATTGCACAGCTTGCTTCACTGACTGTGGCGTCTCTCCATGACGGCGCTTGTTTCGTATCATCCACAGAGCCCACATCCCACACAGAATCACCGCAGCATCTTTTTTGGTACAGATATCATGATGAATCAGATCCTTTGCCCAGGTCCTGTCATGAAGCTTTGGTAATTTGACTCCAGTAATGGACCTCGCTGTATTCCAGAACTCTCTCGCAACCGTACATTCTACCAACACATGCTTAATTGTTTCTTGTTCTGCTCCACAGATTTCACAGTTAGCAATCTCATCAATATGTCGCCGATGAAGAACAGCTCGAGCTGGAAGAAACTCATGTAGAACTCTCCACCAAAAGACCTGAACCTTGGGCGGGACATCTAACTTCCAGATCGCTTTCCAATCTCGGTCAGAATAAGAACTCGAAGCACCCACATCATTCCTCAAGTGGTTATTGCGTTCTAACAGGCGATATGCAGACCGAACCGTGTACATCCCATGTTTTTCTTGTTCCCATGACCAGAAGTCTTCTCCATGACCATTGAGATCAGTTGAGAGAATAGCTTCTGCATCAAACTCGCAGAACATTTCCCGAATGAGATCTTCATTCCAATGCCCACTCTCTGATAACAGCTCCCCAACTTTGGACACTCTACTATCAGGCGGTGTAAATGGTCGTCTCAAAGGATGATTCTTAATCCACTTTTCATTCCAGATATTAGTGTTCTGTCCATTACCTATTATTTTAATCAAACCTTCTAAGAGCACTTCACGCCCAGCCAATATGGCTCTCCATGTCTGGCTTGCATGTTTCTTCCTTGTGGCAGACAAAAAATCTCCATCATTGAAGTACCTTCCTTTCAACACACGAGCACACAAGGAATCCTGCCTAGAGATTAATCTCCATCCCTGCTTACCAAGCATAGCTCTGTTGAACATTGGAAGATCTCTGAATCCCATGCCTCCATTCGCCTTTGGCCTTGCGAGGAGCTCCCAACGCATCCAATGCATACGACTGCTATCTGCTGAACTGCCCCACCAGTAATTGGCCATTGTGCTCTTCATTTTCTTGCATGTACTTAGTGGCAAAAGGAAACAACTCATGGGATATGTGGGAATAGCTTGTGCCTTGGATTTCAGTAATACCTCCCTCCCAGCACAGCTTGCCTCTCGTCCAGACCAGGCCCCTACCAAACCTTTGATTTTGGTTGGCATGTATTCAAAGGCCTCTTTGGTTGATCTCCCTAGTTCTGTAGGCAGACCCAAATATTTTCCGCTAGTGCCTCATTTGGGATCTGCAGGGTATGAGTTATTGCATTCTTCATGTCATTTGTGCAGTTCTTGCTAAAGAACACTGCAGATTTATCACGGTTCACCAACTGTCCCGATCCACGATGGTATATGTCCAGTATGTTTTGAAGTCGCACGGCCCCTCTTTGCGACGCTTCGGAGAAAATGATGCAATCATCCGCAAAGAGAAGGTGTGAAATCCATGGCGAATGTACACCAACGCGTACACCTCTGGATAAAAACACTGGGCCTAGCGTTTTTAGGATCGAGGACAGCCCTTCTGCACACAACAAGAATAGATATGGGGAGATGGGATCCCCTTGTCTGATACCTCTTGTTGGTCTGAAACACTCTGTAAGTTTTCCATTCACCTTGGCAGAGAACGCCACTGATGTTACACATCTCATGATGCGCTGGACAAACCCCTCATGAAAACCAAGTTTAAGCATAATTCCTTCAAGATATTGCCACTCTACTCTGTCATATGCCTTTGCCATGTCCAACTTAATCGCACACGCTCCATTCTTCCCTTTCTTCCTCTTGAGATAATGTGTGCATTCATAAGCTGTCAGGACATTGTCAGTGATCAGCCTTCCAGGTACAAATGCGCTTTGTTCCTCTGAGATAATGTCATGGAGAAAACCTCTCATCCTGTTGGCTAGTACCTTCGAGCAGATCTTGTATATAACATTGCAAAGAGAAATAGGTCTGAAATGTTTCATATCTTGCGGATTTTTCAACTTCGGGATGAGAACAATCGTTGTGAGGTTTATCTCGTCTGGGAGCACACCCCCATTCAAGAAATTCAGAACAGCTTGTGTCACACTTGGTCCCACCAGGTTCCTCTGAGATAATGTCATGGAGATGATTGATCAGATGCCCGGACAAAAGCTCTCTTGAGTGCTTGAACGCTGCATGATTGGAGCTGGAATAACCATGCTCTTCTTTTTCAAAAGAAAGAAAGAAAGAAAAGAATATATGACATGTTCCTCTCAGTTTCTTGCACCACTCTGAAGAAAGTGGATTGTATTGGTTGATGGATTACAAACCTATGTAGTTCAACAGGAGACTGGACCACCACCTTTATCCAGCTTGAAGCAAGAGAAACCACGAAAGTCCAGACCATACCTTGGTTGCCAAGTTTTTGTCAAATTGCAAAGGATTAGCTTCGAATTACACAAGCCACAAAAGTCCAGACCATACCTTGTTCGCAAAGTTTTTGTCCAATTGCAAAGTGTTACAGAACCCGTAAGTCCACAAAGGTCAAGGGGAAACAAGCCACAAACTACCATACACCTCCCTAAAGAAATAATATCAGAGTTATAATCTCCAGGCACCATCTCAGGCTGCCACAACATGCATGATTGATTATGGCACAAAGTACACCCATACAACATCCTGAGGTTTGAGGGTGAGCTGAAAAAGAGAAGAACCTCATCCACATGATTTTATAATATGGAGCCAAATAGCATGCAGACGAGTTCATCCATACAACTATCAACTACCATACAATTCCCGAAGGCATAGATAGCTCCACAGCAACACCATGCTTACAGCTAACACAACCGAGCTAAACTCTAGGACAGGCGGGCAGGCTTCACAAGTAAAAATCTTAGCCTGCCTCTACACAAGTAGAAAATCTTAGCCTGCGCTCTACTACCATGAGAAGCTACAACCTGTACACATCACAAACAACCACCAAACTTGAGGTCATTCTTATCATCTTCCTGATGAGACCAAGGACTTCTCCTCGGACCCTATCTTGACCGACGGCTTTGTTGCCGCAGGAAGCTTTGTAGGCTCGGGAGCAATGACCTCGGCAGCAGCATCTCCGCTGGGGATCAGTTCTGGTTTCTTGGTGTAGGTGAACTGCAAGTCCTTGTTTGCAGCCAATGCTAATAACTCTGATTCCTCCAGCCCAATAGTTGGGCCAATGCTACATCTATCCGGTTTGTGCTTTGCAAGTGCATCCTTGAACTTCTTGATCTGCATAATAAGGTGATCACTCCCATCAGTATTGGTCAAATGGTAACAACCACTGCCGAACAGGAAGCTAAATATAGCTAAAATGTAAAATCTCATAACAGCCAGGAAACTGATCACATGATTATCATGGGCCTTTCTTTCATTCTTTGCTTGTTAAATTTTTTGGAACACCATAACAAATGGACACAGTTAAAAATTGTAGCAGGTTGTAATTTGTAAACAAGTTCCTCAACATCACTAATACTCATATCAAATAAACATGAACAACTGATCGGATCAGGATCTTACAGTTGCGTTGGTGCAACTGAAGCTGCAGAGCCGTCCCTGAGCTCCCCTGTATAACCTGAAGAATGGGAGGACATGGACATGGAGGCTGTAGCACATAGACTTGTGCTCCTCGTGGTTCACTTGCAAGAACAGCACATCCGGGTTCTGCTCCGCAAACTGGCAAATCTGCACAAGGGAATAGGTTCCTCAGAAGTCAGAACAGCACAATCTTATCAACAGTTACCCGATCAGAAGAAGAGTATGAATCAGATATCCTTTTTGTTCACACCTTGGGGTGAAGAGCACGGCAACCGCCGCAGCCGGGGGAGAAGAAGTCCACGATGACAAGCCTGTCCCCGGCGTTGGCCAAGGAATCGACGAGATCCTGGGCGGACTCGATCTCCCGCATGTTGGGCTGCAGCCCCTTCTCCCACCACCTCATGGATTTCCCAATCGCAAGGTTCATGTTCATCTATGTGAAAAAAACAGATCATAAAAGTGTGTCCTTATTGTTTTCTTTAAATCAAATATCAGAAAATCGAGGGGAAATGGTCAAACGCGCTAGAAGATAGTATGACCTCGAAACTTCTAAAAGTAAACCTAAGAAAAAGTTCAAAAACTAAAAATTATTTGAGGGACGGAAAACTAAATTATCCGCAAAATTTAGAAGAAAAAAATTACGGAAAACAGAGGAAATAGTTATTAAAAGGGAACGCATCGAATTAAATTTATATTCACCTGCACCGGCGACGCGACGAGGGTCCGGGACGCGGACCTGGATCTCCTGGGCCCGACCGCCAGCCTCCCGCCGAGGAACGCGGTCTTCTTCCAGGATCCCCCGATCCGCATCGCCGCCGGCGCCATCCGCGCCGCCACGGCGCCCCTCCGCCGGCTCAGGAGTCCCGGTGCAGCCCTGCTGCCGCCCGGCGACACAACGCTGCCCTTCGCGACCGCATGCGCCGCCGCCATGTCCAAACCGCGCTCGAGGAAAGGAGGGAGAGCGCGCGAGATCACAGCGCGAGACGAAGAGAGGGAGGGCAATACGAAAGAAGAGAAGAGAAGGGAATCGAAGGTTGGGGTCTTGGGGAAGCGGCGAAGGAAAGTATAGCGCCTTTTAAAAGGGAGGCCCACGGATAAAAGCAAGCCGAAGCGGGGAAAACGCCGCGTCTCCTTTTTCTTCCTTCCGATAATTCTTCCGGGTAATAATAAAAAAAGTATCTCGCCACCCCTCCCAAGGATTACTCGCGACCGTCGGATGAACCTGCCGGTCTCCCAGCAGTCGCCACGAGGCTCTGGATTTTTCTCCCCGCCGCTGTGAAACTAGAAATGGATATATTCTGGATAAGAAAAGGAAACAGTTCTGGGCCCACATGTCACGGGGATCGGAAGGCGTGGGTGAGCCGAGAGCAAGCGTGGTGTGTAGATCCGGCGACTCGTGGCGGATGTATTCTGGTCAAGGATAAGTGAGGTGGGACCCACGAGGCAGCGAGGTGTAGCTACGCATATTTTTCTTTTTCCAATTTTGTTTTGTCGTTTTCGAGGGCGTGGCACCATATTTCCACGCCAAAAAAGAATTTGAATACCTCTGTTTAGATTTACTCCCACCTGTTGACTAGAAGAGATCGCAAGAAAGGTCATCCCACCTGTTGAACGTTTAAAACTGAGATGTTTGCTTAATTTAACTTTCTGACGATAACTTTTTGTGTTTAAGAGAAGGGAAGGGTACCCTTTTTAGATGGAAAAGGTAGATAGCATTAGGTGGTTTAATTATATTCGAATTTTGAGTGAACAGAAGGAACGTACCATTTCGTTTTGGAATAACTGGAGGGTTTTATCACGCTGTCTTCCGTGTTTAGTGTTAAGTTGTGGGCACAGATAAGCTAGTTGCTATCTTTAGCTAGCTAACCTACTGGATATGGATGATGATACCCTGTGGGTTTGAGTCCCATGCTTCCGAGTATCTCCTATAATCCTATTCATAGCAACCAGTTTCGGATAAACGGATGATAAGTGTCCTTGAGCGATGGCTTCTGTTTGGACTAACAGTACTATTGATAGCAAAGGAGTTTGGAGCAGCGATGATGCGAGTCGGCTATATTAAGACCTTTGACCAGCATTTCCATGGGCGGGAGAAGTTATAAGAGAAAATTTCCTGTGTACCATTGAGAAATACAAATCATGTGCTCTTTTGCCATCGGAAATTAAAACTTGAACTCAATATCATTAGTTATATTTTTTTTGACGTGCTTCATTAGATACTTAGAAACGAGAAAATCAAATCAGCAGCCAATGTCCGGTCGTTCTTCCGCAATCCATTTGTCCTGGGAACCGGCATTGCGCTGCACGAGGAAACTTCCTAACGGGCACGAAGGACAGCAACGCTTCAGAAAGAACAGTCTCGTAAAGATCTCGCCAAAATAACTGTCAACAAAAGTCGTTTCGCCAAAAAAAAATGCAAATAAAAGTCAAGCTCCGGTGCCGAAGAACAGCAGAGAGGGGCGCAACTCTTTTGTAACCACCCCCCATATTCCCGTCCGCGCGAGTGTGCGACCGGGGCCCGGGGGGCTTCTTGCGGGTTTCCGGCGGACGCTTGGAGGGTTGAGCCAAACGTGTCCAGCCAGTAGGATTAGCAGTGGTCGGTTTGGTAGATCAAATAATATTGTGTGAGAGGAAATAAATCGAAAGTAGCCAATCGTTGGTCTTCAATCACAGATACTCTAACCAGTGCCACCAATATACTCCAGTGTTCTTTTTCACCAATATATAGTAAATTTCAATGATCAGAATTGGGATATCCAATACAGTAATAATTTTTCCCGTGTTGTTCACCAAATATCTAGCATGCATAGTGAAAAGGCAATAATACATTACACTATGGGATGAGCTGATCAAAAAATCCCAGCCAACAACAGATACCCACACCCTCTCATTGTCACTTTACAGTTCGTACCAACTTCTGAAACCTGTTAAAATCAGAAGACAAACTGCCCTAAGAAGCTTTATTAGCAGCAGGATTTCTACCAAATTGTATGATCATCGGTTTCCCTTTGAACACATATCCATGAGCTAGATTCTGCAAAGCCATAAATGAGACACCTATAAGAACCAATAACACAGAATCATGATAATAGCAAGACCAAACAGAATCATCACAAAAAAGGATGCACATTATTTCCAGATAAACAATGCCATTTACAATTTTGTAACTTTCTGCACAACCCTGTCAGTAGTAAAAACCTGACTCTGGAGTATTCAGGTTGCACTAAAAAAACTAGATCAATTAGCTATGCATCTTAGTTGCAAACATTAAAAACAATTGTAGCATGTCAATAATCAAATCACTAACCAGAGCTCGCTGAGCCAGTTCGACCGTAGGAAATGTCACAAAGGCTTGACCACGCATACGTCCCTCCTGGAAAATGATTACAACATGACATACTATCATAATGAGGCACATGGTAGCGTAAAAAGTAAAAACAGAACTTTTGCAGTCTCAAACGACAAGCCGTGTTTCACATAATTTTCAGCACAAGTAGTTTATAGTTTTTTGCAAACTAATTCTTTTCTGAATATCTCAAACTCTGTAATTTCGTTGCCTTGGTAATGAAATTCGGGCGTGGTCCTTAGTGGAAAAAAATTCTTTTCTGAATAACAATAAGGCAACGAGTGAATGGTATGTAGATCTTACCTGCATTAGCTTGATACTTAGACCCGATCTTACACTGTCCATACTTTCGAAAAGAGACCCTGGAGATTGAGGGTGGAAACAAAAAAAATTACAAACCTCTCGAAAAAAATGTTTGGGCAACCTGCCACGACCTATAATATTAAGCAGAACATTATTATTTCCTAGGTAACACATTTAATCTGTCCTTGTTACCTCAATACATATTCATTCCCCTGAGATTAATAGATGCAAGTATGCATCTGTACTAATGATGCTAAGATATCCATCATTAAAATTTAAGGTACGACTATCGTTGGACAAGATTGCTTTGCTTTCTACTGGGCCTGAGTTGCAACATAGTTGGATCACATCTCAGCCTAACAGTTAGCAAATTGCAGGACAAAGTTACCATTTTAATAAGTAACTCTATGATTCCTGAACCTTTTATGTTATGAACCGTAGTTCATTAGGGGATAAACACCGACGGGAAGATAGCCGGGCGGAGTCGGCTTGGGGAGAGACTAGACTATCGGGGATTTGGGATTAATTCTTCTTCATTGATTGCCTCAAAGGAGATACAACCCCATCCTTATATAGATGACAAGACTTGACCCTTAAAAAACTAATCTTATCTGGTAACAAACTAATCCTGATCCCGGCTGTTCATGTGCTGTATGGTGGGCCCAGCGGCCCAGGCCTAGCTGGTCCCACTACCATAACATTTTCTTTTAGGACAAATACTGAAGCAAGGCCCTGAAAAGAGTAAGTCTAACAGCCTTACCAAAGACATAGAAGAAGTCATCATGAGTGACATCCTTTGCCAAGTTCTTAATGTACAGAACAGTGGCAGGATTTCCTGGAGTGTAATTCTGTGAAAGCAAAACATAATATTTGGAGACGATTCAGTGATGAGGAAGGAGCCGAAGAAATATAAATGCTGCTTTTGAGATTCACAGTTCTTCAAAATATTATGTTACTACCATCAAGATAGAGATGAAGAAAACAACTCGCTGAGTGATGATAAAACTAAATTGCAACATCAGTAGTTCAAGAAATTATATTGTCAGGACTGTCGGTTAAATTTCTGTCAAATGACATGGTAGTACATTAGCAATTTGTACCTTGAACATAGGAAGGGACAAAATCTCCTCTGGTGGTAATTTATCTTTCTCTATTTCCTGGGGTGTGACAAAATGTTTCTCTTCAAGCTGTTCATTCGTCGAATCCAATTCTTTGTCAGTTGTACTTGGTATAGGTGGTTCCTTCTGTGTAGCCTTAGGGGCAATTTTTATCTGCCGACAACCATTGTATTAGAGAAAAAAAGACAAGGCACACAATATTCAACCCATGAGTGAACAAACAAAGACTAGTTAACCTGAAGTACTGGGTTTTTCTTTTTTATCACTTGAAGCTCAGTAGAAACCAATGCAGCAGGTTTCACCCCAACTGCTTCATGAGCAACACTTTTATCAATTGCAGGACCAACAATAGTTTCATGTTTTGCACGCTTGCTTTTCCGTTTATCAACATCATCCTGGAAAAATAAAGTGCTCATGAACGATTTGAAAAAGATATTACAAGGTGAAACTAGAAACACAGAAGTAGCAAGTACATCAGATGATTCCAACTCAGATTCATCACTAGACAAATCAGCTGAAGGAGGTTCCTCCATTGTAGTAGGTTGCGGTGGTGGCGGAGGATGAGGAGGAGCAGACACTTGTGATGGCAGCGGCGGAGTAGGCAATGCCATCCGAAATGGAGCTGGAAGATTCATCTTGTTCATTAAGTGTAACACCTGTCGCAGGAAAAATGCATTAATGCATACTCATGCTGAAGGAAAAAATAGGCACAGGAGCATGCCTTGCAAGTTATAAAAGAGAGTTCATGAGGTGGAAATGAGACCTGGGTGTAGAATCGGGGGACGGCAATGAGAGCATTGACAATATTGTTCAATATGTTTCCATCTGGCAGTGGATATGCATACCTAAAAAGATGCAGATCACTCAGATCAAGCTCAAGCAAGTAAGGTGATTTATGAGTGCCAAACAGTGTACATCAGAAAAGGCTTCCGTATAGAATGAGAGGTGTTTGATTGTAAAACTATGCAGCATTGTGGATCTAAACCCAGAGAAGTGCATCATCTAAGTCAGCATTGTGGATCTAAATATATAATAGCTTGGAATTTATGCTAGTTTGATTCTGATTACATTCCAAAAACATAATAACATAAAATGGACCATACATACTTTGCATTGACAGCTAAAAGGCCTCCAGCTGAAGGATTTTTTTAAAAAAAAAACATTCGACAATTTCACCAATGTGACTGATAATTTAATTCGTAATCCCAAGATTTCAACTATCCAAGCATCATGTTGTGAAAAAGGATAGGCAAATTCTTAGTTAAAATTGTTCTTACAAAATTATGAGTATGCAGGTAAACTGTCCTGAGACTATAGACCTCTAAATTCTAAATACCAGAATAGCAGGTCAATCTAAAACACAAATATTGCAGACAACAATCATATAAAAACATGCAGGGCAGAGTATATTCATGAGATCCCAGAAATGGCTAGGCATCTTCATGTAAACATAAAAATAATGTAACATAATTAAGAAGTGAACTGATATCATACTCAAGATGTGGTGGAAATGGATAGTCCACACCAAGCTTGGGAGCAATCGGTTCAGCAGTCGATGTAGGATTCTTCTGATTGTCGGAACTAATACTTGGTGCAGGGGGCACACCATGCACTAGCTGGTCCTGAGGCTTCATATGTGCATTATTTGCATTTGGCCCATTTGCTCTCTCAACTATTAACACTTTCCCGAGGAACCTCAACCTGCAAAGCCATCCCTTAGTGAACAGGCAATGCATGATGTATCAGTTCAGACGAACACAATGGGGCATTAATTCACATTATTGACAGGATAAGACTGTCGGTTATGTGACCTAAATCATCATTTGTAGACAAAACTAACCTGTTCAATAGCGAATGCGCATGATTGGCTGCCCCCTCATCCCTAAAATCTACAAATGCACAGTTCCTCAGCCTGCAACAGACCAACAAAATGGCTTAGCAACCAAATAAACATAGGAGACAGCTTTTTTTTGGGGGGGGGGGGGGGGGGGGGCAACATAGGAGACAGCTTGGTGTCCCAATTTGGAGATATTGAATCTATGACACGACATTCCATTGCAGCATCGCCCAAACAAATTATACTAGACAGAACCACACGCTACTGAAACTAATTTAGTAGCATGAAGAACACCAAGCAGAGCATAATTAGGCAAGTGACAGGGATGAGATAAGTACTTTCCACCGGCACAGGGGCGGACGGACGTGGCCCCGTAGTGGGAGAAGAGGCGGGAGAGCATCTCCTGCGTGATCGCCTCCGGGAGGTGCCGCACCAGCAGCGTCGCCGCCCCCGCTGGAGCGGGGCCCGGCTGCTGCTGGTGCGGCTGCTGCAGAGGCGGCGGAGTTGCGGGGTAGGGTGCTGTAGGAACTGGAGGTAGAGTGTGCGGCGGCGGGAAGGAAGCCATCGGAGTCGACGTCGGCGGCTCCCGACAGGTCTGGAAGAGGAGTAGGGTTTTACTGGGGCGGTGGGTGGGGCAGGGCCGCTCCCGTCGGGGCTCAAGCGCAAAGGTCCGGCGGAGGGAACCTGGGGACTACTCCTTGGTGGGGTTGGGACAGAATCGTGGCGGACCAATAACTACAGCAGAGTGGGGGCGGCCGCCGCAGCTAGCCGGCGGCGCGAGGCGGCGTCCGCGGCGGGTGAGTGGCACGGCCGCTCGGACGACATCGACGACGAAGGAGGTCGTCAGGCGTTGGGCAGTTGGGTGGGCTTGGGAGCCTTTGTGGCTGTTGTGCTCAGGGTCCAATAGACATAAGTGGGCCGAAATTATCAAAATTGAATTTGACAAAGCAAATAAGGGTTGTTCCGGATGCTCAAAATCTGTTACAAAAATGTTTTGAAACAAGAAGGACTCACGTTCCCTCCCCGTCGTCACCAGCTAAAACATGAATTTTTTAATAAATATTTTTAACATGAGCTTCAAGTTTTTTTCAAAACTATACTGTAGCGAGCTACCGCCATAAATCATAACTATTTCATATGAACTTGGATGGAGAAAAAACTTTATACGAAAATTATATATCCCAACAATATCTACAACTTTGTTGGTCAAATATTTTTCATTTGGAATCATATTCGTGTTCTAATAATCAATATAACGCTCAGATCTAAAATTCAAAATTTAGATCTGAAGATTAAGTTGATTATTCGAGCTAGAAGATGATTTCAAATGAAAAACATTTGAAATACAAACTTGTAGATCTACAATGTTTTATAAAGTTTTTTCTTCGTCTGAGTTCATTTGAAATTATTTTGATTTTTTGAAAATATACTGTGTAGAGAAGCAAATTTATTTCGGTTCATTAGATCTGAGCGTTATATCAATTATTTGAATACGAATATGATTTCAAATGAAAAATATATAAACTACAAAATTGTAAATCTCGTCGAGATCTAAATTTTTATATAGAGTTTTTCTCCATCTGAATTCAAATGAAATAGTTATAATTTTTTTAAAATGTGAAGTCGTGAAGCGAGCTACCGCCGGCTAGTCATTTCAAACTGCGGTAGCTCTCTACAATACACTTGCTACAGTACTACTGTATTAACAGTGTTTGAGACACTGTAGCATCTAACCGCCGTTTCGTATTACGGTAGAGATATATATTTGTAAATTATTTCGGAGGCCATATATTTTTGTGAAATTGTAGGGAAAAAGTATTAAAAAAATCGCTAAAACATGGTACCTCATGGGCCGGGTTAGTTGGGCTGGGGTCTCCGACATTTGCCCAACAATTTATTTTGTATCTTTTTACCTCTCTCAAATTCTTTCATTTTGTTCTGGACTTTCTGCCCAGCAGCTCCATCTCCGAGTCCGACGTGTGCGAGAGATTCGTCCAGCTCCTGTTCCTCAATCCGACTGAGCGCGTGCGCTTTGAGTTCGTAACGGAGCCGGAAGACCGACTGGGAGAACAGGAGAAGGAGAGCGCCGTGCATCCATCCCATCACGCCCCCGCTTTATTTATCGAAGAGGCGCACCTCTCGTCCAAAGTGCTCAAGTGAAGAACCTGCGATACGAGACCAAGCCATCCATGGCCGCTGCGGCGCGCGTTGCCGGCGTTCCCTTCGTTCGCCTCAACAGGCGCCTCCAGATCGCCATTTCTTTCTTCCCGTCTTCCACCCGCCGCGCCAGACGCCGAGTACGCTCGGCCGGGGGGCCGCCCCCGGCGCTGACGGCGGACGTCCGGGTCTTCGTCCGGAGGCACTTCCCCGCCGTCGGCCCACTCGGAACGCGGATCGTCCAGAAGGTCTCGGAGGACATCGCACTCCGTAGGCGGCCGTCCCGCAAGCTGAGCGAGCCCGACCGCGTCGAGCGAGCGCTCGCTCAAGACGTGATCCCGCTCCTCAGCCACCCCTTCGACCGCGGCGCCGTGGTCGCCACCAGCAGGGAGATCTCCGCGCGCGTGGCCGCGGCCTGCGCCGACCCGCGCGTCGCCGGCGCCGGCGTGCGCGTCCTGGTTATTGTAGACACGTTCGCGTGCCCCGTGGTGTTCCGCCCCCGGCCACCATGCAAGGCGACGATGTGGAGTGGCGCCGTCAAGAACGCGATCACGAGGGCTGATGACGACCCGTGCACGGCGGAGCCGGAGAGCGGGTTGGCTGCAGTGGCAGGGAAAGAGGAACCTCGTCCTGTTGGCGTAATCGGAGATATGCGGCCGAAGCCGGTGGAGGAGAGGTTCAAAGGCTGGTTGCCGTGGTAGATAGGATTCTGTAGGTCTGAGTGTTGAGGGCTTGAGGCTGCCGGCTGGCCGGGACATGTACTCGGAGTCAGTGATGCCATAGACCATAGCTGAGTCAAGCGTTCTGCACGTACCTGAAACATAATCATGTAGCTTTGGGTTTCATGTCAGCGATTTCGATCTTCCAGAAAATGTACATATTGCATCATTGTGAACTGAAATAGCTAATCTTGTTTGTAGTGCCAATCTGAATTCTGAAGAGAGTATTCTTTAGCTGATCAAGAAATAGTTCCGGATGTTCATACTGAAGCTTACCGAGAATGAGTGAATGATAACACAAACGATAAACTTAGTCAATTTCCTGGATGTGGTGGTTATGGGCCGGTAAAGTAATTAGACGGTGACTCGGCCCAGAAGCACAAATATTGGGCCGAAATAAGTAATACGGAGTAGTATGTTAGTATAACCTAAAAATCACTCACTAACGGATTGTTCAAAAAAAAATCTAGAGCATAGTCACGCCTTGTCGAACGAAAGTCATGTTCCAAAAAAAAAAAATCGATATCTGTTGCTGTTATCGATAGATGGGCTGCACTGACCTAGAAAGTTGGAACGACGGAGCTTTTTACATGGGCCCGTGAATTGGTAGTGGGACTTTGTGATCAGTCTACGTGCACCAAAGAAACAAGGTTGCGACTTGCGAAAACAGCAAGATTTCGATTCTGTACAAGCATGGTGCCTCATGTTCCTCCGTCACCAGCTAACATCGTGGTCTATAAATGTTGCGTGCGTTCGTATTGCGTGACAGACTGACAGCGATACGCAGGGACCGAGAGGGCGCGACCGATAGGATCGGACGTCCTACGATGGAGCCCCAGGTCTTGTTTAGTTCGTGGGAAAATTTGTCTTTTCAACATTTTGAACTCCTGTAGCACACTGTAGCACTTTCGTTTGTTTGTGGTAAATATTATCCTACCATGGTCTAACTAGGCTCAAAAGATTCGTGTCGCGAAGTACATCAAAACTGTGTAATTAGTTATTTTTTTATCTATATTTAATACTCCGAACTTATGTCTTTTGACGTATTTAATGTGATGTGATAGAGAGAGTGGAGAAAACGTTACAATTTTTAGCAAACTAAACAAGGCCCTAGGAAAAAAGCTCGCTATTGTCGATATCGTAATCAGGATTCAGGACACACTTTAGCAGTGCATTCAATACGTGACGCGCAGGCGCTGTCGCAGGTCACAACACGTAGCGTAGGCATCGTCAACCCACCGTACAGCACACCGCGTGCGCGCGCCCGTCTCCGCGTCGTCCTCCTCCTGTACGGGGCGGGGGTGCTACCGATTCGATTGAAAGGGAATCAGTGGAAAGGATTTGATCCCCAAAGTCCAAACCAAGGGGAAGCTTCGGACCAAAGAAACGCTCATTTAGAGCTGGACTAGAGTGCTCGCTAATAAATGGACGTGTGGAATCCACGAGCAGCAGCAGTGCCTGCAGTTTGACAAACCTCATGGCGGCCTGGCGCCCTGGCCTCGGGGACTCAGGTCACTTCAGCCCAAGCTACAGAGGAACAAGGCACTCGCGCGCGCCCCGTCTCCGTCCCTACTACTCTCCTCCGGTGTTGCGCGCGGCAGGTGTCGCCGTCCACCATGGCAAGCTGGCAAGCAAATAATCATGCTGGATCCGCGTCGCGACCACTAGCCCCCACGGCGACCGGCCGGCCGCCGGGACGCGCAAACGCGAGGGTTCGTCGGGTCGGGTTCGTACGTACGGTGGTGGCGCGCACCGATAGCGAAGCGCGCGCGCTGCGATCCAGAGCGGCGCGCGCGCTCGCTGCCGGCCGGACCGTCGCGGGTCGGTGCACTGCGCTTCGCTGGAGACCGCGACGTTCCGGCCTCGTACTGCACGGATGGGTGTGTCAACGTCCCTAGAACCGCCCGTTTCGTCTACGTTCTCCACTGCGGATAGCTTGTATTGTCCACTACATGTCTACATGTTCTGCATGAAATTCGCAGTAGACCCGGCGCATACTGCTTTAAAAAACTTTGAACCGTGTCAAGACTCAGTAGGAGTATACTAGTATGGAGTATGTTCTTATCTTAGGTGCTCTTTGTCTGAGATTTGTCTTCTCCACCAATTGCAGGTGACCCTGCGAGGATAAACTAGAATGATCGATCGCCCGGCCGGCCTATTTCGGGAAGTCATAGCGGGAGAACGACGATCAAGTCGTCATCAGCGGCGCAGCAAATGAGGAACTCTCTTGAGTGCCATCCATAAACGCCTCTTTACTTTTAAAATCGAGCGCAGCCATGGCCACGCGCGATCACCACCAGAACTACTCTAACCCGGATCGCGCCGGGCACCTCTAATCTTAAACTAATCGAATCAACGTTAATACCCACTCTTCTGCCCCTCATCCAACACCAGCAAATATACTTTACGATGCAACGAACTTTCCGGAGCTGGAACATGTCACGCCAAAATGTCATAAACAACAGGGGTTCTCGTGCCCAAACCCGCACGCTTTATTTGAAAATATCTCGCCCTTGCTTCCGAAACTCTTCAAAATCCCCAGCAGCTAGCAGCACGTACTACTAGCAGCCGAATTACACACGTGTTCGAATGTCCGCCGCCATCCCGCCCGACGGCGCAACCGGTCGCCACGACCGCCAGCAAGGACGAACTGCCACGGACGACGTCGCCGTCGTGGTTCCCAAGCGGCGCACTCAACGGAGCTACACCTGGCAATGGCAAGCTCCGCGACGCAACTCTCGCCACACGCCCCCGCCAGGCTTCTTGGACGAGACCGAGAAAAAGGGCGAGCGATCGTGACGAAATCAAACCCGCCCGGACGAGAGCTGAGAGGGAGAAGTCAGACAGCCGGTAGTAGTAGTCCGGTTGCGTCATGACGGCTGACAGCTCCGATCTGCCGGGACATGGACGATCGATCGGAATGGTTTCGGACGAGACGGAGAAACTGCTCCGCCCGGATCTGTCACGTTAATTAATTCAAACCGTTGACAACATCTCCGGCGCTGCTGTGTAGGTTGCCGATCGGGATGACACAGTGGCAGTGGCCAAGCGGCAAACATCATTCGAGTGTTGCCAAATGCGTCGCCCCTCGATCGTTTTCGCGCACATTTATGGCGTTTCGCCCCTCCAAAACTCTTCTCGCTCGCACATGGCTGAATTCGGAGGATCTGCGCGCGAGAGAGGCTGCGGTGGCGAAACGTGTCGTCGTGTCCAAGTTCTACTGCAGCTGCGAGCCGTAAGAACAGGTCGACACGTGCAGCCGGTACTAGCTCGGGACTGCTAGCTGGTGCTTTTGATCTTTTTTGTTCCGATCAGAGTTTGAGATTTTGAAGCGCTGCAGGTACACATACACACAGCTAGCCACTAGCCCTAACGCTCCCGGACAGACAATCATCGATCGGTTGCTGTCGTGACGCTTAGCGCCGTACGTACATGTTGATTACTACGCTGGACATGTCACGAGCGGAGAACCTAATTAAAGCTACCACAGCCTAACACGTACGACCTCACCCCCGCCCGTTTGTTTATGGCGTAGCGTAGCACGACGAGTAGAAGAAGCATCACTTGACTGAAGATTTGTTCACTTGCAGCTGACAGGGACGAGGGCGTACCAACCACGGGGGAAAAAGAGGCCGGCAGGCGATCTAGAGCGTGCCGGCCGAGCGCGAGGAGAGGAGAGGAGGGTAGGTTTGGAACTTTGGAAGCTCTCCGGTCACCAAACCTTATCTACATATCCGATTATCCGCTCAGCTCCGGGCGGCCCGGCCCCCGTCGGCGTGCCACGCTACAGTTTGGGTTCGTTTTTTCCACCCTTTTTTCTCCGGCGCAAGTACGTGCGCTTTAACGCCACGGCTGGCCGGCCAATAGAACGGCCGGAAAATTGAAGGCACGGCGAGGCGGATGCGGATCGGAGCCAATTCGCCATGTGAACAATGCGCGGCGTCGTGGGCGTCGGTGCGTGCGTGCGACGTCGAAGCGAGCGCGAGCCTTGCGGTTGGGAGCCGCTGCTGCTTGCCGGCGGCTCGGGCTGTTTGGCCGTGATTTGAAGTCACGGAGCTGGCAGCTCAGTGTGGCAAGTACGTGAACACTGAACACTCTCTGTCCATGGAAGAGCATTTCTGGTCTTGTGCGAGGCTGGCGCGCGCCTTTTCAACAACGAACAGATGCGTTAATTCTGTGGGCTGTGGCCTTTTATTGGCGGCCACGGAATACTTGCAATGCCTTGAGGGTTTTTTTTTCATCTAGAAACGTGAGAGAGATGGGGGTGTCGGGTCTAGGCGATGTGGCCTACTGGCTACTGGCCATAGGGATCTTTTTTTCTTCCTTGGACACCAAGACTACTGGACTGGAGCAACCAATCGGAGGCGACCGGTGGGCCAAGGCGGCGCAGCAACAGGCCAACATCATGAACCGTGGCACGCGCCTGCACGAGCCGAACGAAGCGCGTCAGACACTCGACGACGTCGCGGGCAAGAGCGCGACGTGGATGGTGGCAGGCGGCACTGCAGCCGGATTGAACTGGCCCCTCATCAGTGGCGGAGTTGGGCCCAAGGCCACCCCGACCATGGCCTTAGGCAGCCTAATTTCACCACTGTAAATACTGTAGTAAATAAGGCACAAGTTAGAAAATTTAAATCGTCCTATGGAGTGGCCTTAGGCGCTGGGCCGGCCCAGCTTCGCCCCTGCCCCTCATCACGTGCGGTGACGCATGCCACGGCCGGGGGCAACCAGAAAGCTGAGCTTGGAAGTGGCAGCTGTTCCTCTGATCAATAATTTCGCATTTATGCACCATTCCATTCCACGTTTATGAGGTACTCCTATCTTATGATTTATGCAACATATATCACTAAATATCGATTACCCATATTCCACAACATCACTAGTAAGTTTTGATATGGATATGAATTTAAGACATATTATGCCCTTTCTTCCAACTTTATGAGATCACGTAGACTAGAGTTGAGCCGACATCTAATTCTCAAAAAAAAAAAAAAAGAGTTGAGCCGATATCATCTGACCCGTTATCACCCAAGAACCTCTGCAATAGTTAAGCAGTTAGCATCATTTTCTGTAAAAGCAATGGAAAAGAAAATGACATCGATGATGCATAGTGACCAAAAAAGATTGTCACATACTCACATTGTTCCTATGCTTATTATAGCACAAGATCATCCATGTTTAGATGTGTGTTCACCGTGTGGGTCGTGGTATAGGACTGACCTCTATGGACACAAATCAGCTGTGATATACTCCCTCTGTCCTGGATTGATGGTCGCCACAAACACCCCTATGTTAGCAATGATGGGAGAACCAGAGAGGAGAGATGGAATTGAATAACTATAGTGTGAGAAGAGAGATGGTACGGCTAGATGAAATTAAATAACAAGACGATGGGAGGAGAGCCGGCTAGCTAGGCCTAAAACAACCATCTTTTGGGGACTAGCATCTGTAGCTAAAACGACGGTGTTTTGGGAACAGAGGGATCGAAGTAGTTCTTTGTGAAAAGGTAGAGATGAGAGCAGTCGAATGGTTGAGCCGAAAAAAACAACGGGACATATCATACATCCCTTCTAGTACAACCCAACTAGGCAACTACCACATCTCACTCGACCTTGTTACACCGAGCACACCATGGTTAAGATATATCTTAACTGACAAATAAACCCCTCACGTCACATTCGTATTGCCACATTAACCGCTTGATTAGTACCTTATTAATCAAGCCTATTTATCTTTCGGTCGTAACGCGGTTCTACAAATGCGCCATTGACCCATGAAGCGTATCAACTTAATAGCCATGAACGCGTATGAAATGATATTAAATTCACATTTGTGTATCGTGCATATGAGATCTTAACATTTATGGAACATATCACTAAAATGTACAGTAGACTATATTCGATGCGGGTATGCTTTTAAGAAACAAATGTGTCTTTCACCTAACTTAAATTCCAAGACGAAACCATATTTGAGCAGATATTATCCGACCCATTTGCATCCAGTCGCCTTTACAAATGGCTACGCCGCTAGCATCGCTCTCTGGCTTCTATGCAAAAGCAACACACCACCACCTTGCGGCAGCCCAAATCAAGTGGACAATGACAGAGCGCGTGCGCCAACAGTGTTGTCGAAGAGGGATTTCCAAACCTGCTTTTACGAAAAAGGGCGCCGTCCGATCCCTTTCCGAAATGTATTCGGGGTCACCGGCCTATAAGGCTATACTAAGACTATCCACAGCAAGCACGCCCATCTCCACCTTCATATACCCCGGCTGAGTGGAGGAGAGAGAAGGGGAATAGCTCTCAAAACACAGCGCCTCGCAGCAAGCAAGCCCATCCCTTCACGCATCGCGCCTTGGCAGTTGGTTCCCGCGGCAGTCGAAGCCGAGCAGCTCGCCACCTCCGGCCAAGCCTCTGCTCCGCTCGTTGCCGCCGAGCCGCTACTCCACCTGTTGCCGCCGAGCCGCTGCTCCTCCTCGCCTCAAGCCGCTGCTCCGCGTCGGCAAGGAAGCGGGTGCCGCGTCGACGAGGCCGCGGTGGCGGAGGAGACGGAGGTCCTCCGGGCTTCACGCCCGCGGCGGGTGTGGACGGCGGCAAATCGGGGCGGGGCACCCGCCCGGCGTGAGGGGACCTACTCCGCCTCCACGCCGTGGAGGAAGGCCCCCCCTGCTCCGCCTCCACGCCGGCCTCTGCTCCGCCTCCGCGTCGTTGCGCGGGCTAGGGCGGTGGCTCGGTGGCTTCCCGCGCGCCGGAGCAGATCCAGGCGGGGCTCGCGGCGGAGGATCCTCACCGGCCGCTACTCCGCCTCTGCGTCGTTGCGCGGGGCCTGGGCTGTGGTGCGGCTGCGTCCCGCCTCGCCGGAGCAGATCCAGGCGGCGTCGGAGGAGACCGTGGATGGAGGTGCCTGCTCCTTTCGCGCCGCGTAGCGCCGTCGCGCGTTGGCTCCTGCAGCCCCGCGCTGCCTTGGGGAGGAATGACCGGAGAGGGATGGAGCAGGGGAGAGGTGGGGAGGCGCAGGCGGGGTCGGCAGTTGGAGCAGCGAGATGAGGGAGAGGAGAGAGATACCCAAGATTGAGGGAGGTGAGGCCGGTCTGCTCATTTTGGGAGAAGGGATGGAGGAGTTGCTGGAGATGCTACAGTGCTTGTGGCTCACTCATTTTGGGATGGAGGAGTTGCTGGAGATAGTCTAACATCTCCCGTTTATCGATCAAGCAGGGGGGCGCTCATTCGGTAAAATCTTTCTCTTGCTGAAAGAGCAAACAAACAAAATGGTCGCACGCAGCTGTCGCAAAATGCAGCAGTGTCCAAGTGTAACGGCCACTTGTAAGTTGTAACCGGTGGTGGCCCGAGAGGGCTCTGCTCCTCTAGAAGGGGCGCGTGTCGCCCAAAGAAAGAGCAGAGGCAACACCAGGCCACACCTTATTTGCACGTGATGAGAGTCTCGCCGGTGACGGGCAGGTGTTAGAATTTTTATATGGATAGTTTTCCTAAATAAAATTCATATGAGGAAATTCAAATAAATCTCAAAGACTAATATTTGTATTTCATAATGGGCTTTAGTATTTAAGTCCATAGTAGAGGTTGGAGGTGCAACATCAATTAGTACCATATTGCTAGTTGATATGGATGTAGAGAGTTTTCCTCCCTATATATTTGTACCAATCCTCCGGAGAAAAGACACAACAAAAACTACAATTGGGAGTTTCAATTAGAAAATCCCAAGGTAGTAAAAATAATATTTTGCCTCTTCTCGTTGTTGCGCCGCCGTCGCCAAGACTCCGGCCCGATCGTTTGTGTGCACCAGTGATCGGGTGAGCAAGTCTCCGAAACCGTCGTCTTTGCGATCCGGCCCGATCGTTTGTGTGCACCAGTGACCGGGTGAGCAAGTCTCCGAAATCGTCTTTGTGCGACTGCTCCCAAACGACATCTTCATCTACTTCTCGGTGGCTTACTGTACGACTACTTCCCGGCGGCCGTTCGAGGGACTACACTGCGTACATCTTTCTGCATCGACATTGTACGACTACATCGATTGAGGTCCTCCCACGATTAGTATGACTAATCCAGAGGATAACGGCGCATCGGTTGCCCCCGGCAATCGCCCCGCCTTTGGGTACACTCTCACTTTATTGTAGTTTTATTTGTTCATCATACTTAATCTGTCTAGTGTACGAATCGTGCTTACACTAGTTGCTATGATATGTGATATGAGTTTGCTAAACATGCATAATCTAGTTGTTCAGTTCGTCCTGATTTATATTAAGATTTTAATTAGGAAATTACATAATATTTCAACACCTCGCTCTCTTGGGTCTTTTATTTATTGGGGCACCACCTGGCGGCAGTACACATCAGCCGGGACTCATCACGTCGTGCGTGCTGATCCGTGGCACGAGCCAAATCTTCTTCTCTCGAGGCATGCGTGCTCGCTCGGACCAGCGAGAACACACCACGAACGAATCCTAGGGTTATTCTTTGCTCGCTCGCAGTTGGTCACCGGTCGCCACTCACCAGGTGGACCTTTGCGCGAGGACTGCGATCCACGACCTAATACAAGAACCACGAGCCCGTGCCGTCCTGATGCCCTACGAATATACGATCAGCCAGTCACCACCGCCTCCCAATTCGATCTCAGTCTCAGGTAGCCTCCCCGATCCGTGACAGGACGGAATGGAGCAAACGAAAGCGAGGTCGGGGGCTCGCACGCACGGGAGGGAAAAAAAATCCCCTTCTGATGCAAAAGCTCCGGACACTCCTGCCGCACCGCACCGCAGCCTATGCCGGGTGGTTAGTGGTCACGTTCCCCTGGCATCTAATCCGGTGATGATGCGAAAAGGGCGGGGGGAGACGAAGCGTTTAAACAAGATTATCTGAGGAGCCCGGTGGGGCCGCAGACGACGTCATTCGCCGGATAAGACGCTGCGAAATCCGCGCCCTAATCACCAGGCTGAAAGCAACCCGCATCCGGACATCTGCATCGGAGTAATTAACCTAATCACCCCCGGCCCCGGGTGGAGAATTGATTAGCCTAGGGGGCACACGCAGGGTTAGCTAAGCTAGCAGCTAGCTACTGCGATAGGCAACATGCGCCCCTGATCCCCCGCCGGCCGCCGAGCTGAGAGAGGGAGAGCAATGCCAATCGAATAATTGATCGATCTTTACCAGCCAGCCTTCTCGGTCCAAGATGGCGTTTCTTTATACAGTGCGGACGCCAATGGACGGGGAGCCTAAAGTTGTGACGTCACGCGGAGCAACGACTTGGACAGTTGAGCCAATCGGAACACCCCGACCCAACGGCAGCGGCGGAGAGGTGACCAGCAGCTGCTGCCGGAGTTGTTTTCTTTCGAGTCACTCCCGGACGGACGGCACCCTCCCATAGTCCCATCCCCTACGGCCTAAAAACTTCTTCTATTACTGGTAGGCGGCTCTCTCCTAGCCTTGGTGTGAGGGGGAGGAGAGAATATTCGCCCCACCCCAACTTTCCCCGCCACAATCATTATTATTTTCCGCTCCTTCTTTATCAGAGCGAATCTCGCCGATCCTTCCATTCCATCCGTCGTTGCCGCCGCCCCTGGCTCAAGCCAACGCGTGCAAATGGCCCGGCCAGGCCAGGCCACAGACAGCCACACACACACCGCCCGGAAACCCGGCGCCCTCTCCGATCCCTCCCCACCCCCACCGCCGCGCCGACCGCGCACAAGCCTCTTGCGTCGAATGGAAACCAAGCCAGCGCCGCCCCGTGCAAATTGCAATGCGCGCGCGCACAGGCCAAAACGCAAGACGCAACGAACTGTGAACAGCTGCGGCGGCGAAGTCGTTCCCTGGCCGGTCGCCCGCCCGGCGCCCGCGCGCGCGCGGGGTTTCGGCCGTCCCCGTCGTCGGCGTGCGCGTGAGCGGCAAGTTTTTTCCCCGTGGCCGTGGGGCTGCACAACTTGGTTGGGGTCGGTGTTTGTTAGGATAGGATGGAAGTGCACGTTGGGTTTCCGTTTCTCGTCTCGTCCGTTCCGCTGGCTTTTACCCGCGCGCGCGTGGAGAGACGTCGGCGGCGGAGGCACGCCGCTGGGGACTGGGTTTCCCAAACGAGATAAGGCCGGAGCCGGCGGTAGGCCTGGCCACTTCGCGCGAGCCATGCCGCCGATCCGACTGGGCGGGGCGGGCGGGCGACGATGAGGACGACGTCTCCTCCAAATAATTGGCCGATCCCCACAGGACCGGGGGCGAGCGCGGACCGCACCCCATCATCCCCATGGCGGCGTCGCGTGGGATGGATGACGGCGAGGGCCCCATGGATCGAACGAACCACGATCCGTCCACGGGCCGACCCATCCCATCGCATCGCGCCCATGGGGATGGTTGCTGCTAGATTTTGGAAAGACGTAGGGGTCGTGCGGTGCCATGAAGGCATGAACGAACAAGCGGAAAACGGTAGCAGTGCAGCAGCAACAGGGTTGAGATCAAAAGAGGTTAACTGAAGCATCAATTTCACATAATGGCATGTCGAGCTCAAGCAGCAATTAATGGTGGTACATGTACATATAAAGCTAGTGCTAGCTGGCTCATCAATCGCCCAAATTAACTAATCAATTCGTAAATCCCCCTGCGCTGCAGATGCAGACCCCCTAATCTACACCCATTCACTAATCCTATCAATAATCACCCTGCTAACACTACTGACACAATCAGAGAAGTAGTACTATGTACATAGATCAAGACAAGGAACCTAGGATGGGGGGAATTAATTAACAAGGAGGCCCTAATCCCCTGGCGGTCTGGACGGATAATAATCTAGTCAGACCCGAGGTGAGGGAGCGGCAGGACTTGGCGGGGGTGGTGACGATCGGCGGACGCATAAGCGAACTGTCACCAATCCAAGCGAGAAGAGACCAAGATAATCAATCAAATCAAGCAATTAATCAACCAAACCATGTGATCGGTGCGGGTGGGCGGGCAGACCCGGCCGCCGCCGATCGTCCGTCCGTTCAGGCTTCAGTGCTTCCAGAAGTCGGCGACGTACAGGAGCGGGTCGTCGAGATCGTGCAGGAACTGGTGGGACGCCGACGGCGTCACCGCCGACGAGATCTCCGCGCCGCCGCCGCCGTTGCGGTCGGTGCTGAGCCCGGTCTCGCGGGACGGGCTGAGCACCGGCGTCGTCGTCTGCCCCGAGGCAACCTGCTCCGCCTTGCAGTACCTCCGGATCGCCGGGGTGAGGTCGCCGGAGTTCACCGCCGGCAGCGAGAAGTACTGGCCGGGGTAGAACATCTGCGGCGGCTGCTGGTGGTACTGCAGCGGCGCGTGCTCCTCCATCTTGACCGGCAGGTAGCCTGTGCCCGGCGCCGCGGCGGCGTGGCCGGAGGTGGACGCGACGCCCTTGAAGTCGATCACGTCGTCCACCTCGCCGCCGAAGGAAGGGTCCATGAGGGGAGGCAGCTCGGCGCTGTCGAGGAGGTCGCTGATGAAGCCCAGCGACCCGATGCGCTCGAGCTCCGCGCCGGCCGTCGCCATTGCGGGCTCCGCCCTCGCCGCCAGCTCCTTGTTGAACACCTTGCACACGGCCCACTCGTCCTGCGCGCGCCAAACAAACCGCGTCTCAGGGAAAACGAAGGGGAATTTTCGGTCGGAATTTTCGGCACCGACCGAAAAGGGAAAGAAATTTCCAAGCTCGAACAAGTAATTAAACGAAGGAGAGGAGAGAGGCCGGACCTTGGCGGATCGCGGGAGCGCGTGGGGCAGCTTGCCCTCGAGGCGGTACTCGTGCATGACCCAGCCGGTCTTCTCCCCGCGCGGCGCGCGGCCGCGGTAGAAGACGAGGGTCTTCTTCATGCCGACGAGGATGCCGCGGCCCCTGAAGATCTCCTTGTCCTTGCCGGTGGCCTTCCAGTAGCCGGTCTCCGTGGCGCGGTTGGTCCGCGTCCCCGTCGGGTACTTGCGATCCTTGTGGCAGAAGAAGAACCACTCCTTCTCCCCCATCTTCGCCCGGCCTGCAGAAATCAAAACAGAACTTTTCAAATTAGGCCGTGGGTTTCCAAGAGGTACTACTAGTACAGTAGTACGAGAGGACGGAAAGGTGCAGCAGCTACAGCGCTGTGGATGCTAGTACTGACTTGGGAGATCCCATGGCTCGCACTTGTTGAGGTCGACCTCGCCGATGACGCCGGAGACGAAGCGGTGGTCGAGGGCCTTGTGGGTGAGGTAGTGCGTGATGATCTCCTCGTCGGTGGGGTGGAAGCGGAAGCCAGGCGGCAGTTCGAGCTGCCCGGCGTCCTCCACCTCCGCCTGGTTTATCACCGACACCTCAGACATCTCCGCCGCACCGAACAACAGCACCAGCAGCGGGCTCCCTTTCTCCTTCCGCTCCAAGCCTCCGCGAGAGGAAGCGGGGATGGCTGCCTCACAGGCACAGCGAAAGAGAGAGGAGGAGAGAGGAGAGGTAGAGGCGTGTGTGAAAGAGAGAAGGTGGGTTGGGGAAGAAGGCAAGGGGCTTGGACTGGAAGAGCGGAGGGCCTTGGGTGCCTTTTATAGCCTCGGCGCGGTGGAGGGCCGTGGGCGGAGAGCCGTGCGGCGGCGGCTTGCAGGCGACGGACCCCGTCCGGCCGGGACCGGGCGAGAGGGGTCGGGCCGGCTCACCGTTCACGTCTCTCGCTTCTTTACCGCAAGGACAGGAGCTGTGGCCCCAAAGCAACTTCCAAATTACCTGTCCTAATCCTAATGGCCTCCGTCCTAATCCTGTGCCCGGCTCCGCTCCACTGGCCGTGGAATATTCACTCGCCCCGCGCCCCAGCCCGCCCGTTCACAACTAACGCGGCTCCGTCGAGGATAGAAAAACCAGATATTCATCAAATACTGTAGGAGTTTTTCTTTGTTCTCTGACCTTTGAAAACGAGTGGGTGAGCCGGCCTATGCCTATCTGTCCCGTCCCCACATGGCAGCGAGAAGAATTCAACGCACCGCTGCTCGGGGCACAGCCGCACAGCAGATATTCATCTCTCCCTCCTCCTGCCGGGTTGCTTTCCAGAAAACGGCGAGAAATCCCGATAACCACGGCGGCTTATTCGTGACGGATCGCGCGGCCCCGTGGTTGCCGTGCTCGCTTCCGTTCGTCGCCTCTTTTGGGAAACTTTCAAGCCAGCAGTTGCTCCTTGTCCACAGGGCGGGACGTAACCGTCACACGACGAGGCCGGCGACGGCGACAATTTTTGTGCAAAGATACCAACGGCCTTTACGACGCCTGTGTACGTATGGGCATGGGCGCAGCCCGGAAATTCGATGGGATGAGCAGTTTTTCCCTTTCGGAAGTGAGCGCGCAGCCCGCGTCCGTGGCGCGCATCAGGGCGTGGTCCCGTGGTTTTGGGCATTTTCCTCCGTCAAGTTCTCCGCTTTAAACGGAGTGCGAAATGTTAAGCGACGACGTGCTTCGCTTCTGGCCGGAAAGAGCTAGCGGTGATTTTTCTTTTAAAAAAACTATTATGTCCCTTATCTGATTCTTCCAGGCTTATCCAAGTGCAGGGCATCGCCGGAATTAAGCAAAATTATCAATATGAGGCTAAGTCCAACAAGAGAAGGTAAAATATGAGAGGCATTGGGGAATTTGCCTTGCGCACAGTACCTGGCTTCGCAAAGTAAAATATCCCGTCTCCAAGAGACGCACCGGCAAAGGCAAACAAATCCCCTCCCCTTCCGATCCCTCTCTCCTCCCGTTGTCGGCGCCGCCCCAGGACCCGTTGAGGAATTCGTGCCCTCCTCCTCCAGCCTCCCCCAGAGCGTCGAGCTCGAGGAGTCGCCCTCCACTCTGCTACCCTTGCGCTGGCCGTAGGAGGAGCCGCCGCGGAGCCAACGGAGCAGGGGAGCCGCCGCGTCGGAGAAGAAGGGTAGGAAGGCCAAATCCACTATTGCTCGTCTTTGCCGGCGACCGAGGCAGGAGCGGGGGCACGCTTGAGGGCGCGGCGGCGCCGTCGCGAGGGCGGCTTGGCGTGGCTGTGCGGGAGCGGGAGGGTGTGCAGGAACTCGAGGGAACGGCGGCGTGGGAGCCCCGCCCGTCCAACTCGCTGGCCGCCCCGCGCGTTCGTCCAGCACGCCGGCATGGCCGCTGCTCGTAAACCAAAGATGAAAGAAAGACATACAAGTAATGAAATGAAAGAAGTAACATCACATAAGACAGAAAGTAAAAGACTCTTTTTATTGATTTTCTGACTCAAACACTAATTTAACAGACTTTCGAGTAAAAAATTTAAAACACACTGAAAATTTAAACTTGCAAGCTCTAAACCAAACCAAACCGATCTACTAAGGCAAAAATTTAAAAACTAGCTAGCTAGCTCTCCCCCGCGCTTAGATTATACGACGTCCTCGTCGTATTTTATACAAAAACCATAGAGGGGAAGAACCCTATCTACTTAGTGGAATTTTCCACACGACGAGCACCACTTCTTCTTGATATTGCCGACCATCCCGAAGAGCTTCCGTACGTTCCAGTTAAGGAACTTGTAGTCGTCGTCGACTACGCGCTCCAAGTCTTCCATCCTTTGCCGCATTGCTTCCATGGCTTGAAAGCACTCGTCAATGGACGCGAAGAGATCCTATATAGCATGTCGGCACGCCGCACACCACATGGGGTGCTCTCCAAACGGGTCGTCATCGCCGGGGTCGCCGTCGTTGTCGTCATCGCCATCGGGATCACCACCGCCATTGGGTCCTTCGGGAGTTGGTTCCTTAGGAACCTCCTCCCAGTAATAGAGTTCGTTATCATCCCTCCCGGCGGCTGCCCACGAACTTAGGCTACGGTCGTCGAAGTAATCGCTTCCTCCATAGTCTTTTGGCTCGGACGTTTTCTCCTTGTAGTTCTTTCCCTTCATCCCCCGAAGACGCTCCGATCTCCGGACGGGAGTTGCGATCTTTTCTTCCTTGACGTGGTGACGGCTTGCAATTGGCCCGGTCGGGACACAACCTCCGCAACGGATGCGGGCGGTCCTCTTGATCTCCATCTTGGGCTTGAGCTCACACCGCCGCACCTCCTCCGGCTCCAAGGGATTCTCGACTCCTAGCTTCACCTCCTCGCTCCTTGGGGATGTCATGATTGCTGCTCTAGCTAATGTGGGGGCAAAAGAATGCGACTTGGGATGGATTCCCGAGCTCCAATCTTGGACTTAAAGGAATTGGAGCTCGGGAATCCATCCCAAGTCGCATTCTTTTGCCCCCACATTAGCTAGAGCAGTAGCCATGACGTCCCCAAGGAGCGAGGAGGTGAAGCTAGGAGTCGAGAAGCCCTTGGAGCCGCAGGAGGTGTGGCGGTGGGAGCTCAAGCCCAAGATGGAGATCAAGAGGACCGCCCGCATCCGTTGCGGAGGCCGTGTCCCGACCGGGCCAATCGCAAGCCGTCACCACGTCAAGGAAGAGAAGATCGCAACTCCCGTCCGGAGATCGGGGCGTCTTCGGGGGATGAAGAGAAATAACTACAAGGAGAAGACAACCGAGCCAAAGGACTATGCAGGAAGCGACTACTCCGGCAACCGCAGCCCGAGTTCATGGGCAGCCGCCGGGAGGGATGATAACGACCTCTATTACTGGGAGGGGGTTCCTAAGGAACCAACTCCCAAAGGTCCCACTGGCGGTGGTGATCCCGACGGCGACGGCGACAACGGTGGCGACCCCGGCGACGACGACCCGTTTGGAGAGCACCCCATGTGTTGTGTGGCGTGCCGACACGCTATATCGGATCTCTTCGCGCCCGTCGACGAGTGCTTTCAAGCCATGGAAGCAATGCGGCAAAGGATGGAAGACTTGGAGCACGTAGTCGACGACGACTACAAGTTCCTTAACCGGAACGTACGGAAGCTCTTCGGGATGGTCGGCAATATCAAGAAGAAGTGGTGCTCGTCGTGTGGAAAATTCCACTAAGTAGTTAGGGTTCTTCCCCTCTATGGTTTTTGTAAAATACGACGAGGACGTCGTATAATCTAAACGTGGGGGAGAGCTAGCTAGCTAGTTTTTAAATTTTTGCCTTAGTATCTCGGTTTGGTTTGGTTTGGTTTAGAGCTTGCAAGTTTAAATTTTTGGTGTGTTTTAATTTTTTTAGCTCGAAAGTCTGTTAAATTAGTGTTTGAGTCAGAAAACCAATAAAAAGAGTCTTTTACTTTTTGTCTTATGTGATGTTACTTCTTTCATTACTTGTATGTCTTTCTTTCATCTTTGGTTTACGAGGCCAGCAATACATTTCTGCTGAATTTGTATTACTTAATAGAGAAGATGTTTAATAAGATCGAGGCTCAAATGGGGAAAACACTTTGTACAGTCAGTCCACAAAAATTGTGACCGCTCCCAAGCGATTGGCGCCTGCTAGTCCGTAGCATCGGTGCTTCCTCCTTTATCATTCTGAGCAGTTGTCCGTGCTGGTGAAAAGTTAATTTGAAAACCCTTACGTTGAGCTCCTTCCACAACTCCTAGCATACTAGGATTATCAGGGATCACCATCCTTTAGAGGAGCTCTAGTCATGAAACCTATGGCTGACCACCAATAGTTTATGGACGCAGAGGCTGTCCAGACACCTCTTAAGGGTACATGGGTTGTGAGTTTGCGACCCACTAGAAAATGTTGTTCCAAAAAGTCGAGCTATATCGACATTTTGTGAAAAGGTTTGGTATGTTCTTGTCTTGGGTATGGCAGAGGATACATACACTTTGGTTCGAAACCACGCTTAATCAGACGATATATTGTCTAGTGTCCATGGTCGATTCTGCAGTGCTAGCCACGAAAGAAGGATTTTCATTTCAGTGGTGTTCAAGCACGCCATATTTGGTGCTCCGTGCGCGAGATTGTTGACACCATGAACCGAGTCTTGAAATTTGGTTCTCTGTTTTCCTTATGCGTTATTTTGAGCAACACTGAAATTAGTGAATCTCAGTAGAGGTCCTTATCGAAGTACCTAGTCGTGTTGCATTCGCAATTGTCGATTATAAAAACCGAAGGGGAAAGCTACTCCATCCGTTCCAAACTGTAGGTTGTTTTGGCTTTTGTAGTTTCATAGATATTATTATGCATGTAGAGATATACTATATCTAGATGCATGATAGTATTTGTGAAAAACGACTTACAATTTGGCACGGAAGGAGTATATCATACCAAAGCGAAGCATATATACGACTTCAATACTCATCATCCTTCTTTCACGGTGGCTACATTGCATCTTTCGCGGAGTGTGAATGTATCCTCCTTGAAGATGCTGCCATTGACCCAACAGAATATCTCCAACTCAGGAAACACGAAATTTTAAATTCTGAATGATGATTATTACGCGATAAAAACCGGGGCTCCTCTCTCGTGGTCGTGGGGATCAGTGGATAGATGGCCAAAGCCAGAATTGTGGCGCAGGCGAAATGCAAGATTCCTCCGCGGGCGCGCGTGTTCCAGTCCAGCTCGCAGCGGCGTTCATCTTCTGCTGCCTCACCAAAACTCTCGCTCCAATTCTGGTACTGTTGCCTGGCCGATTGGATAATTGTGCACGCCTATTCAGCGATTTACACATGGAACTGTTCCCCTTCCTCCCCATAGCCTCCTGCCTCATGAGTCACGTGTCGCGGCGAGGCGTCAAGGTAGCCAGCTGCTGATGCCGGTGTGTGATATGATTCAGGATCCGGTACCGGTACTACTGTACCACCACTCCTCGGTCTCGCTGGATAACAAGATTCCCTTTGTTCTTCTTTTCTCCTTCGGGGGATAAGCATGGAACGGGGGTAGAAAAGTCGTCGTAGCGTCTGGTAGTACGTACGCACATCCGACTGGGGCGTAGTTGGTGTGTCGCCTATCGCATATGAACCCAGCATTTTGCAAATGCTGCTCGCTCTGAATCATATCATATCCGTCGCCAGGATCGTGATCTTCTCTCTGTCGGTCGTGCTGCTGTACATCCAGTTATCCATGGCGAGATGATGATGCTACATTTATTTACTTTATTATCATGCTGATCTCTGTTGATTCCTACGGAGTAGTACCTCACAGTATCCATCCGACCGAGAGGCCCTGTACCGGTCGCACTTGGACGCACCAGGCGCAGATGCTCCGGTGGGGCCCGTCTCGTCCGCGGTGGTGGCCAATCAAGCAGGGAGGCCGTTTCCTCCGTTAAATCTGGTCATGGCGGGGCCAGTTGGTGGGGGCGCGCGCTTGCAAACCGACGACGTCACCCTTAACTACCGACCCCACCCCGCAGGCCCACAACGGAACCCATCCATGGCCCCTGTGGCCCGAGACACCCCCGACCCGAGTCGGGCTCTCCGGTGGCGTCAGCAGCCGAGACGGCGGTGGGCGGCGGCAGCACCCGGCCGGGCCCGACGGAGGTCCCGTGCCGCTTTTGCAGTGCGGCGCGTCCCATCCGCCGGTCCGCCGCGTAGGTGCACCCGAAACCGCCCCACCCCACGCGACCTGCCCCAGCCGCCGCCCATCCCTCGGGCCTCGACCTCGAGGAAGCGTTGCCTTTCGAACGCAGGCACTGGGCGGGCCGCTGCGACGTCAATCAAACTCGCCGCCGTCCCACCCCGCGCGCGCAGCAGGCGGCTGCCGGGGCCATGCCGGCGACGGGGGACGGGCCGTGCCGTTCGTGCTCTTGCGTACAGTACGTTTCGAGCGTTGGTGCGCCGCGCCGAGCTGTCGAGGGTGAAGAAAGATGTGATCGCGCACGGCTACCGTACGTTTGCTTCGGCCCCGTTTGCGGCCGGTTCCACTGTCGGTGACGCGATAACGTAGCGTGTCTCCGCGTGAGGAACACGATCCTACGAGCAAGGGATTGACGCGAGCGAATAAGTACTGATTGCAAACGTGACAAACTTTTTTTTTTTTACAGTGGACGAGCTCAAGTGAAATCAATCCGATTGCAGTAGTGTTGCACACTCTTGATCAGTCATTGACGGTGCGAGAGCGAGGCCAAGCGTAGCCGTGAAACTTTTGCACCCTACCAGCGTCCAGTGGAACTGCTCCTGCATCATCATTCATCCAAAAGATCATCGATGGACCACCTCCTGAGGCGACACGTGGATTCAATCTCGTGGTGAGCAGTAAGCACTGACTGGTAGTAGCCCTACTAGTACAACGGCGGCACGCAGCCGAAAAAGGCGAAGGGCTCTAGCTAACCCCGGTCCCCTTCTTGCCACCTTGCGTCTCAATTCATCCAAATCGCAAATGATTGTTCATGAACCGGGAGCAGTTGCTAACAGTACTTGCAGTAGTACGAGAAATACTTAGAAGTATTTTTAACCGCGGACGATGGACGCTAGGGCCCATAATGGGCTCGCCGCAGTACACAACCCTTTGTTTACCCGCACGCTCGGCGGCGGTAATTCTCGGGATCCCTGCCAACCCGGCAACCCCGCCGCGCCGGCGCCGGCGCGGGCCGGGCGGGTGTGGTGTGCGCGATGGCCAGCAACCCGCCGCTGCCGTACGCTGCGGTGACTCGACGAAAACAATAGTGGTGTACCGTCGGCGCTCGTCCCCGCCCACATGATGCGGCTGCACACATGGACGCGCGCGCGGACTTTCTTCTTATCTCCTACGCGAAGATTAACACGATTGAACCAGGCCGGGTAAAAAAAAGGCTCGTGAGTTTGGTAGAGGCCGGTCGTACACGTCCATGCATGTGTTTTTCTCGGCAAACAGGGAGCGGTCCGCTCCAACCATGGGCGGAGGTCAGAAAGAGTGCGTGCGTGGATCATCCGTGTCCTAAGACCCCCGTAATATTCTTTTCTAATGGAGGTGGTGAGTCATAACATGGCGCTAGCTAAGATGCTCCTCAAGCTGTATATGGTTAGGTCTTTGGTGGCGCCATAAGTCTACGGGGCTAGTCAGCATGTGTGGCATGCATCATTGCCTCAAAACTTCGAACCCGTCCGGCAACCAGCGAACTTCCATCATCCATTTTCTCAGTCCTGCTGCCTGAATAGAAACTGCTGTCTGATTGTCTGAACTTCTTGTGTCTGGCACTAACGTACGTAAGAGCTCAGAGCTCGCCTGTGCAAGCAGGAATACAGGGGATGCCATGGCGGAGCAACACTCGACGCGCCGGCTCACATGTGCGCACAAGCACAGCTTAGACAGCGGGACACCCGACACAGAAGTCACGGCATACGATTGGCTTTCCTCTCAATTTCCCCCCCTTTATTAGGTGCATGACAGCTCGTTTCCTTCACATACAGTGTTCATCAAGTTCGTCACTACACGCACAGTGCAGTCAATGCACGCGACTAGATTTCTCTCGCGGAGGATTTTAATTCTCCGATTAAAGCCTCTGCCGAGATGTTAAAGTATACGTACGATAATTCGTTGGGTTTTTTTACAAATCGAAGGTTTTTTTTTACGAATCGAAGGAGAATGTACTATGTAATGCCAGGAGCACAAGAAGATTGCTCAAGCAAAAAAGCACTGTCCAGTCCAAAATTTCTAAACCATTCTCACGCTGATACGCAAGAATGCTCGGGGACACAGCCACGTCGATCGAGTAGCGTGCGCACCAACCCAAAAAGGCCTTGCGGCTACCACGAAATATATGGAGTAGTCGTCGCCGTCGCCGCCGCCATGTATACGTCGAACGTCTCGAGCACTGTGCGGCCGCGAGCGCGGACGTGCGCCTTGCGTCCTTGGCCGCGGCCGCACGCCACACCCACGCGCCGGGCGCGGCGGCACACGTACGCGCCACCACACGCCTCGGCGAACATGGCTGGCTAAGAGCTAATCGTCCTACGTCGGTCACGCGCGGGCCGGGGTTTGGAGATTAGCGAGCGATTCCTGCGGCTTCACCAACACACCCAAGCAACTCGTTCCCGGCGAGGCAAGCGACAGACAGCATGCTATAATAGCTAGGGAGAAATGAGAAATAGGCTCGGTGAGATGTGTACACATTAGGAGGATGTGGAAACGATGCGGGAGTTCGATCTACCGTATTCCGCGGCGAAGCGCACACGTTGGTTGTGTCGACGTGCGGTGTTGGTGTTCGCTTATGCTATTAGCGGCCACTGGGATGGATTTTGCATTGGTTAGAGAAACAGTTTGCACAAGGAGTTACTAGCAGGATGATTTATTTTTATGCAGTTATATATATAGCCATATAGCTTGGTTGTTGTACGCTTCTGCTTATAGCTTATGGCTGGTTCCTATAGAGAGTTAAAGTATAACGGTTATTAATTATTAGCGTATTTATACATCCTAATCACAAACATCCCCAACAAGAGGCTCCTAATCTCAGCTTCGACATTAGAAAATTGCGAGTAGAGCAAATAGTCTTGGTTCTCAAGCTGCATTTTCTGACCATGTCATTGTCAACTGGCAAAAATAGTTCAATACTACCTTAAAGAAATAATGACAATGAACTGCGCTACTGTAGTCTGCGAGTTAGAAATAGCATCCGGGCAACTTACCTAATTTTAACGGCGGAAAATTTCAAATGAACAGATAGGATAAGGGAGAACGCATAAACAAACAGGTGGGTGCAGGACGTGTTGGTGCCGTGGTGCATTTCTATCCTCTGATCTGATTTGATGGTCTCGTTTTTTATTTTGCTGTTTGAAGGACGGGCAAACTTATTGAATTTCGTTGAAAAGTGTTTTTCTTTTTCTACGGCGTAAAAATTCCAAAACCATTTCTCTCCCGTTTGACTTGCTGGTCGGTTCTGTGCACCTGTACCTGTGGAACACTAGTTAAAAGCTGGAAATAGCGTTGGTTGGTGACCGACCTGACAATAAGATCAATCAAATCCCTCACCGGGATTATATTCGCTAGTAGTTTACTACGCGAGAATAATGAGTCCGTGGGTACCTGTCCTCTCACGGGGTAGCATGACTCTTCTCCTCAGGAAAATAAAGTCGATCTCCCTCCCGTGATGTGAAATTGGTGCCGAGAATATTGCGACGGCGCATGGTTTTCTGGTTATCTCTTATCTGCTCTATCCCAGCAATGCATACCGCAGGCAGCATGCAAGTTTTGTTGACTATACTATGCTGAACTCCTGCGGTTCTTTACAAGCCTAGCATGCGAAGTCACAGGAACTAGCGCCAGGTCCGGCATTTGTTCGAGTTCTCTCATTTCTTTGCTACCGGCAGGAATTCGCTGCGTCAACAGACGGATACACAGGAGCACCGGACTAAAATTCCCGTCGGCGACATCGTGGCGATATTCAGATATCCCGGAGGAAGAACCGGAAGCCAAACGCGGCGGAGCCCGGGGTCTATCTCTGCGATCGCGTACGCTCTTTTCCGGTGGACATCAGAAAACGCACCGGCCGGCCAGAGGAGTACTGGAGGAGCGTGGAGCCCGTGTACATTTGCCATCACCCGCACGAGGACGACGGGGTCTCGGGATCGCGATCGGTCCTAGGAGAATGTAGCGTTGGACCGGCTATGGATGGAAGACACGGACGAACGGATGTCCTCGAAAGCAGCAGCAGCAGCAGCAGCACGGACGTCAGATATCCTGGATCCGGCTCTTGACCACGTAACTGAAGTTGTTGTATCTTTGCGTTCCAGACAGAATGCCCTGTTCTGACTGCGGTCCGCGGACCGGGAGTTCGAGACGGCGTGGGGTTCTGGCGGCATTGCCGGCAGGACGCTAGATTCGGGGACGACGAGCACAGCTGCTGCCTGTTGCGCAGGGCGGGCATTGCTTCACGTCCAAGCGGCACCGCTACAGTGCTACAGCCTACAGGGCAGCCCCAAGAGATTCGAGAGAGAGACGCCCCAAGAGAATCTTGTGTGTGGGTTTCGTAGTGCCTTTAAAACCGTGGGATGTTGGGCTATCTCTACCTATGTTGAACTATAGGCCCATTCAAAGTACTAAAACGTGGGCTAATATATATTGAACTGTCTGTTTGGGCTCTCTTTGTCTAAAAGAACTCCAGGCCCATTCAAAAGTCCAATCGTGATTGTTGTAAAAAAAAAAGGAAAAAGTCCTTTCGCCATCCCTCATGTATCACCGAAGTTTGACTTTCGTCCCTCATCCGAAAAACCGGGTATTTGCCGTCCCTCAACTATCTATACCGTTCATTTTTGGTCCCTCGCTGGTTTTGAGGGTGGTTTTGGATGACGTGGCAGTGGGCCCCACATGTCAAAGGTGGGCCCCCGGTCTTTCTTCTTCCTATCCTCCTCTTCTCCTCCGCCGGCTCCTCTCCTCCGCCGCTGGTCATCTCCTCTCCTCCTCCTCCTCCTCCACCACGCCGCCTCCTCCTCTCCTCCTCCCTGAGCTTTGCCTCTTCTATCTACCCCTTGCTCTCCCCGCGCCGCCAAATCGAGCAGCTCGTCGGCCGTGCGAACGCGCCCACCGCCTGAGCCAATGAAGACGGCATGCCTTGGCTGCGTCCGCCTTAGCCAGGTCATCGGAGGCCAGGCAGGGGCGCGCTACCGGAGAGGGGCCGGCCGCCACGCCGAGGCCCGTCCGGCGGAGCTGGAGCTCCGCGACCGGCCACCGCGACGGGATCCGACACCACGGGAGCGCCGCCGAGGTCCGGCCGCTTCGCCTCTACCTGCTCCGACCCACGTCCGGCTCCGACAGCGGCTTCAACTGCGGATCCACGCTCCGGCTCAGGAGGCCACCCCCGTCCCCGCCGGCGGTGCCCGAGCTTGGGCTGGCGCCGCGCAGAGGCAAGGCCACGACCGGCGAGCTGCTCGATCTGTGGAAAGTAGGGGCGACACGGGGAGAGCAGGGAGGCGGGTAGAGCACGCGGAGCTCAGGGAGGAGGAGGAGGAGGCGCCCTGGTGGTGGAGGAGAGGAGCCGGTCGGTGGCGGAGGAGAGGAGCCGACAGAGGGGAAGAGGAGGAGGGGAGAAGAAAGACATTAGGCCCACCCCTGACATGTGGTGCCCGCCTCTGACATGTGGGACCCACAACCATGTCATCCAAAACCCCCATCAAAACCAGCGAGGGACCAAAAATGAACGGTATAGATAGTTGAGGGATGGCAGATACCCGGTTTTTCAGATGAGGGACGAAAGGCGAACTTCAGTGATACATGAGGGATGGTGAAAGGACTTTTTCCAAAAAAAAAAAGTTCCAATCGTGTACACGGTGGGGGATCCTAAATGGGCCGTCAAATACGCGGTGGCCCAAACTCAGCGCAGAACACCTCAGCCCACAACTACCTTTTTTTTTTTGGTGAACAATTTTTTTTTTTGAGAACCATAGCTTTCATTCATTCAAACGAAACTATTACAATCACTCTTCAACGACGATAAAAGAAAGCTAGGAGGTTGGTCCTGCCAAAACAAACTAGGCCTAGCCTGAGATGCTTGCCGAGCACACACATGGGCAGCATTATTAGCCGTTCTTTTTACATGAACAACACAGAAAGAAGAAAGCGGCTGAATCATTGCCTCCATCTCCTGCAGGATGACAGCAATCTCCGAGAGTTGATGTCGCCGTGAGTTCTCAGCCCACAACTACCTGGAGATTGTTGATTGTGGCCGAACAACACACGGGAAGAGCAGGAACGCAGGATCAGTCTAAAAAAAATCTGAAGAGCAGAGGAGAGGCATGCCGTGATCATCATGTGTCTGTAGTCATACGCACCTACAAGGCTCATTTTCCGACACGAACTGTTTGGGCTCTCAATGTCTTGAAAAGGACTCCAGGCCCATATAAGTTCCCATCGTGGGCACCTTGGAGATCCTAAATGGGTCTTCATAATACGCGGTGGCCCAACCCAGCGCAGCACACTACAGCCCAAAACCCCCAGGAGATTGCCGATTGTGGCCGAACAACACACGGTGATCATCATCATCCATCTGAAGAGCAGGAGGAATGCAGGATCAGTCTAAAAAAGAACTGAAGAGCATAGGCATGCCGTGATCATCACGTGTCTGTAGTCATACGGAGTGCAACACCTACCAGGCTACCAGGCTCCAGCTGGTAGTACAGTAACATCATCACATAACCGGTACATCTTTTACTCGGCGTACTAGCCACCCTTTGAAGCTTCAAGTCAGGACTCACGAGTCACGAGCAGGCTACGACGCCAGGTAATCCAGTAATCTTGCGATACCGGAAGGCTGTGATCCGCATCCGCACCTGCTGCAGCGGTGAGCATATTCCACCGGAATCGGATCGCGCACATCATTTTACCGAGGGCCCGGCCAGCACGTGCGAGGACATGGACTGGAGAGATGAAGTCAGCTTTGCTCAGAGCTGCCTGCCACTATCAATGGTGGATGCAGTGCAGCAGCTCCACTCCCTTGGTGGGATGCAGAGTCATGCAGTCACGGGGATGGGGTAGAGTAGAGTGATTCGTTCCATGGCGAGAGGAAACGACGAGCAAGGCGGCCAGGGCCGCTGCATGTTCCACGCTTGCACAGCATCCGCACGCAGCCGCGCGCAGTGACCACTCGCCTGATAGGCCGTGTCGCTGATAGCATACTTTTCTGGCTCTGTCCGTGCGCCGTGTGCAGCCTGCAGCTGCGGCGTTTGTCTTCCGAGATCGGACGCCGCGACACCCATCGCGCATGCGCATGCCGCGCATGACACGATGCTCTTGTAGTCTTGCGCTGCTGCTGCCGTTTTTCTTTAGTTTTTTCATTTTGGATGAAGTTTCTGCAGTTGGTGGTGGCATCAGTTTACTCGTTGGTCGTGGGAGAGTGCGATAATCTAGCATTCTAGCTTGGTCAAATTGACATTGGTCTGATCACCGCAAGTCCACAACTAAAAACACATCTTTAGCAGAGCAAGCTCGCAACAACCAACAAGATACGGATGATAAACCCACTTGGATAGAAGAAAATGATCCGAGCACGGTACAGACACAACACTCCAGGTCTCAAACTCTCTGCACATCAAGCACGCATGGCGGATGCTCTCAATCAGACAAGCTCACCGGGGAAGTAGACTCCTCTCACCCTCCTCACTCACGGAATGAAGCAGGACGCACGACAACGGGAACGACGGGAAACTAAGCACGGACAGTGACACACCATCACCATTCGCCACAGATCGATCACACACGACTTTATTCTAGCAACATGGCAGCTGGAGACCGCAGGTGGCTGGCTGATCTCTCAGACTCCGGGTCGTGGTGATGACCATTGCAGCGCCGGGGGACCGCACATTTCTGCACACGCAAGCAACGATCAGGCGTCATTAATACCCTGTTAACTATAATATTGTGATTGAAAAGGAAACGAGGAGATAAGCTATCAGTGTCTACCGACACTCACTTTATGGTGAAACTTCAAGTGCGGGTTGGTAAGATGTTCAGAAATTTTCTACTCTCTGAAGTCAAGATCCAGGAAAAAAAGCAGTGGCAGCTAGGCCTTGTTTAGTTTGCTAAAAATTCTATCGTTTTCTGCACTCTCTCTCCATCACATCACATTAAATACGTTAAAAGACATATGTTCGGAGTATTAAATATAGATAAAAAAATAACTAATTACACAGTTTTGATGTACTTCGCGACACGAATCTTTTGAGCCTAATTAGACCATGGTAGAATAATATTTACCACAAATAAACGAAACGTGCTACAGTATGCTACAGGAGTTCGAAACGTTGAAAAGACAAATTTTTTCACCAACTAAACAAGCCCAGTGTGAGGCGAGACTACTTACACCAGGGGACGATCTTCCAGCGCTGGTTGTCGCCCTCGCACCACTTCCAGAGCACGATGTTGGTGCCGTCGCGCACGCCGCCGTGGTCCTTGTCGCCGTGGAAGGCGTCGAAGTTGAGGTAGATGTTGTTCACCATGCGGATGCAGCGGAAGCCGTGGCCGACGTCGCGGCTCTCCGTCCACAGCACCGACTCGTCCTGGTAGTTGGGGTTGTACGGCACCAGCTTCACCTGCAACACCCAAGCGCCAAGCGGCGGCCAAAAATCATTCCTCGATCCCTCCGATAACTAAAGAAATACAGCACGATGAGATCAAGGAAGGGCGGCAGATAGGACAATGGTTTTTTTTTACCTGGTGACCCTCGCCCTGGGAGTGCTTGATGGCCTCGCCGGTGACCTTGTTGACGAGCGCGAAGGCCGGGTAGCCCTCCTCGTCCTTGATGCTGTTGCTGTGGCGCATGTCCTTGATCCAGTGCTGGTACTCGTCGCGCGGGTTGGTGGGCGCCAGGCAGACGGCGCCGTGGCGGACGGTGACGCTGAACCCGTCGTCGGCCTTGCAGTAGATGCGGACGGTGGGCTCGCCGTGGCCGTACCCGCCGCCGTGGGGCGCGTTGCTGCCGCCGGCGTGGGCCTCGTCGCCCCACGGCAGGATCTTCCAGCTCTGGTTGTCGCCCTTGGCCCACTCCCAGAGGACGACGGTGGTGCCGTCGTGCACGCCGCCGTGGTCCTTGTCGCCGTGGAAGGCGTCGAAGTTGAGGCGGATGTTGTTCACCATGCGGATGCAGCGGAAGCCCTTGCCCACGTCGCCGCTCTCCGTCCACAGCACGGATTCGTCCGGGTACTCCGGGTTGAACGGCACCAGCTTCACCTGAAACAACAACAAAAAAAAAGGCATGAATAAAATCAAACAGAACGCAAGAACACAGAGGGGATCAGGGATTCAGGGGGGAGACGAAGAAGGTACCGGGTGGGACTGGCCGAGGGAGTGCTTGATGGCGAGTCCGGTGGCCTGGTTGACGAGGGCGAAGGCCGGGTTGCCCTCCTCGTCCTTGATCTGGGTGCTGAAGCGCATGTCCTTGTACCAGTGCTGGTGCGCGTCGCGCGGGTTGGAGGGGGCCAGCACCACGTTGCCGTCGCGGACGGTGAGGCAGTAGCCCTCATCGGCCTTGCAGAAGATCTTGAAGGTGGGCTGGTTGGCGGCGCCGCCGTGGTGGCCGCCGGGAGGCGGGGGGTTCTGGCCGTGGTGCCCGAAGCCGAACATCTTGCGCTCTACGGTCGTCGGTGGGTTTTGGGAGGGTTGTGGCTTGATCGCTTGATGAGGGACAGTAGAATGGATGGTTTGGGACGGGGCGAGGAGAAGCTGTGCAGCTTGGGGGTCCCATTTATAGGTGGAAATGGACACCTTGTGCAGATTTTTTTACTGCAGACGGTGAAAAGAATCCGAGGTGACTCTGGTTAATGCGAGTCTGGACGTTTGGTGAGCTACCGTGGATCTGTGGAGGAGCTGCTTGTATGACGGGTGGGGCCGGATGCGGACTGTGACATCTACCATCAATGACTTGTGGGCCGGATCACGAACGTTATGGATCCAAGACGTGGGATTTTGTTCGATCTCCGGTTAGCATCGGTATTTACTGAGTGCTATGATTTGAGCCATTTTCTGGTGTAAATAAGCGACGTTCACATTTGACTCGCCTTGAGTGAAGTAAAGTACTCCACCGGCCAAACAGAATTTAACCCGTTCGAGAAAGTGGAGACGAATCCGTTGTCTTTTTGCACAACCGCTGCTAGCTAGCCATTGTACCGGATGCAACAGCGTTATTTTGTTTAGGTAAAATAGCCAAACTCGTCCCCGAACTCTTGGTCATGGGTCAACTTCGTCCTCCAACTCTCTAAAGGTGCAGTTTGGTCCTCGAACTCTATATTCTGGCTTACTTTCGTCCTCCATCCGAGCTGGAGGTCCAGCTGGGCATGCCACATCACCCAAACGTCTGCTGCTCCGCGCCGCGCGCCACCGCCAGCCTCCTCCTCGATTTGCTCCGGCACCCGCACGAAGGTGGCGACGTCGCAGGACAGCGCGAGCGGGCCGGCGACCGCGTACCCGAACGCCTCGTGCGCCAGGATGCAGTAGCGATGAGAAACAAATGCAGGAGACGCGGACGGCCTCGTGGGCGGCGGCGGTGCCGCGATAAGCTCCGCCGAGGAGCTCTTCGTCGCCGGCCTGCTTCAAGACTGTCGAGGGCAAGCAACTCCACAACCCTGCTGCCATGCCGCCCACCGTACCGACCATCCCCACGCCCGTTATGGCCCCGCCCACCACCACCATGTTTGCCCCCGCGGCGGCTCCCGCCCCCCCGCGGGAGGAGGCCGCGTCCCGGTGGCGCATGTGGCCAGGCCGGCGAGCCCCTGCACCGGTGGCACTCGCGGCCAAGCTGGCAGGCCCCTGCGCTGCAGCCCAGGCCAAGAAGAGGACCCCGCGAGAGGCAGCGGGTGGAGAGACGACGGCGGCGGTGCCACCACGTGCGCCCCGGCAGCGCTGTCAGTTTCGCGGCTCGTGCTAGTGCCGGACAGGGAGAAGAGTGAGCAGGGGAGGTCCGGTCATTGGGGTCTGCTGTGGTGGTGTCAGGGGCGGAGCAGGGGAGGTGAGGGAGGTGCGGGCGCAAGGGATTGGAGGGAGGCGGCGTGTGGGTGGAGGAATCGGCCGGCAGCCTTCGTCTGCTCGGAGCCCGACGAGCTCACACGCGAAGCTTCGCGCGGCCAGCAAGCTGCAGCGGCGCGCGGCGAACAAGCGACGACGAGCGCAGGCTTGGATCCCGGCGAGCTCATTGACAGGGTGAGCGCGTCATCTGTGCGAAGCTTATTCGGCGAGCACGCCGACGCAGCGGAATTGCTAGCGGCGCGAGAGCAGGCACGAGGTGCAGCAGGCCCAATGGCGTGGCGTACGCGCGCCTCAGCCGCCCCGACGAGATCCTACTCGCCGCAGTGGACGTCGGCGAAGCGGACGCAGAGGTCGGGCGGCTGGCAGCGGCGGCACGCGCGACGCGGAAGCAGTCGGAGCGGTGGACCGTGGACGTATCTGGTGGCGGGGGACGTTTGGGTGATGTGGCATGCCTAGCTGGACATCCAGCTCGGACGGAGGACGGAAATGAGCTGAATTATAGAGTTTGAGGACCAAACTGCACCTTTAGAGAGTTGGGGGACGAAATTGACTCGTGACCAAGAGTTCGGGGACGAGTTCGACTATTTTGCCTTTTGTTTAGTTCCTTCGGCCTGGCCAAAGACAAAACTTACGGAAAGTGATTTGAAAACCTTAGCGGAAGCAACTCACAATTTTCATCAACGAAGAAAGTCTGAATTATACGGCCGTGGCTGTACAGAGGGGCCCTTTGAGGACGAGGACGCGCCGTCCGTGCGCTCATGGTCACTTGTTTCACTGTCCGGTGGCCCCAGTCCCCGACGCGTCGGCAGAGCCGCCCCGCCCGGGGTCAGCCGTGGGCGGTCACACCGTGTCCTCTCGTGAGAGCAGTGTGGCACCTCTCCTAGTACGTGTCCTTGTGGGCTCTTTGCCACATGTCCATACATGTTTTTTAGAAAGTGGATGTCCACACACAACGCGGCGGAAGGAGGATTTTGCTTTGTTATCTCCTCCTTATTAAACAAAAAGCCTCTCTCTCTGCAGGACGAAAATGATTTGCGTGCATGTTGGTCACGGATCTCTGTCTGATGCGTGCTCCCGACGCCCCATGCTTTTGATTAGGAAAAGCTCAACAACGCTCGGGTCCTCTTCTGATTCGCACACGATCGATCGCCCGCGATCTCAAGGGGCTCGTCCCTGCCCCGAACGACAAGCGCTTGCTCTTCTCCTGCTCCTCGGAGTCGGAGCTACGCCCATTATTGCACGGCCGCGAGCCGTCGTTGGCTCCCGCGGCCGGAGTCGATCCACTTTTCGATTTTCACTGCTGCATCTGGGCAAAGGCAAACTATTGTCCCCGTGCCTCTGCCCTCTGCGCTCCAACTGACCGTTACATCCGCTTTTTTTTTCTCGAAAAAAGTTTTTATTCTGGCGAATGGGCTTGTATTCCAATAGTAGGACGGTCCAGTGGGACGTTACCCATCAGGGTTCAAATCCTGGTGCTTGCACCTTTTCCTGGATTTATTACAGGATTTTCCGGCGTTATGCTTTAAGTGGAAAGCGACGTTCCCGTCGACGACGAGGCGCCAGTGGTGACTTCGAGAATCTCCAGATCTGCCGGTGCTCAGTCCTTCGGAGGTGCTCATAGGGGTAGGGTTTGCGTACGTGTATTCATAGGGGTGAGTGTACGTGCGTGTTGTGAGCGTCTGCGTTGTACTGTGTAATCTTAAAAAAAAAGTTTTTATTCTGGCAGCCGTCCCACCTGGACCAACCACTGGACCAGGCGTCGACGCGTTGTGACGCCGGTGGTAAGAAATGTAGATCGTGAGGGCAAATTGGTTATCACCCCCACAGTCCACTCCGCCGCGATTATATGTCGCTTGACTAGCTTCACATCCCATACGTCGGGTGGGGCCCAACTGTCAATGACACCAGCGCGGGGTGGGTGGTGGGCAAGGCGGCGAGGTCACCGACGGCCGCGGCGGGTAGTGGAGGCGGCGAAGCTTTAGGGTTTCGCGCTTTCGGGTTGTTGGAGTTGGTCTTCCATGATCTCTAGCTGTAGAGGGAGGGTCGGGGGCGTTAGTGGATCGGCGGAGGTGGTGGGTTGGCAGGTAGCGAAAGGCGAGGTGACTTTAGAGCGCCGATGATCGAGCAGAAATGGCATCTGGTGCCTAGTGGTTGGAACTGAGGGTGCGGAGGTGCAAAAGGAGGAGGGCGCCTGGAGGATGGACGGTGCGGCGGCGTGGCAGCCGCCGGCTGAGGAGGATGGTTGTCGAGGTGACGTGAAGGAGGAAGGAGGGGGGGAGTAAGAATGGCTGGCGCCACGTTGTGGCAGTCGCCGACCAGAGACTTTAGCATGTTCAGCTGGCACAAAGAATTGTATTTGGCTGAGATAAACCGAACCAGAGCGGAGAAGGAAGCGGGTGGTGGACCCCCTCCTTCAGTGATGAATTGCAGTTCCATCGCCGAAGTGGTGAGTACCCGACGCACGCGGTTGTATTGACATCACGCGGCGTGTCCGTCGAGTCCAGAACGTTCGTACGACGGGCTCACGCGGTCTCTTGTTTTTCTCCCTTGCTTCCAGCTGCTCTGCTGCCGTTTTCTGATCGGAGCGTGATGAACGATCGCTCCACGTACTCTCTCCCAAAGTCCACCTGCTGCCGTTCGCGACGAGCCGATGACAGGCGAGGAAACACCATTTTATGATTGCCCCTCCCCGAGCTTTTGAGAATGACTATATATAATACGTTTCCGAAGCGATTAAAGAACAGTTTCTTTTTTTTTGAAGCTCCTAAAAGTAGTATGATTATCGGTGCACGTGCACTTCAAAAGTTTCAAAGCCGTGGTATGGTAACGTGTCCCGCCGTTGTTCCAAGACGCGACGCGCTATCGCCGTGTCAGGCCGTCGGTGCACAGAGACCATGCAGCGGCCGGACGTCGGGACATGTGATCAGTGGAGGTCGTTGTTGAAGATTGGAGTTTATGTTTTCAAGCTATGTTCAGGTGGTTTGTCAGTTTGTGTCTATCTAGACTCTGTTTCATTTCGATTATAACTGAACATTGTACAATTCTTCTACCGCTTAATATAATGATTGAGAAAAAAAGATTAGGATCCGGACCTAATCTGGGCCCGGATTCCAGGAAAGTTCTAGCTACTTCTTGTTCATGGGCCAAATGTCCAAGTCTAATGCTCAATCAGTAATTTAAAAAATGCTCAATCAGCAAAGGGGGAGAATAATGAAGAAAGAATCCGTCTGATATTGCTTCTATTTCTCAGACCTACAAGGTATGAGTGTGGAATACACATTAATACGTAAGTGCTCTCCGTCACAAATTACTTTTCGTTTTAACTCTTTTAGATGGGTTACATTTGATATGTATGAGTGTTTAGATGTCTAGATACATAAGAAATGTTGTGTATCGAGAAAAATTTCATGTAGGCTCAGTTTAGTTTCTCTCTGGAAATTTTCACCCATCACATCGAATGTTCAGACACTAATTAAGCACTGAGAAATATTAAATATAGATTAATAACAAAATTCATTCCATAACTCCATATAAAATGGTGAGACGAATCTAATAGGTCTAATTGTGTCGTAATTAGACAATGCCATGCTACAATAAATAATCTCTAATGCAAACTAATTTAGGTTTAATAGATTCCTCTCGCGATTTTCTGTCCATCCATCTAATTAGTTTTGTAATCAATATATATTTAATACTCTTAACAAAATTTGTTTTAGTTGCTAAAAAAATCTGTCAAAATTTTTAACAACTAAACAAGGTGTGCCCCACAAGCTCCACTATAAAGCATGACGTACGGAGCAGCAATATTCTGCGCCCGTCCTTAGTTACGGGTTTGAGGCTGTTCGGCTGGCTTATCTCGACTTGTTTTGACTTATTTCCTCTCACAAAATACTATTCATTCTACCAGTCGAAGAGCCTCTTTGTTTAAGTCGCGAATTGAAAAATGTTGCGAATTAAAAATGGGATCGTTAAGGTGTGGTCGTCAACTTAACTTTTCAGTAAATCACGGACAACTAGCAATGCGGCCGAAAGCTGAAAGGTTAGGCTACTGGCTACGAGTAGTACAACCACAACAGTGGGAAATACTTTTCCCATTCCCCCGAGTTAGTATAACATCGGGTATTCGGGTGTATTACTAGAGTAGGAAACATACACTCATGTTCGCCAGATATTTTGCTGATTTATATGGTAGTTATGTTTTGAGAGAAAACTATTATATGTTAATTTGTACACGCAAGAAGGAAAAAAAGAACAAAAAGAATTATATATATATATTTTAATCATTTCGCAAAATTATACGACCGTTTCAAAATTTATCAGATTTGACCACCAACCGCCGTACGCCACGGCGGTTGGGCCAACGCCCGCGGGCCCCCACGAGCGTGAAGGTCAGCCGCCGTGGCCCACGGCGGTTGGGGCTTATCCGCCGTGCGCTACGGCGGCAGGTCCAACCGCCGTAGGCCACGGCGGTAGGGGTTGTGCAACCGCCGTGGCTTACGGCGGCATGTCGGCTCTTCCCTGTAAGAGCCGAAAATTAGCCTAAAAATTCGAAAAAAAGAAAGAGAGGGTTGGGAAGGAGAAGAGAGTGAGGGGGCGGAGCAGCGAAGCTCTGCCGGTTCTTCGCTTCATTGTAAGTATTTCGTCGATTTGAACCCTTTTAACACCTATACTTAGAAAGAGGTTAATTAGTGATTCACTGCGTTTCTTTAGATCTGTAGTATTAAAAATGTCATGTTTGTAGGGTTTAGGTTGAGAAGGAGAAGAGAGGGAGGTGGAGGGTGCGGAGCAGTGAAGCTCTGCTGCTTCTTCGCTTCATTGCAGGTATTTCACTGATTTCACTAATTACTATTTCGGTGTACTGTAGATTTCTGTAGATTAATCTATGGTATAGATTTCTGGAGTATATATCTGTAGTTGTAGTTTATATTACGTAACATATTTACTGTTAAGTGTGTAGATTGCGGCTGATTAGTTTGCTAATTTAGTTTAGATATTAGTCTATTTGTTTCTTAGTCCCTAGATGTAGTATTTGATAGCAGTTATTGCTTTTTATTATGAATCAGACATGTCGGAGACAGTCACAATCAAATTGTATTATGGAATTGGAGAAATTATATATGGTCCAGAAGGAGTTGACTTGTCAAATTATAGTTCAATTGAGAAAAATGTTAAAAGAGCAGCAGAAAAAACTTCGGAGGGTATGACCAACTGGCTGGTCAAGGCATTTGCAGTAGATTTAGAGCATCAATGCCTGTCGGTGATGGCACTAATCAACAGAAGTGAACATGTGTATTGGGAGCTCGTGCCACTTGAAGGGACTCCACGATGGAGGAGTTTTATCAGAAATGCATGCCGAGTTGGTTTGCCCGTGATTTTGTTTGTCCAAGTTTTCCAGAAGGGTGGGTCTATCAGTCAAGTGCATAAGGAAGCTGAGGATGTGGACGAGGGGGAAGGAGGTGAAGAAGGGGAAGGTGCTGAAGAAGGGGAAGATGCTGAAGAAGGGGAAAACAAGAGGAGGAAGAAGGGGATTCTGAGGGTGAGCAGACATCTAAAGGTTATGTTGTCACTGGTGTTATTGATGAGGGAGAAGAAAACCTGTGACAGAACCCCTCAAAATAATTTCGTATTATCGCCTAAGCCTGTCCACGTGGTCATTAAGCAATAATAAAGAACTATTCTGTCGCCTCTGCCGGGGCATGCCCGGTAAATCACTTACACAGGATCGAATTATGCGCTAAGCCCACACGAAGGCGGGACCAGAGTACAACATTATATTACATAAAAGGTCCATAAATACTTAATATTACAAACCAGGTTTTTCAGTACATAAAAGTAAAGGTGATTCAGAGTTTAAACAGCGGAAATAAAACTAGCGGAAGATACACATGGGAGGCCATCCATAGAGTATCACTCATCAACATCGTTCTCCCACTCAAGTTCCCAACCATCTGGAATAGAACCAGGCCAGATGGGATTACCTGAAAACAACAACAAAAGCAAGGCTGAATATACTAATACTCAGCAAGACTTACCCGACAAAAATAAAAGACACAGCTAGACATGCAAGACTTTTTGGCTGGTGGGTTGGTTTTGCCAAAAGCAACTAAGAGTTAATCCTTACTTTCAAATTTTAGCTCAAGTTCTAGTATGTTAACCATTCTAGGTAAGCACCTAGCTAAGCAAGCATGGTTGTACAAACAAGATTAATCATCCAACAATATTAATCCGAAATGTTCCATAAATAAATATGGGGTAGCCAGTGATCAAGCCGACTCAGATAACGGCGAGTGACCGACGATCGATCGATTTATATCCTTGCAAGGTAAACCCAAGATACACGGAAGAAGGTAGACCCCAAGAAATCAAATAAAAGCGAATGCGGGGTCTACCCCGACCAGGCGGTTCCCGTCATTTCCCAGATTAGGGACAGGCGCAACAGTCCTAAGTACAAGGTTACCGGAATGCCCTCACACGGCACGTCCAGGATCACACTTGCACTACCGGGAGCAAACCGGGAGAAGCATCTCAAGAGTAGTAACGATAAAGTCCCCGCACTGGTTCATTAGGTACTAGGCTTACCGGTCCCATTCCCGACAAGCAATTGGTACGTTCAATAGCTTAGACCAGCACCATGCTACTCGGTCGAGACCGAACCCATTGCTCTTACCACATGAGCGAGTCAATTTAACCAACTTATGATTCCAACATAAGCATCCTATATCTCGCGAGCAATGAGTCATTACTCGACTTCTACCGTATCCTTAGAGCATGGCACTAGCGTTCCTAACATACTAGCAAAAGAGCATAGGAGTCCTAAGGATCATGCATCTAGGTTTCAAACAACTCCTGAAACGTAAATGCACAAATTAAAGCATAAAAAAACTGGAAAGGTAAAAGATGTGATATTTAAATCCAAAAAGGTTATATGTGACTCCGGTGCTTGCCTTCTTCTAAGTTAGCAACAGCCTTGGGCTCTTCCGGACTTTGGTCCAGGTCTTGCTGCCCACTAACTTGGTTCAGCTCACCACTAGCGGATCCCTCCTCCTCCTGAATAAGCGTGTACGTCCCGTCGAGAAGATCTACACGTTTATGCACATGCATTTGTTAAGGTTAACCTTGATGATGACTGTGTACATATTTGAGCAAATTAAATTATTTAACTTCACTAAACAGCAAGGGAGTGTGATTAAACATTCAAAAACAGGAACATAACATGTTTTCACAATTTAACACTTTAATTTCCATTTCTTTATTTAATTAAATAAAACAAGCCTTTCAACCATAAATCCATATTAAATCAAAAACACTTCAAATGAGCCTAAGCTTTTGCACACAGCAACATATGCCTATTTTAAGCTAATAAACCAAAATTTGGATTAAGAACATTTATAAATTAATTTATACGAAAAAGACAAATTTTAGCCTAGTAAATCACCATTAATTCATATAAAAAGATTTACTAAACTTTTTGATCTCAACTTTCTCCTACAAGTCATACATATCAAATCTAAGCCTCTGGCCAAAGCATAGGTGCAGATTCAAATTATTTTTGAAAATTTGAATTTAAACTCCTACACAAGATTAATTCCAAAACACATATCAAAACACATCCTAAAATCACATCCATTCTACCAGAGGTACTATTCATCAAGATAAAGCCCTAGGGTTTACTGGTGCTTAAATAAAAGTTTATTAAAGGGGCTATAAAAAGCATCAAGGTTAATCTAGCATAAAGCTTACATAAATCATAATTAAAAATCTACACATCAAACTCATGCCAACTTTGGTCACAAATCTAAAAATGTAATAAAGAGCAACATATCCAAAATTTAAGTCCATAGCATGTGTATATTTTAAACTACACTAAAAACATCTCAAACTGAGTTTGAATTTTCATTCAAAAACTACATAGAAAAACCCTATACATGCTTTCTAGAAAAGGTAGGTTTCTTCACCAGGAACCCAAAAAAATTGGATTTACATTTTTCTGATTTTTCTACAATTTTCTACGAATTTTTGAAGTTGCTGCTGAAAACCCTAAACAGATTTACAGGGAGACCCTTGAATTAAATTTTCTATATTACACTTATGCCCTTCATTTACGAAACAAACCCTGGAATTATTGCAATCGATGCAATTTGACCCCTGCCGGCGCAGGGGAGCACGCCGGCGGCGGTTCTTGGCCGGTCCTCGCCGGGAAGCAGCCTCGGGGCCGTGGCGCACCGGCCTTGGGCGGATTGCGGCGGCGGCCGGGCCGGTGCCGGCGTTGCCACGTGCCGGCGGCGAGGCGCCCCCCGTGCGCCCACCGCGGCCAGCAATGCGCGGCTACGGCGCGGCCCGGTGGACAAGCAGCGGCGGGGCGGTGTTGAGGAGGACCAGCGGAGGCTACAAGAGGAGCAGGAGACGACGCGGGCAGACGGAGGAGGAAGCTCGGCCTTGGCTGCTCTGGCCAGCGGCGGCGGCGATTATGGCGCACCGGCAGAGCGGCAAGGCAAGGCTGGCTCGACTCGCTCGGTTTGTGAAAAGAGGAGGGGAGCTAGGGACGGCGAAGGTTGTGGGCGAGGTGGTCCGGGCCAGCTAGGCGGCCACCTGGCGCACGGCGCGCGGGCGCGCGGCGCGTGGCCGGCTCGGCGCTCGTGGTCTGCGTGGGCGCGGCGCACAGGGGGATGGCGAGGCGGAGGGCCCACGGTTATGGCGTGGTCCACAGCGATGATTACCAGGCATCCGTACACCGGCGTCCGCACGAATCGACGCGTGGCAGGGCGGTTGCTGGCGTGCGCACGCGCGCTCTGGCGCGGCGACGACGTCGCCCGTCTCTGTTTCAAAACCACATACCGGTTTTCAATTTGCATAACCCCCAAAAGTGATGACTAAGTCAAAAATCTCCAAAAATAAAAGTTGTAGAGGAGCTATAGACCTACAACTTTCGCAAAGGGCGACATATGATTTGATCAACGGATTCGTGGCAAAAACGCGTTGAACTTTCAGGAAAACTCGGCCCAGAATTACTGTGCACAGGAACTTCATCTCGAGTTTACGCGGCTTTGCACTCAAAATTGGAATGTCCGCCAATTAGGAAAAATGTGTCCCCAGAAATAACGAAGAACTTTTATATTGGCCGATTTTGAACTTCTATAGCAAAATTTGGAGAACGCGCAAGAAAACCAAATCAGCTCTTTAGGATCTATAGGGGTTTGACCGGGAAATTTGAACTTTGACCAATGTCTTTTGTGCAAAAGTGTGCAAGATCAAGTCAAACATGTTTAAACACTAATTAACCATGATTAGCACTTCTACTTAAGGTCATTAGCATAATCAAACATCAGGGATGTTACAGCCTACCCCCCTTAAAAGAAATCTCGTCCCGAGATTTAAGAATTAAAAGATGCAAGCAGGGAAAAGAACTTACGGTGTCTCGATTCAAGAAAACCCGGATAATTCTCATTGAGATAATGTTCAGTTTCCCAAGTGGCTTCATCGACATGGTGATGACTCCACTGGATTTTATACATATTCACGGATTGTCTTCGAGTTTTTCTTTCTTTGATATCAAGAATCCGTAGAGGATGTTCAACGACAGATAGATCCGGTTCAATCCAAGCATTAGCTTCTTCAATGACTTCCCTGTTCGGTTTATTAGCACATCTTCTCAATTGGGAGACATGAAACACATTGTGCACAACAGAGAACCGATCAGGGAGTTGAATACGATACGCCACTGGCCCACAGACTTGAATGATCTCATATGGACCAATGTAGCGAGGAGCTAGCTTTCCTTTCACACTGAACCTCTGGACACCTTTGGTTGGCAAAACTTTTAAATACACAAAGTCACCAACTTTGTATTCCCTATGTGCCTTTCCCTTGTCATAATGACTCTTTTGTCTTTCTTGAGCAATTCTCAAATTTTCCTTGATTATCCTCACTTTTTCTTCGGCATCCTTAACTAGGGCTGGACCAAAGAATTTCCTCTCCCCGGTCTGTGACCAGTTCAATGGAGTACGACATCTCCGTCCATAAAGAGCCTCAAAAGGTGCCATTTTCAAGCTGGCTTGATAACTATTATTGTAAGAAAATTCCGCCAACGATAGACACTTGTCCCAACTTTTATCAAAGTGTATAACACAGGCTCGCAACATGTCCTCAAGAATTTGGTTCACTCTTTCGGTTTGACCATCAGTCTGAGGACGATAAGCGGAACCTCGTATGATCCTGGTGCCAAGTGACTTATGTAATTGATCAAAAAACGGGACACAAAAAGAGATCCCCTATCAGAAATGATAGTCTTAGGAACACCATGCAAGCGAACAATGTGCTCAATATAAAGACTTGCATAATCTTTGGCATCATATTTAGTGTGGACGGGGATAAAATGGGCAGTCTTTGTCAACCTATCCACAATAACCCAGACGGAATCATGATTTCTAGATGTGAGTGAAAATCCGGACACAAAGTCCATACTTATGTCATCCCACTTCCATGAAGGTATAGGTAGGGGTTGAAGAGTACCGGAAGATTTCAAATGACTTGCTTTAATTCTTTGACAAGTATCACATTCCGACACATATTTGGCTATGTCCACCTTCATATTGGACCACCAAAAATTCTCCTTTAAATCTTGATACATTTTACTACTCCCAGGATGGATAAAGAATTTTGAGAGATGACCCTCATCAAAGATTTCCTTTTTCAGCTCCCAATTATCAGGAACAACAAGGTGTTGCCCAAACCAGACTATGTCTTTCTCATCCTTCCGGAAGCAATCATACTTAGGATCTTTTTCTAACAATTTTTGTTTGATCAAAAGAATACCCTCATCTTGAAGTTGAGCCTTAACAATTCTATCAAATAGGTCAGACTCCGCGGAAATAGCATTTAGGCTTCCTTGTTCAACAATTTCCAAGTTTAGCCTTCTCAAATCCTCACATAGAGTGTCACTGTAAGGTTCCATTGATAGGCAATTGCAGTGAGCCTTGCGGCTAAGAGCATATGCAACTACATTCGCCTTTCCCGGATGATAATGGACCTCAAGATCATAATCGTTTATTAACTCTAACCATCTTCTTTGCCTCATATTTAAATCAGACCGAGTGAAAATATATTTGAGGCTTTTGTGGTCAGTGAAGATATTACAGCGGGTTCCCATAAGGTAATGCCTCCACATTTTCAAAGCATGAACAACCGCTGCTAGCTCTAAGTCATGTGTGGGGTAATTCTTTTCATGGGGGCGAAGCGCCCGTGAGGCATAGGTAATAACCCGATTTTCTTGCATAAGAACACAGCCAAGACCCGTGCCTGAAGCATCACAATAAACTTCATATGGCTTTGAATTGTCCGGCTGCGCTAGCACTCGGGCTGAAGTTAAAAGTTCTCTTAATTTTCGGAAAGCCTTATCACAAGCCTCACTCCACACAAATTTCACGCCTTTCTTTAGCAGCTCAGTCATAAGCTTAGCGATCCTAGAGAAATCCGGAATGAAACGGTGATAATATCCAGCCAAGCCTAGGAAGCTACGGATTTGATGAACGGATTTAGGGGGTTGCCGATCCATAACTTCTTGCACTTTGCTTGGATCGATAGATATACCCTCGCTAGAAATAGTGTGCCCCAGAAATTTAACACTATCTAGCCAAAATTCACACTTGGAGAGCTTAGCATAAAGTTTGTGCTCTCTTAAGCGTTGTAGGACAATGCGAAGATGCTCCGCATGCTCTTCCTCATTCTTGGAATAAATAAGGATGTCATCAATGAATACCACCACAAATTTATCCAACTCCGTCATAAATACAGAATTCATAAGATACATAAAGTAGGCTGGGGCATTTGTAAGACCGAAGGACATGACCAAGAATTCATAAAGTCCATAACGAGTAGAGAAAGCCGTCTTGGGAATATCACAAGGTCGGATTTTAATTTGATGATACCCAGACCGAAGATCGATCTTAGAGAAGACCTTAGCTCCAGCCAATTGATCAAATAGCACGTCAATGCGGGGCAATGGATATTTATTTTTGATAGTCACCGCATTGAGAGGTCGGTAGTCCACACACAACCTCAGGCTACCATCTTTCTTTTTCACAAAGAGGGCGGGACAGCCCCAAGGAGAAGAGCTGGGACGGATATAGCCCTTATCAAGCAACTCTTGAAGTTGTTTCTTTAATTCAGCAAGTTCTTTGGGTGGCATTCTATAAGATCGCTTAGAAATAGGAGCGGTGCCAGGCTGTAGCTCAATGACAAATTCAACCTCTCTGTCTGGTGGCAAGCCAGGCAAATCATCAGGAAAGACATCCATGTACTCGCATACCACTGGAATGTCCTCAAGTTGAGTAGTTATGGCCGCATAAACACATGAGCCCTTATGACCTTTGGGCGGAAGGTAAAGAATTGAATTTCCGACATTAGGGGAGTTGATTTCTATCATTCTTTCTGAAATATCCAGGACAACTTTATGTTTAGTCATCCAATCCATGCCTAGGATAACATCTACCCCATCAAGACTCAAAGTGACAAGATTTGTGTCGAAAGTCTTGCTACCTATCTCAAGTGGTACCCTTGAGGCTACTTGATTTGAAGCAACCTTTCCACCCGGTGTGGCAATCATATAGGCCTGCTTAGTATGACACCACTTCAAATCCCAATTATTCATGGTTTTCACATTAACAAAGCTATGAGTAGCACCAGAATCAAATAATATATTAACTGGACGACCACGGAGAGAAAATGTACCCGTCAAGACTGGTGCTCCCTCTGGCAGATCAATCAGTGTGGTGAAGTTTAAACGGCCTTGCTTCACTTGCACAGTTTGTTTCTTTCCTTGATTTCCAGACTTGGAACCTTACCCTTGATTTTGCTGATTCTACTGCCTAGGGCGTGTACACTTGTTGGAATAGTGCCCCAGCTGTCCACAGTTATAGCAACGACGATCATCATTGTTGCGGGCAGGTGGGGGTGCATTAGGCCTAGGAGCAGTTTGCTGGGTGCTGCGATAGTCAAAGTTGCCAGACGGCTTAGACTGAGATTGCTTCATCACCCAGCGTCCAGATGAAGATGGCTGGGTGGCACCCTGCACATTCTTCTTCACAAACTTGAATTTCTTGCCTTGGCCACTGCCTGAAGCTTGATTGAACTTCCTCTTCCTATCCTGTTGAGCTCTTTTCATGGCGTCCGCATGAATCGACACGTGGCAGGGCGGTTGCTGGCGTGCGCACGCGTGCTCTGGCGCGGCGACGACGTCGCCTAGCTCTGTTTCAAAACCACATACCGGTTTTCAATTTGCATAACCCCCAAAAGTGACAACTAAGTCAAAAATCTCCAAAAATAAAAGTTGTAGAGGAGCTATAGACCTACAACTTTCGCAAAGGGCAACATATGATTTGATCAATGGATTCGTGGCAAAAACGCGTTGAACTTTCAGGAAAACTCAGTCCAGAATTACTGTGCACAGGAACTTCATCTCGAGTTTACGCGGCTTTGCACTTAAAATTGGAATGTCCGCCAATTAGGAAAAATGTGTCCCCAGAAATAACGAAGAACTTTTATATTGGCTGATTTTGAACTTCTATAGCAAAATTTGGAGAACGCGCAAGAAAACCAAATTAGCTCTTTAGGATCTATAGGGGTTTGACCGGGAAATTTGAACTTTGACCAATGTCTTTTGTGCAAAAGTGTGCAAGATCAAGTCAAACATGTTTAAACACTAATTAACCATGATTAGCACTTCTACTTAAGGTCATTAGCATAATCAAACATCAGGGATGTTACAAAACCCAGAGGTGATGAGACAATATCAGAGAGAGTTAGAAACTGATGAACGTGCATTGGAAGAGGACTCTTCAGATGATGATTATGATGATTGACGAGGGCCCAGATTAGGGCCCCCTTTGACGGAGAGGTAATCACTCTTGAGGTGGAGTCGTCTGACACCATTGACAACGTGAAGGCCAAGATTCAAGGTGAGGAAGACTAAGGACCCCTGTCAAGACCATCATTGGCAAGACGTCTTATTCCCGACTAGTTGGGAGCTTCTCCGACAAGTTCCCTACTAGAGGAAGCCCCTCTGACCAGTCTCCGCCTCGCACGACCAGTCTCCGCCTCGCACGACAAGTCTCCGCCCCGCACGACAAGCTGCTCGTTCGCACGAGCACTCTCCGTCTGCGACTAAGGCGCAAACCGAACCACGTGGCGTGACCCCGGCACGTGAACTCCTCTGCTACGACGCGTGGGGCGCCGGTTCCCCATGCCATGCAAGCACACCAGCTGGCGGCACGCGCGGGCATCCAGCTCTGACAGGAGTCTTAATGCGGCTCTGCCCGGCCGCGCAGCCATCAACTCCCCGTCACATCCGACCCTGCAGCACGCCAACTCCACCCGAGGCACTCGAGTGCCCCCTACAATAAGCACATGCCTACAATTAGGCCTTAACGTGGCGAGCTCACCCCGTACTCAGATGGGTTGAGCCAGCGCCAAACTACTCGGAGGAAGCGCCAGGCGTCCCAAAGTGAACAGCCCCGCCCGGCCACGCGGCGGCCTCTACGACAACATGGCGCGGCCCCTCTTCAATGCCCCCTGACGGACAGCGACGCTCGAGAGGACGTCCCAGCGGCCAACACTATAACACTTACTTTATTTTCCCTTTTTTGCCCCTCCCCCTTGCGTCTATAAAAGGGAGAGGAGGGCAACCATCACAAGGGCTGACGAACCGAACACTCATACTAAGGGACTTGGGCTCGGCACCCTCTCCCGACCAGTTTGTAACCCCTACTACAAACAACCCTAGCACAGGAACACGGTAGCTCGACACTGGACGTAGGGTGTTACTCCTCGGAGGCCCGAACCAGTATAAATCCCGTTGTCTCCTGCGCTAACCATCCGAGCCCGACACACGATCGATACAAATTTACTGTCCGGCGGTAGAGAACCCCGACAGTTGGCGCGCCAGGTAGGGGGCCATCGTCTGTCTCGACGAACTTCACCAACGACTCGGATGGAGGGCCGCAGGGTTTTGCTAACCCCTGGGGCCACCATACACTTCGGCTCCCTTGGCTTCGTCTACGCCGGGCCGGCGGAGTCCGTTGTCGGGCGAACCTTCGCCCGGCCGGCCCGCCCCAACATCCTGACGGGGGCAGCGGGGCGTGCGGTGTTCGTCCGAGGCTTCTCGGATGAGACGATCATGGCCATGTTGGGGCCTAACCCAACACAAGAGCGTTTTAGGTTGGCCGCCTACTACCTCACCGACCTCGCCTTCCAGGCCAGCGGAGCCGAGCCGCTCGCCTGGGGGGAGTTCATGGGGCGGTACACCGCCATGTACCCCCATGGACAGCCAGGCCTCCCGGACGACCCGGTGACGGCCTACGTGAACGATCTACGAGCGACCCGCGCCTCTCCGGGCTCCGTGACAGCTCAGAGGGCGCCGTCGACGCGGGCGTGCGACCCCACGCGTGACTGTTTCGTCTGCGTGGCGTCAGCCTCGAGCAGCTCCTCCGACCCGGAGCCAGCACCGCGCCACCGACGCCCAACACAGAGCGCGCCTTGACGAGCTCGCCGAGGCAAGGCGCCAGCTTGACGAGGAGCTAGCCAACCTCCACCGGGAGCTCGGGGAGGACGGCGAACCCCGCAACAGGCAGCCTGCCCCGCTGCCGGCTCCGCAGCAGGTCCCGGTGCAGGAGCAACGCCGCGAGGGAAACGGCGAGCGGCAAGAACGTCAACCCACCACCGAGCAACCCAGAGCCCGCGCACCGACACCGCCGGCTCGAGGATGCGCCCGCGACAACGACCGACGCGCCAACGAGGGCGCAAACGTCGACGCCAACGCGGGTGGTGACGCCCCGCCGCTCTTTAGGCGGGCGTCGCAGAACCTAGCCGCAGCGGCCATGCTGCTGCGCGGCTGCCCGGAGGCAGCGACCTCCGAGGAAAGACGAGTGCACCAACAGCTCAAGGCGCTACTCGAAGCGGCGGCGGCACAGCAGGCGGAGAGTTCCGCCTCACGCCAACGGTCGGAACGCGACCGAGGGGCGGTGCCTTCCGCGCATCGCCCGAACCCACCCCCCTCCCGGCATCAGGATCGCGGAGATGGGGCCGGAGCCGCAGCATCGGCGGTCAAGAGCCGTCTCGGGCCCAACTGCGACGCCCGGGACACCATCGACGCTCGCCGACGGGCTGCGAGCGTCGACAACCACCGCGACGGTGACAACCGCAACTGCCGCGACGAGCACCGCCCGCGTCGACACGACGACCGGGGACGCGGACGGTGCTACGACAGCGACGACGACCGCGACCGCAGCTGGTCACCGAACCAGAGGGGCCCGCGGGCTTTCGGACAAGGCGTGCGGGACGTGAGGTTCCCCTCGTGTTTCCGGGCTCCGACCAACGTCCCCAGGTACGACGGGGACACCAACCCCAGCGTGTGCCTGGAGGACTACCGGCTCGCATGCCACGCGGGGGGAGCGACAGACGACCTCTTCATCATCAAGAACCTGCCGCTCTACCTCGGTGACTCTGCACGGACATGGCTCGTGCACTTGCCCCGTGGCGAGATCAACGACCAGACCGACTTGCGCTGGGTCTTCGTCGGTAACTTCCAGGGCACGTACACCCACCCCGGCAAGCAGTGGGAGCTGCGAAACTGTAGGCAGAAGTCGGGGGAAAGTCTACGCGAGTACATCCGGCGCTTCTCCAAGCGTTGCACCGAGCTTCCCGGCGCAACGGACAACGACGCCATCTCGGCGTTCCAAAACGACACGACCTGCACTTCCCTGATCCATCGATTAGGGCGCCGCATGCCCCGTACCACTCGGGAGCTCCTCGACATCGCGAGCAACCATGCGGACGGCGAGGAGGTGGTCGCGGCGACACTCAACACCCCTCAGGGCAAGGGGAAGCAGGTCGTGGACCACGGCGAGGGGACGTCCTCGCGTTTCAGGAAGAAGAAGAAGAGCGACAAGCGATGGCGTGACGACAACCTCGTTGTTGCGGTTGAGCGCAAGGCGACGCGTCCCAAGAGCAGCCCGGCCAAGGCTGGTCCACCGAAGGACCATTTCGAGAGGCTCCTGGATGCGCCGTGCCCCCACCACGACGTCCCAGTGAAGCACGCGCTCAAAGATTGCCGATTGATCAAGAACTACGTCCACGGCACTCTCAAGCCAAGGGCGGCGGATCCACCGAAGAAGGCCGCGCCGCCTCACGACAACGACGACGACGATGACGCGGAGGCTCGGTACCCCGGCGAGGACGGCGCGGTTCACATGATCTTTGGTGGATCCCCGGCACGACCTTCGAGGCGTCGAGAGAAGCTGATCTGGCGTGAAGTCCTCAACGCCGACTCCTCGATTCCGTCCTACCTAAAGTGGTCGGAGGTTCCGATAACCTTCGACCGAATGGACCACCCTGACCGCGTACCACAGCCGGGAGCCTACCCACTAGTGGTGGCTCCCCTGTTCAGGTCCAAGCAGATCCACAAGGTCCTAATGGACGGGGGAAGCGGCATCAACGTGCTCTGTGCGTCAACGCTTGACGACATGGGCATCCCTCGATCCCAGCTGCGGCCGTCGACCGCACCGTTCCACGGGGTCATCCCTGGAATGGAGGCTCTCCCGATCGGGCAGATCGATCTGCCAATCACGTTCGGGGACCTGCAAAATTTTCGCACAGAAACCCTCACCTTCGAAGTGGTGGGGTTCTCGGGGACGTACCACGCCATCCTCGGGAGGCCAGCTTACGCGAAGTTCATGACCGTGCCCAACTATACGTACCTGAAGCTGAAGATTCCCGGTCCGAAGGGGATCATCACAGTAGGGACCACGTACCAGCGCGCATTCGAGTGCAACGCTGAGTGCTTCCAATTTGCGGAGGCACTGATCCGGTCCGAGAGGCTCCGCGCCGAGCCTCCCTCCGAGGACCAAGAGATCCCCGAGTCGTCCAAGCGAGTGGCATGCTCTTTCGAGCCCGCCAAGGACGTCAAGGATGCGGCTGTCTCGGACGATGGCCGTACGCTCCATATCGGGACGGCGCTCGATCCTAAATAGGAAAGTGCGCTCGTCGACTTCCTCAAAGCGAACCTCGACGTGTTCGCATGGAAACCCTCCGACATGAAGGGAATCCCGAGAGAGGTTGCCGTGCACAAATTGAACATCAAGCCGGGATCGAAACCGGTGAAGCAACACCTACGCCGCTTCAACGACGAGAAGTGTAAGGCGATTGGCGAGGAGATCAAAAAGCTCCTTAGTTCAGGGTTTATCCGAGAAGTATTCCACCCCGAGTGGCTTGCTAACCCTGTACTTGTAAAGAAGAAGAATAAGAAATGGAGGATGTGTGTTGACTACACGAGCCTTAACAAGGCATGTCCCAAGGATCCGTTTCCTTTGCCTCGCATAGATCAGGTAGTCGATTCGACAGCTGGGTGCAAAACCCTCTGTTTTCTCGATGCGTACTCCGGGTACCACCAGATAGCGATGTGCATAGCAGACCAACTCGCAACCTCATTCATTACTCCATTCGGCGCTCACTGCTACAAGATGATGCCTTTCGGGCTCAAAAACACGGGCGCCACGTTCCAAAGATGCATGTGATGCGTCTTCGGGGAACTCATAGGACGCATCATCGATGCGTACGTCGACGACATCGTGGTCAATTCGAAAAAGACCGTTGATCTAGTCCCAGACCTCACGGAGGTGTTCGCGAAGCTGAGAGAGCACGGGGTGAAGCTCAACCCCGAGAAGTGCGTTTTCGGGGTTCCGAGGGGCATGCTCCTCGGCTTTGTCTTTTCGGAACGCGGCATTGAAGCTAACACCGAGAAGATCTCGGCCATCATGGACATGGGGCCGATCCAAAACTTGAAGGGCGTGCAACATGTCACGGGCTGTCTCGCAGCCCTAAGCCATTTCATAGCACGACTCGGAGAGCGCAGCCTGCCGTTGTACCGTTTGATGAAAATGTCCGACCACTTCGCGTGGACTCCCGAAGCTCAGGAAGCGCTCGACTCCCTCAAGAACATGCTGAAAAGTCCACCAATCCTCACGGCTCTAGCGCCTGAGGAACCGATGCTCCTGTACATCGCCGTGACAACCCAGGTGGTTAGTGATGCGCTGGTGGTCGAGCGTGAAGAACCCGAAAGGTCACTCAAGGTCCAGCGACCGGTCTATTTCGTGAGCGAGGTACTTTCCGACTCAAAGACCCGCTACTCACAAATGCAAAAGCTCGTATATGCTGTCTTGATGACCAAGCGCAAGCTCCGCCACTACTTCGATGCGCATCCCATCATGGTGGTGTCCAAGTACCCGCTCGGAGAGGTTATTCAGAACCCCGAAGCCGAAGAAGACAACCTAGAACGAAGAATGCAAATTTCGAGCTCAGAAAAAGAGAGGGAACTACCAGCACTCATGAGATTACAGAAGAAGTACCAGTACCTCCTAGAAGGTCAAAAAGGGCAGCAGGGAGAATTAATCTTTCTAGAGGTGCTATGCGCATTGAGGAGAGCCCATACAGGCAGGAACCCTCTCCTCTCGAGTCACCTACTGCAGCTGCTCAGCGCAAGAGCAAGGGCAAAAACATCCACACAACCAGCCATGAGCACAGTCAGGGCACCGGAGAGGATGACAGTGATGGTGACTATGAGGGCATCTCAGTTCTTGGACCACAGCCAGTTGAGGATGATGGTGAGACTCACTTCAATGTGAGAATGAGACCACCCATTGACCCTGAGCACTGCAACATCGTCAACTATAAGGGAAGGGGTATGACAGAAAGAGCAAGAAAAGAAAGGGAAAAGAATCCCATGGCAGTTGGTGGAAGGAATTTGGATTATCGATTCAGCACCAAGTGCCATCATCAAGAAAGACTACCCCATTGCTCGCTCGGAATACATTGATTGGAGGTTCTTGTCGGTATTGGAGGATCCAAGGATTACTGAAATTATTCGTGAGTGCAAGAGGAAAAATATTTATGATATCATGGGCTTTGCTAAGTCATGGAATAATGAACTGGTTGCACAATTTTATGCCACATGTTACTTCACCACTTGGAAAGATGAGAAAATTGTTCATTGGATGACTGAGGGAAAATGGTTTGGTATCACTATCACTCAGTTTGCCTCTCTACTTGGTTTTGATGAAGAAGATAATGGAAGGGTGAAGATCCATAGAGATCATGACATGGATAAGGATGATATGAAGTTCATGTATATCCCGGGACAAGAATGGAACTATGGTCGGGTAAATGGCATGTTACCATTCTATGCATACTTGCACCGCATGTTTAGAAAGACACTTGCTCCTAGGGAAGGGGATCAATCAAATGTGTCAAACTATGGGAGAGATTTGTTGAAATACATGAGCCCTAGTGAGCCGGACTTTAGTGTTGTGGACTATATTTGGGAAGAAATTCATACCATCTCCGGCTCGCCACAAAAGAGTTGTGGATACGCTCCTTATCTCATGCATATCATTGAGGCAATCACCAACTACACATTTGAGTATGATCATGAGCATAAGCCATTTCATTTGAAGAATGATGTTGTGGGACCATCCCTAGCTGATTTGGCAAGTGCACAAGCAAACATTGGAGGCCAAGAAGCCCCCGAACAGCCTGCTGCAGCTGCTGCCCCATCTAGGACAGCAAGGCCTTCGTATGGTCGAGGCCGTGGACGTGGGCAGCAACATGTGCAAAAGCCCCCTTCTCCGCTTAGAAAGTTATTCAACTTTTGGTGTGGGTCTTTCATGAAAGCGAACGATGCTGTTCACAAGGCAATTAGAAAGAGGGATTCAAGGATGATAATACTTATGAATGAAAATCCCTCTCCCACAAATAGGCCTCCCCTTCCACATGATCCTTCCGATGATGAAGATAGTGAGCCGAAGACATTTGAGAGCGTTTGGGACAAGTCCCAACAAGTTGATCCGGCAACCAACAAGGATTATTGGGATAGAACCTATGGAAACACATACTACAATCCAACCTTTGGAGGAGTGTATAGTGCTCGATCTTCATATTCAGAGGTTCCTTTCATGGGCACACAAGGGCAAGGCACATCCTCTAGCATGCCTCAAGTGGATCCTAATGCACAAGGAAGTTCAAGCGCTGCTGGTGGATACTACTATGGTAGCCTTTTTTGGCTCGGTCAATCCATATGAGGGAATGACTTCTCACCTTCCTCCATTTCCACCTCCACCATCTTTTGTGCCTCCAAGTCAATTTGTGCCACCACCTCAAGATGATGATGAAGAAGAACCATGAGCAGATGCCCAAGACCCCCAGGACCCTTATTGGTGATTAATGACAAAGGGGGAGAGAAGTTGTCGATTAAAAGCTTCTGATCTGTTCTGCATCTGCTCTGTCTGCTGAAACCGGTGGAACCGGATTCTCTTACCCGGTGGCACCGGGTTCTGGATATTGGTTGCTCAGCTCTGTCTCTATCTGGCAAACTCAGTGGCACCGAGTTTCCAAAACCAGTGGCACCGGTTTTGGCTGTTGGATGCAACAGGCCCATGTAATAAAATCTTATTAGCTTCAGTTGAACTTGAGAACCTTTGATATGTGTGCCTTAATGTGTGGTGAACCTTTTAATGCTTATTAAGACTCGTATGCATCTTAGTGTGAATTTATGGGTGATGTATTGCTTTTGACAGGACTGCCTGGGTAAAACCGGTGGCACCGAGTTTGGCAACTCGGTGGCACCGGGTTTGGCCAGACAGTACCGACATTTCTTTGCTTTATTTGTTGAAGTGCTCTTTTAGTGCATGCATCTCGGTTTAAAATGTTCACACACTTGTTTTGCACACCACTGTTGCTGAGATTTAGGGGAAGCTCCATGTTTTCTTGAAAATGTGCAAAATGGCATTTGAAGCCAATTTTTATGAATTCCACTCATAGCACATATTAAGGGGGAGCTCAACCTAAATCTGAGTTTTTAAGCTTTATTGAATATCTTTTGTAAGCTTTAATCGAGGTTGTCATCAATCACCAAAAAGGGAGAGATAGAAAGACATCTAGGCCCTTAGTGGGTTTTGGTGTATTGATTGACAACTAGATTAAAGATCTAATATTTTTGTTAAGCATGTGAGCAGGTTGTAACATTTAAATAACAAAGCATGATGTATGACATTGTACATCTATATGAGAAGACAAGCCATTGTTGTACAAGATGAGTTGAGGAATGGGTTATCGCCTCACATTGAGAAATGGCTCTATTTAAGGTTGAATGTCATGGTTATTGATATGATTGATCCCACGGAGTTTTACTTGATATATAAACAAGCCAATGAAGTGGAGAAAGAGACATAGTGATATTGGATTATTGGATGGTCTCTAAATAAATTGAAATGCTTGTTATAATCTAATGGGACTACAAAGTCAAATATTGACATGATCTCAATTGAATTTCACTCTTGATGTTGAATCAAAGCTTAGCTCACATTGGCAACGAATGGATGAAGAAATCAAGCAAGGGATTAGCAACAAGGTACTAAGCTAAGGTTGGCCGAGTAGTGACTTGGACCATGTGCTTGGCTAGGGTGAAGTGGCTATAGCTTGGAGAGTTTCGAGGTATCAAGTTGAGCCTAACTGAGTGAAGCAATGAAGAAGCATTATATATTTGTTGAGTCATGTGAAGGGTGACTTGATTAAGAATTGGGTTTCATTCTTGTATGAAGATCAAAGTCACTAGCTCAAGATAGAAGTGCTCAAATCAATGAGACATTGATGGATGGATCTCTCAAGTGGATATATTGATCAAGTATGGCTATTCTTGAAGATGAAGCTCAAGAGTTCTATTATTGCATTTATATTTGATCTTGAGTATAGGTACGTCGTACTATCAAGAGGGATGCATCACAAGGAGTTTTGATAATGTCTCAGTGCTCAAGTAACCCATGTGAGTTGAGAGAGACACAAAAACCACACGAACACGTCTTCGGGTTTGACCCTGTGTCAAACCCGGTGGCACCGGTTTTGGGAAACCGGTGGCACCGGTTTTGGGAAACTGGTGGCACTGGTTTTGTGTCAGCCGGCCCAACGGCTAGTTGGTTTGAAATCTCGGTGGCACCGAGTTTGGGAACCTGGTGGCACCGGTTTTCACTGAAGTTTGCAACGACTAGTTTTTGGGGAGTCGGTATTTATACCCCACAACCCACACTGTTGCAAGCTGTTGTTCCAGAGGTTGATGGTGTGCTTCCTTGCTATTCCTTGCTAAGCCAAAGCCATTCTAGCTCTCCCCAACCCCTCTTGGTGAGGTTGTTCGATCTTTGATAGATCTAGTGAGTTGGGTGATAGAGAGAAGCCTTAGTGAGCAATTCAAGAGCACTTGAATCCCTTGAGCACTGTTGGACGTCGTCAAGCTCGTGTGAAGCGTTTGTTACTCTTGGAGGCTTGCCTCCTAGACGGCTAGGCGTCGCCCACAAGCTCCCAAGGTGTGGTGAGCTGTGGGACAGTTTGTGAAGGTCGTGCTTCACCTCCGAAAGGGAAGAAGCTATCTAGTGGATCGGGAAAATGGTTGAATGCAACCCGGCTTCGGTAGGAGAAGCACCCAACAGAGACTAGGATTCACACGGTGGTGAATCCAAACTTCGGTAAAACAAATCCTTGTGTCTCTTGTTGGTTTACCTCGCATTTACTTTGATATATCTATCCTTGCTTGCTTTTGTCATATTGGTGGATCTACTTGGTTGTTAGTGTTTGTGAAGTGCAGGTGTGTCTAAACCTGTGGAACCACCTTTCCTGAGCCACACACCAAGTTTGAGTTGAAACTGAGCAAGCAGTCAAGAAGGACATTAGAGGGGAGTCACTGCCAGGCAAACCCGGTGGCACCGGATTTGCAAAACCGGTGGCACCGGTTTTGGGCAGTGTGCATATTCCGCTGCGCAAGCGCTGGTCCAGAGATTCCGGAGAGTTTTCCAGAGTATCCGGACTTTCCAGAAACTCCAGAGAAAAGTCCGGAGTATCCGGACTTTGTTGATAAAATTGTTTTAAGTGGTGATTTTCACGACTCGCCTATTCACCCTCCCTCTAGGCGACATCAAGATCCTTTCATACACGTTATAGCGGTCGACCCTGGGTGCTCGAGAGCGTTCGAGCTGTAACACTTTTTGAGCAAGTTCTCGATAGCGCGATGCTATTTTATGGTGTTACACATACGAACTCTTCTCAAATTACATGCACCTAAGAATGATACATCTAAGGTGAAGGCCTGGAGCTTTCTGGGTCTTCTGGTGCGTCTCTTGGTAGCAGGTCCAGGTCCTTAAAGGCGGCGGCGTCCATGTCACGGGCGAAGGCAGCGCAGTCTTCCTCGAGCTCGTCGCACTGAGCGTCGAAGATGCCAGGGGCCCAACTGCCACTCAGCGCCATGCGGTCCAACCCCTGGTAGTGCGACTCGAACATGGCGAGCACCCGGTGCACCGCCCTCCGAGCCATCAACAACTCCCGCTCCCTGATCACCTCTGGGAAGCGCTCGACCTCTTAAAGAAGCCTGTCGGGGAGCATCAGCCCGAAGGGAACACCGAGCCCAGTCGCGACTACGCCAATGGCCCTCGCGAGCTTGGCGAGATCCTGGATGCTCACCTTGCGAGACTCCTCCGACTCGCGCCGGGCGTCCCTGGCCTGCTCCAACTCGACCGCGGTCTGCTCTCGAGCCATCTGGGACTGCTCGAGCTCGGCTCTGGACTCTGAAAAAATCGACAAGTCAGAATCAACGAACGCGGCACAATCAGTTCGGGAGAGAAGCAAGATTGAAACCAAAGCAAATGACTTACTCTCAAGTTGCTCCGACAGCCGCTTGATCGAGTCGTCCTTCTCGATGATTTTGAGCAGGGCGGCGTTCAGTTCCTGCGTCTTCTCCGTGAGCTTCACGGTCATCCCAGCGCGGTATGCGCGCAGCCCTGAAACCGTGAGAGGACAAGTCATCACCAACCGGGATAAACCAAAACAGGTCGAAGAGGGAAGCATCGAGGCCCGCTCACCGTCGACATCCTGCGACAACTTGGAGTTGTTCTCCCGAAGCTGGGTCACCACGTCTGTGACCTCCTGGAGCCTGTTGGTCACCTCAGAGAACTTTCGGTTGACCGTCCTGAGGTCTGATCCGGTGGTGGCCAAATCCTGCTCCAGCCCCGCCACCTTTGCCTCGAGCGCCGTTTTTTCCTGGGCAGCGGTCTGGGCGGCCTCCCGGGCAGCGGCCTCGGCGGCGGCGATGGCGGTGGTGGCCTTCTCGGTGGTGTCATTGGCGGTCGTTACGACAGCCCGCAACTCCTCGATCTTCGCCTCCGCCTCGGCCAGCCTCGTCTCAAGGCGTTCCCGCTCCGTCGTGGCGGTAGCAGCAGCGGCTTGCACGGCCGTGGCACGGTCTTCCGCAGACTGTCTGGTGGCCCCGAGCGCGGCCCTCGACGACACCTCGCTCACCACCACTGCGGCGGCAGCCACGCGGGCGACTACCAGCTGCATCTCCATCTGGGCTCTCTCTGCTCGGAGCTCGTCGATGGTGCGCGCTCTCCTCCGGCCGGACTCTGCGAGTGTCTGTCTCGGGCAAGAGTACATCGATCACGAGTTTCGGAAGAGTAGAAAAGACAAAAGTAGACTACTGCGTCGAGAAGACTTACCGTTGTCGCGGGGAGGATGAGTTGGTCGAACGCGTGGCGCGCCCACAGGAGCCCGCGCTCGAGGCTGCGACGGGCCTCAGACTCTTCGTCCTCATCGACGGACGTGTCCGCCTCAAAAGCGGCCGCCCACGTAAGGCGAGCAAGGTCGGAGACCTGCGCGCCACCTTCATCTAGCTCCGGCAGCAGGACCGCGCCAGAGCCCTCCCCGATCTCTTGGATCTCCGGGGAGGCGACCCCCGTTGCGCTCCTGAGAACATCGTGTTCCTGCGGAGCCGGGAGAGTCGGGCTTGCCGCGGGCGCCACCTCGTCGACAGGGACGGTGGGCCGGAGAGACGACGACTCCGGTGCCTCTACTGCGGTCGAGTCCGCCACCACGACCGGGGGTGAGGACGCGGCCAGGGTCAACTCTGCACCGGTGGCAGGTTCCTCAGGGACCTCCTCGGCCGCCTCCGATGTGGCCGAGGGCTTGGGACCTCCGACAACTCCAACCCGACCTGGCGTCAGCTGTCCCGCCGCAGTTGTGCCCAGCGCGGGCTCCTCGTTGGCGGGCTCCGCCGCTTCAGTCGAGGCCGCGGCCACGGGTGCGGCGGACTCTGAGGCATCGACCCCCGACTCCACCGGATCGGCCAGCATCCGCTCCAGCACGGCCTCGTAAACGTCCCTGCCATTGCTTGACAGGTCGGGAGCGTCGAGGTCAATGATCTCGAGGATACCGGCAGACATGGCGTCAGCAGTCGACACCTCCGCCACATCCCCACCAGCCTGCGTTACCGCGGGCGCTGGAGTTTCCGCCGCTGCCGACGCCTCGACTTCATGTTCCCTGGTCGGCGGTGGCGGGGGCGCGATCTGCTCGGAGGGCGCCGCCACGGCATCACCTCCCCCTGGGGTGGCTTCGACCAGCGGCTCCATCACCGCCTGGATAGCGACTGCCTCTGTAGCCGTTTGCTCCCCGCCCAAGTTGTCGGCGCCCGACGACGGCGGAGGCGCCACCGGCTTAACCACCTCGGTGGCCACGGCCATCCCGCTCCGGGCCTGCTCCGCCAGCGGCTCGGCGAAGGGGGGCAGTGAGCGGGGCTCGAACTGCGGACCGCGCACCCCCAGCGCTGGGCGTTTCAGGGGCGTGAGGCTGAGCACGCCAGTATCGGCGCGGCTGAGGCAAACACAAATCAAGATCAAGAGATGAACAAAACGAAGAATTCAAGGACGACGAAGAACGGTGGGCAGGAGCTTACATGCTGGAGCGGACGTGGATCTGTTTCGCTGGCCTGTCTGACGAGCCCTACTCGGGGGCTGATCTCTTGGCCCTAGCCGACGCGGAAGCCAACTCCCGGCACTCCACGGACACGGGGGCTGGCCCGCTTCTCCCCGCCGACTCGAGGGCGGCGCTCTGCTCCCTTGCCGGCTCGGAGGTTGTCCTCCCGACCTCCGCCGTGTCAGAGGCTGGCCCCTGACTCCCGCCGGCGGAGAGGGGAACATGCACGTCTGGGGCCCCGCCGCCCCGGATGACTAAAGACTGGAGGCGCCGTGGGGGGACGCTCATGTCCGCTCCCTGCGGCGCGCTTGGTGCAGACACTGGTGGGGTCGACCTCACCTTCGACGAACGCCTTTTCAAGGAGTCCGCATCCGGGCGGTCGGAGCCGTCGTAAAGATGGCGGGGAGAGGGCTCGTGTTTTGCCGGCCGTTTGGGCGGATCATCCTGACGTGGAGGATCCCTCCGCCCCTCGAAGGCGCGCAGGCCACCAGGCGCCGCCTGAGAGCGGGTCACTCTCTGATCTTCTCGGGCGGGGTGGGCCCCTAACTGCGAGCTCGAGCCCGCACCCTTCTCGTGAGCAGCCGGCTCTGGTCATCGCGACGAGCTCACCTCCACCGCCTGGTGTGGCGAAGGCAAGGGCGACCCGGACATGTCGCTCCAGTCGACCGCAGCGCTAGGCTCGTCTCCGCTCCACGCCGGCGGTGGCGACAGATCTTCATCAGAGGAGACGTTACGCTCCCCCGCTTTGCGGCGCTTGATGCGGTTGTCGTTCTGATCGCGCTTGGCGATCTCTTTCTCCTTGTGCTGCTCTTTGCGCGCAGCCCTCCGCCTTTCTGCGGCCGCTTGGTTGCGTTTGAAGATCGCCTCCTCCGGGAGAGGCGCCTTCGCAGGCACAAGGTGAGAGCACTTCAACTGGAGGAACAAATGGCGAAAGAGTTAATGGTCGTCATGAATCTCCGAGAAAATCAACATCGATTGAAGACACCAAGCTTGTCGGAAAGCTTGTCAGAAGAAGAAATCACTTACAAGTTTTTCAGTCCCCTCGTTGGGGAGCATTGGAAGAAGCTGCGGAGGCGACCACACGAAGGTCGACTTCCCGATGGCCAGCACCACGCGGCGCTGGATCTCGTTCAGCGACGGAAGTTCGGACGCGGTCACGGTCCCTGCCCAAGGGGCTCGGCTGGCTGTCATCTCGCAGAGGTGCAGCGACCGCCTCCAGAGCGGAACAACCCCCCGGGCGTGGTACTAGCCGATGACGGTTGCTAGGCCGACTCCGGCGTCGCGGAGGCGGGCCAGCACTGCCCAGTGATCCTTGAACATCTTCTCCTGCTCCGCCTTCGGAGGACCATCAGTCCAGCTCCTCGGCGCATTCGCGATGGAGTTCCCGGTGAACGCCGGCAGCGCAAACTCGGGGTCGTTCCTGAGATAGAACCACTCCTTGTGCCAGCCACTGTTCGAGCTGGTCAGCGAGGAAGGGATGTACTTGTCACCCCGGCCCTGCTTAATCCAGAGGTTGGGGCAGCCGATGGTCGCCGCTTTGGAGCCATCCTTCAAGCACGCGAACATGAAGAAGTACTTGAAAAGGTGCTAGTGGGCACTGATTCCCAAGTACCCCTCGCACAGCGCCTCGAACGCCACCATCTGCTGGACGCTGTTCGGATTAAGGTGCTGCAGCTAGAGCCCGTACTCGTAGAGGACCGCTCAGATGAACCGCCCGGCGGGAACGGAGAAGTCGCGCTCGTGGAAGGCCACGAACGAGACGACGTACCCCTTAGGTGGGCGCGGCACGGACTCCTCGCCGGGTACTTTCCATTCTACAGCGTCGGTGAGCGGAGGAAGCTGCCCGGCATCGACAAGGCGGCGCAGCATCAAGCGGGACACGTTGGAGCGCGTCCAGTTCGACATGGCGGCGGCGGGCATTCGGGTGCGATTCCGGCGAAAGCAGTGGCGGCGCTGCGGGCGTGAGGAGCGAAAGAAGCGAGCGGTGAGGGCAGAGAAAAGGGCAAGGGAAAAAAGTCCCAAACCCTTGGCCGACACGCGGTTAAAAAGGAAGGGACGCGGCTACCAGCCTTGAATGTCGGGCCCACCACGTCGGGGAAACGCTCACTCGCGGGCGCGTGCCCCGGCGTAACAGGCGCCCGCCCGAGCGATGCCTCAATCCTCGCTGGACCCGAAAGCCCGAACCGCCACCGCTCTGTCCCTTCGAACCGTCCCGTCCGCCGCATTGGTCGTGAAGCCCGCGTCATCCACGTCGCCCACATCGCCCATGTCGCCCATGTCGCCCACGATATCCACGACAACCTCAACAGAACAACTCAAGACCGCGACAACTCTACTGCAGCTTAAAACCCCACGAGCGAGTCTACCACTCACTAGTGGGCTCGGGGGCTACATCCTGCGGATGCGCTCGCGCGCACCCACCGGGAAGATCAAGACCAAAAATTGACGCAAAGCTCTTCAACTGAGCCTATGTGCGAGTCCTTGACTCCTACTCAGGCTCAGGGGCTACTGACGAGGGCCCAGATTAGGGCCCCCTTTGACGGCGAGATAATCACTCTTGAGGTGGAGTCCTCTGACACCATTGACAACATGAAGGCCAAGATTCAAGGTGAGGAAGACTAAGGACCCCTGTCAAGACCATCACTGGCAAGACGTCTTATTCCCGACTAGCTGGGAGCTTCTCCGACAAGTTCCCTACTAGAGGAAGCCCCTCCGACCAGTCTTCGCCTCGCACGACAAGTCTCCGCCTCGCCCGACCAGTCTCCGCCTCGCACGACAAGTCTCCGCCCCGCACGACAAGCTGCTCGTTCGCACGAGCACTCTCCGTCTCCGACTAAGGCGCAAACCGAACCACGTGGCGCGACCCCGGCACGTGAACTCCTCTGCTACGACGCGTGGGGCGCTGGTTCCCCATGCCATGCAAGCGCACTAGCTGGCGGCACGCGCGGGCATCCAGCTCTGACAGGAGTCTTAATGCGGCTCTGCCCGGCCGCGCAGCCATCAACTCCCCGTCACATCCAACCCTGCAGCACGCCAACTCCACCCGAGGCACTCGAGTGCCCCCTACAATGAGCACAGGCCTACAATTAGGCCTTAACGTGGCGAGCTCACCCCGTACTCAGACGGGTTGAGCTAGCGCCAAACTACTCGGAGGAAGCGCCAGGCGTCCCAAAGTGAACAGCCCCGCCCGGCCACGCGGCGGCCTCTACGACAACACGGCGCGGCCCCTCTTCAATGCGCCCTGACGGACAGCGACGCTCGAGAGGACGTCCCAGCGGCCAACACTGTAACACTTCCTTTATTTTCCCTTTTTTGCCCCTCCCCCTTGCGTCTATAAAAGGGAGAGGAGGGCAACCGTCACAAGGGCTGATGAACCGAACACTCATACTAAGGGACTTGGGCTCGGCACCCTTTCCCGACCAGTTTGTAACCCCTACTACAAACAACCCTAGCACGGGAACACGGCAGCTCAACACTAGATGTAGGGTGTTACTCCTCGGAGGCCCGTACCAGTATAAATCTCGTTGTCTTCTGCGCTAACCATCCGAGCCCGACACACGATCGATACAAATTTACTGTCCGGCGATAGAGAACCCCGACAGTTCATCCGGCGGATGCGCTCGTGCGCACCCACTGGGACGATCAAGACCAAAAATCGATGCAAAGCTCTTCAACTGAGCCTGTGCGCGAGTCCTTGACTACCACTCAGGCTCGGGGGCCACTGACGAGGGCCCAGATTAGGGTCCCCTTTGACGGCGAGATAATCACTCTTGAGGTGAAGTCGTCTGACACCATTGACAACGTAAAGGCCAAGATTCAAAATGAGGAAGATTAAGGACCCCTGTCAAGACCATCACTGGCAAGACGTCTTATTCCCAACTAGTTGGGAGCTTCTCCGACAAGTTCCCTACTAGAGGAAGCCCCTTCGACCAGTCTCCGCCTCGCACGACAAGTCTCCGCCTCGCCCGACCAGTCTCTGCCCCGCACGACAAGCTGCTCGTTCGCACGAGCACTCTCCGTCTCCGACTAAGGCGCAAACCGAACCACGTGGCGCGACCCCGGCACGTGAACTCCTCTGCTACGACGCGTGGGGCACCGGTTCCCCATGCCATGCAAGCGCACCAGCTGGCGGCACACGCGGGCATCTAGCTCTGACAGGAGTCTTAATGCGGCTCTGCCCGGCCGCGCAGCCATCAACTCCCCGTCACATCCAACCCTATAGCACGCCAACTCCTCCCGAGGCACTCGAGTGCCCCCTACAATGAGCACAGGCCTACAATTAGGCCTTAACGTGGCGAGCTCACCCCGTACTCAGACGGGTTGAGCCAGCACCAAACTACTTGGAGGAAGCGCCAGGCGTCCCAAAGTGAATAGCCCCGCCCGGCCACGCGGCGGCCTCCACGACAACACGGCGCGGCCCCTCTTCAATGCGCCCTGACGGACAGCAACGCTCGAGAGGACGTCCCAGCGGCCAACACTGTAACACTTACTTTATTTTCCCTTTTTTGCCCCTCCCCCTTGCGTCTATAAAAGGGAGAGGAGGGCAACCGTCACAAGGGCTGACGAACCGAACACTCATAATAAGGGACTTGGGCTCGGCACCCTCTCCCGACCAGTTTGTAACCCCTACTACAAACAACCCTAGCACGGGAACACGGCAGCTCGACACTGGACATAGGGTGTTACTCCTCAGAGGCCCGAACCAGTATAAATCCCGTTGTCTCCTGCGCTAACCATCCGAGCCCGACACACGATCGATACAAATTTACTGTCCGGCGGTAGAGAACCCCGACAATGATGATGATCAGTCTGAGGATCATGTGCCCTGGGATTGGCAGAACTACGATTTCTCACAGTGTACTGTTAATAGTGGTGAGAATGTGCCATGGGAGTACACGGAGAATGAGGTTACAGTATGCGCTATGTACCCCAGTACTGCACATCTGAAGGATGCAGTGAAGCAGTGGTCCACCTTGACTCTACACAGGGAGTTCAGGGTAGTGAAGAGCTTTCCGAGGATACATGTACCCTACCATTGTGAAATACCCTGCTTATGAGCCGAAGGCAATTATCGGTGCAATTGAGGAAAAATTTGGGTACACCATCAGTTACGGCAAGGCATACCAAGCAAACAAGAAGGTGTTGGAGCATAGGTGGGGTACTTATGAAGCATCCTACCACAATTTGCCTAGCTTGCTATACACAATAGTTCAGATGAATCCTGACAGCTACTATGATTTCAAGGACTATCCTTGTGAGGAGAAACCAGGCAAGCTTGTGCTTCAGCGGTCATTCTTGGCATTGGGTGCCTGCATTGAGGCTTTCAAAGTGTGTCAGCTCGTCATTTGCATAGATGCCACTTTTCTCACAGGCAAATACAAAGGAACAATCCTGACAGCTGTGGCAGCTGATAGTAACAATCAGTTGCCTTCTTTTGGCCATTGCATTTGCGGAGGGGGGGAATGGTGACAGTTGGTACTGGTTCCATGAAAGGTTGAAGAACATGGTGGTCCAGGATGTGCAGGATGTGTGGGTCAAACACGATAGGCACAAAGGTATTTTGCAAGCAATCATTGACATGAAAGAGGGCAGCCAAGAGCGATACAGAGTTCCATTATGGCCAGATGTTAAGAGCAGGTGGTGTGTTAGGCACATGAAAGCAAACTTCCACAGCCAGTTCAAGAACAAGACCCTGTCTAAATTGTTTGAGCGGTTGTGCGAGCAAACTCAGCAGAAGAAGTTCGATGCCATCTGGAAGAAATTAGATGACCTGACAAAGAGGAGAAACTTCCAACGCAGGATTCAGATGATCTTAGTTGCTTGTAATGTTATGACATTTAATTTCGGAATTTGTAATATTTGAACTATTATTTCTTGTACGAACTTATGCATTGTATTGTATTGTAATAATTGAACTTCTATTTCGTGTCGTCTTAATTATGTTGATTCATTTGTATTATTTTGCCTATGATTGTTCTCATCTTGTTTTGCAGATTTGCAATGGCCTCCTCAGGTCCTGAGTTGGACTTGGAGTTCCTCACCAAGAGCAAGAACAATATCGAGGTGCCAAAGGGGATTGAGACTCCTATGTGCTTCTGCGGTGACAATTGCAAGCTTGTTAGGTGCAAGATTCTGGGGTACGCCTACGGGATGATGTTCTTCATGTGCGCCAACTATGCGCACGACTCGATCCAGCCATTCGACCGCAACCTTAGAGGCAAAGTAAGGACTTACTACATTTCTCGATTATTCATTTGTCATTTGTGTTTTATTATTTGCTGACGTGTCTTTGGAAAAAGACTCCACCTTCTCTTTGTGATTTCATGCAGTGGCTAGATACCGAAGCAGGAGCTGTCGGAGGCACTGGCTTCTCCAGATCCATCGTCTATCGCAGGAGAGAACCGGTGCTGCAAATGCTCGACCTGAAGCGGGAGCTGTCAGAGGCACTGGCTTCTCCAGATCCATCGTCTATCGCAGGAGAGGACCGGTGCTGCAAATGCTCGACCTACACTTGTGAATGCCACAAGAAGAACAGCCCCCCTCCGAAAGATTGGTCCCCTGCACCTTCACCACCCCCACCCCACCTGGGTACTACTACATGCCGTCGCAACACTCCGGCGGCTCTATGCTCTCCGGGCAGTTCTCGTACAACTACATTAATTAGGAATGTTGTAATCAAATTTCTAAATTCCCTAAGGCATGTTATCAATACGTAAGGCGCTTTGTTAGGGTTGTACTAGCGCCGTAAATGCCATTGCAAATGTGTGTGTTTTGTATGCTAAATTTTTTTAAAAAAACCAACCGCCGTGGGCCACGGCGGTAGGGCTCATGCAACCGCCGTGGGTCACGGCGGTTGCCTGGCCGCTGCCTGCCGCCGTGCGGTTCCTGCAACCGCCGTCTGCAACCGCCGTGGGTCACGGCGTTGGCCCAACCGCCATGGGCTACGACGGTTGGACCTGCAACCGCCGTGGCCCACGGCGGCCGCCGTAGCGCACGGCGGTTGGTGGTCAAATCTGATAAATTTTGAAACGGTCGTATAATTTTGCAAAATGATTAAATATAAATATAAATATAAATATAAATATATATATATATAAATTCGGCAGAAACTAGGCTTTGTATCTATATAGGAGCCTGAAAATGGCTTTGGGTTTTTCTCGGTCCATAAAGTCAGTCACTCTGCAGAAAACGCCGGTCCTCTCGCGTGATGGCCATGTAAATCGACCAATGAATGTTAGCCGGAAATGATTGGAACGGGCCTTTTTTTTTTACGGGGATTGGATCGGGCCTCTTTTGTCTACTACTGTGCTTCGAAAGGACAGCCCAATTAAGCCCATTTTGTCCGCATCGATCTCACTTGCGGGCGTCGTCCACTGAGAGATCAACAGATGTTGTTCTTTCCACACCAAAACAAACTCATCATTTCGTAAGACCCCATTAGTTTACAAACCACATTCTCCAAATCACATGTCATCAGGATCATATCCGCTCCCCGGGCTCGTTGCAGTCACGTGCTTTCACCCTATTTTATCCCCTGCCAACCGTATCAGTATCATGGCATCTTCAAGAGAATGTGAAAAGGTTCCCCAATACTTGTTTTTGGGGGGAAGATAAAAAAACCAGCTCCAACAGATCACTAAAACGTCTCCCAATCTTTTAGCGATGCCAAAAAGAAGAGCTCCGATGCGTATATTTACGCGGCCCGCTTCCTTCCCCAATCCCATCCGCGTGACTGCTTCCCGCGCCGAAGCCTTCGCACCGCGTCGAATCCTCCGCGCACGCGCGCAAGAAAGGCCTGGTCGGGCGACGGGGACAGGGGCAACAACAGCCAGCAGGGAAGGCGACGACGTCTGCTGCAGAAGGGGGCGACGACGGCAGCAAGGACTATTTTACATTACCTTTGTTCCTTTCAAATAATCATGATGGCAAGATTCCTACGCTGTTGAAATATTTCCTTAGAGGCACGTCCGTGTGTGCTTCTGGAGGCGAACGACGGCGTGCGTGACAGTCTGGAGACGGATGGCGGCGGCGGCCATGGATTGAGAATTCGAGATCACGAGGGTGTGGGCACTGGCGTGAGGGGCTGGCTGGTGAGCAGTGAGACTAATAGGCCCAACTATGATGATGTGACTTGTTCAAAAATATTGGAAGCCAGTTATTAGCAATCTGCTGTGAGCTGATACAGTTTTGGAGAAAGATACTTTTTTAGCAGCTCCTAATACATAGTTTTTGGAGAAAAAATTTTAGCATACTCTTGGAGATGCTCTCACCCCCGCTTTCTTTTCCAGCTATCCGCTATAAACAACCCACAAATTCGCCATCACAAAAAGGCATGCCCACTACTGCTCTCCAGAGTCCAGACTCAGCGTGCCTGTGAAAACATTCCTTCGTGCTCTGGCTCTCTATTTTCCACCACTGATAACACCACCCGAACTGAAGAAAAGGCAGCAGGAACAATCATGAAGCGGATAAGTTTAGCACCAGAGATAACATATCAAATGCGCGAGCCCCCCAGTCAGCAGCCAGTGACAGTGAGCGTTTTCCCCCTTTCGATCCGCTTCTCTGCATGCGCCTTCCCTCCTCTGTTTCCTTGCTGCGCTACATCTCCATTGACCCCATCCCCCTTAGCATTTCGGTGCGCTGGACCGATTCTAGTAGCCCGTGGAAGAACCTCACGGCAGCAGCCGGGGTCCTCGTCACCCTGACAGCTCCCCCCAACTGTAAAATACACAGGGGCTAGCACCTGGTCCGCATGGAAAATTGGAAATGCTTGGCTCTCCGCCTCTCCTGATGCGGGGGACGACGAATGCTGGCAGATTACATGTACACATCAGGTGTGTGTACATGTAGATTGGAGATGCGTGAGAGACGGGTAGTGGTGCGGTGTCGGCCGTGCGAGCTGCCTGCCTGCCGAAACTGGAAAGCAGCGAGGTGGTGGAGCAAGGAATATACTCTCCGGACCATCTGACGCGGGAATGGTTAAACTCTTTTCAAAGCTTATCTGCATGACTGCATGGGGGGATAAAAGCACGAGCTAGAATGGGAATTATGGCTATTGTTTTCTCCGATTAACTACGCAGGCCAGCGAATCAGACGTTAATTTGACGTTCTACTACTACCTCGCTTGCGTAGCGTGCGCGGCAGGGAAAGATTTTACTTGTGGATAAGCATCTTGAGTAGCGTTCGTTCGATCGTGTGGCTTGCACAATTAAATTAACGGCTACCACCAGTAATCTGTCTGCAAAACCTTCTGGGTTCTCTGCGCACGTGTCGTGTCGATTCTGTTTTCCCCAGCGACTCTGTCAGCAGCCGAGCCGGTAACCATTTTTTACTTTCCTGGACATAAGTTTCAGTAAAACACTCAAGTTTTACCATTCGAAGATTCTGGTGGACTGGTGGTACACACTAGACAGGTAGTAATAGGAAGTTAGGAACTTACAGAGCCGTAAAAAACTTTGACACACACACCTCGACCAGATCCAAGATCCAACTAATCCAACCTTTTTTGCATGAAGTCCACAGATTTGACGCTTCACATGGATATCCACCTATCATTATCTTGATTCCCCCAGCTGACAGAGAATCTCCTCCAGTGATTTTCGTCAGCTCTGCTCCTGCTCCTGGCTCCTAGCTCCAGGGGCCCGGCATGGACGATACACCCCACCCAGAGCCGCCAAAACGGAGTCCTGGCCGGTTTTGTTCTGTTCGGTGACGCCGACGCCGCGGGACTTGTTGATGTGCAAAGAAGTATTCCGTTGCTGCAGTGACCGGGCGAGATTCTGCATGCACACTTGCACTACAGGGCGGGCACTCAGGCAAGGCCTCTTTCACCCATCTTAAGAAGGCTTTTGAGCCGGAAAAGAGGCTCAGCTCTCTCATCCGCCACCTGAACCGAAAACTACATGCCATCAGCAACTTGCCTGCTTTGGCCAATTATTAAATATCCAGCCTCCATCATTTCTCTCTTTTACATCCCTTACTTCCTTTTCTTTATCCTTATTCTGAATGGACAATTATCTTCTCAAAGCAAGTGTTATATATATAGCTGCCTCTGGTAATTCATCTACACTTTACATATATCTGATCGAGCTAGTGACACCTGTGTGCTTGCTTTAGTTTTCCATGATGCAATTCTGAAAACGTCGTTATGTATGTATAAGTATAAGCACGACATACAACCTCTTTCTCTGAGGAATTAAGCATGGCACACATGTGGCATGATTAAATGATGGATGCCATTGAAAAATTGCATTTGACCAATGTTTTACATATAGGCATATGAGCAAACAAAGCCGGTTGGATATCAACATCTTTCTCCTGTTCTGAACTTTCCAGTACGTCGATCTCAAAGCCTTATCAAGCCCTGTCTAGCTAGCTTTCTAGTAGCACTAATAAGCTTGAGTAGTACATAGTAGTAGTGTACTATGTACAGGAGAACAAAATGCTTACACACCACAAACCCAAACAACTATGATTTCCCCTAGTTGAATCTACAAGTACAATCCCTTTACCTATATATTAACCCATTTTTCCGCCCTATATTTAGAGCCCAATGTTCAAATCCCAATTTAATGCTCGAGTTATCGAGTATAGTAGTGGTAGCTTTCAGTGGAGAACAATCGTCTGTCAGTTCATCCTCGTGTTAGAATGGAGCAGCATGTGGTGGCCCAGGGACCCCTGCAGTCCGTTGCCTATTTGGAACGACGTTGCACCAAAGCAGGAACCGTTCGGTTTCTTCGCTGCAGATGCCGCGCCGGGGCTGGTGCTCGTCTCCGACGACAGCTTGCGTTTGCCTCCGGCGACGAAATCGCCCGCGGCAGCCGGCGTCGAGGCAGACGAATCCATCTGCGGGATCGTCTGCCCGGGGATGCTATTGACCAGCAGTAGCTGGCTCGTGACGGGGTGGCCGAGGAGAGTCGTGGCTCCGCCGTGCGGGTGGTGGTAATGGTGGTGCTGCTGATCGAGCCGCGCCATGTCCGGGACGACGCTGCCGCCGGCGTCCTCGAAGAGGTGCGCCAGCGAGGGATCGTTGAAGAGCTCGGAGAGGGACGGGATCCTGGGCATCCTCTGCGGCGCGGCGGTGGCGCCGGCCGCCGCGGCCTGATGCAGCGCCGGGTAGTACGCGCCCTGCACGAGCATGGCGGCGCTCGACGACGCGGCGTAGGGGTTCTCTTCGAAGCCGCCGCCGCCGCCGCCGCACGGCTCGTCCAGCTCGTGGTCGGAGAGCGGCGGCACGGCCAGCGGCGACGCGTGGCTGGTCTTCTTGTAGATCCGGCACAGCACCCAGTCATCCAGCTGCACCACGCGCAGACGATCGAGATCGCACAAGAATTAAGTAATTAGAATTTAGAAATAGGATTCCGGATCATTAAAAAAAAAGCTAATGCCACACAGATCGGGCGCAGGGTTAATCAATCACCAACACGTACGCATGTCGATCGCGCCTATCATTGTCGGATCAATTGACTTGGCGCAACCGTGCCAAGTATGCCTAAAGAATATTTCTTTAAGAACGCCACGAAATTATTAAAGCGCGCGGCTCTTGCGTCCATTTGCAAGCCACACACCGATGCGATAAACAATATCGACGTGCCACGAACCCGCATCAGAAACATCGCCAGGAAAAGAAAATCTCGGTGCAAGTAGCTAGCAGCTCATCCGTGCATGCGCAAGCAGGGGCAAAGTATGCAACTAGCCGCCATGATAGAGGTGACTACTACATGTAGATGAACATGACAAAAGCCAGGGGTCTAGTAATCATCACTAGCTTATTGTTCTTTGAATTCTTGAATTTCACTTGTCTCTTCATGCATATGCAAAAGCTACTAGCTGGGGATCGGAATTGGTGATTGGACTAGGTACGTACCCTCATGGAGGCGTTGCGGAACTTCATGGGGCGGTAGGCGTGGCCGGCGTTGGCGTCGGCGGCGAGGCGGTACTCGTGCATGATCCAGTTGGTCTTGGTGCCCTTGGGCGGGCGGCCCTTGTAGAAGACGAGCGCCTTCTTGACGCCGACGCTCCCGCCGGTGGCGCTGCTGTGGATGGGCTTGTCGGTGCCGGTGGCCTTCCAGTAGCCGGAGCCGGCGGCGCGGTTCGGCCGGATCCCGTTCGGGTACTTGCGGTCGCGCGGGGTGAAGAAGTACCACTCCTTGTCCCCGTACGCCGCCCGGGCTGCAACCACACACGAACACACGATCGAAAGCCAAATTAATCCTCGATTAAATTACTGCTAGCTAGTCTCGTACGGATCATTTAGCGAGAGCGGTGGCCAAGTGGGGATCGATCAGGTCAGGTGCGTGCATGAATGATGGTATGGTGTGAGATCGAGTGCAGGCGAGGGTCGGAGGGGGTACGAACATGGCAGGTCCCATGGATCGAACTTGTAGATGTCGACGTCGGCGATGATGTCGACGGGGCACCCCGCGTTGGCGGCGCGGTTGCGGAGGTAGTGGAGGATAAGCTCCTCGTCCGTCGGGTGGAACCGGAAGCCGGGTGGCAGCATCGTCGCCGGGTTCGCCGTGACCATTGGCAAACAACACCCGCTCGATCGACCTAGGCGATCGATTGCCGCCACACCTACAAAACCCTAGCTTCAGCCAGCCTCGACCGCCGGTTCACCTCCCAAGAAAGCTCCTGCTAATTGAGCTACGGGCTGAGAGGCTGAGAGAGTAACTGGTAAACTAGATAGAGCTCGCGCCCTCGACTCGAGGACGGAGCAAGAGGGAGAGGGAGAGCTTAGCTAGAAGCTAATGGGAAATGGAGGACTGGAATTTTTGGGAACGGGAGGGGAGGGCCTGCTTATAAGCACGCGGATTCTTGTCCGCTTGCGCGCGCGTGACGCCGCCTGCTGGCGCAGGCCGGGCCACGGTGGTGGAACGGCATCCGTGAGCCGCCAGCCGCCGAGACCGAGAGGAGCAGCAGAGACGAACGGAACGGAATGGGCTAAGGAAATGGCCGGGCTGCGCTGCCGCTGCGTCGCCGTGTGGCTATCGTTGGATCGCTATTCCTCCCTCCCCGAGCAAGCACGTCCGGCGTGATGGCACCGGGGATTGGTGGGGAGGGGGCCCCGTGACAGCAGCCCATGGAACTCGCCTTGCGCCGGCACGTGGTTGGCGTTGGCGGCCGACGGATGCTTCCAGTCCAGCGAGCGCCCGGGGGCCGGCGGGGCAAGGAGTTTCTTGGCACTTGGCAGATACCATCGGGGGCGGAACCCCCCAACCCCACCCATGGCATCCTTGTGGGCTTGGGGCCAGCCGCAGCGGGAAAAGACGCGAGGAAATAATTAGTCAACCACAGTAGATTTTACTTGAGCCTATTTAGTTCGAGAAAAAATCGACATAAAATTTTGGGAGCCCATTCAAAACCTATTAGAAGTAATAAATGTATAATAATTATAAAAATAATTACATGGATGGACGAGAAATCCCGAAATGAATCTATTAAGTTTAATTAATCTATCATTAGAGATTGTTTACTACTATATCACAACGTTGTCTAATCATGTCATAATTAGGCTGGTTAGATTCGTCTCATGAATTATACGGGCTATGAAATTATTTTTTCATTAATCCACATTTAATACTTCTAATTAGTCAACTTGGTTGTTTCAAAATCCATTTCGTGTATCTAGTACATCGATATATATTGATTGACAAATAAATGGACCAAAGGACTTTGTTAATATCAGAAAAAGGACCGAAGTACGAACACGCATGGAACGTGCATATGTTGACAGATATGAACGCGTAGGTAGGTCTGTCTAGTCGTGAGGCCCTGCGGGTCATAGTTTTGCTCGGCTGGGGGGACACAGCGGACAAACAAGGATGACACTCGAGATTTCTTTGCTGGAGCTTTTCGGGCAATATTAGAAGGGGGCAAGGGGCAATAAAGGGACAATTATTGAAGATGCAGATTAATCCGGCAGAACAAAGAAACAGCGGCACCACATGCAGTCTTCAATTCGTCCTTTTACCTTGTAACTTGCATATGGTGCAGCATGGTCCAGCTTTTTTCATACTTCTGCGGTGAGGATTAAACCAACGGTCTTGATGCTTGTTTTCATACTCGCGTCATACTCATAAAACAAGTCGTTTAGCACAGTGATACGATCTCCAAAATATAACTTTGACTTCTTATTTTTATAAAAATATTTGTTAAAAACTGACATTTATATATACTTTATGAAAGTATTTTGCAAGTCAAATATATTCATGTAGATTTTACATTTTCAAACCCAGTAATTTAAAAGTTATTCATAATTTATATCCCCAATATTTGACTGGAATCTTGTCCAAAACGACTTGTTTTATGAGTATGAGGGATATCTAATATATATATATATATATATATATATATATAGCCAAAATTTGAGTTTTGACGGATGCTTTCGGTAAAATAAAATAGAATGTGCTCATAAATTTTGCGCAGCAAAATATATATGTTTATCTTCTTCGAATTAAACTGATACATAACATCAAAAAAAAGCTACGTGTGAACTCTATTGATTGTCATCTTGTTCGTCGAATGACTACTCAACATATACAATTTCGTTTTATTGACTCTTGATTCTTGACCGAACTGATTAGTTTCAATGACTCGACGTGTATGGTCTTTGTCTATCGAAAGGCCAAAATCCCAGGTGCAGCTCCCGCTTATCCGATCCCCGGAGAGGTGAAGAGTGCTCATGTGGCGCGGCCTCATGTGGACAATTTGCTCCATCACGTGTTGAGAAATCGGAGGGATATCACATACTTCCGCCACGAAATTTCAAATGAGGTGTGTACTGTCAATTGTTACAGTCGTAGAGTTAGTTTTTTCACTACTAAATTTCAAATAAGGCTATACTATAATTCTACTAGGTATGTACGTTTTTGTTCTGAAAGTAAAAATGTGTGTTTTTCAAAGTACAAAAGTCTTGCATCCTAGGAATTTTCTGGGTTGAATTTTAATTTTGATGATTAAATGTGAAATAAGTTATTGTATCAAGTTTGGCAGGTAATGTTGGTGTCATATAATTGATGATGATGATAAATATGGATGATGATAAATTGATGTTGCAGTGGTTTTATTTTTGAATAACATTTTCTCATTGTTGGGAATTGGGTAAAAACCTTTCAGCATCGGAACTTCGGGGATATCAGGAACCTTGCGAATTCAGAGAAGCGGGCGGGAAAGATCCGAACGAAGTCTTCGTCTTCATGTTTCTCGAGTTCGGAGATTATAGTGCGAATTCTGAAAATCACTAACCTGTTGTTCTTGGGCGAAAAGGTCGCTGAAGGAATACAAGTTCGCGAGTTTGCTTACCATTTCAGGGCGACGGAAACTTCGGGGATCTTCGCAGATTCGAGGAAATCTGGCTTCGATGACGGTTTCGGTGATTGAAGACGGGAATCTGAGTACCTGGGAACCTTCGCGAGGATGAGGCGTGTTGGGGAATTGGGATGAAGAGCTTTGCTCCGAAAATGCTTCAAAGAGTTCGGGGAAAGCGGCGAAGCGGTGAAATAAACTTACCGCGCCGGGCCTCTATTTATAGGGGAAGAGGGGGTAGTTTCAATAAGCTGTCTCGAGATGACCGTTGCGCATTTTAGGGGGGACGCGTGTACACTCCGACGTTTCGAGGGTGACGTTTTTTACCGAAATTCTGAGAATTGTTCGTGGAAACGGATCGTCGGAGTCAACCGCTTCCCCGAGGGGCTAGTGTTGGGGAATTGGGTAAAAACCTGTCACCCTCGAAACTTCGGGATAATCGAGACTTCGGTGAATTCGTGAAAGTATTCGGAAATGAGTCACTGCATCGCAGGTCTGTTTCGAGACGTGAAAGTGTTCGTGAAGGTGATTCATTATTTTTATATGATTCACTAACCCCCTAAGGTTGTGCGAAACAATCGCCGAATGATCACTGGATCGCAGGTCTGTTTCTTGTTTCAGGACAACAGGAACTTGGTTGGTTCGGGAAATTATGGCGATGGAAACTTCGGAGATATTGAAGAACTTCACTTCGGCCGTGAATGCGGAAACTCGATTCGGGGATCTTGGTGATGGACGGCTTTCGCGAATAAGGAGACGAAGGCCGAGGGAAGACTCAGTCAGAGGCGAGGCCTCAAAAGTCCGAGTTCGAAGTGTGAACTGGTGGCCGACTTGTAAATATGTGAAATTAGCTCCGCAAATCACGGGACGTAAAAGACATTCTTGTACACGTTCACACTTGGAATATTCCTTAGATTCGAGGGTAATCTCGGAATGTAAAAGTCCCTTGGCCTCCCTATAAAAGGGGGTTCGAGTGCACGTGTAAAGGGGTTCACAACTTTTGAGGCGAGCTCAGATTTTCAGAGATTCCTTGTCTCCACATTCCTGAGCACTTTCACGTGTTTGTTCGGAAATCTCTCTTCTCTTGTGTTCGGGGGTCCCATCCGATTTTCTGACCCCCCAACATTGGCGCCCGACCACAATGACGTCATGGTCATCGAGGTAAATATCGTCGGATTGGTGATCGGAAAAGTCCTGGTGGACAATGGAAGTTCGGCTGATATACTATTCATGAAAACCTTCGAGAAAATGAGCTTGAGACCACACATGCTACAGCCACCAGAATACCCACTGCTAGGCTTCGGAGGAAAGCCAATCAAGCCAGCGGAAAAGATACCTCTCCCAGTGTCCTTTGGAGATCTGGACAATGCTAGAATCGAGACCCTCACTTTCGATGTGGTCGACATGTATCATCCGTACCTCGCAATCTTCGGCAGAGGGTTCATCAACAAGTTCGATGCCGTGATAAGGCAACAGTTTCTGTGTATGAAAATCCCGGCACCCAAAGGAGTCATCACAGTGTTCGGTGATCAGCAAGAGGCTAGAAACATAGAGAAGGGCCACACACCAGGCCAAAGCAATGTGCACCACTTGAACTCTACTGAAGAAAAAAAAGAACCATATGTTGAAGCGAAAAGAGATAAAGAGAAAGTGGAGATAAGTGCTGACGGCGAAACGAAAAAAGTGTACCTAGATGACATGCCAGATAGAGCGGTGGTGATAGGGGCTCATCTTAGTCCCGAAGAAGAGAAAGAGCTCATCGAGTTCTTGAACAAGAACAAGGATGTCTTCGCCTGGTCAGCAAAAGATTTGCAAGGTGTCGACCGGGATATCATCGAACATACCCTAGATACAGATGACAAAATAACTCTGAAGAAGCAGAAACTTAGGAAAATGTTCGAAGAAAAGGCCAAAGCAGTGGAGGCTGAAGTGCAAAGGCTTCAGGACGCCAAAGTAATCAGGAAGGTCATGTACCCTGTGTGGTTGGCTAACACTGTTCCAGTAAAGAAGAAGAATGAGAAGTGGAGAATATGTGTGGACTTCACAGATCTGAACAAGGCTTGCAAGAAAGATGATTTCCCCCTAGAAAGGGTGTACAAGGTTGTTGATGACGCTACGAACAGCGAGATGCTTTCACTCCTGGACATGTTCTCAGGATATCACCAGATCAGGGTGCGAAGAGAAGACGAGGAAAAAACAAGTTTCATTACACCATTCGGGACTTATTGTTTCGTCAGAATGCCAGAACGCCTGAAGAATGCAGGATGCACCTTTTCAAGAATGATAGCAATAATGCTGCATCCTCAACTTCAGAGAAATATTCTCGCATATGTCGATAACATAATCGTCAAAAGCGTTCAAAGAAGAGACCACATCAGTGATTTGGCAGAAACCTTCACAAATCTCAGAGCAGCAAATCTCAAGTTGAATCCCGACAAGTGCGTCTTTGGCATTCACAAAGGAAAAGTCTTGGGCTGTTTGGTTTCGACAAAGGGTATTGAAGCAAACCCAGACAAAATAAAGGCTCTAGTCGAGATACAAGAGCCCATTTCGGTGAAAGATGTACAAAAACTGACAGGGAGAGTGGCTGCCCTTAACAGATTCATACCCAGAGCTGCAGAGAGAAGTTTGCCTTTCTTCCAAGTTCTCCGAAGTTCCAAGAATTTTCAGTGGTCTGAATCTCAGAAGCAAGCCTTCCAAGAACTCAAAGATTACTTGTCAAACATGACGAAGCTATGCCCTCCAGAGCCAAGATCGCCACTTCTGGTATACTTGTCTGCTTCCAATTCAGTCGTGAGCGCTGTACTAGTGCAAGAGAAAAAGGAAGAGGGAAAATTGAAACAAATTCCAGTGTACTTCGCTTCGGAAGCCCTTTCAGGATCCAAACTTTTCTATTCTGAGCTAGAGAAGATAGCATACGCAGTTGTCATGGCTGCAAGAAAACTAAGACACTATTTTGAAGGACACAGAATAAGGGTAATCACGAACCAACCACTGAATGACCTATTCACGAACAAGAAAGCATCAACCAGAATCGTCAAATGGGCAGCAGAGCTATCAGAATACACTGTGGACTTCGAAAGAAGAAACGCGATCAAATCGCAGGTCTTAGCAGATTTTGTCGTAGACTGGACATCGCCATCCCAAGACTCTGGCGAAGATATAACCACACCATGGGTGGTACACTGTGATGGGGCTTGGTGTGATAAAGGGGTTGGAATAGCAGCGATTGTGACATCTCCAGCCGGAGTCGTGATAAGATATGTTGCTCGCCTTGATTTCGCGGATGACGTCCCTTCCACGAATAACACAATAGAATATGAAGCTCTACTGCTATCCTTGAGAAAAATGAAGGCCTTGGGTCAGCAAACTTTCATCATCAAAACAGATTTGAAAGTGATTCAAGGACACATCGAAAAAGAAAGCGAAGCAAGAAATGCGATCTTGGTGAAGTATCTTGAGAAAGTTAGAGAAATGGAGAAGCACTTTAAGGGCTACACAGTCCAGCACATCTCAAGAAATGACAACAACGAGGCAGACAAGTTAGCGAAAGCAGCAGCACAAAAGCAAGCGATACCTCCGGATGTGTTCTTCGAAATCATCAGAGAACCATCCATCAAAGACCCGAAGCTAAAAACTGTGAACAACATAGAAAGTCATGACTGGAGGGCTGAAATCATGGCCTACTTGAGGGGTTACTATGAACCACAGGATGAATTGGAGGAAAAAAGGCTAAGGCAAAGGGCAAGGGGCTATGCCGTAGTGGATGGAGAGCTATACAAGTCTGGAGTAACCGAACCATGGTTAAGGTGTATAACATCCGAAAAAGGTGTAGAACTTCTCAAAGAAATCCATAGCGGATTTTGTGGTGCGTACATAGGCACAAGAGCACTAGCAGGAAAGGCAATAAAGCAGGGATTCTTTTGGCCTTCCATAAACCTCGATGCAAAGAAGCTGGTTCAGGAATGTGAAGCCTGCCAAAAAATAGCGAATCAGCAGAACTTACCATCCATGCCAGTTCACCTAATTCCACCATCATGGCCTCTGCAAAGGTGGGGGATGGATCTGGTTGGGCCGTTGCCAACAGCTCAAGGGAACTGCAAGTTCGCCGCAGTTGCAGTCGACTATTTCACTAAGTGGATGGAAGCGAAGGCATTGGTGAACATCACTGCACCAACAGTTCAGAAATTCTTCTGGCAAAACATAATCTGCAGATTCGGAGTCCCAAGAGAATTAACAGTGGACAACGGAAAACAGTTCGACTGCTACTCTTTCAAGGAATATTGCAAGACTCTGGGCACTCATGTGAAGTACTCCTCAGTTTACCACCCGCAGTCTAATGGGGCTGTAGAAAGGGCGAACGGGCTGATCTTTTCAAAAATCAAGAAGTGCCTGTATGATCAGAGAAAAGGCAAGTGGATAGATGAGTTGCCAAGGGTAATCTGGTCTCACAACACAACAGTGTCGAGGGCAACAGGTTTCACGCCTTTTCGCCTGTTATTCGGGACTGAGGCAATGACACCAGAAGAAATCAAGAATGAAAGTTTGAGAGTTCAGAAAGCAAAAGAAATTGAAGAAGTTGAAATGAAAATTGAGAAGGACATGATCGAGCTCACAATTCTTGAAGCCTCAGAAAACATTGAGAAATACCAAAAGGAGACTAAGGCATGGAAAGATAAGAAGATAGTGAGGAAAGACATCAAGACCGGTGACTTAGTGCTGAAAAGAAAGAAGAATTGGGAGAATCCCGGGAAACTTCAGAAATCCTAGGAAGGACCCTACATAGCAAAAGAAACCAGTATGCCAGGAGTCTTTCGCTTAATAGACCAAACCGGCGAAGAATTGCCGCATTCGTGGAATGCAGACAACCTAAAGAGGTACTACCCTTGAGAATCATGAAAGTAGTTAGATTTAGTTTTCAGCATTTCCTTTCACAAATTTAAATTCTATAAAAAATTGTAAAACCTGAACCACAAAGCTATAAGTGGTTTCGGGAACAAAAATATTTACTTTACGCATTTACCTTAGAATAAAAAGGACCGTACTCTTTTCCTTGCAAAGGGGGCCCTAAATCAAGAGGCAAGGTTTTTAATGAGGCGGATCCTATGTAAATACTCTTTGTGATATATATGAAAAGAGTTTTCCCCCAAAGGTTTTGTGTCTTGTGAAATTCCATCGTATGAAAGAAAAGTTTCGTGAAAGGCTCCGTGATAGCCTATGTTCCATCGTATGACAGAAAAGTTCATGAAAGGCTCCGTGATAGCCTAAGTTCCATCGTATGAAAGAAAAGTTTCGTGAAAGGCTCCGTGATAGCCTAAGTTCCATCGTATGAAAGAAAAGTTCATGAAAGGCTCCGTGATAGCCTAAGTTCCATCGTATGAAAGAAAAGTTCATGAATGGCTTCGTGATAGCCGAGAAATCCAAAGTGTGAAAGAAAAGTCTTGTGAATGGCTTTGTGATAGCCGAGAATTCCATCATATGAAAGAAAAATTTTCGTGAAAGGGCTTTCTGATAGCCGAAGTTCCAAAAGTGAAAGAGAAGTTTCGAGAAAAGGCTTCGTGATAGCCAAAGGCTCCATGACAGCCTAAAATCCCAGGGTAAAGGGATTTCCTACCAAAGGCCTGAGACAACAACAAGTTGTGGCCTAAATCCCAGAGTAAAGGGATTTCCTACCAAAGGCCTGAGACAACAACAAGTTGTGGCCTAAATCCCAGAGTAAAGGTATTTCCTACCGAATGGCCGGAGACAACAGAAGGTTGTGGCCCAAAAAGTTTAAAGATCTTGGTATAAGATTTTCACGAAAAGTTTGTGAAGAAAAGTTCAATCCAAAATTCTTTCAGTCGTGAATATGAATTGGCATGACGAGAAAATTGAAAGTCATAGAAGTAAAAATCCATGAATAAGTTAAAAAAACTTGTCTATTCAGAAAAAACTTTGAGCTACAGCAGCTACTTCGCAGACTAGGGGCTTGGTGGCATTCGTCAATATGTCAAGTATAAGAATAGGTTGAAGCAACTGAAAGTTGCGATATCAACCTGAGCAAGCTTGCTACGCAGGCACAAGTCCACAAAACTCGCGAAGCAAGTTTTGCCGACTTGTATTCTGAACTATATGTTTACATTTTAAGAAAAAACCAAGTACACGAAAGGAGATCCATTCATGAAATTTTGCATGAAAACGGCAAGGTGGGAAGGGTGACGTTTTTTCTTAAAAACGAAGTTTATTGCCTTATTTTCATACGAAATTTCATGGAAGTACAATACACAGCTCCGAAGAGCCAAAAATTCAGAAAGAAAGTTCGATAATATAGCCAGGGTTACGGCCACGATTTTCTGCAACATCGCTAGCATAAGCAAAATTGCAGTCACCATCTATGGGGCTAGGGGGCTCCACCTTCACGAAGGGGTGTGAACTTGAAGCTTCAGTTGCAAGGGCATAACCATCGTGGTAAAGGAAAAACCAACTCAGTTGGAAGCTACTCATCGAGAAATATTGACAGCAATGAGTCCAGAAATCAGAGAACTTGCATCCAGGATGGGATTATTTGAACAAATGCCAAGCTTCGCCACTAACTATCTGGTCTTGATGATGGATACGCAAAGGTATGATGTCCTGCACAGGCACACCTTGCAGGACCTACGCATGTTAAAGTTTACAAGACAAAAGTTTAGAAAGGGCCGTAGCCCATGAATATACAAGTTCGCAGCTTTTAAACATCAAAAGCAAGAGTTTGGATAAGCTCCGCCTCATCCAACAATATCAACCGTCGGAGAACTGGTGCGTTGGTCAGAACTCTCCCCTTCTCCATCATCTTGGTCATCGTCGCTGCTACTGCTGCTGCCGCTCCCTTCACTTCCGGAAACATCTTCTCCCTCGTCATTATCAGGTTCGGAAGTTGCTTCGAGAGTTCCCTCAAGTTCGGCACTGGCTTCCTTCTGAATCATCTGAAAAAGTGATTTGGAAAAAACGTTAGTATCAAGAAGGAAGAGGTCAATGAGACAAAAGAAATTCAATAAAATCCAGAAAACAAACCTCCTCGAGTTTTTCACGAGCAATCTTCTTCGCAAATTCCTGTCCGCTAGCGATCCAGAATTCCTTTACGAATTTCACTTTCAGAGCACGGACATCTTCATCAGCTCAGATAGCTGAAGTACCCGCAGCATCTGGGAATCGCGAGAGTGCTCCACGAAATTTCGGAAGGTCAACGCAATCGAAATCAGAGAGAAGCTTGAGCAGGCTTTCGACGGAAAAAATAGCAGCGAAATCGCTAGCCCCTGAAATAACGCTTGGAAGAGCCTGGAACTCTTTCAGCATCCAGTCCATCATGTCTGAAATGTCATCCTTTTTAGGAAACGGGTTTGGACGGGTGCCAAACTGCTTCAGAGCCTCCCTGTATTCCTCGAACAAGAGTTTCAAGTTTCGCTTAACTTCATCAACATCTTTACTCAAAGTCTCGCTCTACTCAGACAGAGCCTTCTCAAGATCTAGAATAGCTTGCTCTTTTGTGCTGAGAGTCTTCGCGAGCTCAGTGTTCTTCGTCGAAAGTTCGGCATTAGCGCTACGGAGCTCGTCAATAGCCTTTGTGCTTTTATCAGCATCCCTACGAAGATTCTCAATCATTTTGAGGTTATCCTCACGAGTCTTGTTAAGTTTTTCATGATCCTTCTTCGAGTCGCGAAGAGTAGCTTCAGCAAGTTTCTTCTCCTCTTGAGATTTCTTCAAAGAGTCTGCTAGCTCAGTAATTCGCTTCTCCAATTCGAGATTAGAAGCCTGAGCCTTGTCTAGGTCGCGTTTCAAGTGCTGAGATTCATCACTGAGCTTAGCGACAAGTTCTTCATTTTTGTTGAACCTTTCTGCAACTATCTTGCCAACAAGTGCGGTCTTCAGGCTAAGAACGGAGTTGAACTTAGAAAGGTCCCAGGTCGAACGTTTTTGCAAGTTTTCTTTAAAAGCTAAGAAAAAAAAAGAAGAAAACAAAAGCAAGGTCAGTAAGGAAGGTAGAAAGAGCTGAAGAAATATGAGATAAATGAGCAATGAATAAGAGAACCTCATAAAATGAAGAATTAGTAAAATAAACCTTTCGAGTCAAACGTCTTCGTAGACCCTTCGACAGCAGAATCAGAAATCGTCAAAGATTTCTCAAGAGATGAAGAAGTTTCCTTCTCAGGAGAGACAGCTGCTTTGTCAGTCAAGCGGAGTGTTTTCTTCGAAGCATCTCCCCCTGTTTCACTTACAAATTTAGGAGACCTCCACAACACTGAGAACCTAGGACTACCGCCATCTGCACCAATCACTCGACCACCAACACTTAACAGTTCACCTCTGAAAGACGTACCAAAGCTTTCGTTATAAGCAGCGACTGAAGGAGTGGGGTCTTGCTCGTCGGGAATATCTTCACGAGTCCCAATCAAAGGAGGATCCTCAAGCAAACCACCGCTCCGATCGACTGTACGCTCCAAGTCTTCAGTAAACTTTGGAGAGGCTTCATCATCAGCAACAAGAACTTTGGAAGTTCCAGCCTCAGCGGAAGCAAGGGCAGAAGGATCATTTGGAGTGGCTCGAGCTTCAGGGACAATGTCTGAAAAAGTTCCAACATCAACAAATTCGTTCTCAGAACCCGGAGTATAAGCATGACGAACTCCGAATCTTAACTCACAGCGTAAGTAAGAAAAGAAACCTGTTCGGCGAGGCTCATCCACCATCTCTTCATCAGAAAGCGCCGAGGGAACGCGCTAAACAACAGCAGCAACAACTTTCTTTATAGACTTCTTGGATTTCTTCCTTCCCAACTTCGTAAGACTAGAAGCCGCTTGCATCTCAGCGTCGGAAGTACCTTCGGAAGCCTTTCTTTTCCTCTTGCTGGATTCCAAAGATTTAGTCTTTGATGGGCAAATAACAGGAGAGGAAGTGTCACTAGCGCCATCTTTAGCCTTTTCTTTTTGTGAAGTCCTTTTTCTTCGAGCTTTAGGGGGAGCAACTGAAGAGCTAGCAGCAGCAACAGTTGGAACTTTCTTATCTACACCCGGCGGGCGAGATCGGAGAGCAGTTTCCGCACCAAGTTCCGAGAAAACACGATTCACCCTTCTCTTGTGTTTCACCACATGTTTGTAAGCCTTGTATTCGTTCAGGGTGTATTCGCCAACCATTTCAGCAACCCTGGCTTCAACTTCGAGAATAAAGTCGCTGAGACTTTGTCCATCCTCAAGCCGCAACCCAAAACGCGGAAAGGGCACTTTCTGAGAAGCCCAGTCAACTTTAAGATGGATTGTCTCCGAAGGGCTCCAGCCGTGTGACAAGGGCCAGATACGAGCAGCAACGAACTCTTCGATAACATCACGACCGCCAAGAATAGTGCATGCCAAAGAAAAGCTATTTTCACCACTCTTGAAACTGTCACCTCGCCGGTCAAAGGTAGTAGTAGTAACAGCGGTCAAGGGGGACATGGGTGAATAGAAAGGATACTCTGGACCAGTATAACCAGGGATCTTAGACATATCAGCCTTCACATAAAACCAGTACGAGTGCCAATCTTCGGCCAAGTTACTTTTACTACACGGGGCAAGTTGAATGCGAGTAAGATCTTGATGCACATTCTTCCTTCGGGTATTGAAGGTACAACACCCATAGTGAGCTTCATAGAATTTTCCGTCATTAAGCTTGAGAATATCTTTCTCAACGACGAGTTCAAACAAACGGGCGAAGAGATCAGCACTAACAGTGCATCTGAAGGTCTTCATGATCTAGTAAAACTTCGAGAGCTCCAGAAAAGAGTTGGGCGTTAACTGATGAATCTTCACTGAAAACTTCTCAAGAAGGGCGGGAAGCTAAGCATCACAAGGAAATCTGAGGCCACACGTGAAGAAGTCTCTGAAAACAAGAACTTCGTCCGCTTCAGGAGCAGGAGTCTCTTCGTCAGAAAGGGGACGCCCGTCACCAGGAGGGAAAAACCCAGCTCCTTCATATTTTTTGATAAGTTCGGACGTAACCTTGGATTTGCCAAAGACGAAAGCTGGGGGATAGGCCGTAATCTTTGAAGCAATAAGCTCACTCAGATTAGCTTCGACATTAGAAATGTCTCGCCATCATCAGACTCGTGCCCAGATCGAACCTCCCCATCCTCGCGGCTCCCGGATTCACGAACACCTTCGGCAACCGGGCTACTTGTGCCTGGAGGAGCATTCTCCGATGATGGCAAGATGCCAGCAGCAGCCAGTTCTTCGGCAGTCATTGGTCTAGCTGTGCTTTTAGTACGAGCCACCTTTCTCAGAAAAGAAAAATAACGAAGACATTTAATTTACAACTAACGAAGACACGCTAACTTATAAGTAACAAAAATCTACGAAAAAGTAGATGATACTCTAAAACGTAAGAGGTGCGAATAGTTTTAGAGGAGTGAAGAAGTTACCGAACTTCGGGAATCTTGAGACAGAAAGATCTTGACCAGCGAACACCACAAAAGTTCGGAGAAGAGGACGGAAAGGTGAAATAAAGTTACCGTGCGGGGTCCCTATTTATAGGGGAAAGGGGGGTAGTTTCCAGAAGATGTCTCGAGATGACCGTAGCGCAACCTAGGGGGGACGCATGTACACTCCGACGTTCCGAGGGTGACGTTTTTTACCGAAATTCGAAGAGTTTTTCGTGGAAACGGATCGTCGGAGTCAACCCGCTTCCCCGAGGGGCTAGTGTTGGGGAATTGGGTAAAAACCTTTCACCCTCGGAACTTCGGGGATATCAGGAACCTTGCGAATTCAGAGAAGCGGGCGGGAAAGAGCCGAACGAAGTCTTCGTCTTCATGTTTCTCGAGTTCGGAGATTATAGTGCGAATTCTGAAAATCACTAACCTGTTGTTCTTGGGCGAAAAGGTCGCTGAAGGAATACAAGTTCGCAAGTTTGCTTACAATTTCAGGGCGACAGAAACTTCGGGGATCTTCGCAGATTCGAGGAAATCTGGCTTCGATGACGGTTTCGGTGATGGAAGACGAGAATCTGAGTACCTGGGAACCTTCGCGAGGATGAGGCGAAAGTCACGAACAAACCAAGTCAAAGGGGCAGTGCCAAAAGTCCGGGTTCGAGGTGTGAACTAGTGGCCGGCTTGTAAATATATGAAATTAGTTCCGCAAATCACGGGATGTAAAAGACATTTGTGTACATGTTCACATTGGGAATATTTTCTAGATTCGAGGGTAATCTCGGAATGTAAAAGTCCCTTCACCTCCCTATAAAAGGGGACACGAGGGCACGTGTAAAGGGATTCACAACTTTTGAGGCGAGCTCAGACTTTCGGAGATTCCTTGTCTCCACATTCCTGAGCACTTTCACGTGTTTGTTCGGAAATCTCTCTTCTCTTGTGTTCGGGGTCCCATCCGATTTTCTGACCCCCCAACACTCATATAAATCCACAATCACAGTGTCATCTTTGGGAACCATATATACGATCCTAGTCGATTTTTATTCTACAAAACGGTGGTTGGTATTTTTCCATTGTACTAAATATACACTGGTTTTCTTGCACCAAAAAGCACTGCCAAATGATCATAGAGTTGAACGCCTGCGTAATGTTTTCTTTTTTAAAAAAATCAAGCTGATGACACGTGTAGTAGCTTTGCTCACCACACCACAATACCAAACACCCGCACAAAACTATCCCCGGAATTTACAAGTCTAATTAGCGCCAATAAGCTTTGTGATTAAAATAAAGGCGATCTTTATCCCAAACACGCGCGATGGAGACCCGGCGGCCCGGGGACCGGGGTCGATCCATCTGCTGCCTTGCCTGGCTGGCCTCGCGGTGGAGAAGCACCGGGGCCCCACCACCCTCACGTTGCAGGCAAACCCGTGGCCTGATGGCGTGATGATCTTGCCGGCGATGAGCAAGGACCGGTAGCTTTCCGTCGATCGGCAGACGGAATTAGCAGCTGGATATTCATGTGGCTGGCTGAGTTTAAGAAGAGGGGCGTGGTTATCCTGATCGTAATCCGATCGAACGTAGCTGGAGGCCGGGGTCGCATCGATCTATCTGTCAAGGCTGTCAACCCGTGTCGCTGCCATTTGCCAGTTGCTATGCTGCTACTATTCTTAGCAGCTAGTCAGTCCGATGCAATGATCTCTCAGGACGCTCAAGCTCATGTAATCATGGAGAGCCCTCTCCATCACCGGGACAGTGAGTGAGAGAGAGAGAGAGAAAGTGGCGTGGCGACGAGGGGCCTAAAAATGGAAGGGCACCGGCCGCCCCGCGCGCCGGGGTGACTAGTCAGTCATGAATGCGTCGCTGCCGCTAGCTCGCGCGCGGCGTGAACAGCGACGTCGCGGGCGGGAGGAGGCTCCGCCGCGCGCGCGATCGATCGACGGCCATGTATCGGCGGGGCGCGGGGCCGGGCGGGCGGACGTCGCCATCGGCGGAATAGAAAGGAAATTCCATATCGTCATATCGAGTAACTTTGCGGTCGTCGTCGCGCGGTTCGCCTCGTCGCTGTCGAGGCACGTGTCGACCGCCGGCCGCGCGCGCGAGCGCCCATCACGCGTTCACGCTGGCGACGGGGATGGCGTCATCCATGGCGTCGCCGGCTGGCGAGCGAGCGCACGCAGCACGGAGCAAGGACATCGATCGGCCGCGTCATCGGATCGTCACCTCTGCCGCTATCTTCGTCGTCCCCACCAGCGTCGAGGGCGGCGCGAGCACTCTGACCACCACCAGCTGGCTGGCGAGACGTGCACGTGCCGCGCGGCGACGTGCGATTACAGCCGGAGAGGGAGAATGTTAACCTGGTCAGGCCTCAGGATCTCGTTCGATCCCACAGTTAGTTCTTTCTGCAAGTAAATGAACACGGTACGGCGTAAAAACGTGAAGGAGAGCATGTACACGTAGAAAGACGTGTGAGGGCGACGCGTATCTACCGAGTTCTCCCTTCCCGACACCTCCCCCCACCATTATCGTCATCGTTATTTTTCTCTCGACAGGGAGAGGGCAAAGAGCCACTATGTGCTAAAACGGCCGTTTACCATAAACGCAGCGATTAAACAAGTCGTTTAAATGATATTGCCGTTTCGACAAGACGTCGATTAGACTGATCAATGTTATCTTGACTGTCAGCACGGGATATTTAGCTTAAGGCAGTCCCAACGGTAAGCCTAAGTGCAAAATTCAAAACAACCACATCAGCAAAAATGAACACTAGAAATCATCTTTACAATGGTACGAAGTCCAAGACAAAAAATGTAGTGAAATCATCTCCTACAATGGCAGGCGGGGCCGCGGCGGCGCAAGACTCCAGCCAGGTCTTCCCAATGGTGATTTTGCTAGGTCTTGCGGTCTTGATTCGCGTGAGGAGGTCAAGTCTAGAGGAAGAAACCAAGTCTTGTGTTTTCCTTTTCTTTCTTCATTAACTATGCTGCCATGTCACCAATTTGCTGATGTGTCATCTCATTTATTAGGGATGGACTCCATCCTACGTGGATCATTGGAACTGCCCTAAATAATGTCAGCGAGAATCTTGAGTGATGCTTAAAAGGGACATCACTTTCGGAATGTGATCACTATTTGTTTGGATCGCTGGGGGTCAGCTGGTGGGCCTATGATATTTGGGCCAAGGTATGTGAATATCGTTACCCGTTAAATGAGAGAGATAGGGAATTCTCAAAAAAAAAAAAACAGAGAGAGATAGGGGGCACAAAAGAAAGATATATAGGTTCATGATAGTAACATCCATATAAAAAGACAGGGCAAATTGAACGGGCAAGACAAAAAAAAAATCATTCTCTGGTAGGGCATGACAATGCAAATTAGCCGATCAACCTTCTGACAAGCTCGTCCACGAGGCGGTAAGGTTGCTCGGGGTCCACTCGTTGGGCAGCAAATTAAATTCGCCTGGTGAAATTGTCATTATGTTTCATCTGAAGATCTCCTTCCTGGCTCACTCTTTTTATCACAACTGATGTGCTTTTGTATTTAACAAGTAGTAATGGCTAAATATTATTTCATAGTCTTATTTTATTAAATTTCATTCAAATTAGTTTTATAAAATGGCTGGTTATACAAATTACATATATATTGGAGACAAGGCCAAAACTGTGTGTTGAAAGCCCTTGCATTTGTCCGTTATTTCATTTTCTATGGAGGGCAATGCAATATGCACCGCTCTTGGTATTTCTACATCTAAAAATATTGTCTCCTCCTAGAAAAGCTCTCTGCATCTAAAATTAGTGTACGACGACTGTGGTACGAACCATGCAGATTATACTTTTAAGATTCATACTTTTACAATTCGTGATTTCCCGGGCATCGTATGGTGCCTGTTGATGGAGGAAGCCGTCCAAGTCGACGTTGGACTGGGTCGGGCCTTTCGAGGCTGTTCGACAGATCTTAAAGTGATTTCTGCTGATTTGTACGACTGATTTGTACGACTGATTTGCTATGAGTGGACAATACTGTGTTGAACATAGAGTTTGCTGAAGGTGCGCAAACTGTAAAGCGCGATGTCCGGAAGTCCGCCCGTGATTATCTGAAGCTCTCCATCAGCTGGGTATTCCCAGTTTCCCACACGTGCGCGCAAAACCTCGAGAGGACCGGGCGACCGGCATATCCGACGGGACAATCCCTGCGGCGTACGGCCACACGCCTCTCCCTCCCTCGGGATCGAGCGAGTCAGAAAGAGATCGCACGCAGGTGAGGTGTTCGACTGTTCGCGATGGAGTGCATGGATACGGTGGTGACGATGTGGGGAGAGAGCGACGTCGTCAGATGCCAGAAGATTTCAAAGAACCGAGGCCGATCGAGGGCAAACACGCGACCAGGACGTGATCTTTGAGTTGGAACGCGGTCGGAACACGCGCCCAGAACGCGATCTCTGCTGATGAAGTGGGCTCTAGCTAGTTGTATGAGCAGTCAAGATTTTTCAAATATAGGAGTGGTTTGCTTATTAAACCAGGAAATACAGTTTGATATATATGAGCTACCCACCACGGCACGTCGGCACCACGCATATATGCATGTGTGTGCAGTGAGGAGGCGAATGATTCTTGTGTGTGTTTTGCCTGGAAACCACACACACACAGGCCGTGCCGGGCACGAACTTGTTTTTTTTTTCCAAAGGAGTACACCTGCAGCTTTTGCACCACCGGACGGATCGATCTCGACCGCTTTTCTCCGCGTGAAAATATGCGAGCACTTGAGCGTGGAAAATGCGGAGAAAATGCGCACTTCTGCCGCCACCGCAATGACCCAAAGTGTGGGTCGTCGTCGATGCATATGCATCAATGCATGGGCCGTCGTCGCGTAATCCTGTTCGACGATGCTGCTGCTCGCTTTTGACTAACTAGTTGCGGCTAGCTTCATGAGCTGGAAGTGTTGTTGCACTCGCCAAAAAGATGGTGATAGCATCAGCGCACTACCCCCCTGCCAGAGTTTTGCAGGTCGTGATCTGGATAACTGGAACACCTGGACGTGGCCTACATACAGTTGCTTTTTTGGCTTTAGATAAAAGCCTGATCGATGGGTTTGGACTTTCCTCTGGACCAATCATAGAATTTTCTCCCGTTATCCTGTATTTTCATTCGTTTTTATTTAATCTGTTAATAATTAGCATACACGTACACTTGAACTGAGAACACTGCATAACCATCAAGATTCATGAAGCCACCACACCTTAATTTGATCTTAGAGGTAGCTTTGACAAAACCGACCTTTGATCAAATTATCACCGACAGCCAGGTGCGAGCGGTATGCTAATTGGAGTGTCTTGTACGCATGCCACAATATATGTATGTGACATGCATGTATCCGTCCCAATTCTTCGCGCGTACTCCCTCCGGTCCAAATTACCTGTTGTTTTGATTTTTCTAGAAAGATTCGTTTAATTTATTATACTTAGACATAAGTATATATTTAGAGGTTGTTCGGCTGATCTAACCTTGGCTTATCTCGGCTTATTTAGGCTTATTCCCTCTCACAAAATACTATTCATTCTACCAGCCGAGTACTATTCATTCTACCAGCCGAACAGATGTATAACAAATGATATGTATCTAAGTTAAAATAACAAGTAATTTGAAACAGAGAAATAAATAATAAGCTCGATCCGGCAAATATAATTCGATCACATAGTGGACGTACGTAGGAACCACCATGCAGGCGCTAGCTGTCTAAAAACAGGAAGAAAAATAAAGAAGAGAAAACGCCATCTCAACACGCCCCAGCCTAAAAGGAAAACATCTAGCATCTCTAAACACTGACAAAAGTAAAGACTAAAGAGATCGAAAAGGAACGGATCGAGTGCCAGCGGATAGAGGAATAGCAGGCCGGGCTGGAAGAACGTCGATCTTACACGCACGACAGCAACGTGGTGCTTATCCATCGAACCCACACGACTAGCTACATAGGAGTACATGCAATCCATCGAACCCACACTACGGCCACACGCACCGCGGCGTTACGACGTGCCAGCTGCGTGATCATGCACGGCGGGGGCCCCGGCCCCGCGCCCGGCCGCGTGTGCCATGCCAGGTAACCCACCCACCGGATGAAAAAAAAGGCTCATGCATCCCTACCAATTCGTTGCGTTGAAGCATCGGCTGCGTACGTGCACAGGGCTGCAGGCCCGGGGATCGGAAAAGGGCGGCGGCCGGGCGCGGTCCGCGCGGCGAAAACGACGGCGGTGGCCGGTGACCTGCCGGCGGGCTGACCGCAGCTAGCGTACGTCCTGGCGTCCACGCGCCCCGCATCACGCGGGTCGCACCGCCGCCGATCGATCTTCCAACATATGCATCTCCCTTTGCCCCGTTTGCCGCCGAAAGCGACGTGGGCGGGATGGCGGCCGGGTCGAGCGCGGGCACGCGCCCTTCTGGGTCTGTGCGATCGAGGAGGCCGAGGCGAATCCGATTGGTTAGGAAATATCTCGCGTGCCGTGCGCGGTTCCTCCTGGGAGGGAGTGTCCGCGCTGGCGTCGCGTCGACTGGCATACGTATACGTACGCGGAGGATGTGGTGGTGGCGCCGTATGGTATTCGTATATGTGAGTAAGATCAGTCTCAGTAAGTAAGATCAGTCTCTGTGCAAGTTTAATAGACACAATTACCTAGACTGAAAACTAAGTAACCGAGCCAACGGAGTTTCATGGGGATGAAACTCTTCTCACATCTCATAAAACCCTCACATTCTCTCTCTTCGCATCTCCATGAAACTCCATTAAGACTAGCGTAAGGACGGAGCACTCGTGTCGTATTACTGCTGCTGCTGCTGCTGTCGTCTGCTGGTGTGTGCAATCTGTGTGACCTCATCTGATGCCGGTTTTCACTGATTGGGAGCGCCAGCACAGAACGTACTTCTACATATGACTACGTGGTTGACGGGAGCTGCTGAACCTTCTGAACATATCATCGAGGGCGCAGCGCAGTTGGATTCGTACTCGTTCGAACGATGAGAGCTGTGTCTAGTTCGGATAAGCGCACGCTCAGATTGAAACTAGAACAGTATTCCTGAGAAGACCTCTGGAGTCTTGAAATTTGAAGCCCGCGCGGATTGAAGCTGTCGCCGTCATCGTCTTTCCGACATTCGCAGCACCACCACTACCACTAGTCCGCCACACATGCGTTGATTCGTCTCGTTCGCTCGATTTTTTTTTTTTTTGAGGTTTGTTTTTAGGGGGACTCGTTCGCTCGAAATAAAAAAAAAGAACAACTTTCCCTCTGCTTGAATTTCTCAAGAACGCACGGCCCAGTTAACCTCGGAAGCAATAGCCCAGAGCCCCAATTACTTGGTGTTCCTTCCAGTTCGCAATCTCGGCCTACTTGGGCCGAAAAGCCTTAGCTCTTCTTGCTCTGCCAGCCCACTCGCGCTGGAGCCTCTCTGCAGCGTCGTCCTCCGTCACGCGCGCGGTGAGCGGCGCGGGCGGCGGCGGCGTTGTTTCTCTTCTGCGTCTCGCTGCTTCTTCTCTGCTGTCCCTCACGGAGTCACGGTCTCAGCCGGCCCAGAGGACAGATCCCATCGCTCTACTATCATGTCTTTCTACCTGCCCTAAACATTCCATCTGGTTTAGGTTCAGTCGTTCATATCAGTCCATGCTTTTGGTCGGTTCTTCTTCTTGTTATTAATTGGTAATAAAGCAAGCTACGCAGGCACACACCTCACTTGGGTGTGCAACAAGCAGAAGCTTTGCTGGCCCAACAGGCTGGAGCGATGATGATGAGGATAGTCGTAGGACCTTTTTTTTTTGAAAGAATAGTCGTAGGACCTACTGCTGCTCTCCATCACGCTCCTCTACTTAACCCTCCTGGTTGCCAGACCGGATCTTGTCAACCGTACCACAAAACCCACTCCAACTGAAAGTTTAGCTTAGCTCTAATCATGCATGTCGTCCCACCATCTAAATTCTAAGCTATCCGGAAGTCTAGTCCTAATCATGCCTTATGTCATAGGAGTTTGTTGGCGGCAGGTCCATCAGAGATGAGATCGCCGCTGCTAGTACATGCTACAGATCATGCTGTGATTGCACGCTGACAAGTTGACCGAAAAGGTCGCAGAGCTTTTCATCGGATGAAGCTTTACTGGGATGTGGGATTTGCAGACATGGTGGTGCCGAAGACTGCGCGAGAGAGGAGGTTGGTAGCAAAGGCAAAAGCCTCCAAAGCATCAGGCGGCAACAATCACTTTGGCACGTCCGTCCAAGGACAGAGGCCCAAATCTGAATTGGCGCCACGCAGCGTGGGTGCGGGTAGAGTGTGACATCCGCACCGGACAAAGGTATCGGATGGCCATCTAGCGCCCGATGTATTCTCGTCCCACTCCGCATCTACCCCTCTCTGGCCAAGGAAAAATGACTTGTTACTGTGCGTTAACCACGAGAGGACGAGAAGATGCAGCCAGATACTACCGAGAGTCCGAGACGGCGAGTGACAGCGGTGGCTGCGCAACAAAATTAACTGTTTGATGAAGCGTTTGTGAAACTACTATAGCTCATGTAACTGTAGTACTGAACTGATAATCATGTGAAAAAGGGAGTGTCCTACCTAGTTCGTCGGAGCCGGAAGAAAGCTCGGCATGATGACGAACAGCTACGAGTGCTGCTAGCTACTCCTCTGTCCCTAAATCATAATCGCTAGGGAACAGTGAAATGAGTCTTGGGCACGAAATCCCAACGATCATGCAATTGGGACAGAGGGAGTAGCTTGCACCCTGGGCTTCAATTCTTTACCCCCGAGCTGAGCAGTCTCGTAAAAAGAGGTTGTTGTTGCTTTGGAATTCAGGCCGTCGTCCGAAGGTTGGTGGCCGGATTATAATTAGGCGACCAACCAAATCTAGCCCACCGCAACTAAGGGCCTGTTTAGTTGGCTGAAAATTTACCTTTCCAACGTTTCGAACTCCTGTAGCATACTGTAGTACGTTTCGTTTGTTTGTGGTAAATATTGTCAAATCATGAACTAATTAGGCTTAAAAGATTCGGCTCGTGATGTACAACAGAACTGTGTGATTAGTTAATTTTTTTACCTACATTTACTACTCCGAACATATGTCTTTTGATGTATTTAATGTGATGTGATGGAGAGAGAGTTGAAAATTTAGCAAAAATTTTGCAAATTTTCAGCCAACTAAACACCCCCTAATGGACGCCAGACAAAACAAATTTAGAGCCCGGAGTGCCTGACTTGGTGCAACTCTGCCATCTCCATACCAACCAGGTGTCAACATCCGTCTCGATACTACACGGGTGGGTGGCGGGTCGCAACATGACATGCGCGCATCGAAAACGCGACGACTCCGACGCCAGCTGGACTCCGGGCGAGGCTGGGCGGGGCACGCCGCGAGAAAACCGGCCGGATCAGCCCACCACGCGCTCTGAAAAAAGTTTCCTCTGAAAGGGTTTCCTTCCAAAGGTGGAGAAGAAGCAGGGGACAGATAAAAAGGGATGGGGGTGCCGCCGGCCGGATGCTACAACGCTACTACTACACGCGACCGGAGATCTCGACAGGCAGACGGACAGCGAGACGGCACGGTGGTTTTTGCGGGGTTTCGAAGGGATCACGGGGAGTGGAGTGGAGTGGAGTGGAGCGGCGGCGTGGGGGCAGCACATGAGCCGAGTACAGGCACAGACGACGGCGACGCCCACGCGCATCATCGGCCTTGTTTCCAGGTGTTAGTTTTCTAACACCTGGGAATCTTGCATGTATGGAGTACCAAATGAAGTTTATTTACAGAACATTTTCACAGATGAGTGCAACTTTACGCGACGAATCTAATGAGCCTAATTAATTCATAATTTACTACAGTAATGCTACAGTAATTATTCTCTAATCATGCAGTCAGAGGCCTCATTAGATTCGTCTTGCGATTTAACCGGGGGTTGTGGAGTTAGTTTTGTAAATTGACTTTATTTAATACCCTTAATTAAGGGTCAAAGGAGGTGTTAAAAAAGTAACACCTGGAACCAAGCAAGGAGGTGTTAAATAGCAGCAGCAGAAGAAAAAAAAATGAGGGGGCTCTCGTTCTCTCCCTGTCTCCGAGTTCCTTTGGTTTCACGTAGTATGCGTTATTTTTTTCTATAGTGATGATGGTAGCTAGTGGTGTACTACTACCGGGCGGACACCGGTGGTAGCCCGGTCCTGGCAAGTGCGCACCGAGACCGAGCTGCCTTCGAGTTTAAGCTGCGGAATGATGCTATTTTATGGACTTCGTAAATAGGTCCATGCGTTTGGCCATCAGGCCATGACTACGCTATCATTGCTGCCTTGTTGATGACTCGATGGGAGATGCGTGTGGCCACATGCAACAGATGCATCATAGGTTCTTTCTCGGAAAGGGGGGGGGGGGGGGACAGATGCATCGTAGGCACAACACAGCCGCTTAAACTCTTGCGTTTGTTTGTTTTTTCCATCGCGAGACTTCATTTTAAATATGAGTCCGCAACTTAACGTCGGAAGCAAAGAATCCATAATGGAAAAATGCATCAAAATTAAGCTGAGAAAGAGACCCCCTACCAGGATAGGTGGTAGCGTTCGGCAGGTCTTATTCAGTCATTGTTCTACAATACTTTCATCTCACAACAAATCTGCCGACTTATTCTGCACACATTATTCTTCTCATACAACCAATTTACCGTATAAATCTGCCGAACGCTGTCCAATGGTTTGAGGCGAGTTATAATCACACTGGTCTGACCCGTATTTGGGGATGGGAGCTTGGGTGCTCTTTCTCTCCCTTTGTTCTCTTTTATAATCACTTGTTTCCATCCATACTCTTTTTTTAAAGAGTTTCCATCCGTACTCTCCTTAAATTTCCAATCACTGCATACTCCTATGCTCTATCACTCTATGGCACTGCTCGACACTAGCAAAGACTCGTAGCTATTTTCCGGTTGGAAAATCCCGACCCTTGTCGCCTTCCATGGGTACACTTTTCTTCCGTTTCCAAAATATAAGATATTCAAACATTTAAATTTTTATTTTTAAATATAAGTCACTTTAGATGTATTTAGATAATTACTCATATAATTTTCCTCGAAGTTGATACGACTAATTTGAATGATTTGTGGATTAGTTGAAGTTGACTTATTATCTCTCGAATGCCATCAACACAACTCCGCATTATAATTAACTTGACCGTACATGTGAGTGAAGTATCTCTTTATTATATTTAGGACGAAGAAGGAAATATTTCTCTTTGGATTCAACCCAAAGGTAAAAGACATGTTTTGTGAGCATTGCGTCCTGTATTATGTGATTCAATCTTTTAGAGAATCTACATAAATTCGTTTTTTGGATTATAAATAGTGCTTAAAATTAACGAGATGATGAAATCTAAACTAACAGTGGAAGTACCGAGAAGTAAGAGGAAGTACATGAAGGGAGGAAACAAAAGCAGTAAGAAATTATTATGATACTCTTATAATTATATTTGATTTTTTAAATGATAAGAAAGAAAAGTAGCCACAAGCACCATATGTACTTCTAAATACATTCCGGCACTTTACAAGTACCATAACAAAGTTTTTAAAGTAAGTTGAGGCAATAATGAACTAAAACGTCAAATGAACTATTTTTCCTTCATCAATCGGTTCTCTTTATCCAAATCGTTTGAGGGAAAGCCATCCTAAATGGGAACATATCTTAGTGCAAACTAGATACCTTGTGCAATCTTAGAAACTTTTAATCAAGACCACAAGATGCTCTTCCAAAAAGCAGATGGAAGGAAGGTTATTTGGCACATAACCGCTTGCTACTAGAATCTTCATTGGAATTTTGAGATAACCCCTCCCACTCGGCCCTTAGATGAACTTCTTGAGGTCTTGATAGAAAATTTTCAAAGTTGCACATAATATCTGATTTGCACCACATACGTTCTCATCCTAAATATGTACGTATAACATTATGTATTCTTTTCTAGAAGCAGTATACGCGCTAACCATTAACATACATTGCAAAATTTCTAAAAAAATTTAAATTTGTTCAATGATTGCTCTGCCAAAACTACTCGCTGTCTCGGTGTACGACGAGTTCGCGGGAGATTCATATCTCGAGCACATTTCCATTAACACTTTTCCGTAGCACAACATTATCCTGATTGTCTTTCACCCTGCTGACAGCGAAGCACTCATGCGTGCGACAGCGAGAGCAGCGGTTGCACAGTACTAGTACGCAGCGCTGCAGCAGAGGCAGAAGGGCATTTCAAAAGATTTTAAAAACCCACGGCACAAATTAAAAAACGAACCGGTAGAAGCCAAACCAAATCTTTGTTTTTTTACACTTCGCTTTTCCCCCACTAAAAAAACACTCGCTCCCCCAAGGCCCCAACTCCACCTGCTTCCCCTTCGCTCCCCCCTTCATCCCCACTCTACCAAACCCTCGGCGTCGGGGGAGCAGAGCAGAGCACAGCGGAGCAGGAGGTGGCGAGCGGAAGCAATGGCCAATGAGTGGCATTGGCGGTGGTAGCGCCGCGCCCTCCTCGCCTTTTCTCCCCGCCCTCTCGCCCTCTGGTTGGTGCAGCGGGTGGGAGTGGGGGGAACTCGCGCTGCCCCAGTCGCTTCACGGGCACGCCTCCCTCGCCCGGATCTGGGCCGCGCGCGCGAGATCCTGAGCTTCGGGTTCGAGACTTCCCTTGCTCCCGTTGGGGATTTTTTTTCGGTCGGTTGTTGCCTGCTGGTGGCGCTGAGCTCGTGCTGATTTTGTGTGCTTTGATTGGTTTGGTGGTGGGAATGGCGGCTCAGGTGACGGCGATGGAGCCCGCGGCGGCTGCGGCGGGAGAAGGGCAGCGGTTCAAGCGGATTCCGCGGCAGGCGTGGTCGGGGAACCTGGAGCTGGATCCACTGGTAAGTCTCGCTGGCTCCCTGCTCATAGCCCGGGCTGCCTGATTTGGTTGCGCGAGCGCTGGTGGCTGTGGGATTTTGTTTGCGTTTTTTTCGGATTGCTACGGTGGTGTGCAGTCAATGTGGCGCGATGGAAGCCCGAGGTGCTTGAAATGTGGTGAAATGACGCTCAGGATCTCAATGTCACGCCTCTTGGTTGCTAGGGTTTAGGGGTTTCTGAATGTGCTCGTGCATTCGTGATAGCTGAGGAGTGTAGACTGATGGCTGTGCCACCAAGTGGCGTGCTGCTGTGAGCTTTGTGTTGCTGAGGTGAAACCTGCATTGGGGTTCTCAGTTATTGAATCTTACTATCTTAGTATTGGTTGGATGCTTCGGTTGGGTCATCCATGTTGGATAAGCAAAAGCTTTACATGGTTGGTATTCAAATGTCATGTTGGCTGTGTTTGGAGAAATAGCCTAGAGCTATTTTGAGGGCTAAAGTTTAGCCTAAGAAAATAGCCCTCTAATGAAATAGCCCTTGACTTGTTTGGATCCAAGGGCTATTTGGGCTATTTGACCTTTATTAATTCAAACATAAATCCTATATGGCTCACTGCACACTAATCAGTCTCTGCCCGCCCTTCCTCTTCATCTAAAAATCTGTCTGTCCTCTGCATTCTGCATAGTGCGCACCTGCAATTTCATCTAGCTAATCCGGATCTGTAGGAGGCAATGCAATTTGCAAATTTGCACAAACTGCACATTTTTAATTTGCATGCAGGCAATAGGTAAGCAGGATAAAGGTTGACGATAATTCGAACAATCAGACCACAAGGGAATTCAACATCGATTCAACTTGAGTTTAGATCTCCAGAAGGTGTAGGAGATTAGGCATGGCAGCAGGCCGTGTCACCAAACAATAAATTCATGCAGACAAGTCTAAAACAGAATCCAGAGCAGCTAGAAACATTCATGTAGCAGATAACATTCATGCAGCTTGTGCAAGTCCCTAATGAACCGAAAAAAAATTACAAGCCATGAAACAAAGCATGTGCCAACTCATCACGGAAATTATTCATGTTGCTATCTTCAACAAGAGGTTCATCTTCAGGCCATTCCGACTGAGAGGACACAGGCAGTGGTAAATAATTTGCATCCGCATCACACTTAGCAAATTCTCTATCCGCAATTCTGCTATCTCGAATGAAATTATGAAGAGCCATGCAAGCAACAATTATTCTAGTTTGCTTTTGTTCTGGAAATTTTTGCATGTTCAATAATATCCGCCATTTCATCTTCAACACTCCAAAAGACCGCTCTATGACATTCCTAACTCGAGAATGTGCATGATTGAAGGTTTCTTTCATACCTTCAGGCGAGGGGCCATTTTGCCATTGTTCCACATGGTACCTTGTGCCTTTATATGGTGAAAGGTAGCCCGAGCGGTTTGGGTACCCCGCGTCAACCACATAATACTTCCCTACATAGGCATGTACACGATGAGACAAAGAGGTACAAGAGAAAATGACAAAAATACTTGTACGACGGTTGCAGTAGTTTACCTGGTGGTGGATGTGGAAATTTGTGAACATAAGTAGTCATTGCATCTTTGAACACTCTCATATCATGTACTGAACCAGGCCATCCTGACAACACAAAGGTAAACCTCACGTCGAAATCACAAACAGCAAGCACATTTTGTGTGGTGTCGTTGTGTCTGTTCAAATACTGAATCCTCTTGCTCTTTGGCACCACAACCTTTACATGTGTCCCATCTATTGCTCCTATACAGTCATTGAAGTGTGGCCAAAAATCTGGATGCTCTAAGTTAGGGTGCACCTCTGAAAATTCTGGGTCCCTTGGTTTAATTATGTTAGGTGCCAACCGGAGGATACAAGTCAAAACATGGTCAAATATCCGGCTTATTGTCTCTAGAGACCTAACAAAACGGTCCTCTACCTGTCTAACTGACTGTGGTGCACCAACAATCCACAAAAACATAGCAAGAGCCTCTACAAATGATATTTGTGATGTTGACTGCAACCCATATGACTCAACCAAAGTATTATGCAGCCTATTAAATAAAGGTCTCTCAACCCTAAACATCTTGTAGCAAGAGTAATCTCGGGCTAAAGTCCTCTGAATCCATTGCAAACTTGACTCCCCAGCCACTCTTCTTGGTAGTTTGACAAAGTAGTTATCAGAATACATACCAAGGATAGGGACCATTTGCACAACGAAATTCTGCACCATCTTCAAATTCTTGCGGCACATGGAAATAATCTCATCCTCACTTGATGATGTGCTCCCTCCATCATCTTCTTCCTCATTCATCTGTCCATTGCCCTCATCCTGCTTCAACAAATGTAGCAAACTGTCAGAAATTGCAACAATGCACAAATGACAATAATAGGTTCAGCACATAGATAAATGATGATAGATAGCACAGAAGATAATAATATTCATCACATCACATAGATAAATGATGATAATTATCACAAAAGATAATAATATTCATCACATCACACATAATAGGTTCAACACATTACACTTCAGACCACACATAGTAGGTTCCTCAGACCACTACAAATTTCGGTCCCTGCACCATTTCTTGAAGTAATTGAACCTAAGCTCAGGACTTGGTAGGCCAGAAAAGAATTCCCTTTCGAAGGGATCTTTGAACATCTTGGCCATAGCAAACACATGATCACTAGTTTGCTCAATGCCACACTCAAAAGCCACTCCTGTCACCTCTTCACTGAACTGGCCTGCTTGTCATTAGCACGTTTCAGCATTTCCTTGTTGACTTGTACGAACTCCTTGAAGGTAATGGATATGTCCTTGACATACCGAACCATTGGACTTTTGCTCCTCTTTACTGGGCTGTCACAAGTGCTGGTACCTTAGAAGCCGGGAACGTGGAACGTGGGCGTGTTCCGCGTACCGGGAACTTCGTCCCGGAACGAGGAACGGGGACGAACGGGAACGACGTCCCAAAATGGTGTGGAACGTCGATCCGGTACCGCCCTAACATGAGTGTGGAACGTCGATCCAATACCGCCGGAACATGAAGCCAGGGACATACCTTCGCGGCCCAGGACGGGTGGAGGAGAAGATACGGGAAGGAGAGGATAGGGTTATTGTGATTTTGACGGTTGGATTTGAGTCTCAGCAGTCAGCATCCAATGGACAAGAATTCACATCATTAAAACGACCAGAAAAAAATAGGTATACACCCATCACACTTGGAACACGTTCCTCGTTTCGAAACAACGTTCCGGGAACATCGTTCCCATCACACTTGGAACGTGTTCCATCTCTAATTGGAACATACGAAATAGGTATACCCCCTTCGTACCATGATTTCACAAAATGATGTTCCACGTTCCACGTTCCCGTACCACGTTCCCAATGTTCCGGGAACACGGCTTCTAAGGCTGGTACTACTAGCAAGAGACCTCTTGCTCTTTTGGCTACTTGAACTTCTAGGTGTTTGTACATAGTCCTTTCCTGCTTCAGCACCTTCATGTCCCTGTTCCTCACCATGTCCCTCACCATAATCATCACCAGGCACAAAGGCTGTGCTTCCATCCACAGTATTACCACGAAACATTTCTTCCAGCTGATCCAAGTTTGCTGGAGGACCTTTCAACACCTTCTTCAGATACAGTTTGCCCTGCAGGAAAAGCAACAGAAAATGAGGTAATGTATGCTGGTACTGATAAATGTTCTGCTGTCATAGAGGCATGCATGCTGGTCCAAAACAAAACTATAATCAAAAGTAATTAGGCAGTATCTGTGTTCACTATAATATTGTAGCAGTTGACCTAACAGTATCCGTGTTTTACTCCTAAGTACTGCTAGTCTGCTACTGCCCCAGGTACTCCTAGTTCAGCATGTAAGCTAATCGGATAGGACCCTCTGTAGCAGGTACTCCTACTGCCAAAACTGAGTTTGAAATTAAAACCAACACTCTGTAGCAGTCATGTATTTCTGACAATAGATCGAAGCAGAGGAAACTGAAAAGGGATAGTGTCCCTAAATGAAATCATTTCATTTAACTTTTAGACTAAATTTAAATAGCCACGCATTTTCAGATCATTAAAACTGTTTAAAACTGAAACTACCATTCTGTACCAGGGACAGTATGGCTAGTCAGCAATATGTTGAACCTAACAGTATCTGTGTTTTACTCCTAAGTGAAGAGGCATGGTGGTAATCAAAAGTAAAGATGTTGTGTGTTGGCTGCCACCAACCACGTATCTCATCAGAATTGATAAAATGTTCTCTTAATCTTATGGCTGCACAAAGTACCAGATGTTCAGTTGTTCTTAGCTAAAAAAATCATCTTATTGGCAGTTTATTCAGAGAAGCCATTGACAGACACCTCGGAAAATTGCATGATTCTAACTGGTTAATATAAAAGAGGATGGTGAAGTGGGAATTTGACAGTAGTAGGAACTTCAAGCCGATGACAATGATCGGTCAAAGTCCAGATTTCTGATCGGTTTCAGTACATTCTAAAAAAAATCCATGTCAATATATTCTAATTGGTATTCCTGGTGTGTGAAAGTGACAATAATAAGGGTAACATATTTGAACAAAGAAAAGCATACAATGCTTATAGAAGCAGTACAGTTAACTATAACACAAAGACCAGATAATAGAAGCAGTACAGTATTAGCAGGTCCAGATAATATTTTTTTGTGAACACTAATAATAAACTGCAGTGGGTACTAAATTCATGAGGCTGATAATAAGATGATGTTAGGTGTCACAGATAACCTTTTTCTGGCCTTCGAAAAAATAGAAATCATTCACATGTCTGTCACAACATCTGCTAGTATAAAGTTTAGTTACATTGGGGCATTTTAATGAGAGCAGAGTTTCTGAACAGCTCAGCTAGCAGTTTGATTAGCACGGAAACAACACATTCAGGCATGCATGCAGGCACACATTCAGTGATGAACACATTCAGAAGATGCACACAGCTGTACAGGCATGTACTCAAAAACAGAAACCATCACAGAAACCCCATTTGCACTGATCACAAATATATAGCATGTTGTTCTAAAATGTGAGAGATAGCAGTTACTACAGACATATATCATATACTCATTGCTGATTGTCCAATTACTGTGTGGTTAAATGGTTATACCAAGCTCAAGAATATATAGTACTAGCAAACATCTATTGTGTCATTACTTGAGAAACATAAGGTATGAAAAACATGGGAGAAATGTACCTCTAAGTATGGTTTCCAGTGCTCAGAATCAGCATCAACACTTCCATCTGGGTTTCTCCCAAAACCTGTGTGTACTTGCAAGAAGCTCCAGAAGGAGTAAATGCTTTTGAGTATGCCAATTTGATTCTTGAACTGACTTCGGTCATGCAACAATCCAGTTTTGGCATAATAGCCGGCGATTATAGCTTGATACCCTTCAGCACTCATTTGAGTACCATTGTACTGTCCTGCTCTAACTTGATCTAGGCACAAATTTAACAGATAACTATTATTCCTATCAGGCCAGTTTGCTCGAGAGCCATTGCTCACCAGAGGGCCACTGAAGCTGCCCAAGTCCTCCTCCTCCTCCTCCCATGCATGCTCTTCATCAAGGTTGATGTAGTTGCCGCTGGGTGGGAGCGGAGGGCCGGTACTCCTCCCTGCACGGCCACCACGCCCCCCACGGCTGCGTCCGCGGGCACCACCACGGTTGGACGACCTGCCGCGGCTCCCACGCCCACCGCGGCTCCCACGACTGCCGCCACCATTGCCTCCACCGTGGGCAGGCCACGACGGAATGGCGTCGTCATGTCCACCACGGCCGCCTGCCCACGTCGACGACCCACCGATGAAGATGCCGCCATCGCCTCCACCGTGGGCAGGCCAGGACGGCATGGCGTCTCCGTGTCCACCACGGTCGCCTGCCCCAATCAACGACCCGCTGATGAAGATGTCGCCATTGCCTCCACCACGGCCACCTGCCGCCGACGTTGAAGCGCCGAAGTTCAGTTGGCGGGCGCGCGGTGCACCCTGAGCTGCCCAGCCGGCCCCTCCTCCCGCACGCTGGTTGGGCACTCCCAGAGAGCGTGTTGCGCGAGAGGGAGGGAGACCAGAGCCTCGGCCGCGTCCAGCTCGTGCCTCGCCGTCGCCCTGGAGGTATGAGCCGTAGTGGTGCAGATGGGGGAACTCCTCGCCCGGCGGCGCTTGTGAGTTGAGGTCCAATGGCTCCACGCCGGCGCGGGGAGAGGGAGCGTGGGCGGGGCCACGCATCGCCGCCGGTGGACGACGACTGCTCGTGGAAGAAGAGATCGAAGCCGCCACCGTCCATGGATCGAAATCGAAGCCGACAGACGAGGAGGGCTCGGATGGGTGGCGGCGGCCCGGATGGGAGGAGACGGCGAGGTAGCGACGCGGGTGGGGGAGGATGCGGCGGCGCGGGTAGGGGGGGTGCGGCGGCGCGGGTGGGGAGGGGCGGCGGCGCGGATGCGGTGCGCTGTGAGGAGAAGTTCTTTCCCCCCCGAGGGGGTGCGGCACGCACGGGACGCGGGGGAGGCTTGGGAATAGCCCAATTAGCATGTATCTTTGGGATTATTTTTTTGGGTGAGCTAGTTGCAAATAGCTCTAAAATAGCCCGCCTGTTTGGCTGCTATTTGAGCTATTTGGGCTAAAAAGGGATGGGCTAAAAAGTAGCTCATGGATTCAAACACCCCCGTTATTATTATTTTTGCTGTGAACCGACCATTTTGGCAGCTAAACAGTAGATTAGGTCATGCCTTATTTTTTCTTTGTCATGTGCATGGCATCCTGCGACAGAATTGTCCAGCGTTTCAAAACTTACTTACTAGGCATGGTGCATTATGCTCGTGTGTGTATTGCCGGTGGGGTGAGTGGGGTGCTAGGAGGCAGGAAGGAGGACCAGGACTTGCCGTGATGCAAGGTGACACCTAGGCAGCTTGAGTGCTGATTTTTAAAAAAAAGTGTTTTAGTATGTCCATCATCTGTTGCTATTAATTTGTTTTCCTTCCTTTTGTTATAGTTCCAATGAAATGGTGCTTGAATTTAAGAGTTTCTGGTGATATCAAGAACTAAGTGTGTTTTCATCTGGAAAAATCTAAACACTTTTCTATGAAATTTTCAGCTCAATGAAAACTTAGATCAGTGGCCACATCTAAATGAACTGGTACAGTGCTACAAGGCTGATTTTGTGAAGGATGATGGCAAATACGGACGATATGAGAGTGTTGCACCACCTCCTTTCCAGAATCAAATTTTCGAGGGACCTGATACTGACATAGAAACGGGTAATCCATCATCCTTGTGGCTGAATGCCTGAACTAGTTTCACATGCATCTTGGGAAAAGTTTTATATTCTTGTTCCATGTCACAGAGTTGCAGCTTTGCAACGCTAGGCATTCCAAGCCTGAGGATGCTACTGAAGATGATACACCAAGCACCTCAGGGAGGCAAATATATGAAACCGAACCATCTGCTTCATCTTCAAAAGTGGTAAGGGCATGCTATCTGAATTTCTATTATGGGTATATATTCTCATGTGCTTTGCCAGGTGCCCAGGTTTCTGTTTTGGTGGCCTCTCCACTGCACTTTATATTAGTGCCTTTATAGTGGGCTCTTTACATTGTATAAGAATTATTTCATGCTTGAGTTCACCTTTTCGACCACGTTCCGGTTTTTTTTGCTCCCCTTCCTACAATTTTCATTGATGGAACTACAACATTGTTGGAAGAAATTATGGGTAAAAGAAGTCTAAGCCTCTTAATACTAACAAAGCGTGAACTTTTAAAAAAAAATAATAGTCTTGTGTAATAATGTTCTCTCCAAGTTATTGCAACCAGTAGCAATTCTCATCTTGATGTTGGGCATTAACAGTATATTATCATATTTGTTTTCTCAGCACTGTAGTCTGTCACCGCTGCCAGCATACGAGCCTGCGTATGATTGGGAGAATGAGAGGTCTTTGATATTTGGCCAAAGGGTGCCAGAAAGTCTCCCTGCAATTAACAACAGGTTGCTTCAGTATGCAGACTAAAGCGTTGCATTCATCTTCTTTTACTTTCCCCATTTTCTTTGGTACTCCGAGAAATGTTTGTTATTAATCCTGTTTTAAATTCTTATCTGTTGATTACAGTGGCTTGAAGATAACTGTCAAGGTACTATCTTTGTCGTTCCAAGCTGGATTAGTTGGTGAGCAAAACTAGAATATTTTTGTATTGCTTCTTAACTGCTGAACTGTAATGTATCATGTTTACACTTCACAGCACAATCCTAATTTTCTGTTTCACCATCTATCATGTGCAGAGCCTTTCAGTGGAACGATTTGCTTGTACAATAGAGATAGAAGAGAAAAACTGTCAGAAGACTTCTACTTTCACATACTTCCAACAGATATGCAGGATGTAAGCGAACTGCATTTCTTCCCTTTGTCTCTTCTTTCCATTTCCAGGATATTCTTCTAATGATATATACATATAGAGACAATTGTAATTTGATAACTATGTTGAAATTCCACTTTGATGTAGTTTTGATTCTTACCAATCATTTAATTTCTATTGGATTTAACAGGCTCAGATTTCCTTGGATCGTCGAGGCGTTTTCTCATTGGATGCCCCTTCACCATCAGTCTGCCTCTTGATCCAATTAGAAAAAGCTGCTACTGAAGAAGGGGGAGTGACACCTTCTGCTTATTCTCGTAAAGAGCCTGTAAGTAAAAGAATAATTCTTCACTGTAATACTGGTGTTGTGCTCCCTTGGTCGACTGTGTGTTCTCAGTATTCCTGTGTTCATTTCTATGGCAGGTGCACTTAACTGACAAAGAGAAGCAAAAGCTGCAAGTCTGGTCTCGAATCATGCCTTATAAAGAGTCATTTGCATGGGCTATGATTCCTCTGTTTGAAGGTAACCATGCTGGTGGTCTTGGTGATGCTGCTTCTCCTAGCAGTCCTTTAGCACCGAGTATGTCAGGATCCAGTTCTCAAGATAGTATTGTGGACCCTATTTCAAAGCTTACTTTAGATGGAAAACTCAACCATTACTCAAGTGGAAGCTCAGTTATTGTAGAGATATCAAACTTAAACAAAGTGAAGGAAAGCTATATAGAGGACTCCCTCCAGGTAAGGAGCAGCTCTGCACATTCAGTTCACATTTATATTTTTTCTGTTCAAGAAAACATTTGTAATTTGTCATGTTAATAGTTGATTGTTTTGTCACCTGAAGGATCCAAAACGCAAAGTACATAAACCAGTGAAAGGTGTGTTGAGATTAGAAGTGGAAAAGCTTCATGATGGCCACCATGATGTGGATAACGTTTCTGAAGGTGGAAGCATGGCCAATGATTTGAATGATCCTGGTGACCTAAGTAATGGCAGATGCAACAGGAGTAGCTTTGATGGGATCTGCAGTTCCTTGAATTCTAGTGGCGTTGGCCAGAAAGATGCTCATCGCAATGGTAAAATGTCTAGTGCTGAGAATAGTGACAATGTAAGTGGCTGAGTTCCTTGTCTGCCTACTTTTGTTTCACAAACATGATATAGGATGACACTTATTTTTGTGTTAATATGTGATGCATTCTTGATTCTTATGTCATTCATGTTATTCTGCTTATAGGATATGCACTCTTTCTTATTGCAGTTTCAAGCTTTTGACTTTCGTATGATGACCCGAAGCGAACCATTTTCACAACTTTTTCATTGCCTCTATGTGTACCCATTGACTGTTAGCTTGAGCCGCAAAAGAAACCTATTTGTAAGAGTGGAACTGAGAAAGGATGATTCTGACATCCGTAAGCCTCCATTAGAGGTTTGTTCTCAATCATTTCATTCCTCTTGTTGCTGTTGCTGTCTAGTAAACATTCTTATCCATTAGAGATGTGGTATTCCAGGCTGTTCATCCTAGGGAGCGGAACACAATGCTACAGAAGTGGGGCCATACACAGATTGCTGTTGGAACAAGAATGGCTTCGTACCATGATGAACTTAAAATCAGTCTGCCAGCTCTTTTGACACCCCAACATCATCTTGTGTTCACACTTTTCCATGTAGATCTCCAAACGAAACTTGAAGCTCCGAAACCAGTATGCCTCTTGTTCCATGTGGATTGTGCATAGTTGTCTGTTTTGCTGCTGTCTGACATGCTGTTATTCCTTCAGGTGATCGTCGGATATTCTGTACTTCCACTTTCGACACATATTCAGTATGCATCATCTTCTCATTTTTATGTAAATCAATAACAATATTAGTCTTAATAGTCAATTGCCTCGTATATGAGATCACATCCAATTCCGAGCCATTGCTGTTTTAGCCTTCTAACTTGGTTAATTTGTGTGATCCATATCTAATACCATGCAGTTGGTCTTGTTGGTGAATAGATGTTCATCACTAAAACTTATGGACATTCAAAAAATTCTAAGCATGTCTTGTTAAAATTATTTGAACGGCATTGGAAAATGTTTTTTTAATCTGTTAATAACATTTCTATGCAACGGATCTTCATATGTTGTGTACATTAGTGGTAAAACTTTCTACGCAAACAAACATCTATGTAACTATGTAAGGTCGGAGGGAGTATCATCGATCATGTAATGGTTCATGCTGTAACTACAGTATATAAATATATCATGGTGAATTTCAGATAATCAATTCAGTACTCAGAATTGTTTCGTAACTAATAATTGCTTCACTAATATGGCTCTACTGTATACTTTAATATTTTAAAAGAAATTTGGAATGGAATTCATATGCAACAACTTTTCTGCATCTAATAGGTTACTTTCGGATGTATCCTTGCCAATTTTGCGAGAGCTTGTCCCACATTACCTGCAAGAAAGTGGAAAGGTTTGCTTCTAGACTTGTTCTTTTCCTGTTTCTTTCACCTTAATCAGAGAAATTTTGCTCCATGGAAGTACATTTGTGGTACTAAATCCTTCTTGCAATTTCAATTTTTATACAGGAGAGAATGGACTACCTGGAGGATGGAAAAACTGTTTTCAGGCTGCGTTTAAGGCTGTGCTCGTCACTGTTTCCAGTTAATGAAAGGATAAGAGACTTTTTTGTCGAGTATGACCGCCATACCCTACATACGAGTCCCCCTTGGGGTTCTGAGCTTCTTGAGGTAACTATTCTGCTTCTGTCTGACTTGGTGGACATGTTGATGTTTTTGCTTTTATGATTAACACAGGAGCTAGAGGTTCTGCTTTTGTGGTCAGCACACAAATTTATTTTTTTCCCTTATACTCCCTCTGTTTCTTTTTACTTGTCGTTTTAGCACTTCTTTTGCATGTCCAGATTCATTAAATATTCCATGCACCTAGTCACATTTCAAGTATTAACGCACACAATAAATGATGCACTTAGTTACCCTCTAAAACGTCAAATACAGTGAAACGGAGGGAGTAGTTTCTAGGAAAACTAAGGTTTAAGACGGTTATCAAATTTTCTTTGTAATTTATTTTCCACACAGAAGTTGCTTTGTAATATTACTTTTGCATGACTTTTCATCTTAAAGGTACTTTACAGTAATACCAGTGTTGTGCATCAACTGATCTTGTGATTTGATTTTTGTAGGCCATAAATAGTTTGAAGAATGTCGAATCCACTGCATTGTTACAGTTTCTGCAACCTATACTCAATATGCTGCTTCATCTTATTGGTGATGGCGGTGAGACCCTGCAGGTTGTTGGTTCGTTGTGCGCTTCTCTTGTGCATCATTAATTTTGTCCTCTAGAAACCACAATTTTCTGGACATATACTGTAGCAGACTAATACTTCATCGTATATTTTTGCATTCAATATTTGATGCTAAGGATGTGTATGGCTACGGCATTACTGTTTTGCAGGTTGCTGCATTTCGAGCCATGGTCAACATTTTAACCCGGTAATTTTCTTTTACCTTGATTTATCAAGCTTGCTCCCACTTTTTGTTATGCTAGTTTCATTATTGAGTGCTAGCATTCCATGCGGATTGAACTTCTCGAATTCCTATTCTCTGACCTTTGGAAGGACAAATATCTGCCGAAGGAAAACAAAACCAAGCCTTTGGATCAAGGGTGCCATTTTATTGGAAACCCCATCTTATGCATGTATTCCATATAATTTATTATCTTCTCATGGATTGGTTACTAAAGAGGTGAAGCAATCACATTCTGAGTAAACTGTAAAAATGGCCCCATCCATGTTACATATCGGAATGTTTTTTAGAATGTCTATAGGAATGTTGCATGTGTGCTTCAGGCATCAGGACCTCTCACCTTTTTTTGGATAGCACAAAAAATTGTGAATGGATCATAATTTTGGCTCAAATTTACTCATTCTGAGCTAGTGACTTTACTGATATTCACTCAAGCTCTTTTTTTATTCCACCTGCAAGTTACAGCTCAAAAATGTGAGAAGTTGTTAAGCTTTAAACAGTATGGTATATACTTGTCTTTAGATGCATATTGCACACGAATATGGTCTTAAATCTATGGGATTCAATTATTTGGAAATTATGATTATTTTTTCTATAGCATCCATCTTGCATTATCTATGATGCAATATGAAGTAGGAAAACTGTTTTGCAACAGCTCAGAGCTAATGAGTCAGGATCACACATTCACACTTGCATCTTAAACTGAACTATAGTGGATGATTTTTCTTGCAGGGTGCAGCAGGAGTCATCAGATGGGGCTGAGAGAAATAGATTTCTTATCAACTATGTTGATTATGCTTTTGATGACTTTGGTGATCGGCAAGCACCTGTGTATCCTGGTCTGTCTACTGTGTGGGGAAGTCTTGCTCGGAGTAAGGTTAGCCTGAATTCTTCAGTGTGAGCATTATTTTTTATTATGAACCTGGTTTATCACCAATACGTCACCCCCTAGCCAAACCCAACTTGCTTGGGACTAAAAAGGCTTTGATGTTGTTTGACTTGCTCTGCTGATTATTTTCATGTTTAAATTGTATCTTCTGCATAGAAGACCCTGGCTGGTGGCAAAATACTGTTAAAATATCTCAGCTCTTGAATGATGCCATGCTAGCACTACCATTGTTTGGTCGCCCAGTACAATGTTGAATTCTGTGATTGCAACTGAGTCTTGATAAGTTGACATTGTTCTGATTTTTCATAAGGGCTGGAAGTCAGATTCTCTTGTGCTGCTGTTAAGCTGATGAATAAACAGTCCTACGGGTTTCTTTATACTGCTCACTTTTGTTTTTTTTACCTTTTTTTGCTTCTGCTGTTCTTGCAACTTTACCCTCTGTTGATATAATATGTGTCTCTGCTGTTCAGCAGGGTTTCTTTAGATGGTATACATGTTTCTACAACTCTATCTCACTGTTTACTATTGGTTTTTAGGCTAAAGGTTATAGAGTTGGTCCTGTATATGATGATGTATTGGCAATGGCTTGGTTTTTTCTGGAACTTATTGTAAAATCAATGGGATTGGAACAAAGTCGTCTCTTCTACCACAACCTTCCACTAGGTAGGGTAGATTTTAATTTTTAATAGCTTATTTTGATTACATATGCATTTGACTCTACAACAAATTGATTGTTTTCTGCCGTGATCTAGGTGAAGATGTCCCGCCACTACAATTGAAAGAAGGTGTCTTCAGGTGCATCATGCAACTCTTTGATTGCCTTCTAACTGAGGTTCATGAGCGCTGTAAAAAGGGTTTAAGCTTGGCAAAGCGTTTGAACAGCACGCTTGCTTTCTTTTGCTATGATCTTTTATCAATTATTGAACCTCGCCAAGTTTTTGAGCTGGTAAGTTGGAAGCCATTAAAAGTTTGGGCCCTCCTCTTGTTTCCTTATCATTCTCGCTGTTTATCCCCAAACTTGCAAAAGCAGTCACGCTTTGCCTCAACCTTCAGCAGAAATCTCTGTACAGAGATGACTATATTGCGCTAAAGACAAATATATTCTTCAGGTTTCGTTGTATATGGACAAGTTTGCCGGAGTTTGTCAATCAGTCCTCCATGACTGCAAATTGACATTCCTGCAGATAATATGCGACCATGATCTATTCGTTGAGATGCCTGGGAGGGATCCCTCTGATAGGTATTTTGTTTCATATGTAGTGCATTGTTACCATATTGTATTTGCAACAGCTGTTGACTGTTGACAATGCTTATATGTTTTCCATATTTTCTTGTAGATGTAAATTTTTAACTTTCTAGCTAGTGAAGTTTTGAAAGGCTTTACCAAATTTGTTACAATAGACCAAATTTTTTTTGGTGCAGTAATTGTATTCATATTCACTAGTAGGTGTAGTGGCAGTGGGATTTCAATTTTCAAGTTTGCTAATTGACCCTTACAATTATTTTGTTTAGTACTTCACATGAATCACCAATCTTGTCTGCTGTTTGCCTAATATTTTAAAAGAATCATATATATATATATATATATATATATATATATATATATATATATTTATTTTTTTCCCAGAAAAAAATACCATCCAAAATGGCATGCACCCAAACTTTAAAACCTCTGACTGCAGTCATACACTCTTTAAGTTTTTATAACCTTAACATGAGAACGATACTGGTAGATTAATTGTAAAAAAGTATCATTAAAATCTTTATTATGGCAAATTAGCTATGGATAGGAGTGCTTGGAGACTAGCAATCAACGTGCCTGAACCATGACCTCTATTTCTTCTTTCTCTGTTTACCCTTAACTCTACCTGCTATGTTGTGCATTTTTTGTGTTTCTCCTACCCTTGTTTCTTTTGGGTTTCATCTCTATTCTCTAGCCTACCCCAACTTGCTTGAGACAAAAGGCTATATTGTTGTATATTATGGTGAATGGTTGCATAATGGATCATGTCTATGTTCTAATAACAAATAAAGATCAGAAGTAGTCTCTTGAAATTCCAATAAAGAATGCAGTGAATTTTATTGATGGCTAACATCCTCCTGTATTTTTTCATGCTCTATTTTCTGGTTAAGCTTTTGAACTAAATATCTGTGTGTTTACAGAAACTATCTCTCGTCAGTTCTTATTCAAGAGATATTTCTCACCTTGGACCATGATGATTTGTCTCAACGAGCGAAGGTGAGAACCTCAATAGTCAATTCTGAGAAAATGAATGGATTATTGTTGCCACACTTGAGTCAACCTTCCATGCTCCGTGAAATCCATTTCAAAATGTCTAAATTTGTGATAGGAAATAACTCTTTCCTTTGTTATGTTTTGCAACCCTTGCAGGCTGCTCGAATTTTAGTTGTCCTTATATGCAAGCATGAATTTGATGCACGTTATCAAAAAAGCGAAGACAAGCTGTACATTGCTCAGCTGTATTTCCCTCTTATAGGGCAGGTACATGTCTTGCACACTTCAACTCTTGCTATCTTGTAGTGATATGAATCAATATGTTAAGAAAATACATTATTCATTTTGATTGTAAATTTCTTTGCTTATGAGAAAACACTCTTTGTCTCAGATCCTTGATGAGATGCCTGTTTTCTATAATCTGAATGCTGTTGAAAAGCGTGAGGTGCTAGTTGTCATTTTGCAAATCGTAAGGAACTTGGATGATGCAACTCTTATCAAAGCATGGCAACAAAGCATTGCGAGAACCAGATTGTTCTTCAAACTTCTAGAAGAATGTATAACCCATTTTGAGGTCAGTAAAGTATTCTTTTGAGTTTTTAGAATGCTGTAAGTATCTTCAGTGTTGCCTTGCACTTCTACTGCTCCTCAACAGAAACAACAACGGCAAAGCTTTTTAGTCCCAAGCAAGTTGGGTAGACACTTTTTATTTAATATTCTGATAATGGTGAGCTTTGGCTTTAGGCTATGTTGTTGTGGTGAGCTTTGGCTTATTGTAAGCTCAGATTATCAATGTCAGTCATATTCAGTATCTTTTCAGTTGATTGATTGGAGTATATCTGAATGCGACTTCAATCTTGAGTTATACCTGTTGTACTTTTCATGCATGGACGTGCCATGAAACTTGAGAATGTAGTAAATGCAGTTTTAAGCTATCAAATTTGTCTGATAGTTCAAATTATGTTAACTCATCCTGTTTAAATTGGTATATTAGCAAATGACAATATTTAACATGAATACATGATGATATTGGATATGGTTAAATAGGTCTACATGTTTCTTTTGCTTGGTCATGAATCTGCTTTGTTTCTATCGAACCATGAAAATTCTTGATAGTTTATTTGAAGCAAGTTATCTTGAAATGCTGTGTGCAGCACAACAAAACTGGAGACAGCATGCTACTTGGTGCTAGTTCTCGGAGCCCTGATGTTGAGCGTCCAGGATCCCCAAAGTACTCAGAACGGTTATCGCCATCAGTTAATGCATATTTGTCAGAGGCTTCAAGGCATGAAATAAGGGTAAGTTTTATCAGACTACCAGGGTTTCCAGCCCTAGTTTTCTTTAACTATGGTATATTCTCATGGTATAACATTTTTCATACCAAATATAGCCCTATTCGAGACGTTAGTAATTAATTACACTCAAATCATACTGGCTTCCTTGGAGTTTCCTAATTTTGGGTAGGCTGAGTACACTTTAAGGAGCCCTCCAAGAGCATGTACTGAGCCAGGTGCCGCTCACCGCTCAGTGGTTTTTTTATGGCAACTGGCAAACAATCTGGTGCTTTAAGGACATTGCTGTAAGTGCTTGCTGATAGCCACCTGCGCTGTTGGTGGCGGATGAGTGTACAACCATTTATGTCATGGCCACTGTACTGAGCTTCTGGTCTGATATGGCACCAGATGGCAGTACTGCGCTAACAACAACACTTAGAAAATGAATTCAGGAACTGCATGAGTTTTCTGAAAGATTGGCGACTAAAGAATTGCTGGTAGAATTTGGTAAGAAATTTGTTGAAACAATAGCATGTCCCAACATCTTAAGTCACCTTTCAAAATAGAGGTTTTTTACGGTACACAATACCACCCTGTACCACCAGTTGAAAAAGACTCGTATGTAATATAAAAGGACCTATACGTAAGGATCCGACGGTTGAGATTAATTCTGTCCACCGGTTTTTTTAGCGTGATATGGGTGGTATTCATAGGTGGTATGGGTAGTACATGGGTATTATCGGGAATTATACAAAATAATATTGTTGTAATATATGAAATCAAGTCTTTTTATGTAACCTTGGCAGCGGGGAAATTTTTTCCAAACAATATACATCGAGCAAATTACCATTTTACCCATAGTAAAAAACTGAAAAAAACCGATAATACCACCGTACTACCGTTGGGTGGTATTGTGTACCGTAAAAGACCTCTCAAAATACTGTTCCTTGTCAGGTTACAGTATGGGCTTGCAGAGGAAGAGCCATGGACTGGTTATGCTGCTTTGTTAATTTTTTTTACACATTTAGAGGGACTTGAGTGTGTTTGCCTTGAGATTCCCAAAATAGGGAATGACATTTATTAGAACGATGTCTATTGAGATTGGAGCTTACAGATATGATGAAAATGTTTCATCCCTGCACTGCAACAGTGGAATTGAGCTTGTGTCAAGCTAGCCAATTGTTTTAGCCACTTTTCATGAGCTTATACATCCTAAAATGCTGTGAAGAAAGTGCTCCTTAATTATAACCAATTTGTTATTAGTTCTTTTGTTTGTTTTCATAATGATCACTGTTATTTAATGCAGCCTCAAGGAACACCAGAAAATGGATACATGTGGAACAGGGTTAGCCCTCAGTTAAGTTCCCCTAATCAACCCTATTCATTGAGGGAAGCACTTGCTCAAGCGCAATCTTCAAGAATTGGGTCAACCGCCAGGGCATTGAGAGAGTCTCTACATCCAGTACTAAGACAAAAATTGGTATGTTTTATGCAGCAATCATCTGTGTTCTTTGGGTTGTGTCTTTCTTCTAACGTGAGAAAAATCCTGCAGGAACTTTGGGAAGAAAATCTCAGTACTGCTGTGAGCCTGGAAGTGTTAGGAATAACCGAGAAGTTTTCAGTTGCTGCAGGCACTCGAAGCATCACTACTGATTATGCTAAGTTAGATTGTGTAACCTCAATCTTGATGGGTCTTCTATCTAGAAACCAGCCCTTGGCCTTTTGGAAAGCTTTCCTTCCTGTGGTTTACAATATATTTAATCTTCATGGCGCAACACTTATGGCAAGGGAGAATGATCGCTTCTTGAAGCAAATTGCGTTTCATCTTTTGCGGCTTGCTGTTTTCCGAAATGATTCGATTAGAAAAAGGGCTGTTGTTGGGTTGCAGATTCTTGTTAGGGTAAGTTGCTTAGCTAAATTGTACCTTTATATGGTCTTCAACTGAATGATCCTGATATAGATATTCTTGTGGTTCTAGAACTCGTTCAACTATTTCAAGAACACTACGAGGCTGAGGGTCATGTTGACAATTACTTTGTCAGAATTGCTGTCCGATGTGCAAGCGACTCAGATGAAATCTGATGGTTCTCTTGAAGAAAGTGGTGAAGCACGTCGCCTTAGGAAATCTCTGGAGGAAATGGCTGATGTTAGAAGCAAGGATCTGTTAAAAGATTGCGGCCTCCCTGTTACTGCATTGGAGGCGGCTCCTGAAGGTTCCTCTGATAATAGGTGGTCTTGGGTAGAGGTGAAGCATCTGTCTAAATGTCTCGTCCAGGCCCTTGATGCCGGTCTGGAACACGCCCTCTTGGTAAGCAAATTTCACCAATGAATGCTACTGTAAAAGGAAATTAAATTCTCGTTCAGGACATCAGCACACCAATAATGCACTAATGCAAACATTCTGTGTTGCTGCTTTTCTCTATTTGAGTACTCTGACAACTTACAACCTATAATCTAAATGTTTCTTGTAGGGTTCTGTAGTGAATGTGGACAGGTATGCGGCTGCCGAGGGTTTCTATAAGCTAGCTATGGCTTATGCGCCTGTTCCAGATCTTCACATTATGTGGTTGCTACACCTGTGTGATGCACACCAGGAGATGCAATCATGGGCTGAAGCAGCACAATGTGCAGTTGCTGTAGCTGGTGTGATCATGCAGGTTGTGATCTTTGCTCCAGCACTTTCTTTTATTTCAGTAATCTTGAAATGCCATGTATGGAGTTTTGTAACTTAAGAAACTTTCTTACAGGCACTTGTTGGAAGGAATGATGCTGTGTGGAGCAAGGAGCATGTTGCTTCACTGTGTAAGATTTGCCCTATCGTGAGCACTGATGTGAGCGCAGAAACGTCTGCAGCTGAAGTTGAGGGATATGGTGCATCCAAACTAACAGTAGATTCAGCTGTCAAGTATCTTCAACTTGCCAACAAACTCTTCGCACAAGCTGAGCTCTACCATTTTTGTGCAAGCATCCAGGAACTCATCATTCCTGTGTATAAGAGTAGAAGGTCTTATGGACAGCTAGCTAAATGCCATACATCACTCACAAACATCTATGAGTCAATTCTTGAACAGGAGGCCAGTCCTATACCATTTATTGATGCCACGTACTACCGAGTTGGTTTTTACGGTGAGCGTTTTGGTAAGCTCAATAAAAAGGAGTATGTGTTTAGAGAGCCACGGGATGTACGTCTTGGTGACATTATGGAGAAACTTAGTCATACATATGAGACTAAAATGGATGGCAATCACACCTTACACATCATTCCAGACTCAAGACAAGTCAATGCTGATGAGTTGCAACCTGGCGTGTGCTATTTACAGATCACTGCTGTTGATCCTGTGATGGAGGATGAGGACTTGGGTAGCAGGAGGGAAAGAATTTTTTCTTTATCTACTGGTACTGTACGAGCATGTGTGTTTGACCGTTTTCTTTTTGATACACCATTCACAAAGAATGGAAAAACACAAGGTGGCTTAGAAGACCAGTGGAAGAGACGCACAGTGCTTCAGACAGAGGGTTCATTTCCTGCTTTAGTGAACCGTCTGCTAGTTACCAAATCTGAATCTCTGGAGTTCTCTCCTGTTGAGAATGCAATCGGAATGATTGAAACAAGAACAGCTGCATTGAGAAATGAACTAGAAGAACCACGGAGTTCTGAAGGCGATCAACTACCAAGGCTTCAAAGCTTGCAAAGGATACTCCAAGGAAGTGTGGCTGTTCAGGTAAAGCTTCTCCTTTACTGAGTAGTGGAAAAATTACCAATTTCTACTGTTTCCTCAATTTCTTTGTTATTTTATGTTTAGCTAATTCTTTTGATTTTGTGATGCAGGTCAACAGTGGAGTATTAAGTGTGTGCACAGCATTCTTATCTGGTGAGCCTGCGACCAGGCTCCGATCACAAGAACTGCAGCAGCTCATTGCTGCATTGCTTGAATTCATGGCTGTCTGCAAGCGTGCAATCCGTGTGCATTTCAGATTGATAGGCGAAGAAGACCAGGAATTCCACACCCAACTGGTCAATGGGTTCCAGTCACTCACCGCTGAGCTGTCTCACTATATACCCGCCATACTCTCAGAGCTATGATAGTACTGTAGCAAGCTGGAAATTAGGTAGCATGTGAATGGTTGTTGATTCTTTCAGTCACGGGTTCCCACCAAATGTCCATATTGCCGTTAGCTTTGGTTGTATAGTTCTGGGAACAGGAAATTAACTAGTCTTGCAGTTCTGTACCATTTTGCTGTACGGAAACCCGATTTTGGAGTGTAAAGTATGTGTAATCCTTAGTGTTGTGTAGGTTACCGCGGTCTTTGTTGCAGTTTGCTCACTGTACTAGCAACAAGAGGACAATTATGCTAGTATTCTGGAGTGAGATGTGGCGACTGGTGGTTCATTTTGCCTTTCTTTCTTGTGGAAAATTAGTGTGCTTCCTAACAATTTAATTGTGTGCAATATGTTATTTGAGTTTGCCTGTTTGTATAATTGCGTTGTGCATATTGTGCACTAGTGGGGATTATACAAGCTTTTCAAGGCGCTGCACGTTGCATTTTGCAATTTGCGTAGTGTTCACTAGTGGGGATTGCCCAATTAAACGGGCTGGTAACTGGTAAGAGGTTTTTAATCTTGAACTCTCTTTTTGCGAAGAATAATCTCAACTTTTGTAATCTTAGTGCTAATGATTATATATAAAAAAAACTCTCCAGTAACTGCCAGCAAGTTACCGACTGTGTTAGTAGTAATATTTAGATCTTTTTTTAAGGAAGTAAAATTTAGATCCTTCCGATGCAACATTAGGGCTCTTCCAACCCAATTATACTGCCACATAAGCAATTTGACGAATGGTCCTCCCGATGCAACATTATTCATGTATATGTACTATGTATGTACATGAATGAGGCTCGTGAAGAGGAAGTTGTGGCATCTGTTCCGTATACAGAAAGGAAATCGAATACTCGAACTTGTTAGAATTTGATCTAAATTCCATGGCACACCACAAGTTGGTGCAATGCTATATTCTTTTGGAAAAAGTGTATTTTACTATTTTTCATCCTTAAAATGTTGCAAAAGTTATATATTCATCCTTAATGTTTCATTAAGTGCAAATCAATCTTTTAACTGAAAACATTGATGCATTTATATCCATGTTAGTTTAACAATGGTTTAGTGCCATTTAGCGGTGGTTTGTGCCCACGTAATCATTTGACCAATCACTACTTAACGGAATATGCTTAGTCGAAGGTATAAAGTTCACAAAAAAAATTCAGTAAATCTTCTAAATTGGCTACCTATAAGAAAAAATTGGCAAAGCCAATTCACACAAACTTTTGATTCAACTTTAGATGTGACTAAGCAATGATCAGAAAGATGATTACCTGACCTAAATTGATGTTACATGACACTAAACTATCATCAAATAAGTTAGGGATGATAAATGTACTGATTTTGTTGATAGGGGTTGATTTGCACCAAATGAAATATGAAGGATGAATGTCACACTTTTACAATACTTGAGGGATAAAAAATATCCTTCTCCTATTCTTTACTGCATTTCTGTTCCACATGTTGCAAAACAGTTTTTACACATCACGACAAGTTCAACCTAACCCCTGCAATTGATTACAACAACAAACAATAGTTCCCAGTTCAGTCTTCCTATACCATCAATAAACCTCATCAGGAGGGGAAAATGACTACAGAATCAGCAACAAATTCAATCTAGCTCCTGCAATCGATTACAACAACAAACAAAAATTCCCAGTTCAGTCTTACTACACCATCAATAAACCTCATCAGGAGGGAGAAATGACTACAGAATCAGCAAAATCTGAATCCAAGAACTAATAATAGTCATCAAGTTTCTCGATGGCAAAGGCTTCTCTTGAGCTTTATATCGATCGATGACGATCTTCAATTCGAGGCGAGGCGATGAGCTTCACCAGGCAGAGTCGGATTGCAGTTTATTTACACAATTGCACTTCATGAGGGTGAGGCTCAACAAAAATCACGAGCAGAGGTCAGCTACATGAGGAAGCTGAGGGTTGTTTCACCTTTGCTGCAACCAGCTATACTCTGGTTTTGAAATGGCGCCTAAACATCACAACATTGCCACTTTTCACTTTGTCATTCTATCTGTACCAACCTACCAGGGTGCTAAACGTGGAGCATTCAAATCTCAATATGCTTTAATCTTTCCCTTCGCTTTCTTGCAGGTCCAAGGCATTCATGAGGATTAGCATAGAAGTAGTCCTCTTCCTTCGGTTGTCTGGGGATAACTCTCCTTCTGGTGGGCTGGCTCATTCGGCCCATGTGGAGCTCCTTGACAGCAGCAGAGAATTCTTCCCAGGACAGCTCATGGTCTTCAAAAAGATCTATAAGCTCAACTAGCTTCTTCCTGTCCAACTGTATAGTTTTGTGGAATCCTGTAAACCTGCATTCCCGGCGTAAGCAATTGTCAGCTAATCATATTTTATGGAGGTACCATTTTCATGATTCTTCAGTCATTTCTGAAGGGAAAAAACACATATAACTACATCATTCACATGAGAACAAATAGCACAACATATCTATGCAAAAAGTAGACATTATGCATTTTCTACTAAAATAACCAAGTTGCAATAATAGATGTTGATGGGAAGTCAAGGACTCAAGGAGGAATAGGCAGTCAAATGCTAGGAAGGTCAAACAAAGCATGCAGACCTGCGGTGTCCTTCTACAACTTTAGCCATGTTTCCATCATTACTGGGGATAAAAACATCACTTGCGACAGAAACAAGATAGTCCAGTGCTGCCATCTGAGTCGAGTGCTTCTGAAAGGGTTGTAACTCATCATCAGATAGAAGCATCTCCTTCCGCACCTACATTTTACAATAGCAAGTAAGCATCATTCTAGCATTCCAATGATTTATGCATGCAGAGTTAAGAAGAGCTTACGATGTTAGGAAATTCTGTCCTCAATACAGCTAATCTTTTTTCACCACCATATATTTCACCTGAGGCAATATATACTTGAGTGTCTCTGGGGAAACCAAGAGCTTTAAGAACTAATGTTGTTTCTCCAGGAGTAAGGGGACACAATCCCTCGAGCCTTTTCTTCTCAGAGTCTATTTCCTTTTCTTTCCACCAGGGATATGCGTACCTGAGGTCCAAAAGGCAGGCATCAACAAGGATTGAAGGTAAAGGCCGAGAGGAGAAAGTAAAGTTAATTATGAAGCAGCAACATCAAAAGTACCTCATTCTTGTCAATTCTTCCGTTTCTTCATCAGAACATCCATGTGTACAGCCAGAGAAAGCAAGCATATCCATCTCGTATCTCAGATGTAGCACAATGAAAGACCCAGTACTCCTAAGAACTGAGATCATTTTGTTGCCTAGAGCCTCAATGGATGGTGTAAATCTCAATGCGTTGTAATTAACATAGCAGCGAAGTTTTTGGAGCTTCAGAGGAAGGCCATTGTTTGCAAGGCGTGAATCTGTCTTGCTAAAACGTACCACCTTGTGCTTTCGTACTAGAGGCAATATCTGCAAACAAGCCCACTCTGAATGTGAGAACCAAGAAGTGACAAAAGATTAAAAAAAACAGAGAGAGAAGGAATTCCACATTCTTGAGAAAGATTACTATCTAACCTGCCTCAAATAGTATTTCTCACTAGACCAACTGATTGGCTGCATTGACAGAGGAACTTTTTCACTGAACTTTTGCGGGAGTGCTTTGATAATCTTCACTTCACCTCTCAATGAATCTATGAAATGATTTACATCAAATATATCCCCAAAATCACTGAAACAAGTATAACTTTGCATCAGTATTCTCGCCTAATTCAGTATTCAACCAAGAAAGCATATGACAAAACTGGACACCTAGGATCAGCCCAGAAGGATTGCTTATCAAGTTCAGGTATCACCATAGTCAGATTCAAGTAGCGTGCTATAGTCACCATGTCGCATATCTGCACAAAACAAAAGGCATAAGAAAAGAACAGTTTGAGGCCATTTGTCCTTGAAGCTGTTGATGAGTAGATAGAGGGAGTGTTAAGATACTCAAATACAGTATACTAACCGCTGCTCGCATTTGATTCAGACCACCATTGGACGAAACAAGAAGATAGCCATTACTCTTGTAAAGTCCTACATGCAAAAGGGAATGTTATATTAGGAGTGAACTATCATCTGTCATATTCGCCCGAATAAGATGGCAGACTACTGTCAAGAACATCCTATGCAATACACTGTGGTAGCATGAGCCAACTGTATTCTGGAGCACTCAAATTTACTGTAACTACACCTTGATCTACTGGTATAAATAATTAGAACCTGATTATTTTCAAGTCATCATCACCTAACACCTAGATGGTGATTAGAATCTTCAGAGTGGGAACCAACTCCTAGTTTAAGTAGTCTGTTCATGTTAAAATGGTAAAAACTTTTAAAAATCCTTGTAAAAGTTCAAATGGTCTCGTGGACTATTACTAATTATTTAATGAAACCTGATGTTTCTCATTCTACTTCCAATGTAATGAAAATTGTCCATGCCAACAAGACCAAATTAAAAAAAAAATCAAACGAAGAGATGACACCAGCCATTTGGTTGATCTGAACCAACTCTGCCACAAACATGATTTCACTGAAAATACCAAGATACATCATCCAACCTCACCCCAGTAAGTATTATTTTTATAAGGAATTCCTTTTTATAACTTTGCGGTCCAAATCACAAACAACGAGACAAAAATGTTGTTCTAAAAAAAATACTACGAGAAGATATAGAATCCCAAAAATCGAGAACTAAGAGGAATAACCACCAATTCAGTAATCCGGAAACTCCTGGATGCACGGCACTCCAAATGCGAGGGGATTGTTCAAGGAACGAGTCAAATTTGAGTGGGCTCTTTGAAATGCTCCCGGGGAACAATTCGATCCAGCTGATAAAACGCTCTAGAACTACCACATTCTGATTCTCGCCACGGGGGCTAGCAGAAGCGCCTCACCATATAAGAGCAGAGCAAGTAGGTCGGCCCAGATTCCAGGAAACCCAACCCCCATTTTACCCAAATCCCCGGACGAAGAAGACGAGAACCACTCACTCCTGGGAGGCAGAGCCGGGTGCGCCAGGTGCGCGGCCTCTCCGGCCACGGCGTCGGCGGCGGCCGTGGAGTTGATGCGGCCGCCCAGGCAGGACGGGCGCGCGATGGGCAGCGTCGGGCGGGGGATGCCGAGGAAGGTGAAGAGGTGGAGGAGCAGCGTCCAGGCCACGATGCTGGTCGCGACGCGCAGCGCCCACCCGACGGCCAACGCGCCGGCGCCGCCGAGGCGGCGGCGGACCGCGGCCGGCGGCGAGGCCTTCTGCTTGGCCATGGCGGGGAGGCTCGGGCGCTTGGCTTTGGCTGCCTGCTGGTACGAGGCCTTTGTTTCTGCCCGGGCTCGCCGCTAGGAAGGAGCGAGCGAGAGCGCAGGCAAGGAGGAGCGGTCGTTACCGTGTGATGGAATCAGGGGGGGTTGGTTTGTTGGGATTCCGGTCGGTGTTAGGGTGCGTAACCGCAACGTTCGTGGCGTGGGTCCTTTTATAATCGTAGCATTCTGTGGACTGAAGTATTGGCTCAAACATAAGACCACCCTTTCTTTTCAAGAAAAAAAGAAGATGGTAGGGGTATTTACTTTGCCCCCTCGCTCTTGTAACCATTGTGCTCATGCCCTTGCTCATTGTGGTTTAGACAGGGGGTGATTAGTAGGGTGTATAGGCTGGAGTCTGGCTAGGATAAGTCCATGAACACTCCAAGTCAGGCTTCTCTCACCATTTTGGCTCGTGATTGGTGGAGTGCATAACATGGTGGGTGGTGGGCTGCATAGCTGAAGTCTATCCTATGGTGTTTAGTGGGCTGCATATATTGAATGGTCTCACCAGCTGCATAGCCCAGGTAAGTTTACCCTTCTCATCTTCCCTTCGCGAGGTCCTCCCTCCTCCCCAACGCTGATGCCACCAACCCCCGCTGCACCTTCCCGGCGGCCGCCACCGCCGCGGTGGTCGACGGCCCCGACGGCTAGCGCCGCAGTCGACTGGATCTATGGACTACGACCTGGAGGGAACCAAAGCCCCCGACGCCGGCGCCACGGGTGACCGAGAGCTGTGCCACTTCGAGGTGCTTCACGTGCCAGCCCCGCCGGGCAGGACGTAGTGGTCGTGGAGCACGGTTCCCGCGCTGCTGCCGTTCAACCCCAGCTCTGTCGTCTGTGCGACCCGCGGGTGCGTCTGCTCCTACTACATCGTGGCGTCGGGACGCAGGAGGGTGTCGGCGCCGGAGCGGAAGGTGGGGGCGGAGCAGCTGTTCTTCGAGGACAAGAAGCGGCACGTCAGCGCGATCGTGTACATGTGGGAAGGGTCGGGCGCCGGGAGTACCAAATCCGCTCCTGATGAGCCCGCCGCCGCACTATGACTAGTAATTTTCTTTTATTTATAATATCCTATTTCTTCCTAATTTTCATCCCAAGCATTCGCCAATCGCCATCCATTATCTTCTAGCGTCGCCTCCAACACTAATAAGATCTTGCAGTGTTCCATTCCATTAATCGAGCTCTATAGTCTACTCCCTCCACTTCAAATTGCTCATCGTTTTGGATTTTTTAGATACATTATTTTTGTTGTGTATCCATACATAAATATACATCTACTAAATGAGTCAATAGGACAAGTAGTTTAGGACTGAAGAAGTATTATTATTATCATTATTTTATAATCCTTGTCTTCAGCGAAACGAACAGTTGCCACAATCATTTGTATAGCCAACTTCCCCATCACAACCCCTCTAAATCGTAGTATGCAGCACATCTTCAAATTTTCAAATTGGTAATGATATTACTAGCTAGAAGTATAGAACTAGAGAGCGGATCTTTAGCATAAAAAGTCGTCGGGAGGGGGGGGGGGGGGGCTAATGCCCCCAAGTAGAGCACCACGAAGAGAGAGAGAGAGAGGCGAGTACAGAGAAATAACTCAAACAATAAAAAAGGATGAGCTTTGGTGCCCATCGTGTCGTTATAATTGTACGATTATATATATATCTCCACAAATATTTTCCAAGAATGTATGAGTAAGCAATGCCCTGTTGTTTTGAGGCTTGATAATGAGTATGGACCTATCCAAAACTTTGTGAATTGATATGTTAGTATTCTCGTTATAATTGAACTGTTTCCTATAAATTTTGGTGTTAGTTTCACAAAAACGTTAAAACGTGAGTTCAAAGTGTCTCATTCAAGATATGTAGAAGGATTCAAAACTGTCATCCCACTCGATATTAGACCGATGGATTTGAATGGTCTAAAAAAAAGCCTGATGGATGTGAAAGATAAGAAGTTATAGCTATCAAAATAGGTCCAACTCAATAACTTGGATATAGCTTGTCAATGACATCTACTCCCTCCATTCCAAATTATAGGTCGTTTTGACTTTCATAGATGTTACACATTTAGATATACACTGTCTAGATGCATAATAACATCTATGAATTTAGAAAACCAAAAACGATTTATAATTTAGAACGGAGGGAGTACGTTATCACCGAACAAACATGTGGCGATTGGACAACGCGTGTCCGACATGGCGGCCTACACTCACAGCTTCTGATTGAGAGAGTAGGGGCGAAAGATCAAGGTGCGTAAGAAATCCTGGAAACCAATAAACACCCGAATTAATTGATGGTGTGGATGATCTTAGTTGACCATCCTGCATTGCTTCCTGATCTCCCCCTGGTTGCCGGTCTTCACGTCGATTTGGGACATCTTGACGAAGGCCTTCTTGAACTTGCCCTCCCACCACCCGGGGATGTTGGCGCTGTCTTGCACCATCTTGGCCGTGGCCGGCGTTGTGAGCAGCGTGGCGTCCGACGTGAAGAGCACCTTGTGCGCGATCACGTTCTTGTAGTACTGGTTGTCGAGTGCGTTGGGGGTGACGATGTCCTGGTTCACGGTGGGGTCGTTCGCCGGCGTCGGGTTGGCGGGGCACTGCCTCCTGAGCAAGTTGGCGAACACGGCGTTGATGTCGGAGGGGACGGCAAGGCGGTCGGGGACGAAGGACGAGCAGTGGGAGCGGCCGATGCTATGGGCGCCCGAGAGCACGACCATGTCCTCGGCGTCGAGGCCCTTGCCGGTGAAGCTGCCGACGAGCTCGGAGACGTTGAAGACGGGCGGCGGAAGGTTGTTCAGGGCGTCGGAGGAGCTGGAGACGCGCCCGTCGAGGCGGCCGGCGGGCATGTCGATCTTCATGCGGAGCCTGGTGAGGAAGTAGGCGGCGTCGCGGGCGGCGAAGGCGAGGATGTCCGCGCAGGAGACGACGCCCGGGCAGGCCTTCTCGACGGCGTCCTTGGCCGCATCGATGACCTCGAAGCCGCGCAGGCTGGGGAAGTTGGGCTGGCTCAGCTTCTCCGGCTGCGGGTTCGCCGGCGTCGGATCGAGGAGGACGGAGCCGTCGCATCCCTGGACGAAGCAGTCGTGGAAGAGCATGCGGATGAGGCCGGCGCCGATGCCGGCGTTCTTGTAGACGAACTTCTTCACCTCGTCCCTCACGATGTGCTCCACGCGGGGGCAGGACTTCTTGTAGTAGCCCACCTGCAAGCCCTGGCACGCCGTCGCCAGCAACAAGGCGCATGTCACAGCCACGGTGAGCCTGAAGGAAGCAGCCATTGTTGTGTCTCACAAATTGGCTGCTCTCTTCTACTTTGCTCTTCCGAGCCTTTGTAGTATCTGAGTGCGTTATGAGCTGATGAGAGCTGATGAGAAGTGATGAAGATGCTCGCATGGGTGGCTATTTATAGATGGAGGCACGTCGACTTATTACGTTGTTAGTTGGATCCATATGGTGTACTCCTATTATATTATGGAGTTAGAAGAAGTGATTAGCGGAGCTAGCTGTTATAGAACATCTGAACATGCATGCTTGGTAGCCGCAACCGCAAGTAGCTAAGCATGTTACTGAACCTGCAGTCTGCATTGTTTAAGGTTGCTGTGGCTGCCATGTTGTGGAAAACTGCATGCCTCCTGTGGTATCCTCGGTGTGTCGTCTGTGACTGATTTTTTTTTCTCTTGGTGGGAATGTTCCATACGTATATTGCATGATTTGTTTTGAACCAATTGCTCACACCTATGAGTAATGTTATGCTCTTCTTTAGCTAGAGAAGGACAGGGGGGAACATTTGAAGTGAAGAGTGATTAATATTATATGCTCGGAGGAGGATGATTGGAGCTGCTCCGTTGGCTTAGACAATCACTTAATCTTCAAAAATTTTGTCGCAGAAGCAGCCTCATCTGTTTAGCCCTTGGTTGGTTAGATTTAAAAAGTACTCCAATGGATATATTAGTCAGTGCCAGAATAATGCATTAAATTGCCTCGTATAGTAAGAACCTGTTGATGTTTCTTTCCCGCATTAAAAAAGAACTTGTTTTGTCATTGTTCCTTTGATATTCAGAAATTTTGCATTTTCTTGGCGCTTACGCTTCAACAAACTCTGCATATGATTGGGTGATTGGGTCTATACTTTTCGGAATTGCAAAAGCAGCCTCAGTAATATGTTATCCTAGGATTTTTAGAAAGTTTTTAATACAAGAAACTGCCTTGTTGAAGTTTCCTTCAGAACCTTTCATTCAGATCTCGCATCCAAAACCTACATTATATTAAATGATATGCATTCAGCACAAAAGTTGTTCATTATAGCTGTAAATACATGTATTAATTTGGGAATGCATACAGCAAATAATATTGCACACCTCTCCCTGTTGGTTGACGTCTGCCAATCAAACAGGCTCGCCAGCCTAATTAAGGTCTATGTACGTAATAATAATTTAGCTCTAGGTATCTTGCTTAATTAGCTCAACTGGGAATTATTAGTGCCAAGTGGGATTAGGCACCAAATCAATAAGCAAGCGAGCACTTCTTTTATCACAGCTAATGGGCAGACGGAATTGAATTGTTTCGAGATTTACCTGGCAATGACACTACTTATCGCAGCTGGGGTACGGTGTTGTGCCTCTTGCGCATACGGTTTTGGCTGCTTCCTTCAGGTTTTCATAAACCGGGAAGTTGAGTTGTTTAGTAGGTAACGTTACGTTATTCTTATTCTGGACACGCGTTAGTTTAGTACCCTGCTGTAGGCTTGCAGCTTCTACCCTACGGTGCACACTCTTCAGATGGGCACAGAGAGATGAACGTTCTAGACTCTAATTATTTCCTATGTTTGTAAGTATATTTAGAAATATATATTTGAATATATAATTATGGATTCATCTGTAAGTGGAAGATGTTTGGCTTCGCTTCAAAGTTTCAGTAATTTAGTCCCCTCAACTGTTCGTTTTCATTTTAGAACATATATTATTTGAATTTGTGAGCAACATTGATAACTAAGATTACACAGAGTCCAATTGATATTGATACTATTTCGTAGATTATTTATGAGATGTTTTTGTATGCTATTATCTGTAGCGGTATGGTACTGTAGCACTCCCGACCGTCATTTCAAAAGATGATAGGGACAACACGTTTTCAAAAAAATCATAACCATTTTTGTTTAAATTCGATGGAGATAAATTTTATATGAAACTTACAGCCCTCAACGAGATCTTACAACTTTGTAGTTTGACCTGTTTTAATTTGAAGTCATCTTCAAACTCAAATAATCTGTTCCCCTGGTCCTCAAGGAAAAAACATCAAATCTTATGTTTGAATTTGGATACGTGCAGTGGCGAATCTAGGAATTCAAGGAAGGGGGGCTCATTTACCTTCTTCTTCCTTTCTCCTCTCTTTCTCTCCTTCTTCCTTCTCTTTTTCCTCCTCTTCTTCCTCATTCATGGCTAAAATTTTTAGAAAGCTTCAAGGGGATTCAATGGAGTGCCCGGGGGTAGGGGGGCTCCAACCCCCTACCCCCCACGCTGGATCCGCCCCTGGATACGTGGATGCAATCCTGTGGTTCGTAAGACTGTCTCTAGCAGCTGCTGTATCAGCAGCTGCATCTGCAAAATGCAGATGGACCTCACGCTGTAGCGGCTCCGGCAGGAGCCGCAACAGCTGCTGCATTTTGCAGCGAGCGGTGGCCGTGCTGCATTCTCGGGGGGCTGGGGGGCTTTCCCCATCCCAACCGCCAGTGGGCCCCACACACCGAGCTGCTCCCCGTCACCGTCGAGCTGCTCCCTGTTGCCCGTTGCTCCCCGTCACCGCCGAGCTGCTCCCCGTCGCCGCCGCCTTCCGCGCGCTGCGCCGCCGCCTCCGCACCCCGCGGATCTCGCCGTTGACCTCGAGGAGCGGCCGGATCTGCAGGGGCCGTGGCGGAGGCGCGAGGCGAAGCAGCGGCGCGAGGCGCGGTGGCCGGATCCGGCGCCCCCTCTCTCTCCCTGTCCTCCACTCCTCCGCCCGCCCACGACAAGCCGGCGGCCGCGACGGGCTCCTCCGACATCCTGGCCTTCGCGCGCTCCTTCGACTGCGGCCCCTTTGCGCAACTTCTCCAGGGCGGCGCGGATGCGGAGCAGAAGCGGTGCTGCCATGGCACCCCTCCGTCTCTTCCGCAGCCGTCGGCGCAGATCTGCGGAGCAGGGGCCCTTCTTCCCTGGGCAACAGCAGAGGCTGGCGCGCGCGTCCCTCTCTATTGCTGCCTCTCGTGCCCCGCGGCCGCCGGAGGTGGTTGGGGCTGCGCCATCGGGAGGCCGCGTCGGAGGCGAGATGCGGCGGAGCCCCTCGAGCCGCGGCGGAGGCGAGGTGCGGCCGCGTCGGAGGCGAGTCGCGTCGGAGGCGAGGTGCGACGGTGGATAAGCCGCGGCGGAGGTGAGCTGCCCTTCCCCGTCCTCCCTCCACCTCGTGCTCCTCCTTCCCTGTCCTCCGCCTCTGCCTCCGCCCCTCCTCGAGCTCCCTCTGCCCGCGGGAGCCAACGGTCTCTGCGGGATGCAGCAGAGGAAGCGCGTGACTGCTGGAGGCGCTCCGCCCGAATCCCCTCTCTCCTTTGCGCAAGTGCCGGTTTTTGCAGATGGGCGACGGTAAACTGCTGGAGACAGCCTTAGACTGTCTCCAGCAAGAGGCGGATCCCTTCCCTCAACCTCAAAATGAGGAAGGCACGCGCACTGTTCATGCTCCAGCAGTGGCTGCAACAGGCGCTGCATATTGCGATCGCACCCCCCGGCACCCTCATTCTCGGGGAATACTGTAGACATTTCCCAACTCAACCACCACCACCGACGCCTCCTCCAGCCCCGCGCCTCTCTCCCTGCTCCCCCGACCCACTCCACCGCCACTTCCTCCCCGGGCTCCCCCGACCCACTCCACCACCACCGGCGCCTCCTCCACCCCCGCGCCCACCTCCTGCACACCGGAGCCTCCTCCATCCCCGCGCCCGCCTCCTCCACACCGGCTCGAGCTCGGCGTCGCAGATCCGGCGAAGGCCACGACGGCGTTGACCTACCTCCCCTCTCCCTGGATCCGCGGCGAGGAGCCCGTGACGACCGCCGAAGGGGAAGAGGAGCACGCCGGCGAGCAGCCCGTGACGACCGCCGAGCGGCACCCGCGCCGCACCACTTGCTGCTGCGGCGGCGGCGGTGGATGCGAGCTGCGGCCGCCTACCCCGACGGCGGATGCGAGCTGCTGCGGTCCCTCCCCGGCTTCGGATGCGAGCTCCGCCCGACGCCTTCCGTCTCCTCCGCCACCTCCAGATCCGGCCTCCTCTGGCCTGCGACAGCGACGGCATCCGGCGGCGGCGGCTCCCAGGCTGCTTCCAGGGGCGCGCGGGAGGCAACAGCCGGGGCTGGATGGGGTAGGGGAACGGGATGCTGCTGGAGTGCCCGCCACTGTTGTCTTCTCTCTCCTTTCCTGGTGCAGGGCGGTTTGCGCATGGGGGAGGCTGGAGTTAGTCTTACTCCACTCCAATGCGGCTACACACTTGCTGTCGGCGTGAAGCGCCGGACCCGACGAGCCAGTTCGGAGCCACCACCCGTACACCGCCTCTCCCTCCCAATCCCCTCCCCACGAGCAGCAGCGAGATGCCTAGATCTCGCGCGGGATGACCACGCCGCTGCCCTTCCTCGCCGTCATCCTCCACGCCTGCGCCGCCGCTGCCGCCGTCGAGGCGCTGGTCTTAGACGTGCCGTCGGGCGGCTCCAAGTGCCTGACCGAGGACCTCCGCCGCGGCGCGCTCTCCCACGCCTCGTACCGCGTGGCGCCGGGGCCCACGTCGGCGGCCGACCCGAGGATCTCGGCGCGCGTCACGGGGCCGCGCGGCGAGGAGCTCCACCTGGCGGAGGCCGCGGAGCGCGGGGAGTTCAGGTTCCGGGCGGCGGAGGACGGCGGGCACACCGCCTGCTTCTGGACGCCCCGCTACGAGCGCGGCGCCGTTGTCTCCGTCGACGTGCAGTGGGACACCGCCGGGGGCTCCGGGTCCCGGCCCGCCGTAGCGGTCGCCAACAACCAAGGCCCCATCGCTCCTGTATGGCTCCCCCCATCGTCCCTTAACCACTCGCTCCCTGTGAAAATTGAGGGAAATTCGCTGCTCCTTAGAATACTTGCTAATTTACTGCATCTGCATGCTGATACTAAGCATTACAGGAATGTTGACAGGAGTAACATAAATGCCAAATGACTACTGTAAATTAGAAACCGTAACATGATAACATTAGTATCTTATTGTCATCCCAAACAAAAGTATCGTATTCTTGTTTTGGCCTGCTACAGTTAGTTCAACCATGAAGATAGAAATGATTATAAAAGAATTTAGAACTTTATAAGCCAGTTAGGCGTGGCATTCCAACAGAAGAAATACCACCATGGTAAATCTCAAGGTGAATTAAGATCTCCTTGATCACTCGGGAGATGATGGGGGCACCAAATGCATACACCTGCGGATCAATGGTCAGAGTTCTTCAGTGATCAGAAATTCTTTCGTTCACTTTCAGGAAAAGGAGTTTGGTCAATCCAGTACAATGGTCAAATCCTGTGCAATTTCTCAATGAAAATTAATTATGCTTTATTGAAGTTCTTGCTTCTTTTGTGTTAAAGTCAAGAAAATTGTGGCTTAGGCTAAAAGAGGAACAAGCATCTGTCTTCCAAGTTCTTTCTGTGAATTCTCATTGTGAAACTATCAATCTATCTGAATTTGAGAGGATTCTTGTGATCTCTCATTTCCAGTCCATTGCTGAAGAGTTGAAGAAATTGGAGGATTCTGCTCGACTCATACACGAAGAGATGATTTCTCTGCGTCAGAGGTGACCTTTTTTATGCCTGTTAGTCCAAAGTTTCTTTCTCGCCAACTTGAGTTCTCACTGCTAATTTCTGGTGCTACCTGATCTTGCATCCGTTTCTGCCAGTGAGCACGAGATGCAGAGACTCAACGAAGACACTGCCACAAGAATACACTCGTTTACCTTGCTGTCTTTGGCCGTGTGCGTCGGGGTCGCGGGATTGCAGCTGTGGCATCTGAAGAGTTTCTTTCAGAAACACCATATACTATAGAAGTTAGAACATGTCCTGTACACAATCTTTTCCCTGTATTCCTAAGGTTGAATGGCCAGTCCTTCACTAACATTTCTTTCAGAAGATGACATTCAATCGATCGATTTACTTTATTCAAATGAGACTTGCGCTCCTGATGCTGAAAACCTTTTTTTTTTGTTCTTATACACTTAACATGACAGTTATAATGATCTATCAAACTTACCAGCAACATCTCCATGCAATTCCTGCAGTGAAGGCTGTTCCCAAACTTTTCATTGTGACAGATCAATAATAGGGTTTGACTGAAACGAATAAAAGAAAAAAAATACTATGAAAATGCAACAGAATACAAAATACCAAAACCTGGCCGCAGCTAAAAGTAATCGCACCTAATATATACAGCATTCTAATATTTCAACATCTGCAAGTAAAAGCCTTTCAAGATCGAAAGACACCATGATACATCCACTAGTCGCAATCGCAAGACAACTAAAGGACGCAGTGATGAATGTTCTTCAGTGATCAGATTGCCCTGAGCTTCATCTGTGCTCCATGCATCGGCTGCAGGGTGATCACCGTACGCGGCGCGTGTGTGTACGCTGGCGCGAGTTCGAACTCGAACCGCTGGAGGATCATGCTCAGCGCCATCTTGGCCTCGAGCAGCGCGAAGTTCTGGCCGATGCAGGTGCGCGGCCCCCAACCCAAGGGGAAGAACGCGGCCGGCGCCCCGGAGAGCCCCTCGGCGAACCTGCCCGGCCTGAACTCGTGCACGTCGCTGCCCCAGATGTCCGGGTCGTGGTGGATGAGCAGCACGGGCAGGTCGACCACCACGCCGGCCGGGTACGTGACGCCGCCGATCTCCACCTCCTTGTACGTCTTCCTGCTGATCATGATGAACGGAGGGTACAGCCGGAGAACCTCGTGAAGGATCATCGTCACCTGCATCGATTGAGTAAGGACGTTTAATTTCATGATGTCGTTGAGATTTTGCAAGAAAAATTGAGGTGTTAACAAGTGACATGCTTCGGCGAGGGCTCACAGTTTTGAGCTTGCTCAGGCCGTCGTATTCAGGCTTGCCTCTCCCGAACAGGCCAAGGACTTCCTCTCTCGCACGGTCCTGCCACTCCGGGTGCATGCTGAGCAGGACCATCGCCCAGGTGAGCAGCACGGAAGTCGTCTCCATCCCTGCGAAGTAGAAGAGCTTGCACTCCTCGACGACGTCTTCCGTTGTCATTCCCAGGCTGGACTGGCCATGCTCGTCCGTGTGCCTCATGTTGGACTCGAGAAGCAGGCCCAGCAGGTCATCTTTGCCGCCGCTCTCGCCTTCGTCCTTCATAGCTTGCATTCTTTTTTCGATCAATCCTCGTAAGAGCGAGATGACCTCGTTGTTGATTTCGCGCATCCTCCTGTTGTTTCTGGTCGGCAAATACCTGCGCGTGCCCCCATAGTCCATAGAGAGTTGACATCGGTTTTTGGTCATCAGTTAAGCGCAGTGCAGTAGTAACAGAGTATATTCGTTGACAAGTAAGAGCTACGACGAGACTCACAAGTAGTATGGGATGATGATCTTCTGAATGGTGGCCATGAGGCGTTCACCTTGCTCCGCCTGGAGCTGGAAGATCCGCCTCCCCTCCAGGTAGCTGCTGCCGAACGCGGTGCGGGAAATGACGTCTCCGGTGAGGTTCTGGAGCTCCGACCAGACATCCAGCTCGCGCCAACCGTCGGAGCCAGCTGCAGACTCCGCCCATCTGCCGACCAGCTCCTCGCAGCACGCACAAAACGCCGGCAGCATACTCTGCAATGCCATAGTAGCGTACATGAAGAGAGGATCGATCAGGCCAAGAATGAGTGAAAGAGAAGCGGCTGTTCAAGTTCAATACCGTCCCATCTGCGTACCTTGAGCTTGTCGAGATGGAACGCGGGGTTGAGGATCCTCCGGTGCCTGACCCACTTCTCGCCCTCCAGCCCCGCGACGCCTTCGGCGAGCAGCCTGGTCAGCGCCGGGACGCTGGGCTTCTCCAGGTGCCCGAACTTGTTGGACAGCACGTCCCTGGCGACGGCGGGGTCGGCCACGATCACCCTGGGCACAGGTCCGAACCAGCAGAGGCACGCCCGCCTCCCGTGCTCCCGCACCACCCCGCACAGGAACGGCACGACGCGGGGCGCGATGTCGTGGCAACCCAGCGGGAGCGGCCTCGACCACGCCTCCCGGGTCACCCGGGCGTTCTCCCGGACGTCGGCCGCGAGGAGGCTGTGCGGCCTCCCGCGCAGGCCCTGCGCCCGCAGCGCGCGCTCCAGGCGCCGGGGGCGCCACCACAACACGTGCAGCAGCCGGCCGGCATGCCGGAGGAGCGCCAGGCCCAGGAGGACGTAGGCCATGAGGCTCCATGGCACACTAGTGGCTGCGAACGACGAGGCTCCTGCTGGAAGAACCATTGCTCTCGCCCTCACGATCGAGCTCGAGCGCCGGGAGAAACTGACTGCTTGGGCTGAGATGGTAGTGAGATTGAGTGTACTTTGACTGGAGAATTGGAGATGTATAGATGTGGCATGGCATTTGTCGTCTGTTATATAGGCGTGGTTGGATTAGTCTCTTAATTATGACTGCTTAGTATACCATTGTTAAGTAAAGTTTATTCATTGCTTAGTATGCCTCGCTCTCAAGGAACTTGGTGGTGAAGCTGCCTTGAGGTCAGCCTCAGCTCAGATTGGTTGGTTTTTTTCATTTAAAAACAGGCAACCAGGCACGCACTAGCGTAAGAAGCTTCAACCGCAATGCACTTCGTTTGCAGTGTTATTTAGTCAGCCCTGGTGATGTTACTACACGGTAAATAACCGTTAGGCGGTGCCGACTGTGAATTTGACGTGCAGCTAATAACAGCGAGATTTTTTTTTAAAAAAAAAAGAAGAAATCGCATATTGTCACTAATCACTATCAGAGTTTGTCTCGAGTCCAGCGAGTTTGCGAGAGGTTACGATTCAAGGAGTTTGCCACACCACTGACATTGCACTGAAAGCAGTTGGACGGCTGGATCCGCGCGATCGGACGACGTGTCCCGCGCGGTTGGGCGTGGCAGAGGCCCCGGAAGGTGTTGTTACAGGCTCACGAAACCAATCCATCGGCACTACAACGTACGGCGTACACGATAGATCAATGATAACGAAAGTCAAACTGATCCGACCTAACAACGGGGCAGTACAAAGGAATGCAGACTGCAGTAAACCAATGTGCACAAGGTTGCAAAAAAAACACGTATACAGAAAAGCAAAAATAAAAGAGTGCACTGCCAATTATTAAGTTAATTCTCCGTGACCATTTCCTTGTTAAGAGTAAAGGGAAATCAGTGAGCCATTCAACTTGGGCAAAAAGGAACATAACGAGTAGCATCACAATAAGCAACCCTACAAACCATATCTGATGATGGATATTAGATTTATGTATCAGAATCGAAGAAATAATGAATGACAAAGGCTTTTACAGAAATGTTGAGGAAAAGTAAAAAAAATGGCTAGCAGGGAACAACTCCAACCTATACTCATGTATGTGTTAATGTGTAGGTAAGCTAAACAAATAGAATGAAAAATGGATAACAAATGGTGAATCCAGACAAAATCCTAGCATCATACTCAGGTTCTAAACTCACTACTATTGATCAGTAAACGAAGCCAATACTATATCATGGAATACCTTTATAGAGAAACAAAGCCGAATAAGTTACTGCCAAGCTGTTTCTGCCTAGAATGAAGATGCAACCTCAATGGCGCTACCAAGGGGCCATGCTGCTTCAACATACGAATCACCATAAGACACTTTCTTTACCAAGGTAATGTCTTGATAAGGATCCACACCTGAAAGAACAAAAAAAAAAGAAGAAAAATAAAATATTTGTGAAGGTTTTAAGTTCTAGGATTATCGTGATATTTTTCATTTGAAATAAGCCATACCAAATCCATCAACAAGTAATGTGTACTGGTAGACAAGGTCTATGCAAAGATAGGGAATGTTCTCCTCTGAGACATCAGGGTATGTTGCATGTGCATCCTTCACATTCAATTTACAAACACGTCGTGCAGCTTCTTCGAAGTCTGAGGGTTTAACCTTAGCAGTCGGTGCTTTTGGGTCAACAAAACCAGCCTGAGGATGACAAACAATTAGGCGCAAATCATGACTAGGACTATTAAGATAACAGCAATTCACTTCAGGTATATCAGAGAGCTCAATTGTGAAATAGACTTGCCTCAGCAGCCCTATCGAAGAAAAAAGATGCTACAAAGAGATTCTTTTGTCCATCTCCACCACCACCATTCCACACACCACCAAATGTACATTTCATGTGAGTGCATGCTGGTTCATCAACTTTAAGAGCTCTCACTGCAAGAGCCCTGCACTTGGAATAACTAGCACCAGAAGGCGAGCCTGATGCTTCAAATGTATTGTCACCATAACTGTATTTCCCTGAAATTAACAGCACATTTAAGATTTGATTATATTGCGAGCCATAAACAAAAAGCAGTTATTGAAAATTTAGCTACAGTGATTTGGATGGATAATTTCATCTTTGCTGAAGTGCTGACAAAGTAACATGCTTTTATCAAGGGCCTTTATTATACAGAATGGTGCAATGCTTTGACTAGTATTTGATGGCACCCAAAATTCTTAAGGCAAGTCAACATTGATTATGCTTATTCCAGAGCAGGGCGGACCCTGTATAGAATAGAACAGAGTTCAGGAAAATAGTCTTTCCATATGTTTGGTTTATTTCAAATTGACCTTTCACCATTTCAGTGCTGATAGTAAAATGTAGGAAGTTCATTTCAAATTCCAAAATGACAATTAGCTAATGGTATATCAAATTTAGATATAGGCCTCGCAGATATAAAAAAAATAGCAACCGTACCATGATGCCCCCCCAACATACAGTCGCTGTGATCATTGCCTTCACCGGCTTTGAAGATCTCCGCTCTAGCCGCCAGCAAACCATAATGCAAATAACTGCGGATAACAATATTTGCAGTTATACGTTATATCTATTGCTCTTTACACATCTTATTTAGATGGGGGAATATTATGATGCTAGTTCCTTAGTAAACCATCACATTGTGGTAAATGATGCTACTCTGTATGTCATTATAAATGTTAAAAGGGGGAAAATGTGGCAGGATTAACCAAAAGACATATAGTGGTCTCACTGGTGGGTGTGCTAGATGCCAAATAAGCCTGTTCGTTTGGCTGGTGGCTGGTGCTGATTTATTCTGAGAGAAAAGTACTGCTGGCTGATTGCTGGTGGCTGGTTTGTTCTGAGAGAAAAGTACTGCTGGGTGGTGGCTAAACGAACAGGGCGTTAATTCTTTAACACTACAACCACCCAAACTGCTAACATCGGTTAGCAAACCTCCAACAATTGCAGGATTCACCATTCTACATTGATATAACTGCCAACCATGTCAGGAAGACTGTATATGGACTGGTTCTACCAATATTGAGTAAGCCACACTAAGCACAGGTTTTAGACATCATTGGTATATTAAATTGGGAAAAATAGCAGTAAAGTCAATAATAATATTAGAATCTGAGGACATATTTGATGCGAACCTGTGAACATAAAGATAGTATGTGGTTCCTTTAAGTAGGAGCTTTTTCACATAGGAATCTTCACCATCTGCCACTTCAGGTGCCTTTACTGCATCTTTCTCCGAGATAGCATAAGCCATTTGGACTGAACCACCTCCTAAATCAACAACTCCAACTGTGTCTGAGTATGGCTTTCCCAATTTCCCCAAAAGATAATTGATAGTAACCTACAAAAGAAAATAAAAGGCATCCATGTTGTTTCTTTTTGTTGTGAAGGTTGCAGGAGAACAACAAACTGATAACCATTTTACTTTCAAATTTAAAATGCCAAAAATATGATTACGGGCATTGCTAAGTCAAAGTTAGACAGGAACAGGTTAACAACAATGACAGAATAATGTTAACAATTCTAAAGGAATATCAAGAAATGAAGAAAATAAAGCTCTGAAGCATATTAAATTGGGAATAAATTAGATCACTGTACCCACTGGAATGCGCCTTCCTGAGATCCATCAAGAACAGTCACCCAATCTGGCTGGGATTTGAAAGAACTCTTATCACGAAGAAGTTCCCTAACCTGGAGAATTCATATTCAGTATTGACAAAAATAAAAGAGAATACAGAGCATATCAAATATAAATGTAAAAAATAAGGCTACAAAAAAAGGTGGAATGATCACATTTGAGGGATAAGACATACTACTGCCAGACTACCACAAGGAGAATATTTACCGCTTGCAAAATTTCTTCAGACGTTTTAGTCCCTAAAGCTCTGAGGCCTGCAGTGGCCTGCACAACAGTCCAAAGTCACATTTTTGCTAGGGAAAAAACACTATTGCTAAAACTGATGTTGTTTAAGCTTCAGCTACAATAAAATGCAATAGAGGAACTATCACTCACCCCAACCCTCACAGGCGTTTGCTTACGCAACTCTACTGGAACTACCTTCTCAGCTTCCTCTAAAAGAGAAACAAGTGATTCAGCAGCCTCCTGTGGATCCTTCGCATGAGCACTCAGGCCTGGTTTTTGCTACAGCAAAAGGAACATGAAGAATCAGAGATGTTAGCTTTGCCTCTCTTTTCTGGATGGTCAAATATAAAATAGGATGAAAATATATAGCAGGGTAATTGCAGATAAGTCAATGAGTGCTTTAGAGAACTGAACTGAACATCTTTGCACAGCAAGTTCTAAACTCCCCCAAAGGCCAAAAATTATATGATATATTATTTGAGAAGAGAGAACAGGCTCAACCACTCAACCAGGATGAAAAGCTGTTCAAGCCTCTAATTGCTTCATAGAGATAAAACCTTGGAACATTACATGCAACTTTACAGTGCATTTAATTTGGCATGATTCCTAGTGTTTTAAGCTACAAATTTTCTTGTTCTAGCAACCATAACATGATAAATTTCTACGAGGGGCGAAATATCAATTTTTGGATAGCCAAACAGATAAGACAGAGTCCCCAATCCAGTTTTTTTACTAATAAAGGGTGAATTCTTCAAGCAGATTCAAGCTAGTTTTCAACGTGACTGTTCAGCAACGACCTTCCAAAATTCAAATAGATTTATAAAGACTGTTGAAAAAACATTTGGTCAAAAGCCTGGCAGAAAATAGTTTTTGTAATATTCTATTTCAAGGTTATTCCCTAAAAAATTGCTGTCTGCTGTCACATTTTGTCATGTATTTAAATATTATAAATTACTATACAGTGTTCCTGATTTCAGGAGCAAGAAACTCAATGAGAGCTGCCAAATCCCTAAAGTTGACATATCTGAGTACAATCAACTGATTTCACATTTGAATTAATAGCATTCATTTCATGACATGGTCCTGGATTAATGCCTTACAATGGCAAGAGCTCACGGCCAGAAATATGTAACAAGAATGTGTCAGTTGCTACGGTCCTACTCCTAAGGGCACGCACATTGCAGGTGTTTGGACATGGTGATCAACTAAGTAACTGGTTATTTTGCCATGTCATATGCACTAGGATAAGATCCTTAATTTTTCATCCGTGCTTAATGTGTGCCAACAAGTGGTATTTGAGCACCGGAGATTAACTTTACAACATTGCTTAATGATGCAACAGCATTGTCTCTCTTTAAGCACTTCTGTCGAAGCACCTTGCGTTGAACATGCCCTAATAAGCTAGAGCCAGTCATAGACTATGGTCTAAGAGAGATAGTAGAACTTATTAACTGGAGGAAAAGTTGCTATTTATCGTATCCAAATATGACAGATAAAAACCACATAGTGGCATCACTTCATCATTCAATATTTCTCTGACTAAAAATCTAGAAATGGAAAGTTTATTGTTCCAACAATTTATGGGGAACAAATAAGAGGATCAACATAAGTTGTCTACATTTCAGCATTCTCAAACAGGTAAGTAATTCAGTATGCTTGAATGCCGGCCACAGATTGCCATCCGCAGATGTGGCGGCAATTTTCAGCGCCAGAACCATGACCAAAATCATGAAGGGGAAAGCTGTCACAGCCTAAATTTTGTCACCAAACAGCAGGACAGATTTTGGCGTGGCTGGGCGTGGCCAGCAACCAAGCACGTCCCTACCAGTTTGCCAAATTTTGCGCACAATATTTGCAGGATATTATAAAGAAAAGGTGCAGGATTGTTTGGTTGCAAACTCTCAAGAACAAAATAACCAAATGCCTGGATCATCGGAGCAAATTGGATGATCAATTTTTTAATAGCCAAAAACTTATCAATTCCAACATTTAGTGAAAAGAAATTAATCTTGTTTGGATTGGCCATACATTATATATCTTATAAGATTCCACCGGTGCTACTCAATTTTCATTTCTGTTAGAGTTGCCAGTTACCATTGATGCTACCAATGTTTCATATCAATAATCCCGTTTCGAAGGTCATTCAGAACACCCCTGCGTCAGATCACAGAGAACAAACCCATACCCACCCCGAAACGCCACAAAGTAGGAGGTTAAACTAAATGAATGGGCAAGAAGGAAGCCCAACCAATTCACCTGCTTGAACAGCTCGATCTCCTTCCCGATGGGCACCAAATCCAGGTTTTCGTCGAAGCAATACACGTGCACGCGGCTCCCGGAGCTGCCGGCGTCAAAAATCACAGCGTACTTGTTCGGTCCGTCTTCAACGGCCCGGGGGCCCCACCTCCGATCACCGGCGGCGAGGAGACCACCCTCTGATGCGGAGGCCGGTGCGCGCGGCATGAGAAGCAGCACGAACGAGATGAGGAGTACCGGCGCGAGCACCACCAGCAACACCCCGCGGTAACGGTGCACGCGGTCGGCCACGGCCTCCGTCTGCTGCTGGCGTGCTCCGGCACCCGAGTAGCGCCGCATCCTCGCTGCCGCCGCGGCCTCCGCGGCGGAGGGGGCGGCGGCGAGGTCGTCCGCGGGTAGCAGATCGGCCGCCGAGGGCGTGCGGTAGCGGATGCGGCCGTTGGTCGGCGACGGTTTCACCGCCTCCTGCTGCGGCGGCTCCAGGGTGTCGGTGCGGGGCGGCCGCGCGCCGCGGCCTTATCGAGCGCGTGGTTCGGTGGGCGAGTGGGGGCGGGCCTGCGGCAGCGAAGCTGCGCGGCGCCACGGGCTGGGCGAGCGAGATCTCTCCGGCGCCGGTCACGGCGACCGTTGGGGTTGACTCCGGGGTGGCATTGCGATCGGGGCGAAGGAGCTGGTGGCGCGGCCGGCGAATTGGCTCGATTCGCGGAGGCGGCTTCGCGGCTTTCGTCTCCTTGCCCAGTCACGGCGGAGCGGAGCGGGGAGGGGGAGCGGGGAGACAGGTCCTGTGGTTCTGGGACGAGGTACCGGTGTTCCCTGGTGACGTGACGGAGATGCCTGCCGGGCCAGCTGGCGGGCGCCTGCAGGGCTGCGGGCTGCAGCTGGCCCTTGTGCTCCGGGTATGCAAGCGTGACCTGAGCAAAAAATGCGGGCCAGATCGGGCTCTGGCTGGATCGGTAAAAGGCCGCCGGAATCTTTCTCAATTATTTTTGGGTCGGGTTGGGCTGCTGCTTTTTTAGTGAAAAATGATTTTAAAACGGGAAAAAATCAAATTGCTACCCTCAAGTTAAATTCTTTTTACTTCTTCATGCACAATTTAAATTCTAATTGGAGAATTTGCAAGATTGTAGTAAAAATTCTATTCTATATTAGAAGAATATTTCATGAATTATGTATAGTTAATTTTATATAATTTTGTATCTCAACGTTATATTTTATTATGAAATGTACTACCTAACAAAATGATGATGAAAATTGTATGATATACTTTTTAAACATGTCTTATCTTGTTTGTTATCATCGAATTTGAACTTCGAATTCTACCTTTGCAAGCAGAAAAGATAAATAAATTATGTCAAAGTGTAAACTGAAACAAAATGGTGTAATTTATGGGGTTAACTGAATCAAGAAATACTTTATAGGTTATTCGAACTTTGGTTATACTTGAGGGGAGTAATTTAAATTTTTTAAAAATAAATATTCAGTTTATTAGTGATTCGTTCGGATTTTTCCCCACAAAAAATGTGTACCACATCCGGACAAGGTTTGCTCAAATCTACTTGCAACCACCACTTGGCTCAAGTAGAGTTCCACCCAGACTAGAGTGTCATGCGGGTTGGGTCGGAGAAAACGAATGACAGCGCTAGACATGTGAAGCAACGAATTTGAACTTCGAATTCTACCTTTGCAAGCAGAAAAGATAAATAAATTATGTCAAAGTGTAAACTGAAACAAAATGGTATAATCTATGGGGTTAACTGAATCAAAAAATACTTTATTAGTTATTCGAACTTTGGTTATACTTGAGGAGAGTAATTTGAATTTTTTAAAAATAAATATTCAGTCCATTAGTGATCCGTTGGGATTTTTTCCAAAAAAAAAATGTTGTGACAACCCGCCCAGGAAAATATCGTACTATCACCTAAACCAATCCACTTTGGTCATTAAGCAATAATAAAGTATCATCCCGTCGTTAGTTACCGGGTCGAGCCCGGTGAAATCACTTACATAGCAACAAAGGATCGACAAATATGCATTAAAACTCACGCGAAGGCGAGTCCAGAGTACAACACATGATTAAAATCCAAATCCGCCCCGAAGGGTTTAATTATTACAAACCGAAGTACTTGACATGATAAACAAGGTTCAGAGTTCGAAAACAGCGGAAATTAACTAAGCGGTGCAATGAGCATCACAGGAGGCCTGCCATGATGCCTTCACTCGTCGTCTTCCACCCACTCCAGCTCCCAGCCAGGCGGGATCTCTCCAGGCCACACATCACTAAAAGCATTACCTGAAATCAACAATTTAAAGCAAGGCTGAGTATACTAATACTCAGCAAGTCTTACCCGCCGGTGACAACTACATCACCAAACTCTAGACATGAGAGGCTTTTTGGCTAGTGGGGTTCTTTTGCTGAAAAGCAACAAAGAGTATGTCCTTACTTTCAAGATTTTAGCTCAGATTCTAGTGATTACTCTTTTCTACATGAGCAAGCTATTGCAAGTATAAGTTGTGCAACTCAATTAATCAAACATAAATATTCACAAAGTTCCATCATTAGGGATATCATGGCCAGTTGGATAAGTAGTCTCAGATAACGGTGAGAGGCCGACAACCGATTGATTTAAACCTTGTAAGGTAGACCTAAACACACAATAGGGTGTACTCACCAAGAGCCCACCAACCAGGCGGTTCCCAAAACTCTTCAGCTCAGGATCGAATTTTACAGTCTTTGGTACAGGCTATCTGGCATACCCCGCAAGATGAGTAATAGTAAGATCCCTCACCACGTCATTAAGGTACTAGGCTTACCGGTCCCATTCCCGATAAGTGCTTAGTACTTTCAAACACTTAACCCACGAAAGTCATTGGACCGGAGCCCACATCCCACGCTCTTACCACATGAGCAATCCATTTATAAAGATCTTATGATTCCAACATAAGAACCTATTCTCGCGAGTGACAAGCATCACTCGACTTGTAACTGTCCTATAGCATAGCAGCTACCGACCTAGCATACTAGTAAAAGACATAGGTACCTAGGGATCATGCATCTAGGGTTTCATTTCAACTCCCGAACGTAAATGCACAAACATACATAGGTAGTTGCATGAATTTACAAAAACACTTAGGTTAATGCACCGGGGCTTGCCTTCGTCAGCAAAGTTAGCCTGGGGCTCCTCGGTGTCCTCGTTCACTTCCACGTACTGCAGCTCTGCGTTAGCTCCTCCTTCCTCGACTTCCGGCACGAGCGAGTAGTTACCGTCGGGGAGTTCTACACGGAATGCATATGCAGGATTATTGTGTGGAGTGAGAGATTAATTATCACATCCAACTCTTGTTGGCCATATTCACCTTGACAAATATTTAATTAGCATTTCTTTCCATTAAGGACATGACATGTGGAGGTTTATTAATTTAATCTTTTTGATGGTGACTGTGTACATATTTAAGCAAATAAATCCATTTAATTTCACAAAAACAGCGAGGGTTAATCCTTAACATTTTAACAAGGTCATTAAGTGAGTCATTGGGATTTTTCCCATTTAAACTTAGTGTGAAGCCTATTTGGATTTCAAGTCTTTTAATTACAAAATAAATTATAAAAACAGGGAAAGGCGCATTGCATGCCCTAATTACCTAAACAAAGCCACTGGTCCAAGATACACATTTAAAATGAGCCATAAAACCATTATATCAAAAATGACATTTCCTAGCTACCAAAATATGATAAATACATAAATAAATAAATAAATAAAGCATCTCTGCAGCCAAACTCACTCCTACATCATCTCTGACCTAAAACAAGCCTAGGAGACTAACAAACACATCAAGATCCAATTTAAAAAATTTGAACTAGGCATTTAAATGTAAATCTCAGCATAAAACAAGAATAAATACTTTTGACAGAGATAAAATCATGGTAAATGCAAAAAAGTTGAATCTAGTCATTTCATGATCGTACCCACAAGTTGAGCACAAAAATCTATTTACATTTTGCTACAAAAATCATTAAGGTAGATATAGCATAAATGCAAAGTAAATCATATAAAAAGATCTGTTCAATAACTTTGTGCAAATTTTTGTCCAGATCCTACAAATGACATATCTAGCAACATATCCAAGATTCAGCTCCATAACTTTTCTAGATTTTGAACTACAGCAAAAGTGTGTCAAACTGAGTTTGAATTTTCATTCAAAATTTCTAAGTCAAAAGTATGGTCATGCTTTGTAGAAGTTGTAGATCTAGTCTCACTGAAACCAACAAAATTGGGTTTGCATTTTTTTTTTATTTTTCTACGAATTTCTATGATTTTTCTAAGTGGCTGGACTAAGTTGCAAGGAAACTAAGATAACTTTCATTACGAACAAGTCTCTGGTTCACAACCATACCCCTGGATATTCACAACTGTGCCCTTCCGGCGGCGGTGAGCTCGCCGGCGGCGAACGGTGGCCGGAGGAGATGAACAAATGGCGCGGATGTGTAATTGGGCTTACCACGAGCCGATTGGTGGCGGTGGCTTGGCCGGAGGCAGCTCCGGCGAGCGGCGGCGGCGAGACCGCGGCGGCGCGGCCGCCTCGGCTCGAAATCCGGCAAGGGGAGATGCAATGCTGGGGAACAAGCGACGGTGGGAGCTTCACTAGGTCCTAGGGTAGGTGCTGGAAGGCTTGGCCAGTGGCGGGAGCGGGCGGAGGTGCGTGCTCACCGCGGCGGAGGTGCGTGCGCGCGCGGGGGAGAAACGGGGTGTTGCTTTTATAGGCGGGCGAGGCCGTGGGGGTGTGGGAGAGCTTCTCCTCGAAGCAAGGGAGGAGAGGGGAGAGAGGACGGCTCGACAGGCGAGGCGCCGGCGGCGATGGCGGGAGGGGGGTCCGGCCTGGACGTTGGCGGGGCGGCCACGCGCGGGGGAGCGCGTCCCCAGGTGGATTTCCGCTCGGGCGGCGCGCAGGCGCGATGATGGCCTCCTCGGGCGTGCGGCCGACCGGCAGGGGGGTCCGGACGTCGAGGGGCAGGCGGCGTACGCCGGCCGCCGCGTGGCGGCGCGGGTGCGCCTCGTCGGCGCGCGGGCGCGAGCCAGAGCGCGACGTCGCCGGTTTGAATTTGAATTTGCCCCAATTTGCACGCCTCAAACTCGAAATTTTCAATTGAAACTTCAAAACCGCCAAAAAGAGAAATTGTAGAGGGGACATAGGAGAGCAACTTTTATGCAGGTCGACCTATGTTTCGAGCCACATTTTGAGCATGAACTGCAGGCAAAGTCGCTGACTTTCATGGCACTGAGGAATAGTAAAAGGAAGTTTGACTTGGGTTTTTGAACTATTTCCCCTCCGAATTTGAAATGCCACCTTAAAGATGAATTGTGTCCCACGAAATTCTGCACAACTTTTATATTGGCAGATTTTTGAGTGTTTAGACAAAAATTGGAGAACGTGGCCAAAGTTCTAGGACAAGGGGTGGACATCAAGGGGTTTGACCACTTTGACTAGGGTTTTGACCATGGTAAAGGATGTTGACTTGCTTAAGGTGCTCATGGGTGATTGACAAGTTGACTAGTCATTAGTGTTAATTAAAAACCTAGGGCGTCATAAATGTGCACCACATCCAAACATGGTTTGCTCGAATCTACTTGCAACCACCACTTGGCTAAAGTAGAGTTCCACCCAGACTAGTGTCATGTGGGTTGGGTCGAAGAAAACGAATGACAACGCTATACATGTGAAGCAGCGAAGTCTTAAAAAAACTAGGTGATACCCCGCGTGATGCTACGAAAATTTCTTAAACAAAATTTTAAGGTGCAATGTGAAAGTAGGAACACCAAAGTGATTTCATAACAGCATTCTTTTGTAAACAACACTGTACATGAAGCATGATAATTGTTGATAGAGAACCATTCTAAATTATTGATCCTATATTTTTTCTCTACTACAGGAATTTTGTAGCATGCTACTCACAAAGGTATGATATTAACCACAGAAAATCGATTGAATTGATTGAAAACATAAATATATGATCTAGTGGATGATGACATGACGTGTAATGGATGATGACATGTCGTATAGTGGATGGTGACGTGGAATCTTTGCATGTTGAGATAAATCTATCCATGACTTGTAGTGGGTCTCACCAATGTTGTTATAGATTTGGACACACTTACTTATGTTGTAATAGTCAAGTATCAATGTTACAATTACTGTTTTTTTCATGTTTCACATAGTTTTTCATTCTAGAGTCGAATGTCGTAGTCATTTTTACACATTATTTTTCCATGTTGCAAAACAATGACTTTTGGTATTGCACTAGGTAATTTTTAATATTTCATAGTAGTGTTATATGAAAATCGTGTGCATTGGACGTCCAAGCACTAGCATCACTAAGAAACAACATTGAGGTAATGTAAAACAAAATTATGTTATTGTTGCCAATAAATGATGAAACTGTAGAATTAGAAAAAAACTAGGATTTCTTTTCGAGGGAATGTATAGGGTGCTTCTATATAACTTCCACAAGCGATTAGCTTTGATAGCTTTAAAGCCTACCCAAATAGAATACTGAAACTATTATTTTCACTGATCACATTCAACAATTTCTCAAGTTGGGCCAACATATGAAACTAGTAGGTTCAACATTTTGTAGAGTTGAAGTACATAACCGATCTTTAAACTTGTCCGGCTGTATCACTTAGGTCCCCATACTCTTAAAGTGCATTTATGGCTCTCTAAACATGGGCTCGGTTGTCATTTAGGTCCATATACTCTAAAAGTGCATGTCTAACTCCCTAAATTCATCTCAGGTTTTATATAGGTCCCTAAACTTGAAATGCATTGCCATCCCACTAATATTATTAATATGATAAGATCGAACTTTATGTTTAAAGCAAACCATCATTTTCATTAGCATAATTTCTTACTTGTTTTATTGCTTCTTTAGCTTCACCCTTTCTAGTAGCAAATTATCTTACAAATATCTAATTGAAGTTTAGTAATGTGCAACCACGAGTTATTTAAATTTGAACATTCTTTCAAAAATAATTGAGCATGCTTGTCACGTGCACATATATGATATTACCTCCAAAGTAAAAGAATATCAATCTTTCTGGATTCATCATATCAATATTCTACACATATGGTGATTTGAAACACATTTTATTTTACTATAGTTAAATTATATATGCGTAAAATTATGTTTTCAATTTAGTTGAGATGACAATGCCTACAAAGTATATGGACTTAAATGAGACCCGAAGCCAAATTTAGAAGGATAAATCTGCACTTTGAGAGTATATATATGAACCTAAATGGCATTTGATCCCAAGTTTAGATAGCCAAAATTGCATTTTGAGAGTATGAGGACCTAAATGACACAACTAGACAAGTTTAAGGACCACCCGTACATTTTACTCTTTTGTAAAGCATAGATCAACATCATGTAAAAAATATGCTAGACTCAACATTTTTTAGTCTGTATAATCTTATTTGGAAAAGTTTTCGGAAATTATATAGGTTGTCTGAGTGTATATCAATTAGGATAATCCTATCAATTATTGTAAAATCGCTAGCTTTGGACCGGGCCAACCTGTATTCCGGCCCATGATTTTAAACCGTGGGCTCGGCACTCGGCAGTGAAAACTCCTGATGCAGCCTCATCCACGAACTCCCCGAATTCGCCCAAATCCATCAGATCTTCCCCCTGTCCGGCGACGGCGAGCCCCGCCCCGCCCGCGGCGTCCCCACCCGGCCACCCGACGCCATCGCCATGCGCAAGCTCCCAACCGCATCGCCTTCATCGGAAAGCAACATGCCACCCTCCTCATGCCCTGGTGCTCCTTCACCTCCTCCGCTACATTCCACTCCCACTTCGCCTCCTCGCGCCCCACAACCCGAATTCCAACCGGCCAGCCATGGCCCCCGCAGACGCCGGAGATTTCATCCTAGACGAGGACGACGACGATTTCTTCGTCGAGTATAATCCTCACCCCTACCGCGGCGGCTACGACATCGCCGCCACCTTCGGCACCCCTCTTCCGCCTTCCGCCAACATTTGCTACCCGGTTTCCTCCTCTGCCGCCGCCTCCGCCGTCCCCACTGTACCCTCGCCGCCTTCACCCACACCGGAGCCGGAGGAACATTGTGGCGATGAGGAAGTCCCGCGGGAGTCGGTGCAAGAATCCCCGGATGTTATTCCAAACGGGGCGGCGACGAAAGGGAAGGTGCGGAGGGGCGGGTGGTGGGGACGCGGCTTCTGGAGGAAATGTTTACGGGGGTTGGATTACTTGTCCGGATACAAGGACCCCTACGCGGAGCAGAAGATTGGGGTGGATAGCTACGTCGTTCCAGTTTATGCGAACAGGAAACAAAGCGGTGAGGATGCCTTGGCCGTGGAGGTTGAGGTCAATGAGGTGGCGCCACCGGCGGTGGGAAGGGTGGAGCCGCACGATGGCAGTGAGGAGCTGGTTTGGAGCAATGTGGGTACCTTCTTTTCGTATGCCTTAATACCTACATTTTATCTCCATGACGCATCACGCATCTGGAAGTGCATTTTAGTGCTTTGTGCCTTTGTTGGACGGAATTGTTCATTAATCAGTACGGAGTACATTGTATATGTAAATGGTACAGATGGTTCCCTGTGTAATATGTGAGGAAATTAGCTCGAATTTTATGTTATCTGAACAGCAAATAGAAATGCACTCCATAGCTGATCATGATACTGCCATTTATTTGTCAAAATATCTCATAAACTTGACGGGGGCAATAATTTGACTGGACTAAATTAGCAAATGCGATTTGTCTTTACTTATGTGTCTGTACATTACTCATTTTTACATGTATGTAGTACCCGCAAATGTTCTTCTATGAATCTGTGATTCTAATTACTGGTGTTTGTTTGGAAACAGGAATTATCTTGGCATAGTAACTACAGAGATGAGGCCAATTCTTATAGCCAGTCCATGTCCAATTCATACAATACACTTTCTTTTGCACAATCGTATGGCCTTCCTGGTGTTTTGGGCAAGCCAGATTGGTTTCCAAGTTTCAGCTACTCAGAGTCTCATCAAGTAGAGGAATTTCAGCATGAGGTACAGATACTTCTGTCCGAGTGGACAATGTAAACTTCATCGGATTATTTTTTTTATTAGAACTAGAATTCATGATATAATAAAACATCATCATAAGCAGATTGGAACAATAATTAAAAAGGATAAAAGAAAGCATTCTGCAAATATTTCTTTTTAATGTAGAATGAAGTTTTGCTATTATTATGCTTACAAGATGCCATGCTGTTCACGTCCAATTTGGTATTTCTTTAGTTTTGGTTTTGGTTCAATTGCATTTTCTGATCTCGTGCCTCTTTTTTATGCAGGCATGGTCATCCTACATCTCTGGTCACCCTATATATTGTTATCACCATCATTGCTATAAACAAGCACTAAATGTCCAGGTTGAACCCCCGGAACCAGTTTCTTCTCAGAGTTGGGAGTATTATGAGGTTTGTTAAAGCATTTGATTTCCAAGTTGTTATCAGGAAGCATAGCAGTCTGGGTAAATGTGCTTTAGGATTTTGGAATTTTGCCCCATAGAGTTTACTTGTTTGGATTACTCCTTTATAGTACTACCTCCAAATCATAATATTTGACGTTGTTTAGTTCAGTTTTGAACTACCAAACGTCAAATAAAACGATATGGAGGGAGTATTATTCTGAAATTAATATACCTGATGTGTTCATCCGTGTCGCTTTTTAGTTTTTTCTAAGATAAATTTTTTTTGTAGCATTGTTCAAAATATTGTGACCAAAGTGATGTCCACATCTTGGAAACTCCAGCACATGCATGCAACATTCAATCCTATACACCGACCTCTGATGTGCCACTTGAACCTTTTAAGCCATCATGGTCTCAGATTTGGGGCCTTTATGATCCCTATACGCAAGGGGATGCTCTTGAAAATGATACAGTAAGTACAAAATTTGATACATATCTTTCTTATTTTTTTCTTATTTTTCCCCTCTTCCGCACGAGTCTTCTTTTCATAAAGAGTTCTAATATTTTGTTGTATTCTCTAATCTTTGCAAGTATTTAGAGTAATCTTCAATATTTGTTTCTTGATAAACGTTCTCATTGAAAACCTGTAATATAGGTTGAACCTTGGGCACATTCTTACCTTGCTTGCAAGCAAAAGCCTTAACTTATGGTGGGAGTGTCTCTCTCTCAAAAGCAAGGAGGTTCTTGCGCACCTTGTGCATAAGCAAGCTAGGAGAGAGAACGAACCAAAGCATCCTCCCTTCTAGCACTTAATAGGGAATGGCAATGTTAGCAAATATCTAAACATGCCCTTAACTTAGCAAGTCAATTTGCATTTATCCTGGACTGGAGTTACATACATGACTGCTATTGTGAACATCTGACCTTAAGAATGGCTTATTATCAGTAAGACCAGATTTAGGGTAACCCCATGCTTGGACTCGCCACAGCTTTGCTCAGGTCATGTTTAGATTATGGCCTCAGTCTCCTTGTCATATTACATCTTCAAAAGTGCCAGCCTGCCAGTGCCAGGGGGGCAGGACAAATCTATATATCAGGTTGCTGGATTGCAAATGTAAATACTCAATAGGAACTTTGACTTATCTGGTAGTGAGATATTTATGGAAGTTTCTGGTATGACCTGATGGATCAGTTTGACATCACATGGCAAGGTGTCAAATTTTTGTGTTTTTTTTTGACAAGAAACACTTTTTTTTAATATATTAAAGGAGCAGCCAAATTACATATAGGTCCTCGAAGGAGGACAGAATTACAACCAAGACCTTCAACTCAATCTGGATCTGGATCCAGAGACAGCTAAAACTCCGGTGACGAAGGGGATTGAACCGCCGGCGAAGAGTTGCAGGGGCGCCAGGGACGCGTACAACGGGGCGGAAGAACCGCGTGAAGCGTCGGTTGTAGTTGAAATCCTTGAGCTCGTCGAGGAGGCGCTCACCGACGACCGAATGGTGTAGTTGAAGAAGCCGTCGCCAGAGGGTGTAAGAAGAGCTCGATCCAGGATCCCAGGGGATGACGGAGCAATCGATTCGGCACCAGTGAAGAAGATGTTGAGCTGAAGAGCGGTGCGTAGGATCCAGAGGCTGCTGTTGGGGGAGGGAATCAAGCGGTGGTGGGGGGCGCGGAGCAGGGTGGTGCAGATCCCGGCAGTGTGGAGTGGAGGAGGTGGTAGGGTTGGAAGAAAGGGGATCTGCAGGGAAAGGGAGAGGAACTTTATTCATACTAACCTGAGTGAAGACGACGACGCAGGCAGCAACGAGGAAGCCGTAGAGAACGGCGACGACGAAGTTGACAGCGGCGGCGGCACTCCGGTAGCTCGTACCACAAAGGGAGTAGGCCATAGCGGCAACAAAACTAAACTACTAGAACTAGAAACTACAGGGACTCTAGATCTATAGACGGGGGGCTCCCTTCCCAACTCGCCGGCGGCGAGGACGCCGGCTGCGAGGGGGAAAGGGGCCCAAGAGAGCGGGCGGAAGAGACGAGGCTGGAGGCTTCGAGAGGAAGGGTCAAAAGAAAGCCCCGGTATAATGAAGTTATAAATCAACTTTATCCATGGATGTGTTCAGGTTGTGCCTGAAAAGCAAAAAAAAAAAAAAGCAATTACCATCTCTGTATGTTATGAGGATTTACAATGTGTTTTGCTGTTAACTCGAGTAGTTGAGTTAATAACTGTTCTCAAGTATAGTTTTCTGATGGGTACTTCATTCATTGTTTATTTTTCTTGCAGTATTCTGTACTATCTGATGAATATGGAGGGTTTGGAAGCTTGTTCATTCCCCCGTTCTATCCTAGAGAGACAGAAATGTTTGACCAGGCCCCTGGTGATGAGCTTGCATCCTTTCAGCACAGCAGGCATAATTTAAGCTACCAGAATGTGTACATAGATGGTGTCCCTCTAATTACTCAACAGGTAAGAAGAAAACGTGATAGTTAACATTAATGGCTCATATCAACAAAGTGGATCTACAACTAATTTGAAGATAATCAACATACTAATTTGAAGATAATCAACATGCTAGTCAACATTAATTGTTCGTGTGCTGTTTATTTCTGTGATTCTTATTTTGAGTGTAGTGTATCTGGGTGTGTGGCTTACTGTATGATGTGTTGGGAATTTGCTGTTTCTTCGGCATTAGTCCTCAAAAGATATTATGAATTAGCATCCAATTTTTTCTGGCCCAGAAGTACGGATGTATTTAGTTATATTTCAAATTGCTGATTTACTTGTTTGTCATAGTACAGCTGTTATGATGTATGCTAGCATGGTCATGCTGCTTTAAAAAGGGTGTTTAAGGTAATAGCAATTTTAGACTAAGGTTAGCTTTGCTTTACTTAACGTAATAGGTTCCTTGACCTTTATCTAGCAGTTGGGGTTCTACTCCTTTTGCTTTGAAATGGAGCATTATTGCTTTGAAATTGAGCATTACTAGGCATTTGTTAAAGAGAATAATATTTCATATGAAATGCTGATGGATAGTTTATAGTATCCAATATGTTCCACCGCATGCTTGCCTGGTTGTGCGCTTACATGTTACCATGGTGTAATGTAGTACCAGTAACTGAACTATATTTCTTCAGCTGTTGGTTTGTGCATCTGCCTTCTCCTATTTGTTGTGCACGGCATGCCTTGCCTTTTGGTATTTCAAGTGAGGTGTGAATATGAGCGAAACATATATACTGTTCCCAACATTTACCTTATTTGACTTTAGGCACTAAAACTGTTGCTGCAAAAATCATGCAGGCTGAAGATTCCTGCAGTGTGAATGTTTCCTTCTGGCCTTTTGGGGAACACTCGGCATACAATGTCTAGTCCATGTTATAATGTTATCTCTGGGCAATATTCATGTATACTCGGCATAAATAAGCATCTGTGTATGATTAAGAGATTATTTACCTAACTTCATGCATGTCAAAGCAAATGGTTGACTTCATTCATTAATAAACTTGAATTTGTGTGCTTTGTCCGTTTACAATATATTTTCCCCTAAGACTTATTGTTTGATTGCGGTTCTTGCTGAGGTTACCAGGTCTGTGTTCGGAACTAGATGAACTCAATCTCTCTATTTCAGTGATATGCATGTATCTTTAGGTTAATCTTATTGCACTTATTCCACCATTTGCTCGTACTAATACCAGTTGTTCAAGAGTTTAATAGTTCTTCCATTTCTATATGGCACAATAGGATTAGATCACTTATTAGGATTTTTCTGTTTGTTACTCCTTTGTTCTCTTTATGCATGTTGCAATATAATAAATTTAAGTTACAGCCTACCTTATCCAACATACCGTATCATGTAAAACTACTTTGTTACTGCGTTGGTCCGTATCACCCTGACCCTATTTCCTGTTACTGAACTTATCTCGGAAAGCCCGTTCAAGAGGGATGGAAGGGTTCAAACTTCATAAGTTTATGCATAATCGACACAGAGAACACATTCTAATGCTTGGTAAGAATTGAACTTTGTTAATGGATTCCTCTCTCGGGCCTACTGGTTACTGTTCCCGTTAATTTGCAAGTGTGCTTAACAGAATAGTTTGCAGTTGATAGTTGGGGCGAAATACCGCATCCTTATTGGGCCAGTTATCCTGGCTGGCCCAAGGGATTTTTCTGCTAGGCCTTCTATTGGAAATAGAAGTGCCAACATATCCACAAGATACTTTCAACCTGAGTAAGGCCCTGTCTGGAACACGGGAATCTCATAGGAATTCTGGAGGAAACCGGTTCCGGAGGAATGGAACAGAGCCAGCGCGTCTGGAACGAAGGAATGCTGAGTTTCGTTCCAGAGGAAAGGTGGCATTGTACAAGCAAAACGGAGGAAACAAAAAATCCACTCCAACTCCAAGGAATGCTCGATGCTCTTGCTCTCGCGCTCGCTCTCGCTCTGCTTCCTCATTCCCGCACCTGTTTCCTTCCTCCAACTATGGCTAATGGCTTGAGGCCTAGAAAAAACGAATCACCGGCCACAAGTAACCAAGCTTTTCAGGTCGGAGGTGAGGGGCGACGCGGAGCTCAGGCCTCCGGCGGCGCGGAGCTCGAGCCCCCGGCGGAGAGCTCCGACGGTGCGGAGCCCTGGCGGCGCGGATCTCGGGACCCGGCGGAGAGCTCCGGCGGCCCGGAGCTCGGGCCCCTGGTGGAGAGGGCGGCGCGGAGCTCGGGCCTCCGGCGTAGAAGACCGACACGGCCAGAGCCGTGCGGCGGCGGCTCTGACGTGGACCATTGGTGGAGCTTGGGGGCACGAGTGAATTGTAGGCTTGCGCGACGACGGACGGGAGCAAGAAGAAGAGGGGACCGGATAACAGAAAACAGAAAAAGGAAGGGAAAAATGAAAGAGAGAAAAAAAATAAAGATTCCTGTATTTCAAATCATGTGTTCCAAACAGTCATCTTCTTCCCATTCCTTTGTTTTCCGTTCCTCTGTTTCGCCACAAACGCTACATGTCATTTCTATGTTTCCTTTCGTTCCTACGTTTTCTATTCCTTCATTCCAAACAGGATCTAAGTGAGTATGCTTCCCTCTTTCCCCCAATTCCCACTTCCCCCAATTCCCACAATTAATGTATTATTTTCTTAAGCAACGCAACCTGAACATATCCACATGTGGTTCATGACACCAAAAATGGTCGCTGTGTAATCCACCAAGGCTAGTTTTGCACTCACTTTATTTTCCCTTTCCTGGTGGATGATGATCAAACGTCCTGCAAAGCCGACCGCGGTGTTTGCTACAAGAACATACTTTTATACCTTTCTGCACTGTTTTTAATAGTTCTTGCTTTCTTGTGCCCCCATTCCCAGCTGTAGTAAAGTGGTATTGTCTTGAAAGGGTCTCCCACGGAATTGAGAGAATTGTATGTTCAGATGGTAGTATCGTAAAGCTGTGCACACCCAGATAGGCAGATACTGTCTTTTTCTGCAATGGTCTGGGTTAAGGAAGTACTCCAGTACTAGATTACTGGAATGGACGACCCACTCATTTGGAGTAGATTTTTGTTTGACGCACCCTTCCACTATCGGAATCATGGTCTACTCTATTATACTGGTCAGTGTAGGCCTGTAGCCAGACCCAAGGCATGGCACCATATTTGTCCTGGAACTGTAGGGATCAATCAAAGCCATTACCGTCATGTGCATCATATCTAGAGCTGTCGAACAAGACAGTGCCTGATGCTGTGCTGCTCTGTATTCTTGCATGCGCATCATAATTGGTGAAAATACATTACCGTCTACAGGTGAAAAATTAACTGTTCTTTCTTGGCCTTTTATCTAAAAAATTAACTCTTCATCTACTGCAGTTCACGACCAAAAGACTCTTGAGGGATTCGATTCAAAACAGCTGGGTGGTCTTATCAGTTCATCCTATCTGCATGCAGGTGAGATCATGTGTGCTTTCTCTCTTTGCAATACTTGTGCATATCCACTTGTAATGATATCTCAAAAACATCCGTGCCTCCCTGGTCCTTAACAGGAACGTATGCCAACATGCAACTAAACTAAGGCCGATTGAATGCAGTGCCTATTGAACCACGGCATCCATCCTTTTTTCTTAGATCAATGCATGCATCTTAATGGTATGAATATGTTCTTGTCATTTATATCATGTTAGTGGCCTCCGTTGCATTTTAGGTCCGCCGTATCAAGACAAAGGCACCAGACATTATTGTGAAACATGTAGGTCCATATGATCTGATGGCTCTCACCGGATACACTTGTTAATTAGTTCGATTATTAAAGAAAGAAGCATAGAGGTGGTTGCAGATTATAGACAGCAGACAGAGCCGTCAGGATATTTGAATTTTGAAGGGTGGGGATAGAGAAATCTATACACAGCAAACAGGAGACAAATGCAACTAGACATGGTCACATCTACCTGAAAGTCTTCAAGGCCGTGATGCAAGGAGTTGTCTGCCTCATAGAAGGGCTTTTCTTGAAAATTAAAATGGAAAAAGAGAATAAAAGCGCCACACATGACAGCCTTCTCATGAACTGTGAAAGGCACTTCATGGTTGATTGCATGCTTTTTTTTTGAAATTAAGTGATTGCATGCTTATGAAAATAGAAAGTTACTGCAGCATCAGGCAGTAAATAAGCAAGGATGTTCACTGTTCTGTAAGCGAAATTAACTGATGCTTCTTTTGCTAGGGGAAGCTAGAGATGTTGTCATTGCGTCTGCGTCTACTATCTTTGACTGATCGCCTGTAGTAAATCATATTCTGAAATAGATATTTTTACTGTGCAGGAGAAATGAAATGGTGGTGAGGACAGGGCCGATCCTGGTCCTGCCCGAAAATTCCGGCTGTGACGAGGAAGAATCCAACTGGAGGCCACATGGGAACGCCAAGGGAGGCTTTGCCGTTTGCTCCGCTCCATTTCCGCGGTTCTGCCAGTGCCAAGTTCCCAGTGACCCACGCGCGCGCGCAAAAGAAAAGATTGCCCGGTTGGAAGCATATGACCTGTACCGTGTCGCCTCTGCTGCTCCGTGAACCAGCCACACCGCACATGAAGGTGGTGACCTCTCGATCTCTTCCTGTTCCGTCTTCCCATCCCACGCATGGGGCAATCGTCCCCTGTTCTGCCTTTCCCCTGCGCTCTTGGCTCTTGCGCTGGATGCACTCGCGACAGCCTGCCCGCTGCCTGAAATGTAGCTTTGACTAGCACACTACTCCAGGGTGGTCACAGAACTCGCAGGGCGGGCGGGCCTGACGGGTGCGGGTGGTCGCCCGTGTGGTGCTCATGGCCGGGTAGTCGCTCTCACTCGCCATGGGGTCCGGCTCCTTTCTGGCTTGGAGGTGTCTAATTGGTGAACAAGTTTGGCTGGGCTTGCCGTTGTTGTTGGGACTATGGGAGGTAGGAGTCAGCATATAAATGGTACCACAAATTGGTGAAGATGGCCACTCTATGAAAAATAGCTCCAGATTGACAAAAGTCTGCAATTAAGGCAAGGATGGCTTAGGCTTAGGCTTAGCGTAGCCCGGCGCTGACCATATTCCGATACCCCAAATGCAGGATCAGTTGCGAGTTTTTTTAGTGCTTCCACTGTGATTTGGTAGTTCGTTTTTTTTTTATCATTACAGTCAGTCACTAGTGGCCAGAAATGAATTCCTAGTTTGCTATGAATTATGTCAAGGCACATAGTTTTTGTGGTGGGTATGCACTGGCTCAAAGAATACTTAAAATCTAACATAAACAAAGTGTCTTAGATAAAGAGTTTAGTACCAAAGGACAAGTTTGAACACCGCTGGTACATTTTTCTATCTTTTAGTTTTGTCTTAGGTAAAGCGGAAAAGTGGATGTCGTAGTTCCCTAATCTCCATTTCAGTCCCTGAGAGCACTTGTTTAATTTTGTTCGGGTAGTGCTAGACTATTAGCGCCCAGACCGCCATGTTCGTCCGGCTTATTAGCCACCATCCAGCAGTCAGACCGCCTTGTTCGTCTGACTTATTAGCCACCAGTCAGCAGTACTTTTCTCTCGTATCAGACACCAGCCACTAGACAGTCAGTGGATAATAGGAATTTTTGAACCGGACGCTCTCTAGTAACAACATGAACACTATATTTTATACAACATTCACTATGAAAGTTGCAATATATATCAGAGTGTTCGATTTTTTTTAACCACCCGGACGCCTGTGTCTTAGCATTTCCTAAAGTACTACATCAATATCTAGCACAACCCACTGAGCATGCCTGATTTGGACTTTGGTATACATGGCAGGCAAGTTTAGCACCTACGGATGCCCGATTTCGGCAGACAAGCCGGTATCAGACAGCCATTAAACAACTGACCGACACGAGTTGGAAAAGGAAGCAAAGCATAATTAACCCCTCTACGCTGACGCATGCATGGGTTGCGTACAACGAAGGAGCAGACCCCGTCTAGCTCATGGCCACTTCAACTTGCTAGAGCAGGTGAGCTCTGCTATTGCTAGGGTACGGTCTCAGCCGGAACGGAACGCTTCCTCTTGTTGGCCTCCTCATCGGATCCTGATTCCTGCCTGAACACCCCCTTTCGTGCACGCACATGACGTGCTTTCCCCTGCCCCAAAGCGCCCAAAAGTCGGAGAGGACTGGACGGGCGGGCCGCGGGCGGGCATGTAAAAAATCGCGACGCTCCTCCGGTATCCACCCATGCATCTCCACTTTTATGATTGCCATCCGGATGCGCGCGAGGACAGGCAGCGACTGGGCACGGGCACATGGCGCTGAATCACTGACGAACTGCCTTGCGGCAGAGAGGACCGGGAGCCAGGGATGGCAGCGCGGCCGTGCTTGCTGCTGATGAGACGACGGCATCGGCAGAGGAGCAGCTGAGCCGGGGCCCCTCCCTCGTCCCTCCGGCCTTGGCGCACGGCGCCCCTCCACTCGCTCCTCTCAATTCCCTGGCGCCCCCAACTCCGGCCGCCAAGGCCCCCCAACCCTCCCCGATAAAAGGCGCGGCACGTACCGGGTACGCGCACGCGCCCCCACCCCCCACGCCGTGTGCCGCGCCCAGCGCCCTCGCGTGCTGCCTCTGCCTTTGTTGCAGTGTTGACGTGATGTAAAGGCGGGAACAGCGGCGAGGTGTCGCTGCCGACCGCTCTCCACTCTCCAGCGTCGGCGCGACCTCGGCAGCAGGAGGATTCCGACGAGCTGAGCATGGATTGGGTTGGGTTTGGGGGGCCGCGATTTTATTTGGCAAGTGTAAGGATGGGTTCTGCCCTCCCCCGTGGGATCTTGGCGTGCGTTGGTTGCGTTTGGAGGCAGACAGATTTGAAATAGGTCACCTCGAGACTGATATTGCCTGTCAATTTAGGGCAGCTCAATCCAGGCCGCGTCCTCAAGGTCAATCATAGCGGCATATGGTCTTGTTTGGTTGGTTGAAAAATTTGCAAATTTAACTACTGGAACTCCTGTAGCACACTGTAACACGTTTCGTTTGTTTGTGGTAAATATTATCCTACCATAGCCTAACTAGGCTCAAAAGATTCGTGTCGCAAAGGACATCCAAACTGTGTAATTAATTATTTTTTTTACCTATATTTAATACTCTGAACATATGTCTTTTGACGTATTTAATGTGATGTGATAGAAAGAGTGGAAAAAAAGTTAGAAATTTTAGCCATCTAAACCAAGCCATCCTAGATCGAAATTGCGCAGCCATGAAGCTAGCTGTGGGCCTACCACACCATGCTCTGCCTAGCTATACCCCTGTCCTGACTGTCTACGCCAAGTGCCAAATCTGATCCTGTAGTTTCATCAGGAGGAGATCCCCGAACAATCTCGCGGCTCCTTTTGCAATTTGCGAGGAACGGCAATAGCGATCGTCGTGTGCCGCTGTCGAAAGGAACACGGGCACCTTTTCTCTCTCTCTTTCAGGCTAACTGATGACACCGTGATCATCGTCCCTACCATTATTGGCAGTGCAAATTTTGTACAGCACGTAGTAGGATGGTAATCGTCAAGGATCGAAAAGGAGAGGCTTTGCCGAAGGTAAAATAAAAATAGAAACAAAATCAACGCTGCTAATGAGAGCATAGGCAATGTCCCAATGATGGTGGACCGGCTGCAAAGGCAGGGCTTTCAGCAAATCAGCGCCAGAGAGGTAGGCGCGTGCTGCTTTTTCCCTGATTCTAAGCTTAATCAGCATCATGATCTGCACATCAATCAGAATAAAAGCTTATGCGTGCGTGCATGGCCATTAAGTGCAACATGTACGGCAACGTACACGTGAGCCAAAAAACAAATTGGCAACTATAGCAACTTTATAGAGTATTTGCAGATGTAGATGCAGACATTACAGTAGGCAACTTTAGGTTGAGTTTTTGCATGTGTTGGACCATGGTCTACATGAAAAAGATTTTTTTGGCGTAAAGGTTTCACGATTCACGTGTGGTGTGGAACAAATGTGCACAGCACAGCTACAAGCCTGGGACAATTGTCTTGCAATCTCTTGCTGTTTGTCTGTGTGGGATGGAGAGCTGAAATGCAAAGATGCCGAGACAGAGTTTCAGAGACCTGTTTTGAGCGCCCGATGGACTCGGACCTGATAATCAGGTCATTAAAGCTCCAAGCCCTGTCGGATAAGAGCGTGTCATTATTACTATAAGCACCGCTAGAAAAAAAATCACTCCCGGCCCCAAGTCGGTTCGGTGCGCGTACGGACGGAGGATCGCTTTGAGATTGAGAGGCCAAGCCTTGCAGTGGTGTGGGGATCTGGCGTGCATGGACCAGGAGGCAGGAGCGGCACATGGCACGGTCGTTTTAACTTTTAACTGGCCCACGTCGACTTTCTTCCGGTCACCTCGTTCGTAGCTCAACCATGTTGGTTGTTCTGTGACCCAGAGTAGGAAAGAACATATTGCACGGATTGTTTTTTTGTCAAGGATCATTAAGGTGGAGGAAGGCTTTGCAAATGATTTTAACAACTGAAGGCCCATCAGAGCGCGCGCAACTATATATATCGCTTCGAGCCTTCGACGATGATTAAGCAAACTATCACGCCGGTGGTCCCGCTTGTCAGCTTCGTCTTCCTCCTCTCATCATCTTCATCCTCGCAGCCGCCGGGTTAGGAACTTTGGGTTTCGGGGTTGCCGGGGAGTGTCAGGGGGTGAGACCTGAACAGATCCGCAAGGGGCTACCCAAAGCGGTTGTAGGTTAATGGAGGAGATCGGGAACTAAGAGCGTAGGTGGTAGTTCACGTGTGGAACTCGGAACACGACAAGAATGGCGATGAACACGAGGGTTTAGCCTGGTTCGGGCCTCCGGAGAGTGAAACCCTACGTCCTGTATGGGGTGGAATTATGCGTGGAAGGGAAGTCCCCTCGAATGGAACTCTAGGCCGCCTTAGGTCGGTGGACCCTCATCGGGGTCGGTTACAAAATGGGAAGGCCATCTGCCTTGAATACAAGGAGTATCCCGCGATCTGCAGACCTACTGGCGGCGCCAAGCCGCGATCTGGTAGCTTGCCTTGCGCTCCAAGTCCTGTGGATCCTCCGGGATCTGAATAAGGTCTTCCGGAGTCTTCCAAAGTCACCGGGGTTATGTATAAGGTTTTCAGGCCCACTTGCAGGTCGGCGGGGCTTCTGGCAGGTCGGGTCCACTTGACAGGGACCTCTGGGACCCTGGACGGTGGGGACCCATGGGTACCCATGTCTCTCAAGCCCCGATCGACGTGTAGGCGTAGCGGCCGAGGTGAAGTTGTGATGAGGCTTGGCGAAGACATGGCGTCACCAAGGTCGTGCAGGGTGCACGGGGATCCAAAAAAGAAAGAAACCCCTCCAGCGTGCACGAAGTCGAACGTCGAGCTCCTGGAGATGAAGGTGCAGAAGGTCGAGGTGAAGACAAGGCGTTGATCGTGAAGAACCGCCGACCTGACCTGAGTCAGGCATCATGAAGAAATCTCCGTGACCTTGATGAAGGTCTCGCTGCCATCCGTAGGCAGGTCGAGCGAAGAAGTGGTGGAATCGGGCTTCCAGTAGGTCGTCACGACGTAGAATGAGAGTACGTCGTAAGGCGCACTCGTGGAGTAGCCCCGAGCAGTAAGACGACCAAAATGGTCGGTTTGATGCTCGAAAATCAAAGGAATAAAGAACTTACGGCCTTCTGTTGCCCTCGTGATGCTCCGACGATCAGATCGTGACAAAACACCCGGAATCTTCGAGCAAAGCGCCAAACACCAGTGGTTATCGTGTCTTGTATCACGGATGCACTGTACGGTCACAGGGTCTGCCTCCAAGCGAAGCTACAGCCGCTGTCCACCCGCAAAAGACAAAGGCTGCCAGAATGCAGTCAGGTAGGGGACAGACGCGCCAATGCACCCACGGGTGAACAGGAACCTTGCACTTCACGTGGCGACAGTCACCGGATAAGGACGCCACCCCGGTTGGGTTGCAGATAAGGTCCAAGGCCCTGTGTCGCGGCTATAAATAGGCGATCACACCGCCGAGCTCGTCACTCGAGCCAACCAAGTGAGCCATGGCAAAGCTGAGCTGTAATTTTTCCGTGCCTTGGGCTTGCACCCGTTCACCAGAGCATAGAGCTAGGCCATCGACGTACGGAGCTAGAAGAATGCCTGCGAAGTTGGGAGGACTCCATCAGCTGCTTCACCCGTGCCCAGCGGGGAATCCAGGTGCAGCATGGGGCAGTACATGCCTTGACGGACCTTGTGAGCGAAGGCCCGAGGTGATGCTGGAGATCACCGTGCTGTGCCGGGGAAGGCCCGAGGTGACGCTAGCTCGATTTGGAATCTTGTGGGGGAACCCAAATGTAAATGGGGGTACCACAGGAAACCTTCTGGGGCTAGAGTAGAGGTGGCTGTGTGGCAGCTGCAACCTCGGCGGCGGTGGAGGTCTCCAAATAGGTCCTGAAGTTAGAAGAAAGCTTGCGACGCGCTTCATCAGTCTAGGTTGCGTCGCATACATTATGTAAGGTAGATCAGGACCTTTAATATGTTTGTATCTTGTAATTAGCCATGGGCCAAAGCTCTTTGTAGCTTACGAAGCTTTTATAGACATGTTTGCAGACAGACAGTGCGTCTTTGAGTGTTGTGTAGAGGCGCCTGGGCGGCAATGGCGTGGCCAAGGTCCCAGCAAGGCTGTAACAGCACGTCGACCTTCAGACATATATATCGACGAAAGTCCTGTGCCGACCTGAGTCGACACGGCTGCTGTGCAGTGGCACAACGCAGGACGTCAACCTGGAAGCTGTAGGTCTAATCGACCTAGAAGGCGGCAGGGCCTCAGCAAGGAGCTGTAGTCAAGACCAAGAGGTCGCCAACGGGCAGTAGAGCCTTTAAGCACGGGGCCGTTGGTGATTTTCGTCGCTGTAGGTCGAGGCGACCTAGAAGGTATAAAGGCGGCTGGGCCTAGGAGACGTGGTGTGAACCCGCCGTTTGTAGGCCGAGGCGACCTAGGAAGCTGCCAGATCCATATCGACCTTGTGGAGGCAGCGTAGCAGGTCTGTAGGTCGTCTATGGGTTATGGCGACCTTGAAGTTAGCATCAGAAGTATCATGGTTGGGGGCCTGAATGTGGGGCATGACGAGTCCGCAGCCGTCTGGATGCTGACCAAAAATCGGCGGACGCAGATTCCCGTACGGAACTAGCCGTTACAGCCTTCTATCCGCTTAGGCCGAAAGAGCCGTTGGGGAGTAGATCTGTTGAGCGCAGATCCGTTGGGTCGCCGTGAAGTTCGCGGGAGAGACGTGGGGCGGGGCGGCCCACAGTGTCGCTGGGGCCCAGCTATAAGAGGCCGGTCCGTGGGCCGGGACCTCCACTTGCTTTTATTTCCGCGCAGCACCTAGGGTTCCGCCGCCGCTCGATTGCTCCAGCGAAATCAGCAGCGCCCCCGTGCTTAGGTCCGCCGCGCCGCGCACCCTCGCATACGCACGAAGTCGCTCGTGGTGTTTAGAGTCAAATCCACCGGAGTAGAGGAGGAGGAGATGGAGCCCGCACTTGCGCCGGCGCCGGAGACCATCTGGGAGCCGTCCGCGGTGACGGAGGAGTAGATCCAGGCCCTGGCGACGCGCGGGCTGCTGAAGCCCAAGGCGGAGGTGGCTTGGAGGCCAGCAGCCGGCGAGGCGTTCCCCACCGAGGGGACCGGGGAGACCGTCGTCTTCCTCGCGCACGTCGAGCGCGGATTCGGGGTCCCGACCGGTGACTTCTTCCGCGGGCTCCTGTACTACTACAGGATCGACCTGGTACACCTCGTCCCCAACGCCATCACCATTGTCTCCTCCTTCATCCACTTATGCGAGGTCTACTTGGGGATACCGCCACACTTCAACCTGTGGCGGCACTTCTTCGAGCTGAAGAAGACAGGGAAATCCGACGTCGTTGGCAGCGTCGGGTTCATGTTGCGCCGGTACATGAAGCCGGTGTACATCGACCTGGTGCTGCCCGACAACACCACGGGCTGGAAGCAAGGGTGGTTCTACCTCGACAACCCAGCGTCGGCGCTCCCCACCAGGTCTGGGCACACTCCCGTGTCGGGGCCTGAGTGGTCCAACCAGCTTACGTCGTGGGAGACCAACGACCTGCAGCCGCTACTGGAGGACCTTGAGAGGCTGAAGACGGAGGGGCTGACCAGCGGCGCCTTATATGGTCAATGGGCTAGGGCTTCCATTCGAGGTCGGTGGACCCTCATCGGGGTCGGTTACAAAATGGGAAGGTCATCTGCCTTGATTACAGGGAGTATCCCGCGATCTGCGGACCTACTGGCGGCGCCAAGCCGCGATCTGGTAGCTTGCCTTGCGCTCCAAGTCCTGTGGATCCTCCGGGATCTGGATAAGGTCTTCCGGAGTCTTCCAAGGTCGCCGGAGTTATGGATAAGGTCTTCGGGCCCACTTGTAGGTCGGCGGGGCTTCTGGCAGGTCGGGTCCACTTGACAGGGACCTCTGGGACCCTGGTCGGTGGGAACCCATGGGTACCCATATCTCTCAGGGAGCTCTAATTCCAAGCGACCTTAGAAAGGGGGTGGGAGCGGAGGTAGGCCCGGCGGCAGAGGCGGGTTGAGGGTTGTTTGGCGCGGCGGTGGCTTGACATCTGGTGGGTCAGAAATGTTTTTAAAGGATTTTCCACTGATTTTTGGTGAAATTCTACTAAAAAGGGAAGTTTTAAACGACTCCACCACCGAAGTTGAGAAGAACTCACAAAACAGCAACACTAAAGAGGAGCTAAAAAAGTAGCTTCACTGTCTTTATCTCCCTCTTCAAGGATTAATTAATCACAAAATTATACATATTATCATTGAGAAGTTGTTTTGTGAAACATTTTTCAAAATAACTTCAGCTCCACTGAGAAGTTGCTCCACCAGAGCGGTCACAGTTGTAGCCGTTTCAGTCACAACCACATCCATGATCCATGTCAGACGAACTCTTATTATGCTCATCTATTTTATACTCGATTATGCCTATCAAGGCCCAGTTTGCTTCCCCTCCGGCTAAAGTTTAGTTGCTAAAGTTTAGAATTTTGTTTTGACAAACTAAAGCACATGTTGCTGAACTTTAGAAAGAGTTGTTTGGATCGCCTTGCTAAACCCTTCTAAATGATCAAGCTACCCTTCATTTACTACTGCCAAATCATTTGTAGAGAAGATGATGAGTTAATCAGTCTGTTCGTTTTGGCTGGTGGCTGGTTGCTGGTGCTGGTTTGTTCCGAAGGAAAAGTAATGCTGGCTGGTGGCTGATTTGTTCTGAGAGAAAAGCACAGCTGACTGGTGGCTGATAAGCCAAACGAACAAGCTGAATGTTGTGTGTCAGTAGGAAGTTTAGGAGAATCTATAGGGGTATTTGTACTTTGCTTAATTTTAGCAAATTTTAGTAACTCTTGGATGACTAAAGCATGTTTAGACCCTAACTAAAGTTTAGCAACATTTTAATTGGACCCATTTGGATCCAAAGTTGCTAAACTTTAACAAGAGGATCCAAACAGGACCTAATAAGTTGCTGAAGAATCATGTCATTTGGCATTTTGGTATAACGAGAAGCTAAAAAACTGACAAACATAGGCCTAGGAGAAGTTGTAGTTTTATAAAGAAGTTAGTTCCATTTCGATCTTAGAATACTGGAGGCGTAAGCAGGCGTACATCTTCAGGGCGTGGCATCCAGGCCATCCGCGTCCGTTCTCTACTCAGTTCTTGTCTCCCTTCCCCTGAAGCCACGCATGTCACCGGATAAATCAAACTGCAATAGGGGCTTGCTTTTCAGGAATAGGAGGGCTTTGTAGCCCTGTACACGTGAGATGACAAAGGTAATCAGACTCCAAATGACCAGTAGAGGGCAAAGCCAAAGCTTATGATTGAGGCGTTGATCGCGATCAGCAGTCACTCTCTTCTATTGCACTAGAACAGCGACACTTAGGTTTATTTTTGCACTTGCCCATATGTCGACCGTCTGTAAACTATTGGCTATCGGCCGGATCTCCTATTCCAGGCAGAGGGAGTCGCCTATCAGGGCGATTTGTTTGATAAACTCCTAGTGTCTGAATAGTGAATAGTCAGGGTGATGGTGGAGAGTGACGTTAGTTTTGGATGGATGATGAAGACCTTGGATGTTGTTAGAGGAACTCCAACAATTTGTTATCTTAGCTTGGCATCCATTTAATTTTGGCAAAATATGAAAAATTAGCCTCCAGTAATTTGGTAAAACAACTTGGCATCCATCCCCTCGGCGCGCACGCGTATTCACGGCGCATACTTCCGTAACAGAAGAGGTGGAAGGACGTAAAAATAATTTTGTTTCTATCTCAGGATTCCTGATGTAAGTTTTGAAGAGGTGGAAGGGAATAACATAATTTTGTTTCTCTCTCAAGGTTCTTGATGTAAGTTAGATCTGAATTTGGCAAATGAATTATGTCAAACTATTCGAGATGAACTCTTTTTTTATTTCGCATATCTTTTTAGAAGTTGGCAAAATAGAAGATTTGTCAAGTAGAATTTGGCAAACTCTTGAAGGTGTTCTTAGCCATTTGATCCGTGCCGTTGGGAATATTGTAACAAAAGTTTGCGGTTTGCCACCTCTGGATCTTTTACCGATCCATATCTTGTCACTAGCCATTTTTAGCCAGCCTTAATAGTGGATTGTTCGTGTAAGCCCGTCTTAATAGTGGATTGTTCTTTTAAGTTTTAACCGAGTTGAAGTCAAATCCAAAACAATGTACAGTAGTGTCACATCATCATATTATTATCTGACTTTACCTGGGATATACTTCTCCTATAGGGGTTTTTCTTAGAAGAGCCTTGACTGGGGGCAACTTAACCTTGCGGCATCAGCTAGTCCAACTTGATAATCATAAAGATACTTTTTCCTGGGGTCTGTGCAAGAATTTATCTGTACACTCTAGTAATCTGATGAAAGAGTTGGGGCTGCCAGCGGACTTCTTTGCTTGGAAAGTGAAGCTTCCGCTTTAAGATTAAAGTTTCTTTAGTATCTAAAACAAGAGTCAATTCTTACCAAGGATAATCTTGTCAAGAGGAAGTGAAAAGTGCACTCGTTGTTGTTTTTTAAAACTAGAGATGGCAATGAGTGCCGAAACCCGATGAGTTTTTACTCCATTAGGGCACGGGTATGGGTCAATTTTTATACCCGTGGGTTTACTAATGGGCAAAAAGTGAGACCCAGCGGGTTCGTGGGCATGAGTTTGGGAACATTAAACTCGAACCTGTGAACCCATGGGTTTTTTTAGACCCGACTATATATCACCAAATAAACCAACATTCTTAGCTCACACCTCAATTTTGGTGGCTAAACCCCAACTCTTATATGCATGTACTATTTCTTATCATGAGTTTATAATTGTTAAACGATCTATACTATTCTTTATGTCACTCACATGAAGTGCTTTTGTTAACATACGGTGTTATGATTGGATAGCTAATACTATACTTCCGTTAATTTACATTAATGTTTCATGCATATGTTTTAAATTATGAAGATATACATGTATATGATTTTTTTCTTGTTCAATTGTGAACATATATATACTATAAGCCAATTTTGTTGTTCGATTTGGTACCCGTTAACCCGATGAGCATGGGTTTGGGCACAAAATTAAACCCGTCACGGGTCATGGGTTTTTTAATGGGTGGATTTTGTATTCGCAGACATGAGTTTGGGATGGCAAAACCCAGTAGGTTTGTGCCGATGCCATCTCTATGTAAAACCGATGAAACAATACAACACATATTTTTTATTGCCATCTGGCACATCTGTTGTGGAACATTGTCAATATGACTTTTGGTATACGGGTGCCACACAGTATAGCAAATCTCTTTGGACCTTGACTTAAGAGCTTACCCTTTAAGCTAAGAAAGCAAGTTTTAATTGGTGTAGGAGCCTTATGTTAGGTGTTGTGGCTGTGTCGTAATGATGTGGTCTGTCAACGATCAAAGACTAACTCTTGGTTGCAGGTTTTCTTCAGGGGAATGAAGGGATACGGGGTGGTTACGCTAGCGCAAAACAAAATTTTCTACCCATAAACCAGGAACTACTGCTGTTATAGATCACGGGATTACCACTAGACGCACAGATGCAGCGGAACCGTCTCGATGTAGACGAACGCGTCGATGGTAGCAGGCAGTGCAGTTGCTCAAGTCCTTCTTGTCCTTCACGTGTGGCTCGTCCGATCCAAGTGCTCCAGATGCAGCACCTCCAAGGTATCCACACGTGCGGAGAAGGAAGCGTCGCACGCCGGATTGCTAGGTCCGCGAGTGCGACAAGGAGAGAGCGTTGGCAGCGCGACTGCTGCTTGAGAGTCGTGCCTTTTCAGGAGGGGTGTGGTTCATATTTATTGGGAGGAAACCCCTGTGACAACCCGCCCGAGAAAATACCGTACTATCGCCTAAACCAATCCACTTTAGTCATTAAGCGATAATAAAGTACCATCCCGTCGTAAGTTTCCGGGTCAAAGCCCGGTAAATCACTTGGTTAACACACGGAGGATCGAACATATGCATTAAAACTCACACGAAGGCGAGTCCAGAGTACAGAACATAGATTAAATCCAAATTTGCCTCGAAGGGTTAATTATTACAAACCATGGCTCATGACATGATAAGTAAAGGTTCAGAGTTTGAAAACAGCGGAAAAATAAACTAGCGATACGATAGACATCACAGGAGGCCATCCGTGATGCCGTCACTCGTCGTCATCCACCCATTCCAGCTCCTAGCCGGGTGGAATCTCACCAGGCCAAACAACAACACCTGCAACAACATTATAAAGTAAGGCTGAGTATACTAATACTCAGCAAGACTTAACCATCGGGTGATAACTATATCACCAAACTCTAGACATGATAGGCTTTTTGGCCGGTGGGTTCTTTTGCTGAAAAGCAACACAGAGTAGGTCCTTACTTTCAATATTTTAGCTCAAATTCTGGTTATTTACCATTTCTAAGTGAGCCAACTAATGCAATCAAGAATTTTACAATACAATTAATCCACGCAGCAATATTCACATAGTTCCATCATTAAGAGATATCATGGCCAGTTGATTAAGCAGTCTCAGATAACAGTGAGAGGCCGACAATCGATTGATTAAAACCTTGCAAGGTAAACCTAAACACACGGAGCAGTGCCCTCACAAAGTTGGCACCGACCAGGCGGTTCCCAAAAATCCTCGACTTGGGATCGAATCTTACAGCCCCGAGTACAAGGCTTATCTGGCATGCCCCCACACAGTACATCCAGTCTCACACATGTACCCCCCTCCCGGTGGCGAGCCGGGCAGGCGAATACTCAAGATTAGTAATAGTAAGATCCCGCACCGTCTCATTAAGGTACTAGGCTTACCGGTCCCATTCCCGACAAGTGCTTAGTACGTTCAAAAGCTTAGCCCACGAAAGCCACTGGACCGAAGCCCAAATCCCATGCTCTTACCACATGAGCAATCCATTTATAAAGATCTTATGATTCCAACATAAGAACCTATTCTCGCGAGTGACGAACATCACTCAACTTTTACCGGGTCCTATAGCATAGCAGCTATCGACCTAGCATACTAGTAAAAGAACATTGGTACCTAGGGATCATGCATCTAGGGTTTCATTTCAATTCCTGAAACGTAAATGCACAAACATGGCAAAGGTAATTGCATAATTTTAACAGAAGGGTTAATGATCTGGGGCTTGCCTTCATCGGCAAGGTTGGCCTTGGACCCTTCTGGACTTTGGTCCAGGTCCTGAGCTACGTCCTCGTACTGCAGCTCACCGTCAGCACCTTCGTCTCCTCCTTCCGGCACGAGCGTATAGCTACCGTCGGGAAGATCTACACGAGGATGCATATGCAGGATTTAATTGACGATTTTGATTTAATTAATTACAAAACAACACATAACACCCATGAGGTGTATGGTTGGCCACATTCACCTAGATAAACACACATTTGGTATATTCTTTCTATTAAAGTAACAACACATGGTGTTTTATTATTTATTCCTTTTAATAGTGACTGTGTACATATTTATATAAATAAACTAATTTAATTTCACCAAAACAGCAAGGGTGTGGTCTTAACCTCCTTAGCATGCTCCACATCACAAACATAGGGTCATTAGGTGTGGTGTTGGTGGTTTTCCAATTTAACTTAATATTAAGCTTCAATTGGCCTCCATTGCTTTTATTCATAAATAATTCATAAAATGCAGAGGGTGATGTTTTCTAAGCTCTATAACCCGAAGCAAAGCTACTGAACACACATGCACACTTATAAGAGCTATGAATTAAATATACCAAAAATGACAAGTTTTATCGACCAAAGCGAGATAAATGCATATAAAAATAATTAAGCAACAAAAGGATCCCAACTTTCTCACACATGACCTCTGGTCCAAAACTAAGCTATGAAACCAACATGTGTAGCAAGGGCTACTCTAGATCTTGAGCTATGCGAAAACATTTAAAGCTAAGCATAAATCAATAATAAATATTTTTGGTAGACATAAAATCATAATTAATTCAGCAGAGGTGTATTTAGGCATAAAAAGATCATATCCAGAAGTTGAGCACAAAAATCTATTTATTTTTAGCTACAAAAATCATTAAGGCAGATTCAGCTTAAATACAAAATAAAACATATTAAAAGATTTACTTAGTAACTTTGTGCAATTTTTAGTGCAGAGCCTAGACATGACATATCTAGTAACATATCCAAAATTCAGCTTGAGAGCACTTGTAGATTTTGAACTACAGCAGATCTAGGCTAAACTGATTTCAATTTTTCATGCAAACACTATCACTCAAAAGTAGGGTCATACTTTGTGAAAGTTGTAGAGTTATTCACACAAAAACCAACAAAATCGGTTTTGCAGTTTTTTGATTTTTCTGTGATTTGCTACGAATTTTCTAAGTTTCAGCTGAAACACACTTAAAAGGAAGAATCTATTCACGGAGAAGTCCCTGGAAACTTTTGGCTATTCACAACCATACCCTCGGTTTGCACCAAGGCCCTTGGAAACAAAAGCGTTCCAGCAATTGGGTCCCTGGGGGGTTTGCCGGCGCGGCGGCCGGAATTCCGGCGAGGCCGGCGGCGTTCTTGGCCGGGAAAAGGCGGGGAGGTGCTCTGTGCTCACCTAGGGCTCGATTTGTGCCGGAGTTGAATGTCGGGGCGGCTCCGGCGAGCGGGCTCGGCGGTGCCAGGCGGCGGCGGCCGTTGCGGCTTGGACTCCGGCGAGGAGCGAGGCGGAGCTGAGCAATGCGCGACGGTGGGAGCCGCAGAGGATCCTAGGGGAGGTGCTAGGGTGGTAGGCCGGCGCCAGGAGCGAGCGGGAAGGCAGCTCGGCGTCGGTGGCGGTAATGGTGGCGGCGGAGCTTCGGCGCGCACGAGGAGGAAGTGCGGCGCCTTTTATAGGCGCGGGCAAGCGGAGTAGGGTGTGCAGCGCTTCATCGCGAAGCAACCAAGGGAGAGAGAGAGGGACCCAGCCGTCGTGGGGGCGCGTGCGGCCTTGCCGGCAGGCGGCGCGGACGGGGCTCGGCGCGGGCGCGTGGCGTATGTGACGCGTGGTGGGGTGCGGTCGAGTGCGGGGTGTGGGGAACGGGCGCGGGAGCCTCGGGATGTGCGGGCCGGCGCGTGGGACCCGGACGCCGAGGCTGCACAGGCGCCACGCGGTGGCGCGCGCGGGCGCGGTGCTCTGGAGCGCGGGTGCACGGCGCGGCGCGACGTCGCTGGGTTCAATTTCGTTTACACATGTTTGACTGGCCATAACTCTAATTTTTCAAACCAAACTTTAAAAATTGTGAATAGCAAAGTTGTAGAGCATCTATAGGAGAGCAACTTTTGTAAAGGCTGACCTATGTTTTGATCAAAGGTTTGAGCACAAAAAGCTGGCAAAGATGATGTCTTTCTCGGCTCAAGTGAATAGTACTCAGCTGCAGTTGACCAAGTTTTTCACCATTTTCCACTCCAAATTTGAAATGCCACCCAAAAGCAAAGTTGTGTCCCTCGAAAAAACTGGACAACTTTTATATTGGGAGAATTTGAAGTGTTTTGGTGAAATTTGGAGAACACGGCAAAAGTTCTAGAGAGGTTCAAAGACATTAGGGGTTTTGACTAGGGTTTGGCTAGATCTTGACCAAGTCTTGACCATTAGTGGGTGTTGACTTGATTAAGATGATCATTAGTGATTGTTGGCTAGGTTTTCGAGGTGATGACCTAGGTTGACCAAGGTTTGACCAAAGTCAACGTGTTTGACTCGGTTGACAAGGTCATTAGCACTAATAATGCTAATTAAAAACCTGGGGCGTCACAGCCTACCCCGCTTAAAAAGAATCTTGTCCCGAGATTCGAAAGGAAAAGACGAAAGTAATAAGGGGTGTTCTCGGATAGAGATGTTACCCATGAAGTTAAGCTGACATTGCTTCACTTGAATTGTCGGCTTCTTACCGTGATTGCCCTTGTCTGCTCTGGAGCCTTGATTCTGCTGCTGGGGCTTGTTCTGCTTAGGGTTCGGGCACTCATTTGCATAATGCCCGGGCTGTCTACAGTTGTAGCAAATGCGGGGCGGAAGTTCCTTAGGCTTGGAAACTTGTTGCTGCTCCTTTCGGTACTGGAAATTTCCCGAAGGCTTAATCTGGGACGGGGTCACTCTCTAGTGCCCAGATGAAGAGGATTGGGACGACCCATGAGTATTCTTCTTGACAAAGCGGAACTTCTTGCCCGATCCACTTCCCGAAGTAAAGTTGGCTTGTCGTTTCCTATCTTTCTGTGCCTTCCTCATGGCATCCTCCTGAGAGATAGCTTTGTTTACCAACTCATGATAACTATTGGGCTCCAGCAGATTCAGCCTTTTGTACAATTCACCATTAAGACCATCACGGAAACGTTCCATCTTTTTAGCATCGGTGTCCACGTGATGTCCTCCGTACTGGCAGAGACTGTTGAACTTCTGTGCATATTGATACACGGTATCGACTAGCTGCTTAAGAGCCAACAAGTCTTTCATCTTTCTATCCATGAGTCCTTTAGGGATATGGTGGTCCTTGAAGGCTTGCTTGAATTCAGCCCAAGTGACTTCGTGTCCAGCAGGTTGCATGGACTTGAAATGCTCCCACCACATCAGTGCTTCACCATGAAGCTGCAAGGTCGCAAAGTTAGCCTTGCGCTCCTCAGAACAAGGCAGGGTAAACATAGAAAATTTGGCCTCTATGGCCCTGACCCATGCATCAGCTTCAAGGGGCTCTTCTGCCTTAGTAAACGTTGGGAGCTTCATCCCAAGAAACTGGGTGTATGTGGTGACCGTATGCGGTCCATCCTGATTAGCCCCATGTGGAGGTCTCTGTTGCATCTATTGCATCTGTTGGGCCATCTGCTGCTACGTCTGCAGGATCTGGCGTAACACTTCGGTTTGCGTTGCCATGAATGCCTCCGCCGGTGTCATGGGTGGTGGCGGCGGTGGGTCACCACTACCCGACGCACCAAAAACGTTAGGAGAGCTGCGTGTCGGTCCCACCATCTGAAAAATTTTGAGTTTTCATTAAACACATATTCATAAGCTTGCTCATGAAAATTAACAAGTAGAATATGCACGACGAAAACTCATTAATGGTAAGTTTTTCGAAACCGGACAGCACAGCGGTCATAAGCATAAAATTCATAAATCTCTGCTCATGTACTGAAAATTTCTCATTTTTGGTCAGTAGGTGTAGGATTTCATAAGCTCCAAGGTTGGTGCTCAACTCCGAGGCAAACTCCGAAGTTAACATGCCTGAAAAGTTCCATCACCAAGGTTTTGTCTAGCTTATTTGGACAGCGAGCAGTGTCTCACTAAAAATTTTATAACTCCCGGTATGAATGTGCAAAAATGCTGAAATTTGGTGATCATGACCATCACAATATTTTACACCACTTCGGTATTCAACTCGAGGTCCAAATTTCATCACAAATAGCTTAATTCAAGCATTCGACTCATCGCAACTGTGAGGTGTTCAACCATAGCATTACATCGATGCCAAGTTTTGGGATCACCTTAATAATACATGGGGGTTACAATGCATCCTAGCTGCACAAGAGGAAACTCCTAGTTCAGCCTACCGCAAAAATGTTGACGGATAAAACTCGTATCCACCTACGATCCGCAAGCGTACGGACCTACACCTTTTTCACCAAGGGGATTCGCTAGGTTCCTATCAATCCGCGGAGCAAGGGGATTACAAGCGTTTGATCTAGCACTACTAACTAACTTAACCAAACCCTAAACTACGGTTAATCTAGAGAACTACTATGCTACACTAGAGAGAACGATTAAACTCACAAGATATGTAAAAGACACTTGCCCAAGGGTCTACGATACTTGAACATGCAACCGCTTGAAGATACAAAACCGATCTAATCTACCGGGGGTTGTGACCACGGTTTCGCCCTTTCCCTCCCCCCAGTACTGTCACTACGCGGAGGTATTCGTGACTAGACCTATGATGATCACGGCGTATTGAAGGGTTCTAAGGGAGAAGTGAGATCTATACTCCCAACATGGCACATGGTAGCTAACCTTAAACAAGAAAGCATCTTCAACACTAGATGATAGATTGAAACCCTAAAAGTTGCGATTACATCTCAAGATCATTTACAACCCATGGACAAATGAGAAGATTACCCCATCAAGGCGCTAGACATGGCACCGTTGATCATGGTGACGCTTCCGACGGTGTCTTCCTTCTCCTCCGGGGGTGTCGTGGCAGGGCCTCGACATCCTCCTCCACTTGTGGTTGCTTCCTTTGAGTAGAGCGATCCTCCTCGTGAATGATCTCTCTCCTCTCCTTCCTCTCTAGCTTCTGGACGGCCTCCCGGGCGAATGGCTCTCTCTCTGCGAACGGCGACGCCTCCACGTACTTAGGGTTGCGTCATCTTCAGTCTCAAGAAAGGGGGGCCAAACCGCCTCGGGAGTGGGCCAGGCCGGCCGGCCTGGGCCGACCGACCCAGGCCCATCCCGTCCCGGTTCGGTCGCCCCTTCGCTCCCGTGGCTCCTCTTGACATTTTGCAATTTGCCCCCTCCAATTGCATCAATTTGACGATGTCATCCTCGCGTCCAAGATGGAAGGTCTTCTCGCATGAAGTTCAGTCTTTTACGCTTCAATCCTCGGGGATGTTCCTATGTAACACTCCTGTCCTTGCCACCTTTGGGAGTGCTTTCATCATGCTCTCGAACACGAACGGGACTCCTCATTTGCTCCTTTGAACTTGTTGTGACTCCGTCCCTTTTGTCCATGTTTTCAAACATAACACTTCCAAATGCACATACAAAGATGAACTTGTTATATCATTAGTGTGCCTAGTGGCGGGTTAGTTTCATAATCAAGTCCAAACCAAAGTGTAATGAACATGTTTCGTGTACCAAAATACACCGTCAACATCTCCCCCACGCTTAGATCTTGCTCGTCCTCGAGCAAGTTTCTCGCAAAAGAACTTTTTGCCCAAGGTGTTGAAAACGTGCTCCGCTAATTCTTCTTTCACAAGTTAGTCAATCCTTTATCTTTCATATAATAAACATAAAGCAATGATCATCATACATAAACATGGGCGTTTAGAATTTTTACCAAATCGAGATTTACCCCTACAACTCATACCTTTCACTCGAAATCCTCAATTCCAGCCATGCTTACTTCTTTGCTTCCATTAGAGGGTTTTCATGATTTTTCAAAAATAAAATTCCTACAACAAGTATTAGACAAAAAATCTTTCTCCAAGTTCTCACATGTCGCTCATATGAAGTGGCTATCCTAAACAATTCATGAACTCTCACCTCCCATAAGTCTCTCATATATCATGTAAAGTGGAGCTATAGGTATGGCTAGCGCAATTAACACAAGTATTGTCGAGCTAAGAACTTCCTCTAATGGTTGTTTATCTTTCAAAGTCAATGATCATGAGAATTAAACCATGATGTAGGGATGTCAAGGATAATAAGATATAGAATACAGGACATGTGCAAGGGCAAAAGAAAATAATACTACGAGGCACCGATGACGTCCTCGTTGTTGGATTGCACATGGTTGGGAAAAGAATGGAAGTTTCGTCTCTTAACAACAACGTGGTATCCTTCCTTACACTTTATTTAATCTTCACTTGATTCATCCCTCTTCGTATCTTTCTTGCTTTTCCTCTTTCTTTCTTTCTTTCTCTCTTTTTTTCTTTTTCTTTTCTTCTTCTTTTCTTTCTCTTTTTTTCTTTTCCATACACATATATTTTTTTTTACTTCTCTCTCTCTCTCTTGACATCTTTACCTCTCTTCCGAAGCTCTTTGCTCATCTTTTCTTGCATAAACACAATCTGAATTTTAATTGAAAACCATGCTAGAGACGAGACGAAACTTCGAATCATAGGTTGTGTTCAAGGAATACGATGTACAAAAGAGATATTATGGTTTGGGTATAGAATTCGGCGATGTACGGGACTTTCGATGTGAGAGTCTCGTTACCGAATGCATGACGAGGCTAGCAATAAAAGATATATACAAGGACATGATCATTGCTCGAAATTAAAACTTCCAAGAGAGAAGGATCCTAGCCCCAACTCATCATGCTAACCTCACTTATGGTGGAACGGATATTGAGTTGGCCTTGTATATGATTTTTCTTTGTCTCTCAACTTGGAAAAGGAGAGTTTGCTAACCTTTATTACAAGGGTTTTTCATATAATTTTCAGAATTAAAACTCCTCCAACATTAGCATCAAACTTAGCACAACCGAAACAAGGTTCTAGATCAAAGTATGGTGCGGGTACTTTTAAAGGTAAAAACTCCACTAAGCACCACGGTAAACGTTTCAAACCAAACGCTCATGCTTATATATCAAAAATTAAAGACAAACATACGAGTAAAGAAAGAAGAAGCATTGCATGAGACAAAAATTAAAAGACACTTTTTATTTGATTTTTTTCGACTCGAACACTAAATTAACACACTTCAAACTTGAAAATTTAAAGCACACCTAAAAATTTAAAACTCTCACAAACTTTAAACCAAACCAAACTAAACTCACTAAGGCAAAAATTTTAAGATCTAGCTAGCTAGCTCTCCCCCACGCTAAAACCATACGACGTCCTCGTCGTAATTTACAAAAATCCTAAGAAGGGGAAAACCCTAACCATCTAGTGGAACTTCCCACAGCTCTTGCACCACCTTTTCTTCATGTTGCCTATCATCCCAAATAACTTCCTCACGTTCCAATTAAGGAACTTGTAGTCGTCATCGACTACTCGTTCCAAATCCTCCATTCTTTGCCTCATCGCCTCCATAGCCTGGAAACACTCCTCGACCGACGTGTAGAGATCCGAGATGGAGTGACAGCAGGCCGCACAACATAACAGATGCATCCCGAATTGGTCGTCGTCGCCGGGGTCATCACCGTTGTCACCGTCGCCACCGTCGTCGGGATCTCCGCCGCCGTTTGGACCTTCGGGAGTCTTCTCTTTAGGCACCTCCTCCCAACAGAAGAGGTCGTTGTCGTCCCTTTTGGCGGCTGCCCACGAGCTCAGGCTGCGGTCGTCGGAGTAGTCACTCCCCCCGTAATCCTTCGGTTCAGGTGACTCCTCCTTGTAGTCTTTCCTCTTCATGCCGCGGAGTCGCTCCGATCTACGGACGGGAGTTAAGACCTCCTCCTTGACGTGGTGGCGAGATGCAATCGGCCCGGTCGGGACACGTCCTCCGCAACAGATGCGGGCGGTCCTCTTGATCTCCATTGATGGCTTGAGCTCGCATCGCTTCGCCTCCTCCGGCTTCAAAGGCTTCTCGGCCCCTAGCTTGATCTCCTTGCTTCTTGGGGACACCATGGCTGCTGCTTGGGTGCAAAAGGATGTAAATTGGGATGGATTCCCGAGCTCCAATCTCGTCCCTTTAAATAGTCCGAGAAGGAATGCCCTAGAACCCATCTTTTCCTTTTCTTGACTTCCCTAAAATTCTCTGACCAAACAAGGAAGTCGAAGACGCGCGTCCCAGAGAAAACCGGGGGCGAACCGCCACCCTGGGCCTCTGGGCCGATCGGACCGGGCCGGTTGGCCTGCCCTGGTTCGCGAGCCGGTTCGGTCCGGTTTTTTTTGCGTGCCCCACTATTTTTAATTGCTGGCCCATGTGGAAAAGTTGGCCTGGTAAAACTTCGCGAGAAACTCCAGAAAAATAAAATAGGAGCTATTTACACAAAGCTCACCTTGTTTTACGTCCTAGGCTTGACGTTCGGGCTCATCCTCCATGATGAAAATATCAATATGGTGAAGGGGCACAACGTCGGGTTCAAAATAAACCTTAAGCCGTTGACCATTCACCATGAATTGATCTCCTTTCATATCCATGATTGTAACCGCTCCATTGGAGAGCACCGAATGAACAATGTAAGGTCCATCCCACTTGCTTTGCAATTCCCCCTTTCCGAAAGTTTTGAATCTCGAATTATAGAGGAGGACCTTATCTCCTTCTTTAAACTCCTTCTTCTTTAACCTTTTGTCGTACCATCTTTTGATTCTCTCCTTGTATATGCTTACATTTTCATAAGCCTTCAACCTCATCTCCTCTAGCTCGCTAATTTGGATTCTCCGTTTTACTACCGCGGCGTCTAGTTCGAGGTTCATCTCTTTTATTGCCTAATACGCTTTATGTTCTAGCTCAACCGGAAGGTGACAAGCTTTGCCATAAACAAATTGATATGGGGTCATACCTATCGGTGTCTTGAACGCCGTTCGATATGCCCACAAAGCTCCATCTAACTTCTTTGACCAATCCTTGCCTCCCTTCTCTATAGTCTTGTTAAGGATGCTCTTTAGTTGCCTATTCGATGTTTCCGCTTGTCCATTGGTTTGTGGGTGATATGCCGTAGAGACTCTATGTTCGATTCCCAACTTGGACAAGCACTTCTTAAAGTTCTTCCCGGTGAAGTGAGTTCCTCCATCGCTTATCAAAATTCTCGGAGTACTGAAGCGAGGGAAAATCACACTCTTAATCATCGCAATGGATTCTTCCGTGGAAGCTTTACGACAGGGCATGGCCTCTACCCACTTGGATACATAATCAACCATAACTAGGATGTGCTCAAATCCATGCGAGTTTTTGAAAGGCCCCATGAAGTCAATTCCCCAAATATCGAATAAATCGATTTGTAGATTATAATTCAAGGGCATAGCATTCCTTTGAGATATGTTTCCGGTCCTTTGGCATTCGGGGCATGACGCAACATATCTTTTAGTATCTTCATGCATCTCCGGCCAAAAGAATCCGCTGGACCATACCTTTGCTTGGGTTCGAAAATGACTATAGTGTCCATCGTACTCTGCCGAATGACACTTTCTCAAAATTTCTTGCCTCTCTTCTCTTGGTACACATCTTCTCATAACTCCATCATTCCCAAGTTTGAAGAGGTAAGGTGAATCCCAAAAATATTTCCGGCTTTCGGAGATTATCCTCCTTTGAGTGTTTTTATCTAGATGATCAAGAGGCATTCTCCGAATCGCTCGAATGATATCGATCATCCAAGTATCCTTGTCGAGTATCGGTAGAGGTGGTCATCTCTCATCTTATCCTCTATGGGCTCTTTGTCATCTTGTCCACGGTTCATCCTAGACAAATGATCAGCCACAACATTTTTCACGCCCTTTTTATCGTGAATTTCAACATCGAACTCTTGGAGAAGAAGGATCCAACGAATCAATCTTGGTTTAGCGCCCTTCTTAGCCAAAAGATACTTGATGGCTGCGTGATCGGTGTAAACAATGACCTTCGAGTTCACGATGTAAGATCTGAATTTTTCGAAAGTAAACACCACCGCTAGCAACTCTTTTTCCGTAGTGGCATAATTTAATTGTGCCTCACTTAGAGTTTTACTAGCGTAGTATACGGCGTGAACTCGACCTTCCTTTCTTTGACCTAAAACCGCCCCTACGGCATAGTCACTTGCATCGCACATGATCTCGAGGTTGACTCCAATCCGAAGGTTGAATGATAGGAGCACTCACCAAAGCATTTTTCAAGATCCGGAATGCCGCTAAGCACTTCTCATCAAAGTCAAAAGCCACATCCTTTTGAAGGAGATGTGTTAAAGGCTTGGTGATCTTTGAGAAGTCCTTAATAAATCTTCTATAGAATACGACATGACCTAGAAAGCTCCTTAAGGACTTAACATCCGTTGGAGGTGGGAGTTGCTCAACCATCTCCACTTTAGCTTTGTCCACCTCAATTCCTCTCTCGGATATAACATGTCCGAGCACTATGCCTTGCTTTACCATGAAGTGGCACTTTTCCCAATTTAGCACTAGATCGACCTCTGCACACCTCGTGAGAACCTTGCCTAAGTTTGCCAAGCAATCCACGAATGTCTTCCCATAAACGGAAAAATCATCCATGAACACCTCGACAATTTCCTCGATAAATTCCGAACACTGCCATCATGCAACGTTGAAAAGAGGCCGGAGCATTGCATAAACCGAAGGGCATCCTTCTATATGCAAACGTTCCATAAGGGCAAGTAAACATTGTCTTGTGTTGATCATCCGGGTGAATAGGAATTTGCATGAACCCCGAGTATCCATCGAGAAAGCAAAAATAAGCGTGATTTGCTAACCTCTCGAGCATCTCGTCAATGAACGGTAGGGGGAAGTGATCTTTCTTCGTTGCTTTGTTTAGCTTTCGATAATCGATACACATCCACCATCCGGTCACGGTTCTTTGCGGTATTAATTCGTTCTTCTCATTCTTCACCATGGTTAAACCTCCTTTCTTCGGCACACAATGTACCGGGCTCACCCACTCGCTATGCGGCACCGGGTAGATGATTCCGGCATCAAGCAACTTGATAACCTCCTTCTTTACTACCTCTCGCATGGCATGGGTTAACCTCCTTTGATGGTCCACTACGGGCTTACATTGGTCTTCCATTGGTATACGATGAGTGCAAAAGGCTGGGCTAAGTCCTTTGAGATCATTAATTGAATATCCAATCACCTTCTTATGCTTTTTCAATAAATTCAGCAGCTTCTCATTTTCTTCGGGACTCAACTCGTCGCTCATGATGACTGGATAAGTCTTGTCTGGGCCCAAAAATTCGTACTTTAATCCTTTGGGCAAAGGTTTGAGATCCACCTCGGGCACTTGTGGCTCTTCGGGTTTAGTATCTCCTATGTCTTCGAATTTTTCTTCCTCCACGCTTCCATCTTGTGGTTCTAATCCTTTTGTTGCTTCCTCTACTTCCTCATCTTGTTGATCATTGGATTGATTCTCCATCGCTCTTTGCAGCGGGTCTCTAAGGGTTTCAACAAAACAAAGGCTACCTACCTCCTCTACTTCTTCATCTTCGGGAGGAAAAGGTGAAGGATGACTAGAAGCGCGAAGAAAATTATATGTGTACTTATCTCCATTAAGATTTAATGTTACTTTGTCTTCTCCGGCATCCAACACGGCATCAACCAACTTAAGAAAAGGCCTATCTAAGATTATATGATCATGATTATTGTAGTAGGCATCTATAACAAAGAAATCCGTTGGTATACACTTTCCAGAGATGATTACATTAATGTTGCAAGCAATACCTAGAGGTTTAATAGTTCTACCATCTCCCATGATTAACTTTGTTGAAGTTGGAGCTAAGTCTAGGTTGTGGTCTTGAACTTTATCGTAAATCTTGGAGGATAGAACACTTACTTGAGCTCTGATGTCGCATAAAGCCTTGCATTGAATTCCATTAATCTCGCAACTCAAGTGTGGTGTCGTCTTCTCCTCTTGATCGGATCCTATTGCATAAACTTCGGCAAGGCGAGTGTATGGTGATGCTTCAGGCTTGATCCCCGTGATTCTTTTCACCTCGGCTATGTGATCCGGATCCACTTCATCATCGCTAAAGAGCTTTCGAAAGATATCACCGGCGGTTTCAAGATCGTTCGAATTTTCCGCTTGCTTTTCCGGTGGGAAATCCACTTCCAGTGCTCTCACCATCCCCTTTTGGTTAGGGAACAGTCTTCTCTTATCGAATACTTCTCCATAATCAATTGGAACCCAATCCATTTCCTCGAACTCCCTTAATGGCTTCGCGCTTGACATACTCCTTTTATTTGTTTCGTCCGACTTGGCGAAGTCAACGCTCGGGGTAGTTCTTGGCTTGATGTGTACTTCTTCAAACTTTTCCGGTATTGGCTCCTCTTTATTGTCTTCCGGGGTTGCCTTCTTGGAAATTTCAGCACATGTCTTCTTCCTCAAATCGTGTTCCGGCTCTTCCGAAAGTCTTGTTTCCCAATCTCTTTGCATGGCTGCCGCTTTGCTAATCTTTTGTAAAAGTTGAGCGGCTTCCGTGAGTGTTTTCTCTATGAGATCCCCACCTGCACACATTTGAACATGTTCCATGCAACTAGGGGTTAGGGAAAAGAAAAATGTATGCAAGAGTACGTCACCGGAGAAGCCGAATCTTGGTCCTTGTTCAATCAATTCATTAAATCTATTCCAAGCTTGATCTATCCCTTCCTCTTCTCCTTGCATGAAGGTGATCACTTGCCTCCTTAGACGTTGAACCTTGCTTATTGGAAAAAACTTCTCACAAAATTTCTTCGTCAACTTATTCCAATTCCCCTCAACTTCAAAGGACGCAAACGAGTACCATGTCTTTGCTTCGCCGGCAAGTGAGTATGGAAAGAGATTCCACTTGAACCATTCATCGGGAACTCCTTCTTGACGCACCGTGTTGCATTGCGTCGTGAAATGCTTTATGTGTCTATATGGATTCTCCGTGTCCATCCCTCTAAATGGGGTTGCCGCCGCCATCTCGATGATCCTAGCCTTGATTTCATACTTGGTCGCTTCGAGCTTCGAATCCGACTCTTGTACCTTTATGTCTTCACATCGAGGACTAGCGTAATCCCGTAGTGATTTCTCCAGTTCTTCCACAGGGTGGTTGGCGAACGCCATCTAGACAACAAGATAGAAAAACAAAAACAAAACAAAATGGTTTTCTAGGTAATAGGGGTTAGATGTTAGCAACAAACGATAAACAAAAACAAAACTAGATGCAAAACCAAACGATGTAAACTGGCTTGCTCCCCGGCAACGGCACCAGAAAAAGGGGCTTGTTGACGGATAAAACTCGTATCCACCTACGATCCACAAGCGTACGGACCTACACCTTTTTCACCATGGGGATTCGCTAGGTTCTTATCAATCCGCGGAGCAAGGGGATTACAAGCGTTTGATCTAGCACTACTAACTAACTTAACCAAACCGTAAACTACGGTTAATCTAGAGAACTACTATGCTACACTAGAGAGAATGATTAAACTCACAAGATATGTAAAAGACACTTGCCCAAGGGTCTATGATACTTGAACATGCAACCGCTTGAAGATACAAAACCGATCTAATCTACCGGGGGTTGTGACCACGGTTTTGCCCTCCCCCCCTCGTACTGTCACTACGCGGAGGTATTCGTGACTAGACCTATGATGATCACGGCGTATTGAAGGGTTCTAAGGGAGAAGTGAGATCTATACTCCCAACATGGCATGGTAGCTAACCTTAAACAAGAAAGCATCTTCAACACTAGATGATAGATTGAAACCCTAAAAGTTGCGATTACATCTCAAGATCGTTTACAACCCATGGACAAATGAGAAGATTACCCCATCAAGGCGCTAGACATGGCACCGTTGATCATGGTGACGCTTCCGACGGTGTCTTCCTTCTCCTCCGGGGGTGTCGTGGTAGGGCCTCGACGTCCTCCTCCACTTGTGGTTGCTTCCTTCGAGTAGAGCGATCCTCCTCGCGAATGATCTCTCTCCTCTCCTTCCTCTCTAGCTTCTGGACAGCCTCTCGGGTGAATGGCTCTCTCTCTGCGAATGGCGGTGCCTCCACGTACTTAGGGTTGCGTCATCTTCAGGCTCAAGAAAGGGGGGGCCGAACCACCTCGGGAGTGGGCCAGGCCGGCCGGCCTGAGCCGACCGGCCCAAGCCCATCCCGGCCCGGTTCGGTCGCCCATTCGCTCCCGTGGGTCCTCTTGACATTTTGCACTTTGCCCCCTCCAATTGCATCAATTTGACGATGTCATCCTCGCGTCCAAGATGGAGGGTCTTCTCGCATGAAGTTCAGTCTTTTACGCTTCAATCCTCGGGGATGTTCCTATGTAACACTCCGGTCCTTGCCACCTTTGGGAGTGATTTCATCATGCTCTCGAACATGAACGGGACTCCTTATTTGCTCCTTTGAACTTGTTGTGACTCCGTCCCTTTGGTCCATGTTTTCCTGCAAAAACATAATACTTCCAAATGCACATACAAAGATGAACTTGTTATATCATTAGTGTGCCTAGTAGCGGGTTAGTTTCATAATCAAGTCCAAACCAAAGTGTAATGAACATGTTTGGTGTACCAAAATACACCGTCAACAAAAAACCAACCAAAAAACGGCTACACACACTAGGGAATTCCTTCCTACTACCAGACTCGTACAACTCCTTACTTCATTACAGCATACCAACTTCCAACTAGATGACAAGCTAGTCTTAGGTTTACTTCCTACTGGTTTGGTCTTCCCATGCCGAAGAAAAGCTAAGGTGAAGCAGGTCCAGACTCTACTCCAAATTCTCCTTGAATGTCCTCAGCATCTCCTTCTTCTTCTGGTCCGGGAAAGACAGGTTCCGGAGGTGGGGCTGTTATCGCTTCCAGTTGATTCTCTAGTTCAAACATATATTGATCATTATGTTGTAGCATGAAATTCTGCTCATGAATAACTTCACTTAATTCTCGTATTTTTGCCTTATCCTTGTGTCTTCCCTTCTTGAGATTGGCTATCATTGCGCGGGCTTCCCTCAACTCTTGGGTGGTACTTTCCACTTCTTTAACTCGTTGCCTATAAATTTGGTGTCTATAGAACGACTTTCTCCCACCATCATTTGATATGTGTCAAACATAGCTTTGGAGAAACGGACTGAGGTAACAAGGTCAGGACTACAGTGAGAGTTGCCTTGAGCGGAGAGAAAAGCTTCGCGTTCGACCCATGGTCCAGTGTGTCGCTCAGGTAAAGGAATCACTTTGGCTGCAGTGCCAGCTACCAAGTCAGGATGCTTCCCACAAAAAGTTGTGAGCGCTTCAAGAGCAGCCTTTTGCACAGTGTCAGCCAGGTTCAACCCTTGCGCCTTACTCTCCCATGCTTCCCAAGCAGGATTTGTTAGGCACACGGGGACTTTCACCTTCACTTCACAACGAAGGAGCTGGCCTGTGGTCATGACCTCACATGTCAAGTACTCTGGATAAGCGGTGTACCCAAAGTCCTTCAGGGTGTCCCACAAGAGCGTAGGGAATCCACCCTCCTCGAGGCAGTTCACGGGAGTCCATGCTTCCACATCAGCCGACGCAGATTCAACGTTGTCCATCTGGACATAACGACAAAAGTGAGAACCAGACGGATGTGAGTGTACAAGGATAGATTCGGTCAACGATAAAAAGAGTACGTGGTTAAGAAATAGGGTAGCCATTGGTACGAACATACAACTTGGCAAAGTTCTGGCAGTTGTGAACAAAAATTCATAACTTGAAAACCAGAGCTCCAAAAATTCTCAAATTTTTGTAGCAACTCAGCAAGGTTATGAGGCACATTTTCGATATTCCAAAGTTGATCTAGAAAGATTAGGAAGGTGCTTCAATTAAGCAAGGTTTCAGATTAGGTTCCCGGAAAAACAGCAGGATAGAGGTTCACTAATCCGAGCATAACTTGAGATATACAGAAACTATGACCGTGAATTTTTGCGAGCAAAAACTAGATTAGATATGGAGCAACTTTGGTATGGATCATCTATTCAAATTAATTTTTGAACAGGGTGCAAAAATTTAGGCAAACAGCCCTATCAGATTTTTGGACAGCAACACATCTACACATGAGAGGCTATGCAAAGAAAATGCACACTAGCAAAATTTCACCTAGAGAGCACACAAAACATGTATGTGTCCATTTTTAAATTTCCACGATTTTTAACATGATGCATGACATCCTATTCGTCCTCACAAGGCGATCAAGCCAAAAATTGAAGTTAGTGTCGGTGGCAAGGCATGTTTACGTTTCTCCCTATAATAGCTAGTCGAGAACTATTCGATACTCACTTAGCGACTTACGAAACGTGATTAGTGTACCTGCAGAAGATCACAGAACACATCGAACCTTTCGTGCCAGCACTCACGAAAGCATCCACATACATTACCGTTCACTATAGAAACGACACCCATGCGTTTATCGCTGCATGGACAGCGTCCAACCTCAGACACCCTCCGTTTGAATGGAGTGTATCCTTCCCTCGCATATTCGTAATGCGGAACGCACACGTATGGCAAAACGTGGCGACATCACAACCCATGACATGTTCATCTTGAATAGAGCATGCCATCCTTCGTACGACTCGCATACGGAAAGCGCACGTATAAAACACGTGGCATCCAACCGAGAAGATAGGATCCGTGGAATGGATTGCCCTATCGACCCTCGCATACTCGTGATGCGGCATAGCACACGTATGAAACACGTGGCTTAAGAAGTGCTGGAAGTTAGCAAAATAAACCATAGATTTGACTAGCCACCTGAAAGAACCCCAAAAATTCCCTCTAGGGCTCTCGGTCTATTTCCGTCCTTAACGATCCAACGTATTTTGTAAATACAAACAATCTTGGCAAGTTTTATTCAAAAACATGTGATTAAGATTGTTAATTAAACTCTGATGCATATTAATCACTCTGGTACCAGCTGTGACAACCCGCTCGAGAAAATACCGTACTATCACCTAAACCAATCCACTTTGGTCACTAAGCGATAATAAAGTACCATCCCGTCGTAAGTTGCCGGGTCAAAGCCCGGTAAATCACTTGGTTAACACACGGAGGATCGAACATATGCATTAAAACTCACACGAAGGCGAGTCCAGAGTACAGAACATAGATTAAATCCAAATTTGCCCCGAAGGGTTAATTATTATAAACCATGGTTCATGACATGATAAGTAAAGGTTCAGAGTTTGAAAACAACGGAAAAATAAACTAGCGATACGATAGACATCACAGGAGGCCATCTGTAATGCCGTCACTCGTCGTCCACCCATTCCAGCTCCTAGCCGGGTGGAATCTCACCAGGCCAAACAACAACACCTGCAACAACATTATAAAGCAAGGCTGAGTATACAAATACTCAGCAAGACTTAACCGTCAGGTGATAACTATATCACCAAACTCTAGACATGATAGGCTTTTTGGCCGGTGGGTTCTTTTGCTGAAAAGCAACACAGAGTAGGTCCTTACTTTCAATATTTTAGCTCAAATTCTGGTTATTTACCATTTCTAAGTGAGCCAACTAATGCAATCAAGAATTTTACAATACAATTAATTCACGCAGCAATATTCACATAGTTCCATCATTAAGGGATATCATGTCCAGTTGATTAAGCAGTCTCAGATAATGGTGAGAGGCCGACAATCGATTGATTAAAACCTTGCAAGGTAAACCTAAACACACGGAGTAGTGCCCTCACAAAGTTGGCACCGACCAGGCGGTTCCCAAAAATCCTCGGCTTGGGATCGAATCTTACAGTCCCGGGTACAAGGCTTATCTGGCATGCCCCCACACAGTACATCCAGTCTCACACATGTACCCCCCTCCCGGTGGCGAGCCGGGCAGGCGGATACTCAAGATTAGTAATAGTAAGATCCCGCACCGTCTCATTAAGGTACTAGGCTTACCGGTCCCATTCCCAACAAGTGCTTAGTACGTTCAAAAGCTTAGTCCACAAAAGCCACTGGACCGGAGCCCAAATCCCATGCTCTTACCACATGAGCAATCCATTTATAAAGATCTTATGATTCCAACATAAGAACCTATTCTCGCGAGTGACGAACATCACTCGACTTTTACCGGGTCCTATAGCATGGCAGCTATCGACCTAGCATACTAGTAAAAGAACATTGGTACCTAGGGATCATGCATCTAGGGTTTCATTTCAACTCCTCAAACGTAAATGCACAAACATAGCAAAGGTAATTGCATAATTTTAACAGAAGGGTTAATGATCCAGGGCTTGCCTTCGTCGGCAAGGTTGGCCTTGGGCCCTTCTGGACTTTGGTCTAGGTCCTGAGCTACGTCCTCGTACTGCAGCTCAGCGTCAGCACCTTCGTCTCCTCCTTCCGGCACGAGCGTATAGCTACCGTCGGGAAGATCTACACGAGGATGCATATGTAAGATTTAATTGACGATTTTGATTTAATTAATTACAAAATAACACATAACACCCATGAGGTGTATGGTTGGCCACATTCACCTAGATAAACACACATTTGGTATATTCTCTCTATTAAAGTAACAACACATGGTGTTTTATTATTTATTCCTTTTAATAGTGACTGTGTACGTATTTATATAAATAAACTAATTTAATTTCACCAAAACAGCAAGGGTGTGGTCTTAACCTCCTTAGCATGCTCCACATCACAAACATAGGGTCATTAGGTGTGGTGTTGGTGGTTTTCCAATTTAACTTAATATTAAGCTTCAATTGGCCTCCATTGCTTTTATTCATAAATAAATTCATAAAATGCAGAGGGTGATGTTTTCTAAGCTCTATAACCCTAAGCAAAGCTACTGAACACACATGCACACTTATAAGAGCTATGAATTAAATATACCGAAAATGACAAGTTTTATCGACCAAAGCGAGATAAATGCGTATAAAAATAATTAAGCAACAAAAGGATCCCAACTTTCTCACACATGACCTCTGGTCCAAAACTAAGCTATGAAACCAACATATGTAGCAAGGGCTACTCTAGATCATTAGCTATGCAAAAACATTTAAAGCTAAGCATAAATCAAGAATAAATATTTATGTCAGATATAAAATCATGGTTAATTCACCAGAGGTGTATTTAGGCATAAAAAGATCATATCCAGAAGTTGAACACAAAAATCTATTTATTTTTAGCTACAAAAATCATTAAGTCAGATTCAGCTTAAATACAAAATAAAACATATTAAGAGATTTACTTAGTAACTTTGTGCAATTTTTGGTGCAGATCCTAGACATGACATATCTAGTAACATATTCAAAATTTAGCTTGAGAGCACTTGTAGATTTTGAACTACAGCAGATCTAGGCTAAACTGATTTCAATTTTTCATGCAAACACTATCACTCAAAGGTAGGGTCATGCTTTGTGAAAGTTGTAGAGTTATTCACAAGGAAACCAACAAAATTGATTTTGCATTTTTCTGATTTTTCTGTGATTTGCTACGAATTTTCTAAGTTTCAGCTGAAACACACTTAAAAGGAAGAATCTATTCACGGAGAAGTCCCTGGAAACTTTTGGCTATTCACAACCATACCCTCGGTTTGCCCCAAGGCCCCTGGAAACAAAAGCGTTCCAGCAATTGGGTCCCTGGGGGGGTTCGCCGGCGCGGCGGCCGGAATTCCGGCGAGGCCGGCGGCGTTCTTGGTCGGGAAAAGGCGGGGAGGTGCTCTGTGCTCACCTAGGGCTCGATTTGTGCCGGAGTTGAAGGTCGGGGCGGCTCCGGCGAGCGGGCTCGGTGGCGCCAGTCGGCGGCCGCCGCTGCGGCTTGGACTCCGGCGAGGAGCGAGGCGGAGCTGAGCAATGCGCGACGGTGGGAGCCCCAGAGGATCCTAGGGGAGGTGCTAGGGTGGTAGGCCGGCGCCAGGAGCGAGCGGGAAGGCAGCTCGGCGTCGGCGGCGGTAATGGTGGCGGCGGAGCTCCGGCGCGCACGAGGAGGAAGTGCGGCGCCTTTTATAGGCGCGGGCAAGCGGAGCAGGGCGTGCAACGCTTCATCGCGAAGCAACCGAGGGAAGAGAGGGGGACCCGGCCGTCGTGGGGGCGCGTGCGGCCTTGCCGGCGGGCGGCGCTGATAGGGCTCGGCGCGGGCACATGGCGCATGCGACGCGTGGCGGGGTGCGGCTCCCGAGGGATGTGGTCGAGCGCAGGGTGTGGGGAACGGGCGCGGGAGCCTCGGGATGCGCGGGCCGGCGCGGGGGACCCGGACGCCGAGGCTGCACAGGCGCCACGCGGCGGCACGCGCGGGCGCGGCGCTCTGGAGCGCGGGTGCCCAGCGCGGCACGACGTGGCTGGGTTCAATTTCGTTTACACATGTTTGACTGGCCATAACTCGAATTTTTCAAACCAAACTTTAAAAACTGTGAATAGCAAAGTTGTAGAGCATCTATAGGAGAGCAACTTTTGTAAAGGCTGACCAATGTTTTGATCAAAGGTTTGAGCACAAAAAGCTGGCAAAGATGATGTCTTTCTCGGCTCAAGTGAATAGTACTCAGCTGCAGTTGACCAAGTTTTTCACCATTTTCCACTCCAAATTTGAAATGCCACCCAAAAGCAAAGTTGTGTCCCTCGAAAAAACTGGACAACTTTTATATTGGGAGAATTTGAAGTGTTTAGGTGAAATTTGGAGAACGCGGCAAAAGTTCTAGAGAGGTTCAAAGACATTAGGGGTTTTGACTAGGGTTTGGCTAGATCTTGACCAAGTTTGACCATTAGTGGGTGTTGACTTGATTAAGATGATCATTAGTGATTGTTGGCTAGGTTTTCGAGGTGATGACCTAGGTTGACCAAGGTTTGACCAAAGTCAACGTGTTTGACTCGGTTGACGAGGTCATTAGCACTAATAATGCTAATTAAAAACCTGAGGCGTCATAACCCCCCCCCACACCATCGTCCATTAGCAATACGGGACTAATAGATGGTGTACCCCTTCCAACGCTAATGGGCTTTACAATATTTGTGACCCATTAAGACTTTTACACCATAATAGATCAAATCCATCTGAGCCCATTAGTGGATCAAATCCAGTTGGCTCTAGGGCATATTTCCAACAGTCTCCCACTTGCACTAGAGTCAACTATGCAAGTATATCCATCCTCATTCGGCTTCCAACCCCTTAACAGTGTGACCCTATAGGTTCACGTACACATAGACATGACCCGAGTACTCCTACTCGACCAATAGTTGATAGCGGCCTCTAGCAACACGTGTCAACTCCTATGCATACATAAAGATCTTATCAGACGAACCATCACATCGTTTCATACATGCTATTCCCTTTGCCTCACGATATTTGGTCTAGCTCCAAGCTGACCTCTCTTTCTCGATACCGTGATTCGGATCCTTTAAGAGGGTTAACTCTTAACCCAGCACGGCCATGCATTTCTTGATCCGATCACTCGAGGGGCCAGAGATATCTCTCTCAAGTAGAGAGGGGCAAATCCCATCTTGATCGACCATGCCTCACAGCATGCTTCCTGACAAACCCGAAAGCCACCTTTATAACCACCCAGTTACGGAGTAGTGGTTGATAGCCCCTAAGTAGGTCAATTCACATCTTGAGTACATGCGACAATCTCAAGTCTAAGGACATAGCATACACGTTGTGTAAACAGAGAACTACATAACAAAGTCTCAAATTGGGTTAGTCAAGCCCCACGTCATACCTGTGCCCACATTATTAGTTATACATCTCCATGTTCATGACTTGTGAAACATAGTCATCAACTAATACATGTGCTAGTCATTAACTCATACTAGGGATAACTTTTGAATAACCATACAAGTAAAAGAGTTTCAGAAACAATTCACATAATTGCCAATCAAATACAAGTCACCTTTTCATGGATATTCAATAAAAGAACAAAGTGTCATGGATACAATGAAATATAATCATCTCTATGATTCTTTATAAGACATATTTCTAACATTCTTCCACTTGCACTTGAGCTAATCTAGAATGTATCTAATACCCATAGCTCTCATGTGCGCCTCATGCTTAGACTGTGGAAGGGGTTTTGTCAAAGGATCTGCAACATTCAAATCCGTGTGTACTTTGCATATCTTGATATCATCTCGTCTAACGATCTCTCGTACCAGATGAAATTTTCACAGTACATATTTATTCTTTTGGTGGTTCCTTGGCTCCTTTGCTTGCGCAATAGCCCCATTGTTGTCACAGTAAAGATCCAGTGGGCTAGAGACACTCGGAAACACACCAAGTTCAGAAAGGAACTTCCTTATCCAAACACCCTCCTTTGCAGCTTCCGAAGCCGCAATGTACTCGGCTTCTGTTGTAGAATCAGCCACTGTCTCCTGCTTGGAACTCTTCCAGCTCACAACACCACCGTTTATCGTAAATACGTATCCTGATTGCGACTTTGAATCGTCTTGGTTAGTTTGGAAACTAGCATCGGTGTAACCCGTTACAACGAGCTCCTCCTCACCACCATAGACTAGGAACATGCCTTTAGTCCTTCTTAAGTTCTTAAAAACATTTTTAACCGCTGTCCAGTGACCCTCACCCGGATCAGATTGGTATCTGCTTGTAACACTGTGCGCATACGAAATATCTGGACGTGTACATATCATTGCATACATAATAGATCCGATGGCCGAAGCATACGGTATTCTCCTCATGCATTCCCGCTCATCAGTAGTCGAAGGACACTGAATCTTGCTAAGATGTATGCCATGTGACATAGGCAAGAACCCTTTCTTCGCCTCTTCCATGTTGAACCTTTTCAACACTTTATCAATGTAAGTGTCTTGGCTTAATCCTATAAGCCTTTTTGATCTATCTCTATAGATTTTGATGCCCAAAATGTATGCCGCCTCACCTAAGTCCTTCATCGAAAAACTATTTTTCAATAAGGTCTTAGCGGCCTCAAGCATAGGAATGTCATTTCCAATCAGCAATATGTCATCCACATATAAGATTAGAAATACTACAGAGCTCCCACTTGCCCTCTTGTAAACACAAGACTCTTCTTCACTCTGAATGAAACCAAACCCTTTGACCACTTCATCAAAGCGAAGGTTCCAACTCCGAGATGCCTGCTTCAATCCATAAATGGACTTTTGAAGTTTGCATACCTTTCCAGCATTGATTGGATCAACAAATCCCTCGGGTTGTGCCATATACACATCCCCAGTCAGATTCCCATTTAGGAAATCTGTTTTGACATCCATCTGCCATATCTCATAATCGAAATATGCAGCTATAGCTAGAATGATTCGAATAGATTTAAGCATCGCTACGGGCGAGAATGTCTAGTTGTAGTCAACTCCTTGAACTTGTCGAAAACCTTTTGCAACAAGTCAAGCTTTATAGATGTGAACATTTCCATCCATGTCTCTCTTCTTCTTATAGATCCATTTGCACTTTATGGGTTTAACACCATCTGGCGGGTCAACCAAGTTCCAAACTTAATTGTCACCCATGGAATCTATTTCGGATCTCATGGCACTTTGCCATTTCTCAGAATTTGGGTCCATCATTGCTTCCGCATATGTCATAGGTCATCATTGTCTAACAACAATATGTCGCACTCTCCCGTGATCATGAGATTGAGCTTATCAGTTGCGCGACGTGCCCTTTCAGACCTTCATGGTTGTGATGGTGCTTCTGTTGCCACGGGCATCTCAACTCGTTCAGCTACATTAGCATCACTTGTGAAATCTTGCCCAAGCGGCTCATCTTGAACTTCTTCAAGATACACCTTTTGTCTACATTTTTCTCTTTTAAGAAACTCTTTCTCTAAGAAAACACCATTCCGGGCGCCAAACACTTTGCCTTCCGACCAGTTGTAGAAATAATATCCCAAGGTTTCCTTTGGGTATCACACGAATATGCACTTGTCCGATTTAGGTGTTAATTTATCTGATTGAAGTTTCTTCACATAAACCTCACAACCCCAAATTTTCAGAAAAGACAAACTGGGAGTCTTACCAGTCCACATCTCATATGGTGTCTTAACTACGGACTTAGATGGTACCCTATTTAAAGTGAAAGCTGCGGTTTCTAGAGCATAACCCCAAAATGATAATGGTAGGTCCGACTGGCTCATCATTGATCGGACCATGTCCAACAAAGTTCGATTACGTCGCTCGGATACACCGTTTCTCTGGGGTGTTCCAGGTGGCGTAAGTTGTGGAACAATTCCGCAACTCTTTAGATGAATGCTAAACTCGCGACTCAAATACTCACCTCCACGATCAGATTGCAAGGCCTTGATTTTCTTGCCACATTGATTTTCTACTTCACTCTGAAATTCTTTGAACTTTTCAAAAGTTTCAGACTTGTGCTTCATTAAATAGACATAACCATATCTACTTAAATCATCAGTGAACGTTATGAAGTATTGGTATCCACCTCTAGCTGTCGTACTCATTGGTCCGCACACATCCGTATGTATAAGTTCTAGTAAGTCTGAGGCTCTCTCAGGGGAACCTGAGAAAGGCATTTTGGTCATCTTGCCTAGCAAACAAGCTTCACATGTCTCGTAGGATTCAAAATCAAACGAAGTTAAAAGTCCATCATTATGGAGCTTCTTCATGCGCTTTTCACTGATGTGACCCAAATGACAATGCCATATGTAGGTTGTTGGGGATTCGGAATTGAGTCTAATAAGGTCAATACCATAAGATCACCACGATTCGGCAGGGGCAATTCAAAAGTCTAACAGCGAAATCCCTAAAGCCAATCAACACCTCTTCACTCTTTTTACGTTAGCTTTCACCAGGTACCCTTCGTCGTCCGAAAGTTTTAGCGTAGGGCGAAGAGTTCAATTTCCCAAACTTTGGGCTTGATACTTTCGGCTTTTCCCAGGACGAAACCCCAGGGCCGAATCCTCTCTGTCCAGTGAGTGTTAGCCCATATATCGCCCGGGGGTTTCGTCGCCGCTAACAACTTATCCATTCGTATCTGGTTTTGCGTGTGTTTCAGGTATGGGAATTCACTAGGCGAAAGGGACATCTCCGAAGATCGAAGGTCTTCACCCGACAGGCGCACGTGCTGATACCGGAAAAAGCGCCGCAATATGCGGCACGATTTCAGGAAAGCGCCGATTACGTGAAGACCCAATGGAGAATTCCCAAAATTGGCCTAGTACATTCTTGTTTGATCCGTTTTACACAAGGACAATTTCGGTATGTAAAAAGTCCATTCGTTTCCCTATAAAAGGAGGCCGACTGGCACTTGTAAAGGGGATCGTCTTTCGAGAATTACACTGTTGAGGGTTAGCTTTTTGTCTTCCTAGTATTTTCTGCTTGAGCCCTTCGATTCATTGTTCGTGTTTTGGCTTCGCCGTAGCACAACATAGGTAGGACTCAAATCATTAGGTCGAGACCTTTTAGCACTTATGTTACAGATAGGTGAATCATCAAGATTTAAAACAAATAAGCCATTCACAATGGATGCACAAGCCGCAAACATATTATCCTTAGAGATCACACAACCATTGCTTTCACTCGCAAATGAATAACCATCCTTCATCAAACATGAAGGAGATAAAATGTTTCGACTCAAACTAGGAACAAAATAACAATTATTCAACTCCATAATAAATCCCGACGGGTGGTGGAGTTGCATCGTCCCGACGGTCAACGCAGCAACTCTTGCATTATCGCCCACATGGAAATCAACTTCTCTTCTTTCCACGCTTCTACTTCTTATCATTCCCTGTATCGAATTGCAAATGTGAGCAACCGATCCGGTATCAAATACCCAAGAATTAATAACAGTATTAGCGAGAAAAATATGATCTGTAACGTAAACATGAAGTGTACCTGAAGCGGAAGTACCCTTACTTCCCTTGTTCTTCAAAGAAGCTAGGTAGAGCTTGCAGTTTCTTTTCCAATGACCAATTTCCTTACAATGAAAACATTCAGCCTTGGCAGCTGGACTAGCCTTGGGCGCCTAGTTTGGCATGGGGATCTTATCCTTAGCCTTGCCTTTCTTCTTCCAAGAATTGCCCTTCCTTTTAAAGGTCGGCTTGTTTTGGATCGCCATCACATGACTGCTGCCAGCGCCTTTCTTGATGTCACTCTCTGCTGTCTTTAGCATACCACACAGTTCATTCAAGCCCTTCTCCGCCCCATGCGTATGGTAGTTCGAGATGAAGTTCCCATAGCTGGGCGGAAGAGATGTGAGAATGAAGTCAGTGGACAACTCCTTGCCTAGTGGGAAGCCTAGCTTCTCCAACCTCTGAACGTAACCAACCATTTTGATTACATGTGGTCCTACTGGCGCACCTTCTGCCAACTTGCACTCCACAAAGGCTTTAGAGACATTGAACCTTTCAGTCCTAGCCTGTGTGGCGAACATATCTTTGAGTGCCACGACCATATCGTGCACATGGACTGACTCAAACTGCATTTGCAAGTCAGGTTCCATACACGCAAGCATAAGGCAGCCCACTTCAAGATCGACATCCCATGCCTTCTTGTAAGCATTCTTTTCAGCGAGTGTTGCATTTTCATCAGGCTCCTCCGGTAAAGGGGTGTCTAGAACCTCTTCCTTTTTCTCAGCTTTGAGAATAATTCTCAGGTTACGGATCCAATCCGTATAGTTTGTTCCATTCAACTTGTCCTTCTCAAGGATCGTACGCAAAGAAAATTCCTTACTAGGTGCCATCTACAACAAAATAATAAATGTAAAATACTAAGACAAGATATCCGTGACTGAGTAAAATAAAAGAATTTACTCCCACTAAAATCAATATCCCCACGTTGATACTTAGTGATTCAGAATCCACAACTAACAAGTCTACTAGTGAGTTTTTGCGTCACCGCTAGTAGACAAGGTAGATCGGTAAGCAACTCTTTGCTAATCATATCACATATGACTCATGTTGTTGGGTGACATCTCTATGTCTAGGCTCCCAACCTTTATGCCCCAAAGTCCTTAACCGTTAAGATGACTTTGATAAGCAAACCAACACTTATGCGTGTAAGTATCTGATACAAACCCGTCTAGTCAAGGAAAACTAGTGGCACCCTAATTTCATAGACCCACCACTAATTGAACGAGATGTGGGACGGTGGCAAGTGTTGGGAGGGCATGTTAACTTAAACTTCCAAAGGGATCGTTCTACTCGTAACATCACACGCAAGAAGTTAACCATTATCGCATGTAAAAGTAGAACGATAAGAACGACATTCACACAGTTGTATCACGGTATGGCCCATTGTCACATGGTGATCTCCATCTCCATTGACCTGTACATCATGTTGATCTCCATCTCCATGATCTGTGTGTGCCATCCTCCATGTGATGAGTCCTCTAAGAACTATCTAACGCGTGCTAGTAATGAAAGTTACACAATCGCACATTAGATCATCACAAATTGGTACGCAGACCATTACATTAATTTTGACAATACATGTGGCTCCAGCCGTATTACCGTACACGTGACACGCAGGTCACGAAAAAATTACACACATGCATCATATACACATATAGGCCATACCGATCACAAAATCTGCAAAACATATTATCGCAATTCCGACGTCCAAACTTAAAACGCTCGAAAAACCATCTTGCAAGCCGAATTTTGCAAATCTAATTTCGCTGAGACCAGTAGTCCTGGTTTATCACATGTGTAAAATTTTCTGTAGATCAATTTTCATATAGAAAACGTCTTCATCCGAGTTAACCACGAAAAGTTATGGCTGTTTTACTGAACAACATGTTTTCTGGTTTTTCCCGGGCCGGTAGCAGATCCAATCTGCTGCCGCCACGCATCCCATGCGCCTGGCACTTGACCTAGCTTCGATTTGATCAATCCAATTGATCTCCTTCTCGTTGTGACTGGATTTACGTGTATCACTTAACTTCGATGGCGGAATTCCGACCGGTAGGAGTAATTCATTACACGACCATCACGACAAGAACACGAAACTGATCAAAACTTTGCTCTACATCTGCATATCTCCATATGCACACACCCCAAATCTAAAACTTAGCAACCTGGCTCTGATACCACTGAAGGGATACGGGGTGGCTATGCTAACCCAAAACAAAATTTTCTACCCCATAAACCAGGAACTACTGATGTTATAGATCACGGGATTACCACTAGACGCGTAGATGCAGCGAAATCGTCTCGATGTAGACGAACGTGTCGAGGGTAGCAGGCAGTGCAGTTGCTCACGTCCTTCTTGTCCTTCACGTGTGGCTCGTCCGATCCAAGTGCTCCAGATGCAGCACCTCCAAGGTATCCACACGTACGGAGAAGGAAGCGTCGCATGCCGGACTGCTAGGTCCGCAAGTGCAACAAGGAGAGAGCGTTGGCAGCGCGGCTGCTGCTTGAGAGTCATGCTTTTTTAGGAGGGGTGTGGTCCATATTTATTGGGAGGAAACCCCCCACACCATCGTCCATTAGCAATACGGGACTAATAGATGGTGTACCCCTTCCAACGCTAATGGGCTTTACAACATTTGTGGCCCATTAAGACTTTTACACCATTATGGATCAAATCCATCTGAGCCCATTAGTGGATCAAATCCAGTTGGCTCTAGGGCATATTTCCAACAGGGAATGCACTGGATGCGGTGTTGGGCGCTTCTCTCTAAAGAGGAAGAAAAACTCAGACTCATAGAAGGAACTAAGAGTTTGGAAGCCATGGCGATGGATGTCGTGAGCAAGGCGGGATGGAACATCTTTAAGAGAATTGAAAACTAGAGTTTATTAGGCTTTGTGGCTCCTGGATGTGTTTTATTCTGCCTGTATCGTGTCACTCTAAGTCAGTGTACATCTTATATGTTGCGAGGCGGTCGGTGTTGTTGCTGTACGTGATCAAACTTTAATTGCGGGTACCGAATTCTTATCCTTAATCTAAAAAATTATTATTTGACTTTTTTTAGTTGATTAACATTTTCAGAAAGAACTAGTGGGTAAATCAAACATCTAATTGAAATACACAATAATACACACCGTTTTTTTAGAGTTTTGTATCTTCCTTTTGTAGCACATATATGTGTGGCGGCACACAAGGACGAAAGCGGATGCGCAATGAAATAGCTTGAACCAAGTCAAACTAGCCGGGTAACCACTTAAGGGAATATATATATATATATATATATATATATATATATATATATATATATATATATATATATATATATATATATATATATATATATATATATATATATATATATATATATATATATATATATATATATATATATATATATATATATATATATATTCTAATTTGCAAATTTATACGACCGTTTTGAAATTTATCAAAAATAAACATCTACCGCCGTGGTCCACGGCGGTAAGCCGCTGCCGTCGTAGGCCACGGCGCCCGCACGTCCAATCGCAGTGGCCCACGGCGGTAAGGTCACCGCCAACGGTCGGCTGCATGGTGTGGGCCCCGTGGCACCTTACCGCCGTGCGCCACGGCGTTTGGACGTGCGGCCGCCGTGGGCCACGGCGGTAGACTCTTTCCGCCGTGGCGGACAGCGGCAGCTGCCTCTATATAAAGGGCGACGGCGGCCGCCGTCCCCCCACGCCTGCCGCCGCCCCCTCCTTCCCTTCCGCCGCCTCTCTCAGGTAAGTTTTCTTCCTTTTTTAAGTAGTTTAATTACTGTAGTTAGTGTAGAAAATTAGTTTTTAGATTAGAAATTAGTTAATTTCATTAGTTTAGATTTAGAAAATTAGTTTTGTAGTATAGAAATTTAGAAATTACTTTAGCTTTTTAGAAAATATAGAAAATTAGTTTATCTGTTGTAGAAATTACTTTAGCAAGTGTAGAAAATATAGAAATTACTTTAGCTGCTTTAGAAAATATAGAAAATTAGTTAAATATTGTAGAAATTACTTTAGCATGTGTAGAAATTATAGTAATTACTTTAGCTTCTTTAGAAAATATAGAAAATTAGTTTAATATTGTAGAAATTACTTTAGCATGTGTAGAAATTATAGAAAATTACTTTAGCTTCTTTAGAAATTATAAAAAATTAGTTTAATATTGTAGAAATTACTTTAGCATGTGTAGAAATTATAGAAATTACTTTAGCTTCTTTAGAAATTATAGAAAATTAATTTAATATTATAGAAATTACTTTAGCATGTGTAGAAATTATAGAAATTACTTTACCTTCTTTAGAAATTATAGAAAATTAGTTTATCTGTTCTAGATATTGTAAAAATTACTTTAGCATGTGTAGAAATTATAGAAAATTACTTTATCTCGTTTAGATTACTTTATCTTGTTTAGAAATTATAGAAAATTACTTTAGCTTCTTTAATTGTATATTTAATTTTTGTATGCAGCTGCAGTTATGGATCAGGCTCAGGACCAGGCTCAGGCTCAGGCCGAGGCTCAGGCTCAGGCTGCTCGTGCTGAGGTTGACGCGTACGTGACGCCAGAGTTGTTGGACAGGGAGGTCGACCGGAGGCACCGCTCGTTTCTGTCCGCCATCCTCGGAGAGGATCTTGGACACGTGTGTTCTCGCACTACGCGCATGTTGTTGCCGATCCACGACCTTTGGGTTCCCAAGTAAGTGAACTGATGCTATGTTATTGTTTCTACCTTCATTTATCTTTTTGTTGTAACTAATAAATTTACCTTATTTGTTTCAGATTACGCGTTGCAGGACTCCTACCAGTAGCGCGGTTAGTCGAGGGGGACAGACAGCGGGACACGATTCCTCGGAAGGATCGCATTACACGATTCCAGTACGACTATTCCCTCCTCAGCGCGCTTCTGGACCACTGGAGGGCGGAGACGCACACGTTCCACTTCACCGTCGGCGAGATGACGGTGACTCTTCAGGACACGTCCCTGTTGATGGGACTTCCTTGTGCGGGCGAGCCGCTCAAGGCTGTGAACATCTCCGACGAGTGGCGTACTGAGTTACTCGCTCGGTTCGCGAACGTTCCTCAGAACGATCGCGCCCCCGCCCCGTACCAGGAGTTCGCGAACGCTCACGGACCCACCTGGACCTGGTTGCAGCAGTTCAGCGTACGTACATTTACCTCATATTTTTCTTCGTTTTTGAAGATATGGAGACAATGTAACTAACGTTTGATTTTCTTTGTGCAGGCTGATTACCTAGCAGATGACGCCGAGCCCGAGACAGTCGCCAGGTTCTTCGAGGCGTACCTGTTGTGGCTGTTTGGGTTCGTGCTGTTCTGCAGTTCGCAGGGTGACGCGGTGGCGAGGTACTTGATCCCACACGCTCGGAGGATCGCCGACGTGCCCTTGGACGATGTGCCCCAGATCAGTTGGGGCAACTCTGTTCTTGCGGGCACGTACAGGGGCCTGTGCTCGGGGGTGCTGAAGGGTCATTCGGCGGAGGCGATCCTTCTCGGCTGTCCTCTCCTTCTTCAGCTCTGGTGCCACGAGCAGTTTACGATTGGTCGGGCAGTCGTCCCCCTCGACGCGTACGAGCCCCTGCCAGAGGGCCACGACCCCCTCGACCGTTTCACCCTGGGCTCGTTGTGGTGCCTCCGGACGGTAATTTCTTACCTTTCATTTTCAATTTGTCTCTCCATTTTGTCTATTTTGTTCAATCCACATTTAGGGTTCACATTTTGTTTGTATGCAGACCTCGTACGCTCACGACCAGACGAAGAGGGCGTACAAGGACTTCGTCGATCAGTACGACGCTGTCATAGACGCGGACGTCAGGTGGACGCCGTACTCAGAGGAGGCTGTCACGACCCGCGCTCCACAGGGTGTCTCGTCTTTGTGCTTTCGAGACCAGGACTACTGGATGACGAGGAAGTCGTTGCTGTTTGACATGTACGTGGAGGAGTACGCCGTCCACAGGGTGCTGAGGCAGTTCGGCCGCTACCAGGAGTGGCCTGTGCCTGTGGTGCACACTGTTCCTAGCGCTCACCATAGGTGAGTTCTCGCCAATTTTTAAATTTAATTCAGCGTTCGAAGATTTTAGCCGCTGACAAATATGTTTAATTCGTCGTAGGTGGTCTCGGAGGGGAGTTGCGGGGCGTATTTCTTGGGTTCAGAGGGTGCAGCAGTACGTGGACGGTTGGGCTACCGTGTTGGAGAACGTCGTCACTGAGGACCGGCCCCACGACGACACGGCGTGGGAGGCGTACATCCAGTGGTACACCCCCGAGGACTCGGTCGTGTGTGATGTACGTCCCACCACAGCCACCAGCGCCGGTTCCGGACGCGGCGAGGGCGATCGTTGGTACTGCCCCGTACCCGGTGCGACGGGATCAGCACTACGACGCGGCGGTGAATTTGAAAATGCAACTGCTTTTTCTTATGGTACTTTACATTCTAACATTTACTAATAATTTCTTTTGCAGTTCGACATGATTGCGGACCTTTCACGTTTTATAGGGGAGTCGAGGGTGAGGCTGAACCTCATGTCACACCAGGAGATCGAGCAGACGTGGGATAGGATGCAGGCCATCACCGCGAGGTTCCTTGTCGCGGTCAACTACCGCGGCAACCCGGCTCTACCCCTGTATCCACGGTACCCCCAGTCGTCCTCCAGCTCCGCCTCGACTGGTCGTTCCTACACGGCACCGTCGTCCTCGTCACGGCCACCCTACCCGACCACTTTCTACGCGCCGCGGCCTCTGGTGCATCCTCCCTTGAGGATGTCTCCTCTAGGGGGCCCGTCTCCCAAAGGTCCTGCACCTGCACCAGGACCAGCACCAGGAGGACCTGCACCAGGACCAGCACCAGTAGCAGCAGCACCACTAGTACCACCGGTTCCTTCCTGGTCCACTGGCGTTGTTCTTCCATCAGGTAATGACCACAACTCTATCTCGAACCATATACAAATACTAGATTCTATTAATTATGATATGTGATTTAATAATACTATTTGTTCCAGCTTACGTTGGCAGCGGCGGCGCTCCTGACTCCACCCTAGAGGACCAGGCGGGAGGGTCCGGGTCCGGGTTCGACGACTTGGTCTTCGACTTTGACTTCTTGCAGGGTTTGCAGTTGCAGGACGAGCTCGGAGGGTCGCAGCTAGGAGACGCGCCACCCACGTGGACACAGGAGGGAGCAGGGACGCAGCCAGGAGGCTCGCAGCTGCCAGGAGCGAGCGGTGGGACGCAGCCAGAAGGGTCGCAGCTGCCAGGCGCGAGCGGTGGGGCGCCGCCGTCTCCAGGAGGGTTGCCAGGGTCGTCCCACAAGGTTGCAGGGTCGGCGGCGGCGATGGTGACACCGCAGCCCACTGCTGATGCTAGGCGTCGGCAGATCCAGCCACGTGACCCGTTGACGTACCCTCGTGAGCATACGCACGCTGCAGTCCGAGCTGACAGGCTGCAGAAGAAGGCCAGGCGATGCTAGATTAGGTCGCATATTGTTTGTACATCAGCACAGTTATATGTGATCATGACTATGTTTTATTATGTCACTTTGCTTTTCGTTATTTTTTTGAGCGAAACTTTGCTTTTCGTTATTACCACCTTGTTTTCTTTGTCATAAAAATAAATAATAAAAAAATAAATTGTTAAGTTAAAAAAAACAACCTGACGAAAAGCAACCGCGGCGGTAGGCAGTAGGTTCAAGATAAAGTGGTATCGAAGTCGAAAAGCAACCGCCGTGGACCACGGCAACCGTCGTGGACCACGGCGGTAGGTCCAACCGCTGTGGCGGACGGCGGATACCGCGCTTATATAAAGGGCGACGGCACCAGCCGCCCTGCCCGACCCTCCCGTCGCCTCCCTCTCCCCACGGGCTGCTCCTCCCTCTTAGGTAAGTTTCCTCTCTTTATTTATGTTATGTAATTAGTTAAATTAGTTTAGAATAGTGTAATTAGTTAAATTAGTTTAGAATAGTGTAATTAGTTAAATTAGTTTAGAATAGTGTAATTAGTTTAGATTTTGTGTAATAGTAACTAGAGATGTCTACTGCTGCCGCCGGAGGGGGTCAGGATGGTAATGGTGGTGGTGATCGTGATTCCTCACACCACAAGGGGAAAAACACAAATGCAGCACCTGATCTGAAGAAAATGAGCACGTTCGAAAGAGGCATGCTTCGACATATGCAAGGAAAAACTGCAGATGCCATTGCAAGAGGAGAGGAACCTCCTTGGGATGCTCTTTATGCTCCACCAGACATGCATCATTATTTGCAAAGAAGAACTGTTGATGCCATTGCAAGAGGAGAGGAATCTCCTTATGGTGGTCTTTATGCTCCAGGTGGTCTTTATGGTCCACCAGCAGACCCGTGTGTTGCTAATCCACCAGCTAAAAAAGCTACCAAGAAAGATAAACCTTCGTCGTCACATCGCAAGAATGGCTGAAGTTTTTAATTTTGTATTATGTTGTAGTCTTTCCTGCAGTGCTGTAATATTTGAACTGGATCATATTATGATTGTGTTGTAATAATCGAACCAGCATTTCTTACTTTCCCTTTCTTAACTTAACTACGGGATTTATTATAATTTAATAATTTTTTTTAAAAAATAAAATGAGCCTACCGCCCACGGCGGCTAGGCCCAACCGCCGTGAAGGTTTCCTAACCGCCGTGGACGGCCACCAACCGCCGTGGGCCAAGGCGGTTGGTATGTAAACGTTGTGCCGTACGGCGGCAGCGGCTTACCGCCGTGGCCCACGGCGGTAGATGTTTATTTTTGATAAATTTCAAAACGGTCGTATAAATTTGCAAATTGGAATAAAAAAATATATAAAAAAATTCCAGTTAAGGACATTATTCAATGAGCCACGAATAATTATATCCCCTTCGGCCACAAATAAGTCATGTTGTTAGATTGTATCAAGTCAAAGGCTATGATATTTTTTTGTTTAATTTCAATGTTTAGAAATTAGAATCCTGTCAAAAATATTTAGAAATTAGGAGTGAGGCTACCTTTGCTATATTTACCAATTATTACCAATATATTAAATAAAAGTAGTGGTCAAAGTTTGGAACTGTTGACTTCAGACAACCTCAAACTATAGGTGGCCAAATGGGCCGCCCGGTCCGGTCCGGCACGGCACGGGCCCGGCGAGGCACGGGCACGGCGAGGCACAGCACTAATGGGCACGGCAGCCCGCCGTGCCGTGCCAGACAGTGCCGCCGTGCTGACGGCGAGGCACTGGCACGACCCTTGAGGCCTCAAGCGTGTCGTGTCGTGCCCAACGGCACGGTGGTCCTCCCGTGCCCGCCGCGGCACGACAACGGTGATGGTGGCCGCCGCGGCGCCGAGGTGAAGAGAAAGCCCGCGGGGCCGCCGGATCTTGCCCCATGGCGGCGGAGGCGGCGGCGAGCTACCGTGCCCCACGGAGGCCGAGATGGAGAGGGGCGACGCAGCCTCGTGATGGAGGGGACCGGTGTCAGCGCGTTGCGACGGGCGGCAGCGTGGAGTCGGAGGGGACCGACCGCTGGGGAAGGGATGACGGCGGTGGGAGACCGGAGATGGCGGCCAGCGCGGCGCGGCGAGGGAGGGGTGGAGGGAGCCGGAGGCAGGCGCAGGGGGCGGCAGCCGGCGCGTCGAGCAGGCGCAGGCGCGGCCGCACAAGTGGCGGCGGCCGGGGGGTGGGGGGATGGGGGATTAGGGTTTGGGTCTTTGGGAAGTTGTTTATATACTAGGGTAGTATATGGGCTTTAGCAGGCCGAATTTAACAGCCACCACCGTGCCAGCCTATTAATCGTGTCGTGCCCGTGCCGGCACTACGGGCCACAATGGCGGCCCAGGCACTGGCACTACATCGTGTCGTGCCTGGCACTGGCATTATCGACATTGTGCCGTGTCGTGCTCGTGTCGTGCTTTTTCGGACCGTGCTCGTGTTGGCCCATCGTGCTTGTGCCAGGTATACCTCAAACATCACATATTGTGACGGCTGACGCCAAGTGGACCATGCCTTTTTTTTGGGGGGGGTGGGGGGGGTGGGCGGGGGTTGGACCACGCCATTTTTGAGCCACCTGCTGAGCAACCTTTTTGGGGTTTTTCCAGGGCCCAAAGGATGACTGGAGGAGACGGAAAAAGGGGCCACACGGTGTTTGGTTGCTCGCTGGTATTATTTGTTTATTATTGTTTCATGTACGAAATGGTTTATAAAATAATAATGATTCTTGTATTTGGTTGGGTGATGAATTGTACTAATTCATTCATGATGAAGTGATCCCACTTAATATATTATTTTAATCATTGAAATAAATCATATGGTAGTACAAGTAAATTGATTAAACCTCACCATCCAAGATCATCCATGCATGCACCATGTGATGCATGGAACCGAACACACCTATAATATCTCAATAAAGTAGTAGGATAATAGTCATTATCCTCCTCTTGTCTTTATTTTCTCTTTTGTTTATAGCAAACCATTTGGACTATGTTTGAACGAACAACCATTTGGACTATGTGGATCATATATATGAAAATTGTTTGGGTACATTGAGACAGATGACATGATAAAAGTGACATTATATTAAGACCGGGACTTGGGATTGGCATTACTAATACTCTTTTTTGAATGAACGGGCACAAAATTGTGACTATTTCATTGGAAAAGATGTGAGAAAATTGTTCATTACCAAGGTGAATCACTTTTTCATATATGGCATATTCTTGTAGTGTCTTGCATGGGATGTCTCGGTAGTTCGGAGGCTGCGCTGACTGCTGAACATGTTGAGCCGGCTAGTTGCAGACACTAGTCCATCAACCCGTGCAGATGCACAGGATAGTATTTTTAGATGACGTATAATAAATATTATAAGTTATTATTTAAATTAGGAATGACAATCGATAATATTTTTTATTTAAATAGTGTATAATACATTAATAAGCATTGACTATTATGATTTGATAGTGAGGCCAATACATTAGTGAGCATTGGCTAAAGATCTTATAATGATATATTCTTTTTATGATTCTTTTTAGTTGCGTCACACATGACCATGACCGGCACAGCAGGATAGTTAGATGATTTTTTTATTTGATTTGATTTGAAGCAAATATATTTATTATGTATGATATGAGCGGTTGACCATTTAGATTTAATAACAATTATGCATCTGCGTTGCAACGGAAGAAAACAATGCTCGTCTCGCCATCGCTCGCCCCGGTTGTGCCGTCGTTGTCCGCACGTCCCAATTAACCTCGCCGTTGTCTGTCCTGGCCGCTGGTGCAGACTCCTGCACACCGATGTTGTCCAGCGACAACTCTGGCGCACGGCTGCAGCGGTACCTCTGTCAAGCGGGCAAGCGTCATCAAAACGTGTTGTGCAAGAGCAGCAAAGCTGAACCGAGCCTCTGAACTGTAGTCGTAGATGGATCTCATCGGCTCGATCAACCTCGCTCGCACATCCCGTCGGTGTAGCTGCCTTCTAGATGCTCGAAGAATTTTCATCTTTAATCTCATTGATCCTACTCTTTTCTCTATATTATTTAACCTTTCCGATTGAGGCTTTTTTTTTGCTTGAGTTGGAGTCTTTTTTTTTTTGCTAGAGTTGGAATCTAGATTAGTTTTAGTTTCTACGTGTATTACAATTAATATGTAGGAGTAGAATTAGATATGATTTGTTGGTTTGATTCGGAATTGGTTTGGATTCTCGACATGGACAGTGCTACTACATACACGTTCAGGCCACTTCGACCCACATGTCAGTGTCAAAGGAGGAAGATGTACGAAAATTTATTTAGTGGCACAATTGTTAATCATTTTTAAGGAGGGAGGCTGACGAACCAAAACTAAAAGGCAAAACTCATGAAGAATTCCTTACTTGTTTTATATTGTATAAGTGTATAAAGATTTTTTTATAGTGGCATATGTGGGTAATTTAGACATAAATATAGCGGGTTATTTTTAATTTTTCACAATGGCATAGGTGGGTAATTTTAGAAATAAAGTTGATTTTTTAGGAATTTTTATAATTTTTCTCTTTATTTTAAATGTCCACCTAGGATTCCTAGGTGGCTCCATGTGGAGGCTTTCATGAGTTTTTTCTCTTTTTAGAGTGTCCACCTAGGATTCCTAGGTGGCTTCATGTGGAGGCTTCAAAAGGAGCCTCCAAATAGAAATAAAATTGATTTTTTAGGAATTTTTAAAAAATTTCTCTTTTTTTTAGAGTGTCCACCTAGGATTCCTAGGTTGCTCCATGTGGAGGCTTTTATGAGTTTTCTCTCTTTTTAGAGTGTCCACCTAGGATTCCTAGGTGGCTTCATGTGGAGGCTTCAAAAGGAGCCTCCAATTAGTAATAGTAAGATACGGATCGAGCAACGGTACAGCGGTGATGAGTTCGCTTTTCCATTGCACTTGTTGCGCACTAATCATTATCGAACAATCTCGCATATACCTTGGGATATTTCTGCTGCAGTTGAGAGTCACTAACGCGTACTCCCTCCATCTCTTATTAAACGTCATCCGAAAAGTATGTTTGTGAGTAAATACAGTGACCAAGAGACATTTAGAGAACAGGAGTGATCAACCGCACAGAGATGCTTCCCCTCCCACTGGAACATCAGTCAACCGAAGATAGATGCAAGTCCGCAACGTACACCAACGAAGGATATCGTAACTGCAACTGCCAACCCCCCTGATCGTATATCACCCGAACAACAGAGTAGACATTCCTTGACGCCTTGATGGCAACTAAATGGCATCAAGACATGTTGACGGCTAAAGTTCTGAGTGCAGGGCCTTTTAGTGCCTACCGACGCTGGTGCTATTGATTTCTTGATGACAACAAATTAGGTGCAAACCAACCTCTTCATGCAAATCATATACAAATTTTCATTCTGGGCTACATGACGTTGATCCTCAAGGGACATGAGGGATCAGATAATTTTACACTTAAACACCCACCCTCTAATTACACTCTTGCAAATCCCCCTCTCACTCCCCCCACGCCCCCCCTTGGAAGTTAGTTTGCACGGAGAGGTTGGTTGGACCTAATCCATTGCCTTTCTTGATTGCTCATGTTTTGTTTCTAGGGAACAGTCCATTGGAGGAAAGGAGGAATTCCCTGAGAAAGAGAGAGAGTATAATTGCTATAATGACATCAAATAGACAACAATCGTCTATCTCTGATCGGTTGTACATGATCTTAGACCTTTTTAGTTTGGTGAGAAAGTTGCGAAAATTTACTATAGCAATTGTAAATCGAAGATTAAGATGACTAACATGGACGGAAAATCGCGAGATGAATCTATTAGACCTAATTATCCCGTTATTAAAAATTATTGGTTGTAGCACGACATTGTCTAATCATGGTCTAATTAGGCTCAATAGATTCTTCTCACAATTTCACTCAGGGTTTTGAAATAGGTTTGTCATTAATCCATATTTAACACTCCAGTGTCCATACATTCGATGTGATAGGTGAATAGTGAAAAATTGTCGAACTTAAAAAATGCCTTAGTTCCCTCTGCTCACTTCCTTTACTAACCATCACAGCTCTCACCTAAAATCTCACAACTTTCTTGCAAATTATGAGGAAAAGCGCTAAACTATTACTACATGCTACAGACAAATACAGTGATAACAACGAAGTAAGGGTCTGTTTGGAACGGAGGAATAGAAAACACAGGAATCACAGGAAACACAGGAATAGAGGATGAGTGAAGTGAGAAAACAGAGGAATCAAAAACGTTGGAACGATGTAAGAAGTGGTGTTTGGAACATAGGAATACAAAACCAAAGTTTTGGAAGTTTAGGCGATGAGTAGAACAGTAAGGTCAAACAAAAATAATTATATTTGTTAAAACAAAACATCATAAAACAAAACCAACCAACTCGTTGACTAGTGCGCCATGAGCATTGTGGGCCCCACCTGTAAGTCATATCCTCTTTTACCGATCCATCGTATCTTCTTCCCAAAAAAATCTCCTTCCGATCTTCTCATGTCGCTCGCTCCTCGCCTCCTCGGCCTCTCCTCCGCCGAGGCTTCCCGTGGCGGCTGGCGGCCCGGAGGCGCGGCTCCCCCCGCTGGCGGCCTCGGCTTCCTCCCCGGCGCCCGCGTCATCCTCTTCCTCGTGCCTCCCGCCGCCGGCTGCGGCTTCCTCCCCGGCGCTCGCGTCCTCCCCCCGCCGGCGGCCGCGGGTTCCTATCCGGCGCCACCTGCGACCACCTTCGCCAGGGGCCCGATCTCCTCGCTGGTCTTCTCCGTCGGGGCCCCAAGCTCCGAGTCGGTCCCGCCGGGGGCTCGAACTCCGCACCGGCGACAAGAAAGAACACCAGGTAACTAGCGCTCATGGCTAACCGTCCATCATCAAGCGCTAATCCGCAGGCTTCAGCGGTAGAAACTGAAAACCACAGGTTGGAGTGGAGTTTTTGGTTCCTCTGGAATTGTATGGTCGCTACAGTGTTCCAGAGGAATGAGATGCCTCTGTTCCTGCGTTCCAGACACATTCTCAGGAATAATTTCCGGAGGAACAGATTCCTACACAATTCCTTTGAACTTCCTGCAATCCAGACAGGGCCTAAACAAGCTAGTACATCAAACGGTAGCTGAGATGTTATCTCGAATAGGTGGACTTGAAAGATGATAACTCCTCGTGTAAACTCATAGCCCTGGACTCAAAGCAGTATAAATCGAAAATGAGATAGCACCAGAAGATCGATGATGAGGAAGCATTAGACGATTAGTTAGATCGAGTATGAGCAGCGATGAGGCAGCATTGAATTATCAAAAAAAAAAGATATATACCATTGAAAGATTGCAAAGTTAGATATTGAGCCCACATGTCATTGATTTATGAACCCCACATGTAAGTAAGATAGTGATGTTATATATCTAACTTTGCAATCTTCTAATGGCATGGATCCAAATTTCGAAAAAAACCTTGTTGCCGTCCTCAACGAAGATTTCATCATGTCAATAATTTCGAAAAATTATTACATAAAAGGTTTCACGATGGAAACATATCTTGTGGAAATCACAACTTTCATGAAAACCTGTACAAACCACGACAAAAAAGTTGTCTAAATTCATCAGAAAATCATATATACAAATGATATGATGATACACAACTTTGTAAAATATCTTATTCAAACTCGACTTCGTTTGAGAGATAAAAATACTTGTATAAAAATCACATATACACTAATGTTTTAGCTCCGAGTGGTATTACCACCCGGGACTAAAGGTCGCGCCTATAAATACGTAGCTCCTTCTTCCACCTCCCGTACTCGAGCCATTTTTCTTCCTTCCCTGCCCGAGAGCTCAAGCTCCTCCTCCATGACGGCTCAAACCAAGAGAGGTGCTGCCAAATTTGTTTCTCTCCACCAAAGCATTGCTAAGGTTTGATTCTTCATCCTCCCATCATTTTATTATGACTACATTTTATTTTATGATTTAGAGATAGAGAAAATAAAAAATTTAATTTCTAGATACTAGGAGGTAAGAGAATAATTTTTTGTATACTTTACATTTAGAAACAAGTGGTTATTTAGCTAGTAGCATTGTTTCTTTTTCCATTCATTTTATTAAGTATTTTTTATATAGAAGAAATTCAACATTTAGCTAGTTTTATTTGAAGTTAGTTTATAAAAAATATAATCATTAATAAATGAGAGAAAAAATAATAGATAAATAAAATGGATTAGTGCCATGCAAATAATGGTCATTTAATTTATATTTAATTTACTAGTATTATGATATAGAGAAAATAATAAAGTTCTTTTGAGATAGAGAAAAAATAGACTACATACTTGCATTGTGTTTTCTTTATTTATTTTTTAATTATTATTTTGTCCTTTATTATTAGAGAAAATATAATTTTACTTTTTAGTTATTCAAAAATGAGACCTAGGGGTAGTGGATAGTTATTTTGTTACTACACTTTAGAGATAGAGAAAATAAAAAATTTAATTTCTAGGTAGGTGGAACTAAGAGATTAAATTTTTTATGTACTTTAGATTTAGAAAAAAAATTAGTTAGGTAGCTACTAGCATTGTTTATTATTTCAATTATTTTTATTAAGATTTTTATATAGAGAAAATTGAATTTTACCTTTAGCTATAATGAGAGCTAAAATATATTTTACTTTTAGCTATTTTTATTTGAAAGTTTATAAGAAATATGGTCATTAAGAAATGAGATAAAGAAAATGGATTAGTACCATGCAAATAATGATCATTTAATTTCTCTTTCATGCTGGTGTCTTGTTTATTATATTTAAAGAAAATAATAATTTTTATTTTTTCACTTAATATGATGCAGATGAATCGGTAATGGATGTACAACGCCGATATACGATCCTAGAAGTACATTGCTTGCATGCATGCTTTTCTTGAAGCGGTGAAAATAAACAAGAATGCAAAGGGGTCATGTGTTGTCCATGCTCCTAGTGCAAAAACAACCAAGACTACTTTGATAGGGGATTCATGTATAAGTAGATATATAAGTCTAAGTACATATAGTAAACACGTATACATAGATACCTTAGTGTAAATATGTATACGTATAAATATACACGTGAGATAACAATAATTAGAATAATTAAAATTGTAAAAAAAATGAAACATGAACATTTTAGTACCGGTTGGTATTACCAATCAGGATTAAAGGGGCTACGCACAGGCGCTGACATGCTCCCTTTAGTGACCAACCGGGACTAAATATCCCTTTTAATCTAGGTTCATTTAACTAAGACTAAAGGGAGACCTTTTGTCTCTCACAATTAGTCTCGGTTCAGGTCGGTATGACTCTTACCAACCGGGACTAATGTCGTGTCCGTACCATACCAGTGATTGTATCCGAGCATAACAATCTCAACTGCTCGTGCTGCCCCGACATGCCAATCGACTTGAAATTGGTTACCAGGCTTCATCGTTCATTTGGATATGAAAAGGAAAGCGGCGCCGTGTTGCCTTGAGATTACCACTTTAGTTTATCCCATCGCCGTCGAGATATCCTCTCTTCAGAAATGCGACGGGATCCAACACTCTCTTGATCGGTATGGCTATGCACCGAGGCCATTTTTCTGGCAAACGAGCACCCGATTTTCTGTAGTTGCAAATATCGCTCGCTGGGCCGGCGTCTCAAAAGGTGTTGAGAAAAGCAGCAACCAGTTCCTGCCAGAACTTTATTTCGAAAAAAGTTCCTGCCAGAACTCGCGCAAGTAGGTGGTGGGGTTTCTGCTGCAACGGCAATGGTGCTGGAGGGAGAACCGAAGATCCGGACAATTCAGGACGGAATCCATGCCCATAATCAGGTTTTGAAAATGGCAAATTGGGGAGATCAAGATCCATGCACAGGCCACGCAGCTTTGAATTGAACACCCATTGTTTTTTTCTGGGTCCTCCTGAGCCACAGTGAATAGTAAACTAAACTGGTATGCGCACACGGCCATTGATCCCTCCAAAGTTTGCACGCTGCCTCCTTCCTCTGCCAGTCTGCATACCCCACTCCGCACGCTCGCTCGCTCCCCCGAGCAGAGAGTCCCGAGCCCGAGAAACCAACCCCCAAGGCCATGATATTTTGATAGGCCACGGCTAAGCACCAAACCTTGGGGAAATGGAGCTGCTCTGTGGCGCAGCGGGAGCTTGGGGAAGCGGAGGCTCGCGAGCAGCCAGAGGAGAGGAGCACTAGCCAAGCCATTAGCTCTGCGCTTACGACTAGCAGCTCAGTGCTACCCTACACTACACTGACATCCATCGATCCGATCGCGAGCACAGCAGCGAGCGCAGAGTGTGTACAAAAGGCCGTGAAGGCGGTAAGGCCAGCCGAGCCGAGCCGAGCCAGGTAAAGGCGTGTGAGGGAGAAGCGAGAAGCCCGTGAGAGCTTGCTGCCGCGGTGCGGGGCGGTGCAAGGGTTTCGTCTCGTCCGGCCCTCTTCTCCTGGCGCGGCCATGGACGCCTACGAGGCCACCAAGGTGGTGTTCTCCCGGATCCAGGCGCTGGACCCGGACCACGCCGCCAAGATCATGGGCCTCCTCCTCATCCAGGACCACGGCGAGAAGGAGATGATCCGCCTCGCCTTCGGCCCGGAGTCGCTGCTCCACGCCGTCATGGCCAAGGCGCGCAAGGACCTCGGCCTGCTCCTCCCGGCCTCGCCCACCTCCGTCGCCGCCGCGGGGCACGCGCCGTTCCTCCAGCTCCCGCGCCAGAACTCCGGCCGCGCCGGTGCGCCGTCGCCGCTCTCCGTGTCGTCGCCCTCGTCGTGGGCGCACGCGCCGGTGTTCTCGAGGAGCAACAGCACGAGTAATGGCACCGCGGAGGATTCGGCGCCGGGGGCTTGCGACGAGCTGCCTAGCCCCGTGAACGGCGGAGCGGCGCCCTTCTTTCCACAGGGCGGGGACGCGCTCCTGGACGATCTGCAGCTGCAGGAGCAGCTCGCCTTCCTCAACGAGGGCGGCGCGAACCCGGCGCACCAGCTCTCGGGGCTCGACGGCGGGGAGTGCTGGAGCCCCGGCCCGGGCGATGGCGGTGGGATGCTCCCGTTCGGCCTCGGGTGGCCCAACGGCGGTCCCGTGCACCGCCGGAGCGCGTCGGTGAACGAGCTCTGCCTCGGCGGGGGCGGGGGCGGCGACGGATTCGGGTGGAAGCCCTGCCTCTACTACGCGCGCGGGTTCTGCAAGAACGGCAGCAGCTGCAGGTTCGTGCACGGCGGTCTCCCCGACGACGCCGCCGCGCTCGCCGCCACCAAGATGGAAGCCGCTGCCGACCAACAGCACCAGGACTTACTCTTCCGCTCCAAGAGCCAGCGTCTCGGCCCCGCCGCCTTCCCCTACTCCCCCACCGGCTCCCTCCCAGGCTCGCCCTCCGCCGCCAGCAAGTGCCTCAGCTTCCTGCTGCAGCAACAGCAGCAGCAGCAGCACGACAGGTAGAGCCGACGCCTTTGCAAGTTCTGACCCCAAACTCGAATCATTCGCACCAAAGCTCCAGCCTTTTTCGCCTGTGCGCGTGCAGAGCCGCGGCGGCCGCTGCGCTGATGCTTAGCGGCGGCGACGATGCGCACAAGTTCATGGGCCGGCCGCGCCCGGACCGTGCTGACTTCGCAAGCATGATGAACCCCGGCTCGCGGCAGATTTACCTGACCTTCCCGGCCGACAGCACGTTCCGCGAGGAGGACGTCTCCAACTACTTCAGGTATCCATGCACACATGCTAATGTGATGCTGCAATCTTGCTCAAGGCTGCTGCTTTCTTCGATCGAACGCGATCTGACTGAGGGCTGTGACCCTTGCGCTTCTTGGCAATGCGGTGCAGCATCTACGGTCCGGTCCACGACGTGCGCATCCCCTACCAGCAGAAACGCATGTTCGGGTTCGTCACCTTCGTGTACCCAGAGACGGTGAAGCTCATCCTGGCCAAGGGCAACCCACACTTCATCTGCGACGCACGCGTGCTCGTCAAGCCCTACAAGGAGAAGGGCAAGGTCCCCGACAAGTACAGGCACGCATTACAAATTAATTCTTTGCTTCCGACCACAGCAATGGCGGCCGTGCATGAAGCATGCAATTGATCGGGCTGACTGATTTGCTGTTCTTCACTTCACAGGAAGCAGCAGCAAGGGGACTTCTCCGGCTGCACGACGCCCACCGGGCTAGACGCCTGGGACCCGTTTGATCTCCACCAACTCGGTAAAAGATTCGAAGTTCAGCTTGGTCAAAGTCACTTTACTATGATATTTGCCATCTTTGGTCTGCTGTTTTCACATTTGCGCTGATCATGCATGCCTTGTTGTTGTTTTTTTGTCAGGTGCAAGGATGCTGCAACATTCGAACAGCGCCAACGAGCTTCTGCTGCGGCGGAAGCTAGAGGAGCAGCAGCAAGCTGCCGAGCTTCAGCAGGCCATAGAGCTCCAGAGCCGCCGCCTCATGGGCCTTCAGCTGCTTGACCTCAAGGCTCGCACAGCTGCGACTGCGGCAGGGTCACCACAACCTACGCCAACTGCCAATGCCTTCACCTCCGGGCAACCAGTGAGCACCACCGCAGTCGAGTCGCCACCAGAGTCGGGTATGTATTGCGGCGAGAGCACAATTGATCCCTTCTGGGAGCCAAATTATTTCAAATGTTACTGATCATTGTGAATTTGTGATTCATTGGCCGTTGACAGGCGAGCAGCTCAAGTTGAGCAGCCCCTTTGCTCTGGAGGGGAAGGTCAACGGTGGTGATAAGGAAGAATCTGCTGGTGAAGCGAGCCCCAAAGCTGCCGATAGTGACCACAGGTGGATTTAACTACACCAGACAGCACATCACCATCATTCTGCTTGCTTATTATTCCAACACTTAGCTTTCATGAAGCTTCATAAATCATGATCTGATAGACGTTCAACTGGAAAGAGTTAAACTACATTTAGTGTGTCAAAGCTTATCTTTGCTCGTTCCATGCAATATGCAGTGGGGAGCACAATTTGCCGGACAGCCCATTCGCTTCCCCGACCAAGTCTGCTGGGTTTGCTCACGACAGCTTCCCCGGCACCGAGACTGAGAGCGCTACGTCCCGTATCAGTGTGCACTCTGGCAACAACACCGATGGCGGTAGTAACCATCTCCGTCCTCCCACGTTGGACATTCCTTCGCCGAGGCCCTACTTCTTCCCCATGCACAGGTGTGTTAAGCCTCTACTTTCTCTGGCCTGCTGATTATTTTGTTATGAACATTCTGTCATCCACCAATGGAATAAAATGAAATGAGCAGGCTGTCCTCCGATCACGGAGCGATGGGGATGTAAAGTTCACCATTGGAAGTGAGTGATACCCCAGCCTAATCATAGTAAGCACTACGGCTTCTCTTTATTCGGACTGCCGTTCTCAAATAACAACCTTTTGGCTTTACTAATTATGCTTCCCTTTCTCATATCTTTCTTTTGTTTTCTTTGTCCTTTTGCTGTTCGTGACAGGAATACGAGAAGCCAAGAAAAGCGATGGTGGAATATAGGGAAAAAGGAGTGAAGAGTCAGCATAGTGTTAGCTCCCTTTCTTTTGTTCATTTTAGCCCCCCTTGTTAGTGGATAGCTCTACTAAACCACAAGAGAAGATGCCATTAGCCTTGATTAAGAAAACGGCGGCGTATGCAGTATTGCCAGATATATAATAATAATATATATAGACAAGTAATCCAGTGTTACCCCTAGTTAGTAGAAGACATATACTAGTAGTCCTTAGTTGATGCCATCAGCACAAATGATGTTACTGTATCAAGATCCTTGATGTACTCTGCAACTACAGCCACCTCCACTAGGTTTACTAAAGGTGAGGTTAATCCACAATGCTGGTACCAGCCACAGCACACAGGTCACATGTAACACCAGTACAGCACAGCCTGCCGCAAGCTACAGATATTGTATACAGGGATCCGGTCCAGGGACTGGAGAAGGAGCACATGGCCATGGCAGTGGTCTGTGAGGTATTTTAACTGCAAGATTCCAAGCCATTCCCATGGGGTAATGTGTATTAACTAGAGCTGTGTGAGATCTCATATGTTTATCATCATCAGTAGCTGCTCTGTTTAGAATCACCCCCTGATTAGCAGAGGCAGGTAACCTGAAAATGTGTAATTATTTTGCTTTTGTTATCATCTGGTTGAGCGGATCCTCAGTGTAGTTGACACCTCTACAGAAAGAATCAAAGTAAAGTGAGAAAGAAAATTTGTAGTATGTGCTTTCTGTTCCGCGTCATTTTTCTGGGTCTCCATCAATAGGGACTGTCAACTGTACTGATGTTGTTGGTGTTGTGTGATGGATCTCAAGATCTCGATGACAGCCATCCATCCAAAGTTGATGCGCTGATTATTCAGTCGTTTCTTTCTACGGAGATAACTAGATAAGACTCGTAGATCTTCTTATCACAAATGATACGAGTTGATAACCTTGGCTGAGTCTGAACTTTCCATCTGGGGACAGTGTTGTTTGTCCAAAGATGGTTTTGTTGACCTGATGCGATGCTCGAGGCTACTACAATTGCAGCATCACCACGATCCCTGTTCACATGAATGCATGTCTCGCAACTAATGCTCCCTGTAGTGAACTAGTGACCTGTGGGATTTATATATATACTCCCGAGCCCCAAGCCCCAACTAGCCAAGCAAATGTCTGTTCACGCCAAAGTCCAAAAAAAAACTACTCTAATCAAGCTAACGCCAAATGTCTGTTTTGTGATCCAGCCTGATTTCCTGCTAGGAGTAATAATTTCGCCAACGCGTTGGTCCCGATTGCTACAGCAAAGTTTCGGCTTTGCCAAATGTTTCGTAGCGCTTCCGACGAAAACCCAGATCGGGGGCCCTCCCTCTGCCGCGAAGCAGCAGCAAGCGTAGCACAGAGCTCACATGTCGCCGGCCGGCTGGCTCTCATGAGCCCCCACTACGTTCGGCCTAGATACACGACGATCTCTGTCTCTCCCGCGAAACATCGTCGTGAAGGATTGGAATTACCGTGGAAATCACCGCGACCGATCCGTGTCTCAACCCATTGATGGAGTGAGTACCTGGTCGTGGCTGCTGTCACTCACGCACGACCGGCACCAGCAGTACACACGCGCACTGGAGTTGACCAGTGTCTCCGGTGTCCGTATGTTTCACGCGCGCGGCCGCATCTCACCCAGCGGCGGTGAAAAGGTGGTGGCGTCCCCACGGTGGCAGGGCCGCCGAGTCACGCCCATGTGGCCTGCGCAGTGTGCCCCCAGCTTTTATCAAGCCCATCAACCGCACGGTACGCGCCGTAGGCCGCTGGCTGGTGGTCCGCGCCTGCGCCCCCCGGCACGTACCGGTCTCTGCCTGCCTGCGCCTGCACACATGCATGGCGTCCGTCAGTGTGTCATGGCCTCCTGGTACTACCAGCTCTTTCTTGACCCGGTTCGAAATTTGAAACCGTAACCCTCACAACGCATTCCCTTCCGACGCAACTAGTTTGGCTTGGCTTGCGACTAGTAGTGCCGATGATCGCTCGTAATCAGCATGCAAATTTTGCGCAAAGGTAGCTTTTGAAAAGTCGAGAGGGGCTCGGTCCAAACTCCAAAGCCTTTTTCCTGTCAAAGCCCCCTCGCAGTACTGTAGAGTGCCGTAGGCTCATCGCATAACAAAGCCGCAAAGGCCTCTGAATCCGCCCCTGACCCCCTGCACATGCACACACCCGGCAATCGTTACCCAATGAACAGGGACGGACAGGTGGCGAGACACGACAAAGTTAAAGCGGGGGGCGCGGACGCCAAGGCAAGGCCGGCCGGCCGCGCACGAATCCACAGAGAATACTTCATCCGCAAAACAACACTTGCTAGCAGCACTCCTCCTGATCCTATTGAAACCGGTATTCCCGACCCCGTTAAGCAATCGGCCAAAACACAGGGGCCTCGCCGCAAAATAGCCGCCGGTCAAACCGCGACCGAATCGGGGGGGTCATTAGTGCAGCGGTGGCCGCGGCCTTGTTGTAGCAAAGCACCAGTAGGGATAGGAGTAGCTCTGCCTCTGCGCCTCTGCTGCGCGGGCCGAGCAAATAGCAGCGCGGCGCCCCCCACCGCCCCGGCGGGCCATACGCTCATCAGGACAAGCAGGCGGGCTGTGCCTGTGAGCGGGACAAGACGGGGGCGCGCTCGCTAGGCGCCACGCGCGATCACATCCCGGGACCCCGCGTGTCGCCCGGCGCCCCCGCACCGCACCCACGGCTCTGCCTGCCAGTGCCAGGCACGCACGCCGCTGAGCACGGCGGGGCTCCGCCGCTCCGGCCTCCGGCTCCTCTCCCCGGGCCGGGCCGGGCGCGCGTGCGACTGCGTACACGTCGGCGCGCAGCGTGGTAGGGCACAGGGCAGGACCGCATGAGCAGGACAGGACTTGAAGAGCGAGACGAGACGTTTTGGTGAGCAAGGAGGGAGGGAGCTCCGAGCCTCCGAGGCGGTGGTTCTTGCTGCTTGGCTCGGCTGCGCAGCTCGGCCCGGCTGCCATCTTGCTGCTTGTAGTTCTGCGCGTGCGCATGTGCCGGCATGTGCGGCGGCCCCCGGTTGTCCCTCCGGATTCGCCAGTCGCCACGCCACCCGTGGCCGTGACGCGGATGCGGGCGGATCCGCATCCGCGCGGGGGGGCACCTGACCTGCATGTGGGTTTAAGATTTGGAAGTGATCCTGGCCTCCTCGTCTTGTTTGTTCCCATCTCCCTAAACTGCTAAACACCACACCACTTGATTATTCGGTGTGCCACCGCAGGTCCGCAGCTGCAATCTGCGACTGACCCGATCGACGAGATCCGTTCCGCGATCCCAGCGCGCCAGCGCACGTACAGATATATCCGTTCGTGTCCATCTAGGTTAGCGGTAGGTTAGGCGACACAGTACAGTATTCATGCATGCGTTTCTCTACCGAGCTTTTGGGCACCAAACGTCACCTACTCTCCCCGCGCCGCGCGCCTACGGACGTTCGGTGTTTCTCTACCGAGCTTTTGGCCAGACTGGTGTTTCGGTGGCGTTCCACACGATGATGCAGCATGCCCGCCGCCTGCCGGGCAGCGTGGTCGACTGCCTCTTCTACGCGCATTTGCGCCGACCTGCGAGTGATGATGAACTGATGACGATCGATGGATCATCGTTCATGTGTAGGCATGCAGAGTGGGGGGGTCGAATGATCGATCGCTCTGATTCACCGAGGCATGTGCTGGGCGCCTGGGCGCGGCGCCCGGATTGTGGAGGCAGCCGGTGGCACCAGGGCGACCCCGAACAGTGGGCTGGGCGGCCACGTAAAGCACAGTCGCGTACGTACGTGAGCAACAGGAGTTACAGCTAAACACCATGATGCAATTTGCAACTGTAGGGTGTACTCCGTATATCCACCAAGTGACCCGCACGCACCCTTGTCGCGCGGCGATCAGTGAGCTGGTTGTCGTCGATCGAAAGCGATCGGACGGAGCTCCAACGCCGCGTATACTTCTACTGCTATGTGCTTATACTGTACTGCACAGTACGATACCCCCCGCGCGGCGACCCCTGCACAGTAGTATGATGTGCTTCTTGTTTGCCTTATTCGTAGGAGAGATCCCGTCAAGTAACCAGTGATGGAGTGAGAGAATTCTAATTCTACTTTGTTAGTATTATTACTGGGGCAATAGTGCTAAATTTTATAATTATGGGTTTTATAATTAATCTAGAGTTAATACTCCTGATTAGCATCAAATTACCGATGTGCCACCTCTCTCGTCAGGTCGCACAGGCTCCGAGGCGGGCGAAGATGGGGTTCCAACCGCGCGTGGGAGACCGTGTGTGCGCCTGCTTCCACGGCCGGAGCCCCCGGCCGACGGATTCCCTTCCGCGGCACGGCGCGGCCTGTACGGTTTGGTTCTGTTCGCCTCGTGAGCGGCGGCGTGTCCGCTGCGGCAGCGGCCTGCCGTCTCGGCGCGGCCACCGGTACGGGGGGAAGCGTGCTAGTGCGAAGCAGAGCACTGCACGGTTGCCATGTCTGTCGTCACCCGGCATCTCATCGGGCTGTTCTGCCCCCGGTGCGCTTCGATCCACGCACAGGCACGTTTCCGGGTTCCACGACACACGGCCACGACCACGAGGGTGCGCGGGCGCGCGCCCTCGTGTCGTCTGCGAACGGAAGCCGACGCGCGTTGTTGCCCGCAGCGGCTGGCTGTGCGGCGGCACCGACAACATGGGCTTTCATGATCCATCCGACAAGTTGGTAGGCCCAGGTTTCTACAAATTAAAGGTTTGAAAAGCATCGGCCCAACGTTTAGCTCCGTATCTCTGGCATTTCTTTTAATTTTTTAACCTATTTTAATCTAAATTTTCAATAATAACACATCTCAAACTGAAATTCTAAGAACTAGCCAAGATTCGTAGCGCGACTAATACTTGAGTCACGCTATATCTCAGACTCTGTGTCAGGCTCACTATGTTAAGAAGATCCTGAGCCGGTTTGGCTATAACGATCACAATGTCGTCCAACTCCTTATGATGCAAGCTTGATTCTGAAAAAGAACTTAAGGACGATGGTAAATCGGTTGAGGTACTCTAAGATCATTGGTTCATTAATGTATCCAGCTAGCGCCACGAGACCCGACATTGCCTACGTAGTTAGTAAATCGAGCTGGTTTGTTGCAAACCCGGGAAGTGAACACTAGCGTGCACTTAAAAGGGTGAAGCACTATCTTGTAGGAATAATGAACTATGAAATTCACTATTCCGGTGACTCCAAGATCTTAGAGAGATAAATAGTACATTGTGATGTAAAGTTGTACAAAAATTACGTATTGGAACGCATGTTTTCTTTAGAAGGAAGATGTATTCATCTTAGAGCATTACACCGATCCTTTTTCAAACAGGATCCAAAGAAAAGGAAAATTACAAAGAAGTCCAAAACTCCTGTTCACCTTCCTCGAAGCCTTCAGAGATTCGTTCGTCACCGCCGCCGAAGTCGCTCCCCATTCGTCGCCGGGCACCAGAGCCAATCTCCACGAGGTGGAGGCCGCAGAAGAGGGCTTATTGCTAGGCGAATAAGCCGAGTACACTGCCTCCCAGGCGCATCGGCCAACTCCGGTACCCACGACGCATCCTTCGTATCCACCGCCAGCGACACGAGCAAAACTCAGATTTTCACCAAGGATCATCTTCCTCAAGATTAACAAAGTTAACAACATCATTACCTGACGAAGGCGACAATGTGCTGGCCCTCGACTCCTGGACAGGTCTCCCCAACCTCTCCGTTGACGGCGGAGTAGATCGTCATCGGAGAACGGAAGAAACTGAGAGATTATTTCTGTGCAACGTCGTCGCTTCCGCGTCGCCGACGCCGCCAGGAAAATCAAGCCGCAGAGGAGCCATACTCCACCGCCGAGCATCAGCGGCGAGGAAACCCTATACCTAGATAGACTCAAATAAGACTCGATCAACTAAAAGGATGGACCCCCGCTCCCCTTGCCACCGGGCACGAGGGAGAACGGGGGACGAAGGCGGACGGCGGTGGCGGCGCAAGCCTGGGCGGCGGCGTTGTTTCCACCTGTGTCGCCCATGGGGGCGACGCGGGGGGACGGACGGTTGCCTGTTTCAGGGGGGCCTGGTGGTGACTTGTTTGTTGTTGCCTATTGAAACGCGTGTTGTTAGATTAGATGTGATTTAATATGATGGGTGAATAGTTGGATGTGATGAAGTTGTTTTGTAAATCCTTGATGGCGATGTAGACTCGTAGCTGGTAGAGATGTAGCGTTGCCAGAGCTGAAATGCATCACGAGTTAGGCCGTGGATCTAGTGTTATATTTCGGTTGCAGATGTGCTCATTCCATTTCAAATTAAAAAAAATACATAAGTAAGCAAAGTAAAAAACTGATAGTTTATGAAACATAACCAATATGCTCGATGTGTTTATGAATAACTACATTAGGCCTTGTTCGTTTCTGCCCTTCCAGGCCGGGATCATGGCCCAACCCATGATTGGCACCCGTCCTGGTTCAAAGACCGGCCCATAAAAAAAGAGTGTGTTCGTTTACTCTTCTGAGGTTGGTTACCGGCCCAAAACCGAAATCCCGACCCAATTCGGCCTGGGAACGCTGCCTCGGCTCCGTTCGACGCGACGCGAGCTGAGGCGACCAGAGGCGACGCGAGGGCAGAGGCGGGGGGCGGCGGCGGAGGAACGAGTTGGTGAGCATAAGGACGGACGAGCGGCGGCTACGGTGCTTCCTTCCTACGGCGACCCCTCCCGATAGCGGCTCTTCCCGGCGGCGGCGGCAGTGGATAATCGACGCCGGCGTGGTCTTCTCCCTTCAACAGCCCGTCCCTTCCGGTGGTCGTCTTCTCGCCGGTGAGTCACCCGTTCTCGCCATCCACCTCTTCTGTCTCGTAGGTTCTATGGTTCTTGATGCACATTGGCCGATCTAGAATCCAGTTGCTAAGATTCGGTTCTTGAATCTTGATTCTCGATTTATCACTTGTGCTCGTGGTGGTCGACGGTGACCGACGAGCTAATGACTATTTGTTGTTGTTGATATTGCTGTCAATCTGTCCCACTGGTAGCCATTCCTGTATTCCCGAAAGATGTGCCATATTCATTTGTTGCCAAAAACTTTTTATAGAAGAAGGAATTCTGGTGGGCAATAGATGTTGATGATGGTGGAATTTCATTATTTACTTATGTTTGCAATTTTCAGCTAATATTCTCGGAACTTGTCATACACAATTCATCAACTAATATTCCTAGCCCTGCTTTTGTTTCAGCTAATATCTGATAGGTTTCAACTGTTATTTATCCATTATAAAAGTGGAAGAGTTCATTGATAAATTAATTTAGTGAATGAAAGACCATAATACCTACGAGAAACTAGGTACTTTTGCAATTAGAAGAAAAAAAGACACCCATCAATCATCATATTGGAAGATGACTCAGACCTGGGTGTGGGGGTTTACACCCATACCTCTCACCAGCTCAGTCCCTTGTAGAAGCAGTTGCAGTAGGTACACTGATTGAGAGAGGGAGGGAAGGAGAGTAATGTTTACTGTACAAGAGCATATTATTGTTACTACAGTAATTTCAGGAGCTAGATTTTTCTTCCTTTGGGAATCTACAATTCTCTTCAATAAGCAAGTATAATTGCTATAGTGAAAACGCTATTACCTTTGACATGGCAATTTCTGCTGCTCTCTTGGTAGCTCACAATTATCACTTGCTTCTTGGTTGTTTGTCTGTACTGTGGTGAATTAATCATGCATGGCTGCATTGTTTAGTACTTGGCTGCTTGCTCTGAAGATGTGAGTTTCAACTGATTTTGTATGGCTGGTAAATTGAAATGTGCATGCGTAGTTGCCTACACCTGCTGCTAGCTACCTCGTGTCCTCTAAGAATTTTTTCCATGTGCACTTGTTTGACCAGGTATTGTTTGATTGTTGCCAGAGACCGGAAGTACTGAACTAGTGATGCACTTATGCTTGTCTTTCGAAATAACAGAGTAGAAATTTTAACAGTCATGGCATCAGTTGAATTTGGTTAGAAACACTAGATACAATGAAATTGTTGTACCGAATCCTAGTTATATCGGTAGATTGAAACATACAGTGATACCTGAAACTATGTTTCCCGTGCACTTTTTGGTCATGCTTGAACAATTATTCTCTGCTTACTTATACTTCTCTCTTCTCAATCTTGTAGGCTCATTTTTTGTGGGCTCTTTCGAAGGCTGCTGCTTGATCTGTATTACTCTTGCTCTAACTCCAGAGCTGCAGGAATATTTATTTATTTGTTCTGAAGACCAATATAGTTCTTAACTTATCGCTGTCCCGTGCACGCATGGGCCGTGGAACCATTGTTTTAAATTTACGGCGGTGGGGTCGTTTCTCCCTTATATTGATGCGAATGCATCTCAATGCGTCACGAGCGTCGTCTGTGGTCTCTCCTACACGACGCCGATCGCCTAACTGTCCCAGGACAAGAAGGGGTTCACGAGACGCTGCTAGGGCTATATACTCTCGGGGTACGTGACAAGAAGCGAGGCTACAGCAGCAGCAACCAACGACCCGTGAGACTAACCGACGAAACCGCTCTAGCTAGCCCCCGCGGCCCCGCCGCATCGTCATCGCTATCTCGATCTGTCACCCACATGACAAGTACGACTACCTGTGTGTGATGTGCTCCGATTATTCGAGACTAGAGTATATTGTGTACTCCGTAGCTTTCTACGTATTATTTTCATGTGTGTGCCATCCTGTACGACGACGGCTGTCTCAGCTGTGGTTCCTACTCTCCATTTCTAGCTAGTACTGGTTTCCGTACGTGCAAGTGATCGAGTGCAAACTGTCATGCGTGTCATCACCATCAGCAATATGCCCGGTGTCTTGCTACATACGGAGTAGTTCCTAGCTAGCTCAGCTACCAGCTCGATCGATCGCTGATTGTGTTGCGTGATCGATCCGATCCCTCATGTGGATGAGCTGGGTTTTCTAAATATCTAGCATATACATGCAACTTAGCATGCAGCAGGGCAACAACAATGCGCTGTTGTTCGTACTTATGCCAGCTAAAGTAAAGAAGACATGCATGTCGCGACCTTCTGCATGTCTGGGTTACTGACATTTTAATCGACGCAGCCCATGCGAATTACATCTACCATAGCTGCGAATGAGATGCACGCAAGTACACGCTCTGACAGCCTACTGATCGTCTCTTTCGGGGCTAAGGACACGGCGTCACCGCATGTAAAGGCTCCGTCCACGCTCACATACAAGTGTGAGTCCATCAACGTACAAATGAATCTGACATGAAAATGCACGACACAACCCACGACGTTCCCAATGCAAATATATGACCTTTACTTTGACATTATATTCTCCATGACATTGACAGATCTTTTAGGAAGATGGTAATGACAAGTTCGAAGTTACTACCGTACCTACTCTCCACAGTCGATTATTGCCATCATAAATCAAATGGACGTATATACATGAGAAATGGCTTAAAAATTGTCGAATCAAACAATTGCTTTGCTTGTTGCTTTTCCAAAGTTCCTTAGCGATGGCCCTCAAAAAAAAAGTTCCTTAGCGATGGCTATGCAATTTTACGCTTACAAATACACTATTACTCCTTATGTTCCAAATTGTTGATCGTTTTAACTTTTCTAGGTTCATAATTGTCTGTATATATATGTTGTATATATATGCAGACATAGTATATATCTAGATATTCATAACTGTTTGTATATATATGGAGACATAGTATATATTTAGATGCACATTAAAATTATACACGTAATTTGAAATGAATGTAGTAGAAGCAAATACCTAATTTAATCATATGGACCCCGAAATTTGAATTATGATGTATGGATTTATGATCCAGCTAGTGGGACACTCCCTCAGAAATAGTGCTAATTATGGCTAGGCTTACAAGAAAACAAGTCACCAATAAACATGCAGATGAAGAAGAATTTAATTTTGCGAGTGAAATATGAACGTGCTGCCAAAAAGATTTACGGGGATAATAGGATTGAACCAATCGAATTATTAGCAACAAGATAAAACTTATCTTTAAAAAAAGTCTCCGCAATCATGTCGCACAGATATAATGCACGTAGAAAAATTCTCATATATTTGTGCGACGCAGACCCGAGTCAATTAACAACAAGACAAAACTTAATTATATCTTTATAAGTTAACACATTATTCACCCGTCCATCGATCATATCACACACTTATAAAAAAGGAGTTGTATCTTCACAATTTACATCAGTATATGACACCGTAATTAGCAGTTAATAATCCCCTCTCTCCAAGTGGACAAGCAATCTGACATACCTGCTCATCAGCCGCTTGTCTGCATGCGCTCATGCACCCGTTCACACGCACGTCGTACCGACGTGCTCAACATTATGGCGAATTATTCTTCGCCGCAATCACCTCTTGGCCCTCGACGCTCGCCGGCTGAGCACCACCCAGTAGAGCACCCGGTAGAGGAGGAAGAAGCCGAACAGCACCTGCACGCCGGTCCACCGCTCCTCCGGCGTGAGCCCCTTCTCCGCCAGCACGTCGCGCCCCGTCTCCGAGCACTCGCCGCCGCCTATGACGACGCCGAAGCACCGGTTCGCCGCGCACGAGTACTCGTTGGCCAGCAGCGCGTCCAGCGCGTACTTGTACGGCGACGCGTAGTGCATGAACACCCAGTACGACGGCATGCTCCCGCGCGACAGGAAGTAGCCGGAGAAGAGAAAGAACCCCGCGAGGGAGACCGACACCAGCGACATCCCGGCGATGTAGTCCGGCGCGAAGGAGCTGACGAACAGCACCAACGAGTTGGCCGTCAGCACCACCGCCCACACCACGAGCACGAACGCCGCGAAGGCGCCCGGCGACGCGCAGAGCCCCACCAGGAAGTAGACGCAGACGGAGTAGAGCAGCGCCACCGCCAGGAGGTACGGGAGGAACACGAGCGTGGCCGCCGCCGCGTGGGACGACAGCCGGTACAGCCCCGACGACGTCTCCGCAAGCACGATCGGCCGCTCCGATACGAACGTCGGCAGCGTCTCCGTCGTCGAGGTAAGCAGGAACGTGAGCGTGAAGGCGAACAGCCCCAGCCGCTTGTGCGCGCCGGCCTCGCCGTCGCCGGCGTGGATGTAGATGGTCCCCAGCAGGGTGCCGACAAGGACCGCTTCCAGGAAGTTGGTTAGCAGCAGCTGCTTGCTGCGGTACACAACCTTCCACGCCCTCTTGTACAGGACCACCAGCTCGTGCAGCCTCGACGACGGCGACGCCGTGGAAGACGACGTCATCGCCGCGGCCACCTTGCTGTGATCTGACGACTGCAAGGTGAATTCTTGGATCGACGACTTGGGCTCAGGGGTGGAGGGAGAAGGATGAGGGAGCTGCTCGACCACCTCGAGGGCGAACTCGAGTGGGTTGAGCTGCGCCGGGACGACGAGGCCGTGGGAGAGGAGGGCGGCGTCGAGGGAGGCGAGGGATCCGTGGTGGAGGACGGTGCCGCGGGAGAGGAGGAGGAGGGAGTCCACGGCGGAGAGGAGGCGCGCACTCGGCTGGTGGATGGACAGCACCACCGTCGTGCCCCGGGTGGCGGCGACGGCGCGGAGGCAGCCGACGACCACGTGCGCCGACGAGGAGTCGAGGCCGGAGGTCGGCTCGTCGAGGAGGAGAACGCCAGGGTTTCGGAGGAGGGCGAGCCCGATGGACACGCGACGCCGCTCGCCGCCGGAGAGCCGCGATGGGGAGACCCGCGTGTGCGCGACGTGCGCAAGCCCAAGGTCGGCCAGGAGCGCGTCGACCGACGCCTCCGCCAAAGACGCCGACCCCGGGTGCAGCAGCGACGCCGCGAACGCGAAGGTCTCGGAGACGGTGAGCAGGGTGAGCGCGACGTCCGACTGGGGCACGTGCGCCGAGAGGCGCCGGAAGGACGACGGGCGGAGCGGTGCGGAGTTGAGCAGCAGCCTCCCGTGCGTCGGCGCGGTGCGCGCGGCGAGGATGTCCAGCAGCGTAGACTTGCCGGCCCCGCTGGGACCCACGACGGCCAGGACCTCTCCGGCCCGGGCCGTCAGGGACACGTCGCGTAGGATGTAGTCCGGCGGCGCGGGTGCCGCGCCGCACGGCCTGGTGACGAGCCGCGAGAGCGAACTCGGCGCGGCCACCGGCTTGGCGTAGTAGATGTTCCGGGCGGCGAGCTCGTATGAGACCTTGTCGGGCGGTGGAGACGACGGGGACGTGTCGGCATTCTCCGGTTGTTCCGTGACGGTAGTGGTAGTAGTAGCCATTGCGGCGAAGTGAAGGATCGATGGAGGAAGGGATGAGGGTTGATGAGAGGGGGGTAATGTAGCTATGGTGCGTGTGTGTCCACTTGCTGGTTGGAGGTGACAAGCTGGTAATGGTGGATTAGCAGGATTTTTTTATTAAAATGATTTAAACTGATGCCCTGTTTTTTGTAGGAAAGTGCATAGCTAGGAGTGTGAACTGTGGAATGAGACAATTTGTATGACATGTATAAAGGGAAATTTGGATGGGTTAGGGTGGTTGTCAGGGTTGAATATAGGAAAATTGCAGGTCACATATTCTTCTTTGGCTTATGTCACTTGAATAACGAATGTAGTCAGAGATGCACATCTTATTTCGTTTCCTCCTTTAGTTGAGATTTACTACTACTGCCTGAGACCTAGATATATACTGTGTTCAGATACATAGTAAAAATTATGTATATCTAGAAAAAAATCAAAACGGATATTATTTGGGATGGACGAAGTATTACAGATTTTACCTTTCAAGTATTTTGTTAAATGGTGATGTCCCAAGATTTTTTACTATGTGAGACCGAGGTAGTACCGGTGAAGAATTACCTGTAGAAATTGTGGTAGCAGACTTCAATTTGTTGACATAGTATTATAGTATGTGATGATGTAATTTCCGTGTGACTGAAATCCCTCTCGAGCAACCTGTATCCTAGGTACCATCCAACATCATAAACCAAGAAAAAGAAGCTTAGCAGTAGCATCTAAACCAGGGACGGTTTAGCCTAAACTTCCAAAAATCAAAGAAGAATCCGAAGCCTGTTCGCCTCCGTAGTGATCCGTTTGCTTATATGGAGTACAAGCCAAACAAAAGCACGGGAGCGCACATTATGCATGCATCATTGGTCAGCACAGTCGCAGGGCACCTCCTGGCCACAAATTCCTGGGGACGAGATCTGGCCAGGGCCCCCGGCCCTGTCCCAGGCAGCTGAAAGCCATCGACGGATAGATATTGACCCTTGCACCACTACACGATGACACTGACACCCACCCCGACCCCGACGCGGGTCGCCGACCACGCAGCTCCACTGCTGTTTTCACGCATGCAGGTGCTCGGGGCCCTGTGGCGCCCCAGCAGCGCGCTCGATCGCGGCGTCCCGCGCATCATATCCTACGACAATCCCACGGCCACCGGTCAGCGGTCACCGTGACCGCGTTGCCTCGGCGGGCGAGATGACACGGGCGGTGGTGTCACGGGCGAGGAATGAATGGATGGATGGAGGACGCCGCGTCGGCCCTTTGTTTAGTCCCTGGCCCCCTTTTGGCCGGCTGCGGTGGTGTCACGGGCGAGGAATGAATGGATGGATGGAGGGCGTCTGGTCGCTTGCCGCATGCTGCATGCTCGTCACTTGGGCTTCCCTTCGTGAGCGGCGTCTCCGCTGCGGCACACGGCCACGAGTCGGTGCGCGCGCCCTCGCGTTGTGCCCGCAGCGGCGGCTCTGCGGCGGCACCTGGACGTCATGGGCTTTTATGATGCAACCGATAAGTTTGCTAGGCCCGTGTTTCTACTAATTGAAGGTTTGAAAAGCCTCGGCCCAACGCTTAGAAATGGGACGTGTTTTTTCGGGAATGGAAAAATTACATAGATATTACGATGTACCAAAAATCCAAAATATAGACTATACTATATACACTCCCTACATCCCAAATTACATGTCATTTTGACTTTTCTAGATACATTATTTATATATATATATATATTTATGTCTAGATGCATAACAAAAGGAATGTATCTACATAGTTAATTCTATGTATATAGAAAAATTAGAACAACCTACATTTTGAAATAAAATGTAACAGAGGGAGTACTTGTTAATTCAAACTTCCTATAAAGAAGACCTATAAACAAGACAACTCATGGAAAACGCAAAGCACCTATTCCTACTGCAAGTGGTATAATGGAACTGGAAGAGAACGATTCGCGAGTGTATTTCTCACAAATGTAGCAAAAGATACTACAGCTGAGAAGTGAGGGTAAAAGGACAACGAAGATCAGATGCATCACAAGAAATAACAAGCGTCAGATTTTTTTTTTTTAATGTTGACAATGTGGCATATACATGTAAAACCGTTTGCCATTATAATATTGCCACATCAATGGACTTCAGCAAAGAAAAAAGAACTTCAGGAAACCTTATGGCACATAACCTAAAAGGCTATCAGGAAACGTAGCCCACTAGGGTGAGCCAGGCCATCATCCAGTAATACCGATCCAAGTACTGTCATGAACACCGGTATACACCATTATACGAGAGAAACCATCTCATGGTGCACAAAAACCTTTGGCACTTGCATTCTGTAAGCACCCCCATCCGCTGAAGATGCGTAATGCCATTTGAAATGCCAGTAAATCTTCTAAATGCCGGAACAAGTATTCTTTCATAGTAGACAGGAACAAGAACAAGGGCAGATATGATATCCACAGGTTGGAAGGATGCTGGAGGTACATCAAAAGAGATGATGTGTTTGTCCATTACCACACCTTGTTCTATAAAGGTCGAAGACATCTGTTCCAGGACTGTACAAAAGAATATCAATTGTGGTCCAGACAGGCAGCATTCTAATTAGAATATTGAGCTCTTCCACTTGAGTCGCAGTACACATTATCCATGATTCAAGCAGCCCAATGCCAGTTTATCAAAAAAATCTGCAAGTGGAAAAAGAGGATCACCGCTTGCAATTGAGAAATTCACTTGGTCATGCTATAAATTTTCTTTTTAAATCTGTGGAAATACTTAGGTTGATTGGGTATCTTCCTGTGGCATTTGTATCGGCAAAAGTTTAGACTATAGAAGCACAACAAATGCATTAGTTTCAACGGATGGACGCGATTTTAGAATATGGTACTACCAAGTGTAAGAAATCCTTTTCTTTTCATGGTTTCAAATATAGGTCTAGAATAATCTCAAATGGTCATATATATTTAAAAATTGCTAAGTAAACTTATATGGATATGCAAAAATCAATTGAAACTGTATGGAATGAAATATCATAACAGAATTGTACTTAAGTCCAGCTGTACAATCCTATTTCTTGCTTCCTCATAAAGAAGCTAACAGTCTCAAGGTAAATATTTGGGATCTTTTAATGGTATGGATCCAAATCTATTTTAGTTGGAATAATTGGATCCATACCATTGAAAGATCCAAAAGTTAGATATATACCATTGACCCCACATGTCATTGACTCATGTGAACCCCACATGTCATTGACTTGTAATGGTACAAGAATAACCTGTAATACTCTTGTCAGTGGGCTTCCTCCAATTCTCTGAAATCTATAAACAGGAGAGCCCAAGAGAAAAAAAAAACTTGCATTAAGTAAAACCCACAGCCAGCCTTCATGTTTTTGCACTCAAACAATAATAGTCCCTGAGATCAACGAGCCAGCATCGAGTGCGAAATAACACCAATTGAAGACAGATGTTTCTGTTCCTTTCCTATAACAACCAGTAGGATTTTTTGAAAATTCAATTCCTCATGTGGATTGCATAGGGCTGGGGGATTGAGGATTGCGAAAATAGCACAAATTGAAGAAGGAGCTCTTTCTGTTTCTTTCCTATAATACCAAGCAGGTGAGTGTGACTGAAAATTCAATTCTGAGAAACAAGAGGCTCCTAGGGCTTGTTTGGTTAGACCCGTTGCTCATGTGTTGGATAGAACTGGTGGGTTGAGGGGAAATTTAGTTCATTTCCCCCTCAATCCCTTCCAACCCATATGGGAAATGGTACATCCAAACTAGTTATGATATCCTTGTATCATCTATATTAATGCCTCAACACCATTATATTGTGAGTGACATAAAATTTCAACTCCTCAAATGTAGTTATAATCTCTTAAATTATTTTTTTTCAAATTTTCTATAAGGCTCTGAGTGCACTGTTCTTGAGGATGGTGTACTTAGAAATGTAACCAGTTACAGTAATTACACTACAGGTTAAATGTAGCACCTATAATACAAAAGATTGTGAGATCAGGGTTGCCCAGTACTTCCCTATATAAGAAATCGGCTAAGAAGGCTCCAACCAGAGCTGCAAGATAGCTGGTACCACACTACCACACCAAGTTGAAACAGTTCTTGCAGCGACAACATTTGTTTCACAGAACTACAGAAGTCTTTCTAAGATAACTGACTAGTTTTTTTACAACTGAAGCGAAGGCCAGACACCAGCAGAACAAACTTTAGCCATTCTCTTTTTAGCCCAAATAGCTAAAAAAAAAGCCAAACATGTGGGTTCAGACCTATTTGCAACTAACTCATCTCAAAATATTATCCCACCCAAGGGGTGCTAATTCGAACTATTTCAAAATAGCTTTTGGCTACTTCTCCAAACACCCCCATTATTCGGTTTGTGTTGGATCTCTATTTAATAAAAAAAACTCAACAAAAATATACACTAAATTCAACACAATCTAACAATTGCATGTCCAACTTTGGTCTTAAAAAACAAAGGCCGATTCGATAAATTATTTCTATACTTTCCAAAGTTTAAGGAACAAATTTCCAGTTTCCTGTGCGTTTTTTGGAAGCCGGATGCCCAAAAAGATACAAACAGATCCATCACCTATGTATTCTACTGTACCTTGCATTCCACAGTTAGAAATAGCCAAAAATATTCCTTAGGGGACAATAGCAAACATTAAGTACTAGTGGATGCCAAATGTAGGTTTTATTTAAAAAACTGTGCATGGAATATTAAGAGCTAAAAAGGGAAGTCCCACAGTCTCACCATGTAGTAATCTAGTTTTGAGACAAAGGTTTTGATAGATAAATGATGCACATTTATGCCAACATTTTGTTTCATTCAAGGATAAAGGAACTAAGCTGAGGGGAGAGTGTGAGAAGTAATCAACTATCACAAGTAGCAAAATGACAAGGACTCACCAATCCATTTATCATCAAACTGGGTTAGTATGTTGCTAGCTGAATGTTCTTGTAGTAAATATTCATATTAAAAAAAGCATGTAAATGTGCAATAATTGTTTGAAATGATCTGTAGTGGTCAACCTGCCTTCCGTACTTTTAAATACAAAAACAAGATAAGCTACTGGAGTCAAAAGGTTTATCTTGTTTTCCATCTGCTCTTTCTTTTCAACCAAGTTTGCTTTAATTCTCTTAGTAATTACAATAAGCTTTATGCTCTAAGGTGGACCACTATGGGGTAGCAGTTAGGAAGATGGCAAAATAATGATCGTATATTCATATACATGGTCATTTAAAATATGTGAAGTTAGAAAAGGTAAGCATAACACTGAAAACTCATCTAGATGTCATTCTTCTGGAGTCTGATATAGTTGGAGAAGCTGAAACTCTCAAAAGTCTGTATGGGTTGAAGCTTCAACAGAAAAGATATAGTTATATGCCATAAAACCATCTTTACTTCTACGAATCACCATGATCGTCTAGATATTAGGCTGCTGAACCTAGCTAGTTTCACTATTCAGTCAGCACTGACATCTCAAAATTTCTCTATTCCCTACTTCTGTGCAGCAAAAACCGGAATTCGAATGATTAGCCATAGATGAGCCTAAATATTAACTTGTCTCAAACTGTCAAAAAAAAAGCAGCAACTGATTGCTCGAACTATGCCTACCAAGTACCAACATTAGTGAAAGACTTCCTTGACAAAATCATTTTTAAAGAAAGCGAATATTGGTGAAATTATTACCAACAGATACGTATTTATGGTCGGGATATTCACTTCCTAACCCATTTTCGCATGCTCAGCATCCATTTGCGACCATGAAACAGGCAAACAGCAGCAGCAGCGCAACAATAGGACCAATTCAAATACCCATCCAGGACTGAACATGCGGAAAGAACTATATCAGGGGGGGGGGGGGGGGGGGCGGGGCGTCACCAGATCTTATGCATACTCTCCTCTTTAGATGCCGACTACCACCGTCGGACGGTCCGCCCTGCGTAGCCTCCCGTCGCTGCCACCGTCTTCCCCGACGACGGCACCTGGAGCACACTCGCGCCGAAGTGCCGAACAGGAAGAGATGCGTCGGAAGCCAATGCGGCCCCCGCGGGCTCGCTGTAGAGGATGGCCGTCCACCGCCGGCGCCCGAAGGGGAGCGGGGTAGGTCGCGTGGCAGGGTGGATGGCGGTCACAAAATTTGCAAATTAGGCCCTCATTTGGATCTCAACTATTCTCCACGATCCATTTATTTACATACAACTCCCTAAATGGATCGCGATTATTACTCGCGATCCAGTTATTTACTTAAAACCCTCTAAACTGAGTCGTGATTAATAACTGCGATCCGATTATTTACATAAAAAACTCTCAATTGGGTCGTGATTAATAACCGCGATCGGATTATTTACATAAAACCACCTATTTGTGGCCCTATATTTTACAATATAGTCCTTTCTGTAGTTCTGTTCCCTTCTCTTACCACGGCGACGCAGCGCTCTCTTTCCCGTCGTCCGCCGCCGAGACAGATTGGCTGGCAAGCTGCGCCCGGTGAGGCTGCGGTACCCGGCGTGCCGGTTGAGGTGGACAGGTCACAGGCGGTAGATGCAGGCATGCAGCGCAGCGCCCGTCCAGGAACACGGTAACCTGCGGCACGTCGTTGTCGTCCTTCTCAAATCACAGCAGCTTCAGCCGCAGCTTCCGCTGCTGCTGCGACGGTCCCAACGGCGGCGGGGGACGCCGCTTCGCGTGCTGCTCGAAGCTGGCGCTGGCAGCACCAACGCTGCTACTACTCGCATCGTGGAGAGGATGAGGGTCGGACTAGGAGTTTGTGGTAGTGACGGAGATTGGAGAGAGGGGTTTTCGATCTTTCCAACAGCTCCATACGTTTAAGATACAGCACGAGATGGGAGAATTATTACACGCCTCGGAGGAGATCGGGAGGGAGTGGAACTGCAGAGTGAAGACAGAGGTGGGAAGGAGATTTATTCAAAAAAAAAGAGGTGGGAAGAAGAAGACGCACCTGGGGATACGGCGATTCTTGCTTCTGTACTAGAGTAGCTCTGTAAAAACATCAAGTGGAAATCAGCAAAACCATCGCAATACTTGTTGAGGAGTTTTGAAAAATCCATCAGTCCAGGAAACACATAACAACGTTGAGTTCCCGCAAATGGAATCTATTGCTGAATTTTCGAATTCAACTGATGCAAGAAAACAGTGCCGAGTGGAATGGAATCTGTTACTGAATTAGAACAATTCGTACACAACTTAGTCCATACTACACAGCATGGCGATTATGCAGCACTGAAAAAGAAACCAAAACATGGCAATACTGCATCTTCACTTGTTAGATAGATCTCCACAGTAATTCCACAGTAGCATTGTTACAACAAAGAAAACTCTAGCCTAAAATACGTATTATACAAAAGAATCAGATACTCGCAGCCATTATGGTTTCCATGGCGCAGGTGGCGGTGGAGGTGAAGGGAACATGGGCGGCACTGCAGAGAACATCGTGTTCCTGTCCACTCCATGGCTTTCACCAGACAAAGCTACCAATGCTGCGACTAGACCAGCATTGCCCGCCAACGTTGCTTCAGTGTAGTTGTACTTCTTGCGGGCATCTTTGAATCCATCATGGCGATCAGGGCCAGCGACCATGGCTCCAACAATGATGTTAGGGTTTGGCTTCTTGGTGTCCCTCCACTTCCACCCTCCTTTGCAGCCATAGTGAACACCATTCTTGGGGATCGAAGCACCCCGGTGGTGAACATGCTTGGGGTAATGTTTTCCGAACCCTACCACATAGCTCATCTTCAAAGGATTCTTTCCCAAGATGTACTCAATCTGATAGAAGGAACAAATTAGCGTCTGGGGTTAAAAACTGACGGAATAGGATTGTAGTATAAAATGCTACCCGCTTACCTGAGTCCTAGCAAAACTGCGAAGAACCTCAATAGAGTAGAAATGGGGGCCGCAATACCACCCAGGGGTATCTGCAGCCTCAAGATAGTCACTGAACAGAGAAGCAAGGAATGCAGCGTTGGCCACATATTGAAGAGGCTGTGGCTTCCCGTGATTTAACTGAATCAAACCACCTGTAATGAAAATTTTCAGTAAACTATTCTAAGAAAGCAATAGTGATAGTGTAATACACTGACTTGATGCCTACAAAACCTTTTGTTCTGTTGAAAGACTTAAAGATGGGAAGGTAGGAGCACATGATAATGCTAGTTTGGTTGTGGAATGTCCTCAACATCTCTTCATACGGATACCCAGGACTCAAGAAAAGCCTTAACCGGCTTAGAAGAACCTGGAATTCAAGATAAATAAAAAGGTATGACAAACATGTCAAATTATTTGTTCAACAGCAAAAAAAAAAGAAGCTACCTTAAGTTATAAAGAGTGTTGTGTTATTGTAGAATGCTGTCTGGAGACTGAAAGGGTATGGCACCCCAGCTATTAGTACAACATTGCCTCTTTTTAAAATGATGAACACTACCATGTCGTACCTATTGGTCCGGATCTAATTAACGCCTGTGGGTAAAGGGAAAGGGTGCTATGGATGCACATGCCTAGACAGGACAACGATGAAGATGCGCCCACACCACCCTTAATATATCGACAAAACTCTGACTCACATGCTCTATAATTGGAAACATCCTATAGTTTAACAATAATAGTTAGTACCTTAAATATGGCAGGAGGTTGGCCTGGCACTAAATTTACTACCACAGCTGAGCAAGTTGACATATACATGTAGAAAAATAATGATTCAACATACAGGGCAGATGTTATAGTTTGTACTACTCCAGTACCATACTACCATGTATAAACCATCAACCAAACTAAACGCCAGTGGGTCAATGTAGGGAATGTCTCAACACTTAATTAGGCAATATAAAATTAAGACATTTACCTGTGCACCGGTGAGCTTATTATCCCAGCTGAACACACCATAATCCGGACCACCCCAGAAAGCACCAGCATGCTTTGCAAGCTTGGGGTGTGTTGCCAGAGTCAAGTATGACGAATTGCCAGTCGCAAGGTACATCCATGAACTACCCCATACAAACTCATCCCAATAACTGGTTGAATTGTAGAACTTTGCAGCATCTGAACCACCTGCACTATACCTGCCATGCCGATCCCTTGCAAATTGGAAGAGAGTGGTAGCACCATGTACAAGCTTCTGTGAGTAAGCCTTATTGTCCCTGAATACAATAGAAGCTGAAGCTAATGCTGCAGCCATTTCAGCAGCAAGATCCGAACAAGTGTGGCACTCAACCACAGGACGTGGGTAGTCGATGTCCTCTGGCCTCATCCAACAATAATGATCATTAGGTTGTGTAGAACCAGGTGACGATGCAGCACTTCCCACCTGCACCCTCCTCATAAATTTTTAGATTAGCAATGTCCTGGAGGGACAAGAACTCAAGAACATTACACCCAGTGCATCTCTATTTGCAGTGATTTATTTTTACCTGCGCAATGACACGATCAATGCTATCGGCTGTGGAGTTAAAGGTCTTCAAGAAGTAGTCTGCTCCCCACTTGATAATGTCACGGACATGGCCAAGTTCTCCGACAGCCTCGTACTTAGCACTGTACTCAATGACACTCCAGCTAAGGAGGGTCATGGAGAAGGCAGCTGGGAAGTTATACTTGACAGCATTGCCGGCGTCGTAGTACCCACCGACCAGGCTTCGCCGGACTGCCGGATCAGAGAGCCCATCCTTCATGCAAGAGTTACCACGCCATGGTACATTGTTGTGCTTCGGAAGCTTGCCAGCTGCAGCAAATTTGAAGAACGCGGACATGAATGAAATGCGCCTTTCACATTTGAAAGTCAATCTTCAAAATGCAGTTTAGGCATTTTTAAGGACGGATCTGAAAGATTAGAGAACCAGGAGCGCTCGTCCTCTCTCCCATTTCAGGTAATGAATCGAGAATATAACTAGCTAAAACGCCTAAAATGTCTAGCTTTCCAACAGGGTCAAAACCGCCACTAAAAAATTTAATCTGCCATATTCTGCAACTCTATTCCTACCGAGTAAAAAAAACAGCCTGCTGACGAAACAATCACCCATTTTTTATACCAAGATTTCCCAAACGAGGCCTAAATTTCTCGGATCACAAGAGTAACGGCTGGGGGCATAGAAAGAAAGAGAAAACACAAGCATTTCCCACAAGGAAACGCGAAACCCCAAACGAAACAGAAGTGCAGGAAAAGAGCAGCAACTCACATCTCTGCGCGTTGAAGAACATGAGCGCCTTGTGCAGCGCGACGGTGTAGTCGTCGGGCGGCGGCGGCGGGCGGTGCCTCCTTGGGATGGCCTTGGCGATCCCGGCCACGACCCCCGCGAAGGCGGCGGCGGCGAGGAGCACCCCGAGCGTCCAGACGAAGAGCTTGCGGCTGACGACGAGGCAGCCGATGTCGACGTACTTCTTCTTCCTCTTGCGGCCCTGGTCCCCGGGCCCCGCCAGCAGCCAGCTCTGCTGCGTCTCGTCGAGCGTCCGCGACAGCGCGCCGCGGTCGATGTCCAGGTTCCGGCTGCGGTCGTCGTCCGTGGCCGAGTCGGGGCACACCTCCAGCGGCCCGCCCCACGGGTCCCTCCCGTACATGCTCATCCCGCCCAGCTAGCAACAAATGCCGCCGCGGCCGATTGACGCCTCTGGCACGGCGGCCGCGGGGCGGTGTCCCGGCGTTCTTCCGGCGACGCAAGGGCGAGGGATGGAAGGGGAACTGGGGGAAGGCGAGCTGGAGAATGGAGCTGTGGGCTGCAATGGGGCAGTGGGATTTGCTGGGACTGGGAGAGAGGCGGCCGGAGTGGTGGGGGTGGGGATATCAGAGGTAGGGACGCATTCCTGCTGTACTTTGGCTGCCGGCGTGTTGGGCAACGGAGCGCGTTTGGAGTCTGGAGTTGGGTGTGGGGATGGCGACGGAAGCTGCTCCTGCTGAGATTGCTTAACGGGATAGATTTGTTTTCTTGCTGCTTCATTAGTCATGACCGCGGAGTCCCCGGTCTTCCTCGTCCGGGACGAGCCGCCACACCACGCGTGCTTTGTGCTCACCTGTTTGGCGCGGGGTCTTTGTTTTATTGCAATTAGCGGCGGGGTTTGGGCGGAGGTTTGAAGGGCACTCTTATTGATAATAATTTCTGTTACTGTTAAATAGCTTGTCAAGTAATAAAAATATTGATGTGGTAGTCTAATTAATTAGAAGAGAGATTGAAAATCATAAACTTGAAAGGAGGGAGTAGTCTAATTTAATTATGAAAGTCGTATCAGTTTCTTCTACCGAGACTGCCTAATTGACTGTTTCAGGTTCAGCGCGTGTCTGATTACCCTGCGCATTACCTTTAATTGATTATTAATAAACTGATTCCTCTAGAATGTTTCTGAGAATCTGAGTTGTTGGCTTCCTGCTGGTCCAGTACATCATTTTATAACAAAAAAGATGATGTTTTCCTATTTTCTCAGTGACACAAAGTGCTCCTGTAGTTACGTTCAGAAAAGGTGCTCCTGTAGTTCTGTTGGTGCTTCTTTATCAGGGTCGCTGTCTAGCTAGATCGTGTTGCACACTTGTCCGACCCAGCAGTTCCAACTGTTGCATCCGGTACTGTACAACGTGTCGAGGGGTAACGTGTACACGTACACCTGCAGGCGCGACGCAAGTTGAGTGGGTTCGGTGCAGCGAGGCGCGCTTGCTTGGCACCGCCTTGAGGACACTTTTGTTCCTCCCGGCATCCCAGCACTTGGCTATATTGCTCGCTCGCTCGCCATCAACGCATAATTCCGAAGCTCCTGGATTTGGTTAGGTGCAACCGCGCTTGAAAGGGTTGGGAGAGCGTTCGGCAGGTATTAAATGTATAAGTCAGCAGATTAGTTGTGAGAGAAAAGTATTGCACAAGAAGTTATACGACAGATTAGTTGCGAGAGCAAAGTACTGCGTAATAAGCCGAAACTAGGGCTCGACATGCCCTCCGGAGTGCTGCTTAACAAAGGCGACGCTGACCACGCACGAGCCATTCATTCTCCTGGCACAGTAAGTTTAGCTTTAATAACGATCTTTTTTCCAAAGAAAAAAAGTTTAGCTTAACGAGGAATTTCTTAACGAGGAATCAAACCGTTTAGACTAGTCTGTTCGTGAAAAGACGAGAAGAGATCACGAGGAGTTGATAGGGACGAGACGGCTTGCAAGGCAAGGAAAACGGCACGGGGGAGCAAACGGGAAGGGCGACGCGACCGCCATTCATCCATATCCAAGATCCGTCCGGGCGGGCTTTGCCGAAAGCGGGCACTTTCGCGGCCACTCGCTTCGTGGCCGTGCAGCGCCCGCCGATTTGGGCATTTGGCGTGTCGAACCGTCGTGAAACCTTGCTGCCGAAGTTATTTTTGTCGCAGCGCCCTCTCTCTTTTGCTAGAGTACTTTCCAACACAACGAGCAAGTGTTTGTTGCTCTCGAACGCGCCCCCCGTGTAGCTGTCGCAGCTAGCCCAACGCGTACGTCGTGGCACGACGGATGATGATACCGCGAGCACCCTCGTCTGCTGGTCCGGTAAGAGGAACGCGAGCGTACGTGCTCCCGTGGTCCCAAGCCCGGCCGATGGTATTTCGACCTCTACGGGATCGGGCAGTGGCCGAACGACTGCTGATTTCTCACGATAACAACAAAGCTGGAAACGTCGTGAAAGCAACGTGTCAGTTCGGTTCCCGGTGGGCGCGACGGCCACCGCGGCCGCAGCGGAAGGGAAACCGGCAGAGTTGCGTTGCGTGAAGGAAGGGATGCGCTTTCGGACGACAGCTGGAGACAGGCAGCGGGGCGGCAAGGCGAAGTGCCGGGGGGCGGGAACCGCGGGGCGGCGTGCGTCACGGGGGGCTCAGTTCAAGGCGTGCATGCACACGGGGCCCGAGCTTTGAAGGCGCGCCGAGCGAGAGCGGCTCGGGCCCCCCCTCGGCTGGTGGCCTTCACGTGCCGCCTCGCTGCGGGAGGGAGGCTCTCTGCTCCGCTCTCCACCAAGGTTGCCGGCCGACGCGGCCCCGGCCTGCAGATGCATTTGCGCGTCGTCGCCTCGTCGGACCGGCCGGATAGGGTTTCCTTGTAAATCCTAAGGAGAGTGAGCCACCACCATGGCTGGCTGGTGGCTGCTCTCTTTGCTCGCGTCGATGAGCATAAAATGGTCCTATTTGTCTGGCTTATCAGCCACCGGCCAGCAGTACTTTTGTCTCAGAACAAATCAGTCACCAGCAACCAGTCAGCAATACTTTTCTCTCAGAATAAATCAGCACCAGTCATCAGTCATCAGCCAAACGACTGACAGCTTTTTTTTTTTAGGTAGCAGTGAGAACACAGCAGCGTCACCCATGTCCGAGTGGCCCTCAAACTTAACGGGCTGCTATGGTATGCATCCCCAAGAGCCCATACATATAATCTAGCCTAGTCCAACAAGGCCCTGTATTTCAGTCAGTAAAGGCCCCCAAACACAGCGGGGGATGAATTCGGCCTGCCGTTAGTGCGTTGCTGTTTCTTTGTCCAGCCCAAGTAGCCACCCAGGCAACAGAGAGAGAGAGACCGTGGCCTGCCTGAACCTTCAAAAACGAAGCGATGTCCGGTATCTTCATCTGATTGTGACGGGGACGGTCCAGTGGGACGCTACCTACTAGAGTTTAAATTTTTTTGTATTTTTTAGGATATACCGGCTTTATGCGTTAAGTGGTAAGTGACGTTCCCGTCAACGACGAGGCGCCATTGATGACTTCGGGAATCTCCAGATCTGCCGGTGCTCAGTCTTTCGGAGGTGCTCATAGGGGTAGGGTTTGCATACGTGTATTCATAGGGGTGAGTGAGCGTCTGCGTTGGTGACTTCGGGAATCTCCAGATCTGCCGGTGCTCAGTCCTTCAGAGGTGCTCATAGGTAGGGTTTGCGTACGTGTATTCATAAGGGTGAGTGAGCGTCTGCGTTGTAACATGTAATTCTAAAAAAATCTTCATCTGATGTGGCTTCTGCCCAATGAAACCGTTCGTGCTTAGCAATAAAAGCGCGCCTATCGTTTGGCCACAGAATCGACGGTGGTCTCCATCGCAGTCAGCAAGTCTGACTCAGTCCTCTGATAAGCTCTCCGACCATATGTCCATATCCATAAAGACCGCGGAGCAAGGAATTGATAACGGCAGGACCCGCTCGACTACAATGATAGAAGCCCTCTACACGCTCAGTCAGAAACTTCAGCGTGCGTTTCCGATCTCTTGCAATAGGAACTGCCGTAGGTTGACCAAGGACTCCACTCATTTTTTTTTGAAAGTTGCCAGGAGCACTGGCCCGTCATATAAGGAGTTTGGACGTCTATATTGACCGGACTGAATACAGACGAGGTTGCCGAGTAGTCTCGAACGCACTATGCTGAAGCACACACACCACACGCACCCACCCACGCACGCACACACGCTTCAGCACCCGGTGCGCACCCACGCCGAAGCGAGGCTTCGAACGCGGGTGGGCAGGGAGCCCACCGGCATCCCTTGACAACTGAGCTACGGCTCAGTCCGCCGAGGACTCCACTCATGCCTCATGCAAAGAGCTTGCAATGAAAAAGAAACTCGCAAAATCTATGTACTTTTGTCATTGTATCTTTTGTAAATACATAGTACTAGTATATGTACTTGTTATGACCGGCATCACTTTCAGACGCAGCACCCAGCGCCGTGGCTAGGCGGACGAGCTTTTTGGGTCTTGGGCCAATAGGTAGTAGTTTTTATTCCTAGGAGCCTTAGGGGTTTTATTAGAAACTATCGAGAGTCATAGATATTTTTGTAAACTTATCGTTGAGAATTAAGCAGAAACAAGTTAATTATTTCCGTCTTCCTTTAGGGAGTCGGGCGACCTCTCCAGCCCTAGCCGCCGCCTCCCTTCTCTCTCGCGCGCAAGGAACAGACGGCGCCCCGACGCCGTCCTCGCCGCCTCCCGCCTCCCGCCAATCATCTCTATTCGCTAAGGAACATCCCCGGTAGGATCCACAATCCTATGAGTACTTTTGTCGTTGTAGATTTTCGAGATACATAGATTTTGCTTACGTCTATATATTTAAAAAAACATAACAACATATAATTTAGAACGGACATAGTACTTTCTTAGCTATTTACGGCAAAATATTCAATATTTTTCAATAATTTTTCTTACAAGCAGCTACAATTTAGTGCCCTTTACCTCTTTAGTATTTCTTTATCTTCTAATGACTGCAACGGTTTTACAAATCTACCGTTACTATGTAAACTTAACTAAAAACCTACAAATTGCTGGCCAATTGCAAACAGATTACTGGGATAAGTTGCTAACATTATAAAAAAATAAAGTTGCTAATCTTGTAGTGATTAAGCCTAAATCCTCCAATTGTTTTAGAGCAATATGATGAGGTGCCGTATAGGTGGAACCCAAAAATAGGAACGACAAGGCCCCATTTACAGAGTGTTTCTACTCCTTATGTCGAGGTTTCTTTCATGAAACATGTTGCATAACTTGCTTATTGTTTTTTTCCTCCAAAGAAAAGGCTATGACAATTAGGTTGTTTTCAACACCGGCATCATGCCATCAAAGGCACGAGACTTGCTGTGCAACTCTCTTGTGATGGGGATTGTTTCTTCTGTACACACTCAGACGAGCAGGTAACAGAATGGAGTGTGCTTGCATCCAGTCACAGCAGATAATTAAAACGATCGTTTAAAAAATCACAAACTATGTTACTCTTTCTTTTCTTGAAAAAAAAGCACAAAATATGTTGCTCTTTCTTTTTTAAAAAAAATATAGTCAATGCAAATTTACAGCCTTCAATCATCCCAAATCGCCATCATGCTCTTAAACGCAATAACAACCAGAGGTAAAGAGGAGATCTCTACGTTTAGCTTTACAATTTTCACAGCATCCATAAGAACACACGAGTTGATTTGTTTTTTTGAAAAGTATGAAGAAAATAGCAGTGTGTGGACACGTGTGTGTCGCTATTCTTAAAGGAAAAGCAGCGCAAGGTCACGGTGATTCGTGATAAAAGTAGACAGCAGAGTTGAAGTCATGCAGTCAGCTCTTCTCCACGCTGCGAGAGAAAAATCAGAGAAAACCTTGCCAGGTCCCCATCTGGTTGTCATGGTAACCTGGCATTTCGCTACACCTTCAAAGCAGCATCGTTTTTGACTTCACTGTCGGCACAAGGACTATCAGTCCAACATCAGCTTGTCACACTCCAACGGCCGTGACTGACCTTGCAAATGGCTCCCTGCCGCCGGACCAATCTCTCGGCTCGTTCCGGTTCAGAAAAGTCTCTCCTCTCGCGGGCGCCATGAATGACAGGTCGCTCTACAGCGTTTCATCATCCGGGCCTTTTTCACTCACTAAGCTTGCTTCTAACACAAGCATGATTTCCTACATGCCTAAACACCTTATGCCCTGTATATATACTGTCAGTGTCACCTAGAACGGTACAGCCTTCTCGTCCTGACGAAATTCCTCCCGTTTGGTTGCATTTTTTTTAATACAAATTTCAGAGCAAGAGATCCTGCAGATCGAACGCATGCCAATGATGGGCACTAATGTAGTTTTTTAGTCCCCACCTAATGTTGCCTATCCTCTTTACGTCCCTTGAATCACACCCCTCATCATCACTAACCTTCGGCCATCTCCACCTTTAATCCCCATGGAAACCAAACTTTCCAGGCACCATCACACGAGAACAAGCACTGCTACTGCTAGCGCGGTACGGCGCCACAGCACTGTCTGCTGCTGTATCCTCAGGCCTCTTCAGGTTGGACTTGCCGTAGAACAAGGGTTATGCCCGCGCGCGTGCTGATGGCTTTCATGTGCAGACAGCGAGAGCGCGACGCCACGAGCCCACGACACGACGCGACGACGACCCGGTTGGGCCGGCCGCCGGGCGTGCCTGGAGCCCTGGACTAGTCGAGAGAGCTAGCGACCTAGTGCAGTGGTGCTCCATGCCATCGGGGGAGCTTGGCTTCGCTTTCAAGTCAAGTCGTCGCCACCCTCTCCCTGGCCCGGCCCCTACGGCGGGTCTATCTTGCCGATTTGGCTCCGTTTGGGTGCACACCCCATCATGAGGCGCATCATACCCGTTCGGTTGTGGTGCCGGTGGTTGCTCTGCGCTGCGCCCCCGAGCGTGAGCTTTTGCTGAGAGCCTGGCGACCTAAAACCGCACCTCTCGCGCCGCGACATCGGCGTGGTTGGCGGTTGTTGTTGTTCGCGCATGGAGGTAGCAGCGGCCGGGTGCGGTGGGAGGAGGAGGAGGACGACGACGACGATGGGGCTCGTCGTCCTCGCCGTGGCCGTCGTGCTCGCGGCGTGCGTCCCCCGGCCGTGCCATGGCATGACGGACAGCCAGGACAGTGAGTGGCTAGTTCACTTGCATGGCTCTCTCGGCCATGCTCGCTTGCTCTCTCGGATACTGCTTTCGCATGCGTAGCAAGTTTGCTCTGCTCTACTCTGGCTTTACCATCTCCTTGCCGATAATCAAGCAACATCTAGCAATAGGAAATTAGGAATTCTGTTGGTTCGAGTAAAATGGAATTTTGATCACGGAGTTTTTTGTTGCAGCCTCTGTGCTCAGGGCGTTGATGGATCAGTGGCAGAACGCGCCGCCGACGTGGGGGCAGTCCGACGACCCCTGCGGCGATTCGCCATGGGAGGGGGTGACGTGTGCCAACAACAAAGTGATCTCCATGTAGGTGTACCCAGAACTCGAGAGCAAAAACTCTGTTGCACGCTCACTCTACTGATACTGAGACTCCTTGCCACTGTCCTCACCTCTTTCAGAAAACTGTCGACCATGGGGGTCAAAGGAGTTTTAGCTGCTGACATAGGGCAACTCAGTGACCTGCAGTCTCTGTAAGTATAGCACCACTCTGCCCAGGTTGGCCCTTCTGTTTCTAGCACAAGTTGCAACAGTGAATCATGAGAGGATTAAACTATGTGTTTGCAGGGATCTGTCATATAACAAGGAGCTCGGAGGCGCGCTCACTCCGACCATCGGAAACTTGAAGCAGCTCAGCACCTTGTAATTAAGCTCATGACGTGTTCGGTGTTCATCTCTTTCGTTTTAGCCTTTCTTTTCCCATCCGAGATGTTAAAATGAAGTGCCTGTCTTACAGGATTCTGGCCGGTTGCAGTTTCCATGGCACCGTCCCGGATGAGCTAGGGAGTCTGCCGAAGCTGTCCTACATGTAAGGATCACTTGTAGTAGGTGCAGGAGTTAGTTCAGAACTTCAGATGATGCCGTCCTATTTGATGCTTCTGAATTTCACTGTTTTCTGATGAAGCTTGACATCTCTCTCGTCCAGGGCACTGAACTCAAATCAGTTCTCTGGAAAAATACCGGCTTCGCTGGGCAATCTCTCCAACCTATACTGGTTTGATATCGCCGACAATCAACTAAGCGGACCCTTGCCAATTTCAACAAGCGATGGAATGGGGCTAGATAAGCTTTTAAAAACCAAACACTTGTAGGTCCAAATAATTTTGTTGACTGCTGTTCCCTCTCTGAGTCACCAGCCTGAGAAATGGAATATATCGCTAACCAAAGCGCCCTGGTTTGTTCTTCTGAATGTTTCTTTGCAGTCACTTCAACAAGAACCAATTGTCTGGTCCAATCCCTGACGCTCTCTTTAGCCCAGAGATGACGCTGATTCATCTGTGAGCTCCTGAAACTCCTGCTTCATGGTGATTTTGCAATTCGACGAAATTTACTGACACCTTAAGATATTCATGGCAGGCTCTTCGACGGAAATAAACTCACCGGGAGTATCCCAGACTCTCTTGGGTTTGTTAGTACACTTGAAGTTGTGTAAGTTCCCTTTCGCTAGAAGAAATGGTTCAGATAAACATAAACCTATGCATTCGATTCTGTATCAAGTATGAAATTGACAAACATTCCTCTGCTCTGCATGTTGATCGAACAGACGGCTGGACAGAAATTCCCTCTCTGGTCCAGTTCCTTCAAATCTGAATAACCTCACCAAAGTAAATGAGCTGTAAGTTAATCAAGAGTTGAACAATACCATAGTACTTTGTTCCAGTGAAGTGTACACTCATACTAAATACAATGTTTGTATGTTTCAGCAACTTAGCAAACAACAAGCTCACCGGAACATTGCCAGATCTATCAGGGATGGATCTTCTCAATTACGTGTAAGCGATCAGCATCATGAAGATAAATTATGCTATTTAAACCCACCGTACCACTGGTCAAGGTTAATCCGAAATTCTTTTGGTCTAATTACACCTCAGTGACCTGAGCAACAACACATTCGCTCCTTCCCCGTGCCCAGCGTGGTTTTGGAAGCTGCCACAGCTCTTAGCTCTGTAAGTATCTCCCTCAAAACCTCGCACATTCGCACAACACATGCCTAAATTAACATGATCTCGGGATGGTCATCAAGGATCATACAGTCCGGGAGGCTCTACGGCCCCGTGTCTCCAAGGCTGTTCAGCGACCAGCAGTTGAACCAAGTGTAAGAGCTCACCCGCCAACCTTCGGGATCAGATCAAATTCCGATGAAACTTATCTGTGAAATGATGTGACGAACTTGGAACGGCTGGGTTTGGGACTTTGCTTCGCAGGATCCTCGACGACAACGCGCTCAACGGCACCCTGGACCTGGGCCGGAGCATCAGCGGCGAGCTGAGCCTCGTGAGCCTCAAGAACAACGAGTTCTCCTCCGTCACCGTGACCTCCAGCTACAACGGCACCCTCGCGTGAGTGCCCACTACCCTTCCCACGCAACGCAACGGAGAAGCTTCTGTTTTCTGGATCCTGTGGCATTCCCAACCTGATTGATCCGTTTGCGTTTCCGATTTCCATTCAGGCTGGCCGGGAACCCGGTGTGCGAACACCTGCCCAACTACTGCAACGAGACGCAGAAAGGGCTCTCGGTGCCCTACTCGACGAGCCTGGTGAAGTGCTTCTCGGGGCCATGCCCGGCGGGGCAGAGCCTGAGCCCGCAGAGCTGCGCGTGCGCGTACCCGTACCAGGGGATCATGTACTTCCGGGCGCCCTTCTTCTACGACGTGACCAACGGCACCGCGTTCCAGGCGCTGGAGAGCATGCTGTGGACGAAGCTGGCCCTCACCCCGGGCTCCGTCTCCCTGCAGGACCCCTTCTTCAACAGCGACTCCTACATGGAGGTGCAGGTGAAGCTCTTCCCCTCCGGCAGTGGCGCCTACTTCAACCGCTCCGAGGTCATGCGCATCGGCTTCGACCTCAGCAACCAGACGTTCAAGCCGCCCAAGGAGTTCGGACCCTACTACTTCATCGCCTCGCCGTACCCGTTCCCAGGTCAGGATCGGCCGATCAACGATCATGCTGTTTGCATGACTCACGGGATTCATTTTGTGACGAGGACACTGATGGAGACGGGGTTCGGATGACTGCAGAGGGAGAACCGTCGTCGAAGAGCAAGGGCGTGATCATCGGGATAGCGGTCGGCTGCGGCGTCCTGTTCGTGGCGCTCGCCGCGGCGGCCGTCTACGCGTTCGTGCAGAGGCGGCGGGCGCAGAAGGCCAAGGAGGAGCTCGGCGGACCTTTCGGTACGTACTCCTCACGCGTGTTCTTGGCCATGTCCGTCTGGCACACACTGAGAGTGAGCTGTGTCATCTTGTCTGCGGCAGCGTCGTGGGCTCGGAGCGAGGAGAGGGGCGGCGCGCCGCGGCTCAAGGGGGCGAGGTGGTTCTCCTACGAGGAGCTCAAGCGGAGCACCAACAACTTCGCCGAGGCGAACGAGCTCGGGTACGGGGGCTACGGCAAGGTGTACAGGGGCATGCTGCCGACGGGGCAGTTCATCGCCATCAAGCGGGCGCAGCAGGGGTCGATGCAGGGCGGGCACGAGTTCAAGACCGAGATCGAGCTGCTCTCCCGCGTGCACCACAAGAACCTCGTCGGCCTCGTCGGCTTCTGCTTCGAGCAGGGGGAGCAGATGCTCGTCTACGAGTTCATGTCCGGCGGCACGCTGCGCGACAGCCTCTCCGGCAAGAGCGGCCTGCACCTCGACTGGAAGAAGCGGCTCCGGGTGGCACTGGGCGCTGCGCGCGGGCTGGCATACCTCCACGAGCTCGCCGACCCGCCCATCATCCACCGGGACGTCAAGTCCAGCAACATCCTCATGGACGAGCACCTCACCGCCAAGGTCGCCGACTTCGGACTCTCCAAGCTGGTCTCCGACACCGACAGGGGGCACGTCAGCACCCAAGTGAAAGGAACACTGGTATGCCAAGCCGACGACTCTTTCATTCATCACGATGTCTGTCGTCAATGGACCCGCTGCTGCCAACGACGACGGCTCTGATCTTCCGGTGATCCATTCCTGACCTTGCACTGATTACTTCACCTGCAGGGGTACCTGGACCCTGAGTACTACATGTCTCAGCAGCTGACCGAGAAGAGCGACGTGTACAGCTATGGCGTCGTCATGCTCGAGCTGATCGTGGCGAAGCAGCCGATCGAGAAGGGCAAGTACATCGTCCGCGAGGCCAAGAGGATGTTCGACGCCTCCGACGCCGAGTTCTGCGGTCTCAAGGACATGGTCGACGCCAGGATCACGAACACCAACCACCTCGCGGCGTTCGGCAAGTTCGTCCAGCTGGCCCTCCGGTGCGTCGACGAGGTGGCCACGGCCAGGCCGTCCATGAGCGAGGTCGTCAAGGAGATCGAGGTGATGCTGCAGAGCGAGGGGCTCAGCAGCTCCTCCACGTCCGCGTCGACGTCCGCGACCGAATTCGACGTCACCAAGGGGGCTCCTCGCCATCCTTACAACGATCCTCTCCCAAAGAAGGACAAGGACGTGAGCACCGACTCGTTTGACTACAGCGGGGGGTATTCTTTCCCGACCAGGGTCGAACCAAAGTAGCTGATTTTTCTGGATTGGGATTCTCTTGGCACGATCCCTCTTTCTTCCTCCTCCAGCAAGTGGCTTGACGAATATGTAGAGATATGGAGAATTCTTTTCTATTGTACTTTGATATTTTGGGGGACTTGTGATTTTGTATGGTGTTGTTCTAATGTACGGTTAGACGAAACATCAAGAGCAAACCTATGTCTCTCAAGTGCTACTAACTGTTGGTTACGGAATAGATCAGTAATAGAACAAAGATGGCATCAGAAAGACAGAAACAGAACATAGATGTGTTTGTTTGCTGGGTGACAGTTGCCTCGTGTCGCCAAGCTCGACAAGGATAGCATTTGATAACTGACTAATTGGTAGTCCGCTTCGCTCAGCAATTTCCTTGCATGTTCACTGTTCAGGAGGACCGATTGACTCCTTCATGGCAATGTGGCCTTGCTCCGGTTGCTCTCGCTAGTTTAGGTTTTCTGCACCGGAGCTTCAATACTGGGACAACCTAAATGGCGTCTGTACAGATTAAGCACCTCACCACCCAAATTGAGCTTGACCTTTGAAATCACTCCTTTCCGCCCAAACCAAGCACCTAATCAAACAGCGCTCCATCTACTAGAGTGCCTCAGTCTCAGCATTTTGGTAGGACGGAGAAAACAGAAAAGAGGACAGGGGAAGCAAACGATCCTAGGGAAACTTGCCTTGCTTTGGCGAGTTGAGGCAATCTGGGCAAGGTAAGTGGAGGTAACAGTTTCCACACATGCACCAAATACTAGCATTGGCAATTTCAGTGGCACGGACACTTGAAAAAAAAGATAACAGTAATTCAAAGCTATCGTGTTGAGTCTTCATCTTCATTGCCTATAAAGTGTGACTTCCAGCTATCACAGTTACACACGGCATTTTTACTCAAATTTTATATAGAAATGTATACATTTGCTCAATGTGCAAAACCTCATCCATTTCCTTCAACAAAAATGAAACAACATTACAAGCGAATACACACAAGGTTACAAAGGTGCAGTGGTTTTCTCTGTAAAAATTAGCTGTCAAAATTTCCAATCATAGATCCTTCTTCACACCTACTGATCTAGAATGGGTGTTCAACATCCATTGCTTATAATTGGTGTACAAAGTTAAGATGACAAATTGTGAAAAGCTGACGAACACTATCAGCGCGTCGAAGAGGAAGGGGTACCTCTTGGGAGGCTCTATTTGCAGGTATGTAATGTGAAGTAAAAGTGAGCATAAAAATGGCAAGCTAAGTACTACCTTTGCCCCGCATGAGATTTTAAATCTCTTTCCGTGGCTCCCACCAGGTGAGTAGTATATAAGAAAGAACAGGCCAAGAACAGCAATATACTGTAGAAGAAGCTGATCACGGCAGATAAGTGGGTACATTGAGAAAAGGGCAAAGTACACAAACCATCCGTACATCTGAGGTTCTTTTAGTGCTAGAAGACTTGCAGGTAAAAGAGGAAGCAAAATTGATTTCTCATGAACTGCAGATAGAAAACAAGTGAGGGTATGAAATTAATAAGGCGCTATATACTTACAACCAAAAAGATAACTTACCAATTTAACAGTAAAACATACCTTGGTACGAGAATAGGTAGAAAGAGAATGAGCTGTTCATCAAAGAATAAAGGAAGCCAAGATTACTTGGAGACTTGAGTTGCTGAACAAATGAAGGCAAGAAAGCCAGTATGGTAGCAGAGAGACTCATAAGTTTCAGTGGTTTAATCGCAAACAGTATCTTCCACTTGATAATAACCGAAGTGCTGCACCAGAAATTTGCAACATAATCCTCATATATACCTCTCTCAAATGGAGCTAATCGAGAGATCACCTGGTAATATAAACGTCACAAGCTCAGTATCGACTGAAGCAGTGTACTAGGTCTATACATATAAAAGTATAAAACAAGTATCACGCAAAGGACTAGCAAAGATTAACACAAAAAAGTACAGATTGTATTGATGTAATTCAGCTATAGAACATGATTTACTTTGAACATAAAGCAACTAGGAGGGTATGATTGGCCATCACCTGTAGGGCAGCTTCAAAAGAACGCAAAAATGGCCACCAGACAAGAGCAAAAGTTCCCAAGACCACAAAAGCAAGTTTCATTACTTCAACAATAGGATATTTTCGTCTGAGGCACTTCCCCAGAAGATGGCTGAAAAAAGCTGGTGCAAAGTACAGGCTCATCTGCAGCATATCATCTTGTAAGATATAGAGGAAGACAATGGGATATCATAACTTGAATGTATGACCAACAAGTGCATTAACATGGATAAAATGCCCCAGAGTAGTTACCTGGAAGGGTCATAAAGGTTATAGTATGCTAAAGTTCACGCATTAGATTGTTATGTGTGCATACAATTCATCATGGTTTACTCTATTTCCCATGATTCCAAGAAAATAATTGACAGGGTGTTAGGATGTAGGATGCTCAATTCGTACTCGTTGGCTAATGCCACTTTGAGCCAGCTTACAATCCAGTAAATACAAATGAATAGCAGATGATTAATATTGCACCAACAAATGCGTACTTTATGACTATATACTGTACTCTCATAACTGTTCACTGGGAACAAAGCATCCCAAGGCAAACAATAAAACTATCAATTTTACTGGTTTTTACACGATTTGTAGTTAGATTATGAGGTCTGCTTTGTATTTACAATGACAATCTCTTTGGCTAAGTATACTACCGTTTTGCAATGCCACCTTGTTGGAAAGGCGTGGACTTGCAAACATAAAGTGTTCTCTAGGAAGTTGACCTTACATGCATGGTTTTTTTAACAGAGCTTATGAATGGTCGAATGAACATGATTATCTAGCAGAGCCTGACCTGCTTGTGATTGATTGCAAGGGTGAAGAGAGCTGCAGCAATAAGCTCATTCCTTGACAAAACACCAGCAATTGCTCCAAGCGTAAGTCCAAGGCTGATGCAGTTATACTGCAATAAAATGCAGCTAGGTATCAATAAACGAACAATAAAAACGGTCCACGACACTGCCCACCTCAATCACACAGATCATTAGTACAACAACTCACCTGAAAATGGCCGTGATCGATCAATACCAAACATGGGCTCATCAGGACCATGGCCAGCAGCCACATCCACCCTTCCCGTCTCTCCTCCCCGCTAGTATCAATTCCACCTTTCATGTACGCCCACACGAACCACAATGCTGCGGGAAAGAACACCAGGAGATCCGATGACAGCACCGTCCACCGCATCAGCAACTTCCTATCAGAACCGAAACAACAGCAGGTCTTAACAACACAAGATTCTGCACGCAACGAGCAGCAAACAATCTACTGAAGCGAGCGCGTACGATTCCGGGGACTCGTAGCCGCGGGAGGAGCGGAGCGCGACGGCGTCGGGGAGTGAGGCGTTGATGATGCGGCCGTGGAGGACGCTCTGGTAGGCGGAGAGGGGCGGGTAGTCGAGGCCCCAGTAGGCGAGGTCGTTGTCGGTGGTGTTGCGGTACCAGTCGGAGGGCGGGAGGTGGAGGGTGAGCTCCATCCAGTGCCGCTGCGCCTCGTAGTCGCCGAACTTGGGCGCCGCGCCCTGGCCGGAGTAGGGGCCCACGGAGACGAGCACGCGGACGAGGAGGGCGGCGAGGGAGATGAGGAGAGCCGTAGGGACCGGCGGCGCTGGTGGTTGCCATGGGAGGCGGGCGGTGGCTGCGGGCGGATCTGGAGCGGAGGTGCGGGATTTCTTCGGCTTCGCCATTGGCAAGCCTCTCTGGATCTCGGAATTGGTTTGGTCCGGGTGTTTTTTCTCCCGAGCAAGACTCGAGTCGAACCATGTTGGCAAAACCCTCTACAAGTGAGATTTTGGAATACTGTTTTAGAAAGGCATCACTAGAGTATATAGACATTCAAAATTCTAATTCTTTTGACAAAACTATATAGTTTATGTGTCAATGAATCTTAGTCTCTTCTTTTGAGCATCAAGCAGACTCTATTAATCAAGAATGGTTACATAGTTGGATAAATACTGAATAATGAAACCAGGGGATCATCGTCCCAAAAACAATTAAATTTTGTAACCATTGTCTGCCTTGCTAACTCATGCGGCACTTGATTTGCATCACTGCTAAGATGTTCAATAGATATCTCCTGAAATCTGCTCCAAACAGTGATACATTCATCATATATAGCTGCCGCCGAATTGGCAGTGAAGCTTCCATCCCTCATGATTTCCATAACCTCCATACAATCGGATTGAACTATCAATCGATTGGCGCCTATATGTTGAGCTAGCATTAGACCCTCCTTGAGCGCATAAGCTTCCGACATTGGGCATCCACAAGGTGAGAGATAAAGGTGGATGATGCTGCAATCATAGCACCCGAACCATCCCTGATAATTGCACATGTGCTTCCACATCCTCCATCATCGTCAAAGGACGCATCAATATTCAGCAACAAGAATCCTTCTCGAGGTTTTTTCCATCCTTGCTTTAAACTAGCAGCAGGTTTAGTTGTCATTTTGTAATTCTTCGTTAATGAAATAATAGAGAGACCTGATCTTGCTATCTACTGCACTTGTTCCCCATGTGTAAATTGTCACCTCTCCCACCACAGATACCACCCTCCTATTAGAATAAGCTCATCAAAACCTATATCTAACATGTGTATTAGCTCTCCTCTTCGGATCACCTCTTCCAAAACTATAGACCCAGAGCGGTCAGTATCCACCAGTTCACTGATCTTCACCCAAACCTCAATTAATCTCCATACAGCTTTAGCTCGGTCACACGAAAAGATTAAGTGTTTTATGTCTTCAGCTCCATTCTGGCAGACTTGGCATGTTTGTTTGCCAAAATAGCACGGCATGGCAATAAACCCTTAAGAGCTCTCCATCCAATTTTTTTTTATTTTTTTGGGGACCTGGAGTTTCCACAATTTTCCACACCTGCAGATTACTAGATCCATATGCACATATCTTGTTTGCCAAATAAAGAATATGAGAAATTTAATATCAACCATTTTTTAAAAAAGATGTGATAAAATGGATATTAAAGAAATTATGATTATATGGAATAATATTAACATGTCTATCACTCTATCTATTGTTGTGGTGCGGAAGACTTATACCAGTTACTAAATTGATATGGCTATATACCAATTTATTCAAATGTCTAATACCATTATGGAAATACTGATCTACCACTCTTAGTGTTTGAGTGCTACAAAACATATATGTAATTCCAGCAACTTTCCATGTCACTACATATACGAAGACAATCATTGAGACTTGCACATTCAACTTGTAAAGAATGCATCATACCAAATGAGTGTGCTATTGCATGCAAAGAAAGTGTACGTGTATTAATGATATGATAAAAAAAGTATGCTGGCAAGTGAATATACCTAAGTAAAATTAACTAAAGTTGACTTTGTTTTCTTGGCTAAGATATCATCGGAGGTTATGGTATATTTATGTACTTTTTTGATACACTTGTAAAATTTACTTTGTGCACCGCTTATCTCAAATCCATAAAATTTTATTTTATATTATAGAGTAGCAAGAAAGGATAGTTATATTTTTCATAGGATATTCATGAAATAGACAAGATTTTACATCAAACTTTGTTAACTTTGATTATATTATAATTATGGACACATAGTGGTCTTCTCCGTCCATTTCCCATTTTTCCTAATTAGTTATTTGCATGGTACATGAGTTGTAAATTTTGTACAAGTCAATAAAATAGCTAAAATATATTAATAATTTAATATAAATACAAATATTTGTATGTTTATAAAGTTGACATTGTTAAAATAAGAAAGTTTGCAAACACCGCATGCTCCATCAAACAAGTGTCAATCTAGATGCGGCGGTTGGCTTCTCCTTTTTGAGGTAGTAGAGGGAAGAGAGGACAAATGCGTTGGGCTGCTGCGTGCGGCGCGTGATGTGGAAGCGGAGCGGACGGTGGAGGAGGGATCCAGTGGGTAGGGTGCCGAGCGGAGAAAACAAAAAGGCAAGATGTTAAAATAAGAAAGTTTGCAAACACCGCACGCTCCATCAAACAAGTGTCAATCTAGATGCGGCGGCTGACTTCTCCTTTTTGAGGAAGTAGAGGGAGTAGAGGACAAACACGTGTCTTGGGCTGCTGTGTGCGGCGCGTGATGCGGAAGCGGAGCGGACGGTGGAGGAGGGATCCGGTGGGTAGGGTGCCGAGCGGAGAAAACAAAAAGGCAAGACGTTAAAATAAGAAAGTTTGCAAACACCGCACGCTCCATCAAGGTGTCAATCTAGATGCGGCGGCTGGCTTCTCCTTTTTGAGGAAGTAGAGGGAAGAGAGGACAAATGCGTGTCTTGGGCTGTGTGTGCGGCGCGTGATGCGGAAGCGGAGCGGACGGTGGAGGAAGGATCCGGTGGGTAGGGTGCCGAGCGGAGAAAACAAAAAGGCAAGATGTTAAAATAAGAAAGTTTGCAAACACCACACGCTCCATCAAACAAGTGTCAATCTAGATGCGGCGGCTGACTTCTCCTTTTGAGGAAGTAGAGGGAAGAGAGGACAAACGCGTGTCTTGGGCTGCTGTGTGCGGTGCGTGATGCGGAAGCGGAGCGGACGGTAGAGGAGGGATCCGGTGGGTAGGGTGCCGAGCGGAGAAAACAAAAAAAGGCAAGATGTTAAAATAAGAAAGTTTGCAAACACCACACGCTCCATCAAACAAGTGTCAATCTAGATGTGGCGGCTGGCTTCTCCTTTTTGAGGAAGTAGAGGGAAGAGAGGACAAACGCGTGTCTTGGGCTGCCGTGTGCGGCGCGTGATGCGGAAGCGGAGCGGACGGTGGAGGAGGGATCCGGTGGGTAGGGTGCCGAGCGGAGAAAACAAAAAGGCAAGATGTTAAAATAAGAAAGTTTGCAAACACCGCACGCTCCATCAAACAAGTGTCAATCTAGATGCGGCAGCTGACTTCTCCTTTTTGAGGAAGTAGAGGGAATAGAGGACACCAACGTGTGTCTTGGGCTGTTGTGTGCGACGCGTGATGCGGAAGCGGAGCGGACGGTGGAGGAGGGATCCGGTGGGTAGGGTGCCGAGCGGAGAAAACAAAAAGGCAAGACGTTAAAATAAGAAAGTTTGCAAACACCGCACGCTCCATCAAACAAGTGTCAATCTAGATGCGGCGGCTGGCTTCTCCTTTTTGAGGAAGTAGAGGGAAGAGAGGACAAATGCGTGTCTTGGGCTGTTGTGTGCGGCGCGTGATGCGGAAGTGGAGCGGACGGTGGAGGAGGGATCCGGTGGGTAGGGTGCCGAGCGGAGAAAACAAAAAGGCAAGATGTTAAAATAAGAAAGTTTGCAAACACCGCACGCTCCATCAAACAAGTGTCAATCTAGATGCGGCGGCTGACTTCTCCTTTTGAGGAAGTAGAGGGAAGAGAGGACAAACGCGTGTCTTGAGCTGCTGTGTGCGGTGCGTGATGCGGAAGCGGAGCGGACGGTGGAGGAGGGATCCGGTGGGTAGGGTGCCGAGCGGAGAAAACAAAAAAGGCAAGATGTTAAAATAAGAAAGTTTGCAAACACCACACGCTCCATCAAACAAGTGTCACTCTAGATGTGGCGTCTGGCTTCTCCTTTTTGAGGAAGTAGAGGGAAGAGAGGACAAACGCGTGTCTTGGGTTGCTGTGTGCAGCGCGTGATGCGGAAGAGGAGCGGACGGTGGAGGAGGGATCCGGTGGGTAGGGTGCCGAGCGGAGAAAACAAAAAGGCAAGATGTTAAAATAAGAAAGTTTGCAAACACCGCACGCTCCATCAAACAAGTGTCAATCTAGATGCGGCGGCTGGCTTCTCCTTTTTGAGGAAGTAGAGGGAAGAGAGGACAAACGCGTGTCTTGGGCTGCTGTGTGCGGCGCGTGATGCAGAAGCGGAGCGGACAGTAGAGGAGGGATCCGGTGGGTAGGGTGCCGAGCGGAGAAAACAAAAAGGTAAGATGTCATTGAGCGACTGAAATAAGTTTCGGCGCGACGAAAGACCGAAAAGTCCCTTGTTGTACCAAATTTTGTCCACTTATTTTCCGTCTTTAATAGTAGAGACTCATTCGTCACATCAAAATATAGGAACTTGATTGGTACAAATATAGATTATATTTTTTCTATATATATCGAATGGTTTTTACACAACATCCCAGCCGTCCAAATATACACCATACCAAAATTCCACGGCGAGGGCCTATCCGGAAAAATTAAAAAAAACCTCTACCCCACCATGGTCCTGGCTGGGCTGGGTGCGCCTCCCCATGAGCCGAGCAACTGGTGTCTGGTGGGCGTCGTCGTCCTCTTTGCGCACCAGGTTCTCGCCTCCCCTTCTCCTCCCCCCACCGCGATCGACGGCAAAAGGCGATCGCCCCGCACCCAGATTTCCCCCCATCCGACGCCCACCCCCTCTCCTCCCCACGAAAAGCCAGCCGGCCCTAGCATCGCGCCGCGGCCTGCCGAGCTTCGCGCCTCCGCCCCAGGTACGCGCCGCACGAGCCCTCTCCCCAATCCCCCCGATTCGCTCGTCTCTCGCCGTCCAGTCCAGTGCAGTCCGTGCCGTCTCGATCGCCCGACGCAGGCAAGCCCGTGTCCGGCGCGATCGGGCTCGCCGGGGCGATCCCGACCGGAGTTGTGGGATTCCGGCCGGCCGGATGGAACAGGAGTGGAGGCCGGAGGGGTTACTTAGGGTTTTTGATCGCGATAGGGGACGCGGAGCTTAATTAAGCTCCGTGCGTGCGTGTTTGGTGGGGAGCAGTTTCGGTGCACGTGCTTGTGGATTGTGATAGTGTGAATGTGTGATTGCCGTACAGAAAACGGCGTGAGTAAGACCTGGTGGGGTAGGATGACTGGGGGGCGTCATTTCAGCGCAATTATTAGGTAGGCACTGTGAATCTGTGATAGCTGCTGCAATCATCCGCCATATCATGTCCTACCCCTTGGAACAACTTGCTTGCCCCAAGGATTTAGCCTTTGATCTAGCAGTCACGCCCTTGTAGAGCTCAAGATGTGCTTGTCCTGTGAAGTGATTGCACATGCATATTGGAATTTCATTCCTTGTTCTGTATTACTAAGGTCTTGCAGATTGGTTGTACATATACTATAATATTACTCCCCCTATTCAAATTGCAGGTCGTTTTGGTTTTGCTAGTTTCATAGGTGTTTGTATGCATGTAGGCATACACTACATTTAGGTGCATAGAAAAAACTATGCACCTAGAAAAACCAAAACGACCTACAATTTGGGATGGAAGGAGTATTAAATAACAGCCTTCACCCTTAATTTGGGATTCTGAGGATAAGAATTAGATGAAAAGTTATGCTATTGCCTTCTTTTACTTGGTAGTAGGAAGAGAGTTTGGTTTGGTGTGAAAACGTCAGTGCACCATTATGGCATCATGATCGCAATGGGATTGTGCATGTGGGTGGTGCCATGTGAAAAAAGATGATAGTTTCTTATTTCCCAAAAGAAAAGATTATAGTTTCTAGCTTTGAAGAAAGTGCTGTTGAATCTGCATTGATCAAATTATGCCTTGCTTGTGACCAATCACCAATGGCATGGTTTTCTACTTCTCTTAATTACGATTTTATGGTAATGTACCATTTATATCAGAGTGGGCAATTTTCATATTTTATTTTGTTTAAAGAAAAACTGAAAAGGGGAGCTGAAGGAGTGTTCTATTGTTATATTGCTGACTACCCATGTGAAAGAGCTTGCCATTTTGTGACTGTTGCTAATTCAATTCATCATTGTACCACTTCTTGTTATCTGGATATTTCAAAACCCACATGTCACTACTCACTAGTTCAATTGTGGATTATAAGCTATGTTTGTTGCTATTACCTTATTTTCAAATGACCTCTCACTATTTTACTCTTATTTAATTAAACTTCTCCTTTTTCTGTCTGCAGAGCAATGGACTGATGCTTTTAGTGAGGTGAAAGTTGCCAAAAGCATGTTATGGGAAAGAAACAAAGTTTGTGCACTGTTCTAAATGAGGAATTTTAATCTAAGGCAGTCTCAGAACAGCAGAGTTTTGGGAGCAATGTCATCCTCTTTACCTATTTTGCCAAATTCTTTGAAAGAGAGCTTCCCAATGCCTCATAACCCCCAGCACATTCCGATGTCAAGGCAGCTGCCTGATGATTCTATGCCCTTGCATAATGGCACACCTCAATCTGATACTTTGCAGCCCAGAACTGGTGTTATTGGAGCATCATATTCAGGCTACTCTGCTAATCCACTTGATTCTGTTTCTAACCATGAGGCACAGTTTATGGTTTCTCCCTTTATTTGTCAGCCATCCAATGTTGATGTTTTCCAGTCTCTATCTGATAATACCCCAGGAGCCCATGCTGAAGCTACCTGGTTCCCATCTTCTATGGATGTTTTACCAGTTTACACAGATAATATTGCTGCTTCTGATAATCAGATCCAGAGTGGCAGTTCTGCTATGACATCTGATGAGGTTGCTAAACAAAACGATTGGTGGGCAGAGATAATGAATGATGATTGGAAAGATATTTTAGATGCAACCGCTACTGATTCCCAGTCAAAGGTACGCAAATTTCAATACCATAATGAGTGAAGTTGTGGCTCCATATTACGTTCTGGTAGTTTAGAAATACCCTATCTTTACTACAACATATTAAGTCCTTCTGACAGCAAATGTCCGTGTGAATGTACTATGTATTTTAGTGATTATTTTCACATTGTAGATGTAGATACTGCTGCGACATGCATCAGTAAATGGGGGTTCCCTTGCCCCTTATGAGAAGTTGAGAACTTAACGTTGTGCAAGTATTTAGGTCTAACTCTTCAGTTTACAATTGTTATGATATATTTTGAAGTGATGGTAAAGAGAACAGAATGATTCCCTGTATCTTGTTTTGTATAGTGCTATACATGTTAGATTGACTACTTGAGCTACCATGTTAGAATCTTTACAGCTTAACAACTTGTGTTACCATTTTAAGGACTGTTTGTGTTCTTAATGCTAAATGTTTACTGCTGGAAGTTCAAATTGATGTTGCATCTCCTCTTTGGTACAAAATAGACTTCATGGTCTAAGGTTCTTTTAAGATGGTTGTAGACCCATATATGTGATACTTGTCCTAATGACTTATGTTTCTTTCATCGTTATTTTCCCCTTATTTTATAGGCCATGATGCAACCTTCCAACTCAACTGCATCACTGCTTGCAGTAAACCAGTCAGCTTCATCTTATAGTGGGGATGTTTGTCCTGTTGCTAGTCCTCCCAATAGCAGTAATGCTTCTGCAGCTAAACAACGGATGAGATGGACCCCAGAACTTCATGAATGTTTTGTAGATGCTGTAAATCAGCTCGGTGGTAGCGAAAGTATGTCTGTTCCGCTGCCAAATTCCCTAAATTGATTAAGTTATAAACCTTATATTACATCATTTAGTCCATGTGTTTATTCATCTTGTCTTATGCCTATTCAGAAGCTACTCCTAAGGGTGTGCTCAAGCTTATGAAAGTTGATGGTTTGACAATATATCATGTCAAAAGTCATCTGCAGGTTTGCTATTTAGCTTTATCAGTAGTATCGTTGCCCGAAGGAAACATTCTCACTTTTTTTATAACTCAACTGCTTTGTGTTGCAGAAGTACCGCACAGCCCGCTATAAACCAGACCTGTCTGAAGGTTTGTCTCACTTGGACTCTTCCCAATTGCATTAGATATATTCTTTGTGTTGTTGAGTACATTCGCACGACGCATGGTGATGTCTTAGGGGCTGTGAAACATTCATCTTTTTTGTGGCATGATAACCATTTCGTGAGGAACTATGTTGCAAATAGCAAAATCAGTGTGAATTATTATCATTAATGTAACATTTCCATAACTCGTTATGCAGGAACATCTGAAAAAAGGACCACCACTGAAGAGCTGTCCCTGGACCTGAAAACGTCAGTGAAAAATGATTCTAACGCTATATCCCCTTGTTTTCACTGTATGGTGCACTATATGTCTCTTTTGGTGTTACGTAACTTGTATTATGTTACTGTGATTCAACATGCATCAAAGCTGAGATCAGGAGTTTATTCGCATTTGGGTTTCTCGTGTTGACTAACAGTCACAATTGCCTTAGAAAAATATTTTGTCTAGAAGCACTGAAATATGGAATATTAAAGCTTGTTCTATGTATATTAACAAAAAGCATAGTATTAAAAAATATCCTTTGCCAATTTATGTAGGTGTGATTGGACAATTGTTATTTGTGGAATTTCCTTTTTCCCTTTTTCCATAATGATATTTAAGTGTGCCTGAGCATTCAAGTTTTACTGCCACCAGAATGGATCTATTCTCAACTGTTCTAAGCTAACACATTTGCATCCACTAATTTGCATACTGTCCCATGCAGTAAAGGACTCTGAGGGATAGAATTGCCTACAATATGTTTCAAATCTATTCTGGAAACCTTGTTTATGTGTGTACCCAAAAGAAATACCCTCTCAGCTCCATATGTACTGCCATAGTTTTTGCTTTTGCATATACATAGTTTTACCTATGTACCTAGACATAGCGAACATCTATATTGATAGCAAAAGCTCTATACTTAAGAAAAGCCAAAACTACCTACAATTTGGGACGGATGGAGTACTATTACAATCATGATCTGTCATACCTAACAATCGATACGAAAAAGGGTTGTTAATGCTCAAGGGTGTAGATCATTCTCTAAATGTACTGCCAACTACTAGCGCTGGAATTGTCATGATGCGTACTGAATCCATTGTGTGTTCACTTCCTTTGAAGAATAGATATTCTAGTTGAGGTTATACTATATGAGAGTGCATTATCTTTCTTTGTGGATCACTTCGTGATTGATATTCTTGCATAATGCTGGTTTTCTTATATAGGAGCATGGATCTTACTGAAGCGCTGCGCCTTCAGATGGAAGTCCAGAAGCGTCTTCACGAACAGCTTGAGGTACTTGTTATAAATATAGTTGATCATTGGTTTTACGCCAAATGCTGCCTTATAATTTGTGGCATGCCACACTTTTTACACTCTTGGAGTTAAATAAATGGAACAAACATGTGCTCTTTGTTGCATACTGGGAGTTGCAGCTGTAACTTCGTGGGAATATATTAGCCCCCATAATTGCTTTGCTCTTAATATGATAGAGTACGTGCTCAACATTAATGTGAATGAAATTCACTAAATCCTAACACCACATATCATGTTGCAGATTCAGAGAAAATTGCAGTTGCGGATTGAAGAACAAGGAAAGTATTTGCAGATGATGTTTGAAAAGCAGTGTAAATCCACCACAGAGGTGGTCCTGGATCCATCCTCAGGTGATACATCAGCAAATCCACCATCTGATCGGAGCCACTCTGCAAACAAGGATAGTAGTGCAGCCATGGACCGAAACAGAATAGGAGACAGGCCTGGAACTGCCGAACTGGGAGAACGATCGACCCAATTAGGTGTCAAACAGAAAATTGCAGAAATAAACTCTGACACCGAAGCAGCTGCAGATGGTGCACCTAAGATATCCCAAGATAAGCGTCGCAAACTGCACGATAGTTAAGACATCAACTGCAGTATTCAGATTGTAGTTGTTCAACACTTGCTTGGTCAAAATTGGTACCGTCCGTGTGTTGGATATTACTAATGATCTGTAAGTCTATTGAGTCGGACCATCCTTAGCTAAGGAACCTAGGCAAGCAGAAAATGTGAACCTTCTGGTAGCCGTGTGTATAGCATTAGCAATAAGAGTTATCCCCGAAATTATGGGGAACAAAAGATCTGGCGATGTTATCTTTCGGCATTGCATGTTTACTGTTTCTTTTGTTTTTTGTTTTGGTGGGTTGTGAGGTTTTTCTTTGGTGGGCGGTGAGGTACAACACGAATTAATCGTGTTTTGCCCTAGCGGCACAGGAACCAAATATTAAAATGCACGAACATTGTTCGTTGTTGCAAGCCCAAATTTATTCTGGGAGCAGAAAGCGGTAAGCGTTGAAATGTTGTGCTACGTCCATTAGCCATGTGAAATACATCACCAAATAGTTTATTTTGAGGAAAGTTTATTTGTACCAAGAATGATGAAAGTTAGAGGATTTATTTTTTATTGTTTGCGGGGCGCACTTTGTAGACAGGACGTGGCTCTACACTGGAGAGGAATCGAGAGTTTTGCAACTGTACCACGCGGCATTCCGTAGCACCACCCTTGGATTATACGTTGCGATTGCTATTTGCATCAAACTCTCTTTGCAAGTGGTTCATTTTTTACACAGCCTGAATTCACATCTAGCGGGGAACGGGGGAAGCATCAGCACAACATCACCTAAGTCCACCGTGCATTCACACATTATCATTGGAGTCTAACTGACTTTGACTTGATAAATTTTCACCGGAGATGCACAACCAAGTCGACTTAAGCAAGATTATCCAATAAGCCAACGTTCCAAATAGCCCGCTATAGTTTCGCTATAACTTTTTAAGACAAGTGCCGCAACAATATTATATTGCAAATATTATTGCTAATGCCTATAACTTTGCTATATCATGAAATAGTCTCACAAACTCAATAGTCTAGCACCGCTAACACCGCTATAGAAACATATATACTTGTAATTTACGAATAATGAGTTACTTCTTCTGTTTCAGAATATAGCTGCTTGCAGATTTAGGTTAATAGGACAATTATACCTTACCTATTTATTAGTGGTACTACTAGGTTTGCATGCAAATCTACATGCCATAATTGATTTGCATACATGGAGGGCATTTTAGATCTTTGATGTCAAATAACCCACTTGAGGACTCATAAATAGCTATATTATGGAACAAAATTTTTTTTGAAGTGTTATGGAACAAAATTTGAATGCTAGAAGTAGCTATATTCTGAAATAGAGATAGTTTAATTTATTTACGACTCATCTTGTGAATTGTGACTTACTCCATTCACAGGCAGTGGTCTCCACATCAACAAATCTGAGAAATTTGTGAATATGAGTCAATTACATGGGCATGTCAGTCGGCGGTCTCCTTATCGACAAATTTGCATGGTTTAGTATAAGATGTCACCAAAGTGGCAAGGGGGCATATGCTCCTTGCAATATTACAACTTAACTTGAGAAACATTAGTTTTGGATTTAGACTAATTAAACTTATCAGTATATTATTCAAAAAAAATAAACCCTTATATATAACGACAAGTAAATTGTATGAGTAAAATTAAAGGAAACTATTGTTATGAAAGATAGCCATAATTCTAGATGGTTGGTGAGAACACAAATAAATTCACTACGTCATATTTGATTAGTGCATTTGGTTTCTAAGTTATCCAGATTTTGTATCTCCTATTAATGAATTATTATATTTTTTTCATCTATCATTATTAAATATGGAGTACATTGAAGTTATATCCTTGACCATGAAATACAATAGTTCAGGATGGTTGGTTACCTAACTTTTCAGTTAGGAATTTCAGCTATCATGGTTGATTCCCTAGCCATGATTCATAAGTATTGTAGTATTCTTTGCATTACAATTTTTCTTCACTACATGCTAGACATGAAATGCATGCAACATCAGTTGGAAGTTTGTCTTGCCAAACTCTTCTAACATTTGTCCACCGAAGAGAGGCGACTCATGAGATGAAGCAAACAAAGGATGCATGCTAGTTGTTACTGCTTTGGGATTTGAACTACATGCATATAATCAAGTCACGAATAGTCCAAACTCTACTAAAAATCCCAAACACGAGGTACCAACCATTGAGTAAGGTTACAAATACATCTTTTATAGGGCTGCATGAGTATCTTGTTTCTTTAAAAGCATTACATAATATGTAATGTTTCAAGGATACGACATGTAATGTGGCATTTGAAGGTGAAAGGGTCTCTAGACTAATAGTTAGAGCACCTGAGTAGCATCCAACAAGTCTAGGTTTAACTCATGGGAGAGAATTAACTAGGTCACGAATAAAAAATATATTAAAACATAGCATTTGAAGGATTTAATCACATGATATGATGAAGGATGTTCTAAAGTGAACTTTGTCTCTTAGATTATAATGTGGGCTCAATATAATTTATTATGATATTTTCTCGACTCTTCATTTTGAACCTACTAAGATGACATTCAACCATTAGTATTCTAACCACAATGTTGGATTTTAGTCAATGAAAATTTAATCTTTTGATTTCATTTGATGAAATTTTCTAAATAGAATTGTATAGAGAGATTGTATGAAAATACTTACAAGTAAACTTTGCCGAACCCAACAAATTAGTTGATTTATTTATAGATGATTTGAAATAATAATGCTACCATAATAATAATATCATGGTAGATACTATCAAAACCTACCTTTGCGGATGCATTGTAACACCAACCTAGCATTCTTTTAAATTAAGTATTGTTTGAAATTAATTGTTTTTGTATTTTATATTACTATCTAATTATGAATTTACTACATAGTGCAATGTGTCACCAAAGTAGCATACGCTTAAGATCTTTCGTGAGACCTAAATGTGCAAAAAAGTAGAGTTTTACTTATTTTGTTACTTACGTCACATCGTTGTACCTCAATCATTATAAAAATATACTTGTACGCAAATTCGCAAGGTTAGGGCATATGCCCCCACCCCACCCATATAATTTTTGCATTTTGGTCCCTTTTGAGTAAGAATTCTACATTTAGACCCCTGTGGGAAAGAATCCTAAAAATGAACCCATAGCACGGCGCCACAAGCCACGGCGCCGTTGTAGAACAGCACGGCGCCAAGGGGCATGGCGCCATGCTGCTCTACAACGACGCCGTTGCTTGTGGCGCCGTTCTATGACACATCGACGCCACCATCATCCGAAATCACCTAAAAAAATAGCACGGCGCCAAAAGCCATGGCGCCGTTATATAACAGCACGGCGTCATGCCCTTTGGCGCCGTGCTGTTATACAACGGCGCCGTGACTTTTGGCGCCGTGCTATGGGTCCATTTTTGAAATTCTTTCCCCCAGGGGTCCATACGTAGAATTCTTACTAAAAAATGTCTAAAATGCGAAAATTATACACCCCACCCCACCGGCTACCACACACACACCCCACAAAAAAATCGTATAACAAAAATTTATAATGTGCATACAACTATCTTCTTACTCGTTTTGGAACACGTCCATAGATAATATGGTCAAATAAATTTTTTTTGAGCAGAATATGGTCAAATAAAATTTGAGCGGTACGAGATATGTTTGCCTTGAAGTTTTATGTCACGAGTAGCTTTATGTCATGTGTTTGTGCAATGATGTAGAGATAACAATGTCACCAATTTTAATAAATTAAGAAATTATCTTTACCTCGTAGCTTTATGTCATGTATTTGCGCAATAGTATAGAGATTACAATAAAACCACGAGTCCTAATAAGTTGAGAATACCAGACGTGTGTAATTCACTCCATTTAAGAAGAGTTCGGTGCATGGAGACAAGCTTACATCATCGAGCATCACACTCATTGATGTTTTTTTGGCAGTTCGCTTACTATGTAGTTTTACACGATTTCACATCACACCATGATTTAGGAGCGGTATTACAGTGTGGACTCAGTCCCAGAGAGTATCAACTCTCGCTATTATTACAGCGGCGACATTTAGCATCTGTTAGCGCTTCATGTGACCCGTCGGGTCACTTAAAGTAAATCAGAGAGGTGAACCGTTACACCTAGTTGCGAACGCATCATAACAAATCGAGAGGAATACAAAATTTGCTGGGGGCATGAGAAAATGAGTGCTCGGTAGACACCCAAACAGAACAGTCAATCTCGATTTTTTTTTTGTGTGTGTGTAACTGATGAGTCTCTTGACATCATAATATACTTTGCATCAACATAATAATGGTAGAACAATCAATGTGCCAACAACTAAGAACAAAGAATTTGAATCTTAACCTGTGTATGTCCTTATTGACAGAAGGACAGAGCATGGAGGGGTCAAAAAAATCAACAAAGAAAAGAATTAACCTTCCTTGATGAGGCGGAAGGCACCAATTTCAATTAAGGCGCCTCAATCCACCATCAATCATTCCTGTCTCGTAATCAAGATGCTGATTGTGATGCTCCGTCTTACCTGGAGCCTCACCACCACACCTGCTGTCGTCTTGTCTACTGCATTATCCTTCAAACTTTTAAGACTAACTCCTCTAACTGCAGAAAAAACCATCCATCGAGCTCACTAATTCAATGAACAGATGGTGCTGGATCTACTCTGTCAAAATTGATGGCTAGTGACTGCTTCCCAGGTCTTTTCTCAATGAAGTGTTCGTCCTCTTCGTATATAGTACAGCAGTAGACTGAAAATCTACTGTCAAAAACGTTCGGGCTCCCAAGTTCAACTGCACTATGGACTTACATTGCACTCATCCATGAACCTCTCATCTCGTGTAAGAAACCTCTTCCAGTACTTCCTATAATCTGGTATACCCAACTCAAGCCAAGGTTTCATATTTCCATTGTAATGCAACGATATGGAACTCTGGGCAACTTCCTCTTTAATACCATAGTCATACCCGAGTCCAGATAAGGTGAATCTCTCATCAAGTGGATATAGAAGATGCTGGAAGGATAATAAACTAATAGGCAAAGCTGCAGCCCGCAGTGAGGCCTCGTCATCATTGTTTCCAAACTATAATATAAGAGGGAAAAAAGTATTAGCTGATAAATTTATATGATTTGGTGAGGAAAAGTCATATTTCCGGAAGCTGATACCAAAATTAATTACGAATCAATCCAGTATCATAGAAAGGTCATGATTTCAATGTACTAAGATAATATAAGAGGGGAAAAAAGTATTTGCTGATAATTTTATATGGTTTGGTGAGGAAAAGTCATATTTCCGGAAGCTGATACCAAAATTAATTATGAATCAATCCAGTATCATAGAAAGGTCATGATTTCAATGTACTAAGAAAGCGTGCTGCTAAAATTATTGAATAAAGCAACTAGAATTTAAACAAGGGTTGGATTAGAAAGAAACCAACCTTTCTCAGGAGTTGCAGGTAATTCTCGGTAACATTATGCTCTCTCCATTTATCCAAATCAATGAGGTTCACCCCAGACATCCATGCACATGAACGTGGATCGTACATTGTCCTACCCAGAAGGTTCCTCAACTGGCCAAGTTTCAAACCACAAAATCTGACAGCACCATTGACCTTATCTCCCATATCAAGATTCCACAAGAAAGAGAGATCACGTTGAACAACCACATCATCATCCAATATAATTACCTTCTTTAAATCTTTGAATATTTCCGCAATAAAGAAATGTGAATGACTGAACACTGATAAATACTCCATTCTGCTCTTTTCAGTAGGCCGCTCAAGGCTGCTGATGAAGACACGAAATTCCTCAGGTAAATACAATGGCTGGGCTCCAAACTCAGGGAAATTCTCGAAAATAATTTGTTCATAGTTTATGACATCAACAGCTGATTCCCTGTAGGAATTTCTTGCAAACCAGTGCTTCATGGCATAGAAATTTTGAGCATCAGTTAGTACATGAAAGACTACATTTTCAGTATCCTGCAAAAGGTAAAAGGGATGTCAGCAATGCAGAACCCAGAAGATGCACTGAACATTTTAAAAACATAAAAAAAAAACTTTGTCCTTCGGGAAAAAAAAACTTTATATGTACCTCACAGCTACTAACAGTTGAGTTGATGACAACAGAAGCTGCAAGAACATTTTTAGATAATATAATATAATGCCTGTGGTCTGGAATGTTGAACTTATGGGCAGGAGAGTCATCTGGATCCAATGGTGTGGATTTAAAATATTCTACTGTCAACCTCATATTAAGGCAATGATGACTTTTGGGCATGGTGTGAACACCAAGGTTGTACAGGTATGCGCTCTGCTTCATATGAAAATGAGCTTCATCCTCTGTCATATGAAGAATTTGACGAAGCTTTCTGTCGACATTGTTACAATCCACAGTGCATGATTTGGCTCTTGCTATTGATTGGTCCATTGTCTCTATCTTCTGTTTTATACTGAAAAAAGAACATGTCAAGAAATACCCAGATGGCAAAAATCAGAACAGTTCAGTGATGAGAATATTTAACATCTTTTAAAGGTCGTTTTAAGAGGATTTGAAGGGGGGAAGCGAAAGGGAGACTTAATCCCTCTCAATCCACTCCAATCCTCCTCAACTCCCACCAAACTGAACAAGGCTTAAGGGTGTGCAATTTAAATTTAAACTGATAAAACATGCACAGTTAAAAGAACATCTGAAAGTAGAGTACTGGAATACATGATCTAAATGTAATGCGTGGCTAAGCAAATGATAACAGTTGCAATTGACAAGATCAACCGTGAAATGCATTAAAGACGTGAAACGATATCCACACATGCTAAATACTCACAAGGATGGTAGATCAGCATCAACAATGGATTCACTGAGAACTCTCTCGTGTTCTTGAATATTTTGCTTCAATTCACGAGTCAGTGCCTCCTTTCCTTTAAGTTTCGCAATGCTTGGGTAGTATGATCGGGCTACAAATAGCTGATCTTTCAGCCTTTTGACGACGGCATCTCTCATAACTTCTTTGTGCTCTATGGACCAGAGACAGTAACTCCCAAATTCAAGTTGACAAGACTTAGCCTTTTCCACTTCATCAGCATTTTGAACTCTGGGAGGCCTGATCCTCCTATTGTCACCCTGGAAGCAACATATGTTCAAACAAAAGAATGTATCAAGCGCTCTTCATTCACATTAAGGTTAGAGGAAGTAAGTGTGCAGAATTACATAATAACTATAAAATGACTTAAGATTAAAAATTATTTGAGACAAAAAAAAGCTGAGAGGCATCCATACTTCTCGTTGAACTGGCACTGGCTTCACTTCTGGTTTTGGTTCAACTTTTGGAGGGGGGAGAACTGGTTGTTCAATTTTCGGAGGGGGGAGAGCTGCATATAGAGCCAAATTTTGCTTCAGCACATACGCCATGTTGAAGGCTCAGCATATCACAAGAGGCAGGATGGAATAAAAGTTAACACGAACGGCCACTTATGCCTAACGATCATTATATCCTAGGTAAAGACACAGACATTCATTTCAGATTTACTGATTTACCAAAATTGTTTGTAGTGATATGTATCGTACTGTTGTATACATGAGCGTAAATACAGCAACAAGTACAAAGTAGAGACCAAATAGAGTTAAAGGCCAACTAGTAGTCCTACAAAGTACACGAGCCCCAAATTATTGTTTTCTACGGTCCTGTTTGCGACAGCGGGGGGTGAGCTCGCGGTGGCAGTTGCGTACCGCGGCTCCACGGCCGCTTCTCGCGGTACGCAGCCCCCGTTCATTTTTCAGAGGGTTTCGCCACCACTGTCCCAAACAGGGCCTACATCATTTTTTATATGTATATACCAATGTTATATTGCACATTTTCTGCAAGCATTGAATGTCGGATTCACATAGTTTTGAGTAAACTCCATTTGATGATGTTCTGTACCAAAAACAAACCTTTAGGTTTACTGCTAATGCTGGAAGGGTCGGTATCAATACCATTGTGTGAGTCTTCACTGCTCCTGGAAATCTTAGATGAATCCTGAAAAGCAGGATCAGAAGCATTAGGATTTCAATATAAATCTGGGAGATGTTACTGGATGTAACAATTATTGACAAAACATAATAATAATGTATTACTAATTCGGAGTTTTTTTATACCAAGACATCATAGAAAATGAAACTAGGTCAACGGAGATATTTAATACATGTTTATGCAGGATGATTTCTAGCTATTGCATTTCACGTCCCAAATTTTTTTTGTATGCACTTTCAATCGTACAACTTTGCCCCGAGAGCCAACAACAAGCACAACAGTTTTTAATGCTAAAATTCTATTGAAGCTGACCAAAATTTTACACTCTCCAACTTGAATGTACTCACCTCCTAACATCCATATAAAATCTACAGGACAGTTGCTGATTTCCCAAAAAAATTATCTGAGTGTTAAGCACATCTGTTTTGCTATGCTACCTTCTGAATTTTTTATTTCAAAAAAAAAACTTCTGAATTTAAAAGGAATATGAAAAATCAATTGGATGGAAACACAACATTAGGAGGTGGGAGAAAATGGAGCAATATCAACAAGGAACCCATCCTTTTTTTCTCTTGGGGGTGGGGGTGGGGGATAAGACCCCCACTAAGTAGGGCTGGCTTCCAAAGTTGCGCATCAGAATTTTCTGACCTGTAGAGTTGCTTTAAGTAATATGAGAGAACAGAATGTTCGCTCAACTTGAGCCCTCATTGTTTAACTTAGGATACCTAAATACCTAATGATGTTTATTACAGACATTTGGTCTTAGACAACGCATTGAAAATGCAGTTCAAAGCTGAAATTTGCCATTTGGGATATATTATCATATCTGACATTATCATCTTAGGAAATATCTTTGGTTTCAGTTCCACTGGAACTAACAGGCCCCTATAGAATATAAATATGACCTATGTTGACATTAATACGGAGCAAGTAAAAACAATAGCTAAAACCAAATGGGAGCTGCAGAACATATACAGACAATCCTACATTGCATGATCAAGTCAGCATCCACCAAGGTAGCAAGAGATGCATAGTTGCTATCATAGCATAACACAAGATTACAAAGGCACTAACCTGTGCCTCCACATTACCACCAATAACACCATCACTATCCCGCTTTACTACAGAGCCACCACTCCCAATCCCCGCAAATGAAGGCAAGTCAATCTCCTATATTAAACACAAACAGAGTGAAACACATCCATGAGAACAGACGAAAATTTACGTATGTTATTTTATGATGATGAAGGAAAAAATGCAGCTACCTGCTGGGGGCGCTCATCAGTCACATACACTGCAAAAAAGAAGACAATCGAACCAATCAGAAACTGAACCTCCAGAAAATCCCAACGTAACAGAACAGCGCAACAACAAAATCGCCAGCACGCCACGCTAGACGACGACAAACGGAACAGCTGCCCCCGGAACAGATCCGCTGGGCACGGCGCCGATCCGATCCGCGCCGCCGCTCGCATTCCCCGAATCCAAGGCGTCGGGGGGGGGGGGGGGGGGGGGCCAGGCGGACGACTCACCGGCGGGGAAGCGGTTGAAGAGGAAGGCGATCGGCACGAGCAGCGAGCAGAAGACGAGCGCCAGCACCGCCAGCCGCGGGCCCCTCCGCCGCTTCGCCGGCGGCGCCGTCGCCTTCATCGGCTCCTCCTCCTCCTCCTCCCGGCACCGGCACCACTGCCTCCCTAATCCCCGCCGCCGGCGCCTCCTCCTCCACCACACGCTCTAGCGATCATACATGGCGCCAACGCCACCGCCACGGCGCGGGGGTGCGGGGGCAGCAGCGCGGGCGGACGAACGAACGAACGAACGCCTCCCGATTCGGGCAATGGCGCGGGCGGGCCCGGGGCGGGCGGCTCCGGTGGATTCGATCGGGGGCCGCGGCGTCGGGTGCTCGGATTGGTTAGTGTGCGCGAGAAGCAAGGGGAGAGCGTCGAAGGGAGGAGGAGGAGGGAAGATTGGAGGCGGAGGGGAAGGGAAGGGTCGAGCGTGTGTATGTGTGCGGGGGGTGTGAAGGAATAAAACGTTTTTGCGGAACTCTTCTCTCTCTGTTTTTTTTCTCTCTCTCGCTTTTGTGTTTCAATTTTGTGGCCTCTTTTTCCCGTGCTTTGGGTACAAGAAGGCTTCACGGCGCGCATTTGGATTTGCTTTGCTGGTTAATTTAACTCCAGCTGCCGACTCGCAAATTATGAAATCAGCGGTGGTGGGGCAGCATGGATCTGCTGCGGCTGCTCATCTTTATGGAACCTGTGAGAAGCTCTACTTGCGCAAAAGTAGAGCAACGAATTTTCAGCGATGTAAAAGTAAGCACAGTTTTGCTTTTGCTTTTATTTATATATGAGAAAATAATTTGCGATATACATGTTACAGGAAAAAATAGTATTCAAATCATGAATGCAAATGTCGGTCCTCAAACTTTGTGAGTTCGTGGACCAGCATGGCATATCCGCGCAAGTTTGAGAACCGGCTATGCATTTTACTCTTGATAATTTATTTATTAGTCATAAATCAGAGTTATGTACCGATAACCATATGTTGCGAGTGGGTAAAACGAGTGAATGTCCTTTCATGTTTGGGAGATTTCTTTTTCTCGTTTGGAGAACAATTCAGATGCTCCACCACCTTGAGGTACTTCCATACTTCACAAAATCTCGTTTGGAGATTTTTTTTTTATATATATGTTTTGTATTTCTCCTTGAACAAAAAAATTGTTCAACTTCAAAATTTGCATGAGCATGCATCGTGGCTCTACACATAAGTTTTTACTGGAACCTGTAAGAAGGGTTCGTTTCTCTACTTGTGCGGAAGTAGAGAAACAAATTTTCAGGGATGTAAAAGTAAGTATAGTTTTGATATTATTGATACATAAGAACATAATATGCGATATACATGTTACAGGAAAAAATAGTGTTCAAATCACGAATGCATATGTATACAAATCTTATATTGATATGTTATTGGTCATAAATCAAAATCATGTACCAATAACAACCATAGGTTGCGACTTGCGAGTGGGTAAAAAGAGTAAATGTCTTTTCGTGTTAGGGAGATTTTTTTTATCATTTGGAGAACAATTCAGATGCTCCACCACCTTGAGGTACTTCCATACTTTACAAAATCTCGTTGGAGATTTCTTTTTGATGTTTTGTATTTCTTTGTGCACAAAATTTTGTTCAACTTCAAAATTTGCATGAGTATGCATCACTGCATCATGCATCTGCACATACTTTTTATTGGATTTTCTTGCGTGTTTTGGTGGTTTGTTTTGCGGAGTAAAGGAGTACCTCAAGGTCGTGGAGCACCTAAATTATTCTCATTTGGCATATCCTGATAGTGATAATCATAAGGATCCCTTCGATGCTAAGTAGCGTGTCACCTAACATTAAATAGTGCCATTTCTTTCTTTTTTTTACGAAATGAAATGGAAAGTAATTAAGAGTTATCTCTATGGAGCAAATAAGCTTAACCCAAAAAAATTAGGCGAGCAATATCTAAGCTCAACACGTGCAACCATCCTGTCCTTAACGCATCAAACTGACTCAGTAATACTAAAAAAAAAATCCCTACACAAATTCTGACACATCAATGCTCCGGAATCCATTTTCTTTTGAGTGTCTTTGCTTTTGATTCTCACGTGCGAAGCTGTCAGGAATTTGTTGTCAAATATATATGCCGGATTACATTCTTTTTAAATATTCCACACAATAGATCACCTAGCACCATTTATTTCCTGACATAAATTTGCACGCTTCACATTACTTGTTTGAAAAACATGATGATAACCAACACCCATATTTGAGAATGTTTTGAGATGAAAATTGATCAATGTAATGATGACTAATGGCACAATCTTTTTCCTACTATTTCCTCACCGTTCTGCATTCATAGCTTCCATCAGCTTGTCCAAGCAATTTCGAGCATAAAACTGAAAGACCGTTAAGGATGGAGCTAATCCGATCCACACTCTGAAACCGGCCGGAAAGCCATCCACGATGCGGCCGCAGAGGATCAAGTCGCCCCTCACCGCCGGTGCAGTCCCTTCTGATGGCCTCACCGACCCGTTTAAATCTCACGACAGCGACGGCTCTTGTATTTCTTCCAATCGGATGCCAGTATGCTGCTCATAGGCAACGTTAACTAAAAAATAACTAGAGCTTGACCGGACACTAGTTTCCTGCCGCTCCTGCGCGTTGCAGGGCCTGATTGTGCTGCTGCTTTTCCGGGCTAATCTGGAGTGCCCGGAACACAGGAGACGCAAGGGTAACGGCCGCGTCAAGTAAAAGCCACAGGAGGTGACGAACTGACGATGCATCCACCTGATCACCTCCCTTCCCCCGGCCTGTTCATAGAATCTCCTGATGAAGCACAGCTCCGTGTCCAGCATAGAATAGAATCACTACAGTCAGCACCACCATAAATGCCTCTGCTGGAGTAGATCTACAAATCCACATTGGCCGACAATTTCTTTCACCCTTTTCCCCTCGCCAAGCAACATGGCATGATTTGAGGTGAAACCAGTAAAATATCTGTATATTCTGCCTTTTTTTTCGAAAGGAAGGTTTTTCTATTATAGTCCAAATACTCGTACTGCCAGGAAAGGAACCCACTTGCATTTATTTTCTTGCTCTTCGATGCAGGTGCCGAGAAAAGGCAACGTCCTGCTTTCTTGAAAGCGTCAGAAATGCTCCCACCCCATTATCACAATTCACAAGTAACCCTGCGTGTGTGTGAGTGTGTCTACCAATTAAGAAGATGTGAAAAGCATCTTCAACAGTTTTTCAACAAATCTTTTTTCAATAACTAGTTGATTGTGATATCCTAATATGTTACTCTTTGTTCTTGGAGAGTTGCTTTTGCAATTCTCAAATAATCACATTCCAATAATTTTGGAAGAGTAGTAACTTCCCCTTTATTTTAGGAGAATTTGGATAAACTATTAATTTATCCTAATAATTATTATAAAATAGAGTTTTTTTACTAATACTTATTATAAGATAGTTGCATTGAGAAAAGGAAGATGGTTGGAGATGCTCACAACCAATTACTAATTACGGAATGTCAAAAGGTGTGTTCGAATACTAATAAAAATACTAATTACGGAACTCTCATGGAAACCGTGAGACGAATTTATCAAACCTAACTAATTTATCATTAGCACATGTTACTATAGCACAACATTGTCAAATCATGGATTAATAGGATTTGAACAAATTCGTCCCGCAAAGCTGTCGTAGTCGGTGCAACTAATTTTTTCCCATCTAGATTTAATGTTTCATACATGTGTCTAGATATTTGATGTGATGATTGAAATTTTTTTGAGATTGAACAAGATCTTAAAATGCCAAATTCCGTTCGTGGCACCCTTTTTTTAGATTTGAGTTTTTTTTCTTTTATGCTTGGCTTACCCCCTCCATCCACTTTCATTAGGCGTGCACACATATCAAGATTCAAACTTTAAAATCTTTGACCACTAATTTGATTAATATTTATTATTTTTAGAATGTAAATTTTATATGGTTGCATTCGTGATCAAATATACTTCACCATGATTATAATATATGATAAATGGATGGTCAAAATGTTATATAGAATACGATACGAAGTTCTACTGTGCCTTATAAACATGAAAGGAGGGAGGGAGTAGTGTTGGAGCAATCTAGCTTTTGTTTATACCTGAGCATTTTTAGCCCGGCCCGCCCACGAACCTTACTGGGCGGGCGTGGACAGAGATCTTGAAACCCACGAAAAAAATCTTGGCCCGAGCCCGGCCCGAAATGTTGTTTTCAGTTATTTTACACTATAAAATACGCGGGCGGCCCGCCCAAGCCCGGCTCAAAAACTGAGGCCCGACACGTCCCATGGGACGGTCGTGGGCAAGATTTTCTCAGCCCGAAAAACCCGGGTTTTTTCGGCCCGGCCCGGCCCGTGAAATGCTCAGGTCTACTTTTGTTGTTAGACCTAAGCTGAAGATATCATCCTTCCGTTTTCTTTTTTTTCTCTTGCTCAATTGACCCATCGTTTGAAGCGTTCCGCACTTCCGCTGCTGTTGAGAACTTCCCATTATTTACCAAGATAAAGTAATCAGCTATGTCATAACCCCAGATAAACTTAGAATTCGTGCAGTTCATTATTCACTTGTCACATCGAATCTACACAAACGCTAATTAGGATTATTAAATATGGATTAATGACAAAACTCATTCTATATCTTCGGTTACATTACGAGACAAATCTATTGAGCCTAATTATGTCACTAGACAATGTCGTGTTACAGTAAATAGTCGTTAATGATGGATTAACAAGGCTTAATAGATTCGTCTAGCAATTTTCCGTCCATTTGGTAATTAGTTTTATAATTAGATCATATTTAATACTCATAATCTTTGATCTACAATTGCTATGATAATTTTGCAAATTTCTCAGCCAACTATGCTCCTCACCGAACACATACTTTTCTTAGCTGAAACAACGCATGGTACTTTCATACGCAGCTTCCCCATGATCCGTTCTGGATAACGACAACGACATTCTAAGAAAATTCGTCGCCGATCCATGCTAGAGAGAGAGGGAAAAAACAGAAACAGAACAGTACAGTCATCATTGTACAGGAAGGGGTACCTTGGCAGTTGGCACGTAGATCCCCAAACCTGTGTGACTTTTGCTGGCACAGATCCGTGCTCCCCCTGTAGGCTTGTACCGGTCCACGGCTCCCTCCTCTCCGCCTCTAGCCGTTGGGCTGCGTGATGACGACGAGGACACGGTTTCCCGTCGAAAAGGACGCGAAACTGCTCCCCGCGCTGCTACCCACGCAACAACCCACGGCTCCACCAAATTGTTTCTTGAGAAAATTTTAGGTAAGTTAAATGTAACTCAGGGCATGTTTAGTTGGCTGAAATTTAGCCTTTTTAACGTTTCGAACTCCTGTAGCACACTGTAGCACGTTTCGTTTGTTTGTGATAAATATTGTCCAATCATGAACTAACTAGACTCAAAAGATTCGGCTCGTGATGTACAACAGAACTGTGTGATTAGTTAATTTTTTTACCTACATTTACTGCTCCGAACATATGTCTTTTGGTGTATTTAATGTGATGTGATGGAGAGAGAGTTGAAAAAGTAGCAAAATTTTTGCTAAATTTCAGCCAACTAAACACCCCCTCATCTTCTATGTACTATTGAAATTAACACATCTTTTTAATGTCATTGTTTTAAATTTTTCATCACCTCTAAATAATTGCTGCTGTGAAAAAATACTAATGGATAGACATTTTTCATCGCCTATGTGACATAGTTTTTAATTTTTCTATCTTCTATACGCCATTGCCGTCAGTGTGTTTTTGACCGTTAGGGGTGGGCACTTTGAACCCGAAACCCGAAAACTGAACCGAACCGAATCCAAATAACCCGAATTGTCGGTCTATACGGGTTTTGGGGGTTCAGGTTCGGTCCAGATAAATTTATAATTCAGGGTTCGGGTTCGGTTTCGGTTCTTGTGGTCTATAACCCGAATAACTCGAAATTCAATATAGTTACGTATTTTGATTCAAACTATGATGTTACAACTTTGAGTTGTAAACTATTTTTTGAACTTTTTCATGAACTTGTTAGTTACTTGCTTTAGTCGAGTAGTCCTTTAAATCCATAGAGTTGAAATGAGATGGGAATTTGAATTTCTACCATAGAGTTTTGAGAGGTGACAAGGATACTTATGAAAATTCGGGTAATTCTGTGGACCGAATAGACCGAACCGAAATAATCGGTCTATTCGGGTTCGGTTCCTATTATTCTTTTAAAAACTTCGGTCCTCACTTTTATAAAATCCGAAATTCTCAAACACCGAATAGACCGAACCGAAATGACCGAATAGACCGAATGCCCAGCCCTATTGACTGTAATGGCATAAAGATGATTGAAATTTAAAACAATGACATTAAAAAGATGTGTTAATTTTCAATGGTACATATAAAATAAGTTAATGACAGCCGGCCCGTTTAGGGGGGAGTATGTTAATTTTCTCTTCTTTCGTGCGTTGCCCCAGCCCGTGGAGAAACCAACCAACGCAGGAGACGTCCGCGCAAATTTGGCGCTGCCCCGGGAGGTCCTCCCCCGCCGTGCCTGCGCCACCTGGCCCCGGAGCCGGAGGCGGTCCTCGTACGGGGAGCCCGGGCGCCGCAGCGTGACGCCGTGACCACACTTGAAAGCACAAGACGGACCAGACCGCGCATGTGCGTCGTCCCTGCGGCGGTTCTTGTACACCCGACGAAAACCACGTTCCGTCTCCGTGCCGGTTGCACGATCCGCCCCTACCGTTTTCGTTCGGCCACGAGGTTTTGCCATCAGACGACTCGGCTAGGCAGTGCGTGAACGTGTAGTCGGAGCCGGTGAGTGAGGACAGCCGGCACATGAAGGTGAAGGTAAAGCGCAGGAGCCAGTAGCAGCCCGAAATTAATGTTAAAAAAAAAGTGTAGCAGCCTGAAATGTGTCGGACAGGGAGCAATCGTAGGCGCGTGCTGTGGTGGCTTGATCATTCCCGCCGCATGCGACAGCGAGAACATCGGGATCCTACGTGTGCTCCGCATGTGAGATCGAGCTGCGAGCTGCCCGAGAAGGCCGAGACCGAGGACGCTGGCTGATCCATTGACAAAAACTACTGAGAGCGTGCTTACTCAAGATACGCGCGTTTATCTTATGATACGATAGATTTTTCAAAAAAAAATCATGATACGATATCCGCTTGTGTTGCCGCTTCGTAAAGACAGGAACCACAAGTAAACAATTTGACGCTCCCCTCCGCTAGGAACAAAAACGAGGCCACGGATTCGGGTTTGTTTGGCTGGGGCCCAGCGCTGCAAGTGTTGGCAGTGGCGGCCGGCCTCTGGATTCGAAATGGGGCAGGGCAGAGAGAGCAGAGCACGGGAGTCGGCACGCTTTCCCAGCTTCCGAGGCGCGTGACTGCAGGCCTGCGGAGCGTAGCGTGGAGTAGCGTCGTCCGAAGAGAAGCGACAGAGTCAAAAGGCGTAGACGAAGAAAAGTAGTAGTAAGACTGACCGCACTCATGTTCCTTCTTCAAAACAGAATATTCTTGTCTAGCCATCATGATTCTCTCCTCTATACAATTTTCTTCTGCATTCGTCATCCTTTATATATACTCCTCTATACCAACTACTACCTATTTTATTCATACATCTCTCCTCTCCCCCTCCCTCTCTCTCCTCCCCTCCTCGTTTTCTTCTCCCGGCGCCCTCTGCTCCTCCTCCACTGCTCCTCCCCGGCGGAGCTCTCTCCGACAGATCCCGGCCGCCGGCTCCATGAGCTCGTCCATGCCGCCGGGGCCGGTGAGCTGCGCGGGGAGCTGCACGCTTGTCGGGCGGGATCCGGCGCGGTGGAGAGCACGACGACCGGCGGACCACCCTCGCTTTCATCCATTCCCGACGGCCGGTCACCCGTCCTAGGAGCCAAGGTGACGGCGGATTGAAGGAGGAGGACCAGCGTCGGAGCCAAGGCGACGGCGGCCCTCTCGAGGCGCGGAGCAGAGGGGCGGCCCTCTTCCCAGGCGGCCGGCGACCGGACGGCCCGGAATCCTGCCAGATCTGAGGGCGGCCGGCCGGCCGGGCTCCTCGTCCACGAGCGCCGGCCGCCTCTCCCTCCGGCAACGGCGAGCACGCCGGCGCGCACCCCACCTCTCCTTCCGCCGCAGCCGGCCTCCTCCCGCCGACGGAGCCCGTCGTGCCCGTCTCCCTCCTCACCTGCGCAGCGGCTCCGGGCCTCCCCGTGCTCGATCCGGCGGCCATCCCCCCCATCTGTTTTCTTCCCTCCCCTTCCTGGTCACGGCGCGGAGGAACGACTCCGGCGTGGGACCCGCGCCACGTCGGTGTAGCGAGAGGCCGCTACCTCCGCTCAGAGTGGCGGAGACGGGAGGGCGCGCAGCGGTAACGGAAGGCTCCCAGGAGACTGCTGCGGAGCATTTTCCGCGAAGCGGTTACTCGAGGGAGCAGTCCCGGAGGCCAGTGCGGTCAGTCTAAGCGCTTGTTGTTGCTGGTGCCATTTTCCAGTGGCTAGAGAAACTCGTTCAAAAACTGCAAAGAGAAGGAAAAGGAAAATCCGGCTGCCGATCCCATTTCTGTCTCTTTCTTGTTTTTGGGATACAAGCGTCACATCTGCTAATGATACGATAGTTGTTCAGGTATGGAACAAACAACCACACTACTTTAAGGTCGAACGAAGGTTCTTCTGCTCGTTCGAATAACGCAATCGATCCTCACTGCTCGGGGAGACGAGGCACGCAAAGTGCGGCTCATTGCGATCTTTGGAAGGAAACGGCTCCGGCGGATCCGAACGGGCCGGCCCAGCAAGTGCGTGTGGCTCATGATTTTTTTAAATATATTTTTTAATCATTTTGCAAAATTATACGACCGTTTGAAAATTTATCAAAAATAAACATCAACCGCCGTAAGTCACGGCGGAAAAGGCCTACCGCCGTGGCCCACGGCGGTAGCAGCTCTAACCGCCGTGACCCACGGCGGTAAGGTGACCGCCAACGGTCCGCTGCAGGGTGTGGGCCCCGCGGCACCCTACCGCCGTGCTCCACGGCGGTAAGAGCTGCGCCCGCCGTGGGCCACGGCGGTAGGCCCTTTCCGCCGTGGCGGACGGCGGCAGCCGCGCCTATATAAAGGGCAACGGCGGCCGCCGTCCCCCACGCCTGCCGTCGCCCTCTCTCCCTCAGCCGCCGCCCCTCTCTCCCTCCTCCCTCCAGGTATGTATGTTTTTTTTATTAATTTAATTAGTGTAATTAGTGTAGAAAATTAGATTTAGATTTAGAAAATTAGTTTTTAGATTAGAAAATTTAAAAATTAGTTAATTTTATTAGTTTAGATTTAGAAAATTTAGAAATTAGTTAATTCAATTAGTTTAGATTTAGAAAATTAGTTTTTTAGTTTAAAAATATAGAAAATTAGTTTATCAGTTCTAGAAATTGTAGAAATTATTTTAGCATGTGTAGAAATTGTCGAAATTACTTTAGTGTGTTTAGAAAATATAGAAAATTAGTTTATCTGTTATAGAAATTGTAGAAATTACTTTAGCATGTTTAGAAATTCTAGAAAATTAGTTTATCTGCCGTGGAAATTGTTGAATTTACTTTAATTTGTTTAGAAATTCTAGAAAATTAATTTATCTCGTTTAGAAAATGTAGAAAATTGGTTTATCTGTTTTCGAAATTGTAGAAAATACTTTAATTCGTTTAGAAATTTTAGAAAATTAATTTATTTGTTGTGGATATTGTAGAAATTATTTTAGCATGTGTAGAAATTGTAGAAATTACTTTAGCATGTTTAGAAATTCTAGAAAATTAATTCATCTCATTTGGAAAATGTAGAAAATTAGTTTATCTGTTTTAGAAATTGTAAAAATTGTAGAAAATTACTTATCTGGTTTTTTTAATTGTATATTTAATTTTTGTATGCAGCTGCAGCTATGGACCAGGCTCAGTACCAGGCTCAGGCTGAGGCTGAGGCCGAGGCTCAGGCTCAGGCTCAGGCCCAGGCTTAGGCTCAGGCTGCTCGTGCTGAGGTTGAGGCATACGTGACGCCTGAGTTGTTGGACAGGGAGATCGACCGCAGGCACCGCTCGTTCCTGTCCGCCGTCCTCGGAGAGGATGTTGGACACGTGCGTTCCCGCACTACGCACACGTTGCTGCCGATCCACGACCTTTGGGTTCCCAAGTACGTGAACTGATGTTATGTTATTATTTTTACCTTCATTTATCCTTTTGTTGTAACTAATAAATTATCTTATTTGTTTCAGGTTACGCGCTGCAGGACTCCTGCCTGTAGCGCGGTTAGTCCAGGGGGACAGCCTGCACGACGCGATTCCTCGGAAGGATCGCATGACACGCTTCCAGTTCGACTTCTCTCTCCTCAGCGCGCTTCTGGACCACTGGAGGCCGGAGACCCACACGTTCCACTTCACCGTCGGCGAGATGACGGTGACTCTTCAGGATACGTCGCTGTTGATAGGCCTTCCTTGTGAGGGCGAGCCGTTGGGGGCTGTGGACATCTCCGCTGAGTGGCGTACGGAGTTCCTCGCTGGGTTCGCGAACGTTCCTCAGAACGATCGCGCCCCCGCCCCGTACCAGGAGTTCGCGAACGCTCACGGACCCACCTTGACTTGGTTGCAACAGTTTAGCGTACGTACATTTACCTCATATTTCTCTTTCTTTTTGAAGATATGGAGACAATATAACTAACGTTTGATTTTGTTTGTGCAGGCTGATTACCTAGCAGATGACGCCGAGCAGGAGACAGTCGACAGGTTATTCGAGGCGTACCTGTTGTGACTGTTTGGGTTCGTGTTGTTCTGCAGTTTGCAGGGTGACGCGGTGGCGAGGTACCTGATCCCCCACGCTCGGAGGATCGCCGACGCGCCCTTGCACGCCGTGCCCCAGATCAGTTGGGACAACTCTGTTCTTGCGGGCGCGTACAGGGGCCTGTGCTCGGGGGTGTTGAAGGGTCGTTCGGCGGAGTCGATCCTTCTCGGCTGTCCTCTCCTTCTTCAGCTTTGGTGCCACGAGCGGTTTGCGATTGGTCGGCCAGTCGTCTCCCTCTACGCGTACGAGCCCCTGCCAGAGGGCAACGACCCACGCGACCGTTTCACCATGGGCTCGTTGTGGTGTCTTCGGACGGTAATTTCTTATCTTTCACTTTTAATTTGTCTTTCCATTTTGTCTAGTTTGTTCAATCCACATTTAGGGTTCACATTTGGTTTGTATGCAGACCTCGTACGCTCACGACCAGACGAAGAGGGCGTACAAGGACTTCGTCGGTCAGTTCGACGCTCTCACGGACGCGGACGTCAGGTGGACGCCCTACTCGGAGGAGGCTGTCGCAAGCCGCGCACCACAGGGACTCTCGTCTTTGTGCTTCCGAGACCAGCACTACTGGATGACGACGAAGTCGTTGCTGTTCGACATGTACGTCGAGGAGTACGCCGTCCACAGGGTGTTGAGGCAGTCCGGCCGCTAACAGGAGTAGCCTGTGCCTGTGGTGCACACTGTTCCTAGCCCCCACCATATGTGAGCTCTCGTTAATTTTTAAATTTAAATCAGCGTTCGAAGATTTCAGCCGCTGACAAATATGTTTAATTCGTCGTAGGTGGTCTCGGAGGGGAGTTGCGGGGCGTGTTTCTTGGGTTCAGAGGGTGCAGCCGTACGTGGACGGTTGGGCTACCGCGCCGCAGAACGTCGTCACGGAGGACCGGCCCACGACGACACGGCGTGGGAGGTGTACATATACAAATACTAGATTGTATTAATTAGGATACATGATTTAATAATACTATTTGTTTTAGTTTACGGTGGCAGCGGTGACACTCCTGACGACACCCTAGGGGACCAGGCCGGAGCGTCCGGGTCCGGGTTCGACGACTTGGCCTTCGACTTCGACTTCTTGCAGAGTTTGCAGTCGCAGGACGAGCTCGAAGGGTCACAGCTAGGAGGCGTGCCACCCACGTGAACTCAGGAGGGAGCAGGGACGCAGCCAGGAGGCTCGCAGCTGCCAGGAGCGAGCAGTGGGGCGCAGCCAGGAGGCTCGCAGCTGCAAGGAGCGAGCGGTGGGGCGCAGCCGTCTCCAGGAGGCTCGCAGCTGCTAGGCGCGAGCGGTGGGGCGCAGCCGTCTCCAGGAGGGCTGCCAGGGTCGTCCCACAAGGTTGCAGGGTCGGCAGCGGCGATGGCGACACCGCAGCCGACTGCTGATGTTAGGCGTCGACAGATCCACCCACGTGACCCGTTGACGTACCCTCGCGAGCAGACGCACGCCGCAGTCCGAGCTGACAGGCTGCTCAAGAAGACCAGACGATGCTAGATTAGGTCACATATTGTTTGTACAGGAGCACTGTTATATGTGATCATGACTATTTTTTAGTATGTCACTTTACTTTTCTTTATTACAACCTAATTTTCTTTGTCATAAAGTTAAAAACAAAAAATTAATCATTAAGTAAAAAAACAACCCGCCGAAAAGCAACCGTAGCAGAACGGTAGGCAGTAGGTTCGAGATCGAGTATCATTGAAGTCGAAAAGCAACCGCCATGGACCACGGCGGTAGATCGGGATGCCGCGCTTATATAAAGGGCGACGACACAAGCCGTCCTGCCCGACCCTGCTGCCGTCTCCCTCTCCCCACGGGCTGCTCCTCCCTCTTAGGTAAGTTTTCTCTCTTTATTTATTTTATGTAATTAGTTTAATTAGTTTAGAATACTGTAATTAGTTAAATTAGTTATGATTTTGTGTAACTAGAGATGTCTACTTCTGCCGCTGAAGGGGGTGAGGATGGTAATGGTGGTGGTCATCCGAAGGGGGAAAACACAAATGCGGCAACTGATCCGAAGAAAATGAGCACGCTCGAAAGAGACATGCTTCGATATATGCAAGGAAAAACTGCAGATGCCATTGCAAGAGGAGAGGAACCTCCTTGGGATGCTTTTTATGCTCCACCAGACATGCATCATTATTTGCAAAGAAAAACTGCAGATGCCATTGCAAGAGGAGAGGAACCTCCTTATGGTGGTCTTTATGCTTCGGGTGGTCTTTATGCTCCACCAACAAACCCGTGTGTTGCTAATCCACCAGCTAAAAAAAGTACAAGGAAAGATAAACCTTCGTCGTCACATCGCAAGAATGGCTGAACTTTGTCATTTTTTAAAATTTTGTAATCTTTTTTGCAGTGCTGTGTAATATTTGAACTGGATCCTATTGTGTTGTAATAATCGAAGCAGCAGTCCTTAATTTCCCTTGTTAATTTTCTACTAGATTTAATAAAGTTTTATAAAAAAATAAAATGACCCCACGGCGGTTGGGTCTAGCCGCCGTGGCCCACGACGGTTGAGCCTAGCCGCCGTGACCCACGGCGATTATGTCCGACCGCCGTGGAGGATCCCCAACCGCCTGTGGCCGGCCACCAATCGTCGTGGGCCACGGCGGTTGGGTTGTAAACGCCGTGGCCCACGGCGGCCGCCGTGGTCCACGGCGGTTGGTGGACAAATCTGATAAATTTTCACTCGGTCGTATAATTTTGCAAAATAATTAAAAAATATAAAAAAAATTCGTGGCTCATGCTCCTCCTCAACCCATCGCGGCCCAGCTGGTGTCTCAAAAGTCAAAACGACTGGACGGACCCGGCGGACGGAGCACACTGTCACGCCACATGTAGTAACCTTCCCGAAAATAAATCGCCGTGGTTCACGTGGGTAACGCACAGTAGATCCGACCCCGTCGAGTATTATGTGTCGGTGTCACCCTGTCACGTAGCTGTTCCACAAGGCTCGTCACGAGAAAATCGGAACGGGCTTTACACCTGTGCACCTCCCGAATTGCCGCTTCGGTTCGCGTCGAGACCCTTCCAGAGCATAGCAAGCAGGGCTCCGGCCTCGGCCACCACCAAAACCCGACGCGCGGGCACCGCGCGGACGCCAGAACGCAGACGAAATTCCGCTCGTTTTCGCGCACCCAACCCATCCTTGTCACCACCACCCTCCTTTTGTTGTTGCTTCTGGAAGAGACGTGCCAGTTCGATCGCATCGCGACGCATGGCGACGAGGCCGCCGGCGGAGGGGAAGCCGTGGGACCTGGCGGCGCACCCGCGGCTGGCGAAGGGGAAGGTGGTGGGCGTGGTGGTGCTGGACGGCTGGGGCGAGGCGCCGCCCGACCCCTTCAACTGCATCCACGCCGCCGACACGCCCACTCTCGACGCCCTCAAGAAGGTACGCCGACGTCTGCCGCTGAGCTAGGCTTGCCCGGCCGCCGCCTGAGGTGCGTGCGTGTGTCACGTGATGTGATCGGCTGATCGCCGCCGTTCACGGACTGAACTCTGCTCGCGCGTGTGAATCTATCTGTGACAATGCCAGCAGGGAGCTCCGGAGAGGTGGAGGCTCATCAAGGCGCACGGCACCGCCGTGGGGCTTCCCACGGATGACGACATGGGGAACAGCGAGGTCGGCCACAATGCGCTCGGAGCGGGGCAGATATACGCGCAGGGGTAACGACACTCATCTGCCCTCTGGTTTGCTTAAATTTGCGATCACCGGGCGGCCGCCGAGCCCATGCGCAAAAAACAAAAAAACCAGGCGAAACTATGGACGCCAAATTCGTAAAAAATGATGACCAGATATCAGTTGATCACAACGCGCATGCAGGGCAAAGCTGGTCGATCTGGCGCTCGCGTCCGGGAAGATATACGAGGGGGAGGGGTTCAAGTTCATCCGGCAGTCCTTCGAGAACGGTACCCTGCACCTCATCGGCCTGCTCAGCGACGGCGGCGTGCACTCGAGGTTCGATCAGCTGCAGGTTACGTCGATGCTCTAGCACCACTTGTTTAGTTACTCCAAACTGATTTCAGACGCGGACAAATTCGGCCGAGACACCTGACGGTTACTGTCTGCCGCCGTGTTGTTGTTGGCTCTTTCAGCTGCTCCTGAAAGGGGCAAGCGAGCACGGGGCCAAGAGGGTACGCGTCCACGTCCTCACGGATGGCCGCGACGTGCTGGACGGCAGCAGCGTCAGGTTCGTGGAGATGCTGGAGGTGGACCTCGCCAGGCTACGGGAGAAGGGCGTCGACGCCACGATCGCGTCCGGCGGAGGCAGGATGTACGTCACCATGGATCGTTATGAGGTAGTCAATTGTCAGGATGTACTGCAGCATATAACAACCAGAAATCAATTGATTCGTGATACCACTCGTTAACTTGTACCTGTCTCGTTTTATTCTAGCAGAATGACTGGCAGGTTGTGAAGCGGGGATGGGATGCGCATGTCCTTGGCGAAGCCCCACACAAGTTCAAAAGCGCTCTCGAGGCCGTGAAAAAGCTCAGGGAGGATCCGAAGGCCAACGACCAGTATTTACCCCCCTTCGTTATAGTCGATGAAAGCGGAAAACCGGTCGGCCCGATACAGGACGGGGATGCTGTCGTGACGTTCAATTTCAGAGCTGACCGGATGGTGATGCTTGCGAAGGCACTGGAGTATGAGAACTTCGACAAATTTGATCGAGTCAGGTTCCCCAAGATACGCTATGCTGGTATGCTCCAGTATGACGGCGAGCTAAAACTTCCGAGCCATTATCTTGTTGCTCCCCCAGAGATAGAGAGGACATCGGGAGAATACTTAGCCCGCAATGGCGTTCGCATCTATGCTTGCAGGTGAACTACCGTGCCTTGTCTTGTGAGCAGCCTTTGATCTGAATTCTGAATGTGACATTACCTATGCATTGCTGATGTCTTTTGCCGGTTAAAAAAAATTGCAGTGAGACGGTCAAGTTTGGACATGTCACTTTTTTCTGGAATGGAAACCGATCTGGTTACTTCAACCCAAGTTTGGAAAAATATGAAGAAATTCCTAGCGACATCGGCATCCCCTTCAATGTTCAGCCGAAAATGAAGGCCTTGGAAATTGCGCAGAAGGCAAGGGATGCGATCCTGAGCCGAAAATTTGATCAGGTAGTTCATGGTGGATTATGATCATCTTGAAGGACTGCCGTAGAACACAACAGTAACGTAGTATAGTTAAGGCAGGGAGTTCAGACTAACAAGGACCTTTTGTAGGTAAGGGTCAACATTGCAAATGGAGATATGGTTGGCCATACAGGAGACATCGAGGCAACTATAGTTGGATGCAAAGCAACTGATGAGGCTGTTAAGGTACATGGGAGTATCATCTTTGCGCGCAATCCTCACTCTTTCTGAGATTCTATATGGTGATTACTAGATCATCGTGCATAGTATTGCACTCTCCCGCATACACTTTCTAGTGTTCACTGTTTTGGATTAGGTGCTTACGATGGCTGCAAATTCTATCTCGTAGATCATCCTCGATGCCATCGAGGAAGTGGGTGGCATTTTCGTACTCACCGCCGACCATGGCAACGCTGAGGACATGGCGAAGAGAGATAAATCCGGAAAACCACTCCGTGACAAGGACGGGAAGGTCCAAACCCTTACTTCACACACGCTGAATCCGGTAAGTTTGCTCTCAAGTCTCAGGACATGTTCATCCATATGCGCCGACCTGTCACTGCCGGTGTGCTCTAAGCTGAAAATCTAAAATATATGCAGGTTCCAATCGCCATAGGAGGTCCTGGGCTTGCCCCTGGGATCAGGTTCCGGGCGGACCTCCCAAACGCCGGCCTGGCCAACGTTGCGGCGACCGTCATGAACCTTCATGGGTTCGAGGCCCCTGATCACTATGAGCCAACACTCATCGAAGTCGTGGACAAGTGATGCATCAGTCCGGCCGGCCTTTGCACCTTCCAGTCTCGATAATTCCACCTCCGTCCGCTTGCATGAGTGGTGTGCAGTGTACTGGTGTATACTCACGGTCACGGAATTTGGTTTCCGTTTTTGTTGGTTGTGGTTGTCCCTTTGCAGTTTTCAGACTTCTGAATCGACCCTAACCACGGGTCAGGCACGTGGTGGTTGTGATGTAATTATATTCAAGCGTCAGTCTGTCACTGATCTGTATGTTGACAATCTGTCTCAGAATTGTACCCGCATACTTTCGACATCATGTTCCTTTGGTTAGTGTGGATCTGTCTCGCCGTGGCGCATTTCTGTCCAACTTGTGGTTTACCTCTGCTCCTTTCATCTGTATATCAGTTTCCATCGACATAAATAAGATGGCAATTGTATGGTCTCAAAACTGCTGCTGTCTCCTGTCATTCGCAACACTTGAAGGCGAACAATTAAGAAACCGAGAGTTCGCCTTCAAGTGTTGCAGCATGAGCAGTTTTGAGATGTCATTAGTTCTCGGATATGCCTAACCAGGCGCATTACATAATTTGCATAATTTCCAACGTTGCTGCTCTCATGACACCAGCCTCCGATACCTACCACTGGTACAGCAAAACGAGTTTGGTCGAAGCAAGTCTCTTCCGAGCCATGCAAACATATCTGTCATCTCAATCAGCTCGCAACCACTGTAAAAGATAGAAATGTACAGAAAAGCAAAGTATGACATCTCATAGGCAGAGGCTATATCAAATGGAAGGCGACCAGAACCAAACGCGACACAAGCTGGCTCCGTCCCAACAATCAAACCGCAAACCATTTTTTTACATCTAGCAGACCTCCTGAACGGAGTGGGGGATAAAACTATCCATGTATCTGCAGGGCAAAAGGCATATGCTATCGAAGTTTCGACTCATTCGATTTGCTGCTCCGGAAGTTTGAGAGGGAGAAGAACGACCTTGATGCTGTAAGTACAAGGTAACAGATTATTAGAAACGAGTATTTAGACAGCATGGTATGTAGCTGAGCAAAAGCTAACCTTTTGTTGATGTGGCAGCTCCAGGCCTCTCCCGTTGCTTATCTGAATTCATAGAGTTGAAGCTGCCGGTGGTTGATTGAGCTGAAAAAAATAGGTTCAGATATATGCATAACCTTGAAACGTAGGAATCAGTGCTTTTGAACTAATTTGATCAAGCATAAGAACTCCGACATGCTGTCCTATTTTAGTGTCACTCGACAAAAGGTTCTCACTGGTATTGGGTACTGTTGCTTTTGTATTGGGTACTGTTGCTGTGGAGATGTACTTCTGTATCAACCAACATGACATCTCTACTCGGTGACATTATAAGATACAACCGCATAACAATTTTTTAAAATATGCATGTAACTATTAAAAGACCCTAGTAACACTTAACTATAGCGGTATTTATAGTGGCCAGGGTTGGTAAAGGTACCTGATAGGATGCTATTAGTCTTTGAACCATCAAAAGTTCGCCTGCTCGAATTTGCACCATCACTAGTGCCTCTTGATTCTTCTAGTTCATCCTCTCCTTCAGAAACTACCGATGGGCTTGCCCAGCCATTAGCGCTGTTGTCCCCCTTATTTTTCCGAGCAAACTTTAGAAGCCTCTTGAATCCTTTTGGGGAATCCTTATGAAAAACTATTGCGGGTAGGTTTTCAGCATTTCCCCACTCAATAATTTCTGGTTCATTACTATCTGCTTGCAGCATTTGTGACAAGGAATGACGGACTCTTGGACTTGATGATGGCAATGGTGCAATTCCAGGGGAAGTTACATCCTCAGCCACTACATTTTCACTCGGGTCAGTGACTTCTTGCTCTTGATGCTCTACTTCTACCCAGGCAGCTGATGAGATACCCATGTCTTCGTCTGGAGGTTGTATGGCCTCATCTGCCTCATTGGTAGAGGACTCGACCTGGTCACTGGAGCCCATTTCTGTTGCAGTTAAACTCGAGGCCGGTTTCTCTGTTTTTTCAATATTTAAGTCATTATCGAGCGAAATTTCTAAATTTTCATCAACATCATGTGCTGGTTGAGCAAGATCAGCCTCCAGTACCTTAGTAGTTGGCTCGGTTGTCATAGGAGATTGCTCCTTATCTTCAGCTTGGTTAACACTTCCACTATCTTTCGAGGAGTCATCAAGTTGGAGCACCTTATTCTTCACAGTACCAGAACCAACGCTTTGACTAATCCCGGTGGCTTTCTTTACGGGTTTGGACTCCACTGGTACAACACTGCTTTTCTTTGAAACCTTATGCAAGCTTTGCTTTGTTGTTACACTCGACTTTTCTTCTAATGAAGGTGAAACTTTAGTTATTCTGCTTGTCTTTGTTGCTGTTTTTGTCTTCTTCTCTTCTTGTCCCTTCATAGCTGGCTTTGTAGAAGTCACAGTTTCCTTCTTGTTCTTCACTGGTTGAATGGTTCTTTCCACTTTTGAAGGCAGCTGAGATGATGGGGATGCTGTCGGAGTCCTCCTTCGGCTAGTTGGAGTAGACGTCGAAGCCATTCCAGTCCCAGGAGAATTTTTAGTTCTTTGTGTTGTAGTTGCTTTTGTCAAAGAACCACCTGACCATGAACTACGTGTTGTAGGCACAGGTGCAGGTGATGGTGATGGTTTTGGTAAGCCTTTTCTGACTGGTGTCTTTGAAGCTACTTCTTTGGGTAGGACCGGAGGTGAGGAATTCCGCCGTGCCCTTTGTGGAACTGGTGAAATACGTTTTTCTGTTACAGTGCCAGTTTTGGGGGTCATTGCTGATTTCTTCTGCCCAACTGTATCCTTCAAGGGCTTGGAGCTCACCTCCTTTGTAGGCCGCCTTGTGCCTTTCTCAGTTCTAACCTTTGTGTCTCGCTTCTCTTTATGCTGACTGCGAGTTGCACCTTTCTGCTTATTGGTGGAATCGAGGCCAGCAGCAATTGCATTAGCACCTGCAAACTTTCCAGGCATGACCTCCATCATTTTCAGTAACATCTGATTAAGCTCAGCTTCCTTCTGGCGGTTCCACTCAGCTGAGGCCATTGCACGATCACTGCTTTCCTCCAGTCCAGACTTTGTTTGTTCTGCGCAAATATTACTAGAAACTGCACTCTCCGTTCCTGACACTGTAGTGTCATGAGAATCAGCATGGAAAGTTAAACCATCAACATCAGATGTAATGAAATTCTTTGGTGCTTCATCTGATTCAGTCTTCATTTCAGCTCCTTCCTTCTCTGTGTCATAAGCCATGTTGTTTGGTTTACTCTCAGATGCAGAATCTGAGATTCTTTCTACAGACTTATCATTCAAAGACTCACCCATTCCGGCACTCCACCTTCTCAGGACAGACTTGGTAGCAAACAAGCCAGCTTTCTTATTTTGAGAATCTGGATTCTGATCCTTCTGCTTGCTCTCGAAAAGGTTAATTGCATCCTGCACACTCATCCTTCTTACGTTATTGTCAGATTTCCTTGGTGGCTGGTCAGTTTCACCATTGCAGTTACTACTTTCATCATCTTTATCCAAAGGAATTCTCTGACTAGGAGGGAAGTAGCTGAGGCTCTTAATGGCAATTGCCGTTGACCTACGTGATCCTGATCTCCCAATTTGAACCCTCCGCATTGGAGAAGCAGATCTTCTAGGTGAAGAAGATCTTACAAGAGGCCGGCTCCTTTCAGCAACAGCCTCACCTTCACCACTGGACTCAGAGGAATCATCACTTTCTGTTGAGCTTTCCCGCTCAATTTGTGCAAGCTTTGCTGGAGAGACAATGTTGGCAATAGGCCTATGGAGATTAGTCTGAGGGCTGATATCATGAGATTTATGTGCATCATCACCCATGCCAATTTTCTCAGTTGTAGAATCCTGTTCTGGAGAGAGCTCAGAGTGGCAATCCGCAATCAACAACATACACCGCATCAACCAACTAGCAAATGAGAAAGACCAACAGTTATTTTTTGTCTCAATTGAATTAAACAATTAATACACAGTTCTAAAGATAGGATTAAACATATAAATGTCAAAGCAAACTAATTCCGAGTGACTAAGTTGGCAAGCTAATGAATGAATAGATGACACCATTGTAGTTTACTAGCATTATCTGTAGCCTCTAATGTTACAAATTCAATGAGCATGTTGAGTACAGTATATTGTTTTAACATACCTAAACTCTGAGGCTCCAAATCGCTGAACAAAAGCAGATAAATCAGAGATTTCTCTTGTCGACAGATTAGATCCAACTGCTCGATTCAATAAGACCAAGATCTCTTCCTTCAGTGCAGTCACTCTCAAATCCAGTGCTCGAAGCAATTCATTCCTAGCATATTTTACCAGTAAAAATTGTCAACCAAAAGAGGTAGCAAATTAAAGTAGCGAGAAAAAAGAAAGGAATTTACTTTGTAGTCACCGATGAATTTGGGCCAACACTTCCCTAAAAATGGATGTTTAAAATTAAATGTAAGCAGATGGATCATGAAAGAGTACAACAATGTAAAATTAAAACATTACAGAAGCTGAAATTACCTGTTGTGATATGGCACCAGTACCAAACAAGCCTCCTGCAAAAGTAGAATACCAATACAAAGCTGTCATGTCTGGGTTTTACGAGCAATAAATATCCCTAGAGAATTTAAACAAGCTCATCTACCAGTTTTAGTGCTCATTTCAGATGGTGTTTCTTTACAAACATACACAAAATTTTGAAGTATGAAAAATTCAAATGAACCTTAACACAATATTTGGTTAAAGTAAGATAGCGGATCCTCAATAGTTCAAGCATAAGGCATCTGCGTAAAGTCTTATTGCATGTGCTAAGAATATTTTTTTCAGTGTGCACATGAGAAAAGCATGAATGGTATCAAGATGTAGATGAGTACTTTGGAACTAAAGGTTATTATCTGTTCCAAGGAAGAATTATTGTCAGAACTTATTTGGAGGACTGATTTTCTGTAACAAATTAGCAGCCACCAAGCGATATGGTTCGTCACTGTCAAGATCAACTAATAATATAATTACACTGCAAACGAAAATTGAAGCCAACAACACGCATAATACATAGATGGTAAAATAAACCTAAAGAAAGTAAGAGTGTGACTTCACTGACTCATATAATGAGGGAGGAAAGGTTATAATGCATGCAAATCTGTTATTTATTAAAAAGGTTGTGATGGTCTTCAAATAACAAATAACAATGAAAGAACCAGATGCTTAATTGAAAGTACCTGTTAAAGCACCACTAGTAACATTTTGTTGTTCCTGCAAAACACATGCACTTCTATTATTAATGGCATGTGCATTCAAATGTTCAAGTGAAGTTAGCTGGAATATTTTATTTCGTCGAACAGGTGATACCTTAATATAGAGTGATTGATGAAACTTTCTGGTTTCCTCCAGTTGTAACATCTCGTCTAAAACTCCATTGACCGATTTTGAGGTATCAGATGAATTAATGATATGCAAGAATCTGGTGGTGCAGCTAAATTTAGTCATACTTAACACTGACAGAAATATAAGCAACTAGAAAGGCTGCAACCTACCTCTGTAAGGTGGACTTGGTAAACCAGGAAAATCCTTTTCCATCGCCAGCCAATAAGAGTTTAAAAGTGCCATTTGATGAACTAGATTGGAATTTTTTGGCTTCTTCCAGGTGCAGAACTAACTGATCAAGAGGACCCGATGCTATCAATTCTGTATTCCCCTTACTGCAAGCAATTGCCTCATACCTATACATGAAACATTTCACAAGAGGGCAGAGTTAAGCTTTATACCCAATTGTTAATCATAATAGCCCAGAATAACAACGAAGAAAGGCACTTTTGCACTTGACTAGATGGAACTAAGAAAACTGAAGCACTTCGAGGAAATGTGAACCCCTCTCGTGGAAAAGTACGGTAAGAGCATATGAAATGCAAGAGCATCACAGGAGTTATGACACTTCTGAAAAATCTTAAGAACTGCATTCCAAACAGGGGCCTATAAGCAAATGTTGGAGAAACAGTGATCAAGTGTTGCATAAACAGGCAACCAATGTAATCGAGCCTGTGTTCACCTGTTGTCAGGCGAGGATATTTGGAAGACAGCAGAATCAAGCTCCACGTTGCTAGCAACTTTCCGGTCCATTTCGCTCACAACCGTAAATAGTTGCTGCTTTCAATAATACAACTCATCCAAACACAGCCGGTTCCTGACCCACTTCAATGCCCTGCAAGCAACAGAAGGACAGATAAAGCTCAGTAATATGGCACAAGGAATCGTGTTCCAGACACTTCCAGATGAATCGATTGAAATACCAAAGCCGAAGCCACAGATGGCGACTGTACCAGAACATATAACCATATATGCTCCCAGTATCAGATCTGTACCAGTTCTTTTCTACACGAAGGGGTCGGATATTGTCAGGATCCCAATCATAGACAGATTACTAAACGATCAGGCTATCCAATGCTAGTTTAACCAAATTCAAAATGCTTGTAGCTTCTGTCTCTGTGCTCGCAAGTCCACGCACTCGGCTCATGAGCACAGATCAGACAACCGGAAAATAACTACAAAGGGTAAAACGAAAGGATAAATTCTAGTACCATAACTTCAGATCTTCCACCTGTCGTACCAAATAAAGCAACGGCCGCATTGCACAAACAAAGCCAAATCCCTCACTGATCGGAAGCTGTTCGGCACCACGGGACCTCCCGGATCCAAAACCCCAAATCCAAACCAACAAAATCGAAAATCGAAACCCAAGGCCCCAGAGATCCAGCCGCAACCTGCCACGATTTGCGAGCTTCCAGCCGACAGGAATCGGATCCAGTGGCGACAGCGGCCGCTCGCCGACCCACCCCCAACGCTTCGAGCCGAAGCAAGCCCCCGCACACACCGCACAAAACACCCAGAAAAAACGCCAGAAGATTGCAGCAGACAGGTGCCTCACCAGATCGAGCGCCGGCTTCCCGCATCCGGTCCAGCGCCGCCGCAAACCAAATCGAGAATTCGAAATGCTAATAGGAACTTTCCCGGAGCTTTTTTTCTGGGGAGTTGCGGCGGAGCAGAGCGGGGAGGAGCGGGGAGCCGGGGGGAGTGATGGGTGGAAATGGACGCGAGGAAAAGGGACAAGTGGGGAAGCGGAGGTTTAAATGGAGGAGGTATGGAGTGGAAAACTGACACTGTGGTTTGGAGGTATTTTCTGTCCTGCCACTGAGTGGTGCTCCGTTCCGTGGCGCCGTGGTCCGTGCCTCCGTTAGGGATGCAGTCCCATAGGAGGATTCCACCGGCTCACTCACCTTGATTGACGTCGATCGAGGATGGCGGCATCAAAATCTTGGCTAGCTGCTGGCAAGGAGAGAGCCGCATGTGCAATTGTGCATGGTGCAGCCGTGCAGGGAGTGAGCGCGCAGGTGCTCTTTGCAGGAGTGAGACTAACTACAGCAAACACCGCATCTGCATCCTCAGAGACTCCATATGAGCAAAGGAGAGAGAGTGGCCCGAGTTCACAGAATGGGAAGTCTTGCAGCAGCACGCCGCATCCCCTCGCGCATTTACCGGCGGCGATTGGTTGCCGCGGAGAGGGAGAGGGCTAGCCAGCAACGTCCCAGACGCTGACGCCGCTCGAGGAGGAAGGGAGGAAGGAGGCCCGCCGTCAGCTGCAAGAGGAGGCACCTCGCGGAGGAGCTCAAGCAGGTCACCGTCGCCGCCGAGCCGCCGCTCCTGCTCCGTCTCGCGCGGCCACTGGTGCCCAGGAGAAGGAGAGCTGAGGGCGGCGGTGGAGGAGGGGCGGCAGATAGAGAGAGGACCGGCAATAATCCGACAGAGGAAGGGCGCCAGGGAGGGCGGGCAACGGATTCGACCACCGCGGGCCCTGCCTTGCCTCGCAAGGTAGGGATATTCATCACCGCTCTCCTTTCTTCTGGCCCCGATTGCCGTCGCCACCACCGTGCGCCCTCGAGGCCGCAGGGGAGATATGTGGAGAGATGGGTAGGAGGCAGTGGGGGTGGTGGAGGCGGCCGCCGACCGGGGAAGGAGGCCGCGGGGTGGAGGAGGTGGCAGGGGTCGAGGAGGCCGTGAGGTGGAAGAAGAAAGTCGTCGCCGGCCAGATCTATACCCTCGGCAGCGGCCGCCGTGTGGGGATGGAGGCGGAGCCGTGCGTGGTAGGCCTTCTCTCCCGCATGAGTGGGGGCGAGGGAGGGAGGTGAGGGAGGAGGAGGAGGGCGACAGAGGAAGGTAGGTGAGAGACGGTGGCAGTTGGAATGAGGTGAGGAGAGAGAAACCCCGAGATTAAGGTATGGGAGGGTAGCACCCTCAAAATGAGGAACCAGATGTGGCACATGCTGGAGGCGCTACAGTTCATGTCGGTTCCTCATTTTGCAGATGAAAGAGGATATGGGGTTGTTGGAGTCCATCTGAGGGCATGTTCGGTTGACATGGTGGTGATTTGTTATGAGAGAAAAATATTTTAGGTGGCTAGTGTTGATTTGTTAGGAGAGATAAAATAACGTTGGGTGGTTGATGCTTATTTGTTGTTAGAGAAAAATCTTGTTAGCTGATAGCTAATAAGCCAAGAGATATGCTTTTGTAGGGAGATTTGAGGCAATGTGGTTGCAAGGACCATGGAGGACAGGAGGCTGGCTAGAGAGCTAGAGGCGGCTCATGCGTGTGCTCGGGGGAGGGAAGTAGGTTGGAAGAGATCGTCATGTGGCTTGTGTGGGAATTAGTGGGTGGGGGTGGGGGGTGGACGAGGGACGAAGGAAGCACTGAATTTTTTTTTACTCACTCCATCTCGTAAAGAGTGTATATTATGATTTTTTAAAGGTAAACTATTTGAATTTTGATCAAAATTATAATGAAGAGTGTCAGTATTTATAACACTAAATATGTATGCTATGAATATATATTTCATAATAATTTGAAACCTGTTAAGCATATATCGATATATTTTTATGAATTTGGTCGGATGGTTTGATTTAGAATAAACCTAAAAGACGGGAGGGAGTATTTTTTTTTACAGGTAGGTAGTATATATTTACTCACTCGAGAGGTTCACATATCATGTATGTGGAGGTGATGGGTTTGCAAATGTGGATAGGCGGTGTGGTGTCATCCCCGTCCCTCGAACTAGCGAGAGGTAGAGAATGACACCACACCACCGATCTGGTGCTCCTACCGGAGAAGGATTTAGCGTTCCAGCGTGGTCCCGTCCTCGGTTCGGTAAAGACCGTGCTCTCCCCTATCGACCGTCTCTCCTCCACCGTGAGCCCATGATTTATCGTCCCCGGACAAGGACAGGTAGACCGTAGACAAGGTACCGCCGCCATCGCCTTCCATAACGGTACACGAGGTCGCGCGCCGCCCAGCAATCCGACGCCACGCACCCCTGCTCGGCCTCTCCCCGTCGCCACTCGCCAGTCGTCAAAGCGGACGTGTGCGGCCGCGCGGCCCAGTCCTCCGCGGTGCTGCCTGCTGCCCACGTGCCGCCGAAACCTCCTCTGGCCGTGCCGTGTCCCTGGTTTCCGCCGAAAATCAGGAAGACCACGCGTCCGTACGTCCACACCCGCCGCACGGCACTCCGTCCATGTGCGACATCAGCGCGAGCCGAGCCTTCCGCTCGCCTGACGAAATTCGGGTCGTAAAATCTTCCGGTCCGTGCGGACGTGCCGTGCCTTCAGCGGTTGAATTGTCTTGGGCGGGCGGGCCCGCTCATCCGTGCCTTCGGTTGCCATAACTTTGCGACGTGACCACGATTGCATTGCATGAACGCCGCGTACTCCGTGCCTAAAAACCGGCGCGCGCGGCACGAGGTCAAACGCACCCACCTCATCCAGCCGCAACCGTCACCGTTTGATCCTCCCGTCGCTGGGGCTGTGAGGTGTGCGGTGCGCGTCAAGGGCGTCCTGGCCCGTATACGATAGCGCGTAGTACTCCGTATGCGTAATGAGTTAACCATGGCCGTGTACCACAGCACACGGCTCCGTTTTGAATTTTAGCAGCAGCGTATCCCGTGTCCTGCTGGCCGGAACGGGATCCTCTCCCCCCTCGTGCCTCCTGCAACGGTGGAGGAGCTGGCCCCGCCGGCCCGCCAGGGAGAAGAAGAACTCGCGGCCACGACAAGCCGTGGTGGGGGGCTTGGGAGTTGGGACAGGGAAATCGTGCGCTGCGCTCCGCTGCGGTGCGCACGGCCGCACATGCCATGTCTCGCTAGCTGCGCCCCTCGTCTTTTGTTTACTCGCGTGTCCCCGTGTTTACTCGCTACCCCGATGCCCCTCTTCCTTTACTTTGGGGAGCCCAACCCCAGAGACTGATGCCAGGAAGATATCAAATGATATATCACCCAGATGTAATGTAACCTATCGCGCGCGTTTGTTATTTTATCCGTACCGTAAGACTCTGACGCCATCCGGACTCTAGTCGTCAGTGAGATACTACTTGGGTGTCTCTGCTGCCTCCATAGTGCTTCAAAAACAGTGGTGGATGGGAAAAAAACAGGTTGAATGACGTAGGGGTGCTCGGATCCATGAGACTAAATTTAGTCTGACTAAAATTAGTCTATTTGAGAGGCTAAAGTTTAAGCACCCCTGACTAAAGAGGGGCTAAAGCTAGTCTTGAGACTAAAACTTTTTAGTAAAGGGAACCCCTACTAAACTTTGTTTTAGCTCTCTCTCTTCATTTAACCTCATAGAAATCTGTAGCATGCCCCATCTATTGGTGGGAGAGGGAGAAAAGAGAGAGGGAGAGAGATAATTAATGCTCATTTACTATATTTTAGTCTCTTTAGGATTTGGATCCAAGCATAGGTGAGACTATCAACTTTTAGCCTGACTAGTTTTAGTCATGGGACTAAAAGGTATCCGAGCACCCTCGTAGAATGACAGGCAGATATAGAAGAGTGTACTAATTATTTTAGTATTGGTATAATCGTATAGTGCGCAAAATGTAACAACAGACACTGCTGTATTTGACACAGCGCATTCAGTAGAAGAATGTCATGGCATCCAGCCGGTAGATCCTCCCTTTTCTCGATGGCGTGAACGCATTAAAGTCAGAATAACGTGTTTCATCAAGATGGTGAGTTGTGAGCATCTTTTGCCCCTCTGGCTGTAATAAGGTCGTCGAACCAGAGCGACCGTTGCGCAATGCACATGCATGTGAAAAGAACTTGTGACCCGCTCCAGCTTTTTATCTAGAGCCTCCTCCTCTAACTGTATGCGAGGGGATTGACAGGGCCTCCAGCATCGAAAGCGTTGGCCTACCTCATGTGCTGCCATGTGAGGGAATTGACAGGGGCGGTGAGAAAAAGGTAGCTGCCGGGAGCAAAATAGCACCCGGCAATGGGTATCGTCTTTTGTGATTGCTACCTGCTGCGCGCCTGGATGCTGCAGGTATTTGGATGCACGGGCTGTACTCCTGGAAAGCCATCACCACTCTGCAGCAACGATTCTGTAAGTACGTGTATAAAAATAGCCTGCCTAAGGGTAATCCTGGATTAGGTGCTTGCATGGTGAGTAATTTACTGCCTTTACCGGAAGAAAAAGGTTTTGTAGATGTACGTGATCTTTGCTACGGAGTAGTTTAGTGTCTCAAACTCAAAACACACTCCGATGTCGTAGTCAGATCACTGATAGTTGCTTTATTGGGTGGAGTCTACACTTTTAGCGTTCCGTTGTTTACTCAGAAAGCCGTTCACTGTGCTTCAGTCTAGATATGGAGTGGCCTTTTAAAAACGAGATGGCAGCCTCGTAGTAGGTAAGCTTGTTATCGCCTTATTAATTGGCCCATGCCGTGCAAGCAGCAGCCATATATAGGGTGACCACCACTGACCACCCTGAGTTTCAATTAGAATTGAGTGACGGAAAACGGCAGCACGGTGTGCCGTGCCGTGCTACCCCGAGACCGTGGTACTGCAGGTCCGGAGCAATTGATCACGCCCCGGCCGTTGTGCGCGTGTGCAACGTTAAGTTGCTGTTGGCTATTGCCATGCATGCGCACGGATCGGACGGTCCGTAACATCCCGCGCGCGCGTCGTCGTCGTAGCATGACTCAGCTCGGACGGATCGGCCACCAGCAGGCAGCAGGGGACTGATCAAAGCGCTTTTTTTTTCTTTCTTTCTCTGCGGGTGGTGATCGATGACGTGGGTGCGCGCGCCAGAAAAAGCCAAAAAGGTCGCTGCTAATGGCATTCTCTTTTAATTTGTTGCTTTGCTTCCACCGACAGGCTAGTAGCGGCACATTAACGTGCTCTCTCGCACCTACCAGCAGGCTACCACCACTACCAGCACTCCTTTGGCGCGGCGGCCTTTGCTTGCGCGGGCGGTCGATGTGCGATGGCTCGATGCACGCACACCAGAAATGCAGGTCCACTTATACAAGCGGCCGCTGAGTCTATCCTCGCCGTCTATCGCACCTCGTGCTCCGCAGCCGGTCCCGCTATGCATGCGGCCTTTTCTAGTTGTTTACTCCTGCGGGTCCCACTTCGGTCAACACAAACCTGCCTCGCACGCTCTCGCTCAGCCAAAATTTCCTACCTCGCGCCGGATGTGAAATGTTCCCTCCCGTTTCTTTCGAAACTTTCAGGCAGATTTTGTGGGGCGCGGCGGCACTAAATGTTTCTAGGCATTCATCCCAGACCCTAGTGAACCAGAGCATCCCCCGCTCTCCCCATGTCCTCCGCCGCGCGCCGCCGGAGATAGATCCCCCCCATTGCAGTTCCCCTCTCTCCCTTCAGTCCATGGATCTCCAACCCGATGTCTCTAGGCAGCGCGCGGACCTACCCCCCCCCCCAGCCATTTGCTCCGGTGGCGGCGCCGTTGCCGGTAGGTCTGGCCTCGGCGTCGCTCCCATGGCTCGACCCTTCCTGTCCCCCCATGAACTGGCCGCCACACCCTCAAGCAAGCTCTCGTCGTCACCCACGGATCTTGTAGCTCTTGCCAGGAGCTGTGGGGCGCGTCACATCTCGCTGCGAGCATGTCCTCCTACCTCTGGCGCATGGCCTGGAGGCCAAGGGCAGTTCTCCTTAGCACATCCTTCTCGAGCTGGAGTGTTCGCTGGATCTTCAGGCCCCAATTCGTTTAATCCTGCCATCACCCCTTTTCAGGGTGGTCTTGGCAGCCAACCCCCCGGTGAGAATGTATTCAATTGCTTTGTTTACTCCCTTGGGCGGAATGTGAATCCTTCTTGGGTTTGAGCTCGTTTTCTTAGCATTAGATTTTTTCTTGCAGATACTTTAGATGGCTATCGCCACTCCGTACTCCATGGTTTACCCAACACTGTTCTAGCACAAGGATTGTCTCGAAGCCCCCAATCACCAGGTAGTGTTTGTCTAATTCCCACTTATCTAGTTCACCAGTAACTGTTTTTTTTTTTCTGTTGTTATTTTTATTACCTATTTGTTATTCAGCCTACACATAGTCCAAATATCGAAGTATAATCTTAGTTCTTCATCCGAAGTAGGTCAGAAGTATCTTAGTATATTCTTCTCGTGCTACATATATTACAAATCGGGTTTCAGTGTACTGGAGTAGATTGGCCGTACAAAAAGATGTCTTCCTGTTGTGGAACAACATAGCTAATTTGATTTCAGTGTACATGAGATCTGCTCAGGAACAACATAGCTAACTGTTATTTTTGCAATAATGTGCCAACCATGAGCATGTGAGATACTACACCAAATCACTGTAGTTTTTTTTGTGACCATTGTCCATAGTCAATGCCACCTTGGCAGGAATATCTTAACATATTGCTGATCATTCTATTTTTTTTTTCTTGCAACTGTCCCTTCAGATGGGTTTTACCAGTCCCTACTTCATGGAATTGCCACATCTCAAGTTGTGCCAGACCTACCGTATTCACCAGAAGTAGTTACCCAGTCGACAAGCCCTCAGTCATCTGTCGGAGCACCTGCCTATTCTAATTCATCAGGTCCTGTAATTTTAAGTCCCCACCTCTTGTACATGTTTCTTTATGTTACAATCTTCTATACTGATTTGACGAATTTCTATAGGTCTTATGTTATCCTCTTATTTCTACCTCATGTCTGATTAATTTGTTGTACCTCAGGCTATAAAGATCTAAATGTCTTATGTTATACAAATTTGATGCAGAGCCTTTGTGTGAGGAATTCGAACTGGACACCGACGACGAAGAGGAAGTATATGAAGTTGACGATGATGCTGTAAATCTTGATGAGGATGACGGCGGAGTGCAGGCTGATGACGAAGGTGATGATGAGGATGCAGAATGTCCTGACAATACTTTGGTGGATAAAATTGACCCTGAACTCCAGTATGAGATATGTGAAAATGCTCTTGGCGACTGTGGTTGTGTAACAGGTCCTTCTGCAGTCAAAAGGAGGTGTGTAAATGTTTGTTTCTCATTTTATTGGTAATGCTTACCTTATTATATATCCTATAAAATTGTTGCAACCAGGTCGTGCTGTTCTACTGAAATCATTTGAAAATTGTATGTACACATTGTGCAGGATCAGGTGGCCTAAAGGTGTTGAACCACCAGACTGCAGGAATCCACGTGCCATGGGTGCCATTGAGAAGGCTATGAGGAACTCAAAGAACAGAACCACACCTTATATTTTTGAGCCAGTCTTAGGTATGGTGTTTGATTCACGAGCCGAAGCATACCAGTTTTTCAACCTGTATTCATGGGAGGTTGGCTTTGGCATACGTTTTGGAACAAGCTCAAGGAACCGAGTCAACAACTACCGCACAATGCAGGACATTGTTTGCGAGAAACAGGTATGTAGATATCTGTTCACTTTACAGTTAACACACGTGCCAACTCAAACATTTTGGCCAACAATCTTAGTTACATCTTTATATAAACATATGCAGGGTTTTGACAATCGATGCACAAACAGTTCAAAGAGGAACCACTGTAAGGCCATGTTGCGCCTGCACCGCAGCCAGGATCATGGGTGGTATGTAAGCAAGCATGTGGCACAACACAACCATGAACTGTCGACATCCTGTGGTGAGAAGCGAGAATGGAATTCTCACAGCAAGATTGAACAGTGTGTTAAGGACATGATCAGGTACCTCAGAGAGAACAATGTGTCACTTAGTAGGGTGCATTGCATAATGGGGAGCATGTTTGGAGGCATGGAAAAGATACCTTTCTCCCGCAAATCATTGCGTGCTGTTTGTGCTGATATTGCAAGAGACCATAAGGATCATGATGTTGAAAAAACACTAGAGGTATTCAGGCAGATGCGTAGAGAGGACCCTGGTTTCCAATTCAGTGTTGCCTTGGATGATGATAAGAGGATCAAGACATTGTTGTGGACAAGTGGGAAAAGCAGGAGCCAGTATAACTTTTTTGGAGATGCGATAACATTTGACACCACATATTGCACCAACCTGTACAAGATGCCTTTTGGCATGTTTGTTGGTGTTAATAACCACTTCCAGTCCATACTTTTTGCTGGTGTCTTGATGCGGGATGAAACGGCCGAGAGTTTCAAGTGGGTCTTCAAAGAGTTTCTGACGCTCATGGGAGGCAAACCTCCACTGACTATTCTCACAGGTTAGTGCATTGTTTTCCTCTATAACTTTGGTTGTATTATATTCTCAAGTACTGATGTGCACTGTTAAACTTCTGGTGTTGAATACTCCATTTCTAATGCGGGTTCTTGTTTCAAATTATTGAGCAGACCAGTGCAAGGCAATGACCAAGGCAATCAGAGAGGTCATGAGCAGCAGCACACACTTGTGGTGTAAGTGGCATATATTCAAGGATGCACCAGAGGAGCTAGGTCCTGTCTATCGGGTGAATGGTCCATTTAGGAGGGAATTTCATTATGTCATCAACCAAATGTTGACTGAAGATGAGTTTGAGAGAGCATGGGATGACCTGTTGGAGCGTTACGAGCTGCGCAACAACAAGTTCATGAAGAAGGTCTATGAGAAGAAGAAGATGTGGGCAAAACCTTGGTGCAAGGATATCTACTGTGCTAGGATGGCTAGCACTCAGCGGTCAGAGAGTGCAAATAGTGTTCTGAAAAAGGTCATCCCACGGAATTGTTCCATGAATAGGTTTGTACAGCAGTACAGGAAACTTCTGTTCATCCGTTCTGCTGCTGAAGATACTGCAGAGCACAAAACAAAACAGGTACAAAACAGACCCCTTTAGACCAACTGACATGTGTATATCTCCTGTTTAAAAATGTTCCAATAATGTTCTGATTCATAAATTCAACTTAATCATTGATGTAGTTTGTTCATCGCGGGAAAAGAGTTTATGCCATTGAGAGCCATGCAATGTCTGTCTACACAAAAAAGGTTTGCAAACTCTTCAGCGAGGAAGTTGATAAGTCAGCTCACTACAATGTTGTGGCCGGAGATTCATTTGATGAGGTCAAGGTTGTTCATTACAATGAGCAAAAGAGGAAGAAATGGGCTCGTACTGTTTTTTCTGTAAAGATCAAACAGGATCAGGGCAAGCTTGTGTGTGAGTGTGGGATGTTTGAACACTTTGGTATTCTTTGCTGCCATGCTATTAAGGTCAGTGGATTCTCCTTTGGGATTTGATTGGTCCTTTATGTTTCTTCGCAATGAAATCTGAGCTTTATTGTGTGTGATTATGTATGCTAGGTACTTATCCACTGTGGAGTAAAGGAAATTCCAGAAGCACACATCATGAAAAGGTGGACAAGGAACGCAAAGGATTTTGAATACCATGCTGACACAAGCTCAAATCTTTTTGGCAATCAAGTTGGCAGTAGCGTTCTATATGTGAATGCCCTTGAAGCTGTCCAGGCAGTTCAAAATGATCCAGAGGCAGCTGAGATTCTAATGACCTACATTGCAAACGCCAAGAAGGAAATACAGCGAATCCTTGATCAACGTGACACTACTTCTGAGAACTTGGACACATCTGGCTACTCATCAGAATCTGGCAGTGATGATTTTGACACTGACTGCGATAACCAAAATGCAAACAGTTATGGTGCTTCTGGGTCTAGCGCATATATGAGTGACGCAGACATTAGGGCCATCCAGCCACCTACTGTTCGCAACCAAGTTGGCCGTCCAAGAGAAAACAGATTCCCAAGAATGTTTGAAAGGTTTAAGAAAGGCAAGGGGAAAAATCGTCTTGATGACGGTAAGTTTCCATAACTTCTTTGTCCTGTGCACCTTAAGAAATGATAGTACCAATGGTCACATCTTATTTTTTTTCTATCCCTGCAGATGCCTATTGTGACCGTTGCGATGAGGAGGGACATACTCGGAGGACATGCAAGCTGAAGGCAAAGAAGAAACCTTGCCCCAAGAATAAGAAACCTTCCCTGAAGAAGGTGGCAACCTCCATAGTGGCAAGGAAACACAAAACCTGATATTTGCACTCATTGGCATAGTACAGCTTCTCACTGTAACTTGCTAGATGTGTTTAAGGCAGCATTGCCTCTGCTACATGATAGCTAGGTTAATTTGAGACATGTATGATGACTTTTGTGTACCATGTTATCCTTTGAACTGTGTTGGCAGTCTTCATTTGATCATCTGAACCTGGCAGATGTAAAGTACCCACCCTTGAACTTTTAAGGTTGAATTCTTCAGCTTGCCACATTTGAGCAACACATTTGAGCTCAAGCAACACTCTTGGTTTCTGAATGCATTTTTGTGCTCAAGCATACAGTTCGGTCAAGACACAAAAAAGTACCACCGGTATGAACATTTTAGATATATATGAGGAAACAACAATACAGGAACAATGTGCCACAACCAATTTACGCGAACTTTCGGATTTAGTAACCTTCGTGACACAGTTGGTAACATTTCGAAATGTTTCATTATCTTGGAACATTATCTTTGCTACTTCGTTTGCTTATTGGAACATTGTGCGCCTCTGGCATACATGTTGGATGTGAGGCCCACACGTCAGACCTTGTCCTTGAAGCCAACGGTGCGGGGGGTCAGTATCTGCCTGCCTTTAGACGTTTTTTACCCCATGCCCCCCTAACCTCGTGGATGAGGTCGCTCTCCTTCCTCTTCTCTCCCTGAAAATAGCTGCCCTCTCTCTCATCCGTCAGAAGCACACTAACGAACCCTAACCCTAGCTACTGCATCCAGCTTGCCGGTCGACGATGGAACGCCGGCCAATGCGGCTGGGAAGCCACCTGATCCAGGGTGTCAGTGCATCGAGCTCCACTGCGTCAGGCAACAATGGTGTGCGGCTGCCTCTCGTTGACTGCCCCAGATGTGCCGTCCGTTTGATATGCATCCGCAGCAAGCAGCGGGAGACATATGGGGAGGAGTTCTACCTCTGTCCCAACAACATAAAGGTATGCTCATTTGGTCCACTCTTTTCTATAACGACCATGGAAGTTGTGCTTCTAGATCCTAATGTTTGTTGTGCGTAATATCTCAGGAAGACCCCCGCACTTGCAAGTTTATCAGATCGAAGGAGCAGTACGAGACCTACCTTCGTGGGCTACCTTCAGACCAAGCTCTGGAGGCTACTGGTGGAGGTCAGTTTATTGGAGATGGCAACGCTGACATAAGAATGGAATGGTTCCAGTTGAAGGAAGACCTTCACAAGATCAAGGAAAGTGTTCATGTGGTTGAAACGGACATCTGCAACCTGAAGATGCATAAAAGTCAGAAGAAGGTCTTTGGCATTGATGTTTCAGTTGCAGTAGCTTTATGTATTGGTTTAGTGTTAGGCATGTTAGTGTCTGGCATGTGGAAGTGAATGTGAACTAAAAAATGTGTGCTCATAGGCTTTTCGTTGAATGTGTCTGTGTTGAACAGTCGCCATCTCAATGCATTTTCCTTGACCTTTGGTTAATTTTCCTACTCTGTTCTACATTTCTAGTGCTACTACTCCGAGCCAGTGGATCTGCCAACTGAGTAGACACCGGGACAAGTTCCTATCCACAAACAATTTTCTCACTGGTTAAAAATGAGCTAGAGAAGTACAGGTTGTCCAAACAATTCCCATTGAGGGAAGTAATTCAATTATCTGGCAACACATCATACAATCAAACCATCCGACAAGGATTTTTAACAAACTGGCTTCACATCATACAAACCAAATATCAACTCATGAACATTGTTCCAGGTACCAAAAGACAGTGTTTTACTCCACCACATTCAACCTTCCCTAACGTTTCCTGAGCCAAGGTTTGGACACAATGTCTTGGAATCTGGCAGGTAGTGTCACTTGATTCCCTTTTATAGTCAAGAGCTCATACAGCAATGCAGACCTTGGCTCAACTAGTCCACCCTGTTGGAATTCACCAATCCCACTGATTACACAATGCAACAATGATCATGCCAAGATTATAAAAAGACGGGACATTGTGATGCTTTACCTGGTTAGGTGTGCAAACCAATTGTTGCCCGTCAAAGTAACGTGAGTACAAGATTGAATACAATCCGGAGTTGTAGCTGAAAAAATTTGAAAACTTTAGGTGCATAGTAAATATGTTACTTCCTGACAAATTTTCAATGTTCAGTAATTAGTATGAATTAGTAGTACATCTTACATCTTGCTGCGCGGCCCATGGTGTGTTGGGTATAATTCACGCCACTGCTTGTCGTCAAATTCCCAACCACTAAAGAATCTCCCAATGCAAGCAAACAATGCTTTAGAGAATTTCTGTACCAAGTGTCCATGCTGCATCTCAACGTTTGCAGCATTCAAGCCCATTCTAGTTGGGTCAAGCACAATAACCCTTTTTTTCTGGAAATCCCAGAAATAGCAACTCCACCTTCCATGGTAGTAGACTGGCACAGTGAACTGAAATTTCGCACCCCTCATTACAGGGGATGTACAGTTAGATCTTAACGAACATTTGCACCCATACAAAGCAAAACAATACATTTTTGTGACAAAGACTACATACCAGACGGCAGTTTTCGACTGGGTACTCTATGTGCTCCCCTGTGAAATGTGCCTTTATCTCATCCGACGCAATGTAATCTTCCTCCCTAAGCACAACTTCCTGTGAACAAGTCCAAATTTTGTCAACCATTTGAACTGACAGCCTCAGATTCAGAAAAAGTGCCACAGAACTTACCGCAAAGCGAGCTGGTAGGAAATGACGCCACCTTGGACCTTTTGCCCCATAAGCTATTTCATCAAATTGGCTGCTGGTCCTTGCAAGGGCATCAACCATTGCAATTGTGAATGAGCCTTGAGCTGATAGTTGTGTCTTCAGGTCATATCCCATCAGTGAAATAGGTGCAGGGTAATCAATATGTACCCAAATCCTGCATTCAACCAATTTACATGTATAAGAACATTCAACATATAGTATCATAGTAAGATGTCCCCACTTTATGCGGGTCACCCACTGTACCTTGTAAGATGTCCCCAATCTTCAACTCCTGGTTCTAGCCAGTCAAGTAGTGCTGTTTTCTTTCTCCATGTTATGGTGTGCATGAAACGGCCAAGTTCAAAAGGTGATTTTGGAAACTTAGAGTGCTCTGTCACTAGCTTCTTCTGATAACCATCTTGCCACACAAATTCCTTCACATAATCTGGAACAGAAACAGGATATCAGTTTCCTTCACATGATCTGATAACCATGTTTTTCCCACTCAAATTCCTTCAGCAAACCACAGTAGTATAAAGGGCAAACATCAATCATCATGTACCAGGTATTATGTAATTTGCAAACAACAGAGATCAGGTAAAAGGTAAAGGTTTGTCCTGTACCAGGTATTGTTCTTGAAAAGTCATTCCCAAGTTCTTTACTTGCCTCTACTGCTAGCAGTTCAAGTGCTGATTTTGGGCCCCCTTCATTTATTCCCAATAGATCTGTATTTGTAGAAAGGCAAATACTATCAATTGAAACAACCTATTTTGTAACTGACATAGGAAATTATGCTGCAAAAGTTCACAATGCTTACTGTGTGCACCATGATCTGTTGCTGGTGCATGCAACTCAATTCTTGCTCTTTTTGCTGACCTCCCATCAAGGTTGTTTGAGTCTTCACCCACCATTTTATTCTCATGTATTCCATCAACATCTTGCAACATACAGTCTTCTTTTATGGAGAAGGTTCCTTCAATTGCAAAACAAAATGGTCAGATCCTTCAAATGGTCAGATGCTTCAAATAGAAAACCAATCATTATTCTACCTGCAGGTATGGCCGAGTAAATGGCTTTGTACCCAGGGTACCAAGATTTGTATGTTTTCTTGATTTCATAAGTCTGGTTGGCACTTATCTTGCTCAATGCCTCTGCAAACATAACAGCAAGCTTCTCGTCATAGAGAATTATATTGTGGAACAACTCCTGCACATTAGAAACTGGTAACTGTCACATTTTTTGAACAAGGGAAATACAGAAATGCACTGATGGTTCTACATTTTAAACTATACTTACCGATGGACTCAAATAATTCTTATCATATTCTCCCCATTTACCAACTGTTGCCCCTCCCCATCCTCGAGCATAGCAAACTTCGACACCATCTCTTAGCTGGTTATAGTAAGATTCATTAGATAAACAGTTACTGACCACTTCATATGTACCTAGAGTTTTATGTCCAACCCGCCTTTATGTACTTACCTTGTGTAGACCATATTCTACAATGCCCCTGGGCATATCATCCTTTCTATCCATAGCAATCAAATGTTCCAAGTAATTTTTATTGTATACACTGCATCTAGGAATGTCCAAGTGTACTGCACTGAAAGGACCAAAATTCACATTATCCAGGTACAGGATCTGCAGATCAATAAACAAGAAAAAGATTCCTGGTTATGGCCCAGCAAAACAAATCAATGTGCACCAACCAGAAAGTGTTGTGTTGTTACAAATACAAACCTGCAACAGGAATGTGCACCCCTGCAACTTTATTATCTCATCACCATTTCCTAGTTGTTCCTGCACTTGTTTTGCTCCGTGTGTAGCACACTCAGAACATAACCGCACCAGTTGTACTCAACTATTTTAGTCTTTCCTACAAAGTTCTTAAGCAACCAAATTGGGAAACCTTTCTTTGGCACAGGCCCAGCCAAAAAACATGCCATTGAGTACAAGACAACTGCAATTTGGAAAGCCACCTTTTCTTCCTCCAGCACCTTTTCTCCATAATTCTTGTTAAGAAGCCACTCTAAGTACTCTAAAGTCAAACTAGCTGAGTGGCCTCCAATGCTTAGTTTCCCAAGGACATTGCTAACCACATCCTTGTCAGTCCTATTGTCATGGCAAACATCTTTGCCTGTGAATGGTATCCCTAGAACAAAGTGAGCATCTATATCTTTAATTGGCAGACTATCACCATTAGGCAGAGTGAAAACCATTGTTTTGGGGTCTAAACAGGTCAGTAACCACATTGAGAACTTGTTGTCAAGTTCATCTATGAATGGGGTCTTTAATAACCCATCAAATCCTACTGATCTCACCATTTTCCTCTTCCTATCATCAAAACCCCGAAACAACATGGCAAGTTTGCCAACCTCACAATATGACTTGACTTGGAACTCACTGGACCCACCCACAGCACCTTTACAGTCACCACCACCACGCCCAACAGCAAGATCCTTATCATCCATCATCTCTCCCTACAATTTAATATATATATGAGATGTTGAAGAAACAACTGCATACAATATTAGGCAGACAAGGAACATTCGAACATCCAAAGAATGTTTAGCTCAAAATATTTAGTACAAATTTATGAAAAATTTAGAGTACAGCAGACCACAACACCCAAAACAAATATTGCATAACTACCAAGGGGAAGCAGGCGGGAAGGTCAACCAAAACAGGCTATATAGAAAGAAAGCTGATGCAGGCAATGTTGAAATCCCTTCCCCTGAAACAGGATCATACCAACTCAGTCAAAACATATCGACCGAATTGAATGCTACTGACTCAAATATGAAAGGAGTTCACATCGGCATTGTCAGAGAAGAACATTCCTTCCAAGTACACCCTAGGAACAAGAACATTCCTACTCAGTAAATGCTATGAAACAGAACAAAGATGTTTTTTTCCAAAGAACATCATAGAAGAGAATGTTTATCTTTTTGCATCTTAACAACCAAGTCCAAGTTCACAACCATTCGTATCTCACTTTAGAAGAGGCGCAATCAAACAAGCTCATAGTAAAGAAGTTTTGCCTCAAGAAGAAACAGATTCAAAACCATCAAGAGTACTTTGGAAAAGTACTTGTCAAAAGCTGCAGTAAATCCATCAAAACTTGCATAAGAACTTTGAAGAAAAAACCCCAAAGAACCCCAAGAACTCACCTGCCCCAGACCTCCCAAGACGACGACCTCTAACTCTGCACCTGACACAGCCAGAAGCTGCACGATGCGAAGGGAGGAAACAGTCCCCTGCTGGCCAACCTTTCCCCTGTTACATGGCACAAGCACGTCTCCCTAAGGCCTGCGATGAAGCACAACAAAGTGAAACTATTTTATTTGGGAGAATAGTAATACAAGGTACACTTGATATGGTACAGTGCCTGCAACGGTTTTTGGACCAAACCCATCCCCCTGCCCTACTGCACGACTGACAGCAGGAAAAAAAAAGGTGCAGATAACCATAAACTCACCCCCACCCCTCTCCTCAGCCTTTTTGCTGACTTCGAATACTGTGCTCATCACTCCACCAGATGTCCACTGATACGTCAACGAAACACATTTTGCTTATCACAGATTACAAAGCACAAAAGCACATGATTATTTTACCCCTCTTAACACAGAATCCTACAGAAAGAACTAAAGACGGCACACAATGGTACATGATGTGTTCAACAACACTACTTTTTAATCAACACATATCATCAGTCCTTAACTGCCTTCAAGCAAACTGACAGTACAGAATACCCACGGGTCAATGTCTACGAACTAGCAGTACTAGCTTCTGCCTCCAACCTTGCACGCTTCTCTGATTCATTCTCCACATACACACGGCTACGACGCAAATTCCTAGCTGGCGCAGTAGGTGCAGCAGGTGCAGCCGGTGCAGCAGGAACATCATTTGTGCTTGATCCTGCATCTCCTCTTGCAAACAACCCCAAGCCTTCATCTTCAGGATCCGGTTCCCCAACTGATTCTTCGGCCTCAGAGGACTCCTACCAAAACAATACCAAAACAAAGGACGGTATAAACCAAAATTGAAAACCCACAATTAAATAAATATTGGCTTGCAAATGATTTACCTGTTGTGGATTGTAAGCACTTGTCACCTCCCCATCACCTTCCTCCTGATCAGGGTTGTTGCTGTCCTCATCATCAGCCAGGTACCCACTTGATGTTAGAGATGCTTCCTAGCAAAAGTTTGAAAAACATATCAGAACTGGACGGAGGTTTGTAGATCAGAAATGCAGCAAAAAGCAAGCTGATTTGAAATGGTGGACCAACCAAAGATGGTTGGAGCAAATCAGTGCACAAAGACAACTCAGACTGTGGCTCAGAGCTGTAGCCAGACTCCTCCGACATCTCTCCTAACTGGAGTTGTGTTTGAGTGCTGTAGATACAAGGCAAATTTTGATCTTGGGCTTCTCCCCACTTATAAAGGCCACAGGTAGCTCATGCTTAGATCAAATTCAAATCTCCCTCCAAAACTTTCAGCCTTTGGCATTTTGAAAAAAATACAGGGGCTGTGTTGGCAAAATGATTACTTCCTATACTCTACACCCACAACACCCACGAAACACAGTTGTACTAATGCCAGAACCTGTACTATTGCCAGCTACCTCTCACATCCCCAAAGACTGGTTACAAAATACACCCCCCCTAGCAAGCCAGTAGTTGGCACACAAAGCAGTGGAACTTTTTACTTAGCACAGAAACAGTGTAACATTAATTAGTGTAAGATTAATAATTATATATAAAACAACATTGAAAGCAAAAAAAATAATAGTACTTATTGTGTTGTTTACCGCAAGTTATGATAAAATGCAAAAACTCTCCTTCTTACATTTTTGATGTGATTGGAGCAAGGAACAGTGCCAGGCCCCTTGCCTGGTCACCATTGGCACACCATTATCCAGCTGTACAGCACCATGCCCCTTCCATGGACACCAGGTAGTTTTTCCAACTGCAAGGGTTCTTGTTTCCTTTCTACATACTACTTTATCCAACTACACTTGTATTTTATGAAAGTACAAATACGAAACAAATGACACTGAACCAATGTGTGGCACCAGGCAGACACTGAATCAAATTTAAATGTCCCTCCACATTTTCCAGCCTTGGTATTTTTCAAAATAAAACAGGGGCTGTGTTTGCTAAATCATTACTTCCTATACTCTACCAACCCAAGCATGATACAGAGATTTCAGCTAAGTTGTACTACTGCCAGCACCCTGTACTGTTGCCAGGTTCCTCTCTCATCACCAAAGCATGCTTACAAATACAACACCCCTGGCAAGCCAGCACTTGGCACACAAATTGCAGCACTTATTGTACTTAGTGTAAGATTAAAATTTATATTTGAACTAGTATTGAAATCTAATTAAGGCAGCACTTATTGTATTAGTTATTGCAAGTTAGGATAGAATGCAGAAAAAGCACCAGAGGTGCTTACTTCCCTCCACGCAAAAACTCTCTTTCTGACAGCTGTGATGTGATGGGAGCAAAGAACAGCCCCATGCACCTCCCCTGGTAACCTCCCCCTGGTTGGAGAAAGAAGGCAAAGGACCAGTTAATATTTTAAAGATTACACATACTTCAAGGGTTCTGGTTTTCCTTTTCCCCTACTACTTTATCCAACTCCCCTGGTAGTTTATGAATCTACATATACAAGTCAAATGGTACCGAACACCTTTGTGGCACCATGGTACTTTCTCCAAATACATGAAGAAGGCTAAATGTCCTGGTTCCAACATCAACCACTAGAGTGTAAAGGCCAATGAAGAGTTCAGCAAAGTGAAAAAAAGACAGTATTTAAAACAATTGTCAGGTTTTTTGTTTAACACCAATTTGGTCCCAGAAGTATTGCATTATGGTTACACCTTTTTGTTTAACAACAATTTTATTGAGCACAAAACCTTTTGAACAATGTTCAGCAATAATGATAAGGAAGCATGAACTTAATGCAAATCAAGCTCCACATTTTAAAACTTTTTTGGTCTTGCATAGCTGTGTCCAGCACAATTACTTAATACAAATCTTAAGGCAAATTGTAACATAACTAGCAGCCATGTTGGAAGCACACTTCCATTACAGCGAATAACAACTTAATGGAAATAAACATGTTCAGTACAGCCCACCAACAACCTACAGGAGATGTGTACCTCTAGACTACTCTAGTCATCATCTATAGTGAGGATCATTGGTGCTGCCTTCTTTGGTGGACTGAACACAATAGGATGCTTGACCTGGTTGTCTATCATCGAAAGCATTTCAGCAAGCAGTACAGACTTGAAATCCTTGTATGAGGCCTGCATGAAAGCACTAGTAAGAAGTTGAACCGACCATTGCATCTAAATAAAACATGCTTAATACCTCTGTCATGTTCCGGAACCCTTCGCCATCAAACTCCCGTGTACACATCAGTGAAACCAGTGCTGTCTCATTTCTTCATTGGCAAAAAGAAAATACTGTGAGAATCAATCAACGTTATGGCAGACAATACAGAAGAACAACCAGGGGGTATTACCTAGCTCCAACTTGTATCTTTGGTAAAACATAAGAATGCTGCCATTCACTCCAATCAACAGTCCATTTGTCAAAGAACGTGTCAATGCAGTTTGCCAACTCTGCCCCAATCTTGTCCACTATTGGTCCGTGAAGCTTGTTGTAGTATGCAGATTCTTCAACTTTATACAAAGGATCTAGAACATGTATCACTTTTTTCTTGAAGTCCCAGAAATAACAACACCAATTCAAGAGCACCTGAGCTGGTATAACAATCTGAGACATAAATAAAAAAAACATGAATCATAAGACTCTCTAACACAATTCACATTTGATTTTTCAAGCACAAATCATAGCTGTTACATGAATCAAATACATGAAACAAGCACATAATCAAGCTATTTTAGAGTCATGTACTGTACCATGCGGCATAGGTTTATATTGTGCTTCACAACTGGTCCATAGAACTGTTCCCTTATAGACTTGTGGAATACAGGGTTCTCGCTTGCTTGTGATAGAACCTTTACACCCAAGAGAATTTGAAAAAAAAATCATTTCACATTATAATGTGCTAGTACAAAGAGTTCAATACACTACAGGATGTTTTTATCATACCGCAAAGTCAGATTCAAGAATGTGCCTCCAACGCTTCCCATTTGAATCTTCATACAAAATGTTATCCAATTGAACAATACGCCGGACTGCTAGATCATATAAATCATAATCAAATGCAGACTTCAGAGAGAATGAATCCTTTAGACAAGATCCAGAAACTTCCAAGAACCTTGGAGACCTATGAGATATCCATATCCTAGGACAAAAATGTACAAAATGTTGTAACTATTTGCAAAATATGAGATAGAAAGAGGAACTATCGAGGCCATAACATCATGTACCTGTCAAGCTTAGGCTGCCCAATCCCAGACATTACTTGCTCCCATATTGCTCCAGCTGTCTCAACAGGGCATAACTTGTGTGTCAGCTCATGAAACCATGGAGACTTTGCTATCCTGTTGATTGCTACTGTTTTCTTCAATACAGGTGAGTCAGTTGTGTCATGGTCCCAAGGTTGAATGTTCATATCTAACACTTCATCTGTTCGTACCATTCTTGCGAAAACGGCACCGTTAGCTAAAATCTTGCTCATGGATGCCGGTGATGTGGTTGAGCTTTTGAACCTGTCATCTGGACTTGTCCATGCAAGTTCATTTGATTTCCTCTTTGCACATGCTGGAGTCTGTGAAAGTGTTTGTAACTCAACCCAAATGTCGGCACCTTTTGCAGCTAAACCTTCTGCCGCGAACTCCTCACCCACACATGTGTTCCTTGCTGGTGTTACTACTTTATCATTATCAACCTGAATCTGCTTAGCTGCCATATATTTATCTTGTGTCTGGAACTCAACACCAAGATCAAAATTGGGGGGATCTAGATACGCTTCAGTTGTTTCTGTAAATGGAAAACATCATTTGAATCTTATCTTATATAACTGAAACTGTTTGCTGAGCCATTCTGAAACATACCATTTTTTTTGGCAATCTCCACACCACCTTCTAGCATTCCCCCTCCCATTGGCTCTCCATCTGGGACACATCATATGTTCAAAATGTTATTGTTTCAGAGTAACTAGTGTTACTAATTTCAGTCAAAAAGGATCATGTTTTATAAGTGGAACTAGTTGCATGTCATACCATTAACAATTGCACGACAATTATCTGGAAAAACTTCTGCATTAACAGATGCACCAACATCCGAAGCAGCATTCACAGTAAAGTCTGTGATACTGTCCATACCAGAATTATGACAGCTTGTAACAACTGGGACAATTGTCTCAACACTACAATCCTTCCCCAATCTTCTGGCAGTTTTAGAACCTTCATTGGTTTACACATTTTTTTCAGATAGTTAATAGATCAAACAAACAGAACTAACCGAGAACATTTCGTATCCTCGAAAACTTACCTTCAGACGACGACTCGTATCCTCGAAGAAATCCCATGTCAACTTGGGGAGGGAACATCCTCCCTTCTAACTGACCAGTAGCTGGACCTTCGTGCGACCTTGTGGTAGCCACATTAGAAATGCTAGGTGTTTTGTATGAACCACACATTAGCATTTCAACCAAAAACAAATTATCTTTCATCATGTTCTCCTTGAATGTGATGAAATGGGTGTTGCAGCGCTCACCATATGCAATCAAAGCATTTATGTGGGTATCATTCAACTGCATGAACATTGGCTAAGTTAGACAGTAATCAACCCATTTTAAAGAAAGGTGTCCTTTGCAAGAAACAAAGTACATAACTAGGTACAGGATGACTAACCTTTCCACTGAAATTTTCTTTAGCAAATAATGCTAGATTCTGGCTTATATCCCCTACGCCTCTTAGCTTATTGAGTAGACCAGGCTCATCATTTGGTCTCTCCAACGGTACTGCCTTGCGACCCTGCAGGAAAGTTTAAATTCCTGGTTAACAAGTACAATGCATGCACTAAATGTGACAGTGATCAAAAGTTCAGCACTTACAATTGTACTACCCCATGACACCTTTCTTGAACTAGAACTTGAAGTTGCCTTGTCGGCCTCAACCAACATATTAAGATGGTTTGCGGTATATACCTTAATCCTAGGATAAACACCTTCGTAATGTTCTGCACCTGGAACTTTCAGTGTTTCAAGATACATAACCTGCACACAAAAAGAACATAAGGACCATGTAAATGCAATGAAAGCAATATCTGCACAATATGAAAATTTGTTTAATGAGGCTGTTGAGAAATACTTACTTGAAGTAAGATTGAACAGCCTGTAATGTTGGCTATTTTCTTTTTGCTCCTTATATCTGTCTGCACCTTTACAGCAGCTTCAACTAACTGCTCTAGAACATACTCACACCAATTGTATCTTGATATGTTATCAGGAACTGTAAGAGCACCCCAGAAAGAACTGTTTCCAACATTGTTCTTACTTGTCGGAGCAAGAAGATGGCCAACTACAAATATCACAAATGATACTTTGAAATTGTCACACTGTTTCTTATCCATATTTTCTCCATATTCCATTGCAACTACACGGCCAGCAGCAAGCAAGCTATTCGTTTCATTTGCATAGGCTCCTATCAACTGCATCATGAACATTTTCTTGGCTTTTGCGTCATCGGTTTTCATGGGTGCTACAAGGTGAGGCCCACAAGGGATTCCAAGAATTCTATGGACATCAAAGTCCACCATTTCAACTTGGATCTCACCATCAACTTCAATTGTTCTATTCTCTGGGTCTAGCCTACTCAGCAACCATGTTGTCAATCTCCTACTAACCTTGTTGATTTGGTTGAGCTCCAGCAACCCACCAAATCCAATTGACTTGACAAGTTCACGCTTTTTCTCACTAAACTTGGAGATCACAGATGCTACCCTTTTCACAGAACTCCTGGTAGATGCAGTACAGTCACCATCATAATCTTGTTCTGCATCTGAATCTACATCTTCTTCAGAGGAATAGTCCCAATCCTCGTCAGCAATACACCTACGAAGCCTTTCCCTACATTCGGCTGCTTTCTTTCCAGTATTTCTAGACGACCGCCTAGGTCTAAACATTTTCACTGCAGTGAGGAAATGTGCACTAATATAAGATCACAAAGTGTATGTGGGAAGAACATAAACACAGAAGGATAGAAGCATTCCACTACGCCTTGAAATGAGATGGGATTTGATCGAGATTTACCTCTTAACTTCTCAAGGAACACACGGAACGGGTATGCAGCACCGACAGCTGCACCTCCTCCCTTTGCAGCAATGCAGAACAGTTGGCGATGAGTGGGAACAGGTCGCCCAGATCTACTGAGAAGAGGGGTGAGGAACAAGACGAGGTGGAGAAGGGGGGGTGGTGGGGGGAGAGAATGACTCCTTTTGTTTAGCTGGTTCGGTTGTAGGGCCCTTTTGGCCACTGGTTGGCTTTTTTTATATGTGTCGTACAAAACAAATAACCATCACCTAGTTCCACCCTCACCCAGCAAGCTGCAGTGGAACATTTTGATGAAAATGTACCATGTCACCAAGCATTTAAGCTAAATAGTACCTGGCTCCATGTTTTTGAACTAATTACTTTCGTAAATACCCAGAAGTTATGACGATAAAACAGTTTTCTGGGAAATACGGTTGTGGTTAAAATAAGATATTTCTGGCACTTGAACATTTTCATAACCAGGATATTGTTCAGACAATGTTATATCAAAGGATATGTTCTGCAGTTATTGGAAATATGAAATAAAGACTACCAAATATTCATAGTTGGAACAGTCACAAAGCCTAAGATAACACAACAAAGAAACATAGTTTGATCAGTACAACTCACAACAAATTAATAAGTATCAAACACTAGAGACTTAATATTACATTGCCCAAATAAACGTTCTCAATTCTAAGCAAACACTACTTTATTACACAACACATTGACTGTGGGCAGCGAAACTGCAATCTGAGGAAACTGCATCATCAAGTAGGCCTCATCAGTCATCGTAATCCCCAATCCTCGGATAATACTTGTCCAGATTATGCATCTTGTCAGCAGCATCTTTATATGAACGCACAGAATCTCCACAAAGCCTAACTATGGATTCTTCACAGAACTTCATGGCAGCAACAACAGCATTTGAAGGAATTGATGTCCTCAGAGTTTGATCACCGAACATATCAGCTCCAGCATCCATATAATCATTCATGTTAGACCAATCTTTCTCGACATCACCTGCAAGACGGATCATGTTCCTAAGCAGCTGCACCATAGACTGATGTGTAGCCTGTGCTTCCACCTTGTCAGGATAGTTCATATCAACTATTGTCAATTTCAGTTTAGACTCCATGAAACTAAGAGCTTTATGTGCAGCAGCTTCCTCAGCCTCAGCAGCACTCAAACACATTCCACCACGGAACTTGGTCCTACCGCCACACCTTGCATCTTCAATCTCAGGCAACTGGATCATAACCTCACCAGTGAATTCACCACTATTTGCTGGTTCATTGCTGTACTCTGCTGCTCTAAGGCCTAGTTGCCTAAGCACAGAACCAAGCACATCCTTTAAAGTGAAACTGATGAACTGTCTGGCAGCCTGGAAATGTAATTCAAAAGTTAACTAAATTCATAAAATGAACATTTTGAAATATCTTAATTAAAGGTAGACATATGAGGTAATGATGTATTTTACCTTCATCCTGAAGCTAGCTACCTTGTCATTGGATACTCTGATGTGCTTAGACTTGGTTGCTACATACTCTCTATATTCAGAAACATTGGTCTGGTGTTTCTGACGGTACCTTGTCAAAAGTGGGGCGATGAAGCTCTTGCATTCAGCATAAATGTCTCCAGAAGCACTCCTAACTCCACGTGTCGTCTCAATGGTCTCATTCCTCTCAAGCTGCATCTGAAAGTTGTGAATTTTCTCTATGACCGTGCTCCAATCAGCCAAAACTTTCTCAAGTGTATAAGCAACTGAGTTCACATCACCCCATACACTTTTGTCTTCATACTCATCAACCACCTCAGTACTGTAATCACTTACATGAACAAAATGTTTCTTTTCGAGATACTCAAAACATTTCTTCACTGCGCTAAGCTCGGATAACTCCGGTGTAGGTGAAACATCACCCATGATGTTGGTGACCTGAACACCTGGCTCCACAGTAACCCTTGAGCCTGAAACATTAAGTTCCACACTAACTTGAAACCCAACAGAGCCATGGCTGATGCATTTGAAGACAGGCTGTTTCTTCTCAGGCATTTTCTTCATCACTCCAACAAGAATTTCCCTTAGAGGAATGTGAATTGTTTGATCTTGCCCCTAAAAAAAGGAAACAGTTCTAACAACGTCCCAAGAGCTAAGAAAACTGGTACTTATGAAGAACTCTACAACAACACTACATCCACAACAAAACTCGTACTTATGAATCCATGCTAAAAGAAAAGATAACTAAACACTTATCACATCCACATCAAAAAAGGTGCCGTGAGTGCAACCTGCTTATACTACATACTGTAATTAGAAAGGAAGAAGATCTGACCTGAACAAGAAGCTGAAAAGGGGATGGTTGGGGTGGATTGGACGCATCGGGGCTGCTCCTCATCTCTTCGTCGTTTGTTCCGCACTGCGCAAAAAAAGAATACAAATCAGGGGGTATATTGTATAGCACATCTGGGAAAACTCAGATCTACCTAAAATACATGCTGTCCATTGCCTGAGTTGAGAAGATGCGCCATTCGAGCCGGGCCGAACACTAAGCTGTTCGGTTTGCTAAATGGTGCGGCACTGTTTAGGTTCCGTTGCGCCGGACTTGGGTTCAGGGGGCGTATCTAGGGTTCCGGCGACGGCCGAGCTAGGGTGGCGGCTGCGGCCGAGCTAGGGTTCCGGCGGGGATCAGTTGGTCGCAAGAGCAGTGGGCTCAGACAAGAAGTGGCCTATCCAAAATGTGCCTGGAGGTGTGGGGGAGACTCTCCGGAGGAACTTTTCCTGTGCTCAAAACATGCCTCGCGAGAACCAGGCAGGGCAGCAACAATGTCCCCGTGAGGCAGATATCAAATGCCTAAACATACAAACCAGGCACGGCAGCGGTTGACTCGATGGATCCCACGCGAATAAAAAACTACCGCGCGGTGGAACTTTTCGACATGCATGTGGGACCCTAGTGCGGATCCAGAGGGCGCCGAGCGCGCACAAGACGTCCGATAGACCCGGCGGCCGCTCATACAAGTGGTTTTTTCGCTACGCACACCATGCATGTCGCAACGACACTCGAGAGTCTCTCGCAACTCGCAACAACTACGATGATGGCATGTGCAGTACAGTAGCTAGTACGAGGAGAGAAGCTTGCTGAAGGCATATATATGATGACGAAGCAAGGTACGGTACGGTTCCACGCATCAAAAAAAAGAGTATACGAAGGCCGTGTGCTATCGCCATTAAATTTGTATATTCACGTACAAAATTTAATATAGTAGTAGTAATTAAAATCCTCGAAATTAAATTCTGCGGGTTCTCCAACTACTACCAGGGCTCGCTCATCGCATGTTGACGGCAAACATGTTGACGCACTGACGCTAGCTTCCACGGGAGCGGCCGGCATATGGATCAGCCACCGCCCAACATCCACCGTCCCACCACCGAGGCACCGAGGGCCAAGCAGCAGAGGTAAAGCCAGCGTTCCAGCAGTGGTGGCAGTTGGGCCGGCCGGGACTGACGACGCGTAGGCGATAAGCTAGGAAGCAGCGGCCGTGCGTGTCCGGCTGCACGTGGGGCCAGCGCAATCCTGGCTTGCGAGACCGCCGAGGTCTCAGTCGATGGTCACTCATCACTTCATCAGTAGTGCTGCCGCCGTGGCCAGTGGCCACAAGTCCGTCCCTGCCGAGTGCCGACTGCTGTTGCCTTGCGTGCGAGTGCATGACGCACCGACAGATGCTGCCGGCCGGGCACGGATATGATGCCGCCGCGGCCGTGTACTCGCGTGCAAGGGAAGTTTCGCGTTTTGCAGTGCTTGCATCAGCGAATCGATAGCCTTCAGCGAGAATTCACCAGCCGTGACGCGAGCTGTGCGAGCGCGCGCGGCAGAGTGCCTGCCCAACCAAAGAAGGCACGCACTGACGCACTCACAGCCTAGACGTGATGATGGTGATTCTGAGGGCGTAATGCGCTCCACCAAAGCCGCATCGCATGGAATGCGGCGACGCAAGCAAAGCTTTCGCGTGTGCCGCACCCTTGTTTCCCTTTGGCTCGCTCGTCGGCTGGACGAGTGAATCTTGAATAGTCTTTGATCCTCTCCTGTGGATTTCCTTTTTCTTGGCACAACAGCACAAGGAAGGAGAACTGCACAAGGAAAGATTTTTGGTGGTAACGAGAGAGGCCAAACTGTGAACACTGAACGAACAACATGGTGGTCTCGCATGGATGACGAGCCGGAGGCACATCATGATTCACCATTCCTGATGCCTACACCTGAATCATTACGTGGGGTATAAACAGGTTCCGGCATGCAGGGGATATCGCGGGTCATGGCCACGCTGCTCGCCTTGCTGGGGCCCGGTGACTGGCGAGCCGCTTGAAAATTTCAGCTAAAACAAAATCTAAAGAGAGAGAGAGAGAGAACGTAAACCAACATCTGGGCCAATATTCTTCTTTTTGGATTTCTACCTACGGCCCTCATAGGAGTCATAGCCGAATTGATAAGCCCAAATGAAAGTGGTCAAGCTAGGCTCCCACTCTACAGATTCAGCCCATTACAATTGCTACACGGCCTGCCCTCCTCCCTCCCTCTCCCTCTGTCCGGCTCTCCGGGTCCGGGACGCCCAGTACTCGCGTCGTGCAAAGGAAGTTTTGCGTTTTGCAATGCTTGCATCAGCGAATCGATAGGCTTCGGCTACGATGGAATTCACCCGCCGTGACGCGAGCTGTGCGAGCGCGGCAGGGTGCCTGCCCAACCAAATAAGGCACTCACAGTCACAGGTCACAGCCTAGACGTGATGGTGATGGTGATGAACTGATGATGATGGTGATTGCGCTCCACCAAAGTCGGATCGCATGGAATGCGCAGCCAACTCCTGGCTAGCGAGACCGCCGAGCTCAGTCGCTGATCACTCAGTAGCGCTGCCGCCGTGGCCACAAGCGGACAACAAGCCCATGCCTGTCGCATGCTGATGAGTGCCGACTGTTGTTGCCTTGCGTGCGAATGCATGACACACTGCGCGGCCGTGGTACTCGCGTGCAAGGGAAGTTTTCCGTTTTGATGTGCTTCTTGCATCAGCAAAAGCTTCCGCTACTACGATGGAAATGGAATTCACCCGCCGTGAGGCAAGCTATGCGAGCGTGGTAGGGTGCCCTCCCAACCAAAGAAGGCACTCAGCCACTCACAGCCTAGATGTGATGATGGTGGTGATTCCGAGGGCGTACCAAGACTATCTGCACCGGCGCCGCGAGTGGTAGTTTTTCACCCCAAACTAACACCTAACAAATTAACAACTTAGATGCTTGGATGCATGTGTTACTTTTGTATTTAATGCTACTTCTGAAATCATCGGAGGATCTAGGGGGAGAGAGAAAAAGGAGTAAAAGGGGTGGGGTCCACCAGAACTAACACAAATTACCACCTCTTAGGATGTTACTCCCTCCGTCCCATAAAAGAGTGCAATTTTAGTTTTTTTAGGACAGATTAGTGGAGGAATGAAAAGACTCTAATACCCTCATTTGTTTGCCAAATGCAGTAAGTATTGCCGTGCAAATCCAATCTGACCACTTAATTAGGAAGGTGATTAGATATATTTTCTAAAATTGCATTCTTTGTGGGATTTTTTTCAAAAGCTAGGATTGCACTTTTATATGGGACGGAGAGAGTAGTTTTTTGAGGGGTGTTACTTGGAACTAACACCAAACTAACGTCTATGCATGGATTTTTTGTGTTAGTTTTGTGTTAGTTTGCTCCAAAGTAACACTAGCACAGGCATCCATTCATGTCCAAAATAGAGGCAAATGCTTTGCAACGGGCAGCCGGGAAACAACCAGTAAAAATGAGGTGCCTCTCATTTACTTCATTTCTAGCGTCCTCCCGGAAAACACAGAACGCACGGGAGCCCAACCCCCCTCCTCCCGCGAGCCCCCAAACCACCACCCCATCCCCGCAGTGCCCCGCAGGAGCGCGCGTACGGCGCTGCCATCCTAGAGGCCGCCCGACACAGCCACCGCCACCCTCGAACCAACAGGTCTAGCCCGCCCTCGCACCCCGCGTCGGCTGCAGTGGACGCGGAGGCGGCAGACGCCGGGACAAGCCGGATCTGGGCGTGTGCGCCGCCGCTGCCCACAGGCCTCCCTGCGCGATGATGGCGTGGCGGGCGAGCCGACTCCGCAGTGTCAACGAGATCCGCATTTGCCAGTCCTCCCCCTTAGTGCCGCCGCCCTGTAACAGGCATCGCAGTGCACAGGGCGGGTCAGGCGGTAGCGGGCGATCTATTCGGACCGGTCTCTTCAGCGGGAGAGAAAGGTGCCATCTTGGAGCAGTCGGCTTCTCCCTCTAGAGTGAAGGGACTCGGAGGTGGAGGAGAGAAGGAGGAGGCCCGATCTGGCGGCCAGAGTAGCAGGAAGGTTGGACGAGAGGGCAGCCGTCTCCGCAAGCGGCGACAGAGAGATTCATCAGAGGCCACATCCGAGAAGAGCTCCACCGCGTGCTCAAGGTGTCGTCTCCATCTCAGGTACATCCACCCTTGGTGCCCTGCGATGTGAAGATTCATATGGAAAGCAGGTTCTTGTTGTGTTTGTTTGCAAAGATAACAACAAAAAGGTTCAGTTCAAAACTAGGGAGATGCATTTTGGAGAAGCTAATTAATTTGTACTGCTATACATGCATTCCTTTCTCAAAATATATGCATTTCTCTCTCCAAATAGCCGGTCATCAACATTCATAGCAAAGAAATCCAGGTAAATTTTCTAGAGTAGTCAATGGGTCAAGGCTGGTTTCTCCAGTCAAGCAAAGTAAAAAAAAAAAGTTCTCTTTTCACCCTAGTAGACAGATGTAGATAGTACATATTGTTGGATCAAAAACTTTAAGAGATTCATACACATTGCAACTGCATAGTTGACTTGTTAGTATTATTTGACATTTAGATGTTTAGTTGTATAATTTTCAAACACGTGTATATTGATTCTTCAATGTTTAATTTTGAAACTGATCAGTAATGAAATTAGGGGCATGAGCCCTCGGTGGAAAAAAAAACATATGCATGTTATCTTCATGTTCATGGTGCGTTGATTTGTGTTGAGGCTTCAAGTTATGTGTTTCTAGTGCAAACTTTTGTGTTTCAAGTGCTAATTATTGTGTTTACAGAATTATTTCCTCTTGTATCAGATAATCAGAAAGGTTGAAATTTAAATGTCTATACTTCCTTGTATCGGGCAGTTCCAATTGTGCTCATGTCTTATGTTTTCTGTACTTCTGATTTCAGGATGAACCCTAACTAGCAAAATGCTCCTAATGGATCACGGGTACCTTATCCTGCTGCCAGGAATCGTCCCTACCAAGGTCAACCATTCATGTATAGAACACAAGGTCAAGCATACATGTTTCCCATTCACGGCCAACCATTCATGTATGGACACAAGGAGGTTGTTCTGGAGGCTTGAATATGCCAATGATGCATTCAAGTGCCAATGTTCCACAAGCACCTCAGCCAGTTCAACAGCCAGATGCATCTAATGGGGATGACGAGGCAGATGTGCAGGAATTGAGAAAATTGCCTTATATAAGTTCACACGAGGATGTGTTTGGTTCAAATGGGTGATTGGCCACATCCTGAAGTCATGTGGCTTGAGTTTTGACAAGCTCCCCACCGTTGTCTATATAGATAAGACTAATTGTGTTGCACAAATAAGGACTATGCGAAGGGCAATTGTTGGAAGCATATTGCTTCAAAGTCATTTCCTCACAAGCTCCTAAAGAGCGAGGAAATAAATATCCTGCAATCAAAGTCATGTGAAAATCTGGCAAAGTCTGTAGTAGCCCCTAGTTTCTATAGTGAACGTGGTAAGGGCATGAGATGACTTAGAGAATTGCAAGGTTTATGGAGAGAAAAGCCCTATGTATAATAGTTCATAATTGTGATCCAGAAGATCGTAATATGATCCTAAAGATCAAACTGTTGTAGTCTTTTCCTTGGTGAGTTTTTTCACTAGGTTTTCTCACATAAGGTTTTCAACGAGGCAGCAGATGCAACGCAACTTGCGCGTGTAATGTACTCTTTTCTCCTACATTTTTTCCACTAGGTTTTTGGAGGATATGATGCCGCCGCAGCCGTGTACTCGCGTGCCAGGGGGCTTCGGCTATGATGGAATTCACCCGCCGTGACGCGAGCTGTGCGAGCGCGGCATGGTGCCTACTCAACCGCATTGCTTTACTAGCCAATTTGTCCATGGAGCTCTGTTTGCTCATGTTCAAATCGCATTGCGTACCCTTGGGAGGGTGATTTAGCCTGCCTCCCACCGGCGCCTCCCACCGGAGCGACCCACCGGCGCTCTCCTACCCGCGCGTCCGACCGGCGCGTCCCACCAGCGCCTCCCACCAGCGCATCGCGACGCACATACTAGACTTATGCGACGATGGCAGCGGCGGAGACCTATTCGCGGCTGTGAATGCGGCCTCCAACATGTTCTCAAAGGATGCCATGTCGTCGTCCGTGATGATGCCTCCCGCGCTCTGCAGCCACGACGACAATGTGTCGTCGGGCGTCGCAGCGGCTGCCTCAGCCTTCTCCCCTATGGCGTCGCTGGATTCCTCCACCATGTCGACTCTCGCTCTCCTCGAGGAAGACGATCTATCAGTTCCCGACACCGAACTCCTCTTCTCCATCGATTACCAGTTTGCAGCAGGGTCACCGGGGACGAGCCTCAGCCAGAGCCCGGAGCAGCAATTCGGCCAGGTCCCGGTGTCCGCTGCGGTGGCGGAACATCCGGCTCTGTAGACGCGGATGAGCAGCACGGTGTCCGAGCTCATGCACCTCACCTCCTCCGGGTACAGCGACGAGTGCTTTCCCGTAGTGATGGCTGGGGAGGATACATAGGCCTGGACGAGGCCTTGTGCCAGCAGCAGTCGCACCTACCGCTGCAGCCCAGCGCATTGCTCCCTGCCGGCGTCATGGACACCACGACACAGGGGTACGCGGCGGTGCAAGGCGGCTTCTTCGGGGCCGGCTGCGCCGGCATGGTGATATCCATGATGGGGATCGAGTCCATGGAGGAAGTAGAAGGTTGCCCTCCTTTCCCCTCCTGCCAGCGGCACCTCCTCGCCGCTGCGAGGACCCTCTCCTCATCGAGCTCGCCACTACCTGGATCCGGTCGCCGCCTGCATCCGCGCTGGCTGTCGCCTGCATCCACGCCGGTCTCCGCCGGTGGATCCGCCGCTCCCTGTAGGACCGGGGATCAGGGGCCGCGGGTGCTCCTCCTCCGCCGCGACCAGGCAGAAGAGTAAGGGGCGCTGGCGCCCCTCTGCCGCCGCGGCGCATCCTCGATTGGCCGACGGAGCTCAACGACGCGTGGAGCAAGGGCGAGGGCGTGTTCTCGCGCCGATCGTCGGGGAGGAGCACCGCGGCCGACACCTCCATGGCCGCCACCTCGAGGCCTCCGCGTTGACCTAGAAAGAGAGATAGATAGAGAGAGAGAGAGAGGCGGCGATCGCGGGAGAGGGAGGCGCCACCGGATGCGGCACCGACGATCGGGTGGGCACATCGATGGGGAAGTAGGGGCGTCTGGCGCAGGGGAGGGAGGGGTGTCTGGTGCCGGCGAGAAAGCAGGGGAGGTAGAGGGCGCACAAAGAGATGCACAGCGCGTCCTGTGGAGGAGGATATGTCGCGATATGAAGGGCAAAGGCAACGTCCGTCAGCTACCGCGTGACGGCGTCGACGGAAAAATGGATGAAGGATGTAACTGAGGCGGATGACAAAAGTTCAAGAGCTAAACTGGTCTTTTCAAAAGTTCATGATGAACTTGACCCTTTGCCAAGAGTTCAGGAACAACATTGCCTATTTTACCTTTTCACACTACAAGCACTACTAAGATCGGGCTCTTTTCTTTCTTTCTTTCCCCTCTAGAAAATGACAATGCAGGTTTGGTACTTGGTACCCTAGGCGGCTAGACGGAAAAAGTCTAGATAACTCCCGAACGTATCTGGGGCGGAATACATCACCCCCTCGACTATAAAACCAGAATTTTAACCCCTCAACCTTTGGAAAACAGGTTAAATTACTCCTAAGAGCAACTCCAACAGTTTGGCAAACCAACTTGGCATCCATATAATTTTGGCAAAACAAGAAAAATTGGCATTTAACAGTTTGGCAAACCAACTTGGCAAAAATAGAAACTTGGCAAAACTCACCTCCCCACGCGCATATATGCGCGCGCGGATCGTTGTTGCCATTGGCGTTTCCCTGTAGGTGGGAGGGTGAAAAAAGAAATAAAGAATAGAGAAGGATTCCTAATGTAAGTTTTTCAAGAGGTGAAAGTGCATAAACATAATTTTGTTTCTCTCAGGATTCTTGATGTAAGTTAGATCTGGGTTTGGCAAGTGAATTATGCCAAATTGTTGGAGATGGACTCTTGTTTTACTTGCCATATCTTTTTAGAAGTTGGCAAGACACAAGATTTGCCAAGTAAAATTTGGCAAACTCTTGAAGATGCTCTAAGGTGGTTTTGCCACCTGTGTGCTGAGAGACCCTGGCTGACTTGTGGACCCGCGCTTGTAAGTGGAAAGGTCAAGCTGAGTCAGCTTTCTTCTTTGATTCTCTCCCTCCCATGGCCGCTAAGGCGCGCACCTCGGCATCTCCAAGGTGCTTGAGCATCAGGAGCTCATGAGGCCGCGCACTCCGCGCTTGACCCATGCAACTTGCAGCCACGCCACCGGTCACCAGAAGCCTGCTTCCCACCAAGCGGAGCCTGAGCGCTATTTTTCCTTTTTTTTGTTTTTTAAAGGAGATTATCTCTGCTTTTATTGAAAGCAAATAAGGGTTTCTTAGAGCAACTCCAGCAGATGGAGTAAATTTGATCTCCTATATCAAGTTATTGGGGGTGGAGTAAAAATATTTTCATCCCCAAAACACAATTTGCTCCAGTAGTTTCCCTATTCTTCTTCCCAATTCGTGAGTCCCACCATGCCACGTCAGCTTATCTTTCCCGTCCCCCAATCTTCAATCTCTGCAAACTGCGGCGGCGGACGCGCAGCTCGCCAGAGAGAAAAATTCCTGGCTGCGTTGGCCGTCCCCGTGGTGCTGCTCCATTCCGTCGGCGCCACACCCACCGTCCAATGCCGCGGCGGCAGTGCGACCGCGCATCCACACCCGCGCCGCGGCCCTCGTCCACCTCGCCGCGCCCGCCACCGCTGGTGGCGAGGCCCGTGGGAGCGTGAGGGGAACGGAGAGCGAGGCCATGGGTCACGAGCGCGGGGCGCGGGGCATCGCCGGGGCGGCGGGCGGGCGGGCTGGAGCGCGCGCGCTGGCTGGCGTCGGGTCGAATAGGGTCGTGCGCGTGCCCCCCTGCCTGGCCGGGATGCGTCCGCTCCGCCATCAACAGGCTCTCCTCGCTCTGCTCCTGGTCCGCCGGCGGCGCCGTGCAGCTGCAGGCCTGCTTCGTCCGCTACGGGAACGACTCGTTCCTGGGGAAGCAGGACACGGCCGTGCTGTTCAAGAAGTGCGGCGGCACGCCCGGGGACGCCGGCGGGGTGGCCATGCGGGACTCGGCGCTCGGTGCGCTCGTGGCCGCAGCGATGCCGGAGGGCGGAGGGTACCGCGCCGGGGGCTCGGGCGCCGTGCAGGCCATGTCGCAGTGCATGGGTGACCGCAACCGCAATCCTCTCCTCTGCCTCCCCTAAAGCAAAGGCCCACTCGCCGGCGCTCCCGATCCGGTCGCCCCAAGCCGACCCAGCCAGGATGGCCCACTCGCCGGCGCCCAGCGGCGGCGGGGGGCAGCAGCCGCTGGTCGTCTCACTCAACTGCCTCGACGACCCCTCGCTGGAGCAGGAGGGCCTGGCCGGCGTGGCCGCGGTCGAGCACGTGCCCCTTTCCGCCGTCGCCTCGGGCCGCATCGAGGCCGCCGCAGCAGTGCTCCTTCCCTCCCTCGCCTTCCTCCCGCGCGCCGCCCAGCGCCGCCTGCGGCCCTGGCAGCTCCTGCTCTGCCTCGTCTCCGCGGACTGCGCCGCCGACGCCGCCCTCGCCGCCGACCTCGGCCTCCGCCTCGTCCACGTCGACGCCAACCGCGCGGAGGAGGTCGCCGACACCGTCATGGCGCTCATCCTCGGCCTGCTCCGCCGGACGCACCTGCTCTCGCGCCAGGCCTCCTCGGGCCCGGCCGCCGTCGCCGCCGGATGGCTCGGCTCCGTCCAGCCCATGTGCCGCGGCATGCGGCGCTGCCGCGGCCTCGTGCTTGGCATCACTGGCCTCGATCTACAGTATTTTCGTGTGGGCCCCACGGATAGGGGGTGGAGGAGAGATGCCCTCTATAGAGGGGATGGAGAGGGATTTTTAGTCCATCGAGAAAAAAAGGGGAGGCTATAGGGGATCTGCTGGAGAAGGTTTGATCCCCTATATGACTATTTTTTGCTATTGAGGAGGGGATAGGGAAGCTGATGAAGTTGCTCTTACTAAGACACCACGGCCGACAAGGAGACAACAAAACAAAGAAGGCCCAACTAGCTAAGAAAAAACAACTTGTACGCCCAGCTAGAAGAAACAACTTAGACCAACCACAACTCCCGGCACCCTTGCCCGAGCGCTATTTTTCACCGCGACGTCGTGGACATTGCGTCCACCCGCCCGGCCGGTCGCGTTGTGCCGCATTCTCGGCGTCGAGTGCCGCTTGCTCCTCATTGCTCTGCCGCTCCTGTCGCACGCGAGGGTGGCGTCCGTGGAGATCGATGTGCTGGTACGGCTCGAGAGGCAAACTTATTTTCTTGTTCTATGTCCTGATGACTGATGAGACCAAGCAAGCCGTGAGGCACATGGGGCAGGGCGGCTAAATCATCAACATGTTATTCTCGTACGCGTACGAGGACAACACAAAGACTCTGCTGAACTATATGGCCACCATGAGCACAATTAGAGCCTGTTTGGCTGCCGGCCACAGTCCGCCTTGCCATGCTCATCCTTGCCACGGAATAGTATTTTGCGTGGCGGACGAAACGTCCTTCGCGGGGGGTTGTGGCGAGCCACACTGTGGCGTGGCATAGTGGCGGATCTAGGAATAAATTTAGGAGGGGCTTTCTCCTTCTTCTTCCTCCTCCTTCTTCCTCCTCTAGTCTTTCCATCCCTCATTCTCCTTCCTCAAATTCGTAGGGGAGGCTTATGGGGGGCTCCGCTGGATATCCAGCGGTAGGGGGCTCGAGCCCCGCCCGCCCCACCGCTGGATCCGTCTCGTGACAGGTGGTGGCCACCAACCAAACAGTCCCTTAATCATGCGCTAGCAGCTGGTGGAGAAGCCATGCACCCGCATCAATGGCTTGGAGCAATGGCGCTGCTCATCCTAATTCCTACATCATGCGACTGTTTTTTCACGAAGGGAGCAGGACGCGCGGTGCATTCGCGCGGCCCACCAGCGCCTGCGCGCGACTGCGAAGCGGAGCATCGGCGCTGGCTGGCTCGCCACTTCCCAGGTCCCCTCCAGCAGGAGCGGAGGGCGGCGCGCCGGCTCAGCTGCGAGCACGACGAAGCTGACAGTTCCCGCACTCGTTCGACGGCCGGTCTCCTGAGCGGTTGCTCCGCTGATTCCCTAGCCCTTAGCACTGCAAATGATGTTTTAGGCTGTCCGCACTCGTCGTACCCTAAAAATCATCCTCAAAAGGGAATATTCTGCCACATCATCAAAATTTTACAGTACAGTATGAGTTTTTCCGCACCCGTCATCCCCTATATCTCGCACTCCGTACCAACAACCAGCTCAGGGGCCCACTTCTCTTTTTTTTTATCACCGCAGGCCTCCCTTCCCCATCTCTCTCTTCTATCCTCGCACCTCGCTCACTCCGCCGCTGCCCCCTCGGTCCTTCCCGCCGCCCTCTCTCCCGGCGGCCCGCGAGGACGTGCATGCGTGCAGCTCCCACGGGCCGCCGCCCGCGCCCTCTCCCTCCCCGGCGCACCGCCAGCCCCAGCCCCCTCTCCTTCTCCACGCCGGTGGAGGCGAACAGCCCCCAGCAGGGGCAGGGGTAGCCTCACGACAGAGCGCAGAGGCATGGGCAGCGACTGCGCCCTACGATTGGCGGCGGGGGCGCGACGGGTGGCGGCAGCAGCAGCTGGCGCCGTTGGCCGACGTCCTTGCGGTGGAAGCTGCGGTGGCATCCGCAGGCGGCGCACTTGAGCGCGTCGTCCCCGGCGCCGACGCCGGCCATGAACTCCCCGCAGCCGTCGACGATGTAGCCGCCCAGCGCCGCCGCCTGGTTGCGCAGGCACTCGTAGGGCGCGGCCGCAGCGGGCGGAGGATCTCCAAGGTGGGAATTCGATTTGGCGGCGGCGGCTCCTCTTCCCGCGGCGAGCCATGGGGTGCGCGCGGCCCTTCCTATCGACGACCTCGATGGGCTGCGGCGGCGGCTCGCGACGCGGAGGAGCCCGCGGCAGGCCTCAAGCTCGGGCCGACGACACCTTCCCTCCCCACCTCCCCATCTCCATCCGCCGCCGTCGCCTCGGCCCGGCCGCGCCTCGGAGCTCCCTACGACTCGCGCGCCGGCGAGGGGAGGTCCCGGCGGCGCGGAGCAGGGGAGCAGTGCGGGCACGGGGCGGCCGACCTCAACTCCTCCGACCATGGATGCGGCGGCCATGGATGCGGCCACGAGCAAGGGGAGGCCTTCGCCGCCTCCGGGTACGCACGCTCGTCCGGCCGCGTCGGCGTCTGCGTCGCCACCTCGAGCCCCAGCGCCACCAACCACGTCTCCGCGCTCGCCGACGCACTGCTCGACTCCGTCCCCATGGTCGCCGTTGGGATCGAGATTCCCTCTCTCGCCGGATGCTCCTCGCAGGCGGCGCAGCTCGGGCGGAGCTACCTGCCCCGGCAGGCGCGCATGCGTGCGGAGCTCCCTCTGGCGAGGAGGCCGCCGGATCTTGGCAGCGCAGAGCACGGGCGGCGGCGGCCCTGCGACGGAGGCAAGCGGTCCCTCCTCCTCCCCATCTCCAGTGCGCGGAGCAGAGGCAGCCGCTCGAGGAGGCACTCCTCCCCCCGCGTGGGCTCATTCCTCTCCCTCCCGTGTCTCCGACGAGGCAGGGAGCTCGGGTCGCGCGGCGCTAGCCGGAGGCAGGGGCGCGGCGGCGGAAGAGGAGAGGAGGAGGCTGCGCGAGGCCGGCTGGCCGCACCCCTGCTCTTCTCTCTGCCATGGCGCGAGGCAAACCAACGGCGGCGCGAGGTGGGGCCGCTCGGGCGTAGCGCACGCCCTGGCTCGCGCTGTATTTGGCGACTGCGGGGAGCGAACGGGACGTCGCGTGCGTTGTGCCGTCCCCCGGTGCGGGGTGAAAAACGCGAAAGGCGTACGCCACCCATCCACGGTGTCCCGTGGCTTGTACCGCACCCAGTGCCGACAACCTTACAAGCGGGATCCACACGTCAGCTGTCCATGTCAGCACCTCATAGCGCCAGCATAGCAAAACCACCATGCGAAACCACCTTAGACTGTCTCCAATAACACTATGCAAACGCAAATATGAGTCATGCACAGTACATTGCCTACCAAATTCGCTCTCCAACTAACAAGGTAACCGAGCGATGCATTTTGAGTTGGAGCCGACTCGCGATGCAAAAATGGGTCCTCTGTCCATTCTTTTGCGTCTCCACCCAGCTGCCGGGCCCACTTGAAGGGGGTAGAGCCACGCCGCTGGTTTTGCGTCTGCTATTGCTGTTGGAGAAAGAAAATTTTGGGTGAGCCACTGGTCTCCTGTGCGTGACCCAGATTGTTGGATGGATCTCCTACTTAGATTCCGTCTGTTGGAGGCAGCCTTAGAGGGTATTTTAAACGGTTTTATAAAGATTGGGGGTTAAAACTCTAGTTTTATAGTTGAGGGGGGTGATGTCCTCCACCCTAGATACGTTGGGGGGGGGTTTATCTAGACTTTTTCCGCGGCTAGACCAACAAAGCACGAGAAGACAAATCCTTTGCCCATCTGTTGTGGCTGTGCTGCTGGTTGCCTTATCACCCCTTGATTGATTGGCTGCTGAGGCGATGATCTTGTATGAGTAACCGTATTAGCCGGGGTTATGATAAGTTGCAATGATGTTGATTGCTGTAGTGGAGTGATCTGTACATGCATTCCTAAGATCGGCTGAGGAGCCGGTATTTGAGGTGGAACAAGAGTTTTTCTTTCCATTGGTATAACCATATGCGCATGAGCAGGACCAATCTTAACTCTTTCAAAAGTCTTGTTCCCAAGATTAAAGTAGACAAACTCCACTCCTTCTTTAGTCATATGCACAGTCTCTGGAGTACCTCTAAACATAGCTTGATAAGACTCTGGCATCCGGCCCGCCTCCGCACTACCATTTTTTTAAAAATAGCATTGTAATGTGGAAGGAAACTCTATTGCTTTTATAAAAGGTAGAGTCCTCCACCTACACTTTTTTTTTCTTTTGTAGCAACAATATTTATGATACTAATTAATCCTTGCAGTACCAACTCTTGCCTCATGGACACCTCTGAGAAAAAAATGTGCCTTTAAAAGTTATATACAAAAGCTTTAGATTTATAAAGACTTGCTCTCCTTGAATAATAGGGAGGAACAAAAAAAACACCTAATCACAGGAGCAATGAATGGTAAACGTGTATTCTCATCAATTTATTTATTTCAATAGAACAACACGTATCAAATTTTAAGAAAGTTATAATGCATATTCTCCAATTACATACGTAGTAAGTTCTTTCCGGAAGCAAAACACCGGAAGTAACCAAAGAAAATCTTGACCAAATCAGAATGAGGATGACTCGTGCCGGGGTAGATTCTATGGTGCATATGAATTGATGATGCAAAAGGTTGAAACAATGTCCTTTTTCCTGAAAAAAAGCTACTCCGTATATGAAGTCAGATTCGGGAAAATCTCTTGGTGCTTCCTGACATTGTGTCGAGGGTAACATTTTTTTAGTTTTTATTTCCCAAATAAGATGTATTCATGTGGAACATTATTACTGTTTTCACGAAATAATGTTCTAACGGATATCCTGGTAGTGGCATGCGGCGAGATGTACATATGCGGCAAGAACATAACAGAGTATGCATACCATTTTGCAAGCATCTTGTTTTAAAAAAACTTATTTTAGGGTTTCAGGGCAAAATACCCCAATCCGTACGCATTACACTTAGAACAAAAGTGTCAGATCCCCACATACATGACTGAATTGAACACACAAACTGAAAAGCAACAGCATCTCGAACCTATCTATAGCACCACACCGTTTTTATCCGAAGGTACTACGACTAATCTCCCAGCCTTCCAGAAATCTTTAGTTAGAATCTCCAGTCCAGTGATTACGAAACACCAGTTTCCCAACAGAACTCTGTCCTCATGGCAAGAGCTTCCGGTCCCTCCCCAGGTGTTGGGTGTTGCGTTTCTCCACATGCCGCACAATGGCAAGGAGCACCCAGTTCGAGCATGATTACCATGTTTTGCCACAGCTGCGAACATCCCCGCCGCCTGCAATCCTTAATGCACATATCATTCCTCAGTTTCCAGATGACCCACACATCCACTGCACTAAATTTGTATGGTTGGAGCTCCAGAAACAAATATTGCTGCTCAAGAACTGCAATTGTCACTGTCTTATTCAGCTACCATGTCAACTCTGTATGATCTATTCATGCAAATACATCAGAGAAAGAGAGAGTTCTACCACATGCATGGAATTTTTCAGATAGCATGAGGTAGAACTGTTTCAAACATAACTGAAATTTCACATTGTGCCTTTTTAAAGAAATTTGATTTTTGTCAACTTAAATTAGCGAAGTAAAGGGATCAAACCATTTCCCATCCCCTTTCAATTTAGGTGTCCTTTTGGACTTTCAATCACACAGCTAACATTCTTGTACAGCCAAGTCTGAAAACTCAACAACAGACCCACTTTTGACTGTGATAGAATATATTATATAAGGGAAAGAAAGAACAAAACTGTACATGGACAAAAGTCCAGAGGAAGCCATGGCATCTAAAAGACAACAAGAAAGCCTCAAAAAGGCTAAGAGAAAGGGCTAAATATGTACATTGCCAACCTAGTTAAGAATTTTGTTTTTGTGACATATAACAGACCCACTTTGAACATATAACAGCTAACATATAATAAGCTGCAGAACTTACCTCTAAAATTTGTAACAGCTAACATGATCATTCTGGTGCTGTAATTTTTAAGCTTAAGAACTGACAGTGCTATAAGTCTGAAAGTGTCCAACAAGCAACAACACAGCATAGAGTTAAAGCTCCAAACTTAACTATTATTTTGGTGGAAATCAAATGGTGGATCACAAGCTTAAGAACTGTTCAAGCAGCAAACATGATTCTTCAAAATAGAGACATTAAAATAATAGTCAAATGGTGGATCACAAGCTTAAGAACTGTTCAAGCAGCAAACATGATTCTTCAAAATAGAGACATTAAAATAGTACTCGCAATATCAACTATGAAAGCAGAAACCAACCAGAGTTGTTATGACTGTACTGCCATCTAGATACACCCAAAAACAGGATCACCACTGGCACTACAAGCAAGGATGTCAAAATTGCAGAATTAGTTGTACTTGCTTAATATTCCAGCAAAGATATAGCAAACGATATTAAGTTATTAACCATGCCAATTGTTTGCAAGAAATAGGATCAAACCTTTCTTGAAGTCTATGTTGCTCCATCATCTCACTGTTGCTCTCCAAACCTGATTAAAACGTGAACAGACAGATCACTCATTTGTAACGGTTTCAAATGCAAGCAATTATTCTCAGAATAAAAATATTACGCTATACACATGGTTGATCATGGTTGGTCCCAGGAGCTTATGTTTTTATACAGGTCAATATTTTACATCTTATAGTGAAGTCTTATATAGTTTCTTAAAAAGCAATGTTATGTACGGCCGTACATTTGGCAGGCGCCTGAAGTCCTAGGACGCCAAGAAGTAGATTAGGAGATAGAGTTGGTTAGAGATAAGATTTGTTTAGCTTAGGAGATAAGATTGGTTTGGTTAGGGACGTCATATAAGCCCAGGAACATTAGGGAAGAGGTTAGGCTTTAGTTGAGATTCATCTGTAAGCCGTGTCCTGCCTCCTCGGTGCGGCGTCGAGCTCATCACGGCTCCGACGCGCCGGCGAGGTCCAGGGCCACGTCCTGTGACTTCTTTCCCCTATAATCTTCGCCGGAATCCTTCCTCAAACTCCTTCCCCCATAACAACTTGGTATCAGTGGTGCCTTGTTCCGTGCCCATGGGAGACGGCACGAAGACGCTCAGCGACGGCCTTCGGGACCTGACGAACACCGTCAACAACCTGGTGACCAAGTTCGAAGACCTGTCCGTCACCGTCCACAACATTGGCGGCAAGGTCGACCGGCTGGCGCCGCTCGCTCCCGTCGCCTCCAAGCTCGCCGCGCTCCCGGAGAAGGTCGTCAACCTCCAGGCCTCTGCTTTTGAGAATGCGGATCAGGTCCGCGCCCTCAATTTGGCCCTTATCCGCGTCGAATCGGAGCAGCGAGACGGCAAGGCGGCCGTCGCGGAGGACGGCGACGTCCACTCCTCCAACGCCCCGAAGGACAAGCCCAAGCCGCCGCCCACGGAGCCGACGCCGCGCACAGAGCGGCCGCCGCCGCGCGACTACTACCGCGAGGAGGACGACGACTACAACGACACCCGGTTCCACCCGTGCCCCCGCCTCGAATTCCCGATCTACGACGGCAAGGAGGACCCCCTGCCGTGGCTCCACCGCTGCGAGACCTTCCGCGGCCAGAACACGCCGGAGCGCCGCCGCTTGTGGTACACATCGATGCATCTGTCCGGCGCCGCCCAGCTGTGGTTCTACCGCCTGGAGCTGTCTGGAGCTCACGGGGGGCACTCCGTCTTGGCGCTGCTTCGCGCAGCTGGTGCAGCAGCGGTTTGGTCTGCCGATGACGGACGGGCCGGTGGGCGAAATCATGCTCCTTCGCCGCACCGGCACCGTGGAAGAGTACACCGACAGGTTCCTGGCGCTGGCCTGCCGCGACGCGGACCTCACCGAGCCGCAGCTGGTGCTGATGTACACGGCGGGCCTGGTGAATCCCTTGAAGACCGACGTCGCGCTCCGCCGCCCGCAGTCCCTCGATGATGCCATCATGTTCGCCCGGGCCTACGAACAGAGGATGCAGCTGACGCCCTCTGACCCGGGGACCATCCGCGGCGCCCGCGCGTCGATCCAGTCCGCGGCGAGCTCCAACACGCCCAAGCCGACGCCCGTTGCGGCCGCTCCAGCTTCGTCGTCCATGGCCTCTCCAGGCTCGGGCAAAGCCACGCCGCGGACGACCACCTTGCCGCGCCGGCGTCTTTCCCCGGCGGAGATGGCCCAGCGGCGCGCGGATGGGCTCTGCTACAACTGCGACGAGAAGTTCGTCCTCGGCCACCGCTGCAAGAAGTTGTTCATCATCGAGGTGGTGGGCTTCCAAGACGAGGACGAGGAGGTGGATGAGGTGATCGAGTGCGCGGCGTTGACGGGCGCCCTCGCAGCACCGGCCATCTCTCTCCACGCCGTCACGGGCATCCGCGCGCGGGGCGTCCAGACCATGAATGTCTTCGTCTCCATAAGCGACGCCGTGGCGGTGGCTCTGTTGGACTCGGGATCGACGCATAATTTCATCGACTCCGAGATGGCGCGGCGCGCGGGCGTGCAGCTCCAGCCGGGAGCCGGCCTGTCGGTGGCGGTGGCGAACGGCGACCACATTCCATCCCCGGGCAGGGTCGCGGCGCAGCCCGTGCGCATAGGCGGCGAGGAGTTCTGCATCGACATCCACGCCCTGCCCCTGGGCGAATACGACATGGTGTTGGGCGTTCAATGGCTGAGCTCTCTCGGCCCCATTCTCTGGGACTTCGCCCACCACTCCATGGCGTTCGTTCGCGACGGCCGTCGTGTCCTCTGGCGTGGAACGGACGCGACACCGGCTTTGTTCGCGGCCGCGCTCTCGCAGTACGACGGCGCGCTACTGGAGGAGCTACTGGAGGAGTTAGCGGGCCTGTTCGCGGAGCCCCAAGGCCTGCCGCCTCGACGTCATCTGAGCCACCGCATCCGTCTCAAGCCTGACACTGGAGCAGTGGCGGTGAGGCCGTACCGCTACGCCCATATGCAGAAGGACGAACTTGAACGCCAGTGCGACGAGATGCTTCGCCTTGGAGTCATCCGCCCGAGCTCTTCGGCGTGCTCCTCACCGGCACTCCTCATCCGCAAGGTAGATGGCACGTGGCGCTTCTGTCTGGACTACCGCGCGCTCAACGATGCGACGATCAAAGACAAATTCCCGATCCCGGTGGTGGAGGAACTTCTCGACGAGCTGCGCGGTGCCAAGTACTTCACCAAGTGCACCCCGACGATGTGGAGAAGACGGCGTTCCGGACACACCAGGGCTTGTTTGAGTTCCTGGTGATGCCGTTCGGCCTCACCAACGCGCCGGCGACATTCCAGGCGATGATGAACGACATCCTGCTACCCTTCCTCCGTCGGTTTGTCCTGGTTTTCTTCGACGACATCTTAATCTATAGCTCATCGTGGTCGAAGCATCTCCGCCACGTTCGTACGGTGTTTCGCACGTTGCAGGATCACCAGCTCTTCCTCACCTCAAGAGGTCCAAGTGCGTGTTTGGCCAGTCATCGGTGGCCTATCTCGGCCATGTCATCTCGGCGGAGGGTGTCGCCATGGACCGCCACAAGGTTCAGGCCGTGCTGGATTGGCCGCGGCCCAAGTCTCCCCGCGCACTACGCGCCTTCCTCGGTTTGGCAGGGTACTACCGCCGCTTCATCCGAGACTTCGACATGATCGCGGCGCCGCTCACGGCTTTGTTGAAGAAGGAAGGGTACCGCTGGTCTGACGCCGCCGACGCCGCGTTCCAGGCTCTCCAGCGTGCTTTGACGACGGCGCCGGTACTTCAATTACAGGACTTTGATCGAGACTTCATCGTCGAATGTGACGCCTCAGGGTCCGGCTTCGGGGCAGTCCTACATCAAGGGGCCGGCCCAATCGCGTTCTTCAGCAAGCCCATCGCCGCCCGCCATGCCAAGTTGGCCGCCTATGAGCGAGAGCTCATTGGATTGGTGCAGGCTGTTCGGCACTAGCGCCCATACTTGTGGGGACGCCGGTTCGTCGTCCGCACGGATCACCGCAGCCTGCGCTTCTTCCTCGACCAGCGCTTGACCACTATTCCTTAGCATCAGTGGGCGAGCAAGCTTCTGGGCTTTGATTTCGTCGTGGAATTCAAACCGGGCACCCTGAACGTGGTGGCTGACGCTCTGTCGCGCCGCGATGAGGAACCAGGGGAGCTGCTGGCGCTGTCCGCCCCCAGTTCGCCCTATTCGACGAGGTGCGGCAGGAAATCAATGGAGACACGGTTCTGTCACAGCTGCGCGATGCGATCAGGGGAGGTGCAAAGCCGGCTGCTTGGTCGGTGGTGGATGGCTTGATCCTCTTCAACAAGCGTGTGTATATTGCGCCGTCCTCCAACCTGCGTCAGCCAATTCTGGAGATGGTCCATGGAGCTGGACATGAGGGTGTGCACAAGACCCTGCATCGGCTGCGAGCTGATTTCCATTTTCCTAAGGATCAAAAGGTGGTGCAGGACTTTGTGCGTGCGTGCGCGATTTGTCAAAGGAACAAGACTGAGCATCTTCAGCCGGGTGGATTGCTGCAGCCCCTGGGCGTTCCTACCTCGGTTTGGGAGGATTTGGCCATGGATTTCGTGGAGGCATTGCCCAAGGTAAATGGCAAATCGGTGATCTTGACAGTGGTGGACAGGTTCTCTAAAGCAGCACATTTCATTCCACTGGGACATCCATACACATCAACTTCTGTAGCTCGGGCTTTCTTCGCTGAGGTGGTTCGTTTACATGGCATTCCTTCTTCCATTGTCAGCGACCGTGACCCGGTGTTCACCAGCGAGTTTTGGCGGGAGCTGTTCCGTTTGGCCGGGGTCAAGCTGCGGATGACTTCCGCTTTCCATCCACAGTCTGATGGGCAGTCAGAGGCAACGAACAAGATTGTGGCTATGTACTTACGCTGTCTCACTGGGGATAGGCCACGACATATCAGCAAGCTATCAAGACTTCTCCTTTCGAGCTAGTGTATGGGCGCCCTCCCCCGTCCATCAGATCATATGCTTTGTAGTTTCTTCATATTATTCATTCTGCTGCTTCTGGGCTTGTATCGCTCTGTAGTTGACTGGAGTTCTCTTGTTTTCCCTTCTGTAAACTTATCCTTGTCTCTCGCCACATGGTTGAGATCTCATGTAATCTCTCCCTGGTATGCCAGGGAATTGACTTGTATTGTGCCGTCTTCATTCGATCAATGAAATTAAGTAGGTGGGGATCTTCCCCCCCGAAGTTGTTCGAAAAAAAAATATGCACTTGGAGACGCCAGACTTCGTAGAGCGGGCTATGAAGGACAGGGATGAATTTTTGGCTGAAGTAAAGGACCGTTTGGAGCAATCTCAGCAACACTACAAAGCTGTGTATGATCGTTGTCATCGCCCGGTTGAGTTCTCCCCAGGACAGTGGGTGTGGTTGCGTATCCTACACAGACCAGTGGCTTCCTTACAGGTGCAAGGAAGTGGCAAGCTGGGGCCTAAATTCTTTGGGCCCTATAAGGTGCTGGAGTGTATTGGTGATTTGGCCTACAAGTTGGCTTTGCTGCCGGGTGCCCGAATTCATGATGTGTTTCATGTGGGCTTGCTGAAGCCTTTCTATGGAGTCCCACCGGAACAGCCGCCAACATTGCCACCTGTTCAGCATGGTCGTGTGCTGATCCAGCCTGACAGGGTGCTTAAGGGTCGCATTGTTCGTGGCAGAAAACAGATTTTGGTCCGGTGGAAGGGAGCTCCAGCGGTAGAGTCCTCTTGGGAGGAATTGGATGAATTTGTGCAGCACTATACGGAGTTCCAGCTCGAGGACGAGCTGTTTGTCCAGGGAGGGGGAGATGTTATGTACGGCTGTACATTTGGCAGGCGCCTGAAGTCCCAGGACGCCAAGAAGTAGATTAGGAGAGAGTTGGTTAGAGATAAGATTTGTTTAGCTTAGGAGATAAGATTGGTTTGGTTAGGGGCGTCATATAAGCCCAGGAACATTAGGGAAGAGGTTAGGCTTTAGTTGAGATTCATCTGTAAGCCGTGTCCTGCCTCCTCGGTGCGGCGTTGAGCTCATCACGACTCCGACGCGCCGGCGAGGTCCAGGGCCACGTCCTGTGACTTCTTTCCCCTATAATCTTCGCCGGAATCCTTCCTCAAACTCCTTCCCCCATAACAAGCAAATTCAAATACTTCTCAGTTTTAGTCAGCCGAGCGTGCAAATGCTCTTACTCTACAGTCTTAGTCACCAAGAAGGAGACGTGGTGTTTAGTGTATAGATATTAAACACATTATAATTGAAAAGCCTACAACATATAACTTGTGAAAAAGATGCAGTGCAGGAGAATATACTTTCCGAGTGGGAAGTTGCAAGTACCTCAAAATCGTATAACAAACAATATGCATATCAATTATTTTATTTGTCACTGAAAATTGTTTAGAAAATTACCAATAGGTTGTGCAGAACTCAACAAATAAAGAAAGAGATGGTACCTTTTGATCTCTGTGACTTTACTGCCACAGTTTCTATCAAGATGGGCAGTAGCTTGACCACTCCAAGCGGCTGCAGAGCACAAGAACAGGGAGGGCAGCCATGGCCATGTATTTTTTGTCCCACCAGAAGCTTCCACTTACGATATGTGATCATCATTGTTTATCAGTCTGCAAATTAAAGCAATGCAAAATGAAAAAAAAAACTGAATACACTAACATTATTTATTTGCTGCACCAAATGGATATTGAAGTGCACAGAAAAAAACAAACTCATTTTTAGAAATAAAAAACCACAGCAACTGGCTATTTGGCTAATGATTGCCAATTGACAACTGTTGCTGGAAAGCTGAGAGAAATACTTTTTACAATATTATTCATGTTTACGACCCAATCAGTAGGCAAGTATGCAGCTGCTGGACCAAACTAAATCAGTGCTAGGAAGGAGAGTGAATAGGTGATGACATACCTATTATAGGTGTCGTTGCCATACCTCTGGTTCATCGGTGGGTTGTGCAACCTTTCCTCCTCCATTTGCATCTTCCTCAACCTCTGAACTAAATTCTCTTCACCTTTCCCCTTTGCTGAGTACAAGAACCGAAGCAAAGTATCTTTAGTCAGTCATAATAATTGTCTTATAGAACATGACCAGCTAAGCAAGCAATAGTATTTCCAAAAAATTCAGCGGAAGCATTGTAGATGAGCAAAACATGATGAGCGTAATTCACTCGTACCTCAGTCCCAAGAACGAATGTTGGCTTGTCACCCACACCTTCCTGCTCCAGCCCCTGTCCAGCGAGCCAGTGCTCTGCAAAACACTCTATCCAACCTGTGATCGCAGCAACTGTAGGTCTGAATAGTAGGTGCGAAAATGTGACTGATAATGTCAGTGCTAATTAAATTAAAGGGAAACCACATTGTAGATAGAAAAGATAGAACAATTTATGTACTTCATTCTTGCAGGGTAAGCCAATTGACACTGATGGTTCATGTTTTAATTACCTTCTGCTCTTAGTTTGGTTGCTGGAAAACTACTCCCTCTAGTCTTCTTCTTCTTAAAGGAATCACGTGGAAACTTGTGGTTAGTTTGAAATATAGAAAGTGTAAGTAAACAACCACCTCAAAATTAAACAAAATATATTCAAATTAAATTGTACCATCAAGTGGTTATATGACTCAAAAGGATCTGGGTAGAGAGCCAGAATACCGGCAAATTATAGTGACTCAGCCATTTAATCAAACATGTAAAATAATAAACTAAAGATTAGCCCTTCGTTTTGACATTTTCAAAAAGAAAATAATATTCCCTTGTAAAACCAGAAATTTCGCACCCAGAGCATTGAAAATGGAAAGTAGAATGTATAGCTACATTTGATCAAAACATTTGTTGCTCCCTTCCAATCTAGTGCATTGCCCATTGGCTAAACATCCTGACACAGTTTAGTAGTGTAATTGGCCATCAATTTTTTATCTCAGCGAGAAAGAACAAAAAACAAACCAGCAAGCAAGACTAACCTGAAGGTATTTTTCCATTATTCTTTCTATAATGCCACCTCATGCAGCTGCAGACGAAAGATGAGTTAATTCGTGAACAACAATTCTATAAGCATCCTATGATGCCACTTTTTTGCAGCAAATTAAGATCAGACAATCTTCGTAAGAGCACTTCTCCCGCATGTTGGATATGTTACTTAAGAAAAACTATTATAGCATAATGCATACATATATTGGTCTTTCACTATGCAGTACATAAATCTGTACTTAAACCATGCCAAATAAACATACATGCTATGGCTGATTTCTATGCCCTAGTGTTCACAAATATAAAGGTGTAGGAGAGAATAGTTCAGTGTATTCCTCCAACCCTAGAAGGGTGGGTATAAAGTTAGCTATACATGGGCCTCTATATGGGCTATACACAGGCCATATGGGCCACTCACACATATATACACTAACAAAAGGTAAGCTAGTGTTTGCTAAAGCTACTCCAAATAAACAAGAAAAAAAGGTAAGAACCTGTTATGTTTATAGATATTTGTTGAATCAGAACAATGTGACACCTAATTAAAATAGGCATAATTCATGACTAATTGGTCACTCAAACAAGATATAGGGATCTGCCATGCATCCAGAGCTTAAGGACAAGTCATATAGGAATGCCATGCCAAAATAAAAATGACGAGAACCAAATTAGATGATAAAAATGAAGAGAACCAAATTAGATGAAAATTACCTGTGCAAACAGAGCTGGTTAGGTCCAATCATGAAGGAGATACAATCGCTCAACCCAAATCTTGAGCCAGAGCAAAGCAATAAACCCTACAAAAGTATAGCCATGTATATATTTAAATTAATTACCTGAAAGAGAGCTGAAGGGCCTCATTTCCAAATCAAAACAAGGGTACGGGACATAAGGTAGCACATTTGCAGGGAAGTCATGTCCCCACCTGCAACTGGAACTGGTACAAAGAAGGTAGTGTTTAGCATCACACTGTCACTCAACAATAGATTGAAGCCTGAATGCCAACCATCAAATTCTTACCACATCATAATCATAATGCAGAAAGTGAAATAAAAATAATTGGTGCGCCAAGGGGTAAACTAAATTACTTTCAAGAATTTTCATGTGTGGGGAGATAATTTATAGAACATGCTGTCATGACTGAAACATGAAGGAAAATATCTCACTATAATAAGAGTGATGAACTACACATATTGTGAGATGGTTACGCAAATCTTATACTCAAGTGTATCACATAATCTGTTAGGACAATGATTTTAGTCGCATAGATAACCAAATGCATTGATTCCAGCCATTCCAGACATTGCTCCTAAACTGCATGTACTTTAAAGCAACCATTTAAATTGAAAACAAACAGCCTCGATATGCAAGTGTGCAGGACCACAAACAACGTTCAAAACAAGAAAATTACCAATTTAACTGGAAGGTAATGATGTTTCGATCAATCAATGATGACATAGAAATGAGCAAAGCAGAAATTAAGCTGCACTCAAGTGTAGCACACTGGGGAGCTGGTCAAGCTCCCCTCGATATTCTTCATCGTTACCTTCAAGCAAAACCTCTCACCCACCAGCAGCTACAACATATATGTTTTTTCTTTCACATTACACAAGCAAATAGCAAAATCAGGGCTGCTCGTAAGAAGAGAGGATGCAGCCAGGTATTTCAACTTACCAATCATTTGGGCTCTTGCGTGAAACAGGCATCATTAGCTCACTTGGCAGAAGGAGCACGGCGGGGACAAACGGTCAGAGATCCCGCCGTCACCGGAGGTACAGAGGTACAGCTGATGTCGGCAGACATGCACTGCTCTGTCACGGCAGAGGTCGAAGCCTGAAGACGTATTCACTACTGGGGAGTTAGTTTACGCTTTGCGTTTTGATTTGGGCCTGAGGCCGTGTGTAACTGAGTTGTGGGCCCAAGGCCGTTGTGTGGGGAGGCATATATGCCTGTTGCTTGTATCGGTGAAAGACATGAACTCATTTGTATCTGAATAGCTAAGCGAACTTCAGAGGCAGGGGCACTTCGCCCCTCTCTGGTTCTCGAGATCCTATCCTGATTTCCTGCTGTGATTTTACTCACGTCGACGGGATTGATCTCTCCGGCTGCCAAGGGTGGTTACAGTGGTATCAGATTCGGCGTTCCTCGGCTGGTTTGGGCGGCGGCGCAGCGCTGTTCGTGTGCGGCGATTGGGCGGTGCGAGTGTTGGTTTTCCGGTGGATTTGGTGGCGGAGTTCTTCAAGACGGCGGAGTAGGCGACAGTGGGAGCTGCGGACGAGTCGGCAGCATCAATTTCTGCTGATTCCCGTCAACACTGTGGTGAGTCCAATTACCCCGTCGATCTGAGTCTGCAAACGGGTGTGGTAGGGTTCTTCGATTTGAGTAGTACACTGCTATTCGAGTTGACCCTGTGATTCCCATCCACGCGGATTCGATTTGCGGAGCGATTCACCACGGCGCCCCCGAAGCCCACGATTCAGACCCAGTTCGTGCTTGACGCGATTCAGTCCATGGAGAACCGTGAGAAGGCGCGTTGGGACGATTGGAGTGAGCGCGACAAGACCCGTTGGGATGATCGAGACCAGCGTGAGAAGACGCGCTGGGATGATTGGGGTGAGCGCGAGAAGACGCACTGGGACAACTGGGATCAACAGGAGCGTGCGCGTTGGGAGAATCTGGAGCAACAAGAGAAGAGTCGCTGGGAAACGATGGAGGAGAGCATCGATCTTCTGTTTTCAAAGGTAGGAGAAATTGACAAAACCCAGCAGCAGATGTCGAATCAGATAGGCATCAGTGCTCAGATTATGGATAGGATGTTGAAGGATCAGGCATTGTTGGCCAAACAGATTGACACAACAGGTCAGGCAGTAGCTCGTCTAACATTGAGTCGACCACCAGTGGAAGAAGTTCATCACACAGTTCGTCCCAATATTCAGAGGCCAACGGTTGGGGATTTTGGCTCAGATGAGGATACTTATGGGCATCCACGTCATCCTGGTGCTCAAGGTGGCCGTGCTGGTAACAATCTGTATCAACAGCATTTGCCTAAAATGTCTTTTCCAAGGTTCAATGGGGAGAATCCAAGGATTTGGAAAGACAAGTGCCTGAATTATTTTCATATCTTCAATCTACCTGAGGCTCTGTGGTTGCCCACTACTACAATGTGTATGGATGATAATGCAGCTCGGTGGCTGCAAGTGTATAAGCTGAAACATGGTCTCACTGATTGGAGTACATTCATAGCTGCTGTGGAAGAACAGTTTGGATCTTATGACTATAGAGATGCCATGGGGGAGATTGTGGCTTTAACTCAGGAAGGCAGTTTGGAAGATTACATCTCAGCTTTTACTGACTTGCAGTACCAAGTTCAGATGCATAATCACGGTTTAGATGAGATCTATTTTGTGACCCAGTTTGTAAAAGGGTTGAAGACTGAGTTGGCTGTTGGGGTTCAGTCTCAAGTGCCAAAGTCAATGAAGAAGGCTATTATGCTGGCAAAGGTGCAACAACAATTGCTGGATAGTAAACAGCTCAAATTCAGCAGACAAGGAAGTAAGAGCAGTGGACCCCCACCTAGGTTTGAGCACAAATCTGCTCAACCAAGTAATGGGTTGTGGAAGGAAAGGCAGCTAAGAGATTTCAGAAAAGCAAGTGGTTTATGCATCTATTGTGGTGATAAGTATAATGCCGCTCATGCTGTTAGTTGTACCAAGAGGCCCCAGGCACAGGTCCATGCTATGGTGGTTAATAACTTGGACACTGAGTTATCTGAGGACATCCTAACCAATTGGCCATTGAAGATGCTGTCACTGAGGAATTACAGCAGTTGTCAATTAATGCTATCTCTGGAACTACTGATGGGGATGTCTTGAAGCTCAGAGCCAAGGTGAAAAACAAAGTGATGATGATATTGCTGGATAGTGGGAGTTCCCATAGCTTTGTGAATTCTTCTTTTCTACAGCTAGTGGGTATTACTCCAGTTCCAATGACACCAAAAAAAGGTCCAAGTGGCTAATGGGCAGATGTTGGTTGCTGACAAGCAAGTGTTGTAGTTCAGTTGTTGGTGTCAGGGGTATACTTTGACTGCTGATATGCAGGTGCTGGATCTGGGTCCATATGATGCTATTTTGGGATATGATTGGCTGAAGACTCATAGCCCTATGTTGTGCCATTGGGAGAATCATACAGTGGAATTTCAGGACAGGGGTAAAACCATTAAGCTGCAAGGAGTAGCAGCTAATTCTGTGGCTCTCTCTGAAATATCTGCTACTAACTTGTTGAAGTCATATAAGGGCAATGATGTGTGGGCTTTAGCGGTGCTTAATTTTGTATCCTCAGTGCCATCTGAAGTTTCCCCTGAACTACACAGCTTACTACAAGAGTTTGATGATGTGTTTGCTAAACCAAGCTCCTTACCACCTCAGAGGGTATATGATCATGCTATTCCATTGCTACCCAGTGTTGTACCAGTTAATTCCAGGCCTTATAAGTATTCACCCAAGCACAAAGATGAGATTGAAAAACAGGTTCAGGATCTGTTGGAGGCAGGACTGATCTCTCATAGTACCAGCCCTTTTGCTTCTCTTGTGTTATTGGTACAGAAAAAAGATGGTAGCTGGCGTTTCTGTGTAGATTATAGAAAACTGAATGATCTCACAATCAAGAACAGATTTCCAATGTCTATAATTGAGGAGATACTGGATGAATTGGCTGGCACACAGTTTTTCACCAAACTGGATATGACTGCAGGCTATCACCAAATTAGAATGCAGGAAGAAGATGAATATAAAACTGCTTTCAAGACCCATCATGGTCATTTCCAGTTTAAGGTTATGCCTTTTGGACTAACCAATGCTCCTGCTACATTTCAGTGCATGATGAATCAGATTCTGCAGCCCTTTCTGAGGAAATTTGCTATGGTGTTCCTGGATGATATTTTGATATATAGTGCATCTTGGGAGGATCGTCTACAGCATCTTAGACAAGTATTCTTGGAATTGAGAAAGCATCAATTCTATCTCAAAAGTAGTAAGTGCTCTTTTGCCCAGTCTCAAATTGAGTACCTTGGCCATATTATCTCTAGAGATGGGGTAGCCACAGATCCAATGAAAACTGCTGCTATGGTGGATTGGCCCACTCCAAACACTATTACTGAGCTTAGAGGATTCCTAGGCCTTACTGGCTATTATAGGAGATTTGTGAAACACTATGTCATTATTGCTAAACCTCTGACAAATCTATTAAAAAAGAACCAGTTCCTGTGGTCTACCTCTGCTGAGCAGGCTTTCCAGGCTTTGAAGAAGCTTATGACAGAAACTCCAGTATTGGCAATACCTGACTTCAGTGTTCCTTTTGTGGTGGAAACTGATGCTTGTGCTATAGGAGTTGGAGCTGTCTTAATGCAAAGTGATAGACCAATAGCTTTCTTGAGCAAGGCTTTGGGTCCCACTCATCAGCACTTATCTATCTATGAGAAAGAATTTCTAGCCTTGATTATGGCTGTTGAGAAGTGGAGACCATATTTACAGAGGCAAGAGTTTGTCATCAGAACTGATCACAAGAGTTTGTCATACCTTTGTGAGCAGAATTTGCAATCTAACCTCCAGCGCAAAGCTATGACAAGATTGATGGACCTGCAATTTAAAGTGGTTTACAAGCAAGGCAAGGACAATGTGGCTGCAGATGCCCTCTCAAGGGTGGCTCATTTGATGGTACTCCAAGCAGTCTCTGAAGCTACTCCTGCGTGGGCTCAAGAGGTATTTAATTCTTACCACACTGATCCTATAGCTCAACAGTTGTTTCAGTCTTTAGCAGTGATGTCCCCAAATGAGCAGGGTTATTATCTTGACAAGGGGTTAATTAAACATGATGGGCATGTGTGGATTGCAAACAATTCAGCTTTGAGGACTAAGGTTATTGCTGCTTTGCATTCTAGTCCTATTGGGGGTCATCCAGGCATTAACCCTACTTATTACAAAGTCAAGCATCTATTTCATTGGAAAGGTCTTAGACAAGATGTGGAGGACTTTGTGAAACAATGTAATATTTGTCAACATGCTAAGCATGAGCTCACCCATCCAGCTGGGTTACTCCAACCTTTACCTATCCCTAGAGGAGGCCTGGCAGGATATTACCATGGATTTTGTGGAGGGTCTTCCCTTGTCTGGTGGATGCAATGTGATTTTAGTTGTGGTTGACAGGTTCACCAAATATGCCCATTTTCTACCTCTCAAGCATCCTTTCACTGCTCACCAAGTGGTTGTTTTGCTGTTAGACTCAGTTGTGAAACTTCATGGTATACCCAAGACCATGTTGTCTGACAGAGACAGAATTTTCCTCAGTAATGTGTGGCAATCCTTATTCTCTCTGTTGGGTAGTAAACTGTTGCATAGCACAGCATACCATCCGCAAACAGATGGCCAAACCGAGAGGGTGAATCAGTGTTTGGAGATGTATCTCAGGTGTGCAGTTCAACAGTCACCAGTACAATGGAAGAAGTGGTTGTCCTTGGCTGAGTTATGGTATAATTCATCACATCACTCTGCTCTTGGGTGTTCTCCTTTCAAAGCTCTGTATGGGTATGAACCTAATTTGGGAGTGGTTGAAGTGCATACTGATAATGGTGCTACTGATAAATCTGTGCTGGAGTTCATTGAGGATCGAGCAGCTCATGCAGTGATGTTGAAAGAATAGTTGTCTGTAGCTCAAAACAAGATGAAGATTCAAGCTGATAAGCAAAGAACCAATAGAGTCTTCCAAGTAGGGGAGCAAGTGCTGTTGAAATTGCAACCATATGCCCAGCAAACAGTGGTGAATCGCCCATATCCCAAGCTGGCGTTTAAATTCTATGGACCTTATACTGTCTTGGAGCGCATTGGTCCTTCAGCATATAAGTTGGATTTGCCTCCTGATAGCAAAGTTCACAATGTATTCCATATATCTCAACTGAAACCGTTCACACCAGATCATACTCCCAATTATGCCGCGATTACTAAGTTGGTCGACCTCAGTGCTCATCCAACTGAACCTGAAGCCATCATTGATCGTCGCTTGGTGAAGAAAGGTAATTCTGTCGTGCCACAGGTGCTGATCAAGTGGAAGGGTTTCTCTGCGGCCTCAGCGACATGGGAAGATCTCTATGTTCTGCAGACCAAGTTTTCGTGGATCATCGCTTGGGGACAAGCTCCAGCTCGGGAGGGGGAACTTGTCACGGCAGAGGTCGAAGCTTGAAGACGTATTCACTACTGGGGAGTTAGTTTACGCTTTGCGTTTTGATTTGGGCCTGAGGCCGTGTGTAACTGAGTTGTGGGCCCAAGGCCGTTGTGTGGGGAGGCATATATACCTGTTGCTTGTATCGGTGAAAGACATGAACTCATTTGTATTTGAATAGCTAAGCGAACTTCAGAGGCAGGGGCACTTCGCCCCTCTCTGGTTCTCGAGATCCTATCCTGATTTCCTGCTGTGATTTTACTCACATCGACGGGATTGATCTCTCCGGCGGCCAAGGGTGGTTACATGCTCTGAGAAGGTCGCAAGTACAACATGAACATGCCCCAAACATTACCTCCGCGAGCACTGCTTGGGTTGTGGACCCGTAAAACATTGATTAGCATCAAATTAGATTAAATTGACAGACATGGGGTGCAGAAATTTGAGTGAATTAAATTGAATGACAACAAAATTAGATGCATAGTACCTCACACGGATTGTCGTCTGACCAATCGCATAACAGCAACACGGAGGAAGCGGGCGGTGGCGCTCTCATGCTGTAGATGGGAACGTCCCCAAGGTCGCCGAGGAAGAGGACATTCGTCTCTGCCCTGATTGGTGCATCCAGTCAGCACCTCCGTGGACCCCTCTTGCTAACCTTGACGGCGCCGACGGCTGAAGCGGAAACGGTGGTGATGGCGATGCGAAAGACGGCGCAGGCGGCTGAAGCTGTAACGGTGGTGATGGCGATGCAAAAGATGGGAAAATCGGAGGAGGCAGGGGCGGGGACGGGGCTGAGCGCAGCAGTGGCCTGGAGGTTTAGGGAAGAAAAATTGCTCACGCGGTCCTGCGCACGCGGTGGCCTCGCCGGCGAACTTGTCAGCCTCCTGCCGGCGCCACGCCATGTCGCGGGCCAGGTAGGGACACGGTCGCGGCGCTCCATGGCGTCCAGGAACAAGCAGTGGAGGCTCTCCTGGTGCTCGCCTGCTCCTGCCGCCGCCGCTTCCTATTGCGCCGCGACGCATCCGCCGGCGGCGGCTGCACCACCGCCGGCGGCGTCACCCCGACCGACGTCTCCGACGTGTTGAGCTGAGGCGCGTCCGCGGCCGTCACGCCCGTGCCTTGCCGTGGAGAAGGAGGAAGAGGCCACAGGCTGCTGGCTCCTCACTGACGCGCCCGTGCCTATCCGCCGCGGCTCGAGGGAGTGCCGATCGGAGAAGACAAATCCCACCCGCCACCACAAAATCCTCTGCCCGCGTGGCTTCATCTCGACCCTTTATTTACCCCACCCACACGCTCACCCCAAGCCAAGCGCAACTGCTGCAAGCCGACGACGCCACCACGCCCCCCACACCCTCCGAGAGCCACGCGCCATGCCCCCGACCCCGACCCCCGCCGCCGCCGCACCCGGCGCCGCCGCGGCGCAGGTATCGGGGGAGCAGGCGGCGTTCCGCCTAGTCGGCCACCACGGCTTCGTCCGCGTCAACCCGCGCTCCGACCGCTTCCACACGCTCGCGTTCCACCACGTCGAGCTCTGGTGCGCCGACGCCGCGTCCGCCGCCGGCCGCTTCTCCTTCGGGCTCGGCGCGCCGCTCGCCGCGCGGTCCGACCTCTCCACGGGTAACTCCGCGCACGCCTCCCTCTTGCTCCGCTCGGGCTCCCTCGCGTTCCTCTTCACCGCGCCCTACGCGCACGGCGTCGATGCCGCCACCGCGTCCCTGCCCTCCTTCTCCGCGCCCGCCGCGCGCCGCTTCGCGGCCGACCACGGCCTCGCGGTGCGCGCCATCGGGCTCCGGGTTGCCGACGCCGAGGACGCCTTCTCCGCCAGCGTCGCCGCCGGCGCGCGCCCGGCGTTCGAGCCCGTCGAGCTCGGCCTCGGGTTCCGCCTCGCCGAGGTCGAGCTCTACGGCGACGTCGTGCTCCGCTACGTGAGCTACCCGGACGCCGAGGACGCGCCCTTCCTTCCGGGCTTCGAGAACGTGAGCAACCCGGGGGCGCTGGACTACGGGCTGAGGCGGTTCGACCACATTGTCGGCAACGTCCCGGAGCTGGCGCCGGTAGCTGCCTACGTCGCTGGGTTCACGGGGTTCCACGAGTTCGCCGAGTTTACGGCGGAGGACGTGGGGACGGCGGAGAGCGGGCTCAATTCAGTGGTGCTCGCCAACAACTCCGAGACTGTGCTGATCCCCCTCAATGAGCCGGTGCACGGCACCAAGCGCCGCAGCCAGATACAGACGTACCTGGACCACAACGGCGGTCCGGGCGTGCAGCACATTGCGCTGGCCAGCGACGACGTGCTCAGGACGCTGCGGGAGATGCAAGCACGCTCCGCCATGGGCGGGTTCGAGTTCATGGCGCCTCCGCCGCCCGACTACTACGAAGGTGTGAGGCGGCGCGCCGGGGACGTGCTCTCGGAGGCTCAGATTAAGGAGTGCCAGGAACTGGGTGTGCTGGTGGACAGGGATGACCAGGGGGTGTTGCTTCAAATCTTCACCAAGCCAGTTGGGGACAGGTAAAAAAACTGAACTTGTTTCCCCAAAAAAAAAACTGAACTTGTTCAGCCTTTGCATTGCAAAAGGAACAATTTCAGGTTTGTAGTAGTCATCTAATCGATTGACTGCATGCATACCATACAGAAAAGGTATGGAACATAAGATTCTCTTGGATCTCCTTTTGTCCTCTGATGCATGATGCATCTTTATGAAGATTGTGACAACTAAAAGGGACTGAAAGAGGGATGTGCAGAGTGAAAAGCAAATGTGTGATTCTTTTTGCAAGCATATCCTATTTCTGAACTGATTGCTTTTTCTGATTATCACTGGTGATCATTTGCATTTAAATTTTGAAAATTTTGGTTTGAGATATCAGGGTTAATGCTCTGATATGGGACTCTGTATTCTAGTGATTTCTGACTGCATCTATGCTATTGCGAATTCCTCTACTTCTATACTATTCTGGATCTAATTTGATCAGCTATGTCATCCAGGCAAACATTGTTCTTGGAGATAATACAAAGGATTGGGTGCATGGAGAAGGATGAGCAGGGGCGAGAATACCAGAAGGGCGGTTGCGGCGGCTTTGGAAAGGGAAACTTCTCCCAGCTTTTCAAATCCATTGAGGACTATGAGAAGTCCCTTGAATCAAAGCAAGCTGCTGTGGTCCAGGGATCCTAAATTAGGAACTGGAAGAAGAGCAACAGTTGTAGTTCTTTGTATTATGGAGCAGAACAAAAGATGTTGCCAGACATGGATGTTGTAATTGTTGAATATATCAAGAAACAATCCTACAGTAAGTGTAATAGGTGGAAGAGAGGGCAAACACCATGATATTGATGATGTGTTGTTTAGCGACTTTGCTGTACTGCAAGTTTGCATGGAAATAAAATGAGCCATGAAGAATAATGATTCTGTGCCTGGAATAGATGCTTGTAATCACTAGGTGCTAGTTTTTGTTTATCTGAAGCCAGTTGACCTTTGCTTTTCCTGAGCTGATTTCAGATCTACTACAGAAAATTGTATTCAAGAACCTGAAAGAAGCTTTTAGAAGTACTAATAAAACAGAATAAGGCCATCTAGACCTCTGGTTGGATTTATCAAGTATTCACGTGCTCATCTTAAACTTTGTGAGTTGTGGCCCTGAATTGCACAAAATGGACTTGGTAACTTGATTGCATTTTGTTAGTCATATCATTCATCATGTGCCAATAGAGATGTTTCATTCATGCAGAGTAACACATATCTGGTATCAAAGCATGTCCAATGTGGCAAGTGGTATGATGTATGCTTGAATTCTGTTGGAAGAGAAATAAAAGGAGAGATAGTAGCACACCTTATCCTGGGGAGCAAGACAGCCTGGAGTACATGTAAGCATGGCAGCCCTCACCCTCAGAGACATCAAGCTAATCCTTTCATGACCCGGTGCAGAGGGGCAGCCTGTAATGCGCAAGGGACTTTACAGGCCCTCCATTTCTGTACCGTGCTTGGTGCAGTGGTGCTGCAGCAGGGAAGCAGCCAGGGGTCCAATCAAATTGAGACTTGTTGCGGCAGAGATGTAAGCCAGCTGAGCTGTCTCGCTGTTGAATCCAAACGGCCCACAGATCGACCCAAACATAGGCGCATGGTGAAATGAAACTCTCTAAACCCAAGTGTGCCTGCTGGAGATCCTGATTTCTGCATGCTTGAACCTCGCTGAAGACAGATGCAGACACTGTATGTCAACAGAGCTGAGCCTTGAGTCGAAACCTCCCAACTCTGTTCCTCATTGTAGCTTACAGCAACTGATCTGGCCACTAGCCTGATCCATGTTGCTGCATCAGGGACCTTGCTAGCACAGTACATGAACGGAAGCAGTAGTCTGCCAGTGTTCTCCAGGAATAGGATGAAAAATGACCTCAGGTCTTGTTGGGTGTTCACCATGTGAGATTGCAGCTGCGGTACGAGTTTGCGAACCCGCCGTTGGGAAGATTGAAGTCCAGTATGTGTGAATGTGTCCAGTGCAAATTCTGAGATACACCTGCTGCCTTCCATTTCAGAGTCCATTGATTAGAGCAACCTTGTTTTCTTAGATACTGGCTGATCCAACTCCATTAGCAACAAATGGATTTGCTGACGAGTCTCTGGAACTGAAAGGAAAAAAGTCTACGTCACCCCAACCTATGAGAGGTGAATTACATAATCCCTCAACCTATGAAACGGTACATATATCACTCCTGAACTTTCTAAAACCAGTCGAATTACCCCTAAAGCATTTTTGAAAAATCATAGTAAATTACAGAAAATGGAAAATCCAATTGTATTAGACTCCAAATGAGTAAATCTATACAATGAACATATAATATGAATGTTTTAGTATATATTTTTTGTTGTAGCTTTAGATCTATGTTTTTCTTCATAGCTGTAAAAAATTGTACTAAAGCATATCATATTATATGTTCATTGTACATATCTACTCATTTGGAGTCCAACACAATTGAATTTTTCATTTTATGATTTTTCTGTGATTTACTATAATTTTTTAAAATTGCCTTAAGGAGTAATTTGACCGGTTTTTGAAAGTTCACGGGGTGATATATACCATTTCATAGTTTTGGGGTTATGTAGTCCACCCCTCATAGGTTGAGGGGTGATATAAACTTTTTCCGAACTCAAATGAGTAAACAATTTTTCAGATTAAATCCCAACTCTTAGATTCTAGAAGCCCAAATTCTATCTTTTTTTTCTTGTCATACGAGGCTCTTGTATCTTTGTGAATTCGTAGACTTGCATTAACAGAAATGAAGATGCTATCAGCAGGATCATGGTTGGCAGGCTTATGTTCAAAGCAAATTTATGAGTTATCTATAAAAACTACATAATTGGTACCCACTAACAATGCTGGATATATTTCTTAGGCTTCTCAGCCTAGCCACGTCATCCCCCACCCCACCTGCAATCAATACGCTCTGATCCCACTCCCCTGCGCCTCCCCCCGCCCGGACCTGCGCCCCCTTCCGCCGTCTCACCTCCTTACACCCCCCACCGCTGCCCTGGATCCCGCGTCCCCGCGTCGCCGCTCCCTAGCATCATTGTCGTCTCATCTCCCCACTTGTCTTCATATATTTGCCCCCAAGGCCAGGAAGATGGGTGCGACGCTCCTGCAGGTGGTGGCGGTGCTGGTGGGCCGACTGCAGCGGGCGGCGCGGAGGATGGAGGCCGGCGCCGGAGTCGGAGGCGGAGGCAAGGGGTCGTCGCAGCGATCCACGTCATCTGTCATCCGCTCGCCTGCGGGGACCCCCGCCGCACCGGCCCCTCGCTTTCTCCGCCCGTGTCGCGCCAGTCCGTCGCGGCCCCCTCGCCTTCATGCGAGTCATTTACGTACATACCATTAAGAAAGTTGTCGGTTACGCACATGCCATGAAAAAGTTCCCAGGTACTTGTATGCCATGCACCCAAAATTCGTTGACGTGTATGCCATTCCGTCCAACTTCAGAGCTACGGTGTAAAACCGACATGTGAAATGACCATTTTACCCCCCTTGGGCCCCACCAATCTTCTTCATCCTCCCCTTCTCCTTACTCCCGTTGCCGGCCAACCCATGAGTCCCCTCTCTCGATCCCATTCTCTCTCTTCCTCCCTAGCCGTGCTCCGTGCTCTGGGGCAAGAAGGTCAGGACCGCGGAGCTCGACGCGCGTCGCCTGGCCCCCCGGGGCTTTGATGAATCTATGAATATGAGGCCATTTTCTCTTGATGGATGACAAGAGAAGGAAATAACAGAGACTCTCTCCCTCCCATACGCTGTGTGCTCTTGAGTGTTTTCTCAGTGAGTTCTAGTTGTTCGTGTTCCCCTTTTCTCTGTGCTTGTGAGCCACCAACCAAAGGAACTAGATTTCTAACTACACATGCATTTTTTATCCAGATTCTTAAATCCCGTGACATCCAAAGAAGACAATTCCAAGTTTCTAACTATGACTTAGCTAGATAAAAACTTATCTTATGATAAAGAACTAATGTTATACACACACTCCAAAATCACAAGAGGTTACAATTTATATGCTAAAATGTTATATTGCAAGGTTCGTCAACTGTCATTGTGGGTACGGTGTGCTTTTGATGGCTTCAGCTTCAGTAACTTGTGTAACTCTTTCGTTTATGTAGCTACGGAATGCTCTAGCAGTATTGCACTTTGATTGCTGACTTCTAATTGCTTAGAAACTGAAGCCGCTTATTCTGTTTTCTCCTCAGTTATGCACACATCTACTAACAATTGCATGGAAGACATCTGATCCTTGTACCTTGAGGATTCTTATAAAAAAAAGTCGATGGGGGTTTCAGACAATACCAAATATCCCATAGATAGATTTCTTGTGCCTCCCGCGGTAGTGCACAGGTTATAGTATCACATTTTATAATAATAATAATAATAATAATAATAACAACAGTAATAATAATAACAACAGTAATAATAATAACAACAGTAATAATAATAACAACAACAACAACAACAACAACAACAATAATAATAATAATAATAATAATAATAATAATAATAGTAGTAGTAGACGATCAAATTTGAATTATCATTGACAATATTTTTTCCTGTTGCGTGGCCATGATCAGTGGTGAACCAAAAATACAGGATGCAGTACGTAGCAGCAGCATGCAAGAAATCTTAGAATGGATGTTTCTGAAGAGGAATAAGCAACTCCAATGATAGCGGTGCAGAACAAACAATTCAGATAACAAATACATTTGGAAAATCCATTAGTTACAAATTACGAGTGATCCAGACATCAGATGGAAGTACTCCATAGAATATTTCGTTAACATCGCAAACGGGAATAATACGCTCAAATTTTCTTGTTTCCAGGCTGTACCTCCTTATGCCTCCCCAAACAGGAAGTTCAGTAAGGAAATCAATTGCTTCAAATCTAATCCCAGGACCAGAGAAATATATACATCGAGGTAAGCATGCAGAATGATTCAATCCAAGGAATAATGCATGATCCATTAAAACATTCTCCTCCTCTTGGACCAGCATCTTGCGTGCATCCGAATCAAATTTGCAGATTCTGAATTCAATACCATCCGGGTAACAAAGATCAAGACTTACACAAACCTGCAGGAGATCACCCCACGGCGTCGACACCAGATGCCTAGAGAGGAGACGCTGTTGGAGCCTTGCCGATGCAGCAACAACCACCTCCCTTGTTGCTCCATCCTCTCCATCAAGATGCCATTTTCCCACCATCTCACGCTTTGTCACCGTGTAGAAGCTCCCTTTATGGTATACACAGTCAAGATAGTGATCTCTACCGCGTAGAGTTGAAACCACTTGCCACTTTTTCTGCCCTGCCTTAACAAAAGAAAGCGATCTCCTATCACAGTGGATGATCATTACGACATAGCCACTGCCTTTAGATGGACTGCAGGACAACACCGCCTTTTGGTAAATAACTAAATAGGAAAAAACCCTTGTTCTGTGATCCAAGTTCCCTTCGCTACTATAAATATCTGTGACTGGTGGGAGGCCGATCCTGGCCAAGGTGACAGGGTTGTAAAGAACAAGACTGCCGTGGCTATTCATAAAAATAAGCCATCCGTGAGAAGCTCCACAACATGAAACAAAGCAGCTCTTTGGAAAACTGACACCATAAGACTTGTCAGCATCAACAGGGTGGTACAGGTTGCATGTCACGGTTGGGTTGCACCTGCACCTTTTATGCACCTGCATATCCTCAAGGTGGTTACCCCAAGACAAGATCCATGGTGTGGAAGGGTGTGGAATTCCGGCAGTTGTGGCGGCAGCTCTCCATGTTGCGCAGACTGATGCAAAGGCAATTGCTTGGGGAAGCGCAAGGCGTTGCGAGATGTCTAGGAGGATATCAACTGGGAGATCAGACCAACTGGGGTCTGTAAAAGGTCCTGCAATATATATATATATATATATATATATAAGAAAGCAAATATGTTTAGTTCACGCCAAAATCCAAAGTTCAAAAGAAGATTCTCTGTCACATGAAGTACATGCACGGAATACTAAATATAGATAAAATTAAAAACTAATTGTACAGTTTGTTTCTAATTTGCGAGACGAATGTTTTGAGCCTAATTAGTCAATGGTTGGACAATAATTAACAAATACAAACGAAAGTGCTACAGTGCATTTCAGCACTTCAAAATTTAGATCTAAACACAGCGGTAGATTTGAAGTGTTCGAATATATTAGAAAATTGGACCCTTAATCTTCTGGAAATTGATCTGCGTCATGCAAACTGATGATATGGATGAGTAAACGTCGATAATAAGAAAAGCACAGTTCATTTTTTTTGAAAAAAAACGAAAAATTGTGTCTTTACAAGAGAAAAAAAGCGACAATAAATAAAACATTGATTTTGAAAGGATCGACAAATCTGATTTAATCTATCTAATCCTTCTGTGCTTTGATATGCAAAGGTTGGCAGACTTACCGAAGGCGGCGTTGAGAAACTCATTGCTGGGGGAGGAATCGGACCCAGGATGCGAATCTCGAGTAGTGGTTCCTCCCATACTGCTCAGTGGAAGAAATCAAGAGATAAAGACCAGAGGTAAAGGAGAAATCTCGGGGATATATAAGAGCGAACAAAGCCAAAATTTCCGTCAATTTTTCGTCTGGGCAAAATATACCATGTAGATAGTACGGAGCAAGAGAAGGAAAGAATAAATCGGATCGAACAAAGATCCAAATCAAATAGAAAAACTCCTCTAAATCGAAACGGAGGCCCCCTCAATACTCATATCTACCGTATCAGAAACATGACTACATGAGACATGGGCGGCGTGCGTGGACAGGCGGCGCAGCCCCGCCACGTGCGGCGCTGGTGTGAGACTGAGGCTGAGGCCGCCCATCCGGCGCTCCACGTTCACCATCACAGCCACCCGAGCCCGACACCGCTGCCAAGCTGCTTCCTCCTGCCTTGGATCTGCTTGGGTATCTGAGTATCTGACCTGGCGCCAGCAACGCAAAAAACAGAGTCAAAACCAGCTATGGGCGGATGAAACGAGGCCCCCACGCAGGGTGGTCAGAATCAGTGGTTGAGCATGATACTGAGATGGGAGTGTTTTGCTGAAGCTTCACTGGATCAGAGGGATCGACGGTCGTGTATGTGCGGTTTGAGGGTTATGGTCCCATGGTGGAGGAGATCAGGAGGTTGTTCGGGCCTGCAGCGGGTTGCGACTTCGGCGTGACACATCGTTGGTGACGACGACGCATGTGTTGACAGCTTGTTTCGAGCTTCTCCCACAAGTGGTTGTTGGTGGTGTGTTGTGTCGGGTGTGTTTGTTCTGTTCTGAGTTGTGTTCGTGTGGTGGTGTCCGCTTCAACGTGTTATGTACCATTGCTCTTCTCCTTACATGACATAGCAGTGCTTCTGCTTTTTTTTTAAAAAAAAAACAGCCATGGGGTGAAATTGCACGGATTTGAATGGTCTGGTTTTTGAGTCAGGGATGACAACCGAACTTCGACTTGAGGGGACAAATATAGACATTTCCTACTTAGTATATTTTTAATTAAATTTTTTTAAAAATAGTTCCGATTTCAAATTTCGCAAAACTATACTAGTACCGCCATATCACACAGCGATTATGGCTAACCGCCGTGTGGTATGGTGTTTGTGAACAGTACCCACGCGGCGGTACTGTGCACTCCCAACCGCCGTACCACATGATGATTTCAAATGAAAAATGTTTGAATTACAAAGTTATAGATCTCGTCGAAAGCTACAATTTTCATATAAAGTTTATCTTTATCCGAGTTCATACGGAAAAGTTACGAATTTTGGAAAACGAACTAAACCCTACCGCCGTGTGGTACGGCGGTTGGAGGTGCTACAGTACCACGGGGGCACTGTTCACAACAGCCGTACAACACGACGGTTGGAACACTGTAGCACCTCCAACTGTCGTATCATATGGCGGTTTGGCCCAACCGCCATGTCATATGACGGTAGTAGTATAGTTTTGCAAAATTTGAAATCGGTCATCTATTTTTGGAATAATTGAAAAAAATAAAAAAAATCTGCATTATCTGTACATCTGGGCCAAAAATTTTCTTTATGGATTTGTTCCTACGGCCTTTTAGCCTGGAATTTTTTTATATATATATTTTAATCCTTTTGCAAAATTATACGACCGTTTGAAAATTTATCAAAAATAAACATCAACCGCCGTAAGCCACGGCGGAAAAGGCCTACCGCCGTGGCCCACGGCGGCCGCACCTCTAACCGCCGTGACCCACGGCGGTAAGGTGACCGCCAACGGTCGGCTGCAGGGTGTGGGCCCCGTGGCACCCTACCGCCGTGCGCCACGGCGGTAAGAGCTGCGGCCGCCGTGGGCCACGGTGGTAGGTCCTTCCCGCTGTGGCGGACGGCGGCAGCCGCGCCTATATAAAGGGCGACGGCGGCCGCCGTCCCCCACGCCTGCCGCCGCCCTCTCTCCCTTCGGCCGCCGCCCCTCTCCTCCCTCCAGGTATGTATGTTTTTTAATTTTAATTAGTGTAAATAGTGTAGAAAATTAGATTCAGATTTAGAAAATTAGTTTTTAGATTAGAAAATTTAGAAATTAGTTAATTTAATTAGTTTAGATTTAGAAAATTTAGAAATTAGTTAATTCAATTAGTTTAGATTTAGAAAATTAGTTTTTAGTTTAGAAAATATAGAAAATTAGTTTATCAGTTCTAGAAATTGTAGAAATTATTTTAGCATACGTAGAAATTGTCGAAATTACTTTAGTGTGTTTAGAAAATATAGAAATTTAGTTTATCTGTTCTAGAAATTATAGAAATTACTTTAGCATGTGTAGAAATTCTAGAAAATTAGTTTATCTGTCGTGGAAATTGTTGAATTTACTTTAATTTGTTTAGAAATTTTAGAAAATTAATTTATCTCGTTTAGAAAATGTAGAAAATTAGTTTATCTGTTTACCAAATTGAAGAAAATACTTTAATTCGTTTAGAAATTCTAGAAAACTAATTTATATGTTGTAGATATTGTAGAAATTATTTTAGCATGTGTAGAAGCATGTTTAGAAATTCTAGAAAATTAATTCATCTCATTTGGAAAATGTAGAAAATTAGTTTATCTGTTTTAGAAATTGTAAAAATTGTAGAAAATTACTTATCTGGTTTTTTTAATTGTATATTTAATTTTTGTATGCAGCTGCAGCTATGGACCAGGCTCAGGCTTAGGCCGAGGCTCAGGCTCAGGCCCAGGCCCAGGCTCAGGCTCAGGCTGAGGCTCAGGCTGCTCGTGCTGAGGTTGAGGCGTACGTGACGCCTGAGTTGTTGGACAGGGAGATCGACCGCAGGCACCGCTCGTTCCTGTCCGCTGTCCTCGGAGAGGATGTTGGACAAGTGCGTTCCCGCACTACGCGCACGTTGTTGCCGATCCACGACCTTTGGGTTCCCAAGTACATGAACTGATGCTATGTTATTGTTTGTACTTTCATTTATCCTTTTGTTGTAACTAATAAATTACCTTATTTGTTTCAGACTACGCGCTACAGGACTCCTGCCTGTAGCGCGGTTAGTCCAGGGGGACAGCCTGCGCGACGCGATTCCTCAGAAGGATCGCATGACACGCTTCCAGTTTGACTTCTCCCTCCTCAGCGCGCTTCTGGACCACTGGAGGCCAGAGACCCACACGTTCCACTTCACCGTCGGCGAGATGACGGTGACTCTTCAGGACACATCGCTATTGATGGGCCTTCCTTGTGAGGGCGAGCCGCTGGGGGTGGCAGACATCTCCGCTGAGTGGCGTACAGAGTTCCTCACTCGGTTCGCGAACGTTCCTCGGAACGATCGCACCCCCGACCCGTACCAGGAGTTCGCAAATGCTCACGGACCCACCTTGACTTGATTGCAGCAGTTTAGCATATGTACCTTTACCTCATATTTCTCTTCGTTTTTGAAGATATGGAGACAATATAACTAACATTTGATTTTGTTTGTGCAGGCTGATTACCTAGCAGATGACGCCGAGCAGGAGACAGTCGACAGGTTCTTCGAGGCGTACCTGTTGTGACTGTTTGGGTTCGTGTTGTTCTACAGTTCGCAGGGTGACGCGGTGGCGAGGTACCTGATCCCCCACGCTCGGAGGATCGCCGACGCGCCCTTGCACGCCGTGCCCCAGATCAGTTGGGGCAACTCTGTTCTTGCCGGCGCGTACAGGGGCCTGTGCTCGGGGGTGTTGAAGGGTCGTTCGGCGGAGCCGATCCTTCTCGGCTGTCCTCTCCTTCAGCTCTGGTGCCACGAGCAGTTTGCGATTGGTCGGCCAGTCGTCTCCCTCTACGCGTACGAGCCCCTGCCAGAGGGCCACGACCCGCGCGACCGTTTCACCATGGGCTCGTTGTGGTGCCTTCGGATGGTAATTTCTTACCTTTGACTTCCAATTTGTCTTTCCATTTTATCTAGTTTGTTCAATCCACATTTAGGGTTCACATTTGGTTTGTATGCAGACCTCGTACGCCCACGACCAGACGAAGAGGGCGTACAAGGACTTCGTCGGTCAGTTCGACGCTCTCACGGACGCGGACGTCAGGTGGACGCCCTACTCAGAGGAGGCTGTCGCGAGCCGCGCACCACAGGGACTCTCGTCTTTGTGCTTCCGAGACCAGCACTACTGGATGACGACGAAGTCGTTGCTGTTCGACATGTACGTGTAGGAGTACGCCGTCCACAGGGTGTTGAGGCAGTTCAGCCGCTACCAGGAGTGGTCTGTGTCTGTGGTGCACACTGTTCCTAGCTCCACCATTGGTGAGTTCTCGTTAATTTTTAAATTTAATTCAGCGTTCGAAGATTTCAGCCGCTGACAAATATGTTTAATTTGTCGTAGGTGGTCTCGGAGGGGAGTTGCGGGCGTGTTTCTTGGGTTCAGAGGGTGCAGCCGTACGTGGACGGTTGGGCTACCGCGCCGCAGAACGTCGTCACGGAGGACCGGCCCCACGACGACACAGCGTGGGAGGCATACATCCAGTGGTACACCCCGAGGACTCGGTCGTGTGTGATGTACGTCCCACCACAGCCACCAACGTCGGTTCCGGACGCGGCGAGGGCGCTCGTTTCTAGTGTCGCGTACCCGGTGCGACGGGATCAGCACTACGACGCGGCAGTGAGTTTGAAAATTCACCACCTTTTCCTTATGGTACTTTACATTCTAGCATTTACTAATAATTTCTTTTGCAGTTCGACGTGATTGCGGACCTTTCACGTATTGTAGAGGAGTCGAAGGCGAGGCTGAACCACATGTCACACCAGGAGATCGAGGAGACGTTCCACAGGATGGGTGCCATCACCACGAGGTTCCTTGCCGCGGTCAACTACCGCGGCAACCCGGCTCTACCACTGTTTCCACGGTATCCCCAGTCGACCTCTAGCTCCGCCTCGACTGGTCGTTCCCACACGGCACCGTCGTCCTCGTCACGGCCACCCTACCATGCAACTTTCTACCCGGCGCGCCCTCCGGTGCATCCTCCCTTGAGGATGTCTCCTCTAGAGGGCCTTTCTCTTAGAGGTCCTGCACCTACACCTGCACCACCACCAGGAGGACCAGGACCGGCACCACGAGGACCTGCATCAGGACCAGCACTAGTACCAGCAGCAGCAGCAGCAGCACGAGCAACAGCACCGGTTCATTCCTCGTCCACTGGCGCTGTTCTTCCGTCAGGTAATGACCACAACTCTATGTCGAACCATATACAAATACTAGATTGTATTAGCTAGGATACGTGATTTAATAATACTATTTGTTCCAGTTTACGGCAGCAGCGGCGACACTCCTGACTCCACCCTAGGGGACCAGGTCGGAGCGTCCGGGTCCGGGTTCGACGACTTGGCCTTCGACTTCGACTTCTTGCAGGGTTTGCAATCGCAGGACGGGCTCAGAGGGTCGCAGCTAGGAGGCGCGCCACCCACGTGGACTCAAGAGGGAGCATGGACGCAGCCAGAAGGCTCGCAGCTGCCAGGAGTGAGCGGTGGGGCGCAGCCAGGAGGCTCGCAGCTGCCAGGAGCGAGCGGTGGGGCACAGCCGTCTCCAGGAGGCTCGCAGCTGCCAGGCGCGAGCGGTGGGGCGCAGCCGTCTCCAGGAGGGCTGCTAGGGTCGTCCCACGAGGTTGCAGGGTCGGCAGCGGCGATGGCGACACCGCAGCCGACTGCTGATGATAGGCGTCGGCAGATCCACCCACGTGACCCGTTGACGTACCCTCGCGAGCAGACGCACGCCGCAGTCCGAGCTGACAGGCTGCTCAAGAAGACCAGACGATGCTAGATTAGGTCGCATATTATTTGTACAGGAGCACTATTATATGTGATCATGACTATTTTTAGTATGTCACTTTGCTTTTCTTTATTACAACCTAGTTTTCTTTGTCATAAAGTTAAAAATAAAAAATTAATCATTATGTTAAAAAAACAACCCGTCGAAAAGCAACCGCGGCGGTACGGTAGGCAGTAGGTTCGAGATCGAGTATCATTGAAGTCGAAAAGCAACCGCCGTGGACCACGGCGGTAGATCCGGATGTCGCGCTTATATAAAGGGCGACGACACAAGCCGTCCTGCCCGACCCTGCCTCCGCCTCCCTCTCCCCACGGGCTGCTCCTCCCTCTTAGGTAAGTTTCCTCTCTTTATTTATTTTATGTAATAGTTTAATTAGTTTAGAATATTGTAATTAGTTAAATTAGTTATGATTTTGTGTAACTAGGGATGTCTACTTCTGCCGCCGGAGGGGGTGAGGATGGTAATGGTGGTGGTCATCCGAAGGGGAAAAACACAAATGCGGCAACTGATCCGAAGAAAATGAGCACGCTCGAAAGAGGCATGCTTCGATATATGTAAGGAAAAACTGCAGATGCCATTGCAAGAGGAGAGGAACCTCCTTGGAATGCTTTTTATGCTCCACCAGACATGCATTATTATTTGTAAAGAAAAACTGCAGATGCCATTGCAAGAGGAGAGGAACCTCCTTATGGTGGTCTTTATGCTCCGGGTGGTCTTTATGCTCCACCAGCAGACCCGTGTGTTGCTAATCCACCAGCTAAAAAAGGTACAAGGAAAGATAAACCTTCGTCGTCACATCACAAGAATGGCTGAAGTTTATCATTTTCTAAGATTTTGTAATCTTTTCTGCAGTGCTGTGTAATATTTGAATGAACTGGATCCTATTGTGATTGTGTTGTAATAATCGAACCAGTAGTCCTTAATTTCCCTTGTTAATTTTCTACTAGATTCAATAAAGTTTTAACAAAAAATTAAAATGACCCCAACCGCCGTGGCTCACAGCGGTTCGGCCTAGCCGCCGTGGCCCATGGCGGTTGAGCCTAGCCGCCGTGGAGATTCCCCAACCGCCGTGGCCGGCCACCCGTGGGCCACGGCGGTTGGTTTGTAAACGCCGTGGCGCGGCCGCATGGCGGTTGGTGGACAAATCTGATAAATTTTCAAACGGTCGTATAATTTTGCAAAATGGTTAAAAAATATATATATATATATATATTCTTTAGCCTGATATTTAGCCCAAATGAAAGTGGTCGAGCTAAAGGCCCAACAACAGATTCGGCCCAATACAATTCATTTCCATCGCTAACATTGCTACAGGGGCGGCCGCTGCAGTCATGCAGATAAGGCTCTCCGCTTCCGGCCTTCCGCCTGCGCAGTCCGCACCTCTCTCCCTCCCTCTCTATCCTCTCCGGGTCCGGGACGCCCAGTCCACTTCAGCTCGGTTCGACACCGCGACCGCGACTCCACCGCCGGCGCCGCGCCCGAGCCCAGCCAACACCGGAGCCAATGGTGGCTCCCGCGACGCTCTCCCTCCGCCCCTACGCGGCCTCCGCGCCGCCCCGTACCGCGCCGCCCCGCTCCCGCGCCTGCTTCGCGCCCGGCACCCGCCCCCCGTCCCCTTCCGTCGCCGTCTCCCACCCGCCGCGGCACTTGGGTAGTCTCCGCCGGGCTGTCGCCGTCGACTCCGACCAGCAAGGCTCTCCCGACCCTCCCGAGCAGGTATGTATGGTTCCCTGATTCCCTCCTGTTGCGCACCACTCCATGGCATATGCGCGGAGAATTCTGTTGTCGTGACGTGGCGTTCGCGGACAGGAGAAGAAGCCCAAGACGTACTACTTCCTGGTGGCGAACGCCAAGTTCATGCTGGACGAGGAGGAGCACTTCCAGGAGCAGCTCGCCGAGAAGCTGCGCAACTACGCCGAGCGCGATATGGAGCAAGACTTCTGGCTCGTCATCGAGCCCAAGTTCCTGGACAGGTTCCCCGACATTACTAAGCGCCTCAAGCGTCCGGCCGTCGCGCTAGTCTCCAACGATGGCAACTGGATCACGTGAGTGTCTATGCATCGAGCAAGCCCTGCTTAAATACCACCCAAATGCATATGCTTGCCTTGCCTCGCGTGGTTTCTCCAGTATAGCGCCGTGTGAAATTGCCAGTATGCCACTGTCATATTGTCATGCACTGATGCTCATGCACAGAGCTTGCAAATCTAAACAAATGCCCGCGCTTGTAATTTTCAGGCAACCAGCATCATCTAATGGTCAGCATCGGCTTTTAGTATGTGATTCGCATCTGATTGCACCTTGCCATCTAGCTGTAATATGTTTACTCAGTCAATGACATCACTTGAAATGTGGGTATACCTACAGCATTAGCCCTTGGTAATCCTACAATATAGTTACAATTAGGTCCACACTCATCAGCAAGTGACCTTTAAATATGCTGACCTTTTGTGTCCATTAAAAAAGACACATGCTGAGACATGTCTGTTTCAGTTGATTCAGGTCCAAATATCCCTTTGAGAAAGGATTTAGATCTGTACGAGAAATGTGTAACTGCTGTGACTAGATTATATCCTAAATTCTTGATAATATTAGATGGTAGTGCTTAAGGGTGCCTCTTTTTTTTTTCCTTTTCACCGGCTGGTACAACCTTATTATGATGCTACATCATAGTGATTAGTAGAGTGATTAAATTTGAAAGTTAGTGAAAGTAAGCATAGACAAATAATTCATAAGCTAAATACACACTGAGATTGGCAGGTTATCTTTTAGTCTTTGCCCCCTTTGGTCTATTTCTGTCCATTTTTTCAGCTGATGTGGCAGTCGTGCAGTACTGAACCCTTAATGTTCTCCATTCCTCTCTTTTACTTCCACAGTTTCATGAAGTTAAGGCTAGACAGGGTCTTACAAGGCCAATTCGACGCAGAATCAGTTGAAGAGGCATTGGCTTCTAACCCTGTTGAGTTGAAATTTGACAAGCCTGATAAATGGACAGCTCCATATCCTAAATATGAGTTTGGATGGTGGCAGCCCTTCTTGCCTCCAAAGTCCAGCAATGGCACGGCATAGAGATAAGCAGCAATCCGTATGAGGAATGTAAGATTTCTTCCATGTAAGTGATTGATGTAATTTAATTTTGATGAGTATGTAGCACTTGAGGTTGTACGAGTACAGTTAGTTGAATTAGATGCAGAGCTTTGGTAATACCAAATAATCACCAGTATTTTTTAGAAAGTTGTGGTTTTGTTATGTCCGATGCATCTTTTTCTTGATAGATGCACATTTCTGTAGGTTATAACACAAGGCACATTTCAGTCTGCCAGGCCAAAAAGACACCTCTGAGTCACAAATAAGTAGAACTTTATTCACATTGCTTCCTGTCCTGAAATAAAAATAGAGATGCATTCTTCTTTCTTTCTTTTTTATAGGAAAAACGCTCATAGTATGACAGCACTACTATTAGTCTTGTCCAAGGCCTAAAACGACAGGAAAATCTGTTGCCATTTTGTCAACTTTAAGTCACCATGGAATTGGGCTTAGGCAGACTGGCACACAAAGATACAACTAACTTATTTTATAGATATACCAAACACTGATAATTATTGTGAAATATGAAAAATAAATCATAGCAGAAATCAGCACGTTCATTATACTTCAGTTGATAGATATAAATTGGATGTCTAATGTTGAGAAAGCTTATTAGAGCATTCGACACATGACAGAAGTGCAGTACCTACATCATTGGGGGGACATAACCACAACAGTTAGAACTTAGAACACACTGAAATAACAAGTCATCAACTGCATTCTGACGACACACACATGACTAATTCCCAAGCTACCAAACTAACACAACCCTTAGTACTTGATGAAACCTGGCACAAGTTACTAATCTTGTAATTTCTCCTCCTCCAGTCTTTAGATGCTCCAGAACCTGCAGAATCAAGCGAAATTAATGCCTAATGGTTCATGGGACATTAAGCTAAAAAGGAAAATCATAATATAGAAGAGAAAGATATGCAGGCATGAAAGGCTGCACATGCAAGCATGTGGAGAAGTGGGTTTCTTTTGAGTGTTTTGTTAGCTTGCTGCCGGTTAAGAAACACATTTGCTTGGCTGGTGCAGCAGTCTTGAAGTGGGTTTCTTTGAGAAGTCGGTTAGTTTGCTGGCACTGAAGAAAAGAATTGCTTGGTTGGTGTGGAGATCTTCACGTGTTAAAGTGGGTAGCCATGGGGAGACATGGCCCATGTGGAGCTTGCCAAGACTCCATTTTTGCGCATGCATGTGGGTTATGCTGGTAGGTCAATGATGAATACAAAAAGAACTTTAGAATCCTTGCAATGAGTTGCGTTATTATTATTATTGAAATGAAGGAGTTGCGTTATTGGTAAGTGCTCTAGTAGCTTTATATGAACAAAAGAAAGCCATGTCATGGACATACTTATAGATGTTTGCTGGACCGGAGAAGTAGACATTTTTAGTTGCTCGGAACATCTTCAAATGACGAAACTGCTTTGTTTTCTAAAGAGAAGCTTTTCAAGTGACGCAACTGAATATGTAAACAGTAAACGCGCTGATAGAGAGGGAGAGGCATAGGTGAGCGAAAGCACTAAGAAAGTGAAGATCAACTTGGAGGGGAGCTGGTCAAGGTCAACGTTCTTCTTACATGCAGAAATAATGTGGTTAAATCAAGAACAGGAAAGAATGCCTGTGGGCCTTCGCTCTCGGTGCCCCAAAATCTGGAGACTACGACCATAAACGGAGCAAAATCAAGAACAAGACGAATCCACTGCGCGATCCAGAAGAAGCACCGGGTTGGAGAAAAGCACTGCCTAGATACATACATGGCAACACGACGCAGGAGTGCTGCAGCTAGGCGCCCCAAACGGTGATCCCCTGCATCATGTTCTTGAACTCGCCGAAGTCGACGCGGCCGTCGCGGTCGGCGTCGACGTTGCAGATCATCTCCTGCACCGTGGCCAGGTTGCGCGCCTCGGGCAGGCCGAGCTTCTTGAGCACGGCCTGGAGCTCGGCGGCGGAGATGTAGCCGTCGCCGTCCTCGTCGAACACGCGGAAGGCCTCCTTCATGTCGCCCTCGTCGTCCTCCTCAGGCACCTCCTCCGGGATGGGGCCGAACAGCGCGTCGCCGAGCGCGCGGTGGAGGGACTCGAAGTCCTCGAAGCGGAGCCCCGCGGCGCCGGCCGGGATGTAGCCCCCGACGGCGGCCTCCAGGCCGGAGCGGTCGGCGCCGAGGCCGAGCGTGTCGAGCGCCGAGGCCATCTCGTCGAGGGTGATCTCGCCGTCTCCGTTGCGGTCGAAGAGGTCGAACACGCGGCGCAGGCGCAGCGCGTTGAGGCTGCCGTTCCGGAGGCGGAACGACGGCGAGGGCTTCTTGGACAGCGACGGCTTCGCGGGGGCGGCGGCGGCGGCGGGAGGAGCGGCGCTCTCCATCGTGGTGTGAACTCGCGGCTCCCCTTCTCTTCCTTGCTTCGGTGGTTGGCTTGTGGGCGTTGCGGATGCGAGGCACTGAATATTTCTGGTGTTCGTTGTCGCTGGCGAGGGGCGGGTTTTATAGAGAGAACTCCCGTCGTGTTTTTTTGGTAGGGGTAGGCACACGGCCAAATGAATATCTTCTCCTTTTTTTACACCTTGTCCCGCTTTAAAATTTGAGATTTTTAGTGACATACATACGCCCATATGGGATCACCGAACTATATATCATACATTTGTCAGCGTCACGGTGATTTAAGATGTTTATTACTTAGTGTCGCTGTCATGCGCATTTTTTAGTAAAAAATAAGAGAAGTTGACAATATTATTTGCGTTACATACGAGTTGATTGTTCGTCTAGAACTCTAGATAGGCATGGAGCCATGAGGTGATTCGGAGTTTCGGACCCGCCCGCGGTTCTGGCCTTGTGGGCTTTTAGCGCGAGGTCCCGCTTCGTCAACATTGAGTAGTAGTACTATGTCCTTCCGTAGAGATCCCAATCAGTCGTTGATCAGTGCGATTCTCCCCATCTACCGCTCGTCGTTGACCACCTCGTCTCCCCACGTGTCTCCAATTATCACGCCCCCGGTAGCTCTCCTCCCCCTCGGAACGAATAATCAAAGCAGGCCGATGGAGCTCCGGCACCGGGGAGAGCGCAGGGGGAACGTGTCCCCGTGTCCCGCGAGTGCCGAGCACGACGGCTCGGCGTAGACGACGTGCCCGTGACTCAGACCACCGCCTCGTCCGATCGGTGCTCGTCTGTCTCATCAGTCACCCGAAAGGACCAAGAGCCATTTCGCTCCCACTGCAGCTGTCTGCCCGAGCAAGGCAACCATGAACGCGCCCGCGCCCGACCTTCAATTTTTCTGGCGCGCCGCGTCTTGCCCCCCGTCCTGTCAACTCTCGCCGAGAAGCAGTGGTTCATCGCGCAAGGGCGGAAAGGCGCAACCACTGCGCACTCTGCCCGTCGTCTCCCCATCTAGAATAATGGTGGCCAAGGGCGACGATAAGTCTGAGGCTGGAACCGAACGCGGCTACATGTAAAAGGCTTTCGTTTCGTTTCTAGATCGCCAAGGGGGAGAGCCCCCGTCAGCCGGGCTAAAGGTGCGGCCGATTCCGTCGCCAGAAATGTAACCAAGTCCCGAGTCGTAACGGCGACAGGGGAGTTTCGAGTTTGACGGGCGCCGATCATGAGTTCATATGGCCGAGGGGGAAAGGGCGGAAATGAGGCATCAGATGCGATCAAAAGCTTTGAACTGCGTACGGTAGACTTGGCAAGAAAAGTTGGAGGCGCCGGCCGCTGTGGATTGACGGAGGGAGCACCGCGCGCCCGCCGCGATGGTCATGTGGCGGTAGTAAACGCGGGTCGACGTCTCGGCGAACGTGACGCCACATGGCCGTGCCCCGGCTGCCTACCTCTGTGCGTGGCTGCCGTTAATATTCTGACTCGGCCCGGCACTTGGGCAGCGCGCCCTGGGCGCCGCGCCGCCGCCCGGCCGGCTAGTGCTCACCACGCCGGCCGGCGGCTACCTCCTCCTTCCTCGCCGTCGGTTGGCTGCTACCAGGGCCCGACGGCCCGGTCCAAGTCACACGCCTGCGCGAGCATGTGCGTGCTTTCCGACTAACGTCGGTCGATCACGACGCCGGCGAATAGCCAAATCTAGTGTCTGCGTCGCAGCGCCACCATCCCTTATCTCTGGCGCACTGATGAGACGCGACGAGACGTGTAACGGGCTGCTCCTCCGTTCGCTGCTCTCGCGCAGCGCGGCCTGCTCTGCTTTCACACCGTAGCTGCATTTGTGCTGGAGGAGCCCAATAATTCTGAACTCGACCAGGCGAGGAAAAAGGAAAGCAGGGTAAACCCTCCTCCTGCTCGATCAGGTTTCCGTTCTCATAAAAGTTCACGTCTTCACGAGACGACGCTGACACCCCCCCTAGCCGATTGATGACCTGGCTGTGACCCCGGTGACCCATGGAGTCTTGCATTGCAGTACGGTTCTGCTGCGACACGGGCGGCTCCACCGCTCCATCACCATCACGAGCACGTACGATTCCCGCGTGGCGTGTGGGTAGCACTAGCAGCAGCCGTGGGCCGTCGCCGCCGATGGGGCACCGCCGCACCGGCGCACCGCGGTTGGCCACAGAGCAAAAGGCCGGGCGCGGGGCGGGTGGCCCCCGGGAGGCCGGGATATCTGCCGCTGGGCGCGTGGATTTGACAACGAGCGCGTTGCCGCGGTCTCCGCCGCGGTCGCGCCTAGTGCCGTGCCAATCACCTAACACCAGCGGCAAGTGGGCGAGTAGAGTACATTATCAATCTATCATGAAGACGCGGCGAGGGCGTGACGACGGGCGCCCGCGCGGCCGCGCCGTTAACCATCCGCGGGATCGACGCGGTTCGCACGCTGTGCCTGGTACCGGTTGCGTGCTGCGACGACGGCGCGTGCAGTCGTGGCTAGGTCTCGGATTCCCCCCAGGATTATCTATCAACCGCTCGCTCTCAGTGGCGCACCACATCAACTTCTAGACTGCAAGGTTGATCAGCTCCCCTCAGACGCTTCTTCTCTTACAACTAAAAAGTGCAACCAAAGTGGATCCCCTGGATGGCTGAGGTCTGTGTTAGTTGGGTGAATAAAATTGCTGAAAATGTCAGATCGAATTTACCATGTTAATTAGAAAGACTAAATAATATAATTTTAAACGGCGGTTGAAGGCTATTTGTAAATTTTTAGATCCGGCATTATTTTTGAAAAATTCTAGTATTCGGATGATTGGTTGGGCCATTGAATGGGTCTGTACTCAGGCGTGCTAATGGGCTGATCCAGTTTCCTTGACGAGGTTGAGAGTTGGGCTGGATAACTTTACCGAGCAGTACCCCCTTCCGAGCGAGAGAGAACTTGAACGGAACTCGGAAGGAACGTCCTGCTGCTACGCGCATCTTCGTATTGGCCGTCGTCGTCGCTCTTGCTCCCCTCTCGGCCAAGAGCCCAAGACCAAGCCGGCGCGCCGCCCTTTCACGCCTGCTTGCGTCGCCTCACCGGCGCTCGCTATCCGTCCCGCCGCCGCGGTCTCTCTAGCTCTTAAGGTAAGTCCTCTCTCTGGCTACCTTCCGATTCGAGATGCGTTTCGGCACCGGCCTCGGCATCTCGCCTCAGATCTTGTGGGCTAGGGTTTCAGCCCGGTTTGCCCTTCTTTGGGGATAGGGATGGATGGCTACTGTGTTGGTTCCGCGATGGCCCGAGGCTGAGGATCTTCGCGGATCGGGGGCTTTCTCGGCTCGATTCGAGCTGCTGTTATGATCTTTTGAACCGGGTCCCGAATCAAAGTCATTACTTAGTGTGTAGTCTTGTTCTTTTACGCAATTTTTATTGTATATCACGTCAATTACAATGGCTTATCTGGTGGTGTTGGAAACGACACTGTATTTTTAACTTTATAATCTGTTATAGCTACCAGGATGCTGCTGCCTTTTGTTATGTCGAATTTGTGCATATTGAGTAATCTGTTGCCTTTACTACGATGTTTAGTGATCTGCATACATTAAGAACATCTTTTGGAACTGATAGAAGTATGGTATGCAGGAATGTTGGGACTGTGGACGTTGCTGGAGGGCTTTTTGCTTCTCGCAAATGCGTTGGCGATACTGAACGAAGACCGTTTTCTTGCTCCTAGGGGATGGAGCATGTCTGAAGTGTCAGGAAATGGACATACAAAGTCGTTGAAGGGCCAGATCGTGGGGCTTATCTACGCCACGCAATTTCTGAGAATGCCCTTGATAGCCCTTAATGTTCTTATCATTTTTGTGAAGTTGGTGTCAGGCTGAGCCTCGCTGTATAGTTTTGGCTGTTGGGTTGGGTCAATATCAGTTCCGGCATTATGTAAAGTTAAATTGAAATATGTTTGTGTTGACTCCAAAGTAGATTTCTGTTGTTGTTCTGATAAATTAAATCTGGTCAGAAAACAGTTTTTTCAGCATTTATACTGTTATAATGTGTTGTGTGCCAGTGTGATCAATTTGTTTGAAATGCGTTTCATGCATTACGCGTGGTTATCTTTTCTCTGTTCTTACCTATGAATTGCTGACCCATTTGTTGTTTACGATCATTTTTCATGGTTGCCTCCCCCCATTTTAGTGCTCAGTGTTGTTTTGCAGTTGGATAATGCTTTACAGCCAAAGGCATTTGTCTCCTACCTTTAGGCTGAGTGGTGATACAAACCAACCTTTTGTGTTAGTGAGCCTTGTCCATATTCCACCCTCAATTTGCAGATCTTTTCTATGGAAACTACCCTTGGTCGAATCTGATTTTCATTCACGTTCAGCTCCCTTGATATTCAGAAATGCTTTCAGTATAATTCAATGCTACAGATGGTGATCAAGTGGAGAAGAAAACTACCTATTCACTCATTTCTGTTGCAACTTGCAGAGATGTTCAGGTTATATTCATATGTAAGGTATGCAGAAGCAGCACCCCTTTTGTTCAACAAACAATTCAATATCTGTATCGGCATGCTCGAGCATTGAACACCTTAATAGTGTCCCAACATATTTTTTTTGGGTACTAATTCTATAGCTGTAGTGTTTTCCCATACAATGTTGGCATAAATGGTTGCCTCATTTGGCACCATTTCTCTATCAACTTATTATGAATATGAACAAGATAAAGATCAAGCAAATATCATGGGATATCTTTGTACAAATTACACCCCTTCCCCATCTTGGTAGCTGCATTCATCAGACCATAATTTTCTTCCCATCACATAGTATGACTAATATTATTGTGTTGAATTGCAGATCTCCTCTTAGTCAATATTGACATTGCACTTTTGTTAATGTGAGGTCCACACCAAGCTCTGGCTCAACAATGAGTTTAAGTGTTGGAGAATGCTCGTAGTGTGGTGAGAGCTTCAGAATAAACTTGGAGATGATAAGAGAGATGAGGATCTTGAGCTCAGCCATAGCAAACCCCTGCCCTAGGCAGGTCCGTGCCCCAGCACCAAAAGGCAAGTATGAATGTAGCTGGGGTCTAACATCAGAGAAGCGCTCTGGGTTGAACTCTTTCACATCGGGGCCCCATAGCTTAGGGTCAAGATGCATTGTGGAGACAGGGATGTAGATGTTGACACCTTTTGGTATATGCACACCTCCAAGCTTCAGGTCCTGGAGGGCCTGCCTTGATACAAAGGCCCCTGCCGGGTACAAGCGCAAGGTCTCCTGGATCACCATTGTCAACTAAATTGGCAAACAGAAGTTAGTGGCATGTTACAGCAAATCAAATCAGTGCCCTTTTCAACATTTAGGAATAGGATAAAGAGCATACATTTTTCATTTTCTGAAGTGACTGGGAGTCTAATGGCCGGCCTCTGCAGACTTCATGCACCTCTGCTCGTACCCGGTCCTGCCATTCTGGGTGCAGCCCAAGGAGCATTAGACACCAGGCAGCTGTGACAGCTGTGCTCTCATATCCTGCAAAATATATGCTCTTGCAATTATCCACTATAAAGTTCTCTGCCTCGGCGATAGCCACCCTGCTGTAGCTTGCGCTGTGAAGAATTGCACTCAGTAAGTTCCTGTCTTCTCCACTTTCCTTCACAATTTCTAGGATAAGTTCGCGGACTTCTTTGTGAAGCTCCCATGCCTGCTTGTTCCTCGTCGAAGGGAAGAACCTACAAGCATTTAAAATATGTCCCTTAGTTTTTTATAACCAATATGTTGCTTTTTTATTCCTCCTCAAAATCAAATATGTACTTGTGCTATGTTTCTAACCAGGAGTTATTTCCCCCCTAACCTTAGGCCAGTCATTTCAGCTAGCACATTTGGCTTGGACACAGCTTGCTGTAGTTCTCTTATCTTTATAAAAATTTCCTTTCCTTTGATGTAGTTGCTTCCGAAGCATGTTCTAGAGATCACATCTGCAGAGTAGGCCCTAATGTCATCATCGATCTTAATGTCTGTGATCCCACCATTTCTGTCAACTCTCTCTTCCCACAACTTCAGCAATGGCTGCGCGGAATCGACCATAAGATCCACCATGCCCTGAACATGTGAATGTTCAACGGTTAGGCTAAAATTTCAAAATTCATGGCTCTCTGCTGCCTCCAGCTAATGAACTAAGTGACTGCGATAGGAGCTGAGTAAAAAATGCAGAGTTACTGAAGTGGTCCCGGGACTGTCCTAGTTAAAATATTTGTCACACATTCCCTGTCTTGATCAGAATGTTGCAGTTTTTCATGCCAGATCTCATACTGAACTGCCATTCTGAATTATGTTTACAAATAAGCAGGCACATATAGGCCCACAGCTTAATTGCTGAGGCCCACGGATCATGGCTTTTAATGTTCTTGCATCAATCTGAAACCTCTGAAATTTATCCGCAGACGAACTTTATTAAATATTTTCTGCGAGACTGCAGTACAGCTCTCTTTGAGCAAGCATCTCAGGTGGATTGCCAACTCCTAAGCCAGCAAGTGAGCAGCATCTCAAAGTTTTCATTTTCCATAATTGGTGTGTTTGCATAGCTTTGTTAACATACAGTATTCTATGGTACAACTGTTAATTACCGGTACTTATTGGTTGGGACAGTGTGACGCCTCATACCTTGACCTTCTCCAGGAAGAACTCAGGGGCGATGATCTTCCGCTGGTGCAGCCAGGCCTCCCCGTTGGACTTGAGGATGCCCCCGCCGAACAGCGGCTCGTGTGTGGCCTTGAGGTAGGAGCTCTTGCCGAGGTCCAGCGACACGCAGAGGTTGATGTCCCGGACCACGTCCGGCCGGCTCACGTGAAGGAATACGACGTTCCCCATGGAGTAAGAGAATATGGGACCTGCATTTCAGTAAAACCTGACAGCTTAAGCTCGGCCTGTTCCTCAAACCGGTCACTGTCTAGTTGCTGAGTATATGCTGCCACAGCGAAATCAGTAGGTTAATGGGAATCCGGTACTGATCTTCATCACGTATTGCTAAAAATAGATGCGGACAGGGGTCCAGCCACGGCCCACGGGGGTTGTATCATATGCTCAATTGTGGAAAATAAAATACATTTGATCACAGTCTATTCATCATTCATGGCACTGTTATCAACTTATCTACCTATCATACTAGTGCTAGAGAAACTGGGGAAGCTGCAGAGTTACTGATCCTGTTCAATGGTCATCCAGGGTTTTATGTCCGGGATCTTTTTTTTTTTTTTAAATATCTCCAGGTACATCCAGTTCTCTGATCAGTATTTTACGTAAGACTAATTTCTGTTCAATTGTCATGCAAGGATCGTGGGATCTAGCTTCAGGGAAGACAAATTTCATGGCACGTGCCACGTGGTCCCCCGGCAGCTCACGAGATATATATCCATCGAAGGGGGGAAATATCAGCAGGATCGCTCGCCGTCGCCGGGAAGGCGACACGGACACGGCGGTGGGCACACCGCACACTACAGTGTCGTCCGGTACTCCCGCTTCCGCCCCCATCCCATTTCGTCATCCATAACCGCGCGACTTTTCTTCCCGCCGGGAGGCGGGGGAGCAGAGCACGCGTGCACGGAGGAGCCAACCCGCGCCCGGCAGCCAGCCGGAGGCGGCCAACCACCAAACCGAAGCAGAACGGCCGACCTCTCCGCCTGCCGGTCGGTCCCCGTTGTTCCTTTCCCACCAGGCCGCCGTCCCTCTCGAGCGTGGGGGAGTGCGAGATCACATCGCAACGGGCTGGACGACGACCGGCCAGGCCAGCGTGAAGCAGAGAAGCAGCAGCGGGCGCGGCCCCCGCGCTCCACCTGCGCGCGCGTGGGCTGCGTGAGGGGCCGCACGCGCGCGCCCCACGTGGTGACACCGACGTGCCGCGGATCACGCCAACGCCCTCTCTCTCTCTGACCGGTCTCGCTCGGGGAGGGATAAGACTGTCCGCACCGGTGGAACTCCAAATCCAACCTCTAAAAGGAATATTCCTGCCTGGTCATCAATGTTTTTCAGTTCAGTACCGTTTTCTCTGCACCCGTCAACCTCTATATCTCAAACTCAATACCAACCACCAGTTGCGGGTCCCACATGTCATACTCCTTCTCTTCTCCCTCTCCCTCCCTCCACTCTCTCCCCCTCCCCACCTACCCCGCGGCCCCCTCCACTCTCTTTCTCCCCTTTCTCCCTCCTCCCCAACACGCCGGCGGAGCAGGGCATCTCCACAGAGACGGCGCCGCCCCCGCCCTACCCGCCCCTGCCACCCACTCCACAGCTCGCGGCAGAGAGAACAGGCGGAGATCCACCGGCGCATCTGCCCCCTCCTCTTCTCCCTTCGTCGGCGGCGCGGGACTGGATCCGGTGGCGCGGCTTCGACGAGCGGGACGAGGAGCTGCTCCCCGGCGCGGCGGGGGCCCCTTCTCCCTCCCCGGCCCAGCGCGCTCCACCTACCCCACGCCGACGGGGAATCAGGCGTCCAGGTGCTCTCCCTCCTCGACGCAGGGGCGGGAAGCGGTGGTGGGCGCGCGCGAGGTGGACGACGAGGAGGAGGCACCGGCGGCAGGAGTCGACGCCGCACACCTCCGAGCTCCGGCAGCCCGCATCCTCGTCTTCATCGCCGACACCTCAAGTGCCCGGATCGAGCAGCAGGGGAATAAACCCCGGGGGGACCTCCCTGCGTGCCTCGCCGGCGGGAGCAAGGCGGCTGGTGCCGGCGGCAGCGACAAGGTGGCTCCGTCGATTCGATTCGAGTGGTTGGGTTGGCGCGCAGGAGCCGAGCTCGACGCCGGAGGCACCCTCGGAGGCGACGGCGGCGCTGCCCCTGCTCTCTCCCGTGGTGGTTGGGGATGGCGCGAGCGGTAGTTGGGGCATGATGGGGCCCGCGCGAGGGTGCCGTCGCGTTCCCGGCAAGGACGCCAGGGATGGCGTCGCCGCAACCGAACGCCACCGTTCCGGCGCGTTTAGCGCCCCCCGGTGCAGCCACAAAAACGGCAAAATCGACCTGGAGGTCGCTTTGCCGGCCCTATCCAGGTCGCCAGTGCGGACAGTCTAAGCTGGATGGAGATAGGGAGCGCTACACGACCCGACCGAGCCCAGGAACGTAGATGAAGCTATGCGAGCCGCCCCATCCTCACTGATGTGATACGCTGGCTCAGTGGCTCTTGTGTTCTGCGTGCGATACATTGCGTCCTCTTCCCCCGTGATGCCGCCGTGACGTGACCTGTATTGTGATGTTTTCTTGGGTGGCTACCACCCATTGGCCGTTTGCGGTTTTACTTTGATGTTCTACTGTTCACTAAAGTGTGTGGAATGTAGGGAGGAAAACAAGTCAGAGCAATCTCTCTCTTTTTTCCTCTGAATTTTCCATACACATGTGGAGTCATTTTAACAAACTGGGCCTTGAATTGGAAGCCGCAAGTGAAATCGGAGCCGTTTGGTGGAGCTCCATCTGATTCTGATTCTATATAAGAGCCCATTCTCTAGGATAAGTGATTTATGTGAAAAGTGATTTCTTTTATTCTCTAGCATAAACTTTTCAAATCAGGATAAAGAGTCACTTCTCTAATAAAAAAGTTATTTTTCAGCTCCCAACCTCCTAGTTTATTTTTAAAAATCAGCAGAGAATCACTTCACATAATCGGCAGAGAATTACTTATCTATGAAAAATGTGTTACAAAACTTCTGCTGGAATCAAGAGAATTAGCTTTGAAAACTTTGCCAAACACACCTTTACCTCAAGGGAAGCATGATGCATCTGCTCTCTCCATCCCATAAAAAATGATGTTCTGGGATTTCTTACACAAATTAATAGTGAATGTAAAAGACACGTGTACCGTACCCTTAACTACTTTACTTTTGTGTATAGAAAATAGAGAAAATATATTTCTATTTAATAATATTTGCATAAGATGCATATGATTTTATCCTAAACTATTATTTTTTGGAATAAATTTTGAATGATATAACATCATTCTTTTTTTTAGACGGAGGAGTACTTGACTTCTAGCTTCCCGGTTCCCAAGGCACCAAACCGGACCCCTTTTCGCGTCGTGCCAAAACTACAGGACACGATCTAAAGAAACCAAATCATCGCCCCGACCCCCACAGCCCCCCAGCTTTTCTTTACGATTTGTTGGTTTCAGATCTTTGTATTGTAACGTGTGTTCTTTCCGTGCCGCAACCGTGTCCAGGTTCACCTAATTCATCCTGCTGCACAACAGTAACAGCAACAGCAAAAGTAACCATCCATCAGAATTCGACTCTCAATAGAGCGAAATGCGCTGTTTATCCTATTCAGTGTGATAGTGTGAACCTGGAAGAAGTCATGGAGGGTTTCCAATGCCCAATTCAGAATTTTCCGTGCAATTACTTGGGTCTTCCTCTCCATTTCAAACAAATCAGACGAGTTGAGGTGTAGCCTCTCATTGATAAAATGGCAAATAGGCTACCGGCTTGGAAGGGTAGGTTTCTCAATAGAGCAGGGCGTCTGAAGTTGTTGAACACTGTGTTGTCCTCAATTCCTACATATTTTCTCGCTGTCTTTGACCTCAAGAAGTGGGCGCTTAAAAAGATGGATAAAATCCGTCAGGGGTTCTTATGGAAAGGTTCCGAGTCTGTTAGTGGCGGGCACTGTCTCGTTCGTTGGACAAAAGTCAAGTGGCCCAAGCAATTGGGAGGTCTGGGGGTCTTGGATTTTGAGTATTTCAGCAGAGCTTTACGGTTGCGCTGGCTCTGGTTTCAGTGGGTTGAGCCTGAACGACCTTGGGTTGGAACTGAATTGCCTTGTAATGAAACTGATAAGCAATTGTTCCGCATTAGTACGGTCGTACAGGTTGGAAATGGACAGCGAGCTCGTTTCTGGGAATCGTCATGGATTGATGGGCAAGCTCCTAGAGACCTGGCGCCGAATCTCTACAAGTTGGCATGGCGGAAGAATAATTCAGTGGAGGAGGACCTTCGAAATCAAAACTGGACCAGGGGCTTGTGGCGAATGACTACAACTGCGGAGATGGCAGAATTTGTGTTCTTGTGGGGAAAGGTGCAGGATGTCCAGTTAACTGTTCAGCCAGATTCAATTCGCTGGCGTTGGACAGCGGATGGCTCCTACACATCCAAATCAGCTTACGAGGTCCAATACAAGGGCTCCTTCTGCTCCTTCAACTCCAAGGCAATCTGGAGTGCCTCTGCTGAGGGGAAACATCGTTTTTTCGCTTGGCTGGTAGTGCAATGTAAGATTTTGACGGCTGATAAGCTTTTGGCTCGCAATTGGCCATGTGATCCCAATTGCGCCCTCTGTGATCAGGCCCCGGAAACAGCGCCACATCTGATTTTGCAGTGTGTTTTTGCACGGGAAGTGTGGGTGCTGGTCTCCAATTGGACAGCTGGCTTAATTCTAGTACCTAATCAGGAGATATCCATTGAGAATTGGTGGAATGCCTCTGTGCAAGGTAGGTCCAAGGAGGAAGGACGTCGGGTGGCAGCCGTTCTGATTTACACTGCTTGGAATATTTGAAAGGAACGCAACAGGAGAACTTTTGATGGTGTTTTCGCTACGCCAGTGCTGAGTACTCGCTCTTATCAAGGAGGAGATGAAGATTAGGTTGCTTGCTCGTGGCGAGCAGGAGTTGAATTTGTTTCATTAATGTTATTTTCTTTCATGAGTTATGTGTTTTACTTATTTTGTAATCACAACTATGTAATGCTCCGCATGCTTCTTCTTCTTATATGACACGGCAGTGCTCCTGCATTTTACTTAAAAAAAAAAGTAACCTACGCTGCGGCGTGATGGGATTGGCTCGGCCGTTAAGTGAGCTGTTAGAGCTGCGATTAGCTTATTAGGAATTTAGGATCAGCATGGACACATGGGATGACGGAGTTATATATTTTTGGTTGTTTGGTAGGAGTATCGATCAACTGGATGTGTGCACCCATGCATCAGCCATCAGTGCCGCCGGGTCCTTGAAAAGGTCGGCACTCGGTGACAGAAGAGCAAAGAAAGTGGTGGGATTTCTGTTGCTACATGGTCGTCTCTTCCTGTGGAGAGTGGCCATAGCTTAGCAGTGATGGCTCAATTATTGGGCTAAACATTGTTGCTGCTTGTCACCATAGGGGCTTGGATCCCAATATTATTGCTGCTGCTTGTCACCAGTGTGGTTCAATTAATGGAACAACATTGTTAGTTTTTTAACCATGCACCTTGTCATTTTCACTGTCTTCGTTCTTGCATTGGTGGCTAGCTAGCTATACGTACTGATATCAAAACACACATTCATTGAACAAAGGTAAAGCTACTTTCAAAAAAAAAATTGAACAAAGGTAAAAGCTAGAATGAATGAGAACGTCTCTGCTGCTAGCTCCTAACTACATATCTCGGCTGGTGTGTGATTTGCTTCTGTTTCTTGTAGTAATGATCCGTTGGCATATGAATCATGACCTCTCCCTCTCCATGGAGCAGTGAAGCATAATTAAGATGAACAGCAGTTGCCAGCAAGAATAATCAGAGAGAGCAAATTAAAAGCAAGGGCGAGGATCACAGCACACACTCAAATTGAGCATCAAGGAAATAAAATTAATAAACCACGCATGCATGCCAATGATCAAGCACCAAACAAATGCTACGAAAGCAAGCATAGCTGAAAAAGCCACGCACTTACCGTGCTCTTTCCTCCATTTCTCGTAGTAGGGCAGCACGGCCGGCCGGTAGTCGTGCACGATGCCGCCGCCGCCGCCGCCACCGGGGCGGCGTGCCGACGCGCGCGCAGCCTTCGCGGTGGCGACGGCCTCCCGCATGTCGGCGAGGTTGCCGTAAGGGAAAGACGGCCGCGGCCCGTCGATGCCCTGGCGCCTGAACCCGGCGAGGACCTTCTGCGGCACGAGCCAGAGGATGTAGTAGAGGTACACGGCGAGGCCGCATGCCCCCACGCAGCACAGGCTCAGCAACACCTTCACCACCGCCATGGCCGCCACCTGCTCCATCTCTCTCTCTCTCTCTCTTCTTCCTCCACCACAATGATACTGGCTATATATAGCTCCCCTCTCTCTGACAATCTGATGATCCCTACGCTTGTCTCTCTAGCTATGACTCTGAGAGATGAGTGCCAGGTTGGTTGTGTTTGCTGTCTTGCTGAAGGTGGTGGTATGTGTATATAGAGGTGGGGAGGTGGAGGTGGCTCATGGGTGTGCGAGAGTCCAAACGCCAAGTTTGGCGTAAAAAAGGCTCCCAGAAAAAGCAGCAGCACAAGAGGCCGGGGGCCGTCACTCGCACCACAAACATGTGCATCCTGCGAGCGCGCGCACGCGCGCGTGGGCCGCACTGCCGCTGCCACGATTGAAACCTGGAGGCTGTACGTGCATGATGTCTATCCAGTGTTGATTTCTAAAGGTTCAATCATGTTTATGAATAAAGTTTTGTATCAGCTGTTGGGCGTGTTTATCTTTTATATGCCTACATATAAGGACAAAAGAACAAGGAATTTATACATGGCTGCATGTTTTTGTCTGCACATACGAATGTATGTACGAATATAGCATTTTTATCAGTTCAATAGATGCTATTCACGCGCGGAATTGAAAATATTAAATATTCATTCGTACATTATTGAACTGAGCGAGGGGCTGTTTGGATCCAAGAACTATTGTTTTAAACTTTTACTCCATATCGTTTAGATGCCAATTAGTTACAAGAGTTGAATATGGACTAATTTTGAAAGAATGAATCAGGGATCCAATTAATCAAGATTTGCTAGAAATGGATTTGGAGGTTGGGCTGGGCTGGGCTGGGCTGTGCATTTGTACATATTCCCCGCGCCCCATATTGTCATCCTCGTCCATCTTTTATCTCTACTCCTAAAAATAATGAAGTGGAGACAAAAATATGTTGCTACTTTTTCCGCTCCACCCACGCGTCCCTCGTGCGTCCGCCCCTCCCCACCCCCGCACCGCGCGTCCGCCCCCGTCTTTTTCTCCGCATCGCTCGCGTCCTCTCTTTTTTCTTCTCTCCAAACGCTGCTGACCCCCATCGTCCCGACCTCGCCTCCCTGCCGCCACCGCCGTCTATCCGAATGCCGCCGCCGTCTCTCCCGCCCCGCCGCCGTTCCCCCACCGGATGCGACGGCCGCAACGATTCCCTGACGCCGGAGATCCAGTGTTCCCTGCCGCCGCCGATTCGCCCCTCTCTGCACGCCGCCATTCCCCGCCGTTCCAACCTCGCCTCCCTCCTGCGACGCCGCCGTCCCCTCCCGCCACGCCGCCGTCCCCCCATCTGACGGTACGGCCGCACAGATTCCGTTCTTCCGGAGATCCACTGTCCCCAAAGGCCGGACGCCTGGAGCGGATCCCGTGCTGGCCAAGGATCCCGCCGCTGTCCCCAAGGGGTGGGGGAACGGTGCCTCTCCAACCGGCGTTGTAGAGTAGGTCCCTGTAGTGCTAGGGTTTCGGTTCCCGGTGGCGGTTGCAAGATCTGGTCGAGGTTTTTAGGTTTCCGGCGGCGGCGGCAAGGCGGCGGCGTTGTTGTCGTCAAGGAATAAGGTCCTCTCGGACTCTCCTCCGCCCTCTTGGTGCTCTACTCCGGCGTCATCGGCGAGTCCGTAGAGGAGGAGTTCCCAGCGTGGAGCTTCTGTACAGGAGTCCGGTCTCGGTTCGTCTTCATCTCCGACGGGCGGCGAAGGTACGAGGCTTTTGTCTCAAGGATGCAGCGCAGGCTGACGGTTTTGTGGATTGCTGGTGGCTGGTCCAAGCTCGATCTTCCCTCGGCGGCGGCGGTCACCGACGGCGAGTTCTGGGCCAGGGTCGACCCGAGCAGCTGTATCAGGGACCTCCGCGCTCAACAACCTGGGGCGGCAGGTAAAGATCGATCTTCTATTCTTTTCTCCCCCACATAGGAATCACTGGCACGAAGAAATTATCCCCTTCTCTCCCCGTGTAGATGTAGCATCCTCGTTTCCCACTACTTAGATTCTCAGGAAGCTAATTGCACTATTGGAGTCCTTTAAAATGTATAGAGATTCTCGAAAGAGTGAAAAGGAAAACGATCTTGTAAATAATTGGGGATAAAAAAAGCTAACAAGAGTATGACTGAATCGAACTAAGAGTAGTTGAGATCTTGGTTAGCTTATAGTTCCCTACTTTTCATTCTAATTCTACTTTTAAGGATTTATTTCCAATCCAAGTTGATTATTTATAAGCTGTATTTTATTCAGCTCAAGCAAGTGTGAGGAGCGAAGACAGTGATTTTAAACCACAGTTCGTCTGTGTGCTTTGGCCAAAGTCCATGGAAAAGATGGTTCACAGACTGTTGCTGTTAATCTTTGTTCCCCACTCTGTTTCTCCTATAGAAATGGTCTGATTTTAGTTGTTTTGTGTGTTCTTGCAGCTCATACCTGCTATGTTTGTGCAAAACAACATCGCCAAAGGGGACCTGAACAACCGTATGGCCGTCGTATTCGGGCCACTTGGAAAAGTTAACAACATTAAGATCGAGATGGTTCAGTCAGATATGTTCTTTGCAGGTGGCTGGCCACAGTTTCTGGCATTTCATGACATCACTGAATCTAATGCTCTGCTGTTAAGGTATGAGGGAAACATGGTGTTTACAGTCAAAGTGTTTGAGCCCGACGGATGCCAGAGAATCCCCAAGCACAAGGACAACATAATGCAACAAAGTGAGCAAGAGATAAGTGACCACATATATTTTTTTATTTCCCCTTTCTTATTAACTAGAGATTGTGATTTCTAGATTGAACTGTATGACTTGGCAATAATATAGTGTCCATGAGTGCAACTCCTGAAGCTTAATATTTTGCATTTGACTCTGAACCTATGACATGGTGGTGGGGGTGGCAGAGAACCAGAAACAGACAACAGAGAGCCTTAAAACAGACAGCAGAGAGTCTTGTAATTATTTTTCTTTTTCTTGATTTGATTTATCCCTTCAGATGGAGATGGTAACATTACCACTTTACAAGTTACCATGTTTGATTACTCGCAGGTGTTGAATCATTGCCATCTATGCTGCACCGGAACTATTCATTAATGCGAGAATTAGACAAAAGTTTGCAAGGTACGCATCATTTCGACTTTTGAATGATATATTATTTCACCAACTTTCTTTATCTCTAAAAATATACATGCTTGCTAAGTTGCAAATGTGGTTCCACCTTATGTATAAGTTTTCATTGGCTGGAAGAATGCTCAATGTACTGCTCTATTTGTGACTACATGTGTACTTTTGCTTTAGAATAGATAGATGCACAAGTATTATGTAGGATTGCTGAAGATGATTACATTTCATTACTTGAACTGCTTGTCTATTGCATGTCATGTTAAATGACTGTTATTTATGATTCATTTCCCAATATTTGAAGAATGTAGTGCTTATTTGGGCTATGGCAAGGGATGGCAACATACAATTCGTGGCAAATAAATTTTCGATGGGATACTTTGGGAAGTTAATAGCATTGTACCGACTAGGCACTAGGTTGACAGTAGTTGTTTATGCTGCTGTGAGTTAAATGCCAACTAGCTTTATTTCTCTGAATAGGAATTGCAATCTATTTTAAACAAAATAAAATTCTTTAGCCTTAGGCTCTGATAATAGCCCCTCCCTTTTGTGCTTCTCATTAGGTGTGCAACTTGAAAATGAACAGCGCTGTCAGCAAGAAATAGAGGATGTTAAGCATGGACTTGAATCTGGAAGTATTACATATGACCCAGCAAAACTGAAATTTTCTGAAGAAGCTATTGAGGAGCAGAAACATTGTGTTAGAATCGCTGACGAGAAGGTGGCTTTAGCCACTTATGACCTGGTAAGTCCACTATCAATTTTGGTGATTGCTCCAGGAGCATCTAATTATGGCTCATCACATTCCAAACCAACCAATTCAAAATAGATCTGCATGAGTACTGAAACTATGTAAAAGAGAATGGGCCATTTTTAAACCCTGTCATGGTTCAGTTGACAGGAGTAAGAAATTGATATTGTTTAGCACCACATAAAAAATGACAGTATAAATTCTCATTTGTTTGATAGTTTAATTGCCTTGGATTGTGTTTAGCACCACATAGATTTTTTTATTTCCCCTTTCTTATTAACTAGAGATTGTGATTTCTAGATTGAACTGTATGACTTGGCAATAATATATTGTAAAAGAGTGCAACTCCTGAAGCTTAATGTTTTGCATTTGACTCTGAACCTATGACATGGTGGTGGGAGTGGCAGAGAACCAGAAACAGACAGCAGAGAGCCTTAAAATTGTTTTGAAACAGACTATTGAATGATTAGGCAATACACCACACCTTGAGAGGATGAGGTGCCCTTTCATATATAGGAGCCATATAGGCTGGTAGTACAATGGAAGCCATATAGGCTTAGGAGTACAAGAGGGAGTACATCAGTACATATCTAATACCTGCCCACAATCACATAGGGGAGATAAAATGTGCTGAAAAATTATGGAATCAGTTATTTCAGTGGTGTTAATAGACTGAGTTTGTACTATGCTACTCTGGTTGAAGGATCAAAAAGAAGGGGAATCAATATTAATTAATTATGTACATAATTCATGATACTATGACATGGAATTTCTATGCAGGATCATGTTTGAGACTTGAGAGGTCTTCCTACAATATATAGTCCATAAAATGTTCATTTTGTTGAGGGCTCAAGAAACTGCATATTTAGTGTTGTTATCTGATTCTGAGTACCACAGTAGTAGTAGATATATGTTTTGCAGACCTCTCTTCGAAGTTACTTGCTCAGCACTATCCACATATTAAATTGGCCATGTTACTTGACTCGAACCGATGTTACATGGCCATGGTACTTGACTCGAATCAATGTTGAATAGACAAGATACACCTCTGTGTGATTGTTTTTGAATAAATCTCTTTAAAGGGCTCGGGCCCAGCTCAAATGTGGTTTCTTTGTTTTGTGTCCATACTAATAAGTCAGTAACTATGCACCAACATCTGCTTGATATATTTCTTTCTAGGATTTATTATTCATTTTATTATCATGCTAAATTGCATGGTTACCTTCTGACGTGGTTTGGATTGGATCTAATACTGTCATTATCTTGTTACAGGTCACTGAAAGACCATGTGCTCAACAATGAGTTAGCGATAATAGCTTCAGATATTGTCGATTTTGACTGTAAGTGTGGTGAGCCCAGCGTCGAGCTGCTACGAATGATTCGCTACGTGCGGATGAATGATCATGGGCACTTCAACCAGCAGCAGGTCACCAGGTGAGAACTCTGCAGTTTTTCAGTAGTCTGTTCGGCACCCGTTGTCTGTTTCTGTGTTTATGAAAGATGTTCTGTTACCCAACATTCTCTTTTTGTTTTTTGGGTTCTTAGTTTAGTCATATTTATGAGAAAACACTATAGTTGTTTGGTGGTGACTAATCTGAAATAATTGATAGATAAGCAGGGGTACATTGGTAGAAACAATTTCAATTTTTTATTGCATTTGATTAAAAAAATCGGACATAGCAATTGTTGGAGTCATATGTTGACACATCAGTTCAGAATTCAGTTGTGCCATTACTTTTATCACTATCCAAAAATTCAAGTTTTTTTCACTTGTCAAGGAATATGTTGACCATGTTACTGAATGAGTTATCTTGCGTGATTGCAACCCCAATGCATGTTGTCCAATGCCAAAGTCTGTCACTACTTCTCCATGTTCCATTGATCAAACTTATGTAACATGTCCTTTTGCTTGTATCAGATTTCAGAGATTGAGGTGTAGCAATTTCTGACAAAACTTCTTGACAAGATGATTGATGTCTATCAATACATACTGATTGCTTGATATGCAGAGTATCTTATTTCTGAAAGATAATGATTGAATTTCTTCATGAGTCGTGTGGTTTCAGTAGAATGATAATGATTAAATTTATTCATATGAGCCGTGTGGCTTCAGTACTTTCAGAAATATAATGATTGAATTTCTTCATGTAAGCCGTGTGGCTTCAGTACTTTGTAAGGTGCTCATTGAATCGTTAGTTTCCTTTTTAGATTGATTAGCTAAATGTACAAAGATCTTATATCAGTACTATATAGTTTTATTAATTTTTATGTATTGCATTACTAGGTATTTGAATGCCCGTTTCCTGTTGTTGCTTGGTTTATGGTAGCATGAGGATGGAGTTTGGCCCCTCCTGTTTCTCCCTCGTAATTTCTAGACAAGAAGCGACCCATCTACAACGCACTTGAGCTCGAGATGTTGCCTTTAGCGCACGCAACAAACATGCACTCTTATTTACAAATATGTCGTACACAGGTTGTCTATGTGCTTGCAATCTAAATCAATTTGTTTGCATACTTGAAAATCTGTCAATTACTGAGTATATGTATGATCCCATTGTCTGTAGAAACTGAATTCTTTTTTTGATATGTTTGCACTTACTTTTACATTATATGATTGAATGATTTATGTATTGCGCTATAAATATTTTGTTGCCCGTAGCAACGCACGGGTACGATCCTAGTTTTTCTTAAAAATGAAATGGTTCGCTGATACGAGGGAGTAGCTGTCGCACAAAACAAAACGTGAGATACGGCCGGCATTCGGCAGTAGAGAAGATTTATTTGGTTTCGAAATCGATCATATAGCTGCCGTTTTTTGTGGCGAGAGGACGCGTGGAGCAAACGACGCGGCATGCTACACGCCGCACGAAACTTTCGTCTACGGCTCGAGCAGACCGTAGCTGCCACACAGATAGTATCAGCAGAGGCTACCAAAGCTGTGGCCCAAATGTTTGTGCGATCGTCTGCCAGACTGCACGTTCCCGGGCAGCTACCAATCTGTGTGAAAAGTCAGAGCGCGCGCAATATGTTTTTAGACCGTCAGCGGCTGAAATTACCCCTTTTTATCGTCCTGGCTGACGAATACTCGTTCCGCGCTGTTCGTGCCGTGATTTGGTTGCAGTCAGAGTTCGATGGTTCGTTCGAACGCGTCACGGCATTGTGTTGTGACTTCTTGTTAGCTTGGTGCGCTTTGGAGCGAGCTTTGACCCTGTTTGGTTTGGAGCGTCTATCTGTAAACCTCTCACATGAAGAGGTTTAAGTCCTAAGAGATGTTTGGATCTATGAGTTTAAAGAGATTAAAAATGTAATAAATGAGTCTTACTAGGAAAAAATCTTAAAAGCACCCTTGAGTGCTTATGGAGCTTTATGGAGTGCTTATGGCTCCTTCTGTTTGGTTCGTTTGCTATCGTTCTAGTTTCTAGTATACGCTATTTTCTAGTATCTAATATGTCAAAGGTGCAATTGATTGCTATCGTCAACGAAAAAGGAACAATGTGATTGCTTCGTTTGCGCTCGATCTATCCCTGTGAATGGTCACTATTTTGTCCAAGGAGTTGATTCGTCCAAATTTCATCACTTTTTCTCCAAGAGTTACAATGTCAAATGAACCATCAAATTTGGACAAATACCATATGATGAACGCCAGCTTTTTAAGGCCAGGTCATTTAGCACTAAAATACGACTAGGTACAATGAACATCCCCTGTTCTAAACACCAGGCCGCACCAAAAGAAAAAGGAAAAATGTTAGTATTGTACTCCACCGTAAATGGGAATAACTCCATTGGAGACCAATAAGAAAAGAGGAAGAAAATACCCTAATCTCCACTGGGAGAGTCCAACTCCGCCTCCACGCTTTCGTCCGCTGACCCTACCCATCACGGCCACCGCCGCCGCCGGCAAGCGCCATGCTGCCTTCGTCCCGCATACTAGCTGCGGGGCGCCTCCTCCGCGGCTCCCGGTTTGACCCCCAGACCGCCGCCCCCGCCGCCGCCGGATTCCAGCGGCTGAACGGAGCCAACAGGCCGGGCGTGCCGAAACCTCTCTCCAGCCCTCTCCTCGGAGGCTTCGGACCCAACTGTGGTGTCCCGCCCGGGAATGGGGTTCCCTTCGGCCGCCTCGGCAGCTTCCTGCCGGGCTCTACCTACACGCCGCGGCTTACCGGAGACACGGTAATATGAGGCTTCCACATTTGTGATTGGTTGGATTATGTGATGTTTAGATGCAGTAGTGGGTGTTAGCATTCTTTCTAGGCACAATACATATGATCAAGTAGGCCTTGTGACAAGTGAAATATTGGTAGTAAAACAAGGGGCGAAAGCATTAATTTCCTTAGCAGCTTTGCTTTATAAAGTATAATCTGTATTGAGGTGCTTATGATGATATATTTGTGTTCAGTCCGTCAACGCACCAAACAAGTGCAAATTTCACACATATAAAAGGAGTATCACACCTAATTTTATATTTGTGCTGTATTAATAAAATCCAAACAATTTGTAGTTTCTCATGGTTGATCTATATATGCAGAGAGTACATGCATTCTCCACATCTGCCAATGCTGTGACAGCTGGGAAGCCAGTTGACAAGGTCCCGAAAGATGCTTCGAAAAAGGATGTCGATGAGCAGATTGCAGATTCTCAGATACTGAAAAACCTTGGGAAGTACTTATTGTTGAATGACAGCCCTGACTTCCGCTTCAGGCTTGTGTTGTCATTAGGCCTATTAGTTGGTGCAAAGGTAAAGCTACTCCCTCCAATTCAAATGTAAGTCTGTGGACTTATGCATAGATTAAGGTTGATGACAAAATGAATCTATGGTTTGGACTTATGTCTGTAGAAGAATAAGAAAGGCTAGGTGAACATATATTTGAAATCTGAGGGAGTACTTGTTTGAAAACGATAACGTGCATTAAGGCATATTTGTTTTGATATTGCACTGCTCATGTTTAGGAAGCACTGACCATCATGCTTGTGGGCTCAAGATCAATATTCCCATTGCTTTGCTGGTGCATTTTCACTACTCGTGCTACATTGAAACTAGTTTTCTTTTATGAAAAAAATTGACTTCAGTACACATTGTGATGTAACTTTGGTAATTTATAAGATGTGGTTCATTTGTTGGATGTACATCTCAAACTTTCCTTTTACCAAATCCTTTACTTCAGCTTGGTTCGTAGTCAAACAAGGGCACAATTGCCATCTATCCTCGATGTGAAATAAGAGGGAGAACAGTGTCCCTTTAACCGGGATAAAAAAAGTGGAACTAAAAATATGGAAGTTATTACATGAAACTTTCAACTTTCTTACCCAACCTTTTGCATTTGATGTGAACACCAGGTTATAAATGTTCAAGTGCCATTCTTGTTTAAGCTCGCTATCGACTGGCTTGCTGCCCTTGGTGGTGCTGAAGCCTCACTGGCATCATTCACGGAAACTAACGCCACCCTATTAGCTCTCTTTGCAAGCCCAGCAGCTGTGTTGATTGGTTATGGAATTGCACGATCAGGAGTGTCGGCCTGTACAGGTAAACACTTTCTCAAGCATTTTTGGATACCCTTATTCCTCTTAAATGACTACCTTTTCCCTCCTAAAACGATCATTTCTGTTTTGCCAGAACTGCGAAATGCTGTATTTTCTAAAGTGACATTGAGAGCCATCCGTTCAGTGTCCAAAATGGTAAATATTGGAACTTATTGTTTTCTTTCCGTGCTGTAGTGTGTAACTGCCCAGATGTTCCAATGCAATGTGAATCTTTTCTGGAACAAAGTATCTTGCAATGTCCGTATTGGCGTATTCATGGAATAACTACTGTTACTTCTAGTTGTTAGTTGAGTGATGAACATGTTATTGTTCTGACACTTGTATGTTGAAAAAATGTAGATGTCTTGAAGACTTCCAAATGTTAGAAACATAACTGAAGCAGCATCCTTTGATCTGTCTCAGGCATCATATACATCTGATTATTTTCTATTATTGATACGGACCAAATAATTAAATGTTAAATTATGATGGCCTTAATTCGTCATCTCTTGCTATTGCAGGTATTTTCTCACTTGCATGAGCTCGATCTTCGTTATCATCTAAGGTACTTGTAGGAAATGGTCATTCTACTAATTTTCTCATTCTCTGGAAAGAATAAATCATCTATCTCGTGTTATATTTGGAAAAACATCTCAAAAGTAAGTAGAGGATTATGCAGATAACATCAGAGAATTAGATAACTTGACTGCTTGACTACTAGTATGAAGTTGACAATGTCTGTTGGAAGTGACAAAATATCAAGTGACTGGACTGCACTGTTTTCATAACAATAGTCCCATTTAATCACAGTGGGGAAGGGACTAGGTAGATATCTGTGGAAACAAGTCATAAGAATTCAGCAATGTTTATTATATATATACTCCCTCCCTCTAATCATGATAAAATGATGTTTGGACTTTGGACAACAAAATTGACCTAAACTTAGTTTAGTTTTGCTGTCCTAACATCATGTTGTCATGACCGGAGGAGTTTAGTTTTTCTGTCCTAAAGTCATGTTATCATTACCGGAGGAGTTTAGTTTTGCTGTCCTATACTCATGTTATCATGACCAGAGGGGGTTTAGTTTTGCTGTCCTAAACCTAAAGTCATGTTATCATGACTGGAGGGAGTACATTTTTTTAGCGTTGATACGTACAAGGTGGAGAATGTTTGAAGTTTTTCTTATGCTTCTTATCTGCTTCTGTGTTTCTAGCCGGCAAACTGGTGCTCTAAATCGCATAATCGATCGAGGCAGCCGTGCAATAAATTACATTCTCACAGTGATGGTGTTCAATGTTGTGCCCACAATACTAGAGGTACTTATAAATTATCGTGTGAATGTACAGTCCATTAGTTTCTGTGATTTTGTTCACTTCAGAAATATATGGCATTTACTTTTGGGGCTTTTCTGTTACCTCAGCCTTGTGATTTTGGTTCTCATTTACAGATTGGTATGGTGTCAAGCATACTAGCTTACAAGTTTGGTTCCACTTTTGCTTGGATTACTTCAGTTTCAGTTGCTACCTATATAGCTTTCACTTTGGCTGTCACACAGGTGCAAACACAATGCTATGCCATAGGATCTCTCAATTGTTGTCTCAACTGTTCAATTTATCTTTCAAATGATGTTGTCATGTGAATTCTAATTATGTTTTACTCTGTCACTGGTGCCCTTTTGTTTTTTGTAAATAATATTATAGTGGCGGACTAAGTTCAGGACAGCCATGAATAAAGCTGACAATGCTTCCAGTACAGTGGCAGTTGACTCTCTTCTGAATTATGAGGTCACCTCATGTCCATTACTCCGTTTTCTCCATTTTACCTTCTTTATTCCAGTTGTAACAAATTATTGATCTTTCTTTGATTGTGTACAGACTGTGAAGTACTTCAACAACGAACAATTTGAAGTTGCGAAGTACGACAAATATTTAAGGAGTGAGTGCATATACGTCTTTCTTCTTGGTTGAAATGTCATTGTAGAGTAGATGTGCCCAAAGCAGATGTTCCTTCAAACATTACTTTCAGCATTCCCTAAAATATTTTACAGAAGTCCCCTAAAAACTACTTTGTAAAAGTCTGGGAATTTGGGAGATACAAAGGGGATTATTATTTATGTGTATCAATTGCTTGATATGTTGAATGTGCCCCCAAAGGTAAAAAGGATTAAAATTTAATTATTGACTTGGTCTTTTTCATGAAAACTAGGGGTTCAGAATGTAGAAGTTGTTTTGAAAGTGCTTAAACATGACATTAAGTTATATTTAATAGATTTGATGAATCCCAGCCAGATTATGAGGATATGATCTGTAAACTGTTTTAAAATTTCTTAAACACTGACACACGTCATAAGTTGATTTTGTTTAAGGGATCTGATCTATTAATTACTTTTATTACCACGCGTCCAGATTATGAGGATGCTGCATTGAAGACCCAAAGTAGCCTTGCCTACCTGAACTTTGGTCAAAATGTTATCTTTAGCTCAGCTTTATCTACAGCAATGGTTTTGAGCTCATATGGAGTAATGAGTGGTGCTCTTACTGTGGGTGATTTGGTAACTATTTATCCCATCCATTTTCTGTTTGTTTCTTATATCATCTAGTGTTGACGTTTCATGTCTCACACTTTGGCATGGTTAGTAACTCATCCATACCACAGTACGACTGAAGATATGAAATTGTGATAAATTAAAATGAATTATGAGCCATATTAATATGTTTAGCAAGAACTAATGTTTAATTGAACCATGATTTTATATGGCTTCAGTTGCCAATTTTGTCTCTAGTCTTTTTCCCCCTCGAACACACTAATCTCTAGCCATTTGCTAGTTGCTTTTGATTAATGTGGTGAATCCTTGGCAGGTCATGGTTAATGGACTTCTATTCCAGCTTTCATTGCCTCTAAACTTCCTTGGGAGTGTGTATCGAGAATCTAGACAAAGCCTCATTGACATGAAGTCTATGTTTCAGTTGCTGGAGGTGAAGTTTGGTAGTTAAAATGTTGAATGTCTAAGGGCATGTAGTTTTAATTTTATTTGTAAACATTGCTCTCTGATACTTCCTAATCGTTATTTTATTTTTCTTAGGAAAAACCTGGAATAAAGGATGAGCCGCATGCACAACCTTTGCAGTTCAAGGGAGGATGCATTGAATTCGAGAATGTTCATTTTGGGTAAGTTTTGTTCTTTAATAACTTGTTGAGCGTAACAAGGTGCATATATTCTTTCAGAAAAAGATTATGCAAGTCTCAGACAATCACTTATTTTCGTCTAACCATTGATTACCATTATTTTCCCTTATTTTTTTTGGAAAAATATGGAAGTATTACTGTGAATGAATGTTTCCTTGCTGAAACATTTTTGAGAACTGATATTATAGTGATCAAACTACCATTTGGTGAGCTAATTTTTTATTCCTATGTTTATAGCCTCTGTTCTAGTCACTTAGATAGTCAAACTCATGCAATGTCACCTGTTTGTAGACTTGTATTGTATTGTAACTATAGCAATAATAATTTAGATAGAATATTGAGATACCCTTTGAAGATGTCTTCCTGTTTTGTTTGTGGTGTGAACTACAGTAAAATGACCTAGTGTGTATTTATATATGATTCAGTGAATGATTTCTTCCAGGTATGTACCAGAAAGGAAGATTCTTGATGGTGCCACCTTCACTGTACCTGCAGGACAGAGCTTGGCCATTGTCGGAACTAGTGGCAGCGGTAAACTATCCTTTTTATTTATTTTGATAATACCTAATGCTTTTGTGACCGGACAAAATTTGAAGGTTTTCATTGCTTAAGATATGTCCACATTATACCTAGAGCCGAGAACCCCGTTTTATTTTTTGAATGGACTTGTTAGTTTGCTGCTACTGTTGCACAGGAGTTCTGGTATTGAGTTCATGTGATTTTGAGTTATAATATTCATAGTTGGCCAATTTATTAGACTTCGCTTGGTGTTGAGGTGGGTCATGATAATCTTGTTTGGTGGAAATCCTCAAAATTTCAGTGTCAGATAAACTACTGTTTTCTAATCTAAGTTGCAAATGGCGATGTTGTTTGTCAAACTCCAAAACAAGTATGACATACAATAGTTGGGCCCGCAGAATTACCAACATTATTTTACTTTCCAAGTGAACTATGGTATTTTCCATATCCTTCTTAACATCTTCAAATGTTAAAAGTTAAACACAAGTCAACCACAAACTGAACCTCCTTTTGGCTTACCAGAACTTTCCAGTATAAATGTCTTCATATATTTCATCAGCACTGAAACAGTATGTCATGATCACAACTTAATCTGATCTAATCTAATCTCTAATGCAACAAACCCACCCTGGACCTGGCGGTGTGAACAGTTACGCAGTGAACAGTGTGCCAGCCCTAAGTAGGTCTGCTGCTGCTTCATCCATCACATGGGCCCAAATGGGCTGGACGTGACAGTATACTACTTCCACCCCTTGTGTTCATGGTGAAGGGCATGGGGGTTTCCATCAATTGATGCATGTTACTAACATTGGGGATGTTCACATACTTTTGGTTCCTGCTTGGTCTATCTTCTCTATACACTCACTGCCAAAATTAGAACTCTCAGCTAGTGTTCAGCAAGTTACAGCTAAGCTTCTCTAAAATGATGTTGAAACCAATGTCCATTTTGATACCTAACTACTGTTAGTTAATAATCAACTGGCACGGTTCTATATTTTATCTGTTTGAGATTTCTACGATAAATCTTGTCAACAGTGATTAACAACAGGTAGCGGTGAATTGTTTCGTGGGAATATCTTGTTTTGTGCTTTACTGTGGGGTCTTAGAACTTCTGTTAGTGAATTTGTGTTCTTTATGAGCATCACTCAGGGGTTCCTTAACTGTACCTTTTATGCAGGGAAATCAACTATTCTTAGGCTTCTGTTCAGATTTTTTGATTCGACTTCAGGATCTGTAAGAATATAGAAGCATGAATCTTCTTTCTAATTTTTTGTTAATCTAACCGATGCCCATCTCATTGTTTATTCATGTATTTTTTTCTGCTGGCAGATTCGAATTGATGGGCAAGATATCCGAGGAGTGACACTAGATAGCCTTAGAAAATGTCTTGGTGTTGTACCTCAGGACACGGTAAGCCTTCTGATATACATTTGTCAATGCTGCAGTTTTCAAACTATAAAGGAATGTGGGCATTTTTATTTCTTCAAGTTCTGTTGTAGAAATGTGGCTTCTGCTAACTATATCTTTTGATTATTTCTTTACATTCAAGCAATTAGTCCAATACTCTGATTTAGTTACAGAAAAAATAGCAAAGCTACGTTACTGGAATTATGGATTTATTTACTAGAAGAGAAATGTAATAGTTCTGAATAATTTTTTGGTGTCCTGATGCATCTATCTTCAACGTAGTGAATCACTAGCTATACTGAAGGTTTTCTATTTAACACATTTTCAGGGAATTGGGTCTATAGTACATTCATGCTAACATATGCTAATTATTACTGTGACAAGGCCAGCCAAAGCCAATCTCACATTGTAAACATGAATGCAGGTACTTTTTAATGACACGATTAAGCATAATATACAGTATGGACGTTTATCAGCAAAAGATGAGGAGGTACCTATTTTCTTCACATTCTGAAGGGCATGTAGCATGATTATATGTTTTGTTTTGGAATGTTACAGTTTGTTTCCATACAGGTCTATGATGCTGCCCGACGTGCTGCTATTCACGATACGATTATGAACTTCCCAGATAAGTATGACACAGTAGTAGGAGAACGAGGATTGAAGGTGAGACGGTACATTGTAATGTGCCGGATGAAGAAATGGTGTATGCTGTTGTTCCACAGACAAAACATCTAATAAATTGTGGTTTACTTGTTGCAGCTAAGTGGTGGGGAGAAACAACGAGTGTCGATAGCTCGTGTATTCTTGAAGGAGCCCTCCATTCTGTGAGTACCCCTTGCTTTTTGTTACTCCTTTTTTTACATTTGGATCTCAATGACTTGAGGAATGTGCTTAAGGTAGCCACTCTGTTATGACCTCTGTTTATGTACTTTTGTGAGAGCTCACGTAGTCGCGTGCTATGTCAAAGTTGACCCTGCTGAATGTATTTAAACTAATTTCAGATTACTCATAGTAAATGTTTTTACAAATAATAGTATTATCCTATCACCATTTGTCCTGATATTTTTCTTTTTAACTATGTCAGGTTATGTGATGAAGCAACAAGTGCTCTTGATAGCACTACTGAAGCCTCAATTTTGAATTCTCTGAAGTCTTTATCTGTTGACCGAACATCAATATTTATTGCTCATCGACTCACAACTGCAATGCAGTGTGATCAGGTATGCTTTTGCAACTTCTCAAAGAAACCGCAGTATTCTTTGAACTCATCTATTTTGCAGCCTCCCAGTGCACGTAGAGTTGTGCAATGCTTATTTGTCTCATCTTTTCTCTGATGTTTTGATGAGTCCTGTCCAAGTTTTACAGACCATACATTTGAATTTCAAAACCTTCTAGTGCACTGTAGAGTGGTGAATGCTTGTTGGTTTCATCTTTTCTCTGATATGTTGATGAGTCCTGTTACAAATTTGAATTTTCAGATAATTGTTTTGGAGAATGGGAAGGTAGTAGAACAAGGACCACATGACGTTCTTCTTTCAAAGGGTGGGCGTTATGCAGAATTGTGGTCCCAACAGAATAACAGTGATGCTGTTGACCCTGCAGCAGTTACCCTACAGGTTTGATTGCCGTCTTGCTGGTGTATAACTTCCCTTTTTGCAAGGGGAAGCAGATTCACTACTGAGAGGGTGCAGGTTTCAACTTATCTGCGCCTTGTAAATGGAGTAGGACTTTAGATATGCGAGGACATAAACTTACAGTTTAGGAGAGATCTCCACTCCAAGATAACCTGAGCGATTATTTTTCACCTTTGGGATTATATAGACAACCCCAACAGTTTTTTTCATGACAATGTAACATTTCTGTATCACAAGGAATAAGCCTAGTAAATATTTAGTTGTCTCAACTCAGTTACCATTTTGGTATAGATGATGTTACTGTGTACACTTGTTGCAGCTATAATATCGTTTCTTGCTACACAACATGCGTGCACAAAAAAAAAGTAATTTCTCTTAAGGTGGTGTTTGGATTGTGGGAAATGTTTGCTTGTCATGCAGTTAAATTCAAATACGTTTGTAGCAACTTTGGCTGTTATGCTGCCGACAGCCAGGCTGGTCATCGTTACCTTCCTGTTCTGGTATTGTTCTTGTTTTCCAGTTTCTCAAAAAGACATTGTTACAGTTCTTTTCCCCCTCTAGCAGATTGTGCTCTATTTGGATTTGCAAAAGTTTGCAAGTTAATTCCTCTTGCACCCAGCAAAAGCTGCAAGTTAGCATCAAGAAATTAGAATACCATACAGATGACAACTTTGCTACGTAGAACCCCTATGCTGTATCACGCCACCTATGCGTTGTATCTAGCAAGTGAAATGGTTGTGATTCATGATGGTTAAGGGCCATTTAATTCGAGTTAAACCAGACCATAACCTGCCGTAACACCTCAGTGCACAGCTGTTCATGTACCGTGGCCATGAGGCCAACTGTTTCTTACCCTGACGCATTGGAATGCTACTTGGTGTAGTCACTACTCTTGCCTATCCCATAATCTTCCCCTAAGATTCCAATTCTGGAGTACTCCTACAAGAGAAATGCTCACGAAACCTCTTACAACAATGCTCAAGATAGTCTTGTGGTCAAAAGCCAATATTTCGGATACTCCTCACATTCAGCTCCAGGTCATCACTCCTCACAGCTTTTGCTGCATTCCTCCTATCTATAATCGGTCATTCCAAAACTGCAGGCCTTAAAAAACCTAGAATACCATGGCATCCCGTTGCCTCTTTTGCCCAGTAGAAGTTTCCATCTGAGCATGAAAACTCACACACACGACACGAGCTACCAGCTGTAAAATTGAAACCTCTCTGTCTTGCAGCATAAGAACACAGAAGCTTAATGCAGATGCATTGCCATCAATACAGCCTCTCCGTCCCTGGTTTTTGTTCAAAGCAGCGAGGAGGAAGAAGAGGTACCAGAGAGATGTCTGGAAAAGGGAAGAGGCGAAGTGCTAGATTGTTGAAGCTGGAAGAGGAGAAGAACGACGGTGACTCCGCCGGAGTCTGCCTCCTTGATCCCTGGCAAATAATCCGGAACAGCATTTCCGGTTCGAGCGCGCGAGGGAAGAGAAAAAGGAATGAAGAAACCCAGGTGAATTGTAAAGCCATCTCGGGGTGCTTCCAACTCTCTTCATATACGTGTAGAACTCTTCATATGACCTCCTGGTTCTCATCTCTGCCGGGTGATTTTCCAGCAGTTGCAGGGAGAAGCCTCATGTAGCCACCACCAACCATTAGATGCAGCGAAGAGCAGTACGTTGTTTTCCGCCCTTTTTGTTACCTACGTATTGCCGGGCTGGTTGTATTATGAGACATGCGAATGTCTTTTCATTTCATTTCAGATAACTCAACAAGCCAAAGCTCAGTTGGGCAAATCATCGAGTACATCCTTGACGAATTGGAGCTGTAAGCTTTGCGCCTCTCTTCTTTTTTGTCTGGTCCATCAGGCACCGATCACCTTGTTTCCTCTTATATGTTGAGATTCATATATATGCATGCATCTTAATCTCTTCGCAGGAGAGATCGGCATGAGTTGTTTGCGATGCCAGATGACATCCAGGTGAGAAACGAAGCGATGAATCTGAATTATTTGTGTACATAGATCGAAAGGCTGAAACATGAATCGAGTATCCTTTTTTTTAATGCACCTGTTTATTTCCTGTTTCATGCGACAGACTGAAACATCGACATGTTAGTGCAGGTGACTGATTATGCAGAGCGAGTGAGCAGGCCAGGTGACTTTGCAACACTGAGGCAGAAGAACAAAGATGGCATGTACACGGCGCTGGAGCAATTTGAGGTCAGTTTCTTAGCACACTTGACCCTCGATCTTTATTCTTTTTTCTGTTACAGTTTTATTTTCCATCCTTGGATTGTCAACGATCTTCATCCTCTATACGATCGCAGAACGATGTTTACATGGTATTCCAGAGAGCAATAACGATGAACAGCCAGAACACCGTGCCTTTCAGAGAGGTATGCATCAATGCGTGGCCACAGATGTTATTGTTTTCCTTCACATTGCATTAAGCCAGAAGCAATGTTTCCTTGATCTGTGCAGGCGATGTCACTGCTAGACCAAGCCAAGCAAGTGTTCATGTCCCTGAAGAACAACCAGATGTTCTCGGAGATGGAGCTCGCGGCATGGCGCCAGAGGCACCTAGACCAGCTGCAGCAGCCGATCACGCCGGAGGGAAGAGAGGGGGGCAACAGAGGCCCACCACGCCACGCAAACGCAGCTCCTACGCCGTCACTGCCGCCCGCCGCCACGCCGAGGATGAAGATCAGCGCCGCCGAGACGAAGAGGCAGGAGAACGTCAGCGCCGCCGGCGCCGGCGGCAACACTCCGGAGAACCAGAGAGCGAGGCAGCGAGGCGTCAAGGAGAGCAAGGGCACGCCACCGGTGAAGAAGGCGAGAAAAGGTATGAAGGCGTATGCCAGTGCTGTTTCTGACGCTTAACTAGATGTAGCTGAGACACCGTTCGTCGGAGATGCAGCAACGACGGCGGGCGTTTCCCGCGCCGGCGTGCTGGCGCGAAGGAGGCTCACGTACAATGAAGGTGCCGGCGCCGATCAAAGCTGGCGATCCATGGCGAGGCCTGTCTTCCAAGGCCGGCACGTTACCCTCAACAGTGTAAGACCCACTCGGACACCTGTGTGGCTGTGTTCCGAAATTTGAGTGGCATCATGATCACGACTTCTCATGATCAAAATTCAAATTCAAACCCAAACCGACGTGAGCTTGTTGCAAATTGTTCAGCAGCCGCAGGAGCACACGTACCGGGAAAGCCTGCACGGGTTCGTGCGGCACGCGGGGCTCAAGGCGCGCGTGGCCACCGAGTTCAGGACGCTCGAATGCGTCGCGCGCGCCAGGCACAGCCCCGTGCCGCAGTGCTGGAACAGCTTCCTCCCGCCGCCGCCGCGTCCCCTGGGCGCAGCCGCCACCGCCGCGCCGGAGGCGGACCCAGCGCGGCCGCCATCGGCTGCCGACCTGGCAACCGCGGCACCCGAGTGCAAGCTGGAGACGGACGAGGTGCTCAAGCTCTTCGTGCTCATGGGCACGCCCGCCGCGTTCTTGGACAGGGCCAAGAAAATGTTCGGCGAAGGCAGGCGCGAGGAGAGCGCAAGGAAGGAGGGGCAGGCGACCGTAGCTGTCGACGACACGAGAGCTGGGGCCCCGACGGACGCCGAGACCAGACAGAAGAGTGGCGCGGGCGAGACATCGGCGGCCGCCGGCGCGTGCCGGCCGTTCGCGCCGCCCAAGCTGGTTCCCGGCCGGCTGGGTTTCGGCCAGTTCGCAGGCTCTTCTGCGCAGCCGTTCAAGCTGAAGTCGAAGCCTACGACGTCGCCGAGTGCTGCTGCCGGCTCTTCTGCGCAGCCGTTAAAGCTGAAATCGAAGCCTACGACGTCGCCAAGTACTGCTGCCGGCTAGAAGAAAAATTCGTGAATAAAAGACACCTGTAGCTGCCGTCCTGTGTTTCCGTCGATCAGAATCTTGTGCCGTTCAACTTGAAGATGCACAATAATTTGATGATTTAGCTTCTAGCAATCCATCAACTTGAAATATAGGCAAGTTATCAAGTTTGGCAGAGGAGCAGGTCAAGTAGCATAGTTCATGCATTACTGTTGGCAAACAGTCCACAAAGTTACAACTTACAAGCGAAACATGTTTGTTGTTTTTATTAACACGGCGCTTATTACAAGTCTTCTTCCCCCACGCCATACATGTCAAAGCATTGCAAGACAGTAAATCTCATTCGCACCTACAGGGCAAGGTTTCTGCATTAGATCGCACTTTGAGAGGCTGGGCATCCAACAGAGTGGTGGCAACCGACCGCATGGGTATCAACCTTTCCAGTTATCCTTGATCTTCCTGACCTCTCTCAGCGCTTCAACAGGAGAGTTGGCACCGAACTTCGTCTGCAAAATGGCTAACCAAATGAAGTTGTTCCAAACAAAAGTCTTTTACTCCTAACGCTAGTAGTTATGATCGGCAATGAGATAATTTTCAAGCGTTCTTCAACTTTCCTCAAAGCTACCCATTTATGTGCGTGAAAATGAGAGCAGTGCAGAGTGTTTCAGGTAAGCAAATTAACCTGTATTTCTGGTAGATCGACACGCATGAAGGTATTGATCTCAAACTCATCTCCTATAGTTGAAGGGACTGTAGGCTGATTCGCTTCACGCTGCTTTTCAGCCCATTCCAGTTTCTGTTTCATCTTCTCATTCTCCGGCTCCAGTGTCTGCATGAACTTTAGGCTCTTCACAGTGTACTACAAGTCAACATGCAACAGGTAAGAACATGGTGTGTATCTACCAAGCCAATTATTATATTATACCATACTAAGACAAAAGGGAATAACAGTGAACATGAACAAGTACCTCATATGTAAATCACCTGTTATCACGATAGCATATGAAGTGGAAAGGTAAAGACCAGAAAGCCTAGCAACTAAGGAACATATATGCTACATATCTAATACTTTTCTATTATTGAGAACAAAAGGAGGCACAAGAAAACATCAATCCATCATATTATCCCATTGCTACAAGATTCTGTTCTGGGGAACGCACGAATCGTAGAAATGTAACTCGGTATTCAAACAACTACTCAGAGTTCCTAGAGCTCCTTGCACGGCTTGTTGGAAAACCCGTTGTCAAACCTGATTCATCGCCCTTTGTTTTTCAAAATAAAGGGTTTTGTTTTTAGACTTCTCTAATCATTCCAAACTAATAAAAGTAGCATTAATCAAATTTGCTTTTTCTCGTTCTATTTCAGAGTATCCATTCATTCGATACTCATCTGCTTCTAGTTCGACTTTCTGTAATCGAATCCGAGCTTTTTCGAGTTGTTCAAGGGTCCCTCTACGCAATTCTTCCGAATTTGAATGGTACTTAAGATCCTCTGTTTTCAATTATCTAATAAATCTTTTAATGAAAGTAAATGCATTAAAAAAGCACACAACCGATTATAGAAGACATCTGATAAATCATTGGACAATCCAGAAACTACCCATTCCTATAAAAAACAAAACAGAAAATGCAAGTGAAAATATACATGACCTTCGGCCATTAAAAATATTTCCATACTAAATAGTAAAGGAATAACATAGTTATTTATATACCATACAAATTCAATGGCATTCAGGTTCCTCCAGAATGAAAGCCTAGCGTTTTTCTCTCAACCAAATGAAAGCCTAGCGTTTTGGGATGACTGAAAAACAAGAGATCATACCTCGTGCCCACAGTAAACCCGGGTTGACTTTGGCAGTGAGCCCAGTGTAACAATAAGGGACTGATACATTTGCTCTGCAGTACCCTCAAAAAACCTTCCACAACCAGCAATGAACTGTATTTTTTTTATAAAAAAAGGTTAGTATATAAAGATAAAAGGAGCCATCAGGGTAAGCCAGGTGCATATACTAACCAAAGTGTCTCCAGTGAAGACCGCTGGATCTCCCCCCTCTTTACTAGTAACATAGTAGCTAATATGACCTTTTGTGTGACTGTTGATGAAAGAAATGGCAGGGACCAGAAAACAAATTGTCATCATGCTTCTATTGAGCAAACACATATAAAAAGCTCACACATACTTCAAGTGACAAATTATCAATGAACTCAGCTAAGTCTTTTGTGTAACATTAATGAAGTGTATGTGCCACAAAAGAACCTCAAAAGAAGAAAGGCATAAATAAATGTCTCTAAAGTGAACCAGGAGCAATATATCATACTAAGTTCATAATTCCAAAGGACTCTTATTTGATACTTGTGATTTTTGTAAATAAATCAACCTTACTCAAGAGGTGATCATTTCTACGATACTGAAAAGAGCACACTAGGGAAATGAAACTGGCCAAGAGAACAGCATGGTTAATAGCATACCAAGGAGTGTGTAGGCATAGTATCTCAATGTCCTTCCCAAGTGATAACTTTGTTCCATTCTCCACCTGATCAGTGCAGCCTTTCACATTGTCCAGGGATCCTCCAAAGACCTTTATCCCTGGCACTTGCAGCCTCATCTTCTCATTGCCACCGGCATGATCCCTAGAAGGACAAAATCAGTTGCACAATCCATTAATAATATAGTAGACAATTGTCAATGAAGTTCACCAACATCTCTTCATTTTTAGTTCACACATGATACTTTCTGCCACACGATAATTATTTTTAAAGCATTAACTTTTTTGCCTGTCTATTTGAGATTGTAGTTGAATATCTGCATTTTTTTTTAAGTGGGTGCAGGAGAAATCCCCCCGTTCCAGTAAAGAGATGAAAGCATCACATAAGTACACTTCACATTAGATGTTACTCCCTCCGTATTGCAATTAGATGATGTTTTCGACAAGGTTTGGGTCAAACATTAGGAATATAAATCATAAATAACTTTTAAGTCATTGAGTTTGAAAATATGAAAAATTATATAATAGATTTGTCTTGAAAAATATTTTCATAATAATATACATATATAACTTTCTAATAAATATTTTTATAAAAAAGAGAAGTCAAAGTTGTACTTTGGAGACCGTGTCGCTATCCTAAACATCATCTAATACCAGTATGGAGGGAGTACATCACAGATGAGTGATGAAGAGGCCTACTCCCCAGCAGTCTAAACAGCATCTTCTAAATTTTTAGTGGAAATATAATACTCTAAGAATAACAACTGAGCCCAAGAACACATCATGTATGCCAAGCACTTCCATTTCATAATCAACCACACTTCGTGGCTAAAAAGCGAATTCTTTCATTTCCTCAAAGTACATCATTCTCCGACATAGCATAGTGAACAAGAAGCTGCTAGCTGTATATTCCCCGAGACTGCAGATTCCTTTTTCGTTTTAGCAATAGTTAATACTTTGTGAACTTCATTACCAGCAAACAACAATCAGCATGGTATGTATTACTTAGTACTTTTCTACTTCCATGGTCCAAAAAAATCAATTAATCTGAGAGAATAGCAAAATCTCAAGTTGGGAAGGTCCATTAATTGGATTCCTATGTGCATATCTGTAGTCGTTTGCAAACCCTTGCAGCAATTATGAAATAACTGGATCAACTGAGACTGTACCATGCCCTGGCCATAATCGGATCTAATACCTAGTAAGAAATGTCCAAGTATCAAGTCTTCTTGTGACCCAACTCATAATATGGTAATAAGATGGTGTTCAACAACTCTAGGAAGCAAGAAGCAGGATGTTGTAACACTAGCAAGTATTGAATCCAAAGAGAGCTAGAAGGAGGCGATGATATACCAGTGGTGGTGGGTGGTGAGGACGCAGTCGACGTAGGCGCCGACCTCGCTTGCCGCCTTGAGAACCTTCTCCGGCTCCACCGGGTCAACGGCCGCCGCCTTCTTGGTGCTCTCGTCCACGATTCTTGGAAAGAAAAAGAAAACAAATAGCAAATCAAGAACTCATTGATTTCGAACGAATCGCTGATGGAAAAGGGGCAAACAATCGATGCAGGCCGATTCGTACAGGTAGGCATAGTTGTCCTCCAAGCAAGGTACCGGAATGATCTTCATCTGCGAATCCCCGTGGGTTTCTTCTCTTCAGTCGAAATCTCTGGAGACGAGCGAACCGGTAGTGAGTACGGATGGTTTAAGAAAGTGGAGGAAAGGACGAAGCTGACCGCTTAGCCTAGCCGGCAGCGTTGAAAAAAATAAATGGGGATATTGAGAGGGTTATCACCCGAATTCCGCAACTGCTGGATTGAAAACCTACGGCTTATAGGTTGGATTTAGATTTGTGTTGACTCAACACCCCCGAGCTGATTTTAATTTTTCCTAAAAAAAAGCTGATTTTAATTTACAGCACCCAACCCAACTACCCTAAATGATCCAAAATATGCGTGTGTTGATAGTAAGTAAATCATAGTAGCACACTTTCAGATTTTTTAATACTCCAAAACCTAACATCCCGAATGGATCGAATTGGCACAAATTCAGGTGAGAACGAGTGATAAACTACTAAAGCAAGAGTATCTCCAAGAGACTTACTAAATTAACACTCTGTATGGATCGAATTGGCACAAATTCAGGTGAGAAACGAGTGATAAACTGCTAGAGTAAAAGTAATACCAAGAGACTCACTAAATTAGACTAGTTAAATTCACATTTAACTAGTCATTTAGTCAGTACTCTTTCTTTATATTTTCTCTTCTTTCAACAGACCAGATAAAATGACTAGACATCCCACAACTAAACCCACGTGTCATATCTTATCTCTTATCCCACCTCTGCTTTCCCTGCTTCCCCACCGCCGCGGAGCACGGAGGAGGTTCTGCCTCTGTCGGTGGACCACCGCCGCTACGCCGGCGTGCGCGAGGCCAAAGGGCTCCCGGTGTCATGCGTCCACGACGGCGCCGCCCTCTTCGACGAGGAGCGGCTCAGGGAGGCGCTCCTCCAGCGGATCCGCGGGCACTACGAGGCCGCCTTCAAGATGCTCCCGGTCGCCGAGCACCCCGAGCTCATCGCCAGCCTCGAACCCAGCGTCGTGCGCTGCCTCGGTTTCCTGGAGGCCCGCTCCAACATCGTCGTTGACGCCGTGATCGACCACCACTGGCGGTGCTGACGATGCAACGTCGTCGCCGGCGTTGACCAGCAGGACGACGCGGCGGCGGGCGGCGGTGATCCGACGCGGTGGCTTGTCCCAGCGCGACCGTCCCTGAACGCTCTACAGATCTTCCTCACGCAATACTTGCGCTACCTCTCGTAGTCGCAGGCGCTGGGGTACATGTACCCACGGACGCTGACCTGGTGGTCGCCATGGGGCTCATCGAGACGGACCTCGCCGGCGGTAGCGGCAGCCGGCGCCACTTCACGTTCCACGCCGGAGGTGGGAGCAGGAGGGGACCGCGCGGGAGGTGGTGGGGCCGCGAAGTATAGCTAGCAGGGGGCGTTAGTCATCTTTGGTAAGCGAAAGTACAAGTTTAGCTAGCAAGGATAGCTAGCGGCGTGTTTGGCTAGTCTATTGAAATGTTGTTTTTGTTAATTTTTTCATTTTTTAGCTAATCAATTCAGAATAGTAAGTCTTTAAGAGTTGCTCTAAAATGAGAAGAACTGTGTTTGTAAGATAACTATGAACTATCTCTTTTCCCTCCACAAATATTAGTCAGGTCGAAATTTGGGAGAGCCACTCAATAAGAGGATTAGCTAGCTGGACCCGAGCCTTTATATTATACTCCCTTTGTCTCATAAAAAAGTGTAATTCTAACTTTTGAAGAAAATCCCACAACAATGCAATCCTAAAAATAGATCTAATTAACTTCCTAATTAAGTAGTCAGATCTGACTTACATGACAAAACTTACTGCATTTGGGAAACAAATGAGGGTATTATAGTCTTTTCATTCCTCCACTGATCTATCCTGAAAAAACTAAAATTGCACTCTTTTATGAGACGGAGGGAGTACTTTGCTACATACCTACTCCCTCCATCCCATAAAAATTGCAATCCTAGCTTTTGAAAAAAAAATCCCACAAAGAATGCAATCCTAGATAATAGATCTATTTACCTTCCTAATTAAGTAGTCAGATCTGATTTGCATGGCAGAACTTGCTGCATTTGGCAAATAATGAGGGTATTAGAGTCTTTTTATTCCAACACTAATCTGTCTAAAAAACTAAAATTGCACTCTTTTATGAGACGGACGGAGGTCTTGGCCCTTTGGCTCTGCACCCCTTCTATTTTAAGCATGTTGAAAAAGACTACAAAATTTTAGAGAGTTTTCAAGATATATTTTTTTAGGAAAGAATTCGAAATGAATTTTGTGACAATTTTTTTGTGTGTGAAAACTTATGAAAACTAAATTGCCTTGCTAAATAGAATGGTGAGATTAGAGAAATGTAGGAAAATGGAACCTTTTGAAAAGAAAGAATGTGAGCGGGAAAGAGGACCATGCTTTTATCAAAATTAAGTGATTTCTCACGTGTTGCTGCAGAATTTGTGAGAATTTTTTGATGACATAGAGATTGATCAGGTTTAATAAGGGGGTGGCAACTTATGGGTGAAGTAGTAGAGTAGATAGATGCTGGCTAAAAATCTTCGACCAATTTATGTAATGACACCTAGTTAACGGGAGATGGCTCGCGGCAGCACGGACGCGTGCCTCGCCTCATCTTGGACAATTGGTTCCCCATCCACACAGTTGCAGCCCACGGCTTCGGCAGATGATTCTTCAGCTTGACTTGCTTGTTACAAGCACATCCAGCGAGTGATTCAGACATTGGAGTAAAAGAAGAGTGTTCTTCATCTCCTTTCTTTTTTTTTTTACGTTTATACTTGCTTTTTACGGCCTGTGCTTCCTCCACATTAGCCGTTCGTTTACACATCGCTTTAATTGTTCACCACATAGCTTGCACTCACACTTCAATCGAGAGAAAAAAAAGCTTGCACGCTCAACCTTTTTGATGAGCCTGATGAATTCGGTCAGGCAGGCCAAGACAAGACTGAACGATTTGCTTCAGGGGACGAAGTACATGGGGTTGGGTATCTTGAACACGCGGTCGCCGGCGCAGTCGCCCTGCAGGTCGCTCCACTGGTCCCCGACGTTGCCCCGGATCCTGTAGCCTTCGTCCACGAGCTGCTTCCTCATCGCCGACTTGAACACCGACGAGCTCTGCCCTCGGTACTCCGGGGTCCTGCAAAGCCCTCACGAGTCATGCCATTTCGATCGCAAAAAAAAAAAAGGCGAATTTTTGGCGCAAATTGAAGAAAACAAATCCGAATGACGGCAATTTGGGGATAAGGGATCGTGACTGTGTTTGCTCGCAAAAGGAGGACCGGCCGGCCTTTTCCTATTTGGCAGTGAATCTGAATGTTCAGCCGTCCACATCACTGACGCACTAACGGTGCCAAAGTTCTGCACACTCGGACAGTGGAAGCTGCCTGCGTGCTCGTACCTCATGATGAGCCTCTCGTACCCGGAGAAGCCCTCTGCTTCCAGGTTGCCGGCCGTGCACGAGCCCAGGGTCTCCTCGTCCCGCCCGGAGAGGAGGAAGACCTTGAAGCCCCTGTCGAGCAGCGCCGTGAACAGCCCGAGCACCGGCGGTATCCCCGGGCAGGCCTCCCTGCTCGCCCACGCCTTGAAGGCCAACGGGTCGTACGCCCTGGAAATTAAGAAACATCTCCGAATCATCATCATCTGATCGGTAGCGAGATGCCTGTGGATGGTAGTGGCCGTGCGTGCGTACCCGAACTGCTTGGTCTCGTAGTAGGGCAGGTTGGAGAGGCAGGTGTCGTCGATGTCGAAGACCCAGGCGTCGAGGCCGTCGGCGTCGGCTCCGGCGGCGACCTGGTCGGCGTAGCCGGAGGCCTGCTCCATGACGCCGGCCAGGTCCCTGAGGTACTGGCCCCGGGTCATGTACCCCTTGACGTAGCCGACGCACTGCGCGGGCACCGTGCGCCACCCCCGGGCGTTGTTGGCCTCCACCATGACGCGCCAGCTCAGGCACCCGGCGTCGTCGGGCGCCTGCCCCGGCCACAAGCACTGCCTCGCGGCGGCGGCGTCGAGGAAGAGGGCAGCGACGAGGAGCACGGTGAGCTGCCGCCACGCGGCGAGCGGCCGCGAGGCCATCATCGGAGCAATGTTGCTCATCACCAGGTAGTGCTTACAGAGGCTGCAGGCAAAGGCATTCAAGGCTGAGTTACATACACACGCACGTGTGAACAAAACATGACATGAGCGGGATCCATTTCAGAGGTCACCATCCTAACCCGTTTCAGGACCAAAGAAAGACACAAGCCAGAGAGTCAAAAGAAGAAAATTAAAGGTCTATCCGAGACAGAACTACTGCGACTACCTGGATGTGCCAAACGCCGCCAATGCGGCAGCCGAACCAAGAGCAGATACCACCAGGCTGCAGAGGCTGGCTGGTGTCCCAAGTGACACCCGGTGCATGGGTTTTATAGCGAAGATTCAGGTGGGGTGATGGCATGAGTCACCGCCCAATGCGCGAAAAAGCAAGCCCGGCTAATGCAAAAACGCATGATTACGCCACGGAATTAGCGGCCGGCCGGAAGACATTCTCCGAATGCGACCCGATTCTTCAGGAAGGAGGAGGATTAGGTTACGCCCGGGCCCCGGCCGGGTGACGGGGAGTGAGGCCACGGCCACCTCAGGGTGATGACCGATGAGCCCCATTTGCACCGCCAGCGCCCGCGGTGCGCGCCACGTGGACCCAACCGCGCCGCCGCTGCAGCGTGACGGCGACCTCGGCTACCGGCGGCCTCTTTTGGTCGATAGACTAGTAGCCAACTGGGGGCGTGTGCGTGTGCGGTGTAGTGCCTCTCCAATCCACAAGCCGCAGGCCAAGAAGCTTTGGTGGAGGCTGGGCGAAAAGGAGGATGTGCTATGCTACTGACCACCCGAACAAAGGTGTAGCGACGGCCGTGGATAATGCAGCCATGTACTCGGTTCTGCAGGACCTTCCATCTTCCAAATCCTCGACATCTTTGTAGTACGAAGCAGTTGACTTTCATGTGTTCAAGATCTGTAGCCTTTCGAAATTCGCTACTCCACATCTTTGTAGTTCATCCACTGAAGGTTCTCGAATTCCTGTATTCGACAGAGTGCGAGGTTGACTACTTTCACCTAGTAGCTTTTTTCCCGCTGAAGTCTCTGTTGCGCCGAAGAGCAAAGTCAAAGCTGAAATCGATTACTAGGCTCTGTATTTTATACGGAATTCAGACCCGAGTGCAGGAGTCAACGGCAAGTTGCAACCTTGATCGATGCTTCTCGTTACTCCTAAGCAGCAAGAAAGCCGCCACCTCGATCAGAAAGATTCGTTTGTTATTGGACGGTGCTAGCACTTGCAAATTGTAACTGGAGAGGCTTAAAGCCCCGTAGCCACTCACGATTAGTGGCGGACGGACTGACGGACAATGGATAACCTCGTAAGAGTACGTTTGTCTGGAATGCACATAAGCTTCAGCATGGACGGTCCACCAGTCCCAAACTCCCAACAAGTGAACAACCAAATCATATTCTTTGGGACGGACATAGGCTAACTGTAATGGGCAGAAAACCAGGACCTACTGTACCTGCCAACACCATTAGTGGAGTCATAGGTCACTAAGCCCGATTGAAGCTAATGAGCTTTTGAACACTATAAAACATTAACAGAAATAGATAAATCGGCAGCCTACAGAGGCTGCACACATGTAGTACATCGATGACACCAGATGACCAAGTAACTCTTTTTTAGAGTAAGATAACCAAGTAACTTTGCAGGTATGCACATTAGTAAGTCCCAAAATTGTATACAAAAGGTGCATGCAAAACCAATCTTGATTACCAGATATGCCTGAAGCAGCAAGTTACACTCAAATATACAAAAATTATGGATCTTGTACTAAGATACTTTCCCTTGGGTATGACAAATTCTTACAGAGAAAAGGTGACATATCCCTTCACCTTTTAAAAGATAACACGCCTGGTTGAATGGGGTTCTACTCAAAAAGTTTTATTGAAGTCAACTGCACCAAGCATGCATAGTTAGTCTAGTAATGCAAAATGGCGAACCCCAGGGCCCAGGCAGCAGTCAGCAGCCACTCTGCCACTCTGTTCTGACAAGTAGGCTCCCAACAAGCAATTTCAAGCATTTGACCTGCAGTGAGTTTTTGAATCATTTGAATCTTTAAGAATCTCATTTACTTTTGCACAGACCAATCTAAACAAATTCCTTCTGATCATTTTATTTCTTTTATCAGGAAAATCACTGGCACTGCCCACCGTGTCTATGCATAGTTCAACTTCACAGTCAGAAGACCGGGAATATTCCAACAAAATATATAAGAAAAGGCACAAGAAAATAGAACCTACTTTCAAGTTATACAAGGGCGATTGACTTGAAGCCACCTTCATTAATTTGTGTGGCAATAGAACTGTCACCAGTCTTGATTATCTTGCCATTTTCCTGGAATAATCAATCAGAAGCATTATCAGAAACAACACAAACCCTGTATTCTAAGTTTGAACTGAAGCACAAAAATACTTAAAAGCAGTGCTCTCACATTCTGAAATTTGGAGATAAAGTAAGGATTACAAAGACGCCAACAAGGTCTTAATTAGTGTGGAGGCCATATCAGTGAACCCAGTAACGTTCCCTTTAAATTTTATCGAGTTACATCCATTCTTGGTTCTTGGTTTTGTTTCCATCTGGCTCTAACAAAGAGAGGTAACATCTTTCTGAAGTAACCACGTTTAGTGTGTGATACAATTTTATTAAGACTCAATATCAGTGTTAATTGGTCACAGTGGGGCGTTTTAGGAAAAACACAGATTTTAGTGAATAGGAGTATGAATTCATCTAGTGCTTTCATTTAATAAGTGTGCGTAAGTATAAAAATTGAATAAGAAAGAAAAGCAAGTATCACTTATGAACATCTGAAAGGTGTTCATTATAAATACTAAAGATACAAATTATCTTAAACTAGTGGGGGCATGAATTGAGTAGTAGATGAAATGAAAATGTAGCATCCCGATCCCTGTCAGAGCCTAGCCTCTTTAATGCAACAAATACAGAATCCCCACGGCCTCTATCCAACCTGGGAAGGTGGGATAATAGCCAATTAGCTGTTTACGACAGCTGTTCACCACCTTACCCAGATTGGCAGATTACGAGTGCAGTATTTTGTATGGAAATGCTCTATAATAAAAATAGATGTAATGATCAAACAGTAATCAGCCTTACCATGATGTGAACATAGCTGGGCTTGATGAGATCCAAAAGGCGTTGGTAATGTGTAATCATCAGAACAGAGTTTTGGGGTGTCAAGAGCCCATTCACTGCATTAGCTACATCTTCAAGTGCATCAACATCTAATCCGGAATCTATCTCATCAAGAAGAGCTAAATCTGCTCCGATGACCTAATTAACAAACAAATACCCTGAATCAGAGATAGTAATCTATTAATGAAGTACACAAATAGATGGACGAAGCAAATTTTGAAGCCTAGTATATTCACATTACTACATAAGCTTCGTCTAAGCTAAAAAGTGTTATTATGCCAATGCATCGAAACTTCGCCGAGCACACAATATACACATACATAACCTCAACAAAACAACGACAACAATATGCACAAATAAGAGAATTGTTTTCAAAGGTGATCCTCATTGGGGGCAAAAGACCTACTGAATACCAAATATAAGTATAACCGAATACACTCATGGTGTGAAATATACACTTCATGTAAAATACATTTGCTTCATAAATGTATGGGGAACAACAAATTCCAAAGGTCTGGCAGCCAAGAAACATGTTTTTTACTACAATCCTATATAACTAACCCTGAGATGTTTTAAAAATGTCATAACTGTCATATGAAAAGTTAAAAAACTGTGCAGCTTCATCCTTAGTTCACAGGCACTGATATATCTGTTGGCGTACAAACCAAGATGCCAAGCAAGTTCATAGTTGCAATATCTTACTGAAAGTTGCAATATCTCATTGCGCTTCCTTTCACCACCACTAAAACCTTCATTCACATTTCGATCAAGAAACTTAGGATCCATCTTCAAGGCATCAATTTTGGGCGATACAACCGAATAAAACTGCAAGAGAAAGCAAAGATATTTTCAGAATCAATGTCTGGGTAATATGTTTGAAAAGATATATCTCATTTTTCTCACAAATTCATAGTTGGAATATCTTACTGCATGAGAACTAGTTTATATGCTACAATTTAATGTTGCATAAGCTTCATGCGCAATCCACCAAACCAAATAAAATACTAAGTTCGTTCATCGCTTTCCTGCCTTTTATAAAACATACCAGTATTTGATCACAGATGGAGTGGTGTTGTAAATATATTAGGACAATGTTTTATTATACTTATGGCTTGTGAAAATTTATATATCTCAACACAGCAATTCTGAAATCAAACCTCAAGGGGTCCTAGTGCTGGTAGACCACTCTTTTCTCTGCGAGCATTGACTGCCATGAGCAGAAAATCAAAATTGCTCACTCCAGGAATCTCAATAGGTGCTTGGAAGCTCATAAAAAGGCCTGCAAGAGATCTATCCTCTGGCTCCATGTCAACCAAGTCCTCACCCTTGAAGAGGATGGTACCGCCAGTTACCTCATAATGTGGATGGCCAACAAGAACCTGCAAAGCAACAATGAAAGGCTCAACCGAATGTGCAGGTACCAGAGCAAAGAGCACACTTCTTTTACAATTTGTATATAAGCCATTTCATGATTAATAACTTTAAGACGTACACGTGGCTAGATTACTGAACCAACAAGTACCAGCGCATGATTCTTTTAGTGAAGCAAATTTTAGCGCAGTAGGCTAACACTACGATTGGAGATAATACATAGTGAAAACTAAAATGAACAACATTAGATTACAGGCGTAACAAGGAATATTTCAGCACAGCCCATGATCTTAGCAAAGCAGTGTCTCGTATAAACATCGAAATAAATGCATGCCCACAGAAACGTCCTATTTCTCAATGGTTTCAATTATGACACGAAGAACAGGTGCATTGAGCAGAAGCAGCTTACCTTTGTGAGGGTGCTCTTGCCGGAGCCGTTCTTCCCCATGATCGCATGAATCTACGACAAGCAAGAACAGGAATTAAACCATCTTCGATCAATCCCTCGCATCCCCAATTAAGCAATATTACGCCCCAAGCCGGCCGAAATGACAAACCCACACGAACCTCGCCCTCGCGGATGGTGAGGTCGACGCCTGCTAGGATCTGCTGCCCGGTCTCCTTCACGGATGCGGTGAGCCCGCGCACCTCGAGAAGCGGGCTGCTGGATGACTCGGCCGCCGCCGCCGCCGCCGCCGCGAGCTGCGAACAGCGACGCGTCCGCATGGAGATATAGCTCGGAGGCGCATGGCGGCGGACGAGGGGGCGGGATGAGGAAGGGGAGAAGAGGGGCGACGTGGAGGATACGGCGGCGAGGGGCGGCGCCATGGGAGGAAGAAGGTGAGGCAGGTCAGCAGGTGGTGCGCCTCCGGATTGTTCGTTCCTTCTGCGCTGGTCGCGGCGCGGGCGGCTTCGGATGACGACGGGGACCGGACGGCGCCGGAGGCAGTGTGTGCTTGGGCTATTTCGTTCTATTTCTTTTTAAGTTGGGCTTTTTTGTCGCTAGGTAAGCGCTGGGCCGTTGCTTTTTGGGCTAGCCTAATCACAGTTTTAAAATGAGCCCGCATAAGGGCCCGGTCTTGTTCAATCGGCGCGCGGAATCAAGCCCAATTGTATGTGGGCCTCACGCCTGCATACCATAAATAAAAAGAAATCCGCAAAAAAATAAAAAATAAAAAGAAATCCGCAGTCGTTTCTAGGCCTGCATACCATAAATAAAAAGAAATCCGCCGCCGCCAGCCTTGCCCTATATATAGCAGCCGGCTAGCCGCGTCATCTCCTCCTCCGCCTATACCGAGTTGCAAGCGCGCTCGCCGTGGGATCGGTGGAGATGGCCGGGAACACGAGCGGCCTGCTCCTTGCTTGCATCTTGTTGCTGATCAACTCCGCGTCGGCTGAAGCACCCTACAGATTCTTCGATTGGAACATCACCTACGGCGAAATAAACCCACTGGGTGTCTCGCAGCAGGTATGCTTTACCCAATTCAATCTGCTATAAGTCATGAAAGGTGCAACATCCCTCTACAAATTCTTTTACTTCCTGGAATCAACCATCATGAGTGATGATGTGGTTGCTTCTTTTTTTTTCTAGGGAATTCTGATCAATGGCCAGTTTCCGGGTCCGACAATCGAAAGCCAGACTAACGAGAACTTGATCGTCAATGTCCACAACAATTTACCTGATCCGTTTCTGCTTTCATGGTATGGTCACTTGGTCAGATCAATCTTCACATATTGATGTACTATTAACTGATTTGTTTGTTGTCAAATTCGGTGGGTTTCTAAGATGAGTACTAGATGCAGCAACAAAACTTTTATATTGATTGCTTGAATTGGATGCTAAGCAATTATTTTTTTGTGATAGAATTATGGCATGTGGCTAATATCTCTTGGAGGACTTGGATATTCACAGGTAGCATTGTGATGGAATAATTAAGGATGGATATATATATATATGAAGAAATGATGGTCTTGATTTAATTCAATATTGAGATATAATTATATTATATCTAAACAGAACCTAGAACATCATGAAGTCAATGTACATATATGCCAAAGAGCATTAACGACGAGTTAGTTGGGGGGAATACTCGCCCCATCTATTTTTTAGCAAAACACAGAGTTACTGTCCAAGTGAATGTTAGTTAACTGATTTGCTACAATTTTTACTAATTTGGCAGGAACGGTTTGCAGCACCGCAAGGACTCGTGGCAGGATGGTGTGTCCGGTACCAATTGCCCAATCCCGCCGGGCCAGAACTTCACTTACCACATGCAGGCCAAGGACCAGATCGGCAGCTTCTTCTACTTCCCGTCGCTGGCATTCCACAAAGCCGCCGGCGGCTTGGGCGCCATACGCATCCACAGCCGGCCGTTGATCCCCGTCCCGTTCCCCTCGCCGGACGATGAGTACACGGTGCTCATCGGCGACTGGTACACCACTAACCACAAGGTATATGGCTCGATCGATGAAATATCGTGTTGCTATTGTTGACCTAACAACCGGTTCTTACTTCTTAGACGTTTGTTTTTGCTCTCAATTTAGGAACTACAAGATTTGCTGGACAGTGGAAAGGAACTGCCATCCCCTGATGGCATCCTGATCAACGGGAAGAGGAATCCAGATGGTGCAAAATTCACCGTGGAGCAAGGTAATTTTGACCTGTAAATTCCCAAGTTACTTTGTGAGATTAATAAGTTTGATCCAAGTCTAGTTGTTGGCAAAACGGTCGTGTCTGTTTGTTCTGAATGATACTATGTTCCCGCCGTCAGCTTACAAGAACACTTAACTGATGGGATGGGAAAGGCCATTGTTCACTATCTGCTGCTTTACTTTTTTGCCCCCCCCCCCCCCCCTCCATGCAGGGAAGACATACAGGTTGCGCATTTCCAACGTGGGTCTGCATAACACGCTCAACTTCCTCATCCAAGGGCACAACATGACGCTGGTCGAGGTGGAAGGCACGCACACGGTCCAGAACTCGTACACCTCCATCGACGTCCACGCCGGCCAGTCGCTCTCCGTGCTGTTCACCGCCGACCGCCCCGCCAGGGACTACCACGTCGCCGTATCCACCCGCTTCGCCAACACCACCCTCCGCTCGACCGCCACCATCCGCTACGCCGGCTCAAGCGGCCCTGCCTTCGATGCATTGCCCGATGCGCCAAGCGACGACGTCGATTTTTCTCTCAACCAGGCTCGCTCCATCAGGTACTACAAACCTGATCTCAGAGCTCAGGTGCCATGCGCACATCTCGGTCGATTTCGTATGTGAACCTGAAGCTAATTTGTTGTCGCCGGAGCATGCAGGACGAACCTGACGGCGAGCGGGCCGAGGCCGAACCCGCAGGGCTCGTACCACTACGGCTCCATCAACGTGACGCGCACCATCCGGCTGGCCAACTCGGCGGGGTCGGTCGTCGGCGGTGGCGGCGGCAAGCTGCGCTACGCCGTGAACGGCGTCTCGTTCGCGGAGGCCGACACGCCGCTGAAGCTGGCGGACTACTACAACATCAGCGGCGTGTTCCGGCTCGGCGGCATCCCCGACGCCCCGCCGGCGGCGGCCAAGGTGCGGAGCAAGACGGCCGTCATGGACTCGGACCACCGGTCCTTCGTCGAGGTCGTGCTCGAGAACGGCGAGGACAGCGTCCAGAGCTGGCACCTCGACGGCCACAGCGTGTTCGTCGTCGGGTACGTGAATGCTTTCAGAAATTCAACGCGTGAACTCGCGTTAGAGTCGGCAACTTAAGCTTTATGATGATCTGTGAACTTTTTGGCTGCTAATTCTCGTAGAATGGACGTGGGGACGTGGAGCGAGCAGAGCAGGGACAGCTACAACCTCGTGGATGCAGTATCGCGATGCACCGTGCAAGTAAGACTCTTTTCCTTCTTCCGATTCTTCTCCGGCCAAGGCATAGGTTTGTCAACTCTTACTCGTGGCATACTGACCTGTGCAGGTATACCCGAGAGGGTGGACGGCGGTTCTGGTCGCGCTGGACAACGTGGGCATGTGGAACATGAGGTCGGAGGTGTGGGCGCGCCGGTACCTGGGCCAGCAGTTCTACCTCCGGGTGTACACGCCGACGCCCTCGTTCCGCGACGAGCTCCCCATCCCGGACAACGCGCTCCTCTGCGGTCGCGCCGTCTCGCGGACGCGCTATTAGTTAAGCAGGTAGCTGAGGGTCAGCAATGCAAAGAATAGTGCGAACCCTAATACCAATACCACCGTGAAGGGTGTCATACAGTACGTTCGTGTTCGCTGCCCCTGCCATGGCCATCACAACCTGTTTTGCATTCTTGCGGCAAAAGGTCAGGTGCTCCACCTGGTGTACAAGGGCTCCCGAGCTCTCCACTGGCCCCGGAGTGAGGTGCCAATGGGCGACGAACAGTCGGATCACACTTACTCCCTCCATCTCAAAATAAACACACATCTTGTTTCTTGAGGACTCAAACTCTTTTGAAGTTTGACTAAGTATAGATCAAATAATATCAACATTTGTATCTCTAAATAAATTTATTATGAAAACATATTCCATAACTAATTTAATAATACTTATTACACATCATAGGTGTTAGTATTTTTTTATAACTATTTGATCAAATTTATAAAATGTGACTTCTTGATAAGCAACATGCGGGACGGAGAGAGTATTCCTTCCGCTGCGCCGTCGCCACTGCGGCCGCCTAGAACCACACACACGGGGCTGGCGGAAACACCGTCGGAGCCGGTGGATTCATCAGAGCGACACCAGACACTGGTCCGCACCAGCGACAAAATAACACCGACTCGGAACGAAGAGCCTGCCAAGGGGAACCACAAACGCAAGGAGATAGAGCCCGCCTAGCCTTCTTCGACGGGGGCCGCCCCCGCCCCCCCCCCCCCCCCGAGACACCGTCACGAACGCCGCCTCCACTGGAGAAGTGCACAAGGAACTGACTCTAAACAACGAGATAGAAGACGCCAGTGAAAGATACAAGCTCAAAGATCTAACTCGATAGCTCTACAACGTCCTTCCGCCAAAGGATCGGGCTTCCATCTCAACTCCGACAGGAGAATTCGTAGCTGCTCGAGATGGGCTCGCGTGTACCGGTGTGGAGAGAGTGTAGTTTTGACTGATTGTTCTGGAAAGTGACAATCTAACGTTGGTGAACATGTTGCAATCTAGCATTGGCGATCGTAGTATGGTTTATGGTCTTTGGGAAGAGAACTAAGAGCTTGGCAGGTCTTTTGTTTCGTTAAAGTTTTCGTTTGTTCACAGGGAAGGTGTCGGGGTTCTCTACCGCCGGACAGTAAATAAATTTGTATCGATCGTGTGTCGGACCCGGATGGTTAGCACAAAAGACACCGGGATTTAGACTGGTTAGGGCCTCCGAGGAGTAATACCCTACGTCTAGTATCGAGCTGCTGTGTTCTCGTGCTAGGGTTGTTTGTAGTAGGGGTTACAAACTGGTCGGGAGAGGGTGTCAAGCCCAAGTCCCTGGGGTGTAAGTGTTCGGTTCGTCAGCCCTTGTGACGGTTGCCCTCCTCTTCCTTTTATAGACGCAAGGGAGAGGGGCAAAAAGGGAAACAAAATAGAAGCTACAGTGCCAGCCGCTGGGACTTCTTCTCGCACGTCACTGTCCGTCAGAGAGCTTTGAAGGCGGCTGAGCTGTGTTTGTCGTCGAAGCCGCCGCATGTTGGGGCGGGGCTGTTCATTTTGGTTACTTGGCGCCCCCTCCGAGCACTTTGGTGCTGACTCAATCCGCCTGAATACGGTGTGAGCTCGCCACGTTAGGGTCTAATCGTAGGCCAGCGCTAAGCGTAAAGGGTGCTTGAATGCCTCGGTCGGAGTTGGCGTGCTGCAGGGTCGGATGGGACGGTGTGTTGATGGCCACGCGGCTGAACAGAGCTGCATTAAGGCTCCTGTCAGAGCTGGCTGCCCGCGCGTGCCGCCAGCTGGTGTGCTTGCATGGCATGGGGAACTGGCGCCCCACGCGTCGTAGCGGAGGAGTCTGTGCGTCGGTGCGGCGCCACGTTGCGTGGACCGCGCCTTGGTCGGAGACGGAGACTGCTCGTGCGAACGAGCAGGTTGTCGGAGGTGAGGACTCCTCGTGCGAGGCGGAGACTTGTCGGAGAAGCTTTCTCTAGTAGGAGACTTGTCGGAGAAGCTTTCAACTAGTCAGAAATGAGACGTCTTGCCAGTGATGGTTTTGACAGGGGTTCTCAGTCCTCCTTATCTTGAATTTGGCTTTCACATTGTCAATAGTGTCAGAAAACTCTACCTCAAGAGTGATTATCTCACCGTCAAAAGAGGTCCTAATCTGAGCCCTCGTCAGAAGGTAACGGGGCAACACAGGTGTGTGTGCATTTTTTTTCGAATTCACATGTGTGTGTGCAAGTTTGTCATCGTTGCTAGAACTTGATCTAGTTTGGTGAGACGTTTTCCTGTCGCGCCTTGTGGAAGCAACGATGTAAGATTGTAATCTTGTTGTGATTTAATAAAGCTTTGTGATCAATAAAAAAACTAGGGCCAGCGCCGAAGAAGAGGAGGGCGGCAGATTGAGGGCTGTTTGGTAGGACTACAGCTCCATAAGAAACAGCTTCGGCTCCTCTGGTGGAGTGACTTCTGTGGTGAAGTTGGAGTCATTTTGAAAAATGTTTGGCAAACGGTTTCACCAGTTGGATTTAGATCGTAAAAAGTCGAAATTACCCCTACCTATATTTTTTATTTTTATTTTTCTTCTCTCATTTTCTTTTTTTTCCCTTACTTTTTTTCCTTTTTATCCTCTCCTTTCCTCTTTTCCTCCTCTTATCCATTCACCCCGCGGCGGCCGCCGCCGCCGGCCCGGTCCCTGCACCCGCGGCCCCGCCGGCCGCCGTTGCTAGCTCCGACGTGCTCGAAGTAGATGAGGCTGGCGGTTTGACCCCTCCACCGCGCGATTGGCTCTGCCCGATGGATTCCGCGAGGTGCGGCTTGGCCCTCCAGCACTCCGGCAACCCGGCGAGGCACGAGGCGCGAGCAGCCCGTCGCCGCGCGCGCGCACCGTCCGGGATGGGGTCGTTCAGCGACCACGTGCTGCCGGGGACGCTGTTCTGGCGGTGGGCTAATGGCGGGTGTGGTCCGCCGTCGCGCGCTTCGCCGCCGACCCGCCGGCGTTCCGCGTCCGCGCGTGGAGCCCACTCCCCAAGGGCCCCCGGCTCTTGGAGCTCTACGTCGTGGCGGGTGGCGCGTTCCTCGACATGTGCCTGGAGCTCGGGGCCGGCATCTTCGCCGGACGCGGCGGTGGCGGCATCTTTCCTCTTCGGCGCGCTCGCCCTCCTCCTCCAGACTCTGGCGAGGGCAAAGCAGTACAGCAGGTACGAGAACTTTCGCGGAGCCGCGTGGAGCCACGATTTTGTGGCTCCGTCTCCTCCGTTCCGCTCCAGAGAGCGGCAATTCCGGGGCTCCAACCCCAGAGCCGCGGTGCTCCACCCCGTTCGGCAGGGCTCCGCGTGGAGCGGAGCTCTTTTTCATCATCTCGAAAGGGTAAGCTGATACTGCGGTCTAGATTAGGGATGGGAAGGGGCAAGGGCGGCGGACGGTTTCTCCCCAGCCACACCTTCCTATGGAGTATGGAGTACCCGACTACACGAGCCGAGGGGGGAGGCGACGTTGTGCTGGGAGAGAGGCGGGCGGCGGCACAAGCGCACGGCGCCATCGCGCACGCAGCGGGGGAGGGCGGATTGACGACGGCGTGCGACTACTTCGGATTCGGCCGAGGTACGTGATCACGACGATTTAATTTCCGAATTCGATTACATCTAGGTAGAGGGGAGGAGCCCTACCCGGCATAAGCATTGCTGAGGCTCCATAAGTAAAGGCATCCTAAACGCTCTCGATGTATTGGCAGGTTTGGCTCTGTGAGACATCTCGATTGCAACGAAAAATTGAATCTTTACCAGTAAGGAACGGCACGGGTAACTCGGTGGAGGAGCACAAAATTGTTGGAGGGGGAATGTCCAAGCGGCGGCAGGAGCAGGGCCAGGGACAGGGGACCGGCAAGAGGTTGCCGAAGCAAAAGCATCTCTATCTGGTGCTGGATGATTGGGCCAAAGGCTTCTCGATCCATAAGATCGACACTGCCGACCCTCACCTCGGGGATCCCCCCGTCCTCCGGCTGGTGGAACCTAAACCTTACTGTCCCATGAGCTTTGTCGCTCTGGGAAGCAACATATTCACTGTGAGCAAGCAGCACCGCGGGTCCCTTGTCTACGACACGGAGACGGCGGCGCTGGCCACCGGCCCTTGCCTCCCGGATCCGTTACTTCATGGTGTTAACCAGTTTGTGTTCGCCGCCGATAAGCTGTATGCATTCACATACTACTTTGGCAAAAGCCCGCACTCTTTTGAGGTGATGTCTGCGGCTGGTGCCAAGCAAGGTCTGCGGCTATCAAACCCAACTTTGGATTGGTCATGGCAAAGCGTGCCATTCCCACCACCACTCAAGACAAAGGAAGTGATTGTCTCCTATGCTCTTCACCCAGATGGACACACCATCTTCATCTCTGCCTACGAAATGCATACAGGTGATCGGACCTTCTCTTTTGACACCAGGCACTGCGAGTGGAGGTACCATGGCAAGTGGAGGTTGCCTTTCAAACATGAAGGCTTCTTTGACAGTGATCTAGATGCATGGGTTGGGCTTCACTGGGATGGTGGCATTTGCTCGTGCCAAGTGATCTCCCACAGAAGCACAAGTGCCATGCAGCCGGACTGGAAGATGGCCAAGGACAACCTGTCGAGCCGAGACATGGTGGATTGTACGCCTACTCTGACGTACATGGGTGGTTCCAGATTTTGCATTGTGTTGGTGCATGAGGGACTGGAGTATGAGGACGCCTCTGGTGACTGTAATGGTTGCATGCTGGATATCACCATGTTCCGCCTCAAGTACAGTCACAAGGGAGAGCTGCAAACCATTGACCGCACCACCAACTCATATCTAGTGTCAAAACATCTTTCCTCATTTTCTCCTGTAGCCTTCTGGATGTAGGAATTGACCTGCTATTTGGTTTGGTTGTATGCAATGCATACTTGTCTGTCCAATTCCCTTGGATGTAAGATATGCTTTATGGTAATAACAAGTTTGGTTTGGTTGCATGCAATGCATATTTGTCTGTCCAATTACCCTCCATGTGAGTTATGCTTTATGGCAATAAAAAGTGTCTTCCTGTAATTTGTGGAAGCTGTTGACCTATTTCTTTTTGCAGTAGTTCACGGATATGCAGATATGTCGAACTTTAAAGAACTAAAAACAGTTGCTGTGCCCCTTACAAAATATCACTATATCATAATCAACGTGGCTCGCTCCATCAGGTACAAACCTCATCTGTCATCTCAGAGCTCAGGTGCCATATGCACACATCTCGGTCGGTCGATTTCGTATGTGAACCTGAAGTTTGGTGTCGCCGGAGCAGGACGAGCGGGCCGAGGCCGAACCCACAGGGCTCGTACCACTACGGCTCCATCAACGTGACCCGCACCATCCGGCTGGCCAACTCGGCCGGGTCGGTCGGCGGCGGCAAGCTGCGCTACGCCGTGAACGGCGTCTCGTTCGCGGAGGCCGACACGCCGAGCTGGTGGACTACTACAACATCAGCGGCGTGTTCTGGCTCGGCGGAGACGGCGCCGAGGCGGTGCGGAGCGAGACGGCCATCATGGACTCGGACCACCGGTCCTTCGTCGAGGTCGTGCTCGAGAACGGCGAGAACGGCGTCCAGAGCTGGCACCTCGACGGCCACCGCGTGTTCGTACCCCAATGCTTTCGTCAGGATTCAAAGTGCGAACTCGCGTTACTGTTGTTTATTTTTTGAAATTAGTTACTGTTGTTTATGATCTGTGAACTTTTTGGATGATCTCGTAGAATGGAGGCAAAATAGTCATTTTAGTTTTAAATTTTGCAACAAGGGTCAACTTCGTCCCTCAATTTTCAAATTGGTCAATTTAGTCCCTCAACTTTCAATTTTGGGCCAAACTAGTCCCTATGATATATGAGCAGGTGTAGCTGTGCAGGTGATCCGTGATCCACACATGCAGCTTAAGACCTAGTGTAAAGCTCACCGGTATGGCCTAATGAAGTTTTTATATACTAAAAGAATATGATGAGTAAATTTCATGTTTGTTTGAATACATACAAATTTATCTATCAAATCCGTATGAGTGGCTTTAAAAATACAAGTAGATACACTTTTTAGAAACTATATTTTGTGTTAGTTAAAAATATATATTGTTGTGTGTATTAAGGGAGTATGAGCACATGTATGTTTGACCTACATAAGCTAAGGGGCATTTTACATTTGTCTTATATTAGTATAGAGCACCACATCAACACAAGGACGGAATTGCCCCAAAAATGAAAGGTTTGGGACTAAATTGGCCAATTTGAAAGTTGAGGGACGAAGTTGACCATCGGTGCAAAGTTCAGGGACCAAAATGACTATTTTACCTAGAATGGACGTGGGGACGTGGACAGTGGCGAATCTATAGTATGCTTGGGGGTGCAAATGCAACCAAAAAAATAAAAAACAATATTAAAATCCAAAATTTCACCATATAAAAAGTAAATTTTATGCACCTACAAGGTAAATGCATCACCTCCAATTCACTCTAGCTTCGCCATTGGACGTGGAGCGAGCAGAGCAGGACAACTACAACCTCTTGTCCTCGTGAATGCAGTATCGCGACGCACCGTGCAAGTAAGACTTTTCTTCCTTTTCTTCTGATTCTTCTCCGGCCAGGCTGGTCCTGTTTTCTTTCAAAAATTTCACCAACTACCCCTCACATCAATCTCCGGACACTAATTAGGAGTATTAAATGTGGATTACTGACAAAACCCATTCCACAACCCCTACCTTAATTTTCGAGACGAATCTAACGAGCCTGATTATGCTATGATTAGACAACGTTGTGCTACAGTAACCAATCTCTAATGACGGATTAATTAGACTTAATGAATTCGTCTCGCAATTTCCGGTCCATTCGTGTAATCATTTTGTAACTAGTCTACGTTCAATACTCCTAATAGACCTTGGAAGAGGACTCAAAAGTTTCACCTCAACTGTTAAGTGGCTGCCCTTACTAGCTCGTTGCTGACTTGTGCAGGTATACCTGAGAGGTTGGACGGCGGTTCTGGTCGCGCTGGACAGCTTGGTTGATGTGGTGCCGGTCTACGTAGCTGCTGGTCGCGATGCGCGCGGAGGTGGTGTGGATGGTCCAAGGTAGCTGCGGATCCATGGTGACTTGACGCTCGATCGATTCAGGCTGTGGTGGGTCGCTTGAGCTGCTCCGTCGCGGGAGATGCAGCGGTGGCGGGGGCTGTGCGGTTGCGCTGACACTCATCCTGGAGGAGCATAAGGTGCAAACGGCGTCACCGGTGCGTGAAGGACTTGGTCGATTGTCGGCGATTATGGGCCGACACCAAGCAATGTGGGCCGACGAGTGAAAAATACTTATAGTTATATATCATTTCCTTCGTTTTCAGATTTAGTTCCTACTCACAAATATTTGGTTCCGGTCCACAATTTTAATTTCTTGTAATAGATTCCTTTTTTTAGTCACCTGATGATTCTGATCTAGACCCCTAAAATCCTCAAGCATGGGAGAAACTGTCTAATTAAGCAGGTAGTAGCTGAGGGTCAACAACGCAAAGAGTAGTGCATACCCTATGATAGTACCACCACCCCCGTCCGCCTGTAAGCTGTAAGGTCCGAAGGGTGTCATATCCAATGTACGTTCGCGTGTAAAGTTGAACGTTCCCGTTGAATCTTGCCGTCGCGTCAAAAAAAATGGATGCAGTTGACAAACATTTTATTGCAGTATGAAAAGAATGTGATTCGATGGTACAACTGCTCCAGCTCCACGGGATTGTGGCCGTTTGGTCGAGATGCTGCTGATGACACTGTCGTCGCGATGCCCGGGCGCGCGGCGCGTTCGGGGAGTCCGTCCGGCAGGTGCGGCCCGGCGGCGCCCGTACGCGCGGATTCCGCAACGTCCAGGAGAGTGTTCCGCGACGTGACGAACACGGATACTACGCCGCCGTGTTCCGAGGATTCTCTCGCGACGGGCTCGGGGCTGTTGGTTGCGTACACCTTTTCCCCGTAGTTGTGATCCGATAGAAGGACACACGACGAAAATCTAATCCTTCGCGAATTGTTTTTCTTCTTCTTTTGTTGCCTTTTTTTAGCATTTTTTTCTTTTGTTGTCTTCTTGTTATATATAAGCGATCGTGTGACAATTCGAAATCCTTCACCTTTTGATTGTCTGTGCATGTGCAACACAGCCACACAGGACAGGAGGTCTGCTTCGATCCCCTCGTGGAGCCGTAGGCCCGTTGCCCGTAGCCTCCTCCTTCCTGCGCTCCCCCCCCCCCCCTCGCGTCAGGATGGTCGTGCAGTGTTGGGGGATTCGGAATCGAGTCCAATAAAATCAATATCATAAGATTGCCACGATTCGGCAGAGGCAATTTAAGAAGTCTGACAGCGAAACCCCTAAAGCCAATCAGCACCTTTTCACTCTTTTTACGTTGACTTTCGCCAGGTACCCTTCGTCGTCCGAAAGCTTCAACGTAGAACAAGAAGTTTTATTTTCCAAACTTTGGGTTTGATACCTTCGGTTTTTCTCTCGACGAAACTCCAGGGCCGAATCCTCTCTGATCGACGAGTGTTAGCCCATATATCGCTCGGGGGTTTCGTCGCCGCTAACAACTTTACACGTTTCAATTTGGTTTTGCGTGTGCTCCAGGTGCGGGAATCTACTAGGCGAAAGGGACATCTCCAAAGATTGAAGGTCTTCACCCGACAGGCGCACGTGTTGATGCCGGAAAAAGCGCCGTAACATGCGGCGCGATCTCAGGAAAGCGCCGATTACGTGAAGACCCAATGGAGAATTCCCAAAATTAGCCTAGTACATTCTTGTTTGATCCGTTTTACACAAGGACAATTTCGGCATGTAAAAAGTCCGTTCGTCTCCCTATAAAAGGAGGTCGACCGGCACTTGTAAAGGGGATAGTCTTTTGAGAATTACACTGTGGAGAGCTAGCTTTTTGTCTTCCTAGTGTTATCTGCTTGAGTCCTTCGATTCATTATTCGTGTTAGGCTTCGCCATAGCACAACATACAGAGACGAGTGTCCTGTGTCCAGTGTGCCCGATGCATCTTGGCACGTCCGCAGTGCCGCTGGTCGCTGCCCACGACCTCGACTGTCCTGCGTACAGCACCTGCGTTCATCGACGAACGAGGAATCTCAGTCAGTCTGCGTCGCGAGAGCGACCTCTCGATCGATCGGCGCTGGGCAGCGCAGCGACGAGCCAGCGACAAGGTGGGTCGAGGGGATGCATGCGACCTCCGCATGCTGCGCGCACGGTGCACCCCTATACAAAGTTTACAGCCAGTATCACTGCCGACGCGCAGGCCTGCTTCATGCCCTGCACGCACTGTAGCATGTGGCAGCATGGCATCGCCGTCCGACGGATTCCTCCGGTGGCCTCGCTTCGCGTGGTTTGTCTGCACGGGCCGCGGCAGCCTGCAGGGGGGATCTATTCTTCCGGTGCTGCGCGTGGGTGGGTGCTCTGCGCGCTTAGATGCCAAGGGAGCAACGACCGCAGAGAAGGGCAGAACCGCAGAAACCTTTTGCATCCGATGCAAAAGAGAACGATCGCCCCGTGATGATCCCGATCCTGCTGCGGTGCTGCCGCGACCCGCGAACTGGTGCGAGCTACTGCCACGATTACAACCGCGATCCCGGTTGAACCACGGTTCTTGATACGGGTGTGGTACGGTGGCCGAGTTCTTGGCATCCCGTCCCAGTCCGGAGGGCTTTGTGGGGAGCAAAGAGGCGAGGGAAAGCGAGGCCATGGTGGGTTCCCCCAGCCGCTAGCTGCATGAAAAGAAGCCTGATGCAAAATGCATGGGCCATGATGCCATCATTATTTAGCCTCCCGCAATCGCCGCTAGACCTCCATCATTCGTATACTTGGGTTCGGGATCATTGGTTCCCTTTCACACTCATGCTCCTCCCGTCTTCGGTTCCGTCTCCTCCTTCGCGCCTTTTCGCCCTTTTCCTTGCGACGCTGCAAAATTCTTAACGAGTAAGAAAACCAGGGAACCTGGGGGGCGGGCGCACATTGTTCGCGCCGAAAATCCGTAGGAATAGCAGCAGCACAGGGCTGCCGCCGAATTGCATCATTGTTTTTCTTCTTTGAACAAGAATGACATGTATCCGACCGGCGGTGGTCCTTTTGGCTCGTGTCGATGTCTCAATCCGACCGGGCAATGTTGAGTTGGATAGTATTTTGGTCCTCAGGTGTATGTTTGACCACCATTTGTCTAGCGGATGCTTTGCCGCTTTGGTGGTGTTTGGTGGAGGCTTGGTCGATATGTCCCAATCCGAACGGGTGAAGTCATTGAGGTTCGAGCCGATGTCCCAATCCGACTGAGCGGAGTTTTTCCCGTTGAGGCCCGTGTTGATGTCCCAATGCGACGCAGTAGCGTGTGTTTCGATTGGTTGTAGTTGTGGTCCATGTCGACGTCCAAATCCGCCTGGATAGAGTTATCTAGTGGAGACAAGTTGTGTGGCCGTGTCGATGTACCAATCCGACCGGTGCGCGAGCAGTTGAGTGGAGTTGAGTGCAACACGCGTTGATGGTCCAATCCAACCCGCTGGTGTTGTGTTGCCTTTTCTTTTCATGTGGTTATGGTCTTCTAGGGATATGATCTTATATTTTTTCTGCTATATCAATGAAACACACTCATCGAGTGTTGTTCGTTCGAAAAAAAATGTTTGTTAAAAAAATAAGAATGACATCATTGTTCAATGCATGGTTACCTAGAAGATACCGTCACCATGTTCGATCTGAGCGGATTTAACCATCGGTGAGGTGTTAGCAGTGACTTTCTCAATCTTGAGAATTTATCGACTTAATCATTCGGAGGTGATTTTGCATGATCAACAAATGTTATATGAAAGTGTGTACATGTACATTTGCATCTATAACGAATGATTAGGAAAAAAATACAAAGCGTACAATGCGTTTTATTTCTTTATTAATTTTTGCCAACGGATGCTTATATGACACCCCAGTGAAAACAAAAATAGGTGAAAAAAAAAGAAACTGTCCAGTACCACTTTGACCGCCGGGTGGCTGAAACGGTAAAAAGAGAGGAGAGGGAGAGCCGGAGAGGGCAGTCGCCAACTCGCCGTCATGGGCCGATAGGCAACGAGACGAGCGTGCGTGCCGGCGTGTGGCTCACCCCAACAGTCGCGGCTCGCGGCGCTGGTATCCAGGCTCCGCTCCTCGTTTTAAACGCTCCCGAGCTCCTCTCTCTCCATCCGCTCTGGCCCCTACTGCTCCGTCTCCCCCGGCTGTTGTGATCACAGCGCATCGCATCTCTCTCTCCGGTCATAGGACTCGCCTCCGCCGCGGCTCCGGCGCCGCATCCGTCTCCAGCAGCAGCTGTCCCTTCTCCGCGCGGCGGAGGTACTGCGCCCGCTCTTCCTCCTCCTCGCCATTCACTTGTTTCTACTTGTCGTGCTCTTCTCTATGAATGGTTGCCGTTCTTGAGAAATCCCCCCTAGCAGCGTGCAGAGCGAGCGAGGGCGAGGGAGGGTTTTGGAATTGCGATAGTTAGGGTTTATTTGATTCTTCGCCATGCGCCGCCTGCCTTTCCCTTCTCCGCTGCATTTTCGATTCAATGCGGCATTTAAGATTTATCGCTGGGTCTGTAAAATCAGAACAGGTCGTTCCTCCTCGACTTGAAGAGCTTCAGTTACCTCTACTCGGGTTCTGAGCGCATTCATATCGTATTAGGTGCGGGTCCACTGCACCAGGCGTTCTCTCAATTTTGGTTGGTTCTGTTTGTAATTGCACTACGTTAAAAAATGTATGGTCGCAGGACTGCTTGTTTGAAAGCTGTAAGCGGAAGGAACGATTTATTTGTAGAAAACAATTTTGAGTGGATGCATATGACTACTATGGGGGTGTTTGAATCCATGAGTTATTTTTTAGCCTACCCTTTTTTAACCCAAATATCTCAATAAGCAGCCAAACAGGTGGGCTATTTTAGGGCTATTTGCAACTAGCTCACCCAAAAAAATTATCCCCCCAATACATGCTAATTGGGCTATTCCCTAGTACCTGGTAGGATTTGGTAGGATTTGTATATTTGAATTAAAGGTCAAATAGCTCAAATAGCCCTTAGATCCAAACAACTCAAGAGCTATTTCATTGGAGGGCTATTTTCTTGGGCTAAACTTTAGCCCTCAAAATAGCTTTGGGCTATTTCTCCAAACACAGCCTATGTAGGATTTGCCAATAATCGGTGTCAGGCATGCAAATCGAGCCGCCGCAGTCCCAAAGGTTTCACAGGTTTTACAGTTGTTTTCAACTCACCAGCAATCACCGGCTGTAAATTTTGTCCTTTTTGTTAGCTTAATTTGTTACATGTGCGGTGCGGTGATGGATCTAGCAGCAGTACCATATCATATATGCCATGCCATTGTATCGCGGTAGCAGTTCACACGAAAGACACCGGGTTTTTATCAATTGCACAAGGCGTCAGAACTGTGAGCCCTTTGCCAAATCATGTCATATAAGCATCGGGTTCAGAAGACTGACTGCCCAGTACTCGATTGTTCTCTGGAATTAAAAACTGTGATCTTTTTAGGTTGAGATTAAACAACTGGGCACTAACCAAGATCTTGTAGTCAGTAAACTATCCTGGAAAGTTGAAAACCCGTGCGTCCAGTTGCAGTGCAGGTGCAGTTTCACTGCGGCTCATCTCTTCACAAGTTTACCTGTCACTGCCCTGCGGCCTGCCTTCCCTAGCTCACATATTTTATTTAGAATGGAGCATTCCGGTTCTTTTCTGGCCAAAAGAGCAATTCAGAATTGCCTTTGTTTGCCTCACTTTTCTTTCACCTTTTTCTTAGTGATATTCGCTGATGGTGTAGCTTTTTTGGTAGTGGCCACTGCCTTACTCGTGCTACACCATGTATCAATGTATGGGGCCATGGGTGGGGGGGGGGAGGGGGGGGATAGTATGGGGCTATGGGCGTAAGGCTGCCATTTTTCTTCTTTATCCTTAAATGCCAATGGGGTTGATTATTAAGCTTGATTTGGCTGGTAATGATTGGTTCAAACCTGCAATCATTTGATGCTTGGACTGCGAGCTTAAGCATGTTGTGTTCTGCAGTTAACTTAGCAGCATGCTCTGCCGCTCTGGTATAGAGTTTATACTATGTTCTCATGGAACTTACTTTGTTGTTTCATTCAAAAAAATCCTGAATGATGTGACCTAGTATTTGAGGGGATCACCTAGTCATTTTTGTTTGTGTTAAGCATAATTTGGTGTTTCATTCAAGAAAGTTATTCATGATGCGATATGCCTTTGAGGCTAGAATGGCTGTGCTTTAGTTCCCTTCTTGCACTGTCTCCTCTTTCTCTGCTTTTACGGATGCCTTTCGGCTTTATATGCCGGCCCTACCATTTCAACTATTTTTGGGCCTTTCAATTTCAATTGCTTTCGTGCTGAACCTTCTAGCCGTTCTTTGGAAGTAGAATCCTCCTTGTGTTGACCAGCCATTGGTTTTTATTCCCACGATTTAACATTACTTCGTAGTAAGAGAGAAGAATCTCTTTAGTAGTTTAGTGACTGAGAAGTGTCGGTAAAGTGGTTGTCTGCTAGACTGCCAGGACCCTCAAAAAGTGTGATCAAGCAGGCTTCACAGTTTACAGTTCACACTGATCAATTTCTTGGTATCATGACTTTCCCACCATTATTTGATTTTTTAAAGAAAAAGCATCGTGCACTAGTTTGGAACAGAGAGTTTCTTATAGTTCTTAGACTTTGGATTTTTTTTCCCCTTTGAAAGTACCTTGGTATTTTCATGGCGTGAGTCGCTTGTGGGGTAAGGGGCTTCCTCACTGGCTTCCAGAGCTCACAGGTGCACATGCTTTCACATAAGCACATGGTACCGTGCTTCCTGCTAGGCTCAGAGCATGCATGTTTTCTTCTTAGCTATGATGAGTTAAAGACCAAGTTACTTTTCAAGCTGTACTTTCAGTTTCAGAATTTAGCACTGAACTTTTCATTTCATTGCAGACGACTTGGTTATTTCTCAGACATATTTTGGTGATGCTGGAGCTCGTGTAGTCATATTAGTTCAAAGATATCAGCTATGGGTCATCAAAATCATGAAGGCTATTTCCCTCTACTGCTCTGCCTACATCTTTTGCTGCCACTACTACTTCCTTTTGCTATGGCAGATATAGCATCTGAGAAGCAAGCACTCCTTGATTTTGCCTCTGCAGTCTACCGTGGCAACAAGCTCAATTGGGATCCAAATATCTCACTGTGCTCATGGCATGGTGTGACATGTTCACCGGACCAATCACATATATGGGCCCTTAGGGTACCAGGGGCTGGTTTGATTGGTACAGTTCCTGCTAATACTCTTGGCAGGCTTGTGTCCCTCCAAGTTTTGAGCCTGAGGTCTAATCGTTTGATTGGGAGCCTTCCATCTGATGTTGCCTCACTTCCTTCTTTACAAGCCATATTTCTTCAGCATAACGAACTGTCGGGAGACTTGCCTTCATTTTTCTCTCGAAGCCTTAATACCCTTGATCTCTCTTACAACTCCTTTGCCGGACAAATGCCATTAGGTTTGCAGAATCTTACCCAATTATCTGTCCTGAATTTAGCCGGAAATTCCCTGTCTGGGCCAATCCCTGATCTCAGACTTCCAAGCCTAAGACAGCTAAATCTCAGCAACAATGAACTAATGGGTTTGATTCCTCCATTTCTCCAAATATTCTCAAATAGCTCCTTCTTAGGGAACCCTGGCTTGTGTGGTCCTCCTCTAGCTGAATGCTCCTTTCTATCTTCACCAACACCATCACAAGTGCCTTCACTTCCATCATCTCCACGTCATGAGAAGAAGGCAGACAATGGCTTGATAATTGCGGCTGTTGTTGGGTGCTTTGTCATATGTTTGCTAGCCGCGGGGATGTTCCTTGTGTGCTTTTCAAAGAGGAAGGAGAAGAAAGATGAGGTGGGTTACAACAGTAAAGTGACTGATGGTGCAAGGATTGAGAAACACAAAGAGGATGTCAGTAGTGGTGTCCAAATGGCTCATAAGAACAAGTTGGTATTCTTGGATGGATGCAGTTATAACTTTGACTTGGAGGATTTACTGAGAGCTTCTGCTGAAGTTCTTGGCAAAGGGAGCTATGGAACTGCCTACAAGGCTATACTTGAGGATGGCACTATTGTGGTAGTCAAGAGGCTAAAGGATGTTGTGGCAGGGAAGAAAGAATTTGAGCAGCAGATGGAGCTTATAGGGAGGGTAGGCAAACATGCAAACATTGCACCTATTCGCGCTTACTACTACTCAAAGGATGAGAAGCTTGTTGTTTATGAGTATATTGCTACTGGCAGCTTCTCAGCGTTGTTGCACGGTATGCTAATGACTTTCACCAATGCATTTTCATTATTGATATAAAAGTATATTTTACTGTACAAACTAATCCTGGTTACTACATACAATACCAACTCATATTAAAATTGTCTAGAATATATGATGATACCTCCAAATTTGTTATAATAAGAATATACTTTATAATGTTACACAATAGTGGTATATGTGGTGTGTTAATGACTAATTCCTCTGTGACTAGAGGGAGTTGGTAGCCTAACAGTCCCTTGCAATAATCACCAAACAAGTCCATGCTTGCCTAGCAAAGCCAGGTTACATTCCAAAAGAGTGACATACTTGTCAAGTTGTAAGTGTATGAAATACGATTTGCGTAATTGTTAAATTAACTGCAGAAGTTACACCATTACCTGTGAAATTAGGATATACATGTACTTTTTTCGCTGCCGTTTATTTTCTCAAAGGTTTATTCTATTGAAGAAGAGGGCTCCTTGTAATATTGCACCACCCCCTGCCGCACCAAGATAACTGCAATATCTAGTTTACTGCATACCTCAACTTGCTTGGGACAAAAGACTATGTTGTTGATGATGATTGATGGTGTTTCTTACTAAATGCTGTAAACAGGGATTAAAGGCATTTGCCAGAAGACCCCATTAGATTGGAATACCAGGATGAAGATCATACTTGGAACCGCACGCGGTATCGAGCACATTCATGCAGAAGGTGGCTCCAAGCTCGCCCATGGCAATATCAAGTCAACCAATGTCCTGCTGGATCAAGGCCACAACCCTTATGTATCAGACTATGGGCTGAGTGCTTTGACGAGCCTTCCAATCAACACCTCCCGGGTTGTTGCTGGTTACCGAGCTCCGGAGACCTTTGAATCCAGGAAATTCACACACAAATCTGATGTATACAGCTTCGGTGTCCTCCTCATGGAGATGCTGACCGGCAAAGCTCCCCTCCAGTCACAGGGGCAGGATGATGTTGTTGATCTACCAAGATGGGTGCATTCTGTCGTCCGTGAGGAGTGGACTGCCGAAGTGTTTGATGTCCAGCTGATGAAATATCCTAACATAGAAGATGAGCTGGTCCAGATGCTCCATATTGCCATGGCGTGCACGTCGTGGTCACCAGACCGGCGCCCGACAATGGCGGAGGCGATCAGGATGATGGAGGAGCTCCGGCAGTCTACTTCGGAGAGCCGCACTCCCTCCAACGGCAATCCCAGGGACTCCAACCCTCCGTCGGTGTGAATTGTTGGATATTTCAGCCTAGTGAATGTGATTCTGATTGGCATCCGTGATATCATATATCCTTTGTAGTTCTAAAGCTACGCTGGAACTGGAACCATATCGCTTTGTATCGTTACAGCTGTAATGTTATTCCCTGTTCACGCTAACTGTGAGGCGTTAACATTTCTGCTCTTACTCGCTTTGTATCGTTACAGCTGTAATGTTATTCCCTGTTCACGCTAACTGTAAGGCGTTAACATTTCTGCTCTTACTGTGTGTGCGTCTGCCTGCTCATATGTACGGTAACTTTGGTTCATCAGAACGTGTTGTTTGTTGACACGAGTGTGTAATTGTGTCGCTTATTGTGATTGGAAAGAAAATGTGCACGGCTCCCAAAATGGAGCACATCATCAAGCAAAGAATCGCAGCACGCAAGACAAAAATGAGTTGCATAGCACCACACAGATAATCGCAACATAAGTCAAGAGGAAAAGGCAACAACGCAACAATTCGTTAGCATATTAACACCAAGACAGGCAATAAGTCAAGCAAGTAGCTATTTCCCACATGTTATATTGTCGGTGCCTCTGTCACATCCTGGCGTGAACAAAAATTTCAGTTGTTAATGTTATCTCTGACCAATACAACTTTCACATGGTTAGACCGGTATTAGAGGGCCATGGTACACAGCCTCTTGTATTAAGTCAAGGAAAACAGATTTCTCCTGCGCCTGAAAAAAGGACAGGGGAAGGAGAAGAATCGGTAGTGACATGAGCAATACCAAGAATGAACAGAGCTTCCATACTCTGTTGGATCCAACCCACCCATCCTATCTTTAAATGATTGAGAATTTATCAGTGCAGACGGAGTTATTTCTGATTCACCAAATCGGCACCACTGACATACCTAGCAACAAATGAGATCAATCGGAATGGAGCACCAATGATCGGGGCATCAGAAAATGGAACCTCATCTATCTCATCGTCTGCTCCTGGTTGCCGTGGGTCATCCTCATGAATCTGTATATCATCCAACGGAACTGGAATGATTTCTTCACTAGTTCTTAGTCCATCAAATCGATGCTCACTGACATCAACATGAGCTTGGGCTATACTATTTCCAGTGCCTATTTCTGGAAGCTGTGTTGATGTTTCCTCTGGATGATTACTAGCATAGGCATTGCTGGGAGCATTATTGATTTGACCATAGCTATTATCAGCAGTAATTTCCACCGAACTGCTCAGACCTCTGTCAGCAATCAGTTCGTTACCCTGCAGGAAGGAACATGTGCAAATAATTATTACCTGCAGATATGTGAATTATTAATCCTAAAATATGAGCAGGAATACACATGAAAAAGAACCTACTACAAGATGCAGAGCCTATAATGTCCTGTTGGTGTGCAGATATCAGATGAATAAGAAGTAACTTGGTACGCAAAACACTTGATGGAAGGACAATATACGTCTAGTGAAAGGAACAAACACTCAAATAGTTTGCCCTAAAAATCACTTACTTTACTCATCACCTCAGTAAAACCAATTGTTTGCTGATGAAGTAGTGGACTGGTGTAATCCATTCGATCTACCACCTTATTGTCAGCGACCTGCAATACCATTTCTATTATGTTCCAGAAACTGAGAGCTAATATTCATACATAGTAATTTCGCTAGAGATATAATAATATAGGATAAAGTCCATCTTCCACCCTTCAACTCTTGCTAGAGTCCGATTTCAATCTTCAATCCCAACACCACACATCGATCTTAAAGTACTAAAACCGTACAGAGTATAACCCCCCATGCTCACTCAAATGTGATTTTCACCCAATGTGGCATACATGTGGCAGTGGTTTTGCCACATGGACCACTTAACAAATAACAAATATGGTTGGGCGACAGCCCATAGGCGGAGAGAACCACTGTAAAACAACCCGAAGTGCCAAAACTATTGCCATGTCTATGCCAAATATAATGGAAATCACCTTCGGATGAGTGCGGGGTGGTAATATCTCCAGTTTTTATACCTAAAGGGTGTAAGGTGCACAGTATTGCAAGGGTGTATACAGACTTTACCATAAAAAAATAGTGCCCCTTTACCTTTTCAGTATTCGAGGCTTCGCTAAGAGCTGCCCTTGCTTCAAGTTTTTGTAGTCTTGAATCTAGTTCACCAAATTTTTTTCCAAGTATCTGATTTCCCTCAGAAGTACTGTTTGAAGCTTCCTCCAGTACCTTCACCTGCCAGGCTTTGTTATTAAATGGCAATATCAGAGGAATACAAGCAAACACTATGTCTACTACGGAGGACATTCAAACTGCCAAGCTCCAAAATTGAAATGTTCACATTCTGGCACATAAACAATGAAGATAAGAGATTTTTTTTAAGAGCGCATGATGTAGCATGTTGGAATAGTAAATGTACCAAGAAATTCAGATTATTTGATAAATCAAAGCTACCAACATTCCTATTCAGTAGTTAGCCGATATTTTTTCTTCAACTAGGTAACCAGATATCGCACAACCAACCCAACACAAATAAAATCAAAAGTTAAAAAAACTGCAATACCTGTGCTACCAGGTTTTTATTTGTTTCCTCCAGCTCACTTAATCTTTCTTTAAACAAAGCCTGAAGAAAATCAGTTACACATCAGCCCAAAGAAACAAAGAGAAAAAGCCTTCAAATGCGAGCTGCATCTCAAGGGGAAAAAAAACAGTAAGAGAAACCCGTTATCCATGTATTACCTCTTGATGAGTTAAGGTGACATTGATGTCATCTATGCACCCGACTTTGTTAGACAAAACTTCCTACATGGAATCAGGGATTATACTTATAACAAGAGCATGTAATAAAGAAAGGTGAAACATGGTGGTGTTTTAGCAAACACAATTGAAGGCTAATTAGTATACAGGAGATAACACATACTTTAGTACGTATCTGAGTTGACGGCACTAGATTATAAAGCTATCCCCTCTGCTCCAAAATGTATGCCATTTTAGTTTTGTGTTAAGTCAAAACTTCTCTAACTTTAACTGAGTTTATAGAAAAATAAAGTTGGATCTACAATACCAAATAAATGCACTATCAAGAAAGGTTTCATGGTGGATTTAATGAATTTGGTGTTGTTGATCTTCGTGCATTTTTCTATAAATTTAGTCGAAGTTAGAGAAGTTTGACTTACAACGAAACCAGAAAGGACTTAATCCCTCTGTCCTAAAATACAAGGCTTCCTAGAGTTTTTAGGTCAATTAGGGAACCAGCTAAAGACTCATGTACCCTGAGTTATGATGTGGGGAGTTGTGTTGGTTGGTTGTTTTAATGGCAGTTGAAGAAAACAAGGAACCCGTTTCATCACTGATCAGCTAAGCCTACACGGTCAACTCCAAGAAGAATTAGGTCGCAAAAAAAAAAAACTCCAAGCAGAATTAAATGAGCAATGATCTAAATGTACTCCCTCCGTCCCAGTATATGTGCACCTTTAGAATTTGAACCATGAAATTAGCACCAACGTAAAATGACATTTCTACCCCTACCTATGCTTTGCTGCACGAGGGAAAGGAGACGTGTGGCGGCGCTAGAGGGATCATGCAGCAACGGAAGAATCCAGAAAAGCTTGCGTGGCGTTGCTAGATGCAAGCTTTGCCTGGTGTGCCTTTTTTAAAAATTAAAGAACCAAGGCTCCGTAGACTAGCCTGGCATGCTGCTGAGCGCGTGGGACAGTTGACACACATGCTATGGTGCGTTTATTGTGGGAAAATTTTTGAACCTCTCAGGTGCGTTTATATTGGGACGGAGGGAGTACCTAGGATGCCTTGTATATGAGGACAAATTTCAAATCCTTAGATGCCCTGTATTACAGGACAGAAGCTGTACATTTAATAAAAGCTCTCTCCTCAATTTGGGGTTTCAAGATCATCAGGAAAACAGAAGGTGCTACATTTGTATTTCACTCTTCCCCGGAGCATAATATGTACTTTTAAAGGCATCTTAAACCTGCACCTATGGCTGTGGCTCTAGTCACCCTAGGTGCAAGGTTGCAACTCTAACCTTGAATCCTGGTCTAAATCCAGGAAAGACTGACTTCATGCCACATACATCTATTCAATTAAAGAAATCAGGTGAAAAAATATTAAATACCTCCTTCTTAATCAGCGTATCGTAACCAATCTGTAGATTATTCAATTTTTCCTTCAAAAGCACCTGCAGATTAGAACGAAAAAATTTATTTAGATGGATAAACTTAGGTCAATTCATCATGCAAGAGGTTATGGAAAGATGGAGCTGCAATTGATGAAATCACATGATGGTTTGCATCAAGCACACAAAGTCTACCTCATTTTGTGCATGAAAACCCACTTTGCTATGCAACTTTTCAAGCTCGCTCTCCATGGTGCACTGCAGGAGAAGGGCGAAAAATTATTTCTTATATGATGGTTCCAGCACTTCGATATTCATGTGCTCATCAGCATTGAATTCATCCAACCAAAGCACTAAACTCTTAGACAAATGACAGAAGTTATGGTAAAAAAGGATCTGGAACTATTCTGGCATGCATGTGTCATGTGTCCTGTATATCACAGTACATGACTGAGAATTCGAGAAATCAGAAAAAAAGGACAAACACATTAAATCATTTTATTGACATAATACGTCCAATACCAGATTAAAGTTATTCCAGTACTGGAAACATAATCTAAAGAGCAAGAGAAAATGATAACTGCACCTTCAATTTTTGCTACTTTTGTACATGAATAGGGTGCAAAATGAAGAAACTAGAAACATGTACATCAAGTTGTAGAATGACTTATACTTAGGGAAGCATTAGTAAGTCTGAAAATGTTTTATATCTGGCTTCGTAGGGATCACATCAAAGTAGAAAATTGCAAGCTGGAAAGTGGTAAATGCAATCTTTTTCATTTCTGTCATGAAACCAGGTAGGCTGAATGTTGGCAGTTGTAATTGTGAAAGTTGATGGAGGTGGAATGGTGAATACATTTGCAATGTTTTTCTCTAAAATTACAGTACCAAATAAAAGATTCAGAAAAATAAAAACAAAACAGAATTTTCAAACATGTCCCTACCAATTTTTGAAGCCATAAACTCTTTTCATCTTCCAACTGCTTTATTGTCTCATGTAGTTTATCCTGCATTGTAATGTACTGCTTTATTGTCTAATTGTCTCATATTTAGACAAGCGCGGAACTAAAATAAAGTCACATGATCCCCATAACTATACAACTAATACTGTTGTGGAATGAAGGTACTATGTACTAGATAATTATTTGGTTCAAGCACTGCGAAAAATGAAGAAAAAGATGGATCATTACAATTTCAGAAACTAGAAAATCACTTACGAGTTTGGTTTCATAAAGTCTGTGCATATCAAGTTCCACACTAGACTCTGACATCCCAATGCTCCTCTGATCTGCAGGGACTGCATTGCTTGCCTTGTGATTCTGTGTCAGCGTAGGTTCATTGTTCTGGTAGCATGGGATCCCTTCTCCAATAGAGGATGTAGTATCATGGGCATTTGTGCTGCCATTATGATCCAACAGAAGAGTTGGCTCGTGATTCTGGTACTGAGGAACTCCCTCTCCAACACTGGACATTGCATCATCTGCATCAAAACCTTTATAATGGTCTCTTGGGGATGACTCATGATTGTGGTTCTGGGGAGCAGCATCTCCGGCATTGGATGTCACATCAGCGGTGTTCTTCCCTTGGTTTCCCTTCTTCTTCTTGTTCCTCTTCTTTTTGGCATCCATCTTTTTCTCGCAAAGTTCAGACCTTCAATAAATCCTTATATTAATGAATAAATACACATAGAAGAATCTACTTTCAGCCACATTTGATGAACAAACTGTTCCATCAACAAAATGAACATGTTAAACGCATTGCCAATGCTTCACCTAAGTTTGATTGATTGAAAAATACCCGAACCTTTAGCTTCATGAGCTCATAAATCATACAAATTTTCCACCTGCAGCAACTAAGACACCTCTAAGTGATGAATGCAGGAAGAGCCCTGCTAACACAGGAAACCTCACACTGTAACCACAAATTATACTCACATCAACACCTCAATTTCTAATTTCAAGGATCCCCCATCCCCGTCGCCAATACTCTTGATCACGCGAAACCAATGGCTGCACGTCGCAAGATTAAAATACTCACAAAGCCGGAGAGGCCGAAGGCAGCAGGCCGCCGTTCCACGCAAAGGATCTAACTCCACGAATTTGTGCATACGCCGACCATAACAGGTTAACAAGTAACCCACGCCGAACTCGCGGCAAAAAAAAAAAGGCACACAAAACTCGCTACAAGTTTGGGAATCGGGAAATGACTGCTGAGCAAGAGAACTAACCCTAGAAATGCCGCCGCCGCCGCCGCTACCCGGTTCCAGTCGGAGGCGGGTGGGGATCTGGGGCCGGCAGGAGGAGAAGGAACGGGGGTTAAATTAGCTGGGAGGGTTGATTTTGGGGGAAGCGTGCGTCTGTTTGATTAATTAATTGGGTGGGGATCTGCGCTGTCGGGGGAGAGAGAGTGGGGTGGAGACTTCGGAGGTGGACGACGAGGACGTGAATTTTTTTTTTATATTTATTTTGCTTTGATTTTCGAAAAATAAATGGTCGAACCAAAAATTTCGAGAAATATACATCTGGCGCCAAACCCCACGGCGGCAGGAGGAGTTCCTGCCGCCGTGGGGCACGGCGTTAGGGGTGGCCCCAACGGTCGGCTGACCTGCGAGGTGGGGCCAGATTCCTGCCGCCGCGGGGCACGGCGGCAGGAATCCTAGCGCCGTGGCCCACGGCGTCAGGAGCCCTAGCGCCGTTCCCCACGGCGGCAGGGTCCTGGCGCCGTGGGCCACGGCGGCAGCGTCACCCCTATATAAGGGGGCGACCGCTGCCGCCGCCGGCCCTCCCTCCCTCACTCCCTCCTCTAGATCTACGGCTTTCAACCCTTCGGAGCACTTTTGACTGAGGTATGTTTCTAAATTTAGTTTAGTTAAGTTAGTGTAGTTAGTTAACTTAGTTTAGTTTAGTTTAGTTAACTTAGGTTAGTTTAGTTTAGTTAAACTGATATAAAATTCGTAGAAAATAGTTTAAATTCACATAATTTGGTTTAATTCATTTAAAATTTCTAGAAAATGGTTATAATTGACATAATTAGATTAAATTGATATAAAATTTGTAGAAAATTATTTAAATTCACATAATTCGTTTGAATTGGTTTTAAACTTCTAGGAAATGATTATAATTGACATAATTAGATTAAATTGATATAAAATTCGTAGAAAATGGTTTAAATTCACATAATTCGTTTAAATTGGTTTTAAACTTCTAGGAAATGGTTATAATTGACATAATTAGATTAAATTGATATAAAATTCGTAGAAAATGGTTTAAATTCACATAATTCGTTTAAATTGGTTTTAAACTTCCAGAAAATGGTTATAATTCACATAATTAGATTAAATTGATGTAAAATTCGTAGAAAATGGTTTAAATTCACATAATTCGTTTAAATTGGTTTTAAACTTCCAGGAAAAGTTATAATTCACATAATTAGATTAAATTGATGTAAAATTCGTAGAAAATGGTTTATAATCACAAAATTCGTTTTAATTAGTATAATTCGAATAATTGATTCAATTATGTTATTTTTTTACAGTTATGGCTGCACCGCTGGAGTACGTACGGCCGGAGTTGTTCGACGAGGCGGTGGACCGGCACCACCGCTCGTACGTGTCGGCTGTTCTCGGACGTTCGTCCGGCAACATACGTTGTCGGACGACTCGCACGTTGATACCGATACACCAGCGGTGGATTCCGAAGTACGTAATTCATATTTATTATTTATTTCTGTTTCTTTACAATAGTAATTGCGTTAACTAAATTAATATTTTTTTCAGGCTACGCGCTGCAGGACTTCTCCCTGTTGCGCGGTTGGTCGAGGTGGACAGGCTACGAGCTGAGGTTCCCCGGGCGGAGCGATTGACGCGGTTCAGCTACGACGCCCCGCTGATCGCCGCGTTCATGGACCGGTGGCGACCAGAGACACACGTTCCACTTCCCCGTCGGCGAGATGACGCTCAGTCTGGAGGACGCCGCGATGTTGGGAGGACTACCGTGTGCTGACGAGGCGATGGGGCAGATCGACATCCCCGCGACGTGGCACGCTGACTTCCTTGCTCGGTTCGCGAACGTTCCTCGGAATTATCGCGCGCCAGCGCCGTACGTGCCCTTCACCGACACCTACGGGCCCACCTGGACTTGGATCCAGCAGTTCAGCGTACGTGATTCTAACTCTTATTTTCAACGTTTGTATGCATTTTAAACGAATGTGACGATGGGCCTTTGTGTGTGTGCAGGCTGACTACATGGCAGACGATGCCGACGACCCGACGTCAGACAGGTTTTTGGAGGTCTACCTGCTCTGGCTGTTCGGGTGGGTGCTGTTCTGCGAGTCAGCGGGAGACTCGGTGTCGCGGTACCTGCTCCCCTGGGCTCAGAAGATCGCCGACGCACCCCTCGACCAGATGCCTCAGATCAGCTGGGGCAGCGCTGTTCTGACAGCTACTTACAGTGGGTTGTGTTCAGCAGTGACGAGGCCGGCGAGTAAGGAGGGGATCCTCCTGGGGTGCCCGCTCCTGCTGCAGATGTGGATCCACGAGCGATTCAACATCGGTCGGCCCAAGGCCGACCTCTCGGAGTACCAGCCGCTGCCTGACGGCACCGACCCAGCGGACCTCCCCACCATGGGTTCTCTGTGGTGCCTCCGGAAGGTAATGACCTCCTTTATCGTTTTCTTCGCGTTATGAGTTCTTTAGTTCGATTTACTTAACTTTTCACGTTCTTTGCAGCACGTTTGGGCTGGTGAGCAGCCGAAGAAAGCGTACAAGGACTTCGTTGGTCAGATCGACCGGATGGTCGATGCCCAGGTCCGGTGGACGCCGTACGCTCCTGCCATGGTCGCTGTCCGCGTACCGCAGGGACTCTCGTCCCTGTGCTCCCGAGACCAGGCGTACTGGATGACGAGGCGACGACTGGTCTTTGACGTCTACGTCGAGGAGTACGCCGTCCACCGGGTGATGAGGCAGTTCGGCCTCTTCCAGGAGGCGCCAGTACCCGCTGCGCCACGTCTGCCGCATACAGCGCACAGGTGAGCTACCATTTGCCAGTTATAATTATTTTCCGTTACAAATATTCAGTTGCCAATAATTTTATGTTTCATCTATGCTAGGTGGACGCGTAAGGGCGTGGCTGCGGCGACGTCGTTCGTCGACAAGCTGCAGCCGTACGTGGCTGAGTGGGCGTCCGCGGCGCACGAGCAGAACGTCGTCACCGAGCACCGCCTTCACGACGGCGCCGACTGGGTAGCGTACCTTCAGTGGTACCTCCCGAGGACGCGGACGCGAGTGACGTACGTGCCTGCTACCCCGCTACCGCCACCTGTCCCGGACCACGACAGGATCCTGCCGGACGCGACGTACCCGGTGCGCCGAGACCAGACCGCCGACACAGCGGTAAGCTACGATACTGCAAACATATTACATTCATATGACTTTTCATTATAACATGTGTTCCTAATTTTCTGAGCAGCACGACGTGCTTGCTGAGATCGTGCGGCTCGCATCGGCCGCGAGGGAGCAGTGCTTTACCTGGGGGCCTCAGCAGCACCAGAGCACGTACGACAGGATCGTCGCTGCTGCCATGAGGTACTCCGCCGTCGTGAACTACGCCGGGGCCGTAGAGATTCCTCTCCTTCCGCGCCACCCAGCATCGTCCTCGAGCTCCGCCTCGACAGCGGCTTCGCAGCCGACGCCTGCCACCCTTGCCGGCGGCTTCTCGGTTCCGACGGCACAGCAGCAGGGCCCGCACACCTACGTGCAGCGGCCGTTTGTTCCCCCCGGCGCAGGTACTTTTAGTGGACCTTATTTTCAACTAATGCACGCAATTATTGTGTGTTTGTGGTTATACTATATTCTAATCGTACAGGGCGACCGCCGCTCTTTCCGACAGCCGGGCCTCGACAGCAGGAGACGACAGCACCTACAGCGCCGCCGATCTTTCCGCTAGGAGGTTCCAGACCACCGGCCTTTCAGTTACCGGCGGCAGATATTCCTTCCTCGTCCACTCGGCCTATGTTCCAGCCTGCTTTCGACACGACCACCGAGGACCAGCTGGGCTGGGATCAGATGGAGTTCGGCGACGTTCTCGCGACCCTAGATGCCCCGCAGCAGGCCGAGGAGGTTGGCCCGTCACAGTTGACACAGGCACCGGTTTGGACTCAGCCGACACAGCCACAGGGCGGAGCGACCCCGGCGGCCGGCGGAGCGACACCGGCGGGCGGAGGGACACCGGATGCTGCAGGCTCGTCGCAGGCGGCCATGGCGACACCGTCTCCCGACCAGCTAGGACCGCGGGTGGTCAGGGCACCTGACCCCTGGACGTACGACCGGGACCACACCTGGGCTGGCGCTAGAGCTGTTAGGCCGAAGAGGCACTGGCGCATTTAGATGTAGTACTACTTTTACCATGATTTTGTATAAACTATTTGCATCTAATCGTTGATTATGATATTCCCTTGTGATTATGCTTACACTTATCAGTTTGTTGTTTTTAAGAAGGTTAAAAGTATTTTAAAAATGAAAAATTAAAAAATAATAATAATAAAAAGTCCTAACGCCACGTGGCACGACGGTAGGAGCCTGCCGCCGTGGCGCTGGGCGGCAGGGTCCTAGCGCCGTGCCGCGCGACCCTGCCGCCAGAAGTGCTCTCCTGCCGCCTTAACGTCGTGGGGCATGGCGGTAGGGATGCTGCCACCGTGCGACATGGCGGCAGGTACCTGCCGCCGTGAGGTTTGGCAGCAGATGTACATTTCTCAAAATTTTTAGTTCGACCATTTATTTTTCGAAAATCAAAGCAAAAAAAATATAAAAAAAATTCCGAGGACGTGCTGGCGGAAGCGCAACGCCCGGCGGCCTGTCCCGCGAGAATTTTTTTATTTTCACATTTTTCTTTCTTTTTTTTGCAAAAATATATGATTCGTAAAAAAATCTGCAAAACTATACATCTAGCGCTGTGGGGACGGCGGCAGGCGTGGTACTCTACCGCCGTGGGTCACGGCGGTAGGGGTCCAGTCTGTTTTCAAAAATTTGTAATTTTTTTGTTTGAACTCGGATAGAGGTAAACTTTATATGAAAATTGTAGCTTTCGACGAGATCTACAACTTTGTAGTTCAAAGTTTTTCCATTTGAAGTCATCTTCATAGTCAAATAATCGATAAACTATCCAGATCTCAGTTTGCAGTCTTCAGATCTGAATAGTGTATCGATTATTTGAGTATGAAGATGACTTCAAATGGAAAAACTTTGAATTACAAAATTGTAGATCTCGTCCAAAGCTACAATTTTCATATAAAGTTTACCTCCATCCGAGTTCATGCAAAAAAGTTACAATTTTTTGAACATAAACTGAAAACTGAGATCTCGATATGAAAACTGAGATCTGGATAGTATATCGATTATTTGACTATGAAGATGACTTCAAATGGAAAAACTTTGAACTACAAAGTTGTAGATCTCGTCGAAAGCTACAATTTTCATATAAAGTTTACCTCCATCCGAGTTCAAACAAAAAAATTACAAAATTTTGAAAACAAACTGGACCCCTACCGCTGTGGCCAACGGCGGTAGGAGGCGCTACATTACCGCGCGCGTTCCTACCGCCGTGGGGCACGGCGGTAGGTCCCGGCCGCCGTCCCCCACGGCTCTAGATGTATAGTTTTGCAAATTTTTTTGCGTACCATATATTTTTGCAAAATTAAGGGGGGAAAATGTAAAAAAAAAAATCGTCGCGCGGCGCTCGTGATTTTCGTGAATCATGAATACTTGCCTCATTGGATTTGGAGCCCATCCTCATCTGGGCACGGGCTGCTCATCCTATGAGATCCTATGAGGTCATTTCGGCCCACTTCTATCCAGCACTTACCCGGCCCAAGCGCATACTTCGGTCGCTCCTCGTTACATTACAGAGAAAGAGGCGCCGCCTCCCTAAACCCTCGTCAGGCTCTTCCCAGTTCCCCCTCCCAACAGCGGCGGCAGAGGCCTACCGCCGCAAACCATCATCTCCCCCCCGCAGTCGCACGCGCAGGAAGATCTAGGGCGTCAGCGAACCGAAGCTAGCCCCATGACTCCGGCGGACGGAGGCGGGGAGCAGCCGCACAAGGCGCACCGCCAGCACAAGTCCGGCGCCAAGGCGCGGAAGAAGAAGGGCAAGGGCAACGCGTGGGGTGAGCAGAAGAAGAAGGGCAAGGGCGCAGCCGGCGATGACGCGGGGGGCGAGCAGAAGAAGATGGGCAAGGACAAGGGCGCAGCCGGCGATGACGTGGGGGGAGAGCAGAAGAAGATGAGCAAGGGCAAGGGCGCAGCCGGTGATGACGCGGGGGGCGAGCAGAAGAACCCCAAGGTACGATACAGATTCGAGCAGAATCTTGGTTGTTGTCCGTGGAGTGACCTACCCGGGCGAGGGCATTCAGGTTCAGCAATGATTAAATGTGATCCTTAGCTATTTGCTCCTCTCTTTGTTTTGTTAGCGGATATTAAATAGTAGGGATTAGGGAAGTAGTATGTCAGGTTGTTATAGCTCGACCGTTTAAATGGTGCGTGCAGTAAGGGTTTCTGCTCATGTAGTGAGACTCTATTTAGGGATTGCTAGTTAATTTGGAAGCTAATCACCTTTACCTTTTCATTGAGAACCTGATAATTCTCTTGTTTACCCACCTGATTCAAGTCAAATCAGTGCTCAGGATTCAGAATTTGTCGATATATTGTACAAGGTGTTTGATGGCATAGTGGAGCATGCGGCAGTGTTAGAGCATGGCATGTTCTAATTAGAATGCTTTGCTGCTTTCAGGCTTTTGCATTTCGGTCAGCAACAAAGGCCAAACGTCTACAAGCTCGGTCAGCAGAGATTGAACAGCGGCGACTTCATGTGCCAATCATGGATCGTTCAATTGGTGAACCTCCTCCTTTTGTTGTAGTAGTTCAAGGACCTCCGCAGGTATGCTGTACGATGTGCGCAAATCGTGGTTAATTTATTGTATCTTATCATTACTTCACTTCAAATTTGTTAGGTTGGGAAGTCGCTGTTGATAAAATGTCTGGTGAAGCATTACACCAAACAAAACCTGTCAGATGTTCTTGGTCCCATCACTGTTGTATCAGGTTAATGACAACCTTTTACATCTTGTACATGCTGAAAATATGCCAGATTATTGTGAAGATGCTAAGCTAAGAATATATTTTGTTATTTTGCAGGTAAAAGCAGGAGGGTACAGTTCCTGGAGTGTCCAAATGATATAAATGGAATGATTGATGCTGCTAAAATAGCTGATCTTGCTTTATTGCTCATCGATGGAAGCTATGGTTTTGAAATGGTGTGTTATCAGACTTTTATTTTCACACGTTGCTCTGTTAAGTTTTCTAGCCAGCTCTTGAGAAGAATTTATAATACCCCCTTTTCTCTCTGGACGTACCTTAGAAGTTCATCCATTGTGACTTCTTTCTCTATATGTTTGGATTGGTATTCTGTTTCCAGAATTGCATATCCTGCTATGCTCATATGCTTGTTTCTTTTCAAATGACCTAGTGTCCAACAATTTTAACTATTAAGTGTCAAGCCACACTGTATCATGGTTTTGACTTTAGTCTGTGCACCTGCATCATGAAAGATGTGTGGCTAACAGCTAACTCCATACGTTTGAGTTCGCCTATATTGTCAATTGCCATATAATTATTTTGTATCTGCATGGCTAACTCCATTTTTTTTCTTGGAAATGAATGCTTATTCCTAGGATACGTTTGAGTTTCTTAATATCATGCAAGTGCATGGATTCCCCAAGGTGATGGGAGTGCTTACACATCTTGATAAGTTTAAAGATGTGAAGAAACTCAGGAAAACTAAACAACGCCTTAAACATCGATTCTGGGCTGAGATAAAGGAGGGAGCAAAACTATTCTACTTGTCTGGTCTCATTCATGGAAAGTAAGTTTCTTTGTACTTCATATATTATTGTCTATTTAATTAACGGAAAATCCATATGGTTATAGTATGGGGTTCGAGCACCCTGTACTATGAAGAGTTTCTATGGCTTCTCTCATAGTGCATCTTTCATGATGCAGATGTACGTTAACCCCTCATTTTGCATCCTTTGATGAAATTACTTTTTAGGCCTTGACCATTTGTCATATAAATTTCATCAGATACACCAAAAGAGAAGTCCATAACCTTGCAAGATTCATCTCTGTAATAAAGCCTGTTCCATTGAGTTGGCGGATGGCGCATCCTTATTTATTAGTTGATAGGTTTGAAGATGTCACGCCTCCAGAAAATGTGCGCCTGGACAAAAAATGTGACAGAAAAATAACATTATATGGTTACCTTCGTGGCTGTAATATGAAAAGGGGGACCAAGGTGAGCATTTGTTCTTTTATGGTCATTGTATCTTGTTTGAATTATTTTGTTGCTTTGTTATTTGAAGTGCCAACATACAGCTATATATTGTTTCTTTCCCAAACAAGTGCACTTGTGTGATATTAAAATGCTTAATAATTTGTGCAGGTGCATATTACAGGCGCAGGTGATTTCAGCTTGTCTGGGGTGACAGGTTTGGCCGATCCTTGCCCTCTGCCATCAGCTGCAAAGAAAAGAGGATTGCGTGACAAGGAAAAGCTGTTCTATGCACCAATGTCTGGTCTTGGGGATCTACTTTATGACAAGGATGCGGTTTACATAAATATCAATGATCATCTTCTTCAGTTTACAAAGGATATGGATAATGACATACCTAAAAAGCAAGGTTAGTCTATAACCTATCCATTCCTAAATGCGAAGTCCCTTGTTCATTTGTTGTGGTATTTGGCTTGGGGTTTCATGAATTATATTTATTCATTATAATGCTATCCTGATGGAAGTGTATGCATAAACATGCTTTCGTTAACTAGAATATCAGGCCATCAAGCCAAAAAAAATACTTTCTGTTTCTGCGTTTTTAATTTCTCTAGTAATTCAAATGAGTGTCTTGGTCTTAAATTATTTCGGATGCCGGATTGTGAAATGAGGCTGGCTGTTGCGTGCATGATTGCAGCATGGTCTGCCTGGAAGAAATCTGTGTAACAAAAGTTTTTGCTGTTGACCAAACTAGAATGTCCATCTTTGTGGTTCTTCAATCCATTTTTTACACCTTATGATTGATACATTTAGTTCGTGTGAGCATTCGGATATGGGAGCTCGTTTCTTCAGGCATCAGGTCTACCGTACAGCATGAAGCTTTTAGAAGCATGTCATTGTGTGTACAGTTGTGTGAAAAAGCGTATCGGCTACAGTTTTCCATTTAGATTCCTGACCCTTAATTGCTAACTTGAGTTCACTTATGCCTTTTTTGGTTCAACTGCTGACCTGTCACTTTACAGGGAAAGGTAAAGATGTTGGTGCGGACCTGGTTCGATCACTTCAAGGAACGAAATACTCCCTTAATGAAAAACTGGAAAAAAGTTTTATAAATCTCTTTGGCAGAAGGCCTTCTGCTCAGTTAGAAGACAATGTCATTGATGGCAATGCCATCTCTGCAATCCAGGATGACCAGGGAGATGCAAAGCAAGTAGACAGTGTTAACATTGCGAATGCTGATACCATGGACAGCAGTGGGCATTCTGAATGCTCTAGTGATAGTGAAGGGGATGGTGATGATGATAAGTTAAGGGATCCTGATGTTGAATTAAGGGAAAAAGTAGAATTTCACAATGGAAGATTGAGGCGGAAAGCTGTATCCTCAAATTTTCAAGATGATATTGACGACGAGGTTTAATATTTAACCCTTATTTCCTATTAGTGACGGATAGCTTTTATTGTCTCAGATCCTGTTATTACTATCCTTGTCATTTGGAGTATGGATTTACGTGTAGGAAATAGTTCTCTTGTTTGGAATATGTAACCCAGCCAGGAAATGTCATAGTCCAGGCTGGGAATTATATTTGGTCAATTCTTTTAGTATTTTATTACATAATATTTCAATCCTTTATTTACTTTATATAGGGAAGTGATGAGGATGACACTGATAATGAGGATTCTGGCGATGACGAGTTATCTGAAGGTTCTGCAGCATCAGATGATAGTGGAGAAGCTAGTGCTTCTGGTAATACATGTTCACACACATGGATATCTTGCTGCAGCGACCTATGCCACACGTGCAGATTGTTTTTGCTCATTTCTTTGCTGGAATATTTATTTTTGCAAAGAAAAGTGAAATCTGTTTTGACATGTAATTTGTTTTGTAATTTTGCAATTTTAGATGACGAAACTGGAAACACTTCAAAATGGAAAGAGTCCTTGCTTGCAAGAACACTGACCCAACGGAGTGCCAGTCTGATGCAGCTTGTTTATGAAAAATCTTCGACAATGCTAGATGGTGTGCTGTCAGAAGAAAACAATGATATTGAAGCCAATAGCTCAGATGAAGAATTTTTCGTACCAAAAGGACAAAACAAGGTACAGGTTTGTTTCTTGCATGGTTTGTGTGTCTAAGATATACTAATTTTTCTGTAGGATAAATTATATCTTCTCCTTGTTTGATTTGTCATATTAGTTTGAAAGTTAGTTAACTGGTTAGAAGAGATCGTCAGGAGAGGGAAGTGAACTACTCTTACCCTAACACCATACTGTCCGGACCCTGATCTGTTTGGACAACCAAATTTAATTGCACTTTCAGTTTTTAGACCTGTATATCTCTTGTACTTCCCTCATCTATCTTGTTGGGTGGAGGAAACCAGATGGAATATAACATTTTCTTATATGTACACTTCATGTAGTGCACACAGTTGTAAAAGTTACACTAGTTTATTATTGATTTGGAACATAAATGTATGTTTTTTTTGGGTTCGCAGCAAACAAATAACAATTTACCAACCTTTGATGATATTGATGCTGAGGATTGCTCCAAGTTCTTCAAATCGGAGCTAAGAGATTGGTCTAATGAAAATCTCATCAATGCCATCCGTGACCGTTTTGTGACTGGAAATTGGTCAAAAGCTGCTTTAAGGGGACATGAGGTAAATGGAAATGGAGAGGATGATGAAGGGGTCTATGGTGATTTTGAAGATCTTGAAACTGGTGAGGTACATCGGAGCCAGGCATCAGAAAATTCTGAAGGGAATAGTGGTGCTCACAAAGAAGATGACCCAGAAGTTGAAGATAGAAGAATTAAGAAGCTGGCACTGAGAGAAAAATTTGATGCACAATATCCTTGATACATGGTCGATGTTTTATTATCTTTTCATGCCATTACACACTTACTAACAATCATATTAAGGTCAAGCCACTGTTACTGCCATGCTATTTTCATTTGCTGTTTTTGTTTCATGCTCTTTTGCTCATCTCTTATGATAGGAGGTTTTCTCCCCATAGTATGTTTATTTTGACATGATTACTTGATTTTGTTTTATTTGTGAAGTACGCTATCTATCTTTTTTATCCTTTGATTCTTTGACTGGAACCTACATATGATGGGTCTGAGCTTTCTGGCGACGAAGCTGATGATAACAAGAAGAAATCCAGACGAGAACAGTCTAATGAAGGGTCCTTTTTTGATAAAGTATATCTTAATGTGCTTTGCTTAGTTGCTTCTTTTAGGTCTTCACTTTGTTTCCGGGTCCTAATTAGCTTTTGTACCTTCAGTTAAAGCAGGAGATGGAAAATCGCAAGCTAATGAATATATCTGAGCTTAATGAGCTCGACGAGGATACCCGAGTAGAAATTGAGGGATTCAGGACTGGCACTTATGTCAGATTAGAAGTACATGGTGTGCCATTTGAGCTTGTTGAGCATTTTGATCCTTGCCACCCCATTCTTGTTGGGGGTATTGGCCTTGGTGAGGAGAACGCAGGTTACATGCAGGTCAGTTGCCTTCCATAGTCTGTAGGAATAATTGACCAGCTATATGTGTATTTATTGTTCCTGTGATGGTTGCATCTCTCTGCTGTCTGGGCTATTTTTTTTTCATTCAACACTCTGGATTTGTGGGATAATATGCTGGTGGTTAGACATGAATAAGATGATGGTACATTTAGTTTTATGATCTTGCAATCAATTTATGATATACCTACAGAACAATTTATTTTGTACCCTCAATATGCAAAACCAAATCAAGTCCAAAGGAACATTGCTCCTCCCTTGATGCCAGTCGGAAGAAAGAAAGGGAGTAGGATTGATAAAAAAGATACTTGTTCCAGACTTCCAGTTGCACAAGTACAAGTACAACTGCATGTTTAGTTCTTATTGCTCTTTATGACGAATGGAACTCATTTCTCAAATATACTAAATACACTTATACATCCTTGCCATGTGAAATATAACTGGTTTGTTATTACAACATTATATTTTCTGGATACTACAATCGTTCAAATGGATGCTTATCTTCTTGTTAGTGATTCATGTGTATGTTGTTCGCCATTATGCAGGCAAGTTTGAAGCGCCATAGGTGGCACAGGAAAGTGCTGAAGACAAAGGACCCGATCATTGTCTCAATTGGATGGAGGCGATTTCAAACAACTCCTGTCTATGCAATAGAAGATCGGAATGGTCGACATCGCATGCTGAAGTATACGCCCGAGCATATGCATTGCTTTGCTATGTTCTGGGGGCCACTTGCTCCTCCAAAGAGTGGTGTATTGGCAGTCCAGAATCTTTCCAACAATCAGGTAGAATCAATGATCTGCTTACATTTACATGATCAAAGATACAAAGGAAACATCTCTGTTATTATAACTTCCTCATACTAATGCCATGTTTGGCCTCTCCTGCCTTGTTTGGGGGTACTGAATGTTCTTTTACTGGCTTTATATGAAGAACAACTATTTTAGGTGACTGAACTACTGAAAGTATACTATAAAAATCATTCTGCTACCATTAAATATGAACTCCAGCCTAGACTTTTTCTTATAAATTTTGTTTCATCCTCTCATTTGCAAAGTGGCATATCTGGTTTCTCTTATAAATGACCTGATATAGAATGATACAGAGGTCAGTAGAGGGCATAATTTTAGTTGATGGATGTGTTTATTAGTCTTTTTTATGTTGCCTTTTCATCATTTTCCTCAGGATCCACTTCAAACTTTCTGTTATTTTTTCTCATTCTTTTTTTAACAGACATTTTATGTCCTTGGGCTGATATAATTTACAACAATGTTTACACATATGCCCAGGTGCCATTTAGGATAACTGCAACAGGTTGGGTTCAAGAATTTAATAATACTGCCAGAATTGTGAAGAAGATCAAGCTCACAGGCACACCATGCAAGATATATAAAAAGACTGCTCTGATCAAAGGAATGTTCACATCTGATTTAGAAATTGCTAGGTTTGAAGGTGCGGCCATTCGTACAGTAAGTGGAATCAGAGGACAAGTTAAAAAGGTAATGCATAAAACAATATGCTTGAATAGTGTATCCCGGTGATGCTTGTCACACAAACTCTTCTGTTTAAGCTATCTTTGAATTTTCCAAATCGTAACCCAAAACTGTTTAGTGTCACGACGTTTTTAATGTCGCAACTTCTTTCTCTTCTGCTAGTTCTTGTGATAAATATGCAGTGGATGGTAAATGTGAAGTGGAGAGACTTGATTCCTAAGCAGACAAAGATATCTAAACTGTTGTCACCCTTGCACTTTTACCATTCAGATAAATTGACAACTTCAAGACTAAGCACTTGGAGTTTAAGTATTAATTCAAAACTTTAAGCAAAATAATTAAAAATAAGAGGTAAAAACTCTAATTCAAGGGGCCTCTTCAGATTTTAGTTTATTTGCAGAAGTGGGCCGTTTTCTTTGAGCTGTTAATGAAGAGGAAATTTGGGTCATCTGGATCATGGGACACACTAAGCTGACAATTCATGAATTTGGACTAGTTAACAGCTATTAAACTGTATCGATGCAATAAAATTTTATTCATTGCAGGCAGCAAAGATTGAACAAAGAGATGTGCTAAAGAGAAAGGGGGAAAATACAGAAGGAATTGCAAGATGCACATTTGAGGACAGAATTCTTATGAGTGACATTGTTTTCCTTCGTGCCTGGGTCAATGTTGAAGTTCCCACTTACTGTAACCTTGTCACAACTGCTCTTCAACCTCGAAAGGAAATCTGGCAAGGCATGAGAACAACTGCTGAGTTGCGAAGGGTGCACAATATACCTATTCCACACAACAAGGACTCTGTTTACAAGGTTCGTAGCCTTTTTTTTTTTGCTAATCGCATTTTGTGTTAGTCCTGTCGATTATATGATGTTATCTCTGCTCCACAGCCTATTGAGCGGAAACCGCGGAAGTTCAATCCTGTAGAGATCCCTGCAAAACTGCAGCAGTTACTTCCTTTTAAGTCCAAGCCAAAGGACAGACCAAAGCAGAAGCAACCAACAGTTGAAAAGAGGGTGCCCATAATTTTGGAACCTAGTGCAAGGAAGACACAAGAAGCTATTCGACAGCTAATGCTGCTCAAACATGAGAAGGTAGAGTCCCATGCGCACAGCAGCCTATGCTATTCTGTGGTGTTGTTCCGCATCTTGCTTATTTGCTTTCTTTGGTGTAATTGTTGTAATTGTAGGCAAAGAAGAAGAAAATCAAGGAACAGCAGAAGAAGAAAACATACGAAAAAGAGAAAGCCAAGACTGAACAACTAACAAAGAAACGGCAACGGGAAGAGAGGCGTGAGAGATATCGGGAAGAAGATAAGCAAAAGAAACGTGCGCGCAGATGAGCGCAATGAGAGCTGAAGATCTATGCCTAATGGACCCAGCAGCAACCTAGAGCTTGTGCTCTCGTCCACACATGTGCTGGTGCGCTCTTGCTCAGTTGATAGCTGGTGAGTTTGAATGCCCCAATATACACATCAGAGTGGAGAGGTGTGGATGATCAGGGTTGGATTCAGCTAGCTGCGCTGTTCTATGCGGAGGAAAGCCTAAGTTAGCCTCATGTTTTTTTTTTTGGTTGAAAGAAAAGAGCCTAGGTTTGCTGCTCATCAAGTTTTGTACTGTTAGCTATGTTGGGAGTGTATACTATCCTATGGACAGAACAATAGGTCTATTTTTGATCCATACGAATGTTCTAATTGAGCTACATCTATGTGATTCGTGCTGTGTTGTCTGTTGACGACGCACCGTTTTGACCTAGGGCTCGTATTTGACAGTAGCATGTGCTTAGACAAGCTATTTGGTGATAGCTGTTTTCCGGCACTAGTATATATACATGTGAAACCGAAAATGTTTTTTCCCTGGCGTATCAGATTTCTTCTTTCCTACGAGTATACGCATGTACAATAGTGGTGGTCCTATTTGACACAGAACAGGGCACACTTTGATGGTTCTACAGGCTTTGGACTCTGGACACGTCGAGAACCAATAGAACCCCTGAAATATTCTCAGTCTGATGAGGTGGTGCAAGAGCGACAACTGACAGCCCAGAGAATTATGTTGGTATAATATGCTTAGCTGAATGATAATAATAATATGTTGGGCCAGCGTAGTGGCGGTATCAAACAGCTTGGCACGATATGGCATGTCAGTCCCGAGAGAGGCGCAGGGCAGGAGGTCAATGGGACCCCGCTCAGGCTGTAGACCTCAGCGGAAGAGCGGAGACGGACACGATCACACAAGACGAGAAGGGGGCGGGCGCGGGCGGTGCGCGTCACGACGCCCCGAACACCCCTGCATGTTAGTAGGGTCCACGCGCGGCCCCCGCATTCCGCGTCGACCCCCCCCCCCCCCGTTCGACGGCCTTGATTGCGTCGCCGTCACCAGATTTTAAGCGCAGGGCAGCGGGCACCAACCGGGCCGGTGACCGGTGGCGGGGCCCGCCGGCCGAGCCCCGGGCTGGCTCACAGCTTGCATTTGGCAGCTGCCGGCCCTGTCGCTGCAGCCTGGCCGCAACGAAAGAGCTGGCTCCCGGGCTCTCGGCCCTCCAGCCACGCACGCGGCCGCCGCCGCCCGAGCCCCCCGACGAAACGGGTCCACGTGTCATTGGCACACACTCGAAGAAAAATCGCCTTTTTTGGGGGGGAAGGGGGGCGGGGGCAAGAAAAATCGGCTGTGCTCTGCTGTGAGACCACCCGCACCGGTCTCCTTCAAAACCACGCTATCCCTTTTCCCGTCGCTTTTTGAAGGGAGAAGCCCTGCAACGGTCTCCTGGAGGAGACCGGGAAAAAGGCGTCTCCCCCCTGCTTCCTTCATATCCAGGGGGATCGAGAGGGATCCGCGAGGGCCCACCACACGTCCCGATGCACCGCACCAACGACCTTGCCTGGAGCTCCCGCCGTGCTCGCCGTCCGTCCGCATCGCCGTCCCCGCGTTCCTCCGCGTCGGCCGGCGTGCCGCGAGCAGGAGCAGGAGAGGGAGGATCCGGGGCTCGCCGTGGCCGCCGGCGAGCTCGCGGATGCCGGCGCGGGAGGACGGCGTGCCGGCGCAGGCGGAGGCGGCCGCAATGGAGGTCGTCGGCGAGCAGGGGAGGGCGCCAAGGCCGGCCCGCCGGGAGGGGCGCCGCCGGAGAGGACCCCGCCGCCGTGCCTGCTCTGCTCCTCGAGCAGGGGAGCACGCCGCTCGATCCGCCGGGGCCTCCGCGCCTGCCGCGGACCTCGGCTCCTCCGCCGGGGCCTCCACGCCCGCCGGCGCCGGATCCGCCGCGCGCCGCCGCCGCCTGCCCTCCACGCGCGCCGCCGCCGGTGCTGCGGACGCTTGGACGGCGGAGGAAGCAAGGGGCCGGCCGCGCGGAGAGCAGAGGAGCTCCGCCGCACTCCTCCTCCTACCGGCCGAGGCAGAGGCTCGCCGGCGTGAGCTCGAGGCCGGGCGCGAGCTCGATGCCGGGCGCCAGCTCCTCCGCCGGGACCTCCACGCCGCCGCGGGCCTCGGCTCCTCCGCTGGCACCTCCACACCCGCCGGCGCAAGATCTGCCGCGTGCCGCCGGCCCTAGCACCGGCGCGGATCCGCCGCGCGCCGCGGCCTGCCCTCCACGCCCGCCGACGCCGGGGCTGTGGAGCAGAGAGGGGGAGAGGGAGGGGCGCCGGGAGGAAGGAGCAGGGAGAGGGAGGGGCGCCGGCGCCGTGTCTGCGAGGTGGGAGGGGGTAGGTGGGGGTGATAGGGGTGAGGCTGATGTGTGGGCCCACGAGCGGGTGGTTGGGATGGAGGAGAAATATGAAGGATGATAAATGCGGGAGAAGTAAGTATAAAAGAGAGAATATGAGTGAGCAGAATGAAATATTCCGTTTTGAATGAGAAGATGAAGGAGAACGAGTGTGGATGGTCTGAACACTAGCAAACCGTCCAAACCGTCCGTCTGGACCCATCAAAAGTCCCAACTTCAATGACAAGCGGCCCCCACCCCACACACGCCATAACCCCCCGCACATGGTCCGCGATTCCCACCGCCGCTTCACCGCTGCCGGAAGAATCCAACGGCAACGGGCGCAATCGGTAGTGGTAGTAGTACTCGCGAAACGGGACGCGCAAGCTCAACGGAGCACGACAGTGCCGAGCTGTCCACCACCACCCGATGCCACCGTCACCGCACCGGACAAGCCGCCCCCACGCCACTGAACACCGGGCCCACCTCGTCGCGTCCCCACCTGCCAGCGCCACACCACCGAAACGCCACGCCCGCGCCGACGCCCGACGCGACGGCAGTAACCCACAGGAGTGAAAGCAAAGAGCAGCGGAGGGGCGGAGCAGCAGGGTAGGTCGCCGTTGCCGTTGCTGGCCAGCCTCGCTGCCCTCCCACTTAATGCCGCACCACCCGTAATCCCGGGGCTTCCCCCTCCCTTAACGCCTCTCTTCCTCCTCCTCCATTCCCCACCACCTGCGGCTGCCACCTCTCCCCCCTCAAATCTCGCCTCCGCCGCCGACCCCTGCCACGAATCCGCCCCCAGATCGGCGCGGGCGCGCCGCGTTGATGTCCGATCTGTGAGGAGGGACACGCTCCCGAACCATGAGGGCCTTGCTGCTGCTCGCGCTGCTCCTGGCGGCTTGCGCCGCGGCGGCGGCGCAGGCGGCGGGAGGGCGCAACTCCACGGCGTTCGTGCCGCGGGACGACATCCTGCTGGACTGCGGCGCGAAGGGGCAGGGCAACGACACCGACGGCCGGGTGTGGGGTGGGGACGAAGGCTCCAAGTACGCCCCGCCCTCCAACCTCGCCGCCGCGGCCCCCGCCTCCGGGCAGGACCCCTCGGTCCCGCAGGTGCCGTACCTCACCGCGCGGGTCTCGGCCTCGCCCTTCACCTACTCCTTCCCGCTCGGCCCCGGCCGCAAGTTCCTCAGGCTGCACTTCTACCCGGCCAACTACTCCAACCGCGACGCCGCCGACGGCCTCTTCTCCGTCTCCGTCGGCAAGCTCACGCTCCTCTCCAACTTCAGCGCCTACCAGACCGCCGCCGCCATCACCTTCTCCTACCTGGTACGGGAGTTCTCCGTCAACGTCTCCTCCTCGACGCTCGACGTCACCTTCACCCCGGAGAAGAACCACCCCAACGCCTACGCGTTCGTCAATGGAATCGAGGTCGTCTCCTCCCCTGACCTCTTCGACCTCCCCACGCCGCCGAACAGGGTCACCGGGGATGGCAACAACCAGCCGTTCCCGATCGATGCCAGCGTTGCCATGCAGACCATGTATCGGCTCAACGTCGGAGGTCAGGCGATCTCCCCCTCCAAGGACACCGGCGGGTACCGGTCCTGGGACGACGACTCGCCTTACATCTTCGGCGCCTCGTTCGGGGTGTCTTACCAGAGCGATCCCAATGTCACCATCACGTACCCAAGCAATGTGCCGGAGTATGTGGCGCCGATGGACGTCTACTCCACGGCACGCTCGATGGGCCCGGACAAGAATGTGAACGTGAACTACAATCTCACATGGATGTTGCAGGTTGATGCTGGCTTTGATTACCTTGTCAGGATGCATTTCTGTGAGATCCAGTACCCAATCACGAAGCCCAATCAGCGGGTGTTCGACATTTACATCAACAACCAGACAGCCATGAATGGTGCTGATGTGATTTTGTGGGCGTCCGTGAGTGGTGCTACCACCTATATTGGCACTCCGGTGTATCAGGACTATGTGGTAAGCACATATGGTTTAGGGCCCATGGACTTATGGGTTGCTCTCCATCCGGATGTTGACTCAAAGCCAGAAAGATATGATGCTATCCTCAATGGGTTGGAGGTGTTCAAGTTACAGCTTAGCAATGGGAGCCTTGCTGGGCTCAACCCTATCCCAAGTGTTGAGCCAACGGAAGAAGGGGAGAATAAGAAGAAGTCAACTGTTGGGCCTATTGTTGGTGGTGTGGTTGGAGCTTTGGTGCTTCTTGCACTTGGGTATTGCCTCTTGGTGTTCTGCAGGCGCAGGAGGAGTGCCGGGAAGGATGCGGGCATGAGCGACGGCCATTCTGGCTGGCTGCCCCTGTCTCTTTATGGCAATTCACACACTTCCAGTTCGGCCAAGTCACACACTACTGGTAGCTATGCTTCATCTTTGCCATCAAACCTGTGCCGCCATTTCTCTTTTGCTGAGATCAAGGCTGCAACAAACAACTTTGATGAGTCCCTTATTCTTGGTGTGGGTGGATTTGGTAAAGTTTACCGTGGCGAGGTTGATGGGGGAACAACCAAGGTGGCTATCAAGCGCGGCAATCCATTGTCTGAGCAGGGTATTCACGAGTTCCAGACTGAGATTGAAATGTTGTCGAAGCTCCGCCACCGCCATCTTGTGTCACTGATTGGGTATTGTGAGGAGAAGAATGAGATGATCCTTGTCTATGACTACATGGCTCATGGTACTCTTCGTGAGCACTTGTACAAGACCCAAAAGCCACCGCTTACCTGGAGGCAGCGCTTGGATATCTGCATTGGTGCAGCTCGTGGTCTTCACTACCTTCACACCGGTGCAAAGCACACCATCATCCACCGGGATGTGAAGACGACAAACATTCTCCTGGATGAGAAATGGGTTGCTAAGGTTTCAGATTTTGGTCTGTCCAAGACTGGCCCGTCTATGGACCATACTCATGTGAGCACAGTGGTAAAGGGCAGTTTTGGTTACCTTGATCCTGAATACTTCCGCAGGCAGCAGCTCACTGAGAAATCTGATGTCTACTCTTTCGGTGTTGTGCTGTTTGAGGTCCTCTGCGCACGGCCTGCCTTGAACCCTACTCTTGCAAAGGAAGAAGTTAGCTTGGCAGAGTGGGCATTGCACTGTCAGAAGAAGGGTATTCTCGATCAGATTGTTGATCCCTACCTGAAGGGAAAGATTGCTCCGCAGTGTTTTAAGAAGTTCGCTGAGACAGCTGAGAAGTGTGTTTCTGATCAGGGCATTGACCGTCCTTCTATGGGGGATGTACTCTGGAACTTGGAGTTTGCCCTTCAAATGCAGGAAAGCGCAGAAGAGAGTGGAAGCCTTGGCTGTGGGATGTCTGACGAGGGCACTCCCCTTGTGATGGTTGGGAAGAAGGATCCCAATGACCCGTCCATTGAATCAAGCACCACCACAACCACCACCACTTCAATCAGCATGGGTGATCAAAGTGTCGCGAGTATGGACTCAGACGGGCTGACGCCTAGCGCCGTCTTCTCACAGATCATGAACCCCAAGGGGCGGTGAGGTAAAAGCTGGTTCCATTCGCAGGCATAATTTATTCATTCAGCATATTTTTCATGAGTTTGTGCTGTCTATGTTCTCAAGTTATGGACCGGAAGTCAGAGAATTGTTTCATACTAGATATTCTGCCTTGCCTTGTACCTTCTCCAGTATTGTAATGACTACACCTATTGGCTTGTAATGTACTGCTGCTATTGACCCAACTAGTGTTTTACCGCATGAGAAAGTGATGCATGTTTTTTCTTTCTTCCGTTTCTTTGGTGATGTGGATTGGAAGAACTGATATATCACTCTCTGGTTATTAGCATAACTGACAAGTGGTGTTGGTCTTTGTCCTTCAGACAAATTTAAATTTCTAAATCTAAGTGTGTCAAACAATCAATTGACCGTTTCCTACAAAACTAGCGGAGCTGACAGCTGAGTCAGTCTTCCTTTGGACAAATTGATATGTACAAAGTTGAGAGCACGTCGCATTGGATAGTGGCGTGTAGTGGTTGAAGCGAGCTCCAGTGGTGTTAGGGACACTAGCTAGTAGTCTAATACAATTTCTACACAGCGGATGTTGATTGATTGTGTGGTGGTGACCAATAGAACATGGCGGTGAACAATCGATTGACGTGGCACTGGATCGTCTCTGTTTAATTCCTTTGGTCTTTTGGCATCCATTCACGGATTCACCGCCAATTTATAGTAGAATGTCACTGAGCAATTCCATTGTCCGGGCATTTTGCCAGTTGCCACCTCGCTTTCTTAAGGTCGCCCTCCTTTACATCAAATCTTTGCTGGGAAACTGTCATGTTTGTTTCGGTGCGGTCGAGAATTTGTTTAGCTGATCGGGCACCAGTTTCTGTATCCAGGTAGCCGTCCACTCATTTTGTTCCTATTCATGATCTGATTGATTCTGCGTGTACTAGAGCTGTGTCGTATGCTGTGCACAGCTCCGGCCTCCGTCGTCTACCTGTGCGGTTGGCACGCATTGGCCACGAACCCCAAATACCATTCCCATCATCCCATGTTCATATCTGCCCAATATTCATATCTGCAATGATAGACGGGGGGTTTGTTTTTTTTTGAGCGCAATGATAGACGGGTTCTGCTCTACTCCCATCCCATGTGCGAGTTGTTTCCCCCCGAGCCTTGCCTGTTCCAACGATCCTGCGAGAGGCTTTGCGAGGACAAACCAGCACGCATCCAGCTATCATCACGAGGACGAGCCACAACCACGAAGCGCCAGCGTCACTCTGCATCAGTTATGCGCCGAATGTTCTAATGGCGATTATTGGGGAGCAAGTCGTGCCTGCAAATCCAGCTAGCTAAAGCTGATCAACGATCGGCTCCGCTGAAAACAGAAAATTGAAAAGGAGACGACAGCGAGAGAAGAATTGCTGGATGGGAACCCTCTCTGATCGAGCAAAAGGGAGGAATGGGGTCGCGACTCGCAACCACCTGCCGCCGAGCCACTTGTTGGCAGCTGTCAACAGTTGCGTCCGGAATCATACGCGTTTACACGGAGCCGCCGCGTTCAAAAGTGATGAAGTCTGATGAGTCATGAGCCGGAGCGCCGACCGGGTAGTATCCTAGCTCGTGCTGTTTTGTTTGGAAGGAAGACTGCACACACGCACCATAAGGTAAAATTTGTAACGAAAAAAAATGCATTTGTATCGCGAAGCAGGTAACAAAGATTGAACTGGTATTAGTGCGAGTGCGATCACGTGCCTACGTCTACGTAGTACGTACTCTTAACGAAAGGGAAGATGGTGCCGTCGTCCTCTGCAAGTGGACAGGAGACGAGTGAATGCTACCAAGTCCATGGGCTTCTTCTGGAAGGTAGATAATCAACTTATTCTAAAACATCTACTAGCATTTTTTAAAAACAAGTTTGATTTATCAACATTCCTGACATCTGACATCGACTAACTTTTTCATTTTATTTTATTTGTTACATCCACCAACATTATTATTCACCAGCATTACTGGTCAACAGTTTTTTTATATAAACCAACTTATTTACACTTACAACATTTTTTTCATTCACTAACTTTTTTAGGTAAAACATATTGCTATAATTGGTTGGATCGTAGCAGGCCAGTTATTGAGCTAATCATCATACAAAACTATATAGAAGCACCACACTTACGATTTCTCTCAATCCTCAGCGTGCCACTTCACCGTCCATTATGTTTTCTCTCAACATGCAAGTTATCCACATCACCATCCACTAAAATCATCATTTTATTTCTTCTACTGATTTTCTATGGCTATGCAATGTGTTGTTTGCAGTAGAATGTTGCGATGAAATCATTTTAGTGTTTCTACTATCCAATTTTATCTTTAAAATTTGTAGAAATTCCCACGGCAACACGCGGGGTATCACCTAGTGGAATTGTATATGTTTCGTCATCTAAAAAATAATAAATGATAATCTTCCGGAAGATGCAGGATTTCCCGCAAATCCTGCTTCGAGGATTGCTCTGAAATTATTGGTTGGGCTGAAGGTAATCGAAATAGCAGCGGCCCGAAAAAAGCGAGTAAAGTCTGAAAATAGGCCCAGCCCAGGTCAAGCTTAATTGCTTTCCTCCCATAGGGGTCCTTGTTCTACAAGGTCCCTACGGTAACGATTCTGGCTGTTTCCATTTTTCTTGACGGGCCCGTCAAGTTTGGCTCACTGAAACTCTGAGACGATGACGATGAACAAAGGAGCGCATCACAGCCGTTGGATCGGATCGGATCGAACATTGGTACAGAAGACTCGCCCATCGCTGCTGGGCCTTCTCATAAAACTCTCCCCCCACAACGCCGCCGTCTCCACTTTCCTTTCCACTCGCCACGCCAATTTCCCCTACTCCGACGCCGAACCCTGATTCTGATCCCTCCCGCGCGTGCCGTCTAGGTTTCCAGCCGCCTGCGCTGAGAGGAGAGGAGGGAGTCGCCATGGCGGACGACGAGCAGGCGGAGAGGAAGGAGGAGGTCGCCGAGGTGAGGCCCTTTCTTCTGCGCAGCGCAGCCAGTTAGGTCCGATTAGGTTCTGTCCGGCGGCGAATAAGCCGCCTGTATGTCGTGCTTGTGTATGCGCGTGCTGGACGGGTTTTGGGCGGCAAACCGCAAACCTCTCACCCCTCCACGCTTCATCCCCCCGTTCCCCAGAAACGCTAAGATGCGGAATCTGCGTGGACGGGTTAAGCTGCCTTGTTGAGGTATAGGGTGGATTTGATTTGAAGTTGGGTGAGTAGCTAGAGCCTAGATGCTAAACCCTATGGTTGATGTCTACACTGTTCGTTATTCTGTGTAGGATTGAAATGTTCGGAGTGTTGTGTCTTTAGAACTGCTGGATACTTGTATATTTATTTTTGTATAGCTGCTTGCATCGTTATGTACTTGACAAACGTGGTTATGTACCATTCATAAACATTCTTAGTTATACCTCAACTGTAGTTTGATTTACATGCTGCCATTCATGTGTATGTGTATCAAGTATTTTAGTATTTTTTTCTTAAAATGCATGCTGTTCAATATAACCTGGTATTGAATATAATGGGTTGCTGCATGTGGTCTATTGCATTTTAATCTATTTGTGAGTACTAAACCCCCTATTTTGCAGCTCGCTCCTTTTGATCCGACCAAGAAAAAGAAGAAGAAGAAGGTCGTGATCCAAGAGCCATCTGATGAAGTGGATAAGTTGGCAGAGAAGACAGAGGGTTTAGCAGGTGTGCTTAGCATCTGAAAAAGGAAATACTAGTTCACTAAATATTTATCTAACAGCATGTGTTTGTCTATACAGTTGGTGAGTCTAGCGAGCCAAGCTTTGCTGGCATGAAAAAGAAGAAGAAGAAACACGTGAGTTTATCACTATCATCATCTGGTTTCAAATGGTTGTGCTAGTAATCATTTTCTGTTATGCTTTAGTTTTTCAATTGTGTAAATTTCAGGTGGAACTTGATCCTTCTCTTACTGAAGTAGATGGTGATGATGCTGGAGGTGAATATACTGCTTTCTCAATTGTTTTTCACCGTCCATTTGTTACTGTTATTTAACATCTGTGCTCCAGATGATCAAGTTAGAGATGATGAAGAAGGAGAAGGGATCGTGCTTGGTGGTGCTGCTGCTGCCACCAGATACCCTTGGGAAGGAACTGACAGAGATTATAAGTATGAAGAGGTACTTAATACACCCTGTTCGAATTCGTTCGTTAACCTGTAGTTGATGGATCATGGATGCTACAGAAAATTAGCATAAATAATTGTTTACACTGTGTTACTATGGGTCTAAGGTAGAGCATTTCACCTGTATTATCAGTTGGCTGTCTCTGAGTCATGTTATTTGTAGTGGTGTTTATTGTTCGTATGCCTTTAAATATCATTTTTCATGTGTTTCTGGATGCTTCATTTGTTTCCTCCTTGAGGCTATACTGAAATCTTGTTGTTTCATTATATTTGTTGTTACCAGTAATCCAATTATATTTTTTCTTGCGGTGAAAGTGAAACCATAACTTCAATATGTTTTTGGTCATAGCTGCTTGGCAGAGTATTCAATATTCTGCGTGAGAACAACCCGGATCTTGCCGGTGATAGAAGAAGAACTGTTATGAGGCCCCCACAAGTCCTCAGGGAAGGAACAAAGAAGACTGTTTTTGTGAACTTCATGGACTTGTGCAAAACGTATGATCCCTTTCCTTTGATGATTACCATGTATGGTTGTGTTGATTTTAAAAGAATAAACAGCAAGCTAAAAGCAAATGTTCTCTTTCCAGAATGCATAGGCAACCAGAACATGTGATGATGTTCTTGCTTGCTGAGATGGGAACAAGTGGATCCCTTGATGGGCAACAAAGGTTGGTTATCAAAGGAAGATTTGCACCAAAAAATTTCGAAGCCATACTCAGGAGATATATCAGTAAGTTACTGCTATTTCATGGCTCTCTGGCAGTGCTTGTTCTTTACTGCCGTTATTTGTAGTAAAATAGTGTTTATCTCAATCTTCTGACCCACAACTGTGAATATAGAAGAATCAAATTCTATTGCAAATTTGCTGTCTGTGTGATTCAGTTTCCTGATTAATTAGTTATTATAAAAAACACTATGTAAAAAGGCACTGCAGATCCCAATAAGTCTTAGGTAGGGAGAATTGTCTTGCACTCTAGAATGTTTCAGATTGCATGATTGTTGAGTACGACTTGGCTTGTGTGTGTTAGGCTGTAGCCATCTGTACTCGGTATCCAAATCATGAATCTTCTCAAAAACTGCTCACAAGGATTAACGCATGGCTTGAAGTGATCTCAGCCATTGCATCTTTCATTCTTTTTCTCCAACTCCATTTATAAGTTTATTTCCAAGACCAGGAAACTTAAAGCCTGGGCACAAGTATTAACGGATGGATTAAAAAGCCCTCAGCAAGCCAATGTCTTTCTTCAAACTCCATACATTTTTTTTCTATAGCATATGCTAGGCAATCTTAAGATGAACAGAAAGTTAGCACTTGCATTTAGGATAGAGGCACTAGTTACTGCTGTTTCATTTCCTATGTGGATAATCAAAATGGTTTGCCATTTTTTCTAGAGTCTAGACTAACTTAAGTTTCTTTTTTTTGCAATTCTGCTCTTTAGATGAATATGTCATATGCAATGGATGCAAGAGTCCAGACACCATTCTTTCTAAGGAGAACAGGCTGTTCTTCCTCCGATGTGAGCAGGTAAATAAATTTTTCATATAAGTTGCCATTCCCTATCCTGTATAGTTTCATCATGTGAATATTTTTCGCGGAATATCATGGATATATTATCTGGAATACCTCTAAATTAAACATTGCATATTATCTTCCTGAGCAAAATCACTAAGAAGTTTGAAACTGGAACAATACCCTGGATACCTTCTACCTGAAGGATGATTATTGGAGTGGGGAATGGAACTCAATGTTTCTGACTTTCACAGTTTTACCTACTATTTTATTTCTATTTTGATTTTTGGTTGGGGGGATAAGGGGCATGTTTGGATGGAGGGGTAAATGGGGCTAATGGGGTAAATTTGCCCCAATGGTGCCAAACATGTGGGGTAAATGGGGTTAAGAAAATGTATATCCCCTCCAATTTCATTTACCCTTCAAGAGTGTCAAATTTGGGGCAACTCCTGCATCCCTCCACCTCTCTATTATGCAAATGATCATTAAATGCTTAGCCCACCAACATTTACCCCTCAATCCAAACACCGCAAAGGACCAAATTTGTTAAAGGCAAATGGAAGAAGCAAAGCAATGCCTTGGGGTAAATATTTGCCCAGCAGGCCCAAGATTGTGTGCATTGGACGGAATGTATTTACTGCAGCACAAACTGACTTTGAAAACTTTTGCATGTGCGTTGATGTCGCCTACCTTATGTGTAGTATCATTCATTCATTTGATTGTTATCTAGATTTTGCCTATGACTTTTCATGTTGCATACATTGTCTGACTAATGGCGTCACCTTGTGTATATACTAATAATAATAGCATTGGTATCTATTTATGAACTATGCCAGTGATGACTTGCAAGATTAATGCCTACATTGTCTGACAAGTATCTTTGTGATAATAATGCATGATCATAATTTAGTTTCAGATGTGCATTTCGCCTCCAACTAAGCACTTGGTATCGTTGCAGAGTGCTTGGTAGTTGCTGCAACATTTGATTTAGTCTTATGAAATTGCCTATGATGAGTCTCAGAATTATTGCCTACATTGTTTGACAAGTATCCCTATCAAAATTTAAACCGCTGAGGCATACAGCAGTGTCATTACATTTCTTTGTGTCCCATTTGTTTGTCTTGTGACTCATAAAAAATGTTTTTCACAAGGCTTTTACCTATGATGAGTTGCAAAATCGATTGCCTACATTGTTTGATCAACTGTGAGAAAATCATGCAACATCTGAGGAAAATAAAATGACATCCTTCAGTATTTTGCTGCTATGGAGATGTCAATTTGTGCAAATATTAGTTTGTTTACCGTTTGCTCACATCACTTGGGACATGTGTATCCGTAGTTGAGATCTGCGGCATATTGGTTACATCCTATTACTGTAGGGATACTAACTGATGAATTATTTACCCTGCAGTGTGGTTCGTCGAGGTCAGTTGCTCCCATCAAGGCTGGATTCGTCGCCCAAGTTGGCCGTCGTAAGGCTGGAGCTTAAGTTATTGCATAGCACTATCTGCCCCAACAGCACAATGAAAACTATTTTGTCCGTCGACAAGAATTATCATCCCACTTTCCGTTGTGCCTACACCGTTTACTGGGTTTCGTCTGTTAACCATACTTGGATTGCTGCTGTGAATTTTAATTTATATGAGAGGATTTGTGCTTACGGCTCACTTGGTGTTTGCAATTGTTATTTTTATTTGGGTCATCGTCATTAAAAATGCTCTGTTAGAAGATTTCATGAATTGGAGTAACAGAAAACGTGTTTCTGCCATGTACCACGGTCGCCCTATCCTCAAAATCCTTTTAAGCCCATACACAGCCTCGCAAGAAGACGAGTCGAGGATAAGAGGATAAGCCGACGTGTCGCCCCCTTCCCGCCCTCCTGGCTTGTGGCTTACGCCCACAAACCCAAAGCCTTCCGCCCTTCCCTCTGCTCCTGTGTCCCGCCGAGAGCTCACGTCAGTAAAGATGAGGGCCGCGTCGTCCCCCGTGCCCGCCGCCGTCCTCGCCGCCCCCTCCTCCGCCGCCACCGTCGTAAAGCCGCTTCCTCGCGCCACAGCCGCGAATGCCGCCGCCGTGAGCACCGGCAGGCGCGACGTGCTCGCCGGGACGGGCCTGGCGGCGGCGGTGCTTCTGGCGCTGGGTCCGGCGTGCGTCGCGGCGCGCGCGGCGGACGACGAGTACGTGAGCGAGACGAAGGAGGTGATCGGGAAGGTGCGGTCGACGATCAACAAGGACAAGTCGGACCCGGACGTGGCGGACGCGGTGGCGGAGCTCCGGGAGCTGTCCAACTCGTGGGTGGCCAAGTACCGGCGGGAGAAGTCGCTGCTGGGGCGGCCGTCGTTCCGGGAGATGTACTCGGCGCTCAACGCCGTGTCGGGCCACTACATCAGCTTCGGCCCCACGGCGCCCATACCGGCCAAGCGCCGCGCCCGCATCCTCGAGGAGATGGACACCGCCGAGAAGGCGCTCCTCCGCGGCAGGTAGGCCTTCAAGATCCCCCAGCCAAGCCCGGCCATGGCGATCGCCCATCGCCGTGGTTGAACTTGTGGTGGGAACACACGCGTGCCCCGGCTCAGCGAGTACCTCTTTTTTGTAACTACTACTGCGATGTAATCATGTAAATGCATTCTTACGTGATGCGAGCTGTCTGCACCGTGCTCCCACCGGCAGGGAGCGTGTCCTGTGATTGAAAAATTACCGGGTTCTGAGCTTTTGGCTTTCAGTCACACTTTGTGCATTGATCTCGTAAAGACATTTGTGAGAATACTACTCGAAAGAACTAAAACAAAGTTCCAAATAAAAGAGTATAGAGACTAAAAACCACGCAGCTTAGTCTCCGATTCTCTTCGGCTCTCCCTGAAGTTCCATCCGAACTTGCTAAAAAGTTCCATGACTGTGACTTACTCCGAACAAAATTTGGCATCCTTTCTTCAAGCAGTCTCTCTCTCTTCCTCTTTAGAGAGCAGTGACCAACTCCTGAAGATGACTTGCAAAAGCCAGTTAAGCTTCTACCGTTGGAACTAGAAAGACACCATCATTTCTACTCAACCACAAAGCTCAAAATAGGGCTGCAGTACCAATTAAAATTTGATTTCTTATTTTACAAGGGATGCTTCTAAGTCAAGAACCAAATAAATCAGCATAGAGGCAGTGGTTGAAAACAGTGTCCCCTCTTGCCGCATAGTGGCATTGATCAAGGGCACACACTGAACGCCCACACCCCGCGGTAAATCCAGGCAAAAATTTGAAGAGGTGTCTAACGCAAGCTGAATCAGTTGTTTTCGGCAAAGCAATTCTGATATGCCTTTCATCTTGTCCCCTATTGCTTGGCTAATCAGTCTATCCTTCCTATAGGTATTCTTTCCTGTACCTCTACCTTGAAATGTCATGTTGCTCCCACCATTTAAGACCTCTATCATAGTACAATTAAACCAGGATACGAAAGTAGCCAATTATTTGCAGTGTTTAATGCATAAGTGAAGAGGGGCAATCAAAAGCACTGCAGATTTGCAGTAGATAGCTATGCCCCTTCAGTAAGAAATTTTGGCAATTATTAAACATGGTCACTTGCCTGGCACTCTAGCAGTTGTCCTCGAGCAAATAGCACAAGTGCACAACACAACAATCAGGTTACACTTACATCACTGATGTCTTGATGAAAGGATTTTCCACACACGGAATCAGAAATAGAAATCTGCATGCATCCTCCTACTAGAAGATGGCTCAAGATAAATATTCGAACTCCAGGGTCGATCTTCTCTGATATTCCTCACCCAAGGGGACTTGGCTTTTGCATGAACGGGGCAGGCCTCACATAACTAAATCCCACAAAGTTGCTGTTGGCTGCAACAGGGCTGGCAGCTGGAGAGTCCAAGACGGGCATGTTTGTCCAGCACTCATCAAAGTTTGCAATGCAGGTCTTGCCAGCAACGTTCGGGCGGAAGCTTGGCTGGATCTGCCGGGCGTCCAGCCTCTTCCAGTTGATTGACTTGAACCACTTGTGGTTCTTTATTTCATCACTACCACCTGTCCCGCTTCCCAGCCGTCTGCCAGCTTCTTTGTGTAGCAACTGCAAAGGTTGAGAGATTAGAGATGGTGGTGACAGGATGAATCTCTGTAAAGAAAATGTGGATGGATGGGACAGTAGCATTAAGAGCATGTAGATTTCAGTCCACTCTAAATCCAAAGCTTCAACAAGCACAGCACAAGCAATCTGTTCTTTGTAAGACTCGAGAAACATTATTCTACCAAAAGGTAGAATTTGATACATGAATAAATGCATGAAAGTAAGGTAAAGATAAGAAGCAACTTACTCCTTTCAACAGAGAGTGAACTTCACTAGACAAATATGCTGGAAGCTTTATCTTATCCTTCACTATCTTCTGCTGAATCTTGTCTCTGTTTCCACCAACAAACGGCGGCTGCCATATATCGCATAAGAATTAGGATACAAAGGAGACATTAAAAAAAATCCCCTATGAAGCAAACACTTCCAATTAGAAGCTTCCAAGTCAAACAACTCACCTTGCCTGTAAGCATTTCAAAAAGGAGGATTCCCACACTCCACCAATCAGCAGCCTTATCGTGACCTCGGCCCTGAACAATTTCTGGGGCCATGTACTCAACAGTACCACACATTGAGTTAGATCTGGTGTTTTCATCAAATTCCTTTGCAACGCCAAAGTCAGTCAGCATGGCCTAGAAATCATAGACATGTCGAGAAGGAACAAAACGAAATCAATATTCTAATGTATGAAGGAGACAGAAGGTGATATGGAGGGGCAGTGGATATATTAACAGTTCCTTACGTGACCATCAGCATCCAGTAAGATGTTCTCAGGCTTCAAGTCTCTATGCATAATACCATTGGCATGGAGGTGGGCTACGGCAGATACAATTTCAGCAGTATAGATGCGTGCAAGCTCCTCCCTACATGATAAAAAGGTAGCTTATTAAAGCTCATAATAATCTAATAGGCACAAAAGTAGAACTATGAAATTAAATTACCTAAATAAACCCTGTTGGTAAAGCTGGAAGAAGAGATGGCCCCCATTTATGAAGTCTAGGACAAGGTAAAGTCGGTACTTTGTCTGCCAAAATTGTGCAGTGTTTAATATTGGCAACAGGATACTGCCAAAAGTAGAGCAACTGAACATGGCAACAAAGAATAAACACATAAATGGCAATTGCCTACCTGAAATGAGTACCTCAGCTGCACTACAAAAGGATGGTCAACTTTTGTCAGTATATCTCTCTCAGCTTTCATGTACTCAGCATGATTCTTCTCCACAACCTTGTCCTTCCTCATAACTTTCATTGCATATATTTCTGAAGTACCTTTCTTTCTCACCTGATAGACTTTGCCAAATGCCCCTTGGCCAACAAGCTTCAAGACTTCAAAGTCATCGAGTCCAACACCCTCGTTCTCCTTTTTGACATCATCAAGCTCATCATCACTAAAGGGCCCTTGGTTGATTGATTTTTCCTTAGAAGAACACTCTGAAAGTTCCAGTGAGCTCTCTGTCTCGTGTAGGGTAAGCTTGCTGAATGGTAAAGATTGGCTAACAAGAGATGATGGACCAACAAGAGAATGAGATCGCTTGACAATGACATCAGGGTCATTGTAAACCTCATCGTTGGACTCAGCCACAGGTGCTGGACTGTCTGGAGTGAGAATACTCACTTCTGAGGGAGTCTGGACCGCAGTAGGTCCGAAAACATCAGAAAAGTCAAACTCGACATTTTCAGAGGAGACAACATCTGGAGGCCCCCCAGGCAGAATTATCTTCCCTCTGAACAGCTTGGGGCCCTGTGTGCGAGCTGCTGAAACAGAGGTTATCTCAGAGGAAACCATCTTCAAGTGCCTACGAGTTCAGCAGTTTATAGCCGTGAGTCTTGGGCCACAATGTAGCCGGGGCAGCTCCCCGCAACCAATTCCCAGATTAACCAGAATGATGCCTTATAGGGCAGCTGACTAAGGGAGGCTCCCTCCGCAGATTCCCAGGACAACGGAAGATGCAGGGCTGCGAACAATGGCCTTGAACAAGTGGAAGTTTACAAAAACAACTGGGAACCCAAGAAATCCAGGAAGGAGGCAGGGTGAGAAGGTGCCACTGTTTCCCGCTGGACAGGAAACTTTGGCTGCCACTGTTCTCCCTGAACTCATGAGATCAACTTGTCAATGGGCTGCAGGAAGAATAAGGATATTGTTATTTCATAGAACAGCAGCTTGTTTAATGAACATTGAAGAGGTAAAGTAAAAAAGAACTTCATGCTCGGATGATTATTGCATGATGTGCAGCACGATATTGGCCACAGCTTTCAGTACAAAACACACAGGCTGTAAGATTATTGTAACATACAGTGACAAGATGGCAAATGCTCATGTTATGAACCTATGAACTAAGGTTTTACTGGGAGCAACATGCATTCTCGTAGCATTCCTTGGTATATTTCTGTTGTTGTATTATTTGTGGAAGCTATGATAACTATAGAGAATATGCATGAGCAAGAATTATATGGTCAAACACATCACAAGATCCACAAGAATTCACATAAGCACACAAGAAGGATGCCAAACTTATTTAATATGGATGAAAGAGAATAAAGATACAACTAACAACAAAGAGTCAGATTCTATACAGGGAACTGCATTGGAATCAGTCAATCAGCTGTTCGAGTTGACAAACTATGCTAATGACTGAATGGGGAAAAAGACATTTGACACTTTCAGTGTCGAATTGATCCAAATACCGAAACTGTGAAATGATTTCAGTTAAACTATCGGACATGATAGATAGGTCAAGAGTCAACATTGAAGAATGACAGCGTTCCGCATTTAGCCCCAAAACAACTAACCCACCCAAGGCCCTAACTACAATTTACCCATAACGCCAACTCGTCCATCCCAAGTCAGATCTGGAAAACAACCATCACTATTCCACGTGCCCAATCAAAGGTGGCCCCTGTCAGCACTGGGGTTCAATTCACTTGCACCATTATTCTGAGCATATCCAGCTGCTGAGAGAACAAAATCTATCACGTTGCAACACATAGGTAATGAATCCTCCTCATGACCACACACGAAATTGACCTACAGAACCTAAATTTCCAAGTGCAGAGATAAGTCACCAAGTCATACTACAACCAAATTTCACCACCACCACCACTAGGAACCTCAAATCCACAGGCCCCCGCGCCTATCTCGCAGATCCATGGATGAACCAATTCCCGCATATCCAATCACCCAAACGAATCCCGGCGCCCAAACCAACCCCCAAGAGACCTATCGCGCACCACCCCCGCGAGCAGCTTCAGATTGGCGGACCAGAGGGAAATCTATAATTAAAGATGGGGGGGGGGGGGGGGGGGGGGGATATAGCTCATCAAGGAAAAAAAAATCGGGAAGCGCCAACTTTTTTTTTCGAGGGAAACGCGAGCTTAACCAAAGGGGGAAAAGGAAACCGCGACGGAGGAGGGAGGAGAGGACGGGCGTGAGGAGCCGGGACCACGTACCTTCGCAGAGGGGAGCGAGCGGCGACGCGAACGGCGGGCAGCGGCGGCGGTTTGCTCGGGCGAGCTCGTGCGGTTGCGCGGCGAGGGGGGCTATTATACTAGCAGCGGCGCGGCGGACGCGGGGCACCGAGGGTGGGGAGGGGGCGCGTGGCGGCGTTGCATTGGCTGATTTGGCTGCGGCTCAGATCGTGAAGGTAGACCGCCGGGGCCGGGGAATATGCTACGCTGAGAGCGGGTGACCAAAGTTGGACGAGCCTGGGACCCACTTTCAGCGACTCGTCATGCGGCCCAACCGCACAAGGGCGATGGTTTGCATGGGAGGTGGTTTAGATTCGTTTTCCTTTCGTTTCGCATTTGGGCAAATTGATTCTTAGGTCAATCGAGTTCATATTCATATCATTTCACGGGAATCGAGATATTTTTCATAATCTCTTATAGTTACTCACATGAATAGTAAAATATAGTTCGTGCTCGACTAAATTTCAACCCAGATGAGCTATTAGACTTCAAATCAGTTGATTAACATAGCTATGTTTATGTTAAAATGGTAGAAATAAAACCATAAACATTGAATAATGTTTCCGATATATGTGAGTACTGAATAAGCAAGGTAAAAGGTTAAAATGATATTGACTTGCATTTGACTCTAAATCAACTTAAACTAACAAATTATCCATTTAAAAAAGTCATGTACCTTGAAGTTAGGCGCATGATGGTACATAGCTACAAGTATTTTATGCTTCTACGGAATTTTTACACTCCCATTCGACAAGGGAAGCAGCTTGATTTTTCTTGCACCCGTTGATTTTTGAACTAGATTTTATCCATCGATCGTGACATGTGAACCTTTTGGCTTTCACCACACATCTTCTTCCATTCCAAGTGAAATTTGGTTCCACGTGAAACAGGTCGATTTCTCTGTACTCCCTCCGTCCCATAATAAATGCAATTCTAATTTTTTTGGGACAGATTAGTGGTGGAATGAAAAGACCCTCATACCCTCATTAGTTTGCCAAATGCAGTAAGTTTTGTCATGCAAATCAGATCTAACCACTTAATTTGGAAGGTAATTAGATCTATTTTCTAGAATTGCATTCTTTGTGAGATTTTTTTCAAAAATTAGGATTGCACTTATTATGAGACGGAGGGAGTAGCTCATAAGTTCCTGCCGATCACCCTCAAGGCCTCAACATCCACCCTTTTTTTTTGGATTTCAGGGCGTGGACGCAGAGCAAAGCCGGAAGAGCCGTGCGACGCTAGAAAACGTGAGAAACGGGGGACCCCAGCAAACTTTCCGTCCCCGTCACTTCGGTCGTGGCTGCACAGTCGTGTGTGTTTTAGGCTGATTTGGACGTGGATGGAGACCTTATCGGCTTCGAAGAAGATGTTCACTTGTTTTTGTTATCCTTATCGCATTCTCGGTCGGTTCCTTCCTTGTTTGGATAAATAAATAACGGGGACGGCTTGTGGCCACTATCCGTAGCTCACACACCGGCCACCACAAATTATTGCAGCCGCCCATCTTTTTCTTTGCTTTGAAAATGCAGGAAAAATGCCTTCCTAAACGGTTGCGTAAAGTAGCTAGTGTGCTTAGTAGTAATCTTTTTTTTTTATCCAGCAACAATGCACATCATAATAATTGATTCTGGATTGCTCGATCTAATTCCAATATGAGAATGAGAATCTATATCTATATAATTCATATACATGCACATGCACCCCATACCCCACTAAGAGTCATTAATTATATTTCTATCAACGTTCAAGCTATTCATGTGACATAGGAACCCACTACATCAAACGTCATGCCACTATTCATTAGGTCTGTCTATTTATGTTTTCCATTGATTGTACGACTAATAGCATCTACGCATGCATTTTATTAGTCTTTGTAATTAAGTATCACGCTAAAAGCTAAAAAATTTACACATTAGAAATACATTGATGATCAATTGATTTTTTTGGATCCAGGGATAGAGAATCAATCACTTAACTGATGTTCTTTCCCGAAAAAATGAACATGTTTTCATGTATATCTCATTTGCAAAAGAATGTTTGATACAATCATTTTAGTGTTTCTAATTTCAAATTCTACCTTAAATTTTCATTTAAAAAAATTCCCGCACCAACGTGTGACGTGTCATCTAGTATGAGATAGTGAGTCATACTACTATAAGCATCGAACTAAGAAGAAGAGAACCACTAGATTACCCATTAACAGCAGCCGAACTCATTCTCTATTATATGAGCAATATATACGTTAAATTAAATATGTATTTTTCTGTATATACTCTCTCCGTCCTAAATTATTGGTTATTTTGGATTTTCTAAGTTTGTATCTTTTATTATATTTCTAAATACATATTAAAATTAATTAATAAAACATAAAAAAATTATAATTTGAAATGGATGAAGTAGTACAAAATATCAACCTCTTATTTTGGACTTTGTGCATAGAAATGCAAAACAAATCAGGAGGTCTAGCCCACTTTGGTATGTATAAAGCTTTACCTCTTAATTAAGGATCAAACTTTAGCTTTCACAACCTTTTATGTCTTGTACTCTTATGAATGTGTATTTTTGCAAGTAGTAGATGACATGCTTCTCGATGTTGAGACCTCTATATTCACTATGTTAACTTTAAGATTAGGAGCTAACTACTCGTGGGGGCATTTGAAAAGAGTAAAGTGTATGGTTGGTGCGTAGTTGTGTCGTTCCGGTCCATGAACACTCAAATTAACCGTTTAGGTACTCAATTTTGTTGGGTTGCATCATGTCGGTTCATAAACTTGCAAGTCACCCATTTAGGTCCTCAAACTTGTCCAGTTGTATCATCTTGGTCTCCAAATTTAGGTTCGAGTCTCATCTAGGCCAAAACAAGTCGATCTAAAAACTTTATATCAAAAAATAATTCATAACTTCTTCATACGAACTCGAATGAAGACAAACTTTATACCAAAATTGTTGATCTATCTTTGTAGTTAAAAATTTGTGCTATTTAGGGTCCCACAATATTGTTGCATATTTATATATTTTGAAATTTGGAATTTAAAATTAATTTTGGACATTAAACGACTTCAAATAAAAAACTTTTCTAACTATAAAGTTGTAGATCGTATTGGTCACTATAATTTCTATATAGACCATGTCAATATTCAAAATTGTTTGACAATTTTAAATTTTACATTTCAAAATCTACAAACATACAATAATAACTGAGGACCCTAGACAATTTTAATTCAAAAATATGAATTATTTGATATATAAAGGTTGCCCTCATTCGAGTTCGTATAAAAAATATGAATTATTTGTTATATGAAATTTTTAGATCGCCTTGATTTGACTCATATGAGATTCAAAATTAAGTTTGGGGATCGAGATGACACAACAGATAAAGTTTGAGGAACTAAATAGATGACACATAAGGTCAGTCTTAGTGGCAGTGTCATGGGCACACTTACTAAGTCCGCCACATCAGCTTTTCAGCATGATGACCCTGTCACTCTCAATGCACAGGGTCATGGGCACAGTTTCATAGTTAGAATGTAGCATTTAAATCTTGCATGTGTTGTGATCAAATGCAGGGTCATGGGCTCTCAGTGGAGGGTCGTGAGCATTGGTATCTGTGTCAACCTGGGGTCATCACCATGACCTTGAGATCTTCTCTTCCTTCATTTATTTGGTGTCATGTCATCAAAAAAGCATATGTGGCAGTCCATTAAAAGTCGATGATCCTGCCACTGAGACTGGCCTAACCCAACAAGTTTGAGGACTTAAATGGTCAATTTGAGATTTGAGGGACCGAGACACACCCGCGACTGTTTAGAGAGCAGTATATACTTTACTCATTTGAAAATCCCATCGTGATGTTACAATGATTTTTTATCCTTGACTGCGTACATGCATGCTAAGTGTATAGCTTGATCAGTGATGTGGAGTGTGTTTATCTTTTGCTGATTTGTTTTACCTTTAATAAAAATGGTCCTAAGTGACAGTGGTGCCATTTTGTTGTATAATCAAAGATAAAAAAGCTACACCACGTCGTAAATATTGTTTTTTTAATCGGTGACTCAAATTAGTGATCACAGAAATGCAAATGTTGCTGCGTGACATATCTCTACCTTCTTTAATGTTGGCCCACAGTTTCTGGCAAAAGGAGTTCGGGTCGGAATCCACGCTTCTTGGATCTCTCATCTCCTCTCCGCTGATGACTGACTGCTCTTTACACAAGCATCAGAGCGAGGTGGTCAACGACTGATGGACATCCTAGATCAGTACCAGAGAGGCTCCGGCCAATTAGTTAACATGTCAAAATCAGCTATCCTTTTTAGTGAGAATTGCAATTATTCTGATAAGGAGATTGTAAAACAAACAACAAGGATTCAAAGTGAGGCTTTTTGTGAGAAGTACCTAGGTCTGACTACTGTTGTTGGAAGAAGTACAAAGGAGGCTTTTGAAGCTATACCAACCAAAGTTCGAGGACTGATGACTGGATGGGGAGAGAAGCAACTTAGTTGTGCTGCTAGAGAGACCTTGGTAAAATCAGTGGCGCAAGCTATTCCTACATATTCAATGAGTTGTTTTGTTCTTGCTCCATCAACATGTCAGAAGATCACATCGGCTACTACTAATTACTGGTGGAGCAGTGGAATTGAACGAAGAGGAATGCATGGGAGGAATTGGCCGGGTATGTGCTTACCAAAGTCTCAAGGTGGCATGTGGTTTCGTGATATCAAGCTTTTCAACCTGGCGATGTTAGGCAAACAAGGTTGGAAACTTATGGTTAATCCTGAATCGTTATGTGCGTGAGTGCTTAAGGGCAAATACTATCACAATTGTGAGTTCATGTCAGCCACCAAAAAGAAGAATGCCTCCCGTACTTGGCGTGCTATTCTGGCTGGCAGGAAGGTGCTCTAAATGGGATGTATCAGGTGCATTGGGGACGGAACAACAAAAAATATCTGGCAAGACCAATGGTTACCATGAGGAGTGGGCATGAAACCGATTTGTCGTAAAGCAGGAGCGATGGCTAAGCAAGTCAATGATTGCACTGATGGGCTATCCTGGGATGAGGTAGCTCTTGATCAGAACCTAGTCCCCCTTGATGCAGCACCGGCAAGGCGAACTCCGCTTGGTCATGGCATGTCAGATGCTTGGGCTTGGTCAGGTGAACGCCATGGACTGTATTCAGTCAAATCAGGCTATCGAATGCTAGCGGCGTCTGAGGCTCAGTATAGAGACTTCAGGAGAAGAACAACAAATCACTCGAATATTTCTAATGATCCTAGATGGCTGGGTGTATGGAAGTGCAAGGTGCCCCCAAAGGTGCGTGTGTTCTGGTGGCACATCCTTAATGACTACTTACCGAGCAGGGCCAATCTCCATCGGTGACGCATTGATCCACTCAGAATTTGTGACACCTGTGGGGCAAGTGATGAGACGACTTTCTGCTCTTGTAGAATGCACCTATGCATGCCTGTTTTGGGTCAAGCTTCGAGAGCTCATTGGTGTCAAGCTACCTGACTTAACACCGAATTCTTGGGCATCAACTCTACTGGATGACAAAACTTGTGGAGAGCGTGAGCGGACGATCATATTATGTGGGATGTGGTTTGTTTGGCATTTGAGAAATCACTGGTGGAAAAACGACATTTGTTCCCAAGCATTTGTCCCGGTTCAACTTTGGAACCGGGACAAATGCTTTTGGGGCGACGTGGCCTCGAAAGGCTGTTTGCGATGCCCCCCCTTTAGTCTCGGGTGGTAATACCACCCGGGACTAAAGGCCTGGCGTCCAACGGCTCCGAGCCGCAATTATTGGCGCCAGACTTTAGTCCTGGGTGGTATTACGACCCGGGACTAAAGGGTGAGCCTTTAGTCCCGGGTCGTAACACCACCCGGGACTAAAGTTTTTGTCCCGGGTGGTATTACCACCCGAGACTAAAGTCTCATCTTTAGTCCAGGGTGGTAATACCACCCGGGACTAAAGGGTGCGCCTATAAATCCCTGCCTCCCTTCTTCCTCTGCCCGAGCTCACATTCACCCGAGACTTAAGAGATAGTTTGTGAAGAGAGCTAGCTAGTTCTTCTCCTAGCCAATTTTTTCGTCATCCATTTGTGAAGATTTCTCTCCTCCAAAATGTTGCTAAGATTTGATTCTTCATCCTTCCTTCATTTGTTATGATTAAATTTTGTTTTTATGGTTAGAAATGGAGAAAATATGGATTTAGATTTTTAGTGGTAGGAGGAGCTAAGAGATGTTTTAGATTTAGCTAACATTGTATTTAGTTTCACATATTTTTTAAGCATAGTTTCACATAGGGATTTATCCTCTGATTTTATAGTTTTTGCTATAGAGATAATTGATTTTAACTTTTAGATGAGAGATGCATTTAATTTTACGTTTAGCTTAATTTATGAGAAGTTAGTTTATTAAAAAAATGGTCATTACCAAACAAAAATATACTACCTACCTATTTAATTCATTTTTGTTAAGTATTTCTTGTTTTTATTTAGAATACATTTAGGCATTCTCTTATTTTTTTCTTTTTTTCCATATACTGCACCTGAACGAGCTCTTGCACTTATCTGTTTAGTTATTAGAAAATGAGAAAATAGGTCTTATATATATGTTGTTTTTATATAGAATAAATTTAAGTATTCGCTTATTTAAGTATTATTTTATATATATTATAGAGTAGTCCAGAATAACTATGGCAAGTCATGGCGGCGGTCGTGGAATCAGTTTTGATGACCGGCCACCTTTGGCTCGTCGTCCAGGCATACGCTTCACCCATGGTGTGATTGAGTTACCTACTAGTGATCGAAGCCAGGGACCTCGTCCCAACATAGTAATATTCTTTCGTTGTATAAATTTCATGTTTACGTACTACACACGGATAATAATATTATTTTCATACAACGCAGGTTCTCAATCATTTGCAGTGGCTCGCACATGTTGTTGAAAATTTAGGTGGTACCCCTCCTGTTACACAATACGCCATTGTCGGTCCAAACAATTGTATACAATTAAAAATCTCGTTTGACATACCTGTTCGTGGACAAAATCACTCCTCGCTGTCTTCAGAACCCATCCAAATGGTATCGATTGTTGGGTGGGGTGCCCCTGCACTGGTTAAGAGGACTTATGAAAGGACCGCCGTACAGGCATGCTTACAACAACTAAACGCTAATGGGTATTTTGTGTCAGATTACTCTTATTTTCTAATAAAGTCACTTGAGGAAGGACAAAGTGTCACCAGGACCGCAGAGAGACTTTGTCGGCTAAATGAACATGACATGGTATGGAGCACCATTTACTCTTATTCAGCATTTTTAATGCGTCGTAATAACATTATTCTTAATTGTAGGATATATTTGGTCAAACTTTTGCGGCAATGAGCTTTCATGCAATTCTAGAGCAAGTGATGGATGTTGTGAGATTTTCTTACACAGATTCAAATGCTATACAAACAAGAAATTGGAAGTATCAGGCTCATCTTTCATTTTACAGGCCATATCAGTTTGCCTCGCCGCCACTGTTTGAAATTTATGGAAGTCCATGTGACCGTAATTGTGAAGCGATAGAGAGTGCACTGATCCATTCTCTGGCATATTTCGCTGAAGTTCTCGACTTCAAGATCGGAGACTTCAACTATATGGACTATCTAAGGAAGAAGAATGAAGTGTGACATATGTGTCGTGCATTGATGCACCCTCTATCTTTGTTAAGACCGTACCTTAAGTATTCATGTATGAACTTTTTATGTTTGTAAGACCTTAATTAAGTATTGATGTATGAACTTTTTTATATTTTTTGTTAAGACCTTAAGTATTGATGTTAGGCCAGTGACTAATTTATTGGAAACCTTAATATTAGGGTTCTCACCTCCAAAGTATTGATTAAACCTTAATATTAGTCTTTATCACAAATTTTGGAGACCTTAATATATATTAAACTAAAAAAAACCGGGTCATTGGGGGGCAATCCAACCGGGACTAAAGGCCAGCCATCCACGACCGCAATAATAGGGGCCGGCCTTTAGTCCCGGGTGGTAAACCAACCCGGCACTAAAAGGGTGGCGGGGCCAGCCTTCAGAGGCCTAAAGGCCTCCCCTATACAAAATCGACAGCACGCTCCCTTCTTCTTCCCCTGCCCGACCATTTTTCACCGAGAGCTCAAAAGCAAGCTCCTCTAAGCTCCATGGCGCTTCAAACCTAGGGAGGTGCTGCCCAAATTTTTCGTCATCAATTTGTGGAGTTTTCTCACCTCCAAGGTGTTGCTAAGGTATTATTCTTCATCCTCCATTCATTTGTTGTGTTTAAATTTCGTGTTATGGTTTAGAGAAGGAGAAAATAGAAAATTTGATTTAAGAGCTAAGAGATGAGGTTTTTAGTATACTTTAGATTTAGTACTACCTCCGTTCTTAAATATATGACACCATTGACTTTTTTTATTGGTTTGACTATTCGTCTTTTCTGCAAATATTTTTCCAAATCGATAAACTTACAAGTTAAATCTAAAATACATGTGACAATAGACATAATGATACATATTTTATTTTAGTTAACTAACTTGTTCCACATATATTGATGGTCAAAGTTGGAGTAAAAAGTCAACGGTGTCATATATTTAAGAACGGAGTGAGTAATAAGTAGTTATCATTTGTACTAACAAAGAAATTCATTTGTACTAAGATTTTTTTTTGTTTTTTATACTTTAGTGTTGTTAGAATTAACATGGATATTTTTCACTTAATATGATGCAGATGAACCGGCAATGGATGTACAACACCGACAGACGGTCAGCGGAGTACATTACCGGCATGCATGGTTTTCTCGAAGTGGCGAAAAAAAACAAGGATGCAAGTGGGTAGGGCTGTCAAAAAAGCTCGAGGATCGTAAATCGCTCGAAATCGACTCGCTAAAAGCTCGATTCGAGCTCGGCTCGAGCTCCAAACGAGCCGAGCTCGAGCCCAGTCTGAAGCTCGCGAGCTCCAACGAGCCGAGCTCGAATAGCTCGTTAGACTGTCCGCACTCGTCAACCTCCAAAACCAACCCCTAAAAGGAATATTCCTGCGTGGTCATCAACACTTTCCAGTTCAGTACCAGTTTTCCTGCACCCGTCAACCTCTACATCTCAAACTCCATACCAACTACCTCCTGCGGGCCCCACTTGTCAGCCTGTTTTTATCCCCCTGGTCGGCCTCTCTCCCCACCCACCTCCTTCCTCGCGAACTCCGCCGGTCCGCCAGCATCCCTCGCGCCTCCTCTTCTCTCTGGATCGCACAGCCCCCGGGGCGGAGCTCACCGGGGCCGGCGGCGGAGGTTGCAGGCTCAGCCATGGAGGTCCTCCTCTGCTCCACCCACGGCACCGGCCCTCCCTCCCTGCCCTCTCCGGCGAGCAGGAGAAGGAGCCCGAGGTGGCGGCCCGGCCTCGAGATCCCCGACACGGCGGCCCGGCCTCGAGCTCCCCGACGCGGCCCGGCCTCCACATCCCCGGCGCGCCGCTCGACCGGCCAGGAGCTGCGGCGCGCGACCGGCCAAGAGCTGCGGGCGGCAGAGCTCCACCTCGAGGCCGATGGCCACCACTGCAACCTCCTCTGCTCGGTGGCCATCGATTCGCGGCGAGGAGCTGCTGCTCCTGCGCTCGCCGGTGCTCTCCTTGCGGCAGCGGCCCCTGCGGTGGAGATTCCCGACGGCCCCGGCAGGGATGACGGCGCTCTCTCCCTCCTGCTTCTTCCCCGGCGACTTCTTCCTCCTCCGGCGGGTGGGCAGGGCCGATGGCCACCACTGCAAACTCTCCCCCCACCTCCCTCTCTGCCTCGACAGGTTGTTGGGATGGCGCACGAGCGCGTGGGCCCGCTGCCACGTCCGCGCATCCAGGCCGCACGGGACGACTCTGGCTGTGGCGTTCGAGCGGCGAAACTGGACGGTTGCGTCGCTTTTACCGTCCCCCGCTGCGGGGTGAAAACGGTAAAAGCGACCTCCAGTTCGCTTTCCGTTCGCATGCAGTTCGCCGGTGCGGACAGTCTTAAAGCTCGGTAGAATTTAAAATCTCAGAATCTCAGCTTGGAGCAGCACTTGAAGTGTCTCGTCTGCTCCTGCGTAGCCTGCTATGGCATTGTGTGGGAGACCAATGACCAGCCCGCAGCCTCACCTCTTGTCCTCTGCATGCGCTGCACATCAGCATGTGAACGTAGGTGTGGGGCTCACCATGGTGAGTGGTAGGCGTGGTACTGACGTACTGGCCTACTGTGCTGCGCACTGCGCTCTTGGGTGGGAGGCCAGAGAAGTTTTGTTGTAGCCTCTAGACCTATAGCCTATATAGAAAATGATTCGTGAACTTATGGAGTTATTGTTGACCAGCTGAATACGAGCCTATGCGAGCCGAGCTCGAGCCTTCTCGAGCTTGAGTCGAGCCGAGCTCGAGCTTGTCTTCAGGCTCGGACGGATCTCAGGCTCGGCTCGAGACTCTATCGAGCTCGAGCTTGCGGCTCTAGGCTCGCTCGAGCTCGGCTCGTTGACAGCTCTACAAGTGGGTTCATGTGTTGTCCATGCTCCGATTGCAGAAACGAAAGAGACTACTATGACCCTGGCACACTTCACCTCCACTTGTTGAAATACGGATTCATGCCGAACTATGTGGTTTGGACCAAGCACGGTGAAAGAGGGGTTGTGATGGAAGACGACGAAGAAGAGGAGGAGGGTATTCCGGACTGGGCCGCAGGTCAAGCTTTTGCAGATACTTCAATGGAAGATGCTGACGAAGAAGAGTTACCAGCACATGCTGACGGGCCTGCTGATGATCTTGGCCGGAAAATTGGAAGTGAATGTTTACAACTCTAAAATATAATTTTGCATAGCAAAGTGCAGTTTATTATATTTTAACTAAATATAATTTTGTATGGAAAAAATAGTAAAAGTTACTATATATTTTTTGATTTCAAAGAGATAGAATGTGAAAATGAGAAAAGAAATGGGAGGGGAAAAACAGTTCCCGCCGAAAATTACACTTTAGTCCCGAGTGGTGTTACGACCCTAGACTAAAGGGAGGTCTTTAGTCTCGGGTGGGAACACCACCCGAGACAAAAGGCCGAAATTTTGCCCTTACCGCCCTCCCACGCGAAAGGGGCCTTCAGTCCCGGGTGGTGATACGACCCGGGACTAAAGGCTCTCTGCTCCCGGGTCTAAAGGGGCATTTAGTCCCGGGTGGTGATACGACCCGGGACTAAAGGCTCTTTGCTCCCGGGTCTGATTACGACCCGGGACTAAAGGAGGGTGATATAAATCTCACGGATCCACCCCTTCTTCCCCAACTCCTCCACTTCACACTCCGGCCATCGTCTTCCCCGCCGTCGCCCCTGCCTCCGTCGCGCCTGCCTCCGTCGTCGTCGAAGCTCGCACCCCGCCGTCGTCGACCCCGTCGCACCCCGCCGTCATTGCCTGCGCCCGGCCGGCCCCGCGCCGTCTCCGTCGCCGGAGCACCCGGCCGCCGTCGTCCGCACGCCGCCCGTCGACCCCGCCCGCGCCCGGCCGTCGTCCCTACGCCCGTCGACGTCTCCGCCACGCCCGGTCGTCTTCCCCGCCGCCGCTCCCGGCCGCCGTCACCCCCGCTCCGCCGTCGCCGCTCCCGGCCGCGCCCGTCGACCCCGCTCCGCCGCGCCCGTCGACCCCGCTCCGCCGCGCCCAGCCGCCGTCTCCCCCGCGCCCGCCCACCGACGTCGTCCGCGCCCGGCCGCCGTCTCCCCCGCGCCCGCCCGCCCGGCCGTCGACCCCTCAGCCCGCCGTCGCTGCGCCGGTGAGGGAACTGCTGACGTCAGCCCCTGATGGCTGACGTCAGCAATTTTTTTATGTTTTCATTTAATTAATTTATGTGCTGAGAATTGAATTTAGAGATTTTAGAATTGAATTTTGAGATTTTAGATTTGAATTTAGAGAATTTAGAGATTTTAGATTTGAATTTAGAGATAAAATATGTATTTAGAGATGAAATATATTTAGAGATGAAATATGTATTTAGAGATTTTAATTTTTTCGCTCGCCCGACAATTAGGTAGTATCGCTCGACACGCTCGATTCTTTCCCGACTCGCTCGACCCCGTCCGACACTTAGGTTTTCTCGCTCGACTCCCGCCTGACACTTAGGTAGTCTCGCTCGACTCCCGCCTGACTCGCTCGACTCCCGCCCGACTCGCTCGACCCCACCCGACATTTAGGTTTTCTCGCCCGACTCGCTCGACTCCCGCCCGACACTTAGGTAGTCTTGCTCGACTCTCGCCCGAAAATCATTTATGTGCTCAGAAAATCATTTATGTATTCAGAAATTCATTTATGTATCCAGAAATTCATTTATGTGCTCAGAAATTCATTTATGTATTCAGAAAATTATTTATGTGCTCAGAAAATTATTGATGTGCTCAGAAATTCATTTATGTATTCAGAAAGTTCTAGTTATGGATCACAATGAGGAGGAGCGGCTGATGGAGAGCCTTATTGCTGGGGGTCCAACCTTCACCGAGGAGGAGCGTAGCCAGGCGGACGCGTTCCTCAACATAACCGGGGACATCGACACCCGCACCGCGGACATCGACTCCCGCGTCGCGGACATCGACAGCCGCGCCGAGGACAATAATGAAGACCTTGTCATAGTTAATGCAGAAGGTTCCAACAAGGTATATATATCATGCATTAACAAGTCCATAAATGCATTAACAACGAGGTATATATATCATTCTGGAACCCCGCGTGAATAACAAATCCGCAACTTGTAGGCTTCAACCTCGACAAGCAAAAAGACTAAGAGAGGCCGTACAAAAGTAATCGTCGATCATGACGTGAAGTTTCATATCACTGAAGTCAACGAGCTTGGCCAGCCATGGGAACCAAAGAAGGTCAGGGACAAGTTTGTGTCCCAATGCGGTGCTATTGTGAGGGACAACGTGCCCATATCATATAGAGAATGGAAGGGAAGATAATCCATGGGTGGTTCCAGATTCACTTAAGAATATGTTATGGGAGGATATCCTAAAACACTTCACACTTCCACCGGGCGTGAACGCAAACTTTGTGAAGCAGTGGACTCTCACGAAAATGGCAACTCAATTGCAGAGTTTCAAGAAGCAGCTGCACAGAGATTATATCAAGCAGAAACGAACTCCAAATTTTGATGATTATCCCAAGCTAAAGGATCACTGGCAGTCCTTTGTGGATTACATGAATAGTGAAGAATTCGCCAACAAGAGCGCACGAGCTCAGATAAGTGCCAGTAAGAAGACGGATTACGCCCATCATCTTGGTCGTGGTGGTTACGCGGTTGTAGCACCCAAGTGGCGGAAGATTGAACAAGACCTCCTCAACAAAGGTATCGTACCAGCGGTCATTGACTGGGAAGAACGATTGAAGAATTGGTATTATGCCCGCGGTGGAAGATTGAACCCTGATGATGGTTCCCTCGTATTCCCACCCACGTTACGGGAGGCGGCACATGAGATAATAAAAAAGAATGAAGACATCAAAGCGGGCAGATTGGTTCCTGACAGAGACATGGATGAGCTCACTTTGGCGCTCGGGAATCCGGAACACCCAGGACGTTGCAGGGGCTACGGGGTAGTCCCGTGGAAGTATGCTTTCAAGGGAAGTGCCGACACCTACAGAAGCCGCAAAATAAGAAGGGAGCGTGAAGAGGGGCGGTGGCGTGAAATGATGGAGCAGAGACTTAAAGATCAAGAAGATCGTATGAATGCAGAGATTGAACGAGTGGCCACCGCGGTAGCTCAGATCACCCCTGCCGGAGCACTACCCCAAGCACCGGTGGATCCCGTCATTAGCCCTTCCGCTCGCAAAAGCAGCTGTGCTTCCACAGAGGCCCCCGAAGAACAAAGGGCGGCAAACCAAGAAGAAGTTCAAGTAGACGACAATGAACGGTACCCTGTGGATGAACTCTGTCAGCGCACCGCATGTGAGCTGCACAAGCCGATCGGCAACATCACAATGAAGGTATATATAAACCTGATTATACGTGCAATTATCTCAACCTTTGATGCATGTCTCAGGCATTTAATAACTTCATCATTTCTCTACATATATATAGGTGGTGTACGGAATGGCTTTAGCACATCTCCCAGGACGTACAGCCACGGCATGGAGATTCCAGCTGACTACGCCTCAGTTGGTTTGAAGGAGATTGCTGACCCAAAGTTTAACGAAATAGAGCTAGACATCCAAGGAGGTGACGGGGAAAGGACACTCCGTGATGCGCTTTACAGTATCATATTGTGGTCCAAACGTTACATCATAATACCTAACATGTCGACACCGATCCCTCCGAGTGTTGCCAAGCAGCAGCCACCATCTCCCAGGCCGTCACCGGGCCGGTCGTCGCCCAATGATTGGAGCTCACCGTCTCCATAACGAGGGAATTCTCCTGCCGCGAGCGATGACGATCGTCAGCAATCACCACCGAAGCATCAATCACCACCAAAGCAGCCTTCACCAAAGCCTGCCAAGAGGCGGTCCCGATCAAAATCTACCGCGTCTATACCCGTGCCAAATCCGGATCCCCCGAAGAAGAAAGGTAAAAAGCTGCCTGTTAAAAGGAAGCTGCCATATGACATGACAGCATCAGAAAATGAGGCGGAGTGTGATAAGCAACTCAAGACGTGGATTAAAGAGAATAAAGAGGCTGCTAAACAAAAACGGCTCGATGAAATGGAAGCAGAAAAGAATAAAGATCGTCCGCAGAAACTCAAAGCTTTCATAGAGAAGAAGGAAGCAGAAAAGAGACAAGAAATTATAAAACCCCTACTAAGTGATTATGACCGGTCGCTGCACAAGTCCATGAAGAAGAAGAGATAAGAAGGGTCACCAAATAGTTACATCGACCAAGTACCGGGGTCGACGATGCCACAGGATTATAGGAAGAAGAAGAAGGCAACACAAGCGTCGACGTCGGCGAAAGAGCCTTCAATGAAGAAGGCAACACAAACGTCGACGTCAGCGAAAGAGCCTTCAACGAAGAAGGCAACAGAAGCGTCGACGTCGGGAGTACAGACTTACGTCGCCTCCGACCTCACTGCAACTGAACGAGCTCTTGCAGTTATGGACGCAGAACAACTAGCGGCGGTCATTGCAATGCAAGAAGCAATAGGGATGCCACTAGAATATGTTCTCGGCCACGAATCACCTCCTCGGGACCCAAACTTCGTACCTAGATGGTGCTACGAGCATGGGAAATCTTTTGTCAGGCATGAGTTGGTGAAGAAACTCCCTACTCAGATGCGCAGATTGCATGACTTCTACATGAAGACGTCTAAGGCGGGCCTGGAGATGATTGACATGCTTGTTAAACCGGGAGATTTTGCTGGTGAAGGCGAGAAGTTGTCCTGGCTGCGATTCAAGGATATTTATGAAATTTACCATCTTGACTCCTTGAATACCGATCTTGTCATGGCCTGGTGCCTGTAAGTGACGGTGCAATACATACTCTAATTAACAAATTTATGCATACTCTAATTATTAACTTTGTCTTTCATTTTCTGTAGCCTGAAAATGCATAACATGGGGAAGAATGGTTACCAACGAATAGGTTTCATGGACCCATCTTTAGTTAATCAAGATCAAGTAAAGAAGCAACCAGAAACAACATTCTAAACAATCGTAAGGACCTTGTGTGAATTGCATTACAAGGATTTGATACTTCTAACTTACAACTTCGAGTAAGTGTGATTACCATCTTAATTGCTAAGGGTTCGCATTTCTAATTATCTTAGTTAACATTATTTAGTTCTAATCTTTTGAGCTTCTATGTATATACAGTTTTCACTGGATTCTTCTCATAATTGATGTCAACAGAAGCAACATCCTTGTCTTTGATTCGTTGAGAAGAGATCCGGACAAATACTTGGACCTTCAAGATATGTTTCAAGAGTAATAATTTTATCCATACGTTCCCTTTTATGCAATAGTGTGCTTTTACTAACACTATCTAGCTTTAACTCTCATTATTTTCTGCCAGAGCTTGGGAAAAATTCAAGGCTGTCAACCCTGGACAATGAAAACCTAGAATAAACTTCAATACAAATTTTCCGGTACGTAAACCAAATAACAACTTCAGATTGGGCAAATTAAAAATGCATAACACTAATTTTTCATAATTATCTTCTTCAATTTAGTGTATGAGACAGGAACCAGGGACACATTTATGTGCATACTATGTGTGTGAGTTCATCCACAATTTCTGCGAGGCAGACCCGTCAGATTATACTATAAGTATTATTTTAAATCAATTAATAATACTTTTTTTTCTAACCGCTTATATATTTAATTCTTGTGTGTAATATATTAAATTATTTGCACATTGCAGAACAATATGATTAGGGACGCAATCATTGAGAAGGACCGACTCTTGGCGATTCAAGAAGGTCTCTGCGGATTCATAATGGATCAGGTCATTAATCCACAAGGCAGAAATCACTATGACGGTCATCGAATTGATAAATATTAATTAGCACCTCCGGTGGAACTTTAGACTAGAATTAGTATGAAACGGTATTTTGATGTATATATATATATATACTACTTTCAGAAAATACTATCTGCTATATGCTTTCGATGTAATATAATGTGTGTATATATTTATTTATAAGTTTATTCTCTTCATATAGTACGTATAGTAGACACGTATAATTAGTGCAAACATTTATACGTATACGTACATTACACCCAAATATGTGAGAATATACGTGTATAACATTATTAGAACAATTTGAAATGAAACAAAAAAAAATTCACAGCGGGGTCTTTAGTCCCGGGTGGCGCACAGACGCTGGTGTGCCTCTCCTTTTGTCCCGGGCGGGGCTACCACCCGGGACTAAAGGGGTGGCGCACAGGCGCTGCTGACCCTCCCCTTTTGTCCCGGGCGGGGCTACCACCTGGGAATAAAGGACCCTTTATTCCCGGTTGCCCACCCGGTGACAAAGAGGGGCCTTTTGTCTCTCCCTTTTCGTCCCGGGTGGGCTTTAGAGACTTAAAGCCTTTCCCATCCGGGACGGAAGACTGTTTTTCCACCAGTGAATGACTGGCAGCATGGCAAAGCTCCAATTACTATGAGTGCAACAATTAACTAGGCTCTTGATGTGTGTTACCATCTTATTTCGGTGAACTAAAATGTTGTGATTCCAAGTGGGCCTCAGACACCTCACCGATGGCAGCGTCCACCAACAGACACTCTGAAGGTCAATGTCGATGGGGCTTTTGATGTCGCGGAAGGAGCAGGTGCAATCGGAGCAGTGGCCAGGGATGCTGAGGGAGTTTTTCTGTTAGCAACTGCACGACGTCTCCCAGCGGTGGCGTCGGCTCTATCAGCTGAAGCAGAAGGCCTACATCCAGGTGTGGAACTGATACACATAGTGACGAATGGGACATAGTGACAAATGGGCCGATGATAATGGAAACTGACTCCTTGGAGCTGGTGGATCTATGGAACAAGAGAGCATTGCAGTGATTGGAGTTGGCGCCGGTTCTTCACGACATTCAGGAGTAGTTTCTTCTTTTGCTTCCTTTAGTGTAGTGCATGTCAAGCGTTCAGCCAATATGGCTGCTCATGTATGTACTAAGTTCGCTGAGTCTAGTGGCTTTGGAGTCTGGGCAAATGTACCTCTTAGTTTCCTCTTGCAAATTCTGCAAGACGATTGTAATGATGGTCCTGAATGAATGAAAAAGCTGTTTCTCAAAAAAAAAACAATAATAATAAGTCGTGCAAATACGTTTCTCGTCATGCGAGACGTATTCTCATATTTCGAACCGTCTCGGTGTCTTCTCTGTTTCGCTTCGGGGCACACGAACTCCCTTCGGTTTCCGCATCCCCGCAATCCCATCCTGTCGTCCCCGCTGGACCTCCTCCTCGCCGACCACTCGATCAATCCGCCCGTTGCAGCGATGTGCTCCTGCGCCTGCGCGCGCCTCCCGCCGCACCCTCTCTTCAGGCCCACTCCGAGCCCAAATCCCAGGTCCGTCTCCGCGCAAGGTCCGACCCCGGCCCGGAGCCGTGCCCTCGTCGCGCGCGCGGGCGCCGCCGCACGGGACGACGAGCATTCGCCGCCGTCCAGCTTCGACTTCCTCGCGCTGAAGCGGGAGCTTGAGCTGGAGGAAGAGGAGGAGGAGGTGGCAGTGTTGGCTGTCGAGGCGGATGAGGGAGAGGGAGCTGTCAGTGTCAGCGAGGGCGATGGGGAGAGGGAGGCGAAGAGGGGTACGAGTGCCACGAGGCGGCGGAGGAGGAGGCAGATGGCGATGCGATCGTCTCTACTCGCGAAGCAGGTGATCAGCGTGAGCTCGGCCCGGAGCCTTGGGTTCGTTTCGCAGCTCTGGGTCGACGCCGCCTCGGTACGTACAGGCTGTTGCTCTCTGCACTTGTTTTGTTTGGGTTTGGTCGTGCTGCGAGCTGCGAGCTTGTGAGTTGTGTGACTCTGGATTCTGGATAGTTCATGACGGCGGTTAGCATTTATACATTTTACAGCATCGTTCACTCGTTCAGTTGCCATGTTGTCCTTTTCCATACCTGTATCAATGGTAGGGTCTATGGTCGCAGGGTAATGTGCTAGGCAGCTAGTGTATTTGTTTGTTTTTTTAAAAATAAACAGCTACCGTATTTGCTGGATTGGCTTTAACTGTGACATTAGTTTTTTTATTTGAGATGTCAACTATGGGAGAGTGCAAATGTTTAGAAGGTCCATGTAGTACAATAGCTATACTTTCAACAACTTTCTAAAGATAGGTTTGATATGGTGAAGCAGAAAAGTGTTGTGTAGAATATATCTCCTAATTCCTAATTTAAACTCTAAGTGGTGTTACACTGCATGGAAGTGTTACTATTCTATACAGGCCCTATTACAGGGCATGACATGGATTGGCTTTGCCAGGTTGGGAGGATGTGAGAAGTTCATGTGACAGTTGGGGGTACATGTATAGGCAGAGAGGGCTTTGGGTTCAGGCTTTGGTCTAGTGTGTCTTATCTGCATCCGCTATTTACTGGTCACCGGTCCTACCTGAATTTTCCGGTTCATACCTTCAGAAACTGACTTCTGCTCACCTTTCAGCTCATCATTTGTGTCTGTTTAGATATATTACAGAAGGTCGGCTATAGTAGTGAAACTATTTGTTGTATCATTTGATGCTGGTGAAGCTTTTTAAGATGCCTCTTCTGTGTGATAGTGCTGATTTCAAGCTAACAATACTGTGTTACCTAGTACTTTCCAGCCTAGGGCTGCCTATGATTCCTGACCTATAAGAGTAGTGTTAGGACCAAATATTATCTATTTGGAAGGTTACCCTTATAAATAGAGATTAGAGAATATTATAATGAAATATTGGAAAGCTCGACCTCTATAAAGAAGAGGCGCATACTACATTACTACCATTAGAATGAAGCACAAAGAAAGAACAAGCCATTCCCATATATAGTCTCCTATTATCTCAATAAAAAATCTAAGATGCTGCCATGCAGCCTCCTTCTCAGCGATAATTACCCAAATGATGCAAGTATCACTGCATTCCCTATGACTGAGTCATGTTATTGTTGTGATTTTAAAAATTCAAAATAATATGCAATGCAGACATCCAAACCTTATCGACGGTTTACAATCACTGGCTAGATCTCATGAAGAATCTAGTAGCAGTAGCTAAGATCCGCAGTTCCCTGCAAGTAAATAGATGAAGGCTTGCTGTATACATCACACTTCACCTTCCACTTTTCTTGAGCTAGTTGCTAGGCATCTCTGCTTGTTTGAAGATGACTATTTCTGTTTGTCTGCTACATTCTACTCCACTATTTCTTGAGCTAGTTGCTAGGCATCTCTGCTTGTTTGAAGACAACTATTTCTGTTGTCTGCTACATTCTACTCTACTATTTCTTCCTTATTATCTCCCAGTGCAAACTTTCCTAATCCCTTCTATGTCATCCGTTGCACAACTGACATGTGGGCCAGAACCACAGAACCCCATTTTCATTGAGACAAGCTGGATCTTTTCTAGTTTACATTGGTGTGAAAGGAATTATTCCTAAAAGATAAATCTGCTTCTACTGTACATTGAATTAGGCGTCACCATAAATGGCAATACATGCAGGATGGATTACATTTTCAGGTAGTAGTCAATTCTTAAAGTGATATCATCTTTTCTTCAGTGGATTGTTGCACTGGTCGAAGTGAGGCCAAGCTTGCTTTCAGGGGAAGCAGAGAAATTCCATTTTGAGGACATATGTCAGGTGACGTTGTCCTGAATACTCAATCCCCCCCCCCCACCCCACCCCCCCAACCACACACACACACACACACACCACAGCTGTATCTTTGTTGTCCATATAAACATAAGAGATAATATGTTCTTATATCCAGTGTAGCACCAATTCAACTGATGTGCAAGGAATGAATACCTTTTGTAGGTTGGAGATGTGGTGCTTGTTGAGGATGAATCTGTGGTCGAGAACGAATATAATCTTGTTGGATTGCACAGCTTGGTATGTCATCTTTATTAATTGGAACCAGATTTATTAACCAATAACCATAGTCAATCAAACTATATCTGTTCAGCGAATAATTCGAATTAAAGAACAACCTCTGTGGAATTCTCTCTTTTTTTCCATGTGTACAATCTTCCTTCGAAAGTTCAAGTACAAAAACTATTCAAATGTTTTGATATTCAACAATATGATAAACTTGTTAGGTGGGCTACAATGTTGTAACTTCCAGGCGGCGCAATGTTGGCAAGGTGAGTCCATGTGGTCTTTAAAGAGAGGTAATCTGCATGGTTTAATTCTCCGTTTGCATCCAAATATTGAACTTGAATTTGGATTATTTTAAGTTCACTTTTTTTATTCCTTAGGTGCGAGGCTTCACATTCGACGTCAATTCAGGTGTTATGGAGTCTCTAGAGCTGGACTCATTTGGGTTTTCTATCGTCCCTTCTAGTCTGGTAATTCGACTCAAGTCCTAATCTCGCTTTACATACAATCCTGCTGAATACTATTCTGCTGCTGTGTTGGAGGAAGAAGCCCCCCCCCCCCCCCCAACCCCCAACCAGCACCACCACCTTCAGTCTCTGGCTCCGTCCCTGGTCTTGATACACCACTTGCTTTTGTTTGCAGGTAAGCACATACTGTTTGTTTGTGGAAGATGTGCTGGACATACTCTCTGATACAATCGTGGTGCACGAAGATGCAGTCTCCCGGGTTCAACGGTTAACACAGGTCTGCATTGCTAACTGACTGATTCTGATACAATCACTTAACTTATACATTGTTAAATTAAAATCTTGAAAAGTGTTTATATTGGATTTAAAAACTGAATGTTAGGGCATTTTGGGCACTCAAAACATCAGTGGAGCTAGCGGTGGTGAGATCGATGGGTACCGTAGGTCTGGGAGGAGAAGAGCAAATAGTGAGGGAGGCCGGAAACTCCGCAGGAAAGCGAAGGATCCCAAGGATGAATGGGAGCTTCCAATGGACTATTGACACATTGTAGTCTGGTTGCATTCTTGCAGTCTGAGGAAACTCTCCCTACCAGTATTATTGAGTATCCTGGTTAGTGCCACTTTCTCTACTGGTCAGTAGTCAATACTAGGATATTGCTTTAGCTGTTGTACATATTGGAGGATCACGATTGACGAAAGGCCTGCCCTTTCAACCTGGTCATCGTTCGGTCGCTTTGGCCCGGTGGGTTAGTGAAAAGCGAGTTCGTTTTGTCATGTAATGATGGAGCCGAAACCCCCTTTTGACTTCGGCGGGAATGTGCTACTTGTATCTGTATAATCATTCAGCGATGCAGTACTATACTACTGGTATTCAGTGATGGCTGATGAGTAGTCTCTTGTCTCACTTTCTGTTGCCTTGCGACCTTTTGCTAGTGCCTAGTGGAGGCCCATGTACAGCGAGTGACTTGCCGACCTTCTTGGCGCTACTGCACTAGTACAGCGACCAATCAGCTTAGCCATCACTATCCGTCTATCCGTCTGTGATCTGTCCCCGTGTGAATGCATTTTCGAGGGGTTGAAATGGAGGGGACCTGGCCTGATGAATGCCCCCGTTTACATTCACGCCCACCAGTCTCCGCCGGCCAATTGATGCACCGGCCGACGCTCGCCCGAGCAGAGTCAATTCTGCCGGTGTGCGGCGAAGATGGCCACCGTTCCCCCACAGTTGCTGCAGGCAACAGGCTGCGGCTGCTGTTGGCTGGCAGCCCCGTTTGTTTGGCTTATCGGCCATCAAGTAGCAGTACTAGTACTCTCTGAACAAACTAGCTATCACCCACCAGCTAGCGAGACTTAGCGAGACTTCTCTCAACAAACCAAACGAACAGGGTCTAGTCCGCGTCGCTGGTGATGGCCAGCCTGCAAGCTGAACGGAGACGGGGACGGCGGCAGCCGGCCTGCCTCTCGTGATGCCAAGCTAGGAGCCTGGTGTTTGCGGCAGCGACCGGGGGAGAACGAAGTTGGTTGGGTTGGGTTGGGTTGGGTTGGGTAACTGGAGTGCTTCCAAACATGAGGCAGGTAACGGCGGCAGCTGAACTGCAGGGGGGTGCGAGCCAAGTTGCACAACCGCGACAGGATCTCCAGACGACCGTGCACATGGGGCGTGCCCGTGCGGAGGCGCGAGGTCTCCGTCTCACCGGCTGTGCACGCCCCCTGAATTATGACCGCGTTCTGGGAACTCGCTGCCCTCTCCTCCTGGTAGCAGCGGCAGTACGCGACCGTAGTAGCCTAGTAGCTTCGCTTCTCCAGAATCCGTAATGGCGGCGCGTACAGCAAGACCGTTGCACGCCCGCCACCTGCATCTGGCACGGTTGAATCCTCCATGCTCAGGAACTCGGGCAGAGCGCATGCATATCGGCCGCAGCCATCACCGCCACGCGAAGTCAGCAAGACCTACCTGTGTGTCGCAGACTTGCAGTACCAACACAACCTACCAAACACATCGAGAATACGAGGAGAATGACAAAAAGGGGAACTTCTTCTAGTAGTAGCACGACTAGCACCTCTCGTTCTCTCCTACTCCCGGTATCGTCTCGACTCTCGAGTCTCATCCACTTGCTTGGCGCACGACTCGACAGTGTAGTCTGGCAGAATGCACCGCGAGTCCACGGACGGGACCAACCACCCGCCACTTCGATTGGCAGCGGCACGCCTCGGGGCCCCTCACACCGCACGCCGTTACGTCGGCAAGACGGCAACGGGACACCACGAGAGTCCGGCCAGCACTCCACCAGACCACCAGGCTCCAGTCAGAGCGCCGGGATGAGGTTGCGGCCGGGAGGACTCTCCGCCTCTCTTCAATCTCCCGACCGATGACCGGCACCGGCGCCCCGCCGCGCGACGCGGCTGGGTCTCGCCCGCCCGCCTACGCATCCGCCGCCTACCGAGTACCGAGCCCTCGAATCAAGTTCAACGAAGCCGCGGGGTGAGCCATCAGGTCAACACATCTCCAGCCAGGCCAACCAGTCAACTGTCAACCGCGCCCGCGCTTCCTGTTCCTCTTTATTTTACCGCGCACACGCTTGACCACGGACCGGGGCGCCGGCACGCTGCGTGTCCCTTTCCCTGGTCCCCTTGGCCCGCCTCCTCTAGTCCTCTTCCTCCGCCTCCCAGTCCCCTCCTCTCTGGAGGCTGGAGCTCCGTTCACACCGGTGTTGATGAGGCGCTAGCTACCTCCTTCCCCCAGTCAACTGCTCTCACCTTGCCGCGGGAACGGCGACTTGTTTTTTTTATCTATTTATATTAGTGTTCCGGTCGTTTTTGCGGCCTCTTGCGAAGCGAGTGCGGCATAACTTCCAAGAACTGGGGTTCGAGGAAGAGACAAAGGGGAAGGAGGACGCGACGCGGCCTCCTCGCTCGGCTCGGAAGAGGAGAGGACGAGGAGGAAGCGTCCAGAGGCTACAGACCCCTGCAGAAAGGTGAGTTCTTGTTGGCTGCCTGCTCTCTCTCTCTCTCTCTCTCCAAACTGAGGATTCTTCTCACGGCACGGGTAGAGTAGCTTCTTGATCCAGCCGGTGACTTGAGCCTGGAGCTTGGAGTTTGCACGGCAGGGTCTCTCGGCTACCCCTTTCCCCCAGGTTAGTTCAGGGCTGCTCTGAATTCTGAATGTACAGGTAGGGTGATTCGGGGTGTTGATGATGCCAAGGAGTACCTCGTCTTGCTGTGATGCTGTCCTGTCTTGCGAGATCGCGTGTTTTCAGGCTAGGAGATTCTGCTCCGACGTTTGTGGGTGCTTTGTGCTACCTACCAGCCATCATGGCAACATTAGCTCTTCCTAAAAGAGGTCTTTTACGGCCTTTGTAACGGTGCCGAAATTATCCACTCTTTCTAAAAGCGTTAGTTAGAGTTGAACATTTTGGGTGTTTGCCCAAGTACTGTAGATTAATTTTGTAGGAGGCTGTGATTTCTGGGGGCAGTTGGGGGATGATTGGTGACCTCGTGATTCATGGACAGGACAAAGGGGTTAGGACAATTGGTTGCTTTTGGAGTCTAAAGAAATCACTAGTGTTTTCAGTCTGTTATTCTTTCGTGAATCCTTAGGTTCCTAATTTTATTTTCCCACTAGATCAGAAGGACCAGTTTGTTCTCATTGTGCTGGGTGCAAATTTTAACTGCAGAGCAAAATTTTCATTCTACGAATCCAAGACACTTATTCTGCTCTGCAACTGAGATTCTGATCCTCTTTCCCTTGAATATTTGCAGCAGCAGGCGCATTCTGGTATTAGAGCTCAAGATTGTCACATCCTTCGCAACCTTAGCAACTTGGTGGTCACTGGTAACTTGGTGATGTTATGGTCCTTTCTTCCTTGATGGCAAACACGGAAAGTTATCGCCTTGTGAGATGCCCAAAATGTTTAAACATTCTCCCGGAACCGCCCAATGTTACGGTCTACAGGTGCGGCGGATGTGGCACCACTCTTCGAGGTAAAAAATTGGACAGTTCACTGTGCTAACAAGGATACCTGATGCTTATCATCTGTTTGTTAATGTGTTTCTCAAGTGTGTCTTCATGTTGTGGTTATGCAGCTAAAATTCGTGCTAGCAATGAACTACAAGTGGCCAAGAAACAAGTTCGTCAAGACTCCGACAATTACTCGGTTGCTACAGCAGCGAGCAATGGAGTGCCTCCTCAAACCAAAGATCATGCTTCCACTGAAACTACCATGGACAGCTCCTGCATTCCTGAGCATGACAGCAACGGTAAAAGGAGCAATCTAAGTGGTGATGTTGTTCTACCTGAGAATAATGATCACGTTGAGAATAATGAGAGCAAAGACCATCACAATTTTGAAGGCCATGATACCAATACAAGAATGGAAAGTCCTGCTGACCTGGAAAACTCCAATGCAAATAGCACATATCGAGATTCTGACGAAGCAGAAAACCACATCATGGAACAACCTGAAGAGAATTCAGAGACTTGCAGAGTAGGAGAAGATGCTGGTACTGAATGCCACTTGGTCGCCTCTGAAAACAACATGCTTTCTTCTGAGATGAGCAAAGCAGCCGTCAGTATGCAAGATGCTGAGCAGAAGGAATCAGGCCAAGAGCAGAAGGAATCAGGCCAAGCCGAACATGCAGCAAACAAGAAGAGTTATCTAGTGAGGGTACTGTCTCGTTCGTGTGATCTTCGAGCATCGGTTAACTCTCTTGATTTCCATTCTGCTCGGACTTCTCTTCAGTCGAAAAGCTTCAGGGCAAGTGAACCTCTCCAATCGAAGATCATGAACACGGTGGATGTACTGAAGGACGACCTTTCTGAATTGTTCCATAAACCTTCAGAATCCAAGCCAAAGGCTTATCCTCCACGCCCTTCCAAACAAGATGGCCACATCCACATGACTCGTGCAGCTCTCACGTCCAGTGCACCTCTTGCAGCACACTATCCTGCTGCCAAGCATTCTGGCTACGCAGCTCGCATAAGCAGGTCTGGACAGGTCGCTCCTCGCGGGCTGCCCTCGCTGCGTTACCGCCGGCACAGGGTTTATCCGTGCCATCACAACGTTCAAATGGAGATGAGGCCCTGCCGTCACGAGTGCTGCCACAGCTGCCAGCCACCCTGCTACAGATCCTGCAAGCAAGAGCCCGCGGCGACGCACGTGCCACCACCACCACCGGCGGCCAAGGAGATCAAGCGCCGCCCCGTGCCCAGGAACCACTGCCGGCCGGTCCTCCGCGGCGCACCGTTCGTGATCTGCTCCAACTGCGTCAGGCTCGTCCAGCTGCCCACCGACTTCGCCGTCCCGAGCAGAGGGACGCGCCGGCTGCGGTGCGGCGCCTGCTCCGAGGTCCTGTCCTACTCCTACAGGGACCCCGGCAGGAAGAAGCCGCGGTCACCGTTTGGGGGCGAAGAGTACAGCACGGACGGGTACGAGGCCGCTGCCGACGACGGCCACTACGCCGCCGCCGGCTTCGAGCAGGCGCACCCGGTGTCGTACTCGGAGGAGTACGGGCTCTCGTTCGGCGTGGGCCGCTCGACCAGCAGCGAGGACGGGCAGCCGCTGTACGTGTCGAGGAACTCGTCCTTCAACACCGTCGACGAGATGGCGGGGGGCAGGGACGGCAAGCTCCACCGGCTGATGGGGTACTCGTCGGCGAGCGAGCTGATGCGGCACTCCCCGGGCCTGTTCGAGAGCTTCGACGGGCGCACGCCCAGCAACGCGAGAGCGCACGCCGTCGACAGGAAGGGCAAGGCCGTCTGCGTGGCGGAAGGCGACGCGGACGAGCGGGTGAGGGTCGACGGCGCCGCCGCGGCGAAGAGGTCGTCCAAGGCCAGGAGCGGCGGCCTGCCGCTCCAGGGGATCCTGAAGAAGGGGATCCAAGGCCTGGAGTCGCTCAAGCTCAGGTCGTAAACGTAGATCACGTGGACCATGGTTGCTTTGCTAGCAGGACTGCAGCGAGTTTAGGAGGTGACAGCACAAGACACGACAGCCGACAGATTTAAATTTAGTCGCTTCTGTTCTGATGGGTGTTTTTTAGTGTGGTTAGGCATTCAGTTCATCTGTGCTTGTAGAGTTGGTTGGTTTGGCAATTTTGTGTGCTCTTTGACGTGTGCATCTATGTAGGGTTTGCAGTTTGCAATCGGCACAAGCTCGATGCCGTGGATGTGTATATTATTGACACTGACGATTGTTGCAGCTGGCTTTCTGAGATTTGTGACCCGTGCGAGGTGGACACCGGAGCTAAAGACAGCCTTCCCCCCAGCTTGGCAGGACAGCTGAGTTTTGCCAAACTGCAAGTTTGGCCCAGGCTGTGCTTTTCTCCAGGACGTAAAAGCGCGAAAGCAACCGTCCTCGACCCCGTTTGCCAGTCGAAACAACGACAGGAACCACCGAAGTTTACACGTGGGGAAATAAGACCATCCGCAACGCTGGACGGCATGGGTTACGGCAAGCGCTTACCGTAGAAACATAGAGCAAAATTCCCTGCACCGCGGGACGGCACAAGCTACGGCATGCAAGCGTAACCAAGGCATTGCGGCAAACCCAGAGCAACCAAGGCGTTACGGCAAAAGCCGCCGCAGACCCGCAGTTGCTCTTCGCGCGCACGGACGGAAGATGCGTCGCTGCTCGCAGTGGTGGCAGAGAAAGAGAATGAGCATGACGCGGCGGCGGAGGAAGAGGAGGCGAGGGGACCAGACCACCACGGCACGTCGGCGGCGAGGAGCGGGAACGGGTTGAGGTGGGGGCGGCCGGCGGTTCCTGGAGAGGGATGCCAGAGTTGGAGACGAGCAGAACCGCGGTGCTGGTGCCGATGCCTCGCCAGTCGCCGGCTCGCTGCCTCGTTCAACCCGAGGTCCCGGCCGCCGCGGCCCCTTCTCCGCTGGCCGCCGCGAGGCCCTGTTCCTCCGCCGCCGAGGCGAGGCCTTGCGGGCTCCCTTCTCCTCCGCTGGCTGCCGCGAGGCCCGTCGGGGACCTGCTCCCTGCCGCCGCGCACTCCTTGCTCGATGCGGCCGCCTGAGAGGGAGAGGACGAGGGAGATCCGGAGGTACTAGAAGATAAGGTTTCATTTGTTCTGTTTTGCCCCTTGATGTTTCTAATAATTATATTTTAGTCCCTAGAACTTCTATGTTCTTTCATTCAAATCCCTAGATTTTATATTCTTGACATTTTAATCCTTATAAAGAGGTAACAAATGAATATTTAATTAAAGATGATAGTTGGAGGTGGATGAATAAAATATATGGTTGTTGAATATAGAGCAACAGGAGTGCGGGAGAAGTTTACGTAGAGTAAAGATTCTCGCTAACGTGGCTAGAATATCCTTTTAGAGAAAATGTACAGAGCAATGCTAGCGTGGATGGTCTAAGACCCTGTAGGCACTGGTTGGGCCGGTTGGCATGCGTCCATCGGTCCATATGATCGTAAACCGAAATGCACGACTTCGATTTGCTACGCTACGTCAGTGGCAACTTGCAACGTACGAGCTTCAGAGTTCAGACAACTCCGAACCGGAGCACTGTATGTACGTAGCATTGCGCGTGTTTGCCTCAAGTCAAAGGTACCTGAACATTTACATCGCGACTTCAAAAAAAAAAGTATTGCAGCACAATTAGTTTCTCTGTACTTCTTCGCTAGCGCTGACCGAACGGTAAGCATATGCATAGCGTACACTCTTGGACCACTACAACGGTCCGACCGTATACGTACATTGCTACAGTGCTTCTTCTTTTGAAAGATCAGCTAGTGCTTTCACCCAAGCTGCTGCTGCTGTTGGCGCGCTCCTCCATTTCCAGTCTCGGTGGCAGCTATAGCATCATCAGCCGAACCACCGTGGCCGCTCCCGCCGTCGCCGTCCCGTTGGTGCTTGAGCTCCCGGAACACCCGCGAGCTCTCCTCGAAGATGTGCGCGCGGCGGTCGTAGTCCGTGGGCCGCCGCCCTTCGTCCACCCCCGCGATGGCCGCCTCCTCCAACACCTCCAGCTCCTCCGGCGCCAGCGGCCCGGCCTCCGCCTCACCACCGACGACCGCCGCCGCCGGCCCCGCGTTGTCCTCCCGCACCTCGACGGGCTCCTCCGTCTTCCCCCCGCCTCCGCAGCACGACGTCGTGCGCGCGGGCGCGCAGGCGCAGGCACAGTCGTGGCGCCGGCGCGGGAGCCACGCGCCCGCAGGGCCAGGCGCAGGGCCCGCGGCTCGTCGCGGCCGTGGCACTGGCACGGGCCTGGCGCGTCGACGTCGCCGCCCCCACGCGCGCGGGGGCCAAGCGCGACACGGGCTGCATGTCTCGATGTCTCGTTGCTTTCTTCGTCGGGATCGGTGAACACGTTTGGAGAGGAGAAGAGGATCGGGGGGCGCCGGGGAATCCGGGCCGTGGGAGATGCTGTGCCTTTATCGGGGGCCGGGAAGATTCCGGGCGCTCGCACGCGTGGCGGGGCCGCGCGAGGGGACGCGTGGGCCGACCACGCGTTGGGTCGCTGGGGCAGAGGTGGCGCCGTGGCGGGGTGACTGGGGCCGGAGCTGCCGCCGGACGCGACCGACGACGTGGTGCCTGCGTGGCTGCGTGCGCTCGATGGACGGGCGCGTGACGGCGAGGCATGGCCGCGGTGGGGGGCGGCGCGGGCCCCGTGGATTTGTGGCGTCGGTGGGGTGGTGAGCTGGTCGGTGGCGTCAGCTGAGCGCGGCACGTTCCGCTTCCGCACCGGGCGACTGACCTTTGGGCCTCGGTGGTTCAGTGACCGGGCGCGCCAGCGCGGGTGGCTTGCTTATCTGACCCGCGTTCCCGTGCTCCTTGCTGAACGCGCACTCCGCGGCTAGTAGGGTTTTTGCCACCTGTTTGTTCTCCAGACTCCAGACGCAGCGAAACAAGGAAAGCAGGATCGGAGACTTGAGTATGGTGGCAGCAAAAAAAAAAAAAAAAAAAAAAAGAAATCTCGGGGCTCGAGACGCAACGTTCCGTGGTTACCGACCGCACGGTGACACGCTGCGGCATGATGATTTGTGAAAATATTTGCTTGAAAGAATGATTTGTTTTGTTTTGTTTTGAGCCTTTGAAAGAATGATTTGTGGATACTGGATAGTGTTTGTTTAGCTTTGTGCTCGGCTCTGGAACACTCGTGGCGATAAGCAGCAACAGGGCGGAGGAAAAGGGGAAAGGCCCAGGGAAAAAAAAAGATGGTCCCAACTCCCCCAACCCACACTCCCAACCGAACCAACCAGCGCGACGGGCCGACGAGGCGACGACGACGCGAGCCGGAAAAGTTCACGGATCCACGTCGGCGAACGTGCGCGCACGCACGGGTTCCCCGGATCTTCTGAGACCCCCAGAACCCGAGCTGCGCAAGTGCAGGTGCAGCAGCTTTCAGAACTCCAGAAGTTCAGTGGCCGGCCTGCCGATGCGACGAAACTCGCCGAAAAGTTCGTCCTCAAAACGAGACTTTGCGGTGCGGCACACCCTTCCGGTCTCCGGCATGTGAATTCTACGAAAAAAGAATTTGTTTTATTCGAAAAAAAAGAAAAAAGAATTTGAACAAATACCACTAGACTCTACCCCGTAGGGGTGCAAATTGATTATGATGTGGTGCACCTCCGAAGCTATTTAGTTCAATTATTTGTACTACTTCAGCTCAACTTTGAAAAAGTAGTACAAATAATTGAATTAAAGAGGTTCGGAGGTGCACCTAACGGTTACTCTTTTGCAGCCTTACTGCCCCGACCCTTCCAGTCCTCTGGATTTGGGTACTACATCACATGCCCGGATGCCTATTGCTCGCAGCGATGGAATTCGCTAGCATTGAGCACATGGGTTCTCTTCGATTCGAAGAAGCAGAAGCAGCAGCAACATGGAGAGATGGTCAGGGGATCTCTGTCCAGGGCTCAGCGCACCGGCGCCGGCAATGCCTCTCCGTAGTGGATTTCCTACGCGGTAGTGGATGACCTGGATCCACCACCGCACTGCGTCTGCGATCCAATCGAGGGGTATTGGCTGCCAGCGCTCCACTCGTCGTCGTCAACCGGCGAGTTCGGCCGGGGGGAACGACGATGGTGGTGTGGTGGGCCCGTGGATATCCGCGACTTGATTTCCGAACGGAAGAGGAAAAGCGAGCGCAAGGACCTCTCTTCACGTCGCCTCCTCCCGCGGAAACACGCCACAGCAAACGCATTTCCTTTTCTTTTTTTGGCGAAGCATGCGGCATGTATTCATTCATTTTATCGGAATTGCTATGCTACTGAAGAAAGGGAAAGGAAACCTTTTTTGATTGTGAAAGTAATATGACTATAACAATTAATATGCATGGTTGGTCGTCAGTAGTATGAAAAGTAGAGAAATAGAGAGCTTGAGTTTGGTGGATTTAGCTTTCCGTTTGTCAGTTTTGGAATAGAAAAAGAATCACATGTAGTATTGTGTTTTGCTTCATAATAAAGAAAATTTGATTCGTGAAAGGATAGTGATAATTGGAAAACAATATAATACTTGTACGATTCCATTGTATGTGAAGTCGCTTTCAATGCTGGAAATTACTTCGAAAGCAATGGAGGTGGCGTAATTAAGCTTTTTAATCGTAAAAACCTTGATGATGCCTTTATTTCGATGTGTATTAAGTGAGAGAAATATAAAAGGATAAAAAAGAACAGCCGTATGAAATGCATAGGTGGGAACAACAAATATCATTGTGCTTTTCCTACTTATACGTATTTTCCCCCTTTTTGAGCGATGTTAAGTTAATATCCATTACATAAAAATATTTAGATAAATTCCCTGTATTTAAAACAGGGGCGAAGCCACGTTCACTTGCCATGGATGAAGCAAAAACTTTACTAGTAGTTTGCTCAATTTTTACAATGTAAATTGTACTAGCTTTCTCCTACACAATGGAGTGTGCACCATGGTCATTTGTAACCTAGCTTTCACCCTTGATTTAAAACACACAATTGTCTGTTTTTTGTTTGTAACTTTCCACGCTTGCAAAACGAAGTTAGGCTTCTGTGAGAATTTGATTGAAACCGTGCCATTTTCCCCACCAAAAAGTGAAGTCCAATTCCCACATCTCAAGTGTTGCTTGCTGGCAGGCTAGCACTGCACGAGATTTCCAAGGACATTGTGAAGAAAAAAAAAATGAAGTCCTTACCAAAAACATGCATTATGAACAGGAGGCAGTTTTTCCTCATTTAGCTGGAGAGGTCGAAGGTTTTTGCCTTGTTGGGCAGCTGCAAAGAAAGTTTGAGATTTTGAACTGCCACACCGGAACCGTACTGTACTTGCCAGAATCAGCTCAAGACAAAGCTCGTTCCCCCAAAATAACCCCAACGCCGTGGGCAAAACTGGAAATACCCCGCAAAACGATACACCACAGCGCAGCAAAGCGACGCACAAATCACACGCGAATCGGGTGAACAATTCGCGCTCCTCCACCCGTCCAGCACTCCAGCTCCAGCGCCTCCGCTCCCCAAGATCTCACGAACGCGGAAAAACGAAGACAAAGAAAAAAAGGCGAGGAAAAAAATCGTAGTTCATCTCGTCTCACACCACACACCTCAGCCGCCCGCCGCTCTCCTCCTCCCCCCTCGCCACGTCGCCGTCCGCCGCCGCGCGGGCGAAACCCCAGGCGCATCGCGCGGCCCCGCCGGATCCGCTCGATCCGACCCCCGGAGCGCGGCGCCACAGGCGGGCCGTCCCCCGCCACCGCCGCCGCGCGGTCAGATCCGCCAGAGGCGCGCAGCCGGATCCGCCGCGCCGACAGGGAGGGCGCCGCCGCACGCCCGGCTCGGCATTGGTTTGGCTCGATCCAGAGGCGCCCCTTCTGCCGGTGCGTGTCCTGATCCTGTCCTGGTCCCCAGGTTGTCTCTCTTTGGCGTGATCTGGCAAATGTTTCGCGTGAAGTTTTATTTTTCGGGGGTTTATCGGTTAATTTTATATCGTTCAAGCGGTGCGAATTGTTTGATCCAGCTTCTGGACATAACTCCGGTATTAGAGAATTTGAATTTTAGGTGCTTGAATCGGTACTCGATCGATTGATTAGGTTTTGAGTTTTTCCTTTGCGTGTGTAATATCGTTTCCCGTTTTGTGCATTTACGAAGTTCAGTAGTTGCTGATTCAGCTGTTTTTACTTTAACTAACCTTGCATTCAGTAGAAGCTCGTGGACTTTTTTTTGATCCAGCTTGAGTTATAGCTGTCTGGGTCTGCTCCAGAGTGAGCCATTGTCCTTACAGTAGTACATGGACCGTTGATACTAAAGCTTTTGCTCTATGTTTTGTTTCAATAGGTTGGAGTTATCTGTAATTGTGGAGCTGCACATGGTGTTAAATCGTGCAAAGATGAGACGGGTTCAGCACACAGTATGCCGGAACTCTGCATGGTTCAACTGAGCCCCTCCTTATAGCCGGAGTTCTTATTGTGATGATGCTGGGGTTGGGAGCCGGCAGTTATATATGACTACTGGTGAGCCCTTGCTCTCATCGTCATCCGGAAGTGCAGATTCATCTTTAAAGCAGCAGGCTGCTGCTCGGCCTTCGGTAACCTCATTAGGATGCCTTTGCGCTACTGATTCATTCTCTTCATCACTGTACGAGGATTGTGACACGGCTTCTCTCAGCCTTGCGGATGAAAGGGAGGTCGAACCAGGACATTGTCGAGAGGAATCTGATGTGAGCAGAGTGGCAGAGCGCTTCCAGTCTGCAGATTCACACTTCTTCCATCGTCTCTCGGTGGAATGCTCTCAGAACGAGAGGCAGCGGAAGGTTTCTTGGGGTGGTTCAATGGAGATGCAGCGTTCTCCATCATCACTAGATATCGGAATGGTATCTACTTCCCATGAGAAGCCAAATCGCTCCCAGAGAGTCAGGCACAAGAGTTCACAGTTTGAAGATCCATTTTCATCTGAGCATGAGCCAAGGTTAATTTACATTAATGATCCTAACAGGACAAATGATCGGTATGAATTTACCGGGAATGAGATCAGGACAAGCAAGTATACGTTGATTACTTTCCTGCCTAAGAACCTCTTCATACAGTTTCATCGGCTGGCATACGTATACTTCCTAGTCATAGCTGCTCTTAACCAGCTCCCTCCTTTAGCTGTATTTGGCAGAACTGCTTCTCTTTTCCCGCTGCTTTTTGTGTTGTTTGTGACTGCTATAAAAGACGGATACGAGGATTGGCGGCGTCACAGGTCTGACAGAAATGAAAATAACCGAGAGGCACTTGTCCTTCAACATGGTGATTTTCGGTTGAAAAAGTGGAAAAACATTTGTGCAGGGGAAGTTGTCCAAATTCATGCCAATGAAACCATGCCATGTGACATGGTTTTGCTGGGTACAAGTGATCCAAATGGTATCGCTTATATCCAAACTATGAATTTAGATGGAGAGTCCAACCTAAAAACAAGGTATGCTCGCCAGGAAACTACTTCCATGATATGTGATATCTCATATTCAGGCTTGATCAAATGTGAGCAGCCCAACAGAAATATCTACGAATTTACAGCTACCATGGAGTTGAACAGCCAGAGGGTTCCACTTGGACAATCAAACATTGTATTACGTGGATGTCAGCTTAAAAACACAGAATGGATTATTGGGGTCGTCGTCTATGCTGGTCAGGAGACAAAAGCTATGTTGAACAGCACAATATCTCCTTCAAAAAGCAGCAACCTAGAGAGTTACATGAACAGGGAAACACTTTGGTTATCCGCTTTCCTCTTGATCACATGCTCAGTTGTGGCTACTGGGATGGGGGTTTGGCTGTTTAAAAATTCTAAAAACCTGGATGCCCTGCCATACTACAGAAGAAAGTATTTTACTTTTGGCCGGGAGAATCGAAAAGATTTCAAGTTCTATGGCATTGCTTTAGAGATATTTTTCTCCTTCCTCAGTTCTGTGATTATATTTCAGATAATGATACCGATATCTCTGTACATCACAATGGAGCTAGTTAGGGTGGGACAATCATACTTCATGATTGGAGATACACGCATGTATGACAGTAATTCAGGCTCAAGATTTCAGTGCCGATCATTGAATATCAACGAGGACCTGGGCCAAATACGATACATATTTTCTGACAAAACAGGCACCTTGACACAAAACAAGATGGAATTTCAGCAAGCTAGCATCTACGGGAAGAACTATGGCAGTTCTTTGCAAGTCACTAGCGACTTTTCACAAGAAATAAGCACTACAGGCAAGGCTACCAACCTTTTTTCTTCTTCTTTTTTTTTTGAACCAGCCTTTTCTTTTTGTGGTAAGAACTTTGAGTAACCTTTTAGATAGCTTGTTGTCTAGGAGAAAACCGAGAAGCAACCATACTTGGGCCCAATATTCCATCCATCACCATACTAGGTTGAACCCAAACTTTCAAATTTCTTGATCAGCCATAAATTTCCACCTACTATCCTGCTTTTATTGGAGGAGTTGTATTTTGCAGTTTGTTTGCATAAATTATTCAACTTGTACACCATGTAACTTGTTCATTTCTGTTGCGATCCTTGCCTGACCAAATTGCACTATTTTTCTTAAAAGTTCATACTCCAATCAGAAGAAAGCACTACATTGCCTTTACCACAGCTTGCTTATGAGAATAACGAAGCCTGTATCTGCAGCTTGTCCATTTTGGTGCTAGTCTGCTAGGTACTACCATACTAGGATAGCAGACCTGCTATATTATTGTCTAAACCTTGGTTCCAACAATCCATAATGAGTGTGTCTGAATTGAAAAATAATAATTGTCTGGGATTAAATAATAAATGTCTGACTTGAAAAATGGTCTTTGAGAGCTGTTTGTGCCTGAACCTTGATTTGCGGCTCTTGTTGGGACTGAACGGCTATGTTGTTGTTGTTGTGGTGGTCTTTGAGAGCTGGTCCATATAGCCCAATAATATACGAAATTCAGAATTATTCAGATTTCTTTATCTCCGTGCCAGCAAATCCAATGAATTGATTTTGGCTTAGTTCTGGTCTTTATTCAGTTATTTTCTTGTCCTCATTGACATTAGACCATCCATCAATTCATAACAAGCTTGTCTTATTTTGCAGAGTCATTGAGACAAAGCGGCAGGAAGCCCAAAATCAATGTTGATTCGGCACTGATGGCGCTTCTGAATCGACCATTGATCGGGGAAGAAAGGCTTGCTGCTCATGATTTTTTCCTTACTCTGGCTGCATGCAACACAGTAATCCCTGTCAGGACAGAGATTTCTCACGATTTGACAAACGAAGTGGATGAAATAGGTGCAATTGATTATCAGGGAGAGTCACCTGATGAACAGGCTTTAGTAACTGCAGCTTCTGCTTACGGGTATACTCTTGTGGAAAGAACAACTGGTCACATTGTTATAGATGTTTTGGGGGAGAGGTTAAGGTAAATACTGCACTATTCTATGATCTCTGTGTGACAAATTGTTGCTACCACCAATATCAGTCACAAGGAATGCATTTTATATGTTCTAACTTTTTTTGGGGGTGTATTTACTAACCAATCTTATTGTTATAACCAGGTTGGATGTTCTTGGTCTCCATGAATTTGACAGTATGAGAAAAAGGATGTCTGTTGTTGTAAGGTTTCCGGACAACAATGTAAAGGTTCTTGTGAAAGGTGCTGATACATCAATGTTGAGCATTTTGAAAGTAGAGATTGGTGATGGGCTTTCTGATTCGTTGCATGGCAAAATTATAGAAGCTACAAAAAATCATTTGTCAGGATATTCATCAGAAGGTCTACGAACCTTAGTGATTGGTTCAAGAAACCTGGCAGATGCGGAATTCATTGAATGGCAGGAAAGCTATGAAGAAGCTAGTACCTCCATGCATGAGAGATCAGCAAAGCTTCGTCAGACAGCAGGTCTAGTAGAGTGCAATCTGACTCTTCTTGGTGCGACCGCAATTGAAGATAAGTTGCAGGATGGTGTTCCTGAGGCCATTGAGTCCCTCCGGCAGGCTGGAATCAAGGTGTGGGTTCTTACGGGAGATAAACAAGAAACTGCTATATCAATTGGTTTGTCATGTCGGCTGTTGACTCAAAGCATGCATTCAATTATCATAAATGGCTCCTCAGAGTTTGAGTGCAGGCGTCTTCTAGCTGATGCTAAAGCCAGATTTGGAATAAAGTCGGCTGATTTTCGAAGGGATTCAGAAGGCGCAGAAGATTTGTACAATGGTGATATTTCTAAAGTGAGGTCCCCAGACGGCCACATGTCTGAAAGTGCTATGCAAGACTTCGAATTAACTGGAGTCATTGCTGGTGACAAGTCAGAGTACAGCAGGAAAGTGACAAATTTTGATGGCACTGAGCTAGCACTGATAATCGATGGGAGCTCCCTTGTTTATATTCTAGAGAAAGAGCTTGAATCTGAGGTTTGTTCTCATCTTCACTAGTTTACTTTTTGTAGTCTTATATGCCTGTTAGAAAAATCATAATCCATCATGTCACTGATGTGTCTATGACATCCGGGAATCCCGCAGCCAGTGACAGTGGCATACGAGGAAGTTAGGTTTTACCTAGTAGCACATGAGGAATTTCCCCTTTTATAGTTGCCACATATTTTAAATTTGTTGCTCAGTTAAATGCACAGTTGTTTCGACAGACCATCCCTCAATGCACATGCAATTGCTTTATTATAGAGTTGAAGTGATTTTTCTTGCGCGTTCATTCATTAATTAACCTTTTGCTACTTTCTATTTGTCAGTTGTTTGACTTGGCAACTTCATGTAAAGTCGTCATTTGCTGCCGTGTTGCTCCTCTGCAAAAGGCTGGCATTGTTGATTTGATTAAAAAAAGAACGAGTGACATGACCCTAGCGATTGGTGATGGTGAGATACTGAATCTGATCCTTTTCTATGTGTGATTGCTAGTTATGACTGATGGAAACGTTCTTAAACAAGAGATGAAATTTTAGTAACCGGTGCCCTTTTTTAGTTTTCCCGTTATAATTGAACTGTGTTATCCGCAAATAGAGCTAAAAATTGTTTTATTTATCTTGACCATATCTGATAGCTGCATTTCAAAAGTATCCTGTTCAAATGTATATTGGTAATAGTAATATCATATTAATTCTCTATATGTTGAACATAACAATTACTGTAGAGAATTTCTTTCAACAGCAGAGATGAAAAATTTTGATGGACCAGAATGAAACAGATACACTCATATTTGCCTTTTGTCATCTTATTCTTGTGACTATAATTTTTTCTACTCTTTAACCTTCGAAGGAACACACCGGCTAAGATTGATACTCTTTCCTATTGTGATCCTTTTTCATCTTTTGGCAGGGGCAAATGATGTTTCAATGATACAGATGGCAGATGTTGGTGTTGGTATATGTGGTCAAGAAGGCCGTCAGGCAGTGATGGCTTCAGACTTTGCTATGGGACAGTTCCGCTTTTTGAAGAGATTACTTCTTGTACATGGGCACTGGAATTATCAGCGCATCGCTTACATGATTCTCTACAACTTCTATCGGAATGCTGTCTTTGTGTTAATGCTTTTCTGGTATGAGCTCCCCCTCACTATGCTTGTGTGTTCCCTGCAGAACCTTTTTTCTTTGGTGCTTGAGCATTTAGATTTCAGAATTTGACCATTGCATAGTGCCACATCTGTTTTACAATGTTTTTCTGGTCCACATACCTAGGAGGCTCAAAGGTAACTAAGTTTTTATGAAATCAGATCATTATTGCTTTTGTTCGACAGATGAACTACTGATCTATCCAATGACTACTAATTTGGCATTTCTTAATAATAATCAAATACCCTCTTAGATACGTGAACTGGACAAACATTGCAAAACAGAGGAAGTATACTACTATAGAAGACTGAAATGGTGGCTGTCGGATGGTGTGAATTTATCTGTGCATGCATGTCTATGTGCCATGTATGACTTTTTGTATAGGAATCATTTGTACATGGTCATATTCATCTGTGATATTATATACATCTTGATTTACTGTAAGTTTGATATTTACTTTGTTTGTTTAATGACAATCTGGCTGTTTAGAGCTTACCAACTTACAGTAATTGTTCATTTGAGATCCATTAGTGTTCGCTAAGTGCCAAAATTATTGTTGCAATATTCTCTATTTTCTGAAAGTTTGACATGTTTCATTATCGGTGTAGGTATATCTTATATACAGCTTATTCTGCAACTCTGGCATTAACAGATTGGAGCAGTGTTTTCTATTCCCTTATATACACCTCAGTTCCAACTGTAGTAGTTGGCATTCTGGACAAGGACCTGAGTCATAATACCCTTCTATATTACCCTAGACTATATGAGGCAGGACTTCGAAATGAGGGCTACAACCTGACACTCTTCTGGATCACAATGCTAGATACCTTGTGGCAAAGCCTTGTCCTTTTCTATGTTCCTTTCTTCACATACAATATCAGTACAATGGACATATGGAGTATGGGAAGTTTGTGGACAATTGCAGTGGTTATAATTGTCAATATTCATCTGGCCATGGACATTCGACGTTGGGTGCTTATTACCCATCTTGCTGTATGGGGTTCTATAGCTGCTACGTTTTTGTGCATGGTGTTAATAGACTCAATACCTATTTTCCCTAACTACGGGTAAGTTCTGACTGACTGGTTTACTTTATCACCTAACTCAAGCATCATGAGATTCTTTTTTCTTATTCCTGGCAGGACAATATACAACATGGCTGCTTCAAGGACTTACTGGCTCAGTGTTTGTCTTATAATAGTCCTTGGGTTACTTCCTCGGTTCCTTTGCAAAGTGATATATCAGACCTTTTGGCCATCTGATATTCAAATAGCAAGAGAAGCTGAGCTTCTAAAAAAGCTGCCTCAGCCGTTAGGTTCAAGGCCTGAAAGTGACATCAGCTAACAACAGTTTCACACGGTTATTTTGTCAATCATCTTTAGGGCCGTGTTGATTCATTGTTGAGCTGATTTTTGTCGAAATTTTGGTAAGTTCTAGTGTTACTCTTTTATATAGTGTACACATCATGAGATCCTTGTTCAGTGTGCACTTTGTTAAATGTCAGAACAATATTCTCCCCCATCACAAATAGGAAGGTGAAAATTTGACAATAAATTTTCTAAAATTGTATTTATTGCAAATAGAAAAATTGATATAGTCTGAAAGTACTTTTCATGATGAATCTAGCATGATACCATATGTTGCAGAATTATTCGAATTTTTAAGCTATCAATGGTCAAGGGCTCGCTAAATCATTTGACTTTGGAATAAAACTACTAATATTTGTAATCTGAGGGAGTGTTTTCTCGTGCGCAAACAAATAAAATTACTACAACCAAGTTAGACATTTGTCATCACACCAGAGGAATGTATAGTTGTAATCTGTATTTTGTTCCTGCATCAGAAGTTAACTGTTTTCTGTAGAATCAAATCAATTTATCTGCAGAGTGATCTGTAGGCAGACGTGGGCATTCTTCACTTTATCTAGCTGCTACTGTTTTGTGTTTCAGCATATTTACTTGTGTTGATCTGTTAGTTATGACCAATTTATTTTGAAAACCATGTTCTTAGATTATACGCTGAGGAATTGGCAAGGTGTACAAATTTGGGTTGCGGAAGAGACTTAAAAAATGCGACGGGGTGGCTGACAGAGGGAACTGACTGTAATGGTAGTGACAACAACGGCTTGGGCCTTCGGGGGCTAGTAATCAATCAAATGACAAATGTACAGATATGGGAGAAACGATACATACACTCTGTATTTTAAGGTAGAGGTTGTGGTAGTTTGTGCTTAGGAAATAAAGACGTAAATAGATACAAATTCTTTCACATTCTGCAAATCTTTTGTATCATCTGACTATGTTAACCACCACCATTTTCTTCCAGCTGTCAGAGCATTTAGGTAGTGGCTTGTCCAGTTGGGGTTTTACGTTTTACAGCAATATACAAGGCTCAGTTCCCTAATGTAGTTCATAAACACATCGAGCATGTTGGTTATGTTTCATAAAGTATCAGTTTTTAACTTGGCTTGATGTAATTTTCTTTAATGACGAGTGCGCCTTAGATCCTCTTGAAAGTGCAAGAAATCTTATCAAGGTGCTAGGATTTTCAGTCTTCGGAGGAATGAGGCAGGAATGCTCAATTACCCTTTCCGTTTCAAATTATTGTTCGTTTTGATTTTCTAATTATGTACGAGAATCTAAAATGCATTAAAGTTTTATAATTTTTTAGATATATAGATATACTCTATATCTAGATTCATAAGAAAAACTATGTACGTAGAAAAGTTAAACGATGCATTTCAGCTCTGGCAACGCTACATCTCTACCAGATGCGAGTCTACACTGCCATTAAGGATTTAAATGGAGTAAGACGGCCTCATGGGTTTTAAGAAGAAGGAACCTTCTCCGGGTTTGAAAACCCTCTAAACCCCAGCTTCACCGACGATGATTTTTTTTAAAACCAGCTTCATAATTCACTCCAACGGAGAATCGAACCTGAGTCATATCTCAACCCCTCTAACTAAGTAGATTAGAGGAGCTTTGGTACCACCGATAAGGATTTTACAAAGACAACCTCCATATGTATCAAAGCGATTGTTCACTCAACCGGATGAGTTGCGTTGAAATATACTACCTCTGTTTTTTTATACTTAACGTCGATGCACGGATATTCCCCCTCTGTTCTTCCATACATGACGTTGGTTTCATTTTTGAACTAACCAACGTCATATATTTGTGAAAGAAGGTAGTATAGGCTAATTAACACTAAAGAAATAAACTAGAGGTAGTATTGTGTTTTCTTTTTTTTAAAAAGAAATATACTGTAGCTGATGAGCAGGGTCACTTTATAACATTGAACATGTACTGTGAAAGACCTCCCTCGGTCCCTCCTGCGCGCCATGAGCCACCCGCTCTGCAACCACTACGCCGCCCTCCTCTCATCCGCCGCCGCCGGCGGCTGGAGCGGCGCGCGCGTGGCCGGCGCAGTCCACTGCCTCATCCTCAGGACGCTTCCGCACCAGCCGCCGGTCCACCTCCTCAACCACCTGCTCACCGCCTATGGCAAGGCCGGCCGCCCCGCGCGCGCGCGGCGCCTGTTCGACGCGGTGCCGCACCCGAATCTCTTCACCTACAACGCCCTCCTCTCCACGCTCGCCCACGCCAGGCTCCTCGAAGATATGGAGGCGCTCTTCGCGTCAATGCCGGAACGCGACGTCGTCTCCTACAACTCGCTCGTCGCCGGCTTCTCCGGCGCCGGCTCGCCTGCGCGGGCGGCCGGGGCGTACCGCGCGTTGCTCCGGGAGGACAACGCCAGCATCAGGCCTAGCAGGATCACCATGTCGGCCATGGTCATGGCGGCGTCGGCCTTGGGCGACCGCGCACTCGGTAGGCAGTTTCATTGCCAGATACTGCGGCTTGGGTTTGGGGCGTACGCTTTCGTCGGGAGCCCGCTGGTGGATATGTATGCTAAGATGGGTCTCATCGGGGACGCCAAGAGGGTTTTCGATGAACTGGAGGGCAAGAACGTGGTGATGTATAACACCATGATCACTGGGCTGCTCCGCTGCAAGATGGTTCAAGAGGCGAGGCAGCTGTTTGAGGTGATGACGAACAGGGATTCCATTACTTGGACCACGATGGTTACAGGGTTGACGCAGAATGGGTTGGAGTCTGAAGCTCTGGACGTTTTCAGGAGGATGAGGGTACAGGGCATCACCATTGATCAGTACACCTTCGGAAGCATCCTTACGGCCTGTGGTGCCCTTTCTGCCTTGGAACAGGGCAAACAGATCCATACATACGCAATCAGGACTTGTTATGATGATAATGTCTTTGTCGGGAGTGCGCTTGTTGACATGTACTCAAAATGCAGGAGCATCAGGCTGGCAGAAACTGTTTTCAGGAGGATGGCATTCAGAAACATCATCTCATGGACTGCGATGATTGTTGGATATGGACAGAATGGATGCAGTGAGGAGGCTGTGAGGGCGTTCTCTGACATGCAGAGAGACGGTATCGATCCTGATGACTACACCCTTGGAAGTGTAATAAGTTCTTGCGCTAACCTAGCAAGCCTGGAGGAAGGTGCTCAATTCCACTGCCTAGCTCTTGTGTCAGGATTGATGCCTTATATCACAGTGTCCAATGCACTAGTTACCTTGTACGGCAAGTGTGGTAGCATTGAGGATGCACACAGATTGTTTGATGATATGTCATTTCACGATCAGGTCTCCTGGACAGCCCTTGTCTCTGGGTATGCTCAATTTGGGAAGGCAAAAGAAACCATTGATTTGTTTGAGAAGATGCTGTCTAAGGGTGTGAAGCCTGATGGAGTAACATTCATTGGTGTCCTTTCTGCATGTAGCCGTGCTGGATTTGTAGAGAAAGGCTGCAGCTACTTCTATTCCATGCAGAAGGATCATGGTATTGCACCCGTAGATGATCACTACACCTGTATGATTGACTTGTACAGCAGATCAGGGAGGTTAAAAGAAGCTGAGAAGTTCATCAAGCAAATGCCGGTGCGCCCTGACGCAATTGGATGGGGCACGTTGCTGAGCGCTTGCAGGTTGCATGGTGAAATGGAAATCGGCAAATGGGCTGCCGAGAATCTCTTAGAAATCGATCCCCAGAACCCGGCTAGCTACGTGTTGCTGTGCAGCATGCATGCTGCAAAAGGTCAATGGAATGAGGTTGCACAGCTAAGGCGTGGAATGAGGGACAGGCAGGTGAAGAAGGAGCCAGGCTGTAGCTGGATCAAATATAAGAATAAAGTTCACATCTTTTCAGCTGATGATCAGTCTCACCCCTTCTCCAAGGAGATTTATGAAAAGCTAGAGTGGCTCAACTCTAAGATGCTTGAAGAAGGATACAAACCTGATGTCAGTTCAGTGTTGCATGATGTGGCAGATTCTGATAAGGTTCACATGCTCAGCCATCACAGCGAGAAGCTTGCAATTGCCTTTGGATTAATATTTGTTCCAGAAGAAATGCCGATCCGTATAGTCAAGAATCTGCGGGTTTGTGTAGATTGTCACAATGCTACCAAGTTCATATCTAAGATAACTGGCCGTGATATTCTTGTGAGGGACGCTGTCAGATTCCACAAGTTCAGCAATGGTGTATGCTCTTGTGGGGACTTCTGGTGATGGCACCCTTTCTGATTCTGACCATTCATCCAAATGTGAAGTTTTACTGAGAATTACATGGATTGAATACTGTGGCCACCAGTTGGCTTTATAATCTTCTTACAAAATACGTCAATTGACTTTGTGGGATTTGTTTGATGGTACAAACGAAAGCTGAAATTAGTACCAACCATGTTCCTTGGCTATCCAGGGTTGAAAGAGATGTGTTAATGTTACCATGATTGTGCACTTCTGTATCTGTGGTCTGCTCATTTGGGTGCTCGTCTGCAAGGTACTACCACATTAAGATAGCAGACCAGCTATAGTATTGTCTAAACCATGGTCCATGTCCCGGCTAGAATAGCCTATAGCGAGCATGTCTGAATTGAAAAATAAGAAGTGGCTGGTTTAAATGAACAATCAGTACTGCAGTAACTTGGTTCCTGCCAGGTCTTGGATTTTATAAAAAATGGTCTTTCAAAGCTGGTCCATACTATGCAAAAACAGCAAAATTCAGAATTATTCAGATTTTTTTTTTACCTCTGTGACAGCAAATCTAATGATTTCATTGTGGTCTTAGTTGTGGTCTTTCTTCATTTATTTTCTCGACCTCATTATAGATCATTCGCCGTCCATACATAAGCTTGTCTCATTTTGCAGAATCATTGAGACAAAACGGCAGGAAGCCCAAAATCAGTTGATTCAGAACTGATGGTGCTTCTTAATCAACCATTGATTGGGGAGGAAAGACTTGCTGCTCATTACTTTTTCCTTACTCTGGCTGCATGCAACACAGTACTCCCAGTTAGCACAGAGAGTTCTTAAGATTTGACAAATGAAGTAGATGAGATAGGTGCAATTGATTACTTGGGAGACTCACCTGACGATCAGGCTTTAGTAACTGCAGCTTCTGCTTACAGATGTACTTTTGTGGAAAGCACAATCAGTCACATTGTTGTAGATGTTTTTGTTAGACTCCTCATTAATCACTAGAACATTTACTATCTCTCAACTGTAATCCTCTCAACCGTAACCCTTTGGGCTACCCTCTCTCCCTCTATATATGTAATCCCCATGTAAACCTGTTCATCAATTCAGTCAAAGCCTTTTGGCATTCTCCAATATGGTATCAGTAGACTAATTACAGTCCTGGACCTTTCCCTTTCCCCTGTTTTCTCGCTTCCGCTCACCCCCTTGGCGCCCGGCGGCTCGGCCTTCGCGCCGACTGCTCGGCTGCCGCGCCCCCTCTCCCTCCCGTGCCCGGCGGTTCGGCCTCACGCCGTCCACTCGCCGCCGCGCCCCCTTCTCCCTCCTCCGCCTGGGCTGCGCCCTCTCCCGGTGCTGCGCCCATGGCTGCCACTGGGGACGGCTCCTCTAGCTCCGGCGCAGCGACTGCGGCCACTGCGGCCAAGCTCCGCGATGAGGCCCTCGCCGCCGCCAAGCGTCTGGAAGAAGAAGCCACCTCCCTGCGTTCGACGAATGCTGCGCACAGCCAGCAACTCGAGGAGGACGCTGAGCTCCTCAAATCCGCCGCCGCCGCACAGGACTGCGTCCGTGCCGCCGCGGATGCGCTCGAGCAAGAGCGCACTCAGGCCCTTGACCTGGAGCACCGAGCCGTTGCTCTCCGGGATCGCCATCGCTCGACCGAGCCCCGCGACGACACGCCCCCCGACGACGAATTCCCGGACGACGACGTCTACTCCCTCACCTCCGACGCCACGGCTGTTGCTCGGCTCCACAGCCAAGCCGCCGCCGTCCAGAACATCTGGAATCTCATTCCGGTCACCCTGGACCTTCAAGCCCCCAACTACTCGAAGTGGCGCGGCTACGTTCTCCTCATCCTCGGCCACTTCGCTCTGCAGGACCATGTCCTTGCCGACGCACCGCGCCTCCCCGACCCGGCCTGGTCACGCATGGATTGCGTCGTCGTCTCCTGGCTCTTCAACACCATCTCCACCGATTTGCTGGACGTCATCCACGACCGGAACGGCGTCACTGCGCGGACCGCCTGGCTCGGTCTCGAGGAACAATTCCTCAACAACCGAGAATCACGCGCCATGATTCTTGATGCTGAGTTCCGTGCGCTCTCCCAGGGCGCCCTCTCCATTGACGAGTATTGCCGCAAGATGAAAGGGCTGGCCGACGCTCTCGCTGATCTGGGTGAACCCGTTCAGGACCGCACCCTGGTGCTCAACGTCCTGCGCGGCCTCAGCGAGTGATTCCAGTTCATGGCACAGCTCATCCCGCGCCAGAAGCCGTTCCCCTGCTTCACCGACGTTCGCGCCGACCTCCGCCTTGCAGAACTCAACATGGCGCCCTCCTCTGCTTCGCCTCCTTCCGCCCTCGTCGCCTCGGCACCCAGCAAGGCACCGGCCTCTGCTCCCACATCTGGGACTGGCACCCCCCGTCCTCCCCAACCTGCAGGGGGCTCCTCTGGCGGCAGCCGCGGCTGGCGTCGCCGTGGCGGCCGCGGCCAAGGCGGCTCCACTGGTGGCCCGAACGGCGGCGCCTAGTGGCCCTCCATCTACAATCCGTGGACCGGGTCCATCCATATGTGGCCCGGCTCCACCCCTGGTGGCCCTCGTGGACATCCTCCTCGCCCCGGAACACCGCCATTGCCGCAGCACAACGCCCTGATGGCCGGCGCGCCTCCGGCGTTCTACACGCCACAACCAGCGCCAGGGACCTTCTACCAGGCGCCACCGCACGCACCGTCCCCATGGGACTCGCACTCCCTCGCCAATGCGTTCAGCACCGTCTCCCTCACTCCGCCGTCGCCCTCCTCGGAGTGGGTGATCGACTCGGGCGCTTCTTCCCACATTACCTCCAACCCTGGTATGATTACCTCTTCACCCTCCTCCTCCTTTCCCTCCTCCATTGTTGTGGGCAACGGTGCCACTCTCCTGGTGCTTGGCACCGGTTACTCCACCATCCCCGGCCCGTTCCACCTCAACGATGTTCTCCTCGCACCCGCCATCATCAAAAATCTTCTATCTGTTCGCAAATTCACCTCTGATAACCTTGTTTCAGTGGAATTTGACCCCCTTGGTGTTTCTGTGAAGGATCTTCGCACCAAGGACACCCTCCTGCGCTGTGACATCACTGGCCCCCTCTACACCCTCCAGCTGCCGTCAACACCTTCCAGCCCCTGTGTCCTCATCGCCACTCCTTCACCAACTACCTGGCATCGACGTCTCGGTCATCCCGGCGCAGCAACCCTCCATCACCTCGCCCAAACGTCTTCCATCTCCTGCAACAGCAAGGCCGACGGCGACCACCTGTGCCATGCTTGCCAGCTTGGACGCCATGTTTGCCTCCCCTTTAGCAGTTCCCCCTCACGGGCCTCTCAGAATTTCGATTTAATCCATTGTGACTTGTGGACGTCACCAGTTCCTAGTGTATCCGGGTTTAAGTACTATTTAGTCATTTTGGATGATTGCTCTCATTTTGTGTGGACTTTCCCTCTTCGCCTCAAGTCCGATACTTTCTCCACCCTCTCCAATTTCTTTGCCCATATTCACACTCAATTCGGGTGCACAATCAAATCTGTGCAATGTGATAACGGTCGCGAATTTGACAACTCCACCTCTCGTGCTTTCTTTCTTGCCAAAGGTGTCTCCCTACGCATGTCTTGCCCCTACACCTCCCAACAAAATGGCAAAGCCGAGCGCATGCTTCGCACCCTCAACAACACCACTAGAACCCTTCTGTTTCAGGCATCCATGCCCCCCGTCTACTGGGCTGATGCCCAGGCCACCGGCACCCATCTCATCAATCGCCTCCCCACTAAAACCCTGCATATGAGTACTCCTTTCTTTGCTCTCCATGGCATCCTTCCCTCCTACCACGATTTACGCGCGTTCGGATGCACCTGCTACCCAAACCTCACAGCCACCACCCCACACAAACTCGCCCCTCAATCCACCTTATGTGCATTCCTTGGCTACTCCCCCGACCACAAAGGCTACCGGTGCCTTGATCTCACCACCAACCGCGTCATCATCTCCCGCCATGTCGTTTTCGATGAGACGACATTCCCTTTTGCTCATCAAAAATCTTCCCCGTCCCCCCGGGATCTTGATTTTCTAACTAATGAAGATGATTTTGTGCAAGTATCTTACCCCCTGCAGGCCACTCTGGCATTCCCGGGCCAATTTCCTCGGCTTCCCAGGCTTCCTCCCTCGAGGCCCCTGCTTCCAGGCCCACCACTGGACTGAGAACCGCGGCCTCTCGGCCCACCTTCTCCAGCCCAGGCATGAGGCCTCCCCCACCTGGCCTCCCTCCTCCAGGATTTCCACCGACGGCCTCTCCGCCGCCCCTGCCTACAGCGTCTTCACCACCATCCACAACGCCTGCGGCGGCTCGCGTGCCCGCATTGGCCCCTGTGTCGGTGCCTGATGCGCCCCCGTGTTGCTGCCTGAGGCGCCCCCTGCGCCGGCACCCTCGACTCCGTCCCCATGTCACGCATCGGCCCCCGGGTCGCCCCCTGCGCCGGCGCCTGCGCCGCCCCTGCCGGCTCCCACGGCCCCGGCGATCTCCAAACCGCCAGTCGTGCACGTCTACTCTCGGCGCGCCCCCGAGCCTCCACCAAGCGCCCCCCTCGGCGCTCCACCTTCATCCCGTCCCCGCCTCGCTACATCAAGCACGGGCCATCCCTGCTGCCGGGAGCCGTCCCGATCCCGCCGGTCACCAACTCCCACGGCATGGCAACGCGCGGCAAGTCCGGCTTTCAGCAACCACGGACTGCTCTCCACTCCGAGGTACTCTCTCCCATTCCCTGTTCCTACCAGGATGCTCTGGCTGACCCCAATTGGCGCAAGGCCATGGAAGCAGAATGTGCTGCTCTTCATGAGAATCATACCTGGGATCTGGTTCAACGTCCAATTCAAGCCAATGTTGTTACTGGGAAGTGGATATTCAGACACAAATTCCATGCCGATGGGTCCTTCGACAGATACAAAGCCCGCTGGGTCCTTCGCGGATTCACCCAGCGCCCTGGAGTTGACTATGACGAAACCTTTAGCCCAGTTGTCAAGCCGGCCACCGTCAGAACTGTGCTCACCTTGGCTCACTCCAGAGATTGGCCTATTCATCAACTTGATGTCAAAAACGCGTTTCTTCATGGCACCCTCACTGAAACCGTGTACTGCTCACAACCTCAAGGTTTTGCTGATCCTGCATTCCCCACTCATGTCTGCAAGCTCAATAAATCCCTGTATGGTTTGAAGCAAGCACCCAGGGCCTGGTACAGCCGCTTTGCCACCTTTCTGTTCTCTCTGGGGTTCACTGAAGCCAAGTCAGATACCTCCCTGTTCGTCTTCCGTCGTGGCCATGAAACTGTCTACCTGCTCCTCTACGTTGATGATATTGTGCTCACTGCTTCGTCCACTCAGCTTCTCCACCGAGTCATTGCGGCCTTGAAACAGGAATTTGCCATGAAGGACCTTGGCCCTCTGCATTTCTTCCTCGGTGTGGCTGTTCAGCGCCACAAGGACTCCCTGTTTCTCTCCCAGCGGAAATATACTCTGGACATCCTCGACCGACACGGCATGAGCAATTGCAAACCCTGCTCTACCCCTGTCGATACTTGCGCCAAGGTGTCCGCTGATGCTGGTCCTCCAGTTCCTGATGCCACTGCCTACCGCAGCCTTGCCGGTGCCCTTCAGTACCTCACCTTCACCCCGCCTGATATTGCATATGCCGTCCAACAAGTTTGCCTACATATGCATGATCCCAGGGAGACTCATCTGATTGCTGCAAAACGGATTCTTCGGTACCTCCAGGGCACTCTCAACCTTGGTCTTGTAATTCCCCGGGCTGCTCCAACTCAACTCATTGTTTACACTGATGCTGATTGGGCCGGTTGTCCTGACACTCGACACTCCACTTCTGGCTACGCAGTCTTTCTTGGGGGCAGCCTTGTCTCTTGGTCCTCCAAGCGCCAGCCTACTGTCTCTCGGTCCAGCGCTGAAGCTGAATACCGCGCTGTTGCCAACGGCGTCGCTGAAGTCTCATGGCTCCGGCAACTTCTTCAGGAACTCCACCATCCGCTCCAGACTGCCATCCTCGTCTACTGTGACAATGTCTCCGCCGTCTACCTCTCCACCAACCCTATTCAGCATCAACGCACCAAGCACGTGGAAATTGATCTGCATTTTGTCCGCGAACGGGTCGCCATTGGTGCTGTCCGGGTCCTTCACGTTCCCACTACGTCACAGTTTGCCGACGTCTTCACCAAAGGCCTCCCTTCCTCGGTGTTTACTGGTTTTCGGTCCAGTCTCAACGTCCTTCCATCAGCCGTTCAGACTGCGGGGGGGTGTTAGACTCCTCATTAATCACTAGAACATTTACTATCTCTCAACTGTAATCCTCTCAACTGTAACCCTTTGGGCTACCCTCTCTCCCTCTATATATGTAATCCCCATGTAAACCTGTTCATCAATTCAGTCAAAGCCTTTTGGCATTCTCCAATAGTTTTGGGGGAGGTTAATGTAAATACTACTACCTTCTAAGTTCTCTCTGATAAAATTGTAGGTGCCATCAATATCAGTTCCAAGGAATGGATTTTGTACCTTCTAACTTTTTCCTGGGTGTATTTACTAACCAATTTATTGTTATAATCAGGTTCAATGTTCTCCTTGAATTTGATAGTGTGAGAGAGAATTTCTGTTGTTGTAAGGTTTCCAAACAACAACGTAAAGGTTCTTGTGGAAGGTGCTGATACATCAATGTTAAGCATTATGATAGCACAGATTAGTGATGGCCTTAATTGCTTTATGATTCGTTGAATGCTAAAATTTGAGAAGCTACAGAAAATCGTTTGTCAGGTTATTCATCGGAGGATTTATGAACATTAGTGATTGGTTCAAAAAGCCTGACGGATGCAGAATTCATTGAATGGCGGGAAGGTATGAAGAAGCTAGTACCTCCATGCAAGAGAGATCAGCAAAGCTCCGTCAGACAGCAGGTCTAGTGGAGTGCAATCTGACTCTTTCTTGGTGCAATCGGAATTGAAGATATGTTGCAGGATGGTGTTCCTGAGGCCATTGAATCCCTTCGACGGGCTGGAATCAAGGTGTTGGTTCTCACAGTAGAATAGTAGATAAGTGAGAAACTGCTATATCTGTTGGCTGATCATGTCCGTTGTTGACTCGAAGAATCAAGAATGCATTCGATTATCATACACGGTTCCTCGGAGTTTGATTAGCTGGGGCTAACTCCAATTGTGGAATAAAGTCTGCTGATTTTCGAAGGGGTTCGCATGGCGCAGAAGGTTTGTGTGATGGTGATATTTCTAAATTGAAATCTTCAAATGGCCAAATGTCTGAAAGTGATGTACAAAACTTTGAAATGACTGGAGTTGTTGCTGGTAACAAGTCAGAGACTCAGAGTACAGCGAGAAACTGACAAATTTTGAAGGCACCGAGCTAGCACTGATAATTGATGGGAGCTCCCCTGTGTATATTCTTGATAAAGATCATGATTCAGAGGTTTGATCTTAAACTTCAGAACAATATGCTTCCCCGGTCACGAATGTACAGATATGGGAGAAACGATACATGCGCTCGATAGAGTTTGTTGTAGTTTGTGTTTAGGAAACAAAGACGTAAATAGATACATATTATTTTCGCATTCCGTAAACCACCTTCATTTTCTTCCAGCTGCCAGTTGGAATTAAAAGTGTTACAGCAATACAAGGCTCAGTTCCTTAATGTAGTCGCTCCAAAACACACTGACCATGTTAGGACATCATTCATGATGTTACTAATTCTACTTGCCTTGATGTATTTTTTTTTCGGGATGAAATGGCGCTACTACGCAAGCATTGATTAGAGGTATTTTGGTTTATGCATTGGAGATTTTTGAGGCTTGGAGCTTATATGTAGAGAGTACGAGAGTGCTAAACTCAGTTTAAGGCATCTTACAGTATGATTGCAGAAAATGGGACCGTGAAAGTGCCTTGGATTTTAAAGTTCATGGTCCCTTGTTTCCTGTGCTTACTCAGGACTCAGGAGGAACGAGGAATTATTACTCAAACCTGAGAAAGTCAAAAGGACCACTGCACGTTGATTGAAACAAAGATCGGACCAATGCAAGAACAAAACGCTAGACATTTTAGGGTTCAACATTTTATACGATTCAACATTTCTAGCCATGAACCCAAGAATACTGCAACATGACAAGTACATCTGCCATCGCCGATATATAACTAAACTCACGATGCCTTTCAGCTCTGGCAACGCTGGATTTCTACCGGTAACCAGCTATGAGTCTACACCACCGTTAAGGATTACAAAGACAACCCTCGTATGCTCTCAAACTGATATAGTTTATTACGCCAACCTTTTGTATTGAATAGTCACAACTGGACAAGTAGAAATGTCTTGGTCAAACCGTTCAAAACAAGTCACCACCTGTACATCTGGAATCTTAAGCAAAGCTTTTGAACATGTCAGCTACTCGTGAATCCAGAGGAAAACGGTACTTCACTGCGATTGAGGAATATCAAAAAATATTAAAGTGAATCCTATCAAGCAAAAGTCCAGACAGAAACAAAGCTGCAGTTGAGTCTGCTATGCAGATATGCGTACAGGAATCTGCAGTAAGGATATCCCTAGCTAAAAAGAAATTTACAAGCCTAATCATTCATATAAATTATAAGTGTATAATAGGGAATGGCTTTTGCTATGCATTTGCTGTAAGATTGTGAAGAGTGCAAATGTGTGATAAACAGATATGTTTTACACAAACAGAATAACAAAAAGAAAGAGGCAGGTCCAAGAAGGGCGCAAAGTCAGTACGATCCAGGGACAAGCTTTGAGGTCACTCAACAATGTGTGGGGATAAGGATAACAAAAGTCAAAGTATAGTTTTGACCATGTATATCCAACCCTGTTACCTAGTCATCACAAATTCACCGTGCACCAACTTGCTAATTATTCTGATTTAAAATTCAAGGCATGGTGTTTGACTAGGCACAGTTTCAAAAACTAGACTTTGGCTTCTAATTTCTCACTATAATAATATAAGAAAGTACTTTCAAAAGCGAATCCAATGATATCAATTTTGTATTACAACACTTGTACTATGTGAAACTAATTTTTTGTTGATAATTATAAGGTTCGAGTCTTGAACACTGTGCCCGCCTTATAAAAAGAAATGGAGGGTGAAACAAACTGGCAAGACAGTAGATGTCATCAATACCACGCATTGACATGTACATTTCCTGACAAAATGAGCACATACCATAGCATTCCGCCAGGAGTACAGCTGCATTTGGGGCCAAAACTTATCATGCACGTTTATCCTCCGGAAAGATATGCATGTTTACCATATCTCCAGTTCCTTTCATTGCACTGCCTACAAGAGAGAGCCCTTCCTCATCAGCCCCCTCACCTGCATCCTCCGAATATGCAAATCTGTCGATGACAGGAACAGTAAAAACCAATGTTGGAATCTCATACATAGTACACAATGGAAGTACAAAGCTGATAACTGCATACTGTATCAGGATTAGTCATGCTTAGATTAATTATCAATATGAACTAGATATCTGTGAAGATTAAATGGATCAATACATATTTAAATATGTGAAAATCTTGAAGTATCAAATGGGTTGCTTTACAGCAGAGTTCATTATTGAATATAATGAATGTGATTGAAATTGTCTCTTTCAGCATATGTGCTTGTGCACCTGCACTTAGCAAATAAGGCTTCTTGACACAGTATAAACGGATGGCAACTTATACGATGAGATATAGTGCTAAAATTGACAAATCTGTAATGTTAACAAGAAGAAGGAACCAACTCAAGCAAATAATCTAACTGAAATGAGAGGGTGAAATTCAAGTCAAAATATTACCCTGTTGGATTACGAGATGGAGACCAAAGGGTGCATATGATAGCAAGGAGGGCATAGGAAAGGACATTCCAAAAGGCAGGGATGATCCAAGCACGTTGCCAAAGTTCACTCAATGGATCAGTCGCATTGAAATATAGCTGATTCAAAACAAAACAAGCAGACCATAATCAATGAGTTGCAAAAAGGTCACCACTATTTTTTTCTCTTAAACATTGTCAAGCAATCTGTGGTCACAATGACTAAAAGAAAATGTCTACAGACATCTTTCTTCAATCTATTTTATGATAATGATAAACATATAGAAGAGGGGAAAGAACTAAACTTGGCTCTTGCTCTTACATTCCGAAATCATTTGCATGAGGCAAATAATTTCAAGTGGCTACATGACATCTACATTACATGGACCACATAAATGAAAACTTTAGAGCTGATAAAAGATACCTCATAGCCAATCCAAGCGATCGAAATAAGCACCGACACAGCCAGAGAATTTGTAAACTTCCGATACAATTCAAGTTTTGCCATGCTTCTCCGCAGCTGTAATGTAATAAAATTAAAACAGATGAGGCACTGGGTATGTGACAGATTAAAATCTCATTTCAGTAAGATATAGAAGTGTGGCCACCTTATGACACTGAACATGTAAAACAGATGAAAGACATGGTCATAATTTAAAACTGGAAGGTTAATATTCTGTGTAACCAGATAAGGATTTGCAAAAATGTAAGCAATGCAGTATGGACTTGTAGGTATTTTTCAGAAAGATTGGGAGTGCTAAAAACCAATCATACATGGCAATGCTTTGTAGTAACACATTGCACAGTGCAAATGATCTAGCTCATAAAAGGGATCATATTCAGGGATTTCTGAGGTCATAAAGTAGCTACCTGTAGCTTCTCTAATGTTCTAGAGAGGGATGAAAATATCCAGATGATAAAGGTAGCATCAAGTATTGCAACAGGCAACACTAGGAATAACCTTGTCTTTCCAGAGAAATCGTTGATATTTCCCAGATTTTCAACAAGTTCAAGAGCTTCTGAAGCAACAAAATAGATGAAACCAAGAGCAGCAACTCTTGATGTTATTCCTCCCAATGTGGGTAGAACAATACCATAGCCCATTGAAACTACCAATAGAAGAAGCCGAGATACAGTCTTCTTCACAGCAGTAAATGTAACTGCCCACAAGGTAATGCCCATAGGTCTGGTTCCAGTTAAATTAAAGTTAGCATACTCAAAATACCAGAAAGCCATTTCACACATGCCAAGTGCAATAACAGCTGTTATATGGTAGTGCAGCTGCAAAATGTCCTTCCAGCATCGCACAAACTGAATGAACCATAGAAGTCCAAGTGCAAGATATGCAAGTGACATGAAACCATAAAATGTCATCATTGGAGCCATTTTACCAGGGAGATAACCTTGTGGATTTCTCCAAACAGTCCTGCCTGTAATCTTCAATCCCTTAAGTTGAGGGTCGCAGAACATAAAATAGAGGTAATACATTCCTGTTTTGTTTACTGACACCAATTGAGGCAACATAGTGGTTTCTTCGTTTTTACCCTCAAAGAATGTCTGGATTCTTTTAGGCCATTCAGGATTATCAGGATTTGGACGTATGATCACTTCACCTACTCTACAAGATTTCTCCTTATCAAGCTCAGGGGTGCAGCATATTGCATCAGAATGAAGGTATGAACCTCCAATTTTATCCCTGTCCTGTATCTCAACAATTATAGCCTCCACCAATCCTGTCTTTTGCTGCATCTCCTCATGCCTAGATGCTGACTCCAGGGTCCGACGGAAAACGACAGTGTCAAACCTGAAAGAGCAATCCGTTAGATAACACCAAAGTATAGATTTGAAGGGCATCTAACCACGCCATTCTCATCTCCATTATTTTAATATTAGCCCATCCAGTTTAACACAAAAAATTGTGAAACAGTGCCTAACAACATGCATGCTCCAAATAATTGGTCCTAAACTCCTAATATCCATTACTCTACTGCTCTGCAACATAATAACAGAGTAGTGTCACGAAGCAAGTGCCATGATACATAACCTAAGCGATTACTGTCTGTTACATGTTAGTGGCATCAGAGCATGCCAAGCATACTGTAATTTGATACGCAGAAGATGCATACCGTCCAAACAACGATTGTTTGTGTCTCCTTATTGGAGACTTGGTGCAAAGATGCAGTGATGCTCCCTAATTCCAGCACCATAAGTCATAACACGACAGCCAAAAAACAACCGAACTAGTGGAGCTAGTCAAACAGAGTGTGACACACACTAAATCACGACAATTTACATATAACAGGAACTAACTTTCAACAGCTACAGGCCTACAGCTGTGTCCAACTAAGTGCAGATCAATTTTTTTTAAAAAAAATCAGGCCTGACCCCTCACACATAATTCCAGCATCAACATCAAGAATCCTAGGAGCTGGGGTAAACACTCAAAGACAAAGCCAAACAAATTAAGAGCTAACAAAGTAAGTAGTAGTCAACACAGTGGATCACAAGCAATTAAAACAATGAATCCATCAACTTTTAGCACCTCCATATTCCCAGCTTCCCCACACGCTCGGCAAACGAAGCTAGAGCTGAACTAGGTAAAGTAGTCAAATGAGTGCAACATCACAACTATTCACATCAAACAATAATTAATTAGTAGCAGCCATACAAAATTAGGTCAACAGGTCAGTCTATTCGAGCACAAAACGGAAAGAATTTCCGCCTCAAACATCACGTACTACCAAAACAGTCAAGACGCAAAGCAATTCTGCTGTCCCACCTCCCAACTTGACCCTTCTACACTACCCGCCGTACGCACCATTACCCCGAACAATCAATCCATTCGAGATCAACAAAACGCGCTGCATTCGACATTCGCATCTGATCCTGGCCCCAGGTACCCCACGATGCGCACGCGATCCGCAAAACCCTAGGGGTGGAGGCGAGCCGCGAGGGAGTGAGGAATGGCCGGATTCGCTGGGACGGGCGGGAGGCGGGGGGCGCGGGCGCGTACCTGATGAAGGATGCGGAGGAATTGGAGGACGGGTCGGAGGCGTAGAGCCCCTCGCTCCCGCCGTGGAAGAAGAATGAGTTGGCCCGCGGCGCGAAGCCACCGCCGGCGTACTCGTGGACGGACGCGTCGGCGCCCCGCGCCGCGAGGAGGGCGAGCAGGGTGAGCCCGAGCGCGAGCGGGAGCGCGGTGGCCCGCCGCGGCGGCCGCATCGTAGTGGGGGCGCGGGAGGGCGCCGCCGTCGCCGATTGCTGGTTGGCGGCGGCTTGTCCTTGCTGCTGGCTGCTCGAGTCGAGAGGGGGGTGGTGGGCGATGGATGGAAGGTTCGAGGGCTCGCCTTGCTGGCAGCGGGAGAGGAGGTGGAGGATGGTTAAGGTTGGTGTACCAGGGGCATCAGCATCGCTTTGTGTTGCCGGTTTAAGTGATCCGTGACCGTGAGACGTGACGATGATAGGAAATTAGGAACAGGGATGGTGAGAGGAGTGGAAGATTTTCTGCTCAAAGTGTGGCGTGTGAAGAAAAACTGGTCATAATTGTAATGAGGACCTCGATTTTTTTTTTCTCGAATACGCAGGAGAGCTGCGTATCATTGTATTAAGCAGATAGAAAATTCAGTACAAGATGCACCGTAGTGCAAGAACCACATGCAAGAACCACATGCGGACTACTCGCAAAACAGACGTCCTAGCTTACGCGCGCCCGCAGCAATCCAGAGCTCGGTCTCCCCCTTGATTCTATCTAGGATTACAGACACGGATGCCGGGCGTTGATCGAACAATCTAGCATTGCGCTCCTTCCAGATGAACCAGGCTGCCATCATGAAGAGCGATGCCGCTCCCTTCTTCCTCCTGGGTGTCTGCGCGGCCAGAAGCTGCTCCCACCAATCGCGTAGTGTCACGGCCGCCCCAAATGTGCAGGAGCATCGGGCCCAGGTGAAGGCCAGCCAGTAGATTTCCTTCGCCACCGGACAGGTAACCAGTAGGTGATCGGCCGATTCCGGCAGTTGATCGCACAAAAGGCAATATTCATGGGCTTCAAGGTTGCGTCTACGTCTTGTATCCGCTGTCCAGATTCTACCGCGACACGCCAACCACATAAACAGCTTGACGCGTAGGGGCGCCCAGGACTTCCAAATGAGTCGGGCTTCCGGGCGACGAGGAAGTTGTCGATGCAGGAGTTGGTAAGCTGATCGCGCACTGTATCGACCATCCGGCGAGCCCGTCCAGCGCACGGCATCCTCCTGGTCCGGATGCAGCTGAACTCCTTCCAAACGATCCCAGAGGTTTAGGTATTCGATGATCGCCTCGACTGTCAGCCCGCCGGAGATGTCCTGCACCCAGCTCCTGTCCGGCAATGCTTGCAAAACCGTGCGCACCTTCTTCACTCGGGGACTGACCAGCGAGCTGAGAACGGGCGCCAGGTTTTTGATCGACTCGCCATTGAGCCAATTGTCCGTCCAGAAAAGCGTGGTAGCACCGTTGCCCACCCGAATCGCAATTGAGGCATCGAAGAGTTGTTGTACCTCTGGTTCCACCTTCATTTGTAGCGATGCCCAAGCCTTGTCTGGTTCCGTGCGTTGTAGCCAAAGCCAGCGCGTGCGCAGCGCCACCCCGGCCAGCCGGAGGTCGATGACTCCTAGCCCGCCCTTGGCCGTGGGTATGCAGACCGATTTCCAGGCTACCAAGCATTTACCGCGAACCGAAGCATCCCCACCGGCCCAGAGAAATCTCCTTCTGATTTTGTCAATGTCCTCAATTGCCCACGCCGGTAGTTGGGCCGCCATTAGCGTGTAAGTTGGTATCGTTGAGAGCACTGCCTTGGTGAGCACTAGCCGTCCACTCTTGGGCATTAGCGGCCCCTTCCACACCGGCAGCTTCGCCGCCACCTTGACAACTATTGGCCGGATGTAGGATCGCGGAATTGGTCCAGTAGATAGGGGGACACCCAGATATGTGATCGGGAATTGGCTTATCTGGCAGAGCAGCACCTCCTGCAGTTCATTCAGGAGCTCATCCGCGCCATGTATGGGGGTGATGGAACACTTGGATAGGTTGGTCTTCAAGCCCGTAGTGTCCCCAAATATGGCCATGATCCGCGCAATCACCCGCGCTTCCAGTACAGTTGGCGAAGCAAACAAGATAACATCATCTGCATATAGGCTGCATTGATATTTGATCGCCGGATGCCCAATGGGTTGCAGCAACCCCTGCTCGCTGTCCTTGCCGAACAGCCTGCTCAGAGTGTCCATCACCAAGATGAAGAGCATAGGCGACAGGGGGTCGCCCTGCCGTAGCCCTCGTCGGTGGTCAATTGCATGCCCAGGCCGCCCATTGAGAAGAACCCTGGTAGAGGCCGTGGAGAGGAGCAAAGATATCCAATCGCGCCAACGGCGACCGAAACCCCATGCTCGTAGCAGATCAAGCAGGAACGGCCAATCTACCATGTCAAACACCTTTGATATGTCTAGTTTCAACAGCACCTTCGGTATCTTCCTTGCCTTGAGCAGCCTCGCCGCACACTGAACATATTTATAATTGTCTTGGATGCACCGTCCTTTGATGAAGGCGCTCTGATTGCGCTGAATGAGATCATCGAGTCTCGGCGACAGTCGATTGGCCAACATCTTGGATATCAGCTTGGGAAAACTGTGAATTAGACTGATAGGCCTGTAGTCACTCGGCTTCGCAGCGTCCGGCTTCTTCGGTATCAGTGTCAGTAGGGCGGCATTTAGGCAGTAGAACTGTCGCCGGTCGAGGCAGTAGAAGGCATTTACTGCCCGTAGGACATCATCCTTGATCACTGGCCAGGCGCTTTTGTAAAACGCACCAGTCATTCCGTCCGGACCCGGGGATTTGTCACTCGGTAGGTCCCTGATCGTGTTCCAGACCTCCTCCTCGGTGAAGGGCAGGTCGAGAGCTGTAAGATCCTGTTGCATAATGCCTAGCGCCTCAAAATTGAGAGTGGCTGTCCTGGTAGACTGCTGGCTCAGCAGCTGCTCGTAGTAGTGCTGCAGAATCGCTGCCATGGCTTCATGTTCAGTTACGCGAACACCGTCGGCTTCCAGTGATCTGATGAAGTTTTTCCTCTTCCTATAGCTTGCATGAAGATGAAAGAACCTTGTGTTTGGGTCGCCTTCCTTTAGGTAGGTGATCCGGGAGCGTTGCCGGGCAATGGTGCGCTCAAGAGAGGATAAACCAAGACATAGTCCCTTCAGTTGTTGTCGCATCGCAGCTTCCTCCGGCGAGAGCTCCCGCCTGTCCTGTGCACGTTCAAGTTGTAGAACTACCTCCTTGGCCAGCAGCAGCTGCTCTTTGATGTTCCCAATCTTTCTGTCCGCCCAGCTCCGAAGTTCTTTGGCGACATTGCGGAGCAGACAGTCGAGGCGACGGAATGGGTCCAAGACATGGACCGGACATTGCCAACCGCGCTGCACCGCGTCCAGATAATCATCGAATTTCAGCCAGTAGGACTCAAAGTGGAACCTGGGCTTGGACTTGATCAACGCGGCGTTGGAGTGCATCAAGATGGGGCAGTGATCAGATATGTCGGACGAGAGAGCTTCTAAGAAGCAGTATGGGAAGAGCTCCTCCCAGTCCAAAGAGGCGAGCAAACGATCGAGTTTTACCAACGTCGGGTTGCTGCGCTCATTACTCCAGGTGTATAGGCGCCCGTGCAGGTACATGTCCCTGAGCTCCAAATTGTCCACCACCCGACGAAACAGGGACATGTTGCGTCGATTGATACGCGGGTTATTCTTATCCGTGTCGTCCAGGATGAGATTGAAATCTCCCACGACCGCCCATGGTCCTGGGCAAGCATCACGTATAGCCTCAAGTTCGTCCATGAACAGGGCTTTATCACCATCTGCCTGGGGTCCGTAAACCGAAGTTAGCCACCAGGATAGTTCACCGCCGCAGTGATTGATTCTCACAGTGATGGAGAAGCAACCAACATGAGGATCGCAAATCCGAACGAGAGACTCACGCGCGGCAATCAGGATGCCACCTCTAGTCGCCGACGCAGGCAAATACGCAAATTCAGTGTATTGAACACCAAGCATGGATAACAAAATATTCTGGGAGATCACGCCAAGTTTTGTCTCCTGGAGGCAGATGATTGTTGGCCTAATCTCGCCCACCAGGATCCGAATTGTATCACGTCGCGCCCTCATGTTCAGGCCGCGCACGTTCTAGGAGAGTATGGTGTATTGATCCATGGAAACACACACCTCGAGGTCGACCACGCGCACGCTTAGGCCGCTAGCACTCCCATTGAGGGAGATACCCTGCCCAGAGAAGGAAAGAGATGGTTGACCGCGTCCCTGTGCGATGGGGGTAGCTTCTCATTGCCAAAATATTGGTCGAGCGCCTGCCTAGACGTGGAAGTGGCATTGTCCTTGTCCTTGACGATCCCCAAACGTTGTGAGAGTAGAACCTCCGCCCGGCGCGCCGGGGGAACATTGGCCAAAGCCAGTGTGGCTTGCCGCTGGCTGCGCTTCGGCAGGGTCAGGGGCAACTCGGACTCCGGTTTCCGGTTACGGGTGAGGCGCGGCGGCGCATCGATTAGTGGCGTAGCAATGCGGCACTGCACGGCGACAGCGAAGTCCCGTAGCGCAGTTGGTTCCGTAGATGTAGGAGCAGCTAGCTGCGACGGCTCGATCGGGACTGCGACGGGCGTGGTGGGTTCATCGTGTTGGGGTGGCGGCGCAACGTGAGGCTCGGCCACAGAGCTGAGCGCGGCCTCAAACAACGACAGATCGACGTCGCGAGGCGTCAAGGGATGGGCCGTTACACTTTGCAGCCCAGAACCCATGCCGCTATGGGCCGGGCCGGTCTTGGCCAGACTGACCGCGAGGGGAGCCAGCTCAAGGGACATGGGGTCCCACGCTCTGCCCACATCACCCGAGAGCAAAACCGTCGCGGTGCAAACCGCCGGCTCGCCCACAGGAATGTTGTCCCCGATCACCCGTGCCGGCGAAGCAGACCGGCTCCATCCTGCCGCCTCCTCATGCATGGGGTCCTGGGCCACGAACGGACAGGGCGGTGTCGGGCAAAGCGGAAAAAGGTCAGGCTCCGCCAAATCCTAACGATTGGATGGGGTAGCTTTGACCAACCGTTGCGCCTCGCCCGAGGGGAAGGTGCCGGATGTCTTGTCCTGAGCGGTGGCCTCCTCCGCAGCCACTGTCCCCATCGGCAGGACAGTTGTCGCTACCCGCTCGTTTGAATCCGCATTGGGAAAGTTGGGAAGCACGGACGGTGTGGCCTCGTGGTGGACGTCACCCGAAGTGGTAAGGCTGGGCCCACCAACCTCGTTCGGCGCACCCATCATCGCGGAAGGGCCGGTCCCAGCTGCTGGAGCCCGTCGCCCCTCGCCGGAGCCGCCGCGCGGCGCAGCAGTGTCCCGTCGCGGGAAGGCGGAGAAGACCGGACCGGCATGGCCCTGGCGGAAGCCGTAGTGGCGATCCGGGTTGCCATCCGGCCCGCTATCCCCGTCGTCGGAGAGGGAGTCGCTGGACGTGGACGGCGTGCGCGGCCGGAAGTCGGCGATGCTCCGGAGGTGGATGTCGACATGGTAGATTAGCGTACGCTTCTTACGTAGGTATGGCGGGAGGTTGCTGAAGATGCGATGCACGTCGGGGTCGGAGTGCACAACAGGGATCTCCTTCTCCGCAATCCGCAGCTTGCGCGACGGCGGGATGGCACCCGGGTGCTCCGTCCAAGCATGTACCTCACAGTGCTTGAGGTCTTCCTTGCGCAATGTCTTGTCCCCCAGCTTCTCCACCCAGCAAAATGGAGCAAGTAGCTTGCTCACGATGTCGAGGTTGCAGGCGTGTGGCGGGATGCCGACCAGCTCCAAGGTTACCTTCTGTAGCAGGGTCTTCGACTTGGCGTGAGCCAGCCGCGTCCACGGCCGGAGAGCCAGCACGGTGGAGGCGAGCGGCACCGGGCTGGCGGCAAGCAGCCTGTCCCTGGCCGCCTGGGAACGGCAGCAGACCAGGAACGGCTCAGGGTGGGACGGCTTGACGGTGAACTCATCCGTCGCCAGACCGGTCGAAACGCAGATGGCCGCCAAGACATCCGCCGGCGAGAACTCCGCTGAGACGTTGCCAACCTGCGCGACCAGGGCAAGATGGAGGCGCGCCTCTTCCGCAACCATCTCGTCGCTGAACTCGACGTAGCAGTACCCCGGTTCCGCCGACAGAGAGTCGGTGTCTGACGGACCCGTCGAAGTACTGACAGCAGGCGAAGAGTGACCGCCGTTGCCCGGCGACGGCTGCGGAGAGGGCGTGCGGGAGGGGGCCTCGGACGCCAGTGGCGTAGCAGATCCGTTAACCCTCACAAAACGACGATGTTGCTGCCCTTGGGCTGCCCCGGTGGATGTCCCGCGCACTGCCGCCGCACGCAACGGTGGCTGTGCCTGTTGACATTGCTAACGTCATCGACTAGAAATGGATATAAGATCCATCTCTATCGACGACACCAGGAATGCAGAGGTATATCTTAACATGATGCTAAGTGTATATCGGATGTTGCTTTCAGATAAACTAAAAGATGAATTCCGACACGATTCATAGCACAACTCGATATAGGTTGTCAGCCTGACAGGTGTGCCTGAAAACGCATGGATATGGTACTCTTACATATGCCTTGGATCTCTAGAAAAGAAGATATATATATAAACAGGGTATCCGCAAGCGCACAGATATGAATATACCATTGTAGCATTTTAACCAGGAGTAAAATCAGGTATCGTATTTATATTCTACCACAGGGAAAGAAGTCTTTCTAATCCATAATAGCTAATACATGCTCATCTCTCAGTTTTATAATGTAGAGTGGCCAAAATATATCAATTGCTATAAATAGGGGTAAGTCACATAAAATATATAGAATGATAGCACTGTTCAAGTCATAACTTCATGAGCAGCTAGAAAGTGTCATTATAGCAAGAGAAACGTAGCAAAGCCTAGCTAGAGAGGATACTCCTAGGTAATTCTAAACTATATGTCAATGCAAACTATGATTAATGCAAACATTTAGCAATCACGAAAGAAGAACTATTATATCAATGCATGGGGAGACTATCCAGGAGGATCAAGGCCGAAACTTGAAACAACCCAAACAGTATAAGGCTCCACTAGTCCTATACACAGGGGGTGGACTACGAAGGACTCAATAGTGCTGTCACCACCACGATCTACCACACGACCCGGCATATAGGGTGCAATCGCAGATAAATACAATATAAGCACCACGCTTACACTATCTTTACCGTTCACCCATGTTAACAAATGATCTAGGTGAGGGCTATACGACTCCATACATGAATATAAAGGCAAATCAACTATGCTAAACATGTAATCATAATAAACACCAAAGTATATAATGTCGAATATAATCATTAATAAGAACATATGTCTATATGACAAATATAAAGAACTAGATAAGAACTTACAAGAGCGAAGCTAGATCAGCCTCTAGACGATCAGGAGCCAAGTAGACACCTTGCCTCCTCCTAGATCTAAACTAGCTAGCTACTCTGCTATATGGTGTTTCTAGGGCGTAGAGTCTCTGACTTGATGACTTGATCTGATGTATGACAGATTCAGATGCCTCTGCCAGGGGGCAGGGGGCTGCTTATATAGTCCAGAGGGGTGGACGTGCGCCGTAGGATCAAACCGACCTAAACATGTGGTTTAGATTGATCTTCATAGGCGGTGGAGGAACATTCCAGAAGCCGGGCCCATTTGGCGCCAGGGGGTGGCCGACCGGCCCCACCACTGGGCCGGTCGGTCTGGTGTGGGCCCCACTCGGGGTCCACTTCGGCCAGGTGGGTCCTTGATCCTTCTAGATGCTTCTTTTTTAGGTGCTAAGCCACGTTGAGTTCCGGAGCCTTCTGGAGTCTTCTAGAGTGGTTTCTTTGCATAATTTCTAAATAGTCCCTGTAAATTCATAGATTCACCAAAACTCGTGGAAATTGTTAATATAAACCCTAATAAGGTGATCTAATTATATTTTAGTCCTTTTTCCAATGAATGTGAGGGATAAAATGCATAGATAAAATGTGTCAACAGTGCCCGCGGGCAGTGCCTGGCGATGTGGTGCAGCTCGTCACACTTAACAAGATATGGATGATAGTGTTGAATGGATGAGGGTGAAAGGTGGTAAGCCTTTTAGCCTAGCTCTTGGACTATATCTCTCTTTTTAAGATTTTTTTAAGATCTGGGCTTTCCATTCTTGGAGAGGTGGGCTCTACTCACCCCGGACTTTTGTCCATTTTTTCCTCTCTCCTTAGAGATGTGGGCTCTACTCGCCCTCGGACACGTGTCCATTATTCATCTCTAAAATTTATTTCTTTTAGGGAGGTAGGCCCTTCTCGCCTAGTATGACACTTGTCATTTTCTCTCCCTCTCTCTTCTCACTTTTTCCTCTCTTTTTTTTCGAATGTAGCCCCAGAATCTTTTTTTAACATTGAGAGAGATATATCCTAGAGTTGCATGAGCTGTATGGCTTGATGGAAAATACGTACTTCCATATCAGAAGCAGCATAAATGGCGGAATGGAATGATCTTGATGTGTATGACAAGCTCTTAAGGATCATTGACACAGGAACTCATCATATAAGATTTTTCATTTAAGATAAATCCAGGAATCCAGCTTCTCTAAGAAAATGATCAATAGCAACTCAACTTTTCATGAATTATCTTTCAAAGCCTAGACTCAGATTAAGCATATACTTGCACAGGTTTTGGGTTTAGAGCAAATTAAGCATTTAAACTTCAGGAGAATCTAGGTTTGAAAACTAAGCACTTTAAAAGGAATTACGACGGAGCAACTATTCATCATCTCCAAGCATATATCATCAAGATCATTATTAAAAAGAAAAACCAACTAGCAGACTCTAGCATTTTATTCAAACTAAGACTTTTAACTAAAACTCAACTAGCTAAAAACATAGGATAGTGATACTTATCGTGATAACTGGGGGTGCTCTCCCCCAAGCTGGATCTTGAAGTGATTCTTGATTCATCCTTGGAACTTGTTTACCTTCAGGTCCTTATTAATTTCTCCCTGTAAATATTAGTCTCGCACATACCCGAAGGAACAAATTCTAGGATTATGCTGTGAGCCTTCATGTGCCCACTTCTTTTTGGGTTTTTCTGAAATGTGTGGATCTTCATGTGCCCACGTATTTTTGTGAATTTTTATATGCAAAAGGGATGCTAAATGCAAAAACATGTGAATGCAAAAAAAAATTTATTAATTTTTTTTTATGCCGCCACGGTACGGAGTACATGGGGCCTTAAAGAATGCAAAAACAGAAAATATTTTTATGATTTTTTCAATGCAGGTATAAGGAAATAAACATGCTAATCTAAATATGCAGTGCAGAATATAAAGATAAATACCGAGTTACCTCTCGGCGAGAGCTTAGAGTACTTACTCCCATAGCGTAGATGTAGTGGCCATTGATTGATCAGTTGATGACGCGGGTAGGGATTGGTCTTCCGAAGGTGTACTTTGATCTTTCTTCCTCCAAACTTGTTTCTTCGGTGGAGACCTTTCTGGAGTAACAGGTTCAGAATACTGGGCTGGCAGAAGCTGAGCGGACTTCTCCTTAATCTCTTCTTCAATGTTCTTGACATCCGTCAACTTTGTGTTCAGCTTGCGTTGTAATCTCTGAAGGCGTCTCCGCGTCTTGTTCTTCTTGGGCTGCTCAGGATTAGTATAAGTATTGAAGTAGCAGCATACCCTTTCAGTTCTGAACTGGAAGTGGATCTCGGCAGTCCTGATATAGATGATTGCTCTTGTTGTGTTCAGGAACGGTCTTCGAAGCACGATGGGAGGATCTTGCTCATCTCCCATGTCTATGACTAAAAAGTCAGTCAGGACATAGTTGTCCTTTATCTTGACAGGTACATCTCGTGCAATTCCTTCCGGGAACCGTTGTGATTGATCCGCCATCTGCAACATTATATATGTGGAATACAAAGGCAGGTCACCATATATTAATTCATAGGTTACCTTAGACATTAGGTTAACGCCCGATCCCGTGTCGCAGATAACTCGCTGGAAGTTCCATTGATTGATGGAGCAGTGGATTGATGGAACTCCAGGGTCTTCAAGCTTTCGCAGTAATGGTGAAGGGAACAGGTTCTTATTCTCTGATTGATTCGTGTTGATCATCCAAACTTCCTTCACATGCGATTGAGGTTGATTATTCTTCTTGTTCCTCCTTCTATCTCTTCTCGTCTTCTCGACAACTGGCTCGTGTTCTTGAGGGTAAGGATATCGGGGGTGCGCAGGAGCTTCTAGGATTTTGTTCTTGCAATTGAATCTCTCCTTCCTCCCATTGATGGAGAAGATGATCTTAGCGGCGTCGACGTAGATGATGGCTTTGGCTGTGGCAAGGAAAGGACGTCCCAAAATGATTGGAGCGTTCTCACTTCCCCCAATCTCGATAACAACGAAGTCGGCAGCCACGTAGGAGCGTCCTATCCCCAGACATACGTCGTCTAGGATACCCTCGGGGTGGCATAGTGATAGGTCTGCAAGCTGCAAGCACATGGTTGTATATAATAAAGGTGGACCATTAATTTTCTTATATATTACCTTAGGCATTATGTTGACGCTAGACCCAAAGTCACAAAGTGCATTCTTGAAGGTGTAGGCTCCAATAGTGATGGTGATGACGGGCCTTCCTGGATCTCCTCTTTTGGCGGGCATGCCCCAGTCAGTCCATCTTGGGACTTCTTCTATCTTATTCGAACACAGATCTGCAGAATAGATATCGACAAGATTTGCAGATTTTAATTCTTCCGGCTGGCCCGGAATCTTACCTGGGTTAGCCGTGGGAACAGATGATGCCAGCTGAGAAATCTGAGATTCTAGCATCTTATTAAAGCTATGTTGGTTCTTGATGGCAGAAGAAAAACTTTCCATTTTATTACTAATAGTTTCGAGCATTTTATCATTGGAAGCTAACTTCTTAGACAGATTATCCATAATTCTACCCTGGTTTTGGACTAAGTCTCTTAATGGTGAGAAATTATTGGAAGAATTATTACCTTGATAATTACCTGAATAGTTACCTGGGTAGTTGGTTCTCTGCTGAGTCCATCCTTGATTCTGCTGGGGACGATATTGGTTGTTGTTGTTGTTGATGTAGTTCACGTCCTCCTCCAGCTGAGGGCATTGACTCCCTGAGTGTCCAGTGTTTCCACATTCTTCACAGGTCATGCGGGATTCGAAGAGTTGCATGACTTCCTTCTTCTCAGGGGCTCTGTCTTCAAGCCTCTTCATCAGTAAATCCATTTTGGCAGACAGCATGTCTACCTCCTTGAGCTGGTGCATTCCTCTTTCTTTCTTGCGGGGTTGACGTTCCTCGTTCCAAGCTTGATTGGACGCCATCTTTTCCACAAGGTTAGTAGCTTGAGTAAGTGTAAGGGACAGGAAAGCACCTCCAGCTGTAGCATCTATCGTTTCACGGGTGTTGGTAGAGAGCCCGTGGTAGAAGGTCTGCAAGAGCAACCAGTTTTCCATTCCATGATGTGGGCAATCTGCAATGTAGTCTTGAAAGCGCTCCCATGCTTCAGGAACAGATTCCTCGTGTTGCTGCTGGAAACTCGAAATTTTCCCCCGTAAGGCATTGGTTTTGCCTATAGGAAAGAATTTTGCCAGAAAGACAGTAGAACACAATGCCCAAGTTGTAAATTTGTCTTTGTTGGAGTAGATCCATTGCTTCGCTCGCCCCAATAGTGAGAATGGGAATAAACGAAGTAGGACTGCATCACTTGGAACATCTTTGATCGTGAAGGTGCCACATATCTCCAAGAAATGTTGAAGGTGTTTGTTGGCATCTTCATGACCTTTTTCACAAAATTGGCTAGCTTGTACCATGTTGATCAGTGTAGGCTTGAGCTCAAAAGCAGCATCTCCTACAGCGACTGTCGGACCAGTTCGAATGTTGTCCGGGGTCGGTGCGGAGTATTCGCGTAGGGACTTGTTTGCCATTACTTCAAACGTGGGTGTTAAGCTTCGCGCTGTTGAATCTCCCAAGGCAGAAGTCGTGGGTCGAGAATCAGGAGACCTGAGCTTTGACCTTGCCTTCCTTAAGATTTTCTCTGGATCTGAAACGAAGTTTTCTGCAAGATTCTTATTCATACATTACCCTGAAATAAGATAGACAAAAGTGGAAAGAACAAGGGTAAACCTGTTTAAGCAATGATTATTTGGATTCTCGATACATTATATGTGAGAGATGCATGCATGTTATTACTGAAATTTTTTTATCTAGGCTATAGACTTTCTTTCCCCGGCAACGGCGCCAAAAATACTTGTTGACATTGCTAACGTCATCGACTAGAAATGGATATAAGATCCATCTCTATCGACGACACCAGAAATGCAGAGGTATATCTTAACATGATGCTAAGTGTATATCGGATGTTGCTTTCAGATAAACTAAAAGATGAATTCCGACACGATTCATAGCACAACTCGATATAGGTTGTCAGCCTGACAGGTGTGCCTGAAAACGCATGGATATGGTACTCTTACATATGCCTTGGATCTCTAGAAAAGAAGATATATATATAAACAGGGTATCCGCAAGCGCACAGATATGAATATACCATTGTAGCATTTTAACCAGGAGTAAAATCAGGTATCGTATTTATATTCTACCACAGGGAAAGAAGTCTTTCTAATCCATAATAGCTAATACAAGCTCATTTCTCAGTTTTATAATGTAGAGTGGCCAAAATATATCAATTGCTATAAATAGGGGTAAGTCACATAAAATATAGAGAATGATAGCACTGTTCAAGTCATAACTTCATGAGCAGTTAGAAAGTGTCATTATAGCAAGAGAAACGTAGCAAAGCCTAGCTAGAGAGGATACTCCTAGGTAATTCTAAACTATATGTCAATGCAAACTATGATTAGTGCAAATATTTAGCAATCACGAAAGAAGAACTATTATATCAATGCATGGGGAGACTATCCAGGAGGATCAAGGCCGAAACTTGAAACAACCCAAACAGTATAAGGCTCCACTAGTCCTATACACGGGGGGTGGACTACGAAGGACTCTATAGTGCTGTCACCACCACGATCTACCACACGATCCGGCATATAGGGTGCAATCGCAGATAAATACAATATAAACACCACGCTTACACTGTCTTTACCGTTCACCCATGTTAACAAATGATCTAGGTGAGGGCTATACGACTCCATACATGAATATAAAGGCAAATCAACTATGCTAAACATGTAACCATAATAAATACCAAAGCATATAATGTCGAATATAATCATTAATAAGAACATATGTCTATATAACAAATGTAAAGAACTAGATAAGAACTTACAAGAGCGAAGCTAGATCAGCCTCTAGACGATCAGGAGCCAAGTAGACGCCTTGCCTCCTCCTAGATCTAAACTGCGGCTCGGCGGCGGGGAAGCTGACGGTCCGACGGCGGCGCCACCCGGGGAAAACACATCTTCCCTCGGCGTGGAACCCGCCACGACAGAGCCGCGAGGCATGACCACCGAGGAGGCCTCGCAACGGTGGTGGACCTCGTGTCGTGGGAGGCGAACAGCCCCAGCAGCAGCGCTGCTGGTCGGTGGTGTGCGCAGACGTTTGCAGTCTCTGGCGATGTGGTGGAGGTTGAAGCAACGCAGACACCGCGTGGGACGCGTGCAGGTGGCACGGTGGTGACTGTACGACAGATGGTTGAGGCAGCGCCCGTCAAGTAGTGCCGGCAAGCAGCGCCTCGGAGCCAGGTCCTGACGAGACGTCGCGGTCCGCGGTGGGGGTCGCGAAGCCTGGCGAGGTAGGACCTTGCTCCAGCCGTCACTGTCAGGCAGGGAGAAGCGCCGGCGACGAGGCTGGTGCACGACGGCGTCGGGCACCTGCGGCCCGAGGCACTGGTGCACTGGGATGCGGCTGTCGGTCGCACTCCGAGCGCACTGACGACCAGACCGGGAAGGAGGTGGTATGCGCCTGTCATCACGCCCGCGGAGCGGGAGGCCGAAGATGAGCTCCGGCGGCCGGCGGCCCCTCCTCTTGGTCTGTCGAGGGCGGCGACGGCGGCTGCCAGCCTGCGGCAAAGGATGCACCGAGATTGTCGACGAAGTGGAAGGCTGGACCTTGTACACACCAGAGGAGGGGATAGGCGGCGGCGGTGTGCGGCACACGACATCGGCGAAGGACGGACGTGCCGAGTCGTCGTCGTTGTCATCCTCTGAATCGGCCCACCGCAACTGCTTGGAGCGGCCGAAGGAGGCGGCGACCGGGTGGAAGGGGGGAGCTGCAAGGGAGAGGAGGCGCAGCGGGGGTGAGGATGAGGGGCCTGAGGCGCAGCTCACCCCGAACGTACGCGTCGGGGGGTTGGATGGCCCCAGTTCAGCCGACCCGGGCATGGGGTCCGCCCAAGGAGCCGGAGGCCGAAAGGGGGAACCCGCCCATGGTGCCGGTGGCCGACGAAGGGCGGACCGACGTGGCGGAGAGGGCGCTTCCAACGTCGAGGAGGTCGTCGACGTCGAGCTCTACGGTGACCGGTGCGGCGAAAGGCGGGGGCGGCCGGCACGGAGGCGGCGGTCGACGTCAGGGAGCCGGTTGGCGCGGCGGAGGCAGCGGCGCAGGAGGTGGCCGGTGCGAGGGCAACGGCCAGCGCAGAGGCGGCGGTGCTGGAGGTGGTGCTCGGCACGGATGAGGGGGAGGCGGCCGACGCGGTAGGGGAGCCCGGCGCGGGGATGGCGGCGGCGAGGAAGGAGGCCGGCGTGGAGATGGCGGCGGTGGAGATGGTGGCGATGGCGGTGGCTCCGTCCCTGCGGACCTCCCAGCGTCGGCTGCCACTCTCCTTCTCCCCTCCTTCCCTTTCTCATAAATAAAGAAAAAAGTAAGAAAAGGATATATTCGTTCGAGAGATTTGTACGAAAGATTTGTTGTGAGAGAAAAATAAAGTGTGCAAGTTTTTACGATAGATTTGACGTGAGAAGAAAATACTGTAGAAGAAGTAAGCCGAACCTAAGCAAAAAGTTGTGTATCACTGTATTCAAAGAATATTTGGTTACAATGCATGTTTGTGTGCATTCCACATGCAAATTACTCAACAACATGAACTACCTAGCTTATGCGCTCTTCCTGCTATCCACAAGTCAACTTCCATTTTGATCATATCTAGATGATAGAAATTGATGTCGAGCATTGATCAAGCAGCCGAGCGTTCCATTCCTTCCACAAGTGCCAACACGCTAGCATGAAAAGTGTGGACGTCCCTTCTCGCCGACACGCCGGTTAGGTCGTTACGAGATACTCCCACCTATATATTTCCAAACGGGCCGCCCAACCCGAGCACGATCTGGCCCGCCCTGATGCGGTCTGGCACTATCAGGCCCGATGACATCTTCGTGTCGGGCAATGTCGGGCGCCGTGCCGCACTGACGGGCCAGGCACGACCCTATGGACTGTTTCTCGGGTCGGACCGGCACGGCGGCACGAACGGGCCGATGGGCCGCAACTCGGGCCACGTCCGGCACTATCTGCTCCGGACGACCGCAGAGGCGGGCGTGGTGCGTCCCAACCGATGGCCGGCGGCCGGCGCGAAGACGCTGGAGTCCTCAACAACGGTAGCAGCAGCCAAACACTCACGGAGGTGTGGTGGTGGCTGGCGGTAGCATCCCCACAGCAGACACGGGTGCGGCTCCTTGCCGTGACCATGGCGCCCCATAGCATCGGAGGGAAGCGCGCGGTTGCAGCTCTTTGACGTGGACATGGCGCTCGCCTTGCTCCATTGGCTGCGATGGCGGCGGCGGCGCCTGTCCCAGGGAGGTGGAAGGGGAAGCTGGGAAGGAGAGGAGGTGGAGGGAAGGGAGAGGAAGGGGAGCACCGGAGCACCTCCGCCGGCGTGGTAGGCGCCCGCTTGCCCCACACGTGCGCCGGAGGCGGTCGCCGGCGGCGGCTGCTCCAGAGGGAGGTGGAGGTGAGAGACAGGGGAGATTGGGATATTAAGGTTAGGGAGTTAGTTTATATATCTATAATAAGGTGGGCTCCTAGCAGGCGGGCCTCCATCGTGCCTGACGCCGGGCCGCCATCGGGCCGACCAAAATCAGGTCATGCCTCGGGCCGACACTATGGGCCGAGGTGGCGGCCCAAGCACTAAAGGGTCATCGGGTCGGGCCGGCACTAAGCACTATGATCGTGCCTAGAGTCAGGCTAGAGCCGTGCTTTTTAAAGTCATGCCTCGAGCTGCCAATCGCGACCAGTCGTGGATTGTTGTTGCTGTGCCCAAGATGCAAGTGCACCGCTCCAAGATGCAAGTCCAAGCCAAGCACACGCTGCCATGTGAGACTGAACGAAAGTGCTGCCGCTGCCAAGACGCGGCAGAGACCCATATACACCCACCAATCGCAATTGCAAAGACAGAAAAAGTAATGTGTCAACATAATCTGTATCAAAGATTACAGATACTTCATTTCATTTTCAGATACTATCTTACAAGTTACAACATGCTGGTGTAAACATGAAGTCTCTGGTTCTAGCCATGAACTAAAGTGTAAAGTTTACAGATGCTTCATTTAATTTTCAGTACACCATTACTGCATTACATACACGATCGCTATTGCTACGAGTGAAAGAAGATCCATGTGCGTTGGATTCAGAAACTCCAGCTTCAAGTTCTCGCGTGTCGTCAGAAAGCAACCTCCGATCTGCCTCCACATCTTCTCTTGAAACCATGCTCCGTAAGTATCTGAAACTCCCCATCGGCCATCCTCTTCCTCCCATGGCATGGCACGTCGCGGTAGCCGGCCGGCACAGGGACATTCGTGTAGCCGCCACCGTAAGGCATGCCGTAGTACATGTAGGGATCACAGGCCCACGGCGTCGTCGCACCGAAGAACGGGTCGTAGCAAGCCGGCTGGTCGAAGGGATTAATGTAGCCGTACTGCTCCGGGTAGCCGCCGGCGTGCGCACCGGTTGCCGCCGTAGTCCGCTTCGTTCTTGAATCGCGCGACGCCGGAGGTGCCACGCTCTTGGACGTCGATGACGTGCTCCCTTCGCTGTGCTCCGAGCCGGCGGTCGCCGTGACGTGGCTGCGGCTGATCTCCTGTGAGGCGGTGGCGCTCTGCGACGTGGGCTCCGCGTTGCTGCCGGCCGGGCTCTTACGATTGCTCGTGGCAGCTGCTCCGCTGCCGGCGGCACTCGTGGCAAGAAGCTTGGCGATCGTGGCACGTAGTGTCAGGTTGGGGATGAGGTCGTCGGCGCGAGACTGCGCGCCGCACACGCACCTGGATTCGGCGGCGATCTGGCCCCTGATGCAGACGTCGCAGAAGCTGCCGAAGCAGCACCTGGAGGCCACCACGGCGTCCGCCATGACCTTGCTGCAGATCTTGCAGTGGAGCTCCGGCGGGATCCCGTCATCAGGGCTCGTGGACACCGGCGACGGAGTAGGCAGATTGGTGCTGGATGACGCCCTCGCCAGGTCGTATCTTGGATCGCCATTGGTGGGGCAATGCTGAATGAAGTGCCCCGGTACGCGGCACCTGTGGCACACGTACCCAGCCGGCGGCGCCGGCATCCCCTCGAGACCTCCACGGTGGCCGTAGCGACGCCCTCCCTGAGACGGGCGGTGGCCTTCCCACTTGAGCTCCGCGGCGTCGATGACGGCGCCGATGGCCCTGTCCTCGTCGTCCTCGGCACTTGAACTCGATGTCACTGCGGAATCCGACGATGCGCCACCACGCGTCGGCGGCGGGGATGAGGCGACCGTGATGGCCTCGGCGGGAGGCCCGGCGACCCGGCGCACCAGCACTGTCGAGCTGCGGGGGATAAGCGTGCCGGCGTCCGTGTACTCCTCGCCCGTCCGCTCGTCGTACAGCGCCACGGTCTCCCTCGGCCCACGGCCGCGCGTCCGGCCGTGGCCGTGGCGGGCGGTCCTCAGGATGAGGTTCTTGAGGTCGGCGACGGAGACGGAGGGCGCCGCCACGGGCACGGAGAACGTCTGGACGCCGCTCTTGTACCGGTAGTACACGGCCATGATGGTTTTGGTCGGCGGCAGGACGCGGAGAGACTAGATGCGGCGGCGGAGAGAGATCCTTGAGTCATTGACTTTGGTCGCGGTTTGTGGCGAGAGATGACGCCGGGGGTGACAGAACTATATATATCGCTCGACGCCTCGACGCGCTCGGATTTACCACACCGACGGCGACTCGAATTCGATTATGTCGCACCGAGTCGGATTCGGTTAACCTGCCAGCTCTGCGAAGATAGGCTTCCGCCGTTGTGCCTCCTCGATGCGCTCGTGTTGCATTTTGGTCTTTTTTTTTTTAAGATTTCTACATTTAGATCACTGGGAAAAGAATAAAAAAAATAGATCCCCAACAAGACGTCAAGGACATGGCATCATTATATAACAGCACGGCGTCATGACTCATGATGCCGTGCTGTTGGACAATGACGTCATGACTTTTGGCGCTGTGTATTTCCACTAATGTGTTTAAAGGACGGCGCGGTCTAATTTTTATTTTTTTCCACAGGATTCAAATGTAAAAGTCTAACTAAAAAGGGGTCAAAATGCAAAAGTTATAGGATACCATGCGCTCCTCTCGCTACCGTCGCTCCTTCTCTCCCGCCAGGTGCCCAGGCCGGTATGATTCATTTATCTGGTTTTTCCTTTCCAATATATATGTGGCTGCGACAAGGAATGAGAAATTTTAAAATTTAACAATATCTTCGCAGGCCTCACGCGAAATGACTCTAGGTTCGCAAACCTTTCAAAATTTAACCCTGAGGCTCGCAAACTCTTCAATTCGGGGGTTTTCCAACATTTTTTGGCATTTCGAGATTTTCCCTCTCCAGCTCAATTGAACGGACCGTTTTGCCCCAACCCCTCTCTCGTCCTCCACCACTGGCATGTGGGTCCCACGTCCTTAGTCTTCTTCAACATCCCTTCTCTCCCTCACTCCCTGTATATCGGGAGGGGCGCTGCTGGTCACCATGGCGCGACCGTTCCACACGACCACACCGCCGCTCTCTTGCTGGCTCGCGCGCCCCTCATCCTCCTATGATCCCGGACCCGGACACCACCTTATCGTTGGACCCGAACACCACCTTGTCGCCGCCTGGCTTGGCGTCCCCGTGGTCCCAGAGGAACGCGGGCAGCACCTCGAGCGGCTTCACAGCGGCCGCCGAGGGCGGCGCCGGCACCGGAGGGGCGTCGGGGTTTCTGGAGAAGGCCATGCTGCGTGGAGATTCGTGCGGGGCGGTGCGCGATTTGGGGGTGGTGGGTTTCTTTCGAGGTCGCCGCGCCATGGCCATGGCCATGGCTGGCGGCCCTCCTCCTCCGACAGGAACGGGGGCAGCGCCATCGCCATGGCTGGCGGCGCCCCCCCCGATAGACAGGGAGTGAGGGAGAGAAGAGAGGTTGAAGAAGACTAAGGACGTGGGACCCACATGGCAGTGGTGAAGGAGGAGAGAAGGGTAGGGGCAAAACGGTCCGTTCAGTTGAGCTGGAGAGGGAAAAGAAGAGGGAAAATACAGAAATGCCAAAAGATGTTGGAAAACCCCCGAATCGAAGAGTTTGCGTGCCTCGGAGTTAAATTTCGAAAGGCTTGCGAACTTAGGATCATCTCGTGTGAGATCTGCGAAGATAGGATTAAATTTCGAAATTTCTCGGCAAGGAATAGATTCTCCGTCTATCTTTTCTTGAACAGTGTATGTGACTTGTGAGCTTCCCGACTTGGTACCATTATTCGGGGTTTTGTTTGTCAATTGAATTCCAACATTTGTCAAAACTTTATGGGTGATGACTTGGTAGAGTGTAGTTTCTCACTGTACTGTACCAAGTCATCACCGATAAACTAATCAACACTCGTCTACTATAATCTCACAATAATAAATAGAATTATTAAACCATGTTGATTATCACTAAGTAAATAACTAACGATCACCATTAATAAGATGGGTGGTCTCATTTGAAAAAAAAGGCCAAACGTCAAGGGGCACACAGTTGGAGTGGCAAATGCTAATGGCTGAGGGACACCCACCCAGGCTTCAAATCCTGGTTGCGACATCATTTCTTTGAAATTTACCCTACAATTTTCTATCAAAAAAAGGCAAACTACTCTGTATTTGGCATCCATGAGGAATATAACTTAATTAATTGGTGGGACATGTTCACTTATCTTAAACCCATTGGATTGTTTTAAACCAAAACGACCCTAAAATAATGAGATGAGATGGTATGATCTATTCAGGTTCACTCTATGAAGCAAACAAGTTTCTCTGCGGAATATAAATTTGCTTTTTTTTTCTCTCAGAATAAAAATGTCGTACAAATTGGTACGCAACATTTTTCTTTCATAATAAATCAACCGTACAAATCACCATAAATCTGCCGAACAGAGCCTTAACATCAGCGAGAATCATGGGCTCTTGTATCCTTCTCCAACTCCATGGAATCGCTTGGGCTTCACACCGGATTATAGTAAGATTTGGCATAAGAGAAAACTTGGCCAGCCAATGAGTTTGGCTAAATTTTTGGCATCAAACTAGACGGGGACCAAAATGATTTATAATTGTATAGGTACGATCAATATTGGCTTGACTGGTCACAAACCAAATATGCCCTTAGAATTTACTGATGAACACGCATGCATGATTAGCCCGTTCTTTACTACTAGATCATACCCAATCCTAATATTGTTTGTAGTGTTTCGTGCACGCTCCTACGTGGATGCTAGAAAGCACACGTCAGCACCGGTTAGTGGCTCCAGTTTAAAATGAAAACTGGTGGTCTCCGTGTTCCCATCATCCGTGTGTAATGCCGGCGACCAGTCAAAGGACGGACAGTCACCGGAGTCCGGAGAAATTACCCAGGAATTGCCTGACGACCTGACCGCCCTGACGGCCTGACCCGATGACCACAAGGTCAAAGGCCATGCGCGCGTGACCTCATGGTGCCTGTGTCACCGCGATGACGGCTTGCGAGTGTGCAGTGACCGGCAAGGTTTGGTACACTGGTATCTTTTGCTCTCAATTCCTCCCCTGGGTATCCATCGGCGACGACGGCGAGTCCACTGCCCCGGGCTCCACTCCCATGCTTTTGCTCCTTCCGTGCACCTTCCCCCCGCGCTCTTTTCAACCTTTTCACACCACTTTTCCCGGCCCTCCGCGATAACCATGGCGTAGGGGTAAACCAAGAACAATAATCTCACAGTTAACAAGCACCACAAGTTTAGTTGCTCTCTTTTTTCCCCCATCAAGCTATAGCTAGCGAGGGGAGTACTACTGTGCGCGTGTAGTTTACCTTAAACCTCTTATCAGCCGCGCGGCACGAGATCTATCGACATGAGCAGGAGGGCGGTGTACGTATAGCTAGGGTGGATGGCGTCGTCGTTGGGCGGGGACGTGCCGGCGGAGATCAGGGCGGCCGCGGCGGTGAACGACCTGGTCGAGGCGCGGGAGGGCGCGGCGACGCTCAGGGCCTTCTTGCTGCAGCTGGACGACCACCGCGCGCCGTGGGCGCGGCAGGTGGTGGACGGCGTCCTCGACAGGCTGTCGAGCGCGATGTCGGCGCTGAACGTCGGCGGCGGCGGCGCCGCGGCGGGAGGACGGAGCCCGGTCGCCGGGTCCGGGTCCGGCGGCGCAGCGAGGCCGCAGCAGTCGGTGAGCTCCAGCGGGAACACGAGGAAACGCAGCTTCGTCAGCAGAAGGTGAGGATCGGAGCACCTGGTGAATCTGCAGCTTAGCGAGTACTCTCAGCGTCACGCTTCTGATTTGCTCGTTCTACTTCGATCATATGCTTCACCAGCAGATCACAGCGTCCCTCTGGCAAGAAGATCACTGCCACGCTGGAAGACGGCCACGTATGGCGCAAATATGGGCAGAAAGAGATCCAGAATTCATCCCATCCAAGGTGCATATATGTACTTCTTATTGCTTATTATAGAGCAGTTGCAGCTGATCTGATTATGTCTCTGCATGCATGCGTGTGCAGGAGTTACTACAGGTGCACGCACAAGTCGGACCAAGGCTGCAACGCCAAGCGGCAGGTGCAGGTCTGCGAGGCAGACCCCTCCAAGTTCGTCGTCACCTACTACGGCGAGCACACCTGCAGGGACCCCGCCACGATCCCGCTCGTCGTGCCCGCGGCGGCCGGCGAGGCGCCGGAACGCGCCAACAACCTCATCAGCTTCGGCACCAGCCTCACCAGCAATAACGCGGTCGCCAGCACCGGCGCCACCTCTTCTTCCCAGTACTTGGCGATGGGCGGGAGCACAACCGCTGATCAGCTATCCACGTCGTGGTGCGCCAGCGACGACGTGTTCAGCTCCTCGGCCGGCTCCTTCATGCACGTGGACGAGCTGATCGGCGCCGTCGTGGGCTCGGCCGGGGTGACGTCCACGGCGACGGTGGGGTCGTCGGCGCTGGACTGCGGCGGGCACGGTGGCATGGGCATAATGGGCGGCGGCGGAGGCACCGCCAGCTTCCCGCCGTCTCCGAACGGCCTCGGGTCGTTCGCGGTGGGATCGCTCGGGAGCATCGGCGGCGACCACGACGATGACTTGTTTCCGATGGATCCTTAGTAAGCAATTGAAATGCATTGCCATGAAAGTGAAAGGCATGAACCAGTGATTCGGCATGGTGAAACCATGGAACCTAATAAGGCATGGCGTGTATTTACTTGTGCCATCTTGAATCTTTTTTTAGGTCCCAACTTAATGTTGATAGGATTGGGATCCCATCTCTCTCCAAAATAGAAGTAAAAAAAAGGTTAATTGGAACTGTGCCATTACAACTATGCAGTTTTTGAAGCATACCATTACTATTCGACTTACTACGCCAGTGTCATTATAATTTCACACTTGTTTGAAGCATGCCATTGTGTACGCCCGACACCAGCCGAGGCCCACCTGCATGTGTATTGGAGTGAAGAAGGAGGGAGAAATGTCCTCTTTGCCCTTGTCTTCAACCTCAGGTCCTCAGCTCGCAAAGCAGTCTTCAACAGGCGCATGACCCCGTCGGCCCTAGTGGCGCGGGCATGGAGGTCGCGGGGGCGTGCGTGGCCGATTTCGGCGGCGCAGGCAAGGCGGGCTGCCGGTGACGGTGCCGCGGAGAGCCCTGGCGGCCGTCCCCTTCCTCGGCACGGTTGGAGGGGCAAGGCGGGTCGCCGGCAACGGTGCTGCGGCGAGCCCCGGCGGCCTCCCGGCGCGGGGGAGCGCGACCCCCGGCGCGGTGGCTCGCGGCCTCCCGACGCGGTGGCGCACGGCCGACGGCGCGTTGGCCAGGCCCGGATCCGCCGCCGCCGGCGTAGGGGAGCAGGAGAAGGGGCGGCGCGGGGGCGAGCAGGGGACAGGGCGGCACGGGGAGAGCAGGGGACGATGGCGGCGCCGGCCGTGCGCCTAGCCTCGGCCGCCGGTCCTGGCTTGGCTCGGCCTGGAGAGAGAGCGTGGGAGGAGAGATGGCGGGAGGTTGAAGAAACCACTGACGTGTGGGTCCCACATGTCAGTGAGATGAGAGAGAGAAAAATAAAACTGAGCAGGGGTAATCTAGTCCATACGAATATACGTACCCCTTATACACCTGACAGTGGGCCCAAAATCGTCTCCAAACGTACATAATGGCATATCTCAAACAAGTGTGAAATTATAATGGCACTGGCGTAGTAAATTGAATAGTAATGACGTACTTCAAAAACATCAAAGTTATAATGGCACAGTTCCAATTAAAAAAAAAGAACATGTGCCATCTTGAAGAGAGAAGAGCGGACGATGTCAGCAGAAATGAGAAACGACCCCATTTATCCCTCTTGAAGAACTGAATTCAGAGCTCTTCCATCAAGCGCAGAGAGAGAATCCCTCCCGGATGATAGTCCATTGCGAAAGAAAAGTGAGGAGCTTGCCAGAGGGCGGCGGCGAGGTCAGGTGAGGCGAATGAAGCGGTGTGGCGGGAGTTCCCGACTCTTTACAACAGCCAACCAAGTGCTTAATCTCAAGCGCGGGATGCTGATTGGACGGATGTACCCAACGGTGAATGAAATAGGTCCACCCCTAACCAAAATGTCTGGTGGCCAGCGCCACCGGGAGCGCCGTGTCGCCATGAGGGCAGCGCCGAAAAGAGGAACCCAGCCTTCAATCGATGAACGACGCGGCAACATCACCACCATGCGTCGCACCACATCTCCTTAGCCTATTATGCATGTCTTTGAAGCAAAAAGGCCAGGTGCTCCACCTTCTGCCGGAGATGAGTCACCAGGGCAGCAGGGCTGGATTCCTGTACAAGGGCTTCGGAGCTCTCCATGCCCCGCCCCACCTCCCCCCCAATGGGGCGATGAAGTAAGGGCGCCTTTGGGAGGGCTTCTTACACGGCTTCGACACCAACTTCACACGGAACCCTCCCAAATGGGTGTTTTCTCAACACCTCTGGTGTTGAAGCCCTTGGAATCTTGCTCACTAGAGCCGTTTTGCCCCCCGAAGCCACGAAACAGTAGCTCCGTCTGCGTTCGGCTCCAGGCCTCCCCCAGCGTTGCTCCCTGTCCTTTGCCATCAAGCTTGAAATAAATTACAGCCACTGGCACCGCCAAAAACAACAGGCGCGACTGTGACAACCCGCCCCGGGAAAATACCGTACTATCGCCTAAAACCAATCCACTTTGGTCATTAAGCAATAATAAAGTATCATCCTGTCGTTAGTTGCCGGGTTAACACCCGGTAAATTACTTGGAATTCACACAGAGGATCGAACATATGCATTAAAACTCACGCGAAGGCGAGTCCAGAGTACAGACACCGATTTAAGTCCAAATTACCCCTAAGGGTCTAAATTATTACAAACCATTGATCAAGACAGGAAGTAGAGGTTCAGAGTTCGAAAACAGCGGAATAAAATAAACTAGCGCAACGGTAAACATCACAGGAGGTCATCCGTGATGCCATCACTTGTCGTCATCCACCCGGTTAACAACACCTGCAACAACAGTTTTAAAGCAAGGCTGAGTATACTAATACTCAGCAAGACTTAACCGCCGGGTGATAACTACATCACCAAACTCTAGACATGAGAGGCTTTTTGGCCGGTGGAGTTCTTTTACTGAAAAGCAACAAAGAGTATGTCCTTACCTTCAATATTTTAGCACAGATTCTAGTTGATTACCATTTCTAAGTGCGCCAACTAATTCAATCAAGAATTGTACAAATAATTATTACAAGCAGTAATATTCACCAAGTTCCATCATTACGGGATATCATGGCCAGTTGATTAAGCAGTCTCAGATAACGGTGAGAGGCCGACAATCGATTGATTTAAACCTTGCAAGGTAGACCTAAACACACGGTAGGGTGCCCCCGCGAGGACAACCATCCAGGCGGTTCCCAAAAGTCCTCGGCTTGGGATCGAATCTTACAGTCCTGGGTACAAGGTTAGTTGGCGTACCCCGCGAGGCACCCAACATCACACAAGTACCCCCTTCGCCGGTAGCTAGCCGGGTAGGTGATTACTCAAGAGTAGTAATAGTAAGTTCCCGCACCGGCTCGTTAAGGTACTAGGCTTACCGGTCCCATTCCCGACAAGTGCTTAGTACGTTCAAAAGGTTAGCCCACGAAAGCCACCGGACCGGAGCCCAAATCCCATGCTCTTACCACATGAGCAGTCCATTTATAAAGATCTTATGATTCCAACATAAGAACATATTCTCGCGAGTGACGAACATCACTCGACTTGTACCGGTCCTATAGCATAGCAGCTAACGACCTAGCATACTAGTGATAGAGCATAGGTACCTAGGGATCATGCAACTAGGGTTTCAATTCAACTCCTGAAACGTAAATGCACAATCATAGCAAGGGTAATTGCAAATTTCAAAAGACAGGGTTAATGATCCGGGGCTTGCCTTCGCTGGCAAGGTTGGCCTTGGGCCCTTCTGGACTTTGGTCTAGGTCTTGAGCTACGTCCACGTACTGCAGCTCACCGTCAGCTCCTCCTTCTCCTCCTTCCGGCACGAGCGTATAACTACCGTCGGGAAGATCTACACGAGGATGCAAATGCAAGATTCAATTGACGATTTTTAATTTAATCAAATACAAACAACAAATGACAACCATGGGGTGCATGGTTGACCACATTCACCTAGATAAGAATACATTCAGCATACTCTTCCAATACAGGAACAATATGCGGTTCTTTATTAATTATTCTATGTGATAGTGACTGTGTACATATTTATGTAATTAAATTAATTTAAATTCCACAAACAGCAATGGGTTGGCCTTTACCTTTTTAAACTGATTTACATTACACACATATGGTTATGAGGGGTGTGGTTGGTGATTTCTCATTTACTTAACATTAAGCTTTGAATTGCTTTCATAGCTTTTATTCATAAAATTAATTAATAAAATTCAGTGGAAGGGTTTATTAAGCACTAAACACCTATACAAGGCCACTGAACACTCATGCACACTTAGGGGAGCTACAAAATTAATTATACCGAAAATAACAAAGTTTAGCTACCACAACAAGAGAAATGCATACAAAAATAAATACACATCAAAATGATTCCAACTTTCTCACACATGGCCTCTGGCCCAAAACCAACCTAGGAATGCAACATATACATCTCGAACTATACTAGATCTTGGGTTATGCATTTACAAAGAAAAACAAGCATATTTCAAGAATAAATATTTCTGACAAATATAAAATTGTGTTTAATTCACCAGAGGTGCATTTTGGCATAAAAGGACAACATGCAGAAGTTGGGCACAAAAATCTAATTATTTTAAGCTACAAAAATCATTTAGACAGATTCTACACAAATACCAAATAAATCATATAAAAAGATTTACAACATAACTTTGTGAAATTTTTGGTACAGGGTCTAGGCATAACAAAAAACACAACATATACAAAAATTAGCTACAGAACACATGTCGATTTTTAGATACAACAGATCTAGGTTTTTCAGTTTCCTATTTTTCATGCAAAAACTATTAGGAAAAACTATGGTCATGCTTTACAAAAGTTGTAGGGTTTTTCACCAGGAATCCAACAAAATTGGGTTTGCATCTTTCTGATTTTTCTATAATTTTCTATAGATTTTCTAAGATTCAGCTGAAATGGTTCACTATTGAAGATTCTAACTTTCACTCAGGTCCCTGGACAGTTTTGATTCCTTACAGATATACCCCTAGATCACAGTTAGGACCCTGGAAAGATTAAAAACGTTGCAATTGGGTCCCTGGCCACAGGGGGGTGGCGGGCTCGCCGGAATTAGGCGAGGCCGGCGGCGGAGACGGCCGGGGAATAGGTAGGGGAAGTGCGCGAGCTCACCTAGGGGCTAGGGGGCATCGGTGTTCGAGCAGAGGAGCGGCCGGCGGCGGTGCTCGGCGGTGTCCGGTGGACAGCGGCCGCTGCTCTGCTGTTTCGGCGTGGCGGTGGCTCTGCCTAGGCAAGGCGCGGCCCGGGTAGCTCCTGGGGACCGTGGGGAAGAGCCTAGGGGGCTCGGTTGGCACTGGGCGCGAGCGGACAAGGGGTTTCGCCGGCGGCGGCTTCCCTGGCGGACGGCGGAGCACGGCGTGTGGCAAAGCGGCGGCGGACCGGCATGCGCGCGACGGCTCGTGCTTCGGAGCATCCTAGTGTAGGGGTTAGGGGGTTGGACAGCTCTGGCGGCGTGCAGGAGATGGAGCTCGACGGCGGCGTGCTAACGGCGGCGCGGCGGTAGCGGGCGCGCTTGCGCGAGGAGGAAACTGCGGCCCCTTTATAGGCAAGCGAGGGACGCATAGCTTCGACGCTAAGGAAGTGCCGCGAGGTGTGGACCCGGACTGCCTTGGGGTGCGTGCGGCTGGACCTCGGCAGGTGTGCACAGTAGGGAGGGCAACGGCGGACCGGCGGGCAACTGACGGGGCGGCCAACCGGCGAGTGAGGGCACGGCGTGTGGCCGGCCCCGGGGTCCACCTGCGTCACGCGAGGCGCGACGCACAGACCGGTGGTCGCGGGCCCGCCTCGGCATGCGCGTACGGCGGCGACGCGTGGCGGCGCGCTCTGGCGCGGGAACGCGCTGGAGCGGCGCGACGTCGCGCGTTCCGGCGTCGTTTCAAATCAGTTTAACACTGGTTGACTGAGTTTATCTCAAGATTTTGCAACATAAGTGCTCCAAGGTGTGAATAGAAAAGTTGCAGATCTACTAACCCTCTACAACTTTTACAAAGGCCGACAGGTGTTTTGATCAACGGTTTTTGCAGAAACGGCTTGCCAACTTGGGGTTTTTCTTGGCGCTGGTGAACAGGAGCTGCTGCAGTTGACCAAGTTTTCCACCCTTTTCCACTCAAAATTTGAAATGCCATCCAACATGAAAGTTGTGTCCCTCAAAAAACTGGACAACTTTTATATTGGGAGATTTTGAAGTGTTTAGGTGAAATTTGGAGAACGCGGCAAAAGTTCCGGAGGAAGTTCAAAGACATTAGGGTTTAAGTAGGGTTTGACCGTGCCTTTGACCAAGGTTTGACCACAAGTGTGTGTTGACTTGATCAAGAGGGTCATTAGGGATTGTCGGCTCGGTTTTCGAGGTGATGACCCAGGTTGACCATGGTTTGACTGGCGTCAATACGTTTGACTCGGTCATTAGCACTAATGATGCTAATAAAAAACCTGGGGCGTCACAGCCTACCCCCCTTAAGAAGAATCTCGTCCCGAGATTCGAAAGTACAAGACGAAGTAGGGAGGTGTTCTCGGATAGAGGTGCTACCCATAAAGTCAAGCTGGTCTGGCTTCACTTGATAGATCGACTTCTTGCCGTGATCACCTTTAGCTGCTCCGGGGTTCTGATTTTGTTGCTGGGGTTTGGGCAGCTTAGGGTTCGGGCAATTATGTATGAAATGCCCGGGTTGTCTACAATTGTAGCAAGGCGGGGCGGAAGTTCCTTGGGCTTGGAAACTTGTTGCTGATCTTTCTTGATGATACGAAGCTTCTTTCCCTTTTGTGTTCCTAATATCTCGGCTTGAGAGCGAGTTTCACTGTCGAGGAGCTGGTTGATCTTGCCGGTGTTGCAACTCCGTTTGCTATCACGCGGACGAATTTCCTTATAGGTAAATTTCCCACTCACTTACATCTACCTCAGATAATACTCGCTTGTGGCTCTGACTTTTTCTCTCTTCCTTTCTAAGGTCCATTGGTAGTTGGGAGGGTGGTAATATAGAGTCGGAGGTATTGAGTTGATCTGGATTCACATGATCCACCAACAAACTGAATAAGCGGGCCTGCTCAACCATGGATGCGGATAATGACTGAGAGAGACTGTCTGCCAAACTAGTTTGAGATAGTCCTCCATAACGACCTTGGATGATATCGTACACTATCTGACTTAGTACCGAATTTTGCCCTTCCAACATATGAATCGCACCGACAATGGTATCCATATCAGTCTGGGTAGGTACTCCGGGTGAGCAAGGCTCGAAGGATCGAGGCTTCTGTTGCATCGGTTGCATCTGTTGTAGTTGCTGGGCCATCTGCTGCTGTGCCTGCAGAATCTGGCACAACACTTCGGTTTGCGTTGCCACGAATGCCTCTGTCAGTGTCGGGGGCGCTGGCGGTGGTAGGTCACCACTACCCGATGCACCAAAACCATTGGGGGTACTGCGTGTCGGTCCGGCCATCTGAAAATTGAGTTTCCATTTAACACACATTCAGAAGATTGCTCATGAAATTACAAGTCGAACATGCACGACGAAAACTCGTTTATGGTAAGTACTGCGAACCGGACAGCACAACGGTCATAAGCATAAAATTCATAAATCTCTGCTCATGCACCGAAAATTTCCCATTTTTGGTCCATAGGTGTAGGATTTCACAACTCTAAAGTGGATATTTAACTCCGAGGTGAACTCCAGGGTTAACCGTGGCGGCGGAAATCACGAGGAACAACTCACGGCACCCGCCCTCTAGGCTCGAGGGCGCATCGAGGAGAATTTAGCAAAAGCTTCCATCGATCCTGGGTTTGCTCCTTTCTCGATTCCGAGGATTTGGAGGGTATGATCACGGATCATGGACGGATAAGCGATGGGTAACTCTCAAACATTGGCTTTTCGAGAACCTTGATTGCTCAAGAAAACTCTACTTCTACCTCTTCAACTAAGCTGGTCGGATTGGTTCGAAGCTAAGGGGACATTGAGATTGGCGGAAGGAGACCAAGTCAAAAAGGTGATCATCAAAACCGACTTCTATGAAGAAAAGGAAGGCTAGTAAAAGATTTCTGAAATTTTTCTTTTGGAAGAAGCACGGATGTGATTTACGGGTCAAAAGTTTCCCATGCTCGGTCAAGGTGGTTCATAAGAACAATATAGGAAGGTGAATTCGTAAAGGCATTCGCAAGGAATGGCTTACGAATATTGGGTAGGAAAGGTATGGAAGGTAGATTAGTATGGGAATTTCAGAACAGTCTTGCTCACACATTATTTAACTTGTGAAATTGGGTGTTATTGACTCATTGCATTACGGTGCAATGATTTTAAAAAGTTGATGTGATGCACATGCTTGTGAAGACACGATGCACATGCTCATGCGGTATGGTGCTCATGATGCATGTTAGCATGGCTCGGCTACCCACAAAATGAGTTAGCTATTGAGAGGGCAATCGATGAGTTGAAAAGGAGTATGCGTGGTGAGTCGCGTTGTCACAACCAAGATACCTAGCGCGCTCCTAGTGGCAATCATCTGGCTGCAGCACACACGATGCCCTAGGTCCCGTCGCGGCACCTTTGGTTAGGGGACAACAACATCACCCAACATAAGAGAGATAGAGTATGAGTATTGAAAATTTCCATGCGTATGCACGTTAGTTCACCCAATTCCCAAATGCACGTGCTATGCAAATGCATACTCAAAAAGTGACATTTGTTTTAATTCAAAATGTTGTGAGCAAGACCAAGAAGAATCAGTTCAAGGTTGAGAGATTGGATTGATCACGATTGGCACGAAATTTTTGGACGAGTTTGATACTCATCACGGAACGCTGATCTGATCACCACCAGCATAAATAATGCCTTACGAAGATCACTGCCAAAAGATGTTCCACCAAGGCATTACATCGATGAAAGGTCTCGGAATCACCATAACAACACCTGGGTTACAAATGCAACCTAGCCGCACAAAAGAAGGCTCCTAGTTCAGCCTACCACAAAAACTAACCAGAAGCGGCTGCACACACTAGGGGTTCCTTACGACTACTACACTTGTACAACTCCGGACTTTATTACAAGCAAGCCAACTTCCTAGGGTTGGATCTTCCATGCCGAAGAACTACGGTGAAGCAGGTCCAGACTCTACTCCAGATTCTCCTTGAATTTCTTCAACCTCTTCTTCTTCTTGCTCGGGAATGACAGGTTCTGGATGCGGAGCTGCTACAGCTTCCAGTTGATCCTCTAGTTCCAGCATATATTGGTCATTATGCTGCAACATGAAATTGTGCTCATGAATAACTTCACTCAATTCTCGTAGCTTTGCCTTATCCTTGCGTCTTCCCTTCTTGAGAGTGGTTATCATTGCTCGGGCTTCCTTCAACGCTTGAGCGGTATTCTCCATTTCTTTAACTCGGTACCTATAGATTTGGTGTCTATAGAATACACTTTCTCCCACCATCCGTCGGTAGGTGTCATACATGGCTTCAGAGAAATGAACTGAGGTGACAAGATTAGGACTATAGTGAGAGTTGCCCGGAGCTGGAAGAAAAGCTTCGCGTTCGACCCGTGGTCCAACGTGTCGCTCAGGTACAGGAATCACTTTGGCTGCAGTGCCGGCTATCGAGTCAGGGTGCTTCCCACAAAAAGTTGTGAGCGCTTCAAGAGCAGCGTTCTGCACAGTGTCAGCCAGGTTCCGTCCTTGTGCCTTACACTCCCACTCTTCCCAAGCAGGATTTGTCGGGCACATAGGGATCTTCACCTTCACCTCACAACGAAGGAGTTGGCCTGTGGTCATGACCTCACGTGTTGAGTACTTTGGGTAAGCGGTGTACCCAAAGTCCTTCAGGGTGTCCCACAAGAGTGCAGGAAATCCACCCTCCTCGAGGTAGTTCACGAGAGTCCATGCTTCCACATCAGCCGACGCAGATCCAATGTTGTCCATCTGGTCATAACGACAAATGTGGGAATCAGATGGAAGTGAGTGTACAAGGATAAATTCGGTCAATGACAAAGAACTCAGGGTTGAGAAATGGGGTAATCATGTGTACCAAGGTACAATCGTATGTTAGAACTCGAAACGAGTAGGCATACATAATGACATAAAGTTCTGGCAGTTGTGAACAAAAATTCATAACCTGAAAACCAGAGCCCCAAACATTCCCAAATTTGTGTAGCAACTCAGCGAGGTTACGAGACACATCTTTGGTATGCAAAGGTTGAGCTAGAAGATTAGGAAGGTACTTAACTAAGCAAGATTTCAGATTTGGTTCCTGGAAAAACAGCAGGACAGATATTCACTCAACTGAGCACAACTTGAGATAGACAAAAGATATGACCGCGAACTTTTGCGAGCGGCAACTAGATTAGATATGGAGCAACTTTGGTAGAGATCATCTAGGCAAAACGAGTCTTGCACAGGGTGCACAGATCAAGCAAACAGCCCCAACAAACTTTTGGACAGCAACACATCTACCCACGAGAGGCTAGGCAAGGAAAAAGCACACTAGCAAAATTTCACCTTAGAGAGTACATAAAACAACAGGGTTCAGTTTTAAGTTTCCACCATTTTTAGAATGATGCAAGACGTCCTATTCGTCCTCACAAGGCAATCAAGCCAAAAAAATCGACGTTAGTGCCGGTGGCAAGGCATATACTCGTTTCTCCCTATAATAACTAGTCGAGAACTAGTCGATACTCACTTAGCGACTTACGAAACGTGGTTAGTGTACCTGCAGAAGATCACAGAACACATCGAACCTTTCGTGCCAGCACTCACGAAAGCGTCCACAAACATTACCGTTCACTATAGAAACGGTATCCATGCGTCAAGCCGCTGCATGGACAGCGTCCAACCTCGGATACGCTCCTTTTTGAATGAAGCGGATCCTTGCCTCGCATATTCACAATGCGGAACGTCCACGTATGGCAAAACGTGGCGAGACACAGACGCGACGGTGGGTTCCCTTTGGATTAGGTCCCATCCATCCCTCACAGGACTTCCCTGTGGTACCACCACATATGGCAAAACGTGATGAACTAGTATGGTTGTGCAGAAAGTAAGTTCTGACAGGAATAAAATGTGCTGGGAGTTAGCAAAATAAACCATAGATTTGTAAGCCACCTAAAAGAACCCAAAAATTCCCTCTAGGGCCTCTCGGTCTATATACATCCTTAACGGACCAACGTATTTTGCAAATCCAAACAATCTTGGCAAATTTTATTCGAAAACCAGTGATTGAGGTTGTTAATTAAACTCTGGTGCATATAATCGCTCTGATACCAGCTGTGACAACCCGCCCCGGGAAAATACCGTACTATCACCTAAAACCAATCCACTTTGGTCATTAAGCAATAATAAAGTATCATCCTGTCGTTAGTTGCCGGGTTAACGCCCGGTAAATCACTTGGAATTCACACAGAGGATCGAACATATGCATTAAAACTCACGCGAAGGCGAGTCCAGAGTACAGACACCGATTTAAGTCCAAATTACCCCTAAGGGTCTAAATTATTACAAACCATTGATCAAGACAGGAAGTAGAGGTTCAGAGTTCGAAAACAGCAGAATAAAATAAACTAGCACAACGGTAAACATCACAGGAGGCCATCCGTGATGCCATCACTTGTCGTCATCCACCCGGTTAACAACACCTGCAACAACAGTTTTAAAGCAAGGCTGAGTATACTAATACTCAGCAAGACTTAACCGCCGCGTGATAACTACATCACCAAACTCTAAACATGAGAGGCTTTTTGGCCGGTGGAGTTCTTTTGCTGAAAAGCAACAAAGAGTATGTCCTTACCTTCAATATTTTAGCACAGATTCTAGTTGATTACCATTTCTAAGTGCGCCAACTAATTCAATCAAGAATTGTACAAACAATTATTACAAGCAGTAATATTCACCAAGTTCCATCATTACGGGATATCGTGGCCAGTTGATTAAGCAGTCTCAGATAACGGTGAGAGGCCGACAATCGATTGATTTAAACCTTGCAAGGTAGACCTAAACACACGGTAGGGTGCCCCCGCGAGGACAACCATCCAGGCGGTTCCCAAAAGTCCTCGGCTTGGAATCGAATCTTACAGTCCTGGGTACAAGGTTAGTTGGCGTACCCCGCGAGGCACCCAACATCACACAAGTACCCCCCTTCGCCGGTAGCTAGCCGGGTAGGTGATTACTCAAGAGTAGTAATAGTAAGTTCCCGCACCGGCTCGTTAAGGTACTAGGCTTACCGGTCCCATTCCCGACAAGTGCTTAGTACGTTCAAAAGCTTAGCCCACGAAAGCCACTGGACCGGAGCCCAAATCCCATGCTCTTACCACATGAGCAGTCCATTTATAAAGATCTTATGATTCCAACATAAGAACCTATTCTCGCGAGTGACGAACATCACTCGACTTGTACCGGTCCTATAGCATAGCAGCTAACGACCTAGCATACTAGTGATAGAGCATAGGTACCTAGGGATCATGCAACTAGGGTTTCAATTCAACTCCTGAAACGTAATTGCACAATCATAGCAAAGGTAATTGCAAATTTCAAAAGACAGGGTTAATGATCCGGGGCTTGCCTTCGCTGGCAAGGTTGGCCTTGGGCCCTTCTGGACTTTGGTCCAGGTCTTGAGCTACATCCACGTACTGCAGCTCACCGTCAGCTCCTCCTTCTCCTCCTTCCGGCACGAGCGTATAACTACCATCGGGAAGATCTACACGAGGATGCAAATGCAAGATTCAATTGACGATTTTTAATTTAATCAAATACAAACAACAAATGACATCCATGGGGTGCATGGTTGACCACATTCACCTAGATAAGAATACATTCAGCATACTCTTCCAATACAGGAACAATATGCGGTTCTTTATTAATTATTCTATGTGATAGTGACTGTGTACATATTTATGTAATTAAATTAATTTAAATTCCACAAACAGCAATGGGTTGGCCTTTACCTTTTTAAACTGATTTACATTACACACATATGGTTATGAGGGGTGTGGTTGGTGATTTCTCATTTACTTAACATTAAGCTTTGAATTGCTTTCATAGCTTTTATTCATAAAATTAATTAATAAAATTCAGTGGAAGGGTTTATTAAGCACTAAACACCTATACAAGGCCACTGAACACTCATGCACACTTAGGGGAGCTACAAAATTAATTATACCGAAAATAACAAAGTTTAGCTACCACAACAAGAGAAATGCATACAAAAATAAATACACATCAAAATGATTCCAACTTTCTCACACATGGGCTCTAGTCCAAAACCAACCTAGGAATGCAACATATACATCTCGAACTATACTAGATCTTGGGTTATGCATTTACAAAGAAAAACAAGCATATTTCAAGAATAAATATTTCTAACAAATATAAAATTGTTTTTAATTCACCAGAGGTGCATTTTGGCATAAAAGGACAACATGAAGAAGTTGAGCACAAAAATCTAATTATTTTTAGCTACAAAAATCATTTAGACAGATTCTACACAAATACCAAATAAATCATATAAAAATATTTACAGTATAACTTTGTGAAAGTTTTGGTACAGGAGCTAGGAATAACATAGCACACAATATATCCAAAAATTAGCTACAGAACTCATGTCGATTTTGAGATACGACAGATCTAGGTTTTTCAGTTTCCTATTTTTCATGCAAAAACTATCAGGAAAAACTATGGTCATACTTTAAAAAAGTTGTAGGGTTTCTCACCAGGAATCCAACAAAATTGGGATTGCATTTTTCTGATTTTTCTATGATTTTCTATGGATTTTCTAAAATTCAGCTGAAATGGTTCACTATTGAAGATTCTAACTTTCACTCAGGTCCCTGGACAGTTTTGATTCCTTACAGATATACCCCTAGATCACAGTTAGGACCCTGGAAAGATTAAAAACGTTGCAATTGGGTCCCTGGCCACAGGGGGGCGGCGGGCTCGCCGGAATTAGGCGAGGCCGGCGGCGGAGACGGCCGGGGAATAGGTAGGGGAAGTGCGCGAGCTCACCTAGGGGCTAGGGGGCATCGGTGTTCGAGCGGAGGAGCGGCCGGCGGCGGTGCTCGGCGGTGCCCGGCGGACAGCGGCCGCTGCTCTGCTGTTCCGGCGCGGCGGTGGCTCTGCCTAGGCAAGGCGCGGCCCGGGTAGCTCCAGGGGACCGCGGGGAAGAGCCTAGGGGGCTCGGTTGGCACTGGGCGCGAGCGGACAAGGGGTTTCGCCGGCGGCGGCTTCCCTGGCGGACGGCGGAGCACGGCGTGTGGCAAAGCGGCGGCGGACCGGCATGCGCGCGACGGCTCGTGCTTCGGAGCGTCCTAGTGTAGGGGCTAGGGGGTTTGGACAGCTCTGGTGGCGTGCAGGAGATGGAGCTCGACGGCGGCGTGCCAACGGCGGCGCGGCGGTAGCGGGCGCGCTTGCGCGAGGAGGAAACCGCGGCCCCTTTATAGGCAAGCGAGGGACGCATAGCTTCGACGCTATGGAAGTGCCGCGAGGTGTGGACCCGGACTGCCTTGGGCTGCGTGCGGCTGGACCTCGGCAGGTGTGCACGGCAGGGAGGGCAGCGGCGGACCGGCGGGCAACCGACGGGGCGGCCGACCGGCGAGTGAGGGCACGGCGCGTGGCCGGCCCCGGGGTCCACCTGCGTCACGCGAGGCGCGGCGCACGGACCGGCGGTCGCGGGCCCGCCTCGGCATGCGCTTACGACGGCGCACGGCGGTGTGGCGGCGGCGACGCGTGGTGGCGCGCTCTGGCGCGGGAACGCGCTGGCGCGGCGCGACGTCGCGCGTTTCGGCGTCGTTTCAAATCAGTTTAACACTGTTTGACTGAGTTTATCTCAAGATTTTGCAACATAAGTGCTCCAAGGTGTGAGTAGCAAAGTTGCAGATCTACTAACCCTCTACAACTTTTACAAAGGCCGACAGGTGTTTTGATCAACGGTTTTTGCAGAAACGGCTTGCCAACTTGGGGTTTTTCTTGGCGCCGGTGAACAGGAGCTGCTGCAGTTGACCAAGTTTTCCACCCTTTTTCACTCAAAATTTGAAATGCCATCCAACATGAAAGTTGTGTCTCTCGAAAAACTGGACAACTTTTATATTGGGAGATTTTGAAGTGTTTAGGTGAAATTTGGAGAACGCGGCAAAAGTTCCGGAGGAAGTTCAAAGACATTAGGGTTTAAGTAGGGTTTGACCGTGCCTTTGACCAAGGTTTGACCACAAGTGTGTGTTGACTTGATCAAGAGGGTCATTAGGGATTGTCGGCTCGGTTTTCGAGGTGATGACCCAGGTTGACCATGGTTTGACTGGCGTCAATACGTTTGACTCGGTCATTAGCACTAATGATGCTAATAAAAAACCTGGGGCGTCACAACGACTCCCCTCGACCCCTCGCGACCTCCTCCCTCCATATGTCTCTCTCTTCTCTCGCGCAGAAACCTGGCGGCATCCCCTCCGGCGGCCTGCCGGGATGGCTCGCAGGGAGCGAGCGGCGAAATCGTTGGACCCCTCTGGCGGAAGACAGTGGGCAACGGGGGTGGAGGCTTCCCCTTTGGGCCGGAGGGCACCCAGCGGTCGGGGGGATTTGCGCCGACCAGCCATGGCGTGGCAGCGACACTGCAAGCTCCAAGGGCGAGCGGCCTGGACCCGGCGTGGCCCAGCTCGTCGGCGGCCACCCCAATAGGCTTCCCTACCAGGGTTAACCAAACCGGTGGGAACCAGTCCGGTCCGGTTCCGGTCGGTTCCCAACCAGTCCAAATTCAAATTTTAAATTTGAATTCAAAAAAATGAAAAATTCTCAAAAATACTTCAAGGTGTGTAGAATCTAATGGTGTAAACAATTTTCAAATATTCGTTCATTTAGTATACTTTGCGGGCATTAGAAGTTCAACTAAAAAAAGGGAGAAAAAATTGGTCAGTTGAACTTCTAATGCCCGAAAAAAATACTAAATGCACTAATATTTGAAATTTTTTGACATCATTAGATTCTATGCACCTTGCAATATTTTTAGAAAAAATTCTTTATTTTTTCAATTTTTAATTCAAATTTGAAAACATATCAAATTCTCCACTCATTCGGTTTTTTGGTTCAACGACCGGTTCCCGGTCGAACCGGACCGATATATCGGTCGAACCGATCGGTATACCAAACCAAACCGAGTGAACTACCGATTTTGATTTGGAATTTAAATTCATCCAGTTTTGGGCGGTTTCCGGTTGAACCGGTCCGGTATACCGGTACCGAACCGCGGCGGTTCGGCCTGTCCGGTCGGGAAAAAAACATGTTCCCTGCTGCAGGACCTGACGTCCCGGTGTCCGGTGTGGGCGTCGCCGCACTTGGTGGAGGGCCGGCCATGCCGAGTGGCTTGCCGGATTGGTGGAGTAGCGTGGCGGCGGCACTCGGGCCGGAGTGGCTCGCTAGCGTGTTGACTGCAGCGACGGCGCCGACTTCGACATTCATCAGGAACCCTGCAACCGTAGGAGAAGCAGAGGCAGCGGAAGGAGTCTCTGCTCACCGGTGAGGAGTATGCGGTGGCCGTGCACCCAGGCCGCGGGCAGCGGCTCGTGCTACCGTCGATTGATCTGACCGATCCAATATAAGAACACTTCCCCTGCTAACAATTTTCTAGATAATATTGGAGTGTCGTATCATGCATTAGAATGTGAACATGGAATCCATTGTGTGTTGTATCATATAACTTTTTTTCTTTATTTTAGGAAAATATTACGTTGTTGATGCTGGATATCCAAATAGCCTTGGATACTTGCACCATTCAAGGGTGCAAGATATCATGTTCCATATTGGAAGAGGGATCCTGCTCCAAGTGGTGAGCATGAACACTTTAACCATTTGCATTCAAGTATTCGCAATGCGGTAGAGCGTGCTTTTGGTGTGTTAAAAAATGAAGTGGAGATTACTTCTCAAGATGTCTAGTTTCCCTATGAAAAAGCAAAAGATGATAGTTGTTGCAACCATGTGCCTCCATAACTTCATTCGTGAGAACAATGTGCAAGATAGACATTTTAGCAAATGTGATCAGAATCCAGATTATGTGCCCGTTATACCAAAAAGGTATACAAGAAGTCGATGGATCCAAATGCAGGAGATACATCGATGCCAGAATCTAGCGATTTGTCTATGGATAGATTTCGTGATGACCTTGCGCAGACAATATTTTTTCTAGATCATCACGAGCATGTATCCATGGTTGTATGATTTATATGAGGATTGACTTTCTTTAAAAATTACCCTATTATTATGAGAAGACAATTTATTATTAGCCAACCAATATTTTTATTTATTTATTTATTTATTTATTTTCACATGACTTAAAGGTTTAAACTCAATACAAACATATAATTCATCAAATAAACATGTCACATAGCAAAGGGCATATTGGACATTTCTTCTCTTCTTTCTATTCATTAAAACCAACATGAAGCTGTTTTGCCAAACATTTTCTAAAACGGCTCCATCTCCACGAGAGGAGCCGTTCCACTAGAGGAACCGGAGCCGTTTTGGGTGGAGCCGGAGCCCTCTCAAACAGGCCCTAAGAGTCAAAGCAGATTTATTCTGTCGCGTCATCACTGCTACCATTGCATGGAAGCACACACATGAGGTTGGCGAAAACACCGCCGGAGCCGGTCGACATCAGACCACTCTGGACCCACCAGAGTGACCCGTCGAGACACGAGGTCCGCCACTGGCCATAAAAACACTGACTCGGAATGAAGGGCCACCCAAGTTGAAACACACAGGATCCATCCCAACGGAAGGAGATAGAACACTACTAGCCTCCTTCGACCCTCATCGACGACACCGTCACGAACGTCGTCTCTACTCGAGAAGTATAGATGTCCATTCGGGTCGCCCGGCCCGACCCTGGCACGGGCCCAGGGTGGCCCGCTCAACTGCGGGTCGGGCCTAGCCCGACACTAAGTCCCACTGTGTCGTGTTGTGCCAACCCATGGGGTGCGATGACGGGCCAAGCCCGGCATGTGGGCCTGTTTCATGCCGGGTCAACCCGGCATAGCACGGCCCTACGCGCACACCTGGGCTGCTTGAAGCCTGCAACAGCTCTGGTCCCACACTCTCAACAGTTGTGGAGAGGATGGGGAGCGTCGAGCGTAGGCGGCCGCTCTGGCCTACAATCTACGTGTGGGGCAGGGCTAGCAGATGGACGCGCCAGAGGAGCCGAGCGTCCCGTCGTCAACGGTCAGCCTGCCACAAATCTGTGCGGGGAGGAGACTGGGGGGTGGAAGCAGTGACATACCGGCATGCTGCGCTTCTCATCATGGTGAGGAGCCCCAGAGGAGAGGAGGGGTGGTAGACTGGCGGCGCCGACACAGGGGAGCGGCGGCGGAGGCTGTCACCGGGAGAGGGAGGGAAGTTCGAGGAGGGGGTAGCAGTCGGCGGCGTCGGCGGAGGGGAGGTTCAAAGAGGCAGCGACGATCGACTGACGGGAAGGGGAGAGGTGCGGCGGACCGCGGCGCATGCGAGCTGGGGGGCCGAGAGAGCGAGAGAAAGCAGAGAGACAGGGGGGCGTTGGGTAGTGGGAAAGAGAGAGAGGGGCGACATGCAAGGGTAGGAAGGGAGGGAGAGGAGTTAGGGTTTGAGATTTATAAATGGAGGTGGGTTAGACGGGCCGCTGCCGGGCCGGGCCGACCGACGTGCTGGGGTGGCAGCTCGCGCCCGACACGTGGTATCGGGCTGGGCTAGCCCCGGCACGACACAGACTGGGCGGGTTGGGCCAAAAACGCGTGCTTCCGAGCGGACCTTAGGGCTGCGGGTCAAATGGACATCTATATGGAGAAGTGAAGGACTTACTCAACAAGAGAAATTTTGATATTTGACACCCAATATGGCTGTCTCTTTACATTTAACACAAAAATCGTGAGCGTTCCAAAATTTTAAAAGATTGAGAAGATATGGTAATGTGTCAAATATTAAAATATTGAAATTTCTAGTCGCTCACACGCGTTATCTGAAGCTTCGAATGGCCGAATATAGAATTCCAAATTGGCAAGGCCCAAAGAGCGGCACGAGGCACGATCCAAAAAACAGAGCCCTAGCCCGACACTCAGCATGATCGATTGTGCCTAGGGCTGGCCTGACACGATAGGTTGATGATACTGCCTCGGTCGCCAGTCCGGCCCATAGTGACGGCCCGAGGCACGACCCTATTTTTGCTGGTCCGATAGGCGGCCTAATAGGTGGCCCGATAATAAACTTCACATCTCTTATAAATACTTCAAACCCTGATTTTTCTCCCCTCCTTCCGCTCCACCCCCACCCCTTCTTCATGCTCCTCCATTCTGATCCAGCCGCGAATCCACCGATCCGTCGCACCCCTGCCCTCCAGATCCTGCCGCCGCCACACGCCCCACCCCTTTCCGCTCCTTCTCCCTCCAGCCTCCACCGCCGCACGCCTACTCACCCCTCCCTCCAGCGACGCCTCTGCCACGCCGCGGGTCGGTGCTCGGGCCGCGCCGACCAGCGCTGCCTCCACCTCAAGGGCCGGAGCTCAGGCCACACCGGCCTGCGTCGCCTCCAAAGCGGGGTGCCGGAGCTCTGATGCTGCCTCCGCCTCTGCAGAAAGCTCCCAAGTTAGTGCCGAGTCGGGCCGGACCGTGACCCATCGGGTTGTCCTCGGCGTCGGTGTCGACCCGACTGAAAAAACAGGCCATAGGCCGAGCCTGGGCCAACAGTCCGGCCCGACACGAAGATGTCATCCGCATAGTACCGGGCCGGGCCAAATCGGTCTAGGGCCGGCCGGCCAGCCGGCCGTTTGGAATACTATGGACGTGTTTGATATGAGCCAAAATACCACGGCCAGGCTCCTGGGCTGCAACTTACCGTGTTTGATATCCCTGCTCACTCTGCCGGCCTGACTCCCACGGTGCAAAATCTCTTCTCTCTCCTGTCTCTGGCCAAACGCTTTGCCTCCGCGTTTCTCCAGAGCCAAGCTGTGGCCGGCTCTCGCAAGCTCCCGCAAGCGATTTTTAGGTGTTAGTTGGTCCTGAACCAGGCCCCCAACTGTGAATCAAAAAGGAGTGATATCTTGACCTGTAAGTTAACCACCCGAGCCCCCAGATCCAGATCCCGCCGACCCCCTTCCTCCCATCACCGGTGAGCTTGCTTCGGCGAGCTCTCCGCAGCGGGAAGGAGCGGGGCCCTCCCTTCGTTTTCCTAGTAGTAGCTAGTTCGTTCTTTTGTGCCTTAGTGCTTTGCCTTCATGGCTTCCTCCCGACCCGTTGCCGTCTCTGTCGCCGGCGGCGTCGCCGTGACTCTCCTCGGCGTCTTCGTCGTCGTCTTCCCCGGCATCAAGGTTTGTGATACTAATAAAATAAACTTCCTCCTCCCTCTTCCAGTTCTCTATCTCCCCCTTGCAGATCCTCCACTCTACACCCCGGTCGCCTCTCCACCTCGCCTCCGCTTGGATCTGCTCCACCATGGTCGCCTTCCTCCTCCACCGCTCGCTTCTCTCGCAAATCAGCAGCTGTTGGTCCCGATGGTCTTCTCCTCAGCTAGGCAGCTTCTCTGGCGTCGATCCGTCTGCTCCACCTCCATTTGGGATACTGGATTGAGCTCCTTTTCTCTCCGGCGATGATTCACACCAAATCCTTCAGTCGTCGGTGCGCGCGGCTCCTGCGAGCTCTTCCGACCCTTCTTCAACCGACGCATCGCGCGGTCCTTCCATCCGGGTGCAAGCGTCCCTGACGCCCCTGCGTTCCCCCGCCGGCGGACTGATGTTCTTCGTTTCCGGCGTCGCTGCCTCTGGATCCCGATCCGGTTCTTGCTGTTGGACTTTGTTGTAATTAGGTTTTCTTCTGAGGACCTTTTTGTAATGAAGTTGAAGAACTTTGTAATTTGGCCCTTCTCGAAGGACCTATTTGTACCTTTGCTGCTGGTTTAATATATTATGAGTTTTTTTTAGAATTACACAGTACAACGCAGACGCTCACAACACGCACGCACACTCACCCCTATGAATACACGTACGCAAACCCTACCCCTATGAGCGCTCACAACACGCACGCACACTCACCCCTATGAATACACGTACGCAAACCCTACCCCTATAAGCACCTCCGAAGGACTGAGTACCGGCAGATCTGGAGATTCCCGAAGTCACCATTGGCGTCTCGTCGTCGACGGGAATGTCGCTTACCACTTAACGCATAACGCCGGTAAATCCTGGAAAATCCAGGAAAAGGTGCGAGCGCCAGGATTTGAACCCTGGTGGGTAGCGTCCGACTAGACCGTCCTACCATTAGACTACAAGCCCATTCACATATATTATGAGTTTGTTGTAAAAAAACTGTGAATCAAACACGTTCTCTACTGGGCCGCACACTTTTCCCAAAAGTGAATCAAACACCAGACTTGGCCCATCTCAGCTTGGCTGTGGCTGGCCTCAGCCTGGCTTAGGGATGGCAATTCTACCCGCGGGTGCGGATATCCGCGGATACCCGACCCTACGGGCATGGGTATGGGTAACAATTCTCGCCCGCGGGCATGAGCACGGGCAAAGATTATCACCCGCAGGCACGGCGCGGGTACAAAATCTCGCCCGCGGGTGCTGCCCGTTACCCGCATACAACTATTGTGACCATCAAAATATGTCCGTCATCAACATTTGGCCCAAGCCCAAAGAAAAACAACCCTAGCCAGTAGCAATCGTCCGAGTAAAAAAAATAGCAAGCACGAGCACACGACCACCCATCCGTCCGCGGTCGCCCGTCCGAGTAAAAAAAGCCAGTCCTTATCCATCCGTCCGCCGTCGCCCATATCTCATTCTTATCGTCTCGGGTACGGCGCGGCGGCTGCCCAGCGCGGGGCTCCCGACGGCGCGACGACTTCCTAGCGCGAGATCCCGGTGGCGCAGCAACTGCCTAGCGAAGGGCTTCCGGCGGCGCGGCGGTTGCCCAGCGCAGGGCTTCCCGGCGGCACGGCCACGACCCGGCACCGGTGGCGAATCTGTCTACAGCATCAGCTCGAGCCCTCGGCACATCCACGCCTCGTGTCGACGACGACGACGACCACGAGCCTTGAACTCCGCCAGGCGCTGCCTCTGCCGGACGTCACCTCAGCCTCTGCCTCCGCCAGGCACGCCGGTGGCCGCCAGCTCTCCACGGGTTGCCCGTAGCTTCGGATATCCGTCGGGCACGGGCACGGGCACGGGCACGGATTTTTGCCCGCGGGCAGGCTGGCGGGTGGGCATAAGCTGAGGGCGCGGGTACCCTTTCAGGCGTGTAAACGTCGTACCCGTACATGCCCGACCCGCTGCCATCCCTAAGCACGAGCACACGACCACCCATCCGTCCGCGGTCGCCCGTCTGAGTAAAAAAAAGCCAGTCCTTATCCATCCGTCCGCCGTCGCCCATATCTCATTCTTCTCGTCTCGGGTACGGCGCGGCGGCTACCCAGCGCGGGGCTCCCGAAGGCGCCGCGGCTTCCTAGCGTGAGCTCCCGGTGGCGCAGCAACTGCCTAGCGAAGGGCTTCCGGCGGCGCGGCGGTTGCCCAGCGCAGGGCTTCCCGGCGGCACGGCCACGACCCGCCACCGGTGGCAAATCTGTCTGCGGCATCGGCTCGAGCCCTCGGCACATCCACGCCTCGTGTCGACGACGACGACCACGAGCCTCGAACTCCGCCAGGCGCCGCCTCTGCTGGGCGTCACCTCAGCCTCTGCCTCTGCCATGCGCGCCGGTGGCCGCCGGCTTTCCACGGGTTGCCCGTACCCGCGGATATCCATCGGGCACGGGCACGGGCGCGGATTTTTGCCCGCGGGCAGGCTGGCGGGCGGGCATAGGCTGAGGGCGCGGGTACCCTTTCGGGCGGGTAAACGCCATACCCGCACATGCCCGACCCGCTGCCATCCCTACTCGTGCTTGCTACTTTTTTTTACTCGGATGATTGCAACTGGCTAGGGTTGTTTTTCTTTGGGCTTGAGCCAAATGTTGATGACGGATGGAAGGCCTGGCCGGCGAGCCAGGGCCTCCAGGCCTTCCGCAACCAACAAATCAAACACGCTCTTAGAGCAACTCCAAAAACCTCTCTAAAAATCACTAGTTAAAACCCTGATTTGGCTAGCATGTAAAATGAAACAACTAGCAAAAAGTTAGTGAAATCCAACAAACTAGCTAAAATCAACTCTCCATATGCTCCACCGCTAGTGGGTCCTACCTACCATACTCATGTACGAGGGGATAGCTAGCGGGACTTAGAGCATCTCCAAGAGACTAGCAAAAATTCTAGCTAAATTTAAAGATAAAGAGACTAGCTAAAAAATTAAAAACTCAATAAACTGATATGTAAACCAACAGTCTCTTTAAAACTGGACTCTTCATATATTATAGTGCTGGTGGGTCCCACGTGTCATGCACTCGTGCTCATTTTATCTTCTTTCTCCCCGCCTCTCTCCATAGCCTTATCCTCTCCGCTCTCCGGTAGTGCCCAGCGAGCACCGAGCAGGCTGCGGCGGGAGAGCGGCGTGGAGGCTTGACCTCTGCAGCGGCACGCCCCCGGACGGCGGCGTGGGGGACCGGCCTCCCTGGCGGGGCGGGGCGGAGCGGCAGGTCTTATCCAGCGGTACGACCCCGAGCCGGCGGCGCGGCCTCCCTGGCGGTGCAGCCCCGGCCGGCGGCATAGCCTTTAACTGGGAACTGCAACCTGGAAACCGCTGCTCCAGGCCGGCCGCCCCTCTCGGCGACTCGTCTGGCCCACCGGCCTCGGGCTCTTCTACTCTCCATGGCGGTAGCAACACCAGCACCGTACCTCCTCCTCCCGCTGGAGCCGCCGCTGTCGATTCGTCGTTGTTGCCGCCGATTCGCCACAGCCTCCAGCGCTGCCTCGGCTGCCGAGTCGCCGCCACCGACGCAGCTGATTGCGCCGCCATGGCGCCAGCTTCCTGCTCGCGCGAGACTGCTCGCACGGGAAGAAGGGGGCGCGGGGACTGCGGGAAGTGCGGGCAAGGACTTTGGCGAGCGGTGGCTGCTAGCCAAAGAAGGCGAGGGAGGAGCGGGATATCCCGAGCCGGATAGCGCCGGAGCAAAAATAACGAGTCTGTTGGATATCAGTTTCTGAGATTTTTCTAAAATTTTAGCTAATCATACCCTTTTAGAGAGGCTGTTAGAGTTGCTCTTACTAGCCAAAGATGGCTAGCGAAGCCCCCGGTTTAGCTAGCGGAGGATAGCGAGGGCAAGTTTAGCTAGTCTGTTGGATTGAGTTTTTGGACAATTTTTCCATTTTTAACTAGTTAAGTCAGGTATACGAGCCGAGAGGGGAAGGCGACGTTGTGCTGGGAGAGAGGCGGGCGGCGGCACGAGCGCACCGCGCCATCGCGCACACAGCTGGGGAGGGCATGTTGACGACGGCGTCCGAGTACTCTGCCCCAGGCCGCTAGAACGCTCGGATTCGGTGGAGGTACGTGACCCCAATCCGAATTCGATTACATCTAGGTAGAGGGGAGGAGCCCTACCTGGCACAAGCATTGCTGAGGCTCCATAAGTAAAGGCATCCTAAGTTGCTCTCGATGTATTGGCAGATTTGGCCTTGTGAGACATCTCGATTGCAACGAAAAATCGAATCTTACCTCTGAATCCGGGTAATTCGGTGGAGGAGCACAAAATTATTGAAAGGGGATGTCCAAGCGGCGGCAGGAGCAGGGCCAAGGCCAGGGACAGGGGACCGGCAAGAGGTTGCAGAAGCAAAAGCATCTCTATCTGGTGCTGGATGATTGGACCAAAGGCTTCTCGATCTATAAATTTTTTCAACCCTTTTGACCACTAATTAAAGGTATTAAATAAATCAGTTTATAAAATTACTTCCGCACCTCAATGTAAATTTCTGAGAGCAATCTAACGAGGACTTTGACCACACGATTAGAGAATGATTACTGTAGCATAGGTTTTGCTACAGTCGCATCATGCAAAGTTGCACTAATATGTGAAAAGATTTTGCAAATAAATTTCATTTAGTACTTCATGCATACAAGATTTCTTTCTCCGAAAAAATTTTAGAGAGAATCTAAACAGGGCCAAGATCGACACTGCTGACCCTCACCTCGGGGACCCCCGTCCTCCGGCTGGTGGAACCTGTACCTTACCATCGCGTAAGGTTTGTCGCCCTGGGAAGCAACATCTTCAGTGTAAGCAACCGGCACCGCAGGACCCTTGTCTACGACACGGAGACGGCGGCGGTCGCCCTGGGAGGCAACATCTTCAGTGTAAGGTTTGTGTTCGCCGCCGATAAGCTGTATGCATTCACACACTACTTTGGCAAAAGCCCGCACTCTTTTGAGGTGATGTCCGCGGCCGGTGCCAAGCAAGGTCTGCGTCTATCAAACCCAACTTTGGATTGGTCATGGCAAAGCGTGCCATTCCCACCACCATTCAAGACGGAGGAAGTGATTGTCTCCTATGCCCTTCACCCAGATGGACACACCATCTTCGTATCTGCCCACGGAATGCATACAGGTGATCGGACCTTCTCCTTTGACACCAGGCACTGCGAGTGGAGGTACCATGGCAAGTGGAGGTTGCCTTTCAAAGATGAAGGCTTTTTTGACAGTGATCTGGATGCATGGGTTGGGTTTATCAGGGAGGGTGGCATTTGCTCCTGCCAAGTGATCTCCCACAGCAGCACAAGTGCCATGCAGTCGGACTGGAAGATGGCCAAGGACAACCAGTGGATTGAAGACATGGTGTATCATACGCCTACTCTGACGTACATGGGTGGTTCCAGATTTTGCATTGTGTTGGTGCACGAGGGACTGGAGTGTGAAGATGCCTTTGGTGACTGTAATGGTTGCATGCTGGATATCACCATGTTCGGCCTCAAGTACAATCACAAGGGAGAGCTGCAAACCATTGGCCGCACCACCAACTCATATTTAGTGTCAAAGCGTCGTTCCTCATTTTCTCCTGTAGCCTTCTGGATGTAGTAATTGACCTGCTGTTTGGTTTGGTTGTATGCAATACATACTTGTCTGTCCAATTCCCTTGGATGTAAGATACGCTTTATGACAATAACAAGTTTGGTTTGGTTGCATGCAAAGCATATTTGTCTGTCCAATTACCCTCGATGTAAGTTATGTTTTATGGCAATATAAAAAGTGTCTTCCTGTAATTTGTGGAAGCTGTTGACCTTTTTTTTTTGTGGTAGTTCATGGATATGCAGATATGTTGAACTTTAAAGAACTAAAAACAGTTGTGCCCCTTACAATATATCACTATATCATAATCAATGTGGATGATGCAATTCTAATATATTCTCCGATTCTCCCAATAAACAATGAAATGATTTCTGTCACTGCACATAAGATATAATATGTTTACAGTCTGATTTTGTAAAACCAGAGGCTTCATAGGCCACTAAAGCTTGATTACTCTGGTTATTACACAAAATGACTGCACAATTTGAATAGAGGTTCTGAAGATAGTCTCCAATTCCATCTTGATCCTGGAACTGCCTTCACTAAGGACACAAAATAGTAGTAGTAGTAGTATGGTAAAAAGAAGGTAAACAATGGTAGTGTCAAGCTGTTCATATGCCGTACCATGTTGTCAATTAAAAACCGTCTGCTACAGTATAAAGGACCAGACCACAAAGTATCCCGTGTTGCAAGCTGCAACCATGTTTGGTCCTCGGAACCAATTTTCCCGTGTGAAAATGTCTAGTTTCTTGCTGAAGGAGTTACATATTCACTTGAAATCAAATAAGGTCAGTTCTTCAATAATCAATATTCAAAGGATGCTTGGCATGTAATCAGCTCTTACAGTTCAAGTTTCAACACCCTAGATATCCAGTTAAAGGCAGATTCATATATGTTATTATATGTCTGGTTCTTTAGTTATTTATAAGTATTACATGGTGCCTGATTTTTTATCATAAATTCAGACCCCATGAGTTTGTATATAAATATAATATTTATGGCATAAGTCTTGAAGTCAGCATGAGATGGGACATCAGTTCTTCCAAAAAGTGGCATGATCTGTGTAATTGTGTTTCATTCTGGTACTGTCATTTGTAGATAGGGTCAAAAAAATTTACAATTGAAGTAGCGTGTTCGAGAGACAAAAAATTACAACTCTCCTATGTGCTTGAGAAAAAAAAAGCACTATTGAACTATCAAGATTGCCGGCAGATTCGTCTCACTGTTTCATGATATACCTTTCTTGAGTCATTTGGCATATTAAAGTATAGTTCAGAATTTTGGAACATATATGGTACTTCTCTCATTGCTATGGTTATGAAGCTTGTTTTCAAAAGAACCATCTTATTGTTCCAGAAAATTTTAGCTGCATGCCTTTGGTTAACTTAGTGGCTTTTACAGGATATTAGTCTTGTTCAAAAAAAAATGAATTGTTCATGAGCTTCTTGCGTATGTACTTCTTGATTTAGCAAATTAAGCACATGTTTTTTTTTGAAAAAAATGTGAGGACTTACTGAGTGCTATGCTCATTAAGATGTTATTTGTCAAGCATTTAACAGTAAGCACTTGGATTTTTTTCTTTTTTTTGTTGCCACAAATTCTATATGGTTCTATGCACGGCGACGCACCAGATCTTCATCACATCATGGCTAGGTGAGTGTTTGCTTTACCTGAAAAAAGATCTTCTCAGCTGAATAACACCATGTTTACTTTATAGTTTATTAGAACAGAGAAATCATCTGTTACCGCTTTATGACATGGAGAAAATGTCCAATTGTTTGTGAAGTCATCTAACTTTATACTTCCTAATATTCTTAGAGCTGTTTATATTTTGGTGCAGTAGTTGTATCAGATGATTAAAGGGTCTTTATTTAATTAAGTTTTTCCTTGATTTAGTAGTTATTTCTATTCATATGTTTCAGTTTTCCAAAAGAATCACCTTGTCCTAGTTTTTTTTTAGAATGAATCACCTTGTCCTAGTTGATCGATGTATTTCGGCCTGTTTGGTTCGGACTTCGGAGCACCGCGACGCCGCTCCCTTCGCTGGCCGCGCCAGCTCCGGCGCCTAGACATCTCAGCTCGCCGACCGGGCCCAGCGGCGCCGCTCCTGGAACGGCAGGCGCACCCTCGCTTGCTGCAGCAACAACACGGCGTGTGCTCTGACGTACTCCGACCACAGCACGTCAGGTGTCGCCGCTTCGGGATGCACATGGACGAACAGAGGAAAGCCGATGGTGCTGGATGTTGTCGGGGGGTGGGGGGGGGGGTGCACGACTGAATCTGCTGCAGGAAAGTGTTTTTTTTAATTACACGGTACTCCCTCCGTCCCAAAATACTTGTCATTGTTGACTTTTCTTTGCAACTTTGACCATTCGTCTTATTCAAAAAATTATCGCAAACATGTAAAACGATAAGTCAAGCTTAAAATACATACAATATTAAAACATATAGCAAACAAAATAAATTGTACTTGCACAATTTTTTGAATAAGACGAATGATCAAAGTTGCAGAAAAAAGTCAATGGCGACAAGTATTTTGAAACGGAGGGAGTACAACGCAGACGCTCACAACACACACGCACACTCATCCCATGAACACACATACGCAAACCCTACCTCTATGAGCACCTCCGAATGACTGAGCACCGGCAGATTTGAAGATTCCCGAAGTCACTACTGGCGCTTCGTCGTCGACGGGAACGTCGCTTACCACTTAATGCATAACGCCGGAAAATCCCGGAATAAATTCAGGAAAAAGTGCGAGCACTAGAATTTAAACCCTGGTGGATAGCATCCCACTAGACCGTCATACAATTGGACTATAAGTCTATTCGGCTGAAGGAAGTTTAGTGGCTCTGCCAATGCGATCTAAACCAAACACTTTTCAGGAACACTTTCCGAAACTAATTTTGAACTAACCTGCTCTGCAGTCTAAGTTGAAGCCGTCAAGTGCCAAGTACAGGTTCAAATCAAGTCGGTAGACGGTCGCAACCTGAACCTCGAAAAGTACACAGTTCAGAGGAGAAAAGGGTTCAGACTTCAGAACAAGAGGGAGCACAAAACAAATGTACCTCAGTGCCTGTCCTTTTGGTTGTTGTGAACCCTCGCCGCCGGGCTCGGATGAGCGAAATACTCGCAAGCTCGCCGGCGCGCGGAAGGCGGCGGTGACTCTGTCTCAGGTTCTGCAGGCGTTGCCGCTATGCCGCTGCTCGCTGCAACATGCCGCGTCCGTGGCTGTGTTCCAGGAGACCAGGACCATTGAGGCCGTGACGAGAGGTTCTAGGCGCTGAGGAAGCACACGTTCTATTTGTTCGGTGCTAGTAAGCGTGTTTTCAGGGAGGCCAAATAAGATGATGTTCTGAAAAATCTGCTTGTTGTAGCCTGTTCCAAAGAATAAAGGCTTTGCTCTTCTTGCCTTCTTTCGATGTCAACTCTGTGTCTATCCAATTGCTGTGTAATAAACATTGAGGTTTTACTTATTTGGTTGTGATTCCTGTCAATTGTTTCATATGCCTTCTCAAAAGGTGTCAATATGAAGGTTTTTTTTTTGAGAATGGTGTCAATATGAAGTTTTGCAAATTGAACACTGTTCGCACCCAAAATTAACAGGACTGAGTCGACCGGTCAGACCTGTGGGTCCCACCGGTCAGACCGGTGTAGTCAAGTTGGTCAAAAGGCAAATTTGACTTCATCATTGGATAGAGCTCGTCGAGTAGGTCAAGATTCATATGTAGAACGTCCAAATAGGAGTCCGGATGAAAGAGATATACCTTCCGGAAGATCTGCACGTCCGGCGAGCCACACAGGTTTGACCGGTGCCCCTTACCGGTCTGACCGGTGCTCCTGAGTCCGAGCCAAATTGAGGAGTCCTGATAGATTTAGACTTGTAAAAGGATTTCCTTGCGGGGTAAGTCCTCCCCACCCTAATAAATATGAAGGGTCGTGGCCGATTGAGGAATAATCACAATCGAATCTATCAAATTTATCTTTTATCGTTCTTTTATCTTTCTTCCTCGTTACTCTTACTCTTCCAACCCTACCATGCTGTTCTTCCTTCATCTCCGCGATGTCTGAAGACGTCCTAGCTGGCCTGCCGAGCCTAGGACAACCCTGCGTGCGCCGCCCCGACGGGATCCTGCCCGGGCGACGTTCGGAGGTCTCTCGCCGGATTCTCCCGGCGACACCGGTCTGACCGGTGACCCGCACACCGGTGCGGTGTGGAGGCGCTGCAAGGAGCTCCTCCGCGTGCTTGTTGGCTCCGAAAAGGCGTCAACAAATTGGCGATTTCGCTGGGGAACGAGAATCTGGTCGTCATGGCCGATCTATCAAGCTCCAGCAATTTAATGGCACTTGAAGGATTACCTGAAGATCTACGCAAGGACATCCACGAAGAAATCCTTCCTCATTGTTATCAAGTTGCAGAACGAGGCGTCATCATGATGAATATAGCTGTCATCGACGGGTTGAGGATGTATGATCTACCGAGGCATCGTAAGTCCTTTGCTAATCTTATAAGCAGTTTACTTGCATTTGTGGATGAATTACTTAATAAGAAGAATAATGTAGATTTGATTCCTTTTAATCGAGAGTCGGTTATTGAAAAGCCGACCAATGATATTGTTGATCTTTGCATAACTTTGCCAAATTGTGATGTTGTTGGTCAAGAAACAAATCGGCCGTCTCTAGCCGAAATTGTTGGACCAAAATCCCCTAGCAAGAGCATAGAGGTTACATTTAGTACTTCGACGCTCGGGGGCAACAAAACAAAGGCAACGGTGCCGGTTGCGCTGTGACCGGTCTGATCGGTGCCCATACCGGTCTAACCGCCTCATCTAGGGTTTCGCAAAATAAATCAAAACCAAAGATGGTTAAACCCAAAAAGCCTGAGATTGGTGTTTGGAAAACAATTGAATCTAAAGACCGTAAGCATCAAAGAGAAAAGCTGAAGCTCAATAAAAAACTTCCGGCTGAGTCTCAAAGGCAAAATAATGTCAATGATGCTAGTCGGTCTAAAAATTCTAAACGTCCAAAATCTTCTCCTAGAGAGAAGTTCCATAACGAGAATCGGCAATGGAGTAACTCTCACAAATCAATGTCGTTTCCTCCATATGGATCATCAATGCCTATGTCATGGGATTCTTACTTTAATATGCATTATTTTTGTTCTCCATGGTATTATAATTCATATATGTCATCTGTTCCTAGTTATTTCTGTCCAAATTATATTACCCATAGGAAGCCGATGATTGATGAGCCATCACCTATGCATAATGACCGTTTTGATCAAAAGAATCGGTCAACACATAAAAATAAGCGAAAAGTGATCAAACAAGTCTATCGTGTCAAAAAGACGGTAGATTAAATAAAAAATCAGATTTGACACTAGACATAGAAAAGCCGATTAATAAAAAATCATCGGCTAGTTCTACTAATCAAATTGTCCCCAATGATAAACATGTCACAAATAATATAGCTGAACAACAATCATGTTCGGCTGGGGGGCAACATGATCTCAAAGTGGCCGGTCCTCAAGGCACCGGTCTAACCGGTGAGCCAACCGGTCTGACCGGTCTCGCCAAAAATTCTGGTAGAGCCGAGAGTATCTCCCCAAACAGCAAGGTGATGAGAAACAAGCCAAGCTTTGATGAGTTGCTGCATAAGTATCAAAAGATAGCCGAGCAAAAACAAAATAATCGGTTAGGAGATCAAAGGTGGAATTCTTCGTCACCAAAAGCAAAGAAGCATCGATAGGCATCACATTGGTCTTCATCATTTATTCCATCGATGCATACGCCATGGAATGCTTATTCAGGTATAAACAATTGCAATTCATGGTTTTGGTATAATCATTGGTCTTCTTTTTACAACTATCAATATTATGCTTATGATGCACCAAGGAGCTACGGTTGGCCTCCATGGCCACATCAGGACGTAAATTGTTAGAGATGTTGTTCAGAAGCCGAAATTGTAGTTTCATGCATGTTGTGCATATTAAGTTTTCATTTCGGTTAAAATGGCATCCATATAGAGTTTACATATGGGCGATGCATTGTTGATCATCGTCTTCAGCCAATTTTGATCTTTGTGAATGTTTTCTGGCACGCAAGCTTTACCAGAAAACAGGGGGGCATATGTTCGCACCCAAAATTGGCAGGACTGAGTCGACCGGTCAGACCTGTGGGTCCCACCGGTCAGACCGGTGTAGTCAAGTTGGTCAAAAGGCAAATTTGACTTCATCATTGGATAGAGCTCGTCGAGTAGGTCAAGATTCATATGTAGAACGTCCAAATTGGAGTCCGGATGAAAGAGATATGCCTTCCGGAAGATCTGCACGTCCGGCGAGCCACACAGGTCTGACCGGTGCCCCTTACCGGTCTGACTGGTGCTCCTGAGTCCGAGCCAAATTGAGGAGTCCCGATAGATTTAGACTTGTAAAATGATTTCCTTGCGGGGTAAGTCCTTCTCACCCTAATAAATATGAAGGGTCGTGGCCGATTGAGGAATAATCACAATCGAATCTATCAAATTTATCTTTTATCGTTCTTTTATCTTTCTTCCTCGTTACTCTTACTCTTCCAACCCTACCATGCTATTCTTCCTTCATCTCCGCGATGTCTGAAGACGTCCTAGCTGGCCTGCCGAGCCTAGGACAACCCTGCGTGCGCCGCCCCGACGGGATCCTGCCCGGGCGACGTTCGGAGGTCTCTCGCCGGATTCTCCCGGCGACACCGGTCTGACCGGTGACCCGCACACCGGTGCGGTGTGGAGGTGCTGCAAGGAGCTCCTCCGCGTGCTTGTTGGCTCCGAAAAGGCGTCAACAAACACTTATTCTCGAAAAGTAATCTTAATGAATAAAAATATGCAAATAAAAATTGCGCATAGCCCAGCGCAGCGGCCTGCTCCAGTATCCGGCCCATGGCCACATGCCGTCGATGATCCGGACACCCACCCGCCCACGGCGGCCCGCGCCGATGTGGCCGTGTGCCCCGCGCAGGCCGCAGCAGAGAGGAAAACCAACCTTTGTTCATAACAATCTTTTTCTTTTGTTGCTGTATCAGTCAATTTTCCTAGCCGGTGCTGTTAGACAACCTCCGCGCGGCGTGATTAAAAATCTGAGCTACACAAAAAGAGGATCGAACGGAAAAAATCGACTGATGCAGATAGTGGAGTGTAACTCGAGTAACGATTAGAAATTCCGCTTTCGAAAAGGTAGAAGACATTGCACCTTCTGATGTTTGAGATTCGTGTAAGGAATAATGTATGTTATATGTATCAAAACCAAATCTAACTCTCGCCACCTCCCCTGCCTGCACCACCGCCCTCATCGGTCCTCGCGCCTCCCTGCGTGTGTCGTGTGGGCTTGCCGGCCGTCGAAGCCAGAGAAGAAGGTGCGCCCAACAGGGGAAATTCAAGATTTTTTTAAATGTTGAAACAATTAAAAAATGTTGGTGCAAATATTTTTGAAAAATATTAGATTGAACTTTTTTAAAAAAAATAGTAGCTCAACTTTTTTCGAATAAATGTTGGTTCAGTTTTCTACTGAAGAAAGGTTGATTCAACTTCTAAAAAATGTTAGTCCAACTTTTTAAAAAGTGTTGATAATATTTTTAAATAAATAGTTCTTATAAACTTTGGAGGAAGAAGGAAGGGAGGAGGTTAGTGGACCGGAAATCGGAGTGGTTTGAAAGTTTCGAGTTTCAACTCCTGTATGTTTCCCACAACCACAAGTCCACAAGGTAGATCGAAAAGCCCAACCACCATACACAATGCTTTGCAGTTTGCATGGACATGCAGGACACGCAACGCTCTTTTTGGCGTGCAGCAAGCATGAGCTCGAGCTTTTGTTTTGACACCATACCACGCATGTGTGGTGTTCGCAAAACACAATGCAGAAGTTTACATAGGAACGGACATTCATCCTATATACTTAGTATATATTTTAATGTAGAATCTTTTTTTTTACAAAATACACTATATTTATATGAACTTTGTTTCGGTACTTTTTTTTTTGAACAACTTTGTTTCGGTACTTGGATAGTACCAGATAGTACTTGATAGTACAATCTATTAATACTACTTGTTACTGTCATTAGTAGATCTCATCGGAGGATGTTGGACCCACCAAACTAGTACTACCTTGTACGTATCATCATTAGATCTCATCATATGGATATCTCACATTTAATAGAAGCATCCTAAAATTTCCCTATTTATATATTTATATTAGGTGGATATAAATACTTATGAATCTAAAAAATCAAAATAACTTAAAATTATTTGAAACGAGGATAGTAAAAAATCATCACGATAAAGAGGCAACGACGGCTTGTCCTTCAAACAATCAAACACATGCATGCCTGGTGAACCACGTGATTCAAAAAAAACCCACATCAAAAATTAATTTCCGTTTGTCGCTGTACTGTTGTGTTCGCAAATGCACGATGCTCCCTGTCCCCTCGTGGCAGTCGTTGGGCATCTTGTTGCCATCTTCCCTAGTCCCCAAAGAGTGGACCACGGGGGCTCTCCAGTGTCTTCATTTTGAGAACCGCCGGTGCGTGCGTGTTTCGCGTGGCTGGGCTACGGCTGCGGGCCTCCACCGCCGGCGGGACAAAAAAAGAAAACAAAATACCTGTCCGCTTCTCGCTGATGGGATGGGATGATCCATGGAGGAGGTCTCGCTCTCGCTGCGTGCCTGCATTTGATGACAAGGACACTCAAACAGCGACCCTGTTCTTATCAATAATAATACAGTTGAGGACGCTGAAAGGGAATTTAAAGGGTAGTAAGTAGATCTTGTGGTTGGAGCCACGGAACTCCATCCATACTTCCCCACGAAGCAAAGCAAAGTAAAGCAAAGCTGCCCGTCGTGCTCTGTAAAATACTGCCGGTAAATCCCTCTTGTTTTTGGCAGCCCGCCGGCCCACGCCTGTCTTCCTTGACTCCTACCGTAGACGTCTAGATTTGCATAACCAATTCAAATTGCCCTGTAAACCATTTTTCAAAACAAATGCAATGATTTTTCCTTTTTAAAAAAAAGACTCTACGTATTGTGCCTAGTGACACCAAACGCAGCGAATCCGCCAAATTAGGTCTTAATCTTGTGAGAGTTTTTCCTTGAAAAACATTATCATATACCACGAGCAATTGGGTGGGTAGCGTTTGCACGAGATGTTGACCTGCAGACCGGATCTCGAGGCTAATCTCTTTAATAAGATTATTACTAGGAAAAAAACCCCATAGCCTCTGACCCACGCGATCCCCGAGCTCCCCATGCACGGACGCACGAGAGGGGCCGGCCTGGCCCCACCGGTCACCGATCCAACGGCCGCGCGCGTCGCGACGCCGACGCGGGGCGGTCGCTGACAGCCTTTCCGTGCCGCGTGGTTCGGTTAACTTGGTTGGTTGGTGGACTCTCTTTGGACAGGGCGAGAAGAGCAGGCAGGAGCAGCCGACGACTTCCCCCGCGCGGAGACGTTTCGGGTCGTCCACTCCAACGCCTCTCCATCTCCATCCACCCCAGCAGGCGGCAGCAGCAGCCGATCGGCCTCGGCTGGATCTCGCCGGCCGCCACCCAATTGGCCTCCCGCTCGGGGCCGGCGGGGGTCTTTCTCTACGCCTGCAGATCCGCGGCTGCTTGCGGGCTCGTGGGAATCTCTGCTGCTCGCGTTGGATCGATCGATAGATCTTCCCAGCGCTGGTTCCCCTCCGTCCCGCACGAGCCCTTCCAAGCGACCGGAATTTTTCAGCAGGCCCGGCGCGGGGATTCGGGGCCTTTTTATCGAGTCAGGGGGCTCCTCTGTCTGGGCGGTGAGGTTCCGTAGGTAGGAGGAGTGGTGCTCTGATCGGAGCAGGATGAGAGGGCCGGCGTGGCGGGCGCTGCTTCTGGTGCTGGCGCTGGCTTTGGCGGACGCCGCGGCGGGGAGGTTCGTGGTGGAGAAGAACAGCATCCAGGTGACGTCCCCCGACGAGCTCAAGGGCAAGTACGAGTGCGCCATCGGCAACTTCGGGGTGCCGCAGTACGGGGGCACGCTGCACGGATGGGTCGAGTACCCCAAGTCCAACCGGAAGGGGTGCCAGAGCTTCGACCAGTTCGACATCTCCTTCAAGCCCAAGAAAGCCGGGGGGCGCCCCAACTTCGTCCTCCTCGACCGCGGAGGTGATGATATTCCTTTTGTCTTTGGCCCCTCTGGCTTCTGGATTTATTGCTTCGATTAAATTCTGTTGCGGCCTTGCGGTGCCGCCCGGTCCGTTTTTTTCGATATTTTGTTGTCCAGCTGTTCTTTGGAAGTTGGAACTACTCCTATTTGGCTACTTGGTTGATCAAATCAGTGGAACGGATTGTAGAGGGTAGCCTTTTATCGTGTGATTCAGTCAGTCTAGCTCTACTTGGCATTAATTACTCCTCAATTGCTGAGAGTGTGTTGTGTGCCTTTCTATTTTTGGCTTCTATTCGGCTATTCCCTTGATGCAGGCATGCAGCATACTCCTGTGGTCCTATTGAGTATAGATTTGATGCTATATATGATCCTGTGGCTATCGACCTATTGGTTCAATCGAACACTTGTACTCTTCTAGAATTGCTCAAGGAATTGCCTTGGTTTGGGATTTTTTTTGTCCTTTGGTTTGCATTCAGGGAGTAAATCATTTGAACTACTGTGGAACATAGAATTGGCAACACATTTGGTTCTTATATTTAAAAGGAGTTAATAGTATGTCAATTTGTATGAGGTGGTTTAACCATTTAACTTAATTAGTTTTGATGACAAATTTGAAGTCATGCTTGATTGTATGAATACATATTATCAGCAGATACCTGGTTATTTTGCCATATTTTAGTGTGTTGCATTGATATTATTTGAAACCTAGTTTAGCTATTGGCTCTTATGGTTTCAGAATCAGAGTCTGCTAAATGACAAAACTGTATACAAAGCACATCTTCAAACTGTACCGTGCAGAGCTGCAATAGCAGATAAGGTTCATATTATAGGGAAGTTTAGAAAATAGAACTGCATGCAGTTTTCGCATTAAAGTTAGAATGCGATTCACAGGTTTGCAGTGCTCACCTATTCATCCTTTTACATATGGCCTATATGGCAGAATTGATTCAGGGAAAACATTATTGACGATATCATTCTTCATGCAAAACATTGAAGTATTCAAAGATTTTGGTGTTCTTTGCTACACATTACTGGAATTTTCTGGGAAAGCTTACTGATTCTCCAATCTATTCTATTTTCAACAGAATGCTTTTTCACCATCAAGGCATGGAATGCCCAAAATGCTGGAGCTGCTGCAGTTCTTGTTGTGGATGACAAGTCAGAACCTTTAATCACAATGGACAATCCAGAGGAAGGCAAAGAACACCTAGAAAACATCACTATTCCCTCAGTTCTTATAACAAAGAAATTGGGGGATCAACTTAAGAAATCTGCAGAATCAGGTGACATGCTTAGTGTTCTTCTGGACTGGAGGGAATCTCTTCCACACCCTGATGAGCGTGTAGAGTATGAATTCTGGACAAACAGTAATGATGAATGTGGTCCTAAATGTGATATGCAAATGGACTTCGTGAAGAACTTCAGAGGCACTGCACAAGTTCTTGAGAAAAAGGGTTACACCCAGTTTACTCCTCACTATATCACATGGTATTGTCCAGAAACTTTTGTCACGAGCAAGCAATGCAAATCACAGTGCATCAATCATGGGAGATATTGTGCACCAGACCCGGAGCAGGATTTTAGCCAAGGATATGATGGAAAAGATGTTGTGATTCAAAATCTTCATCAAATTTGTGTATTCAAGATTGCTAATGAGACTGGCAAGCCATGGTTGTGGTGGGATTATGTACATGACTTTGCACTTAGGTGCCCAATGAAGGATAAGAAATACACACATGACTGTGCCAATGATGTTATCAAGTCACTTGGTACGTCTACTTGGCACTGGTTTCATGTATCTCACTTGTTAATTTGTTATTTTTATTATTTGTCAGTAACATATAACGACTAAGTTGTTGCCAAGTATCTAATGTGACACCTCATTACAGGATTGGACGTTGATAAGGTAAACAAATGTGTTGGGGATCCTGAAGCTGACAAGGAGAATGAAATTCTGAAGGCAGAACAAGATGCTCAAGTACGACCGTATTCTTTAATAGCAGCATGTTTGTTAACCAGCATGCATGGTTGCATATTAGTGTCAATTTATGGTATACTTAGTAGCTCTATTCTTTTACTGTATAGATTGGTCATGGTAAAAGAGGAGACGTCACAATACTACCGACCCTTGTCATCAACAACAGGCAATACAGAGGTATGCCACTATTTTGTAACACCATCTTTTGGGTTCAAAATGTTACTGTATCACATTTTAGTTTCTTTCCCCCTTCAGGTAAATTGGACAAAGTTGCTGTTCTGAAAGCAATCTGTTCAGGATTCGAGGAGACGACTGAGCCTGCTGTTTGTTTGAGTGAAGGTCTGTAAGCCTGTTTTTTACCACAGAAGTGTTCTTAGATCTTATATTATATGATGTGACATTTACCCCCCCCCCCCCTCCCTCAATTTATTTCATATAGAAATTCAAACAAATGAATGTTTGGACAACAATGGTGGTTGCTGGCTAGACAAGGCTAATAACGTTACTGCATGCAAGGTACATTTTTAACGCCACACTTGGTGCTGACAGTTCACCTTGCCTTCTTTAGTTCTTTCTCAATTGTTATTTGGATACGAAAATGCAGGATACCTTCCGTGGGCGTGTTTGTGAGTGCCCTATTGTGAAAGGTGTGAAGTTTGTTGGTGATGGATATACCAATTGCGAAGGTACTCTATGATTTAGTTCTACCATTACAATGGCATTACATTATTTCTATGATGGGATTTTCATGATTAGTTAAAGAGTTATTATTTATTCTGTCTTGTCATTTTGCTTATTGCATGGTCTTCAATTTATTCACTTTTTTCCATATTACAGATATTATTGCTAAATAGATGGTATGTACACACTTTTGATTTTAAAAACCACAATATTATTTTCATGCAATAAATCTAAATGTCTGTACACCAGTGGTTGGTTGGGCCCTCAGTGGTTGTAATCCCGGTGGTAGTCTCACAAGGGTTACGAGCCCCTGTGTAAGGGCGGAGTGGAGGTTTGGGGGTTTTGTTGACTCGCGTGAGGTCTTTTCTCTTGGCAAAAAGCCCAGGGGCTGTCTTACGGGCAGATCGAGTTTTTTTACACACCAGTGGTTCGAGTTTTAAAATATTGGCTACACACACATTCTAAGAGAAGTAAAATAGAATGGAGGTTGTTGTAATTTGTAATCAATGTTCTTTGCATTACTATGTAGCATTGTACTTCTGTATAATAGCATCTTCGATCAGATTTATGCAGTTACAGCTTTGATTGACATTTGCCATGGGCAGCTTCTGGTATTGGTAGGTGTGAGATTAGTAACGGAGGATGCTGGCAGGATACTAAAGATGGGAAGACAATCTCTGCCTGCTCAGTAAGTAAATGTTCTCTTGAGACATTAGTTTTTGCTTTGCAGTTTGTTGGCAGTGTGAAACCTAAATGTGCAATTCTGCAGAACGAAGAATCTGATGGGTGTAAATGTCCAGCTGGTTTCAAGGGTGATGGAGTAAAAAGTTGTGAAGGTACCAATCAGAAACTAGATTTTTACAGCCTTGAATGCAACGTTAATCTAAATGTGCATAAATTGATTTGTGTATTGGGGCATAAATTGTTTTTTACAATCTACACACTGAATTCATAACAAAGTTTTAAAATCCTTGGGCAACTGAGCTAAGAAAACACATTCAGCTCGAGCAGCTATCACAGAAACCATGGACAACACTTGATACGGTAACAGTGCATATCAGAAATTAAGTGTGCTATGGTGGAAGACACCGTAAAAATGAAGGTTGCTCAATCAGAGTTGCTGCCAGACTCCTTGCAATCGAAGTAGAAGATTTTCCACCCCTAGTGAGTGGTGACCTCTTTGTGCACCATGAAACCCATTGCTGTAAGTCAACAACCACCAGAAGAGAAACTGGCACATTCTGAAGAAACCTAATTATTTTTTGTCAGGCATTCAATCAACTCCTGCTGTCTTGTTTCTCTTGGTACCTTCAGACTTGAGAAAATTCAACTCCAAATCCTCCTGACTGTTTTGTTTTTTTTTTGGTGCCATTTCGTAGCATCTCTGATCCAACGCCATACAAACTTATCCAGCAGACACCTAAGTTATATGATTATGGTCAACAATTACATTCATTATCCTTATCACCCTCTACATTACCATCCCACTCACGTTTAGCATTGATTCCACAAAATTGTTTTTTTAATCGAATATGCAGGAGAACTGCATATCATTGCATTAAGATAGGAGAAATGGCAAAATATCCATACAAAGCCATACAACATCCACACCCACACTTTGCCCCTACGGTTTCTTAAGTTACCACGAAATTGTTTTAGCACTTCATATTTATCCAATACTGCCACTGTTTGAAAAGATAATCTTTTAATAGGAATTGCAGTTAAGTTCACCTTTTGAGCATGGTAATATAATCCTGATTTTGAAATTTTCAGAGTAATACGAAAATGTTCAGTGATCTATTTTAATCTATCTATTTGCAGATATTGATGAATGCAAAGAGAAACTTTTCTGTCAGTGCAAGGGTTGCAGCTGCAAGAATACATGGGGAAGCTATGAGTGCAGCTGTGGTGATGAAAAAATGCTATACATGAGAGAGCATGACACTTGCATCAGTGAGCACCTAACCTGCACTTCTACCACTTCTATGTAGCCATCTGGTTGTCTCTCATAACTTTACTTTCGAGTTCTATCTACATGATGAGAAGCAATGCGCGAAATGCTTTCATTTGTTTCAGATGGTTGATCTTGTATTTCCTTTTCTCAGTCGTCAATTAGTTTCTGAAATAACACACTTAAGCACCAGTTTCTTAGTAAATAGTGATTATTTAAAAAAAATGATGTTGCACAATCTTGTACTTTAGCCTTACTGTGTGCCCTACCTAACCAAGCTATTATTAAATCAGACAGTTCTAAGCTAATACAATGATATATGGATTCTTGCCGCTTTAAAGTTTCTTCCTGTTTTTTAGTTAGGTCATCTATCTTTTGATATTGCTTGATGTCAAACTCCATGTAATAATCACAATTTTATGATGGAATTTGTGGTCCTACCTAAATGGATATTACTGTGTCCTGGTCATTATCAGCCCTTAGGTCTTCTTTTCCTCTAGCATCACTCTAGTGGTGGACTTGACTTTCTTTAACATCTGATTTCAAAAGTCAAAAGATAACAGTAATTGATGCACATGTGCATAAGTAATTTTATCGGTACTGTAAAATCAAAGATGGTTTGCACAAGTAAAATGGACAAATATTCATCCCACCTTTTTGTACTACGTCTTATACCATTTTCTGAATGATGTGCAGGCAAAGAGGGAACTACCGCAACTGTTGGCTGGAGCTTCCTCTGGGTTATCTTCTTTGGACTTATTTTTGCTGGGGTTGGAGCATACGCAGTGTACAAATACAGGCTGAGGGTAAAACAACTCTGCATCTCTCAATCTCCTCTCTACCCTTTGATCTTAACTTGAAAGAAGTCACATGTAGGACCTGTTATTACTATGATGATGCATTAGTTCCTGACAGAAGCAAATCTGCATTATTACTTGTCATCAGAGTTACATGGATTCGGAGATCCGCGCTATCATGGCTCAGTACATGCCTCTGGATAACCAAGAAGGAGCAAACCAGCAGCATCATGTCGCGCATGCGGATGATATTTGAAACGGCGCTCCTTTTTTCTGGAGCAGCATAGGAAGGGCGTGCAACATCTCGCCTGTGCTGCCGCACCAGTGGACACCAGACTTTGCAGAGGTCAACTAGGTGTGAAAGATACGGGTGGTGTGCGAGGAGATTTGCCCGTACCATGTATGATTCTAAGAGGGACACATTTTTGTGCACCTCTTTTACGACACAGGATGAACAGCAATAGGGGATGATACCATCTTAGTTTAGCCCGTGTTTGCCTTTAGTTTTTCTTCAAACTTGTGTGAGTTCGTGTTGCGCCGTTTCATATACATGTCTACACTCTGTAAATACTGTTGTTCAGACCATGGATTTTCTCTTTGACAATACCTGAATAAAGCTTGGGCCTGCAACGCTGCAAGCGTTATACCGATGCTTTAAAGCATTGGTTTTACACACATCTGTCTTTGTGATTACGGGTTAGTATTGCACTGTTGCTGCCATTGGAACCTGTTGCGCTGCGTATCTGCATGGTTATGGTAAATGTAGTTGAGTTTAATGGACGAGCTGCAAGCTTAGGCAATCGTGAGATTCTCCGTGCTCTGCTCCAAGAGACGCCATGAAAAGGAGCATGCTGAAGCTGTGAAACATTGCGATGCTAGGATTGCAGCCATAATACAGGCAGGTGCTTCAAAGGCGTGGGGAGAACAGAGAAGCCACAAAAGAAGGGCACGCGTGGCGCGGCTTTTCCATAGAAAAGCACAGGCACCATGATACCGTGTGTGCATCGCGATATATTCCTTTCTTTCGATGGAGGCTGCTCGATGGGTTTCCTTCTGCGCTTTTGATGCTGCCGCTGCTGCTGCAGATTCTTTTGCTTTGAGATGCTCGCAGCTGCTACGGTTGGTCGATCAGGAATTCAGGATGGATTAGTCCCGTGATCAATTCTTTCCAACCAGTGGTCATGGTCTTGGCCATTTCCCCCTGATGAAATGCCAGTGGGCTTCTCATCTTTTCAGGCTTTGGCTGGCATGGCTCAAGAGAGAAAGAGCTACTAGCTGTGGTGAGTCCCGACCCCCAACTCCCCGATACACAGCCTCTCATCTGCACTTCTGCTGCGGATACGGACAGCATCTGATTCAAAGGCAACAGCGGCTACCTCTAGTCTCTAGACAACATGATCATGGTTCAGGACTGGAAAAATGCATGTGCTGCACTCGGGGCACTCGGATAGCTACCTGATGAACGCTCACTCTGCTGGAGTGCTGGTGAGTGGTGACTGGTGGTGAGGCTTTCGAGATCGCGAGAGCCGAGAGCGTCGTCCACGCTCCGTGGTATGGTCAGCTGCCAGCACCATGTACCAGCTGAACGCGCACTCTGCTGGAGTGCTGGTGATGAGGGCGGTGAGGCTTTCGAGAGAGGCAGAGAGCGTGCCCGTGATCGATCACGCGAAACGCAGCAATGTATTTCTTTCAAAAAAAAAAAACGCGGCAATGTATGATATCCAGGGGGGCATGGCATGCATGATCGCGCAGATCTCCGAACATTTAGTTTAATAACGCTACCATCATGCTCGATCGTCTGCATGGACAATCATGGGTAATGATCTGAGCGGCTTGGAGATCTAAGCAGATACCGGAGCTACTATGATACAGGGCCTGGCCTGGCCATGGTATCATCCCTATGCCGGATCTGATGGCCGAACATACTCATGAGTCTTTTATTTCATAAAAAAAAACTCATGAGTCATGGAGCTCCAACCTCCTAGTGCAATCCCTGATCGGCTGATCCACGTATGATGAAGATGAACACCATGAAAAACAATTCAACTAACGATTAAAAGAAATTCCGTTTGCGCCACATGAATTCCGGGCAAGTACAATTTCAGTAGGAATCACATTGGGGTATCTTTCGAGCGCTACCTGACAGTCCGTGAAAGCTGAGATTCGACCGTTCCTAGGCAGCTAGTACGCGTCTAGTAGTACCTGCTAGGTGGCCCCGGGCAACACTTTCGTTGAATTGCATTGATCCTTCCTGCCTGCCCCGTAGGCAGGACCCACGCCGACCCCCACACCACTCCCCTCGCCGTCACAGACGTGTTACTGCTACGCCTAGTAGTACGCGGCTGCCGCTGCTGCAAACCGCCAGCCAGCCTGCTTGCTGGCTTTGCTGCGAGCCTGGCAGAACCGTGGTGGATTGGGAGAGACGGACGGGAGGGACAGCGAAGCGGGGCATGCGGACGACGCACGACGGGGACGGAGACGGCGGGCGGACCACAAGGCCACGCATCACACACGGCGGGGGGCGCAATGAATGCGAATTGATGGCGGCAATCAAAACGCCCTGATCTGATGCCCCCCTCCTGTCCTCCTGCGGGAGCAGAAGCGGACGCAGCAGCAGCAGCAGGGCGGCCCGGCCCCGGACAGGCAGACGGCGCAGCGGCCATCAATTTCCTTCCCTTCCCGCCCGCCGCCGCGCGCTTGGGTTGGGGGCGGGCGCGCGTCCGGGGAATTTCATGGATGTGGCGCACGGCGACCGTGGACCGGCTGGCACGGCAGAGAGCGGGCGTTCGAGGCCGCGGGGCTCCCCTGCCGCCGAGTGCCAATTGCTATGCATGCTGAGCCCGGAGCGGTGCGGTGCAGGTGCCCGCTGGCTCTCGTTTATTGCAGGGCGTCAGGACTCAGGAGGCCCGAGTGGCGGGCGATACCAATGGATGGCTGGCTCGCCCAGATATGCTGCTCACCGCCGAGTCGCCGTCCCGGGCTTGCAAGCCCGTGAAGAATTCTTTCACCAATGGATCGTAGCGGTCTAGCAGACGGGGTTTCCCGTGACTAATATAACCTTCGACGGCACGTGCGTAGGGTTTAGGAATGGATTGCAGTGCGTACGAACGGCATGGGGCCATTGTAAGCCAAAGCTTGTGCCTTGTCGTGTCGACCTTGATATACGAAGCACACAACGGGAAAAAAAGGCTTTGGAGTCTATAAGTTCAAAAATGCTAGTATCGTTGTAGAAACACCGTGGAGTTGTGAGTCTGTCTCAAAAATGGCTGCAACGCCAGAACAGAATTCCCTCCCGTCTTCTGGAGTTCTGGACGTACCAAACGCAAAACCGACGCCGAGCACGCACGCCTCAAAAGCACCGACGACTCGACGAGCCCACGCCCGGTCCTGCTCGCCCGGACCGACCGACCGGTCCACGCACCGCGGCCTCGAACCGAGCCCCCCCCCCCCGGCGCGAGTTTCGAGGAGGAACCCAAGCGCACGGACGGGCCCCTCGGCCCCATGCACCCGGCCCTTCCCGTGCGCCGCGCCTAGCGCGCCCCGCCCTTTTAGCCGGAGCCACCGTCCTTGCCGGCCATCCCAACCCTCGGTCGTGCGGCGAGCCTGCTGCCCACCGTCCGATCAGCTCCGTCCCTCCTGCCCTTTGCAGTGACGGATCCAGAAAAAATTTTAGGGGGAGCTGAACTATAAAGCTATAGCCACATTTATTCATTGAAAAAGTGAATCAAACATTCCATCATTCATTCATTCGATTACGGTTCACAAAATCAATTTTACTATGAAAAATCACCTGACGTCTGCCGTGCCGCCTCCTGCCTGGGCGCCTCGGCCTGGCTGCTGCTCCTCATGGGTCGTGGCCGCCTGACGTCGCTCGCGGCTCGCCCCCAGCGCTGCGTCGCCGCGGCCTGCGGCCTGCGGCCTGCGCGCTGCCCAATGACGGGCGACGGGCGGGCGACCACCGCCTACCGCGCACCGGCGCCCGCCTCTGCGGTACCACGCCGCGCCGCCGCTACCCGCTGAGATTCGCCGGGGATGGGGTATTGGGGTTGCGGGTTGGAGTACCGCCGCCGCCCGCCGGCCCACCGCGCCGCCGCTAGGAGTCCGACGGAGAGAGGATTGGGGATTTGGGGTATGAGGGAGCGACGGGACGGGAGACGCTTGCTCGATGCGAAGCGACGGCGGGGAAGAGAAATTGGATAGGGTTTCTCTGTTTTGATGGGCTTTGGGCTCTAAGGAAAATGTGGCCCAACAAGTAAAATACGTCTTCTTCTTATTCTCTATAGTTTCAGCCCCTCTACTATACGTAGGTTGTAAAAAATTTAACAGGGGCTACGGTGGGGCTCTGTATTGCCGCGAGCCGTACGGGGGGCCCGAGCCCGCCCCACCCCCCCGCGTTCCCTCCGTCGCTGGCCCTTTGGTGCAGCTCCCTTTGTCCACCTCGCTCGTGCTCTTTTTCTCACTCGCTACTCCGGTCCCAGGTCCCAGCTCAGCCCACTCCCCGCTGCTCCCCTTCTCCCTCTTCCCTGGCGTTCTCCGACGAGGCGGCGGCGACGTAGACGGGTGCATCCTGGCTCGGCAGGTACGACTCATCTACTTCCACTACTAAACGGCGCGATTCCTGCAATCCATTTCGTAACGGTTTAATCACCGGCATTCGTGCTGTTCTTCTCTTTGAAATCTGCAGGAGAGAAGGCGGCGCCATTCGAAGCTCGGAGGCCATCATCCGCAGATTTAATCAAGCCCCACCCCCGGAAGCTCCTCCCCTCCCTCCCAATCGCCTGCACGCGGCGTTTCTCGAAACATCTGGGCCGCCTCTAGGAATTCGACGGCCGGAAAAAAAGTGAGGAACCCTCCCCTTTCTTGCCGCTGTTCGTGCCGTCGAGTCGCAGCAATGCGGCCTCTCGCTTTGCTGGTTCTCGCCCACCTCGCCGCCCTCCTGGCGGTGGCGGGCGCAAAGGGCGGCGCGGCAGGGGGCGGGCTGGGCGACGACGTGCTGGGGCTGATCGTCTTCAAGGCCGACGTGTCGGACCCGGAGGGCCGCCTCGCGACGTGGAGCGAGGACGACGAGCGCCCCTGCGCCTGGGACGGCGTCACCTGCGAGCCCCGCACCGGCCGCGTCTCCGCGCTCTCCCTCGCCGGCTTCGGCCTCTCCGGCAAGCTGGGCCGGGGCCTCCTCCGCCTCGAGGCGCTCCAGTCGCTCAACCTCGCCCACAACAACCTCTCCGGCGACGTCCCCGCCGAGCTCGCCCGCCTCCCGGCGCTCCAGACGCTGGACCTCAGCGCCAACGCCTTCGCGGGCGCCATCCCGGAGGGGCTCTTCGGCCGGTGCCGCGCCCTTCGCGACGTCTCGCTCGCCGGCAACGCCTTCTCCGGCGACATCCCGCGGGACGTCGGCGCGTGCGCCACTCTCGCGTCGCTCAACCTGTCCTCCAACCGCCTCGCCGGCGCGCTGCCCAGCGACATTTGGTCCCTGAACGCGCTGCGCACGCTGGACATCTCTGCCAATGCCGTCACTGGCGACCTGCCGATTGGTGTCAGCAGGATGTTCAACCTTCGGGAGCTGAACCTGCGAGGCAACCGTCTCACTGGTAGCCTCCCGGACGACATTGGGGACTGCCCGTTGCTGAGGTCAGTGGATCTTGGGTCCAACTCGCTGTCTGGCAATTTACCAGAGTCCCTGCGGCGGCTCTCCACCTGCACATACCTTGACTTGAGCTCAAATGAGTTCACTGGTAGTGTTCCAACATGGTTTGGAGAAATGGCAAGCCTGGAGGTGCTGGATTTGTCGGGGAACAAGTTATCCGGCGAGATTCCGGGATCTATTGGTGGGTTGATGTCATTGAGGGAGTTGAGGCTGTCAGGGAATGGGTTTACTGGCGCCTTACCTGAATCAATCGGTGGATGCAAGAGCCTAATGCATGTTGATGTCAGCTGGAATTCTCTTACGAGTGGACTGCCTAGCTGGGTCTTTGCTTCTAGCGTGCAATGGGTGTTGGTGTCACAGAACACATTGAGCGGCAAGGTAACAATGCCTGTGAATGTGTCTTCGGTGATTCAAGGAGTGGACTTGTCAAGCAACGCCTTCTCTGGAATTATTCCGTCGGAAATCTCGAAGCTGCAGAACTTGCAGTCCTTGAACATGTCATGGAACTCAATGTCTGGAAGTATTCCGGGCAGCATTTTGGAGATGAAGTCACTGGAGGTTCTTGATTTGACTGCCAACCGGCTAAATGGGAGCATTCCAACTGTCATCGGAGGAAAGTCATTGAGGGAGTTGAGGCTGGGAAAGAACTCCCTCACTGGCAACATCCCGACTCAGATTGGCAATTGCTCTGCACTTGCATCACTGTAAGTTTTAAGCAGCTCTTTCTGATTCAATCTAGTGTGTAGGCAAATCTTTGGAGCTCTTCATGCCAAACCTTCTTATTGTCTATTTGTCTGATGTGCACTCGACTGTTATCTCTTGCAGGGATCTTTCACACAACAATCTGACAGGAGCAATTCCAGAAACGATAGCCAACCTTACCAGTCTTGAGATTGTTGATCTTTCTCGGAACAGGCTCACTGGTGCTCTACCTAAGCAGCTCTCTAACCTCCCCCACCTCCTGCAGTTCAATATTTCACATAACCAGCTCTCTGGGGATCTTCCACCAGGTAGCTTTTTTGACACAATCCCCCTATCATCTGTGTCAGACAATCCCAGTCTTTGTGGTGCAAAGCTCAACTCTTCTTGTCCTGGTGTGCTACCAAAACCAATAGTGCTGAACCCAGACACTTCTGATCCAATATCTCCGACCGAACCCATGCCTGATGGCGGCCTCCATCACAAGAAAACCATACTGAGCATCTCAGCCTTAGTTGCCATTGGTGCTGCTGCTCTAATTGCTGTCGGTGTCATTACCATTACTGTTCTCAACTTTAGAGTGCGTGCCCCTGGATCTCATCCTGCTGCTGTCTTGGAACTCTCGGATGGTTATCTCAGTCAGTCGCCCACAACTGACATGAATGCGGGCAAGCTTGTCATGTTTGGAGGCGGAAATCCAGAGTTCAGTGCCAGTACCCATGCTCTTCTGAACAAGGACTGTGAGCTAGGCCGTGGTGGTTTTGGGACTGTCTACAAGACCACTCTTCGAGATGGGCAACCTGTTGCCATCAAGAAGCTCACTGTGTCAAGCTTGGTTAAGTCTCAAGTTGAATTTGAGAGAGAAGTGAAGATGCTGGGTAAGCTGCGCCATCGCAACCTCGTTGCTCTCAAAGGATATTACTGGACACCATCACTTCAGCTTCTTATATATGAGTTTGTATCTGGGGGTAACTTGCATATGCAATTGCACGAGTCATCCACCACAAATTGCCTGTCCTGGAAGGAAAGATTTGACATAATTCTTGGCATAGCAAGAAGCCTGGCTCATCTCCACAGGCATGATATTATCCACTACAATCTGAAGTCAAGCAACATTCTGGTTGATGGATCAGGCGAGGCTAAGGTGGGAGATTATGGGTTGGCAAAGCTACTTCCAATGCTTGATCGTTATGTCTTAAGCAGCAAGGTACAGAGCGCGCTTGGTTACATGGCTCCAGAGTTTGCGTGCAGAACAGTAAAGATCACAGAGAAATGTGATGTGTACGGATTTGGCATTCTCATTCTTGAGATCCTAACTGGGAGGACACCAGTGGAGTACATGGAAGATGATGTGATTGTGCTGTGCGATGTGGTAAGGGCTGCTTTGGATGAAGGAAAGGTGGAGGAGTGTGTTGACGAGAGGCTCTGCGGGAAATTTCCACTGGAGGAAGCTGTTCCAATCATGAAGCTTGGTTTGGTCTGTACTTCTCAGGTTCCTTCTAACAGGCCGGACATGAGTGAGGTGGTGAACATCTTGGAGCTGATCAGATGCCCCCAGGATAGCCCAGAGACAGAATTAGGTTAAGCCATATGCCTACTTTGTTTTCCTGTTTTTATTTTTGAGATCCTTCTTTGCTTGGTAACTGATCAGATGAAGAAAGATGAAGGGAGTTCTCTTCTATCCAGCGTGCTTAGATGATAAGAGCGAATTCTGAAGCGTCTAGCTAGTCTTTTGATGGTTATTAAGAATTATGTAATGCGTGGAATAGTTTCATGGCTTCCCGGGGTGCTGATGTGTTTGACTTAGATCCTCATCAGTAAAGTGCACGGTGTGGATCCTCTCACATCAGTCCTGGTGGCTTCTTTGCTAGATAACTGTAATTTCAGTTTCGGTTGTATGCAATTTGGTGCAGCTTGCCTGAGATCTCCTACATGTAATGATAAATTGCCACATTTTGGATCTTAGCTATCTAACCACCTGTGACAGTCTTTTTTATTGTATTCTAACTGCTAAACCAAACAAACTGTGAAACTGGCAAGTACTGGGTTGTCACAATAGCAATTAGCAATTACCAGCCAGCCAGTCAGAGAAATATGCCTGACTTGGTTGGAATCATGCAGACAAATCACACACAGTGACCCCACCCTGATGAATAATAAACTGTAGTGTACTCCCTCCGTCCCACAAAGACCGTTCGTTTAGAAAATTTAGGACATGCTAGTAGTTGTGACAAATGACTTTGTTGCCTCTAATTAATTATGTATTGGAACTTGAAAAGAGGCATCAAATAAGCATTTTATTAGCTCCATGTGTTTCTCAATGCAATATTTCCTTGGTGTCAGCTTAATGAGAAGAGCATTTAATACGAGCTAAAAGAACGCTTTTTGTGAGACAAATTTTGAAAGTTATATGAACAGTCTTTGCGGGACGGAGGGAGTATGTGTACAAGTACAAAGAACTGGAAATACTAGTATTTACATTGTCCATCTGTCTCTTTCTCATGTACTTGCTCCCCTCTGCATTGCTGCTAGAGTATCTTCGGCAGCGTTCGACAAATCTTTGACAGATTTGTACGGCAGATTTGTTGTGTAAGAAAAATAATATGTGCAGAACAAGTCGGCAGATTTATTGAGAGAGAGAAATACTGTAAAAAAAGATCCGGATAAAACCTACCGAACGCTGCCTTGGTTTTCTCCTTCCCGAGGGAGGTGACACTCTGGCCGCTGTGCCCTCTAAACTGCATGTTTGGGTCAAAGTTTGTTGATCTGACTGAACCTTGCACTTAGCTCACAGCATGACTAGTGCATTGTCTAAGGAGACTTTTACGGTGGACCATACCACCTTATATCATTGTTGGAAAAGGATCAGTATGAAAGGATATCACCACAACTTAAGCTGTGGTATATGGTGGTATGTGTAGGTGGTATAGGGTGGTATAGGGGTATTATGAGTAGTTTTTTCCGGTGGTATAAATGAAATATATGTTTTCTTTCATTTAATTTTTTTCCATTTTTTACATTTCCATCCTTATCTGCTTATTCACTTCGCATGCTCAGCCGGTCAGCCGTATTCAATTCCAGCCCTGCTCTTCGCGGCGGCGGCGGCGCATGCGTCGACGATGGCACCGGTGCCTCCGGCCCAGGCGCGACCCCCGGCTCCAAGTGGGGGACGGCGCGGGGGAGGGCCCCTCGCGACCCGCGCGGGCAAGTGGGGGACGGCGCGGGCGGCCGGATCCGTGGGGACCCCCGCGGTGGCGCGGACGGCGGCGCCGGCGGGACAGGCGCTCCGTCCCGACCCGTGCGACCAAGTGCGGCACGGCGCGGCCGGCGGGATCCATGGGGACCCCGCGGCAGCGCGCAGTCCATGCGCGAGATCGAGTCACCGGGCGTGCCCGGTTTACGCGAGCGAGCGGCGGTGGAGGGCGGCAAGCCGCAACGAGCGATGGGTGCCCTGGTGGTTGCAGCCGGATTGGGGCCGTGCGGTTGAATATACTGCTACATCTGCTGTGCAATCAAACGATTGAGACTCGACAAGGCCATGGATAAATCCTATTGAATTGCAGTAAGCATATGAAGGCAAGAACTCTGGTGTGACTTCATCTTGGATACAGAGGATAACATCGAATGAATAGGCTACTGGTTGAAATACTGATTCAGGATTGCTGACATGTGACAATGCAATGCAGTCAAATAATGATTTATGTCTGTACTCTGTAGTCATGATTCTTGAATGTAATTTGACAGAATGCTAGTATATTGATTCAATGGAAATCATGATAGGAAAATTATAATTAGGGAGAAGGTTTTATTCCCCCTGAATCTTCAATAAAAAGATGTTGCAAATGGATGGGATCACAACTAGGAGATGAGCAAAGTAATTTTCATGTAATTCTGAGCTCGCTTGCAAAGTGGTATGTCACAAGTGAAGGGATCCAAAACCCCATGTGAGAAATACCCAACCAGCATCCTGCATCTTTCCTGTATTTTCCTCGGCCTGTGTTCTATCTAAACTGGTACAAAGAGAACCAACAATACTAGCCTGTAATTTGCAGTGCTCTTCCCGTTCCTTTACAGTGTAGATGAATTTACATTATGTTTAGTATGCAATACAATCAGGGAAGAAGCATCCCCCAGTGCCATCAGATCACCACACCAGCTGGTGCTCGATGATGTAGTAGCAGTTGCTCTCCACCTTGAGCACGAAGTGGTCGTTCCAGCTGACGAGTACACGACCCCTCGCCCCGCCGCCTCCGGCGATCTCGCGCCAGACGTGGATACGACTAGTTTCAGACAAGCTAGTTGCCGCTCCACGCCAGCTCCACTGCCACAACGGGAAGGAGGAGGCGACGGCCTGGCAATCGGCAGGTGAGGACGGCGGACGCGGGAACACCGGCGCGTGGTGGGCAGGTCGAGCCAGGGAGGTGGCCGGGGCAGGGGAGGAGGCCGCCGGCTGCCGACGCTCGGGTGCGGGGTCGCCGTGGGCATATGCCTGCGCGGGAGTCCGGGAAAGGGAGGAGGATTAGGGGCAGCGGCGGCCACGAAACGGCGGAGGGCCGCTGTATCGGGAAATCAAGAGGAAACGCCGGGGCCGGGACGGGGGTAGGTTGTCAAGTGAAATTTGCAAAATTATCTATTTACCCTTACTAAAATAGCTACATACTGCATATCACCCACCATAAAAGTCCCTTTGTCTAATCCCAATTAATTAACAATGGCATGGAATATCATGGCTAGGCATGGTATCTGCATAAAACAAACAGTGAAGTATTCTGGTACCTTAAAATGCAGGAAGAATTGATAGAATATGGAGATTTGTGTTGGCACTCCAACTGGAGCTCTGTTTTGCAGTTAGCATAATCTCGGCATTTGTTTTGGTCCCCAGGAACTAAAACTCCAAGTACTACTGTACTCACCGGCCATCGCCCAATCACATGGTGTTTTGCCTTTTTAAAATAGGCTCTTGTGGATTATGCTCTCAGGCCCCAGTTACTTTTTTTGACTCTCAAATCAAGAGCCCTGAACGTACCAACCAGACTAGCGTATGCGTGAGCCTAGCCGACTTCCTGTCGTGCAAGTTGTCCTGGAAGGTTTGCCCGTTTGCTGCTTGGAAGCACGCAGGATGCCTTTGCATTCCATTGCATTGCATCGGCGTTCCCGGGTCTTCATGTTTATCCCTTGCTCTGTCTGTCTGATCGTCTGGATGGCATTCAGTGAGGGCGCATAATGTCACGCTACGCCTGACCTGAAGACCGAAACACTCCTGAAGTCGTCTTAACATGAGATGGTGCCATGTGCAGGTGCATCCTTTTGCTGGTGCCACTGGGTGGAGAACAGTTCACAAAAGAGCAGCCTTGCCCTTGGCCCTTGGCAGCACGTACGCTTTCGGCCCTGTGCTTCTGTCCTTGTGTTCGCTCGCTCGGCACCCGCTGGCCGCTGCGAGCTTTTGAAGCCAAAACCAGGGCGGGAGAAGCAGGGGAGGGAAGAGCCATGACCAACTTTTTGACAATGGTCTATGAGATAGTGGTAGGGTTGGTTGGTCCAACGAAACAAAGTGCTTTTAGGAGAATATGATGGTCCTGAGCTGCATGGGGCTTCAACCATGATCGCCATATCAGAATCCAAAGTTCAAGTTGTTGAGGCGCCGATGCTGCTTGCCCGTGTGTGCTCACTATCAGGACGGCCGAAAATAGGAAATGGGGTAAACATGGCCATTACTTGTGACCAGCATCTCGGCCGCCCATTGTCATAGATCCTCTAGCCTAGTTGTTCAGGGGGTGAGACAATAATCGTACCAATAGACCCGGGTTTGATTTCTTGTTGAAGGGGATTTATGAGACTGGTGTTAACCTCTCATTGGCACAATCAAGGTTCAAAGATTTTCTAAACAAGATCACTAATTCTTGATGAAAAACTGTGGGACTCTTCATCCCACTAGGTTTAGTTTTTCTCCGCACCATTTCAAACTTTAAGCCGTTTTAGCTTCGTACTAAGCTAAACTTGTTGTATTAGTTATGGAGTATAGTTTATGACAAAGTTAAGCTTGACTTTACGGAGTTTATGAAAAAGTTCAGTGTAAGATAAATTTTACCAATATCTCATCTATGAGGATTTCATTCAGTCAGCTGTCACCGCTAGTGTTTCCAAATTAAAAGAGTAGGACAAATTGTGTTCCATCAAAAAATGGACGGGCAGAAATTTATATATCATATATCTATCTACTCTATCCATCTTCTTCTACATTTATCTAATATGCCTAAGGTTCTCTAGTTGCCTTGGTTATAGGGTTGAGTGACACCTTCTAGATCCTGGGTTCGACTTCCTGTGATCCATGACAGCGAATTTCAGCCTAGGGTTAAAAAAAAATCTCCTCGACTACCTCATGTCAAAGCATATGGCAAGGCTCGGTCTATCTCACGGGGAAACAGACCCCTATGTACGGATGGAATAGGAATTTTGGGGTTTTTTCGATATGTGTGAGAAGATCTTCCTAATACAATGCTCGTGGGGAGGTCTTACCCCTGCACGTCGAGTTTTATTTTTACATTTATCTAGTACACATCTATAAATCCATTTGCCTTTTCTTCCTTTATGTACAACACAAGTGTCCCCAATATATGTACCTAGAAAATTAACTTCTTTGGGTTTGTTTGGAGGGAGGCCTGTAGATGGCATGTTAGACTATCTCCAACAAAAGAGGCAAACCGCAACCCAAACCCCAAATGGGTTGTGAACAGTGGTTTTGCGTCACAAAATAACCCTCCAACGGAAGACCCAGACGGAGCAGGCATTCTGCGTCGCGGGCGAACGAGAAGGCAAAAAAGGGGTGTCTCTCTCCTCGCGACTCATCACCGCGCCCGCCCCCTCCACCAGGCAGGCGCGCGCAAGGTCCGCCAATCCCGCCCCCGCCTCCTCCAACTTCCCCTCCAGGCCTCCACTGCTCACCGCGCGCAAGGTCCACGACCACAGCTCCACCAGGCAGGCGCGTGACGCCTTGGGTCGGTTCTCGCGGTCTCCGGCAACCTCCTAAGGGCCTTCGTCCACCCGCCGCCCCTCGTCCACCTCGGCGCCGTCACCAACCCGCCATCCCTCATCGAAGCCGCCGCCGGGGATCTTGCCAGTGGCGCCGGGAGGGAGAGTGACGAGGGCCTGGATTAGGGCCCCCTAAACGGCAAGCATCAACCGAGGGATTATGCGGCTGACGGCCCAGGCACCTGACGCACTGTACAACAAGACACCCCATCTCCGACCTACTGGCGGTTCGCACGACAATCTCTCTGCCTCGCCTCCGACTACTCGTTCGCACGAGTAGTCTCCGCCTCGCCTCCGACTACTTGTTCGCACGAGTAGTCTCCGCCTCCGACTACCCGCTCGCACGAGTAGTTTTCCGTCTCCGACTAGGGCCGGGCCCACGCGTGCAGGTCAAAGCACGGGACAGGGGGTCCCACCATGAACGTGGCGCCGCCGCGGCGCCCGAACTCTCCCGCGGCGCCACACGAGGCCCCGGTTCCCCACGCCTGGCAGGGCGCGCCAGTTGTCAAGCGGCGTGGGTGGCTGACGCTGACAGGAGCCTTAAACGGCACAGTGCGGCCCACGCACGCTTCCAACGCGTCGTCCCGTCCAAGTACTACAGCACGCCACCCCGTCAGAACAGGTACTCAACGACCCCCTATGGACATTCCCTACCTACACCCCTGTCGTAGCAAGACAGGCCTAGTCAACACTCTACAGTGCCAAGTCACCCATGGAGAAGCCCGGAAAAGGTGCCGGCAGCAGATACTCGGAGTCCACTGCGTCGGCCCGCACGCGCGGCAATCATCACTAACTTTGCCACTGTTCAGTACCATTTAATGCCCCCTTGACAGACACCGACATGGGAAAAGACATCCCAATACTGTAGCACATCTTTGTATTCCCTTTTTGCCCCTCACCCTTGCGCCTATAAAAGAGGGAGGAGGGCAACCGTTTTAGGAGTTAGACACTCACTCGCCATACACCCAGGTAGCACGAGCTACACCTCTCGAGGACTTGGGCTCGACCCCCTCTCCCGACTAGTTTGTACCCCCTACTACAAACGTTCCTGGCATAAGAACACCACCACTCGAGACTGGACGTAGGGTATTACTCTCCGGAGTTCCAAACCAGTATACATCCCCGTGTCTCTTGTGCTAACCATCCGGGTCCGACACACGATCGATAGAAATTTACTTGTCGGCAATATAGAACCCCGAAGAATCCGCCTGTGCGCTGCCGGAGGGAGCTCCGCACAGGCAGAGGAGGCCGCTCGCGCGCAGGGGGAGGAGGGTCCGGCGGCCGGCGGCGGGAGGATATGGGTGGCGTTGTTGGAGACCGTTGCTTTTTTGGTGTGTGACCCAACACCTGTGCATGACCCAATCCACCAAATGGGTCTTGGATTTGGGCTCTCATTGTTGGAGACAGTCATAACTTGCTCTATATATTGAAAGAAACAAAGTACAACAACCTTTAATGTATTGTTAGAGAGGGAGGAGCTGCCTCGAGAGTCATGCATGCTAGAGGTGCAGGTAGATATCATGCAACTACTCATCACCCAGATAGCAATTTCACTACAGGATTCCTTGCTAAAGTCCATAGGTACTTACTTTTCAGAAAAATCCATAGGTGCCGGCATACCGCTTAGTTTGCTCGAGATGTGGACTGATTCCTCGCATCTTGCTCGACGTGACCCAACCCTCGGCTTTCTAATCCTACTACTCATCTTCTTTGCAATTGCCATTGCATCAACATCTGCGCTATCGTTGTGGACGAGCGGGAGCATCACCGATGTCGCGGATGAACCAAGCACTTGCGTTGTGGTAAACAAAACATCTTATTATAGTCACTATAATTCGTTTTCATCACAAAAGAGAATAACTCGTATTTAGAATGTTCAAAAGCGAAGTGAGCAAAGCATAATAGAGGACATGTTGAAATGCAGGGTAGGGGGCATGCTGATGCACTATTTAGGGATCAAGGATTTCAGAGGGATACAGGGAAAGATCATAAACATGCTCAGGACTTGGAAGGGGAGAAACTTAACTTCAGGGGAGGTCAATCATGACCAACGCCTCACTAAGTTATGGGAATGTTTTTGTTATACAAAGGAACACAGCGACAAAAGTACAACATAAGGTTTAGATGTTGTTTTCTTTTGTTTTTTTGGGGAGGGTGTGTGGTGGGGGGGTGGGGGTGTGTTCACATGGCCAAGTGGGAGAATATATACATCCTCCAAACCCATTTTGCAAGGAGGGTTTGGTTCATAATTATGGTATATACCCCAGCCCCTCGAAGTCTTTTAGTATGTATATATTGGGTGGACGAAGAATGCATGGGTGGTAGAATTTAGGAGGCCATTCGAAAAGGGTGAGCTGGCAAAATGGGAGCAACTTCTAAATAAATTAGATCACATCCAAATGAACAAACAAATTTTCTTCCAAATCCATGTAAATGTTTCTAACATTAAGAGGAGTGGTAGATGTGAGGGCCCATAAGATTTGGGAAAATAAACGTCAAATAAAAATAGGAGACTTTTTTGTGGTAGGCTTTTTCACAACAACTTCCCAATGTGGTGGTGCTAAAAAAAGAAAAACGGAAGAGAGATGCTAAGTGCCCCTTGTACAGGTTAGCAGAGATAGTAGATCACATGCATCTTCTTTCAATGTATTCTAGCGAAGTTTGTTTGGTCATGTTTCAAAGAAGCTTTAATCTTGGGGGGGGATCCAAACTCACTGAGGGGTACTCGAGGAATGGTTATAAATAGATGTTTGCAACTATGATATCAGATGCTTCTCTTTTCCAACTATTTGGGAGCATTATGGAACCAACTAAACAAGTTGAGGACTGAAAATTTTCCCAAAATCACCATCTGATGTAATGTTTGTAATATATACGAATCTGCAAAAATGGATGACTGTACAATCCTCTGGTAGAGGACGACTAAATATGATAAACAAGCGAATGAGGACCTGGTTGGAGACTACTTGAGGCGGCTAAAGATATACTTTAATGTTCGTTTTCATTTTTGTCTTTTTTTATTTCTTTTGTATCGTATGTCAAGTTGGTAATCCAGTGAAGTCAATATCCAAATGTTATTCGCTTTTATAAAGAGTTTTTTTGCTAATTATCTATTATCAATTTTTTAAATATCTGTCAAATTTTTGTCCATTTGATTGTGTTTTAGGATATGTGTTGTTTTTTATCACAAAGTCCATCCATTCTATCCTCACAGGTTTGTTGTGTTCTAGTAACCGAGGAATCTTTTAGTACCACATATCTCTATGACTCTCTCGTCTTCCACCGTGTATTACTCTCTCAATTTTCTCTATTGGCGCTTGCGATTCATGCTATGTTTCTTCCATGATTCCCTAAATTCAATCTTCGGTTGTTTTAGCTAATATTTATCTATTCAGTTCTTTGTTTGATTTGATGTCTTGTTCTGCTTTTGTCCCGTGCGAATGTACTTCTCATTCATCGATGGTTGTGTGCTTATTGTTCGTACTCGTGCAAATTGCAGTAAACGATTTGAATCCAAGTGCTGATTGGAAATACTATTCTCACGATAATCATTGATTAGTATGCCAATCCCATCCAATATAGATCGGGCATGTATGTTTGCTTCTTCATTTTGTGGTCCATTTGTACATCTATCATAGCTAGATTTAAGCACCTTGATTTGTTCATTGCTTCTGTGTTAGCTTGTGACTAGACAAAAATATGGTAGAAGAAATCTATCAACAGATATGTAGATAGTTCCTTCTATAAAAACAAGATGAATTCTCGATTAAAAAGGGTAAAAGCTAAACGTTGCTCGAGTATTATTAGAACTCCTGTCACCCGAATTTGTCATCATCTGTCATCTGGATCATCGTTGTCCGTATGACCTCATTGACCACTCTGCACATCTGTATTGTTTTGTTTGGCTCTCTGACACCATGGCCCTACATAACAACCTCTCTTATTTTCTGACACCATGGCCCTACATAACATCATCTCTTATTTTATTTTGGGAACAATGCACCTTTGTTTTTTCTGTTGTCACAACTTAGCACCATTTCATTCCTCTGTAGCTCTGCATCCTTCTCTTGCTCATCTTTTGCTCTAAGATCCTCAGGGGAGGTCTTGTAGTAATGCGGTTGACCCTTTTCTCTTTCGATTCAATGTTTCTTTTCTTATGTTTTGGATAAATTGATTTTTTTTCTCTTTGTGTGTGCTAGATTTTTCATTTCCATCAGTCAGCTTATCCTCATGCTCTCTCTAGGTAAGGTTCTAGGTGAGGTGATTCCTCTTGTTTTTTTGATTTGATTCATTGATTCTCATGCTTTGTTTGATGTGTGATTTTGCATGTAGTGTCGATCTCTTTGTATTTCTGCATTTCGTTTCCCCTCTTTGTTTTTAGCTTACCCTCATGCTCTCTCCAGGCGAGGTTCTAGGTGATGCGATTCCTCTTTTTTTATTTGATTCATCGATTCCCATGCTTTGTTTGATGTGTGATTTTGCATGTAGTGTCGATATCTTTGTGTTTCTAGATTCGATTCCTTGTTAGAGCGAATTTACGGGATTGGTTAAAAAAATTTCACTCGCCCGGTGAAGTCGGGGAAATCTGTTACTAAATCTAAGGAATCTGGATGAGCTTTCAACTGCGCCAGAGTGCTATAATCTCCTTTGTCAGTTAGTGTATCCATATAATTGGGCTTGTCCCAACATTCATGTGTTAGAAGACTTGTGTCATTGCTACAAGGAGTTGTTGAACATTCGGAATGACCTGTTTGTTACAGTTGAGCAAGCTCAGGGACTTACGGTTGATGTTAGGGTTGTTTGGCAGCACTCCACCTCACAAAAATCACCTTTGTTTTCCGCTCTCCAAGTGAGGTGGTGAGGTGATGTGATTCCTCCCCTTTTGCATTCGCTTCGTCGATTTTGCATGGTTGCTTGACGAGTGATTTTAATTCCCCTTTGTGTTGCTGAATTTTCAATTCGAGTAAAAGATGTACATGCAGCACTCGATTTTCAACCCTTCCCAAATCGGGTGTTCTAACTTGTCCGATTAACCGGGTGATGTTAGCCTCCCAAAAATCCAGGCAACAGTCCCGAAAAAAATTATAATTCATTTTCTTATCACTAATCTCTATTATACCAAATATAAACATATGAATGAGATAAGAAAATGTATCTATATCTCATACCCATATTCTTTTATCACACTTCATTTTCATTTCTAACATATGCCACATCCAAACTCTCACCTAACATTTATTACATAAGTAATAAAATAAATCATTAACACATTATTTATTTTATTTGCATGTTCCATTACATTATTATATTATTAAAGGAAGCGTGATGGAAGCTTAGTACAAGTTTTTGGTTGTTTTAATCAGTATTATGTAATATATATTTTCCTTTGGGCTCACAAAAATATTTGTGTACCCACCACATTTACAAAATATTTATGATGCAAATTTGAATTGTCGATTTGTTCTTATTATTGGAGTAGAGTTGATGAAGCTTTACTATCTTGCTAAGATGGTTATAATAAAACAATGATAATCTTTATGTAAGTTGTTTCTCCTTTAGTCTATATATTCCATGTGCCTTAAAATGCTGTAAAAATCATGTTTCAATCCTTTATTCACGGACTTGTACAACAGTCATCATTATACCGACACACGTAAGATGTAAGAAGGACCCGGTTTTGCAACAGTGCAAAATCTGATCTTTGTAAACGGACAGTATCATAAAAGCTTAACCGAAGTGTGCGCATGGGCTCTTGGGCCATACAGCATAACCAAGGCCCGCCCGTATCCACATTTCCTCACTCACACTAGTGGGCTAATTGGAAGACCAAGCCGGTTCCAAATTTCTCCCGTCGAAAGGTCGTCCCGTCTCTCTCCCCTTCGTCCTCTCGCTTCCCAACCACATCTGCTCGGCTCGCTTCCCGCACAAGCCTGATCCACCATGGCTTCCCTCTACCACCACTCCTCCCTCCCACTCTCCCCGCCCCACCAGCTCACGGCCCCCGAGCCCCCTCGCGCGGCGCCCTCTTCCTATCGCATCTCCAGCCTGCCGTCCTCCCACCACCATGGCAGTGCCCTCCCTCGACCCGCCGCGATATCCTCCTTCGCGTGCCACTGCAAGGCGCTGGCCCGGGACCAAGACTTCGATCTCCTCCGCGCTCTGCAGTCCAACGGCAACGGCACCCTCCACGGAGAGCTGCAGGTACCGCCGCAGGTCCTCAATTCGCTCTCCGACGGGCCGGGCGGCGACGGGACGGGAAAGAGGCCGCGTATCTGCGCTCGGGACTGCGCGAAGCGGATCATGGAGCTGCCCGTGGAGGAGAGGGTGAAGGTGCTCGACCTCCTGCAGCGCGACGACGCGGCGCTCACTGTCTCCGATTACAACGACATCCTCTCGGCGCTGGCGCGGGCGGGCGACCACGCGTCGGCCGTCGCGCTGTTCCGCGCCATGCCGGTCGCCCCCGACGCCCACTCCTTCGCCACCGCCGTGCAGTGCCTCTGCCGCCAGGGCGCGCCCGACGAGGCCAAGGTCGCGCTGGACGAGATGGTGGCGCGCGGGTTCCGGCCCAGCGTGGCCACGTTCTCCGCCGTCGTGGGGTGCCTCTGCAAGCGCGGCCGCGTCACCAAGGTCATGGAGGTGTTCAACGCCATGAGCGCGCTCGGGTGCGAGCCCACCATCCGCACCTACAACAGCCTCATCGGCGGGCTCTGCTACGTCGGCCGGCTCGAGGAGGCGCTCGACCTGCTCAAGAAGCTCAAGGGCTCGCCCACGACGCCGGACATCTACACCTTCACCATCGTGCTCGACGGCTTCTGTAAAGTCGGGCGGACGGAGGAGGCCACGGCCATCTTCCACGACGCCATCGGGATGGGCCTCTCGCCGACCATCTTCACCTACAACGCGCTCCTCAACGGCCACTGCAAGGAGGGGAACCCGCTCAGGGCGTTCGCGCTGCTCATGGAGATGTGCGGCGGCGAGGGCGCCTGCCCGCCAGACCAGATCAGCTTCGGCATCGTGCTGACAGCGCTGCTGCGCGCCGGCGAGACCGCGGCGGCGTGGCAGGCGTATAAGCGGATGGAGCGCGCCGGGTTCGAGGCGGACGGGCGCGCGCTGGACACGCTGGCACGGGGCCTTTGCCGGCGGTGCGCGGCTGACCCCTCGGCGCTGGGCGACGCCCGGGAGGTGTTCGCGAAGCTGGTGGCGTCGGGGCACGAGCCGGTGTCGTACACCTACTGCCTGATGGCGCAGGCGCTGGCGCGCGGCGGCGAGGTAGACGCGGCCGTGGCGCTGCTGGAGGAGATGGTGCGCAGGGGGTACGCGCTGCGGAAGCGCGCCTACACGGACGTGGTACGCGCTCTGTGCGAACGGGGTAGGGCACGCGACGCCCTGCGGGTGCTGGTGCTGGTCATGATCGTGCGGGACTTCGTGCCGGGCCGGAACGCCTTCGACGCGCTGCTGGGCGAGCTCAGCCGGCAGGGCCGGTGGCCAGACGCCATGGCCGTGTACGCCGCCGCCGTGAAGCGCGGAGTGGTGGTCTCGTGGAAATGTCTGAGCAAGGTAAAGGAGGAGGAGCCCGTCCGGCTGGGCGTCCCGCAGTGACCGTCGTCTGAGCGCGGACCATCTCTGCGAAGAAGGCTTCTCGGCGTTCGGATTCGGAAGCCGGCCTCGCTCTGTGTGTCCGTCGCTGAAGCAGAGTTTGGAACGAGGCTCCCGAGTTACGCGCAAATGAATCACAACTCTCCCGAGGAGGAAGAACATACAGCCGACGGTTTTTGCATTTGGCGTGCGTGGATTTGGAGATTTTTTGCGAGGGGAGACGAGGAAGGAGGAATGTACCCATTTTCTGAAATCATTTTTGTTAGATTGATCTTCTCCTCAGTGGGCCCAACGGCCCATTGGGCCCTTAATCTCGCGCCCTGATCGGGGGCGCCCAACCCTAAATGGTTGGCGGGCCCCTGTCACACTGCGCTATATAAAGAGGGTGGGGGCCGCAGGCTCGCGTCACGAGGTTCGCCGCCAGCCACACTCCCCACCTACATCCCTAGTCCGATCTGCAGGGAGCGCAGCCAGTGACGGGAAGCTCTGCCGCCGCCGCCACTGCGTCGACCGTCGCTGCCCTAGCGCAGATCTGCACCTCGCGTCGCTGCCTAAGCGCAGATCTCCTACATGGCTAGCGGTTCCGGCAGCGCCCCTGCCGGAGATGGTACACACTCTCTCTCTCCCATTTCTCTGTACATACATGCATCACACTCGTACACATACACAGTCACAGTTCATACCCGGCTAGATGTGCACCTAGATGATCCCCGTAGTCTATCAATGGTACCAGAGCCATGCTAGGTCGTAGATCTAGTCCCGGGTAGAAAAAAAATCGATCTCGAATCGAAAAGGCAAATCGAATGAAACCCTAACCCTAACCCTAGATCTAAAGATGCACAGGACGGAGGGAAGGGGGACCTACTGCTGGGCCCCATCTCACCGTCACCACCAACGCCGCCGACGATGCCCTTCGCATGCGCCGCGGACAGACACGACGAACCATGCGTTCGCCAGTCCTCCGCTGCTTGGACAGCGTGAGGGACAGGGTCCAAGGGCGCCGTCACGGAGCCACTCGACGGCGACGCGCTCACCCTTGGGTGAACGCGCGGGCCGGCGAGGGGGTCAGCGGCGGCGCCGGTAACCGTCCTCTCCTGGCCGCCATGGTCGATCTCTCGAGTTCTTGTTTTGGCTCGGGTAGAAGGGGAAAAGAAAGGTTAGAGGAGGAAGGGACGCCGGCGGCCTCGGGCCGGGCGGCGCTCCTCGCCGTCGCCGGCGAACTGCCGGCCGCGGACCGAACCACCCCGCCGCCGACGCTTGAGCTGCTGGTGGGCGAGAAAGTCGGGGGAGGAGAAAAATGGTTAGGGTTTTGCACAGCCAGCCGGCCGCGACAGCTTTTATTCCCGCGAAAAGCAAGGGCGACCGTCAGATCATCATCCACGGAGATGGACGGTTGCGGGCGACCGGCGGTATCTGGGCTGGCTTTAGGCCCAGGCGGGCGACGCGCGCGGGCCATTTTGGCGGCCTGCTCGTCGATTTTTGGGCCGCCGGCCCAGGCGGACGCGCGGAGAAGGCCACGGGCCTGTTTTCGCAGCTAGGCCGCATGAACAGTGACAACTCCGAATTATTTAGATAATTTTTTCAGAAGCATATTTTGATGATTTTTGTATGGTTTTTTGATATCTATTCAAATTTGAACCAACAGAATAATTTGTTTAGATAAAAAGTGAATTTAACAGCAAAATTGCTCCTAAACAGAAAGTTTTTCATGAATTTTATTCATGTTTTCCGCTGCGAATTGTTTAAAGTGATGCTTGTTTTTTAAATTTAATTGGAACCAATGGGAAAATTAAATTTAAAGAGCATGTTAAAGTATTTTTTTTCTGGTAATTATGGTACTGTTATTTACTGACCAACGTTGTTAATAACACTATCATGATTAAATTGTTGCCTTTGTGCATTTATTTCTATTTTCTGCCCAACGGTGATATAGATTTAATTGCATAAACAATTGTATGTTTTAATTTTGACCAACGTTGGATTAATGCATGCAATTGTTGTTATGGATCTCACTTATTGTGGTTTTCAGGAGGGTACAACTTGATGAACTCCATCAACAAAGTCCCGATCCTCAGTGCTGAAAATCACAAGGAATGGATCAGGAAGGTGGATCTGGCTTTTGTATGTGCTGAGCTTGACTGGGTGTTGAAGGAGCCACAGCCGGTTCAGCCACCGAAGCCAGTGAGAGATGAAAAAGATAATGATGATGCATGGGCAAAGAAAGAGAGGGATTATGCTCCCTTAAAGTTGTCATGGTCCATTGCTAACAAGAAGTGGACCACGGCAAACAAAAAGTGCATGGATTTCATAGAGAACACAATTGAGCCCTCACTCTTGAGCTCGATTGAAGGTTGTACCTCTGCTACAGAGTTACTTGACAGGATAAAGAGTCAGTTTACTGGCTCTTCAAAGACATATGCCACCATGATGCTAAGACAGTTGGTGAATGAAAAGTATACCGGTAATGGAAAAGGTGTGAGAGAGCACATCCTCAAGATGAGCAACCAGGCATCTAAGCTAAAGCCATTGGATGAGGAACTTGAGATTAGGCCTAAGCTCCTTGTTCACTTGGTTATGGCTTCTCTGCCAAAGGAGTTTGACACTTTTGTTACCAACTACAACATACATACAGAGCAGTGGGATCTGGAAAAGACTATAGCCATGCTTGTCCAGGAAGAGGAAAGGATAAAGTCTCAGAGTGGTGGTTCTTTGAATTTTGCAAAGAAAAAGAACTTCCATCCAGGCGCTTTTTCTTCAAAGCCACATGGTAAAGGTAACATGCAGCATCAGCATCAGAAGAGTGTTCTTCCAGTGGACAAGGATCAGTATCTCTACTGCAAGAAAAAGGGGCATTTCAAGAAAGAATGTCCTGAATGGTTGAAGTCAGTCATGACTTCTAAAGGTAATAATATAGTTTCTTTTGTAAATAAATCCTTGTATACACAGTTTTCAAAATCTACTTGGTGGATTGACTCAGGTGCAACTGTTCATGTTGCAAATTCTTTACAGGGATTCAATTCGACCCGGACCATGGAAAGAAGAGAAAGTTCCATTGAAGTTGCAAATGGAGTCCAAGCCGAAGTTGAAGCTGTTGGTGATGTCTCTTTGGAGCTAGTTGATGGTTTTATACTTTTGCTTAGAGATGTTTTTTATGTTCCTTCGTTAAACAGAAACTTGATTAGTATTTCACGTTTGGACAAAGATGGTTTTGAGTGTCATTTTGGACATGGCCAGTGTGCCATTTGGTGTAATAATGCTTGTGTTGGTACTGCTTACCTTCATGATGAGCTTTATTTATTATCCTTGCGTGAAAAAGTTAATTCCGTGTGTGATGTGAATGTTCATGTTGCAAATGATTCCGGGTCGGAGAATGTACAAAAGAAAAGAAAGAGAACTAATGATACGTCGTCGAAATTATGGCACTATCGTTTAGGCCATATTTCGAGGGGGAGAATAGAGAGCCTCGTTAAAAATAAAATTCTTCCTCCATTAGAGTTCTCTGACTTAGAGCAATGTGTATATTGCGTTAAAGGAAAGTATGTAAAGCAAATTAAAAAAGGTGCAAAACGAAGCACAGGAACTCTAGAGATAATTCACACTGATATTTGTGGACCGTTTCCTGTGAAAAGTATGGATGGCTATGACTCGTTCATAACATTCACAGATGATTACTCCCGTTATGGCTATATTTATCTAATTAAAGAAAGATCGGAAGCACTGGATAAATTTAAGATATCAAAACTGAAGTTGAAAATCAACTTGATAAAAGAATTAAAATAGTAAGATCTGACCGTGGGGGGGAGTACTACGGTCGGCACACCCCATTTGGCCAAGTTCCTGGACCTTTTGCAAAGTTCCTACAGGAAAATGACATAGTTGCCCAGTATTCAATGCCGGGCGAGCCTCAGCAAAATGGAGTAGCTGAAAGGCGTAACCGTACACTGATGGATATGGTGCGCAGCATGATGAGTTACTCCACCTTGCCATTGAGTTTGTGGATGGAGGCGTTAAAAACCGCTATTCACATTCTCAATAGAGTACCAAGTAAGTCGGTGCCCAAAACACCGTACGAGCTGTTGTCGGGAAGAGTACCCTCTCTACACCACTTGCGTGTGTGGGGGAGCCCGGCTGAGGCCAAAGTGTTTAACCCAAACATTGCAAAGTTAGATTCCAAAACAGTTAGTTGTTTCTTCATTGGGTATCCTGAAAAGTCAAAAGAGTTTCGTTTCTACTGTCCAGACAGATATACAAAGTTTGTAGAAACGAGACATGCTGTCTTCCTAGAAGATAAAATGATCAGGGGGAGCACGGTAGTTCGGAAAATTGATCTTGAGGAGAAGAGGGTGTGTGCACCCAATCCGATGATTCAGGAGTCATATTTCTCACTACCTGTTGTACCTGCACCGACAGTCCCTGAGGTTGTGGTGCAAGCACCTGTTGCAACTCCGCCCGTGGTAATAATGAGTGAAGATCCGGAACCTGTCCTTCAGGATCCGATTGAATCCACTGTTGCACATGAGGATGAGACGCAACGGCCACCTGTCGATGATGTGCCAATAGATGTTGAGGCACAAAATGTGCCGACAGAAGAGGCCCCTCGTAGGTCTCAAAGAGTTAAAAGATCAGCTATTCCTGATGATTATAAAGTTTATAATACAGAAATAGCTCATATGGAGGGTGATCCCGCTTCATATGAAGAGGCCATGAGAATTGCTCACTCATCGAAACGGTTGGAGGTCATGGAAGATGAGATGAAATCGATGAGTTCCAACGATGTATGGGACTTGGTAGAAATTCCTAAAGGAGCTAAAACAGTAGGCTGTAAATGGGTCTACAAGATTAAACGTGACTCTAAAGGGAATATAGAAAAGTATAAGGCACGACTTGTGGCAAAAGGCTATACACAGATAGAAGGAGTAGATTACAATGAGACATTTTCTCCAGTCTCATGTAAAGATTCCTTCAGAATAATAATGACTTTAGTGGCACATTTTGACTTAGAGTTACATCAGATGGATGTAAAAACGGCATTTCTAAATGGTGATTTGGAAGAAAATGTTTACATGAAACAACCGAAAGGTTTTGTTGTAAACGGAAAAGAACATTTGGGATGCCGCCTAAAGAAATCCATTTATGGATTAAAGCAAGCATACAGACAGTAGAATCTAAAGTTTGATGATACAATTAAAAGATTTGGGTTTGAACCGAATGTAGATGACAACTGCATTTATGCAAAGTTTTAAAATGGGAAATATGTTTTCCTAATCTTGTATGTGGATGATATTTTGCTTGCTAGCAATGATGTCAGTCTGCTACGAGAAACAAAGAAGTTTTTGTCCTCAAATTTTGATATGAAAGATCTTGGTGAAGCCTCGTATGTTTTAGGCATAGAAATTCACCGAGATAGAAAAAAATGGGGTTATAGGATTATCGCAAAAGGCATATTTGGAAAAGATTCTAAAGAAATACAATATGCACACGAGTAAAGCAACACCTGCTCCTATAGTAAAGGGCGATAGTTTTGGAAAATTCCAATGTCCCAAGAATGAATATGAGCTCGATCAAATGAAAGCGGTACCATATGCTTCAGCTGTTGGAAGCTTACAGTATGCACAAGTGTGCACTCGCCCTGGCTTAGCGTTTATCACTGGAGTACTCGGTAGATATCAAGATAATCCAGGCATAGAGCACTGGAAGATGGCAAAGAAAGCAATGCGTTATGTGCAAGGCACAAAGCATTACATGCTAACATACAGAAGCTCTGACTGCCTAGAGATAAAAGGGTATTCGGATGCAGACTATGCGGGAGATAGAGATGATAGAAAATCCACGTCTGGTTATATATTCACTCTCGCAGGGGGAGCTATTTCGTGGAGAAGCTCCAAACAAAAGTTAGTTGCATCATCCACGATGCAAGCAGAGTTTATAGCATGTCATGATACTATTGGACAGGTGATATGGTTAAAGAAATTTGTACCCGACTTGAGAGTGGTAGATTATATTAATAAACCACTAAAGATGTACTGCGACAATCAGTCAGCAGTATACTATGCTCACAACAACAAGTCGAGTAATGCTTCCAAACCGATTGAGGTAAAGTTTTATATTGTGAAGGGTAGAATTCGGGATAAACCATAAGTCTCGAGCATATAGGGACAAAGGATATGGTTGCGGATCCACTCACGAAAGGCTTACCACCCAATGTGTTCAAGGAGCACTTAGCCGGCATGGGTTTAAGGGAAAGCCTATAACTCCTGGATTTTGAAGTGGCCCAAAGGAAACAGAATTTATTCCAAAATGGAGAAGTATGTTGTGGCTGTTTGAGTCTATCGGCAATTGAGCCGTGACGATGAAGCATGCTCTATGTACCAATCTATGATGGAACGAATAAAGTGGAAAAGTTAAAGTTAAAAGTATGTGATGAGATCAAGGGGGAGAATGTTAGATTGATCTCCTCCTCAGTGGGCCCAACGACCCATTGGGCCCTTAATCTCGCGCCCTGATCGGGGGCGCCCAACCCTAAATGGTTGGCGGGCCTCTGTCACATTGCGCTATATAAAGAGGGTGGGGGCCGTAGGCTCGCGTCACGAGGTTCGCCGTCAGCCACACTTCCCACCTACATCCCTAGTCCGATCTACAGGGAGCGCAGCCAGTGACGGGAAGCTCCGCCGCCGCCGCCACTGCGTCGACCCAGATCTGCACCTCGCGTCGCTGCCTAAGCGCAGATCTCCTACATTGCTAGCGGTTCCAGCAGCGCCCCTGCCGGAGATGGTACACACTCTCTCTCCCATTTCTCTGTACATACATGCATCACACTCGTACACATACACAGTCACATTTCATACCCGGCTAGATGTGCACCTACATGATCCCCGTAGTCTATCAATTTTTGCTTCATCGGATTGACTGGTGGAAGCATTGGCAGTCGAATTTACTACCAGCGTCGCTCGGTTCTCGGCACCTGGCCGGCGCGGCAGGGTACGTATGAGCTTGTAACTTCTTGTTCATAGCTTGTAAGTAGAGCTTGTAAGTAGATCGACCGAAAGTTGGATCGTCATTCTCCATCCTTGATTTGAAGGCTGATTTCTGATTCCTAGTACCGAAAGCTTAAACTTAACTGCATGCATGCCTCCATTGCTCGACCTTCAGTAAACACAAAAATGCCTACAAAGCTGCATGCAATGCCTACGAGATTTTTCTTGCCGTCCCTTCAAAGCTGTAAATCGCACAAAGCACTTTATTTATTGACAGCGCCATGAAAGAACACGAGCACTGACAGAAGTCAACAACAGAGTCGAACTCTAGCAACACTCGTGGCGCACGTGCTTCTTCAGGACTCTGGTCTGCGAAGGAAGCAGAGTCTCATCGATCGCCGATCGATCGTCTGCTCGATAGAAGACTCCAACCAGCTTACTCCTTGGCCACCTGATCGATGATCATCGGCGCATCGCTCTCCCTCCTCCCCTTCCCCTTCCCATGCTGCTTCTCTTCCTCTCCCTCTTTCCCCTTCTTCCTATGCTTCTCCTCCTCCCTCTTCCCCGTGTCCGGGAACGACGGCAGTATCAGGGCCTCCTCTTGCGCCCGCACCAGCTCCTTGAATTCCTTCTCCCGGGCGCCGAACCCGGCGGCGACCTCGGGACCCAGCATCACGCGGAGCACCGAGGTTGCGCCCACCAGGAACTGCGGCCGGTTGCGCCGCGCCGAGGTCGTGAACCCGAAGAACTCGAACGGCCCGTCCCGCGCCGCCACCTGGCAGAAGGGGAAGTAGCGCGGGATCCAGAACACGTCGCCGGTCCGCACCACCGCGCTCATCGCCAGCGACCCGTTCGGGAACACCACCTGGACCTTGCCCTCCCCGCGCAGCACCACGCCGTACTCCGTCGCCCGAGGGTTCACGTGCGGCGCTAGCATCGAGCCCTGCAACACGACGCACGGCATCAGCCACCGGATTGCTGCGATCACAAAACCCGTCTCGATCATGCAAGGAACGTCTCGTGGCCGGATCTTACAGCGGTGAGGTTGACGAGGTAGACGCCGATGTTGGAGTGCTTGAGGGGCTCGTAGCTGTGCTTGTCGACGGCGATGGTCCAGCCGTATTTGTTCCGGAACCCGGGCTTGCTGTCGTACAGGTTGTACGGCTTCGGCGCGCCGCCCTTCTTCTTGTCCTTGTTCGCCTCCGCGGTAACACCACCCGCCCCTCCGATGAACCTGTTCACCAGCTTCCTCCACGACCACGTCGGCTGCGCATCGTCGCCGTCCTCGTCGTCCTCCTCTCCCCTGCCCCCCGGCCTCCATGCGCCAGCCTCCCTGCGCCGTGCGCCCTTGTCGAGCCCGTTCCCCTGCCCACGCTCTTCTTTTCCGCCGCTCTCGGGAACCTCCGAGGTGTAGTACACGATGGGGCCGTGGGTTTGTGCCAGTATGACTCTTGACAACTCGTCGTAGGTGGCCTAGTATGTGCACAAAGAGAGACGCAAAACAGTTATGCACACATCACATATTCACATGTTGATTGCTGCAAATGTTGCACGGCGTGAAATTGTTCAGATCATCTCACGTTGAAGGCCACGGCAAGCGTCTTCGGTTCGAAACCGGCGAGCACCGATGCTGGGTTCCCACCGCCGCCAAGGAAGAAGGACTGCATCGGATCGTGGTTTATGGTAAGTGCAGTGCGAGATTGCAAGTACATGTGCACTTCAAGGTCGGATGTGCTAACTTGAGAAATTTAAGATGATAATATGTTTTCTTCAACAAAAAAAAAGCTAGATATAGTGATAGATGCAGAGTAAACAGAGAGACCAGATAAGGAGGCCCAAAGCCGAGGCTATCGGAGGCGTCGATGCCGCAGATGATCTGCAGCCTCTGACCCTTGCCGGTGTTGACCATGTAGAAGGTGGAGCCGGCGTCGATGTGGAGCACGTCGCCCATCTTCAGCTTCCTCTCCACCAGCTCGTCCTTGTAAATGTACCCAACCTTCACTTCCCCTGCTCACCACAACACCCAGCTCTTGATCATCCACACACACGTTTAAGCCGCAAGAATAAGAATCACAGCTGCTAAAAGCCGTGAATAACTGCATGCGATCGACGAGCTGAGATTCAGGCAAAAAAAAAAAAGGATCGAGATTCAGGGGTATACCGCGGCGCACGAAGAGGACGATGTTGGAGTCGAGGTACTGCGGCACGAACAGCGTCTTGGGCTCCATGGTGATGAAGCCGACGTGCATGAGCCCCACGCGGCACGCGAAGGAGGCCGGCGACCACGGCTGGCCGCGCACCACGCGAACCTGCCCGCCCTCCGACTCCACCACCTTCTCCAGACGGTCCAGCACGAACAGCCCTCTCCCCTTGCCCTCCTCCTGCTCCTTCTCCTTCTCCGGCCGCCACTCCCCTTCCCCGGCATCCTCCAGCTCCCACCCCCACTCGCGGTCGTGGCGCGGCGCCGCCGCCGCGGCGCACCGCGACGCTAGGAGAAGCAGTGAGAAGAGCAGCGGCGCCATCACGGCCACGCGACGACCCATCTCCTCTCTCGCGTCACCTCCAAAGCTTTGCTAGCTTGCTCTCGCGCTCTGATCCGTCTTGGTCTTGGTCAGGGCTGTCTGCCGCCGCACCGTTCTTACGGTGCGAGGCCGTGGATATAGAGGCGACAGGTGGGGAGGGGGAAGGGCGTCGCGGCTCACACGTGTCGCCGTGCATGGCGCGCCTCATGTGCGCCACGTAGCGCGAGAGGTCGAGCAGGCGGTTTTGGGTGGCACCTCATTTCTTGCCTTCCGATAGAAGAGCGCGTGCACGTTACCCCACGAACCGGCGACCTCTTTCAGTAACAGCAACTTCAAAAACAATACCTTAATTAAGAAAACAAAAAAACATTGGATCTATCTCCAGCTCAAACGATTAAGATTTACTATCTCTCAATCACTTTTTGAAATAAAAGCCGTGATTAAAAAGTGATTACTAGACTTAACAGAGTTCATGTTTCATTGCTAGTGGTGTACTCTCTCCATCAGCAAATTAAAGATTGTTCGCGTTTAAACTTTTAGACAATATAATAGCAATGTTAAAAAGTTGAATTAACTCTAACAACTCTTCAAATGGATTACCGAGTAAAATTAATTAATTATGCATGCACTCTAGCAATAATTATTGAAAGTATTTGTCTTCCTTATTTAGCAGCGAGTCTGACTCGGATGATGGGAGTAAATTATCAAATTTGTTAAGTGCAAGAACTTTGTTGGATGATTTGAAAGTTATATAGTAAATATTTTTTAACAAATTTTGAAAATTAAAGAACAATCTTTTTGGATGGAGCGGGTGTGTAAAGTTAGGAACACCGCAGGCGGGACCGCGGACAATAGGAGGGGGAAGCCGCGGCTGCCGTCGTGCAGGAAAATCAATGAAAATATAAATAGATAGTCCATGTCATCTTCCACCATCATGCAAAATTTAAGGTGCAACGGAATTTTACGCATAATGAGAAAAAAAATGAAAACTACGTGTGAATAGTAGCGCTAGCGGGTCCGCAATGCACAGTTGCAACTCACTACCATTCTCAAGTAGATTTCACTTTTTTTTTGCTGCATCCTGAACAGAAATTCGTTGCATCTCAAAATATGCATGATGGTAGAAGATAACATGGACTATCCATTCATACTAGGTGATACCATGCGCGTTGCCGCAGAAATTTTTAAACAAAATTTTAAGGTGAAATGTGAAAGTAGAGACACCAAAACGATTACATCGCGATATTCATCTGTAAACAATATTATATATATGAAAGTACGTTAATTTTGTTGAGAGAACCATTTTTAAATGATTGATCTTACATGTATTTCAACTGTGAGAATTTTATGGCGTTCTACTCGCAAATACAACATGATATTAGTCACAGAAAATCGACGAAGACATAAATATATGGTTTGGTGGATGTTGACATGACTTGGTGGATGTTGACAATGCTTATAGTGGATGGTGACATGGCGTGTAGTGAGTTATGACATGGCGCGTTGAGAGGCAAGAGAAATAGTTAGTGGGTACCAATTATATAGTTTACTAGGTGATACCCCGCGCGTTGCTGCGGGAATTTAAACAAAATTTGAAGATGCAATTTGAAAGTAGAAACAATAAAATGATTGCATCGCAACAAATTTTTCCAAACAACAATATAAATTAAAACACATTCATTTTATTGAGAGAGAACTACTTAAAATTTTGTAGCATGTTACTCGCAAATACTAACACAAATGCATAGCCGCAGAAAATCGTTAGACGACATAAATTCATGATTCTAGTGGATAGTGATGTGGATAGCTTGCATGTTGAGAGAAAATCTAGTGTATGGTGACGTGGACCTCTTGCATGTTGAGAGAAGTCTATCCATGACTTGTAGTGGGTCTCACTTATATAGTTGTTATAGATAATATAGATTTTTATTTGATTTTTTATCACTATAGCAACCGTTATTTGGAACGGTAACTACACACGGGGATATGTTGTATGCCCCATCCAGCGATAGCTCCGAGCTAAGCAGTTGCGAAGTCAGGATCGAGCCCCAGCAGGGGCTCTCCTGTGCTCTTCCACCTCACACTCTCCCTTCTTTCATTCTTTTGCTCCAAATCTGCAGGGGGTCTCACGGCATTTCCGACGGTAGGAGGGGCTCGAGCACCCCCCCCCCTGAGCTAGCTCTGCCACTGGCGCTAAGGATTGGCGTGGGTCGGTTCAAACCCGCTTCATAAAAAAGCAACTAGTTGGTCACCAGTCCGGTGAAAAAAATGAAGAAGGGTCACAAATCAAATGGATCATGCCTCGCCACTCGCAGTCCCACCATGACGACGGCGACGAGCAGTGCCGCCGTGACGGAGCCAACGTCGGCGGTCAAGGACCGACACATGGTCGCATCTAGAAGCGAATCCAACGTGGAGTCTGGGGTCGGAGCCCTCCTACCCACGCGCACTCCATCCACCCCTCCGAGATATTTCAACCACGAAGGAAGAGAAGGAACAACAGAAAAGGAGGAGGGAACCTCAGTGCCCCCCACCCCACCCCAAATTCCTGAATCCACCCCTACAGAGCGTGCAGGATGGTGGTCGTGTTGGGCAGGCGGCCGAACACAAGGGATTGTGCATCTCTGTGTACACTAGTAAGGTGCACGTGCGACACGCACGTGTAAATAACCTATCAAGAATTAGTCAAGTGACATCATCACATCACTTGATTTTTTATTCAGTCACACATATGTTAACCCTGTTATCTCAGCAGCTTAAGTACTCACACCCATCACAACCAGCACCCCGCAGAATGAATTATGAAATTATGCATTTCAACCGAATGAATTGTCTACAAAGATTTAAATACAAATAGTTCTGTTGTGCTCATGATGCTCTCTGAATTATGACCAATAGACCACAAATGATTCTTCAAAAAAATATATCTGGCAACACCATTTGCGTGTAGTACAACCAAAAAAATGTAAAATAAACTTAAAATGCTGAAAATGGTACGATAATGAGGCAAAACACACATTTGTGTTTGCGATGGTTCTAGTAATACAATAGGTGCACAAGCACACCATCTGAACAGAGAAATCCCACCGTAGTTCAGAGTTCAGACAACTCATGATATAAATAAGACATTCCTATAGATATACCAATCTGAATCATCGAATGAGATAAACTTGAATCTTTCTACTGCATGGACCCACTGCTATTGTTGTTGAATAGGGAGTGCGCCGGAGAAAGGAAAGGAAAGAAGAGATTGAATCTTTTTTTCCACTTAGGGCATGTACAGCCCTTAGACAGTAGGTCATCTATAGACAGATGTACAGACAGTTCATACAGCCTATAGATAAGAGGCCGTCTGTAAGCTGTTTAATGTTTTGCATGGAGCTTAAGATCAACTACAAATGCATTTGTGTATACTAATGTGTGGCTATTTGATTGAACAATATCAAACATAAATAATATAAGTATGATAACAATAATTTATAAGAACCATTTATATGATAAGTATATTATATATTTATTTATTTATTTACAACACTTTTTTTATCTAATTTCTTTTTCCATAGCTTTGTTATATCTAATTTTTACGACGTGCCTCCGCAAAACTTGGATTATGATTGTCATTTGTACGCACTTCATATAATTGCAAAATTGTTGTCTAATTTTTCAAACCATTAGTACAAATGACATAAAGGCATATTCAGAAAGCTAACATATTACACTAACCAGTTTTGCAAATTGGTCTCATTTAGTCTCGTATGTCTGTTCTAACTTTACCAATATGAAATAAAAAAGAAATATAAGAAAGAATTATACAGCAAGAGCAGTTGAGCACAACAACAACCCTCCTTCCTTTTCCTCACTCTCGATCTCTCCGTACGCTTCTAGTCTCTTCTTTCTTTGGCTCTTCTCTTCTTGAGTTGTCTTTCTTCTTCCACTGAGCACACTGCACATCCATCGATCAAGTAGGCAGTCGCATCTCCCTTTTTCCTCCGCCACCGCTTTCTCCATCTATCCCTCCCAGCGTTTCCAAGAAATCACCCCGGAGATAGACGACCACGGGCCCCATGGCCACGGGCTCCTCATCCCCACAAGGAGCTTCACCGCCACCGATTCAAGCTCTGCTGCCATCGATTTGAGCTTCCCGCCACCAAATCAACCATCACATGCGTCGAATCGAGCTCACAACCATCAAATCGAGGTTTGCAACCACTGAGTCGAGAATCATCGTGCGCACCGCGTGTGAAGCTCCACCTGCGCCTCCTCCGCCCCCACCTCAGTCGCCGCGGCGCTCCTCCTCGCCGACCCCGACCCCCTCCTCCGCGGGATCCATGGCGAGCGTACGGGCGCCCGGGCGACTCGCAAAGACCGGGGTGGAGCAGCCCACGACGGTACTCGTGGCCGACGCGCGCTCCTCCGCAGGCTCGAGGCCATGGGCATGTGCCCCTCTCTCTCTCTCCCCCGACCGTCTCCTCCCTCCGCACACTGCCAGATGCAGTGGAGCTACTTCTCCTCGCGGTGGCCGGGGCGGAGGGCGGGCAAGCTCCCCGCAAGCGCGCATGTGTGGGGCCATGGCGGCCTCCATCCCGTCGCGGCCATGGAGGCCTCCTCGAGGCCGAGGCGCGGCACGGCGTGGCGGGGCCATGGCGGAGGCGGTGAAGAGGGGAAAGCAGAGGCGCGCGCAAGCTTTTGACGGGGAAGAGATGCGTGCGCGCGATCGAGCTTTTTGCGGGGAGGGGGTGGGGGTAGCGCGAGATCCACAAGCGCGTGGGATCCAGGCCACCGGCGCTTGGTGAAGACGCCCTCCTACAGCCCGTCGCCGCGCGTCGGTTCGGCGTCGGTGAACGGGACGCCCGCGTCGCATGGTGTAGCGACGCGCGGGCTGTTGGTGGGGAAGGGGAGGGGGCTTTCTGCAAATTTCACGCTCTATAGACGGGATGAATCGCCGGTATGTCATCTACAGAATCTCGAATTGCGCATACAGACGGATGTACAGACAACTCATACAGCCCATAGACAAAGAGGTTATAGCTGTTTAATGCTTTGTGTGTAGCTAAGATCAATCGTAAATGTATCTATGTATATCATTATGTGGCCATTTGATATAATACCTATATTACATATAGTTGTGATACCTTTATCTAAGATAATAAAATATTTTATGATATTTGGTGAGAAAACATAAGCAAAACACCAAAATTTCTCCACCACATATTTGTTTATCACAGTTCCTAGCAGACCGTCTGTGGAGCATCGAGCTCCTAGCCTCCTTCTACTCACATCGAGCTCTATGTACTCCATGTCTCCATCCCGTTCTTTGCTCGGCCGGATGAGGCTGATGGCGCCGGCGGCGGGGGGCTCCATCCATGCCGGAGCTCACGGTGCGGTACAACCCGGACTCAACGGTGGCCATCTACTGCTGCTGGGAGGCCATGGCGACCGTGCCCGGGAAGTAGGCATGCGGCACCGGCGGCTTGTCTGGTGGTCGGCGAGGAACCTGGTAAAGATGTTGTCGCCTTGTCGACGCCGTCAGGGTCGGGGGCTTTGGGCTGCCGGCGCGCGGGCCGGACTACAAGAAGTCCTCGCATACCTCGCAGAGCAGCGTGCTCAGCTCCTCTCTGGTCTCTGCGCCGGCATCATCTCCATGGCGGGCGGCGGGTCCCGACCTTATCTCCCTGTGCGCAGCCGGCGGCTCGACCCTACCCCTACCCCTACCCCGGCGGCCCGTCTTCATGGCGCGATGAGCCGAAGCTCCATTCAGAGCTCGTCGGCGCGGTGCGGACACCGGCGCGGGGCCCGGGGGCCTCCTCCTGGCGTGGGATCCGAGCACGGCGTCTCCCCCCATCCCGAGCTCGTCGGCGCAGCGCGGGCGGGCGTGGGTACCGGTGCGGTTCTCGGCGGCCTCCTTCCCCGTAGTTGCCGCTGCAGCCTGGTGTCACGGTCAAAGGGCGGGTGGTGGGCCCGACGGGTACGGAGGGTGGGTAGACACGGGGTGGGTGACAAAAAAATTATGTATTTGGCAGAAACGCTCTCCAAATTGCGATTTTTATAGTCGTTCCACCTTTTTTGTCATCACGCAACCTGACGGGTGGGTCCGTCGTGAGGGGTAAGGTGGGCCTGATTTGGGTGAGAAAAGTTTTCAATTGTCTTCGCTCCTTATAGTACATATATAATATATACAGAAGATAGATATACGCATACGTACGCAACGTAAGTGACATGGTCGCATACTCGTCGCACCGTACGAGCCATCGGATAATAGAGCATGCAAATTGGATCAATCCAAAATCCATCGACCCTTATGTCTCCAGGGGATGCTGCAGCCGGTGCTGCATCTGCATTTTGCAGATGCAAGCCGCACTGTAGCAGCTCCAGCGAGAGCTGCAAAACCTGCTGCAAAATGCAGCAAGGCCAGCTGCACGCGCATCCCTGGGGATGCTGCATCCCAACCACCCCCACGGTCCCACCCGCCCCACTCTCTCTCACCTGCTCCTTGCCTTTGCCAGCGGCTCCTCCACCACCGCCGGCGAGATCTGGGCGGCGCGGAGCAGAAGAGGAGGCGACGGAGCAGGGGAAAGGGGAGGCGTCGGAGCAGAGGGGCTCGAGGTCCACGGCCTGCGAGGGTCCACGCGCATCCGGCGAGGGCACGCTGCTCGGCCTCGCTCATCCCCAAGCCAGCGGCGACCTCGAGGCTCCGGGCGGTGCGAGGCAGGGCGGATCGAGCAGGGCGGCCCCGAGCCGGCCGCGTCGACCTCCGCATCGACGCCGGTGGAGCTCGCGCGCGGGGGGCTGGGCGACGCCGGTGGAGCTCGCGCGCTGTAACACCCCAGGTGTTTATTAAAGATAAATACCTTAATTAGTTGTGTTAATCATGTTTAATTGGCTCATAAACATGTTTGACATGATCTTGCACACAGTTGCACAAAAGACCTTGGTCAAAGTTCAAATTCCCGGTCAAACCCTAGATCCATAAAAGCTGAAATGGTTTTCTTGCGCGTTCTCCAAATTTCACTATAGAAGTTCAAAATTGGCCAATATAAAAGTTTTTCGTTATCTCCGGGATCACATTTTTCATAATTGGCGGACATTCAAATTTTGAGTGCAAAATTGCCAAAAATAGTGTTGAAGCTCTCATGAACAGTATTTCGAGGCGTGAAAAATCTGCAACTTCGTCAAGTTTTTCCCGTCGATCTATTCACCAAAACATAGATCGCCCTTTGTGAAAAATATACTCCTATAGCTCCTCTACAACTTTTAGTTTTGGAGATTTTCAAGTTAGTTGTCACTTTTTCGAGTTTTGCATTTGCGAAGATGCTTAAGTGGAATAAAAAGTGAGGCACCGGACGCCGTCGCCGCGCCCCGCGCTTCGACCGCGCCGGCCACGTGGCGTCCTCGCGGTGCCCCGGCGTACGGTCGACCTCGACATCTTCGTGGTGGACCGCGGACCGCCGTGGGCCCTCCGCCTCGCCATTCCCCCTCGTACACCGCGTTCAGGAGCTCGTCCGCACCGGGCCGGGGCCACGCGCCCGTGCGCGGACGCGCCCGCACCAGCAGGCGCGCATGCAGGGCAGGCCAGCCGGCCGTGCCGCGCGCTAAGCCGCTTTGCCTCGCCTCGGTCTCCTCGTGCACGCACACGCTTTAGTTCACTTCGTTCGCGCGCCGCCGTCCTCTGCCCAAGGCGAGCAGAGCCGCCGCCGCCGCTCCATTGCCGCTCCACCGCGCGCTTTCCCCTCCGGCCAGCCGTGCGCCACCTTCCACTGTACGAGGCTCCACCTCCCCTCCCGGAACCCTTCTTTGCTCCTCCCCCGACGCCGCCAAGCCGCCGCCGGACCCGCCGGTCGTGCCGTCGCCGGTCACCGGCGGACGCAGCGAACGTCCTGGGCGCGCCACGCCGCCGGCCGCCGTCACTACCGTTTCCAATCTAGCCGCCGCCCTACAACCCTTTGGCAAGGTCAGTAGGAGCCCTAGCTCACTCCTCCGGCCAAGTCCGGCGACCGCCGGCCGGAATTTCCGCCGCCGGAAAGGTCCAGTCTGTCCTGGGGACTACATTGCAATGATTTCTTTCTTTCCAAGGTTCAAATCATAAACCAAGGGCATATTTGTGATTTCTGGAATTTAAGTCAAGGGTCCCCTTGTAAATGCATTACTAGGGTTTTGGCTGTACCTTCAAAAATCCGTAGAAAATCATAGAAAAATCATAAAAATACAAATCCAATTTTGTTGGGTTCCTGGTGAAGAAACCTACCTTTTCTAGAAAGCATGTATAGGGTTTTTCTGTGTAGTTTTTGAATTAACAATTCAAACTCAGTTTGATGTGTTTTTGGTGTAGTTTAAAATATACACATGATATGGACTTGAATTTTGGATATGTTGCTCTTTATGGCATGTCTAGATTTGTGACCAAAGTTGGCATGAGTTTGATATGTAGATAATTAGTTATGATTTATGTAAGCTTTATGCTAGTTAAGCTTGATGCTTTTTATAGCCCTTTAAAATAAATTTTATTTAAATCACCAGTGCACCTCAGAACTTTGCCATGATAAATAACACCTCTGGTGAAGTAGGTGTAATTTTAAGAAATTTTTTATTAGGTGTTTTAGATTTAATCTTGTGTAGGATGAAAAATTAATAACTTGATATATATAATAGGTCTACATGTGTGCCTTGGTCAGGAACTTGGTTTTGGCCTATTTGAGGTGTATGAGAAAGTTGAGATCAAAAAGTTTAGTAAATCTTTTTATATGAATTAATAGTGATTTACTAGGCTGAAACTTGTCTTTTTCATATGAATTAATTTATAAATGATCTTAAGCCAAATTTTGGTGTGTGAGCTTAGATTAGGTGTATCTTGCTGTGTGCAGAAGCTAGGATTTATTTGATAAGTTTTTTTTAAAATTTGGATTTAAGGTTGATAGACTTGTTTTAATGAATTAATAAAAATAATTGGTAAATAAAGAGTTAAATTGCAAAATCATGCTATGTTTCTGTTTTAAGTTCACAATCACCACCCCTGCTGTTTTTATGAAGTTGTTTAGTTGATTTAAGTGTATATGTGTACACCGTCACCGTTAAAATGAATTAAAGGAACTCCGCTCCACCCCACACACCCACTTTTATGGTTATGAGTAAAATAGATAGTTATAGATATATGTGGCCAACAAGAGTTAGTTAGGTGGTAATTTTCTCCCATCATAACTAACCTAATGCATGTGCATATGTCGTTCGTGTAGAGCTCCCGGACGGCACGTATACGCTCGTGCAGGAGGACAAGGTAGCAGCGGAAGCTAACTACGCCGTAGTGCAAGAAGACCCGGGCCAAGGTCCGGAAGAGTCCAAGGCTGTTGCTAACTTAGAAGAAGGCAAGCACCGGAGTCACATATAACCTTTTTGGTTTAAAACTTATATTCTTTTACTTTTTAGCATTTAATGTTACTTTGTGCATTTAAGTTTCAGGAGTTGTTTTGAAATCTAGATGCATGACCCTTAGGACTCCTATGCTCTTTTACTAGTATGTTAAGAACGCTAGTGCCATGCTTTAAGGACACGGTACAAGTCGAGTAATGACTCATTGCTCGCGAGATATATGATGCTTATGTTGGAATCATAAGTTGGATAAATTGACTCGCTCATGTGGTAAGAGCAATGGGTTCGGTCTCGACCGAGTAGCATGGTGCTGGTCTAAGCTATTGAACGTACCAAGTGCTTGTCGGGAATGGGACCGGTAAGCCTAGTACCTAATGAACCAGTGCGGGAATTTTATTGCTACTAATCTTGAGATGCGTCTCCCGGTTCGCTACCGGTAGTGCAAGTGTGATTCTGGACGTGCCATGTTTGGGCGTACCAGTAAACCTTGTACTTAGGACTGTATCATCTTTTCCTAATCTGGGGAATGACGGGAACCGCCTGGTTGGGGTAGACACTGCACTTGGTCTGCCTTCTTCCGTGTATCTTGGGTTTACCTTGCAAGGATATAAATCGATCGATCGTCGGTCACTCGCCGTTATCTGAGTCGGCTTGACCACTGGCTGCCCCATGTTTATTTATGGAACATTTCGGATTAATATTGTTAGATGATTAATCTTGTTTGTACAACCATGCTTGCTTAGCTAGGTGCTTACCTAGAATGGTTAACATACTAGAACTTGAGCTGAAATTTGACAGTAAGGATCAACTCTTAGTTGCTTTTGGCAAAACAAACCCACCAGCCAAAAAGTCTTACATGTCTAGCTGTGTCTTTTATCTTGACAAGTCAGTCTTGCTGAGTATTAGTATACTCAGCCTTGCTTTTGTTGTTGTTTTCAGGTAATCCCATCTGGCCTGATTCTATTCCAGATGGTTGGGAACTTGAATGGGAGAACGATGATGAGGAGTGATATGCATGGATGGCCTCCTGTGTGTATCATGCGTTTAGTTTAATTTCCGCTGTTTAAACTCTGAACCATGTTTACTTTTATGTACTGAAAAACACCTAGTTTGTAATATTAAGTACTTATGGACCTTTTATGTAATGTAATGTTGTACTCTGGTCCTGCCTTCGTGTGGGCTTAGCGCATAACTCAATCCTGTATAAGTGATCTACCGGGCATGACCCGGCAGAGACGACAAAATACTTCTTTATTATTGCTTAATGGCCATGTGGACCGGCTTAGGCGATAATACAGAATTATTTTGGGCGGTTCTGTCACACGCGCGGGGGGTGGTCGGCGGGCGCGGCGCGGGGGGCTGGGCGGCGCCGGTGGAGCTCGCGCGCGGGAGGGTGGTCGGCGGGCGCGGCGCGGGGGGCTGGGCGGCGCAGGGCTGGAGCTGAAGATGCCGGCGGACAGCGGTGGGGCTGGTCGGCGGCCGGGCTGGGCAGGCCGGATCGAGCAGGAGGCCTTCGCCCCCAAGCCCGGCCTCCCCATCTCCTCCCGCCTCGAGCTCGGGCCGGCGACGGCGTCGCCCTCCTCCTTCCCCGGCCTCCGACCGCTTGCGGGAGGCAACTACCGCGAGACGATGCGCGAGGGGGAGCGCTCCACCGCTGGAGGCCGTCCTCTTTGCGCGACGGGGGTGTCTGCATTCTGCCGTTGTTTGCAGATGCGCGACGGCGTTCTGCTGGAGTCAGAGTCAGTCTTTATCACTTGAATGGATCGGGTGGGGAGGTCAGGGTCGAGCCATTGGTGCTCCACGCCCATCTTTACTTGGCGCCGTGGCGCGCGCGGCCCCCCGACCCGGCGGACCCGCTGCCGCACCGAAAGAAGGCGACTTGTTTCGCTCGTCCCCGTGGGCGCTCACATGCTGCTACGGTGATAGACCCCCTATCTACTAGGCTCTAGCCCCTCTCCCTCCAGATCCCACCCCACTCCAGTGCCCCCACCCCACCCCACCACCTCTTAAAAACGAAACCAAACGCGAAAGCACACCCACGAAACACGGCAGCGGCAGCGGCAGCCTGCGTGCCTGTCTGTCTGTCTATCCACCCTTCCTCCTCCAGCCTCCGGGCCCCGGACACCCCCGCGCGCGCGCTCGCGCGGACAGGCCGGGAGAGCGGGGGGCGAGGGAGGCGGGGGCCGGCGCCGGCCTCGCAATGCAGCAGCAGCAGGAGCCCACCGATCCGCTGGGGCGGGCCTTCCCGCCCCCGACGGCGCCGGCGCCCGCCGCCGCGCGCGGGGCGCACCACCGCCGGGCCAGATCTGAGGTCGCCTTCCGCCTCCCGGACGACCTCGGCCTCGGCGGTGGCGCCGGCCCCGACGGCGACGGCTTCGACGAGATCGGCTCCGAGGACGACCTCTTCTCCACCTTCATGGACATCGAGAAGATCTCCTCCTCCGGGCCCTCCGACCGCGACCGCGACCGCGCCGCCGAGACCTCCTCGCCGCCGCGGCCCAAGCACCGCCACAGTAGCTCCGTCGACGGCTCGGGCCTCTTCTTCTCGCCCGGCATCGGCGGCGGAGCGGGAAAGGACGCCGCGGCGTCGCTGGCCGAGGTCTTGGAGGCCAAGAAGGCCATGAGCCCCGGGCAGCTGGCCGAGCTCGCCGCCATCGACCCCAAGCGCGCCAAGAGGTACGGCGGCCTCCATCTCTCCCCTTACCTACCCGTCCATCTGCTTAGTTACCGTGCTCGGCATTGTTACTCAGGCCTGATCTCAGTCGCCGAGTGATCGGCTTAGTCCGGTGATTGGTCTGGTCGGTAGAGAAATGGTCGTATACTGGATCAATTCTTTTCGTTTCTCCGAGGTGGCGAGTAATCAGCTCAGGCGTCGAGGACAATCATGCGTGCATGCTTTTGATGGAATGCCTGGTGGTTGAAGGAAAGATGCGCATCCACGCCTTGTTTTTTCCTCTGTGGGCACTGGTTGACGGAAAGATGCGCATCCACGCCTTGTTTTTTCCTCTGTGGGCACTGTGTATGGATAGATGGCATTGGTTGGTTGGTTGTTGGTTGGAAGTTAAGGTACTAATAGTGGTAGTGACGTAGTGCTTTAGCGCTCGGTTGGTGGGATTGTGGATAGATGTTTGTTTCTCCAAGGGTGATGATGCTTGTGCTTTTCTATGCCTTTTTGCTGGGTGTTGGGGGGTTGATCCTTTCATGATGATTGGGAAAAGGGGGTGGCCAAAAAAAAAGATGACCAGAGTTCACTTAATTTTATACCGATGTTATATTTCTTGGTTGTAAATTGTAATTTGAGGATTTACTGCTGAAGTGCTGGCTGGATTGCTGGTTTCAAGGATTATATTACTTAGTTCCCACACTTGTGAAGGATGATAGATAAATGCCAGCCAATTGGGTGAGGGTGAGGCTAAGAGAAAGTGAAGCAGATTCAACTAAAGTGTCACTGCAAGTTATAGAAGCATCTGGCTGTATTGATATTGAAAGGCAGTAGGAGTGCAACCAAAGCGAACCATTGGTAGCTACCCATTCAAATCAGAAAAATTATCCAGGCTCAAATCTTGCTTGTCTATTTTATCTATGTTTGAAACTCTGGAAATTGTTAATCGTCATTGCTAGAAGTTTTTGTAGCGAATTGCAAAATGTTGTAAGTAGTTGGATTTTTCATCTCTAAGAATCACATGCTGTAATCATTTTACCAATGGCAGGAATTTCACTAATAAAATAATACTAATAACTTGTATCCGCTATTTACTGTTAAATTCTTAATGCTTCAAAATTATACGGCATCGTTACAGGTTTTCATCTTTGTACTTCTCAGACATTCCAATTGGTTGATTTGCAAAGGTAATAAAAATGGCACTCCTAAATATGTTGTAAAAATATGTGTTGCATAGTCAGATATAATGCAATTGATTGACAGATAGGTAGAAAAGTTCTTTCATGGATTGAAATGTTCAACCTGTATCATCTTTTTCAGCAAAACTCCTGCTTTTACTCGAGAAGTTAGGTGAAATGCAGAATGTGCTGACAGTTTGGAGTATGATCCATCTGCATAGGTCCTAATCTATTATTACTCTAAATTAGTATCGGAAAAGAGTAATTGAAGGCATAAATGAATTATAGTCAGTTTGTGGCTAATGATCCATGCACGATTTTGTATTCTGTTCCTGTAATCATTTCTTCCAATTCATTGAAATCTACAGTAACATTTTTTTAATTCATTTTCATGCAGAATTCTCGCTAACAGACAATCAGCGGCTAGATCAAAAGAAAGAAAGGCTCGTTATATGACAGAACTTGAGCGGAAGGTTCAAACTCTTCAGACTGAAGCCACCACCCTTTCAGCACAGCTCACACTATTTCAGGTACATCTATCTGCTACGGTGCTACCTCATGGATATCAAGTTAAGTTTAAGGTCATCCTATTTCTGAAAGTAGCATCTTTTAGGAGCAAAATCATTATTTCTCGTTGCAATCATTTTAACAAAACATGGATTTATCCCTTGAGCATCAATTAAATTGCAGCTCTTTTGCATCGAGCTTAATCGTTTTCTTGTGTATCTTCTGACAACTTGTGCAGCCGTATGGACTAGGAGTCTAGGGCAGTGCGCATTCTGTGATCAGTCTAAGCATCCCTTGCATTAGATATCAAATTCTAGTGTTGTGAAATTTTGAAGAATTATATGTTGATGATCTATATGTGGGTTTAATTTCTGTTGATTGTCAACTTTGACTGTCAGCACCTGGTTATTGATATATTTTATTTGGTTGGCTGTTAAAGTATTCTATAGTTGCTGGTTTGTTATAGTGTTCTATTAAATTGCTGGATGACCTTTATATATTGCCTTCAATCTCTTGCAGAGAGATACAACTGGACTTTCTGCAGAAAATGCAGAGCTCAAGATAAGGTTGCAGGCCATGGAGCAACAGGCTCAACTTCGTGATGGTGAGCATCGCCCCGTTATTGAAGATAATATAATTTATTTGTCTATTTGTCTCAATTCCTGTAACATGAAACAATAATATTGGTATTGCAATGTATTTTTGACAATCAAAGAGTAATTCTATTTTTCTCAGTCGTCATTCCTTTTTCTAACTCAAGATATACTTCCTTTTCTATTTCAAATCATTCTTAATGGTCTAGTGCCACAATCTTTTGAAGTCAAGTGCCTTTTGACAGGATACCCTTCACCTAATTGCTATTTGATGTCTGTAGTTCACTATTTTTCTGTACATGTGTCAATTTACTGCAACTTATATTTTGTGCGATTTGCTAGAGTGACTTCCAATGTAGAATATGCTCCAAGTATATTTTGCCAATGTAGAACATGAATTACTGGAATTTGCATCATGAGAAGTTGTGTGCTCTACTTGTACATTCTAAACAGACAATCTGATGTATTTGCAGCTCTGAATGATGCACTGAAGCAGGAGCTGGAGAGGCTTAAGCTTGCTACTGGTGAGACGACCAATGCCAGTGAGACATACAACATGAGATTTCAACATGTCCCATACAACTCTTCCTTCTTCCAGCTTTCCCAACAAAATACAGCCTCACATCCAGGTAGCACCCAGATGGCACCACTGTTCAATCCACCTCATCCCAATGTGCCAAACCACCAGATGCTGTCCCACCCACACACTCTCCCAGACATAATGCAGCAAGACTCTCTTGGACGGCTGCAGGGTTTGGACATTGGAAAGGGGCCTCTGGTTGTGAAGTCAGAGAGCAGCTCGATCTCTGCAAGTGAAAGCAGCAGCACCTTCTAACGAGGCCTACCCATCAGAATCCGCTGTTTCATTTAGATCCCTTTGTTCATAGCCTGACATCCTTGCGCTGCTTTCTGTTCTAAGCTTATTTTTTATTCAATTCATTCGTTTAGCTGAAATTGCTTGTAATCGCACAGGCAGATCAATCTGTGTTGTAGACATGAGCCTGGAACTCTTCATGTCTGTTTGTTTTGGTTCAGTTCCTGTGCCGTTTTTGGTAATCAGGGCGTTTGGAGTGGAGTTCTCTGTTGATACTGTGTTGTTGTTACTTTTTTTTAGACATGTTGACTTGAGTTCCATGGATTCTCTTTGGAACATACATGTATTCTTGTGCTGCCAAGCTAGTTTAACCCATGTAAACTCAGATTGATGAAGTGTTATCGCTTTGGGGAACTTCAAGCGGTGTCAACATCAGCGACTAAAGAGGAAAATTTGATGCAAATTGGTAGGACGTTCCAGTGGTACACTACCTGGTGTTCACACCAATTTCTGAGATTTTCTCAGGATTACTGATGTTATGTGTTAAGTGGTAAGCGGCGTTCCCGTCGACAACGAGGCGGCAATAGTAACTTCGGGACTCTCCATATCTGCTGGGTGCTTAGTTCTTCTGAGGTGTTCATAAGGATAGGGTTTGTGACTTGGCGTGCGTGTGCGTGTTGTGAGGGTCTGTGTTGTACTATGTAATTCTAACAAAAAGGAAAATTTGATGGTCATGTTGGATATTATATTTCAACAACTATTTATTTCTCGATAGATTTTGAGGTATCGAATTTTATGATGTTGCATATATTGTTCTTCGATGCTGCTGATGTTATTCTCTCATGTTGCATATGAATAAAACATGAAGTAACGCATAATATGCGAGGATAATAAAATTGAAACATGGTAAATAGCATAGGTATTCATGGAATCATGAAATAATTCGAAAGATTGAATAATATTTTTTGCAATATCAAATGATGACATTTGCAGTATCAAACAATTTGATGTTTTTTAAAAACATTACCGATAGATGATAAAAATATAGCAAATAAGGCTTGAAAAGGTTGCGAATAATGGTGGTTGTTCTCAAAGCGTGTACGGTCATAAAAGGTTTCATGATTAGAGGTAGTATATAAGATTATGTACATAAAATATGATTTAGGTCTTGTTTCTCTTGTTAAGTTTTTTGAGAAGAGATAGGGAACGTGTCATTGATAACGTATGCTTTATGGAAGGTGAAATATGAGTTTTCATCACTTAACTTTGCATCAAATTCATCCTTCAATTTTTAAAATTTTAAATTGGGAATTGACTAATCTAGTTCCTCAAGTTCTATTTTTCATATCAAATTGCCCCTCAACTTTTGAATAAGTTAATATGATCATTCATGTTTCGTCTTTTTTTTTGTTAAACTCATCCTTCAAGTATTATTTTCTATTCATTTCGCTCTTCCTCCACACCACATTTTCTTTAGCAGATGTTGTACCAATATAAAGTGCACTAATTCAGTTTTAATCATCTTATCTATTAGTTATCATAATCAATTCTTATATCAATACTTGTCATGGGTTACATGCTTCACTCAACCCTTTTTATGCAATTGGGTCACTACTTTTTTCCAAACAATCTAACGTGTTAGGCAAATTATTCTTAGAAAATTTCCTATTATTGTTGTACACATGTAATCTGAATGTTTAGCAACTCGAGCATCTTCAAGAAATCCATAAATCCCTTTATAATCCTTGATTTTTAGCAAAATGAGAAAAAAATCCCTCTTCAAGAACTTCAAATTCATCCTCCTAATCTTTTAGAACTTGAAAAACATCAACCTGTTTCGGGTAAAGTTATGTGCTTTTAGTCGCGCCTGATCTATAGGTGGAAGGGCGTGGTAAGAATAAATAATAGGAAAGACTTCCTAAAGCAAATATGCAAATGTACAAGAGAGAAAGAATAGATAAAAGTAGTCAGGAAAATTTGGAAATAGTATAGAATTTCTGATGTAATTGTGTTCTATATTTTAGGAGTGAATTATTAGAAACTCCTGAAGACATTTATTCTAATATTATTCTAAAAGTTGCAAAATTGCATACTTTTAAAAGATTGGATACTCTTTGGAGATGCTTGTCCTAATTATTATTGGCAAAATAAACGTTTATGTTTACCGATAATTACTATCTAGCTAGCTAAAAAAGGTAGGAGATGATCTTGTATCAAATATGCACATAAATGTATATGAAGATAACTAAGATAATTAAATTTTGAGTTCTCAAGGATGGGTCTAATCTAAAAATTAAACTTGAAGAACTACATTGGCCGGTTTGAAAGTTGAGGAATGAGTTTGTTAAAAAAATAAAATTTGAGGGACTAGATTGACCAATTTGAAAGTTGAGAATGAACTTTATCTTTGAGCCAAAGTTGAAGAATGAAGATGGATTAAAGTACATTAGTATTGTCTAACAGACGATCTCGTGCACTGACATGTCATTTTCAAAAAAAAAAAACTTAACAAACAACCTATGCAATGTGTTGTCCTTATAATTGTCTCATAGTTACTCTATTTTCTCAATCTATGCACATAAAAATTTAAATACTATAAGTTACATGGTAATCACAACTATTACAATAGCAGAGTAGCTGTCTCGTACTCCTAAAACTATGTTTATGAGACTATTGTTTCATGAAAGAATGACCAGATTCTCTGTTCTTGCCCTCCTTCGTCTGCATCTGCAAAATTCCCACCCCTCCTTTCCGAAATACTATTTATTTACATAAATTTTATATGCACCTAGATACATATTATGTATCGATACATAGTAATAACAAATAGATAGTGTTTGGTTCGTGCTAAGGTAACGTAGGCCTGCCACTAGAGAGGGTACATACAAATCCACTCTTCATATCCAAATTCCAAATCCAAATAATAACTATCCACTTCTTACCCTCTCCAATCTTACCCATATCCAATGGATAATAAATTTTCTACTATATATCTATATTTATCCAATTGAGTAATCATATCCTCCCCACACCCTACCCTCCCCATTTGTAATGGATAATTAATTTTTTACCCATACCCTCCAATTTAAGTTGGGTGTGAATTTGGTGTGAATTATAGATATCCATCAACAAACTTAAGGTAATGTACACACAAAAGAAATCAGATTGCATTGATTTGACATTGAAATGGTTTGTTACACTCTTTGTTTGGTTGCACTCTAGTAATGTAATCAGATTATGGTATGTGTTATATCTAATTACGGTAGGGGAGGGGTATCAAACTTGTATATATATTATTTAGATAAGGGAATGAATTATAGCGTCAATCCATTACAAACCACTGAAAACAAACACATATAAGAAAAAAAAATTCTTCCATAATCAGTTACATTTGATCCAACCAAACATTCCCCTAATCGTCAGTTTGGAAAGACAGAGGGAGTACACGAGACAGACATACGAGACTGTGTATTTACCTTTTATATCCTGAATCTATACTATAAGGAGCGAAGATAATTGAAAACTTTTCTCACCCAATTCGAGCCCGCCTTACCCCTCACGCCGGACCCACCTGTCAGGTTGCGTGATGACCAAAAAGGTGGAACGACCATAAAAATCGCAATTTGGAGAGCATTTCTGCCAAAAACGAATTGTTTTTGTTACCCGATTGTGACCTTACCCACATGTGTACCCGCGTCGGCCCACACACCCACACCCGGCGTGACCGCACGCACCCGTAGTCCCGCACCCCCACGTCGCGACCGTAGGCACCCGCAGAGTCCCCCACCAGCGCACGACCGTGGCTCCATAAAAAAAGATTGAGCCGCCGTAATCACCGTCCAGCCAAAAATTTTGTCGCCGCTCAATTGGATTTCCTAATTTTCCATGGTGTCCACTGCTTCCATTGATGGAGGTTCTACCGCCGAGCAACCAAACACAGTCGCGATGGGACTTGGATCCAAATCCTCTGCCATCAGCTCCCACGGCGGACGACCGGCCGCTCTGTCGAGGTCACCGCCACCTCGTGGTCGTGGTGCCGATCGCGGAGCGCGTCCACATCGTGGTGCTCCGCGTCTCCGACGATCAATGTCCGTCTCGGCCTCGACGACGAACGCGTTGCGAGCGTTCTCTGCGATAGCACACACGATGGCGACCGTCCGCACCTGCCCCCTGAGAGTAGCTAGGTGAGCTCGCCGGCCATGGAGTGCAAGGCGCACGCATGCAGGACCTCCATGAAGGAGGACCTGAGTGCGTTGACGACGTCGGGGAAGGCGGCCTGCACTTCTTTTGGAATGCGTCGCTGGCGTTGGCAGCATGGCAGCGAAATTGGCAGCCCGTGCTCCGGTGGCCGTCACACGCGTCACATCATGTCCGTGTGGTTGCTCGGTGCGGGGTCTACCGCGCGACATTGTCTGCGTCGGCTTCGCTGCGTTCCCATGGTCGCTGCAAGTCGGATTCCGGGAGGAAAGTCCAGCACTATCGAGAACGCGCGCGGTGGCTCGTCGAGGCGTTGCTGGAAGCAGAGGAGGCCCCATCGGGCCGTGCCGCCGCCGCCTAGGGTCGGGGCGAAGGTTGGTACTGTCGTCGTGATTGGATCGATACGATGACTGAAGCCATGGCACGCACCTCAGGATTGCTGGCCTGCTGCTTTGTTGAAGCTTGTCATTCGCACGCCGGTCTGCCCGCTCGCCGGAAGAGCAATGTGCCATACGTACAGCTCAACGACACTGACACGTTATCAGTGCACCTCGCCGGTCGCCGCTCGCCCATCCGGACAACCTCGCTAACGTTGCCGCTGTCGTCGCTCCTCGCCCTTGGTAGGTGTAGTAGGACACGATGGGAGGTTCCTTGCTCAGTTGCTCGCCGTCGATGAAGAAAGACTTGCATAGCTGACGACAACTGCAGACATTGATCGGCTCAATCTGATTTTAGGCTCGGCTTCGATGGATGCTACAGAATCAGCTCGCAGATGCCTCGAGCAGGCGGGCTCTGTCTCGTGTGAGGCCAGCATGTCACGCGTCAGGCATGTAGGCTTATTTCGCACGCTAGCTTGAGTGCGGCACCACTACAAAGAAATTTCTTTCCATTCCAGATTTCAGAGAGGCAACCTCAAACCTGAGAAGCGAACTGGATCAAAAGTTCTTTGCACTCAAGTGTTGATGATCATCTAAAGGTTTGCTGGGGAAAAAGGTAAAGAAAGACAGCCCAGCTTGTTAGTTCTTGTTATGAAAATGGATAAAGCTGCTTCATTTTCATCGAATCAGTATCGTAGGCTACCTGTGAATTTATTGTTTACTTCCATTTCATGTATGCTTAAGTCAACCACATTTTAGTTGATTGTAAAAAAAAACACATTTTAGTTTCATCTCAAAAACGTTCTCCTACATTCACTGCATTGGCTATATGTACTTGGTGGCTAAGAATTTTATAGAGTGAACAATGCATGTTCTTTTTCTTAATTAACAACCACATGACATGACATCCGGTCAACGACAAAACGCTATTAGTTTATAGGGAGTCAGTTCCATATGGTCATTCCAGAAATTGTATATATTACTCTATTCTTAATAAGTATATAATCATAAAGAAAATATCATTGAAGCCTGGTTATATGCTATATGTGTGACCATTATGATGAACCACATGATAGAGCTTGCAGTTTAGAAGAAAATACAAGATGCCACAAAGTATAGAGGAAGAAATGTTGAATGCTTATACTTGGTGAAATCAATCAGTTAGCAAAGAGGAATAAAAGCACGAGGTGTCATGAGGAGTAAATGAATGTTTATGCTTTGCAAAACAAATTGGTGTGACTTTCGGTTGCTCTTTAAATTTTAGTTCTAGCACCAAAAAGTTAAGATTAATTTTCACCTTGCTGAACTTTTTGACGGGTTGTATACAGGTTGATAAATACTAAAAAGGAAATATCTTATGTATACATTTTCCTTGATTACTTTATGAACTGCAAAGAAGTTAAGATTTAAAGCCGCATATTATCTTTTAAACACGTGCGTGTCGCACGCACATTTTACTAGTATAAAAAAACGTCTGAAAAAGTTAAACCGAATAAGCCTAGGCACCCGTTTGCACAAAATCGTCATGTAAGAAAACCATAAACCCTAATTTAATCCCAAACCAAAAATTACAAAAGCGAAGCTGAGGCGGCCCGTTGCTAGTGTCGCACTGTCGCCGCCTCTCTCTACCGCCTCTCCCTGTATCTCCAGGCGGCGGCGGAGGCGAGGCCGTGAGGGTGAGATGGCGGCGGTGGTATCGCGCGACGACGAGCTGGTCATCAAGTCACCCAACGACCAGCGCTCCTACCGCCTCCTCCGCCTCGCCAACGGCCTGTGCGCCCTCCTCGTTCACGACCCTGAGATCTACGCCGACGGTTACCCGCCTGATGCGTCCAAGGCTCACGAAGACGAGGAGATGCAGGAGGAAGAGGGTGAGGGTGAGGATGACGAGGAGAGCGATGAAGACGACGAAGAGTACAGTGACGAGGAGGGTGATGACGACGATGGAGAGGATGAGGAAGAGGGAGTGAGCGAGCCGAAGAGGAGGAAGGAGAAGGGTGGCGCCGATCCAATCGTTAAGAAGGTAGTGATGGATTTTCTCTTGTTCAACCATTACTTTGTTAAGGCCACGGGGAGATAAAAACAAAGATAATTTGTTAATGCCATATAAATTAACGAAAGCTAGGATCTAGTTTGATTTAGTGGTATTTAGGAAGGATCCATTAAGTGGATCATAACCATTGTAATGAGCACTTAATCTTCTCTTCAAGTTTTAGAGTGTTTTTATTTTCGGACCTCATATCGGTTCAGTTCGTTAGTGAAAGCTGTCAAGAGTAATTTGTTGAGATTGAGGTGATGCAGTTCCGTAATAAACCAAGTAGCATGAGTTAAACGTATGGTGTGAATTCATCATGACTAGTGGGGCTATGGTGTGAGAGGCATCACTCAATTTTAGGGTAATCTAATTTTCATGGTCTGATGAGGAAGAAGTTCCTTGTTGGGAGTTCTGCTCCATTGTAGATGTTGCTGTTTGTTTCCACCATTTGTTCAAAATGATACATTGTGTTTCAGGCTGCTGCTGCAATGTGTGTTGGAATTGGCAGTTTCGCCGACCCCCTGAAGGCACAAGGCTTAGCGCATTTTCTAGGTATACGATCTTTTTCTTTCCTAATCTACCTATATTACATTTCTTGCGCTTCGAGAATCTTTTTCTCTTCTGTTAGTTAAATCAAAGGTTGATTTGATCAGATACTATCAGTTAATTCTGAATTTTAATGAACTTTCTCTCTTGCTGATCTTAAAGAGTGCTACTGTTTTGCAGAGCACATGCTTTTTATGGGGAGTTCTGAATTTCCTGATGAAAATGAGGTTCGTACAGCGTGCATTCTCTTGCCCCTTCCTTTAAAAAATTGTTTGTCAACAATTGAGATTGGCTGTACTGATAAATATTCATGTGTTTAGGCTGTCAGTTTATTTTTGTTACCGTTCCGTTGTGGAGTATGTTTCAACTCTTAGGGAGAGTGGCAGAGTGCACCAAAGTATTTTAGTGTATAGAGGTGATATAGCAAGAACAACATACTCTGCTATTTTTATCACAAAGTTTTTTGTTTGATCACTTAAACTATGTTTGTCTGAAATGCATATGCACTGGCCAACATGACCGCAGAAGATGTCTTATATAGAACGAGATATAACAGCCATTGTATTGGTTTGCCTAACATATTTTGATCCTAAGATAAATATTGTGAGTGACAAAACAAATTTTGTGTTATAGCAGTATGCTGTGACCTGCCGTGGACAGGGCCAAACAAAATTTTAACGCATCTTGATCCTAAGACTTAAAAGATAACAGCCAGAACAAGTTTTGTCCATTAGAGAGTTTTGTGTTGGACTTCATATTTCATAGTACACCTTCTGTATACTTTTCAATTTTGCTGTGATGTTATGCTAACCGCAAGAAGCTCACCCTTTGGGTATCACTGGCGAAAGTTAAGTCAAAAGGTCCGCATTAACCAATTATCCTTGTTTTTATCTCTCCATGGCATCTCCATATCCATAATTGGTTTATTATGACCAAATATCCTTGCACAACTTGCCAAAGCACTAGCAGAAAGGTACAATCTGTCTCTTTTTGAGTATTCAGTCTCAATGTATCTTTGCGTACAGTTAAATACACCTCAGAAACAGTATGAAGGTTAGCTTATTTTACAGAACATGAAGCCTGGCATGTTAGCGCTCATTTGGAAATGACAATGAGTTTATTTTGAAGTGCTAATACTCATGAGTCATTGCTCATAGAAGCAGTACTGCAAATGCGTGCCAGAGCTTGAAGCCTTGAACAATCACATACTCTTATCCAAACAGTCGTTGCACTTATGTATTTATTTGGTCATCCTACCGCCTCTGTCCCTGATTAGAGTTGATGACTTTTCTTATGTAGTATGACAGCTACCTCTCCAAACATGGTGGTGCATCCAATGCTTTCACTGAAACTGAGTACACATGCTACCATTTTGAGGTCAAACGGGAGTATCTAAAGGGAGCCTTGGATAGGTAGCTCTAATCCATTAACTGTTGTTCTTCATTCTATTGCTTTCTGCGTTGATGAATTCTGTATTACAGTTTGAAACTTATATTTGGTTCTGATTCCATTCTTAGATTTTCTCAGTTCTTTGTATCACCTCTTGTTAAGGCGGATGCAATGGACCGTGAGATATTAGCAGTGGACTCAGGTATGTGGTTATCTTGTTCTGGCTAGCCACAGCTATTTTCTTGGCTCTTTGAATAACATTGTTATGCCTGTACAATTATATTGCATCAGAATTTAATCAAGTTCTGCAAAGTGATAGCTGCCGCCTTTCCCAACTTCAATCCCATACCTGTTCTCAAGGGCACCCTTTGAACAGATTTACCTGGGGTATGTTCATCAACTAGACATATTTTTGAACGAGATCAGTTTGACACTCTCATGTGCTATTTATTTGAACTGCATTGGGACTGACATTATCCAATAGGCAACAAGAAAAGCTTAGTTGACGCGATGGGCAGTGGAATCGATCTAAGAGAAGAGATCTTAAAGATGTACACGAGAAACTACCACGGAGGAGCGATGAAGCTGGTTATAATTGGAGGAGGTAAGCCTCAATCTTATTCTGATTGTAAATCACATCAATGAGTTCTTGCTCTCTTTATCTGTTTAATGCTTTTATGATATACTTGTTTCAGAACCCCTTGACATTCTAGAAGGCTGGACGATGGAGTTATTTAGCAAGGTTAAAGCTGGTCCTCTGTTGGATATGACTCCAAAGACTGACATGCCATTTTGGAAGTCAGGGAAGCTCTACAAGTTAGAGGCTGTTAGAGATGTGCATAGCCTTTTCTTGTCATGGACACTTCCTTGCTTGCACAAGGAATATATGAAAAAACCAGAAGATTATTTGGCACATCTCCTTGGTCATGGTAAATAGTTAACACATGCACTTTCATCATTGCTCTTCATTTCTTCAATGAGGTTAATGTAGCTTGATACTTGAATGCTAAGCATGTGATTTATCTTCCATACCCATACTGTCAACGATTATCACAACCCCCACCCCTGGAGTTCTCAAGCTGTTCGCTAGTAAAACCTACCTATACCTTTCCATGTTCCCAACACTAACCAACTCCCTTTTCATAAGATGCAATCATTTTACAATAAGTCAGCTATACAATCTAGAATATCTCTACTAATATCTAGAATATCTCTAATTCACTGCGCATGTGATGATTTGCTATATCCCTTTATTGTGCCGAGTGCTCATTTATCATTTAGCTGCTAGAATGTTTTTTTGGAATTTTCAGTGTGCTTGTTCGCTAGGAATCTCTTTCCATTGTCGAATCAAATTATAATGAAAACGGCCACTTAAATGCATTTGCTACTTATATTCTTAGTTTAATGTGGATTTGAAGGAGATAAAGCAAACTTTCCTTACGAGCCTTAACAACAGGTTATTTTGTTTTTATTTTCAGAGGGCAAGGGAAGCTTACTTTATTTCTTAAAAGCTAAAGGTTGGGCAAGCTCATTGAGTGCTGGTGTTGGAAATGGAGGATCAGAACGGTCCTCATATGCCTATATCTTTGAAATGGCTATCCACCTTACTGATTCAGGGCTGAAAAATGTATGCAGGTTATCCAATGTTTCTTATTTGACATATTTTTTATGGACCAAGTTCCTTCTCTTTTCTCAGAGTGCGTGATGTGACTTTTGCATAACTCGTGTTTTTGAAATCGATAAACTTTATGTTGGAAAAATCCAATGAAAATATAGCTGACAAGACCTTTATGTGAAAAAGAAATATCCAAGTAATGTTGTTTTTCACAAGCTATTATCCCATTATTTGTAGAAAAATAAAGCTATTATCCCATTATTTTGTAAAAAAATGAACTAAAGATCTGCAGTGAATGCCTTCACTTATGAAATATTTGATTTCTTTTGCATCAAAGTTTGCTATCTTGTTGTCTGCCAAACATTGTAAAGACAAATTTGTTCAGTAATTTCCTGTATACGTCATTTTCCTTCATTTTCATGAAACTTTGTTTTGATAATGTATCTTGTTTTCATTCATTGAACAAACTGAATTATTTGCTTAACAAAAAAACAGTAATAACCTGTCTACGATTGAAAGTGGACATCCTTCCATGTTGCGTTCCTCAAAAGTGTCTTGAATACTTGTTGTCAATTTCACTACCGGTTTTGTATTGTTACATAAAAGATAACACTACCTTTGGGTGGTCCTTTATGAGGGTTTGTTGAAATTGTGTGGAATCCTTTTGCATAGCAGGAAAATTAGTTCATCTCATCTCCCCATCCGAAACACAGGACCAAGACAAAGCTCAAACCTGCTATAAACCTTCGCTGATGTTAGAGCATCTCCAACAGTTTGCCAAATTTTACTTGGCAAATCTTGTGTTTTGTCAACTTCTAAAAAGAGCTTATCTCCAACAGTTTGGCATAATTCACTTGCCAAATCCAGATCTAACTTACATCAGGAACCCTGAGAGAGAAACAAAATTAGGTTTCTACCCTTCCACCTCTTGAAAACTTAAATCAGGAACCTTGAGAAAAAAACAAAATTATTTTTATACCCTTCCACCTCTTCTGATACGGAAGGATGTGCCGCGGATAGTTGCCTGTATATGCGCGTGTGGAGTCTGTTTTTCCGAACTTGGAGAAGGTTTTTTCTGTTTTTGCCAAAAAAATAACAATGGCAACTTGGGATGGGAAACTGTTGGAGTTGCTCTTAGTGGTGATACTATAACTGGGTTAAGTGAATGCGTGCCTTTTTGGAAGAATCACATTATATGTTTTTGTGTTTTATTTTAACTATGATATTGGCCCTTAGAAAGTGCATTTCTGATGTTATTTGTTTTTTAGAGATTCCTAATTTATTTGATGTACCTTCCTATAATATTGGACATCATGTACCTTTTGCAGGTATTTGAGGTCATTGGTGCTGTGTACCAGTACATTAAGTTGCTTAAGCAGTCTGAGCCACAAGAATGGATATTTAAGGAACTTCAGGACATTGGAAACATGGAGTTCAGATTCGCAGAAGAGCAACCTCCAGATGATTATGCAGTTGATCTTGCAGGTCTTAACCTTTTCTTTTCGTACTTGTTTCTCTTTAGTTTGTGTTGCTGTGCCATGTTTACTGAGTTCTTTTCTGCAGAAAATATGCTTTTTTATTCTGAAAAGCACATTGTTTGTGGAGAGTATATACATGATGTCTGGGATCCGGAATTGGTGAAGCATACTTTGTGTTTCTTCAATCCAGATAACATGAGAGTTGATGTACTCAGTAGATCATTTGATAAACAGTCACAAGGTAATCTGTTTATGATGCCATTTTTTGTATGTTGATTATCTTTATCTTAAAGCACCTTTGCTTCTGTGACAAGCTAGTGAACACTCATTTATGCAATATGCACTTTTACCTATATATTGTCTTTTGTAGCTATCACATAGGTTGCTTTTGGATGTGTCTTTTTCAGTTACTTTTGTTAGTGAACACTTGTTTATTCAATGTTCACTTTCACCTTGTTTTTCGGTGCACTTTTGTTTTACTGCTCTTGTGATAATATTTATTGGGCGGCCTAGTGCAAGTGGTAGTGCTTGCCGCCTGTGAACCGAGAGGTCACAGGTTCGAGCGGTGGCCTCTACACATTGCACGATGTGTGGGAAAGACCTCCCGCTAATAACCTCCCCCAGACCCCGCACAGTGCGGGAGCCTACGGCACTGGGTACGTCCTTTTTTTTCATGTTCTTAAAACATAATAGCAAAATCTTCCTAAAGTTATCTAAATGGATTTTGCAGCACTACACTACACAGCTCAACTGCTAGCTGACCCTTAACCAAAGACCCTTGTAGTCTAAGTTCGTGAATAATCACAATGTATACCCTAAATTATGAGTAGCAAGATGGAAAAGTCTGCATTCAGTATACATAAAAAACAACTCAACCCAGCTCGTAAGGTGGGTGTCTGTGCATCTCCTGTATGCATGCATTTGTAGTCAGGAATGGGAATAGCACTGAGGCACTATACCTTTGTGGCTTTTAGGTTTCTGTAGCACTGCATTGATTTTTACCATCCTTGACTTGGCCGCATAGTTTTCCTGTTATGGGTTCATTCTGTTTTAAAAGATCAGCCTGCTGTTTATGGAGTTGCTACTTTCACACTTTTAATGACATGACAACAGTAGCTAAAGTGTACATGAGAACAACTGTCAGTTAAATTGCATATTCATGCTTGATTGCCTCGTGAGTTTGTCATTCTAATGCAGTTTGTTGCATGCAGCTATTCAGTGCGAGCCATGGTTTGGTTCACAGTACATTGAGGAGGACATCCCATCATCTTTGATTGAAAGTTGGCGAAATCCTGTACAAATAGATGCTAATTTACATTTGCCTAGGAAGAATGAATTTATCCCAGGGGACTTCACTCTGCGAAACACAAACTCTCATAGATCCTCAAGTGATGATAACCCTCATTGCATTGTGGATGAGCCATTCATAAAGCTCTGGTACAAGATGGACATGACATTTAATGTCCCTCGTGCAAACACTTACTTTTTGATTTCTGTCAAGGATGGCTGTAGCAGCCTCAAAAACTTTGTTCTGACAGAGCTGTTTGCAAACCTTGTCAAAGATGAACTTAATGAGGTCCTTTATCAGGTTGGTATTTTTGCATTTGTCTACTTCTCTAATCATATGACAGAAGTCCGCTCTTGTTATGCCAACATTGAACCCTAAATTCACCTTCTAGATTGGTACATTTTGTATGTGTTTTGGTTACTTTATTTTCTTTTTTGATTCTATTTTTTAATTAAAGTGAATCCTAATAACAATAAAGAGTGCTAGATATGGAGTAGATGGGAAGATCCAAAGCTAGGATTGGTATCTGTTGGAGTATAAGTGAATTGCCCACCTTTCCCTATCAGCTTAAGCTTTTGGGTTGAACTGGTTGGTGCATGCAACTCAATATGGTATCAAAGCCAGAGGTCTCGAGTTCGAATCCTGGCGGGCGTGTTAATTAAAATAATTACAGCCCACTCCAATATCCACGTATGCGGCCTGGGGGAGCCTGCACGTGAGGGGGAGTGTTGGAGTATAAGTGAATTGCCCACCTTTACCTATCAGCTTAAGCTTTTGGGTTGAACTGGTTGGTGCATGCAACTCAATAGTATCTGCAGAGGATCCCAATCCAGTGTTGTTCATGTGAGGATTTGGCGACATGTCTCAAGAGTTTTATATTCCTTGAAATTATGATGAATCCGATGTTAGTTGCTAAACATCTCATATGCTATTGTGCATGTATGCTTGGGGAGTTTCTTTTTCATCACCCATTCATATTTTATAAAAAATGCCACACTACCATGTATTAGAGCCTGAATTGTTAGTTGCGTTGCTCCTCTGATTAGATATCAGAGAATTGGAAGTCCACATTAGCAACCTTCTTTTTTTTCTTCTGTTTGGTATCTACAGTTTTGTTTCCTCTGTTAATTATGTTTATCTATCGTATCTGTTTTTTTATGTATTACATTCCACTTTCTCAGGCTTATGATAGCTTTTGAGTTATTACTCTCCACCTTCTCAGGCTTATGTTGCTAAACTGGAGACTGCGGTGTCTGTTGTTGGTAGCAAATTTGAGATAAAGCTTTATGGTTACAATGATAAGCTTCCAATCCTGCTGTCCAACATCTTGTCTGCTATTCGATCCTTTTCTCCGAAACCGGATAGGTTTGAGGTAATGTATTTTTTGTGAAACTTCTTTTGAAATAGGACTGTCAGATTGTTTATGAATTCTGATGCTTACGTCTTAGCTTTGTTGTGTGAACCTTTTATTTTAGCCTTTTAGGTAACATGGCAATGGCATATAATGTATGATGAAAGTCCCAGAATTATCAATGCTAATTTCTGTACCTCCATTATAAGTTTTCCTTTCTATGTATAAGTGAAACTTCTATGCGGCGATATATTTCCTTGGACAATGGTAAATTTTAAGCATAAAAAATCAGATATCCAGCTGACAAGCAGGTTTTGGACAATGGTAAATTTGAAGTGCTGATGTTTGTCTTTCTTTGGGTTTCACATTTTCTTATTATGTTTGTTGCTTTATCTCTTTGCTTCCCGGAGGAAAGTAGCTTTCATGAACTTCAGATAATTATCTTATGCCCGGGCCTAGTTATCTTACAGTGACATTTTTCTTTATTGTTTGGGGTTTCATGTTGATGAATCTGTTTGTTGCTTTGTCTCTTTTTGCTTCTGGGAACGAGTTTTCATGACATTGTCTTATTTCTGGGCCTAGTTATTTTCCAGTGACTAAAGTTGCCAACAGCCTGTGTCCTAACTCCTAAATGCTTGTTTAACAATGTTCAATAAGTTATTTCTGGGCTTTGCTTTTGTTTGTTGCACCTGGCATCTGGCAGCCATAGACTGGATTTTTTCCAGTGGCAGCTTGGAGGGAGCAACGTGCTAGCTTGAATTTTTTCACCTTGGCTGCTAGTTCTAGCAAACTTTTATGTTTTTCTATCTCCTCTTGTTCCTGCTAGTTAACTTCTTTAAGAATTGAAATAAGATTTCTGGAAAATGCCACAATCTAATGAACTTCTGCATGATGGTATTTCATCTAATGTTTCACTGTGCTTTCACCAGGTCATCAAGGAAGACTTGGAAAGAGCTTACAAGAACACTAACATGAAGCCTATGAGCCATTCTACCTACTTGAGGCTACAAGTCTTGCGTGAAATATTCTGGGATGTTGATGAAAAACTAGAAGTTCTTGTGAACTTAACATTTGCTGATCTAGTAACTTTTGTACCGAAAATCCTTTCCCAGGTATGAAGTCAATGTTCTCCATTGCGTTACCTCCTTCCTCTCCAGTACTTTTGCTACCACCTTTTCTTAATGATGTTTGAAGATGAAGGATGTCTGTTGACAGTGTGTTTCTGATAAAGAATGCTTTTACTAGTCTTTTGTTCCATGCCACCTTGTTTTCTGGACAATGTAAAACCACTTTCTGTTTACATATACAGTTGCACATTGAGGGACTCTGTCATGGCAACCTGTCTGAAGAGGAGGCAATTAATATATCAAAAATATTCCGCAATACTTTGTCAGCTCAGACGCTACCAGAGGAAGCAAGGCATGGGGAACGAGTTATTTGCATCCCTAATGGTGCAAACTTCGTTAGAAGTGTGCGCGTGAAGAATGATCTTGAAGAAAATTCTGTGGTTGAGGTGGGGTTTTATTCTGGTGCTATTATATACTATAGTACCGTAGAGCACTTTTTGCATGCTCTCTAAAGATGTGATTTGAAATGTATGATTATGTGGTAACAACATCCCTACCGGCAATGTTCTGTTCTGTTCTTAAAAGTTGTCCATGAACAATGCAACCATATTCTGAAAGGGTGCAGCTCTAAATTAGGCTAGGATCTGTTCTTAGAATGGTACATGGTGTGTAGGTAGTAGGGGCGCCTGTCAGTGACACATTAGATGTTCTTTTCGAGCTGGATGGCCTTTGCAACAGTACCCACACAGAAAGGATTAATTCCAAACAAGGGCAGCCTGCATTATTTCTTTCCTTAAGAGTGATAATATAGCCTTCTAATGTATGCCTATTGTTGTCAGGTCTATTTCCCAATTGAGCAAGACATCGGAAAGGAGGCAACAAGGCTCAGGGCTATTACAGATCTTTTTAGCAGCATTATTGAAGAACCTTGCTTTGATCAGTTGAGGTATAATATCACACTTTGTTATTTAGATAAGTTTGTAATTAATGCCATCCTGCTCTACAATACAATAACTGCACTCTCATAATTGTTATATGAACAATATAATTATTTGCAAAAATGCTGGTTTAGGACATTACTTTGTTTTCCTGGAAAGATTATAAACTTGGCTACTGTCTATATTTTTTACATCTCTATCTCTTTATTAAATAATTTTCTTGCTATTCTTATAATAGAACGAAGGAGCAACTTGGCTATACTGTGGACTCTAGTCCACGGATGACTTACCGGATGTTGGCTTATTGTTTTCGAGTTATGTCTTCCAAATACAGCCCTATTTACCTGCAAAGTCGGATTGATAACTTCATCAACGGTCTATCTACTCTGCTGGTATGGTTATATGATTTTGCCATATTTTATGATGATTAAATAGCTTGATAATTTAGGAGCCTGCTTAAGCATTCCTCAGTCCAATGCGTGCACAGCATGCTCAAGCAATTTTACCTGGCCCCAAGCACCTGCCTCTACTTTTCACATGATGCCCAAATGAAATGCTGAGCACCTGTTCGAGACCTGGTTTGGACCATGCGCTTCCTAATTCTGGCTTTCACTGGCAAGGGGATTAAACTACTGCTAAGCGTCCTGTGTTGCATGTGGTCTTACTCGCTTATTATATTAGTCTACTTTTTAATTTGCACCTGACAGACAGTGTCGGCTAATCTGCATACTCCCTCCATTCCAAATTATAGTTCACTTTAGCTGGGTCCTGTGTCAAACTTCTCTAACTTTGATCAAGTTTATTGGAAAAGGAACCAATATAACATCCAATTATTTCATTAAATCCACCATGAAATATATATGCATTTATTTGGTACTATACATATTAGTACATGTTTCTAAAAGCGTGGTCAAAACTAGAGCAGTTTGACTTAGGACAAAGTTAAAGTGAACTAAAGTTTGGATTGGAGTAACTTCGATTACTAAATATCTAAATACTAACGTGGCCATTTGCAAACTTCCTTTAACCTAAGAATTTTACACTTCATGTTCTATTCATGAGATCCAGAAACACTAAGAAAATATCTCAAACAGTGTGTTATTTAATTGTTCTTATATAGATGTGGGATTTCAACATTTATATGCTGCTGTATCCATTTTCCTGCCTCACTTGGTGGGGCCAAACTACATGGTTTCTGGAGGCTTGAAAGCAATTGGAATTTTCATCTAACAATTTTATTGCTATGCTTTAACACATGTGTACTCAGGACGGGCTTGACGATGAGACTTTCGAGCACCATAGAAGTGGTTTGATAGCTGATAAACTGGAAAAGGAACCTTCCCTTAGCTACCAAACTGGTGATTATTGGTCTCAGATTGTTGATAAAAGGTATTTTTTATTTTTCTCACAAATCCTGCTTTCGAAAAGTCTTGCATAATAAATCATGCTGTGATAATCAGTGCATGTTTAAAATCTTATTTAAAAAAAAGACTTATGAGATGTCATGCTTGCAAGGGGAAAAAACTTCTGGTTCTTGAAAGAGAATCATGCAGTGCTTGGGTGATTATGAGACTCATTGGCCTATTGGCTGTTGCTATTGCTTAAAACTAACATCGATGTTCAGGTTCAAAACCGACTCATGTTCTTGTTCATCCCTTCTCTTAACTTCTTACATGCCCACCGCTGCTGCTGCTTGGCATGCTCAATAAAACAGCATGTGTACAGCCATAGCTGCAGCGGATGAGGCTGATGACGTAGTTGAAGTCATTGCCAGCACCACGCACCTGTGTCCACATCAGGTGCCATGGAGTCATGTGGAACAGCAAAACCTGCTTAACCTGTGTGATAGTGAGCCATGGTAAACAAAGATCCGGTTTAAGCAATAGAGGGTTTTATGTAAAGGAAAAAAAACTATTGGGGAGTTACTACTAGCAAACTGAGTGGGTCACTGTATCAGCAGTGAACTTTTCCCTAAAAATAGTGCCTTGACAGGTCTAGAAGACTAGTTTTAATCAATTAGTTGCCTGTAGTATTTTATACTTCTGTTGTGGTATCTAGTATGGAAATTAGTCAGCCTTTAATTAAGGTTTGAAAATGTAAAATATACTTCGAAAATATTGGCTTAAATCATTGTATGGTGCTCTTAGACTTCATTTACTTTGGACCCTGAATTAAATCTTATTGTTTCTGCATTGGTGCACCAAAATGACTCGATGTATCCTGGTCTATTGTTGTGGACCTGTAGGTACATGTTCGATATGCCAAAACTGGAAGCTGAAGAGCTTCGGACAATTCAGAAGGCTGATGTTATCGCTTGGTACAATACGTACATAAGATCATCGGCTCCAAAGCGTAGACGCCTAGCAATCCATGTGTATGGTTGCAACTGTGACATTGCTGAGGCTGCCAAACTCCAGGAACAGTCATGGATTGCAATTGATGATGTTAAATCGTTGAAGGTTTCATCTCAATTTTATTCAAGCCTCTGCTGAGGGAAGGAAGACGTGTGTCGATGGCTGGATCCACAATCTGGACACTGCCGAGATCTGCCAAGGTGCAAGAGTGTCATGACAAATGATTCAGGCTCCCACTGCTGACAACCGCCATATGAACCTGTAGATGGTCTACACTACAGGCAAGAAACTGAACAGCATCATTGCAGTTGACCTATTCAGCGTCAACGGGTATAATGCCATTATTTCTTGATTAAGAGCTAGTATAGGGATTTGTTGTGCATCATGCAATTTTAATTTTGAACAAAAAAAGTTTTGTTTCTATTTTACGCCAAAAAATGTTTATTATTCTGGTTTGGCGTTGTAATTCATGGATATACACGATAAATTTGTGTACTTTCGGATATATAGGATGGTTGTGATCGACCTGAGAATTTTGTTACAGTGATGTGGCATTGTTTCTATTTTATTATGCCCAAAAAATGCTGATTCTCCAATGTGACGTTGTAATTCATGGATATATATACTCCCAACATATTTATACAAGGTAATTGCAATTGATACTCAAAATTTTGGATGACATTCTTGTCTCTCACATCAGCTCGTACCTGGACCGCGCAATCCTTTTCGCGCAGCACCGACGACCTGCCGCCAGGATTGGTCCAGACGCTACAGTTAAAGCATCCTCCGATAATTCGTCGTCTCATGATCTACAAAAGGGCACTGCTAGCGCCCGGACGTCCGTTCCGGGCGCTAGCTATCGGACGGGTCCGCAGTCGTCAGATTCTAAGATGCTTAATCATCAGCCGTTAGATCTAAAGTTCAGCGAGTAAATGTTGCGAGTACGTTGCGTTCATGTTGCGAGCACGTTGCGTGCAACATCCAGCATCATGAGTCTTTCTCCCTCCTCCCCCCATGTTGCGACCGTGTTGCGTGCAACATCCAACATCAGGAGCTCTCCTCCCCTCCTCCTTGACACAAATCCCAACATCACATGTTTGCAACATCAAAACTCAACATCCGCAACATTAAAATTTAATGTTTGCAACACCCAACAACACGTGTCTGTAACATCGATACTCAACATCTGCAGCATCGAAAATTAATATTTGCAACATTAAAAAAATTAGACCTAATTTTGAAACATTCGCATGGGACACTTGCAACATGTCAAGAACACGGATGCATCATGTGCGCAACGATTTGCAACATAAACGAGAAACGATTACATCTAATGTAAACATCGATACAAAAACCTATGCAACATCGATATGCAACTAATACAACATCTGTGAACAACAATTGCGACATTAAAATAAGATCGCAAACATGAACACCGATATCATGTACTGCAGCACGAACGCAGATGCAAACATATGTAGACAATGATTGAAACATCTCTAGAAAACGATTGCAACATGACCGAGTACATTCATGCAACATTTGCAGACACCGATTGCAACATCTCCGAACAACGATTGCAACATCACCGAGCTCCGCCCCGGGCTGCCGCGAGCTCGGCCCCTGGCTGCCGTGACCTCCTCGCCGCAGCAAAGGAGCCGAGGCAGTGGCGGGCCGCAGCAGCTCGCCTCGCCGCTAGGACGAGGAGGAGGGGGCTGGCGCGGAGGTGGCAGGGAGCTCGACCGGCGGAGAAAGCGACGGGGCAGGGCCGGCGCACGGCTCGCCCGCTCCCGACCGCGGGGAGCGGCGGCGGGGGCTCGCCCGCCCTCCAGCCGTAGGGAGCCCCCCGGCGTGGGGGGACGGCGGCGGTCGGCGCAGGACCGGCGCCGGGCTTGGGGACGAAGGGAGGCGAGCTAGCGGAGAGGGGGGTCCTCGTCGTCAAGGAGCTCACGAATCACCATCATGGCGGCGGGAAAGGACGGTGGAGTGCCCCGACCACTACGAGCGGTGCCGGTGGCGGGCACCCGATCTCCGCGTACACACCACGGGAGGAGGCAAAACCGGAGGGGATGGAAAGGTGGAGCAGCGGGGATCACAGATCGGGGCTCGGTTCGGGCGGAGGTGGCCGGAGGAGGGAGATCCGCCGGCGGCGGCGGCGGTGCGAGGTACGGGGCGTGGCCGCGTGGTGGCTGCGGCTCGTTACGGGGCGTGGGGCTGCGACTCTTTTTTTTATTTCACGCGGGGCGCGCGAGGTGCGTGAGGCCGGGCGTCCGATGTGTCCGGACGCCCGGGCCGAAGCATTTCAGTCTACAAAATTCCGTCTACAAAATCTTAAAGAGGAGAAGATGTAAAATTGGAGGAGAAGATGTAAAATTGGCTCAGGTGTCGCATATAAAATTGGCTCTGATTCGTCGGGGCTTGCCTCCCTTGGATTGGTGACATGGCATGCATGCGTGGCACCTGAGGTGGCTTAGCTTGCATGCATGGCACCTGAGGTGGCAGCCACTCCCTGAGGTGACGTGGCATGAATCATAGAAGGTGAGTTTACCACTTCTTTTATGCTTATTTTCCTGCAATCACATAATCTCCAAGGACAAGTGGAACTACATTATTCTTAACTAAAATGCACGTAAGAAATGCCTCTTGCTCCTTTATTCATGAGTAAATTGACGGCTAAAGTAAGCATTTAACAGCCGTCAACAGACACTTCTCTTCAACTTCGAAGTATTTTGATACAAATAGTTATAGTTGAAGTCAATTTTATGAAAGAAAATAAGGCAGATTATGGGAGTGTGTGACTTGAATTATTAATTTGGCTATGCAGATAGCGAATTGGATCTGCCACATTATAATTCACGACCAAAGGTGTCTCCGCATCCAATCAACACGTAAGTCCCCCATCTAGGAAGGATAGACTGGTTCACTCGAGGAGAATATTTTCTATGATCATACCCCAACCATGTCATTCATGAGAAGGCTCCGTAAGATCCCATAGAGTATAAATGGAATAAGTCATGTGATATGACCCAATTCTATATTTATTACACATACTTTTTATTATAGTATGGAAATGCATTCATTTTCTTTGCATCGATTTCGATCCGCAATACTATCAGAGTAAAAGAAGGGATCTAAGGAAGAACGTAGGCTAAACTTTTTTTTATTAGTAACAAGTAAATACTTTGTTTGGATGTAAGAAACTTGCGATATTGAGGGGATAAACACCAACTAATCAAGAGACAATCCACAAAACAATTGATCATGATCAAATTTGTAAGCCCACTTGGATATTGAGAATTTACGCATAAGAATAGGATTGAGTAGTTATAGGCGCAACTTTGGAAAAGATAATATGATAAAGTTTTTCTTGCCTTGAGTCATTGAGTCATTATATACCCTATTCTATTGTGGATTCTCCACGGTCTTATTTCTTTCATTCTTGCTCGAGCCGGATGATGAAAAATTCTCATGTCCGGTTCCTCTGGGGGATGGATCCTAAAGAATTCACCTATCCCAATAACAAAGAAACCTGACTTAAATGATCCTGTATTAAGAGCAAAATTAGCTAAAGGGATGGGACATAATTATTACGGGGAGCCCGCATGGCCCAACGATCTTTTATACATTTTTCCAGTTGTAATTCTAGGTACTATTGCGTGTAATGTAGGTTTAGCGGTTCTCGAGCCGTCAATGATTGGTGAACCGGCGGATCCATTTGCAACTCCTCTAGAAATATTACCCGAGTGGTACTTCTTTCCCGTATTTCAAATACTCCGTACAGTACCCAATAAGTTATTGGTTGTTCTCTTAATGGTTTATGTGCCAACGGGCTTATTGACAGTACCCTTTCTAGAGAATGTCAATAAATTCCAAAATCCATTTCGTCGCCCAGTAGCTACGACCGTTTTTTTACTCGGTACTGCAGTAGCTCTTTGGTTAGGTATTGGAGCAACATTGCCCATTGATAAATCCTTAACTTTAGGTCTTTTTTAGGGATTTTTCGAGTTGATTCATTCAACCGTGAAGCCCCCTGCATGGGTATCTAGGAAATAGTTACTTCCAAGTGAATCTTCCCTAGATACCTAAAATCTATTTTATTATGATCCATTTCGCAAAAATATAGATTGTGCCAAAGATGCAAAATTGCTTTTTTTTCTTTTTATTCTAATTCAAAAAAAGAGTAAAAAATTGCAATGGATTTAAAGCAAGAACTTGTTCTTAGGTAAATCAATTGGGAGATGCTTCTCGAGAGTGTCCCATATAAGTTTTCCATCTTCCATACAAAAACTGTCAATTCGCATAAGATCCTCTTCAGTCTTACTCAAAAGGTCCAATAGTGTATGTATATTGGCCCTTTTGAGACAATTATACGTTCTAGAAGGCAATTCTAATTGATCAATAAAAATACAATTCAATGGAATTCCTTTTTTGTTTTTCTTTAGAGTAGTGAATCTTTTTTGAAAGGTTAAAAGGGGTGGAGTAAATCTGTTTTTATTTTCTTCGAAACTAGTGCCCTCTTCCTCGGCGTGTAGAAAAGGAAGAAATAAATCAATCAAATTACGAGAAGCTTCATAAAGCGCTTCTTTAGAAGTTAAACTTCCATTCGTCCATATTTCTAGAAAAAGTATCTCGTGTTTTTCATTTCCATTCCCACAAGAAAAAAATACTATAATTCACATTTCGAACAGGCATGGATACAGCATCTATAGGATAACTTCTATCTTGAGAGTTCTTCCTGAGTTCCATATGATATCCGCGATCTCTCTTGATCTGTAACTTAATATACAAATCAATCGGCTCTCTTAAGTTAGCTATAGGTTGTGTCGTATCAACGATTTCTACGGAAGGCGGTAAGATTATATCTTGAGCGGTTATGTATCTAGGACCTTTGACGCAAATTGATGCGTCTCTAACTCCATAGAGATTACTTCTCAATACAATTTCTTTCAAATTTAGTAAAATTTCTTGTATGGATTCTTCAATACCTACTATTGTAGAATATTCGTGTGCTACGTTCCCAAATTTGGCGCGTGTGATACACGTTCCTTCTATTTCTCCAAGTAAAGCTCTTCGCAAGGCAATACCGACAGTATCCGCTTGACCTTTTCTAAGCAGGGACAGAATGAAACGACCATAATAAAGACGCTTACTATCTACTCTTGATTCAACACACTTCCACTCTAGTGTTTGGGTGGATCATGTTACCTCCTCTCGAACCATAACAGACTAGTATTATTATTTGATCATTGAATCATTTATTTCTCTTGAAAGCGGGTTAATTCTTTTACAGATGTCTTTTTTAGGAGGTCGACATCCATTATGCGGCATAGGTGTTACATCGCGTATACAACTTAACCGTACACCACTTTTAGCAATGGCTCGTAATGCGGCGTCTCTTCCGCTACCAGCACCTTTTACCATAACTTCTGCTCGTTGCAAACCCACTGTACGAATAGCATCTACTGCTGTTCTTTGACCAGCATAGGGTGATGCTTTTCGTGAGCTTTTGAATCCACAAGTACCTGCGGAGGACCAAAAAACCACCCGACCTTGTGGGTCTGTAACGGTTATAATGGTATTGTTGAAACTGGCTTGAACATGAATAACCCCTTTTGTTATTCTATGTGCACTCTTCCGTAAACTAAAACGGGCATTCCTATGCAAACCAATACGCACTTTCTTACGTGAACCTATTTTTGGTATAGCTTTTGTCATATTTTATTATCTCATAAATATGAGTTAGAAATAACAAAAAGAAAAAAGATACAAAGATATCCGTTTCAGGGTAAAATATAGATATCCGTTTCAGGGTAAAATATATCCTTTACTTTCATTTTTTTATTTGGAATTTGGACATTTCCGTAGGTACTTTTTTTACTTTTTAGAAGGAAAAGCTCCTTTTTCGAAAGATTACCCCAGTCTTTGTTTATGCTTCGGATTGGAACAAATGACTCTAATTCGTCCACGCCTCCGAATCAGTCGACATTTTGTACAAATTTTACGGACGGAAGCTCTTATTTTCATATTGTCGGTGTTAGTATTAGTCCCGACACTAACTAGTAAGTTACGCTGTGATCAGCTTCTCGATGGTCGGTGCAAATGACAACACAGGGACGCGGGTTTATCCTGGTTCCGACCGCGGGGTCGTACGTCCAGCAGGTTTGCGCGTTCGCGCTGTATTGACTCGCACCGGTGGTGCCTGTAGAGGGGGGCTACAAGCAAGGCGGGAGAGGAGGAGAGGCCTCCAAGTCCCTGCTAAGTGATTGAGGCAAAGTGCCAATATCAAAGGGAACGAGTATGCGAGTGAGCGTGGGTGTGAAGTGATGATCTCGTCCCCCGGCGGCCGGGCGACCGCCTCCTCCTTTTATAGACCAAGGGGAGGCGGCTTACAAATGTGCCGCACGGGGTTTTACACAGTATCGTGGTACTGGCACACAGCGTTTGCGATTTGATGGTGTCTTGACGTCTCAACACTTGCCGGTGTCGTGGTGGCTATATGCTGGTCGGGGAATAGCTTCGAGGGTAGCTCGCTCGGCGTACACGTCTGACCGCCGTTCGTGCACCCGTTCGAGGGTCTTGCTGACGAGGCCACCTGGGGCTGTACGGGGCCCGGCGTGGCGGCGTCCCATCGCACAGCACCCGCACAGCGCCGGGGATGGCTGCATAGCGCCCGGGATGGTGCCACAGGGCTAGGGATGTCCGCACAGCGCTGGTGATGATCGCACCGACCCCGGGTCAGTCGCACAGCGCCCGGGATGGCCGGGCGGCGCCGCAGCTAGCGGAGGGGACGCGGCGCACGTCACTCGTACGGCGGCGCCGGTCAGTGTGCGCGCCAGGTCGCCGCCCATACACCCTTCGAGGATGATCCATGCTCTTTCGAGGGCCTCGATGGCGGGAGCGCCCATGCCATACAGGGGCCGGCGTTGTGGTGTCCCATCGTAATAGGGCTCCACAGCGCCGGGGATGGTGGCACAGCGCTGAGGATGGCCGCACAGCACCGGGGATGGCTGCACAGCGCCCGAAGGTGGTGGAGGTGACGCGCCCCGCCGGCCTTGCGTCACGGCGTCGTCCCAAGCGGGCGGGGAATTGGTGGCCGTACCCTTTTCGAGGGTGCCGCCGTCCTCTTTCGAGGGGCGCGACGTGGAGGAGGTACAGGAGTAGGCGACACAGTGTTACGGAATGACACCGGCCATCCCGCACAGCACCCGCACAGCGCCGGGGATGGCTGCACAGTGCGGGTTGGTCGAACAGCGCCGGGATCTGATTCCCAGGCGGTGTCAGAGGGCCGGCGTGGCGTGGATTCGCCTTTGACCCGGGCACGCCCAGGAAGTGTAGCCGCGCGTCGAGCCCCCGAGCCTGGGCCCACTCAAGGCGATCGGGGTGAGCTCTCTGACTTGTCTGTGCGCCCCTTCGCCGCCCCTTCGTGGGGCGGAGGGGTGAGGTGCTCATGACTCCCATCGAACGGGTCGCGAATCATGGGTTCCTCGTTGAGCTGTTAGCGGGTAGTTCAAGTGGACGTCTGTGCCCCGTTCGATAAGGGTCGGCTCGTGGTCTGGAGACACGTCCATAAGAGCGCTTACGCAGGTGTGCTAGGCAGGGCTCGGTCCCGTTCGATTGGGACCGAGGGCGCGGAAGCTCTCCCTCGGTGGGATCCCTCGACTAGCTGCCCTCGTTGGCCTTGAACACGAACTATGGGGCGCCCCCGAGCTTGCGAGCTCAGGGTCAGGCTCGAATGCGCACGCCCTGGTCGTCCCTGACTCTGTCAATCTGAGGCGCCTGTTCGAACCCTTCGAGGGTCAGGCTTCGAACCTCTGATTAGTAGGGCCTTTGCGGGGTGACACTAGAATGCCCCCGTCTTGGCTTGATCTGTGGAGCCTGCTGGGCTGGGGTCGAGCCGACCCTCGAGCCACTGATCAGTAAATCCCCGCTCGAGGGGCATCTACGGCGCCTACCCTCGACGGGCAGGTCTTGGAGCCGCTGATCAGTAAATCCCCGCTCGAGGGGCATCTGCGGCGCCACCCTCGACGGGCAGGTCTTGAAACCGCTGATCAGTAAACACGGCGTTCGAGGGGTCCGGCCCTCGAGTTCGTTCGGTGAGCCACGGCTCCGCCCGTTTTAGATCGGGGCATCGATCGCACCCGCGAGGGGTCGGTCCTCGAGCTCTTGGCTCTAGTTTGGTGAGGGAGTCATCCTTACTCGGGAAGGAACCCAGCCATTTAATGGGTGCAGATCGTGGACGCCGATCGTGCGAAGCGGGCGCGCCTTTTCAGGTGGCGCACCGCAGGCGTCGTGGGCGACGTGGGGGGCGGACGGGGCGGGGCGCCGCGCCCCTTCGATTTTTGCGTCGTAATGATAGTGCGTGCGCACGCGTACGACCGTTTCGGCGCGGCGGGCCCCGCTCGTCAGCGACGCGGGGCGCCGGTCGCATTAATTGGCGCTGCGTGCGGAGTTTTCGGGGGTGTTTCTCCCCTAGATCTTATAAATCACAGGGGGAGGCAGAGGCGAGGTCCCTTACCTTGCCATTCGCATCCATCCCCGCGCGCAGCTCGTGTTCCTCTCGGCCGTGCGCTCCGCCGCTTCGGATCTGCTCGCGTTCCTTGCGCTTCCGCCACCATCCTTGCTTCTCACCCTTGTCCTCCATGGCCCCTCCGGTTCGAGTGGTAGAGCCTTTCCCGTGGCCCCGGTCGACGGTGACACCGCTGGCGCTGAATGAGCTGGTGAACGGCGGGCAGTTGATGCCGGCCGGCGACGGCCCATACCCAGCGTGGATGGTCCCGCCGGCGTCGGACAGGGAGCCCAACCCTCCGCACGGCTACATCATCAGCTTTGCCCGTCTCCACGAGCTCGGCTTCGCCGCCCCGGCGAGCCGGTTTATGCGGGGGCTGTGCCACCACTACGGGGTGGAGCTGCACAACTTCGCCCCCAACGCCATCTCGCAGGCGGCTGCCTTCGTCGCCGTCTGCGAGGGATTTCTGGGGATCCCGGCGAACTGGGACCTCTGGGTCCATCTCTTTCGCGGTGAGCTCCACACCCTCGCCACGGCCGAGAAGGGGACGCGCCGGGTGGTTCGCACCGGCGGCCTTACGCTCGCACCGCGGGACGCGCGCAAGGAGCTGTACCCGCTGTGCACCATGACCTCCAACAATGCAGACTGGGAGAAGGGGTGGTTCTACCTCCACAACGACGGCGTTGGCCTTCCGCCGTACACCGGGAAGGTGCTGATGGGGAAGTCTGACGCCTGGTTTCACAGCATGTCGCCCCCGTCGCGACAACGAAGGTTGGAGTCCCTTACCTCCGCCCTGCGCCAGCTGGCGGACGCCGGGCTGGGGGTGGCTTCGATCATCGCCAACTTCCACCACCGGCGGGTTATTCCCCTCATGGAGAGGGAGCTCTGCATCTTCGAGATGAGTGATGCGGCCAACCCCACGTCGCTGGCGCGCTCACGGCTGCTGCAGGAGCCTCTCCCCAAGGGGTATGCGGCCACGCGGGCGAGGCACGCGATCAACCTCAAGGTGGTGCCGCATAGCGACGACGACCTTTGGTCGTTCGCGATGCTCCCCGACGCCGAGCCGGTGAGCACCGTTTTTTCTTCTTTGATTCTTGTTTCGTATTTTTTCTTCGTCCTGACAATCCCTGCCCACAGCTGGTGACCGTCAATGCCGCCCGATCGGACCCACCAACGCCTCGGTCTCAGGCCGCCGGTCGCACCGCGCAGCACCGGGAGCGGGACCGGGCGGCCCTTGCGAAGGAGAGAAGGATCAGGCGGCAGGAGCGCCTTGATCAGTACAACGAGGAGTACCAGCTGCGTGAGCAACAAGGTCTCTCTCCCCCACCGGTGCTGGAGAACTCGTCCTCGGACGAGGAGGAGAGCGACGGGGAGCGGACCATCTCTGGTAGGTGGGAACCCGCGGCGCCCCCGTCCCCGCGGGTCGAGGGGGCGGCCGCGGAATTGACCCTTGAGGCGGGCACGGTGCCGCCCGTCACCGGGTCGTTGGTGGAGGTGCCAGCGGGCACCGCGGAGGCGCCGGTGGGCGCAGTGGAGGTGCCCCCCCAGCCCTCGAGGAAGAGGAAGCGGGGCTTCTCCAGTTTGAGGTAAGTAGCATCGTTTCCCGCATGCCCTTGATTTTGAGAAACAGCCGCTCATCCCCCCTTTCATTTCATTGTCAGGGCGTCGTCGGCCGTCCCCGATCTTGCGCCCACTAAGGCGCTCAAGTTGAGGACGTCTTTGACGACTGGGCGGCGCTCGGAGAGGGTGCCACGGGTGGCGGTGAGCATGGCAACGGCGGGCGAGCCATCACGCACCCCAACCGCGACCGTGGGGTCGCAGCAGGAGGTGGCGGTGGCGGCCGCGATGCCGCAGCAGGCGCTGGTGCTCCGCGACCCTCATCAAGGGCGCGGGCTGGCTCATTCGGAGAGCCGGTCCATCAGAGGCTGCGAGACGGTCGAGACCCCTGCTGGTGGTGATTCCGCCCCCACGAGGGGCCAGTCGAGGAGGTCGTCCGGGCCAGCCCCCGGGCCTACGCCCGAGGTGCTGGTGATGCGGGCTGACGACTGCGTGATGTCGCAGCGGCCGGCGCACGACGCCGTGGCGTCGACGTCTCGTGCCGCACCGCCAGCATCTATCGCCGCAGCGTCGCAGTCAGAACAGGGGTTGCGTCGCCCCGGGGTGCCGCGTACCTTGATCGACGAGGCCCAGGCCGAGCAGGCGCTGTGGCAGGAGTTCCGCGAGCACGGCGCCTCCCTCAACGCTGCGCTGGCCGAGGCGCTCCGACTCCATGAAGGCCGGTCATTCCAGCTCTTCGAGGTGGGCGTCTTTGCTTGGTTGGAGTTCATTTTCTCATTTGTTTCTCGTTCGAGTGTTTCACATTCCGATTCCTCTCTCCGCCCTTCGGTTGCTGCTCGCAGGAGCTGCAGGGCCAGGCGCGCGAGAAGTACAACCGCCTCTCCCAGTTGAGCTCGAGCCTCGACTGGTACCGGGAGCAGTACGAAGCCTTAGACGCCCTGGTGGAGGCCCTGCAGACGGACAATGGCTGGCTGGAGGACCGGCTAATGGCCGTGCAGGACGCGCTCCTAGACCAGCGTGCTCTGACCACGGAGGGCGCCACCGCGATCGACAGAGTGAAGGCCGTGCTCCTAGAGAAGGAGGGGGCGCTGACGACAGCGAACGGCGAGCTGCAGAAGGCGCGCGCCGCTCTGGCCGAGGCGCAGACCTTACTGGCGCAGAAAGAGACTGCCCTCGTCGCGGTGCAGACCCAGCTCCAGCAAGACCGCATCACCCTCGAGGGGGCGAGGTCCTGGCAGGCTCAGGCTGAGCAGAAGGCCCAGGAGGCCGAGAAGCTGAGCGCTGGTCTGCAGGAGAAGGTCACGTCGCTCGCCGCGGTGGAGGACCAGCTTCGCCAAGAGCGGAGCGCGCGTCAGCAGGCAGAGAGCCAGCTCTAGCAAGACCGGTCCGCCCTCAAGGAGGCTCAGGCCGCCCTCCAGCGCGAGCGCTCGGCTCGGGAGGAAGCGCAAGGCCAGCTCCAGCGGGAGCGCACCACGCTGGGGGAGGTTCAAGCCGCGCTCCAGCTCCGGGATTCAGAGGTCACGCGACTCAAAGGGGAGTTGGTCCAGGAAGCCGTGTCGTTCGAGGAGCTGCGGCAGGCTGCCGAGGAGAAGGACGCCGCTATCCTCGAGCTGCGGCAGGCGGCCGAGACCGCGCGCGCGGCCCTCGAGACAGAGAAGAAGCAGGTCGAGGGTAAGTCGCCTCTCTCGGATTCTTTGTTTGTTGCTTGGGTTTGTCGAGATCCGCTCTCAACTTATTCGTCTTCCGTTTTTCAGGCTTGCGGGCTGCTCTCGGGACGTCAACGACGCAGGCGGAGGTGCTCCAGGCGGCCTACAATTCCTCCCAGCAGGAGCTGGGGGTTCTGCAGGAGGCAACCCTCGAGGCGTGCCAGAGTGTCGACGAGGGCGACGGGCAGGCCGGGAGTAGTGTGGCGAGTCGCCTCCGAGCCTTGGGCGGCCACGTCGCCCGGCGTATGCGAGGTGCGCTCCGCCTGGGGATCCAGAAGACCCTTGGCGTGGTGCAATCGCACTACCGGGTTAACCTTGCGGCGTTGGCTACGGGCTACATTGTCGCTGACGACCTCGATGATGATGGTGCTAAGGCCGAGGCGAGCCGCCTGGACGCGCTTGCCGCTCCTGCCGCCGACATCCTCGCCGACGACTTCGCAGAGATCCTCTTCCCGGAAGCTCCCCCCGCCGGGCCCCTCGAGCCCTGAAAGCAGCTGGGCATTCAGGCCCTTAGATTGTAGTTAGGAATCGAGCCTCGTGGCTTTATGTAATAAACACAGCTTGCTTAAAGTACTTGTAAGTTTAAGTGCCATTTCGTTTTTTGTGATTACGCCGTTCCGTCTCTCCCTGTCGTTTAGGCGAATTTCAGCTGGAATCATTCGTTTTCACGAGTAGCGCTTAGGCAAAGTGGTGAGGGGGAAGGGCCGTATCCTACCGCGAGGCGTAGGCTATCCCCGACTCACCTGTCTTCGCCCTTTGGCCATTCGCGTCCTGCGTCATTTCGCTCAAACTCCCGGGTCGAGACGTACTTGGCGCTTTTGAAGTAAAGATTTTTTTGCGAAAAAATGGGACCGGGGGGTGCCCCCCGCAGTAGCCCCCGAGGGGGACTTGGTTTTCGGGGAGAAAGCCGAGTCGCCCTTGACTTTGTCGAAAAAAAACTTTACATTTGTACAGCCGACTGGGGCGTCGGATATGTGCAAAAAGACTTGGAAATCCTTTCTAAGGGTAGAAGCGACGTAGCTGTTGGATGTTCCAAGCGTTGGTGAAGACTTCGCCTTGCTCGTTCGCCAGCTTGTACGTGCCGGGCTTGAGCACCTTGGCGACGACATAGGGTCCCTCCCATGGTGGTGATAGCTTGTGGCGGCCTCGGTTGTCCTGACACAGCCTTAACACTAGGTCGCCCTCGTTGAGGTCTCGGCGCCAGATTTTCTGAGCTTGATACCGCCTTAGCGCCTGCTGGTATCTTGTCGATTGCATCATGGCCACATCACGGGCTTCGTCTATTTGATCCAGCGAGTCTTCGCGAGCTCGCTGGTTCGAACCTTCATCATAGCCCTTAATCTTGGGTGATCCGTATTCCAAGTCCGTGGGGAGAACGGCCTCTGCGCCATAGACTAGGAAGAACGGCGTGAATCCCGTGGCTCTGCTCGGAGTGGTCCTGAGGCTCCAAATGACCGCTGGGAGCTCCTGAAGCCATTTCCGGCCGGACTTGTTTAGTCTGTCGAAGATCCTGGGCTTGAGGCCTTGTAAAATCATGCCATTGGCACGTTCCACTTGGCCGTTAGTCTGTGGGTGTGCGACATCCGCCCAGTCCACACGGATGTGGTGCTTGTCGCAGAACTCCAGGAATTTCCTGCCGGTAAATTGGGAGCCGTTGTCGGTGATGATGGAGTTTGGCACTCCGAACCTGTGGATGATGTCGGTGAAGAATGTTACGGCCTGCTCCGCTCTGAGGTTGGTGATTGGGCGTGCCTCGATCCATTTGGAGAACTTGTCCACGGCAACCAGCAGGTGGGTGTAGCCCCCGAGCGCCTTTCGCAAGGGCCCGACAATGTCTAATCCCCACACAGCGAAGGGCCATGTGACGGGTATGGTCTGTAGGGCGTGAGCAGGGAGAAGGGTCCTACGCGCATAGAACTGGCACCCCTCGCAGGTGCGCACGACCTCGTTGGCGTCGGCAACCGCTGTGGGCCAGTAGAAGCCCTGGCGGAACGCGTTGCCTACGAGGGTGCGCGGTGCCGCGTGATGGCCGCACACGCCTGCGTGGATGTCACGGATGAGTTCCCGTCCGTGGGGAATGGGAATGCACCGCTGCAGGACGCCGGATGCGGCGCGCTTGTACAGCTCGCTGTCAATCACGGTGAATGACTTGGCTTTCCTGGCGATGCGCCTAGCTTCGGTCCGATCTGAGGGGAGTTCCCCTCGATCGATCCAGGTGAGGTACTTTTCCCGCCAATCCTCCGCGCGGGGGGTCGGCTCGATTTCCATGGCCTCGGCTTCGTCCGCGCCGTACCCCTCGAGTAGGGAGAGCACGAACGCCTCGTTCGAGGGGTCCTCGTCCATGGGTTCCGCACCCGCTGGACTCGAGGGAGCCCCCGAGGGTTCCTCCTGATTCGAGGGGGCCAGACTGAGGTCGACGGATGGTTTGGCGACGTCTCGCGCGAAAACGTTCGGGGGAACGGTGATTCGCCCCGACGCGATCTTCGCGAGCTCGTCCGCCTCCTCGTTATACTTGCGGGGGATGTCATTGAGCTCGATGCCGTAGAACTTGTCCTCGAGGGCGCGTACGGCGTTGCAGTAAGCCTCCATCTTCCCGTCGTGGCAGCTCGCATTCTTCATGACCTGATCGATTACGAGCTGCGAGTCTCCCCTGATGTCGAGGCGCTTGATGCCGGTCTCGATGGCGATTCGGAGGCCGTAGAGGAGGGCCTCGTACTCCGCCATGTTGTTTGATGCGGGGAAGTGCAAGCGCACTGTGTACCTCATGTGTTCCCCGAGGGGCGAGATGAAGAGCAGGCCCGCGCCCGCTCCGGTTTTCATCACCGACCCATCGAAGTAGAGGGTCCAACACTCGGCCTGGATCTGCTACGGGGGCAGCTGTGTCCGTCCACTCGGCGACGAAATCCGCGAGGATCTGAGACTTGATTGCCTTGCGCGGCACGTAGGTGAGCGTCTCGCCCATGAGCTCTACGGACCACCTCGTCGAGGGTGGTAGCCCGCCGCCGCTCGCGCCTCGCGTTGCCCCTTCTCTTGGCGTTCAGGACGTTGCGGGCGTCGCCGTCGTGGGCCTGGCCGCGCGTGTCAAGGATCCGCTCCTTGACAGGCGTCCTGTCCCGGTTTGCCGGCCGCCCCGCCGCGCTGTCCGCGTGGACGGATGCCTCCTGGTTCTGCGCGCCGCCGTCGCCCCGCGCGCTAGACTGGTTGCGCATGCGGGACGTGGAGCTCTCGGCCTGCTGCACGGCCGCTTCCTTGATGAGAGTCTGCGCCTCGCGGCGCAGGTTACGTGCCTCGGGCGTCGATGGCTCGGGCATGGCCCGAAGTAGTGTCGCCGCCGCGATGAGTTTTTGGCTGGCACGAAGTGGCGTGTGTGGGTCGTCCACGTTGAAGTCGGCGTTGATGCACTCGCAACCCTGCTTCCCGACTTCTCGGGCGCGTTCGCCGCGTGCCGAGGCTTCCCCTGCGATGGTAGCACGCAGGAGCCGCACCTGCCGGTACTCTTCCGCGAGCTTTGCCTCGAGCTCGCGCGCCTGGGCCAGCTGCGCATTAATATCCGCATTGCCCGCTGGTGGGGCCGGTGGCGGGTTCGGCTCCGGATGCTGGGCCGCGTTCCCGTCGCCCGCCCCATTCGCGCCGTCAGCATGCTCGTTGGCGGCGACAACGAAGCACTCGCGTGAGGGATCGTAGCTCCCTTCGCTGGAGTCGTCGGAGCAACCGAACCAGTAGTCCGCGGCGTCAAGAAACCGCCGGAAGACCACAGGGTCCGGTACGCCGGAGAAGTCCCGCTCCGCGTAGCCATGCGAGGTTGAGGGCGGCAGCTCGCTGGGCGAGCCGTGGTACGACTCGTCGTTGGTGGTGGCGATGAGGTTCCGGGCTGACAGCAGGTGATGGCCCGGGAGATCCTCATATGCGGCCATGTCGGTGCTGACGGATGAGGCGTACGCCGCAGCAGGGTTGCGCATCCCGTGGGGGAACTGCGGCCCCGCGGCCGCGTGCTCCCCCGCAGGGTGTGCCGTCGTGTCGCTTGGCGGGGGCACGTCGTTCCGGGCCGCCTCGCGTGCTGCCCGACGTCGCTCCGCGCGCGCCTGACGCGAGCGCTGACCTGGGCGTTTGCGGCGCCGGGACGTCGAGGCGCTCGCAGCAGCCGCCTGGGTGGGTGCCGGAGCGTCAGTAGCAGGCGTGGCGGGCATTGGGCCCGGCCCAGTCGACCGCCACGGGTGGAGTTCGTCGCGGTTGGTGAGGCGCATGAGGTAGCCGTTCCCTGTGGCCTGAAAGTTCAGGCTCCCAAACCGGATTTCGAATCCGGCTGGGAGAGGGTCCGAGCTGCCCATGGCGTACCTCTGGGACGTCATCTCGGTGCGAATCACCATCGAGAACGCTGGTGAAGGGTCGATCACAGCGCGAGTGTCCCCTACCTGGCGCGCCAACTGTCGGTGGTGCCTGTAGAGGGGGGCTACAAGTAAGGCGGGAGAGGAGGAGAGGCCTCCAAGTCCCTGCTAAGTGATTGAGGCAAAGTGCCAATATCAAAGGGAACGAGTATGCGAGTGAGCGTGGGTGTGAAGTGATGATCTCGTCCCCCGGCGGCCGGGCGACCACCTTCTCCTTTTATAGACCAAGGGGAGGCGGCTTACAAATGTGCCGCACGGGGTTTTACACAGTATCGTGGTACTGGCACACAGCGTTTGCGATTTGATGGTGTCTTGACGTCTCAACACTTGCCGGTGTCGTGGTGGCTATATGCTGGTCGGGGAATAGCTTCGAGGATAGCTCGCTCGGCGTACACGTCTGACCGCCGTTCGTGCACCCGTTCGAGGGTCTTGCTGACGAGGCCACCTGGGGCTGTACGGGGCCCGGCGTGGCGGCGTCCCATCGCACAGCACCCGCACAGCGCCGGGGATGGCTGCATAGCGCCCGGGATGGTGCCACAGGGCTAAGGATGTCCGCACAGCGCTGGTAATGATCGCACCGACCCCGGGTCAGTCGCACAGCGCTCGGGATGGCCGGGCGGCGCCGCAGCTAGCGGAGGGGACGCGGCGCACGTCACTCGTACGGCGGCGCCGGTCAGTGTGCGCGCCAGGTCGCCGCCCGTACACCCTTCGAGGATGATCCATGCTCTTTCGAGGGCCTCGATGGCGGGAGCGCCCATGCCATACGGAGGCCGACGTGGTGGTGTCCCATCGTAATAGGGCTCCACAGCGCCGGGGATGGTGGCACAGCGCTGGGGATGGCCGCACAGCACCGGGGATGGCTGCACAGCGCCCGGAGGTGGTGGAGGTGACGCGCCCCGCCGGCCTTGCGTCACGGCGTCGTCCCAGGCGGGCGGGGAATTGGTGGCCGTACCCTTTTCGAGGGTGCCGCCGTCCTCTTTCGAGGGGCGCGACGTGGAGGAGGTACGGGAGTAGGCGACACAGTGTTACGGAATGACACCGGCCATCCCGCACAGCACCCGCACAGCGCCGGGGATGGCTGCACAGTGCGGGTTGGTCGAACAGCGCCGGGATCTGATTCCTAGGCGGTGTCAGAGGGCCGACGTGGCGTGGATTCGCCTTTGACCCGGGCTCCCGCGACGCGCCAGAGCATTTAATGGTCCGGTCGTGGGAGCAGGTATGGTGTCGCGGCTCAGAGGAGGCCTCGAGCGAGGCGGAAACTCGCTCGAGGGGCGTCAAGTCCTCGAGCGAGGCGAAAACTCGCCCGAGGGGGCGTCAGGCCCTCGAGCGAGGCGGAGGGTTTCGCGGCACGGCGCCCGGCCCTCGAGCGAGTCGGAGGTTTGCTCGAGGAGCGGCGGGGGTCGACTGTTCGTTGGGCCGGTGAGGCTTTTTGGGCCGTGGGCCCTGCCCTGGGCCGCTGTCTTGCGTGGTGTGGTTTGCTTGTTCGCTTTCGTTATTTTTCGAAAAAGGGGTGATTTCCCCTGTTATTAGGGGACCCTTGTGGCTATCCCCGACACATATATAGGTATTCCTTTCTTAAACTATGAATCTATTTTTTTGGAAAAATGAGTCTCTTCACTTAAATTTTGGAACTTGGAAGTTATTACCCTAGAAAAACCTAATCCTTTGGATCTTTGGTATGCTTCAAATCTTCAGTATCCTTCGAGTCTTCGGTTCGCTTCGAATCCTTATGGGGAAGTCTATAAATTATACGCCCCTTGCTGGAATCATAATGACTTACTTCAATTTTGACCCTATCCCCCATCAGTATTCGTATAGAGCTAGACCGGATCTTTCCAGAAATATAGCCCAGGATGATGGTGTCATTCTCTAGGCGAACGCAGAACATTCCGTTGGGTAGGGCTTCCATAACTAAACCCTCGAAAGTGACTTTTGCTTCTCTCGGTTTTTTTTCTGTCATATTTTTTTCTCCTATTTTTCCATTTTTATTTTCAAAATAGGAAGTTCAAGATAGAATTCGGGTACTATAGGTAGGGCCATTACCATATATAACATAAGACTTCTCCCCCAATTCTGTGTAGTCGAGCTTCTCGATCTGTCATTATACCTCGAGAGGTAGAAAGAATAGCAATTCCAATTCCGCCCAAAACCTTAGGAATTCCTTGATAGTTGACATAAATTCGTAAGCCAGGTCGGCTGATACGCTTTAAAGAGGTTCTAGTTCTATATATTCCCTTTCTAGTTTTTCTCTTTTGATGTCGCAAAGTTGAAACCAAGAAATATCTGGTACTTTCCTGATGTTTCCGAACACTTTCAATAAAACCCTCTCGTAGAAGTATTTTAACAATGTTTTCGGTAATATTTGTGGATACTACTCGAACAGTTCCTTTTTTATTCATGTCTGCGTTTCTTATGGAGGTTAGCAAATCAGCAATAGTGTCCTTGCCCATATGACTCTAATTCTAGGTTCCTCCTAATTTTTCTATAATCAACATGTTTTCCTTTTTCTTTTCATTTTAGATTTTAAAGCATATACGTGAGACACAATCTACTTATTTTTTCTTTGATCTATATCTCGTCTGCTAGTGTTTATAATACTTCAGGAGCTAATGAAACTATTTTAGTAAAATTCAATTCTCTTAATTCTTCGGCAATCGTGCCAAAAACTCGAGTTCCTTTTGGATTTCCTTTTTGATCAATGATAACTGCTACATTGTCATCATAGCATATTATTATACCATCTTCGCATTTGAATTCTTTACATGTACGTACAATTACAGCTCGAATTACTTCTGATCTTTCTAGAGGCATTTGGGGCACTGCGTCTTTGATTACAGCAACAATAACATCACCAATACGAGCATATCGCTTATTACCAGCGGCTCCTATGACTCGAATACAGATCAATTTTCTAGCTCCACTGTTATCTGCTACATTTAAAAGGGTCTGAGGTTGAATCATATTATTTTGATTTCAATTTGTTATTTCAATGCAAAAGGATGAAAGAAATATTGTCTTTCCAGAAAGAAAAACCTGGGTTTTTTATCTTAAATGAAACGAACCATATTTCCAAAATTGGAAACCCGATCCTCTGCACCTCTGTGATAGTCCTAGGAAGTGGCTATCACGTGCAATCTCTGTCTCAAGTGGTACAAATCCATACAACACAGGAATAAAAGAAATATTACATTATTTTATTAATACATCAGAGTACAACATTTTGGCATAAGCCGGGTACAAGTCCAACTGGACTAAACAAGAAAGGTAAAACATCTACGCAGCGGATCTATCGAAGCGAAGCGTCTCCAGCTCCACAGGCAAACTTGAGTGTAGGATCAGCTCTAGTCTTCCCATCCTTCAACGTCGATGTCGTAGTCGATCACCAAGTCTGAAAGCATCGCCATCTACCCGATAAGCGGGTAGGCCATGTCAGCTTCCCAACAAATAGCAAAAGCGGTGGATGAATCTAATATGCATGGATAAGCCTATATATGGCTGTAGAAGGTTTATGCATGCAGCGGTAGCAACATCAAGGTAAGCGGTTATGCAAAGAGGTCACCATCTCCGCGGAGATCCACACCTCCGAGGCCAACGCCTCCGGGGTTAACACCCCCAACCAAGAAGAGAACACCAACACACTGGATCCCAACCGAGACACAGCATCCCACTCTCATCTGCGATGTGAGGTCGCCAACTCCTATCCTCACATCTCAACGGCACGAAGCCGGGCTCACACACTCGGGGGAGAGAAGCAGCACAAGAAAAGTCTAGCCAGAGTAACAGACCCGTGGGCTATCCATACCAGTGGACACGGACTATAGCTATAGGTTTAACACTCGGCAGAGGTTGTACAACTAGACCCGCTGAATAGGGCAGAATCGGATGCCTCCGATCCACATCCCTACCTAACGACCGGAGACCTAGCAGTGGACGGCACTCTCCTGCCTCTTCGAGCCTGACTCGTCCTGACTGGGGCACGAAACTTGCCAGCAGGGCCTCGAAGCTGTGAAACCATCCCCGGAGGAGCCGGGGCGACGTCTACTCGGGGGGTATAACCCGTCCCCCTCACACGACCACACCGGTCCGCCTACAGGCTGGATGCCATCCACCTACTAGTTCTTAGACCGAACCCCGCCCATAACAAGGCGAGCGGTTTGTACGAAAATAGCCCAAAGATCATGGTTAAACTGTCGATCGGTCCTTAATTGCAGGAGCAAGCACTCACCAACTCCAACCGTCTGACACGCCGCTAGGGCGAGAGGCCAGGTCGCATCTCTCCTAGACAGGCGTTCACAAGTAACCAAGTTGGCTCGCTCCCGCGGTAACACGTCAAGGATACACACTCACCCAAAACACATGCTAGAACACCGAGATATCCCAATCTCAGTCCCAACCAGAAATCCATCCATATCACGAAGCAGGTAAAATATATGGGTAGTAAATATAGGGGACTAGCTAGGGGTCTGTATCTAGTCCCAAAGGTAGGAAGTTCAAGGAACAGGGTATATCAAATCCAAGGCATGGCTAAAAGATTGTCTGCATTTCAATCATCCAAAGCATCATAAATAAAGCACTAGCAACTAAATAGCATGCATGGGATCTACGTGGTCGGGAGTGATATGACACCTGCGTGGTAGTCGTCGTAGAGTAGTAGAGGTTGGGCCCTTCCTTCGGGTCGAAGGTCTTCCCTATCGTCACAGCCTGGGTCGTCGTCGCAGCTTGGTCTTCAAACATGATCACAAGCCTACACGAGATGCGACGCGGAAATAAATAACGACAATCATCTAGGCAATAACTCCAAATAACATCAATTTAGAAGAACCAAATAAATCCAAACTTGATACAAGCAGCACTTATTTAAATTAAGGAAGTTAAAGTAATTAGTTTTGTAATAAAATAGTTTTAAGTATTTAGCTTTATATACTAGAGAACAAGTTAGAGAGAAGGCTTAGTTCAAGGAGGAATTGCCGATCAGGGCTAAAGGTTCGGTGGTCGCGCCTGCAAGGTATTAGCACGACAGATAGGTGCGACAAAGCGGAAGTTCAGAGGATGACGAGGGAGAAGTAAGGCGAAATGAGCTAGGCAAGATCCTATCAGGCCAAGGCGTGCGACAGCAGCACAAAGAGAAGGAAAGGATCGACTTGAAGTCGATAAAAAGGTGGTGATGCGGTAAGGCGTGCTCGAGAGCGCGGTGGAGCAAGTGCTAGCAATACGGCGATAACCATGGCGTAGTATCTAGGTTGCAACGCGGGGTTGCCGTGCTTGAAGCAGAGGCCTCTACTCTCGGCACGGCCGTCCATCACGCGCGGCGTTCTGGGTACTAACACTTGGTACGACGCGTGCTACACGGCTCAAAGCAAAGCAGAGAGAGAGCGGATTTGCGACACGAAGTGGTGGTAGCGGTGCAAGCAAGGAAAGTGGTGCGAACGCAACTTGGGGAAGTTATTCATGTCTGCGGCAGGCCAGTGGCTAGTTGCGGGGGTCCGGCGTCCCAGACCCACAAAAGCGCAGTGGCGGGCAGCGGCCACGACTTCTACACTAAGAACGCGGACCAAAAAGGGCTTGGTTCACGGGAAAGAGCAGAAGAGGATAGGGTAGCAGCGAGCGTCTCGAAATTATGAAACCAACGCAAGTGGTTTCATAATTTTCGGAGCTCCGGAGAATTAGTTATGAATTTTCAAAAATAAAAAGTATTTTTGAAGAATTTATAAAAGTTAAAAAGTATTTTTGAAATTAATTCCTGCATTTACAACAGGAATAACTATATGTTAACTATAGGTTAGCTGTTGGTGGCTTTAGGTTAGCTTATAGCCGGCTGAATGCCAGCTGCAGAGATCCATGTGGCTGCCACGCAGGCGGCCAAAGCTAGCTGCAAGGCATCTATAGATGAGGTGGCAGCCCATGTGGCAGCTTAAGTGGCTATGGCCACACAGGATCCTGGGGTGGATCCTCTGCGGCTGGGAGCGAAGCAGGCCGGCGTGTGGCGCGAACGGGACTGGTGGGCCACACGAGATCCTGGCGGCGGCGGGTGTGGCTGGCGACTCTGCAGGCTTCCATGTGGTTCCGATCAGGGTGCCAGAAAACGAGCTGCGCACAAGGTGCTCGGCAGAATGCCAAATAGAGCGGCGGTGCGGCAAGAACTGGCCGGCGGCGAGGCTCGACTCCGGTGCACGTTCACCTGCAAGGATAGCTCCACGGCACGAAGGCCAGCAACACAAGACGGCGGAGCAGGGCCAGGTGGCGTGACGCGACACGAGATAAAGCGGCGCAGCGCGAGATGGAGCAGCGCGTCGTGAGGTGATGCAGTGCGGCACTGCGCGAAGCAAGGCAGAGTGGCTGCAGCGGCGGCACTGAGCAGAAGAGCAGCGCGGTATGGTGACTAATCAAGGTAGTGCAGTGCGCGGCGAGCTGTGCGGAGGTGGCGTGGCGCAGGCCTGCAGAGCAGCGCGGTGTGGTTGCGTCGCGGCGGGGCGCGACGAGAGCGGCTATGAAGGGCGCAGGGAAAAGCACAGGCGCTCGCGCACGGTACCTGCACGGAATAGCGGCGCGAAGGCCGGGCAGATGCAGTTCGGCACCTACGGCACGAAGGCCGGTTCGTGGTTTTACGACGGCGCGGAAATGGACCATGGCCGCGGTGCAGCGGGACGGTGACCGGTGACACAGAGTAGGGATGAGATAGGGCAGGAGAAGACGATTAGGGCGTGTTACTCACCAGCGGGCTCGTCGGAGGTAGCGGCGGTGCAGGGAGGGCTCGAGGCAGTGGCGAGGCGAAGCCGGCGGGTCGGCGTGTCAAGGTTCAGGATGACGGCGTTGGCCTCCTACTTGGCTCCCTCAGGTTCACGGTCGTCGGTGTCGGTGTCGTACGCAATCCCTCCTCGGCGTGGCACAGCTCCTCGCCGTGCGGCTCATCCTCGACATGGCGTAGCTCGTCGCGGTACGACTCCTGCTCGGCGCGGCGTTCCGGCGTCGGCGTTCACGGCTTCTCCCGCACAGCTCCTTGTGGTGTCGATGATGCGGAGCTCCGGAGCGGCGAGGACGCGAGGCTCCCGGGTGGTGATGCGGTGGTGCTCGAAAGCGCGGCACTAGTGGAGCTCCCGATCGAGGGCGGCGTCGGTGTCCTTGGCACGCCGCGGCTTCGGCACGCGCGGGATCAACTCCAGCTTCTTCCACTACGGCGGACAGCAGCGGAACGGTGCGTGAAGCAAGGGATTGTGGAGAGCAGAGAGCGGCGGCACTGGTGTTGGGGATTTTCCCCGTTCCGGTTTGAGCAGAGGGGAGGTTGCGGCGCAGGAGGGACAAGGGGTGAAGCGAGAAGGGGCTCGGCTTTTAAAGAGGCGGCGACGAGGCTAGGGTTCGAAGCTGTGCTCCTGTTGGACGGCAGTGATCCTCGACGTCCGTGCCCTGGACACGTGGCGCGCATCCGGTTGAGCGGGGCGGAGCAACCGAGGCTAGCCGCTGGGTGCGGCAGCAGGTGTGTACGAGGCAGAGGCGTCATCCCGTTGTGGGACGGGACCTCCCTGCTGATCCGTTTCGCAGGACGGAACGCGGCGGTGCTGCGCAACGGGGAAAAGCAGAGCAGGATGCGTCCGGGCGAAGGAAGGGGAAGAACAGGAAGGGCGGCTGACGGCTGGGTCCCACGAAGCAGAGAGAGGATGGGAGGTGGAGCGCAAGCTGGGCCTGCTGGGCCGACTTGTGCTGATGAACGGGCTGTGCAGCGAAGGACAGGGAGGTGGCCTAGTTTAGACGCAAAGAGATCAGGGTCCTCCGATGGACTTCGTTCCCTGACTTGAGGCCCATGTTAGGTGTTAGATATTAAAATAGGTTTTGAATATGGATTTGGTTTATAAGTTTGAATCTGAATCACTTTCAAATTCGAACACCACACAATTTGAACTCCAAATAAAATCCAAGAAAAACCAAATCATATTTATACCATAATTTGAAAATAATTTTTATATGGTTTTATTTTATATGGAATTGGAGATGAGAGGCTAGCAAATTGGGCTCAATTTTGGTAGCATACATGTTCAAACAAAAAGTTTTAAATTTTTGCGAAAATTCACATATGGGAAAACATTCAAAATTCCGGGATGTTACATTCCTCCCCCCTCACAAGAATCTCGTCCCCGAGATTAAGCTCGTACCGGGTGTGGTGAGGGTCTTCTCTTCGGTGTGTCTCCAAGATGTTGATGTACTTGACGTTGTAGAGCTTTGTCGACAAGACTTCTTATCTTCCACATCTCGTATTCCCTTGAGGGCTCTCGAAGCCAGGTGCTATTGCATGTTCACTGGTGTTAGTCTCCAGAAGCACTTACAATGTATTATCTCTATATCCCTTGATCTATACTCTTATTCCATCTCGCGACCAATGCCAAGTATAGGCTAGATATCTTTTTTTCTAAATCCATATTAACTAGCCGTGCTACTTAAGCTGGGTAAGCTCATAGCAGTTTGGAGCTTGATAGCCTCATATTATTCCAATCCTCGAGCTCGAGGTTACATCCCTCTTATCAATTAATCTTATTCCAAAATTTACTCCGTATGATCTCGGCCATATTCTCATGGCGTCCATTTGTACTTTTAATCCAATCAGGCACGAGTCTCCCACTCCTTTCCATATGAGGGAGTCGTATACTTTATGCCTAGCGGAGGTCTGCAACACTGGCGATAGCTTTGAGCCCAACTTGCAGTAGGTAGGTAGGTAGTTGGATTGCACATGGCGATCTCTTATCCAATTGGCCGCCATATACCGAAGCTTGTATTACTTAGCATACCCATAAGTGTATTTTCTTCTCTGTTCAAATTCGTCTGATTAACCCAGGGAGAGGTACGCTAAGCAGAAGCTGAGTCTCTTAAATATCTTTTCTTCATCCATGTTTTCGTATACTCTCTAGGTTTCCCTAGTTTATCCAAGAAATCTTTTCGAAGCCATATCCATCTGAGATGTGTTGAAGATATAAAATATTATCTCTTGATCCATAAGTAGATATACTGGTTTTTCCAAAACCTTAGTGCAGTCGCACCTCTTGTGGTGTGCACTCTCAGCAACTAGCTGCACTAGGGTGATCATAACTTCCTTTTACTTACTAAGCCATCCGGTAGCTTAGGAAATATCTCAACTTCTTGTAATGGCACATCCAAATTGCCCTATTTCAGTACTTGTATTCCATAATAGGGTCTCATGCGGTTACTCAAAGTTCCTCAAATTCCAGGGTGATTTCTCATCTTCCGGAACTTCTCTGAGTGTCCAGTAATCTCTACCGCTCTTTGGGTGCCATTCTTATAGTAATCCATCTGTTGGTTTAACTCGTCTCCGACGATTCTGGTCAGAGTGCTAGCAACATCCGACAGGTCTGATTAGCTCCTGGTCGTAAACACTATGAATGGTTGCTTCCCATTCATGATAGTCTGTGTTAAGAGGGGTCATCTGCAACACCCTCGACTGTGTGAGTGAATCTTCCCATCCGAAATCTCACACTAGTCAATTCTGTTCCAATTTCTGGGGATGGATCTTCGCGTGGGAGTCACATCTAACTTACTCTTGTATGCTTAGCAAACTCTTCTGACTAATTCTCCAATAGGGTGGTTGGTTCCAACCGTGAGGTCGAGCAGCTAACCTGTGTCCAGTAGTTGCCGAGGTAGCTCTTCTTCCCACTAGTTCAATATACGGTGTCCAGTAGAGCTTCTTTATTAATTGCTTATTCCAAAAGTGGGATCGACTGAACTTATCCGAAATGCGTCACTGACATCTTAGGGTACTCAACTGCTCTTAACCAATATATGCTTCCATAGAGGTACATGCACTTCCGAGCTTTCGATGTTTCAATTTCTGAGGTACTCATTTTCTGGTTTGCGAACTCGATTCCAATGATCATCGGGTAACTCATCTGAAGTCTTGGTCTGATTTGTCGAGGTTGCGAGAAATTCTTCTCTTTTGAAAACTGGTCTTGTTAATATGCTTGACATGTCGGTCTTCTTTCTTCAAGTTCTTGGTCTCGTAGGAGGGGTAAGCTAAGGCTTCTAAAGGAGTCATCTAAACACCTAGCAAGCATAGCACTCAGTACAATTTCACACAAACATGAAGAGGCATAACAACCAAAAAGACCATTAAGATCCAATCACTCAAGCAATGCACCAAACAAATGTGTATCTCGAGGTTGACTCCTAAAACCTCCGAGGTTACACCAGGTGAAAACGTTCTAGTATATCGTGGGCACTTGAGGGACTTCTCTAATGTTAGTGTTACACCACTTGAAAGGATACATTCCATCTGATGTATCAGTGCTGAGCTTTCCAGAACTGGCTGGTGAAAATCTTATCCATGTTGGCTTGATTGAAAGCAGGTAATTTGTGTTCCATATTTCTCTTCGAGTCTCATGACTTATCGTTATCCATTTGACCTGAGTAGTACTGATATTGTATCCTGTAGCAATTGCTTCCTTCATGATCTGCCGGGCTAGGGTCAAATTACCAAAATCATCTTCTGACTGAAGGGGTTCCATATGCAGCCTGAAAGGCACAGGGGGTCCTGTGGTAGGTGGCTAGAATCTTCTTCATTTTAGTCTAATGCTTTTGGTTCAATTCTTCCCATTCTGATACTCCATCTTAGTTGGACTACTCTTCTTCGTCCATGGTTCTCGTGGCATTGTCCTTACAATGGGGGTGCTCTATGTTTATCGTTTCATCCATGCCCCTTGTTTCTCATCTGTTCATCTTAATCCATCGTCAACTCTGGTCAGTTAGGGAGATTCAAATCCAAGCATCCAAATTTCATACTTCCAGTTTAGAGTATTCCAAATAAACTTATCAAATCCTTGTTCCAAGTATTTGATACGTGCTTCCAGAGTAATTGTCACTGTTTAATCCATTTATTTGCCTCTTGTAGCTACAGCTTGTGGTAGTATCTTAATCCAATCTGACTTGGCTATTCTTGTAGCTTCAAGTCGAGGTGTCTTTATCCAAATGCTGAGCCACGAGCATCTCAGGGGTTCCGACTCCTACAACCAGGCTTACGTGTGCCAAATCCATATAGTAGATCACCAATTCCTTATGATGGCGCACTTGGAATTAGAATCTAAACTCCTCATTATCTTCAAAGTGGCGTTGTCCCAACTTCATCGTGAGCAGGGAGGGAAGAGTGCATATTGTTCTTATTGCTTCTCTCGTACGCAGACTTCATGTGGCATCATCGGGTAAACTTGTATTGAGGGTTCATCAGGGGATAATCCAAGTAAGTCCTGTAGAGTCTTCTTCATCTTTTCCCCATACCCAATCTCCATAGTTGTCATTATAGTAGTTGTCTTTGTCTTGTACAGGGCATCCTTCCGTAGTATGGCCTGGTCTTGATCAAGCAACATTAGTCGTTCTCCAAAGGTCAGCAAACACGTAGAAGGGTTGTTAGTAAGTCAGTTAGTGAGAAGTCAAGGATGTAATAGTAGAATTCAAGGGGTTTATATAGAATTCAAGGAGTATATACTCAATCAAGGATGTTTAGGCTGTCCTAAACTATCGGCCATTGCTAGGGCTCGTCCTACGGTCAAGTACGGCTCTGATACCACTTGAAACGAACCAGATTTCCAAAACTAGAAACCCGATCCTCTGCACCTCTGTGATAGTCCCAGGAAGTGGCTATCACGTGCAATCTCTGTCTCAAGTGGTACAAATCCATACAACACAGGAATAGAAGAAATATTACATTATTTTATTAATACATCAGAGTACAACATTTTGGCATAAGCCGGGTACAAGTCCAACTGGACTAAACAAGAAAGGTAAAACATCTACGCAGCGGATCTATCGAAGCGAAGCGTCTCCAGCTCCACAGGCAAACTTGAGTGTAGGACCAGCTCTAGTCTTCCCATCCTTCAACGTCGATGTCGTAGTCGATCACCAAGTCTGAAAGCATCGCCATCTACCCGATAAGCGGGTAGGTCATGTCAGCTTCCCAACAAAGAGCAAAAGCGGTGGATGAATCTAGTATGCATGGATAAGCCTATATATGGCTGTAGAAGGTTTATGCATGCAGCGGTAGCAACATCAAGGTAAGCGGTTATGCAAAGAGGTCACCATCTCCGAGGAGATCCACACCTCCGAGGCCAACGCCTCCGGGGTCAACACCCCCAACCAAGAAGAGAACACCAACACACTGGATCTCAACCGAGACACAGCATCCCACTCTCATCTGCGATGTGAGGTCACCAACTCCTATCCTCACATCTCAACAGCACGAAGCCAGGCTCACACACTCGGGGGAGAGAAGCAGCACAAGAAAAGTCTAGCCAGAGTAACAGACCTGTGGGCTGTCCATACCAGTGGACACGGACTATAGCTATAGGTTTAACACTCTGCAGAGGTTGTACAACTGGACCCGCCGGATAGGGCAGAATCGGATGCCTCCGATCCACATCCCTACCTAACGACCGGAGACCTAGCAGTGGACGGCACTCTCCTGCCTCTCCGAGCCTGACTCGTCCTGACTGGGGCGCGAAACTTGCCAGCAGGGCCTCGAAGCTGTGAAACCATCCCCGGAGGAGCCGGGGCGACGTCTACTCCGGGGGTATAACCCGTCCCCCTCACACGACTACACCGGTCCGCCTACAGGCTGGATGCCATCCACCTACTAGTTCTCGGACCGAACCCCGCCCATAACAAGGCGAGCGGTTTGTACGAAAATAGCCCAAAGATCATGGTTAAACTGTCGATCGGTCCTTAATTGCAGGAGCAAGCACTCACCAACTCCAACCGTCCGACACACCGCTAGGGCGAGAGGCCAGGTCGCATCTCCCCTAGACAGGCGTTCACAAGTAACCAAGTCGGCTCGCTCCCGCGGTAACACATCAAGGATACACACTCACCCAAAACACACGCTAGAACACCGAGATATCCCAATCTCAGTCCCAACCAGAAATCCATCCATATCACGAAGCAGGTAAAATATATGGGTAGTAAATATAGGGGACTAGCTAGGGGTCTGTAGCTAGTCCCAAAGGTAGGAAGTTCAAGGAACATGGTATATCAAATCCAAGGCATGGCTAAAAGATTGTCTATGCATTTCAATCATCCAAAGCATCATAAATAAAGCACTAGCAACTAAATAGCATGCATGCGATCGACGTGGTCGGGAGTGACATGACACCAGCGTGGTAGTCGTCATAGAGTAGTAGAGGTTGGGCCCTTCCTTCGGGTCGAAGGTCTTCCCTATCGTCACAGCCCGGGTCGTCGTCGCAGCTCGGTCTTCAAACATGATCACAAGCCTACACGAGATGCGACGCGGAAATAAATAACGACAATCATCTAGGTAATAACTCCAAATAACATCAATTTAGAAGAACCAAATAAATCCGAACTTGATACAAGCAGCACTTATTTAAATTAAGGAAGTTAAAGTAATTAGTTTTGTAATAAAATAGTTTTAAGTATTTAGCTTTATATACTAGAGAACAAGTTAGAGAGAAGGCTTAGTTCAAGGAGGAATTGACGATCAGGGCTAAAGGTTCGGTGGTCGCGCCTGCAAGGTATTAGCACGACAGATAGGTGCGACAAAGCAGAAGTTCAGAGGATGACGAGGGAGAAGTAAGGCGAAATGAGCTAGGCAAGATCCTATCAGGCCAAGGCGTGCGACAGCAGCACAAAGAGAAGGAAAGGATCGACTTGAAGTCGATAAAAAGGTGGTGATGCGGTAAAGTGTGCTCGAGAGCGCGGTGGAGCAAGTGCTAGCAATACGGTAATAACCATGGCGTAGTATCTAGGTTGCAACGCGGGGTTGCCGTGCTTGAAGCAGAGGCCTCTGCTCTCGGCACGGCCGTCCATCACGCGCGGCGTTCTGGGTACTAACACTTGGTACGACACATGCTACACGGCTCAAAGCAAAGCAGAGAGAGAGCGGATTTGCGACACAAAGCGGTGGTAGCAGTGCAAGCAAGGAAAGTGCTGCGAACGCAACTTGGGGAAGTTATTCATGTCTGCGGCAGGCCAGTGGCTAGTTGCGGGGCTCTGGCGTCCCAGACCCACAAAATCGCAGTGGCGGGCAGCGGCCACGACTTCTACACCAAGAACGCGGACCAAAAAGGGCTTGGTTCACGGGAAAGAGCAGAAGAGGATAGGGTAGCAGCGAGCGTCTCGAAATTATGAAACCAACGCAAGTGGTTTCATAATTTTCGGAGCTCCGGATAATTAGTTATGAATTTTCAAAAATTAAAAGTATTTTTGAAGAATTTATAAAAGTTAAAAAGTATTTTTGAAATTAATTCCTGCATTTACAACAGGGATAACTATATGTTAACTATAGGTTAGCTGTTGGTGGCTTTAGGTTAGCTTATAGCCGGCTGAATGCCAGCTGCAGAGATCCATGTGGCTGCCACGCAGGTGGCCAAAGCTAGCTGCAAGGCATCTATAGATGAGGTGGCAGCCCATGTGGCAGCTTAAGTGGTTGTGGCCACACAGGATCCTGGGGTGGATCCTCTACGGCTGGGAGCGAAGCAGGCCGGCGTGTGGCGCGAACGGGACTGGTGGGCCACACGAGATCCTGGCGGCGGAGGGTGTGGCTGGCGACTCTGCAGGCTTCCGTGTGGCTCCGATCAGGGTGCCAGAAAACGAGCTGCGCACAAGGTGCTCGGCAGAATGCCAAAAAGAGCGGCGATGTGGCAAGGACTGGCCGGCGGCGAGGCTCGACTCCGGTGCACGTTCACCTGCAAGGATAGCTCCACGGCACGACGGCCGGCAACACAAGACGGCGGAGCAGGGCCAGGTGGCGCGACGCGACGCGAGATAAAGCGGCGCGGCGCGAGATGGAGCAGCGCATCGTGAGATGATGCAGTGCGGCACTGCGCGAAGCAAGGCAGAGTGGATGCAGCTGTGGCGCTTAGCAGAAGAGCAGCGCGGTGCGGTGACTAATCAGGGTAGCGCAGTGCGCGGCGAGCTGTGCGGAGGCGGCGTGGCGCAGGCCTGCGGAGCAGCGCGGTGCGCGGCGTGGTTGTGTCGCGGCGGGGCACGACGAGAGCGGCTGTGAAGGGCGCAGGGAAAAGCACGGGCACTCGCGCACGGTACCTGCACGGAATAGCGGCGCGAAGGCCGGGCAGATGTAGTTTGGCGCCTACAGCTCGAAGGCCGGTTCGTGGTTTTACGACGACGCAGAAACGGACCATGGCCACGGCGCGGCGGGACGGTGACCGGTGACACAGAGTAGGGATGAGATAGGGCAGGAGAAGACGATTAGGGCGTGTTACTCACCAGCGGGCTCGTCGGAGGTAGCGGCGGTGCAGGGAGGGCTCGAGGCAGTGGCGAGGCGAAGCCGGCGGGTCGGCGTGTCAAGGTTCAGGACGACGGCGTTGGCCTCCTACTTGGCTCCCTCAGGTTCGCGGTCGTCGGTGTCGGTGTCGTACGCAGTCCCTCCTCGGCGTGGCACAGCTCCTCGCCGTGCGGCTCATCCTCGACATGGCGCAGCTCGTCGCGGTACGACTCCTGCTCGGCGCGGCGTTCCGGCGTCGGCGTTCACAGCTTCTCCCGCGTAGCTCCTTGTGGTGTCGATGACGCGGAGCTCCGGAGCGGCGAGGACGCGAGGCTCCCGGGTGGCGACGCGGTGGTGCTCGAGAGCGCGGCACTGGTGGAGCTCCCGATCGAGGGCGGCGTCGGTGTCCTTGGCACGCCGCGGCTTCGGCGCGCGCGGGATCAACTCCAGCTTCTTCCACTACGGCGGACAGCAGCGGAGCGGTGCGTGAAGCAAGGGATTGGGGAGAGCAGAGAGTGGCGGCACAGGTGTTGGGGATTTTCCCCGTTCCGGTTTGAGCAGAGGGGTGGTTGCGGCGCAGGAGGGACAAGGGGTGAAGCGAGAAGGGGCTCGGCTTTTAAAGAGGCAGCGACGAGGCTAGGGTTCGAAGCTGTGCTCCTGTTGGACGGCGGTGATCCTCGGCGTCCGTGCCCTGGACGCGTGGCGCGCATCCGGTTGAGCGGGGCGGAGCAACCGAGGCTAGCCGCTGGGTGCGGCAGCAGGTGTGTACGAGGCGGAGGCGTCATCCCGTTGTGGGATGGGACCTCCCTGCTGATCCGTTTCGCAGGACGGAACGCGGCGGTGCTGCACAACTGGGAAAAGCAGAGCAGGATGCGTCCGGGCGAAGGAAGGGGAAGAACAGGAAGGGCGGCTGACGGTTGGGTCCCTCGAAGCAGAGAGAGGATGGGAGGTGGAGCGCAAGCTGGGCCTGCTGGGCCGACTTGTGCTGATGAACGGGCCGTGCAGCGAAGGACAGGGAGGTGGCCTAGTTTAGACGCAAAGAGATCAGGGCCCTCCGATGGACTTCGTTCCCTGACTTGAGGCCCATGTTAGGTGTTAGATATTAAAATAGGTTTTGAATATAGATTTGGTTTATAAGTTTGAATCTGAATCACTTTCAAATTCGAACACCACACAATTTGAACTCCAAATAAAATCCAAGAAAAACCAAATCATATTTATACCATAATTTGAAAATAATTTTTATATGGTTTCATTTTATATGGAATTGGAGATGAGAGGCTAGCAAATTGGGCTCAATTTTGGTAGCATACATGTTCAAACAAAAAGTTTTAAATTTTTGCGAAAATTCACATATGGGAAAACATTCAAAATTCCGGGATGTTACATTAAATACTCCTTTTTGGGGTTCTATATCTCTAATCGAAGAAATTGACTTCGTATGGGCATTTTACTGGCAGCTATAGAGATAGCTGCTCTAGCTACAGTTTCGGATACTCCGCTCATTTCATAAAGTATTCTACCTGGTTTAACAACGGCTACCCAATATTCGGGGGATCCCTTTCCCGAGCCCATACGTGTTTATGTGGGTCTTATTGTAACTGGTTTGTCGGGAAATATACGCACCCATATTTTTCCACCACGACGTGCATATCGTGTCATTGCTCTTCGTCCTGCTTCTATCTGTCTTGCGGTGATCCAAGCGGGTTCAAGTACTTGAAGAGCATATCTACCAAAACAAATACGATTGCCTCGGCAGGATTTTCCCTTCATTCTTCCTCTATGTTGTTTACGAAATCTAGTTCTTTTGGGGTTATAGTCGACGGTTCTTTCTTAGTTCCATCTCTACTGCAAAACTGGACATGAGAGTTTCTTCTCCTCCAGCTCCTCGCGAATTAAATGAGAAAGCGTGTGAATTTCTCAAATTCTATAATATTTTAGAATCTCCTTATTTTTATTCTTATTGAATCGTGGTAAAGTATTCTAATCCAGTAAGGATTTCGCGGGCGAATATTTACTCTTTCCTGTCTTATTTGTTAATTTAGAATCTTATCAAATAAAGCAATTTTTTTTGGTTTGTTCCGCCATCCCACCCAATGAAGTGTTAGGATTCTTTTCAATAAAATCCGATGCCTCATAGGTTTTGTCGTTCCCACAGCTTCTCCTTTAATGGTTAGGTTTGAATCCTGCAATGGAGCTTCCAAAAAATTTCTTTCCGAGTCAATTTTCTCAGTTTTATTAACACGGGCTGCTCTTTTTTATTTCTTTAAATTTTGATTTGTTATTTCAAAAGTTACGATTTCTAATTCTCTTTTTTTATTATTTTATTATATTGATGCTTTATCACATTGCTTTTTTTATGATGTAATTCATAGACCATACACATTGGAATTCTATATCTTTCTTATTCTTCTTCCTTCTATCTATCATCGCTCCTTTTATCCACATCCCTTTAGTTTTGCTTCACAACCTAAAATCAGGTTTCTTTTGTAGAGAAAAAAAATGCAATTGCTACAACTATATGATAGATCTACTCATTTTTTATAGATGTATTTATTCACATAGTGACTGGTTCTTAGTTAGGATCTCGACAATACGAAGCAATAGGATGGTTATTAGTTAATTTTCTAGAATTACTAAGTTTTTTCTATTTTTAGTAGGGTTCAGCCAATTTTATTTATAAATCCTCATTTTTCACCCTAAAGAAAAAACTAACGAGTCACACACTAAGCATAGCAATTATATTAAAAGATTTATCAATTTTCATTAAATCTTATAGAAAGAGATCTAATTTCTTCTTTTTTTAGAGATTTTGGGAAAAAGAAGTTCTTGTTTTTTTTATTCTATCACAGGGCAGAATGGGAAGATTGGGTTAGTTATTCTTCTTCTATGAATATCCAAATTTTTACACCTAATACTCCATAGATAGTTCGAATTGGATAGCAGCAATAATCAATTTTAGCGCGAATTGTTTGTAAGGGCAGTCTGCCCTTTTTGATGCATTCGGCACGTGCAATTTCTTTCCCTGCTAGACGGCCCGCAATTTTGATTTTTACTCCCTTTATGTCTGCTTTTTTAGTTAATTCAATGGCTTTTTTCATTGCTTTTCGGAATGAAACTCTATTTTTTAATTGGAAAGCTATATATTCTGCAAGAATATTAGGTTGTCTATAAGGTTCTTTAACCTTTTCAATAGCAATATTAAGTCTCTGGTTTACAGAATTAACTTCCTTTTGGAGATCTTTCTCTAATTCTTCGATTGCTCCCTTTTTCTTTAATAAATTTGGGAATCCAATATGGATTATGACGTGGATTGTATCAATTTCCTTTTGAATTTCTATATGTGTAATTACTTCAGAACTTGAGTCAGATTCTATTTTTATATTCGAGCCTTTTTTTCCTATTCTGTTGTATATAGTTCTTGATACAATTCCGTATTTTTTTATCTTCCTGTAGACCTTCAGAATAATTTTTTGGTTGTGCGAACCAAAAGGAATGGTGATTTTGGGTTGTACCAAGTCTGAATCCGAGTGGATTTATTTTTTGTCCCATATTTTTCTATTCTATTTCTTTTTTTATTGGGAATCGAAATCTTGGAAAGATCTAAAGATTATTTAGATTTCTTTACTATATTTAGTACAATTGTTATATGACACATGGTTTTTTTTATAGAATAACTACGTCCTCGAGTTCGAGGTCTGAATTTTTTCATAACAGTACTCCTACTGACTTCGGATTTAGTGATGAATAAACTCGCTTTGTCGAAATCCCTATAATGAGTAGCATTTGCTGCTGCCGAATAAACCAACTTTAAGATGGGATAACACGCTCGATAAGGCATGAGGTTCAGTATCATAACGGTTTCCTCGTAGTAATGCCAGCGAATCTCATCAAGAACTCTTTGTGCTTTGAAAACAGACATATGTATGCGTTTTTGTGCTTTAAAACCCCGTTCAAATTTAAGTAGACGATCAGTTGGAACTTTTCTTGTGAGTTTCCTTAGTTCGTTCTTCTTCTTCTTTATCCTAGGGGTATACTTTACCAATTTGAAACTTATCATAAATAAGGTTATTACCCGTCTATCTTTACTTTATTTGAATCCAAGTATTTCTTTGTTTATTCTGAATCTTTCTATTCTGAATTCAGTTAACGAAGAGATTTAGTATCCTTTCTTGCACTTTCATAACTCGTGAAATGCCGAGTAGGCACGAATTCCCCCAATTTGCGACCTACCATAGGATTTGTTATGTAAATAGGTATATGTTCCTTTCCATTATGAATCGCGATTGTATGGCCAACCATTGCGGGTAGAATGCTAGATGCCCAGGACCACGTTACTATAATTTCTTTCTTCTCCTTCATATTAACCTTTTCGATTTTTGCCAATAAATGACGAGCTACAAAAGGATTCGTTTTTTTTCGTGTCACAGCTAATTACTCCTTTTTTTCATTTTAAAGAGTGGCATCCTATGTCCACTGTCTCGATCGAGGTATGGAGGTCAGAATAAATAGAATAATGATGAATGGAAAAAAGAGAAAATCATTTAGCTGGATAAGGGGCGGATGTAGCCAAGTGGATCAAGGCAGTGGATTGTGAATCCACCATGCGCGGGTTCAATTCCCGTCGTTCGCCCATCGCATTATTGCAAATTCCAACAATTTTCCATATTCCTAGTTACGTATTTACTTACGGCGACGAAGAATAAAACTATCACTATATTTTTTCCTTTTCCTAGTTCTTCTTCCAAGCGCAGGATAACCCCAAGGGGTTGTGGGTTTTTTTCTACCAATGGGGGCTTTCCCTTCACCGCCCCCATGGGGGTGGTCCACAGGGTTCATAACTACCCCTCTTACTATGGGGCGTTTACCTAGCCAACACTTAGATCCGGCTCTACCCAAACTTTTTTGGTTCACCCCAACATTACCCACTTGTCCGACTGTTGCTAAGCAGTTTTGGGATACCAAACGGACCACCCCAGATGGTAATCTTAAAGTGGCCAATTTACCCTCTTTTGCAATCAGTTTCGCTACAGCACCTGCTGCTCTAGCTAATTGCCCACCCCTTCCACGTGTGATTTCTATGTTATGTATGGCCGTGCCTAAGGGCATATCGGTTGAAGTAGATTCTTCTTTTTTCTCAAAAAACCCCTTCCCAAACTGTACAAGCTTCTTCCAAAGCATACGGCTTTCTAGATGTATATGACGATCTCTAGACAGATGTATCTTATATGAATCGTATGATGAAGTACCACATGAGTGGATATATAGAAAAGGAATCAAAATCTGCTGAATCGCTCATGTTATGATCTTCTACATCCTAGGTCTCCGCGTTCCATCATCTGGCTTATGTTCTTCATGTAGCATTCAGATCGAATGACTCTATGAAATTACGTCGATACTTCCACATATTATGGGTAACGTCATATTATGGGTAACGTCATATTATGGGTAACGTAGGAGACATCACTATTTTCACCCGGGGGTCTTAATTACCACTACTTAGCTTTCAATTCGCCTCTGACCATCAAATTAAATGTGAATAACACGTCCTCCTCTCTTTGAAACAAGGGGCGCTTCCGGTTCTGTGCGTGCTTCAAACAATTTTGTCTTCTCCATATTACCATATCTCTAGAGTCAATAATTTTCTATGAGGAACTACTGAACTCAATCACTTGCTGTCGTTACTCAACAGTTTTCTGTTGAGGTCTATCCGTGGAGGTAGTCAAATTGGATCAGTGATCGATTTCTAGGTTTCGTCGAAAACCTAATTGGTTACTTCCAATTACGTAAATCAATAGTTCAAACCGCACTCAAAGGTAGGGCATTTCCCATTGATATAGGAACTTTTGTACCAGAAACAATAGTATCTCCAATTATAGCCCCTCTGGGATGTAAAATATATCTCTTCTCACCATCCCCATAGTGTATGAGACAAATGTATGCATTTCAATTAGGGTCATATTCTATGGTTACGATTCTACCAGATATGTCTTTTTGATTCCGTCGAAAATCGATTTTACGGTATAGGCGCTTATGACCTCCCCCTCTATGCCTTGCGGTAATAATTCCTCTGGCATTACGACCTTTACCACAATGGTGCCGTCCATGGATTAATTTATTTCGTGGATTGGATTTCACTTGCCTGTCTACGGTTCCCTTGCATGTGCTCGGGATAGGTGTTTTGTATAAATGTTTCGCCGTATTATTAAGTATTCTCCTTTAGTTCGTTTCTCTATCTAGAAGTGGAATAGAATAACCCGGTTGAAGGGTAATGATCACACGTCTGCAATGCATTGTATGTCCCAGAATGGGTCCCATTCTTCTACCCTTTCCGGGTAGTCGATGGCTATTCACAGCTACTACCTTAACACCAAAGAAGAGTTCAACCAAATGCTTTATTTTTGTCTTAGTGAATCCCGATTCGACATTAGAAGTATATTGATTCTTTCCCAATAAACGAAGACTCTTTTCTGTAAATACTGTGTATTTGATTCCATCTATAAATTGACTTTCCCTCCTATGCTCTGAGTTCCAGTATCGATAAGAATTCGAGTTCTTATTGTTCTTATGTTATGGTATGGGTATGAATATACCATACCAATTCGTTATGTATGGATGATGGATGAGATTCCATAGATAGAGAGCCAGTTCCAATAGACTTATGGAACTTTCCTGTTCGCGTGCATCCAGCAGGAATTGAACCCGCAAATTTACCAATTATGAGTTGGGCGCTTTAACCATTCAGCCATGGATGCTTAACAGGGATCATCGTACATCGTAAATAACCAATTTTCATATAGAAAGACATATCATAGAAAAATGAGAAAATATTCAGAGATGGCAAATATTCGGAGATGACTATGAAAACACCTCTCTGGATCCTCGAATTGAAAGAGAGTTTGAGAGGGATCAAGAATCCTAATTCTCGCTATTTGGAATGGATCTAATTCTATTGAGTCTGACCTATAGTGATCATTTCTCTTTAGCAAAGAATGACCTTGGTTATCAAAGGATTGAACAATCGGGATCCAATTACTTATGATACCTAGTTGACACTGCTAACAAGGATCTAATGAATTATGAGTTTAATAGATGCTCTTTAGCAGAAAGACGTATATTCCTTGCTCATTATCAGACAATCACTTATTCCCAAACCTCGTGTGGGGCTAATCGTTTTCATTTACCATCTTATGGAAAACCCTTTTCGTTCCGCTTAGCCCTATCGGATATTTTAGTGATGGGTTCTATAGGAACTGGACGATCCTATTTGGTCAAATACCTAACGAAAAATTCCTATTTTCCTTTCATTAAGGTGCGAGGGCTTCTTATTCCACAAGAACGAAAGCACATTTTCATTCTTTCATATACTAGGGGTTTTTACTTGGAAAAGACAATGTTCCATACTAAAGGATTCGGGTCCATAACCACGAGTTCCAGTGCACTAGATCTTGTAGCACTTAGCAACGAGGCCCTATCCATTAGTATTCCACATAAGAAATCCATTATAGAAACTAATACAATTAGATTAGCTCTTCATAGACAAACTTGGGGTTTGCGAGCCAAGATAAGACCGGCTCGGGATCATGGGACCCTTTTATATCAGATAGGAGGGGGTCTTGTACAAAATAGACTTCTAAGTAATAACCCCATGGATCCTCTATCTATCTATATAAAGAGGCAACCGTGTCAGGAAGTGGCTTTTTCTTTGGCCAAACGGTACTTCGAACTTGGAACGAGCATGAAGAGATTAACGAGACTTCTTTCTCTTTCGAGTTTTTCTGGCGGACCGGTTGCGCAAGATCTTTGGTCTTCCCCCGGAACCGATGAAAAAGTGAGTCGCTTCTTATGGACTCGCTCAGAATGATTCTTCTCTATCTAATCTATACACTATTCTAAACTAATTTAACTAATTACATAAAATAAATAAAGAGAGAACACTTACCTAAAAGGGAGGAGCAGCCCGTGGAGAGAGGGAGGCGGCGGCAGGGTCGGGCAGCACGGCTGGTGCCGTCGCCCTTTATATAAGCGCGGCATCCGCCGTCCGCCACGGCGGCGGTCCACGGCGGTTGCTTTTCGACTTTAATACTACGTGATTTAATAATACTCTATCTCGAACCTACCGCCGCGGTTGCTTTTCTGCGGGTTGTTTTTTAATTTAATGATTTATTTTTTGTTTTTTAACTTTATGACAAAGAAAACTAGGTGGTAATAACGAAAAGCAAAGTGACATAATAAAAAATAGTCATGATCACAAATAAGAGTGTTGCTGTATAAACAATATGCGACCTAATCTAGAATCGCCTGGTCTTCTTGTGTAGCCTGTTTGTTCGGACCGCGGCGTGCGTCTGCTCGCGAGGGTACGTCAAGGGGTCACGTGGGTGGATCTGCCGATGCCTAGCATCAGCAGTGGCCTGCGGTGTCGCTATCGCCGCCGCCGACCCTGCAACCTCGTGGGACGACCCTGGCAACCCTCCTGGAGATGGCTGCGCCCCACCGCTCGCGCCTGGCAGCTGCGACCCTCCTGGCTGCGTCCCACCGCTCGCGCCTGGCAGCTGCGACCCTCCTGGCTGCGTCCCTGCTCCCTATCCAACAACTCTGGCGTCACGTACGCGTAGTGCGAGAACGCACGTGTCCAAGATCCTCTCCGAGGACGGCGGACAGGAACGAGCGGTGCCTGCGGTCGACCTCTCTATCCAACAACTCTGGCGTCACGTACGCGTCAACCTCAGCACGAGCAGCTTGAGCCTCGGCCTGAGCCTGAGCATGCTCCTAAGCCTGATCCATAGCTGCAGCTGCATACAAAAATTAAATATACAATTAAAAATCAGATAGAGTAATTTCTACATTTTCTAGAACAGGTAAAATATTTTTCTACATTGTCTACATTTTTGTAAATGAGATAAAGTAATTTTCTAAAATTTCAAAAGAAGCTAAAGTATTTTGTTACAATTTGTAGAACAAATAAACTAGTTTTCAATATTTTCTACATTTTCTAAACAAAGTAAAATAATTTTCTAGATTTTCTAAGCAAGATAAAGTAATTTTCGACAATTTTTTAAACAGGTAAACTATTTTTCTACATTCTCTACATTTTGTAAACGAGATAAAGTATTTTTCTAGAATTTCTAAAGAAGCTAAAGTAATTTCTACGATTTCTAGAACAGATAAACTAATTTTTTATATTTTTTAGAATAGATAAATTAATTTTCTATATTTTCTAAACAAACTAAAGTAATTTCGACAATTTTCTGAATAGATATACTAATTTTCTACATTATCTACATTTTGTAAAAGAGATAAAGTAATTTTATAAAATTTCTAAACATGCTAAAGTAATTTCTACAACTTCTAGAATAGATAAACTAATTTTCTATATTTTCTAAATAAACGAAAGTATTTTCGACAATTTTCTGAACAGATAAACTAATTTTCTACATTCTCTAAACTATAAAACTAATTTTCTAAATTTCTATATAAAAAACTAATTTTCTAAATCTAAACTAATTAAATTAACTAATTTCTAAATTTTCTAATCTAAAAACTAAGTTTCTACACTAATTACAATATCCTAAACTAATTAAAAAAAGAGAAAGAAGACTTACCTGAAGAGGGGTGGCGGCAGGGAGGAGGGGGACGGCGGTCGGGGCGGCTGCCGCTGTCCGCCACGGCGCTTAGGCCCTACTGTCGTGGCCCGTAGCCGTGGCGCACGGCGGTAAGGTGCCGCGGGGCCCACATCCTGGACCCGACCGTTGGCGGTGGCCTTACCGCCGTGGGTCACGGCGGTTGGACGTGCTGCCGCCGTGGCCTACGTCGGTAGGCTCTATCCGCCGTGGCCCAAAGCGGTGGATGTATATTTTTGATAAATTTCAAAACGGTAGTATAAATTTGCAAATTGAAAAAAAATATAAAAAAAAATTCCACAGTCTCGCTTGACTCCCCCAATGTCGCGTGCGGCCACTAGATTTTTCCTGACGCGGTCGCTGCTCCCACTTCCCCTCCCAAAGTGGCAGCGGCGGCGGGGGCGGGGGCGGCTGGGGTCTAGCATTCTCGCGGCAAGGGCTTCCTCCATGGCGGCCTCGGGGTTCGGCGGCGGCGACACGTTCCGGCTCTCGGCCGCGCCGGGTACCGGCGCGCTGAAGCTGCACAAGGGCGACATCACCCTCTGGTCCGTCGACGGCGCCACTGACGCCATCGTAAGTGTCCCGCGCCTACTTCCCCGTGCGCCGTTTGCTTTCTTTCGCGGTTAGGGCGCGTTCCCGATTCCGAACATGCTTGGTGATTACTGATTCGGTTGGTGTTGGGGTAACCTCGGGCGTGCCTGAACCAGTACCTGCAGATTCCAAATCGGTTGACTGGTACGATCTTAGTTTATGGTAGTAGGCCATTTTGATTCCGGAATCCGGTTATCATCATAAAGTTCGGTGGTAAAGTTTAGATCAGGGTCAACCGAATGAGTGGTTAGACAGAGACACTTCCATTGGTTTAATCCGAATCAGTTGCTTCCGCCGATAAATGATTATTACATCATCCTTAACCTTGTGTGCAAGCATATATTCTATAACAATGTTATCCACTATCTTTAGCTTGGTGAAGTGACTATATCTAGTAAGATGGTTTACATTTCCTGGCTGCAGCCTAGTGCCTGCCTGGCTTCTGAAAATGGAAACTGTGGCACTTTGGTTTTATTCTGATCTGTGTGGCCTGATCCCATTGGAAAATATTCAAGGAAATGGGATCTGAACCAAGTATGCATGTGATCAGTAGCGAACACGGATGGAGTATGATAATGATTCTATAATACTCAGCCTTTTGACTAAACTGAAAACATACAAATCGAAAACAAAAAGGCCTAACCTAGCCAGCTATCATCTTATGGAAAGAAATCTCGCTAGGTTTGTGGCCTGTTTCAACTGATTTTGTAGGCCGCCACCTGTTGGCTGTTGCGGCAAATACAATGTGGTTGATAATTCAAATTACCTATGATCTATGTTGTGGTTATATTTTTTAACAATTGTGCTACCACTTTGAAGAAGGATCTTCCAGGTTTTGTTATAAAGCATGATGCTTTTTTGGGGGCTCTATTTCATCTCTATATGTGATCGGAAAATGAGGAAGATAACTGACATTTATTTCACAGGTTAATGCTGCTAATGAGCGTATGCTTGGAGGTGGAGGTGTTGATGGAGGTAACAAGTAATAACATGCTTTCAAGAACTGCTATAAATGGACTATCTCATATAAACTTTGAATCCTTATCTCAGCTATACATCGTGCTGCTGGACCAGAATTAGTAGAAGCATGCCGCAAAGTTCCAGAGGTCAAACCTGGAGTTCGTTGCCCCACTGGAGAAGCTAGGATCACTCCGTTAGTACCTTGCCTTATTAATTTTGGTTATTTCGTAACAAATTGGAATTATCCCTTCTAAAGTTTACATAGTCCCCTCACTCGATATTAAATGTGTGCAGAGCTTTCAAGCTTCCTGTGTCCCGTGTGATTCACACTGTTGGGCCCATATATGACATGGACAAGCATCCTGAGGTGTCACTAAAGAATGCCTATGAGTAGGTCCTCATCTTTGAGTTTTAAAAGAAAGCTTTGCTTGTTGCTGAATCACTGAAAAACTATCTTGAACTGCTTGTGGTAACTGCAGAAATAGTTTGAAGCTTGCTAAAGAGAGTGGCATTCAGTACATTGCATTCCCTGCTATATCTTGTGGTGTGTTCCGGTATGGCCAAGTTTAGTTATCTCTCATGTACCTAGCTATTGTGCACTTGGATCCTTTTCCGTTTGCAGGATCTTATTTGTAAATATTGATTTGACTTGATCTAATGCAGTTATCCTCCCAAAGAAGCGTCAAAAATAGCTGTTTCTACTGCACAACAATTTTCAGAGGATATCAAAGAGGTTAGCTGCAGTTCTACTTCTAAGCTTTTCATATTTCATTAATATACATCTGTGGAACTTGGAGTCAGATACTTAAAAGAGTTGTAACACCATTGCTACAAGTAACTCGACCAAATGTGCATAACCACAACTATGGACTTTTTAGTGCTGTAAAAGTGAAGAAATTATAATGATCATGTGTTTCTATAAATGAGCCTTTATTTAATGCCCCTTTCGATATGAAGGCTTTTCAATTATTTTGATTAAACATATAGATAATTCAGTGTGAAATATATGTGCAGGTGCATTTTGTTCTGTTTTCGGATGATCTGTACGATATCTGGCGCAAGACTTCCCAAGAGATGCTATCACAATTTGAAAAATGAATGGTCTTATAGTTTCTGATAGCTGTTATCATGTGTAACATACAACTATGAGTGTGTCAAATGACATTTTAATCTTTAACCATGTCTTGCACTTGTGGTACAACGTCCGATGAATAAGGTTTGGTGAGTTTGGCGAAATTGAGATGTGCACTTTATTTGATAATACTGACGAAAGAGCAACAACCTGTCAGATACCCAGTTTGCCGTGTGTTTACCAATTGTCATCTCACATAAAGGAGAGGAACCGTTTAACTGGTTCAGGGAATAGTTGACTGGTGGCATGTGCTAGGTTTAACTTTGTTCGCTGGTTTGCTTATGCATTCAGCACGAGTTCAATGGTAATTCCTTGACTGGTGACGTGCTAGGGTTTAACTTTGTTCGCTGGTTTGCTTATGCCCTCAGCACGAGTTCAATGGTGATTCCATCAGCATCACAGTGAATTTAAAGGAACATAATGCTAACATTTGCAGTAGGTTCACTTGCCAGATGGCACGATATCATATAGCCTGACAAGTTTATGGAATCACTTCCACAGTGTCATGATAGCTGCTTTGTGATAAATGACAATCTTTAGCCCAGTTTGTTGGATTCCTCAAAAAAAAAGTTTGTTGGAAAAAGCCGGGAGAAATACTATATTAGATACATTTCTGCATGCCTTTTCATCTCAAACTTTTATTGCTCATGAGTACATTTGCAACGGTATCTACAGCAGGCTACATTTTTATATTTTCCTAATCTCTAGTTTCACGCCACGTAAGGTCTAAGAATGTTAACGTAGGTACAAAATTACTTGAGTAGCTTCACGTGCTCACGCTTTCGAGTATCAGTTTTCTTTCTCTCTCATAAAGCTTCTTGGTAGTCTACTGATCACATTTTCGTCAACTATCTTGTAATGCCTTGAAATGTTCCGGTGGACCATCCCTGCATACCTATCCACATGACCCTGGTATTTGTTGTACAATGCAGGTACTGTGACCAAAGCAATGGTTCCTGTCGGGAAGCCATTGCAAAATTAGCACGATAATTCAGACGATCCAAAGAAAGACATGTAAGATTCTGCCTGCCCATTGATATTGTAAGCCTGAATTATGATACATGCAGAACATACCTATGTAAGCAAGAGTGATAGAAGAGCAGAAACTGCCGATCACAGATAGCAGCCAAAGGACAAGCACAACCTGCGAAGAGAAATTTCTGTATCAGCAACTACAGGAATACCAAATAATCAATCAACATGGATAAGCAACTGCATGATGGATAACCTGGAAAAAGAGCCGGAAGTCCTTGCCAAGGGTAATATCATGTGCTATCATTAGCATGTTGTTAACTTTGACGCGGAATGAAGCTGCAGCATTGCTAACCATCTCCTCTGATAAAACTAACTCAGGTAGTGGCCTAGGCTGCCTGCAAATAATTGACTAGCAGTAAGAAAGCCACTAAAAGGCATTTCCATCCAAATTTGAAATGCCAGGAATTGGGTTCGAATTGGGTTCCATACCTATTTAGCAATCCAGCTATTTTAACCCGTATGAACTGCACAATTGTCAAGATGAGAAACACATCACAGCAGATAGTCAAGAATGACAGCCCAGACTTCTCAAACAACAACCATGCCATCGTAGCACCAAATAAAACACCAAATGTAACACGACCTCGCCGCCATAAGATGATGTCAGCAGCTGAAAAGGCAGGAATTAACGATAATAGTGAGACAAATGGATGACCTGCTGCACTTTATTAGGACATAAAAGTAGCATATATAACATTTAAAGATTCAAACCGAAATCAAGTGAAACCACGCCTTCCAATCAAAATGCATAGACATCTAGAACCCTGAAAATAACATGGGTGTTTTGTTCAATTCTCTATACTCTCCATTTCTATGAGAAAAGAAAGGTTGGCCAATCTAGAGACACATATAGTTACAGGCAAGGGCGAATCTCAGTGCATAAGAAAATAATAAATATCACATCCCTTGAAGATATCAAACAAGTGTAGGAGATGATACAAGAAATTGACTCTCCTCTGAGATCACACAGCCCAATAGGATGCGAAACTAACATGATGTGTATACATGACTCATTCAAATGGGTTGGTTCCTAAATTGCAGCAATCGAGCATAAACACAGCATGAGAGAGTTCATATCGACTGGGACATCAATTAAAACAGCAAAATTTTCACTGATTGCAAGTCCACATCCCAACTTGCAAATGAGTACAACAACGGTGTATTCTCAAGAAATTGACTGTCCTCAGAGATCAAGTACAACAACGGTGTACTACACAGCCCAACGGGACGTGAAACAAATGGGTTCCTAACTTCAGCAAACAAGAACAAGTATTTAAGCCTGATATAGTTCGTAGGCCTAGAACACCAGTTAAAACAGCATGCTTTTCCCTGACTGAAAGTCCACATGCCGACAAGAAGTATCATTAGCTTCTGAACCACGGCATAAACACAACATTGCACTGAAATCAAATCCTACCGAGACACCATTTCTGAATTCTGAAAAGTATTCCAGAACGCCGACTGACGGCATCGGCGTAACGGCATCGCTATCCAATCCGGGGCTGCTAATCGCACGGCCCTAAAAACAGCACGCGGAACCTAGCGCGCAGCCAGGGGAGTTGGTCAGTTGGAGGGAAGAACAACGAACCTTTCCCTCCGCCGGCGATCTGGTGGACGGAGAGCCTGTTCCCGCCGGCGGCGGCAGAGCTGCAGGGGTCTGCGGAGCCCTCGGCCTCCGAGCCGGCGGCGGCGGAGTCCATGCGGGAACCCAGGATTCGCGGGCGGGATCGGAGAGCGAGGAGGCGACGGCGAGAGCGGTGGAGGGAATACTCCGGAGAGGCCGGGAAGGAGGAGGGTGGGGGAAGGGGAAGCCGGAAGCGGTTCGATTCTTCTCCTCCCACGACGCGGGCGGCGGTAGGACCGAAGCCGACCAAGGTCAGCACGAGTGCGCCGCCATTATTTATTCTTTTCCCTGCGTTATTTTCCGTTAATTAAGATGGTTTTGTGATGATTGATCGGGCCGCTGGGGTGATTTAGCGCGGCGCTATCCTCCCCTTTCGGCGGAAGGACGTGGTGGGCCGGATCGAGATCCGACGGCTGGTCGGCTGCGAACTTTCCTGACTGGCTGGCGCGACACATTCGGGAGGAAAGGAGCCAAGGAGGAGAGCTTCTGCGGGAGAGCTACCTGCACTGCCGCTGGCCGGCGAGGTGCGTAGCGTGGCCACTGGCTGGTGGCCGGCGTTGCTCTCTATGGCAGTGGCGTTCCTACTTCCTAGGCTGGGTAGGCGTGGCACCAACAGCAAGCAACAAAACGACGAGGGGCGGCAGATGGCCGGCCTGCGGACGATAGATAGATCATGGTCATGGACAGGCAGACGCAGAAACGTCGGAGGCGGCGGTTTCCTGTAGTTTTTTTTTCTTTTTTTGAGAGGGGTTTCCTGTGCCGAATGTTGGGCCAAAATCTAAACTGGATGCCGTGGCCCACCCTCCGCCCCTGTTTCCTAGGCTCCCGTCAGGCCCAACTGGCCGAATATGTATGTAGCCACTAATGTCAGCCTAAAGGCTGAAAAAAGGCCACCCTAAGCTATTCCTGCCTAGTGCTCAAAAAAAAAAAACTATTCCTGCCTCTGGGTAGTGTCGGCCCATGTTTTGATGGGTCAAAGTCAAGAATCTCTTTATTTATTTTATTTATTTTTATGATTTTGCAAAAGTAGCCGTTCATAAAAAAAATGCAAAAATAACACTCAACCGCCAAATGGAATGTCAAAAAGGACCGCCAAATGAAACGGTGGTAACCCACAACATAATTTCAAAAAACATAATTGTTTCAGACGAACTCTGACGGAGATAAACTTTCTATGAAAGTTATAGATCTCGACGAGATCTACAACTTTATAGTTAAAACATTGTTCATTTGAAATCATTCACAACTTTGTAGTTTAATCATTATTCATTTGAAATCATCTTCGTGCTCAAATAATCGAAGTTTCAAAAAAATATTTGAACTATAAAGTCGTAGATCTCATTGAGATTTGCAACTTTATATAAAATTTATCTTCATCTGAGTTCATATAAAATAGTTATGATTTTTTAAAATTGTGATGTGGATTACTGCTATTTCAAATGTCGGTTTGTCTTGTATAAAAACCCCCAAATGAAGTGACAGTAACTTCTTGTCGTCATTCCATTTGGCGGTTGAGTGCTATTTTTGCAAAAATTCTCAAAATCGCTATAGTCTATAGAGATGTGTTATGTATAGTGAGGATTTTTCAGTCCATTTAAGCTCACCAAGTTTTTTTTTTGAGATTATTCCATATTTGGCTTTGAAAATCTTTTTCATTCCTTTTCTTGGCTCTGAAAAAGTTTTGTTCTTTATTTGGCACCAACTTGAACTTTTGGTTCTTATTCGACACTACCTTCAATTTTCGTGCGTTCTGTGAGTTAACTCACGTGAACAGTAACTTGTGAGCACATGCATCCACTTAACAAAATACCATCCAAAACACCTCCAAAATTTATGTAAATTTTTGTTGTGATACAAAAGATAAAGATGAACTCATTTTACACAAAAACTCACATATATAATTTAAAATATAAAAACAAGAATTCACCTAAATACGCTACTTTTAACGGCCATGTGAGTTTTTAAAGCATAAAAATTCTTTCAACAAATTACGTCAAAATATCCAATAATCTTATAACATGTTGAAGTAATTTATAAAATTATTATTCTTAGCATTTTACATAGATAAATATTTAAGTTGTTTAAAACAATAATTTTACACAATAAGTAAATATTTATCTATGTGACTTTATATGGAAAATAATTTCATAACTTACTTCATCATGTGTTAGGATTAGTGGATATTTTACATAATTTTTGAAAGAATTTTTATGCTCAAAAAAATTCACATGGTTTTTAAAAGTACAGTATTTTGGTGAATTTATTTTAAATTATATATATGAGTTTTTGTGTCAAATGAGTTCATATGTATCTTTTGCATCACTACAAAAAATTGTATGAATTTTAGAGGTGATTTGGATGATACTTTGTTAAGTGAACGCATGGATTACTATTCATGAGTTACTCTTCGCGCAAGTTAACCGCACGAAAATGGATGGTAGTGTCGATTGTCGAATAAAAAACCAAAAGTTTAAGTCAGTTTCAAATAAGAAACAAAATCTTTTTCGTGGCAGAGAAAGGAATGAGGAAGTTTTTCAGAGTCGAATAGGGAACAATCTCGTTTTTGTTTGATTTGATGCTATATGTATCTTAGTCCAAAACTAACATTCCGTTCAATAAAAATGTGCATAAAAGCGTGACGTATTTTCATCTTAAAAAGGTGGACGATTTTGATCTGTCGTCGGGCTTGAAATTCAGGGTCCCCCTGCTTCACCTCGGGTTTTTCTGCCTCCAGGCGCTGCTCCTCATGGGAGCGTTCGGCATGCCTTATTCAGGCTTCTTCTACAGTGTTTTCTCTCACAACAAATCTGTCGGCTTCTTTTGCACACATTACTTTCTCACACAACAAATATGCCATATAAATCCGCCAAAAGACCTGCGGCAACGGCTGAGGCTGGCACTGTCCTGCGTTAATTACCATCACCGTTGTGCGGCGAGCTCCTGTAAGCCCGGTAATCGCATCCTACCTGAGAGTCCCGAATCCCTCTTACCCGTCATTTTTCATGCAAATGATGGGCAGGAAACGTGAAATGGAAATACCAGGCCATTTTATTGGCGTGGCCCATGGGTATTCCTGCTTTGCTTTTCTGTCTCCCTTGTTGGTTTCCGGGCTCCGGATGAGCTGACGTCCGGGGCCGTTCGGCAGTTAGTGCTCCAACGGAAACCACCGCGCGTCCACGCCTCTCGCATCATCATCGGCTCCGCGAGCTGCGAAGCGCGTGAGCCTGAAGAGACGGCCGCACTGAGCGCAACGCATCGATCGGCGGCGAGCCGGCGAGAGGGAGTAATATCAGAAGGATGGGGTGGCCCATGCCGCCTTTTTTTTTTTGGCTAGTTGCTCCTAGGCGCCCGGGAGCGCCAGCTGCCCTTCTTGACCTTTTCCTCCGATTCAGCCACCCCGCGGACCCACCGCCGGGCACTGGCAGTCCCCAGCCACAGCCAGCCAGCGCGGGTGACTGGACGTCGTGGGGCCGGCGCGCCCTCTCACGTCGCGATCAAACCAAGCCAAGCCAAGCCGTCGTCGCGGTCGACCGCGCGCGCCCGGGCGCCGCCGCGCCCAGACTCGAGCGGGCCGTCGGCGGCGTGGGCGCCGCGGCGACTTGGGCGGGCGAAACAAAAAGAAATGAAGTTGTACGTGCGGACAAGCCTGCGGACACGTCTGTTTCGTCGGTGATGGGAGCCCGACAGCCCGTGGCACGGAGCTTGGCGCGGGGGTTCGTCGAGTTCCCAGCGGTCAGCGCAGCGCGCAGTCAGGACATGTACAACAGTTTAGACAACTGTTGTCTATTTGGTACACACAGACAGTTAAATAGACAACTTATACAATATAAGTCGTCTATTTTGTTGTCTGTAAGATATTTAATTCATCATTTGACATATAAATTTATGGTGATCTAGTATAGAATTTGATCTTTGTAGCTTTTTTTTTCTTACAAAAGAGAATACTCAGTATATTCAAATAATTTTCACTTGAAAAGAAGCATGTTCGTATATTATAATCATTTGAATAGGTACTCATAAATATATGCAATATATTGAAACCAACTATGAGTCCTTGAAAAATGGCTGAAAGGACAACTCTACTCCTTATCCATTCTCATCCTATCTTTTTCCTGTAGTGTGTTCTCGTCTCCTCCGATCGAATCTTCCTCCTACCTCTGATGTGCATCTTCTTGCCTCCATTCTCTATCCGCGGCCGCGACCTCGACTCCTGGGCTGGTGAGCGCTCGCCGCCGGTGATGGAGAGGAGGTCAGGCAACACCACGTCCTTCCGCTTCCATGCAACCAGGCATCCTCTGTAAATTTCTGCTCCCTCACCTCCATCGCATCTAGCAGCTTCATGCTTCCTCACCTCCACCGCATCTAGCCGCTCACCTCTTCGACCCCGCTCATGCAGAGTACGCCGGGGATGGAGATGGATTAGGGGCAAGGGCAAGCAAGGATGCAGGGAGAGGAGGTGGAGATGGATTTGGCGCGTAAAAATCCTCTGCACGCCCAAAACAGCTTATGTTCGCACGGGATCTAAGCGCGCGCCCGGTTGACCCTCGGAGGATTGTACAACGGTGCTGCGGCGTCTCTTCCCGCCTCGGAGCACGGGATGCAGCCGTCCTATGGCGAGGCGACGTCGCGGCCGTCTGCTGGCTGAGAGGCTGAGAGGGGGATGTTTTTGTAAAATTGCCGACTTGCAGACGGCTCGACAGCCGTTGTACGTGCCCTCAGCGGCGGCGCTCGTCTTGCGTACGGTGCTCGGCAAAATGTTCCAAAGCCCCACTTGATCACCCGGCACCCGCGACCGCCCACCGCGGCCTGTTCCCGGCTGCCTTTGGAGCACACGCAACGAAACGTGTCGGGGGTGGGGGGCTGGGGGCCATCAAACTTCGAGTCTACGTGGCCAAAGTTTCACCCGGCCTCCCGTTGCTGTGTGCGCCTGTGCGGTTGTAGCCGAGAAGCACTAATCCCATGTGCGGTTTTAACCGAAAACCATCCATAGTCAAAGTGCGCAGGCCATGCAGACGACTACTAGGCGGCGGCCGGCGGCACGTCGGCCCGGCCCCACCCGCAGGCCATCAGGTGGGGATAGGGAGGAGGAAGCCACGGCCCACGAACCGAGACCGCGACCGCGCGAGTTGCCACGACGACGGTTCCACTGGCCACCACCTGGCCCCTCCCCCATCTCCAGTTCTCCACCCAGCAGCGCTCGGCGGCTCGGCGACGCGCACGCAGGCAGGCGCACCGCGCACCGGCCTATAAAATCCCGGACCCAGATAGGGACGGGCGTCAGAGGGCCCGGGCCTGCCCCACCACCGCCTTCCCCCTCTCCTCGTCGTGGGGGTTTTGTTTGTTCACACCCGCAGGTTTCCTGTTCCTTCCCCTCCCCGGCATCCCGCATCACCACCACCCCCTCGGCCCCTCCCCGTCCGACGCGGGGCACTCGCCTACCTACCCACCCCACCCCTTCGCCTCCGGAAACCCGAGCAGCACCACCGCCCTCGCACTCGCCACTCGTAACGGCTCGGCGAAAACCCCAGGGACACGGTAGTAGAGTAGTAGGGAGAGGAAAATTCCCCCCCAAGCCCGCCCGAGCGGGTCCTCCAGCACTCTCCCCCACACTTCCGTTTCGTTCCCCCGATCCCGCATGGCGGGGGCCGCGAGGTAGCAGGCGGCGGCGATGGCGGCGGGAGGGAGGGGAGCTCCGGCGCCGGTGCCGGCGCCGGAGGCGGTGCCCGCGGGCGGCGTGGCGGCGGCCGCCGCCGCGGCGGACGAGGTGGTGCGGCGCGTGCGGCCCACGGAGGCCTCCGAGCGACGCCGCGCCGAGGTCGTCGACTACGCGCGGAGGCTCGTCGGCTCCGCGCTCGGCTGCGAGGTGCGTGCGTGCGACCGTGCGTTCCGTCGTCTCCTAACAGCGCGCGGCACTGTTTTGTTTGTTCTCGTGTTTATTTCGGGGGTGTTTCTTGTTCGTTTGGGGAATCGTCTGACTCCGTGGATGATTAAGTGTTTCGCACTCCCATCCTCCTGCCGCCCCCATGACATGTGTGGGGATTCTCGTCGTTGTCTGCTTATAGCTCCATTGGGAGCAGTTTTGTTTGTTTATAATCTTCGTTTTTCTTTTGTTTAGTTCGGTTTTTAGTTTGTTTAGTCTTCTGCCATCGCTTTCCAAGGGATTAGACGCGATAACGTTTACGATGGGGATTAGCCCTTTGATTATTCTGTTTCGTTCGTACGGATCCGGATTAGCTCGTCAACTATTCGCTCGCGGCGCGTCGGTTTTGTTCATCTTTTTTTTTAAAACGAAAAAAAAACTTGTGCTGGCCTTTACAGTGGCGAATCGGGATCATTTCTGTTATGTAATATGGGTAACTGTTCCTTAGGAATTCTTGCGGACTGTCAGTCTCTGACTGAGGTGTGAGTTGCGCCTCCGTTTTTTTCCCTCACTTTTCACCTTTTAGCTTAATAATGGACACGTTCCTGTCTTATCTTTTCTCGAGCAAATTAAGGACGCGCTTCTGTGCTGTTGATTAGAGTATTTCCTGAAGAATTCAAAAGCTAATTTTTATGTCTATGCACCTGCAACCTTGTGAGCATTACGTCAGGTGGAAAGAAGCGATCATGTAGGAAAACCAATTTCTATCTCCGAAGCTTCTTGCTGTAGAAAACGTAAATATTTTTTTCTTTGTTAGCAGAAAGAAAAGGAAGGAAACAAAAACATTTTTGGTTGTAGTCATGGTTGTGTCTCTGCCCGTGATTGCCTCTGCTTTACTAGCTGGCAGCAGTGTCCGATTCGAGCTGTGCGTATCCACCCACCCTTCCATCCATGTTGACTCATCCACATGGAATTTACTGAATAGTTTGGCAACTGAGGAATGCTGTTGTGGAATCTTCCTTGCGTTGGATGAGTTGACAGAGCAGGATTGACGATTGAGACTTTGCCTTGCACCGACAGCTCCCTGCTTGCCAACGGCCTGCTTTCAATTCTGCTGCGCATTGTTGGAACACAGTTTCATTGTTATTTTACTGATGGAAGTTAAGCGGGTCCGCTGTTTGATGAGTGGTACTTGAGGTTTGCCTATTATTATGTGGAAGTTCTTCGCACCGTACCTACAGACGGTAGATCTTGAAAACTGGTCCTTATTTGTTGCTATTCTGCTGATCACTTTTAATGTGTACTAGATGCCCCTTTGTAGCTGGATTTCCTTAGAACGTGCTATAGCAGGCACCCATTGGTACTAGATTTGGAGTCATGTTATGGTGTTTCTTCCTAGCTTTTGTCAATAAATACAGGTTTGTTCTTTGGAAAAAATTGGCGTGGTAGAGATAATGTCTTTGCTGAATTATCATCATGTGACTTATTGGGAGAATAGGTGCAGTGTTGCATGTTTTTCTGCTACACCAAATGTCCAAATGTGTGCCTGGTAGAGTGGTAAGAGTCAAATAAGGGACATTACAACATGCATGGTGGCATACTACCGTTTCTTTAACCATGGTTGTTAGCTGAAATATCACTACTTCATGTTAATAGCTAATTGTTTCTTCATGAAATGTCTTGTTGAAGACCTGGAAAATACTTCAGTTTCTTCTTGGAGATGTAGCACTAGGCTTTTTCTCTCAAGTGATCCAAGTTTTGATTGTGACTTTTGACAATAATATTATATTATCACTGTAATGCCTTTCTATACCATGAACAACTGTTCTGTCTTGAACCTGTTGGGACATTGATTTTGCCAGTAACTATCACTTATTTACTGCATTGCTCAGGTTCTTGCATTTGGATCGGTTCCACTGAAGACTTATCTTCCTGATGGGGATATTGATCTAACTGTCCTTGGAAATACATCGTATGATAGTACTTTGGTTAATGATGTTTCTTGCATCCTTGAGTCAGAGGAACAGAACATTGATGCTGAATTTGTAGTGAAGGACCTGGAACGAATCAATGCTGAGGTCCATTCTCCTATATACACTTCCTGTACATTCCTAGAATCCTAGTAATTCATTTTGGATAATGGTTTATGGGATCTATGATATTGTAGTCTGATCACTTACTTGGCATTTCCATATCTGCTTATTTAATTAATTCTTATACATGTAGAGTTAAAGTTGATATATGTGTCTTTCATCTTCCTCTTTGACATGTTCTTTATTGTTTTTTTCACCCATCTAATTATCTGAAATGTATGTCCATCCAGGTCAGGCTCATTAAATGCACTATTGAAAATATTATAGTTGACATCTCATTCAACCAAACTGGCGGGATCTGCGCACTCTGCTTCCTTGAGCTGGTGATTGATGCATTTTTATTTTGTGGAGATCGTATTTCAAACATTCTCTGTTCTACTTCAAAACCTTTCTTGTTAATTAGGCACTTAGCTTGTTGAATATGTAGGTCACTTTGTTGAATGTGTAGGTCACTCAACATTGGTTTCCATACTGTCTAGGTGTACTTTAAGTTTGCAGTGCCAAGTAATTATTAAAAAAAGTTGTAGTACCAAGTCATTGGAAATAAGTGATGGTTCCGTCTTCAGGTTGATCGTAAAGTTGGTAAAAGCCATCTATTTAAAAGGAGCATCATATTGATCAAGGCATGGTGCTATTATGAAAGTCGCCTACTAGGAGCACATCATGGACTAATATCTACATATGCACTGGAAATACTTATCCTCTACATATTCAATATATTCCACAAATCTCTCAATAGCCCTCTGGAGGTATGTCTCGGGTACTTATTTCAGACATTGAAGATATAGTTGCTCTTTTGGATAATAAAATCTCACATATTTGTTGTTTGCCTGTGTTTCTATTAATAGGTTCTTTATAGGTTTCTGGAATATTTTAGCAAATTTGATTGGGACAACTATTGCATCAGTCTAAATGGGCCTGTAGCTTTGTCATCTTTGCCAAACTTAATTGGTGCGCTACCTTGCAATCTTTTCATTGATTCCATTGGTAGAGTAATCACCTGATGCTTCTATTAACTCTAAAATTTATCTTGCCTGCAGTTGAAGCTACATTTGCACATACCAATGACTTGTTGTTTGACAAAGAGTTCATCAAGAGCTCGGTGGATAAAGCAATTGCACCTCCAAGAAATTCTGATGCTTGCTATACGACATTTCGTCCAAAACATCTAAACATAATCGATCCACTGAAGGAGTACAACAATCTTGGCAGAAGTGTTAACAGAGGTCTGAACTGGCCAAGATATGTTTATCTCTTCTAAGTTATCCTTTACTAGAGATAGGTCCTGATCATTTTGTATCATCTTGTCGACCCAGGAACTTGATAAAATGAATTATTCCGTGAAATTAATTTAGTAGGGAAAATGATCTAGAATGGAATGCCACTGTAATTAATCAGCTGACCAGAAAACGCCATTGTGTACCCAGTTGCATCCTCAAAGAACACATAAGCTTGCTGAGGCATCATAAATATATGCTGTGCTGCTGTCTGTATGCATTAATTGCATAAAGCCATGCGTAGCTAACTTCATGTTTGTGTTAGTTCTTCTGCTAATTTAGAACATTGATTATGTGCAGCTAGCTTTAATCGTATTCGGACAGCTTTCTTATATGGTGCTCGAAAGCTTGGTCATATCCTCATGTTACCACCAGAAGTTATTCCTGATGAAGTTAACTGTTTTTTCAAAAACACATTGGGAAGGAATGGGAGAGGAGCAAGACCAGATACTGGCAGCAATGGTGCATCATGTGCTTCCTTTGGTACCGGTGAGGCTCTTTTGGAAGATATATCAAGTATGAATCTCTCTTACGATGAGGAACATGAGAACATAACTTCTTATCATTTTTCAAAGAGCTCGTGTGATGAGAACTTATATGTTGGAACAAATGGACCTACACATTTGAGTAGTTATTTTCCAAGGGTCCACAACACTGCATTAAGTACTGATTTAAGTACAAGGTCATCTAATTTTGTCCATCATGCACCTAAACAATGTTCATCGTTTTACCAAGGTAACGGTCATGCTGGCAGTAGAATGTGTTACTTGAACCAAGAAGTGGATCAGGAATCTATACGGTCACAAGTTCCTTTGAATAACCCATCACCATTGAACTCCTTTGCTGGTGTTGATGCTTTGGAACTTGTGACTGAACAGAAAATTATTGATGTCCCTGTGGAAAAACATCTTCCTCCCTCGCCGTTGAGCTTGCCAGATCTATCAGGGGATTTGGATTCTCAATTTAGATGCCTGCGTCAAGTTCAGTACCACCTTGAATACTTGTTTGATGGGTTTTTGCAGTCTGTTCAAGAAGCATCTTCTGCTGATACGTCTGACAAGGACCCCTTTCACATTCCAGCCCGTAGTATCTTGTTAAACATGGACTCAGGAACGCCAAAGCTACAATTACCTTCATCTTCCATAAGCAATGGAAGGAATGTGTCTCCTGTTTCTTGTTCTCAGAGCACAGAATATGTTTTGCAGCATTCACAAAATCAGAACCTGTTGGATATGATTTGCCAGCAGAATGTCTCATTGCCCTCCCCAGAAAATGTTCCATCCAATGGACTTTCACCATCTTCTTCTCATGCTTATTCAGAGGTTTCTTCTGTTTCAAGGTGTTATAGCTTTGAGGATGGCGCTGAGATGCATGGACGTGGAACAGTCATGCACTTTCCAAGGAAGGTACGGAATTTTTGTTTGCCAATATCTGGTCTTTTGTCTGTCTTGTATAGTTACTAGCAACTTGGTATTCTTCTCTTTTTTTTCATAACCTGGGTGATGTTTTATTTTATTTTATTGCTGGAGAGCTTGTTAATTTCAAGAAGAAGAAAAAAGATTGGTCCAGTTTGACCATTTTCATTGTTACTGCTATTGATCTGCATGTAACTTCAGTTGAACCAGTTAGGTTTTAAAACATTTATTGTAAACTTATCATAGAAATGTGCCTGTTAGAATACTAAGATTATAACGTAAGCTTTTATTTGTTGGTATGCCAGAGTTGTGATGCTCACAAGGAGCGATTGACATCTTCAAGAGAGAATGGGAAAATACTGTCAAATCAAACAGTAAGCTTTGCAAGCAACCAGAGTCCAGCTCCAGGAGCAAAATTTGTGTCTTACAAGGAGCAAGTTGCACTAGACAGTAGAACCAATGAAATAGCAGTAGATCAAGCATTGAAGATACAAGGATACCTTCAGTCAGACAGGGAAATTGTTGAAAAGCTCAATTGTCATACTCGAAAGAAAATTTTCAGTCACGACAATGAAGCAAGACAAGTGACAAAGTACCACCAGGATGTCTGCTTGAACAAGAACTTTTTGGAAAGGCGATGTGATACGGACATGGAGTGTACACGAGCTCCCAGTGCAATGAATCAGATGCCAAAACATCAATCATTTAACAATGGAAATACTACATTGTGTGCTAGGTCTAGCCTAAGCAAGAACTTGCCGATAAAGCAGAGCTTTAGCAGTAGGAAAGAGCAAGAGATATTTGACTTGCCAACAAAGCAAAGACCAATCTGTGAGCCATTGAAGCTGGAAAATAGACGAAGTGGCTGGGATTGCTCAAAGAAGATACCAGCTGGAAAACGAAATTATAATAACCACAAGGAGCCCTGGCCTATTGTAGGAGGCCTAGGGGACATCAGTAGCCAAGAGAAGCCTCCAGTATCTAAAACTTCTCAATCATACTTCCCTGTCACAGATGGTCAGCCATTGGAGACTATTGTGTTTGGATCTTTGGGACCTTTTGCATTGAAGTCCATCAGAGCTACTAACACACAAACTGCCAGCAAGGCGTTTACATTTGCCGCTCCATTGGTGTTACAGAGGTCTAGAGCTGCCACAACTGAAAACAGGTAATTTTGTAGTAGTTCATATATTTAAACTATGCAATCTACGTATTGCATTCCTGCAAGTGTCTCGTCGCAGTAAAGTAAAACTAGATGTGAGATAAATGTCTGGTGAAGTATCTGGTTTTATGTTGTAATTGGTAGTATAGGTTTACTTTGTCACTGAGTACAAATAGGTTTGCATAGTGGCGTTTGCCATAATGTGAGCCTTAAGTTCACACGTTTTACCCTAATGTTATGACTCGAGTGCAGGTTTCAGTTTTGTGCTTGTATGAAGCTTTCGGTAGTCTGACACATGCATTTGTTTCAGGCCACCAGGATTTTGCAAGGTAGGAGATGAAGATGAATTCCCACCTCTTAGTGCTGGGATCCGGTGATAACTTACATAGGTACAGACGAATACAACTGATCATAGAGTTAGCAGAAGGAGCTGACCAGCTGAGCTTTGTGCAGAATTTTCTTGGGAGCATACCATACCTTGTAAAATTTCGTTGATACCTTTTCTCTCCTCACCCCCTTTTCTTATTTTCTTGTCCATAGTCTACTAGTTACACCGAAGGCTTATACAGTTGTGTTCAGTATAACTTAGCAAGGAGAAATAGTCAGGTAAAAAATACTTAGGTTTAGCGTCATGTTGCCTTGTTGCATTTGGTTTTATATTTCTATGCTTAAATTGTACATTATACAGTCACTTCTCCAATGGATTGTACTTCTTTGTACCTGTAGTAAAGATGACGATAAATTGTAAGAACACGTCATCAGCTGTCCCGAAATTCTGACGTCTGAAATGCCTGCTCGGCTCGTACGTCGTACCAGGCTCACCAGGCTGACAAAAAGTTCTCCTTCCGACAAGAGCTGCGACACCCTGCTTTTCTGATCTACTGTAAAAGGGAGTTCATCCTCTCTTCATGTCACGAAAACAAAAGAATTTCATCCTCCGAGTCATCGGCTTCCCCTTGGGTCCTATTGGCAGCTGCCGAAAGGCAGAGCTGCAGTGCACAATTTCTCCAATCCCACTGATGTCTGATCGGTCTACAGGCATCCACCAGCTGCTGAAAGGCAGAGGTCCAGCGACTGCACCCTACCGTTTCACCAATGTAGTAACTGACGGTCGGTGCAATCAGACGTTGAAACCATTGTACCCTGCGTTAGGCCTTTTTCCTGGCCGTGTTTGATGTCTACTGCAACCGGTGCCGTGTTCCATGCAGAACATTTGCAGGCTCCTCTATCACCGATCCCTCTGTTTTGAGGTGTTTCCCACTTTAACATATAGAAGGCTTTAGCTTTTATCTCACCTCAACTGGAGGCGGCTTCTTGCACTTGGATATGAAGCTTCCACGACCTGAGGCTACTGCCACTAGCACATAAAAAAGAACGAGCTTCCAGCCTTCTACGGCAAGAATGTGAGGTAACCTCCACTTGACCCTGTCAATACATTCGCTTCGGCAGGTCTTCCGAACGCTGATGGTCTGGCTAAACTTGCTTTTCTTCTTTCATAATTGGTCTCTTTTTTCCCAGAAGAGAAGCCAAAAGTTAAATACTACCGGTATACTGTATTCTTCACTGATCTATAGAGAGCTCGTGTCTGTACATTCGCTTCCAAGTACAATCACTGTAATTTTCAAAAAAAAAAGTACAATCACTGTGCCACTGATCGCACAGGCTCACAGCACGGTTACGAAGAGTTAGCCACTGTTACTTTACTATGTACACTGTTGCTACTGCAAGGACAAGCGCAATCCACCGGCCCCCCGTCAAAAGCTCTCTCTCTTTATAGCTCGCTCTAGGCACCACGGTGCAGCTTTTGTTAACAAAAAAAACTTTTCTGTAACATTTTTTACATGCCCTACTTCTCCCAATCAAAAGGTCACCTTTTGTTTTGCCTCATCGCTGCCAGTTGCCATGCCACGATGCAGCGCAATGGGATCGGATGGTGGCAAACTGGCAATGACATTGGCAATTGGCATGGCTCTGCTGCTGTGGTAGGGGTAGGAATCTCATCTCTCTTTCTGCTTTGCGCTTTCCTCTCCTCACCTGGCAGGCAATCTGGCAGTGGCAGGCCACGGGCGCGCGCGATCTCTGCTGAAAGCGTTGTCCTCCGATCGTCTGCTGACAGCGCGATCTTACGCGGCGTAGGGGAGGGGTTTTGTGCTGCTTCGTGCGCGCTGGCTGGCTGGCGCCTCTCAGCTGGGAATCTAGAAGTGGAGTGGAGAGACGGCAGCAGATTGGTGGTGGTGCGTCCGTCCGTTTCACTTCCACTCTGAAGCAAAACTTCATGTCATGATGCACCGGTGTTGTCCAGTGCTTCTGGATTGTCTTGACGGCCTCCCTCAAGCCACCATTGGCGATAGGCCATCAACCTCCGTTCGAAAGGTCCAAAAAAGTCAAGGCGATAGAGACAGGCCACACGGCCGGCCCCATCGCGAGTAATCATGGCGGACGGCCGGCGATCGACAGGTACTGCACTACTGCGGTTGCGGGGTACGAAAGCTACTGCGACGCTGTAGTCGGTCGGTGGTCCGGCCGGCCAGCCGGTGGTGGCGCGCGAGGGCTGGACGGCTGGTTCGCCAAGCTTCTTCGGCTCAGGCAGCCCTCACCTACTGACCTGCCTGGAGCCTGGTGCGCGCGGCGAGAGAGCGAGACCCAGCCAGCGGCAGGGGGGCCAGGGCCGGCCTGGCCGATCCCCAAAGGAAAATTCCACAGGATCGGGCCTCGGGGGGCGGCGGTGATCACCAGCTAGGTCGGCATTGATCCCCTGCTTCGTCGAGCTGTAAAGAGCACGATTCGCTTCGCTTTCGCGAGGCCAAAGTGGGGTTGGCCGGCCGGCCGGCGGGCCGCTCTGTACGTGGAGCGCCTCGCGCGTGCTGCGGCTTCCATTCCATCCTTCGACCTCACTCCGGCGTAGTAGCGTAGGGTGCTGCCGCCGACACAACGGATTCTGCTGCCTGGCATTCCGCCGAGCTCACGTAACGTTGCAGCAGTGGAGTAATAAGATCTCTAGCACGACGCGGTTTTTTCGCAGCAAGAATGTGCGGGAACAGTCAGTGAAGGAGAAAGAGATTAAGTTTCATCAGGACGAGCAGATCGATCGATGGGACTCTGTAGTCTGTACGGTCAACATGGATTATGAACACGGGCGAGATCCGGGCGGGCAACGCTGTCACGCACGCACGCCTACGCATGATTCGGCCGCCACAGCTCACACGGCAATACGGTGCGTGCGCTTTGCTTTGCTTTGCTTTGTGCTGCGCGCGACGCGATTCAGGAAAGTGCTGTTGTTAGGTGGTGCTCACCAGGCGCGTTCCGTGGCCCGCCACCTGCACGATCGCGCGCTAGAGGAGCAGGCTGTGCCTGGCGAGGAGGGACCACACGTGGCGGAACGCGGCGACGACGGCGCGGTGGTGCTCGGCGGCGTTGAGCGCGAGGTAGCACGCCAGGAGCTCCTCCAGGTCCTCCGACGACCGGATGCCGTTGGCCACCACCATCTCCGCCATGCTCTCCGCCATCTCCCGCTCCGGGTCCGAGGACGACTTCACCACCACCAGGCTCTCGTACAGCCACCGCCGGCGGCGAGCGGACCCGTGCGGCCGCAGCGGCGACGCCTCCGTCTCCGTATCCGCCTCCGCCAGAGCCGCCTTCCCCTTCTTGTTCGCGCTGACGCTGTCGTGGTCGTGACGCCGCCGGCGGTGCCGCCTCCGGCAGCCGGCCGTCTTCACGTGGAACCCGCGCGCCCTGGTGGACGGCGTCGTGGCGGCCGACGTGGTGGCGCTGGCGCTGCTGAAGCCGCAGCCTCCGCTCTCCGAGGCGGCGGCGGCGGCGGCGGCGGCGGCAGGCCTCGTGACGATGCGCCGCAGCTTGAGCTCGGGCGTCCCCGGCGGCGCGTCGAGGCCGCCGAGCCGCCGCTCCCCGGCGCGACGGTGCACCACGTCCACGCGGACGTCCAGCGCCATGTCGGCGACGCACGGGAGCTCCCTGTCCTGGCGCGGGCGGTCCGCGGTGGCGAAGTAGTAGGACGCCCTGTTCGGGGACACCGCGCACGCCGCCGCCGGCGGCAGCGACGACGGGCAACGGCTGGTCGGGCAATTGTCCGCGCGCGCCGCCGCGTCGGCGTCGGCGTCGGCTTCGGCGGCTTGGCTCCTGCATGCTGCACCCTGCTGCTTGCCCTTCCTCCTCCTCCTGAGCTTCTGGAACCATTTGGGCGCCGGCATGGTGTCGCTGGTGGAGGCTGAGCAGGGGACAGGGACAGAGACCGGAGTCTGGTGCAGTGAGGCTTTGTCGCCGCGCCGAGACAGGGGAGTTGGTGTGCGTGCGGCGGCTGCGCGCGCCCGTGCGTGAACGGCAGCGCAGTTTGTTGTTGGCGATCGATCGCCTTGACCTGGGGGACTGGGGGGAGGCTGGGATGATGATGCTGGCTGGTAGCTGAGGCTTTGGGAGGAGCACTCAAGAGAGGGAGTTATATTGGGAACTGCCCAACTGCAGATCGGCAGCGCTACAAGTGTACCACTGCATGGACCGTGTGAACTAACTAATTGTGCTTTTAGTTAGGGGTAGTTGGAGGAAGAGAACAGAAGTTTAAAGATACTTACGGGTTAAAGAAATCTCATGTTTCGTTTGATGGAAACATGAGTTTTATTAGCATAGAGAATTTTTCATAGTAGAGAATGGAAGTTTAGAAGGCTCACCTCCTCTGAATCATTGCCCCTTTGCTAGTGTTGCGGCTCCAGCTTCTTCAGGATCTCCTGCTGGAGCCTTACCAAACAGACTCTACGTGTGGATTACTAGAGGAGCTGGAGTTGTTTTTTTTATTGAGAAGCTGGAGGAAAAAAATATTGCTTCTCAGGCGGGCTCTTTTCCATTTTATTGGGTCCAGCTATATATTGGGTGGGAACTTATGATTTACTCCATTGCAAATCGTGAGAGAATTTATCTTTGTTCCAAGTCAAACTTGTCTAATCTTGATTAAATTTATAAAAAGGATATATGAACATCGACAATATCACATGAACGCATCACCAGGATATGTTTCACAGTCTGACTGCGTTCGGCTGCCCTTGTTGCACAGTTCTTTCGGCTTCTTTCCTCTCACAATCAATCTGCCGGCTTCTTCTTGCGCAGTATTTTTCTCTCACAATCAATCTGCCGACTTATGCCCCATAAGAGCAGCCGAACACAGCCTCTATCTTATAAAAGCAGTTTGAAGTTTGACTATGACAAAGATAAAATAATTTGTAGGAGTAATTTGTAACAGACGAAGTACGTACTCACTGTACAACGTAACTTATAATACCTCCTAATAATCCATTAAAAAACATGGGATGATAATTTCTCTTAAGGTCCACCCCTCTAATTTAACTCTTTCCCGTGAAGCAAACAAGTTACTGACTAAAAATCCCAAACTCTCGTGCATTTGCAGTGCTTCGCACCACTATCGCTTGCCGAACGAGTGAATGATGAGTAGAAGCGGATCACTCGTTCGAAACTTAGATTTTCCTAGCTATGATGGGCGCATCCCCAGGGGCAGCAATTCTTAGTACAAACGTGCACTGCTGCACCGTACGTGTCTGTGCTGTTTCAGTTTGTTGTACACGGCAGACCAACAAGGTGTCGCCGGCCAATGCAAATGTCAAAAAGCTACGGCCGGCCCAGGACGACGCACGCATCAGTTGTACGCCCGCTGCTGATGCGCCCCACAGAAGCCTCGGTCGGTCTCCCGCGCGCGGCGTGTGTGGGGGCTTCCGCGCCGGCCGTGTCGCCCTCGTTCGTGCAGGCCCTGGAGCAGTACCCAAGACGGCATGACCACACGGATCGCCACCCGCTCGCACGTACCACTACCCCAACGATCGCCGCGCCGAAAGCGTCGGTGCCTGTGGATTATTATTGAGCTTGGCAGCAGCAAGCCAGCAATGGGGGCGCGGGCGCGGCCACGGGCTCACGGCGGATTTCGAGCCGGCCGGCGGCGGATCGACAGCGGGCCGGATCGAAGAAGATTCGAATTGAAGGGGGGCCGCCAGCGGCCAGCGCGCAGGCGCGAGGCACCAGCGTTTTTTTCTCTCTTCACGGAATAGAGTCGTTTTGAGGAGACCGAGTGCCTGTATCTGTACTGTAGTATGTCTGGAGACGTAGCTCGTGTACGCGTGAGACTGTACTGTTACTACTACTACAGTATGTCTGCAGTTCTGCACAGACGATGTCGGTGTCGTCCCACTCTTGATAGAAAGTGGTGGATAAAAAAAGCCATCATTTTCCAGAACGAAGATCCGGCAGCAGCGGCCCTCAGTTGATCCGGGGTAATCATGCAACTCACGTTCTAACACATGCTCTCCCTGTGTGCGTACGTGTTAGTGATCCCATTATCCCAACTTTACAGTTCTAGCCGCCTATATCATTTCCAAATGATATGATGTCGATCTCATACTGTCATGAAAACTCCTTCCTCCCGTACCGTACGTCACAAATACAAATGACCTTTTCCCCGTGGTTTCTAGATGGCGGCCAATAGAATCTACTCGGAGATGGAGTAGTATATTTGGTTAACCAATAACTACTTACTCCTACTTTGTTTCAAAATGTAAGTCGTTTTGGGATTTGTTGATGCATAGATTTAGCTATGGACCAGTATAAACTTATGTCTAGATACATAACAAAATCTAGACATCTATAAAAGTCAAAATGACCTACATTTTGGAACTGGGAGAGTAGCATAGGCCGGGATGAAAGTGGTACGGATATTATCTGTATACCGTCCGATCGAAAGGGTCAATCACTCAAATGGCACATATCGTATCCAAATCCGAACATTCAATATCCGTAACTATTTGTATTGTGTTAGTATCCAGATATTCAAAGTTGGATTTCTAAGATCCAAATATGATTATTATCACTATTTGACACATCATATGCTGTCTGTATCCGAATTCGATCCGAGAATTCAATCCGAGAGAGAAAAACTATCTGTATTCGTAGTATCCATTCGTATCGATCTGTTTTCATCGCTGCATAGCTCTAGGAAATGAGGTTGTTGGGGATTACAATCCTAGCAATTTAACAAAAAAAATGTTGGGAAATATGCAAATTACGCTAGTGAAACTTCCACTAACAAGCACCAAAACTACCGTAAAAACAGCTCAGAAAAATATAAATCTTGCAATGTACTACTTATATAGATTTGACCTAACATGATCTTTTAATGGCAATCACTATATAAAAGTTTGTAAAGGTTTGCCAGCACAAGGCAAATGGTATGGCTAGTTATCTTCATCACCATGTTTTCAGCTAAAATATTTTAGATCTTTCATCACTACTATACTTGTCTAAATATCTTCTTATTATAAGAGAATGGACATAGCTATCTAAAATATTTTTTTTCTAAACATTGCGAGTCTAATAGTGCTATGTTAGAGGTTGTGCCATATCATGGAGAGTGTTCGGCAGGTCTTAAATGCATAAATCGGTAGATTGGTTGTGAGAGAAAAATACTACGTAAGAAAGTTGTACGATAGATTGGTTGTGAGAGGAAAGTATTGCACAATAAACCTAAAATAAGACCTTCCAAACGCTCTCCATAGTGTGTGGTCTTATATTTGCTTAACTAAGTGTTATGTAATGTTTAGCTATCAGGTGCCAGAGGTTGTGTAATGTTTGGCTGAAAAAGTGAAAACATAACGCTGATGAAAGATCAACATTTTCTACATCATCTTATCGTCGTCGTCGTGGTAGTCATCATCACTTCAGATCCGCCGTCCCCATGCATAACCAATTGGCTAAAATTTGTCGTTCACTCGATTGGCGCTCTCATGACGCGTCACCTGCACTTTTGCAGGTTTTGCCATTGGAGTCACATCACACTGTCACCTCGTGCTCAATTACGCGACCCTCATCCGCAGCGCGCAGCACGACGAAATCCGTCACGTCGTCGGCGCCTGGCCGGCCGGCGGGGGGTGGGCCGGATGCATGCCGACGCGACCCGATCCCCGGAATTCAGCCGACACGCGTGCGCCAGCATGCAGACGACGGAGCCAGGCCGGACGCCCGCTCGATCAGCGGCGGCCGGCCGTGTCGTCAAGACGTCAACGCAGCCAGATTTCGTCGTCGTCGTCGTCCGTAGGCCGTAGCAGCAGTGCCGGATCGAAAAGATTTGCCCGGGCCGGGATCCCGTCGCGGCCGTACGTGTGGAGTAGCCAGGGCCCTACATTTTCATTTCTTTCGCCGGCCATTCATGGCCCTGTCGCTAGCTGCCCCTCGCCGTCGCAGCCATGCATGGTCGGCCGAGAGAGCGCGAGAAGACAAAGCACCACCTGCAGTATACAGTTGCACGTTTACACCCTGCACTAGATGAAGGCCCGTGCGTTGCTACGGGCACACAAGATTTGAGCAGAATAAATATTACTTTAAAATATTATAAAAAATAGATAAAGTATTTAAGTCACAAATTTTAATACAAAATTTAAACAAAGCAACAAATAATCTTATGTAAATACCAAACGTGCACGGGGTTACGCATAAAATCGATACAAAATGATGAAACATTTTTTTTACTAAAAAATAATACCAATAACAGAAAAATGATACATGAGAAACGAAACCACTAAACCGAAAACACCACAACACATAAATGAACGTATATGTGACAAGTCAAGAATTCCAAGTAAAAATTAACTTATATACACTTATATAAATTAAGTGTCATGTTTTTTAGTATTGTCTTAATTCATAAGAACCTCCGTATCACCAACAGTTGATGCAATCTTTATTTTTATTTTTTAAGAATTAGTTGATGAAATCTTTATAGTATCTATAAAAAAGAATATAGATATACGAGGTAGTTGTATTTACATCTTTTAGCCCATAACGCCAACCCCATGCTAATTCTACAGCAGCTAGCACATATGGTGGCCCCCACGGAACCTTATCTGATCTCCCAAATTCCCAATCCCCTGAAGCCCTGACGGTGGCAGGCTCGCCCTCTGAAGGGATTCGGAGGAGCGAGGACGGTGGGCGGTCGTTGTGACTTGTGAGCTCCACTCGCGGTCGCGATGGGGCGCGGCAGCGCACGGACGAGCAACTCCCGCTGCGCCGCATGCCGTCTCGAAGGCGGCGGTGCCACCACTCTATCTCTCTGCTCCTTTTCCCCAGTCCCCATGCGAGGTGCAGAGGAGCAGCATCTTATCTGGGCAAAGGTGCTTCTCCGAGCTCCTTCTCGTGGCAGAGGTCGCCACGGCCGGCTTGCCCGCGGTGGCCTCCCTTCGCTCGCACGCGTCGGTTGCCTCCCTCACCTGGCTGTGGTGGAGCAGAGCAGCTCCTCCGCCTCCCTCCGGCTCAGATCCGGCAGAGGTTGGCGACGACGAGGATGGGGAGGTGGTGGTGGGCGCGAAGGGCGGGGAGGTGAGGAGCTGTGGTGGCTCCTCTGCGGAGTAGAGGTTGCAACGCGGACGCGAAGCAGAGGCCCTCCTCGCCGTCCTGGAGCTCGGGCCTGCGGTGGCGGATCTGCGAGGTCACAGTGGCGTCCGGGAAGTGGTGCGGCGCCGCCTTCCTCTCCTCCACGTCCTCGTCCTCTTCCTCCTCCAGCAGCTTCGGGGTGCGACGGCGGGGGGCCGGCGAGCTCCACCAAGCGCGCCTGCGATCCCCAGCGAGCTCCGCGGGCCGGATTCCGGCGGCCTCATGGCGCGGCGGCGAGTCCGCGGGTGCGACGGCGCTGGGTCGTAGACTCGTGGCTAGGTGAGCACTTGCGCTGGGTCGCGGCGAGCTTGCAGATCCCGCGCGCGCGGCGACAGGTGAGGGAGGGTGTGGAGGGAGTCCCGCATCGCCGTCTGTTCTTCATCGGACGGGACGCGACACGCCGATGGTTCCGCCAGGCAGAACAGGCGGAACCACGGGTGGCGACGTTGCCCTTACGGGCTTTTTAGGGGTAGAGATGCATGCATGCACCCGTCGTCTTGCGCTCATGCATTGCGCATTGCCGCACGTGTACGTGCACGCACGCCTGCAGCGGTAACCAACACGTGTGCGCACGTATGTGTTCATGGTTTTTTTATCAGCCGAAAATCACCTATATTTCCGAAATTTCCCTTATATCCGTAGGGTCCGATAAAATTAGATATCTGCTAAATTTTTTCTGTTTTTCCTACTTTACACAGACGACTCAAATTCAGCCGCGCAATAATCCCGTACTCATAATGTTTTATTCTTAATTTTATCTATGAACAAGTGATGTTTAATAGTCTACGAATAGTTTCAAGTCAAATTCTACAATTTTTTTTAAATTAATTTGATTTTTTTTGAATTTGGTCCGATATTTCCGATATATCTTACTTTTCCTCTTTATCCTTGACCCCTGATAAATTTTTATTTCCGAGAATAAAAACTATGTATGTGTCTCAACATAGCATGCTGCAGGTACGTACATGCCCATTGCCATCTACTCCTACTCCAATCTATGTACAATACGTGTATATATACACAGTGGCGGATCCACCACCGGGGCGGCCGGGGCTAGAGCCCCGGCTACCGCCGGAAATGCTATGAAGCCCCCCTAAGCCCCTCCTACAGATTTTGAGAAAAAAAATGAAGGAAGAAGGAGCCGGAGGTAGAAGAAGCACAGGAGAGCCCCCTTAGGGTTCGATCCTGACTTCGCCACTGTATATACAGGTACTCAAGTAGAATCGTCGCCCTCCCAGTTAGCGCGTAGAGTCAAGCAAGGATCGGAGTACACTACGGAGGAAAAGAAAAAGCGAGCTCACTTTTCTCCCTGCACGCCTGGGTTCATGTGCCGGTGCCGGGGCCTAGAGAGATCGGTGCCGGACGGGCGAGCCCCACGCATGCCGCGCTTTGCCCGGGCATCAGCATCGGCATGGCGCTCCGTCGCCACCGCCCACCAGTGAGGCAGTGATGACCGGCCGGACGCACCCCCACGTGCGCTAGCTAGCTGGCTCTGGCTAGCTGCGCGCAAAGCTTTTTTTTTAAAAAAACCAGAGGTTAGAGTAGCCCCTGCGTCACCTGAATTTAACCAGGTCGGACGCACGCCAGGTACCGAGGTTCATGTCTCGGCCAGACCATCTTCTGCTCTAGCGAAGATGTGTCCGACAGGAATCGAAACCGGGTTATCAAACTCCACTCTAAATGAGCTGCCTAACTCGATCTTAAACTCCCGCACCCAATAAATGCGACACCAGGTGCCGTGGTGGGTGGAGTGGCCACCGCCAGCTCCAACCAACCGAGCTAGAGCTCGTTCGCGCTGCGCGCAAAGCTTTTCCTCGGCTGGATGATCTATCCCGGGGCACGTACGGCCTCCATCTGCTGCTTTGATTTTTCCTTGTCCGGGCGAGCGTCCGGCCCGCCGTGTGCGAGGGAGGGAGACGCGCGACGACTGTTTGCTTGGCTCCGGCTCCGGCGCCGCGCGTGCTGGCATTCCGGTTCCGTGACACAACTCGTGCGATGACGACGACGGCGAGAGACCGAGAGCGGGGCGGAGTGAACGGAAATGAATTAATTTCCACTCCAATATAATCCTTCCCATTCCATTCAACAATCTCTCCCGTTCCACTCAATACTCAGGCGTAGGCTCCGACCTCTGTGGTTCGGTACGTGGCCACAACGATTGGTGCGTGATGGGCCGATCCGCCGATGGCCCTGATGGGACAGTGAAAGCGATAGAGATAGAGCTATATATCTGGCTGGCCCGGCCGTGTGTAGGTCGACTGTAGACCGGTCTTCTCTGTATAGCATGTGAGTCCAAGATACTCGGGGATTTTTGTTTTGTTTTTTTACAGAAACTTCAAACGGCACGAGATTTCAAAAGCCTAGCTATATAAATAGCAGTGGGGCAAAAGCAGAGTGCTTTACGAGATGATGCGTTACTTTGGGTGTGGTCCGCGGGAAAACTACACGACACAACAACAAACTCGGAAGGAAAACATCTTTTCCAAGAGAGAAAATAATATGTTCTTCGTTTGCTCGATCCTAGCACTCTCCCGTGACGACCCATGATGCTATATCATGCAGTAATAATTGCTCATTATTAACACTCCTTTGTTCCACTCATTATTAACACTCCTCCGCTTCAAAAAATCAATAAAATCCGCGGCCGGTGCAAAGTTTCAATCCAACGAGCTCGTGCGACAGGCGGCTAGATAATCTGTGTAAATGAAACACCATACTCCCCTACTGCTACTCCTGTCCGAACATTAATTCTTATACCCAAGAATAGGCGCAATTCGCCATTTCGCCTTCACAGTTCACATCCCCCCATGCAATGCAAGGTGGCAAGTACCACGTGTCACGAGGGCGGCGTCCAGGACCAGGAGAGCCGCGGCCATGTTGGTGGCGATGGCGCTTGTGGCCGCCGCAGTTGCCGAGCCCGCAGCGCCGGCGGCGAAGAGCGGGGGCGGAGCCGGGGTGCTTCTGCGACTGCATGAAGAACCGGTGCATGACCCTGGGCGCGCGGGCGCGGACCGCGGACAAATACGATTGCGCGGGAGCTGCACCGAGGGCTGAGCGCAGATCGGCCAGCCGGGCCAACACAGGCTTCTGAGCAGGCTTTTGAGGCGGGGGGCTGTTGGGCTCTCCAGTGGACCGGCCCATTTAGGTACCCTATGCTGTGTGGTTGTTGTTGCTATGCTAGGAGTTTAGGTTTAGAGCTACCTCAAAAAAAAAAAAAAAGAGTTAGGTTTAGAATTTTAGATTCTACTCTGAAAACGTAGAAGCTAGGATTAGATTCGAACCGGAAAGACTGGCGCGACGTTGCCGCGCCATAACCTATAGCCCGGTGATTGGTAGGAAAGCTGGAGATATTTTTGTAGGATATTAGACTGTAGTTTAGTTTCCTAAAATTTTAGGGTATTTTTTAGTTAAAATGCAGGGATCGTGGATTGATTGTGACAAACCTTGGGACTTTTCCGTGAAATTTTAGACTGTGGGTAAATTTGTTGAAAGTTAGGATCTTTTCTGTAAAGTCTGTGGACCGTGTGTTAATTTTTGTAAAGCTCATGTTTGTGGGAGATGCATGGTTCGGGGGTTGATTATCATAAAATTACCTGAGAGGTGACTCGATTGAGGGAGATGTCGTCAAATTACCTGAGAGATGGCTTAAATAAATGGTAGTTATATAAAGTTTGAGGGGGCTTTATTAAATTGTCAGGGCGGTGATTGGACTACATTCTACTTTCGACAAAATTTGAGGGGGGTTTGTAAAATTAGCAGCCCTATTAGCGTTCCTGCAAAGCTCGAGGGGGATTATGTAAAAATGCTTGAGAGATGGTTGGAATTAAATTATATTTCTACAAAGCTCGATAGGGTTTCCATAAAAGTATTTGTGTGTGACTACATATCAATTTCCATAAAGTGAGGGGGATTTTGTAAAGTTGGCAACCCTCTTGGCATTTCTTCAAATCTCGAGGTGGTTTCCATAAAAGTGCTCAAGAGGTAGCTTGAGCAAATGCTATTAATGCAAAGTTCGAGGGGGTTTCTATAAAATTATCTAAGTGTGGGTTGGACTTACATATTAATTTTGACAAAGTGTAAGGGCTTTTTTTGCAAAACTGCCAAGTCTCTTGGATGGATCTGAACCATCCACGTGCGATCCGACGGTCATAAAATTCCTGCCGATGTGGCTCAATGGGGGAGCAAAAATCTCCCCCCATTTAGGTCTTTTAAAAAGATGGTTTGTAACCTTCTGGTCTTTTGAGTTCAGGTATCATCTTAGCAGTTTTTTTCTTTAAAATTATATAAGAAACAGTATCAGGGAGTTGTCTACGTTTTTTTTGAGCCTGCGCTCCTAGTATACAAGTCGTAGTATCTGAACTCTACACAACACACTCACACCACTACACACGCACACCCCTAGAAGCTACAACTTATACACCTAAACGTCCTTCCGGAGATCACCGAAGCATTAAGCCTCATAGACGACGAGCACATCGTAGTCCCATTGTGGCGCCACGTAAGACTCTAGAACCTGCGAAACAATCTGGGAAAATCCCACTGAGGACTGTGCCCCGGTGCGAGGCCGGGAGTCGAACTCCCAACCGGCAGCCTCGCCGCTGCGAGCGCTACCACTGAGCCAGGACCTGGAAGAAATGACCCTCGTGCTCTAGTTGTGAAATTGGAATCCTAATTTCACGTGTACATCGCTTTCTGACTCTCTGTCTAGAAGAATATGTATTCGATCACAGTGGCTTTGGCTTACAGAATGCGTGTTCAAAAATCCGCTTGTCTACCGTCCACCCATTACAAGAAAAAATTTGTTTTCTTCAAGCAAACAGTCACGGGACAAGTTGATAAGTTGGGCATGCACGAAGTCTCTCCATTGTAGTTGATTTTGGCATCCCTGTGCTGGTTGGACTACTTTAGCAGCTGACTGAACCCAAATTGGACACGCCAGATGCCAACAGTTCCTGACAAAAGTACACGCCGAATGTATGCAGTACTGTACTACCTCCGTTTCAGAATATAAGTATTTGTTGACTTTTGCTGATCACGTTTGGCCATTCGTCTTATTAAAAAATTTATGAAAAATATTATTTATTTTGTTATGACATGTTTTATCATCATATATATTTTAAGTATATCATAATTATTTTTATATTTTTACAAAATTTTTTGAATAAGACGAATGGTCAAACATGCGCTACGAAAATCGAAGAATACTTATATTTTGGAACGGAATGAGTAGCTCACAATGGCGTTATGTGTTCCGGCTGCAGTTCCAGGATCGACAAATGTCATGTGAGAAACTGATCCCGGATTTTTTTTGAAGTAATAAAAACTGATCCCGGAATTCGCCATAGCTTTCGCCACCATGGTTGGGCCTGACACCAAAAGGCGTTTGTCCAGTGGCGTTGCGGGTTTTGCGGTGCCGGACTGCCGCCTGCCGGTGCCGGAGTCCGCCAGGTCAAGCCTTCCTTCCACCCCCGTCCCCGATCGGAATAAACAAGTAAACAACCCGCGCGGCGCGTGCTCCCGGACACAGCACCGCGCACCGCCCTTGGAATTTGCTCTCAAGCTGTGCTATCTCTTTCGCGCTGGCCGGGGCGGGGCCCTTCATAAGGATCCTCACCAACTTCAGACGACCCCTTTGATTCATGTACAGTAATTGATCGCCATCGTTGCATGGCGCCGTTGGCGCTGCCAACTGTTGAAGATAGACTAATCTTTTCTGACGGATATGCTGACAGTACTAGTCTTGTCCGGTCAATGGATACCACGGCGGTGGCAGAGTGACGAGGTGCAGACAGTAGCCTGGTTCTCTGGTTCTGGTTGGGACGCCGCCCAGTTGCCACCTGCTCATCCGGGGCGAATGGTCACGAGAGGCTGCTCTGCTTCGTCACACACCATCGCGTCGCGACGCCACGAGGAGGAGATACTTGTAGCAGGCCGCCTGTGCTTGTTCTTGGCAGTTGCCCGTTTTCTGCGCTTAATGCTGCTAAAAAGGTGCGCTTTGATGCTGCTAAAAAAAGCTGCCCGTTTCTTTGATGCGTTGTTAAGACAAGGGAAGTGCCCGTTTCTTCGAGAGCTGGGAATGCAACACCGGAACTCGGAAGCCATTGTTCTTTTTATGCGATGATATAAATGCCGCGAAATCGATCTCGTCCTGTAGGAGTATTCGGTGGAGTAGGATACGATTTCCTGGCGTTCATTGATGGAGGGATTAATGGCACTGCCAGTGCCACCTCGCTCCGTTCAGAGTTAGTTCTGCGGCCTTGGTGGTTGGGAGGACAGGAGACTGTGGAAGTCTTTCCCCGTCCTCTGGCCTCAACGGCGCCGCCGCTGAACTTCTTCCTCCACCTTTAAAACGCCCTCTTCGTCGACACTAGGCAGGAGTAGCAATCCAAGGAGGCAGTCCAGAGCCGGAGGAGTCGTCGCGCTCACATTCTCATGGATCCATAGGTGATGTCTCCTATCCTGCAGCTACTTATCGTTATCTTCCATATTGCACAACACTAATCTTCAGGGAAAAAAAGGGTTGGGAATTAGTAAGTAGCTCGGTTTCTTCAGCTGTCTCAGAGTTTTTTTGGTCAGGGAGATGATTTTTCCAATTTTAGGCGCTTATTATTGTAGATATACAGAGCTAGAAGCCTAGAAGGTATGGGTATAGATGCTCTCCTCCAATTCTTGTGTGGTGAGGATCGATTGGTTAGCGTCAGTTCCTCGTGGAGTGACGATTCCGGAGCTCCCGGCCCATCCAATCCTCGCCACATCAAGCAGATGCTCTCACGGGTATCGCATTGTTTCGAGCCGGACCTACCAACAAACGGACACGGATAACCACCGGATCCTTGCATTCATCGGCGATAGCAACTTCTGCGTTGTTCCTAGCAGCAGGTTAGCAACTCGTGGTGGTCTTGGGGTAAAAGAAGAATTCATCTTTCGTTTATCCAGGATCTTCAGGGGGCATGGAGCCATGGACTGACTGATCTGCGTGAAACGACGCCTGCTTTTCCATGCCTCCTGCCGCACGCGCCTTGCAAAAGTTGGGGGAGAGGGAGACCACATGCATTTGTCCGTAGCTTCACATGGCGTGCTCCTCCTCGACTCTGCTCCCCGAACGAATTTTGGGGCGCCTTTTCTTGGATTGCCTCGAGACCACACCTCCAATTTGCACATCTCCACCCATCCATGGACGTCGTGGTACCGATTGATAGAGATCTCGATGTGACCTGGGGCTTGGGAGTTGGGAGTGTGCTGTTGGTTCTTGGCCGGCCGGCTCATCTCCCTTCTCCACTTTGATTTTTTTGGGGGTTCTCTGCTGGTGTTTGTGCCGCCCTGCATCTCTTGCGATTGTGTTGGTAGTGAATGAGAGCGATTAGCAGTAACAGTGGTGATGGATGAGTCCGCAGCTCCACGAACACGTGGCCGTCCTGGGCTCCACCTGTAACGCAGGGTCTGGGCTCCACCGGCTTTAACCATGGCATGTGTCTTTTGCCCTTGTCTGGTCGGCTGGTCCTCCTTGCTCTGCCGCCCATCCCCTTCAGCCTGTTGAGCTGAGCTCGCAACTCGATTTCTCGCGGTGTTTTTCTCTGTTTCTGAGGTAGCTTCCCCCTTTTCCCTCGATCAGTTTGGGTTTTGGAGCAAAGAACAGCGTTTTGAAGTTGCTGTGTTTTTTGAATGGTGCAGGTCTGGAAGAAGGTCAGTGTTATGTGTGAAGGCTAGGTTCTTGCCGAGCCATGGATCTTGAGTTCGGGAGGGGCCTGAGATCCCCAAAGGTGTGCATTTTCCCCCTAAATGTTGCTCAATCTAAGGCACCTGCTCATGAAATGGAGGAGAAATGCTTGCTGAATTGCTAGCTGTTTGGGGGCGTCCTTGCAGAGGGACTCTTGGAAGACCACCTTGCTGCTGGCGTACCAGAGCCTGGGGGTGGTCTATGGAGACCTGAGCATATCTCCGCTGTACGTGTACAAGAGCACCTTCGCCGAGGACATCCAGCACTCGGAGACGAACGAGGAGATCTTCGGCGTGCTCTCCTTCGTGTTCTGGACGCTCACTTTGATTCCCCTCATCAAGTACGTCTCCATTGTCCTACGAGCCGACGACAATGGCGAAGGTACGCTTTGAAACTTGCAGTAGCGCCCAATTGTTGTGTGGGCTTTGCTTCCTAAGGTTTTAAATTTTGTGTGGTATTATAATCTCGCAGGAGGAACATTTGCCCTGTACTCTCTGATTTGCAGGCACGCAAATGTGAGCCTTCTCCCAAACAGGCAAATTGCTGATGAGGAACTTTCCACTTATAAACTGGAATGCCCTCCCGAAGTAACAGACAAGTCTCGTATCAAGGTCTTGCTTGAGAAGCACAGGAAGCTGCGCATTGCTCTCTTGATCATGGTTATGATTGGCACATGTATGGTTATCGGGGACGGCGTTCTCACGCCTGCTATATCTGGTATCTCAGTTCAGCCATTTTGTCTTAGCTTATTCAATTTTTTCTTCAGACTGAAACAAAGATGACTGGTTCCTTACTGCGTTTTTTCTGAAAAAACATGTTACAGTGTTCTCAGCAGTTTCAGGTCTTGAGTTCTCCCTGTCCAAGGATCACCGTGAATGTGAGTTTTCCCAAAAAACTTTCAAATTGAGTTCATTTCCTCTTTGCAGCATTTGCTATAGATTTTCAAATTGGGTAAAGCTGAATATTAGCGAACGACATCTGTCAAAACTCCAGTCTATGTGTCATTGACTTTCTTCCCCACATTGGTAGTGAATATTCTAATCCAGTAAGTGGGCTTCAATTGGTCACAGCTGATTAGGCGTGAACTAACTCCAGGTCCTTCAAAGTTGAGATTCCTATTCCGACTGCGACTGTGAGCACTGGGTGTCATAGAGTATTGCATTGGCTGTCTTGATTTGTTGATATGAGTTTTCCTTTTCCCAACTTATTGCGGTTCATGAGACCACTGTGAAAGTTAATTATCTTTGGACATTTCTATGTTCATGATTCAGTTCAGAATGCAAAAAAATTGATATATTCTTATGTTAATTAATAAAACGTCAGCTAAACCATAGTGAAAGCAGCCATCTGAATCACTAGTTTTTTTTGTTTAAAAAAATCATTAGTTTTTTCTCGAAGATGCAAGTATAAATTCCTATGGCACCTTTTACTAGCTCTAAATGTGCCAATAAAACAGTTTTATGAACTCTGAAGGGTGCAAAAGAGAAAAAGGAGACAAAGTCTTATAAATTGTCTTGCTATGATATTTCACCTGTTCCTAGTTTAAACTTCCTTTTTTGTCCATAATAATTGATTTCTTCAACATGCAGATGCTGTCATTCCAATAACTTGTGTCATATTAGCATTCCTATTTGCCCTCCAGCACTATGGTACACACCGGGTTGGATTTCTCTTCGCCCCGATAGTTCTAGCCTGGCTATTCTGCATGAGTGCTGTTGGCCTTTACAATATCATCCACTGGAATCCTCAAGTCTATCAAGCTCTGAATCCTTATTATATGTTCAAGTTCTTAAAAAAGACTAGAAAATATGGTTGGATGTCGCTCGGTGGAATCTTGCTCTGCATGACAGGTAAACTATAGAATGCCTCTAAATACCCGTGTCATGATAGGGGAACAGCATATACCAAAGACTTCCTCCATTCTGTTTGAATGGATTCTTTGAATTGTATGAATCACAAACTAAAAAAGTGGGCTGATGTGTAGCACGCTGATGGTGCAGGATCAGAAGCTATGTTTGCAGATCTTGGACACTTCTCATACAGTGCAATCCAGGTAACTTGTTGACCAGCATGAGAATTCGTAGAATATTTTCTATGTTGAATCACACTGCCGATCATCTAGCTCCTACATTTCTGGTGCAGCTTGCTTTCACTTGTCTAGTTTACCCCGCACTGATTCTAGCGTACATGGGTCAAGCTGCTTACTTATCAAAACATCATGATTTTTACTCAAGCTCCCAAGTTGGATTTTACATTGCAGTTCCAGGTATGCTTGGTCATTGGCTCATGTATCTTCATGACTGAACATATTGCTATCTTTATAAAAAGAATCCCAGTTACCTATTAGTGTGAGTCATCAGATAGGAAGGACCCTTGTAAATTTGATAAGAAATTGAAAATTGTTTAGGCTAAATCTGCTGTGTATCATAAATCCTATTTTACACTTTGTCGAGTCTTCAGTAGTTTTTTCGTGGAGGTTTATCTAGATTCTAGTTACATAACAGGCACCATTTAATTAATACAGACATCAGTATGATGTTCACATAATTGCATCCCAAAGTTCAATTCTATGTTCCTTGATGCGATCTAGATGGTAACTGGTATGCATTTGCAATTTTGCATCCATAATCTACCCTGTGTCCCTGTCTTTGTTTCAATGTAAACTGCACAGGAAGTGCCTGACGACTGATGCAGTAATACTCTTCTACTATCTACTACATCAGAATTCATTTCAGTATTCTAATTCATACGGAATTTTCTTTGATGTAAACTTCAGATAAGATCAGATGGCCTGTGCTTGTATTGGCAATTTTGGCTTCGGTTGTCGGAAGTCAAGCAATCATCAGCGGAACCTTCTCAATTATCAATCAGAGCCAGTCCTTAAGTTGCTTCCCTCGAGTAAAAGTCGTGCATACATCTGAGAAAATTCATGGACAAATATACATCCCTGAGATCAATTGGTTGCTTATGATACTATGCATTACTGTCACAGTTGGATTCAGGGACACTAAGCACATGGGAAATGCATCTGGTAAGATAAGTTGCTCTATATTTAGATTTTACTGAGCACATGGGATTCAGAGACGCTAACAAGGTACCTTGTGAACCTTGTTGTGCAGGACTAGCGGTGATAACAGTGATGCTGGTGACCACGTTCCTCACCTCCCTGGTCATCGTTCTGTGCTGGCACAGGCCGCCACTGCTGGCATTCGCCTTCCTCCTCTTCTTCGGATCCATTGAGGCGCTCTATTTCTCGGCCTCGCTGATCAAATTCCTAGAGGGCGCGTGGCTCCCGATCCTCCTGGCGCTCATCCTGATGGCCGTGATGCTCATCTGGCACTACACTACCATCAAGAAGTACGAGTTCGACCTGCACAACAAGGTCACCCTGGAGTGGCTCCTGGCCCTGGGCGACAAGCTGGGCATGGTCCGCGTCCCCGGCATCGGGCTCGTGTACACGGACCTGACGTCGGGCGTCCCGGCCAACTTCTCCCGGTTCGTGACCAACCTCCCGGCGTTCCACCGGGTGCTGGTGTTCGTGTGCGTCAAGTCCGTGCCGGTGCCGCACGTGTTCCCGGCGGAGCGGTACCTGATCGGCCGCGTCGGCCCGCCGGGGCACCGCTCCTACCGGTGCATCGTGCGGTACGGGTACCGTGACGTGCACCAGGACGTGGACTCGTTCGAGACAGAGCTGGTGGAGACGCTGGCCACGTTCATCAAGCTGGACGCGTCGTACCGGTGCAGCGAGGCCAGCGAGTGGGAGCCCGAGGCGGAGATGATGGAGCCCGGCGAGCGGGAGCGGCGGCTGACGGTGATCGCGAGCAACCAGCTCCGGCACCGCGCGAGCTACGACCTCCAGGACAGCGCGCAGCACTCGTCGGCGTCCACCATGGAGATGCGCGCCGCCACGGCCATGCCCATGGCCACCGCGGACCACGAGGACGACGGCGACGCGGGGGAGATCAGCCCGGCGCGGAAGCAGGTGCGGTTCTTCGTCGACAGCCATGTGGCGAGCCCGGACATCGCGGAGAGCAGCAAGCAGGTGGCGGAGGAGCTGGAGGCGCTGGCGGCGGCGCGGGAGTCCGGCACGGCGTTCATCCTGGGGCACTCGCACGTGCAGTGCAAGCCCGGGTCGTCGGTGCTGAAGCGGCTGGCGGTGGACGTCGGGTACAACTTCCTGCGGCGCAACTGCCGCGGCCCCGACGTGGCGCTGCGCGTGCCGCCGGCGTCGCTGCTGGAGGTCGGCATGGTGTACGTGCTCTGAGATCGACGACGCGGCTCCTGTTTTTGCCGAACAAATCTGATACAGTAAACGGACACTGTTTCTTCTTCCTTCCGTTCTTTGCTGTAAGAGGAGGCCGTTCTGTGTAGTTTAACGTGCTCGTCACCGTGGCCCTGGAGTGGCCGGCCGGCTGTATATATATCGAGAACAGGCAATGTTGAACCGAGGGCAGTGAGAAATTTGAGCAGGAGTTTAGGCCGTTACTCGTGAGAGATTGCACAATGTTTTCTGCATAATTTGATTCGAACTTTCAGTTAGCTCGACAGTTTCAGCTCGACAGTTCTTTTTTTTTTTTGAGATTACACATTACAACGCAGACGCTCACAACACGCACGCACACTCACCCCTATGAATACACGTATGCAAACCCTACCTCTATGAGCACCTCCGAAGGACTGAGCACTGGCAGATCTGGAGATTCTCGAAGTCACCACTGGCGTCTCGTCGTCGACGGGAACGTCGCTTACCACTTAATGCATAACGCCGGAAAATCCCGAAATAAATCCAGGAAAAGGTGCGAGCACCAGAATTTGAACCCTGATGGGTAGCGTCTCACTGGACCGTCCTACCATTAGACTACAAGCGCATTCGCAGCTCGACAGTTCATGACTTTGGATGCGTTGGAGTTTGAGAGACAGGCCTTGCCGAACGAACTCTTCTGTTGGCCTCTAAACGGGCTATTATAGGCCTCAGGTCTGGCTTCCGTAATTGGTCCGTTTCGCTGTGGGTTGGTGCTGCATCACAGCCCACGGCCCACACAGATCGATCCACGACGAAGACTCACTCGCTCGCATCACGCACGATGGCCCACGCTATTATCCACTCCGTCCATCTCATCTCGGATTCTCTCATCCAATCTGATCCGGTGATCCCAATCCCCTTCCGATTTCTCCCGTCGTCGCCTGAGCGGCTCAGCCAGCCAGCCAGCCTGCCTGCCTACCAAGCCAAGTCGTCGCAAGTTCGCCACCCACCGCCGCGTCTTCCTCCCCCGCATCCGCGAGCGCGGCAGAGCTCGACGAGCCCCGTCCCCAAATGGCGACCGCGTGCCCGCCGCTCTCGCTGCCGTCCACCTCCCTCCTCCGCAGCGGCGGGTCCGCCCGCGCCGGGCCCAGGCGCCGGCAGCTCGCCGCCGTCCGCTGCAGCGCCGTCGGAGGTAAAGCAATTTCTCTTCTGCTGGCCGATCGGTAGGCTTGGGAGTGAGGAATTGACTGCTCTTGTGAATGCGTGGTGCTTCAGAGGCGGTGGCGGAGGTGGCTTCGGTCGGGACGGCGGAGGAGCCGCTGCTGGTCAGCGCTATCAGGGGGAAGAAGGTCGAGAGGCCGCCCGTCTGGCTCATGAGGCAGGCCGGGAGGTACATGAAGGCAGGTTCACTCCCATTTGTTTTCATTGCGATTTTATCTCTTCTACTGGTGTAGGCGTTGTGTAATTGCTAGCATTCCAATGCGTAACTCAGGGAAGGGTCTAAACTGATTGGTATTGTTATAGCCTGGAAAAATTACTAATGTGCTTTGTGAGAAATAACAGAACTGATCAATGTTCATTGAAGGAATCTGAAATGTTAAATGTTATTATGTGCTATGAGGCAGGGGCGGACCTACAGAGGGCTGAGTGAGGGCACAGGCCCTAACTCTTCTTCTTCTTCTTGTTTTTTTGTGTCAAGGGAATCAGCAAAAAATCACCATGTTTAACCTTTGTAAATCTGCAGATTCTTAATGTGTGCCCTCAGTAGGTCCGCCCCTGCTACGAGGTAGGGCATATGGAAAAAAATGGACTATTTAAGGCCTTAAGGGACATACTAAAAGTCTAAAACATCAGTAGAATAGCTTCCTGCAGAATTAATGTTCATTCCACAGTCCATCCTTTTCTGTCTCTGCTGTTCCAAACGAGGGGTGATTTCCAGACAACAAATGGCCCTCAATTGAAATAATACCTGCACTAGCAATTGCCTCTTTGATGTATGTGGCTGAATTGGAATTTGTTGCCCTTTTGTTGAAAGCAAAGATATAAGATTTCTACTAGTGTGTCTCGTGGTATATAACCTTGCTAGATAGCTGTGGTGCTGCTTGAATCAGGTCGAGTGACTTTTTTTTCTTGTGGATTTTCATTCTGCCTCTTGAATGTGTGCAGACATTAGTCAATGTTCATCCTTATTAACTTCTTACCTTTTGATTTTTCTGCAGAGCTATCAATTGCTTTGTGAGCGATATCCGAAGTTCCGTGAAAGGTCAGAAAATGTCGACCTAGTTGTTGAGATCTCTTTGCAACCATGGAAGGTTTTCAAGCCTGATGGAGTAAGCTGCAGATTTTAGCCTTTTGTGTATGTTGTTTAAAATTTCATTTTGGAAATGATCTCAAAGCTTACATGAATTCGAGATGTTGCACATGTGTTGTATCTATTGTTTGCCTAGTGATGTCATTTTATAGTAGTCTTCTTCTTTTCATTTTCTTTGGTCAGGTCATCTTATTCTCCGATATCCTTACTCCACTTCCTGGGATGAACATACCTTTCGACATTGTGAAAGGAAAAGGTCCAGTGATTTATGATCCCTTGAGAACAGCAGCTGCTGTGAATGAAGTCAGAGAATTTGTTCCTGAGGAGTGGGTCCCTTATGTGGGGCAGGCTCTAAATTTGTTGCGAGAAGAGGTTAGTACATGCTTCTCAGCACCCAAATATCAAAGTAAAAATATGTGATCATCTGATTATTGAAAAAGCATGGTAGTGCAGAAGTGAGTTGTTGTTCATTTAGATTCTTATAGTCAACTCACGACTTTCCCATTCAAGTGTTGTTGTCAACTTGATAACTTTCTAGATTTGTCACAGTACATTGCAGTGACCTTAAGTTGATGAATACCTGTGCTCATCTTTAAATGTGGCAGTACTTGGAGCCTGCCAGAGTCATGTAAACATCACAAAATAGATGGATCACCATTGGGGAATTGCTGATGTTGCAAGTTCATATGCTACTTCTGCATGGGATTGGATTCATAAGATTATTGAAAATTGTTCCATTTCCAATTTTGGATGCATCTAATGTACTTTTCTAGTTTTCTTTGGTTGGCAACTCGGCATAAGTCAGCTGTGGCCTTCCAGGTGGAACTTGACATATTCTAGATACCTCCTTAGTGAGAATTTGAGCCTATAGATTATAGAAATGGAACATATCTCATCTGTTTTTCATCAACACTATGCCTATGAGATTCACCTACTTATTTTTAGGAATTTTTTTTAATATACCATTTATCATACCAGCAGAGTTGACAGTAATAAAAAAAATAAACTCCTCAGTTCTTATAAAAAACTTTAGGTCTTTAAATCTCAATTCAGCCGGCAATGTTTGCAAAACAATCAATCAATCTTGAAAATGGTCGCAAATCAGTAAGTTTGAATGGAAAAATGCTATTGGAATTGGTTTTTACATGGTATTTAGTTTTCAGTATGTAGAGGTAGTCAAAAACCTGTCATTTTTTTATGACATCGTTTTCCATTTGTGGGGGTGACTCTGTTGTTTTTTTCTCAGGTTAAAAATGAAGCTGCTGTTCTAGGTTTTGTTGGAGCTCCCTTTACCTTGGCTTCTTACTGTGTGGAAGGAGGTTCATCAAAGAACTTTACAATGATTAAGAAATTGGCCTTCTCAGAACCAACGGTATTGAGAACAACTTTGTTCCACATGATTATGTTCCTCTTGTCTTGTGAAAATTGCAGTTGCATGTAGGATACCAGATGTTGCACAGCTTGCTGATAGTTGATTTATATAAAATATTTCAGAGTACTGCAAAGCACATCATCTAAGTTTGCCAAAAATTTCATTATTTTTTTGGGTGAACATCTGGGGTTTTGTTAAACAAATTTTGATCTTCACAGTTGCTTTGTGTTCTTGTAGATTCTACACAATTTGCTACAAAAGTTCACAACGTCAATGACTAACTACATTAGATACCAAGCGGACAATGGGGCACAGGCTGTCCAAATTTTTGATTCATGGGCAACCGAACTCAGTCCAGCTGATTTTGAGGAGTTTAGCCTGCCTTATCTAAAGCAGATCGTGGATAGTGTCAAGGAAACACATCCTAACTTGCCCCTTATACTGTATGCAAGTGGGTCTGGGGGCTTGCTGGAGAGGCTACCTTTGACCGGTGTTGATGTTGTCAGCTTGGACTGGACAGTTGACATGGCTGAGGGCAGGAAAAGATTGGGATCTAACGTAGCAGTTCAAGGGAATGTGGACCCTGGTGTTCTTTTTGGATCGAAAGAGTTCATTAGCAAGCGGATTTATGACACTGTACAGAAGGCTGGTAATGTTGGACATGTATTGAACCTTGGTCATGGCATCAAGGTTGGAACTCCAGAGGAGAATGTTGCTCACTTCTTTGAGGTTGCGAAAGGAATCAGATACTAAAGGACCTTGGTTGTTGCCTTTCTCCCCATCGGCAGAAATTGTAGAATCGCTGGTTGAGGATAGATGCAGAAAGCCATTTGCAGCATAGAGTACTTGAAGAACACATATTTTTGTGATTGATTCAGTTGTTACATTTCGAGTTCCTATTTCTGTGTAATATTGTACGAGTATTTAAGCTGAGGCATAATGAAGTGCCTACTTGTTTATACCACTGTAGTAGCAGTATAGTTATGTAACAGTCTCATCTTATCTGTCCAAGCAAGATTATTGATTACATATTTACATGTGTTCAGTTCCTAGTCTCTGCTTGGTGTACAACTGGTCTCTAGAGTTCCATTGGTCCAACTGAAAGCTCATTCCTGCAACTTTTAATTTTATTTGCCTTATATGTAGAAATAAACATCATGGCTCAAGCCAATGCAGTTGGTTGCCAATTCGTCAAGCCACATGCCTAGGTGCAACTGAAACATCTGTAGCATAATTTTAGAATTGGCAGTGGTGGCAAGCAATGAAGAACGCGTACCAAAACGGACTGAAAGTGAACGTTTCTCAACGGGACTAATCACGAACACTAGTGCGTCTTATACGGCAACATATCCTGTGCACACCAGCTTCGTATGCATACTATGCAAACTCCCACCACATACGCTGGATCTCCATCCAATGACCAGATTGGTAGGCAGGCACTTTTAGCACTTAAACCCCCCACCTCTACTCTTTGCTACTGAAAACTTATCAAAAAAGACCCCCCACGGCAGCATATGGATCATTTGACGGCCGGCCGCGGCGCTTCCTCGCGACGCATTGCGTCCCGCGGCCGCCTCGGACGAGCTCACCGCCGGCCCTCCCTCGGAAGCGATTCGTCAGGTCGGGTCGCAGACGCCGCCGGCCATCGGACGTCGACGCCGCACGCCCTCAGAGGTGGCCTGGGAGGCTGGGACACGGACGACGTCGCACGCCCTAGGGCGCGGACGGAGCCCTGGACACGGTCGCCGCCCTGGGAGCTGGGACACCGCCGGCCCTCAGAAAAACGACGCCGCTTCAGGTACGTAGTGCTTTAGGTACGTAGTGTTGATTTTTTTTTCAAACCAGCTTGTCAATCCCGTTGTACCTCATCAGGCTTCACGTCCCCGCCCTGTTCCTATTGATACGTTCACCTGCAACATTTTAATGGATCGTGTTCTTCAGGTAGCAGCCTCCTCGTGCGGGATTGGACGCCGCCACCCCCCGCAATTCAAATCTGCCGGCGCAATGGATCGTGATGCCACGTTCAAGCCTGCCGTAGACTACGCTGCCAATGCAGGTATGGGTACATCTATACGTCCATACGGATCATAATATCATGCATGTCTATACAAACGTATGTACGAGTGATTTATTCATGCGGTCAGGCGCAACCATGAGGTCTCCATTGAGGCCATCGATGCAGGACTCGGAGCCTACCTTGAACATCCAGGCACACCACAAACAGAATCTTCTCCGAGTAATGCAGTAAGTTACAAAGAAAATTTGAACACAAAACTAGTACTAGTTCTACTTAGTTTGTTGCTCATACTATTTTTACACTTTTATAGGCAACAATTGACACGGGCATAGGCATCACAAATTCCAAAGAATATTTAAACCCAGTGGTTGGAATGATATTTGATAGTCTCACAGATGTGGAGAAATTATACAAGTCGTATGCACATGATACTGGTTTTTCTGTTCGTGTTGGTCAGCAGAAAAAGGGAAATGAGGAAATATTATACAAGAGATATTATTGTTCAAGGGAAGGGTACAGTAAGGAGAACGTAACAAATGGTAATGATGAATTTGAGAAAAAAAAAGATGCCGAAACTGATGGAAACCAGATATGGCTATTCGGCACGGATTGCTGTGAAGCTTGGGAGTGACAAGAAGTATCGAATAACTTCAATGGTTGAGGAGCACAGCCATGGTTTTGTGTCGCCGGATAAGAGGCATTTGCTAAGATCTAATCGTAAAGTCAGTGAGAGGGCTAAGAGTACTTTGTTCAATTGTCATAAGGCTAGCATTGGCACCTCACAAGCATGTCTACTTCTCCATGTCAGTGAGGGTGGGTTTGAGAATGTTGGGTGCACAAAGAGGGATTTGCAAAATTATTACCGTGACCTCAGAACCAAAATCAAGGATGCAGATGCAGAAATGTTTGTGGCACAACTTGAGCGAAAGAAGGAAGTAAATCCTGCCTTCTTTTATGAGTTTCAGGTAAATGAAGAAGGACGACTTGTTCGTGTATTCTTGGCAGATGCTTAAAGCAGGAAAAACTATAGTGTTTTTGGTGATGTGATTTCGGTAGATGCAACATATACCACCAACTAGTATAACATGAAATTTGTGCTATTTATAGGAGTCAATCATCACTTGCAAAGTGTTTTCCTTGGGGCAGTGTTCTTAGCAAATGAAAAGATCGAGTCATATGTATGGTTGTTTGAGATATTTCTTAAGGCTATGGGTGGAGTAGCACCTCATCTAATCACAACAGATGAAGATGCTAGCATGAAGGCAGCTATTGCTGAGATTCTACCAGATACAGCTCACAGATTTTGCATGTGGCATATCATGGATAAGGTATCTGAGAAGGTAGGGCCCGCTATAAGAGAAGATCTAAATTTTTGGGAAAGACTAAACAAGTGTGTCTGGGGGACTGAGAATTCAGATGATTTTGAGTCATAATGGAATTCTATCATGACAAATTATGAACTCATGGGAAATGAGTGGTTTTCCAATAGGTTTGCCATTCGCAAATCATGGATTCCGGTATACTTTTTGGACATACCTCTAGCAGAAATGCTTAGAACTACATCACGATCAGAGAGTGCAAATTCTTTTTTTAATCGTTTCATCCATAGAAAGATGGCTTTTGTTGAGTTTTGGCTAAGGTTTGACACAGCTTTGGAGTGCCAATGTCAAGAGGAGTTGGTAGCTGATAATAAAAGTCTTCATAGCATTCCACAATTGATGACACCATGGGGCATTGAGAAGCAGTGTAGTGTGATTTACACACATGAAGTTTTCTTCAAATTTCAGGAACAAATCTTAGCTGCAAGAGACCATTGCATTATTCAAGGTATTACAGAGTGTGAAGATATAAAATGTTTCACAATCAGTAGCCAATCTGGAAAAGAGCGATTTGTGCAGATGAACAAGTCAAACATGTTTGGTACTTGCTCCTATAAATTATATGAGTCATATGGCATCCCATGTCATCATATCATACAAGTGCTTAGAGCTGAGAAGCAAAATGAGATACCATCGACTTATATTATGAAGAGATGGGAGAAAAAAATGTAAAAGGTGAGTTCATCCCTTTTTTTTTACTATTTTGACTTGTATGGTTATAGTGTTGATTAGATATTTGATTTTGGAGAGAAGTGTTCTTTGATGATGAAGGCAACCTTCTGGATGAAAAGGCTAAAGATCCTATGGAGGTGGCAATGCGGAAATTTTTTTCAGATTCACGCAACAAGTTTGAAGATCTAGTACAAATGGCCAAGAACTCTAAATCAGCGATTGACTTTTTGTGTTCTAGTTTATCGAACCTAATGGAACCTCTCCAAAAGATCGTTCCAGCTGCTACAGTTGGTAAACAGGATGAATTTGAAACATTCCTTGGTGGCAAAATTCCACATGAAGTACACATACATCCACCAACTGATATCATGTCAAAAGGGCGATGCAAAAGAATTTCGAAGAGCAAGGAGAAGAAGGTACCAAGACCACGGACGTGTGGAAAATGCAAGCAAATAGTAACGGATCATGATGCACGAAATTGCCCAAATAATATTGATGGCTGATTGTAAATACTTATTTTGTACTAGATATGTTTTTTATTTTTAATAGGAGTAGATGTACTTACTGTTGCTGGATTTTTTATGACAATTCATGGTCAATTGTGTCTCAATGCATCAGAATTGAGCCATGGATGAATTGTTCATTATTTATTTTTGATAATGCCATGAACTGTTGCTGTTGCCAACTGGTTCTGTACTGCTGACCATGCATCAGTGTAGGAGTAACCATGATTATTTTCTTTGCTAACTGAAGACGTGATCCTATACAACCACACCATCAGCCCATGATCAGTGCTAACAAGAACACTGCAGTTGCAGTGCAGGTTCACTGTTTACAGAAGAAGACTGCATTATATTCTTTCGGTGATCAGTGATCATGGTTACCATCCATTCCATTCATTGTCGAGAAACAAACATACAAGCATCGGTTTTACTTTTACATGCGAATATATGGACTTCGATTCTGTCACCAACTCACCATCATCTTCAATGCTACTCCTACTTGCTAAACACTTGGTACCATCACCATTCAGCTTGTGTTAAGTACTCGTGCGTGCGTGCTTCTAGGCAACACGATCCTGCAGAATGATGGCATGGGGCCGGCTAGGTGATAAAACTTGTAGAATGACTGTGGCAATGGCGCCGGCCGTGGCATTTCCAGCTCCACGTCGTTGCTTCCAGTGCTGCTGTCGCCGACGATGCTCGTCGGCCGGCACCCGAGTCTGCTTCTTGTGGGGGTCCAAGGCCGGCGGTGTCCGAGGGCTCCATCCGCGGCCGGCGGCGTCCGAGGCCGGTCTGACGATTCGCGTGAGGGCCGGCGGCGAGCGGGATGGCGGCGTCGACGTCCGAGGGCGTGCGGCGTCGACGTCCGAGGCCGGCAACATCTGCGACCCGACATGACGAATCACTTCTGAGGGAGGGCCGGCGGCGAGCTCGTCCGAGGCGGCCGCGGGACGCGATGCGTCACGAGGAAGCGCCGCGGCCGGCCGTCAAATGATCCGTCTGCTGCCGTGGGGGGTCTTTTTTTGATAAGTTTTCATTAGCAAAGAGTAGAGGTGGGGGTTTAAGTGCTAAAAGTGTCTGCCTATCAATCTGATCATTGGATGGAGATCCAGCGTATGTGGTGGGAGTTTGCATAGTGTGCATACGAAGCTGGTGTGCACAGGATATGTTGCCGTCTTATACAGCTAACCCATGCTGTATTTTTCTTTTACAATTTCGAGGCTGAGCGCCTGAGCTAGAGAATAATTTCAACCTTCTGAGCTTTGCTAATTGCTAGCTAATCAACGGCTTTCCACCATCAACATTGAGAACTGTACTGCCAGAAAGGCGGCGCTTGGTGGTGGCGGATGCGGCCGGCATCCAACTAGCTCTGTCGGAGGCCGATTGGGACAATCACGTCTCGGAGCCGCCACCGCGACACCTCCGGAGCTCGCCATTCCCGGCAAGTGCGAGCTCAGTCGCGCGGCGAATGGCGTGCCGCTAGGGTCTGGTCAGATAATGGCGGTAGCGGCAGGCGACGGGTGGCGCTGGACGGTGGGGGTGGGGGGGGGCGAACTGACCCGAACCGGGGGCATTTCTGCAAATAATTGGAAAATAATAGGGGGTATTTTGTACATATTCGGATCGCGATCAATAGTTGCGATCCAAATTAGGGGTCTATCTGTAAATAATAAGGTGTGTTTTGTAATATTGATCGCGGTGCAAATCCTCCGCTGCGGCTTTGCCGCCTTGTCGCCGGCCGTCGCTCGGATTCTTCTTCTTTCTTCCGCCTGGGTCGCACCCCGCGCCAGCTCGCGTCAACCAACGATGTTCGGAACCCTAAGAGGCGGCCGGTGTTTCATCTGATAAGAAACTCTGTGAAGGCTTACCTAACTGAAGATGGACAGATATGATGCTGACCTCACTGGGAAGAAGACGACCTCGCCGTGGCCGAAGGCGGCGCGGCGGACGGACATCGCTGGGGCGGAAGCGGCATCCTTGAACGTGAACTCGCCGGCGGCGTGGTCCACCACTGTCGGCCACATATACTCCTCCAGGCAGCAGAGTGCAGTGTGTTAGGGTTCTTGAGGGTCATCATAAGTTCAGAACGAGAAAGCTGAGTGTCTGCCATTAAATTCAGATCATCAGATGGTGCTTTTTTAGGAAGGATGATGACGATGATGATGCATTTCTTATGCAGAATGTAGAAGATAATTTCATATCTTTTAGCCAAAATGGATTGAGGGAAGGTAAGCATGGAGGATCAGTTAACCACAGGTCACGGTTCCTGCAGGCATAGAGAACTGTTCTCTCCCCCTTCTTTGGGATACACTGCATATAGAAAACAGAGCTTGCTGATGAAACAATATGCTGATAAAGAGGAATCTGCTAATTCAAATGTTATCGATGGCCATTAGTGTGAGAAGGTGAGTACTGAATTAAGAAGGCCTGAGTGGTAACCGTTACCATCGGCCTCCGTCAGTACCGAAACCATCGGCCTCCGTCAGTACAGAAATCTGGAGCATTTTGTATCAGATAACCTAAAGGATTCGCGTGCCAGTATTGTCATTCCGCAATCTGTCAGGAGCTTGAATTCACATGAGAGCAGAATTATGAGAAAGATATACCCAGCATGATTCTGACCAAAATTATCACGTCAGATGCTAATAGCCATTGATGTACTGTCTTTCATCAAATTCTCGCAGTTTTCTAATGGCTTGTCCACCACATTCAGAATCTTGCAAGATCCATTTTTAGAGAAAGAAAAGGTGATCTTGCAATTTTTCAGGTATATGCCCATATGCACATAGTGCTTACTCTCTGACGACACTACTTGAACTTGTCTACTGCTGCGTCGGCTCTGTCATGGAGATCGACCCTCTCTGTATCCCGGGCTTCGACCGCTCCTGTCTCCGCTTCGTGATCGCCCTGCAGCACCCGCGCGTTCCGAACCGCGTGGGCGTCCACCCGCCGAGTGGGCGCGGGATTGTGCTCCGCCAGGAGGGGATCAACTTCTGGCCCCTGGAGCAGCAGTTCGATGAGGCCGGGGACTGGATCCCTTTCTATGGGCCGCCCCCGCCGCCACCTGGCTCCAATGGCCCGGGCCACCTCCCTGCTCTGCCGTCGGTGTTTGGGCCTGCTCCACTGCAGCAGCCGCCTCCGCCGCCGGCCCCGCCTTCCCCCTCGGTGCAAGGCGGCCCGTTGCACCCTGCGGCGTTCTTGGGCGCGAGCATCCTCTGCTTCGGCTTCGTCAACGCGTTCCCGCTCCCGAAGCTGCCTGCTCTACCGATCGTCCTCCACGTCTCCGGCTCTACTCCCATGGCGCCGCATGGCTGCAGCGCCCTTCCGGCCCTGCTGCTGACATGGCACTCGCCTGGGGGCGCCCCCGCGGCCTCGCCCTCTCCTACTGAGACGGGTGCTCAAGACGCTGCTGACGTTGCCTCCCCGCCTCCGCTTTCGGCCGTCGCTCGTGCACGCGGTGGCCGCCGCCCTGCAAAACCGCCGGCCCGGGAGCCGAGGGGCACCAGGAACAGCGCGCGCCTGGCGGCCAAAGACAGCAGGGTGTTTGTCGACGCCACCGCCAAGGCGTCCCAGCTCAAAGCGCTCCAGAACAGCCTCTCCATGTGCTCCAAGCCGGTGCAGGCCTGCTTCGTCAAGAAGAAGCTCCTGAAGAGGACCAAGAGGCCGATCGCGAGCGAGGACCTGTCCTTGCTTGCGGAAGCTGTTGGCCTTGGGGCGGCCACCGCCCAGGCTCTAGACCGTGTCCTGGCCACTGAGGCGGCGCTGGGCAAGGAGCTCGATCTAGTGCTCGCCGGTCGGAAATGATCGCTCTCCCGACAAATGGTGCACTGACTGCTTTGCCTCATTCTGTTAGCAGTAGTGCCGTCCCCCCCCCCCCCCCCCGGCGTTGTCCCTGTTCGCTGCCTTACCATGTCGCTGTTGTTGCTAGTTGCTTCTCCGTAGTTGTAGTCTCTGTTGTTTGTTTCGTTCTTTTCTGTTCCTGTAATCTGAACTTTGACGGGCCCCGGTGCCACCCTGGTTGTGGGAGCCTCCCCCGCCTTACTGGGTCTGCCTGGCGCCTTGCCGCCGGGCCGCCTCCGAGCACGACGCTCGGATTTGTATTCTGGCGACCCCTCCGTTCAAATGAATGCTAAGACTGTCTCCTTCTCGTTGGTCTCCTGGAACGTTTGTGGGCTGGGTGACCGGGACAAATGCACTATCGTCCATGACACCCTGGATGTGGCGCGCCCCACCATTGCTTGTCTCCAAGAGTCGAAGCTCGATGCTGCTGATTTCTCCAAGCTCCGCAGTTTCCTCCCTCGCCATCTCAGCGAATCTCGTTCGGTTGGCGCCTCTGCCACCCGCGGTGGCTTGATCACTGCATGGGATCCCCACGTTCTCACGCTCACCTCTTTCGTCATGCGCAGCCGCACTCTCACAACCTTCTTCTCCTCGACGGCTTCGGGCCGGGCTTCTACTCCGCGGCCTGGGGAACTGTCTCAGCGGACGTCATGGCTCTGGCGCAAGCCTTCCACGAGGGGGCGGCGGAGCTCGACCGCCTCAACCGCGCCTACGTCGTCATGATCCCCAAGCATGCGGCCGCGGTCAAGCCGGGAGACTACCGCCCGATCTGCTTGCAGAACTGCTCACTGAAGATCGTCGAGAAGATGATGACTACACGGCTACAGCGAGACATCCCGAAGCTGATAGACGTGGACCAGACGAGCTTCATAAAAGGGCGATCAATTTCTGAGAATTTCATCTACGCTCTTGAACTGGTGCAGTGCTGCAATCGGCGGAAACTCCCTACCTTGGTCCTCAAATTGGATTTCGCAAAGGCGTTCTATTCTGTGGACTGGGCGTGCTTGGTGCGGGTCATGGAGGTGCGAGGTTTCCCGGAGAAGTGGTGTCGCTGGATCGCATCCATCCTAGAGACTTCCAAACTCGCTGTTCTTGTCAACGGCAATCCGGGTCCTTGGTTCAGTTGCAAGCGAGGTTTGCGGCAGGGAGACCCGCTCTCCCCTTACCTCTTCCTGTTGGTTGCAGATGTCCTTCAGATGATGATCAAGCAGGAGCCCAGAATCAAACACCCGGCCGCTGACGATCTGCCATGCCCTGTCCTCCAATATGCAGACGACACCTTGATCTTGCTCGCTGCTGACAGACAGAGTCTGATTGCGCTGAAGGACACACTGGATTCCTTCTCTGCCGCCACCGGGCTACGGATCAATTTCGACAAGAGTACTATGGTTCCCATGCACACGCCGCCGGCCGATGTGGAAGCCATGAAGAACATCCTGGGATGCAAGGTGGGGGAGTTCCCGCAGTCATACTTGGGCCTCCCCCTGTCCAATGACAAACTGCGGCTGTCGGCGTTCTCCCCGCTCATCGCCAAAGCAGACAGATACCTCGCCACCTGGCAAGCTTCTCCGCTGAATCACATGGGGCGCGCGGTGCTGGTGAACAGTGTGCTCGACAGCCAACTCATCTACACCATGTCTGCGCTGCAGCTGCCGCAAGGGGTGCTCGACGCCTTGGACAGGAAGAGGCGCGGCTTCTTGTGGGTGGGCGAGAGCGCGGCCAGCGGCGCCCAATGCCTGGTGGCGTGGGAAAAAGCTTGCCAATCGAAGGACCAAGGGGGGCTCGGGATCAAGGATTTGGCGGCGCAAAACAAGTGCTTGCTCCTAAAGCTGCTGCATCGCCTCCATCACCCCGGAGGATCAGCTTGGGCGCGGTGGGCACGCGACCGCGTCGACCTGGTGACCATGCACGACGACATCGGTGGCGCTCACTGGAAGCACCTGGAGGAGCTGCTGCCGCTCTACCGTGCCATCACCGTCAGCATGGTGCGCGATGGCCGAGTGACGAGCTTCTGGGAGGACCGCTGGCTATCGCGGGGGCGTCTGTATGAGGCGTTCCCGCTGCTGTTCACGCACGCCGTCGACCACGAAGTCTCGGTCACCACGGTGGTGACTGAAGGTATTGACGACCAGCTGGTGCCGAGGATCTCGCGTGGCGCAGTCACGGAGCTCCAGGAGGTGCGCCGGCTCCTTGCCCGGGTCGTCCTCACGGAAGGCGACGACCGCCGCAGCTCCGTCATGGCGGACGGCCAGAACACCCTGTGGTCTGGGCCTGTCTACGCCACTCTGATGGCGGTGACGGGCGCCCCACCTAGCCCCTTCGCCAAGTTCGTCTGGAAGAACAGAGCGCCGCCGAGGATCCATTTCTTTGCCTGGCTGCTCGTCCATGAGAGAATTCAATGTCGCGCAAACCTTGTGAAGAAACACGTCCTCACCGAAAGCCTCTGTGAAGTCTGTTCCCAGGAAGAAGACTGCAACCACATCATGTTCCGCTGCTCTTTCGCTGCCTCAGTGTGGGCGACCTTGGGCGTCGACGTTGCGACATGTTCTGTATCGCAACTGTGGGAGGTCCCCCGTCCTCAAGCAGTCCCTGCGAAGCACTTCGACTGCTTCATCCTTCTGCTCTGCTGGCACATGTGGAAGCATCGCAACGACGTGGTGTTTGATCGAGCATCTCCGTCCACCGCTCGCTTCTGGGCCTCGTGCCGGGAGGATGCTCGCTTGTGGAGCAATAGATGGCCTGTTGATGACCGGATACTAGCTGAGTCCTGGTGCTCCCTGCTTACATCCATGTAGTACACCACCGTAGGGAATGGGTATACCCCTCTCCGTTTTTATGTAACTTGCTGAAAAACCTGAGCTGTACTAGGCTTTGGCTTGCAACAAGCCCCCAAAATCAATGAAAATTCAGGTGGGGATGCTCTCCCCCCGTGACCGTCAAAAAAAAAAAACTTGTCTATGACAGTGCTGTGATCTCTCTTCGCAGATCAGGAATGGAACAGAGCATTCAGGAACTTGACAAAATCAGAATTGGACCCAGCATTTTAACCGGTGCATCTTCAGCTGATTTGTTCTAAGAGAAAAATAGACACTATCTGGTAGATGATAATCCAAACGAACATGTTTTTTTAAAAAAAAATTATACCCAATCACGAAAACTACAAGTGCGTCTTGCACAGCTAGCATGCTGAAGTAATTTTCCTTTTACAATTTCGAGGCTCAGCTAGAGAATAATTTCAATCTTCTGAGCTTTGCTAGCTGCAACCAACGGATTTCCACCATCAACGTTGAGAACTTCTGTACTTCAAGAAAGGCGGCGCTTTGTGGTGGCAGATGCGGCGGTCGCCGGTCGGCATCCAACCAGCTCTGTCTGAGGCCGATCTGCACAATCACGTCTCGGAGCCGCCACCGCGCCACCTTCAGAGTTCGGAGCTCGCCATTCCCGGCAAGTGCGAGCTCAATCGCGCGGCGCTGGGGTCTGGTCAGATAATGCTGAAGGTCCTGATGGGTGGAGATCTTAGATGAAGCTTCGAGGGTGCCAATGGCAATCGGGCAGGGACGGCGGCGGCAGCGGCAGGCGACGGGCGGCGCTGGATAGGTCTGGGGAGAAGACTGACCCGAACCAGGGGCATTTCTGCAAATAATCGGATTGCGACCGATAATCGCGATCCAATTTAGAGGCTACTTGAAAATTAATAGGGGGTATTTTGTAAATATTCGGATCGCGGTCAACAGTCACGATCCAAATTAGGGGTATATCTGTAAATAATAAGGTGTGTTTTTGTAATATTGATCGCGGTGCAAATCCTCCGCTGCAGCTTTGCCGCCGCGCCGCCTTGTCGCCGGCCGTCGCTCGGATTCCTCTTCTTCCTTCCGCCTGTGTCGCACCCCGCCCCAGCTCGCGTCAACCAACGATGTTCGGAACCCTAAGAGACGGCCGGTGTTTCATCTGATAAGAAACTCTATGAAGGCTTACCTAACTGAAGATGGGCAGATATGATGCTGACCTCACTGGGAAGAAGACGACCTCGCCGTGGCCGCAGGCGGCGCGACGGACGAACATCGCTGGGGCGGAGCGGCATCCTTGAACGTGAACTCGCCGGCGGCGTGGTCCACCACTGTCGGCCACAAATGTTCAGAACGAGAAAGCTGAGTGTCAGCCATTAAATTCAGATCATCAGATGATGTTTTTTTTAGGAACGACGACGACGACGACGATGATGATGATGCATTTCTTCTGCAGAATGTAGAAGATAATTTCATATCCTTCAGCCAAAAATGGATCGAGGGAAGGTAAGCATGGAGGATAGGCCAGTTAACCTGATGGTCACGGTTCCTGCAGGCATAGAGAACTGTTATCTCCCCCTTCTTTGGGATACACTGCATATAAAAAAGAGAGCTTGCTGATGAAACAATATGCTGATAGAGAGGAATCTGCTAATTCAAATGTTATTGATGGCCATTAGTGTGAGAATGTGAGTACTAAATTAAGAAGGCCTGAATGGTAATCGTTACCATTGGCCTCCGTCAGTACCGAAACCATTGGCCTTCGTCAGTACAGAAATCTGGAGCATTTTGTATCAGATAACCTAAAGGATTCGCGTGACAGTATTGTCATTCCGCAATCTGTCAGGAGCTTGAATTCACAAGAGAGCAGAATTATGAGAAAGATATACCCAGCATGATTCTGACCAAAATTATCACGTCAGATGCTAATAGCCATTGATATACTGTCTTTCATCAAATTCTTGCAGTTTTCTAATGGCTTGTCCACCACATTCAGAATCTTGCAAGTTCCTTTTTTAGAGAAAGAAAAGGTGGTCTTGCAATTTTTCAGGTATATGCCCATATGCACATAGTGCTTACTCTCTGAAGACACAACTTGAATTTGTCTATGACAGTGTTGTGATCTCTCTTTGCAGATCAGGAATGGAACAGAGCATTCAGGAACTTGACAAATTCAGAATTGGACCCAGCATTTTAACCGGTGCATCTTCGGTGTTATGCAATTCTGCATTTCAAGTTCCTATTCAGAGTAATATTGTAAGATAATTTGAGCTGAGGCATAGTGAAGTGCCTACTTGTATAGTTATGTAGTAACAGTCCAATCTTATCACTCCAGGCAAGATTATTGATTACATGTTCCCATGATAGGAATATTTCAGTCTTGCTTTTTATCCAGCGAGGGTGTTTAGTGTTGTATTCTCTTAAATATTAGTCATAACATTATTTTGTGTCTTCTTTTTTTTTGTCAGGTTAACTCTGACCCCTAGATTTGTTTATAATTTGTCTCGTGAAGTTACATTTTTAGCTGCACTTTTGTATTGCAAAATTTTGTTGATTTCCTATGTTCGGTTCCTAGTTTGTGCTTGATCTACATTGATCTACAACAGGTCTCGAGTTCCATTGTTCCAACCGAAAGGTCATTCCTGCAACTTTTTTTTTTTGGTCTTCTGTAGAAATAATCATCATGGCTTCAAGCCAATGCAGTTGGTGGTTGCTGATGAACTTCTTTTGAACTTTTCATATTCCGTATGCCCAGAATGCAACTGAAACATCAGTATCATACTTTTGGGGTTGGTATTGTGGTGGCAACTGGCAAGCAATGAAAGACAGGAGGTTGTGCATGTGTGAGGTGCTCACTCAAAATATCTGTACCAAAGTGGACTGAACAAACAACTGAACATGAATGCTGCAGCTTAACCATCAAGGTAGCGAGCTCCCTTGGGATGCTATGTTTTACTTGCTTTTAGCTTTACACCTCTTTTCGAGACTGAACTAGAGAAGAATTTCAATCCTCTGAGCTTTGCTCCCTGCAATCGAATTTTCCACCATCATCTTCAGACACTCCACGCGCACCCAACTCAATTCCTTCTTGTAATTTGCATTGCAGCTTGCAGGTGAGTGTGAGTAAAAAAATATTGAGAGATGGCTGTTTCTGGTAGGAGTGTATAGGACAAGGCGTCTTTCTCTTGCCTTCTCAATTCACTAGATTTATCATTGCATCAACTTTCGTGGCTATCCATTTTAGAAAGGCTGCCATTGTTAAGTGATTCTCTGCTTTCTGAAAGTCCAATGGCTTGCTTCAGCTGAAAGGGCCAAGGAGCTTACCACTTTGGTCCGTATGCCATTGTTTTTTTCTTCTTCTTCTATAGCTGCTGCATCCTTACTTCTATAGACAATTTGATCCTTCAGCTTCAGCCGGTTGGCACGGAGTGCTATAGATACACATCCCTCTTACTTTAAGTGGATAAAGTCTGCATTTGCGTTTTTTTAAAAAAATAAATTAAATGCTTATCCTTGCCATGCTTATCCTTGATCTCAGTTGCTCCTGATGCTGCTGCTGCTGATGACAGATCATGCCATGCAGGCATGCTTATCCTTGGTCTCAATTGCTATTTTCCTACTGCTGTGGCTGTTGATGACACATCAATTTATATAGTTTGCTTTTCTTCTTGTTGTGTAGCTTTTGAACGGGAGGAAAACTTACCTGTGCCGAGCTTAAAAAGAGCTTGATGTTTATCTGCATTTGGGTGCGTTGACGGTCTACTGATGATGCTCGTGGAATAAATAAAAAGCAGAGCAGACAAGTAGATATTTATCGACTCGATGCTCATGGCTTTCGCTAACGTTGTTGTTTGGCCCCCACTTGGTTGTTAATGTCAAATAGTTAGGCCGATGGATTAGTCCAAGTTTGACGAAAGCGAAAGCATGGGCACTCAGATTTTTTTTTTTCCTTTCGCGAGTTCTGAGCTGCTGTGCTGCTCATTAGGCGAGTCTAGCTAATTGCTCAGAGAGGAGCAGGGCAGAGGCCACAGCGGCAGGTTGCGACGACGGATAGGGCGAGAGTAGTGTTGGCACCATCTCCAGTTCTCCATCATCGCGTACGCCCCGCGTCTTTTGCTCGTCTCGCGTGGGTCGCCGATCCGATCGCGACGTGGTGGTGCCGGTGCGCGCCGGCGGCCGGCCGGCGTGCGCAGGGAATTTACAGTCGAAGTGACCGATCGAGAGGACCCAGACGCGGAGCGGTGGGTCCGTGGGTCCGTGGTGGTTTCGGCGTCGCTTTCCGGCGAAATATCTCTCTCAGCGGCCGCGCACTCGGCCGCCGCCGTGACAGCGACCGGCTGGGGTGCTGATCCGGGCGGGGCACCCGGTGGGAGGGTGACGACGGGATGCCAATGGCTTTCCATCTATCCATCCATCCCTCGCATTCCCTTTCCTACCTTGTGCTCCCAATTCTTTGCGTGCAAGTGCAGAGTTTGGATTTATTATTACCACTCTCTGAGTCTGAGCTCTTATCTTGTTACTAGATTGCGTGCGTCACTCTTTTAGTTTTCTTCTCCATGGAAGCCTATCTTTAGCTTCGTTGGGGGAGCTGGCCACCACCACTTCTCGTCAGGTAGCAGCTAGCTTCATCTCTATCCCTTCAGCGCTACTTATTTTTCCCCTCCCATAGCGTCGATCGATTAGTACCGAACCGGGATATGATCAATGTCATCCAAGTACATGTTTTTCAAAAAAAAAAAATCCATCTAAGAACACCGATTTCGAGAGCGCTGCAATCGGTAGTCACTAGATAGTCTCCTCACAGTCAGCCCCCAGGTCGTAGCAGCAGGCATGTGTGGGTTGCAACATCTCTGTCGCAAGTTCCCAACGATATGATGCTCTATCAGCAGCTAACCTCTCGCGCATGTGGCCCAGCTGAATTCCGATCCATTTCTCTCTGTAGTGGAAAGTTCCAGAAGCGTAGGATGGATACGTATCGCTCACGCGTGCCAATCGGTTGCCGATTGGTGCAAGAAATTTGGCGTGTGTGATCGATGCTGCCTATACAATTGGCCGGGCAGTCCCACGTCAGTCTGCAGATGTTTTGCACCTCCATTTCGACACTAGCTTTGGGTGTCCAACTAGCTGCTGGACACTAGTGTCTAGTGCTTGGCTTACGAGAGGGATACAATATGATCTTCAAAGTGAGGTTAATGGTTAACATTAACCCCACTTGGATTGGATACACACAAGGCTTTTCAAAGTATTTCGAGACCTTTATCTACAGAAACACATTGTAGACTTGTAGTGGGTCGTTTGAAATGCTTTTTTTTTGGGGGGGTCCACGATCACATGTGTACTCCGATGCAAAGCCAGCTTGTGTGTATAGTCTTGTAGATGTCTCGCCTATGACACCGTGAGAAAGCCGGGTCTTTGCAAAGCGCGCGCCGGAGGAGCTGGGGCTCGAGGCATTCGAAATCATCTTTGCCATCGCCGGTGGAAAAGATCAAAGATGCGAGCTGTCCTCCACCATCATCTGCAGACACCATTACGGATCACGGAGCAGTATAGATTCTGTTCTGTGCCCATGCAGCGCAGGCGGCCAGATAAACAAGCGCTCTACTCCACTAACCAACCCCTGCGCCACTGTCCGCTCCAAAAATTAAAAAAAATTAATAACAAAACTAACAATGGGCCCACATGAGAACAACAACGTCAAGCGGCCGGGTCATTAAACTCTCCAGTTCGAGGCAGGCTGCGACCACTTCTGCAAGCCGAGAAATCTGCTGCTAGTTCCGTGGTTTGCAGTTGCAGTCCAAAACCCAACAGAGGAATCATCGCATCTCGCGGCGACTTCTCACTCCTCGCGCACAGGGCCTCCTCTACTCATCTTCTTGTCTGAATTCATGCATTCTCCAAAGGCGGCGGCCTGATTTGGGAGCATATCGATCGCTCTTTCGCTTCCCAGATCGTTGGGATCACCGGATCAGGTACAACTCCTCGATCGATCGGATAAAGAATTTGTCTTGTGAATTGAGTCTTTTTCCTGTTTCCTGTGATCTTAATGTTTGCATGCGCTAAAGAATTTGTCTTCCCAGACTAAAGATTGTTGAATCCTACATACTTTTGGTTATGAAACACAGATGGTGTACTCATGTAGTTCCTCAACTGTGGACTTGATGTTAATTTACGGTCACATATAGACACAAATTGTTCCTATCGGCAGTTGGTTTGTCCCGTTGTGTGTATTACAAATGTGCGCATGTAGTTGCCATGAGTAGTTTTATCTATTAGACCCGGAACAACACACTAATGTAAATGTGTAATAGTTGGCATCATCAGGAACAATCCACACCGCAGGATCCCGCTCTTGTGTACATGGACTTTCTTATTTTGATAGATTTCTTCGAAGTCTTCGTGGAATCTGTGATGTAGAATTTGTAAATTTAGTCATGGGCACCTTTTTGATCGGGTTAAATGACAAATATAAATTCAATTCATCAAACATGTATGTGAGTCGCAGGAGAATCATATATAATTCACAACTCAATAGACAAAGTGAAGTATAACTTAACTTCCTAAGGCAGCCCAAATGTGGATCTACTTATCTTGACGTATAATTGGTGTTACAAGACACTAATAAAGTATTATTTAATTGTGAAAAGAACAATGAATTTGCTCTTCATATTCATATTAAAACAATTCAACAGATAGTTGCATGGAAATTAACATTTTCATTTCTAAAGTTTTTTTCACTAACTTTTTATGTTCTTTTGATAGCATTTGGCTTTCAGTAAGAGGAGATAAAAGTATCAAGGGATGCTGAAATTATGTGCATGGATGATAGAGTAGCATGTCTAAGGACTGGCAGGGCAGCCAACCATATTGGTAGTTCTCATGATTTTGATGACATCAGAGTACAATATGAACAACAATTGCTCCATGTGCAAACGTACAATGGGGCTAGGCATGGCAGTTCAACCATCACCTTAGGTTACTCTCTTGGAGGACACCGGTGAAATTGTTGGTTATTTGTGGACACCTTCAACATCATTTGGTGCTCATTATCAACTTTATGAGTTTAAAAATCATTACTTTTGTCCATAAAACATTGTGAAGATGACCGAGAAAGGAAATATTCTTATGCAAAGATATGAGATGGGAAAGTTAATTGGGAAAGGAAGTTTTGCCGAAGTGTACCATGCTCGTTGTGTTAACACTTCACAAAGTGTTGCTATCAAGGTGATTGACAAAGATAAGATCTTTAAGTGTGGTCTTATGGATCAAATAAGTCGAGAGATTTCGGTGATGAAATTGGTGAAACATCCAAATATTGTCCAACTATATGAGGTGATGGCTACTAAAACCAAAATATATTTTGTGTTAGGATACATCAAAGGAGGAGAGTTGTTCAAAAAGGTTCAACGAGGAAGGCTAAAAGAAGATCTTGCTCGTAAATATTTTCAAGAACTAATTAGTGCTATTGATTTTTGTCATAGTAGAGAAGTTTATCATCGTGATTTGAAGCCTGAAAATCTTCTTCTTGATGAAAGTCACAATCTCAAGATCTCAGACTTTGGTTTAAGTGCACTTCCAGATTGCAAGAGACAAGATGGGTTACTCCATACAAGTTGTGGTACTCCAGCATATGTTGCTCCAGAAGTAATAAGTAGAAAAGGTTACGATGGTGCAAAGGCTGACATATGGGCTTGTGGAGTGATTCTATATGTGTTGTTGGCAGGCTATCTTCCTTTCCAGGATAAGAACTTGGTAGACATGTATAAGAAAATTTGCAAAGCACAACTCAAATGGCCAAATTGGTTTTCTTCAGATATTCGGAAGCTTTTGCGGCGTCTTCTTCATCCAAATCCTAATGCACGGATCTCTATTGCAGAAATTATGGAACATCCTTGGTTTAGAACTAGTCATCCAAATCATGGAAGATTCTCTGATTATACCATGAATTCAACCGATAATGTTATGCCTATTGACATGAATTTGGCTTTGGATCATTCCAATGCCAATACTGTTGAGGGTAATCAAGCAGTAGAAAAACTTACAAATTTGAATGCTTTTGACATCATCTCACTTTCAAATGGATTTGATCTCTCTGGCATATTTGAGGAGAACTCAAATAAGGAGGAGGCTAAATTCACATCTACCAATACAGCTTCGATAATCATTGCAAAGCTCGAGGAAATTGCAACAAACTTGCGACTAAAGATAACAAAGAAATGTGGTGGATTGCTAAAGATGGAAGGTTCCAACCCAGGAAGGAAAGGTCTGATGTCCATAAATGCTGAAGTATTCCACATCACTCCTAATTTTCATCTAGTAGAGATAAAGAAAACCAATGGTGATACCCTTGAGTACCAAAAGGTTATGAGACAAGGTATGAGGCCAGCACTGAAAGATATTGTGTGGGCTTGGCAAGGTGAGCAGCCTGGAAATGAGAAGCAACAATCGTAGATGTCGTGAGAAGTGTAATGATAGTAGAAATTGTGGCAAAATAAAACTCTAATTGTTGACTCAATAATGCATTTCTTCTTCTTCTTCTTCTCCTTCTTTTTCTTAGTAGAGTTTTACACTTCTATTGGCAGCAAATAGTTTTTATTTTAACGAAGGTTTTCTTAAACCAATGTTTTTGATTGCCGAAAATCTGCAAATTACTAAAAGGCAGAATAGCCAATTTCATCCTCAAACTATTGCTTAAGGCTCAATTTCATCCGTGAATTATGAAAACGGCCGTTTTAATCCTCAAACTCTCGTAATTGGCTCAAATTCATCATTGGGCTAACATGGAGCTCCACACTGGCTTGCCATGTCATTGCATTGATAGTCAAATACTCTTTTTACCCTGCTCCTACCCTACGCATGTGCCCCACCGGTTGCGTCCTGCCAGCGTTGGCCGACGCGATGACTAGTCGGCGCCCTCCTCCCCACATGCCGCTCGTGCCCTCCACACGGGACGACGCACCACCGCCCTTGTCGCCCTCTCCATCCCCAACGTGCCGCTAGCTCCCTCCTCTCCTGCTCGTCCACGTCGGCGTATTGAGCCGCGAACAAGCAAGAGCACCAGTAGCGACTGGGTGGAGCAGCAATGGCCCTCATCCCTTCCCGACGGCTACCCACATCCGTCCCCGAAGTCCCAGTTGGATGGCAGTGATGGCAGCGGCGGAGGGGGCAAGATCGCAGACGCGAAGATCGAGAAGGAGTTGGTGGTCCAAGACCTGGCGATTGGGGTCAGGCTGAGCGGCGGTGGTGGCAGTGGAGGAGGTGGTGGCTGCGGCTGGTGGCGATGGTGCGCCGCGGACGAGTGATGCTCCGGCTCAGCGTTGGTCGTTGGAGAAGTGCAGCAGCGAGGCCCCCTTGGCTCACAGCATGCGCAGGACGCGGCCGCTGCGGCAGCTCGTGGCCGGTGGGCACGCCACACGCACGTAGGGGTAGGAACAGAGAAGGGTCAAAAAGATATTTGACTATCAAAGCTAACCGGGCGAGGACATGACGAGCCAGCGTGACGCTCCACGTCGGCCCAATGACGAATTTGAGTCGGTTGCGTGAGTTTGAGAATCAAAATGGTCATTTTCGTAGTTCAAAGACGAAATTGAGCCCTGAGCGAAAGTTTGGGAACGAAATTGGCTCTTCCGCCTTACTAAAAGGAAAACAATTTTACATAAACCAAGATTCAATATATTTTTTGTTAGCACAATAGAAATATATACTTATTTTTATTTTATCTGAATTTGCTCTCGACCTAATTGTGGCTCAGCTGTAGACTTTCTAATTCCACCTGAATGGGCACACCATATGTGCCAATTCACTATCCTTGTGTTATCTAGTATTGAGTTGATGCAAGGACAGACACGTACCCTAAAGCTAGCTGATGGACAATCTGAGTCAAACAAATTTTGCTTCAGAAGAAAAAAGGAGAATGCGGCAGTTCACTTGTGGTCTGATGGTAGTATGACACCCTACTTTCACCTTACAACAATCTTTGGAACTCTGTTTGCCGAATCTACACCCGAGAACAAGAATGCAAAATACGGTGAGAGCTGCCTTGTGTTGGGGATTCAAGAATTGGATGGAACCCCCGAACAGGTGAGAGCTGCCTTGTGTTGGGGATTCAAGAATTGGATGGAACCCCCGAACATGTACGGAAAGAAACTCATGAATACATTCGTGAAGGAACTCAAGAACTCGGAGACAAGAAATCTCCGAAAGCCTGTATTTCTCCTCAAAAGTCATGAACCCCCTTTACACGTGCCCCCCGGTCCCCTTTTATAGGGAGACGAAGGGACTTTTACATTCCGATATTACCCTCGAATCTAAAGAATATTCCAAATGGGAACATGTACATGAATGTCTTTTACATCCCGTAATTTACGGAGCTAACTTCAGATATTTGCAAGCTTGCCATTCGTTCACACCTCGAACCCGGACTTATGACGCCGCGCCTTTGACTCGGTCCGTTCGTGACTCTTGCCTTCATTCGTGAAGATCACTGAGCGTATAGATTCCCGCTTCGGAGGTCCGAACCCGGCACCGAGGCCAAGTTTCCCGAGCCGCAAGGTTCCCCGAAGTTTTCATCCTCCTGAAACTGCGAACACATTCACGAACAATTTCGTGAACACATTCACGAACAATTTCGTGAACTCAAGCATCTTCAGCGAACCTTTCGCCCGAAGATTTCAACTGGGTTAGTTTTCTGTTCATATTTCGCACAAGTTATAATTCATGAAAGTTGAGACCGCGTTCTTCGGAAATCACACGGAACAAAACGCACTGCTTGGCCCTTTCTCGTTCAAATTACCGAATTCATGAAAATCCCAAAATCTCCGAAGATTCGAGGGTGAAAGGTTTTTACCCAATTCCCCAACACTAGCCCCTCGGGGAAGCGGGTTGACTCCGACGATCCGTTTCCACAAAAATTTCTCGAATTGTGGTAAAAACGTCACCCTCGGAACGTCGGAGTGTACACGTGTCCCCCTCTGGGCGGTGCAACGGTTATATCGAGATACCTTCTCGAAACTACCCCCTCTCCCCTATAAATAGAAACTCCGCGCGGTAACTTTGTTTCACCATTACGCCGTTTTCTTTGAAATTTTCTGGTCATCTGCGCTTCGATCTTCACATCTTGAGATTTCGGAAATTCTGCAATCTTTTCGTTCTCCGAAGGTAATTTCTTCTCCTCTCTTATATTCTTGAATGTCATCTTTGTTTTCTTTGATTTTCCGTTACTCCCTTGTTTTGACTTTTCGTTAAATAATTTTTTTTTGAGGTGGCTCGCACTAAAAGCACTACCAGACTAATGATTGCCGAAGAATTAGCCGCAGCCAGCCTCCCTCCAACATCGGAGAACATTCCCCCAAGTGCTGGAAACCCAATTACTGAAACTATTCAAGAATCTGGACGTTGCGAAGATGGGGAGATCAAATCTAGGAATAATTCTGTCGATGATGAGGATATTTCGAACGTCGAAGTTAATCTGAACGAGCTTATTGGTTCGAAATCTTCGGAAGGATATTGACAAGAGTATTGACGTCATAAACACTCTTCGTGGCGCAAATGACGAACTTGTCACACAGAACGCTGATATTGCCAAGACTCTTGGTAAAAAAGAGAAGGTTATTCTGAAGCTTGAGAAAGCACTTAATGAGCGGCGTGAAGCTATGAGTAAGGGCGCTGATGGCATTCGGAAGAATTTCAAACTTTTGTTTGAAAAATACAGCGAAGCTCTTGGGCAGTTCGGTACTCGTCCCAACCCTTTCCCTGAGAATGAAGATGCTTCAGTAGTGATGGATTGGATGCTAACTGAATTCAAAGCTCTTCCTAAAGTCATCTCTGGTGCTAGTGATTTTGCTATTGTCTTCAATGTTGAGAGCTTACTCAAACTTCTTGAAAATTATGACTGCGTTGATCTTAAGAAGTTTCGTGGAACGATTCAGCAATTTCCAGATGCTTCAATTCGAGCAAATGAAGATGTTCGGGCAGTTAAAGTCAAATTCATGAAAGAATTCTGGATTGCCAGTGGTAGAGAATTCGCGAAGAAAACTGCTCGCGACAAACTTGAAGAGGTGGCTATCTCCTAAAACTTTGAATTCTTCCTTTTTTTCTACTCTATTGTGACTTTGCTTAATGTGTCACTTCTTGATTCTTTCATTTATTGAATTCCTTCAGCTCATGAGGAAGGAAACGAGCGATGAAATTCGCGAAGCTCTTGAACTAAGTTCTAAGTCTGACGATCAAGCTGGCGAAGAAGGTGATGCTGAAGATGGCTCGAGCAGTAGTAGCATCAGCGAGGACAATGACGGGGAGGACAGCAGTTCGTACCAGTTCTCCGAAGGTTGTCATTGACGAATGAAGCAGAATTTGCTCAAACTATTGCTTTTGTTAGAACTGTGAACTTGTATATTCGTGGGTCATGACCCGCTTTTCTAAACTTTGTTTTGTAAACTTTAACCTACGCAGGTCCTGCAAGGTGGGCCTGTGCAGGACGTCATACCTTTACGTTTCTATCGCTAAGACACTGTAGTTAGTGGTGAATCCTGGCGTTTGTACAAAGAAGTTCATCCTGGACGCAAGTTCTTTGATTTTTGTCTCTTGTGCTGTCAGTATTTTTTGATGCGTAGCTTTTAGCTAGGTTCATTCTTTCTTTTTCGTGATGGTTATGCCCTTGCAACTGGGGCTTCATGTTCGCGCACCTTCGTGAAGACGGAGCCCCTAAGCCCCATTAGTGACGACTGCGACTTCGCTTGTGCTTGCGATATTGCTGAAAATAGAGGTCGTAAGCCAGGTCATGTTGTTGAGTTGCCTTTCTGAACTTTGGCTCACCGAAGCTATGTAACGTACTCTATGAAATTTTGTATGAAACTAAGGCAATAAACTCATTTTTTAAGAAAAAACATCACCCTTCCCACTTTGCTGTTTTCATGCAAAATTTCATGGATGTTTCCTTTTGGTTTCTTTTGTTCTCTCTCATCGCGTAATGATTTGCATTTCATCAGAGTAAGTCAACAAAATTTGTTTCATGAATTTTGTGGACTTGCGCCTATATGGCAAACTTGCCTAGGTTGATATCGCAACCTTCAGTTGCTTCAACCGGATTGTGCGATTGCTATTTTTACGAAGATAACTGAGCCCCTTAGCTCAAAGAATAACATTTTTGGCTAGAAAAGCTTTTCTGGATAGACATAACTTCATAGATTTTTTCATGTATTTTCGCCACTATGCTAATTTATTCTTACAGCTGAAAAAAATTAATTGCTACTTCATGAATTTTCTCATGAAAATTTCGAGCCAAGATGTTGAGACTTTCCGGGCCACAACCTTCTGTTGTTTCCGCCCATTTGGTAGGATATCCCTTTGCTCTGGGATTTGGGCCACAACTTGTTGTTGTCTCAGGCCTTTCGGTAGGATGTCCCTTTAAGGTGGGATCTAGGCCACAACTTGTTGTTGTCTCAGGCCTTTTGGTAGGATGTCCCTTTAAGGTGGGATCTAGACCACAACTTGTTGTTGTCTCAAGCCTTTTGGTAGGATGTCCCTTTAAGGTGGGATCTAGGCTTTCACGGAGCCTTCGGCTATCAAGGAGCCTCTTCTTAAAACTTCTCTTTTCACTTTTGTAATCTCGGGTATTATGGAGCCCTTTCGCGAACTTTTCTTTCACATAAATGGATTTCAGCTATCACGGAGCCTTTCACGAACTTTTCTTTCACACGATGGAATTTCGGCTTCACGGAGCCTTTCACGAACTTTTCTTTCACACGATGGAATTCCGGCTATCACGGAGCCTTTCACGAACTTTTCTTTCACACGATGGAATTTCGGCTATCACGGAGCCTTTCGCGAACTTTTCTTTCACACGATGGAATTTCGGCTATCACAGAGCCTTTTCATGGATTTTCTTTCTCACTTTGGAACTTCGGCCGTCACGAGGCCCTTTCATGGAATCATCCCTTCACTCTGGGATTTCGGCCATCACGAGGCCCTTTCATGGAATCATTCCTTCACTCTGGGATTTCGGCCATCACGAGGCCCTTTCATGGAATCATTCACCTCATTTGGAAATTCTCAAAACATACGAATTGGGGGGAAACTCCTTTCATAAATGATAGAAAGAGTATTTACATAGTATTACATAGTGGGTTTCAATGGAAAGTAAGCATTTGAAAGTAGCACTGTAGAAGAATGTAAACTTATTTCCTTGTAATGTGATCTTTCTAATTCATGCATGAGATGTATTCATGTAATGCGACGCTTATAATGCATGCTGATGCATATTAATGAAATGCTTGGATATGCATATATTTATTTAAGTTATGAGAATGTTCGGAATCATGAAGGTTATAATCTGGTGCTTTGAAAACCATTCTTTCACAAGAGTCCATTGATTGATGAATACCAAAAGATGTAATCCCAATGGATGATGAAAGCCAAGTTGTTAAGATGATTCTAATAGATGATGAGACGAAGTGTCCATCTGTAAAAATATCATGTCCCAATTCGATGAGAACCAATATACCTGCAATTGAGGAAGCATCTGTATTTTTTGAAGGATATTTCAATCAGAAGTATGATATCATCACAAATAAACAGATAAGTCGACAAAAGTTTGACCAAAAGCTTTTGTGGACTTACATTAGCTTTAGTCGATGTAGCAACCCTAAGTTGCGTTCGACTATTAATTTTGGACTTAGTTCTATGAAGGATGAAAATTTCATTGAAAACGAGTACTCACACAGGTGAAGTCCTGTAGGTTAACAAGAAAAATTTCTAAGGAACAAAATGAGTTTCTAAGCATAGCCCCTCTAGTGTTCTAGAAAAGTTTTCAACATAACAAAAACTTCTAAAAGAGATGACAGTATGTAAATATGATTAAATAATATATATTTTAAAGGATACGACCTGCAAAATAGATATATTAGTGATACACATATAGCAATATGTATAACCTTCGTAAGTGCAATTGAGCAATATACGAAAATCATAGAATATTCACTTTGGTCACTTTGATAGATAGCTTCGAGGATTTTTTTCTTTTATCGTAGTTTCCTTGTCTATCGGCTCGCAGGTTCTTGAATTTTGGCAAGGTTCCATTCATTGCTAAAGATTCTAGATTTTCTTCTCATGTCATTGAGTTTCCAACTGCTGAGCAAAATTTCCATTCCGAGATTTCGCTCACCCTGAGATTCTGAGATTTCGCTCGTTCCTAGATTTCGAGATTTCGTTCGTTTCGAGATTCTGCTCATTTCAAGATTCGGAAAATTCACTCATTCTGAGATTCCGAGATTTTTCTTCTTTTGAGATTCTGAGATTTTTCTCCTTCCGAGATTCCGAGAGTTTTGTTCTTCCGAGATTCCGAGATTTTTGTTCTTCCGAGATTCCGAGATTTTTATTCTTCCGAGATTCTGAGATTTTTCTCTTTCTGAGATTCCGAGACTTGGGTCGTTTCCAGATTCCTAGATTCTGGGATTTTCGAGATTCCAAGACTTCCGAGATTCCGAGGCTTCGCTCGAGTTTTGCGAGATTCTGAGATTTTGCTCACTCCAAGATTCTGAGATTTTGCTGGTTCCGAGATTCCGAGATTTCGCTTGTTGAAAGATTCCGAGATTTCGCTCGTTGAAAGATTCAAAGATTTCACTTGTTGAGAGATTCCGAGATTTCGCTTGTTCTGGGATTTCGAGATTCCGAGATTCCTATCCTTCCAAGATTCTGAGATTTTCCTCCTTCTGAGATTCTGAGGTCTTTCTCTTTCCAAGATTCTGATATTTTTTCTTCAGAGATTCCGAGATTTTTCTCCTTCTGAGATTCTGAGATTTTTCTCATTCTTTGATTCTGAGGTCTTTCTCTTTCCAAGATTCTGATATTTTTTCAAAGATTCTAAGTTTTTTCTCCTTCTGAGATTCCGAGACTTTTTTTTTTCTGAGATTCCGAAATTTTTCTCATTCTGAGATTCCGAGACTTTTCTTCTTTTGAGATTCCAAAATTTCGCTCGAGGTTTATGAAATTCCTGCGAACATAGGAGTTAGCATAGATAATATGTATATTATTGTTCTACGAGTTTTCGCTCGAGGTAACGAGGTTCTGAGATTCTGGTTGTTTTGAGATTTCCGAGATTCCGCTTGTTTCGAGATTGCGCTCGACGTTGCGAGGTTCCGAGATTGCGCTCGAGGTTGGTGAGATTCCAAAATTCTGCTAATTCCGAGATTCCAAGATTTCACTTGTTCTGAGATTCTGAGATTTTTCTCATTCCGAGATACTTTTCTTCTTCTGAGATTCCGAGATTCCAAGATTTTTTCTTTTTTCGAGATTCCGAGAGATTTTTCTTCTTCTAAGATTCTGAAGTCTCGCTTGTTCAAATATTCCGAGATTTTTCTTCTTCCGAGATTCCAAAATTTTGCTCGAGGTTTCCGAAATTCCTTGGCACTTGGTAGCATGTGCATGAGGATGTACAACTTCAGATGCATTCAGGAAGCCTTGGGAACGGCGGCAGGCAACAGCTGCTTTGCTTGGTCATGCATGTTGTGCAGATGTGATGACGACATTTGATCTGTTCACTAGGTTCCATGTTTGCCGGCTTCGACAGTTATCCTGGCAGCAGCTTCAAGACGTTCCGCTCGAGGTCATGAAATTCTGAGATTCTGGTGATTTCAAGATTCTGAAATTCCTTTTGTTCTAACATTATGAAATTTCACTTGTTCAAAGTTTCTAGAATTTCGCTCGTTTCGAGATTCCAAGATATTTTTCTTCTTCTAAGATTCCGAAGTTTCGCTCGTTCAAAGATTCTGAGATTTTTTTCTTCTGAGATTTTGAGTTTTTTCTTTTTTCTGATATTCCGATATTGAGGATCATCACTGCTAAGTTCAGACTTTCCTACAAACTATGATTTTTTGACGATGAGCAGGTTCTAGCAACAAGTTTCGAGGCTAGGGTAGTGGCAGCCTCGAGTTTGAATTCTTTCTATCGAGATTGATGTTTGTACTAGCTTCCAACTGATTGATAGCAAGCACTTCAGTCAGGGTTTTTTTACCGACCGCCGGGTGGTTACCGCCGGCCGGCGGTAAGGGTATACCGTAACGGTATAAATGGTTACCGATTTTTACCGTTCGAATTCAAATTTTCAAACAAAATGCGTAGTGCAAACGGTTTTTTTCGGTATACCGCTCGGTAGGAACGGTAACCGGAGCGGTATAAATGGTTAGCATTCATACCGCTAGTTTTTTTTGTTTTTTCTTTTTCTATTCAACTTCTAAAGGTCGAAATAAATACTAAATGCACTTAAATTTAAAAAATTTTGACACCATTGGCTTCTATAAATCATGAAGTATTTTTTAGGGATTTTTGTAGAATTTTTCATTTTTGAGCCTCATGGGCTTTAACGGGCCGCCGACTCTTTGTTTTCTTTTTCTTTTTCTATTTAACTTCTAAAGGTACGCACTCAAATTTGAAAATTTTTAACACCATTAGATTCTATAAATCATGAAGTATTTTTTAGAGATTTTTCTAGAGTTTTTCATTTTTTGAATTCAAATTTGAAAATTTTGAACTCTAGCGGTTTTCAACTTCCGGTACCGTTACCGTCCCGGAGCGGTATAAATGGTAACCGCGGTTACCGCCCTGGTTACCAACGGTAAAAAAAACCCTGACTTCAGCACCTCGTGCAGAGAGAAAACAAAGCACCAATCGTTAGAAAAAAAACATGATGTCAGCCAATTTTTTTTTCCGAATCCAAAGAGTGACTTCGAAGGAAACAAGATTGAAGTATTTTATTTGAAAGAAAAAAAAGAACTGTGCCCAAGGTATCTCTGTAGCCAGCTTAACTTTCGCGAGGGACTTAACTTTCTTGAAGTTTTGAACCTCAAGGGTAGTGGTTGCGGCTTCCCGAAAATTTTGCTTTGCTCCAAAGAAATCACCATCGAGGGTGATGAGGAGAATATGACGGCGCCAACAACCATGGCTAACACCATCGATCTTCGGAAGAAAACTCTACGTTGTGGTAAGTTTGAATTTTGTTTCCTGCAGACTGCTCAATCTGAGATTTCAAGATTTTGCTTGTTCCGTGAATCCGAGATTCTACTTCTTCCGAGATTTCACTTATTTTGAGATTCCGAAATTCTAAGATTCCAAGATTTCGAGAATTTGAGATTCCAATATTCCGCGGTTTTTCTCATTCCAAGATTCCGAGATTTTTATCCTTCCAAGATTCTAAGATTTTTTCTCCTTCTATGATTCCGAGATTTTTCTTCTCCAGAGATTCCGAGATTTTTTCTTCTTAGATTCCGAGGGACTTTTCTCCTTCCGAGATTTCGAGATTTTTCTTCTTCCAAGATTCTGAGATTTTTCCTCTTCCGAGATTCCAAAATTTTCTTTTTCTGAGATTCAGAAAATTTTTTTCTTCTGAGATTCCGAAAAATTTCTTCTTCTGACTTTCCGAGATTTTTCTCTCATTTTTTCTTCTCGTGAGATTCCGAGATTCCGGTTGTTCCGAGATTTCCAAGATTCCGGTTGTTCCGAGATTGAGTCTCGCCATTGCATCATTTCTAAGGAGTGTCTTTGCTTTGACGAGGTTCGAGGTTGATTAATATTTTGCCAATCCCATGTTTCGTATGTTTCATGAGTTTTGCTTTGGAGCTTCGGAGTGCAGCTTAAACTGCGAGGTTCCACTGTTTGGCTTGATTCCATGACATGACTTTCCAAAAAGTAGCTTCGTGACATGATCATAATTTTCCAAATTTCCTCCTAGCTTCGGGTATTTGTAGAGACATCTAAACTTTGGCGAGATGGCCTGAATTTTTATTTATGAACCTCGGTGGTGATGATCACTGCTTCCTAAGACTTGCACTGAATAACAAGTGACATAGACCCTCGGTGTTTCGCTATAAGTGGGGCGATTTCAATTTTCTGGAGCTCTGAACTTCGAGATGACTTTTTGTGAAATTGTGTTGTACAAAAGAGATAAATCACCATCGAGGTGATGGAAAGCTCACACTTGAAACAAAATCCATGTCTAGCACCTTCGATCTTTGGAAGAAAATTTTTGGTCATGGTAATCATGAACTTTATTTCGTGCAGAACCACGGTGGGCGCCAATGTTGGGGATTTAAGAATCGGATGGAACCCCCGAACATGTACGGGAAGAAACTCATGAATACATTCGTGAAGGAACTCAAGAACTCGGAGACAAGAAATCTCTGAAAGCCTGTATTTCTCCTCAAAAGTCATGAACCCCCTTTACACGTGCCCCCCTGTCCCTTTTTATAGGGAGACGAAGGGACTTTTACATTCTGATATTGCCCTCGGATCTAAAGAATATTCCAAATGGGAGCATGTACATGAATGTCTTTTACATCCCGTAATTTACGGAGCTAACTTCAGATATTTGCAAGCTTGCCATTCGTTCACACCTCGAACCCGGACTCATGACGCCGCGCCTTTGACTCGGTCCGTTCGTGACTCTTGCCTTCATTCGTGAAGATCACTGAGCGTATAGATTCCCGCTTCGGAGGTCCGAACCCGGCACCGAGGCCAAGTTTCCCGAGCCGCAAGGTTCCCCGAAGTTTTCATCCTCCTGAAACTGCGAACACATTCACGAACAATTTCGTGAACTCAAGCATCTTCAGTGAACCTTTCGCCTGAAGATTTCAACTGGGTTAGAAAGTTTTCTATTCATATTTAGCACAAGTTATAATTCATGAAAGTTGAGACCGCGTTCTTCGGAAATCACACGGAACAAAACACACTGCTTGGCCCTTTCTCGTTCAAATTACCGAATTCATGAAAATCGCAAAATCTCTGAAGATTCGAGGGTGAAAGATTTTTACCCAATTCCCCAACACCTTGCCCTGGTCATATGCAGAAAGTGCATACATCTTTGGAGTACTTGATTGGGCTGGATGGAGCACTATGCTTAGCTGTTCGCTATCAGTGAGGATAGAAGGGTAGAATTACAGATCGATGGGCTGGGACAACTTGCTCCCTGACTCTCGTGCTCGGTGCCCGATCGTTTCTTTCAGCATCTCTTTCGGCTTTTGCCAGCCAGAGGGATTTCTTCTCTTCAGAATTTCCAAGTTGCGGCTAAATGTCTAAATTATCCTCTTCACCTGCAGTCATCAGTAGAGTAAACCACGTGCTGAGACAGTGAGACGGATCAAAAAGGCAACAAAGAAAAAAGAAACGTCGACAGCAGGGTTCGAACCTGCGCGGGCGTAGCCCAACAGATTTCAAGTCTGTCTCCTTAACCACTCGGACATATCGACTCTTTGCGTCAACCGACATAACTACATTCTACTTATTAATAATATTAAACCATAAAGTTGAAGAAGAGCACACGCGCAAATGCTATCGAAGCACTTGCGAAAATTTTATTCCCCCGTTTTTTTAAAAGATACCTTGCCGTCACAAACATGGTTACATGTGCATTTTATTATGAAAGCTCGATTTTTTAATGTAAATTTACTTCTGATACTCTGCTCGCAAAATAGACATATTTTTGATATAAATGATGTATATAAAAGAAATTAATAGTAGTGCTTCATAAGGGCGTCAAATAGTGATTTGTTCACTTCGGCAAAAGAAAAACAAAAAGGTTTCTTGCACAACATTGTATCCAAACATAGGTCCAGTAAAGATCGAACTGCTAGGTGCCTCAACCAGAAAGGTAAAAAAACATTGGATCCAAACATATAGATCTCAATAGCATACAAGGTAGAGAACTATCAACTCTACTCTAGTTAGCAGCAAAAATTGCTACCTGTTACATTTCATACAAGGACCTAAAGGCGGTAAATACTAATGACAAGGTGAACTGCTGCTACATAGTACAATACTACGAAGTAACACACTAAATGTTCTTGGGACATCCAGTATCAGTTTAAAAGGATTCCCTCTTCTTCTTTCTCTTAGATTGCTTCGCCAGGAGAACAGAAAGTCCAGTCAGTGCAAATTTCTTCCTCTTTCCTGAAATTCTTTTGCGAGATGCCATATCTTCTCTGCACAAAACACCACTGCGGTTCAGAATCTGACCAAGTGAGATATTTGGCACCTCACTTGCCTTGTCGTCGCAGACACTTTTGTCATACCCATCTGGCCCCATTAACTTCATGCTCAGTATCTGCCCAATTGACAAAGTTTGCTTGAAGGATCTATCTGAAACATCATCAGTAATATCCATGCTGTGCGAATCTTTATGACGATGGGCTGCGTTTTTGAACTTTGGAGATCCGCAGATAAACCGCTTTCTGTGTCCACTCTCAGAATTCCATCTTCGAAGGATCTCTTCAACTGCAAGCTTTCCATGGTTTGCAGCTTCAACCCTCTTCAGGGCCTCTTGTAGTGCCTTCTTGCATTCCTCAACCTCAACTTTGGCATCCTCGAGCCTCTTAACCGACTCAGACTCTGAGCTGTTAGCTATATCCACCTGCAACATAGCATCTCCTACTTTCTTCTTGGAGTTTTCATCAGCTTCAAGAGCTTTGGAACACAGTGTGAAATACTCCTCCATTGAGAGAGTCACTCCATCAGAGGAGTTGTCAACTTCAAAAGAACCTTGACTGCTCAATAGAACTTTGATCTCTGCAAGTGCAAGGAACTCTGCTACTCTAGCTGCTTCTTCCATCTTTTTGGCTGCAATGCACCTGATCTCAGCTGTGCTAATGCTGGCCTTTGCCTGCTCAATTTCTGCAGCCAACAACATCGCTTCAGATTTTGAATCATTTGCCATGCTCCTGAGCTGCTGAACCTCAGTTGTCATTTTCTTGATCTCAATAAAAATGTCTGAGGGATCTTTGCGTCTCTTCTGCAGATCCTTCAGAGTTTCCAGCTTTTGTGCTGTTTGATCAAGCTCATCCTCCAAATGAGAAACCAAGGAGGTGTTAGAGGAAAGCTTTTCTTGGCCTCTTCCAAGTAACATTTTCTCCTTCGCTATGCTATTTCGCAGTAACTCAACAGCAGCCCGCACTTGTGCCAGATCACTTGTAGTTCTGTTCAGTATTTCTTTGGCTTGCTCAAGTTCCACCAAAACTGAACCAGAAGACAGCTGCGGATTTTCTTCTATGCCTTCCATGCCGTCCATATCCACGGTAACATTTTCAGGTTGCTGCTCTTCAGGTCCTGGCACAGAAACCTGATCAGTTTCCTCAGACTTGACATCTTCATCAGGGAATGTTTCAGTGCCTTCTTTCTGTATTTTCAGCTTCAGGTCTGCAATGATTTTCTTGGTTGACTCCAGCTCCTTCAACACATCAAGAGTCTCCCTCTCTTTGAGGGCAACCTCATTTTCTAGCTGCGCAGCCTGCTCTTGTACGCCGATGGCTTCTGCAGCTTGTTCAGAGTGTTCATGTTTCTGCAGGTTGCAAAGGAGGAAAAGAAGGATAAGAACCAACGCCATAATATAGGTACGTTGACTGGGGAAAAGATAGAAATCTCGCAATGCTCTTTAGTCCTAGCTAGATAAGGTTGAAGGCAACACAGCATAGCAGTTGACACATGTGATCTGAGTATCTGACCCTACTCGAGCTTTGCCGAAACAGAAAGTGCAGGTTCTGAACCACGATTCAGAACAGTATTTGTTCGTGAAACTACAGCGAGCACTCCAATCAGTAGTTCAGTCAATGCATATACAGTGCAACACAATGTAATATAAGTAGCAGCAGGTTAAAAGATTCACATAGGTAGTTCACTCTATTGCTGGGGTGATCATCTTGGGGGACCAAGCAATTAAGCATTAAACAAAAGTGACATGAAATTGACGCAGCGCTCATTGACGGAGCAGCTAGCAACCACCAGCATCTTTCTAAATCATCTTTCTAGGCAGCTGCCGGCTTCGACCGAGAGCCAAATCCATTGAGATTATGGGAACAAGGAGGAGGCCGCAAGCCTGGAACCTCGGACATACCACACACCAATCAACTACCAGTTGGATGCCTGGATGGAGCACACAAACGGAGCTAGCTAACATAGTACACGGCTACAATGTCAGGGATCGGGAGGGAGAAGGAAACAGGAGGAGGGAGGGACAGGGAGAGCGGCCGGTCTTCACCTTGGAGGGCGTGAACCAGGCGGCGCTGCCGCCGAAGCGGTCGACGGCCTCCCGCACGGACTCGAACGGCGCCGACGTGTCGACCTCCGCCCTGCCGCCGCCGCCGACGCCGCCTCCCACCCCATCGGCGGCGGCCGGAGCTCCTGCGCATTCGGCCTCGGAGCTCATGCGGAGCGGCGAGATTAGCTAGCTTTCTTGGTGGTGTGCGGAGACCAAGACCTGGCCGGCCGTGGGCTGTGGCTGGCTAGAGGGCCGAGGAGAGAGGAGGTGTGTGGGTGAACGGGAAAGCTGCTGGTTTTAAGAGCGCGAGTGTCCCGGCGAGCGAGACGTTGACCGCTCCGCCAAGGAGCCGTTGCTGCCTTGTGTTTTTCGTATTTTGCAGTTTGCAGTGCACTCAGCGCATGATGCATTTGAGAAAAAAAAAAATCTGAAAGCCCTACCAATACGTGTGCCAGGTGACCTTTGGGCATGGAGGTGACAGAGTATGTTTGGAAACAACATCAGCTATTATATTTGGAAACAGTGCTAATGTTTGGAGATGACAGCAAAACACACGTTGCTGTGTCGCGACACACCCAGACCCAGCATCATCATCAGTGTGACTCTGGTGAGCAGGTTTCCGTTTGATCGCCTGTTTGAAGGTGCTTGGTGCCAGATGTTACCGTTTCTCTGCAGGCTGCAGCGCGGCTGTTTCCTGCTCCTCCACCGCACCACCACCACCAGCAGGCCAGCACCACACGCACGGAGCGGAAACCGGCGTGGGCATTAACGGTCGACCAAGGAGTTGGTGGGGGCGGTGATGATGCTGCGGCGCCTGCATCCGGACACGGGACACCGTGCGAGGCGCTGAAGAGGAAAAGAGGAGACTTCAGGTTGCCGTTGCCGCCGTTGCCGTTGCGCACGGACACAGCAAGTCGCAGATGCAGGATCCGCCGGGCGACGCCGACGCGCCTCTCTCGTCCCCATCGCAGCACCGGCACCGGCAATCGGCAAGGGGGCTCGTTCCCTTCCTGTGTTCTGGGCTTCTTGTGGCCGGATCGCTATCGCCGCCGTCCTCCTTTGGACGGCGAAGCCATAAACGCTTCCAAAGTGTCATTTCGAAGTATCCTAAGTAGCTGCCAGCACAAGGGAAGTGAACGTTGCCAAAGAGAAGAGGACGAAAAGGGCTCCTGGACTGTTGCCAAGATCCGGATGGGGGGGTAAAAAAACCGGTGCGGATCCCAGTCTATGGTGATTAACACTGAATCTGTTGCTAGTGGGTAAAAAGACAGCAGTTCTGTCGTCTTTACCCTGGCTCCTGAGCTCATTTTGGTTGCGGGTGTAGCCGTGTAGGTGTCTTCTTTTGTTTTAAACGGACAGATCACAGAGCTGCTGTCACTGCACTGGGAATCGAGTGGGATAGCCGGCCGGATGGGAAAGTTGTGAGGGCAGATCAAAGGCGGCCTTAAATGAAGCCCAATAAAAATGGGTGATTTATGGGCTTCAACTATTGTCAGGCCCATATTAGTCACTCGACTTCTTTTTTTTAAAAAAAATGGCACGCTTTGAGGGCTGAGGCAAAACAGCAACACTAGAGAGACTGCAAATTTATCCGCTTTTTTCCTTTCACGTGCTCTATGTTTCAGTCATTTAAAAATTTCGGCGAAAAATCAATATAGTAGCGCATCCGTATTAAGTATTTTTCGCCGAAAAGCTACTCTTCAAAATGCGTACGGATTCTAGCATTTTGCTCCATTTTAATGTGTCACTTGCAGTAAAAATCCTTTTTCTTAGGAATATCACTGACGGCCAAAGCAGTCGATCAGGGCTAAGTTCGAGCTGTGGCGTCGTCAGCCACGAGGCGAGTTAACGGTTCTTCATCATTTTATTCTTCTTTGATTTTTTTTGATAATTTCTTCTGAACTGAAGCTTATCATTACTGCCTGCGTTGACACCCAGAGTGAAAACACAACGAGCCCGACAGGGCCCTGAATCATTGAGAATTGGTTCAACCACACTCCAAACAAGAAATCAAGAACTGGATATTTGTTGACCTGCGCTACCACTTTGTTCACTTACTCTTATGTATAATATACTCTTATAGTTAACTTTTGGAAAACAAAACCTCTCTGATAATTCTCGAACATGTTTGGAGTTCTCCGACTAAAAATTAGTCCAATCATTATCTAAAAAAATTAGTCCAATGTTTTCCATTATTTAGCTCATATTGTGCTACAATTACATGGGCTAATCATGATCTAATTAGGATCGATGATGGATTCTATTCACAAATTAGCTAAGAGCCTATGCATTTGGTTTTCTAATTAGCTTATTTTTAGTTATTCTAATTGGTAACTAAACATCATACTAATTTTTAGTACAGTAGTACAGAATCAGGGTATGATGTTTGTACTGTGTCGACCGGTCGATGATGGATTCTACTCGGCAGTAGTACAGAAGCTGAACGCCACAAGTAGCAGGGTAGTACTACCTCGCAAAGTTTGTCTGTGGTTGTCGTCGTCATCGTGCTAGATGCATATAAAAACCACTTAACGAAACAGCAAGTACGATCAACCCAGCTTAGCAGCTGTAGGTAGGTCGATTAGATCACCTTCATCCCATCAAGCCCGCCCGCCTGCCCAGCAAATCGAGGCTGCAGCTTCCCCCGGCCGCGATTAATTAGTTGCCGGCGGTCGTCAGGCATCAGCGGATCATCATCAGATCGATCCGTTAGTTAAATCGTTGAGCAACAAAAGCCTCACAGTCACCGCAATCCATCCCATTCGGCCTCCCATTTTTCCTGCCTACCACCTGGAAATCCTGAGAGCGTTTCCATGCCGAGCCAACCTTATGCCCCATTGCATACTTATCTCAATTCTTTTAGTAAAACCTTTTGCTCGTCGCTAGCTTAGCTTTTGCTAGCTGGTAGCTGCTTGTGTAGAACCGAGCTGATGAGTGGACGGGGTCAAATCCACAGGCTATATAAGCGCTTCCTGCAGTGCCGTCTCCTCTCGCACACCCTCTAGCTGTCTTGATCGGCGACTTAGTTGAGTGACAGCTCGACTAGTTTAGTTAGTTAGGTGATCTCAACCCGTGCTTTTGATCGGAAAGCTGTTGGGCTAGCGAATGGCAGCTTCGTTGTCTCGCCGGCTCGTCGTGGCGGCGTGTGTCGTCGCGGCCCTGGCATTGGCTCTCCTGGCGACGCCCAGCAGCGGGCAGCTCCTGGACCCGCACTTCTACGACAAGGCGTGCCCCGCGGCGCTCCCGACCATCAAGCGGGTGGTGGAGGAGGCCGTGGCGGCGGAGCCGCGCATGGGCGCCTCGCTCCTGCGCCTGCACTTCCACGACTGCTTCGTCAATGTACGCACGCAGACGCGCGTTGCGTTTCGAAATTCTCTCAGCTGGTTCGTGTCCTGATCTTTGTGCCTACGTGCTCCATTGATTCCCAGGGGTGCGACGGGTCCATCCTGCTGGACGACACGCCCTTCTTCACCGGCGAGAAAGGCGCCTCGCCGAACGCCAACTCCGTCCGCGGCTTCGACGTGATCGACCGCATCAAGGCCGCCGTCAACGCCGCCTGCAGGGGCAACGTCGTCTCCTGCGCCGACATCGTCGCGGTCGCAGCGCGCGACTCCGTCGTCGCGGTCCGTTCGCTCGTCTCCATGAAAACTTGCATAAAAATCTTACCATTTGTGCACGCAATGCAACTAACTAGTTAGCTGCACGCTTGCAGCTGGGTGGCCCGTCGTACGACGTGCCGCTGGGCCGCCGGGACGCGCGCACGGCGAGCCAGGCGGCGGCGAACAGCAGCATCCCGGCGCCGACCTTCAACCTCGACCGCCTCGCCTCCAGCTTCGCCTCGCACGGCCTCTCCCTGCAGGACCTCGTCGTGCTCTCCGGCGGCCACACGCTGGGGTTCTCCCGCTGCACCAACTTCCGGGATCGCCTCTACAACGAGACCGCCACGCTGGACGGCGCCCTCGCGGCGTCGCTCCGGGCCGTGTGCCCGCGCGCCGCCGGCAGCGGCGACGACAACCTGGCCCCGCTCGACCCGACGCCCGCGCGGTTTGACGGCGGGTACTACGCGTCGCTGCTGCGGGGCAGGGGCGTCCTGCACTCGGACCAGCAGCTGATCGCCGGCGGCGGCGTCACCGACGCGCTCGTGCGGTTCTACGCCGCGAACGGCGACGCGTTCAGGAGGGACTTCGCGGATGCCATGGTGAGGATGGCCAGCCTCGGCCCGCTCACCGGGACCAACGGCGAGATCCGATACAACTGCAGGAAGGTGAACTACTCGTGAAGTCGTGTGAGTCGAGTTGATGTGAGCGCGGTTTGCGCTGGCTGCAGCCTGTGGTGGTACAGTGTACTGTTCAGTCCAGAACTGTCGTTGTGTGTCAAACGGGGTGCTTAAAGTTCAGTTAAATTAATGTCGTAATGCTTCATTTGATTTACAGGTTTGTGAGGTTGGCAATGTGATAAAATTAGATTTTTGTTTTGAAATCTATGTTTCATCAGGTGTTAAGTTGTACGTAGTACGCTTTTCAGTTACTTCGATTGTGGAATCAAAAGCGTTTCTACGGCTTCTGCTGAGTTGTACGACTGACTTATTCGGAAAGGAAGATATTGTGTAAACATAGAAGCTGAACAAACTCAAAGACGCAGGATGATATGCATCTTTAGTAATGCTGGTGTGCCCAAATCGTCCTTTTTGCAGCAACTGCATGGTTTTTTTGCCTCCGTGTTCAGTTGGTGGAGCTGTTGCTGCGACTCGCTTTTGTGAACCAAAACCAGATCAGATAGCGCTTCAAGAGTTCACATAACGTTTTCAAAAAAAAGTTAGACCTGCATTTCTTGGAAAAAGTTAGACCAACATTTATTTAGAAAAAAATTGAGCCAAACATTTATTTAAATTAAAGTTGAATCCAACATTTTGTTGAAAAGAAGTTGATCCAATATTTTTCAAATCTATATTTTTTCAAACGTCTTCCTCAGCTCTGAGAGGCCGACGACAGCTCAACAACCGACGAGCTTGCAATAGGAGGATCACGACGGCCCGTGGAGACGATCGCGGTGGGGCGAGCTGTGTCGACGGGGGAGGGGCGCTGGTTGAGGATGCATGATGGCGCGGTAGTGGCGGTGGCGCGGGCAGGGCAGGGGAGGGAGGTAGCAGGAGAGAGAGGCTAAAATTTAGGGACGACGATCAAACGAATGTGAATCGTTGCACAAATCTTAAAGGAAAAAGTCCTTTCACCGTCCCTCAACTATCAACGAAGTTTGGTTTCAGTCCCTGATCCGGAAAACCGGGTATCCTACGTCACTGAACTATCTAAACCGTCTATTTTTAGTCCCTCGCTGGTTATGATGGTGGTTTTCGATGACGTGGTAGCGGACCCCGTATGTCAGGGGTGGGCCCCACAGTCTTTCTTCTCCCACGCATCACATTTAATAACCCTCTCTCCCTCCCACCCAATGCCGCCGACCTCTGGCTCCTTGGTCCATCCGCCTCCCTCCCGACCTCCCTCCGGCGGCTCGCGGCCTCTCTCCGGCGTCGGAGGCACGCCCGGAGGCTGGCGTGGCGGCAGCCACACGTCCCCAACTCCCTTCCCTCTCTCTCCCCGCGGAGGCCGGCCGGAGCCACGGCTCCTCTGCACCACGGGAGGAGCTTCGGCCACGGCGACCTCGAGGGCGCGGCCGCGCGGGAGGAGCAGGGTCCCAGGCGGCGCGCGTGAGGGGATCCGACTTCCGCCGGCGGCAGGAGCGGCGGTGCTTCCTTCCTCCCGCGCCGCTCTGCGGCCCGCGCCAGTGTCCGCGAGCACGGGCAGGCCGCGCCGGCCTCCTTCCTCCCGCACGTCGCCCTATCCCTCCCTCGCCGCACCTGCTTTCCACAGAGGAGGAGGGGAGAAGAAAGACTGTGGGACCCACCCCTGACATGCAGGGCCCGCTGCCACGTCATCGAAAACCACCATCAAAGCCAGTGAGGGACTAAAAATAGACGGTTTAGATAGTTCAGGGACGTAGGATACCCGGTTTTCCAGATCAGGGACTGAAACCAAACTTCGTTGATGGTTGAGGGACAGTAAAAGGACTCTTCCAATCTTAAATATGGGAAATTTTCATCTTCCAATCTTAAATATGGGAAATTTTCATCTCTTGCCGAAATAGATAGGAAACCCAACACGAGAAAGCCCATAAAATGACGAAGCCCATCACCACGTTCGGGCCCAGAAACTTTCTCAACAGCTATACCACTGAGTTCCTATCCCCGCTGCTCAATTAACAAGACCTTCCACGTGGGCCGCCCCGTCCCGCCGCTGATGGCCGCCGCCGCCGGGACGTCGTCGTGGCTTCTCCGGAGACCAATCTCCTCCATCCTTCTCGCGAGGTGCGCGACCCCTAGAGTCCTGCGTAGCACCGTCTGCTATTCCTCCGCATCCGCCCCCGCACCCGCGGCACCACCGCCGTCTCCGCCACCGCCTCCGCCTGACACCTCCGCCGGCGATGTAGGCGGCGGGATGAGATGGGAGTCGGCGCGGAAGAAGAGGGTTGTGCTCCGCGTCGGCTACGTCGGCACCGAGTACCGAGGTAAACTTGTCACCTTCTTTTTTTTTCCCGCAAGGAAAATGGTGGGGCCGTGGGGCTGTGATTGATGCGATGTGCTTTCATGGCAGGCCTTCAAAAGCAGCGGGAGCTTAGCGTGGACTCCAGTAAGCACTGAATTTCTATACCAGCGCTCTCTGTGTTTTGAGTTCGTACTGGTTACTAAATATTTTTTTGGTCGCAAATTAATTTAAGGGTTGCTCGGTGCAGCTTAAATTGGTGCACAGTCCTGACTGGTAGCAGTGTAGCACCGAATGGCTCTTTTCGTGCTAGTGCCTTGTTGCATTGCATTGTTGTTGCTTAACTCCTGTTCATTCGAGCTCTGATGCTGGAATGGAAGAACCCAGGGAGCAAATCCTGGTTCCTCTAGCAGTTATTTTTGGTGTATTCATGAAGGATTCAAACTTTCAGAGCGTTGTTTTGCAATCCAATCGCATGTTTGTGAAAGGTCACACCACTTGACAAAAATACTATTTATCAGTGCACGAGTATGATTGTTTGCATCACAAGCTTCAATAGCTGCCCTGGCTATTTTTGTTCTCGAACACGCAGGAGAACTGCCTGGCTTTTGTTGTAAGTATTGACGTGATGGGTTATCAGTATGAGATGTAGATTAATCTTTCTTGCTTGCTCTGTAGCCATTGAGTCAGTCTTGGAATCTGCCATCTTCAAGGCAGGAGGCATTCTTGAGAGCAATTATGGAAAACTTCAAAAGGTTGGGTGGGAGAGGAGTAGCCGAACTGATAAAGGGGTAGGCATTAACCACTTAACCTCTTAAATTTATGAAGAAAGTTTTTTTCAGCTAACGATGGCTTGTATGCATGCTTAGAACAGACTAATTTCAGGTACATTCGTTGGCTACAATGATCTCCCTTAAAATGGAAATCCCTGATAGAGCGTGGGAAAATGATCCTGATGGCATTCATTTTGCCAGTTTTATTAACTCAAATTTGCCAAGCAGTGTCAGAGTTAATAGTATCTTGCCTGCACAAAGGTAAAGTGATTGTTCATGTTTACCGATATAATCGAGGTCAGATGATTCATTGGATTATACCTAAATAACTGTGTTTATATTGTTGTGCATTAATTACAGGAGTTTTGATGTAAGAAAGGAGTGCTTATACCGTGAGTACTTCTACCTTCTTCCTGCTGAAACTATTGGAATTAAAGATGGTTGTAGTTCTGAAGAAGTGCAAGAACACTTGTCAGAATTCAACAGCATACTGAAAGGTTTCGAGGTATGCCCATTTAATTGTGTCTCTTATCCCATTCTGTAACCCTGCTGCAAAACGATGGGATACACTTTCCATGAATGGTATGATAACATTCATGTGTTTAGGGGGGACACACAGATAGTATGTGATTAATAATGAGGCATGACAGCGTGTGTTTTATTCGACAAGTATATTACAGAAGAGGTCACCAAACTTGTCTGGTTTGCCCATGAACCTTAATCTTGAATCCTAATCTGGCATGTACCTGAATCTCTTAGGGCTGACTGTGATATTCCAATTAGATGATAGAAAATAAAACCTGGAAACAGCTTAGCAGAAGCGGAACATTTAAGAATGCTTAGCTAGGCAAGCGACTGAGCATGTTCACTTGTTGCTTCTTTTCCAGTGGCTTCGGTGGGCAGTTAAACAACTTCAACCTCCTTTTCGACAAAATTTGAAGGTTCCGAGTATGAACTTGGTGGCACTGACACAACTTAAGAAGTGGACACACCTAGTTCAGTGTTCTCTCTGCAATTATGCATGGCAGTTGCCAGACAACTACTGGTTGGCCTAATGCAAATTTCTAGAAAACCGAGCCCAACCATTTCACTTCTCAAATACACCCTCTTTCACCCCAAGATACATCTTGAATATAGTCGTAACACTAACATGTCCCTGAATTACCATCAGATTATTGGTTATGCAAATAGTATTTTATACAACACGTTGGGGAGAGACCTTATATCAGAATAATTTTCGTCATCCATTTATTTTGCATGCACACCAACTTTAATATGTTTACACAATCTTTCTCAACTTGTAGGGAAACCATCCATTTCATAATTACACTGCACGTGCCAAGTACAGAAAAGTTCTTGCAGGAAGACACCACAGGGCCAAAGGAGCAAGTTCGCCATTGAAGCCCACATCTTCTGAAATGGGCATGGAAGAATGCTCCGAAGAGAACACTCCAGATCATGATGAAGACTTCAGTGTTTCGTCAATGACTGATTCTGGTGTATCCGAAGACAATTGTGTGAATGATGCTGCCAAACTTTCTGAGAACCGGGTGCAGATTCAAGCTAGGTGGCTATATGAGCCTGATGAGAGTGATAGATTAAATGCTTCACATTTCAGAGATATCATTACATGTTCTTGTGGAGAATTGCGGAGTTCATCAGGAATTCAATTTGTTGAATTGACCATATGCGGAGTATCTTTTATGCTACATCAGGTATGTATAATGTATTACCAAATCATTATTAACATGATACTATCTTAATATCTTTGCAACCAATAAAGGAAAAGTAACTTTCACAAGATAATTTTAAAGTATTCCACTTTCTTTGCTCTGAGTTGTGGTTTTTTCGGGGGTTTGTTGATGGTACAGTATATACATCTGCTTGATTTTTTCAAATCTCGGCTCCTCTTTACAAACCAGCTTGCTAATTGTTATTACTATTTTATAAATTATGATAGCTGATATCATGCTAAGAAGTAAGAAGTGTGCATGAACTAACAAGTTCATAAGTTTTTTTTTAGAAAAATCTGATCTGTGATGCTCAGTACTCAGTGTGTACAATTATCTTTTGATACCCAATTACAAAAAATATTATGCACACGTGAGTTGTGATGTAACCATGCTTTTCTTTTTCTTGACCTCAGATCCGGAAGATGGTTGGAACTGCAGTGGCAGTGAAGCGTGGATTACTACCCAAAGATATCATAGAATTGTCTCTAGCAAAGTTTTCTAGAATAGTTCTCCCAATAGCCCCTTCAGAAGTTCTGATCCTTAGAGACAATAGTTTCTGCACGAAAAATAAGGAAGGGAGACTTGTTCGCCCTGGGATCGAGTCAATGAACAAATCGGCGGAAGTCATGAAGGGGGTTGAGGAATTCTACAAGGTGGCACTTCTGCCTGAGCTAGCGAAATTCTTGGATCCTTCTATGCCACCGTGGGAGGAATGGGTAGAGAACTTGGACCGTTTTGCTGCCATACCTAATTCGCAGCTGGATGAAGTCAGGGAAGCCTATAGAATATGGAAGGCTGATTATGACAGGGTGAAGATGGCTAGAAAGAGTGCTGACGGCGTCTAATTTCATTACAGAGCTGCTCATAAGGTGGATGAGGAACCAAATTGAATTGTTCACCGAAGAGAATGCCGTTTCTATTGCACAGCCAGTTCCTTACAGCAGATCAACTTGAGTATTCGGTTGGCAATGTTACCACCTTTTTGGATGAGAGGGGTTGTTCTTGTCATTGCCTGGATTAGTCCAAACCTGAAGTATTTCCTAGAGATTGGGATCCGATCGAGTCTCTCCTTGGTGTTGCATTTCTAACCCAGGAGAACAAGGTCGTAAGAGCCTGAGGTATTGATTGACCCTACCAGGACAATTTGCAGACTGAAAACAATGAGATTTTGTCTCGATGGAATCACAGATTTATCGATTGAGTTGTAAGTAATCTACTTCCTCTGATCTGTTTCACTCATATGGTTCCATTGCAGTTCACTTCACTTTTTTTGTTGAAGAATGGATAGTTAACTTCATATATATATATTTTTGAAAATTTAACTTCATATTATTCATACAATGACATTGTTGTTCACGCACTTGATACTGTTGGTATTCACATGGAGCCACTCCAACTCCAGCCCACATGCCTCCCTGTGGCGGTTTCACGTGGACGATGCCCGCTGGCACACACCGATCCTACCCGGCTTGTTTCAACTGAACGTCTCGTCAGTCAGTGTCCGGTGGCAATGACCAGCGCAGACCGCAGAGCCCCGGCGCGGCAGTGCCCTCCCTAATTGTCGCCTCACGAGCAGCAGCCGCCTGCGTGCGGCCAAAGGCCCCCCCGTCCGCGTCCGGGCTTGCACGTCTGGCTGGGGCGCGAGCGAGAGGACGCCAGACTTGAAAGCCTCGCCGCCTGGCGCGAATCCCTCCCGTGAGCCGCAGGGAGGAGGGAGGGCAGCGGCGGCGTGCCGGCCGGCCGGGGCCTAGCTGTGTGCTGCGCAGAGCTAGTTCGTTCGGTTCGGCAGGGCCAGGCCCAGGTGAAAGCATAAGCAAGCAGGCATGCCGCGCCCACCCCGTGTGGGGAGGCGACAAGCGAGCCACGTACGGGGGCGCCCTGGCCGGACGCGGCCGGGGCGAGCAGCAGGCGGCTGCCCCGGCTGGCTGGCTGTTGTCGCCACGACGAAGCCGCGCGCGTATACTAGGCGTAGTACGTGCGTACGTATAGGGAGGGCTAGCTAGGGCGTAGCGCAGCTAGCACGGTGGTGGTGGTGGTGGTGACACGGCACGCCACGCCACGCCACGCCCCGGCCTGCCCTGCCGCCTCCGCGCGCCGCGACGCCTGCGGCGGCCGGGCATCCATCGATGCGTCCGCGGCCGCGCGCGCCCGTCAGTCAGGCCGCGGGTTGTCCGTTGCGCTCCCCGGGCGCAGGGCCGGGGGGGTCACAGGCGACGCGGAGCCGTCTGTCACGAGAGCGTTGTAGCGATCGATGCGGCTGCCACCGCCAGGATCAGGGGTGCATGGCGTGGATGCCCGCTGCCTGCTGCCGATCCTCCTCTCGATCGGCCGCCGTTGCTGGTAGACGTGCTCCCTAAAGAAATGGCACGGCAGCTTTTTTAAATAACTGCCTCGCCGCCGCGCTAGCTCTCTCCCGGCCCTTGCTTGCTTTGCGTTGCTTGGGCGCCTCATCAATTCATCATCCATCGAGAGCGCACGGCCGGTGACGGTGGACCGGTGGTGGTGGTGGGTGGGTGGACGCGATCGTTGGGACGGCGTAGTGAGAGTGACGCGACACGGAACGTGTTTTGCCTTGCCACTAGAGCTCCCCTCCAGTCCACCTCGGCGCGCGGTGTTTGGCGGGGCAGGAATGACCACGCCTCGGACGGGGGGGCTAGCTTCCCATTGGCTGCCTTCCTGTGTTTTCGGAACCCGTGACTCCTGCAGGTTTTGAACAGGGCGCGTGTACGCGTTTGGGCAGATCAACTTGAGTATATTGTAAAATATCTCATCCATCTGTGCTCTTCTTCAGGCGCTAGCTGTTTCGATCAGGGAGTAACTGGATAGCTAGAGGTTCCGATTTACCAGTACCATGCAAATTAAGCACCATGAGCTGAGGGAGCTAGCAATTTCGGAAGGGGGCGAACAGGTTTATTGCCACTATTACGCATCAATTGGTTATAACAATGCTAGCTGCCTTCATGAATGATCAGTGTCTTTTATTTACAAGTTCATATTGGTTTCATCTCATCATGATGGACTCATCGTTGTTCAGCATTGGAGGGTGCACGGACATATAACTTGCATGAATATTATTAGTACATAGTAGTTACATACGGAAGAAGGGTAGTTGAATGCTAGCTCTATATTCAGCTTTGCTTCCAACAACCTCCCATCATTAATCCTTACTTGCACGATCGACATATATATAAATCATGGCGCTCCCCTAGCTAATTAATACTATTACACAGGAAATGGAATTCACCGGATCATCAAGTGCAATAGGGAGCTACACTACTACTCATGTCGCCAGCGATAGATAGTAGAGGATATAGAAGCCAAAAATACAGGAAGGGGGGGAGGAAATGGACGACGAGCAGACAAAGCGATCTCGGATGCTGCTTCCTGAGACGCTCAAGGGAAGGAGGATCGTCGATCGGGTGACCGGCGGCCAGGCTTGTGCGCTTACGCGCTCTCCGCCGCCTGCCTACTCCTCGTCGTGCTCGCTGCCGCTCTCGGAGGAGGAGCAGCTCCTGATGGCCTGCAGCACGGCCTGCTTCACGACGTGCTCGTCCACGTTCTGCGCGCAGCACCACGCAGCAATGCAATGCAAGCAGCTAGAATTAGCATGCTATAGGCCAAGAACGAAGAATCAATCGATCGATCAATCAATCAACCAGTTAGTCGTGATTTGATTTCTACCTCTCCGCCCACGGCCTCGAGGCGGAAGGAGTCGGCGCAGGACGCGGTGGCCTGGAGGACGCTGAGCCCCAGCTCGTCGAAGGCCTCGAGCACGGAGACGAGCAGCCCCGGGCAGCTCTTGTCGGAGAAGACGTTGATGAGGAACCCGCCGTGGCCGCCTACTAGGGTTTCCACGGTCACCTGCATCCCATCCATATCCGTATATATCAGTGCGCCCGGTCCACCCGTGTTATCATGGATCAATCAGCTCGATCATCAGCTCAGCTGATCAATAATACTGCAGGCATGGCAGTGGCAGGCATGGGATCGAATGGAGGAGCCTTGACGCTGCACATGTGAACTATACGGCCCTACACTACTGATGAGGAGTACTGATGACTGAATAATCCGGAGCGATTGGCTAGCATGTGAACTGGATGGTGCAGCAGCTAGCGGTATGTGCCAGTACCACCACTAGATACTTCCTTCTACTGGCAGTGATACCACGAAACAAATTAGCATCATGTGTGTGTATATGGGTCCCTAATAGCTAGCTTCTGAGCATTATGTGCATCATCACCTGTCTATCTACAACACATGTACAACACATGGCATGGAGATCGAGTAGTATGCGAAGCGAAGCGATGCGAGTACTACCGTCGGGTAGGAGGAGTTGCGCCTGCTGATGAGCGCGTCCTGCGCGCAGGCGATCTCCTGGTTCAGCCTCGCCACCTTCTGCTTCAGCTCCTTGATGTACGCCGACGCGTCCATGATTATGGACGTGTTGCTCAGCTGCGCGCATGTTGTTGTTGTGGCCATGGTGAGTAAAGGTGAAAGAATTGGGAAAACAGAAGCACGAGGAAGAAAAGAAGATATGGAGCCAGCCCCAGGATTGATGAGCAAAGGTGATCGATCGAGATTATTACAGCGTGGGAGTGGGTGATGGAGCGGAGGATCTTCAGCTTCTCCTGAAGATGAGCGGCGGCCGCCGCCTGCTGCTTCTTGCGTTCTCTCGACATCATCTCTACTCTCTCGATGCCTCACGCGCACACCACGGAGCTATAAGCTAAGCCACGCGGCCTGGCAGCTTGCCCAATGGAGGCAAGAGAGAGAGACGGGGGGAAAGGCCGGAGTAGTAGTGTTAGGCTGTGGAGCTTAAAATGGAGCACCAAGAATGAAGCACTCGAACCCCATATCTATATAGCGGTGGCCTCCCGGCCGGTCCCGACGGGCAGTGGGCACTCACGTGATCTTATTGTTCCTCTGTTGCTATCCTGCTGCGGCTTCGTGCGCAGTACACACACATAAATATAAAAGATTTTAAACCGAAGTGGAGAATTGAAAAAAAAAATCGAAAGACAAATGATGTAAAGAGAGCATTTGTGACAATATATGGACGCGCTTTGTCGTCAAATCTATTCATCAATCAATGCCTAATTAAGCAAGACTCTATATGTCGCTGGTGAAATACCTAATAATCTCTCAGTTCCAAATTATTTGTCATTTTGATTTTTCTAGATACATATCTTTCGTTATACACCTATAAAAGTATATTATGCCTAGATACATAATAAAAAGAATGTATCTAGAAAAGCCAAACGCAAGTAATTTGAAACGGAGGGAGTATGATTTTACAAGATCTACAATGTTTTTTTTTGTGTAGGTGTTCCCTAGAGTTGTAACGCTATTACAGTACTACTTGTGCATATATATTTTGCGTAGTACTTATTATCTCCCTTTGTTTTATAATCCTCGTTTTAAGGGGAAAAACTCAGTTTTTGGCTTCTTCGACTGTTGATTAAAATGCTTCTTATTATGATGTCCGATCCAATGCAAATTTTTTTATCTTGATTTTCCATCATATCATGCTCCTACTAAATAAATGCATACTATATAGAATCAGTTGGTAGATTCGAAATCATAAATGCACATTTTAATCACTCCCAATAGGAATTTCATTCTCATTTACTCATCAGGAGTAGTGGCAAGAATATTTTTTAAGATGTGACAAAGAATAAAGAAGAGACACCGGTGAGAACGGACCATTGGTTCAGACCTTTAGTCTCGGTTGAAATTTAGAGTCGAGACTAAAGAATTTGCATCGACGTGTCCGCGAGTGGCCGCGAATGCCCGACCCTTTAGTCTTGGTTGGTAATACCAACCGAGACAAAAGGCCTCGCGTCCAAAGGCTATTGTTGTAGCAGCTCTTGTGTGTTGTATGATGATGAGCATGTGTGATAGTGGCATGATTTGATTCGATCTGAGTATGTGGTGAATGTAATTTAACTCAATTTGTGAAGTCTCATTCTTGTTCTTGATTTGAGCTCGAGCTTAGAAAGATGAAGGATGAAGGATGAGAGATGAGGGAACGAGGATGGGGGGTGGGGATGGGACCAGGGCGCAGGGGATTTTTTTTTTGTTTTCTAAAACCCTTTTAGTCCCGGTTGCTCACCCGAGACTAATGGGGGAGGGAGCTTTTGCCTCTCCACATTAGTCTCGGTTGGTCTTTAGGTTCATATGACCTTTACCAATCGAGATTAATGCCCCCTCCCCACAAGTGAGATCATGGACTCAGTTTCATCTAGATGAAACTTCTCCTAATAAGGAGTCATAAAGTTAAATGTCATGGGTGCATATGAAATACAAAAATGAAATAATGCATCTTGAAGGAGTTTTATCCATGATTTCATTTCTAGACAGTGCTTGGTTGTAGGGTGAAATTTTTTTCACCCTACTTTGACCACTAATTAGGGGTATTAAATAAAGTCACTTTACAAAACTATATCCACAACTCGTGATTAAATCGCGAGACGAATCTAATAAGATCTTTGACCACATGATTAAAGGATGATTATTGTAGCAAATCATGGATTAAATAGGCTCATTAGATTCGTCGCGCCAAACTACACTCATCTATGAAAAGATTTTGTAAATGACTTTATTTAATACTTTATGCATACAAGATTTCTTTGGGTGAATTTTTTTCACCCTCAACCAAACACTCTCCTAGTTCGTTGATGATGTGGTACTCTTGGAAACAAGAAAATGAAACTTTCATTGGGATTAACCTTGGCGATGGACAAGAGTACGAAGTGTCCTTTCATCACCCTCTGATCCTTAATTCTTGTGCCCATGGTTAAAACCGACATTGTGAAACAGAGGCAATACATATTGCCCATACGCATGTTTCATGTACACATGGTTAAAACCGTCATTGTGAGACAAAGAGAATATATGCTGCCCGTACGCATGTTTCACGTACACTGTCATTTAGCCCATTTACACGGTACACGCTACATAGTATCTCAAACTAAGCCGAAATAAGCCAGTGGAGTTAAGACTAAATTCGCTCCAACGAGTAATCGAACTAGGTCTCCCAGTTACGACCCTACCTCAGCCCATCAAATTAACTAAGCTAGAGGACCTTTGGTACGCTACACAATATCTAATTTAATTCACCTATTTGATGACCATTCCAACCCTTTTAATTTAATCTTAATAAATATCTAAACGGCAGGTAACCGACTATTTAGTATTTAGCATTTAGGGTAACATTGTCCGTATGTGACTATATTCCGGTCGGAAGAGCCAATGATTTTGTGTTGGTCGTCGGTTCCTTCATTCTGAATGAAGGAAAACGCATCAAGCGGCCAAGCCTACACCGTGTGCAACAAGTACATTTTAAATTACATTACAGCACAGCAATGCAATTATGCAAGTTGTGGGAAATACAGTGCTCAAACGTACAAGCTGGGAGTGTTGGAGATAAGGCAAAGAAGAGTTTGGCGACAAGACGCATCGGACGTGGATATAATTCAACCGGCCCAATGCAACCCGTGTGCGTCATCCGTCGAGTTTTGCTCGATCAGGTTAAAGGAATCCACAAGCACTCCAAGATTCCGTACGGTTCACATTCCATATAAAAGAACCGATATCATTATCCGCTGGGCACTATATGACCAACTTGAGGTGGCCTGGTATAGTGGTATACAGATTAATTGACACAAGATGCACCTCGGATGCTCACCATAATGGAAACCATCCCAGGTCACGCTTTCAAACAGTACCTACTTTTTTTTGTTGTACACACTACAAAAGACTACCATGATAGGCTAGATAGTTTTTTTTTCTCAATGACTGACGGCGATTGGTTTTCTTTGTGAGTAGGTGATACTCCGTGTGTTGCTACGGGAATTTGTTATAAAAAATTAAGGTGAAATGTAAAAGTAGAAATACCAAAGTCGTTACATAGCAACATCTTCTGTAAACAACATTATACATGAAAACGTGTTCATTTTGTTGAGAGAACCATTCATAGATGATTGATCCTACATGTATTTTTACACATTGTGGGAAGTTTTTGACGTGCTACGCACAAATACATGGTATTAGTCACAGTAAATCGGTTGAATACATAAATATATGGTCTAGTGGATGGTGACATGACGTATAGTGGATGGTGACATGGATAATTTGCATGTTGAGAGAAATATAGCTACGACCCTTAGTGAGGTGCTCCTATAAGATATAGATGGTTCTAAATGTTTTTTATTGTAAGCCCTCATTTATTTTTATTTATGTTTGTCTATTTCAATCATGTTTAATTCGCTCCCCACGAAAAGTCGAATCTCAACTTGTTGAGTGCTACTTTGGTGCTCTAAACACTTGGCAGAAGTCCTTTCACTTTGTGGGGAAATGTTAGTTGAGGATTCCTTTGTTGCTAATTAATTTATTTTGCTCTCTCAAAATACCTGCACTCTTATGCACAAATCTTCATTGGAGCTGACACTCTAGCGCCTATTATTAGGACTGACACGGGTGGCTCTCCGGCTGCTGGCTCCACCCCTGCTTTTGATGATAAACCTCGAAGAACTCCAAAATAACCGTCACACTAGGAAAAATTGATACCATGCATATACTGACCTGTACGGTCAAAAAGTTGAACGCTAACCATCATCAACACATAATGAATTTTCCTCGCACTAGCTTGATTATTATGGTTCTATTTTCCAATGGTTGTTAATGTGGCACTTTCCATGCAGAGACTTGTATATATACTTTCCTCGCGCTAGCTAATGTGTGGCAACATATCTAAGATTAATGGTAGGTTTATACTTTCATCAGAAGACTCATGCATTTATTCTTTTTTTTCAATTTCGATCGATATATTCACAGAAAATAGCTAGTTAATTTAGCAAACGACTTGTATTTGTTTCCGGACTAGCGTGAGTATGTGTCACTGTGCCAGTAGTGGTGGTCCTAGCTTGCTCGTACGATTTGGTAAATGAAACCATTTAGGACATCTACATGGTCTTCAAAGTATAACTTTGATTTTTTATTTTTTATAAAAATATTTATTAAAAACTAACATATGTATACTTTTATTAAAGTATTTTGCAAGACAAACCTACCCATGTAGTTTTCATATTTCCAAACTCAACAACTTAAAAATTATTCATAATTTATATTCCTAATGTTTGACTCAAACCTTGTCCAAACTAACTTCAATTACCAAACTGATAAGGCGATAACCGAAGGGAGTTCGTATAAATCAGCCCGTACATATTTTATTTCCTAGGTAGCTCGATATAGCCATCGATCAGAGAGAGATAGAATCACCACCACTCCACCAGCATGCACGCACCATTCCTAGGCCAAAAAATAAAATAAAAAAAGATCAAGCACCATTCACCAAACATTCCCGCGTCCCCTACAGCAAAAGGAATGGAAGAAGCCCCTCACGGCAAATTTTCTACCTTACGATCGAGTAGTGTGTACGGACGACGTTATTAGTATAGTTTACACTTTATATTATTATATATACATATGATTAATTATTACAGCAGGCCCTCTTGGTCTTGGCAGCGAGGCGACGACCCCCTTGTTTGCTTCCTTGCAACTTGGAATGGAGCCTGCCTGTGTCCGTGCCCTGCGCGCTTGCACGCAGAACCGACCGGCAGGGGGCCGCGGGTGACGGGATAACCTTAAAATTTGGTGCGGTGAGGCCGTGAGGGAGAGACCACCACGCGCGCGCGGGGCCGAGCACTGGTGGTGGGGGCGGTGGTACTCGCCTGACTGCCAGAGCGCTAGCGGCTTGCGACTTGTGAGCGGGTGACGCCGTCGTCGTCGTCGCCGCCGTCGCGCGCGCACGAGCGAGACCGAGGGGAGCCGACCGGGTCGATCCGGTGGTGGGCCGGGGGCAGAGCGCGGAGCGGCGGAGGAGAAGGGGAATCTCTGCTCGTGAGCGGCAGGGGGGGGGGGGGGGCGGCACGCCGGGTGCGCAGCGCAGCAGGGGACGACGATGGCGCGGCGGCGGCGCGTTGTTGCGGAGTGGCAGGGCGGCAGCATTGGAAGTTTGGAACGGAGGGAGGGCGGGCGAGCGAGACCATTCAGGCATGTCACGTCACGACGGTCACGTTAAGGTAACATCATGCACCAGGGGCCAGCTGGCATGTACTGCTCATTTTTCATGACCTTATCAAGATGAGATAAAACTTTTGGGTCCTCTTCCAAGGTCTATTACGAGTATTAAACCGTCATTAATTCATTAAGTCTAATTAATCCGTCATTAGAGATTGTTTACTGTAGCATAATGTTATCTAATTATGTCATAATTAGACTCGTTAGATTCGTCTCGAAAATTAAGGTAGGGGTTGTGGAATGAGTTTTGTCATTAATCTTCATTTAATACTCCTAATTAGTGTCCGGAAATTGATGTGATGGGTACTTGGTGAAATTTTGGGGAACTAAACTGGTTCACTGAATTCTTTTTGCATTGGCGATCGAGGCGATCTTTGTTGAGGTTATTTTGTGTTGAACTGACCAAACTGTTATAAAACATCATCATCTGCTCGATCTCTCCGTTTTCATAAACAGACAGTTTTATATTTACCCTTCAAAAACATTTTTAACTTCAGCTATTAACAGTATAATAATTCTAAAGATTGATAACGTAAAAATGACGGTAGTAGCTAGATTCATTATGCACGGAGTAAACTATCATGTATACCATGTGTTTTTTAGTGAAATATAAATTACTTTTTGGAGATACTGCGTGATTAAGAGCAATGGTGGACAATTCAGTCCAAAGGTCGCGCATAGCAGGCCGCACCTTATTGCCCAACGAAGAAGCCACGAAGGTAAAATAGTCCAACACAAATAGAAGTATAGAACACACAAACACATATCTCTTGACGCTCCGGAGTTGCCACTTAACGTATCATTTTAATCTGTTGACACCCAGACCTCCGCGGCGACGACTGACGGTGATGGCGCGAGCTGAGGTCGATGCTCGACGAAGACAGGACAAGCGATGGCAACCAGGTGACTTGTGACTGTGGTGAGCGGCGACATGGTGGTGAGCCTGCAATGGTGGGCAACAACGATGGCAGACAGGCAGGAATCACGAGCGACTATAGTGCTTTCGATGTTCCTCCTCAACTAAAACCATGTAAGCATTATTTTCCCCGATCCTTATCGACATATCCTCAAACTATTTTCAGTTTTATTTAATTTCTTATCTCATAATAGCATATGATGTTGTGATGAAATCAGACCAAATTCTTGTAGCAAATCAAGGCAAAATCTATAATCATTTTTAGCTATTGCAATGCTTGAAATAAAATTTTGGTAAATTAAAATAATTAAGGCCTCCTTAATTTTCTCTCAAGTTCTGCCACGGAGTAAGTGCATCCTCCATGCATATCCCCTCTCTGCTTACCTGTGATTGTATCCGAGCCCTGGTGGAAAAACAGCCTTCCGTCCCGGGTGGGAAAGGCTTTAAGTCTCTAAAGCCCACCCGGGACGAAAAGGGAGAGACAAAAGGCCCCTCCTCTTTGTCACCGGGTGGGCAATCGGGAATAAAGGGTGCCCTTTATTCCCGGGTAGTAGCCCCGCCCGGGACAAAAGGGGAGGGCCAGCAGCGCCTGTGCGCCACCCCTTTAGTCTCGGGTGGTAGCCCCGCCCGGGACAAAAGGGGAGGCACACCAGCGCCTGTGCGCCACCCCTTTAGTCCCGGGACTAAAGACCCCGCTGTGAATTTTTTTTGTATCATTTCAAATTGTTCTAATAATGTTATACGCGTATATTCTCACGTATTTGGGTGTAATTTACGTATACGTATAAATGTTTGCACTAATTATACGTGTCTACTATACGTACTATATGAAGAGAATAAACTTATAAATAAATATATACACACATTATATTACATCGAAAGCATATCAGATAGTATTTTCTGAAAGTAGTATATATATATACATCAAAATACCGTTTCATACTAATTCTAGTCTAAAGTTCCACCGGAGGTGCTAATTAATATTTATCAATTCGATGACCGTCATAGTGATTTCTACCTTGTGGATTAATGACTTGGTCCATTATGAATCCGCAGAGACCTTCTTGAATCGCCAAGAGTCGGTCCTTCTCAATGATTGCGTCCCTAATCATATTGTTCTGCAATGTGCAAATAATTTAATATATTACACACAAGAATTAAATATATAAGCGGTTAGAAAAAAAGTATTATTAATTGATTTAAAATAATACTTACAGTATAATCTGACGGGTCTGCCTCGCAGAAATTGTGGATGAACTCACACACATAGTATGCACATAAATGTGTCCCTGGTTCCTGTCTCATACACTAAATTGAAGAAGATAATTATGAAAAATTAGTGTTATGCATTTTTAATTTGCCCAATCTGAAGTTGTTATTTGGTTTACGTATCGGAAAATTTGTAATGAAGTTTATTCTAGATTTCCATTGTCCAGGGTTGACAGCTTTGAATTTTTCCCAAGCTCTGGCAGAAAAAAATGAAAGTTAGAGCTAGATAGTGTTAGTAAAAGCACACTATTGCATAAAAGGGAACGTATTGATAGAATTATTACTCTTGAAACATATCTTGAAGGTCCAAGTATTTGTCCGGATCTCTTCTCAACGAATCAAAGACAAGGATGTTGCTTCTGTTGACATCAATTATGAAAAGAATCCAGTGGAAACTGTATATACATAGAAGCTCAAAAGATTAGAACTAAATAATGTTAACTAAGATAATTAGAAATGCGAACCCTTAGCAATTAAGATGGTAATCACACTTACTCGAAGTTGTAAGGTAGAAGTATCAAATCCTTGTAATGCAATTCACACAAGATCCTTACGATTGTTTTGAATGTTGTTTCTGGTTGCTTCTTTACTTGATCTTGATTAACTAAAGATGGGTCCATGAAACCTATTCGTTGGTAACCATTCTTCCCCATGTTATGCATTTCCAGGCTACAGAAAATGAAAGACAAAGTTAATAATTAGAGTATGCATAAATTTGTTAATTAGGGTATGTATTGCACCGTCACTTACAGGCACCAGGCCATGACAAGATTGGTATTCAAGGAGTCAAGATGGTAAATTTCATAAATATCCTTGAATCGCAGCCAGGACAACTTCTCGCCTTCACCAGCAAAATCTCTCGGTTTAACAAGCATGCCAATCATCTCCAGGCCCGCCTTAGACGTCTTCATGTAGAAGTCATGCAATCTGCGCATCTGAGTAGGGAGTTTCTTCACCAACTCAGGCCTGACAAAAGATTTCACATGCTCGTAGCGCCATCTAGGTACGAAGTTTGGGTCCCCGAGGAGGTGATTCGTGGCTGAGAACATATTCTAGTGGCATCCCTGTTGCTTCTTGCATTGCAATGACCGCCGCTAGTTGTTCTGCGTCCATAACTGTAAGAGCTCGTTCAGTTGCAGTGAGGCCGGAGGCGACGTAAGTCTGTACTCCCGACGTCGACGCTTCTGTTACCTTCTTCGTTGAAGGCTCTTTCGCTGACGTCGACGTTTGTGTTGTCTTCTTCATTGAAGGCTCTTTCGCCGACGTCGACGTTTGTGTTGCCTTCTTCGTTGAAGGCTCTTTCGTCGACGTCGACGCTTGTGTTGCCTTCTTCTTCTTCCTATAATCCTGTGGCATCGTCGACCCCGGTACTTGGTCGATGTAACTATTTGGTGACCCTCCTTGTCTCTTCTTCTTCATGGACTTGTGCAGCGACCGGTCATAATCACTTAGTAGGGGTTTTATAATTTCTTGTCTCTTTTCTGCTTCCTTCTTCTTTATGAAAGCTTTGAGTTTCTGCGGACGATCTTTATTCTTTTCTGCTTCCATTTCATCGAGCCATTTTTGTTTAGCAGCCTCTTTATTCCCTTTAATCCACGCCTTGAGTTGCTTATCACACTCCGTCTCATTTTCTGATGCTGTCATGTCATATGGCAGCTTCCTTTTAACAGGCAGCGTTTTCCCTTTCTTCTTCGGGGGATCCGGATTTAGCACGGGCATAGACGCGGTAGATTTTGATCGGGACCGCCTCTTGGCAGGCTTTGGTGAAGGCTGCTTTGGTGGTGATTGATGCTTCAGTGGTGATTGCTGACGATCGTCATCGCTCGCGGCAGGAGAATTCCCTCGTTGTGGAGACGGTGAGCTCCAATCATTGGGCGACGACCGGCTCGGTGACGGCCCGGGAGATGGTGGCTGCTGCTCGGCAACACTCAGAGGGATCGGTGGCGGCATGTTAGGTATTATGATGTAAAGTTTGGGCCACAATATGATACTGTGAAGCGCATCACGGAGTGTCCTTTCCCCGTCACCTCCTTGGATGTCTAGCTCTATGTTGTTAAACTTTGGGTCAGCAATCTCCTCCAAACCAACTGAGGCGTAGCCAGCTGGAATCTCCATGTCGTGGCTTGTACGTCCTGGGAGATGTGCTAAAGCCATTCCGTACGCCACCTATATATATGTAGAGAAATGATGAAGTTATTAAATGCCTGAGACATGAATCAAAGGTTGAGATAATTGCACGTATAATAAGGTTTATATATACCTTCATTGTGATGTTGTCGATCGGCTTGTGCAGCTCACATGCGGTGCGCTGACAGAGTTCATCCACAGGGTACCGTTCATTGTCCTCTACTTGAACTTCTTCTTGGTTTACCGCCCTTTGTTCTTCGGGGGCCTCTGTGGAAGCACAGCTGCTTTTGCGAGCGGAAGGGCTAATGACGGGATCCACCGGTGCTTGGGGCAGTGCTCCGGCAGGGGTGATCTGAGCTACCGCGACGGCCACTCGTCGTTCAATCTTTGCATTCATATGATCTTCTTGATCTTTAAATCTCTGCTCCATCATTTCACGCCACCACCCCTCTTCACGCTCCCTTCTTCTTTTGCGTCTTCTGTAGGTGTCGGCACTTCCCTTGAAAGCATACTTCCACGGGACTACCCCGTAGCCCCTGCAACGTCCTGGGTGTTTCGGATTCCCGAGCGCCAAAGTGAGCTCATCCATGTCTCTGTCAGGAACCAATCTGCCCACTTTGATGTCTTCATTCTTTTTTATTATCTCATGTGCCGCCTCCCGTAACGTGGGTGGGAATACGAGGGAATCATCATCAGGGTTCAGTCTTCCACCGCGGGCATAATACCAATTCTTCGATCGTTCTTCCCAGTCAATGACCGCTGGTACGATACCTTTGTTGAGGAGGTCTTGTTCAATCTTCCGTCACTTGGGTGCTGCAACCGTGTAACCACCGCGACCAAGACAATGGGCGTAATCCGTCTTCTTACTGGCACTTATCTGAGCTCGTGCGCTCTTGTTGGCGAATTCTTCACTATTCTTGTAATCCACAAAGGACTGCCAGTGATCCTTTAGCTTGGGATAATCATCAAAATTTGGAGTTCGTTTCTGCTTGATATAATCTCTGTGCAGCTGCTTCTTGAAACTCTGCAATTGAGTTGCCATCTTTGTGAGAGTCCACTGCTTCACAAGGTTTGCGTTCACGCCCGGTGGAAGTGTGAAGTGTTTTAGGATATCATCCCATAACATATTCTTATGTGAATCTGGAACCACCCATGGATTATCTTCCCTTCCCTTCCATTCTCTATATGATATGGGCACGTTGTCCCTCACAATAGCACCGCATTGGGACACAAACTTGTCCCTGACCTTCTTTGGTTCCCATGGCTGGCCAAGCTCGTTGACTTCAGTGATATGAAACTTCACGTCATGATCGACGATTACTTTTGTACGACCTCTCTTAGTCTTTTTGCTTGTCGAGGTTGAAGCCTACAAGTTGCGGATTTGTTATTCACGCGGGGTTCCAGAATGATATATATACCTCGTTGTTAATGCATTTATGGACTTGTTAATGCATGATATATATATATACCTCGTTGAAACCTTCTGCATTAACTATGACAAGGTCTTCATTATTGTCCTCGGCGCGGCTGTCGATGTCCGCGGTGCGGGAGTCGATGTCCGCGACGCGGGAGTCGATGTCCGCGGTGCGGGTGTCGATGTCCCCGGTTATGTTGAGGAACGCGTCCGCCTGGCTACGCTACTCCTCGGTGAAGGTTGGACCCCCAGCAATAAGGCTCTCCATCAGCCGCTCCTACTCATTGTGATCCATAATTAGAAATTTCTGAATACATAAATGAATTTCTGAGCACATCAATGATTTTCTGAATACATAAATGAATTTCTGAGCACATAAATGAATTTTTGGATACATAAATGAATTTCTTGATACATAAATGAATTTCTGGGCACATAAATGATTTTCTGAGCACATAAATGATTTTCGGGCGAGAGTCGAGCGAGACTACCTAAGTGTCGGGCGGGAGTCGAGCAAGTCGGGCGAGAAAACCTAAGTGTCGGGCGGGAGTCGAGCGAGTCGGGCGGGAGTCGAGCGAGAAAACCTAAGTGTCGGACGGGGTCGAGCGAGTCGGGAAAGAATCGAGCGTGTCGAGCGATACTACCTAATTGTCGGGCGAGCGAAAAAATTAAAATCTCTAAATGCATATTTCATCTCTAAATACATATTTCATCTCTAAATACATTTCATCTCTAAATACATATTTCATCTCTAAATTCAAATCTAAAATATCTAAATTCAATTCTAAAATATCTAAATTCAATCCTAAAATCTCTAAATTCAATTCTCAGTACATAAATAAATTAAATGAAAACATAAAAAAAAATGCTGACGTCAGCCATCAGGGGCTGACGTCAGCAGTTCCCTCACCGGCGCAGCGACGGCGGGCTGAGGGGTCGACTGCCAGGCGGGCGGGCGCGGGGGAGACGGCGGCCGGGCGCGGGGGAGACGGCGGCCGGGCGCGGCGGAGCGGGGTCGACGGGCGCGGCCGGGAGCGGCGGCGGCGGAGCGGGGGCGACGGCGGCCGGGAGCGGCGGCGGGGAAGACGACGGCCGGGCGCAGGCGGGGTCGACGGGCGGAGTGCGGACGACGGCGGCCGGGAGCTCCGGCGGCGGAGAGGGCGCGGGGCCGGCCGGGCGCGGGCAGGGAGGGCGGGGTGCGACGGGGTCGACGACGGCGGGGTGCGAGCTTCGACGACGACAGAGGCAGGCGTGACGGAGGCAGGGGCGACGGCGGGGTAGACGATGGCCGGAGTGTGAAGTGGAGGAGTTGGGGAAGAAGGGGTGGATCCGTGGGATTTATATCCCCCCTTTAGTCCCGGGTCGTAATCAGACCCGGGAGCAAGGAGCTTTTAGTCCCGGGTCGTATCACCACCCGGGACTAAAGGCCCCTTTCGCGCGGGAGGGCGGCAAGGGCAAAATTTCGGCCTTTTGTTCTGGGTGGTGTTACGACCCGAGACTAAAGGCCCCCTTTAGTCTAGGGTCGTAACACCACCCGGGACTAAAGTGTAATTTTCGGCGGGAACTGTTTTTCCCCTCTCATTTCTTTTCTTATTTTCACATCTATCTCTTTGAAATCAAAAAAAATATAGTAACTTTTACTATTTTTTTCATGCAAAATTATATTTAGTTAAAATATAATAAACTGTACTTTGTTATGCAAAATTATATTTTAGAGTTGTAAACATTCACTTCCAATTTTCATTTGCAATATTGATGTGCATTCCCAATAAAATTCAATTAAACCGAAAAAATAGTAAATTAATTCAGAAAAATCTCAAACTTGGTGGGACAATCTCACATGACATATTCAAGCTTCATAAAAATTTTGAGACCGATACAACACTGCAAAGTGCATGGACTTCAGAATCGTTAAGACATAAGTGGTATAGACACGGTTCGATGAAATGTTCTATATAGCTTTGTGAAGCACGTGTACTCCATCTATGTCGAAATGATCTGAAATTTTTTTGGTTGTCATTTACACTCAAAATATTAGCTCACGCAAGATCTTAGATTTTTCTGATGACTAAATGTATTTTAGGTTTTTTCTTCGTGCTAAAGGAGCTAGAATATTGTGAATTACACATCAATAACTCAAGAATTATGATTCGACTTGCAGATAAATTAGACTCCTAAGGCACAAGAGAACTTGTGGTCAAGTTTGGCACCATTCTGGATCGTTTCAGGGGTGCTCTCAGCTCAACATTTAATTTCTAGGTGACGTCGCACGGAAATTCAATTAAACCGAAAAAATAGTAAATTAATTCAGAAAAATCTCAAACTTGGTGACATATTCAAGCTTCATAAAAATTTTGAGACCGATACACAATTGATTTGATCAATAATCATTACATTACGACATTAATCTCAAGCACATAAGTACGGTGTCTCTTCACGTCCAAGCAATATGCTTGGGTCAACTTCGACAGCGAACGGAGGCATGCCATCAAACTGATCATAATCATCGGATTGATCTGTTTTGTCCTCGACTCCCACGATTACTCTTTTACCTGGAAGAACTATGTGACGCTTTGCCTCTTGTGGTCCTGCTTCTTGGGGATTTTTATTCTTCGGTATGCTAGTCATATCCTTCACATAGAAAACCTGATGCACATCTTTGGCAAGCACGAATGGATCATCTTTGAACCCAATCTTGGTAAGGTCCACTATTGTCATTCCATATTCATCTTTCTTTACGCCATTCAGGTTTACCCATTGGCAAAAAAAAGAGGGACGTTCATCGCTCCGTACTCAAGCTCCCATATCTCTTCTATGATACCATAATAGCAGGTCTTGCCCCCATCTTTTCCAATGACGTCCATATGGACACCACTATTTTGGTTTGTGCTTTTGCGATCTTGAGCTCTCGTGTAAAAATTGTAACCATTCATATCGTAAGCTTGAAATCTTATAATTGTGCTACAAGGTCCCCTGGCTAACAAAGCTAGTTGTGGATGAATCGTTGAGTTTCCGATTAGTTGTTCACTCAACCATGAGGGAAATGTTTCCAAGTGACGGCGTGCAATCTAGACTGGGGATTTGGTTGGATTTTGAGAAGCAATAATCTGCTCGTGTTCCATCCTATACGGAGTCACCAGTGATGATTGTTGCAGGACTGTTAGGTGTGCTTTATGGAACAAATCAGTATTATTGCTCAAACTTGATTTCCTTCCGATGGTACCCTTTCCCTATAGCCTCCCCTCGTGTCGTGATACTGGAAGCCCAATCAAGTCAATTGTGTCGACAAAATCAACACAAAACTCAATGACCTCCTCAGTTCCATATCCCTTACCAATACTTCCTTCCGGACGAGCACGGTTAAGAACATATTTCTTGAGGATCGACATGAACCTCTCAAAAGGCCACATGTTGTGAAGGTATACTAGACCGAGAATAGTAATTTCTTTCACAAGGTGTAACAGGAGGTGCATCATAACATCGAGGAAGGAAGGTGGAAATGCCAACTCAAAGCCGACAAGACATTGAACCGCATCATTCTGTAGCTTTCCTAGCTTGGCTGGATTGATTGCCTTCTGTGAAATTGCATTGAGAAATGCACAAAGCTTTACGACCAGTAATCGTACATTCTCTGATAGAACACCCCTCAACGCAACTGGAAGCAACTGTGTGATCAACATGTGACAGTCGTGGGCCTTTAGATTTGTGAACTTCTTCTCTTTCATATTTATGATCCCCTTTAAATTCGACGAGTAGCCAGATGGAACCTTAATACTGTTCAGGCAATCAAACACGCTTTCCTTCTCTTTCATGGTGAGAGTGTAACTAGCAGGACCATAGTAATCAACATCATCATCATCCTCTTCCGGATCAGTTTCATCATCACCCTCCCGCGGAACTTTGGGAATCTTATGAAATTCTTTCAGGTCCTCTCGTGCCTCATTGGTATCCTTCGGGTTACCGTAACAACCCATGAAGCCTAGCACATTCACACAAAGATTCTTCGTAAGGTGCATCACGTCAATTGCGTGTTGGACCTCAAGGCTACGCCAATAAGGTAGCTCCCAAAATATAGATTTCTTCTTCCACATTGGTGCACGCCCGTTGGCGTCAGTTGGAACAGGTTCACTACCAGCACCCTTTCCAAAGACTACCCTTAGATCATTTACCATCTCAAATACGGCATCTCCATTAAAATGGGGTGGCTTCGTACGATGGTCAGCCTTCCCTTTCCAATGCATCACTTTCTTCCGTAAGGGGTGATTAGTTGGAAGGAAACAACGGTGACCATTATACACGACCTTCTTACAGTTTTTGAGATGAATACCCTGTGTTCTATGTAAACAGTGCGTGCATGCCCGGTATCCCTTGTTTGTCTGCCTAGAAAGGTTACTTAGGGCAGGCCAATCGTTGATGGTTATGAACAACAATGCTCGTAGATCGAAGTTCTCTTGCCTATCCTCATCCCACACACGTACGCCCTCTTCCCGCCATAGCAGTAATAGTTCATCGACCAACGGTCTTAGGTACACATCAATGTCGTTACCGGGTTGTTTTGGACCTTGGATGAGCACCGGCATCATAATGAACTTTCGCTTCATGCACATTCAACCAGGAAGGTTGAACATGCATAGGGTCACAGGCCAAGTGCTATGACCACTGCTAAACTCCCCGAATGGATTGAAACCATCCGTACTTAAACCAAACCTTATATTTCTTTCCCCGTTCTCAGAAAATGTCTTGAATTCTCTATCAATCTTTCTCCACTGAGACCCATCAGCCGGATGTCTCAGCAGGTTGTCTTGCTTACGTTCCTCAGCGTGCCATCTCATCAACTTAGCATGTGCTTTGTTCTGGAACAAACGCTTCAAACGTGGTATTATAGGAAAATACCACATAACCTTCGCCGGAACTTTCTTCGTCTTGTCACGGTGCCCCTGGAGATCACCAGCATCTTCATCTCGTCGAATCTTATAACGTAGTGCTTTGCACACAGGACAAGCATCCAAATTCTCGTAATCCTTACCCCGATATAGGATGCAATCATTAGGGCATGCATGGAACTTCTGTACCTCCAACCCAAGAGGGCACACAGTCTGTTTTGCTTCATATGTGGTGGACGGTAATTTATTGTTCTCCGGAAGCTTGTCCTTCACAATTTTTAGCATCCCTTCAAATGCCTTATCAGACACACCATGTTTTGCCTTCCATTGCAGCATTTCTAGTGTAGTACCAAGCTTTTTGTGACCTGGCTTGCAATCTGGGTATAACGGTTTTCTGTGATCTTCGATCATACGTTGGAACTTTGCCTTTTCTTTTTCGTTTTCACAGTCCCTTTGTGCATCCTATAGAACCTGGCCGAGATCATCAGCAGGCCTGTCAGCATGTGCTGGTAACTCTTCTTCGTCAGCATCTTCCATTAAAGTATCTGCAAAAGCTTGACCTGCGGCCCAGTCCGGAATACCCTCCTCCTCTTCTTCGTCGTCTTCCATCACAACCCCTCTTTCACCGTGCTTGGTCCAAACCACATAGTTCGGCATGAATCCGTATTTCAACAAGTGGAGGTGAAGTGTGCCCGGGTCATGTTATTCTCTTTCGTTTCTGCAATCGGAGCATGGACAACACATGAACCCACTCGAATCCTTATTTTTTTCGCCACTTCGAGAAAACCATGCATGCCGGTAATGTACTCCGCTGACCATCTGTCGGTGTTGTACATCCATTGCGGGTTCATATGCTTCATATTAAGTGAAAAATATCCATGTTAATTCTAACAACACTAAAGTATAAAAAACAAAAAAAATCTTAGTACAAATGAATTTCTATGTTAGTACAAATGATAACTACTTATTACTAAATCTAAAGTATACTAAAAACCTCATCTCTTAGCTCTTAAATCAAAATTTCTATTTTCTCCTTCTCTAAACCATAACACGAAATTTAAACACAACAAATGAATGGAGGATGAAGAATAATACCTTAGCACCACCTTGGAGGTGAGAAAACTCCACAAATTGATGATGAAAAATTTGGGCAGCACCTCCCTAGGTTTGAAGCGCCATGGAGCTTAGAGGAGCTTGCTTTTGAGCTCTCGGTGAAAAATGGTCGGGCAGGGGAAGAAGAAGGGAGCGTGCTGTCGATTTTGTATAGGGGAGGTCTTTTGTCTCGGTTGGTAAAACCAACCGGGACAAAAGGCCTCTGAAGGCCGGCCCCGCCAACCCTTTAGTCCCGGGTTGGTTTACCACCCGGGACTAAAGGCCGGCCCCAATTATTGCGGTCGTGGATGGCTGGCCTTTAGTCCCGGGTTGGATTACCAACCGGGACTAAAGGGTTGCCCCCCAATGACCCTGTTGTTTTTTTAGTTTAATATATATTAAGGTCTTCAAAATTTGTGATAAAAACTAATATTAAGGCTTAATCAATACTTTGGAGGTGAGAACCCTAATATTAAGGTTTCCAATAAATTAGTCACTGGCCTAACATCAATACTTAAGGTCTTAACAAAAAATATAAAAAAGTTCGTACATCAATACTTAATTAAGGTCTTACAAACATAAAAAGTTCATACATGAATACTTAAGGTACGGTCTTAACAAAGATAGAGGGTGCATCAATGCACGACACATATTTCACACTTCATTCTTCTTCCTTAGATAGTCCATATAGTTGAAGTCTCCGATCTTGAAGTCGAGAACTTCAGCGAAATATGCCAGAGAATGGATCAGTGCACTCTCTATCGCTTCACAATTACGGTCACATGGACTTCCATAAATTTCAAACAGTGGCGGCGAGGCAAACTGATATGGCCTGTAAAATGAAAGATGAGCCTGATACTTCCAATTTCTTGTTTGTATAGCATTTGAATCTGTGTAAGAAAATCCCACAACATCCATCACTTACTCTAGAATTGCATGAAAGCTCATTGCCGCAAAAGTTTGACCAAACATATCCTACAATTAAGAATAATGTTATTACGACGTATTAAAAATGCTGAATAAGAGTAAATGGTGCTCCATACCATGTCATGTTCATTTAGCCGACAAAGTCTCTCTGCGGTCCTGGTGACACTTTGTCCTTCCTCGAGTGACTTTATTAGAAAATAAGAGTAATCTGGCACAAAATACCCATTAGCGTTTAGTTGTTGTAAGCATGCCTGCACGGCGGTCCTTTCATAAGTCCTCTTAACCAGTGCAGGGCACCCCACCCAACAATCGATACCATTTGGATGGGTTCTGAAGACAGCGAGGAGTGATTTTGTCCACGAACAGGTATGTCAAACGAGATTTTTAATTGTATGCAATTGTTTGGACCGACAATGACGCATTGTGTAACAGGAGGGGTACCACCTAAATTTTCAACAACATGTGCGAGCCACTGCAAATGATTGAGAACCTGCGTTGTATGAAAATAATATTATTATCCGTGTGTACTGCGTAAACATGAAATTTATACAACGAAAGAATATTACTATGTTGGGACGAGGTCCCTGACTTCGATCACCAGTAGGTAACTCAATCACACCATGGGTGAAGCGTATGCCTGGACGACGAGCCAAAGGTGGCCGGTCATCAAAACTGATTCCACGACCGCCGCCATGACTTGCCATAGTTATTCTGGACTACTCTGTAATATATATAAAATAATGCTTAAATAAGAGAATGTTTAAATTTATTCTATATAAAAACAACATATATAAGACCTATTTTCTCATTTTCTAATAACTAAACAGATAAGTGCAAGAGCTCGTTCAGGTGCAGTGAGCCCTGAGGCGACGTAAGTCTGTACTATACCTTTTCTAATGACCCTGATCATCTACGAACTACAGCCTCACCTCACCATCATATACACGCACATCGCTCTCCCACTTACAGTTCCAAATCAACTTGCTACAGCCCAACATCTCCTATCTAGCTACAGTCCTACGTCACCGAGCCACGTATAGCCCCAGCTCGCCGGTGACGTAGCTAGGTACGAGATGTTGGGATGTAGCTTGGTGATGTAAGGCCACTGGTAGAGAACCAACCGACTGTATATGGAAAAAAGAAAAAAAAATAAGAGAATGCCTAAATGTATTCTAAATAAAAATAAGGAATACTTAACAAAAATGAATTAAATAGGTAGGTAGTATATTTTTGTTTGGTAATGACCATTTTTTTAATAAACTAACTTCTCACAAATTAAGCTAAATGTAAAATTAAATGCATCTCTCATCTAAAAGTTAAAATCAATTATCTCTATAGCAAAAACTATAAAATCAGAGGATAAATCCCTATGTGAAACTATGCTTAAAAAATATGTGAAACTAAATACAATGTTAGCTAAATCTAAAACATCTCTTAATTAGCTCCTCCTACCACTAAAAATTTAAATCCATATTTTCTCCATTTCTGACCATAAAAACGAAATTTAATCATAACAAATGAAGGAATGATGAAGAATCAAACCTTAGCAACACTTTGGAGGAGAGAAATCTTCACAAATGAATGACGAAAAAATTGGCTAGGAGAAGAACTAGCTAGCTCTCTTCACAAACTATCTCTTAAGTCTCGGGTGAATGTGAGCTCGGGTAGAGGAAGAAGGGAGGCAGGAATTTATAGGCGCATCCTTTAGTCCCGGGTGGTATTACCACCCTGGACTAAAGATGAGACTTTAGTCTCGGGTGGTAATACCACCCGGGACAAAAACTTTAGTCCCGGGTGGTGTTACGACCCGGGACTAAAGGCTAACCCTTTAGTCCCGGGTCGTAACACCACCCGGGACTAAAGGCTAACCCTTTAGTCCCGGGTCGTAACACCACCCGGGACTAAAGTCTGGCGCCAATAATTGCAGCTCGGAGCCGTTAGACGCCAGGTCTTTAGTCCCGGGTGGTATTACCACCCGAGACTAAAGGGAGGGCGTCGCAAACAGCCTTTCGAGACCACGTCGCCCGAAAAGCATTTGTCCCGGTTCCAAAGTTGAACCGGGACAAATACTTGAGAACAAAGGTCGTTTTTCCACCAGTGGGGTCCGGGCCTCCTCAAGACTTATTCGGTTCTTTAGGATCCATTCGGAACTGGGAATGAATCCAGTCATGGATCAAGTACTAATTTCATTGGATTTATTTTACACCAAAAATCTTGTTTTAGAGAGGCATGGATTCAATCCAAGAGCTGAAGTAATTGCAATAAAATACTCATGATATGTTCAACAAGAGACCGGAATTAATTCCACATCCCTTAACTCATGATGATTGATCAGGTTTCAAACCTCCCTATGTCTACATGGCGTTGATAGAGACAAATTTCTTTGAGCCATCGTGTTGCCTCCCTATGTCTACGTGGCAATGCAATGATAGAGGCAAATTTCTTAATTTGAGGCGAAGATTATATTCTTGACGCCCTTTTATTTTGGAGAATCTTGGTGCAGTATTTTTACGCGTACTTTATTTAGTGATGGTCTATGTCTAGAGAATTCGATCCGTGTCGTCCTTGGCTAGCTGGATTTTTGTCACTCCAAGGAACAGCATGGGAGGAGTTGAACATTTTATGGCACGATAACACTACTACTCGGGAACACTTTGTTTGTTTTTGCAAGCGATGAGGTGTAGTGCATATGCAGCGGCTAGCACACAAGATAGGGTCCAAAAGGAAATGGTTTCACGGGGGGAGATTTCGCGTCCGCTCCTTGTCTGTTCCCCTCGGGTCTTGGCGCCAGCCCACACGTGCCAATCGCAACAAAACTAATGGCTGGCAGAATATAGGAAAATGTAGTGTTCATGAGTTAGCGCCCGGCCGTTTGTTGTGTTGTGAATCTGTGATAGATGGCCGATGGGGGGACAACCGATTAATTGAACTGGCGGTCTAATCAGATTGTATGTCTGTGGACGCAATTTTTCTTGAAAAAAATATGTGTGTGTTTAATTCGCGAGATATACTAGCTGTTCCCCTCTTCTCTGCGCTTACTGGCTATTGACAGTCAAAGCTAAAATACTAGTACGTACTACCCCGTTTTTAAATATCATTTAGGACAAGCTAGTTAATTAAAAAATAAACTAATTTTTTTTGTCCTAAACGTCATATATTTAAGAACGGAGGGAGTAACTCGGAATAAGCTTGTCATGTGTACGTTATCAAGGTAACGTTGAATTAGAGTATATATATGGTGTATTATGAGCGTATGTTCTATGGTAAATCTAGTTAAATAAATGATTTCATTGTAAAACTACATAATAATATATTGGTTAATGATGGTCAAAGATGGAAAAAGTTTCTACTAAACCTAAATATACATCTATAGTGTAGACTTATATCACTACACCACAACCCCAATATACCGTCGGACCTCCATCGTTAAAAGTTGAAAATAACCTATGAACGGTCTGTTGGTAAAAGATAGTGGCGAATCCTCCGTCGGTAATTTCACGTGTATCCATTGACGGTCCGTCGGTATATAGTTTTACATTAGCCTTTGGACTGTCCATCGGTATTGCGGCTATATGGGTCGAACCGTCCGTCGCTGAAACGCTTGGGCCCAGGGCTCGAAAAGACCGCTCGCACAAAAAAAAAAAAAGAAGGCCCAGCAGATTTACAGGAGAAACCCTAGCAATCCCCCGCCGCCCACCCTCCTCTCTCGTTGACTCCTGCACTGCACCTGGCCGCCGCTCTCTCACGCACTCTCCCAAAATTGTCGCCGCGCCGCGCGCTCCCCAATTCACCGCTGTGCGCCCCAAATTCGCCTTCTCCCTCCTTCTGTGGCGGCCCCTTCCCTCCCCTTCTCCTTCCTTCGGTGGCGGCCCGTGCGACAAGTGCACGGTGGGGAGCGCGGTGCCTCGTCTTCCCCTGCTGCCTCTCCCCTCCCCCTCCAGCGAGCACAGTGGGGAGCGCGACCGCCGGGTGTAGGAGCCCCTCGAGCTCCCCGACGGCCCCTTCTTCCTCTGCTGCCCCTCCCCTCACGCAGGTAACCTCTGATCTATCATCCCCAACCAGATCTGCTTGGATTGGTGAAAAATCCAAGCGGCAAGGCAAGTGATTGTTCCCTTCTGATCTGTTCGTTAATTGCCTGACTTGGGGAAATTACAGTGTAGTTACGTTGGTCCAGCAATATGCGCTGTCACACACCACTATAACAAGCTGAGCCAAGTTCATTGTAGTACCTCTGGAATACTTGCCATCAGCAGTTGAGGAAATTGAGGGACAATCAGAAAGTATGTAAGCTTCAATCTTATTTCTTGAGTTGGAATCTTATTTCTTGCCATCAACAGATGAAAACTTTTCCTCTCTTATATTTTGGTACTTGGAATGTAGTTACTGAACCTAGACATGGCTCGGAAAGCTCATTGTCACTGAAAATTATAGATATACTTGCACTGAACCTGCAATGAAACTAAAGTAGGATTATTGATTTAAACTTTGAATCCAAATTGTAGATTGTCTTTGCTGCATCATGATGATCTTCTGTAGTGATTAGTATCATTCCACTTTCTTGCAAAATAATAAGCATAAAAATAAGCAATGATGCAATGATGTTTATCACACAGCAATACGTACATTGTGTGCACTCGGAGACCACTATTTTCAACTTTTGCATGCATAGACTGCACTAATACCAAGTTGGTTCTTCTAGTTGTTATTGAGTACATGGTACTTCATTTTGCAGGACATGCTAGGCGCTACTAGCTTTTTGCTGCAGTTGGTTTACCTTTTGTTGTCTTTCTGGAAGTACCAAGTTTGTGGATGGCAAGCAGCCGAAACATCATGATATCTTTTGGGCAACAAACCTAATGCTATGCAGCCAAACAATATCTAGGATTGTTGTTGTTAACTAAGTTTTTTTATAGACTGTGTATGGACATGATCAGCTAGCTATCCATGTATCATTTTGGTCAGATTGATGGCTACCTGATCATGCCCCTTAAGGGTAGAGTTAGTTTGATGTTTCGAAACTGATGCCTATTTATGTCTAGTGTTGTGCTGTCACCAAAACTCTCTGGAGTGCTAATGTGATAACTCGTCATTCTCAATGTTTGGAATGAATGAATATGGTTTGTGGAACAGTTGGTACTGAATCTTATTTGTATGTGGATGTATGAATGATGTACTGATTTTTTTTGGACCATTTACATTGGTGCCATTGGATGGTCAGTTGGTAAAATTAATAGGTAATGTCAGATGGTGCGTGGGTAAAAGTTTGCTACGGACTGTCCATCGGTATTTTGTGGTCCGTCGGTATAATTCTGTTGCTGTCTGACGGTCCGTCGTTATAAGCGTAGTCCGTCGGTATAACTCTATACCGACGGGTCTTACTCCAACAGCAAGTATCCATCGGTATAAAGTTATACCGGCGCACCCTCCATTGTTATAGTCACTTATAACGACGTTCTGTCCATTGCTGTTGTTGGGTTGTGGTGTAGTGTATTTTGAATTGAAGGCATCCCAGGTTTATATAATTCATGGTAGTAATTGATATAGAGGAAATAGCCCCATCACCTCTTTAATTTTTTTAATTTTTGCCCCACCGACCGCAAACATGAAGGCTGTTCGGCTGATATGATGAATAGTGTTCGGCTGGTACGCGCCATTCATTATTACCTGGTCGTCGTGACTGATCGATGGAATGTACTAGAGAGAGACCCGCGCGCCCGTACGCACACCCGAGCGATGACGCACGCGGATAGTGTACGTGCAGTGCGTGTGCTCGCTCGATCGTGTGCTCCCCGTGAGGCCGCGTGAGCCGCCGGGCCCCGGCCGGGTGGCCGGGCCACTCCATCCTCTGATCATCGATAAGCCGGCGAGCTAGCAGCTATATATATATAGCTAGCTGATGCATGCCTGCAGCGTGCGCGGCGGGCCGGGGTGCCAATGCAAATAAACGTTCGTGCCCGCACAGAGGCCGGATCGATCGACCGGTTCCGACGAGCGCTGCCCGTGGATGTGTCCCGGCGGCAGGGCCGGGCGTGTGTGCGCGTGTGCTCAGCATGTGCATGCATGCAACAAGCCGCACAGGACGCGAGTGTCACGTACCGCCGGACCCTTTTCGTACAGGCGGCCAGGCGGGCAAGCGGCCGGCCTTGTATCCACACATGCTATGCACGCTAGCGCGCTAGGGTAGCTCTAGTCTAGTCGTGCATGCATGGGAGCCGCGCGCGGCCGTAGTTGGGACTTGGGAGCATTGTAGGCCGGCCGGACTTGCACACGTCCCGCGCCGTGCGTGCATGTAGCTATCTAGCAATAGCAAGCAACCTCTCGCGTTCGGTGTGGGGGACTGCGCGCTGCCGATCAAGTTACTCGATCGATCAGTACGCAAAGCTGGGCTAGTTGTTGCGTTTTGCCGTTGCTAAAATGCGCACGAGGTCGAGTCACTACGGCAGCCACATGCTTCCCCGAGTGCCAATTGCACTCGGGGAGCTTCCGGCTATACCTACCACGGTGAAAAGGCCTTCCCCGAGTGCCAAAAATCGCGCACTCGGGGGAGCCTTTCCCGAGTGCCGTGCTGGCACTCGGGGAGAGATTTAACACCGTTGGCGGCATCCACCTTTTTTTAAAAAAAAAAATCCCTCTTCCCCGAGTGCAACACTCGGGGATGAAATTTGTTTTTTTAACCCTCTTCCCGGGAAAGAAATTTGTATTATTTAAAAAAATCCTCTTCCTCCAGTCCAAGTCCAAATTAATTATCATTTCGACTTTTCTAGATACATTATTGCTTTTGTTATAAAAGTATCGATATATATTGAGGTGTATAATAATAAAAGGAATGCAACTATAAAAGTCAAAACGACGAGTAATTTGAAACGGATCGGAGGGAGTAGCAGAGAGGTGCGTTTTTGCTGCTGCTAAAATATGCACTAATAACTAGTATTCTTCCATGGTCCATAGTCCATATATATAATGGCTATGATTTTGGATTTACAAGTAATTAATAAACTAGTAAAGTGATACTAGCAAGTATATAGGGTTTTGGGCGTTTCGCTTACGAAGATTCCATCATTGCCTGATTTGACTGCTGCCCTCGTCGCATGTCCTACTTGCTGGAAACTTGTGCAGGGTGTAGTGTACTGTTGGGCCGTCCCCCACGTTCTCTCCCATCCCATTCCCATGCATCTCGATCTCGATCTCTCTCTCCTCCGCACCACACACAGAAATATTCACATCCATCAACCTGAGGTGACCCTTTTTTCCTATCGTCGTCGATCTGTCTGCGGCCGGCGGTGATAGCAACATTCCACACATTCCCCTAGTTTATTGAGCAGACGTCATCCCCCCTTTTGCTAGTGCAGGGAATGTGCGTTGCTGCTGAGCTGTGATGTGCTCGGTCCCACTCTAAGCCCTACTCTAGTTCCATTTATAATAAGCTTCGTGACTTTCGTCCTAGTCTCCCACGTAGTACATCAAATTGGAGTTCAATTCGTTACTACTGCTTGTAATCAACAGCCCGTTTAGTGGATCACAGCCTTATGCATATGCATATGCAGTGGTGACCACTCACCACTGGTTAATAATCAGGCAAAAATAACATTTCTGATTAATAAACCATATACTTCCGAATATGCAAGTCCCCATACCAACAAGATGTTTAGCTATATATATGGACCATGACAGATGTCAAGGTTTGTATTCTTCCATGGCGTTGTGACTAGTTTGCAACTTGATTTTGTTGCCTTGAGCATATCTTTGATCGATTCTGAATCAACTACAAAAGTTTGATTTTCAATATATAACATACCACCATAAAATCGGACATGGAGATGGAGGGCCATCCAACTGTGTTAGAACCGGGCAAATTTGACCCTTTGAGTGGTTTCAAGTGTGTGTTGGCATTTTCTAGGAATTTTTAATGTTTATGTTCAATTAAAAAATTCATAACCCTCATGAGGGTATTATACAAGCATATCAAAGCGTCGATCGTAGAAATTATATTGGACTAGCTAGCACTGTTTGCTTCAAAAAATCATTGCAGCTCTGAAGATGGAGATGCTAGCTTCGAGCAAGCTCGTCTGGATCAGTCATTAGCTGGTAGCCATATACGTTGCACAGCCCTATACTGCTATAAATACAATGGAAAAAAATCATCATTTCTTCAAAAAAAAAAAGAAATCGTCATTGGCGATAACTGTCTCTCAAACAGAAGGCCGCTATTGGTGCTATCCAATTCGATTACAGTGCATACGCTGTGGCAGTACCTGTGTGTGGACAGAGTTGGGACAGGGGTCAGGCTGTGGCAGGGAAGCAGGGTTCTGGGCTGATGTTTGGCTCGTTGGCTGCATGGAATTTTGACAAACATCTCGTGAACTCGGACTGTTGTTGAGGTTTTGTTGTGTGCGCACAGATTGGCAAGTACTCGCATTTGGCCCATATCCTCGCAAGCCTGACTTTTTGTCTTGCACTGCCTTGCATGAAATGGACTTGTCTTGTTTCATGTATCTAGGCGCATATATATAGTTTCTCGTGAGGCAGCCAGCAGAAACTCTCTTGATTATTAAGTCGTATTCTGGAAAAGTTACTATACGTTATTAATTGCATACGGAGTATGCAGCCAACAATGCTCCGTTGCTGCACTGCACATGCCCTTATTATTAAGGCAAATAAGCTGGGAAGAAGTTCTTTCTCTGGCGCTTTAGTTTATATATATATCATCACCAGCAAACGACGCGCGCGGCCAGGACACCAATAATCACCAATGCAATAATTCAAAGCACTGTTATAGCAATACATGCATATATATATATATATATATGCAGAGATGGTGACAATACTGACAAATGCAACTTGCCGGGCCCGGGGGAAAAAGAATTGCATGTTCTGTGCTAGTATATATATCATTTTTTTTTGTTTCAGCTGTCAACAAACACTAATTGCCCCCAGATGTCTTGACTATAGTGACGTCGAGTAAACTCTGTTAACAAATCTGTATAATTATATTAATTGGATAATATCTATCCCCATCCAAAAGTTATAGTATTACTTAAACTTTAAATCTTTCCTTGTTAGAAAAAAAAACCCTGGATTTTGTTTGCGTACTTTTTAATTATGAACTGGAACTAGGTGCATGCGCGACATCGTGCTTCAATTATTGAATACTGTCTCTGCATATATGGTAGCGAGAGGTGCCTAGTGTTGGAAATAAACTATTATCGTGATCTTCTCGGTCTCCAACCGAGCGGAACTTGTTCCTCGCGTTTTCCCCTAGGTGATGGAACAGAACTCGTGTTCTGTAATCGGCAGGAACACAATTAGAATCCTATTAGGACTCTAGGCCCTGCCTCCACAACTCCATATAAAACTAAGGGTAAGGCAAAGTCTCCAACGCATCAAATCAATTTGCTTTAGCCTAAAGACCAAACACCGATTGCTAAGGGAGCTGGAGGAGGTAGAAGCTCTAGTTCCTCGTCCACGTCCGGGTCAGTGCCGTTGGCGTCCAGAGGGGATACGTTCAAGTTGCCGATCAAGAACATCACAAGTTCTTGAGTCGGCGTTCGTCATCGATTCTACTACTTCAAGGCTGAGACCCGTACCGACTACATCGTCTCAGGAGGCTCCCATGGCGGCTACTAACGCTGGTATAAGTTTATCCCACCTAATTCCGCATTAGCAGATTGATTGTGATTTAGGCTATGGATCCTGTGTTTATGTGCTACTTATGTTGAACAGCAATATTCAACAATTGGCATCTAGAGCCGTACTTAGCCTTATCATGATCTAATCATAATCCTAAGCCATGGTTATGTCCCTGTTTTAGTCGGTTTAAGATTAATTTGATGTGCTTTAGCCCTGCAGATTAGTTTAAGATATGCAATTAGATTGGTTTGTGCTTATCAGTGTGTTATTAGATAAATGCAGAAAGATTAAGTGCAAATCATATGCAAATTAGATGTAATCTAGTTCGGTTAATGATTAAAGTTCAAGTTTAAGTTTAATTTGATCTGTTAGAACCGAGTTAGATGCTCATGTGCCTAATTGCATGCCTAATTACGATAATTAGACCCTAATTAATTTTAAGTTCATGATTATGTTAAGTAATTATGGTTAGTTCATCCCTGCTAACCCCAATTAGGCACTGTCAGTACTCAATCTCACGAAATTACTCATCAATTCGTGAAATTGAAAGTGCATAAGCAAGTAGAAGGAGGGGAATCGAATCGAATTACAAAGATTCATCAGAAAAGATCCCTAAATTCGATAAACCCCAAATCAGCGAACCCTAACCCTAGGGATTAAGGGCTTCCCTGGTTGATGGTGGCGCACGGCATCAGGACGTCGCGCGCACGCCACAGTCACCTCCCTCACCGGCCGCATCAGCAAGGGGGCACGCGCACGACATGAATCACCGCCGCCGCGCGCGCACACCCTGTGCAGCCGTCGGTGTGCTTTCGGGCCACCGAGCCGAGCAACTGCGGCATCAGACCGCCGCAGTCCGCCCTCGCGACTCCTTCATCGGCGCGCCATCAGCTCCAGGCCGTCGCTGGCGTCGCTAGGCTGGAGTGTCGCCTGCGCTCCGGAACGCTACCTGCGCCCTGCTCGTCCCGTTACGGCACCACCGGCGGAGCCCCTGGACCGAGGCGCGCGCGACCGAGTCGCACGCGTCCTCCGACCAGAGGGCCCGCGGCGGAGCCTACGGTCGGCGGCGGTGGATCATGGCAGCGGCGTTTGCAAGCTCGGGATCCGGGGGAGGAGAAAGGGGAGACGGGGTGACTGCGGCGTGCGGGTGGAATGCGAGGGGAGTTAGGGTTTCCCCTGTCGCCGGCCGGTTTTGACCCGGTTCGGGTTTCCCTCCGCCGTCCGATCTGAAACGAACGGCCAGGATCGCACGCATCAGATCAGCGGCGCGAGCAGGCTGGGCCGCAGTGGCCCATTAGTTGGGCCGCTGCGTAGTCCAGGCTGGGGCCGAATTCGAAAAAAAAATTAAAAAAAATTTGGGCTGCTACGAGCTGAATGCACATATGGGCTTCTTTTGAGGTTTTAAGCCTGTTTAAAGCTTTTCTTTTTATCTTTTATGTTTTCCAGCTTATTTAATTTCCATAAGTCATATAATTGTTTTAATTACTGTTTAGATTGCATTATTTCGTTGAAAAATTATGTTTTCCACCAGTATGCAATTAAGATGCTCTCTAATTAAGTGGAACCATCGAGAAGCTTAGTTAGAGTACACTTGTAATTAATTCTGACCATCGTTGTTTTAATTATGAGTTTAATGATAAATTTCGTTTGTTTTCTGCCCATCGGTGATGCAAATTGAAATTTATTGCATAATTTTAGTCGGACCATCGTAAGGTTATTATTATGCTTTTATGTGCATCTTTATTGTGTATTTTACTGAAATATAATTTTTCATAATTTTCAGTGAACAATGTGACCGGCTACCTAAACACCATTGAGCCACTTAATGGCACCAACTTTCCTAGCTGGAAGGAAAAGGTGCAGGTCATACTTGGCATTTCAAAGTATGACTCAGTCTTACGTGATGCTAGGCCTGTTGTTTCTACTGCTCCCAATGCTGACAATTCTCATGTCGATAAGTGGGATAGGAACAACAGAATGGCCAACATGATCATTAAGCAATCGATCTCTGTTGCCATTAGAGGTGCTATTCCTGATAAATATGAGGATGGTCGTGAGTTGACCGCTAAGGAATTCTTCGATAAGGTTGAAGAAAACTTTAAGAGCTCCTCTAAGACCTATGCTAGCACTCTCATTATGAAAATGCTAACATCTGAGTATAATGGGCAATGTGGTATTAGAGAGCACATTTTGAGCATGTGTGATATGACCAATAAGCTTAAGGCACTAGATATGGCCATCTCGGATGGTTTTCTGGTGCATTTCATTATGACTTCACTGCCTCCTCAATATAGTCCTTTTAAGATAACTTACAACACTCAGAAAGGGACTTGGAACATAGCTGAGCTTATCAGCTATTGTGTTGAGGAAGAGGAAAGGCAGAAGGCTGAAAAAGGGAAGAATGTGGCTAACCTTGTTGGGTTTAACCATCCTTCTAAAAATCAAGCTGAATCAGGAAGCAGCAAGCAGCCTAACAAGAAATTTAAGAAAAATAATAAGGTGAATAAGACCACTTCACATAAGAATGCTCAAGATGCTAAAGTTTGCAAGTTCTGCAAGTCTCCTAAACATCTGCAAAAGCAATGCGCAGCGTTTAAGGAATGGCTAAAGAACAAAGGTACTGATGTTGTTTCATTTATTGATGAATCATTCTTAGCTGATTTTCCCCGAATACTTGGTGGATTGACTCAGGTGCCACTGTGCACATTTCCAATTCATTACAGGCATTCAGTTCGATGAGAACTATAAGAAGGGGGGAGCGAAATCTTAGAGTTGCTGATGGAAATGAAGTTGAAGTCGAAGGCGTTGGAAACTTCGCATTAGAGCTACCAAGCGGCTTCAGTCTTCAATTAGATGATGTCCTTTATGTTCCTAGCTTAAAGAGAAACCTCATTTCAGTTTCAGCATTAGATTATTCGGGACATATTTGTGAGTTTGGCAACAATAAGTGTAATATTAAGTATCATAATATAAATGTTAGTCTTGGTCATTTACAAGGCAAACTTTATATGCTCTCTCTTGATAAAGATTATTCTGTATGAATGTGAGTGATGTGTCTAAAAAGCGTAAGCGAAATGATGAGACTTCTTCGAAATTATGGCACTGTCGTTTAGGCCATATTTCGAGGGGGAGAATGGAACGTCTCATTAGAGAAGAGATACTTCATTCATTAGATTTCTCAGACTCAGAACAGTGCATCGACTGTATTAAGGGGAAATTCGCTAAGACAATTAAGAAAGGAGCTACTAGGAGTTCGGGTCTCTTAGAAATTATTCACACTGACATTTGTGGTCCATTCCCAGTAACTTCAGTGGATGGTTATAATTCATTCATTACTTTCACTAATGACTTCTCTCGTTATGGTCATATTTACCCCATTCACGATCGATCTGAAGCATTAGATAAATTTAAAATTTATAAGGCTGAAGTGGAAAATCAGCATAGTATTACTATTAAAATAGTAAGATCAGATCGAGGTGGTGAGTATTATGGGAGACATGCTCCATATGGCCAGATTCCTGGACCATTCGCTAAGTACCTTGAGGAAAATGGTATTAAGGCCCAGTATTCTATGCCGGGCGAACCACAACAGAATGGAGTGGCTGAGCGACGTAATCGCACACTTATGGACATGGTGCGTAGCGTGCTTAGCTATTCTAGTTTGCCAGTGGAGTTGTGGATGGAAGCATTAAAAACAACTGCACACATTCTTAATCGGATTCCTAGTAAGTCAGTGACCAAAACACCTTATGAATTGTGGTTTGGAAGGAAACCGGCACTTAATTACTTACGTGTGTGGGGCTGTCCAGCTGAAGCTAGATTATTTAATCCACAACAAAAGAAATTAGATACTAAGACGGTAAGCTGCCATTTTATTGGATATCCTGATCAGTCTAAGGGATACCATTTCTACTGTCCTAGTCGCCACACTAAGTTTGTTGAGACTAGGCAAGCTGTGTTCCTAGAGGATGCAGAAATCAGTGGGAGCTTTCCAACGAGGGAAATAAGTCTTGAGGAAATCCGGGCTGAGCTTCCTATTCCGGTGACTCAAGAATCAGTGACACCTCAGTTAGTGCCATTGTTCTTACCCTCTGTTCAGACTTCAAGTGCTACAGCTCAAGTTGAGGCACCACATCAGCCAGTGATTGTGCCACAGCAAGAGCAAGTGACGCATAATAATGAAGTGCAAAACCCTGTTGAGCAACCTCTACCCATTTCTGAGTCAGTTGTGAATGAGCCTATAAGGAGATCACAACGACCAAGGAGGTCTGCCATTCCCGACTGTTATGAGACATACTTAAGTGAAGATATGTATGATGTCGGAAAGGTAGATGATCCTGTCTCATTCAAAGAGGCAATTTCAAGTGAGCATTCCGCTAAGTGGGTTGAGGCTATGGAAGATGAGCTTAAGTCTATGAGCACTAATGATGTATGGGATTTAGTCGAAATTCCTGATGGAGTCAAACCAGTAGGCTGTAAGTGGGTCTTCAAAATTAAGCGTGACTCTAAAGGGAATGTCGATAAATTCAAAGCAAGGCTCGTAGCAAAGGGTTATACACAAAAAGAAGGGGTTGATTATAATGAAACTTTTTCACCTGTGTCTAAGAAAGATTCGTTTAGAATCGTCATGGCGCTAGTGGCTCATTTTGATTTAGAGCTACATCAGATGGATGTTAAGACTGCATTCCTTAATGGTCACTTAGACGAGACAATTTTCATGACACAACCGGAAGGTTATGTTGTGAAAGGTAAGGAAAATATGGGATGCAGATTAAAGAAATCTATTTATGGACTTAAGCAAGCGTCAAGACAATGGAACCTTAGATTCGATCAAGTGATTAAGAAATTCAGATTTAAGGAAAATCCTATAGACAGTTGTATCTACATTAAGATAAAAGGTGGAAAATTTGTCATTCTAGTACTCTATGTGGATGATATTCTATTAGCAAGTAACGATAAGTAAATGTTACATGAGACAAAGAGATTTCTATCATCCCATTTTGATATGAAAGATCTTGGTGAGGCCTCTTATGTTCTGGGCATTGAGATTCACCGAGATAGGACCAAAGGAGTGCTGGGATTATGTCAAAAGGCATATATTGATAAAATGCTTAAGAGATATGAGATACAAAATAGTAAGCCCACACCTGTTCCAATAGCAAAGGGCGATAAATTTAGTGAAGAACAAAGTCCTAAAAACCAATTGGAATTAAGTGAAATGAGTAATATTCCTTATGCTTCTGCTGTCGGGAGTTTAATGTATGCTCAAGTCTGTATGCGTCCGGACTTGGCATTTGCAACCAGAATGTTTGGAAGATATCAGCAAAATCCAGGAAAGGTCCACTGGATGGGTGTCAAAAAGGCATTACGCTATTGCCAAGGCACTAAAAACTACATGCTTACATATAAGAGATCAGATAATCTTAAAGTTATTGGTTATTCTGATGCTGATTTTGCTGGATGTGAAGATAGTAGAAAGTCTACATCAGGATATGTTTTCACTCTAGCAGGAGGAGCTATTTCTTGGAAAAGCTCTAAGCAAGAGTTAACTGCAGCGTCGACTATGCAGGCTGAGTTTATAGCATGTTATGAAGCGACAGGACAGGCTGTGTGGCTTAAGAATTTTATTCCGGGCCTTAAAGTTATAGACAGCATTACAAAACCGCTTAAGTTATACTATGATAATAAGTCAACAGTATTTTTCATAAAGAACAACAAGTCAAGTGGTACTTCCAAACACATTGACCTTAAGTATCGTGTTGTTATTGAAAGAGATCAGGATCGTACTATTAATGTTGAGCACATAAGAACTAATGAGATGCTCGCGGATCCGCTCACTAAAGGCATACCACCTAATCTATTTAAGCAACATGTTCTAGATATGGGTCTGGTGGATAGTCTTTAGGTCCTGGTTCAGGGCCGTTATGAACTCCCAATAATGTATAAGCGTTCTAACGAGGTGTCTCAGTGAAACTATGAGTAATGGGGTCCCGGTAGCGAATTAAATGCTGCTGACGATGCATTAGTCTAGTATTTACTGTTTTACCGAGTGTGAACATTAGTATGATGCGAACAAGTTGTAGACCGTTCGATCAAGTGGGAGAATGTTGGAAATAAACTGTTGTCGTGATCTTCTCGGTCTCCAACCGAGAGGAACTTGTTCCTCACGTTTTCCCCTACGTGATGGAACAGAACTCGTGTTCTGTAATCGGCAGGAACACAATTAGAATCCTATTAGGACTCTAGGCCCTGCCTCCACAGCTCCATATAAAACTAAAGGTAAGGCAAAGCCTCCAACGCATCAAATCAATTTGCTTTAGCCTAAAGACCAAACACCGATTGCTAAGGGAGCTGGAGGAGGTAGAAGCTCTAGTTCCTCGTTCACGTCCGGGTCAGTGCCGTTGGCGTCCAGAGGGGATACGTTCAAGTTGCCGATCAAGAACATCACAAATTCTTGAGTCAGCGTTCGTTATCGATTCTACTACTTCAAGGCTGAGACCCGTACCGACTACATCGTCTCAGGAGGCTCCCATGGCGGCTACTAACGCTGGTATAAGTTTATCCCACCTAATTCCGCATTAGCAGATTGATTGTGATTTAGACTATGTGATCTTATGTTTATGTGCTACTTATGTTGAACAGCAATATTCAACACCTAGGCCGCAGTAGCTACCAGATAAACTAGCCCCCGACAGTATCTTCGCCAGCGCATCTCGTGCACGTACACGCACGCGTCTCGATCGATTGGCGGCGTACGTACGTGTGTAACCCGTCGATCGATCGATTGAGAGCTAGCGAAAGTAGAAACGTCCCCGGCTTCTTTTCGAGCGAATGCTTTCGCGTTTGGTGTATGGCGGATCGGATTGAGTATATGACTACTCTATAGCTAGGCTCTGCGTACGTACATACGCTACGATACGTCACGCCTGCGCGTCTCTCCCCTGCTGCGGCCGCCTGCGCGTCGATCGTCGTCGTACGTCACGGTCTAGGATTCCCCGGGGCGGCAAACTAGCTCCCAAAGCTCACGTGACGGCGATCGATCGATCGATGGAGCCGAGCCGAGAGTGGAGGCCGGCGCGGCCGGACGTTCGCGCGCGCGCGCGAGCTTTGGGAAGTACGTACACTCGATCACATGCCATTGGCAGAACGTATGCATGCATGCTGCTGCTGCCGCGCGCTGATAGATCGATGATGTGGCCGGCCGGGCAATGTGTGGTGCATGTCAAGCTCAAGCCTAGTGTGAGCGCCGGCTGATGAGTTGTGATCGATCGTCACCGGCCGCGGCCGGCCGGTGATGGATGGATGTGCTGGTTGTGCGTACGTACCAGCAAGCTTAGCTAGCTGGAGAGACAGAGACACGTCGGACGTACGCCCCGGCCGGCCGCCTGTCTATCGATCGGCTCGGGTCCTCGTCTCTCTGTAGCCGTCGTCGTCCCTGCTGCGTGCCTCTCGTCATCTCTCGTGCCCCTTGTGCCTCTGCGGCTCTGCCTGAAAGCTTGGAGACGAACGCCGCGCGCTGGATCATGCGCGCACGTCATCGTGCAGCAGGGCCGGCGGGGGAAATATCTCGTGGGCACGCAGTGCTGCTGCCTGCTGGGTGTGTGGGACGGACGGAGGTCGGCCGAGTGCGCGGCTCATCGATGAGGTCGTCAGTGACGACGCGATATGTGCATGGCAGCGTGCATGCGCTCGGGGACGAGCAGCAGAGCAGGCCGCGCGCGGGGTGGTTTTGGCCGGGAGCCTGCGCCATGCGTCGCGCGCGCGCATATGATCTAGCTAGCATGCGTTCGCGCTTCCCGTGTAGGGTGTGATGACATGGCCTCAGCCCGCTGCCCAGCCTGCTAGGTGTGTGTACGTACGTGCTGGTTTCATTCTGTGTCTACACATACGGCGAATGGGGTACGTAACTAATGTACGTGGAGTGGCTACCACGTACGAAAGTTTTGGGATTATTTTGTTTGACTAGTAAAGTGCACGTGCGGCATGCACGTGTCTAGAAACCACAATAAATAAAGTTTTATATTTATAAGTAAAGATACATGCATATTCAATAACAAAAAATTTAACACATTATAATAATTTTATTTGACATCTAACTTTGAACCTAACAATTTATATATTCATTTGATGGCGTAAGCTGTGACCCGATATTAGAAAAAGAGATATAAGCATGTCAAATAGAAAAAGAGATATACCACTTCATTTGTGTGTCTTGTATTACTTCGCCGGCTCAATTTTTTATTTATGTGATGATTCAGCATCAATATCGAAATATCCATCAAAGTAATATATCTACATTCAGGATAGTTAGTTCATCCAACGAAACGCAAGGGCGATCTCTTATGCCCAGCCTTGATAGATGGCAGAACTATTTGGTGACATCTCCATGTTAACTATGGAATGGAAGAGTGTAGCAGTCATAAACCATGAAAGATACCAGAGTTATAAAAATTTAGTTAGGAAAAGAGCAAGAATTTAGTGCACAGAGCATGATAAAATCAGATTATATATCTTGATTGAGTACAGTCATAAAGGGACTTCTTTTCTCCAACTCTTCCATACTGTGATTCCATCTCTGCTGTGATTGGCATGAAAAAGATCCAACACACGCTTCCAGTTGCCACTACCAAAGAATGTTTTATATCATGTTCTAAGGTTGAAAACTGACATTCTAAAAGAAGGTTGAAAACTGACAGGATCAGAAGCTTGCACCAAATTGTCAAGCGTAAATTATATATAGCATAAAGTTTGGTTGAAGAGTGTTGTCCTCACCAGGTTAATCCCGACCAATCTCCAAAATAGGATAAATGTATTTTTCATCCCTTAACTATTGTAAAAGTGTGACATTCATCCCTCATGTTTTATTTGGTGCAAACCAAATCCTTAACTAATTAAACCAGTGCATTTAACAATGGGTTAGTGTTATCTAATGGTGGCTTATGCCATGTAATCATCGAGCTAATCACTGCTTAATTAGTGATGTAATATGCTAAGCAAATATTTAAATCCAAAAAGTTAGTAAGTACTCGAATTTCCTCCATGAAAAAATTATGAAAAAAAGTAACAGAACTGATTTGCACTGAATTATTATAGCAATCGACTCAAATATATGGCTAAGAAGTGATTAGTATGGTTATTACATGGCTCAAACCATTGGGGGTGATAAATGCACCGATTTAGTAAGTTAAGAGGTCGATTTGCACCAAACAAAATATGAGGGATGAATGTCACACTTTTGCAATAGTTAAAGGATGAACAACCTCCAAAATATGAACTGTACCATAACTAATTAATAACTGGAATGCCTTAAATTGAACAGATTACCCAACAATAAATTAGGGCATCATGAAGCAGTCATTGGCTTAAATGTAACAAGAAATGAAAAAACTGATACATATGCTACTGTTTTAGTGGATGAAACAAACCTTAGGACAACTATGGTTCCAGTATAAGTGCACTAATAATCTGCAAGAATCATGATATTCCAACTGTTTAGAATCTGAAAATCATGATCCTAGAATAATCCCTCAACCTCTGTGACCTATCCTCAAATATAGTGCTACCACAGCACTGTAGTGGACCTTTTTGCAATGAAGTAAGCCACACAAACACACCAAATTCTTCGTTCTAGCACCTGTTGTGCACCTAATAAAGTAGTCATCCATGTATATATTGCAGCTGAAGCTGGTCATAAGAAAATTTGGTCTCACACTTATCAAAACCGAAAGTTTATGCCAATAAGAATCATTGACATATGTTACATCAGTTTCAAGATGTGTTGCAAAAAAATTTCTATAATGGAGGGCCTAAAAAATGAATAACAATTATGAAACAAGGGTAAGTCCTAAAACAAAATAGATATTCTTGTTGTGCTCCATTTACCATCGTTTTCCTTTGTAAGAGGCCAATTAATGAACTACAAAACACCTGCAGCCGACCAATCATCCAGAAAAATGAACTGCAAAACACCAGTCATTCATTTGTGTCAGTAAAAAGCTACTCCTAGTAACTTGCAACTGGAGAACAGAGCTATATCTACAAGGAATAAATATGCAGCAACAAAATTGCAAGGCTAAAAGGCTGATGACTTGCCCGCACAAAAAAGGCTGATGACTAAACACAGAAGCCAAGTTAATCAACTGATTAAATGAAAAACCAAAGCAAGCAAGGAGTGCTTAAATAAAGGAACTAACAGATGCGTCACGGGGGTAGCTTTACTGTAGCCTGAAATTGACATTGAACATGAACTATTCACGCTTAGTTGTTGCTCTAAATGGACCTCGAATTTCACTTTGCCTAGTGCAAAACCTGATTGAAATGCTGCTGTCGTTGTCCACCAAAAACAGCTGCTGATGTCGATCAACACAAAGGCAACAGAGCAAGCAGCTCACGCTAGCGAGGAGCAGCTGCAGATGCACTGCCATCGAACTGCATGGAGCTGCGGACCCAGCGCCATGAGCTGCTGTGGCGAACAGGGAGAAAAAACAGAGCTTGAGCTGCAATGCTGAGCAGAGAAATCGAAGAATACCAGCTGCAGCTGTGGGCACACGAGAACACGATGTCGTATCAATCGGCAAGACGCACAAGAACAGAACAGACTGCAAACAAACAGGCACACCAGCTCTACACTAATGACTAATCTGCCCAAACTCGACCAAATCGAAATCAATTCACACAAGATTTGAACTGTAGGCGCATTGAGACGTGGTGATTCACCAGCTAAGAGATCCGTCAAAGTGGCTCATGATTTACCCATCAATTTCGCCAGAACCGTAGTGACCTAGAAAAGGGGATCTCGTATAGAAAACCTTAAATTCGAAAGGCTCGTGAGAGGACTCGTGGCGGGTGGGTGACCGGAAGCCCATGTGCGTCTCAGCCAGCTGCCCCTCTTTGCAAGCCGTCACCGCCGGGTACCCACCACCACCCCTCTCAGCGGACGGGGACCTGCGTTGCGCTCTCGCTGTCGCATCTTGCGGTGGATCGAATGAATGGGGAGGGAGAGATGGAAAAGGCGACAAATTGATGGGTGGGCCGGAGGGGATGCGTGTACTCGCTGGGGCACTGTTGGACGAGGTCCATCGCCATGACCCTGTGTTGAAGTAGATCTGGCGGGCGGCGTGGCAGGGCTCAGGGCGGAGGTCCTGCGGAGCGTCCAGCCGAGAGCCGTGGGAAGCTCCGGCATCGGGACGGGGCGAGCTCTGGCGGAGCTCAAGACCGGCGTGTATGAGCACCATTGGCGGCGCAGCGGTGCCTGAGGTCGGCGGGTTCGAGCATCGCATGAGATCCTCACAGTCGTCAACGAGCGTCAGCGGCTCGTACAACGCGCGGCGTGGGGCGTCATCTTGGCACAAGTGGGCCCGACGGGTACGCGCGGGCGGGTATAGTCCGGGTGGGTGAGAAAAATATTACGTTTTTGGCAGAAACGCTCCCCAAATTGCGATTTCTATGGTCGTTCCACCTTTTTGGTCATCATGCAACCTGACGGGTGGGTCCGACGTGAGGGGTAAGGTGGGCCCGACTTGGGTGAGAAAAATTTTCAATTGTCTTCGCTCCTTATAGTATAGATTGACATGAGGGCTTCCTATCCATGCGTATAGATTCGATCGATTAAGTATCGGAAATGCTTCAGCCCGGGCGTCCGGACGCGTCGGACGCCCGTCGTCACGCACCTCGCGCCCCCCACGCCTATCGTGTGAAATAAAAAAAACGAGCTGCAGCCCCACACCCCGCAACGAGGCACAGCCACCGCGCGGCCATGCCCCGTACCTCGCGCTGCCGCCGCCGGATCTCCCTCCTCCGGCCACCTCCGCCCGAACTGAGCCCCGATCTGTGATCCCCGCTGCTCCACCTTTCCATCCCCTCTGGTTTTGCCTCCTCCCGTGGTGTGTGCGCGGAGATCGGGCACCCGCCGCCGGCGCCGCTCGACGTGGTCAGGGCACTCCACCGCCGCCATTATGGTGATTCGCGAGCTCCTCGACGACGAGGACCCCCCTCTCCGCCGGCTCGCCTCCCTTCGTCCCCGAGCCCGGCGCCGGCCCTGCGCCGACCGACGCCGTCCCCCTGCGCCGGGGGGCTCCCTGCGGCTGGAGGGCGGGCGAGCCCCCGCCGCCGCTCCCCGCGGCCAGGAGCAAGCGAGCTGTGCGCCGGCCCTGCCCCGTCGCTCCCTCCGCCGGTCGAGCTCCCTGTGCGTGTCGGCGAGAGGTTCTCCTGCCACCTCCGCGCCAGCCCCCTCCTCCTCGTCCTGGCGGTGAGGCGAGCTGCTGCGGCGAGGAGGTCACGACAGCCAGGGGCCGAGCTCGCGGCAGCCCGGGGCGGAGCTCGGCGATGTTGCAATCGTTGTTCGGAGATGTTGCAACCGGTGTCTGCAAATGTTGCATGAATGTACTCAGTTATGTTGCAATCGTTTTCTAGAGATGTTTCAATCATTGTCTACATATGTTTGCATCTGTGTTCGTGTTGCAGTACATGATATCGGTGTTCATGTTTGCAATCATTTTTTAATGTCGCAATTGTTGTTCATAGATGTTGTATTAGTTGCATATCGATGTTGCATAGGTTTTTATATCGATGTTTGCATGAGATGTAATCGTTTCTCGTTAATGTTGCAAATCGTTACGCACATGCTGCATCCGTGTTCTTGGCATGTTGCGAGTGTTCCATGTGAATGTTTCAAAATTAGATTTAAATATTTTCGATGTTGCAAACATTGATTTTCGTTGTTACGGATGTTAAGTCTCGATGTTACAGACACGTGTTATTGGGTGTTGCAAACATTAAATTTTAATGTTGCGGATTTTGAGTTTCGATGTTGCAGACATGTGATGTTGGGTTTTGTTTCGAGGAGGACGGGAGGAGGGCTCCTGATGTTGGATGTTGCACGCAACACGGTCGCAACATGGTCGCAACATGGGGGGAGGAGGGAGAAAGACTCCTGATGCTGGATGTTGCACGCAACGTGCTCGCAACATGAACGCAACGTGCTCGCAACATTTACTCGCTGGACTTTAGATCTAACGGCTGACGATTGAGCATCTTAAGATCCGACGGCTGCGGACCCGTCCGATGGCTGACGCCCGGAAAAGACGTCCGGGTGTTAGCACTGCCGATTAAGTATCGATAGTATTCCGTGAGATCGATGTCTACGGTAATTTTGTCCGTGGCAAGACATATATACGGCCATCCATCCTTTTTAGACACGTTAATAGAAATAATAGTGGTACCCATGCATGTCTACAAAATAATACGGTGTGCGTGCAATGCATACGTCCATGCATCGCGTCGAAAAGAGTTCCCTCCCTGCTCCCAGTGCCACTGGACACAATGATACGGCCCAAGCAAAGCAGCTTGGCAGAAGGCCCTAGGCTATCTCGGCCCACTTTTACTCTCAAGCCACACGTATCGGTACACAGTTCTGCCGTTCTGCGACTAATTTTTCATTTTATCACTTCCTTTCAGTGGATTCCCAGCCATTTCAGGCTCGAAGTTCTGCACGTCGGTGACACAGAAACGCAACTGCAAGGTCGCGACCTACCAGATCGATTACAAAATTTGGGAGGGTATCCCTACGGTTGAAAATAAATACGAAAAGAGAAAAGCAGAAAGACAGAGAAGATAAAAATAAAAGAACAAAAGACTGCGCATCCGGGGAATCGAACCCCGGTCAGTACCGTGGGAGGGTACTATGATACCACTACACCAGATGCGCTTGATGTTAACTCAAAAATAGTAATTTTTTTATATGCGTACTGTACTAGTACAACCAATCCACTTATCAGGAATGAGCTCCTCTAACATTGCTCCCCCTGCCATTGAGTGACCGCCATGTGGGCCTAGGGGCTGTAGGTCCCGCATGTCTGTGACTCAATAGCAGAGGTTGAATGTTAGAGGATCAAGTTCCCTTGTCGAGCTGTCGTCGCTGTGCCCTCCAGAAGTCCGATCGGTGATGTATCGCTATATCACCTGGGGCAATAATGCCACTTGAATCATACATGATTGGCTTGGATTAGTGTGTGGAGATCCTCATCAGGAGCCCCCTACGCTGCGCTTCCATTTGCTGAGAGTGAGTGATCCCATCCCATCCTGGCCTAACATCAATCACATTAGGATCCCATCTCCTTCACCAACAACTCGCCACAAAGGTAAAGCGGAGAGCGCAACACATACGAATTAATGCGCACCATACCAAACCACCCTTGGCTAGCTTGTCAGTACTGATCTGTGATCTCCCTGCTCGATCGACATTTGCCCAACAAAAAGCACCAATCAGTGACGAACTGACGATGAACCCAAATAAAAACACATCCGCATCATCACGCAGACACATACACTAAACAAATGGCCAGGGCCTAGCGATCTCCATCGATCGTATACAGAGTAGTCGACAAGTACAGATATAGTATAATTTTCCAGGAAAAGAGACAGACGACGATGTTAATCACATTCGATGACATCCCAATTGCGCTCTAGCTAGGTAGTGCGTCCTCTATCATGGCCTACGAGGAACGAGAAAAAGGGTTAATCACCCGGCCGCACACATGACAAGAGCAAGCTTAATTGTCAGCACGCGCGCAGCTGCTGATTAAACTTGCTGCTCCTGTCGCCATCGATCAATTATCGCTGGCTGATCGCGGCGTCTACGCAGCGGCGTTGTGGACAGCACAAGCCAGCAGGAATTATATCTCAATTGCTGTGACCGTCTGCAACTTATGTTAGCTCAAGCAGTAGTAGTGGAGCGTCTAAAGAAATGAGAGACTCAAGACGACTAGATGATAGACACGAGTACGTGCTGCCAAGTTTTGCTCCCGGCCCTCGCCTAGATGGCTAGATGGGGGTATGCCGGGTGTCAATGACGTGATCGATCCTGTAGCTTTATAGTAGGTGCTAAGTCTATAGATTATGAGCATGCTTTTAGCCGCATGCGAATGAATGGGACACATAACGTGTTGCGTCTATGTTCAATGTATACTTTGGTTCTATATGCAGGGGGGCATGCACACCATTTTTCATGGAAGGTGAGTTAATGCATGAACGATGCAAGAACTAGCTAGTGCACTTGTTAGGTTTTTTATTTGATATTTCTAGAATTTTAATTAATAACAAGACACTCAGTAATATATGTTAGATAATTCCATGAGACATAAGGACCTATATATATAGCACACTAGCTTCTATTTTTGTAGAAGCCAAATTAAAGGAGAAATTAAATAAAAAGTGCTAGCTTCTTCTTTGGTTGAATCACAACATTTATATCCTGCTGTTGATGCGTGCAAGTCAATTGTGTAGCTTAAAGGCGTTGTGGCACTTATCGCGTGGTGATGCAAACTGACATGCTATTAGCAGGAGAAGGTCAGTGATGTCTGAGCAAGCATTGTGGTTGTTTTTTTAAGAAGCATTGTGGTTGTTTTCTTGATTACATCTCTATCTTTCCAAGGAAAGATATTACACAAAGAATGCTTACCAGCTACTCTGCCATCAGATAAGGACTCTGATTGTGGATCCAACTAGGAAGCAGGCACAGACCACTCCTAACACCAGAGCTAATAATGCACCACTCTCACTCTGAACCAATAATGATATCAACTTGTTGCTTTGCAGTATTTGTTTTCTGAAGAGAGGCCAAGATTAAAATAATAAGGATTATGATTACAATCTGAAACTTTATTAGAGTAGTTAACAATCAAGGAAACAATTGTACTTTGAATTTTTTTCAGAACAGGTGAGTTTGTATGTGTTTTTAAAAATAACAAATCAAGTTCATAGTGGAGGAACAAATCTGCTAATATTGATCTAAAAAGCTCCCATATCATCATCTGTTGCATAATATCATGCATAGAACCACTACTGCATCTTCGCATAAACAAAAATAGGATGTGACCCTTATAAAATGTATTCGGTCGATCTCATCACACAAAAAAAACGTATTTGCTTGATTGTGGTCGCTACAGTGTACGTGTTCCCTAATCCTTGTCAGACCACATTTGTATATAATTGAAATTCATTGATTTGTTTAGTGGAAGCACTGTGTCGTTTTGCACCGCTGCATACCTCTCGGCTACTTTAATTTCCGTGACCTTTACCGGAGATGATGAACATCAGCATATACATTCACCTCTGCCTATGACGACTTTGGCAGAGGAAGTGGTGGACAATCTCTTTCGTGATGGACCTCCGCCGCAGCACATGGACGCAATGCATGATTTATTTCCGATGTTGAAGAACAAGACTAAGATCTCTCCCCCGAGGGATGGAGCATCGATTGAGGGCTATGCCTAGAGCTCGTCGTTTAGTTTGTGTGCGATGTGAGTAGTTCATGTTGGAGTTTTTGGTTCGGGTTGTGTTCAGTTGGTTTGCCAGCTTTTGTCCATCTAGAGTCAGTTCCATTAGGTTGTAACCAAACACCGTACCAATTTCTTCTTTATCTTAATACAATGATACATTACACGTGTATTCGAGAAAAAAATAATCAGCATATATATGTTCACAATCCACACATGGCAGGATCGAAAGACGAAGTACTTAAGCGGCACGACCTCATTTTTGTTTTGGTTGCTTCACATGCTCGAATGCAGGGATGTTTGTGTTGGAAGGATATTAGATGAACTGGACGAAAATTAGGGCTAATTGTCACGGTTGGTACTCGAGATCAAGAAGAGGGTCCAATAGTGTTGTATTTGGGATTTCTATGTTTCACGATCTTTTTTCCAGTGCTTGATAGTAGCAGGTAGTACCTTGTACTGATATCTTTTTTCCATTAGCTAATTTAATCAGGTAGTATCTAGTACTGAATCCATCAAATTGGTACTACCCAGTATTACCTTATTGGTACTACATAGTACTACCACCGATAGATTTCACCGGATGGATGACTCACATTAATTACAAACACCATAAATTTCCCTTCATGTAATGGTAATATGGATACACAATTATTGTGCTTGTTTATATTGAAGAAAAAGTTTTCCTGCGTGTGAGATAACAAGATTATTTTTGTTTGTAGAAGTGATAGGATACAGGGTGGGGGCAACACTGGAACATGGTGTTCTTACTATTCGAGCAAAACAAAAATGAAGTTATAATCAATTGTTAATTTTTGAAGCCATATTAAAACCATCATAAACACCAGACTGCTGGTTGATGACACTCAGCGTATGGGATACTCCCTCCATATCAATCTATAACTCCTATACAGGAGCTCCCCACTAAGAAGGTTTTTGGGAGTTCTCTGCGCTGTGATTGGGCCACGTCACCAGCTGACATCAGCATCCACCGGCCTCCCCGCCGCACACCCCCTCGCTTTCCTCTCCAATCGCGCCTTCAATGCTTCGCATCCCCACCAACGTGCCGACCCCATCCACCGTGCGCCTCGGAAGCCCACCGCCGCCCCACTCACCTCCTTACCGTCGCCGCTCCCTAGCCTCCCCACCACAGCCGACTCGCATGTCCGTCGCCCCCTCGGGTCCGCGTCGCCTCACCTCTCCACTGCCGCCGCATCCTTCCCTCCGAATAAAACTACCCCGGCCCGTGCCTCCCCTCCATAACCCACCTCAAGCTACCAGCTGTGCCCCTCCTCCGCCTCCTCTCGATCATGCGGTGTCCCAGGTGTGAATCTCGGTTGCCGGCGCCACCCAGGAGCGAATTGCGGTGCGAATCCCGGCCGCCGTCGCCACTCAGATGCGGATCCCTGCCACCAGTGGGAGCAGGGGCCAGCGACCGGCGGGATTGGAGGCCTGGGGTGCTGTGGCAGCCAGTGGGATTGGAGGCCTGGGGCGCGGGCCTGGCCGGGAGGCGCAGCGAGGCGCGGCGGACCCAGTCGAGTGGCTTTGGTAGCCGCCGAGGACGCGAATCACGGTTGCCAGCGGGAGCGGCGGGACTGGAGGCTTGGCGTTGCGACAGCCAGCGGGAATGGGAATGGAGGCCTGGGGTGCGAGCGGCACCAGGTGCGGGCCTGGCCAAGCGCAGGTGGCCGCCGGTGTGCAGGACGTGCGGGTAGGTGGCCGCGAGGGCCATCTTCAGGGAGCAGGAGCGTCCTCCGGTGGGCAGGTGAGAGGCGCTTTTAGAGTTGATTTGAGTTGATTTTTTTTATTGACTCAAGATTTGTGTTTTCTATTCCTAGCTTTTTTTTCCTCTGTTTAGTTATGGGTGAATGAACTTTGATATTGATCCAAGGGAGAGTTTGATAATCTCAACGGATCAAAATTACTAAACCATATTAGATATTATTTCATTGTTTTCTCGATAGTTTATAATTAACAAACACTTAAAACTAAGGTTTAAACCATTCCCATATGTAGCATAATTGTCATGAAATCGTACCATCTCAAGCAGCCAATGGCTGATGATAAATTGAGTTAGGATGGGATTGTAATCTCCTTTTTTCAAAAAAAATTAGTGGTTTACATCTATAATAGATTTAATTTTGACAAAATCCCGCAGCAATGCGCGGGGTGTTCAAACCTAGATCAAAGAATTACCAACGGCGGCGATGAGGTTTCCAAGGTCGCCGAAATTCTCTCTTATGATCAGACGCGTGAGGTTGCCGAAATTCTCTCTTACGATCATTGCATTTTTCTTAATTCCCGCAGCAACGCGCGGGTGAGATTCCCTAGTTTAGTTAACGTTTGTGTTTCCCACCGGTTTGATAAAACTAAAGAAACAATGATTTTACCTTTTTTTTTTCTCTTCTATCTTGATTAACAACTAGAGTTAAATGGACTGTGGCACGCGGAGGAGTCCAAGGGAAGCGGACACATCTGGGCGAAAAAGAGAGATAACTTCCCACTTGACTACCACCGACAATTATTTTGGTTCCTTTCCATTTGTACCAGCGGCGACATTTAAACCGATATGGAGGGAGTAGATGATACTCAATGATAAATACACATATCCTATATTCGTCTCGTCTAATAAAACAAAAGCACCAAAGTTTCTCTAACCTAGTTGGTAGAGGGGTTGAAGTATGTTCGCAATTAGGAGACTCGGGTTCGATTTCATGGAGCAGATTTTTTTAAAAAATCCCTTAGTCGGTGAAATCCGGGTTTGGAGATTTTCTAGACGGGAGAAGGTTCGTTCTTCTTAATGAAAACTCGTGAGGCGGTCTTACCTCACTGAACTAGTTTTATGAAACAAAAGCCATCGGTTGTGTCACACAAAAATAGAATTTTTTTTCCTTCTGAAACGCTATAGCTTGCTCCCGTTTGCGCACAGTAACTCCGTCCAGGTGCAATGAACCAGGGGGTGGTTTCTGGTTTGGGATATCATTAGCTAGGCACGCCGCGCGCTGGTTAAAATTGGAGCACACCGTCGTCTCTTCTTTCTGCTCGAAGACGACGGTAACCGGGCCGTTACCACCCAGAAAGGAAACGGTACAGATTCTTGGCACCAGGCTGTGGATTGCTGGAGTAATTGATTGCCTAATTATAACACTTTTTGATTCTGGGAATCAGTGTCATACGTTGTGTATGATTAATTTCGCAAATCCGTGACGGATTTCACGCCTGGTTTTTGAGATGGGTTCAAAAACTTTCAAAACATGTCGACGTGGAAGCTGGCCATTGGTCGGGTGCAGGTATTGGCAGCAACGCAGGCCAAATCCCTTTTCGCAGCTTGGCTTTGCATCAGTTTGTTGCACGGCCATATAAACCCCTCCTCCCGTCGTCCTCCTATTTACTCCGACACCTCCCCTCCCCTCCTCTCCTCTCCTGCGCCCACGAGAAATTAAATAAATCGCGATTAGTTTCTTGGATCATCCTGTGCATCGATAGGCGCAGGCGCGTGGCGACGATGATGCGGCAGGGGGGCAGGAATTTCGTGAGGAGGTTCTCCCGGCTCGCCGCGGCGGCCGAGACGACGGCGGCGGCGGCTGCCGTGCCGAGAATGCCGGCGTTCGACCACGTGCCGCTGCCCTACGACGGGCCGAGCGCCGCCGAGATCGCCCGCAAGCGCGCCGAGTACCTCAGCCCGTCCCTGTTCCACTTCTACTCCAAGCCTGTACGTCGATCCATCCAACAACCCACGTAGAGTAGATAGATCCATTTGCATGCCGGCCGATTGATTCTGTTTCGTTTCCTCAGCATATTTCTGTGGCATTTGTGTGTTTCTGCTTCAGCTTTTCTCTTCTTTTTTCTTCACCCTGCTTTCAAATTTTAAACAGAAAGCCATCCGATTATTTAGGCTTTTCTAGGATTAGATGTTGGGAATTTGTGGATTTTGAGTGATAATAATCGGAGGAGTTCGTCGAAGAAGTATATGGAGAAAATGTCTATACGAGATCTGATTGTACCATAGAAAAAACAAGGGAAAATGGCTGGGTGTAACTGAAGCCCATGACAGCTGCTAGTAACAGTTTTGGCGTGTTGTGCTATGCCTGCAGCTGAACATCGTTGAGGGGAAGAGGCAGTACCTGTACGACGAGCGCGGCCGGCGCTACCTGGACGCATTCGCCGGCATCGCCACCGTGTGCTGCGGCCACTGCCACCCGGACGTCGTGGACGCGATCACCGCGCAGGCCGGGCGCCTGCAGCACTCCACCGTGCTCTACCTCAACCACGCCATCACCGACTTCGCCGAGGCGCTGGCGTCCAAGCTGCCCGGCGACCTCAAGGTATACCGCGACGACTGCTGGCGTCCTGCCGCGCCTCCGCCGGCTCTGCTTAATTCTGACCGTCTAGCTAGCGACGCCGGGCTTTTCTTGGTGACGCCGTTTAAATTTGTCTTCACATATATATCTAGGTCGTCTTCTTCACCAACTCCGGCACGGAGGCGAACGAGCTCGCCATCCTGATGGCGCGGCTGTACACCGGCTCCCACGACATCATATCCCTCCGCAACTCCTACCACGGGAACGCCGGCGGCACCATGGGCGCCACCGCGCAGAAGAACTGGAAGTTCAACATCATCCAGGTACGCCACCATTCACATGTATTTATGTCTATATGGTTGTGTGTACTACTGAATCTGCTGAAGTGGAAGGCGACAATTCTCTGACTGATCTCGTCTGATGCATCACCTTCGCTGCTGAAGAGTGGCGTGCATCACGCCGTTAACCCGGACCCCTACAGAGGCGCCTTCGGTTCCGACGCCGAGAAGTACGTGCGCGACGTGCAGGAGATCATCGAGTTCGGCACAACCGGCCACGTGGCCGGCTTCATATCCGAAGCCATCCAGGTGCGCGCGCGGCACACTGACGCAGCCGCTGCACTTGCTGCTGTCGTGTCAAAATTAACCAGAACCGGACGTCATACCGTGACGATTAAACAAATTAAAGCTAATAAAGTTATTTGTTTGTGAGCACAGGGTGTCGGCGGGATCGTGGAGGTGTCGCCGGGTTACCTGCCGCTGGCGTACGAGAAGGTCCGGGAGGCCGGCGGGCTCTGCATCGCCGACGAGGTCCAGGCGGGGTTCGCGCGCGTCGGCAGCCACTTCTGGGGGTTCGAGACCCACGGTGTCGTCCCCGACATAGTGACCATGGCGAAGGTACATGGGCCTGGCACGCCATTTTAGTTGCCCAATTCTCTTCCTTGTTTCCGTGCCAGCGGCCGCTCTGAAGTCTGAACCTGACGACCTACCTGCCAATGTTTATTCAGGGCATCGGCAACGGCATCCCCCTGGGCGCCGTGGTGACGACGCCGGAGATCGCGCAGGTGCTGACGCGCCGCTGCTACTTCAACACGTTCGGCGGCAACCCACTGTGCACCGCGGGCGGGCTCGCCGTGCTCAAGGTGCTCGAGAAGGAGAAGCTCCAGGAGAACGCCTTCGTCGTCGGCTCGTACCTCAAGGATCGCCTCCGCGGACTCCAGGAGAAGCATGACAGTGAGTTCTGGGCTTCTCGTCGATCTGATCATCGATCGATCGATCAAGTTGGTTCCACATAGAATTCGAAAGATCCATCTTTCTGACAACTATCCCGCTCAATTGCTGGTTCTCTTCTATTCTTGCAGTCATCGGCGACGTGAGGGGGACGGGTTTCATGTCGGGCGTCGAGCTCGTCACTGACCGGCAGCTGAAGACACCGGCGAAGGACGAGATATGCCACGCCATGGAGCACATGAAAGGTAATGTATCTACAGATAGAGGCATAGAGCAGTAGAAATCCTTTAATCTCGAAATCGAATGGAATTCGAACATGAACGTTGTTGCTTCCTCTGTTTCAGATATGGGCGTCTTGGTTGGGAAAGGCGGCTTCTACGGGAACGTCTTCAGGATCACACCCCCTTTGTGCTTCACCAAGGAAGATGCTGGTATGTTAAATCTACTCGGTTATAATTCTTAATGTTAGTTTAAATTAGCTCTAGCATTTTAGCTAATTGCTTTCAATCTCTGCGGCGAGTACTGCAGACTTCTTCGTTGAAGTGATGGACATTGCGCTGTCGAAGCTCTGAGCCTCTGAGCGCTAGCTAGCCCAGAATTTGCAAGGGATGATGGATGTATGGAAGGAATCTTGCAAACGTTTAACAGCTCTAGCTGAAGTAACTGGATTGCAGTCTATCTCTGAAATCTAAAGTATGTAATTCCTGGAGAGAGAAGAAATCATGAAACTGAGATCGATGAACCAATGAGAAGTAGACAAGGTTGGCTGCTTCTTGCACAATTGTTCTATATATGTTTGCCATGTAACGCGCCAGCAGGGATATGGAGCGGTCCAGTTTGAACTTCCGATTAGCAATCAGTTATCATTAAACTTTGAACTCATTTTGAATTCTATTTCAGTGTGGTGATAACTGAATTCGCCGTTCTTATTTAACTAGACCAGGTGGGTGATGGCAAAACTAATGCTATTTTTGGCATCAATGTGGCTCTTGCTCTTTCGGTCTTTCCAGTCACCTGTGTATCTATTTATGTTTAACGCAACTAGTTCTTGAAGTTGTTATACAATATGTAAATCTGTATGTAATACACAGCGTTCCTAAATTCTTAGAATGTGTATTTGAGTGCTAACCTTTTTAGGCGTGTCATTTGATTTCCAAATACCCTCCATCGGAACTTTAATGGCCCGCGGTATATATAAGCTATGAGCATTGTTTTGGCCTGACCCATAACAAAAGACCAGCAGTGCATGTTATTATGAGATCATATAGCTCCACGGAATATTTACTGTAAGAACAACCAAGGGAGATGTGGCGGTGGGATTGTAATAACTCAAATGGAAATCCTAACCATACAATTCCAAATGTATAGGTGCGGATATATCACCTTATATATAAATGGACTTTTTGGGCACTGAAATAATAAGCATGCAAATGTCAAAACAATATAATGATATTTTTTTTACTTTAGTCTTATAAGTTTGTTTAGTTTTCTGGTGATGTTTTGTATGACACTGAATTAACTAAGAAATGTTTTGCAGCAAACTATGAGGCATATAGCTAACAAAAATTCTTCATCATCCTCTGTTTCTCTTTGTTTTTTATATTTATTATAACACAATACTGCATGGGCCATTATAAGAAGGAATGATATAAACCATTTTATTTTTACGTCTCTAATTATTTCAGATCGAGTGTACAATGCAATCACGCCATATCTGAATAGATGCAAATTTGTTGTTTAATCACTGTTGTATATAACCACAATATTTTGGATCTACCTATTGTATGAAAGGCAATAGCTGCCTACTTAATGTGCTGGCCAAAACAATTCAAAGATGTGTAGAATATATGCGTTATAACACATGCACTTTGTTTTCAAGAAGAACTCACCAGAACCTATATGAGGTCTAGATCATAAATTTTCTCCTCATACGGACCTACGGAATGATGCATTAATACCCCTTATTAATTAGAAAAAAATCAATCACTTGCATGCGCATGTGAACAATGAGAAGTTTTTTGTGCAGAATGTAATATGTCTTCTTTGTACAGCAATGTGCTGGCCTTTGTTGAAAAAACCAATATTTTTTCTCCCACCAAAATGTACTACTCCCTTTTGTGAATAGTATTTTTTTTTGCAAATTAGTCTAGTGAATAGTTTTGCAAGGATTCTCTCATAGATACCCCCTTTGTTTCAAATTGTCGGATGTATTGACTTTCTTGATACAGTACATGATTAAAATTAATTTATTTATAAAGAAATGGCCGATTACATTATTGTCTTAAATATCTATCCAAAAAGTCGGAGATGAATATACAACCCAATTTGTCACCTCCTTTTCGATTTTTAACATACATAGTGCGAGTATTGGTAAGGGGCAATTTTTTTATTATTGTTCTATATATCTTTCACAATAAGGTTTTGCTCCGCTGCAAAATCTAATATGATACAAACCCCTCTTCGTCGTGAAATGGCGTATAGATTGAATACTAACAAGAAGCTAGCATTAATTTTTTTTTACAAAAAAGTAGTAGTAGCTCAGACATTCTCTCTTTGTCAAACTCCCTCTCGTTCTCTCTCTCTATATATCCATCAAAGGATAGGATCATAGGAGCACTTGACATAGACAACATAGTTGGCACTCCTCAGTTGGGACTCGGTGACTCTCCAAACCATTTGAATTTCTCTCTCGTTAGAGAGAGAACGCGCAACTTTCTCTAGGTGGTGTGGCTATGATCGACGAACATATGGTTCCACATCTTTCCGCGAGACTAATATTTTTGTTTGTTATGTTGAACAGGATTCTAACTTGACACTTCTATAGCTAATTTGACACGTCAACGCGATGCGAGCATTTGACCATCAGCATCCCAGAGCAAAAGAGCGTTCCGCGAGCGAAGGCCAGTCAGATCCAACTTTTCCAGCAAGGCAGGCCCTCAACCACTTTCCACCACCCGATGCAGAACACACGCGCGAGATCGGCCCATTAAACCCCCCCTCCCACTCTCTCTGTTTCTCCTTTTCCCGTGCACCCGCCCGGCCCCGTCGCCCCCCCTCCCGCATTCCACCAGCCGCCGCTCCCTCCACGCGCCGCCCACGCAGACGCAGCTGACCTAGCAGAGAATCATCCCGAGATGGCGATGGCCCTGCGCCGCCTCGCGGGCGTGCCCGGCTCGCCGTCGCCCGCCGCGGCCGCGGCCGCGCTGCTCCTACGGCCGGCGCTGACCCGCCCGATCTCCACCGGCTTCCGCGAGGAGCGCGACACCTTCGGCCCCATCCAGGTCCCCAACGACAAGTGCGTGCTTCCCTCCTTCCCCCTCCCCCCGCTAATATCCAGCGGCTTTGTTCGGCTGATCTAGTTCGCCGCGCGTTGTTTTGATCTGCTCGTGTCGCGGCAGCAGCCTGGATGCTGCTTCAGCGGTTGATCTGACGGTTTCGGTTGCCGTGTTCTGTTTCGGGCAGGCTGTGGGGCGCGCAGACGCAGAGGTCGCTGCAGAACTTCGACATTGGCGGCGAGCGCGAGCGGATGCCCGTGCCCATCATCCGCGCCTTTGGTGTGCTCAAAAAGTGCGCCGCTAAGGTATAAAGCGAAACCGTTTTATATTTTTCTGCGCGTGGAGGGTAGATGCGATTTGGTTGCTTGTACGTGTAGGCCACTGCAAGCTTGAAAAGCTATTTCTGCATATCATGTAAGGAGTGGTTGCAATGAGCGACACATGATGTGCCCGGACTTGCTTTTCTCCTAATAGAAAATTGAATGGTTTGATTGTATTTTGGACTTTAAGATGACAGTTTTGGATTGACCTGATTGTACTACCCAGCAAATGTTTTGTAGCTAGTAATGGGATATGCTAGTTTCACTCACTTTGTTTCACTTAGTCTGGAGGTTGCAAGTATCATGTATATGTATAACTTTTCCTTTCACTTTTGAAGGTGAATATGGAGTTTGGCCTTGATCCAACAATAGGTAAGGCAATAATGCAGGCAGCTGAGGAGGTCGCAGAGGGACAGTTGGATGATCACTTCCCACTTGTTATCTGGCAAACTGGCAGTGGCACACAAAGCAACATGAATGCCAATGAGGTTGCTGCCCTAAACATACAATACATTAATGCCAAATATGACATTTAACATGTTAATTTTAAAGCAACACAACTGTTGTTCCAAATAATAATCCCAGCTAAGAAGTTAAGTTTTACTGTCCACACGCTACAGCAACTAAACCTATCCCATATGCTACTTTGTTTATTATTTGTATGCAATGCAAGCTGTTCTGTTAAGCTAATTCTAAGGTATATTGTTGTGTTTATTTCCCAATTTAGGTTATTGCGAATAGGGCAGCTGAGATTCTTGGGCACAAGCGTGGTGGGAAGTTTGTACATCCAAATGACCATGTCAATAGGTCACAATCCTCAAATGATACATTTCCCACTGTAAGCTTTAACTGCTATTTATATTTATTTCAATACACTCTACTCTGCAGATGTTTATTGTTCATGTTGTTGACATTTCCAGGTTATGCATATAGCAGCAGCTGTTGAGATCAATTCAAAGTTTATCCCAAGTTTGCAACAGTTGCATGATTCACTTCATGCGAAGGTATTATTTTATTCTTTCCTTCCATGGGAACTTTTACTATGCTGTCAATTGCCTATCATATTAATTATGACCCTTTTGACTAGGCTTTGCTTCAATATGTGTTAGTCTGCTTCTTACAATCACAAACTGCTTAGCTGCCTAGTTTCCAGGAATTATACTGCACATTTGTGCCTGCTAGTTATGGATTCAGATTCAAGATAAAAGCATTATAAACTTTGAAATTTGTCTAGAAACTTTTTGTTCTCCCTTAATATTTTGACATTACTTGCGCACAAATATTACAAAGTGGCTGCTGATTCTCATACAAGCATTGTAGCAGTCCATTTGAGTTTTATAGAGCAAAAGTTAGTAACAGTACTTTCATTGATTTAAGTTCACATTAAAAATTAGGTGCTAATGAGGTACCACATACCTATGTGATCGCTTGAGACTGATTTTATTATTTATAATGCACATACGCTTTTTACGATAGTGTTCTTTTCCTCTGTTGGTTAATCCAATTTGCTCATAAATCGACTCAGAACCAATTTTTTTAACAATGGATTTCTCATAAAATGAACTGTAGCTGTATGACACAGTATATATATTCATATGTTATTTAGTAAGTACACTGTCCTCATAAATTTGCTAACCACAATGCAGTCTGTTGAGTTTAATGACATAATTAAAATCGGACGTACACATACCCAAGATGCCACCCCGTTGACTCTTGGCCAAGAGTTCAGTGGCTACACTACACAGGTGGGATTTGTTGCAGCATTTTTTGTTGTCTCATTACTGCCATGCACTTTAGATTAACAGATAGGCTTGCGGACTATTTTGAACTCTGTTTGCAGGTCAAATATGGAATTGACCGAATCAGTTGTACATTACCACGGATGTACCAGGTATTATAGGAATTATACTAATTTTGTTTTCTTCTCAAATGAATATGTACTGATCATTTGCTTTGATGTGCAGCTTGCCCAAGGTGGAACTGCAGTCGGAACTGGCTTGAACACTAAGAAAGGGTAATTTCAACTTTATGTTTGAGATAGTTTGGCTACAATACCAATTATTAACTAAAATTTTATTTTGTTCTCTTCTAGATTCTCAAGTTTTTTATTGTTCTTGTTTTGGGGAAGATGATCCATGTAAACCTGTCATCTAGCGTTTTATGCCATATTCCCAGATTAATTTGTTTGTTCAAGTTAGTTTTTTACTGTACACTTTCTTTTTATAGTTTTACCTCCATTTACATATGTTGTTTGCGGATTAAAAGTACTGGTTTGAGTACCATCTGCAATTTGAATTGGTTTTCTTCCCTATATTTGTCATGGTATTTGATTTAGGATATCATTAAACAGAGCATTAGTTCCTTGCATTACTAGTCTATATTTCTTCATGCCATTTCTTAAACATTTTAACTTGTATCTATCTTTTCAGATTTGATGTCAAAATTGCCGCTGCAGTTGCTGAAGAAACAAATCTACCCTTTGTGACAGCAGAGAACAAGTTTGAAGCTTTGGTTAGTAGTTGCATGTATAAGCCGTATTTGCACATTAAACAAGGATTGGTGCTTAGCAATCAATAGGGGTATCTGGTGATTGATGTTGCCTCGGAAAACAAAAAAATTATATTTACAAACCAAAACAAACTGACTAATGCATTATCTATTTTCTAGTCCAGATCACTTTCAAACATTTTATTTGATGCTAGTTGGTGAGTATTGTTCTTTGTATATTAACAACTTGGATAATGAACTATTCTTTTCCTGCTTGGATAATGGATGTAAACCTGGATTTTGATTATATTACCTTGCTAACTTTTCATTTATATCCTTTTATTGTTTTGTCCATCTTCTATTATTTCGTCACTATGTGTTCTCATCATTTCTTTTTTCCTCAAGTAGGCAGCACATGATGCTTTTGTTGAGAGCAGTGGTGCCGTAAACACAATATCTGCGTCCCTTATGAAGATAGCAAACGACATTCGCTTGCTGGGAAGGTCAGTATTTCAAAAAAAAAAAAATCTTGTGACATAATTTTTCTAGTATTTTGGGGCATGTTCTTAATATTTCCAACAAAATAACAGTGGCCCTCGCTGCGGGCTTGGTGAACTAATCCTTCCAGAAAATGAGCCTGGGAGCAGCATTATGCCTGTAAGCATACTGTCGATGTATTATGTTGGGGTTATTTTAGCATATTTTTAATTTAAATACCATTGTAAAACTCTAGGTTCAACTATTTTGCAGGGAAAAGTTAACCCAACACAGTGCGAGGCTCTGACCATGGTTTGCGCTCAGGTATACGAATCATGCTTTTTTACTCATGATATGTATTATCTAACCTCCTTATTGTATTGTAAAGAAAAATGATTTTTTTATCTATGCTGTTGATGGACATCTATCTCTTATCTAAAATGCATTTATATCCCATCGGTTGCCAGGCCATTCCTCTAGTCATATATATTTAAACCTTTCTATAGCTCCGTGGTTCTCATTATCTCTAGGAAACACAAGTAAATCTGAGTCATTTGATTAGTCTATGCAATGCCTGTTACTTCAAAAACTCAATATCAGATAAGAAACCTGACCCCAACTTTTGACAAACAGTTGTGTTAGTCCAATCGAATGCTACCAATATAGTGTGCCATATAAATGGTATATGCTAATATGAGGAGTCCTTAACCTTTACTTTCTGCAAATAAGCCATCATTCTTTACACCTGAGTGGGACTGATCTTTTTACCGTATGCGTTTATTCTTCTTCTCACCGTATGCATTTATTGCGTCTGATCTTTGAACATTTGAATTTGTGGTATTGCAGGTTATGGGTAATCATGTTGGTGTTACAGTTGGTGGTGCGAATGGGCATTTTGAACTGAATGTTTACAAGCCAATGATTGCAGCCGGATTACTTCGAGTATGATGTCAATTTCAGTACTTCTATATGCTTAACTAGTATAGGAACTTTTGTTTGAGCAGCCTTATATTGTTACTGTGATTTTGTAACTTTAGCCTTATATTACAGCAATCATTCTATGATTTAACCTGTTCACTGTTCCTTTTCTGAACAGTCATTGAGATTGTTGGGGGATGCTTCTGTGTCCTTCGAGAAAAATTGTGTCAGAGGTATTCAAGCAAACCGTAAGAGAATAGAACAACTTTTGCATGAGGTAATGGTCCATCTAAATTGCTAGGACACTTGCATTTATTTTCTATACAAGGTGTATTGCTAATTTCTCTGCATTTTGTCCAGTCTCTGATGTTGGTGACATCTTTGAACCCTGTAAGTAAAATGCAACCTTGCATCAGTTACCTCTTTCTTTCTGTTTCTTTTCTTTTTTGCCATAAACGCTTGTGAATCTTGCTGAATTATTGAATGGATGCAGAAAATCGGCTATGACAATGCTGCAGCTGTTGCGAAGAAAGCTCACAAAGAAGGAACCACACTAAAGGTGATTTTGCATTATTTATTTCTGTTTGCTTTGGCCTTGCTCTGTAGTATTAATATACTCTCTTTAAACTTTATGTGATGCGTTGGGTCATCTCAACTATTCAATTCTTGTTATTTGGTTCAGGACACTAATTGTCATATGTGTCCATTTTTCTTGCCTACTTTTTCCTCTTAGGCTACCCATTAATGCTATCGCATCATCATGAAAGTATTTTAATTTGCATTGATTTTGCATGCTTTAAACTTTTTCCACTGTATAATACACTAATATTTTTTTCCTCTTCTTTTTTTAGGAAGCTGCATTAGACCTTGGAGTATTAACGGAAGAAGAATTCCATGAGCTCGTTGTCCCAGAGAAAATGATTTGCCCTTGTGATGATTGACAACCCCATGCTAGCTATGTTTCTAGAAGCATTCATGCTGCCACATCAGAGTTTCAGTGGTTGCCTGTGGTGTCAGAATTCATGATCCCGGCCCAACCGTAAATAAAGCAAATCAATTTATATCATCGTTAGTTCCTCAACCCATTGGAGGCATGATTTTGTACGGGCGTACGGCCCATGGTGCCTGAGAAGACAACATTCATTCCTGTTCAAATAGGGAGCATTGTACTTTGATTAACTGGAAGAGATGCCTTTTCAGTTTTCCCCCTCTTGGACGTCGGAACAACTTTCTTCCCTGATGGCGAGTGTTATGTAATAAATGACACGTCAATTATGTCTGCGGAAATAATTAAAATTCATCTCAAGTGAAAGAAGCAAAACACATAGATTTTACCTTTTCTACTCATTTTAAGTCACTTTGATTCAGACATCCGTTTGTCTCATCTTTACTAAAATGAAAAGTATATGCCAAAGCATTGTTGTACCCTTTTGATTTTTTCCCCATCTTATAATAAGCTTTACTTCTTAGCTCTAATTCTCCTGTTTTCATTTGTTCCAAATGTGTGTAACTATTTATACAGGTTAACACTTGCAGTTGTCATCATGCTTGGTAAATCATGATATGCTAGACAGCAATTACTCGTGATGATATCAGATTTACAGCGAAGTCAGATAATTCAGACAAAGCCTTGTAGGATCTTCCGCTGCTGTTCTAGCTTGTTTTCACATTCCTGTGCTTGTTCGACCGGTGTTGCCCATTAAAACCTGGACCGTACCATTCTTGATCTCGTACCAACGAATCAGATTTTCTTTACTAAACACGGAGGCAAAGCTAATAAGAATAACCTCTTTCTAATATGATTTTCCGGCGTTGATTACAAGGCTGAACAGTGAACGGGAGGGAAGATGCTGGGGTTTATGCTCTCCCGCACCGCTATTCGCTGTTGCATCTCCTTGTACGGACCAACAATCTCGCCAAGCTAGCTGCCGCTGCCTGCTGCCTCAGCTGGCGCAGCACCTGCTGGCCGCCGCGACAGCGACGGCGACCGCGTCACGAAAGACACGAAACTTTCAACGGCGTTGCATTGCATTCAGCAGCCGCGGCGCGGCCGCGCGTAGCTCCCTCCTCCGCTATAAAATCCGGTGGCATCTTGCCGCACGGCGCCATCGTTCCTCGCGGTCTCAGCAGCAGCAGTAGCAGCTCGCGCCCTATAATTTGCTCGGAAGTTCGTCGGCAATGGCTGCTGCCACCTCCGTCCACGACTTCACCGTCAAGGTCCGGCCTGCTACTTAACCACCCTAGTTCCCTTACTCAACGCACAAGATAACAATGGCGACTGATTCGGAAGATGCGTGATGTTTGCATCTGTTGTGCGTAGGATGCGAGCGGCAAAGACGTGCACCTGAGCAGCTACAAGGGGAAGGTCCTCCTCACCGTCAATGTCGCATCTCGGTGGTATGCATACATAGATAGCAATCGTTATTGCTTTCCTCTGTCACCGCCTTATTCTTTTCATCTCAATTCTCACATGTGTGTCTAATCGAAGTTGTTTATACATATATGCATGTCATGGATGTACTTGCATTTTCCTTTTGCATTCTTGGCACATTCAAGATTGAAAAGGTTGAGCTTCGTAGACCTCAGTCCCTGACAAATTAATGTGCTAAGCAGCACTACTGAGAGGCTAAATGCCATCATAGTTTCTGTTCTTTTTGTCCCATTTCTCATTAACCTTCACCACGGTAATATCTTTCTAGAGCAAACTTAATTTACTAATTTTGAGCTAACGGAGCTGCTTGTCTGTGACAATTACAGTGGCTTGACCAATTCCAACTACACGGAGCTTGGCCAGCTTTACGAGATGTACAAGGACGAGGGTGGGTTACAAATTACAATCGAATTATTGATGAGTAGCATCTCGTTTGTTTTTGCTCTCGGCTGTTCATTTTAGTTTTAGAAAATTGGTTGTTCATGCAGATCGGTTGAACCATGATTCATAATAACGTCCTAAATTCTGTTGTCGATTTGATGTGTGACTTCAGGTTTTGAGATTCTTGCTTTCCCATGCAACCAGTTCGGTGGGCAAGAGCCAGGCACAAACGAGGAGATTGTTCAGTTCGTTTGCACTCGCTTCAAGTCCAAGTATCCAATTTTTGACAAGGTATATTCATGCTTGTAATTAACATGAGCCATCTACTAGCTGTACCTCCCAAAGTACAGTAAAACAGCCAAGAAACAATTGCCAAATGTTTACCTTCATTTCTCATGTAACTAAGGTTGATGTAAACGGTGAGGATGCTGCGCCGATCTACAAGTTCCTCAAGTCCACCAAAACGGGCCCCTTTGGCGACGATATCAAATGGAACTTTGCCAAGTTCTTGGTTGACAAACAGGGGCGTGTCGCGGAGCGCTACGGCCCAACGACCTACCCACTGAGCATCCAGGTAATTAATAAGTTCTTTGCAGTGCAAATCGGCGTGCTGTACGTGCTCGTCGAGCTTCCTTGATCATCCGATCGTACTCCAACAATACCTTCCCGCGTCTCTGCAGAAGGACATAAAGAAGCTGCTTGGGGGTTTTTGAACCAGGCGTGTTGCTGCAGCTAAAATGTCGTAAAATAAGGCTGTGGTTCGTTCAGACTTCTGTGTTGAATTTGCTCTGTTTCTTTCACATGGTCTTCCAATTCTGTACCAGTAGTAGATAATACAGTAGCATAAAACGTGATTGCTGTAGTTCATATAATTTCTCTCCATTGATATCATTTTTATCTGTGTTGGGCCGGTGTTAGCTATTGAGATTTCGGATTAAAAAAAAGATGGACAACGCCTTGCACACGGCACACCTGCTTCGTTTCATTCGGAGCTGGACCCTTACTGCGTTTCCATTTCAATTTTCAAAGCATGGAGAATATGCTGGGCTGTTAAGACTAGGTCCCCGACAAGTGCACCAAGCACCCAGGCAGACTCGGGCTTCATTCTCAATGGATCCGAAATGATTTGAGAGTTGCTCTACGTGCATTTTCTCCCCCAGTGACAATTAGCTTTGCTGGTATCGTGATCCAAATCTTCTATGCTGGGAAATATATCAATCTTATTCTATGACCTTTTGATGTAAACACCTTGAAAATTAAGAAAACTTCCTGTATCGAAAAAAAATCTTAATGTACGATCAACGTTATGACACTTTCTTAAGCAATACCTTAATGTACGATCGACGTGTCATGATACTGGTTTATAATTTACTATTAGCATGGTGGTGCTGATCTTGTGGTCTGCTAGTGCCATTTTTCTTCTACCCGGACCTGGAAAGGACAAAAGGTCCTTTTCTGTGTTTCATACCTCTCTCGAATTGTTTTCTCAAAAAGGCGGCAAAAGATTTGCTGCAATATTTATAATTAGATGGAAAAAAAGCTGTAGCGGGCGTTGGCCTAGTTTTTCTAAATGCGAAAAGAGCCCCCGTAAACGAACCATTGCTCGCTCAAATTGTTTACACGCCCGGGGATGTCAGTTTTTTTCTGGAGGATTGCCAGGCGATGCGGTGACCTCATCATTATATAGTAGTGACTTTGAACTCGCGCTTAGTATCAGTTGGTCTTGGTCACATGCTTGAGAATTATGGCCACGACGGTTTCCTGCCTGACGGCGCCCGGTGGCAACCGGCCGGGTTGCTCGCCGGCTCGCCGCCGCTGGCATGCTGTAGTGGAACCGCGACGCTTGCTCTGCAAACCAAACTTTGGTGTTGACGGGAAAAGTTGGCCAATCACATCACAGGCGATTCGTGATTGGATCGTTTGCAATAACAAATTAGACAAGGAGTGATTTTATTTTATGAAACAGGAGGGGAGTGATTGGATTTTTTGTAAAAAAAGGTTTTTTTTTACAAGCTAAAGGTAAGAAAAAGAAGGAAAAAAGATTTTGCAACAGGTTATGGAGCGATTCCTGAATTTCTGGGGAAGTAGTATTTTCGTTTTTGCTCTGTGAACTATAGTAGTCAACTAGCAGAGCAAATTCCTCGAGGAAAAAGAACTTTTACTGCCTCCAGAGAGTGGGGTTGATGGTCAAAGATGACGCCGTTACGAACTGTCCTGATACTCCAGGACATCGTCACCATGATTTCCATCAAAAAAGGGTTCCGCAATTTGTTCCTGTGCACGCTGGCTTGATGCCTTGACAAAAAGATTCCACCGCTAACTGTATTTAGTTTACTGTGCAATACCGGCGACGATGGCGACGTGCATGGCTCTTCCTCCCGCCGGTAGCGGATCGATATAAAGCACTGGCAGAGCGATGCTGTTGCCAAACCCTGTCGCGCCGAGCCACAGGCATCTCCTGATCCCCCCCTCCCTCTGGCCGGCAGCATCTATCTAACGCCGTCGTGCTCGTGTCAGATCAACGTCGACACGGCCGGCCGCGAGAGTCCAAAAGCAACCGCCCGGGAAATTAAAGCAGCAACAGCCAACAAGCAGATCGGTGCAATGGCGGCTAGGAGATTCTTGACGTCCGACACCGCGCCGGCGCCGGCAGCGCACGGCACCGGCGCTGGCGACGACGACGCGCCCCCTCCGGCGGAGCCGCACGTACGGTGGAACCTGCGCGGGTCGGCCGTGAAGGTCGCCATCGCCGGGAACGTCGTCGTCGCGGTGCTCTTCTTCGCCGCCGTCGTCTGGCGCATGTTCTTCTTGGGAAGAGGCCAAGACGACGACGACGACGACGACGCCGCTCCGCAGGCGCAGGGAGCACGCGCCGCCGGGGTGGTCCGGCCGGCGTCCTCCTCTGCTACGAGCACGCCGCGAGCGTCGCCGCGGCCGGGTGGACTCGGCAAGGACGAGCTCCTGGCGCTTCCGGTGTACGTGCATGGCTCGACGCCCGGCCCGGAGGAGGCCGCCGGCGGCGGCGGCGAGGGGAGGGTGGAGTGCGCGGTGTGCATCAGCGAGCTCAGGGACGGCGACACCGGCCGGATCCTGCCGCGGTGCGGGCACCGGTTCCACGCCGAGTGCGTCGACAGGTGGTTCGGGTCGCACGCCACCTGCCCGGTCTGCCGCGCCGTCGTGGCGGGCGACGGCTCCGGCGAGTCATACCCCAAGATGCAGCTGGCTGTGTGATGAGAAAGCAAACAAGTTGTTACTGTCCGCTGTTACTGTGTTACTGCAGTTGTGTTGTATCATATGGATTTTGGAATGCAACTCTCCGATGAAATTTTGCACTCTGCATTTCTTCCTTCCTTCGTTCCTTTTTTCAGATTCAGAGGAGTACGGAAGAAAGTACAGATCATCCGTTAAACGGAGATCACGAATTGCATATAATGATGAAAAACAAACAACCAGCTGCTATTGTCGGACGTAAACGACAGCAGGAAAGAAACAAAGCACAAATAAAGCAATTGCTTATACTGACATGCATTAGCATATATCCTGGACCAGGTTTGGTAATAGATCTTTCCATTTGGAAGAAGAATCAACTAGGAGTATGCTGTATTTTTTTAAAATACAAATGCTCGAGTGATGTGACTAGTATATGAGCAGCACCAAGTCTGACCAGTTGTAAATAGCAACAGGAGATGAAGAAAAGTCACAGCAAAGGCCACGCCAGATCGCTTATTTCAGAGCAACCACATTCCTATTTGCGTAAGTCAATCTTGGAGGTAGCGTGCCAGCGGAAATCAATTTCTTACTTGAAGTAACACAGACAACATATCATATCAGCAGTTGCATTGCCCACCTGAACTAAGTAAATTTCATTTCTCAAAGCAACAAGAGCAAGTTACAAAAGCTAGGAATCCCAAGGGGAAGAGACGAGGGAGATTATGACCAGAAAGCGGAACCAGGAAACTCAACGGCTCAGCGTCCGTCTTTCGCTCGACAAACCCAGAGCAGCAGGTGATCGAATAAGAGCAGGGCGAACATGGCCCGAGCGGTGATCGAGAGCCGTCGAACACCGACGATTCAGACTTTTTCAGACAATCCACAGCACCCGGCCCCGGCCCAGGGCGGCGGTGTGGCCGAGCTCAGCTGGTTGCCCGAAGAGCAGCCCCGCCACGGATTCTGCCGCTTCCATCGGGAAGCCACGGATTCTACAAGCTTAGCTATCCTCGTTTGCTAAATATGGTCTTCCATTGGCGTAATCATAAACTACACGTCATTACTTGCATAGATCCAGCAGTACCAATGAATGCTTCAGTAATCTAACTTCCTGTTTTCTGCAAGTCAACTCACATCTAACTGGCAGCGTGCGAGTAGAATTTAATTTCTTACTAGAATTCCAGCGATCGGCCAATTTGCACTTCCTTTCTAGTAGGCGACTCTGAACATGCAAATGTTCATCTGCCATTTTAATGAAACTTAGGAAAGTGAGAATCACGGGGCGTGCGGTGACGCATTCTGTCTTACTACCTTCCAATGGATTTTTGATTGATACAAGTTGTTGTATAAAATTCAAGACAGGTAACGTGCAGTTAAGTTAGAGTAATAAGTTGATCGGTTCTAAGAACAAAAATGGATACAGAAAAGAACATGAAATTGAATTTGGACGATGGTGGACCAAGTGTCATGAACTTTAATCAATAGCTAGTACTGCAAATTAAAAGTGGACATTGATGTCCTACTTGCATTTATATATTCATATATGCTCCCTCCGGGGGTTTTTTTTAACATTTCACATTTAGTTTGTCCTAAGTCAAAGCTACCCAACTTTAATTTGATAAAATTTATAGAAAATATAGTAACATATATAGTAACAAATATATTCACTATCAAAATATATTATATGGCGAATTCAATGAAACAAATTTGATGTTGTTCTATTTTTCTATAAACTTGATCAAAGTTGAACAACTTTTAAAATATTTATTGATTGTGAATAATTTTTAAAGCATTTAGTATGAAAACATAAAAATCCTATGTATAGACTATAGACGCATCTTGGAACTCCTTCCATAGCTCACAAAATTGGTTAGATTTACAAATTTATTCCAACAGAGAAAACAACAAATAAAATTTCACCTTTATAAAACCAAAAAAGTAAAAAAAAATTTGTCATGTATTTTTTTATGAAAAGAGAGCACTTGAAACTTCAACCGTTTAAATTTTACAGAAATCTTGCAATAAGCACTTGGATCCATAGCATTTCGGAAAAAATATCAGAGTCCGGCTGAAACTCTTTAATCCCCCTTATTTGAAGTAAATTGAATATAAAGGAAGGGCTATGATGCAAATCAGTGCATTTTCATGTTGTGCAATACTCCATTATTATTAATTAGTTACTTTTTGAATTACACAGTACTTCGGAGACACTCACAACGCACACATACTCATCCCTATGAACACACGCGCGCAAACCCTACCCCTAGGAGCATCTTCGAAGACTGAGCCGGCAAAATCCTCAAGATTGACAAAGTCACCATAAGCGCCTCGCTGTCGACGGGAATGTCGCCTTACCAGTGAAAGCACAGACGCCATTCAATCAAAGAGAACAAAATAATATGAATGGAGATTCATTGTTCATTCAAATCCGAACTAGCGTTGAATCTAGGCTGGCTTGAGTTGATTGGTTCTCAAAACACTAAAGAACAAGATTATTAAGTGGATTGAACAATTGACTTGACGAACAAAGACCAAATGCCACCGTCATTAATTAACAAATGATTGGATGGGATGGATAGAGGCATTATAGTTAGTATTTAATATTTATCCAGGAATCAATTAAGATAGCATTTTGCTCTGAGGGGATGAATGACCAAATGCTGGGGGTCATTAACAAACAATTGGCTATGATGGATTATAACTACAGTAATTTTTATCCAATAATCAAGACATCATTTTGCTCTATTTTCCTCTTGCAGGAATCCAATGGACAGGATATGGTCAACGACCCGAGATGAGTGGCCCACGCTCCCGCCCGCATGCCGGCAAAAATTTGTGTGCTGGCTAGTGGCGGCCGAGCTTAAACTACAGTGACCAGTAAAGCTGACTCAGCTTCGTCTGCAAGTGACAATTGGGAAACATAGGATGGTATCCAATATGGCAATATCAATAGAAAATTCCGTCGACCTCATCTTTCCTTTTTCTTTCAACTATATGAATGCAGGCTACCTACAGTTTAATAGTACTTGAGTAGTGCAGCAGCAACAAGTGAACGATGAATGAAACAGTACTTGAGTAGTGGAACACATCAAAAGCAATCAAGCAATTTATTATATTCCCGCTTCAGTAAGTCAACTCGCATCTGATTGGTTGCAATTGCAAGTTGAATTCAGTTTCCTACTTGATGTGGCACTTGCACTTCTTTTTGCTGAATAATCAACCGTGCAACTTGCACTTCTTTTTGCTGGGGTAGAATATACTAAGGCTGACTTGAGGCAGGCACCACCTTCTATGGATTCTGTATACTGCAACTGCAAGTAGTGTTAGTTTTATAAAATTTAAAAGGGCAGGTTGCATCTCCAGACATGCAAGTTGGTAGTGACTTTGGAAATTGATTAATTCTAAGATCACACAAAAAATAGAAAAAAAAAGATAGATAAAAAAGGATTTGAATAATGCTGGACCATCTGCGCACCACGGTCTTTATTTATTTAACTTCTAGTACTGCTGTTAGCAATGTAAATTGGAAATTACTCCTCCAACTTGCATTTACTAAACCATAAATTTATTTTGTAGGCGTCCATTGTCGCCTCCTCAAATATTAATATGTGTGGAGGTAATCGGGACCTCGATCTTGAATAGACAGCTACTAATTACTGTCACCAAACTATTTATAATTTGTGACAAGTTGTAGTTGGTTTATCCAAGTGGAGCTGGTCTCCAGAGATTTGTTGTTTGATACAAGAGAAGGGTGAATCATTATGCTGTATACATAGAGTTAGCTCCAATCTCCCGTCTGTAGTGTGTAGTCTGCACAGACTTGTCTTGCAAACGGTTTAAAAATGCCGGCTAACCTAGCTTGTTCGGTTGCATAACATATATTTTGGATCAGGAATGATTTCAAGCATGAATGAAGGGAATGATTTCAAGCCGTTGTTCCAAGCCATCCCATAACATTTCTGAGGCAACGGGTGTTCGGTTAAGCCCACACTATGGATTTGTGAAAAGCATGGCAGAAATAAGAGAATTAATTACACGCATAAGCATAACTGAAATCAGTAGATTTTAATCTGATTCAAAGAAACCATAAGCTTTGCTCAAAAAAAAAAAAGAAACCATAAGCGAGTCAGCAGGGGAGAAGAAAACTTGCTTGGCTTGTAACTGGGACATGGTTTCGAAATAAAAAAAATTAAAACAAGATAGAATAACGCTAGCAGTTTGGTGCTCCTTTCCTCCGTTCCTCGCCGCCGGTTGCAGCATGCAGCCTCCAGGCGAAGCAGCCGCAGCTGCCACCTTCCTCGCCGCCACCCGCCAGTCGCTACTCGCTACAGCTGCTGCCTGCTGCTCGCTGATAGGTACCAAAGCAGTTGGTTAGAGGAGTTGGGGTATGGTCGTAACCACACAGGTTCGATTGCTCGTTAGAGCGAATTATGGAGTTGATAAAAAGATCTCCTCGCCGGGGGTTTTCTAAGCCCGGAGAAGATTTTCTTCTTAATGAAAACTGCGGGAGTAATCTTACCCCACCAACTTAGTTTTTTTCGCTGATAGGTTGGTGATCAGCCGCCACCGCCACCTTCTTTTGGGACTTGGGAGAGAGCATGATGCGCTCGACCAGATTAGTTCTTTTTGGGCCTCGCGTGGTGAAATTTTGAGATGCCCGGCCTGCGGATGATTTTCGGCCCAAAATAAGAGTTACCGGGGCTCCAAATTATTCAGAGTCTATCGACTTTCGCGGTAATTTCAGACGCTTTCTCAAGCAGTTCTTTCGCGCTAATTTCAGACGCTTGCATCGATGGCACGTCCCGAGTAGCATCGCATCATATACGCGCACCGATCGTCAAAAATGGAGTCATCGATCGACGTCTAGCAGCGACCTCAAGTTCGACACGTACGGGGCGCTCGTGTTGCACTCGGCGCGGCGCCGTCCTCGCGGTGCTCGTCTGGCGCCTGTACAGAGCTCGCCGTGTCCGCGCGGCCGGAAGGACATGGCGACGACGCGCGCGCTTCGTCGTCCCGCGTCGAGAAGGGCGCGCGGGGCGCTGCAGCAGCGGGACGTGGCGGCGCTTCTGGTGTTCATGCACGACGCGGTGGCGGACGGCGGCGGCGTGGCGTCCTCGGCGCTGGTCGCTGGAGTGCGCGGGTGTGCCTCGCGGAGATGAGGGACGGGGAGAGGGGCCGCCTGCTGGCTGCTGCCCAGGTGCGGCCACCGGTTCCACGTCGAGTGCATCGGCCGGTGGTTCGGGGCCAACTCCACGTGCCCGATCTGCCGCACAGTGGCCGTCGGCAAGCCACAGGCATCAGGCATGGTGGAGCCGCAGCAGCAGGCAGAATAATGGTGGCCGTGACCCTGCACCGGTGGTGTTGTGCAAAGTGCAAACAGGGGAGGAGCCAAGTTATTCTCATGCTGACAGAAATATTTTTCTGTAAATTCCCTTTGTAGAAAAAACTCCCTCCAACTCTCCGCTCTCTTTTATTTGACTTTGCTTAGTTCAAATTTGAATGGTCTCCGCGTCCCTTTGGATCAACGTCATGTGATCCAGATTAGAAGTTTGCACAGTTGCACGGAGAGATTGGTTTGCATCATATACGTTTCCAAAATAAATTTAGCAACTACAAAAATTGTTTCCTACAAATCACATACCAAATGGTGCTAATGGTACAGATATACTTCATGACAAAAAAATGATTACTTAACAAATCAGATACCAATGGTGCTAATGATACATTGTATACTATAACTATACTTCATGAAAAAGATTGTTTCCTTAACAAATAATATACAAATGGTTCTAATGATACATTTTATATTATAACTATACTTCATGACAAACAAGTATGTTTGATAAATTACCGTTTGACGGCCTTAAGATTACATTTGATAAAAAATAACACACACACTTGATAATTTTATACATTTTTAGTGAAACATTATAGCATATATCTTTGGAAGCAGCCCATTTGTTATAAAAGAAGTAAACTACTAAACCAATAATTTCTTGATGGTGAAACCCCTGTTTATGCATTGCAGAATTCATATTTTAACAAAATACAAAAGATAGCATTCTGTGCGCGCGCGCGTGTGTGAACATCACACGTTCTAAAAGAAACCGCTAAAAGCACCTCTCACGTGAGTACATCATGGACTTCTTGGAGTCACCCTATCACTACCGGAATTCTTTTCCCCCTTCTCCACTCCTGCATGGACGAGGAGGCCACCCGGGGAGAAGGGAATTTTACTATATTTTAACCCTTTTTAAATTAAAATTTTAAAAATAATCCTTCTCAGACTATATTTTCAAGAACTAGCTCTTTTGGTCGTGTCAAGCTCCATGACGCGACTAATGTACACAGTGGTATTGGAAAAAGTTGCTTCTGACGTGGCAGAGGGAGTCGCGCCATACGTGCTGGCGTGACTACGCCACTACCGTGGCGTGACTTTAGGTGGTTCACGTGACTGATTTGGGAGTTCCAGCTTTCATTTAGCCATGTTTTATTTATCATTTTAATTAGCAAATGAACTCTATAATTTGTGAAATTCGAGGTGTATGATCTATAGAGTGTATACTTTCCATTTTAACTATTTGTACTAAAATCATGGTGTATAAAATGATAAATCTATTTTCGAAATAGGCTAAGTATTATTAGATCAACACGTCAAATGTGCTAAGTCTGAAAACAGAGCCAACTAGTCAACTTTGGAACTACTTTTCGAGAAATTTTACACTAAGATCTTAGACAATTTTGGACTGCAGTCAATTTTGACGTTCATATAGAATTTTGGATAAGTTGTTTGTCAAAAAAAGGTAAAGAATTCATACTTTAAGAGAGGCTTAAAGTTGGAAAATTGTGCTGTTTTTCATAGTGTAGAAAACAGCACAACTTTCCAACTTTAAGCCTCCCTTTTATGAATTCTTTGATTTTATTGACCAAAAACTTCTTCAAAATTTCCTATGAACATCTAATTCACTTGTAGTTCAAAAATATCCAAGGTCTTATTGTAAAATTTCTCAAAAGTTGTTCCAAAGTTGACTAGTTGGCTCCATTTTCAGACTTAGCAGATTTGATACGTTGATCCAATAATACTTAACCTGTTTTTAAAATATATTTCTCATTTAACCCATCGTGATTTTGAGTGCAAATAGTTAAAATGAAACGTATACACTCTATAGATCACACACCTCCAATTTCACAAAGTTAGAAATTCATTTGCTAATTAAAATGATGAATGAAACACGACTAAATGAAAGCTAGAACTTCCAGTTAAGTAACGTGAACCACCTGAGTCACGCCACGTCGCCACTGTATCTGGGTTGACTCGTTCGTGAGTCACGCCACACCGTCTTGCGCGACTCCGATCGCCACTTCAATTGCGACCATTTCCAATGCCACTGTGTACATTAGTCGCGCCACGGAGTTTGGCGCGACCAAAAGGGCTAGTTCTTGGAAATATAGTGTGGGAGAGGTTTTAGTTTTAAAAGGGTTAAAATATAAAAAAAAGCTCGGGAGAAGGTCAGGGTCGGGGAGGAGCGCTTGCCTAGGAGGTCTTTTACTGTGTACAATTCTATCATATACTACCGTTTGAAAAGGAGTCATATGTAATAAAAATGACCTGTTTGAAGGATCTCACGGTTGAAATTAATTTTATACTACCAGTTTTTTACAGTAGTATGGGTAGTATTCATAGGTAGTATGGGTAGTATAAGGGTATGATTAGAACTATGGAAAATAATATTGTTGTAATATATGAAATCAAACATATGAAATCTTTTATGTAATCTTATCTCACGCTGGTTAATATATTTCGAGCAAATTACCATTTTATATTTCGAGTAAATTATCGTTTTATTCATAGTAGAAAACCAGTTATACTACCTTACTACCGCTAGGTAAGCAGTAGTATTATGCACTATAAAAGGCCCTACAAGGATATGTCCGGCCGGGGAGAAGGCCGAGGTCGGGGAGGAGGCCGCCGGGAAGAGGGACAGAGGGGAGAGGATTTTTTAATTTTAACTTTTTTTAAAAAAGTAATTTTAAAATTAATATCACCCAAAAATTATTTGCACCACATGACCCTTTTGCCCGCGCCAGTCCACATGGCGCGGCAGGATAACGTTGTCGCGCCACATGCAGCGGCGCGGCAAGCCTGCCACGCTGGCACGGTGGGCTCACGAGGTCTCCTCCTGCCGCGCCACATGCATCGGCGCGGCAACGTCGTGCCATGTTGGCTGGCGTGGCAGGAGGTTCTCCAATTCAATTTATCAACTTTGAATGATCTAAATAAAATAATATTTCAACTTCAAATGTTACAAAATTTGATATGCACGTTATATAAGGTCTGAACATTCCATTTTAGTAACATGTACAAGACTAAGTGTTACATATTTTTAAAAATTTAATTTAAAATAGGCTATGTATTATCCCTATATCCCACTTAGGGATCTCGTTAAATGGTTATCTATCTAGGATAATACCAATTAAATATCATTTAAACATTGAATGTCACGCACAATTTATAAGGTGTAAAGATTTCATTTTAATAATATGTAAACAGTCAAGTGCTACATATTTTGAATCACATAATTTCAATCATACTTATCAATTTTGAACGATATAAATAAAATAGTATTTGAACTTTAAATGTTACAAAACTTGACATGCACGATATATAAGGTCTAAACATTCCATTTTAACAACATGTACAAGACCAAGTATTACATATTTTAAAATTTTTAAATCCAAAGTAGCTTATATATTATCCATATATCTCACTTAGGGCTCTCGTTAAATGGTTATCTGCTTAGGATAATCTCAATCACATAACATGTAAACATTAAATGTCACGAAACTTAACATGCACACTGTAAAAGGTGTTACGATATCATTTTACTAATATGTAGAAAATCAAGTACTACATATTTTGAAATACATAATTTCAAAGTAAGATACTCCCTCCGTCCCAGAATACAGCTTCGTTTAGATTTTTTTCAAAGTCAGACTTTTTCAACTTTGACAAAAAATAACTCTTAAAATAATTTATTTTAAATAGAAAAGATTACGTTTCATGATAAATCTACTGATATCATTTTTATGTTATTAGCATTTATGATTATTTCGTTATTCATGGTCAAAGTTGAAAAAAATAACTTTGAAAAAGTCTAAACAAAGTTATATTTGGGACGGAGGGAGTATGTATTATTCCTCTATCTCCCTTAGATAGCTTTAAGTGTTTACTTTCTTTGAATTTTAAAATTTAGTGAACACTAAATATTTTTACACTTTAAGTAGGGTACATCATAATATATATGAACTTTAAATATTATTAAACTTGATAAAACTCGATAGATATATTATACTATACACTATACATATTAATCATGAGACACGTTTCTGTAGGGACATCAACCTTTGTACACACCTTTTATTAACATTCACAAAGCTAAATGATACAAAGCTAAGCTAAGTCATATATTTCAAAATATGAAACATCTGGTCTTGTGAATGTTTATAAAATGAAATCTTTACAACTTATTCAATATACATGTGGAGGTTTGTGATGTTTAAAGTTCATATACTATTTTATTAAGATGGTCCAAAAGTGTGTTAAATTTAACAGTGTCACTAACATGAATTTAAGGATAATACATAGCCTATTTGGAAACTATATATTTCAAAATATGTATCACTTGACCTTGTAAATGTTAATAAAATGGAATCTTTACAACTTATACAATATACATGTTGAGTTTCGTGATGTTTAAAGTTCATATACTATTTTATTAAGATGGTTCAAAATTGGTTAAATTTAATGACATCCCCTAACATAAATTTAGGGATAATACTAAAACTATATATTTCAAAAATATGTAGCACTTGACCTTGTGAATATTAATAAAATGGAATTTTTACAACTTATACCATATACATGCTGAGCTTCGTGATGTTTGAAGTTCATATACTATTTTATTAAGATGGTTCAAAATTAGTTAAATTTAACGGAATCTCTGATATAATTTATAATACATAGCCTAGTTTGAAGCTATATATTTCAAAATATGTAGCATTTGGCCTTGTGAATATTAATAAAATGGAATCTTTACAACTTATATAATAAACATGTCAAGTTTCATGATGATTAAAGTTCATATGCTATTTTATTAAGATGGTCCAAAATTGGTAAAATTTAACGCAACCCTAACACGAATTTAGGGATAATACATAGCCAACTTTAAAATTATATATTTCAAAATATGTAATACTTACCTACGTGTATATTACTAAAATGGATCATTTGCATCTTATACAATACACATGCTAAATTCAAATACTATTTTATTTATATAGTTCAAAGTTGGTAAGTTGAATTGAGAGACCTCCTGCCACGCCAGCCAGCTAACATGGCTTGACACCATCACGTTGTCGTGTTGATGCATGTGGCGCGGCAAGGCACCATCACGTTGTTACGCCGATGCATATGGCGCGACAAGAGGAGGCCTCGTCAGCCCATCGTGCCAGCGTGGCGGGCTTGCCGCGCCGCTGCATGTGACGCAACAACGTTATCCTGCCGCGCCACGCGGACTGGAGCGGGCAAAAGGGTCATGTGGTACGGTGCAAATAATTTTTGAGTGGTGTTATTTTCAAAATTAGTAAAAAAAAGGTTAAGATTAAAAAAAATCTCAGCGGGTAGGGGGTCGGCCGACGAGGAGGAGGTCGGGCGGGCTGCGAGCAAGGTACTAAATAGCGTTCGTAGCGCCCACAATAGCAGCCACTATAGCGGTAGCGGTACCCCGCCGCTACCGCTATAAGGTAGCGGACCCAAGATAGCATCTTTGGACTTAGCGGCCGCTATTGTCCGCTATTGCCCGCTATTGGAGCCGCTATTGCTCGTGTTAAGCCGCTATTTGCTACATTTATGGTTCAAATGATATATGAATACGAATTAAATGATAACAATAATATTTTGATTAATTATTTAGGTAATGTACAAGAATTATGGAGTGATAAATGAATTCTTTATTTATGGATATGATAATTTAATTTTAATATGTATCCCTAAATAATAAATATATCTATTTTTTGTGATTCTTGTCATGAAATGTAATTGACTAACTTAAAACTTTAATATTTTCATGTAAATTTGATGTTAATACACTAAAATTGTGACTATTTTTTGCATTCCGCTATTTGGACTTAGCACCCGCTATCCGCTACCCGACACTAATCCGCTACCATACCGCTAAACGCTATTTAGTACCTTGGCTGCGAGGCGCAGGAAGGAGGCCCGTGGCGGCATGAAAGAGGAAGGCAGGCGGTGGTAGCCGAGATTCTTTTTTTTATTAGTTTAAGTACTTTTTAGTGCTATATTCCAACTAAAACAGTACCTCTTCAGTACCAAACTAAGGGGTGTTTGGATCCACATGACCAGAAGAAGTTAGACTAATTTTAGTCACTTTAGGGACTAAACTTCCAAAAACACCAGGGACTAAAAGGTGACTAAAATGTCTCTCTCCTCGTTAATTACCACGGGAGAGGAGAGAAAAGGAGAGGGAGAGAGTACAATTAATGCTAAGAACAGTTAATACTGACTAATTTTAATCACCTTTCAAACAGGGGCTGACTAAAATGTTTTAGTCTGACTAAACTTTAGTCAGGGGACTAAAGGAATCCAAACACCCTCTACTATTACCGTTATGCACCCTGTACTAACTCCGATGGAGATGTTGTTTTTCCTAATTACAGGGCGCTCATGCAAGTGAATTTCCCTATCCAGCTATTCCAAAATTACTGTGTGTTTACTGTGTTTCCTGAAGCCCTCGGTCAGTTGTTTCTTTCACCTGCCACCTGCTCCCATGTCCCAACCCATCGTCTACAGAAGCCGTGACAGCTCGAAACCTCCTTCCAGTTTTCCACCGCTCGCCGAGGATCCCGCGCGATGGGCACGCCGATCCTCCCCCTGTTTTAAATTCCCCGTCGCTTGAATTTTTCTTCACGCCGCATGTCGCCATGTGCCGAATATGCTCGGAGCTCCGCACTCTCGTCAAATCACACGAACTCAGGATAACATATTTTTCATCTCGCTAGAGAGATAAACAAAATTCGTAAGATATTTTAGGGGGACAGGCACGCAACTGGAGGAGCTCTGGCCTCTGCGAGCTGCAGCGGATCGGAGCGTCTCGTGCTTTATATATCCTGCTCAGCCCGTCGAGCCGATGCAAACACACTGACACCGCCACCATTGCTCCAATCCCAGAACACGCGTCTCGATCGCTTTCCACACGAGCTAGCTTTGTCTAGCCACGTTTCTAAGCTAGCTTGTAGGCGTCCTCGACCTCTAGCTGAAACCCTCGAATAATGGAGCCCTCGTCGTCGTCGTCGTTGCTGGACGGCAACCTCAGGTTCGACCTGTACGCCGTGCTCGCGGCGCTCGGCCTGTCGGCGTTCCTGGCCGTGTGCTTCTGGCGGCTGTACAGGCTCACGGTGTCTGCGCGGCCTGGGGACATGCTGCCCATCGTCGCCGCCGGCGCCGACGGCAAGGCGGCGCTTAGGCAGAAGGACGTCGCGGTGCTGCCGGTGTTCGTGCACGTCAGCAGCGCCGACGACGCGGCGGCGGTCGAGTGCGCGGTGTGCCTCGCGGAGATGAAGGACGGGGAGAGGGGCCGCCTGCTGCCCGGGTGCGGCCACCGGTTCCACGTCGAGTGCATCGACCGGTGGTTCAGGGCCAACTCCACGTGCCCGGTCTGCCGCGCCGCCGCCGTCGGCCAGCAGCCGGACGCGGTGGCGGCGGGCAAGGGTGGCGCGCCGGCGCCGCAGGTGACGGTTGCGGTGCGAAGCTGAGTGAGCCGGCGAGTAGTGTGGCATGGGAAGATACACGCACGCGCGTTGGTTGACATGTTCGCGTCGTATCGTACCTTGATCACTTCGAATCTTCTTCGACTTCGACTTGGAAAGTTGGAAATCATGCCTATTTTACCATCTCCCAGTAGTGCATTTTCTGCATGGCTTGATGCTATGCCGTACTCATCAAATTTTACCATCATATTGTATTTTCTGTATGTACATACATATGGTGCTATGCCGCACTCATCAATTTTTACCAAAGCATGATATGAGACATTGTCGTCGATAATGAGTTCATGACCACGCAAATTTATGGTGAAATAGCAACCTAACGATGCACATAGAAACAATTATCTGTGATTCAAACCTTAAACATCTTGAATCTCATAATGCACATATATATGGCTTGATTACACTTGTTTTTGTTCTTTGTTGGAGCAACAATAAAGTTACACATTCAGCTCGTAGTGGAAAACAAATCAGCATCAATTTGAAACGAACATTTTTTTTTCCAAAATGGAGGATCCTACTAGTTGTCCAAAAGGTGCTAGAAGCTGAAAGAAATGACTAAGTGGTATACATATCCTTGTGCCTTGACCGCTTTATTTGTAATTATCAGTTCAACCCAAAAAATTAGGTTTATGAAAAATGGTCAATAGGGGGTTTTGTAGTGTTTAATTCAACTGGAAAAAAATGCATGCTCTTCGACGAGGACCTCGCTGAATATATAGGTCTCAGAGTACTTTTGAGGAATTATATCTGCAAATAAAATTAAATGTATGTATAAACTTTCTATGGCGGCGTTAGGTAAGAGTGTTTGATGGACTAGATAGCGTCGTGCGTTGCAGGTCCTATCTCTGACTTTAGTGCCGCATATAAACTAAAAGAACTTAAGCTGGAACAGAGAAAAGCCTGAAAGTACGATTCCAAGGACGATGATGAAACCATTCAAAATGTGTAGAGAAATGCAACTCGACAAGGAGTTAATGTTAAGATATCTCCCTCTATTTGAAGAAGTATAGTCTACCGCCACAGAGACGACGAGACTACACCGAATCAAACATCTAGAGCTCATAAGGAATCAACATTATTGCACGTGCTTAGGCTAGCTAACAGTGAGCTTGTTGTCAGCTGTGTATCTGCTGAAACATCATGCTCACTAATCAAGATAATACTACATTAGGACTTGGGTACTATACAATTATTTATCAGACTATTAAAATAAATATATGTATCAATAAGTAGCTGAAAATAATTAAACCACAACAAAAGTAGCAGCTGGAGCAGCTGGTTGATTATTGCAAGAGAACAAAGGTGGCAGGAAATGGAGGGGATTCCAAATCAACAGTGTGGCGGCTGGCAATATAATGTTATGTAGATGCCTTTTTTTAGAAATGAGAATATATCAATATTCCAACCTCTGCATCAAAGATGCATGCAACTTACATTATTACAAAATCAAAGTGAAAAGCTCCAATCCTAAAAGCACATAGGCAAAGGAATAGAGGAGCAAACCAAAAAATAACATCTATTCTGTAACAGAGTGTTCACCAACAAGCCGCTACTTCCAATTGACTACCATAACAGCAGAAAGACACAAGGTCTAGCCTAAGTCTTAGCTGAGTTAAAAGAGAAGTTTAGTACTTGAGTATAGCTCCCAATTCCCATAGCCAAACTAGAGTGTCCCCACTTTGCTAAACTATATATACCTAATGTACCCATTGAGATGCATATGCGCATCGTTTTCACCTCCAATTAATCTAAATGCATGTTCGACAATTTTAAGAAAAAAAAGCTCCCCTAGACATATTGTAAAATGACACTTATCTTCTATGGGTAGTTCTGTAGTATTTGATTTCCAAACATTTTGTCCCATAGAAGATGACATTTTTGTTCTCATGACGAAAAGACGGCTCAAATGAAACTTTTGCCTATTCAAATCCTAGACAATCTCGCAAAAAATGATACTCCCTCCGTCTCAAATTACTATTCATTTTGAGTTTTCTAGATGCATAATTTGTTTATAAAAAATTATGTATCTAGAAAATCTATGATGAATAGCAATTTAGGATGGAAGGACCAGATATCTTGAGAAAGGTTTGCAACTGAACGACCTGGTTCTCTTTGGGTTAAGTTGGCTTTCCTCACCCACTGATATATGTATACACATTTTTTTTTATGAAACAGGAGGGGTTAATTTTACCCCCCTACTGGTTATATATTAATGAAAGATATAAAAGAAGAGTCCATACAAAGAAAAGGAAGAAGAAATCAATAATTACATATATCTTTTTCAATCAAAATTTCTTAATGGTTAGAGCAACTCCAAGAGACTAGTAATAATATTAGTTAAGTTTAAAGATTTAGAGGCTAGCTAAAAATTAAAATGCTTACTAAACTCAGAGGTAATCCAACAGATTCTTTAAAATTAAGCTCTTTATATGAGTGAACCCCATGTATCATTCTCTCTCCTCCCAACCTTTTTCTTTACCCCACCGGCAAGCACGTCAGCTCCTCCTTTCCACTGCCGATCTCTTTCTCCCCACCGCCGATCTCCTCCTCTTCGAGCCCGCGCCCGCCGCCGGTCTCCTCATCCTCTCTCTGTGCCCACCGTCGGTATCCTCCTCCTCGAGCTCATGCCCGTCATCGGTCTCCTCCTCCTCAAGGCTGCGCCCACCTAGCTCTCGCGCCCGCCGTCGTTCTTCTCCTCCTGGAGCCCACGCCCGCCCACGCGCGACGCCTGATCGAGGTTGTGGCAGCTCTAGCCTAGCGGCCATCACACACAATGACGCTCCTCCTGCCCGCACTCCCAGCGCCACCCGAGCTCCTCCTCTGCCCGGTACCACCAGAGCTCCTCCTCTCCCGGCGGTAAGATCACGACGTCACTCTGAGCTTCTCCTTTCTCGGCGGTGGGGGCGTGCGAGGAAGGGAGTGCTGAAGCACACGACGGAGATCCTTCTCCCCAGGTGGCAAGATCCCGGCGTCACCCAAACTCCTCTTTCCCCAGCGGTGGGCGCGCGAGAGAGTGTCGAGTGCACGAGTGTGGGAAGGCGGGCGCGCGCGAGGGAGTGCGAAGGCGAGGCGAATTCGCTAGCCAAATATACCTAGTGGAGGGGAACATATTGCGAGTGCGATAGCGATCCAGGAGGATGACGATGCTGTTGGAAAGGGTTTTCTGACGTTTTTCTATTTTTCTACCGACAGAAAATGTTTTACAATAGTTGTTGGAGTTGCTGTTACAGTCTTCAAACTTGAAACTTTGGCCGCATATGCATTCTAAAATGGTGCCTCTTATCTTCTACAGGGAAAGGAAAATGTTTGAGAAAAAGTACTATCAAAGAACTATATATCATGAAGATGAGGGATTCAATTATTAGTACTCTTGCCGTCTCGCGTATTCAACCGCTAGATAAGTTGAAAGCGACGTGTATTGCAGCTGCTCTTCTAGACTTTGTAGATAAACTAATTCGAAGCTGGACTATATGAAAGCCTGAAAGTACGATTCCGTGGATGATGGAACGCCCATCACTACTCATGATCGATGTGCAGAAAATTAAAAATCGACAAGAAATGTCACGATATCTTCCGTAACGGTTTAAGAAAACATTGTCAACCGCTACAGTAGTGTCGAGACGACGCCACCAAAAGCTCCATCAGGAATCAACATGATGATTCCAAATACGTGCTTAAGCTAGCTAAGCAGCTGCTGTCAGCTGTGCGACGGCATTTGAATGACCAAGCAACAGTATTAGATTAAGACTCTGGTGGAATTTATTATGATATCATCCCATTATCAAAAAGCATATATATGATGATCGATCGAACTGCTGGAAATCCCAACAAAATTAGCAGCTGGGAGCTGAGTCACTGCATTGTCGAGTACCAAACATGTAACTATTCCTCTGGGAGGAGATGGAAAACTTGCATTTTCGTTTGTTCTACCTCCAATTTATATATTCGACGACTTTCAGAAGCTTCAAAAGATTTCCAACCCACATGGTAAATACCACTTATCTTGTACCCAGAAGGGAGAGAGATTTGCAAATCGCATATGACAGTGGTGATCATGACACTGACGACGAAAGGTTCGACTAGGACTCGATCTCTTCCCTATTCAAATGCATGCGATACTTCTTTTTTAACTGCTATATAGATGTTGTAACTCAAATAAACTCGATCTGCAGCTGACTTTTTCACTACAGCTCCCCAAAAACAATAAGAAAATAACTTGACGCTACGGAGACAAAAAGAAAAGGACTTTCATCAAATATATAGAAATAGAACATCCCTGGATGGCTGGATGAGGACGATGGAGCCAGTACTATACGCAGAGTAAATCATAGAGGCATATGTCACGGTATCTTCCTGTTCGACAAAAGAAAGAACGGTGAGGCAGTAGAGAGCGAGAGACGGCTGCACCTACAGCAACCGAAAGGTATGTTCTACTCCGCGTGTTGCAACGCGTTCAATCCGGTGCGTAAGGATCTTTTGGCGAACATATATAGTTCGCACTCCCTCCGTTTCAATTTTTTTATCATTGTTGACTTTTTTTCACAACATCTAATCATTCGTCTTATTCAAAAAAATTATGCATATATTGTTTGTTTTGTTTGTAATTTACTTTATCAACAGAAAGGTATTTTAAATATAATTTGACATTTGCATATTTGCACTAATTTTTTAATAAGACGAATGATCAAATATTGTGATTAAAAGTCAACAGTGGGACCATATGGGAAACAGAGGGAGTACTATTTTTAATTGTTCTGCACACGTGGCACCATGTGGGAATCTTGTGGAGTTGCTGGTGCTGACCGAAGATGGAAAGAGAGGTGGATTGAAAGGACGGAAAGAGGAGAAGGGGATTCAAAATTATTTGAATCTCGTTTTGAATGGAAGGAGTTGATATTTATTTGTATAACATCCTTCCTTAGATGCAGTTTGTATGCATAAAATATCGTAGAAGTATGTATTTATATGATATAATCAGGTTGTTCGTTTGGCTGGTGGCTGGTGCTAATTTGTTCTGAGAGAAAAGTATTGTTGGCTGGTTGCTGGTGACTGATTTGTTCTGAGAGAAAAGTACTACTGGCCGGTGGCTGATAAGCCAGACGAACACAACGATATCTGCCAACTCTAATCCATCAGATCTTGAGATAAACAGTTGTGCACTATGCACAAACGGTTGCGTAACTACACTTAAGGTCCTGTTTTCTTCTCAAAAATTTCACGAACTACCCATCACATCAATCTCCTCACACTGATTAGGAGTATTAAATGTGGATTACTGACAAAATCCATTTCACAACTCATACCTTAATTTTTTTAGAATACAGGTCCATTTTGGTTAGGAAAGATCTCTGGATGGATGTGCTTGTGTTGGTTACCAGCATGAGGACTGATTTGTAATTATTATTATTATTATTATTATTATTATTATTATTATTATTATTATTATTTTGACAAAGACTGATTGGTATTTGTTTTTTTGAATCTACTGATTTGTATTTGTATGTGTTCTTTTTTAGAATCACACAGTACAACACACGGCTACAACACGCACGTACAGTCGTACACTCATCTATATGAACACATGTACGCAAACCCTACCTCTATGAGTACCTCTGAAGGACTGAACACCCGACATATTTGAGATTCCCGAAGTCACCATTAACACCTTATTGTTGACGGGAACGCCGCTTACCACTTAATGCACAACACAGAGAAATCCTGGGAAAATTCAAGAAAAATGTGCGAGCACCCGGATTTGAACCTTGGCGAGTAGTATTCCACTGGATCGTCCTACCATTGGACTACAAGTCAATTCACATTGTATTTGTATGCGGTGTGTGTGGCTGCAAGTAGGGCCTTGTTTCCTGTGCCAAAAATTGCAGCTGCAAAAACCCAAGCTAGCTGGACATGCATGAAACAGACCTGGCCCAACAAATGGCCTACTGCGTATAGACATGGCCTGGTTGCTTACGGAAGGAATACGGATATCTCTCAGTCCGTCCCTGCGCCCACCGTGTCCCCCTCCAAGATTTTTTTTTGAAAAAAAAAACTCCCACCGCGTTGCACATTGGATTTGTCAGGTAGCTAGATCAAAAAAAAATTCAAAGGTTACAGACTGGATAGCTATTTCGACATCGGAATTAGACCTACCTACTAGGTCAGTATATTAGGACTCGAGTTGTTTTTTTTTTGAAAGGAGGACTTGAGTATTATTACTCGACAAAATTGTCTCAACCGCCGAAGCCTAATTTCGTGGCCGCTGCGGCTAATTGCCAAGAATGAAAGGATTATTCCAACCCAACGGCATGCACTGGAGATGCGATGAGCGCGCATCATCTTTATTCATGGACACAACCATTATTGTGTGAACTCGTTCGCCTGATATGGACAGATGATTTCTTCTACATCTACTTCTGCAAATGAGTGTCTGATTAGAGCCGACCAATCAGACCAATTTTAGAGAGACGCGAAAGTAAAGCCTGCAACGGCCACTGGTTATTTGTGTACTACATTTGGTACACGCCTAACGCACACGCGGCACGGGCACGGCACGCGCGCCGCACGCCCTTAAATAGCTCGCCGCTTGCGCGCCGTGGCGGCGTCGACCACCTGCTGTCCTGCTACCCAGTTTGTCAGCTTCGCCCGACGTAGCTACCTAGGGGCCGGTAGCCCGGTACACACTACACGCACGACGATGGAAGCCGATGGCGGTGGCGGCGCTGCCCCATCGCCGGCGTCGCACGGGCACGCCAGCGGCGTCTCCAACCGCGCCTCCACGGCGCTCGCGGCCGTCAGCGTCTTCCTCATCCTGCTCTACCTCTTCTGGCGCTTCGTCTGGCAATACCTGAAGCACGAACGACGCGGAAGCGGCGCCACCAGCGCTGCCGCTGCAGCTACCTCCTCCTCGTCATCCGCTTCGCCGCCGTCATGCCCGTCTCGGGACGGGGTGTCGGTCCACGTGGCAGGGGAGGCGGCGCGCCGCACTCCTCGCGCGACGACGACGACGTCGTCGCTCCCGGTGTTCGTGCGCGTGGCGGCGACGGCGGCGGGCTTCGGCGCGGAGAAGGTGGACTACGCGGTGTGCCTGGCGGAGCTCCGGGACGACGGCGAGCCCGCCGCGCGGCTGGTGCCCGGCTGCGGGCACGGGTTCCACGCGGAGTGCATCGAGGCGTGGTTCCGCGTGAACTCGACGTGCCCGCTCTGCCGCGCCGCGGTGCAAAGCGCTGGAGAGGCTCCACCACGGCACTGCAGCAGCGTATGACCCCCCGGCCTCCCGTGTGTCATGGAAATGTTGTGTGTGAATATGCTTTTATATTTATTGGTTTTTCTTTTGGAGTCGTGTGCCACTTGACGCACCAATTTGGCCGTTTTGTAAGGCCAACTGATAAAGAAAACCTTTGCCTGCCACGAGCGAAATCAAAAGCACGTTAGGCATCAGACGGAACCCAGAAGGAATCCGAAACTACAGACACAAGACCAGTGGCACTAGCCAGACTGGCTTGCTCTCTCCCTAGCAAGAAATTGCCAACTGAGGGCTGCATTTTAGCAAACTGGGCAGGTGTATTGAAACCTACCAGGAACATGTTCTTTCACTGTCAACTGAGTAGTAAGCTGTATTATCAGCACTTCACCAGTGCCTGCCTGCCTTGCAGAGAAATTGCAGCCAGCAGCTTCAGCAGTTTTACAGTAAGAGCTACAGTACCTAACAGAACACAAAACAGCAGACCAACTGCAGCCTGACGCTACAGGCGAATCACGTATGTACATAAACGGATAAACCAAGATGTTCAGCCAATATAAAGTCACGGAGGCACCAGGTTCAGCACAAGACAGACGGGCGCGTAAGCACATTTTATTAGCTATCATCCGCCACACCGAGCTTAATCGCTGCATGTCCTTCCCTCCGAGGCTCCGGCAAGGTTCAGTTTTACTACATAGTAACCAGTTGAGCAAACCCCGCGAAGGCGAGGGTCCATTTACTGTGGCTGATCAATTGCAAGCGGCACTGTCTTCGCCTGCACGTAGGGAAAGCAGAAGCCAATCAATCATACAATGAATTGAAGAAGAAGCGCTGTTTATATAGATTCCTAAAACTAATCTTGGTGGAACGGAGCATATTATTTCTAATATATCGCATATTATTTCTAATATATCGCGACACGATTTCATCTTGTATATTGTGAGCAAACAGAGTTGAGAACAGAGCATACCAGCTCGCGGAACTTCAATATGTAGAACATCTCAAGGTAGCGCCTTGTCTCCCGCCTCTCGAGCTTCGACACATACTTCCAGAAACCGTAGACCCCAGCCAATGTCATCAACCTCTCAGAGTATATCTTCCATGTGTACCTGGCATTCGCCACAAAGAAAACAGGCATCACATAAGAGACCATGTGAAAAAAAACAAGGCATTTGCTCATGCTGATGGCTAAACCGGATTGACAGCACTGACTTTTCATATATGCGCTTAAGTCCCGCTTCAGATATCTTTACCCAGTGGCTGGGGTCTTGCTTGCATTGCTCGAAGAAATCAGCCATCAGGTTAGCAGCCTGATCAGGATGGTATGGGTCAATGTGGAAGCCTGAGATGCCATGCTCAATAATCTCAGCTGGCCCTCCATGGAGTGTTGCGAAAGTAGGAAGTCCACAGGTCATGGCCTCCACGACAGTGAGACCAAATGCTTCATAAAATGCTGGCTGCAGTTATTATGACATGTCTCAAGTCAGTATGCAAGCCACTTGAACCATCCGTATGTCATCTATAGAAGAACCACTAAGAAGTAAAGTTCAGAGCCTACCTGTACAAAGGCACCATGAGTATCAGCTATGTAGCGATAGAGCTCACCGTTGCGGGCCCTGTTTGTCTGAGCAGAGATCCAACGAAACTGCCCGAACAAGTTATAGGTTTTAATAAGTTCATGCATCTTCTCTATCTCTGCAATCTCTTCTCTGTCCTGGGACTTCTTTACATCATTATACCCAGCGACGACGACAAGGTTTACCAGCTCCCTCAGCTTAGAGCATTTAGCAAAAGCTTCAACCAGTCCTGTTATGTTCTTCACCCTGTCAAGTCTTGCCATGGAAAAGAGGATGGGTTTTGATCGATCATCCAGATGCCCGCTGCAAATAAGAGGAATAATTGTCACCGTCAGAAACAATCAAAGAGCAACATGTCACCAATATCTAAAATCCCACCAAATAAAAATTGTGCCAGACACATTATCATGCAAAAAAAATCTCAAAACGAGCCAAAGTAGTGACCATATCATCAGTAATGACTTCAGAGTCCAAATTAGAATATTATCGCAAGAGACATCTGCATAACTCCTTAATTGAAGAACCTAAGAAAGGACCAAGGTAGCATGAAGTACTCACATGTGCTCATCATTTTGCTCTGGATCATAAATCAAACTTTCGATTGAACCATGAAGAGAAGTGAGTCGCTTGGCCTTCTCGGTGTGTGGAAAATAGATGGACATGTCTGCTCCAGGAGAGACTATATTGAACTTTGGATCAAAGACATCAATCCCATGGACAACACGGTACAGACCAGGAAGAGTATAAGCTGTGTGACTCTCATATTGTCCAACAGTGTTTTTGCTGATGAAGAGGAAAAACTATTAAAATAAATACAATCACCTTCTAGGAATGAAGGTTAGCTAGTATCCATATGTGATCAGAACCCATGCAAGATTAATTCATGAAAAGCTTGGATTGCACATTTACACATCCCACCCTGGTTACTACCAATACAGTATCTTAAACATTAAGATATTAGTTCGTTTTAAAAAATAGTATATTAGTTGCATGTGTGCATGATTCAGCATGCTTCTTTGTGTGATCAAATTCATTGATGAATGATATGATAAATACTAAAGTCATAAAATATAAAAACTGCCAACAAGAAAGAGAAGAAACCTTCCAGCAATTTCTTGGTATGTGCTGGTGATGATAAAATCAGCATTGTTCATAGCAATTATATCAGCAGTGAACTGACAAGAAAAATGATACTTCTCATCGAACTTCTTCCAGTATATGTCCGAATCTGGATATTTTGTCTTTTCCAGAGCATGAGCAATATTGCACTGCAAGGAATGTCCTGGTATAGTTAGTAAGGAAACAAGTGCAAGAACTCAAGTAATATTAATAATGGATACCTGGGTAATTCCCATCTTATAAGACAGCAACGATGCCACGAGATTCCCATCACTGTAGTTTCCAATTATGAAGTCTGGAGTACCCTGTAATTCTGCAGCAATTTCACCAGCAGCATCCTGTATAAAACAAAAAAAATTACAGCCTTCTATCAAATAAGAAATAAAAGCACTATATTAAAGTAGCAAATATCAGGTAAGACTAAAAAAACTGGTACACAGAGAAGTTTATGCATATGAAGAATTAATGTTTGTGAAGTTGTAACTGATCCTCACTTTTAAAATTACTTTATGCATAAGTAATTCTACTGGAAGTACTGTACACTGCCGTGCAAATCACAAGGTAATTTCCTCAGCATTGTCAGGTCTTTTTCTGAATGATATCCTAACTAGTTATTCACAATTTACACTCTGTCATGCAAGTCACAAGGTGCTTTGCTCAGAACCATCTCAGGATTTCTTTGCAAGCACTGTCGGAGCCAGGGGGGACCGCCCCCCGCCGCGCCCAACACACACACACACTAGAGAAAAGTTTGATTTAACCTCCTACTTGGCTTCAGAGGGTGGTAGACTAAAGCATAAATTAGCAGCTGCATCATGGATAAATAAATACACTTGTAACGATTTGTAAGCAATAAATACATGGGGTGCTATAATCAAATTAAAAAGGAGTTGCTTGCATATGATATTTTGCCGAACATATTTGGTCGGCCCCTCTTATGCACAATTCATGGCTCCACCACTGTTTGCAAGGTAAGAACAATAAAGGAACCAATGATACTCGCCTCAGCAAATCTCTCCAAGTATGGCCAGACATCGAATCTTGATATCCATTTCTTAAGTACACCATTTTCATTTCTGAAAGGAACTCGCAATATGTATGTATGCTTTGTGCCACTAATTCTCTCAAGCCGCTGATTGCATGATGTCCCTTTTGCATCTGGTATCAGCCGAGTAACCTTAACCACATAATAAAAAAAGGAATGAACAAATCATTAGAAGTGCTTCATTTTCCTTTAAAAGTGTTTTAAAAACTGTACCACTAAACAATGGCACTAGAAAAGTAGAATGGAACAGCTGAACAAAGCAACTCAGCATGTACAGAGAGCCCTTTTTCCTACAGATGCTAAACCTGAAACAAGTAAAATAAAAAAAAAAGAACTTACAATAAGAATCTTTGGGGTAACATCAAGCCCTTGTTTCTTTAACCGAAGAACCATCTCATTCTCTAATGCACGAACTTGGTCCAGTATATAGACAATCTGACACCAGCAAATAAAACTCATGACATGAGATACATACAGTGAAGGGTCGTGAAAAAGATTGATCTTGTTAAACATCATGGTCAACATCCTCAATTTACCTGTCCTCCTGTGTCTGGCAAACCTAATACATTAGCTTGACCAAAGTATCCATGAGGGGATACTACAACAACATTAAAAATCATGGGGATCCTCCCCAAGAATGTCTCCAGTGTAGATGGATCAGGAGCTTGGAGGATATCCAGAAGTAGATGAATCATTTCCAAAATATGTTCAGCTGTATCCCCCCAACCTTTCTCCAGGCCCCATTCTTGAAATCTGAATGTTACCAAAAGAGGAAAAAACATATACATGTGTTACAGCTAACTGTTCTTCTAGAATGTGACGTATTGCATCGAATTTTATTATATGTCAAAGAGATAAAGTAATCCATTCTAGAAAAGATACAAATGCAAAGTCGGATCAATGGTGTGTCAACATGAAACTTAATGCTTGTTTGGAAGAACTGATATTATACAGGAAACTTAAGTTATTGGAAGAATAGTTCGCCAAAAAGGTTTCTTCTAGAATGGCTTTGAGAAACAAAAATCTATAGCAAATTGAAAACTAAAGTAGTTCACAACTGGTAAATGGTAATTGCGGGATTGAGAAATTCAAACCCCAGCATGTAGTCACTACCAAAAATGCCAAACTACTACCATCCAAGTACTATAGGAAACTAGCATTCAGCTCAATGTGGTAGATCAAACTTACTCATAAGCAAATTGTGAGTACGGTGTGTCAGCTGGGAGCTTTGACAGGTACTCCTCAGCTTTGGTCAGGACAGACTGAAGCCTCCTCAAGCTCTGTATCCTATCATTTAGCATCATAACCTATAACCAAGCACGTAAAGCTTTCAGTACAAACAGTTCAGTTCAACAGCGTACATCAAACTTTGTCCCAAAAATTCCATCTGCCGCGGAGCTTACATGCCCCTTGTGCCGGTGGCCACGGAGGAAATCCAGCAGGGGCTCCAGGCAATCCCTGTTGCGGAACATGATCGAGGACAAGTGTCGATTGAGAAACTGCACACCGTTTCCAATAGATGATGACCGATTTGGGCGCGGGACAGAGACATTGAATGGCTCGAAGTCAAGCTCAAGCATGTAGGGATCATTGTGCCTGCCATTTTCGATACAGCTCAAATTTGTGGTGATAAGAATACTAAGAATATACACTGTACTTAAGATGGTCTTATAACAGTGTGATACTGAATATTATGGCTAAACATAAAAACAGACAAAAGTGATACTGAATATTATGGCGAAACATAAAAACAGTGCAAAAAGATGCTCATAATATCAGGGATCTCTCAAAAGCAAAGCTCGGGGCTCTATTACAGAGAAATCGTGAAAGGTACTTTTTACCAATTTATTGCATAAACATCAATCTAGGAAACGATATAGTCTGAAAGTTGTTAGCAGCTTATCTCGTCCTCAAGCATGTGCCTAAAACAGATTTGCCATATGTACCACTCAATTGGAGCATCAACGTGACTGAGCCACCACAAAGCTAATCAACTGACCCACAATTTAGGAAACTTGCTCCGACCCAAGTCAAATCCGTGCACCGTGGATCATCAGACTTGCTGAAGTGAAGTCAGAGATCCATAGTACTTCGTGACTATTATTGAGTAATTTGTCAGTTTGTTTACAGATGGATGTCTCAGAGAAGCCGGACCGAATTCCGTGATGTTCCCCTCTCCGAAACCATGAATAACCGCCCAATAGGCCCACGTCCGATCCGACCACCAAATCAAGCAACAAAGTGGAGTATAGCACTAGTGGAGTGACCCACGACAGTATGACGCGAAAACAAGCTAAGCCGACCACCCCAAATTCCCGCAAAAAAACAAAGCAAAGCAGAGGATAGGAACAGGGGATGGGGAAGCAACACATACTGGCCGTCGACGAGCGCCTCCTTGAAGCGCAGGTACTCCGGGATGGTCAGCTGCTCGACGCTGAGCTCGTGCACGTTGACGCGGACGTACTCCCACACCCCCGGGCGCGGGCGCACCGCGATGGCCACGAACGGCGGAACCACGATCGCCTCCTGCGCGGAGCGGAGGACGTCGAGGAAGGGCCCCTCGGCGAGCGCGCGGCCCCCGGAGCCCTGGACCTCGTCGAGCGCGTCGAGGATGTGGTGCGGCTGCAGGATGCACGTCCCCTTGTTCACGTACCTGCCGCCGCCGCCGCGTCAGAGGAACAGCCGAACAACCAGCAGGGGGGCTTTAGAGGGGGGAGGCGCGCGGCGCTGCTTACTTGGAGAGGAGGGCGACGAGCTCGTTGCGGTGCGCGTGGAGGGTGTCCTCGACGCGGTCGCGGATGCTCGGGGTGCGGTCCAGCTTCGGGCCCGACATGGCTGCCGGCTCGTCTCCGTGTTCGCGCGCCGCGCTCCTGCCCGGTGGCGACGGTGGGGTGGTGAGGGAGACAGAGAGGGGAGGTGACAACTGACAACAGAGCAAGGGGAGAGATGCCCAACTTTATACGACGCACGCGGTGCGGCGGACGCGTAGCCCCCCTGCGGGGGCGCGCGCCCTCGCTAGCGAACGTGTGCCCGCAGACCCGCAGCACGTCCGTGGATCTCGGCCCTCGCGTACGTGGGCCCCTCGCGTCAGTGGATCCGACACGCCTCTATGCGTGGCGGCGTCTAGAAAGATCGTTGAGCCGAGCCTCGCTGACGTCTGGGTCCCAGGTCCAAAGGAAGGAAAGGCACGGCGGGTGGGAACCTTGCTCGAGACCGACAAATGGACCCCCACTGGAAAGTGGCTTTGCTTTAAAAGCCACGAGACGCCCCTGGGACCTGGGACATGGAAACCACGAGACGACGGTTCCGTCTCCCTTTTCTTCTCCTCCTTCGGTCCTTCCTTTTCACCCCGTTTTGTGGCGTCTCGTAGCGACGGAGCGAGCGACCAGATGCTTCTGAACGGAACGGCCACGCCGAAAGCGACTCGGCCCCCCCCCCCCCCCCCGGGGAATTTGACCTCGGCGCCACGTGGGCGGGTAGCGGATGAGAGTGTGGGCGTGTGGCACTGTTTTGACGTCGGGATTAGCCATTTGGCCGCCCGCAGGCACCACGTTTCGACTTGGCAACGCCGGGGGGCGACTGGCTCGCGCCCTCGCTTTCTGGTCGGCGTAAACCGGCCGGCCTCGCTCCTACTCCCCTCCCGTGCACCGAATGAATCTTTAACTTTTCCTGTGTGTATGTAACCGCAATAATGCACTTACGATGAATCTCAGTTACCTGTCGGTCGGACGACGGACGCTTTCATCTTTTTCCTACGTAGCCTCGCGCCACGCGTGGGAGCAGTTGGTACACCGAGTTTAGTGTGATCGCTGTAACAGATCGAGGGGTCGAGAGAGAAAAGGGACAAACCGGTGAGGGAGATGCCGCTGTAGGTGCCTCAAACAGATGCTGGTCATGGTGATATCTACAGTCGTCTATAGGAGCAGCACCAGGTGGTGCATACTCTTTTCTCATGTTGGTGGACCTCGACCGACGACCCCTGCCCATCCAAGTGCCGAACAAAACATCGCGGCGGCGTCGACCGTCGAGTAGGTGATGTTTACTACTCCGATGCTTCTTACCCTTTGTCACATATAGAGTATAAATAAAACAAAGTTAAAATGATATATAAGTTCAAACAGAGGGAGTAACATCCTTCGTGTCATTTATTTTTTTATGAGGTTTGAACATTGATCTTAAAATTGAATGCTCTTAAAATTATGTAAATACCATTTATTTTATTTATAATTTATTTATGATAAAAAGTATTTTAAATATGGCTTATCTTTTTTTATGCATAGGTAATAAACTTTTTGATAAAATAAATAGTCAAATGTCGTGATGAAAAGGTAACCACGACAAAAAATTTCAATACAGAGAGGTATTTTCTTTACAATTGAGATCCATTTCGCTCAACTCATATCTCTCTAGATCTCGATCTACTCACCATACACTCGCGCAGTGCTGCATTTTCCAACTGCTTTCCACAGCACCACATGCATTCAGGCACACGCTCGCACCAAATTAAGCAAAGCCAGCGGAAACTCGTCCATTCCGAACACCCACGTGATCACGCTCGGGTGTCATGGGTTTTTACTACGGATCACGTCGAACCGTCGCCCACTGCTCTGCTCTGGTTCTGGTATCATGATCCTCATCCTTGGAGAATGTGTGCACAATTAGATGTCCGATAATAATGTGTCAAGAAGAAAGGACAACTTCTTTTATTAAAAGCAAAAACGTTAACTCACTTCTTCCGGCCCACGGCAGCATATATATATATATATCTCACGATACTTTGTCCTCTCCTCTTAATGAAAGAGGTTTTTTACGGTACACAATACGACTTGTACAACTGGTTGAAAAATGACTCGTATGTATTAGGAAAGGACATATATGTAAGGATCCGACGGTTGAGATTAATTCTATATGACTGGTTTTTTAGCTGTCGTACGGTAGTATTCAAAGGTCGTATGGATAGTATAAGGGTATTATCGAAAAAATAAATTGGTATTCTTGTAATATAGGAAATGAAATATATGAAATGTTTTAGATAGTATAAGGGGGCAGCGGGGAATTTTTTTTCCAAACAATATATATCTATCAAATTACCATTTTACCCATAGAGAAAAACCGATAATACGATTGTACGACCGTTGGGTCGTATTGTGTACCGTAAAAAACCTCTAATGAAAAACGTGCTTTGCACGTCTTAAAAAAACAATACTCCGGCCAAGCAGCATGTTTCCCGTTTATTTGCAACTAACACAATACCACCAATGTAAAAAGGAAAAGAAAAGAAAAAGGAACAGTGGGAACTTATCAATTATGGACACCACTTGATCACGCTCATGTGATGGGTGTTCACTGCACACCACGTCGAGTTGTTAGCACGCTACTCCAATTAGAACAATTAGGCACTGTTCTTTCGAGAATGTGTTCACTGGGATTTAAGTGTGTCGCAACACACCAAACAACTTTCCATGTTCAGCGATCGACATTTGAAGATCAAAAGAGAAAGGCCAAATTCGGGTAATAAACCAAAAACCAAGAGAGGGATTCCATCAGCTTATCTAGGAGACTGGAATATCGTCTTTTAAAATTCTTCTATCACCACTGAATACCACTGATATGAGAAGTCTATTTCTCTCTAGCATATAATATCCTTTTCCCCCTCATGCATGGATTCTCTAGAACATATCATCCAAATAAAAACAAACCATACTTTATAAAGACCATTGCCATAACTATAACATCTTCCCGTTATGTCACGTCCTTTTCGCTCGGATAAGCATTAATTAACACACCCATTGCACGTCCATTTCTTCACCACATTCTTGAGAGAGAAGCCAACTCCTCCTCCTCCCCGCACTGGTCCATCCAGTCTACAATCTTGGGAAAAGCTGGCAGCAGATTACCATTACTGCGAATAAATCGAGATTAAAGTATCCTAAGTTTGTAGGAGTATATGATTCCAGCTCCCTAAACCCCTTTTTGTAAGGTGGCCGCTGCAATTAGTAGCTACTAGCTCGATCCACGACCCGGTCGCTGGCTTGAGATGAGAGAAGCCGCACGACGCCGGCGACGGCGAGAAAATTCCGGTCGGCCTCGCCTGTTCGCGGCAGCAGTGGGTTTATGGCGCGTGGCGCGGACATGTGCATGCGGGGATGGATCGGCCGGCCGTGGCATGGATAGAACCCACGACCATTCCGTCACTTGCAGTTGCACATAGCACATGCATGAATGCCGCGCTTCATTGCGCCTGTGCTTTTAAGTTCTAAATAATTAATCTTCTTTTCGACTGACTTTGCAAACACGAGCATATATATTGGAAAAATTAACCAGCTTTCAGAGTGAAGTTGGGCTTTGTTCCTCCGAAACGGAGGTTAGTTCTGGACAAATCAAAGGAGACAACGAGCAGTGGAGTATCTCCCTCCAATCTGTTGTTATGTTTGGTAAAAGCACGGATGAATTTAATAAAGTGTTGTTGCATGTCAAGCAAGCTTTAATTTGTCCCGGACCCCAGGTTGCAAAAATGTGAAGGAGGAGAAAAGCCGGGAATCGGACTCGAGAGTTGTTCCAGGGCCATTCGGCAATTTTTTAATATATTTTTTATTCCAATTTGCCAATTTATACATCCGTTTCGAAATTTATCAAAAATACTAGGAATATGCCCGTGCATTGCTACGGGCAACATAAGCAATATAGCTGTCCTTTAAAGACAAAGATAAAGCCATGATATTTGTCTTACTGGAATATAAGTGTCCTTTAAAGAGAAATTCAAAACACAAGCTCTAAAACCCACCAATCCATCACAATCAAGATATTTGAGATGAAGTTAAGATATAAAACAATCACACTGGGAGAGTAACCTCCTTTGATTGATAGGTAACAATAATTGACTGTACACTTTGGTGCATAAATAAATCAGGTTTAAAGTTACAGGATCAAAGCAAAGTTTGAAACAAAAGAACAAATTGCACGTCTTACAATGAAAATGCCAACAAAACGAGAAGCTACTCCTATGGATCACATATTAAGACCAACTATTCGAACAATCCAATCATGTAGAAGACCTTCTCCATTCAGGTAGATTGACTTCAACTTTTCTAGCAAGGTCTACTAACCATGTTTTAACCATGATTAGCCTATTCAGAAACTGCATAAATCTAAACCTACAGAAACTGCCAGTTTCAATGTCAGTATTAAAGCCATGCAAGGTATGGATACATTTACAGTTCAATTACTAATTATTTAGAGGGGAAAATTAAGGTATGGATGAATTCTTCCAACAGTAAGCTAACAGACTACTCATCTGTGTCGTGATGGATGAGGGCATCACAAACCCAGGGTGTATATTACCTCAAGAAATAAACCTAGAGAACTTGAGCTGCTCTGCTCATTCTGTTATTATTCAGAAAAACAAACAACCTAGAGTGTGCAGCACTGCAGCGCCTGCGAAAATCTACAGCTCACCATCATGGTTGACTGTGAAACTCATCTTGCTTTTAGCTCGCATTCAGAAAAAGCATTGTTTTGTAACAACATGTTCATTCCTAGTGTTATGACCTGCAAGCACAATTACAAATGTGTCAGTGTCATAGTGGAAGCGGTGAAAACAATGTCAGTGAATAACAATAGAAAATGTGAAAAAAATTGAAACCGAAAAAACAAAAACCATTGAGTCTATTTAATTGGCCAAAGCAAACCTTCATACACAGTGGTGGACGTACTACATGAATCTTATATATGCTAATCAGTACCCCCGTATTTTTCCTTAAGAAATCAAAGTAAAATCAGGTATATGAACTTTCATGACTTTGCACCATAAAAAAAAGATCATGGATGCTCATGATTTTGCAATACATCATGTCTGGCATATGCAAAAAGTTGGAAGTTCATAACTCCAAAACATACTCCCACGGTATAAAAAAATGCAGATACCCTTTCTTTAAGAAACAATGCAACTATTTTCTTTTAACCACTTAGGTCTGAATATTGCTCATTCAAAGTTTCAGATAATACAAAAGTTTAGAAATCTGAAACTAACCTCAGCCTGCCTCATTTTTTATTTTGGGCAACTCTCTCACTCATCTTCATTTCCTTCAGGTATCTGCAGCATCAGACACATAATGACTTAATGAGATTAACAAGTCAAATATAAGAAGAAAAGCACTCATAGGGTTCCCATGTACACTGAACATAATTAATAACTCTAGATAGAGTACTGCCATTAGTGAAAATAGAATTATTCCATGACATGAACTCTAGGGATGGCATTAAGAAAATGTTTTTTGATTCGCAGTGCTCTGAAACACGAACCGATGAAGAGGAGCTTCCTGAACTGTGTGGTGGCCTCTAGCTGCATGTTGGGTTCGTTGGAGAGCACCACCTGGACCAATGCCGGCAAGTCGTCGAGCTGCACACGCAGAGAAGGAGAAGAAAATAGATCCGAAACCGTCAAATCATGACCACACAGGCACCCAAACCCTAACGTACGGGCATGTGGATCAGATCAGGGAAGATCAAGCGAGAGGGGATACGACGAACACCCTCGGCAGCACGGCACCAATGGCGTAGGCGGCGAACCTGACGTGGCAGGACGGTGATGATGAACTCGCCCTTGGCGTAGATGGCGGTGGCCATGGCGGGCACGTGCCGCACGAGGCGAATGACGCGAATCCGTTGTCGTCGTCGTGTGCTCTGCCGGAGGAGAGGTCCTGGACGATGGCCTTGGTGACCCAGGGTGGATCTCGCGGGCTCCGGCGGGGTAACAAGCAGCCTCGTCTTCCATGGGGTGGCGGAGGCCGGAGGACGCGACAACGCTGTCACTGGCGGCGGACCGGTGGCCAAGAGGGTGGGCCATCAGATTGGGGAGAGTGCGGCATGGGAAGGGCGGACAGCGACACAACGTCGCAGGCGCAAGGAGGAGTCACGCGCGAGGGTGCTGGCTTGGCCCAGGCGGGGAGGGGGCGCAGAGGCGGAGGCGTCGGGCGGCTGAAAACGGCAGGGGGTCGAGCAGAGGCGGCGGCGCTCAGCCTGCGGTGTGTGAGAGTAGCGGCGGCGCTCGGCCAGGATGATGGGGGGAGGCGGCGCAGGACGGCGACGGTGGGGAGGAGGCGAAGGGAGGAGGGCGGCGGCGGGCTGGGTATGGTGTGCGCCGTGCGCGAGGCTAGGGTTCCAAGGGGAAAAAAACGGAACGGAGAGGTTTGGGGGCTTAGGGCGGTGGAAAAATTGGAGGAGGGGCGGGCGTGCGTGGGGCGATTGGTGGAGGGGCGGGCGTGCGGAGGGAGCGAGCAGACGCACGGAGGGGAGGCGGGGTCGCGGGTGGGGGCGCGGTGCCGAGCCACCGGGCGGGTGAAGCCACGCGCGGTGGAGGCACACGGGAGCGTATGGTTTTACCTACAAAATTTTTTCTCCACTTCATACTTTTTAGGAGCAGAGAAGAGATAAAGATAGAGATACATCCACCGTTGTGGGCCATAGCGGATAGAGCCTACCGCCGTAGCCACGGCGGCAGCACGTCCAACCGCCGTGGCCCACGGCGGTAAGGCCACCGCCAACAGTCGGGTCTAGGGTGTGGGCCCCGCGGCACCTTACCGCCGTGCGCCAGCCTAAGCGCTGTGGCGGACGGCGGCAGCCCCTATATAAAGGGCGACGACGACCGCCGTCCCCCACCCCCTGCCACCGCCCCCTCCTCCCTGCCGCGGCCCCCTCTTCAGGTAAGTTCTCTTCTTTCTCTTAGTTTAATTAGTTTAGGATATTGTAATTAGTATAGAAAATTAGTCTTTAGATTAGAAAATTTAGAAATTAGTTAATTTAATTAGTTTAGATTTAGAAAATTAGTTTTTTATATAGAAATTTAGAAAATTAGTTTTTTAGTTTAGAGATGTAGAAAATTAGTTTATCAGTTCAGAAAATTGTCGAAATTACTTTAGTTTGTTTAGAAAATATAGAAAATTAATTTATCTTGTTTAGAAAATGTAGAAAATTAATTTATCTATTCTAGAAATTGTAGAAATTACTTCAGCATGTTTAGAAATTCTAGAAAATTACTTTATCTCTTTTACAAAATGTCGAGAATGTAAAAAAAAATTAGTTTATCTGTTCGGAAAATTGTCGAAATTACTTTAGTTTGTTTAGAAAATATAGAAAATTAATTTATCTTGTTTAGAAAATGTAGAAAATTAGTTTATCTGTTCTAGAAATTGTAGAAATTACGTTAGCTTCTTTAGAAATTCTAGAAAATTATTTTATATCGTTTACAAAATGTAGAGAATATAGAAAATTACTTTATCTTGTCTACTGCTGCTGCCGGAGGGGGTGAGGATGGTAATGGTGGTGGTGACCGTGGTTCCTCACACTACAAGGGGGAAAACACAAATGCACCACCTGATCCAAAGAAAATGAGACCGTTCGAAAGAGCCATGCTTCGTCATTTGCAAGGAATAACTGCAGATGCCATTGCAAGAGTAGAGGAACCTCCTTGGGATGCTCTTTATGCTTCACCAGACATGCATCATTATTTGCAAAGAAAAACTGCATATGCCATTGCAAGAGGAGAGGAACCTTCTTGGGGTGGCCTTTATGCTCCGGGTGGTCTTTATGCTCCACCAGCAGACCCATGTGTTGCTAATCCACCAAATAAAAAAACTACCAAGAAAGCTAAACCTTCGTCGTCACATCGCAAAAATGACTGAAGTTTGCCATTTTGTATGATGTTGTAGTCTTTCTTGCCGTGCTGTAATATTTGAACTACTATTTCGTTTGAATCATGCTACTGTAATGAATTGGATCCTATTGTGATTGTGTTGTAATAATCGAACCAGCATTCCTTAATTTCCCTTTTTTAACTTTCCTACTGGATTTATTATAATTTAATAAAGTTTTAAAAAAAATAAAATGAGTCTAACCGCCGTGGGCCGCGGCGGTTAGTCCCAGCCGTCATGGCCCACAACGGTTAGGTCTATCCGCCGTGGAGGCCCTCTAACCGCCGTGGACGCCCACCAATCGCCGTGGGCCACGACGGTAATAAGGTAACTACCGTGGCGTACGGCGGCTGCGACTAACCGCCGTACGCCATGGCGGTTGGTATATAGTTTTGATAAATTTCAAAACGGTCGTATAAATTTGCAAATTGGAATAAAAAAATAAAAAATAATCCCATTCGGCAGGCCGCGTCGGGGGCCGGCCCAACATATTTACTCTTCGGTTTAACATAACTTACAGCCCAACTACATCTAGAACTAGAGTGAATGGACAACCCAGGAAGCCCACAATACAGGAAGCCGCACTTTTTTTTTTTTGAGAGGGGCAATGCCGCACATTTTTCAGATTCCAGCCGCAGCCAGGCTTCCACTGCAGCACGGCAGCACGCACCCGCCACCACCAACCGTCATGCTCCCCCACCAGCCAGGCGGCCACCGCAGCTTCCACCTCTTTCCTTTCCTCCTTCTCGAGACAAAAGAGATGACCAGTCGCGAAAAGGAGTCAGAAAATCGAATAAAAATCAAACAACAAACAAATAAAAAAGGGAAGCCACCGCCCCCTCAATTCCCCCCGCTTCCCTTCCCAATCCTCCTCGCAGATCTCCGGCACCGGCAGCCGCCATGAACTCCTACTCCGGCGACCGCTCCTCCTCCTCGTCCTCCCGCCCCACCACCACCTCCTTCGACTCCTACCAGTTCGACTTCGGCATCAACGCCTCCCGCTCGTCCGGCTCCCGCCCCCTCCGCGACCAGCGCCCGGGCGCGGCCGCCAACGCCTCCACCAGGCCGGCCACCGGCGCATCGTGGACGCACCAGCCCGCCAGCGCCAAGCCGGCGTGGACCCACCAGCCGTCCCCCGCCGCGGCGTCGGCGGCCGCCGGGCCCGGATCCGGGCCGACCTCCATGGTCGGCGACATCTTCGGCAAGAGCTGGTCCTCCGCCGCGCCCTCATCCGGGCTCGGCATCCCGCAGCCCAACAATCCTGCCCTCTTCAGCGACCTCCTCGGCTCCGCGCTCGGTGGCTCCGGCTCCTCCCGCGCCCAGTCCAACGCGCCGCTCAGATCCGCCGCCGCGCCGCAGCCATCCAGGCCCAATCCCAATGCCAGCGCTAACAGCTCTACCTTCTCGACGGGCGGCATGGCGAGCGCGCTCCCGAAGACGACGGCAGCGCCGATGGGCTCCGGTGGATACGGTGTCGGTGGCCGGCCGATGAAGCCTGCGGGCATGGCGGCGACGGCCGCCGCGCAACCGATGGGGCAGAAGAATTCGGATCCGTTTGGCTCGATAGATCCATTTTCGGTGAAGCCAGGGTCCATGAATGCGGCTAAGCAGGCTACCTCGGTCAAGCCGGATCAGGGATTTGGAGCGTTCCAGAGCGTGAGTTCCAGCGCGAACGCTGGATTCGGGAGCTTCCAGAGCGCTGATGCTGGATTCGGTGGTTTCCAAAGCTCTGGTGCCACGAAACCTTCCAGCTTTACATCTCCACCCCCACCAGCTCCGGTGCCTACCCCTGCAGCAGCAGCAGCGAACTCTAGTGTAGATCCTTTGGACAATCTGTTCGCTTCTACCACAGCTGCACCGGCTGCAACTGCGGCAAGCAATGGTGGTGGCGGGGGTGACATGTTTGGTGAGATGGATGGTTGGGTCGATGTGGAGGCAGAGTTTGGTGGTGGTGACAGCAGTGGTGCAACCACAGAGCTGGATGGTCTGCCACCGCCACCATCCGGATTGACAGTATCGGCTGCCAAGGCCAAGGGGATGGATAACTACAAGGGAGGGCAGTACGCCGATGCCATCAAGTGGTTGTCTTGGGCTGTTGTGCTCATTGAGAAATCCGGAAAAGATGCTGACATTGTTGAGGTGTTGTCGTCAAGGGCTTCCTCGTATAAGGAAGTTGGTGAGTACAAGAAGGCCATTGCTGACTGCTCAAAGGTATGGCATTGTCTTTCATATGTATTGATTGGCCTGAAAGTGCACTTTGATTAATTTGGTAGCCAAATTGGCATTATATAATTGTTACTAGCATACTTGAATGATGGTGCAAAAATGTATTCTGATTAGTGAGACTCTGGTTTATCTCCTGTTCAGGTGCTGGATCAAGATAAGGAAAATGTCTCTGTGCTAGTGCAGCGTGCTCTACTTTACGAAAGCACAGAGAAATATAGACTTGGTGCAGAGGACCTGCGTTTGGTTCTGAAGATTGACCCTACAAATAGGCTTGCCAGGAGTACAATTCACCGCTTGAACAAGTTGGCCGACTAGGAAAGTCTTTCTAGCGCTCTGATGTAATATTGTACTACCACTGTACCCCGCCTTGATAGGAGATTTGTGAGTTATTTTGAACTCTTTGCTGTATAATACTGTGGCTTTGGGGGCATAGTTTGCAATTATGTTATCAAGTATGAAATCACAAATTTACATACAGTATATTCTTTGATTCGTATAATCTATATATTGTATCAAATTAATATTGAAAGCTATTACTTTGTGGCATGAGTAATATACTATTTTGCTACAATGTCCATGGTTTTGATGGGAGGTGTCATGATGCGATGTTTAGACAACTAAGGTATTGAATTGGCCTTAAGATCAAAACTATGATGCACATGGCTTTTGCATAGATGATATTTCACAACATGATGAATGTTTGGACTTGTATCTTTGAATGATCATTAGCAGATACTAGTGTCATTTGAACATTTACTGATTTACCACCTCAACCATGCTGAGTGGAGTTTAAGGTGATGTGATGTTTGGATCCTCTGCCATGTAATTGTAAGATGCCACTGGATCCCATACATCCATGGCAGTAGTAAATTTGCCTTAAGTGTCGGAGTTTTTTTTCCTCTTTGGTGATGGATGCATACATTTGAAAGTCCTAGTTTTTTTTGTTATCTATTCGACTATTCATAATTTGTGCGTTCATTTTGCCCTCTGGATAAACTAAGTAGGATAGTCAGATTAAAAATCGATTCTTCTGTATTGTTGGGTGTGCAGTGCACCACTTGCCTAGTATAATGCACGTGGCTGAAAACTATTTCTGGTTAAGTCTGTCCTTTGTGCGCTCATTTTGGCTGTAGGACCTGAATTTACAGAGGTTCCAGAGTCCAGAACTCCAGATGCATGCAAGTTGAGGAATTTGCATGAAGGATTGTGTGTCCTTCTTCGTTCTAATAATCCTTGGCATTTTGTATCAAAGTTCCTCAGTCTCTTTGCTGTGTAAGAGATCGGAGTCTTCGTTTCTTTAACCTTTTATTTTAACCTCAAAACTAACATGTGTTAATTGTTAGGTTTGTTTTACCTTCATTGACCTGGAACCTCCAAATGGTGAATGCCCTTATTAAGAAAAAGTGTATTTTTCATCCCTCAAGTATTGCAAAATTGTAACATTCATCCCTCATGTTTCATTTGGTGTGAATCAACCCCTTAACTAACTAAATCGGCGCATTTAGCATCCCTAACTTTGTTTAATAATTGTTTAGTGTCTGATTACATAGGTTTATATATATCATGTAAAGCAGCGTCCTAATGTTGAATCAGAAGTTTGGTGTGAATTGGTTCCTGTCATTTTGTTAATAAAATTTTTGTGGGTAAGCCAATTTAGAACATTTACTGAATTTTTCTGAGCTTTATATGAACATATTACGTTGAATAGTGATTAGTCATATGACTGGCCATAAATGCTGTTTGATGGCACTAATGGTTAACTAATGTGTGATGATAAATGTGCCGATTTAGTTAGTTGAGGGGTTGGGATGAATATCACACTTTTTGCAATACTTCAAGGATGAAAAATACAGTTTTTTCTATTATATTACTCGTTTTAGATGTCATAAAGTTATATATTTGCCTTTACGGAAGTAGCCTGTGGTTATATAAGTTTTTTGTTACTGAGGTTTAACTGAATGCGGCATGAGTCATCAGTGCATCCACGTATGGAGTGCCCGGCACTCTTACATTGGAACTGGATCGATCAGTTCTTACTTCTTTACCTTTGGTCAGTGGACTTGTCCTACGGATATCGGTCGTCGTTTGAGTTCCTGCCAACCTGAATCTTTTGGGATTTGAGAATGCGGAGTTGTTGAAAAATTTCTGTTATAAAAAGTATCATTCAGCTGTTTGCTGTGGTTCCTATTAACATTATCGGCTCTAATGTATATTTCTCAGCTTGATATGTGGGATACTGGGGGTCCGGGGGTGAAGTTTAGCGGCTGCTTTTGATGATAAAGAAGCTCGAACTACTCTGATTTTTTTACACGGAGAACTACTCTGATTTTTTTTAAAGAAAAAGCAGGAGCACTGCTATGTCATATAAGAGAGGAGCAAGCGGTTTGTTATATAGTTGTGATTACAAAACCGGGAATAAAACTCTAAACTGTGGGGACTACTCAACATTAATTAGCACTCCGACCCTCAGGTCCACACGCAGCTGCTCTAGTTGCCAACTCATCTTTGATCAACTGCAACACCCTCTGTGGCGAACCAGCTTTCACTCTTCGGTTTCTTTCTTTCCACAGATTCCAAGTAGTGTAGATCATGATAGAAGCGCACTTAGTTTTCACCTTTCCTGAAACGGTAGCCATAGCCATATTCCACCACTCCAACATACAAGCATCTCGTTCAGGCAATTGAATTAAACCATCCGACCAACCGGTGACAAGGCACCACACTTCCTGGGCAAAAACACAGCGGAGGTAGAGATGTTCCGCTGTTTCCTCCTCCTGATCACAAAGAGAACACGTTGGCGAGCAAGGCCAATTTCTCGTCAGCAGCTTGTCGGCTGTCAAGATCTTGCGTTGCACCAGCAGCCAGGCAAAAAACCGATGCTTACCTTCAGTCTTGGCCTTCCAGATTGCCATGCTGTCAAACTCACAATATGAACCAGCTAGCTGCACTGCATAGGCTGATTTAGAAGTGTATCTCCCATGCTCGGTCCATTTCCAGGTAATGGCATCATCATGATCAGATAGCCGTGCTTCGCTCACCAATGGCCAAAGGGAAATCAGTTCTGCCGTCAACAGTGCTCATTTTCCAAAGACCCCGAGTCCAGTTATTGTTTTGTAGATCTTCTTTCACAGTTTGATGTTTTCTCCATGCCAATTTGTACAGGGAGGGAGCAATGTTCCGGGGCGCCAAGCCCTGCAGCCAAGGAGAGTCCCAGAAGCTAGCTTGTGCACCATTGCCCACCACAACAGTCGTGCTAGCTCGAAAAAGTTGTTTATCAACTTCATTGCAAGGCACCTCGGTTCCTACCCATGGCCGCTCCGGATCAGTCCATTGATACCACAGCCATCTCAAGCGCAAGGCTCTTCCAAAAAGTTCTAAATCCAGTACCCCTAGGCCGCCCAGCTGTTTTGGCCTTTGCACTTTTGCCCATTGCACCAGGCAGTGACCCCATTTGCATTTTCTGAGCCTTTCCAGATAAAGCTTCTTCTAATTTTATCTAGCTTCTTTATGGCCCACTTCTTTAGATTAAACACCGTTAGAAAGTATGTGGGCATGGAGGATAGTACTGAGTTTACTAGCTTCAGACGTCCGGCCTTGTTCAGAAATCTGCCCTTCCAGGAAGGAAGCCTGTTTGACAATTTATCAAATATCGGCTGAAACTCTACCCTGTGCAATGCCCTGAAATGCAGCGGTAATCCAAGGTATGTGCAAGGGAAACTCTTAGTCGGACAGGCAAAACCTTCCAAAATTTCTTCAATATCTAGCCCTTCACAGCGAATTGGATAAGCTACACATTTTGCCCAATTTATCACCAGACCTGACGCCTGGCCAAAGATATGCAGCAGCTCGGAAAGCACATGAACGTCTTGCTGAACAGGGTTGAGGAAGATAGCGGCATCATCTGCGTAGAGGCTGATCCTGAGTTTTGCAGCCCTGTTTTTAATTGGGGATAGCAAAGTATCTCTGGTAGCTAGGTCAAGCAAACGCTGGAGCGGTTCCATCGCCAGAATAAAAAGCATTGGTGACAAGGGGTCACCTTGCCGAAGCCCAGCATAATGCTTGAACCAATTCCCTCTCACTCCAATTAGAAGCACAGCTGTAGAAGATGTAGCCAGTAGATCAGTAACTGTAACACCCCGTGTTTTTGCTTAGTGTCAACTAGTGATAATGATCACTTTAATCAAGTCTCTAACCATCCTTGATCAACCCTTGGGCAAACCCTAGCCCAAAACCCTAGTCAACCCCTTGACCTTCCTTGTCCTTCTAGAATTTTTGTCGCGTTCTCCAAAATTGACCTAAACACTTCAATTTCTTCCAATGTAAAAGTTGTGCAGTTTGTCGAGGCACACAACTTTCATGTTGGACGGCATCTCTAATTCGAAGTGCAAATTGGTGTAAAACTCTAGTCAACGCCTGCAGCTACTATTCATCAGAACTGAGGAAATCCCCAAGTTGCTCTGCAGTTCATGCCAAATCGGTTGCTCAAAACACCCACCAACCTTTACAAAAGTTGTAGAGGGATGCTAGATCTACAACTTTCATATTTGTCACTCCTGGCAGTTCAGTTGCAAAAATTTGAGAACATTTGAGTCAAACAGGGACACTTGGAATTGCTCGGGAGCCAGAGCGCGCCCACGCGCGACGTCGCGCCGCGCCGCGTCGGCCTCTGCCGCCGTACGCGCGCGCGCACGCCGAGGCACCCCAAGGACCGCTGGTCCGAGGCCGTCGCCGTGGGCACTGTGTGCCTAAGGGGCATGACGCGCGCGCCTGGCCGTAGGCCGGTGACACGCGGCGCCCCCGCACCCGCCGGCGCCCGCACGCCGAGGCCCCCATTGGCCGGCGGCACCTTCCCACGACGCCACCGCCCTTAGCCCATGCCGTGACCCCTGTAGACGACGAGAGCTGGGCGAACCGCCTCTCCACGCCTCGCCGCCTATAAAACACCTCCCCCTTTCTTCCCTGCGCGAGTTCCCCCGTCCGCCACCGTCCGCCATTGCCGCCGCCGGTGAAGACCTTGCTCCGCTCGCGCCCGTGGCCACAAATCGCTCATAGTTCCTCCCTAGCACTCCATTGAGCTTCCACACCCACACACGGCTTAGCTGGCCCCCGCATTTCACCGGAATCCGAGTCGGGGCGGAGGCGCCGCCGCTGCCTCGCCACCGGCCACCGCCGGGTGCATCTCCAGTCGCCCCCACTGCCACCAATGAATTTTGTAGCTTAAAATAAATTTATTTTTGTGCCCAACTTCTGGCTATTGTCTTTTTATGCTGAAATGCACCTCTGGTGAATTTACCATGATTTTGTCTCTGTCAGAAATATTTATTGTTGTTTTATGCTTAGTTTTAAAAGTAATTGCATAGCTCAAGTTATATATTAGCCCTAGATGTATATGTTGGTTTCTTAGCCTTGTTTTGGACCAGAGGATCAGTGAGAGAAAGTTTGGATCCAAAAGTTGTTTATTTATTTTTATATGCATTTATCTTGTTTGTGGTAAATAGAAATGTTATTCTTGGTATATTTATTTTCATAACCCCAATATGTGTGCTTGCTGTTCAGTGGCTATGATTTAGGTCACTAAGCTCAGTGAGCTTCATACATGGCTTTTTATAAAGCATTTTGATGAATAAGAGTGGAGAAGCCCTTTAAGCATGATAATAGTTTAATTGGAAAATCATCCTTTTCATCATTTTGAACCCTATGGATGTGTTGTGAAAATAAATTCAGATTTGAAAACCATCTCCTTGCTGTTTGTGCAAATAAATAAATTATTTATTTAACTATGTACACAATCACTATAAAGAGAAGAATAAATAAAGCCTTCTTAATAATCTTAATAGGAAAAGTGATGAATAGTTTGTCAAGGTGAATATGGTCAGCAATGTGCTTATTGTGGTCATGTGTTGCTGTTTTTGTTAAATTAAATTAATTGCACCCCTAATTATTGCATATGCATCCCCCGTGTAGAAGTTCCCGACGGTAGCTACACGCTCGTACCGGCTGACGAGGATGAGGGAGCAGGAGGAGACGTGCACTACGTGTCCGTAGATCAAGACCCGGACCAAAGTCCGGAAGTTTGTGTGACTGCTTGTGCTGACGAAGGCAAGCCCCGGTTTAAACATTAACCTATGTGTTTATTTTAAGCTTCTGAATTTATCTTTGATTATCTATGTGCATTTACGTTCAGGAGTTGAATTGAAACCCTAGTTGCATGATCCTTAAGTACCTATGATCTTTTACTAGCATGTTAGGTCGCTAGTTGCTATGCTTTAAGGATCCGGTACAAATCGAGTGATGTTCGTCACTCGCGAGAATATGATCTCCTTTATGGAATCACCATATTTATTAATGAATTGCTCATGTGGTAAGAGCATGGGATTTGGGCTCCGGTCCAGTGGCTTCGTTGGTTAAGTGTTTGAACGTACTAAGCACTTGTCGGAAATGGACACGGTAAGCCTAGTACCTAAATGATGCGGTGCGGGAACTTTGCGCTACTAATCTTAGGGTTGCGGCCCCGGGCTCGCCACCTGAGTACATGCGTGAGATTGGGTGACCTTGGTGGCGTAGCCCAGTAAACCTTGTACTTAAGACTGTAACATTTTATCCCAATCCGAGGAATGACGGGAACCGCCTGGTTGGAGCACTCTTAGTGAGGGCACCTCCCGTGTGTTTAGGTCTATCTTGCAAGGTTTAAATCAATCGATTGTCGGCCTCTCACCGTTATCTGAGACTACTTAATCTACTGGCCATGATATCCCTTTATGATGGAACTTTGTGAATATTGTTACTTGATTAATTGTATTGTACAACTTATGATTGCAATAGTTGCTTATCTAGTAAAGATTACTTCTACTAGAACTTGAGCTAAAATGTGAAAGTAAGGATTCACTACTTAGTAGCTTTTTGGCAAACAAACCCACTAGCCAAAAGCCTTACATGCTTAGAGGTAAAGTCTTTTATTTTTAGACGGGTAAGCCTTGCTATTTAAATGTTGTTTCCAGGTAATGCATGTGATGTGTGGCCTGGAGAAATTCCACCCGGCTGGGAGCTGGAATGGGTGGATGATAACGAGTGATTGTATCATGGACGGCCTCCTATGATACTTATCATACCGTTTAGTTAATTCCGCTGTTTTAATAAACTCTGAACCATTTACTTTCATGTCAAGAATCATGGTTTGTAATAATGGACCCTATGGGGAAGATTTGTTTTAATTTGTAAGGCACTCTGGACTCTCCTTCGTGGGAGTTTTAATGTATACGTTCGATCCTCTCTGTGTGTTTCAAGTGATTTACCGGGCTATGACCCGGCAACACTCAACGGGATGATTCTTTATTATCGCTTAATGACCAAATGGAGTGGTTTAGGCGATAGTACGGAATTATCTCGGATGGGGTTGTCACAGTTGGCATCAGAGCATCCGTATGCACCAGAGTGATTACATTAATACTAATCACATGATTTATAATAAAACTTGCCAAGATTGATTGGATTTTGAAAATATGTTGGATCGTTAAGGAATGATCTAGATCGAGAGGCCCTAGAGGGAATTTCGGGTTCTTTAAGGTGGCATAAGAATCTATGGTTTATTTTGCTAACTTCCAGCACTTTACTCTATGTCAGACTTACTTTCTTGCACAACCAAATTAGATGAAGCCACGTGTTTTATACGTGGGCTGTGCCGCATCACGGGAATGCGAGGGTTTATAGATTTCCATCCGGCCCATGGGCCGCCGGCACGGCCCGCATCACGGACTTTTGGCACGGCCCATGGGCCGGCACGGCACGCAGGCCCCCGTGCCCGTGCCGGCACGGCACGAGGCCCAGTGCCGTGTTTGGGCCGCCGGCCTGGCCCATGGCACGGCACCGGCACGGGCACGGGCCAAATGACCCGGCCGGCACGGGCGGCACGGGGAGGCGGGGAGCCCAGCGGCCAGCGCCGGCCGCTATATATAAGCACCGGCCGCCGGCTAGGGTTCCCCGTCCCCCCCTTCCCAGTCGCCGCACCGCATCCCAGGCTCTCGATCCGTCGCCGTCGCCGCCTGGATCCTTCATCCTTGAGCTCGCTGCCGGCTCTGGCTCTACTCTGGTGACCTCGCTCCTTTCCCTCCCGCCTCCGGCCTCCCTCTCCCCTCTGTCCTAACCTCCTCTCTCTCTCAGACGCATCGTCTTCTTCTAGATCTAGATCCACTCCAGTTCCCTCTCGATCCGTCGCCGCCTGGATCCTTGAGCTTGCTGCCGGCCCTACTCCGATGACCTCGCTCCTTTCCCTCCCGCCTCCGGCCTCCCTCTCCCCTCTGTCCTCCCTCCGTCTCCGTCCCTCCTTCCCCCCGCGACCTCCCCGGTGACCGTGAACCATGTGAGTTCGTGAATCTGTGAGCTCTTCTGTCTCGCCGTCGATCTAACAGAGTCTATGTCGTCCTCTGGTTGGGTCTTGGCTCCCTATCCTCTTCTCCGGCACTGGGCTCCGGTGGAGTAGGTGAGTGGAAACCCTAACCCTAGATCTTGCTCCTCTTGACCTCTTCTTTCTTTGCTTTGTTCTGAGTGGAAACCCTAACCCTAACTTCTTCTTCTTCGCAGGTCGTTGGTGCCTGACGCTGCGTCCTCCTCTTCTGGTGGCGCGATGGCAAGGCCGCCAAAGCGCACTTGCCCACCGTCGAGGGGAGCTGCCGGAGTTGCAGGGAAGGGCCGGGGCCAGCCTTCCCTCCCCACGTCGGCTAGGGTGACCATGCCAGTAGCTGCGGATGAGTACAATCACCGAGCCGACGGCGAGAATCCCGAGCCCGTGGAGGAGTTGGAGATCGAGGACGATGACGACGTCCGCGAAGGCGCAGCCGCGATGTTCGGCATCGATCTCGGTGACGGCCCGATCGATGTTGACGCCGGAGACGGTGGGGTGGACGGTTCTGAGGACACAAATGGTGCCTCATCTGGTAAGCTCTCTGCTGCTTGTTGGGAGGATTTCGTTCCGGTCTTCGATGAAAATCATGTTAGAACTCATGCCATCTGCAAACGGTGTGGTAAGAAATATGTTGCTAGGCATTCGATTGGGACTGGAACCTTGAACAGGCACATGCGGGCATGTAGGAAAAAACATGATCAAGATCGTAAGGTCCAGTCCAGGCTTTCTTTGAATGCTGATGGGTTGCATAACTGGGTTTATGATGCTTCTCGTGCTCGTATTGAACTGTGTCGGTTGATTGCTAGGCTTGATCTTCCTTTAGGGATTGGTGAGACACAGGCCTTTGAGGATTACATTAAGCGTGCTCATAACCCTGCATTTGAAAAAGTTTCTAGACAAACCACCACTAGGGATATGCACAAACTGTTTGATGACGACCGTGCTCTGCTTACAAATTCTATTTTGCCTGCTTGTTCATCTGTTTCCTTAACCTCTGACATCTGGTCTGGTAATGCTAAGGAGGACTACATTTCTGTTGTTGCTCATTATGTTGGTTCTGATTGGGAGTTGCATAAAAAAGTGATTGGTTTTAGGCTCATTGAAGCATCACATACTGGTGAAAACATAGCTAACAAGATTGCATGTGTGGTTGAGGAGTTCGGTTTAACTGATAAGGTCTTTGCTGTCACTCTAGATAATGCTTCTGCTAATTCTAAGGCTTTTGATATTTTGCAACCTGTCTTGTTTGGTTACATGGGCTCTTATCCTGCACCTACTAGGGAAGATCCTCACAAAGTTAAGTACTTGCTTGTGCATCAGCGTTGTGCTTGCCATATCATTAACTTGATTGTTAAGGCTGGCTTGAAGGTGTTCAAACCTGTTCTTGAAAATTTTAGAACTGCAATCAACTTTTTGAATTCATCTAATCAAAGAATTGCACTGTTTGCTAATTACTGCAAGGCTCAGGGTGCTAAACCTAGAAAATTTGGCTTGGATATGGATGTTAGATGGAATTCCACTTATTTGATGCTTAAACATCTGTTGCCATACAAAGATGTCTTCTCTGTCTGGCTTAATTCTAATTATGGTGACACATTGTTAACTCCACAGAATTGGGATTGTGCTGAACAGCTTATGAAATTTCTGGAAATGTTTTATGAATGCACTTGTTCTTTGTCTGGTGTTTACTATCCCACTGCTCCACTTGTTTTGCACCATATATTTGAATTTGCTGAGCATTTGCGTAAAGCTGAAAATGATCCTAATTTTAGACACATTGCAATGCCTATGAAACTTAAATTCCTTAAGTACTGGGAAACACCACCACTGCTGTATTCATATGCTTTCATTCTTGATCCTAGAGCTAAGATGAAAGGGTTCTTCAACATGCTTGAATTACTTACTGAGCAAACTGGTACCTTTTATAGTGTTTACTATGGTGATGTGAAAGATGAAATGAGCAGGTTGTATAGCAAATATGAGCAAAGGTATGGTGAAAAGAGGTCTGAAAGGCCTGCAATTCCTAGTGCTGCTCATGCAGGTAAGAGGAAGCAGGCATGGGGAAGGCTCTTTGGAGGTCCTGGAGCATCCCCTGCCTGCTCATCTTCATCTGCTCCATCTGGTCTTAATGAGCTAACAGCATACATGGACAGTGACCCTATCACTGATTATGGAGAAGACTTTGATATTCTGCTATGGTGGCGTGACCACAGGCTAACCTATCCTGTCTTATCAATTCTTGCTCGAGATGTCCTCTCTGTTCTAGTATCTACTATCTCCTCCGAGTCTTGTTTCAGCTGTACTGCCAGGATACTCGAAGACCGGCGTCGACGGTTGTTGCCTGAGCACGTGGAGATGCTCACCTGCCTGAAGGACAGGGACCTAGCAGCAAGAAAGGAGCAGCATGCTCCTGAGGACACTGACCTGGAGGCGTTGTTCGAGAGCATGTACCTGGATGATGGAAGCGAGGGCAGCGGCGCCGGCGGTTCTACTTCTACTGCTGCTGGCTAGTGGTAATGGCGATGATGGACAACTGGAGTGGTGAGTATACTGAATTACTGATCAACTGTTTCATTTGTTGTTTACATTTTGGCTAAGTAGTGATCACTGATCAGCCAATGCTTGATTTTTGCAGGCACTTTTGGAGTCCAAGGAAGTGGACTGAGTACTGGACTAGTGGACTTCACTTCAGTACTTGATACTTCACTTCACTATGCTGAGTTCTGGTCTGAGTAGAAACTAGAGAGTAGTCAGTAGTGTGAGATGAGTTAATTGTGAACTTTGCCACTCTAGTTGGCTTTTGTAATAGACTTAAAGACATTGACTGAGCTGGCTGTACTCTTTTTTCCTTTCTGGGGTTTCTCACAAGGGTGAGTTTTACCTAGAAAGGTTTTTAATGAGGCAGCATTGCACAAAACAGCTCATTTAGTCATTTTGATGATCATTAGTTATTTTCATATGAATTCTTGTGTTTGTATTTGTTTTCTTCCTGAGTTTGTGACTTAGTAGCTGTTATTTCCATATGAATATATGATCATTGTTTGATAGACTGATAGTTGATATTACCTGCCGGGCCATGGGCGGCACGGCACGGCCACATTCGCCGTGCCCCATGGGCGGCACGACACGGATATTCAGCCCATGTGCCGTGTCGTGAGCCGATGGCCTGGCCCATGGCACGGCCAGGCACGGCACGGCCAGGCACGGCGACACGGGGAGGCACGGAGGAGTGCCGTGCCAGCACGGCACGCCCGTGCCGCGTGCCGTGCCGTGCCGGCACGGTGGCCATATATACGAGGGTTGATGGAGTGATCTATTTCACGGATCCCATCTTCTCGTCTGGTTGCTCACGTGTTTTATACGTGTGCTTTCCGTATGCAAGTCATACGAAGGATGACGTGTTCTATTCAAGATGAACATGTCATGGGTTGTGATGTCGCCACGTTTTGCCATACGTGTGCGTTCCGCATTACTAATATGCGAGGCAAGGATACACTCCATTCAAACGGAGGGTGTGTGAGGTTGGACGCTGTCCATGCAGCGGCTTGATGCATGGATACCGTTTCTATAGTGAACGGTAATGTATGTGGACGCTTCCGTGACGTGCTGGCACGGAAGGTTCTTTTCTGCAGGTACACTAACCACGTTTCGTAAGTCGCTAAGTGAGCATCGACTAGTTCTCGACTAGTTATTATAGGGAGAAACGCGTATATGCCTTGCCACCGGCACTAACTTCGATTTTTGGCTTGATTGCCTTGTGAGGACAAATAGGACGTCTTGCATCATGCTAAAAATTGTAAAAACTTAAGACTGAACCCTACACATGTTTTGTGTGCTTTCTAGGTGAAAATTTGCTAGTGTGTGTTTTCTTATATAGCCTCTCATATATAGATGCGTTGCTGTCCAAAAAGTTAATGTGGCTGATTGCTTGAATTTTTTCCCCTGTTATAAAAATAATTAGACTAGATGATCTATATCAAAGTTGCTCCATATCTAATCTAGTTTTCGCTCGCAAAAATTCATGGTCATAGCTTCTATAGATCTCAAGTTATGCCCAAAATAGTGAACCCCTGTCATGCTGTTTTTCCTGAGGACCTACTCTGAACCTTCGATTAATTGAGCATCTTCCTAACCTTCCTAGATCTACCTTTGAATACCAAAAATGTGCATAATTATGTCACTGAGTTGCTGTAGAAATTTGGGAATTTTTGGGACTCTGGTTTTTATGTTATGAATTTTTGTTCATACCTGCCAGATTTTGATGCCCTTATTCATGTTATACTTGTGTTGAGGCTTAACATGTGATCCCCATTTTTGTACAGATGGAGCAGCCACCGCACTTTGAGGTTGCCGAGGACGGTACGGTTCGTACCAACGGCCTCCACTGGGAGGGTTTTCCCTGCATTTTGTGGGAGACTCTCAGCGAGGTTGGCTACACCACCCCGCTGACGTACGAGGTGGTCTACTTCTGGGACCGGGGAGTCCCCTACGCACGCACGACGGTGACCGTGCCACCACACCCAGAGCACCCGGAGTGGGTGGACTTGAGCATGATGTTCTTTGCTCACCGTGGCATCGAGTCGATTGAGTCCGCGGCCATGCGGACCCTCCACACCTTTTGCGAGCAGCACCCGAACGAGGTGATGCTCACCGCGCTGGGGTTGTTCCCGGCCATGGACCCACTTGACCCGGCTTGGCGTGAGCGTATGTCGCTCACTGACGTGTTGCTCACGGCTGACCCTCCAGAGGTCACTGTGCGTCAGCTTCTGAGGTTGTTGGAGGCGGTCTACAACATACAGGTTTTCCGTCTCTCTACTCAGGGCATGCTCGCTCGAGCTGATGGACTCCGCAGCTTTGAGGGATGTCCTCTCCCTTGACCTTCAGTTCGAGCGGCAGACTACCGCTCACCTCCAGCAGGAGATTGTCACACTTCAGGACGAGCGTGTCCAGTGGCACCAGGAGCGTGGCGAGTACATAGAGCAGCTGTACGCCAGAGACCACGAGATCGATACGCTGCGGGTACAGTTAGCTCACACGGAGGCTCAGCGTTTTGCGTTGGTGCAGAACGTGGCTGAGATGCAGAACCAGGTCGTCGATTTGGAGGTAGAGGTGGAGGTTTGGCAGGCGATGGCACACCAGGCCCAGCAGCCGCCGATCGTCCCACCGGTTGCACCTGCCGCTCCGGACGAGCTGCAGGGAGCTTCGGGCTTGAGTGATGACAGTGTCGACGGACCGCCACCCGCTTCTCCTCAGTCTAGTGCTGGCTCCGCTGCGGGCAACTAGCTTGCCCTAGTTGTTGATGTAGGGAAAAAAATCATGTACTCTTGGTTTAGCCTTTTCAGCTAGCTTTTGTGGGAAGGTTTAGGCTGCTCGGAGAGTATGTGTAATGTGTTTTATGTTGTATGTAAATAGTGTGCTAGGTGATCCAAAAACTTCGCATCATGTAATGCTTGGATGAACACCTTTGTGATGTTGTTTTTCGATGAATGAATTAGGGTTGTTGGGATCAAAATTTCACCTTGTGCTGCATACCAAAGTTGTGTGGAATGTTATGGAGATCATGCTCACCAAAATTCGTCATGTTTGTATAAGCGTACCGAGAGTTATGGCAAAACTTGTGCACCTCAGCCTACAGTAAAAACAGCTAGGCAGAACCTCGGTTACGGAATTTTTTCAGGCATGATAATGTTGGAATTTGACCCCGAGTTGAATACCAATGTTGGAGCTTACGAAATTTTGCACTTGCTAACCAAAAACGAGAATTTTTCACTGAAGGGGCAGAGAGTTATGAATTTTTCATCAACTCAGCTGCGCTGTCCGTTTTCCGAAGAAATGATGTTTATGAGTTTTCGTCTTGCATATTCTTCTTGTGGTTAATGTAAGCAAGCTTGCGAATATGTGGCTAATAAAAACTCCATGAATTTCAGATTGTGGGACCGACACGCACCTCCCCCAACGGTTTTGGTGCAAGTGGGAGTGACGCTCCGCCACCTCCTCCCAACATGACCATCCAGGAGCAATTCATCGCCACCCAAACTGAGGTGATGCGACAGATTTTGCAAACGCAGCAGCAGATCGCCCAACAGTTGCAGCAAAATCCCCACGGGGAGAATCTTGATGGCCAGCCCCGGGTCACCAAGTATGAGCATTTCTATACCATGAAGCCCCCGACGTTCGAGGAGGCCAAGGAACCTCTAGCTGCGGATGCGTGGATCAAGGCCATTGAGGCAAAGTTCTCAGTGTTTGTCCTGCCATGCTCCGAAGAGCGTAAGGCGAGTTTCGCGGCCTTACAGCTCCGCGGGGCAGCGCTGCTGTGGTGGGAGCATTATAAGTCCATGATTCCAGAGGGACATCAAGTCACATGGGCTGAATTCAAGAGGGCCTTTAAGGAACATCATATTCCTAAGGGTCTCATGGACCGAAAGATGAAAGAGTTGCTTGCACTGAAGCAAGGTACTGACATGGTGTATGAGTATGCTAAGAAATTCAATGCCTTGTGTCAATACGGTGGGCATCATGTTGATAGCGATGCCAAGAAAATAGAGCGTTTCCGTGATGGGCTAAACGGGGACCTTTATGAGAGGCTTAATCTTTATGAGCCTAACAACTATCAGGACCTTGTGAACAAGGCCATATCTCAGGAAGATGCCATGACAAAAGCCCAGAAAGACAAGAAGAGGCAGGCCGGATTCACCACTGCTGGTGGGTCAGGCAAAAAGTTTCGCTTTGTCAAGAAGGGTACTCAGGGTCATTCCCAGTCATCTTCATCTGGACACTGGAGGATGACCCCATCTCAGAACAAGCCTTCGGGGAATTTTCAGTACCGTAAGGCACAGCAGCAGCCCTACAAGCCCAGTGCACCCCCAGCCAACAATGATGCTTTGAAGGACTGTCGCTGCTACAATTGTGGGCAGCCGGGACACTATATCAGTGAGTGCCCCAAACCTAGGCAAATCAAGCAAGGTGAAGGGTCAGGGGCCCGACAGGGTAATCATGGCAAGAAGCCCGTGGTGCAAGTAAAGCAAGGCAAGCTGAACTTCACCTCAATGATGAACATGCCAGAGGGAGCACCAGTGCTGACGGGTATCTTTTCTATCCGAGGCTTTTCAGTTAAAGTATTGTTTGATTCTGGTGCGACACATAGTTTCATAAATGAGAAAATTCTGAGCAAGTTGGGTTTGAAGAGTTGTCATATGAACCGACCTTTCTTGATAACAACACCTGGTGGAAAAGTTACCACTGGGGACCTAGTCTTGAGGGTGCCACTTGAGCTAGGTAGCAAAGTTGTTCCAACAAATCTTATGGCTTTGAGTCTAGAGGGTATTGATGTGATCCTAGGCATGGATTGGTTAACACAACATAAAGTCATTTTGGACATTGCTACAAGAATGATAGAAATCAATTCACCTATTGTGGGCACCTCTACTCTCTACTTATCCTCCAAGGGCAATGGGAATTCTTATGCTTTCACAGCCATCACTTCTTTGCTTGATGACATTCCAATAGTTTGTGAATATCCAGACGTCTTTCCCGATGACTTGCCTGGCATGCCCCCAGACAGGGACATCGAATTCATGATAGAACTTCAACCTGGCACCGCACCTATCTCTAAAAGACCTTACCGTATGCCACCCAAAGAGCTAGCTGAACTGAAAAATCAGTTGCAAGAATTGCTTGATAAAGGGTACATTCTCCCAAGTTCTTCTCCTTGGGGATGTCCCGCTCTCTTTGTGAAGAAGAAAGATGGTAGTTTGCGGATGTGTGTTGACTATCGTCCACTCAATGCGGTGACAATAAAGAACAAATATCCTTTGCCCCGCATTGATGTTCTCTTTGATCAATTAGCTGGTGCCAAAGTCTTTTCCAAGATCGATCTTCGATCAGGCTATCATCAAATAAAGATTCGACCAAGTGACATTCCGAAAACGGCTTTCTCCACCAGATATGGTCTCTATGAATTTCTAGTGATGTCCTTTGGTCTCACAAATACACCCGCCTATTTCATGTACCTTATGAACTCAGTCTTCATGAATGAGCTAGACAAGTTCGTAGTGGTCTTCATTGATGATATCCTTATTTATTCCAAAAATGAAGAAGAGCATGCGAAACACCTTCGGATTGTTTTGCAGCGTTTGAGAGATCACAAGCTTTATGCTAAATTCTCCAAATGTGAATTCTGGTTGGATAGTGTGAAATTCTTGGGTCACACTATTTCTAAGGATGGTATCTCCGTGGACCCTAGCAAAGTGCAGGAGGTCATGGATTGGAAGCCACCCAAGTCGGTACATCAAATTCGCAGTTTTCTGGGTCTAGCTGGCTATTATCGTCGATTTATTCCGGACTTCTCCAGAATAGCTAAACCCATGACTGAATTGTTGAAGAAAGGTGTCAAATTTGTGTGGAGTGAAGCTTGTGATAAGGCCTTCCACACCTTGAGAGAACACTTAACCTCCGCCCCCGTGCTAACCCAGCCAAACATGACAAAACCGTTTGAGGTGTTTTGTGACGCTTCGGGCACTGGCCTTGGTTGCGTGCTTATGCAAGAAAACCGGGTTATTGCCTATGCCTCACGAGCACTTCGACCTCATGAGAAAAATTATCCCACCCATGATCTTGAGCTAGCAGTGGTTATTCATGCCTTAAAAATTTGGTGGCATTATTTGATGGGAAATCGCTGCAATATCTTCACCGATCACAAGAGCCTTAAATATATATTCACCCAATCAGATCTGAATATGAGGCAAAGAAGGTGGTTGGAATTGATAAAAGATTATGATTTGGAAGTCCATTATCATCCCGGCAAAGCCAACATGGTTGCGGATGCGCTTAGCCGCAAGCATTGCAGCTACGTGACGGTAGAGCCGTATAATGAGGCTTTATGTGAAGAAATGAGGAAGCTTAATCTAGAAATGGTCGAGCATGGAAATCTTTATGCCATCTCCATTGAATCCCCTCTCCATGAGAGAATTGCCGTAGCTCAACTCATCGATGAAGAGGTTCAGAAAATCATACAGAAATTGTCTGAGGGAGATCCCAAATTTAATTGTTTCCGGAAGGATGACAAAGGAGTTGTATGGTTTGGTCAGAGGTTAGTCATTCCCCAGGATCCGGAAATAAAGAAAGAAATTTTAGATGAGGCTCATCTCTCTAAATTCACCATCCATCCCGGTAGTACCAAGATGTACCGAGACCTTAGGGAAAATTTCTGGTGGTCAAACATGAAAGGTGAAATAGCCGAGTATGTGTCCGGATGTGATACATGTCAAAGGATCAAGGCTAGTCACCTAAAGACCGCGGGTCAAATGCAACCTTTGTCTATCCCCGCATGGAAGTGGGACGACATAAGCATGGATTTCATTGTAGGTTTGCCCCTCACTCCCAGAAAGCATGATTCCATTTGGGTAATAGTGGACCGGCTTACCAAGACCGCTCATTTCATTCCTGTCCACACTACCTATTCAGCCGAGCGCTATGCGGAAATCTATGTTGACCTCATAGTACGCTTGCACGGTGTTCCAAAAACTATCCTATCAGACAGAGGCACTCAATTTGTTGCTCGCTTTTGGGCACAAGTTCATGAATCCTTGGGCACCAAATTAATCCATAGCTCCAGCTATCACCCCCAGATCGATGGTCAGACGGAAAGAGTAAATCAAATAGTGGAAGATATGTTGAGAGCTTGCGTTATTCACTTTGACAAGACTTGGGACAAATGCTTAGCTTTGGCAGAGTTTGCTTATAACAATAGCTATCAAGCTAGCTTAAAAATGGCTCCTTTCGAAGCCCTATATGGACGAAGGTGTCGTACCCCCTTGAATTGGTCACAAGCGGGTGAACGAACCTTGTTTGGCCCTAAGCTAGTACAAGAAGCCGAAGAGAAGGTAGAAGTGATTAGAGAAAATTTGAGAGCCGCTCAAATGAGGCAAAAGAGCTACCATGACAAGGCTAAAGCCCCCAGAGAATTTGAAGTTGGTAATTATGTGTACCTAAAGGTGTCCCCGACCAAAGGTGTACAATGCTTTGGAGTAAAAGAGAAATTGGCTCCACGCTATATTGGCCCTTATGAAGTCACCGAGAAGTTCGGTACGGTTGCCTATCGTATTCGACTCCCGGACCGACTTTCCGCGGTACACGACGTGTTTCACGTCTCACAGTTGAAGAAGTGCGAACAAATACCGGAAGCCCAGATAATTGAGGAGACCAATGCCGAGATAGAACCAGACCTATCACTGGCAGAATATCCAATGAGAGTATTGGATCAAAAAGAAAGACAGACTAGGAGACAAAAGGTGAAGATGTACAAGATACAATGGAGTCACCACACCGAAGAGGAAGCTACGTGGGAGACCCAGCACTTTCTAAACACCAAGTATCCGGATTTTCTTCCAAGTCAAACTCGTAGGTAACCTTTTCCCGCCTCTCTTTTAAATTTCGAATCTCGGGACGAGATTCCTTTTAAGGGGGGTAGGCTGTAACACCCCGTGTTTTTGCTTAGTGTCAACTAGTGATAATGATCACTTTAATCAAGTCTCTAACCATCCTTGATCAACCCTTGGGCAAACCCTAGCCCAAAACCCTAGTCAACCCCTTGACCTTCCTTGTCCTTCTAGAATTTTTGTCGCGTTCTCCAAAATTCACCTAAACACTTCAATTTCTTCCAATGTAAAAGTTGTGCAGTTTGTCGAGGCACACAACTTTCATGTTGGACGGCATCTCTAATTCGAAGTGCAAATTGGTGTAAAACTCTAGTCAACGCCTGCAGCTACTATTCATCAGAACCGAGGAAATCCCCAAGTTGCTCTGCAGTTCATGCCAAATCGGTTGCTCAAAACACCCACCAGCCTTTACAAAAGTTGTAGAGGGATGCTAGATCTACAACTTTCATATTTGTCACTCCTGGCAGTTCAGTTGCAAAAATTTGAGAACATTTGAGTCAAACAGGGACACTTGGAATTGCTCGGGAGCTAGAGCGCGCCCACGCGCGACGTCGCGCCGCGCCGCGTCGGCCTCTGCCGCCGTACACGCGCGCGCACGCCGAGGCACCCCAAGGACCGCCGGTCCGAGGCCGTCGCCGTGGGCACTGTGTGCCTAAAGGGCATGACGCGCGCACCTGGCCGTAGGCCGGTGACACGCGGCGCCCCCGCACCCGCCGGCGCCCGCACGCCGAGGCCCCCATTGGCCGGCGGCGCCTTCCCACGACGCCACCGCCCTTAGCCCATGCCGTGACCCCTGTAGACGACGAGAGCTGGGCGAACCGCCTCTCCACGCCTCGCCGCCTATAAAACCCCTCCCCCTTTCTTCCCTGCGCGAGTTCCCCCGTCCGCCACCGTCCGCCATTGCCGCCGCCGGTGAAGACCTTGCTCCGCTCGCGCCCGTGGCCACAAATCGCTCATAGTTCCTCCCTAGCACTCCACTGAGCTCCCACACCCACACATGGCTTAGCTGGCCCCCGCATTTTGCCGGAATCCGAGTCGGGGCGGAGGCGCCGCCGCTGCCTCGCTGCCGGCCACCGCCGGGTGCATCTCCGGTCGCCCCACTGCCACCAATCAACTCCCCGTGAGCTCAATCGAACACCCCTCTCATTTGTTTGCCCCCTCCGGCCCTGCACCGCCGCCGGCGAGCTCGCCCGCCGCCGTAGGGGCACGGTTGTGAATGTCGAGGGTCTTTTTGTGAAGTAGGGACCTGTTCGTAAGGATTTTTTATCTTAGTTTTGTTTCAACTAAGTCCAGTGTCTTGTAAAATGCATGTAAATTCACAGAAAAATTCTAAAAATGCAAAACCAATTTTACTGTCTTCCTTATGAGCAGACCTTCATCTTTTGCAAAGCATGTATATACTTTTGAGTTATAGTTTTTGCATGAAAAATTGAAAATAGTTTACCCTAGATCTGTTATAGTTCAAAATATACATGTGTTAATGAGCTGATTTTTGGATATGCTGTGAGTAATAGCATGTGTAGGCTCTGTGCAAAAAGTGGCACAAAGTTACTGAGTAAATCTTTTATTATGATTTATCTTGTATTTATGATGAATCTGCCTAAATGAATTTTGTAGCTTAAAATAAATTTATTTTTGTGCCCAACTTCTGGCTATTGTCTTTCTATGCTGAAATGCACCTCTGGTGAATTTACCATGATTTTGTCTCCGTCAAAAATATTTATTCTTGTTTTATGCTTAGTTTATTTTAACCTATGTGTTTATTTTAAGCTTCTGAATTTATCTTTGATTATCTATGTGCATTTACGTTCAGGAGTTGAATTGAAACCCTAGTTGCATGATCCTTAAGTACCTATGATCTTTTACTAGCATGTTAGGTCGCTAGTTGCTTTGCTTTAAGGATCCGGTACAAGTCGAGTGATGTTCGTCACTCGCGAGAATATGATCTCCTTTATGGAATCACCATATTTATTAATGGATTGCTCATGTGGTAAGAGCATGGGATTTGGGCTCCGGTCCAGTGGCTTCGTTGGTTAAGTGTTTGAACGTACTAAGCACTTGTCGGAAATGGGCACGGTAAGCCTAGTACTTAAATGATGCGGTGCGGGAACTTTGCGCTACTAATCTTAGGGTTGCGGCCCCGGGCTCGCCACCTGAGTACATGCGTGAGACTGGGTGACCTTGGTGGCGTAGCCCAGTAAACCTTGTACTTAAGACTGTAACATCTGATCCCAATCCGAGGAATGACGGGAACCGCCTGGTTGGAGCACTCTTAGTGTGGGCACCTCCCGTGTGTTTAGGTCTACCTTGCAAGGTTTAAATCAATCGATTGTCGGCCTCTCACCGTTATCTGAGACTACTTAATCTACTGGCCATGATATCCCTTTATGATGGAACTTTGTGAATATTGTTACTTGATTAATTGTATTGTACAACTTATGATTGCAATAGTTGCTTATCTAGTAAAGATTACTTCTACTAGACCTTGAGCTAAAATGTGAAAGTAAGGATTCACTACTTAGTAGCTTTTTGGCAAACAAACCCACTAGCCAAAAGCCTTGCATGCTTAGAGGTAAAGTCTTTTATTTTTAGACGGGTAAGCCTTGCTGAGTATTAGTATACTCAGCCTTGCTATTTAAATGTTGTTTCCAGGTAATGCATGCAATGATGTGTGGCCTGGAGAAATTCCACCCGGCTGGGAGCCGGAATGGGTGGATGTGACGAGTGATTGTATCATGGACGGCCTCATATGATACTTATCATACCGTTTAGTTAATTCCGCTGTTTTAATAATCTCTGAACCATTTACTTTCATGTCAAGAACCATGGTTTTTAATAATGGACCCTATGGGGAAGATTTGTTTTAATTTGTAAGGCACTCTGGACTCTCCTTCGTGGGAGTTTTAATGTATACGTTCGATCCTCTCTGTGTGTTTCAAGTGATTTACCGGGCTATGACCCGGCAACACTCAACAGGATGATTCTTTATTATCGCTTAATGACCAAATGGAGTGGTTTAGGCGATAGTACGGAATTATCTCGGATGGGGTTGTCACAGTAACCCAACTTCTCCACTTGGCCCCAAACCCAAATTGCTCCAGTACCTCCATAAGGTAATCCCAACGCACTGTATCAAACGCTTTTGCTATGTCCAACTTCAAAAACAAAGCAGCCTGTTTAGCTTTGTACAAGGACTTGATCAGGTTCTGTGTGTGGAGAAAGTTATCATGTATGCTTCGCTTTTTAATGAAGGCACTTTGGGCTCTTGACACCAAAATGCTCAGCTCAGGTGCCAGACGAGTTGCAAGCAGTTTATAGGGCAGCTTTGCAAAAGAATGAGTTAAGCTAATAGGTCTGAAATCGGACAGACACATTGCATCAGCCCTCTTGGGGACTAAAACCAAATGCGATGTATTCAAATGCTCCAGATGTTGGCTGTGCTGATTATAGAAGTAGCCGATCGCCTGTAGCAGATCACCCTTAATGACACTCCAGGTTGTCTTGAAGAAAATGCCGATGAAGCCGTCAGGCCCAAGGGCCTTATCTGCTGCTAGATCCTGTACACAAGCATACACTTCCTCTTCTGTAAATGCATCTTCCAAGTGAGAGAGGTCTCTCCGGCCCAGTTGAACTTCCTCCCAATTAAGCGAAAGATTTCTGTTTCCTGGAGGCCCAAAATGGTTGCTGTAGTGGCCATATATCACTTCTGCCTTATCCTGATGGGAGTAGCAGACTCCAGACTCAGTGTTCAATAAATGGATGATGTTTTTCCTCCTTCTTCCATTGGCTTGTAAATAAAATAATTTAGTATTTGCTTCCTCAACTCTAATTGCTGTCAGCCGTGATCTTTGTTTAGCTCTCAGCTTCTCAATGGATGTCATTGCTAGGAATCTTGCCTTCAGATCGCGGTGCAGCTGCACTTCCAGATCAGATAGTTGCCTGTAGTCCTGTACCACATCCAAAATACCAATTAATTTGCTGGCAGCCGCCAACAGGAGTTTGTTGTGACCTATTAGTCCTTTTGCCCAGACTCTAAGTGCTTTACTCGTCCTCTGCGATTTGATGTGCACCCGTAGCAGGGGATTGGTAGCCTGAATGGGCTTATGCCAAGCAGCAGTAACCACCTCACGATAGCCTTGTAACTTTGGCCAAAAAGCTTCAAAACGGAACCCCATAAACTTTTGTAAAGGTGTGCTAGCAGCAATGAGCAAGGGACAGTGATCCGACACTCTTGTAGATAGTGCCTGGAGAAAAACATCAGGCATCATTAAATCCCAATTCACTGAGCAGAAGGCCCCATCAATCCTTGTGTGTGTTCTTGTGTTGGTCCATGTGAATTTCCTTCCCCTTAAATTGAGCTCCTTAAGCTCTAGATCACGCACAACCTCTCGGAATTCTCCCATCAGTCTTCTATTCAAATTGGGGTTACTTTTATCTGCTGCCTGCAATATCAGATTGAAGTCTCCTATCAATAACCATTTATCAGACACTGTGTGCTTAAGCCATCTTAATTCACCAAGGAACTGTAGCTTTTCATTATCTTCTTGGGGCCCATATACTACCGTGATCCACCAACTGACTGGGCCGGCAGTAGACTCAAGCTTAGCTGAAACACTGTGAACCCCCAACTCTGAACTTGTGATCTTATAATGGTTCTCATCCACTGCCAAAATAATACCCCCTCTCGTTCCTGCTGCCGGCAAGGCAACAAAATTTTCAGAGAATCTTGCTCCAAGTGTTTCCTCAATGATAGACTTATCCACATAATGTAATTTTGTTTCCTGCAGAGCTACAACTGTGGCCCTCTGCTCTCCAACTATGTCTTTCACCACTTTCTTTCTAGCTTCATTATTCAAGCCACGCACATTCCAGTTGAAAATAGTACAATTTTGGTCAATCATGGACAGACAACATATCTCACGGAGCCAAAATGGCCGACAACACAAGCACACAGCACAACAAAACAGCAGGAACACAGCTGAGAGACACACCACCTCTTTCCCAGACCCAGTTCCACCTCTTGCCATCCAACCAAAGCAAACCACTAAAATAGAAGATAGTTCAACAGGCAGCCTCACACAGGCCCATACACTGACTTGAAGATAAAAAAACAACACGGATTGCAGAAAGAAAGATACATGGGCTCAGCCAGTCGCCCAACATTAGCATCTTCAGACGTTGATCACTCATCATCGGCAACTGATTCAGCCACTGATTTCCACCCTTCTTGGTCTCAGGTAGTAGCCGTATAGCGAATGAATAGTTGATTGGAGTGGAAAGTTTGTGAAAAAAAATTGGTGTTGGGGCGCGCTGCGAGAGAAGATGTGATTTGATGTGATGGTGAACAGTGAATTGAGAGTGGAAAGTGAGTGGTAAACAAGGCCATGTGCCGGCACGTGGAAGTGCCTTTTGCAAATGCATCTTCTTCTTCTCCGTCCACGTGGCTGCTTGTTGACTTCGCTCTTCTCTTGAGTCAAAAATGTCTCCCGCTTGTTCGGCGGGTTGGTTGTTGACTGGTGCTGATTTGTTGTGAGAGCAAAATATCTTTGACTGGTTGCTGCCTAATGTTGATTTGGTGAGGAAAAAGTAATGTTGACCGATGGCGATAAGCCAGACGAATAAATTGAAAATATCCTGCTTGACCTGGAAGAGTAGCATTTGGTGTGAACTGATCCCTTTAAAACTTAAAAGTATAGTACTAGTACAATACTCCCTCCGTCCCGCAAAGAGTGTCCCTTTGGTTTGTCCTAAGTCAAACAATCTTATGTTCGACTAAGTTTATATAAAAATATATAAACATTTTCGATGCCTAACAAGTTCCATTAGATTCATTGTGAAGTATATTTTCATTACATATCTATTTAGTGTTATAAATATTGATACTCTTCATTATAAATTTAGTCAAATTTTAAACAATTTGACTGAGAGAAGTCAAAGTGGACACTCTTTACGAGACGGAAGGAGTACGAATCTAGCACACGTACTAGACAGTAAACACCACCACACCGACCTGCTGCCTTCCCATAGTCAACGACAGTGCCTGCCAGAATGGCAGAATTACTCGATTACATGACCTCGTGCCACGCTGATGTCGCCACTAACCAGGCTTTTGGCCTTGACTAGTGCCCGATCAAAAAAAAAAATAAATTACACGTACTGTCCTAACACATCGTTTTCATATCGTATCGATACTCTCTTTTCCCTTGACGGTAAGATACGGGTGGCCGGGTGGGTGTCCATCGCCTTTCCTCCCGCGGCTACGGAGGCGGCTACTTGTATTAGCATGCTCATCTCTTTGGCTTTGGGCTTTGGCTGCGTATCTTTCGGTGGGATGCATGGACACGACCGACCACGAGACTCATAGCTCCTCCTACCACTCTACCAGCAGTGAGCGAACCGATCAAGTTGGGGGCAGACTTGGTCGGTTGCTTTATAAGCTTACGCGAGCAAATACCATCTCGTGCTTCATTTTTGTTAGAAAAAAAGTGCACTCGTTTCACAACATGGTTTACTTGTCGACGACGACGGGCTGCTTTCAATTAACAAGAATGAAGTGACGGGAGGGTAAATCGGAAGAGCCAATTTGTTGTCTTCCAAAGGCTAGCTCTTCTTTTTTCTTAGAAGTCTGTCGTGTCATAGCTTATTTGGCGGAAAACTACCACACCTTTCGGCAAGGCTTTGCTATAAAATGAGCATATGATATGTGAGCCACAGCAATATGATTGTCATGTTAATTAAAGGTGTGACTAGCAACCAAACACTTAACTGACACATGATACATGATAAGTCGTGACATTAATAGAATATGCCCTAAACCCGTAGACCGCAAAGCAAATGCAAATCCATAAAAGAGAACCAAGGCTACTTTGAAAAAAAAAATCAGAACTTATGATAGAATAATAGAATGTTTTCCGTAAAAGAATCAAATACATGCTTACAAGTTACAAAATTACCGGCTTACGTTTTTTTTTTGAAACGCTTACCGTTCTTTTTTTTTAATGGCAAACGAGGATAAGAGCAAAGGCGAATACCTTTACGGTGCTACAATGATTCCTTGCTCTTCCGTGGAAAATACTACTCCCATCTAAGATATGGAAATCCTCTCTTCTTAATTCTTAGAGTAGCCCTTATTTATATGGTGTCACATAGTGACATAGCGAGAATCGCTGATAATCCTTCTCTTTTCTGCTCATGTAATCGTTGGATACACATGTAACGGCCATGTGATCACGGAAAATCTCGTTTCTTCTTATTTGCTAGTAAAAGGACAAAAAAGGCTGGACCGCTTGAATTTGAATAATGAATAAGACACGCATGCACTCTTTTCTTTTTCCCCTGACAAGATTCTCCAAATCATTACAACCAAGTTCTGTCGAAAACGTATTACCAAAATCCGATGTTGTCCAATCTGAAACCTGAAATACTCCTGAAAATAAAAAATTTCTTTGGCGTACCTTCATAAGGAGTTATATTGGCCAAAGATAATCTTGCAAAACGGAATTGACAATGTAGCCTTAAATGATGTTCTTGTAACTATCTTGAAACTGTACAACAGTTGTTTTTCAGGTGCCATTTCTCTAGATTTATTAGGAACACCATTCATATAACTTTTGGAATTCAACCACCATCTAGCATCTTAAATATGTTTGGCTCTTGGCTTAATTGTATTTAGCCTAAGCTCAAGAGCAGAATTTTAGTGGGTGGAGCAGCGATCTGTTAGACAATTTGTTTGAATAGAAACGATATGGTATTCAATGGTGGCAAATCTAACATCTTTTTGCAGGTTATTTCTATAGCAACATATCGGATTAGCACTTGGTCTTCGCGGCAAGAAGGGTTGTAGATATGGGCATGCTGCAAGAAGGGTTGTAGATGGTAAATCATGGAGATCTTTACTAAGTTTGTTTGGAGGTTTAGAAATAGAATTGGTGCTTAAAGCATATTCAATGTTCTAAGATTTTTGTATGTTTTCTGTACTATCTCTCGTGTGAGGTTTGAGCCTAAGAGGCTCCTTAGAGCAAGTATTATGATGGGCGTTTCACTGGCCATGTCAGCACCGAAGCTGAAGTGGAGGAGAGAGAGGAGGAAAGATTCCCTGAGCGAGCGTGTCGCGAACCGCTAGCGTCTCGCGGGCGTAGCCGCGCATGTGCACCTATCACCACCGTTTCCTCGCATATAACTGGCTGCCCGTAGTTGCTGAGCAGTGCAGCTCATTAATTGTCTATGAACCCGCTGCCACTAGTTTGGCTCCTCTGATGATCCGGACGGCGAGTCGCCCGCGAGCGGGTGCAACCATTACCTTTGCTCTTATTGTATCGAACGACTGTGTACACTTTTCAAAGGTTGTAGTTGTTGGAACCTTATTTTCACTATTAAAAAAACCAAACTCCGGCGTTTTCAAACACCCCCATTTACACAGCCTGAATTACGAAGACCCGAAGCGGTGGTGAGCTCAAAGCAGCCGCTGTACAGACAGCTACGATACAAGTGGAGCGGAGCGGAGTTCTAGAATCCAGTGATCCACGCCATCCCGGGCCACCCGGCAAGGAGACCAGAGACAAACAAAAAAAGATCCGCAGATAAAAACCATTCAAATTAAAATCGCACGGCGAGACGAAAATAGAGAAGCAGAGACCGGCGAGCTGCGGAGTCCAGAGCAAGAGCACCCAGCGAAAAGGGCAGGGAGGGCACGCAGTCACGCACGCACCCCCCGCCTCCGCCCTGTTCCATTTCACCACGGCCGCGGCCTCTGTGTGGCCTCCGTCTCGTGTTATCTCTTCTTGGAGTTCTTCCGCCCTTGCCTGGCTGCCTCCCTCCCCTTCCTTCCCCCTCGGCAAAGCCCCCCCTTCCCTCATCACCTCGACCCGACTCGCCGCTCCCAGCGCCCAATTCGCGGCCCCCAACTGGAGGCGGCGGCGACCGGGCGAGGGCCTCCGCGCCGCCGATGAGATTGCGCCGCCCCGCGCCGCCATGCAGACCCCACCGCCCGCCGTGCCAGGTAACGGTAGCCGCTTCCCGCTCTGTCTCTCTCTCCCTCCCCTGCCGCGCTGCAGCCGCGCAATTCGGTCCTGCTGGCTCCGTCGCGCTGTGCCTAGGGTTCTCGATTTGCCGCCCCTGATGCTTATTGTGGTGCCTTCCGCGTGCAGCGTCGTCGTCGCTGGAGTGCGTGAGCTCGTGCAGGGCCGCCTCGTGGAAGGGGGGCGGGAGGCCCTACGAATGCAGCGTGCTCTCGTGCGCGTGGAACGCGCCTCGCGCGCTCACGGGCGCGCTCGCCAGCACCGCGCAGTGCTCCTCCTGCGGCCACGCCGAGGCCGGAGGCGGCTGGAGGAGGCGTGGTCGGTCGCGTCGGAGTAACAACTCGGTGCGTCGCTGCTGCTCTCTTGCTGTTTCTGTTATTTCGTGGGATGTATTTTGTGTTTTGCCTACTTATACTTAGGGCTGACTGACCGCAAGTAGTGGTAGCAGACATGTTTTTATCTTACTTCAATTTGATCCCTCTAGCTTCTAGTTCATGCAGAATATTAATTTTAAATGCCTTCTCCTTGCAGTTTTATTCCTTTATTCTGCAATTATTTGGTTAGCTGTTGTATTTCATCATTAGGCATTTACTTCCTCTCAGAAATAAAATATGCAATTATTTGGTTACCTGGCATGATCATTATAGGTGTGGTGCCTGATGTTCTCTTGGTTTTGGTAAGCACCATTCAATGCTGGTAGAGCGCGAACTATAGTGATTGCACATGGCTTCATGAAAGATTGGATTTAGAGTATAGATCATTACCATTTATTTAAACTTATAAGCTAGCAAAATGCATTGCCCGTTCCTTTTGTGGCAATCATGTTTTCACTACTGTGACTAGCTAAATGCTATATCTTCAGCAGCAGCATTAGATTCCATCCACTTGAATAGTAATTCACAATTACTCTAGCAAAAGACTAAAGGGACCATTTATTCTGTAATTGAGTTTAACAAACAACAAAACCTGGACTTTGTTTTGCATGCATGGCATATCATTTTAAGGTTGCAAGGTAAACAGATTCAATTTCAGTTTCATTCCTCCCTGTAGTAGTCAATCTTCCTGTAATCACCTACAATCCTACATAGCAGTTACACTCTTTCCATGTACCTGTTTTTGACTCAATAAATCAATAACTGGCATGCCTTTATACTGTCGCTTTTCACCGTTGCCATCTGGTTTGCATGACAGTTTTCTATTGCCTTCCTTAACCGTTTTTTGTATGTTTTGTGTAGTTGCTTTCTAAACATGGTTGTACTCTTTCTTTCTGTTACTTAATAGGTGTACAGTAGGGCATACTCTGTCTGTTACTAAATAGGTTTAGAGTTCACATGCTCTATCTACCAAATAGATGAACGTATTCTGTTAGTACTTAGTTAATATGTGGTAGTTTAGACATTGGCTCGTCTCACACATGCAATCTAGTACGTGTTAGTGGTTAATATAATAATTTGAAGCATACATCTAGAGTGAAATCCATCTGCTCACAGATCATCAGAGGATTAATGAACAGTTTCTAGTGCAAAGAGGCTAATCTTCGGTATCATTTAGGCCATAAAGAATTGATTGAAAAGTAACTCACCTGAGCCCCCGAAAAGGTAACACGACATTTGCTAGGAAACTCTTCATCATTTTTTAGCCTTCCACTTGCCAATGGTACAAAGGGCATTTATTGTAATTGTTGTAGCCAAATATTTGGTGGAAAACTAGCTGTGCTCCTAAGATTTAGCAACCTCACAAACAAACTTGAGGTTGTTTTCTTCTTAAATTCTTCGGACAAAAAATTATGAATGGCTCCACACCAATAAGACCATTCCTTGAGGATGCATTAACCATCTGAAGTTCTGTTCTGTGTTCACCCACTGTTTTCACCAGTTTTCCCTGGAATACATAGGCAAAGCCAAACTACAGGATTACATTCTTTAGTACAATATCTATTAGTTCAGTTTTGTCCTTGGTGTATTGACAACTGCAACAGGCAGATAGCACGAAAAGGTATAAGTCTGTGGTCACTCTGCTACTACATCAGATTAAGCTGACTGGAAAGACTCAGCAGATATGCTTCCTGATGCTAAGGGAATGCCATTCTGGCCTGTGGATAAGTTAGGTAGTGTGGGGAAGGAGCAGAGCTGCTTGGTTTTGGGTTAGATAGAAAGTGGTTGAACCATACTGGGACCGCTCTTTTGATGAAAAAGGCTGGTTGTGAGCAATCTTGTTCTACTGGAGTGCTTCTGCCCTTTAGTGTTGAATGGAAGGTTAAGCACTTTAAGGAGATATGTTTCTGATGACATGTCGAAAGGAGATTTTAGCACTACCAAAAGACATCTCAATGTTCTTAATATAACTAAGTAGAATTCAAGAGCTTGTGATGATACCCGTCATGCAACCTTGGTGATCAGCTTGCTTTATACTCCACCTTGATGATGTTGCTGATCATATAGTTAATTTGTGAGTTTTGACCCGAATTCGAAATATGGTTGTTTTGCGCATGCTACATTTTTAGTTTCCACAGTCACATTTCCATTGGTTAGCATGCTACATTTATAAGTTTCTACAGTCACATTTTTCATTGATTATAATTTGATTTTTTTTAAAAAAACTTATTGCCTGTCACTTATCTTTTCAGTTACTGCACATCACCTTGGATGAGGACATCAATAAAGGGAGATTTGGTTATGGTTCATCACCTGCTTACTCTGAAAGTTTTTTCAGACCTTGGTCTACTTCTGTCAACCCAACATGGAGAGCTTACTGCTATTCATCATCTGAATCCTTCTTCATTTCCCCAGAGACTTTGTGGGAGGTGTGTCATTGAATCATCACAATGAGTTTATTTAATGTGTTCTTTTGCGCATATCTGAAGATCTACAGTTTCAGGCTTCGATCAAATCCCTCAATTTGGTCTGCAGCATTTTTTTTTACCATTCAGAGATGTTTTTATTGTAGTGAAAATACAACACTGTTTGGGCTTTTCCCTGTTCTTAAAGAAATGATGTATAGTGCTCGCCATCATATCTCTAACCTTCACATAAATATTCAATAATATGCATGAAATAAGGAACCATTCTGCTCCTGGTAGTCAAACACCAAAAAATTATTTTCTCTTCCATGGTGCCAAGTGCCAACACATATTTTAACTAAAAATGAGGGGGGGGGGGGGCTCCTTGAGAACTTTAAAAAAAAACATGTTCTGGACCGAGCACAATGCATTCAATTCACCATGCCACTTTTGCCAAGTGCCACCCGTATATTGTAACTTGGCAGTACATATTTTCTCCTCTGAGTTTGAAACTATATTGTTAATGTGCAAGCTTACCTTACTCAGGTGCTACTGCTAAGCAAAGCTTAGCTTTAATGCTAACTGCTAAACTTCCTATGTGAAGCAAGAGTCGATTTCAATCCTAGTGAATTGTAACTTTTTTCTGTATTTATGTAACAGGATCTCAAACCAGTTGTTTCGTATCTTCAACCTGAAGAGTTAAACTTTGTGCATGATGCTTTGAAGGTAACTATACACAATATCTTCCTTCCATGCTATTTGAGAAAACAGTTATGAACTTTCTGGTTTCTGTGGAAATGGCTGCATCATAATATCTCACTAATAACTGCAGTTGGCATATGAGGCGCACAGTGGACAAAAACGACGAAGTGGAGAGCCATTCATTATTCATCCTGTAGAAGTTGCTCGTATTCTTGGAGAGCATGTGAGTAGTAATATTGTTGACACTGGCGATGTATTTTCCTTGGTTTTCCCTAAGGGCTAGTAGCAATGAAGTTAAGTTTTAGTTGTCTCATTGGACATAATTCGGAACTTGACTGCAAATCACTGACACTATGATGATGTGATTCCTTTAATTGTCCCTAGTATACACATTGAACCTAAGTTCTATGCTGCTCTATTGCCACAATTAGGAACTTGACTGGGAATCAATTGCTGCTGGTTTATTGCATGACACTGTTGAAGATACAGATTTGGTTACCTTTGAAAGAATAGAAAATGAGTTTGGTCCAACAGTGTGTCGTATTGTTGAAGGAGAGACAAAGGTACATTATCATATTGACACACATCTTTCTATTTATTATGGCTGCAAGTTATGATATATATTTTTGGATTATGTAGTAAATTGAACACGAAAAACATGCTCCATTTTAAATGTAGGTATCTAAGTTGGGGAAACTTCAGTGCAAAAGTGAGGGTAGTTCGAAACAAGATCTTAAAGCAGAAGACCTAAGGCAGATGTTTCTTGCCATGACAGAAGAGGTATCCTTTTTTTATCCCATATGGACTATCATATCAGGAAAAATATACTACCTCCGTCCTTAAATATATGACATTTAGGACAAGCTAGTTCATTTTTGAAGTAATTTGCTTGTCCTAAACGTCATATATTTAAGGACGGAGGGGGTATTTATTTCTGTACCGCTTACTTAAGAAAAAAAATACAAAAAAACAATGTTGTAGGTTCGTGTGATCATTGTCAAACTGGCAGACAGGTTGCATAACATGCGTACTCTCACACATATGCCTCAGCACAAGCAGGTGAATTCTTGTTCCAGTGATTTAAGATATGTATGTACTGTACTTCCATTCTAAGCACTAAGCATGACTTTTTTGCAGTATGCCATTGCCATGGAGACATTGCAGGTCTTTGCCCCTCTAGCAAAACTCCTCGGGATGTATCGAATAAAGGTATGTGCTGCTTGTGTTGCCCAGGACCTAAGAGCTAACTTTAATACTATATTGCTGCATATGCTGCCTATGTTTTTTGTTGATAAAATTTTGGGCATCATTTAAATGTAGCTGGTTTCATCGTTATGTTACCTCTGTTACTCTGTTATATATTTTTTTTGTACACTGATAAGTCAAATTCTTAATAGCCTGCTGCTCACCTCTTTAGAGCTGTTGCACAATTTGTTGACTTGCCTACACCCCTATACGTGAATACATGTTGTATAGTTACTTGTTTTAGCTGTTCATTGTCATCCTTCTCCAATGACGGAATCCCTTTGTTTAAGAGAAGATCTGGTCCTATATTTTTATTTCTGCCTTACTTTTAGAAACAAAATATAATAAAGCCTTACTTTTAGAAACAAAATATAATAAGTCTTTCTTATACACATATTTTGAGGAATAATTCTAGTATTCACACCCTCTACTGCAATAATTATCCACTCCAACCCCTAAACTTTTTAAAGTAATCTCTTAATTGTTGCTGCTGGTTTTAATCATGGTTTTCAAGGTTGGGAAGGGCCTACCTCTCAAAATTGATGGACCGAAGCGAGACTTGCGCACTCTATTTTATGATTAGAATAGGTGATCCCATACTGCTGCTTATGATATAGGCATATATCAGTATATTGCAATCTGTAGATCAGTGGAGTATCTGCGCATTTATGAAAATTCTTATATATCCTTAGTTCTTCTTTCCATTTGACCAGCAGCTCTTGTCTTTGTAGTCTGAACTGGAATATCTATCCATCATGTACGTGAACCCCATTGGTTTTGCTGAACTAAGAAAAAGAGTTGAAGACTTGTACAAGGCACATGAACAAGAATTGGAAGAGGTGCTGTGTTTGATTTCTAGCTTATAAGTTATGATTGATACTGCATGATTCAGCACCATTCTCTTGTGTTTGCAATGGATGACATTACTTTGTGGTTTTTCAATTCCAGGCAAATAGAATTTTAAGGCAAAAGATTGCTGAGGATCAGTTTCTTGATCTTGTGAGTGTTGAGACTGAAGTGCGCTCAGTTTACAAAGAGCTCTACAGGTGAGCACATATCTCATCATTAAACTAAAAGTGCTGCTGGCTTGATACTCCCGAGTACGGATGCAAGCGGGGCGGGTTGCGGCTGCCCGCCCCGCATCCGCACGAGCCGCTAGACTTGACGCGGGCACATGCGGCGGCCCGTATGGTGCCACTTCGCTTTTGCGGGCGTTGCGGCGGCCCGCATACATCCGCGAGAGCGCGGCAGCTATCGCGGCCACTTCCGCCTTCCGCGGAGACCGCATATGCGATGGCCGAGAACAGCCGTAGCTGTCGCAAACTACATCATGGTGAGGCGAAGTCGCATGCGGTGAGTTCAGGCGCTTCTGCACGGCGATGATCCCAGCGCTTGCCGCTTGCCATGGCTTCACGCCAACGTCAGACGGAGATGCTGGACGCTGCCGGATCGCCGGCCTCGGCGCAGGGGCTGCCATGAGGGCAAGAGCTTGCCGTGGCCTCGCCGGTGAGAATGACCTTGCTATTGGGCTATTGGCGTCTTGGAATGCGTGTCAGGGCGTAGCTGAAGACGAAGGACACTGATTTACTACCTTCATCGCATTGTGTAACTGCAGCTTGTCATACGCACATGTAGCTGGCAGCCGGATCGTTATTGAGCCCCACCGTCCCTCCACTGGCGCCCAGAGCGCCGCTGTCGTCGTCGTCAGCCTTTAACAGGGCTTCAGGTTGATCGTTGTGGATATAGAAAAGGCCTGAAGCTCCTTGCAGGCTTGCCATCGAACACCCATGCACTCACCTCTCCCTGCGCCATCAATCGTCGCTTGGGTCCTTGGGAGAGCAGCTGCCGGCGGCCACCGCTCATGTTCTTCTTCTGTGTGCCGCGAATACGAATGCAATTGTGCCGCACCGTCCCGTTGCCACCGGCGTCCGCTGATGTCGCGCACAGCAAGGACGGGGTGCGGGCTTGCGGCGCCGCTGGGCATTGCGGACAGAGCCGCGTTGTCCGCTTCTACGATGCGGGATTGCGGCGCGGGCTTCGCGGGTTCGCGGTGCGGGTTGAGCCGACGGGTTCGCGGCAAAGCCCGCCCCGCCTGCATCCCTACTCCCGAGAGAGTTCTCTCTATTTTCATGAGGAATCAGATCATCACAGAATTAATACTGTCTCTGCTTGCCGTAGTGCCAGCAAGCTATAAGTATTCCCTAGACATTACACAATTTTCCAACTAATTTCCTATGAGATAATACAATTTACCAGTTTGCTACACATTCCTCTAATTATTTTTTATAAGAGGGTTGGATACCGGATCACACTCATTGCTGACCAAAAATCACTCATAATATGATAATACTTTGTGGTACAGTGCCCCCTGAACGCTCATTTGCTTAATTATGTGTCTAAATTGCAGTTTAAACAAAAAAATCAATCAAAACATATTTTTTATAATGGCACAAGTGTTCTTTGATTCTTAGTTTGAAATGTGGTGTAAGATTGTTTATTTGGTGGATTATTTATTATTTGAGCCATCTTTCAGTATTTACAAAACTACGCTCAAATCCAAGAGTTCAATAAATGAGGTGAACCAGGTTGCTCAGGTATGATTTTCTGAATTTCCATACTATTTATATTACCTTTTTGAATATCCTGTTATTTGTAAAATAACATACCTTACATGTTATTTGCTTAGCTGCGGATCATCATAAAACCAAAATCCTGCAATGGTGTTGGACCATTATGCACTGCACAACAGGTACAACGAACAACAAATTACTATATTGCATATCAGTGAATGTGTGGGCTCACAAGTCACAATTATGTTTAATTCATTCAGATCTGTTATCATGTTCTTGGTCTTGTTCATGGCATCTGGACACCCATTCCTCAAGCGGTGAGTTATCTGTTTTTGTCCTATTTGATGTTCTTTTGTGAATCATACAGTTTTATCTAGCAATTAATTGTGCCAACAGGTGAAAGATTACATTGCAACTCCAAAACCTAATGGCTACCAAAGTCTACACACAACAGTGATACCATTTCTTAATGAAAGTATGTTCCATTTGGAAGTTCAGGTAATGCTGCATACTAATTAATTCATTAAGTTTAAATTGGCAAGTCTCAACCAAGGAACACATTTTCATTGTGTTGGTCATTGTGGCCTATGTTTATAACTATATTGCAGATTAGAACAGAAGATATGGATTTAATAGCAGAAAGAGGCATTGCTGCACATTACAGTGGAAGAGGGGTGGTCTCTGGACCTGTTCGCCCTGGAATATCAAGTGGAAGAAATTCCAAGGGAAAAGTAATCTGCCTCAATAATACAGGCTTTGCTCTGAGGGTATTATATGTTATTTAATATAATCATACTAATGTTTTCAAAGCTATTGTACTTCTGCCTTAAATATTACTACCAATGGGCTTGGGAAAATTTGAAATAGCTTTACCATCTTTTATAGATTGGTTGGCTCAACGCAATCCGCGAATGGCAAGAAGAGTTTGTTGGTAATATGAGTTCTAGGGAATTTGTTGATACTATCACCCGAGATCTTCTGGGAAGCCGTGTCTTTGTGTTTACTCCTAAAGGCGAGGTGAGGCGATGAACTTGGAGACATTACTTAATAGCATATACTGTTTGTTGGTTCTAAATTTGCTGTTACATGTAGATTAAAAATCTGCCTAAGGGAGCAACAGTGGTTGATTATGCTTATCTGATCCATACTGAAATCGGCAACAAAATGATTGCAGCAAAGGTATCTCATGAAGAAAAATGGCAATACATTGTTAATGATGGATTACATTATTGTCTTCATATGCTCTTTTGCAGGTGAACGGCAATCTAGTTTCACCAATCCATGTACTTGCAAATGCTGAAGTGGTCGAGATTATAACTTATGATGTCAGTATTCCTTTCATAGATAACATGGTTTCTTTCTGTTCTAAACTTTTTACTATTTTGCAATGTGAAGATACACACATACAAGGTGCAATTTTGGTTTTGTCAAACTTCTGCAGTGTTTACAACTTTACATGTTTATTGGTCACTTTATGCTCTTAAATTTCATAATATGAACCACTGTATGATCATAGTTCTGAAATGTTATACAAGCATATGACCAGCATTTGCGAAGTGTTTTCATTGTCTGGAGTGCAGTATGACAACCTTCTAGAAAGGATATAAATATGCCAATTACTGAGTGTTTCAGATTCTTGTTGATTCCCAAAGGGGCATTTCCAGCTTTTACCAAGTGAGGCCTTCATAAATCTTTAATTCTCCGCCACGACCACTGTACTTGAAATAAAAACCTTGGAATACCCAGCGAGTTAGCTATAACTGATAATTCCCTTGATAGGACACATTAGTTTGTGGCACTTCTTGTGCATCAGTACATGCATACTGAATTTAAAAGACATGCAGGATCGACATAGGCTGTTCTGTGTTTTCTTGTCTAACTGATTCATGATATCTTTCTTCTTTTCTAATTGATCTATCACAATGCGAATGCACGCATGCATCATAGCATCTCCATGCGACCAAACCTTACTCTCTTTTTTCTAGAGAGGATATATGCTGTACTTTTGGTCTCACTGCATGCATGGTCTTTTAAGCAAATCAACAAATCTGTTGGTTTTTTAACCTACGGCATTGGGTAGCCCAACCAATCTAATGTAAGTGCCCTTAATCAACATATCAAGGCAGCCCTCAAAGCTACTGACCTGCATAAGTGATGCGTGATTACTACCCACTAACTGCAACTGTCTTTTAAAACATTGCTTTGATATTATAACAATTTGAATGCATATCTAGACTACATATATGTTTGAAGTACCACAAGGCTTGTCGTTTTACCGCACTGTATCTATGAGGGTTTCAAGGGAGCAATTGCATTTGTGAAATGTATAATATCCATGAGCATCTGGATCAACTCAATGTATTTATTTTCTATTTCAGAAACTATCCAGTAAATATGCATTCCAGCGTCACCAGCAGTGGCTACAGCACGCCAAAACTCGCAGCGCTAGACACAAAATTATGAAAGTAATGTCCTATCATTTTAAAATTATTTTCCAGCATTATCAGTTAATTGCAGTAATGATTCTTTTCCTTTCCAGTTCTTAAAGGAGCAAGCTGCCCTTTCTGCTGCTGAAATTACTGCTGAGGCAGTCAATAGTTTTGTTGCTGATATTGAAGACGAAAGTGACAGTGAGGTTTCAATTCCAAGCACCAGGAAGGAAGATAGTAAATTCAACTGGGAGAAGATATTAAATGCAGATAAATTATCTTTTGTCAACAAAAGTAGCGATGGTTTTTTACCTGTTAATAATGTCCATCCAAAGGTCAATGGGAAGCAAAACAAAACTGTTAAGGAACTGGGCATCAAAATTAATGGCTATTCTACAATTCGAGGTGATAGCTTCAGTGCATTAATGCACCCTGGCAATTCCACATGCAAGGAAGTATTTCCTGGTTTGGATCACTGGAAATCTGGTAAAATTTCTGTTTGGCATAATACAGAAGGCAACTCTATCCAATGGCTTTGCATAGCCTGTGTTGACCGAAAAGGTAATCTATTCCTCTGCCATATTGTTGTACTTTTTTTCTTAAACTACACAGGGGAGCTGTGTGTCATTTCATTAAGGTAGAAAAGAGTCTCGAGTCTGGTAAGACCGTACTCGAGTACAAGAGCACCCCACACACATCCATACTAAAACCTCAACAGCGCGCAACCAAAAAATGAAAACACGACCAGAACCCGTTAGGGCCTAAACCCCCAAGGTTGGCGACCTAACTAGGAGTTTCCTTGCTTCAGTGCTGCACCACAGAGCGCCTTCATTGCTGACAGCCTGGAGAACCTCCTGAATGCATGGCCTAGTATTATCAAAATTTGTATTGAATTACTGATCTTTGCATCCTCTCTACAAGTATTATCTGAGCTTTACTGCAAACATGTTCATATGCAATAACTGTGTGCTCTTTGTGAATAGTTTTTGCCTATCCTCCTTCAAGAGACTGATTTGACGATTGTACATTGTATTGCCTTTTCTTTTGTTAAATGAAATACTTCTTATTTGTAGCTGCTACTACCTTGTAACAATCATTCCTTATGTTTGCTATATTCTTATTGATCTTTGATTGGTAATGTTTGTAAAATCTCATGAATTAATTTGGTGACATTCACAGGGATGATGGCAGAAGTTACATCTGCTTTAACAGCCTGTGGAATTAGCATATGTTCCTGTGTGGTACGTGAATTGAACTTTCCTTGATTCTTAACAGTGTGAAATGTCCACCTTTTTTGTATTGTGCAGTTGTGCTGTACTTTATAGTTTATACAATGTCCATTTAGCTATTTTACTGCATTTTTCATCCACTTAATTGGATACATGCTCTGTCTTGTTAGTGACTGATCATCTTAGTTCTTGTGTTTTCCAGACGGAAGTTAATAAAAGAAGGGGAATGGGTGTAATGCTGTTCCAGTTTGAGGGAAGCTATGAGAATGTGGTATGCTTTCTTAATTGATACTACTACCTCCAGTCATTAACACGTGACATTTTGAACAAAGAAGTTTTATCTGTCCAAATCGTTGTGTCTTCATGACTGGAGGTAGTGTTTGTCTTTGAATGTTCTTCTACATGAGCATTCCACCTAAATAATCTCCGTACTTGCAGGTCAGTGCATGCTCAAGTGTTGACATGATTCTTGGTGTTCTTGGTTGGTCTGTTGGATGTAGCTGGTGTCCATTGGGTGTTCTTGAGTGCTAGTGGATATCAAGAGACTTGTCTGACACATTAGTTCACCCTTCACCATTATCTCCTCCAAAGATGGAGATATTTTTGGAAGCACCACATGGATCGCTCCATAATTTTGCTGGTTAGATCATGGTTGGTGAGCGAGTGGAACCCTTTACTTCTCTGTCGAAACAGACAGTGAGAGCAAGCAAAATAGAACCAGACATATGCATCATTCTAAATGTGAGTGTACATAGCAGAGCGAGTAGGTTACTGTTAGAGTGTTAGTGCAGGGATATGCTGGATTATACAGAAGGCCTTAAAAAAGATTGCTAAAGGCTGTTCTCCCACTTCTGTGGCTTGAATATACTAGTTGTCTACTTAAATGTGCAGCTAGAATTTTGACCAAAACACAAATTCCCAAATTTTGTCCGTATCTGGTTATTCTCGTAGTCTGTCTGTAAATTTGTATAGCTTCAATTTTGCAGTGGAAAATTTTGAGCACAGTTAACTGATATCTGCACAGTTTGAATAATCTGCCATCTGGTGTGTATGAATGGTGTCCTAAACTAGATATGGGATATTACGGTTCTGCTGTTTCTTGCAGCTGGATTATGAATGAGTAATTGTATAATTAGATGACGACATAAGAAAGTAGTCGTTGCTTTGTTCATATAGGTGGCAAGTTTCTACTATGCACTCATCAGTTTTCATGCTAATTAAAAGTATTAAATGTAGATTAACGATAAAATTGGTCCCATAACCTTCGGTTGAAATTAGAATCTATTAAGTCTAATTAGGTCATGATTAGATAATGTCGTGCTACCGTAAACAATCACTAATGATGGACTAATCAAATTTAATAGATTCGTCTCGCAAATTCGGTCCATCTGTGTAATTAGTTTTATAAATAGATCATATTTAGTTTCTGTACCAGTCCATCTTTCCAAAAAGAAGGGTTCAGTACTTGATGAATGCTGGCATAGTGACATCTAACATTTTACTTTGATGAATGCTGACATAGTGACATCTAACATTTTACGGGAGAAACTGCTGGGGGTACGTATCATAGTATTGTGCTATGTATGTACATACTGTATGCGTCATATGCCTAGTTGCCTACTCCCTCCGTCTCAAAATATTTGCACCTTTTGACTTCTGTGCTTCACGTTTGACTATTCGTCTTATTCAAAAAAAATTGTGAAATATTATTTATTTTGCTACGACATGTTTTACCATCATATATATTTTAAGTATATCATAATTATTTTAACATTTTCACAAATTTTTTGAATAAGATGAATGGTCAAATGTAATCGGTAGAAGTCCAAAGATGCAAATATTTTGGGACGGAGGGTGTATGTTGCCAATGCGTGTTCATGCGTGTCAGCATTGGTGGCGTAGCTTTGGTAAGATATATTTACACTGTAGGACTATTGCATGTGCTCAGATTTGCATTGAGCTTGTGCCGCAGCCATACTGGATCCGATTTGTTTAAGATAGGTACCCGCTGAATTTTCTTGGACTAGCAAGCCCATAAACTCTGCACGGGAAGTTTTAGAACTTTTCTTTTTTTTTTCTTATTCTTCTACATTTCGAAAATACGAGAATACTCACACCACTCTGTGCTACTCGCATGTATTAACGCCAGAAAAAACGGCACCTGTATTTGTCCCCCCTAACGCTAATAATCGAACGTCTGGAATTTTCAAAAATTGGAAGGGTACGGTTCGAGATATATTTCAATAGTTGATTTTTTATGTTAATTGCCACTATTATTTTCGTATGTTTCAGTCAATATTGCGTGAAGCATAGTGTTCAGTGAAATTTTCTATCGTACAATCAAATCAAATGATTTAGACTTTTTTTATATATTTTTCGATGTTACGTCTATACATTTTGGATGTTGCAGGTATTTTAATTTGATGTTGCAGATATTTTAATTCGACGTTGCAACGCAAACTTCACTTTCTCATCCGACGTCACGGACCAACTTTTGGATCCTCTTTTAAGGTCTATTAGGAGTATTAAACGTAGACTATTTACAAAAATAATTACACGAATAGACCGAAAATTGCGAGATGAATCCATTAAGTCTAATTAATCCGTCATTAGAGATTGGTTACTGTAGCATGGCGTTGTTTAATCATGACATAATTAGATTCGTTAGATTCGTCTCGAAAATTAAGGTAGGGGTTGTAGAATAGATTTTGTCATTAATCTACATTTAATACTCCTAGTCAGTGTCCGGAAGATTGATGTGATAGGTAGTTGGTGAAATTTTAGGGAACTAAACTGGGCAACGCAGGTTTCGCTCTGGAAACAAACGGATGATTCGGCCGGGACGAAGCATTAGCAACTTTTTTTTTTTTGACAACTAGCATTAGCAACCTTGAAGAAAGAAGAAACCAGCAAACCTTCTCCGATTCAAATTCGAACCGCCTCAGCTCGCGTGGGGTTCAAGCAAGCTCCTCGGCAACTCGGATTCGCGGGCAGCTTGGCGCCCACGCGACCGTGTGGGTGTGCCGCGGCCGCCTACATGTCTCCCCCCACCTCACTCCGATCGCTAATCGTCCACCGATCCTCTGCTCGCCGCCTCTCTCTCTCCCCACGACCGCCGCCTGCTCTTCTCTCGCGGTGCTCTCCTCCATTGCGCTCCTCCATGGCGCGGGTCCTCTCTTTCATCGAGTTCAGCGGCCAGCGCCGCCGCTGCCCCGCCTGCCCGGACTACTCACCCACGACGGCGGCGCCCAGTCCGCGGCCGCGTCGCCGGAGTACACGCCGCCGGTGAGCCTTCGCTGGAGGCCCGCGGGGTCGCCTGATGAGCACGCGCCTTCGACGACTCTGCGACTCGGGCCGTCGTCGCCTCTGCGCCGCGCAGCGTCGCCGGACTACTCGCCGTCGAGCTCCCCGTCGCGCACTGCATCACCGGAGTACACGCCGCTGGACCGCTGCGGCTGGAGGGCAGGGTCACCGAACTACGCGCCGTCGACCCCGACGACGAGCTGCGCCGCGTCCCCAAACTACACGCCGCTGGACCGTTGTGGCTGGAGGGCGGGGTCACCGGACTACGCGCCGTCGACACCGGCGACGGGCCGCTCAACGTCCCCGGATTACGCGCCGTCGACACCGACGCCGTACCGCGTGGCGTCACCTGAGTACACGCCCGTGAGCCATCTCTGGAGAGCAGCAGGGTCGCCGGTCAACAGGCCGTCGGATCCGCCAGCAGCTGGTGCCGGGTCCCCGGGTTGCGCTCTTGCGAGTCCACCCCAGCGCGCCGCATCACCGGACTACACGCCCCGGACGCCTCCTGCACGCGCGCCGCCGCCTCAGAGTCCAGACTACAGCCGCCCGCTGCCCCCGTCGCCGTTGGTTCCCGACGCGGAGTCGGGCACGTCGCCGGCACGCCGCTACCTCCGACGCCACCATCCGTACCCGTACCAGAGAAGCGGCGCCGCCACCTGCACCAGGAGCGCCAGTGGGATCGACCACGGCCAGCGCCATCTTGTGTACTAGTGGGCTCTGTTTATTTTGGGTCCAAATAATTCTTGATGGGCATACTTCGTGTCAAGCGTACTTCTAGCTTGTGTAAGGCATAGTGAAATACTCTAGCATGCCTCCATGTTCTTTCAACGAATCTTGTAGCGTGTTCATGTTCTGTTGCACACTTGACATTACACAATGACATCAGTTTTATTTGAATTCCAGTATTCGATTGGGCACCAAAATGTGTGTGGAAGCATGCCCTTTTTTCAGTATTTCAATTTACAAATCCTGTCTTCTCATCTCTCAAGTAGTAATGCGTCAAGCTAGCTCCTATGAGATGATCCGGGGGCAGGAAATGAAACAGCTTATCCAGTTGGACGTTCAAGATAAGGCTTGTAGCAGCCTGTCCAACAGGTCAGGTGCTAGGAGCCGAGATAGCCTACTGGAAGCTAAGCGGCTAATTCCTACATCAGCTGGCTAATTCCTCCATCCTTGTGGTCTCAGATTTGAGAACTACTCCTATTTAGCAACAGAGAAGAAAGAGTGAAAAAAAGAGGAAAATGATTGTCACTGGCATGTGGGCTTCGGACGATTTTGCGTGGATCAATCATGCTCTACATAACCTAACCCATGAACGGCTCTAACTGTCGCATTGGCATCAGACGCGCTGTGCCACACCATGTTATGCTTTCATTGCCCAAGTGAAACCAAACAAATTCAGTACTCGGTAACATCATTTCGAACTGCGTCCATTGTAGCCATTTACATCCAACCAAAGCAATGAGCCAAACACTATTTAAAACTTCAAAAGAGATGCTGAGATCCATAACCCTATTCCCCACCAAAGTATACTATATTAGATGGTTCAGTATTGCATCAAAATGATTCAAAAAAGCAGCAGTGCATAACCCTAATATGCTGACAAATACTTGCAAACTTCCAATAGGGTGCAAAACATCGAGCAAAATTTAAGAGATCCTCGAACTGGGTGTACAAATAACAGAGCTCTCAATCGTCCTGAAACTGAGGTCTCATAACATAGAACTCTCAGACTGAAACAAGATCTATTTAGTCCACTAGGTGAGACCATATCGATAAGGCACAACAACTTAGACCTTGAAGCCTCTGCTGTTCCTCCTTCCTCTTGCTTTCTCAAACTTCCTTCCCTTGGAGCGGACATAAGGCTTGGTGTGGCTGTGGGGCACACCAGGTGCAGGGCCAAAGTGCTTCACAGCTTCCCTAGCATTCTTAGGTCCCCTTAGCAAAACCTAAGTATTGAAGCAAATTGTGAGATTGAATCATTTACATGTAGCTCACACAAACATTTGAAAAGATTGACATATATGAGAGTACCCCAATTCCGTAACAGTAGGCAAACCTCTACATATTAAACCATGACAACATGCATCTGAGACAGATAGAAATGCATGCAACACCAAACACTTAAATGATTCAAATGTTGTAAGCAAAACATGCAAAATAAACAAGCTATTCACTCCTTTTTAGTACACAACAAAATAATCAAACACCAAAGACACAATGAACAGAGACCTAATTAACTAATGGCATCAGATAATAAGCGGAGTATTTGGTCTACACATTACATTCAGTGTGTAGGATAAGATTATCCATCATCTGCCATACTTCTAATCTTTCATTATTACATGTTGTCAAATCAAAAATCAGAAAATAGGAAAGTTTAAAGTATGCTAAAAAATGTTGTCAAAGAACAACTAAATTTGATAACCCAACAAAAGTAGTTTATAAGAATGCGCATAAGGTGGTGATATATTTAGGTTAGATCATTTGGCACCAATGCAATGATGTATGCAATGGGCTGGTAAGACAACCATATAGATCTATGCACCCGTTATAACTTCTTGGCCCTGAGAAATCTCCAAGAAGAAAATAACTAAAAAAGGTGCATGCTGAAAATTAAGCAACACGTGTAACACAGAACAAAAAAATGATAGAGCAAACTATGTTGCTGCACATGTGAGGTCATATTGACAAGCAATTGGGGATTCACGTAAATAACTTGTTCTCACTCTCAGATGCATTCCTGAAAAGGAATGCACAAACATGCAGACACTCAACACAGCATCAGGTTCTGACCGCCCGTCTGCTTTGTTCTCATCATTGAGAGATAACAAGGAAAATGTGGAAAGTTCGACTTTGTTTGAATTTTAAGGTACTGCAAACAATTCTGTACATTCAGACAGGTCAAATGACCATCAAACAGACAATGCTGGCAGAGTATCAGAAATACGACAACATCACACAGCTTAAATAACAAATAATTCAAGCAATACACAGAGAAAATTTCATATCACAAATCTGTCTATCCCAAGTTCCCAACCAGCAGTTACCATTATCACAATAAACTAAACCACAGAAGCATTTGCAGCAAGACTAGCAAAGATCAACTAGCCTTTTGACATCCACGTTTAATAAGAGCAGTATGCCTTGGAAATTAGAATTGAGTGGAATTACCGTGTTCTGGCCCAGAGGCGCACGCAGTGCCAGCTGGTCGAAGGTGATGCACTCGCCACCAGCATTTACGATCCGGGCCCTCGCCATCTCAGTGAACCTGAGCGCAGCCACCTTCATCGCCGGCACCTCGTAGACCCTCTTGTCATCGGTCACGGTGCCCACGATCACAGCAATCTGGTTCTCCTGCACACCCGAAAAAAAATAAAATGTCAAACGAAATGACAGAAACCAAAAGGCACAATCAGCGAACCAAATCAGAACGGGAATCGAAGAGAGACCTTGCCCTCCATGAACTTGACGAGGCGGCGGAGCGAGAGCGGTGGGCGGTTGGTCTTGCTCATGAAGAGCCGCTTCAGGATCACGGCGTTGAAGTCACTCTTCGTCCTCCGGACGAGGAAGCGGTACAGCTGCAACCACACGCACAGATCAGGAGACGGGACGCACGAGATGCCAGAGGAATCCAAATCCGAGCAACGGAACGGCGAGAAGGCTGCCGGCGCCACCAGATCGGGGCGGGGGGTTTACCTTGACAAGGAGATTGAGGTAAACATCCTCGGACTTGGGCGCCGTGCGCTTGGTCTTCTTGTTCCGGCCGCCGGCGACGAGATCGATACCCTGCGAGGAGATGGGGGCTATGTGTCAGGTACGGTCCACGGTATCAGAGAAGAGAAGCACGCGAGGAGGTTAGAGGCTACCATGGCGGCGCGCGGCGAACAGCGACGGCCTGCGGAGGCGGCGGAGGAGGAGGGGCAGGTTCTAGGGTTTTGGAGGCGCGTCGAGAGAGTGAGGCTTATATAAGGGATGGGTGATTGTCAAGCCGAATGGGTTTGGTCAGGTGAGAGTTTGGGTTCGGCCCGGGACTTCGAGCGGGCCGCGGGTTTGCTCTGCCCGACCGAGCCAGGGTTCTCGGCATTTGTTTCTGTTCGTTCATATTTGCATTTTGAAAAGTGAACCAAACTACTCCGTATTTCAAAATGGATTTTTATCTCAACTCAAAAAAGGGGAATTCGAATTCCTAAAAAAAAGGGGGGGGGGGATTCGAATACTCTATTGCGCTCTGTTGTCTGTAAGTGCTGTTTTGCGATTTTTTAGGTCATGCCACAAATGGATGGAAATTGAAACATACTACCATATTGTGAGATTGTTCTTATTCACAGAAATGAAGTCCATGGTTTTCTCATTGGAAAAAGTTCAAATTACTACCCTCAAGTATAGCAAAAGTTTGGATAACCCCCTAGAGTATTTCTTAGTTCATTTCACCCCCTAAACTATTTCTTGGTTCATTTCACCCCCTAAACCATACCATTTGCTTTTTACCCCTTAACACAATTTGTCTTTTTTATTTCTCCATGCACAAGTGGAATTTTAAATTCAAATTGTGCAAGGTGATAGCAGACAACATAAGGTATGTTAAAAAAATATATCATGAACTTTTTGTCATTATTTTGATAGGTAGAATATTTAAGAATAAAATTATCGTTGATATACAAAATTATATAGAAACTAATGATGAAAAATCATAAAATATTTTTTCTAATATAGATTATGATGTACACTACCATCTTGCAAAATCTCAAATTAAAATTCAACTTGTGTATGGAGAAACAAAAATGACAAATTACACAGTGAAGTAAGTTGAACCAAGTAGTTAACTTTAGAGGGTAAATTGAACCAAAACATAGTTTAAGGGGTTATCTGAACTTTTTTTATACTTGAGGGTAGTAATTTGGTCATGGCTTACAGTTTATATAAGTGTAAAAATGTAGTTGATCCGTGCCAATACATATAACTGTTTACCAAATGATTTGGTGTGCGGTATAAATCAATGAACTAATATGAATTAAATCTTCATGCTTAAATTAATATCAAAGACTAATAACATATGTAAGCTGCAGATATCAGTAAAGATGAACGGTGATGTGACTTTAAAACCCCACACGCATACAGTAAAACATAGGACACACTTATGAACCATGATGTACCTCCTAATTTTTAAATGAGTTTTAAATTCCCAATGAAAACTGTAACCAAGGAAGAGTGTAAACATCTATTTTACATATTTTCTGCGAATTTCCTATGATCAATGTGATGAGTTGATGACCGATAAAAAAAAACTTTTGCAAAACCATATATTTACATTTTATAACCAATATATCCTACTTAGCTTGATGTTGACTATAACACACATGAGCTACTGTCTATTCTATTTATCTTCCATTTCATCTTCAGAATCCTGAACTATTTGTTTTGTCTTAGCTCTCTTTCTCCGAGCTAATAGTTCTTCCTCTTCATCGGATTCAGACTCCTGCACGGGACTACCACACGGAATCCTAGATCCAATGTTTTCATCAGCATTTGCTTCAACTGGAGCTTTCAGACTTCCTGCATCCTCACCATGCTCACTTTCAGATGATGCATTTTCGTCAGCATATGATTCCACTGGAGTTGGACCTCCTGCCCCCTCATAAGGCTCATTATCAGATGGTACAGCATTGGCTGAAGTACCATCCTCTTCATGTTCTCCAGATTTATCTTCTATCCGGAAGTCTCTTGCTACACTACGCTTGGCGTGTCTCAAAAGGTTCACCTTCGTGAGCTTGCTTAGCTGTATTAGATACTTCTCATAGTCTTCAATCTGATAAATAAGATCAGGGATACATTTGCTTTCTCTTCTAATTTTGGCGAGGTTCCCCCTTTTAGGTACTTCCAGATTCTGCAACATGAGAGGAAAGGAAAAACAGAAAACAAGTTCCTCAGTTATAAAAGCCATACTCATTAATGTTGTATTTAGAAAATGAAAAAGACCTGTTGAACTGAAGAAACGAAGTCATAAAGTGTAGAAGTGAGCATCCTGCAAGTTACTTCTGCCAGTTTCTGAAACTTGAGGCTTGGAATGAATTGTGTATAACCTTTAGGTGCAATCTGAGACTTTGACATGCGAGTTAAGAGCTTGTAGAACTTGGCAGTCAATTTCAGAAAGTGTTCTGCTTGAGTATCTGAGAATGCAAAGCTCAAATTAGGCCACATGTAGAAATGGAAAAAATGAACATTTCATGGTACCTCACAACCTACCCTTAAGGCTCATATGTGCAAAGGACGAGAGGGCATGAACTACTAATGTTGATCTTGAGTAGAGTGCTTCCTCCAAAGCCAACCTTTGCATTCTTTCATCTGCTGGCTGATCTTCATCGACGTTAGCAGAATCGTAACCTAATGTAAGCATTGCTTTAAGCTTACCAAGGCCCCAGTCCAATTCAGTAAGAGATAGCTCCACCATTTGAAGACAGACAGCAGCAAGTGAGCTCTTGGTTTTACAGTTAATGATATGAAATGTATCAGAAGAATCAATAGAATTTTCTTCTCCAGAGGTCATTAATTTCTTCAACTCAGCAGCAATCTCACAAACAAAAATCATGTCATCTGGAGCTGGTGTGAGATGGATAGCAAGTTTTATCACCTCTCGCGCAATACTGGGACTTTGCATGGTTTTCTTTCTACATAGGTCCATAGCCCAATTTCCAACCAGATGCCTTTGTTCAAGATGTAGTTTTCTTGATATACCCAAAATCAATTCAGTTACAGCCTACAAAAATGAAAAAGAACTTTTAGGATATCTACAAATGAAGCCGCTCATTCATATTTATTTGTAGTCTGTTTCATGATATTTGACTTCAAAATAGTTGATTCTCAATAGAAACCTAACATATTTCATGGCACGACAAATAAATTGAACATACAGAATTAGGAGCATGTGTGGACATCAATAATAAATCGACAATACAGAACAGAAGCATCAAGTGGTGCTGTCACTATCTTCGACTAAGAGAAGCCGACCATCCTGATTCTACATGTAATGCAGTAATCAAACTATCCACTGTTGCTTTCCAGGCCAGATCACAAATAAATTTACCTCGGATTCACGTAAAAGGGACTGTGAAAGAACTCGAGCATATAACGCCTTCAATATGTTCAGAAGCACTTGAACATTGTTTGTGCTTCGAGTGCCATTCTTGTCAAGCTCATCAGCATCCATCATATCCTCTATATTTGGTGGAGCTGAGGATATTATAACCTCAATAATATCGCTAGACTGATCTCCTGATACACTTGACTGAAGTAGTTCTTTAAGGCATGCCAGAGCCAAATGTAACTGATCCTTTTTGCACTCAATGCTTTTCTTTCCTTGGGTTGTGTTCCTCTTGGTGGAACCATTTTCTTGATTTGAATCTACCAGAAGACGCCATATGAGCTGCATTATTGGCTGGATTAATCTTTTCAAATCTTCATACAGCTTTATTCTGAAGTCACCACTGTCCTTAGTTGCAAGTGATTTCAACAGTTCAAGAAAGGCTTTCAGTACAAAGGATACCAGATAGGAGCTCTGGTTAGATTTAGTTTGGCTAGGACGCTGACTACAGTTGTTGTAACTATCAGCATTGCACTGCTTGACACACAGTACTGAAAGTTCATACAAACTAGAATCCACAAATTTACCCCTCCTTTCATGAAGTTTCTGCAAGGAAGCATTTGAATTATCCTTGGGTTCATTGGTGGCCTTTTCTGTAGCATCACCTGCATTCCCTCTTTTCCGTGCAATCTTTTCCCTATAATTGCTCTTATTTCTCTCTAAGCCACTGTGAGCATCTACAAGCTCTAGTATTTCTTTTTCTATCATTTCCTTTGATTCATCAGAGGCTTTCTCCAGTTTTGAAGCAGCCAAATCAACAAAGACCTCAATGATTCCAAGCATAGCCAAGTTATGACAGTGAGCCATCTCAGATGTTGAAGAAAGAGATCCGGCTTCTTGGCTTTGTCCTCGCTGGTCTGTCAACAAGTAAAAATTGTGAGCACAATGGTGTCCTCTTGAGTAGCATTACTAAGCATGAATTGATTCTCCTTATATATTATGTATCACAAACCTTCTGTGATGGATATCCTCAAATAATTTTGGATGCTTGATAAAGCCTTCACAAATAAATCACGTGATGATGTTCGTCGAGCCTGAAAATAGCTTGGGTTATACAAACAAAGGGTAATATCAAAACCTTAAGGTGTTTATCAACAGAACTCAGCGTGAGAAAGACCAAACCTCATTATCTTGTGAAGCAGCAAAACCAAAACACTTATATGCATCATGTGGTTGTTCACGTTTACTAGTTTGCTGAATTTGCAGTATTCTTGAAATACATGACAGCAGGCAATCTAAAGGTTCCATAATGCATAGTTTGGCATTCTCCACTTTAAAGCATAAGCCAATTTTAAGAGGGCATTCTGCATCCTAAAGCAAGTCAGCAACAATAACTCATGAGACAAACTTCATTTTCCAAGGATGTGATTAAGAGGATCCATAACATAATTTGAGAAATAACGGTCTACATTGACAAACAAACAGAAATGGACACAAGAGTCTGTCAGGGAGTATTACCTCTGTGTAATAGTTTAGGAAGTGAGGCCAGAGGAAATCAAGGACACTGTCAGCAATAGCTGGATCAGATTTAACAATACGTGTAAGACCCTCGTATAAGACCTCTTTGACACTGGTCTGCAAGAGCAAATTAATGATGCTGGGGACTGTATCTCTTACTAGAGATGAAGAATAAGGACAGTTGCATGGTACAACATAATGAAAGCAGTGATACCTGTTGCGAGAGACATCTGCGAAGCAATCCACTTAGCTCCTGAAAGAGACTCCTACCAAACTCTAGATGTGTTTCAGGCTGTTGGCTAGAGCTCGGCTGACTTGACGAATCCTCAAAAAGATTGGCTTCATTTCTCCTGCTCTGAGCGATAATCAGCTCAACTATAGCATTGGTAGCAGCAATTCGTACCATGTCCTCCCTCTTGAACATGGCCTTTCTTACAACCAGTATTATATAATCCTGTAAAACAACTCAGGAACAATCAAACAAAGTCTTCCATAACCACATAAATGCAGAATAGTGTTGACGTTGAATACCTTCAGATCACGGTTGAACTTTGTGAGTGGCAAGATGCAACTGATCAGACCAGTTGATATCTTGTCATTCATAAATGAAAAATGATCCAGCAATTCCTTCAAGTGTGCAATGTATTCCAGCATTGGAAATGGATGACCCTGGATCAAGCATCCAAGCAATCTGTAAGGGAAAGATGGTCCAACATTTCCTCAGAAAAAAATGGTTAAATATATTGACTCAAAGACAATAACTTGTGTTTTATAAATTTTAACCACGGTTGCTATCTTCTTTGACCTGAGAACTGGCGCACTTTGCTGAGGCTTTGCCGAGAGAATCCGGAACTTGCACTGTTCAATTATCTGACCCAAGTAGAGAAAATTGAAACACGCCCAAGTCATATAAATGAACCGATTGGCAAATATGATCAAACTCATTGAAACAAGGACACGGTGCTTTGCTGCATACCTTAGTCCGTGCCATTTCATGGATCTCAAACAATGACTTGAGCATATTAATGCCTATTTCTTCAGTGTTCATAACTCCTTCACCTAAACCAGCTTCCCCCGTTCGATCGCCATCCGGGACTTCTAACAGGAGAAAACCCACCTGAACAATGCTTGGCACAACGTGCTCCCTCCCAACAATGCTCTCATCAACCTGCATATAAGAACAAGTTTACACCCAGAGAAAACTGTAAACCCAAGCACCCTAAGTGGTCAGTTCACAATTGACATAGCAGGTACAATATTTGAATCCTCACAGCTTTCAGCAATCCCTTCTCGACAAACTCTGTGGCCCGTGCCCATTCCTCTTTCATACAATCCGGCAACCACTTGCACCGCCTGAGAGACACTCACCTCCCATTCAGAGCAAATTTCTAGAGTAAACATGAGAAAAACAGTAGGTACAATAATGAGCAATCCATCACCTGGACATTCGGTAATCCCGGCGGGACACCGCAGCCGCATCCCGGAGCAGTCCCACGGCACCCTCATTGAACCTCGGCACCCGCGCCACGGACAGCAGCACGGCCACCGCGAATCCGCTGAGAGCGCCCGCGGCGTCAGCCTTGACGGCGGCCAGTACCTCCCTCGCCAGCGCAGGGTCCTGCTTGACCACGAAGGCGACATTCATCAGCACGGTGCCCTCGACCTGCCGCACGATGGACGGAGGCGCGCGAACGCGGGCGCCGCGGCGGTCGCCGAAGAAGCGGAGGAGGCCCGCGAGGACGGCACGCGGGTGGAGCGGCTTGGACGCGAGGAGGAGCAGCTGGTAGGAGAGTGCCGGGAGGTCCTGGGCATCGGCACTGGGAAGGAAGGAGAAGATCTTCCCGAGGAAGGCCGGGACGCGGTTGCGGTAGGCAGGCGGGACATCGCGGAGGAGGGAGGCGACGGCGAGGAGCGTGGCGGAGGGCCAGCTGGGCGCGGAGAGGAGGGCGGCGAGCGCGGCAGATGCGGCGGTGGGGGAGGGATTGAGCGACAGGATTGTGGGGAGGAGGGCGAGGTGGCCCGCGGGGGAGGCGGTGGAGAGCGTGGCGAGGATGTCAGTGAGGGCGTCGAGCGGGAGCTCCGGGAGGTGGACCGCCGCGCCGGAGGGGTCCCGGGAGGCCTGCCTGAGGACGGACTCGGCGGTGGGAGGCGGTGGCGACGAGGGTTGCTGCGAGGAGGGCGGGCTGGCCGGGGCCGCCGTCGCCGCCATCGCCGGAGGACAGCGGCGGGGCGGTTCGGATGTTCGAGCGGGAATCGGGTGGGCTTTTCCCTCGCTTGCTTTTCCCTTTCCTGAGTTTTTTTTTTTTTTGGGTTTTCCCTTTCCCGAGGGAGAGCTTCTTGCTTTTTTTTTAGAGGGCTTCTTGCTTTTCCGCTCGCGCTCGCTCTCGGGCGGGCCGCCCGTTGCCCAGGAAATGGGCCATGTGGCGTTGTGGACTGTCGGCAGCCTGGGCGTAGATAATATGGGCCTTAACGGTCCGAGCCGGGCTTTTTTTCAGTCACTATCACTATCACTAGTAGTAGAAGAGAAGAAATTTTAATATTCCGAACTGCTAGCGTCGGACACCTCTGCGGTCGTTGGATTGAAACCAAATCAGTCGTCAGCCGTCAGATCGAAAGTCCAGCGAGCAATGTTGCGAGCCATGTTACGTGCAACATCCAACATCAGGGGCTCTCGTCCCCTCCCCCTCCTCGACACAAAACCCAACATCACATGTCTGTAACATCGAAAACTCAACATCCGCAACATTAAAATTTAATGTTTGCAACATCCAACATCAGGGGCCCTCCTCCCCCTCGACACAACACCTAACATCACATGTCTGCAACATCAAAACTCAACATCCGCAGCATCGAAAATTAATGTTTACAAACATCGAAAATATTTAGATTTAATTTGGAAACATTCGCATGGGACACTCGCAACATGTCAAGAACATGGATGCAACATGTGCACAACGACTGCAACATGAACGACAAACGACTCCAACATGAAGGCGAATGATTGCAACATGAGAACATTGTTGCAACACCGATATACAACACCAATCCGCTTCCTCCCATGGCCGGAACACGGTACACCCCTCCCCCCACGGCGCCTTCTCTCCCAGCCCCCGGCGCGGAGCTCGCTGGCATGGCCGGTCGCGGCGGCCCCTGCGCGCCCGGATTTAGCGGTGGACGGAGCTCGCCGACCCCATCGCAGATGTGGCCCCAACGGAGGAGACCGAGGACGACGCGTGGTGGAGGAGGCCAGCGCGAGGAGAACGGTCGCGCGACGATGCGAGGTGGGGCAGAGCACGGCGGAGCAGCCCTCCTCCGCCTCTTCCCACAGTCCCACCATGGACAGCGCACGTGCCGAACTCGAGGAGTGTCGCATGGACTGCGGAGGTAAGAGGCGCGTCGCACAGAGCCGCGACCGCGCGGAGGAGGGCGACGGAAGAGGCGGGAGCGGCGGCGGTGACGAGCTGGTCGGCGGGGAGGAAGAGCGCGAGGCGGACCTCGACGTGGCCCCCCGCGGCGCGCCACTTGACGGGCGCAGCGGGGTCGGCGAGCACCCTTGGCACGGGGCCCTATGCACACGCGGGGCGGCCTCTCCCCGTGAGCGAGAGGAAGAGGAGGGGGAGGGAGTCCTCGAGGCAGGGGAGCGGAAGGGGGCCATGGCGGTGGTGGCGCATCCGGCCGTCGAGGGCGGCAACCCGAGCACGGTGGAGCGGCCCCCTCCCCGACAGAGCACTGGCGGTGGCACCTCTGGTGAGTTCTGAATGGTATTAGGGGGATAAAGGGATAAGAAGGAATAGATTGTGTGGATGTGGTCGTTGTGGGGCCCACACGCAGATATTTGTTTTGAGCAGCGTCTGTATGCACAGTGGGCTGCGGGGGTAAGCGTCTGACGCGTGTCGGACGTCAGAGACCTAGCATTACCGTTTAATATTTGACCCACGCCTCATTATAATCCTAACCACTTGTGAATTCTTCCGGTTTGAAGGATTCCATCACAAATTTCTTATTTTTATTTTTTTTCTTTTCCAAACCACAGACAGACATCTTTGCTTGAGGATTGATCTATTCAACCAAACCAAGTCAAGATCGTCTCCCTCCGTCACCCACACCTCCACCGCCCTCCCCTCCTCCCACTGTTGTGCCCTCCGTCACAATCCTCTTGTCACAATCCTCATCCTCCCCTCTCCTACCCATGACGCATGGTCACGATATCTCGGTGAAGAACTGCGGTCGAAACTTCACCCACATGACTGTTCGAGCCCAATCAAGATGGGAAGAGCGTTGGAAGAGAAAGGAGACGACGTGGAACTCGTTTTTAGGGTTCTATAAACAAGGATTATGTACATACGACCATGGATGGGAGCTCTTCATGCGTGGTCCGACCATGATCAGGCTTCAAGGAAAGGTATATACAAGCAGCAGCGAGACATACTCTAGGTCGCCTCTACTAGTGAAGAGAATGCATCGGTGTTGTAGCTGTCGAGCACACACGGAGCGCATAGTGTACTAGGCCTATAGTCACGCTCGAGCAAACTGGCGTTGGCGTTGAGAAAAGCTATATAACACTCGGGTGTTTTAGCCTTCATGAGCACTTGATTTCTTCGTCAGATGCGTAGCAGGTTGGAGAAGAGAATTAAGGGACTTCATCACTACTAGGGAATGAGGCTTTCGTCCCAGGGCAAAATTAACATTAGTACCGGTCCAGTTTGCCCACCGGTACTAATGTTCAAAGAACCGGTACTAATATCCCGTGCCAAAAAGGAGGCGGCCGGAGCCATCTCGTGGCAAACATTAGTACCGGCTCTCATTGAGCACCGGTACTAATGTCTCACATTAGTACCGGTGCTCAATATGGGCCGGTACTAATGTGTGGGCGGGACATTAGTACCGGCCCTTATTAAGAGCCGGTACTAATGTAGCCACGTTAGTACCGGCTCTTAATAAGGGCCGGTACTAATGTCCAACGGTTATATCTCAGCTTCTTCCTCCTCCAGCCCCGCGAGTCCCCACCTTCTTCCTCCACTTCGAGCTCCTTCTTCTCCATGACGCCCTAGAGGAGCTTTTGCCGGATTTGCGATCATTTCTCAACGATTTCACTCGTTGAAGTGGTCTAGAGGTTAGTTACTTCATCCTCCCTTGATTCATGCTTATTTTCTTGAGTTTCATTGGTTGAAATAGGAGTATTTTAGCACTTTAAAATGTACTAAGAATAGAGGATTTTAGCACTTTGAAATAGGAGTATGTTCTAATAGAGTTGATTGAAATAGATGTGCCGTGTTTGTTGGATGAGATGTTCTATATGATGATACAAATTAATTTTTTTGCATTATTTTTTATAGAAATAAATATAATAAATGCTTTAAATGTACTTATTACTAAGAGAAACGACTAGAATATTAATATTAGAATTAGAGAAATAATTTATTTCTCAAAAAAATAGTTTGCTTATAATAATAATAATTTAAATTGAAATATAGTTTTCTCATTATAAAAAATGTTTTCGTCCCATGAAAAATATTTTCTTAAGAAATAAAGTTTCTTTGTTAGGAAAAAGTTTTCTTCAATACCATCAAAATGGTTTTCTCATTAGAATAGTTATTTCTTAGTTAGAAAAATAATTTCCTCAATAGAAAAATAGTTTTCTTCATTAGAAAAATTGTTTGCTCATTAGAAATTTAGTAAAAAGTTTATATTTCATGTGGAATATGGATTTGAACACTATGAATTAGTGTAACACATATAATCTTGCACTTGTTACATGATAATAATATATTTTGTTCGGTTATATATTCTTTATTTGTAGATGGACCGACAATGGATGTACACCGACAAGAGAATATCCAATGAATTCTTTAATGGGCTTCGTGGATTTCTAGAAGTAGCAGAATCGAACAAGCCCCCGTCCGGTTTCATTATTTGTCCATGCAGAAAGTGCAGGAATTTGAAGGATTTCTCAACGATAAAGACTCTTCACGATCACTTATACAAATGGGGATTCATGCCAAACTATTTTGTTTGGATAAAGCATGGGGAGAGAGGGGTTATAATGGAAGATGATGAAGAAGAAGACGACAATATTCCTGATTGGACTCAAGAAGGTGCCTTTGCAATGGGAGATGATCCAATGGGTGGGGATGATGTTGCAATAATTGAGGGAGAGCATGAACAAGGAGAAGATGAGCCGCTTGATGATCTAGGTCAGGTGTTGCGAGAGCAGAAGGAAGATTGCGAAAAGGTGAAGGAGGCAAAGAAGTTTGACCTTATGTTAGAAGATCACAAGAAACCATTGTACCCAAATTGCAAAGAGGGGCACACGAAGTTGGGTAGCACATTGGAAATGCTGCAGTGGAAGGCTAAACATAGAGTTTCTGACAAGGGCTTCGATGAGTTAATGATGATCGTAAAGGACATGCTTCCAGAGGAGAATGAATTACCGGAGTCAACGTACGAAGCTAAAAAGGTCGTTTGTCCTCTGGGTTTGGAGGTTCAAAAGATACATGTATGCCCTAATGATTGTATCCTTTACCGAGGAAAAAAATATGAGAAATTGGAGGCTTGTCCTGTGTGCGGAGCACAGCGTTATAAGATCCCACGAGATGACCCTTACGATGTTGAGCGGGAGAAGCAGAAGAAGAAGAAGAAAATTCCTGCTAAGGTAATGTGGTACTTTCCAGTGATACCACGGCTGAAGCGTTTATTCAGGTGCAAGGCTAATGCAAAGTTGATACGTTGGCACAAAGAAGATCGTAAAGCAGATGACAAGATCAGACATCCCGCTGATGGGTCGCAGTGGAGACTAATTGATAGAGAATTCCCTGAGTTTGCAGAACACACAAGGAACATTCGGTTTGGTTTAAGTACGGATGGATTCAATCCATTAGGTGAGTTCAGTAGTGGTCATAGCACTTGGCCTGTGACCTTATGCATATTCAACCTTCCGCCATGGCTGTGCATGAAAAAAAGTTCATCATGATGCCAATAATCATCCAAGGCCCAAAGCAGCCAGGCAATGACATCGATGTTTATCTGAGACCGTTGGTTGAGGATCTTAAAATGTTATGGAAGAAAGAAGATGTACCTGTGTGGGATGAGTACAAACAGGAGACCTTCAATCTACGAGCGTTGCTGTTTGTCACCATCAATGATTGGCCGGCACTTGGTAATCTATCAGGACAAACAAACAAGGGATACCGAGCATGCACACACTGTTTAGATGATACTTGCAGTGTGTATCTAAAACACAGTAAAAAGATTGTGTATTTGGGCCATCGTCGATTTCTTCCTCCTAAGCACCCGTTAAGAGAAGAAGGAAAAAAACATTTTGAAGGTGTTGGAGAAAAACGTAAGAAGCCAGTGCACCGTGATGGTAAACTTGTATTTTCTATGGTGAAAGATTTGAAGGTAGTGTTCGGGAAGGCTTCTGGTGCCAAATCTGTTCCAAACGACAAGGATGGAAGAAGATGTCGATATTTTGGGAGCTTCCTTATTGGGAAATCCTTGAGGTTCGCAATGCAATTGATGTGATGCATGTGATGAAGAATTTTTGCGTGAACTTTCTTGGCCACCTAGGTGTATACGGAAAGCCAAAAGATACAGTTGAAGCTCGTCGGGATCTTAAATTTATGAAACAACGAAAAAGCCTCCATCCCGAAAAGAGGGAAAAAGGAAATTGGTTGGCCCCTGCTAGTTACACCCTCAGCAAGGAAGAGAAGAAGATGATGTTTGATTGTTTGAACAGTATCAAGATCCCGACTGGCTACTCCTCAAATATACAACGAATAATAAATTACAAAGAGAAAAAATTCATAAATCTGAAGGCTCATGACTGCCACGTGTTGATGACACAATTGCTGCCTGTTGCACTACGGGGTATTCTACCAGAGAATGTGAGATTGGCAGTCGTCAAGGTTTGTTCATTCCTCAACCAAATCTCTCAGAAGGCAATCTATCCAAAGAATCTAGTGCAGTTGCAGAAAGATGTCGTGCAATGCCTCGTCAGCTTTGAGATGATCTTTCCACCCTCTCTTCTTTACTATCATGACCCACCTTCTAGTGCACCTAGTTGAAGAGATTTTTATCCTAGGGCCTGTGTATTTACACAACATGTTCCCTTTTGAGCGGTTGATGTCTAGTTATAAGAAGTATGTCCGTAACTGTGCTCGTCCCGAAGGAAGCATCGCAAAGGGATATGCTACGGAGGAGGTGATTGAGTTTTGTGTCGACTTTATTGATGAGCTTGCTCCTATCGGACTCCCTGTATCACGCCATGAGGGTAGACTCAGGGGAAAGGGTACACTAGGGAAGAAAACTCGGATGGCTATGGATGAAACGTTATTTCGTACAGCACATTCCTTTGTCCTGCAACAATCATCCCTAGTGACTCCATACAGGGAGGAGCACAAGTCCATTGTACGAGCCTCAAACAAAGGGAAGTCAGAGGTCTGGATTACACGTCATCACAATGATAATTTTGCATCATGGTTGCGGAGAAAACTTATGGGTGATAACACTATTGGAGAGCAACTGCAATGGTTGGCTAGAAGTCCATCTATCTCAGTACTTACGTTCCAAGGATACGAGATAAACGGATACACATTCTACACGAGAGCCCAAGACCAAAAGAGCACAAACCAAAACAGCGGTGTCCGTATAGATGCAATAGACAACGTTGTTAATAATGAGCCAAAGCGTCACATAGTTCTACCGGGAAAAAGAAAAATCGTTAGAGTTGAAGACAAGACTGACATTTCAGAAGATTATGATCAATTCGATGGTCTTCCTCCATTTTCAGTAAAGATTGAACCAAGCATCCTGTTAGCCGAAGAAGACACTCCATACCTACGTCGTGATCACAACCAAGGGACATTCGTGAAGAGGAAGATTGTTAATGTTGCACTAGATGATGATGTATAATATGTACCAAAGTATTGTAATATTTGAATTAACTAATATTTTGCTACTTTATTAACAAAACTTTCAATTATTTAACTTTTTTTAGCATTATCAGATATTAAATAATAAATTTACGTAAAAACATACATGAGCAAGACTAAATCATGATTTTTATATTAATTACACTAGATGTACTATTTAAGAAAGATTTTGCATGAAAAAAATAAAATTATTTTCATTTGTTAAAGTGAAGAAAGAAAAAGACAATTTAGAAGATATTAGTAGCTTATTGATAAGAAAATTTTAATCTTAATAGTTAAATTTAGAATGTCATAGTATCTATGTAAAGAAAATTAACCAAACTTGTTCTACCATTTTAAGCGTTATATATGATTTTTCATAAATAAGTTACAATATAGAAAATAAAAACAAAAATTAAAACGGGAACAGGGGCAACAAAATGAAAACAACATTAGTACCGGTGCTCAACTAGCACCGGTACTAATGTGGACATTAGTACTGGGCCCCAACAAGCCCCGGTACTAATGTTCATATTAGTACCGGTGCTAGTTTCGCACCGGTACTAACGTGGGGAGGTTATAAGGCGGCGACCCCCTTCTTCCCCAACACTTAGCCCAATTCCGATCCCCTCCATTCCCATCGTCCTCGTCGCCGCCCGGTGCCCCGCGCCATCGTCGATCGGAGTGCCGCCTCTCCTCTCCCCCGGCCCGCGCCCGCCCCGCCGTCCGCCTCCACTCCGTGCCCGCCCCGCCGTCCGCCGTCTGCGCGCCACCGTCGCCGCGCCCGCCCCGCCCGGTACGGTGCCCCGGCCCGCGCCGTCGTGTGCGTCGCGCCGTCCGCCGTCACCGACCGCCTCGCCCCGCCGCCGCCGTCCGCGCGCGTCGTCGTCGGCGCCGTCCCGCGCCCCCGGCCGGCCCCACCGCCGTCCGCCGCCGCCGTCACGCCCCGTCGCCGACCGCCTCGCCCCGCCGTCCCCCGCCCCCGGCCGGCCCCGTCGCCGACCGCCTCGCCCCGCCGTCCCCCGTCCCCGACCGCCCCCACCGCCGCGCCGTCGCCGCCGGTACGGTCTCCCGGCCGCGCGCTCGCGCGCGCGCCGCGCCCCGGCTCGGCCGCGCCGGCCCCCCTGCTGTGCGGGGCTACTTGGGGGCTGACGCCAGCCCCCATTTTTTTAATAAATTATATATTTAGAAATATAAATTTAGAATTTAGAAATATAAATTTAGAATTTAGAAATATATAAATTTAGAATTTAGAAATATAGATTTAGAATTTAGAAATATAGATTTAGAATTTAGAATTTAGAAATATAGATTTAGAAATGGATTTAGAATTTTTGTGTAAATGTTATTTAGAATTTGATTTAGAATTCAATTTGGATGTTGATTGAAATGTTATTTATATGTGGATGTAAATGTTATTTAAATGTGGATGTAAATACTTTTTTAATTTCAAATTGACATGTTTGGCTCGACTCGCTCAAGCGAGTCGGGAGCAATTCGAGAGCGAGTCAGGAGCGAGTCGAGTTGCTTGACTCGCTCCCGACTCGCTCCCGACTCGCTCGAGCGAGTCGAGTTGTTCGACTCGCTCCCGCCACGCTCCTGACTCCCCCGCCACGCTCCCGACTCCCCCGCCACGCTTCCCACTCCCCACCACGCTCCCGACCCCCCCCCCGCCATGCTCCCGACTCCCCCGCCACGCTTCCCACTCCCCACCACGCTCCCGACCCCCCCTCCCCCGCCACGCTCCCGACTCCCCCACCACGCTCCCGACCCCCCGTACATTGTCTCATATTAATTGTCTCATCATTGGAATAGATGGTCCTCATATTATTTTTTATTACATTATTTTAGTTACAATGGTGCGAACCGAAGAGGACCGAGAAGCGGAGCAAATGATCATGGATTTAATTGCTGGCAATACTATGAATGATGCACCGAATGAACAAGAACAGGATCACAGAGAGGCCGACAGCTACCTGAACATGTTTGCTGATGACAATGAGAGGGAGAGGGAGCAACCAATTGGTCACAAGGAAGCAATGATGGAGAACCATCCGAGGTATAATTAATAAAAACCAGTACCTCGTCATGATTTTCGAGGAAGCTACTAATTATAGAAATGAGTTAATAGTTCTTAAATTTCCAGGAGCCTGCATCGAGCAACAAGAAGAAGCCGGGTGGGAAACGCGGCCCAAAGAAGAAGCTAGACGGGCGTTTCATCATCACGAAAGTATCTCCCGATGGGAGACCGTTAGCTCCACATGAAAATGTTGTCAAGTTGGTTAATCACATTGGGGCACTTGTTCGGGACAACATCCCAATAAGCTTTCGGTTTTGGAAAGCGGCTGACGCACCTGACTTGCTACCCGAAGAAGGTGATCAAGCAGAAACTGAGCACGAAGATAAAGATCAGGACGAAGAGCAACATGAAGAGAATGAACCCCCGGTACCGGTTCGGCCAGATGTTGTCCCGGTCACAGAGAAGAACATGATCTGGGCCGAGGTGAAAGCACACTTCGGATTTCCCGAAAACAAAGATTTGAAAGCTGTGCGCACTTAGGCCCTGCAGAAGGGTGCAATTGCCTTTCAGACGTACAAGAAGCGGCTGACCAAGGAGTTCATCAAGGAGTGGCTTACACCCGATTTTAAGAAGTCAGGATATGCCAAGTTAAGAGATCATTGGGATGCATTTGTGCAGGGCAATCAATCGGAAGATGCCGCCAAGTTGATTGCATTCAACACAGCCAATGCACATAAAAAGAAAGAATTTCATCATCTTGGCCCTGGAGGTTACGCGATGGCACTGCTCAAATGGGATCAGATGGAGCAAGAGATAATGGCACGTGGAATCGTACCGGCAACTCTGGAGTGGCCTGACCGAGCGCGGAATTACTACTATGCACATGGTGGCACGCTCAATCCCGAAGATGGATCATTAATATCGGGTGGCCAACTAAGACAGACAACTGCAAGGCTTGTTGATTTGATCAGGGCTGCTGCCGAAGGAACATTCATAGCTGATCGAGAGAAGGACGAGCTTTCTGCTGCAATAGGCACTAGAGAACATGGTGGACGTTGCAGAGGCAAAGGTGTGGTTCCATGGAAAGTCGCATGGCATGAGCACATTGACTCGTACAAGAAGCGCAAAAGGAACAAGGACGAACAAGATAGGAAAATCAGACAATTGCAAGAGCGTGTAGAAATGACTGAGGCAAGAATGGAGGCCATCATTGACGAGCGTTTGGCCCTTGCTCTTAACAAACAATCATCTCAGCAAGGGCCCATAGATGAAATGAGCCCGCCATCTACTAAGGGGAAAAGTAGTGTCGCTTCAACGGATGCAGCACCAGCAAACACGGAAGCACCGGTCAAGGAAGCAGAAGCACCACTACCCTCACCAGAAGCACCGGTTGCCTCAGCAGAAGCACCCCAAGCCTTAGCAAAAGCAGCCGAGGTCTGCCACGAACGGTTCCCCGTGGATGACATCACAGTGAGGTCAGCATGTGAGCTTCACGCTCAACTCAGAAACAAGATGTTACCGGTGGCTTATGGTGTTGCTGAGGTCCCGGAACCGGGGGAAACATTCATGGGCGTGGAATTCAGTAAATCATTTTACCATAAAGTTGCCGTCGACCGAGTGGTCCCCGGTTGGGAAGACCTCGAACTGGAGTTACCGGGACCTGATGGGGAAGAGGTGCTTGGAGATACCGTGCACGGTTGGGTATTGTGGGCCAAGGCTCACATAAAGATCACGGAACCGGTCAAAGAAGCACCCCTACCCTCACCGGAAGCACCTCTTCCTGAAGCCTCATCTACACACCCCGTGCCTGAAGGCGAAGATCATCAGCTACCCTCATCTCCAACAGGAAGCATGAGTCCTCTAGTTGATCGGGACCCAAGCGAGAGTCCGCCGCCTCAGCAACAGGGCAAGGGTACCGAACGACGAGCTACGCATCATCCTCCGCCCCCTCCTCCAAAGAAGCAGACGAAGCCCAGGCCGAAGAAGCCTCAACCGAAATTATCTTACCAGAAGACTCAGGAGGAGCTAGATGCTTCAGTGCGGGCAGAACTTGATAGACAAATATTCAAAGCGAAGAAGCCACCTGTTGTGAAACCATTTGACCGGGTCAAATTTCATCGCTTCATGAAGAAAATGGAGGAGGAGAAACGAATAAATGCCCAGCCACCTCATTTGAGTGACTATGACAGACAGACACTCAAGATTGACAAACAGAAGAAGTTTGCGAATAAAGCTAAATCTATTCCACAACTAGGCACCCAGTCAAAGCAATCTGTCTCCCCCATCAAGGTGCTTTCTTCGCAAGAGCAGCTTATGCTTGTATTCAATAAGGAATCAGGTCTGACTCCTGGTCAAATCCGAGGGGACGAACCAATCCCAATACATGAAGGGGCAAATAGACCGAAGTATGAGTTGGGTAAACCTCTTGTGTGGCCGCAGTTGGTGCCGTATCTTCCAACGAGAATGCATGAACTGCACGATTGGTACATGGCTGCGTTAGCAAGCGGTGTAACCTATGTGGAAATTACCATAGATGATCAACATTATTTCCGTGACCGACAAACTTTTGGTGTGGAATTTGACTAATTTTGGTTCTTATTCAATCAAGATGCAATTGACTCAGGACTCATCGCTTGCTGGACTCTGTAAGTCTCGAAAACAATGATCTAGCCATTCTACCTTATCTTAACTTGTATTTAATTTGAATTTAATTTCAATCATGCAGCTTTGAGATGCAGCGGTGCAGGAGGAGAGGAATAAAGGACGTCGGACTTGTGTCAGAAAATGGGAGCTGGACACATTGGACTATATATATTTGTATCTAGAAAAACACCATAAGAAGGGTATCATACTTCTACCATACAACTTCGGGTGAGCAACGTGTATCTCATCTATTTTATCGGTTTTCAAATGATATTGCATATATATTTCAAGAAACTAATAGTTCTACATGTATGCACAGCTTTCACTGGATTCTTTTTGCATTCTGTCCGTCTCTAAGCAAGGTCTTCATCTTCGACTCTTTGAGGGCAACATCAGACAAAAGCGCATATCAAGATGTCGTAGAGATGATCAAACTTGCATGGACTCGCCTCTGTGTAGAGCACCCGGGAACATACAAAGAGAACCTTTATTTCCACTATGATTTCCCTGTATGTGTATTCTGCTAGTCCGCATATCTCATGTCTTCCAATATAATTAAACATATTTCATAACCTTGTTTTCGCACATGTGTAGTGCTTGACACAACCTTCAGGTACCAATCTGTGCGGATACTATGTATGCGAGTTCATGCATACCTTTTCAAGCATCGGAAGAGGTACCAACCTTGAAGACAGGGTGCGCCCACTAAACTAAACGACACATGCATGTATGCGAGTTCTTATTCTTTGTTCATGTTCTTTCGTAGATTGATGACATCAAGCAGGGGTTCCTTGAGTCGGAAAGAATCCGGTTAATTAAAGAACAACTTTGCGGATTTCTTCTGGATGAGGTGATTACGCCAGGTGGAGAATTCTACTCAGGCTTATCATCTGTGATTGTAACGGGGAAGTCCACGGAAGAAAATTCAGGGAAGTCCACTGCAAAAGCAACTGGGAAGTCGACGGAACAAGCAGAGTCGACTAAGCAGGGGAGCAAGAGAGGAAAAAGCTCTGCAAAAGACCAATCTTCAGGAAGCAAAAAAAAAAACTAATATTAAATCTTGCTAACCTTTGATGCAATGTATTATATACACTAATATATATTTTTCGTATTTCTGTATGCACAATATTATATATGTTTTTTGCATGGGATCAACTACCGGATTTGAGATAATACATGCATACGTATATATGTACTAGTATAAAGTATAATATTATATTATACTAGTACATATATACGTATGCATGTATAGTATTATCTCAAATATTTTATATGGCACACGAATATATATTATAGCGTATCAAGCATTAGGATTAGTATACGTAAATACGATAGAATTAATAAACCAGAAAACATTAAAGAAAAAGAAAAAACAAAAAAAATAGTACCGGTTGGCAATTAGAACCGGTACTAATGTGGCCCGTGCCACGTCGCCGGGGGCGGGCACATTAGTACCGGCCCTCATTACCAGCCGATACTAATGCCCACATTAGTACCGGCAGAACAATACCGGTTTGGAAACCGGTACTAATGAGGGTTATAAACCGGTACAAATGTGCGTTTTCCTAGTAGTGAATTCCTCAGTTCTGGTGATGGCTTCGACAAGGTTAGGGGGAGCTCGTCGGCGGTAGGTCCGACCGCGGTGGTGGTGGGCGGGTGGGGGGAAGGGGCGGTGAGGCAAGGTGGTGGTGGCCAGGGACGGAGACAGGTGGGGGCCAGCGGGGGCCATGGCCCCCCTATGAATCCAAAAAATTTCTAAACCCCCTACATCTTATATAAAAATTATTCATGTAGCTACGTTTTAAGGCTCCAGATCTTTTATTTCTCCTATAAAACATAAAGATGTATGTGAAGAATGTTAACACATGTAATTGTGTTTCCAACAAAAACATAACATTCGTTTTGAGTTCTCTCACAGAGAAGCCAAATGACACATGTTTCACTTCTCTCTCTCTTTCTCCTTCTTCTCTAATTCTTTTCTCCAAGACCGGCCATAGCTCTCAAGGTCAAAGAAGCTTTAATATTCCGGTGATATTGAGATTATATGATCTGCTTGAAGATGGTACTTACTTACTAGTAGATACGTCGTCTCGTCTTATGCCAAAACTTATTTTCAAAGAGAGAATCACATGTTGCATGGATTACATAGTTTTTTTTTAATTCAGCTAGTATTCTTATCATTTTTGTTGTACGTTGTTTTTAGAAACTAAGTGAAATCTAGCATACAGTTCTTTTTACTATGTGCCTATGTACACAGCTAATTATTACAAACCGTTCTTGGTGAATAAAAAGCAAACCAAAGTCTTTAAAAGAGATAATCGGACTAAAGCAAACGATATAAGTGCTTCCACCCTCTATTTGATATCTCTAAGACAATAATCTCTAATTTCTTGCTCATCAGAGTGAGGACGTCCTTGGCTTGCTCATCATGCTGTAATTGGACCCAGGAGCGTAGCCAGTATGCTCCCCTGAAAATAACCTGCATAATAGAGTTAGTTTTCATGGGCGACGAGAATTGAACCCGGGCTGTCGAGATACACTCTAAGCTGAGCTGACCAACCTGGACCGACCCCGTTCCCGAATGATTAGAACTGGCCCCCCCAATGTAAAATTCCTGACTTCGTCCCTGGTGGTGGCGCGCGTTAGCTGGGCAGTGGTGGACAATCAGTGGACGGCGGCGGGAGGGGCAAGACAGAGTTTGCCTCGGGGTGGTAAGGTCTTGTCGAAGCTCGACACCGACAGTGTCAGTGGCTCCGGTTAGACCCAACCCGGCCGTGGAGGGGGTGGTGGCCCGTGGGGCGGCGGCGGGACATGTAAGTTCCTGGACAAATTGTTGTTCGTCTTCTGTTGCTGCTCAAGGAGTCAATATAGAAGAAGATGGAGGAGCGTTCGACCCTTATCTAATGACTAAAAAATAATAATTGAGCCGACGGACCATAGAAATGGAAGGAAACGCCACATCAAGTCGAGCAGAGACAAGACCGGGGAGTCCGCGCGGCGCGGGACACGTCCCGCCGGCAGCGTCTCCGTCGAATAGAGGACAGGCCCTAGTACAACAAGTCAACAACACTCTTGCCACGGTTCGTTGGCGCCGTGTCGGCCGCCGAGTACGTACCGAATCGTGTAGCAATGGACAACGAGGCACAGGGAAGCCCCTGCCCGAGCTGCAAGATCCACCGGAGTCGAGAACGCCGCGTCAATCTCCTGCTTTAATCCAAGCCGCAGCGCGCGGCGTCCAGGCAAGAACAAAACTGCCAAAAGCCGCTCGCCTGATATGGTCGCCGTCCCATCTAAGGCTTTGGTTCCCATAAGTAGGGTGACTTATAAGTCATCTGACTTATAAGGCAGTTGGATTTAAGTCAGTCCTGTTTGGTTGCAGTGACTTATAAGCAGTGGGCTCCACACAAGGTACTAGAGGGAAAAAGTGGAAATAAGTCACTTTAAGTAGGGGTGGAGCTACTTATGAGACTTATAAGAGTCCGTTTGGTACCGCTTCCAACAGCTCCGCTCCGCGCGAGGAGCAGGAAGCGCTACCAAACGCCACTCCAGAACAGCTCCCGCGCAGAAGCAGCCGGGAATCCCGCTCTCTGGAGCGTTTTTGGCGACACGGAGCGGGAAAAACCAGCTCCCCCCGCTCCGTCTCGACGCACGCGGCCCGAGTGCCTGATTTGCCCCCCTTCAGGAACAGAGAGGTCGCCGCGAGGGGCGCCGCCGGCGGATGGCGGCTCGGGCACGGGGCGCCGACGAACAGAGCCGGAGGTGGACGCCGACGGACGACCGGAGGAAGGGCCAGAGACGGCCGCCGCATCCGCGCAGGGGAGGGCGCCGGCAAGCGCAGGCCTTCACGGGGGAGGGCGCCAGCGAGCGCAGGGTCGTCGGCGAGGCGCGGGTCGGAGGACCTGTGGCCGGCACGGTGGGGTCGCCGCGAGACGACCTGGCGGCGGTCGCGGTGGTGACCGACGGGAGGCGCGACGTGGTGCGGGCCGTGGCGGAGGAGGTCGGCGGCGAGCGCGTGGGGACTGGGGAGTGGAGGCCGGGGGCGGATCTGCACGGAGAGCGCGTGCGGGAAGGAAAAGATAAGGAAGAGAGAAGGGGAAAAGAAAGGAAGAGAGAGAAAATGAAGAGAAAAAGAAAAAAGAAAAAAGAAAATGAAGGGGAAAAAGAAAAGAGAAAAGAAAGGAAAAGAGAAGGGTATAATAGACATTACACTCTCTTATCCACTTTATACAGCCAGGAGAAGCTGTTTTGCCAAACAGTTTTCCAAAATGGTTTCAGATTCACCTGAGAATCCACTCCACCAGCACAGCCACAGCCAGAGCTGCCACAGCCACAGCCACAGCTCTACCAAACGCACCCTAAGTCACACCACTTTAAGTCATGGCTGTTTGGTTTCACAAGTGACTTATTTTGCACTTTAAATCACCCTACTTATGGGAACCAAACACGCCCTAACTGCCCTGCTCCCCTCCGGCAATCACAACGAGATACACGCTGCTGCCACCGGGCTGCCACACCCGCCAGCCGACGTCGCGGACGACGACGACGACGGCGACGTCACCTTGGTCTCGCTTTCCCCCCGGTCGCCGGGATATCTAGGATTGTTTACGCCCTGCCGCCAGCGCACGGGCGGGCTCGCTCCCACCACCACCTCCGCCGCGTCGCCACCAGCGGCGCGACGTGTCACCTCTGGAACGCCTCATGGGGCCCCTGCATGGCATCGGGATGTCCCTGTCTCCCCTTCCGGGTTTCGGCACCCCACCCCCGTCCACGGCGGACGTCACTGTCCATCCATCGCCTTTCGGTGAGCTACCTCCGGCCGCTCAGCTCGCTGCCGCTGGTGCTCGGATTATATTCTAATCCGGCCACCGCGGCTGGTTCCGGCTCATCGGACAACATTACCTGCTGCCAAACCACTAACCGGAGCCAGCAGTATCACGGCATCAGCCGTTGCGGGTGACTGCTGACCAGTGACCACTCCCTGCTGCTGACACGTGTGACCAAAGGAACGCGCACGTAGTGTGATTTCCCGGTTTGTTACCATACTCCACGAAAAGCAAACGAGTCGGTGCCAAGTTAATTGCTGAAGTTAGGGAGCAGGTGAAAAATCTCCGGCGAGTGTTTGAGAAGGATTTCGCTGCGTGCTCCTGCCGCACTGGCCGGCCATCGGCTCCGGTTGGTTGGTCCCTCACGGACATGCCTTTTCGCTGCAGAATCTTGAGAACCCGAGGACGAGGAGTGTTTCTGTTCGCGTGCGTGTTACTGTTCCCCCGGAAAGACGCCTAAATCCTGCACAACCGTGGAGCAGTTACATATACGCAGTGGTGCCCGCGGTGTCCTGGCAACCCTCGCAAACTTCCCCTCGCCGTCCTAGCGGAAGAAGAACAACAGGTTGGAGTAGCGCAATGGCGGATCCGAGCTTCGTCGTCGGGATCATAGGTCAGTTCATCGTCACCGCCTCACCGCGGGCATCGCGTTCTTGCTCCACACAATTTCCTCCGTTTCTTCAACCGGATCGATCGCCGCGCACGTCGATCCTTTCCTTGCACCAACCAGTTTCAGCATCCCACACCCTGACGGTTTCGTGTTCCGCTTCTCTTCGCAGGGAACGTGATCTCCATCCTCGTCTTCACGTCGCCGATGTGAGTTAATCCCACCGTGCAATTCTCCGTTCATGTGTTTATGCAAGGTTCGATGAACTGAACTGTGGAATCCGGCCTGCAGCAAGACGTTCCGGCGGATCGTGAGGAACAGGAACACGGAGGACTTCCGGTGGCTGCCGTACGCCACCACCCTGCTGAGCACCTCGCTCTGGACCTTCTACGGCCTGCTCAAGCCCGGCGGCCTCCTCGTCGTCACCGTCAACGGCGCCGGCGCCGCGCTCCAGGCCGCCTACGTCACGCTCTACCTCATCTACGCGCCCAGGGAGACCAAGGTTTTGTTCCCCATCTTCCCTGAAGGAATTGAAACGCCATGCCCCCATGGCTTCTGAATATGTTTGCTATGATTCTTCAGGCGAAGATGGTGAAGCTGGTGCTGGCCGTGAACGTCGGCTTCCTCGCGGCGGTCGTCGTGGTGACGCTGGCGGCGCTGCACGGCGGCGCCCGGCTGCTCACCGTGGGGGTGCTGTGCGCCGCGCTGACGATCGGGATGTACGCGGCGCCGATGGGCGCGATGGTCAGTGCTACTGAGACTCAGATCACTCACTCCCATACCACTTCATGTCGATTGCGAAACAGAGTATCGTCAGTTCGTCACTCTAGCCAAAAAGTTTATTTTCATAATAATAAATAGCTAAATTATCATTCATTTCTAGCTTTTCTAGATACGTATGTAAAAGGAAGCCAAATGGAGGGAGTAACTTTTTAGCTGACGAGCAGATTTGATGCTGCACGTATGAACTCGTTTCACACTTTTGGTAGTATCGTGTTCCGGCGTTTGTTTCTTTTTTGACTAGAGAGATGCTCTCTTATTAGGAAATGGGATTGCAAAGGTGCACAGGTGCGGCGTGCATCGGCACCGGCCTTCCTCAAATCTAGAGCACGCCTACCTTAGAATGGCAAGAGATAAGCTGGCACTAGCACCAATAGAACAGAACACTTTCATCTACTTTCCTGACCTGTCATTGAGTAGTAGTGTTTGGTATGGTGTCATTTTCTTCGATTTAAAGCGAGCGCAGCACACAAGCAGCCATGTGTACTCCATCTAATTACCTGATCACCACTTACCTAAATCCCTCATGTCCACTAATTTCCTAATTCCCAAGTTCAATGTACGATCTCTCCGGCCTGCTTTTCATGCCTTGGTGAATGTTGATATATTGGGACACAATCATATAATTTCGCTGGCTGTCAGTTCCTAGCCGTACCGGAGTCACCAAGTTACACAGCAATGCACTATGTAGCCGAGATTAATGGCCGGAATACAGATACGGCGATCGACTGATATGCAGAGAGTTTTTCAGTCGAATGCATGCAGACGCATAGGGAAAGAAAAAACGAACTGATCATGGCTGATGTGATGCATGTGCAGCGGACGGTGGTGAAGACCCGGAGCGTGGAGTACATGCCCTTCTCGCTGTCCTTCTTCCTCTTCCTCAACGGCGGCGTCTGGAGCGTCTACTCCGTGCTCGTCAAGGACTACTTCATCGGAGTACGTGCCGCAGCACATCGTCTCGGTCACTGTATATTCCTATTCCCTGAACATCTGAACCTGACGACACCGGCCGTATGCATGCAGATCCCCAACGCCATCGGCTTCGTGCTGGGCACGGCGCAGCTGGTCCTGTACATGGCGTACCGGAAGGCGACGCCGGCGCCGGCGGCGCGCAAGGACGACGGTGAGGAGGAGGAGGCCGACGAGGAGGAAGGGCTGGCGCACCTGATGGGGCCGCAGGTGGAGATGGCGCAGCAGCGGCGGGTGCGGCTGCACAAGGGGCTCAGCCTGCCGACGGGCGCGCCGCTGCAGCAGTCGTCGCCGCGCAGTAACGGGTTCGGGAGCAGCAGCATCATCAAGTCCCTGTCGGCCACCCCCGTCGAGCTCCACTCCGTCATGCACCAGCACGGCCACGGCCGGTTCGAGCCCGTCAAGCAGCACAACGACGGCGCCGATGCCAAGGAGTGACGGCCGGTGGTTGCAGCCTTGCAGGGTGTGGTGGGCTGGTGCCTGGTGGCGGTGTAGGGGCGTTTCTGTGTACTATGCGTAGCGTAGAGGCCGGGTGGAGTGGAGAAAATACAGATAGTAGCTGTTGGAAATTGGAAAGGACTGAATTCGAGTGTTGGAAATTAGAAATTACAGTACTCTTCTTTCCCACAACTTAAAACTTGCACAGCTGAATATGTTCGTGGGGAGTGGGCAGCCGGGGGGACGTGAGGCACCGTGTGCCGCGCCGAGAAAATCTGCGGGGCCACTGTGACCTGCTGAATCGGCTCTTCTTCATCTCCCGAGCAACGCAGAAGCCAGAAGGGTAAAAAGGTTGACGATATTTCCAGGTTCGATGCGGTTCCGAACGGCCAAGAGCCCAAGAGTGTGTGGCCAAAGTCTCCAGGAAATGGTTATGCAATACATTAACAAATCATGTCACACATACAGTACGAGTACAGGTTTGGCATTGACTGCGTCAGTAAAAAACCTACTCCGTACCTCCTAGCAGATGATGATGGGCCGTGGGCCTTTGTTGCAGTGCCATTCAGTAGTATGTATGAGAGGGCGTGGCCCAACTTGGATTTTGACCTCACGGAGATATTTCTCAGACTTTGGCTATAGATTAAGGACGTCAAAAGATTTTTTTTCAAGTAAAAGAGAGTTTTATTAACTAGGCCATAACAGAGATACAATTAAAGTTAACATGGTCTGTAACACACGCAGGTGCACGACCCAGTCAAAACTCAGTATCACCTGAGTGCCTAGTTAAATGGGCAAGTTCGTGAGCTATTAGATTACACTCTCTTTTTACCTGAACCATGCACCATTCTTCCAGCAGCTGGGCGTGTTCTTTAGCTTCTGCGACGATGAAGCTAAACTCTGACCTGTCCTCTTTACTCCTCAGGGCAGTGAGAAATCCGGCGCAATCTATTTCTAAGATCACTGTCACTGGACCCTGCGCCTATTGGGATGCAAGGCGAAGTCCCTCAGCGTATGCTCCTCACTCTGCTTCATACGCACTAGAGCACTGGGAGATGGCTCGCCATGCAGTGAACAAAACCTCGCCGCTGTATATGTCTCCTTGCTATTACCCCGACGCACACGGCACCTGTCTGTTCCACAAAGAAGCCGTCAATGTTAACCTCGATCCAACCTTCAGGGGGGTTTTCCAGCTGCCCAGTTCCCCGGCCACCATCCTATTGTCGGACCAGCTACAGTGCGCCTTCCCCTTCCTTGAGACTGTTTCCTCCTTTCCATTAAAAGATTTTTTTCTTATATTTTTTCAGAGTACTACACCGTTCCAACTTCGAAACAAGGGTGCCTTTTTTTTAACAAGGGTGTCTAAAAAAATCGAAAGTGTTCTGTACACAAATCCGATCCAATCATCAGTGGAGAGCAGCAGCATGGTAAAGCAGATGGAAATCCAGTTCGGCCAGCGCGCGGTAGCTCCTGTCGCTCGCCGTATACGTATACTTCCCGGAATCCGTGTCCCTTTCATTTTCTTCACGAGTCACGAGCGCGACGGGTTCTCCGGCACTAGTGGACGACGTCCACTTCCGCCGCCGTGCGCTCATCATTGAGCTAAGCAATCACCGAATCGGCCGGCCCCCGGAAGACGGGGTAGACGTCCACTACAGGACCACACACAATCGAGCTGACGCCGCCGATCAACCTGTACAACGATGCAAGCTGCTGCCCGGCCCATCCCGTGTCGCCGGAAGCTCCCATCCATCGCTTTCCTCCGTTCCTCTCGCGTCCGGATCCGCCAAAACGCTTGCTCGCCCCCAGTCGCCCGCGCCGCGCGCGCATGCGGACTGAACAATGACCCGGCCAGCAGATGGTCCACGCGCAACACGATGCGGGATCATATCGAGCATGCCAACGTGTGGAAAACTACTAGCTGCCCACCGATCTCACGGCCCGTGCTGCACATATGCATGCCATGTACTGCGGCACACATCACGGACGCGCGCACGGCGCACCAGGAGCGTCACATGGGGAGCGTCCTTGTCCCCGCCGGCCTGAGAGGGCGCGGTGCGTGCCGAAATGTAACTACCAAACGTTCGCGCGCATGCTTTTGGATCAACTTGCATTATACTGTCATCAGCTTGCCGCCGGCGAACGGCGGCGCCGCGTCGATCGACGACGTGTTTGAGTTTAGAGAAGTTAAAGAATGGTGCATGGTTAGTTTATGTCAATTTGCCGTACGCTTTAGGGAATAGCATATATATAGAGTTAATTAGGCAGTGTTTGCGCACCTTGCTACAAGTACTTATTACGTGCACCAAGAGTTGTAAATCGGGGACTTGTAACAAGTCTTACGAGATCCTCCAACCACATTTGTGTTGTGGGTGATGGTGCATATGTGAAAGGAGGAGAGGTCCTTGGCATTTTGTTTAACCAAGCTCTTATCACGTGAAGAGCGACAAGGAGCATCCTGTGGAGACTAGATGCAGGGACAAGTTAGGATGATAGAGTTGGAGAGGCTCATTCCCCCTTCCCCTTTCTCCAGTCCCTCTTCTTCTTCCTCTCTCTCATTTTTTCTCTTCTTCTCCCTCCTTCTTCCCTCTAATTTCAATGGAGATCCTGGCCGGTAGGGGGGCTCGAGCCCCCTCCGCCCCACCAGTTGCCTTCATCCCTGACTAGATGGAGTTCCACTTGTGCGTGGGAAAGATCCGTCAGCTATTATACGGACCTACTTGGCTGGGGAGCTTATGTCGTTAACGTGGGTTTCTCTTGAAAGTGGCTCAATAACGGCGACGAGCATTGGAAGGATTTGCTTTCTCTTGTCGTGTCCATCTATAGATACCAATCAGCAAGAAGTTTGCCTTCTCTACCACATTTTATTTCCACATTTCATATTGCACTACATTCTGCATTTACTTTTCTAAAATTAACAAGTGCAATTTATAGGATTGAAACCTATAGTGCAAAACTCATGCGGTTATAGTAGATAACTGCACTACACATATTGTGCACATCAAGATAAAAATTTGAATATATTTTATATATGTTTGAATTCTTAGCTTTTAGAACACCCAATGCAATTGACCTCTGTCTTATGGTATCTCCATCAAGATTCCAATAGTCGTTACAAAAGAAATAGGCCATCTTACTGAATTTGTATTATAATTATTCCCCCATCAAGTTCAACAATGTCCTCATCACAAAATGCTGGATATGCACAGAAGCGACACATATAATTACAGGCATATATACTAACTTTGGTTCTCACAACAAGAGAGAAGAGACGATCGATCGAGTCAACAAGTAAAGTTTTGTAGGGAATCGGATGCCCGTTAGCCTAAGAGGGGGAGGGGGTGAATTAGGCAACTTAAAACCTTAACCTATGGCTCACTAAATTTTACACAAAAGTAAACTAGAACATACTATCTATATGTGCAACTACGGTTGTTCTAGTGTGAAACTCCCATCCCAAAACAAGGTTTGCAACCTATAGCCATTCCTAGCAAGATACTACTCTAGGAAAGTAAAGGCAAGCAAAGATTGCAATAGAGTAAATGCGGAAACGTAAAGGGGATGAGAGGAAGCAAACTCTTGACACACGATTTATCCCGTGGTATCGGTAGGCACTAAGCCACCCCTAGTCCACGTTGTTGAAGCACTCACACAAGAGTATTGCTTCTCGGTCACCAAGTCTCTCCCAAGAGCACCAACTTGACTTGCCACAAAGGCTAGCCACTTAGGCACTTGTCAAGCTCCCTTGGTCACCTTGATGCCGCCTCCACTAAGGAGCTTCTCCACCAAGGAAGGGGGTCTCCACGTCCCCCGCACAAAGTGTCCTCGCCACTCCACACCAAGCCGGAGGGTCGATGACGATTGCCGGTGAGCCACTTAGGCCCCAAGGCTTCCGGCGAACCTTGTACAACTGGATTCACTCAAGAATCACCTCACAAGGTTGGCACAACCTTGCACTCACTCAGCTCTAAGCTAAGCCTAGCACTAAGCACATACACTAAGCATATGCAAGTCTATGGATGAGCAATTAAGCACTTGGATGGATTGGATATGGTCTTCTAGGTGTCTTGAACTCTCCTGCACTTCCACACAATCCAGCCTCCTCAAATGGGTGAGTGGAGGGGGTATAAATAGCCCAAGGCATCAAACTAGCCGTTGGCTAACGTCCACTGAAAAAGGTACCGTCGGATGATCCGACGCTATATTTTCCAGGGCGTCGGTTCATCCGGTGCCCCTCCCACGTCACTTAGCCGTTGAGGTTCTCTGACACAACTGCTCCGACGCTATGCACCGACGGTGCGTCGGATCATCCGGTGCTGAAGACTCCGCGCTCAAGTCGCCTCTGTTAGCTTCCAATCGACCGTCGGATAGACCGACGCTTCTCCTTGTCCAAGGCGTCGGATCATCCGGTGCTGAAGGCTTCGTCTTGGCGCGTCTCTGTATGAATTCAAACTGAGCGTCGGATAGACCGACGGGGTCCCCACTCAGACCGTCGGATCATCCGGTGCTACTGTCTTCCTTGCTCTTCCTCTGCAACTCGTCCGGCGCTACTAAATAATGGACCGTCGGTTCATCCGACGGTACCTAGGGTTTGACCCTGTGTACCAACTCGTCCGACGATTGCACCGACGCTTGTATTTGAGGGACCGTCGGTTCATCCGACGGTGTCTTTTCTTTTCCTTTTCTTGCTCGGTTTTGACCCTTGAAAAATACACTATCTTCTCAATTTGGCATATGGTTTTCTTGCATCCTTGGGACCTAGAAGTGTCTACAAAGACATGCTAAAACAATAAGGTTAGTCCCAATGATCATGTTGTCATGAATCACCAAAATCAAACTCGAACTAATGGCATATGAGGCCATGTTCGCTACAATCTCCCCCTTTTTGGTGATTTATGACAACACAACCAAAGCAAGCATAAATTTGCAAGAATTGACAGAATTAGAACCACTTACACTTGCTTGGATGCTTACCATCATCCAAACTCCCCCTAGATCAAACTTCCCCCTTTTTGATCTTCATGTTCACATTCTCTCCCTTTGGTCTCATATCCTTGAAACCACTTGTAAGCATCCTTGAACCCACTTGTAAGCTTAAGCCACAAGCTTACTTTGGTCTCACATTCTCCCCCTTTGGAATAAAATCTCCAAAAAGTCCAAAGCAAATAGGTCCAAGAAAACTAGCAAGATCTAGCAACCATAGCTCAAAGGAGAGATGTTAAATGCAAGGGAGAAAGCCGCATGAACCATGATCCATATGTATGATATCGATGAAGATACCACATGTGAGAATAACTAAGGTGGATCACATGCTCATGAGACTAGCATGATACAAACTAAGCTCCCCCTAAGTGTGTGCATAAAAAAAATACCACTTGCAAGACAAGGGTAGTGAGAGACAAGTGCACAACTACAAACTTGTAAAACAAGGAAGCTTAGAGCATATCATGCAAAGAGGTAGCTTAAAGGACAAGAGATAAGACAAATGGGTTCTTGTTACATTACCACTTGTAGATATCACTTGTAGTCTTTTGATCATTGCATACCTCCGGGGGATGATCCTCTCTACCTTGTTGGCACCACATTGAGATGAGCCACTTGGAAATGATATCACTAGGTGACACCACTTGAAAGAAGCTTGTATAGAAGACACTTGGGGTACCACAAGGATTAGGAATGTATGAGTACATTGCCTTTGAACTTATATAGAGACATAAGCTCGCAAGGACATGACTCAATAGCATGAAGCTCATATTGCTATATTCACTCTTTTAGAGATGTTAGATCACATTGAGAGTGAAATAGCATTCTCTTAGAATGAAACACCGCACCGGAACGCGTCGCTAAGGGACTACATAAGATAAGCTTGAAACAAAGTTAGTCCCATAACCAAACCATGGGATGAGCTCCCCCTAAATGTGTGCATTTAGTGTTTGAATCACCAACCAAATGTATGCACATTGTTTATGACAACAAAAGGGAAGCTAACCCTATAGCTTGCTCATGATGCAAAGAGATATATATGAAAACATGCACCATGAAAGAACAAGTGTAGTTTTCCTACACACTAATCAAACCATGTAGATTGCTCATGGGTTAGCACATGACACAAGCAATCTACCATATGTAAACATTGCAACTAATGCAACCTAAACAAGGCAATGGAGCTACAATGATACAAGAGATGGGTATTAGTTTCCATTACCTCAACCGGGGAACTTGGGCAACACATTGTCCAATTTGCAAGCTTGGCTTATAGGCTTGAATCTTCTCATCTTGATTGTGCCAAGCCTCCCAAGTCCCCGCTCTCAAGGCCTTCAAGTGGCCTTTGGAACCCAAACCATTTGAGGTCCCTTCATGTTGGTGATGACTTCCTTGGGCACCCAAATGGGTTGGTTCCAACCCCGCTCCTCCTTCATCTTCCCAACCTTGTATGCAACCACCTTGCCATTAGCCTTCTTCTTGATGACGTAGGTGTTGCTCTTGGTCTTGTTCTTGCGGTTGGGCTTGGTGTAGATGAGGGAGCTCTTGATGATAGGCTTCATCTTCTTCTTCTCGCCCTTGTCCATCTTCTTGACAAATTGAGGGCATTTGTAGAACTTGTGCCCTTCTCCATGACACTTGTAGCAAGTCACGGTTGCACCCTTCTCAAGCTTCTTCACCATGGGATCACGGTTATCTTGAGAAGGTTGGACTTTACTCTTCATGTCTTGAGAGATGTCCACTTGTTCTTCATCATTCTTGCCCTTGCCCATCAAGTTTGCCAACCTCTCTCGGAGCCATTTCACTTCTTGCTTGAGCTCATCATTTTTCTTGCCTATGAGACAATCACATGTTTCTACAACAACATTCTCATTGCAAGATGGTGAGCAAGATTCATCAATTAAATCAATGCAAGAAGTTGAAGCATCTACCTTAGAGATAGGAATTGCACATGGGATAGATGGTTCATTAAGCACAAGGGAATCACTAGTTTTAATCTCAATGCTCTCTAGCTTAGATTTTAGCTCTTCATTCTCCTTGCTAAGTAATTTGAATTTGCACAACAAATGTTCATAATTTGTAGCAAGGGTAGCACTAAGATCATTGAGAGCATTAAGTTCTTTAATTTCATTAGCTTGTTTTTCTAGCATCCCTTTTTGCTCATTTACTAGCTCAACAAGATCATCAAGAGAGGTGGTGTCGGATTCATCATCACTTACATTGCTCTCCATACCTCGGGTCATAAGGCACATGTGTGGTGATGATGAAGAGCCATGCATGAAGCGGGTGGTGAAGTTCTTTCTTGATTCATCACTTGAGCTAGAAGAACTTGATTCTCCACCACTTGTCCACTCACGGACGGCGATAGTTGCTTCTTGCTTTGGCCTCCTCTCCTTGACCACCTTCTTCTTGGGCTTGTGCTCGATCTTGGTGAACTTGATGTGTTGATGATAACGCCCTTCTCTCAAGTGGACGTTGTAGCCGTACATGTTGACTTTCTTCACATACTTGAAGATCTTCTCCACGTACTCGGCCACCATGGATTCAACCTCTTCATCACTTGAGGAATCTTCATCGTCACCATCATCACCATCATCTTCACTTGAGCTTCCATGAGTAGTCATCCTACTCAACACCTTCTCTTGTCGGCTTGAGAGAGCATGGCTTGTTGTTGGAGAGGATGGTTCTTGAGGCTTTTCTTGGGGCGCCTTCTTTGACTTGGGCATGAGTTGAAGCTCATGTGCCATGATCTTGCTCAAGATATGCGATGGCTTCAAATCTTCGAGCTTCTTCTCGTAGATGATTGCTTTCACCAAGTCATAGTCGGGCTTTCGGAGACTTTGAAGGATCTTGCGGTTGATGTTCAAGTCCGTGATGTCCTTCACACCTAAGGCATTAATCTCATTGACAAGCACATTTAGGCGTGAGTACATAGATTCGGCATTTTCATTTGCAAGTTGCTTAAAGCTATTGAATTCCTCAAGGAGACAACCGTAGCGTTCATTAGCAACTTCTTTTGAACCCTCATTTTGCTCCTTGATGGTTTTCCATAGCTCATGAGCATTTTCACAAGTAAAAACTCTATTGAAAACGCCTACATCTAGTGAGGACAAAATGATACTCTTAGCAATCACATCAAATTGCTTTTCTTTTCTAGTACCATTTTTCATGCCCTCATCGGTGACTCTCCAAACATCAAGGTCCCTTGCTTGGAGATAGGCCTCCATGAGAACCTTCCACCGAGGATAGCCCGTGCCATCGAAATGTGGAGCCAAACCTAAGGTATCCACCCCTTTCATTCCTCTAAAGAGCAACTCACTAGGCGGTGAAGCCTAACCGTTCCAATGAGCCGGTTTTCACAATTTACCAATCGAATTGGTGTTTCCTTGTGAAGGAAGTGAGTCCTGGCTCTGATACCACTTGTAGGGAATCGGATGCCCGTTAGCCTAAGAGGGGGAGGGGGTGAATTAGGCAACTTAAAACCTTAACCTATGGCTCACTAAATTTTACACAAAAGTAAACTAGAACATACTATCTATATGTGCAACTACGGTTGTTCTAGTGTGAAACTCCCATCCCAAAACAAGGTTTGCAACCTATAGCCATTCCTAGCAAGATACTACTCTAGGAAAGTAAAGGCAAGCAAAGATTGCAATAGAGTAAATGCGGAAACGTAAAGGGGATGAGAGGAAGCAAACTCTTGACACACGATTTATCCCGTGGTATCGGTAGGCACTAAGCCACCCCTAGTCCACGTTGTTGAAGCACTCACACAAGAGTATTGCTTCTCGGTCACCAAGTCTCTCCCAAGAGCACCAACTTGACTTGCCACAAAGGCTAGCCACTTAGGCACTTGTCAAGCTCCCTTGGTCACCTTGATGCCGCCTCCACTAAGGAGCTTCTCCACCAAGGAAGGGGGTCTCCACGTCCCCCGCACAAAGTGTCCTCGCCACTCCACACCAAGCCGGAGGGTCGATGACGATTGCCGGTGAGCCACTTAGGCCCCAAGGCTTCCGGCGAACCTTGTACAACTGGATTCACTCAAGAATCACCTCACAAGGTTGGCACAACCTTGCACCCACTCAGCTCTAAGCTAAGCCTAGCACTAAGCACATACACTAAGCATATGCAAGTCTATGGATGAGCAATTAAGCACTTGGATGGATTGGATATGGTCTTCTAGGTGTCTTGAACTCTCCTGCACTTCCACACAATCCAGCCTCCTCAAATGGGTGAGTGGAGGGGGTATAAATAGCCCAAGGCATCAAACTAGCCGTTGGCTAACGTCCACTGAAAAAGGTACCGTCGGATGATCCGACGCTATATTTTCCAGGGCGTCGGTTCATCCGGTGCCCCTCCCACGTCACTTAGCCGTTGAGGTTCTCTGACACAACTGCTCCGACGCTATGCACCGACGGTGCGTCGGATCATCCGGTGCTGAAGACTCCGCGCTCAAGTCGCCTCTGTTAGCTTCCAATCGACCGTCGGATAGACCGACGCTTCTCCTTGTCCAAGGCGTCGGATCATCCGGTGCTGAAGGCTTCGTCTTGGCGCGTCTCTGTATGAATTCAAACTGAGCGTCGGATAGACCGACGGGGTCCCCACTCAGACCGTCGGATCATCCGGTGCTACTGTCTTCCTTGCTCTTCCTCTGCAACTCGTCCGGCGCTACTAAATAATGGACCGTCGGTTCATCCGACGGTACCTAGGGTTTGACCCTGTGTACCAACTCGTCCGACGATTGCACCGACGCTTGTATTTGAGGGACCGTCGGTTCATCCGACGGTGTCTTTTCTTTTCCTTTTCTTGCTCGGTTTTGACCCTTGAAAAATACACTATCTTCTCAATTTGGCATATGGTTTTCTTGCATCCTTGGGACCTAGAAGTGTCTACAAAGACATGCTAAAACAATAAGGTTAGTCCCAATGATCATGTTGTCATGAATCACCAAAATCAAACTCGAACTAATGGCATATGAGGCCATGTTCGCTACAAGTTTCACACGATATACATATATAAGTGCTTCTCAGAAGCATATGCTTGCTTGGTACAAGGGCAGGTGGTTAATTTAATTCGTAACACACACATGATGAATTGATGATGATGATATGTGGCGACACGAAGTAAATCAGGCCAACGAAGTGATCGAACATTTATATCATGCCTGCTACACGTATATATTGATTTAATTATCCTTAGTTATTTATAATTATAGTTTTTTTCGGCGTTTATATATAGTTCGTCGACACAGCCACAGCCGCCAGACGCCCAGAGACCTGTAGCTCCAGCTGCGAGTAATCTGCTAGACGACCGAGAAGGACTGGGTGCTGAGGTTTACGATGCCGCCGATGATCTGGCCGATTAGGCCGATGATGCCGCCAATGAGGCCGCCAAGGCCACCAAGGTCGCTGCCGCTGCCCGTGACGATGCCCAGGATCTTCAGCGGCGCCGTCAGAGTCCCGGTGACGGCGGCCAGGGACTTGTCGCACGCGACCAGCGGGGTGATCACGACCACCTTGCACTTGTTGCCCAGAAAACCGTCGGTGAGCAGGTTCCGGTCGACGTCGTTGGGCAGGCTGAAGAAGAAGACCCCGTTGCCGTCCGCCGTCGTGGTGGCCACCACCGTGCTGCCGCACACGAGCTGCACGCCGGCGTCTGGCCCGACCAAAAATGGTAACAAGGGAAACATATATAAGATGGTGGATCGGACGTACAGTACTGCTGATCAGTAATTACAGATGGACACGACAGAGACCCGGCCTAGATGTGTGTGTGTATGGGCGTCAGTGCGTGCTTAGTTGCTTACTGGGGAACACCGGCGCCGTCGCCGCGTTGATGTTGTTCCCGGCGGCGCATGGCACCACGCCGGAGACGAGGACGCTGCTGTTGATGTTGGTGCTCGCCCCCAACGCCGCGCCGCGGGGCACCTGGCCGGCGGCGACGATGACGACGAGGAGTGCGGCGGCGAGGACTACAAGGCTCTTCGGCGCCATCTAATATATATTGCTGCCCGTTGCTAGCACTCTAGCTCTGTGTGTGCTCGATCTATCGTCTGCTCGATCTCACTCGATCTGCTCTGTTCGGATCGAGTGATTGGTTGAGCTAGCTGGCCGAGTCAGTTGTAGCTCATGCTGCTGCATGGATCCGGTATTATTTATAGGCGTGGGATCGGAGGCCAACAACTTGCTGCTGCATGCGTGGTTCTTCACACCGTAGCTATAGCTGCCTACAAGTAGGTTGAGGCTCACGGGTCAGCTTCACCGCGCGCGTGCTTTCAGTGGTCGAACCACAGACGCTTCTGTCCGCGTCGGGTGTGATAGTGCATGGCATGGAAGCGGCCGGACACAACTTTTGCATGTGCGTTAAGCTCTGTGGTTATTTGGTGAGTTGAGATTTGAGAATCCATCACTGATATGATCACTCATCAGCACCAAGGTAAACGGATCGGATATGTTTGACGGGCCGTTGGTAAATGGGTGGTCATGAACGGAGATAATAGCTACACGGAGTACTACTTAATTATTAGCTAGGATGGTGGTCCGACCTGAGATGAGCGTGTGGCGATGCACTGCCGGGCTGCCGGCACGCCAGGCCGGCCATGCTCCACCTCGACGCCGGCGTCGTCCACGGGGAATTTTCCTCCGGTTCACGCGTGCAGTGCCGGCCGTACAGTGCCAAGAAGATGGGAGAGCGGCGGAGGTCGACCGACGTCCCTGTCTGATGTGCAACTTCAATTCGCCCGATCGAGCGGCCAGCACAATGCAAAACACTGAAACATTCAGGAATTATCTAGCTTATTACACACGCACGGCATGCCCGGCTTTACGATCTAGTACAAGATACAAGGTAGATCAACGGCGGTCCAGTATGAGTAGGCAGCAGACAGGTAGCACATGGTATACGATGCCCAATTCCCTTGGTGAAAAATGGTATACGTACGTCACTGGTTAGCTTATTACCGTACCGTTGAGCAATCTGTACTTTTGCTCGAGTGGGAATTGAGATCGATCGGTTGGAGGGGGGAGTTGAAGGAGAAGCCCACTTGTGCCAATAATTTCGTATGTCGTATCTCTGGCATGCTCAAACTTTGTCACCTTGCTAGTTGCTAGCTACCACGCTGTTGATGCGTACAGGGAACCGACGCAGCATAGGTCCTAAAGAATATTGGTGGCGAAAGTCAGGCCGGCGATGGTGAAAGATTGTTATTAAACTAACGTTAGCAATGTCTTTCTTCTGTTTGTAAATATAATGCACTCATAAGAACACTAATATCTATTATTATCTTATTAATACAACATTGATAAAAGAAGATACCACGTTCGTCGATAGAGTCTACAAATTATCATGATAATTGTGAAAAAGAAGAAAAATATACACCATTAGATTTTATGTAGATATAACGGTCTAAATTAAATTAACAAAAGAGTCCATATAACTAATCGTCGGACTTTAGAGACATGTCAGTTCTATGGGGTTACACTAGGGTTTATTTGTAGGCATAGGGGATCATGAAGCCAAGAACTAAGTGATGATCATGAGAACACAAAGGCAACATGATGATTTAGATAGGTTCGGCCGTTCGGGCCTGTGACAACCCGCCCGAGAAAATACTGTACTATCGCCTAAATCAATCCACTTTGGTCATTAAGCGATAATAAAGTATCATCCCGTCGTAAGTCGCCGGGTCAAGCCCGGTAAATCACTTGGTTAACATACAGAGGATCGAACATATGCATTAAAACTCACACGAAGGCGAGTCCAGAGTACATTACACGAATTAAATCCCATTTGCCCCTAAGGGTTAATTATTACAAACCATGGTTCATGACATGATAAGTAAAGGTTCAGAGTTCGAAAACAGCGGAAAAATAAACTAGCGATACGATAGACATCACAGGAGGCCATCCGTGAAGCCATCACTCGTCGTCATCCACACATTCCAGCTCCCAGCCGGGTGGAATCTCTCCAGGCCAAACAACATCACCTGCAGCAACATTTATAAAGCAAGACTGAGTATACTAATACTCAGCAAGACTTATCCGTCGGGTGATAACTACATCACCAAACTCTAGACATGAGAGACTTTTTGGCCGGTGGGTTCTTTTGCTGAAAAGCAACAAAGAGTAGGTCCTTACTTTCAATATTTTAGCGCAAATTCTAGTTAATTACTATTTCTAAGTGAGCCAACTACTGCAATCAAGGATTGTACAGTACAATTAATCCACGCAGCAATATTCACATAGTTCCATCATTAAGGGATATCATGACCAGTTGATTAAGAAGTCTCAGATAACGGTGAGAGGCCGACAATCGATTGATTAAAAACCTTGCAAGGTGGACCTAAACACACGAAAGGATGCATACCCCAAGAAGGTCCAAACAAAAGCGAAACAGGGTATGCACCGACCAGGCGGTTCCCGTCAATCTTCAGCTCGGGATCGGAACCTACATTCCTTGGTACAAGGCTTACTGGATCGCTCCCACACGAATGTCCAGACTCACACAGGTACCACACTGTTGCAAGCAGGGGGACACATCATTGTGCCCCAGGTGTAGTAGGGAAAGGTTCCCTCGCTGCGTCAATCGGGTACTAGGCTTACCGGTTCCATTCCCGACAAGTGCTTAGTACGTTCAAAAGCTCAGCCCACGAAAGCCACTGGATCGAAGCCCAAATCCCATGCTCTTACCACATGAGCAATCCATTTATAAAGATCTTATGATTCCAACATAAGAACCTATTCTCGCGAGTGACGAACATCACTCGACTTTTACCGGGTCCTATAGCATGGCAGCTACCGACCTAGCATACTAGTAAAAGAGCATAGTTACCTAAGGATCATGCATCTAGGGTTTTAATTCAACTCCTGAAACGTAAATGCACCAGCATAGCAAAGGTAAATGCATAATTTTAAAAAAAGAAGGGTTAATGATCCGGGGCTTGCCTTCGTCGGCAAGGTTGGCCTTGGGCTCTTCTGGACTTTGGTCCAGGTCCTGAGCTACGTTCACGTACTACAGCTCACCGTCAACGCCTTCGTCTCCTCCTTCCGGCACGAGCGTATAGCTACCGTCGGGAAGATCTACACGAGTATGCATATGAAAGATTTAATTGGCGGTTTTAATTTAATTAATTACAAAACAACATATGACAACCATGAAGTGTATGGTTGGCCATATTCACCTTGACAAACACATATTTGGTATATTCTTTCTATTAAAGTAATGTCATGTGGTGCTTTATTATTCATTCTTTTTTATAGTGACTGTGTACATATTTATACAAGTAAATTAATTTAAAACCACAAAATAGCAAAGGGAGTGGTCTTAACCTTCTTAGCATGTTTCACATCACAACATAGGGTCATTAGGTGTGGTGTTGGTGGTTTTCCAATTTAACTTAATATTAAGCTTCAATTGACTTCCATTGTTTTTATTCATAAATAAATTCATAAAAGGCAGTTGATGACACTTCTGAAGCTCTTTAGCTCTAAACAAAGCCACTGAACACAAGTGCACACTTAAATGAGCTACGAAATAATTATACCAAAAATGGCAAATTTTAGCTACCAAAACATGAGAAATGCATATAAAAATAATTAAGCAACAAAAGGATCCCAACTTTCTCCCACTAGTTCTCTGACTCAAAACAAGGCTATTCACACAACAAATAGGTCAAGGGCCTTTCTAGATCTTGAAATATGCAATTATATTTAGATCTAAGCATAATTCAGGAACAAATATTTATGGTCTATATAAAATTATGATTAATTCATCAAAGGTGTAATTAGGCATAAAAAGATCATATCCAGAAGTTGGGCACAAAAATATATTTATTTTAAGCTATAAAATTCATTTAAGCAGATTCATCATAAATACAAAATAAATCATATTAAAAGATTTACTCAGTATCTTTCTGCAAATTTTGGTGTAGAGCCTACACATGACATATCAAGAAACATATCCAAAAAGTAACTCAATATCGCATGTAAATTTTGAACTACAGTAGATCTAGGTTAAACTGATTTCAATTTTTCATGCAAAATCTATCAGTCTAAAGTATGGTCATGCTTTATAAAAGTTGTAGGACTAGTTACAGGGAAACCAAAAAAATTGGTTTTGCATTTTTCTGAGTTTTCTGCGATTTTATATGAACTTTCTAAAATCTGGTCAAACACACCAAAAGCTATAAGAATCTATTTGTGGAAAGGCCCTCGGCTCAAGTTTCCTTTTCATAGATATGCCCTCGGTTTGCAATAAACTCCCTGGAAAGAAAAGTGACCTTGCAATTGGGTCCTCCACCGGTCGGGCGGCGCGGGTGTCCCTAGCCGGGGAATAGGCGGAGGAGGGGCAGAGCGTACCTAGGAGCCAAAGGAGGGTCGCGGCGGGGCTCGGAGTTACGCCGGCGAGCACCCGTGGCCGTAGCAGGCGGCGGCCGCCGCTGGAGCGCGTGCTCCGGCGAAGAGGCGGCTCGGCCGGCCATGACGCTGTTCGGTGAGGTCCAGTGGCTCACCTAGGACCTGTTTCGCGGTTGTGGATGGGACAGAGAAAGTGCTGGGGATGACCGCCGTCGGCGCGACGGCTCTGCGGCCGCGGAACGGCACGCTCCGGCGAGCAGGAGGCTAGACCCGCGCGTGGAGCTGGACTAGAGGCTGAAGCAGAGCTAGGGGAGACGCTTGAGCTGCTGGGCGAGTCGGAACGCGCATGGAAGAAAGGCCGGGACGAAGCTCTGCGGCGGCAAGCCAATGGCGGCGGTGGTGGTGCGGTTCCTTACTCGGGAAGGGAGCACCGGCCGCTTTTATAGGCACGGCGGCCTTCCCTTCGCGGCCAAGGCTCCGAGGTAGGGCACGAGGTCCAAGGCACCTCGGCATTTGCGCCAGCGGCAGAGAGGGGGGGTCCGGCCAGCGGCGCACACGGCGCCGGCGAGTGTCGCGCGCGGGCGTTCCGCGCTCGAAGGGGGGTCCGGCAGGGCGTGGCCTTGGCGTGCGCGTGGGAGTCCCGCCTCGATCCGCAGCCTGGTGGGGCCCGCATGACCTCGAAGAACGGCCGGGGTGCGGACGCCAAGGCGCAGGCGCGCGGCGGCCAGGGTCAGCGCGTGCGCGCGCTCGCCGGCGCCCTAGAGCGCGAGGAGGGGAGGGGAACCAGTTGGTCAACGCACTTTGACTGCGATTTTTCTCAAAATTTTTGAACTGAGCAAAGAAAACCTTGAATACCAAAGTTGCAAATTGAACCCCCCTCTACAACATTTGCAAAGGGCGACATATGTTTTGTTGAACATTTTGCCTTGGAACGCGCGACGAAGTTCAGCAAAAACTCGGCTCAATTTACTGTTCATAAGGGCTTTGACTGAGTTTTTGAGCTTCAAAACATCAAAATTTGAAATACCGCCAATTATGAAAGTTGTGTTCTAGGATCTAACATACAACTTTTGTATTGGCCGAAAGTGAAGTGTTTAAGAAATTTTGGAGAACGCGCCGGAAGTTCTAGAATCCGAATCGGGCACTAGGGTTTGACCAAAGCTTTGACTCGGGTTTGACCACTAACGAGTTTTGACTTGATAAGCGAGAGTATTAGCACTAATCAATGGTATTTAAACACCTGAGGTGTTACAGGGCCTTACAGAGTGTAATACCGTACGCTACATCCTCCCGAGTGTAGTACTCTACGTCAGTGACGGATGCAAGATCAAATTTAGGCGGGGTTAGAGTTCTTAATGTTTCTCCATCTCCACCTATTCTTCGTATTATTCTTCTTCTTTTCCTCTCTTCTCCTCCTATTCTTCCTTTAAATTCAATGGAGCTCTTGGGAGTAGGGGGGCTAGAGCCCCACTAGGTCCCCCGTTGGATCCGTCATTGCTCTACGTCATGTTTTGTGATGTATTGTTATGATGGTTTGCAGTGTGCAAAGAGTCAGTTCCCCTAGGAGGCGCCCCTGTCTGCCTTTATATAAGTTGATGAACTAGGGTTACAAGTCAATTCTCATTTAGCCCTAGTTGGTTACAATATGGATAGCTATATATATCTAGGTCGGTTTACATATAAAGCCCGAGATATCCATGCTGTTTTGAATCATAACTGATAGTGGTTCATAATTTATCGAAAAGCTCTCTCAGATCGCACAACAACGTGCAGGGAATCACATAGTCATCATTTGCAAGAGGGCTAAGATGCGATAGTCGATGGTGTCATAAAGATGAGATGCCACAGAGAGGAGGTGTGCAACCACATCCACGTGCATGGATGTAGAGATGAAACGGATGGACACATGCATGTACCTAAATTTGGTAGGAAAAAGCACCTTGAAAGTGTCAAAGTGGACCAACTAAAACAATATTTATTACAAAGGTGCACGACCCGCTTCTGACTTTTCAGCTAAAAATAATTGTTTGCAGGAGCAAACTGTCCATCACACATCTAATTCCATTTCCAGGTGAAGATTATCAATATTAAATTATTGATCCTCTATAGACTTCAGTCAATAGCTCTACCAGAGAGAGAGGAGCAAAGGTGCCCACACTAGAAGCCAAAAGGGGCAATGCATATATACATTGAACATGCGAGCTACTTTTGTGAAGGATTCAAGATTGCAAACGTAAAATGACTTCGAAAGAAGTCCAAGCGAGACGTCATCAGGCCAGTCTCAATGGTGGATTTCATGAGTTTCATGACATTAAATTCAATACCACATGAGCAAAATTGCTAACTTGGCAATGTAATTAATAAGGAGAGTTTCATGAGATGAGAGAGTGGTTTCATCTCCATGACACTCATCTGGCACATTTATCTAGTTCACAGTTTAAGTAATTATGCAATAAAACTGTACATAAGAAGAATAACACTAGTACGAATCTTAACAAGCATCTTGGCGGCCGCTTGATGATTAGGCTACTAGCCTACCACACCCATCTTAAATGATTCCAAGCACGACTGTCATCATCAACACAGACAATTTCATTTTGCGCACCATGACTATCACAACAATCACACTACCCTTGAGCCTAATTCAATCTGCAATAGATTTTGTTGGAAAAAACATCAACACATACTAGTTTAGGTTGGTAGAGATCGTAAAACAGACACATTTTTTTAAAGAATCGGCAGGGGCACTGCTATATCATTTAAGAAAAAGAAGCAGTTCAAAGATTACATATTTTCTTATTACATAAAAAAGATCAACTCTAGCATACATAACATAATGGATCTTAGAGGATATTGGCTCCATTCTTCAAATGACCTGTTTGTGAAGCTCTATTTCTTCCATGATTAGTCCAGCCACACACATAGGCTGCTCCGTCTATTCTTAAATATTTGTCTATTAAAAAATTCATCTATTGTATTGTTTCTAGATATTATAAGACATGTACATCATTGCCGCTGCTTTAACCTTTCTTATCTTATCGGGTAGACCTATGCTCAGTTACACCAACCCTGCACACTCTTGTTGTCACCAGGGATCTGCACCAAGTCACCCGATCATATTCTCATTACACTCCATACTTATGCTTGTCTTTTTGGAGTTGGTGAACTTATTTGAATCCATTTATTTTGAAATAAATACATTAGAAATAATAATACTAAACATTTTCCAATGAAAATGTGTAAATACCAAAAATGCTTCTGCATCATATATTCACTTTTGATTTTCTCCACAAAGATACACATTGAGAATATGTAATTAAGAAAACATAGATGATACTGCGGTCTGTTACCACATCACAATTAAATATAAATATTTACATCTATTTATGTTAAAACAAAATACCAAAAGAGTTAGGTAAAAGTTATATTTATTCACGCTATCTATTTGCATAGGGCACCTTGCTAGTTTGGTGGAACGATAGATTAATTGATGTAATGAAATTTTTGTTTAATGAGACAACTACCAATCTTTGATAAATAGTTCATTATGAGGTCACCCATATGTGGTGTGGGTTGCACTCCATCCGGTGTTCAAATTAGACATGTCTTATGAGGAGTAGCTTCGTATAATGGATATGAGATGGCACTATAATATATTGCAGCTGTGATGAACGATTTAATTATGATGTCTGGTACATATGTACGGAATGGTTCAATATAGATAGGGAACCTTTTGTTTGGTTGTTGAATTGTACCAACTCATTCAGAATGTAGTAATCTCACTTAGCACATTATTCTATTATAGGAGTGAACTACATAATACAAACAAATTAGTTGAACCACACTATCTAGAATCATCCATACATGTATAATTTGATGTTGGCAACCAAACACAAATATCTTGAGGATTACATGTTATGAGAACTTTTTCTCATGAACTATTTCATATACAATACATTCATATAACCGGCAACCTTTTCTTAGGGGGGACATGAAAAAGTTCATAGGGATTAAGACTTTAGAAAGCCTACATCAAAAGGAACACATGTTTCTCTTCTATCCGGACTCTATTTGAGTGAGACTGCAGTGTTTGTTTTTCCTTTTCAAAATGCACCATTTTCTGCTCAAAGCTCCCCCATTTTATATTGGGCCGAATCCATGGTAAACTAGCCCACCCAAAGCTGATACTCGTCAAAGCTCAGCCAGGACTAGATAAATGAATGCACCACCGTAGGCCCCAATTTTGACTTAGCAAACCTGAGCATTGAGCAATTTGTACAAACCCCAGTATCACTGAAGAAAAGTTGATCGTCTGCTTACAAAAAGAAAAGAGAAAAAGTTGATTGTCCAGTCAAACTTGTCTTGATTTTTTGCAGACTGCATCGAATTTAATTTGCAAACACAGATTCAATAGAAATATCCTCGGGCAGGTGCTATGCCGGAAATGTGCAGATTGCTAACAAAGCATCAGAAACAGAACTACTGGCCTGGTGCCTGAGCAGATGATTCCATTTTAATCGTACTTGTCGGTGTACATTTATTTTTAGCTTTCAGATATTCGTAATGTAACTACGATCAGTCACCACCGTAGCATTTTACATTGTAACGAGTTTTTAATTATTTATTCTAATACGTTTGTTTACTTGTTCAACTCATTTGTTTTAGCATATACGCATCCATATCATGTTTCAGAGAGAGATCATCGATCTCATCGTATCATCAGTTCATGCGGAAGGAGAATCCGGCGGGGGCGAGGCGGAAGACGCCGCCGAGCATCCCGGCCAGCGGGCCCTGCAGGCTGGACACCAGCGCCCCGCCCGCCGGCAGCGTCGCGTTGCACTTGGCCAGCGGCGTGTCCACCACCAGCTGGCAGGCGCCCACCAGCGCCCCGAGCGCGCCGGCCACGGCGTCCGCCTCCATCTGGAACGACCCGTCTCGCCCCGTCGTCGCCCGCGCCACCGTGCTGCCGCCGCACCGTAGCTCCACCTTCGCGTCTGCACGCATGCGCCGCCGCGCGCGCGGCAAGTATGTGAGAATGTTACTGTTCAGAGAGGGTCACGCTGTGGCCGCGACCAGAGTGACCGCGACAGCGGACGACGGCGGCGGCGTACCTGGAAATGCCGGGGAACTGGCGACGTCGATCAGCGTGCCGGTGTTGCACGGCACGACGCCGGAGACGACGACGATCCTGTCGAGCCTGGTCTGGGCGGCGGCCGGCGCGCACGCGGCGGCGGCCACAGCGACGGCGAGGAGAAGGACGGACGCCCTACTAGCAGGTGCCATTGCGATGGATCGGCGGAGCTGTGGAGACCTGCGCGATATGATGAGAACTAGCTTTGCTTGCTCTGGACTACTGCTTGTTGTAATGTTCGCGATAGAGAGGCGCCTTATTTATAGCTCGATCGCCCCGGCAGGGACGTTGGTCGTCTGTTACCTCCGCCTTGATCAGGTGAAACCAGCTGTTTGGCTTAGAAACGATTCACTTGTCACCATCATCGAAAGTTAGTATGAACAGCCATGTTGCCACTACGTTTGCAAATTTCTCCACTACGGCAAAAAACCAGCTTTTGTGATCGATCAAATCCCTGAATCCGAACCTTTTCTGTCTTTTGGAACCGGTCGCGCAGGCCTGGAGTAGCTCCACGCCACCAAAATCGCTAGAGCGGTGACTTTAATTTTTTTGCCAAGGCGAGATCGAGTAAGCTATGTCGGCAAATGTTTGCTCCACCGTGACAGCCGCTGCCGTCCCATTTTCAGGTCCTGCGGCTTTTCCAGCACCATCGTATTTTTTTTGTCAGTGTTAGTGGTTTACTAGCATAGTGATTGCATCCATGACTCAAGAATGAAATGTTGGTGGACACGCAGTCTCCTGCCTTCCCACTTTATTGTTTCTAGAAATTTTAGAGTGCTTGTTTTTTTCCATCTCCACCACCGGTCAATCTAACTTGGTATGGCCTCGTGAGCTGGTGAGGTTGATATTTGATTTGAGCTAATTTTGTCTTACTTGAAGGACTAATTCTTGTAATTAGCAAAACAATTAAGAAGCATTCTTATGGTACCTTAGAGGCATACGACAACATGGGGGCAGGGCACTGCCCCTGGCTAACTTTTATACATATGAGATCATTGCGATGTCACGCGTCTACATATATACTATGTCAAACGAATGAACAATAACTTGTTATAGAGAGAGTATAATTCAAAAGTAAGCAGGGCAACCACTTCGCGTTCAGTCTTGTTGTCTTGTTGCATGCTGACTTAGGACCTATTTGGGATGGTTCCAACTTTTGGATGGGAGGACTGCTCCACTTCAAAACTCCAAGTAGAGTCAACTCTAGGTGGAGTTGGAGTTGACCAAAGTGAGTGTTTGGCAACCAGCTTCGCAAATAAAATGCAACAAAGACAATGACATGTGGGTCCCGCCCATTAGTCTCACATGCACTAGGGATGGTAGCGGGTGGGAAACCCGGTGGGGGGTAGAAAACCACACCCGCCACCCGTCAGGATTTCACCACCTGTCACCCGCCCCACCACCCATCGCTGGTCTAAGAATTCCCCAGACCCGCCACCCGTGCGGGTACGGGTACCCATCAGGTGACCCATCACCCGCCTAATAACAGAAACACAAGCAATATACTACCATCAATCCATCATACGACAAATCCATAAATTCAGAACAATCATGCCACAAGCAACATCCAAATGATCCCAGCAAACTCAAGATTGAGTGTCGGTCGCCCGGTCTCTGGTGAGGAGCCATCGGACCCAATCTGGATTTATGTCGCTGGTGGTGGTGCGCTTGGTGCTGGCGACGAGATGCCATCCATCCCGGCGTTGGAGCACGCCGTGGTGAACTGGTGATGGCGACCCGACCTTCTTCCGCGCGGGGAGGTGAAGCCATCCTTGGCTGTTGACGGTGAATTTCCATCAACGTAACCATGAGTTTACCTTCGGTGTTGGCATCAATTTTATATCTTATCCATTGGTACTAACCCCTAGATATAACAAGTTCGTTCGTGCATGTCGGTTTTGGAGTTTGATGTTTATGCAGGAATTTAGCATTAAAAGCAAGACTTTCGGGTAAAGTTCATCAGGCACCTCGTGAGGAGACCATGAAGCCCGGTACAAGTCAAGCAATGAAGTGAACATGACTCCAAGAAGCCCAAGGACCAACCCGTGAAGACGGAAAACTCTGAGGACCTGAACAGAAAATGCTGAAGCTTGCAAGACAAGGAGCTCTATCCAAACCGCGGAGAAATTGACGTCAAGGGCCCACATGCAGAAGGGAGAAACTTCCAGAAGACACGAGAAGCATCGTCCACGAAGGAGGCCACGAGATGGGCCAGAATGGGCCGGCCGGCCCAACCCATTTCTAGGTCCATTCGTGCCCCCCTTTGACCTAGACGATCCTCGGACTATTTATAGTCCCCCTGCAAGAGCCACGCATCAACTCATTCGCCATTCGCCGCTGAGGAGCAGAGAAGGGAGGGACACCATTTCGGAGAGGAGAGGGTCGAGCTAGTTGTCTAGGGTTTCCCTAGCCGACGTGGGAACATTGCAAGGAAGACCACGTCAGAGTTCTAGGAGCTAGGAGCAAGATCAAGGTAGGATCCCGGTGGTGATCTTGTCCATGTACCTTTGAGTATGTTGAATTATCAAGTTGCAATCCGATTTCTAGCGATCAAGTGCTTCTTCTACGACTTTGATCTCGATTGGTTTTTCTTACTTTAAGATCTATTCTCGAGATAGATCATAGAGGGTGTTCTTGTAGCCGTGGTGGCTAGAGGTGCATGCCTAACCTACCAAGAGATTTCAACTTGTCCTTTGGACTCGCCCTAGGCTAACCCACATGAATAGGAGTGCGTTGTGACAAAACGGTGGCTCCAAAAGGTGGGCGTCTTCTGAGTTGGAACGGAAGCCGCGATTTAAAGAAGCTTTTTATGAGATTGAATTTGGTTATTTCTTCTTTGCTTGGAACTTCAACAAGAGTTTGATCCAATCTCTCTAGATTGGTTTTACCTATCCCTCTCTATCTCTTGCTACCTCCGGTTTTCATAGATTAGATTCGTTTCTTTTGGTGTTCTCTAGATTAGATGCTAAAGCAACAACCTTTCGAAGATTAAAGTGTTTGTGGCTTTATTAGATTGGTTCTTGCATCACACTTTTGTTCCACGGATTCGATACCTTGGGTTCACACTTAAGGGAAGAAGGGTCCCTTGACTACGACGGAGGATTTGTCCGCTTGCAATCCAAACGAAGTTTGATATGCATATACACCGTCAACAAGCCCCCTTTTTCTGGCGCCGTTGCCGGGGAACAAGTGATCAAGATTCGATCTTTTATTGCTTTTTGCGAATATTTTCAGTTTTCTTTTGGTTTTTCTTTTTGCATCTACTAACTTTTGATCATCCTCAAAATCAATCTAATCTAGTTTGACTAACCCTAGTTTTCTTAGATTTGTTTTTATTTTTGTATATATTTTGTTTATTGCTAACCCTAACTGGAGATGGACGGCTACCTCTCCAACAAACCCGAAAATTTTGTGGATGATCCAGAAAAACTTTACAGGCTAAGGAGATGTGAAGCACAAACTAAAAAGCTAGAATTTGCAGATCCAAAAGCGGAGGCCGAAGGATCGGCGGAGTCTCCAAAGGAATCACCACCTCCAAGCCCTAGGGAGAATCAACTTCCACCGCAACCGATGGGAGAACAACCGCAGTCGGAGCGCAAGATCGGAGAGCTATGCACCCCGGACATCGTCGACCTACCAATCTTGAACCTCACGGAGATCGGAAGGCCGTTCGAGATCAAGATCTCAACAATCCGCATGGTGCAACATTCACCCTTCATCGGTAAAGAAGATCCAAACCTTCACCTCCAAGCGTTCATTCAACTTTGTCAGACATTCAACATGGAAGGGGTGACTCAAAACCAAATGAGGGCAAGGCTCTTTCCCTTCTCACTACTCGGAAAAGCTTTACAATGGTTCTACGCTCAACCGGTAGAGACGGTGCAAAATTGGGGTGCTTTGATGAGAGCTTTCATGAAGGAATACTACTCACCGGGTAAGACTCAAAGCTTGCGCAATAAGATTGCTACTTTTGCTCAATATCCTATGGAGACCATATCGGAAGCTTTCAAGCATTTCAATGAGTACACTCAGGCGGTGCCACATCATAAATTCCCGAAGTAAGATCTCGTTCAAAAGTTCTACCAAGGACTCACCATGGCGTCAAGGACGATCATCGATGCATCGGCAGGAGGATCAATCATCGAGCTTACACCGACCCAAGTTTTCACTCTATTCAAGAAGGTCGCGGACAATGACACATGGGCGTCATCCGGACGCTTACTTCCGGTTCAACCCACGGGGAACGTCAAAGGAGTCTTGCAAGTGGAGAAGGAAGATTTACTCGAAGGCAAGATCGACTCGCTCATGAGGAGGTTGGAAAAGATGGAGATAGAGAAGAAAGAAGCTCAAGATTTAAGTGCTGCCGAAGCAAGATCCACATGTGAAGACTGCGGAGAGTATGGCCATGTCCAAAAGGATTGCCCGGAGGAAGCCAAGATGCTCGACTACATGAGGAAAGGAGATTTGCCGAACTTCCGCTACGGGCAAGGTAGACCTCAATTTAATGCAAGTTCGTCCATTCCGAATTCAGTTCCTCTTCGTATGCAATTGAAGGACTTCATGGACGAGCAAGCTAAGATCAACAAGAACACCATCACCAAGTTCAAAGCCATAGACAAAGTGTTGGAGAACATCGATAGCAAGGTGACGGAGGTCGGAAGCTCCAACCATCAAGTGCTCAACATGATGAAGATGCTCGAGACACAAGTGGGACAACTTGCCGGGCGCCTATCCGCTAATGAAGGGAAGCTACCGGGACAACCTCAAGGTCCCGAGATGGCGAAGGCCATTCAAACTCGTTCGGGGAAGGAGACCAAAGATCCTGAGCATTTCGTGGGAGCTAGAAAGTCTAAACCATCTACCGAGGTGGAGGAATTTGCTAAGGAGAAGGTTACCGAAATCATCACCGAAGAGCCTGAGTTTGAGATTCCGGGAGAAGACACGAAGATACCGCAACTCAAGCCACGCTACTTCCGAGGTAAACTTGATAATCATTTTGAGAAGTTTGTGGAGGTTGTGCGTAGGTTGAGCATCAACATGCCGCTATTGGATGCCCTTCAAGTTCCTACATATTCTCGCTACTTCAAAGATATACTTGCAAACAAGTATGAGATAGCAACACTCGGGGTGGATCACGTCAAGATGTCCGAGCAATGTAGCGCCGCTATTGCGGACTAGAGAAGCAAGGAGACCCCGGATGCCTGATGATTCCGTGTTCCGTTGGTTCCTTCAAGTTTGAGAAAGCATTATGCGACCTTGGAGCAAGTGTGAGTGTCATGCCAAGAGACGTGTTCGAGAAGCTACGCCTACCGGAGCTAGAGCCTACGGCCATGTGCTTGGAGTTGGGTGACAACTCCATTCGCATCACCGTGGATGTGCCCGTGAAGGTCGGACACCACTTCATCCCCGTCGACTTCGTGGTGCTCGAGATGGGAGAAAGGGAGAAGCCACCGCTCATCCTTGGGAGGCCTTTCCTCAAGACCATCGGAGCTACCATCGACGTCGGCAAGGGGGAGATCAAGTTCGACATCAACGACGAGAGGAGTTCTTTCAAGTTTCGACTACACTTCGAGGTATGCAATATGATCAAAGTTAAATATATTCCACCTCATCGTCATGTTAGTAAGGAAGAGCCAAGGAAGAAGGAAGAGCCGGAGAAGAAGGAAGCGAAAGAAATCAAAGAAGTTGTTGCATCCGTCAAGATCAAGGAACAAAAGCCGCCTGTGAAGACCAAAAAGATGACTAAGCCGGAGAATAAGCCTGCGCCAAAGATGGTGCGGAAGTGGGTACCCAAGATTGCAACGCCCGCAAAGAGCGTTGATCCGAAGTAATCAAGTGAAGAAGTCTAGCCATGGACTATAAACGAAGCGCTAGGCGGGAGGCAACCCGTTTCGTCGAGTCAAGAATAAGCTACCGGGAGGACAACCCAATCAAGATTTTTCGAGTCTTTCAAGTAAGTTGGTTTTAGAATTTGCTACGCAAGACATTAATAGACTCTTAAAGTGGTTGGATAATGTTTAGAGTTATAAATTTTGTTCGGATATTTTGTTTGGATCATAAACCCTTTACATGAGCCATCCTATGAGTTATTTGCTTCTTTTTGAGAAACCAAAACCAAAAAAAAAATTCAGAACCTACCTCAATCTTTCATCCTCTTCATGACGTTATGGTTGACTTGTTTTACATGCTAAAAACACACGAGTAGAGCCACGCTATGATCCTAGATGGTATTTGAATTTCAGCGCATGGTTGGACTCGCGTGAACCTAGAAACTTAACTTTTGGTTTGTTCAAAATTCATATCCTTGGTTTCTCTAGAGTTATAATTTTTCTAAGCCTCGTTTAATTTTATTTCATTCAAAATCTCTATCACATTTAACCAAAATTAGAACCTAAACCTATGCCCCCATGATCAAGCCGGGAAAAGCTTGCTCTCAACTAATGGAAGCAAACAATACCAGTGCGATCAAACTAAAAGTAGTCGGAAAATATTTTCGACTCACATTTGTTTTTGATGCTTAAAAACTCCTCTAATTATATTTGAACTCATTGCAAGCTCTGATTTTAATTTTATTTTTCGAAATTAGAGGAGTGCTTAGCATTAAAACATGATTAGTGGGAGGTATTTGAATTAACTTAACCTCACATGCACCAGGATGCATCACGGGATGCTCCTCCAACAATTATCATCAAAGGACATGCAAAGGACAAGCATGGGGGGCAGCCAAAGCTTTGTTTTGCAGGAATCTCATGGAAGCATGTGAGGCAAGGGAGCATGGAAGTGACTCAAAGCAAAGCAATCAAGTGGAAGGATCAATCATGCAAGCAAAGGAGTGGACGAGAGCATTTGGGCGGTGCAACCCCATGGAGCACGCGGTCACAAAGCAACAAGCAAGCATGGAGTGCGCTGGAGAAAGCTGGAGCCGAGAGGGGCAGCGAGGACCCTAGGCCGGTCGGCCCAGGCCGGCTGGCCTCACCCCCTTTTAAGCCCCTTGGTGCCCGTCTTCCTCAGGTAAGTCACTCGTCCAGCTCCTTGTTCGTGTTCCTGAGCTCTAAGTCCATAACCCCTAGAGACATAGCCTCCCACTTCGAGTTTTGTTTCACCCATCAAAATCCATCCTAAGTCCACTTAAAGTCCATACTCCAAATAATTTTTGTGTGCCTTGCTACCGGTTCAAAACCCCGGGTATATTTGTGAGGAAGAGTGCAACAACCATATGGAAGAAAACTACAAGTCTCTTCTCCAAGAAGAAGGGATCATCGTCGTCCAAGCCATCATCAACAAGCTCTTCGAGGGGGCACTCGGTCTCCGAGTCTCCTCGAAGTATGGAGGAGGACACGACACCACCGAGGAGGAATGACACTCTACTCCTCGGTGGCATGAGGGCCACACGAAGCTCGTCTATGCGGTTCACCGAACCACAAGGACGCACGGAGGAGCCGCCCGTCCGACCTCGCCGCTCGACACGATCATCCACTCCACCACCATATACTCCGCGGTATTCCAAGTATGGGTTTATTATCAAGACGGAGGAGGAGGAGGAGAAGCTCACTCGCCTTGAGAAGAGGCTTGTGGCGAACGTCGACTTCGACGACCCAGCTCTCCAAGTGTTGGGCTTTCATACAGATATCTATTACTTGTTGGGACACCTAGGTTGGGTGCAATTTTCCAACGGAGTGTCGGCAAACACTCACAAGGAATTGGCCTTGGAAATTCTCATAACCATGACGCCAATACTTGATGAAGGAGTGCCGAGTCTCTCATTCCGTTTGAAAGGAGTTGAACAAGTGGTTCCCTATGAGTACATTAGGGAGTTGCTTGGTTTTCAAAAGGGAGCCCCGAAGCAAGAGGAAGTGCAAGCAAATACTTTGGAAAGTTTTTGGAGAATGATCGCGGGAGAAGCTAACTGACAAAGGAGTAGTATCCGGAACCCCATAATCAAGGTGTTTCACTCATGGATGTGCAAGAGGATTTTGGGGGAGAATTAAAGAGACCAAGATAAACGACATGGAGTTGAATTGGCTTTACTCAGCTTTGATTGCTGGGCAGCCGATCGACCCCTCATACCTTATGATCAACCGGTGGTGTTGTGAAGCAACATCGGGATCCGGAGATATTGGTTCAGGGTGTTACCTCTCCATGTTGGCTATCTCCTTGAGACCGGGAATTCCAAGAAACCTGGAGCATCTCCTAGTCGGGATTTCCTTAGGATTTGATTATTTGAAGCAAGGTAAATATATAAGTGGAGATGAGAGAGGAGGCTTCAAATTGGCCAAAGTGAATTTACCCCTACCGGATGCAAGACTAAGACTTTTTCTTGAGGGGAAAGAAGATTGGTTAGAGAAAGGACTTCTTGTGCCGGCGAAGAAAAACAAGAGAGGAAGGATTATAGAAGAAGGTTCTTCCGTAGCCCAAGAAGAAGAAGGTGCGCCCCAAAATTATGTGCCACCATATGGAGGAATTCCGGCGCCGCCAAGATACTACGGAGGTGTACCAATTCAAGCATGGGGGAGTGGTACAGCCATGCCCCCACCAAATTTTGCGGTACCCAACGTGGCCTTTGCGGAACAATATGCACACCCCCTCAACCACAACAAAGTGTGGCCATCATTGGGGATACGCTGCAAGAAACATGCAAAATATTGCAGCCATCCAAACTAATGCAAACCAAATGGGTGAAGGCAATGCAAACATCACTTTTGAGCTTGGCCACCTTCACCTAGCACCGCCGGAGCAATTCATAGGAGGAGCGGTGCAATCCTATTATGAGCAAGGGTATAACAACCAAGATTACCAATATCAACCACCGGCGGAAGATTAGAGAGAGGAGGAGCTTTTGTTTATCTTTCCTTTTCCCTTTTCTTTAATTTTCAGCTTGTATGCGCCTATGTATGCGTAGTGTTTTCAGTTTTTTATTTATTTTCAGCATGTGTGTTAGTTTTTATTTTCATCATGAATAAAATCACCACCTTGTTTTTACCTTTAGCAAAGATAAAAAGTTTGTGCCACTGATGAGGGCCCAGATTAGGGCCTCCTTTGACGGTGAGATAATCACTCTTGAGGTAGAGTCTTCTGACACCATTGACAACGTGAAAGCCAAGATTCAAGACGAGGAGGAGTAAGGACCCCTGTCAAGACCATCACTGGCAAGACGTCTTGTTTCCGACTAGCTGGGGACTTCTCCGACAAGTTCCCTACTAAAGGAAGCCTCGCACGACAAGTCTCCGCCTCGCACGACAACCAACTCGTTCATACGAGCACTCTCCGTCTCCGACCAAGACGCGGCCCATACCACGTGGCGCGGTCTTAGCACACGAACTCTTCCGATACGACGCGTGGGGTGCCAGTTCCCCATGCCATGCAAGCACACCAGCTGGCGGCACGCGCGGACGGTCGGCCCTGACAAAAGCCTTAATGCAGCTCTGCTCAGCCGCGCGGCCATCAACTCGCCGTCACATCCGGCCCTGCAGCACGCCAACTCCGACCGAGGCACTCGAGTGCCCCCTACAATTAACACTCGCCTACGATTAGGCCTTAACGTGGCGAGCTCATCCTGTCCTCGGACGGGTTGAGTCAGCACCAAACAACTCGGAGGAAGTGCCAGGCGTCCCAAAGTGAACAGCCCCGCCAGGCCACGCGGCGGCCTCTACGACAACACGGCGCGACTCCTCTTCAATGCGCCCTGACGGACAGCGACGCTCTAGAGGACGTCCCAGCAACCAACACTGTAACTCATACTTTATTTTCCCTTTTTGCCCCTCCCCCTTGCGTCTATAAAAGGGAGAGGAGGGCAACCGTCACAAAGGCTGACGAACCGAACACTAGCATCCTAGGGACTTGGGCTCGACACCCTCTCCCGACTAGTTTGTAACCCCTACTACAAACAACCCTAGCACGTGAACACGGTAGCTCGACACTGGATGTAGGGTGTTACTCCTCAGAGGCCCGAACCAGTATAAATCCCGTTGTCTCCTACGCTAACCATCTGAGTCCGACACACGACCGATACAAATTTACTCTCCGGCGGTAGAGAACCCCGACAGTTGGCGCGCCAGGTAGGGGACTCATCGTGTGTCTCGACGAACTTCACCAACGACTCGGATGGAGGGCCGCAGGGTTTCGCTAACCCCTGGGGCCACCATACGCTTCGGCTCCCTCGGCTTCTTCTACACCGGGCTGGCGGAGTCCGTCGCTGGGCGAACCTTGGCCTGGCCAGCCCGCCCCAACGTCCTGACGGGGGCGGCGGGGCGTGCGGTGTTTGTCCGAGGCTTCTCGGACGAGACGATCATGGCCATGTTGGGGCCTAACCCAACACAAGAGCGTTTTAGGCTCGCCGCCTACTACCTCACCGACCTCGCCTTCCAGGCCAGCGGAGCCGAGCCGCTCGCCTGGGGGGAGTTCATGGAACGGTACACCGCCATGTACCCCCGTGGACAGCCAGGCCTCCCGGACGACCCGGTGACGGCCTACGTGAATGATCTATGAGCGACCCACGCCTCTCCGGGCTCCGCGACAGCTCGGAGGGCACCGTCGGCATGGGCGCGCGACCCCACGCGTCACTGCTTCGTCTGCGTGACATCGGCCTCAAGCAGCTCCACCGACCCGGAGCCGGCGCCGTGCCACCGACGCCCAATGCAGGGCGCGCCTCGACGAGCTCACCGAGGCCAGGCGCCAGCTTGACGAGGAGCTGGCCAACCTCCACAGGGAGCTCGGGGAGGACGGCGGGCCTCGTAACACGCCGCCGGCTCCGCAGCAGGTCCCGGTGTAGGAGCAACGCCGCGAGGGAAACAGCGAGCGCAGGAACGTCGACCCACCGCTGAGCAATCCAGGGCCCGCGCCCCGATGCCGCCGGCTCGAGGACGCACGCGCGATAACAACCGACGTGCCAACGGGGGCGCGAACGTCGACGCCAACACCGATGGTGACGCCCCGCCACTCTTTAGGCGGGCGTCGCAGAACCTAGCCGCAGCGGCCATGCTGCTGCGCGGCTGCCCGGAGGCGGCGACCTCCGAGGAGAGAAGAGTGCGCCAACAGCTCAAGGCGCTACTCGAAGCGGCGGTAGCACAGCAGGTGAAGAGTTCCGCCTCACGCCAGCGGTCGGAGCGTGACCGAGGGGCAGCGCCTTCAGCGCATCACCCAAACCCGCCCCCCTACCGGCATCAGGATCGTGGAGATGGGGTCGGGGCCGCGGCATCAGCGGTCAAGAGCCATCTCGGGCCCAACCGCGACGCTCGGGACACCATCGAAGCTCGCCAACGGGCAGCGAGCGTTGACAACCGCCGCGACGAGCACTGCCCACACCGACACGACGACGGGGATGCGGGCGACGCTACGACAACGACGACGACCGCGACCGCAGTTGGTCGCCAAACCAGAGGGGCCCGCGAGCTTTCGGACAAGGCGTGCGGGACGCGAGGTTCCCCTCGTGTTTCCGGGCTCCGACCAACGTCCCCAGGTACGACGGGGACACCAACCCCAGCGTGTGGCTGGAGGACTACCGGCTCGCGTGCCACGCGGGCGGAGCGACAGACGACCTCTTCATCATCAAGAACCTGCCACTCTACCTTGGCGACTCTGCACAGACCTGGCTCGAGCACTTGCCCCGTGGCGAAATCAACGGCTGGACCGACCTGTGCCGGGTTTTCGTCGGTAACTTCCAGGGCACGTACACCCGCCCCGGCAAGCAGTGGGAGCTGCGAAACTGCAAGCAGAAGCCAGGGGAAAGCCTGCGCGAGTACATTCGGCGCTTCTCCAAGTGTTGCACCGAGCTCCCCGGCGCGACGGACAACGACGCCATCTCGGCGTTCGAGAACGGCACGACCTGCACCTCCCTGATCCATCGATTAGGGCGCCGCATGCCCCGTACTACTCGGGAGCTCCTCGACATCGCGAGCAACCACGCGGACGGCGAGGAGGCGGCGACACTCAACACCCCTCAGGGCAAGGGGAAACAAGTCGTGGACCATGACGAGGGGACGTCCTCACATTTCAAGAAGAAGAAGAAGAAGAGCGACAAGCGACGGCGTGACGACAACCTCGTCGCAGCGGTTGAGCGCAGGGCGACGCGGCCCAAGAGCAACCCGGCCAAGAATGGTCTTCTGAAGGACCATTTCGAGAAGCTCTTAGATACGCCGTGCCCCCACCATGAGGTCCCCGTGAAGCACGCACTCAAGGACTGCCGCTTGATCAAGAACTACATCAACGGAACCTTGAAGCCAAGGGCGGCGGACCCACCGAAGAAGGCCGCGCCGCCACCCGACAACGACGATGACGACGCGGAGGCTCGGTACCCCGGCGAGGACGGCGCAGTTCACATGATCTTTGGCAGATCCCTGGCACGACCGTCGAGGCGCCGAGAGAAGTTGATCCGGCGTGAAGTCCTCAATGCCGACTCCTCGATGCCGTCCTACCTAAAGTGGTCGGAGGTTCCGATAACCTTCGACCGCAAGGACCACCCCGACCGCGTACCACAGCCGGGAGCCTACCCACTAGTGGTGGCTCCCCTGTTCAGGTCCAAGCGGATCCACAAGGTCCTAATGGACGGGGGAAGTGGCATCAACGTGCTCTATGCGTCAACGCTTGACGACATGGGCATCCCTCGATCCCAGCTGCGGCCGTCGACCGCACCGTTCCACGGGGTCGTCCCTGGAATGGAGGCTCTCCCGATCGGGCAGATCGATCTGCCCGTCACGTTCGGGGACCTGCAAAATTTTTGCACAGAAACCCTCACCTTCGAAGTGGTGGGGTTCTCGGGGACGTACCACGCCATCCTCGGGAGGCCAGCTTACGCGAAGTTCGTGGCGGTGCCCAACTATACGTACCTGAAGCTGAAGATTCCCGGTCCGAAGGGGATCATCACAGTAGGGACCACGTACTAGCGCGCATTCGAGTGCAACGCTGAGTGCTTCCAATTTGTGGAGGCACTGATCCGGTCCGAGAGGCTCCGCACCGAGCCTCCCTCCGAGGACCAGGAGATCCCCGAGTCGTCCAAGCGAGCGGCATGCTCTTTCGAGCCCGCCAAGGACGTCAAGGATGCGGCCGTCTCCGACGACGGCCGTACACTCCGTATTGGGACGACGCTCGATCCTAAATAGGAAAGCGCGCTCATCGACTTCCTCAAAGCGAACCTCGACGTGTTCGCATGGAAACCCTCCGACATGAAGGGAATCCCGAGAGAGGTTGCCGAGCACAAACTGAACATCAAGCCGGGATTGAAACTGGTGAAGCAACGCCTACACCGCTTCAACGACGAGAAGTGCAAGGCGATTGGTGAGGAGATCAAAAGGCTCCTTAGTTCAGGGTTTATCTGAGAAGTTTTCCACCCCGAGTGGCTTGCTAACCCTGTACTTGTAAAGAAGAAGAATAAGAAATGGAGGATGTGTGTTGACTACACGGGCCTTAACAAGGCATGTCCCAAGGATCCGTTTCCTTTGACTCGCATAGATCAGGTAGTCGATTCAACAGCTGGGTGCGAAACCCTCTGTTTTCTCGATGCGTACTCCGGGTACCACCAGATAGCGATGTGCATAGCGGACCAACTCGCAACCTCGTTCATTACTCCGTTCGGCGCTTACTGCTACAAGACGATGCCTTTCGGGCTAAAAAACGCGGGCGCCACGTTCCAAAGATGCATGCGACGGGTCTTCGGGGAACTTATAGGGCGCATCATCGAGGCGTACGTCGACGACATTGTAGTCAAGTCAAAAAAGACCGGCGATCTAGTCCCAGACCTCACGGAGGTGTTCGCAAAGCTGAGAGAACACGGGGTGAAGCTTAACCCCGAGAAGTGCGTTTTCGGGGTTCCGAGGGGCATGCTCCTCGGCTTTGTCGTGTCGGAACGCGGCATTGAAGCTAACCCCAAGAAGATCTCGGCCATCATGGACATGGGGCCGATCCAAAACTTGAAGGGCGTGCAACGTGTCACGGGCTGTCTCGCAGCTCTTAGCCGTTTCATAGCACGGCTCGGAGAGCACAGCCTGCCATTGTATCGCTTGATGAAAAAGTCCGACCACTTCGCGTGGACTCCTGAAGCTCAGGAAGCGCTCGACTCCCTCAAGAACATGCTGAAAAGTCCACCGATCCTCACGGCTCCAGCGCCCGAAGAGCCGATGCTTCTGTACATCCCTGCGACGACCCAGGTGGTCAGTGCTGCGCTGGTGGTCGAGCGAGAAGAACCCGGAAGGTCACTTAAGGTCCAGCGACCGGTCTATTTCGTGAGCGAGGTACTTTTCGACTCAAAGACCCGCTACTCACAAATGCAAAAGCTCGTGTATGCTGTCTTGATGACCAAGCGCAAGCTCCGCCACTACTTCGATGCGCATCCCATCACGGTGGTGTCCAAGTACCCGCTCAGAGAGGTTATTCAGAACCCCGAAGCCGAAGAGAGGATAGCCAAATGGGCACTCGAGTTGATGGGGCAGAACATCTCGTATGCGCCCCGCAGTGCCATCAAGTCCCAAGTGCTGGCGGACTTTGTTGCTGAGTGGACGGAGATCCAAACTTCGCCGGCACCCATCGAGCACGAGACATGGACCATGCACTTCGACGGCTCGGTCATGAAGGAAGGGGCGGGCGTAGGCCTTGTCTTCATCTCGCCTCTGGGCATGCGCATGGAGTACATGGTCCGACTATATTTCCTAGTTTCCAACAACGTCACCGAGTACGAAGCGCTCATCAACGGCCTCCGAATAGCAGTCGATCTCAGGATCCGTCGTCTCGAGATCAGAGGAGACTCAGAACTCATCGTGGATCAAGTCATGATGGAGAAAAACTATGTTGACCCGAAGATGGCGGCGTACTGCCAGGCCGTCCGTGAGCTGGAAGTCAAGTTCCATGGCCTCGAGCTCCATCATGTGCTGCGCGACTACAACAAAGCTGCCGACGTCCTCACCAAGACTGCATCGAGTCGCAAACTGGTGCCACATGGTGTCTTCGTGAGCGACCAACACGTACCCTCCGTACGTGTCGAAGGGGAGAACCCACCGGAGCCTGAAGGACCAGAAGTCGTGGAGATCGACCAACCACCCGAGCTGAACCTCGAGGACCCGGATTGCCGCTTTCCCATCCTTGAGTGGCTTGTCGAGGGGAAGTTGCCCTCCGACCAAACGGAGGCACGCCGCATCGCACGACGAGCTAAAGCATTCATCCTCATCGAAGGCGAGCTCTACAAACGAGGTGCAGCAGGCATACTCATGCGGTGCATCCTCGGGGATCAAGGCAAGGAACTGCTTCGTGAGATCCATGCCGGCACGTGCGGACACCATGCCGGCCCGAGGACTCTTGTCGGAAAAGCTTTCCGACAAGGTTTCTACTGGCCCACGGCAGTGGTGGACTCCAAGGACATCGTGCGTTGCTGCGAAGAGTGCCAGTTCTACGCCCGACAAACTCACCTCCCGGCGCAAGCGCTTCAAACCATCCCCATCACATGGCCCTTCGCTGTGTGGCACCTCGACATGGTGGGGCCGCTCTGACAAGCGCCCGGGGGCTTCACGCATCTCCTCGTAGCGGTCGACAAGTTCTCCAAGTGGATCGACGCTCGACCTATAGTGAACATTCGCTCCGAGGAGGCCGTAGCGTTCTTCACCGACATCATCTATCACTTCGGCATACCCAACACGATCATCACCGACAATGGCACCCAGTTCACGGGGAAGAAATTCCTCAACTTCTGCGACGACAACAACATTCGCGTGGATTGGTCTGCCGTGGCGCACCCAAAGACGAACGGACAAGTCGAGAGGGCGAACGGCATGATCTTACAAGGGTTAAAACCTTGCATCTTCAAACGTCTCGAGAAGTTCCGAGCAAGATGGGTAGCCGAGTTGCGTCCGTTCTATGGAGTCTACGCACCACGCCTTGTCGGGCGACTGGCTTCACGCCTTTCTTCATGGTACACGGGTCGGAAGCGGTTCTACCCACGGACATCGACTACGGCAGCCCTCGAGTGCGAGCCTATACTGAGGAAGGCAACCAAGTCGCGCTCGAGGACGCGATCGACCAGCTTGACGAGGCGCGTGACGTTGCACTCTTACGCTGTGCCAAGTACCAACAAGCTCTACGACGCTACCACGAGCGCAACATACGTGCCCGCGAGTTCCAAATCGGGGACCTGGTCCTCCGACGAGTTCAAGGCAGCAAGGATCGACACAAGCTCTCGCCCCCTTGGGAGGGGCCATTCATCGTCCACCAAGTGCTCCGACCCGGAACATTCAAGATCCGATACGAGGACGGGCGGGTCGTGTCCAACGCGTGGAACATCGAACACCTGCAGCCGTTTTACCCTTGAGTAACTGTTTAAAACTTATACATCAGTGACTAAATGCCGCATGCTTTGTTCATTTGTCTATAAGTTCGAAAACTTCTTGGTTGCCATGTTTCCGTACGTTGCAACTTCTCTAAAGGCTGAGCGGCGAGCGTCCCCGCACCTGTGCCGGAACGCTCCCCGCTCGGGGGCTACCCAGGGTGCGATGCCCTCCTTCTGATTTTTACGATTTTTCAAAAAAAAATCCGACATCTATGTCGTAACCGATCGCACGGGCGAAAGGCTTTTTGGCGGAAGGCTCGACCTTATGAGAAGTAAAGATGATGGCCTGCGTGGGGCACGACGTCGTTGCTCGTTCAACGTTCCTAGCGCCTACGCCTCCGCGGCTACGGTGCGAAGACTTGCGAGCACGGCTCGGGTCCTCAGGTCATTGTCCGACCTCTTCTCAAAAAGCGCTCGAGCAACCGCCCAGACTCCGGTCTAAAACGATTTTGACGACAAACCTCGCAAGTCACTTCTCGAACTCCTCCATGTGCTCAGGGGTTGCGAACGCGTGGCACCCCTTAGCGGTTCGAGAAGGCCGAGCTTCTCGACTCCTACGCCGCCGCGGCTCCAGAGTAGAGCTTGGTCATCTCAAACTCCTAAGGTCTGCTACACGTTATGACGGTCGACCCCGGGTGCTCGGGAGCGTTCGAGCTGTAACACTTTTCGAACAAGTTCTCGATAACATGATGACGTCCATGGTGTTACACATGCGAACTGTTCTTAAATTACATGCACCTAAGAATGATACATCTAAGATGAAGGCCTGGAGCTTTCTGGGTCTTCTGGTGCGTCTCTTGGTAGCAGGTCTAGGTCCTTCAAGGCAGAGTCGGCCATGTCGCGGGCGAAGGTGGCGCAGTCTTCCTCGAGCTCGTCACACTGAGCGTCGGAGATGCCAGGGGCCCAGCTGCCGCTCAGCGCCGTGCGGTCCAACCCCTGGTAGTGCGACTCAAACATGGCGAGCACCCGGTGCACCACCCTGCGAGCGGTCGACAACTCCTGCCGCCTGATCACTTCCGGGAGGCGCCCGACCTCTTCGAGAAGCCTGTCGGGGAGCATTGGCCTGAAGGGAACGCCAAGCTCAGTCATGACCCTGCCAATGGTCCTTGCGAGCTTGGCAAAGTCCTGGATGTTCACTTTGCGAGACTCCTCCGACTCGCGCCGGGCGTCCCTGGCCTGCTCCAACTCAACCGCGATCTGCTCCCGAGCCATCTGGGACAGCTCGAGCTCGGCGCTGGACTTTGAAAAAGTTGACAAGTCGGAATCAACAAATGCGGCACAATCAATTCAGGAGAGAAGCGAGATTGAAATCAGAGCAAATGACTTACTCTCAAGCTGCTCCGACAGCCGCTTGATCGAGTCGTCCTTCTCGATGATTTTGAGCAGGGCGGCGTTCACCTCCTGCGTCTTCTCCGTAAGCTTCATGGTCATCCCGGCACGGTACGCGCGCAACCCTGAAGCCGCGAGAAGAAGAGTCAACACCAACCGGGATAAACCAAAACAGGTCAAAGAGGGAAGCATCAAGGCCCGCTCACCGTCGACATCTTGCGACAACTTGGAGTTGTTCTCCCGAAGCTGGGTCGCCTCATCCGTGACCTCTTGGAGCTTGTTGGTCACCTCGGAGAACTGACGGTTGACCGTCCTGAGGTCTGTTCCGGAGGTGATCAAGTCCTGCTCTAGTTCCGCCACTTTCACCTCGAGCGCCGCTTTCTCCTGGGCAGCGGCCCGGGCGACGTTCTGGGCAGCGGTCTCAGCAGCAGCAGCGGCGCTGGTGGCCTTCTCAGCGGTGTCGTTGGCGGTCGTGATGGCGGCCCGCAACTCCTCGATCTTCGCCTCCGCCCCGGCCAGCCTCGTCTCGAGGCGTTCCCGCTCCGTCGTGGCGGTAGCAGCCGTGGCTTGCACGGCCGTGGCGCGGTCTTCCGCGGACTGCCTGGCGGCCTCGAGCGCGGCCCTCAACGACGCCTCACTCGCCACCACTGCGGCGGCGGCCACGTGGGTGACTACCAGCTGCATCTCCAGCTGGGCTCTCTCTGCTCGGAGCTCGTCGATGGGGCGCACTCTCCTCCGGTCGGACTCCGCGAGTGTCTGTCCCGGGCAAGAGCACATCGATCACGAGTTTCGGAAGAACAGAAAAGACAAGAATAGACTACTGCGTCGAGAAGACTTACCATTGTCGCGGGAAGAATGAGTTCGTCGAACGCGTGATGCGCCCATAAGAGCCCGCGCTCGAGGCTACGACGGGCCTCCGACTCTTCATCCTCGTCGACGGGCGCATCCGCCTCGAAAGCGGCCGCCCACGTGAAGCGGGCAAGGTCGGAGATCTGCGCGCCGCCTTCCTCAAGCTCCGGCAGCAGGACCGCGCCAGAGCCCTCCCCGACCTCTTGGATCTTCGGGGAGGCGACCCCCGTTGCGCTCCTGAGAACATCGTGTTCCTACAGAGTCGGGAGAGTCGGGCTCGCCGCGGGCGCCGCCTCGTCGACAGGGGCGGTGGGCCGGAGAGACAACAACTCCGGTGCATCTGCTGCGGTCGAGTCCGCCACCGCGACCGGGGGCGAGGACGCGGCCAGGGTCAACTCTGCGCTGGTGGCAGGTTCCCTGAGGACCTCCTTAGCTACCTCTGACGTGGCCGAGGACTCGGGGCCTCCGACAACTCCAGCCTGACCCGGCGTCAGCTGTCCCGCCGCAGTCGCATTCGTCGCGGGCTCCCATTGGCAGGCTCCATCGCTTCGGTTGAGGCTATGGCCACGGAGGCAGCGGGCGCGGAGGCCTCGACCCCCGACTCCACCGGCTCGGCCAGCATCCGCTCCAGCACGGCCTCGTAAACGTTCCTGTCATTACCTGACAGGTCGGGAGCGTCGAGGTCGATGATTTCAAGGAGGCCGGCGGCCATGGCATCAGTCGTCGACGCCTCCGCCGCGACGCCACCCGCCCGCGTCGCCGCGGGCACTGAAGTTCCCACCGCTGTTGACACCTCGGCCTCGTTTCCCCTGGCCGGTGGTGGCGGGGGCACGGTCTGCTCGGAGGACACCACCATGGCGTCACCGCTCCCTGAGGTGGCTTCAACCAGCAGCTCTGTCGCCGCCTGGGTGGCGACCGCCTCAGTAGCCGTTTGCCCCCCGCCCAAGTTGTCGACACCCGACGAAGGCGGTGCCGCCACCGGCTCAACCACCTCAGTGGCCACGACCAGCCCGCTCTTGGCCCGCTCCGCCAGCGGCTCGGTGTAGGGGGGCAACGAGTGGGACTCGGACGACGGACCGCGTGCACCCAGCGCTGCGCGCTTCAGGGGCGCAAGGCTGAGCACACTAGTGTCGGCGCGGCTGAAGCAAACACGAATTGAGATCAAGAGATGAACAAGATAAAGAACTCAAGAACGACGAAGGATGGCGGGCAGGAGCTTACATGCTGGATTGGACGCGGACCCGTTTCGCCGGCCTGTCTGATGAGCCCTGCTCAGGGGCTGATCTCTTGGCCCCAGCCGACTCGGAAGCCGACACCCGGTGTTCCGCCGGCACGAGGGCCGGTCCAGCTCCCCCCGCCGACTCGAGGGCGGCGCTCCGCTCCCTTGGTGGCTCGGGGGCTACCCTCCCGACCTCCGCCGCGTCGGAGGCCGACCCCTGACTCCTACCGGTGGAGAGGGGAACTTGCACGGCCGAGGCTCCACTGCCCCGGATGATTAAAGATTGAAGGCACCGTGGAGGGACGCTCGAGTCCCCTCCCTGCGGCGCGCTCGGTGTGGACGTCGGCGGGGTCGACCTCGCCTTGGACGATGAACGCCTCTTCAAGGAGTCCGAGTCCGGACGGTTGGAACTGTCGTAGAGATGGCGGGGGGAAGACTCGTGCTCCGCTGACCGCTTAGGCGGGTCATCCCGACGTGGAGGATCCCTCCGCCCCTCAGAGGCGCGCGGGCCGCCAGGCGCCGTCTGAGAGCGGGTCACTCTCTGATCTTCTCGGGCGGGGTGGGCCCCCGACTGCGAGCTCGAGCCCGCACCCTTCTCGCGGGCCGCCGGCTCTGGCCGCCGCGACGAGCTCACCTCCACTGCCCGGCATGGTAAAGGCGAGGGCGACCCGGACATGTCGCTCTAGTCGACCACCACGTTGGGCTCGTCTCCACTCCACGGCGGCGATGGCGACGGATCTTCATTGGAGGAGACGTTGCGCTCCCCCGCCTTTTAGCGCTTGATGCGGTTATCGTTCCAATCGCGCTTGGCGATCTCTTTCTCCTTGTGCTGCTCCTTGCGCTCGGCCCTCCACCACTCCACGGCCGCCTGGTTGCGTTTGAAGATCGCCTCCTCCGGGAGAGGCGCCTTCGCGGGCACGAGGTGAGAGCACTTCAACTGGAAGAGCAAGGGGCGGAAGAGTTAGTGGTCGTCGAGAATCTCTGAGAAGATCAAGATCAATTGAAGGCACCAAGCTTGTCGGAAAGCTTATCGGAGGAAGAAATCACTTACGAGTTTTTCCGTCCCCTCGTTGGGGAGCATCGGAAGAAGCTGCGGCGGCGGCCACGCGAAGGTTGACCACCCGATGGCCACCGACACGCGACACTGGATCTCGTCCAGCGACGGGAGCTCGGGCGCGGTCACGATTCCTGCCCAAGGGGCCCTACTGGCTGTCATTTCGCAGGGGCGCAGAGGCCGCCTCCGGAGCGGGACAACCCCCGGGCGTGGTACTGACCAATGACGGCCGCTAGATCGACCCCGACGTCCTGAAGGCGGGCCAGCACTGCCCAGAGATCCTTGAACATCCTCTCCTGCTCTGCCTTCAGAGGACCATCAGTCCAACTCCTCGGCGCTTGCCCGATGGAGTTCCCAGTGAACGACGGCAGCGCGTGCTCAGGGTTGTTCTTGAGGTAGAACCACCCCTTGTGCCAGCCGCTGTTCGTGCTGGTCAGCGAGAAGGGGATGTACTTGCTGCTCCGGCCCTGCTTCATCCGAAGATTGGCGCAGCCGATGGTCGCCGCGATGGGGCCGTCCTTCAAACACGCGAACATGAAGAAGTACTCGAAGAGGTGCCAGTGGGCACTGATCCCCAGGTACCCTCGCACAGCACCTCAAACGCCGCCATCTGTTGGACGCCGTTCGGGTTGAGGTGTTGCAGCTGGAGCCCGTACTCGTAGAGGACCGCCGGATGAACCGCCCGGCCGGAACAGAGAAGCCGCGCTCGTGGAAGGCCACGAACGAGACAACGTACCCTTTCGGCGGGTGCGGCACGGACTCCTCCCCGGGCACCTTCCACTCCACGGCATCGGTGAGTGGAGGGAGCTGCCCGGCGGCGACGAGGCGGTGCAGCATTATCCGGGACACGTTGGAGCGCGACCAGTTTGACATGGCGACGACGAGCTTTTGCGTGCGACTCCGGCAAGAGCGGTGGCGGCGTTGCGGGCACGAGGAAGCGAAAGAGGCAGATGGCGAAGGCAAAGGAAGAGGCAGGGGAATAAAAGTCCCAAACCCTCGGCCGGCGCGCGGTTAAATAGAAAGGGGCGCGGCCACCAGCCGTAAATGATGGGCCCATCGCGTCAGGGAAACGCTCGCCCACGCGCGCGCCCCGCCGTGACTGACGCCCGCCCGCGTGCCGCCTCGATTTTCGCAGGTACCCGAACCGTCCCTGCTCCGTCTTTTCAAACCGTCTTGTCCGCCACGTCGGCCACGAAGCCCGCATCGCCCACGTCGCCCACGACGACCACAACTACCTCGACAGACCAACCCAGCACCACGACAACACTACTGAAGTTTAAAACCCCACGAGCGAGTCTACAACTCACTCATGGGCTCGGGGGCTACATCCGGCGGATGCGCTCGCGCGCACCCACCGAGAAGATCAAGAGCAAAAATCGACGCAAGGCCTTTCAACTGAGCCTGTGTGTGAGTCCTTGACTCCCACTCAGGCTCGGGGGCTACTGACGAGGGCCCAGATTAGGGCCCCTTTGACGGCGAGATAATCACTCTTGAGGTAGAGTCTTTTGATATCATTGACAACGTGAAGGCCAAGATTCAAGACGAGAAGGAGTAAGGACCCCTGTCAAGACCATCACTGACAAGACGTCTTGTTTCCGACTAGCTGGGGACTTCTCTGACAAGTTCCCTACTAAAGGAAGCCTCGCACGACAAGTCTCCGCCTCGCACGACAAGTCTCCGCCCCGCACGACAAGTCTCCGCCCCGCACGACAAGTCTCCGCCTCACACGACAACCAGCTCGTTTGCACGAGCACTCTCCGTCTCCGACCAAGACGCGGCACATACCACGTGGCGCGGTCTCAGCACACGAACTCTTGCGATACGACGCGTGGGGCGCCAGTTCCCCATGCCATGCAAGCACACCAGCTGGCGGCACGCGCGGACGGTCGGCCCTGACAAGAGCCTTAATGCAGCTCTCCTCAGCCGCGCGGCCATCAACTCGCCGTCACATCCGGCCCTGCAGCACGCCAACTCCGACCGAGGCACTCGAGTGCCCCCTACAATTAACACTGGCCTACGATTAGGCCTTAACGTGGCGAGCTCATCCCGTCCTCGGATGGGTTGAGTCAGCACCAAACAACTCGGAGGAGGCGCCAGGCGTCCCAAAGTGAACAGCCTCGCCGGCCACGCGGCGGCCTCTACAACAACACGGCGCGGCTCCTCTTCAATGCGCCCTGACGGACAGCGACGCTCTAGAGGACGTCCCAGCAACCAACACTATAACTCATACTTTATTTTCCCTTTTTGCCCCTCCCCCTTGCGTCTATAAAAGGGAGAGGAGGGCAACCGTCACAAAGGCTGATGGACCGAACACTTGCATCCCAGAGACTTGGGCTCGACACCCTCTCCCGACCAGTTTGTAACCCCTACTACAAACAACCCTAGCACGGGAACACGGTAGCTCGACACTGGACGTAGGGTGTTACTCCTCGGAGGCCCGAACCAGTATAAATCCCGTTGTCTCCTGCGCTAACCATCCGAGTCCGACACACGACCGATACAAATTTACTGTCCGGCGGTAGAGAACCCCGACAGCCATGTTGATATATGATGATAGTTGTCGCTTTGTTTATCTTTGTACTTGTTTTATGCATGATTAAGCTAATGCTCTCTTAAAATACAAATCTGAAATTAATCTAAATGCTAGCTTAATCTTTTGCGGAGGTTATGATAAAAATAAGACCCATGGTTTTACATATGCTCTCAAGTTTTGGATGGGTTAAAGATAATTTATTTTTGTTCTTACAAGTAATGCTAACCTTGTCATAAATACCACTTGCATGTTGCTCTACCTATCCAGAGCCATATATATATTTGAGTGCAAAAACTTAGTATACAAGGTTTATATTTGGGTGAGTTATTTCAGGGCTTGATTTCTCTGGCCCGAGACTAAGAAGCTGGTCATTTCGTTTTTGCGTATCTATCTTTTTGCTAGCCTTTCTATCCGTGCATTGTGTATCCCCACATCAGAGATTTCACAAACCTCGCCGGATATCCACCTATAAAACCAAAAATATCATCTTTTGTGTTTACCTCCTTGACTAGAACCTATCATGTGAGTATGGATCGTCAATTCAAGAAAGATCGCAAGATGGTGCCAAGATTGAAGATTTCAAGTATCTTTCCAAAAGGAAAAATATTTCTAGTACCTATCTTATCTCTATCACCTCTTTGCCCGAGGACGAGCAAACGTCTAAGCATGAGGGAGGAGGTAGGTACAATGCAATTTAGAGTTCAAGGGGGGCAAATAAAAAAAAGTGTATAAAGAAAAAGGGAAAAGAAGAAAGAGAAAAAAAGATAAAGAAAAAATGTATGAGAAAAAATATGAGTATGTATAAAAAATATATAATAAAGTGAACTCCCCGGTTCTCTAAATTCATTAGGAATTTCGAAGGTTTCAAGATTAAAGATCCAAACTCATCTTTCCAACCATGTGCAATCCGATAACGAGGACTTCCTTTGTGCCTCGGGATCATTCTTTGCCATTTGCACATGTCCACCTATCTCAAAGTGTGTGTATTTTTCTCTCCCCCTCCTTGATATAATATTATTTTCCAATGACCTTTTTGACGAGTCTCGGTAAGACCATGAGAAGCTTGTCTTGTTTTGACAAAATCTCAATTATAATATCTTGGTAGGACTAAACTTTCCCAAAAAGCTCCACATAAAAGCCTACCACATATATATATGTTTTGAGAGGGAAAGGAGTAGAATGAATAGGCTTGAGAGATAAGATGAGATGAGAGTTCATGAGCAAGATGCAAGGTGGTTTAAATTTTTGAACTTGGTTTAGCACTTTTTCATCTCATTCTTTATTTCAAAATTTCTGAGATCCATTTGAATTTTGGGAGCATGTTTAATACTTGTGGGAAGAGTTTAATTAATATCCACCCTCCGTAGGGATGAAGGCTAGTACGCTATGGAACTCTAACGAACTAAATTTTTGAGAGCATTATGTTTTCTCGTGTACGATCAAGTGCAGGGTTTGAGCAATGAAGGGCAACACTGATATCCATCGAAGGCTTACTCGAGGACGAGCAAGGTTTAAGCATGGGGAAGATGTTGACGGTGAATTTCCGTCAACCTAGCGATGAGTTTACCTTCGGTGTTGGCATCAATTTTATATCTTATCCATTGGTACTAACTCCCTTGATATAACAAGTTCGTTCGTGCATGTCGGTTTTGGAGTTTGATGTTTATGCAGGAATTTAGCGTTAAAAGCAAGACTTTTGGGTAAAGTTCATCAAGCACCTCGTGAGGAGACCATGAATTCCGGTACAAGTCAAGCAATGAAGTGAACATGACTCCAAGAAGCCCAAGGACCAACCCGTGAAGACGGAAAACTCTGAGGACCTGAACAGAAAATGTTGAAGCCTGCAAGACAAGGAGCTCTATCCAAACCGCGGAGAAACTGACGTCAAGGGCCCACATGCAGATGGGAGAAACATCCAGAAGACATGAGAAGCATCATCCACGAAGGAGGCCACGAGATGGGCCAGAATGGGCCCAGGCCGGCCGGCCCAGCCCATTTCTGGGTCCATTCGTGCTCTCCTTTGACCTAGACGATCCTCAGACTATTTATAGTCCCCCTGCCAAGAGTCACGCATCAACTCATTCGCCATTCGCCGCCGAGGAGCAGAGAAGGGAGGGACACCATTCCGGAGAGGAGAGGGTCGAGCTAGTTGTCTAGGGTTTCCCTAGCCGACATGGGAACCTTGCAAGGAAGACCACGTCGGAGTTCCAGGAGCTAGGAGCAAGATCAAGGTAGGATCCCGGTGGTGATCTTGTCTATGTACCTTTGAGTATGTTGAATTATCAAGTTGCAATCCGATTTCTAGCGATCAAGTGCTTCTTCTACGACTTTGATCTCGATTGATTTTTCTTACTTTAAGATCTATTCTCGAGATAGATCATAGAGGGTGTTCTTGTAGCCGTGGTGGCTAGAGGTGCATGCTTGACCTACCAAGAGATTTCAACTTGTCCTTTGGACTCACCCTAGGCTAACCCGCATGAATAGGAGTGCGTTGTGACAGAACGGTGGCTCCAAAAGGTGTGCGTCTTCGGAGTTGGAACGGAAGCCGCGATTTAAAGAAGCTTTTTATGAGATTGAATTTGGTTATTTCTTCTTTGCTTGGAACTTCAACAAGAGCTTGATCCAATCTCTCTAGATTGGTTTTACCTATCCCTCTATATCTCTTGCCACCTCCGGTTTTCATAGATTAGATTCATTTCTTTTGGTGTTCTCTAGATTAGATGCTAAAGCAACAACCTTTCGAAGATTAAAGTGTTTGTGGCTTTATTAGATTGGTTCTTGCATCACACATTTATTCCACGGATTCGATACCTTGGGTTCACACTTAAGGGAAGAAGGGTCCCTTGACTACGACGGAGGATTTGTCCCCTTGCAATCCAAACAAAGTTTGATACGCATATACACCGTCAACATTGGCTCAAGGCTCGAGCGGTGGTCGGCGGCGCCCTCGGCGGCTCGACCCCTCGCGTGCAGGGAGCGGCGGCCGGCGGGATCCAGGGTCTTCCTTCCCATAGGGAGTGGTGGGCTATGGGCAGCCGGGGGCTCGGTGGCTTGGTGCAGGGAGCAGCGGCGGCTTGGGGGCACAGGTGTGACTGCTCGAGCCAGACCGAGAGCGGCGACGGGCGGCGGCTGCTGGTGCTGAATGGATGTGGATGGGATTAGGGTTCGAGTGGCACTAGGGTTTCCATCCTTTATATACTAAATGGACGGATGGCCTACCTGTCATACACAAATGGGTGACCCAACAGGTAAAGAGTATGGGGTAATGAAGAATGCACCCGCACCCGCTTCACCCGATGGGTGAGGTTTTCACCCACTAACGTACCCGTGTGGGCCAAAATCCCCCAAACCCGCACCCTAATAGGGTTTTTACCCGTGGGTTAACGAGTCGCAGGTCCCCATTGCCATCCCTGACATGCACCATTCCTCTTTCTCCTTTCTATTTCTCTTTGCAAAAAGAAGAACCGGCGGTAGGAGAAGCTGACGGGAGGGTGGACGGCGACCAGCGACGAGGGCGCAGTCACCACTGAGGTCCCTTACGCGACTGACGTCGCGCTCATGGAGTTTAACGACATTGTGCCCTCCTCACCAGCATGTTTGTTCCTGACACCAGCCCAGCTTGACGAACGACGGACGGTGGGGACGGGGCCGGCCGCCGGTGGGCGGAGTCGAACACAGCGAGGGCGGGGATGGGCAATAGCGGAAGGCCGTCCTCGCACCCCTGCACGGCGGTCACAGGAGGTGCACATTTGGCGGATCGAGTACGGCATTGATTAGGGGGATAGGGAGGGTGACGCCATCTGTGGGAGAGATGGAGGGCGGCGTCGCCATGGGGAGAGAGGGAGGGTGGCACCGTCACGTTGAGAGAGGTAGGGTGGCTCTGGCGTGGGGAGAGTGGGAGGACGGCGGACTGCGCTGGCTACGGGAGAGAGCGAGGCCATGCGGCGCCGACGTGAGGGAGGGAAGGGGTGGCACTGGTTGGGGAAGAGAGGGAGGGCAGCGCTGGCATGGTGGAGATAGAGGAAGGACGATGCTGGCTGGGGGAGAGGGGAAATTTCAAATTTTGACAACCAATTTGAGTGCCTAGTTTCTCTTGACACCTAAATCGTGACCATTTTAAAATTTGACACCGTGTGCACAAATTGCTTCAATTGAAGGGTCTCTCCTCTAGTTCTCCCTTTCAACGCCTCGTGAAATGACGCTAGTGCCCTCTTCTTCTTCCTTGGTTCTCCTTCTTTGACGATCTTACTGGTCGAACCCCCGCCCGTCCTCTCTCCACCTCGCTGTGGGAGCTCCCGCAACCCTGCGCGGCCTCGGCCCCTTCTAGCTAAACTGCCGGGGGGGCATCATGTAACACCCCAGATTTTTAAGGAATAGTAACCATCTTAATTTATGAGTAGCTAGTGATAGTTTTAAATAATCTTCATATGAGATGTTATGAGCTTTATGAGTGGATTTCTGTGCAGTAGTATAATTGGTATACCTTGTGCATGTTTGGACCTCTTATGGTCAGTTTAGGTGTATGTCTTTCGGAATAAAATTCTTGAAATAAATCAAGCTCAATTAAAGGGATAAAAAGGAAAACCAAGATCATTTTTGTGCAACTCAAATTTTAAATACTTGAACTTCACCAAATGACACCATGAACAGCACCCTTACCTTGGTGAAGTAAAATAAATTTATTATCTTAAATATGTACACAATCACCATCAAATGAGGAATAAAAATCACCCGCGCACATCTTTCTCGAATAGAGGAAGAGTATGTTGAATATCATATCTAGGTGAATGTGGCCACCCATAAACCCCGAATTTATCTCTAAGTTTCAAAAGTGGAATCTTGTTTTAAATTGGACAAATAAATCTTATGCATATGCATCTCGTGTAGAATTACCCGTCGGTAGCTACGAGATCGTCCCGGATCAAGGCGAAGGACCGTTCGAGGGACAAGTGGACATCGTGGAGTACCACAAGACCCAAACCAAAGTTTGGAAGGGCCCAAGGCCTAGTTAGAACTGACATCTGCTTGAAAGGCAAGCACCGGAGCATAATCCTATGATTTTAACTTCCTGCAAATATCTATGCTATGTTTGTGCATTTAAGTTTCAGGAGTTGAATTGAAACCATAGTTGCATGATCCTAGGTTCCTATGTTCTTATACTAGCATGATAGGTCGCTAGTTGCCATGCTTTAGGACACAGTAAAAGTCGAGTGAAATCCTTCACTCGCGAGCTATAGGTTTCTTATGTTGGAATCATAAGATTTAAACTGATATGCTCATGTGGTAAGAGCTTGGGATCGGCTCCGGTCAATAGGTGTCAATGGTTAAGCTTTTGAACGTACTAAACATTTGCCAGAAATGGGACTGGTAAGTCTAGTACCTTCTGGATTCGGCAAGGGAACTCTCTACCACTAATCTTGGGAGGAGTCCCCATTCCTGCAGTAAATGTGGTGCAGGAGTGAACTTCAGGCGGGGTGTACCGTGACCGGATAGCCCTGTACCAAAGACTGTGGACTTTGATCCCGAACCGAGGATGGCTGGGAACGGTCTGGTTGGTGCACACATGGAGTGTGCACTTTTCCGTGTGTTTAGGTCCACCTTGCAAGGTTATTAATCGATCGATCGTCGGCCTCTCACCATTATCTGAGACTGCTTAACTATACAGTCTATTTCCCTTTATGATGGAATTGAGAATTAATATGGATGCTTGATTAATTGTATTGCACAACTCATGTTTGCTGTAGATGCTTACTTAGTAATGGTTAATCAACTAGAATTTGAGCTAAAATTTTGAAAGTAAGGACATACTCTTTGTTGCTTTTCAGCAAAATAATCCACTAGCCAAAAGCCTTACATGTCTAGAGAGTCGGTGATTTTACATCACCCGACGGTTAAGTCTTGCTGAGTATTAGTATACTCAGCCTTGCTTTTGTTGTTGTTTTCAGGTGATGTTTGGGATGGGAAGAAGGCATTGCTTATTGGCATTATGGATGGCCTCCTATAATGCTGCTTTATCGACTAGTATTTTTCTGCTGTATTTATAAACTCTGAACAATTTACTGTTATGCATGGAACTTGGTTTTGTAATAAATAACACTTCATGGGAATTAATGTAATAAATGGTGACTTGTTTATCTCTCGACTCGCCTTCGTGTGAGTTTTGATGTACAATTGTCGATCCTTTGTTATAAGTGATTTACCGGGCTTGACCCGGCAGAGACGACAAGTTAACTCTGTGTTATTGTGTAATGACCAAAGGGAGTGGTTTATGTGATAATACGGAGTTAATTTGGGTGGTTCTGTCACACATCACCCCTGCCAGCCTGGGCCTCGGCCGCGTGGTCGCCCAGTGGGAGTTCACCCCTGCTGTTGCTCCTCTTCTTCCCTCTTCAACTCCCTTTGATTGTTGTCCCCTACTGCGTGTGTTAATCTAGGGGGGAATTGTTTAATTTTTGAGTTGAATTGTTAGCCTCTACCGCTCGTCGTTGTGCATTGCAGCCGTGCTAGAGAACTTCGAGATGCAAGCAAACACTCCCTTCCCTGATTCGAATGGAAATCGAATAGAAGCTGCAGCCATGTCGGAGAGCTTCGAGATGCAAGCAAGCCGCATCTGCTTGCCGATGTCATCGACCATGAAGGTGCGGAGGTCCTCAAGCATGGCATGAGCCGGATTCAGGTGGCGCGAGACCACGGGGTGCACGAGGCGGATGCAGGGCACACATGCCTAATGAGGTGAGATGGACGGGGGATGAAGGTGGGGCGCCGCGTGCCTGCGACCAACTCATGTGACCACCAGAGCAGCGGCAATGGCAGAGGAGCAGAGGAAGAAGAAGAGGGCACCATCATCTTTTCACCAAAGGTTGAAGCGAGAAATAAGGGAGAGTCCCATTGATTGAAGCAATTCATGCACACTGTGTCAACTTTTGGAAGGGTCACGAATTGAGTTTCAAGAGAAACTAGGCGCTCGAATTGGGTGTCAAATTTTGAAATTTCTCAGGGGAGAGAGGAACGGCGGTGCCGGAGTGGGGAAGGGAGGAAGGCCGACAGAGGCGGCATGGGGAAGGGGTCGCGGGAGGAATAAAAGTCAACAAACATTTTTTTCCACTTAGAAGTGGTATTGGTGGGTAATTACTCACCAACTCCACAAGTAGGTTTGGTTTTGGAGTAGCAAAAGAGGTCTTCCAAAACTCCACCTTCATTTGCACTACAGCTCCATGAAGCTGGCAGCTCTACGGAGTTTTAGAGTTGGAGTGTTTGGTTAGAAAATTAGTTGAAGTTACTGGAGTTCAGCTTCGGATCCATGTCAATTTCGTACTATTATTGGCATCTCGTGAATCAACACAACATGAATGCCCTCGGCACGAAAAAGAGGTAGTCGTTTGTATGGCTCATAGTCTAGGAGGGTATGTGATAAATTAAATAAATTTAAGACATTGACCTAGGACTTCCACTATTTTTTATCAAATTTAAACTAGATTATGCCATGCTATCTAGATGTGCAACTCTCATCCCAAAATAAGTTTTGTGATCTATACTCAATCCTAACAAGATACTATATTAAGAAAGTAAAAGCACACAAGTTGCAACTATGAAATGCGCAAATGTAAAAAAAAAGATGAGGGGAAGCAAACTCTTGACACAAGGATGAATCGCATGGTATTGGTAGCCGCAAATAGTTCATGTTGTTGAAACATTCATACAAGAGTATCGTTTTCCGATCATCAAATCTCTCCTGAGACTCCCATTGACTTGCCACAAAGCTCATCCACTAATGCTCGCAACAAGTTCAATTCTCTCCAGGCACCTTGATGTCATCTTCACTAAGAATCTTCTCAATGAAGGAAGGTGATCTCCACGTCCTTGCACACGATCGTCGAAGACGCTTCACACCAAGTTAGAGGGTTGAAGAGTAGCTAGCTGGCTAGTCACTAAGACTCCAAGGTGCCGACACAACTTGCACAAAGGCGGTTCACTCCTAGAATCAATCACAAGTATGCACACCTTGCACTCTCTCTTGTGTAGGTCTATCCTAGGACTAATCACCCTTCTAAGCTTGTGATAAGTTTTTGATAAAACACCTAACTACTTTTGGTGGCTTGTATGTATTCTTGAAGAGTCTTGATCTCCAATGGATGCATGCGCACTCTAGCAACACCAAATTGATGAGTGGTGAGGATAAATAACCCCAATTCCACAAAGAGCCTTTGCTCCAATGGCTAGTAAAAGTGTACCGTCAATGTTTGATGGTCTCATTTTGTGGGCATTAGAACATCCCGTGCCACTGCTAACAACATATATCTGTTGGACCCCTGTCAAAATTACTCTGACACTTCATTCGATGGTACCATCGGAACATCCGGTGCTTAAGGAAGTTGGCCCAAAAATTCTCTAGAACTTTCAAAAGACAATATGATTCCTCTGACGATCACCTTCACAAGGCATTGGAACATCCAGTGCTATATCATTTTTTATGAGTCCTCTAAAAAAATGCTCCAATGCTACTAAAAATTCGGCACCACGTCATTCGGTGCTTCCTGCAACTCAAGTTGATTTTCCAGCTATACCAATTGCTTTGATGCCTTTTCCGATGGTTGCTTTGATGGGCCATCAAAACATCCGATGGTACTGAATTTTGTGAGTTGAGTACCACAACTTGCACACTGAATATACCGTCATCTGGATGCTCATAATTTTTTCTCTATTTTTTTTATATTCACCAATATTTTTTTCTCCATTTTTTGACATTCACCAACTGCTTTTAGTTTAAAAAATGTTGAGGTGTTCATTTAAAATGTTGAGTTTTAAAAATACGTTAAAACATAGTTATATTGGATCTCATTGTGTTCATTAATTTTCAGGAACACAATAGTTTATATAGAATGCAAAACACATTCACGATTTGAGATAAAAAATAGATCAAAAGTTGAAGTCAAAAAGATTCTCTCCATCACACCCATACCGTGAAACAGAAGTTAAATATTTTGTTCTAGAAGATGGATTGGGTTTCTTGGAAACCAGGACAGGTGCAGTTGGGCCAAGAGCTAGTCCTTGCACAGTTGCACGTTCGCACATATTGGGCCAGTCCCACGTACCGAATTCATGCGATTGGGCTTGTAGTCCAATGGTAGGACGGTCCAGTGGGACGCTACCCATCAGGGTTGAAATCCTGGTGCTCGCACCTTTTCCTGAATTTTCCAGGATTTACCGGCGTTATGCGTTAAGTGGTAAGCGACGTTCCCGTCAACAACGAGGCGCCAATGGTGACTTCGGGAATCTCCAGATCTACCGGTGCTCAGTCCTTCGGAGGTGCTCATAGGGGTGAGTGTGCGTGCGTGTTGTGAGCGTCTGCGTTGTACTGTGTGAGTCTAAAAAAAAAGTACCGAATTCATCATCCTAAGAAAGTAGAAACTCTTTACTCTCTCTAACCCTGTTCAAAGTGTGACATGACACGGCTTTTCAAATTAGACTTTGATCATTTATTTATATTAAAATCTATTATTTATGGTCATAACTTATAATCTCAAACATTCGATTACAAATTCAATCATGTCAAATTTATATTGTAAAAATAAAAAATGTTAACCAAATTATGGATTAAAGATTGTAAAGTTTGAATCTTAACATGCATGTGCGCTTTATAAACAGTAAAAATGATCGGATAGAGTATGTTTTTTGGAACTATAATAATTTGTAAGGATGCTTGATGCCCTTTTTTCTTCTTTTTCCCCTGCGAAATTAGACTTCATGCTGGTTTAATTTATTGCCACAAAGAAAGCAACACAAGGTATATACAGCATCAACACACTCGGTTTTACTGTATTTTGAACAGATGAGGGGACTACAACATACAAAAGAGCTTGAAGTACACATATATAGACGGTGCTTATTAGTACTAGCACGCTTTACGGTACGGACAGCATGCTATTACGAGTAGTACCCCCTTCGTTCATTTCTGTAAGGTTTATTATGAAATCTCAAAAATCCACTTCCTATTCTAATTTTTTCTCAAGAGTGACACTTCGGGAATCTTTGGAGCAGTAATTCATTGCATGCACACCTCAGGAGTGAAGCACATGCAAAGAGTAATCGAATGAGCAATAAACTTGGTTGTTTTTCCCCAGCAAAAACTAATGAGGGAAGTATTTCCTTTGGTCTTTGAGCCAAGCAAAAATAAGTCTTGTATAGATGAATGGAAGGAGTACTTTATACATGTGACATGCCAGTTCAAATTAAGGAAAAGCATGGCAATGCAACCTTATCGATCTTACGTACTTCAGGTTCGCACGTACGCATACTGATTTATTCTATTCATAGTTATCATCAGTATATAGTACTGTAGCAGTACTTGGCGTCGATATATATATATATATATATATATCGTGAACCGCGACACTGCCAGAGACATGCAGCTAGCGCGCGGTAGCTCTAGCCAAGGTTTCGGGATGGAGCTAGAGCGCGCTGAGAAGAGCGATGATCCCGTTGAAGGCCGTGACGATGAGGCCCGAGAGGGTAATGGTCGTCGCAGTAACGAGGCCGCCGAGGGTAGTGACGGTGGACACGGGCTGCAGCGGCACGGACAGCGTCCCGGTGGCGCCGCCCAGGGAAACGTTGGGAGTCACCAGCGCCCTGCACTGGTTGCTCAGCAGGGAGGTGACCACTCCAGTGGCCATGCTGAGAATACGGCCCAGGATGAGGGTGAAGGCCCCGTTGCTGTCCGTCGTCGCGGTGGCCACCACGGTGCTGTTGCACACCACCTGCACGGTGGCGTCTGGCCGGCCGGACAGATCGATACATATATACAGCAGAGAGGAAAATTAAACCAACTAGAGGCAATGATGTGTATAGTATAGCAAGTCGTTAGTCGTCCTAACTGGCGAACGGCGGGACCACCGCCACGTTGTTGATGACGCTCCCGAGGGTGGACGTAACGCCGGAGACGATGACTACGGGATTAATGGTAGGAGTAGTAGTAGGCAAGCCCACCACCGCCTGACCTACGGCGGCGGTAAGGAGGAGGAGGAGAGCGGCGAGGAGGACGAGGCTCTTGGGCGCCATTTCGATATCTCTGTGTCGTTGTGTGGCGGATTAGGGTGCTGCAGCATGGACCCGGTATTTATATAGGCGTACGTCGTCCAACGCCCAAGCTCCTCCCTGTTCACCATTCGCGCAGTGTAATAAGCTGCAAATAAAAGGCATCAGAGGAGATCGATGCGTGGGATCGACCCGGCTCGAGTGCGCTCGTGGTGCTTTCAGTCCGCGTCGGCTACGTATGCAGATAATTCAGCACACCGAGACACAAGTTGCACCGGCACGCCGATGATGATGCATGATAACTTCCTCTTTCTTTTTCTTTTCTTTTCTTTTTCTTTTGCAGAAGGAATATCATATATCTTCGTTGTCTCGTCTTCGTCGTCGTATTGTCAACGTGTTGCAAAACTGTTCAAATTAAAGGTTCGATCGCTACCCCCAGATATATATGTGGTACGAGGGCAACATGGGTTAATGTGATCGTAATCGGCCGGATCATCAGTGGGAGACGATCGTGGACGATGTAGCTAGCATGCAGGGTGCACCAGCAGCAGCTAGCTAGCCAGCAGGCCAACTAGGCCACTAGCTACCTCGGTGGCTCGGTGCGTGGGTTGATCCGACTGCGATCTCACCAGGCCAGCACAACAGTGCATGTGCCAGGGAGAGGTTGGATAGGGCAGACCGATGCTGCCGAGCAGAAGAGCGGCGGCGGTGGCTTCACCCGAGCCGAGCCTTTTGTTACGTGCCTGCCGCCACCAGCCGAGAAACAGACGCCGGCCGGCCTGTCGATCGACTCCGACGTCTACAGGTCCACTACGCGACGGATGATTTCCCATGCCGACGGCTGACCGGCAGTTGAATGGTCAGCCGTCAGCAACGCCGCAGATGTTTGCTGAAGTCAATTGATTAAGCTCGCGGCCTATCTGCTGATGCTGATCATAAGAGCAATCGACATGCATGAACCATATACGATTATTACGACCTATGCGGCGGTTAAGCTGTAGTAATAGCATTGATTGTACTCCCTCCGTTCAAAATACTTGTCATTCATAGTTTTTTTAAGATATAATCTATTTGTTATGCACCTAAATATATATTATGTCCACGTACATAATAAAGGGAATGTATGTAGAAAACTAGAATGACAAGTATTTTGAAACGGAAGAGGAGAAGACAAGCTGCTAGTCAATTAATTATTAATACACGCAATAATCTTGAGGAATGCGGAGTACCCATCGATTGGGTCCACTGTTTGGAGGCACAAAAAATTTTCATTCCTATAATAAAAAAATCAAGATATATATGTTTTCTACTATTGAGTGCCATTTGCTAGCGTCATTATAAAAAATTACTCCATTTGGAGTATTACTATTACTTCAATAAGTCACAAATAAAGGATATTTGGTCCCCAACTAATCTATAACTTCTTTAATTAGTTTCTACATACTGTACTTTGCGTATTTACATAGCTTAAAAAATTGCAGAAGTGTATTTGCAAGAGGTAAAACAAATTGCCATCGATATTATTGTAGGGTGCGTGTTGGAATGCATGACAAGCTAAGGGTGCCTTTGACAATCCCGTCAAAAAAAAAGGTGCCTTTGACAGTGACCACTTCCACTAGTACTAGTACGTAAGCTTTTTTCGTATACAAGTGTGATGGGGATGTAGCCTCCACATAGTAAAATTTCATCAATAAACAAGAATATCATTTTTCACAAGTAAAAAACGAGATTATAGGAAACTACCGGAGGATGTCGATCCTCTCGTGCTCCTAGTAAATTAGGCTGGAGATTCCCTTCTCTTCGATCGTCACTTGTGGGCGCCGACCGAGAGTGCTCGTTGTATAAGGTGTAACAACTACTACTATGTTGATTGTAAAGAGGCGCCGGGTAATTCTTCCATGTATGCAAATCACATCATGAGCTGTTTAGATGCGTAAATTTACGTGGATGAATAATGCTTTTGCAGTGCAAAAGTGTAGCAAAAGTGTACATTTTTTGAGAATTTGTTTTTTTCACCGGCTATAGCCAATGTACTCGTCGACATCGAGGTCTCTTGTAACTTCATCAATTTTGAGAACTACCAGTTCGGTCTCTCAAATATTTCATCACTAAACTATCTTAAAAATGTGGCATTCATCCCTCATGTTTCTTTTGGTGCAAATGAAATTCTTAACTAACTAAACCACTTCATTTATTATCCACACCTTAGTTTAGTACTATCTAATGGCGATTGATGCCATTTAATCATCTAACCAATCCCTACTTAGTGATGTAATAGTGCTCAAAGATACGGACGCAGCACCCTCAAACATGACTATCCCATGAAAACTTTACCGGACAAGCTTACGAAACAGACACATTGAACTATTAATACCATTGACTAAACACTAGAGATGTGGTTAAGCTTCGATTGGTAAGATAATTTGCATAGATTAAACTCATGTTATATGATACTAAACCATTGTTAAATTAAGATGAAGATGATAAATGCATCTGTTTTGTTAGTTAAAGGGTTGATTTACACCAAATGAAAGAATGAGTCATAAATGCCACACTTTAGTAATATTTGAGAGATGAAAACTGCATTTGTTTTCTATTTGTAAAGATGTAACCTGTTATATGCTTTCTATAAAAGTCTCACTATCTACCTCCGTTATATAAAAGGTTTGATACAGAGGAGCAGATCGCTGGAACTTAGCCCCCCTCATTCGAAATTCTGGATCCGCCCCTGACTCGGGGGCGTGTCCATGCTCCAGGCATGCCGCAAAATCCTATCTACCTCGGTTCACCTTGTAGAAGTATAGTAGAACACCGACGAATCGGCAATAAACGCTAGCTAGCCACGTCCTTGGACGCAGCACCAGCGAATTGGCTTGTATATTTCGACGCCACCACGACTTTTACAGAGGAAGAGCAGAGGTTGAGCTGGCCTGGTCGGCAACTGGTACGAAGCTCGAGAGGACGTGCACGACCTCACGCATGGTGGGGCGCGCCTGGCTGTCCTCGCGGACACACGATATGCCCACCCGGAAGAGGCGGGCGATCAGGCTGGCAGGCTCCGGCGGCAGCCGCGGATCTGCCACGGCCAGGACTGCCGCGGCGTCCGACGGCGTCGGCACGGCGCTCCGGGCCCAGTGGACGAGGTCGATCTCGTCGCCGAAGTCGCAGAGCGGGCGGCGCCCCGTGACGAGCTCCAGCAGCACCACGCCGAAGCTGTACACGTCCGTCTTCTCGTCCACCCGCAGCGTGTACGCGTACTCTGCTTGCCACACGCCTGACATCTTTGTGATGCGTCCATGCATGGCTGCCTGCTCTAGCAATGCAACATTGCAACAAGATACGGTCGAGGTCGAGTGCTCCGGTCTTACCTGGGGCGATGTACCCGTACGTGCCGGCGATGGCGGACACGCACTCCTCAGCCGCCACCGCTCCGCCGGTGCCGGAGCCGGACGCGCCGCGGCTGAGAAACTTGGCGAGGCCGAAGTCGGCGACGTGCGCCTCCATGGCCGCGTCCAGCAGGATGTTGCTCGACTTGACGTCGCGGTGAAGGATCCTTGGCGAGCACTCGTGGTGCAGGTAGCACAGCGCGCGCGCCGCCTCGGTGGCGACGCGGTGCCTCGTGTGCCAGCCCAGGAGCGCGCCGTGGTCGCCGTGCAGGACCCCGCTCAGCGACCCCGACGGCATGAACTCGTACAGCAGCAGGTTCCCCTCGGCGCCCGACGCGAAGCCCAGCAGCCGCACGATGTTGCGGTGCCGGACGCCGCCGAGCGTGGCCACCTCGGCCCGGAAGCCGTGGTCGCGGCGGCGGCCGGGGCCTGGGAGGCGCTTGACGGCGACCTCCGTGCCGCCCCGTGTCGCGCAGCGGTAGACGGTGCCAGCGCCACCCCTGCCGATGACGTTCTCCTCCCTGAGGGACCCGAGCACGTCGTCGATTTCGAGGTCCAGGTTGTGGAACCGCGTCATCTTCCAAGACACAGGCCGCCGTTTCGACGCCACACGCCACCTTACCCCGAGGAACACGGCCATGGCCACCACCACGGTGACCACGGTCGCCACAAGCCACAGCAGCATCCTCGTCTTGTCGCCTCGCGCCCGCGAACACTGCAGACGGTAGCACGAAGCGGCGGTGATGTGCTCCACACAGAGGCCGGGGTTGCCTTCGAAATCTGACGCGTCCGAGATGGCAAACACCCCCTGAAGTTGTGACTGTGACACACGGCCGGTGAGGTTGTTGTAGGAAACATCAAGGACGCCGAGGCTGATCATCTCACGGATCTCCAGTGGAAGCTCACCGGAGATTCTGTTCCTCGACAGGTTCAACGTTGTTAGAACCTTCAGATTTGTGATCTTGTTCGGTATCTCTCCGGTGAGCTGGTTGCGGCTGAGGTCTAGAACTGTCAGCGACTCACAGTGGCTTAGCTCTCGCGGAATGCTGGCGGTGAGATCGTTGGCGCTGAAGTTGAGCGTGGACAGCTTCTTGAGCTGCCCGATCTCCGGCGGTACGGCACCGGATAAACTGTTGGACGCCACTGACAAGAAGCTCAGCCCGGCACTGGGAGTCACATCCGGGAGCTCGCCTGAGAGCAAGTTATGGCTCAAGTCCAACATGGTATTCTTGGGGAGATCAAGCAAGCCTACAGGAATGGAGCCATTGAGGAAGTTGTTGTTCAGGCGAACTCTGGTAAGCGTCTTGCAGTTGCCAAGGTCTTCGGGTAATGGTCCAAAGAGATTGTTCTGCATCAGAATGAGAGACTGAAGCCGCCTGCCGGCACAGAGATGGGGCGGTATGGCGCCGGTGAGGTGGTTATCCGTGACATCCAGCGTCAACAACCTGCCGTTCTTGCCAAGGTTGGCCGGGAGTTCCCCAGTAAGGTTGTTTTCCCATACTTGGAGGATTTCCAGCTGAGGCAATTCCCCGACATACTTTGGAATCACACCTTGGAGTTCGTTGCCAAATAGCTGGAGTATTTGCAGCCGGGTTAGGCCGGCGAAGCTTGCCGGTATCTTGCCGGTAAGCTCGTTGAAGGATAGATCCAGGAACTTGATGTTCCTGAGGCTGCCGAGCTCGGCAGGGATTCCCCCGACCAAATTGTTCGAATAGAGATAGAGCATTTCGAGCCGAGTGAGGCGGCCGAGCTCCGGAGGGATAGGTCCTGTGAGATGGCAGTCGGCCATGTCAAGCTCGACGAGGGCCTCAAGCTCGCCGAACTCCGACGGGATGCCACCGTCAAAAGAGTTGTGGTACCCTAAATACATCACCTTTAGTCTCTTGAGCCTCGACAGTGACGGTGGCACACGACCGGACAGCCAGTTGATGCAGAGCCAGAGGACCTCGAGCCCCTTGATGTCGCCGTACTCCTCGGGTATGCTGCCCGAGAAGTAGTTACTACCAAGGTTCAGGTGTCGCAACCTCGTCAGTGACCTGCCGAATGGCGGGAGGGGGCCGGTGAGGTTGTTGTTGTAGACATCGATCACCTCGGCGGAGGGGAAGTACGGTGCCGGTGGTCCGGACGGGAAGAAGCCGGAGATGTTGTTGTTGGAGAGATTGAGGTGGCGGAGGAAAGGCATCGAGGCGAGCGATGCTGGTATAGGGCCTAGCAGGAAGCAGGAGGCGATGGTGAGGCTTGTGAGAGCGTCGAGCAGCGAGACCTCGCTTGCAAGCACGCCGCCGTGGAGAGGGACGCCGGTGAGGTTGATGGCGACGACGCGGCTGGAGGCGTCGCATGTGACCCCGGAGAAGTTGCAGTGCTGCCACGGAGGTGATGCCGCAGTAGACGAGGACGTGATGTCCCAGTCGGCGAGCGAGGTGCTCTTGGCAGCGCTGCGGGAGAGTAGGGATGACTTGAGCTTGGAGAGCGCGTACAAGTCGTCGATCTCCGTCGAGGCTCCCGCGGCGACGGCCGTCGCGGCGAGGAGTGGTAGGAGAAGGCATATGCAGAGATGAGGGTTGTTGTGTTGCACCTGCGCCATTGCGTGTGTGTGGTGGGGCCGTGAGGACGAGAGTTCAAGCTTCATGACACTGCGAGAGACGAATCGAGAACGTACATTATTGGAGTTAGGCACTCCTCGTCAACGTCAACGATGTCGATAGTGATGGTCAGGGTCAGGCGTGCCCAACTGCGCTACCACCATTCATTTTAGCTTTGTAAAGTCGATCGCACCAACAAGCATGCCCCCTTTTCCTCAAGACTTGGGGCGTCGTTTCAGTGTGGTCTTTTTATTGCCTCAACTTTCCCCTCGAAATTATCCGTCCCACTTTTGGCCAATAGGTCCATTGAGCAGTAAAATCTACGAATTGCAATGGAGTTTAGGTGTCTTTCTACCACGCCAGAGATGCGTTCCACTTACGATCTTAGTGGTTGTTTACTGCAAAAAGCCACCTTACACTGGGACTTAAGAGTCTTGCGTGTTAAAGATTTTTTTCGAGTAAAATGCATAGACGGTCCTCAAACTTGTACTCTTGTGTCATACCGGTTCACGAACTCACAAAGTGTCTCACTGAGGTCTCTAATCGTTGTTTGGGTCTCACTGCATGTCCAAATGGGTCTAGACCCGTGATCCGCGAGGACGTGGCATACACTTATGTGCCACTCGTCTCCATCGAGCAGCCGCTCCCCGACACCTCTCTCTCCCTCTCCCTCCCCCCTCTCTTTGCGCTCCTCCTCCGTGTCGATCTCGAAGAGGAGCCCCTCCTCCTCGACATTCGTCGTGCCAGTACCGCCACTGCCGCCTCCACCTCCTCGTCGCCCGGGCACGATAGCACCAGATTCAGAACGGGGCACGCCGACGCTCAATTCGAGGTGAGGCAGGGTGCGGATGAGGCAAGGAGCAGAGGCCCTGATGGCGTGGTCGTTGTCCGCTGCTCCTCGGCATGACAACAAGCTCCCATGCGGCGGACATGTGGGAGTGGGGCGCGGGGGGCGGGGTGGAGCAGGGTGCGGGTTTGCGGAGCTCTCTAGCCTTTGCGAGCATGCGCGGCCCCGGCAACGGCGGAGGCAAGCCGCCTCTCCTTCCTCCCTCTCCTCCGGTGACAGCTGGGCTAAGGAGCTGGAGAAGGACGCACTGAGGCGGGCGGTGTCGATGAGGCCTGCCGCAGCGCATCCATTCGGACCCTCTGGCGGCGGTGGAGGAGGGGCCCCTCCTATAGTATTCCAAATGGACCGGGCACGAGGCACGACCCTCAAAAGCACGGCCTTAGCACGGCTCGAGGCACAATCAATATTGCTTTAGTGCTTGGGCCACCACTTCGGCCCATAGTGCCGGCCCGAGGCACGGCTCGATTTTGACTGACCCGATAAGCAGCCCGATAACAAATCCACATCTCATATAAATACCTAACCCTAATTTCTTCCCCATTCTCCCACTCTCCCCAATCCAGCCGCCTCCTCACTGATCCTCCAGATCCCGCTGGCGCCGCCCGCCACTCTGCTCCTTCATCCTCCGTCGCCGCCCGCCCTCCCTCCCTGCTCCTCCTCCAGCCTCTGCCGCCGCCCTCCCTTCCTGCTCCTCTTCCAGCGTCCGGCGTACCTCCAGCCGCAGGGTTGGAGATCCGCCTCGACGCTCCAAAGGCGCCGCCACCGCCTCCGTCGTCGAGGGACGGTGCTCCGGATGCCCCACGCCGGCCTCCGCCAAGGGACGCCGCCATGAACGCCGCGCCGGCCTCCGCCTCTGCTGTCGAGGGACGGCGCCTTGGACGCACCGCGTCGGCCTCCGCCGACTGCCGTCGAGGGACGGCGCTCCGGATGCCCCACGCCGGCCTCCGCCAAGGGACACCGCCATGAACACCGCGCCGACCTCCGCCGCAAGGGGCGCTGTCCGCGGATAGGGCCGGGCTGGGTCGCGGCCCATCGGACTGTCTTCGGCGTCGTGCCGGCACGACCCGAAAAATCGGCCTTAGGGCCGTGCCTAGGCCGTCAGCCAGGCACGACGCCCCGATACGGTCCGGCACGAAGAATCCATCGGGCCGCATAGTGTCGGGCCATTTAGGGCTAGGGTCGGGCGGCCCATTTGGAATTCTATAGCCCCTCCCTCCCCGTGGTCTCCCTCAACGGCGCGGAGGCGGCAAGCTCGGAGGTGCAACCACATCGGCATGGCGGCGCTACAAAGCTCTTTTTGCCCTGTCCACGTCAATATCCACGTTGGCATACCATGTCAACACTGATGACTTTTAACACTTGATTGGTCCTTAATGAGATCCGAATAGCGATTAGGGACTCAGTGACACACTTTGTGAGTTCATGAACCGGCATAATACAGTGGCGTAAGTTTGAGGGTCCCTCATGCATTTTACTTTTTTTCCCTATGTGGGCCGTGATGTGATGCTAGCTCCAGCTTCTTAATGGAGAGGAAAATCATGAATGATTTGATGATCCACGCCTAACCTCAACTCCTCAAGGATGCTCCACTGCCTTCGTGTACCACCCAAAGGTCACTAACGGCAAAATTTGGGCACTGAGACAAGGAGCCGCGGCGCAAACGCAACAGCTCTTTTTCGGATCAAGAGCATCCTCCTCCCATCGCTACGGTGCCAGCCACAAACTTCCAAGTTACAACTGCTTGTCATTCCCTCCTTAGCTCAGTTGCTAACAAATGCCCTTTCTGTTAAAAAAGCTAAGTAATCACTTTGTTCCTGTCACTATGGCAATGATTTAATCAATCAAACAAAGTCGTTGAGCTTCTTCTCCGGTGCGCCTCCCCCGAGTCCGAGATTTGTCTGTTCCTCAGAGCCGACCCATAGTCACACCTCCACGGCACCGCCGTCCGCGGTCCCTATCTCCCCCGCCCCCGACCTCCATGGACAAGAAAGCCGCCATGCCTAAGAAGCAGCAGACCGTCGTCCTGTACCCCAGCCCCGGCGTCGCCCACGTCGTCCCCATGGTGCATCTCGCCAAGGTCTTCCTCAGCCACGGCTTCGACGTCGCCATGGTCATCGCCGGGCCGCCCGCCGGCTCGCCCGACTTCCGCATCGTGGACGTCGACGCCGTCGCCGCCTCCAACCCGGCCATCACCTTCCACGTCCTCCCTCCGGTCCCCGACGCCGACCTCGCCGTCCCCGGCAAGCCCCCGTTCCTCCTCACGCTCCAGGCGCTCCGCCGCTACGACGGCGAGCTCGAGCGCTTCCTCCGCTCCATCCCGCGCCGACGCCTGCACTCCCTGGTCGCCGGCATGTTCTCCACCAGCGCGGTCGACGTCGGCGCGAGGCTGGGCGTCCCCGTCTACGTGTTCTTCGCCTCGGCGGCCGCCACCCTCGCCGTCGTGGCTCAGTTGCCGGCGCTGCTCGCTGGCAGGCGCGCGGGGCTGAAGGAGCTCGGCGACGCTCCCCTCGAGTTCCTCGGCGTCCCGCCGTTCCCGGCATCGCATCTCGTCATGGAGCTGCTCGAGCACCCGGAGGACGAGTTCTGCAAAACCATGGTGGACGTCTGGACGCGCACCACGGACGGCGCCGGCGTCCTCGTCAACACGTTCGAGTCGCTGGAGAGCGCGGCGGTGAAGGCGCTGAGAGATCCCCGGTGCGTCCCCGGCCGGGTCCTGCCCCCGATCTACTGCGTGGGCCCGCTGGTCGGCGGCGACGGCACCGCCGGCTCAGCGGATCAACAAGGGAGAGCCGGGGCCGAGAGGCACGAGTGCCTCGCGTGGCTCGACGCGCAGCCGGAGGGCAGCGTCGTGTTCCTCTGCTTCGGGAGCAGAGGCACGCACCCACCGGAGCAGCTACGGGAGATCGCCGCCGGCCTGGACAGGTCCGGGCACCGGTTCCTGTGGGCTGTGCGGACGCCGGCCGGCGGCGGCGACCCGGAGGATCCCGGCGCGTTCCTCCCGGAGGGGTTCTTGGAGCGGACCGAGGGCCGGGGCCTCGTCGTCAGGTCATGGGCACCGCAGGTGGAGGTGCTCGCCCACCCGTCGACGGGGGCTTTCGTGACGCACTGCGGGTGGAACTCGACGTTGGAGGCCATTAAAGGGGTGCCAATGCTGTGCTGGCCGCTCTACGCAGAGCAGCTGATGAACAAGGTGTTCATTACCGGGATTCAGATCCTCTGCAGTCGGCTGCAGAGGCTGGCGCGTGGGCCCGACGGACGCCAGGGCCCGCGTGCAGTGAGAGCTGCACTCTGCAGTCGACTGCAGAGGAGCTTCTCCCCATTACCGAGGACATGGGCGTCGGGGTGGAGATGGAGGGGATATTTAATTATTTGTCATCCTAAGAAAGGCTGCTCCTTCAAAAGCCACTTTTAGAATTTAGCTTACAGAATTGCCACCGAAAAAAAGTTTTAGCTACGTATTTGCCATTTTGTCCTACGTGGCACCACAAGTCACCCATCCACGCTGGATTCATGACGCGAAATGACCTCCATGCCCCTGCTTTCCTCAGGTCGGTCATAGCTTATCCTTTCTCGTGTGGGACCCACATGTCATGTTCATCTTCAACCTCCCGCGGCTCCTTTCTTCCTCTGCCCGGTGGCAAGTCAGATCGTCGACCGCGCGCCGCCGGGGCGCTCAACCCTGCTGCCCTGGGCCGCGGCCGCGGCCGCGCCGTCCCGAGGTCTGCCTCACCGCCGCCGCTAGCGGGCTCGGCCGGCGCCCTAGGAAGGAGCAGAGGCCGGCGGCGCCCGTGGTGGATACCCTGACCGCGCGCCGCCGGGGTGCTCAACCCCACTGTCCTGGGCCACGGCCGCGGCCGCGCCGTCCCGAGGTCAGCCTCGCCGCCGCCGCTAGCAGGCTCGGCCGGCGCCCTGGGAAGGAGCAGAGGCCGGCACCATGGGGGAGAAGCAGAGGTCGCCGACGCGAGAGCCACCGAGGGCGAGCCGATTGGGAGCAGGGTGCCGCCGGCGCGTGGACCATGAGCGGGATGCAGGCAGAGTTGAGCGGCCACAGGCCTGCGGCGCGGCCTCTAGAGCTTATGGCCGTCGGGGCGCACAGCTGTGAGCAGGGTGGCTGCCGCACGCATGGATCAGGAGTGGGATGCGGGCGGTGTTGAGCTGTCGCGGCGCAGCCTCTAGAGCTCATGGTCGGCGGAGGAGCTAGGGCGACGGCGCGGTGGTGACCTAGGGCGACGGAGGAGCAAGCTCCCGTGGTGGCCATCGCTAGGCATACTGGCCGTTCGGAGGTTGAAGAAAGCCCTGACGGGTGGGTCCCACACGTCAGTGGCTTGAGAGAGGGAAAGATAAGGGGCACGTGAGTCATTTCACACTATCATTCTAGCGTGGCGCAGTGATCTGGACTGCCACGTAGGACAAAATGGCAAATATGTAGCTAAAACATCTCTCCAGTGGCAATTCTGTAAGCTAAATTCTAAAAGTGACTTTTGAAGGAGCGTCCTTTCTTAGGATGACAAATAATTAAATATCCCGAGATGGAGGGGTACAGGGTGGGCTTCGTCAGGGCCGAGGAGGTGGAGACGAAGGTGAGGCTGGTGATGGAGTCCGACGAGGGCAGGGTGATCAGGGATCGGGCGGCGGCACGCAAGAATGAAGCAGTAGCGGCGCTGGAGGACGGCGGCTCATCGCGGGCCTCGTTTGCTAGGTTCTTGTTAGATGTAGAGAATTTCGATAAGCAGCTTGGGAAGTAAGAGACGCTTATTTGGCATCCATGCAACTCATTCCCAAAATTTCTACTAATAAACAGCATCTGCTACCTCTAGTTTTTCACCTTAACCTGCTAAAAAAATTTCTAAGGTCGGCCTCCATCAATTTTCCCAACCATTGGATCTCAATCACCAGATCCTCTTCAGCTTCATCCTGCTAGCAAATGGGCGGGCAACTCAGCCAGATGATCCAAACCTGACGGCAGAGGGGCACTACCAAATACACCAGTGCTGCGGCGATCTTCAACGACCATGGATATGTGAAACTGGGATCTTCAGCGACCATGGATATGTGAAGTTGGGCAAACATTTAAACGCCCAGCAGCCTACAAGTCAAAACAGTCATGTTTCACTGAACCTTCAGACTTCCACCAGCGTGCAATGTTTCAGATTAAGCTTCAGAACTGCATTACCAGTTTACCACCCTGTCATCACCAGTGGGCAGTGGCTCCATGTTAATCTTCTCCAGGAATTCAGAAAACACGATCCATCTCTGTCAGCAAAGTACAACTCCCCCACTGAGTTGTGCAATGTGCAGACCCAAACAGACATTCTTGCTGGCTGCAAATGGGCGCTGGCCTCTACTATCAGGTTCTCACAGCCTGAGCTTATCCTGAAATTGCCAGCGCCCAGGAAGGGGTATGAATGTATGATCTTCGGACAACATCTACTACTGACGAGGCGCTAACAGCTCCAGCTACCAACAGTTTCCAGACTCAGTAATTCATTTGTGCACGCACCAAGAGAGCGATGCAAATGGTGCACAATGCACAAGCAACAGAAGCATCCCACAAATACAGCATTATCAAGAGGTTCGAAGAACACACCTTCACCTAGTTATATGCACCATTCAAAATAACAGGCAGTCTGCCTCAACCAACAACACGTGTGCGCGAACAGACGCTACACACCACCGATTTACCATAGCAGTAGAGGAAACAAACTAATAAAACAAGTCAGCAGGATGATCCCTGCAGCAAAGACTTCAAGAGTAGATAGAAACTACACACGGTACACTACAGTAGCATCCAAATAACTCATAGGGCAAGATGCCAAGATAACCCACAACTTCTCTCCATTTCCCTTTTGATGTCTTCTCTCCTCTATCCTACCAAATAAATACTGACCAAAGCATGGAGACTAGCAGAACAGGTCCAGCAGAAAAGTAACAGGTTCTAAAGTGTTATGCAACCAAAAATACCTCACTATGGTTTTCTACCATCACCACCAGACACTTAATTCTTGATTTTGAAGACCTTGCACCACTGAGTCCTTCATGCACTTGAAAAACTTTCTCTTGGTCCCTCAGTCCTCACATGTAGAGGCGGCTCCAACTGCTACAGAAACACATATTAAAAAAACACATAAGCTAAAATGTGGAACTAATTTGCCCTCATTAAACATTTTTCACTCAGAAGACACATGGACTAACAAATTGCCAGAACTCGACTAATAGCTAATTAAAAAGCACAAACTCACAAAGTGAAATGAAATCAAAATTCCTGAGATAAAACTCTTATTTAGTATGTATATCATCACTGGTTATCTGAATTTCTAACCTGTTATGTGACATTAATAGGTCACAACCAAGATTTTTATATACAAGGTTAAAGATAAGAACAAGGCATATCAACAGTACACTGAAGCATCTACAGAATAATATCACAGAGGTAAGGCAAGAGAAGCCGCGAATTATCCCCGTGCCATCTTTAAGTTCTCTCTCATTCTCTGCTAGATGATGCAGATGTCACCTAAAGCGTGACGGCCAGCAGAACAAGACACAGAAAAATCACAGATCCTAAAGAGTTGTGCGATAACAAATGCCCACAAATGCCATCTATGATCTGGATTTAGAAGACATTGCACCACTGAGTCTTTCACGGATCTGAAGGACCCTCCGTTTGTCCGTAACCTGCAGAAGCTGCTCCAAGTGCTGCCGAAACACATTTTTAGAAGGAAAAAACATCAGAAATGTGGTCGATTTTGCCTCATTAGAATTTTTCTAGCCACAGGGACCAATAAGTTGCATGTTATCAGAACTCCTCAAACTCGTCACAGTTGCACAAAGATAATTGCAAGTATCAACAGCTCCGATAATTGTCAATTTGTCACAGTTAAAGGGGAACACCTCTCTTTATTTAGCATGTTATATCATTATTGGTTATCCATATTTCTAACATGTTAGGTAAAACTGAAAGGTCGCAGTAAATAAATTTACAGGGTAAATAACTTTTTGATTCTTCTCCTATTGGATTACTTCATCAATCAGCCCAAATTTAGATCAATTCTGAATACCCCAACATCAGTCCCAAACATTTATATCTATGCATCTGTAGCCAATTTTAAAGGACGGTCCAAAAAAGGATCAGGTACGAGTGAGAATGACACTGTTACAAAGATACTCTTTTACCATAAATACATTTTTAGGACATATATCATCATAATATAATAATGCGCAATATTTCATCATCATGCAGTTAGCTATGGATAGGAGTGCTTGGAAACTTGCAATCAATGTGCCCGAACCATGATTTTTGTTTCTTCTTTTCATGAATACCCTTAACTCTACATGCTATAAGCTTTTGTGTTTCTCCTATCCTTGTTCTTGTGGGTTTCATCTCTAGCCTACCCCAACTTGCTTGGGACAAAAGGCTATGTTGATGTTGTTTATGTCATCATAATATAATAATGCACAATATTTTTAGCTGAAACATTTCATCATTTTAGCCTTTTTTTCATATGTTAGCTAACAAGTTATTTGCTTTCCATAAAAGTAGGGTGACCCTTTGACAAAAAAAAAATCAAGTTGTATTAGCTGAAATATTATTAATTCTAAATATAGGCAAATCCAAAACTAAGCAAATCAGTACCTGGAGTGTAGAAGCTCGTGTAGGGAACAATGAGGCTACTGACATGGCCCTCAGGGATCTTCCTGAATTCACATGACTTCAGATTGATAATGTAGCATCCCCGATCTCGGCATTCCATGGCCCTCAGTAGGGATGAAAACGGATCGGATACGGACAGTATATTTTTTCTCGAATAGTGATATTCATCATATTTGAATCATAAAAATTCAACTTTGAATTTCCGGATACTAATGCGGTACGGATAGTTACGGATATTAAATGTTCGGATTCGAATACGGTCTTACTATTTGAGTGTCTGACCCTTTCGGTCGGTCGGTCGGATGGATAATATCCGTACCACTTTCATCCCTAGCCCTCAGAATGGCAGCAATGCCACGCACACAGTAAACTACCTCAAGTGAAGCCGACATGGTACCAATTGTCTCCAGAACAATGACTTGGCTTAGTGTCCATCCTGCATACCCTTTATTACCAGACACCTTCGACCACAGGTGCAGTTTGGACTCATGCATGGCGGTAAATCCCAAACCTCCATCTGCCATTGTCATGAGCGCAATGTGCATGTAGGGTTTGCGTGCACGTGGAAAGTGGATCACAGATATTTCCTGCGTGCCCAAAACATGTTTCAGGATTTTCTTTCTCCTACAGTTATCAGACATGAAGTGGAGTGCATTCCCCACGAGGGCACTGGGCGTAGTCTTATGGACGTCAGCACGGCGGAGCCGAGCAGAGGCTGGCCCGCTCCACGCACCAGTCTCCAACGAGTAGGTGGAGGCGAACGCCTCCCTTGAGCTGTTGCACACGAAGACCACGAGGAACGGGCCGCGGTGACAGTCGAGATGGTCACAGCCGCCATCCACCGCGGCACAGAGCACCGCCGCAGTCCAGGTGCAGCAGTACGGGTACGGGTGCGGGTACATGTGCTCCGGCAGCTTGGGAAGCCGGTGGTGGTCGCCCGTGATGGGATCCCAGACGACGAGGACGTCCCCCGAACAGCCGAACCAGAAAGTATCCCAGTCAGCCGCGGTGTTGAGGAGGACGCGGCCGTGGCGCGCGTCGACGGCGCGCCAGTTGCCGGGGATGGCGCGGGGCACCAGGGGGACGGGGGAAGTGGGGACGAAGCGGGAATAATTCCGCCGGTAGTCGGTGCAGAAAAGCCCCAGCATCGGGGCAGCGCGGTGGAGCTCCCGGAACCTGCGGCGGAAGCGGGGGTCGGAGATGAGGCGGAACCAGCGCTTGCAGACGAGGGCGGCGCAGACGAGGAGCTTGGGCTCTTCCGAGGGGAATCGGAGGAGGATCTCGTCGATGAGATGATCCGTCAGCTCTGGCGGCGGCGGCATGGTCGGGCGGACGCCGGCGGCGGTGCGAGGGTTTGGTCGGTCGGACTCGGACGACGTGAAGTCCGACCGGGATGGGATGTGAAGCAATCCGCTCGGCGCTTGCCTGGTTGGATTCAACCTTCAACCAGCTCGAGAAGAGCCTCTGCCAGGTGGGGCCTAGAAGACGGCAAGGGTGAGGGCGTTCAGTTCTACAGGATTTTGGCGAAACTCCACGCTTGCGTTTTCCGTTTCCTTCTCTCGCTGTGCCAGAAAATCTGAAATCCCCAAAAGTTTTTCTTTTTTTCGAAAAACATAAATCCCCGGCCCAAAGTAAAACGAAACAATTCAGGCTATTGAACTGACACGATCATGCGTGATGCATTCGCGCATCACAAAACGACACGATGTTTTGTTCTGCAGAAGGCTTCCCATGTACAATATTGGAGCAGGACGATTCAGCGCTTTCAGCGACAGAAAATGAACTGAACCTGCGACAGATAAAACTCTAGAACGACAACCTGGTCCGTCCTGATGCTCCTCGTTGAATCCAAGAATTGTAGGCACCCAATCACGGGTACCACGTACCAGTATCAAAATAGCATGCAGGCACAACTGCGAGTTTTGAGTCTTTTCAGTTTCGGCTGAAATAGCTCGTTGCTTCTTTCATTTTCGTATATGACAGTAAAGACCCAATTCATTCTTTCTTTTGCTGTCAAACCAGAGACGCTGAGAACCTGAGCGAGAAACTGCAGAACGGTGCCCTGCCGAACAAACTAACCCGACCGAACGCCTTTCCTTTCTTTCTTTTTGTTGATGATGAAGAGGCCTTTTGGCTCCTCTCAAGTATCCATATGATCTTTGAGGAGAACACAGAGCCTCCTCTCACTTGAATCGGCGTTATTCTGTAACATTCACATGCTGCTATTTTGCCCAAAAATAACATGATCGCTGCGTTATTCTTTCTGAGTGCATCATATGTCAGGCTGCTGCAATGAAAACACTGCTGCAAGAATCCAACACGCACTTTTTCACAACTTCTCCTACTGCAAGACAACTTTTCCTGCTGCAAGAATCCAACACGTGCTTTTTCACAACTTTTCACCCAATGACCCAACGCGCTATGCATTCCCGCAAATTTAATAAAAGTCACCCGACTTATAAGTCAGACCACTTTAAGTCAGTCCTGTTTGGTTGCAGTGAATTATAAATCAGTGGGCTCCACACAGGTAAAAGTCACACAACTTTAAGTCATGGCTATTTGGTTTCACAGGTGACTTATTTTGCACTTTTTACACTTTAAGTCACCTTACTTATGAGAACCAAACATGGGAGCGTATCAGGTTGAAACCAAGGTACTTGTGCAAACTATGAAAACTTCGATTAGAACCGCTGAATCTAGATCCAAAGGCTGGGGAGAGAGGTGGGGACCATTTGCAAAAAAGCGCCCGCCAGGGGCCTCCGCCTCCCACGTTTTTTTGCAAAACCACCCCTCCCCATGATCCAGCGCCCAGCCCCCAATCCCATCGCGCACGACCCCCCTCCCAGCGACGTTTCTTCCCCGCCGCTCTAGGTGGATCTCGGCCGCCGCCTCTAGTTACTCCGCCGCCCCCTCCAGATACACCGCCGCATCCAGGGCCGCCACATCCAAGCACGCCTCCGCTTCCAGGGCCGCCGCAACCTCCACAGCCGCCGCCTCCAGGGTCAAGACATGATGACCACCACGAATACAGTACTCCTCCCTTGCTCAATCTGTTGGTTTTCTGCAAAGCAACACAAGTGGGATCTTGTCATAAGCACGAAGAGGTCACATGTTTCATAACTAGCTGGAAAAGATCGAAACATCTCTTAGTACTTGTGTTCATCACTGGTAAACTACATAGATGCATGAGATAGGAGTGTTCCATGCTGCAGGGTGCAGGATTCCATATTCTTTCATCACGGTACAGTTTGTTTATACTGATGGATTGCACAAAAGTGATCGTGGTTCTGAAAGAAGTACATGTTTCATAATACTCCGTACTACACACCTCTAGTTTGCGCCTTTTGCCTACTGGACTGAATTCTTAATTACACAAACCAACAATAAAAAATGGACACATCAATAAGTTAATAATGAACCACAACAATGACTCTGCAAAAGAACAGCACGATGCACTGAACAGGCAGAACGAACTGATATGACGCAATAGTAAGGAAATAAAGAACAATCGACCTAGACACAATTTCACAGGCTTCTAGCCACGAATCTTCAAGTAACTAAGCTCCAGTTATGGCCACCTCTGCAACATTGCTGTCCACTACTTCAAAGTGTTGAACTGATTTCGAATACAGAAACCAAGTAGCCATTATTTGTTGCAAAAACACACATAGTGATCATATTTATATACACTCTCCCTTTTCAATTTCTCTGCACATCGTTCAGACATTCACTGTGATGACTGATGAAACAAGGCAAAGTTGCACTGAAAATCCCAATAGGAAATGCAGATAACTACTGTGCGTGAGACAAACTAGCCGTGAGAACTACTTCAAACTGGATTAGCAAATAATGACAGCCAGAATGATCTGAAAGGATGCATAGAAAGGAAATGAAGATAAAGCGACCTAAAATTTCTACTATTTCATATACTGCATCCTCAAATCATCAAGTAACTAGGCTCAGTTATCAGCAACTCTGCAACATTAATGTCCCTATTTCGAAGAGTTTCACCAAACTAGCATATATAGACCATATAACCATCGTGTGATGCACAAAAACACAGAGCAGCATCAGTTATTTAGAAATTCTCTTTTCAATTTCCCTGCAGTTAGCCCACAGATTGAAACTATATACCACACCAAAACAGATGGGGATTGGGGACACATTGTTGCTGAAATGACTGATCGAACAACACAGAGCTGTAGGAAGAATCCACAACTGAATCCAACTTCCGTGCAAATTCAGATGCAGCAATTGCCATTGAAGAACCAGAATAGAGGCACAATTGTCATTGAAGCAACAGAATACACAGCTTCAGCAGCCATTTGTTAAGGCTTTACACAGAATACATTTAATTACAGGAATGCAGCTGCAGTGGTTGCATTCTGCTTCACCATGCCGAGTGCCTGAAGATCACCAATGACAGCAAGCAGGTCACCAACGAGCATATCATCAACGAGTGCCTGAAGATCCCCGACGATAGTAAGCTAATCACCGACGAGTGCCAAAAGAACTTCTTCTAGTCCTCGTCATGTGGTTGCATCACAGCCCTCTGAAAAATCCATTTTCAAAGACGAGCCTGACGGGGGATGGCCGAGCCACAGCAATCCAGGGGCCCTGGAAGCGGCGGCCGTGGAGGCGCGGCCGTGGAGGCTGCGCATGCCTGGATGCGACGGAGTGCCTGGAGGGGGCGGCGCACGGCGGAGTAACTGGAGGCGGCGGCGGAGATCCACCTGGAGCGGCGGGGAAGAAACGCCGCTCGGACGGGTCGGGCTCGATGGGGGACGGCGGCGTATCTGGAGGGGGCGGCGTATCTGGAGGGGGCGGCGGAGTAACTAGAGGCGGCGGCCGAGATCCACCTAGAGCGGCGGGGAAGAAACGTCGCTGGGAGGGGAGGTGGGGGGTCGTGCGCGATGGGATTGGGGGCCGGGCGCTGGATCAGGGGGAGGGGTGGTTTTGCAAAAAACATGGGAGGCGGAGGCCCCTGGCGGGCGCTTTTTTGCAAATTGTCCTCACCTCTCTCCCCAGCATTTGGATCTAGATTTAGTGATTCTGATCGAAGTTTTCATAGTTTGCACAAGTACTTTGATTTCCACCTGATACACTCCCACCAAACATACCCTAAACACCACCTAAAAATTATCATTGCCAGCCACGTAAATGGTGGAGCGCAACCAAGAGGCCCGGGTGCATTACAGCATCCGTGACATAGCATCATAGATTCACAGCAAGTTTAAGAAAAACACCTTCAGTTTATTAGATACCATACATAAAAAAAAGATTACATACACATGCACTCCACCTCAAACCCTGCTAACATTACAAGCACGACCCCATCCTGCACACACCATCCATTCCACACGACAGGTAAGAGGAAACAAACACAACACAGCGAGCTTCCGGGCGGCGGCAAAGCTCCACGCAGCCCTTTGCCGCCATATGCACACAGCACTTATTGAGACAGCCAGACAGGAACACACACACACCACCACCACCACGAGCTTTGAACATATTCTACAACTGAAGCCAGAGTGGATGCTGAAACACAACGCAGCGACATCTACAATATATCACAGCAGGGGTAAGACAGCCAGCGACTTATCCCCGTTCCCCTCTTGATGTCTTCTCTCCTCCTTCCTCTACCTTAGGTTAAGGAGCAAAAAGGAGTGTGAACGTGTTGCGTGCTCACACTTCAAAGGGAGGAGGGTGGCTGGTCGTCCCTGGTGGGGATGCCCTCTCGTATGCATCAGATAACGATTTCCTTCTGAAGCGGCCACCTGATGGATTCAGTGCTCAAAGTTAGGCAAGATTCAATCAGATGAAAGAGATAGCACCTCTGACACACTGAATTAATACATGTAGTTAACAAGTAGGAGTAGTGGAGCATATAATCAGCAATACTCGGTACTGCAAACAGTGGATAGCAGCACCAACAAGAGTTAAAAAAGACTACCAAATAAGAATTTGCTAAACTAAAACATGGCTGTAGATTTTCAAATTGAATCAAAAAGCTGAAATGATTACAAAATATCCTTCTTGGTCGGTTCATTCTAGAAGGTGCCTTGAATAATCCACATCACAGTATTGGCTTCAGCAAATTCAGGAACTCGTGAGGTTATGTTCCTCACGTGGCTACTGGCTAGGTATCTACTCCTAGTTCACATACCAAATTTTGAAAGTGGCTATCTTGTTGGGTTGATGCCAAGCCTTCAGCTCTAAAATCATCAACAGAACATCTACTGGCAGCTTAGGCAAGACCACAAAGAAAAACTGGTATGCAACAACATCACCAAACAGGTATCTTGTAATAAATGTTAAAGTACGTCAGTACGTGATACAGATGAAAGCAAACCATATCTATTATTGGATTTATATTATAATATAGACAAAGAAAAGCAACTTCATTTTCCTTTTGAGGTGCACCCCACATAACCCCAATGATAGTTGTGTTTATCCGATATGTTTGCTGCATTTCAAGACACAAATGATAAGTTATCAAAAAAGTTAATACGATAATATCCAGCCATGAATCCCACGATCGTGACCCCAGAGCCCAGAGCTAATAAAAGCACCCCAGTGAGAGGGAAATGTCGAATGTCCAAAACGCCCCTGCCCCAGTACGCCCCATCTAGACGCTTCCTGACTGGACGACAAAACCAAAAAAGCGAAAGCCGCCGGTCACGTCGTTTGCAGGGAGACACGGGTGCGCTGCCGCGAAATGACCAAACTGCCCCCTACCAGTAGGAAATGGTTCGTGTGAATGGAGGGAGAGTCCGGGGGTTTCGGGGCACTCACCGGCGCCGGCGAAGGGCGAGATGGGCGGGGTGGTCCCAAGCGGCGAGGCCGGCGGCGTGCTGGCCGCGCTCCTCGGCGACGACGGGTACCCCGCGGGGCGTTTGATCATGATGCTGCGCGTCACCTTCACGGGCGTCTCCTCGCTACCCGACGCCGGCGACGGCGGGACGAACGCCGCGGCGTCCCCGGCCGGATCTGCACACGGCGAACGGGAAACCAAACGGCAGGTCAGATCGAAGGGAACACCACCGAGTACGATAGTGGTGTACGCGTACTTTCTCCTTCCAGCGCGGTGGCCGGCTAGCTAGCTAGCTCACTCACCATTGATCTTGACGGCGGCGGGGCGCACGGGCTGCTTGCGGAGGCGGCCGAGGCCGGTGTCCGGGCGGGGCCCCGCGACGGTGTCGTCCCACAGCTTGTCGAGGAGGCCCATCCCTCTCCCTCTACCGTCGTGATCACCGAAGGCCGATCCGGTGCGCAGTCTCCTTCCCTTCCCTTCTCCCAAAGCTTCCGGATCTGAGCGGCGGAGCGAGCGAGAAGAAGGTATGAGGTCGAGCGGGCGGCGCTTATTTATAGTGCTGTTGGGCTTTGGGCCGGAGCGCCCTCGCCAGCTAGACCCGGTCCGTGAACCGCGTACGGATGCCGGTGGCCCCCCTGCGCCGGGTGCACGGTTCGGTCGCGGCGGGTTTGCGGTTGCAGGGAGCGGAAGGTAGTGGCAGGACGTGGCGCGGCTTGTGCGGATAAGATCGATGGGGTCGGGCACGTGGGGGTGGCCCACCTGCTAGCCTGTGGTGCCCCGCCAGGTGGAGGCTCCACGGGGGCGGGCGTCACGTGACGCGCCCGTCGGCCCATCCTTTTGGAGCTTTGAGGTGTGTGGGTCCGGGTGAGGCTTTACAAATAACGACGCTTCGCGAGGGCGTTTTGGCGTAAAGCGCAACCGGGCCCTGCTGGTGGCCTGGTGCGCAGCAGCGGCTGCTGCTGTGTGGGGCCAAGCAGACGGTGCCCGGGGAGGGGGCGGGCGGTGAAGACCGTGAAGCAGGCCGGTGTGGAGTTGATACTTGGATCCGGGCGTGCGTGTATCGCCGATAACTGATCGAGGTGGAGGAGCAGTAATTTTGACCTGACCGGCTGTGCGCGCGCGAGGGCCGTGGGTCGCAACGGTGGCGTCGTTATCGTGATCCTCTTCGTCGTTATCTCGCAAATACAAAGGTGTCTCGTGCATGTGGAAAATTTTCACCGCGTGATGAAGACACGCACTGACGTCGAGGCCGCCGGAGAGCCGATCTAGGAGTAGCTGTAAGCTTGTACGAAAAGCTACATGATTGGATTGCCACGTACAATAATACGTGTTATTAAAAGACGTTCCCCAGAGCTTGGACGAGCCACACACTTGTCGGCTTGTCGCTGGGATGGGCCGACCGAGTCAACGGTCAAGCACGACGCCCATAAAACGTGCATGCATGCGCTGCTGTTTCGTGCGCTCGTCACTCGTGGCGGCTAAACATTTCGCAAGCTGCGTCGTCGTCCCGTCCAACCGCCGTGGTCGCGCTCGCGCTCGCGCCTGCCGTTGTTGTGCTCCGGTTGGCGCACTTTCACCGAGCTAGCCCGCTAGCATGCAATGCATGCTCCCTACTCTCACCGGACAAAGCTGCTAGAGAGATTTTCGGTTTGGACGAAAGCCGTCAGATTGGCTCTGGTTCCGTTTTTGGCGTGGTGTGAATTGTGAATTTGTGATCGAGACGCCCTTCATCACGAGTCAGTGCCGATCGAGCAACCGGAGCCAAGGAGAAAGGGATAACCACCGGAAGCTCGTACGGGTTGGGGTCTTGGGGAGGTTCGCGTGGCGTGGCGGAGACGACGCAATGCAAACAAGGACGTACGACACACTATGACGACGCCTTTTCATTTCACACGCCCGTTGCTCGCGGCAGCGGGCGGCAGCGCAACGCACACGGACGGCCTTTGGGGTGCAGCAAGAGCCAATGCCGATCCATCCAATACGCATATTGCATACTGTACCGGCCCCTTGATTTTGGATCTAGCCAATCATCAGAGCTAACAAAGCAGGTAATAATGTAATACTACTCATCAGTCATCACAGGTAAATTGGCCAAGCGTAGCAATGATCTACTGTGAAGATCTAAATTTGCATGGGGGCATGCATGCTTTGAACTAAACCAAATGAATGGAGAAATTAAAGTCCGCACTGCCAGAGTCAAGACATTGTCAACGACGTCGCTAGCTACTGGTCTTGCAACTTGGCATACGGGGTAGTATGTGTAGTGGCCCTCTCTCCCGGCTTGTTTTGGGTGTTCTACTTATTTTAATAAAAAACAATTATCGAATATGCAAAAGAATCTGATAGTTTTATATTAAGATAGAATTATCGAACAAAACTAGCATACAACACATGAAGTCGAAGCATGGGCACCACCGTCGCAAAAATGTTAATTCACATATATAAGCGAACTGAGCGTAGTTTTGTGAGTTCGAGTCCTCAAGGCGACGTTGGTGTTCGTATTTTTTCTGATTTCATTATAGATATTCACCACTGATATGTCGGTTTAGTCTTTCAGAAGTACTTATAGAAGTAGGATTATATGCTTGTGTTCGTATGGGTGAGTGTGTCGTGTGAGTGTATGTGTATGTACCATGTGATTAGAAAAAAAATGCTGATTCACATAATGGAACACATGTGCAACATGTAACCTGAGCATGGTCGGGGGAGGGGACGAGGTGCTTGAGCAAGCCTTTATCATACTTTCTTTCTTTCCTCCTCAATCTCTTTCCTTTACACGAAATTCAATATCCTCTCACAATTTCTTTGTTTGCCACTGTGATCCGCTGTTAACATTTCCTTTTAGGGGGGTCTCACCGTTAAATTCACATGTGCCAATTGAAAATCGCACAGTACATATGCAAACGCTCGCATGCACGCACGTCTATCACCTAGCTCTATGAGCACGTACACACAACACACGCACACTCATCCTTATGAATACACGCACGCAAACCCTACCCCTAGGAGCATCTTCGAAGACTGTGCCGGCAAATCCTCAAGATTGACGAAGTCACCACAGGCGCCTCGCTGTCGACGTGAACGTCGCCTACTACTGAAAGCACAAACGCCGTTAACTATCGTAGCCGCACGGTTCGGAAAAAACAAAAAAGTCCCCCGCGTCGCCCCTAGGGCGACACGGGCGGAACGCCGCCGCCGCCGGTTCGTGTGCCGCCGCCGCCTTCTGCCTCCGGCCCCCGTTCTCCCTTGCCTCCGGCCTCCTAGCAGGTGGCAAGGGGAGCGGGGGTCCATCCTTTAGTTGATCGAGTCTTTAATCGAGTCCTCTTAGGTTTAGGGTTTGCTCGCCGCCGATGCTCGGCGGTGGAGTTAGGTTTTGCCGGTGGAGCATGGCTCCTCTGCGGCTTGGTTTTCCTGGCGGCGCCGGCGATGCGGAAGCGACGGCGTTGCAGAGGAATAATTTCTCTCAGCTTCTTCCGTTCTCCGATGGCGATCTACTCCGACGTCAACGGAGAGGCTGGGGAGACCTGTCCAGGAGTCGAGGGCCGGCGCATCGTCGTCTTCTTTAGGTGATGATGTTGTTGACCCTGTTAATCTCAAGGAAGATGATCTTTGGAAGAAATCTGAGCATTGCTCGGGTTGCCGGTGGTGGAAACGAAGGATGCGTCGTGGGTACTGGAGTTGGTCGATGCGCCTGGGAGGCAGCGTACTCGTCTGATTCGCCTAGCAGTAAGCCCTCCTCTGCGGCCTCCACTTTGTGGAGTTTGGCTCTGGTGCCCGGCGACGATTAGGAAGCGGCTTCGACGACGGTGACGAACGGATCGTTGAAGGCTTCGAGGAAGATGAACAGAAGTTTTGAACTTCTTTGTAATTTTCCTTTTCTTTCGGATCTTGTTTGTAAATGAACCGGTGTAATGCGCTAAGATCAATACATGTTCCTTCCCTAAAAAAAAAAGCACAAACGCCGTTAAATCCTGAGAAATTCGCTCCCACGGGGAGCCGAACCCAGGACCTGAGGTGCTACCGGGCTCTTGTAACCACTAGGCTACACTACTTCCTTATTTTAATAAAAAATAGTTATCGAATATGCAAAAGAATCTGATAGTTTTATAATAAGATAGAATTATCGAACAAAACTAGCATACAACACATGATGTCGAAGCATGGGCACCACCGTCGCAAAAATGTTGATTCACATATATAAGCGAACTGAGCGTAGTTTTGTGGGTTCGAGTCCTCAACGCGACGTTGGTGTTCGTATTTTTTTTGAATTCATTATAGATATTCACCACTGATATGTCGGTTTAGTCTTTCAGAAGTACTTATAGAAGTAGGATTATATGCTTGTGTTTGTATGGGTGGGTGTGTTGTGTGAGTGTATGTGTATGTACCATGTGATTAGAAAAAAATGCTGATTCACATAATGGAACACATGTACAACATGTAACCTGAGCATGGTCGGGGGCGGGGGGACAAGGAGCTTGAGCAAGCCTCTATCATACTTTCTTTCTTTCCTCCTCAATCTCTTTCCTTTACATGAATTCAATATCCTCTCACAATTTCGTTGTTTGCCACATGTGATCCGCTGTTAACATTTTCTTTTAGGGGGGGTCTCACCGTTAAATTCACATCTGCCAATTGAAATCGCACAGTACATATTCAAACGCTCACATGCACCAATGCACGCACGCCTATCGCCTCTATGAGCACGTACACACAATTTTAGCTCTATGGGCGCATTATTTTCGAGAGATTGGGACAATTCTTAATATTGACATTGCCCCTTGTGAATATACGCACACAACACTACGCCATATGGTGATATGAGCACCTCTGTGAGTTGAGTTTGAGCTAGCAAATCATCGAGAATGACGATCGTTGTCAACAGATATGTTGTCTATCACCGAAATAATAGCGCCATGTTGAGACGATGACTCGAATGTCGAATCTAGATGGATATATTTCTCCACAAGAAACCTTATAAGTTGAATTACGCTCAGTTGGCATCTGCCAATACCTTTCAACTTGGTGCTAGATCCAAGGAAACCTTGGATTGACATGTGGAATTCTGCATAAGAAATTGGAGGTGAAGTGATGTTTGTAGACACAACAATGCGTTGGTCAATAATGGACCAATTCGAAGTGCTTCTCGTTCTCGAGCTTGTGTATCACCTTCAGCATGACAAAGCCAGGAATGAATGTTTCGGGCCAGGCTCGGATTTAAAGCCACCTCAAGTACCGGCCCAAATACCAACACACCAAAAAAGCCCATCTCGCGTCTTCCCGTGTCGCTCACTCCTCACGAGCATACCCTAGCCGCCAGCCGCTCGACGCGCCCCGAGTCCAAGGCGCCGTACGCCAGTCGCCCGGATTCCCTGCCACGCCGCCGAGCACAGCGCCGCCTTCCCTGCCCTTAGCCCTCTCCGCCGGTTCCTCCCACCGCTCTGATCCTCGCTCCAATGCCGAAGAAACCCACCATGCGGCGCGGCAAGCCGGCCCGCGGCCCCGAGAAGATGCGCCGCCGCGGGCCCCGCCTCCCCAGGGCGATGCGCCGGGAGCTCGACGCGATGGGTCCCGGCGGCTCCGACGACGAGGAGCTCTCCGACGCGGGTGCCGAGGACGTCTATGAGTACGAGGAGGGGGTCCCCGAGGAGGAGGCCGGCAAGAACGGCCGCTACGACGCCGTCGCCAAGTATGAGTACGAGTTCGACAGCGACGCCTCCGAGGCGGTGCGGTGCCCCTCTTACTTCTCTTTTGTGCGTTTGAGGGTCTGTCGTCCCTAGAGACTAACTAGCCGTGGCTCCACTTGCTGCGCAACAAAGAAAAAAACGTTGTAGACCAGCGAAGAAATTGATGCGACATTTGTAGGCATTTGAGTTGGTCTGGTACTTGCGATAAATTGCGTTCACATTTGTGTTTTAGGATGAGGATGTGCCTTCGGAGGAAGGTGAGGATATGGAGGAAGATGAAGATGACGACGACGACGGTGAGGATGAGGAGAAGCAGATAAGAATACTTCAGGAAACGACTGGAATGCCTAGAGAAGCCTTTGGTAATGTGAATCTTTGTAGATTGCATAAATGATATTGTCATAGACACATTGTGTAGAGAGATGGATCTTTCGTTGAAGTCTTGAAAGGCCTGCTCTTTCCTGCCAAAACATTAGGTGCTGACCAATGTTGAGTAGCTCTCATAAATAGAAAAGCCAAAATTCTAAAAAAATGTATACTAAAATCATATTTATCTTGAAGCATTGACGCTGATGGTTGGAATTGAATTTATTTATGTCATTCATGGTTCAGAATCTGAAATACTTTATCCAAAACAGGAAAGAAGAGGAAACAGCCGTTGGAGCTGCCATTGCAGCATGGTGATGGACCTGTCACAATTCATGATCTCTTGGATAATATCCAGGGAAAGCCTGGGTATAGCAAGGTCCGTAAGAGGCTGCAGCAGCAGGAGAAAAAAACAATGATCATGGCTGCCCCACTTCCAAAAGTGGAAAGGGAGAAGCTTGAGCGTGGCGTGGCAAACCGGGAACTCAAGCGTGAGCTCACAAAGTGGGAGGCAAATGTGAAGGGCAACCGCGAAGCTCCTACACTATTCTTTGAAAATGATGCCAACTTGGGTGTCAACACCGTTGCGGCAATTGCAAGCGAATTTAAACCAAGGAGCGAGTTTGAGAAGAGAATGGCTGAGATTACACGAAACAGTGAAATAATGGAGGCACACAAGAACGACGGTGCCAAAATCCTGGAACTCAACAAGGTATGTTGATGATCTCATTGCACTTCATCAGTTGAACTGAATTTAACTAGGTACCATATCCGTGCTGACTAATATGTTTTTGTTCATTGAACATGTTTGTTGTTATGCTGCATATTCTAAGCCTTGTAACATTCTTCGCTAAATAAGTTAAATTAACTTATGTAGATTGATGTGGAAGATGTGAAAGAACGCCAAAATCGCCTTGCTAAAATGCGCAGCCTTCTATTTCGTCATGAGATGAAAGCAAAACGTGTGAAGAAGATTAAGTCCAGGACATATCACCGAATGTTGAAGAAGGACAAACTGAAGGCAGCATCAGCAGAATTTGAGGCAGATCCTGAAGCTATCAAAGATCATGCTATGAAACAAGAATTTAAACGTGCAGAGGTAAATGTTTGCTCTTTTTTTCTCTTGTCGGATAGCTTACTCATTTCTCTCCCCAAAACATCGTTAATTTATGTTGAGATTATTTACAGGAAAGGATGACATTAAAGCACAAGAATACATCGAAATGGGCAAAGCGAATCCTCAAGCGTGGATTGTCTGTTCAAGATGAAGGCACACGAGCTGCTATTGCAGCACAACTCCAACATAATGCTCTTCTGACTAGAAAAATGAATTCCATGAAAGATGATTCTAGCAGTGAGGAAAGTTCAGATGATGACGAAGATGAGAATGACTCAGATGCAAAAATTTTAAACAGAGGGAAAGAAAAGATTCTTAAAGTTCTTGAAGAAGATAAAGAGATACCAAATTCAGGAGTTTTTTCGTTGCCTTTCATGGTACACTTTCATTTCCTGTGTCCTTTGCGCATTTGTTTAGCAAAAGTATATTTGTGTGCATCATTGTTATACTGTCACCCTCTCACCCCAACTGTCACATTTCTCTGCTTATCTACAGGAGCGTGCTATGAAAAAACAGGAGGAAGCAGCTTATGAGGAAGCACGGCAAGCTCTTGAAGAATACGATGACTCCTTGAGGAAATTGGAGGATGATAACACTGATCAGAATGAAGATTCAATTAAGGTGACAGGTAAAAGAACATTTGGGCCTGCCAAACATACACATGAAGATGTAAATAAGAGGCAAAAACTACACGAAACTGATAGTAGCGATAGTGAGTATGATTCTGACCCTGCCCAACACTTGGGCAACAATGAACCAACTACAAAGCAAGATGGCATACAACTTGGGACTGCACTGCTGGATCATGAACAGAATGATCTTTACAAAGTAAGATATTTATACATTCAAGTTATTAAATCATGTATTTTATGTTATAGTATTCTGATTTGTAGTTGCACTATGTAGAGCTTCGATGATATCATTAAAAATCCAGGTCCTAAGACAACTTTTGAAGTTGGAATGTTAGCTGGTGATTCCTGGAAAAAGGTACTTATACTTGCATTCGCAGCTATTTATTTTTCCTCACCATGTTTTTTTAAAGTTTATGGGCTCTTGTTTTTTCCAGGTTAACAGTAGCAAAGGAAATGGCAATACTAATGTCAATGGCGTTACTAAAAAATCCAAAGTACAGGCTCCACCTATTGTAGATCCGAACCCTAAGGTTTGTCTTAACTATGATATGTGGTTCTTGATTCTATATCCAGTTAGTTGTTTCACTGAGTTTTCCACTTTGTTTTTGAGTAGCAACAGGGTAGCAATCCTGATTCAGATTCAGAGGAAGAGATGGTTGAGGGCTTCTTGACCATGTCTGGCACAAAGGAAAACTATGAACTTCCATCACAAGCTGAACTCATACGCCAGGCTTTTGCTGGTGATGATGTTGAAGCTGAGTTTGAGAAGGACAAAATGGAAGTTTTAAATGAAGAGAACCCTGAACCTGAAAAACCTGCACTTGTTCCTGGCTGGGGCCAGTGGACAGACATCCAACAGAAAAAGGGACTTCCATCATGGATGATTAAAGAACATGCAATTGCTAAAAGGAATAGAGAAGAAGCCTTGAAGAAGAGGAAGGACTCAAAGCTTAAGCACGTTATTATATCTGAACATGTCGATAAGAAGGTAAATGTTTATTTGATTTGTTATGTGCAACATGCTCGCTGTATGTTATATTTATGTTGTTTATCTATAGTTCATACCTTCGGTATTCTATTATAATTCTGGAAAAGCATATCTAGATGTATTGTTTCCTTCTGCCTGGATGCTTAGTGCTGAGATATTTCTTTAGTCTGTTCAGTTTCTCTGCTTTGCACAGTGTTTCTGCTGTGCAGTATTTTCCTCTTAACAAATCAGTCGTACAAATCAGCTGCTTTAGTTTTTTAGAAATGCTTGAACAAGCTATAACTTTTGCTGCTTTGCACTTTGCAGGCTGAGAAGTATTTAGTGAGGAATTTGCCTTTCCCTTACACTTCAAAGGATGTCTACGAGCAGAGCATCCGTATGCCTATTGGACCTGATTTCAACCCAGCGATATCAGTTTCTGCTCTCAATCGACCTGCGGTGAGTGCATCTTGCTGACTCATCAGACTTTTAAGAACTATATCTATTAATTTAGTACAGATACTTGAGGATGTCTGAATCGCACAAGTGATTCAATAGTCTACTTTGAAAGCAACTGGTTTGGCCTAGTCAGATTTGCATTATATTTCAAGTACATACAATACAGTCTGTTTTATATGTGCAACCAAAACGTTTGTTTATGCCAACCAGCATCACTGCACGTTTCCTTTTTATCTTGATTATAAAACCTGCCTAATGTCATTTTCTTAGGACCGAACTTTCGAGTTGGTAGTTACAAATTAATCACAAGTACACTGAGTCCTATTCACTGTTGTATCTTTTATATTTTCAGATTGTTAAGAAGCCTGGTGTTATCATTAAGCCGATACAATACGAGGAGGTTGATCCCCATATGAAGCCGGATGAACCGAAAAGGGTCATTCAGAGAGTAACTCCACACCCAAATGCGAAGAAAGCCTCTACAAAACAATCAAAAGGGGCAACTTCACATAAGAGAAAGTGATGAGATAATCTTCTTTTCAGTTGGCTTCATGTGTTGAGAAGTGCAAACATATGAAGGAGAGCTCATCAGAATTGTTGGCACGCCAACTTTACTGAGTGCACACCAGGAAGAGTGTATAGGGTTTTTTCTCTCATAGTGAAAATGGATTCATGACCCATAGGAAAAGGTTTCACACCACTGGTTTATTAGTATTGTGAGCTCCCACACCAGAGCTTTGAAATTTTGGTACGCTGAAATTGTTGTATCTTTATATTTGTTTCTTTCCTTGCTGATAATTCAAGTGATTTTGATGATATGTCTCCGACATACTCCAGTTGTATTGGGCACCGCTCCCCCACTTGCTTTTAAGCCACATTTAGCAGATGACAATAAAAATGATTGATTTGCATATGTTCAACCAAGCCATCTGGTGGGTCTTGTACGTCACATGCTGGGGGAAAAAAGAATAAAGAAACAAGTCGACCTTTGTTTTTCTACACCTACTTTGTTTTGTTTCTAAATAAAAAATCTCATTAGTTTACACAGATTACAGAATTTGTGAATTTTTGCCTTGAAAAGTTCACCTCTGGCCAGAAGAGGTTGGTGCCCACTGCCTCCAATCTGGATTCTGGTACACCCGGAAATGGTTGGTGGGGCTCCAAAATTCCCCACCACCTTCCCTTTCGGCCTCCCTCCTATTCCCTTCCTCTCCAGTCTCCCAACTCCAACCAACTCCCCTCCTCAGTCCTCACTCCCTCATCCACATCAAATCTGTTCCACCTCCCATTCATCCTCGCATCCCACCAACCATGGCCGCCGCCTCCGACTCCGACGCCGGCGCGCAGCCGCGCGAGGACCCCAGCCTCCTCCCCTTCGCATCCTTCTCGCTCTCCCTCAACATCCGCGCGCCGACCGCCCCCACACTCGCCTCCGTCCCGTCCACCATCCACCTGCCCACCCAAATCTCCACGCTCGCCGTCTGCCTCCACCCCTCCGCCGCGCAGTCCCCCTCCCGCCGTCCCACCCGCCTCAACTCCGCCACCTCCTCCGTCATCTCGCCGCTGCCCTCCTCCACGCCGGGCCTCTCCCGCTCCTTCCCGTCCGGCGCGCCCGCCGCCGCGGGACGCCGCCGCACGCTCGTCTGGTTCCGCGCCGACCTCCGCCTCCACGACCACGAGCCGTTCCACGCCGCGGCCGGTGCGTCGTCCTCCCTCCTCCCTGTCTTCGTCTTCGACCCGCGGGACTTCGGCAAGTCACCCTCGGGGTTCGACCGCACCGGCCCGTACCGCGCCAACTTCCTGCTCGATTCCGTCGCCGACCTGCGTCGGAGCCTTCGCGCGCGCGGCGGGGATCTTGTGGTGCGCGTGGGCAGGCCCGAGGTGGTCATCCCCGAGCTCGCGAGGGCGGCGGGCGCTGAGGCCGTGTATGCGCACGGGGAGGTGTCGCGGGACGAGTGCCGCGCCGAGGAGAGGGTGCAGAAGGCCGTGGAGAAGGAAGGCATCAATGTGAAGTACTTCTGGGGTAGCACTCTTTACCACGTGGAAGACCTGCCCTTCCGCCTCGAGGACATACCATCCAACTATGGCGGCTTCAGGGAGGCTGTCAATGGCTTGGAGGTCAGGAAGGTGCTCGAGGCACCCGAGGAGGTTAAGTGTGTTCCCATGAAGAACGTGCTCGAGCCTGGGGACATCCCCACACTTGCCGAGCTCGGGCTCACTGCACCACCAGCCATGCCACAGGTTAGTCGGTTTTTGGATGTACTGATTTGGTTGTTTCTTGTGGCTTGCATTTAAATTTTAGATCTTAAGCTCAGTTCAGAATCATGACAATCTAGTCTGTAAATGCGGCACACCGGAACTTTCCAGTACATTGTACTCCTAGAACTATTAGTGGATGGAAGTTGCTAATTATAGCATGTTTTAGTGCCATTGACCATTCAGCTAGATTTTGTTGTAAAATATCCAACTCTTGGACGTATATTAGGTATGCTGAATCTTTGATAGTCATGAAATGAAACTGGATATGAAATTTTAGTCCCGTCGTTTGTTTAGGTTGTCACGGTCCTATTATGAATGTGTAGTGCTAGTGCTAGTGCTCTCTTAATCTAATTTTGTCCACAGCTGTAGTAGGATTGTCTGAGTAGCACAGGACAAAACAGTAGTACAATATCCAGCTCTCTTAAAACTTTAAAAGAAGTTTGCAGTTTTGTCATAAAAGAGAAAATGCCAAAATTCCACTCTTTCTGTGATGAATTGTTTATCATTATCTCACCTTCATCTGCATTGGCAGTTAACTTTGTTCTCCACGATAATGACATCTCCGAAAAGATTTCACATTTTGGAGCTTTGGAACCGAGTCACATTGGCAACATATGTGTTTGGTCTTTTGCATCTTGTGCTGTGAATTACCCCCCTTTATTTAGGGATAGTTTAAACCTGTAGTTTTTATGCTCTTATTAGTTGTTTTGAGAAGAATATATAGAACTACAGTGACATCTTAAAGGGATCTAAAACATCATTGTCGAAGTGAAACACTGAGCTGTCTTCTCAAAGAAAAAAGACTGATCAGCTGTCTGTCTAAAGATCCATTCTCTACTGCATTATTATACTCCTTTGTGCAGTGCGTCCTGCCGTCCTGATCTTTACATTTATTTTTTTGATCATTTAGGACTCCAAACCTGCTGTCGGCTCTACTCTTATTGGTGGTGAGACAGAAGCTCTGGAGAGGTTGAAGAAGTTCGCTGAAGAATGCTCTATGCAGCCAAACAAAGTAGACAAAAGCAATACCCGAGATAGCATCTATGGTGCTAATTTCTCCTGCAAAATTTCACCATGGCTTGCTACAGGTTGCCTCTCTCCACGGTTCATGTATGAAGAGTTGAAGAAGCATGCTACTAGGTATGCAAGTTAGCTGACTGAAGTTCATCACAGTATAAATTTGTTCTTGTATATAATTAGCAATTCTTGTCCTCCCAGAGCAATTCCTTCTGGGTCAACACCCAAGAATGATGATGGCACATCTGATGCCGGGACAAATTGGTTAATGTTTGAGTTGCTATGGAGAGATTTCTTCAGGTATGTGTTTCTTACCCTCTGTGCTTGAGATGACTAGCTGAGCAGCTGAGTGCCCATGTGTCGTAGAGGATATGAAATAAATAACACAAAGTGTGAACTCTAAAGACAGTACTGTGAGTCATCCTGTATCCCATGCTCGCATATGAAACTCAGATATTGCATTATAGTATCATACTATTGAATCAGATTATCAGTTAGCACAAATATTCGTTATGCACAAATAACACCCAGCATTATCTTGTAAATCCTGTGCAAACTTGTACACATGATATGATGCTTCATGGATTCTTATTTCTTCTGCGTCTTGAACTGAAGTTCAATTGTTTCACTGGTAAGAAAAATATGTGATATAGCGTTTGTAGCATTAGGCACTAGCTTCCACCATGCATTCTTCTTATACCCAAAATGGTACTGCACAAACAATTAACTGCACCTAGTTAAGTTTTTTAGGTAAAGTATAGTTCTGGTCGTTTTACATCATCCAATGCATGCCTAGTTGTTAGGTAGATGTACATTTGCACTTATCATCAATGTGTAAGGACTAACAGATTCAGTATGAACAGAATAGTTAATCATCAAACTGTTCAATGTAATATCTCAGGTTCATCACAAAAAAGTACAGCTCCGTACAAAAGACATCTGAAGTCGCCACTGGTTGCACTCCCGCCCCGGCACTTGCATGAACATAGTTAGACAAGCTGATTGGCAGCTTTTTTGGGTGATGAACTCATACATACTTTCAATGGAGTTTAAGTCTTTTCCCCAGCAATAAATGTTGGTAGTGAAAGTGATGGCTGAGTGTGATGTTCCTGTATTTTTGGTTCGATTGATCTCAGAATCGATCTTTGTATCTGTCGACATTCCTCTAAATAACTGGTCAATACTTCGAATGACATTGTGATCGATCTTCAACTTGAATACTCACTTCTTTTATATATGACGTTGAATAGTTCATTGTATCTGTAAACGTTTCTTTTGCTAGGTTTGTTTGATATTCCTTCCCTGCAAGAATGAAACAGACTGAATGTACACGATTAACAAAGTGCTCTAAAAATGAAAGAAACCCATTGCCTATGACTGTTCCCTGGATATCTCTGCTAGAAACAAGGTGGTGTGAAGATGTTAACCACCTGGGGTTGGGAGGATCAAGGTTAATGTGGATGAAGCATTCTAGAGGGGGAGAACGCCGCTATGTAATTTTAACTGCATGGGGGACATTCACAATGCGATGAGTGCTGAAGAAGTGGAGCTAATGGTGTGCAGAGAAGGCGTGAGGATGGTGATGAGGTGGTCGCCCAAACCAACCATCCTTGAATCCGATTGCATGACGGCGATTAATCTTCTTCTTAAGCCACATGTGGTGTCGCATGGTGCGACCAATTCCTGGTCTGTGTCGAGCAGAGATCTCCCTCGGCATTTATCATTAAAGGTACGTGTTGTGGCTTGCCTTCAATAGTGTTCAAACATGTAAAGAGAGCAGAATAGTGTAGCGTATGAACTAGCACAACTTGCTAGGAAAGTAGTCCCATGGTTAGTGTTCAAACATGTAAAGAGAGCAGAATAGTGTAGCGTACGAACTAGCACAACTTGCTAGGAAAGTAGTCCCATGGTTAGTGTAGCGCATGAACTAGCACAACTTGCAACTTGCTATGAAGGTTGTCCCATGGTGCGACTGATTCACGGTGTGTGTTGAACAGTTAGTTGATTGATCAAGATTGTAATAACTCTTTTGAGTAATTAATAAAGAGCTCTCTTTACCTAAAAATAACTAAGTGGTCGTGTAATGAAATCAAATCAAGTAATGAGGTTTTGTGTAAGTGTTAGTATTATGTATCAAAACACGATTGCAAATCCGACTGCATCAATGGGAATCGATTAAAAGGGAATCAATTGCTACTGAATCCCAACCGCCATTGTGCGTCCAAACTCATGTAGACAAGGTTGTGCAATTCATCCGGGACTGACAGAAAAAACCAATGGGAGAACATTGCTCTCAGCAGGCAGTTCCTGCCCTGAATACAGGACAGACTGCAGTGGTTCATTGAGTTTCTCCAGGAAACTAGCTTGACGACTAGAGTTTTCAAGCTGACAATCATATCAACTGAACGATAAAACGCTGACGATATATGTTATAGAGACAAACAGGAACCAACAATTCTTGGACTCGGATTATCTAAGCATCACATTGGAAGTTCCACCACACTTAAAAACACATAGGAAGAGCAATTTAAACATCAAAACTCATCCCTTCAAAGGCTACAGCAAGACTGTTCCAACACGTCCATAAGTTCACAAGACATAGATAAGGTAGTGCGCCTAATCCTCCTCCTCACCCTCATTCTCGGCAATATTGAAGTACCGGAGCTCATAGACACTGCGATCCTTGTTTGATGCGATGACCCGGAGCCAGTCACGCACATTGTGCTTCTTCAGGTACTTCTTGGTCAAGTACTTCAAGTACCTGAAAAAAGGAGCAACAGATATTCAGAAAATGATCAAAGAAGCAAGCATAGAAGCATTTACAAGGAGAGAAATAGAGCATAATTAATTGCTGAAATAATGCTGATACTTCAACATAACACGCCTTATTGGAACAAAGAACAGGGCAGTAAGCTGTGGCAAGCAAATAACTACCAGTATCAGTGAGATAGCTTGCATTTTAGACACGGGCAGAATACCATCCAGAGCAACAAAATATGTTTCGTATCTGACGATAAGCACAAACACTGGAACAAAACATGTTTAGTTTAGCATCCTACCTGCATGACTGGTACATGTTGTGACACAGACAATGTAACCATGGCGCAAATATGCAGCTAAAAGGCAGATGAAGTGCTAATACAACAGTGAACACAGAGATTTGGAAACATAATAACCCCTCCAATCAAGATGAACTAGGAGGGATTAAGATGGAAATTAGTTCATTTCTCATTCCAATCAACATGGGCAAAATTAGGTGCTAGACACTGAAAATTTGTGGCTTTTGCTCCAACACACTAACAAAAGATGTCTTTGCCAAAACACACTGAAATTCAGTGGTAATTTGGTGCTGGACACTATGGTTCATTCTATACTATTTTCTACTCAAACAGCTCACAAAACATTTCCAAAGGACTACCATACCCCTGTCATCTTCGTCATCTACTGGAGTGAGCTGCCTCGAGCTGGCACCATGCGTGTGTGGCCAGAAGCTGGAGCCGCGGCCACCTTGAGCGAGGTCCGCCATCGGAAGTGGTCGCCGGGCGCTCCTTTGGGCTCCGGAGACCTCCCTCGGCGACTGTGGTATCCCATCCCCGCTTCGGCTCATCACAACGGCTGGAGCAGGCGAGCAACCCCTTCCTGCAGCGGTCAATCCAGGCACAAGAAGAAGCAGGAAGCTGCAGCCGGAGCCTCCCCTGCTTCCGATCAGAGTAGAGCAAGCCAAGCACACGCAGCACGCAAGCACCAATTGGGGAGCTGCAAGCCACCTCTTGCTCCTTCCTGTAGTGACTAGTGCCACCACCCAAATCAACGCCAAACCAAATCCTGCAAGCTCCCTTCACTTCCTGCAATACCAGGAGCAGCTCCATCTCATGTCCACCGGCAAAGCAGATCTAGCTCCAGACTCCACGGTCACCTATTCACCGCTCAGGAGCTGCTTGACGCCCCGCCGCCCGGAGGGAAAGTACGCCAGGAGGAGCTGAAATGCCAGAAGGGCGAAAGCAAAGGGCCGGCAGGAAGGGGCGGAGTCGCCAGGATGGAGGGAGCAGGAGGCGGCGGCGACTCGATTTGGTGGGCGTCGGCCGTCGGGTCGATTCGAGTTCAGGGAAAGAAAGAGGTAGGGGTATACTTGTCATTTCGCGTAGCTTTGTATTAAAAACGAGTATAATAATAGGTGCAGTGTCCACCACCCAATTACCACTAAATTTTAGTGTGTTTTGGCAAAGACATCTTTTATTAGTGTCTAGGAGCAAAAGCCACATTTTTTCAGTGTCCAGCACCTAATTTTGCCATCAACATGAGTCATCGTCTAATCCAAAGCCCTGATAAAGATTAAAGGTACTACAATGATAGTGTCCTAGTGGTATCCTCTCGCAAGAAGTCTAACTAAGCTTTCTATAATATGCAGCCAGGTTGTCTCATATTCACTAGATAATTACTAGCTGCAGAGCAAAAATGAAAACAGAATACGGATTCTACAGCCAGTCATGACAAATTCATCCCTTATCGCACAGATAGGAACGAATACAGCTCTACACATCCATAGTATGTCCTAAAATCGGTACCCGAAGCTATGGACGCGTGGATCTGGATGGAAGAACGAGCAAGCTTGGTGGGTGTATACCTCTTGGAGAAAGGCCCCTCGGAGGTGACGGTGACCTTGTTCTTGTCACGGGTGACGGTGACGCCCTCGCCGAGGTTGCCTGCCTTGCCACCGGCGACCTTGATGCGCTCCTGCAGGAACTTCTCCAGCGTGGCGATCTCCATGATCTTGTCCTCCACGGGCTTGGTGCAGTCGATCGTGAAGGTGACGGCGCCCTTCTTCTTGCCGCCGGCCGCGCCGCCCTTCGCACCCGCCGCCACGCCGCGCGCCATCGCCTCTTCCTCCGCCTCTCGCTCGGGTCCTCCGCGTGCGGCGCTGCTGCTTCGGTGGTGGTGTGGTGGCTGCGCCGCGAGCGAGAGACGATAGGGTTTTGAGGAGGCGCCGGGGAGGTGGCTTATAAGTACTAGGGTTGAACGGATCGGACGGCCACGGTTGGCTTGATGGAGGTAGCGGCACAGTTTGGGCCAAATGGTCGTCGTGGGCTGCCACTGTTGCTATATGTAGGCCCAAGGAGTTGATTCAGCAGCCCGTTTATCAATGGAGTTTCGTGTCAGGCCCAGCATCCTACCCTCTCTAGAGTCTAGAATGACCAAACCCTGAACCCCCAAACCGACAAAGCGACGCCGCCGAGTCGCCTATCTCCGCCGCCGGCTCCTCCCCTCGCTGCTACTGCTCCACTGCCGCTGCTCGCTCTAGGTTTCCACCAGGTCGTCGATTGCTTCCTTATCGGTGAGTAATCCTAGCTCTATTGGATGTATTCCCTTGTTTCACGAGCGGCGTTTCTCGTGAATTGCTGCGCTGCGTCCTGCGTGATATCTTTATTAGTAATCCAATCCATCCATGGTTATTCTTCCTCAGCGCACAAGTTGATATTACTTGGTTCTTGATCGAGGCGCGGGCGCAATCATTTGTGTGTTCTTCCAGCTGAGCGGCCATGCGCCAACCAAGGTCGGGAGGGCCGGGGAAGAGGCGGGGCCGCGGGCCGCGGATCCCCGCGACGACTGTTCGGAAGCAGAAGGCGGCGTTGGCGAACGTCGACCAGATCACGGGTGCCAAGATTCCCAAGAGCTTCGTGTTCTCTCGCGGCAAGCTCCCCTCCACGCTCCGCCACCTCCAGCAGGACCTCCGCAAGGTCATGCTCCCCTACACCGCTCTCAATCTCAAGGTCCATCCCTATCCCTATGCCCTAGTAGCTTGCATTAGCGATTGACAAGTGATTCTGCTTATTCCAGTGCTCACAATGAATTCTGGTGTCTTCTGCTTGCGAAACAATTGACAGGAGAAGAAGCGGAATAACCTCAAGGACTTTGTCAATGTCGCTGGTCCGTTGGGTGTGACACATTTCTTGATCCTCTCGAACCCCAAGAGCCTGCCACACTTGCGCTTTGCCAGGTCACCACAGGGCCCAACCTTCACTTTCCAGATAGAGGAGTACGCGCTCGCGGCGGACATTGCAAACTCCCAGAAGCGTCCGAGGTGCCCACCAGGGATATTCAAGAACTCTCCTCTGGTATATGGCACTAATGTTTAGATTTGAGAATTGTTTTAAGATAGTTTTGATGAAGATTCTTTGTTGTTTGCTGATACCTTGTTTTCATGTTAAATTCATGGATTGGGCAGGTTGTGCTCAGCGGGTTTTCAGGTCTTGGCAACCCTTTCGAGAGTTTGGTTGAGTACTTTCAGCATATGGTTCCTGCCGTTGACCCAAGCACTGTAAGCATTGCGCAATAAATTTAGGATGTGACTATGTTATTCTACCAGCTTATTCTGATAATAATACCGTACTCGGCATGATAGGTCAAGCTGGCAGAATGTCAGAGGATTCTATTGTTAAAATATGATAAAGAGAAGGAGGTTATTGATTTCCGGCATTACTCCATCAAGCTTCAGCCTGTTGGGGTCAGCCGCAGGATTAGAAAGCTCGTGCAGAACAATCAAGTTCCTGATCTAAGAGACCTTAAAGATGTTAGCGATTACGTGACAAAGTAAGTGCTATTTTGCCCTTATGTTTTGATGAGAGATACTTTATATTTCTCATGAATGCTTATTTGCCTAGGAAAGCATGGTAGTTGACAACACAAACTTAAACTTGTATATGGCTGCACATAACTATTTCGATAAATTTAACTTCCTTCTTGGGGGCACCATACAGGGTGCAGAACAGCTGTTGGGTGTGCAAATGGTGTAGTGAAATGACTTTGAATAACCTTTTCAAAGTTAATTTCATAAACATGCTGTGTTATATATGTTGTTGTTGTATGTCTCTATCAAAGTGTAAAACCTTTACTCTTTTGCTGGGACTACATCTGAATAGCATTGATATAATATTTTCATGTTATGCATTAGTTACTAATGTTCAGTAATTCCAACGTACTCAACTCAATTAAGCGCAAACTGAGGTTATTGAAACGAAGTGTTTGTGGAGGAGCGTAGAATTTGGGGATTGTAGTGTGCTTATACAACTAGTAGCATAACTGACTCAGAAGACCATGATGCACCACAAACTGCAGCTACAGATAAGTGTTGTCTTTTAGGTTATACAAGTTGTAATAGGGGAAGAAGGATTGCATGGTAGTATGATACTATCTTGATATTGCACAAACAGATACTGATAAGTTATGTGAGTCGGCTACATCCAACATGTTACTGTTTGACTAGCACACTGCACACACTAAGATCTTCATGTAAGATGAAGCTCCTCATAAGTGATCTAACATATCCATAGGCCAAGCAACTGAGCAGGCCATCCATCCATTACTTGATATAGCTGTTGCATTAAGCTGAACATGTCTCCTTACAGGTGATTTCAACAGTGACCTAGCATAGGCATAAAAGCTTCATGCCGACTACTGTGAAGAGAACCATGAAGTACTTGATTTTTTAGTATGCAAAATTAGTGAGACCTCCAGATAAATTAGTTGTAACCACCTATATGGAATTCCTATAAGGCTAGAGCTATATATGCTGCAGGCATTGCATAAACTTTCAGGAAGACTTTCAGCAAAGAACAGAGGAATAATAAGGTAGAAAGAAGGAATAAACCTTATGACCAGTGCGATGCAAAATAGTGAAGTTTTAGTAATTACTCCATTCCGTGTGTTTTAAATGTGTGCTTCTTCAGTGTACTCTCAAAAAATAATAGCACCAATGCATATGATGGTTACTATGAGGTGATCACAGGGCTACCTAAACAATGTACAATGTTTGAGCACCCAGGAACTAGAGAACAATGTGAAAAATGTAATCATAAGAAGAAAAAAAGTACTGAAACTCATCACTTATCAGGCATTAATAGATTAGTGTGGCAGAGATGCGTAATGTGTAAAAGCACCTTCGTTTACCTCTCTAAAAGATTGGTTCATGCAAAAATAACCATATAACCTTAGCCCTCTAGCGTCTATAATGCATAGTCAAAAGCATCAGAAGTTTACGAAACACTATCTGGTCCCAGGTCATGTCCTTTTTTTTTGCCTGAAATGCTCTCTGGTTGAATGTCCCAGTATAATATCTTGTTTTTTTTAATCTGAAATAGTCCGGTCCTCTCAACTCTCAACTTCTCATTTGCTTTTTTGCTGTGTTAGTTTATTTTACTCAAAAGATTGTTTACTTTGAGATTAGGTTACTGTGATTATCCAAATATATTAGTGCCTGGCATTATGTTTTTTATAAGTTGTATACCTATTTGTTGCTTAGATTTAGTTTTGTGTAATAAACCCTTATATTCACATTCTTGACAGAGCTGGATATGGATCGGAAAGTGAAGTAGATGATGAAGCAGCAATGGTAAGCCTACCGAATGATGTTGACAAATTAAACAAGGCATCAAGAAAAAGTGCTGTCAGACTCCAGGAGATCGGACCACGGATGACTATGCGCCTAGTTAAAGTTGAGGGTGGGCTATGTTCAGGAGATGTCTTATACCCTTGGCCTGGTGAGTTCCCTCTGATGCTGCAGATGTCTTAAATGTAGGTTTTCATTTTTTTTAAATTTGTTTCCTGATTTTCATTTATGTTACAGTGGCAAAGGAATCCGTGGGGAAGGGGGAAGTAACTGAGGAAGAGATAGAAGGACAAGAAGAAACTGAGGATGGGCCAGAGGACGAGATGGAGGAATAGCAATTTAGATGATCACCTGGCACCTGCCTACAAGGATTGTCAACAATGTGGAAGGCACTGCTCTCTTTTAACTACACTAAAGCAGAGCTTTTGTATGCCCCCAGAAAAAGGGAATTGTGTGCTCGGAATGTTGTAGTATGATGCGTTGGTACCAATTTTGCTACACAAGGTGCTCAATAAGGCATTAGCTGCAGACTTGCAACAAAGTTAAAAATTATTCCGCGGGTATGGTTAAGGTTTATAATGATTTTTTAGTTCTTGTTTGAAATTTCAAATGATGGGGATGAATGACTCCCAGCAAGGGTCGGTCACGTCTCGCCGATAGTGGGAAGATTGGTGTAACGGTCTGACGGATGCAGTGTTCCTTCTTTATGGTTTGCTGATAATTGCCACGTATTTTGTTTTCTGGTAGAATCATGGTTGTGTTGCTTGGTGGTTTTTGCCAAACGAGCACGTGTGTTTACTGTTTAGCCTGTGTTCTTCGTTTTGTTTATTGCGACGAGCGGTGCTGCGACGAGGCTACCTGCAAGCTGGAATCACATGCCCGGAACTGAGAGGATCCGAGATCTCTTGCCGGGGAGACACCAGGGGAATCGAGAAAATTGCAATAATGGGACTGCAAACATGTGGGCTTCACAATTTTGCCACTCCCAGTGAATGACAAAGTGGGACCATCTGTGTCTCTGAATTGTGAGCCGAATGGCAAAATTGCGAAGCCCACATGTTTGCAATCCCATGTTTGCAAATTTCTCGGGGAATCTGACCAAAGTTGTTCGTTTTGAAGCTAAGTGTCATGCTAATTGTCGGCTGATGCGACAGGCGACGAGGGTTCCCACTCGTGCTTGTGCAAACAATGGCATTAGGTTCCCAGATTCTCTGCGCTGAACTGTCCTCAGAGAATTAAGAATCGCATGCAGTGTACGTGACCTTTGGGATTCAGGCTTAAGCATCTGCTGAACCATTCTCTTCAATTAAAGAATTTAGGCTTAAGCATTTGCTCAACCTCTCCTCCATTCTCTTCAACTAAAGAATTCAGGCTTAAGCATTTGCTGAACCTCTCTTCCATTCTCTTCGATTTTTTTTTTTTTTTTTGATCAAACGTAGTGCAGATACGCTACAGAAGGATACAAAGGACAGCAGCTCGACCCTTTGACACAGAGGTCCCTAAAAAACAAAGAAAATACAAGTAGGTCCCTAGGACCACTGCAGGCCGAATCCTCCAGATCTCGCAGCCGCCGGTTACAGCCGGAGGCCCGTCGCCATCGTGCCCAGGGCAGGAGGAGCTCCGTTGCCACGAGGCTTTGAAGAGAGCCGCAGTATCCACTCACCCACGCAGATGAGATTAAGGCATCGCCGTTCGCACATCGGCCGAGGCCGCGCCCCAAGCTCCAACGACCTTGGATCGAGGCTCGCCGTCGACGATCGAAACCGCCGCGGTACAGTCGAGTCCGGTCCACTCTCCAGACATCCAACAGACCCAAAGCTGTCACTGCATCCTTGACCACAAAAGCCGGCGAACTCACCTGACGACGAGCCACCGGCAGACGACTCCTGTACAGGGACTCCACGCTGGGAGCCCCTCCTCCACAGGCTCGCCGATAGCGCCGGAGTGAAGCACCATCGTGGCGGGGGAGAGACTGGGAGGACCTTATTCCATGACGTCGACACCGCCGCCGCCTCGCCGCCGCCGGCGGAAACATAACCCTAGAGAAAGGAAACCCTAACCTAGGACCTACCACACCAGCCGGCGAGAGACAAACGGTCCCCGCCACCTCCCGACGACCCACAGGCCATCGGAGGCGGAAAGGGAGCCGGTGGCGACCGTCACCTCCTGTTTCGCCTCCTGGATCGCCTCTCTCTACTGTAGAGAAGGGAGAGGCTTGGAGAAAGAATTGGGGCGAGACTTCCATTCTCTTCGATTAAACAAGGAAACTGACCGGAAATTTGGAACGAGCCATCGTGATCACTGATCAGCCGCCGTCGAAGGGCAATCACAACCTGTCGCGGGCGCCCGGCTCGGACCCGTGGTGGAGCCCATCTGCAGTGGCCTGACCACCACGCCACCACCAATCCGTCGTGTGATCTAGTACCTCCTTACACTCATCAGTCCCCCCACGTGACCCTCTCCTTCCCCTCGCTGCTCACTCCTCACACTAGTCCCACCCCACCCCTAGCCCCGCCGCTCTCTCCAAAATCTTCTCCACCTCCCATTCCCACCACCACACACGTACGAGAGCGAGACCGAGAGAGATCTCACACCGGCAGCGGCAGTAATGTCCAGCGCGGCGAACGAGTACTACTACTACGGCGGCGGCGGCGGCGGCCCTCGCGGGGCGCCGCACGGGCTGCTGCTGGCGGTGGTGGTGGGCCTCGTGGTGGCGGGCCCGCTGTTCCTGGGCGACGGCGGGGAGGCGCTGACGGAGGCCGTGGCGGAGCTGCTGAGCCCCGTGGGCCTGCTCCTCCTCCCCGTGTGCCTGCTGTTCCTCATCCGCGTCCTCTCCTCCGACCGCGGCGCCGCCGCGCTGGCCGACGTCTTCGCCTTCGGCGGGTCCCCCGACGCCGTCCACCGCGTCGGCGGCTCCCCCGTCGGCGTCGCGCTCATGCTCCTCCTCATCCTCGCCCTGCTCTACTACCGCTCCTCGCTCTTTGGCGGCTCCGGCGGCGACGACGAGTAGGGGTGCCGGGTGCGAGCGATCTCCGGCGCCCGCTAGTAGCTAGCCGTGGGAGTGTGGGTGGCGTTGTTGTGTAACGTGAGGTTCTCTAGGGGTGTGGTTGTAAAAGTGCGTCGGAGTATATTAATTTCGGTGTGTTCGTCGGTTTGTGACGAGGGTTGCTGAAGCTTCTGTGCTGCATCGGGCCATGTGCTTTGTACTCTTCTCTTCCATGCGTCTCGCCGTCAGTGGGAATTGGGGCTATTTCCAGTTTTCCACTCCCTCCGGCGTGCATGGCGGCAGCGACACGCGACACTATCTAGAGGTGCGACACATGCTCTGCTGTGCTACGGACGATACATGCAAATTACGGCGACGATGTAGGTATCTCTGCAGCAAGACGCGTGAGCAAACTGGCGGCCTCGTCGCTACGATCACGTGAGAACGAACTGCTGCGAAATTGCGAAACGGCAAGAGAGCCTGTTGCCTCTCGAACCGCGTTGATGCACATCGTTGGAAGGTTCGCGTTCCGTCCAACCGAGCAGGAGGGAGACCTCGACCTCCATGCCAATGCCAGGCCTTGGGTGCTCTTGTTTCAGACCCCGGGCATCGGTTGATAACGCGTCACCGCGGCGCTGGACGACAGCCTAGGCACACACGACACGCTGAGCAGCACAACAGTGGGCTCTTGGTGGAAGCTGGGCCTGGGCTACCGTGAACAGTCACCCGTCAGTGCAGACGCTGTACTACAACAAGTAGTGGGCGGAACGTGAAAGTGAATCCGCACCCGTCCAGGAGAAAGTACAGAGAGAGAGAGCGCGCAAAAGGCATGATGGGACGATCGTGTTTAAATGAGTTGCAAAAAATTTTCAGAAAAGGAATCTCGCATGTATGAAGTACTAAATGAAGTTTATTTGCAAAACCTTTTCACATATGAGTGCAACTTTGCATGATGAATCTAATAGTATAATTAGCTTAATGATTTGCTACAGTAATGCTACAGTAATCGTCTTCTAATCGTGTGGTCAAAGCACTCATTAGATTGCTCTCAGAAATTTACATTGAGGTGTGGAAGTAGTTTTATAAACTGCTTTATTTAATACCTTTAATTAGTGGTCAAAAGGGGTTGAAAAAATTCTGAAACTTATCTAAACACGGAGTTGTGATGGCCGGTAGCTAGCTAGCCATGCGCGGGCCGCTGCCGCTCGGCGGTCGGCGACTTGACTTGGAGCCGAATGATATGATGATACTAGTATACTACTGCCGTCCGGCCGCCGGGAAAGTTGGTGAAATGCTTCGGCCAGTGAACATGCCATGGAGAAGTAGTACCAAAACCCGGTGGCGTGGAGACATTATTCCATCAGCCGCGGACCACACGGCTTTATTTTTGAGAAAATTATATCTGTATATCATTGGAAAATGTAACTCATTCTCTATGATTGAAAACTAGAACATCCCCTCAATGCTATTATTTTAAATTTTAAATCCCCTCTATGTCATTGCCGTCAAAAACTTAGTGACGTACAGAGGATGGAAAAAAATTAAAAACGATTTGGCACATAAGGGATGAAAAATGTCCATCCGTTAGTGTTTTTTACGGCAATGTCATAAAGTGGATGAAAAGTTTATAATAATGACACATAGGGGATGAGTTACAAAGTGGATGAAAAAGTTTAATATAATGACACGTAGGGGATGAGTTACATTTCTCAGTGACATATATGAAATTTTCACTTTACTAGAGAACCTTTGGTAGGAGGAGGAGCTCGGAGGATTTTTTTTTCCCCTGACTTCAGCTTCTCCATATAAAACGTCTCCATGTCGTTTTTAACCAAAACATTGAGAAGTCAGATTCAGAGCACTACCAAAGTAAGACTCGGAAGAGTTTAGCCATCATGTGAGTTTGTCCCTCCTGCCCTCCACACACTCACGACAAAAGGAGCTCAATGTTAGCTATATATCTTACCAGTGGAAGTGCACGTGTGACACGCACGTGGTGAAAAAGAATTAAATACAAAACCATAGATAGATAGATAAAGTGGGAAGAATATCCAATGAACATGTGGCCAAAATTATCACATATAAACTACAATATAAAATTGAAACGGCTTCTCAATCTAATTAATCTCCTCGACACGTGCGGCAACAACAACTTTAATATTAAGTCCATGCAGCAAAATAACAAACTTTATTTGCTGTTCCAAACACGGACTCACTGCTCAAGATATCTCAAGGGCAAGGGCAAAAAAAAGTCACATTACATCCTGGCAACTACTATCGACTCACCAAAGAACAACCATTCGCAACTCCCAGAAATAAAGAATTTTTATTTATTTATTTTATCGTGATTTTGCAAAAATATATGGTCCGCCACAAATTTTGCAAAAATATACATCTGCCGCCGTGGGCCACGGCGTCAGGGCCCTAACGCCGTGGCCCACGGCGGTAGGAGCCGCCAGGAGTGGGCCCGTACCCTTAACGCCGAGGGCCACGGCGTTACGACCCTGACGCCGTGGGCCACGGCGTTAGGGGTCCAACGCCAGGCGGCAGCGTGGCGCTGAGCTAACGCCGCGGCCCGCAGCGTTATGTCTTCCTTGCCGCCGCGGGCTACGGCGGTAGAATTTTTTTTTTTAATTTCAATTGTTGGATAAAACGACGAACCATTAATACTTAACGACGAATTTAGATAAACAATTACAACATTTGCAATGGCACGTGCGACACAATTACCCTAACTTTGTGCCGCTCTTGCTAGTCCTAACGTGCCTTAGGGGATTTAAATAAACGATTACAACAATTGTAGTCTAGTTGTACGAATAATACCCGGAGAACCCGGACATCATAGACCCGCCGGAGTGCTGGGAGGGCATGTACCCCGACGGGGGTGGAGTTGGATCAGATGGTGGCGGGGGTGGAGTTGCTGGTTGAGTGTTGTCCTTCTTTTCGTGGCACGGACAACAACAGTACTCGTCCTCACAGCCGGTGTTCGTCTTCACCACCATTGGTCCGGTCACCGGTCCGTCGTCGTCGTTGGTAGATGTCGGATCTGGAGAAGCCAATGCCGACGCGAGTTCTTGCCTCAGGTTGAAGATGATAACATCCTCGAGGTAGTTGATGTACTCTTGATACGGGTGAATAGCTGGGGGATCCACCCATTGCACGAAACCGCAGTTATCTGGTTGTTCGGAGTACTGCATAAACCGTGATTACATTAGTAAATCATAAAATGATGAAGGACAGAGGTCATGGAGTTTTGCTTGCCTACCCATGCTCGTGAGCAATGCCAGAAGCGGCGACCAGAGTTGTCTCATCCCTGATAAACCTGCATCACACAGAACTCACCGTGTGCACACCTTGGCCAGTTCACCGTTTGATTTGGTGCGTACTTCCTAACATCACGCATGGATTTGAAATCTTTCTTGTCTAAGACTGGAAAATTGCTGTTGAACTCTGGATCTTGCTGGCTCCACAGTGCTGGACCGAGGGAGTCATCATCATCATCCCCAGTCCAGGAACTCATTGTTGCTTGTTGTGTTGTGAAGTGAGACTGGAGAAGAGTGCTCACATATATGTAGGCGCAGACTGGATGGTGGGCCATTCGATCCGGGGCAAGAAAACGGGCAGTGACTCAAAGGAAACACACCCTAGTACTAGGTACACTGTTTGGTGCAGTGACTCACAGAAAACACACCCTATGTGTTCACTGTTTGGTGCAGTTCACAGAAAACACACCCTAGTACGAGTTTTATTGTTCGCATCTGAAATGCATCTGAAATCAAGTTCTTAAAGATACAACCCGACTCTAGAGAATGATGAAATGAAATCATATTTTTTTATGGATACAGTAGCACTCGGCGTCGAGTACTCTACGTCTACTGGGTACAACGGGGGTATTTCCCCTTCCTCATAGCATCCGGCCCAGCTTCCTTAGCCCGGCGAGCTCTCTCCCTTTTCCTCTCTCTATCTGCATCACGGGCCGCGGCCGCTTCACGTTCTTTGATCTCCCGCCGAATGCGAATTTCCTCCTGCTGCTCCTTACGTTTTTGTTCTTGTTTTTCTGCCTCAACCATCCTTTGCCACCTCTCACGTGCTGAACGACCCATCTCCTCGACGTAACGCTTGTCTTGTTCGGACTGCTCACAATCTAGCCACTGCATGAAATCACAGAGAGGAGGTGGAGTCTTTTTTCAAAGACAAGTTAGCACATAATAAAATAGCAATGACATAATATTTATTTAGTAATGCAGTTAGTTCTTACTTTTGGTCTAACATTGCGACATGGTGGGAGGGGGTCATGCTCGTAGTTCTCGCACATGAAGAACCTCATCCCGTAGCAGTACCCGAGAACGTTGCACTTGACAAGCTTACAGTTGTCACCGCAGTAGCACATAGGAGTGTGGATCCCCTTTGGCACCTCAACCTTGTCCTTCCTACTGGTGAGCAACTCCAAATCCAACTCAGGACCCGTTGAAGCCATTGAAAGCCTACAAAACAGATGAGAAATATGATAAATTCATTACTTGTTTCATTTGAAATTATAGAACAAAACATAACCGGATATGATAAGAAATTCGATGACAAGAATAAAACAACAAGCAAATTAAAAGGTAGTTCAATTATTACAACATGATAACATGCATAAGTTCAAATATTACAAGACCTTGCAAGATAAAATTGTTCAAATATTACAAGACGACAACATGCACAAGTACGGTCACTGCATTCCTTCGTTGTAGCGACTGGAACGACGACCACGTGCACTAGCTGCAGGTGGTGTAGAAGTGGGAGTGGAAAAGTAAGATGCTTCGGTGCATTTCTTGTAGGAGTGTCCAGGATTATTGCACTTGGAGCATATCTGCCCCTGACGTCCAGCTTCAGCCTCATCCATGTTGTTCCTAATCCTCTTCTTCTTGCGTCGACCGACACCTTGACACATGGTTGGATCTGGATTTGGTATGTACAACGCACTGTCTTTGGGGTCTTGAGTGAAAGTTCCAAGATGCAGGTAACCCTCAATAGTGTGGTTCCAAGTGTCTAGAACGATTTGCTTCAGAAAGTATTTAGGCACGTAGCGGCCCCAATGCTGATTCTTTGTTGCAAGGCATGCAGCGATCACATGTGAGCAGGGGTAGTGTAGCAGCAGTGGCTTCTGGCAAGAGCATGAGCATGTCTGATTCCCAATCACTAATTTCTGTATTGTTATTTCACCATTTGCCTTTTGTGATTTGGACTGACAACTTATCTGATATTTCCACTGCACTTCCTCGCCAGGATCACGACGTAGAGGTTGTGGGTAAGCTCTGTGAGAGAGAGCAGCCTTCTGTTTTTTGTTCAAGTACTCAGTCATCCATGTTGAATACACCTTCTGAGGGTCCTGCATTGCTGCATGTGCTGCATTAGCACGGTCAAGAAAATACTTCATTGTGCGGTACAAGAAGAACTCAATGATACCAACAAGAGGTTGAGCTCTGGCACCACGCAAAACAGCGTTGTAGACCTCAGCAAAATTTGTTGTCATTATCCCATGCCTCACACCTCCCTTATCAAACAGGAGGGACCATTTCTCCTTAGGCTCATTCTGAATCCACTGGCTGAAGGTCTTCACAGCACGTCCCCTTCTCCTTCTGACATTTGGAGCATCTAGCCCCACGTCCTCCAGAGAAACTGGCTCTTCCCCGGGTTCAGTACTTACAGGCTTCTTAGCTATCTCTTCTGATGCTTTCTTCGTCAGATCATCTAATTTTTGCCATAGGTCGAAGAATTTTTTCTCCTGGTTGGTCGAACATAAGCGCTTGAACAATTTTGTAAGTTCTTTGTTCTTGAACTGGCTATGAAAGTTTGCTCCCATATGCCTCATGCACCACCTGCTATGCACATCTGGCCATTGTGCTGCTCTGTGACGCTCTTCACTACCTTCTTTGATATCACTAATGGCCTGCAAAATGCCTTTGTGTCTATCGTGTATCACACACACGTCTGACACATCTCCCACCACCATTTGCTTCAATCTCTCCAGAAACCAATACCAACTGTCACCATTCTCTCCCTCTGCAAAAGCAATTGCCAATGGCAACAACTGATTGTTGCCATCTGCAGCCACAGCTGTAAGGATTGTGCCCTTGTATTTTCCTGTTAGGAATGTGCCATCTATGCAAATCACTGGTCGACACTATTTGAATGCAGCAATAGCAGGACCCAATGCTAAGAATGCCCGCTGCAAGACTTGCTTCCCTGGCCTTGATACAATATTATAAGTCTTGATATCATAATAACTACCAGGATTTAGCGTGGCAATTGTGTTCAGCAATCGAGGCAGATTGTCATAGGATGCTTCATAAGTTCCCCACCTCATCTCCATTACCTTCTTCTTTGCCATGTATGCTTTACCATAACTTATCTGATACCTAAATTTCTCCTCAATTGCCAAGATAATGGACTTAGGCTCAAAAGCAGGATTTTCCACAATCTTAGCAAACATCTGGCTAGCCACAAAACCGGATGACAAATTACGATGGCTTGCATCCAGCTGCTCAAGAACACAAGTGTGATCCACAACAGATTTGATCTCCCAATAATTTTTCCACTTGCCCTTGGAAGCATACACTCGAAAAGGACAGTTGGGCTTCAGACATTGTACATCATATATATGTGGAGAACTCTTCACTACCCTGAACTCTCTCTGCAGAGTAAGGGTGGACCACCTCTTCACTGCATCTTTCACCTCTACTGCACTCTTATACATGACGCCAACAGAAACTGTATTTTCTCTATAGTCCCAGGCCACATTCTCACCAGGATTGACAGATAGCTGTGAGAAATTATAACTGTCCCAATCCCTTGGAACTAGCGGGTCATCCTCATCATCTGAGGAGTCCTCTTCCAACCCACGTTCATCCCCATTGGCCTCCATTTCGTACCGCCTGAGTAGTGTGTGTCACCATCTCCTTCTTCTTCCTCACTGGAACCACCATCTCCTTCTTCTTGTGGCTCAGTTGCAGGACCATCTCCTGCTTGTAGTTCAGCCTCGCCTTGGTGAGCATCACTCACAGGCACTTGACTACTAGACCCAGCCTTATGAACAACTTGGATAAACAGCATCACAGGCAAACCAATTTCACATGCTGTTTTGATATAACTCCTCCAATGTTCAGTGCCTTGAAGTGGCATAAGCTCCCAATATAATAACTCACTCCTGTTGATTAGAGCCATAATGGACAAGTCATGTTGCTCTACATCTACATGAAATACCCTAAAAAAACTGGGTAATGGACCCCCAAGTTCTTGAGGCTGCTCTTCTAATCACATGGTCAACCGAATCAAATTCTGACAAGTCAACTCCATGTTCACCATATCTAATCTGCCCATTACCGAAATACAACTTGACACTGAGATCATCTGACATGTCTGACAGCATGAAAAAATAAAACGCTATTAAGAAGTGGATCTGCAACTACAAAATATATCTACTCAGAGCTACACTATAATTTTACTAAGCAGATCTACACTACAACTATAATTTTTCTAAGCAGATCTACACTACAACTATAATTTTACTAAACAGATCTACACTAAACTATGTATTTACTAAGCAGATCTACACTAAAACTATGTATTTACTGAGCAGATCTACACTAAAACTATATATCTACTAAGCACATCTACACTAAAACTATTAAGTATCAGAGTATTACCTCTAACGAGACGAAAAACCGGCAGAGCTTCGCACCTTCACCACCTCCTCCTCACTCCCTTCTCCTCTTCCCCCTCTCTTTTCTTTTTTTCGAATTATTATGACATTTTCGGCTGAATTTCGGTGTTATATAGGCAGCTGGACCCTAGCGCCGTGGCCCACGGCGCTAGGAGGCCTGCTGCCGCCGCGGCCCATGGCGCTAGGACCTAACGCCGTGGCCCGCGGCGCTAGGCTCTTGACGCCGTGGCGTACGGCGCTATGTTTCGCCCACGCTAAGGGCCCACTCCTGGCGGCTCCTACCGCCGTGGGCCGCGGCGTTATGGCCCTGACGCCGTGGCCCACGGCGGCAGATGTATATTTTTGCAAAATTTGTGGCGGACCATATATTTTTGCAAAATCGTGATAAAATAAATATAAAAAAATTCAGAAATAAATAAAGCAACAGTTGACTGTAAAGTCAATCAATATTCATCAGAAGCTCGATACCATGTTGATGATTGCCGCAGGACTGTAGGCTAACTTGGAAACATGAACATCTCCTACTTCAATTAGTAACAATTATCAGTAACAAAAAAATCCCAGCATTTTTTATCATTAACAACTATCAACTAAAATAACGCACCTCAATAAGTATATATCCTTCATACAAATGACATCAATCTAACGTTCTTTGTGCCCTTTCCACTCGTCTACCCTGCATACCAGTTAACAGATTAAATTAAATTATAACAATTTTATCTTATGATAAAACAAAATAAGCATCAATCATGTATGAGGAAATGAGGAACGAAATTAAAACAACACTCACCAGCAGCAGAATCAAGTTTCCTCTTGTTATTTCTCGGTGGACAGCGAGATCTGGTGTTGGTAATCTCCTTTAAGGGAACTCATTTGCTCATTCTGCAAAAAGCATGCGTTGTGTTATGCATAGACTCACGATCCAGCAATGAATAGAAACATGTGGTACAAAGCAAACCTTTCAAGATCTGCACATTATCCACGCAATTCCGCGATTAGTTCAAGATTAAATTCCACTAAATAGAAACATATGGTATATAGAAACATATGGTATATAGAAACATATGGTATATAGAAACATATGGTATGAAACAAAAACTTCTAAGATATTCACGATGAAATTTCTAGACGATGAGGCAACCAGCAGTACCAACAACGATTTCACATGTAACAACAACATGAAGGATTGTGCATCTTGCAGCCACAATCAAAGCTAGGATAAACCGGGAGGTATAGCTACAAGTAGGCCGTAGGGAGTTGCTGCAAAGGAGGAGCGCTGCAGCCAAGAGCGGAAGGGCGCGTCGTCACGTCTGTAGTGACGACGGAAGGGCGTGCCTGCTACAGTACGCCAGGGCCTGAGGAGGAACGTAAGAGTTTGGAGATGAATACTAGCGGAGGCCGCGGATGCCAAAAGATTATGGCGCACTACTATGAGTAGATTTATATGCACCTTGTGAGTCCAGCAAGTAAGGAAAGATTTGCGTGACCAGCAAAAAAGAAAATTCCTTTAACGATGACATGTGACGGCAACAAAGGACAGATTTGCAAGAAAATATTTGCGTGATTTGTGTGAATTTGCGTGATTAAAGTGTTTCCAAGCAAGATTAAAGATGTAGCAAGAAACGAAAGATTTGCGTGATTTGCGTGACCAGCAAAAAAGGAAATTCCTTTTAACGATGACGTGTGACAGCAACAAAGGATAGATTTGCAAGGAAATATTTGCGTGATTTGTGTGAATTTGTGTGATTAAAGAGTTTCCATGCGAGATTAAAGATCTAGCAAGAAAGGAAAGATTTGCATGATTTGCATGATGAGAAAAAAGGAAACTCCTTTAACAATGATGTGTGACAGCAACAAAGGAAAGATTTGTAAGGAAATATTTGCGTGATTAAAGAGTTTCTGACGAGGGCCTGAATCAGGGCCCCCAAAACGGCAAGATAATCACCCTTGGGATGGAGTCTTCTGACTCCATTGACAGCGTCAAGGCTAAGATCCAGGGCAAGGAGGGATGTAGATCTTCGTCAAGACCTTCATCGGCAAGACACCTCATCTCCGACTATTTTCCGCCTCGCCTCCGACTACTCGTTCGCACGAGTAGTCTCAGCCTCCGACTACTCGTTCGCACGAGTAGTTTCCGTCTCCGACTAAGACGGGGCCCACACATGGAGGTCGGAGCGCGGGACCGGGGGCCCCACACGAACGTGGCGCTGCCCCAATGCTCGAACTCCCCCGCGACAACACACAAGGCTCCGGTTCTCCACGCCATGCAAACACCCCAGCTGGCGGGACGCGTGGACAACTGGCTCTGACAGGAGCCGTAACACCGCATTGTTCGCTCGCGTGGCCTCCAACGCGCCGTCTCGTCCAACCTTTGCGGCACGCCACCCCCGTCAGAACAGGTACTCAACGACCCTCTACGGGCGGCGCCTACACTTAGGCCGTAACGTGGCGGGCCTAATCAACACTCAAAAGAGCTGAGTCATCTAAGGAAGAACTCGGAGAAGGCGCCAAGTACTCGGAATATACAATGCCGCCCGCACACGCGGCAACCGCCAACTCCATTACAGCTCGGCGCCCTTCAATGCTTCCTGACTGACATCGACGTGGGAAAAGACCACCCAACACCGTAGCACTATAACGCATATTTGTATCCCCCTTTTGCCCCTCCCCCTTGCGTCTATAAAAGGAGGAGGAGGGCAACCGTCATAGGGGTTGGTTGATCATTCAACACCCACACACACGTAGCTCGAGCTACACCCACAGGGACCTGGGCTCCGACACCCTCTCCCGACTAGTTTGTAACCCCTACAACAGACTTTCCTGGCATAGGAACACGACCACTCGAAACTGGACGTAGGGTATTACTCTTAGAAGGCCCGAACCAGTATAAACCACCGTGTCTCCTACGCTAACCATCCGGGTCTGACACACGATCGATATAAATTTACTGCCGGCGGTAGAGAACCCCGACAGTTTCCATGCGCAAGAAAGGAAACACAACATCACTATGCATGGTTAAAGAATTTGCGTGATTAAAGAGTTTCCATGCGTGATTAAAGAATATGCATGTTGAGGTGGGACCGACGGGTAGAAGTTTGGGTGAAAAAAGTTTGGGGGTGGGGGCGCTCGGGAGCCAATTTGCACTACGGAGGGGGAGAAAATTTTTGTCAACCTCTTTTGGGTGGGGACGGCCTGAAAAGTGGGCCACTCTGTAAGAGGTGGGTGAGATAAACTCTGAGTGAAAATTGACATCAATTTGCTCAACTCTTATTAGTAGAGATATATAGCTCCCGAATGAGTATTGGAGGGAAAGATGAAAGCGGGCCATGGCTCACAGGACCCACGCCAACGCAGCCTATAATGGAGCTATACGATGTGAATAGTACTACTAACTTTGATTGATTAGTTTGTTAGCAAAGTGATTTATTAATTTTACAAACTAACTTGTTGGACAAATGTACATATTATATTAATCTTCGAGAGATAATTTGTCCACATTCAAAGAATAATTTGTTTGCTTTTCAAGAGTATTGTTCCACATCTATATATTTGTTCTTCTTCAAAAATAATTTGTTGTTTAGTGATGCTAGCTTATTTGTTCACAACGTTCAACCTTTTGTTTGCAGTATATTATTGTTTGTTCACCATGTTTATGAATTATCCCGTGTTTAAAAAACAAATTTTAAAAATATTATCAAATATAATCAAGTGTGGTAGCAAATCCAACACTGACCAACAAAGTTGCTGCTACCTGCTACTTTCGAGGCAGGGTGTGATTCACGAGCACAGGCCGGCTCGTAAGGGTTCTTATCTTCCTTGGAAAAAAAGAAGAAATAAAAAGGAAGTGTGGAAAACATGTCGAAAGAAAGTTAACCATAGAACCTCTAAGTCCATTTAGACCCATTTATTCATCTCATTCTTCCCCAACCGCCTCTCACCCTCGCCGCCTCATTCACCACCTCCAGTCGCTCACCCGCACGTTGTCCGCCACCACCTTCCACCGCCGTCAATTCCTGGCCTACCGGCCATCCAACTCTGCCTGGTCGGCGGCGCTACCGCGCCACCTCACCTCCGTCGTTGATCCTTAACCACCCCAACCTCCTCCCAGGTCTACATGACATGAAAGCCCCGAAACCCTAACCATAAGTCCTGTCGGTCTCGACCGCCACCCGCGACCGGCGGTGACACGCTCCTGACTGCCCCCGCCCATCTTTCGTCCCTCTGTGCGTGACGGTGGCGCGAGGACCTCCCCGCGGTGCAGCCATGAGAGAGAGGAGAGACGACGAGAAAGAAAAAGAAGATTGTGCGGTCAATAGGGGCTGCACGAATCATGAAGCATATGATGTTTCATTGCTTCTCCACCTTCCGAAAGGCGGATAGATGCCTGTTCGTTTGACTTATCAGCCACCAGCCAGCAATACTTTTCTCTCGTAACAAATCAATCACCAACAACCAGCCAACAATATTTTTATAAGAGCAACTCCAGCAAGGGCCTTCATATGGGCCTCTACTCAAAAATTTGAAGGTTTGGTGCAAAAACTCAACTCCATCAGGGCCTCCAAATAGGTCTCCATTTTGCATGCCCCTCCAAATTTCCCCTCCAAACCTCCATTTCTAGAGGCCCTCCAAATCCCCCTCCAAACGTGGGTCCCGCCATTTTTTATATTTTTTTCTTTCTTTTTGCTCCCTCCCCCGTCTGGCCGTCTCCCAGCGGCGCATCTCCTCCCCCTGTCCGCTCGCCCGCCTGCCCAGAGTCGCCCGCCGCCGCCGCCGCCCGGAGTCCGACGAGGAAGTGGCGGAGCAGGAGGCCTCGTCCGGGGCGGCGGTGGTGCACCAGCAGCACCGCCCAGGGACGCGCATGCCACGGTGCTCGCCCCCGACGCCGCTGACCTCCTCCTCAAGCTCGAGGACCCGACAGCGGCGAGGCGAAGCGGCGGGAGGGCGTGGAGGCCGAGGTGGAGTTGGAGCTCGATGTAGATGTGGAGGCGGATGTGGACCTGGAGGAGGGCGCGAGGAGGTAGCGGGAGCCGTGCTCTCCGCGCCGTGCCGTGCGCCGATGCGGGTCTCCTTCTCTGTGTCGTGCGCCGCCGACGCGGGTCCAAGCGCCGCTGCCTCCTCTATGCGCAAGAGGATGCTGCTGGAGCTGGCACCCTTCGACCCCACGTCGGGCACTCCGCCGCCTCTACCTCCGCCTCCGCCGACGCACTCGCCGACGGCGTCGCGTGCGAGGTCCTCAGCCGCGGCCGAGTTCTCGTTCGCAGCCACCGGGCGCGCCGAGCAGTGCGCGTCCTCGGCGTTCTCCGTGTTCTCGGCGTCGCGTGCGGGGTCCTCAGCGGCGGCCGAATTCGAAGCTGTCACGGCCACGAGGAAACGTCGCGTCGAGGCAGGGAAGCTGCTCGTGGCGCGGAAGCACGGGGCGACGTCGGTGGCCGGGCGACGAAGGGAGATGGAGGACGTCGTGTCCGTGCGCGAGACGACGACGAGGTGGCCGGACGACGGAGGGCGATAGAGGACGTTCTTGATTTCTTCCCTCTTCTGTTCTTGTTCCATTGCTCTGTTTCCTCCATTTTCCGCTCCTTTGTTTCGTTCACCTATCGATGTTGAATTGTTTCTGACGATGAACCAACCAAATGTGACCGCAGGAACTTGACAAGATTCGATTTGAGAGCAGCAAGCTGGCCGGGCCGTGAAGCCGGAGCTCTTCATCCGACTGGTCCGGGACAAGGCCTGCGGCGGCCGTTGCGCAGCAGGCGGGCAACAAGGGGGGCTGGGACAGCAGCATCTTCTCCAAGGAGGAGATGAGCGCCATGTCGCGGAGCCGGGAGGAGGCCGCGCTCAAGGGCGTCGCGTGGGGATGGGAGGAGGATGCGGTTATGCGTGGGGTCCACCTCAGAATAGAGGGTTGAATACATATTCCCCACTGGAGTTGAGACCTAATTTAGGGCCTCTATTTTTTGGAGTTAGACCTGCAAATGAGTTTTGGAGGCCCCAATTTGCAGGTCCTTGCTGGAGTTGCTCTAATAGAACAAACCAGCATCAGCCACCAGCCGAACGAGCAGGCCGAGAATTATTTTCAGACTCGTAGTCCTGATGTTGGGCCCCCACGCACCACCAGGCACCAGGTCACCGTCAAAGATAAGACCTTATCCAGCGTGGCCACTTGGCGAGCCCATCGCCACCCACGTCAGCCGAACGAGCTGACCTGGCACACCCTCAGCTCCTCCTCCCCACCCTATCTACATATCCGTCTCGCTCTCCCTCGGCCAGCCCCTCCAGCCTTCACACGTACGCTCCCTCACCCAACCAACCAATCAACCCCAACGCACGAGAGCAAAGCGCTGATCCAATCCATGGCCGCCACAGCCGTCGCGGCGTCTCTGTCCGTGGCCCGGGGCCTCGGGAAGCCCCTCGGCGCCGTCGGCAACTCGTCGTCGCTCCGCGTCTCAACCCGCAGGCCGGCCAGCAGCAGCAGCAGCAGGGCGGCCGTCGTCCGGGCGTCCGCGCAGAGCCAGCAGCACCCGGCCAAGGAGTGGGCGGCCGCGGCTGCCGTGGCGGCGGCGCTGGTGCTGCCGGAGGTCGCGGAGGCCGCGCAGCCCGGGATCTCGCCCTCCCTCAAGAACTTCCTCCTCAGCATCCTCTCCGGCGGGGTCGTGCTCGTCGCCATCGTCGGCGCCGTCGTCGCCGTCTCCAACTTCGACCCCGTCAGGCGGGGCTGATGAGCTCGCTCCACTGCTGTGACCATCGCTCGGGCTGGGTGCAGTGTGCGGCGTGTGCCTATGTATTGAGAGAGAGGTCGATCTCTTCTCCGTGTGCTTCGTCACCATGCATGAACAGTATCTAATGCGTCACTCTTTTGCCCTGTAAATCTTCGTTTCATGCTCGTGAAAATCTCGTATCCATGGAGAGCCCCCCACATGACGACGCAGGTCCATCCGGGACCGATAATCATTCCGATTTTATTCCATATGGAGCTTTTCTCTTGAGCTCGTTCCCTGGCCTGAAGTTGAGCACAAAGAGTCATGCTGAATATACAACTGATGTTGCAATTTATATACCTAGCTCGTTTTGAAAGGGATGAATTCCCCTCGAGGAACTTGATCTCGTTTGTGTTGCTAAGTTTGCCTCGCTCAATACGTGGCCAGTTGGCCGTGAGTTTCAGTGAAAAACTAGCTACTTAAGAGTGATATGTTGCAACTTGCAAACCGCTAACGCTGTTTGGATATTGGAAAGCTTGTTCATCACTTATCATGGATCGGAGTTGAGACATGCCTTTAATACTTTGCAACGACATCAAAGAATACATAGTGATAATCCCTTTGGGTTTGGAAGCCACTTCAATTCCTAAGAAATAGCCGAGACTTCGAGAGGACAAAGATTTTTGAGACAATTCCCTCTATGACATCATAAGATGACTCAATTCCTTCTATGACACCGAAAAAATTTTAGTGCCTTGTATGACATCAAATTCAAATTTTGTTCCCCGTGCGACATTACCGTCCGTCTGACCGTTAACTCGTGTGACCAGTAACCATGGATCCCCCTTTCCCTTTTTCTTAGACTGAAATGATATCCAAATCACCTTCAAAAACTATATTTTTTTAATATATGAAAAATAGAGATGGACCCAATTTTATGTAAAAAGAAATATTAAAATCTCAAAACTAAAATTCACCAAAATATGCTACTTTTAAAATGTTATCAAATTTTTTATACCATCAAAATATCTCCAAATAATTATATAAAAATTCTTAATAATTATATTATGAGATTAAATAATTTATAAAATTAATCAATATCATATGTGACAAAGATACATTTGAAGTTTTGAATCAAAAGTATTCTTTTGTTAATAAATACAATTTTATCCCTGTCACATATGACATATATTAATTTTATAAATCATTGAATATCATAGTAGAATTATTAAGAATTTTCAAATAATTGTTTGGAAATCTTTTGATGGTATAAAAATTTAGAGAACCTTTAAAAGTTGTATAATTTGGTGAATTTTAGTTTTAAGATGTTAAATGCTATATATTTATTTTTTTCACAAAATGGGTTCATCTCTATTTTTCATATCATTGCAAAAAGATTCATAATTTTTGAAGGTGATTTGGATATCATTTTAGTCTGAGAAAGAGGGGAGGGAGAATCCACTGAAACTGTTCATGTGAGTTAACAGTCAGCACAGACAACAGCTAACGGTAGTGTCGTAGGTGGAATAAAATTTAAATTTAGTGTCATGCAAGGCATAAAAAAATTTCAAGGTCATAGAAAGAATTGTGTTATCTTATGGTGTCATAGAAACAACTAAAAGCAACATCTATATATAACATCAAAATTCGACATCCGCAACATTAAAATTCAACATCCGCAACATCAAAACATGTTGAAAATTGTTGATAATCACCCATCAAAAAATAAGGAGAAAAACTCACCACGACATATGTTTCGTATTGGTTGGAACATTTAATTTTCTCATTGAAATAAAACATCCAAATGATGCGTTTGCAACATGCTCGTGAAACATATGCAACATCGCAACATGCTCGTTCTCTTTGCAACATCCATGTGAAACATTTGAAACATCCACATGAAACATACAAAACACCGGAAACCTAAGCTTGCAACATGTAGCAAACCTAAAAAACACTGCACAAGTGTTGAAGGAGGAAGATGATGGCGAGCCGGGGAGCTCCCCGCCATGGGAGGTCACACCGCTCGGGGGCTCGCTACCGGGGGAGGTCGCGTCACTAGGAATGCTCGCTCGCGGGAGCTCACCACAAGGGGTGGCACAGGGGAGCGGCCATCCCATAGGCACTCCTCTAGGCTGGATCCTCGGCGGCTCAATGACCTCCGGGTGGAGCGACGAGATCCCTAGTAATGGAAGCACAGGTTCGAGGCCAGGTATGTCGGCCAAGGGCGGCAACGCGCGGGCCATCACGAGGGGCGCCAATGCTGGCAGCACGCAGGGCATGGGCAGGGGTAGGAGAGCGACGACACGGGCAAGGCGAGCAGCAGCGCTTGAGCTGCCGCATGGCATGCGAGCAGCGTGGGTGGAGCATGGCGAGCAACGCGTGCACGCGGATCTGCTCTGTCTATGCTGTAGCAGATAGAGATGAGAGAGAGAGGTGTGTGTGGAATGAGCGGTTGGTGGCACCTCTGATATTTGTGAAGCGTCCGGATGTTTTGACAGTAGCATTACCGTATCAACGTAAACGAGCGTGCAAATGGAGACATGATCCCGTGAAAGATTAAAAAGAAGTGACACATATGGATGCACAAGGAGATTGCTTGAGCCCATAAAAAGTGACTTCTACCGAAGTTCCTTTAACTCAGTTGGTTAGAGGGGGCTGAGGTATGCTCGCAATCAGGACATCTAGATTCAATTTTTCGTTGGTGCGAATTTATGAGATTGATTAAAAAAATCACCTCGCCGGTAAAGTCGGAGTTTTGAGATTTTATAAACTCAGATTAGGTTCCTTTGGTTTAATGAGAAGTGTGAGACAATTTTAACTCCACCAACTTAATTTTGATAAACTGAGATTATATTTTTCTTTTCTTAATGAAAACTGTGGTACAGTCTTAACTCAAACGATTTAGATTTTATAAAAGTGGTGCGGCGCTGCATATACGAATACATCCTAGGCGCATCAACAAAGAGCAGGGACAGCGGCTGATTTGACGAAGGCATGGAGGAAATGCGAACGGTAGTCAAACTAGAGTATATTTATAGTAGCAAATATATTAAAATATAAAAAGATAAGTATCCCGTGACCAAGTTCTTGTTCTACCAACCAGCCAAATGCATTATGCCTTCAGTTAAATTGCATCGACTTTCGTTGATTGGAATATGAAATTGAAGTGATGATTGAATTTTTTTTCAATCTTCTAACGTTAGCCCAAATACAAACGGGCCCAGCAGCGGCAAGAGAACGGGCTCTAGCTAGCAGCCCACAGCGTAGAGATAACGGACCCGAATCTGACGCGGTCCCCGGTTGGGGCCGGCCGGGGCGGGTCTCGGTCTCCTCCCTTCGAGTGGTGGTCATAAACCCTCGCCTCCCTTCTCTTCTTTCTCATCCCCACACCACATCTCTCGAGCTCGCGGCCGCGGCAGCCAAACCCTAGCCCCGACCGCCCTTTCGACCACCGCGCGTTCAGGTAAAAAATCTCCTCTTCTCCTCGCCCCTTGGGTGATTCATGCCCCACGCCCCGCCGCCTCGCACGTTCTGTTTCGAATTTCGAACCTTCTCTCGGGGGGCTGTGGTCGGATTGGGGGAGATGCGGATGCGGCGGAGCTGGTTTGCTGACTGATGCTTGCTTGCTGGTAGGTTGCACACGGGGAAATATGAGCAGGCGCTGGAGCCGCACGATCTACGTCGGCAACCTCCCCGGCGACATCCGGGAGAGGGAGGTGGAGGATCTCTTCTACAAGGTGAGTCTTATTTTAACAATTCAATTCCTTTTTTGATTCATTAATCTTAGGAAAGAGACAAATTGTGCTGCCGTGTTAGGCTGGGCCCGGGTACCATGTGCTTGCTGGATTCGGTATCATGATGTTGTATGCTGTGATTTTTATGGCACTGTTATGCTATTGTTGAGCCAATTAGTTGCACAAGACTGATTGTTTGGAAATACTTATACTATTGAGGTTCACCTAGTTGTTCTCTACTTCTCTATGGAACCTCAAGCTAAGACATGTGACTGTAGTTGTCATGGGTTTGCAAGGTAGCATTTAGTCATTTACTTTTATGCTAATGTCTAATATCGTAAATCTTTATGAATGCAGTATGGGAGAATTGTTGACATTGACTTGAAGGTTCCCCCAAGGCCACCTGGTTATGCTTTTGTTGAGGTAAGATACACCGGAATGTGTCGAATAACATGGTGATGACCGTGGTGTTGGTTGATGATTTGAGTCACAAACAGAAAATATAAGATTATTTGCTAATCATGTAGTTTGAAGATCCTCGTGATGCTGAGGACGCAATTGCTGGGCGGGATGGATACAATTTTGATGGACACCGCCTAAGAGTAAGCTAATCAGTGCTTTGATAAGCTAACTTCCATTATGATCAGTTTGTTTATTGAACTGCATACTACTGTGTACAGGTGGAACCCGCTCATGGTGGTAGAGGTACTGCTTCCTCAAATGATCGTGGTTCAGGTGGCTTTGGTGGTGGGGCACGCCGTGGTGTGTCAAGGCACTCGGACTATCGTGGTATGGTTTGCATTCATGTTGAAAATCAATACTTAGTTTTATTTTATATCTGCAACCTTAACTTGAATCATTTGCAAACAGTTCTTGTCACTGGACTGCCTTCTTCTGCATCCTGGCAGGATTTGAAGGTTTGTGGCAAACACTTTTCCCCTCAAGTTATCTGTTTATTTATTTGCATAAGACAACTCTTTCATCTCATTGACACCAAATATTTCTTTCCAGGATCATATGCGGAAGGCTGGAGATGTTTGTTTTTCTGAAGTTTACCGTGAAGGCGGTGGTAAGTTGTATTTTAGTTAAAGCTGCTGTATTGTGATTTTGAATCTGAAATGTTCATTAGACATCTTCAGGAGCACAGGTCTGAGAAATATATTTATGGTGCTTTTTTTTTTAAAAGAAAGTAGTTTTTAGCTTACCCCAACCTGCTTGGGACAAAAGGCTATGTTGTTGTTGTAAAGTAGTGTTTGGTCTTCAGTGCCATTGCCATGACAAAACTAACTGTGCATCCATATGTGTGGCATAGCCCATAGGAAGCAACAGTGGATACCCCATGTTCATTTCTTTTTCTGCCGTTGTCATTTTCCAGAAAAAAACCTAGCCTTTTATATTTTAAAATTTTGATTGATATTAACTTAGTTGTTTGAAAAATTTAGCAACAGTTCAAATAACAAGATGGTTCAAGCTGCTTGGTAACAGGCAAGTAGTGGCACAATTTAAATGCATGGCATGGACAAAATCAAGTATAACGGGACGACAACTAGCTTACTTCTATTATTGGAGTAACGCACCTTTCATAACTAATCTAGGTGCTAAATAGCATTTGTAGCGCTCCCAATAGCAGTCGCTATAGCGTTGGTCTACAAGGTAGCAGACCCGAGATAGCATGTTTTGACTTAGCAGCCGCTATTGCTTATATTAGGCCGCTTTTCGCTACATTTATGATTCAAGTCATATGAACATGAATCAAATGGTAATAATAAATGTTTAAAATGAAATTAGGTAACGGCAAAGGATTATGGGATGAAAAATGATTTTTTATTGATATGAGAATTTAATGTTGAAACAATGGTTAACTTAAAATTTGAACTTTTTTAAAAGTAAACTTGATGTTAATAATCAGATATGCTCTGAAATTATGACTTCTGTAACACCGACCCTATTCCGCTACCATACCGCTAAGCACTATTTAGTACGGACCTTATGGAATCAGATTGAGAATTGACCTTGATTTGAAGATCACCTTTGAAATTCAATTAGACTTATCTTAGTTGGGGTTATTGACCCATTGAGCTCCTGTTACAAATGTTTTACTTGCTGTGCTAGGACACATGAATTCTGCATGGCAGAATGCTAATATCTCTGTGAAAGTTTTTTTCATCACTTGATTGATAGGTCATCCTTACTTTGAGAAATATGGTTGTGGTCTTCACATGTATTTCTATTTTGTTATAGGCACCGTAGGAATTGTGGACTACACAAACTATGATGACATGAAATATGCGGTAAGTCCATATGGCATTGCCTGGCCATTTCATTCTACAGCTTTTTCATGCTCTCTTCTGTTTGACCTTCTGCAATACCTGACCTGGGACTATTTCTCACTGTTAGTTCTATCCCTTCTGTTTAGCCCTAGAACTGTGTTTGTTTTAATCCACTTGTTTGACAACCATTTGCAGATAAAGAAGCTGGATGATACTGAATTTAGGAACGCCTTTGGGCGAGCTTATATAAGGGTAGGCATTGTTGCCCTTTATGGTCCTGAGGATGATTTCTATAGTTCTATACTTCTATTAACCCTGCACCTCACAGGTGAAGGAATATGATGGCAAACGTGGTCGCTCCAACTCACGTAGCCGGAGCCCAAGTCGTAGCTACAGCAGAAGCAGGAGCCCAAGGTATGCTGCCATATCATGATGCCCCTGGGTAACCTTGTTTGTAACTACCTAATATTGACTATGTTCTGCAGCAAATCACCCAGGGGTCGCCGCTCAGCATCTAGATCCCGATCTAGGTCTGTTTCTTCCCGTTCGAGGTCTCCATCAAAAGGCCGATCTCCGTCAAGGTAACATACACTAATCCAGCATTTGAGCTTTGAAACATGCTATGTTTCGCAAAAAACAATAGATCGACAGTATGATAAATGAACTAGTATGCCTACTTTTGTATCACCCTAACTCGTTGGCATTCTTGCAAAGATTGTTGCTGTTTTATTTGAAAACACCGGGTAACAAACCTTTATTAAAATAACACCTTTGTTCTATAATGAATCTTTAATGGCCTGAATGGAGTCTTGTTGATTTACTATAGTGATAGGAAATTTCATCTGGCACCTAAAATTTGTTAATCAACACTGTAACATTCTTGCATGTCAGCACCCTGGTGCCATCAAATGAAGTGAACACAGCTATATTCCCAGGCATGTAAACTGATGGTGGCTTGCTTGTACAGTTTGATTGCTTGGGATTCCTTCTCAAGTGCTCAGATTTTCTAATGAACTATATGAACTGCTTAGTCTGTTCTGTTTTGTTTTTGAAGACTCAATTGTCTCGCCGTTTTATCTGGGATTGTGTGGCGATCTGGGGATTGTGCATTAGGATATTGAGGATGGGATTTTCGCAATTTGCTACAATTCAGTTTGTTTTATAAGGTATGGTTGTTAATTGAGAAGCTTCTATGGAAAGCTAAAATCGTCCCATTGATTTACCTAATGTACTGTAACTGATTACCATCAGAGCTTGGGCATAGCGCATTGTTTGGAATACTGGACATAGGAGCGTTAAGGATTGATGCTCTGGATTATGGTGGTACAGTAACTAGGAATGTACTTGGAGTTCAATGCTCGGGGAATGAGTTTCTTCCTACCTCGGGCACACTTCAGATGGTTGCTGTAGTTCATATGCACTGTTGACATTATGATACTGCAACTTTACATTATTGCATGGAACTGAATGCTTCTATTTTTCGATGAGCATTTATTGCTTTCGTTCGGCTTGGCGAGGCGTCATGGCTCTTGGAATCAAGTTAAAGCTGCATTTTGGATATTGAACTCAGTTTCTGGAACCTTTTGCAGATCACCAGCAAGATCCAAATCTCCTAATGCTTCTGTAAGTTCCCTTCTTCAATTAAAATAATTTTGATATTCTTTTGCTTAGTTTATCTGCTAAAATGGTTATGCAGCCTGCCAATGGTGAAGCAGCAGCAAGCCCCAAGAAGCAGAGCCCAAGCAGAAGCCCATCAGGCTCACGCTCCCCTGATGTAAAATGATTTTGCTTCTCTTATTTGCTGTACTGTCAATACAAGCACAGCTACCTGACACTGTTTCAATCTAAACTTGCAGGCGAAGCCTGAGTAGAACTGCCACAGTTGAGGCATCATTGCAGATGGAGTCCAGAGCTCGTCTTGTCTGGACACTTGATTCCCTCCATGTTTGTTCTAGTACCATCACTGTCTTAGTAACTGTGCAACGAGATTGGATATTAACTATCAGTTTGTATCAATGGACCCCCGACCGTCACTGTTTTGTTGTCTAGCCCGTGGAAGGGCTCATTTACTTCGACTATTAGTGACTGTTGAATGCTGTGGATTTGGATTATATTGACTGAATCATGTTATATGGACCTCATACATGCTTTTTTGTTTTCCCGTCGGTTTCTTTTCTAGATATATTATGTTTTGCTATGTATGTAGATATATAATCTATATGTGGATGCATAGCAAAAGATATGTATTTATAAAAGTTAATACTACATGTTTGGAACTGTGACCAGAAAAAACTTCTCAGATAACTATCATTTAATTTGAGAAGCAGGTTTTAGTATATAAATGGAGTTCGTGGGGGAGTGGTCGGAAAAACTGTGAAAAAGCGGATCATTCGGCTTCTAATTTCAGCTTATTTTGAACGTAAGTTGAATTTAAGCTGTTGCTGACAGTCGATTTGTAGTGGTAGTCTCCTGATACTGCTAGCGGCGGATGCATCTAGAGCAAAACGATGAGTCCTAACCGTCAACGGAATATACCCTGAGCAGAACGCTAGAGAGTAGCGACAGCCGACAAATGACGAGTCCACGGCGACAAGCCGGCAAGCGATTACGAATGGCGTGCTAGCGGCGGATGCATCTAGAGCAAAACGATGAGTTCTAACCGTCAACGGAGTATACCCAAGGCCCAATTTAGTTCCCCAAAGTTTCATTAACTACCCGTTACATTAATCTCGGGACACTAATTAAGAGTATTAAATGTAGATTAATGACAAAATTCATTCCACAACCCCTACCTTAATTTTGAGGAATCTAACGAGCATAATTATACTATGATTAGACAACGGCATGCTACAGTAACCAATCTCTAATGACGGATTAATTAGACTTTATGGATTCATCTCGCAATTTCCGATTCATTCGTATAATTTTTTCCGTAACTAGTGTAAGTTCAATACTCCTGATAAACTTTGGAAGAGGACATAAAAGTTTTACCAACCAAACTAAATGCGGACGCTAGCAAGTAGCGCCAGCCGACAAATGACGAGTCCACGGCGACAAGCCGGCAAGCGATTACGAATGGCGGCGAATGACGCGGGTAGCTTGAGCAGTACTACTGGTATTAGACCATCCACACTCGTTCTCCTTCAAAACCTCCTTCAAAACAGAATATTCCCTCCTCATCATTGAGATTCTCTCCTTCATATTCACCTCTCCCGCATCCATCTTCCTTCATATTTCCACTTCATCCCAACTACCCACACGCGGGTCCCATCTGTCAGCCTCATCTCCACCTTATCCAGCGGCGCCCCTCTCTCCCTCCCCATTCTCTCCACCTCGTGCTCATCGCCACCATCCCCTGCTCGTCGTCCTCCGCCGCGGGGAGGTGCAGGGGCTCCCCGTCGTCCGCCCTCCCCTGCTCACTACCTCCTCCACCGGTCGGCGCGGACGAATCCGCACAGGCTCTGCGCGGCGGCCAGCAGCCGACGGCGACGGGTGGCTCGCCCTCCCCACGACCTACCTCCGGTGGGCGCGCCGACGCGAGGTCGCCGGCCTCCTGCGACGGAGATCCAGCGCGCGCGCCGGCCAAGACCGGTCATGGCGGCCCCGTGCGAGCTGGAGGCAAGGCCGCGGTGACGGCGGCTCTTCTTCTCTTCCTCCCCCTTCCTGCTGTCGGCGAGTCGTCCTTCCCCGTGCGCGAGCTCCTCCCCTGCTCGCCGGGGCAGCAGCTCCTCTGCGGCGGCTCCGATGGAGCTCCATGGCCGGCTCCCTCAGCGGCCGACCTCCTCTTCCTCCTCGCCGGAGGCAGGCGGTGCGTCGAGCTGGGGAGGCGGAGCCGGTGGTCTTGCGGCTCCTCTGCTTCGCCTTGGTCTTGCGGCGGTTGGGAGCGTGGGCCCGCGCGGATGGCGTCGCTCCGCCATCCCCTAGATATGGTGTCGACTGCCGCTGACGGGAAAATGAAGGGCCAGCTCCAGGACGCCGCTGCGGGGCCAAAAACGCCATCCGTCTCCTCCAGGAGACGGATGGCGTTGCCGATGCGGATGGTCTTATTGAGTAGTAGTTGTGGCCTCGTGTGTGAACCAGTGGTTGAGAACAGTGGTTGGACTGTTGGAGCTTCGCGGAGGATTGCAGCTGCTCGTTCTTTTGTTCTGCCTGGTTGGGGTTGAGACCAAAGGCAGATTAGGCTGCGTTTGGAAGTCTGTATTGAGGCTATGGCATTGGCACCGGCAGACCCGAATTCCATGTGTTTGGATGGTCATGGCGTTGGAGTATGGAAATTGGGATCATTTCCGCGCATTATTCAACCTTGCGCCAGCCCGAAACAATATCGAGCCCAGGAATAGCTCCCCTCTGCTCTTCCCTGCATCACTCTCTCTCCGTCCCCCGCACTAGGCCCTCTTCACTTCTACAGCACAGCACCCATCCCCAGCCGATGAGCGTACCCCCCGGCTCCCTCCACCTGGCGGTGCACCGCCCCTCTCGGGCTCCTTCTCCGCCAGCGAGCACGCCGCTCCTCCCGGGGTTCCTCTCCACCGCTGAGCGGGCCGCCGCTCCTGGGCTCCATGTCCGTCGGCGAGCGCGCCGCCTGAAACGAACCGGGTTTCCGAAGACGGGAACCCGATCCCTGCACCTCTGTGATAGTCCCAGGAGGCTATCACGTGCAAATCCCTGTCTCAGAAAGTAAAGCAAAGTACCGTACAACAAGAATAAATACAAGAGGGTCCATAATATAATGTAATAATTAAGCATCAGAGTACATCATTTCGGCACATGCCGGGTACAAGTCCAACAGGACTGAATCAAGCAGAGTAAACATCTACGCAGCGGCTCTCATGTAGCGAAGTAGACTCCATATCCGCAGGCAACTCGAGTGTAGGGCGAGCTTCAGTCCTCCCAGCCGTCGTCCTCAAAGTCGTAGTCCGGCTCCTGGTCTGAAAGTCCGTCATCTACTCGATAAGCGAGTAGGTCATGTCAGCTTCCCAACAAAGAGCATAAGCAAGAGAGAATAATTCTACTATGCATGAGTAATCCTATTTATGGCTGTAGAAGGTTAAGCAAGCAGCGTAGCAACATCAAGGTAAGCAGAATAGCCGAGAGGTAACCATCTCCGAGGAGATCCTCACCTCCGAGGAGAACGCCTCCAGGGGCAATGCCCCAACAAGGATAGAAGCACCAAGTACTGGATCTCAACCAAGATACAGCATCCCACACTCATCTGCGACGTGGGGTCACCAACTCCTATCCCCACGTCTCAACGGCACGAAACCGGGCTCACAACACACAGGGGAGAGAAAGCAGCACAAGAAGAGTCTAGCCAGGTGAGAGATCGTAAGGGCTGTCCATACCAGTGGACACGGACTATAGCTATAGGTTTAACACTCTGCAGAGGTTGTACAACTGGACCCGCCGGATAGGGCAGAAACGGTGGCCGCCGTTCCACATCCCTACCTAACGGCCGGAGACCTAGCAGTGGGTGGCTCTCTCCTGCCTCTCCGAGCCTGACTCGTCCTGAACTGGGGCGCGAAACTTGCCAGCAGGGCCTCGGAGCTGTGAAACCATCCCCGGAGGAGCCGGGGCGACGTCTACTCGGGGGGTATAACTCGTCCCCCTCACACGACCACACCGGTCCGCCTACAAGCTGAGAGCCAACCACCAACTAGTTCTCGGACCGAACCCCGCCCAAACGTGAGCGAACGGTTTGTACGAAAATAGCCCAAAGATCAAGGTCACACAGACGATCGGTCCTTAATTGCAGGAGCAAGCACTCACCAACTCCATCCGTCCGACACGCCGCTAGGGCGGGAGGCCAGGTCGCATCTCCCCTAGACAGGCGTTCACAAGTAACCAAAGCGGCTCGCTCCCGCGGTAACACGTCAAGGATACACACTCACCCAAAACACACGCAAGAGTTCCGAGGTATCCCAACCTCGGTCCAAACCTGAGATCCATCCATAACTAAGGGTAAAATATATGGATGGAGAAGTGCCGGGAACTAGCTAGGGGTCTGTAGCTAGCTCCGAAAGTAGGTGTTTCAAGGACAAGGTAAACAATTTCAAGGTACGGCTAATCAATTGTCTATGCAATTTCAAAACATGCATCAAAAGTAATTAAGCACTAGCAACTAAAGCAAGCATTGGATCTATATGGTTGGGAGTGACATGACACCTGGCTGGCGTCCGAAGTCCTGGTCTGGGTAGTAGTCGGGGTCATAGGCCTCCTCCTGGTCGTTGCTCGGGTCTGTGCAGCACGAGATACGAGACACTAAGATACCGACAAACAACTAGGTAATAAATCCAAAGAAACCTAATTTTAGAAGATTCAAACAGAACCATACTACCTACAAACAGCACCGTCTCATTTTTAGAAAAATATAGAAACTGGTTTCATATTTTTCGGAGTTATAAATAATTAGTTATAAATTTTCAAAGATTATAGGATTTATAAAATAATTTCCAAAATCACAGAAAAGGATTTTTATTTTTGAAAATAGTTGATGACGTCAGCATGGCGTCATCGTGATGTCATCGTCACCGGTCAGTGGGCCTTGGTGGGCCGAAAGAGTTAGTGGGCCGGAATCGGCCCATTGGATTCAGCCCTTTGGGCCAAAAGAGTAAAGTTTAACAGATCTCCCTGAATAAAAATCAGAGTTCACCGATTAAAAGAGAAAAGGGCCACGATGGGCTTCAGCGGGCCGGTTGGCCCATCACTCCCGCGACCTCGCACCGGAGAAGTCCGGTGGGGGTCCTCGAAGTGTTCTAGGGAGCAGGACACCCCCTTGCCACTCACGCCAGAATCGGCACGCACCGGCGCAGGGGCGCGGCGGCGACGGCGTGTGGCGCCCGACGGCAGTGGTGGCTCCGGCGTTCAACCAAGCGGCGTTCGGAGCTCACTAGGTGCACGTGGTCTTCCCGACGCAGCCACAGCCCTGGGGTGGAGCATCCTCGTCTGCGCACGGCGGCGCTCTCGGTGCGTCGCAGGGGCGAAGCGGCGGCAGCGGCGGATTCGGCCTCGCGCAGCGCCTGTCCTTGCGCTAGGGGGCGCTGGACGCGGACGCATGCGCGCGCGCGCACGTAGTCGCGGCAACAGTACGGCCCACGCGTCCAAGTGCAGGCGCGTAGCGCGGCAGCGCACTAGGCACGACGCGGCGTTGGGCGGCGGCGACAAGTGAACGGTGGCGCAAAGCGAAACGGCAGCAAGGCGGCGAGCAAATTGACTAGAAGCTTGGCGAGGCATGGTTTAGCACGCGGGTGTGCTTACCAGGGCACATGTGCGAGCCCAGGCCTTGCCTGGTCGCGACACGGCCGGCCGACGCGCGCGGATGCCCGGCGAGCCGAGTCCGCGGCGCGGCGCATCAGCTGCGGCGGCAGCGCTCCCTGCAGAAGAGATCATCGGCTCGAAGGCCGGTTCACAGGCATGAGCACAAGATGGCGAGAGCCGGCGCGTTGCTGGGGTGCCTCGCGGCGGCGAGCTCGCAGAAGATGCACGGCGCGAAGGCCGGCGGCGCGGCGCAGGCGCGCTTCCACACATCACAGGAAGCTCAAGGGGGGAAAGGGGAGAGCCAGGCCGGCGAGGTGCTCACGATGGGGCGAAGGTGAAGACGTAGCAGAGAAGGCCGCGGCGGTGAAGATGTTGACGACGACGGCGAAGTCCGGCGGCGACGCGTTCGGCTCCTCTGCTCCGGTCCCGTGCTCCCGCGGACAGCCCTCCTCCGGTCACGGGCGGCTTCAGCGGGTACGGCTTCGGCTTCCGGGTGACGGCGCGACGGCGAAGCGCGCGCGGGTCTCTTCTTCTCCCTTCCTCCTCCTCCTTTCTCCCTCTCCCGGCGGCGAACAGAGGACCAAAGGGGAAAAACCCCAAATGCGAGTTGCCTTGCAACAGGGGTCTCGCATGGGGGTTTAAAAGCTCGCGCACGTCGAGGCGGAGGGCAAAAGGGTCACAGCGCAACTCCTATTGGCTGCAGCGGTGTGGTGGTCGACGTGGCGGTGCGGGAATGGCTGGCGGGCGCGGGAGCGCGTCGACGGGCGAGGGTAGAAAGGGAAAAGGCCGGGCGGTGTGTGGGCGCGGCCGCCTGGCTCGGCGTCCGTGCCACGGGCGCGGTCGGGGCTCGTTCCCTGGACGGGCGTGCGCACGCGCGCGGACGGGCGCAGCGGCGGAGCGGTGTGGCGCAGAGAAATTGTGGAGGGGAAGAAGCACAGGGGCGCTCGACGGTGTCCCCACTTGTCAGCGAGCCGGCGCGAGGTGAAGAGGTGAGGTGGGCCGAACTGGGCCGGCTTCGGTGGAGAAGGAAAGGCCGGGGGTTTTAAGCGGGCTCGGGCTGAGAGATGGAGGTGGTTCGATAGACTTCAGAAGAGGTTAGCTGGCCCATCAGTTAGTATAGGGTTTTGAAATTAGATTTGAATTAAGTTTGAACTATAGGTTTGAATTTGAATAGTTTCAAATTCAAAACACACTCAATAAAATCCAAATAAAATCCATAAAATCCAAATCACATATTTTACCATAATTTGAAAATATATTTTTATATTTTTGGTTTTATTTATTTAAGAATTTAAGAAGAGAGGCTAGAGAGGGTTTAAATGTGGTGACACATCATCAACAAATGAAAAGTTCAAATTTTCTCACATTTTCATAACTTAATTTTCTGGGTTGTTACACCGCCCCTCCATACCTACCTTTGACGGCGAGGGCGACGTCCCATTACACCTCCCTCCATCGGTGGGCCCACCGCCCCTCCCGGCCTCCCTCCACCGACGAGCTCGCCATCCCTCCCGGCCTTTCTCCCGGCCTCCCTCCCCGGCAACGGTTCTTCATGATTGGGCGACAGATTTAGGTGTGAAGCACCTGCACCTGAGAATGGATGGAGATGGGTGCCTGACCAAAATTCTGATTTCATCCCTCTGTGCATCCAAACATGAAATAGAATAGGACTGGTTACAAAGATTTCAGAAGGCAATACACAGTCATCTAAACAATAGAATTCGAATTGTAGTCCAATACAATACTATAACAGATTTGATATTATAACAATTCAATACCAAACTCTCCAATATCAACATCCAAACACAGCCTTATTGAAGTCTGCTATACGTTAAAATCCCTTGTACAAATTCGGGGGTACACATGACATGACTAAACTTTGTTAAACATTTTGGCTTGTATTGTCTGTAAAAGGAACCTTTTGTTTCAAAAAAGAGTTGCAAATACTCCATCGTGTGATTTTGAGTTTTTGACTATTAAATATTTGTAAATATTTGTGATGTTGACTATTAAATATTTGTGAGTAACAAGGGATATTTGTGAATATTTGTGTTTTTGACTTAAAGATTTGTAAGTATTTGTGATTTTGACTATTAAACATGTTTGTGAGTTACAATAGTCAAAATCACACGAGGCGTGCTGCGTATATTTCATCCAACGTCACGAAAACCTAGAGCTCACCCGCGCGGATTATAGTGTTTTTTTTTTGCCTTAATCAACTAAGTAATAATCATTTATCACATAGTTTCTGATGAAACGATCAAACGATATCTATTTAACCCCACATATACTTTAGCATTAACAATAAACTGAATTTGCTTCGGACAAGACAAGCAAGCAACTCGTGCAACCACCAGGATAGAGTCCCCCGGGCCCAGCTGTCAAGCCCATCGGGGCCCACCCCGCCGCACTGTTCTCCTCCTCGGGCTCTCAAAGCCGAGCCCCCCCGCACCGCACGCCATCGTCGTCGTCACACGCACACAGGAAGGAAGGAGGAGCGAAGGCAGCCTGCCTATTCTCCCGTCTTCCGCCGGCCCGTTCCGCCGAACACGCCTCCAGGTCTCCTTCCGCCCGAGCACGCCACCTCGGATCCCCCTCCCTGCACCTCTCCACCGAAAGGCGGCGTCGAGTGGGGATCTCTCGGGACTGGTTGGTGAGCCCCTGACCCGCTCGGATCGTTCTAGTTTGTTCCGATTTCCCTCTCCTTTGCTCGGTCGCGAGCAGTTGGCTCCGATTCTTCCGTCGCGGAGGGTTGCTCCAATGTCCAGTTAGTTGTGGAGGTTCCGCGGTGCTGGTCTGATCCGTCGACGGTTAGATTCGGTTCTTACCTCTGCCCGCAGAGTCGGTCTCAGTATTCGAGTCCATGGATTAGGGTGCCATTACCCCCAAACTAAACATTGGGGGGTTTAACTGAACCCGTGCCCCACGTCAATGGTGGTCCTACCAGTTTGCTGTTGATTTCCATGGTATTCTATGATTGGCAATGTAGTATTTCCTATTCTGTTGAGGGAGGCCGTAGTTCAGAAGTCTGCCATTGCCTTGTTTGCACTGGAGTTCTAAGATCTCTTACCTTTTTTAGAACAGCTGATAGAAATTCAATTCCTACTATGGATTCTCATGTTCATGTGGAACCACCCTGGAATACACAGGCAGAGCAGTGGCTGTAGTTGTTTGATTTGTTCACATGGTTGCTTTTCCCTGCAGATGTCTGCGACACCCTTATTCATTGTAGGGTCTGATTGCTTTTTACTCTTGTAACTGGAACACGAGAACCTTAGACACTCAGTAACATGCTTTTGTAAATGTTCCTGTTGCATTGCCTATCTACAGTGGAAACACTGCATCATTGGTGATTTGTTGATTACTATCTCGTAGTACAGGAATGCAGAATTTTTCAGCTAGTTTTGTGCAGACATTTATCCAGGAACATTGTTAAATTCTGTCAACCTGAAGGAATTATTGGTTAGTTCAGCTATTATCATTAAAACATTCAATAATATGTAGTTGGCCTATTGTTACCTTTACCGAACACACAGACTATGATACTGAAAAGAGCCAACTCTTATGCTTCACTCCTACATTTATTTTGTTGGAGAATAGAGATCCACAGCTACCATCCTCTGAAAAAACCCAGAATCCTTGGAGAAATTATGTTAAGATATTGGGGAATATAGCGGAGTTATCAGAAAAATATAGGCTTCTATTGGTGTCTAACGCATTTTCAAGTTTCAACATTTAGTTGGCCATGTATGTTTTAAATCCTATCGGAGGGACTATGTCGAATGGAAGATTTGTTCAATATTGTATGCTGTTGCTTACCAAAGATTTTGCAGTGTCTTGAATGCAAATGGCAAAAGCATTCTAATATGTTGCATTCTTTGCTGTAATGCTTACCAAAGAAATTTTAAAGATTTTACCTTTAATTTATAGGGAAGAATCAGCATGCTCTACAGAGAAGTGTTGCAGAAAACTAAAAGAAGTTTGGGAAGATTGCAGAATTACCAAAAAGGATTTGCTCCTCAGCTTCTGGGTCCTTCTATCTTCTAGCCCGTTGAAGAACAGAGCCAGGGGTTCTGACTAAAGAGGACAATCACGACACATTAGCCCTCATTACCTCTTCCAACAGCATGGCACTGAAAAATGTGATCCGTTTCATTTTGATGCTGACCCATGTGAGCAGTTGTTTGGCTCGATCAGGGAACATGTTCTCTCCTGGCTTTGTTTCTGCGTCGAAGTCATTACCAGGCTGGCCAATTTTAAGTGCAGGAACATCTGTAACTGTTGCTCTTGTTCTGTCGTTGTTTCTAACCTTTGAGCATCTGTGCGCATACCATCAACCTGAGGTGCTGTTCTTTCATACCCTGGTTTGATTTATTTTATACTTATAATTTATATGTGTCAGCATTTATTCTAGAGTTTTGACTATTTCGTGCTGTTTTTTTCCAGTAATTTCACTATCTGATTCAGTTAATCACTTTTGGATATTGCAGGAGCAAAAATTCATGATTGGACTTATTCTGATGGTTCCAGTATATGCTGTTCAATCAGTAAGTAGGCACAGCTGATTTTGTTTTCTACCCGGTGTTTCTGCAAGTTGCCTGTGTGCTTCCTAAATTTCTTTACTCTTCATGTAATAGTTGTGACACTTGATACTTGGAGTGAGAATCTGAATGCCGCGAATATACATTGCAGTGCTACAAAATATGTTACAATATCTGTCAACTGTCTTTGTGTATTTTTCTAAACGAAGGTCTTTCTCTGTTCTCAACTGATTGGTAGTCATAATGCATCCCTTTTCAGTTTTGGAACACTATAACTTCCTCGGTAATCTTTAATATGAAAGCACATGAATTTTTACACATATTTTCAACCATCTGCAATTCAGTCTTTGAAATATGCCCTCTTTGATACACTTTATAAGGCTTTATTCCTTTCTTTCAACTTATTTTGACCAACCTGAACATACGGTACTCATGTTTTCAAGAATTCCATAATGCATTAGTGCAGACTATGAAATATTGTTGCTAATGTCTAACAAACTTGAACTTTGGACAACACATGGTCGCTAATAAGCAACTTTGGCTATGGGTTTTCATAATAATATGTTGGTACAAACTATTAAATATTGTATTTCCATAAATTTATTTATATACAAGTTGTCACAGTTGTAGAACCTTGACTGCTCAAATTCTCAAACATCATGTATTTCTCAGTGGAGGTAGTAAATTCTGAAAACCTTGATTTAGTTTCTGCTTTGTTGATGTAATTCATTATTTACTGGTGTAAACATGCAACACTTTTTTATTTTTTGCAGTTCTTCTCATTACTGAATTCGAATGTTGCGTTTATCTGTGAAATGATGCGGGACTGTTACGAGGCATTTGCCATGTATTGCTTCGAGAGATATTTGATAGCGTGTTTAGGTGAGTATTTGAATCTCCAATAGAAAGTGGAAATCATCTTTGGAAATCATGCATACTGAAAACTGATAGTTCTGTTCTCATCAGAATGATAAAAGAGGAATTTGGTAGATATGATTATCATTTTCTTGTCATGTTAAGTAGTCTTGTGGGTAGAAGGCTATGGCCACTGAGCTGCAGCTTGTGTGGTGTGTTCTAGTGTACCCATAGGCAGATCTCAATGTGGATTGTGATTGTGGCCGCTAAAGAAATTTCTTTAGGAGATACTATATTTGAGTTTGCCCCCCTAAATCCTTTTTCAAGCGCCTCCACTTTGCTGTGAGGCTTGTTTTGTCCTGCTGTGACCTTCTAGCGCATACTTTGCTTAGTGGTTTTATGTAAATAAACTACTTTCTTAGTGTTATCTTACAGTTTGTAAATATATATCTGATCACAGAAAAAACATAATTGAACTGAATATTTGTGAAATGCAAAAGGAATGCTATTACTTTGGTGAAACTGAAACACTGAAAGCGTTGTTTTAGTTTGGTCGTGCATAGGCCTGCTTAATTTGGATGGCAGTTACCTTGGTCTCAATTTTGTATTCTAGCCTATGGAGCCTTTATTTCTTTATATGTACAATGTTTATCTGACCCAAAGTTTTTTTTTTGTCAAAGGTGGGGAGGAAAGTACCATTAGGTTTATGGAGGGTCGGCTTCAAATCAGTGAGAGCTCGCCTCTGCTAGATGATGATTATGATTATGATTATGATTATGATCATGGCATTGTGAAGCATCCTTTCCCATTGAACTGCTTCATGAGAAATTGGTATCTTGGTTCCGACTTCTACCATGCTGTGAAGATTGGTATTGTTCAATATGTATGTATGCATGATCGGCAACCTTTTTTCTTCTTGGCTCATTATTATTTCATCTGTTCTGATTGATTATGTGGGTTCTTAATTCTAGATGATCCTTAAGCCTATTTGTGCTGTCTTGGCAATATTCATGGAGCTTCTAGGAATCTATGGAGAAGGAAAGTTTGCATGGAAATATGGGTATCGATTACATAGCTTTATGCAGTGCTTTTTTGAATTCTTTATTATAGAAATTTCCATAACACTGATCCTTGTTTGTTTCATCATTCATCAATACCTAATCTACATCATGCTTGAAATTATCAAAACTCTGTACCCAATGACCTTGATTGGAGTTCTGCATTCTCATGAATTTATTGATTCATTTGCAGGTATCCATATTTGGCTGTTGTACTAAATTTCAGCCAGACATGGGCATTATATTGCCTTATACAGTTCTATACTGCTACCAAGGAGAAGCTTGAACCCATTAAGCCTCTGTCTAAGTTTCTTACTTTCAAATCTATTGTATTCTTGACCTGGTGGCAAGGTATTGCTGTTGCATTTCTTTTCTCAACTGGGCTTTTTAAAGGACATTTGGCACAAAGATTGCAAACACGTATCCAGGATTACATTATATGCCTTGAGGTGTGTTTTATCTGCCATTTTTACCCACTGTCATGATTTTGATTACGCCCATTTTTGGTTCCATATCATACAAAAGTTTGTTTTACCGTTCCGGGCATTTCATTATTTGTTTTGTTAGGAAGTTATATCTATATAGTAGTCAACTATATCAGATTGGCATGCTTACACTAATTATTATCTGGAACTTTCTGATATCATAATATTTTGTTACTGTATACGTATTAGGCTGCAAAATCCAGATAATGCATATGTTCATATCAACAAATCTTCCCTGTAAATTTAATTTCCACAACTTTCCTTTATTACACACTCATTATTGAAAGAATGGATACTAGACGGACAGTTTCATGTCTCAGTATTGTTGGAATTTGTTTTGTTGCAAGTAGTCGAGTAGATGTACGCTGTGCTTGTCATGATAGTGCAACTTTTTTTTTTGGTGAATGTGTACATTAACTTCTCGTCATAATATTGTTACCCTTGTTGCTCATATCCTGGTCATTCCTTTCATATGCTAAGAAATGTTGTGCTCAAGTCCATACCCGTAACACACTTCCGCTTGAATGACAGATGGGGGTTGCAGCTGTGGTTCATTTGAAAGTATTTCCAGCTAAACCTTACAGACGTGGGGAAAGAAGTGTTTGCAATGTTGCTGTCATGTCTGATTATGCCTCTCTGGGAGCTCCAGATCCTGAAGAAGTCGGAGGAGGGATTGACAGCTTAACAGTATTGCAAACTCCTCCTGGTACCAAAGACAGGCGGTTGAGTTTTCCTCAGAGCGTTCGTGATGTTGTGTTGGGGAGCAGTGAAATCGTATGCTCCTGATACTCAAGTTTATTCTGCCTGACATTCTATCCATCATAACTGTCAACTAATTTGTTTATGGTGAAAATTTTCAGATGGTTGATGATGTCAAATATACAGTTTCCCATGTTGTGGAGCCTATGGAGCGGAGATTTACAAAGATTAACAAGACAATCCATCAAATATCTGAAAACGTCAAGCAGCTCGAGAAGCAAAAGAGGAAGGCAAAGGATGACAGTCATATCCCCCTAGAACCATGGTCAGAGGAATTTTCAGAAGCTCGTGATCATGTTGTGGGTGGTAGTTTTAGTGACAGCGGATTAGCTAAGACAAGGTACAACAGACCCCGGAGGTCATTTGAGTCCAGATTGCGCAGATGGTTCTAGCAGGCAGTCAGTGTTGGTGGGTTAATAGATTTTGATTTTGACCAACGGAGGGGGTTAACATTTAAACCCCAGTGGGTTATACATCATAGGACAGTGAGGACAAATAACAGCAAATCTGACCACTAGTAGTTAGCAGGAGGTTGCTTCAGACTTTCAGTTACCACCCCTAGCTACCTCTTGTTTATAGCTGACCCTGGCTCTTACCGTTCCAAGAGGCACTAGTTACACGAATCTTTGAGGTGAGCGTCTTGTTTAAAACTTAAACAAAGTGCAGTCAAATGCTGATGTAACCAGACCCTTTGCCCTCAGTGTTTGTTGGAATAAATATGCATTTAGGGGAGAGATATCATAATACTCCGTACTTTAAATCGTCAAGAGGAATCAAGTACTGTTTCCCGCAAGTTGGCATCTTTGCCGAACTTGTGAACACGAGTTCTGTGCCTTTTTTTTTCAAAAGTCCAATGGACCCAGAATGGTAAGTTGTTTCAGTTATCTTGAAAAGTACTGATATTGCCTGATATTTGCAAGTTTGTATCGATGGCATGTAATTACGTGCTGATATCATTTTTAGAGAGGCCATTTATTTTATTTTATCACACTTATGAATTCCTCTACAACCATCCTTTACAATATCATCAACTGTTTTCTTTGGCTATGTACAACAGTGAGTGAACTCTAAAAGACTACTCCCTCCGTCCCTAAATAAGATTCGTCCGGGAAGCGTGTTTGTGAGGGACACATGGTCTTCTAGAGATAATCATTTAGGGACGGAGGGAGTAAAAGTAGAACTTCTATTAATAAAACAGGTGATAACAACAAAAAATGATATTTTGCACAATTTTTAAAATAAGATGGGAGGTTAAATTTGAAATAAAAAATCAAACAACCTACAATTTGTTACAGAGGGAGTATTTATTTGAGAATATGGACATATTTTGAAAGTTCAGTTCAAAGCAGGCTGCACATTGCGTGTTTGTTTCGTCGAACACACATCTATCTATCTGAAAAACCGAAAACACATAAACAAACATGAGAGCTTTTTCCGCATCGATGATTTCAGTTCCTCGGTATGATCCGAGCCCGGAGCGAGTGTTTCATGACGACGGTGAAATCCAGCATCTCCGTCATGTCGACGGCCTCCCCCTCCACCACCGGCAGCCACTCCAGCTCCCTCACGAGGCTCCCCACGAAGAACTCCAGCTGCAGCATCCCCAGCGTGTACCCCGGGCACATCCGTCGCCCCGCACCGAAAGGCATCATCTTGATCTCCTTGCTCCCCGTGACGTCCACGTCGCACCCCTCGCCGCCGTCCAAGAACCGTTCCGGCCGGAACTCCAGCGGCGCCGTCCACACCGTCTCGTCACGACCGAACCCGCCGTGCATGACGTTCACCTCGGCGCCCTTGGGCACCGCGTAGCCGGCGATCTCCGCGTCGCTCTGCACGCCGTGCGGGAGAAGGAAGTGCGCCGGCGGGTGTAGGCGGAGGCCCTCCAGCACCACGGCCTTCAGGTACCGCGCCTGTTCAAGGTCGCCGTCGTTGAGCTCTGGTCTGGATTTCACCTCCTCGTACACCTTGGCTTGGATGTCGGGGTGGTTGACCAGCTCCGCCATGATCCACTCCAGCAGCGTCAGCGTCGTGTCCGTGCCGGCGTTCATGAACTCGGAGCAGAGGCTGACCACCTCGGCGTCCGTGAGCCGTCGGCCGCCCTCGTCGGCCACGCGCAGCGCGAGGACGGAGTCCGCGTAGCACGGCGGGCCGTCGCCGCGCCGCGCGCCGCGCCTGGCTTGGATGAGCGGCAGAAAGATCTCGTCCTGCCTGCGTCGCACAGCGACGTACGCCTCCCAACGCTTGCGGAAGAGCTTCTTGGTGACCGCCGGGAAGAAGGAGAAGATGGGGAAGCTCGTGATGGAGCGGAGGGTTTGCATCTGTATGTCGTGGACCTCGTCGAGCACCTCCTCCCCGAGCCTGGCGCCGAGGCTCATGTACACGAGCATCTGGAACAGGGCGCGCCGGAACGCCGGCCTCACCTGGACGGCGGTGCTCGAGCCGTCGCCGTCGCCGCCGCGCGCGCGGAGGAGGTCGGCCACGAGCACGCCCAGCGCCGCCCGTCTCGCCGGCGCGTAGAGGCTGACTCGGGCGGGGTGCAGCGCCTCAGCGGCGAGGTTGCGGCGGACGAGGCGCCAGTAGGATCCGTAGGGCGAGGAGCTGATGTCGCGCTGCTCGGCGGTGAAGAGGCGCCCCGGATCGTAGAGGGGCGGGCGGTCGGCGAAGGTGGCGCCTCCCTGCACCAGGACGCGGTGCGCTAGCCGGCGGTCGGCGACGAAGACCAGTGTGCGGAAGAGGCGGATGGAGATGACGGGGCCGTGGCGCGCGTGCAGCTCGCGGAGGAGCGGGCCAAGGTCAAAGATCGATCGGCGGAGCGCCAAGAACTTGGCGAGGAAGACAAGCGTCGGTGGCCCGGGAGGGAGCTGCCCCTTGCATGCTGGCGTTGGGTTCTTGCGGCGGCCATGGGCATGGTGAAGTAAGAAGAGGAGGGAGGCAACAAGTGAGAGCAGGGTGCAGAGGAGGAGCAGAGGCGAGGTGGACCAGGCGATGGATTCCTCCATGGTTGCAGGCTGGAGCTGCTGTTGGAGGCTTGGAGCGCTTTGATTCTCTGGGTGCGCAGTTAAATACACTAAACTATAGTCAAACATTTTTTTTTATTGTTGAGCCGCTTGGATGTTCAAAAAACTAAACTATAATCAAACAGTTTTTTACTGTTGAGCCGCTTGCATCTTCTAAAAACTAAACTATAATCAAACTTTTTTAAAGTTGAGCCGCTTGGATGTTCAAAGTTGAGTTCTACCATCGTTTAGTTTAGCAAATCTGATTAAATAGCATATCCTTATCCTTCCGTTAGTTGCGACTTCAGCAAATCCGATTAAATAGCATTGTAATAGCAGTCACTGAAAAATGGGCATGGAGGTCAAAGTCTCTCTTGCTTGGAAACATCGTCCTACTGACCTACTCCTACATCTATCCAAGAACAAAAAACTTCGGAACCAGTCGAGCATGGTCAAAGTCTCAAAGAGGCATAAACTACTGGCAATGCTTTGCTCTTATACATCAATCGCCCTAAAATTCAGGGTGTCTTCATCTGACAGTCTACTGAACGTGCGCTCTTATCTGACAGTCGACGGAGTTCCGGTTTGAGGCGCCGAAACCTTGCAGGCAGAAGCGGCTACCGCTAGAACCCCGGCCGGCCGGACGAGTCGGGTTACGAGTAGGACACCGACCCAAACGGACCCGAGCTGGAGTCGGATAACGCGTCGCCACACGCAGGAAAGAGAGAAGAGCTCGAGTCCTCAACACCGACGGCGACGCTCGGCCGCGTCCGAGTCTGACGCGCCGCCGCACGCCCTGGACTATAAAAAGCGCGCGACCGGCTTGCCGTCCCATCGAACCCAAGCTGCTCAGCTCCATCGACGAACAACGCGATCAAAGATGGCGCGCATCAACGTGGCGGCGTCGCTCCTGCGCGCCGTCGCCCTCGCGCTCCTGCTCACGTCGTCGTTCTGCGCCGCCCAGCCGATCAAGACCACGCCCACGCTCTGGAGCTTCCACCTGCCGCTTCCCAACGGCGTCACCGGCGCCGAGAGCCTCGCCTTCGACCGCCGGGGCCAGGGTCCCTACGCCGGCGTCTCCGACGGCCGCGTCCTCAAGTGGGGCGGCAGCGCCCTCGGCTGGACCACGTTCGCGCACGGCCCCAACTACCGGAAGATCCCGCTGTGCACGGCGTCCGTGGTGCCGTCGGAAGAGACGGAGAGCATCTGCGGCCGCCCGCTGGGGCTCCAGTTCTTCGCCAAGACCGGCGACCTCTACATCGCCGACGCGTACCACGGGCTGATGAAGATCGGGCCCGACGGCGGCGAGGCGGAGGTGCTGGCGACCCAGGCCGACGGCGTGCCGTTCCACTTCGTGAACGGGCTGGACGTCGACCAGGCCACCGGCGACGTCTACTTCACCGATAGCAGCACCACATACCCGCGCAGGTTCAACACGGAGATCATGATGAACGCCGACGCGACGGGGCGGCTGCTGAGGTACGACGCGCGAGCGAAGCAGGTGACCGTGCTCAAGGCCGGCCTGCCGTACCCGAACGGCGTCGCGGTGAGCAGCGACAGGACGCACGTGGTGGTGGCGCACACGGTGCCGTGCCAGGCGTTCAGGTACTGGCTCAAGGGCCCCAAGGCCGGGGAGTACGAGCTCATGGCGGACCTGCCGGGGTACCCGGACAACGTGAGGCGCGACGCCAAGGGAGGCTACTGGGTGGCGCTCAACCAGGAGAAGGCGCGGCTCGACGTGGCGGCATCGGCAGCTCCCGTGAAGCACCTGGTGGGCGTCCGGCTCAGCGCGGACGGCGTGGAGGTGGAGGAGCTCACGGCGGCCAAGGGCGTCACGCTCAGTGACGTCGCCGAGAAGGACGGTCAGCTGTGGCTGGGGTCGGTGGAGCTCGACTACGTCGGGCTAGTTTATTAGGAGTAATACATTAGTTGTAGCGTCGTCATTAGCATATGGATCGTTAGGTATGACCGTTCGAGTAGATTCAATTAGGCAATGGATTCTCAGAGAACCTGCATCGATATTATATTTCGATGCAGTACAAATTTGTTTATTGTTTTTAAACATTAATTTTATTCGTTTGGGTTACCGCATACTAGTGTGTTTTCGGTAATCTTTGTCATATGTCGACAGTTGATATCCCTTCATTGCAATTTTGCACAATCTTGTTTGTCATTATCTGGAATTCATAAGACCTCGTGTTCCATTGAGACGTCTAATATTTTCTTTTTTTAAAAGAGTTACGATGGTATCTAATTTCACAATCTCGAATCACTGATTTGAAAAAATCACACTGATTTGAGAAGTAGTCCTGAAAATACAATTAACTAGGTGATACCCTGCGCGTTGTTGCGGGAATTTTTCAAAACAAAATTTTAAAGTGAAATGTGGAAGTAGAAACACCAAAGTGATTGCATGGCAATTTGATTATAAACAACATTATATTTGAATTGAAATCATGTTATTTTGTTGAGAGTGAATTATTCTAAAATGATTGATCTGACATGTATTTCAACTGCGGGAATTTTGTGGTGTGTTACTCACAAATATATGCTATCCTGCCATCTTACCTCTGTGTTCTTTGTGTGGAAAACATTGAAGAGGATGTCATGCACATCCTTTTTTTCTTGCCCTTTCAGTGATGCCTGCTGGACTTATCTTGGTGTTCAAAGGGATTTATCCCTAGATTTTCAGCTAATGGTCCTTGCTGCAAGGCTAAGCTTCAACTCGATCATCTTCAAGGAGGTTTTCATAATTGGCTGCTGGGCCATTTGGTGCCATAGAAACGACATTATCTTTAATGACCCATCTTTGTCTTTCTCCAAATGGAAGTCTATCTTTGTCAGAGAATTGTCAGCGGTTACTTTGAGAGTAAAACCGCAGGCGAAGAGTAAACTTCTATTGTATATGAGTAGTCTCTCATAGTTTTTCCTCCTTTTTTCGTTTGGGCCTTTGGCCTTGTAACTATACATATTTGTGTTCATTTATATATATATAAATATAAATATGTATAGTTACAAGGCCGTCGTCCCATGGCAGGCTGAGCGCCCTCGCCGACAGCGTGTAGCACCAGGCGCCGGTCGCCTTGTCCAGCCACATCCTCTGCAGTGCACGAGATCCACCAGCTCATTGTTGCGTACCAAGAAGCGACCAGCACGTGAAATAATGAAATGATTCCTAAGCATCCCAATAGACAAGCCGGAGCTGTCTTGTTACTACAATTACCATGCTGCCGTTGCCTTCGCCGTCGACGACGGCGGCGGCGCCGGCGTCGCAGAGGCGGAGGTAGGCTTCCTTGCTTGTCTCCGGCCGCTTGGGCGGCTGCCCCTGCCCCTGCGGGGAGGGGAGGACGGTGGCGCCGCGGTGGCCGGACGGCGGCAGGAAGCGGCGCCAGACGTGGTCGGAGTCCGCGGCGGCGCGGAAGGCCGGGGAGACCGCGGCGCAGCGGCAGGCGTCGCGCGGGGAGGTGAGCGCGATGGCGTGCGCCAGGCAGACCTCCGGGAGGTCCCCCACCTGGGTGAGGGCGAGCTCGTGGTCTCCGGCCATCGTCGTCGCCGCGCGAACGTATATATACTACTCTCTCGTTCACGCTCGCGCCGCCGGGCAACAACCGAAACGGCGAATCAACAGCAAGCGAGAAAAGCCAAGCACGTACTGATATCGCAGTACTAGTACTGAAGATCTTTTTAGTACTGTGCCTTGTACAAGAACAAATAGTATGGCGCGGCTGTGTCCCTGTCCTGTGCACAGCACCGGCCGGACTGTGCGACTAGTGAGCAGCGTGACGGCAGGCACCCCGTGGGCTGTGAGAAAACCGCACAGATTCCGTTGCACGCCATGCGCTAGACGCGCACGGTCTTGGAAATGTCTCATGGAGCAAAGAAAAAGTGGGGATACATCCATGCCTTCGGGAGTTAGTTTCGTTGCACGTGTCGACACTCGACAGACGCCGGAAGCCCGCAACGTAGCCCCCGCGCTACGGGTGCAGCGCCGGCGCGTGTCCCCTCGATCGGCCTCGGCATGCTTCGCCGTGCCAGGGCGGCGCTGGGCTACACGGGCATGGGACGGGCGGCGCGGGGTGGCAGCGATCCGCGAACCTTCAGGGGAAGCGCGCGTAACGTCTGACGTATCAACTCAAGTCAAAACGTGTTATTCAACATGGACTGTGCTGGACAATTTAAGTTAGATTTATATCTGCACAAAACATCTTAGCACGAAGGGGATGTAGCTCAGATGGTAGAGCGCTCGCTTAGCATGCGAGAGGTACGGGGATCGATACCCCGCATCTCCAGTTTTTTGTCGATATATGTCCTGCCATTTTTCTGAAAATATTTTCTGTACTATCCGTATGGTCGCATAGGAGGAGGACTCAGTTCAAACTTTAACTGTCGATTATATTTGCTGCCTGTACTATCCGTATGGTCGCATAGGAGGACTCCTCAGTTCAAACTTTAACTGTCGATTATATTTGCTGCCTTTTTCTGATATATTCTCAGTTCAAACTTTAATTATCGATTATATTTGCTGCCCTTTTCCTGATAATATATTATCTGTATACTATCGGTACGGTCGCATAGGAGGAGGACTCAGTTCAAACTTTAACTCTTGACTGAAGGAACGATTAAGATTCGCGGTCAACAGATGACACATACTCCATCGGAAAAAGTCTACATCACCCCCTCAACTATGGGGTGTGGACTACATAACCCCCCAACCTATGAAACAGTTTATATCTCTCCTGAACTTTTCAAAACCGGTCAAATTATCCCCCTGAAACATTTTTGAAAAATCATAATAAATCATAGAAAATTCATAAAATGGAAAATCCAATTGTGTTGGACTGCAAATGAGTAGATCTACACAGTGAACATATAATATGGTATGCTTTAGTTTAATTTTTTTGCTGTAACTTTAGATCTATGATTTTCTTCGTAGCTGTAAAAAATGTTCTAAAGCATATCATATTATATGTTCATTGTGTAGATCTACTCATTTGGAGTCTAACACAATTAGATTTTTCATTTTATGAATTTTCTGTGATTTATAATGATTTTTCAAAATTGCTCTAGGGGGTAATTTGACCTGTTTTGAAAAACTCAGGGGTGATATAGACCGTTTCATAAGTTGGGGGGTTATGTAGTCTACCCCTCATAGTTGAGGGGGTGATGTAGACTTTTTCCTACTCCATCTTAAGTTCAAACTTACAAACATGCCCTAAAAAGATTATCCTAGCACAAAGTAACTATAATCATAGACAAATAGCTACATCTAACTTTCCCCCTCAATGTTTCTCCCAATCAAATCCATAGACAACGGCTTTACAGAAAATTAGTAGCCTTTTACGTCATCAGACACCAGTGCCCAGAGCTTCTCTAGGAAAAAGATGTTGCGGTTCCCTGTCACGCGACAAACATTCAGTAAAGGTTTTGTACGGTTCGAGTTACGCTTCAATGCTCCATGATGCACAGTAACATGACAATAATCTTCTATTCTTGTTCCGAAAATATAAGGCAAGTCATCTTCTATATTTCGAAAACAGAATGGTGTCTACTCAGCTCTTAATTTTAAGATTTCCTTGGCTGTTCTCTTCCTAAAATATTCCATGTCACCCTGCAGAGAAGACGCGGTTCATTAAATGTATCATTCTGTGTAACCACACCAAAACAGGCAGATTATTTAGCTATATATTATGCTGATGACTAAAACACGCATATTGCAGGCAAATGCCTGTTCAGTAAACAAAATTGGTAAGCATGTATACCCACCTGACTAAAAGATAGGCTCAATCCTCTGCTGTGGAAATCAATGTACTTGAGCATAAACATACCACAGTCCCACCTGTAACATAAAAAAGATGCTTCCATCACACACATTGTTGTTATTTGTTACAATTTAGAAAAAAAGCGGTTCAGCCAGCTATAATTATATTTCACTATCAGTACTTGGGTTATAGAAAACACTCTGCACATGTCCATCCACCAAAAAACGAGGATATCAAACAAAGGTGCATGTCTAGTGGAAAACACATTCAGGAAAGGCAGGGATACATTTTAGTGTGCCACCAAACTAGCTCTTAACACTTTCAGAAATACTCCATGTTTGGGCCCTTACCATTTGTCAGGAATACTTGAGTAAAACATGGAGCCACATGCACCTTGCAATTTACTCAACCATGCAGAAAAAACCCTTCAAGGTTAAACAATTATGTCGACAATACTAAAGATTATAAATTTCTGACAAATGATAAGGCAAAAGTTGAACTGCGAAGGAAAAAGGTTTTATTCAATTAAAAGTTTCTTGTTACTTCTAACAGTCACGACTGCAAAGTTAATTTCTAAAGAGTGCTACAAAACTCCTGACTGCAGCAATAGCTCTCATGTTGATTTTGGGCCCAAACCTATCAGTTTCCATATCTCCATTACATACAGGTGGATTCCTAGTAGAAGTTGTCTAAACGGGGGACCTACATACTAACTAGTCTACTATATGGTACATGATTTACAAAGGAAAATCATTACTACAAACAAGACATACCCATTCTGTTGTAAAGGAATATCAACTCTCTCTACTTGCCATGACCTAGTGTCAATTACTTTGTTACTTTTGTCCTTCGCTTCCTCTGCAATATATCGAGCCTGCATGTGGAAAACACATTCATACCACCATTATAATCCATTAAGCCTCATTTAACATAGAAAAATCTTCACTTACAAGTTACAATACTCATTTTTTTTTGGCTTATTTAGAGTAGATGAGTTAGAGAACAAAAATCTTCACTTACAAATACTCATTTTTTTGGCTTATTTAGAGTAGATGAGTTAAAGAACAAGGACCAGAGGTCTCGAGGGCCATGTGAAAGCGCATAACAGATATGCCAAAGTCCACAGCCATCTAGTTTTGTACTTCACCAATCGCAACAAGGATTGACATGTATATCACAATGCTCACATAAAAGTAGTAATGGTTGTGTAGTTAACAACACCTAAAAAATTAGCATGCAAAAACTAAGAGCAAGAAGACATAATTTTCTAGCTGCCAAAGCTGAAATTTAATAATTTTTAGGTCAACTTTTAGAATGGACACATGACATATGCTTACCAGCATCTTTGGTACATTACGATCCATGCCACCAAGAGAATCAAGATACTGAAACGTATTTTCCTTCATGTTTATAATTGCTAAACACCAATGCACATCTTTATGCACAGGGACAAATATCTGCACAGAAATTCAGAAAGCACCATGAGAAAAAGCAAGCCAAAGAGAAAAGGCAGGGTGGAAACAGCTTGCGATATGAATAAAGAATGGTTTATTCACTTTACTTTATCACATTCAACGAGCTCATATCCCAACTTCCTATGGGTAGTCCACCTTTTAACAGATTTGTAGTCATAACCATTTTTCCCGCAAGCAAGCTGAGTAACAATCGAGGAAGTCAATAAGGATGTTCATATGGTAATAATTTATTTTCCATAAATGAAAACCAAAGGTATAAATGCAACGCAAAAGCCCACACCATCAGTCAAAGGTAGCAAAGACACTGATTTCCTTGAATACAATTAGGCTACACCCAACTAACAAAAAGTAAAATACCCAATGCAGAAAATGCAAACCAACATTGACTAGTTACTGAAGAAACAAAACAAAGAATTGTTTCAGGGAGAATATATGCAAAAAAAAAAACAATTTTAGTAAGAGATATAAACGTCCTGCAGATGCAATAGTTGAAGGATAAAGAGGCACTCAATCTAACCTTCTTATAAAAGAATGTATTAAAGAAATGGCATTTCAGAAACCTTTTCGGCTCTCTTTTTTCCCTCTCCTTCAATAATTCAAGGTATAGGTTAATAACCTACAAGGAGAAATATTTATCATCATCATCATGTACGGATGTAGTCACTCACCCTTGTAAAAGATAGAGCCAGTGAAGTCTGTTACCTCATCATTTAACCAGCGACCGGGTCTCAAGCACTCAAATTTCTCTTTGGTAACCTCAATGTTTGACGATGTATGCAGCACTAGGACTTTGCTACTGACATGGAAAAACAGTGTGCTCAATTAGGCTTATATGGTATTTAGAAGCATTAAATGGTATTCAAGCAGGGTGGTCAAAAGTACCTTGGACCCCTATCTTTGAAACAGGCATCAACTTCAATTTCCTCCTCATCGGTGAGATTTTTAAATGCCTCATACAAATCCTAGAATAGTGAAAGATGAATGCAAGCAAACCAACAGTTAGATAGAGCATATAAAATTGGCGCAGGGCTGCCATTAACAAACATGCGCATAAAATGGGAAAGTAGCTCTTTGGACAGGCATGCAGTTTTTATCCAAGTTTCAACAAAAAAACACTACTGCCTCTTCTATTTTTTTGTCAATTAAAAGATAGCTTCATCATCCAAACACTTTAAAAGTTCCCTAATAAATCCCTTTCTATGTAATTTGCTAGATGATTCTTAAGTTCCCCCCCTCTGACCTGTAAATAGATTTTAAATATCACTACTAACATATTAAATTTGGGGGTTGCTTTGGTAAGAAAAGGCCCTGATAAATCCTGCCCATATATTGCAAACAACTCAAAAGGACACCTCAAAAAATTGGGTGGAAGTTTCGGCACAGCAAAAGTGCTAAGCAGGAATCATAAAACTATCGAAGCTTGCAACTCAGAAACAATTTCAAAACAACTCACTTAAGATTAGGGTTAATTGGAAATATGCCATTACAATTTTCAAGGATTGGAGATCTGCCATTAAAAATCACCTAATTGGAAATTTGCCATTGCAATTCAACCACACGTGGAAACTTGCCATTGCAATTCAAAGTGATATGGAAACTTGCCATTGCAATTCAGAACGATATTGGAAATTTGCCATTCAATTTTGGCGTCTGGTTGAACTGCAATGGCATATATCCAATTTCATAAATTGTAATGGCATATCTCAAAACAGCAAAAGTTGTAATGACATATTTCCAATTAACCCTTAAGATGGTTCTGTTCCAGAGCACATATTCCACAAAAGCCCCCTTAATTTAGTGCAAGACTTAAACTTGACCACTGATTTTCTTTGAATCAGCCAAGCATGACACGTATACGCATGACACTAGCAAAGCAGCAAAACACAAGGAAGATGTAATTAATAAAATTACCTCCTTGGCAGCCTTGTCTGACTTCCGTATCTCAGCAAGCCTTTCCTCTTCGAACCTCACCTCGATCCCTATTTCCTCCAACCTACTGTCGTTCTGTCTCGACTTCTGGTGCGCCTCCTTGTAGTGCGGCTCGCTCTTCTGCCACTGCGGACGCTTCACCGCCTCCAAGGTGGCATTCCTCGACCAATCCTTAGTCCTCCGATCCAGAATGTGCTGCCCCGTCCCGGTCTCCTCATCCGTAGCCACCGTGAGATCCCGCGACCGCGAGTCGAGCCATCCCTTGTAATACCCCAACCCATCGTCCTTGGGTCGCCGGCCACCGAAGAGGCCGGAAATAAAGTTGCCCATGTCAAATGCAAAGATATTCTCTGGCAGGAGCGGGTAGTAGGGCCAGTGGCAGCGGCGCTGACTTGGGCGGCTGTGGCTCTGTGGGGCGTCGAAGCGGTGGGGCAGGGGGGAGGCGTCGAAGGGGCGTTTGCGGCGCTCGGGTAAGAGGTCGGGAGTGGCGGGGTTCATGGCAGGGAGGAGGGGGCTATGGCCATGGGACACGAGGTGGTGGCTACGAGGGGAGCATGCCCGAAGCGCGAACCCTAGCAGGGCTTTGGTTTTGGTTGGAGCTCGCAGGTGAGGAGGGGAGAAGGCGACCGGCGCGGGGGGGAGTCGGGGAGAGAGAGGAACGGAGGGGACGGCGGCCCGATGCTCCTTTAGTCCTTTTCCCCTTGAACGATCGAGAAATTGCAAATACATCCTCAACGAAGGTGAGAAGAAAATTTTGCTTCACGGCCCGTTAGGCCCGGCCCACGTATCACATCACGTCGTGCCCATCGCCGGATCCGGATGGAGTGGGCGAGTATAAATAGCCACGCCGCAACGGCTCATTCCCTTTTCCCTTCCCCCTCCCTCCCCTGTACCGGGGCGCCGCTAGGGTTTTGCCGCCATGGTAAGTGCGAAGTCCCGTCCTCTCTACCTTGGGCCGAAATCCTCCCGATTCCTGCTCCAATCCGCCCCGAAATATTGTGATTGGTTCCTCTCAGTTTTTTGGTTGATTTTTCCCAATATTTTTCTGAATTTTCCTGTGCTGGGTATTGCGCTGCAGCCGCAGGGAGACTACATAGAGCTGCATCAGAAGCGCCATGGGCGCCGGCCTGACCATGAGGAGCGGAAGCGCAAGCGCCAGGCGCGCGAGGTGCATAAGACCTCGAAGCAGGCCCAGAATGTGAGTAGGGGATGATCGCCAAATTGGAGAAATTATGCCTCCTCTTCTGTCATTATTTTGGTGTTCTGCTTTGTACTAGATTTTATTATTGACACTTGCGCTTGTGTTTGTTCGATTTCGTGGTGGTGCAGCTGCTTGGTGCCAAGGGTAAGAGGTTTGCTAAGAAGCGGTATGCCGAGAAGGCTCAGATGAAGAAGACGTAAGTGGTCCTCCTATTTTCTCTCCTGATTATGTATATGTGTGAAACCTAAGATGGGATTACTAAGATGGACTATTAAGTTAAATGTTCAATTCATTAAATGCAATCCGCACCTAAAGCTGCTGATGTCATTTGAATACCAATACACTTCTAGTTTGCATAGGTGCTCCTGATTACTCGAATGTACACTTGATTGGCGATTCCATGTTCTGTTTGGAAGCTCAAACTGTAATGTGCGGAACCAGACTCATTATCTGCTGAATTCAAATTAGCGTATAGGTAATAAATTGTTTGATGCGTGCAGTATTCAGGCTACAGACATAGGTTGCTTTTATGTTGTTTCTGATTGTGTAAATTTCTATAGTGTGTTTCTACTTTAAAATAAAATGATGTACACATACTCACAATGCTGGCTACATGATGTGCTTATGGGTGACAAATTTTCTGCAGTCTGAAAATGCATGATGAGTCAACTAAGAGGGATAAGGTTGAGGATGTTCAGGAAGGAGCTCTCCCGCCGTATCTACTTGATCGTGATCAGACACAACGTGCAAAAGTAATTGCATTAACCTTGTACTCCCTCCGGTTCCCTATTAGAAGTCGTTTTGGACAAGGTTTGAGTCAAACATTGGGAATATAAATCATGAATAACTTTTAAGTCGTTGAGTTTGAAAATGTGAAAATCATATAAATAGATTTGTCTTGAAAGTTACTTTCATAAGAATATACATATATAACTTGTCAATAAAAATTTTTATAGAAAAGAGAAGTCAAAGTTGTGCTTTGGTGACCGTGTCGCTGTCCTAAACGACTTCTAATAGGGAACCGGAGGGAGTATTCCTCTTACATTCACTTTTAAGAAAACCTGACCACTTCTATTTTATGGCATGCAGGTTCTTAGTAACACTATTAAGCAAAAGAGGAAGGAGAAAGCTGGTAAATGGGATGTTCCTTTGCCAAAGGTCAGTTTTCTAAAGAACACCACTTACTCTTCAGTATATATCAAGACAGTCTTATGCAAAATCTTAAAGCAATAAAGCATTCTCGGTATCATCAGGATAGTTAAAAAGTTTATTGACTAACGGCAATTTAAATTAATGTCTCTTCAGGTTAGACCAGTGGCAGAAGAAGAGATGTTCAAAGTCCTAAGGACTGGCAAACGGAAAAGTAAGTATTGCTGTATTGGAAGAACTGTTTTTGACTTCTTGTGGCTGTTGGCTGATGAATTTTGCTAATGTCTGCAAAAGATTAATCATGTGCAGAGTAACTTTTATGAAGTTTGTTTGTAATCTGGCTGATGAACTTTGCTAATGTCTGCAAAAGATTAATCATGTGCAGAGTAACTTTTATGAAGTTTGTTTGTAATCTGTTTGAGCATCTGTATGGCTTTCGTATCATTTCCTTCCTCAACAAAGTGAATCTTAATCTCCACTAGTGTAATTAACAATAAATCATGCTCGCTTTGCCTGTAATATCTGCGTGTAACCCTGCAATCAATTTTTATTTGAACTTTGGCGTGCAGAACTAACATGAAAACCTCAAAAGAGATTATGATGATTTGGAAACTATGGTAATGGAAAGCTAAATAATGTTTGTGAACCTGTTATCATGTGCAGCTAAGCAGTGGAAGAGAATGGTAACAAAAGCTACATTTGTTGGAGCTGGATTTACAAGGAAGCCCCCAAAGTATGAGCGGTTCATCCGGCCAACTGGCTTGCGTTTCACCAAAGCTCATGTGACCCATCCTGAATTGAAGTGCACGTTTAACCTTGATATTATCTCGGTAAAGAAAAATCCTAATGGTCCAATGTATACATCTCTTGGTGTTATGACAAGGGGTACCATCATTGAGGTATGTCGTGCGTTTTGCTCAGTTCATGGATCACAATTACCCTAAATCATGGGGTTACAATTGTTCTTTAGTTGCATATGCCTAGCTCACAGAATCAACTTTCAGGTTAATGTGAGTGAACTTGGTCTTGTGACTCCTGCTGGAAAAGTTGTCTGGGGTAAGATATCATTTGATGTGATATGTTTGTTTTGTATTACCTTGTCAGCTTCGATAATCGCTGTTTGCCATGGCGCAGGTAAATATGCTCAAGTTACAAACAATCCAGAGAATGATGGTTGCATCAATGCAGTCCTACTAGTGTAAAACCAACCTTTGTTCTGTTATGCCTACTTGATGGTGAACCTCTAAATGCATCTGAGCTGCTGTGGTCTTATGGATGAAATTTCTGTGGTGTCATACTATGGAACTGTTTTGTACTTGCACCTGCTTACAGTAACAGAGTTTGATGAAACAGTAAGGAAAAGGAGTCCCGTTCGATTTGGGCTGAACAACGATTACCTTATGTGTCCAAATGCCTGTTGTAGCAAGCTGGATGTTTGACCAAGGTTATGTGCGGGGTCCTTTATATCTTGACGAACGAGAGAGGAAGTATTTGTTTCATGCCATGACAGGAAGAGAGTATAGTTGACGTTCATAGTGAATCCAAGAATCTGTTATAGTCCCATTTACATTTGAGATGTCTTTGGGCCCAGGAACGGCCCAGTCCTCGTCTTCTATACTGAGATCAAAGGAGTTTCTTTCTTTCGTTATGAGTCGCACACAAGTGCGTAACGTGCGATTCGAAAAAAAAATGGCGTGACAGATTTAAAGTCATTCTGCTGGGCCTCTTGATATAAGTTCAGTTTTGCGTCTGCTATTATTAATATTTATATTAAAATAGCTAAAATTTAAAAAGGGACAGAGGTTATTACTAGCTAGGCGATGAACTGCTCTCAATCCCACATGTTCCTCGTTGCTGACGAATAAATCGATTGTCCGGAGCCGCCTGTCCTATGACGATCCGGGTGATTGGTGTGCCACCTATGAACAAGAGTTTAGGCCTCAGCAACCAAAAACACACAAAAATAGCTATTCCTCCCGTTCCCTGACTGTAAGTTATTTCAATTTTATTTTATTTTTCTTAAAAAGTCAAAAGACCACATTTATGTAAGAAAGTACTAAGGGCAGTCCCAATGGAGAAAACTAACACGGTTTCCATAGAATATTCTTCACAGTGGTAGTGTCTTCGAGTAATAATGTTTTCTCACTCCCAATTTCACCAATGGGGAGCGTTGCATTAAACCCATAGAAATTAGTGGTTTCTTCCCAATGGCAAATTCATATTTTCTTGTGCATTGGGTAAGAGTAGATATGGTTTCTCCATGAGGAAACCATTTCTATGATTTGTGCTCTCTGTCCTCATAAATTAGGTTGCTACATCACCATTTTGCTTAGTTGACAATCTATTTAATAGGGATAGAAACTACTATTAATACTTTGTTGGGAGTGCCCTAATCGCCCTGTTCGTCTGCCTTATCAGCGACCAGACAGCAGTACTTTTCTCTCAGAACAAACCAGCCACCAGTATTTTTCTCTCAGAACAAATTAGCATCAACCACCAGCCAAACGAACAACCTGAATATTTATGATATCAAATAAGTACTAATAATATGCTTTATCAAATATACTTTTGTAGTATATTTATTTGGTGTCATAAACCTTTGTAATCCTTTCCATAATTTTGATCAACTATAAAATAGTTTAATTATGTTGGAATGACCTATAATTTGGAGGGGGGGGGGGAGTAGAATAACCAAGGTACTAAATAGCGTTTAGCGGTATGGTAGCGGATTAGTGTCGGTGTAGCGGATAGCGGGTGCTAAGTCCAAATAGGGGAATGCAAGAAATAGTCACAAATTTAGTGCATTAACATCAAATTTACATAAAAATATTAAAATTTTAAGTTAGTCAATTACATTTCACGACAAGAATCACAAAAATAGGTATATTTATTATTTAGGGATACATATTAATATTAAATTATCATATCCATAAATAAAGAATTCATTTATCAATCCATAATTCTTGTACATTACCTAAATAATTAATCAAAATATTATTTTTATCATTTAATTCGTATTTATATACCATTTGAATCATAAATGTAGCAAATAGCGGCTTAACACGAGCAATAACGGGTAATAGCGGACAATAGCGACCGCTAAGTCCAAATATGCTATTATGGGTCCGCTACCTTATAGCGGTAGCGGCCGGGTAGTGCTACCGCTACGAATGTTATTTAGTACCTTGAGAATAACGAAAAGGACACTAGCAGCCAGTACATATGCTTGGTGATGACGAGAAAGCAATGGTACGTACGAAAAGTTCACGACCAGGTCCTTAGATTGTACATATATGTGTATATAATATGAGCATGGTGACGACATGGATATGGATGTCTAATCGCGAGTACCTCCATTATAGTGTTAGGTCGCCGTACGGCTGGCTTACATTGCCATTATCCTGCCGTGACCTGGATCAAAATCAGACTACCCCCCTAATGGCATGCGCTTTGCCTCACTATGCGCATACTTAATGCGCAAAAGTGCAAAAGGAGTCCTTGAAAACGTGTCATCAGCATACAGGTACCTTTCGTCCTTTCTCACGGCCCATCCGATCGATGATCAAAAGCGTGAGAGTTCAGTAAGGCATGACGTGATCACGCAACTAGATAGTATATCTCTTAACACAGGCATGCTTGCGTTTGGGTGTATTGTATAGTTTGGGCCAATGGTTTCAGCGTTGTTTTGTCCCCATTCTGCTCGGATAAGAGTAACTAACTTGGCAACTGACGCTGGAGTGTTCAGTTCGTCAACGTATCAAGCTCCCCTGTTGCTCTAGTTTAATTAGCTCTAATTTGGCTTTGCCTTAGTGCGCAGCATCACATATATTATTGAAAATAATTGAACGATCGGTAGCGCATATATAATGTAATGTAATGTAGTTCACTCACACATAAAAGCATAAATCACATTTACCATCCTTTAAACTAATTGGCATTAATTTAAAAGAGTACACCAATCTCTATACGGATCCATTGATGTCTATATGTAATTTCTTCAAAAATAGGGTTGATGCTCGTAGCTGACGCTTGATGATACATTTAGGGATGAAAGTGGTGTGGATAATTTCCGCATCCGATCTGATCCGAATCCGAATTATGCGGATATGGAGAAGAGTTTTTGATATCCATGCGGATGTGGATAATCCGAATCCGATTGTGTGCGGATGCTGATTAGGATATGGTGTTAGTGATATCCGACGGATATGGATTATCCGATAATTGAATGCGGATAATCCGAGGCCTGTAATAGGATATCCGACTACTATGACAGCCCAATACGGCCCATACACTGATCTTTTACCTGTACATAATTTTTTAGCCCACAAAATTTTAGCTATATATATAGTGTGTGCACATGCATCAAAAACCTTAAGCATAATCATGCGTAGAGCATCATTTGTCACCATTTGAAACTAAATATAAGCATGTATTATCCGACTATATTAATCCGCATCCGCTCCGCAACCGATCCGACTCCGCACCATATCCGACATCCGAAAAAATCCGCATCCGTAACCGCATCTGTGTAATATCCACTCCGCTCCACATCCGACAAAAAAATATGAATGCGGATGTGGTAAAGGTATTATCCGATCCGATCCGATCTGCTTTCATCCCTAGATACATTGATGTCTGTTAGTTGCGCACGACGAGCACCCATGTACCAGAATTATAGGTGGAAATGTTAGGTAACTGAATCAGCATCTGGCCGTGCAACTGAATAAACATGAGCCGTCCGATCCGATAAACCCGACCCAACCCGACCGAAAACAACCCGACCCGATCGAGCGACAGGTCGGGTGCGGACCGAAATTTTCACCCAAACTCAGAATAAAACCCGACCCAACCCGACGCAACTCGAAAATTATAACTAAAAATTCCGAACCCGACCCAAACGTGTGACGGGTCGGGCGCGGGCCATGAATTTCGACCCGACAACCCGATATGACCCGACTCAAACCCGACATAACCCGACCCATGATCAGGTATAGTTGTAAACGAACGCCATTTTTGACATTATTAATTAATATTTTACATAAGCATACTCCCTTCGTCTCAAATTAATGACCAAAAAGTATATAATTCTGATAATTAATTAGTTTCTTCGACTTTAATTAATGTGCATCACACTCAGAGGTGAAGTTAGAACCGGAGCTTAGGGGGGCTGATGTTGCCTTCTTGCACCTCCATATATCTCTTTCCCTCTTCTCCAACATCTTCCTCCTCCTCTAGCCTAGGGGGGCTTCGATGGGGCTCTCCCATGGTGGCGTCGGCGGTAGGGGGCTCCCCCGAGCCATTGCTGGATTCGCCCATGATCACACTCACGTTGCGATAGAAAAGAGAGAGCGGGTGGGCTCTCCGTTGATTCTTGGATGAAATGACGCACTACCGGATTCAGAGCCTTCGCCGAGAGCGAGCATCCTCTCGGTGAAGGGCGTATTACTCTCGGCGAAGGCTTCACCGAGAGGAAGCTCTCGGCGAAGGCCACTCGGCGCATTTGTACCGGCGAAGCCGTCTTCGCCGAGAGCAGGCGGGACCCCTCTCGACGGACATGTGCCGAGAGGCCCACCTAGCTCTCGGCGAAGACATTTTCATGAAACAAAAAAAAAAGAAATCCCCAGGGCAACGGGCCCACCATCCAGGCACCGCGGGCCCTACCAGTTGGCCGCCGCCGCCAACGAGAGAGGGAGAGGGAGGGTGAGACAACCGAGGAGGCCATACTGGGGAGGGAGGATAGGGGGTCGGCGGCGGCGAGGAAGTGGAGGGAGACCGCGTCCGCCGGAGGAGAGGAGGGAGGTCACGCCAGATCCACTACGACCACCGGGAACTCCGACCTCCGCCGCCGTTGCTCGCCGGAGGAAGGACACCACGGCCGTCGGTTCTGAGGCCGGATCCGCCACCTGGACGCCACTAGCGCCCGGCTACCGCCGCACCTGTGGGACAAAACAGGGAGGAGAGAGATGAGGCCGCCGCCACCAGATCCGCTCGCCGCCACCACACTTCCCGCCGCGGATCTCGTCACGCCTGGAGAAGGAGGCTGGGCCACCGAGCCTGTGGAGGAGGAGCCCGCGCCGCCGCTGACGTAGATCTTCGAGATCCGCCGCCGCCTGCTCCTCTAGATGCGCCGCCGCCGCACCTCACCCCGCCACTGCTCCTCACCGCCGGTGAGGGGCGAGCGGAGGAGGAAGGGGAGGGGAGGCAGAGGAGGAGGGTAGGTGGCGCGGGCATAGAAGGAGGAGGAGGAGAGGAGGTGGCCCGGCCGCCGGAGGAGGGGAGGTGGCCAGGCCGCCGGAGGAGGGGAGGCCGACGGCGGTAAGAGGCGGACGGGAAGAGAGGAGGGAGGGGAGTTAGGGTTTGGGAGGGGCGCCCACGTTTTTATCGGGAAGGAGGTGGGCTTGATGGGCCGTCGTTTCAAGGTGGGCCGCGAGCTGGGAAGAGGTGGGCCGGCGGGGGAGTGGGATGGTGGGCTGGCTTCGCCGAGAGCCCACCAACTGGCTCTCGGCGAAGAGATCTCTTTGCTGAGAGTCCAGCTCTCGGCGAAGCCAAATTTCATCGAAAATATTAATAAAAATAGTAAATAGATCTCAAATTTTTCCAACACTTAACATGACACTAGATATGTTGTGTATTACTTATAAAAAAGTTGTTGTGGTCAAACTCAAATTTAAATTTCTCTAATGTACCAAACCTAGTGACATTAGTTCAATTCCTCTGAAACTTCTCGTGAGATGTTCCGGTTTCTAAACAGCGTACGTGTCAAAGTGCTCAAAACGTTCTCAACGTTTTACCACAACCTCGACATATGATATAATGAGCGCTCGACAAAATTCGTGATTTTCAAACTTCATTTGAATTTTATACAATTTTAAAACCTTTCTACGACACGATCTTCGTCATGATCAGAGAACAAAATGTTTCAAATTTAGTTTCATTTCGTGTACATGGTCTTAGAGATGTCTCATGAACATGAATCTCATTTTTCCAACAACTTTACTCTATGATTTCATGCACTTGCAGTTCATATCGGACGTCTTCGAAAAAATTACCTAGAATGAAGTAAAACTTTTAAATATAGCAAACAGAGATAAAATTGCGTCAAATTTGAACATATCCTTTGTATAAGTGCATGTTGATGATAAAAAAAGTTTGAAGGTGAAAAAGTGATCTTTTTAAAATTTCTTCGCCGAGAGAAAAAAAAACTCTCGGCGAAGAATTTCTTCGCCGAGAGTTTTAGTCTTTGCCGAGAATTTTTTTTGACTCTTGGCAAAGAGCTCTTCGCCGAGAGCCCTAGGGTAGGCTCTCGCCAAAGATTTTTACTCTCAGCGAAGACTCCGTTTCCGGTAGTGACGAGAGGGCGGCAATGCCGGCATATATCTATGCGACAATATATGCTACGCGCACGTCTCTGAATGGCCCCGGCGCGGCGTTGATGCCAACCTGCAAATGCGTTGTTAATTTCAAACACACCGCCCGCTGGTTTCCAATTTCCAAAGGCTGTGCAGCTGCTTGTGCTGCATGCTGGTCATGGTTTCGAGATCAGTTTCAGTTACCTTATTCCCGTCCCGATATGCATCCATCATTTTTCTCCGTCTCGATCGCTGAGCCGACGATGCGATTGCGCAAAGCTACTGCCAAAACTGCACAAGCTTTACTAATATAAAAGCCAAGTTGGTAAGCATGCTGAAAGCCTAATCAAATGAGGTAATTCAAGTATATTTAGTTTGTTAACTGCCAATGATCGAGAGCGATCTCCTAGCTACCCAAAAAGACACGTTTCACTCTCCTGGACGTGCATCGGTGCATGTCAATGTCATCATCTCCTAATCTCCTATAGCTACACTTTAATCAACAATATTTTTTTTTGTAAACCGTACTACGTGCGGTGCGTATGCAAAGCGCAAAAGTAAGCTCTCTTCCTCTCTTGTTCTTTAATTTCTATATATACAAATAGTTGCGACGGCCACGGCACAATCAGCTTCTAATGCAAGTGGTGGTGGTTCTGAGGCGCGATGTGCTGTAGCGGCTTCAAGCTGTGGAGGGCGATGGTGAGGGTGCACTCCGCGTCGCAGGGGATCGACGCGGCTGGAGCGGCGGCTGCCGTTGTTGTTGCTCCCTCCTCCTCTGATCAGTCGGCGACGACGACCAAAACGGCGGCCGCGGTGGCGAGGTCGGCGCAGGGGAGCAGCGAGCAGCCGGAGGTGTTCACCATCTGGATGAAGTCGCTGGTGCTCAACGGCAGCGGCTGCACCGTCTACGACTCCGCCGGGAGCATCGTCTACCGCGTCGACAACTACGGCGCCCGCCGCGCCACCGACGTCTGCCTCATGGACCTCGCCGGCAACGTCGTCCTCCAAATACTCAAGAAGGTACAAGTCATTTATAATTTGTAAACCTATCAAGGATGATTAGTCGATTAGAGTGAGCAAGCAGCTGGCTAATCTGACACGCGAGCTTGATCTTTGGTCGTTGTACAGAAGCTTGGGTTCGGGAGGAGGTGGGAGGGTTACAGGTGGAGCGACCAGAAGCAGGAGCGGCGGCCGTGGTTCAAGGTGGCGAGGGCGTGGGCGTGGCGCGGGCCCTCGCGCTGCACCTGCGACCTCATCGGGGGCGACGACGCGGCGGCAACCGTGGCGCGGTACAAGATGGACGACGAGAGGATCGCGACGACGGCGCGCGGCGCCTGCAGAATCGTGGACGGCGCCACGGGGCTCGCCGTGGCCGAGGTGAAGCGGAAGACGACGGCGGCCGGGGTGGCGCTCGGTAACGACGTGCTGACACTGGCGGTGGAGCCCGGCGTCGACCGGTCCGTCATCATGGGGCTCGTGCTCGTCCATGGCCTCATCAACCGCGCCTTGTAATGAGACACCACCGGTGATGATTAGCTAGCTGATGAACTCTACTAACTAGGAGTAGTAACTACTAGAGTGAGATCCGAGACTGCTCGTATCGATTTTGTTGTTCCTGATGCACTGCGTTTTGAGCTTAATTCGTTAGGGGTAGCTACGGTAATTAGGGAGAGGCGAGGGATTATGTATAATTATTCGTCTTGCCGTCTTGGTCAGAGATAGGTCTCGTTCCTTGGTACAAATGGGTGGAGATATCATCAAACTAGCTTGCAACGACGCAGTTTATCATGGCAGGCAGTTCTATTTTTCTAGTACTGTTGGGTAGAAATTTGAACGAATTAAATGAACTTCAAGCGATTGAGATATTACATGCGATCATATTGGATGGCCATATCACTCGAAACGTTAATGGGAGATCTACATCCAACCTTGTTCTCTAACCAAACGCACACCCTTCCCTGGTGCTAAACGTCTTTCACAAATGCTGGTTTTTTTTTTTTGACAACACAAGTGCTGGTTTAAGTTTCGGTGGGCGTAGAGATGGGCGATGTATAAGATCCAAACCAACATCTTCGTGAAAACTCATGCAAACCATGACAAAAATGTCTTCTAAATTAAAAAAAAATCACACATATAGTATGATGGTACACAATTTTATAAAATATCTTGTCTAAATTTTATAAGGTTGTGTATCATTGTATCATCTACTCCAGATATGAGTAGATATAAGTACATGTGTGACTTTTTTTGGTGAATTTAGACGACTTTTTTTACCATAGATTGCGCGAGTTTTTATGAAGGTTGTGGTTTCCACAAGATATGTTCAGATTACCACGGAAGATGCAAGCAAGAAAAATGATGTATGAGCACAACATGCTAGTGCAAAACCAGGAAGGTCACTAAAAAAGGAAAATGTGGCACAATTGACCAGGCAAGAAACCAATATTATTCCCTCTGTATTGAAATATTTGTCCCTATTGACTTTTTCATACGACTTTGACCGTATCGAAATACTTGTCCCTATTGACTTTTTCATACAACTTTGACCATTCGTCTTATTCAAAAAATTATTACAAATATGTAAAAGGATAATACAAGCTTAAAATACCTAAAATAATAAAGTATATAGCAAATAAAATATGTGGTACTCGCATAATATTTTGAATAAGACAAATGATCAAAATTGTTAGAAAAAATCAACAGTGACAAAATTTTCAATACGGAGTGAGTACAACTTTTATCCGTGAAGCCATGGAACAGAAGAACGATCAAGAGGAGCGGTTTACAACCTTGTTAAGCTGCCAGGCTCTAAAAGCAATCTCCAGTAGTCCCCCAAAAAAATGTTTCACAATAACTAGTTAATGGGATAGTAGTCACAACTCCTAAGTAGTACTCTTCTACCAATTCTGGAAAATAGGGAACTGCTGAAGATGCTCTCAAAGTGGACAATTCATGTTGGCCATGCTACCTGGATTAACAAACTTAGTATGATAAGGTTTACACCATATAATCCTCAAGAAGGTGATAATAAAATCCATATACAGAATAATCACGAGACATACTAAATGATTCTAATTAATTAATAAATTGAATTAGACACTGGCTGCAACAATAAGTTAATAGGCCTGATGCTCATACTGTACACTTGCACAGGCTCTATATCTTGCACAGGCTCTAATGATAAATTATTTTTTCAATGATGGTGGGCCATGCTGGATCCCCAGGTCATTTCCAGGCTTCAAGGGGGCTGATCTGTTTTTAGTTCCTTTCTGTGATGAAGTTCACTGCAGTAAAAAATCAGGGCAACCGCGAATCACACCAGCCGTTCTGTCCAAACCCATGGTGCATGGTCAGCGTGAAGGCTGCAACCAGATATGCATTTTTCTCCAATTATGCTCCACCTGAACCATCAATTCTATTATCACTTTATCAGGATATGCATGGCTCTCTCACAGCTGTTTTCGAACTATGCAGAACCTGCACCACATGTTGCCTCCAAACTTTGTTGCTTTGCACCACATGATATATGTGCAACATCAGCTACATAAAGTAGCTTAGTGTTGTCTTTTTCCTTGATCCACCGTCTCCATACAGATCATTCCATTGCACAAGCTCGTTCATGTTAATGGAATCTGAGGAAACACTCGCACAGACCTACAGGAAAGACACCACGTATGTTGTCAACAATGCTACTAGCTCACAAACCTATAGTGTGATTAAGCCAGGTTGTGTTCTTTCTTAAGAAAACTGTTATACTACTACATTTCAAAATGTTACATACTTTGCCCATAAATCAGTACCGTCATACACCATAGATCTCTTTAGTTTTGTCAGAAGTCAAACTTCTCTAACTTTGACCAAATCGTTAGAGAAACATGTTAACTTCTATAATACCAAATAAATGCGCTAACAAGACATAATTCAAGGTGGATTTAGTGAAACTGATTTGATGTTGTAGATGCTGTTGCATTCTTCTATAAATTCATTAAAATTAAAAATGACAACTAAAATGACTTGCAACAGAGGGTACTAACATTTAATCATAAGAAAGCACAACTAGTAAGAGAAGCACATGCTAGTGTCTCGAAATAAATGAACCCAGAAAAAAATAAGGCCATACCTGCTCATGTGCATGCATGAAATCACTTGCTCTTAATGCGCGGACATCACTGCTCGAGTGCGATGGAGGCAATGGTCTATTTGCTGCTTCTGCTGCTGCTCTTTCCTGCAGGTAGACAGTGCACATGAATCTCAAATGCATTTCATATCAAACAAAGCATCCATCAGTGTATACCAAACACCACCACTACCATTATCAAAATAAATTCTGTTCTGTTGATTCTATTACTAGAACCCAAAGGATTAGAGACTGCAAGAGGAAAGGGGAAATCTAAAGAAATTCAAGTGGTTAAAACAAACCTTCTTCTCCTTTTCAAGAATCTCTCTAATAGGACGATGAGCAGCAGTAACACAAAGATTCTGAAAATTAATTGCAGTCAGCAATCAATATTTGATTGTAAGAACAAGTACCATAACAAATTTGTAACATTTGTAGTACCTTGAGATCACTACCCGAGTACCCTTCTGTCAAGTTAGCTATAACTTCAAGATCAACGTCATCTGCCAAATCTTCCTTGGCTAGTATTACACTAAGAATTTTTCTCCTATTTGATGCATCTGGCAAGTTCACCATCAACCTAGAAAACCATTGCCAATAAGACTGTGTGGCTAACAGACTATTTACAGATGTTGTATTAGATTATAAAATATGGTAATCATACAAAAAAATGGTAATCACCTCCTGGGAAGCCTCCTAACAACAGCCTCATCAAGATCAAATGGCCTGTTAGTTGCTGCAAGTACTAATACACATTCTTTCTCCTTTGTCCTTAGACCATCCCAGTTCACCATAAACTCATTTTTCATCTTACGCGTGGCTTCATGCTCTCCAGGGTTCTCACGCCTTCCCAACATGCCATCAACCTAAAAAGAAAGTGCAGAAGAAGATGAGCAGGAAAGCTTGCACCACTATGGTATTGAGGCAAAGTACCGAACTGCAAAGACGGTGCCATGGTACAGTAGAAATCAACAAAAAATGTTGTTTAACAGAATATACTTACCTCGTCCACAAAAATCACACTTGGAGCAATTTTACTCGCCAATGAAAACACAGCTTTCACAAATTTTTCTCCTTCACCAAGCCACTGGAAAATTGGTGATTTAGATGCAATAATGCAGATACTCAAAATTTGACAAAAAAGAAAGAAAACATAGTGGACTGTCTGAGATAGAAACCTTCGAAGAGATGCTTGACATCGATATGTTTATGAAGTTAGCACCAGCCTCAGTAGCCACAGCCTTAGCAAGCATTGTCTTTCCCGTACCAGGAGGGCCAAAAAGTAGAATTCCTTTACATGGCTGCCATAAAAAAAAGTGTCAGGTTGCTATCATCTAGCAGTAGTGTTCTAGCATTGCTGGCCTAACATAAAAAAAAGAAAGAATATTAATGTTATAAAAAAACATTTCAACATAACCACCAGAGAAAACAAAAATGAATGTCCCCCACAAGCACAAGATGGTTAAAGATGTGACAGTTTAAACTGTCTCACCCCACCCCAAATGAGTTAACAGTTGCAAGACATGGTCAAAATTTCCTCGTTTTGGCTTTATTAGATTCATAGATTTTGTTATGCATTTAGATACCTATGCCTAGATGCATAATAATATCTATGCATCTAGAAAACCCAAAACGACCTATAATTTGGAACGGAGGGAGTAGCAAGGATTGGACAGTCTTATTCAAGTCAACAAGATGGAAAAGTCAAACATAAAGAAGCTTTACAGGAGAATCATTCACAGAAAATGCTCAGAAATAGTGCAGCTAAATATAACGAATTGTATCCAATATCTACCTTCATAAGTTGCCCTCGGTTGAAAAGTTCAGGCCTTTGTAAAGGAAGCATCACTAACTCCTTCAGAGTATCCTTGACACTTTCCAAAGCTCCAATGTCCTCGAAGGTAACACCAATTTCATGTGGAGGGATAACATCAGCAAGGAGCCTCTTTTCAAATTCGTTTTCCGTAGCAATGTCCTGACAATGTTAAGAGACAAGAACAGTAAGTCTATTGAAAAACAATTTCCTAAATTATGAAAGACCATCATGGCCAGAAATAGTTTATAGTTACGTATTTTTTCGCTGGATGGATGCAATTACAGTTGCAATGTAAACTGATCTGGATGTTATCAAAAGAAAGTGGAAAACCTTGAGTGACTTCCTTTTAGAGTTGCTCTTTGAGCCAGACTGGATACTTTCCAACATGTCAACTCCATGCTTAAGGCTGCAACGATAAATATTAGAACAATAAACATTTCTGTGCAGATAGAAGTACTTTTATGTGACAAGTTGGTGAAGCACTAGATTAAATAAGAAACCTTTCGCTGGATAGGGTAAACAGCACACTACTTGAAGGGTCTGGAATTGTACAGTTCTTAAGTTGATGGCTCAAAGCAAAACCAATTATTTTATCGATACCTGAAAAATAACAATGAGGCCATCATGGCATTGGGCAACTTTGATATATTTCATGAACACGGATATAAAATGGCACTCACACTCATTTGTAAGGATGCGATCCTTAACCAATATCGCCTCAAGATCAGTGCATTCCAAACCAACCCTCGCTAAAAACTGAAATCAATGGCAGGAAGATAAGTTGTAGCTAAAAATATGACAAGTTCAATGCAGTAGCACGTCCAAGGTGCAGCTATAGTCATGCTCTGTTACAGATACACAAATATGCACTTCATAATAGGATATCATAAAGAAAAAGTCATATTCATGTGGTTCTTATAGAGGTTGCACGTGTATGACACAAATAGGGAAAGAAAAAAATATAAGGCATTGGACTAATCCCTAAGGTCAACAGTATTTTACATGTTTAGTTTCTGCGATCTCCTAGGTGCAACTTTGATCATTATTTCCTATTAGCGTATACCTATTAAATTGATGAGGCTATGGAAGTACTTTTCTAATAAACTGTTTTGAAGTGGTTGGAGTGCTTTTGAAGACAAATCTACACCTATAATTCAAAATTGACCGCATCTTATCCAAAATGTCAGGTATTCTAGACCAGAGGGAGTAAAGCTCCTATATCCATCACATTTTATTATAATACACAAATAACAGCATAAGGTTTCTGTTCAAACTCTGAGGGCTTGTTTGGATAGAAGAGTATTGGAGTAGAATGAAGGGGATTGGGTCTCAAATGAACTAATTTCCCCTCCAATCCCTTCCATTCCATTTAAATCCACTACTATCCAAACAAGCCCTGAAAGAATAACTTAAGGATTGCCTAGAACAACCATGTAAACCACAAATTACTTAAATGATAATAAAACGATAATGCATACATGTTTAAATAAGCAAGTCTCAAGCACTAATACTTACGGAGCGTATTTTTGAAATGTTTGCATTTCCTTTAAGAACTTCAGTATCTCGGTTTAACATCTGGTTCCACCGTGAAAGCTCCATTTCATCCTGCAACATTTGTCCCGGATATATTAAAAATTAATGCCAGAAAGAGCTATTTTAAATTAACAATACTCTTGAAACTATTTCCAAATAACATACTTGTGGTGCCTGAAGTGTCACTTTATTCGGGAAAAGTTTGGTCAGATGCTTCATTGCCTTCGAAGCGTCTTTGGTTTTATCATTTATCGAATCAATGTCCTGCATTTCCTTATATTAGGTTGCAACAAGAAAATGCACCAATAAAGTGGTAAACAAATTATTAGTGTAAATCAGTACAGCACCTCTAGTTTAACAGTAAAAATCAGTGGAAGATAGAAGAGTAGATGACTGAAAAATAAGAATATAACCCTATGTAGGGGTGTGCAAAAATGGTTGTTTGAGTACGACATGAGAAAAAAAGATTGTAAGACTACTAGTATGACAGTAAACCAACAAATGGCCAGCATAATGCATTCTGTTCAGAAACGTAATAGTCAGTGATCATACAGTATCCACACACAAGCATAAGGTCAAAACTAAAGTAGGTAGAGATGGTCCATCAGAAACCTTATAAAACTTATTAAATACTTGGTCTGGTAACAAATACTAGACGTATGAACAAATCAGGTCAAACTTTTGAAACTTGGACTATCCCTTTTTTTCAAATATTTAGTTTGGAAAAGATAAAAATAGTTTGTGTTGAATTTTCTTTCAAAAAATACTTATGTAATCTCGCAACTTTATTAGATTGTACATGATTAAAATAGAACAAAAAAAACTCGGTGGGGGTAAGACTGCCCCCCGGCTTTTTATGACAGAGAAGCTCAACCTTCTCCAGTCGAGAAAACCCCGAACCCCGGCCTCACCCTAGGACCACATTGTAATCCGAGGCCGGTGAACACAGCCACAACCACCCGAATTTGGGCCGCACCATTACCATGGGCCAGCGACCACTGCCACAAATCCCTGGTTGGACCGCACCGATACCACAGGCCGGGGTGTGCTACAATGGGGAGGCACAGCGATGGAATTTTTTATTTTCCACAAATTGTGCAGCACCAAGGGATCGAACCCTGGGCAAGAGCTCCCCAGCAGGTGGACTTTTCCACTACACCGTGAACCCCTTTGCAAATATATATATATATATAATAACCATGACAAGTTCGGAACACCAACTACTTTTGAATGGGTATAATCTCACAACTTTATTGGATTGTACTGGATTAAGAATATAAGAACCATACAAAGTCTAGAACAGAGGGAATGTTAGTATAAAAAAAATAGTACCTGTAATGCAAGGTCAAGTATAGCTTGGCTGTACGGGAACTTTGAAAGAAAAAGAGAACCAGCATTTGCCTGCAACATATAACTCACACTTTGTTAGGAACTAGTGTCAAGTAAACAATGAAGCATCCAGTCTGGTATCATTGAAGCTACAAGATGTACCTTCTCTTTGCGATTGTCAGGCTGGATTTGAGATCCAATAATAAAAGCACCGGCTGGAAAATGTGTAAGCTTGCTCTTCAAACCATGATAGGAATCATTATTCCCACAAATTTTCTCGGTGTCCTTCAGAAAAAGGATTAAAGGGCCATGCTGAATTTCTTCAGAGATAAACTACACAACAAGCACAGTAAGTGTAAGGAAAGCAAAATAGCATAATAAATAATAAACCCTAAAAAATCAAAAACAAAACTGTTAAAATACCTCGACTATCACGTCAAATGGATGCTTGGATCTAACTTCCCATCCTGGACTATCAGGACATAAAGAATCAACTGGAAAAAAAAAACAGGTAAGAACATTATCTAAACAATTCAAGTGTGGCAATAACCATGAAACAATCAGCATAACTGCATAAGTAACATCATGCAGTTTGTTTTCATGACAACATTTGAACCAAGTACCAACCTGGACAAAACAAACCATGATCAACTTCACAATTGCCTCCAAGATCGTTACCTCCTTGAATTTGTTTGTCAAACCTTACACCAACCTTTGATAATCTATTTTCTTCAAAAGGAAGACATATTTCACCCTGCGAGCCAATATCTGGAGGGCTGCAGATTGAACAATTTAACAAAAGCCAGATACAGACATTAATACATCAAAATATTGTAATATGAACAATAATAAAGTTTATTTCAGCACTTATAGAATCAAATCTTAGGCAGAAAGTTGTACCTCTGTCCATCAAGAATAATGCCTGCCGACTGTAATGAACCAATGTACCTCACTCTATCACCTGAACAAATGACAAGAACAACACCATTTAGACAGCACTGTAAAACATTAGAACCTTATCACTGTATCGACTAGGCTAGTTTGCGGACCAATATATAAATTTGATATGCTCTTTTTTGCATTGCCACCGATAAATGGCCAGTGTTGTGGATACAATGCAGGCCCACTAAAATTGCATTAAAACTGGGATTGCTGAAATTCTAACAGAAACAACTTAAATTTTAACCCAGCATTTAAAATTGCATAATATCAATGTTCTCACCCTTTTTATATGCCTCTGATTCCTTGGAAGCCTGCTCCTGAAGAACAAAATATAAATGAGTACAAAGTACAAACAAATATCCAAAGTAACTCTGAGTGCACACTTAAAGCGAGTTTTCTTTAATAAATAGAGGAAGGTGAAAAAAGACCAACTGGATAGATAGAGGTAAGGTACAGAAAACATAGCAGTGGCATGATGTTTAGAACACATAGTAGTTATTGTCACAAGACAAGATATTCACAGAGAAAGAAAATGGAGGTAAATGCTCAGGGTCTTACACCAAATAGCATGGAAGAATCTACAGTGAGCAACCTAGCACCAAAGTACTTCGCAAGTGCTTTCACCAGATATTCTTGATAGATCTCAGTTCCTATAGAAAGATAGGTTACCGCACTTAATAAAGAAACAGTCATGACAATTGTGGGTTTACAAGCTGCAATAAAATACAATGTTTACACATACATACCTGTTGGGCCAGATAGCATGACTCTTTGACTAAGAGAGGAAATCTCTTTTGTAAACTTGAAGTAGTTCTTGCATTCCAAATGTACATATGCTGATGACAGAAGAGCGCATTTGGTATGCTCGCTGTGAGCACAAAAAGTTATTAGAAAGCAATTCTTAACAAGTGGAGAATCACCCATCGAACTTCTTAGAGTGCAAACAGTAAACTTAAGATATCAAAGTATTCAGGCATCTCTCACACGAGGACAATATTTTAGGTCTATCATCAAAAGCAAACTCTATATCACTGTGGATTTGACTATTTTCAATCATATATAATTTAGTAATATCTTGAATATTATCTGCATCCTAAATAACAAGCAAATTAGAGTATTAGACCATAGACAGCAAACTACCACTACTAGTCTCCTGCCATGATCAGCATTATCAGAGTGATGTTAAGTACGACTATTATTTTGAGCATTACACTTACAAATTTCAGACGACTAAATAAATTGGAATAAACTAGCCAATTGTGTGAAATAGAGTGGAGCCATAAGGTCCGTGTACGATTTTTTCGAAAGGAAATAGCATGAAACATAGTTATTTCCTAACGAGAGAAACAACTCAAACAAAAAAGAGCTAAAAACTATCCATTGCACATCTGGTCCCAAACAGAATATCATATACAAAGATTATTCCGAAACATATTGGTTGTGCAATTCTCAGTACAGGCATATAATTTCCAAGAAGAAACCACGCAAGATTAAAACTTGTGCTAAATGAGCAATCATCTTGTCAGGAATTCAAATTGTGGTTCGCACATGACACGTTATTCACCAACTGAACACCCCTATGCAGGGAGGACTAGTATCCACATCTCTTAGCCAAACAGGTTACAGCAAATCAGAAACAACACTCACATGAGGCAATGAGATTGCTGAATGTATGCTTACCTTAGATAATAGGGGCAACTATCAAATGACTCAGAGATGTTACTTGGATCAACCGTTGCATTTACCAAATCCTCCTTTAGTAGTTGCAACCGACCAAAAGATATATTATCTTCACAGTTACGTTCGTCCATTGTTTTACATAAATTAAGTAGAATTGGGTCTGTTGATGATCCTGCAATAGTGTTTAAATAAAAAAAGTTAATCAACCGCAAACAAAAAATATCTCTCGGTGAGCATGAAAAGATCAATGACAAATAAAAAAGGACTATGTTTGTACCATCCTGTATATGTGATATATAGATAGCTCATAGCTGTCAACTACAACTCAGGTCTAGCACCCTCTGTTCCAAATTGTAGGTCGTTTTGACTTTTCTAGTTTCATAGCTTCTGCTATGAATAGATACACTCTATGTATAAATACATAACAAAAACTATGTATCTAGAAACGCCAAAACGACCTACAATTTGAAACGGAGGGAGTAAAAGTTTAAAAGAAGTTTGACAAATATAAAGGCTAGCAAGTTTCTCAAAAAGATGCAAAGATGAAATATATAAATAGGTCTCACCATTAGGCATCAATGAAGACCGGCCTTTTCCAAAGTAAAAGGTTGAGACTTTGCGTCCTTTAGAAGATAAATGATCCTGGACATCTTTTAAATGTGAATGTTGCCCCTGCTGTATGATATTGCAAGTAGAGGATAACGCGGGAGTGCTTGATTTCTCCTGTTGAAGTTGCTCAAATATCTACCATCACATTAAGGACCTTCAATGCTGAATTACACTTGTCTAAGCATTATTTATACATTATATATTACAAATAAGTTTCATACAAATCAAGCTTCATCTGTGCATAGTCCCAGAAAAAATTACAAGGTATCCATTAGATAAAGTTACTATAGAAAAGGATACATAAGCATGCCTCACGGGTGAACGAAAGATAATTTCATCTCCCCCAGTCAAGGTAACTTTGGTAGTCTTGTCCGGAGTTTTCCCATTTACACGAATAACTTTGGAGTCAAAGATTTCAAGGAGTGCACCTCGCTAATTCAAGACGTTAGAATTGAAACAATGTATAATGACTACAAGTACAGGGAAGAAAACGAAACTTCACAATACCTTAGCCTGCTTCAGTCTACAAACCGGTGTGGCGGCGGATGACTCACCCAGTCTCAAATCATGATGCGCACCATGACCAATAGTGAAATGTGATCCATAAATAGGAAGGGTAGGATGCTGTGGGAAAAATAATAAATTAAATAAAGGACCATCAGTCTGATGGAACTATTCAGACAGTTTAGCTGCACCTAAGAGCCTCCTCATTGAAGGACAAGCTCAATATTTACAACAGCATACACACACAAGCACCAAAATAGAACGTTAAATTTCCCAAACAATCTAGCCAGCCTGATCACATCACATAACCTAGCAAATAAATAAAAACCAAACACAAAATGCAAAACATTTCTCATTTATACAGCTCCAAGTTTTAATTGTCCCAATGAAGCGATAGCCGAGTAATTTCAAACACATAGAGTAGTCACCACTCACCAGACAATTGCACAATCTGTTAACGTTGATTGAAACCGTAATTTGGGTGTAAAATAAAAACTTACAAACATCTATAAAAAAATATCAGCATAAGAGCATCCAGTCATCCACATGATGATAGGAGAAGATATGTAACAGTTATAGTGAATATCATACAGTTACACAGATTGGATGTCTAAAATTTATTCTGGTGTCAAGGATCAGGACTTAAATGTTGAAATGATTAACGTAACATGCCTGCGAAGCACATGAACCTATGCCTTGCAATATCAATCACAAAAGAGATTCTGGGGTTTTCTGTACTGACAAAGGTCCATTAAAAGAAACGCAATTTAGCATGTTGTTTTGACTTAATCAACAATATGCCTCATTGATAAGCATATGGAATATAGTAAGAGCATATTTTCTTTATTTTTTAAATACATTATTTCAAAACATGGTTATATGTTGTATAAACCATGTTCTTAAGTCACCTTCTAGTTGTCAATTTTGGCTGGCCCGAGTAACCAATTAATAACTATAACTAGGGTTGTGACTAATCATTGGTCATTGAACAAGCAACTTTTTGTACTAAACATGGGTCATTCCATACCAAGAACTAAATGTTTGGATCAAGTCTATCCTCTCGATTCCATGCTATACAACAGGTATGTGTGCTTAACTAGGGCTAAAATTTAGTACACTGGCTCTACACTAATCAAAAAGTCAGTCCTACTGTGACATTGCTTTCTAGCATAATAGGCTTGGCTGTAGCCTGTAAGATGAACTACATATGAAATTACTTTTCCACGATCTCCTAAGCATAAAAGTGCACATTGGATGATGCTTTCTCGATCTTTAGAAGAGTTGGGGGCAGATAAGTGATACCATAATAGGTTAGTCTCAAGGTACTTCGCATACTCTTGAGTTAGAAGATGAGGTTTTATAGTAGTTACACAAAAACAATTATCATACAATTGTTGGTAACTAATGTCTCATCTGAAACAACAAGATGTCATGATTGTACAGACTGAAAGGAGGAGTGAAAAGAGCATCGGAAAAGGCGTACCGAAGCATATTGTGAAATTAGCCTGCACCAGGGTTCCTGCCGCCTGCTGGAGGCCGCAATCTGCCGCTTGTTCAACATCCCGGCCATCTTCTCCGACAAATCCTTCAAATCCTTAGCTTTCTTTATCTTCGCCGATAAATCCTTATCGTTAGCTCCACGCTTAAGCCCTACATCATCAACAGGGGCAGAATTCGTCATACCACAAGGTCCCAACCGGACCTACTGGGCACATCGGAGGGCGAAGGCTCGTACCGGCCGTATTGGACTGCGCCTCCCTTGACCTCAGGAGGGCCTCCAGCTTGTCCATGGCGCCGGTCAGCGCCTGCAGCCCAGCCGTGTCGGGCAGCGGCCCCGCCACGGCGCCGGCGGCGGCCGTCTCAGCCCCGGCCGCCGCCGACGGCTTCACAATATCCGCCTCCGCGCCCGCAACCTACCACCACCGAGGCGTCAGCAACAACGACGACGATAAACAGATCAAAACCAGACGCCAGGACCCGGGAGGCCCGCATGCACGTGGGGGCGGAGGGGAGATCCGGACCTTGGCGCGCTTCGGGTGCTGCGACGACGACGCGACCTCGTCCCCCGCGCCCGCCGCCGCATCCTCCGCCGGCGCCTGCGCCGGCGACGCCGCTGCGGCGCCCTTCTCCTCCGCTTCCTCCTCGGCCCCCGCCGCGGGACGCTTCGCCGCGGCGCTCCGCCTCGTCTCGACCATCTCGACGGCGACGCGAGAACACGCGAGCGAGAGAGAGGGGGGAGAAAAGGCGAAGGAGAAGACAAAAGGAAGCGGAGAAGAATACAAAACCGAAGGATTCGTTGGATTAGTATTTAGTATTACTAGCAATTAGCGGGGGGAGGGAGGAGGGGACGCGGAATTTTATAAGGCGGCCGCCGCGACCACCAATCGCAGGGTAGCGGCGCGACAGGTGAGGGGATATTTAACTATTTGCCATCCTTACGGATGGCACCTCTCCATTTGCCATTCTTACGAATGACTTTACATATTTGCCATCTCTTTACAAACGAAGTAACGTATTTGCCATTTTAGCTGACGTGGCATACCAAATCATCCGAGCCAGCAGGGATTGGGACGGGAAAAGACCAAAATGCCCCTATCTTATCTCTACTCTCATCTACCTTTTTTCACTGACAGGTGGGACCCGCATAAAGGTCATCTTCAACCTCACACCTCCCCTGCCACTCCCTCTCCATCGAGCTATCCAGGGGGGCCAAGCTGTGGCGGCGTCCCCGGACGTCGGTCAGCGAGCTCTGCCCAGGGGAGGCCAAGCGGCGGCGGCCGGCTCCCGACGAGATCCGCCCACGGGTCGAGGAAGGCCAAGCGGCGGCGGCTGGCGAGCTCCACCCACGGGGAGTAAGCGGCGCCAGCTCCGGCTGCGGGGGCCGCTGCTAGCGGTGGTGCCGACGAGCTCCGCCAAACAAGGGGCAAGGGCCGGCGGCCCGGCGAGCGCCGCCCCCGGGAGCGAGCAGCGGCGGGCTCCGGGCGAGCGCCGCCCTCAGGGACGAGCGGCGACGACCCGGCCAGTGCGGCCGTGCTCCCCACGAGAGCAGTGGCAACCTGAGAGTGGAGGTTGAAGATGACCCTTACATGTGGGTCCACATGGCAGTGGTAGAAGGGAGGAGAGCAGGAACCAAGACAGGGGTTTTTTGGTCTTTTCCGTCCCAATCCATGCTGATGCTGATGATTTAGCTTGGCACGTCAGCTATAATGGCAAATATGTTACTCCATTTATAGAGGGATGGCAAATATGTAAGGTCATTCGCAAGAATGGCAAATGGAGAGGTGCCATCCGTAAGGATGGCAAATAGTTAAATATCCCACAGGTGAGACTGTGCTGTCCAGTCGATAGGGAGGGGCGCCTCCTCTCCTCGTGCAATTGCCCACGACAGAAGAAAAGGAGGAATGGGATCGCGTCTTGGGCCTCCTGGATTCCGTAGCACGGCATGAGGCTACGAACCGACTGTGATTTGATGAGCGGAACTGCTAGCGTCCGCTCCGGGCGCTAGCCATCGGACGGGTCCGCAGCCGTCGGATTTTAAGATGATCAGCTATCAACCGTCGGATCGTAAAGTCTAACGAGCAATGTTGCGAGCATGTTGCGAGCCATTGCGAGTCATGTTGCGAGCATATTGCGTGCAACATCCAAACATCAGTGGGCCTCCTCCCTCCTTCCCACATGCTGCGATCATGTTGCGACTATATTACGACCATGTTACGATCCCGTGTTGCGTGCAACATCCAACATCAGGAGCTCTCCTCCCCCTCCTCCTTGACACAAATCTCAACATCAAATGTTTGCAACATCGAAACTCAACATCCGCAGCATTAAAATTTAATGTTTGCAACACCCAACAACACGTGTCTGTAACATTGATACTCAGCATCTCCAGCATCGAAAATTAATATTTGCAATATCGAAAAATTTAGACCTAATTTTGAAACATTCGCATGGGACACTTGCAACATGTCAAGAACACGGATGCAACATGTGCGCAACGATTTGCAACATAAACGAGAAACGATTACATCTCATGCAAACATCGATATAAAACCTATGTAACATCGATATGCAACTAATACAACATTTGTGAACAACAATTACGACATTAAAAAACGATTGCAAACATGAACACCGATATCATGTACTGCAACACGAACGCAGATGCAAACATATGTAGACAATGATTGAAACATCTCTAGAAAACGATTGCAACATGACCGAGTACATTCATGCAACATCTCCGAACAACGATTGCAACATCTCCGAACAACGATTGCAACATCGCCGAGCTCCGCCCCGGGCTGCCGCGAGCTCGGCCCCTGGCTACCGTGACCTCGCCGCAGCAAAGGAGGGCGTTGGCAGGCCGCAGCAGCTCGCCTCGCCGCCAGGACGAGGATGAGGGGGCTGGCGCGGAGGTGAAGGGAGAACCTCCCGCCGACGCGCACAGGGAGCTAGACCGCGCGGAGGGAGCGACGGGGCAGGGCCAGCGCACGGCTCGCCCGCTCCCCGACCGCGGGGAGCGGCGGCGGGGGCTCGCCCGCCCTACAGCCGCAGGGAGCCCCCAGCGCGGGGGTACGGCGACGGTCGGCGCAGGGTCGGCGCCGGGCTCGAGGACGAAGGGAGGCGAGCCGGCGGAGAGGGGGTCCTCGTCGTCGAGGAGCTCGCGAATCACCATCATGGCGGGTGCCCGATCTCCGCGCACACATCACGGGAGGAGGTGAAACCGGAGGGGATGAAAAGGTGGAACAGTGGGGATCACAGATCGGGGCTCGGTTCGGACGGAGGTGGCCGGCGCAGGGAGATCCGCGGCGGTGGCGGCGCGAGGCGACGGGGCTTGCGGCTCTTTTTTTCGCGACAGGAGCGTGAGGCGCGTGACGTTTGTTTTTATTTCTCGCTGGGAACAACGAGCGGGCGTCCGGACGCGTCAGACGCCCGTACTGAAGCATTTCTATTTGACGAGAGAGGAAATAGAATTGTGCCCAAACTTCTTCGTCCAACGTCGGTTTATTAACACATCACACATACCATATTTTTCAAAAAAAGAAAAACAAACACATGACACACGTCATACCGACTTCAAGGCAAATGCAAAAAATGCAGCACAGTGTTTTTCGTGAAAACACGCTCCAACAGTACACGCAAACAAGAGAGGTGTTTGTCTCCAGGTCCCGAAGTAAAATTGAGTTGTTTCTCTCCATCGAGCAAATCTTTCCTCCTCATTTCTCTTTCTCCCTGCTCCCTCCTTTTCCCTTCGCGGCAACCTGGCTGGCGGGCGTGCCCCCCTCCTCACCTTCGGCGGCACGCGGTCCCTTCCCCTGCGCGGCAGCTTGGTAAGCGGGCGTAGCCCCCTCCTCGCCGTTAAGATCTGGAGTTGCGGACTCCTCACGTCAGTTCACCTCCATAGGTCGCGGCCTAATGCTCCCTCATTTCCCTTGCGCGGCAGCCTCCTCGGTTGTGGTGTCCTCTTCGAGAAGAGCAACCCGGGCGTAGAGACCTTCCCGCGTGTTGGCCGGCAGATCGAGCTTCCCCCACCTGCCCTCATCCCGCCGTCTCCCTCCCTCTCCAGGACGGCAGTTTGCTTGGATTTTACCTCGCGTTGTTGAAGACGACCAATTTTGTGTGACCCGTGTATCCACTGTGAGCGATGCAGATAAAGAAATGCATCGTGCATTTTGCCTTGTGTTGTTGGAGTCAAACTCACAAAGAACATTTACAGTGCTCCACCGACTACCGCCTCGTATTCTCCTATACTCCATCCAAAAGATACACATCAAAACGTGCATGATATTTTTTTTATAAAAAATATGGATGAATAGAGTATACAACTATCTACATTCGTGTAAAGTTTGAGGATGAACAAAATTTTGTGCATGAACGAAACGAAAGAATGCAGATGATCTTGTCATGTATATATGCAAGATCAAATATACTAATGTGGTATACTGATGTACCTAGCGAAACAAAATATATAGTACGGTAACGATAGTTGGATCATCTGATCGCTATCCAAATTTCTGGAAACGTCTCGTGGTCCACCCCGTTGACATGACAGCGAGAAGCAGGAGCTTCGTCAAGGGGCATATGGGGCCGGGACATGTTGCACAGGGCCTATTCCCATAGGTGCATGATAGGGGCATATAGTATCTCTAAATGTATAGTAATATATACTTCCTCTGTTCTAGTTTATATGACTCTGATTAGCTTAAATTTGAGCTAAACAATGTCAAATAAAAAATAATGGAGGGAGTATAAATCTAGACAAGTCAAATCAAACTACAATTTGAAATGAAGTGCAACAGAAATATATACAGAGAGAGGGAGAGAGGATCAAATAGATGTTTTTGATTTGTAAAACGAAAACTATTTTCATTGTTCAAATCCTATGACGAGGTCATGCATTTCTTTTTTCCCCCCTTCATCTACTTACTTATCCATATCAAGAATTTGGTAGTTTTCATTTTGAATAGGAGTTTGCATGTGACGTCCATCCTGATATTTCTAGTTTTCTACCACTCAGCTTATCGGGTCATCATAGAATACATGTAACATACTTCCTCTATCCCAAAATATTTGCACCTTTTGACCTTTACGAATCACGTTTGACCATTCATATTATTTAAAAAATTTGTGAAAAATGTAAAGACAATTATGATATACTTAAAATATATATGTTGATAAAACATTTCATAGAAAAATAAATAACACTTCCATAATTTTTTTTGAATAAGACGAATGGTCAAAACGTGAAGCGCAGAAGTCAAAAAGTGCGAATATTTTGGGATGGAGGCAATGTGCTCTTAGAGCTTTTCCGAGAGTTTCCCGTATCCAATCCAATTACTCCCTCTATTTCATATTATTTGTCATTTTGATTTTTCTAGATACATTCCTTTTGTTATGCATATAGATATATATTATGTCTAGATTCATAACAACAGTGATCAGTGATGTATCTAGAAAAGCTAAAACGACGAGTAATATGAAACGAAGGGAGTACTATATTGAGAGTAGATAACAAAATAGTGCTCCAGCGGACCCCTTTACATTTTCCCTTGTTCCAAATACTTATTAGGACGCAATAATTCATCTCAACTCTCCCAACATAAAGGATGAGTTGTGGTTGTTTGTATCGGAATGAGATTATTGGAGAACTACAAAAGTCACTCATATAAAACGAGTGATTTTAGAACATGTTTGAATGTGATAGAGATTATAACAATGTAGATGATAGATTTTTTTGTGACTGATGCAGATAATAGATCATGAAACAAAAGTTATAGATATTATAAATTACTACGTCGGTGAAGAGACATAGAGTGATTCACGGACAGCTTCGTCAACCAAGGCTGAGAAGCAACCTCCCAAGTTGTGCTACCACATCGAACCACATCATACATAGAATTTAAATTTTTCAATCCTTTTGTTATTCCCTTCTCTTATTTTGCGCAATTCACATTTTAACCACTTTGATTAAAACATATAACAATGCTAATTCTATAATTTGTGAAAATACTTTGCAAATTTAACAAACGCAATATTAAAAAACTCCATCCCTCTCAAATTGTAGGTCATTTTGACTTTTCTAAGTTAATATATATTATTATGCACAAATAAATACACTACATCCAAACTATATCTAGATGTATAATAATATAACCAAAAAAAGCTAAACGATTTGGAGAAAGAGGAAGTATATTGAATAGTTGAAATGGTATATCTGAATACTAAATATTCTGGACAAAATAAACACATATATATACTCGTATCAACTAGCATTATCACAATTAAAAGCGATAATGAAGATGGACCACTCAAGGTTGGGAAGAAGCATTTGTTTGAAGCTATTTATTTATTTTACTCCTTCTGTCATTCCTTTTTCTTATGTTGCACAATTCACATTTCATCCACTTTGCTTACAACCTCTGATAATGCTAATTCAATAATTTGTGAAAATACTTTACACATTTAACATATACAATATTTAAAAATTTTCATCCCTCCCAAATTGTAGATTGTTTTGACTTTTCTAGGTTAATATTGCATATAGATATAATGTATGTCTAGGTGCATAATAATTTCTATGAACTTAGAAAAGTTAAAACGACTTTCAATTTGGAGCAGGAGGGAATATATTGGATTGCTGAAACAGTATATCTGAATACTAAATTTTCCGGACAAAATAAACACATTTTATACTCGTATCAACTGGCATCATCACAACTAAAAGCAGTCATGAAGATGGACCACCCACGTTTGGGAGAAACATACGTTTGAAGCTATTCAGCCTATTGAATCATTCATACTTGCATCCAGATCAGATAGCTCCAATTGAGGTTAACACGTGTGCATACATAGCAATGGGTACGGGCTAACACTCACATCCTTCTCTAGGAAGGAAGCCAAACCCGCCTCCCTTCGGACCCCTCCTTTCTCCCAGTCGGCGGCCTCGCCGGCGGCGAGAGGGGTAGGGACCCCTCCCAATCGTTAGATCGCCCCTTTCTCTAGCTTTCTCTAGTACTAGTTTTTTAGTAGCCTTCGTGCTTTTGCCACTATGGCTTCCTCCCGATCTATGGTCGTCGCCCTCGTCGCCGGTGTCTTCGCCGCCGAGGTCCTCCTCGGAGGTCTCCCCACCGCCGCCGTCATCGGAGATCCTCAGGTCAGTGAGAATAAAATAAATCCCCTTTTCCCCTCTCCGGATCTCGTCACCTCCGCTATCCCCATCCGCACCCACCGACGAGATCCAGCCCTGTCCCCTTCTTCTCCACCGCCGTTCGCCTCTCCGCCTACCCTGCCTCCGCCTTCTCTCCACTCCGCACCCTGTAGATCCGCCCGACTCCGCCTTCTTCCTCCGCACCGCCCCACCCCCCTCTTCCCCCTTCACCCCTGCTGCTGGAGCTCGCTCTTGGCCTTTTGTGATCCAGTCGGTATGAAACTCGTGGATCCAGATCCCCTCTGGGTGAATCTGGGTCTGGTGATCTCAAATCGGTGGTTGTTCCGATCTATCTCGTTGAACGCTCTGATTTGTTATTGCCTTTGCATCTGCCGTCTTCTCTGGTGCTTGATTCGAAGGTTGTTCCGGTTCTCTTTGCACTGTCGAACGATTCGATCTTCTCCTGATCCTCTGGCCTGGGATCCGCGTTTGGTTCGATGGTTGTTCCGTGCTCTTCGTCGAACGTGTCGTTCCTCTCCAGCAGATGCCTCTGTCATCGCCACCATCCTCCACCAAGCAGCTTACCGACAGCCTGCATCGAGTTTGCTCAAGCTCCTCCGCCATCGACTCGGCAGCGAGCCTCCCCCTGGTCTCGTGGACGACGACTTCTTACACGCCGGCGCCTGCTTCTACCATATTCGTTCTCCGGCGAAGTTCATCCTCGACGTCGTTCAAGACCTCTACAAGCCTTCGCACGGCGAGGCCCTCCCGCAACTCCGGCTCCATGCGTCTGCGACGCCGCTGCAGCCGTTCGTCGGCGACCTACCCGCCGGTGGTAGTTTTGAGTTTGTGTCCTTTTTGGACCTCGATGTAATAGACCACTTTGTTAAGGACTTTTCTGTAAGAATGCTGCTTTAATGAAATATGTGGTTTGTGTAAAAAAAAAACACTCACATCCAAACCTTAGGTCCTTGTGTACAGTACACAGGCCACAATTGCATAATGCGTCCAATCATTTCGACACCTACAAATTATTTTTTTATAACCCATCGCACACGCCTCAGTGCCAAAATTTATTTTTATTTATCATATACAACTATATATAATATAATATAATTGGTATATATAATTGGTACTCACTAAAAGTCCCACCTCTAGTTCTCTTAACATGCAAGCATTCCACATCATAACCCACCATACGACACGTCAATATCCACTATACATCATTTTCAAAAAAAAATCTACTATACGTCATGTCATCATCCAGCAACACATCTATTTATGTATTCAACCGATTTTCTATCGCTAATAGTATGTATTTGTGAGTAGCACACCACAAAATTTTTGAAGTTGAAATATATGTAGGATTAATCATTTTAGAATGGTTCACTCTCAACAAAATAAATACTCTCATATATAATGTTGTTTACAAATGAATGTTGTCATATAATCAATTTGATGTTTTTACTTCCACATTTGAACTTAATCTTTTGTTTAAAAAATTCTCGCAGCAACAAACCAGATATCACCTAGTTTATATATATACCTGAAAGTTCACTTCTCTGCTCTCGGCGTTGCGGAAAAGCGTCCACCGGGGAGACCGGGAGAGGATCCTGGCGTTGCCGGAAGCAGAAGACAAGACACGGTCACACCCAACACCAACAGCACTACAGCAGCAGCCACAACGGGCACTAGCTCAGCTTGCTCTCTCGAGTCTGTCTGCGTCAGCGTCACAAGTTAGGCCTGGATCTGTCTCTGATTATGCTGCAACTTGGATCAGGAAAGGAAGGCCCTCCCGCATGCCGAAAGGCCAGCCACGCTCACCAGGTAGCTCCGCGTGAAAGCGTGCTCCCTTGGACCGCCTATAATGCAAAGAAACTCAGATCAACAACAGACTCCTTTTTAACAAAGACACAAGCTGCAAAGCCATGACGTTGCCTGTCACTCGTCAAGAAAACAGCTGCGGGTGAGGCCTTGTATAGCTTGGAAAGGTTCAAGGAGCACACATATAATCTAATTTAGACTCGAAGAGGTGTCCAGCAGAGCACAAAAAATGTAGCAGAATCCAAGTGCACTGGATACTGATGATTGAAGGTCACATGACTCGTGCATCGGATTCGCAGACGTCCAGATCATAAGGGCATGTGGCAATGGAAATTTCAAGGTAATATACCCCATCCCCCATCGTCATCTCGTGATGATAATACTATGAGACTGGCTAGTTCAGCATATGGGTCGATCAAAATCTGTGGACTATATACTAACAGTAAATACCAAAATCCTGCCAGAAACTAATGAGAGGAACAACAATGACTTCGTGGAAAGCTCATGCTAGCTCCCATCCAAGACACCATGCACAATATTTTGATGGCCCGTGCTCTAATCTACGCTTATCTAGTAAGACAAGTTCCCCTTGGCTCTTGCCGGCAGTCGCAATTGACAACCCAGTGTTATTGTTCAGCGACAGCTGTTTTCGCCCCCTGCAAGCTTTGAGCCTAACATGCACAATGTCAAAATAGAAGTCAATAAATATCAACAGTTCAGGTGATGATATTTGATTTGTGTTGAAATGAAGACTCGTATAACAATGCCATCTACTGAGCAGTGAAAAATCTTACTAAGTACTGATGTTCCAATATACATCACATTATATCGGGGCTTCTGACTCCAGCAACCTTGTCCCACTCATCTGGGGAGAGCGTATCAGCCATGTACTTCTCCTGACCGCGCCAAAGGATCTGATAACCACACACAACCTTAAGAATCTACCCGTTTGGACAAACCAAGAGTCTATATGTGGTCAACGCTAATAGGCAACTAAAAGTTCATCTCCTAATAGGGGACAAATTTGAATCATTATTGTCTTATGCAGGTGTATATATAATGCTGCCTAAACAATAAGTAACAACTATCTGTCCACACTTCAGATATGCCAAAAACTAGAAAAAGATGAAGGCTACAAAAATCACTGAAAAAGAAATAAGATTACCTTGTCAATGACCCCAAACTCCTTTGCCTTCAAGGAGTCCATGTAAAATGGTCCTCTCATTACCTTGTCTATTTTCTCTGGTGGCTGTTATATAAAATAATTATATCCCAGCTGTCAGAAACATACATCAATACAGATACGGAGTAGCATAAGAAATACACAAACATACATTTCCTGTATGCCTTGCTAAAAGCTTGACCAATGTGTTCCTGTTGTGCACGACCTACACGAAGCAAATAAGAATGTAAATATCAGGCCGTGATTAAAAAAAATGTGTTCACCTTTCACAAAGCTGTAAGTAGGAAAAGTGACCGTGCACAACCGAGTGTAGGGAAACATACATGATTAGCATAAACCAGCATATAAAATAGTATTCATGAAATACGAGCTAATAAGAAACAAAAATCACAGCTCATACCTCCTTTGCTCGAATAACAACATCTGATGCTTGCATCATTCCATATGATGGTATACGAGGTTGTTGAATCATAGCTGGCATGCAAGTAAGAATCTCAAAAATTAGCAGAAAATTACCAGCAAAAGAGTATTTCTCAACAAACTCAACAGATGTGGAAGTTGACATGTCAATACCTTTAGCATGAGGGAACATATAGCGTTTGCCTTTCTTTCCAGCTGCAAGCACAAGGCAAGCATGACCTGCTGCAGCTCCTATACAGAGTGTGTGGATCTGCACAGCAAAAGGTAACTTCATCAGAACTACATATAGAGAAAATAGATAAGGTTTGAATAAAATTCACACTGTAGACATTGTAACTTCATTTGCTGCAAGCATCCCATCCTAATCTTGCATTGATAAAAACAGTCCACCAAGTTCAAAACATCATTTCCCAGTTGCAAATAAAAACAGGGGTATTCATGACCACTCTTTTGTTGAACAAATAAAATGCATAAAGAAAAGTGAAGATGATCAGTTTGTCTTTGCATGCGCCATCCATTTCAAAAAAATGGTAAAAAAAAATCCACTATCCACTAATAATCTCTACCAAACAAGACACAGAGAGACTCTTATATTGCATAAATGGTAAAAAAATTCTTTGAAAACAACTATATCTTCTTTGCAGACAGTAAACATTTCCAAGAAGATTTTACTGCACTTCATTCTGCACCAGATGATTAATATTGAACTAATGAACTGCAGATGGTGAGTGTAGAGCACCTCAGCTTTCATACGCATCATTGCATCGTAGATGGCAAAACCTTCACTCTCCATCCCAACCTGACAAATGTTGACAATAACATTAAAGAACAATTTGGTTATCATAAGATTCATAACAATGCGCAAATGCTACATGAGACATCATAGTTCATCCAATTTAGCATGGATAAGTTGTAGTCTACACTCTACAGATACTTAACCACAATGTTAGAGACACTTGAGAGCAAGCCACCAACTGAACAATTTTACTTACCGGTTCACCATCATCACGAGCTGTTCCTGTTGAGTTGATGTATATATAAACAGGCTCTTTAGTGTTCATCCAGTCAAGGTACATCAACTGGGCAACAACAAGCTCAGTCACTGCTGGCACCAACTAGAAAGCAACAAAGAATAATCTTGTGAGGTCATGGAATAAGCTTAAATAATTATCAATCCAACTCTTACAGCATACTTTATATTAGTTATGTTTCATATTGAAAAAATAATCGTTATAAACTTATAACAAACGAGTACTATGCTAAACAAAAATTGTCCAACCATCAAAATCAGTGATCTTTGGCAATTGATTTGGACATAAGCAAAGTTCATCTGCAGTGTCACAAAACGCTGTGCATATTCAATGGATGTGATTTGTGAACTATAGCTGAGTTAAAAGTGGCAATAGATAAATTAAAGAGCGTCATTTTGGCAAAGTATCGAACTGAAAGTATGTACCCAGTGTACACTATGTGAAGGAAATGTTTCCTTGTACAATTTACCAGTAAAAATAATATGGTACAAATATGCTAAAGGCACTACGTACTCAGATATCATAAGTATCCACTCTGATGAACAAAGCACTGGTGGAGAATAGTGATAAACATATGTTGGACATGTGGTCACTATTAATCCTATTATAAGCACACCACTGATTCATGTGTTGAGATGCATGCCTGAAGGGTGGGTGGCAAGCTTATAACTGTTATGGGCAGGGATATGGTGTATGGTGAATTCGTGAGAGGTAGATGAACATGGCCCTGGACCTTGAAGCCACAGCTTGGGTGCCGTGATCGACGCCGCAACCTGGAAGCAGGGATAAAGAGAATAGATTGGGGAACTAGATTGGTTCTATTACTTGTTTCAGATTACAATGGCTCTCATATTTACGAGCCAGGCTTTTGCCCCACACACAGGTACAAGATGAATATCAATCTGCTATTAAATCAAATCCTAACCAAAGCTAACAACTTTATCCCCTGAAACCTGGACTCCTAAGTCCTAACTTAAACTTATCTCACCAAACTGAAAGCTAATCCTACGTGCATACCAATAACCAGGAGTGAGAAGGTAGCACCAAATCAAGATATCAATGCAACTTGTGTGGTGTAGATAGAAACAGAGGTCAGGTGTGCAGCTGTATACTTGCATACGCACTCCTAAACTAGCACTACCAAAATTTGGCTACCCAAAATTTCAGTTAAGAAATTTGCTGCCCGTACTTGGCCAATGTCTGGCAACAAAATGTACAGGATATGACCGAGGATTTGGAATTGCCAAAATCTTGGCAGGCACTGGTAAGAATTGAATTAGGTGCCAACTGCTGAACTTCCTGGGGCTTGCCGAATTTTGGCAGGGTTGGTTTCAGCACAAACCAAACAACACCAGTCTTCTAATGTCAGGCAAGGAAACTATCTCAAAGGTTTCTTCACATGCTTTCAGATTAATGCAGGTAGCAATCTGAACCTTTGGCACCTAATTAAGCAATATAAACATTCCTTTACAAATTGCATCTTGTTGTAAAAACACTGTTGAGGATCACAAGCGAGCGGCTTTTGTCCCAGCAGAACCCAATGGTACCACACTCTCCCTTGCTTGTACCATTATCTATTGAGTGTGGAATGAGATAAAGTTCAAAATATAGATTATAATTGGTCTTAATTGTGCACTGTCAGGTGCAACCAAGCTTTTATTGTTTTACAGCTCTGAATTTCACACTGAACCAGATTGTTTATCCAACCTAATAGAGCCCCACAAAGTTTGTTATCTTTGGAAGTAGCAGATGCAAAGTAATGAAATGAAATGATCAAATGAACAAAAGGTTCCAACTGAGAAGTGATAACCATGGTCCAAATTCATACCGGCATCCCAATATAAACAATTCGACCATGAAGAAGCAATGAAGGCAAATCTGGTGGAGGCCTTCTAGGTCTGTGTTGACTGTAAGAACTGCTAGAACGTTCCACCTGTCAATTACATAGCATAGGCGAGTGATCATTATGTAAAATGTGGTACAGATACCAAAAGATCAAGACCCATTTAGCAAAGATTGTGCATCCCAACCATTTCGGAACCAAAGGTATGAAAACACTAGTGGTAACGTCCATACTGTCTTTATAACGTGATTGATATCTTCATGTGGATAAGATTATACTTCTCAGCAGAACTAGTGTCAAACTGTCAAATACCAAACCTAGCATGTCAGCTAATGCTGAACCATAGCTGAGCATACAGCTGATGTACATTGAGCTTCACATGTACAATTACAAACTTAGAGCAACTTATTATCAGATAACTAGGAAAACGAAACGCTAAATCTTTCTTAATTTGCTGCTAGACCTAGGGATACTCGAACGAGCATCAGTCTCATACTTGAGCCATCGATTATTTCGTTTTGCTGGGACCTGCATCATATTATATAAAAGCAGTTTTGTTTCCCCAGCTCAAACAAGCGCGGAACCCTCACCTGCGCGGGCGAGGCCATGAGCTTGGCGTTCTGGAAGATCTCGAGGAACGGCAGGTGGTCCTCGCCGCGGCGCTCGCCACCAGCGGCGGCCGCTAGGTCCTCCGGTGACGCAGCCGCGAGAGTGGACAGGAAAGGGTCTCCCCTGGGGTTGAACAGCGGCGATGGAGCCCCCGGCACCGCCCGTGCCACCAGAACTGAGGACGCGGCGCCGCCACGCGCCAGCCGGAGAAAGGGCAGCGGGAGTGAAGGATACGAGGCGGCGTGCGAAGGGGATGGGGTGGGGAGGCGCAGCGAGAGGAAGGTGGACGTGGAGGCCATGGCGGCGGCGGTGCTCCGCCGCGGCGTGCGTGCGAAACTGCGAACTCGGGGGAGTGTGGGAGGGCGAAGCGTGTGGATAATTTGGTCTGCAGATGAGTCGGACAGTCGTCGAGTGTGGTTGCCGTTTGCTTGTCGTGGGCCTCTTGGGCCTTATTGGGGCCGCTGGGCTTTAGGAGTATGAAGCTGTAGAGCAAATTACCTTTCCATTTATTCTCAAAAAAAAAATTACCTTTCCATTTTCCTGTCTGTCAGCACTACAGAATGTTCAATGTGATCAGTTTCCTAAAAAAACCTGTTCAATGTGATCAGCTTAGAGTACTTATATCATTTGGCTACCTTCTAGTATTGGAGTTTCAGTGTTATCATCCATGGATATTGGATAGTGCCACCCATGCTGTTCTTTGTTCCACCAGACAAAAAAATGGTTGGGAACATTCAGTTTTAGCAGTCAGATTAGGAGAAAAATGAACCAAATTAAAAAAAACAACCGAAAATACGAGTTAATACGTCCCCGAACACACACAGAAAATAGGCATTTTCGCTATAGAAAACCAAGCGAGATTGATAAAAAAACAGATTGATGCTAAATTGCTACTGCTATCATTTCTGCGGCGTTTCCTGCGCGGTTCAGTGGTGGAGATAAATGGGATTTCGAACACTGTGTTGCTGAGATCGGCGCAGGTGATGGACAAGGCTCAGCGGCCATGAGCAGAAGAAAGCAGCGCAACGTATGCCACAAGTGACGAACGGAATCGAATCAGGGAGCTGACAGCACAGCAACAGACAAAGGAACAGAAAAAGGAACCTCCAATCTATCTCGTTTAATTAGTTTCTTTCATCCGCGTAAATAACAAGCATAGCAGCAGGGGGTGAATCACCGCCGAGCGAGGCACTCCCAGCTTCCATTGGAAGCATTATTGAGGCCATCCATATCATATCGAGCACTGGAAACAATCGCAGTAGCGGAAGAGACGGGGGAGGTGCAGGTCGTAGCTAGCCGCGGCACTGGGTGATCTCGGAGCAGCCGCGCGTGTAGGGGTTGGCCTCGGCGCCCGGCTGGCAGTTGTAGTAGGACGCGCCGGGGATGGAGCACGGCACCGAGTCCCGCATCAGCGCGCCGTAGCTGATGTACTCCGCCGTCGGCAGCAGGGTGGCCGCCGTGTCCACGTCGTAGTAGGACGTCTCCTGCAGCCGCAGCCGGGCCCTCGCCGCGGCGCCGCCGGCGCCGGCGCCCACGTCGTGCACGACGACGGGGCACTCCTCCGGGGAGCCCCAGCACGAGTCGTCGTCGGACGCCGCCGACCACGCCCACTCCGCCGCCATGCGCGCGTGCAGGGCCGTCGTCGTCAGCTCTGCGCCTGCCGTCGCGGAACCCACGAGCGCCGCCGCCACGGCCGCGAGGAGGAGGAGGAGGAGGAGCCGCAGCGGCACAGCCTGCCGTGACGGTGAGGCCATGGGTGGGCGCGGGCGCGGCAGTGCTTCGAGGCCGCGGTGCTCGATGGCAGCTGGTGGCGAGCGAGCGCGATTTGGGCGGTGGAGGGAACGGAGGGAAAAAGGCTTTAAACCAGAGGGAATGCTGGAAACTGAAACTGGAAATCTGGAAGTAGGAGCATATGGTGAATGGTGGTGAATTGGTGATGCACTTTAGTTGACCTTGCTCCATCATCGTTAACTAAATTACTGCACACAAGGAAATGCCATGTATATAGAACCTGCTTCTGATATGGGCATCGAGACTGCGTGGGCGCGTGGCAACTGGCAATGCACAAACATCTAGCAGTTCTGCTCCTGCGCGCGATTCTTGCTGCAGGTTGACCTAGAAATCTTCTCCCCGATTTTCTTTTCTTTTGTGAATTGTGATGACGCGCCATCAGTGATCGGCAACCGCACGGTGAAGATCTGCATCCGTTTTCTGCAGCGCCACACAGAAGGAGCACATGACTCAAAAAACCCTTTCAGACACTGAAGTATTAAGATTACTACCTCTGTTCTGATTTATATGACGCTCATTAGTCACTAGCTCAAATTTGAGCTAAGCAACGTCAAGTAAAAAAGAACGAAAGGAGTATTATTATTAAGATATATGCCGTATAGCTTGTTCTTCTCAAGAGACCAATCAGATGTATTCACACAAGCCGCGAAGCGACATTATGATAGATTTTGGCAGATATGTACAGCTGATTTGTTCCGAGAAAAAAGTACTACGTGTTCATTTATACAACAAATTTGTTCTGAGAGAAAAATACTACGCAAGAAGCAGAAATAAGAGAAACCGAACAGAGCCTCGAGTTTCTGACTTGTGAGCTAGTATAACATGATCGCTAAATGCAAATGAAAGACGAGGAAATGAGTCCATTCATTATGTACAAATTCTATCGGGACAACATGCAGATTCCAATGATGGCTAGGCGAGCTGCACGCCTGCACCAAAAGCATGGCCTGGAGAGAGGATGCTCGGAAGAATCAAAACTTCCATTAGTAAAAGGAAGCAGTTTCCATGCCAGATCTCAGTTTACTTCACCGTCTCCCAACCCAAGGGCAGTTAAAGTGAAAACACCAGATTATAAACAAACCAAATCGCCACACATAACAGACTGGCCATTGTATAAACAAACTCCACCGAGATGTTGGATCGGCTACAAAACCCTTGATCCCTGAGGTTTTGCAGCAATGCGATGATGGGCGCTGCACGTGCTTGCTCACGCACACGGCACACCGACATCATATCAGTACATGAACAAGTAGATGCCTGCTGGTTGCGCACCGAAAAGCATTGGGAGTGAATAAATTAGATGTTGTTTATACACATGCACACATCAGAAACAATTAACAAGCCACCCACCGCGAATCAGAACAAACCACCTTCTATGTTTCTCTACATTATGGAAAGAAATGGTCACCACACACCCATACTTGATACAGAGAGCTATCAATTGAAGAGCCTTTGGCTAGTTCCTAAATCGTTTATCCACTACAGGCTAGGCTGAAATGCGCCTACAAGTTTCAGAATCAGCATTTACCCTCAGTCCATGTAGTGAGGCGTTGTTTGGACTAGAAGCTCCTCGTCCTCATTATCATCTTCGTCGTCATCAGCACCTACCCAGTTGCTCAGGTGATGCTGCGACCTTGGGATAGCACTGAGAACTTCTGCAACAGCATGAGAGAATGTTAGCAAAATACTATCAGTAACAGATGATGTAGTGTAATGAATGATTTTGTTGTGATAATTAACCAGGTTGCTCTTCCAAGTGATCCATTCGCGAAGGATGCATTCTGTGGTACAAGTTAATTAAGGAAACACAAAGCAAACAATATCATTCCATCATCTTGTAGCTACCAAATTACGATTATGAAAAAAAGAAGTCTGTCAACATCAAAACAAATGCATGAATTCAGAGTCAGATATAATAGACAACTTTTTTCAGTAACACAGTAACTGATATTTCCCCACATATTTATTGGGTATGCAAGTTTTTTGGAATCAACACATTTTCCTATAAATTTTCTATTAATCAAACTCAGAGACTGTATATCAGAATAGCTTCTTCAACTAGACCACTCAGTGCAACTATACAAATACAACTAACATGATTGTAAGTTCACACCTACCATACAAATTTGGCACTATCCAAAATGTTTACAACAAAGGCCTTGTTTAGTTGGGTGAAGAAACTTGCCGAAAATGTCACATCGAGTTTACCGATACTAATTAAGAGGACTAAATATGATCTAATTATAAAACTAATTACGCAGATGAATTGGAAATCACAAGACGAATCTATTAAGTTTGATTGAGCCATCATTAGACGATGTTTACCGTAGCACCACATTGTCTAATCATGGCCTAATTAGGTTCAATAGATTCGTCTCGCGAATTTACCCGGGGTTATGAAATGGGTTTTGTCATTAATCTACGTCGTTCAATACTCCTAATTAGCATGAGAACATCCGGCGTGACTAGTGAATAGTAGAAACTTAGCGATCTAAACAAGACCAAAGTTTGGTTCTGCAAGCCAGAAGTGTATAATAACTTTAACTGGCCAAGGCGGAAGTAGTATAAACACATTTACTCTGATGAAAGCAGGCATGCCCACATGGATTATTAGGCTTTGCTCTGTCAAGATATTTAAAATACAGGGGGAAAAGGTTCCATGTCGAGAGATGCTGATAATCGCAGATAAAGCATGTATAAAGTTTTCAATTTTCTTAAGACACAGACAACAGAGAAAAACATTTCTTTTTTGATGCGGCTAATGAGCTATAGAAGTACTGGTAGGTTTACCTTGACAACATATGCTGATACTAATAGGAGGATTGGAAAGAAATACAACAGACTGAAAGTTGTGAGTCCATAATTTCAGGTGGCAACAAGTTATAAAATTGAATAGAAATTAGCAAGGATTAAGTGAAAACAACTTAAAGGATACATATTGTTTGCATTATCTGCAACTGGTGGCATGCGTGGAGCATTTGCAACATTGGGCATTGACGTGTCATTCAGCATACTAGTGCTTGCATTAGTCTTCTTCTGAGCATCTGTTTCTCTGTTAGCTTCAAAGCTTTTGGGAGTATTACCTGCTCAAGAAAGCTTTGCTTATGTTTAACTAGCCCGATGATTTAGCAATAAGACAGTGCTAGGATTCAGAGATGAAAGTAGTTTTGCAGTCACCAATTAGTTTGATTACACCAAGCATGTCACAGTACATTCATTGTGGTCTCTGGTCTGACACTGGCAATGCACCAAAAGTGGCCATTATCGATCTGTACAGGCCCTTTGATCCTGCCGTGGTTCCCATCAGATCACAAAGGTGCCCACTTGGACACAGGAAGACATGCCGCATGCATGTAGTGTGACCATACCACTGGTAACTTAAAAAGAACATTTTACTAGGAAGATACAAACCTGAAAGCTCTGACCATATTTTAGTATGGTTCGAGACTGATGGTGTGGTAGCAGCCCTTGGTTCTACATTGTGTTGTGCTGATGTAGCTGGCTGTTGGGCATCATTGCTGTCGGCTAGTTGTGATACAGTCATGGTGGCCAGAACTAGAGTGGCTTCAAAATCAGAGGCTGATCCATCATCCAACCCAAATCTTGGAACCAAAAGAACAGGTCTGCAATTCAATGAAAACTCATGTTGACCGATTCAAGAAGATAAAGAAATTCCATAAGCAAGGTAACTTACTCGCCAGTCTTCTCAAAAAATAGGAGAATTTCAACATCACACCCTTCACAAAATGTCAAAAAAGCCTAGTATGGAACAAAAGAGGGAGAAAGAAATATGTGAAGACTCTATTAATATTACTTGATGGGAAAGGCAAAGCAATTATCCATACAGATGCCAAACATGATGCATCTTTTCTCAAACAAATCAACAATAGAACATTTGAACTTTCTGAGCATCCCACTAGTCATGAAGTTATGAAGAAACATACTTCCAGCAATTATGAGATATAAGAACTAGCAAACTTCTAGCAAGGAGAAATCCATAGTTATAGAGTGGCACCAAATGGAGTTCTATCTTGCTGTTATGTTTATTTGTATTCACAATAGTAGGGAATTACAAATGTAACAGATGTGCTGATGAAGACAAACATATATTTTCCATATCTACTCGCTGCTTCTATAAAGCTATTCTAGGATTCAATCAAAGGTACACTGTATTCCAGTTCATTTTCCACTACAAGAGCAAAAGACAGATCATAGATCACCTTCAGTTCTTTTACCCCAAAGGTTACATCCACTGGATCACCAGTGTGGATATACTCCACGAACTCCTCGGTAGGGTCAATCCACAGCTGTGTGTGCAGTCTCGTGTCACAGTCATCTGCAGTTCCACAAACCATTCCAATTCAGAACTCAATCACCAGCCTAAACGCCACAACCAATTCAAGAAGAATAAAAGAGAACCATACTGCCACGCCACACCAGAAGGAACTAACCTTTGGCAGGGTCATTGTAGCTCCGGAGCTCAACGGCCTTGCCCCCAACGTCCCCGCCAGCATCAGGCAGCACTGCAGCAGGATCTGTGGCAATGATTGTGAGCTCCTGCAGCGAGGACTGGAAGTTGGAGAGCAGGCGCGCGAGCTCCCGTGGCCGGATGGCCAGGCGGCTGGGGAACCGACCCCGATCAAGCGCCAGCGACTGCACCTCGGGCTCCGCGCTGCACACGATCCAGTACGTCTTCCTGACACCTTATCAACGCAGGACAAGAAGATTTGGGAGAAATTATAGTTCACCATAGCTACGAGTGGAAGGGGCAGCCGCCAAAACCGTAAAAATGGCGGGAATGCAGAGAACGGCGCGCCAAAAGCACGAAATTCACAAAATTGGAGAAATGTTCCACAATCACAGAAAATCCCTAGCGCAAAACCCTAGATAGGATAGCCGGATAGGAACGAAGGGGCAGGACAGGTTTGTATGCACACCGTTGAGGCAGTGGAGGGTGAATTGGAGCTTGGGCGCATCAGGTTCTGGGAGGGAGATGGCGAGACGGTCGAGCGCGGCGTGCGGCGTGCGGAGGACGGCGAGCAGGGACTTGAGGAGGACGCTGCACTGCAGCGGCGTGGACGACGGCGCCGAAGCCGCGGCGTCGAGGTGGTAGTGGTCGAAGAAGTCGCGCGCGAGGGAGACCGAGCCGTACGCCGACCGCGAGCTGTTGAGCGTGTGCAGGTCCAGCTGATCAAACGTCAGACGAAGAGAACGCGTAAGAATCAGTTAAGCGTCGGGAGGCGACGAGATTGGGCGGCGAACCTTGCCGGGGTGCGCCTGGAGGACGAGCTCGGAGGCGACGCGCGCGAGGAAGGTCACGCACCGGCCGAACGTCCGCAGCGAGCTGCCGCTCATCGACAGCTCCATGGCCGCAATCGCCGCCGCCGCCTGCTCCCCTTCGCTCCTTCAGCCGCCGCCTGCTCTGCTTTGGTTGGGGGCAGAGGGGAGAGAGGGAAACGACGGAACATGAGGGGGAAGGTAATGTGACCTGGGCCGTTTTCGCGTTTGGGCTGGGCCAATTATTATTAGGCTAATTGGTCCAAAGAAAGGTGGGCACACGGTGACACGGCCCAATATACGGTATGTGACGCTGCCGGCGGGCCCCTAGACAGACGCTAGGGTTTACGACCCACCGTCTCATATAAATAACACCGGCCCTCGCGCCCCGAACTCTCTCACGCCGCCGCCGCAGCTGTCTTCGTTCTCCCGAGCACCACCCCTTCGAGAGATCGAGGTGCGCCTCCTCACCTCTTCTCCCATCGATTGATCTGCCGTGCAATCTCGTAGAGTTCGTGCTTGCGCACATCGCTGATTGTTAGTCAAAGGTTGTCTTTGGGATCTTCTCCTCTTGTGGTTTGTGAGGAATCGATTGTTTGTGAATTGTGATTATGTTTACTGCTAGCGTTTACCATGTTTCGTCCCTTAGTTGGAAGAACTCTAGACGTTTGGTACTTTCCCGCACGGATGAACTCGTTCCAATCATTATGTCGAAAATTGCAAAGAAATGCATTATCCGGATCTGATTTTGGTAGTCCTAAATGAGCCGTGTAAAAGCAGTTTTTGCTCAGTTAGGAATAACGTTTAGGCTTCTCGTTTATCAAGTTGGAATTGTTACAGGACTCCATGGAGACCTCTTTTGCTTCCTAATTCTCTATGTAGCTAGTACATAGTGATGTTCTTTTCAAACCCATGTTCCTGATGGTTTTGTATACTTCTGTGCTCTGTAGTCGCTGCTGCAGTAGCCCCCAAGCCGTCACCATGCAGAACGAGGAGGGTAAGACGGTGGACCTCTACGTCCCCAGGAAGTGGTATGGTTGCCTCATCCTCTAATTGAAATGGTGTTGCTCTTAATTGTTGATTATGTGATGTGCTAAGATTGGAAGTTCCTGTTCTTGCAGCTCTGCTACTAACAGGATCATCACCGCCAAGGATCATGCCTCTGTCCAGATCAACATTGGTCACTTGGATGAGAATGGCATGTACGATGGTCACTTCACCACATTTGCTCTCTCTGGGTTCGTCCGTGCTCAGGTGATTGTCGCATATCCTTGTAATCCAGCTTGTTCTTGTTGCAGTATGCTTAGTCTGTGAAATTCAGATTTAGAATGTAATGCCTGGTTACTGTGAATTTGCATCACTTTGTCTCAAAACACATTTTTGGTCACCTGTTAGGGGATGCTACTATGCATGGAGCCATGGATATAAATTTTAAAAGATTATTTCGGCATCCCTTAGACCTTTTCATGATTGATTTTATGTTCTCATTATTGGTTTTAAGTTCAGTGTTGAATTTTCTGCTATAACTTCAAATTCAGAATTTGTAATGAATACAGTTTTTTTACATGTACGTGATACACTGAAACACCATAAGTTTTTTATGGTGTTTGTAAATAGTGTTGTTACTTGTTAGCTAGCTTAATATTTAGTTTTTCTTTTCTTAGTAGTTGAACAATTTGTTGGCGAGAACTGAAGATTGAGACTGTCTTTGACACTACCAAACTATTTTCTGTCCTACTTTTGATGTAACCATACTTTTCTATCATTGCATTATAGTTCTGATTTCTTATTTTCTTTTGACAGGGTGACGCTGATGGCTCGTTGGACAGGCTGTGGCAGAAGAGAAAGGCTGAGATCAAGCAGTAGATCTTGCTCGTAGCTTCACCATGAATCAACTCTCGAGGGATCCTGGCTTAGCTATGTTTTGATTTCATGTCTCCAGACCATTTGGATGCAATGCTGTGATTTCAGTTGGTATCTTACATCTAAAGACTTGAATCGTTTGTTGGGTTCCTTTTGAGTATGATGTGCCTTGGTAGTAATGTTGTCTAATCAAAGTATCTTAATTTCCTTGTGCTGTGGTATGGTGATCCGTATCTAAAATTTGTGATGCTTTTGGATTCAAGTTATATTTTTAAAATCTTGGTAGCACTGTATACTTGTTCATGACGCGACACTATTGGCTGGCACAAAAGTTTAGTACTAAATCATAACGTATACTCTACTTTGCAAACGTGAGCATGATCAGTCGTGCAGCTGATTGATAAAAATTACGAAACGTGGGGTTCTTGTTTTTCTTTTAATCCCTGGGCCGGACCAGGATCCGCTGCAACTGCTTACATTGTTTGGCTGGCCTACTTCCTTGGTACCTTTTCCCATTTCTAATTATGCATAGCAGAGAATTTGAATGAATCACTTTGGCATGTTTCTGTATGTTTTTTAAATTGTGGTTTGTGATCTCTGGTTGGAGTGTAGACTCGGATCTTTATTTCAAGTGTCTATTCCTCACCAAGGTGATTGTCACGGCTCACGGGCACAATAAGAGTAGGGATGAGAGTGTATGGATAATTTCCGCATCCGATCCGAATCCGAATTATGCGAATATGGAGAAGAGTTTATAAATATCCATGCGGATGTGGATAATCCGAAGCCGATTGTGTGCGGATGCGGATTAGGATATGGTGTTAGTGATATCCGACGGATATGGATTATCCGATAATTGAATGCGGATAATCCGAGGCCTATAATAGGATATCCGACTACTATGACAGCCCAATACGGCCCATACACTATGACCTTTTACCTATACACAATTTTTTAGCCCACAAAATTTTAGCTATATACATAGTGTGTGCATATGCATCAAAAACCCTAGCCGCAGTCCTGCATAGAGCATCATTTGTCACCATTTGAAACTGAATATAAGCATGTATTATCCGACTATATTAATCTGCATCCGCTCCGACACCGATCCGACTCCGCACCATATCCGACATCCGAAAAAATCCGCATCCGTGTAATATCCGCTCCGCTCCACATCCGACAAAAAAATATGGATGTGGTAAAGGTATTATCCGATCCGATCCGCTTTCATCCCTAAATAAGAGCTCCCTTCCTCCAGCCCCTCCCGTCGCCACCGTTGCACCAGCCTCTGACCCTTGCTGTGGTTGCCGTCGACGGCCGCACTCTGCTGTTCGTTCGGCAGCACCCCCGTAGACACACCCACTTGAAACCCCGAACCCTAACCTCATCGGAATTGTTGGGGGGGGGGGGTGACGATGGGGGTGAAGAAAAAATTTGAGTGAAGAGGAGGTCCAACCCACTGTCCAAAAAAGAATGACATTTTAGTTTGTCATAAGTCAAAATTTTTAGAAAAGTATCAAATAAATATATTATAAAAATAGATCTCATGACGAATTTAATGATGTTTATTTCATACTAAGTATATGTAATTTTTTCTATAATCTTAGTCAAAGTTTGAAAATTTTGACTTAGTACAATCTCAAAATGACATTCTTTTGAGGTGGAGGGAGTAATATTTTATTTCTTTTTCTTTTTTACCGGCAGCGTGCGATTTCTGGTTGGGGACACAGATCCAGACTGCAAGTCATGACAATGTTTGCACCGACGTGATCAGTTCTCGTAGGCACAGATACCTTTCTTGTATAGTAGTTGTATAGAAATTAAGCACACAACCTTTTCCACCTGAAATTAATTAAGATTCACAGTACATATAGGCTCGCATACAAGCTTGATCCTTGTTCACTTGAAATTAAGGTTCATTATTCAATATTCATAGAGAGATGCCGTAATAAAGGTACCAAAGGCCCGGCCGGCAGGTAGCTCGCTTGGCTTTCAGGCGACTCGTTAGTGCCACGTTTATTTGCCAAGGAACGACCTGGCGATCCTCCCGTTGGCGCCCTCCGGGAAGAACCCGCCGGGTTTGCGCTCGTCGCCGGTGAGGTAGAGGATCCCGAGCAGCTGGGCGGGGGTCCGGGCGTACGAGAGCGAGTCCCTGTCGGCGGAGAGCACGTTGGTGCAGATGGCGCCCTCGGCGCCCAGCTCGCGGGGCACCGTGAGCCCCTCGTCCTTCACCCCGCACCGCCCCAGCCGGTTGCGCAGCGCCGACACGCGGTCCGTGAACTCGGCCACCGTCGCGTTGTACGGCGGCACGGCCTCGCCGCGGCGCCGGAACAGGAGCGTTCGGAACACCGCGTCCTGCCCTGCCTCCACCCCCAGCAGGCCTGCGACGAGCTGCACATGTACATGCGTAGAGGTTTCAATGGCGTCAGCTGCTATTAATTGGCCGAGCGATGGTGATTGATCAGCTGTTACCTCCTTGGTCTTGTAGCCGTCGATGATGGAGTTGGTGCCGACGTAGCCGTTGATGCCGAGGTAAGGGATCACGTAGCAGGCCAGCAGGAAGTTGACACTGTTGGCGTAGGGGTCGAAGGGAGGGTTCAGCCGGTACCCAAACGCCGTGTCCATCACCCTGGCGAAGTTGTCGGCGCTGAGGTTTAGCAACGGCCGAGCGAACCCACCTACTGTTTCCTGGATAACCCTGCCATGCCATGGAAAAGCTCACTAACTGACGAATAGCAAGTTCGGTAGTAATTCACAAATTAATCATGGACAGAGATCGATCCTCGCTCATCAGTCGCTCACAAACCTGAGGTGCCCAACTTCCTGGAGGGCAAACTCCGAGACGACGCGCCTCGTCTCCTCGTCGAGGTTGGCCTTCCTGGCGCCCACCGGCGGCGGGCCGCCCCGCGCGAGCCCCGGCGCGGCCTCATCGAGGCCCGCGCCGTACGCGCCGTAGAGGAAGAACTCGGCCTCGGTGTACTCCAGGTTCAGCGCGAACTGCACCGTGTCAACGTCGTGGGGGAAAACGGCCACCGGAACGCGCGGCGCCGGCGGCTTGCACACTGAGGATCCGCTGGGGGTGGAGAGCAGGGCCGCCGCCGGCAGACGCTCCGGAGGACAGGTCTGGTCGATGAACTTAGTGGGCAGTGCTAAACCCGGGGAGCATAGTTGGAGCAGCAGCAAGAGCATGAATGTTGCGGCAGCACCATGTGACGGTGCCATGTTCTAGCTCAAGCTTCAGCTTGCAAAATGCACGCTGGCTGCTGCTTGGGGTTGAGGTGTCGAGCAGTGTGCAGGCTACCTGAATTTATAGTGTGTGTATAGACATCGCAGCGTTCAGTCACATTGCAGGAACACACTATATTCTTATCTGTTGTTAATGTTGGACCGTACCAAAACGGCGACTGAAGAGTCAGTATCGAATTTTCAAGCGGCTTCTCCCTCCAAGTCAATACACAATTACACATACTGTATCTTTTAGGACCATGACATCGACTGAAGAGTCAGTATCGAATTTTCAAGCGGCTTGTCCCTCCAAGTCAATACACAATTACACATACTGTATCTTTTAGGACCATGACATGGCATGATCTACAAGGTGAGCGTGACCAATATTTTCCACGAGGATACGACATTTCAAATAAAGAGAATTAAATATTTTTGAAAAGTACTTCTCATGGTGACTTAAGGGCAGATATATGAAACTGGTTTTGCACGAATTTAAGTTTCCACGATAATCAGGGTTGCACAGTGTCACACCCTGAAATTTCCAAATTTCAGGATGAATAGTAAGAAAAATTAAACAACAATTTTCTCTTAATTTTAAAATTTTTCCAACATTTATTTTCTTTATAGGAAATATGGTATAGGAAAAAAACATTATTTGCTTTTCTGAATTAAATAAATGGCTTGATGTTTGTTGCATACATGCTGGTGCATTATTTTTGGTTGCTTGAATTCAAATCCGTGTTTGGATTAAATTGTTTGTTCTCTTTTCAAAATTGCAAAGCTTTTTCTTTTTACCCCTCTCCCTTTTTCTTCTCTTTTCGTTTTCGTTTTCTTTTCTTTTCTTTTGTTTTAGGAAGATTTTCTTCTCTTTTGGTACGGCGTCGCTTTCAACCCAGCACAACACACCCAGCTCCGCTCGCGGCCCAGAGGCCGGCCCAGCAAGCAGCCCAACAACAGCCACGCCAGCCTCCCTCCGCCGCAGTCACCGCCAGGTGGGGCCCGGTCGTCATCCCCCATCTCCGACCGAGCCGGACTCGAGCTTGAGTCCTGGCCGCGCCTTCTCCGCGCCGCGTCCTCCCTTGGCCCGCACGCCAAGGAACGCGCGCCCTCGACCCTATATAAGGTCGCCGCCTCGCTCCTGCGCGCCGCACCCCAAACCCTACCCCTCCCGAGCTCCAACGCCGCCGCCGCCGCCGCGAAGCCCTACCGCGCCGCCGCTTTTGATCTCCTCGGTCATCGCCTCTCCGCCATCTAGAAGATCACCAGGAGCACCGCAAGGAGGTGAGGAAGCCTCCCGTGTAGCTCGTAGACGTCCTCGTGCTCTGTTTCGCCCGTACGCAGCTCGCCGGAGTTCGCCGCAGTGGCCGTCCGCCTCGCCGAGCCGCACGCCGTCGTCGCCGCCCTGGATATCGAACAGATGCCCTAGATGAGTTTGTTTCGTAGCCCGCTTCACCCTGGTGCAAACTGCGTTCCAAACCGAGCACCCTAGCTCGAGTTCAGCCTACGTCGACGAGTTCACCGCCGTGCGCCGCCGCTCGCCGTCGCATCCCGCCGCCGCCTGATGCCGAACGCGCCTGGATTTATACTTTATTAATACAAGAGTACCTTTGTTAATCGGAACATGGAGAACCACCTATGAAAACAATACTACCACAAGATATATAGCTCTGTCTTGGCCAATTAATTAGAAAATCTAGGGTGTGATATGTTTTACCTGAACGATGGTGTATAGCCCGGCCCTCCGGCTGATCTGCTGTATGGTAGCTTCGCAGTTTGAGAGTTCTATGCTGCACTGATCATGTAACCTAGCTAGCAGTCCACTATGTTAGGTTATATGATCAGTGCAGCGCATAAATCTCTCTCAAACTGCGAAGCTACCATAGAGAAGATTAGCCTAAGGCCGGGCTATACATCATCTACTGCCATCCCCAACCCCTTCAGGTAAAACATATCACATCTTAGAGTTTCTAATTAATTGACCAAGACAAAGCCATATGTATTGTGGTACTACTGTTTTCCTGGGTGGTTCTCCATATTCCGATTAACAAAGGTATAACATAAAGTAAATCCAAATGAAATAGTTGTTCCGTTAATCCAGCATAACCAAGTTAGGCGCTACCAAGGACTGCCGAACATAAAATTAAATCCCGTGATGTATAGATGGTCCTATGGGCCCTGAGTTTATTTATACATCATGCTAACAACAACTATTCGAACCTTAAGTAGGACCCATCACCTTTATGCAAAGTAATAAATAAACAGTATAATTAAAATGCATGTTGTATTGGGTAAACGGGAATGCATCAAGGACTTGCCTTCCATGAACTCTTGTTGCTCCTCAAACACGAATTGCTCCTCAAACACTTCGTGGTCTGAAGCTTCCGCAAACTCCACGTACGGATCGTCTTCTACGCATCACATCGCACACATACAAGCAAACAATGAAATAAAATAAGAAACAATAATCAGACAACAGAAACAGAACAAAACAGAGGTAAAAATATAAATTTTGCTTCGAGACGAACACGTGGATATATAGAACACTAAAAATGGAGCTAAAACAAAGAAGATATAAACTAAACAAGGTTTAGAGACTTATCCGTGAGGAAAATTAAACCTACAGGGGCCTAACAACAGGAAATCGAGGCTAAAAATCTAATTACGTATATAAACAAAAGGGTTGCGAAGCAAAAACTCTAGTCTGGACCTTGGGCTCTAAAACTAGGAAACTTAGGTCTATAACGTAAAGAAAAGGACTTAGATCTAATTACTTTAAAAATGCAGATGGATCTAAGAATAAAACGGAAAAAAGAGGGGTTTTTATGCAAGATAATGGAGACTCAGCTGGGTTGACCGGTATCTGGCCTCAGTCAGATTGGATCTGAGCTGTTGGCTCCAGATCGGACGGCCGGCGGCTGCGGCTGTGCGCGACGGCGGGATGGACGGCGGCCTATCAATTATTACCAACGCCAATTACATCTTAATTTATGAAGAAAATGGCTGCTAAACATCGCTGTGTTTCCTTCAAAACTCCTGCTGATATGTTGGTGACTGCAGTTTATCATCAACACGTACCGCCTGTGAAAAATATCCAAATGCAAGCCCAGATAGAGGAGCCTTTAGAATTCCATTGAAAATTGCAAGCGGTTAACTGGCTGCAGTTCCTGACTAGCTAGTATTGTTGCTATGTATATTTGATTGTAAGATGATATGCTATATCAGCTGGAAATACTATACATAGTACTCCGTGATTGTTGTACCCCAAAAGTAATCTATTAAACTATTATTAAAGTCAAAATGTACTCAAGAGGTTACTTGTTGTACGTATCCAAAAACTTGAAATTAAAAGCAATCCACTAAACTCTAATTTCGTGCATAAAAAAGGAATAGCGTTTTGCACACCCCATACGATTTGTCATGTGGATTGCGATGGAATTGCAACCTGACTTTCGTAATTTTAGACTATGCCACCGCTAGGTTGAAGCGTAGACAGAGCATTTATCATTAGATTCTCGTTTATTCAGAGTTCAGATCAGTTTGTCAAGTTTTCTTAAATACAGTACTACTCCCTCCGTCCCGCAAAGAGTGTCCATTTTGACTTTTCTCAGTCAAACTGTTTGAAGTTTGACTAAATTTATAATGAAGAGTATCGATATTTATAACACTAAATAGATATGTAATGAAAATTTATTTCATAATGAATCTAATAGAACTTGTTAGGCATCGAAAATGTTTATATATTTTTATATAAACTTAGTCAAACATAATATGGTTTGACTTAGGACAAACCAAAGAGACACTCTTTGCGGGACGGAGGGAGTAGACAGTTGTGACTATGACCTTTTTTTAGTCTGATCTCTCTTGTGGCCATGTGTGCTGCGTTTCTGCCATAAATTCTTCCCTAAGCTTGCGTTGCTGACCCCTAAATCTAATCGCCGGAGCTGCCAAGATCGAGCTCCAACTTCCAGTCATCCACAGCGTGAACTAGAACGTGTCATCTGTTCTCCCGTGTTGTGCGTTGTGCCTTCTGCGGTAGACCATTTTACCTTACTTTTTTTATGCCGGTTAGCTGACCTGCCTCTCTAGCTTCGTTACACAGTGAACCACACGTCCACACGAATCGCATATCTGTACATAATCATCCAGCATTATGCAGTAAATGTTGCAAGTTCAACTAACCGTATATATGCTCCGGTTGTTGAACTTAATACTGTTTCGTTGGAGTATGTAAACGCAAACGTAAAAGGGAACTGATGAAAAAGAGTAGTACCGTAAACAATGTAAGAGATTGTCTGATATGTTTCGTTGGTCCTGGTCTGGTAACACGGTAACAGACCGAGTAACAACAACAGCCAACAGCAGGTCGAGACGACGGATCGAGAGGTATCTATTCGATTACACACGGAATTTGATTACGGGGCTGCTGAAGCAAACGAGATCTAACGTAATTGGTTAACACTGTAATTACGTTATAAATCGTCCAACCAAACACTATCTTAGTTCGAGCTGCACACATAAGCCGTGCAATATGTTGAACTTCAATACATAGATAGACAAACCAATTGCACACTACCCAACTTCACTGGATCAGATCAAAAGCTCATAATTCATAGACACAAAGAAGCTACCAAAGCACTAGCAACTTATTATAGCTAGTTGCCAGGCACTTCGTTGGCACCGCATGATGTGGTTTATTTGCCAAGAAACGACCTGGCGATCCTCCCGTTAGCACCCTCCGGGAAGAACCCGCCGGGCACGTGCTCGTCGCCGGTGAGGTAGAGGATCCTGAGAAGCTCGGCGGGCTTCCTGGCGTAGGAGAGCGAGTCCCTGTCGGCGGAGAGCACGTTGGTGCACAGGGCACCCTCGGCGCCCAGCTCGCGGGGCACCGTGAGCCCCTCGTCTTTCACCCCGCACCGCCCCATCCGGTTGCGCAGCGCAGACACGCGGTCCGTGAGCTCGGCCACCGTGATGTTGTACGGCGCAACGGTCTCGCCGCGACGCTCGAATAGGAGCCCTCGGAACACCGCGTCCTGCCCTGCCTCCACGCCCAGCAGCCCAGCTAGAAGCTGCACACATATTTGCACACACATGCGTGTATAGTGTACTACTGCCCAGCGGATGTGCGTTCTGGAAATAAAAATACGCGTATATAATATGTATGGATCATGGAATGTGTTCTTGAGATGGTCACCTTCTTCGTCTCGTAGCCGTCGATGATGGGGTTGGTGCCGACGTAGCCGTTGAGGCCGAGGTAGGGGATCACGTAGGAGGCCAGCAGGAAGTTGAGGCTGTTGGTGTAGGGATCGAAGGGCGGGTCCAGCTTGTACCCAAACGCCTCGTCCATCACCTTGGCGAAGTTGTGGGCGCTGAGGTCTATCAATGGCCGAGGAATCCCGCCGACCGTGCGCTGGATAGACCTGCAACAAAAGCAATAACACATCTTCATCAGCTGCTACATTTTGTCGAAGTATAAACGAAGATGTACAAGGTGAATTATATGCTCACGAACCTGAGGTGGCCAACTTCTTGGAGGCCAAACTCGGCGATGATGGGCCATGTCACCTCGTCGAGGTTGGCCTTCCTGGCGCCGACCGACGGCGGGCCGCCCAATGCCAGCTTCGGCGCAATCTTGTCGAGCCCCACGCCGTACGCCCCGTGCAGGAAGAACTCGGCCTCGGTGAACTCCAGGTTCATGGCGAACTGCATCGGATCAACGTCGTAGGGGAACACGGCCACCGGGATGTGTGGCGCTGGTGGCTGGCACGACGCTTCGCCGTACTCGGAGGACATGGCCACAGCTGATGGCCACTCCGGCGGACAGGTCGGGTCGATGGGGTGGCCGCCAGGAAATGCCTCACTGCAAGACCATAGTTGCAGGAGCAGCAAGAGCATGAACGAAGCGGAAGCATAGGAGGCCATGGTCTAGCTGAAGCTTTAGCATTGTCTGGGGGTAAACGGCGTGTTGCTTACCAGATATATAGTGGTAAGCATAACGTCCAGTCATCTGGCAGCTATCCTTCTCTTCTTTCTGCAGAAGGCTGAGGCGAGCAGCTTAGCTACCATTCTCAGCAGTAATTATTGCAAAATCTTTCTGATCCTGCAAGATAAGACTGTGACAGGTTACTTGTATCTGAAAAGCAAGCCCCTAAACCTCCTAGGACGGTCTAGACATTGAAATTGATAGGTTGCTTGCTGTCAAGATTTCTTGAGAATGCAAAACTTTCCTTATTTGAGGTCTCCCATTGAGATCGTCATTTCCTTTATCGGATTCCTTGACCTATCTGACAACCGTGTCTATAGTCCAGCCACATGCATCAGCTAACTTGAGAACCAAACATCACACGCAATTTAACAGGAACAACACTATATATAGCTTCTGTTAGAGAAAAACAAAGAAATGTGATACACACAAACTGCATATCAACTTTAATGGATAATGTACCCATATTGACGCAAAAGTTTTGCGATGCTAGCCACTATATAAGATAGTCAAGATTCAGACCAGTTTTTCGAATTCCCTGGCAATGATGGCAACATCCTTTACTAGCTGAAACAGTTCAAAAATGTATTCATGGTATGCCTGTACCCTAAGAATGAAAATATCATGGCACACCAATAAACAACCAAACCCCTTCTTTTTTCCCTCTCTCCAGTACTCATTCGCGTCGCACAGCTTTTACTTTACGTTTGTATAAGCGCAAATCACTCCATGCAATTATATGATCTAGTCATCTAGGCATGTCACTTTTCTATATAGCTTGTGTTAGGTAAAAGGAAATAAATGTGATACACACAAACTCCATATGAACTTATCCATCTTGACGTAAAAGTTTTGTGATGCTAGCCACTAAGATAGCAACACATTATCTAAATGTGTATGTCCATGAGATGAACCACAGATAGAATTTCGATTCTAATTTGCATCTGAAAAAGGGAGATGAATAAAAAATGTATTACATTTCCATCATATATAATCATCTGAAAGTGTTAACCAAATTAGATTTTGTTTTGTTGTTTGCAGAACTTTGAGTTCAATGAATTGTTAATAGACCCTCCATAAAACACTTGGCAGATTTCGCTGAAAGAAAGAAAAAACATGTTGCAGACTTCTAACATGGGCATCCAAATATTAGCATGAATACATTGATGGCTATCATGTAACCAGCTACTTCGCTGAGACCTAAGCATCCTAGTGTTCTGTTAGTGGTAGGTCATCCAGGTTGGCACAAATACCGTACCCAAACTTCCTAGGATCATCTAATCCGTGAAATTAATCAGTTGCTATCAAGATATCCTGAAAATGCAAGGTTTCATTATCTAAAGTCTCCCATTGGGATCGCCATTTCCTCTATTAGATTTCTTGAGTTATCTGAGAACCGTGTAGGTAGTTCCAGCCGCGTGCACCAGCTAACTTGAGAGCAGAATTTGCACGCAATTTAACACAAACCAGACTCATCACAAGGCCTACTTTTCAAGATACATGAAAGAGACAGGCGCTGCACTTTCCTAGCTGAAACAGTTCAGCTTCTTCTTCTTTTTTTTTTTACGAACTTTTTTGAGAAGTGTAGTTGCATCCTGATAAACAACCAAACCACTTTCCCCCCTCTCCAGTCTTACATGTCGCCTCGTTCTATTTTAATTGTGCCCTCAAAGCAATCAAGAGAAGAAATAAATGGTACCACAGAACAATTGGGAAAAGTCAATTTGTTTAACTCTCTGTTCATAAGTGCAAATCACTCCATGCAATTATATAATCTAGGCAAGTCAAATTTCAATATAACTTCTGTTAGGCACAGAAAAAGGTATGACACACACAGACTCCATTTGTACCTTAATGGGTAATGTACTAATCTGGACGTACAAGTTTTGCAATGCTAGCCACTAAGATAGCCAACACACTTGTTAAACTTGTCTTTCTGTGAAATGAACCACATATAGAGTTTTAGTTCTAATTTTCATATGAAAAGGGGAGATGAGATTTGTTGGAAACTTGTAATATGAGTAACCTGATGTTATCAGAAACACATTGACGGCTATCACTCTAATCAGCTACTCAGCTAAGACCCAAGCATCCCAATGTTCTGTAACTGACGCAGGCATGAAGGAGTTACAGGAACAAGAGCATGGCTGTTGCTTCAACTGCGAGTAGTAACTGAATTTTCATGGCCCAACACTCTTGAAATAATGCAGCACAAGCAACGTAAAAATCATTTTCGCGTTTTCCCTCGTTCAATGCTACCATATATCAGATTACATGATTCAGCTAAGCTGCATGAGTGACAAGCAGGAATGCAGCACACCATAATTTTCTTCTAATGGCATCAGGACAAGTTATTGCATATGCACCCGATTCAACCGCCATTCATCCAAACTCTGGATTATGATCCTATTTCAAGAGGCCCCGATAACTCCGGGCATCAATCCAATCACTTAATGAGCTAAGATGCATACGGCAGCAGTCCAGGAGGCAATTAGAAAACTGTAAGCAGACGAAAAAACTCAGAGTCACAGTTGCCGGCGTGCGGAAGGCACCGTTGCGGAATGCGGTTGGGATCTCGCCGCGTCGACAAAGGGATGGCCGGCGAGGAGGACGACAGCGACAGCGACGCGCGTCCTTGGAAAGGCAGGGTGCCACACCAAGGAGGACGTTGTTAAGGTGGTGGTCGGGGCGGGCGACAGCGGAGCGGGATTTGATTTGCAGGCGCACGGAGGAGGGGAAGGTGTCCCCACGCGTATCTCCGTCGGCGCCGGTGGCCAGGCCATTGCCGCCGGCCGGCAGCCGGCAGAGGAGGCGGCCGCCGTGACCGCGCCACTCGCGAGGCCGTTCCCGCCGGCGCGAATCCTAGCCGTTCGAGCTGAAGTGAACGGTTATGGAAGAAATGTACGGCGGACGGGAGGTGATGGGCTGGACACCTAGACTGCGTGGGCTCCGTGTTGGTGAAATTAGAAAATGGGCTACAATGTTGCGGATCAGCCCATATACGGGTAGGGTGAGCCCGCTCAAAACTGGGCTATCCCAAATCAAGCTTTTTGCTTGATCTCAAAAGAAACAAAAAATATGCTTTTTGCCTAAAGAAAAATTGGGAAAACCGACTTCTGTTCCTTTTCGTTTTCTTGCAATCTGCGAGAGCTTGTTCCTTTTTGTTTTCTTGCTATCAGAAGAGGAGTAAGCGATTCAAAAAAAAAAAAAAGTGTGAGCCAGGTGAGAAATTGGAACCGATTTGTTTGAGCTTTTCTGAGAATCAATTCTTTGGTAATTTGGATTTTCTAAGAATCCGGTGCCAAGAGAATCTGATGGCCCGATAACCTGCAAGTTTGACAACTCTGAGGGACTGCGATCTCCCGCGATCTTCTTCATCTTCTCCGCAAACGCAAAAGCGATGGAAAAAATTATTGCAGGTTGCCCTAATTAGGTTGGCGAAATCGTCGACTTTCTGCACAGCGAAACGCATTTACTCTTGCTGTCTTTGCATCACACACCGCACCGAAGCACAGACAAGCCACGCCATGACGCCAGGTCACCAGCGCACCAGCGCGCGCGGCCGCGCCCGCGGCGGCGCTCCGTCCGTCGGCCTGACCTGGTGTAGTGGTGCGTGCACCGTCGTCACCGAGGCTGAAGGCGTCACTAGCTGATATTAGCTGCCGCGAAGAGGAAGAGCAGCAACACTCAACTGCGCGTTCAATGTGACGAGGTGGACGTCTCGCGCGCCGCCGCAGCCGCCGCCGTCGCGGCGACATGGTCCGCCGGGGAACAGGGGAATGAATTATTGCGAATTATTGGGGAGGTGCGGAGGAAATGCGGCGACGCCGACGGCCGGCTTGGATCCGGCGATCGACGTCTTCCCGGGTGGCTCTTGCCAAGAGTGGGACGCTAGCTAGCTGCTAATCAGTCAGTGCGTGAGGTCACTGAAGAAAAAGAGCGAGGCAGTCACGGAATAGTATCATCATGTGATACACATTCAGGTTTGGCATGCCTGCATCTGTAATGCATATAGGACAACTGCCGGCAGTAGTCTCCGTATATGCATCATTGCACTGGACTTTTCTGCCGGAAAATTACCAGCTGAAAGCAGAGACGTGACGTGGTTTCACAACTTCACATGCCGGAACACGGGAACAACAGACGACACATACGACGTGCAGAAACGGCGGCCCAGCAGCACGTACGACGTACAAGAGCGCCACCAGCCCACCACACACAAATCACGCAAATGCACTGCCTGACCCGTGAACCTGATGCCGGCACAACTTTCACCTGCAGAGCTCCGACTCCGAGCACGCTGCTCCTCCTGCAGTCTGCAGACAGCAACGTGCAGCCCCCATGGACTAAGATTTATGGAATGTGGAAGTCATGGAGGATGGAATCTGGGCCCTAGGATACCGGCGACAGCAAGTTTCGAGATGGGTTCCTGGTCAGGTGGCAGGCCTGCCACGCGCAGCGCGAATTCAGCCGCAAAGGAGAATACGGCAGCAGGTGATGGATGGGCTTTTCGAATCTGGCACAATCTGGTCCATGGGATCAGGAGGTACTGGATGGGCCAATAACAGGTTGGACCAGTTTGGTGGTTTGAAAAAACATATGGGGGGCCGCAGATCTACCGCAAATCTCCTAAAATATCTACCGCTTCTCTTTCCCCCACCTATTCAATCCATTTGCTCCTTCCTTTTCTCTCTCCTCTCTCTCCCCTTTCAGATCGTCGGCGAGCTGCTCCCTCCTCCGCGGTCAACGACGACCTCCTCCCTCCTCTCCTCCGCGGCCGGTGGCGGGGTCGAGGCCGCCGGCGCTTTCTCCTCCTCCCGTGCAGCCGCCTGCTCCAGATCTGGCGCGGGGAGGGCGCCGCTGCCTCCTGCTCCAGATCTGGTGCGTATTGGGCACGGCGAGGAGCAAGCGGCACCAGGCCCGCCGCCGTGGTGTCTAGACCCGCTCCGGCGACGACGAGCTCCACGGCTCCACTGGGCCGCGAGCGATGACGACGCGCTCCTCCCTCCTTTCCTCCGCGGCTGGTGGTAGGGGTCGGGCCGCCGGCGATGACGCCTCCGACTTCGCGGCGGCTGCCACGTCCCTCGTCCGGGACCACGTCTGTCGGGGACAGCCATAAGGGTCCCCTAAAAAACCGGGGGAAACCCATTCACTTTCGCAAAAAATAAAACACAAACGAATTCACAAACCTAAAACACGCTCAAGATAGTCACGGCCCAGCGGCCGGGCCCACAGCCCTGGTGGCCCCAGCGGCCCACCAGAACAGTCGGCCTAGCCACCCCCGGACGAAACTCCGCTTTGCTCGAGGGGCGCAGCGCCGCGCTAACGAGACTCCGCCTCGCTCGAGGGCCGGTCGCCCCCTCGGGTGAGACTCCGCCTCGCTCGAGGGCCGGTCGCCCCCTCGGATGGGACTCCGCCTCGCTCGAGGCCCTCACGGGCTCGCCGCCCCCGCACCTGCTCCCCCGACAGGGGCGTTTAATGTTCTGACACTTGCAGGCGCCCGGGTCAAAGACGAATCCACGCCGTGCCGTCCCTCTGACACGCCCGGGAATCATATTCCGGCGCTGTTCTGCCAACTCTCCCGGTGAGGCCATCCCCACCACTGTGCGGCAAGGCCAGTATCAGCTCCGTGACACTGCGCCACCCACTCTCGTACGGCCAACGCGCCGCACCCTCGAAAGAGGACGGCGGAACCCTCGAAAAGGGGACGGACGCCTGCCCCGCGCCTGCCCGGGGCCACGCCATGACGTCGGACTAGTGAGGCGCGTCACCTCCGTCACCGTCGGTCCTGCGCGGCCATCCCCCGCCATCACGACGCCATCCCGGGCACTGCAGCGCCATCCCTGACGCTGTGGGAGTGCGGGGCGACAAGACACCGTCACGCCCGCGGCTGTGCCCCTTACGACCTCCCGTCAGCCGCACCCTCGAGTCAGCGTACGGACGACGACCACACGGGAAGCTCCTACGCCGCCACCCTCGAAGCCGCTCCTGGACGGATACAGGGCACGCCATGACGCTTCGCCAGAAGCAAGATTCGCCAGGACGGCCGTCCACTCCGTTGCACTGTCCGCCATGCCATCACACGTAGCTAGAACAGTGCGGCACGCCTGTAAACTGCCTCCTCCTTGGCCTATAAAAGGAGGGGCAGTCCCCTGGCCGCAGGGGGACGACGGAGAGCACTGACCCACACACTTTCTGCCTTCACCACGATATTGGCACTCGCCTCAATCAAAACCTCAGGGACCTGGAGGTCCGGCCTCCTCCCCCGCCCCGCTTGTAGCTCCCCTCTGCAAGCACCACGGTGCAACGCAATATAGTGCCTCGAGCACACCACTGCTGGACGTACGGCCCCGGCCGGAACCAGGATAAACTTGTGTCCCCTGTGTTGTTATTTGCACCGACCATCGAGAAGCTGATCACAGCGTAACTTACTAGTTAGTGTCGGGACTACTTTCCACACCGACAGTTGGCGCGCCAGGTAGGGGAACTCGCGCTGTGATCGACCCCTCACCAGCATTCTCGATGGTGATTCGTACCGAGATGACGTCCCAGAGGTACGCCATGGGCAGCTCGGACCCTCTCCGCGTTGGATTCGAAATCCGGTTTGGGAGCCTGAACTTTCAGGCCACAGGGAACGACTACCTCATGCGCCTCACCAACTTCGACGAACTCCACCCGTGGCGGTCGACTGGGCCGGGCCCAATGCCCGTCACGCCTGCTACTGACGCTCCGGCACCCACCCGGGTGGCTGCCGCGAGCGCCTCGACATCCCGGCGCCGCAAACGCCCAGGTCAGCGCTCGCGCCAGGCGCGCACGGAGTGACGCCGGGCAACACGCGAGGCGGCCCGGAACGACGCGCCCCCGCCGAGCGACACGGCGGCGCAACCTGCGGGGGAGCACGTGGCCGCGGGGCCGCCGTTTCCCCATGGGATGCGCAACCCTGCTGCGACGTACGCCTCATCCGTCAGCACCGACATGGCCGCGTACGAGGATCTCCCGGGCCATCACCTGCTGTCAGTCCGGAACCTCATCGCCACCACCAACGACGAGTCGTACCACGGCTCACCCAGCGAACTGCCACCCTCAACCTCGCTTGGCTACGCAGAGTGGGACTTCTCCGGTGTACCGGACCCTGTGGTCTTCCGGCGATTCCTTGATGCCGCGGACTACTGGTTCGGTTGCTCCGATGACTCCAGCGAGGGGAGCTATGATCCCTCGCGCGAGTGCTTCGTTGTCGCCGCCAACGAGCAAGCTGACGGCGCAAACGGAGCAGGCGACGGGAACGCGGCCCAGCATCCGGAGCCGAACCCGCCACCGGCCCCACCAGCGGGCAATGCGGATATCAATGCGCAGCTGGCCCAGGCACGCGAGCTCGAGGCGAAGCTCGTGGAAGAGTACCGGCAGGTGCGGCTCCTGCGTGCAACTATCGCAGGGGAAGCCTCGGCGCGCGGCGAACACGCCCGAGAAGCCGGGAAGCAAGCCTGCGAGCGCATCAATGCCAACTTCAACGTGGACGACCCACACACGCCACTTCGTGCCAGCCAAAAACTCATCGCGGCGGCAACACTACTTCGGGCCATGCCCGAGCCATCGACACCCGAGGCACGTAACCTGCGCCGCGAGGCGCAGACTCTCATCGAGCAAGCGGCCGTGCAGCAGGCCGAGAGCTCCGCGTCCCGCATGTGCAACCAGTCCAGCGCGCGGGGCGACGGCGGCGCGAAGGACCAGGAGGCATCCGTCCACGCGGACGGCGCGGCGGAGCAGCCGCCAAACCGGGACAGGACGCCTGTCAAGGAGCGGATCCTTGACACGCGTGGCGAGGCCCACGACGGAGACGCCCGCAACGTCCTGAACGCCAAGAGAAAGGGCGACACGGAGGCGCGAGTGGCGGCGGGTTACCACCCTCGACGAGGTGGTCGCTACGACAGCCGGGAGGACCGCTCGCCAACACCGGAACCCTCGGGAACCCGATTGTTCAGTCGGGAAATCCGTGCGGCGAGTTTCCCCCAGCGTTTCCGCCAGCCCACCACCATCGACAAGTACACGAGGGAGACGGACCCTCGTGTGTGGCTCAACGACTACCGTCTAGCTTGCCAGTTGGGCGGAGCCACCACCGATGCGGTGATCATCCGCAATCTGCCGCTGCACCTTGCGGACTCGGCCAGAACGTGGCTCGAGCACCTACCGCCCAGCCAGATCCACAGCTGGGATGACTTAGTCCGCACGTTCGTGGGGAACTTCCAGGGCACATATGTGCGCCCTGGGAATTCCTGGGACCTGCGAGCGTGCACCCAGAAGCCCGGCGAGTCGCTCCGGGACTTCATACGGCGCTTTTCAAAGCGCTGTACTGAGCTCCCGAGCGTTGCTCAGTCCGAGATCGTGCACGCCTTCCTCGAAGGCACGACCTGTCGGGACCTCGTGCGCGAGCTCCAACGAGCTGTTCGACATCGCCACCAGCTTCGCCTCCGGAGAGGAGGCGGTGGGGGCCATTTTCGACGGCAAGAAAGGAAAGCGCTTGGACGACACGCCCGCGGAGGGCAGCAAGTCCAAGGAGCCCGCGAAGAAACAGAAGCGGGGCAAGAAGGGCAAGAAGCCCCACCATGACGCACGTACGCACGGGCGCGGCGAGGACGACGATGCCCTCGCCGTTGACCCTGCCCGTAAGGGCCCTCGAGGGGCCCCTCGAGGCCCCGGCGTATTCGACGATATGTTGAAGAAGCCCTGCCCGTACCACAAGACCCCAGTCAACCACACCCTCGAGCAGTGCGACATGCTCAAGAAGTACTACCGCCGCATCACCGCGAAGGAGGACGAGGCCAAGAAGGACGGGGGTGGCGGAGACGCTGATGGCTTCCCCGCGGTGGAGAACGTCTTCTTCATCTTCGGGGGACCGACGGTGGACATGTCCACCAACCGGCGCAAGCGAGAGCGGCACGAGGTCCTCACCGCGGAGAGTGCACCTCCTTCCTTCCTCGATTGGTCGGAGGACGCCATCACCTTCAGCCGCGAGGACCACCCGAACCGCATCCCCAACCCGGGCCAGTACCCGTTGGTCGTCGATCCCATCATCGGCAACGCGCGATTTTCCAAGGTGCTGATGGACGGCGGCAGCAGCCTCAACATCCTCTACGCCCACACACTACGGCTGATGGGGATTGGGTTGGACCAGCTGCGGCCCAGCACGGCGTCGTTCCATGGCGTCGCGCCAGGCAAGCGCGTCCAGCCCCTCGGGCAGATCGACCTGCCGGTCTGGTTCGGCACACCGGACAACTTCCGCAAGGAGATCCTCACCTTTGAGGTAGTGGGGTTCCGGGGCGCGTACCACGCCATCCTTGGCCGTCCGTGCTATGCCAAGTTCATGGCGGTCCCGAACTACACTTACCTCAAGATGAAGATGCCGGGGCCAAAAGGCGTAATCACCGTGGGCTCGTCGATCGAGCACGCATTCGACTGCGACGTCGAGTGCGTCGAGCACGCTGAGGCCCTGGCGCTCGATGAAACGCTTGTCGCGGACATGGAGAAGCTGGCCAACGAGGGCCCCGACTCCTCCGCCAAGCACGCGGGCAGTTTCGAGGCTGCCGAACAAACGAAGGAGGTGCCCCTCGACCCTGCAGCCCCCGAGGGCAAGGTGTTGAGGGTCAGTTCTACCCTCGACCCGAAATAGGAAGTGGTGCTCGTCGACTTTCTCCGCGCCAACGCCGATATCTTCGCGTGGAGCCCCTCGGATATGCCAGGCATCCCGAGGGAGGTCGCCGAGCACTCCCTTGATATCCTACCTCACTCCCGAGCCGTGCAACAACGGCTGCGCCGCTTTGACGAAGAGCGGCGTTGGGCTATCGGAGTAGAGCTGCGGAAGCTCCTCGAGGCCGGGTTCATCAAGGAAGTTTTTCACCCTACGTGGCTAGCTAATCCTGTACTAGTTAAGAAAAAGAATGGGAAGTGGCGGATGTGTGTAGATTACACTAGTTTGAATAAAGCATGTCCCAAAGTTCCTTTTCCTTCGCCACGAATCGATCAAATCGTTGACTCAACTGCAGGGTGTGAACTATTGTGTTTCCTCGATGCCTATTCCGGGTACCACCAAATAAAGATGAAGGAGTCCGACCAGCTTGCGACTTCGTTCATCACGCCGTTCGGAATGTTCTGCTACGTAACGATGCCGTTTGGCCTCCGAAACGCGGGCGCTACATACCAGCGATGTATGCAGCATGTCTTCGGAGACCACATCGGGCGAACCGTTGAGGCTTACGTAGACGACATAGTCGTGAAAACCAGGAAGGCGGACGACCTGGTTAGCGACCTGCGCGTGGCATTCGATTGCCTGCGAGCCAACGGGGTGAAGCTGAACCCCGAGAAGTGCGTCTTCGGAGTGCCGCGAGGTATGCTGCTGGGATACATAGTTTCCCAGCGGGGCATCGAGCCTAACCCCGAGAAGGTCGCAGCCCTCGAACGGATGGGCCCGATTCGAGACCTCAAGGGGGTCCAGATGGTGTTGGGGTGCCTCGCCGCCTTGAGCCGCTTCATCTCGCGGCTCGGCGAGAAGGGATTACCCCTCTACCGACTCCTGAAGAAACACGAGCGCTTCTCCTGGACCGTCGAGGCCCAGGAGGCGCTTGACAAACTCAAGGCGATGCTCGCCCACGCGCCAATCTTAACGCCGCCCCAGGACGGTGAGCCTCTGTACCTTTACGTCACCGCGACCACTCAGGTGGTCAGCGCCGTCATCGTGGTGGAGCGTACAGAAGAGGGGCACGCCCTACCAGTCCAGAGGCCCGTGTACTACATCAGCGAGGTGCTGTCCGAGACCAAGGCATGGTACCCACAGATCCAGAAGCTGCTCTACGCAGTAGTGCTCGCGCGGCGCAAGCTCCGGCACTACTTCGAGGCCCACTCGGTCACGGTGGTCTCCTCGTTCCCGTTGGGTGAGATCATCCGCAACCCGGACGCGGCGGGCAGGATCGCCAAGTGGTCTGTGGAATTGATGGGCGAGACGCTCGCCTATGCGCCGCGCAAGGCAATCAAGTCCCAAATCCTGGCAGATTTCGTCGCCGAATGGACGGACACACAACTGCCGCCGCCGCAAATCCAGGCCGAATGCTGGACCCTCTACTTCGACGGGTCGGTGATGAAAACAGGGGCGGGCGCGGGCCTGCTCTTCATCTCACCCCTCGGGGAGCACATGAGATACGTGGTACGCCTGCATTTCCCCGCGTTGAACAACATGGCGGAGTACGAGGCCCTTCTTTGCGGCCTCCGAATCGCCATTGAGACAGGCATCAAACGCCTCGACGTCAGGGGGGACTCGCAGCTCGTGATTGACCAAGTCATGAAGAATGCGAGTTGTCACGACGACAAAATGGAGGCCTACTGCAACGCCGTACGAGCCCTCGAAGACATGTTCTACGGCCTCGAGCTTAACCACGTACCCCGCAGGTACAACGAGGAGGCGGACGAACTCGCAAAAATCGCGTCGGGGCGAATCACCGTCCCCCCGAACGTTTTTGCGCGGGACGTCGCCAGGCCGTCCGTCAACCTCGAGTCGACACCCTCGAGTCAAGAGGAACCCTCGGGGGCTCCCTCGAACCCAGCGGGCGCGGAGCCCATGGATGAAGACCCCTCGAACGAGGCGTTTGTGCTCTCCTTGCTCGAGGGCTACGGTGCGGACGAGGCCGAGGCCATGGACACGGAGCCAGCCCCCCGCGCGGAGGACTGGCGGGCCAAGTACCTCGCCTGGATGGAGCGAGGGGAGCTTCCCTCAGATCGGTCCGAGGCTAGACGCATCGCCAGGACAGCCAAGTCGTTCACCCTCGTCGACGGCGAGCTGTACAAGCGCGCTGCGTCAGGCGTCCTGCAGCGGTGCATACCCATCCCCCAGGGGCGCGAGCTCCTCCGGGACATCCACGCGGGCGTGTGTGGCCACCACGCGGCGCCACGCACCCTCGTGGGCAACGCGTTTCGCCAGGGCTTCTATTGGCCTACCGCGGTTGCTGATGCCAGCGAGATCGTGCGCACCTGCGAAGGGTGCCAATTTTACGCCCGCAAGACCAATCTCCCAGCGCATGCCCTCTAGACGATCCCCATCACGTGGCCTTTTACCGTGTGGGGGCTGGACATTGTCGGGCCCCTGCGAAAGGCGCCCGGGGGCTACACGCACCAGCTAGTCGCCATTGACAAGTTCTCCAAGTGGGTCGAAGCGCGCCCAATCACGAATCTCAGGGCAGAGCAGGCCGTAACATTTTTCACCGACATCATCCACCGGTTCGGGGTGCCTAACTCCATCATCACCGACAACGGGTCCCAGTTCACCGGCAGGAAGTTCCTGGAATTCTGCGACAAGCACCACATCCGCGTGGACTGGGCGGCCGTCGCGCACCCACAGACCAATGGTCAAGTGGAGCGGGCCAATGGCATGATCCTACAAGGCCTCAAGCCCAGGATTTTCGACAGACTGAACGAGTCTGGCCGAAAATGGCTCCAGGAGCTGCCGGCGGTCGTGTGGAGCCTCAGAACCACTCCGAGCAGGGCCACGGGATTCACCCCGTTCTTCCTCGTCTATGGCGCGGAGGCCGTCCTCCCCACGGACCTGGAATACGGGTCGCCCAGAGTCAAGAGCTACGACGAGGGCACCAACCAGCGAGCCCGCGAGGACTCACTGGATCAATTGGACGAAGCCCGCACTGTGGCCCTGATGCATTCAGCAAGATACCAGCAGGCTCTGAGGCGGCACCAGGCCCGGATGATACGACGCTGAGACTTCGATGAAGGGGACCTAGTCCTAAGGCTGCGCCAAGACAATCGAGGCCGCCACAAGCTATTGCCCCCATGGGAGGGACCCTACGTCGTTGTCAAAGTGCTCAAGCCCGGCACCTACAAGCTGGCCAACGAGGACGGCGAGGAACTCACCAACGCTTGGAACATCCAACAGCTACGTCGCTTCTACCCTTAGAAAGGATTTCCAAGTTTTTCTTGTCATTTACATACCCAACACCCCAGTTGGCTGTAATTTCCATCAAATTAATAAAACTAAAGGGCGACTCGGTTTTCCCCCGAAAACCAAATCCCCCTCGGGGGCTACTGCGGGGGGCGTCCCCCCCAAAAAATGGTCCTATTTTTTTCGCAAAATTCGCCGTAAATGTGCTAAGTATGCCTCGCCCCAAACTTTGGGTGGACTCACGCGGGACGCGATTGGCCAAAGGGCGAAGAAGCACGAGTCGGGGATAGCCCACGCCTCCGGCAGGATACGGCCCTTCCCCCTCGCCACTTTGCCTATAAGCTACTCGTGCGAACGAAAACCTTCCCAGCCAAGGTTCGCCTAAGAAAGCGGGGAGGCAGAACAACACAATTGCCGAAATAAACAACGAGTTTTTCAACTTACAAACATCGAAGTGTTTTAAACAGCAAATGTTTATTACAACAGCCGGGCGGCTCGAATTCTAACATCAAAAACATAAAGGGCACAAACGCTCAATGGTCTTCAGGCTTGGGGGCCACCAGACGGGGGAGCGTCCGGGAAGAGGAAGTACATGAAGTCCTCGGCGAGGTTGTCGGCGGCAGGAGCAGCGAGCGCATCCGCACGGTTCATCGCCACCTCGTCGTCGACGCCGACAGGAACGACGTAGCCCGTGGAAACGGCCTCGAGGTCGACCTGGTAGTGGGAGGCCACCACGCCAAGAGTTTTCTGAACTCCCAGGTGAAGGGCACGGCACACGCGCTGGGTAACGTGCCTGCCGAGGGCGCGGAGGCGACTCGCCATCGAGCTCCCAGCCTGCACTTCGCCCTCCTCGACCCCCTGGCACGCCTCGAGGGCGGCGGCCCGCAGCTCCTCCAGCTCCTGTTGTGAGGAGTTGTAGGCCGTCTGGAGGGACTCTGCCTGGGTCGTCGAGTTCCCAAGAGCGTTCCGCGGGTCTGAAACCCATGAACGAAAAACAAAAATTGGGAGCGGATCCCAAGCAAACCAAATCAACAAGCAAAATGTGAAGAGAGGCGACTCACCTTCGACCTGTTTCTTCTCCGAATCGAGGGCCTTGCGCACGACCTCGGCCTCCTGCTGCAGGCTAAGGACCGTAGCTTCCTGCTCCACGACAGCCTGGCGCAGATCCTCGTGGGAGACGCTGAGCTGGTTCAGCTCCTCGTCGAGCCGCGAGACTTCTTCGTCCCGTTGCTTGAGGGTTGCCTGCGCCCCCTCGAGTGCGGCGCGCTCCTGCTGAAGGAGGCCCTGGGCCTCTTCTCGCACCAGGCGCTCGTGCTCGAGGGCGGCCCGAGCCTCAGCAAGGGCGGTTCGCTCCTGCTGGAGCTGAGCGTCCGCCTGTTTACGCGCGTCCCGCTCCCGCTGAAGCTGCTCCCCCACCGAGGCGAGGGAGGCGGCCTGGTCCGCCAGGCTGGTCCTCAGCTGCTCGGCCTCCTTGGCCCTTTCCTCGGCCTGGCTCTGCCAAGACCGTGCTCCCTCGAGGGCTGCACGATCCTGTTCGAGCTGGGCGCGAATCGAGGCCACCTCCGTCTCCCACTCCGCCGCCACGGTCTGCATCGCGGCTGCGTCCTCGCGCGCCTTCTGCAGCGCCTCGTCCCGCTCCAGGAGCGCTGTCCGCACCTTCGCGACTGCAGAGGCGTCTTTCGCAGCCTGGGCGTCCTGCCCCAGGAGCTCGTCCCGCACTGCCTGGAGCCGGTACTCCAGCCACCCGTTGTCGGTCCGTAGGGCCTCGACAAGGGCGTCAAGAGCGTCGTATTGGTCTCGGTACCAGTTGCGCTCGGAGCTCAGCCGGTCGAGGTGGCCGTACTTCTCCCGGGCTCGACCCTCCAATTCCTGTCACCGGCAGACAAGGCAGAAGAGAATTTGAGTCGGAAAAAGCGCGAACGCGGGAGAGACGAGGGGGGGAAGAAACTCCAAAATCCAACAGAAAGGACGCGTACCTGGAAAATCCGCCACGCAGGACCCCCGTGGATCCGCAGCGCCTCGTCCAGCGCATTGCTGAGAGAGGCGCCGTGGTCGCGGAACTCTTGCCACAGCGCCTGCTCGGCCTGGGCCTCGTTGCAGAGGGCTGGCGGCGCGCTGGCTTGCTCCCGCTCCCGCTCCACACGCGTCACGGTGCCATCGGGGCAGGAGGGCCGGCACGGGACGACGAGGCCTCGGCGCCATGCGCCGGGGGCTGCGGCATCACGCAGCCATCCTCCCGCATCACTAACACCCCCGCCGCGGGCTCGGGGGCTGGCGCGGGCCAGTTCTCCCATTGGCCCCATCCAGGCGGCGGCGCGTCGTCGTCGGGGATCTCCACCACGGCCGCCTGACCACCCGCCGCTGGGACAGGCAGAGGTCGGACCGTCGGCGCGGCGGTTGCCGCTGTCGTAACCGCCGCCACGACCATCGCCTCCTGCTGCGGCTCCGTGGGCACGGCCGCGCTGCGCGGTGGCTCGCCCGTCATCGCCGCGCTCCCGGCCGCCCATGGCGCCCTCGACGAGCGCCGCCTCGTGGGTACGGACGCGTCCGACCTGAGCGCTTTAGCGGGCGCGAGGGCGGGGACGGTCGGCGCCACCCTGCGAACACGGAGACAAAAAACTGAGCTCCAGCCCCTCGAAACCGGAACGTTTGGAGGAGGGACTGCTTACCTCAAGGTGGAGAAGCCTCGCTTCCTCTTCCTCGAGGGTTCAGCAGGCGCTGCTGTGCGCCCGTCGTCGCCGCCGCAGCGCTCCCAGACGCTTCCGCGCGCGCGCTGGCGCTTCCGCGGCGCGCGCCGCCTCTTCCACGGACCGCCCGGCGGCGGGCGCTTCCGCGCCCACCACGGGCGCCTGCTCCTCTGCCGCCTCTGCGGCTCTTGGTGAGGGGGCGAGGGATTCCACCTCTCGAGGGGGGCCCGCCCCCCATCGCTCTCCTCTTCTTCCTCCTCTCCCGACGACGAGTTCTCCGGAGTCGCCGGGGAAGAGAGTCCCTGCTGCTCGCGCAGCCGGTACTCCTCGTCCCGCTGCTCCCGGCGCTCCCGCCGCCGGATTCTCTTCTCCTTCCTGCGCGCCGCCCGCTCCTGCTCCCGTCGCTGCGCGGCGCGGGCAACCGCTCGGGCTTGGGGCGTGGGCGGGTCGGACCGCGAGGCGTCCACGGTCACCCTCTGCTAAAAAGCGACTGTCAAAACCATGCTGGTACGTTGCAAGGGAACGAGAAAGGGAGGAAGGCCTACTCACCGCCGGGGCATCGGGGAGCATAACAAACGACCAGAGGTCGTCGTTGCTGTGCCGGCCGGCCTTGAGGCTGATGGCGCGCCTCGCCCTCGTGGCCGCGTATTCCCGAGCGAGGTGCTCATTCAGGAACCGCGAGCGCGCCAACGACGTAGGGTTGGCCGCCTCGCTCATCTCGTGAATACGGAGCTCCCTCTCCATGAGGGGGACGATCCGCCGGTGGTGGAGGTTCGCGAGGACCGAAGCCGCCCCCAACCCGGTGTCCGCCAGGCTCTTCAACGCGGTTAGGAGCGAATCCAACCGCGCCTGGTGCGAGGAGGGAGACACACCGTGGTGCCAGGAGTCGGCCTTCTCCTTCAGCACCTTGCCGGTGTAGGGGGGAGGCCGGCGCCGTCGTTGCGGAGGTAGAACCACCCCCGCTCCCATTCTGCGTTGTTGGATGTCATCGTGCAGGGGATGTATAACTCCTTGCGTGAATCCCGCAACGAGATCGACAGGCCGCCGGCGCGCACCGCCCGGCGCACCCGTGCCTCGGGCGTAGCGAGCGTGTGCAGCTCCGCGCGGAAGAGGTGGACCCAGAGATCCCAGTTCACTGGGATGCCCAGGAATCCCTCGCAGACGCCAACGAAGGTGGCCGCCTGCGAAATCGCGTTGGGGGCGAAGTTGTGCAGCTCCACCCCGTAGTGGTGGCACAGTCCGCGCATGAAGCGGCTTGCCGTCGCCGCGCTCATGGTGCCGGATGAAGCTGACGACGTAGCCGCGCGGCGGGTTGGACTCCCGATCCATCGCCGGCGGAACGATCCACGCCAGTGGCTGCCCCTCCACGTTCGGCGCCAGCTGGCCGCTGTTCACGAGCTCGCTCAGGGCGAGCTTCGTCACCGTCGAGCGGCTCCACGGCAGCGGATCTAGCACCGTGATTGGCTGGGGGGGAGCCATTGCGGTTGGCAGCGGCGCACGAAGACGAGGCTAGCGGCGGGCGAAACGAAAGGGCGCACAGCCGAGAAGCGAAGGCAAGGAGCAAAGGGCGGCGGCACTAAGTGACGAGGTAAGGAGCTTCCGCCTCCCTCTCCTTGGATTTATAGATCTAAGGGAGCCACGCTCCCCAAACCGTGCGCCACGCGCATTAACTGCAGGCGGCTGCATCTGCCACTGACAAGCGGGGCCCACCGCACCGAAACGGCCGGCCGCGCGCGCATGCGCGATCATTACGGCGCGGCAACCGAAGAGCCGCGGCGGCCTGTCACGTCCGCTCCCCACGTCGCCCAATACGCGCGCGGCCGCGACGCCTGAAAAGGCGCGCCCGCGACGCACGACTGAAGCCACAACTGTGGGCATTTAACGGTCTGGTCCCTTACTAAGTAAGCGTGACCCTCGCGCGGCCCGAGCCCAGTGCTCGAAAAACCAGACCCTCGAAGGGTGCGATTACTGACCAATGGCCTCGAGACCCGCTCGGTGAAAGCAGGCGCCACAGGTGCCCTCGATTCTAGAGGATTACTGATCAGCAGCTCGGGGGTCGGCTCGACCGCGAACCCACGAATCCTGCAGATGCAATCAAGACGGGGGCACTTAGCTGCCACCCCGCAACGGTCCTACTGATCAGGGGTTCGAAGCCTGACCCTCGAAGGGTTCGAACAGGCGCCCCAGATCAACAGAGTCAGGGACGACGAGGGCGCACGCATTCGAGCCTACCCTCGAGCTCACCAGCTCGAGGGCGCCCCACATGTCGTATTCAAGAGCCAACGAGGGCAGCTAGTCGAGGGATCCCATCGAGGGAGAGCTTCCGCACCCTCGGTCCCCAGCGAACGGGACCGAGCCCTGCCTAGCAAACCCACGTAAGCGCTTTCATGGATGAGTCTCCGGACCACGAGCCAACCCTTATCGAACGGGGCATGGGCGTCCACTTGAATCACCCGGTAACAGCTCAATGAGGAATCCGCGATTCGCGACCCGCTCGATGGGAGTTGCGGAAACCTCACCCCCCGTCCCGCGGAGGGACGGCGAGGGAACGTACAAACAAGTCGGTGAGCCCGCCCCGATCGCCTCGAACGGGCCCAGGCTCGGGGGCTCGACGCGTGGCTACACCTCCTGGATATGCACCGAACGCACGCGAACGTCGGCACATGGGTACGGCACCGCCGAGGCCGGTTGAAACACCGCCGAGGCTGGCTGAAATAAACGCCTCGCACAATGACGACGCTGTGAAAAAAAAACCTTGAAGGAGTACACACACTCCTCCAAGGCTTCGGGGGCTAGACCCGCGGGTCCGCTAGCGCGCCCCCACGGAATAGCACAGCAATCAGGAGGGACGAAAGTCCCATCAGCAAGCGTCAGCATCTGCGGGATCCTAACGGATACACCCGCAGATGCTCGGGGGCTACTGTCGGGGACAGCCATAAGGATCCCTAAAAAACCGGGGGAAACCCATTCACTTTCGCAAAAAATAAAACACAAATGAATTCACAAACCTAAAACACGCTCAAGATAGTCACGGCCCAGCGGCCGGGCCCACAGCCCTGGTGGCCCCAGCGGCCCACCAGAACAGTCGGCCCAGCCACCCCCGGGCGAAACTCCGCTTCGCTCGAGGGGCGCAGCGCCGCGCTAACGAGACTCCGCCTCGCTCGAGGGCCGGTCGCCCCCTCGGGTGAGACTCCGCCTCGCTCGAGGGCCTGTCGCCCCCTCGGATGGGACTCCGCCTCGCTCGAGGCCCTCACGGGCTCGCCGCCCCCGCACCTGCTCCCCCGACAGGGGCGTTTAATGTTCTGACACTTGCAGGCACCCGGGTCAAAGACGAATCAACGCCGTGCCGTCCCTCTGACACGCCCGGGAATCATATTCTGGCGCTGTTCTGCCAACTCTCCCGGTGAGGCCATCCCCACCACTGTGCGGCAAGGCCAGTATCAGCTCCGTGACACTGCGCCACCCACTCTCGTACGGCCAACGCGCCGCACCCTCGAAAGAGGACGGCGGAACCCTCGAAAAGGGGACGGACGCCTGCTCCGCGCCTGCCCGGGGCCACGCCATGACGTCGGACCAGTGAGCGCGCGTCACCTCCGTCACCGTCGGTCCTGCGCGGCCATCCCCGCCATCACGACGCCATCCCGGGCACTGCAGTGCCATCCCTGACGCTGTGGGAGTGCGGGGCGACAAGACACCGCCACGCCCGCGGCTGTGCCCCTTACGACCTCCCGTCAGCCGCACCCTCGAGTCAGCGTACGGACGACGACCACACGGGAAGCTCCTACGCCGCCACCCTCGAAGCCGCTCCTGGACGGATACAGGGCACGCCATGACGCGCCGCCAGAAGCAAGATTCGCCAGGACGGCCGTCCACTCCGTTGCACTGTCCGCCATGCCATCACACGTAGCTAGAACAGTGCGGCACGCCTGTAAACTGCCTCCTCCTTGGCCTATAAAAGGAGGGGCAGTCCCTTGGCCGCAGGGGGACGACGGAGAGCACTGACCCACACACTTTTTGCCTTCACCACGATATTGGCACTCGCCTCAATCAAAACCTCAGGGACCTGGAGGTCCGGCCTCCTTCCCCGTCCCGCTTGTAGCTCCCCTCTGCAAGCACCACGGTGCAACGCAATATAGTGCCTCGAGCACACCACTGCTGGACGTACGGCCCCGGCCGGAACCAGGATAAACTTGTGTCCCCTGTGTTGTCATTTGCACCGACCATCGAGAAGCTGATCACAGCGTAACTTACTAGTTAGTGTCGGGACTACTTTCCACACCGACAACGTCGCTGGTGATCTGCCCCGGTCAACGCCGGAATCGAGGCAGAGCTCCGGCGGTGCACGGCTCCGGGCGCACGGGGGCATGGCCCGCAGCTTCTTGCGGCCGCCGCGAGTAGGAGCGATGCAGGTTGATTACGACGCGACTTCCGGTGCACGGCTCCGGGCGCGCGGGGTCATGGCCCGCAGCTTCTTGCGGCCGTCGTGACGCTCCACCGCTGCGAGCAGGAGCGACGCGGACACGCGTCGATGACGACACGACTTCCGGTGCCCTGCCCAGCGCGCGAGGTGCCTTGCTATTCTGCAGGCGCAACTCCGACCAGCGGCGCGGGTGAGGCCAAGCTGCGTCGGCTGCGCAACGAGGCCAAACCGTGACGTCGGGGGCACAGCTCCGGCCAACGGCGCGGCGAGGCCAAACTTCTGCTTTCAAGCCGGCCAGTCGGGCTGCGGGGTTGCTTGTGGCGGCGCCGGAGTCCTCCACGAGCTAGGCCGGAGCCACCGCTGCTCAAATCCAGATGGCACTGCCGGAGCCACCGCTGCTCAGATCTAGATGGCACTGCCGGAGCCGGCGAGGTCGCGGATCCCCTGATCCGGCGTGGTGGAAGGATGCAGGGAGCACCCCGGGCCCTGCTCATCTCTTGCTTTTGTTTGGTTCTCGAATCATCCTCTTATTTTGTGCTTCTGTTCCTTCCTTTTTGCTATTTTGCAGATCAGTTTTGTTTTTCCCAACGAATCACCTTTTCACCCTCTGATCTCGCTTGAGATCCTGGAGCAACAAGTTCAGTAAGGCCTTGATCTTCATTTTTTTTTCATGTTGATTTCTTTTTTTTATTTCTACTCTACGGTTCTTCATTCTTTATTTTCTTCTCTCAGCATCTCGGTTCCATCGATTTTACAATATATTTGTTGTACTGTGGTAATGAATGGACCAGACAATATATTTGATTTACAATTATATATTTCTTCTTTCAGCATCTCAGTTCCATCTCGGTGATCTCGATGTGGACCAGACAGGCCGTTTCCTTTTTTTTCTTATATGTCCTTTGTTTCTTCTTCTTCTTCTTTTTTTTTGAATGTAAAGTTGATTTTGTACATCAGTTGCACAGTTTCGAATTGTGGATTGGCACAACTGTGATTTACAGATTAACATATGCATTTGTGTGTATGAACTTGTGTGTATGAACTTGAGCATAGAGTGATCTGAGCGGGTACCGATATTGATCAGCAAATGATGCGGTGTTGGGCTGGGAGAGTTGGATGATCTGAGCAGGTACCGTTAATGAACATATGCATTAACTATACTTGAAAATATTTTGGTTGGGTGAAGGTATTGAGTACTTGGACGTACATGTGTTGGGCATGCCTGTCCACGGCGAGCACCGCAAAAAAACGTTTGTCAGGTAGTACCAGTTACCACACGCTTTGTTACAGGATCAGGGGGGCCATCTGAGGGGGTACAGGACGTGGGCGCAGTGCCGAAAGGTCAAAAAGGTTCCCCTCATGCCCGGTTTTTACCCTGACGCACGGTACCTCCCCCTCCCTTTATGTCAGATCGGAACGTCAGGGATCAGGTTTGAAAAATACTAAATACAGACCTGTCACGTCGCCGGGTCCACATTTGTATGCCGCATCACTCCACATCTACGGCTCCAATTCAAAGTTCCATGACTTCAAAGACCCACAAAGCATTTGCGACAGCCCCATCGCTTTCCCTCCACGACTCCACGTCCGGTTTTCTCCGGACGATCAAATGCCAGCACCCACTTCGCGCGCCTTTTCAAAGTCTGAACTCTGAACCCGCACGGGGGCTTCCTGCGGGGCACGAACTCCTAATTGAAAAAAAAAATCAAATACATTTTCAACATGCCGCCCCTAATGAAAACGTTGGGTCATTCAATTGAACCGTCCACCGGCACAAAAATACTCCAAATTCAAACACCGTGGTCTACTCCTAATCTGGCAATGAGCGCATATGACACCGATGCCAGGCTTAGCATAATGCACAGCAGACTGCAGCACAGGTTGTTCGTTCCGCGCCAAGAAACCTCTGCCCCCCATTGGTGAACTCGCGCGTTAACTACGTTATCTCCCCGGTAAACACCGCAGTAAGATACACGAGACGCCGAGCTCGCCGGGCCCAGACGTTTGACACGTCAAACGCGCCGCCGGCCGCCGGCGGTTTGCGGCTGGAAAGGTCGCCGCCTCTCACCACCCCGGGAAGAAGGCAAGAAGCTTCGTTCTACCCCCTGCCGCCTGCCGGCACGGCCAGCTGCCTGCCTGCTCCCGGCGGAGCCCAGCCATGGTCACTGACGTTGACCCGGCCCAGCGCGCGTGCGCTGAGCCGTGCACGCAACAGCTGGTCGAGCAATCTCACATTCTCACGAGCAACCCGCCGGGGGGGCGGAGCCTTTTTAGCTGTGTAGGACATGGCCCTGCATCAGAATGCACCGAGCGCGCGAAGATCATGTCTGCGAGGAAATTAGAACCGGGGTCTGATTAGTTTACTCGTGAAACTACCACATCTTTTGGTGGAACTCTGATCTTGCTTCTGGGCTAAGACTCCATGGGACACACTGCAGGATGATATGATCCGACTCAAAAACCCAGGGCTGTAGCCAATGCCCATGCCCGGCAAGATCCCCCTTTTTCTCGAAAGCGCCTTTCTGGAATGGAATTGTTAAGGTAGCGAGGTTGAAGACGACTGCTAGCTAGCTAGCTGGTAGCTGCGTGCATGCCCCCCGTGCTTTCACCGCCTACGCAGATCCATGTCAGCCAAGGTACTAAATAGCGTTCGTAGCGCCCGCAATAGCGGCCGCTATAGCGGTAGCGGTACCCCGCCGCTACCGCTATAAGGTAGCGGACCCAAGGTAGCATCTTTGGACTTAGCGACCGCTATTGTCCGCTATTGCCCGCTGTTGGAGCCGCTATTGCTCGTGTTAAGCTGCTATTTGCTACATTTATGGTTCAAATGATATATGAATACGAATTAAATGGTAACAATAATATTTTGATTAATTATTTAAGTAATGCACAAGAATTATGGAGTGATAAATGAATTCTTTATTTATGGATATGATTAATTAATATTAATATGTATCCCTAAATAATAAATATATCTATTTTTTTAGTGATTCTTGTCATGAAATGTAATTGACTAACTTAAAACTTTAATATTTTCATGTAAATTTGATGTTAATGCACTAAAATTGTGACTATTTCTTGCATTCCGCTATTTGGACTTAGCACCCGCGATAGCACCCGCTATCCGCGATCCGCTACCCCAATACTAATCCGCTACCATACCGCTAAACGCTATTTAGTACCTTGATGTCAGCTACCTGGCTGCTTGCAGCGCAAAGTCGCCACCCACCTGCCACTCCCTCTCGCTCTGGAATGTGCGTGCCCATCCGTCCGATTCAGCGCTGAAAGGATCTCCCTCGCCTACCGAAAAGGTTCTCTCCCGTCGGCTCTCTCTCTCCAGCCTGTGTCGAGCTCACGAACTCAGTTTTTTATTCGGGGATCAGGGATTAGGTAGGTTAGAAAAATGTTTTCAGAGGCTTATGGAACAGAAGTTCGGCAATTTACTAATCATTCTTCGGAGAATTTGCTCGCGAAGGGAGACAGCACGCATTGTTTCCAACAAGGGCTGTCGTTCGTCCAGTTCCAGTCAAATAAAAGCCAGATAATGTACTCTTGGAATTTTAGGTAATTTTCAGATTAAAATCAGAATATAAATCATGACGAACTGAGCAACTAGATTAAGCATGTGTAGAAAACTCATATCACAGATCATAGCAACTAGTGTAAGCACGAATCGTACACTAGACAGACAAGGCAGATTGATCATGATGAACAAATAAAACCACAGCAAGATGAGAGTGTACCCAAAGGTGGGGCGGTTGCGGGGGCAACCGATGCGCCGTTATCCTCTGGATTAGCCATACTAATCGTGGGAGGACCTCAGTCGATGTAGTCGTACGATGTCAATGCAGGAAGATGTACGCAGTGAAGTCCCTCGAACGGTCACCAGGACGTAGATGAAGATGTTCGAGAGCAGTCGCGCGAAGAGCGCTTCCCAAAAACCTTATTCGCCTTCTCCCGGTGCAGGATTGCAAAGACGACGGTTCCACCTTATTCGCCTTCTCCCGGTGCAGGATCGCAAAGACGACGGTTCCGGAGACCTGCTCGCCCGGTCGCTGGTGCACGCGAACGATCAGACTGGAGTCTTGACGATGGCGACACAGCAACGAGAAGAGGCAAAATCTAACTCATATAGATCACCTTAGAGATACCCTTACTTGGGGCCTTCCCGTGTAGTAGTCTATTATGCGTCCTTTTCATGAGGGGTTCGTCCATATTTATTAGGAGAAAAACTCCCAACACCCTTGTCTATTAGCAATGTGGAACTAATAGATGGTGTACCTCTTTAACGCTAATGTGCCTTTGAGATTTATTCAGAATTATTTATATGGGCTAGGTTCATATATCTAACAATCCCCCACCAGATCTCAAATACCCATTTAGAGATTTGCCTGTTTCTCACTACTGTTTGATATACCAGTGTTTCGGTAGAGACTGTTAAGTTGAACTTCCACCTAGAACTTCAAGCTACACTTATCCACAACTTGAATAATGTACTACGCCTTGAATTGTAAGTTTTGTGCGAACAAGCTTTGCTTAAAGCCAAACTAGAACTTGGCTGCCAGTAGCTTTACCCCGTGGGTGGAGCATATACGTCATACTCCTTTGTCTCTTCATGAGTTTACTAGAGATCACCCAAGTCTCATAGACTGCGACGTTTAACAGTCAAACTCATATAGGTATGTTCTTTCAAGAATGCTCTGTAGGACATCATCTTCACTTGTTAAAGTCAATAGAACATATTAAGGCATTCTCGCCAACCTACCTCACAGTGCCTCATTGCTCTGAGAGTATTGCATCTTCACATAGAGAGGGTTATCATTATACTCTCCTCAGTTTACCAATAGCTTGTTTTTCCCAGGTCCTTAGTCACGGGATCTCCGATCAAAAAGGTTGGGTTACTACTATTTCCCTCTGGTTTCAAAGGTTGAAAGGAGAATGATGGGCATCACTCCATTTCTCTCATATGCTGGCAGACTAACTCTTGTTAATTCCATCCTCTCAGCAGTTCCAACTTATTACCTCTGTACCCTGAAAATTCCAATCACGGTTCTAGATCAGATTGATGTTTATAGAAAGCATTGCCTTTGGGATAGAGGGGACATTAACAGAAAAGGTGGCTGTTTAGTGGCTTGGACCAGAGCATGTTTGGCTAAAAAGGATGGTGGTTTAGGTATTATTGATTTAAGAACGCACAACACAGCTCTGCTCCTAAAGTTTCTCCACAAATTCTATAATCAGCTCTCCACTCCTTGGGTTTCCCTTACTTGGGAATTTTTCTACAGCTCAACTAAAGTGCCGCATACCAAGCGTTTGGTTGGATCTTTCTGGTGGAGGGATGTTATGTCGATGGCTGATGATTTCTTCAAAATTGCCTCTTGTCAGGTCTATTGTGGTAACTCAGCTTGTTTCTGGACTGATCAATGGGATTTGGGTACACTCAAGTGGAAATTCCCACAACTCTTTTCTTTTTCTCGAGACCCAAAGATCTCTGTTCGACGGTTTCTTCAGCAGGATATTCAAGCAAATTTCCACACGCCACTCTCAATTGTTGCAGCACAGCAGTTGCAGGAACTTGATATCCTCTTAGAAAGCATTATGGTTGATCCGAACTTACATGATCAATGGACATATATATGGGGGCTCCAGCCTTTCACTGCCCATAGGGCATATGCACATTTGAAAGGTTCGCTGGGTGCCAGCCCAGTCTTTACTTGGCTTTGGAATTCTTGCTGCAGAGGGAGGCATAAGTTTACCTTTTGGCTTCTTCTTTGTGACCGTTTGAGCACACGCAACATACTGCGGAGGAAGAGAAGAGCTTTGGATAATTATAGCTGTCCAATGTGCATCTCATCAGTTGAGGAAACTAGTGACCACCTCTTTTTTACGTGCTCTTTCAGTGGATGGTGCTGGAGGTTTCTCAACATCTCTTGGAATATGAATCTTGAACTCCTAGACAGAGTAACTGACGCCAGAAGAACATTTGGGCAAAGAACTTTCAGAGGAATAGTAATTGTGGCGTGCTGGGCTATCTGGAAACATAGGAATGAGGTCATCTTTGATGGGGTACGCCTTTCCTTGAGAAGGTGGAAAATGATCTTCAAGGAGCAGTTGTCGTTGATTATTCATAGGGCCAAACCCTCCTTGAAGCTGGAGTTAGATCAGTGGCTTTGTAATTTCTCCTAGTTTATCGTTTTTTCGCTTCTTCTTTTTTTGGATTTAATATCCAACTCCGTACATAAACTTTTATACATATTAAAAAATCTAGTAGGGGCCTCCCCTACCGTTTTCCTCAAAAAAAAACTATTGTAAACTCACATGGGTTTCATACCCATCTCCCTAGATGCAATTTCTATCACATTCCGTGATAGCCCTTTTGTAAAGGGATCTGCCAGGTTTTTGTCTGTTTGTATATAAGATACAGTAATTACTCCGGAGTTTCTCAACTTCCTGACAGTCTTCAAACGTCTTTTAACGTGTCTTGTTGACTTCACATTATTCTTAGCACTATTCACTTTAGTGATTACTGTTTGATTATCACAGTTCATAAGGATAGTCGGTATTGGTTTTTCAACCACCGGCAAGTCAGACAAGAGTTCACGCAGCCACTCTACCTCTGCAGATGTTGTATCCAATGCTGTAAGTTCAGCTTCCATAGTTGATTTAGTCAAAATAGTCTGTTTGCAAGACCTCCATGACACTGCGCCACCTCCAAGGGTAAAGACATACCCACTAGTGGCGTAGATTTGATCAATATCAGAAATTCAGTTCGCATCACTATATCCCTCTAGCACAGCTGGGTGCCCGGAATAGTGAATCTCATAGCTCATCGTACCTTTAAGATAATGCAAGACCCTTTCTAGTGCATGCCAATGATCATCACCCGGGTTGGACATGTACCTACTCAACTCGCTCACAGCAAAAGAGATATCCGGTCTAGTTGCGCTAGCAAGATACATGAGTGAACCAACAATTTGAGAGTACTTCAATTGATCTCTGGTATCCTTCATGTTCTTTCGCAATGTCACACTAGGATCATAAGGTGTTGGAGAAGGCTTGCTATCCATATAGCCAAAACGGCTCAAGATCTTCTCAACATAGTGAGATTGTGATAGAGTAATCTCACTCTCTTCCTTAATCAACTTGATGTTTAAAATTACATCAGCTTCTCCTATATCTTTCATGTCAAAACTCTTTGACAAGAATGACTTGACTTCATTTATAATATCTATGTTTGTTCCAAAGATTAGAATATCATCTACATATAAGCATAGTATAACAAAATGACCCCCACCATGTCGATAATACACACACCTATCAGCTTCATTAACGACATAGCCCGCACTAGTTAAAGTAGTGTCAAACTTCTCATGCCATTGTTTAGGAGCTTGTTTCAAGTCATACAAAGATTTCAATAATTTACACAACTTCTGTTCTTCACCTTTTACTACAAACCCATCAGGCTGATCCATATAAATCTTCTCATCCAACTCTCCATTAAGAAAAGCTGTCTTCACATCCATCTGATGGACGATCAGACCATATGAGGCAGCCAAGGATAGTAGTACTCTAATAGTGGTCATTCTAGCAACAGGTGAGTAAGTATCAAAGAAATCTTCGCCTTCCTTTTGTGTATAACCCTTAGTCACAAGTCGAGCCTTGTACTTGTCAATAGTACCGTCAGGCCTAAGCTTCTTTTTGAACACCCACTTACAACCAATTGATTTACAACCGAATGGTAATTCAGATAGCTCCCAAGTTCCATTAGAAAGAATCGAGTCCATCTCACTACGAACTGCTTCTTTCCAATTATCTGCATCTGGAGACGCATAAGCCTCTGTAATAGAGGTAGGAGTATCATCCACAAGGTACACAATGAAATCATCACCAAAAGATTTTGCAATCCTTTGTCTCTTGTTCCTCACAGGAACTTCATTGTCATCCTTCTCAAGTGTTTGCTCAAATGACTCAATAGGAGACTCGATAGGTATAGTATTTTCAGGAGCTATTTCAGTAGAGAATTTAGCATTACTACGCATATCTTTCATAGGAAAAATATTCTCAAAGAATGTAGCATCACGAGATTCAAAAATTGTATCAACATGCATATCAGAAACTTCAGATTTTACTACTAAAAATCTATAAGCAATGCTATTGTGAGCATATCCTAGAAAGACACAATCTACCATCTTTGGTCCAAGCTTACGCTTCTTTGTAATTGGAACATTGACTTTCGCCAAACATCCTCACGTGCGCAAATATGAAAGTGATGGTTTCCTTCCAACCCAAACCTCATATGGTGTTGTCTCTTTACTTTTGTTCGGAATTCTATTCAGAACATGACTTGCAGTCAATATAGCTTCCCCCCACCATGCCTTAGATAAACCAGCAGTATCTAACATGGCATTCACCAAGTCAGTCAATGTGCGGTTTTTCCTCTCGGCAATCCCGTTGGAATCAAAAGAATAGGGAGGTGTCCTCTCGTGAATAATACCATGTTCTGCACAAAACTCATCAAATAATATAGGAAAATATTCACCACCACGATCTGACTTTAGACGTTTAATCTTTCTTTCTAGTTGATTTTCAGCCTCAGCCTTAAAGATTTTAAAGTAGTCTAAAGCCTCATCTTTAGTTTTCAGCAAGTAAACCTAGCAATATCTAGAAGCATCATCAATTAACGTCATGAAATATCTCTTTCCACCTTTAGTCAACACACCATTCATCTCACATAGATCAGAATGAATGAGTTCTAGAGGTGCCAAGTGTCTCTCTTTCACTGCCTTGTGAGGCTTTCGAGGTTGCTTAGATTGCACACAACTATGGCACTTAGAACCTTTGGCAATGGTGAAATCTGGTATTAACCGCAAGCTAGATAAATGTGACATCAAACCAAAATTCACATGACATAGACAAGAATACCAAACACTTGAATTATCACTAATTGTGCCACAAATATGATTGACCGACTTATTACAAAAATCTACTAAACTTAGGCGGAATAAGCCTCCGCAATCATAGCCTTTCAATAAATTGTCCATGCTTAGACATAACTACTTTATTGGACTCTAACACTACCTTAAAACCATCTCTTAATAAAAGAGAAACGCTAACAAGATTCTTGCGAATAGTAGGGACATGCTGCACGTTCTTGAGCTGCACGATCTTGCCCTAAGTAAACTTCAGATCTACCGTACCAACACCACGAACAGAAGCATGTGACCCGTTCCCCATCAGAACGGAAGAACCTTAGAGCAATTGGTAAGAAGAAAATAAAAAGACATCAGCACACACGTGAATATTAGCACCCGTATCAAGCCACCAACTAGGTGATTGAAACACCGAAAGTACGGTAGGAAGACTACCATACCCGTCATCGGCATTGGTTGCAGTCACGAGGTTGACCTTATTTCTCTTTACGGTCTGCATGCTTTGGACAATCCTTAGCAAAATGTCCTAGTTCACCACAAGTGAAACAAGACATCTCAGACATATTTTTCTTCTTCTTCTTAAAGGTAGTAGTTGCTTTGGCATTGAAAGGCTGTTGTTTCCCCTTTCCTTTGTTCTTGCCTTTGAAATTTCTCTGGACAAAGAGGGCGCTATGATCCCATAAAGGATTTGCGTCTCGTATATGCATCATTGAATCAAACAGATGATTCAAAAGCACATTACGCACAACTCCCACAAAGATATCATAGGCTTTCTGGAATTTACTCCGATCTTTATCAGTGATGTCTCCCTCGGGTAAGCCATCTTTGACCCAGAAAACTTCCATGGCAGTAAGCCAATCCGTGATCTTAACGGATCACCTCTTAAAGTGCTTACCAGAGAATTTCTCCGGCCTCAGCGCAACAACAAAACTAGCCATTGGTACTGGAAAAGACCTATTATAAGGTTTTTGGATTGTTGGAATTTTAGGCAATTTTCAGATTAAAATCAGAATATAAATCATGACGAACTGAGCAACTAGATTAAGCATATGTAGAAAACTCATATCACAGATCATAGCAACTAGTGTAAGCACGAATCGTACACTAGACAGACAAGGCAGATTGATCATGATGAACAAATAAAACCACAGCAAGATGAGAGTGTACCCAAAGGCGGGGCGGTTGCCGGGGGCAACCGATGCGCCGTTATCCTCTGGATTAGCCATACTAATCGTGGGAGGACCTCAGTCGATGTAGTCGTACGATGTCGATGCAGGAAGATGTACGCAGTGAAGTCCCTCGAACGGTCACCGGGACATAGATGAAGATGTTCGAGAGCAGTCGCGCGAAGAGCGCTTCCCAAAAACCTTATTCGCCTTCTCCCGGTGCAGGATCGCAAAGACGACGGTTCCGGAGACCTGCTCGCCCGGTCGCTGGTGCACGCGAACGATCGGGCTGGAGTCTTGGCGACGGCGACACAGCAACGAGAAGAGGCAAAATCTAAATCATATAGATCACCTTAGAGATACCCTTACTTGGGACTTTCCCGTGTAGTAGTCTATTATGCGTCCTTTTCATGATAGGTTCGTTCATATTTATTAGGAGAAAAACTCCTAACACCCTTGTCTATATGCAATGTGAAACTAATAGATGGTGTACCCCTTTAATGCTAATGACCTTTGAGATTTATTCAGAATTATTTATATGGGCCAGGTCCATATACATGATGCAGACAGAAAATGTGTCGGTCAAAATGCACAGTGTCTGCTTAGAGATAGCAACACTAGCGATGCCTCGGATTTCCAAACCCTATCCGAGAATAACCACAGTTTGCATACGATTACTATTCAGTAGTAAAATCAACACCGCTAGCTCACGGTTTCCGTCAGCCCACTTCTTTGAAATGTGTAGAGTATACTCATCTGTTCCGTACGTAGTAGGGCCGAGAGAGCCACCAAATATTGGACAGGAAAATGCAGCACAACCATTCGTGTAAAGGCCCCCCATATATTTTCCTCTTAGCCACAAGTTTCCTTTCCTGAAGTGACACAAAGTTTCCTGGACACGCATTGTCGACCGCCTAATGAGCCTGAAAACTACACTCATTTGCCGAATGGTGCGGTGTTCTCAACATCACTAGCAATTTTTTTTAAGGAAGCGTCACTGACAATTTAGAAAGCAAGACAACGAAGAACCACACTATGAGTTGTGTACTGAGAAATGAACAATTCAGAGTGATGGTAAATGCAAGAAACAAAAAAAAAAATCAAAGCTGCACGCGGCGATTGCTGCTCGGCGACGTGGACGCGCTACATTCAGGCAATTTTAGGTCATGGGAAGATTGAGATGTTTTAAGCTTTGAGGAAATCACAAACCACTTTAATCAGTACGGAAAAGTTTTTTTTCGGATAGTTACATGTACGCTTTGGTAGGGACCAATTGGTTGAGTACATGAGAAATCATTCTAGCATTATGTCCCTATATATGCACTAATTTTTGTTGCTGGTGTTTTTCTTGATGGGAACGAGGTGGTTTTCATATTTTGAGCCACGACTTTTTGAACGAAATATCACTAACAATTTAGAAAGCACGACAACAAAGAACCGGACTATGAGTTGCATACTGAAAAATGAACAATTCACCACCACTGTAAATGCAGGCAAAATGTGCCTCGCGACATCACTGGTAGGGAGAGGGGCTTTAGTCCCGGTTGGTAAGGAGTATAAGTCTCTCAAGTCCAACCGGGACTAATGATGAGAGACAAAAGGCCCCCCTTTAGTCTCGGGTGAACTAACCTGGACTAAAGGGGTCCTTTAGTCCCGGTTCGTATTACGAACCGAGACTAAAAGGGGGCACACCAGCGCCTGCGCCCACCCCCTTTAGTCTCGGTTGGTGATACCAACCGTGACTAAAGGGTCTCGTCTCCTTTTTTTTTTGCTGTTTTCGATTTGACCGTATATTCTAATTGTTGTCTAACCCGTATATGTACGTATACGTATTTGCACTTGTATATATGTATACATGTCTATATATATCATATACGCACTTAGATTAGACTTATATATAAATTAAACCCTATATATCTACATATATAAACTTATAAATGTATATACACATAATAATTTATACACATCAAAATAAATACTATTTTCTTAAACTAGTATATATACATCAAAACCCTAAACCCTATAGTATATATACATCAAAATATCATTCAGTTCAAATTTCTAGTCTCAATTAGCTTTCCTCGGAGGTGAGTCGGTCAATTGGATGCTTGTCATAATAATGTTTTCCTTGTGGATTAACCACCTCGTTCATGAGGAATCCCATGAGAGCTTCTTGAATTGTCAAGAGACGATCCTTCTCAATGAGTGCGTCCCTTTTTATAATCCTCTGTAATTTGCAAATAGGTTAATATATTACACCGAGCGATTAAATATACAAAAGAGGATAAAAATGATGTATTATTAATAGGTTTATTTTACTTACACTATCATCATCCGCGTTGCCACTGTAATGGTGTATGTGTCACAGACGTAGTACCCGCATAAATTATTTCTTGGTTCTTGTCTCAAACACTAAAGTGGAGAGGAGAATAAATTATGAAATATTGAAGTTGTTATTTGGTATACGTACCGGAAAATCAGTGACCCATCTAATTTTTTCTCGAAATGGTCCTTGGTGTTTTGCAATGAACATGGTCCAAGCTCTGAGGCAAAATAATAAAAGATACAATGTTAGTATAAAAGCTAAATATATATATTGTATTAAAGAAAATGTCATAGATAGAATTATTACTCGTGAAATACATCTTGAAGGTCTTGATATTCTGAGGGATCTTTTCTCAGTGAATCATACACATTGATGTTGCTTTTGTCGATAGTGATTATGAGTAGAATCCAGTGGAATCTGTATGCATGCTCATAAAGATTAGAATTGACTAAATAGAATTAACAAGGATAATTAGATGTGAATCGTACTTACTTGAAGTTATAAGGCAGTAGTATAAGATTCTTGTAATGAAACTCATCTAAGTGCCTATAAATTGTCGCGATTGTTATTTTTCGTTGGTCCCGGATCTCCTGCTCGTTAACTTTTGATGGGTCCATGAAAGCAATTCTTGAATAACCCTTCCTTCGCATCTCAGTAAGTTGCAGGCTACACAAGAATAAAGCCAAATGTTAATTAGTAGATCGATAAATGTAATAAATCTATTAATAAATATATGAAAATATGTCACTTACAGACACCAGGCCATCATAAGATCGGTATTCACGGTGTCCAGATGTAATAAATGTTCTTCTAACTTGGGATATTCAATACAATTTGGAGTTTGATTCTTCTTGACATAATCTTTATCCAGTTGCTGCTTGAACTTCTTAAATTGTGTTGCCATCCTCATGAGAGTCCAACACTTCACATCGTTTGGTTCAACGCCTTCAGGAAGTGTGAAGTGTTTTAGGATTTCATCCCACAACAAATTTTTCACTGAGTCTGGAACCACGTATGGACTATCTCCTTTTTCCTTCCATTCTCTGTAGCTGATGGGCACGTTGTCCCTTACAATGGCCACGCACTGTGACACATACGTGTCCTTGATTTTTTTTGGAGCACATGGTTGGGCAACCTCTGATACTTCTGTGATATGATACATGACATGGCCGGTGAGTACTTGTGTACGCCCTCTCTTTGTCTTTTTTGATGTGGAGCCTGAAGCCTACATACAAGTTACAGATTCGTTATTTAATTAATTATGTAAGAATTGAGGTTAGAATTTAATCTTCTATTTCCTCCTATAGCTACCTAGAAATAAAAGTATTTTTAAACAATGAAAGAATGGAAATACATACCTAGTACATTTTCTGTATGTCTATTATTTTCCTTATGAGCATATATTTTATAAACTATATGTACAAGTAAAATTCAATTTTATGAAAAACAAGAAAATAAGAGAATGCTTACATTTATTCTATATAAAAATAAAAAACATACTTAACAAAAGAATTTAATCTTCTATTTCCTCCAATAGCTACCTAGAATAAAATCATTTCTAAACGGTGAAAGAATGGAAATACCTAGTACATTTTCTGTATGTCTTCCTTTATGAGCATATATTTTATAAACTATATATATGTACAAGAAAAATTCAATATTATAAAAAACAAGAAAATAAGAGAATGCTTATTAATACAAATTTAATGAAAGAAGGAACAATGCAAGTACCATCCTAACTACATTTTCACGTGTATATACAAAATCTCATCTCTCTAATTTAAACTCCTCCTACCTAACTATAAATTAACATTTGTATTTTCTCCATCTCTAAACCATAAAAAAAATTTAATCACAACAAATGAAGGGAGGATGAAGATTCCAACCTTGACAACACTTTGGAGGAGAAAAATCTTCACAAACTAATGAAAAAAAATCGCAGCACCACTGACGAGGGCCTGGATTAGGGCCTCTTAAACGGCGAGATAATTACTCTTGAGGTGGAGTCTTCTGACACCATTGACAATGTAAAGGCCAAGATCCAGCACAAGAGAGAGCTTCAGATCCTTGTCAAGACCCTCGCTGGCAAGACGTCTTGCCTCCGACTAATAGGATGCCTCTACGACAAGTACTCGGCTAAGGGGTGACTTCTCCGACAAGTCTCCGCCTCGCACGACAAGTCTCCGCCTCGCACGAGTAGCCTCCGCCTCGCACGAGGAGTCTTCGCCTCGCACGAGGAGTCTCCGCCTCGCCTCCGACAACTTGCTCGTTCGCACGAGCAGTTTCCGTCTCCGACCAAGGCGAGGCCCGCACGAGAAGGTCGGAACGAGGAGACCGGGGTCCGCACGAACATGGCGCCCTCCCGACAACTGGGCTCCTTCGCAACGACACGTGGGGCGCCAGTTCCCCATGCTATGCAAACGCACCAGCTGGCAGCACGCGCGGGCGGCCGGCTCTGACAAGGGCCGTAATACGGCACTGTTCCGTCGCGCGGCCCCCGACACGCCGTACCGTCCGACTCTGCAGCACGCCAACCCCGTCAGAGGCACTCGAGTGCCCCCTATAACTAGCGCCGGCCTACGATTAGGCCATAACGTGGCTGGCTCATCCCGTACTCTGGCGGGCCGAGTCAGCACCAAAGTGCTTGGAGGAAACGCCAAGTGCCCGGAATGAACAGCGCTGTCCGGCCACGCAGCGACCCCAAGCGTCAACACAGCTCAGCCCTTCTTCAATGCACCCTGACAGACGGCGACGTGCGAGAAGACATCCCAGTGGTGTAGGACTGTAGCTTTACTTGTATTCCCTTTTTTGCCCTTCCCCCTTGCATCTATAAAAGGGAGAGGAGGGCAACCGTGAAGGACCGATTAGGCGAACCAGAGAGGGGGGGAGAGTGAATGGGAGCCGATAAAAATTCTTCTCGAAGGAGATGAGAACTCCAACAAGACGAACACGGCTTCCAACTCACGTCTCCGACCCAACTACCCAAGTTGGTCAAGACCACGCAGCCACTGGAGTGCTACTGGTCCTAGGAACCAACACTCAACCTTCCGAGCCAAAACTCACCAAACCACACAGCGGAAACTTGCACGGCTTGCTGCCTGTGCTACACCGGTCAGACCGATGGCCTGCACCGGTCAGACCGGTGGACAGAGCCGGTCAGGCCGGTGGCTACAGCAGCCGCACAGCAAACGTTCCAGAAAGCCTCAGTGAATCCTCTAGGTCCTGTAACAAAAACCACCACGAAACACAACCTGTGAGGAAGAAGAACCCCTCACAAATCCTAGCAAAACAACTCCAAACACGCCAAGAACTGAACAGCAGGACCACGGGACAAAACCACACGGACAAGGCTGTTCCCCGAGACAAAAACCCACCAAGGGCTAGAACCGGTCAGACCGGTCAAGAGCACCGGTCAGACCGGTCGTGCCTGGGTAGCTCGGGATGAACAGCGCCCGCGAGTCAACTCTTCCAAATCCAACTCCCGATCTCCCGATCCGCTCCACGGTTTTGCACAAGACTTTGGGGATAGTAGGAACACCTCATGGGTACTCCATAGCCAAGATTTGGTCCACCAAAACTTGTCAAATCAAGAGGAATCGAAGAAATCCCACCAAGAACACCTCTAACCCTAGAGCCACGAAAATCCCAAAATCGAGCCCCTTTGCTCACGGATTTGGAAGGGGAATCAAAGGGTAAAGAACCACGAAGGGTTCATGCATACATCCCCACCAAATCCCAAAGAGAAAGGCCTCGAAATCGCTCCAAGAAAATCGCCAAGAAAGGGCTCCGAAAATCACCAAAAAGGAGAAACGGGAAAGACACATCCAAGCCTTGAGGAACCACGCCGAATCATCTATACATACCAAAGAGGTTCATACAAGGTCTAGCTTGCCGCCCGATCATCCTTCCCTCTCACAAGATCTCACCACGAAGCTCTCAAGCTAGTCCTACAAAAATCCTAAGAAAATAGGAAGGAAAATAGGAAAACCAAATGAGCTAGGGTTCCTAGAGATGGCAGCCATCCTCTCACCACTTGGGTTATATGGAGGCAACCGAAAGACGAAAATACCCTTACTAGCTAACTAGGGATACATGCCCCTCGAGGGCGAAATTGGAAGTCTTTGTCTTCGCACCATCGGACGGATGCCCAGCGACCGCAAACTTGCTTAGCCTCGACGCAAGCCTTGCGATCCCGACGCGTGTCCTCCGCTTCGAAGATTCCGGACTGCGTCGTCGCACACCGGTCAGACCGGTGCTCCTCACCGGTCAGACCGGTACCCACCGGTCAGACCGGTCAGACCCACCGGTCAGACCGGTCTGGAGCTGCTGCACCTCCGTCTTCGGTTCTTCGGTCTTGGCTTTGTGGATCAACCAAGGAACCCAGTGGCTTTCTGGTGAACCACCGGAAACCCCGCGAACTCGGTGTAGCCTCCGCCAATCACCACTCATGACTCGGCTCCCACATAGTCCCGGCTCGACCTTGGTTTTGAGGCTCAACCAAGAAACCGTCCATGACTTCATCTTGCCGTTCTTGCCACCATGCGGCCCGCACTTGACCCCGCTGGCCACCGGGTCCCTCGAACCAAGCCTACTTGTCTTCTCCACACCTGGAGGCCTCACCGGCAACGACCTTTCACGCTTGTTCTTCACCTGCACCTGCACCAGTCAAGCCGCAACCTGCACCTGCAATACTTAGCCAAGAATCAGTCCACACCACGTTGTCAATCACTCATCACACCAGGAAGCGACCATCCACCGGTCCTCGAACCACACCTGGCTCTCAATCTCCCCCTTGATGAGTGCATTGACAACACACACGTTTTGGTAACCAAGAGAAAAGGAAAAGAAAAGAAACGACTAAAAGAAACTCCAACAAGCGATCGAAAGCCAAAGAAAAGGCAAAGAACAAGATCACTTGAAGAAGACAAGTCTCGGACCCCTTAGGCAAGGGCAACGGCTCGACACATCCGAGACAAAACATGCTCAAGCAAAGAGCACAAACCATCAAACCAAAGCTCGAAAACCACAAAGAGCTCCCCCTGCACACATGCAAGCTCCCCCTGAACCAATGGAACTCCCCCTGGACAAATGCATGCGAACCACTTCACGAAACAGAGCAGCTGCAACAGCTCAGCTCTGACCGGTCAGACCGGTCGACACCACCGGTCAGACCGGTGACCTCAACCGGTCAGACCGGTGCACAACAGAGCCCAAAAATGGCTCGAAACCACCTGAAAACCTTCCAAATGCATTCAGTAGGCCAAAACATGCTCAAACTTCTCCCCCTTGTTGACAATGCATGAATCAAGCCAAAAAAGCAAAAATGCAACCTAGAGCTTCTCAAATAGACAAAATTCAACATAGGATGCTACACATGTCCAAACGAGCAAGTTAGATACTCTATAGCTTCGTAATGACATAAACTTCATGATCACCAAGTTTCACAACCATTGGGTGAAGCTAAGATAGAATTTAGCAATTTTGCGAAAAAACACCCTCTCATGAGCAAAGTCCTAAACATGAGCAAAACATGTCAAAATGGCAAAGCCACACAAACTTCATGCTAGGACAACCATTCTAAGCATAAGACCATCATAAACACCCACAAGCACCTCATGTCATGTCAAAGCCATCGAGCCATGTGCCTACTTCTATATATGAGACTTCTCATTGGTAGACATCATGCAACGATTTTGCACCCAAAGCAAATTAGAATTAGCACATATGACATGGGAGCACATTTTTCAAGCAATTTACATTTCATTTTCAGATTTATAATTGGTACATGAAATGTCTTTGCGACAAAAAGGAACTTATGCTCCTCCACAAGATGAAGCATGGGGGCTAAACATTCATGATGGCAAATGAGCCTTTGGCCCCATATGATCAAAATAAGCTATCCAACCACAAATTAAGCATAGCCAAGCCACAAAAACACGTCAAGATCATGGAAAGGTATTTACTCACAAGAGAGCATACATATGAAATTTTCAAAAACATAGCCATCAACCATGGATACAAACCAAGATTATCAAGAGCTAAGCCAAACTAACCATAGCTTACCAAATTAGCTCACAAAGACATATATGTCATTCCATGGTGAACAATGTATATAGGAGAAGCCTTTCCTAAACAATGCATATGATACAAAATGTATGCAACCTAAGATACAAAGATGCATATATATCATGTTACATATGCCATGCCAAATGCAAGAAATGCACAAAGGAAAGCTATACATATGCTACAAAGGAGCTCCCACACGCCAACTCAAGAAATCAAACAAACACCAAGCTCCCCCCGCAAACGAGTGAAAGTTGCTTGATCTAGGGGTTTGGTGAAAATATCGGCTAGTTGTTCATGTGTGGGTACATGGATCAAAGCTATCTTCCCTTTCTCTACGTTGTCTCTCAGAAAATGATACCTCACTTCTATGTGCTTGGTTTTGGAATGGAGCACTGGGTTCTTTGCAACGCTTATGGCACTGGTGCTATCACATTGAAGTGGGACATGGGTATACTCCTCACCAAAGTCACTCATGGTGTATGTGATCCAAAGGAGCTGAGAGCAACAACTAGCTGCGGCCACATACTCTGCCTCGGTAGTGGATTGAGCAACACTCGACTATTTGCGGGAAGACCAAGATACCAAAGAAGAACCCAAGAACTGGCAAGTCCCAGAAGTGGACTTCCTATCCAACCGACACCCGGCAAAATCCGCGTCTGAAAATCCATGAAGCGCCAAAGAAGAAGACGCAGAGTACCAAAGGCCGAAGTCGGGAGTGTGTCGCAAATACCTGAAAATGCGCTTGACTGCTTGCCGATGCGAAGTCCTCGGAGAAGCTTGAAAACGAGCGCACAGACACACCGAGAATTGAATGTCCGGCCTCGTCACCGTCAAGTAGAGGAGTGACCCGATCATGCTCCGGTACTCCTTCTGGTCCACGTGTTCACCTTCCTCGTCCGCATCAAGAACTGTAGTCGTACTCATAGGCGTCGCCATGGCCTTGGAGTCCTCTATCTTGAACTTCCTCACAATGTCCTTGGTGTACTTAGCTTGGTGCACAAATGTTCCTTCCTTTGATTGCTTGATTTGTAGCCCGAGGAAGAACTACAACTCGCCCATCATGCTCATCTCAAATTCCCTGCTCATGTCTTCTGCAAACCTTGCAACAAGAGAGTTAGACGAGCCACCAAAGACAATATCATCCACGTATACCTGCACAATCAGGATATCTCTGCCCTGCCTGAGGAGAAACAAGGTCTGGTCGACCTTCCCCATCTCAAACCCTCTCTCAAACAGGAACCCCCTCAACCTACCATACCAAGCTCTAGGCGCCTGCTTCAACCCATACAGCGCCTTCCTCAACTTGTATACCCGGTGAGGGTACTTCTCACTCTCAAACCCCGGTGGTTGCCTCACAAACACCTCTTCCTCCAACACGCCGTTCAGGAAAGCACTCTTCACATCCATCTGGTACAACTTGAACCCTTTAGCCACGGAAAAAGCTAGAAGGATCCTGATCGCCTCCAAACGAGCTACAGGAGCGAAAGTCTCCTCGTAGTCGATCCCCTCTTTCTGACTGTACCCCTGAGCAACAAGTCTCGACTTGTTCCTCACCACTTCTCCTTTCTCTCCCTCTTTATTTTTCCACACCCATTTTGTCCCAATCGGCTTACACCCTGGGAGAGGGTCAACCAACACCCAAACTTGGTTCCTATCAAAATTCTCCAACTCCTCATGCATCGAGTTAACCCAATTATGATCAGATAACGCATGTCCAATGTCTTTGGGCTCAAAAGTGGCAACAAAAGCAGCATGAGCGAAATGAGAATTGTTCCGAACCCTCGACCGTGTAGTACGTTCATTCATGTCGCCGATGATTCTCGAAGCTGGGTGATCCACTTGCACTCGTCGGGGAGGTTCTCGCCTTGATGCTACCTCCCCCTCAACAGCAGCTTCGCCTTGATCTGGGTTTGTCGTTGTAGGTGTGGGAGAGGGTCCATTCTCGATCGTCGTCGAAGTAGTAGGTACATGTTCAGCCGCGGGCATCACACCGCCATCTTCATCATCTCCATGTTCATGCTCCTCCTCCTGAAAGATCTCCTCGCCAAGTTCGTCGTCACCTGCACACTCAAAAACAAGCTGACTACGTGGCTGTGTCTCGTCGAAGGTTACCTCACAAGTCTCCACGATTTGGTTAGTTTCAAGATTGAGCACATGAAATGCTCTAGAATGAGATGCATGACCAAAGAAAATGCCATCGACAGACCTAGCCTCGAACTTGTCCAACTTCTTCCCTTTCTTCAGAATGAAGCATTTACAACCAAAGACATGGAAGTGACTCACCTTGGGTGTGCGACCGTGCATCAACTCGTAACAGGTTTTCTTCTTGTGAACCCTGAGGTAGATCCTGTTCGACACATGGCACGCGGTATTGACCGCCTCAGCCCAGAACCTTCTCGGAGTCCTATGCTCGTTGAGCATCGTCCGAGCCATCTCGCACAAGGTCCTGTTTTTCCTTTCCACCACGCCATTCTGGGGAGGCGTATACGGACTAGAAAACTGATGTTCAAGACCTAAGTCATGGCAAAAGGTTTCAAAGCGAGAGTTTTTGAATTCTGAGCCATTGTCACTGCGGATCGCTCGTATGGCATCTCCGTGCCTCTCGTTTCTTAACCTCAAGACAAGATCTCGAACAAAACCAAACGTCTCCCCCTTCTCCTCAAGAAAGAACACCCACGCATACCGAGAGTAGTCGTCCACCACAACAAAGACATACCACTTCCCACCCGCAGATCGCACACGAGCTGGGCCAACAAGGTCCATATGGAGCAGCTCGCATGGACGCTCAGTCATCACATCGGTGAGAGGCGGGTGAGAAGAGGCTACCATCTTGGCATGCCTACACGGCGCACAAACCAACTCTTTCTCAAACCTCAATCGTGGCAATCCTCGGACCAAATTGAGTTTACTCAAGCGAGACAAAAGGTCAAAGCTCAAGTGACCCAACTTCCTATGCCACTTCCACAACTCACTCGAAGAACCAGCCAAGAAGCAACGCTCCACACCAGAAGACTGAGAAAAATCAGCTCGGAACACCTGACCCTCGGGAACGACCATGCAAACAAGATCCCCCCGAGAATCTAAAATCCGAGAACCACCAGGCCGGAACAACACCTCAAAACCCTCATCCAACAACTGGGACACAGAAAGCAAATTGTATCCAAGCGATTGAACAAGAGCAACACGCCTGAGAGTGATCTTGTCACTTACCTTAATCTCACCTTCTGACAGCACACGCCCTCGCCCATTGTCCCCAAAGGTGATGTACTTCTTTGTCACCACCGGGACGAGACTTGAGAACCACCCCTTGTCTCCGGTCATATGCCTCGAGCAACCGGAGTCAATCAACCAAATGTTCTTCAAGTCTCCCACCTGAAATTCAAAAGCGAGCACGTGAGTGAACAAACGACTCAGCACTGGGGTTAGTACCAAAAGAGTAAAACCAGTGCCGAGTCATTTGCTCCAAAGTGGGGTTAGCACAAACCAAATCATCACGCCTATCAAAGCTACCACCACGAACACCACTATGGTAACCACCACGAGGGAACCAACCCTCTCTAGCTGGAGGAGGACGAAAACCACGAAAGGGAAACCGTGGATCGTTCCTCCTCTCCATCTCAAAGCTATGACTCTTCCCACCCTCGTATTGAGCACGAGGTGAAGAACGCCTAGCAAATTGACCACCTGCAAACTTTCCAGACCAACCACCAGAACCACTACCTCCAGAACCAAACCGAGCATCCTCACGAGCACGAAACCCGACTCGCTGTCTGCCCAGACCTGCACCGGTCTGACCGGTGTAGTACACCGGTCTGACCGGTGTGGCTCGGCCAGCAGCAACACCTGCAGCCTTCCGGTCTCCCCAAGCCGGAACCGTCCTCACAATCGCCTTGGCCCTGGGCATCTGCATACGAGGCTCAGGTACACCATTAGAGGGGTGGTACCTGTCCCTGTTAGCCCACTCTCTAGCCATTCTCTCCTCACGCTTCCTCTTGAAGCAAAACTCATCCTTGTGACCATCTCTCCCACAATACCCACAATGGAACTTTATGGGCTGTGGCTTAGGCTTAGGCTTGGGTTGGGGCTGCCCACTCGGCTTCTCACCCTTCTTCTCTCCTTCCTCACCTCCCTTTGGGCTCACAAACTTCACCGGTTTCTGAAAATCATTTGTTGGGTGAGGGAATATGGGTGGATCTAGAGTAGTGTCAAGTTTGTTTCTGAGATGGTTGGGCTTGGGCTCAAACTTGTTCTTGTGTCTGTTTGGTGGTGGGATAGGAATCTCTCCAACTCTCTCAACTCCCTCACCATAGTTCTCTCCAAGCTTGTCAGCCCCAAGTGCCTGACCATCATAGCGTTTGAAAGCCGCTATCATGATACCGAGCTGAGGCTCCTGACCCGACAACCAGCTCATACATTTTCTCAGCTCATCATTTTCATCCTGCAAGCGATCAACATAATGTGCAAGCTCCAAATTCTTAACCGCATGCAATTCACAAGTAGAGCAAGAAGTGGGAATAGGCTCTTTCAACTTAGCCTCAAGCGAAACAGTGTAAGCATGCATCTCATCAATCTTTCCATGCAAAACAGGGCAAGAAGTGCAAGCACCTAGCAAAGCAGGTCTAGACTTAAGCTCAGCCACTTCAACCCTAAGCATATCTAGTTCATCACAAGTAGAAGCATGCTTATCCTTAAGAGCAGTAAGATCAGCTAGGTACACAGAGCAATCACAGCAATCAATCTCATCAGAAACCACAGGAGAAGCCTTAAGCGAATCAATCTCAAGCTTAGCATCTAGGTTCTGGGTTTCTAGCTCAGCCACACGGTTCCTAGCATCTTCTAGTGAGGCCCTAAGCTCTTTCCTCATCTTCTTGGCCTCTCTAAGCATGTGATCGCGGTTATCAAGCAAGTCAACCAACTCATCATTCTCCTTGCGCAAAGAAGAGAGCTCATCACATACCTCATCCTCGGAGTCAGAATCCGAGTCACTCTGGTGGCTCTTCTTGCTGCCGGAGCTACGAGCCATGCCGCAGAAGCCATCTCTCGCGAAGCAGCTCAACCCGCTCAAGTTCCTGGATGACTTCTTGTTCTTGCGCCGATCACCTTCATCTTCACTGCTACTCGAGCTTGAGGAAGAGTAGGCGGAGCTGGAGTCGACGTCGCTCGCTCCGACCATTGCTCGGGCTTTCCTACCGCGGCCATCCTTCTTCCTCGACCGTCGCTCGTCCTTGTGCTTGTTCTTGTGCTTGTGATCGCGCCTCGATCGGTACTTGCCATCCTTGCTCGATCGGTGCCTGTAGCCGTCCTTGTAGCCATCCTTGTTCTCCGTCTTCTCCGGGCAGTCGGCGACAAAGTGTCCTGGCTTGCCGCACTGAAAGCACGTCCGTGCTGTCCTCCTCGTGTTCACCCGGTTCTCGTGCAGCCTCTCGAACTGCCTGGTCAGCAACGCCAGCTCGTCCTCTCCAAGCACGTCGAACTCCTCATCTGGCAAAGACATCAAAGAAGACAGAGAGTACATCCTGGAGGATGCGTTAGCGTTAGACTTAGCTCCTTTGCCACTAACGAGAGCGAGACTATGAGAATCAGTCGGGCTCTCGATCTTGGCTGTCATACCACGGTCCAACTCAGCTGACTTGAGCTTCGAGAACAGCTCGTTCACCGTCAAGGTCTCATACTTCTCGGACTCAACAATAGCCTCAAACTTCCCGTCCCATACGGTACGATCCAACGAGTGCAAGAGCTTCACGGCTCTATCATGATCATTGTATGGGAGGACGTCCACATTGGCTCTTATGTTGTTCACAACGACTGTAAATCGCTGGAAAAGGGCATCGACGGACTCGCCGGGGAGATGAGTGAAGTTCTCGTACTCTCTCCGGTAAGTCGCGTACATCCGAGCCTGAACCTGAGCATACCCAGCATGAGCATCCTTCAACTGCTCCCAAATCCTACAAGCTAAGTCCTCTGTCTGAACCCGATCGAATTCAGGCTGACACAGAGCACGAAACAAGTAGTCGACAGCCTTGTTGTTGGCTTCGAACATATCCCTCGATCCTGGAGCAAGGAAGTTCATCGGATGAACATAAGCTGTGTTCACCGTGACATCCCAAAGGATCTGACCCTTTCCGCGGAGGAACGCCACCATCCGCCTTTGCCACATCTGGTAGTTCTTCCCATCGAAGTGTGGAGGACCCGAACCCCGTTCCTGGTACGCCATCTTTGGATCTTAGATTGGTAAGAGTCAATAAAGACCCGAACCGGCTGTGATACCAATTGAAGGACCGATTAGGCGAACCAGAGAGGGGGGGGAGTGAATGGGAGCCGATAAAAATTCTTCTCGAAGGAGATGAGAACTCCAACAAGACGAACACGGCTTCCAACTCACGTCTCCGACCCAACTACCCAAGTTGGTCAAGACCACGCAACCACTGGAGTGCTACTGGTCCTAGGAACCAACACTCAACCTTCCGAGCCAAAACTCACCAAACCACACAGCGGAAACTTGCACGGCTTGCTGCCTGTCCTACACCGGTCAGACTGATGGCCTGCGCCGGTCAGACCGGTGACACCGGTCAGACCGGTGGACAGAGCCGGTCAGGCCGTTGGCTACAGCAGCCGCACAGCAAACGTTCCAGAAAGCCTCAGTGAATCCTCTAGGTCCTGGAACAAAAACCACCACGAAACACAACCTGTGAGGAAGAAGAACCCCTCACAAATCCTAGCAAAACAACTCCAAACACGTCAAGAACTGAACAGCAGGACCACGGGACAAAACCACACGGACAAGGCTGTTCCCCGAGACAAAAACCCACCAAGGGCTAGAACCGGTCAGACCGGTCAAGAGCACCGGTCAGACCGGTCGTGCCTGGGTAGCTCGGGATGAACAGCGCCCGCGAGTCAACTCTTCCAAATCCAACTCCCGATCTCCCGATCCGCTCCACGGTTTTGCACAAGACTTTGGGGATAGTAGGAACACCTCATGGGTACTCCATAGCCAAGATTTGGTCCACCAAAACTTGTCAAATCAAGAGGAATCGAAGAAATCCCACCAAGAACACCTCTAACCCTAGAGCCACGAAAATCCCAAAATCGAGCCCCTTTGCTCACGGATTTGGAAGGGGAATCAAAGGGTAAAGAACCACGAAGGGTTCATGCATACATCCCCACCAAATCCCAAAGAGAAAGGCCTCGAAATCGCTCCAAGAAAATCGCCAAGAAAGGGCTCCGAAAATCACCAAAAAGGAGAAACGGGAAAGACACATCCAAACCTTAAGGAACCACGCCGAATCATCTATACATACCAAAGAGGTTCATACAAGGTCTAGCTTGCCGCCCGATCATCCTCCCCTCTCACAAGATCTCACCACGAAGCTCTCAAGCTAGTCCTACGAAAATCCTAAGAAAATAGGAAGGAAAATAGGAAAACCAAATGAGCTAGGGTTCCTAGAGATGGCAGCCATCCTCTCACCACTTGGGTTATATGGAGGCAACCGAAAGACGAAAATACCCTTACTAGCTAACTAGGGATACATGCCCCTCGAGGGCGAAATTGGAAGTCTTTGTCTTCGCACCATCGGACGGATGCCCAGCGACCGCAAACTTGCTTAGCCTCGACGCAAGCCTTGCGATCCCGACGCGTGTCCTCCGCTTCGAAGATTCCGGACTGCGTCGTCGCACACCGGTCAGACCGGTGCTCCTCACCGGTCAGACCGGTACCCACCGGTCAGACCGGTCTGGAGCTGCTGCACCTCCGTCTTCGGTTCTTCGGTCTTGGCTTTGTGGATCAACCAAGGAACCCAGTGGTTTTCTGGTGAACCACCGGAAACCCCGCGAACTCGGTGTAGCCTCCGCCAATCACCACTCATGACTCAGCTCCCACGTAGTCCCGGCTCGACCTTGGTTTTGAGGCTCAACCAAGAAACCGTCCATGACTTCATCTTGCCGTTCTTGCCACCATGCGGCCCGCACTTGACCCCGCTGGCCACCGGGTCCCTCGAACCAAGCCTACTTGTCTTCTCCACACCTGGAGGCCTCACCGGCAACGACCTTTCACGCTTGTTCTTCACCTGCACCTGCACCAGTCAAGCCGCAACCTGCACCTGCAATACTTAGCCAAGAATCAGTCCACACCACGTTGTCAATCACTCATCACACCAGGAAGCGACCATCCACCGGTCCTCGAACCACACCTGGCTCTCAAACCGTCACAAGGGCTGACGAACTGAACCCTTACACCCCAGGGACTTGGGCTCGACACCCTCTCCCGACAAGTTTGTAACCCCTACTACAGACAACCCTAGCGCAAGAACACGGCATGTCGACACTGGACGTAGGGTATTACTCCTCGGAGGCCCGAACCAGTCTAAATCCTGGTGTCTCTCGCGCTAACCATCCGGGTCGGACACACGATCCGATACAAATTTACTGCTCAGCGGTAGAGAACCCCGACAGTTGTCGCGCCAGGTAGGGGCACATCATGTGTCTCGCCGAACTTCACCAACGATCCGGATGGAGGGCCGCAGGGTTTCGCTAACCCCTGGGGCCACCAAGCGCTTCGGCTCCCTCGGCTTCGTCTACACTGGGCCGGCGGAGTCTGTCGTCGGGCGCACCTTCGCCCGGCCTACTCGCCCCAACGTCTTGACGGTGGCGGCGGGGCGCGCGGCGTTCGTCTGAGGCTTCTCGGATGAGACGATCATGGCCGTGTTAGGACCTAACCTGACGCAGGAGCGTTTTAGGCTCGCCGCCTACTACCTCACCGACCTCGCCTTCCAGGCCATCGGAGCCGAGCCGCTCGCTTGGGGTGAGTTCATGGAGCGGTACACCGCCATGTACCCCCGTGGACAGCAAGGCCTCCCGGACGACCCGGTGACGGCCTACGTAGACGCGATGCGAGCGTCCTATGCCACCCCGGGCACCTCAACAGCCCGGAGGGCACCTCCAGCGCCCGCGCGCGACTTCACCCGCGAGTGTTTCGTCTGCGTGGTGCCGAGCTCAAGCAACTCCACCGACGCGGAGCCGGCACCGCGTCACCGCGCCACAGACCACCAGCGCAGGGCGCGCCTCGATGAGCTTGCCGAGGCCAGACGCCAGCTCGATGAAGAGCTGGCCAACCTTCACCAGGAGCTCGGGGAGGACCACGGGCCGCGCGACCCGCAGCCTGCCCCGCAGCAGGTCCCGGTGTGGGAACAACGCCGCGAAGGAGCCGGCGAACGACAGGAGCGTCGCCCTGCCGCTGAGTAGTCCAGGGCCCGTGCTCCGACACCACCGGCTCGAGGACGTGCACGCGACAACAACCGACGCGCCAACGAGGGCGCGAACGTCGACGGCGACGCCCCGCCTCTCTTCATGCGAGCATCACAGAACTTGGCAGCCGCGGTGATGTTGCTGCGTGGCTGCCCAGAGGCGGCCACCCTCGAGGAGAGAAGGGTGCGGCAGCAGCTCAAGGCCCTCCTCGAGACAGCGGTAGCACAGCAAGCGGACAGCTCCGCGTCACGCCAATGGTCGGCGCACGATGGGAGAGCGGCACCCTCTGCGCACTGCCAGAATCCGTCCCCCTCGCGGCATCAGAGCCACGGGGACGGAGCCGGAGGGTCAGCGGTCAAGCAACGCCTCGGGCCCAACCGTGACGCCCGGGACACCATCGAGGCTCGCCGCCAGCGTCGACAACTACGGCAACCGTGATCACCGTGACGAGCGCCGCCCGCGTCGACAAGACAACCGAAGGCGCGGTGGGCGCTACGACAGCGACGACGACCGCGATCGCAGCTGGTCGCCGGACCAGAGGGGCCCGCGGGCCTTTGGACAGAACGTGCGGGATGCGAGGTTCCCCTCGCGTTTCCGAGCCCCGACCAACATCCCCAGGTACGACGGGAAGACCAACCCGAGCGTGTAGTTGGAGGACAACCGGCTCGCGTGCCATGCGGGCGGAGCGACAGACGACCTCTTCATCATCAAGAACCTGCCGCTCTACATCGGCGACTCCGCGCGGACCTGGCTCGAGCACTTGCCTCGCGGCAAGATCAATGACTGGACGGAGTTGCGCCGAACCTTCGTCGGCAACTTCCAGGGCACGTACGCCCGACCCGGCAATCAGTGGGAACTGCGCAACTGCAAGCAGCAGCCGGGAGAAAGTTTGCGCGACTACATCCGGCGCTTCTCCAAGCGTTGCACCGAACTCCCCAGCGCGACAGACAACGACGCCATCTCAGCGTTCCAGAACGGCACGACCTGCACCACCCTCATCCACAGACTGGGGCGCCGGACCCCCCGAACTACTCGGGAACTCCTCGACATCGCGACCAACCACGCGGACGGCGAGGAGGCGGTCGCGGCAACCCTCAACACTCCTCAGGGCAAGGGGAAACAGGTCGTAGACCACGGCGAGGGGTCGTCCTCGCGCTTCAAAAAGAAGAAGAAGAACGACAAGCGTCGTCGTGACGACAACCTCGTTTCGGCTGTCGAGCGCAAGGCTACACGCCCCAAGAGCAACCCACCCAAGGTCGGTCCTCCGAAGGACCATTTCGAGAAGCTCTTGGAGGCACCATGCACCCACCATGAGGTCCCCGTCAAGCACGTGCTCAAGGACTGCCGCCTCATGAAGAGCTACGTCAACGGCACGCTCAAGCCAAAGGTGGCAGATCCACAAAAGAAGGCCGCTCCACTCCCCGACGACGACGACGCGGAAGCCCAGTACCCGGGTGAGGACGGGACGGTCCACATGATCTTCGGCGGGTCCCCGACGCGACCTTCGAGGCGCCAAGAAAAGCTCATACGGCGCGGGGTCTACAACGTCGAGTCCTCGACGCCGTCGTACCTCAAGTGGTCGGAGGTTCCGATAACCTTCGACCACAAGGACCACCCCGACCGTGTGCCGCAGCCAGGATGCTACCCACTAGTGGTAGCTCCCTTGTCCAGGTCCAAGCGGATCCACAAGGTCCTAATGGATGGAGGGAGCGGTATCAACATGCTCTACGCATCGACGCTCAACGACATGGGCATCCCGCGGTCCAAGCTGCGGCCATCGACCGCATCACTCCATGGGGTCGTCCCCGGGATGGAGGCACTCCCAGTCGGGCAGATCGATCTGCCCGTCACATTTGGGACGTTGCAGAACTTTCGCACAGAAACCCTCACCTTCGAAGTGGTAGGGTTCTCGGGGATGTACCACGCCATCCTCGGGAGGCCGGCATACGTGAAGTTTATGGCCGTGCCCAACTATACGTACCTCAAGTTGAAGATTCACGGTCCGAAGGGGATCATCACGGTGGGGACTACGTTCCAGCGCGCATTCGAGTGCGACGCTGAGTGCTTCCAGTTTGCGGAGGCACTGATCCGGTCCGAGAGGCTCCACGCCGAGCCTCCCTCCGAGGACCAGGACATCCCCGAGTCGTCCAAGCGAGCGGCCTGCTCTTTCGAGCCCGCCAAGGACGTCAAGGATGCAGCCGTCTCCGACGATGGCCGCACGCTCCGTATCGGGACGGCGCTCGATCCTAAATAGGAAAGCGCGCTCGTCGACTTCCTCAAAGCGAACCTTGACGTGTTTGCATGGAAACCCTCGGACATGAAGGGGATCCCGAGGGAGGTTGCCGAGCACAAATTGAACATCAAGCCGGGATCGAAACCGGTGAAACAACGCCTCCGCCGCTTCAATGACGAGAAGTGCAAGGCGATCGGTGAGGAGATCAAGAAGCTCCTTAGTTCAGCGTTCATCCGAGAAGTATTCCACCCCGAGTGGCTTGCTAACCCTGTACTTGTAAAGAAGAAGAATAAGAAATGGAGGATGTGTGTTGACTACATGGGCCTTAACAAGGCATGTCCCAAGGATCCGTTTCCTTTGCCTCGCATAGATCAGGTAGTCGATTCGACAGCTGGGTGCGAAACCCTCTGTTTTCTCGCTGCGTACTCCGGGTACCACCAGATAGTGATTTGCATAGCGGACCAACTCGCGACCTCTTTCATCACTCCGTTCGGCGCCTACTGTTATAAAATGATGCCCTTCGGGCTCAAAAACGCAGGCGCCACGTTCCAGAGATGCATGCGACGTGTCTTTGGAGACCTTATAGGACGAATCATCGAGGCGTATGTTGATGATATCGTGGTCAAATCGAAAAAGACCGGCGATCTAGTCCCAGACCTCACGGAGGTGTTCGCAAAGCTGAGGGAGCACGGGGTGAAGCTTAACCCCGAGAAGTGCATTTTCGGGGTCCCAAGGGGCATGCTCCTTGGCTTTGTCGTGTCGGAACGCGGCATCGAGGCTAATCCCGAGAAGATCTCGGCCATCACAGACATGGGGCGATCCAAAATCTTAAAGGCCCTCAACCGTTTCATAGCGCGACTCGAAGAGCGTAGCCTACCGCTGTATCGGCTAATGAAGAAGTCCGACCACTTTGCGAGGACACCTGAGGCTCAGGAAGCGCTCGATTCCCTCCAAAACCTCCTGAAGAGCCCACCGATACTCACCGCTCCGGCGCCAGAAGAACCGATGCTTCTATACATCGCTGCGACAACCCAAGTGGTCAGCGCTGCGCTGGTGGTTGAACGAGAAGAACCCAGGAGGTCACTCAAGGTGCAACGCCCGGTCTATTTCGTGAGCAAGGTACTCTCCGACTCGAAAACTCGTTACTCGCAAATGCAAAAGCTCGTGTACGCTGTCTTGATCACCAAGCGCAAGCTTCGCCACTACTTCGACACGCATCCCATCACGGTGGTCTCCAAGTACCCGCTCGGAGAGGTGATCCAGAACCTCGAAGCCGAAGGGAGGATAGCCAAGTGGGCGCTCGAGCTGATGGGGCAAAACATTTTGTATGCGCCCCGCAGTGCCATCAAGTCGTAGGTGCTGGCGGACTTTGTCGCTGAGTGGACAGAGATCCAAACTCCGTCGGCGCCCATCGAGCACGAGACATGGACGATGTACTTCGACGGCTCGGTCATGAAGGAAGGGGCGGGATTAGGCCTTGTCTTCATCTCGCCTCTGGGCGTGCGTATGGAGTACATGGTTCGACTACACTTCCCCGCCTCTAACAACGTCACCGAGTACGAGACGCTCGTTAACGGCCTTCGAATCGCGGTCGAGCTTGGGATCCGCCATCTCGAGATCAGAGGAGACTCAGAGCTTGTCGTGGACCAAGTCATGAAAGAGAAAAATTGTGTTGATCCAAAGATGGCGGCATACTGCCAGGCCGTGCGCGAGTTGGAGGACAAGTTCCATGGCCTCGAACTTCATCACGTACTACGCGACTACAACAAGGCCGCGGACGTCCTCCCCAAGACTGCATCGAGCCGCAAGCCAGTACCGCACGGAGTGTTCGCAAGCGACCAGCACGCACCATCCATAAGCGTCGAAGGAGAAAAGCCACAAGAACCCGAAGGGTCGGAAGTCATGGAAATCGACCAGTCGCCCGAACTGAACCTCGAGGACCCAGATTGGCATTTTCCAATCCTCGAGTGCCTTGTCGAAGGGAAACTGCCCTCCGACCAGACGGAGGCACGCCGCATCGCGCGACGAGCTAAAGCGTTCATCCTCATCGAGGGTGAGCTTTACAAGCGGGGCGCCGCAGGCATACTCATGCGATGCATCTTAGGAGATCAGGGCAAGGAGCTACTTCGCGAGATCCATGCCGGCACAAGCGGACATCACGCCGGTCCGAGAACTCTTGTCGGAAAGGCCTTCCGACAAGGATTTTACTGGCCCACAGCAGTGGCCGACTCCAAGGACATCGTGCGGCGTTGCGAGGGATGCCAGTTCTACACTCGACAAACTCACCTTCCGGCGCAAGCGCTTCAGACCATCCCCATCACATGGCCTTTTGCTGTGTGGCACCTCGACATGGTGGGGCCACTCCGACAAGCGCCCGGGGGCTTCACGCATCTGCTCGTGGCCGTCGACAAGTTTTCCAAGTGGATCGAGGCTCGACCCATCGTGAACGTCTGCTCCGAGGAAGCTGTAGCGTTCTTCACTGACATCATCTATCACTTCGGCATTCCAAATACGATCATCACCGACAATGGCACCTAGTTGACGGGGAAGAAATTCCTCAACTTCTGCGATGACAAGAACATTCGCGTGGACTGGTCCGCAGTGGTGCACCCGAAGACAAACGGGCAAGTCAAAAGGGTGAACTGCATGCTACTACAGGGATTGAAGTCTCGCATCTTCAAGCACCTCGAGAAGTTTCGAGCGAGATGGGTAGCCGAGCTGCCGTCTGTTCTCTGGAGCCTGCGCATCACGCCTAGTCGAGCGACCGGCTTCACACCGTTCTTTATGGTGCACGGGTCGGAGGCTGTCCTCCCCACGGACATTGACTACGGCAGTCCCAGAGTACGGGCATACACAGAGGAGGGCAACCAAGTCGCGCTCGAGGTCGCGATCGACCAGCTCGACGAGGCGCGCGACGTAGCGCTCCTCCACTCGGCAAGATACCAGCAAGCCTTGCGACGCTACCACGAGCGCAACGTGCGAACCCGCGAGTTCCGGGTCGGGGACCTGGTGCTCCGACGTGTCCAAGGCAGCAAGGATCGGCACAAGCTTGCACCCCCATGGGAGGGGCCATTCATCGTCGACCAAGTACTCCGACCCGGAACATTCAAGATCCGATACTAGGATGGTCGAGTCATCTCCAACGCTTGGAACATCGAACACCTGCGGCCATTTTACCCTTGAGTAAATGTTCATATCTTATGAATCAGTGAATAAATACCGCATGCTTTGTTCATACTTCTATGAGTTCGTAAACTTCTTAGTTGCCATGTTTCTATATGTTGCAACTTTTCCAAAGGCTGAGCGGCGAGCACTCCTGCACCTGTGCAGAAATGCTCACCGCTCGGGGGCTACCCAGGGCACGATGCCCTCCTTTCGATTTTCCATTTTGAAAACAAAAATCGACAACTATGTCGCGACCAATCGCACGTGCGAGAGGTTTTTTGGCGGAAAGCTCAACCTTGCGAGAGGTGAAGATGGCGGCCCGCACGGGGCTTGGTACTGCTGCTCGTTCAACACTCCTAGCACCTACGCCTCCGTGGCTATGGTGCGAAGGCTTGCGGGCACTGACCGAGTCCACGGGTTTTCATCCGACCCTTTTCAAAAGGCACTCGGGCAACCGCTCAGGCTTCGGTCTAAAAATGATTTTAACGAAAAATACGCGAGTTACTTTTCAAATTCTCCCGAGTACTCGGGGGCTGCGAATGCATAGCACCTCTTAATGACTTGGGATGGCTGGGCTTTCCGACCCCTATGCCCCCGTGGCTCCAGAGGGAAGCTCGGTCAGCTCAATTTCCTAAGTTCTGCTACTCGTTGCTGTGGTCGTCCCTTGGCGCTCGAGAACGTTTGAGCTGTAACAGTTCCGAGCAGGTTTTAAATGAAATAAAACTGTTTAAGGCATCACACATACGAGTTGTTCTTAACTGCCTATATATACACATGATACATCTAATGTGAAGGCCTGGAGTCGTCTTGGACTTCTGGTACATCTTGTGGAATCAGGTCCAGATCCTTCATCACGACATCGGCCATGGCGCGAGCAAAGGCTGCCCAGTCTTCTTCGAGCTGGTCGCAGTGGTCGTCGGAGCTGCCCGGGGCCCAGCCGCCACTCAGCGCTGTGCGGTCCAACCATTGGTAGTGCGAGTCGAACATGGAGAGCACCCGATGCACCACCTTCCGAGCAGTTGACAGCTCCCCTCTTTGACTACTTCTGGGAGGCGCTCAACTTGCTTCACCAGCATGTCGGGGAGCATTGATCCGACGGAAATGCCGAGCTCCAACAAGACCTAGCCGAGAATCTTTCCGAGCTTGGCGTGTTCCAGGATGCCCTGGCGGTGTGACGTTTCTGACTCGCGCCGGGCGTTCTTGACCTCCTCGAGCTCCATCCTGACCTGCTCCTGAACCCTCCCGGACTGCTCAAGCTCGGCCTTGATGTCTGAAGAAGGTCGACGAGTTGTAGTGGACAGGTACAGCCAGCCAAGCAAGAAGGAAGGCAAGATAGGGCCAAGAAGACTTACTCTCGAGCTGTTCCGACAACCGATTGATCGACACATCCTTCTCGATGATCTTGAGCTCGGTGGCATTCACCTCCTTCAACTTTTTCGTGAGTTTCACGGTCATCGCGGCACGAGTCGCGCACAGCCCTGTGCCCACGAGAAGACGGATCAACACCGACCAAAACCAACGAAAAGAAAGAAACCCACGGCCGGAAGCATTCGAAGCCCACTCACCATCGACATCATGCGCCAATTGGGAGTTGGCGTTCCGAAGCCGGGTCACCTCGTCAGTGGCGTCCTGGAGCATGTTGGCCACCTCGGAGAACTGCTTGTTGGCCGTCCTGAGGTCCGCGCCGGAGGTGGCCAAGTCTTGCAACAGCTCCGCCACCTTCGACTCGAGCGCCGTCTTCTCCTGGGCGGCGATCTCAGCGGCGGCGGCGGCGGCTGTGGCCTTCTCGGCGGCCTCGTTGGCGGTCGTCACTGCGACCCGCAGCTCCTCAGCCGTCGCCTCCGCTTGGGCCAACTTCGCCTCGAAGGACTCCTACTCCGTCGCGGCGTTGGCAGCTGCGGCCTGTGCGGCCGTGGCACGATCCTCTGCGGTCTTCACGGCGGCCTCGAGCGTTGCCTTCGACGAGGCCTCGTTCGCCACCGCCCCGGCGGCGGCCAGCCGAGCGACCACCAGCTGCATCTCCAGCTGGGACCGCTCCGCCCGGAGCTCCTTGATGGTGCACGCCTTCCTCGCGCCGCACTCCGCGAGCGTCTGTTCCGGGCAAGAGATCATCAACTACAAGACTTGCAAGAATGGGGAAAACAAGGTTAAGCTCCCGATCCGAAGGGACTTACCGTCGTCGTGAGAAGGATGAGCTCGTCGAACGCACGATACGCCCACCCGAGACCTCGCTCGAGGCGGTGGCAGGCCGCGGCCTCCTCGTCTTCATCATCAGGCGCATCCGTCTCGCAAGCGGCCGCCCACGTGGAGCGCACGAGGTCGGTCATCTGCGCGTCGCCCTCCTCCGGCTCCGGCAGCAACCCTGCGCCTGAGCCCTCCCCGACCTCCTGGATCTCCGGGGAGGCACCTCCCACGGCACTCACGGGGACATCATGCTCTCGTAGGACTGGGTGGGTCGGGCTCGCGACGGGCGCTATTTCAACGACGGGGGCGGCGAGTCGGGGCGACGACGGCTCCGGCGCGCTCACGACGGGCGTTTCCGCGACTTCGGCGGGGGACGAGGATGCAGCGGCGGCCAGCGCTGCGTCAGTCGCGGGTTCTCTGAGGAGCTCCCTGGTTGCCTCGACTGAGCCTGAGGTCTCGGGGCCCCTGGCTGCACCGACCAGGCCCGGCTCCGGTTGCCTCGCCTCGGTCGCTCCAAGCGCGGGCTCCTTGTCGCCGGGCTCTGCCGCTCCGACCATGGTCGCAGCCTCGAGCGCGGCCAACTCGGAAGCCTCGACCCCTAACTCCTCCGGGCCCGCCAGCAACCGCTCCAGCTCGGCCTCAAAGCCGGCCGGGTCGCCGCCCGCGAGGTTGGGCCCATCGAGGTCAATGACCTTCCGGGGGCGGGCAGACACGTTGTCAGCTGCCGGCGCCTCCACCGCTTCTCCGCCCTCCTGCGACAACGCAGGCACCGTAGCCTCGACCGTCGCCGGCGTCTCGGTCTCCTGTCCGCCGGCCGATGGCGGCGGAGGCACATCCTTCTCGTAAGACGACATCTGGGCGTCGCCGCTTTCCACGGTGGCCTCGACTGGCGGCTCGATCGCCGCCTGGGTGTCATTCGCCTCGGAGGCCGCCCTCCTCTCGGCCAGGTCGTCGGCGTCCAACGCCGGCGGGGGCGCCACCGTCCCAATAGCCTCGGCCGCTATAACAGGCCCACTTCCGGCCAGCTCCGCTGACGGTTCAGCAGGAGAAGGTGTCCTGCGGGGCTCGTGCTGAGGGTTGCGCGCGCCCAGCACCGCGCGTTTTAGCGGCGCAAGGCTGAGCACGCCGGTGTCGGTGTGACTGAAACAAGGATGAGTTCAAGATGAGGAACAAACAAAGATGAAGGACAGTAGAACAATGAAGAATAGCGAGCAAGCGCTTACATGGTGGACCTGACGCGGGCCCGCTTGACAGGCCTGTCCGATGGGCCCGACTCGGAGACCGGCTCCCGACGCCCCACCGGCTCGGGAGTTTGCTTCTCGCCCCCCGACGACTTGAAGGCAACATTCTGATCCCCCGACGGCTTGAGGGCTGTCTTCTCGTCCTCCGCCGCGCCAGAGACTGACCTCCAGCTCCCGCCAGCGGAGAGAGGGACTTGCACGGCCGGGGCTCCGCCGCCCCGGATGACCAAAGATTGAAGGCGCCGCGGGGGAGTGCTCGTGCTTCCCCCCTGCGGCGCGCTCGGCGTGGACGACGGCAGGGTTGACCTCGTCTTCGCCGATGACCGCCTCCTCAGGGAGTCCGAGTCCGGTCGCTGGGCGTCGAAGGAGGGGTGGCGAGAGGAAGGGTCTCGGTCCACCGACCGCCTGGGCGGATCATCTCGACGCGGGGGATCCCTCCGCCCCTCAGAGGCACGAGAACTGCCAGGGGCCGCCTGAGAGCGGGTCACCCTTTGATCCTCTCGGACGGGGCGGGCCCCCGGCTGTGAGCCGGAATGCGTGCCCCTCTTGCGAGCGACCGGCTCCGACCGCCGCGTCAAGCTCACTTCCACGGCCTGGCGCGGTGAAGATAGGGGCGACCCGGACATGCCGCTCCAATCGACGTTCACGCTCGGCTCGTCCCCACTACATGGCGGCGACGGTGATGGATCTTCATTAGAGGAGACATGGGCCACCCCCGCTTTGCGGCGCTTGATGCAGTCGTCGTTCCGATCGTGCTTTGCGATCTCCTTCTCCTTGTGCTGCGCCTTGCGCTCAGCCCTCCGCTTCTCTGCGGCCGCCTTGTTGCGGTTGAAGATCACGTCCTGCGAGAGAGGGGGCTTCACGGGCACGAGGTGGGAGCTTCTCAGCTAAAAATAAAGGAAGCCAAGGAAATCATCAACAGTCAGAGGTCCCCGAGAAGATCCGAATCAGATGAAGTTCTCAAACTAGTCGGAAAACTTGTCGAAAAGAAGAAAATACTCACAAGTTTTTCAGTCCCCTCATTGGGGAGCATAGGCAGAAGCTGCGACAGTGGCCACGAGTACGACGCCCGCCCGATGGCCACCGACACCCGACGCTGAATCTCGTCCAACGAAGGCGGCTCGGGCGCCGTCACAGACCCCACGAAGGGGGCTCTGCTCGCCGTCATCTCGTAGATGCGAAGGGGCCGCCTCCGAAGCGGAACGATCCCCCGCGCGTGGTACTGCCCGAGGACGGCCGCCAGGTCAACCCCGGCGTTGCAGAGCTGGGTCAACACCGCCCAATGCTCCTTCATCAGCCTCTCCTGCTCGACCGTCGGAGGCCCGTCGCTCCAGTGTCGCAGCGCCTTGGCGATGGAGGAGCCGGTGAACTCCGACAGCGCGTGGTCAGGGTCGTTCTTGAGGTAGAACCAGCCCTTGTGCCATCCGTTGTTGGAGCTTGTCAAAGTGAAGGGGATGTACGCGTCGCCCCTGCCTTGCTTCATCCGGAGGTTGGCGCATCCGATCGTTGCCGGAAGCAAGCCGTCCTTCAAGCAGGCAAACTTGAAGAAGTACTTGAAGAGGTGCCAATGGGCGCCGATGCCCAAATACCCCTCGCACAGCACCTCGAACGCCGCCATCTGCTGGACGATGTTCGGGTTGAGATGCTGGAGCTGCAGCCCGTACTCGAAGAGCACCGCGCGGATGAATCGTCTGGCGAGGACGGAGAAGCCACGCTCGTGGAACGCCACGAACGAGACAACGTAGCCCTTTGGTGGGCGCGGCACGGTCTCATCCCCGGGCACCCTCCACTCCTCGGCGTTGGTGAGCGCGGGCAGCTGACCGGCAGTGACGAGGTGGCGGAGAACCGAGCGGGACACGCTAGAGCGCGACCAGTTCGACATGGTGGCGGAAAGCTCTCACGCACGGCGCAAATGAATGAGGCGGCGACGCTGAGGGCCTGAAGCGCAAAGGGGGCGAGCGGCGATAGCAAAGGAGAAGGCTGGGAAGCGAAAGGATTCAACGTCCCAAGCCAGCGCACGGTTAAAAGGGAAGGGGTGTTGCCGCCGGCCTTAAATACCGGCCCCACCACGCCGCGAGGACGCCTGCATGAGCGCGCGCGCCCTGGGGTAACTGACACCCGCCCGCGCGACGCTTCGACGCTCGGTGGGCCCAAGAATCTGGATCGACCGTGCGCTATCTCATCGAACCGTCACATCCGCCACGTCGGCCACGACCCCCACGATGGACACGACACCCACGACCGCCACGACTGCCTCGGTCAAGGGTCCCGGAACCACGATAGCATCTCTGAAGATAAAAACCCCACAAGCGAGTCTACACACTCACTCGTGGGCTCGGGGGCTACATCCGGCAGATGCGCTCGCACGCACCCACCGAGAAAACTAAGAGCACAGATCATCACGACGCCTTTCGTCTGAGCCTGTGGGTGAGTCTTCAACTCCCACCCCAGGCTCGGGGGCTACTGACGAGGGCCTGGATTAGGGCCCCTTAAACGGCGAGATAATTACTCTTGAGGTGGAGTCTTCTGACACCATTGACAATGTGAAGGCCAAGATCCAGCACAAGAGAGAGCTTCAGATCCTTGTCAAGACCCTCGCTGGCAAGACGTCTTGCCTCCGACCAATAGGATGCCTCTACGACAAGTACTCGGCTAAGGGGTGACTTCTCCGACAAGTCTCCGCCTCGCACGACAAGTCTCCGCCTCACACGACAAGCCTCCGCCTCGCACGAGGAGTCTCCGCCTCGCCTCCGACAACTTGCTCGTTCGCCCGAGCAGTTTCCGTCTCCGACCAAGGCGAGGCCCGCACGAGAAGGTCGGAACGAGGAGACCGGGGTCCGCACGAACGTGGCGCCCTCCCGACGACTGGGCTCCTTCGCAACGACACGTGGGGCGCCAGTTCCCCGTGCCATGCAAACGCACCAGCTGGCAGCACGCGCGGGCGGCCGGCTCTGACAAGGGCCGTAATACGGCACTGTTCCGTCACGCGGCCCCCGACGCGCCGTCCCGTCCGGCTATGCAGCACGCCAATCCCGTCAGAGGCACTCAAGTACCCCCTATAACTAGCGTCGGCCTACGATTAGGCCATAACGTGGCTGGCTCATCCCGTACTCAGGCGGGCCGAGTCAGCACCAAAGTGCTCGGAGGAAACGCCAAGTGCCCGGAATGAACAGCGCTGTCCGGCCACGCGGCGACCCCAAGCGTCAACACAACTCAGCCCTTCTTCAATGCATCCTGACAGACGACGACGTGCGAGAAGACATCCCAGCGGTGTAGGACTGTAGCTTTACTTGTATTCCCTTTTTGCCCTTCCCCCTTGCATCTATAAAAGGGAGAGGAGGGCAACCGTCACAAGGGCTGACGAACTGAACACTTACACCCCAGGGACTTGGGCTCGACACCCTCTCTCGACAAGTTTGTAACCCCTACTACAGACAACCCTAGCGCAAGAACACGGCATCTCGACACTGGACGTAGGGTATTACTCCCCGGAGGCCCGAACCAGTCTAAATCCCGGCGTCTCTCGCGCTAACCATCCGGGTCGGACACACGATCCGATACAAATTTACTGCTCGGCAGTAGAGAACCCCGACAACCACCCTAGGCTTGAGTCGCTATGGAGTGGACGAGCTTGAGCTAGCAGGTGAGTGGTACGGTGAATGGCTCGGGTGGCAGGAGGAAGAAGGAGGTACAGTGTTTATATGGATGCCGGCCATTAGTCTCGGGTGGTGTTACGAGCCGGGACTAAAGGGGTACCCTTTAGTCTCGGCTCGTAACACTACCCGGGACTAAAGACTGGGGGCAATTATTGCCGGATAGAGCCGTTGGGAGCCCCCTTTTGTCACGGTTGGTATAAAGGGGGTCCGGCTACAGCAGCCATTTCAGGTCACGTTGACGAAAGACCTTTAGTCCCGGCTCCAAAGTTGAACCGGGACTAAAGGCCCGAACCAAAATCTCGCTCTCTACCAGTGCATGGACGCTCCTTGCAAATTTTAGGTCATGGGAAGATCGAGATATTTCAAGCTTTCGTGAACATGCAAGCGTTTTATTAGTTAGTGTGAAAAAACTTTTCTGGATACGTACAAGCATGTTTTGGTAGGAACCACTAGTTGAGTACATGAGAAATCATTGCGACATTTGGTGCCGAGGGAATACTGTTGTTTTTCCTTATGTGCATTAGACAAGCACACATTTTGAAATGAGATGATTTTCATATTTTATTAAGCCACAATTTTTTTAAGGAAACATCACTAACAATTTAGAAAGCAAGACGACCATGAACCACACTACGAGTTGCATACTGAGAAATGAACAATTCACCACCACAGTAAATGCAAGCAAAAAAAAAAAATCAAGCTGCGCGAGGCGATGGCGGCTCGCAACGTGGACGCTACAAGCAATTTTAGGTCATGGAAAATCGAGATGTTTCAAGCTTTGGGGAAATTACAAATTGCTTTAGTTAGTAGAAAAGGTTTTTCCGGATAGCGGTACATGTGCATTTTGGTAGGGACCAGTTGGTTTTGAGTACATAGGAAATCATTCGGTCACTTTGTATGTACAACTAATTTTGTTGGAGTTTTTGTATATGTGCATTAGACAAGTGCACATTTGGAAATGAGGTGGTTTTCATATTTTGAGCCACAATTTTTTTTAGGAAAATATCACTAACAATTTAAAAAGCAAGACAACTAAGAACCACACCATGAGTTGCGTACTGAAAAATGAACAATTCACCACCATGGTAAACGCAGGCAAAAAAATTGAGCTGCACAAGGCGATGGCGGCTCGTCATGTGAAAGCCATAGGCAATTTTAGCTCATTGGGAGTTTGAGATGTTTCAAGCTTTGGGGAAATTGTAAACCGCTTTAGTTAGTACGAAAAAAAGTTTTTCCAGATAGGTACATGTACGTTTTGGTAGGGACCAATTGGTTGAGTACAAGGAAAATCATTCTGGCATTTTGTCCCTATGCACTATTTTTTGTTGGTGGTGTTTTTTTATGGGCACTAGACAAGCGAAATTTTGAAACGAGGTAGTTTTCATATTTTGAGCCACGATTTTTGAAGGAAATATCACTAACATTTTAGAAAGCAAGACGACAAAGAATCACACTATGAGTTGCGTACTGGGAAATGAACAATTCACCACCATGGTAAATATAGGCAAAAAAAAAAGTTGAGGTGCCCAAGGCGATTGCAGCTTGTAACATGGACGCTACAGGAAATTTTAGGTCACGGGAAGATTGAGATGCTTCAAGCTTTGAAAAGTACGGAAAAGTTTTTCCCTGGATTGATACATATACACTTAGGTAGGGACCAATTGGTTGAGTACAGGGGAAATCATTTATGCCATTTTGTCCCAAGGAACTAATCTTTCTTGTTGCTATTTTTCCTTGATGGGAATTAGACAAGCGCACATTTTGAAACGAGGTGGTTTTCATGTGTTGGTCAGCTGTAGCCGTTCATCTGATACGGTTTTCAAGTCATATTTTGAGTTTTCTCTGGTTACAATTCTAGCCCTATCTGTTGAAAAAAATAAAATATGAAAGGCGAAGATGGTTCGCTGAATCTAGAGAAAGATCTTGCTCCGGTGGAAAAGTATAGGCTTGAGCTTCAAGTGTTTCCGTCCGACTTGACACTTGAGAGTTAATTTTTCACTAGCTCCTTACAGTGACCTGACACAAACCTTGACCAAGTGGTTACAGGCCGCGAAAAGGGTGTGCGCCATCTAAACAGCTGTATAGTACTGTGAGTATATAGCAGTTGGACCATGCTAAAATTGCCAAGCTAAACCCATTACCGTGGGACGACCTCGCATTCCCTATCACGCAAACAGCAAAGTGAAATCGTGCTGAGCACGCAGCATGCATGCATGAGAGGACCAATGGACCAATGAGCTGAGCACGCAGCGTGTGATGCCGGTGCGTGGTTTAATTTGCAACATCTACCAGCATCGACCATGAAAAGCTAGAAGGCGGCGGCGGCCATGCTTCCACAGATATTCTTCTGCCCCCATATTCTTGTATATCTAGCTAGTAAGATTAGTTGCAGCATAGACCTGCCATCATACTTTGCGTTGCCACGAACATAGTGAACCGGAAAAAAATGGTTGCCACGAACACTTTGCGTTGCTAAAGCCAAAGTGCCAGCACAGATTGCCCATACATGACTGACGAACACATCTCGGCAACCTCCAAGGCTCCACCAGATCTCTGGCGATCTTGGGCGAATTTGACCTGAGCCGGACACGTTTGGGGCCTCATGGCCGGCCCCGTTCGTCCCGAGGAATCCGACGACGACGACGCCTCCTGCTGTCCTGCATCGATCGCCTCGCTCTCCCACCGGCGACAGCGACCGGCGCCACTGGAGTAGTAGGAGAGGATCCCACCCAGCCGGTGGATCGGCGCCGGCGGCGGCCCACGCTGAAACTGTGTGAAAATTGGAGGAGAGTTTTCTCTAGGAAAAGTGGAAAACGATGGGGAAATGGCAGCCAACATCCATCGTGCCAAGGGCTATTGCACCAACCATATATCCCTATCTCCTCTGTCCCCTGCTCCAGTACGTGCTCCCCCCCGGAATTAGGCCTCGCCCAGCGCCGGCGTGGTGCGTGTCAACGGAAATGCTGTCGCTGTTGGTGCTGAATCATCAGTGGTGCGTGCGCAGCGCACAGAAATCTCAAAACGGGTCGAACAAAACATTGCCCGAATGCGTACGCGCGCAGTGGAAATCCGGCATTGGCACATACTACTGACCAAATGCCAAACTTTACACGTAGACGGGTCGTCCTGTCCTGGAAGATATATATATGTAGTGATGAGGGAGAGAGAGTGGGGTATTCGGTTCAAGCTTTTTCGGTGAATTGGTCATTGTCTGCATCTCAAAATCGACGACTGACGGTGAGGTCATTAGCAACAGCAACAAGGCATTTTCGTTCCAACACTGGGCACGCAGTGTTAGGTACTCGGCGTTCTGGCAATTATATTGGCGCCATTGCTGGCAAACGCAATGATATATTCCTGAGAGTTCTTGTCCTGTAGCCAAGGAACTTTGTTTGATCTCAACCCAAGAAAACATCTCAGCAGCGAAACCGCCGAATCTTTTTGCTGTTTGGTGCACGGCATGCCATGTGCCGCCTCTGTTGCACCGAAAGGAAGCGTACACAGCTAGCTGCTGCTAGCGCAGCAGTTTTTTCAGGTACAGTAGCGATTACCAAACACTAATCACTGGTCGTCGCCACACGTACGCTGAGGAAGGGAAGGAATTAAATACTCCCTCCGGTTTGGTAAAAAAAGTCGTTTAAGATAGCGATACGGTCTCCAAAGTACAATTTTGACTTCTCTTTTCTATAAAAATATTTATTGAAAAATTATATATGCATACTTTTATGAAAAGGATTTTCAAAACAAATCTATTGATATGATTTTCACATTTATAAACTCAATGACTTAAAAGTTATTCACCATTTATATTCCCAATGTTTGACTCAAATCTTGTCCAAAACGACTTCTTTTACCAAACCGGAGGGAGTATAAATAGAAGCACCTGCTGTTAGAAGTCAGGACGGACAGCAACCTTTGTCCCGTGCTGGGTTGAATAGTGGACACGAGAGTTGTCAAGCGAGGAAGAGAAGAGAATAGTAGTAGTTGCATTGCACATAGATAGAGGCCAAACACAAGGAGCCCAGCCAAAGCCAGCAGCAAAAACATTGTCTCCTCACGCCCCAAGTGCCCAATTAACAACTAAGCATCGGTTTGGGGCCACTGATTCTCTACTAATATCCGGTACGGCCCTGTGTGGGCCCCACTCCCACTGATTTGCCCTCCACTCTGCTCTCATCATGCTCCTCGACCCACAATAATTAGATTAGATTAGATTTGGAGGGGTGTGATTAGTGACCGGACACTTAATATAAACTTGTGATGAGCCTGGCTGAGGCACGCAGGGGTGAATCATTGGCATGTGGACAAGCCCCACCTGGTGTTTTCAAAGGCCTCCAAACAAACCGGCCAGCTTTGGTGGCCTGAGGAAGGAGGGCTTAAAAGTTTAAACTCCGCCCGCTGAGAGATTAATTAATCATCATTATCGTGCTCGCGTCATGGATCAGCCAAGAGAAGAAGGGTTAGCATCACCCGATTAAATAATCGCGCATTCTAGAGAGGTAGCGACTAGCGAAGTCTATGGGACTACGGCTCGTGTCACGTCTCTCGTGACATACCGGTCTCGCTTAGAGCGTAAGGGTTACGGCTTGTGACTTACGACCAGCACGGGTGTTTTGGATGGGAGGGATTGTTCGGAAATTTCTTATGGTTTGGCTCAAGTTTATTATAAGTTTTTTTCTATCTGAATGTTCTTATCCACGGTTTGCATGGGATGTTACATGTTTGATTCCTAATAGAATATGCTTGAGAAGACCATGCACGTCCTGAATATACTCCATAGCTCTATACCTCTATCTAAAGGGGGCTACAATTTTTGCCCTTTCCCGAAAGAGTAGTGGGACTTGGAAACAGACCACAAACACTAGACTTCTAAAAAAAATTCTCCAGCTTACGGCAGGTCCAAAAGCCTGATGTCTCAACTGACGAGCAAGATCAGCAAGAATATTCTCCATCTCTAGAGAAGACGCCTTTGCATTTCTTTCTCTACATACATAGAAATCTTTATACTAGTATAATCTGACGTACTCTGTATTAGTAGCCGGCAGAGACGTAGTGGAATTAGTAACTACAAGTAAAGGGGCGTATCTCATTACAATTTACATGCTCTATAATTACGTGATTAGGACAGTAAAAAGATAATAAAGAAAATGGAGAAAGAGGGAGAGGCTCTGTCATGGAGAGAGGTTTGACCTCTGTGGAAGAGAGTAACAGGCTACTCTACCTACAACCACAGAGAGGTCTCAATTGCGGTTGCGGTGCCGCCTCCCCAACTACTTGTCCACGGCACGGCGGCCGGCGGCCGGGACGGACGGGCGCGCCGGTCTCAACTCTCACATGACGCTGCAGGAGTTGGGGTTCTCGTCGTCGAAGATGCGGTACGAGTCCTGCATCGGCGGCGGCGACACGTGCATCCCCGGCGGGCTGTAGTAGTCCTGGTGGTGGTACGGCTCCGCCGCCGAGTGCGGGTACGGGAGGTACAGGTACGACGGCGACCACTGCTGCATTTGCTGCGGCGGCGGCTGGTGCGTCGAGTACGCCGCCTGCGGCTGCGGCTGCTGCATGGAGTACGCCGCCTGCTGCGGGTGCGGCGCGAAGTAGGACACGCTCGCGCTCGGCTGCGAAGCGTGGTAGCTCATCACCGGCTGCGGCGTCGGGTAGTAGGGGTAGCGGTACTCCTCGTAGTACGCGTGCTTGGGCGCCGGCGGTGGCGGCGCGGACAGGGACCTCTCCGTCACGGCGGCGGGCTCGGCCTTGACGGCGTCCTTGGGCTTGTCGTCCTTCACCTTCTTCGCCTCGTTCTCGTCCTTGGTAGCGACGGCGGCGGCCTCCTTCTTCGATTCTTCCTTTGCCGGCTCGGCGGCCTTGGCCTTGGGCTCAGCTGCCTCGCCATCACCGCCCTCCTTCTTCGCCTCCACTTTCTTCTCCGCCTTTGACTCTGCTTCCGGCTTCTTCTTCTCGGGGCTCTCGGCCTTCGGTTCCTTCACCGTCTCCTCTGGCTTCTTCTTCTCGGGGCTCTCGGCCTTCGGCTCCTTCACCGCCTCCTCTGGCTTCTTCTTCTCAGGGCTCTCGGCCTTCGCCTCCTCTGGCTTCTTCTTCTCGGGGCTCTCGGCTTTCGCCTCCTTCACCGCCTCCTCTGGCTTCTTCTTCTCGGGGCTCTCGGCCTTCGCCTCCTTCACCGCCTCCTCCGGCTTCTTGTCCGCCGCCGCCGCAACAGCAGGAGCAGCGTCCTTGCCGCCGTCACCAGCAGCGGCAGGCTTCGCCGCCGGAGCAGGCGCGGCCTCGGTCTTGTTGGCGGGCGGGTGGCAATTCCAGGGCACCCCCTTCTTGCCGGACTTGTGCAGCCTCTGAACCAGCGTGCTGGCGTCCACGGTCCCCGTCACCGTCACCTTGTGCTGCGCGGCGTCCACCGTCACGCTCTGCACACCTGAAAACCAAACCAAACCAAAAAAAACCACCGCGATTCAGCCAAAACACCCAGGAAATGCATGCGGACCGGACTCGCTCGAGAAGACATCTGCGTATTCAGCTAGGCAGGCACGCGTACCTTCGATGCTCCTGAGCACCTTCCGGACCTTCTTCTTGCATCCATGGCAGTGGATGGACACCCTCAGCACCACGGTCTGGAAAGGACAGACAAATCGAGAGGGTCAGCATTCAGCTAGAGCTAGTCAGCTAGCAACCAAATTGAGATCAAAGAGCATTCGAGTTCTTGTGTAGGGAGGAAGGCGCGGCCGCTCACCTGAACGGCAGGGGCCGCGGCAGCTCCTGACGCCATCGGGAGCGCTCTGGAGAGTGGTCGCTCTGTTCGGCTGCTCGGGGAGCAGAGGAACTCGGCTTTGTGGCTTTGGCACCGTTGGGAGGGGAGGCGGCAACCGGGGCGCACATCTTATAGCCGGATGAGGAAGAGACGGGGCAAAAGGTAAGGGGTGACTGACACGTGGGTCCACCAGTTTAAATGGGTTCAACTGCGATGCAGCGAGCTTAAAGGACAGGCTGCGGTTGTTATCTTTAGCGGGCCTCCAGTTAGCCGCCGGCCTGCGGGCTTGATAGTTGATAGTCCAGCACTTCTTAAATCCGAGCTGTAGACTAACCGTGGAGAAGGTGAACCGGGAAACCAAAAACAAAAAATCTGTTTGAATTGTTGTTTCTAGGAATTTTTGGAACGTTTTTGCTCAAAAAAAAAAGGAATTTTTGGAACGTGCTTGGCTGACGGCCACATCTCGCCACGCCGCGAGCTGTGGCTGCTGTGGTGCTGGTATTCGGCGCCATAGGTTTGTGGCGCGGTTGTGACGCTGATTTTCAGCTCCTAAGGTTGTGGCGTGGTTTGCTATGGCCGCAGATCAAACAGGTCCTTCGACCACAAGCACATTGTAGAAAGGAAAAGGTGGCCGGAGCTATCCGATATGATGTCTTCTTCATACAAATTCACTTATTTGCGGTGCACTGGTAAAATCAACGAACACGGTATCTTCACAATGACAAAATCAAACCATATCTTTTCGTTAGCTAGAATTATCTCTCTTGAAACGCACTCTACTTATTTTAAGGGCTATTGCGTTCTTGCCCTAACTTTGAATGACAATTGTGATTTTACCTCTATTTTGTTCGTCAGTGCATTTTTACCTCCACTTTGTGAAAACGAAGCTTCAGTTTACCCCTACTCCGTGAAGAGCATGTAACGGTGTTAAAAATGTTGACAAAATACAGATTTGCCCTTGCGAATATGCCCCTACTTTTATTAGAATATTGTGATTTTACCCCTATTTGACCACATGTGGGACCACCTTTACATGGACAAGCTTGCTCTTCTCACTGGTGTCACTGACGTGCGGGGCCCACATGTCAGTTTCATCTTCCACCTCTCACCCCCTTCTTTCTCACCAACCTTCCGGCGCTGAGTTTCCCCGCGGCGGGGCTTGGCCCTCCAGCGGCCGGAGCAGGGGCGCCCGACGACGCGCGGGTGCGCCCGTCTTCCCCCCGCGCCGGCGCACCGTGGCCGCCTCCTTCCTCACCACGTCCCCGCGCCGGCGCACCGCATGGAGGTCGCCATGACCGCCCTCATCTCCCCTGCCTCTGCCACGGAAACAATGACGACCCACGCGCGCCTGTAGAGGACGACCGCACGCGCCGCGCTCCCTCCTACCCTCGCGGGTCCCGCCCGCCCGCACGACGCGCCTGGAGAGGCCGCCCGTGCGCGCGCCTTGAGAGTCCTGCCTGCGCGGGGCCGTGGTTCCTACCCTCGCGGGGCCCGTCCGCCCGCCCGCGAGCCACTGCTCCCGGTGCCCCCTCCGCGCGCCGCTCCTCCCGTCGCCCTCACACTGCGGGCAGCGCTTGAGGTCTTGCGGCCCGGTGCAAATCTGTGTGGTGGTGGCTGACTGGATGAGGATGGATGAGGATAAGGGGTATTTGGGTCTCTTCACCCTAGTATGAAGGGTTTTTGTATTTATTTCATTTCGTTTAATCCAGATTTAACAGATGATGTTGAGAGTAGGGGTAAACGGACGTTTCGTTTTCACAAAGTTGGGGTAAAAATGCACTGACGAATAAAATGAGGGTAAAATCACAATTGGGGTTCAAAGTTGGGGCAAGAACGCAATAGTCTCTTATTTTAAATATGTGATTTTGGAAACTAGTTAATTGGTAGTTTTTCATAATTTTTAAACTAGTTTCTAGGTGATTACTACAAAGAGTATGGGTTATAATGTTAATGTTGATGTATGCATATGCATGGTACAAAATTATAGTTGACTGTTTCGAAGATAAAAACAAAGAGATTGTGAAGCTAGTATTGGAAATTATCTTCTTTTATCGTATCTGAAAATAAATCGATCTATAGCTCCCAATATAATGTACGTCATCTTTTATCTTTCGAGATCACCAACATTACAATGTGTGGTTCACTGCCTAGGCGCCCAGCTTGTTAATTTGTGACGGCTATTTGTAGTGTTATCGAGGTGCACAAAAATGTCTTTTAATTGACTGTGAAACAAGTTCTCGTCTACAACTTTCATTGTAGGGACTACATGATGTTGAATTCAATTTCAAAATCACCTACACATGATTAAAAAAAAGAGGAAATACTATGCTCATGGATCTCGTGTAATCTTAATGACATGATTTGCATTTGTGGGCGTGACAGAACGAGATATTTCGGGCTACATATTGATTATGTGGCACACGATTGGGCTTTATTTTTTCCTCAAAACTATCTACTACGACTACGAGCAACCGATTCATGTGATATCTGTAGCTCCGTACTCCAACACCACTCGACGGCTCCACCGGGCGGAACGCACACGGGCCCCCCACCTCCACCCGTGGAGTGGAGCCGGGCGATTACATCATCAGCGCTGGTGCGCGGGGACCCGCCTGTCCATGTCGGGCAGGACGACGAGGCTGACGCCATAGCCACTTTTGCTCCGCCCGGACGGACGTCCGGTGGAGCGATGGCTACGGATCATGATGGCACGCTGGACGGCACCTCGCCCGGCCGGCGGCGAGGCGAGCACCAGCAGCCCTCACTGCAGTTTTCGAGCTCGATGGCACGCTGGCCTGGACTGCAGGTCTGCAGCTCGGAAAGCCGGCGAGCCCCACCCCCACCCCGCCACCCATTATTGCCGCCTTTTCCTTGGCCCTCGGCCCCTCGCGGCCTACTACTCCGTATCTCGGTATCTCGATAAGGCTCGAGCTCAGGTGCGGTGCAGTTACTACCGCTCGTGCAGGAGATAGAAAGGGAGAGATTGGGAGGCGGGGTCAGAATTCATCAGATAGCTCCCCTCGCGTGGCTTTTCCTCGCCGCATCGATGTGCGAGGTCGCTGTCCCGTGTGGATCGGCATCGGGGATGGCGTTTTCAGTCCCCACGGCTGCTCCGGCCAGGGGAACGGAGCGGAGGGCGGCAGCGCTCGTCCCGCAGCCGCTTGTTTTCCTTTTCCACCCGCGCGCAGGCGGTTTATCGTCCGAGAACCTACCGTCACCGGATAAAAACGGGGGGTGTTCCCGGCCGTTTCTTTTTTCTCTTGGCCCCCTCGATCGACGACGACGTGTCGCGCCGCGCCGCCCGCTGCGTATTAAAATCGAGATGTTTGCGTACTTGTCCGAAGCGCTCGTCAGCTTGCTGCGCGCGCGCACCTTGGAGCTCTTCTTCTCGTCGTTTTCGTGGCTCCGATGGGCGTGTGCGTGCGCGCGCGCGTACGTCTCCGTGGATCGTCGGCCACTCGGCGCGGCGCGGCGCGGCGTGGCGCGCGCTTGTTAACTCATTCACGAACCGGAGGAGGGGGAGTCTGGTTTGTCACGGTGAGAGAGGGAGGGAGGCCTCTTGGAGTGCGGCGAAAGCAAAGCTCGGCTCGGCTCGGCTCGGCTGCGAGCGCGTCTGTGGACGCACGGGGGTTACCGGGTTAGGTTTCGCTCGTCGCGGCGCGGGGCAGGGGAGAAGCGGAGGCAGCGGCGGGCACGCCTCTCCCTCTTCGACCTCGTTGCTCCTCGTCGCGGCGCGCATTGATGAGGACGAGCCGCTGGCGTGTTGTCCTGGCTTGCTCTCTCTTGCGCTGGTGGTGGTTGCTGCCACTGCCATGTGCCATCATCCAGGAGGAGCAGTATGTAGAGCGCTCTAGCAGACTAGCACTGTAGCCTGTAGTAGCAGGTGTAGTGGTAGCTACGGAGAGAAGTGCCGGCGGTTCTGAGCGAACCGGCGGGAACACCGACTGCAATCGCTCGATCGCCCGATGCGTCGCTGGATTATTAGGCGGCGTGGCGCTCATCGCGGCGTCGTCAAATGCTAGAAGCAGTCGAGCGGACTCCACGCGCCGTGGTGGGGCGCGCGGCCGTTGTGTTCGGGCCTCGCCTATCCAAGATCGGCGGTCGTGTGCATGATCTGATGATCACCGACGGAAAGCAGGGCCGGCAGCGAGCGGCCGGCGCGGTGGTATAGTATCCGTCACATCGACGATGCATTGGGCGGCGGCGATGGGGTGTGGGAAATCAGAGGGAACGAACCGAAGGACGGCCGTGCGCCCGTGCGTGTGCCGTGGACACAGAGGTACGACGGTACACGGTGGACAAGCAGTGATGGCACGGGCACCCGCCACCCGGGGACCGACCCGCCGCGCCATGCATGCATCGCCCGCGTGCGGCGGCCGTCTCAAGACTCTCGGTGACGGTCCCGATCGAGGCCGCAAGGGGGAAGTGGGTTCGGGTTTGTCTCCGGCGACCGGGCCAGACAGCGTGGGAGCTGCGTGCGTTCCGACGGCGGCGGCCGCTCATCGCCGGCGCCTTCGCGGTGCGTGGTTCGTACGTTCCTTGTTAATTATGCCGCTAGTTTTGACATTTTCTCCGGTGCTCGAAGATTTTAGGCGCTAGTGCCAGACAGACTAGCCGTGGCGAAGTTAGGAATGGCCGGCAAGGGGGCTGCTTCCTCTTCTTCCACTTCTAGCTCTTTCTTTCCTCTTCTTCCTTCTCAAAAATTTAGGGGGGGCTTCGGTGGGGCTCTCATGGTGGCGTCGGCGGTAGGAGGGGGCTCCAGACCCCCCGACCCACCGCTAGATTCGCCACTGGCGGCCACATAGATTGCGGTTTCGGCGGTGCGCACGACATGCGAAAGCTTGCCGGTGGCGCCACGTCGTCGACGCCGCATCATCGCCATGCCTATGCAGCATGGGCGGCATCGCCGGCCTTCTTGACTTGGCCTCAGGCATTATCATCAGAGGAAAGAGAACCCCCATGCAGGCGTGTATGATGAGTAGGGAGATGATCGATGATTGCTGCTAGCTGATCCGTTGATGCTATTTCGCCTGATTCAGGGCCTGTTCTTTTCCTCACAAATGAATAGTAAAAAGTACTATTTACCTGTCACATCCATCACATCTTCTCTCACAAGAAACACTATTCTAATACTATTCATTTGCAACTTTACTATTAATTTTCACCCAAAAGAACGGACCCTCAATTGAGAATGCAATGTCGGGTCTCGTCCTAGCTAAAACCTGCATACGTACGTATACCTGAGCATTTTTGGCCCGGCCCGCCCACGGATCTTACTGGACGGGCGTGGGCAGAGATCTTGAAGCCCGCGAAAATTTTTTTTGGCCCGAGCCCGGCCCGAAATGCTGTTTTTAGTTACTTTACACTATAAAATGCGCGGGCGGCCCGCCCAAGCCCAGGCCCGACCCGAGGCCGGCCCGAAAACTGAGGCCCGACACGTCCCATGGGACGGTCATGGGCAGAATTTTCTCGACCCGAAAAACCCTGATTTTTTTCGACCCGGCCCGAACCCGGTCCGGCCCGTGGAATGCTCAGGTCTATACGTACATGCTTGACGGACACCGTCAGTTTTTCTCTCACTGTTGCTGCCGTCAGTATATGGTCACCGCTGTCACTTGTCAGAGGTCGAGGCACGTAGCACGCAACCTGAAGCAATGGCAACAAGTTTGTCCTCCGACACCCGGCCCGGATCGATCGACCGACCGGTCTCGATGCTAATCATTTCATCTTTTCCCTGCGACAAGATCGATCCCAAATCCAACCCTAACCCAATCAGCATCCACCTGGGGAAAATGCTGCTAGGCCTGTAGGCCAAGATCGACATGGTGATCTGACTCCGGCAGTGACGACGCGATGGCCCCGACTGTTTCGCCTTCCACGGCGACGTCAGGCAGCGAAACCGCCGCGCCCGGCCGGGATTGCTCGCCACACAGATTGCGGCGGCCATTGACGACGCTAGCTAGCTAGTGCACCGACCGCGTGATGTCCATAGCGCGGTTTCTTAGGTTTGCTGCCTCTGCGGACGTCACATGCTAGCTCACGGCTGATAGCGTCGGTTAATTTTCTCAATAGACAGTTAGACACAGCCTGAGCATCGACCTCACTTGCTATATAGCAGTATAGACTTAGCTTGGGACGGAGATCGGGCTGACCACCACGTACGGCGTTGTGTTCTTTTCATTTGCTCTTCGTTTTCGCCTCCTCATTTAAAAAAAAAAATCTCCGGCGGGCGCGATTGCTTCGTGTCGGTGTTGAGATTAGCTCCAACACTAACTAGTGAAATACGCCGTGATCAGTCTCTCAATGGTTGGTGCTAAGCAATGCAAGGACACGGGTTTATCCTGGTTCCGGCCACGGGGCCGTATATCCAGCAGGTTGCGTGTGTGCGCTGTATTGCAATGCACCGGGGGTGCCTGTAGAGGGGGGCTACAAGCTAGGTAGGAGAGGAGGAGAGTCCTCCAAGTCCCGGCAGGTTGTTTGAGGCGAAGTGCCAATATCGACGTGAACGTGGATGTGAATGCGAGTGAGGCGGTTGTTCTATCGTCCCCGCGGCTGGGTGGCCACCTCCTCCTTTTATAGACCAAGGGGAGGCAGCCTACAAGCATGCCGCGTGGCTCTTTGAGCAGTGTCGTGGTACCGGCATACAGTGCCTGCGATTTGAAGGCCGTCCTGGCGAATCCTGGTTCTTGCCTGCGTCGTGGCGACTCCTGTGCTTGTCTGGAGGCGGCTTCGAGGGTGGTCTTGCAGGTGCCCGCGTCTAGCTGTCGTCCGTACCCCGATTCGAGGGTTTGGCTGACGGGAGAGCTCATGTTGCACATGGGTTGGCGTGGCGGCGTCCCGTCAGAACAGCGTCGGGGATGGCTCCACAACGCCTGGAATGGCGGAAACAGAGCCGGGGATGGCCGCACGGGGTCGGAGGTGATGGAAGGGACGTGCCCCGCTCATTCTTGCGTCACGGCGCTGTCCCGGGCGGGCGGTAGGTCGGCGGTCGTACGCCTTCGAGGGTGTCGCTGGGCCCATTCGAGGGGCGCGGTGGGGAGGAAGGACGGGAGCGGGTAGCACAGCTCCGGGGAATGACCCCGGCCTCTCCGCACAGCGAGCGAACAGTGCTCGCATAGTGCCCGTACAGTGCCTGGGAAGGTGGCACAGGGCCGGTATGGCCGCACAGGACCGGGGACGGACTCCCAGGCGGTGTCAGAGAATCAGCGTGATGAGGATTCGGCCCTTGACCGTGGCACCCTTGATGCGACGAGGCATTTAATGCCTTGGTCGGGAGGAGTGGTTGAAGTGCCTTGAGCCGAGGGGCGGGAGCCTCGAGCGAGGCGGAGACCCGCTCGAGGGGTGCTGACCCTCGAGCGAGGCGGAGATCCGCTCGAGGGGTGTCGAGTCCTCGAGCGAGGCGGAGATTCGCCCGCGTGATATCCGACCCTCGAGCGAAGCGGAAGTTCGCTCGAGGGTGGCTGGCGCGTCCGCTTGGTGGGCCGCCGCAGCAGGCCATGGGCTTTGTTTGTGCCTTGGCCGGGGCTGATTTGGAAAGTGTTTATTATTATTATTACTATTATTTTTGGAAAGGGTGATTTCTCCCGTGGTTCGGGGACCCCCTATGGCTGTCCCCGACAGTAGCCCCCGAGCCTTTGCAGGGATAACTAGAGGATTCCGCAAAGGCTGAAGCTTTCGGTAGGACTTTCTTCCCCTCTGGACGTGTGTAACGTTCCGTGGGGGCGCGCTAGCGCACCCGCGGGTGTAGCCCCCGAAGCCTTGGAGGAGTGTGCGCACTCGTGCAAGGTTTTTACACCGAGCTGCCGGTCCGTGGAGCGTTTGTTTCAGCCGGCCTCGGCGATCTTACGCGTGCGGAGCGGCGTTGACCACGTCTGGGACGAATCCTGGAGGGTTCGCTCACTGCCTCCGAGGGGGGACGTGGCTTTGTTCAGGCACATCCACAGAGTGTAGCCGTACGACGAGCCCCCGAGCCCGGGCCCGTGGGGGGGCGATCGGGGCGAACTCTTCGACTTATTCGTGCGCCCCTCGTCACCCTTCCGCAGGGAGGAGGGGTGAGGCGGTCCATGCTTCCCATCGAACGGGCCGCGAGTCATGGACGCTTCGTTGAGCTGCTAGCGGGTAATTCAAGTGGACGTCCGTGCCCTGTTCGATGAGGGTCGGCTCGTGGTCCGGGGACACGTCCATAGGAGCACTTTACATGGTGTGCTAGGTAGGGCTCGGTCCTGTTCGATGAGGACCGAGGGTGCGGAAGCTCTCCCTCGATGGGATCCCTTGACTAGCTGCCCTTGTTTGGCCTTGAATACGAACTATGGGGCGCCCCCAAACTCTTGAGTTCGGGGATCGGCTCGGTCACGCACGCCCTGGTCGTCCCTGACTCTGTTGATCTGGAACGCCTGTTCGAACCTTTCGCAGGCCAGGGCTCGGATTCCTGATCAGTAGGGGCCTTGCGGGGCGCGCTCGTGCGGCCCCGTCTTGGGTCGGCCTGTGGCGCCTGTCGCACCCCTGTTGGGTCGAGCTTCGAACCACTGGTCAGTTGTGCCTCGTTAGGAGGCGCATCTGTGGCGCTCACAGAACCCTTTGCGGGCCGAGCTTCGAGCCACTGATCAGTAAGAATTTCAGGGCGAGGCGTCAGGCGCTCTTCGAACTGCGCTTTCGAGGGCCATCTCGAGCAAGCACGTTTGAGGCCGCCCCTGCCCCCTCGAGACGCCCGTTAGGGGCCTATCGAGGGGGCAGGCCTCCGTCCCTTGTTCGTTGGGACCCACGGGGGCTCCTTCTCGCGGAAGGAATCCCCCGTCCCTTCGTTTTCGGCCGTGGACTCGGGTCAGCCGTGCGTGTGGGGTCGTGGCCCACGTGGCGTTTCAAAGAGAGCATTGCGCATGCCTTATTAGGTGATGTGGAGATACTGCGCAGCGGTTCGCGTTTTTACCGCGCCCCGCAATGATGGCGTCCGCGCGTGCGCGCGGTGATTTCGGGACAGCGGGGCCCGGGCGACGTCCATCGCATTAACTACGGCCGCGCGCCCCGGCCCCCGTCCGTTCGATCCCCCCGCCCCTTCTTATTATAAAAAACAGCGGGTGGAGGAGGGGAGTTTTACCTTGGCCATTCCGCTCGCCGCGCACTCGCCTTCTCCTTCCTCTCGCCTCCAGAGCTCACGCCCACTCACAGCTTCCGCCTTCGTGTTCGTCTTCCGCTCCACGTTCGCCATGGTCGAGTACCTGGAGGTCGGGCGGTGGAGTCGGTCCAATGTGGACGCGCACCTCCTCCAAGGGCTTGTTGCCACCGGGCAACTGACGGCCAACACCGACCCGAGCAGGTCGGCGTGGATCGTTCCGCCGGTGCGGCACCAAGAGCCGCAGCCCTCGGCGGGATACGTAGTGCGCTTCGTTCGTCTGCACGAGCGGGGGTTCAATGCTCCCGCCGGCCGGTTCATGCGGGGGCTGTGCTACCACTACGGTGTGGAGTTGCACAACTTTTCCCCCAATGCCATCTCGCAGGCGACGACTTTCGTGGGCGTCTGTGAGGGCTTTTTGGGTGTCCCCGTCTCATGGGACCTATGGCTCCACCTGTTCCGCGGCGAGCTCTTCACGCTGGCGGCCGGCGGCAAGGGTAAGCGCCGGCCTGTTCGCGCCGGTGGGCTCACACTTGCGCTGCGGGGGAAGAGGGTCGGCGTGTAGCCGCCCTGCACCATGACAAGCAACAACGCAGAGTGGCACAGGGGGTGGTTCTACCTTCACAATGACGGCGACAACCTCCCGCCCTACACCGGCAAGGTTCTGGACCACCGCCCGTTCCACTGGGAACCCGGTGTGTCGGACCCCGCGCGGAGGGCGAAGCTGGCGCCCTACCTGAAGGCGTTGAAGACCCTGGCCGACGCGGGGCTGACCGCGGCAGCTGTCCTCGCGTAGTGCCACCAGCGGCGGGTGATCCCCCTCATGGAGAGGGCGCTCCCAATCTATGGGATGGCGGAGGGTGCAGACCCCGACGCGTTGGCGCAGTCGCGGCTGCTGGCCGAGCCCCTCGCCCCGATCTACGCGGCTCAAAGGGCGAGGCGCGCGGTGGAGACCAAGAAGATGCTGTGCGACCCTGATGAGGTGCTATGGTCGCCCCGGATGCGGCCTGACGACGGGTTCATCGCACTGGTAAGGGATTTCTGCCAATCTTTCTTACTTTCGGTTTGGTTTCAACTTCGAGGGTCGATTTTTGACACCTGCGGTGCTGGCAGCCGGAGATGGAGACGAGCGCCTATGGCTCGGATCCCCCTACGCCCAACTCCCATGCCGGAAATAGCGAGAAGCAGCGGGAGGTGAGGGCGAAGGCGGACGCCGATAAGGCGAAGAAGAAGAGGCGCGAGGAGCGCCGCCAGGCGCACAACCTGGAGTGGGTGCGGCGGGAGAAAGAAGGCCTCCCCTTCCGCCGACCCCGGAGGATACGAGCAGCGGCAGCGACGCCGGCGTCCTCTAGTCCGAGCTGGAGAGGGAGGATGAAGGAGATGAAGAAGATGAAGTGCCTTTGGTCTCGGGGGCCAATGGCAAGGAGGCGGCTGTTCAGCCCGCGCTGCGCCGGCCCCCGAGGCGGGCGCGGTGTCAGCTGTGGAGGGCATTGCGACGGGGAGTGCGCCCGGCGCGGGGGGTGCGCCGCCCACGCAGGCCTCGAGGAAGCGCAAGCGTCAGGTGTCATCCCGACGGTAAGTGTCGTCTCGTGTTCATCTTATTTAATTTTACTTGATCGGGACCCTGATTTCCCCTTTCCCTTTCCTCCTGCCGCGCCGGCGGCCCCATCGCACCTGAGTTGGCGCCAACCAAGGCGCTGAGGGTGGAGGCGCGTGATGCGGTACGCGCGACGCGGCCTCGCTCGGCAAGGTCGTCGCGGCCGGCGGTTGTGTCGGCGCCTTCCTTCCAGTTGGCGGCGTCGCAAGACGTTCCGCGAGGGGAGGAGCGGGCCCGCGTGACCGCGTCCAGGGCAGGAGGTGGTTCGAGGGGTAGAGCCCCTCGAACGAGCGGCGCGGGAGAGGTCCCACCCTCAACGGATGTGACCGTCCCGCGGGATGGGACCCTGGTGGAGGATGACGGAGTGCGGGCGGATACTTCGCCCGAGGACGCGTCCGGAGCGCCATCACAGGGGGTCGGCCCGCAGAGGGCAGCGGCTATGGGGCGACGCGGGGGATAAAATCTCCTTCCTCGCCAAACTCCATGCCGACCACGAGGCAGCGTGCCGGGAGAACAAGCACCTAGGCCCGGTGATGGAGTGCCTCCGCGACGAGATGTACGAGGTGAAGGCGAGCCTTGAAATGAAGAAGGGCGAGCTGCGCCGTGCAGAGGAGGAACGCGATGCCCTCCGTACCGCGGCGGAGCAGAAGGCCAAGGAGGCCGAGCAGCTCGGCACCGCGCTGCAGGGCAAAGAGGAGGAGCTTCAGCAAGAGCGCACGGCGCTGAGCGAGTGTAACACCCGCGTTTTTAGCCCCTAATAAATCACCTGCTAAATCACGCGTGTTTTCAAAACCTCTCTGCTGAGCTCGATCGTTCCCCCCAAAACCCCGATCATCTTTTCCCTCTCTCCTTCCCTCGGCGCGCGTGCCGCGAATCCCGCCGGCACCGCCCATCCCGCCGCCCATCGCGTCGCACAGCGCCGCTGTCGGCCACCGCGCTGGAGAACCAGGGCCAGCCACGGTCCCGCCGGCCGGCCCGCCTCACCTTCACCACCGTCCCGGAAATCGCGCCGACACCCGAAAACCCGGAAATCCCACCAAAAATCCTTTCCCTAATTTTCCGGTTTTTCCCAAAATTTCCCCAATTTTCATTTTCCCCTTTTTCCCTCTCTTTTCCTTTTCTTTCCCCTTTTTCTTTTTCCTATTTCCTTTTTCTCTTCCTTTCTTTTCCTTTTTCCCTTTTTCCTTTCCTTCTTTCCTTTTCCTTTCTCCTTCTTTCTCTGGCCGAGGTCTCTGCTCGGCACGACGCGGCCGTACGCCCGGCCTCCGCCCCGAAGCACGCCCCCGCGCCCTGCTCAGCCTCTGGCCGCCACACGGCCTCCCCTTCTCCTCCACCGCTGCGCCGCGCCTCGCCGTTCCCCCTGCCCGCGCACCCGCACGCGCGCGCGCCGCGCTGAGCGCACCGCGCTGCGCGTCGCGCCAAGGACCGCCGGTCGCAAGGGCGCGCCGCAGCTCGGCCCCGCACTGCCGTCTGTACGCCGGCCCCTCCTCCTCGAGGCGCCGCGCCGGCTGTGACGCGACCGCACACTGCCGCATTAACTCCGCTGCCCCATCACCTCCGCGCCACACCGCCGGCCACCTCGCAACACGCCGCGGCCGCCATTAACTCCGCTGCCCGCCCCGTCACCTTCAGTGCCACCATCACCGCCGCTCGACGCCGGCCAGCTCACCGCCACCACACCCTGCCCGACGGGTCTTGTCCACACATTTACTTCCCCTGCCCCGAGCCGTCGCCTCCGAGCACCATCGCCACTGTAAGCCGCCGCTCGCCTCACGACGCCGTCCAAGCCTGCCACCGCCCAGTCCGCACGCCACCGCGTGCGTCGCTGCCCGACGGATCCCATCCAACAGCACCGCATTCACTCCGCCGTGAATCCCGCCAAGACGCGGACACCTCGCCGGCCGAGCCGCCTTCACCGCCGTTGCCGGCCGCATGTGGTCTGCGTGCTAGGCGCCGGCCGAGGAACCGCCTCTCCGCGGCTATAAATGGACCGGTGACTCACCCACCCCACCCCGCACATCCACAGCCACCTCCGTCCCCCTCCTTGCGCTCCACCACACCGCCACCCGAGCCGCCCCTAATCACCACCACCTGCAGCTGCCGCCGCCGAGGAGCCACCTCCACAGGCCGTCCCCGACCAAGGTGAGAGGCGGAATAGGTAGCCCTCGTCTCCCTCTCCGTTTTGCCCCACCTCCCGGCCGTCGCCGCGCACTGGACCGCCGGCGAGCACCGCCCCTCTACCGGCCGGCCGCCCAGTCAACCCCCCTCCTCTGTTCTGTTCGAGAGGGAGGAGATGACCATTTAACCGAACACCCCCCTGCCTTTTCTTTTATCACCCGAGCCCCCCCCTTTCTATTCCCTTTCTCTTTTATTTCTTCCAAATAAACCCTATCTAATAAACCTAATTCACGAAGCAACCCCTGCTATACCAAAGTCTATAACAAATAGGTCCTTAGGCCATTTTGTTTGAACCCCACCTTATTTACATATTATAATTAAGTCCTTCTTTTATGAAACCTGTTTACAACTAAGTCCTTAACCTCTTTTAATCAACCCTAATGACGCTTTTAGCGCGTCATTTCATATTTTCGCCTGATCGATCCCAGCTCTTGCCCCGACCCTTCATCTATTTTTCCGCCCAGCCACATACCCCTAAATATTATTTACTCCTTCATTATCTATTTATTTAATTATTTTTTCCCCGAGCTCAGCCGGCAAATCTTTGTGTGCTTGTATTGATTGCATGCTTGCTTGTGTGTGCGCTATAGCTGACGGAGTGAACGAGGAGGAGTACCGCGAGCCGGAGCTTGGAGCCGAGTACTACGAGCAGGAGACCGAGGTCCCGAACCGCGAGCAGGAACTCCCCGAGGACTTCGAAGACGGCAAGTTCAATCTCATCCTTTGATGCATGCTTTGATCCCAGTTTTATAAATACAACCCTATGACCTGTTTTATAAATTGCATATTGTTTTACTGTTAAAACCCGGTAGGATAGCCACCCTTGATTGCTATGATTGATTTTTGATTGCCCTAAATGATTGCTTTAAAATTGTGTGAGTGCTTTAAAAATGGGGATGGGATATTTTGGAAAATGAGTAAAGAACTGTGTGGACGGGATGGACGTGTGTCAGGAGTATGGGTGAGCTCGTACCTTTGTGGTTGAGCACGTTGGGAGATGTCCATCTTGTCGTTAAGGACCGGGTTGCGTGACATATCACCTGGCCCATTTATCGTACTACCACTCGACCGTTGTATGTGGCAACGGCTTAGCATAAATCCCACTAGTTAATCTACTTGCCATCAGGAGTGCGGGTGAGCAGCGAGAGATCAAGGAGTAGGGGTACGATCTGTGTGAGGTACGCCCTGGTTATGTGAGATAACCCCTTGGTTGCTTCCGTGGTGGCTCGTAGGGTTAGCTAAGGTGGGTAATGGCTTTGATAGGATCCGCACCGACACTAAGGTGTTCGTGTGGCGGTACCCTACTTGTGGGTAAAGATGTACAACCTCTGCAGAGTGTAAAACCTATTCGAATAGCCATGTCCACGGTATTGGACGAGTCACGGTGTGGCCACAAAGCCAGTGTTTGGGTTTGGGATGATTTCCATGGCGTGAGTTGATTTCTGGAAAAGTGTGTGGCTGTGTGCCTGGGCTACTGCAGATGGGGAGTCCGGTAGTCCTCATTTGGTTTTCACAAAATAGCTAGGTTACTTGAGCACTAAAAACTGTTTGCGAAAACCTTTTCAAAAACAAACCCCTGCATGAGTAAATGTGTTTGCAAAATAAACCTTATCCGGATCCTTGATATATCCTGTGCATGATCTGCTTGTTAGCCCCTCCGTGGGTGGGGTCGAACTTGTTGAGTACGTATGTACTCACCCTTGCTTGAATTAACTGTTTTTCAGAGGAGGATCCCGACTTCGTCCCCGAAGATGTCGAGTAGGTTGTTGTCCTGCACCCAACCCGTGCCTGTGGATTCAGGGTCTCCACAGGAAGCTTCCATGGCGCAAGACTCTGAAGATATCTTAGATGCTGTTGCTATCATAGTTTGGTCTGTAGTTCTTATGTTGCTTCTCATGGCAGTGGCGATCACATGCCCACAGCCTCGACGTGTTGTACGGCAATGAACCATCTGATGTAATAAATGTGTTACCAGCCTCCTGGGACTGATATTTGTATCACATTTAGTCACCTCTGATGAGGGGACGCTTCAGGTGGTATCAGAGCCGTAGGTTGGCCGTAGGACGCGACCTTAGGAACCTAGACCCTTCCTAAGCCATCGAAACCTTCCCTAATTCCTTCTCTACTAGATCTTCCTTGCTTAGCACACCTTCCACACAAAGCACTCACCGTGGCTTTGTTGGTCCCAGATGGCTGACAATGAGTGGAACGGAGGAGTCTGCCCCCCAGATCCTGGCCTCCCTAAGTTGCTACTGCTCAGCTTGGAGCGCATCGGAGTTGCGAGCCCACCGGAGTACCTCTATCAGGAGTATGAACTCAGAAGCACCTTTCGGTGTGATGTGATGTTTTTCGTGTCTAGAAGCACGTTGTACCCCGATGTGAGCCCCTGGTACATCAAAACCACCGGGTATCGCTTCGCCGACACCTACCACATGGCCGCCCGAAAAGCCCTTCGCCGTCTGCGAGTGATCTATAAGCACCACCTCCGTCAGACTCCAATGGGATTCTTTCCGCCTACTGGAGGAAGAGGTCGCTCATGGATCGCTCGGATGAGGAGACTTGGACGCGAAGAAGAAGAGCTAGAGGACACAGTTTCTCACCTATCCATCTACCTCACCGGCCTAGATAAGCTTTACCGTGAAACAGCAGCACAATTGAAGGAGCAAACTCGCAGAGCAGAAGGAACAGAAAAAGCATTAATAGCGCAAACAGAGAAGGTGGTAAAAGCCGAAGAAAAAGCAGAGTTCGACCAGAGAGCCTACGAAGGTTTATGGCAGGCCTTTGCTAAAGCTCGTGGGGAAGCACGTCAAGCCGAGGAGCGAGCTGCACGAGCTCGAGCAGATCTACAGAGCCTAATTAACTCAAGTGGAACCAAAAATGGGTGGATATCGGAAGAAGAAGAAGAAGAGCCTATGGAGACCCATTGGGACAAAGGCACCCAGACGGAAGAAGAAGTACTAGGGCAATGCCTTCCACTCAAGAAACGCCCCATCCGCAGCGAGGAAGAGTCTCCCTGAAGAGGACAGTAGTACACCTAAGTGAGAGCTATGGTATAATAAGAATAAAGTGTACCCCTGAGGAGTGTACCCAACCTTTGTAAATAAATAAAACTATCTATCTTTTGTACCCTACCCTTTGCACAACTTGTTCAACTCTACCCTTGTTTTCAGATGGCCGAAGATGGATGGACCCAAGGCGTGTGCCAGGAGGAGCCTGGTTTTGCTCGCCTTCTTATCAACTCCCTGGTGCGCCTCGGTATCACTGAGCGCCCAAGGTACTACAGTAGAGAGTACGAGCAACTCGGCACTCTTCGCTGTAGGGTGGTCCTCTCCATCGCCAGAAGCACCCGCTACCCCAACATCGAGCCGTGGCGCGTGACCGCCACAGGGTTTCGACACCGAGATACCTATCCCTTGGCCCTCCGGAAAACTCTCCGCTACCTGTGCCGGATCTACGAGGAACACCTTGTCTCCACACCGATGAGACTTTATCCTCCCGCCATCCGGACTCCAGTCTGGCAGGCCCGCATGAGAAACCTGGAACGGCGCCGTCACCAAGAAGATCTTTTGTACCATGTAGTTGCCTACCTCGTCTCCCTGGATAAACTCTTTGATGATCAGGCCAAGTTCCTGAGGGAGCAAATTGGTCGGGCTGAGGAAGCGGAAGTCACAGTAAGGATACACCAAGTTCGAGTAGCCCAAGCTGAAGAAAGGACCGCGGCCGCCATAAGCAGTGAAGCTGTTGCCCATGAGAGCCTCAGGCGGATCCAGGATCAGCGCATACAGGAATGGACCAACAGTGGAACACCCGTTCCGGCTGTGGGAGAAGCACAAGTCCTAGTTGGGACACCCCTCATAGGATGGGGAGGAGTTCCTGAGACCCCAACACCGTCTGTAGCCGTCGAGCAACCAACATCAACCACCGAAGAAGGAACTTCCGCCCAGCCCCAAGAGAACGGGAACCCCCAGGACGATGACGGTGATGAGCTGCTCATTCCACTAGAAGCACACTCCGCCCCAGAAGATGGCTCGCCCCGCGAGTAGCATGCCGCAGAAGCTCTTGCCAAGGAATGAAGCCGTAATGGTCCAAGCTTAGAGTCGCACCCTTAGCTTTTGTCATGGTACCAAGTCGTGTAGTGTACCAGCTTTGCACCAGTCGAGTAGTTCTGGATGTATCCTCCTCTCATGGTTGAAATAAAGTTGTTTGTGCTTGTTTGTCATGTGTGCTTGTTGTGTGCTTGACGGCAGGAATCAGATCCTGTCTTTTCAAAAACCCATCTTAATCAACTTAAACATCACATAAAATCTAATAGAAACCCGCTCCCCTATAGATGGTTTCAAGGCGTCCCGCCAGGAGCTTCCAAGGCTCCGGTCGCATGGACCCAAACGCGGAAGGATCGCATGCTGAACGAAGGGAGCGCCATAACAACCAGGAAGTGAATCAGGGCGAAGATGGAGGAGAAAACATGGTTCCGCCACCGCCACCACCTGCCGTAGACCTGGCGCAAGTGTTGGCCAACCAGACCCTGTTGCCGGAAGCCATAGCCAATGCCATCAACCGCCCAAAGCCCTGTGTTCTGGGCATGAATGAGAAACTGATAGAATTTCTCCGGACAAAGCCACCCACTTTTGGCGGATCCGTGAATCCCTTGGATGCAGATGACTGGTTGAGGGCCATCCTAAGGGAACTAGAGCCATTCAACTGTGAGGATCGAGACAAAGTTCTTTTGGCCACTCACCAGCTCACTGGAACAGCCTTAGCCTGGTGGGAAAACTACTGTGCAGCGGCCAAAGATCCCTCCACCATCACCTGGGATGAGTTTGTGGAGGAATTTCGTCGCTACCACATCCCAGAAGCCACACTGAAGCGCAAGGCAGACGAGTTCCGTGAACTTCGCCAAGACAACAAGTCCGTGGAGGAATACACCTACCAGTTCATAGAGTTAGCCCGCTATGCCCCTGAAGAAGTGGACAAAGACTCGAAAAAACAGGACATGTTCAAGAAGGGCTTAACTCCGGAATTGAGGACCCTGCTTACCCCTCAGATCTACCCGGACTTCAACACACTTATGAACATGGCCATCCTCACAGAGAGAGCCAGGGCAGAAGAGAAGAAAGAAAACAAGCGCAAATTCATGGAGAACAAGGCTCAGCAGCAAGAACGTTCCCAGAGACAGAGAAGCTTCGGTCACCCCATGTCCAGGTTCCAAGCCCCCATGCAGTACAGAACCCAGACACAAGCCATGAGCTCCCAGGGCCCCAGAACCCAGTTTAAATAGTACAACAACCAGAACACCATGAAGCCTCCACAAAACAATACCAGCCAGGTCACTGCCAACAACAACAACTCCAGAGTATGTTTCAACTGCCGTGAGACCGGACACTTCATTGCCAACTGCCCATACGCCAAAAAGCCAGCAACTTCAGCCTTCTCCAACTCAGTGAATGGGCCGAGACCGGTCGTATCGGGAGCCAACCGCGTGCCGGTTCGCAGCAACAACAACTTCGGCAACAACAACCACCAGCAGATGTGGCAGCCCCAGCAGTCCTATGGACAAGCCCGCGTCAACCACATCAACGCACAAGAGGCTCAAGAAGCACAAGGCGTAGTGCTCGGTGAGTTCCTGGTCAGCTCAGTCTTGGCAACTATATTATTTGATTCAGGAGCATCACATTCGTTCATATCTTCAAGTTTTGTGGAAAAGCATAATATACCTATAGTACTACTAAAAGCACCCCTGTTAACCCGAACACCCGGAGGTGACATCAAGTGTCAACTGGGTTGCTCCCGGGTGAGAATCATTTTAAGTGGGGTAGAGTTCCTAGCGGACCTGGTAGTACTGAAGTCCAAAGGGATAGATGTGATTCTTGGGATGGACTGGTTAAGCCTTCACCACGGCCTTATAAGTTGTGCCGATAAGGTAGTACACCTAACCAACCCAGACGGAGTGCAAGTAACCTGCCGTACCCGAGGAAGCAGACCAGACATAATGGTTTTTAGCATGGAGGTCAAGTCCTTAGAAGAAATCCCAGTAGTACGGGAATATCTAGATGTATTCCCTGAAGAACTCCCCGGAATGCCACCAGATAGGGATATAGAGTTTGTCATCGACGTCATCCCCGGAACCTCTCCCATAGCCAAGAGACCCTATAGGATGGCAGCCCCTGAGTTGGCAGAGTTAAAGAAGCAGCTGAGAGAACTTCAGCGAAATGGGTTCATCAGACCAAGCTCGTCACCATGGGGAGCCCCAGTGCTCTTCGTCGAAAAGAAGGATAAAAGCCTGAGGATGTGCGTGGACTATCGCTCACTAAACGAAGTCACTATCAAGAACAAGTATCCTCTCCCCAGAATAGATGATTTATTTGACCAACTGAAGGGAGCCAAATATTTCTCGAAGGTCGACTTAAGGTCAGGATACCATCAACTCAAGATTAGGGAGAGTGACATCCCAAAGACCGCCTTCGTCACCCGTTATGGACAATACGAGTTCACCGTGATGTCCTTTGGACTCACTAACGCACCGGCATACTTTATGAATCTCATGAATAAGGTGTTTATGGAGGAGCTAGACAAGTTTGTCATAGTTTTCATTGACGACATACTTGTTTACTCCAAAAGTGTGGAGGAACATGAGCAACACCTTCGAGTGGTACTGGAGAAACTGAGGGCGCACAAGCTGTACGCTAAGTTCAGCAAGTGTGAATTCTGGTTGGAGAAAATATCCTTCCTTGGACATATTCTGACAGCAGAAGGAGTAGCAGTAGACCCTGGGAAAGTCGAAACGGTTTCCAACTGGCGACAACCAACCAATGTGAGCGAAATCAGAAGCTTTCTTGGTTTAGCCGGATACTACCGGAGGTTTATTGAAGGATTCTCCAAGATTGCCCGACCCATGACAGAGTTGCTCAAGAAGGAGAAGAAGTTCGTCTGGACCGAGTCGTGTGAGAAGAGTTTTCAGGAGTTGAAAAGAAGACTGACAACCGCCCTAGTGCTAACCTTGCCGGACATTCAACGGGATTTTGTCGTCTATTGCGATGCATCCCGACAAGGACTAGGATGTGTCCTTATGCAAGATGGGAAAGTAGTGGCGTATGCTTCCCGCCAACTCAAGCCCCACGAGCAGAACTATCCCACCCATGATTTGGAGTTTGCAGCCGTAGTGCATGCCCTTAAGATTTGGAGACATTACCTGATTGGAAATAAGTGTGAAATCTACACGGACCACAAGAGCTTGAAGTACATTTTCACCCAGCCTGACCTGAACCTAAGGCAAAGAAGGTGGTTGGAATTAGTCAAGGATTATAACCTAGAAATCCATTACCACCCAGGAAAAGCCAACGTGGTGGCAGATGCCTTAAGCAGAAAGTCCTATGGAAAAGCAGTACCTAAGAGTGCCCGATTGCAAGAGGAAATGACACAGCTCAATATGCACATTGTTCCCCAGGGCTACGTCCGCCAACTAAGTGTCCAGCCCACCCTGGGAAACAAAATCAGAAAAGCTCAAGGGTCCGATAAGGAGTTGATGAAGATCCGCAAGCACACGGGAGAAAATAAGGCCCCAGACTTTAGGGTGGACAGTCACGGTACACTATGGTATAAGAACAGGATATGCGTACCTGAAGACGGAGATTTCCGGCAGACCATCATGGATGAGGCACACAACTCAGCGTATTCCATCCACCCGGGATCCACTAAGATGTATATGGATTTAAAGCAGAAGTACTGGTGGAATGGAATGAAAGCGGACATAGCACAGTTCGTCGCCCACTGTGATACTTGTCAGAGGATTAAGGCAGAACACCAGAAGCCCGCAGGACTGTTGCAACCCTTACCCATCCCGGTATGGAAATGGGATGAGATAGGCATGGACTTTGTAGTAGGCTTGCCCAAGACACAGAAAGGATATAATTCCATATGGGTAATAGTAGACCGACTCACTAAAGTCGCTCACTTCATACCCGTACGTAATAACTATGACGGAGAGAAGTTGGCCAAGCTGTATATAGCAAACATAGTGAAGCTGCATGGGGTACCTAGCAGGATAGTTTCAGATAGAGGGACCCAGTTCACCTCTAGGTTTTGGGAAAGTTTGCATAAAGCCATGGGTACCAAGTTGGATTTTAGCTCAGCTTATCACCCCCAGACGGATGGACAGACCGAGAGGGTGAATCAGATCATGGAAGACATGCTAAGGGCATGTGTCCTCACCTATGGCAAAGATTGGGAACAGAGCCTACCATATGCAGAGTTTTCGTACAACAACAGCTATCAAGCCAGCCTAGGCATGTCACCATTTGAAGCCCTATACGCGAGAAAATGCAGAACCCCATTGATGTGGTCAGAAGTGGGAGAACGTGCCTTGGTTGGGCCCGCACTCATTAAAGAAGTCGAGGAACGAGTAGCCGAGATCCGAGAAAAATTGAAGGCTGCCCAGTCTCGACAAAAGAGCTATGCAGACAGGAAGAGGCGAGAGGTAAGCTTCAATCCTAGAGAGTTCGCTTACCTTAAGGTTTCACCTATCCGAGGAACTCGAAGATTTCAAGTGCACGGGAAATTGGCCCCTCAGTACATTAGACCGTACAAAGTGCTGAAGAGAGTTGGGGCAGTAGCATACCGGTTGAAGCTACCAGAGGAAATGGCAGATGTACATCCAGTGTTCCACGTTTCTCAGCTGCGGAGGTGTTTGAAAGTGATCGAAGAGAAACGAGTACCAATAGAAACAATAGATTTCCAGCCAGATCTTAGGTACCAGGAGATGCCCGTTAAAATTTTGGACACAGTGGTCAAAAGGACAAGGACATCAGAAGTACGGGTGTGCAGAGTCCAATGGAGCAGACACGGAGTAGAAGAAGCCACGTGGGAGCGAGAGGACGCGCTGAAGAAAGAGTTTCCCCACTTGTTCAGGAACTAGCCGAATCTCGAGGACGAGATTCATTTTAAGTGGGGTAGGTTTGTAACACCCGCGTTTTTAGCCCCTAATAAATCACCTGCTAAATCACGCGTGTTTTCAAAACCTCTCCGCTGAGCTCGATAGTTCCCCCAAAACCCCGATCATCTTTTCCCTCTCTCCTTCCCTCGGCGCGCGTGCCGCGAATCCCGCCGGCACCGCCCATCCCGCCGCCCATCGCGTCGCACAGCGCCGCTGTCGGCCACCGCACCGGAGATCCAGGGCCAGCCACGGTCCCGCCGGCCGGCCCGCCTCACCTTCACCACCGTCCCGGAAATCGCGCCGACACCCGAAAACCCGGAAATCCCACCAAAAATCATTTCCCTAATTTTCCGGTTTTCCCCAAAATTTCCCCAATTTTCCTTTCCCCCTTTTCCCCTCTCTTTTCCTTTTCTTTCCCCTTTTTCTTTTTCCTATTTCCTTTTTCTCTTCCTTTCTTTTCCTTTTTCCCTTTTTCCTTTCCTTCTTTCCTTTTCCTTTCTCCTTCTTTCTCTGGCCGAGGCCTCTGCTCGGCACGACGCGGCCGTACGCCCGGCCTCCGCCCCGCAGCACGCCCCCGCGCCCTACTCAGCTTCTGGCCACCGCACAGCCTCCCCTTCTCCTCCACCGCTGCGCCGCGCCTCGCCGTTCCCCCTGCCCGCGCACCCGCACGCGAGCGCGCCGCGCCAAGGACCGCCGGTCGCAAGGGCGCGCCGCAGCTCGGCCCCGCACTGCCGTCCGTACGCCGGCCCCTCCTCCTCGAGACGCCGCGCCGGCTGTGACGCGACCGCACACTGCCGCATTAACTCCGCTGCCCCATCACCTCCGCGCCACACCGCCGGCCACCTCGCAACACGCCGCGGCCGCCATTAACTCCGCTGCCCGCCCCGTCACCTTCAGTGCCACCATCACCGCCGCTCGACGCCGGCCAGCTCACCGCCACCACACCCTGCCCGACGGGTCTTGTCCACACATTTACTTCCCCTGCCCCGAGCCGTCGCCTCCGAGCACCATCGCCACCGTAAGCCGCCGCTCGCCTCACGACGCCGTCCAAGGACTGTGAGTGCTTTAAAAATGGGGATGGGATATTTTGGAAAATGAGTAAAGAACTGTGTGGACGGGATGGACGTGTGTCAGGAGTATGGGTGAGCTCGTACCTTTGTGGTTGAGCACGTTGGGAGATGTCCATCTTGTCGTTATGGACCGGGTTGCGTGACATCTCACCTGGCCCATTTATCGTACTACCACTCGACTGTTGTATGTGGCAACGGCTTAGCATAAATCCCACTAGTTAATCTACTAGCCATCAGGAGTGCGGGTGAGCAGCGAGAGATCAAGGAGTAGGGGTACGATCTGTGTGAGGTACGCCCTGGTTATGTGAGATAACCCCTTGGTTGCTTCCGTGGTGGCTCGTAGGGTTAGCTAAGGTGGGTAATGGCTTTGATAGGATCCGCGCCGACACTAAGGTGTTCGTGTGGCGGTACCCTACTTGTGGGTAAAGATGTACAACCTCTGCAGAGTGTAAAACCTATTCGAATAGCTGTGTCCACGGTATTGGACGAGTCACGGTGTGGTCACAAAGCCAGTGTTTGGGTTTGGGATGATTTCCATGGCGTGAGTTGATTTCTGGAAAAGTGTGTGGCTGTGTGCCTGGGCTACTGCGGACGGGGAGTCCGGTAGTCCTCATTTGGTTTTCACAAAACAGCTGGGTTACTTGAGCTATAAAAACTGTTTGCGAAAACCTTTTCAAAAACAAACCCCTGCATGAGTAAATGTGTTTGCAAAATAAACCTTATCCGGATCCTTGATATATCCTATGTATGATCTGCTTGTTAGCCCCTCCGTGGGTGGGGTCGAACTTGTTGAGTACGTATGTACTCACCCTTGCTTGAATTAATAGTTTTTCAGAGGAGGATCCCGACTTCGTCCCCGAAGACGTCGAGTAGGTTGCTGTCCTGCACCCAACCCGTGCCTGTGGATTCAGGGTCTCCACAGGAAGCTTCCATGGTGCAAGACTCTGAAGATATCTTAGATGCTGTTGCTATCATAGTTTGGTCTGTAGTTCTTATGTTGCTTCTCGTGGCAGTGGCGCTCCCATGCCCATAGCCTCGACGTGTTGTACGGCAATGAACCATCTGATGTAATAAATGTGTTACCAGCCTCCTGGGACTGGTATTTGTATCACATTTAGTCACCTCTGATGAGGGGACGCTTCAGCGAGGCGAGGTCCCAGCTCGCGCTGAAGGACACTGCCCTTGCTGAAGCATAGGCTCGCGCCGAGCGCGAGCGTATGTCGCTGGAGGATGTGCAGGCGCGCCTCACTCAGGCCGAGCAGAAGGCCCAGGAGGCTGAGGGGCTCGCCGCTGCCCTGAAGGAGAAGGGCGACGAGCTGACGGCTGTCGAGAGCCAGCTCGCCGAGGAGCGCACTACCCGTGAGGGGGCACAGTCTCAGCTCACGCTGAAAGACACGACTCTCGCCGAGGTTCAGGCTCAACTCGAGCGGGAGCGCAAGGCGCTCGAGGAGGTGCGGGCCCAGCTCTCTCAGGTTGCAGAAAAAACTCAGGGGAACGAGGGACACGCTTCAACAGCGTGATGCCTCGATCTCTCAGCTCCAACGGGACGTCGACACCACGTGGGCCGCACTTGAGACTGAGAAAATGCGAGTCGAGGGTAAGTCTCGTCCCTCAATCGTTTTGGTTTCTTATTGTGTTCTTCCGAGGCTTGATATTTGTTTCGGTATCGCAGAGCTACAGAAGAGCTCGGCGGACCCTTCAGGGGGATGAAATCCCTCCAGGTCACCTATAACGAAGCTCAGGGCGAGCTCAAGGCCCTGGAGGCCGCTGCCCTCAAAGTGTGCCGCGAGCTCGAGGGAGCTGAGGGTCAAACCTCGGGTAGCTCGGTAGCGAAACGCCTGCGGTCCCTGGGTGGCCGGGTCACTGAGCGCCTGCGCGGTGCCCTTCGACTTGGCGTCCAGAAGACTTTGGGGCTGACCTCGACCCACTACATCCTCGACTTTGGTCTGCTGCGGGACGGCTACGTCTTCCCTGAGGACGTCGTGGGTGAGGATGCCGAGCT